>OX639995.1:42034554-47034554 GCA_951828415.1 Anomoia purmunda
GTACAATATCAGAAAGTAAAAGAATTAAAATTTTGATTTTTCTTTTTTAATTAGGTGATACATAAATATCTATATTTTTTCCAAATATAACCAGTGAAATATTCCAGCTTGAAAAAAAAATTGTCAGCCTAGAAAGCTAGGCGATAGAAGTGAAACTTCATGGATCTCGGTGGGCGCTTGAAATGAAAATACTCACCCTAGCCAGCAAGTTTTATGAGATAGAAATATTTCCCCCGATAACAGAAGCCACTATTCATTATTCTGGAAGGGTTTTCGCCTCCATTTATAAAAAAATCTATTCATTCACTTTCATACTTTCATGTTCAAGAAAAGATACAATTGGTTTGTGGTATGAAAAATATGAAATGAAAACTCGTGATTGTAAATTATTTAAATATCTTGAGAAAATTGCATCTATTGTCATGCCTGATCTGGTTGTTGAGTCTTTGGGATTATTATTCATTTTGAAATTAAATTTACTTTCTAAAAATTGAACAAGTAGTTGAGCTTCTTCCAAGGTAAAATTGACATTAAAATCACCGCTTAAAATCATTGGCATAGTGTGCAAATCTTCTCCTAATTCTGCTGCACCAGAGGGAGTATATGCCAATAATGCTCTATGTATGAATTTTATTATATCGTTAATTCTCTGGTTCGGAGTGATGTAGAGAACAATCATTGCCACTCTCTGTCCGCCCCTCCACGCATGCTACCCCTCTCTCGTTTTTTCCTACTCCGAATCTGTCGCGTTTTCGTTTCTCTCCCATGTCTCCTTCCGTCCGAGTGCCCCACCACGCGCGCCATCCCCTTCCTTTTTCTGTTGCTTTTTCGTTTCACTCGATATTGGAATGACAGCCCAACGAGCGCAAATAAGTTTCACTTCAAAAAAACAGAACTTACGACGCAGTTGTTGATGCCGATGATATCGATTTCATGAGATTACGTCTGATTACAACATCAGGGCGCGCAACACAAATTGTGGCAGAAGTTCGACCAATTATCGAGCTATTTCATGTAAGCGCTAAGTTATTATTATTAATTTTTCAGAAATACTAAGTTCAAAAATCGCGGTAATCTAAAATGAGTTTAGATTCAACGAGGAGGTCGGTAGTAGACTCCCCACGTATAAAGCCCTTGCTCTCACGAGAACATCAACCATACCCAGACAGAGATCGGACATTAAAGTTGTATGCGCTCCTTAATTTATTATGTGCAGTCGTCATCAGAGGAGAAGGAGGCTTGAATTGCTAGCATTATAGATAAAATAAACTGCCTGCATGACCTGATCTAGGCCCAAAAAAAAAAACAACCCCCACTAGTTATAACAGGGACCGAAAATAAAAAGTTACTTTGATTTTTTCGAATAAAAAAGAAACATTGGGAAAAACTTGTTCGAAACCAATCTCTGATATATCGTTCTAATCCTTGAACCACATGCTGTGCAAATCTGACCTCATTTTCACTAAGAAAGTTTCTTGTTTTTGATTATTTATACGATCGTTAATTTGTGATTTCTATTTTTGCGATTCAGTTTGATCGATTTTTTGTGATTTTTATTTCTTTCGGTCAAAAATAATTCTTATACTTGTAAAAATGTACTCTTTTATGACTCATATTGACCTCATAAATAACCCCTCTTCGATTCAAGGCTTTTAATTTATTTTTTTTTTTGCAAAAGATATTTGAAATCCCAATATAGGTAGAATTCTGCCTACAAGTTTGGAAAAAAATACCGATCTTAAGGTCAACTAATGGTTAATATTTTACTATAGTTAGCACAATTCCATGGAAAATGAACAGCAGTTAATTCAGCAACTTCTATGCAGATGCCCGGCTCTAATAGGAAAACGAAAGGCCACATTTAAAAACTGTTTACTTGGCCTTGAGTTCCTTCAACGCCATTCGAATTCGAACAGCTTCGTTAGAAATTTTTAGGCAACATGGTGCTATAAGGAAATACAACCAAACAATATGGCATCATTTGTTTCGACAAAAATGTTCAAAAAATTCCGGCTCTAAATTTATATGATATGACTTTTTGATATTCATATTTCTTACATATACGAAGACTCTTTACGGAATTAGAAGTTTCAGTGCTCCAAATATATTTGGTGAAATAGTTCACCGGCTTGAGTGATGAAAATTAAAACAAACAAATGGAATGACAGTGAGCGAAATTTAAAAAAATGCTAGCAAAATTCAAGATTTCTTAAACTGGCTCTGAGCGGTTGTACTTTATAAATATTTTTATCATGGTTTTAATTGAAATGAATTTTATGTATTGCCGTAATTTTTGCAATTTGGAATTACTCACAAATTGCAACCGTTTTGAAGAACTGGCATAATAACTAAGTTGAAGTAATGCTTAAATTATTTTGGATGCAGTTGCGAACAAATCGCAAAGTCAACAGAGCTGTGCTGTGATTAGTTTATTTCAAACATGAATAACTCGACGAGCGTGCGCTTTTAGAAAAGTTGTAGGAGAAAATTTCACTACGACTACCTTTCTTCACACGAAAATAAAGTAACTTAGAAAATGTAAATATGTACGTACTACATAAACTCTACATATTTTTATTTCCAAAGTATCTACATCTACGCATCTACATATCATACATATCTATTAGTAGTACGAACATAACCTAATTTAAGCTTTGAAAATACAAAATAACCCACCCCAGCAAATAGTCTATTGAATTGCCAATAACAACGAATCAATACGTGTACTTACATGAATACCCACTGTTGATGCGAATAAATATTACCTTTATAGTAGAATATTTTTTACACACGATAATAGCTCCCATGTGGCAAATTTCAACAAATAAGCCACTTTATTCATATGCGAAATATCCAATCGAACAACTTGTGGTACAGGCAAAAAAAATGTTTCCATTATTCGATATTTTTTTTAAGCTTATATAGTGCGAGTATATTTTCGTAGCATATCTGGCGCGGCCCGTTCTCTTTATCTTATCATATCGTCAGATTTCAGGCTTTTGGACCTTCCGGATCGTTTTTTTTACCTATCACTAATACTTTCAACAAAACTAAAATATACGGTACTCCCCATAAGTTCAGAAGAAGAAAAAAACCAGAAATCAGAAAAAACTTTTCAGACACAAAAAATCAAAATGAAAAATTCAGAATTTTAGAAATATTAGAAGCAGAATTAAAACTTCAGAAACAAATGAATCAGAATGAAAAATTCGGGAACGCTTGTTTAGTTAGTAGATATGTACATATGTATGTATAAAGGGTAAATAATAATGAATCATGTATGTATTTAATAGACAAAGCATTGCAATTTAGAATTTATGTCCGCCACGGCTAGCTTTGGTGAATCGGATGCGATCAGTCCAATTTTGAACCACTTTTTGGAGCAACTGTGGGCGTATTTCGTTAATAATAGAAGTTATGTTGTCTTCCAAAGCTTCAATTATTGCTGGTTTATCAGCGTAAACCAGAGGCTTTACATAACCCCAAAGAAAATAATCCAATGGGGTTAAGTCGCATGATATTGGAGGCCAATTCATTGTACCATTTTTTGACATAATGTTATCGCCAAATTGCTCTTTCAACAAATCGATAGTTCGAGTGGCAGTTTGAGGCGTGGCAGCAACTTGTTGGAACCGAAATTCTTGCAGGTCGATGTTATGCAAATTTGGAAACAAATAATCGGTAATCATTGATCTGTAACGGTCACCATTGACAGTAACATTCGCTCCGGCCTCATTTTTAAAGAAAAAAAAAAACCGATGGATGCCTCCAGTATGTAAACCACATAATACGGCGCATTTTTCAGAATGCAATGGTGTCTCGAGAGCATCATGAGGACTATTATTCTCACTTCATATACGGCAATTTTGTTTGTTCACATATCCGTTTAGCCAAAAATGAGCTTCATCACTAAACACAATTTTTCGTTAAAACAATGGATCAATATCCAACTGATACAGGGACCATTCAGCAAACAAACGACGCTTGTTATGGTCTTGCGGCTTCTGTTCTTGAACCAGTTGGATCTTGTAGGGATGTAGACCAAGACCTTTGCGCCAAATTTTCCATGTTGTGGATGGAGAAAGTCCAATTTGTTGAGCACGGCGGCGAATAGACAAATTCGGATCTTCTCCAACACTATCACTTACCACACCAATATTTTCTTCTGTACGTACAGTTCTTTGTTTTGTTGTTGGTTTTTCATCGAGTAGAGTAAATGTTGTTCGAAATTTACCAACAGTTCAACGAATAAGCTGCTCTGATGCTCGATTATGTGGCCGTCAAAACTTCACGAAGTGCTCTATAAGTTTGGCGAACAGAACACTGATTTTTAAAGTAAATTCACACAATTTGTAAACGTTGGTGCGGCGTCATTCTTTCCATGATGATTTGTCAATGCTTACTAAACAGAAATGTCAAGACGAAATTCATTTACCAGCTGGCAAGCGACAACTATCTCTATCAAAAGTTCTATCAGTCTAAAAACTACACCCGTTAGTTATATTTTGCTAGGATACATCGAGTTGTTCACCAAATCTATGCGAAATAATTAATAAGAGAACGAAGCACGACACTGAAGATGGCACAACGGTGAAAACGGTTTATTTTCAAATCTGATTTGGTACGGGATGGCGGAAATTCGTTCCGAAATACATCGTCATATCCTCTGTTGGAAGAAACCCCAAAAAACCAAGAAATATTTAAAACTCAAAAATATAACTTTATCGATTTTTCATTTAAAACAAAAAAACCATTTCATTTTCAATTTTGCGTATATTTAACAGATCACCTACACAATTAGTTCTCATCATCTCAATGTTTTTTTTTTTACTCTCATCATAAAATTCTCCATGTGTACTCAAAGCACTAAAGTTAATTTTTACACTTTTACCACATTCGCACCCACACTCAGGCGATTATAGCAAAGGCAGAGCAATCGACAGACCTTCAGGGTATACCACGGGGGAACAACAAGTGACAAATGTAATTTGTATGCCAAATGACAATTTTATTTGGCAAAAGTTACAAGTATTTTGTAGATATTTTTTATTGGTTGGCAACTACAGCGAGCGAAATTATTAAGAATTAAACAGACGAAAATTTGGGCACCACATAAATGCCATTTTCAAAAGCTTTTATTCGGAACTATTTTGGATTTAGTAAAATATTGGTAATTCACAATTTGTGTTTTAAAGAATTATACGTTAAACTGTTTAAAGTACAAATTAATATACAACAAAAAATTGTTCTGAATAGATTATAGAAAATACAATTATGTTTATTGCATGAACTCTGAGTTTTTACATTATTTATTTATTTGCCTAGGACAATATTTATTTCTATAATCCAAAAAAACAACTTGATAAAAAATATATAAGCAACGCTTAATTTTTGCATGTGTTAATTTTGACCCAAAAACATTGCATTTCTAAGAATTGTATGTATGTTGTACAAAAATTTAAAATTTTCCACACAATCGCCTAGATATAACTTGTGATATCAACCTTGTATGAACAACTTCTGTGTTTGGGCGACGCAAAGTCCAAAGTCTACGTGGTTAAACCGGCAACGATAGCGAAGTCGGAAAGCACCTAATTCGGCTAATACCCGTACTGCTCGAAATTCTCGAATGCGTCATACAAAATTTGAATTCCAGGTCAAATAATCTGTAATAAATTAAAATAATGATTGTAAGGTGAAACAAAATGAAACATGTTTATAATCACGGAGGGCACATAGCATTTCTTTATTATATTTTTTTACGACAGGGTGAAAAGTTGATATATATTAAAAAGATTTTGCGAAAAATGATAATGAAGATTGCACAAAGCAAAAACCTTGTATTTTACCAAATATTTGTATCTGTATTTTTTTTTTCATTTTACGTCACCTCAAAGTTGGCAGCACTCATTGCTTAGGAAGTTCTTCAAAACCCTTATATTTGAAATTTATATGTAGATCATATAATATATTGCTTGTTAATCATCCAGAACTATCTATCGGGTGTTTTTTTTTAAACTGATAGAACTTTCGACAGAGATAGCTGTCACTTGACAGCTGGTAAATGACATTTCGTTTTGACATTTCTGTTCAGTAAGCGTTGAAAAATCATCATGGAAAGAATGACGCCGCAGCAACGTTTACAAATTGTGTGAATTTACTTTAAAAATCAGTGTTCTGTTCGCCAAACTGATAGAGCACTTCGTAAATTTTATGGGTCCACATAATCGAGCATCAGAGCAGCTTATTCGTTGAACTGTTGGTAAATTTCGAACAACATTTACCCTACTCGATGAAAAACCAACAACAAGACAAAGTACTGTACGTACAGAAGAAAATATTGGTGCTGTAAATGATAGTGTTGGAGAAGATCCGAATTTGTCTATTCGCCGCCGTGCTCAACAAGTTGGACTTTCTCCATCCACAACATGGAAAATGGTTCATGGTTCAAAATTGGACTGATCCCATCCGATTCACCAAAGGTAGTCGTGGCGGGCATATGCCAGAAATCGTTTTTAAATATTAAATGTCATGAAAATATCTTTCGAATAAAAAAAAATTTGGCATCATACTTTATTTTCTATGTTTTATTTCAATTTAAAGTTCTATCAGTCTAAAAAAAACACCCATTAGTTATATGCAAGTCTAGCGTCCTACTTCGCATCACCTATCGCTCAAACTGTTAATTTCATTACCTGCAGCCTAAAAAAGTATGCATATAAAATTAAAACAGTTTTGATAGCTTTGAGAAGCATTATCTAGGTGGATAAAAATGTTTGAATCCCGTCTAGTGATGGGCCTTTACTACTTGTTTTAAATATATGTAAGTCTTCTTTTTTTAAATATTGCTTATATATGCCTTTGCTTTTCATTAGAGTAATTTCGGAAAACAGTCTCTCTATTAAATTAAACTCGCAAGTGAATGAGCTGTCATATTAGTCTATATTAGTACTATGTATCCATAGAAATATAAATATTTTAATAATTATGCTTGTAACACAAAACTATTAAATGGATTTTCAAGTTATAAAGGTAAAGATTTAAGCAGTACCTAAAAAAAATTTTAAATATTTGAAATAGTTTTTGATGATTTTAGTTGTCGAACTAAAAAGGCTAAAGAAGCTTTATTCCAGATATACATTTTGAGAGGGTTGCCACCAGTTTAAAAAATTTAAATTCAACTATATGTATACAAAAATGAAGAATTAAAATGCTGCTTTGAATTGATAGAGGTTTAGGAAATCTTAGGCATGAAACACTTTTGAGGGTTGCCAACTGTTTGGAAATTAAATAAAAATTCAATTATAGCGTAAGTGAAATTAAGATGGCTCATCTAAATTCTGCTTGATTTTTGACAATTTATTTTTGCTGAGGGTGTTTGGCATTTTTCTCCATATAACGTATGAACAAAATGCCGTCTGTGAAAAAAAATTCTCAAAAATCAAAGCAGAATTTTTGGCCCATAAAATTTGCACTTTACTCGTATTATAGTAAACTTAAATGTGCCACAAAACTACATACTCAAAAAGCTTTTAAAATTTCTTATTAAAAAGTTTGCAAATTTCAGGAATTTTTTTTTTTAATCTAGAATTACTTTTTGTGAGTTTCGTAAAAAATTTGAAACTTTTGCTTATATAGTTTACGTTACGCAAAATATTATACTCTTATATAATAAATTATTAAAAATAAATTAATGAACATATTTAAATTATATTGAATTATGAAAAAGTAATATTTTTAATTGAAATATTTTTCCTCGTTGTGACAATTGCATTTGATACAAAATTTGTTTAATTTGGATAACCGGTTTCTTTACTACTATTAGGAAACGACTTTTATTTCGGATGAAAAAAATATGAGGCCAAGTTTAACTATTATTACTGGACTAACAAAATAAAAGTCCAGATTTTTCAGTTATAATTTGACTTTTTCAAAAAAAACTTGCAAAAAGAAAAATAATCCGAAATTATGTTTTAGGAATAATCCTGGAACATTGACAACTTTCTTCTACAACAATATTGTGTGCCGAACTTGTATTACATCTAGAAAAAAAAACTATTATTTTCAGTTCCTTTTTTTTATGCTAATTTTTATTTTGTTACTAAAATTACTAAGATAACTGCATTCACAGAAAGTCTTAAAGGATCTCTAAACTGCAGAAAATTATGTAAATCCTGTTTTTCTGTCTTCTGCTAAATAAAATTAAAACCGCAACATTGTTTCAAATACAAAAAGATCTTTAAGTTTTATTGATGCGTCTAGCGCCTTCCTTTTGAATTGCAGTCGTTTTGCCCACAGATAGTTATTGCCCATCATAATTAATGCATATGACTTTCTTTGGAATTTAATGAGAATTAAATAAGTTTTTCTGTTAAATATTTATTATTAAAACATGTTGAAAACTGCAACGACAAAAAGCGTCCCACACGATAGCCACACATATGTAGCCTGAAAGTCAGCGAAACATCCAAAAAGGTTATGAACCCATAAATTTGTATTGCATATATGGTGTCCCTTCGCCCATCTTTGCTTTTCTATGGCCGTAATTATTCATTTATGTATTCATCTTTAGTTTCATGTGGTGTTAAGTGACAAGTGGCGAGTGGCAAATGGCAAGTGGCAAGTGGCAAGTACCAACGGCTTATATCCAACTAAATATTTCTCATTCATATGAACGAACTCCGCTTTTGATGGCCAAGAAAGCGACAATTTAACAAAACACCAACAACTGCAACAACAACAACAACAATGACATAGCCTTCATTTCCTTTAAAGTGTCTGAACTTTTGACTATGTCAAATGTTTAAATGGCTTTTTTATGTAAATGAACAAATTTTACGCGGTTATTTTATGTTTTTCCGCTTCCACTGCTTAACAAAATGCTTAGTGTTGGTGGGGTGTGGCATTTGGTTAGGTTTAGTTTTTTCTATGAAATTTTTTTAAATATATGTATATTTAGCTCAAATTGTAAGGCAAAGGAATAATTTACTTATTACATGGTTTTAGTTACTCTTATTAGGCAAAGCGTAGTGTCTTAGTTGGGGCGAAACCGAATTTCATTTAAACCGTGCAGATTTTTTTGGTTTATATTATTGTTATGATACGGGTAACCATTTGAAGATTGGTATAAAAAAAAATACTTCACCAAATGAAATAAAGTTGAGTTCCTTCCAATTCCTAGGAACACGATATCAGGCCAAAAGTATCGAGTATTTATGCAAAGTGTTACTGAAAGAGAATCTGGTACCAATATACATCTACTTAAAAAACTCGATACACAAAATGTCGATATGAAATTAAAAATAAATTTGCTCACAATTTCTCATATAACGTTATCTGTTTGCTCTTTAGAAAATACTTGCACAAATACCTATTACGTCTTTTAGTTTATCATGCCGAATTTTAAGGTCCTAGTTATGAAGTCCATTGTTCAATTTTTGATGTTGATTGAGCCTTTCCATTTCAAGACAATCGGTCCATTTAAGTAATGTTTTTCTTTTTCCATGAAACTCGAATTTGTTGTTTCTTGGTGGAAATGATCAGATACGTATTCTTTCTTTTCGCTGAAACTTTTTTTGTTGACATTTTCCGGTAGGATTTTAATTTTGCTTTGAAAATATTATTTCTATGTACTTTTTTTTTTAAGAAAAAATGTAGTCTCTTAAATAAAAAGTTTTGGTTAACAGCCGCATGGCTGAAATACATTCGAAGTGTCTTCTTTTTGATGTGAAAAAATAAAACAAAAATACACTTTTCGAGCAATTAAGTTTAAAAAAATTATTTTTTTTAATTTTCCGAAAAAAAAATTTTGGACATGAGTTGGCATTTTCTTGCAAAATCTACAGTTTTTAGAGAAGCGACAACGGAACATACATTTTCACATCGAAATTAAATTGCCGAAAGATATGGGTAAAAATTTAGTTCGATCAAGAAATCATTTTGAGCAAGAAACAACATATTCGGGTTTCATAAAAAAGTAAAACATGGCTCGAACGGAGCGGTTGTTTTGCAATGGCAAAGCTCATTACTAATTTGAGCTATTTTGTGTCGCCATTATGGTTGAAGTGCCACGCGAAGTTACTAGCAGAAAACACACCGTTCCATCCTGCTATTTTCCTTTCACTTGATTGTCATATTTATTCAAATATTAATTTGAAAAGAACTTTTCTACCCGAATTCAATACGATACTAAGGTTTAAGTACTCTATTCTAAAAAATAATATCAGTTTAAAAATATCGTTTTAGAAATATCGGTATGGAATGACAAAAATATCGATATCGTAACGTAGCGCATCGAAATACGTGTTCCTAGTATGCCATTGGTACTGGAAGTATTTCTGGTCGAGTAGTAAATAAAGTTTATAGCATAATCTTAAAATTCCAAATACACTCTAGGATCAAATACTATATTTCGTGATCTCATTGTTCCCGCATCACTTTATTGGCCCCTGCCTTTTATATTGGAGCTTTAAACGGTGTATGTATGTATTTCTCGCCGTATTTTAGTAAAAATGTGATTATAATTTATATAGCAAACTAATGTAGGTTGGTGGATTTTTTTTAGGAAAACATTTTATAACGAATTTTGTTAAGTCAAAACTCTCTATATCTTCTGAAACGATGTTGATAACTGAACGGAGACCCATAAAACAAAACAATTGTTTAGTTATTCTAATTATCTTAATCGTTCAGAACCGAGTGCCAAAATTATCCCGAAGTAGGTACGAAATGGTCTCGTAATACTTTTGTTTTTCAAGACCTTGAATTTGTATGGAAAGCCTTTTTAACAAGTATAAAAATGCAGTCGTTTTCTTTGAACCTGGCATAAACCATAGACCAATGTCATCGACATAATTTTATGTAAAATAAATGCGCTAAGTGGCGCTAGAGACGAGAAAATCTATTTTTTTAATCTGAATTTAATGAAATTAGGAACGTATAATGGTGGTACGACGGGAAATACTTTTATAAAAAATATATCCGCTAGGTGGGCTGGAATCGACTTATTCAGAAATTACGTATTTATGATCCGATCTTGCTGGTGTTAGAAATATCTGCTGCTGGTGCGATTTAGATGGCATTGAAAAACCAGGAACATAGGTAAAATATATACGTATATTTTATTTACAAAAACCATTGCAAATATGTATAAAATTCCAATAGATTGCTGCGTAGTCGAGATTTTCGGAAAATCGAAACATAGTAATCATCGCAAACAAAGTTGCGGGTATGAACTAATACAATGAAAGTGCTCGGACAAAGATTTTTTAAAGACGTAAAAAAATTGTTCGCTCATAATTACTGTGTACAGGCTTGTATTTGTTACATATGCTAAAAAAAAGTATATCTCACTTATAATTATTATATTCATATTTATAGATTTTTTTTATGTTTTACCATTTTTTAATTCTGAAATTAAATGAAAAAGATTTTTCACTGCAATTATAATAAGAAATATTTCTTACTTCGTTATATCACATTGACTGGTAACTTTAATGCAGGCGAAATATTTTTTCCGTTTCCAATAGGAATTACGGGCGCTTCCCAAAGTTTCCTTTTTATGCTGCTTGATAACAGTTATTGCCAAATGTTTATTTTTTCGTGGCCTGATTATGGCTCTTTCATATTTTATCGTTATTTTCATCCTTGTCTTCCTACTGACTTTCATTTTCATCAGCTTTATGCTTTACTCTACCTCCATCTCCATCTTTAGCAGTATTATTATCTTGTCACGCTAATCAGGCAATCTAAAAAACAAATGTTGGAAAATAACTCTTATTGATAACAGAAAAAATATTTCCCCTTCATAACAGTTATCAGGCAACGTGAAAAATTAACGCTGGGAAATAAATTTTATTGTAAATTTAAGAAATATTTCTTCTGCACAACAGTTACCAGGCAACGAAAGTAATAAGCACTGGAAAATAACTTTTATTGTCAAGGGAAAAAATATATCGCCTTCATAACAGTTATCAGCCAACGTAAAAAATCAAATGCTGAAAATAACTTTTATTGTAAATTAAAAAATTAATTCAAGACATCAAAAGTACAGGCTGGAAAAAAACAGTTATCAGGCAACGTAAAAAATACCAGTTGGTATATAACTCTTGTATAACTCTTGAAAAAAAAAGTTTTATCCAATAACTCTTCTGATAAAATTTATAACTGTTATGTCCCTAACCGGATCTAGTGTGACGAAAATTTTGGATGGAGTAATTTTCGCTGAAAAAGTTGTACCCAATCGCTTAGGTAATTTGCATAGAATGAGCGAAAATCTTCAAGGTCAAAATCAATGAATAATCGATAAATTTTTCAAAACTCCATAATTTTATTACTAAAAAAAGGAATTAAAGGGTGGTTAAATTTTAAGGGCCGATGTTGCATATGAACCACACCTAAATGTCAAGTTTTTTTCTGTATTTCATTTGACATTTCTCAATTTCAGACTAACTCAATTTGAACATGGAAAGATATACAATCGAGCAACGTGTTAAAGTTATTCAGGCTTACTATGAAAATGGGCGTTCAAATCAAAATGCATTCGAAGAAAATCATCTTCAGTGATGAGGCACATTTTCACCTCAGTGGATTCGTCAATAAGCAGAATTGCCGCATTTGGGCGAATGATAATCCAAGAGTGATTGTCGAAAAACCAATGCACCCACAAAGAGTGACTGTTTGGTGCGGTTTATGGGCTGGCGGCATCATCGGGCCGTATTTTTTCCAAAATGAGGCCGGTCAGGCAGTTACTGTGAATGGTGTTCGCTATCGTGAGATGATAACGAACTTTTTGTAGCCCGAATTGGAACATATGGATGTGGACGATATGTGGTTCCAACAGGATGGTGCCACTTGCCACACAGCCAACGAAACAATGGCTCTTTTGCGCGACAAATTCAATGGCCGTGTTATCTCACGTGGTGGCGATGCCAATTGGCCACCAAGATCATGTGATTTGACACCGTTGGACTACTTTCTTTGGGGTTATTTGAAAAAAAAAGGTGTACGTCGATAAGCCAGCAACAATTCAAGTGCTAAAGGATGAGATAAGTCGGCACATTCACGGCGTAGAACCTCAATTATGCCTCAGCGTCATCGAAAATTTGGACCATCTGATGGAGGTGTGCCGCCGAGGTCACGGCGGACATTTGGCCGATATTTTGTTCCATACATAATTGAACCACACCATATTATCATAATAAAAAGAAATTACAATAATTTCCAAAATAATTTGTGTTTTATTCAAAATCAAACATCGGCCCTTAAAATTTAACCACCCTTTAGTTTAAATCACAATTAATTCATTTCACAATACAAACTTACTTCAGATGTCAAAATAGAGCATGTATTTTTTTTACTCGAAATTTAATAAGACTATAGTTTCAATTAATAAATTTCAAAGTTTATCTTGAGCATATAAAAGTTCACTTTTGATTTGATGCTGAAATTTTCAAAATGAAAGTAAACCGCTCAAAAACTTCGTTTTTTGCTGACGCCGAAAATGTACCGAAGTTTGGCGACCGATGCCGAAGCCAAGGTTGCTGCTTTTTTTTTAATTTTTCTGTATTTTGGATATCCGATATTAAGCAGTGCACAATTAAGCAAAGTGTTATGGTTTTTTTTAATCAACTCAATTGAATTTCTTTGGGTAACAACAATTATATGGGAAATATTGTTATTTTGAAATAGATGACTTTGTTGTGAGGGGGAAATATTGCATAAAAAAAAGTTTCGCTATACCTATACCTCACTCAAGTAGACAGAATAATCGAAAATTGATCTCACAATATGTAAACAAAGGAATGCTTCCTATGCTAAGATTCTTTTCGATGAAAATTATTGCCAGATGTTAGCAGTTGTATAAAGAGGAAGAAGAACGGACGGGAAATAACCGAGCCGAAGAGCTCATGTGCTAAGCAAAGTAGTAACCAACTAAGAAAAAATCAAAGCAAGAAATATTTATTTAACATAATTCCACTGTGCAACAGTTTCAACATGTGCCGGGATTCATTAGTATCTTCCGAATGAATTCGATCCAAGAATAACAAACCATCTGAGTTTGTAAAAGTTAGCTCGAATTTTTTTTTGTCTGGCCTACTAAAGTTTTCATGTGCCGGACTAAGTTTTTTTTTCTTCTTTCGAAAAACAAAATTTGAAAAGTCTTTAGAGAACTAAAATGTTCGGAAAATTTCATTAGCGCTCTTCTCAGACAATTTTTTTAAACAAAGAACTTAAATTATAATAATATATATAATAAATTTCTAAATAGCGTTTTAGAGGGCTTTCTTGAAGTAATCTTCTGCGAAATTATTGCCCACTGAATTTTTACCTTACATCTATTAATTTTTCATATCGCTTAGAATTATATTTTAGCCATTTTTAAAAAACAAACTTAAACCATGATATGAGAACTTTAGGCGGAAACAAAAACAAGCCGAGCTAACTTTTGCAGATCGAGTATTTTATTACTGCTTGGTATAGTTGTCGGGTCGTTTTGAGTTGCCATAAAATTGTCACAGTGTTATTGACAAATTTTGATCAAATAACTACATATATATCTATATCATTACCATTTATATATTTGGGTAATACAACTACTTAAACATTTTGTTGGTAAATAAGCTAAAGGCTAAAAAACTACATTTGATATTTACGTAATTTAAAATTAATTTCCTGCTATCTGTGACAGTTTTCATTTATCTAAATTAAGCTAATTTACAATTTGCTATGAAAATATTTTAAAATCGTTGGCATGTGTAACTAAATGATTTGCAATAAATGAACTACAAAAGCGCAGCTAATTGTTTTCCGAATGAAATTAGTTGACTCAAATAGGCAAATATAAAAACAATACTTAAATAAATCAAATACGAATAACAAATGTGCAGTGAATGTAAAGCATTCTATGCCAAAGAGTTCAGTAAATTCCACTATATGTAGATACCTCGAACACAACAATTTGAATTGAACAAACTCTCGATTGCCTAAAAGCAGAATGGTTTTTATGCAAACATTTAATTAGCTCTTCTGACAAATGCACTCGCTTATTGTAACTATATATTTATATATATATATATATAAATTTATACAATAATAGAAAATAAATTAGTACTAATTGAATTGTTGCCAACCGCCAATTTAAGGAGTGATTAAAAAAATTAATTTCAGAAAAACAAATATAAAGAATTTGACTAAAGAGCTGAAAATATTTTAATGAAAAATTCGCTTGCATTTTATATAAAAAATAAACACACACTGAAGTGAATCGTGAAAAAATTTTAAATAAACCGCATTTTTTTTCTTTGTTTTTTTGTTCTTTGTTGATTTCCTGGTATGGGCTCGTGTATTGCTTCATAGAAAGTATAATATTATTCTTTGTTTATACAACGAATGCAGAAAAGTCAATGCCATGCTGCTCTGACCAAATATATATATTAAATATACCGTGAATGCAGTTTAAAGCTGGAAGATGCTTGCCACCGCATCACAAATCACATGCTCAAATTGAGTTAGGGGCGGTATTCTTTTGCTTACAATTCTCGTTTACTTTGTAAAGCCAGCGGCTTGTCGATCGTGGAGAACACTAAAAGTAGGAAGTATGCTTTTTCTCGCATGCCGTTCGGTAAACGATCTGTCGGTCGCTTTCAACTGTCATTTTTGTATTGTAGTTTGACAGCAATTTCTCATTTCGTAGCGTCCTCTCGCATAACATACGGAGCTGGGCATGAGGGCACTAACCTTTTTACTTGACGACATGTTGCGAATGAAAAAGTATCTTTCGAAATTGCGAGTGAGCACATCTCGCTCTCGCTTGCGATGCTTGTGAGAACAAAAGGCAGAAAGCAAGCGAGAAGTTGAAGCAGGTGCAGGCCACCCACATATTAGGAAAAATCATTCCATGTCCTGCGAAAATCCCTGCTAGCTCAAAATCCATTAAGGTCACCAAGATTTAATTTTTGGGATACTGAAGGGATTTCTGTACGCAGCGAGTTTTTTAATATCAGCATTAATCGGACCAGTTTTTTATTTGGAAAGTATTGAAAAAAGACAGCAACAATAATTGGACCATTTTTTTTTATTTGGAAAGTATTTTAAAAAAGACCATACCTGCTATTTCGTAGACCACCACATCTTCTCATGCGATTTATTTTTAAACTTTGCCCAGAGTCGCAGTTGGTAGAAAGAAGACCATTTAGACTTTCTAGGTTTAAAATTAATAAAAAACAAAAAAAAAACCGCTGCAGTTGGAGAAAAATTAAAGTTATTGACCTTTTCTATCTGTTTAATCTAGTGCAACGCTTGCAAACTGTGATTTTTGAGACGTGAACTCACTTATGTCACTTAGACATAGTAGGA
This sequence comes from Anomoia purmunda, assembly GCA_951828415.1. Taxonomy (NCBI): domain Eukaryota; kingdom Metazoa; phylum Arthropoda; class Insecta; order Diptera; family Tephritidae; genus Anomoia; species Anomoia purmunda. The sequence goes on from OX639995.1 coordinate 42,050,911, forward strand.
GTCCATTGTGATACCACCTAATTTATGAACGGTAACGTGAATCGGAAAGTCAGGCAAGATTAGTGTTCCTTTGTGAGTCGGTTACAAATAAACGGACCTACTATTGAGGTTTTGTTTGCAAAGTTCGCATCGGTTCGTATCGCCTATAAAAAGCCGAACCTTTTTTTATAATTTAAGAGTTGTATAAACTTTTTGTTTTAATGAATTTCTCTTTGGGAGAAAATCAAAACAGTCTTTCGGATTTTAAATGGATGGGATTCAAGCTAATCTATTTTTTTTTAATAAAAATAATAAACACACAGAATTTCAAAAATTCCTCAGTTGCTCAGATTTGCGATTCGCACACAAATATTTTTCCATTTTTTTTTTAAAGAACTTATATTGGTTGGGACCTGAAAACTTAAGTTTTACCCTTTGATAAGTTTACTTTCTGAAAATATAATGGGACTGTCGTTAAATGAATTTATTTACTAATTAACAAGTTCACAAGTTTTTACTTTTAAATTATACAATGAACATCGGCTAGGTACCACTGCTTTGTTGAAACTATCATTCTGTAACGACTACTAATATTTTATTTCGATTTTCTTCACTGACCAAATGATTAACAAACCCATCACGCCTTTTTCACTGTATATTACTTTTCGACAAGACATTCAAGCAAATAATCGTTGCCAAAGCTTTGAAACAAAGCATCTTAGCCATTCTCCTCATTCCTTTTTTAATTTATTACACGCCTTCGAAATCAATTATATCACTTGCTAGGTACTTGTGAGTGCTCTGTGTATATTCCTCTATTACAACCCCGTGTAGCCCTAAAGTTCTTCACTTGATCAGAAAATTCAATTTCTATTTTTTCTTCTCACTAAACAAAATCTAATTTTCTACGAGTATAAACTTTAAAATTTTATTAAGTTATGAATAAACTTTTATTTCAACCTGGGTTTGGGTAGGGTGTCAGGCGGCGCAAATTGTAAATTTTTTTTGTATATAGAGCTCTCTTTTTAGCTAAATTTTTTACATTATCACTTAAACCTAGTACTAACTTCGCAGTCGTGAAATTTCGCCAGCAACATGTATTTAGTGGATTGCCGTGAAATGTTGCTAGCAACCAAAATTATCGAAGCGACGAAAAGATGCCGCATGAATGTAAATGTAAACAAATAATATAAAATCAATACCTTAAATGAATTCGCGGACTGTCACTTTTCACGAAATTTCAAATGGGAAATCCATTTTAAAAGCTGTCAAGAAAATGTTGCTGGCATCATGTTGCAAGCCTTTTTTATTACTTCGCAGAGGAAATGAAATACTTTTCAACTTTTTGTAAGTGTTTTACAGCACTTTGCTAAAAAAAAACTAATTGCTCCCGAATTTTCGGAGATATTAGTTTAAATTTTACAAAATTTTACAGCAAATAAGGAAATATTTAAAACAAACATATTCCTCAAAAATACCCTGTAAGGCCTTTGGTAATGCGAATGGTATTGTGCTTCTACATATCTATAAATAACTATACATGTGTATGTAATAAAAGTATATTTTCAAGCATAATGAAAGTTCAACAAACTATAAAGCAAAAGTAGAAAAACAGCGGAACAATAAGAAACAAATATAACAACTTTTTATTTTGCATGAACATCCGATACTCCGGTGCAACTTTTTGTTACACCTCTTGCAGTCATTTTTAATTTATGCAAATTAATTCAACATTTGAAATGCGATATGTTAAGTAAATTATGTGCGCTTATATCCCCTATTGATACTTACAAAAACAAAAATGTGTAACTAGTAATATAAAAACCATCGATCAAACTTTTTAAATGTTTACTTTTTGGCGATTGGTTTTTCTGCGACAAAAGTGTAGAGTCCTTTACATGCGAAGTTTTTGTCAATGTGCCATATTTGTTTTTTTTATATTATATGTATGCTTCTGATGCCTATTTTTAGTATAAGCACTTTTTCCTATGTAATTCTATTTATGTAAGTATTTATGTAATTTTGCTTCATCTCATTAAGTTATGGGTTTTTTGTGGATTTAAATGTTAATTTTTTTATTTTTTTCCTTAGACGAGTATTAAGTTTTGTTTGTTTGCTACATAACTTTTCATAATTTTACTATATTACATCTTTTGCATCCGTTATTGAATCTAAGAAAAAAGTTTTTTACAGAGTGAATAGAAGAGATTTTACATTAACAGCATGAATCTTTATTACGAAACGAACGTACAACTTCTACTACTAATATTAACTACTATAACTACTATTTATCTTTTTACTAATTTCTATTACTATTTTCACTAAAGGTACCAATAATTGCTACTACTATTTTTACTAATTTCAACTACTATTTTTACGGAAGCAACTACTAATATTTTTATTAGTTTCTGCTAATATTTTTACAGCTACTAAATTCTACTGCTATTTTTACTAATTTCTACTACTAATTACTACTACTATTTTTACTAGTTTCTAATACTAAATCCACTTATGCTGCTACTAATGAGTAGAACTATTTTTTACTAAAATAGCTTTACTAACTATCAACTACTAAATACTTACTATTCCTATTTCTACTAATTTCCACTACAATTTGTATTAATGCTACTTATAATTTCTTTTACTATTTTTACTTATTTCTACTTCTATTTTCACTAATGCTACTACTAGTAACTACTACGACTACATACTTACTGCCGCTAGTACTCCCATATTTAACTTTCTATCTCTTTGTAGAATCGTCACAGAAGTTTAACTTCTGGCTCGCGCGCTTAGGGCATCCGAGTTTTTTCTTAAACCAATCGTACATTAACGGCAGGGATACCATCCAAAATTTGATTTTATGATTCCATTGAACAATTTTTAAAGTATTTTGTGCAGAACTTTTAAGCTTTAACTGGTTTATTCGCTGAACTAAATTATTTTTAGAAAATATTTTATAAAACAATTTCTATTCATAAAGCACATAACTTGTCTTCAAAAAGGTCACAGTAAGTTCATGTGATATCAAGGCCCAACATTGAATATATATTGGTGACTCCATATCAGATTTGCAGTCGATATTGCAAATATCGATGAGATATTTTTTATACTTTTTATCAAAAAATAAATTGGCACATATTTTTTTACTTAGCTGCCTTTTTTCAATGGCTTTGGCATTTTACATCTCCAATAACTCGAGAACCGTACACCGTAGAAAAAAATCTGCTGAGAGCAAAAGTTAGGTTTTTCCTTTTGCTTTGCATTGCTATACTATAAAAATTTATTTAAACAGTTTTTTACCACCAACGTATTGATACTTTATGAGTATTAATAGCAAATTGTTTTTTCTCAAATTTTGATTTTTCTTTTTTCAATGAATTCTCTAAAGTCTCCCGGAAATCATATTAAATTATTATGACGGAATGAGAAGTAGACTTTGACTTATAGAATTTAAAAGAACCTCATGCACGGTCCGTGCGTTCAGTCCCAGGGCGTGCCCCGACCAACGAGCGTCAATTCACTTGGCGCGCCCATAGCGTGGGATAACTAATAGAAAGGCATAACTTTTACTTTAAGGAGATTTTTACCTACGAAAAAAAGGAAGTTTATCGAAAATTTAAAAAGTCTTTTTGCAGATCAATCACATTAGGTCATATTTGGCACATGAATCGAACTGTGTATAATTTTGGAAAAAATTGGCGATGTCACACCTTATACAACAAAAAAAAATTATTTCTTATAGCTCCGCAACAATTTGAAGCAGGTGTACAATATTTGGTGTGTAGATCCTATATAACAGGCTATATATATTATTTTTTTTTTTTGGAAAAAATGCACTAATTTAAAGGAAATATTTTAATTCCTTATGCTTTATCTTCCAACTTCATCATGCATATAAAATTTGAGAAAACTACCTTTAATACTTATTAAAATATTGTTAGGAGAGAAGAGGGCGTGGGTTTTGTGCGATTTTAACATTTTTCGAAATTTGGCTTGTTGACTTAAAATAAAATGTGTTCACAAAATTTTACAGGGCTCAGCGATATAGTTTTTGAGATATACCTTTTTCTTCTAATGCGGTGGGGTCCACGCCAATTTTTTTAAGAATAGTTTACTTTCTCCAGCCCAATCCTCTACATCAAATTTAAGCAAATTACCTTTAGTGGTTACAGAAATGTCGTATCATTTTGATTTCCATAAGACCTATTCTATTATCGCCCATTCTCCATACCAACCTACCATGAGCCGAGAGCAATGTGTATACCAACATTCTTTGAAATATCTCATTATTTATTCGATTAAGCTGATGCACGGACGGACAGACGGACCGATTTTGATATTCATGCGGAGTATTTTGGAATATTTGTATGTCGCTTTATGATGCTACAAAACGCCGTTCGATGGGCAAAATTATGATACCCTATGGCACCAATGTCATCGGGTATAAAAATTAACGTGGTCTGGTAAAATTTTGTCATATTCATATTAGACGATTTCACAAAAAAAAAGAAGATACTTAATCATTATTTTAAGATTTTAAAATTTTCCCTCAATATTGATCAAAAAGTTCTGATCTTGACTTTTTTGTTCAGCAAAAATAATCATGTGTCGAGTTATATTTTTCTCACAAATAAAACTAATTTTTTGTGTGTAAATTACACGTGCTGAAATAATGATTATTTTTATGTTTTTTGATAAGAGGTAATCAAAAATTATGATAGTTTAATTTTTTAGTCACAAGAAATAATAACTTTCTGAGTTTTATTTTTTCTTATTAAAAGTAATCATCATGCTTTGCTCAAAACTATAATTCAATTATTGAGCGTTATTTTAATATTCAGAAATAAATTTTTTCTTGTTTTTACAGAACGTAAAACTTAAAACGCCATACCACTTTTCTAATAAGTAACAACAAATTAAAAAACAAAAAATAACATCAAATTTTTAAAATTTTCAATGGACATTTTTGGAAATTTTTTGAATATGCAGTTTTGTAGCCAATTAAATTGAATTTAAAAAAACTGCAAAAACGATAATTGAAACCTTTGGATTTTTTTCATTGAAACTAGAAAAACAATCATTATTTTCGGTCCCTGCTTTTAAGTAATTCAATCAGCAATTCATTAAAAAAAAAACTAATAATATTTTTCTTTACAAAATTGCAATAAATTATTAAAAATGTGTTTCTATATATTTATAGTAGTAAGTATATTATTTAACAAAAACATTACAGCCTAAAAGAGTACAAATTAAACTTAAACTTATCAATGATAATAGTTAAAATAGCTAAAAAAAAAACGAATTCAAATTATTTAAAAAACTGCCCTCGAGAAGGAGAAATCTATCATGGCGCCCAATTCTCGAATGGCACGAAAAATCGGGGCGTCGCTAGCAGCGTATTGCGTTCTAACTGTGCCACCAGAAAATGAATAAAAACTTCGAAGAGATCACCTAGTGATAGTAAAATTTATTATTGCTAACAAATAAGGGCAATCAATTGAACTGTGCAGGATAGGCACAATACCAATCTGCGATTTTCTAGCGACTTACGGTTGAAGGGTTTGACACGAGAAGATTATGATGGTATTGTAACCGTAAAGTTCAAAGAACGAAGGGTAAATTTGAAAAAAAATAAAAAATTGAACACGCTATACCCTATTTATAGCAAATTGACTATATGGCCTCCAAATTAAACCCCGTACTCCAGCTGTGACCAACATAGAGTACGCCCTTGACGTAATATGGTAAACATACCTAGGTATTTTATCTCATTAAGAGTTACTTTAGTCGAAATTGCGAAACTGGTATGAACTTTGCTTGGTGGCAGAAATTTCACAAGCTAGAAAAAAATTAGAATCATTTAACTTTTTCAAAAGTCCACATTTCTTTACTTTAACTAAATAAATAATATTTTACCGGAACGGACTGGGAGCGGACCGTGAAGGGTGTGGATCGGTCCTCAATGAACACACCATTCGAAAAGCTGTGACAATTGTAGAATGGTAAACAATTTTTTTAATTGTCTCAGTTTGGTTAGGATAGAATTTGCAATTAAGCTGGGATCGTTGATGAAAACTCTAAAAGTTCGTTCTGGTAGCGAGGACTGTGACTCTGTCTCCTATGCTGGAGAATCATTTCCCAGGATATCAGATATCATATGATGGTGCATTCTCCTCCCTCGACAAGAGAGTAACCAATAGAGCTGAAGGCCCAAGCAGCGGAAGAGAGTACAAAAAGCCGCGCTTATTGAAAATGACGGGCACTATAGACTAGCCCTCCCCTATACTGGCGTTTAAAACAAATTTCAATCCAATATCAATTCAAAAGAAAAAGTTAAAAGAAAATGATTCAAAAACTGCATGTTGTGAAAAAACGTTCGAATGTTTCAACAAAAAGTTAAAATGAAAAAAAAAATAACAAGGAAACACAAACACTAACAATTGCATTCAAACTTGAATAAACGCTAAAAATCTGTGTGATATTCAGTCGGTACAAGCAAAGTAGCACCAGTTAGCCGCACGCTAAATTCTATTTTCTCATTTAGTACAGGAACGTTTTCTTTCTCTTTTTGTAATTTTTTTTTTTTTTTTTTTTTTTTGGTTTTTCTCTAAAGAAACTTTCTTGGCGCAGGAATTTATGTACAACTATGCAAATAGTTTGTCGGCTGTTGGCGTCGTCGTTTCAAACAATTCAATTGAAGCGAAATTTACTGATTGCTGGCAAACGCAAGGCAACCAACCGCCGCCGCCTAAAAGCAGACAAAGCGAGTTTTGAAAAGTGCAATGTCGTTGTTGCTGCAAAACGTAAGGGGGGTTATTTCAGAACTTCACTGTCATTGACTGTAAAAGCGCCGAAGAAAACGAAGAAGCAGAATAAGAAGAAGAAATGAAAACTTTTCATTTGTTGCAAAGAAAAATATAAGAAAATAATAAAATGTCGAAAAGAAGCTAGCGGTAGACAGTTAAGAGAAAACAAGCGGAAAGCAAGCAAAATTTTCAACACGTTTAACATGAAAGCAGGCATAGCACAAAACGAAAATGCAACGCTTCGCTGCAGATGCTCAAAGTGAACTCAGTGATTTTTATACACATGAAGAGCAGAGAGAAAGTGCGGTCGCGGCTAGCGAAGAAGATAAATTGCAATTAAATTTTGTTTGAAAAACAATTTGTCATGAAGGCAAATTGTCAGTTGATGGCATCGGTGCGGCGCACGAGAGATGGGAAGCAGTGAGTGAGTGAGTGAGGTAAGAAATAACTGAAGAATGCCAGTGCGCCTATAAATATGTTAAATTTCTCAACCATTGAATGCATCCGCATCCACGTTGCCTTGGCAGCGAAGGTAAGCCGAAGGTAGGGGACAATAGTCAAATAGCGACCGCGTGCATAAAAGAAATGACACACACTCACACAAATCCACATTCTTAATGCAATACTGCGAATTTGGATTGCTACAAATTTTCGCAAGTTGAAAATGGCTGCTGCTGCCTTGTGCCAAATATGTATATTCAGATGAGGCGAATGCGCCCTTCGACCAACCAACCAACCAACCAACAGCAAATGCCACAAAAGCCAAGTGAGATGCAAATAAAAAAAATACCAAAAGCAACAAACAAAGAAAATTAAAGTGAGTAACATGCAACAACAACAACAACAAAAACAAATACGAAAACGATAAAGGTGATAGCTGACAGGTGTGCGGCCCATTTCGTGGATGTCACACAATTTTCAAGGACTTACGTGTATTCCCTGATATACGACCCGACCACTATCGGCAGCTATGCAATGAATATATTACCCAAAAGTACTCACACATACACACACACACACATCCATATAACAAAGTCTCGTAAGTGGGCGCAGCTTTGCTGTTGGTTATAAGCGAGAATGTGAAAAGACCGCGTAGAGATAGACGTGTGGAACTTGCAGTATGTGCCACAAACGGCTTTGACATTTTAATTTCTGTCGGCCAAAAGTAGAAAAATGTGCGGATAAGGAAACGGGGTAGGAATGCTATTTGATGGTATTAGCGTGGCGCTTAAAAGGGGCTTTAGCCCCACATCCATTTCATATTTATTGCAAGATACAGTGTGTCCCAAAATTAGCTATACAGTGAATTTTTTTTTGCAATAATATACCTAGGTAAATAGTAAATAGGTAAAATTGTTGCTGTTATCGCAACCATTTCATCACTAGTTGAGGACCAATTGAAGACAACTACTAATTACTAGTACCACTACTGATCCTACAATATCTACTACTACTACTGAAAATCGCTACTAATAATTACTATCACTACACTACGAATACTACTACTATCACAACTACTACTAATTTCCACTACGTTAGTAAAAGTACTACTCCCATTTCGACTTATGGTAGTACTAACTACTACTACTATTTTTACTAATTTCTACTACTAGTTTTACTAACTACTAATACCATTTTTTCTAATGATACTTCCAGTTATAACTACTATTTTCATTATTTTCTACTGCTATTTTTACTAATGCTACTACTAATTACTCCTACTAGACTACGAGTACTGCTAAATACTTCTATCACTGTTATTACTAATTTCGGTATTTTTCCTAATGCTACTACCATTTTCACTACTTTTTACTACTATTTTAACAAATTTCTACTACTATTTTTACTAGTTACTAATATTATTTTTTCCAATGATACTAATTTCTACTACTATTTTCACTAATTGCTACTACTATTTTTACTAATTACTAATATTATTTTTTCCATTTTTACCGATGCTACTTCCTATTACTACTACGGTTTCAACTAATTTCTACTATAATTTTTATTACTCCTACTACTAATTACCACTACTATTTTTACCAATTTCTGCCACAACTTTTAATAATCCTAATACTTATTACAACTGTTATTGGAAGTAACTACAACTGGAAGTACTACAACTGTTTTACCAATGCTACTACCAAGTACTACTCACTACTATTTACAACTAATTCTCTGTTTGTAGAATTGGCACAGCGTTGCCATGCGCTGACTTCTGATCAAATTGGTTTATCACCGAAATTCATATATTTAGCAACACTTGATTTTAATTTAGTAAACATAATATCTAAATTACAGAAGTTGGCCAAAATCCACGCCTAGCTATCGTAAAACTAAGATTTACAAAAATCAAAAAATACGATATCTCAGTATCTTAAAAAGGTACTTTTCTCAAATTTGTTATACCGGATTGGTTTCGATAATGGACCACGTAGGTAAAAAATATTTGGGTAGTAAGTGTGGCACCCCTGATTTCTGACAATATTTGTGTATCTGGGAAGTTGATCTCTCAAACTCTATCAAATTTGGTTCACTGCGTTTCAAGTCAGTAAGCACAATATTACAAAAAATTAAAATATTCAATATTTTACAAAGCACTGTAAGTATTAACTATAGTATTAACTATATAATTTCTTTTTATTGGTCAATGCGCAGTCTGCCTTTGGGTATTTGTTACCCAGACATACATCATGTCTGTCTTTCAGTACTAAGCAAGTCCAAAAACATAACATGTTCCCCAACATTTAACAACGCCCCTTATCGACATACAAACACAGCAGCGCATATACACACTTCGCTCCAGGCCTTCATAAAATACGCATAATCCATATAAATACATGGCACATGGTCGCAGTGATTTTAGTCTGCTTAGGTGCCGATGCCTTTTAGGCATATCCGAGCTCTCCCATTAGTCAAGTGAATATTCCTTTAGGCATATTCGATCCCTTTGCTTGACTTTGCCCACAAGATCATCTCTAGGGCCACCGCTTCCCGTTCCAGCCCCTACTAATGTAGTGTGCGACGGGAGCGGTGGTTTCCAGTGATTATTTTACTCAGTCGCTTTGGGTAGGTCGAAGGTGAGGGGTGGGACCGATGTCTTTCAGGCATATTCGATCTCCTCCCTCGGCTATGCCGATGCCCATACGAGCGCCACTGGCGCTACCGCTCCTCGTTCCAGCCACTACTAAAGTAGTGTTCGACTACAGGAATGGTAGTATTTGGTGGTGTTTCTATCCAGTTTGTTTAGTCTCCGCAGGTTTCCGGTGTTGAGAGCCACCTGCCGTGCTGACAAGTGCACATGCCGTTGCCTGTTATTTTTCGACTCTGCTGAGAGCTACCATCCGTGCTGCTAACACACATAACGTCTGACGCCGCTCGCCGTTGTCAAGAGCCGCTGACTCAGCTTGTAGAGACGATCGCTGCCGCTAATATCGACGATAGCTCCCGGTTCTCTACTCTCTCTATCTCTCTCTCACTCTACCCAGAAGATCTTCTCCTTCGGTACGTAAAGCTGCTGTCCTGCTAGTACGCCAAGCCATGTGTGTGTGTGTGTGTTCACCTGGAATACACCACCGAATTATAGCATTTGTGCTTAGTGTACTTAGTGAACTTGGACATATACATATAATACTAGTAAAATGTGGTAATTTCGATCGAAAAATTTAATTAGAATTTTCAAAATTATGGGTTTTATATTGACTGTTTTTATAGCATACAGAAACTATAATTTATTTTTCTTTCACTCGAACAAAAAATCACAATTTCTTCTTTAAAAAAAAAAATTATTTCGTTAATATTCGTTGACCTTTGGCTTGAATTTTACCCAAAATTTGGTATTAATATAAAAGACAAAACGGAATAAAAGAGTTTAAATCGAGCTGATGCTCAATGACTTTTGAGTGCTACGTAAAAAATAGGGCGATTTATATGAAGAATATTGTGCTTTCCCATCTTACAGGTAGAATTTCTCCAAATCCAAAATCATCCTCGTCCTACTCATTACTTTCAAAACTAAGAGACCAATATCGTTCTCCGATTGATCCACAACCAGCTAAACGTTCCAAAAGTGGAAGTGCCAGATAAAGAAAAGGAACGTGGACCACGCGAAGGTTGTTGCAAGGAGAGCCTAAAAAAGGACAAAAAATGTATCATCAGTAAAAAAATTGTCAAATTTCAATGGGTATTGTCAGCCACTTAAAACTGTTATTTTATTACATTAAAATTAAATGTCCTACAAAACTACATACATATACATACTCAAAAAATTCGAATTAAAAAGTTAGATGTTCTTAGGAATTTTTTTTTTAAATTTGCTGAATTTTTGCAAATTTCGTACAAAGTTTAAAATAGTTACTTATATGGCATTTCTTATGGAATGAGCTATATTTTGATTAAAAATTAATGAGAAAATTTGTTAATATTATAAAAAAAAAGTGATGTGCCACTACTTTTTTCCGGCACTGTACATATCTACGCCCCCAAAGAAATTTCAACGTTTATATTTTTAAAACAACCTAACAGCTAGCTATGTTGCTTTGCGCGAGCACGAAAATATTGATATCCAACTTCGATACAGTGACGCTGGAATGGCCCACACGCTGAAACAAACTTGAAGGTAGACGATTCCGGCTGCTCACTCTCTCAGCCCCATTCAAAGCGCCACCGGACTTAGTGTCACACCTTATTGTGCATATTTTTTATGCTTGGGAAAATTGCACACAAAGTTTGCTATTAAATTGTGGTATACCTGCACATATTTGATTTTTTTTCTCCAAGCATCGGTTCATTCTTTTTGCCGTCATGTCTGTCAGTTGATATCCTTGAAACTTGCTTCGCTATAGAAAGCTAAGATTTATGATTGCAAAACTTTTGCTGGCAATTTTATGAATTATTATAAAATAGTAACAAATGTTCGGTGACATGGAAAATTTTGGTAGAGCATGCTAATTGAATGATATTAAAAATGTCTGCTTACAATTTAGGTGTAAAAAACCGCAATTGTTGGTAAGAACCAACTATTTGATCAATTAATGAAGTAGTCGTAGAAAGAAAAGATTCTACCTTCCTTCCGCATGACTAACACTTATTTTAAGGTTTCCATTCAGTTACTTGGCTTATTCATTGAAAATCCATCCAAAATCGAGCAAGGAAAAAAAATATTATGAATATAAAATTTATTCCCAATGAATTGCATAACACACATTACTTGTACAATATTAAGGTAAACCTTTCGACTAGTTTGTAGGGTGAGGTTTGAGTTTAAAGCGCATAAAAGTAAAAAAAACAAACAAGAAAAGGAAAGTCTCAGTTTGGATGCAACGAAACTTTAAATACCCGGCGCAAATTTTTAATTTAAATAAACAGTGCCTGTTGTTGGCAGGGACCGTAACAGTTTCATTTTTTATTTTAAAAAAATCGGTCATTATAAAAAATATATGTTTTTTTGATTTCAAAAATCATAAGTAACGGTTAGTTTCTAGTTTTATTTTAAAAGTCATGAATAACAGTTATTTATTATTTTTATTTAATAAAACAAAAATAGCAGTTGTTGAAGACCTTTATTTATAAAAGTCACTGAGTTTTATTTTTTAAGTCAATTTAATTTTTAGGTGAAAATAATATGAATAGTAAATAATTTTTGGATCCCCATCAACTTATTTTCTGCGAAAAAATTAAAATAACTATTACAAGTATGACTTAAAAAATAAAAGCTAGTGAATGATTTCTATTGATGACCTTTATAAATTAAAGTCTTTTATAACAGTTAGTTTTGCTTTCTAAAATAAAAATAACAAAAAATTGGTATTCTCGAGTTATAAAATAAAAATCCAATCTAACTGTTATTTAAAAAAGTAATTGCTAAAAACAAAGTAATTGCTATTTTAGATTTGTAAAATAAAAATTAAAAATAGCTGTTATTTTTTTAAACTTTGCATAAAAATTTATCCTCTGTGAAATAACAAATCGATTGGTATACTACACTGGGTTGTAGAGCGTTTATTTCATAGCGAATTTTTCCATGACAGTTTTCAGAAATAACCGTTGTTTTCTGTTCCTGGTTGTACGTAATAAAAACAGTGAATACAATATCCCTAATTTTTGTAAATTTAACGGTTTTTTAAATCGAAATAAAAAGGCATTTTCTGTGTTTTTGACGTACGACGACTATTTTCACAAATTTTAATTTTTACCTATTTCTCTCTCTAACTAAATTTTTCGAAGTTGTCACACAATTTATTAAAATATCGAGTTTTTGACGTTTTTGTTTATTACGGTTCAATAAAAAGAGGGCTTTTTAAATTGTATCTACTTTGATGAAATGGAAAATGTGAACCAATTTTAATAGAGTTCGATAAAGTAGTTTTGGAGAAACATAAGTTAATTCGGTAGTTACATGCGCCTTTTTCCAAAAATTTTTTAAGCCACTTTTTTTTTTATTCAAATATGTCATTTTTTCATTTATGTAACTTATAGTTGTATGAGAGATAGGTGTGGAAATTGCTCTACTTTTTTTTTGTAGAGTTAGATAAAGTGGGCGGTGCCACGCCTTTTATCTCCAACTTTTTGATTACACATATTTTTTCCTCAACCCAAATTTGGTTTATCAAATTTTAACAAATTACCTTTTACAGTTACTGAAATATCGCGTATTTTTAATTTTTGTAAATTACCGTTATATAAAAGAAGTGCGTGGCTTTCGTCCATTTTCTTATATATTTACTGAAATATTGACTTCTTTAGTAATATTCGCAAAATATCTTAAAACAAAATTTCATGCCTTATACAATATCTATAAAAACTCAAGAAATTTTCAAACTTTTTAATTAGAAATTTAGAAAACTTCAGGATATGCAGGTTTGAAGCCCATTTAATTTCAATATGTAAGACTCAAGGTTCTGCAAATTCTTGTTAATTTTTGAAAATAATTTTAACTTTTGGTCTTACGAACAAATTTCTGTTAAACGGTTGGATTTAAATAAGTTATTAGTTTTGTAATTATTTTTTACTGGCAGTCTTGTAAATCTTCTGGCGTGTAATTTAGATGCGTTAATTGGAAACAATTTTCCAAAACCAAAATTTGAAAAAAATTTCAAAAATCAACCGGCATTTGAAGTAATTTTAAAAAGTGATTAAAATAAAACTAAGTGAGCTACAAAACTGTGTAGCTTAAAGTTTTTGAAAATTCTATTAAAAAATTTGAAAATTTAGTTATTTTTCTACGAAATTTGAGTTTGTACGCTTTTTGTTTTAAAACCTGCGAAAAACAACACTCGTTTAAAACATTGAAATTATTGCAAAATAAAAATCACCTGATCAGTTGTTTGAGTCACGGTATATGTCGCTCGTTTTAGGCTGCTAATAATAACCGTTATGCCAACAAAGTTAACCTATGACAAGTCAAATTTTTTTTTTTCACGAAGAAAAATAAACTTTTTTTGGGCGGGTTGCCTTTTTGAATAAATCCAACACAATTTCAAAAATACAATAAGTGAAAATATGCCATTATTTAAAAAATGCATTTTATTGGCTTTTAATATGAATTATATTACATAAAATGCAAAATAGCAAGCCAATAAAAACCATTTACACTTTTATGCAATATGCAAATTTTTAAATTTTTCTATCGTCGTTTTGTAAAGTATTTTCTCGGAAGCCTTCCCAGGAAAAAGTTTTCAGTGTTTGTAATTTTTTTTCTTTTTAAATGATTCAAATTTTCCCTTTTTTTATTTTCATGCTATGGGCTTTATTGTGAATTTCTCCGAAACGACATTTAAAGCAAAGACTGACTTTAAAGCAGTTATAAAATACATTTAAAATTATTCAAATATTTTACAAAATAATATTTTGGTCTACCAAAATCGATTACGCAACGGTTGTGCAATGACACTTTTTGTGGACTTTTACATGTGAATTGAATTTTTCGCTTCATAACGAACAACAACCAAATGCATATTTGTTAAGCTCTGTTGATGCTGTTGCAAAATTTGCAATAGGCATAAATTGGCTTGAAAAAGTCAACGACAGGAGCGGATTTGGTAAAACACAGTCATTGCGGTTGTTCCATGCAACTAAATTTGGTAGAGCAGCTAATAATTTGTCAAAGATGCATTCGAGTCAGCAAACGCCTGGTAAACGGAGATATGACAACGACCAGATGAAGCAGATGTAGGTTATCGCAAGTGTTGATTGATTAATTGTTGTACAAAGACTTTCAATCAATAGCATTAAAGGAGCCTCTAAAGACTACATCAATCCTAACGCTCTACCGACAAGTTTCGTAATCAAAAATATTGCGCTTACAATGGCCGAAAGGCTCAAAGTCTCGGGTTGCTTGAGATTGAGGGAATGGTATAGCGTCCCCTCTGACTGAACGAAATATCTACGTGATTCTATGCCTGAGCTTCGCTAGCTCACATGAAGCTGTAATCGAGGTTAATGTGTGGGGCCAAGGAATGTTACTGACAAGAAGTATGATAAAGATAAAAGGAAAAAAAGGAAAAAGAATTTAGATTTCATGCGGTGGTGTATATTTTAAGCAGAGATCCTGGGCGAAAAGAAAGTGGAAAGAGATGGAATTATATATCTAACTGTCTAGGTCACGTTAGGTTACTGTGGTAGTTCCCGCAGTGGGAATTCACTTAGACATAGTAGGTGTCCATTGCGATACTACCTGTTTTATGAACGGTAACATGAATCGGAAAAAAGTTCCGCAAATTACCAATCTCCACCCCAGAAAGTTCTTCTGGAGTCCTAAAGAAGTACGAGCCTAGGTAATTGAACCTCATCTCGGCAGGGCAGCTGAGCAGAAAATGAAACGATGAATCCACCTCATCCGCCTCCATACAGCTGCGGCAGAAAGTGTCAGAGACTATTTTCAGCCTAACCGCGTGAATACCCAACGGACAATACCCAGCCAAAACATCTAGGAGGGTCGGGAGCTGCCGCTTAGTAGCGATCTCAGCTCGTTTGAGCGCCCACGATCCACTCACGACAGAGGGCCCATCTGTTAAGAAGAAGTCCTTAGGCAGCCAAAGGAGCCCCCACCCTCTCCCTACAAGGAGAAATGACTTCCAGGGTACCCTGCCGAGCGAGCTCATCAGCCATGCAGTTCCCTGCAATGTCGATCTAACAGTCTAGCGGACGGACAAATATCTAGGACGACTGCCAGACAGTCAACAGGGCGCTATTTTCGCATACAAAAAATTTAAAGCAGCCTCAAGAAACTTGGCTATGGCGGGCAGAAAAGAGTGTAGATGGGAATGAAAAGGCAGATGCCTTGCCAAATATAGCGTGTATCTTAAAAAAACTCACTCAGAAGGAACTGCTGATTTTTTTGCTGGCAATGAAGCGATGCAATCCATCCATGCCATCTTTAGTGCCATTTTTCGTTCTTAGGATAGAAAATGGACCCAATATACAACAACTTTCCACCATGTCGGGAAAACAGATGATCAAAAAGGTACGGAAGTCATATATTGAATCATTCGACAATTAGATTTTATTTCCTATCTAATCAGAATAAATGTGCAATATGTACAGTAATTATCAGCGTCAATAAAATTGAACTTTAAGTTTTAATTAAGCACAAAAGACATTATACATATTTGTACGAATATCCTCGAAAAATAACAAAATATAAAATAAAATACAGTTTAGTTCTTTCTGTTCCTTATTTATTTATATGCAGTGCCAAAAAGCCCACTTCAGTTCGCTAAGGGGACGGCGATATTTCTTGGCATCGTCACCGCCTGATAACGCGAGGTCGTGCGCTTTTTTGAACATGAAACACATTTTGAGAACTTGAATTAGCGATTCGGCATTGTTCGCAGCAATTGGCTGTTGAAGCCTTTCAAAATAACAGCTAGGGCAAGAATGGAAGCCGGACGACCTACCACAACGCCAAATTTTTGGTGAATGAGCTCTTGAAAAGTTTCCCGAAGATCTATTTTTTTATTGACAAATCTTGATAGCTCGTTTCTATACGGGAACAAGCAAAGTTGCCGTTTTTGGAGTGAAGAGCAGCCAGAAGCATTTAAGGGGCTGCCAATGTCTCCACCAAAAGTCACTGTTTGGTGTAAATTATGGGCTGGGGGGCATCATTGGGCGACTTTTCTTCAAAGATGATGCGAATCGCAACGTTACTGTGAATGGAGAGCGCTACCATGCGATGATAACATACTTTTGTTTTGCCCGAAATGGAAGAGCTTGACTTTCATGGCATGTGGTTCAAAAAGATGGAGCCACTTGCCATACAGCACACGGAACAATGGACCTATTGAGAGGCGAATTCCGCGAACCTTTTATTCCATGTTTTGGTTCTGCCAATTGGATGCCTAGAGCGTGCGGTTTAACGCCTCTAGACTATTTTTTGTGGAGCTCCGTTAAGGCTCATGTCTTTAGCGACAAGCCTGCTTCTCCTTCACGCAAACCTCTCCAAAAAATCAATCAATTTATTTTTATTTACCATTATTTATGTGTGTGATATAATTTTTTAGAGGATGTTAAACATTTATTTTAGAATAAATCATTTTTCAAATTTTTAATAAGCATTTATTCCATTCAATTATTTACTTGTTTTATTTTATTGATTTTATGTTAGCTTGAGTTGATTTTTTTTTTATTTTATTGAAATAGCTTGATGTCATGTCGTTTTTATGTTGTTGTTATATAGTGAACATGTTAATATAAGAAAGAAAAGGCAACTAATAATCAATTCATCTATTTGAAAAAGTAGATTATGTCCTTTGGGACCGGTTTAGCAGGAATTTGCTTTCCATATTCTATCGTGTACGGTTCGCAATTTATGCAAGAACAAAGAATCGGATTTTGTTAGATAAATCAGCATATAATGCTTACAATGACTGTAAATTGGAGTTGACAAACGAGGTTAATGTTTCTAGGTTAAATTTTCCACCAATGCCAAAATAAATCGCGTATCCGTCATACATTCGTCTAGAACCCCGAAAGTTTGAATAAAAATTCGGAGTTACAAAATGTATAAGTGGATAATATTAGGCCTCCACTTACTAATTAGATTCTTATTGAAAAATTCTTACGCGAAAACTATTTCGAATTTTTTATTTCTGTTCATTCATTATTTCATTATTTATTAGGGCAAATTAGTACAATAAGATATTAAAATCTTTTATAGTACAACAAATTTCTGATTCACAATAACAAGACATAACAGATCTTAAGATAAGCTAATAATCAGTACATATATATATAAATAAGCAATAAAACTTATAAATTAAATGACAGGTGTGTAATAGTCACCTATGCAATATCGAGTTAACAATGTTTTAACAAAGAAATTAGTTACAAAAATATGATTAAATTAGGACTATAATGGAAGATGGTATATCAATTAAAGGCTATGTACTGAAGTAATTATAGATAGATTCCCTAAAATTGCTTTTGTTTATCTGTTTTCTAATATTGGCAGGGATAGAGTTCCAAATGCGGATACCGTTAATGAAGAACAGTCTTGCTGAGACCAATGAGGTAAGCTGAGGGACTATAAGATCTAATATGCGGACAGATTTGGTAAAACACAACTTATCATAGAGATAGATAGGAGATTTCCAAGTGATAAGCTTATATAGAAATATGCAGTTGTTGGCCTTGTGATACTCCGAGATCTCACAGCCTAAAAGTCGGCGCTTCCATGGCGAAATATGTTCAAACCTTGATAAGCCGTAAACATAGCGCGTCACATTATTAAACAATGTCCCAATCTTACGCGCAGAGCTACTATCCAGCTTACTATATATCAGATCAGAATACGTTATAATTGGGATAATCAGCTGTATAGCAAGACGACGTCTCGTCTGCAAGGGGGTATAGAATCCAAATTGCCGTAGATTCCTCAGTGTGACATATAACTTGCTTACTACTTTGTTTACATGATCAGTACAAGTGAGACTAGAGTTTATGACATAACCTAAATTTGTTATTTTGCGAACTATCTTTATAGGCTCATTGTCAATGTAAAGCGGGGGTAAGAAATTGCAGTCTTTGGTTTTTTTGTTATATATTGGTAACATACAAGGTTTAGTAGAATTTAAATAAATACCATTTTCACTCGCCCATCTGGAGATTGTGGATAGCGCCCCATTGACATTAGCACAAAGACGGTCGGCTTGACTAACAGGTCCAGATAAGTAAAACTGGATGTCATCTGCATAAGCATGTAGATTTGCAGTTCAGCAAACGTGGAAAACATCATTTAAAAATAAACTGAAAAGCAACAGGCCAAGAATAGAGCCTGGGGGAACACCAGCAGTCACCGCTTTCAGTTTTGAAACATCAGCACCAATTCGCACTCGTTGAAAACTGCCTGATATATAGCTTTTCATAAGACCAAGCGCACTGTGCCCAAATCCAAAGTAACATTGCAGCTTGCTACATAAAAGTGCATGACTAACAGAATCGAAGGCCTTAGAGATATCTAGTAGACAAAGTAATGGCTAGTTTTTATCAAAAGGCATTCGAATGTCATCTAATATTTTTAATATGCCAGTGGGAAAAAAGATTTTTATTATGGACATGCGACGAGATCTGCTCCGCCATTAGGGTCTCGAAAACTTTGGAGAGAGCCGACAAAATATTGATGGGACGAAAATCATTAACACAACTAGCATAACTATTTTTGGCAACAGGCAATACTGTAGCAACTTTCCACAGAGATAATGTCATTTATTAGTATACTCAAAAAAAAAAAATAAAACTGATTTTGAAAAATTGGCGCTTTTACACCAAAATCTATTTGACTATAGATCAGGCTACCGGCTATCACAGACTACTGTCTATCGCTCTATAGCTGTAACAACAAGTACAAGTTGAATCATTTCAGAAAGGGAATTGTTTCCTGTTTTCGGACCTAATAGTTCTTCTCGGTGCTACACGGATGGTTCGTCGTTTATTCTAGGCAACAAGGGACCAATAAATCGCTCCCCCTACCAGACCTTTTTATTGCCTTTCAAGCCGAACTAGCGCCAGCAAGAAAGGCCTTGGACTGCTTATGATCGAAAGAATATATATTTATATAGCAATATCTCAACCTACACGCATCCCCGAAAGCACTTTACTCAGTCGCAAGGGCATCCAAAACTGTAGCTGACTATCGCAGATCTCTCAACGAGAAATCTGTGCACTTTGTTCTGCCTCTGTTATCTACCTAATATAAAAAATATGTAATATAGTATTATACCAGGCAAAGAGAAGGTATGCAAACTTGGAAGAAAGGACACATCCATTCCACTTTCGCCTTTGGTTTCGCTACTCGTAGTCTCATTGTAAGAAAAATCCCCCTTAAGGAAGCTAATACAAGATGGCAACTTCTTGGCACGAAACGTCTGCAAGAACTCTACATGGTCATAGAGTGCACACAGGACATATAGTTGTCGGGACTATGCGGATATGCTTGGAATCCGCCACAATTTTTTTTATAGAAATTGCAAAGATGAGGAAACCCCGGTAACTGTAAAACATTTACTGCTCAAGTAGTAGAGAAACTGTGATCCAAATGTCATCACAGCGGGACTATCTTCAGTTTCCCCGACACACATAGAACGCTCTGCCCCTCTGGTATTTACGCATTTAGCAAAAACCACTCCAACTTTCCTTTAGTGAAAGTTCAACTATTTTTATAGTCATATCACTATTTTCAGTGCATTACAACTAAACTCCGCCCCTGCATTTTGTACGCCATTGTACGTACACGCTAGCGGTTGCAATATTGATGATATTGCGAAAATAAATCTGTTTCAAAATAAATCTACCCTCTAGTAGGCGACTCTCGAGTTTATGTATGTACGTACATCGCCACTCACGCCCACTTAATGGTTTCGGCTAATAAGTACACAATCACTTCACTCATAGCTGTTAATAAATAAAAATGATTGCGAGTCATTTGCTGTAAAAAATTTGCACGGTTGCAAGTTGAGTGCTTCGCAGGTGGCGCATATTGGGCACGGTACGTTGAGCTCACTTATTTGGCCTAGTTACCGAATACGTATTACCGCATATAAATGAGTTTATTAAAAAATGATTGCACATATCTAGGCGTCCGCGCCACGTGCAGCACACACTCGTTAGATTTCGCCAATTTTCGTGTGCTTAGTGAGAGTGGGAAGTAGAGTCAATGCTATTGAAAAAAAATATGTAAGTAGTTTGGTTATTACGAAATATGCCCAAAAGTAGTTGTGTATGTGTGTACTTAGATTTTGTGGTAGCTTCGTCTAACCAGCCTGGTTGCCGGTAAAATCATACCTCAAGTAATAATTTCTCATATTTATCGAGCTAATCTTTAAGTGCGCTTACTTATCGACATAAAAATTATAGTGGTTTTCGGAATATATTGCTCTTACAACGTCTAACGGAATACTGGCGTTTACACTCAACCATAGAATAGGAAAAACAAGGTTGGCTTCTATTAATTTACTCGATGAGCACAAAATTTTAAATGTGTGCATATATGAGTATATTTCATGAAGAAACTTCACTAGTGCACTTAGCTTGAATTGAGTTTGTTAGATTAGTTCTATGGTTTTTTAATCTTTTGTTTCCACTGAGCCGCTTTTATTATTTTTATAGGATATCCCCCCACTGAGATTTTATTGAAGCTTTCTTATTTTTAATATATAATAATGAGAAGTTACGTACATAACTAGCTGAGAATAGGGATTACATTTCTATTCACTTTTTTAATTAGTAGTAAATTTATGCAAATTACATAGTAGAACGCAAAAGTTTCTGGCCAACTCAGATAAGATTTGGCAGAGATAAAAATCTTTGATGCCATAAAATTACTGGGCTCTTTTTCATTGCCTATCCACAATCTTTTTTAGCGGCAGGAGAGTGAATCTTTACATCGCGTAACGAAGTCACGTCGATATTTTGTCATGCCATGATTTTTTTAAATAATGCTACTACTAATTGGTACTACTATTTTTACAGATGCTACTTCTAATTACCACTACTATTTCTTCGAATGCTGCTACTAATTACTACTATTATTTGTAATTATTTCTGCTACTATTTTTACTAATTCTACTACTAATACTAGAATTGCGTTTATTAATGTTGCTACTATTTTGACTAATGCTACTACTAATCACCACTACCATTTTTAATAATTTCCACTGCCAGTTTTGCCAATGCTACTACTACTTTTGCCAAATCTACTAGTAATTTCTACTACTATTTTTTCTAATTCCTACTACTATTATTTACAAATGATACTACTAATTATTACTACTATTTTTTCTATGGCTAGTACTATACACTATTCTACTACTACCACCACAACTATGTCTACTACTATTTACCACTAACGAATACTACCACTACGACTCCCATATTTTACTCTCTATCTTTTTGTGAAGTCCGCATAGAAGTTTTTCTTCTGGCTCGCGCTTTTAGCTAAAGGAGCGTGTTTTTTTTTCGCGGCACATTTTCGATTAGCTTGGGCATGAAAAACAAGAATGTAAAAAAATCTGTGAATTTGCTATTTTTACTTAAGTCTTACAATTTATCAAGAAATTATACAAGGCTGTGAAAACAATTATTTCTTAAGTAAATTTTTTTACTGAAATAACAACATAAAAACTTTTATAAAAAATAAAACCTGAAATATTTCTGCCATATAAGTTTATGGATTCAAATTTTTCAAAACTAACAAAACTAACAACGAATATGAAAAACATATTCGTGGTTTCCTTTTACAATTTAAAAATATTTATATTGTTATTCCTCTTGAGTCGTTGTTTGGACTTTGGGTAGAATTCTACCCAAAATTAAAAAAATGTACGCCTTAAAAAATTTCAATAGAACTAAAACTCAATGACGAATGGGTATAAAATTATATTTGAAAAAAAACCGCCAACCTTTACAGCCTCATATAATTTGTTGGTAAATATTAAGATCTGTAGTCAAAATCGCGTGGCTTTTTCCCACGATATCGTATTTCTTATCACAAGCTTTTGACCAACGCGCGGAAACCTAAAAAATTGAAAACTTTTCCAAATCGGATACTTTTCGTGAGCATTAGGGCGTCTTTTATTTTAATTACTAATTTGTTGTTTTTTTTTAAATAAAAATATAATTCATTCTACTTAAAAACTCTTCAAATTCAAGAGGAAAAATGTCAAAAAAATTTTGCTCGAACTCTCCTCTCAAAACTTTAAGTAAATTTTTTTTTTAATTTGAGGTTTGCCGTTTTATAGCTCAATAAATTACTTATAATAAATATAGTGTCAATGTTAACGGAATACAAATTACCTATTATTTTTAACTATTTGTTTTTTCTCAAACGGTGTTGCGCGGTTTTTTTTTATACGATTACTGAAAAAAATTGCAATAAGAATATTTTTTTTACGCATTACTGAAAGTAATTGTAGTAAAAATACTGATAATATAATTTAGTTTACATCATCAGTGAAATATTAGGAATTGAGGTAGACAGGAAATCCGAAATCGGGTTTCCACGGTCTCTGGCATAGTTGACCGTAGCAATTAAGGCCTAGGAAGAAGGAAGGGAATAAGGGATAGGGTAACTGGTAAAAAAAAAAGACAGTAGGGATATGACTTCATTTCTCTTCGACAAATCTCGCAGACTCTGAGAAACTTGTTGAGGGGTAGATAGGGTACATTTCAGTCCAGCAAAAGCAGGGCAGGTCATCGTCGTGCGACTGTGGGTCGCAAGGTAAACTTTCGAGTTATGGGAATCTCTCTTTCCATGATGATTTCGAGCTTTGAACTTTGGGTACTTGATTTGTGTCAGTACCCAACCGAGACTCAATGATTCGATAATAAGAAAGAGATTCGCTTCCAAAACCCTCCATCCTTTACCACATCAAATACTTCTATTAGCTTAGGTATGACCGATCACTTCTTGTCTTCAAAAAATTAATTTTTTTCTCTTTGAAACAAACATGCATTTTATAATCGTTATTCGCTGCGAACTTTTCAAAAAACAAATATTTCAAAATTTGCTGAGTTTTTGCTGCTGTTTCGCTGAGTTCTTGCCTTCTGGATCGATACACAATCTCAGCGAATAAAAATGATCCTTTTGCAGGAGCAAATATTGGGGCACTTTCTTTAAAAGTTCAATAAATCTGGCAGCTGGGTATTGATTTTTAACTACCACTAGCTTTTTGCAGTAAACAGTAAACATTTCACTGATAATGTAAATCAAATTATATTATAAGTATTTTCCCTGGAATTCCGTTCAGTAGTCAGTAAAGTAATACCTTTATTGCTATGTTTTCTAGTAATCAGTAGGCTAATATTTTTACTGCATATTTTTTCAGTGATGGTTTTCGTTGGTTAACAAGAGCGCCAGTTAAGAGTAGTTTTTCAGATCAACACTTTTTTATGTTACCAAAAATCTGTAAAGGGCAACTGCTTTGCAGAAAAGGTCTTCAAGCGCAACTACCGATTTTACACAGAGAGATTGGGGAGCGACGACAGTTTTTTTCTTTTTTTTTTTTGGGTTTTATATTACTGATTTAGTACCAATTCTAAGAAAATTCGAAGTTTCCATGAGTTTGCATGGCAATAAAAGCCCTAAAAACCCTGAAGCCATTTTGCATTCATTTGCCCACAATCATACATACTCGAAAAACATAATGAATTTGAATTTTGTTTATGTTTTCACCTGCGCCATTTTCAATGCCCTCGCAGCCGTAGGCGTACGAATATTTATGAATAACTCACGAATCGCCTATTTTTCGGAACAACCTTCCAACGAAAATTGTAAATTCAACTCAACTTTTTATTGCAACACTGCAGGAAAACTAAATTAAAATACAATGCATACTTCAAGGCGCTTGAGCATTACAGCGCTCGGACAATCGCCAATTCATGGCGAAATAGAAAAGTACATATCTGCTTTCATATTTTGCGCTGTTGTTTTTGTTGTTGCACACTTTATTATTGTTTATCAAACCATAGTCTATTATACTTTACTTACTAATAAACTCAAACTGGTATGCTTTTATGGGTTAACTGTGTATGTGTGTATGTGTGTATGTACTTTATGTATGTATGTGTATGTGTTGTAGTTTTACTCTGCACAGCTCAGTGTTATTGCATGCCTTTGGGAAATTTGATTTTACCAGTATTTGTGGCTGACGTTCGGCTCGAGGCATTGTCTGAATTCAATTGAAATGCATTGTTCGGTACCTGAGCTGTATCTGCTTTAACTTGTTTGGCTAAATCCACACACACAAACACACTCACTCTCTCTCGTATTCCAACTCATGTACGTGCATGTACAGTTATTATAAATTGCGCATGTTGTTGTGTGCTAGTTTTTTTTCTGGTTGCCTAATTTTATGGCATTGAGGTGTGGCTGCCAAATAATTGTAAGTGCATTTGAAGGTAGAAAGTAAGAAGGGAATGCAGTAGGATTATTAAACTTATGAGCTTCTGTTCAGTGTCTGTGTGGAGGAATGTAGGTCATCTTTGGGCAGCACAATAGAGACTATTTTAAAATGTATTTACCGCTTGGTTAGTTTACAAACCTCACAAATTTTATATAATCCAATGTATGCAGCTGCGGTTGATGTCGCATCTGCGATTAAGATTTTTTTTTTTTACATAACTACAATAAAATTGTTAGTCGTATTGGGTTTAATAAACTAATTATTTTGATATTGCCAGAGGCAATTTTCTAGCAGATATTGTAACTATTGCTCATCGATTAAGTTAAACCAATAATTAGCACACAATACTTTTAACCATGCAAAAAGTCTATTATTTATATTGTAAAGCTTAAAACAATTAATATTGGTTGATTCGTTTCAAAGTATTTTACTGAAAATTAATAATAAAAAAGAATCAATTTCAAATTCGATGGAATGATTTGCATTACCTCCCAAAGTAAATATCCTATTCATTTATTTATTAAAAATTATTTGTTTAAAATTTTAGCCATAATGGTGACTAACGTGAGGCATTTTAATCCGAAGCGCCAAATTAATTGTTTTCCAAATGGTTACCGCAATAAAGCCATTATTGTGTCCGCTTATTGGCAAGTAGCGTTTTCTTCCAACAGAAGACCCCTAAAAAATGGATTAGCTCGAAATGCCGATTATCACAATCCTTCCACAGGTGTTTATGTTTGTTTCGATATTAAAACAATACACATAGAAGTCTGCTCGAACTTATTCACCATTTTCATTTCTCGCTGATTTAGCGAGATTCGAGGGTCGTTGAGACATGCTCGTGAAAATAATGTCAGACATCGGCAAAGTCTTTTTCGGAGCACAGTGAGCCTTAAACAAAGACGTCAATGCCTTCACAAAACAAATATACAGGGTATCGAATTAAAATTCATAAACCCCCCTCTGTCTCTGCCTCTCATATGGATGGCTTAAGTACGGGAGTCCGCTATAAAACGCTTTAAAACTCATCTCATTCAAGTTCACGGTTAAGAAGCTTACGATATTACTAGTCCGCATAGATGCTGTATTATACTCCAAGCCTCTAGCTTCGATGTCTTAAGATCCGAAGGAGCTTTTAGTTTTCACACCAGCACATTTCCTTCATAGAACCTCGCTAATGGCAATACCCGAACCAACCGCAGAAGAAATTGCACTCAATAACCGCCAGCTAAAATTGAAACTTCTTCATAAAAAGTGCAGCCAACGATGGCAGGGGAATATTCACAAAATCTGTATAAGCGTCACAAGTGAAAACACCTTCAGAAAGCTCTTGTCTCACGCTACTAACCCTAAAAGCAACACACAATAAATTAGAAATGCCACTCTATCAGACTGTCTTATTGTCTTATTTCTAATCCCATTATTTGTGTCTTCCAGATCACCCGACATCTCCCAATGTCAACGGTATCGCCGATTCTATCCGATGAATGCGCAAGCTTCCGGAAAGTGGATGACTCTCCCACCATACTTTGGCACACCGTCTTACCACCGAGACGATATCGAAGCGCGTCGCAAGTGCTGGCCCAATAATGAGGTGAAAGCAGCCACTAAACCGCTGCAAACAAGCCAGCATAGAAAACAGACACGCCGCCCGAAGAACCCACCTTGTAAGGGTTGCTTAGATAAACGATGGCACAACCTTCAGCAACATCTGCATCGAATTGCACCGGATTGAAACGCCTCAAGGCTTACCATCAACATTTTTCTCTTTTTGAAGCAATACTTCTTTTGCGGAAGTGATTTTTCACATCGCGTAACGAAATTCGCATTAGTATCGTATAACGAAAGTAGCTTTCGAGCCGCTTTACTAATTTCTACCACTATTGTTACCAATGCTACTACCAAAGACTACCACTATTTCTTCTAAGTTCTACTTCTAATTTTACTAATTTGTGCCACTGTTTTTTCTAATTTCTATTCCAACTAAATACTACCACTATTTCTACTAAGTTCTGTTACTATTTTTTACTAGTTCCTACGACTTTATTTAAAAATTTTTAACACTATTTTTACTAATTGCTTCCACTACTTTTACTAACTCCTACCACTACTAATTTCTACCACTATTTTTATTAATGGTACTATTAATTTCAACCACTATTTTTACTAATTCTACCACTAATTTTTATTATTTTTATATAGCGACCCCACACATCATCTGCTAACACCAACCTGCAAACACTCGTCTTTGTACATCTACATACTATATCTTTCAAACTTAGAAATCTAAAAAAAAACAGAAAACCGTGGTTAATTGAAGTATAGTCAGTTGCTTATAATTAAAGTTTTACTATATTTGCTTAAAAATCCACCCACAGGAAACTCCCCCACGACTACCAAGTTGCGGAAAATATCTATTATTTTTATTTTGATAGAGTTCGACAAAGTAATTTCGGAAATACATCTATTTGCACTAAAAGAGCGATGCCACGCCCAGTTTTCAAAACTCCATGTATTCGATTCTCCAACATAATCCTATATATGAAATTTGTCTAAATTGCCTTTTATTATATTCAATCTAAATATACTTTTAAAAAATGCTACTTGCTTTTTTTATATGTAGTTTATTTATTAATATTTTTTTTTAAATTATTATTACCCCAGTGTTTCGTTAACTTCTTATCAAATTCAAAATAATTTGCCGAGGCGTCATAAGCTTTTATTATAATTAAGCACACTTGCGAGAAATCTAGAATTAAATTCATAATTTCGTAGCCCAGACATTATCTAGCAACAAATAAATACAGTAACCTTTTCTTCTTCTTTCTTTTTGGACATTTTCTTTTAATTTGATGGATTTATTGAAATTTAAAATCAAAATTCATTTTTCCGGTTCTAGTACAATGGCTAAATGATTGGTATGCTTCGCCTCTAATCTCGTGGAGGTGATCGTTTTGCTTTCCCAAAACTCTGCTAAAGGAGTTGGAGCCGACGTATTCGATGGCATCTTCACTATTTTCGAAAGAAAGCTATTCGTTTCAAATTTGTTCATTTATTTCACAAAAAAAATATTTTTTATTTATTTATAACAGAATGTCACAAACTTCAAAATTTAACCCCGAATAATTGCTATGCTAAATATTTGTGTTTTCAACTTTGAGTGGAAGGCCAATACTCTGCTGTGCAAGCAAACTTATCAATTTAACCGGTAAACTCTAAGTTAAATAGATAAACTGCTTTGTTAAATACTTAGATATGAAAAATCAGTTATATATCTAGCTACTAATTTTAAGAAACATAGTTTCACAATTCGCTGAAACATTTCACTTTTTTATATAATCCTATTATCAACGAATTTTTACGATTAGGATGCGAATGGAGAGTAGTTATGAAAACGATAACCCAGCTATATTAATGATGATATCGCAATAACTCTTTACTTATTATGAAAATTCTCTCAACTCGATAAATTGAAACTGGAAACAAATATGTACAGACTCGTTACAAAAAAAAAAAACAAATTTGAGAACATTTACTTTGACCCTTTAGAATCCTTAAAGGGCACTTGTAGAGCAAAAGTATAGATATTATATGGCATAGCTAAATCAATCAACTCGTTGTCCAGATCGTTTGAGATTGATTATAAGGATATTTTTTTTTTCATCTTGTCATGAAAGCTATACAAATCCTAGTCGCTTACGTATAATAATCATAGTTACCTCAAGTTACTAATTAACAATTAATTGCACTCAACATATTAATTTATATCCACTTTAATATCTACATCTAAAATAATCTCGTGTCATGGTGTTTGTGGTCGCACTCCTCCGAAAGGACCCGACTGAGTTTTATTCACTTTTTAATAATATTTTATGATTGCGTCTCTTTGAAAAGGAAAATTTTAATATACATATATACACATTATATGAAATATTAAAGTATTGGTGTCAAACAGTTTGTATAAACGAGGAGAAGGATTATATCAATAATTTGAAGGCGGTATCCAAGAACTTCCTCCCTACAATAAATGCCGCATAGTCCGCAAATGCAATAGCCAAGCAGCCTCTCCTTTCCAATTCACTCAGGACGCCATTATAAACAACGACCCAGAACTCCACCATTCGAAGTGCCCCTACTCACACTTCGTTGTATGGACAAACTGCCCCACTCTGCCACGACAATTCTGTAGCAAAGCAGGCGGTAGATGAACTTTGTTAGGCTCGAACCTGCCCCGAGCTCCAGCCAGGGATCCGACTATTGTCTCAGGCTGGAAGGAAGGTAACAACAGTTCTTAAATACAGTTATACAGTTCCTCGCTTGGTTAAAAAGACATACATATAATCGAAGCTCTGAACTCCGAGAGTGCTAAGGTCCACCAGGGCATTTAGATTTGCCCGTGGGCTTCCTCGCTACACACGGGATCGCGATCGCTTTATTACAAGCTAAGATAAATTCCTACATCAAGCTATCGATTAAACTTTCCATAAGAAGCCTATTGTCTTAAGTTTCCTCCGAAAGAAATTCGTGCAGTTACCTGCTGTAAAGCCCCCAATCTGTGATATTTATATAACTGCCGATGAAATTGTATGCCAATTTATTATATATAGATATAGAACTGCAATAAAACTGCTTTAAATATAGAGCGGCTATATAAAATTTGATTAGATAATAAGAATAAAATTATGAGTTGAAGCTTTTTTTCAGAATGCATTCTATTAACGTTGCTATAAACGCAATACAAATCAAAGATATGCGAGTGCTTGTTTTAAACTATTGAAACCTTAAAGACAAAATGTGCATAACACAATTACTTTCCATTAATTTCATAATACATATACAAATGTATTTAAATTTTATTTTTATTTGTACTCGTACCACACAGATTTCATTAGTATCGCCAATAAAATTATGTTAAATAAATAATTTAATTTTCTAGAATAAATACTAACCAAAGCGTACCACATAAGTGGCGCCATATACAGCTGATGGCCTAAAGGGAATTTATTATGTGTAAACTTAAATGAATTTACTTAATATAAATTCATTATTAACTTCCATCGATTTAATGACACATAATTCTTTTAGCCACCTTTTCACACCTCTACGTTCTTTATGTCCGCCCAGCCTGTTGAACCGCCAATTGAGGTTTGTTTAGATATCAAAATTCTAAATAACAATACATTCACAATACAACCGGTCTAATAAATCTCTTTGCATTTGTATATATGTGTGATTGTATATAGTTAATATGCTGTACATATATGAACGTAGTAGATTTGTAAATATTGTTTAGTGTGGGTGTACAGGGCGTATGATAAACATGAAAATTCGCATACTTAAATGTCACACGTAAATTTCAATTAATTGCTTTTGGCGAAATGCAATGCAGCTACTAGTTGTGGATTAGTGTAAAACTATGCACGTGTATTTGTGTGCATATTTAATTGCGGTAGTATTAGTGTGTAATATTATTTATTATTCAAATTTATATAGAAGCAATAAACGTTGGCATTTTCAATAGTAATTGGCTGTCTGCTACCATAATTTCTAAATTTGGGAAATATATATATATATATATTCTACTATTTTAAATGTTTTTGTGAAACCGGAATCTTTAAATAATTGTAATGCAATTGTAATTTCATCTAATAGCATTTACCCTACCAATATAATATATAACTTTTTTGTGGAGATAAAAAACTTTAATGTCATTCAATTACTGGACTTTTCGTTAAACATCCACAATAAAATATACGTAATTATTTCACTTTATGACATAGATAAAGTGCAATAAATTCAGGTCATCGATTAGTAATTCGAACCGCAGTTGTATGCTGTGATAAAATTTTTTGACAAACGCGGAGAAGACACCGATAAAAGAATTATGTTTGGTAAGATAACACAGGTCACCTGATCAAGTTTTGTTTCCTTTATATTGTCTTATGTTATTGGGTATTTCTATGGCAACGACTATCAAAAAAAATATTAGGAGACTGCTAGCGCTTTACTTTGGAAATAAACAGTTTTATTATTTTGACAAAAAAATTAGAAAAATTAATACATTTCGTTAAAAAAAATTTCTTTTAAATACAATGATCGTGGCAGTAGTTCCACCGCCCCTGATAATTTCCATTATACGAAGATCCCAATGGAATCTTTCAACCTGCTACTCACTACAATCACCCAGATTTTGTGGAAATTGGTCTAAATGCGAGTGCAGCAAATGGATTTTTATGCTCATTTTTCATCCTAGCTCGTTCTTTTTGCCTAGAAAATCATTGTTTGTGACTGGTTTGACAGAATCATAACTCGACTGGCTCAAAGAAATATGAGGCAAGGAAGATGCTAGTTAACCATTTTTAGATCAACACGAATTATCCCTTTGTGATCTTGATACTTAATTTTTTCTATAACCTTAGAAATACTTACGTACTCTTCCTCTAAAGCCACCTAATACGCAATTGGTATATAGATCCGTACTAATTACCGTTATGAAGCAAAACACGCTTTAAACTTCTTTTTGCTGCCATCTTTAGGCAGACGCCAATCACCAGGTTGGTACTTTTTTAATTCCATCTGTTGCAAAATACAACCAACGTCGTTACAAAAACCCGCTACATCTCTTTACTAGGGTACGATAAAATGTTAAATCGGTTTCCGGAGTAAGCAAATTTTTTTGTTTTAAACGAGATGCTAAAATTTTAGACGAATTTGAATCATAGGAAGATATAGAGATGCTGGTATGATATGACCACTTATTTCGATTTCCAGGGGAAATTTCGTTTATTTTCACAAAACAGAAGTGGCAGTCATCATGGTGGTTTCGAGGTTCTAGCCAAATCTTAATTTTTCAACTGGACCGTGACCGTAGAAATGCCACACATTTGTTATTTTATACTATTGATATTCCGCAGATTTTACGAAGTCCAATATAGGGTTTCCATATTTTACCACAAACATTTTCATCACAAATATAGCAAAAATAATCGGTGTACTTAAAACAGCATTCTCTTGACGAAGCCACATCGAAACTTGTAACAAAATGTATTTCTGTGTCCAATAAAAATTGAAAATCTAAGTAAAAATAGGAAACAAGGGTAGTTAACTGTAACTGGAAAATAAACAAAACCAGATTTAGAAAAGTTATTGTCGTATTTACTTTAAAAACTACCCGCCAATTTGAGATAGAAATAACAACAACAAAAATCACAGGAAGCAAACAGTTTCTTTTTTGTTGACCAGTGTAATTGCTGATGAACAAAGGCGAGACCATTACGTATGAGAATATAATATATTTGTGAGGAGAAGTTAGTAATTGAAGAGAGACAACTAAAAACTGAAATTAAAAAATTAGCAGCTATGACTTAGCTTTCAAAACCATTATCAGTCAGAAGGGTGAGTCAGGGTGCAAGGTGAGTCACAAAACATATTTCCGCTTTTCAGGTTTTATATTTCTGTGAATGCCGCCGGAAATAAAATTTTAGATTCAAATACTACCGGCAATGAAATCATCGTGATTGCCTATTCAAACAAGAATCGAACAATCTCAGAAAAAGAATCGACCAGATAAGAAGCTCAAGCCAGAGATATGGGCTCTAAGTTGTTGCTTAGTTTCGATAAATAAAAATCTCTAATATTTTTGCCGTAGAAATTCCAAAATGCCCATAGTATTATTTTGTTCAACTAACGGTTGTTTGTAACAGCAAAAAGCAACCGTTATAGATATACACCAAAACTCTTAGTCTTAATAGCGAATTAGATTAAGCCTTGTATGTCTGTCCGTCCGTCTGTGGGTCGAACAGCGCGAGTAAATATTGCGATATTTCCACGAAACTTAGTTTACATATTTCCCCAGGTCCAAGGTACTATGGTAAATAACCCATATAACGGTGTTTTGTGAAAATCAAAATTGAAAACAAGTCCCCAAAATATATTATGAATCAAAAAAATTTGAAAATTGGCGTGGCACCGGCCATTTTAGAGCAAATAAGTACTCGTATATCTCCGAAACCAAAAGTCTACCAAATTTGATACACACATCACATATGCAGTGAGTAAGAGAAATTGGAAAGATTATAAAAATGTTACCAAAACTACGTACATGTCTCATATAACGGTAATTTTCAAAAATCAAAAATCGCGATGTTTAAGTAACTATTAAAGAGAATTTACCCCAAAATTAATGGTAATAGGCGAAGCACAGCTCACTTTCGAACAATCGATCGATGCTTTTGGGCCTAAAATATTCTTTACATCTTGATCTAAACGAAATATGTATATATCGAGTATAATATATCTATGTCAAATAGCTCGGAGGATATGGCGAATAGGAGTTTCGTCTTAAATTTGGGTATGAGTTTGCATTTTTCCCAACAAATAATATTAGGCCCAGTCAAAATAAATTTATTATTTTTCCATTATATGGCTTTAGTAATCTGTATCTCGCGTTAGGTAAATGGGATCATTTTTTGAACAACAGTAAAGAGAAAATACGCCATGTTTTACAGTTTTCTTCGTTAAATCGAACACGCCAGGCGGCAGAAAACGGGAACAATCTTTATAGTCCTGATACTCCAATCACGCGCAATTTTAGTTTCGTCGAATCCGTTCTGTTAATTTTGATATCAAAGATGCACCAAGCTTTGTAAAGGCAATTGTCGAAAATATCGAGAAAATAATGGAAGTCGTCGACTCCGACCAACAGTAAGGTAATGCTTTAGATGTCTAGGAGCTAAACATTGCACAAAAAATCACTTGAAACCTTTGGAATAAGGACGAATGCCAGCCGGCTGTGGCCAATAGGAGAGGGATTATATTCTATCAGTACAACGCCAGGCCACACACATCGATAGTGACTCGCCAGAAGCTCTTGCTCCTATTTATGGCGAATAATTTTTCTGGTGAAAAATTCGCTCAACAGAAGCTTGTGAAAATTGAGTGTCCCAGTTTTTTTCCAATAGACAACAGCAACAAGTAATCCAACAAAACGGTGCATATTTGATTGAAATCGAATAATTCTAACTATGTTAAATAAAACCTTCAATTTAATGGAAAAATAGTGGATTTATTTTTACTAGACCAAATATATACTCTGATATTTAGTATACTATATTGCATCTTGCAGTCCTCTCTTTGTCGATTAGACAGCATCCATTCGTTTGCTGATTAAATAGAAGCATTTTATTTATTTTGAACTTTTTTCTCTCCTTTTTTAGAAGTTTTTCTTTGCTCTCTTCTTCTCGTGCTATTATTACGTCACTATCAGTTGCTCTTGGTGTGGAAGGCGCAGTCTCGTTTTCTATAATTTCTGTGCATCTCGATCTATGAGATATGTATGCGTATGCATCCAAAATTTATTGATCTGAGAATATAAGACGAATTAAAAGTTTATTTTCCATGGAAGCGCGGCACCGCCCTCATTTCGAAACTAACATATATATATTCTATGTTGGGAATGGAGAGCACATACCTTTATTTTAAAAATTGCATAATGATCGGTGGAGTACTTTGGCCACATATAAAGCACTCACGTTTTATATACAAGATTTACTTTTTTGATTGCATACAACAAGTAAGTTTATTTAAAATAAAAAGCTTGATTGCACCCAAACTTAGACTCTTATTAGCCTATTTTAATTTTAATTCCATCTGGCTACAACTTCGTAACTCAAAATGAATCTTGCAAACCTGGAATCTAACAATTCCACCAAAGTCCGCTCAACAAACGTAAAATGGTATCTAAGTATTTGTGCAACAAATATTGATATCTGAAACGTTCTATGCTTCATCACTTTCAATTTTACGCAAAGCAAGTCAACAAAGAAACATTCATTATACATTGACGACTCGTCAACAGTGCGGAGCATACAAAAGCCAATGTCAAGAAAAGCAATTACAGTCATCAGAATACTAAGTGAACTAATTTAAAAGTCAATTGCAAATCATTATGTTGATTTGTCAGAGAAGAAATGTCATAGCAACACAGAGAAGGCTTGCAAAATCGAAAAAGTAATGAATAAACAACAACAACGAAAACTCTTGGTATGAGATTATTCAACGAATTTTTGTTTGAAGTGAATTTTGCTATGATGAATACTGGACACACTCACATACATTTTGAAAGAGCAACAAAACTAGTTCGAAAGTCGGACATGAAGAAGCTGTGTAACAATATTGGCAATAAGCAAAAGTGAAAGAGTGAGAAAAAAGTAACATCAAATAACAACACTGTACTTACTTTCAACGAGCACTCTCGGAACACACTCGGAACTGAGTGAGGGCATGAAATCACTTCATCAGCGTGAGTGCTGAATATACTGAATATAATTTGCAACTTAAATCTGCAACAAACTTAATAATCAATGGCAGCGAAAACACCAAAGAAAATTAAGCGCACAAAAAAAACAAAACAAAAAAAAACAATACAAAACAAGCAACAACACAAACTTATAGATGGCTTGTAGCGGAAAGTAGCGAAAAGTAGCGACAAATGTAAATAACTAATCAAAAGGGGATGTGGCGGATGAGTAACACAAGCGCTTTTGCCAGTTCACAAAAGCCAAGGACAGACAACTTTCTCACTCGTACTAGCAGCGTAACTAAATAAAGCTATAGAAGTTATGCAGTTAATGTAGTTGTTATTGTGTTTACTGTAGTTGTACGGTGTTGTTGTGCAGTGGACCCGGGACATGTAATGACAAGCGCGCAAACCCATCACTAGAAGTGTAATTACATAGGAGGAATAAAAGGTTGAACAACAACAATGTCAAACAAATGAAGAACGAAGGAAAAGAAAAAGTAAGTGATGCTGGAAAAGAAGTGACGCTGAAAGCAACTGCACACGACGACTGTGCGAACGAACAATGCATTTATTTAGTTGCAAAAAGCGTTGGCAAATTGTCATACAAAAGTAGTAGAGGCTTTGATTTTTTTGTTTGTTTTCCTTTTCTTTAGCGACGTTGGCATCTAGCTGTCGACGAGGAGTAATGTGGAATGTAGAGAGTAAGGTTAAGTTACTATAGTGTTTTTATTGTTGCATTGCAATTGTAATTGCTTGGTGCATTTTACTGTACTTTAGATATTTGCATATTTATTATTTGCAAAGCTTTAACTACAGTTGTATTCGTGGAAATATATCTGCGCGCTATGGTTCCACATTTCTCGCTCATTACGTACCGCCGCTGAAGAGGTCATTGGTTTACAGCGAGCCCGAAAGAACGACTGATATGATGGGAAATGCCTCGCCGCCATGGAAGAGAAAGATGCTGTCTACAGGATCACGGTGCGAACTGTGCGGGAGAGATACCGGGAGTTGAAGAAGGAAGCGAGGCGCATTTTCGGAGAAAAGATGAGCGAGGCCGAGATGCGCGAGTGCGAGGAGCTGGAGATGCTAGACGATAGAAAAAACGCCCGAAAATTTTATCGCAGGGAACGACGGCTTACAGAAGGTTTGAAGACCGGGGCAATTTTTAGTACAAATGAAAACGGCGACCTGATGACCGACATCCAAAGTACACTCAAACAGTGGAGGGACCACTTCTTCACGCTGCTTAATGATAGTGGCGCGGAAAACATCGAAGATAATGAATCCGAACCGCCAAATGTGGCGGCGGGAGGTTAGTAAAGTGATCCAGCTCATTTACAAAATATGGTCGGACGAACGATTGCAAATGTTTGGAGTTTAAGTATTCTCTGTACCCAAAGCCCCAAAAAGGGCGATAGGCAAAATGCGGCAAATACCGCGTAATCAGGCTCCATAGCACGGCATATAAGGTCCTGTCTAGTGTATTGTGTGAACAACTTAAGCCCACTGTGAACGAACCGATTGAGCCTTATCAATGTGGTTTTATGCCTGGCAAATCTCCCATCGACCAACTACTCACAACTCACTCACAATCTTGGAAAAGGCTTGTGATAGCACGAGAAGACGCATAGTTATGTTACACAGAAGTGGATAAGAGTGTTATTTAGGGCAACCTCCTCGACACGTGCCTCGACAATTCGCTCGCTCATAACATCGCGCTTAGCTGCTTAGCTGAGAGACTTCTCAATATAGCCGACCAAGCTATGGCGTGCAGTTTCAGCAGATTTGCTTTTGCGTTAGGCATGTTGGTCATTAGTATAAAAGAGGAAACTACTCACAATAACTTCAAGTAACTTAAGAGTAAAGGAGCAGCAGGTGTGTTCCCAGGAAAGTATGCTGGGTAGCAACTCAAGGGATGCCTTCCCCATTGAGGTCAAAGAACCGTCCTGCTTTTGTAATAAACCTATCGATTAGAGGATCGCGAAAAAATCTTCCGTAGCCTGGCTGTCTTGGAAATTTGTATTGCTTCCTGTAATACACTTTCAAAACCATGTAGTCAAAGCACCCAAACCAGGTAACGGAAGCTCGGCTCCGCCATCATTGATTTAAACTTCAGGATCATAATCTCCAACATTCTCCGTGCAACCTCTATTAAGCAGCGTGACCAATTGCTCCCTCCATATGTAGTTTAAATGTACTCTGGACGTCGGTTGTCAGCTCGTCGCTTTCATTATTACAAGTAATTACATCGTTCTTCAAAACTTCCGCAAACCGCCGTAGCGCGTTTTTCATCTCGACTAGCATCTCAATTTCCTCTACTTTTCGCACTCTTTTCATCCCACGGAAGATAGGTTTCGCTTCCTTCATCAGAGCTTGCTTAGCGACGGTACATAGCGAACAAGAAATGTGGTCTCATTGCACGCAGATATCGTTTATTTTTGAATGTTGCTCTCAGAGAGACAGGAGTGCAAGCCGAGTGGAGATTGTAGCTTTTCGTCGTTGAGCTTCCCTTATTACAAAAGATGCGCACTTTTCCCAACACAGAGGCGTGTGTATATCTTGGCTGCGACAAGATGATGATCTAACTCAATGTTAGTTCCTCGAATAATGGTCACGTCCAATATACTGGAAGTATGTCTGCCTTCTACAACCAAATGGTGAATTGCATTTTTTTTTTGGTTTTTCCATTAAACGTGGTATCCAGGTATTTTGATGAGTCTTTTCCAACTAGAATCCGAACCATGTTACGGGCCTCGAACAACTCAATAATCTTTAGCCCATTAATGCATAGTTCGTCATGTTGGCTGACTTACCGATTGTGGGACCAATTCGCAAGGTTTCATGTTTTTATTGCTTTCCCGTCCATCGCATATCTTGGATGACAAGGCATCAGCCCACCATACAGAGGCAACTCCTCAATTAAGGGTCCGAATATTCCAGGTCCATGCCCTCAAATCCCAGTCCTTAAAAAATTAGCTGTGGTCAACATCAGAAAAAGGCCTCTCATCCGTGGCTTGTGGTCTTCACTCGCAGCTGGTTTTAGGTTGCGGGTACCAAACCCAGCGCGCAAGCAGTTTGTGTAATATTTTTAGTTTCGGTGGAGCAGTACAGGGAGCAAAAGAGACGCCATAAAGACAAAGTGTAATTAACTAATTGCGCTAAGCCCATTTAGAAAAAAATTCAGCACTTTAGCTGCTATAGAATGGCGTTGATCATTTTTGCTATTTTTTGTCATAAATAAGTATTAGTTTATAATATATCTCTCTGCGTCTATATTTCATTTTAGTTAACATTAGTTGGCATGGTTCTTAATTACATGCTGACGTAATTATTCAAATTTCCAAAACGAAGTTTTATTGCAAAACATTAGCAAACTCGTAAAAGTTCCCAAGCGTGGTATCACTCAAACTCTCAGCTCTCCATTACAAACGTCATTTTATATATTTTTATATATTTGTATATCAATTTCCATAGGCAACATAGTTTCAGTTACACTTTTAGTTACAATCTGCTTAACACTTTCGGCTTTTGTGCACACATCTTTCGCACAACATTTATTTTCATTTTGATGCGAGTACGAGTAGGTAGGTAGCACCGCAGCCCTACTGCATTCGAACACCTCATTGCCATCAAGTCAGTGTAGAAATTCAATTAAAACTTCTAATGTACAAATATTAAACTACTCTCCACTTCTGGTCACGTTTGATTCGTTAAAACTTTGTAACATTTGTGCGAATCGGATTTTGGATTTAAAATGAATCAACTGTTGAGCTTTTGTTGAAACAAAGTTAAAGTAAATGTTTAATGTTTGCTTTTGCTGATGGTGGTTCGTCGCATTTCAAAAAATATTTGAAAATTGTGAATTGGTTAACTTATATTATATAAAATATAAATCCGCTTTGGAACCAACAAATGAACGAAATGAACAAATCTTGCCGAGGACAAGTCGACATATTTAGTTTAAGAACTCATCACTGCTGCAAGCGAATGCCTATCTAGAAGAAGCAAGCGATTTGATCCATAAACATATTTCTCGTGGAAACTCTTCTTCTCGGTCCGCGTGATCAAACCGAGTTATCACCCATCGTTTACAACTCACGTAAGAAAGCTTAGATCGGCACCTGCAGAGTCAAAATAAAAATGCTGTCAAAAACCGCCGAAAACTACACAAAAATAACAACAAACTAAAGTATTTTTAAATATTATGAACATTGTTCATTGCATTTTTATATTTTCAAAATTAAACTTTTTGATTTATATTTTTCATTGTCGAAAAGTTTTCAAAACATGAGGTTCCAAATTATTTGTTTAAAATTAAATATTTTAACACGATACACCCAAGTGTGGGAGAAAAATTGTGTCTATGTATTTATAAATTTTCGTTTCCGTTCATTCTGAACTAGTTCACGACCGCCCAAAACCAGTTCCAAACTACTCTCGAACGAGTAACAAACCAGTCCTGAACTAGTTTCAAGGCAATCCCCTACTCATTTCCAACTGGCTCCAAAGGTGTCCCAAACCAGTCCCGAACCGGTATCGAACAAATCCAGTTTCGATCTAGATCCAAAGCAGTCCGAAACAATTCCTCAACTATGGCTGAAGTCAACCGAATTTATTCCCGAGCGGACCCAGAAATGGTCCTGAAAAAGTACCGAACTTATCCCGACATAGTCTTTTAATGGTCTTGAAATAGTCCCGAACTGATCATGAAGTAGGGCCTAGATAGTCGCGACCTGGTGCGGAAATAACAAGCTCAGTCCTGAAGTTGTTCTGAAATGGTCGTGCAAAAGGTCCCGAAATAATGACGAAATTACCCTGAAATGGAAACGAAATAGTCCTGAATCGGGTCTAGGTCGACCTGGGCGATTTTGCCCTAAATGAAGAAAAGTTCCTCTGCCACCATACTGAATTAAAGTCAACAAGTGACGATGGTGTTTGTCAATTCTCTTCTCACGGGTCTTTTCCAATATCAGTCGTATCTCTCTTCTTTCTGCGTGCAATACGTTTCTCAACTCTCAGTAGCATTCCCATTCTGTAGCGCGTGAACCTCATCGTACCAGTTGTTTTTCAGGTCGCTGAAAATCTATGACTTCCTCAGCGGCGGTACGTCACTATAGTGAGCAGGGGTGACAGCGAATAGCGAAGTGAGTAGCTGTCCTTTGCGATTGCAGCTTTTCGACGTCGAGCTCTCCTTGTGTATTTGGGCGCACATTTAATGCGGCGCAGAGGCGTCAAGATAATGATCAGATCCATATTCCATTCTCGGAGTGTGCGAGCGCGATCTGAAGATAGCCACGTAGCTATGCCTCTATGCTGAAACCGGGTCCTACAGATTACCATGGCGGAGGTTTCGTCGTGGACAATGAATTTTCTGGCAATATGACCACCCTGGCATTGAAGTGGTGCTGATAGAAATAATCCTTGAATGCATCGTCCTTCTTTTCTGTCGTGGCTTTGGCAAAGATCAGCGGGATGTTGAAGAATTTCACTTTGATACGAATCGGGGCGAGACGCTCGTCCACCGGAGTAAACGACAGTACTTGGCGATGAAGTTTCTCGCCCTACTCAAATCCAACATCGAACCGAACGAACACCTTTCGCTCCTTCACCTGGCAGCTGTAAAGCTCTCTCTCTCTTTCAGCTGTGATCCAAGGCTCCACACGGGTTGGTTACATGTGTTGCTCACGTTGCTCAAAGTGTACGTGCGTGGACGATAAAGTCGGGATAGAGTATAGTCGCTCAACTGTAACTGC
This sequence comes from Anomoia purmunda, assembly GCA_951828415.1. NCBI lineage: Eukaryota > Metazoa > Arthropoda > Insecta > Diptera > Tephritidae > Anomoia > Anomoia purmunda. The sequence goes on from OX639995.1 coordinate 42,092,150, forward strand.
GTACCCAGAAGATCGACCATACCCCATTGCATAAATATCTACAGTACATAATATATTCTTGTGCGATTTAAAAATGTTCAATCCCAGAACGTTGAAACGCCATTCTGATGGTTTTTTCATACAAATTTTTATGTCTACTAACTTTTTTCTGATAACACTGCACCTAATTTCTATACTTCATTTTCGATAGCTATATCCTACAAAGTTTGCATTAGAAAAGTTATATTGAAAACAAAAACCCTTAAACTTTTTTCACTTTTTCCAAGTGAGTACCCACAATTCGTGACGTTACATGGAATTTTTTTTAACTTTATAGTGAACTCGAGAAATTAATTAAGCCATGCTTTCATTTGACAACTTCGTAATGAGTTGCTTTTTAGCGAAAACTAATTTCGCTCTGTCTACATTAGCAAGTGCAAATTAAAAAACTATTAAAGGAAGATGCAATGGTGATGAGGCTGTTCATAGCACACACACAAACCCACACACAAACAATCTCCAGGACAATAAAAAAAATTAGGAAACTTTATCAATATCAGACAGCGCAACTGATTTGAGAAAATTCACAACCTTTTTGTATGCCGAATAGTTGTCGACTCTTTTAATAAACAAAAAACAAAATTAACAGAAAAAAAATTTGCAATTAATGAGCCACAAGTAGATAATAACCTTGCAGTCAAAGCTATTAGTTCTGAACTAGCTTGTAGCCAGTTTGTCCACGCAGCTCAACTAGTACGTCTTTTATCTTTTTAGCATGTCAATGCCCTGCTGCTGAGGCTATTTGGGGAAGATGGCCAAGTTATTGCGTACGCAGGCGTCTTGGCGCTCTTTTCGGGAGGAAGGTTTTAGAAGGTACCTTGTGTGAGCTGCTGCAAGGATGTTAGCGATTAACAGGATGGTATTAGAACAGCGTATTAACTGTAAACTCTAGAAAACTCGAGGTTGTTCTATTTAGCAGGATGTGCAAGATTCCTAGCTTCCTCCTGCCTTCGGTTAACCCTGAGCTCGCACTTTCTGATAGGGTTAAGTAGATAGGTAACTTTCTTGGAAAGAAGATATTGAGGAAGATTGCCTTATACTGTTGTATGGATGTAATCGCCAAACGTCTTCCCTATAGAAAACTAATGGGTTCCATGTGACCATTCGAACCCTTGATTCCGAATGTTTGTTGAATATAATTTCAATATATACTGCGGGAAAGCTTGGCAGAACGCGGTCAGACTACAATGGATCACTGCATACCTTTCATGGCTCCTAAAAGATGTTTTGGCCGCGTCATTCGAAGGCGATTTTTTATAAGTTGATAGCGTCATTCCTTTGACTAAATGTTAGGAAAACTAAGACTGAGAATTTCACATTTTAATCACACTAGTCTGTAATAGAACAAGCAGTCAGTTGCTGGAAAGATGACACCTTCTGTGAATTCACCTTGAACCATTCCTTCTCGAGGTGATCGGTATGTGGAACCGAGGTCTGTTGAACTTGTTCACAGCTGGATCGAAAGGGATCTCAGGCTGATGTAGCCTCCATCAAAGAAGAAGATACTCTAATAGACAAGCGACAATTAGAGATTTTGACTCAATAATAGTATCATGGTATTCGCGACTTCTCTTTCTAATATTTCTTCATCAAAATAATACGGGTACCAAGGCACAGCAATATTCCAGGGAACTGTGACACCGTTGAGTTACCCAGGCATGGTGCGCTTGAAAGGAACTTCTTGTTCAAGTAGGACTTCGGGGTTCCTCTAGGTACCGGTTGGCTGCTACTGTATGAAAGGGCTTGCGCTCAGCTTGATAACCGCTGGGCAGCTACTAGAACGTGTAGCACTGCGAGGTAATTTTTGGCTCTATATCAGCACTAAACCTTACTACGGAAGCTTGAAAAATTTTAGCATTTTTTATTTCACTATCCTACCTTCGGGAGATTATGACTCAAGTATCTAGAATCACATCTTATGGGAATGAAGATTTGTTATCTTCTTCGAAATTCATAGGAAGGATGGGGAGCATTGTCGCATCAACCAGATCATTCTGGGGTCGTATTATGCGGCCAAATAAAGAAAATGATCCATTGTGAAATTTTTACTGTGCAAAAATTTTGTTCTATTTATCATTCGTTATATTATAATTTTAACAAACAAAATGCATATAAAAAGAAGCTCAACATATAAAAAGAAAAACAATTTTCTTCTAACAAAATTTCTCATGAAAAAAGTGTTCGTTTAGGTATTTCTTCAAGAGAACGTACAGCAATGGCAAAGTAATTTTTCAAGCAACAGAAATAAACTAAAAGAAAAGTCGAGTCTATACATTACAAATGTATTTAAAAGAATGTCCAAAGGTAAAACAGGGAACCATTTCTAGAATTTTTGTCTGTCTGTTTTCCTGTTTGAACTCTTTTATCTATGAAAATACTTCATGGATTTTAATAGGGCTTTAGTTGGAGGCTAGAAAGTACCCTTGAGCATTACATAGGGTATATTTCATCAAAATATTAAATAGGGAAAAAACGAATTTTCTTAGAAACGTCTTGGGATACAACTTTTTTTCGACAGCATCAATTAAAATAAAAGCTTAGCTGGCGATTTTTCTTGAGAGCTGGATGTTTAGCTTTAAACAAGAGAAAGTAACTCGCATCAATTTTTTTGAATTTGGTTTTCCTGTTTGTTTTATTCTTTGGTTTTTTTTTCAATTATGAATTTATTATTTTTAACAAAAATATTTAGTTTTATTACTTATTGCCTTCAATTATTGTGAAGTAACCAAAATGCATTTTTTTTTTTTTAAACAGCACGAAATAACTTAAATTTTTACATATTTTTTTGGTTTTGTTTTTCTTTTTGAATACCTTTTAAATGGTATGAAAACTTTGTTCCCGTGTTTGTAAATATAAAAAGAGAGGTAGACCCATGCACAAGTATTCCAAAACTATCAGAACGACGACCAGGTGTTTGTTCGCAAATCATTGTTTCAATTATAAAGAGCCGTTTCTTTAATTGTTTTCCTTCTAAACCTTACAGTTTCTATGGGTGATGATTTGCAAGACTACCAGCATAAAAAAAACTTAAAAACCAACGGAAAGTTATGTGAAATCCATCATTCGTTTTATGTGAAAAGTATGGGTAAGGCCAAATTGTCTAAAATCAATCGGCATTTTTGGCCACTTCAGACATTCTAGTTATTAAATACGTTAATATTAAATGAGCTGCAAAACTGCATACCCAAATTAAAAAATAATTCGAAGTAATAATTTTAACACTATTTTGAAGAAAAAATTGAATTTCTTAAAAACGAAAGGTTTCGCAAAACAAAATTTTATTAATTTATTTAAATAAAAATAAAAAAATTTGGGCGTGAGTTTTTTGTTCTCCATCTGACCCCATATTCCATTAATTATGAGCATTTTGCAAGTCGAAATATTAAAATCGGTCAGTTTTTGCCGAAGTTATGTGCATTTAAAAAAAAATTTAAAAACGGATAAATACGATTTTCGCAGCAAAATTAAAATCACCGAAAAATATCTGGAGAAATATTATTCGCCCAAATGTAAAAAATATCTCTGATGATTTTAACCAAGAAACAACATAATCGAGTTTCATGGAAAAAGTAAAACATGACCCGAATGGACCGGTTGTCTTGAAATGGAAGTTAAAATTTTGTTTTATTCAAGTTTCTTTTTTACCTGTGAATTTAATTTTGCATATTTTACTTATTTCCCAAATTTTAATTATACAATTTAATTTGGAAGAATCCGCAAGCCTCGCAGCCGTCTCGAACCAACGTCCTCGTTCCCACGACAGTCGGTTCAACAATACCAGAACGACCCGAACATCTGGCCAAGGACTGTCAGTTCGCAGCCTTCACCAAAATTTTAGTGAGAAATGTTTTATGCTGTTACAACAATAACAACGGCGTCCTTAGCATCGACTCTCTTTACGTGTTCTTTTTGGTTTGGAAATTTAAACTTTCAAATGTAGATATCGGTGAGCCGGAATCGCCTTCGACCACCGCCAATAAATATCAATTTAAGGCACTAGAATATTTCTCGACTAGTTTGGTTTTAAACCACAGGCAGACTACTCAAACTGGATGATGTGTCGAAGTCTTCAATTCTGTGGTTTTGCAACTACAACAACAGCTGCAGGTGAAATATAGCTTGATATATATAAATCTGTATGTATTCAAAAATGTACATAGTTCGAATGTAGTAAATGCAAAAATGATTCTGTAAATTTTTTTTAGTTAAATTGCTGTTATCGCAAGCAGACTCAAAATTCATAGATGTACTGTGTGTGTGTGTGTGCCTGTATGTGTATGTGTATATGTAAATGCATAGCTTTTGTTGCACAACTTTCGAAACTTGCAATTTCCAACAACAATGCACACTTATTGAGTACAAAAGCCATGAGCCATGATGATGACAACAAAGAATGCGATACGGGAATTTGCTATATCGAAAAAGTTGATGTTGACTCCATTCACTACGAAGTCGACTGGGGAAAGAAACGTTTGATAAATATGAGAGCTACTTAACTAAGTTTACTTGCCATAAGTATATGAGTGTATAAATTTAGCTAGTATATATATTTTTATATAAGTGGATATGTAAGTAGGGAATGTGTAAAAAAAATCCACAGCAGATCCCAGTTGGAAAATTGCGCATAATGATTGGTAAATGGTAAACTTTCGCTTATCACAAATCAATAGCTACTATAGTAGTCTAACTTGTGTTTCAGATTTGACATTTTTAAGATGTAATTTCAGCTATCAGCTAATTGAATGCAGCTCGCCTATATCCCACTATTGCCAGCATTGCCATTTTTGCCTTTTTACAGCTAGATTTAGCTTTGAGGAAAGGGAATGACTGGATCACAGATTTTTCTAAAACTTTGTGATTTTGTAGTATTTGAGGTGCTAAATATATGTGCTAACTATTTTTGCAAATTTTTGCAATATATTCCCGATTGAAAATTTTAAAAATTAAAAAAAATGTATTTTTTAAAGAATCTGTAACTCGCGAACTATCAACCCTGCAAGAATAAGTCATTTATATAAAATGCCACATTTTTATATTCAGGCCACTCACAGTCTCCTTGTAATAGGCGTTATAAAGATATCACGTAGTAATTTACCATATTTTAGAAATTTTTTACATTATAAAGGTTCCAATTTACCATTCTAATTATTAGTTAAAATGCATTTTTCTATTATAAAATGTTCCAGTTTACCAAGTGATATATTTACAATACATTTTAAAACAGGGACCGAAAATAATGATTATTTTGATATTTTCAATGAAAAAAATCAAATGCTTCCGAACTTCAGATAATAGTTTTGAGAATACCCCTGTGTATATTTTTTCAAGCCCTATTCGAATCTGTTACGATTTCAAATTTGCTGAGTGTTATCCATAAAATTTGTAATCAATAATTAAATACATTTTTTTATTAATCGATCAGAAAAATATAATTAAGCATCGTGTTTTACTTTTTTGATCAAAAATAAAAATTCATTTTTGATTGTTATGTTTTCGATCTGAAATAATGATTATTTTGTGAGTTGTTTTTTTTTTGATAAAAAATAATTATTATTTTTTGAGTTTTATTGTTTTGTTCAGAAATAAAACTCATTTCTTGAGCGTTATTTTATTTCTCGGAAATAAAAATTATTTTTTGAGTTTTATTTTTTTTGGCAGATCGAAAAACTCAAAACGCTCTATTGCTTTTGTATTAAGTTTTAGAGTACTATTTTTTTTGCTATGCCTTTGTCATCACATGCACTAAAAAATGACACCACATTTATACACATATATGTGTGCATATGTATGCATTATTGCAAAAGTATCATTAAAACGAAAAATGTACGTACTAATTCATCTAAAATCGTAAAACAAAAATAATTACATAAGTATGTACACATTTTGTATGCACATGCAAGAATGTGTGTTCATTTGTATGAAAATATCTGCGGTTGTACGAGTATGGCATAGTAGCTTAAGATGAGTTAAGAAAGAAGTGAAATTGCTTTTATTGTTACCTGAAAGATGTATGTAAAATTTCATTTATTTTTTATTTTGTAGTATTTGTTTTCAAAAATAAGATTTTTTCTAAATTTTCTGGTGACAAATTACATCTTAAGTCACTTAAAACCAGTTTTAGCGCTGAAAATGAGCGCTCCACACTGACTTGTGTCGCTGGAGTACTATGAACCACTTGTGCTAGTGACCACAGATACGGATGTGTGTATTGTTTTTTCTTCCAATACTCCATTATAGGAACTTCTAAATCAACGGGTTTTGGTGTATATTTTTCAATTTCGCTATTAGCTTTCTGCAAATCACTATCTTCAGGCTCATCGTCAGACTCTTCATCTGATGGAGACACTTCAATTGAGTTAAGAAGATTTCCAAGCAGAGAAGTTGAACTTTGCGACTGAGTTTCCGGCCAAATTACATCCGAAGTTTCATTACTCGGCGATGACACATTTTCTTCTGATGTGCCGGCTTCGCCATTGTCACTATTTTGCTGCCTCGGAACCTTTGTAATGAAATATAAAATATGTCTTTGCTTAGATATGTATGTTCTAAAATTTCATACCAAATTTAAAAATTTGGCATTTTTAAACTGTATCATAATACAATAGCGTCCCGGTTTGTGTAACTAATTACTGTCGGGGGTATCGAGCACTTTTTAGTATTCAGTTGTGCGTATTGAATCTGTAAAACAAAATACGATTTATGATACAAAAAAGCGTGATGTTGGGCAAACCGGGATGGAACTGTAGTTATCTAAGTTTAAACCTCTGAAACATACCCCCTTTTTTAATTTAAGTATCTGACGAATAAGCTGATTCAAGTGGGACTTCGCGCACATCATTTTAATTGGATTTTTTATTAACAATCGGCGTATTCGAGGATCCAGATACACGCAAGCAAGGACTGAAGGACTATTTAGTAACCGATCTTCTCGCTTTTCCAAACACTTATATAACAACTGATTGTTATCGCTGTTATTTGCTTGTACTTGTAGCTTTAGTTGCATCCACAGAATATAAAAATCTCCCAAAAACAATTGGCTAGATTGCAGTTTTAAAGTTGCCTCATTGATTGGATCTAATGTTCTAACCAATTCGCTTACATTTCTCCAATCAGCAATGGAAAGATTCAACTTTTCGTCAATGTGCTCAGCGCAAAACTCTGTGTACGATAAAAGACTTTTAAGCATTTTGAAGGCAGAATTCCATCTTGTAACTACATCTATCAACGGTCGATTTAGTCCCTGAGATGCCATGTTGTATCTAAATGGAATATTGTGCACAATAGAGAAATTTGCATTGAAAGCTTATTTAGTTTGGTTTAGTTTTATTTTACAATAGAGATTCGAGGAAACTACTTATTTCTGTATTTTTTATACTGGAAATCGTGTTTTTCGAGTTAAGCCTCATTTGTATTTACCTGTATGAAGGGGTTCTTAAAATTTTTATTATTTTCCTTGACCGTTCAATTACTCCACCGCAGGGAACGTCTGCCAAAAAATCTAAAATCTAAAACACGATATTTAATTATATTTTTCTGAACAAATTTATAAAACTCTGTAGTTTATTATTATCAGTAATCGTAAAATTTAAAATCTTAAAATAACGATTATATATCAATTTTTTTGATAAAACTCATAATGATTACGGTCCCTGTTTTAAAAGAATCTGTGAATACCCTTATTGTTACAAAATAGATTAAAATTTTTTGTTTATAATTTATTTTCACACCTAATTTTTTATTGTTCGAAATTCATGTTATTCATGTTTTCCCCAAAAAAAAAAATATCTTCATACAATTTTAAATTTTCTTAAAAAAATAAAAATGTAGGCTTTCTTCTAGCTTTGACGACCAAATACTCAATATCATGTAAAACTTCAAAATATAATACGACTTTTAGTCTCGTTTCACTCATTCAGTATTACCCTAAAAATACTACCATTTATTTTGAATATAAAAGTATATCAAATAATGTAACAAAATTTGTAACTTATTTTTATTAATTGTTGTTGTTTGTAATGCTTCAATGTTTTACAATAAATAATTTTTTACACATTCCAGCAGTTGAAATAAAATTTGTTGCTAACAAAATAAAAGTATCAAATTTTTTTTTTTAATCGAAACGCAAACCTTAAACTTTTTATTGCCGAAATTACAAAAAACATCTCTTTCAAAATTTCACTATATTTCAAAGCAAGTTCAAAATGTAAGAAAATATTTTTTTGGGAAAATCTATGGTTTTCCTAGCATGAATTGCGAACAATTAAGAAATTAGTGGGAAGTTAAATTACTAAAAAAAATATATATTTTAATTCATTTTTTAATAAAATAAAAATTTGGCATTTTCCATAAAGTTTTTGCGAGTTACAAATAAAAAAAAATAGAATTTCTTTCATTTTTAAGATTTTCAATTGCAAATATCAAGCAAAATAATAAAAATTCAAAACTGATCAGCACAGTTATTGAGCACCCCAAGTACTAGAAAACTGCAAAGTTTATGAAAACGCTGTGATCCAACATTCCCCTTTTCTCTGGAGCTGCTCCTTTTTTATTTTCTTTTAACAGGAAAATTTTACTTTAGCCTCTAGCATATTTTTAAAACTTTTCTTAAAAATGTAAATTCGATACTAAGGAAATAAATGTCATCCAAAAAAAGGCAAAAAAAATACACTTATATCTGTGGAAAATTTTAAAATCTACTGTAGAATTTTGGGTAGAGGTTCTTCAATAAAAAATGCCCTTGCGAAAATCATTTGCTACACTTTTTAGTTATATTTTTAATATTTTAATCTTACCCCTCAACAAGTCAGATTTCAAATGCATTTTTAGTGCTATTGTCAAAACAAAAAACGAGAATAAATATTAAAATGACAAATGCAAATTTTAACCATTAGATATGGCTTCAAGATGGAAGAAAAAAATATCTCGTTCCTATAATGAACACTTCTAATATAAACTCAAATTTATCTGATGATGAAAATATAATTTGTGATATAGAAATGAATGAATTAGTTGCACGTATAAACAAACTACCTCCTACTTTAAAAATAGACACTTGTTGAGGCTTAAAAAATGTTGTTATGAAATCATAATACGTATAAAATGTTTGAATTGTTTATTTATATTTGGCCAGTCATATCTATTTCTTGTATCGATATATTTAATGTATTGCATTATAATGAATTAAAAAAAATTTTAACATAGTGCGATATTTTAATCTATAATTTCATTAGTCTTGATTAATGAAAATTTATTATGAATACGGAATATTGTCTCAATTTCCTTTTAAAAATGTATCCCTTTTTATCATTTCAGGATTTTAAGATTTTTAAAATGTTCTTATGTTCTATATTTATGTTTTCGTAAGTTCCTATATTTTAAGTACGTATTTATAAAGGGTGTTTTTTTTAGACTGATAGACATAAAAAATGAAGTATGAAATAGTCCAACTTGTTGAGCACGGCGGCAAATAGGCAAATTCGGATCGTCTCCAACATTATCACTTACCACACCAATATTTTCTTCAGTACATACAGTTCTTTGTCTTGTTGTTGGTTTTTCATCGAGTAGAGTAAATGTTGTTCGAAATTTATTAACAGTTCGACAGTTCGACGAATAAGCTGCTCTGATGCTCGATTATGTGGCCCACAAAACTTCACGAAGTGCTCTATAAGTTTGACGAACAGAACACTGATTTTTAAAGTAAATTTCCACAATTTGTAAACGTTGTTGCGGCGTCATTCTTTCCATGATGATTTGTCAATCCTTACTGAACAGAAATGTGAAAACCAAATGCCATTTACCAGCTGGCAAGTGACAGCTATCCCTATCGAAAGTTCTATCAGTCTAAAAAAACCACCCGTTATTTTGGTGAAAGCTTCAAACATGGAATTCAAAATCATCTAAAGAAGTTCTATAGAACATTTGATAAGATTAGTTTTTCCAAGTATCTCATCCATTGATTTTGCAGTCAAGATAGAGATTCTCCCGCGGTTTTTTTTCTCTTCTTGTTATGATATTTTTCAGTGACTTCGTTGAAATAAAATCCGCCTGCGACATTGGTTTTATAAAAAATCTATCAATTCTCAGTAATGCTCAGGGCAGTTTAAATAATTTGATTTTCTTTTTTTCATTTTTATCAAACCAAAATCACGAACACTCGTTAGAAGCGAACAATTTGAGGTCTAACGTTGAAATTACAACCACAATTTAAAGGTTCATTTTTGACGATGTCGTAAAAGTTAAATTGAATAGCTTTAATTTCAAATAACGTGGTGTGAAATAAGTGATAAATTCAATTTTTTTTTTAATTTTGACTAACCACTTTCGTAATTATGACCACATGTATTTTGCCTTAGAAAAATTTTGATTAAGCCTCTCTTTTCAGCCTCTTTACTATTTGCACATTTAGCCTTTTTTCAACACTGACTACTCGTATATCCCCTAGTGGCAAGCTTACTGTCTTATAATTTATATGAGGTTCCATTTAATGGCATCAGGCCAATGCCACTGGTCTGCAAAAAAATGCTATTTTTTCTCATTCTTTTCATGAATGGTTACATTATTTTTAGTGTGCCAAACGTGAAATTTACCACGAAAATAAATACAGCACATAAGGGTAAAATGGCTTAGTGGCCCACGCCCCTTCGTATAATTTATAAACTCATCTATAATTAGAAATAAATATAACAAAATTACAAAACAGCTATAAAGTAGGATGTTTAATTTTTATTGACATAAAAAAATATATAAATTTTACAGTAGCAAAGCATAAAAGTTTCGCTAAGTCTATTTAATTAGTATTACTGCTAATCAAATCATTATCCAGCTAGTTCAATTCAAGAATCATTCAAATCGGTCTGCTGAAGTCTGTTGACCGATCATTTTCCATCTTCCTGTTATTTTTTGGAGGTATGTACTAGAGGTAAAGGGTCTTCTTCACGAGAGATTGGTCTTTTTGCAGATGCCATGTTCGGATATATAATAATATTTTTTATGTCATGAAAAAGCAGCAATCGTTTATTATGATTCTGAGGTGCATCCCAAATCATTGATAACACTAAGTAACAAAAAAAAAAAATTTCTCAGTCCTTGGGATGTAATTGTTATTTCCTAGTCTGTTATGCCTTAAAAGTATGGAAACCACCTAATATTCCTCGGAAACTTTGCTTTTGTGACCAGGACAATGTGATTCGTTAAAATATGCTAAAATTATGAGAAAAACGTGTTTGAGTCTTTCACTACAGAGAAGATCATACAGAACAGCACATATAAATCAAAACTAAATTTTATTAAAACTTCAGAAAACCAAAAACATAAAAGTAAATTAGAAGCGGGTGGCTTTTCGACATTTGCGTTTACACTGCGAGCCACTTTCTCTAATCAATCCCCAAATGTAATCTCCTATCATGTTCTGATTGTATTGTCCTTGGTATCGCCGCTCAAATTCCATTATATCCTGATGGAAGCGCTCGCCTTGCTCCTCTGAATATGCTCCCATGTTCTCCTTGAATTTGTCAAGATGTGCATCCAGAATATGGAGTTTGAGAGACATCCTGCAGCCCATTTTGCCGTAGTTCTCCACCAGACTTTCGACCAGCTCCACGTAGTTTGCGGCATTGTGATTGCCTAGGAATCCCTGTACCACTGACATAAAACTCATCCAAGCAGCTTTCTCAACACGAGTGAGCTTCTTGGGGAATTCCTCACACTCGAAGATTTTCTTTATTTGTGGTCCAACGAAGATACCGGCTGTAACTTTCGCCTCAGAGAGCTTAGGGAACAAGTCTTGTAGGTACTTGAACGCTGAAGAATTTTTGTCGAGAGCTTTGACGAATTGCTTTATAAGACCCAGTTTGATGTGGAGTGGTGGCATCAGTACCTTCTGGGGGTCCACCAAGGGCTCCCACTTGACGTTGTTCCTCCCCACTGTGAATTCAGTTCGTTGTGGCCATTCACGCTTACTGTAGTGTGCACTGTCGTTTCTGCTGTCCCACAGGCATAGAAAGCAAGGAAACTTGGTGTAACCGCCTTGCAGGCCCATTAAGAATGTCACTATTTTGAAATCTCCGATCACTTCCCAGCCATATTGCTCATACTTCAATGCGTTCAGCACTTTCTTGACATTGTCGTAGTTCTCTTTGAGAGATACTGAATGCGTCAGAGGAAGAGACGGATACTTTTTGCCATTGTGAAGCAACACGGCTTTCAGACTCTTGCATGAGCTGTCAATGAAGAGGCGCCACTCTTTTGGTTCGAAATCAATTCCGATTTCCTCGAACAGACCGGTCACGTCGTGGCAGAAGCAGAGCCCATCTTCGCTGATGAAGAAGTTGGAAAAAAGTTCGTGACGCTTCCTCTGACATGAGACTTTAACACTAGGATCCAGCAAATTCCACTGCATCAGTCTGGACGTCAACAGTTCAGCATTGGACTTGGTTAGACCAAGATCTCTGATCAAATCATTCATGTCCTTTTGGTTGGGATAGTATGGGTTTTTGTTATCAGCTAGTAAATTAAATTATTCACCTTCATTGTCTTCCACACTCATGGAATCAGGGCTCTCACAGGAAGACACCTGCTCTTTCTCTGGAGGAGTAGGAACGGGGAGGCCAGAGCTGTGTGGAACTGGAGCCATGGATGAAGGAATGTCAGGATACATGATTTGACTTGCTTTTTTGCCAGTCCGACGTTTGGAAGGGTCCACCATGCAGAAAAAGTAGTTGCTTGAATGGTCAGTGGGTTCTCTCCAAACTCTTGGCACAGCAAACTTCATAGCTCTCTTTTCCCCTCTGTACCATCCTGAAAAAAAAAAAATTAGAAAAGAAAAGTACTGTCTAATAAAAAAGTTAATAGAAACATTTATTTTACCTATAACAAAGCAATATAGTTTTAAAATGTCTTACCTTCCAAAGTCCTTTTGCAGTTTTCACACGCGAAATGAGGTGCCCAGGATTTGTATTGATCACCCACAGGCATGCCGAAATAAGCATTGTAAGCTTCGCACATTTTAAAACCTGTTTCCAAAGAGTACGTATTCGCTCTTGTTTTGATAAAATATCCGCAGACATAACAAAATGCATCTGCAGGATACTTGCAGCCTCGTGAAGCCATGTTTGAACGAATTTATTTGTAATAAAATAAGAAACAACTCTCAATAAATCACAAAAATGTTGCAAAATTTATTGCGACGACTTTGTTGTTTTAACACACACAAATGTAGAGAAAACAAGTTGTATGCGCTCGTGTATCAGTTTTCAACAAACAAGCATAAAAATAAACGCAGATAAGCGCTGCCATGGTCACAAAAGCAAAGTTATCTTGCGACAATAGCTGTTTTCTATACTTTTGGGACCTAACTGACTAGGAAATAACAATTACAACCCAGGGACAAAAACCTTGTTACATAGTGTAATTCGACTTCCTTCGAACCAACCTCTCAACGTTCTTGATTAACTGGTACAGTATAATTTTGGCAGTCACTTTTTATCCTCTTCATCTCTAGGAAAACCAAAATAAATTTGATAAGCATTTTTGACCTAAATCTTTTTTCATTTTTCATTGTGCTTTCAACGAAAAGTAGAATGTAAGCAATTAAAAGAGAAGTTCTCAGTTAACTCCTGTAAAGTCACAGCGAAGAATGCTGTTATAAAGTTAAAAAAATCATCGATTTCAAATAACTTCAAAACAAATTCATAACATACACTTAATATAAATTTAAGGTATTTGAATCCCCACATTCATAATAAAAATTTTTTGCAAAGGATTTCCTTGCAGGCCTGCATATTTTATTAAATCATGTAGCAATTTCGCTCAAATTTGGTACGAAGAGTTTAGTTAGAGAGAGAAATGCTTAAAAAATCCTAAATTTTGCGAAATAGTCGTCGCACATTAACACCATTTTATGCTTTATTTAGTATTTGTAATAAGTGCAAACAAATTTTGCATTTACGTATTTTATTGCCAGCATAGTTGCTGCTCCTCTAGCAACCCCCTCCAGCAACCCTTTAACCACTTGCTTATTTGTGGTTTTTTATTTACTACAACAGCGTGACGGAGGGTAAAGTTTTTCTGTTGTCTAGCAAAGGTCAAGGAAGAATAATAACTTGCGTAAATGTCTAGCGAACTTATGGCAGATGTTAGGAAAACTGAACTTTTTAATACACTGAATTTTAGACAACAGAAAATAATAGCTAAACTATGTAATACAAAGCATATTAAAAATAAGCAAAGCAAAACCAAATAGTATGAGTACTTAGTTCTCAGTTGAAAATTGAAAAATATTCAAGTCTGAGTTGGTCGCTAAGAAAAGCCAAAGATATTGCACATATGAAATTAAAAATTCGTGTAGTTGTATTAAAAGTTATTTGATTGAAATTGTCGAAAAAATGGGGCTTACGTTTGCCCGATAGTTCAGGTTCAGGGCAAGCTTGATTTAGTGCATCTCAGGAGGTCAGCGTCAAAACCTTCACCATGTTCTCTAGATCGCCGATACGATTGGGTTTATTGAGCGCTTCGATGGTTTGCTTATCCTCAAATATTATGAGGCCCGTTTCGTTGTAACCGAGTTGGAAAAGAACGCTCCAACTCAGATAAAATTTCCTTTAGTTGCAAAAGCAACCCTGTTAACCTCTTTCATGTAAGTTGCGATTTGTTTAGTGCTATTTAAGAACGAAAAATAGTTGAGCCGGCAAATAATTCACAATAGCGCAGTTTTTTCACTTCCCAACACTACTTCTCAGGTGGGGCATCATTTTACCGAGTTCGCTCAATTCACATATTACTCTGAGTTAGTGTTGTTGCTTTACATGCATTTTGTTACCCTGCCTATCGTCCATTTGCATTTTTGTTATAAAGAAACGGCCCTATTTTATAAAAGCTCCAATCGGGTGTTTTTTTTATGGTTTTACGCACTTTTGGGCCGGACTGAGAAAAAAAATTAGTACAATTTCAATGTAGCGATGGTCAGAGAAGGAATCTTCATCTGGATCCCACGAACTCTCAATCAATTCATATAGGCTAACACTACATGGAGTTATTTGTAATACTTCTTTACGGTTTCTAGTAATAAAGGTGGGTTGTTAGAAGGTAGTTGAAAAATAACTCACCTCGATCGTTTATGTCCATGCTCCCCCACTGAACGAGATGAGCATTCGCATCGCTGCTGAACAGAATAATTCTGTTCTCGTACTTGGGCAGCAAGTTCCGCACCGGCGAGTGAGGAGGGTGCTCTGCCTCGTAAGGCATATATATCGATGCCAGCACGATGGATATGCCTCCTAGCTCCACATGGATTGCTGTGACGTTGCCATCACTGAAATTAGGTAAAAGAAAGAAGCCGGAATGCAGGCTATAGTTTTACCTTTACCGCGCTCCATAAAAAGCTTAAACCCGGTGGCACTCAACCCTCAATGTCCACGTCAATTGCTTCACCTACAGTAGAGGCGCGCTAATATATAATGACCTTACCGAGACCCTTTTGAAACTCGGCCTCTTCTCCAGGAGCCCGATGGACTCCTTATTTAGAGACAGGACCACTTGTCTATAAGGGCCTTCCGCAACCTTGACACGGACGATCCTCCAATCTCAAATCGGGATGGCCGGATTCTTCACCTGAAGCATTTTCAGGATGCTCTCCAGTGCCGATGGTGTCACCTAAATCCATGCTCTAGCTCGGGGTCTGACTGGAATGTCCTTCTAGTCCACCAGCTCTAGCTTAGCCCCAGGGAAACAGGACCTACCTTTGCAATGGCGGCTTGTACAGCGGCATCGATCTTGAGTCTTCGCAGACGACCATTTTTATGTGACCCTGGTACCGACCAACGTCCTTGCAAGCCGGAGGGGTTCCAGGATTTTCCAGCAGAACGTCAAAGATCGCGTTCACCAGAGCTGACTTCACCCATCTCCACTGGTACTTTGTTATGGATCCGAGTTCGTTGCATCGGTCCAGAACCCCAATAAGAATCCTGTTCTTCGCAACTGCGGCAAAACTAGGCCTGCCCACCCGGGAATGTGGCCAGATTCTTTTCAATGCCATCACAAGTCTCATCCCCACGTCAAGGAGACCAACAATGGTGGGGTTGTTTTGTTTAACCATCTAACATTTTTAGTTTTGAATGTAATATTTTCGATTCTTCTTTCCGCCCTGAATTTCACTTAGTTTTAAAATGAAATTGTGTAATTTACATATAAATCCAAAGTTGTTACTGGCATATGGGTTAAGTATTGATAAAACTGTTGTAAAATAAACGTATCGAAAAAACTATGGCATATATTGAAATTACTTTGCTTAAAAAAATTATTTCTTAAAAATTTTTTTTTAATAATTTTAAAATTTTTCTCAATAGTTTTTTTGAAATTTCGGGATTACGCAGATTAATAGCTGATTTAATTTTAGTATAATAAAGTGTAAGTTTCAAGTGGCTAGAAACTTTATTACAAAAACGCTTGATTTGAAAAATAAATGAAACTTATTTTCATCCCGAAAACCAGTTTTTAATAAGTACTTAATTTTTTTCGGGGAAACTAGTATTCTTTATTAAAGTTGGTACAAAAAAAGTGATTGGAGAGAGAAACAAGAATTGAAATATCTTTTAGTTTTCGAAATATTATTAAATTAACTGATTTTATTGCATACGACAAATAGCGTAAGTTTATTGAAGCAAAATCCATATTTTTAGATGCTTCCTTGTACTTGCTGTATTTGTATCTATTTATTATTTTAAATAAAAGGCAATCGAAATCATATCGAAAATATATAAACGATAATATTAATTATAAATTAATAAGTAAAAGTATATTGGAAAAATTGTATATTGGAATTGGGAATTAATATTATTATTATTATTATAATATTATAAAAAAATATACATATGAATACAAAAAATATATATATTAAAAATTTTCCAAATACAATTTTTCAGATTTAAGTGCTCTTGTAATTTTTGAAAGTTATAGTAAATAAATTTTTTTTATTAATTTTAATTACTTCTATATCCAGCTACATTAGTTTTACATTGTTTTATTTTATTCACTTAGCCTAGCAAACGGCTATAAATTTTTATTTCAAACCCCCGCTTTATGACCTACTTTTAAAATAAAATCAACTTCTCTCAGTTACAAAACTTCGCTAACGCACTCAATTTGAGACTTAAGAAAAAATAACCCCCTACATTTCAATTTATATTTATTTGCAATTCTAATTGCTGAGCCTAATAGCGCAAACACTCCAGCGCTTCCTTCCGCCATCACTCGCTTACTGTACGAGGAAAATTCACAAAACTATTCCCCACTCACATTTTACTTATACTTTCATAGTATTTCCGCTTGCATTTCCGCAAACGCTTCCGCTTCGCACCAATCACATTACACACACACACATACACGCATTCACACATACACACACTCAGATGTGCATGTAGATAAATATGTGCGCGTTTTACGCTTGCTATTGCAACAATTACTGGTACTTCTTCCATTCACACCCCAACTCTCCTCTCCTCTCTCGGCAGCAAGGCACTTCCACTGCATGTCTGCCCTCAGCTGCAGTTGCGGTTGGTGTTGACTTGATGGCGGGTGGGGTGTGACGACTGGTGGCATCTTCATCGGGTTCTTTACCCAATTTATTACCTGCAATTTGTTTGCTACGAGCGTGTACTCGTACGCTCTCAAGCATTGCGCATTGCATTAGGCTACAACAACATGCGTGGCAAGAAAGCAAACTACCCAGTAGAGAAAGAAATAGCTGGAGTGATTCATCTGCAGATCTAACGCGAACTATTGGCCTTCTCGTACAGTAACAGTAACTCCGTGTGATGGCAAAGGCTTGTAATGCAGTTAATGGTTCGATTCGTTCACTTTAATGTAATAATCACCGAAATAGCTGAAACGATTGCAATAAAAATTTATGTGTTTTCTTTGTTGGGTTCCATTCGAGAAAATCGATACTTTTAGAACCGATGGTGCTGTGGAAAGAGAAGTTAGACTTTTGAACGATAGGTGACACGCCAAATGGCAGAATGAGCGGCGACGGCTATTACAAAAAAGCTGATAATTTTTGGATGTTACTTACCTGGCCAAAGTTTGAGTCCCCTTTTGCAAATGTGTAGTGCAAACCTCCATTTTTAATTTGGATTTCTTTTTTCTTTCTCTTATTTGGCACTACTCGTACAGCCATTTGGCGGTATTGGTCGTGACTTAAAAAATTCGATAATTGCTTTTCTCCTTTGCTAAGACAACGTAGATCCATTCAAGCATCAGGTTGAGAAACTCACAAGAGAGTGGGCGCCCTGTATAAACCCTCATTTGGTCTCGCACGGCTCAAAGCGATTTGGGACAAAGCAAAGAGTTATGCTCAACTTCATTTAAAAAGTGGCTCCAAAATCGAAAAGAGGGAGAGAGAGAGGGAGATTCCTTTATTCGCGTATATATTTATTAGACCAAATTACACTTAGCAACTGATATGTGGGCCCTACGAACTCTTCGGCTATCGGTTTTCAATAAGCCAGTCGGTTGGCTGTTGTTCTTGAGCCATCTTATATTCTTAATTTGTTAAAAAGAGAGACGTAGATGACGATCCCAAATATTATTCTGGTTTCTTCTTCATCAAACGGATCAGTGTTGCCATTTAATAGCATTCCCATCACAAATTACAAAAATATTCCATTACATTGACATATAACGTCAACACAATACATGTAGTATTTGTCAAAAAAAGGTACCATAAAAAAAAAACTTCTCACAAAAACAAAAAAAAATTCGCCGTTCGAAGTCGGCGTAAAACAGTAGGTTCTACAATTTGTGTTACAACGTCAAGACGCATATCACAAATTGCAGAAGAAGTTCGGTCAAAATCACTTAAGCGGTTAAAGCGCCAATTAAGTAAGTAAGTAAGCTTTTACGCGCGGCTTTTACTAGCAGCTTTCATGAATTCCAATGTAACAGAAAAGGAAATAAATAATTTAACCAAAGGTTCATTTTTAGTTTTAAATTTTTAATTTTTTATTATCGAAAACTAAATAGACCACTACCTCATAATTGCTGGCTACGGTTGGTTGCTGAAATTTCTGTTTTGTCATTAGGCAACTGTGTAGTATGCCATTCGAATTTAGTGAAACCTAATTTATTGTTAGAAATGCACAGCGTACTCAAACGATGGTGACATTTAGAAGTCTCATTTTCGACATTACGTTTTCTTAAGCCTACTTCCTTTGAATACCACGCCGTATATTTTCTGTAACTTAATAATGTAATTTTATTTACTTTTTTTTTTTAAATGTGGCAACACTATATATATTAACACGGCATGTAACCAACGTAGGTACCAAATTTTGTACAAATCCATCCAACATACTAACACATTCACTCACACACAAACTTTCACATTCACAATATTAGTAGGATTAATGTTAACAAATTTTTTTTAATTAAAAAACGTGGCAACTCTTTTATGAATAACTTTGAAAAAACTTTTGTGTAAATATTTTTATGTATGTATACTTGCTGAACCCCTTTTAGATTTAGTTTTCAAACAGTGAGCAAAATTAATTCAAGCTAAATTAGTGTTTTTAAACACGTGGCAACACTTGTCAAATATATTTCAATGATTAGGTACACCCTCTCCAAAAGTATTTTCAAGATAGAACTTTCTTAAACCTTTTTTTGAGTGAGAACCATATTCCAATATTTAATTTAATTTATTAAAATTTTAAGAATTTTTTTAGACAAGTGGCAACCCTCTCCAAATT
This sequence comes from Anomoia purmunda, assembly GCA_951828415.1. NCBI lineage: Eukaryota > Metazoa > Arthropoda > Insecta > Diptera > Tephritidae > Anomoia > Anomoia purmunda. The sequence continues at coordinate 42,111,931 of OX639995.1, forward strand.
ATTTTTGAAATAACGTGCTCTTTAAATTTGTAGCTTGGCACTCATATAGTAAAATGTCGTTTATTTTTTAATTTAACTTAATTTTCACATAAACTGGTGGCATCCTTCTTGAAAAGTATTTGGGAAATGAGGCTTTATGATTATTATAATTTTGATTATTTTTTAAACAGATGACAGCCTCCTCCAAAAATATTTTTCAAATTACGCTCTCTTAAAATTTGTAGCTTGGCACTCATATTATTAAATACCATTTATTCTTTAATTCACTTAATTTGCATATAAACAGATGGCAACCTTTTGTAAAAGTATTTGGGGAATGAAGTTTTATTGAGCCATGCATATAATATTAGTTTGACTTCATTTAACTTATTATGGTTGTGATTAATTTTCTAATTAGGTGGCAACCCTCTCCAAAAGAAGTTTTGAAGTTAAGTTTTCGTGAAATTTTTAGTTTGGCACTCATATTTCAAAGTGTGTTTTTTTTAGCTTCTCTGCTTTAACTTATTTATTTAATTGATTATAACACTTTTAACAGGTGGCAACTCTCTATAAAGTTTAACATATTTTTTAAACATAGGATATAGGCTATTTATGTGGTAAATTTTTTGCAATTCCGTCCAGCGGTTTTGGCCTGAAAAGGTAATAACATACCCTTACTCTCCCACACACTCACTCACACATTCACAAAAATGTTCACATTTACAGCATTAGTAGGAAGTACCATGTGTCCAGTACTAAATTAATTCTTTTTGGTTTTCAACTTTTCCTTTGCATCACCTCTGCAGACTGTTCATAAATAAAAAACTGCATTCCCTACTCTAACGGCACCTAAAAGCCACCTTTAGTTACTTAAATAGATTTTCCTCTTTCTCCATTTGCGCTATTTATATTTCCGCTGCATTCGTTAATTTCCAAGGAAACCTTGCACATCAAGTGCGATTCTTAAGAAGTTCTTAGCATCTGATTGCAATATGTTTACAATTTTTTTTCTCACTTTGGTCTGTTGTGTTGATATTTTGCATTGGCAGTGCTTTAATGAAATGATGATGGATAAAATTACATTGGTTTATAGCACACTTGAAAAACTCATTTCAGAATGGTGTGTGGGATCTCGGTAAATAATCTCTATTTCATGTGAAGCATTGTGCCATGGTAGAAATGCAGGCTTGAGTTATTCAGTCGGTCATGCAGTATTTAGCTCTTTAAGCTCATAGCCGCTTTAAGAAAGTAAAAAATTGCGAAGCCACTAATGATTGTGCTGATTTTGAGACTGCAGAAAAAATAATCAATACGTAGTTAATCAATGGCAGTTTATTTTTTCGCAGCAGCAAGATATGATTGCCGTCATAATTACATCGAAAGCTTCCTAAGGAATACGACAGATGCTAATGTATTCAACCAAAATCGCAAATAATAAAAAGTTTATAAAAATATATCTGAAAAACTGAAAAGCTATGTACTTAGTTTGCATTCACCTAGACGGTTATGTCTACCGACTCATGATTACTTTGGTAGACTATTTGTGAGTTTATTAGTTCTTCTTCTTCTTATACTTGGAAATATCGACATCACAGTTATACCAGCATTTCATTTTATTATAAAAAAATTGTATTTGGATAAGTATACAAGGAGTACTACGAGGGTTGCCTTTTATATTTTGCGCCTTCGCAACACAACATGTGATTAGCTGTAATTAGATATTTTTATCGTAAAGTTTGGTATTTTTTAGCATAAGCTTGCATGTAACGTTTTCACTTACGAATTTTATTTGTGTTTATTTATAGTGAGTTAAAAAATTCATATTGCCTAATAATGGAATAAACCCGAGAACATTTTCGTGCGATGATTTACTACGATTTTCGACGTGGATTATTGAGACAGGAGTGCATCAATCAACTTACTTCTACTCTTGGTGTTGAATCCCCACACTCGTCCACTGTGAAACGATGGTACAACGAGTTCCTACGTGGCCGCCAATCTTTGCAGGGCGAATTTCGTGAAGGTCGTCCAAAAACGGTGGTTATGCCAGAAACAGTCGATGCTACAAGATCGTCATGTGACATATCGCGAGATAGAGGCATCCTTGGCCATTAGTGGGACCAGCATACATTCAATATTGCATGAACATTTGGTCGTAAAGAAGATTTGTTCTCGTTGGATACCGCATAATTTGACAATTGCTCAAAAAATTACTCGGGTCGATTGGTGTAAAGAAATGTTGAAGAAATTTAGCCGCGGTGGATCAAAGCACATCTATGGCATCGTAACAGGGGACGAATCTTGGATCTATGCATATGAGCCGGAAACAAAGCAGCAATCGACTGTATGGGTGTTCCAAGACGAACTTAATCCAACAAAAGTTGTTCGCGCAAGAAGCACCTCAAAGCAAATGGTCGCCTACTTCTTCGGAAAATCTGGTCGTGTCGCATCTGTTCCACTAGATTAACTTAAAACGGTCAATTCTGAGTGGTATATAACCATTTGTTTGCCAAACGTTTTTGGAGAATTAAGGAAAACCAATCGCCGAAGACAAATCATTCTTCACCAAGACAATGCGAGCTCTCACATATCGATTCACACAAGAGAGTTTTTGCGGACTCAAAAGGTCGAATTGATGGGTCATCCGCCTTGCAGCCCTGATTTGGCACCTAATGATTTCTTTTTATTCCCGAACACCAAAAAAAAATGCGAGGTCAACGTTTTTCAACGCCTGATGGAGCTGTAGAAGCCTTCAAACAGCTCGTTTTAGAGGTATCCTCTTCTGAGTGGCAAAAGTGCTTTGAAAATTGGTTCAAGCGAATGCAGAAGTGTATTGACTTGGATGGAAAATATTTTGAAAGACAATTAAACTATTTTCCTTAATATTTGACTGTGTTTTCATTATTAGGCGCAAAATATAAAAGGCAACCCTCGTATATAAACCTTTGGATAAGAAAACTTCTTTGTCAGTAAAAATGGTGTTATTGTTTTATGAAAATATTATACAGCATTGCATTATACGCGAATTTCTAAAAACATATACATATAAGTAAATGGAAAATTCATACTTATATCGAAATTTCCCCAGTTTTCGCTTCCGCTTGCAACGTATGTTCCAAAGGAAATTTTCAAATGGCATCCGTTTTATAAATTACGCATTTTATACTTCGAATAATAACGGAACAGGCGTAGAATGAAGCAAAGTGAGATAAAAACCGCGTTGCACATAAATTAAATAGAGCGATATTAAACAAACTGTGTACCTTGACATGAATCATATTAAGCTACATTACAAATATTAACATATCAAACTAATTTTCCACAATTTAAAATTCTACAGCACAGCAACGGTATGAGTTTTGTTCAAAATTCGTCTAGCCGACTTGCCGCGAAAACGTAACTATACACTCACACACTGTCGGCTTTATATTAGTAAGATTATTTAAATTATATAGTAATTTTTTTTAAATTTTTATTACCTTATCAATTAAACAGAATCAAAATTTTTAAAAATGTGGCAACCCAAATTATATAATATTTTAATTTTTTTTTTTTTAATTTTAATTACCTTACCAATACAACAGAATCAAAATTTTTAAAAGGTTGGCAACCTTCTTTAAAAAAAAATCGCATAAAATCCCTTTTTTCACACCAATACTGGTTTTATTTCAGTTAGCACATAAACTCCATCAAATTAATAATTTTAAATAGGTGCCAACGTTCATACATTTCTTTGCTGAAGCAATCCTATGCTCACTTGATGTGAATCTCACAATTTAATTTACCTTTTTAAGTATTTTAATGTACTAATTCAACTCAATTTACTTTGTTTAGCTCCCCGCCTGCTCTTTCGAAATATAGTTTTCCTAAACCTCTTTCGTTCGATACTCATATTGCAATATTTAGCATATTATTATAATAGAGTTTCACATTTTAAACCTGTGACAACCCTATAAATATGTCTAAAATTAACGTTTTTACAATTTTTTTTATTATATTAAATATTATTATATTTTATTTATTTTACGAGTGAACTGGTGGCAAACGTCTTTTGATTTTAAAAATGAAGTTTCCTTTAGCCTCTTTCGTTTGATAGCCATATTTGCGATATTTGATTTCACTGATTATTTAATTTATTTATTTATTTATTTTTTATTTATTTAAAAGAGAAACAATTATAAATAATTACCTCACTTACGAGCTAAAGCACTGGCTGCCAGGGCCTATGGCTTAAGTATACATTAAGTTCTAGGTTGTTATGACAATATACTACATACATATGAGAACATGATCGTTTAAAGAAGAAAAAATAATGATATATACTGTATATTCAACTTTAAGGATATCTATTTTTAAGATCTTAAAGATAGTGCTTATACTTATGTATTTTTATATATTTAATTTAGAGAGTGCTACAAATTTTGCAATTAGATTAATACTACGGTCATTTGTCATTTTGAGATAGTCAGATGGTTTAGTGTTATTGAACAAAGAAAGTCGTATCTGTTGCAGGTCTGGGCAGTTGTCGAGGATGTGCATAACGTTAAAATCGGAAGATCCACAACGCGGAAAGTTTGGTTTGGTAGTGTCATTCAAGAGGTGCGCGTGTGTGGCAAGTGTGTGGCCAATCCGCGGGCGGGTAAATGTTGCTATATTCCTAGTAGGACAGCTAGTACTGTAATACGGTTTCGACCCAGTAGGGTTACAGTCTTTGTAATGGTGGTTGTAATCTCTCCACTCACTTGAAAAGGTGATACTAATAGATTGTTTTACAAGCTTACGTATATCTTTGTCGGTTAAGTGTTCAGATATATACAGAGGCTCGCAACAGGCTGCCCATCGCTCTTCTATCTGCAGTTTCATTTCCACGGATCCCTATGTGGGCAGGTACACATATTATTTTGATTTCATTGCTATACTGCATAATAATGTTACGGATTTTTTGGATCATTGGTATGCGATTTGATTGGTTAAAAATAGCATCGATTGCGGATTTGCTATCGGAACAAATCGCCCTTTTTCTTTCCATTGCGGGAGGCAAAAAGTACCGCTTCAAGTATTGCAGCTGCTTCGGCTGTGAATATCGAGCAGTACGGTGGCAGAGAATATACAGCAATGGTGGAACCTAGCTTATTTGTCACAGCAAACGCAGTACCTGTGTCGGATTTAGATCCGTCTGTATACACAACTTCCCAAGTTTTGTTGTAATGCTCTAAGGCTTTGTAATGTAGTTGTTGGTATTCGTTGTTGCTTGTAGACTGTTTGCGGTGTTGTTGTGAAGTGGTAATAAGTGATGTTGTAAGTGAAGAGTAGGATGGGGATATTGCTGTTTCAACCAAAGATGGAGTTGCGACGATGTTAAGTTGTTTCCCAATAGTTAGGCAACGGGATATCGCAGATGGCTTACAGCTTAAATTAGTGTGTTTTAAAGCTGTTCCAACCTGTGTAAGCACCAATTCGTTTCTGGCCTGCAATAGATTTGGAATGAGCACCATCGTGTTACGTGCGTAATATTTGGAAGTCCGGCTTCCGGTAAAATGGCTTTTATTGGCGAAGTAGGAAAGGCTCGAATACTCCTTCTAGCTGCCGCGTGGTATGGTGGGAAAATAAGTTTGATATGGGTTTTAGCACAGTGCCCGTATATCGACAGTCCACATGGTCAATCTTAGATAACAATAAGGCTTTTGTTACGTTAACAAGTGTGTTTGAGTGACATAAGCTATATTTAGAAGACAAAAATTTTATGATATTAAGTCTAGATAATAACCTTAATCTAACAGACTTACAATGCTCTTTGTATGACAAAGTCTTATCAAATATTAAGCCAAGTATTTTTAAGGGATTAGTGTGGGGGAGTTGGATGTTAAACATGTAAAGGGAGGGAAAGGAGCAGTTGTGCTTTCTGCAGATATGGAAGCTGGAGGATTTGCTTGCTGAAATATTGGCACCAGCCTGTTCTGAGCATTTATTAATATCATTTAGAATTTTTGAAAATATATGCTTAACTTGTTGCAGATCTTTGACTTTTGTGAAAATTCCGACATCGTCTGCATAAGCGAAATGTTGGACCTTTGGATTTCAGGAAATTAGAGAGCTAACTTTGTTAAACGCTATGATGAAAAGATGATGATAATTTTAATTGAACTTAACCTTTTACACAGGTGGTACCCTTTTTTAAACACTAGCTCATATGCTATATAGTATTATGGGCTATATACATACGTGTCAAATCTGATCGAAATATATCTAGTCGCATACAGCAATATAAGCTACTCCAGGTTATAATCTATTTATGTGCAAAATTTTATACAAATCCGTCTACATGTTTGGGCGTAAAAAACCGTGACTAACCGGTTAATCGATTAGCAAAAGTTTTTTCTACAAATAGTCGACTTCACATATTTCATCGGCTAACCGTAACCATAAACTGCTCGTCGACTAACCTTTCGTTTTCGATTTTTCGACTAGTACTTTTATTTCAATAAATATTTTACTTATTTTTTTTTATTTGATTGATTGCTTATTGACAAAACTCGGTTTTCACTATAACGCAGTTTTTCTAAATAATTCGAATATTACAAATAATTTCGGTTGGTGGATTTTCAGACTCGTCGAATGTGAATGGTTCGTTGAATACTTCCCATCAAAAAGTAGCTAATCCTTTAGTTGAATAGCCGGATAAACGATTTTTAACAAGAGCTCTAATTAATATTAATTGATGCTTATCAAATATATTTTATTTTTTAATTTAAATAAAATACTTGAAATTTACTTTATTCCCATCGTGCGGCATTTACCTTAAATTTTTTTGATTTTTTTTCATAATCTCTTTTGGCGTCATCCTGCAACCTACATAAATGGCATAAACAATTTGAATTTTTAGAGAAATTTAAATCATCGACGAGATGCAAGAAAGTATCTAATTCGTACGTGTGGGTCATATCGACCCAGTGTATTTGTGTTACGCTTAATGAGTTTATAGCGTTTTACCGTTGCCATTCATGCCATTTTGATTGATTCTCTGCAGTGGGGACTTATTTGTTGACACTTATTTTGGAAAATAATGGATCTTTTGCTTTTGCAGAGTCAAAGAGGGCAGATAACGTTTGGATGAAGATTAAGGAGTCTGGATGAAGGTTAAAGAGTTCAAACAAATGCAAAGAAAATCTAAAAATGGTCAACATGCATACACGACTTTTCTACAGTTTAATTGTAGTATAGATCAGGGACGATAACAGTTACAATTTGTGTTATATAAATTGGACATTAACGATTATTTTGTAACATTTATTTAATCACTCAAAAAATAACAGTTTTTTTATGCTTATTTTAAAAATCACACATAAAAGTTATTGGAGATTTTTTCTTTTTTATTTTTTAAAACTGAAACAGTTATTTATTATTTTTGATTTATAAATTAAAAGTAACAGTTGTTGAAGACTTTTATTCATACAAGTCACTGAATTTTATTTTTTAAGTCAAACTTATAAAAGTCAATTTAATTTTTCGAAGAATATAATATGAATAATAACTAATTGGTTGGTTCCCCAACAACTTCATTTCTGCAAAAAAATTAAAATTACTTTTATAAGTAGGATTTAAAAAATAAAAGACAGTGAGTGATTTATGCTGATTACATTATTACTTATAAAGTAACAATCAATTCCTTAATTCTTCCTGTCAACTCTTGAAGATTCCTTGCAGGTTGATTCCTGAGTCTTCTTATCATTAGAGCCCACAGCGACTCAATGGGATTTAAGTCAGGGCTTATCGGAGGCCAATCTAAAATTTCAATGTTGTTATTTTCAAACCAGGATTTGGTAATTTTGGCAGTATGGGGCGGGGCACCATCTTGTTGGAATATGTATTCTGTCATGCGGAGCGTTTCCACAGATGGAGCTAAATTAGTTTCCAGTAAACTAATGTAATCCTGTGCCTTTAAAGTTCCATTAATGAAGTGTAGATTGCCCACATCCTTCGCTGACATGCAGCCCCACACCATGACGCTCGCATGCTTCATTTTGTTTGCGTATAACTCGTGATCTATTGTCAGACATCAAATTTGGATTCATCACTAAAAATTATGGAATCCCATTGTCTCTGTACCCAATTTCGTTTATTTCTTGCCCATTCCAATCGTTTTTGTTTTTGTACATTAGTTATTAACGGTTTTTGTTTCGCCTAAAAATTAGAATGATGAAGGGTTAGGTGAGGTTAGGCCATATAGCATAACAGCAATTGTACCTTATAGATTTTGTAATTTAACTTTCTTAAATTTTTTCTGGTCCACTCTCGGCCAACTTGCTTCTTTATTCTTTCTGACCACTGTGCAGCCAAATTTCTAATAGAACTTCGTCTATTTTTTTGTACAATAGACGACAAAGTACGCAAATCACGCAGTGTTAACCTTGACTTTCGGCCTCGATTTTGCACTTTCGTCTCAGTCGATCCATTTTTTTTTAAACTTTCAATTATATATTGCACTGTAGACTTGGAAATATTCAAAAGAGTCGAAATTTCACCAAAACTTTTACCAGAATTATATTTTTCTATAATTAATTTGCGAATATCTTCACAAACCGGTTTACCACGTGCCATATCTGCACACAAACTATCGAAATATTTTAAAATCGCAACAAAACAAAACATACGGCGTTGATAACGGGAAGTGCTAGCACAAAAACAATGTGCTTAAGGTTTTTATACATTTACCAACGGCCGAACGTCCGGTATATTGGCTGTACGAATTAATAGTGGTCATTTTTATTGTCCTATTTTTTAAGTTGTAAGAGAAATTAATAAATAATAAATTAATTATAATGTTTAAACTTTTTTTTATATGGTTTTTCTAATAGAGTTCTTTACTAGATTTTAAATGAGTCCAAGAAGTATATAAATCAATTAACTGGTAATTAAGCAAATATATTTGAAAAAACAGTATTGGCATAATTTGTAGCCGTACGAATTAATAGTGGTTAGGGCAAGTATTACACTTGGTTGTAGAACATTTACATATCTCATATCGAATTTTGAATGACAGTTTTCAGAAGTAACTGTTACTTTCCGTTCCTGGTAAAGATCGATCGATATGAAGCGAAAAAAATACAGAATTTAATTCAATTTGACCCAAAATATCGTCAATGCCATTCTCTTTGATTACATATTTACAGTTAAACTACTTCCACTACCACATAATTTACATTTTACTCGTCCTTGTCACTTGCAACACTACCAACAAATTTCACACAACATAAAGCTATATAATAGCGATTTTTTTTTGAAAATTAAAACAGCAAAACTTTAATACTACTACTGCCCTCTGTAATTTTTTCCATCTCTTTCCCAACATTTTTGCTTCGAACTACCTCCATCAATTAAAGTCACTGCTAACCAAAGTTCAATTCACCACTCCGCCTCCGTACATTTGTATAGTAAGTAGTTGCATACAAAATGTTTGTGTATTTGAGCGAAAACGTAAATGAGTTTATAAATGTATGCGAATATATTAACTATGTTCCTTGTGGTTAAGTGGTTAACATCACATCAGTCGGTGATGCGCGATTGCTCCATTCGACAAGCGGATGTGTGGTTACTCTTACGCCACAGCCAATTCATAGGTTTCTTTTACTAGCTAGAAGCATTTTCTGCATTTAACTCCATAACTCCAAATGCTTGTCGCTCGTTTACATAATTCATATGCTGTCCGTTGCCATAACACTGGTTCAAAAAGTTCGTTTGCATGAAGTCGGTCGTGAAGTCGCCGTCGCCACCACCGCTACCGCAAAATTTCATTTCGGTACAAACCCAATTATCAGTTTTTCCTTGCCATTAATGCAATGGCGCGACATTTGTTGAGAGTTGGGCAGAATGTAATAATACAGAAGGTGTAAAGGAATGAGATAACATGCTGGAGCTGTGTTTGACATAACAAATATGCGGCGAAACACACTGAGTGTACGATGGAAAATCAACTTGCTTGCAGAAGCATTAAAAAAATATTCAGATGAACTTTGCGGCGTCTATGTATTTTAAGTAATAAGCCATACGAAATAAAATGTAAAGTGCGAATTGCAAACACAACTTATCATGCGGATTGCATACATTTCAAATATGCATGCAAAACATGCACTGAAAAAAAAAAGTATCAAAGAAAAATTTTTTTTATTTTTAGGTCGCATTTTTTTCTCACGTAGTAGATAATTCTGTAGCACAAATTCGTCTCTAATTTTTTTTGCTATTCATAGCAGTTTCTCTTCAGTTCCGATCCTTTTTTTAAGTGTACTAGGGCAAATTCAAAACTTCAAAGAGATTTTAATATTTTCAGTCAAAAACTGATATGATTCCGAAGATTATAGAAATCAAACAAAAATCACGTCCACCTCCAAATTCAAAATTTCATAGAGATTTTAATATTTTCAGTCACCAAGAGGTCAATGTGCTCCGCGTTAAGGAGAACAACCTCATGCTCAGCAAGCAGTTCCTTCCTGGGTGTCACCGTTTGGGGCAACCAAACAGGCATCTGATTGCAGTGGAGCTGCCCACAGGCACATCAGAAGGCATCTCTTAGAAATAAAGGACGAGATCCAGCCACTCATAACGCAACCGCTGGATTCGGAGGCGTACCGGCGGGTTCGAAGCAACATCTACAGAGACATAGTCACTACCACCATTGACTCTCGCCAGGCGAATGCAGATATCAGAGACCAACCACCACCTGTAGCAGATGAGGAGTCCCTGCTGCCCCGCGAGTCCCGCGACACTCTGGCACAATTAAGATCTGGATACTGTAGCAGGCTAAACTCCTACCTATCCAGAATCAACCCTGACATACCCAATACATGTCCAGCATGTGGAGATTCTCCGCACGACACCAATCACGTATTCACATGCCCTCTCAAACCCACTCATCTAACCCCCCCTCTCCCTCTGGTCCAACCCTGTCGAAACTGCACGTTTCCTGGGCCTCCCCCTAGATGAGTTCGACGACAACGACCATGGGTGAATCCGCTCTTTACGGGGCGTGATAACCGCTATAACAACAACAACAACAACAACTCTAATGCAGTTGTGTTAAATCCTGTATGTAGAGATTGAGACATCTGGCAAACAAACTTAAATTTGAGAACCTATATAGCTCCAAAACCAATTACACCGGAGTAGTGGAGCTGAATACGCACGCGTACTTTGTAAATGCCGTATTAGTGGAGAAAGTTGCAAATGGTGGCAAAGAGGATGCAGGACTTTAAAAAAAACTCAAATTTTCATATCGCTTATATAAGGACACTTGATATATAAAAAGAAGTTAAATTTTACTTGTCACTTTATAACTCAATAGCCAACTGACCGATTTTGATAAAAATTTTAAAGTATATTAGGGCATACCTGTAGACAGTTTTAGTAAAATTTACATGAAACTGGACGAGTTGAACGAGTGGTTTCAGAGATATGTCATTTCAAAGATCTATCAATGACCTCCTTCGAACAAATCTTATTTATGGTTCGATTTGCTTGAAATTTGCTACGAAGGTAACTTTTCGCTTAGATTAGCATGCAGAGTACTTTTTTCCAGGAAGTGGACCAGGGACCACGATTGGTTGAGAGAACGCGCAATAGTGGCACCAAAAAACGTTCATGTCAATGAATGAATTGATTTTTTCTTTTATTCAAATAAAATGAATTTGCCAAATGAAGAAAAATTTAAAAAAAGTCATATTTCATTTTATAATTTCATCTAAAGAAAGAAAGCGGCCAGGTAGTATATTTATATATTCGATACCGTGATATTAGCGAAATGTAATAGGTATTCGAAAAAGAGGCGTGACATCCCCTAAACAGACCGAGATTTTCGTAACGCTTATCCCAGGAACCGATTACGCTCACAGCGAAAAGTAAACGGTATTGTTTTGCTTTGCCTGTTAAATAAGAAATATTAATTCACAAATAAAGAAAGAGCTTGCGTTTTACTTAACAATTTTTTGGGATTATTTATTCCATTGATTTCCGATGAGGCGGAATATTAGCAAACCATTTTTAAAAATTATAAATTATAAATTATAAATTATAAATTATAAATTATAAATTATAAACTATAAATTGGATATAAGTAAATTTTTTTTTGCTTATGATGGTTATATTAATTAATAATTTGGAGATTGGAAATACTTTGGCCATAATATATATTTTATTACAAAATTTTTATAAAAATAGGGGGATACTCTGATTTTAAAAACTTCATATAATTCCTATAATTATATTAATATTTTTGGTTTGCATTATTTGACAAGAACTTATATTTGGACAAAGCTATTATTAAATTATGAAAAAAAATTATATAAAATAGTGGCGACCGTGGTTTAAATATTTCAGTTTGAAAGCTGCTTCCGTCCTCTTTCATTTAATACTAAATTGTTTTAATTTGGTTGAGCGGTTTGTTATTTATTGGAAGGCACTTGCAGTCAACTTTATACTAAATGTGATTCTTGTAGATCAGGTTGAAGCGCATTGCCTATGGGTTCAGTTCAGTCTATGGGCACTCTAAAATTCTCATAAACTTCGACTTTCCTCAAGCAGCAGATAATTGCTTGCCGATGCTGGCTCCAAAACGATCTTTTTTCCAGTGCGCTTCTTTAAGATTCCTTTAAAATTAATACTATTATATTAACACTATCTAACACCTTATTCTTTTTCAATAGAATTCTTTTTGGTGGTCTCTTTAAGTTACCTGTAAGCGAAAATATTTATGTTTAACTTCATACATTCATTTTCATAGTGAGGGTCAATTTCAAAGCTTGGAGATAGACCTCTCGGTATAGAGTTTATTCCCAACGAGCGTCAGTATTTCTCACATGCAATTCTGGTATATGAAAAGAAATTATTTGGTCGTAAAAGCTCTGTTAGCACTACGATTTAAATCGGTATTGCCTAACCTGTTATTTCATAAGTTTGATTACAATCTTTAGTAAGCAAAATGCCAAATTCAATTGCTTTTTATACAGTAATATTATTTATTTACCAAAATCAAGCTTTGAGTATTTTTTGTGGATAAATTACCTTTCCAACTACTATTATACCAAACATTTTGAAGTGAAATCAAGGGAAAATATCTTAGTTGCAATTCTAGTTTTTAAATTTTTAAGGCATTATATTCAAGAAATGAGAAGTGTATTTCACTTGAGGAGAATTATGTTAAAAAAATAATAATAACAATTTTCATTCATTAAATACCTTAAGCCGCAAACTTAACAACCGGCCCTCGTAATTCCTTGTGGTTTTGTGAATGAAAAGAAATCTGTGCTTTCTTCGCCAGAAACTCACTGCAAGCCACTCAAGCTAAGCCTAAGAAAAACTTAACACCACACAATAGCTACCATTTCGTTGATGAAATAACTTAAGGGAAAAAATTTAGCTAATTAAAAGAAACTTCTTTTGCATTTGCTACTAGGAAAAGTTTACGAAGTAATGTAATGACCACAAACACTTAACAAAATAGCAATACGAGTATCATTGAAGAAGAAAGTAGAGCATCAAAGGCACGACACGATAACTCGAGTAAAAGAGGTGGTTACTTAGAAATAAATTTAGCCGGCTAAGAGAGATGAACAAGCCAAGTTTCGCACTACAATAAAAGTAAAATCTTGTAAGTTATGGTTATCGTGTGACAGTAAATATAAGCTATTTATTTGTTATTTATAAGCACTATTTTCATAGTCTTCCCATTTTAGTTGTATTTTATTCGAATTGATTTTATTAATTGATCGGCATGCAGTGCAGCAATGGAATGCTGAACATTTTCAAGAAAATTTGTAAAATATTTTTGTGTGCAAAGAAATAACCGTTTTTTGGGGGTTCAACCCCCACCAAAGAGTTTTTACCTACTGAATTTTTGACGAAAACTGGTTTTCGGATTTTAATATTGAGTGTCATGTGTTGAATTATTCAAATCATACTCTGCTATTCTGCACGACAATTCTAGTGAGATATGGACTGCCGAAGTTCACCTTTGGCGACGACGCATTGCTAGGGAGGAAATCAACAATTCCCTTGAAGTACTTGACATTTGAAATGCAGAGGCTTTTCCAAATGTTCATCAAATTCTTCGAATAATGGCAGTTTTGACCTTAACTACGGCGACGAATGAACGCTCCTTCTCAACGTTACGTCGTCTGAAGACGTATCTTCGATTAACTATGACTGAAGATCGGCTAAACGGTTTAGCTTCTCTGAATATACATCGGGATGTCAAAATTGATGTTCAAGCGGTTTTGGATGAATTTTTTTCGGTACTTCGAAGAGTCCGTTTTTTGACTGATAGCCAATAACTATGGAATTTTTTGCTATTATTCTTTTGACTCAACAATTAATAATTATTCAATTTTTCACTATTAAAAGTCTTTCATTATTTGCTTCCCGTTACTATTTTAATTTTTATTGGCAAATGCCATAAATTCCATTCACAAAGCAAGACTTGTCGATAACGAATGCTTTTTACAATCAATGTTCATCTTCAGTTTCAATTTCGCATACACCATGTCAAAAGAATTCGTTATCAAAAACCATAATATTCTCTGGGCATCCAAAAGTTCAAAACTCCCTTCGAAGACAGCCCCCTGCACACGGGCCTGGTAAAATTTAGTGATAAATTAATAAGAATAAGAATATTTTAACCCCCATACTTTCATTTGATTTTTTGACCCACTTTAAAATAATTTTCACAGAAATTCAATAAGAAAAAGTTAGATGAAAATTTGTATAGAAATTTTATGCAGGAACTTTTACTGGGGGGCCATCGAAGGTAAAAAACTCGTACGGACTAGGGTGAGTGCGCGTGAGAGCATAATAGGAGCTTTATAAATAATGTTGGAATGGCGGCCTTGCAGTAATCAGAATAATCACGATATTTCCAATTTCAATTGCATAAATTTAAAAAATTGTAGTGATCATTATTCAAGTCAAGTTCTGTGAAAGCAAAAATGTCTTAGGTAGAACTTTGCCTACATGATTTTAGACAAATTCTGAGCTACTTTTGATCAAAATTCGGAACAACCTCTGCTAGGAATTGATTGAAAGCCACAAAACTGTATTTTATTGATTCAAACTTTCAAACATTTTGATTAGGATATTTCAGCACATTTTTAGTGAATTAAATTTTTGTAGATTATAATAAAAAATAAATGGCAATTTTTGGTTAACAGGTGAAAATCTTTTTTAAAATTTTGGCATGAACTTTTCCTTCGCCATGGCTTATATAATTCATAAAACTTTGGTATAATTTAATAAAACTCGACCTTTAAATAAACTTTTGCAACAAAAATAAACCCTCCATCACCCATATTTTAAAATTTTAATGTAAACTGCGTCCAATTAAATTAAACTCGACGTTTGTTTTGATATCCCTCTGGTTATATTGTATACTAACGTAGACTATTTTATTTAAATGTCTTTTTTGTAATCACAAATTAATAATAAATTATATTAATTTCTGCCTTATATTTAGAAATTTTTGTAATTCAATTAAGCTCGAGACCAGTTTATTGGTTGGGGATAGTGAAACAGGTTGGAGCCCTGGTAAAGTCTAGAAACATTTTTGGCTTTTTCATAATACTCTCGTATAAAAACTGGCCAACACCCCTCTGGAATTCGTGAAGCTACCAAAATTATGGAAAAAGGTAATGGATAATAAATATGGTCAATACGTACCTGATTAAAATTGATTTTCTATAAACTTTTTTTTTAACAACTGTTTGCGTTGAAACTTCTTTCGCTACATGAGGATAATTTTTTTAAAGGTTCAGAACCATTGCGGGACTTTACACGGATTGTTTAGAACTACGTATTTCGGGATATTTTCGGTGTTGAGCTAATCCTGAATGACCGTAATCAAAGAAAAATATATGGAATCAATTTAGTCTTGGTGTAATAAACAGAAGATATGTTATCAGCCTTTTTTGGTGTGCATTCTACGCGAAGTGGTGAAACACGTCAGGGAATGGCAATATCACAACTAAAGAATAACAAGACAACTGAAGCTCGTACTCGACTACAGCAGCTAGGAGTGTCACAATATGATCAGACGAATGTACGTCTGCCAGCCGATTGGAATTTACGGTTACTCGTTGTATGATCTAACAATGCACACCGCCATTTAAATTACTGGATTTTTCCGGAGCCGTTTTACACTTGATAAACTTAAAATTGGCCAGGAAAATACCCGTGAGAAGCGTTTCGACACCAACCATCTCTTTGTCAATTTTGAAGCCACGTCAGGAGGTACAAATAGAAGTTATCTATATACACAGAAGTTGCTCAACTGTCTCTTGCTCATTTTAATCCCTACAGCTTCTTGAGTGATCATTATGGGTTATTTCAAGTTTTCTGGCGTTGGTTCCTATAGGTCAATATACTGCGATAACTCCCATGAGTCTTCACCAAAAGAATGGACGTCATATTCGGGTCATCTTAACTTAATTATTCTACATTCTGGCTCTGTACGCCATTGTTGAGCAGATTTCTTAAGGTGGTGGAGTAAATGCTCCTATTTATTATATATTAAATCGGCATCTCATTTGAGTTTGTCGCTGAACTCTCCGTTTGGTTAGTAATCAACTGTCTCATTCCCAGCGATGTTGCGATGCCCAATTTCAATAAAGTGCTGCATTGCGTAACCAGCTTCGATTTGGTTGTGAAGGATGCCAAAGCCAATATGGCTGCTCGGATATCCGAATACACGCTCATCTTAAAAATTACAGATCCAGTAACACGCTAAAGCGCGACAGCTTTCCGTGATAGCAAACACTAGTACCTTGGAAAAAACTGTCAAATTGAGGCAGGTAAACTGTAATTAGGAAACGTTAAGTCACTGCCCCTCAAGAAACTATTTAGATTCAGCAAAAGCTCTGGAAGATTTGTAAAAAGGACTGAAGTTTCTCCTTCACCTGTTACACTATCTTTTTGCTTCTTATTCTTCCCAGGCTTTGAAGGTAGTAATGTGCAACTTCGATTCCATTCAATTTCAAGCGATATGCAAATCACGAGCGAAAGCTTTTACCACTTTAAAAAATTGTTGCGTTTTCATAATATTTCAAATTACTACCCCAAGTACAAAAAATTTCATTAAATCTCATAGGGGCTCAAATTGTCATTTATCGAATCCGCCTTTTTCATAGCGACATAACCAAACTTACGGTAATCGAATAAGCAGGTACTAAAAATTTTTCGAAATATTCTCACAAATCTTCGCAACATAAATTATTTCACAACACAATATGTGTTCGCGATTTGATTTTTCAACATCATCGAAGTTCGAATTATCTGCAACGTCAATCAACATTATGTCGGCTCACGCATATTTTTACCAAAAACAACAAAAACAAACCAACACCACTCTGCGTTTCACTAAATACCATCATTTGCAATTCTGTATACAAGCGCTGAACAAATGGCACTACAAAAATGACTTACTTAATGTGTGTGTTTTACAAATGGCATTGTGCATTTGACTGTCAGTCGGCTGTGCATAGCAAATGAAATACCACAGGCGGTGTATAAATGTACTTGTAGTAAAATTTCGACATTAACAGTTGCATTGTTATTTTCATAATGTTGTTACTTTGTTTTTGTTGCATAATTCTCTTTATTTGTTTAGCGCTATTTGCGCTTAACTCCCCATTTCAAAAATCCAAAATGCTACAAACTGACGGTGGTTAAGCTTCACACGAGTTTTGATGCCAGGTTAGAAAATATTTTTATTTAATTTGCTCAAGTGATTATTTTAATTATTTGGTTGTTTGTTTTTTATAAACTGGTACTGAATTATCTATCTTTTATATATATAAAGGGTCTTGCAATAGGGACGCACAAAAGTAGGCTTGATCATCACGGAAGAAGTACGGCCCAATGACGCCACCGGCCGATAAACCGCACCAAACCGTAACTTTTTCGGGATGCAATGTTGACTCACGGAGTACGTGTGGATTGCTGCCTGTCCAATAACGCATATTTTGGTTATTGACGAAGCCATTCAGCCAGATCTGACGACGACCATAAATTGGACGTAGCGCTCATAAAGTTGAGGCCATTGACTCCGAATTTCGGTAGTAAATTTTAATAATTTCGACTCGTTGTTGGATCGTATATCTTTCCATGATGAAATGGCAAACCTTACTGAAGAGAAATGTCATAAGAGCGGGGAAAAATTTGGCGTCGTTTGCTGTCACTATCGGTCTACTTTTGTAGCGTCCCTATTGAAAACCCCCTTTAGTTTTCCGCCCTGCTAACACCCCGACTTATATGATTCACATCGAGATGAAAATTCTACCGGAATATCTACACACATTAAGATGCCTCAAGCAGTTTATATTGAATTGTCGCACTGTGCCGTATAACAGATTTCCCCGCGTCTTCGCTAAAGAAACGATACACGATGGTGTATATTTTTTGACTGATAGAGCTTTAAATTGAAATAAAATACATAAAAAATTAAGTATGATACCAATTATTTTTATTTGAAAGATATTTTCATGACATTTAATATTTAAAAACCATTTCTGGTATATGTCCGCCACGACTGGCTTTGGTGAATCGGATGCGATCAGTCCAATTTTGAACCACTTTTTGGAGCAACTGTGGGCGTATTTCGTTAATAACAGGAGTTATGTTAGGTTCCAAAGCTTCAATTATTGCTAGTTTATCAGCTAAACCAGACATAACCTCAGAGAAAACAATCCAATGGGGTAAGTCGCATGATCTTGGAGGCCAATTCACTGTACCATTTTTTGACATAATGTTATCGCCAAAATGCTCTTTCAACAAATCGATAGTTCGAGTAGCAGTATGAGGTGTGGCATAGTCTCGTTGGAACCGAAATTCTTGCAGGTCGATGTTATGCAAATTTGGAAACAAATAATCGGTAATCATTGATCTGTAACGATCACCATTGACAGTAACATTCGCTGCGGCCTCATTTTTAATGAAATATGGACCAATGGATGCCTCCAGTATGTAAACCACACCATACAGTGCATTTTTTAGAATGCAATGGTATCTCGAGAGTTTCGTGAGGATTATACTCACTCCATATGCGGTAATTTTGTTTATTCACATATCCGTTTAGCCAAAAATGAGCTTCATCACTAAACACAATTTTTCGATAAAACAATGGATCAATCCAACTGATACAGGCACCATTCAGCAAACAAACGACGCTTGCGGTTTCAGTTGTTGAACCACTTGGATCTTGTATGGATGTAGTCCAAGATCTTTGCGCAAAATTTTCCATGTTGTGGATGGAGAAAGTCCAACTTGTTGAGCACGGCGGCGAATAGACAAATTCGGATCTTCTCCAACACAATCACTTACTACACCAATATTTTCTTCTGTACGTACAGTTCTTTGTCTTGTTGTTGGTTTTTCATCGAGTAGAGTAAATGTTGTTCGAAATTTATCAACAGTTCGACAGTTCGATGAATAAGCTGCTCTGATGCTCGATTATGGGGACCATAAAATTCACGAAGTGCTCTATAAGTTTGGCGAACAGAACACTGATTTTTAAAGTAAATTCCCACAATTTGTAAACGTTGTTGCGGCGTCATTATTTCCATGATGATTTGTCAATGCTTACTGAACAGAAATGTCAAAACGAAATGTCATTTACCAGCTGTCAAGTGACAGCTATACCTATCGAAAGTTCTATCAGTCTAAAAAAAAACACTTAATACCTGGAGAGTATCTCCAATGCCTTTGATGTTGCCCCTTTACGTGAGTACTCGTCAGCTTCTGGAGCGGTTTATATGGACTCTGCCCAAAATACCATAACACACGATTTATATTCAAGTTTGATATTTTCTGATGTAAATTATTTTATGTAATTATGAATTATCTGCTCATTCTACGAGCTTTGTCTTTCGTGCAAGTGGCAGATTTTTATATTTAAATGTAAGAACTTTTAAGAAAGTAACCTCAAATGCTGCATTTTAGGGGAGCCACGATTTCATTTCAAATATTTTGGTGAAAAACATTTAGATTTGGGCTAAGGTTATTAGTTTATTAAATGGTGACATTACTATTTGTACAGTTATCTTAGGTATAGGAATCTTTTGGGAAATAAATTTACGTAATTTGCATATTGTACCTGCTTGCATTTAAGAGATAATGAAACCTTATTGCCGCTCGGCCCAACGTTGCTATTGCGGTTAAGAACTATTTGGAAAACAGTGGATGGGAAGTTTAACTCCACCCCCCTTATAGCACAGACCTTGCCCCTTCTGACTACCATTTGTTCCGACCGACGCAGAGCGCCCTCACTGGAATACGGTTCACATCAGAGCAGAATATCAAAAATTGGCTTAATTCATACTGGGCTACCAAGCCGGCGCAGTTCTTTTGGGATGGGATCCACAAATTGCCAGAAAGATGGGAAAAAGCCATAGCTTCAGATGGGCAATACTTTAAACAACACTGTTGTACATGTTTTTCTTAAATAAACGTTCAAATTTTGGAAAACCCCCGCACGAACTAATATATAACTTTTTTTCTTGTAACTTTAGATGTTTTTGGCATTCCAAAAATATAAAAACTTTAAAAGCTCGTAAAATAGTTGATTTTCAAGTTTTGCATAACTTTTGGAAACGAGCTCTTTTAGTTGAAATCTAGACGGAAAATTTCACTGCATGGTTTTGTTCTTCATCAACCTGTATTTTAATACTTTAAACATTGCTTTTTTCCAAGAAAACGCATTTCGGTAGAGAATTTTGCTTATTACTACAAATTGAATTTAAAAAAAACTTAATTTAGAGAACCCAAACCTGGAATCATCCCAACTTCCAATAATATAGGCTCATATATTAGAAAATTTATTCGTATCATAACTTGTTAGTTTATATTTTATATTTACATTAATACTTAAATTTGAATCTCTACATGTGAAATATTTACTATGCACAATTTCATGAAAGGATGCCGAATTTTTGCCAACTGAATGAATTAAAAAAAACAATATTCCATATTGATTTGCATAAAATAATTTTCTGAAATAATTGCATTAACCCGAAAATAATGAGAAAATAAGCGTTTCAACTTTACTTTTGCATGTAGCCCCAAAAGATTTTCATATAAAACTTATCTCATCCTTGTAGGTCAACAAATTCTGGAGTACACATTAATATAAATGTAAGTGTAAATATTTGTGCGTGCATAAGTGTTATAATAAGCAGATGGAGTATATTTTTTGTATTAATTTATTTGATGGAAATTTTTAAATTATATTTCTCTTCATTTTTTTAATTACTTTTTGTGCAAGTCATATTTACTCAAGTAAATAGTTCATTTCCAACAATCACTCTGCATATCTTACTTAATTTACCAATTTAAAAAATAAATACATATAAATGAGAAACTTAATGTAAGTGTATTAAATTACGAATACTCGTCCTTTTTTGTATGAATGTATGTATGTATGGTAATGTAATAAACTACTCAACAGTAGAAAAAACGAGACGATGTCCTAACGCAACTAGTACGAAACTAGTGTCTTAATAATTAGCTAGGTTTATGCAATGAACGAGTATGACTTTCTAACCCAGGATGAAATTGTAGCAACGGTCTCAAGCGTAGTGATTATCGATTGATCTTCTGTCGAACCAATTTTTTCCAACTAGAGGATTTTACAAATGGTGGTAAGGTGGTGGTGCAAGGTACGGGCTATACGGTGGATACTTGAAAACTTCCCAGGAAAGTGTAATCAATTTTTTTTTGAAACAAAACACACTTTCTCTTGACCAATACTATGTTAATTTCCTCATACAATTAACCGAATTGTGAGCGGGTCTATCTCAGAAGTGATCGATTAGTTAGCACCTCATAATAGACAATTTTCTTCCAAGCCCAGCCTCGCTTCGTTTACCCTCAATGCAGGACTCAATGTCGTTTGTGGCGGACCAGTAACCAAACTTATTTTTTCAATTTAAAATTCTCATAATTACCATCCCTCATTTTCAATGAACTCATTTTCCATCCCTCAAAATAATTCGCTTCAGAAATGGTTCTTTCGATAAAATTCTTTGCGTTTCTGTAGTATTTTATTAGAATAATTCAAATGGACTTTTTAAATCACTGGCTGGCCATAGTGATGCGCATCTTTGACGTCTATATTTTCGAGCGGAAAAGAGTGAACTATATAGTAATCTAGATGTGTTAAAAATAATCTAAATTTATTAAAAGCAATCTAAATTTGTTTAGTCACCACATCGGAATGTTTCGAGAAATAACGCATGCATCAAATAAAGGGTGTTTTTTGAGACAATATTTTTGTAATGAGGCAATACTTTTTTCGGAGTCAGTCTTTTTGACAGCTGTTACTTACTTTATACTCAGTTTAGTTTGTCATTTTATAATCTACAGACTTACTCCGGAACAATGTTTGCAAATGGTACAAATTTATTACCAAAATAATGGTTCGGTTCCAATATTCGGCCGACATAATCGCCTAGCAGAGTTGGTACTTCGAGCAACCATAGATCGGCTTCGCACCACGTTTACTCGAGTGGATAATGGGTTCCCTCAGAGACGTCGTACAGTGTGCACCGAAGACGCTATTGCTGCTCTGTGGGACAGAGTATAAAAGAAGACCGGAACGAATCCATCGGTCATCGTGCGCAACAATTGGAGCTATACCGAACCCCTTTATGGAAGATTTTGTGGACTTACAAAATCCAACTTGCGCAAGAATTGAAGCCGAACGACCATAAAGCACGTTGCAAGTTCGATGAATGGGCCCAAAACGAGTTGGTCACCGATCCCGATTTTCACAAGAAAATTTTGTTCAGCGATGAAGCTCACTTTTGGTTGAATGGGTACGTTAATAAACAAAATTGTCGCATATGGAGTGTTGATAATCCACAAGCCATTGTTGAGACGCCGTTACATCCTCACAAGGTAACTGTTTGGTGTGCCCTATTGTCAGAGGGAATCATTGGTCTATATTTCTTCAAAAATCAAGAGATATGGAGCCATAATTAATGACTTTTTCGTGCCTGAATTGGAGGATGTTGAAGTGGACGACCTTTGGTTCGAACAAGACCGCTCGACTATTTTTTTTGGGGTTTTGTGAAGTCGCTTGTCTACACAGATAAGCCCGAGACGATTAATGGCTTGGAAGAGAATATTTGGCGTGTTATTGCTGATCGCGGCGGTCATTTGCCCAAAATCGTTTTTAAAATATAATGGCAAACCCTTATCTTTAAATATAATAAGCTAAATTTTTTATTTCTTCTTGAAAACTTCATATCTAAAAAACACCCTTTACTTCCTACTATAAGTCGATTCTTTAACTCGTTATATGGTATGAGTTGCCGTTGCACAGTTCATCGATTGCGGCCAAAAGTCATGAAATCGTAAGCTTTATTTAATATAAATTGGATGTGCTTGATCGAAGATTAAGATAAGTTAAAATAAATGCAAGAGAAATTAAAAAAAAAAATTTTTTTTTATGCCCATACGAGGATTTCAACACTGACTTATCACGGGCGCGTAGTTCAAGCTGGGTGAGCAAAAGTCATGTTTAAAAATTCAAAAATAGGTACCAAACATGGGTTTATAATATTTATTTTTTCTGACACAATAACTCGCGGGACGCCGTGCTGAATAAGTAGGTTTAATTTATTTGAAATAAATTAGACGATGGTGTACGAAAGTTTTTCTACAGTTAAATAAGTAAATTGTATTTTTTTTTATAATATTAGCAAAGCAACATTATATTTGAAATTAGGCGCCAATTTTTTCTTCATATAAGGGAATTTAGTTTTCCTTTTGAATCTTTCGTGCAGCACTTGTAGTTGTCTATTTAATTTAATATATTTTACATTGCACACCAGGATGATAAATTAGCTTTTCGAAATTGTGCCAAATGACAGAAAAAATTTACCGATTTTTTAATTTTCAATATATATTAGTTCAAATATTTTTGTGAATGTTCTTATAAAACAAAATTAAAAGAAAAAATGCAGATCAAAAATTTTGAATGTTAAAAAAGTCAGAATAAAAGGTCTCAGAAAATTTTATTTTCATGCCATGAGAAATGGGAAAACGGAGAAAATTCCAGAAGTTTTTATTTAGGATCGGAGTGGCATTTTTTATTTTTATTCATTTGATTCTTTATTGTCTTTTTGTCATCAATTTGTGAACTCATTTTTTGTTTTTCCGCCTTTGGCTTTTTTTACAAGGTAATATTGTTAAACCAAATTGTAATATGATGCATGAATGAAAGGTGTTGTATGTAGGAAACTTTTCACTCTAAATTTGCCATATTGACTGCCTTAGAAAAACCATGTGATCTCTTTTCTAATTTTGATAGGAATTTTTTTTTGAAAAGTTAAGTTAAAGTTAACGAAACACAGGGTAAGCAAAGCAGCTCGACCTGGGCAAATTACATCAAAAATTATAGAAAAAGTTTTTTTCTAAAAGTTGTCGCGGCTAGGCAGAGAATTGCAAACCTCCGAGTGAATTTCTGTCATGAGAAAACTTCTCTTGGTTCCCTTGATTGATCAAATTGTTCGGGATCGGAATGGTTGGTGTTCTTGATTTCGATTTCGACAAAATCTTTCCGGCCTTAAAAAGTTTTACCTTTGACAAGTGAAGATTTATAAATATTTCATTGCTCTAATCTGTATTCAATTAGATAAGTCTGTCTCAAAGAAGTTCCATTAAAAAAAACACTTATGTAGTACATAAACACAGCGAGGGGTAGATTATTACATCGAAATTGACTTGTTCTTGATTCCTCTTCAACACATGCACAATGTTCATCTAAATTTCATTATTGCCATGCCTCAGAAATAATGTTCGAACTTAAGCTTTTATGTTCGTGGCATTTAGTAGTCGCTTTATATTCGTTCGTACTTTAGTAAATGTGTGAAAAATTTTTTTTAAATACATTAGTGTTGTAAAATTAATGCATTTTACGGAAATATTTTATTTGAATCGCAGTTTTTGTACAGAATCTACACCTGGTGGCAGCCGCTGCGATAGCACCACTGAGACTAGCTTATTATATTTGTAAACAAACTTTAATAATTAATTCGATGTAAAACCAAAAAAATTATTGGTTAAATTTGCTTGAAGTCCACCTTTAGTTATCTATTCGAACTCGCTCGGAATCAAGAAGCCCTCCACCAAAATGAATCGGAATTGCCATAATTTTACTTTTCTTACCAAAACGAAATGCAAAGCAGTAGTGCGACAATCGCAATTTTTGTCGACAATATTTGTCGTTTGCACTAACGATTGTGCGATTCACTAACTTATTCTTAACGACACTTAACAGCTGTCTCGTTGTATTTATTTAAAGTGATAAAGAGTGCCATCTCTGTCAAACTAAATGTTCGTCGGGTAACGGATGCAATCAATGATTCAGAACCTACCAATGTAGAAGTAAAATTTAAAATTACATCCAGGCTTAAAGAGTACACCAGCTACTTGTTTCTCAGTCGATTTTGCTGTTATTCTGAAGCTTCTTGTTTGGTTGCCAAGCTGAGAAATTATGACCTTCAGCCAAGTCTGGAGTTAACCGATATAGCTTCTGAAATGCTGTTGCATTCAAATGAGAGGGATTGCCCACATCACGGAGTAAACGTCGATCCACGGTTGGAGCACATACTTCTTCGTCACCTCGTTATAAATCATATGCCAAATATTCAAACGACATAATGGAATGTTCCTTTTTAAATACAAGAAAACAAATCACCGAATTTTAAATTTATCTTTTATTTAAGTGGAAATCACGAATTTTTCTTTTCTCGATTGAGTTAAGAACATCTAATTAGTTGTCGTTAAGTTTTCGGTAATCGACTAGCTTACGACAACAGCTGATTCGGCAAATGCTAAAATCGTTAAAATATGGCTGCTGAATAGCAACATCGTTAAAATTTTCGTTTTGGTGGGTTACCCATGCGAACATCGTTAAAATAAGTTAGTGAATCGCACTACACGCCTGAATATCTGGTAATATTTGGATTCAATAAGACAACTTAGGACAATCTGCCTAGTTAAGTTGTCACTCTTAATACACTAGAAAGCAAATTATGTATTCTAAGAATAATAATATTGTAATCGCGTATTTTTTATGTTTTCGAACAGTATAATTTGTCTAAAGTTGACAACGTAGTAGTTTATCAGACATGCGCCGAAATTCGAAACATTTTAAATCGACTTGATTTCGATTTTTATTTTTTTTTGAATATCTAAAAGCAAAATAAAATAAAAACAGTGTTAAATTTAGTGAAAATTGTACCCAAACGATGATGTGGTGTTATAGTACTTTTCGATTTTAAATTTTACCAAGAAAGCACAACTTATTCGTCACGGGATAAAACATTTTTGGGCCGAAAATAAACCCCAATTGGGTGTACCACATAATCCCCAAAATCAAAATCCCCAAATCAAAATCCCCAAATCAAAATCCCCAAAATCAAAATCCCCAAAATCAAAATCCCCAAAATCAAAATCCCCAAAATCAGAATCCCCAAAATCAAAATCCCCAAAATCAAAATCCCCTTTTTCTGTGTGAAATACATTGAAATTAGGTTTTAAATCGCGGCGAATTCTATTCACGAGATATTTTATGTTTAATGGTTTCACGAATATTTAATAGGTAAATTAAAGAAAATGCAATACATGTTATATCAATCAGTTTAACATATTTGCACAACATAAATAAATACAAACTTCACAATTTTTCGAATAGCTTATATACATTAACATAAACATATATTTATATACATACATATGTAGACCAATCTTTAGTGATGTAAATAAACAAAAAAGCAATAAATTCAAAATATTTACATAAATAAACTATGTATGGAAATTCTAATTACATAATGAAATACTGTGTGCTATCGATTTTAAATAAATAAGTTTATCTAAATCTAAACGACGTTTAACAACTTTTTTAATTTTCTTTACACGCTCGACATTCTTTTTGTTTTTTCGCACACCGATCCCTGAGTGTATTTTTTCTATGGTTGATTTAACTTCAATAATTTCTTTTTTTAAATGTTTTATGATTTCATATACACCACATTTTTTTCTCCCTACAATTACTTTAAGACTACGGTGCCAAGCTTCGATTGAATTTTGAGTGCGTGGAAAATTATCCTTAAAAGAATCCGAAACGCACCAAAAATAAATAAAGGTTTGCGGTTCTTGGGATAATTGGGGTGGGAGTGCCACAAAATCCCCAAAAAAAAAATCCCCAAACACAAAATCCCCAGCTGAAAAAAAATCCCCAAACACATAATCCCCAAAATCAAAATCCCCAAAATTAAAATCCCCAAACACAAAATCCCCATTTTTTTATTTTTGAACTGAAGAGTAGCTCGACAGACAGAGATTTTAAAAAATTGTGTGCTTGGTTTAAAAACCAGTACATTAGTGAAAATATGAAGGCGGGTGCTATGATATATAATCCAAATTTTTGGTGCGTTTCGGATTCTTTTAAGGATAATTTTCCACGCACTCAAAATTCAATCGAAGCTTGGCACCGTAGTCTTAAAGTAATTGTAGGGAGAAAAAAATGTGGTGTATATGAAATCATAAAACATTTAAAAAAAGAAATTATTGAAGTTAAATCAACCATAGAAAAAATACACTCAGGGATCGGTGTGCGAAAAAACAAAAAGAATGTCGAGCGTGTAAAGAAAATTAAAAAAGTTGTTAAACGTCGTTTAGATTTAGATAAACTTATTTATTTAAAATCGATAGCACACAGTATTTCATTATGTAATTAGAATTTCCATACATAGTTTATTTATGTAAATATTTTGAATTTATTGCTTTTTTGTTTATTTACATCACTAAAGATTGGTCTACATATGTATGTATATAAATATATGTTTATGTTAATGTATATAAGCTATTCGAAAAATTGTGAAGTTTGTATTTATTTATGTTGTGCAAATATGTTAAACTGATTGATATAACATGTATTGCATTTTCTTTAATTTACCTATTAAATATTCGTGAAACCATTAAACATAAAATATCTCGTGAATAGAATTCCCTTTTTCTGTGTGAAATACATTGAAATTAGGTTTTAAATCGCGGCGATTTTAAACCTAATTTCAATGTATTTCACACAGAAAAAGGGGATTTTGATTTTGGGGATTTTGATTTTGGGGATTCTGATTTTGGGGATTTTGATTTTGGGGATTTTGATTTTGGGGATTTTGATTTGGGGATTTTGATTTGGGGATTTTGATTTTGGGGATTATGTGGTACACCCAAACTAATTCAATTGTAAGGAGAAAAATTAAGTAAAGTTGAGGTGTCTCAATTTTGTAATATATCGCCAGAATAAGTATAAACATTATCTTTACAGAATGTCAGCTGCAAAGGCCTGACTTTCCTTCTTCTTTTTTTGTTTGTACTGCCACTTTCAGTACGAATTCGTGAATGCTAAACTTCGAAATTGTAAAACGTCTTTGAATTTATTGGTAAAATATTTCAGAAATTGCTGAATTGCATATGTTTAGTTGAATTGACAAAAATATTTGCAAGTATGAAATTTAGAATGATTTTTTGTTTTGGTTTTAATCATAGGATTATTTGCACAACCAACAATTTCGCTATCCCTACTGCTGCTATTCTTTGCAGCACTTAGTATTGAAAAGACTAATTGAAGCATCTTTTTAGGTGGGAAAAATGCTTAAAAATACCACCTGCTGAGATCACTCCTAGTGAAATTTCCTGGAAAATAATTCGTTGTAACATTTGAACCCTCTTGCTTCTTTCAAAACTGCTTTCCAGAGAGGTTTCTTGAAGTAACACTTTGAGGGGGAAGGTAATGTGTTAAAATCTTCTAAACCCTTTCTTTCTTTCGTTAACAGGGAAGGTTTTTAACAAAATCAAGATTGTTAGGAAAAAAGATAGCGTCTTCCCCGCTGAGAGCAACTGAAAGCGACATTATAATAGCTAGAGCAGAAGATGGCAAAGAAGATCGCTAGGACTATTTGTGTAAAATACAATACTTTTATTTCGTCAGGGAATGGGTGCATGCTGTCAGATCGACAAAGAGAGAGAGAGGAATATCATTCTTGTAAAAAAAAACTATAGTCACTTCCCGTACTCGATTTAATTGCTGGCCATTAGAGTAGTAATTTCCAAAAATTCATATTAACCATTTGCCTTCTTGGCACAGTGCAATCTACTGCATACATTTTTTTCGTAAAATGAATGGATATTTTCCTTAATTTTAAGGTATTCACATCTATGTACTTATTTGGTCAACGTCACTGGAGTCACTTCAGCAGTCATCAGGCGAACAACAACAACAAAGGTGAAGAGATTTTTATATTCGCCATTAAAATTAAATTACATGAATTGCATACGAAAATTATATGAAAAAAAGCGCGCACACACACACACACACTACGAAAAATTCGGTTAAATGCATTTATGTGAACTGAATGTAAAAACAGCAACAGCGGCATTTACATCAATTGCATTGGACGAGTTTAACGCTCGGCTGAGTGTTCACGCTATTTGCCAATTCATCATTGCGCAGTGCTTTTTTTTAAGTGTTGTTGTTTGTTTGGCTGGTTGCACAGCACTACGAATGCTATTGGCCGAGTCGGTGCTATGGCGACAGTCAATCTGAGACACTTTTGCTCACTAAAGGAGAGGTGAGATAGCGCGACGCACACAAGATTTGTTCGTGCAGCAGCAATAGTGATTGTGGTATTCTGTTGCAGTATTGCCGTAGGCAAAAAATGTGTTATACCAAACTTATCTAACATATTCGACCAAAAATCGACTAACAATTTTTCTTCTACATAAAAGGCAGTTTGAAATAACAATTATTGTTATATCTCTGATTTGAAGTATTTTTAAATTTATTTTAATTGCACAATGTAGAAGTATTTCACACAAAATTTATTTACATTTAGGTGATCAAATTTTATATGAATGAAGAATTTGTATCCTAGAAAACGGAACAACCCACAAGTTATTTCGTTTTGGTAATTGTAACATTTTTCTACTGTAACCAATAAAGGGTCCCCAATGACCTTGATGTCGCAATTTAATCCCTTCGGAACTGATAATTTTTTATAAAAAAGCTTCTGTTGCCTTGACAACTAATGTAGCATTAAAATGGAACGGGTATAATTAAAAAATTGTTTTCAAAACCGTGCCGCTTATGGAATGGAACGGAATGGAATTGAGGTAGGGCGAAAAACCCGAAGTCGGGTTTCCAAGCACACAGACAGAGTTACCCATTGCACTTAAGGCCTGGGAATGATGAAGGGAATCAGGGACAGGGGAAAATGATATGGAAAAAGGTGGTAAAGGGACTTCATTATCCTTGACAAATCCAGTGCACCCCGATGCGTCCTGAGTGTCCCTGCTATGCTTGACCCTACAATTGGCTGCGGACCAATGGGGTCTGCCAATGACCCTCAATTAGCCAATTCGTCAGCCCCAATTAGTTCCTTGGGCAATTTTTGAAGAGGTGCGAGCTGTCTCCTAGGCTTTAATGCAGCTAGGCTACCACTGCAAACTCTGATTTGGTATCCGCACCACCTTTCTAGTCCACTACCTTAAGTCTGTATAGGAAATATGTCCAGTTTCTAAACGGTTGTCATTGGACCTAAGGCATAAGAACATCTGAAATCGACGTCCGAGTGTCACCCAACTCCAGTCCCATTTTCTGTAAAAAGTGTAAAAAGTTTTAACCGAGCCTCCCAAAAGAGTACATGGATCTCATCATTGTTCTCTTGTAGGAAAAATTACGGTATGCTTTCTAATAGAGACTCTTGTTGAATCGGCGGGGAGATTCCCAGCTTGCTGATTAGTTCATGCCGATTATCCTAGTTTAGGCTTCACCATAAGGAGAGGATTGCATTTTATCCTTACTACCAAGGTGTGGGCCTTTCAGAGGGTATTCTTGCCGTCATTCTCCTACTTCCCGAGACGCACTAAATGAGATTCGGAGTGGGTCCATCCTGGCAGTACTTGGCCATCGTTCAGAGAGCAGCCCGTACCGAGAGAATAGAGTGACATTGGTCAGTACTGTTACTTTCGCAATCCCACTTCCATCCGTTGATAAGGTATAAAGAAAAGGTGTGCCGAACCCTCTCTCGAAGACAAAATTTTGGACTAACTTAATATACATAAATGCATATTAACTCCGCTTAGTCTTTCCGCAGCTCGACTTTTATTCTATAGCGTTGCAAAATATTTATAACCTCTAACGCAGCAAGAACCTTTTCTTAATTGGCGATATAACCGCCTATGCTTGTTTAGTCGTTTCCAACATTGGATGCTAGTCATTCCTTCGCCTTAATAACTGATACCAACCAACCAGATAAACCAAATAAAGCCAAGCTCTTCTCCATCTGATCTATCCAAGAATAAAACGACCTTCATCTTCCTCTGGCAGTACCAGCGGGTACCGTGTTGAATACTTGGAGTCTTTCCCTCCATTTGCACTTTATGAATTTTAATTCGCTGAATTCTGTCTATGCCGACATACAACTCATAATTTCATCGTCTGCGGAGGGTCCAAAAATCTTCCGGCGTATATTTTTCCCGAAAACTGCATGGCAGCCTTCATGCATGATGACGGACTTGTAGAGTGAGGTTTCGGTTCTCTAAAAAAAAGCGCTGATTGAAAGAGATTTTGCTTTGAATTTCAAGGCTGTCATTATAATTGGTGTTAATGCTGATTCTCAGAAAACCAATTCCTTCAAAATTTTAACTGTCAACAGTGATGAGAGAGCAAATACGCGCATATGGTTTATTTACTGACAAGAGCCATTCACGTCCACTAGCTTCGCTTCTTTTTCAACAAACAGCCATGAGGTGTTCTTCCTGGTGGTGTTGCTTTACGTAATTTTAGCTGGCCGCATAATTTTTGCAGATATGCTAAATGCAGACATCTCGGCACAAAAGTAACTTCTTCTCGTGATTTAAAATCGATAAAAAGAAAATGTGTGTTCATTTTCTCCTCAGTGGTATTTTCCAAGATTTAAAGTATGATGCATTTCTGGTCTGGTAGGCTTACCTAAGGTCTAAGCTCTCTGGCGACACGAAATCATTTTCCAGGCCAGGACGGCATAGATGGCAATGAATAAGCTGGTAGCTTAGCTACAGGCGCAGCGTCAAGAACTCTTATAGAGCCTGATAGGGCATCACATTATTAAGCAAAAGCTTAAGAATGAAGCGACTAAATGAATAAAGAAATCCTGGGCCCTCTAGTAAGGTGTACGTCAGGTAAAGTCTCTATTGGGAGGATACAATCGTAAACGCTTTAAGAAGTTTATGAATGAACCTTCGAAAGAACGGTTTGAGGATACTGGCAGGCTTTCCCACAGGTCAATGCAGGCTGCGAAGTCATCTGTACAAGCTCGGAATATGTTCGCAAGAGTGCTGTCGCTTCTACGACTCGGTCCCGGAGATCCCGATGGAACTTGTACGCACCGTAGCAGTTTTTCACCACCATTCTTAAATAGATCTGCTTGTAATCTCTTTAGCTTTGTTGTTCCGTAGCCGCGTTATTGCTAGCCGAAGTCGGGTAGGATGTCAATGCCAACATCAGCGGTTTAGTAATCGGTAACCTCACCTTCTCCTAGATTCGATGTGCTTTACCTTCCATTATCTATTATCTCAAAAAAATTAGTCTGACCTAAAGAAACCATGTTGATTTTCGAAATCAGGAACAAATTTCGCTTTAGAAAGTAAACAATTTTGTTAGTTTTGGCCTAGTAGTCGATGTATTACACCCTCGCAAAACAAGGTCTCTTTCGCGCATATGAGGAAGTTTCAACACCGTTACTGCCGGCTTCCTCAGTCAGTTTTAACAAATCTAACTACAAGAACTGATTAATAGCTGAGCGAACTAATCGGAAGTTGGCCAAATAAAGTTGGTGAAAACAAATCTGTGGTTTGAAGCTATTCCGTGGCCATCCATCGGCATCTATTATCACATATTATCCTCAGTGATGCCTACGTTAACCCTTAAAGGTTCGAACTGCGTCTGGTATCACTAGAGACCACAAGGTCTAGATGTGACTTTTAGTCAGCCAGATTAACCCAACCCTATCCTCTAAAACCTAAAGTACTGCTATTTATGGTATTTTTTCTCAATGTTTGGTTAAGATTACCCATGATTAGCTGCTAATCAGAACCGACACTTCCCGCAAGCTTAAGCAGCAAAATTTTTGACAGATGGCACTAACCGCATTTGGTGGAAATGCAACGCTTGATTAAGTTTATTCGAAAATATCGAATGAACCTTTTGAAAATTTCCCATTCTACCAAAAATTAAAATTTTAAATGAAATCTACCAGTTTCGGTAGAATTCAATCACAACGGCAACACTGCGCGCAGCATCAAAATGGATTGGTGAGAGCGTTCTGAAAAGCGAAAAAAAAACAAACCAAAATAACAATCAAAAATCACAATCATAATAAAGTTTAAACTACGATTAATTCGCACATACAGCATGCAAAACTACAACAGAGAGCTTTCAGTGAGTGACTGGCGGCAGACAGCCAGCAATCAGTCGAAGGAGGCGATAGAGTAGAATCAGCTTAAAGTTAATACACATTTCGACGGATATTAACATATTAATGAGTAATATCCTTTGGTTCATGAGGTAGTAAGCACACAAACACCATTACATACATTTATATCTACGTATGTATGCATGTACGTATGTATTGGTAATTTATGCTCCAGTTCTATGAAATTTCATCCAAGAAAGTGGCGGTTTTGCGTGAAAGGGATTCTAGCAATTTATGAGTGTAATTTTAATTTAACTTAATTATAAATTTAATGCATTTAAAATATTACTGGCATGGATTTTAGTTATTAAAATTGAAAGAGTCATAATTAGTAAGTTTATATCGTATGAATGATCCATATCAATGTTTTTTTTTTAATTAACTATGTTGAATGTGTGATATGAATACGTGCAATTAACAAAGTTAACGAAATTTGAAATTGTAATTTATATTATTTCTATCAAAATGAATCGTGGTTTATTCGGTTGCTTAAAACTTGAAAACGACTAAACCAAATTTAATACTTTCTTTTGCCGGTTTGTTCGTAATTGTTACGCAAAGGTTTAGGAAAGAAGAAAATTCGAAAAAATCACAACGGGTGGCGCTGTAGACGCACAGGTTATTTTTCAATTTCAATTCAATTACAGCTCAACACTGGACCTGGGAGTTGCCACATTTTTAAAAGCTTAAACTCAATTAAAGTAATCCATGAAATCAAATAATGCAATATGAATTTCAAACGTATGGTTAATTTTCAAAATAATTTAAAAGATGGTTGCCATCTGTTTAAACGTAAATTAAATTAAATGAATAAGTTAAATGTAATTTTACAATATGTATGTTAAACTAATGAGTTTAAGAAAACTTAATTTCAAAAATATGTTTGTTGAAGGTTGCCACCTGTTCAAAAATTTAACTAAAATCATAACAAGTCGAATCAAATATTGCGAAATGGGTATCAAAACAAAAACGGTAGGCTTAAAATATTAATTGAATTAAATCAAAGTTAAATATAACATTATTGGTACGAACGGAAACTGTTTATATGAACACATTTTTGAAGAGGGTTGCCACCTTTTTTGATTTTCTTTTAATTAATTAAATTAGTAAGTTAT
The DNA here is from genome assembly GCA_951828415.1 of Anomoia purmunda. NCBI lineage: Eukaryota > Metazoa > Arthropoda > Insecta > Diptera > Tephritidae > Anomoia > Anomoia purmunda. The sequence goes on from OX639995.1 coordinate 42,146,576, forward strand.
TTAACCTGGTGTCAAACTAAAAAGAAATATTTTTCGAGAGGGTCACCACATGTTTACAAAAATTTTATAAAATTAAAAAACACAAGATAAATGAAGACGTCTAGGAAGGCATCGAAACAATTTTGAACAATTTTGAATAAAAATTGTAGTAAAAAATATATTGATACGGTTGAAAAATACATTTCTCGATGTTGGCAGTTTGGCAGCGTATGCTGCTGGTTGATGAGAAAAAAAAAACGAATTTATACCAAACTCGCTAGTTCAGGTTATAGGTATGGCCAAGTACAAAATTAGAAACAGGACTGTTGTTAGACCTTTTAGACCTTTAAGGTGGTGTACCTATTACAAAAATGAACTTGTTGTGAATTTTTATGGGTTAAATATAGGAAACACGCGATTTTTGCACATTTTTTCAATTTTGACCATAGCTTACAGCAAAAGTTTGGAAACTTTTTATTAAGTACATATAACATGGGATTAAATTTATAAGTATTTGATTTTCTGGTCTTTGCAATTTTTTTAATTCTTACTCAAAATTGGTATTCAAATTTTCATCTTAGCAAAAAAAAAAATTGTGTACTAAGTTTATTGGAAATGGGCGTAGCACCGGTTGAGAAGGCATAATTTTGAAAATACACATATAGATATATTTTATGTTTGGAAAATTATATTCATGTTAAAAGAAATGAAAAATGACCTCATTAAAAGAAATAAAGTACGATATATATTTTATGTAAAAATATAGCCCTTTTCTTTGTCATATCTTGGCTGGAAACCCGACGAACGGATTTCAACCAAATTTAGACCGTGTATTTTCTAGACACATGGCACGGACATAGACTCCATGTTAGGTGACGCATATGTGGAGATATTCAGAAAATCCGTATTTATTGTCCGATGTTAATAATATTAGAAATATTTTTAAAAAATATTTTTATGAGAGATCGCCCGAACTTCGGCTGCGGTCATGTTCGGCGAATAAAGTTTGGTTCGGTTCGGTGTTTCGGTTCGGCTGTAGTCAAAAAAAAGCCAAGCTTTGACCAAACATTTGTAATTTTTTATTAATATAAAAATTAATTAATATTTGACTTTGAAAGAAATAGTGTCGGAGATATTATGTACCTACTTTCTTTAAAGTCTCACGCCTGTTTCTCAAAAAATTTTATTCGGAGTATTTCTTCGCCCAACCCCATCCTGCTCCTTAAATTTTAGAAAATTATTTTTTAAAATTACTAAAATCAAGCGTTTTTTAAAAATTAACTTTATATGGGCGTGGTTTTGCCCGATTTCTATAATGTTGGAGAATGAACTTATTCAGATAAAATCTATTAAGGGTACCAAATTTGAAATTGTCGGTATACACTCCGTTGCGAATGAGAAACGCACCACATATTGACAACTTGTCTCTAATTTATTTTTCTTTTATTTAATTTTCGCTAATTTCAAAGGCGATTTTTGCCAATAAACCTATAGCCTCTACATCAGTTACTTAACTCTAAAACTATCTATGAAATGCAATAAAATGTTTATGAAATATAATTTATTAAGTCTTAAAGTTCAAAATCAGCTCCATAATTTATATTCAACAAACAACAACTATACTAATACAATAAAAAAAAAGTAATTTAATTAATGGTTTAAAAAGAATACCCAATTTTGTAAAGAGATTATATTCTTAACTTAAACTAAGCTCTTCTCTATTGGAATCAATTGATGCGTCATCCCTCTCTCCTTCCATAAATTGTCAATAAACTTATTCACGAGAAATATTTTATTTCAGTGAACACAATTTCTACTTAATTTATGGCACAAGTTGTTGTTGACATTTTTACTTTTTTTCTCATTTTCTATTTTTCGCACGCATTTCTTCCTCCATTTCTCATACATTTTGCGGGCATTAAAATTGCATGTGTATTATCCTTAAATTATGTACTGAAATCGCTCATTCACAACCAGTGGTTTAAAACTCTTTACTTTATATTTTTTTAGTACTTGTTTTTATTGCAGTTCAATCTACACAAACAGCTGCATGTTGGCATTTTCTTTGCATATACATAAATATCTTGTATATTTATTTATTTCATATATCATTTATTTTTGGTGCGAATTTTTTTCGTAATAATTGTAAATTTCATCGGACACTTGAAGGATTTATAGTCCTGCAGAGTAAATGGCCGGAAATGATGAAATGTTAAAATTGTTCACGGTTGCATTCACTTGGTCTTTTGTGTAATTTATTTAAACAAAATATATATATATATATATATATATATATATAATAAACAATTTAAGTATTTTGCCTCAGCCCAACACAGAACACAGATGTCAATGTTAGAGACAATTGGCCTGACAGGAAAAGCTTTCAGACCGCATTCGGACAGTCCCAACAATTACACTGTGTGACAAGAAAGTCTTTAATTCATTTTGTTTTTTTCGCTTTAAATACTTAATCAAAAGAAAATTGCTATTTCATTGGATTTGTTGATATTACTAGCCCATCAGTTTTTGTTTTTATATTTAAAACCTTAACAATTCGAAGATACCTCTGAAAAAATGGTGAGGTAGGGAAAATTTTTTTAATTAAAAGCCCCGGCAGACGTTGTACTTATATTGGTATGCTTCTTGTCCTCCCCGAGGCAAATAGTTTGACAGTAATATATAAATATTTTATATATTTATGTATAATTAAATTAAAATTTACTTTACAAAAAATATGCCTTAAACTTTATTCTAGCAAAACGGTTATTGCACTTAAGGCCTGGGAAGGATGAAAGGGATAACAAACAAACTTTCCAGACTCTTTTATCAACCTGCGAAGCTTGCGAAGGGATAGAGAATGAACGTTTTCTATTCTCTATATATCTGACCTTATATGCTCCTTCTCAGCCTAGCAAAAGCAGCACCGAGACTGAGGAGATGATCTGTGCTACTTTCATTCTCCAGGCAAGATCTGCATAGCGGGTCACCGATGATACCGATGATGACCAGGTGCAGCCACCACCGAGTGTGTCCAGTAATCAACCCAACCAGGGCTCGTAACTTCTTCCGTTTTTATGCAAGAAGGGATTTCGCCACCACCCTGTCCGGTCCTTCCAGAAATCACTTAGTTGTTTCGCAGTTTTCGGTAGTGTACCAACGGTTCTCATTCGTCTTATTTATGGCATCCCTAATGAACATAACCTTCTCTGCTATCCTTGGCCCTATAATTGGCTGCAGTCCTATGGCACCTACTGTGCCCCGGCACCTACATGAGTAGGACAACTTTTTAAGAGATGTGAGCAGTCTTCATGCACAGTTTGACTATCACTGCAGACTCCGATTTAGCATCCACGTCACCTTTCGCTAATTATCCACTTCGCTACCTAAAGGATAGCAAACATCTATGATTTGTAAATGAAATCGCCGTCCGGGAGGCAACCAGCTCCACTCACATTTCTGTCTTGGAGCCGTCAGTGTAAATATTCTTCACCGGTATACTTTCTACCAAAATAGACTCTCGGTATCAGTTTGTCATTTGGGACCACCAATGAAGGGTATTGCTCTAACACTTCCAAACAACTTTCTGTGTCCGGAGTTTTCAACGTCATGGCACAATCCAAAAAAATGTAGTCGACACATTGTTGTCACTGCCTTCTCTTTGATCATTAAGTTCAAGTGACTGTACTATTTTTATTATGTCTATTATTCCCCTCCTGCGGGGATTGTGCTGGAAACGGCAGAACCCTCCGTGGCACTAGGCACTAGGGGCCCGTCAAACACCGGCGCGGCTGCGAAGCCTAGTCTCGCGAAGGCAACGGTCTCACGGCCTGGCCCGAGTGGACTAAGGCGTCAAGTAGCCGCAAAAGATAGTATAGAGGGCGTGGCAGCGATGGAAACTACGAGCCACGCCCCTCTGATGTTGGAGTCGGAGCGGTTCAAATTCGCTGACAAGCGTAAGGCCGCGAAGACGGTAAAAAGATACGACGGGGTCCCGTTGGAAACGTTGTCCCAGAGCGCGAAGGAAGCGGTGGAAAGGGCGAAAGCCCTGCTGCCTAACTTCCGGGTCACTGGGGCTTCGGTGGAAACCCGGGTGCCTCCGTCAAAGCGACAAAGATCGGCGGAGGAACAAACTCCGGCCTCTAAAAGAATCCGGCCGCACTCGTGGGTGGGTAGGCCTAGCTTTGCCGAGGTTGCGAAGGACAGGATCCTTATTGGGGCCTGGACCGAGGCAACGAGCTCGGGTCCATACCAAAGGACCAGTGGAGGTGGGTGAAGGCAGCTCTGGCGAACGTCATCTTTGACGTTCTGCTGGAGAACCCTGGAACCCCCCCTGCCTGTAAGGACGCTGGTTGGTACCAGGGCCACATTAAGGTGGTCGCCTGTGAGGACCTGAGATCGGTGGCGCTGTATAAGGCCGCCGTTGCAAAGGTGGGCCCTGTCTACCCAGGGGCTAAGTTGGAGGTGGTAGACTGGAAGGACATTCCAGTCAGACCCCGGGCGAGGGCATGGGTTCCGGTGACACCATCGGCACCGGAAAGCATCCTAAAGATGCTTCAGGTGATGAACCCGGCCCTCCCAACAAGTGATTGGAGGGTCGTCCGGGTCGAGGACGCGGAAGGCCCTTCGAGACAAGTGGTCTTGTCCCTAAACAAGGAGTCCATCGGACTCCTTGAGAAGAGGCAAGGCCGCGTCTGCTATGGCCTCGATGAGGTCATCATTAAGGTGTACCGCGGGGACGCTCAGCGTGCCTCTGGTGCGGGTGCAGCAATGGACGTGGACATTGAGGCACCCGAACCGGAGCCGGGACCGGAACTCTCCGACGCTGATGGCAGCGTCTCCTCTCAGACAAACTTTGCACCAACAATGCACAGGATGTTTGCGGAGGAGGAGCTGCTGCTCAGCGACGGAGAGAGCGAGGCTGATGTCACCGTCGTGGCTGGAGGGGAGGCAGCGGTTTTCTCGAATGAGAATTCTGCAGATAAACCTCCATCGATCTAAAGCAGCCTCAGCTGCTCTCCTAGGTCGCCTGAGCAAAGGCGACGTTACGGTGGTACTCATTCAGGAACCCTGGGTTTGTAACTCAAGGGTATGTGGGTTGAGTGCCACCGGCTTTAAGCTTTTCGTGGAGCGCGGTAAAGGTAAAATTAGAGCCTGCATTCTGGCTAAAGCAGATTTAAATATCTTTCTTTTACCTAATTACAGTGATGGCGACGTCACGGCAATTCTTGCGGAGATAGGGGGAATGTCACTGGTGCTGGCATCGGCTTACATGCCGTACGAAGCCGAGTACCCCCCTCCCTCTATGGTGCGGAACTTAGTGTCCAAATTTGAGAGCGGACACATGTTGGTCGGCAGCGACGCAAATGCTCACCATGTCAACTGGGGGAGCACGGACATCAATGATCGAGGTGAGTTACTCTTCAACTACCTTCTAACTACTAACCTACTTATATGCAACAAAGGTAGGGATCCCACCTTCATTACTAGCAATCGTAAAGAAGTTTTAGATATAACTCTATGCAGTGATAGTCTATCTGAATTGATCGAGAGTTGGAGGGTTCTAGATGAACACTCCTTCTCTGATCATCGTTATATTGAAATCGTATTGAACTTTTCTATTACCAGCCCAAAGGTGCGAAAAAACCTAAAAAACACAGATTGGTGCTCTTACAAAATGTTATTTGAGGATAGGCTAAACAGCGAACCTCTTATTGAACCTAATTGTATCGGGGATCTAGAGAACATGGTGGACGTTTTTACGCTGACCTGCTCAAATGCCCTAAATCAGGCTTGCCCTGAACCAAAACAATGGGGCAAACGTAAACCCCATTGGTGGTCACGCGAGTTGGACTCACTACGAAAATCTTGTAGGAAAAACTTCAACAAAGCCAAGAGATTTAGTCTCGAGCTGGTATGGCTAGAGTACAAAAAGTCTCTTCAGACCTATAAAAAAGCTTTAAGGGAGGCAAAGAGATCCTCGTGGAGAAACTTCTGCGGCGGCATCGAGGGTGCTTCCGAGACAGCCAGGCTAAGGAAGATTCTCTCAGGATCCCCTAACCCGATAGGTTTCTTGAACGGGAAAGGACACCCTTGAATTGTTATTAGATACCCATTTCCCTGGTAGTACAATTGCGGAGGAAGGAACTCCTCCGCTCATCTCCTCCAACCCCGTTAACATACCGGTTTCGGAAGAAAAGGTTAAATGGGCTATCCAAAGCTTTAAACCATACAAATCTGCTGGGCCGGATGGGATAATACCTGCCCAGCTAATTGAGACACTGGAGCTGTCTGCAAAATGGCTCTGTACTATTTTCAGGGCCTGTTTCAAACTAAATCACATACCGTTGGCATGGAGAAATGTCACGGCTGTCTTTATTCCTAAAGCCGGTAAGGCCTCACACACTAATCCAAAGGATCTTAGGCCTATCAGTCTATCATCCTTTGCTCTTAAGGCACTTGAAAGGATTATTAGTAGCTACCTGTCCGATACCATCGACAGTAGACTACTGTCTAATGACCAACATGCCTACCGCAAAGGCAAATCTACTGAGACTGCACTCCATAGCTTGGTCGGCTATATTGAGAAGTCTCTCAGCGTTAAGGAATTCTGTCTTGTAGCCTTCCTGGACATTGAAGGCGCCTTTAATAACGTATTTCCAGAAGCTATAACTGGCGCCGTTAGGGATCTAGGGGTTGAACACTCACTGGATGACTTTATCGGCCAGCTACTCTGTTGCAGAGTAGTAAGGGCTAAGCTGGGTGCGAGCGAATTGTCACGGCACGTGTCGAGGGGGGCGCCACAAGGAGGCGTCCTATCCCCACTCCTATGGAACCTCACCGTAAACACGCTACTGCGAGATACGGCATGGGGTGGCGCAAAAGTCGTCGCGTACGCCGATGACGTCGCGATTGCAATCAGGGGAAAGTTTCCGCAGACATTATGCGAGCTGATGCAACGAGCGCTTCGGGAGGTATCCAAGTGGTCCACCCATTGCGGGCTCAGGGTCAGCTCAAGTAAAGTGGAACTTGTACTTTTCACGAGGAAGTATAAAGTGCCTTCTGTGACTCTACCGGTACTAAACGGTACCCGGTTAAGTCTTTCTACAAGTGCCAAATTTCTAGGCGTTATTTTAGATAGGAAGTTGAGCTGGAAGGAGAATCTAGTTCAACGTCATGAGAAGGCTTCTGTAGCCCTCTACACATGTAAGAGAGCCATAGGCAAGAAATGGGGCTAAATCCCCGGATCTGTCGATGGATTTTCACAGCGGTCGTCAGACCAATACTCCTATATGGGGTGATCGTGTGGTGGCCTGCATTAGAAAAAGAGGGTAACCTTAGACTACTCACCAAGGTGCAAAGATCTAGTATGATCTGCATAAGTGGGGCGCTCAGAACTACTCCAAATGAGGCCTTGAACGTCATTTTAGACCTTATTCCTTTAGATTTGGTTGGACAACAAATGGCAGCGATGACTGCTTTGCGACTAAGAGAGACATCCCAGTGGCACCCTGAAAGCCAAGGGCACTCTTGTATTTTGAATAAGTTTTGCTCTATTCCGAGCAGCACGGATCGGTGCGCCTTGACATCGGTTTCTGAAAGTAATTTTACTACACGTATTCCAAGCAGGGAGGAGTGGAAACTTGAGTTTCATACTCCACCTGATAGCATTGTCATCTATACAGATGGCTCGAAACTCGATAATAAGGTAGGAGGAGGCGTTTTCTGACGAAACCCTCTCCTGCAAATTTCCTTTAGGTTACCAGATCACTGCAGCGTCTTCCAGGCTGAGGTCTCAGCTATCAGGGAGGCGGTAGAGAAGATTGGGACCGGGATTACAGGAAGAGACATCTTCATTCTTAGTGACAGCCAGGCTGCAATCAGAGCTCTGAGCTCTTTCACTTTTAACTCTAACATCGCACTGGACTGCCGCCTATCTCTCCACGAGATGGCCAAGCAGAACAGACTGTACCTCATTTGGGTCCCTGGTCACCGGGGCATAGAGGGAAACTGCATGGCAGACGAACTTGCAAGACAAGGTACGACCAAGCAGATTCTTCAAGATAAAGAACGCATTGGTATGCCGTTTGCCACTTGCAAACTGCTACTCAGAGATTGTACATATAAGCAAGCTGACAATAGCTGGAGGCAAAATACGACCTGTCGAACCTCAAGGCAGATGTGGCCTAAATGGGACCGGAAACGGCCGCGCAGCGTTCTCTCTCTAAGTAGGGAAAACATTTCCAACGTCATCGGGGCTCTAACAGGGCACTGTCTGATAGGAAAACATGCTGAAAGGTTGGGAGTACCCTTCCGAAGATGCTGTAGGAGCTGCAAGAACGACGAGGAGGAGGAAACGATCTTGCATTTACTGTGTAAGTGTCCTGCACTGTGTAGAAGCAGAATGCGATATCTGGGATCACCGTTTTTTGATGACCTTAGTGAGGTTTCAAGCGCCGAGGTAAATTGTCTGTTGAAGTTCATCAGCGAGGCAAAATGGTTTGGTGAGGGGTAATTTTTCCTTTTGGATGGTACAAATTTTTCCTTGTGGTAACACAATGGGCCTCCTAATATTGGCCTAAGTGAGCCGCTGTAGGCGGCTGCCACTCCAACCTACCTACCTACCTATTATTCCCCTCGAAAGAGGGGAAATTACGGAATCATATGGCCGGTACGCCGAGACTTATTGCGATGACCTCGGCTCGACAACCGCCAATGCAGTAGCAGATTTTTATCGCAACGGCATCTTGGGAGCATAAATGTCTACTCATCACACATTCGACTGCTCGGGGAATATATATGAAGGAAGGTATCCCAAAAAATTTCCGCAAGACCACAAATATGTCCACGATATACCATTGGTTCCGGGATCAAGATGATTTGGGGATTTGTATACTGCTTTGTATGTATGCTGCATAGGAGAGCAGTAAATGATTAATTTGCGTGAATTATTCTCATTCATACCTAGAAAAGGTAGAACTCCAAAATATTTATTCGCCTTTTTCCACTCCTTATCCCAGGTGTAGGTAAGGGCGGTATCCATATCTAGTTCAAAGAACTTTCAACGAGCCCACGTCTATACCCACCACCAAAAAAACGCCCTCTGCATTGCCTAAATTTTCCTCTTCCCTTCGTTCTGGACACAGATTCGTTTCAAAGCCTCACGAGCACACTAGTGTCCAAGGTATTATATCTTTGTTTACATTACGGCTGTTTCGTCAGAATTATTAGCCAAACTATGTCTTTCTATCCCTTCGTTCCTCCACGCATGGAATAACTCGAGTAAATATTGAGATATCTGAACGAAATTTGATACACGTGCTCAGTAGGGCATAACAACTACAATGGCTGCAGACATCGTTAGAGAGCTGGAACCATTTATGCTGCATAGTTTTAGACTCAGTTAACTTGACAACTATCAGGTTGGTGAGTTTTGTCAGTGTATCGACCAAAGAACGTAGATTACAAAAAAGTTGCATCGCGTTTCGTTTTCTGTGGCAAGATTTTTTGCCCAATTTCACCACACCAGAAACCAATTGGATATAATCAGATTCTAATATCAATGAGCAAAAGTCAAATTATTTCTGATATGGTAAAATAGGACGAGAGTTTCTATTAGAGGAACGGTGAGAGTGATGCAACTTTGTAATCTACATTCTATGAAGCCAAGAGTCCAGCTATTCACCACATATCGCGCAAACAGTAAATTTCATTGCGTTCACCCTCAAAGTATGCATAACGGAAAGATAACAGTTTTGATATCTTTGTAATGTATTATTTAAGTGAATGCAAAATGGTTGGATCCCTATGGTTGGAAACCTATTAAATTTGCTGCACACTTTGCATTTCAACACAACGACTCTAATTTTGCGGTATAACGGTAATTTACGCAAATCTAAACACCGAATATTTACATACATATATCAGCACTTAACTGGGAGAGAGATACGTATGTATGATATTTGATCGATATTTTAAGCTTGTTTCGGTGTAGAAATAAAACTAGAGTGCAAACGCTTTGGATATTAAAATTTGCACAATTTAGGCCAAATGCAGACCAGTTTTAGATATCCGACTCCTGAAAGAATGTTGAAAAACATTGAGAAAATTTATGAAAGCCTTTCAACAACCTTTATCTCAAAAGATTTTCCATTGAAAAAGTGAATGTAGCCAAAATTTAATTTAAGTAACTTTCACGTTTTCTCTCTGGTTTTGTAGCTCTACACTCCACACACTCCAAAGAATTTATCTTTCAACAAAACATTTTTATTATTAATTTATTTATTTATTTATTGAACAAAATTCATCAGCTAAACATAATGAATAAAAATTAACAGTTTTAGAAAACGCTTTAATATTACCTTATGTTTTGCATTTAAATGATTATAACTCAAAAAGTACTATTCCGATTTTCGGAAAAAACGGTGCTCATTGAGGATAGTTTTATTTGGTATTCTGGAGTTTTGTGACAATAACGGAAGAAGGATCTCGAAAAAGCTTATTTGGTAATATAAAATATTTTCGTATTCAGGGGCTCAAGATTAGCCTAAAAAGTCGTTTTCTGACAAGGTACACCTCATTTATCAAATTTTTTTAAACCTTAAACTAGAATAAATAAATAACATTTAATATTATTTGCAATGAGAAGTTTTCAAAAATGCAATTCTGAGCAAAGGCTTCAGTTTAAATTATCGACATATTCTGAAACAATAAACGTTTTTACGCTGCATACAAAACTTTAAATAATATTTTACAATGTCATGAGATTATCCCTGCGCTATGTATTGAATGGCAACAGCACACGTTTACTCTGGTAGAAGGAACAAATTGGCGTAAAGAGAAAGTGCCAGCGAAATAAACCTACACATTTATGAAAAAAAAAACATAAGTACAGGTTTTGAAAAAAAAAATTGTAAAGAAATGCAAAATGTAAAACGCCAAAGATCAATTGTGTGCACAAACAATAAAAAAAACAACAACAGTACACATAAAACGTTGAAGATACAAAAATGAATAGAGCTCCTTAAAAAAAATACATAAATCGAAAAAGCAATACAAAGCGCGCTTCGAGAGCAAGGATAAAAATTGGCAATACAGCTGTCTAAGTACCAAAGCTTAGTTCGCTTTAGTTGGCGTTGTTATCCTTTGAAACTGCACACTCTGCACCCGGCACCCGCTACCCGCCAACCGCTCGCAAACACAAAACATTGCTTACCTAAATATATTCGATATGTACGTATAGTTTAGTTGCTAAAAATTTGAATATTTGCCAAGCGCTCGATTTATTTATCTTTCTCGCTTTTTTTAACTCAAGTGCACATTTTTTGTTTTCTTTTTTTTTTTGCTATTACAATATCGTTTGTTACTGCGTGCGGGCGATGGTGGCACATATGATTTTGTAGTTTACCTCAGAGAATTTTATAGGATGCACTATATGTTGCATTTAATTTTTACCCAATGACTTATGCGACCAAGTATTTTGAATGCAAATACAAGCAAATATAAGAATGCCGAGGAGATGTCTCACCCAGTGTTGTATTTCAATTCAATAAAATAAATTTGAGAATTTAACTCTAACCCTACACAACTAATTTAAAAATTCGAGCTAACTCCTCCAACTAGCAGCGGTTCGGAAGCTCGTACCTTCCAACCAACAAAAAGGCGTCTTGGAAACTAGACTCTTCCAACCGTTTAGATAGTTGAAGTTCGGAAGCCTGTCATTCTAACATCATGAGCAGCCGAAAGCCCAATGGCCGAGCGAATTGGAATCTCGTATATTCAGACCGCCTCGGCAATACGAATGCCGTAAAATCGATATGAATCGAGCTATAACTGTCAATGATAGCAAAGAGCATTTGCATAAAATGTGACTGAAAACGTACACACTAATCGAGTAGCTGCGAAGAGAGTAGTTGAATTTCCTTTGTGAGTATTGCAGGATGAAATGTTTTTTTTTTTTTTTGGCATTCTGCTGTTAACATTTTACAAAATAATCTTTGAAAAAGGGCCAAATGGCAAAATTTTAAAAAAGTCGGGTCAAAGGAGCATGTTGGCATTTTTTTGATCAATAATTACTTTCGCGAAAATAGTTTGAATTTGTGAAAAAATGTGCACATAATCAGAAATGTACACAATTTTTTTTTTTTAATTTTCAAATTCGGTAGCTCCTTTTTCTACAATTTCACAGAAAAGCATTTACATTTAAGTCATTTTCTGCCAAGAAGCATCTGTTCTGAGAAAAATAAGTTATCTTTGTTCAGAATTAACTAAAGGGTTATGAAGTTATGGTATTTACTTCAAAACGGGAAAGTAAAAAAAAAAATTGAAGCTGCAATGAAAGTTTTCGGTTTCATGGAAAACTTGAAAGAAAACTGAAGGATTGATATACTTGAGGGGCCAGGTAAATAACAGCAATACAACCCTGACACTGGACGAAGCTTAACCAACGCTGACAATGAACGGGACTCAAGCAACTGGACAATAAACAAACTTGCGAGAAAGCTGACGAGGGACTTGGTTACGAACCTTTATAAACGCCGGACTCTTACGGAATACGCGCTTCTTGTAAAATGTATAATTACTTTAATTTAAATTATAATTAAATAAACTATTATTAAATAAACTAATGTTAAATAAACTATTATTATACTTCAAAATAAATATATAGAATCATAAGTTCTGTTACAAGATCAGGTATTTATTAAAATGAAACTCGAATACATTTTTTAATAAAGTTAATTTTATTTAATAATGCATATATTAGGTGAGAAATGTGCAAAATTGTATTCGAAATGGTCACTTTTCGCTTTCACTCAAGCCCACAAACGATTCGGCCATTGATCATTAGGGGCGACACAGTTTCTATTGGTATTGACAACGTTGTTCGAACCAAAGATTTTTTGAGACTCTCCAAATTTCTGTGGGGTATTCGATAGGTCATGTTCTCCATCTCTGACCACAAACTGGTAGTACAATGGATTCAATTCTGCACCTATGAAACCAGGAATATTGCTTTTTGGTTTTTGTCTTATGTGCTGAAGCAGAATCTTGCTGGCAGATCCAATGCTCTCCATCGAAGGGAGTATTGCTAAACTGCTTTACCACGCCTGTTAAAACATCCCCCTGGTACACTTTTGTCCCAGTTTTAATCCCTTTTTCACAGAAGGGATGAGCCTTTACAGGAGTCTCCCCACCAAAACATTACAGCAGCTGCATGGTGGCCACGTTGAATACTTGGAATAACATTTTTTGCGTCTTTGGAAGCTTTTGCGTAGATTTTGTTATTTTGCTTATTAAAAACTACTTCAACAGTAAAAATTTTCTCATCTGTACTGTTAGGGTACTTTCATGGCCATTGATCGCGTGCCACTGAAGAAGCCGCTTGCTTCTGTTGAGCCTAATTTGCTTCAAGCGCGTTGTCAGAATAATGACCAGTTGACCAACGGTAGGCTTTCATGTGGAGATCATCTGGAATAATTTTTGATATTGATCTGGTCGATATATCTATTTTTCTGGACATCATATTCTGTTTTCTACAAGGATTTTTGCGAATGCGTTCGCGAAAAGTTTTTATGGCTGAATTGGTTCGAACCACGTGAGGACGTCCACTTCTCTTTCTGTCATGAACTGCAGATGTTTGGGAAAAACGATCAATAGTGCTGTAAAAAACAATCACAAAATATTACGTTTTTTGAGATGCTCATAAATTTCACTTGTGCTTTTTCCACACTTTTGAAAAACAATCGCCGCAGTACGATTTTCTTTAGCTCTCCAATCCATTGTTAATAAGCGAAAGCAAACACTGAACTGATTATTATAATTTATATTTAAAGACACTCCATACGAATTATAATGAAAAATAACGGCACTTTTTTCTGCGAATTTGTACTCGCTGCATGCATTGTAAACTATGTAACAGATTTTATTGCAAGTCTACATAAGTATTTACTTGAAAAACTCAAAAGGTGCCTAGTACATCCAAATAAAACCATTACCCAAATAAAGCGCAATAACTCAACAACAAATATGCATTGGATATAAAAGGACCTGTACCACTTTCACACACACACACACACACACATGAGCTTTCTGCATTTTATTTATTATTATTTTTACCAATGCGGATATTTTTTGCTGCTGTTGTTATCCTTAACATTTTTCAACATTTCTTATTGCGCCTTAGTTGCCAATATTTCAATGTTGTTCGCAAGCATTTACTACAAGCGCCTCCATTGCCACAAGGCAAACAACCCGTACAAGTACAAAGAAAATGCGCACAAACAAAATGCAAGGAACAGCATACCGGCATGTAAATGACTGCATACCCTTATATGCACAACCAATGCACAAACACATACACACACACACACATATATACACGTATATGAGTATTGTGGTAGACTCATATGCACCCACCCACATGTACAAAGATAATAAGCGCTCACAATGACGAAGCAACCCGCTGGCAAAAGCCAGCAAATGTAAATAGTTTTCTTGGCCATTATGTTGCGACGCTTATAGTGAAGCATTATTATTATTATTATTTTTTCTTTTTGAATTTTCTCCACTCTTTCTCATTTAAATTTTTCACTTTTCGTACTATCTCCCCGCTTTCGTGCCTTTCGGCTGCTTGACTTTCGCAATTGAATTTAAATTGCAACTGCTTCTACTGCCAGTCCGGCGCCTTCAACCAACCGACTTTGTTTGCACTTTGCAATTCCTGTTTTCTAGCCGCATTATTGTTTTGTTGCCTTTTTTGCCCTTTTTTTTGTTGTATTTCACTTAAGCTGTTGCGGCTTTGCCGGTAACAAATAATGCCACATACCACAAAGGTAATCACGTGTTTAGCTGTTGTTGTAAAAGTACATACAATATACGAAATGCAACTCTGTATCCGCATGAATGATGTGATATCTGCTTCGCGCATTGGTTGCCTACAAAATGATTTTCGTATTCAAATTATACTGAAAATGCAACTGAGTATAACTTCAGCTAGAAAATTTTGGAAAGCTAGCACATTTATCTCTGACTTGTAGCGTAAATGTATGAGCATTTGTGTGGTGGTTGGTCGGTGGCTTTCATCAAAAAATTCACTTCAGTTGACTTGAATAAATTCTAATATAAAATTCATTTCCACTGTGACTTTTACTGCTGTTCCCGGCATCTCTTTGCATATACAAAACTTTGTCCGCCAATTTTCTTCGCCTTTGCTGATTTGGCCATTCGCTGCTCTCTAAGTATTATATGTATTATATGTTGTGTGTGTGTGTGTGTGTGTGCGGCGCACAGTGGTATGGCTTCAAACAATTTTTGGCAAAAAATAGAAGGCGTGAAATTTTGTAGGCAAGTTTAATTGCAGCTGGTTAAAGAAAATTCAAAAAAGGGGAGCTTGCCTTTGACCTGAAGTACAAATTTCCAAACACATACTTTAATTTAAGTATACTCTAAAAAAAAGGTACCGATGGTATTAAAAATTGGCGTAATTTGGCAACAAGCCGGCCTACCTCTCATAACGGTAATTTACAAAAATGTTAAAATCGGATGCGCAGAACTGGATTGCAGAAAAATATACGTGGTTAAAAAGGTTGGAAAATGATAGGGAAAGGTAGAGTAAATAAAGATATTCCTAACAAACTCTAACACATTCAATACTTGCCATGCCTTTTAAGTCAATAAGCATTAATCTAAAAATTATAGAGCTTTTTCGAAAATACCAAAACTAAGAGATGTTTCACTAATTGGGAAAAAAAATTTCCCAAATTCGATTTTTGGTTTGACTTTTGAGGCGTGACAACGGACAGTGCTATACATTCTGCTATACATAACTTTTGGAATTTTTAAACTGGTTTAGATTAAAATAGTCATTAAAAAGTGCAACTTTTTTGTTCCTTAAGTAGGTAGGTAGGGAGGAGTGGCTGCCACCTACAGCATCTTCGGAAAGGTGTCCGGTTTGAGCTTCAACCGCGTTGGAAATATCTTATCTTTTTAGACAGTATACCCTTCATGATTTTTTTCGGTTACATTTAGGTCACGTCCATCTATCGTCAGCCTATTCATGTACATATTTTATCTCTGAAGAATCTGCTTGATAGTGTCTAGTCTTGCAAGTTCATCGGCCATGCAGTTTCTCTCTATGTCCCTGTGGCGAAGACCTCAAATGAGTTGCTGTCTGTTCTGCTTGGCCATCTTCTGTAGAAATAGGCGGCAGTTCATCGCGATGTTTGAGTTGAACGGGAAGGAACTCAGAGCTTTGATTGCTGCCTGGCTAGCAATAAGAATGAAGATGTCTCTTCCTAGAGCTCCGGTTCCAAGCTTCTCTATTGCTTCCATGAAAGCTGAGGCCTCAGCCTGGAAAACACTGCAGTCATCTGGTAACCTAAAGGAGATTTGCAACCTTACTGTCGACTTTCGAGCCATCTGTATGGACGACAATGCTATCAGGTGGAGTATTAAACTCTTGGTTCTACTCCTCCGAACTAGAAATACTCGTTATACAACTACTCTCAGAAATCGATTTCGAAGCACAACGGTCCGTGCTGCTCGGAATGAATTGAAACTGGTTTAATATACAAGAGTGACCCTGGATTTCGGGACGTCTCCCTTAATCGCAGAGCAGACATCGCTGCCATCTGTAGCCCTGCCAAATCCAGTGGCAGCGTTCAAAGCATCGTTTGGCATCGCTCTGAGTGCCCCACTTATGAAGATCATACTAGATCTTTGCACCTTGGTGAGCAGTCGGAGGTTAGCATTTTTTCTAATGCAAGCCACTTGGAGCAAGGCTTAACCGAACGCCGTTTAGTTCTTATTTGAGCTGACCCTAAACCGGCAGCGGGTGGACTACTTGGATACCTCCTGAAGCGTTCGTTGCATCAGCTCGCATATTGTTTGCGGAAACTTTCTCCTGAGTGCGAGTGCGACATCATCAGCGTACGCGACGACTTTTGCGCCTACCAAATTCGTAGCGTATATACGGTGAGGATCAACAGAAGTGGGGATGATAGGATACCACCTTGGGGCGTCCCCCTCGACACGTGGCTTGAAAAGTCGCTCGCTGCCAGTTCTTCCGGCGCCTTCCTTGAGTAAATATAATAATATGTTTAAGCCATAGAGTATGCAACCTGTTTAAGAAAAGTATATATATATATACATATTTCCAAAATTCGGATTTTAAATTTAAAAAAAGCCAAAAATCTAAAAACTATGTATGTACCTTCATACCTATAAGTAGAGTAAAAAAATTGTTTACGTAGCTGTCACGTACTCAGTAGATCATATCAAACTACCATGAATGTTGTCATCATTAGAGTGCAGAATCCCATTTTTGCCACATAGTTTTAGGCAAAATAAATATGACAACTGCCAAGTTGGTGAGTTTTGTCAGTGTTTATTCTTTCTTTTTTTTACATCAAAATCGAAACTCTATATATAACATTAAAGTTTCTGTGAACTTTGTCAGTCATTTCTTAAGTTTGTTCAGCAATCGGTGATTGTTCATTTAGTTGGAGAAGGAAGGCCAAACCAAAATTTTACTAAGCAAAATTCCAAAATTTAAAAAAATACACTGCAAGTTATAGCATACTTATATGCACTATTGAAAAATGTCATCTGTTTTCGCTGTAAAATATTTTCGTGATTTTGCTCAATTTTTTCTAAGACATGTTACTACTTTTCAGGTCAAAATTTGTGAACTTTATTTAGTAAAACATGGTATCTCTTTAAAACTGCATTAATGGATTATTGAAATTCGGTCTAAAAATTTACTTTTTACCACCAAAATACCACTGTGCGCCGCCGTGTTGCCACCCGCTGAGTTACAATCGAAATTTTCACCAACACAAATTGAGAATCTATTCCCTTACTAATGCCTTTGACTTTTGGCCTATTTTCCTTTTATCTACCACTTCTACTGCTTCTTTTTCTTCCTCAACTTGCACGCCACTGTTGCTTTGGCCCTTACAGCTACTGCTGTGAACGTCAACACAAGCGCTCATCTCTTAACTATTTCATTTCCTCTGTCACTTGCCACACAAACCATTCTACTACATACATACAAATGCACGTACATACATGCCGACATACTTATTTGCACTAATCAGCCGACACAGATGCAACATAATTTTTCTTCCGCCTGTTTCCGTTACGCTTTTAAACTCATTCATAAATTTTATGTTGGTCAGTGGATAGAACTTTTCGAAGGCGTCCAAACATAGCCACTCCACTCCACTCCACTCCACTCCACTCCATGAGAAGCTATTGTGCTCTATGCTACCGTACTGCCCCATGCAACTATGCTGCCATTTCACCTTCCTGTGCATAGCTTTGGTTGCCTTCGGCCTTTGATAATCTCGCCTTGTACACTTTACCTTCTCTCTCTCAATAACTTTTCACAAGCATTTTGTTAAATTGAATTATGCGCCAGCAACAGCTTCCTTTGCTACAAAAAAATAAGCTTACAAAAGCCACTCATATTTATTTAGTAGGTAGAAATATATCCGCAAATATATACACGGACGCGCATCGTTTATCTGCATGCATATGAAAATATATCTCAATATATATATATATATATATATACACATATGTACATAATTTCAATTTCAATAACACTCTTCTCTGCACTTTATGCAATTTTCTACTTTTACTACTGCACTTCCTCTTACCACACACACACACACACACACTCACATGAATACTCATATTGCTAAACATTCATACCTACAAGCCTAACTACTCGAATCTGCTAGTCTATTCAGAGTTATAAACTCGTGCACATCAACATATATCTACTACATGTATGTATGCATTGTACATATCTACAGATAGTTTTATCCAGTTCAACTTAAGTTCACTTTAGTCCTTGTAAATACTTACATATGAGCACCGCTTGACTTCCATGTCATCTAATGCCTGTAATAATTTTTGATCTCGAAACTTCAAAGCAGTTTGTTAGGCCACAAGATTATTGGACGTTGTTTGAATCATCTACATCTACATACACACATACATACATACATGCATTTATTGGTGTGCCACTTATCCAAGCAAATAAACTCGCAAGAAAAAAGTGCGCTATGAAATTTATGTTGGTAATGAGACTTTGCTAAGAAGAAGGATACGAAAAGGATGTATTTAGTTTTGAATAAGCTTTGAATAGAAATGTACATACTTATTTGTACTATTATATGAAATTGATTATTTGTAGCATCTTTGTAACGTGTTGCCTTTCAAGTTACTGAACCGATTTTAATAACTAGATTTTGATAGAGTTTCTATTTGAATCCCCCGATCGGCTTTAGGTATCGATTTCGATACCGTAGTAACATCGCCATATCTTATACTATTTCGAGTTTTATAATGATGGCCAACAGCTATCGTTTGACAGAGGTAACAATCCTCTGGTTTGAGCAAAAGTTAGCGACGTCAAACCACCGGGCTTGAAAAGGCTAATTGCTACTCACCACATTTTCGTGATTTCAATTATTTCAAATTTCTAAATCACGTAGTACACACATACTACCAAACACATTCCAGGTGCGAGCGATTAAAACACAAGTGCAATGCATTAATAATATACTTATTACTTTTTAATTCAAAACGATGGCGCTTTTTCATGAATAAACTGCAGACAGCGCTAAACTGATTATTTTGATTGCACATTATTTGCTTCTAATTAATTTAATAACCAAAGAATTCACGTCAATTGAAAGTATTTACTATATCTCATAGTAACATGATAGGTAGGTAGGTAAAATAGCTGCGACCCATGTTGCCAAAGTAGCAAAAATATTGCCGTTTTGATGCCATAAACTCGACAAAACCTACTGAGTAATGGAGGAATGTGCTATGGAGGAATGTGCAGAGCCAGAGATGTTAATGAAGTCTACTATGTTGAAGGCCTCGATCCTTGAAATGCCCATTCTTTCCGCATGCGTGCCCCAAAATCCACTGGGCCATGTAGACTGCTATAAGTTTAGGGGCAACAAAGCCAACAGAGAAGACCTCTAGCCCTCTCTCATTGTAGTCCGGCCAGGTAGTACTTGATATCCTGCAAGTAGTGGTAGCTTTCCGCTTTCGTTGCGTCATGTTGAAATAAAAGTTACGTATATTTCGCTACGGCTAGGGGTATACCCAGGTCGATACTGGTTTGTATTTCATCCTCTGCTAAGTCCCACCATGCTAGCTCATCGGCTTCCTCGATACCTTCGATTCCTTTATATCCGGGAACCCAGAAGACAGAGATTTGTAGATAGGTTAAAAAGGCAATCAGTTGTATATAAGCACCGACTACCTTTGAGCCAATATTTAGAAAAAATGGTTACCATACCAGTTACGTTCTTGTCTTCAAGCGATTTACTGATTTGCCATATCACGAAAACTTCCGCCTAAAACTCACTGCCATAAGAGGGGAGTTTGATTGATATGCATAGTTCCAAACCCAGAGTCAATCTTGGAACCGTCGGTGAATATCGGGGAGTACCATGGAGGAGGGCATGCATTCCTGCTTTTGATCCCCCTACCTCAGCCGGTATTTAACGATTCAGAAGTAGGGCCCTGACGTTGTTGAAGGCGCTCTCGATATCAACAAACGTATCCAAAGTGAATTGCTCTTGCAGAAGGGATTTGTTACTTTCATGAAGCGCTGTCTCCGTATATCTTCCCTTTGAGTACATCGTAGCGAGTGGATATTCAACTAGCAATTTTCTTATATGTAAGTCTAAAATTCTCTCAAAAACTTTAAGAACAAAGGTTGTAAGATTTATCAGCCTGAAGCCCTTGGCCACTTCGTGGCCCATTCTATCGGATTTTGGAATAAAAACTTCTATTATTTTCCTCTAGATAGAAGGAATATAAATAAAGAAGCTACTAAAATTGAGCATATAAAAAACATTTGTAAATTTCAGATTTATAACAAGTTTTTTCCACAGATTCAAACTATTTTCTGAAAAGTCATTACTGATCTAAAAAGTGCTAACATTATTCTTCCAAGGCTATATTTAAATCTCAAATTCTTAAATAGTTAAGAGGAATAAAGTTTGTTTTGTAGACGACGGTATGCTAAATTCGTTTTTTATGAATTATATGAGAATTTTAGGCTGTTTGGAAATTTGCAAACACATTTTTGTGAGTCGGTCAACCAAATCTATGGCCTGGTAGAGGTCATTTTTTAAAGGAATAGATGGCAAAACGCCATAATAATAATAATAATAATAATAATAATAATAATAATAATAATAATAATAATAATAATAATAATAATAATAATAATAATAATAATAATGATAATAATAATAAAAATAATAATAATAATAATAATAATAATAATAGTAATAATAAAAAATAAAGAAAAAACCATAGTAGAATAGCTTACTCATTTCTTTAAATTTTTGGATGAATATGTGCATTAGGGTGTGTCACTCCCCGTACACAAGTAAATTATATTGTAAATTGTTTTCTATCGATATTACGAAATTTATTATATTATAAGCAATCAGCCTAAATAATTCCCCATAATATTGAAATTTCGGTAAGCTGTGCCGATTTGAGATTACCTCCATTTTGGTTTTTTTTTATTAAATAGCAATCAAGGAAGAGTCTAATCGAACTCAAAATACCCATCGCAAGTTTTCATTTCAAATAAATATTACTTGTTGTATGCAATCAAAAAAAATTAATCTTATAAATAAAAATGAATGTGAGTCCTTTATGGGCGGCCAAAATACTCAACTCATTAGATTTTTAGAGTAGATGCATCTGATATGCGGGTCTAACATAGGATGTATATCATTTTGGAAGAATAGGCGATGGCATACAATAACAAAGCCAAACAACGATTACTGATAAGGCTATAAAGCTATATATAAGTAATATTTGTTGGGACAAAATGCGTACACTCCTGACCCCATTTAAGAGGAAATATATACTTCGCATACTTCCTTTAGATCAAGGTATAAATAAAATTGTAAGCCCAAAAGCACTGTTCAAACTATAAAAAATGCAGCAAATCCAGTATACTTACTACTACTTTAACATCACTTTGAAAATTAAAAAAAAAAAATTATTATGTTCATGTTTAAAAAAAATTATTTTTACGTATTACTTACTTACTTACTTAATTGGCGTGATAACCGCTGAAGCGATTTTAGCCGAACTTCTTCTATAATTGGTGGTGTGCGTCTTGATGTTGTAACACAAATTGAGGGGCCTACGGTTTTACGCCGAATCTGAACGGCAAACAATTTTTGTGAGAAGATTTTTTCATGGCAGAAATTCACTCGGAGGTTTGCTGTTGCCTGCCGAGCGGCGACCGCTATTAGAAAAAACTTTTTCTTTAATTTTTGGATGTTACTTGCCCCGAGCTGGTTTCGAACCTGGGACCCACCGAATGAAGCGCGCACGCACACGCTACACACTTGGCTACGGCGGCCGCGTACTGCTCACTGTAATTAAATTATTTGTAGCAAATGTGAACTAGTCCGCTATGACTTAGCAAAATACCCTGGCTTTCGTTTGATTTCTATAATTTTCGAAATTGTGATTTCTGAATAGAAATGCAAAGTATTTATGAAAGTTGGTAGAATTTGATAATGAAGTTCGGTTGGGTTAAGTTATATAAGAGGTGGGCGTGGCTTTTGTCCAACTTATACAATTTTCAAAAGTGTTCTTGCCACATTCAAATGCAAACCATGTACCACATTTATAATAATAGTGTTTGATGAAGTGGTTGCGGAGTTAACATATTTGGCGTTAAGTGGGCCACGGCAATTGTATACAATTTTCTTCAACACTCGTCTGAAATATCGAATTTATAAATTTGTTTGGTCCGATTTTAATGAGTTTTGAAATGATGCTTATTAAGTTGAAATCTATGTGCTTTAAGAAATATACCTATTTTGTTTAAAGTGGGCAGTGCCACACTCACTAAAATAAATTTTGCAACCCATGTCTGGCGCTCTCCCACCCAATCACACATATGGAATATAATATTTTTATGATTTGTTGTAAATTATATAAGAGGAGACCACCTCTTGGTTTTTAATTTCCAAAAAATTTTAATTCATATGAAATTTGAGAAAATTATCTTGAATTTACTGAAACATAAAATTTTTTTGAGTCTTGTGCATTACCGCTGTATGAGAGGTGGACGTGGTTTTCGTCCGATTTATAAAATTTCACCAATTTCGCTTACTTAAAATGTAATGTGCATATTAAATTTATTTGAGCTTTGTAACATAGTTACTTTGTAATAAATATTTTTTATTAAGTTTTTAAACAGGTGGCAATGCTCTTTAAACACATTATCATGATAAAATTTTCTTAAGCCCACTTCCTGTGAATACCATGCCGTAATAATTCCTTTAACTTCATAACTTAATTTTTATTTTAATATTTGATTTAGCATATTATAATTTTAATTTATGTTTTAAACGGGTGGCAACCCTTTCCAAAAGTATTTTCAAAATAAAACTTTCTTAAAGTCGTTAGTTTGGCACTAATATTTTAAAATTCAATTCAATTTACTAATTTCACATAATTCCCCTTTAAACAGTCGGCAACCTGCTCTCAGCACAATTTGTTAAACTTCTTTCGCTTGATACCCATATTGCAATATTTGATTTCACACATTGCTTTAATGGAATTTAACCTTTTAAACAGGCGACAACTACCTTTACAAAATTGATCCTATGATAGCTAATATTTTATTCAAATCAGTCATCGTGTAGCTGTAAGTGATTTAAATTTGATTAGTCGTTCATCACTTTTTTAACAGGCGATTTAGTAGTTTTGTCGGAGAGAAGTAGCACACATACATGTACACTCAGTCACACACTCACACTCAAACTTTCACATGCATAATATAATTAAGATTATTGTCCGCTGATAAAGTTTTGAGCAGTTAAATTCCTTGTTGATACGCCCGGAGTGATCACGACAAAAGAAAGAAATTTAATGGATTACATCATAAAAAACAATTATTACATTTTATTTTCGTAGCGCTTTCCATCAGCTATCCTGTACGAAAAACCTTACACGATTAAAGCAAACAAATAAATATATGAGTTTAAACAATTTGTTCTTAAAATTGCCGTACATTTGTGATGGACGTTTTTTAAATTCCATTTCGTTTTCTTTCTATTTATCTTTCGCTATATTTTTTTCATTTTGACTGCATTTTATTTTTTTGTCTTTTTCAAACCTTTCCCTATCAAACAACAACTTCCTTTTTTTCGTTTAAGATTTCTGTTCTTTTTGGACTGATGCCAGTTGATTGATAGAGAAATTTTGGGCCACGCGACACAATGATTCCTGGCATTGGGGATGAAAAAGTAGCAACGGGAAAGGTGGAACTAGCGACACTTGTTGGCACCAGCACCAAACGAATCGATATTTGCTGATTCATCAATATCAGCAATTTTGTTGACTGGCAGAGGGCTGGTAGAACAAAGATGTGTAAAAGTAGATGGGGAAATGTAAATGTACATTGTTACTGAAACTGGCTAAATGCGGATAGCACTCTTGCCGATGATATTAATTAGCCTAGCATAATGCGAGCAAAATTTCACAAACTATGCTGTAATTGGTTAGTAATAAAACATTTTTAAAAATCGTTTTGCACTTCAATATTGCTGGGTCAACTTAACCGCCTATTGTCAAAATTGAAGTTGGCTTTGGAGGATCGGTGTGTAATCGCCACTGTAATTAATGCCAGCTATGGCTTGGATAACCGTAGATTCTCTCGCAAGCTTATTCGTTAAGGATCAGCCGACAGATGGTCTGAGAATCCCCGAAAACTTGGCTAGCCTAGCTAGCTCATCTGTTTAACAATTTCCAGGGATATCGCTGTGTACCGGTGCCAAGATTATTTTAATTAAGATATGTCCAGAAACTCTGAAAAGAGAAGTGACAAAAACCATACCTACCTTCGATCGCACAATTATTAAACCAATAGCTCCCATTGACAGTTGGCTGTCAAAATAAATACTCATCTTCCTTACAGAGGTTAGACTACTAAGCAGCAATAAGGGTTGGTTCCCTAATGGCGGCTACCTCAGCTTGAATTACGCTCTAAGGATCTGGTAGCCTAAATTTATGTCTCAGACAGAGTACTTGACAGTACACTCAAGCTCCCGATTCCCCATAACGCACCCCGCTCAAGCCTCTGTAGAAGGAATGACGGTACCGAAGTATCCAGTATAGAGCCATGGAAGGTACGAAATGATCCGCTGTAGCCGAGATGAAGTTGAAGCTTTATAATATCCTTCCAAATATTTTGTTTCCATGAATATTCCCTGTCCACGATTCAATCCAGTTATTAACCCTATCGGCAAGCACCAGCTGCACACAAGCCTCCGAAGGCAGGTGAACCCCGGGAATATTCCACTTCCTGCAGAATAGGATGAGCTCGTTTTATGCTAAAAAATTGCTAAAAAATCGGACTCTTTGTGTTATTTTTGGCTCCATTTTCTGAACCAAGAAAGCTAGAAAAGGTTGAATGGTACTTTTACGAAGAAAGGCAAAAAAGTGTCATCTGCATTCTGTGATGTAGAATAATTTTTTGTATGTGAGAGTAAGCAGAATGTTTTCCGGGAAAGATAATATATGTAATATAAAAAATACAAGATAAAAAACAAAAAGGCAATATAATTGTATCATTTTTTTGTAGTTGTTTTTGGTGCAGAAGTTATAGCGAAAAATATATTGAAAAAGTATGAAATTTTATCTATATTTTAAACTTGCTTTGACATTTAAATATTCTAGCCGTGGAAAAACCTATTCGAAGGTTTTTAACCAAAATTTGCATCATTTTGTACTAAATTCATACAAGTTTTTAGAATTGCGAAAAACAGTGATGGAAAGAAACCCTAAAAAAGAACCTTCAGCACCCTGTATCTCAAAAGCTAGACATGATGCAAATATTTGGATGCCATTTTCGAAATTGGCAAACCCAAATCCATATAAAGTAAACTGTGATATATGTACATATTAAATTTAATTTTCGGCTGCTACAACGAGAAATGAAAAGTTTTAGGCAGATTTTCAACCAAAAAAGTTAATGTAAATTTAAATTCGCATTTGTCAAATATTGATAAAGATCCAAAACTTTAACACAATTTGGTACTGAAGGTGCCAAATCTCTCCCTTCTCTTCTTCGCCTTGACAACTTCAACAGAAATCATACCATCATTCGCCCAATTGATAGGCGTGTTTACCTATAAAAGAATGTCCTGTTATGACAGCTACAATCATGTTGACGTTATGCTTATTTGGGTTCAATAGGAAGCCCGTACGTTTAGCACCAAGTACCGGCCACAATTGTCCGACAATTCTACAAGTGATTTCGTTTCGCCATCTGTTATTGGCCATCATAAGAAGCCGGCCGGAAGCAAGTAGCTTGCAAGTTTGTAAGCGTATGCCTATTTTATCAATTATATCATTACAATTCCGCTCTATGTCGCAGTGACCTAGAACAAATACCACCTGTAGGTTAAATTACTCAACATCTCGTGCATACATGGATAGACTAACCCTTACCTACACCATCCAGTTGCACTCTTCCTTTGAGAGTAGGAGGATCGTTCATTAGTAGTGAGAGTAGAAGTCGGCAGTGCATAGTCCACATCTCTAGGAAGCTACGAGAACTGCGTAAGTATCCCGTCTTGACCAAAATCAGTGTTTAACCACCGATTGCGACCTGTTTGGCATGAAGATCCCCCTGGAAGTAAGTTCAGTAGGGCGTACAGAGCCTTCGTTGCTGTTGTTCTCACCACAACCGTTATGAATATGGACGCAAGCCTTTGGAGTTTATCTATCTTTTTCAGGTGTATCCCCTTTCTCAAGGGCGTTCCACCATACCACTATGCCGTAGTAAAGAATTGGTCTAACTACCGCGGTGTAGATCCAATTTACTATTTTGGGTTCGATCCCCCACTTTTTTGCAATTGACTTGCTGCTAGAGTATAGTCCTATGGTTGCCATATGCGCTCTCTCTGCAATATTGGGTCCCCAATTTAGTTTCCTGTTTAATAAGAATCCTAGATATTTGGCCTCTCCCTTTACTAGAGTTAGATATTCGAAATCCGGTGTCCTATGTTTCCTAGTGAAGAGCACCTGGCCCATATTTACCCTTAGGATTTACTAACAGTCCTCGCCTGTTGCACCACAGAGAGAGTTTGTTGAGAGATCTTTGAAGTAGATCAGTCAGAGTTTATAGGTGTTCGCCTGAGATGCTATTGCAAGGTTAGTGTGTAGCTTACTCCCAATTTCAATTTCAATTTATCACTAGTGTTGAGATAAACGCTGCGGAGGATACATTATTGAAAGCACCCTCGATGCGTAGGAAGGCAGTGAGGGTGTATTCTTTGTAGTGTAGTGATATTTCAATTATTCTCACTAAGAAGTGGAGAGCTGTTTCAGTTGATCTCTTTTTATTATAGGCATGTTAGGCGGCCGAAAGTTTGCCACCAACCTATCGTCGCTATGCTTAAAGCTCTATCTCTGTCAATCTATTGCTTTAAATTCTTTATCATTACTATTTTTTGTTTTGATTTTTACTGTTTGAGGTGAAAATTATAAAACAAAGTGTATCCTAAGAAAACTACTTAGTGCTTTTTTCAACCAAATACAAGCAAATCCCATATTAAAATCCTTCAACAAAGGCAAAATATTGACTCTTTTCTCGATGTTCGACTATGCGCTGAGCAATTCGATGCTTTTCCGACGTTGTGCTCGACGATTTGCTCATCGCTATGCCCGCCGCTCCACTATGCGCTCTACCTAAGTTTTACTGTCAACAAGAGTTCTCAACGGAAACGGAAATACATGGATAATAATCAAGTGCTGCTCAGCTATCAGCTAGCTTTGCAATTGCTTGCACTGACCTCCACAACTCGCGCATCCGTTCTGCCAAAGTACATGCAGTTGATTTATGTAGAGATGTAAGTATGCACTTTTGACTAAGCTACATACTACGTATAATTTGCTTGCAACACAACTGCTGCTTCCAATTTTATCCACCATTGCTGCATTTGCACTCATTTTGTATTCACAATTTGTAAAGAATTTTTCTTTGATTTGACTTGTTAGAGTCTCATAATAATGAAATGAAATCAAAATAAATATGAAATATATACTACTTACTATATATATGTACATATATATTCGTTTATGTATGTATGGGTATTTTATGCGGGCGTACTAAAGTCAGCAGATAGCTGTAGGGTGCGTCGAAACAGCTAAGAGTATAACAAAAGCAAAAAAAAGTAGCGCCGTAAAAAATGCAAAAGTTAAAATAAGTAAACTTACGAACTGCGAACGGGAATGATGTAGTGGTGAATTTGCAATTTCCTGCATTCGCCAATATCAAACTTTATCTCATTTCTTTTCGAGCGTAATGCATGTTTTGTTCTGCTGATTTCGTTTCAACATTTGTTACAATTGCTTTGCATTCATTCGGTCATTTATTTGCCTTTCAACGAACCTCAGCGGCAGCAGCAACAACAACAGCAACAGCAGCGGCAGAAGTAGCGTGTAAAATGCAAATCATTGTCAATTTTTATTTCAGTACAATACTTTTATTCGCTTTCTATTTCTTGTTCATGTTGCTATTGTTGATGTAAATGTAAATGTAAATCTAAATGCATTCAACCACTTGTGCACGCAATTCCGTTTCGCAGCATTACCGTTATGCCGTTTGAAGTGTACTGCAGATTATCCTTCGGCAAGGACTGCAGCCAGTTCAGTTACGAGTACAACTTTAAAAAATGCACTTAGTTACGTTATGTGGCAGAGATCAATTCAATGCTAACATAAATATTTAATGCAAAATGATTTGTATGGCATACATCAGCATTCGATTTTTAAATCCTTACATTCGAGCGTCCGTGTGCACCAGGATATTATAATTTTATTCACGCAACAGTTATTCCTAACAGCCCAATTGAGTCGAGTTAAATCCAAATATATGTGAAGGGTTATTATTTTAGAAGTTTCATTTTCCGATAAGGATTCATCAATCAAAATTTAGTCAAATCTGGCAACGCTATTATCCATTGTGACTAAGCTAACGCCAGAATAGTACTTAGCTATCGCTGTAAATTTATTTAAAAAATCATAACTTATTTCGGGAATCTTACCGTGCGTAAAATCAGATCACAGATGAGTCTCATTTGGGACTCCATTAATTATAATCAAAAAGAAGGAAAGAAAAGGCTAAGTTCGGGAAAATCGAACTGTACATAGCCGACGCATGTTTTTATTGAAGTAAAACTACTTTACCGGGAATGATTTTTAACATTGCGTAACGAAGGTAGCGTCAGAATTGTATGACGAAGGCCAAGTGTGCATCGCGTAACGAAATCACCGTATGACACTTATATGAGAAAAAACAAACATACATACTGAGGTAGTATAAGTATGTGTGTGCATATATATATGTACTACGTATTTAGTTTGAGACCATTTCGGCACTAATTCTGGACAAATTCTGAACCCTTTCGGCATTATTTCGGACTAGATATTTCGGAACCATTTCAGGAGCTTTCAGTTGGTTGAATGGTTGTAGCATTGCCTAAGATAACACTAGGACCTAATTAGCGCTTAGGGAGCCATTTTGATTCGCTTACTGTCCTGAAATCTACTTTTCCGCTATTGTGATTCCTATTTTTCAAACCATCTGTATTTGTAGATTAATCTACTGATGAGTTTCATTTTGCAACTATAAATATTCTTCAAATCGCTCGCTATGACGAATCCTAGCGTCTGCTGTCTACTACGAGCCAGAGCCAGACACTCACAGAGGTAGTGAAGAACTGTTTCTCTACTATCCTCGAGTGTTGTGTGAGATGCCAATCTTGGCCACATGTTTGCCAATCGGCCAGTGTCCCGTGTCTATTTAGCAGGTCCATCGTGCTTAATATGTCATACGTGGGTCAGATTTCCTTCGCAATTTTGCAACTGGCCAATCTGTTCCTTCTCTATTCTGTCATTCGTGAGAACTGTGAGTCTCTTGATTACCCCTAGCGGTCAGCTAATTGCTTCGGCTGAGATATGTCAAGACCCTCTCGGCCCGTATATGGGAACCCAGGCAATCGGTCTGGTCGCCAACTAACTATCTTAGAGTTTGTCATTGGTTAACTCAACGAGAAAGAAACGTTTCGATTCTCAGAGACCACCCCGGGACAAATCCGCAGTTTATTTTCGACCCGTCGGCGTAGATGGCTCGGCTACTCTCCCTCTACTCCAGTCCCGTCTTGAAGGAAACTGTAGCTTAAAGTTTTGTTTAAAAGCAAGCGATGGAGGTACGTAGACAGTTTGTTCCTCTATTTCTAAAAGCTTGTCAAGAGCTTCACTGTGCCTGTACTGCTTTGAACTTCCCGACTCTCTGAGTCTGTTTGCTGAGTCCGAAGCAATTTCGCGAATGGGAAGCTCTAGAGGCAGGTGATTCAGATTCATATTAAGCGCATCCGTGGGGCACGACCTAATAGCTTCTGTAACACCTACATAAGCCGCGCGTTGGATGCTATCTAACTTCTTGATGTTATATTGCTTGTCCAGTGCAGGCCACCATACTATCGTGCCATAGCTATGCATAGGTTAGTATTGGCCTTATCACGCCGTGTACATCCAAAGGACAAGCTTTGGTTTTAATGCCCAGTTTCTACTGAAGATCCGTTTGCATATATAATTGGCTATATAAGCCTTCTCTACATGCTTCCCGATGTTTATTTTCCAGCTAAAACTTGGTGTCTAGTATGACGCTTGGAGGACAATGAGAGAATCAATCTATTTAGTGAAGGGAGTTCGAAATGTGCTAATTTCATTTTCTTGGTAAACAGCATCAGCTCTGTATTGCTCGGGTTGACACTGAGGACGCTTTTTGAGACCCATGTGTATAACCTTGGCAGAGCTCACTCAGTAATTTCACTGATCGTCGACGGAAAGGTACCTGATACTACCACAACTGCATAATCAGCGTACGCCATTACCTTTACTCCATCTTTATTGAGTTTCAGTAGAATATCGTACAGTGCCATCACCTAAAGGGGCGAGGATAGGACTCCCCGGAGAGCGGAGCCACGCTGAAGTATCAAACTTTTTTGGTTTTTACCGTCATATGAGATATGGGCGTGGTTTTTGGCCCATTTGTAGAGGTAAAATATATAGCGTATTTCAAATGTGTTAGAGTTTGGTGAGGTAGTTTCAGGGATATTCATATTTTCTTTGAGTCGTTTTCCCAAATATTCCTTTCTGCAACCTAATCTCGTAAGTTTGAGAAAGTTATGTTTGCTAGATACAGAAATATCGTATTCTTTCGATTTTCACAAAACCCCGATATGTGGGCGTAGTTATTATCCAATTTCGCCCATTTTCAATGCCAACATACTCTGGGTCCAATAATAAAGATTACTTTTTATCGAATATAATTATAAAATATTGATCAAAAAACTAAAAATTACATAACTATTATAACGGTTAAATCATGATTTTTTTATAAAAATTAGACCCGTTACCGGTCCTGGTTTTAAAATTTGTATTTAAAATTAAAGTGTTAATGTGTTAAGTGTACATATAGCCAGACTAAGGGTACCCTAGCTAAAGTTGTAGCTGTTGGTAGTCACTTCTTAGTGATCTTGATGCTTTCAGGTCAATCGAGATAAGGACCTGACGAAACTCCCTCGAAACACGAAATGGTTCGGTATCAGAAATGGTCATGAATCTAGGTAAGTTCCGCTAGGTACTGCCATCTAATTTAACATATGTAACTTTGTGTACGTATCAAAACAAAAGTCCAGAGTTCAATTTTAGTAACCCAACCCTATTACCTGCTCATAGGACATATCAAATTATCTCTGTTCCAATCGAGTCAAGTTAGCTACTATTTGCTGCATGGCCTACCTAAAAGGTGTATTGAAAATTGGCCCATCAGGAGTCGTAGTCAAATACGTATACACATATTAAATAACCAATAAACACCAACTTACAACTCATTTTTATGTACTTAATATCGACCAGCTATCCGTTTGATATGAAAAACAAAAAACGGAATAACAGAAAAAGTTACCAGGGAGTATTTTAATTGATTAAGACATTTCTCCATTAGCCTTGCATTTAGCTTAACTTTTTTTTTATTATTTTACTTTGTATATCCATGAAATGTTCAGAATACTTTAGAATTTTTGCTGTAAATTAACCCAAACATCAAAGCAAAAAAAACAAAAAATTTCACTCTCCAAGAACTTACATTTGAAATATGATTAAACTTTCGCATAAAACAAAGTTTGGTTAGAGAATAACTGGTTTGACCAGCTGCTGCCAGTTGCCCAAATGGAAGGTAGTCGCGCTCATCCTCGAATTGAATACATACATATTATACATATATGCCTTTATATCTACACTCTGTAACCAAACTATACGTATAACCAAGAAACCAAATATTTGGATTCGAGAGAAAAGCTAATTTAAGTTACTGTTATAAGCTCATCGCATTTGTAACGATAATTTAAAGTTAGGATTAAAAAATTTTGATTTTGAAACCGTACTTCCATCATCCCGCGCAGTGGGCGAGCTTAGCATGAAGCACGACAAAAAATAGAAGGAGTTATCCGATCACATTAAGAAAATTTTTGAAAATGAGTGTGGTGGTTATGGGAGTATACATTTTTAGATTAGGTTACGTTCGGTTAAAGCGGCTGCAACTGTGTAAAATCACGGACCACACGTAGGATAACAAAGTCCGTTATGATACCAGGATACAGGAGCCATAAATTTATTTTCTTACCTTCTCTAAGAAGGTGAACCACCGAGTGCACCTTCTGTAGCACCGAAAATCGGAAATGCTTGCCGAGCTCAGTTCTACAAAAAAGTTTAGAAAATACCTATTTAAAAATTGGTATCAAGTCTTGGCCAGGGCATCAGGGCGGGGCAATGGCAGAAATAGTGTTTGATGACCTCCACTTCCTCTTCATTCCTGCAATTTCGTCATAAATCGTTGGTTATGCATCCCAATCTCTTCCCGTGTATACCCATAGGGCAGTGTTCGGTTATTATCCCGACCAATAGTATAAAAGAAGGGCGATAAAGGCTAATATGATCTTTGAATCGCTTTACGTCAACCTTTGGCCAAACTCGTCTCGTAATCTGGTTCAAAGAGTGAGTCCCGCTTCCCAATCTTTCGTTAAGTTTGGTGTAATCTCTAAAGAGAGCCGTCGACTCTGAGTCAAAGTTATGGCACCTTCCCATCCATTCATTTCTGGGATCTTATGAAAAATGTATTGTTCATGCGGTATAGAGAAGTGGTGTAATCTAATAATTTCTTAGAGTATCTGGAAGTGCTTCCAAGACCTTTGTGCGCCCGTATCTCAGCTTTTTCTACGGCAGAATTGCGTTAATCCTGGCAGCACTGCAGCCGGTTAAAACAAACATATTGGAAGGTGCCGTCAGCAAAACAAAAATTATCATAAAAAATCAACGTGATTTTATAGCATCCTTGAACTCGGAGTTTATTATATTAGAATCTAGTGGGCTATAAAACGGGATATTTTGAGTTTTTTAAGAAACTTTGAATAAAAATTGTATTGTTGTTTGTGATCGATCGATGCCTCTGGACTGTCGCATCATACCGCTGCTCTACTCGTTGGATGAAAACGTTCACAATTGGACGGAATCTATTTCGTTGAATCAACTAAATCTGGATTCAGGTAACCCTGAAGCCCCCCAGAACGACTAAGGTGAGGAGAGGAAGATACAAAAGCTCTCGTCGCTTACTTGCGATGCCTTAGGAGCACGAACCCGCTTCCCTTACTCCAACAGATTATACTCTGCAGAAGATGCATGCCCACTTCGTGCGGAGGTATGAGCGACTCCGTGAGGAAGAACAAACTTCTAAAAAGGAGAAGCGAAAAGCAACATCTTCCATTGGGGGTGAAGTAGCTTGTCGGTGAAGGGTGCACAGCCCCTTGAACATGAGGTGAGACGAGGGTGGGCAAGTAGGTTAATGACCGTGGATTGATCACTACCACGAAATAATGGCGGGAGGTCTCTGACGTCCAAAGTTGCGCTAGCTCTCAGAACCTCATTGTCCTTATACTCTGCACGGGAACTCCAGGTTTCATGTATAGATCGGAATCACCCGGAAGAGAGGATTCTAAATGATAGATTTCTCATTATTGAGAAACGTATAATAAGGACTCTTCTTGGTAAAATCCAACGTACCAAGAATAACAGGATTGGCATATTTGATGGAGCCAAGTGGCAAAAGATAGTCATAGTCGTAGGATGCGGCAACAAGAAGGGAGGATCCCGCCCCCATTTCG
Organism: Anomoia purmunda; assembly: GCA_951828415.1. Taxonomy (NCBI): domain Eukaryota; kingdom Metazoa; phylum Arthropoda; class Insecta; order Diptera; family Tephritidae; genus Anomoia; species Anomoia purmunda. Next base: position 42,180,859 of record OX639995.1, read on the forward strand.
GAAGACAAAACCACGCTGGCGCTTATAAGATGCTAAACCGCGGAATTGGCTCCGAAGACTGAACAATCGCACGGTATTGTGCGCTTGACAAAGGAAACGGCAAGGGCCTGTTGGTTAAAATTGGCCATCAAATTCTGCGCCGCTATCATTCGTTGGGGCAAAGTTGCCGTCAGGATCATAATTCGGGATGCAGAGGGCAGTAAACGACTAGAGTGGCCGAAAGGTGATGCACATTAATCTGGTATCGCATGATCTGCTGCTCTTTTTAGGTGAACAGCAAATAGAAGTGGCCCTGCTTCAAGAACTCTAGCTGGTAGAGAGTAGGGTCACAGGTCTAACTGCCGATCTTGAAATAGTTGTGTTATTTAAAATCATATTTAATATTTAAAAACACCTTAAACCGAATGCAAAGTTTGAAAAGATTTTTCTTTTTAAACGAAAACATTACTAATATTGTATCTTTCTTAATTGGCCGTTTAAAAATGCTGTTCCAGGGATTTCTGAATAATCCCAGAACTCACATTGGAACACAAATTTTTAAAATTATTCAAAATAAAATATCTGAAAGCAATTAGACATATCGTAAAGTATAACTATATAAAATTTAAGAAAAAGCAGTTTTTAAATATGTTGCATATTTATCAATATTTATAGACAACTATTCAAATAATATTTTTTTTAATTGTGTGTAAAAAAAAAACAATGCCTGTCAGTAGCCCATTCATCACAAATAAGAATGTAAATATAAGGTACTTTTGAAAGATACAACTAACATAAAACAAAATTAACATAAATATATACGAGGGCTGATATTTATATTTCGAGTCGTGGGAACTTGTCAGGTGTCAACTGGGATTCCTATGGGAATGTTTGACATATTTTACGATAAACGCTCTCAGAACGTAGAAGAAATTAATCGATGCACTTATGGCTTGGGACTCCCCGAAAGGATTTCATGTGAATGCATAATTTTTTCAGTGGCACATAATTTGCCAGTCTCGAGTGCAAGAAATGGTAAGGTGTTTCCAGTAAAAGTAACTCCAGTGTTGTTGATAGAACAACGCTCTTATTTTAAATTCAAGAAGTTATTTTAATTTTTTCCATTAACTCTAAAAAACTTCGTTATGTATGCGTTCAAGCTTCCTGTACGTATATTTTTATTTCCGACTGTAGATATTTTCAACACCTATAAAAAGTATCGCTTAAAAACTGTTGAAAGTCACACCAACAAAATGAGTTATTGAACATTTTAAAAAATTTTCACCATAAATTCGACACTCGATTCGCTACAACAACAAATGAGTTCACACATCCACACATACATGCACAGGCATACAAAAACACAAATTTACAATGGAAAATTACGAATACAAGTGAATTGAACAAACCCACATACACACACACACACACACACGCACGCACGAAGGCATTAAAGTAAGTAAAAATAAGTGGAAAATGTTATAAATTGATGCCAACATAAGTGCTTTTGTATTGCAGTGGCAACGACAATGACGACGACAGCGACAGCGCGACAACGGCCACAGAAAGTAGTAAAAGCGGTAAAAACAGCAGCATACGAGCGCACACATAAATCACACATACAAACATACGCAGAGATTTAAAAGTGGTCAAAAAACATTCACAAACGCACATAGAGATATAGCATACATTTACATATGACAACAGGCCACACATGCACACACACACGCACTTACTTCCATCCTTGGTTGCATTCACCCAGCGTAACAAGAAAAGCCGCATCAAGCCTTTCACGGAAATTTAATTTTTGTGAACTGCGGTTTCCCCGAATACTAATAAAATGAGTTGAATACAGCTGAGTGGAATTTTTTTCATTTTTTTCTATACTCTATTATCATTTCAAAACTCGTTTTGCAAGTTTAGCTCATAGAGTAAGCGTATTTCGAATAATCGATAAAAACCACTGTGGCTCAAAAGAACATAATTCTCATACCGAAGATTGTCTGTTTGTAAAATAGCAGCAGTCTACCAATTCAATGAAAGTTCAGCGTGACGTTTGTTAAAAACAAAAATACCATAAAACTGATCAATGGAGTGAAAGGAAAGAGCAGTAGTGCGATTCACTAGCTTTAAACGATCCGACAATCGCAATTTTTGTCGACAATATTTGTCGTTTGTACTAACGATAGTGCGATTCACTAACTTATTCTAAACGACACTTAACAGCTTCAAAGTACAAAACTAAGTGCCAAAGTTGACGCACACACAATGCCATGGTTTTAGTTTTAAAAATTCGCTCCATTATGAATCTTGTTGTACTCCAGAGTATTTGGGTTTTATATTTCAAATTTTTTTTTTGGAATCATTTATCTTTGTATTAAAAATAAGCTACATATATATCTGGTTTAATACTTGGACCCTTGATAAAAGTTGGCTTTTACTATTTGCACATTAATTGAATGGTAGATATGGTGGTTGACGTAAGCCTCCTCATGATTCTTTGGCATCAAAATTGATACACGATTACAATCGACAGTTAAACTAGTGCCTCCCACAAAAGGTGACGACACTGAAGCAAACATTTCTTTAGGAGCTTGACACTATACTTGGATCATAGGAAATATTCAAACGACATTATTTAATGTTCCTATCTTAATTACAAGAAAACAAATCACCGAATTTAAAATATGTTTTTTTATTTAAGTTGAAATCACGATTTTTTTTTCTCGATTCGGCGGTAGCGAAAATCGTTAAACAATTATTGCTGAATAGCAACATCGTTAACATGCGTTAACTATGCGAATATCGTTAAAATAAGTTAGTGAATCGCACTACACGCTCGTAGACTGTGCTATTTTGAGACATGCCTTCAAAACTGTTTAAAAAATCCTGCCGAAATAAAAGCAGAGCTGCAGCAGTCGCTTCCAAAGGATATCCCGGTGCGAACCGTTCAATATGGGTTAAACGAGATGGCTGTGTCGCCTAGGAAGCCTGCACGAAAGCAACTTCTAACCGCAAAAATGAAACAATAGCCGTTCAACTGGGTCAAAGGTAAAAGCAAAATGCACTGAGTCTGAAAGGGAACGTGTCATATTTTCTGATAAGTTCAAAATTCAACCTGATAGGACCTGTTAGCTGTCGCACCGTTCGCCGTAGACCAAGTGAAAGATTTTGGGGCAAATTGCCTATTTCCAACTGTAAAGTATTATCCCTACATATATGTATCATGGTATGGTGATGCATTTCAAAACACAAACCGTAGTCCCTTATTATAATAGAGGGTATAGTAAATGCCAAAAATACGAATCTAATGCACTCAATGGGGTTATACCCAGCTTGGAGCTCTTAACAGAAAAGAAATGATATCCAATTTTTCAGGACGATTCAGTGGGATGTTATCGGGCGCGAACTGTAAGTTTTATCATGCACTTTTTACCCATTCAACCACTAACTACAATTTTACGATCTATTGTTTAATATTAGATTACAAAATTGAAGGAAGATTTGGGTATAGTGTCTCTAGAGTGGCCAGGGAATAATCCGAACCTCAATCCAATAGAAATGGTTTGGGCTATTATGGGCCCATAGGAAAAGTATAGTATGAGAAAATTACGCCTGAATATTTAAAATATTGGGATGTATGTAAGATTCTTTTCCCACGAGAATGCAGCGTGTAAAAGAAGCAAAGATTGGCAGGGCAAAGCATTAAAAAACAAAGAAAACCCGAATTGTTTAAAATTTAGTCACATTTTGTATAATTAAAGTGTAACTATTAACAAGCGCCAAAAAATCAAATTGTTTTCCAATTTGTTAAATGTTTCAATATCTTTTTCAAATGATCAAAAGCAGCAAAAAAACAAACAAAAATGTATGCTGTCAAACTAAACAAAAAAGTAGTTATAAGACATTTTACTTCAATTTTTGTGCCCATTCATTAAAGTTAAAAAATGTTCACAAATATGTCAAGCATTTTGGAGTTATGAAGCAAAAAAAAATGCGAATACAGCAGTAGAAGAGAGATCGCTAGAGGCATGGGTGTGTGCCACAGAACTATACAAAATGTCATTGAAATAAAAAAAAATGTAAGACTAATGATTCAAACAAATAAAAAAATAGAATTAATGGCCTTACAGAGCGTCAAACGAAAATAGGAGGAAAAAGAAGAAATCAGCTACTTCGACGGCACGTCAGCTATAAAGCGATTTTTTCTTACGAAAACCTATTTTCATCACAACGCGCGAAATGATCACGTGTGTGTAGAAAGAGTGGCTGGTATTCGCCGACAAAACAAAGACAATTGGGCGAAGGAGTTTTTAAAAAAAGCATATGCCGCCGTAGCCCATGAATTTATTGAGCAAATCGTGATCCTGCTCTAGCTTACATAAGGCTAGAATTGTTCAGAGCTGGTACAGAAGCGATCTAACGTATTTTATTTCGTCAGATGAATTGCCAATGCATATGGCGCTACATGTTGGACAAAATGAAGAACATAAAATCCTTTAAGATGGAACAATTCAAATGACTCTAACAGAAGATTTGACATACATAAAATACCGGACGAAGCCTTGTACGCCGCCTGTGCTACTTTTCCGAAACATTTGGAGCTGCTTACAAATAAAGAACAAGGTTGAAAGATTCGATGATTAATGATTGAGAGTAAGATAAAATTAGGAACAAAATAATAATAATATATTTTCTTTTCCAACAAAACATGGTGTAACTCTTACTCGTCGCCACGCATTAAATGCTAGAAAATACCCGACTACAACGTATTAAATTTTATGAATTTCTGTACTAAACTAAATGTTGAAAAAAATTTGGGTTCAACTTAAAAATATATCCATTTGTAAGAGCATAAGAGTGCCTCACCAAAAAAAAAAGTTGGTGTTTTTCAACCGATATTATAAAATTTATGATGTTTTAAAACTTTCGCTAAAATGTTTCAAAAAATATTAATATCAAAATTTTTTAATTATAAACAAAGAAATGTTTATTACATATTAAAGAAATTACTGGAGCTGATAAAACTGTGTAAACCTGAAAGGTCTGCTTAAAAATAAAAAATAAATAATGATAACGGAGTCATAATAATGAGATTCGAAAGACAAGAATGTGAGAAGTGAGTGGTGTAATTTTCAAAAAAAAAAAAAATAATAAATCTTTCATGTTTAGCCTGAGTTATTAAAGTATTTTTTTAATTAAACTTAAAAAGGCAGATTTTTAAAGCCTAAATTGTTTTATAATCTAAGTTATTTATTTGAGAAAATATTTTTAAAAACTTTTTATATATTTATAAAACACACAAAAAATGTGTAATTTGAAATTGCTTTTAAAAAAATTACGAAATATTTTGGTTGATATTTTAAAATATAATGAAATTCTATACTTAAATAGCCAAAGCGTTACTAGCATTCTTCATATAATTAACTTTCTATAAAATGCATAGATAAACAAAAAGAAATTATTATATTTTTAACATACCACTCACATTTTCGCAAGCTTTTCACACGAACTAAATGTGAGTGAATTTGCAATATTATTTAGTAAAATATCAAATATTTAGATTTAGATGATATGAGAGGTACGCGTGATTTTTCCTCTCGAATTATATAATTTTCTAAATGTTGCTTAATAAATTGAAATGTAATGTATGTACCTAATTTGATATAGACTGGTCCATTGGTATACTTAGGAGCTCTCCTTCAGCCGAAAATTCAGGCTTCCGAACTATTGTAGAGTTTTTCAGGCAGAGGTGGCCGCAATCAAGGAGGCTGCCGATTGGCTACTCACCAATGCAATGCCCACTAGACAGGCTAACATTTATTCGGATAGTCAGACCGCTATTAAGGCCTTAGGATCGCTAATGGTGAGATCAAAACTTGTTCGGGAGTGCCTGACTTCTCTCGCAGTCGCCTCAGAGTATCTCGGCGTTAGACTAATTTGGGTGCCGGGCCATAGCGACATTGCAGGGAACTGGGCTCCTTTGGCTGCCTATGGACTTCTCTTGGACAGATGGGCTCTCCGTCGTCTCAGCGAGCGCTGGGAAACTGTCACGACATGCAGAATTGCAAGGTCCCTCTGGCCGAGAGTGGATCGGCCCTCGTAGGTGTTTTGACTGGGCATTGTCTGTTGGGTATTCATGCGGTTAGGCTGAAGATAGTCTCTGACCCTTTCTGCCGCAGATGTATGGAGGTGGATGAGGTGGATTCATCTTTTAATTTTCTGCTCAGCTGCCCTGCCTTTGCGAGACTGAGGTTCAAGTACCTAGGCTCGTACTTCTTCAGGACTGCAGAGGAGCTCGCTGGGGTGGGGATTGGTAGTTTGCTTGACTTCATTCGGGGTACGCTTCGTTTCTAAGGTTAATCTTTCCTGATTTTTCCGATTCACGTTACCGTTCATAAAACAGGTGGTATCACAATGAACTCCTCTATTATGTCTAAGTGAGTTCCTACTGCGGGAACTACCACAGTAACTTAACCTAACCTATATCGCCAAAGCCTCACTAAACGTTTTCTAGCGACTATAAACTTTAAGTATTCAGCCTCAGGGCTGCTAATTGTCGCCCGATCCGCTTACCAGAGTTTTATCGGTTTAAGTTTAGGGTTGGAAACGTCGTCAAATAAATGATCGATAGTTCGGATTTTGATTGGATTTTGATTAACAGAAGCAGCCGCTGATCCAGGATACATTTATACTTCAGCACCCGTTGTAGTGAAGGTCGAGGAAGAGAACTATTTAGATTTTATATTCTGGTGAGCTAAATATTACCAAAAGATCTTATAAACCCATTTAAATTAAAAATGGTTAAATGTAATCATTTTAATCTTGGGTCGAATTTAGTTACTAGCCCCAGAGTAGAATTAAAAGGTTTGGAGTAAACTTTTAGAAGCATCTATGTATCCGAGTATTTCGATTCCAAACATCGATGATTTTGTTGCCTCTCGATTTTCACTTTGCAAATCGTTTCCACCCATTTGGTTCGCTGGGTATGTATTTGGTAGTTACAATTGCCAAGAAATTTGTATTATTAGAAAGTAAAATGTGCAGTCAATAGCAGCAGCAGCAGCATCAGCAGCGAAATGGCTCATCTCACACGCTTTTGAATGAATGCGCACACTGACTTATCGCACACCACTCACGTTTACTGTAGCTATTGAGGTCGATATTCGAATTATGTCGTTTTTGCCTATTAAGTGGCAACTTCATTCACTCGAATATTATCTGACTTTGTCGCCCTGCCTCGCCTCGCCTCGACTGCCTTTAAATATTCCTCAAGCCGTTCAGTTGGCGTTCAGATGTAGCGCAAGTACTCGGCTGTTGGCAGTAGCGAGACACAAAAAAAATGCGGCACCACTAGCGTCAAGTCGAATTTGTTGTTGTTGTTGTTTTCGCCAGCGGCAAAACGACGACGCTCACATCAACCAGCAGCAACTAACTATTGGCTGCTTTGCTCTAACTTTCACCCCTCCGCTCCCCCTCCGATGCGTCCCATCAGAGTGTTGCCGCGCCCGTTAGCTACATGGCAAAGTGGCAAAGTGGCTGCGTCAACAGTTGCATAAAGACAATGGCTTTTGTCGCTGTTACATTTGGTGTGATGTGTGTTGCCATTTTAGTTCGCCAATGCCGTTGCGACATGTCGCAAAGCAATTCAAGTGGCAAAGGGATCATAAGCACCACACAATACTGCTACTGCGCTGCTTATTCATTTTTCTTGCCACTTTTGCTCGCGTCAATTCGATTTTGTATTATTCACCACTTTTTTTTTTGTTTTTTGTTTTTTTGGTTTTTGCTTCATTTATTTTCGTCCTCATTCTTCCAGCACGCGATATTCAACTCGATGGGTTCGCTGTTTTGTTAAATTATTCAAAGTTTTGCGCAACTACTTGTGCACGAAATTCGCGTCGCCACTACCCGCTTCCTCAACGATGATGCGTGTCATATTAAGTTGAATTTGAGTTTAGAGCAGTTACATGAAATTGTGTTTGCGGTAATGTGGTTGGTGTAATCACTTCAATTCACATTAACTATGTTACATGGTGAAAAAGGAGATACAGTGAGAAAATGCTAGCTGAGCATACTCAGATTTTATTGAACTTAACCAGTCCAGAAAAAATACACGCTCAGAAACCTGGATTGCACAAGTAAAGACAAATTCGCGTGAGACATCATATTCCCTTGGGATATGTAAGAGCTGAAATAGGAGGACGCCCCTCGATATACCCACCAACATTTTTTTCTCGAAATGCCAGACCGAGTTTGGCTCCCAGGTAAGTGTCACCGGATGGCGATTAATCCACACCAGGAAGGCCAATTTCTTCTGGACGGCATCCCGAACACTTCGCCTGGTCCTAAGCAACTCTGTAAGCGACATCAAAAATTATGATAGAGTAGAAAGAGCAATAATATTTTCTCAACCCTACAAATCTTTGCTATTTGGCGGAATGGTTTCCGATCAATTTCAGCTCAGCTAACTTTACCCACTGCTCTCTCAAATGATTACAACCTGCAGCCCTATCCCATATCCCACACGGGTGGGCAATAGCGAATGTAGTTTCTCTACCACAAGACGGCAAGACCGAAGATCTCCAGGTCAATAAGACACACTTCGTTTCTTTAAAAAACTCGAGAGAGTCTCATACATCGATGAGTATATTCAGCGGAATATAAAACATGGAAAACTCTTTCCGTTCCACAAGCATGTTCTAAAAACAAATTCGTGGAGACTACACTCGTGAAATTGTTAAAACAATCGAAAAAGGATTGGCCACCAAAGAATAGATGGATACCTACCCTGGGTCTAATGCTCTTAGAAAGGCTGAGATGATTGTTAGTGGTACATGGGGTCTTATAGGTGTTTTTACCGCCGCATCTCTGGCTATCCATTAGAGCCTACAACAATGCTCTCTCTAAATTTGTTACTAAATCACTCCCTTATTATTATTCGATCTAACTGTATTAATAGCGTACGCTGATGACATAGTAATCGCGTAACAACGGGTAAACATGTGAGGATTCTGAGTGGGCTATTACAAAATGCCCCAGGTCTTGTAAAGATTTGACCTAAGGGATGTGGACTCAGCGTCAATCCTACAAAAACCGAGATGGTACTCTTCACGAGGAAATATAAAGTAACATCTTTGAAATCAAACTCATTAACTGCGGTAGAACCGAGCTCAGGTAGCTAGAAGTTACTCTAGAATCAAAACATCAAAGATTACTTCTGGAAGGCCATTACTGCCCTTTCTGTATACCTATAGACAAGAAATGGGGAAAAAGCACATTAGATGAGTGCGACCTTGGTGAGACACATAGGTACAATTACAGCGGTATTTTCCCATGCTTGTCGGGGCAGCACCAAAGAAATTTCTGGAATCGATTTGAAACCATGCATGTGGTTCAGCCGTGGAGCCGCGAGCGGAAGAAAAGGCAGCGCGGTTCACCCCAGAGAACTCGCACTTAGACTCTGCTTCCACTTTGCGAAGCAATGTGGCGTTTTTAGACAGACCTAAATGCAATACTTAATGGTGGCTCATAATTCCTGCCCTTCCAGAACTTCCTGCCACTATATACTCTGACAGCCAAGCTGCTATTAGATCTCTAAAAATTTACCTGCGCAGCAGCTTTGGAAATTGAGCGCAAGAATGTTTAAAACTCAGATTCCCGTAGTCCCTGTTTAGGGGGATTTGTTACCCGACGCCAATGTGGGTAAGTTGTGGTCCACCGTAAGGTCTTTGTGAAAAAGTAGGAACGCGACATGTTGACCAGTTTTAGGAATTCTGATTTTCTTCGATTTAGGTTTATTATTTTGTATAAGCCCAAACGTTTTAGTAAAACTTAGAACTTTCGATTTCTCCAAATTGCAACAATTCCTTGCAAGGATCCGCTTTCACGCAAGCTTTTCGTGTATCGTAAAGCCGTAAGACTTATGGGCTTCTCGATGTTCGATTGTTAATGTATATGCAGTAGTCATTTCCATAAATACTCGATATTTCTTGCGAGAACGGCGATATCGAAGATTATAACGATAACTCCGCTTCTCGATTTCTCGAATATCAAAGTACTCGGAGATGGGCGAGGCGAAATCGAAAGCTCTAGTAAAAATAGGAAAATTCAACAAATTTTTGCAACAATAAGAAAACTTATAATTCAGAATTTTTATGTAATAAAGTGCAAGTTTGAAGTATCTCAAAATTTTAGTTGGTGTTAAATATTTTTTTTTTTGCTACAGGCCATCTTCACAAGGCTATAAGTTATCCATAAACTATTTCATATATATTCTTGGAATTTTAGTATTTTATTCTCAAAATAATAAACTATCGAAAAATTAAAAAAAGACAACGATTTTGTTAGTGTTACACTACATAGATTTGTCACTAAATTGCCAGGACCCATCTTCTCTTCAAATTTTTTCTTTCAGTGCAAAACCAACAATTGAGACACTCAAAATATTTCTGCATCTACAGTTATGCATACATTCTTCGAATATTCGCCATCACTTGCACCACTTTTCACACAAGATGTTATTCATTTCCACTTCAAATGACGTTGACTTACGAATTTTGTTACTTAACTTTTTCTTTACACACTTGACATCGATTGCGTACTCAGCCCCAGCATAAGCTATTCTAACGAGTGAATGAAAAATTTAAGCACTACACTCAAGCCAATAGATACATACATACAAACATAGCATCATGGCTTTGCACAAAATGTTTGTAAGAAAAAATTAGTGCAATAAAAGTGAAATGTGCTGTCTCAGGCGCACCACTCGCCACCACCTCAAGCTGTTCCATTTTTAGCTGATCACTTCATTTCTACTGGTTTGGTTTGGAATACTCAACTCATTGGAAAAATCAGTGCAACGGCAAAGACTTCGCGTCAAGCGTCTAGTAATGTTGCAAGCGACAGGTGGTGGAGCGTGCTGGTACCTACCACCAAATCATCTTCCTCTTCCTCGAACTAAATATTTGATGCCAGTTACATTGGAAGATGTTTTCTCACAATTTCACAATTGCTATTGCGCTGCCCTATTCCTTCTAAGTATTACCGTTTTTTCTTTTTTGTTTGATTTTTCTTCTTTTTTTCCAGTTACTGCCGATGTCAAAGAATTTCTATTCGCTGCACTGCACTATCATTGAGTTGCATTTATGGAATTTACGTCGTTGCGACGGAATCAGCAGCATCACCCGCAGCAATGGCAACACTTGTCATTTTCGTTGAGCTCTGCATTTTTAGTTTAGCGACGAGTAGCCACTTTTTGAGTGGTACTCCCGCCACGCACACTCAAGCCCCACATCTTATGGCATTATCGAAGAAGCTTCCTTAGCGTGTTAGCCACTATTCATCAACGAATCGCTACATGTTCTCATCTATCTATCTATATTTTTTGGGTCGAATATTCAGTAGTACTACTTGTACATACAAACACCCACACTTACATAAGTATGTAAGTAAATATGTACCATTGCAGCTAAAGGATTCATAATAAGCTATGCTGAAGGAAAAACTACAAGTTGCTGTTCGGGTTGCTCGGTTTGTGCGGTTCGCTTTGTTGGGTTGTGGTGATCTCTTTGACAGCACAAAAGGCAATCTAAAGGTGCTGACGTAAGCCGCTTTCAAAAATTGACATCATTTTTCTAATCTGTGACATTTCACTTCGCGCTCGTCCGTACTTGTCAATTTTTGCACTTTTGAGAACTCTTACAGCGTCTATACATTCGTACTATACATATCGCGCTGAGTTTTTTTTGTTTTTTTGTGAATGCAGTAAAGTTGGAAGGGAAAGGAGGAGCACTTCTCTCGAGGATAACGAGAAAAGTCGTCAACATCGTTAGAGTGTTTTAACTGTTTTGGAAATTAGCTAGTTTGGAGGATTCCATTTAGTGGTTTATAAAATGTGTTGGAAATTAATCTAAAAATTAAACAGAAGTGTAAGCGGATTAAACAAAAAATTACAGAAAACAAATGCGTTAGAATGAAATGTGTAAAATTGAAAAAGGCACGAAGTCTGGCTGGCTAAGTGTTGTGTGGAATGAAAAAAATTAAACGAAAAAATGCGAATGAAAGGGACTGAGAGGAAATGAATAAAAACAAACTGGGTAGGGATGAACCTTTGTGCAAATGCAAAATGGCAAAAATGCATTGAAAATTAAAAAAAAATAATAATATAAGATAAAATGAGGTGCGAGGAAATTAAATGCAATTAACTTCAATAAAATCAAATTAAATTAAATTATAAAACTAAATTATTTCAATCGAATTAAATAAGGCGAAGACTACATGAAAGGGAATGAAACTACTACAAACAAGGTACTAATTTCATTTTAATTAAATTTTTGAAGTAAAACTACTTTGGCGGCAAGAGAGTGGTTTTTTACATCGCGATTACGTCGATTTTGCGTCACGAAGGCAATGACAAGACATAACCTTTCCGTAGTTCAAGACTGATTTACCACTATAACTACTAACTACTACAATTTCTCCTACTACTACTACTATTAACTGCCACTACTACTACTGAATATTACTACTATATCTACTACTACTAATTAAACTAACTATTCCCAATGCTATCACTACGACTATTTATGGTACTATTACCAATTACTACTATTATATTTACTAATCCTACTACCTATTCCTACTACTATTTTTACTAATTGCTACTACCATTTTACTAATTTTTTCTACTATTTTTACTAATTCAAAGACTAATTACTACTACTAGTTTAACTAATTTTTGTTACTATTTTTACGAAGCCAGTACTAAATACTACTAATAATTTTATTAATTCACTTTTCTAAAGCTTCTACTTATTTCTACTCCTTGAGGGGCCTTCAATAATGTTAGTGTTGATTCTATAAATGAGACACTTACGGCAGCAGGTATTGATTACTGTATCTGGTCATAGATCGTATCTCTTCTAAGGAGTATGTTAATTCACGCCGAATTACCGCCACAGAGCTATATTCGCAGAGAATCTAGACAGTGGATTCTTTCGATGATATAGCGATACTGGTATCGGGTCAATTTGCTTCGAGATAAGCGAAGTCATGGAACGCGCGCTCTGGTTGATGAGTTTCTGGATCATAAGTTGTACTCTTGAAATGAACCCCGAGAAAACTGACCTGATGCTTTTCACGAATTACCTGATGTCACTAAACCAAAGTTTCGAAGGTCAGAACTGGGGTTGCCAAGCAAAGTGAAATATCTTGGTGTTATCCTGGACCCCAATCTTAATTGTATAATGAATATCGAAGAGCGTACACAGAGAGTCTCTGTGACTCTCTAAGCAAAATAATTTTAGGCAATAGATGGGGTTTAAACCCAAAAATGGTAAACTGTATTTGCATAGCTATAATTCGACCCATACTCTCTTATGGGGCGCTGGTCTGGTGGTCAGCCCTTACTAAGAAATTATGTGGAATTCAAAGGACAGTAGCCGTTGGTAATGGGTACTATGAGTTTATGCTCAACGGTGGTTTGCAAGGTTCTGCTTGATTTGACTGCGTGCCTTGAAGTTCTGGAAAAAACGGGCGTTCGGGCATAACTCCTTTCTCAACGTACTTCCGCCTGAAATTAAAGCGATCCGATGCCGCTCATCGTCTTTTTCATTACTTACTTACTTATTAAAAAAATAAGCTCATGACCTAACCTAGAGCTCCGTTAGAAGAATCTAATTGTAGATAAACTTAATACAAAAAATATGCTACAACGTACCGTAAGTTGTGCTCATTGTTTCATTGATTAGGCTTTTCTGAGGACCTCAACAGATTTCCAAAACAGCTGAAAAAGTTTGATTACTGATCCCCCTCAAATGTTTATTGATACCTTTTTAAATTTCATGACATTTTTTTACTATATATGTAGATGCACATGAATATAGTACTATTTACTACGAGTATAAACAGAGCTCTAAAAAGAACATCGTATTAAAAGTTTTTTTGATTTTACTCAAATTCATAAGTGAAAATCAAAGGCTCTACGTAAAGCACGCAATTTCAGAATTAATCTTAAATTGAATATTTAATATTAAACATAAGAAACCTTCGCACAAATTAAAGTATTGAAATATGGCCTTCAAAAATCTTTCCAACAATGTGTGCAGACAAGCGTGATGTATATAAAAGCAATATCCGCTTTAACCGCCAATATGTATGTACTTATATATTGAACACTGGAAGCAAACGTAAATACAACAAATATTGGATACACATAGTAGTTACTAGTGCGTGAGTATGTAAACTAAGGTGCCCCACATACAATACAAATAACAAAAAAACAAATTTTCACGCCAACGATAAAGCTTTGTATATTTTAAAAGTTTCACGAAATGATTGGTTTATTTGTGAAATGACCCCATTGGTAAATACATCTGAAAATAAAAGTCAAATAAAAAATATTAGTTTAAAAACTAAAAACAGCACGCTTGAATGCCAGTTATAACTAAAAAGCAGAAAATTATGTTAAATAGAAGTATAAAATAGTTAACTGAAAAAAATCTATATCATTTCCAAAAGACATAGGGCGCTTTGTACTATTTTGTTATAAAGGATGTTTCTTTAGACGAGTGATTTTCAATGAGACAATACTTTTCAGAGTTTCTATTTATGACAGCTGTTACTTAATTTATACTCAGTTTAGTTTGACATTTCATAACGAGCAGTCTTACTCCGGAACAACGTTTGCAAATCATGCGAATTCGGTCGGTTCGGATGAAGCTCATTTTTGTTAATTAATATAGAAATAATATTCCATTTTTTTATTTAATATATAAAAATGAAATTTATTTTTGAGGTTTATTGTTATTTAAAATATTTATTAATTAATATTTAATTTATATAAAAATAATATTCCATTTTTTTTTATTTAATATATAAAAATGAAATTTATTTTTTAAAGTTATTTTTATTTAAAATATTTATTAATTAATATTTAATTAATATAAAAATCATATTTTATTTTTATTTAATATATAAAAATAAAATTATTTATAAAATTTAAATATTTCAATTTTATTTAGTATATCTAAAAATTTATAAAAAATTTTTTTATAGTGATAAAAGTTTAATAATATAAAATTTATTCCATTTTTTAAAAAAATATATTAAAATAAAAATTTTAAATATAATAGAAAATTAATTTATTAAATCTAATTAAATTGGAATAATAGGGGATTTTATATTTAGTATTTAATAAATTAATAATTATATTAACTAATATTTATTTTTGTTAATTTGTAAATAATTAATTTTACCTTTAATTATTTCAGAATTGTAGTATAAATTAATTTTATTTTTAGTAAATTTGTTTATATCTATTTTATCCAAGATGTTAATTTTAAAGTTAAATAATAGGGGTATTTAACTTAAATTAATAATTATTAAATTAATAAATGGAGGATGTTGATGCGGATGACCTTTGGTTCCAACAAGACGGCGCTCATGCCATATGGCCAAAGAAATAATAAATTTATTGAAGGAAACTTTTGGTGAGCGCATTGTCTCGCGTCGTGGCCTCCAATACCGTCTGATATATGGCACCAATTGCTGCAAGGAGGGGGAAAAAATTAGGCTTCTCGCCTGGAATTTATTCGACCCAGCCGCGGTGGCCACCTGGCCAAAATAATTTTTAAAACATAATGGCAAACTCTTATATCTAAAATAAAGCTAAATTATTGACCAACAAATAAACATTTAATTAAAAAAAACAACCGTTGTTTGTCATTAAAACGTGTTTTTTGTTTAGTTTTTTAAACTATTATTTAATTTTTACTTTTTAGTTATGTCAGCTATTAAAATGTGTATTGCAGTTTTCGTATTGCTTTATCTCTCCATCTTCCTGCTTAAGCAATGATTTTGCACTTTACATGCGTAATGCTGCGAGCAATATGAAAATTTCAATATCTTACCTTCCAAATGTTTAAGGAACGAATATAATTTGAAATTTGGGCTAATCTACTTAACACGCTCTTTCATTTCATATATATTTCAATTATGTGGCTATTGTAGTTTTGTCAAGCTAAAAATGATAGATACATACAGGTGAAACTAATATACGCATATTAAAAAAAAATTAACTACAGGGCATTCCAGCTCTTGATTTTTTGTTTGTCCAGAAAAAACATTCGACAACCGCATTACGTGGTATTACATCGAGTGGCCGTCGTAGCCGAGTGTGTAGCGTGTGCGCGCTTTATTCGTTGTGTCCCGGGTTCAAATCTCAAAAATTATAGAAAATATTTTTCTAATAGCTGTTGGCCCTCAACAGGCAATGGCAAACCTTCAAGCGATTTCTGCCATGAAAAATGAATTTCTCATCTTCCTTTTTGCCCACATATTGTGAGAGAAGTTCGACTAAACATCGAACTACTTATGTGATGTAAGCGCCAAATTGTTATTATTATTATATTAAGCCTTAACCGCGAAAAAAGTAAGCAAAATCCTTTTCAAAATCTACTTTTTATGCAGAACATCTAAATAAGTTTTTACCTCAAGAAGAAAATTTCGAAAAAATCTCATTAACACTTTTTTGGCGACTATGGATCGGTAGTATTCGTGAAAAAGTCGTGAGATATTCGTGAGAAATTTCATTGACCTACAACTTTTTGTTTCTCAGATATTGGTCACAAAACTTAAAATTTTCAAAACTTCATAACTTTTAAAAGATATATGCGTCCGATTCGAACAATTAAAATCGAAATTCTTGTTTTCATTTATCCTTTAAAAAAAATACATCCGTACCGTGAATGAATCTTTTCACAAATTTTTCCCCCGATTGTTTCTACGAAATTTTTACATTTTAAATTTTATATTTGCTAGAGCCATTTGATATTAGTTCAAAACAATAACTTTCTGAGAGAACAAGTCGCGTTATAATATTATGGAAGAGCGGAAAAGTGTGCCAGAAAAAAATGTTACCCAATTCGTTGTTTGATTTTTCGCATTCTAGGCAGCGACGGTAATCATTTTGAATTCTAACAAAAAAATTTACATTTAATCAATATTTTAAGATTGTAATTTTTGCAATCAATAATTATAGTAAAGCTCTAAATTATATTTTTATTCAAAAATCAGAATTATATACTTTTACTAGGCTTTTTCGAACAAACATAAAAATTTTCGAGAGTTATTTTGTCGTTCTGTATTAATGATTACTGTTTGAATGTTATTTTTGGATAAAAAAATAATAATTTCTTGTGAGTTTAACTTTTTTGATCAAAAATAACCATAATATTTTTTTGGATTCTATTTTTTCAACAAAACTAGTCCTTATTTTTTTAGTTACATTTTTTTTTACCGAAAGTTAAACTAAGTTCTTTAGCGTTATTTATGCCTCAGAAATAAAAATAAATTTAAAAGTTTTATTATTTTTTTATTGGCAGATCGAAAAGCTCGAAATGTCGCATCGTCTGGTAACCTTTTTTTGATAAGACATCGTCAGTATAGTTATTAGAAAAATGGTGTGGCGTTTTGGATATCAGGCAAAAATATAATAATAAAAAATTAATTTTTATACCTGAGAGCTAACACGGCGCTTAAGAAAATAATTTTTCTTTCGAACAAAAAAAAAAAAAATTCATTGATAGAAAAAATACCACTCAAAAATTTACGATATGTTTTGATCAAAAAATAACCACTTGTACTAAAAATTTATTTAAAAATAAAAATTAAAAAAATTCATATTTCAGAGCAAAAAATAGCAATCGAAAAACAAGTTTTATTTTTGATCAATTGCAATGATATATGATAAATTTTGCTGAGCGATTAAATAAAATCCAAAAATGAGCTGCGCTGTTTTTATAAAAATTGGCTATGATACTTCACATTTTCTGCTCAAATGCGATGTGTAAAAAACTCCGAAAATGTTGATTGCATTCTAGAAAAAAAAACTCAAGGGTGGCAGAGTTGACGTGGAATGTTTCATATGTTTAACATAATAACACATTTCGTTTGTTTTAAGCATAAGGGCATTTTTTCGTTTGGAAGTTATTGGGAAAAGCCACAACACTCAAAACAATTGATTTTGAAAATCACCACTTCTCCTAATCAGACCTCTGCTTTCTAGGCTTTCACAGGACTGAAACCCAATCCTTTTTCGGCATTCAAGGCAAGGACGATATCATTTATGCCAAGCTATGCCATGCAAACTTCCGTGACTTTTTCATTCTCCTATTTGCAAACACCGCATGGCTGTTGTTGCTTTTTCCAAAAACTTCCAAACAATAAAATGGCTTTGAGGTCAAAATTGGATTAACAAACTTTTATCGAAAATTGTCTCCGTGATAATTTCCACAGTTCAAAAACTTTTCTCGAAATGCATACATAGGTGAATTAATTCATTATAGCATATTGCAAATCTATTGATCTCTGCTAAGAGCCCTCTTGTCGATTTTTAGTGGATCGCGTGAAAAACTCCGACAACTCTTTATGGCGGAGCACCTTAATGTATTTTGATAGTTAAGTGCATACTTACTTATGTAAATAATATAATTGCAAACTTTTATTTACGCATAAAGCTGGCCTTGAGGCTATTTCACATTGTATGCATGAAATGGTTTAATAAGAGTAAAGAGATAAAAAGCTAAAGGAAAAATACGCCCAAAAATAATAGGCGGGCAAGCGAATGAACAAAAGGTGAAAAGGGATATCAGAAATAAAAAAAAAAACAAAGAAATTAAAAAAATAAAAATAAAAATACTGAAACGATTAAAGAATTACAAAGTAAAATTTGTGAAAAGAGAAATCAGCAGCAGTTAAATGCGCTGGTAAGAAGGTGTTGGCTGGCGAACTGCCTGGAAGGAGTGCTAGCGAAAGGACGATGGCAGGGCAGAGTGACGACGTTGCCGTTGGCGTAAACAACATTTTTGCAAATCCATTAAAAAAGCACAACCGCAATGCGAACAAAACCGCAAATGATGTGAACTTACAGCGCATACAACAAAGCAACGCCACATAATTTATGTGCCTGAGCCAATGCTATGGATTGAGAGCATGGTATTTATACTACACTTTGTATGGGCAGAAATTTTCAACCGAAAAAAAAACACAAAACGCACACACACGCAAACAAAAACTATATAAAAAAAATCATGCAAATATCTCCACAACGGTGGGCGACGGCAATGCAATGCAATGCAATCCAAAGGCAAAGGCAAAGGCAATCAATTGCGTAGCATGCATTTATTAACGCCACTGTGACGCCGCAAATGCAACACAGCTAATAGCCACCACCACTACCATAACAACAACAACGACAACAAACAAAATAAATAAATGGTCAAAACAACAATAACAAATGCAGCAATACAATATAACAAAAAACACGCCACATTTGTTCACGCGCCCGTAATTACAAAGCGGTGACGCAGCGACGCAATCGTAGGCCAAATGCAATATTGCTGAATACTCATACGCTCTGACGCACCGTAGCACGCTGAAACGGAGAACGGAATGCAATGCAATAAAGTTAAATAAAACAAATGATTGTGTGGGAAATAAATTGCATGCTGCAAGTAGGAGACAACACACTATTAAATAAAGGTGAACTCCATGTAAACATAAAATACAGTAAATGCAGAGATTTTACATTTTTTATTTAAATCGCATTGAAGAAATGGCGTGGCATGGCAGTAGCAGAGCATTGACCGCATAACGGACGGAAAATCAGAATTAGAAGTGTGTGTAGTCATTTCTCTCGGCGGGAGTTATAACCACAAGCACCAAAAAAGCTAGTAAATCTAATTTAAAAAAAAAAACTAATAAATAAATATATGATGTAATCTGTAACGTTGGTAATATAATACGCGTGCATCGACAAATACTCGTACCTTTGTTTTCGTGTAAATAGCAATAGCCAAGTAAAATATTAAAGAAAAAAATCATTGTAAACAGTGTGAGCTAAGAAATACAGGTTAGGTGAGAGCGGCTGCAACCGTGCAAGACCGCAAAGGCACACTCAGGTTAACAAAGCCCATTGTGATACCGCAGGCGAGGGCCAAGAATTTCCTTTCTTCCTTCCGGCCGAAGGCGAACTCCCAAGTGCACCTTGCGTAGCACAGAATATCGGGAGTGCTTGCAAGGCTCTGCTCCGCAAAAAAAAGTTTAGAAAGTACCTATTAAAGTATTGGTTTCGAGTCTTGGCCAGGGCGGGACAGTGGCAGAGATAGTGTTCGATGCTCTTCACTTTCTCTTCGTCCCTCTTACCGTATACTCGTATGCCCATAGGGTACTGTTTGGTTATTACCCCTACCATTAGTCTGAGAGAAAGTCGGTCCAGGCGATTGACAGCTTTGGATGGTTTTATGTCAACCTTTGCCCAACTTGTCTTGTAATCATACAGGCGGGGTTCAGGGCCCACCAAATACTCACCTCCTCAATGAGTTTTTCTTTAAACTGTGTGTGCAGGAGGTAAGAGGCATGCCCGCGTCTAGAGCAGAGTTTACCATAGATAATTCTGTCCCTTCCCTTGCCAAATCGTCTGAAGCGCAGTTGCTGGAAATGCCGCTGTGCCTAGGAACCCACGCAACATTCACGGAACCTTTAGACGCGAGCAGATTTAGAAAACATCTGCCAATTATGGACGTTATTTTGTGAGAATTAAGAGATTTAGGAGCGAACACTGTCAGGCGCCGAGCAGCATCCATTGTGCCTCAAAAATGGTGCAGTGGTTCGGTATGCGAAAGCAGAGGTCCAGCGCAAATTTATAGGAGTGAATCGAGGGAAGAACGTGCACTCTTTCGTTAAGTTTGGAGCCATCTGTAAAGATAGCCGTCGACTCTGTGTCTGGGCCTATGGCACCTTCCCTTTCATTCCTCTCTGGGATTGTTGTGGAAAGCCTGACGGCACTACGATAGGGTAGTGCTCTCATGACCAGCATTGGAGTCGTACGCTGTACTCGCACCACCTTGGCTCTAGACAAGGTGGTGCTTAGCGCTAGCCACCAGACGCTAACCCTGTAGAAAAAAATGGATCTTATTACTTCCATGTACATCCAATGTACTATGTGATCGCGCAACTCCACTTCAGCCACAACTTCAAGGTTCATTTCCTCCGGCAGAAGTGATTGGGAGTCTGACACGGCACTAACTCCGAATAGATTACGATCTCTCTGGAGGCCGCTAAAGGGGATATAGGTACATGATCTGGATCTTTCTCCTAATTACTGTAGCGAGTTTCAAGCTGACCTCTTTGCAACTGGTATGCATGATGGACTTTGATCCTTCAAAGCTTGGCTTTGCTGTAGACAGTCAGGCGACGATCACGGCTCTAAAGTCGATAACGACTAACTCGATCTGCACTCGGAACTATAGGGGATATTGGCAATCTCTTCGGTAACACATTCTCAACTTATACTGGGTCTCCCGGGGTACAGTGGCATTCTGGAAACGAGGAAGCGGGCAAGTGTGTGAGAAATGGAACCGAGGGTAGACTGGGGGAACCCAGCTCGAGCATACGACCACCGTTGAGGCTTGGCTCTCGGAAATTGAGGAAGGGAGCAGAACAGCTATCAGCAGCATCTGGACTAAGCTAGACACTTGCAAGATCGAGCGTTCACTCGGCCATCTCACTCAAGAGCGAAGAAGACGTGGTCTGCTGATAAACTGGATTTCAAGCACCTCACAGGTTTGGAGTCCCATATAACGGCTTCCTTGAAACTGCAGGAATGAAGAAGAAGTAGATTTTATTAAGCGCTTCTTACACCCCGAGAAATGTGCTTCAGATTTCTGGGGACCATATCTTCGGCGGTCGCACTGGAGGATCTGTTCGGTTTTTCCAAACGATCGGGGTGGTTTAAGAGAGTACAAGTAACGGATAGACCTGGGGCAAATCTCTTTTTGGGCATCACAATTAGTAGTTCAGCCATCGAGTGAACTCACTACGATAGTAGCCCATTTAACCTAACCTAACCTATGTGGTAACATTGCAAGCGTCCCCTATTTTTTTGGTTCCGCTCTTCTGCAATATTTTAAATCTACCGATGTATGATTTGCAGTAACAAGAGGAAACTACTCATTTAGAGTACAGTACAACTTATCGCTGCACTAGAAAATTATAAATTGTATAAAGCAAATTTCCCACTTAATCTAAATGTCATTAGTATATGAATACCAGGATACAATGAAATGTACTAAATAAGTAAATATATAGCTAAATTAATTTGCTTAATTAGTGCATAAGACGTTGGAATACCACAACAGTTGAATAAGAAAACTTGAATGCGAATTGCGATTTACAGCAGCCATGCAATGTTGAATGCAATACCGATGTGCTGCAGCCACCACCGCCAAAGCCACCTTTCGACTTACAAAACTCCACCAATTCAACTTCATTCAGTCATAGCAACGAAGTAGTTGGCTCCATTTTCAGTTGCATGCAATGAGAATTCCAATGAAAACTCTTCACTGAATTCAATGGAATGTTCTAAGTGCAACGCTAAAGAAAGTGAGATGAGCAGAGGAGAAAATGATAGAGAAAGCGCGTAAAAGCGGGATACGGAACAGATGTAAGTAGTTGGTGAATAGAAAGTGAGAATCTCGTGCTTGGTTGCACTGCAATGAGATGAAAATTTGTGTCAGCTGCGCTTAACCCCCGTACATTCTATTTCGAAATGCGATTCAAACCAACGATGCCGGTAGTAGCAGAAGGCGATACAAAACGCAATCTTTCCGAACTCTACTGGCAGCTGTTTGTGGTATGTGTCTGTGCAATACGATAGCGGCGGTGCATGCTGAAAATGTTAGTTTGAAATTTAAACGCCTTCAACTCGTAGATGCTATCTAACTCAATATGCTTTATTCTGCCAGTCAGAATGTCACTTGTCTATTTAAAAATTGGCCAGACGATAATATTAAATGAATAAAGATTTGAAATTTAAATTCTTCTTTAACGCAAACTGAAATTTTGTTTAATAAATTTATATCTAAACAAAATCAGTTTCAATGAGAAAATCGGAATCAATATTGAAATATCGATCTGCAACTAAAGGTCTTTACGACGGCTTTAATACCAAAGATTTTTTCTTTGCCATTGCCATCTACTTTTTAATGGGAAGGCTACTATTAATGATCAAACTGTTTTAGATTTTGGAATACAGCGCACGCTCGAAAACGTGAACTAATTAAAACCAAAGCAGTTGACATTTGCGAAATGTTCACGTTTTCGAATACCCAAAAATAATAAGTAAATATATATATGTATGTTTACACATTTAAATTCACATTTTATTGTTGTTTTGTATACGTATTAATTTGGATTTAAAGGATATGAGAGAAAATGTAAGTTTGAGAAAACTGTTATTTAAAAAAATTAGTGATCTTTTTTGTACTTTCTGTTTTTCTTTTCATTAAAATACAGCTTTCTCTCTTAGGCGTCTCAGTACATTCACATCGCTTCGATCGACGCCTTCATAACTAGGCCACTGTAGCACTTTATTAAAAAAATTTAACTGTTTCAATTGGTTTGATTTTCTCCGGTGTCTCTGTGACGCAGCCTTCGTCTGATTTGTCCTCTGTGTATCAATATCATCGTTCCATTCCCGAACGATTAGTAACGTATGTATATTCACTGTAAAATTTGTAATAAGAAACAAATTTGCAATACCTTACATATCTTTGAGCATTTCTGCGGACAAAAACCAACCTCAGGACTTAAACTGTGAAGGAGACCGACTGTGTTGCTCATCAAGGAGCGAAGCTCGGCTTCCCATTTTTTTTTTAACCGCCAACGGCATACTATCTTCGGGATTGCCATGGTTTTCGGCAAAATTTAAAATATTCTTCTATCAATGAGCTTGGGTTTCTTCACTGGCACGACTCCAATCGGCTTCCAAAAGATTTATTGCTGTTTTTAAAGTTAGCTTCCTCATTGACTGGAGCAAATCAGATTTCGTCGCTGCTATTGAAGCTAGAAGGCTGTTTCTGTAGTGCAGCTTCGTGATTTTTATTGCATTCTGATCCATCGGTTGAATGAGGGGAGTAATGTTTGGTGTCATAAACATTGCGAAAATTTTTCCATCTTCCGCTATCAGTTCAGCTTCATCTGGATGAGAAGGAGCGTTGTCGATTAGGAAAAGACCTTTAACTGGCAAGTTTTTCTCCTTTAAAAATGATTTCACCTTAAAAATATTAAATTTTAGAAAAATGTTGACAAAATTCAAAAGGAACCTGTACCTGTGCAACGAATGATTCATGAAACCATTCTTCAAAAATAGCCGACGTCATCCAGGCGGATTTTGAGTTTTTGTACTCGATGGGGCACTGAAAATTTTTAAAACAGCTTTGGCTTCTTCGCCTTTCTAATTGTCAAGATTTTGAGTTTATGAGTTCCAGTGTTTGAGCAATACAAAAACGTGATTCGCTGCTTCTCCAACTTTACGCCTGGGGCTCTTTTTTCCAAACTAGAGACATTCATTTTTTCAGGCAGAAGTTTCCAGAATAAATTGGACTCTTCAGCATTATATAGCTAATCCCTGCGCAAGTCCAATTCGGCCATTTTAGCTCTAAGTTTTTCTATAAAAGGGTCAACTAGCTGAAGCTGTGAAGATAATTTTTCGCCCGATATTTGAAGAAGTCGAATGCCATCGCTAGCGTAAAAATCAGCTTCGTTTTCCTTTAATTTTGAATGCAGGTTTTTGGCTTTTTCTTTCAGCATTAAAGCATTTACTGGTCAGTTCTTATTTCGCATACGGTTAAACCAACGATAAAGAGCCTTGGGCGCAATCGAGGGTCTGTGGGCATCATAATAGCCTGGTCTATGGTTCAAAAGGCTTTGATGAATCAACACCTTTGGATGATGAGAAAGCTCTCCAAACGTCGCATTCAAAAGAGGATGCCACGCCTAATATGAAACTCTCTGGGGGCGGATAAGGAAATGTAAAAGTTCTAACGCTCAAGAGGTGCCAGTGAAAATGTTAGGCAAACATAATTTGGTATATATCATTGAAGTTCAGAATAAACGGAACCATTCCGATGGCACTACCTGCTCTTCTGTACCAAACTTACCAAAGTGGAAGTCAGCCGAAAGCAACTTTAGTGGATCCCAAAAATAGGCTGAAGATATAGTTAACTTCTACGGACTTCCCTAACACACTGTGATCCCTAGAGTAGGTTAGGATCTTGCATCGTTGGCAGCAGCGGAGATTGGTTGTGGGAAACAGCGGAGTGGCTGCAAAGTGCCGTTTCACTTTTTAAACTGTGGATGGTCGGGTCTTTCAAAGCTGGTGAGGGAATTCTCGATTTTGAGGAGAGCATGTGGCATGTTAGTGGGTAGCACTCTCGCTCAACAGGACACAAATAGGCCTGCCGCTGAGCTTACTCTATCCGTCGGCCCAATCTAAGCGAAAGCTCTCCACGGACTGCGGGGCCTCATAAACTACGAGTTTGGCAAGGTGCGTGTCCACAAAAAAGTTGCGATGGCGTATCGCTCTGTTGCGGCTATCACCAACTTGGCACCGAGCTTTGAAGCCAAGGAACAGCTATATTGCTCAAAGGAAGCTACTGCATCTAAAAAGCGGTGATCCTGCCTGTTGGGGATCGGGAACCTATAGAGCAAGCAGATCGTTCAAGTAAGGAAACCAGCACTCTCACAGATTCCGAGGGTTTCCTTGAAAGCGAAGCAGAGGCATAGAAGGTTGGATGTGTCACGGGAAAAGTGAGTGAACATGGCCAGCAACCGGGGCTGGTAGATGACCAAACATGCCCAAAAAACCAAAGACCAATAATGGCGCACTCATTGGTTCATCTTGAAAGAGAAAAATAAAAATAAATGGCTTCTGACTGTTTGTATCACCAAGAGCTCTCTATATTTTAGTCTGGCATGGCTCTGTGATATAGCACGGTGGCAATCGCTTTTACCTAAATATTTGCGTAATAAAATAACTTAAAGCTGTAAGTAAGGTAGCGTCAACAAGGACTGTAATTTTTATCCTTTTTTTTGGAGGCAGGCGACAACGTTCAGTTTTACTAAAGTGAATTTGCACAGCCTCCAATCCATCATTTCTGAAAAAGCAATCATAATGTAAACGAACATTGTAAATACCTAGTTACATTCAGAGCTTGCGACTGGTGTTTTTTTTTTATGTCATAAAAGAGTTGATGCCTTAAATTTAATTTGTAGTTGTGTGAGTTCTCTGTTTCAATATTTTTTTTCTACATTGCCTTGTAGCGTGTATGGTTTAGTTATTCTTTATTTATTCATTTTTTTCGATTTTATTTACATTTTATTTAATTTCATTTCATTTCTATTCAAATCGTTTTATGTATTGTAGTTAAATATTAAATCAACAATATCCAACCGGAAAAGCGAATTGCTACGGGTTTGAAATTAAAAGCCATTCTATTGCATTTACATGGATATTAAGAGCAAATTTTATGTGTTGAATGTTGAATAATAAATGTAATAAAATGTAAATGTGGTAGCATACGAACACACTCATACATATATCATACGCGTATACGTAGCTATCATAACAAATAAAAGTCATTCTAAGTCATATGAGTTCATGTGTGTGGGGGTATAGGTGGAGTGGCAAATATTTCAAATTTACAAATTTAATTAAAACAAGCACACAAAATGCAAATAATGAATAGGTAGGTAAAGATAAGAAATTTTTGAAAATGCTAAGAGGGGGCTACTTAGTGTAGCTGCTCGGGTATTTCCATAGAAATGAATTCGCGCATGGCAAAAGAATATTATTAGTACATATATTAAAAATCAACCGAACGCTTGCAGATGACAAGGTGGTAGCAATATTTGCCTCCTTTAGCTCTACGAATAGGCTTATAGAGCTCTTCGTTTATGAAACCGGGGCAAATTCTGCAATCACACTTAGAAAATCTGGCTAAAGGAGGTCGAAGCAAGGCGAGCTCTTACAAATGAGGCAATACACTGATTATCTACCTTCTTCGTGGGAATGGAGTAGGGGCAAAGTAACAGAAGAGACCACTACTATTATCTATACGTCGGATTCCAAATGAACTGCTGGTTGAATACGGAGGTTGTCTCAGAGAAACTGAATCTCTCTCTCTCTAAAACTGGATACCCAATTTGGTTGGTATATTTAACATTTATTGTTATTATCTTGGGCAAAGATATTTGAAATTCTAGTACTGCAAGTAGATGCCAAACTTGACATTTGAGTCAAGGTTACTCGGACATAGGAACATGCAAATATACGCTAGCGAAAGAGCCCACGAATTGGCCAGAAGCAGAATCTCTTCTACTGACAGCGAGGCAGAGAGGATACGCTTCCCGCTAGGAGTAATCAAGAGAGAACTACACCAACAGTTTACATTAATTACAGAAACTAGATGGAGAAAATTGCGAAAGAAATCTCACCCACCTACGCGAAATCAAGAATGTCAAAAACAGTTGACCTTCTAAGTAAATCAAAAAAAATTTATACAGCCACAATCCCGCGACACTGGCCGATTGCTTAACATGTGCCGAATATTGGTCTCCCATGCAATACTCGATGTCGAAGCAGCATGATCGAATAGTAACGAAATAGTTCATCTTCACTACATCTCTGAGTTTCTAGCTTAGGCGCAGTACTCTGCTTGTCGAGAGATCTAAAGCAGTTCCCCCACAGTGTGATGAATAAAATCCACAGATGCATCCACAAATCTAAATGCTTTGAAGATCGAGAATCGGGACAGTTAAAAATATTTCACATAACGAGCAGAAATTAGGTCCTACTCAAACCCAAATTTTTGAAAACAAATGTCTACACTAAAAACAGGTAACAACGCGAATAGCTAAGCTAATTTTTCCTATGAAAATAATAACTAAAAGGTATCCTAATGCTACTAGTGTTCTTGACTGTTCTCCGAAAACCATTTTTATTTATTTAAGGAGGAAATAAATTACGCTGCGTAACAAAAATTAAAAAAAAACCTGCGGTCATCATTTTGTTAATAGTTTTTATTAACATTGGTAGTAGACTTACGAACTGTGCTTTTACTTTTTTGGATGGGCTCTAGTTCTTGAGATAAACTAAACTTAAGAAATTAATGAAAAAAAATTATATGACCCAGTTGGAGTTGTATTAATGTAATTATTCCTCAATAAGTTCTACTATATAAATTATTAAAATAAGTGGGTATACTAAATACCCCTGTTTTATATGTTTATGGGGCAGTCTTGTAAGAAATGAACATTGGATTAGAAAGGACTGGCCGGTGAGAGAAAATATGGAGGTAGGAACAGCAAATGTGCTTCATGACCAACTGATAAGCCGAGAAAAAATCATTCCAAGGAACAAGGTGAACGGTTGCACCAGTACATAAAAATAATGGAAGAAAGATACCAAGATCGATGGGACGACCACATGATGGCAGACTACTGCTGGAACTTAATACGGGCAGACTACTGCTGGAACTTAAAACTACAGAAAAAGTTTTTTGTAATTTTTTTTTAAATTATATATATATATATTTTTTTTTTTATTTTTGTATTATTTTTATACAGGCGCGCAATAAAAATATAATTTAAATCCATATTGGTATTTGAATAAGGTTTTTTCGTGAAATACTTAAAAGTCTTTATCTGAAAACTAGAGCCAATACGACAAAACTGATATTATTTTCGTAATCAGCGCCCCCAAATTACCCTAAAACGACTTAAAACTCTCCGACCGCAAAATTTTGTTCCGCAGTGTTATCATATACGTCCTTATGTTAGACAAGTAAAGAGAGGGCCTTGTTAGGGTGTTCTTATTTCAAGGAAACTGTAATTTTTGTATGCAATAAAATACGTTAATATAATGCTCTTCATTTTTAAAACGTAATCGACATAATACTCTTCATTTTTCAAATTTACACGACTATATTATTATATATTTAATAATGATTTTAAAATTCCATACCATATTTCACTCCCTAATTAACTTTTTCATGCTGAATTATAACGAATTTTGCTGCACGGTTTAGCAACATATTTAATACATAGAGTTTTCGAAAATAACCGTTATATTTCGAAAATGTGCTTACTGAGTTGAAATTTAATGTGTACACCAAATTTGGTAGAGTTTGATAGAGTAGTTTCATACATATTCCTTGTTGACCTTAAGTGGGCAGTTCGACGGCAAATTTCCAATAATTTGATTTTTATATCTTTCTCTCTCTAATTTTTCAAATCAAATTTGACCAAATTCGCTTTAATATTTCGTAAAATATACTTTTGTTTGTTTTTTTAGCGACATGAGAGTGATTTTTTACATCGCGTAACGAACGAACTACTAATTACTACTACTATAGTAATTACTACTACTATTTTAACTAATTTCTACCACTATTTTTACTAATGCTACTACTAATTACAACCACTATTTCTTACTAATTCCTACTACCAAATACTACCACTATTTACTGCTAATTTCTGCTACTATATTCACTTATTTCTACCACTATTTTTAGAAATTCTACTACTAATTGCTGCCACTATTTTTTACTACTTTTACTTATTTCTACTACTATTTTTTCCTAATGTCTTCCTCCACTTTTACTCATTCTTCTACTATTAACCACTACTATTTTCACTAATTTCCACCAGCATTTTTTCAAATTTCTACCACTACTTTTACGAATGCTACTACTAATTAGAACCACTATTTCTTGCTAATTCCTACTATCAAATACCACCACAATTTCTTGCTAATTTCTGGTACTATATTTACTAATTTCTACCACTATTTTTAGAAATTCTACTAT
This sequence comes from Anomoia purmunda, assembly GCA_951828415.1. Taxonomy (NCBI): domain Eukaryota; kingdom Metazoa; phylum Arthropoda; class Insecta; order Diptera; family Tephritidae; genus Anomoia; species Anomoia purmunda. The sequence continues at coordinate 42,210,546 of OX639995.1, forward strand.
TAATTGCTACCACTATTTTTTACTAATTTCTACTACTACTTTTATTAATGCAACTACTAATTACTACCGCAGTTTCTTACCAATTCCTACTACTTGGTAATTGCTACTCCTATTTTTACTCATTTCTACCACCTACCTAATTACTACCACTGTTTCTTACTAATTTCTACCGCTATAATTTATTAATTTCTACTAATATTTTTACTCATTTCTACCACTATTTTTAGAAAGCCTACTACTAATTACCACTACAGCTTTACTTTTTTCTTTTAGTTTTACTAACACTACTACCAATTCCTACCACCATCCCTTACTAATTTCTACCACTATTTTTGAATTGTATTTAAAAAGTATTAATTTTATGATTTTTTCTACCAAAAAGGCAATTTACCTCATTTTTCAGAAATCGGATGAGGAAATGGAAGTAAAGATGTTGGCGATTTTCGCCACTACGAAAATCACTTCGCTCCTTCTCCTAAATCACTCCAAAAGACTTCACTTTTGCGGGTTTTCAGGGGTTTAGTTCCCAGAGTTTATTTCTATCATGACCAAAATAAACATCTCTCGTCCACAATATATTACGTCGTATCATTTTTAAAAGAATTTATCTCTAAAATGTCCTCTTATGCAAATAGCCAAAGGCCATCACAATTTCTTCGCATTTTTATTAGATTGCGAAAATGGGCCGTACAAGAAAATGTTGGACGAAGTCAACAAAAAAGTTAAGGTACAATAAGAGGCTTTACCTATAACACTGAACAAATATTAATTGTTTCTTTAAATAAATAGAAAATATACAAACGTTAATGACATTTTGCTGAGAAATAAATAAAATGAATGAAATAAAAATGAGTTAGTGTATCTATCTTGCCAATTGCCACAATGCTTACAAATATTTACAATATGTGAATCTAACAATTCGTCGATATATGTACATACAAAAATGTCTAAGTGTTTGTGCACAATACAAAGGTGTGATAATGTTGTACAAAATCGCATTAATATGCTCCGAGCACACACTCTATGGCTGCTTCACAAAACTCACAAAGATATATTGCATGCTAAGTTGCTGGTGAATAAATAAACAAAAAAAAAACAAAAAACAAAATAGAAACAACCACAATTACAATACAACAAACTAAATTATCCCACCAACAAATTGAGAAGCTAAGAAAAGCAACGCCAGTTTAATGTTGTCTGAGAACGCCTATTATTTTGTTTTTTGTGGTTTTTTTTTACCTCAATGAAAAGCTGCTAGACAAAGGACTGAGGTTAAATGCAAAAAACGCAACAAATTTGATAAGCATTTAATTTTTTTTTTTTTTAGGTGGAAAATATTTTCAATTTTATTCAACAGTAAATCTGCTTAGTGTCAATTGAAAACTTTTTGTCTCCTTTCATCTAAATTTTTTTCTTTTTGAAACAATATAAATAGATAACCCTATTTAATTTTTCATTGGAAATTCTTGTACGAAAATCCTTGAGACGAAAATGTTTGTATAACCTTCATGAAGATCAGATATCTGTAAGTACAAGAGGATGGCTATATAATTCATAAAAATGTCTAGCAAAATAATCCGAATGACAAGCTGAGTCGATGGAGCCATTTTCGTATCAAGAATGGGCATTTTTCAGTGAATTATTAAGAAAATAAATAATTTAATTCTGTTTACAAGTTTTATATTTTTAAAGGAAGAATAAATTTTTATTTCTCTTTCCATTAGTTTTGAATAACGAATATCTTTCTATTCACAATACAAATAATTTTGAATTACGAATAGATTTTCATTCATGTACGTAAATTTGTACAACCCTAAAATCCTCTCAAAACCAGCCTTTGTTTCTGCCTGGCTGTCGGAACAAATGGTTACCTTACCCGTTACGTTCATGTCTTCAAGCAATTTATAGGCCGCCCATATCGAGAAATCTTCCTTCTGGGACACACTGCAATAAGAGGGGAGTTTGATTTACAAGGACAATTCTAAGGATTCAGAGTATATGCCTCCAGAGCTCATCTTGGAACCATCGGGGAATATCCTTATTCCGCTATCGGCGAAGACCTTACCCCTGTTCTATGCATTCCTACTTTGAAACACTGGTTTAATTTTGTGCTCAAACTACAGTTTGCAAGGTCTGAAATCCGTCCGAATGTTATAGGTAGTTGATTAAGGATACCCTTCCAGCACCCAGATTCCCAGAGTCTAAATACTATGTGTGAAGATGTATATAATATAGGTATATAAATCAATTGGATACAGGTTTTTAAATGGTATCCAAAGTCGCCGTTGGTTAGGTGCGAAAGGTTCCGGTGGCACCAACACACGCGGTGTGTTGAACCTTCAGCAGACCGGTGAGGATGTATCTCTTCCGGAGAGCTTAGCACCTGACTACAGAGTTATAGCTCAGCACCGGAGGCATCACCCCTTGGTACATCCAAAGTACCATCTTCGACTTGAGACCCTACTTCCTGCCAAACATCGATTTGTAAGCGTAGATAGCAACACAGGCTTTCCGTTCTCGATGCTCAATGCACATTTTCCAATTTAACTTCGATAGTCATCTCCAAACACTTCGTACTGGAAGTTAAACCTAATTGTCGAACGTTAGGCTTGGCGGTCTGAAGGTAGTTGGTTTATATTTATTCGTGAAGAACAAGAGCTCCGTCTTATCTCTATTTAACCTAAGGCCACAACCTTGTGATCCTCTACTTAATTCTGCCAATGTTCTTTCCATGATTTCGCACATCACAGAGGGGGAGGAAACTTAATCAGGATCGCCACATCGTCTGCATACGCCACAATCTTAACCTCACCTGTGTTAAGTTCGACCAGGATGTCATTTCTGGTGATGAGGCACAAAAGTGATGAAAGCACTGCTCTTAAAATTCCGATATTCAATTTCAATATAATAAAGTGGAAGTTATGTGTGGCTCAAACTATTTGTTTCTTTCTATTTTCTATAAAGTCTGATTAAAAACTTTGATAATTTGATGAAAATTTGTTGAAGAAACTTTGAATAAAACACGAGTACAAAAACCATTAGTGACCTAATTGGTACTTGCGCAAACACTTTCTAACTGGCAAACAGATTATGTTTTATAAAAAATTGTAACTGAACTTCATTTTGTTTATTTCTTTTCTTTTTTGTCGATATTACTTTTGGGTCGATATAGTGTTCCTATTTACAATCGAACCACTCCTTTATTTAGGTCATTAAAACGTAGTACTTTTGTGAGCTATTGGTTCGGGCAGTTATGACCGTTTACAATATCGGGATGTGACACTCGGCGTTTGTGTGATCTTAGCAAAATTTCTGGTATAACAAAGCAGTAATAACACTAATAGTGCAAGCTTTTGATTTTATTTATTTTTTCCAATTAATATATTAAAAAGTAATAAATTACTTATAAAGCAAAGCACAAAAAGGCTCACAGGCTTTTGGCACATCTTTGCGACTTAGAGCAAATCTCAATGTTGTCACTTAAGCCGCTCGTGACCTACTTTTCAAGTGTTGAAGAATGAATTATTTTGAAAATGAAAAATTAAAATTACATAAGTCAACAATCAGCCAAAGCGCCCTGATTACGCTGTCAGCTATTGCATGTAGTATGCGCTGATAAATAGCAAATATTTACCCACCTACCCACAATATATGTATGCATGTACTTATAGTAAGTATGTGTAGCCTCAACAATAAATGCAACTAGAAAATAGCAAAGCTAAAATGCATTAACGCTGATGGTGACACTTTTCTTGCCCGCAAACACCATCACCATCACCATCACCATCGCCATTAGCAACACGACTACCCACCACTCATTCGCTCATCCCTGACTTTTTGTTGATAATCAAAGTGTCTCTGCTATTCATGTTGTTGTTGTGGTGGTTGATATTTTATGTTTTGTGTAGAAAGTGCAAGGTCAAGCATAGTAATACCATCGTCCGTCACTATGCTCTCTCTCTCTCTCTCAATACAGTTGCTCGAGTGGAAAATTATCTAACAACAATAGGTAATGTCAGATGATAGCTAGCGGTAAATTCTTTTCATGCTATTACCACTCGTTCTTCACCAGCCGACCAACAACAACAACAAACAATATAAGTACTGTTGTTACTTTTATTATAATGGCAAAATAATATTTTATCAGGCATTTGCAAAGATTGCTTTTGAAGTAGCCGCAGTAGCAGCAGCAGCTCTTAGCCGCGAACAACTTTTTGCAAATAACTTTCCCGGCCGCGAAGTGAGGAGTTGATGTTTCAAGGTTAACGCGGCGATTTGTTAAGGAATTATCTGTGCGGGTAAAAAAAAAAACTATAGGCGGAAGACCTTAATTTGTTGGAATTTAGCTATGGCTTATGGCTTCGTTCAGCTCAAGTTTGCTTAACCCTTAACACGCGAAGCTCATACAGTTCACATTCTTTGCCAATATTAGTATTAATTTTTAAATTTAAATTATATGCTAGTACGACGAAAAAATTGGTTTTTGTTCCATGGTTTTTATACATACATAGAAATAAAGATTTTTTGAAAAATGCTTACGGGTGGTATTCAAAAATATATTTTATAAGACTGTTTTTCATAAGTGTTTAATTTTATGTAGGAGTGACTCATGAATGAGTAGCACATTTGACTTAACGAAGAAGGCGAGACGCTGACTACAAACATGGCGAACAGGACAGTTGACGTTATAAATTTACTTTATTGTACTATCTATTTCAAATAAATTTTATTATACTTTATTTAACTTAAAAAAATTTTTCATTTTGAAAAAGTGGCAAACTTTCAATAAACTTTTTTGAAAAAATTTCTTGTAAATATATATGTATGTATGTATGTATGTGAAATATCCTGATTTCACTTCAGTTATTTATAAATTTGTATTAAATTTTCAAACAGTTGGCAACCCCTCACAATTTTTTCGAGACTTATTTTCCTAAACCTCTCCCAGTTCAAAACAATATTGTAATGCTTTATTTACTTATCTCATAAATTTGGATGAATCGAAATTTTCTTAACAGGTGGCAACCATCTTCAAATATATTTCCCGAACAGAGCTTCACTAAACCTTTTTCATTTGACATCAGTATAGTAGACTTTCCGCTACCTAAGCAATTAATTTCAATCAACCCTCTTTGAAAGGTAGCAACCCCTTTCTTTTTAGTGCAATACAGTTTTATCTCAGTAAACATGGCATTAATATTTTCCAACACGCGTCAACACTCTTTAAAAATATTTTCATGGTTCAATCTTATCAAGCCTACTACATTCAAATTTCGCGCCGTGAGCCTCTCCTAACTTAGTGATTTCATTAGTTTCATCTTTTCAGTAAGTGGCAACTCTGCCAAAAATAGTTTTCAATATAAAGATTTCTTAAGCGTCTTTTGTTTGAAATTCATATTTCAGTATTTGATTTGACTTATAATTTTAATTAAATGTTTAAACAGGTGGCAACCCTCTCTAAAAATATTTTTTTTTTAATTAAGCCTACTTTAAACTTTTGATTTACCATTCACATTGCAAAACGTCATTTTTTTCTTTTAATTTGTATTTAAACAGGTGGCAACCTTCTTTCAATATACTAAGAAAATTAACTTTACTGAGCCTTTTTGATTTGAAAGCTATATTGCTTATGATTTCATTTTGTGTTTTAATTGCATCGAACCTTTTAAACAGGTATGGAACCCCTTTCAATTTATTCTATATTACCCCATACCTATAGCGGACTATGAATGTGTGTATCAAATCTTATCCAGATCTATCCAGTTGTCATATATAGTAATGTGTGATTTAACTTATTTATTTGATTGACTATAATTTTTTAAACAAGTTTCTTTAAATACCTACATTTATTTAACCGTTTACGTCTGAAACACACAAACTTTCACATTTATAATGTTTGTAGGATACCTTCTGTATTATGTTTTTGCTTTTTTTTGTGTTTAAATCATTTATGACTCCCCCCGAAGCATTGAAAGAAGCTACTGACAATGATTGTGAAAAATTTATACCGGGTTCCATATCTTTAAAACAAGCTATGGCTTTATATGAACATGGAATAGTATGTACAAAAGCCTGTCGCGCGGTGGGACCAACCATTTTTTTTTATCCACGTAAATAACGCAATACAAAGATATCCAAACTGTTATATTTTTCTTATGCATACTTTTAGGCTGAAGACATTGGAATTAACAATTTGAGAGCGAGATGTAGTGAGGAGCAGGACGCGTGTCTTTTATGTATTAGATATTTCCGTTTGATGCACAACTTTTCCTAGAACTCTAAGAAGATATTTGAAATATAATTTCATTTATTTCTATAGACGCCTTCATTTCGTAGAACACTGCGTATACGTAATGAATTATCGGAGTAAATACATTAATATTATATGTATGTAGATAGTAAAAAGAAATAATGTTGATTACTAAGAAGTTGACGTTTGCTGACTGATATTAGAAACTGATTTGATCCAATTGATTTCTGGTGTGATGAAGTAGGCTAATATTTCTTGCATGCAACTGCTTTGTTTTCTACATTCTTGGCATTAAGGACTTTTACATATTTACATGTAACCAAATTCTTAATTCTACCTCAATAATCCGTTAAGTATACGCAGTGGTGCACCTTACGACCGCGTCTCTGTGCAATTTCTTCTACCTCACTATACCTCGTTAAGGATATGTACCCAACAAGCATTTGGGTAAGTGCATTTCAAAATAACTTGAAGTAAGCAATCATTAAATATTTTTGGTATTAAGTAAAGGGATTTCGGGCAATACAAATACAAGAACTTCAAATGTCAGACAAGCTAAAAACAAGACATCGGCGAAATGGTCGTTTGTACAAAAAAAAACACTTAAATAAGTACAAAAGGAGAGTAAAACTCATATAGAATTTGTGGAAACTTAATTTTTTTACAAATAGTACAAAAGTTTTCAAAATTTACTTTTAAAAATAAAAATCAAACTTTGCCGTAAACAAACAAACAAAATGAATTATTCTGATTTTTCACCTACCAAAGCATAGGAAAAAAGAATAACTCAACTGTTTGGCTTAAACAATCTCGTATGAATTCGCCTCGGCATTAAATTTATTTTAAGTTTTTGCAAACTAAACTCTTAAGAAGTGTTAAGAGCGCACTTAGCGCAAGCGAAATGTAAATATTTGCGACAAAATCCAAACAAATATTATTTTTTCTTGAAGCGGTAATAACGCAAAAAGAAAATAAATGTCGTGTTAAAAAGGGGAAAAAGGCAATGTAAAGAAATTTTCAAATTCAATTTTGAATACTTAAATTGAAGTTTTCAAAAACAAAACTTTTAATCGCTCAACTTTAAAAGCGCAAAAGAAATGTTAAGAAACTTAAGAAAAGTTTACTTCAAAGCACATTAAATGCGCCTGTAATTGTATATTGTTTAACTTATATTATTTAGTATTTTCGAATATAAAACTTATGTAAGCATTTCTAACGTTCTTCTTAAAAAACTTCATTTCAATAACGACATGAAAATAATTAGGGCAAAATCAAAAAAAGGCGCTTTTGTCTCAGCTCAAACTATCATCATCCGGATTATAGAAAGTTAACAAAAAATGGCAGACCTAAAAAGATTAAGAACCGAAAATGAAAAAAGAAATTTTACATTTAATATAAAATAGTGGAATCAAACCGAGGAATCTTTCGAGCCATATAGCGATGGAATTTATTACACATTGTTCAACAGTGGCTACTCAATACGAACAAATGCTAATAATTACGAAGGAGCAAGCTTCCTAGACCAACTTTACCGAAGACAGTAATAAATAGTCCAGAAGGTCTGGGTTAATTTCTTCAAATAAATAAGTAAAATGAAATTGTAAAATTTGAAGACGTTTTTTAATATATATTAACTCTTTCAATTCATCTTAAATATGAGTTTTTTCCCCGTCCTCAAAATAGTTAAAATAAAAGCTTTAAGTCGCTTAAAATTCCTGTGGATTTTTGACATTTTTTTTCAATTTGTGTTTTTGGAACTTTTATTATCTTATGCCTGAATTCTAAATGGCAGAAAGTCAACAACACCGTCAGCACAAGGACATATTTCAAATCAATGAGAATTTATATAAAATGCACGCGTTATATGGATCAAAATGCCACATGCCAAGATTCCAAAAAATCGCCAAGAATCAACGCTGAAATTCGACAAGTAACCTCCAAACACTTTCTAATAACTCTGTTACAAAAATTGATATTTGATAACAATTTTATTAATTTTAATTCTGTACGAAGTTGTAAAGATAGAACGACATTTTGACCAAAAATTACAATATAAAATTCATCCTAAAATTATTTCGAATATTATAAAAAAAACACTGTCCAGTCATTTATGCTCCTCACTGTACATAACCCGTTATAGTATTTTTTTATCGCGAGTTGCCACCCTTCTAAAAGGTTAAATTCAGTTAAAACAATGAAATCAAAAATGGTAATATGGGTATCAAGCAAAGTTCTTTTGAAAGAGCTTCATTTCCAAAAAGAATTCAAAAACGATTGCCACCTGACTCAAAGTAATTTAAGTTAAATTAACAAATTAAATTAAATTGAACAATATAATTCAATTATATGAAAAGTGTTAAGAGAGCAACATTTAAAAAAAAATTGGAGAGGGTTGCCACCTGTTTAAAAAATTAATTTTAATTAAAATAATAACAAGTTAACTCAAGGTTGAAATATAAATAGATATCCAACAAAGTAGGTGTAAAAAAGATTTATTTTTTAAAATACTTTTGGAGATTGTAGCCACCTGCCTAAAGCGTAAATTAAAGTTAGGTACTAATATAATAATATAAAAAACAAAACAAAAAAGCGAAGGTATTCAAACGAAGTGGGTTTAAGAACACTTATTCAGGAAAATAACAATAACAGAGCGTTGTCACCTGTTAAAAAATATAAATTAAATTTAACTCCTAAGCCTACTGAAACGCAAGAGCATTGCCCCAAAATGAAAGTGATTACACGAAAACATTTTTGAAAAGGGTTGCTACATGGGTGCCACCTGTTTAAAAAATTAATTAAAATTATAGTAATTTAAATCCAAGTATCCAACAAAGTTACACCTAAATTTATTTTGAAAAAACTTTTGAACACGGTAGCCACCTGCTTAAAATTAAATTAAATTAAATTATCAATATAAGAAAAGTAATACGCCAAGGGATTCAAGTGAAGTGCGTTTGAGAAAACTAATTCACAAAAATTTAATAAAAACGTGTTGCCACCTATTTATAAGTATACATTTAATTAAATGCTTAAACTAACTGAAATGAAAACATTTTTGAAATGGTTAGCCAAGTGGCTGAAATTGTACTATACTGGTGTCAACTAAAAGTGTATTACAACACATCACTTGGAAGTATATTTGAGGAGGAATGCCACCATTTTACAAAATTTACATATATGCAACAAAATATACATATAAACGCTAGAATACTGGTTTTAACTGATTAAGGTTTAGAAAAACTTATCTTTGAAAAAATTGTGTGGGGTTGCCAACTGTTTACAAACTAAAAACCAGTTAATATTATATTAATTAATAACGTAAGTGAAATAAGGATATAGAATAAGGCTTTTTGAAAGCAGTTCACAAAAGCTTAGCCAATTTTCCAAAATTAAATACAATTTATTTAACAATATTTTGTTTGAGCTCAAGGCCAGTATAAGGAAAATATTTTTGGAAAACGGACAACAACAATCAAGAGTGGTAGAAATGATAGCTACTCGTATTTCGGAGATCACCACATCTCCTCATCAGATATCGTTTATGGCTCCACCGGCTTTTGAATCCACAACCTACGTCTTTCTGTTGTCTTTTTCCCAAAAATACGTTCCTGGCTTTGAGCTCAAAAATTAATATTGCCGTTTAATAAAATCATTATATATTTTTTTCATTAATACACATTGCATTTACTTCATATTGTTACATATTTATATTGTCACTATAGTGGAATACATTTTTTGATACTTCCTTATTTATGGTCAATAAAAATTCATTTGTGTGAAAAATCTCCTATGAATTAAATTTTTTCTGAGCGATAAATAAAATGGAAGAAATAACGATTATTTCTGAAGCAGAAAATAAAACTCAAGGAATAACAATTATTTTCTGAACAACACATAAAACTCAACAAATAACGATTAAAAAGTCATTGTTTTAATAAAAGTTATAACTGGTTCGGTCCATGGTTTATTTAGAAAAAACTTTTCGTAAACTTAATTTCAGTTTACTTTGCTTATTGGGTGAGCCCCCCATCAGCCATTTTATATGCATACTTTTATACATATGTATGTACGTTATTAAGTATAACAAATTGGGAACTTTATTGGCAATTAATGATGTTAAATGGGCTCTTGGCCATTGTGGTGAAGTGGACATTTGTTGTCTGAAATAAAGAAAAATTAAGTAACGCATTATCTACCCGCAAGTGGCTGCACAGCAACAATGGATGGGGAAATTTTCATTTCTTTTTCACGTTTCATACGTTACATATACAAACACACTTGCGTATGTGAGAAGGATAGTAAAACTTTTGTGGTGCAAACGTAAAATTGGGAACGGAAATGGCATTTACTCTTAAGCTCACTTTCACGTAGTAAGTATGTTTACCCTTAAACAATAAGGAATGGAAAAACGAGGGAATAAGTAATGTGTTTCATTTATTAACTAGTAGTTAAAGACGAGGACATATATGTACATATGTAGTTTGGTATAAATTCAAGCCACAAGTCCTGCTAGTCAGCGATGTATTCGCATAACAAACATTTGTGGGGTCGATCAATAATGCAATTAACTTTTATGTGAAGCTTTTCAAATAGGCGTGAAAGGTGTTATGCTAAGCTGGACTTTCTCTCGAGGGTAAGCTAATTTAAGCACTATCGTTTAGTTCTCATTAAGCTAAAGTAATTTTTCAACAGAGTGGAAATGTAGGTCAGTGAGTGGAAATTCGGTTTTCATTCAAGATTATTGGATAATCATCTATTACTAATTTATAGGTAGGCACTTGCGCGCTGCAATTGAGGTATTAATTTTCTACATTCAAATTGGCAAACCTTTGATTTGAAAATATTATTCAAGTAAATAAAAAAAATCTAGACTCAGCCGTAAGAAAAGTGCCGGCATATTTTCTGTCCGAATGTCTGCTTTTAATCAAATTCTTTTTGCGGGAAACTGTTGCCTTATTCGAAATCAGCGCAAATACTGGTTATTCTTATGAAAAAAAGCGATAGATGTTTTATAAGATCCCACCATGCTGTGTATATTTTCACTTTTACAAATGTGTCAGCGCATCGGGGCGCCAAAAACACGACTATCACAACGATCACTAGCACTTAATTATATTAGATCAAGTTAGTCTAAAAACAAAAACATATATAAACAAAATTTATCAGAAAACAGCAGAAAACTTGAAAAGTAAACAGGGACCGTAATGATTATAAATTTTGTTTAAAAAAATCCCATAATGGACGAAATTAAGGCTATTTTTTGTTCAGAAAATAATTATTAATTTTGAGTTCCATTTTTCGCTTACAAAATAATAAGTAGCTTCTGTAGTTTATGGTTTGCTCGGAATGTACTAATAATTTTTTTAGTTTCATTTTGGTTGGAAAACCATAGTTTTTTTTATCAGTTTTACTTTCCACTTAGGAAATTAAAGTAAGTTTTTAAAATTTATTTTTTCCCTAGAAAATAACAGTGTTTTCAGTTCCATTTTTTGCTTCGAAAATAATAGGTATTTTCAGAGTTTTATTTTGTGCTCGGTAAATAATAGACATTTTTTGAGAAACATTTTGAGATATATTTATTTTATATTTAGAAATTTGTTTAATTTTGTTGAGCTCGAGGTCAGCAAGATTGTTGACGAGAAAATATGCTGATCACCGAAATATCAGCTTTCACTTTTACCACTTTTAGAAATTGTTGCTTTTTCATAGAAGATAATTTTATTTTATGCTTGGGAAATAACTGTTATGTTTTTTATATTATTTTTTGCTTGAAAAGCAATATGTACTTAGTTATTTTTTGAGATATACTTTTTGCTTTAAAGAGAATAATTAGTTTTTGCGTTTTATTTTTTCCTTGCAAAATAATAGATATTTTTTCAGTTATATTTTTATATAATTTGCTTTACAATGAATAATTGGTTTTTGAGTTTTATTTTTTGTTTGGAAAATAAAAGTTATTTTTTCAATTCCATTTTTTAACTAGAAATAATTTTTTTAAATTTTATTTTGCTTAGAAAATAATATTTGTTAGATTTATTTTTTGCTTAGCAAATAAAAGGTTACGTATTCAGTTTTATTTTTCGCCTGCCAGGTATTTTCTAAATTTTATTTCTGCTTAGCAAATATTGCTTACTTTTTAAGTTTTATTTCTTGCGTGGAAAGTAGTATGTAAATAATAGATATTTTTATTTAATTTTTGCTTGGGAAATACATGTTTTGTTTCGGATTGTATTTGTGCTTGGAAAATAATAGATATTTTCTGGTTTTATTATTTACTTAAAAAATAATAATTATTTCTTGAGTCTTATATTAGATCGTTTTCATATTTGAATTCAAAGAACTATTATTTTTTGGTTTTATTTTTGCCTGGAAAGTAAATTGCATTTTGAGTTTAATTTTTTGCTTAGAAAATAAAAAATTTTTTTCACTTTTTATTTTTTACTAAGAAAGTAATAATTCTTTTTGTCTTATTTTTTTCTTGGAAAATGAGTCATTTTTTAAATTTTATTTTGGCTTGGAAGATAGTAGATATTTTTTAGTTTAATTTATCTTTTATTTATTGCTTAAAAAATAATAATTATTTTCTTAATTTTGCCTTTCTGCCTAAACTAAAAGATATTTTTGACTTTGGTTTTTGCCCGGAAAATAATAATCATTAATTTTTTGTCCAGAAACTAGTAGTACCTATTTCTTCACTTTTTTCCTTAGAAAACAAGAGTTTTTGTATGAATTTTATATATTCTCGGAAAATAATGTAAGTTGTTATTTGTTAAGGTGACTCTCTTTCGTGCAACTTCTTTAACCTTATGTTAAAAAAGATAAACAACGCTAGCTGCAGAGTTGAACCGTTCAGGCACCTTATTGTGGTATGTCGCTGACATCGATATCAACGGCCTCAACAACCCCGGCGTTACTTCTTCCTTTTCCAAACTGGATAAAGAAGCGAACCGTATGGGTCTGGAAGTGAGCGAGCGAAAAACTAAGTACTTCCTGACATCAAATAAACAGTCAGCGCACTCGCTCTCGGCTCCCGCATCCCTGTTGACAATTACAATGTCGACAATGTGGAGGACTTTGTTTATCTGGGAACTAGCATTAACACCTACAATAATGTCAGCCTGGAAATCAAAAGTAGAATCTCTCTTGCCAACAAGTGCTATTTTGGGTTGAGTAGGCAATCGCGCAATAAAAACCTCTCTCAGCGCACCCAATCCACACTCTACAAGTCACTCATCGTGCCCGTGCTATTGTATGGCGCTGAAGAATGGGCACTGTCAGCATCGGATGAGATGGCCCTTGGAGTGATCGAGAGAAACATTTATGGACCTCTACCTCTTTGTTGCGACAGCGAATACCGCAGACGATGGAACGATTACATAGACATAGTTCAGCGAATTAAAATACTGCGGCTACGTTGGCTGGGACATGAAGAGGACGGTCTCCTGTGCTTTGGAAAGACCTAAAGGAAAAGGACTTGACGTCACTTGGTATTTCCAATTGGGGCCTGTTCTAAGAGTCTTGTTAACTTCTTCTTTTTTTTAGATTTATTTTTTGCCAGCGTACTAATTTAAAAATAACTTTTATTTCTGTAGCAAAAAATAAGACTCAAAAAGTACTGTTATTTTCTAAGTAATAAATATGGCTCGGAAATTGAGTATTACAGTCGAGCTTTTTTAATACCACTCATACAAACAAAAATGAATACAACAGACAATATTTCACATACAGTACGGTTCTTTAGTCGAACTTTGAAAAAGCAATCATTATATGAGCTTATTAAAAGTAGGGAAGAAATACTTGGCAATTTTTTTTTTAATTTAGATCAACAGTACTTACTTATTTCTATAATTTTCAAAATTTTTCTTACTGAGTTTAAAGGCAAAGTGTGTACCAAATTTAGTAGAGTTTTATAAAGAAGTTTCGCTTTTGCTTTAAATGGGGCAGTTTCACAACCATTTTCCAAAATTTTGCATTTGTGTAAACCTTTCTCCATATTTATTTCTTCGTATCGCATTTGATCGAAATTGCTCCATTATTTATTAATATGTCGGGTTTTTTTTGATTTTTTGTAAATTACCGTTATATGAGAGAACCGAGTTTTTTCTCCCGTTTACTGACTTGAAATAGAAAGAGTGTACCAAATTTGGTACATTTAATGTTATCTCTATTAACGTTCGCTCTGCTTTTGGAACCTTCCTTCGCGATTGTTTTGAATATTGTGAAAATAATAAGTCTCCAATTCTTATCAACGTAACTCAAAAAAACATAATTTTCATGCAAGTATGGACATAAATTGATGACGACTGATGGATGTCCTTCAAGTAGGCAGTACGCGCTCACTAGTTAATATATTCCGGCATTGGGGTGGCGATGTAAAGTAAATGTTGGCCTTGTTGATAATCTTCTCACCGGAAAAGTTGCTACATATACCGCATGCGAGAAGAAGGTATGTACAGTGGAATGCACCTGAGCTTAATCCGGATTTGTGTAGATATGCAGAGGTAAGCAGAAAAGTTGATGCAATGAGGTGGCATGCAAATGAAAAATTTCATTGCTTCTTTGCCACATAAGTATCGTATCGTACTGGTATGGCCAAGTAATGAGAATGAAAATGAACTTGCCAGATTTACGTCAGAGGGGCTGGTTTTCAATTTCTATTTTTCTCATTTTGATTTTCTGCTTACATTCCATTTTAGACTCCATTAAATGACTGATTTGCGTATCCTTCACAGCGCAGTTGGCGAACTCATGTAACACACATTTGCTGAGGTGGGTTATTGTTGCTTATGTGTGTGTGATTCTCCTTGAATGAATAAAGGCTTATCTAGAACGAAAAAAAATTGGAAAAGCAATTTTTCCGCCGTAAAAACACCAACTACCAATTGAAATCAGTAATTAGGCGTTAATACCTAGATAATTTAAAAAAAATTGTATTTTACTAAAACGATGATCATACATTAATCTATTTTTCTTATAGATCACTACATTCGCTATGCTAGAAAAAAATTGTAAAATCAACTTGTTCCCTTCAAAATATATATAGGTGTGTTTGCAGTGATTTTCAATATGCGGCATGGGAACTTATTGAAAAAGAAACAAACCCTGATTGCATTTATTCTGGAAAACTGGCAGTACATTTACTAAATATTTAAATATTCAATAGGTTTTTGTTTTTTTTTTGCGTGGCCACTTTAAACTGAGTTATTTTAATATTTTTATAAAAAATTTTGCTACACGCTTGAGGCCAGTTTTTAGTTGGCTATTGTTGTTTTTTCAACAAACAAAAATCCAAATATAAAAGCTGTCCTCAAGCTCGAATAAATATTGTTATTTTCCTTGGTAAATTATTGTTATTTTTATCAAATAAAAACGCTAAAAGTTACTTCATTTTAAGTATGTAATTCACACCAAATAAACTGATCCTAAAAACTAAATAATTAATAAATAAAAACAAAAATTTCAATAGCAGCCGAACTGCCGTACCTCATTGTAGTTATATTGTAAAAAGGAAAATGAAAAACAACAGCAATTGACGCGGCGCACAGTGGTACAGGCCCATATATTTGTTGGAAAGAAATTAGAAGTAGTTGGCGCGTGGTTTTAATTTTTTGTATTTCAAATTTATGGGCACGAATCTAGTAAAAAAGTAAAAAAATTGACGTGATCGGATTTTTTCTCAATACCGCTTTCAAAACACATATAAAAACGGTGCATCAAGGTGGAAAAATTGCTTATATTTCAAAGTTAAAAAATTTTCAAATTTAATTCCACACCACAATATGAAGTCAAAAGAATACTACGTTTTAAAATTTTTTAATCAGTACGTATTTTTATGTAATAATATAAGTATTAAATAAGACAAAATACAAATAATTTCACACAGCAGCTTTATATCAACTAATGAAGATTTAATTTCCTCGGTTAAGGGAAAGATTTTTTTAGTGTTTCTTATTGTTACTATATGTAATGATTTTCTGTCATCTCTTGTGGAATTGGGAAACCCATTAAATTTCATCATTTTGTTATGAAACCTCAAAGCATATTTTAGTACGCAAATAGCCAATACCCTACATACGTTAACACAAAGTCTAAATTTTGTGTAGAGTTACCACCTGTTAAAAAAGTTATAGTCAGTAAAATATAAAATAAATAAATTGCCATATAACAACTGGATAGATCTGAATAAGATTTGACACATGTATAGTCCGTTAAATGGGTTACCGTAGAATCGATTATTTAAAGGGAGTTGCCAACTACTTGAAAAGTTAAATTTAATTACAGCAATGAATGAAAGCAAATATTGATATATTGTTATCAAATGAAAATGGCTTAATAAAGCTTTATTTCACAAATATTTTGAATAAAGGTTGCCATCTGTTTAAATGCAAACTAAGTTAAATTAAAAAAACATAAATGGCATTTTACAATATGAGTAGCAAACTAAAAGTTTCAAGAAAACTTAATTTCGAAAATACTTTTGGGGGGGTTGCCACCTGTTTAAAAAATTACTTAAAATTATATTAAGTTAAATCAAATATTGAAATACGGGTCTCAAACGAAATAATTCTAATAAAGTCTTATTTTGGAAATAATTTTAGAGAGGGTTGCCAACTGCTTAAAAAGAGGGAATTTAACTAATTTATTAAGGTAAAGGCAGTATCGCGTAATGGGATTCAAAGGAGTGCATAGGATTGAAATTAATTATGAAAATATGTTTAAGGAGTGTTGCCACGTGTTTAACAACACTAATTTAATGCTATTTGTAAGCTTTCTGAAATAATATATAACAGTATTACTCTGAAAGGAAAGAGTTTATTCGAAAATATGTTTGATGGGGGTTGCCACCTATTAAATACCGTTGATTCAACGGTAATCCAAATAGCTTTTTGGAGAGGATTTAAAAAATCAATTGATTATAATAAGTTAATAAGTTAAAATATAGAAATATGGACCTTATACGAAGGAGTTCTAAGAAACCTTTATTTTGAAAATACCTCGGGGAAGGTTGTCACCTACTTAAAAAGGTAAATAAAATTTAGTTATTCAATTAGAGGGAATATTTGTTTATTTATTTATTTATTTATATTTATATTTATATTTATGTTTTTATTTATATTTATATTTATATTTATATTTATATTCATATTTATATTTATATTTATATTTATATTTATATTTATTTTTATATTTTTATTTATATTTATATTTAAATAACTACCATGTGCATTTTAACAATAAATTAGGTTTCACTTAACCGAATAGCTACTGCGCTGTTACTAATGACAAAAAAGTTTAAGCAATCAAACGTAATTGGCAAGTATTTAAGTAAAGTATGAGTAGATTTTGTTATTGTTAATAAAAAATTAAAAACCAAAACTAAAAGTGAATTAAAAGTTATAACCTTTGGTGATATTATTTATTTCCTGTTGCATTCGCATTCATAACTTTAAAAGCTAGTGCATTTATGTTAGGTCTAGTCGTAAAAGAACTCCATGATTTTTGCATTAAATTGAAGGTTTTGTTTAGGACAGTGAAAATAATCCTATTTAGGTCAAATATGCAAAGTTTTGTGCGATCACTTGTTAAAGGTAATTTCTTAATGCCACTCCGGACTATAAGGTGGATGCATAAGAAACTCCTAACTAAGCTCTTGTAAATTCTAGCAAGTCACTATTTATGGGCGTGGCCTGGTATTGTGCTGCTGGAGCACAATCCCTCTCCTATGGGCCGAAGCTGGCAGTTTCCGGGCGATTACCTCCTTTAGACAGTGTAATTGTTGTCCAATTGTTACCAATATAGGTCCGATTTAAGAGTTGGGGAATAGAGGAGCACTTCGTAGTAGAAGACCACCTGTCAATCCCACAAAGTACATACCAAAATCTTCCTGGCCGTGAATCCTGGCTTGGCCACCGTTTGCGTCGGATCATCGCGATTCAGCCACGACCGGTTTCACCTGACCTTGACCCACTATTCATTGCTAGTAGTCATCCGCTTCAGAAAGGGGTCAGTTTTGTTGCGATTCCGCAACGATTCGCAGATGGAAATTCGGTCGATGGGGTTTTTTCTTGCGTTAACACATGTGGCATCCATATAGCGAACTTCTTTTTATATCCAGCCTTTTTTAAATGGTTCCAAACGGATTTTTGTGTGCAATGTTTAGCAACTAGGAATAGAAAAAGTGCTTGCATGATGGTCAGACTCGACGAGTTCCATTATTTTATCGATATTTTTGATAATTGGTTTTCCAGAGCAAGGTACATATTACCGGGATGGAATCGTAGAAACCAAACCCCACGTGATTGACTATTACAGTATCAGAACCATAAACACTATTCAAATTTTTGGCTTACGTTATCGCCTTAATCGAAGAAAAACTGTAAAATATGGCGTATTTTCTCTCTGCTGGTTTCCATCTTTGACGCGAGCTCAAATAATACCCATGTAAAGTAATCACAAAACTTTCTGAACTTTTTCTGAAACTTTTTTTAATACGAAATCTTGTCTTTCTAACGTCTTATCGATCGAACTTATACAACGAGAGACGCAGACTACTAAAGCTTTACTTACTTACTTAATTGGCGCTACAACCGCTTAGGCGATTGTAGCCGAACTTTTCCGACAATTTGTGGTGTGTGTATTGATGTTTTAAAACCAGTTGAAGGACCTACCGTTTTATGCCGACTCCGAATGGCGAATGATTTTTATGAAAAGTTTTTTCATGGCAGAAATTCACCCGGGGGTTTGCCGTTGCCTGCCGAGGGGCGACCGCTATTAGAAAAAACTTTTTCTATAATTTTTGGATGTTACTTGCCCCGGCTGGGATTCAAATCCGAGACCCTCCGAATGAAGCGCACACTCGGCTATAGCGGCCTAAAGCCATCTATTGGAAAAATAATGAATTTCTTTTTACTAGACCTATTATACATATATCAGAATATAGGAGCTGTAACTTTGAGAAGAACTTATAATATTTAGAATTGCAAAAAAAATCACTCAAAATTCAATTAACTTTCAGCAGCAACCACTTATATACCTACGAAATAATGAAACTAAAGTACTTATTCCATTTAGAAAATAATACGAGTATAAAAATCTCCAACATACTTAGACACAGAGCAAATAAGTCAGTTGACATGTGCAATGCCTATACTCTCATTTATGTATATATGTAAGTGCTTTGAACTCTTTAACTGCTACACGAGTAGTTTGTATTTATAAAACGCTTTTGGAAGAAATTAAGCGTTGCATTTAAAAAGGACGATGAAGTCATAATAGCGGAGATTTCTTTAAATTGCATCCTTCTGCGATGCGATAGGAAATGCAGTTAGGAAAAAGTTGAACGCAATGGAAATGCTTGACGCTTTATTTGTGCAAGTGAGGGGAAAGGAGAATGAGTTACCTACAATTGTATGCATGCGTGCATTTAGATTTGCACAAACATTTGAATCTGCATATATGTGTTTTTGTGTTCTTTTAGCGCTAATACAGATACGATCGCCATTTATGAATGTTTGTATGTAGGTATGTGTGTGTGTGTGCATAGTAGCTACAATAACTACATACATATCTACTCGTATTTACACATTTAAGTTTGCAACGGAAAGGAAGTCTAAAGCCAAGCCTCCTGTGTGAATTCTTGTGTCAAGGATACTCAACCGCTGAAGTAGTTTGTGTAATTATCAACTTCAGTAAACAAAAACATCCGCGCACAATCACAGCCACACACACGCACATGCCTGCAGCGTTAGGATGTAGAGCAGGACACATTTATAATTATTCAGGTAGTACCATATAGATTTCTGACCCGACTCTCCCCTCCACCTCATCAAATCCCAACAGTTTTTGTAAAGCAATCATTAAAAGAGATGACGAAAAGGTATTCGCATGCAAATGCTGACAATTACAAAAGCTATGAAAATTCAGATGTGCCATATACACCCACACCCTCACCCACTCACACACACACTCACTCACACTCTCACACATAATCTCTCTGCAATGTAAATGTTTGACGAATACATATGCAGATATCCGCAGTAGCAGGTCAATGGTCCACGCAGCTTAAAAAAGCAGTAGGAAAATATTTGTGCGCGTCATTTCAACGAGTTTTGCATATACTATACATATGGATGTGCATATGTGTGTTTATTTTTCCCCAGCAACACACTGCAACCAGTTCATAGTAGAGCTGCATTCTTCCTTATTCATTCATGTAGTTTAATCCACTCACTTTGAGTTGTTGTCATCAACCAACGGCTAGTGACTAAATGGGAGGAGGAGGCGCTACCGGGATGGTGTCAAGCTTCTCCTTAAATTCTGATGAACTATGTAAGATGGGCTAATAAGTTACCTTCTTTAGACATCTAAAGAGCACAGACGGAAACCGCTACTGCAGAATACTGCAGGAACTCCTACCAGAGGCTTCCCTTGAAATCAACAACTTATCCGAGGATGCAAAAGATACCCTAGTCAATAAATTACCCCACCCTGTAAATCCGCGCTAGAATACCCTTGTCTGCTCAAAATCCTTAGAGGTAACTTTACAGTACTGGTAGATTGAGAAACTTTGTAAGCTAAAAGCGTCTGCTAGACGTGCTCTCAATAGAGCCAGGAGGTGTGGACTACATTCGGTCTAGAAACGACTGAATCAGTTTTCGGGAGCTATTATTTTGTAGTTTCGGTTATCACTTCCTTTCAGCCCTTCAAACGCGCGACGGTATAGCAACTGGGCAACTGCAAAAGCCTATGAAGCTGGCACGTCGATGACTTGTTACGATTTTCCCGGATGCTTACGCAGGGGCTACACTCCCGAGAGCTGGAAGCAGGTTATGGCAGTATTCACATGGATAGCGGGTAGTAAAAACTTTTGGGTATACCTAAGAACTTCAAGCCACTCAGTCTTTCCACGTTTATCTGGAAAATGTCTGAAATGCTACTTGACCAGCACATAATAATTTGGATTCGCTTTCTCAGCAGCCTATTGTAAAGGAAGATCATTGGAATCTGCCCTACGAACGTCCGTGAAGCCCACAAAGGAATCTCCCGAGTCTACATATGTATGTCCATCAGTAGCTACATTCATATGTAGCTTGGGACCATTTCGGCGCTAGTAAAGGACTATTTCAGGAACTTTCAGTAGTACGAGGGTGGTTCACAACTACCACAACTACTACTACTAGTTACTACCACTACAACTCTGAATAACTAGTACTACTACTACTCTTACAAATTCTACTAATAATGCTAATTACCACTGCTAATAATTAATACTACTACTACTAGTACCAACTACTACTACTATCACTACGACTACTACTAATTGCTGCTACTATTTTTATTAATTTCTGCTACTATTCTACATACAAATTTTCCAACTATTTTTACTAATTCTACAACTAATTACTACTACTATTTTTAATAATTTTACTACTACTTTTATAAATGCTACTACTAATTGTTGCTAATATTTTTACAAATTCCTACTACTATTTTCCACTACAATTTTTATAAATGCTGCTTTTAATTACTGATACTATTTTTACTAATTTTGCTACTATTTTTATTAATGCTACTACTATTTTTTACTAAATTCTGCTACTATTTTCACAAATTTCTACTACTATTTTTACTAGTTTCTAGTACTATTTATATTAATGATACCACTACTTACTAGTACTGTTTTCACTAATTTATGCTACTAATTTTACGACCGTTACTAATTACTACTACTATTTGTAATATGTAGTTTCTACTACTATTTTTCTACTAATTTCTACTACTTATTAACTTATTCTAAAACTAAAAAACTAAAAAGGTGTCTTATCAAACTCTCTTTCATATATTAATAAATATGTCTTTTTAGAACCAGCACAGAAATTTTACTTCTGGCTCGCGCACTTCGGTAAACGCGTGCTTTTTTTATATTATGATTAGATGACATGAAATTTTTGAATTAAGAACTTATTTGGACATGGATTTTTCTAAAAAAAAATGTTATCTTATTTTCAATTTCGGAAACTTAAAGTATTTATTTCCTTTTTTTTATTTTCAAGAAAACTTCAAAACTCCTAGTTATTTCAACAGCTAGCAAATTGCAAGATTCAAAAAATTTATATTTATTTTTATATTTTTATGAGCCAAGTTCTCTATGAACATAAACGCGCACTCTAATTTGTCGAAGTCTCAATATAAATTGAATGCTCTCGCTGAGCTCGCATTCGTGTGAGAGCACAAACATCTGATATTCCCGCGGTCAAAACGATGTCCACGGCTTGTTGGCCAATTTATGGGAATAAATGTTATTGCTCAAAAAACACAAAAAATGGTAATGCGAATTTCTTCAGATAAACTCAGAAATGCCTACGTAAAACATTTCTGACTGTGGCCAAACATGACTAAAGACTGGCAATTTTTTAAATGCAATTTTAGAAAAACCATTTTTAATTTTATGTAGGTTTAGTCAGAAAAGTACATGTTTTCTACAAAATTAAATACTTACCAAGTTTTGTATGTATGAATGTTTAATTTTTTAACATTATTCTTTTAGTTACTAAAAATTATTTTGAAATTGCGCTTATTGCTACTTCACACGTTTTCTATAAACAATGATTTTGACAGCGTACTATTAATTTGTGTGCTAATTTTTTCGACAAAAAAAAAAGATGCGCATCCATTTGGTCTGACGTTTTTTTCCATCCAATGTCATCCAAAAATCCTTAATTATTACAACTTTTTCTTCAAAATTGTTTAAAATTACCTACAATGCAGTACAGAAGTTCTAGAGCATTGGAAAAAAAAAATTGTTCTGCAGTTTTTTGAATGTGAAATTACCACCTCCAAAACTAAATATGTGGATAGATTTGGAGTTTTTCCCCACAAAATGCCGTATTAAAAAAACAAAAACTCGCCTTTTACTACATTTTCCGCAAGCATTCTTATGAATAACAACAAACGTAAGACGATTGCTACGTCAATAACCGTAACAGGGCGAAATGCAACAGATGAACAAAAATTACAACAACGGCATTACGAAACTCCCGTAACTGAATTTTATTCATTGCCAATGAATTTTAGAGAAGTTCATAGGTAGAAAAAAAGTCACCAGTCACATCGCTAGTATTTACATGGAAATTGACACTCGAAGACCTGTTGCGTAATATGTATGGAATTTTGTTTGTGTTGCACGTGCGGTAATCAGTGATTTGGCGGAAAGGTAGAGAAGAATGCCACTGGCGGCGAGAATGTTGGACGAAGTAGAGAAAAGTAAAAAAAAAAATTAAAGGACTTAGAGTTGTTGCTATGCCAACACTAAAAGTCTCCAACACATCGGAAATCGCATACAGCTACATATGTACATACATTTCACACGCACACACACATGCCCATTTAAGCGCCTACACACGTCATTAAGCACAAATTGCGCAAAAATAATAATAAAAAATAAATACGAAAGAAGAATAAAACCACAATAGCCCCTCTCCTTCCCCCTCGCTCCCAACAAGAAAACAACTAAACAAAACATATAAGACATACAATAAAAATACATTACAATAAAAAGTAGATGTGTTTTTACCAAAACGAAACAAAACCAAAAACACTTGGTATTACATATAGCAAAAAAAACCTTTTCTTTCAGCAAATATTTGAGCATCATACGCGCTTTAAAATTTGTAGAACTGCAGGGCAAAGAATCACAAACTGAACCAAAATCGGTAAAGTGAAAGAAGCAGGCATGACAACAGCAACAAAAATTAAATATGCGGCTGTCAGTTGAAAAGAAGGAGGAAGGCTTTCGTTCGAGCATAGAAATGTGCAAATAGTAGCATACTTATAGGCGCAATACCAAGGCAGTAGTATAATGGGAATAGCGATGAGTTGCAGTAAGAAACCAACATTTGAACAGCAGAATATATTGATGGTAGTGTACGATGTTGGAAAAATATGATATGCAGGCCTATTGTAGATATGACATCTGAGGCCGCTGTTATTTTTTTTCTATAATATAATAAAACTGGAGTAAAGTCGTGGCTGTACATTGAAAATTTCATTGAAAAAACGACCAAAAGCGATGCAAGGAATTTAACAGAATACATTTGGAACATTTGAAGAATTTTTGTCATTCTGTCTGTCTGTTTGCATGTAGTAATCTCCAAAATTACTAATCGGATTTTCATGGTACTTTAGCTGATCGCTAGACAGTAGCCTCAGACACAACATAGGGTATATATTATCAAAAAATTAAAGGGTATATTTACTATCATTTTCTTTAAAAAAATATTTTATTTTTCAACACCATCAACGCTGATTATTTTTGTAGTAAAACTAATTTAGCGGCACGGAAGTTATTTTTTATATCGCGTCACATAACTCGTGTCGATATCGCGCCACGAAGTTAGCAGTTCGGGACTGGTTCACAACAACCACTACTACTATTTCTACTACACTACAACTCCTAAGTACTACTACTACTAATTACTAGTATTATTTTAGCTAAAGCTACCCAAATAACCAATACTATTTGTATTAATTCTACTACTTATTACTACTACTATTTCTTCTACTATTTTTACTAATGCTACTTCTAATAACTGCTAATATTTTTGCTAGTTTCTACTTCTTTATTTTTACTACTGCTATTACTAATTACTACTACTATTTTTATTCATTTCAACTACTATTCTTACTCATGTCTACCATTAATTACTAATACTATTTTTCCAAATGTTATTACTAAATATTAATGGAAATTACTCTCAGTTTTACACGAAATCCATTCATGCCATTTATGTAGGTTGAAGAATAACGCCCAACATGATTTTGACAAAAAAACATTGTTATAAATGTAATCATTTATTAGTAAATACTTTTTAACCGAAAAAACTAAACAGTTTTGTGTTTTTTGTATGTTATACTAGCAATACCTCAAGAAGTCCGACGCATTAAATTTTATGTATTTATGTGCTACAAGAATTTATTTAAAAAAACAACTCATCTTTAAAAAAAATATATGCATATGTACATTGGGATGTCCAGAGATGAACGTCAGTTGGATCGATTTGAATGGCACCGTCTTTTTAGAACCAACATCAACATCCTCCAATTCAGGCACGAAAAAGTCATTAATAATGGCTCTATACTTATAGCGTTCCCCATTGACTGTAACTTTATGGCCGGCTTAATTTTTGAATAAATATGGACCCACGATACCTTCTGCCCATAGAGCACACCAATCAGTGACTTTTTGAGGATGTAATGGCGTCTCAACAATGCCCTGTGGATTATCAGCACTCCAAATGCAACAATTTTCGTGTGAACTGCATCATTATTAGGGTAATAAATTTGCTTGATTTGCAAATGTTATTCCGGAGTGAGTCTGTTAATTATGAAATAGCAAACCAAACTGAGTATATGCCAAGTAACAGCTGTCAAAAAGACTAACTCAGAAAAAAGTATTTTCTCATTACAAACCACACTTCTAAAACAAAAACACCTTTTACTTATCGGTCAATGTATGGTCAGAACTCCGATGAGGATCGAGAGTTGCCCTTATGGTAGCGACCAGAGCTCCTTTGAACGCCTGTGGTCCCCCAACAGACAACGGACTTTCCCTACCGCTCGCTAGCCGACATAGGGGATATTTGTTCAATAAAAGTCCGCAGGCGGCCTGAAGATCCCCCACCCTCTCCTCATCACCATCAGCTATGCAGTGTCCTATACTGCTGATATGACCCTACAGCGAAATCAGTTCGATATGAAAATATTCAGAGGTGGTTGAGAGAGCAATCAGCAGCAAAGGTTCGACCTGACCATTAAAGACCCGCCTGACCTGACCATAGATTGTCGCCTGGCTACCAGAATAGATGTTTTGCTGTCTAAAGGGCATAACACTGGTGAGTAGTCAATCGGCCTACTCCTTGATTACGGCTATCTACGCCTAGAACACACTACAGTAGTCCAGAGCTTAAATTATTCACCAAAAACGCTATTACTACTTTAGCGGATTGCGTCTTGCAGGCTGAGCTTGCAGCCATAATAGAGGATGCGCATTGGTTGATAAATATGCCTCTTAACTCGCAACCAATAACTATCTTTTCCGATAATCAAGCTGCTTTGAAATCACTCGAATGCAGCGCAATTTCGTCAAGGACCGTGTTCGAGTGTAGGAAACCCCTTCAATACGGTGGTAACCAGATACTACACGTGCGTAGCATGGGTCCTTGGCCACAGCGATATACCAGGTAGCTGAGCAGCATACGTCTGGTGACAGGTATTGTAACTGGTCGTTGCCTTATGGGAGCTCATGTCAGTAGGATGGGCTTCCCGCAAATGACTTTTGCCGCAGCTGACGTGACCAAATGGGACTAAGTGTGCCCTCAGCCTATGCAATGGCTGTGAGTTAGGAAGAATCCATTTAGAATTAGAAACGGCAGCCAGCGATCTGTTTTTAGACTGCACGTAGGCTCTAGCTGCTTAACTATCGATATAAACATTATTGGCCTCATTATGGTGTTTACCTTTGGGAGAGAGATTCATCACTTCCCCATAGCACCCCGGCAAGAGTAAACTGCATCTGATGCCTTTTTCACTCTTTTCTCAATAATAGGCGCTCAGAAAAGCTACTTGTCGGAAATCCGGTCCTAGTACTTAACCCGGTCAGGAAGCACAAGTGGGACGCTGCCGATTGAAGGAGGTCGGGCATCACTCACTCTATACTTTCTAGTGAACGAGAGGAGCTTCGTCTTGCTAGAATTAGCAGCGATTCCACCCTTCGTTGCATGGAAGCACTGCCCCACTCTGGCACGTTGGTTGTGTCGCGGAGCAGGCCTTGTGATTTAGAAACTCCTCCATGGTATTAACAACCGTGTGTGTGGCTGTTTCCACTAGCCTGTCCTTCTAGTAATCGTACTGAGCACACGAAATCGCTCACAAGGAATCCCATTACTTATATGCAGATCAATCATCCGCTCATGGGTTTTGTAGAAAAAAAAAAAACAGAAAGGCTGATTGGTCCTTAGGGACTACATGAGCGCTCTTGCTAACTACAAAGATTCAGAACATACCCCCTACATACGAAGCTCGCACAGATAGACACTACTCCTATCGCTTATTATGAATAAAAACGTATGCAGTAAAAATTATCAAAATTATAACTTATAGCTCCTAGGGGACTGATTGTTCAGATATGAGTTCATTGGGCCGCTATGAATTTCTAGCATATCTTAAATTAACCAACTGGTTTCTGTAGGAGGCGGAACGGTGGACAAGGAGCTTCGCAAAAAGTATGAAAACGGGCAAATACACCTACGAGTTTCTTCCTTCCTGTCTACTATGAGGACCTAACCTAGACCCACCACATTTGTGTTTTAAATTTAGTATAAAGATTCGAATTACAAAGAAATGGAAAATCATATATATCTATGTGATGATGCAAGAAATCAGGAAATAAAGAATTTTTATATTGACATAAATTGAGATTTTTAAATGCGTAAAGGAAATTTCTAAATAGTATGCGATACACTCGTGAGTGAACAGCGAAAGTAAGAGAATGTATAATAAACAGCCGATTTGCAAGAGAACTCATTCGCACTTTATGCCTGTCGGCAAACACCATAAACTGAGGTTCTTCTTAGCCTATGCTTTTATTTTAATAAAAAAAAAACTATTAACTATAAAGCACGAATCGTAATTTTTATTTTCATTAAATCCCATCCGCATTTAAAATATACACCATACACATAAATTTGAAATGCACAAACGAGCACATCAAACACACATGAAAATGAATTGATTTTAATGCCTACATTCCGTCCGTGTCATTTCCATCGCGTATGCAATACGTTTTTTTTTTTTGTTATTTGTAAGCTCAGTATTCTACAATTTCTAAATACTTGTAGTTTTATAATATTTTTACGATTATGAATATTTCAATGCTGTTCTTTGAATGCGAATGTATGTGTGTGCATTTCTATTGACGCATGGCATAGCACCCTCTTTTCCCCAAAGATTTCTTCTTTAATTTTTTGCTATTATTATTGGATCGGAATAATAATATTATGCGTATGACCTCCGTGCATGGGGAACACAATTGACACACGAATGCAAAACGCAAATCGCAAATCGCAAATCGCAAATTGAGTACAAAAATCGAACAAAATAAACTGTAACTGTTGCTCTAACTGTAATTGTCAAGGATATGCGCGTTTCGAATGTGTTGTGGTGAATGTGCGAATTTAATACGATTTTTCAAATGGGTTACATGTGCAAAGTATTATACTTACGACAAACGATGTACAAACATATTATATACATACATATATATTGAATAAATGGAGCAGTCATGAATATTTATAAGATTTTGTATTGGTTTCTACAAAAAAAAATACAAAAAATTGAATGCGATTGTTGTGGAGATGTTCAAAGTTTGAGTTTCAACTCGTTATATTTGTAACAAGTGCTTTGAATAAATAAGTAGTACATATTGCAAATGAGATTTGTAATTTTTGGTGTTACCTATTCAACCAACAAGCCACAAGGGATAGCGGGTTGTAAACATATGCTATGTAGAGAATGAAATGAAAATAGCACATCAAGTAAATATGAAAATGAAAATATTTCCATATTGAAAGTTTCTCTGTACATATTTTAAAGGAATGTAGATTGAGTGCGTTGAGATTACTAAAAATACGCAGCTTTTGAATTATTACTCTATTAAATATTTTCGCAATATCTGCATTTTGTGTTAGACAAAAATTTGTATTCAAGAAATTTTATTTATTTTAATTTTTTATTTGGGAAATTTAATTAAATTAAGTGA
This sequence comes from Anomoia purmunda, assembly GCA_951828415.1. Taxonomy (NCBI): domain Eukaryota; kingdom Metazoa; phylum Arthropoda; class Insecta; order Diptera; family Tephritidae; genus Anomoia; species Anomoia purmunda. The sequence continues at coordinate 42,239,609 of OX639995.1, forward strand.
AGTACATTTTTAGTCAATACAGGTTGAACAGCGAAAGTGGGTTTTAAGTAAAATATATGTATGTATATTTAAAAAGTTGCAATGATTTTATGAGTGATTAAAGGAATTGTAAATTTACAAAACTTTCATTATTTGATCTTTTTTTTGTTTGTTGTGAATCTTTTGGCAAGTTATTAATTTATATTTTCTTAAAGGATTTTGTCACGATTTAAGCACGAGCGCAAACATTGCGATGTATTAACTCAAAATTCGGTGTTTTTGATTTGATATAGCCATAATTTTCATACAAATTTCCCAAGTTTTAATCAGCATTTTAAAGAAAAATGTATCCATTAATTTTCAATTTAATAAATTCCAAGTTTTGCTGACAAATTTTTGCGTATTTTCTTTCATATATGTAAGTAAAAACTGTTGAGTTTCGGCGGCTGGAGCGAATTCTTCGTGGAAAACATAGAAGCTGAAGTTTTGCTCGAATAGAATTAAAGACATTTGCAGCTGGATATAAGTTCTGTAAGTTTTGTGCTATTTAGTTATTTATGTCCTTCAAACAAAAAAAAAAATTGATAAATCAAGAAGAAAACTACGATAATTTGAGTAAGCTTGAAAATAAAATTCCAGATTATAGTGAATCCTACAAAATTGGTCGCATAACTGGCGTACCAATTAACCTCCATACTCCCTTGAGTGAAAACTCACAAAAAAAATTAGAAATAATTATTATAGATGTTAATATTTTTTAAATTAAGTTCATAAAACTTCTTGAAATATCTTAAATTCAATGCAAAAAAATTATTTGTTTTCGAAATATTTTAAAACTTACATTTCTTACCCTCATCTATGAATTTTCAAACATTAGGCAGTCGCGTATATTTTTCTATAGAGCCTTTCCATTTCAAGTCAACCGGCTCATTCGGGTCACGTTTTTCTTTTTCCATGAAACTCGAGAATATTGTTTGTTGGTCAAAAAATTATCAGACACGTATTTTTTTCTTTTGAACAAAAAAATTTTGTTTCGATATTTTTCGGCGATTTTAATTTCGCTGTGAAAATCGTTAAGTTCCATCTTTGAATTTCCCTTTTTTTTGCACTAACTCCTTTAAAAACTTACCAATTTTAATAACTAAACTTGCTAAATTTTCGTCATTAATTGAACATTAAAATGCAAGAGGAAGAAATTGCCACCTTTCGCCCAATATCATTTTGTTTAGAAAAATTATAAACACCCTTTTTTCAAAATTTAATTTCGCGAAAAGCGTATTTTTTAAATTTTTTATTTTCTCACATCAGAAAGAAGACATTTTAAAATGTATTTCGTCCAAACGGCTGTTAGACAAAACTTTTAGGTTAGGGTTTTTTTAAGTGTTAAAATTATTAATTTTTTTTAATTTGGGTATACAGTTTTGCAGCTAATTTAATTTTAACATAATAATGTGAAAGTCTGAAATGGTTGTGAATTTTAGAAAATTTGACAAAAATCAACTGGCATTTTTAGTACTTGGGTTAAAATACCCATTTAAAAAAAATTGAATTAATACTTTTAACACTATTTTGACTGAATACATTTTGAAGCGTATTCTTTCCGACGTGAAAAAATAAGAAATAAAAAATACTCCTTTCGAGAAATGAAATTTTGAACAAAGCTTTTTTTAATTTTTTCGAAACCCCAAATGTTGGGCACGATTTGGCGAGTTGAATTATCAAAGTTGTTAAGTTTTTAGAGAAGTTATGTGTATTTAAAAGAATATTTAAAGGTGGAAAAATATAATTTTTACAGCGAAATTAAAGTCGCCGAAAAATATCCAAAAAAAATTGTATCGGTCAAAGAAAAAAAAAGACAAGAAACAAAATATTCGAATTTTATGGCAAAAGAAAAGCGTGCGTTTGGTATTTTATGGGCTGTTTCTCTATTTTGTACGAAAAACCAGACGAACGATTTGTGCCCAAATGAAATCGTCTGGATTCCGAAGTCTATAGCTCGATTAAAAAAATCGTCCATCCTTACGTTCGTTTGTTATTGTCTCGAAAAGACCGGCCAAAATTGATTTGTTTACGTTGTGTAAAAGTTGAAAGAAATAAAAAAATTTAACAAAATTGATTTCGTTTTTTGCCGGCTCGTGGTCAAGGGGTTGTTGGTATGAGTACAAATAAATAATTTACTTATTTTTCGGTTACACTACGGTAACCGTTTTCTAAATTGTTTCAAAAATTTATCAAACAATGAATTAAGAAGTATCGCGGATTCAAAGGCGGTGACTGTGAGACTGTACAAATGTCTTGAAAAAACATTCTGGAAGGTCAATTCTTTATACAAGCTACCATTTATAAAGTAGGAGTTGGCTTCCTCCATTCAGAAACATCTCTGTGGCTAATTCATTACGCTGCAGTTCAACCAGGCTCTTACTCACACCAAATATTGGTGCACCTCTTACCATATCTGGATATCTGAATTTTTCTCCAACTCTTTGGTAGAATATAAAACTGAGCGCTGGTAGATTTTTTAACACTCTAAAATAAATAAAATAAAATGAATATTTTTACCATTTCATCTTGCTTCTTTAGCTTGAATTATTCATTTAAGCGGCTGACACAGTAACAAGATCTTTTTCTAATTTTTTCAATTCTTTTCTCCATTTTAAGTATTGTTCGTGTTAGAGAATTCTGGTTTATTACATTTTTATACGTAATAATTAGCTGTTATCGATTAGTTATCGCTTTTGAACCAAATTCGTATTAGGGAATACAAATACATGAACAAACGACAGTTTGGACGAGAGGAACCCTCGAGTTAGAGAATCAGGCTGTTAATCGTTTTCGCGCAAGAAGATATTATATGCACAATTTTCGATAGAGAAATGTGAACATGAATGAGGATCCAAAAATAACTACATACACACAACGATACTTGCTAGAAACAGAGAATGAGCTTTTTCGCATAAAAACCACACAACTCCTCTACTACTACTACATACTACTATCACTTCCTGTGTAAACAATTCAATTTTCCTGTCATTTTGCCGCATTAAACTACATTTGCGTCAAACAATTTCAAATATAACTATAGCCCGCTTCCAACGCTAATTCGTTGCAGCTCTCTTCCTTGCTTCCACTTTCTCTGCCATCTCAAGCCCCCACACACACAATAAATGACTGTTAATTTTACTTACACGTGGCACCTGCCATTCATCACCGAAGCACTGTCTCTAAGCGACAGCCTCACCAGTGCATGTAGATAACGCCTTGATGCAATAACAACAAAAATATGTAGTCACATCATTGCAACATTTATCACTTAATGTGCTTGCCATTCGAGGAACCAGCTGTAGCAGAAGCTGTACAAACTGCAGCATGTTATGAAAACGATACGCTGCGTTCCAAAACGCACACATATGTATGTTTGTGTGCGTGTGTATGTATATATGTGTGTGTATGGATATGTATAGCAACTTTGGTTGGTTGTTAGCTCGTTTGCAACTAATAATTGGCGTTGCTGTCTGCTTATCAGCTGTCAGCGCTCTGCCGCCAAACTAACCGTTGTTGCATCTGGTTGGATGTAGCCAGTGTTGCCATAACCAAAATTTATTTTTTTACCACATTCTCTGAAAAAAAGGTATTAAAAAAAACACGCGTGCTCGTAAAAATAAAAAAAGTAAAATTACTGTGCGGATTCTTCAAAGAATTATAGAGTTAAATATGGGAGAGAGTTTTAAAAAACATCCTTCTTAGTTTTTCTAGTTTTAGCATGAGTAAAAATAGTAGTAGAAATTAGTAAAAATAAAAGTAACATCATTAAAAGTAGTTATAGAAATTAAGAAAAATTGAAGTAGAAATTAGTAGAAATAGTAGTAGTAGCATTAGTAACAATAGTAGTAGAAATTAGTAAAAGAAATTGTAGGCTGAAATAATTGTAGGAATTAGTGAAGCTTGGTAGTAGTAATAAAGCGTAAATATAGTAGTAGCATTAGTAAAAATAGTAGTAGTAAGTAGTAGTGGCACTGGTACAAATAGTGGTAGTCGCCCCGTGGTGATAGTAGTAGGAATTAATAATAGAAATAGTAGTAGTGGTAGTTGTATTGGTGATGCAGTCGCGAACTACTGGAAGGTCCTGAAATGATCCCGAAATATCTAGTCCGAAAATAATACTGAAACGGTCCAGAACTTGCCCTCAAATGGTCCTGAACTAGTGCCGAAATGGTCTGAGATTTTGAAATTCCACTTAGCTATTAGTTTCAAAATCGTAAAATTCTCCAAAAGTTTTGAAAAAATCAGCCATCTTGGGTCAATTTCACTAATGTGGCTGCCTTATCTGGCTTTGTAGTAACGCATTCTGTTGACCTAGTTTCCCAAGACCTTGGTGCCATAAATGGTTTGCTCGATAAATGCTCTGAGCACTTTAGTTGTTGAGGTATTTTCCGCATAACATCGATGCTTAAAAGCACCCCACAAAAACTCTAAAAGCGTTAATTGGCAGCTCCGAGGTGATAATAAATTGCGACATGACGGACCATCGTGCCGAAACCAAAGATCATCCTGGTTCATATCTCCAATTTTTGCCTTCAAAAATTCGTTTACCATGCCTTTGCAGCGTTCACCGTTGACCGAAATGACGTTTCCAACAGAATTTCCACATACAAATTTTCCACCGCACCAAAACCCCCACATCAAACTGCCACTCTCTAAGGATTCTCGACGATCACACGCGCGTTTTCCAATCTCCAGCTGCGGTAGTTCTACTTGTTAAATTAGCAACCAAAGTGATAGAAAAGATAATTTTTCAGGTGAAAGCATTGCCCATTTCAAGCTGCTTAAATTTTAGAGGTATGGATCACATGTTGAGCCGGCGGTCTAAAATATCAAGTTCAGAGCCTTACTGCTATGGCGGTTGAAGAGGACCGGTTTTTGGTCAAATTATGCGATATTCAAAAGACTGACAGAACTAGATCCACAGCAGATTTATTCGCTCCTGGAGAGGAGAAATCAGCTTATTAGTTTTTTTTTATTTTTTTATTTAATCCAGCATTTTGACGTAAACAGAATTCACCTCAAATACAGCACGAAGAAGAAGACGCTTACGGTCCAAAACGTTCCGAAAAATGATACAATACCCAAACCGGGTTGTCTCCAAACCAAACTTACCAAGGGATGACGGAAAAGCATTCGCTGTCGGAAAAAGTAACAGTTTATTTATACATTCGACAAACGAATGCTCCGGATTAGCTACATATCTAAATCCGCGGGGACAGCACTCTACCAAACTGTCACCAGTAACGAAAGCGCTCAGACTTTTAAGGAGCAGCTACCTAGATTTGTTTTTAGATATTAAAGGTACCTCCAACAAAGTACTCCAATAGGTAATCGTCAAGTGCCTGCTCCAACCAGGAATTATCCAACCTCTACCGGAATTCGTTCGTCTCCTCTTTGGAGGGAAGTGTAGCCAGGGTGTTCTCTTACCTCCTTTAGAACTTAACGGTGAACATTGCGCAACTCCTGGGTCTGTAGACTTGCCTGGCACCGCAATGTGAAGAAGGAGGCCCGGAATACCATTGCTTCATTGTATGTCTCTAACTGTGCCATAGAAAATAAATGGAAATTTAATCCGCATGTGGTTTACCGGAGCTACTCCGGTAGTGCCCCTATTATTTTGTATGCCATCACAGTCAATGGACTAATCCACCATAAGGTGTGTACTTTGCAAAGTAAAAAGAGCGCCAACTACTACAGGTAGGTTACAGGATCACTACCATCATCATCAACAAAGACACTGGCAATTTTTTAGTCAATCTTCTGTGTAGACTTGTTTGAAAAACTTCAGGCAATCTGTAATGCCATTGGGCTTAATGGAGTCTGGAAATGAGGTGGCACAAGATTTGGCCATACAAAACTCTTCTAATATTGTTCTTTACATTTTAGAAGCATCTTTTTGCAATGGACAGTCCATCACTGGCAACATGGATAGGTTCAGCCGATCTGGATCTGACTGCCAAATACATCACATTTATAGGGTTTGTGTCTGGGTATGGTCAAATACTGGTCATTTGTATAGCAAGTGAGCCGGCAACAGACGTTAGTGCGACTCTAAACCATTCCCCTGCGTTAGCGCGAACAAGACAGAGCTGCGTACACCAAAACTTCTTTGCATGTCTTACAGTCCTAAGACTAGCGGATATCGGTTAGTTTCTTAGATACCTGAAACGAACTAACTGGCGCCATTTAAAAAAAGGGGGAGAGCTGAATTTGGCACCTCGACAACGTTGTCACAACGGACCAACAGGTCTAGATTTCTTTACCTCCTGGACAAGAATGTAGGCAGCGACATTGACCTATCGGAGCGCAGGATCGGCTTATTCTTCAATAAGTTCTGTCCTAGTTATGACGACCCGTGCTCAAAAATGGCAGTTGGAAAACTTTTTGTGCGTAAGGATGAAGCTCAAGACACTCCACACACCATATCACTTACTGAAATTCAATAAAGCCGCCAGATGGCTGTATGGCGTTTCGAGGATTAGATGATTGCTGATATGAAGATGAGAACTGGTTTCCAAAACAAAAATATAGTACTATAATTGCGTCTATTTTAGTTTCTACTCCCACGAATTGCGAGCAAATGAAAACTTTGATAAAAAAAATACAGTTCTTCAGAAACTATCAAAATGCATAACAAATGAACAAATATGCAAAATTACAGAGGATGAAAAAGCAAATACCACTTTTGCTTCCAAAATTTCTAAAACGGCAACACTGCAAACAACAAATCCGCTAACGACTGCCATCAGCTGTTTAACTCCAAAGTCGGATATGATGTTTGGCGCGTCGAGCACAGTAAAGTCGTAATGCAATATTTTTGTAATATCTCAACACGATTTGGCATTAAACTCACGCGAAAAGTATCTGTATATGTTTGCTGCTAAGCAGTGCCGGTGTGTGGGTGTGCAAGGGTGTATCTAACGGTGGGTGTTAGCTAACGAAATTCCTAAATCTCAGCGCGTGCATACAAGCACGCTAATGTAGAGGAAAATCCTTGACAAGCGATCTATACAAACAACTGCAGAGCCAAACAGCCAACATTAACTGCCAGTCCATATGACAGTTAGTGGAGCGTGTCGCCGCTCAGACCACTTTCGCTTTTTTTGTGTGCATTTCCCCACTCAACTAGCTAGCCGTCGAGTGCGTGCCTAAATGCATCAATGTATGTATGAATGTATGTACTGTTGTGTTTGCTTTGTGTGTTTGTGTGTGTGTGCGCATACTTCATCGTTGTTCATGTTACTCTGACATTTACACCTTCACTGACACTCAACACCAGTGCAACACAACTCTGCCTCGGTGCATGCCATCGTTATGCGTCTAAAAAGGAAAGTATAGCAGAGACCAACGCCAACAGAGATTTGTATAAGTTTGTTTGTAAGCCGACGAATGTATTTTTCAAGCATACCTTCGTTTGCCATTTCCGTTTCCGCCTCGCTGCCATTTATTTAGCGCTTCATCTGTTGCCGTCATCTTCCATTAAAAGCAATACAACGTCATCAACTAAACACATTTATAATGGGTGCCCAATCATTAGGGTGAGTTACACAATTATTTTTTGATTACTGTGAAATAATTTGAATGGATAAATAATTTTCGTATCTACTCCGAGACGAACAGTTTGACACTCATATTTTTATATTTTATATCATTGCATACAATTAATTAAATTTAAATTTTAAACTTTTAAAAAAGGTGGCAACCCTCTTCAAAATTTACGTATAAACTTTCTGCTAGCGAAACGAACAGTTTGACACCTACATATTTTTTATCATTTCTTATAACATGCGTGCAATTTAATTAAATTCGAATTTTTAAACACATGGTAACCCTCTCCAAAATATTTGAATGAACATTCTCCTCGCCGAGACGAACTATTTGACAGTTATATTTTAATATTTCATTTAATTCGTGTATAATTCAATTAAATTTTAATTTTCAAACAGGTGGCAACCCACATAAAAGTTAGCTATGACCCTTATTTCTGAGAGAAACGTCTTGACAACCATATTTTGGTGTTGCATATAACTTATGTATATTTTAATTAAATTTGACTGTTTAAATAGGTGGCAACCCTCTCCCCCGCCCCTTCCCCCCAACACGTATATACGATTTGCATCTTTATTGGTTGATTTGGACTAGAAAGTAAAAAGATAGGTTAGGTGTCATTGACCATAAAAATGGCCCCCATATTTTTTTGTGGCTCTTCATCTGGCAAGTCATTTGAGGTGTTATTAATGAAATGAGAGCCAAAGTGCCTAAACCTCAGCTTCGCAAAAGCAGGGCAGCTGAGAAGAATATGAAAGGATGATTCTATCCGGCATTCTACAACTACCGTCGACAAAGAAGGACAGAATTTATATTAATCCAAACTACACGAATTCCTATCGAATGCCCGATGATAACTCTTGTGGAGTTCCCTCGAACGCCTACAGTGTGTCACCAGTGAGAGCATCCTTGCTATTTCTGCAATACAAGCAACTTACCTATCTAATAGAAATACGTGGGTGGCCAAGAGAGCCCCGACCCTCTCTCTCCCTGGTGCCAGAACCTCAAGGGTGTCTTGCCGAGCCACCTCATGCTGTTACCTTCTATATCGCTGTGACCAGGTACCTTAATCAGTCTGATATGGCCATTAAAAGCCGTAAGCGTTGGCTGCATGGGTGATTGTGGTTCGAAGTGATTCTAATGAGCTCGGTCACCCTCTCTAGCTGCTCAACTTGTGATAGTTTCACAGTGAGTTTAACCAGACAAGAATCCACAACCTACAAGATGATTGGCCTGGCTATGGTTTCATAAAACCAATAATTTATTTTCTCTATCTCTTGCCAACGCGCTTCGGCCACAGTAAAGAGCCAGAAGAGCTAGCTATCTAAAATAAAGCCCAAATACCTAATACGGTGAGAAAAACAAGAGATAAGAGGAGCGAGCCCCACCTTATGTAGTTCTCGTGCTCACACTGCGTTGAATAGAAGTGCAGATAAATTAGCCCCTCAACGAATTTTCTAAACAAAACAGGAGAGGATGATTGGTCTGTGTAGCTGCGCAGAAATGATGCAAATGAATGATGAAATTTATAATCGAGTTTCGAAAAGTATCGAGAATATAAGACTCTAAAATTGACTGCTTTGACTGTTTGGCTCACGGTACACATATTGGGTTACGATATGCAGAGCCAAATTAGTTCCACCAATACAGTTACCTTATCGAATTGAATATTTCGAGACTGTGCGATCCTCGTGAAAAATTGATTCTTGAGCAATCTCGACAAATCGAAAGCTCTAATCATCAGCCGAACTGATTTCATCAACATTGGACAGTCATTACTTCAGAGGTGATGGCATTTAATAATTCGTGAGCATCTCTATATATTTGTATTTCATTTGAGAACAATTTATTATTTCTTATTCACTTTTTAAGTTATTTTAAATTCCTTGTGAATTTTACTTAGTAATATTTATTTATTTATTCCCATATAAATTTATTTTACATTCAGCGTCATCTTCCATGTGGCCATCTCATTCATCAAAAAAAAAAAACACTTCTCCATAGAAGTGGTAATTAAATATCAAACCTTCTTTGGTAACTATTCCCCACGGCGTATACGTAATATTTATTATTTTTTAATTAATAAGCGCGATAAACTGTAAACTTGCAATAGGTGTTAATGGCATACCGGAAAAAGGATATGTGGAAAAAACGACCTAAAATGTATGTACCTAATTTTTATATAATAGATTTCAACAAATTGCTGTGCATTATTGATAATTTTTTTTTTGTCGAATTTTTTCCATAAAAAAAGGAATAATAAAGGAATAAACAATATTAATGGTTATTCCTAGCTAGTTGAAACTGGCAATCCTTATGCTGAAATTTAATAGACTACAACTTGCATACTTGTAAATTTTCGAAAAAAATTGTTTTTAAAAAGTTTAGATGAAAAGTTGTTAAATTATTACAAATTGTGTATAAATTTTGAACTTTACTTCATACAAAATTTATATAAAATTTAAAATTTTTTATCAAAATTTCAATGTTAAAAAATAGTTTTTAAAATCTTTAAGTATGCACTTTTACAGTTAGCTGCAGTATATTAAATTTTCGTTGATTTTTGACATTTTTTTTGCCGAATCTATTTCCATAATACAAATCAACAAAACTCAAGGTTATTTCTTAAAACTGGCAATTTTTTTGCCGAAATTAAATGCAAGCCCGCAACTTTTCTAAAAAAAAATTGTTTTTAAAAAGTTTGAAATTTTGATGAAAATTTTTTAACTTATTATAAATTGTGTATACAGTTTTAAACTTTACTGCATACAAAATTTAAATAAAAGTTAACAAATTTTTATCAAATTTTTAAAATTAAAAAAAAAAATTATCTTTGAGTAAGCATTTTTGTAGCCAATTTTTGTCGTTGATTTTTGACAATTTTTGCTGTCGAAATTTTTTCTTTTATACGAATAAACAGCTTAAAACTTACATTTTGTATGCTGAAATTTAATGCGCTGCAAAACTGCGTACTCGAAAATTAAAAAAAAAACTGATTTTTAAAAGTTTGAAATTTTGATGAAAATTTGTTAAATATATTATACATTTTGCATAAAGTTTGAAACTTGGATTTTACCGATTTGTTAGAGAATGGATTGTATTTTAATTGAAAAATTATGGAAATTACTTAAATAAAAGAAGCGTACAATATAGAAGCGTACAATAGAAAAAATATGTCAATACTTTTACTCGTTCCTATTTGCATTCAGCATTGTTTTTTTACCAACCAACTAATAATGTTTATTACCGATCCACATAATATTCTCAGCTAAATAAATTCAATAGTTTGAAAAACGTTATAATTATCTCGTCAAAAAGTACAAACATTTTCAACCACTTTTAGCTTTCGTTTGTTCTAATGTTTTCAACATAATCTCAATGATAAGTTACAATAAATAAACATGCACCTGTTCACTCAAACACCCTGTTGGCAAATTTGTTTTTTTTTATCTGTCGCTTAACGCTGTTGTAGCATTTTATTTCATTTTATTTTTTATCACTTTTCTCCTCTCTGCCCTTGCATTACGGCTTTACGCAACGCGTTAGATTGCATTTGCATTAAGGCGGCGCATACTTGGCTGACAAGCCCGTCTCTCCTTTCCCTTAGCTTTTATCCTATCACCTTGCTGCGCCACAAAGGATTGTGTTTTGTAGTTCTTCTTCGACGCCTTCCTGTCCATACGCCCTCTAACATTCTACTATTGTTGCACATTGCACTTTTGGCTCCTTCCATTCGCGGCTTTCTGCAGCGAACGTAGTCTTTTATCATCTTCTTAACATACACATATACAGACATACATACAGACGTACGTACGTAAATATGTTTCTACATTTCTTTCACTACATATTTTCTTTTTCACGTGCTCCTACGCGTAATCCCGATTCCTGTGACATTAGCATAATGGATTTCTAAGCGTAGCAAGGAAACATCGAAGTGTGGAGGAGGTGTTGCTACTGTTGCTCTACTATTTATAAATAGTACACGTACAGCGCAATGTTGTTTTTATTTTTGTTTTCTTTTGTTGCTTTGTTTTTTTTTTTTTGTTTTGCTACCACCGCCTTAATTTACTAGTCACCCCTGCCCTCTCAGCTCAGAGTGGAAGCGACGCTCAAAAGTCGTTGCATATTTTATTCGCTGCCATCTTCTGTCTCATTTTGTAACAATTTTTTTCGCGTTTCATTTTAACGTTTTATTTATTTATCAATTCATTCGCTTGTCTGTTTTGCTGTTGTCGCCACTCCATTCGCTAAAGCATTTGCGTTACGCTACAAATGGAGCAACTACTGAGGCGGAACTAGTTGGTGTGAATTTGGTATTTTTGTGTGGCACTTAATGGCCTTTTTATTCTTTAAAATGGTTTGTTTATTTTTTAATGAAATTCCCTAGTCAGAAGGGGTTGGGAATTTAAAACACTTAAGAATTTAAATAAAAATCTATCGATTTAAAGTTGAAAGGCTTGAATTTAGGCTTTGGTCTAAAAAACAAGGATGAATGCGTAAGTTTGAAATGGAATAGATTTAATCCGTAATCGTTATCAAGGTCCTTATTGTTGTCGTTATTTTTATTGTTATCGGGTTCTTTACAGTTTTTGATGGCATTGCATCCATCCTTATTATAATACTTTTGTTTAAGTGATATAACTTATGGAGCTTGGGAAATGGTCGAATAAAACGTTCAACTTCGCCTTTTCACGCCGGAATCACAGGGGGAATTTGCGTAAAATTTTGCACATGGATTAACACATAGGAAATTATTTGAAGAGATAAAATTAAATTAAAATAAATGATTAGTTTAAATCCAATATGTGTTTCAAATGAAATTTATCTCTTTTCTCTATCAGATTACTTCCAAAAGAATTGTGTGAGAAAAAGGTTGCCACCTGTTAAAAAATTTAAATATAAATTAAGTAGCAACATAAATATTACCATACTTCTGTGAAACGAAAGTAGTTCATAGGATAATATTATGGAAGAGAGTTGCCACCTGTTGAAAAGGCTTAATTAAATTCAATCTTTAAATTAACTGAAATACTACTGTTTTGGTGCCGGGCGAAAGAAGTTTCAGAAAGCTTAATTTAGCAAATGATTTTGAAGAGGTTTGCCACCTGCTCGTTATTTTTTCTTTTAATTAAATGAAAAATATTAATGAAATATTACAATATTAGTTTCAAACGCAAAAGTTTTAAGAAAGAATTGTTTGAATAATATGTGCGAATAGGATTACCATCTGCTTAAAATGTTAAAATAACTGTAATATTACAATATTAGAATAAAACGAAAGAGATTTTCATGAAAATAATTGTTAAGAGGATTACCACCTATTTAAAATGATTAACTCAATTTCCTTAACAGCTAACTAAAATTCTAATGCGTCTTACCTTTCATACAACTCCAGATTTCCTACTTTTTCGAGGGAGATTGTGGAAATAGAGCAGTACGCCATCTCACAGAACACTATGTGGGATAGCACGAAATGCAACCCTCGCGGGAATAAGCTATTGGACTGTATTCTATTCTCCAGGATGGTGATCGATGTGACCTTAGCTAACAGATGTACGGAGGATCTCATCAAAGGATGGAGGGTCTTGGAAGCGGAAACTTTTTCTGATCATCGATTCATTGAGTTTCGGCTGCGGCTGACACTTATGAGGTACCCAAAGATCAAAATCTCCGAATTGCGGATTGGCAAGAGTTTGGATTTCTCCTTGAAACAAGAATACCAGACTTCTTAATACTCAAAAGTTGGCAATCAGTTGAAAAACCGACCCACAGTGTAACGAATACTTTAGTTGACTGTTTTCGTGCGGCTTGTCCGCTGAGAAGAAATAGGCAAAGCAAAGCGGTCAAATGGTAGAACGCTGAACTTACCAAACTTCGTAAAGGGTTCAGAAAACGTCTTAATAGAACGCTACAAACTCGATAGGAAGAAGATTGTTTCGAAGGTGAATTCTAACATCGAAATTAAGCTCTAACAGGGACTTCTGTAGCGGTATTAATAACCTGAAAGAGTTGGCGCAAGGTACTTCAAAAATACCAAACGGTCAGGCTGAACTCTCTCAAAAGGTCTGATGTATCTTTCCCAACATCGCTATTAGGGGCCTACAAAACTCTCATGGAAACCCAGTTTCCGGGAAGCAGACTAATTTCTGACGCAGGTAGAGATATGGGGGCAGATAACGCGACGATTGGCTCCACTAGACTAAACTAGGACATGGTATCACGGGTGGTATCTGAAGAGTCAGTGACGCTCTCTATAGGGTAGTCTCGTTCCCAAGCCAGGAAAAGATTATTACGCACTAGCAAAAATCTTCAGTCTTATCAGCCTGGAGCGCGGTCGCGAAATACATTAAGTCAAAGGTTTCAGTGGACCAAAGTAAAAAATCCTATGATTCAGCTCTACAAGACTCTAGAATATTAGTGACTGTGTAGGAGATAGGTGGCCTTTGGACCATGGTAAAGACGGAGCCAGGATGCCACTCACCTCTCTTGTGGTGTTTGGTAGTGGATAGCTTCAGGAAGATCTCTCCGTAAAGTCTGTGAAAGCACACAGCCCTTGATAAAATAGATGGATGGTGCACTTTACGAGGAATATAACATTGTAAAAATTCTCTACCTTCCGGTGCTAAGGGGCGTAAACTTCAGACTTTCCGAGGAAGTGAAATATCAAGGGGTAACCCTTGATGGACAAATTAATTGGGCAGCTCATGTGGTAAGGTAAGTAGAAGGTAAATTGAGCATTGAGAGTTTTTCCACGGTGTCGGAGAGCCTTTAGTAAGATTTGGGGTCTAAGACCAGCTGTGGTACTTTGGGTATACGAAGGGCCAATAATCAGATATTCCGCTGTAGTATTTTACATATTTTTTTTTGGATTGTGGTACGATGATGAGAACTTTGGACAGAATGTTATTTGGAAGGTTGTCAGAGCAATACAGTCGGTTTTTAGTCTCAAATGACAAACTTATACTCATTTGGTAGAAAGTATACGCTAAGCTTTCCAGCAAGAGAAGAATAAAATGATCCATATACCCTCTTAGAAGGCTCGGTGGAAACGGCTCTGGTGCTGGAGCTGATTGGCACCTGGACGGCGATTTCAGATGCTTTTCTGCTTTGGGTGCAATGACAATAGTTTACCAATAGGAATATTTGCTATACTTAAAGTAGCAAAGTGGATGATTGGCGAAAGGTGACGTGGATGCCAAATCGGAGTCGGTTGTGACAACCAAGCTGCACCAAATGCCCTGGAGACTGCTCGTATCTCTACAAAAATTGTTCAAGAAACTAAGTTGAGACTAACCTCTGCTGGAAAATGGAATAAGCTTGAACTCGGGTGGGTGCCGGGACTAAACGGTATTCAAAGTAAAGAACTGGCTGACAAATTCGGTAATTGCTGGTCATTGGCACATCCATAGCAGGGACGGTTAGGTGCATTAAGGATGTCACGCATAAGACACATGAGAACCTTTGGTGCACTACCGAGACCTACAAAACAACCAAGTGGCTCCTGAAAAGGCCAGAGATGGTGGTGGCGAGGGAAGGAGTTACGAGCTCTGGTTAGGTTGATTATAAGGTGCAATCCATCAGGACAACACATCATCAATGACCCGATATTCACATCTTGACTGGAGGATGAGGATAGCACAGAGCATCTCCTCTGTATCTGTTCTGATTTTGCTAGGTTGAGGTGGAGCCTTTTTGGGTCAGATATATTGAGAATGGAAAAGGCTCATTTTCTATTCAATTGGCAAGCTTCTCAGATTCACTTCATCCTTCCCAGGTTAATACCTGCAATGCGCGACTTTGCCTGAGTGCTTCGAAACCCGATTTCAAATTTCCAGCCTAAATGAATTCCATTCCATTCTTTCCCAAGTTCATTTCGCAAATTTTTGGTTTAAACCTTATATTTAAAAGACCCTTGTATGTGGTAGGTATGAAAATAGGTCGTAAAGTATAATTCATGCTTGAGAGATGGCTGCCACCTGTCTGAAAAGTCAAATTCAATGAAATGATACACAAGTTATATGAAACATTAAAATATGGGTGTCAAGCGATTCATCCCGGAGAATAGGTGCATAGCTAATTTTTATGACGGTTGCCACCTGTTTGAAAAATCGAATTTAATTTAATTATACATAAACTATATGAAATATTAAATCATTAGTGCCAAACTGTTCGTCTCGGCGAGGAGAAGATTTATATATATATTTAGGAGAGGGTTGCCATCTCGACAAGAAGGTTCATAGTTAACTTAATGAGTGTTACCACTTGTTCGAAAGGTCGAATTTAATAAAATTACACAAAAGGTTATTTGAAATAGTAAAATATAGGTATCAAACGGTTCGATTTGCTCACTTTATAGCGCTCTATATTTTTTTAAGAAGGTTGCCACCTTTTAACAAAAGCAAAGTGTTATTTATAAATGAGTATAGACCAGACAACGTTCAACACAATTTTTTATTTAAATTATTATAAAATCGTTCTACACTATAAACTGTTTTGCATTTCGACCAAAAATAATCATTATTATTGGATTAAAAAGTTTTAGTTCAAATTCAATTATTTTTAGATTTAAATTTTCCGCTCAAACTTTCTACAGCACTGCGGCGCGTTAAACCGGATTTAAAATCGTTTATTTGTTCGTAAATTATAAATAGTAATTAGTAGCACAGATTTTATTGCCAGTTGAAAACCACTTAACACTTTCCATTTCCTACCAATTTTTTTTTAGCAATAAGCTTTTCATACTTCTTGCGCACTCAGTGGCCATCGAATATTTTACTTACTATATAATAAGCCGTAATTGGTCACAACAAAGTGGGTGAACTTTTCACCTCCAATTTGCATATTTAGTAGTTTTCGAAATATTTTTCAACGCTGCAACGCCGGAAACTCAACTTTTACGCGTAATAATTTCGATGGCCCAAAAATAATTGCTGCTGAATTTACTACAGGTGGGAAAAGTTTTCCATGGCAAATGGCGTAACGCATAGAAGCAACAGCATCACCATCAGCATCAGCAAATGAACTGAAAGCAAAATGCATAACCTTTGAAGAAAACTACAAAAAGCATTACATAAAGAAAGCGGATGGTGGGAGCAATGGAAGTAACCGAAAAGAAACTTTCACATAACCCACCGCTTTTCTGCGTTTGTTCTACGAATACACCAAGCCCAAGCAGCTTGAAATGCATGAATGACTATGCGTACGGCTGAATTTTGCAGCTATCACATTAATTTCTTCAGAACAAATTAAAATAAATTATTACAAGTTCGGAAGTTCTGCGTTCAGAGGCTAAGGATGGCATGGAAGTGATGGTGCGAAAATTCTTTCACATGCAATTTGTTGGCTAGCGGAAGTCGAGAAAGTAGGCAGTAGTAAAATTATGGAATTATAACTGTTTGTATACATACATATATGTAGATGTAGATATATTTAAGTATGTATATGTAAATATGGCTAGGCAAAGGAACAAGTTTTTATTGATGCAGAACGCAGAAAAGTAGGCAATGTTAATAACATTTAGTCGAAGATAACTCAAAAGTGAGCAACTCGTAAATTTACGTAATAAGCGCTTAGATGTAGCTATGAATGCTTTGTGTAGAGTTCACTAAATTGGATTGCTGGTAGTTAGCAATTACACTGCCTAGATTGAAAGCATACTTTAAGAGTATTTTAGGCTCATATAAGTTTTCGTACTTGGCATGTCCTAAAGAAACAGCCGAAGTCGAATTTTCTTAACTAACATAGCTTTTTTATTTATTACTAGATTCAAAAGTTTAATATATTCTTGAAAATAAAATTTTGAGTACTTTTTTGTTCCCTTTTCAAAGAAAAAAAAGAGATCGCTTACTAAAATGTTTCATTTTATGAGGAAGAGTAGGGTTTTTACAGGATTGAAGTAATTAGATTTTCTGAATTCTAGAGTAAAAGGATACTAGAAGGAAACATTGCGCTCAAAAATTAAATAGATATTTCAAATTAGGTTCGTAAATGATGCGCGCTTTCTTTTGTCATTTGCAGACCAACCCGACCTAGAGTGCATCCATAAATCCAGGAACTGATGTGGATATTTCAATTTTGTAAAGGTATATTTTTGTATTAAGTATACTAGAAAATTTTAATTATGTGTTCTAATAAAAAAAAACACCTAAGTGCGCGAGCCAGTAGTACAACCTCTGTGCCGACTCTACAAAGAAATATAGAGTTAATAATGGGAGAGAGTTTTATAGGACATCCTTTTTAGTTTTTTTTTTTAGTTTTAGCATGAGTGGAAATGTTAGTAGAAATTAGTAAAAATAGTAGTAGTACTAATAAAAATAGTAGAACTAATTAGAAGCAGCATTACTAAAAATAATAGTACAAATTAGTAAAAATAGTAGTAGAAATCAGTAAAAAATAGTAGTAGAAATTAGGAAAAATTGTAGTAGAAATTTGTAAAAATAGTGGTACTAAATAGTAGTGGCACTCGTAAAAATACTAAAAAAGTAGTAATAGTAACTAGTACTATCACAAGTAAAAACAGTAGTAGAAATAAGAAAAAATAGTAGTAAAACATAGTCAAAATGGTAGTAGTAATAAGTTGTACCATTAGTCAAAGTAGTTGTAGAATTTAGTAGAATTAGTACTAGAAATTATTAAAAAGAGTAGTAGTAGCAACTAGCAGCAGTATAAATTAAAATAGTAGTTTATGGCATTACATTTGGATCGCTTCTGATTGAGCGGATAATATATCAGCTTGACCCGCAGCCAACCTTTGAAATTGCCAAGTGATGACTAGATAAACCGGAGGCAACTCTGTGAATTGAGCGTTAGATATTCCTAAGCGATTTTAGCTAAGTTTAACATTCCCCTCCAGTCTTTTTTTCTTCCTGCCAATTCGCGCCAACTGTAAATAGCAAGTAAGGTCAAATATTTCTTCATTTGGTAATTTTAATGCCTTCCTCTTCTCCTGCCACCACCGCCGTGTGCCGCATTGGATGTTGTGTTTTCAGAGCTGGACCGTTTTCTTCGATTCGCTCTCCATGACATAGATAGCGTAGCCGCTGGATTTTAATTCGCTGAACTAAGGAATGTGATCCCACTTCCCGCAGCTCTGAGGGAGCAGAAGTGCAAGAAGGCGAAGAACCAGCGCTAACTGTTGTGATTGTAGCTTTTCTACATTCAGCATTCCCTGTGACGCGCACTTTTTCTGAACAAAGACGTGTGCGAATCTTGGCTGCGCCACGATGATGATTCGAGTCGATATTAGCTCCCCGAATAGTACACACTTCTAAGGCACTAGAAGCATATCTTCCATCTGCCACAACGTGATCGACTTGGTGTCGTGTTTTACCATCAGGAGAAGCCATGTAGCTTACTGTGTATTCTTATACTGGAACCTGGCATTACTAACTACCATGTTTCGGACTCCCGGCGAAGACGATCAGCCACAGTCCGTTAGCGGATGTTTTGCCGTGTCGGCTGGACTTACCGACTGTGGAATCAAATGCCCCTTAGTATCGACTGGCATCAAAATCGCAATGTCGAAGCGCATCGTTCTTCTCTTACGTAGAAATGTGGACCCATGTTGACGAAATGTTACAAAAATCTCCCTTTAATCCGGATCACGGCGAGATCTTCCACAAAACCGACCCTGAATTTGCTCTATTTTACATGGCAGCAGTAGTAGATGCCTCGCCATCCAACGCATTTCTTGAATCTCAGCCTTTGCTTTTACGAGGACATCCCCAAGAGGCGCCTTCCCATTCCGGGGTCCGGACATTAAGGGTGCATGCCCTAAAATCATAGTCCATAAAAGATTTACCATGGTCTCACTTTTGGCTGTACACGGAGGACGCTTAGGCGAAATCAACCGGAGATCGTGCACTGAAGAATCATTCTGGCCGCTCTCAGGTGAATGCTGATCAGGGACTTTTCCTACTTGCATGGAGTTCTATATACAGAACTTTCATCCTCAAAATAATGCCTTTTTCCTTTAATCGATGGCGAGCTATTTGTTGTTTTAGCAGAAGCTGAAGTCATCCTTGGTTTCTACCTCAACTTAGAATAACTTTAGATACTATTTGACATGTAGACTAGCTGCCAATATAGCGTTCAAATTCTCTGGGGCAGACTCCGTTGAATATTTTATTTTTTTCTAAGAGATTCTTCTTCTATTTTCTTCTTTGTTTATTTTTTTCAAAAACAGAGCAATGAATCATGGCGGAAAAAGTTAGAAATAACATTTTTTTCGATACCTAGCCAGCCCTTCAGTTGCAGAAGTAGCGATAACAAAAGTTCTTGTTATCATACGAAAAGTATCGAGTATGTACCTGTATTTTTACTAGCACCGTTTTATCCCCAATCAAAACAAAAATTTAACGCGATACCCATAAAATTTTAATCCAAAAAAAATTCAAAACTACATACAATGAGCGTATTTGTCATATTTTATGAAAATAAATGAAATAGTTACTTATTTTCTTATGGAAATTATTGCAACGAATTTGAATATTTGCACTACGCCATCCGGAATTTAGTTTTATTTTAGGCGTCAATACGGCTCGTTGGATTTATATGAAACTGTTTGTGAAACAAAACAATTGAATAGAAGCGCGCTACCCATAGTTGAATGTAGAAAACGTGAAATTTCTATAAGCGTGTAGATGTCTCAACTTGGCTAATAAATAAATTTTAATTTAATGCTTGCGCGCCAACGCTAAATAAAACATGCAGTAAAAGTTTCAGAGAAAGTTACAGAAGCAAATAAACAAAGAAACAGTGGCGATAGCGAATTGTAGAAAAGAAAAAAATAATAATAAACGGGAACGTAGAAATTGTGAAGGCGTTAAATTGTTTTTTTTTTATTCGCAGCAGCAATGTTTTTATGAAACTTGTTATAGTGTGCTTTTAGGCGCATTAACGCTTTGCTAGCCAACGTCAATGCCTAATATCACTAGCGTTTGCTTGGCTAGCGCCTGCTATACGTCTACGTGTGTGTGTGTGTGTTTGTTTGTTTGTGTGAAAGTGCCATTTAAATCGAATTTATGTTCGCTATGAAAAATATTTTTGCCACTCACCCTTACCACACTCTCTCTTTCCCCGCCATATTCTCTAACATTTCTGCACGTTTCATTTCTGTTCACTATGCCACTATCTCAACGGAAGCTAAGTTGCTTTCTTTCCATGTGTACGCCGCTCAGCGCCACCATCTAATTTAATCGTGACTTGCTTATGCTTGTATTATTATTATTATTTTCCTTTCTTTTTCTTCCTTTCTGTGGCTTCCGTTGCCTCTTATAAGTAAGTTGGGCCCTACTGTTGTTGCTCTTAATTCCTATTGTTGATAATTCTCCCGGTGTTGTTGTTATTTAGCACCACAAAAGTGCGCCTTGTGGTCGTTGCTTGTTGGCTTATTCTGCTCTCTTTATTTTCCTTTATTTTCTTCTTTTTTTTTGACATAACACAGAAGCAAAAAAAAACTGTCCCTGCAAATTAAAATTTAATGTCAAATGAACTGCATTTTTTCCGCTCACTAAAGTCAAAGTGCACACCTACATTAACAACAACAATATTTGTAGGTGTACTCTATTTGTGTTGTTGCTCAAAGTTACGCCCATCCCATGAAAATCATAATAAAAATTATTCACTTGTAAAGTTTCACAGGATTTGTGTGTAAACAAAAGTTTTCGCATTTTAAATGTGATTCGCGAGCAACCAGCGCTCAATGGCCGTGCGGAGTTTTTTAAATGTACATACATATGAACGTTTGTATGTAGTGTAGAAATAGTGAGTAGTAGATGTATGTAGATTGTTATGGAAATCGCTACCTAGATTTAATAGTGGCATACTTTTAGTTCTTCCATGACGCTTGTTTAAGGAGAGTGAGTGCATGAAACTTCTTCGAAAGTATCCTGAATTAAAGGAATGTGTTGATTGTATATCGTAGCTCCCCTGCTAACTGGCGTGGTCTAGTTTTTGTTTTTTTATTTTATAAGAAACTTTCTACACCATCCATAAATTCGATACCAATAAACATCATTCATTGCTAAACAGGTCGCGGCGGATCACTGCCTTCTTCGAATATTTTCTCCAAAAGAGTATATCCATTTTCCCCGCAGTCAAAAGCCGAACGCTTTAGGAAATAAGTTTTACTAAATATGTTGACCAACTGTCCTTCTTTTCCAGCTATGCCCTCGTTTGAAAAGTGTCCTCCTGCCTTCTTTTTTTACAATGGTCCTTTTGCTGTTTGTGCTTGAAGTTATACAAATTATCATACACAAAACTTTTGGGATATTCAAAATTCAAATTCTTACCAAAGGAGGCAACTTTTCTACGTTCAGCATTTCATGTAACGCGCACTTTTTACTGCACAGAAGCGTGTGCGACTCTTTGCTGTGAAAAGGTGATGATCTGAGTCGATGTTAAGTCCTCGAATAGTACACACTTCTAGATTACTGGAAGCATGGCTTCCATCTACCATCTCAGTGTTGATTTGGTTCGTTTTTTACCATCATGTTTCGGGGCCCAGCGAAGGCGATCAGTCACAGTCCGTTAGCGGATGTTTTGCCGTGTCGGCTAAAATTACCGACTTTGAGAACAAATATCCCTTCCTTTCTCCTGGCATCAGCATCGCAAAAGTCGAAGGCATCTTTGCGCACATCGTTCTTCTCTTTCGTAGAGGTGTGGAGCCAAGTTGGCAAAATGTTACAAAAATCTCGCTTTAATCTGGCTGGTGGCCTTCCTACCAAAAGGAGGCAAAACTGGTTATGTGAAACCGAAGGATTTTAGACCCATAAACCTTACTTCATTTCTTCTTAAAACTCTAGGGAGGCTATTAGATGAATATGTTCAGCGGAATATAAAACACGGAAAT
This sequence comes from Anomoia purmunda, assembly GCA_951828415.1. Lineage (NCBI taxonomy): Eukaryota > Metazoa > Arthropoda > Insecta > Diptera > Tephritidae > Anomoia > Anomoia purmunda. Next base: position 42,262,029 of record OX639995.1, read on the forward strand.
CACACCCACCCAGCATGAATATTCCAAAGGAAAATCAGTTGAGGCTGCGCTGCATGATGTCGTTTCAACGATTGAAAAAGGACTGGCCTTCAAGGAATACGCGGTGGGAGTTTTTCTCGATATAGAGGGAGCCTTTAATAATGTTCACCCTAATTTGGTGGTGAGGTCCTTTTCTTAGAGTGAGGGTGCAGCAGGGGTGGTGGACTTTGTTGGGCTCCTTCTCAACACGAGAACTATTCTTTCAGAGTTAGAGGACGGGTAAATTACTAAGCATGTGATCAGACGCATTCCTCAAGGGGGGTTCTCTCCCGTCTTCTATGAAATCTAATCGTTGACGCCCTGCTTTGGCACCGAAAGGCCACTGGTTGCCAAGTCGTAGCGTACGCCGATGACATAGCAATCGTAACGACGGATAAGCATCTGCAGGTTCTGAGTGAGCTACTCCAGTATGCCCTCAGCCAAGTAAACATCTGGTTGAAAGAAAGTGGGCTTAGCGTTAACCCCGCATAGACTGGGATGGTACTCTTCACGAGGAAATATAAAATTCCTCCTTTCAAACCACTCTCATTAAACGGAGTTGAACTCACTCTCTCAACCGAAGTCAAGTACCTTGGAGTTATTCTAGACAGGAAGCTCGAATGGAAGCGGAACATCGGAGACCGCCTTGTACGCTTGCAAGGCATCTATAGGAAAAAAAATGGGGAACGAAACCACACATAGTACACTGGATGTACACGGCTGTGATAAGACCTATTCTCTTCTCTCGACCTAAGCTCTTCCGAATGCACTCAGGAAAATAGATTACACTACTCCTCTACTCTGCATGGACAATAAATTCACCATAAGAATCCTAGAGAGTAATGAATGGGAATGGGAAGATGCCATAGACCCTCTCCTAAATATAGCTAGTTATAAAACTTCTCCTCAGCGAAACGAACCATTTGATATCCATAATTTAATATTTTATATAACTTGTGTATAATTTCATTTAATTCGACTTTTCAAACAGCTGGCAACCCTCTCTGAAACATATATGTGAACCTTCTTCTTGTCGAGACTAACCGTTTGATATCCATAATTTAATATTTTATATAACTTGTGTATAATTTCATTTAATTCGATTTTTCAATCAAGTGGCAACCCTGATAAAAGTTGGTCATATTTTATTATTTCATATAACTTCATTCTTCAAACAGTTGACAACCCTCTACCCAGCATAAAATATACTTTCCGACCTTTACTTTCGAACATTATAAAAAAATCAACACGTGGCCAATTTTTTGTATTTTACTTCTCTTCTGTATTAAATAAATAAATTTATAGCCTGTTAGTGTTGTATTAATACTATGAAGTTTCCTCAAAATACGTGAAATAGTTTTTGTTTAAAAACAAAACAATCACGCAAGGATTATTTAATATTGATGTAAATTCAAAATGTGAAAGTTATTGTACTATGTAAAAATTGTATGGTTTTTCAAAAACAAAACAAAAAGTGCTCCTTCGTATTTTACTTCTCTTCTGCGCTGCAGTCTATTGTATTAGAAAATAAACATTTAGTTTTCCTTTCAATAATCTAGAATTTTCCTCAAATAAAAGCGTAGAAACCCGATAGTCTATCATTTAGTTTTAATTAAGTTTTCGACCATTATTATTTTGTGTGTGCCTATTTATCAACAAAAAACAAAACAAATACCACAAATAAATGGTAAAAATCTAGACCAGCACTCAATATTTATGTAAATTTGATTATTAATGCTTGCTTTCGAGGTGTCTCAACCACAATAATTGAAGCAACAATCATTGTGGTCACTTGCCTGGTTGTAGTGGCAGAAACACCACTACATACATGCACATATACATATTGTATGTATGGATGTAGGTATGTGCTTCTTGTGTATATGTAAAATACTAATAGTTATGTGTTTACTATTTGTGGTTAAGAAAAATCAATAGATTGTATAATGTATGCTGAAAGCAAAGAAAACGATACGTAAATTCAAAGGTGAAAATATGTGGGAAGGATATGGGCATAAAAGAGTTTAGTTCGATGATCTCACAGCCATACACACATATGTAAATTAAAGTGATTCACCAAAAATAAAGAACTTAAATTTTTCCATGCGATTCATAACTCTTGGTAAATATTTTGCTTGTAATTAAAACAAACCAAAAGCAGAGACAAAAAAATATTCGTGAATTATTTGCCAGGCGTTATTTTAGAAAATATGTATATTCAGTTTTGTTTTATTTCATTTCCGTAATTTTTCAAATAAAAAATATTTCATTCTCTAACCAAAACCATATAATAGGAATTTGTAACAAACAAAAAAATTGCAGTAAAATTTTAGCAATATTTCAAGTTTAATAAAAAAATTGAGATGTTGTTTGGGTATGTGGGTTTGAAGCCTACTAAATTTTACAGACCAGGTGTCTACCATGTGGCAGATTGCACTCAGAGACTTCGTGCTCCCCGTGGAACCAGAATATAGTATCCGGTTAGAGTTCGTGACCGAGACCACTTCCAGTTGAGATCTCGTTCCGCAACCGGGCTGATAGCAATTAAATCCAGAGTAGTGTAAGAGCCCAGTCGGCAGGGACCCCAACTACAAAGCCTAGCCAGTTATCAGCCCGGCGAAAACGGAGAGCAGGGTTAGGAGACTCGAGGGAGTACTCCAACAATGAGGTTGGACACTGTAGGGCACCTGCTCCTCGCTCTACGCGGGACGGGAGACCCAGACTGTACAACCTTGTGGTTAAATCTCACCCTGGGATCCACCGTTCCCAGCAGGGCCAGACTAACCCCCGGCTTAACTCCGTGATCAAAACCACCACCAACCGAGCTCCCACACCACTCTTGGCCTTCTTGCGTTCAACTTTTTATGCAACTTTTCGTACAACTTTTTGGGCAGCAGCCCTGACACAGTTCTAATCCAGGGACAGCATTGAATCTTGTATTACACATCTTACCAACTCCTTCTTTTGACATGACTCTTCAACACCTTCGCCACAAACAGCCCGGTAGCGGTCCGAGCACGGCCATCATTATCACCGACCTACCTCCACGCTTACGCCCAAGCAAATCAGGCAGCAGCCTGGAACCACTGCCTTCATATTTCAACTCATACTCCGCTCAAACCAACTATTTTGACGCCCTTTCGGACGGTGTATTCCCAATCCCGTCGACAGCGTCTCGCTAGCGATAACAGGGATCACCAATGCCACAGGCAATGGGTGAGGTTGTCTTGAGAAAGAGAAGTTATCTACGTATACAGTCGGGCTAGGAATTCTATCGGAATTTTTCATACCTTTCAAATATCATCAATATCGGACCAAAAATATGGATGATCTGTTCTAGCGCCATCTGGGGGATACATTTTTCGTTAAAATACTTCTCGTCACTCCCACAGGTTTGGTGAATAACTCGCCTCTAGCGCCACCTAGCGCTAAATATTATGGCGGCCGCTGTAACCAATTGTGTAGCGTGTGCGCGCTTCATTCGGTGTGCCCGAGTTCGAGTCCCGGACGTGGCAAATAATATCAATAAGGGTTTTCTAATAGCGGTCGTCCCTCGGCGGGCAATGGCAAAATCTCCGGGTGTATTTCTGCCATGAAAAAACTTCTCACAAAAAACTTTTGCCGTCCGGAGTCGGCGTTGAACTATAGGTCACTCAATTTGTATTACAACATCAAAATACCAATCGGCCAAATATCAAGCTAAGATGTAAGCGACTAATTAGTATTATTATTAAATATTATTGCGTAAGCACCATAACTTTCTAATGTCATCAACATCGAGCCATAGATACAATTTTTCTGAATAGGTTGATTCTAGCGCCACCTAGGGGATACATTTTCTGTAAAAGTATTTCTCCTTGCAATCGCATTAAACGTTTCTAAATTCATCGATACTAAATAAACATTTTCTGAATAACTCGCCTCTAGCGCCACCTAGGGCATATATTTTTCAGAAGAAAATTTTTTTATTGCGCTAGCGCCATAAGATCCTAATATCATTATTATAGGACGATAGATACGGATTTACTGAATAACTCGTTTCTAACGCCACCTAGCGGATTAAATAGCCGATGCCACGACTCAAAGGAGCATACTGTCCAAATTTGTTTGAAATTCATTTATTGGTGTTTGAGCAAAGTTGCAACAAAGAAAACGGCTACCTTTATATATATATAGATTTAAGAGGCTTTTCCTGGTCGAAAATTTTCTAAAATTTGTTTTTGAAAATAAATAAATCCCTATAATTTTAAACATTTTAGAATCCATAAATTTTGTAAACACTTTAATGTACATATGTACATAAATATAGTAGGTGCGCTTGCAAACTTATGAAGGTCCGCATGACAATGATTTCTGTGGTCGTAGTACGGCGCTAAGGACTCTGAGGACGTTGGTTTGAGTGATCTGCCTGGCAGCCTACTTTTATATAATACACAGAAAAAATTATGATTAATCTCACAATAATTTCAAAATTTCGGTCGCTGTAGCCACAATCGGTGGGTCCCGGATTCTAAAAACGTTTTCTAATAGCGGTCGCTTCTAGATAGGCAATGAGAAATCTCCGAGTGTATTTCTGGAAAAGGGATAAAATAGATAGTAGTTCGGTTAGTTTAAAAATAGTAAGTTTTACTGCAGGGTACATAACATATATACTTACTTATAAGTATATATTCATTTATACACATGGGCATGCCTAGACAATCATAATTCATGCAATTGCCTTGAATTACACTTAAATATCGCTTATCAGATGCAGACGCATGGTCATTCATTGCGTGTGGAAAGCTGAGGGTTATTTCAATTTAGTCCGATGCTGACGTCGTCGGTATGTGTGTTGCGTGTGCGTGGGCGTGTGGGTTATAGTAGCTCGGCAATGTGTTGGGTGTCGATTTCTACTCAAATACCAGCATTTAACGTGGAGTAGTGCATACAAGTATAGTTTAGCAATTGTGCTTCTGTTGATATTGCTATTTTTTTGTGTATGTGGTCACTCGCTTATATTTTTTCCCTAGTACAACGAACTCCAACCATTTTGTATCCACGACGTTTGATATCGTCGTAAATAATGCATTACAAAAGTTATCAAAACTGTTATCTTTTCTTTATGCATACTTTTAGGCTGAAGGCAATGGAATTAACAGTTTGAGCGATATACGTTGAGTATCACGACGCTTGACCAAAAATGTAAATTACAAGCAAGATGCATGTGTTGTCTTATTTCACCACACTAGAAACCAACTGGATCAAATCATATTTATTTATTTTTTATTTATTTGTATTATTTATTTAAACATAATGGCGCAAGCTCAGTAGCACACAACTACTACAGTGACTGTTGTCATCATAAGATATGTACCAGGAACCCATTTTTGTAGCCTAGTTTTAGATGCAATAGACATCAGGTTAGTGAGTTTTGTCATTGTATCAGCATAGAATGGTCATATCAATCAGCAAAGGTCAAATTTGTACTGGTTTGGTGAAATAAGACAATTAATTTTTTTTAGAGGAGCAATGTGAGTAATGAAACTTCTTTGCTTTCTACATTTTGTTATTATTACTCTTTACTACATTTTAAATTCTATTAAAAACCTCGCACGTTTCAGTTTTAAGCCTCGGAAAGGTTTTACAACGACGATAGTTAAAATTTTATGTTCAAATTTAAAAAAAATTGTTTTTCGTTATTTTATATCTACTTAAGTTGTGACGTGAAATGAAATATTAAGAGATGCACGCGAAATAACTGATCTTTGAAGCGGCATCAGAGAATCGCGAAACGAAGGTCGCGTCGATATCGCGTCACGAAGTTAACTTATATGAGAAAGAAGGAAGCGACATTTCAATGTGTAGTATATGTGTCACATGTACATATATGGATGCACTTACTACTATTACTACTAATTACTACTACTACTACTACTACTACTACTACTATTTTTACTAATGCTACTTCGTTTTACTTTTACTATTTTTATTAAATTCTACTGATATTTTTATTAATAATAATATTGAAGTACTACTATTTTTACTAATTTCTACTACTCTTTTTGCTGACGCTACTTCTAATTTCGACTACTATTTTTACTAATTCTCCTTCTAATCACTACTACTATTTTTCTTGTTTCTACTAGTATTTTTACTAATTTCTACTACTATTTTTACTAATTTCTACCACTATTTTCTAGTCACTTTGTTAATCCACAAGCGAATCCTATAAAATTAACTGTCAGTTTAACCTGCAGAAATTAGATGTACTCGGAACTAGTGATTACTACTAGAATTCCTATTGGCATAACAATTCCCTGTTTCGAAGCTCTAACTTGGATGTGAGTGTATGTGTATATGTGCCTGTGGGCGCCTCTTAAATGTTTTAATAAATATTTGTGCAATAATTCAACATTAGATTTATTGGCAAGACACAGATAGGGGTAGTGAGCAAAAGGAGAAACATGTGAAACAAGTAATATCTGTGTATGTATGTCTGTGTCTATGTAAGTTAGTATGTTCCGAGTATGTGCTATTTATTGAACGAACAAAACAGAATTGTATGCTATATGCAATGCTATGCCAAATACAATGCTATGCCAAATACCTATGTAAAATGGACCATTTGGACCGACGATTTTTACGGGATGCATAAATAGAGAAATGTGTTCGCATTTGCAGCACTTGTTTGTAGATTTGCTTGTTTTTGCTTTCTATTCATAGACCACCTTGAATTTATGGCGAAATCTTGAATTTATTTCATTTCAAATGCCTTAGTAATCGAGAGCTGGCAACTTCAGCTTTGATATTTGTTTATTTGTGTGCATTGGGATTGCAAATGTATATACAATATATATATACATATATACTTATATACATATTTACGCTCAGACACACATTGCTGTTCAAGACGCAAAGTTCTATGCGAATGGATGGAACAAATATTGGATATCAAAAACAGGTTAAATTTCTAGGTGTCGAACTAGACCAAAAAATACTATCGAAAACACACTTAGTGATAGCATTTACGACTTGCAGATCCATATCAGGAAATAACTGGGGTTGTTTTCCAAACATACTGAGATGGATCTATATTGTTATTGTATGGTCCATGATTATCTAAAGATAATTGAGTAGCATTGAGGAGAACGGAAATAGCCAAGCCTCTAGACCTAATTCTGGTTGGGATACTAAATATTAACGAAAAAACGATCCATAATTTAAAATGGATCCATATGATGGTTGTGGGATCAATCCTCTTGTATGGCACAGTAGTATATTAAGCAAGTAAAGAGAGTTCAGCAATTAGCCTCTCTGTCTCTCTGTTAATAAGCGGGGCTACGAAAACGACCGGTAAATTTGTCGCTAGCATCAAGGCTATCTGCAGAATGCCGTCGGTCTATTAACGAGATGGGTGAGACGTTTGCAATACATATCGCATGGGTTACCTGTCATTGCGACATACGGGGTAAATGTGAAGCTGGTGAGCTTGCTCGTTAATCACTTGTCACAACTCTACAAACATTTATGTTGCTGATGAACTAGAAGTTTGTTAGGATCGCAATCGATAGATGGCGGGCTGAACCCGCTTGCCAAATTCCAGGCACACTCTGGCCGTCGATAAGTGGCCAATGAATGAAATCCCTTGTGAATCGGGACAGGACATTAAGATTACGGCTGCAGTCTTAACCGGGCATAACTCTACAGATATGTAAGACTAAGGGACGTGGACTTGGATGAATAGATCATCCATCACTTACTCTGCCGCTGTTCGGCCCTAGCTAGAAGAAGAGCTTAAGTTCTCCTAGTTATTTTTTTTTTGACGAACTCAGGTCAATCGAAATTAGGGAACTGACGAAATGGATTTAGGGGAGCAGAGGTCACTTACTAGCCCTAATTCAGTTTCACAAAAGCCCAAGAGCCTAGGTGCGTCCTACTAAGGTCTGTCGCCTAACCGACTGGGAATCCATTTGGGTGGACAGAATCAATCGTTACGAAGTCATCAAAATGCTCAGTAAGCTGCAGAGACTGGCCTGCGTCAGCATAACTTGAACTATGAGAGCCTGTTCATCATCATCCATGAAGGTTCTATCGGATTTAATGCCTCTTCACATTTGCATCGAGACATAAGTGAGGAGGGCTATCTTAAGGATAATTAGTGTCAATAATACACTAACTAAAAAAGAAACCGTGGCAGATGTATAGGGTCCGCGGCTAAGATACTCGACAGCCATGGGAAGACGGAGGTCTAATTTTTAGGCAAAAATATATGCTATAGATAGATGCGTACAGTGCGTACTTCAATACCACCCACGACAACCGAAACTGGTTAATTGTCATGTTGCCTAAAAGTCAAACGGCTATTAAAGCCCACAAATCTCATCAGGTAACTTCAAAACAGGTACTGGAGTATTTTGACAAGCTGAACCCATTTGGTCTGACACATTTTTGTAGGAGTTCTCTGGATTTCGGGTCATGACGGTATTGAGAAAAACAAGAGAGCATCAACTACTTATATTGACCCTTAACCTTTCTGGGGTAAAAAAAAGAGTTTGCCATCCCCTTTGGAAAAGAAGAAAATAAATCGCACACCAAACTATACCAGATTTGGAGTACTTCAAGACGGTCTTGGGGTTATATAACCTCAAGCGTCTTTGAGAATGTAAAGTTATCTTGGGTGCTGCTATAAAGGAACTTCTTTAATTTTTAAATGACAGGGCAATAGAGCTCAAGGTCGCAGCGCTCATTTTTCAACAGTAATAACAGTAAACAATAATAACAGTTGTAAACTATATTCTCAGTAGTGAAACTTAGCACCAGCAGAGAACTGGTAAGAATTGGAACAAAAAGGCACACTGGTCCTTATGCGTAACTCAGTGGTCCACATTGGAGTAGCAGGCATATCGGAAAAGTGGTATACTGACCAAAATAAATTCTTAGTGTACATTATTGCCTTAAAAAAATATCTAGATAGGTTTGGTAACGAAGAAACCCCATTTTTTGAATAGAGTGATACACCGGCCATCGCTTAACCGATTAGGCAAACTATAGTGAATAGCGAGACTGCTTTAGATCCAATAACGTGCCAGGACCTAATTATCTATCCACCAGTCTATAAAGCACATCAGACTATGAATTTTGGCGGAGGTAACGATGCCTCTTTTGCGGCTAATTAACTTAGTGGCAGGTCCACCGACGCACAAATATTCCTCGTCACTGAATAGACAATGGGCAAAATATCATTGCACAATATTTATGGTGAAATAGAAAAACCGAACTGAACACAATTGGATTTAGCGTTGCCAGATCTGACCAATTTATGATTTAGAAGACAAATGTCATTTCTGACCATTTGATCCGAAAAATAAAACATGAAAAAAAATTTCCTCTATCAAAATTCAACAATATTACTTGAAATTTGCACTTTAATATACTAAAATTGAATGAGCTAAAAAACTGCATACGCAAATTCTTTTTAAATTCAGATCAAATGAAGATATTATGGAAAATGCGTCCACTTTAGAGCGAATAGGTATAGCTCCGAAACAACTGAATCAAACTCTAAAAAATTTGACATAAACTTTTGTATTTCAACATAATTTCGAAAATCCGAGAAATGAAATGAAATACACCTCCACCTAGTTTAAAAAAAAATTAAATTACTCGGTACGAAGGATTTAATTTAAACAAATAAAAGTAGTTTAAGTTTTCAAAATGCATAATTTTAACTGCGTACAAGTAGATTCTTCTTTACTTATTGAAGTAAAGCGTATGTGATATTTTACATCGCGTAACGAAGGTCGCGTCAGAATCGCTTTACTAATTTCTACCACTATATGTACATACTAATTTCAACCACTATTTTTATTAATACTACTACTAATTTCTACCACTATTTTTACTAATGGTAGTACTAATTTCTTCCACTGTTTTTACTAATTTCTTCCACTATTTTTAAGAATTTCTACCACTATTTTAACTACTTTCTACCACTATTTTTACTAATTTCTACCACTTAACTAATGTTACAACTATTTTCTACCACTATTTTTACTAACTGTACTAATAATTTCTACCACTATTTGTAGTATTCTACTTCTAATTACTACGACTAATTTTATTAATTTCTTCTACCACAAAGAAGTTTTACTTCTGTCCAACGCTTTTGAGTTAACTAATAAGAGTGATACTCATTTCTTCATAAACGATACCGTGCGTTATGTAAATTAGAACATTGTTGTTGTTGTTGTAACAGCATAAAACATTCCCCATACAATTTTGGGGAATGCTGCTGAAGTGACAGTCCTTGGCCGGACATAAATGCGGGTCGTTCCGATATCGTAGAAACGACTGTCGTGTGAACGATTAGAACATCGTCAATTTTTTTGTTTTTTTACCGCTCGTGAAGGTACTTAGAAAAACGTGCTTTAATAGGCGAAAAAATTGACGATTTTTTTCCAACTTGCAAACTATTTAACTATTTAAAACCAAGAGCATAGTATCGAATTCGCAAAAACTTAGTTTCTCCCTCTCTAATGTGAGTTGATCAAAATTGCAGTTTTTACTTTAGAACACGTTAGGCAAAAAAAGTTAAGTTCATTTTTTAAATCTCTGGCAATAACTGCAAAAATACTAAAAACACATGAGTAAACTAAACAGCGATAAGCTCTTATTTTCGAGCACAAATTGTAAACTGCGCTAGGATAAAAGTAAACATTTTATATTTTTGTATTTTGTATTTCCTTTCAAGTTTACTAAGATATTCTGTTTTCTATCAAAGGATCATATTTGAATGCTAAGTCTGTTTATTATAGCATTTATTTTTTTCCACTCTTCCAATGCGCTTGTTTATCTCCACCATAAACCTAATTAAATTTCACATTTTCCTTTTCTTTATTATTTTATAATTCATTTAACGCAAAGGTACCACTAACCCATCGTAGAATTTTTTACTTCAAATGCGGTTTTTAATTGTTCAATATTTTCTCTCGCGATCCAGTTTCTCCCCAAAGCTTTACCAACTCAAAGTAGTTTTTCGTATGCATAGCATTTCTAAAAAAATTCGTTTGTCGCCGCCACATTTATTTCGCTACTTTCAATTTATTTATTTCATTCACTATCCGTATACTGCAAACTGTGGTAGAGCTTGTGAATTTGTTTATTCGGAGGGTATATAATGCGACAGCCGATTAAATGGAAATTAAATTTTCATATGTGATTAACTAGCTAGTCTATCGTTGTTTTTTTTTTTTGTTTGCTTTGTGATTACTTTTCTTTTGACCACAAATGCAAATAAGAATTTGTAAAAGTGTGCCGCTTAAGGCAGTAATGTGGATGTATAGTAAATACCCAGTCGGAAAATGGGTCGTAAATTATAGATTTTAAATTGAATACTTAAAAAATGTAGCTTACACATTCGATCTTGGTTTAGTTATTATTAAAGTCAAAAATGATAGTTCATTATGCGATAAACGAGAAAGTACCACTGGTTTAGAGCAAAAATGCACACCGGATGCGACTAACAAATTTTTATAATATTATTTTTTTTTCAATTTACTATTATTCCGCTAAACATATCAATATATTAATTATTTTTAAGAAAATAATAAAATAATAAAACTTCCCTACACTTTTTAATAGACCCAATAATGTCTGAGGTATTAATTAAACATTTCAGATTTATATTTTTTTATATGAAAAATTTAAAATAATGTTATGCAAATTTTAACAAAGGAAACATTGAGGAATTTTTTTTTTCTTATGTATGAAAACCGCCCTTCTACGAAAAAAATCAGAACAAAATTTATGGATAAATAGAATAAGTTTTTAAGATCAAATGAAAATACTCTAGTCACGAAATATCAATAAAAGAAATTTGAAAGTTGGAGTGTGAGTGAGTGGGTGAGTATGTTTGTTACCTTTTCACACTCAAACAGCTTGACGATTTTTTATAAAGTTTAGCGCATAAATAGTGTATACCTTGTGTTTACATATAAAGTTTACCTTAAAGAGGCATAGTTGCTATCCACTAAAAAAAATTAAGGTCAATTAAATAAATAAGTTGAATCACATTTAGATATATGACGAGTGAACAGATTTGGATACAATTTGGCACATATGTACATATATATTCCGTTGTAAGGGTTACCATAGGAGTAATTTTTTAAAGGGGTTACCACCTATTTAAAAGGTAAAAATTCTTTAAAACAATGAGTGAAGTGAAATATTGCCATTAGGGTATTAAACGAAAGCGGCTTATTAAAGCTTTATTTTCAACAAGTTTTGAAAGAAGGTTGCCACCTATTTACAAGTAAATTAGGTGAAATTCGTAAATTAAATTTTCCAAGATTAGTGTCAAACTAAAAGTTTGAAAAAGTTTAATTAAAAAAAATTTTTTGGAGATGGTTGCCACCTGGTAAAAAATTAACTAAATTTATAAGCTAAAAAGAATATTGAAATATGGATCTCAAACGAAGGAGGTTTAAGAGAGCTTAATTTTAAATATACTTTTTGAGAGGGTTGCCACCTGACTAAAAAAATAAATCAAATTTAATTGTTAATTTAAAACCAATATTACGACACGGTATTCAAACGAAGTAGGCTTATGAAAACTTATTCATGAAAATGAGTTTAAAGAGTGTTGCCATCTGTTTGAAAATATTGATTTACTTCATCTTGTAAACTTACTCAAATATAACAGTACTGGTTTGAAACGGAAACTTTTATAACAAAACATTTTTGAATAGGGTTACCAACTTTTAAAGAACGTTGATTAAATTTTTGGTAAAGCTACTAGCATTCTACTAATATTTAAGTAAGCTTTCTTAAAAAACAATAGGAGAGGATTGCCACCTGTTTCAAAAAGTTTAATTTAAAAAATGTTTAAGATATGTAAATGGCGCATTACAATACCGGTTTGAACTGATAGAGATTTTGAAAATCTTGTGAAATGTTGCCTTCATAACCAAAGGTATCGACACGAAAAGATATCACTACTTTAGGTTAGGCTAGGTTAGGTTAGAATTGCGGCGAAGGAACCAAACGCTTAATTAGCAACTGAGAGTCATTTTAGTACCAGAAATTCTCTCGCGATATTGCGTTAAAACCAACTGTTTGATAAATTTGCACAAATCTTGCCGATAATTGGACTCAAACGCGCCCAGAGTGACATCTCTCAGACATCTGCACAGAAGATACGCAACTATCTCTTGTTAATTTTCGTCACCGCAGCGTCTGTAGTAATATTTGTGGGTAATATCAAGTCTTCTGGCATGGGTTCCGATCGGCCAGTGTCCTGTGAGAATTACCACGAGTCTTCACCAGAAGAATGGATGTCCTCTTTAGTTCTTTTAGTATTCGAGTCATGATAATTTTGCAATTATGCATCTTAACGCTATGCTTCATCGCCGAGCAGATTGCTGAAGATGGTGGAGGAAAATGCTCCTGTTAACTAAACTTACTGGGGCTGGAATCGTCACCTCATTTGACGTTGTCACTGAACCCTCTCTGGCTAGCTGATCGATTGTCTCGTTTCTAGTGAGGTTTCGGTGCCCCAAAACCCAAATTACTTAGATCAACTGAGAGCTGGTTGCAGACTTCATTCAATAGTGGCCTTAATTGCCTGACCCAGTATGGCCGCCCGGCTATTTGGGAAGAAATTACCAAGGCAGTTTAAAAAAACTTCTCGCTGAAAAACACTAGCAAATTAAGGCTGGTGGTACGGTTGTCCTTCGCTCAAGTAGTGTGAAAACATCCGTGCCCCAACACCTTGCTCCATCTTGCAACCATCGGAGTATCTAAGGACATTTTAGGTTAATATACCAAGTCCTCTATCACATACAGATCTGGATAGGACTAGACCCCAGAAGGCCTATGGAAATCAATTTCTGGCTGCATATAATCAGCACCTTGTCTGATCGTGGTGGGCAAGAGAGAAAGAGCTTTACTATGCCCCTTCATACTTTCCTTCCGCAGGCAGTTCGTAGAGCCTTACAGATTGCACTGATGCAGAATTCATTATATGCAGATCTATAGACAGGAGATGTATTATAACATTGAGGGTCTGCATTCTTAATGTCCCCGCCCCCCCCCCTTATGTACGTTGGTCTATGCAGTCTATCTAGATTGACTTGGTTATATTAGTTACGTAAGGATGTCCACGAGATCAGGGAGCTACTTTAGGTCCCAAATTTTTCAGTTACCATTACTTCCTTTCAATACTACTTCCAAGTAAAAGTATCGATACCGGCGTGGTATTGTTAAATCTCTAATTCTATGTAACCACGAGTATTAAGTATTTGACTGAATGCAAATCGCTCAAAGCAAATAGCAAAAATAATAAATAATTTTTCATTTCCCTGCATTGACACATTTCATAATCAATAGTTAGAAAATAATACATACCTACTAATTCTATATACAACATAGATATCACTAAAATGAATATCTCACTTCCTTATGTCAGTGACGTAGAGAAAAGTGCATTTTTGAATGTGAAAATGGTCCTACCAAGGATTCTTTACTATGCATTATTTTTTCCTATTGGGTATATATAATTGTGAATTTTTTCATACATAGCCTTAAGTATACTACTGTACTATACTATAAGTATATTCCTCTTTTGCAGTTAGCGATTTGGGGGATATAAGCAACATTTAATTGGATTTTGGCAAAGAGCTTGAAAATACAAAATAAGTAGCAAAAAAAAAATGGTTTGCCGTAGCACATTCGACCATAATATTGGCTAAACTACATGAAACTATAAATTTTGAATAAGCTGAATAAGAAAATAGTGAAAGTAAATCTTAAAAGTATGTCATTATACTCGAATATTTAAAATTCCTCAGCAGAATGCTGATTTTGTGGGAGAATATCGCGATTCACAAAGAGTTTTATCTACTCGTATATAGAAGAAATTTTAAACTTTGTAATCAAAATTTACATTTTATATCTATGTATGCAATTTTATAGCAAATTCAATTTTAGTATAATAAAGAAATAGTTTGAAGTTTTGCTGGCGCTGTTTCTTTCATAAAACATGTGCTCGGTTTTCTATATGATAATATCTGCGCAACTCCGGCAATAAAAAAATATTAAACCCCTTTCTTACCCAATTTTTTTCTGAAAATTCAGGTTAAAAAATAGCTGAGTGGAATTTGTTAAATATTTTGCACATTTTTATAAAATTCTGAATTTGGATTTAAATGGTTTTTTTGCACATTTTACGTTTGCACTTTTGTATTTATTTTAAAATTTTATTAAATGAAGATTAAATTATCATATAATTACCAATTTTTCTTTTCATATAAGCCAGACTTTTCCCGACCACTTAGTTTGTAAGTTTCTTCGTTTTGTATATAAACCAAACTAGACCTTAAATTATTTTGAAGATAACAAATATATATTTTGAATTTCAACTAATTCAGACTGTAAATGCAATTTTTGCGTATATCTCGACTCCTGCGTCATCTATCGACCAAAATAAAATCAAGATAATAAAGCATCTTACCAACAAAAAATTTATTTATCTGCACGCAGAGGTAACCACCCGGTGGCCGCAATTGACAACTCCAAAAGGAGCCAGTTGTTAAAGTTGTGCTTGTGCTTTGAATGATTGTGAATTAGCAGAATTATTTTGTTCTTCCCACTGCAGCATTAAATGATAAAAATTAATTAGACTAAATTAAATTAAATTAATATGAAATAAAATAAATAAAATTAATTAAGTTCAATTGAAATTATTTAAATTAAATTAAATCACTTTTTTAATTTAATTGATCTCAGTTCCACTCAATCAAATTCAACTTAATTAAAATTAATTTAATTTAATTAAATATCAGTGAGACTTACTTTCAATTAAATAAAATTTACACAACTTAAATTAATCTAACTTCAATATAACTCAATTCAGTTAAACTAAATGAAGTTGCTATTAATTAATTTGACTTCAATTCAACTTAACTAAATTAAATTCTCTTATTCATTTCCATCTCTGCAGCTTCTGCTGCTGGGAGGGATTCTGATAGGCCAATGTCCTGTGATAACTACCACGAATCTGGCAATATTAGGCTTACCCTTCGCCAGAAGGAGGTTAATGCTCCTGTTAATTAAAACTATTGGGACTAGAATCGGCACCTCATTTGAGATTGTCACTAAACTCTGAGAGCTGAGTGCAGTTTCCATTTAATAGGGTTTTGCATGGCTTAAACAGCTTCGAGTTGGCTGTGAAAGATGGCAGACTGACCGACTATCTGAGAATATGACGACGAAAAATATCCCTGTAAATTAAATACAAATAAATTAAACTAAATTCGTTTCAACTTCCTGCAATTAAACTAAATGAAATTAAATTTAATTAAACTCCACACATTTCAACTACCCTTACCTAAATTAAACTTATTTGAATTAAATTATTTTTAATAAAATAAAATTAAAATCAATTGAATTATTTTAAATTAAATTAAATTAAATCAAATTAAATTCTCTTAAGTGAAACGAAATGACATTAAATCAAAAGCAATATGAAAACGTTCTAGCTTTGGAAGTGTGCAAAACAGTAGGAAGAAAGCCTACATTCCTAAAATACATATTACGTATAAGCCGTGTATTTCACAGGTTGGGAAACAGATGACCCGCTATTGCAACCCCAACCTTCCAACGCATAATTGAAAGGTTATCTGAAGTAAGAAGTCTAAGGAACCCCATCGGTAAGCAGTGCTGGTGCTGAATGAGAAATCTTTTAGCCCTCTCTCTCTGAGTTGAAAGGGAGTCATAACCTATGTCTTCGAGAAGGTAGTCCTTGAGGTCTACCAAGTCGATGCCAGGGGAGATGGCCCCGTGCCTCCGGTTATACGGAGGAAAAAATGTGGAGTCTTTCATGAGCGCGGAAGTAGACTCCGAAGTATCAGGCGGGATCGAGGGCGCTCCTTCAAGAGAGGGATCTAGTTTTTAGTGTTAACCCCTGATTGAAAGAGCGGAAGAGGAGAGGCTCCTAGCTTCTGACAGTGATGTCGCCGTTGGTGTGCAGAGGAGAATTTCTTAGGATAATTATGCGACAGATAAATCTTCAGCACTCTAAAGGGTAATCGGGTATGTGGTATTGATACGAAAAAGTATAAGCTGATGGTACAGGCGGACCCAGGTAAACCGAGATCCTGCATTTTCGTTAGGAACGAACTGAAAGCTTTATTTCTGTGTAATTTTAGTCGCAGTTAGCCTGGAGTATGGAGCAAAAGGCTGTCGCCGAGGCGAAGCGCAGGAGAACCAGAAATGCACGAACTTCTACCGGAGGCTGAGGACACAAGCTTTTCGGTTTGGGAATCCCCTTTCCCTGGGGTACTTGAGTAACGAAGCAGGGAACTGGAGCATGAGCAGCAAAGAGTTTCTAGAGTTGCTTCTCCGGGCTCATTTTCCAGGAAACTCAGAGCTGATGGTTCCAGGAAATTGTGAAGCAGATGAATTAGCCAGACAGGAAACACTTGAAAAGGACTTCTTAAGCGAGGAACTTTTCGTAGTTTCTCTGGCCACCTGCCAGCTACTTCTGAGCGTTGAGCAGCTACGAGAACACGTATGGTCGCGAGGTTATTTTGACCAGAAGTAGAATGGAAGTGAAATCATCTCAACAGATTTCACTCAGCTGCTCTGCCTTCCCGAGACTAAGACTGGGATAGCACCTTATCCACTCTCCGGCGAACATACCAGAAGTAGAGATTAGCTAGGGGTAGAGATTGCCATTCTATTTGTACTGTGGTATTACAATTGATCCTAGAGGGTCTATGTGAGCC
The DNA here is from genome assembly GCA_951828415.1 of Anomoia purmunda. Lineage (NCBI taxonomy): Eukaryota > Metazoa > Arthropoda > Insecta > Diptera > Tephritidae > Anomoia > Anomoia purmunda. Next base: position 42,279,809 of record OX639995.1, read on the forward strand.
CCTAGGAGCAGCAACTTTAACCTAACCTAACTACCGAATACTTCTTTTTCTAAGCAGAAAGGCCAGCTGAGTTGGCTTGAAATTTAGAAATATTCACTTAACTGCCTTTCTCTCTTTGCAGACGACGATGAATAAATAAATATTTTATCACCAAAACTGACAAATACGAATATGAAAGGCATACTGATTATATAAATATTTCCTATCTGCAATTATCTGTAAGTCATATTCACTGCGTCGATAACCCACCGTCTCGACACTCTACTTCAGTACAGGCAGCGAGCTCAGTACATACATATTTACCTCAAGAGCATAATGTCAGATGCATAACAATACAGCAGCAGCAACAGCAACAGCAGCACAGCAGCAGTGATATCTTATACTAAGAACAATAACAATATTAATTTGTGTGTGTCTGGCATAGTAACGCAGAATTGAAGACAATTATTATTATGCAGCTTGTTGAGTAACCTTGTTATGCGCGTGGCATGCAACTCGTACACGTAGCGCTTAGAACGTAACTATCGATCGTGCGACTAACGGTGTGGGATGTCATGAACAATGTAAGCGAAATTCAAATACAATAACTATGATTTATTGCAATATCGATAAGCTGAAATTGCATTGGAATATCTGCGCGGTTGTTCTTTATGAGTCATTGTTTAGATAATTTGCGTGAATTTGATTAATGAAATTAAACTATTCAAAAAAAAAAAAAAACAAGTGAAGAAGATTGTAAGGATAGATAAACCAGATATTAATATTAAATACCCAGCGTGCACCACTACACTTAATAATAAAGCCCGTTGTTAGTTGATTTTGGAGAGAAAATATAACGTTTATATTTCCGAATTTTTTTATACCCAAGTGCACTGGTGTCCATAAAGCAACTGGGCTATCTCAACGAAAGCTGGTATATACATTGCCCTGTAGGTAGTTTGGTATAGCAAATTGGTGAACTCGAATAATAACGACGGTCTCATAACGGTGTTTTGTAAAAAGAATATGATATTTCAGTAACCAGTAAAGATAATTTGCGCAAATGATATATAAGATTGGGTTAGGAAAGGAATACGTTTGCATTTTTTTCTTTTGGAAAATAGGCGTGGCACCGCCCACATTAAAATAAGAAGATATCTCTGCGGAACTAATTGACCAACCTATACTAAATTTGGTACGCATATTGAAATTTAAGTCATTTAAGTAATTATAAAAAACGCACAAAATCCCATCCAACTCTCATAAATATATCCAACTCTCGTAAAAAGGCGTGGCACCGCCCACTTTGGAGCAAATAGATATATCTCAAAAACTATGCTACCAAACTGCATCAAATTTGATACACACATTGCATTTCAAGTCAATAACCGAGATTTCGAAAATTGTAAAAATCTGACAAAACCTACGAAGACCTCTCCTCATATAACGGTAATTTACAGAAATCAAAAAACCCCCGCTATATTTAAGTTTATTATAGTAATCGGCCTAAAACTATGGCGTTTAAAGTTTGAAAATGAAAAAGTTAAATAAAATAGCCTTAATCTAAATTAAATGTGTATATATCGAATATCATATATCGACGCCAAATAGCTGGGAAGATATGATGAATAGTAGTTTCGACTTAAATGGGGGCATGAGTATCCATTTTTCAAAAAAAATAATAATAATAATATATATCCTAATATATACTATCTATATAACCAATATTGCACATATCCATCAAATATTCACAGTAGTTGGTGAGTTATAAGGCTTTTGATTTTATAGCGTATTTGATCTATAAAGTATGTATGTATATACCCAAATATGATTCATCTAGATCGAATAGTTAGGGATATAAGACGCATTCAAATTGTATCTCCAAATTTTTCCAAATTTATAGGTAGCCTATGTTGCGTCTGGAGACCCCATGCATCTACTGTACAACTGTCACAAAGATCGAATGAGTGCTTTTGGCGCCAATAAAGGACTCACAACTTTTTGATTGCATACAACAAATAGGTTTATTTGAAATAAAAATTTGCGCTGTGTACTTAAAGTTCGGTTGCGTTCAAACTTAGACTCTTCCTTACTTTTTAATATTCTTATTGTTTTTAAAATAATCAACTACTGATTTTTTTTGTGTTCAAATTTTTGAATTAAATTTGTATTCATATTTGTATTTGAATGTACTTAGTATCTTTTTCAATAGACAATAGGCACTAAGTATAAATTGGGTATGCGTTTTCAAATGATATTAACCTAATTAATTTAGTTTAAGCAGGTCATACGTCAAATTTTTGTAAGGCAATACATACATACATTCTTGGATAAATACATATGTAAATATGTATTGTACGCAGGGCCGGATTAAGCTTGTGGGGGCCCACGGGCCGAGTAAGGTGTGGGGGTCCTATGCCTTGTCGGAATTACATATAAAATTACATATGTTCATGTATTTCATTTATTTTTTACCTTCACATATTATTTAAAATCCTTGACAATGTAATAATTATTTCCATAATTTCGTGACACTTGTTTTTTAAATGTAAGGCGTTTGATTATAAAGGAACCATGTGATGTACTGCTAAAACAATTCTTTTCGAGATTTTCGATTCGCAAAGGTAGTAATGATATCATCAAAATTGAGTTCACGCGGTATATCCCTCTCTAAACTTAAAGTACCCAAACTAACAAGTCGGTCCTCTTTCATGCTTGTCCAAAGATGATTTTTGATCAACTTGAGTTTTGAAAAAGACCTTTCGCTAGTGCAATTTGATACCATCATCGATAGGTACATGCGCAAAACGATTCCCGCATTGACAGATGTAGCATGCAAATTGTTCTCTTTGATAACGCGGTATAAATACATTTCTAACGATTCATTTTCGCATTTTTTATGGAGATTAGCAAAAGTTTTGAGTTGGAGAAGTTCGTTCGATAAAATATCTTCGACATCTCGAGGGTAGTCCATTAAAAGCTTATTTGCGTGAAGTTCTATTTCGCAATCTTTCATAGTGAGAAAATCGGCCATAAAACTAAATCGCGCGTTTACAATCTCGTACGTCAGTATTCTGTTACTGAGCGCTGTTACCAATTTATCTATCACCGGAATGAATGATTCTTTGCGGAATTTGTCCCTGGCAGGAAGTTGTACCATCGATTTTCGTGAACCGATAGGTTGCAGACGTATGTACATTCGTTGTTCTGACGCGGCCAGGTTTATAGTCGTGAATATTAGACAATGTTTTAGCAGTTTCTTCGTACGTGTCGAACGCATTTAAATTTTTATGAATTTCCAAGCAAATAATTTGCAGGTGATCGTCGCGGCCCCTTCGGCCCATACCTTAATCCGGCACTGATTGTACGTATGCATGTAAATTTGAGTACATCATTCCCCATACACGAAAAATTGGCACTTTTTTCAATAGGAATTATAAAATTTATTATATTTTAAGACTTTCACCAAAGCATTTCGGAAAAATATTAAGATTAACGTGAGCTGGAAGAATTCGAAGATTTTTTTTTTGTAAAGAAAAATAGTTTTTTAAAACATTTTTCCAAAAAATCTTTTTCAAATGGGATAACAGCTTAAGGCGCGGTGTCGCAAAGACAGACAGGAGCCGTTTTTTCTGTTGCTGTGTTTCTGGTTGGTGCAACAAAGAACAGAAACAGAAACGTAACTATCATTCATAGCGTTTTGTCTTTTCGTTCATTGCACAGGTTATTCCTCACATCAAGAATGGAAAATTATTCAACAAAACGGATAGCACCATACAATGTCTCAAAATATTTTATTTTTTTTTAGATTTAGTCAAATAGTTGACATTTCTTCTGTCACCACCAACAGAAACGAGTCCAAAGTACTTCCAAATCTTTCTGTTGCTGTTGAACTGAATTTTGTTCCTGAATTTTGCGCCTTACAAAATCTGCATAAAAATATTTCAAATTTGTTTGAACGGAATCCTAATAATGCAATTTTTGGTGCTTTTTACCTTAATTGAAAGATTAGTTTAAGTAAAGGTTGAATAGCTCAGCCAAAACTTGGCCGATTGAGACTTAAGTATAAGATTCCATTTTCTCACTCTTTTTATTTCCTCGCACCCATATTCGTCTCAATTTTTTTCGCAAATAACCTTTTGATGATGCCGTTGAACAAATTTTTAAATATTTTTATGCATACCTTTTAAGTTTTAACTGTTAGAATATTTTAAAAAAAAAGCAACAATAAACAATGGGCTCAAGTTCAGTTTTTATTAGGAAATGTTTGGAGAAAGGCAACAACAACAATCACTCTCTAAGTACTTGCCTGGCAAACCGGAAGTTGTGAACTCGAATGCGGAACGGTCAACAAAGAAATCTGATGGAGGAGATGTGGTGATCTTCGAAATAGCAACTGTGACTGTTGATGTCTTTTTCCAATACTATCCTAATAAAATGAGAAAAATTAATATGTGCATCTATATTTTAAAAAACTATTTTTATTTATAGCATTTTATTGCTATAGCTCTCTAAGCCGGCTTCGTAGTAGCGCATTTTGTTAACCTAGTTTTCCAATACCTGAGTAACGGTTTCTGGCCCTATCCCATGAATAGATTGTTCGCTATTCGTCTTAAAGTCTTGGGTCGTTAATGGATTGTTTGCATAACATCGGCCTCCACGGCACACCACAAAAAACTCTAACGGCGTCAAATCGCAGCTGTTCGGTGGCCAATTAACATCAACAGAATCGGAAGCAGCAAAGAGAAAGCGGATGCCTATTTTTCAGGCAGAAATGTATGCCATAGAAAGATATGGTACCAATACCACCCGTTCATAATAATAATTAAGTCTCCATTTACTCGTAAATGCCAGGATATAATTTCACAAGTGCATTTCCAAAAATCTCATTGAAATCGATAAGCGTATAGGAAACGAACTCCGAATAATTCAATAATTTATTTTAAGTTCCTAAACCAATCTAGTTTGGAGTTTTTGACAAGAACTCCGAAAGAACTGTCTGAGTTAACTCTTACCGAAAATTCTGAATAATTTTCTAAGACCGGCTTTCGAGAAAGCAGGTTATTTATTTAACTCAGAGTTCACGAGTTAAATTAATAAATTTGTTTGTACAGAAGTAGGTTAGGCTTTAACTCGGATTTAAAAAAATAAATGTTTACTTATTTATTAAATTTTTATTGTGAGTTAAAGTTTTAAGTTCATAACATTATGTCATAAGTAAAACAAATTAAGGTTAAAAAAAAGTTTGAAATAAACAAAAAAAAATTAGAATCGAACCGTTTTTTTCCGACAATGATGTGGAAACCTTTGAATATGTTGGCTACAATTTTTTAAACAGAGCCTTCGCAAGCGAAGTGATACCCTCCACGATATAAGAGACCAAGCTAAAAATTATTTTGATTTCAAACAAGGCGAATTCATGCCAGACGGTGTTGAACTTACAACAACAACGAACAAGTTGAGAATCGGTGAGAATTCAGACAAACACATAGTTTTGACATTCAATCCAGCAAGCGAATTCACTTGACTGCTAGCTCAACAACACCTTATATGAATTCGCCTTGAAATTCACAAAATTCAAAGAAAATGTCAAAGAAAAAGTGTCCATAGCTTGGGTTATGTTGAATTTTATTTTATGTCAAAAATAATAGAATACAAGAACGCGTCTTCGCGGACCGCTAGTTCTCTTTTTGGGGAATTCCATTCAGCAACCACCCATTCGCAGGCGAAATAAACGCATTTTACACAATAAATTCTAAGTAAACTTTTCAATCATTCTGCCGTTTGTCCGCTTCTTCAGCGCGTCTTCCTCTTCTTTTTTAGAATTTTATTACATCACTACCAGTTGCTCTCCCCGTGAAAGTCGCTATCTTGTTTTCTATCATTCTTCATTTGATACAAGACAATGTCTGGGTTATGATAGCTTTGAAATTTCCGCAAGTGGACCTATGGTCCAGTAAAAATCAATTTACAAAAAAACCTAATACATTCGATATTTTATTAAATTGTGTACAAGAAATTTAGTTAAACAGAGGAATAAGCAAAAATCAATATTTTTGTGAATGTCTTTTTTTATTTAAACAAATAAATTTCGTTTAAATTCTCAAAATAAAATATACTATATTGACCGGTTTTATTGCATACGTCGAGTACTATTTATTTGAAATAAAAACATGTGCCGGAAATTTAAAGTTCAATTTTAACCGAACCTAGGCCCATCTTTGCATCTTTAAAGTTTATTTGTTTAAAATATTACCTGATATTATTTGATGCACTATACTGCGTCCAATAATTGAATCCGCTAGAATCCGGGTGATACCACATGCTTTACGAATGTAAAACCTCCAACCTCCACACACCAACGCATTAATTATTGCTTTTCTGGCCTTCAATTTGTTTTTTTGTATTACTGTCAAAACAGCATAGAAATTGCTTGCAAACTAATATTAATACAATTAGTCAGCCACGCTGTCGACTTTGGAGCAATAAATCAATTTAAATGACTCGAAATTGACATTCGATGCATGTCAAATCATTCATTGGTATATATGTATTTACCTACATACATACATTTGGATTTGCATACTTACAATTTAAATGTCTATTATGTACATAGGGATAGTTACGAACATTGACTTGTTTAAATGTAGCTTTAATTGAATACAATCGCCAGAAATTACAATATTTTGTGTATATTTCATTAAAATAAAATTTAGGACTAGTTATCGTTCGTCAAAGTTTCGAAAATGCGACATAAATGACACGTAGTTGTATTCTATCGTTATTTCGTTATTTTTTTTATGGGATCAAAAATTCATTTTCAAGAATTCGTTCAAAACCTAACTCGAATATATCGATCTAATCCTTATGTCATATGCTAGATATACAAATCTGAGCTTTTTTTAGTTTAGTTTTTTAGTTTAGATAGAATAAGCGTTATTTCGTGATATTTATTTTTTCGATCCGAAAAATTCGTTACTCATGGATTTCTATTTTTCCGATCAAGTTTGATCCTTATTTTTTAATTTCTATTTTTTCGATAAAAAATAATCATTATTCTCTGGTTTAAATGTTGCCGATCATATTTCATCGATTTTTTGTTATTTTTTATTTTCTTCGATCAATAATAATCGTTACTCTTGTATTTACAATTTACGTAATAAACGAAAACAAATTTGGCGGCCAGGACAGAAAAACAAAATTTATTTTTTTTTTTGATCGAAAAAAAGTATTGGTAAAATACGATCGAAAAATTTTAAATAAAAATAAACATCACAAAACATCGATCAAATTTGATCGGAGAAATAGAAATCCAAGAATAGAGATTATTTTTGATCGAAAAAAAATCTCACAAAATATCGATAAAATTCGATCCAAAGAAAAAACTTTTTAACCCAAATTTTTTTCTCCAGTTCAATACCGTATATCTAATTTGAGCAAATCGCCCTTTAAATGTAAATTGTGTGCCGAAATTGGTAGAGTTAGGTCAGGATGCTTTGGAGATATACCCACTTTGCCAAAAAATTTAACCCACGATTTTTTCGCCACGTTTTTTTCCCCCAAAATACCGTTATGTTAGTACAATTTTTTGTTTCTATACGTTTAACATCAAGGTGGGTATATAGAAGGTGATAGCAAGATAACCAAGGAGAACCCGTTGCGTATTTTATTCGTGTAATTTTGAGAGTGAAATGTCTAAATCTGAATTCGCCCAGTATTTCTCATGAATTTTGTTTCTGTAAACAAAACAACTTAGTGAATCGGGAAAGAAGAACAAGCATTCACCCCGTGGGATGATATCACCTTATATGAATTCGCCTTGTTTAACACGCTACCTCAAGTCGGATTCATATCAGGTGGCGTTATATGCGCAAAAAAAACACTAACAAATTCTATGCACAATGACAGTATGATTTACAACAAACATGTCATTTTGACATTACGTTCACCAAGCGAATTCAATCAGCCGCTTGATCAAATTCACCTTAAATAAATTCACCTTGGCTTAACACACCACCTTATATGAAATCGCCTTAACTCGTATATTGCGTTAAGCGGACCACAAACGTACAACATATTGAAGCAACCAGTTGACCGATTGAAGATTTCATTTGCTGTTGGTTTGTCAGAAACTGATGTAGAATGCGCTGAAAAATTAATTATAGTATATTGGGTTTATTTGAGCGTTTTATAAGCGTCATCTCCTACTTATTTTGCTAGAATGACCTCTGTATTTAAATAATTCAAGAATTTTTCGTTAACTCTCCTTTCTTATCTCAAGTGAAATTTAAAACGATTGTTTCTATGTGCTGTTTGTTTTTAGCCCGCTTAAATAAAACTTATTGATATTTGAGAACTTCAAAAATATTTCCCATGTCAATAACTAAAAAATCAATATAGAAAAACATTGTGCAAATTCTATCGAAATGCCTTGCCCGCAATCTATTTTCAGATTGCTGCTCTATTTCGTGTGTGTGGTATTTTTATCTAATTACTCAGATTGCATGTTTTCAATAGATTTTTGCAAATTGAAATGCAACACACGTCCACACACGCTTTGCGACAAGGTATTGTATTTATCCATTTAAAATACTTTAGTAATTCCACAACCACTTCTTCTCACACATTAGGACGAGAACTATATTTGCGCCTATGAATCACATAAGGCATATAACAACAAAGAATTGGAATACTTACATCTACGAGATCACCTCATAATTGCACATAATGGCATACGTGAACGTATTACGAAACGTATGCGCATCGCCAATATGGTGCTAATCCATTGGAGCAAACAATTATCACGAATGGCTGAAAATTGGGCAAAAATGTGTCGACCATACGAAGATGATGAATGCGCTCATTTGTCGCCACCCATGAGTGTGGAAATTTTGCTCAATATAACAAAAGAGGATCGATTGGAACCATATTTGGCGATGAATCGATTTTGTACCAATTCAACTCTGCTGTTAAGCGAACTTATACAAATGGCTATTAATTTGTGGTATTTCGAAAAGGATCGCATGACAGTACCCGAGTATCAGAATAATCAAAATTCCATCTTGGGATTCCTTAAGGGCGAAAGGAATTTTACACATTTAGCCTATCCGCTAATCAGTCGAATGGGATGCAGTATTGCCAAGCTAGTTAATGGGCACCTTAATCATTTCATTAAGCTAGGCAGACACACGTGACATGTTCATCTGATTTGTTCGCGAAGCACATATGGTACATACTCGTATCATGTTGTCATTGAAGCTAAATATCCAGCTCTCAAGAAGAACAAAAAAATCAAATAATATCTCGGTCAAATAATGAAGAGGAAATTAGGCCGATTCATATAAGGTGATGCTAATCAAGCTGCTGATTGAATCCGCTTAGTGAGCATAATATCAAAATGATGTGATTAGTTTAAATAAAGGCGAAATTATATAAGGTGTTGTTGAGCTAGCAGCTAAGTGAATTCGCTTGCAGGACTGAATGTGAAAACTATGTGTTTGTTGTAATTCTTACCGATTTTCACTGTCATTGTTAGTGTATGCACATTTTTGCTGTTGTACGCTCAACACCAAGGCGAATTCATACAAGGTGATAGAATCCCATGAGCTGAGTGCTTGTTCTTCTTTCCAAACCCGCTGTTTGTTTACACAACAAAATACATGAGCAAACTGGGCGAATCCGGTTTTTGACATTTCACTCGCAAAGTTACACTAACAAAATACATAAGCAATACTGGGCGAATTCAGATTTCGACATTTCACACGCAAAATTACCCAAACAAAATACACAGCGGATTCGCCTTATTTATCTTTCTATCACCTTCTATAGATCCATCTTGCGCCACTCCATATGAACTCGCCTTGGCTTCTTTTATTAAAATTTTCTAAATGGGTTTGCAATTCTCCAAAAATAAATCAAAGTGAATTCATGTCAGGTGGTGGTGAATACACAGCTGTGCGATTTCGCCTCACTGTTTGAAATGTCCAATTATGTACGTGTCTTTTATTTTGAACAGCAAAATACATACAAATTTTGGCTGCTGTAGCCATTGAAACAAAATACAGATGAATACAGATGAATTTTGTTGCTATGCAATTGATTTATATGTATTCGCCTTGGCTCGTATATTTATTTTATAAAATTAGTTCGATTCCTCGTTTAATCGCTTGTTTGCCCGGATTTAAATGGTCTCAAGAAAAAAGCGGGTATTCGGTTTGGTTTACAAAAAAGAAGCGACATTATTTTCTTTTATTCTGTTCATTATTCTACAGGGATGTATTTATATAGTAACACAGTGATGTTATAAGCACAGGGGTGTGACACTTAACTTAATAAAATCAGAGTTTTATTTTCTGCTTTTCCAATTTCTTCATACCATTTCATAGCAACGGCAAAGCCAAAGCGAATTAAAATAAGATGGTTTTACTAGAACAGCTGATTTGAAAGTTTTGTCTTGTAGAATGTCAGCCAATGCGAATCGGCGAAATTTTTTGTTCGCATTTAAATCAAGGCTAATTGAGAATAAGGGTACAATAATTTTAAAATCAGTGGGTTGTAAAATATTTCCAACAAGCCATAAACTAGTAAGATACTTGTAAACAATTAACAATAGCTTGTAGCAAAAACGATCTGAATTTATAAATTAAAATTTTTATTTTTATTATAATGAAAAATTTCTATATTCACTCTAATACCAAAAAATTATTTATGATAAACAGTAGATGTAAACAAAGAAACATAATTTAATTTCAATTATTTGGAACCTTAAGGACATTATTTTCGGAAAAAATGTCTGGAAATCGGTTCGCGTATAGTAAGATAAAAACATAAAAGGTAATTTCACTCAAACACTTTCGTCGCCATGTTAGCATCTTCGTCGAAATCAAGCTACCAGCTACAATAAATTATTTTTCATCAGCCTTTTAAGAAACTTCAAATAAAAGGTATGCATAAGCTTAAATCAAGGCGAATTCGTATAAGGTGTAGTTACTATAGCAGTCAAGGCAAATTTATGGCAGGTGGTGTTATAAGTACAAAAACAAACATTTACAGTAACAAAATATACACACAATGAAAGTATGATTTACAACAAACACATCACTTTGACTTAACAATCACCAAGCGAATTCAATCAGCTGCTTGATCAATTTCGCCTTGTTAGCAACCGTTTTGATTTTTTTTATTCACCTACATGTATTTTGTTTTTGCTTTTGCATATGAGGTTTTAAAAGTCGTTACAGCAAAAACAAAATTTTAACAACTCCTACGAAAAGTAAAAAAACACATAATTTTGACTTAACGTTCACCAAGCAAATTCAATCAGCGGCTTGATCAATTTCGCCTTGTTAGCAACCGTTTTGATTTTTTTTATTCACCTACATGTATTTTGTTTTTGCTTTTGCATATGAGGTTTTAAAAGTCGTTACAGCAAAAACAAAATTTTAACAACTCCTACGAAAAGTAAAAAAACACATAATTTTGACTTAACGTTCACCAAGCAAATTATATCAGCGGCTTGATCAATTTCGCCTTGATAGCATTTGCATAGATAGATTTGCATATGAGGTTTTAAAAGTCGTTACAGCAAAAACAAAATTTTAACAACTCCTACGAAAAGTAAAAAAAACACATAATTTTGACTTAACGTTCACCAAGCAAATTCAATCAGCGGCTTGATCAATTTCGCCTTGTTAGCAACCGTTTTGATTTTTTTTATTCACCTACATGTATTTTGTTTTTGCTTTTGCATATGAGGTTTTAAAAGTCGTTACAGCAAAAACAAAATTTTAACAACTCCTACGAAAAGTAAAAAAACACATAATTTTGACTTAACGTTCACCAAGCAAATTCAATCAGCGGCTTGATCAATTTCGCCTTGTTAGCAACCGTTTTGATTTTTTTTATTCACCTACATGTATTTTGTTTTTGCTTTTGCATATGAGGTTTTAAAAGTCGTTACAGCAAAAACAAAATTTTAACCACTCCTACGAAAAGTAAAAAAACACATAATTTTGACTTAACGTTCACCAAGCAAATTATATCAGCGGCTTGATCAATTTCGCCTTGTTAGCAACCGTTTTGATTTTTTTTATTCACCTACATGTATTTTGTTTTTGCTTTTGCATATGAGGTTTTAAAAGTCGTTACAGCAAAAACAAAATTTTAACAACTCCTACGAAAAGTAAAAAAACACATAATTTTGACTTAACGTTCACCAAGCAAATTATATCAGCGGCTTGATCAATTTCGCCTTGATAGCATTTGCATAGATAGATTTGCATATGAGGTTTTAAAAGTCGTTACAGCAAAAACAAAATTTTAACAACTCCTACGAAAAGTAAAAAAAACACATAATTTTGACTTAACGTTCACCAAGCAAATTCAATCAGCGGCTTGATCAATTTCGCCTTGATAGCATTTGCATAGATAGATTTGCATATGAGGTTTTCAAAGTCGTTACAGCAAAAACAAAATTTTAACAACTCCTACGAAAAGTAAATGAGAATTTTTTATTTGTACTTATAACACCACCTTATACGAATTCGCCTTTGTGGAACGCATTTTTTGCAAACAAAAATAATTATTAGCAAAAAAAAAATTGTATATACAAGTGCAGGATCTCAGGAGATGAAGTAATAGTAAAAGGTTATTTGGAGCTATCACTAAGTCCATCGTAGTTCGAACTGGCGTGAAGTCTGCGAAAATTCGTCATTGAGTGAACGAATGAAATGAAGACTTCTGGTATTTCAGGACTTCTTATACCAAAAATAATTGGTTTTTTTGTCATCAAATATTCTTCTATCACTTTTATTATTAAAATATTCTTCATTTATGAATCAATGTGTAAGCAAATAGTTATTTGTTTGTTTACGGAGTATTACACTATCGCCATCAAATCCATCGAATTTGTAGATTATCGATAGTTTTCAAATACCACTCACTACGTTCAAAGATATCATGATGCTCACCGTAAATTAGAACTAACCGCCCTATGCTGATGATCTGACAAAACTTATCAACCTGACGGTTGTCACGTTTTCTGCACCTAAAACTTTATCGCAGAATATAACGACGATGTCACGTACTCAGTGTGGCATAACAACTACAACGACTGTGGACATCATTAGAGGGCTGCAACTCATTTTTGTCGCATAATTTTAGGCGCAGTAAACGCGACAACTGTCAGATTGTCAGATTGGTCATCAGCATCGGGGGGTAAATCATATACTAACATCCTTTAAACAAAATATGTGACAATCGTTTACTACTCATATTACAAAATCGGTATCTCACTATTTCTCTCTATCTTTTAGATATGACGATATCTTCTGCATTTTTTGCTTCTATAATCCCTACCACAGGCACACGGATGGTATAATGTTTGAATATGGCGAACCAACAACGCATTGCCCGCCGCAGTATCCGATAAGAGACCTCGTCTATCCGCAGATATGTACACGTAACCTCTACATGGATGTGGATGAAGAAAATGTTGATTCTGGCAATATTAAAACTTCCATTTGGTTGACAATTGTTATTCTGTTACAATTTTTATATTATTGATAATTTATTTAATTCATTTCAATATTGTTCTGCGTTTTTGTAAAGTTAATTTCCTCTGCCGTAGGTGGTACGCAATAATGCAAAGAATTGATAGGACATGCTGATCACCTGCGGAGGGATATGAAAAAAAAATGTTGTAATCTTCAAATGAATAAGAAGTTTTTTGAAAATAAAGGCTGTTTCTACAAGAGGTTTAATTTTTAAATTAAAAAAAAAAAATTATTCCAACCGACCTATTTTATCGGCAAGCAATGAAAGTTTGGTGCTGTTTTTGGCCGGTGCACTGTGGGGCATTTTAGGCAGCTTTCTGTGAATTTTTTTTGTTTAAATACTTGAAACGAATTTTAAAAAAGATTTTCAATTTTTTTTTTTGACTCTTCCAGCCCATTTTGAACAAAATTAGTTTAAAATAACTCATCGTGCGGTGGTGCCGTTTTAGTGGGTGGATTGTAGTAACGTTTTGAATGATTTTGTTGGGCTCAAATTGATTTCGTGAAACAATAGCTCTATTGTGTGAATCATTTTCTTGACGTGATTTCTCGAACTAGAGACTTCAGTTGGCCCCCTAGGTCCTGTGTTTTATTACCATCAGGCAGTTTGCTTAGGCTCTACATTAAAGATAGAGAAAATACTCCAGCGATAATTCAAATGCTTAAAGAAACCATCTGAGACGGAACAAAAATGTCTGCAAAGATATTCCTTTGCACTATTAATCTTAAAGTTTCCAATTTGTTTTAAAGTAAAATACTTGCACTTCTCACAAATTAAATGCTTTTTTTTAGTTTTAAAAACCTCTTTGAAAACCTCTTTTTGAAATCCCTTCTTTTAATTGGAAAAACAAATGAAGATGAAAAATAAATAGGTGCTTTTTTAATTCTTAAAACTAAGACTAATCCCAAAACTTTCTACAAATTCAATTTACCACTTTGAATGGGTATTGGAATTTTACTCACCTTCATGTAAGTGTTAAATGAAATTGGCGGAAATGTTGGCGCCCGTATGGAGGCTGGTTTTTGGCTGCGCATTATCACTATAGTTAAAAGTTGTTTATAACGGCTATTGCAGTCGAACCAATTTTGATTATAAGCCGCATCGCCGACACGAGTACTCTACAAAATAAGCATAACGGTGTTAATTAAATTAGTGAGATAATATTGAAAATTAAAAAAAAATTTAGTGTATTGTGCTTCTCGTAGGTCAGTAACGGTTCTGTTTAGAAATTCAAAGTTATTTTTTGTGTTATATTTTTTGCTAAGAAAAACAATTACATATTTATTGTGTTTTAGTGTTTGCTCAAAAAATAAAAGCTATTTTTTTATGTAATTTTTTGCTTAAAAAGTAAAAGTATTGTTGTGATTTTTATTTTTTGCCTAAACAATTAAGTTTCAGGCGCCACCGTAGTTGACTATGTAACGTGTGCGCGCTCCGTTCAGAGTGTCCTGAGTTCGAATCCTGGCCGGGACAAGTAACATCAAAAATTATAGAACAGCTTTTTTCTAATAGAAGTCGCCCATCGGTAGACACTGGTCACCCTTCGAGTGAATTTCGGCCATAAATAAAAACTTCACCCAAAACCCATTTGCCCTTCGAAATCGGCGTAAAATTGTAGGTCCCTCAATTTAGAATTGATGCAGCAAGGAAGCATAGTAGAAGCCCGTTTATGTTATCCTGCGATTCTTAAAATCCATCAGTTATATTTGTTCTGCACTTTCCTATAGATAAATGACCGCAATGACATAATGTGCCTTCTGCTCTTAAATTACCTCGAATAACTCAAACGCCCTTGGGAAGCCTAAGAAAATCGTTGGTGGTTCCTTCTCAGTGCTATGTGAGCCTAGGCATCCCTCACGTCTTCTCGTCACAGTTTAATAACAGGTCCATTGATGTGTCCGATTGGGAATCAAAACCATCCAAAAACCTTTAAACTATGGTACTTTCTGGGAGTTAATTTACTTCTTTTTTTTATTTGCACAAAATCTCCTCACAAACTATTTTTCTATTTATGCCTCTGCATTCGACTATATTCCGGGCACTTTGTGCAAATGGTCCCGTAGTCTACGGCGACCTAGAAGAAAGCCCGTCATCATACTCAAATTGTTCTTTGAGAGTCTAATAAACCGGTTAAAACGTTTACTATTGTACTCCCCAGAGGTCCTTCTTAATAGAGCTGAGTAGTGGTTCGGGTCCTATAAGTGTTTTCCGGCGCATTTCTAACAAGTATATTAGCTTCCTCTGCTATCCAAGCCGATGATATGAACTGGATTATTGCTGTCACTAGAACTGACTTTACGACCATTGCAGTAGATCCTCTTTACTTGAACCTCTGCACACCTGATGGCGCACACTTCCGCCTCAAATATGCTTAGCATCCATGCCATTGGTGCAGACATGTTTGTTCTGTGGCCGAAGACACCAGCCCCTGTAACCTCTGTAGTCTTTGAGACGTCAGTGTACTCAGTGGAATTTGCTAGCGTACTGGAGGTCTCCTTCCAGTGAGGGCGCACTCATGTTGCTTTGTTCTTTAGTTCATTCTTGAATCACCTCTCAAATTTAGTAAGCTTAAAGATATCGTATCTTAAGAGCTGAGGTTGTGGGCGCAGTATGTTCAGGAATTAAATGTTCTATGACGATATAACGATATGACCTTTCCTTTTGCATAACTTTTCATGTAGGCTATTTTATGTCACGGTGTACTGAATACTGAAGGTGACGCCTTTAGAAGTACCGCTACTTTGGTTTTGCCGGGTTTGACAATTCTCAACTTCAACTAGACAAAGCTTTTTTCACAAATTAAGAAAAATAGACACTTTTTTTAGTATTTTGCGAATTTATTTATTAAATGTCTGCCTATAAATTCATACTTTTACACTTTAGAACAATTAGAACACGTTTTTCAATGAAATATTGGAAGTTGCTCAATTTGCTCTCTCCCGTATTCTTGTTTACTAAAGGCGAGATCTGTCATTTCACCGCGGGAAGGCGCAATCTTGTATTCTATCATTCTTGATTTTATGTAGGCTTCGATTAGCTGACTATCATGTAGCTATGTGTTCCAGTGTTAGGTCTAGCATCACCTACAATGCCCCATCGGACTATATGCATAACTCCTGAGTGTGTTTTCCTTACATTACAAGAACGTGGTCGTAAAGACCCACGCCACCGCCCCATGGGTTACTATCGGTCTCGTGTGCATCCGGCTAAGTTTTCACGGGCTGCTTCCACAGGAGTTTTTCGCTATTCGTCTGCTCATTATTATTGCGTTAGTTGACTTGGATGCTGTGGCAACGTTACCTATAAAAAAGCCTGGAGTCCATGGTGAGACTGGGGAACTTCATCTTGCTCACCACTCCAACTTCAATCCCAGCCAAGGAGATGGATCTCAATCCTGTTAGCTTCCTTTTTCTTGTGAATTGTATAATGACCATCCTGAGTGGGTTCAACACTTTCCTACAACATTTTGTAAGGTTTTCACCTCAACTATTTAGCGGAAACACTATTACTATTATGAATTGCTGACAATATTTGGCATTTCACAGCTATGTTACGAAAAAAGTAAGCCAAATCTGACAATTCAGAGACATTTTAAATTGAAACAAATGAAATCAGCTTGACGTTTGTATTTTTCGGCTACCTTGTAGGGTTGCATTTGAGAAGCAGAAATTTGTTATTTCAAATAAAAATATCAATTAAATATATCTATAAAGCATCTTAAAAGATATTGCAACTGTCCACATATTCTAAGGCATGCCTTTGGAAGAGCAAATCTATGTATGTATAGTAACAGGTATATTATTAGTAGATCCTACAAAATAAAAAGTAGAGCCACACATGGTAAGAGAGCGAGCGAAAGCCAGACAACTGCCTGATTGTCCAAGCTTCTATTATTGAATCATGTTGAAAATGCAAGCTTTATATTTTTATATAAATTTTATATCTTACATAGCTAGGTATGTATGAATGTATGTAAAAACTCCATTTTAACTTACCGCCGTCATCAGCTCATCGCCATAATAGCAGACCACAAACACTTGCACCATTGAGGCTGTTAGAAAAATAGCATATTTTACAATATCCTCTGTGGATGAAGTAGTCACTTGAAATCCAATAAAGCAGATGGTCAACGAAGCAGTCAGCAAATTCAATAGCAAAGAGAAACTGAAAATACTATTGACTTGTTCGCTCATCCTGCAACAAAAACAAATACGAAACAAATATTGTAAATATTATCTCGTACTACACCTAACACCAACAACATCCCACCGATACTCACTCCAGGCACATGGCATGCTTCACAACCAACGCTTGCAAATACTCCAAATCCTTCCGCACGTTCACGTTCGATGCGCCACCAAACTCTTCGAGACAACGTGAAATGTAATCGAAATGCATGCAGAGTTGTGTCACCGATGCCACCAATATCAGGTCGGCCGATAAAAAAGCCACACCAGCCAAATACGAACCATGCGCTTGACCCAAATACGTGAGCCAATAGACCCAAGCCTTTTCGGTGGCATTATATGGATACCACATGGAGAAGCCAAAGCGACGTTCATATACCGGCTCACCCAATAGCCAATATTTAACTGAAGCTCGGAGTGCTGGATACAAACTGAACGTCGAGGTGTAAGCGAAGCAGAGCAATGCAAAAATTACCATAACACGCCGCATAATACGTTCACGCTGTTGTAATTTGTATGCAACTTGCTGTTTAGCGGTTTTTGGGAATATTTCTTCCATTTGCTCCAGATGTTGGCGCAGCATTTTGTGATGTACCGTTAAACCCAGCTGCTTGTAATCGGCCACTAAAGAGAACCCAATGCAAGGTGCAACACCGGTAGCCTCCAAAATTGTGGCATAAGAACTTAAAGCTTTTACAAAAAATATTATCTCACTCATAACCCAATAATTGAAGTTTATGAAACCGATATAAAGTAGCATTTTCAACAGCAGCCGACGTATCCTATTGGTGGAGCGATGTTCGTACAGGTCATCACCGATCGTCCGGTAAAATATGACCGGAATGCGCATAAACTCACTGAAAGTACGAATTGCCGGTTGCATTCTTATGGGATTGTGATGAATAGTAAATGGTCCCGTATCTAATATCTAAATGATATGAAGGCTTTTAATGTTTTTTCAGGAATAAAGACGATTTCTTTTGTAAAAAGTTATTTTATACAAAAAAGTTTAGGATAACTTTCTTGGCGAGAGGGCTAGTGGACAAGCCCAAGGTCTCATATGGGAAGAAACTTATGTATGTATGTTGCAAATATATAATAGACATTGTGAGAATATTTCCATATGTGCTGAGCATGAATACTTTTACTATTTTTTGACAATATCGAATGACTGCATGAGCTAACTTTCTTCATTAGCTTTTGTACGTATTTTTTAAGTTAAATTTTTTAACCAAGTTTTTCAATAAAGTGTAACTCTAGCAATAGATTACCAAACAATACTTCCAAAGAGATTATCAATTCTAAGAACTTTTTCATATTTGCCAGGAAGCCTCTTCCTTCGTTCACTAAAAAATAGCACGCAGCTAGTTTTTGGATATAAATATTAAGCTAAATATTAAGCGGTTGACGTAGCCATCATCGTAAAATCAAGAAATTATAAAAAAGCTATTAACAACTTCTCACAAAAATCAAGACGCAGGACACAAAAATGCGGCCAATTATTATTATATGTATTTTTTTACGCAAAAATCCGTGCAACATTTTCAGCAGAAAATAAAATTGTCAAACATCAATGTAGCCACTCGAAAGTTACACTAATTTCGAATGACCCCATTTGTTTTTAATTTTTATTAAAAAAGTTCGGCATCCATAGATGCCGTTGAAAATTTAAATGGTATTCAAAAGAAAATGATTCTAAACTGTTTCTACGAAAAAATGTGTTCCCTTATTTAATATTTCGATAAAATATACCCTATATGCGGTGTTACTGTCCAGTCAAGATGTCAACCTCAGACTACTCATCAAGGTGCAAAAATATAGTATGGTCTGCATAATCACTTCAAATGAGGCCTTGGATGCTATTTTAGATCTCCTTCCTTAAGATTTGGCAGAACAATAGATGGCAGCAATGACTGCTTTGCGAGAGAGACATCTATACAGATGGTTCGAAACTCGATAATAAGGTGAGAGGGGGCGTTTTCTCACGAAACCCTCTTCTACAAATTTTCTTTAGATTACCAGATCACTGCAGCGTTTTCCAGGCTGAGATCTCAGCTGTCATAGAAACAGTAGAGAAGCTTGAAACCGGAATTCTAGGAAGAGACATCTTCATTTTTAGTGATAGCCAGTCTGCAATCAAGGCTCTGAGTTCTTTAACGTTTAACTCAAACATCGCGCTTGACTGCCGCCTATCTCTACAGGAGATGGCCAATCAGAACAAACTGTACCTCATTCGGGTCCCTGGTCACAGGGACATAGAGAGAAACTGCATAGCAAACGAACTTGCAAGGCAAGGCACGAGCAAGCAGATTCTTCAGGAGAAAGAACGCATTGGTATGCCATTTGCCACTTGCAAACTGATACTTAAAGAGTATATATATGAACAAGGTGACAATAGATTTAGTCAAAAACCGATCTGTCGAACCTCAAAGCAGACGTGGCCTAATTTGATCGGTAACGGTCATATAGCGTTTATTCTCTAAGGAGGGAAAACATTTCTAACGTAGTCAGGGTTCTAACCAGGCACTGTCTGATAGGAAAACAGGCTGAAAGGCGGGGCGTACCTTTCCGAAGATGCTGCCTGAGCTGCAAGAATGACAAAGAAGAGAAAACGTTCTTGAATCTATTGTATTAGTGTTCTGCACTGTGTAAAAACAGGGTGCGGTATCTAGGATCACCATTTTTGGATAATCTTAGAGATGTTTTAAACACCGAGGTTAATTGCCTGTTGAGATTCGTTAGCGAGGCAAAATGGTTTGGTGAGGGTAATCTTTCTTCGAATGGTATTAAATTCTTGTGGTAACACAATGGGCCTCCTATTATTGGACTTAGTGAGCCGCCGCAGGCGGCAGCCACTCCAACTTAACCTAACCTATATGAAATATTAAAACATTGGTGTTAAGCGGTTCGTCTCGGCAAGAATGTGCATACCTAATTTGGAGAGGGTTAACACCTATTTGAAAGGTCGAACTTATTTAAATTATATGTATACAAGTTATATGAAATATTAAAATATAGGTGTCAAAAGGTTCGTTTTGCTGATTAGAAGATATATAGCTATGTCGATTTTGAAGAAGGTTGCCACATTTTTTTAAAGTAAAATTGGATTAAATTATTCCCAAGGATATAAAATATTAAAATATGAATGACATTATGAATGCATACCTATATTTTTGAAAGGGTTTCCAACTGTAATGAGTGACTGTAATCAAAATGCGTTTTCTGGTTACATATGCAAAGGGCAATTAATAAAAAAAAATATAGCCAGGCCCATGTCCGGCGGGTTTTTCTAGTTAAATATAATATATGTTTTAATTTTTTTCGAAGTATGATTTCCCTCATAATCTATACTAACTTCCTAATATGATGTAGCGCCAGTGAAGTGTCAAAAAAAAATTTATTTAATTGATAATCACACTTCCAAACTTTTTTTCAATAGTAACGTTAAAATTATGTAATAAAAAAATAGTGCAATCAATAAACCAGAAACATTATAGATATTTATTTATAAGTATGTATATAATTGTTATGCAATTATAACAAGTTTAATTTCATTTAGGTGAGAACTTACAAATACGCATTTAAGGAAATTATACAGTAGTAGTGAAAACATAATAATTACTTAAGTTTACGGAAAGTTTCAAACTTCGGCGTGACTTATATAAATTGAACACCTTACCTACGAGCAAGACTTCTTATGTGTATATGGATATGTATAGCATTTTCACATGGAACTGCCAACGAATGTATGTCGACAACTTAAATTTCGTTGTATAAAAAAGGTACAGTTTTGAATATCAAAAACAGGCGCGTACCCAAGGGATAAGGGTGTTGGGTTGACGGTTGAAATATTTAAAAAAAATTGCTAGAACTAAATCAGATTCCAGCAGCGTGGATGGAGCGCAGAAAATGGCACTAAAAAATTATGAATGCCTATCAAATATTTTTTTAACTTCATTGGAGAAGAAAAAATACGTTGTTGTTACCAAACAAAATTTTATGTAAATCTTCTTTTTTAATTCCGGCTATTCCTGTGGGATTTGTTTGTAAATAATTGTAATATTTTTTTATTAAAACTGCTAGAGACGTTTGATAGCGATATAGTTGGAGATAGGGATAATGAGAAAACACACGGTTAACGTGACTCAGTGGTTGAATGCTGACCTAGAAATCCGTTGACCTGTGTTCAAACCTTGGTAAAGTCTAGAAAGGAGTCTGATGAGGGGATGTGGCGATTCCCGAAATAGCAGCTAGCTATCACTTCTATCACTTTGAAAATGTTTTGTTTTCTCATAACATTCCCTAATAAAACCTGGCCTCGAGCTCAATAAAATTATACTAGTAAATTTTTATATAAAATGAGTTTATTGTACAACAAAAACCTTATAAATTTTAATGAAATACAACTAATTTCCATCAACTTTTTAATCAAAATTTTTAGAAACATTTTTTAGCGCAATTTTATAGTGTGTTTAATTTCAGTAAAGTCAAGTGCAAGTTTAAATCGAGTTAATTTTTTAGTTGATTTTGAATATTTTTTTAAATCGAGTTGATTTTTGAATATTTTTTTTTTTTGCGGGATGTTATTCATTTTCTTCATATAGGTTAGGTCGGTTAGGTTAATGTGGTAGTCACCGCAGTAGGAACTCACGTTGGCATAATATAAGAAGTCCATTCTGATACCACCTTTTATTTGAACGGTAACGTACATTGGAACCAAGAAAAGTTAACCGGAGAAACGCTGCGTACCCCGAATGAAGTCAATTACCAATTTCCACCCCAGAGAGCTCTTCTGGAGTATTAAAGAAGTAGCAGGCTAGGTACTTGAACGTCAGTTTCGCAAAGGCAGGGCAGCTGAATAGAAAATGAAAAATTGAATCCACCTCATTATCTTCCATACAGCTGCGGTAGAAAGGATCAGGGACTATATTCCGCCTAACCGCATGAATACCCATCGGACAATGCCCAGTCAGAACTCTTACGGAGACCGAGAGTTGCCGCTTTATTAGCGATCTCAGTTCCTTCGAATGCCCACGGTCCACCCTCGCTGAGTCGACAGAGAGCCCATCTATGCAAGAGAAGCCCTTAGGCAGCCAAAGGAGCCTCCACCTGAGGCACCTGAGAGCAAAGTCAGGCACTCTCCGACAAGGTTTTGTTCTCAGGATTTGCGATCCTAAGGCCTTTATAGCGATCTGACTATCGGAATAAATGTTTGCCCGTCTAGGGGGAATTACATTGGTGAGTAGCCAATCGGCTGCCTCCTTGATTGCGGCCACCTCCGCCACATATAACGTAGGTACAACATTTTTTGTATAGAAAAAAACTGCTATAATCGTTAGCGAAAATGAACAAAAACTAATGGAATTTTTTATCAAATTAAAACATGCGCTTTATTTAAATTTAACGCGATATGAAACTGCGTACCAAAAAATTTCCAGAAAATTCCGAATAAGAATTTATACGAGGTTTGATGTAGAATGGACTATATTTTTGTAACAATTTATTACAAAATTAGTGAGTAGCAAAAAAAGCGTACAAATTTTTCAAAAAGTCACTGTCGTAATGACTTCTCCCATCCAAAATAAAATTTCTGGTTATGCCCCTGATCATATACGAGTACATACATATCTACATGCTTATGTGAAAAAATTTTCCCACGGCTAATATTAACGCAGTGAAGCGTCAAAACATCGTCACTTTATGAATTTATAATAAATTCCTACACCATCGTAATCGAATGATTGAAACTTCATGTTTTTGTTATAATATTTTGTTGCAATGCCATATGCATATACACTTACATATGTATGAATATTAGGGTGGTCCAAAAAAGGAGAGAAATGTCCGCATATTTTTCGAATCGAAGAAAACAAATATCCCAACCTTTTTTTTAACAAAAAATATTTAAAGTTAGTATTAAAAAATTATTATATAAACAATTGGGTGTAAGCTTTTAAAGTCTCCTGAAGCAAAAAGGTGATTTTCTAATTGAAAAATTTTGATTTTCAAGGATTTTATACTATTTCAACATAAAACACATGGGAAACTTTGAGTGCATTGAATGACGTCTAAATATTTATTTATTTAAACAACAATAGGGGTATTTCTTTTAGTTCAATATACAATATAAAAATCCCTGGGGATATGATTTACAAAATTCCGACTTTACCTTTCCCCAAACATTTTGGGAGCACCCTAATATATGTGCATCCCCCAGTACAGTGTAAATGTGTCAACTGAAAATAAACAAAAGCGGTTATAAAATTGCTGATTTCATAAATTTTTTACACTCGCCCCACAGCAAAATGAAATTTAAAATTCTTACTGGCATATTTTGAATAGTTATATTGTTTTTTTATCGTAACTTTGTACAAGTATCTATGTAAAGTTGTAACTATTCTGCATTCGAAAGCTACAGGAACTAAACTAATTAGCTTACTGCCACTTTGCTTAGTAACTCCATAAGTGTTACCGCGAGGTTTCAAAAAAAAAATATGTATCGCCGAACAATAACTACTGAAATGTATCAAATGATTATCCCTTAAAATATATCTAAAGGAAATTAAGAAATTCCCATATTGAATTAAATTCTGACGCATTTAAAACACATGACGTTTCTCATCTCTCTCTGGCAATTCGATTAGTCTACTAGTCGATTTATCAACTATTTTTTAAGTTTGATAGTCGAATAGCTGGTATTCAATTAATTGCTCACTTTCGACTAACCGCTCACCAGCGAGTACATAGTCAGAAAGTCGACTTACTCGACTTATTCGAATAGTGACAGTTTTTCACAATAAATTCATTATAAATTTAATTATAATTCTTTTCAATAAGAAATATAATTATTGAAGGAAAACAACTACATACATGCAGAGAATGAACCGATAGTGATCGAAAGACGTTTGCAGTACTAGAAAAATTTAATAACGCAAGCAAAGCAAGATTAAAATAAATATATAAGTATTACATTTTCGTTCTTCTGAAATACATTTTTGCTTTTCTGAAACACATTTGAGTTTTTCTGAAATAGATTTGTGATTTTCTGAAACACTCTTGGATTTTTCTGAAATAGATTTGTGGTTTTCTGAAATACATTTTGATTTTTCTAAAATAGATTTCAGCTTTTCTGAAATACATTTGACTTTTTCTGAAATAGATTTGTGGTTTTCTGAAATACATTTGGATTTTTCTGAAATATGTAGATTTAAGCTTTTCTGAAATACATGTGACTTTTTCTAAAATAGATTTGTGGTTTTTTAAAATATATTTTCGTTAGAAAAGGTGTAGTCGAGAAATCTGAAAAGTCCATGGTGCAATAAGGAAAGGTGACGTTCCCGCTCCTCTCGATCTAATCGTCATCTTCAACTGCAACGAACGTAGTTTAAAAAGAAGTTCCATGACGTTTCATTTCCCGTAGCAAGAACTCTCGTCCAATTCACCACACACAGAAACCAATTGGATCTAATTAGATTCTAATATAAATCAACTAAATTCGAATTAATTCTGGTATGGTGAATTGTACGAGTAACGGCGGGATGGGCTGCAACTTCTTTGTAATCTACGTTTTTTGTTAACTCCATAAGGAAATTCTCTTTGCCTCTTTGACGAACTTCTTTTTATATTACAATATCTTTCAATTAACATCGAAAAAATTTTACATTCACAAACGAAAACATAAAAACATCACCGTCCAGAAATATTTTCAAAATAAAGCATTCTTAAACTTCCTTCATTTGAGACCTATCGGGTCTTGCAATAGGAATGCACAAACGTTTTTTTTTTAAATACGAGTAAAACAAAAACGGTTTGGGATATGAATTAAATTCTTTATTCCTGTGAAAGTACCTTCGATGCCATTATGTATGGAACTCGATTTCTTTTGCATGGTCACCACGGCCACGCTTGCAGAAGTCCAGACGCTGAACCCAATTTTCGACGGTTTTCAAGCATAAATCGGCCGATACTGCTGCAATTTCAAGCTCGATATTCGTACGAAGTTCATCAATCGTCGCTGGCTTGTTGGCATAGACCATAGACTTGACGTAGCCCCACAGGAAATAG
The DNA here is from genome assembly GCA_951828415.1 of Anomoia purmunda. Taxonomy (NCBI): domain Eukaryota; kingdom Metazoa; phylum Arthropoda; class Insecta; order Diptera; family Tephritidae; genus Anomoia; species Anomoia purmunda. The sequence continues at coordinate 42,305,593 of OX639995.1, forward strand.
TCTAACGGCGTCAAAACGCACGACCGAGGCGGCCAACTGACTGGGCCATTTCGTGAGATAACTCGTTCACCAAACTTGGTTTTCAATAAATCGATTGTGACATTCGCTGTGTGGCTTGTGGCGCCGTCCTGTTGGAACCGCATATTGTCCAAGTCCTTATCATCCAATTCGGGCCAAAAATATAAACATTCGGTTATCATTGAGCGGTAGCGATTCCCATTCACAGTAACGTGCCGGTCTTGATCATCACGAAAAAAGTACGGCCCAATGACGCCGCCGGCCCATAAACCGCACCAAACCGTAATTTTTTCTGAATGCAATGTTGACTCATGGAGTACGTGTGGATTGCTGCCTGTCCAATAACGCATATTTTGCTTATTGACGAAGCCATTCAGCCAGAAATGACGACGACCATAAATTGGACGTAGCGCTCTTAAAGTTGAGGTCATTGACTCCGAATTTCGGTAGAAAATTTTAATCATTTCGAATCGTTGTAGGATCGTACTCGTATATCTTTCCATGATGAAATGGCAAACCTTACTGAAGAGAAATGCCAAAAGAACGGGGAAAAATATGGCGTCGTTTGCTGTCATTATCGGTATACTTTTCTAGCGTCCCTATTGAAAACCCCTTTATATTTCAATATTTGATTTGACTGAATATAATTTTAATTAATTTTAATTTTAATTGATTTCGAAAACATTTTTGTAATCAAGCCTTCTTAAAATTTTTAGTTTGACACTCATATTGCAAAATTTCATTTAACTTATTAATTTAACTTGATAAACCTTTAAATAGGTGGCAACGTTCTTTCAAAATATTTTAGAAATTAGGCTTTATTAAACCGCTTTCGCTTGGTATCCAAATTGTAATATTTGATTTTAATTGAATTTAACCATTTCACTCCCTTTTTTGCTCTCTTTTTTATTCGCTTTTGAAAGTTGCTCATATACTACCCCACGAACCTAATATACATATGTGCTAAATCTGTCCTGTCGTCATATAGCAATATGTGTATCCGTTCAGCCGTTTTGGCGCATACACAAACTTTCACATTTATAATATTAGTGGGATATAGTATTTTTGCTTAACTTGTTTTGCTGTACAAATTTTGTCTACTCCACCTACACTGCGTATACGTAACAAATAAACAAATGATAATATATATATCTTAAACAATCATTCAATGGAGTACTCTACAAACTTCTTAGCTGCATTTAAAATGCACGTAAGTTTATGCAGTACTTAGAAATATACTTTGTAACTAATATGTATAACAAAATTGTATGACTATTTTCATATGTCTATATGTATATACCTTTGGTACATTTTTATCTCTCTAGGACATCAAAATAATTTGTTTTTCTCCTTTCAATCGAATTGACACTATAAATGTTTATGATCATTGTGCCTAGCCGTAAAAAATACTTCTTTAAGCTTAACCCACACTACATATGTACATACATGGTGGGGAAATGTGAATGTTTGCGTGAGGCAAATGTAATTGAGATAAATATTTATGAATGTGATAATAATATCCATGCATTTATGTTATTTAGCTGCATGAATAATCCTAGTCAATGAAAATGTCTACCAAACTTCGAATAGTTGTAAACAAAATCAATGAAGTTATAGTTACATAACAGATGTCACTTTTTTTTATTTCTATATTTGATATTTTACCGTGATATCAATAATAAGCAGTTTTTTTTTGGTAAAAATATTGGAAAAATTCTTCATCAGATTCTTTTTCCCAATAAGCAGTCTCTCTCTTATTATGACTCGATATGTCTTTTAAATGAAATCAAGAAGATAATTTGTAAAAGTAAGATACAAACTTTTCAATTCAATTAAGAAGGTGACTTGTAGAATTAAAATGAACATATTTTCAATAAAATCCAGTAGATAACCTGTAAAATTAAGATGAAAGCCTCTCAATGAAAAGACCCATAGAATTAAGATGAAAACCTTTTCAATAAACTTTCGTAGATAACTTGGAAAACTACGATGAAAACCTTTTCAATATAATTAAGAATCTCTTCATAGTTTTAATAATATCTCCTTGTTTCCACCCGTTTCCCTTTTTAATAATTTTGAGAAGGAATTCAAAATAAAATTAAGAAGATTTTCTAGCGAAAATTTCTTCAACCTGCCCTCCTCTCGGTTTTCTTAGCCACCAAGCCTTTTTAGACGTTGATCTCTTTAATTATAGCTGAACTTTTAAGAGTTTTGAGTCCACTTAACTTTGAAAACATTAAATTTTTCCAGAAATTTTCTAAATAATATACATGGTTTAATTTAAAAAGAAAATAGGTCTGCAGACTTATTAAAAATTATACGATTTTTTATTCAACTTAGATCAAAATTTAAAGTAATTTAATAGAAAATTATCCGACAAAGCATAAATTAAGCGGAGCAATCCGTTACATATATCAAACTTAAGCAAATTGCCTGTTATAGTTATTAAAATATCGAATTTTTTTTGATTTTGTAATTTGTCGTTATATAAAAGGTGGACGTGGTTTTTGTCTGATTTCTGCAATCTTCAAAATTTGCTTTAAATTCAAAGTGTATATCAGATTTGGTTGAGTTTAGTCAGATAGTTTTTGAGATAAACATATTTGAATTGACAGATGCCACGCCCAATTTCCGAAAGACACTGATCTTCTTCCAATTCAAGTGCGTTCATACGTATTATTCGAAATGCTAATATATCACAAGAACGATAGAATACAAGATTGCGTCGTTCTGCGTCGAGTGACATATCTCAAGTAAAAATAAGCAAAGCATATGGAGAAAAGAAGAATGAGGGAAGCGGCAATCTTTTACATTCAGAAAAGTTTTTTAATTTCTCTTAAATAAAATTATAATTTAAGTAGAATTATAGAAAGAGATTTAATAAATAGATATACAAAGAAATCTATAAAAACAATGACTTTTTGCCGCTCATCTCTAAACAATAAAAGGTTTGTTTTCTTTTAATTAAGAATTCTCAAAAGGGGCAAAACCAAAGTAGCGGTACCAATGAGAGCACTTTGGTCTCTACCTCGGAAATTTTTCACATCTAATGATTATGGGAGAATACGTGTTGCGATAATTTTCGATAAAATTTTGTGGTGACATTGATGGGTTATTGAATCCATTCTTGATTTCTGATAAATTAACCCATTTCTTCTTAATTTGGTGAGAGAAATCTAGGCTTTTTATGCAAACGTGAACTATAATTTAATTTATAAAAAATTATTAGTTGATTGAATTTTTGAAACCCTCCATAAAAAAAAATTGTTCTACATTGTTTAAAAAAGATGTATCATTCAACAGTAGTGCGTTAAAAAAGCGGCCATTACAAGTTTGAAATTGTATTCATTTTCAAGTTTATCACTCTGTATTAACATATTAAAAGCATCAAAAGCTCTCGGTAGAAATAAGCTTTTCCATTTAACAGTTAACTTACTTTAACATAAACAATAAAACCCCAGATTGTAACAAGTGCTTCAAGCATTTAAAGCTTTGTTCACAGTAATAATAGCGACCTCAAGTGAATGAAGAAAACATCTGTAAAATATTTGTGTTTAAAATGTTTTCGTTTTGAAATAAAAAATTTCAATAAGTTTTCATATTTTACAACCCAAAATAGTCAATGTAAATTAATCTTAAGAAAAACAGACAAGGTCATTTCCTCACTCCACGAATTGCGACAAATCACCCGAGGAAATCGACGCACCCTTCAATTTAACTGCTACGGACTCCAAGGTAAGATTGTGGAGATAACAGACTTTATGAGTCGACACAGGATAAAAGTGGCTGCGGTATAAGAAATAAAATTGAATTGGAAACTCAAATCTTTCGAGAGGTTTGTACGTTTTATGCAAGGATCTCGAGCGATGTAACAGTGGTGGTTTATTATTCATCCTGAGCAGTATGTCCTCACCTTTAAAGACATTGACCACAGGGGCATCACCTTAGAATATCAGGGCTGCGCATAAGCGTGCTACGAAAACTGAAAACCGTTGGTATTTAATAAGCGATTTAAATGCACACCGCAACTTTAATATTCAAGCCTACCAAATGGTCTTATGGTAAACGAACTGAAGTAGTAGACAAATCTGGACCCGAAAGACCACAGGCAGGCCTTAAACTGCATTTATCACAAGTTAATTGACGCCTTTATCACCTCCCGACCTATGAATGCCGCCATCAGAGTTAAATTACCATCATTGGCAGATGATGTAAAGAGTCCTCGCATAATGAATGCGCCCACAAAAATAATTCATCTAACACCTCTCTCTCTCTGGGCGCAAAACCGAACTTAGTCGATACTTTTATTATTTAAAACTATTTATCTTTAAACGGTCCTGAAATGATTTGCGAAATTGTTTAGGAATTTATGATTATTTCATATGAGATCTTTATTATCTGCATTATAAAAAAATAATATCATATAATACAGGATCCCAAATTAATACGTACTTGAACCTCAATCTTTCACCGATTTCATTGTTATATCAGCCAATACTCGGTCTTTGACTCGGTATTGAACGGCAAACAAACTAAGACTTTTAAGATTTTTAGCATTCCCAGTATACAGGAACTATGGAGTATAATTCGATCAAATAATGTTTTTTCTGGAATTTGTAATATTCGAGGTATCTTTTTATGGTTTTTCAGTGAAAAAATAGTAATAGACTGTTTTAAAGTCTGAGGAATTCAGTTTGAATTTCTGTTTCATTATCAATCTAAGAAAAAATAACAATTTTATAGAGTAAATGATTTTTTAATTAAAAAATAACATTTTTTATTGCAAAACGGTTTTAATTTATCTTTTAATCATAAGAATATAATAAAATGATAAAAGAAACCTATGAAAATGCGAATTAAGTTTAAAACTATGTTTTTGGGCTTTTTTGCATTTATACATATATTCACTGCTATCATCGTCAATCTCAGTATGAATTTTCATAGGATAAGTTTTTTTTTAAACAGTAAAAAACACAATTTTTCAATGAAAATCCAAACACAAAATAGCAAACATTGTACGCTGGCATTGCCTAGCGTAAGTTTAAAGAAAAACTACGGGTTTTTGTTATGGGAGGGTAAACTCTGATTTACTTTTGGTTACATAAATCTCCAATTAGGGGCAAGGGAATTATCGGACCGAAAGTACCATTTCGATACTTCAAAGTGTCGCTTTTGTTTTAATCGTATACTTACAAATATCGAATTTAAAAGAATCGGTACCCAAAACATCGATACACAATTACAACTAAAATGCAGTGACAATTTCGTATCAAACATTATCTGTTTTCCCTTTTGAAAATTTAGTACAAATCCCAATTCTGTCGTTAGCTCAAATTAGAAAGGAATTAGCCTATAGGATGACCCAGATTGAAAACCTTGTGTTGCTCCATGCCATTTTCATTTCGACGGATTGCCCGAATAATTTTCTGTAAATATTTTTTCTTCCCAAATTCGATCAAAAATATCGGTATCGAATGGCAAAAGTTACACATCAATTTATTACTTCGACTTCTTCTACTTAAGTGGCGCTGGTATTGAAAAAAAAGCTTATTCACAGAACCAATTAGTCAATTCTTTGAAAATTTCTCCATATTTGTTCATTGGGTTGGCACCAGCACAGCGAGTGTTTCTCAGTGATGAGCAAGCTTTTGCTTGCTTTTGACCGTGGGAAGTAATTGGTGTAAAATCTATATAAAGCTTTATCCGCTCCAAGTGCTTTGAAATTCACCACGCTTGCCATGTTGGTAATTACTTACCAAAAATGGTAAAATTTTTGCGCTTTGAAAATTTCATAACTTTTCAGTTACTTTGGTAACTTTCAGTTCAAGGTAAAAAAATTCATCGAAATAATTTTAGCTGTAGTAAAATTATACGAGTATTGTGTATTCAAGTATTCATACTAATCATTGCAAGCTGTAGGAACTTTTAAAACTTTTCTCAAAAATCAACATTGCTAAAAATAAAACCAAGAGCTAAGCCTTCGTCCAAAACATAACTTTACTTGCAAAATGTATATATGTAGTTCAAGGAAAAAGTATGGTTACAGTAAACTTTTTATATTATTCACCATGTTTTTCATGCTAAAAATATTTCACATATCATATCTTCCAAATTTAAAATTTTGTACAAATTTCACAAACCTAAAAATGTCATCCGTATTTCTTTCATTTTGTTCTTCTTCTATTTTGTTCATGCGTTATATGGGAAAAAACCTCAACGGCGTCAGCGTAAAAAAGTTATCAAAAATCAATGCACTTTTTTAGGAACTTGAAAACTGTACTTTATTATACTAGAATTGAATGGGCTATAAAATTGCATCACCTAAATATGTATATATATATATATTTTTTTATTCAAAGTTTGGTGATTTTTTTTAGTTTATTCAAGTTTATCTCAGAAAAAAGTTGTCGATGTTATTCATTCCAGATTTTTTTTAAATGCACGTGAAATTTTTTATATTTGTTAAAAAAAAAACAGTCCAATATATGTTGATAATTTGTTGGTAATTTTTGGCAATTTTCGATTTATTTGGTAATCGTTTTTTGTAGCGTTGGTAATCTTCATTTTCTTTTCAATCAGGAATTCCATTCAATTTCATAACTATGTGCAAATGACGAAGAGCGATGTAAACAAAATGGCTAAAAGCAACAAGTCAACAATAATTTTGTTCGTAGCAAAAACAGCTACCGTAACTAAAGAGCTGTTTCTGCGAAAACAAACGAAAAGCAAAAAGCAAAAAAAACAAGTAAAATTCCCAATAAAACCGGCGGATTTTCCCTCCTAATAAATTAGTCGCGAAATACCAGCGCCGGAAGCAACAGCCACCACGCTAACTGTAAAATCGATACGGTTATTAAGCTAAAAAGAAAGTTAACAACTAAAAATGGAAGAATCTCTGCATCAAAAAATCTACATACTCATTGGAGTGTTTTTCCTATCTCACATAGCCGCGGCTCAACTGCATATTCTCGATATACAATATGCTATATACAATCATACAGATACATATCTGTCTTTAGAATTTCACAAATCAAAGGCGCTGGAGAGAAATTGTGATACATTCTGCATGGCGCTAAAAGATTTTCACATAGAAGCCGACATCGTAAAGTTATCCAGCCAAACATTGGGCAACAAGGCGCTTGTAACTTATCAGTGGCAATTGTTAAGTTTAATCGAAATTATTTTCGGAATAATGCAGCAAAGATATTTACAACAACCATTACCACCAATGTGATTTCATTAGCGTGTTAAGCAAACGAAAATTAGTTTAAGGCAAATTTTAGCAACATATTACACTGTGATACTAGTCGTAAGTGATTCACTTTTGTAAAAGATTTGTGATAGCGAAATATAATTGTTATACTCAATTATTTCTATTAAAAAAAAACTTAAAAAAAAAACAAAACAAAAACAGTTTCATTTATTTCATCACACTTATATGCATAGTTTGTGTGTATTATAATTATAAGCTAAATTATTGAGTTAATGACTGTGGCAAAAAAAATGGCATAATACTACTTGTGTTATCTACGCTAGAGTACGAAATAATAAAAAAAAAAACACAATGATAACAAAGTTTGATGGGTAATGAGAGCTTTATGCTTGAAACACAATATCGGCAAATGGCGAATTTTTCATTGTCGCGAATGTTCGCTGTCAAAAATGGAAAACACTGAAATATATGAGAACGCACACAACGAAGGCGTACAATGAATTTCGCCCGACCACCATCTAATCTATCGCCGAAGCCAGCGGCAAAATACAATCCGACCACATACATACATACTATGTTTAATACATATACTCAGGTTTTAAAACTGAAATTGAAAAATGCTATAATAGCTTTGTTGAAAATTATTAATTTTGTTATTTGTAAAATTTTAAATTAATTTTGTTGTCGCTGTAGTGGTTTTAATTATTTATTTATTTTATTTTTTACAGCCTATATGATATTACATTTAACTTTAAGTGTAAATATGCTCTACCGAAAGGTTTCATCCAATATTTTTTGCTCATAAAAATTCGTACATCATATATTGTAATATATGTATGTATATGGTTATTATAAATATTTAATTGGTTGGTCGGAAAGGCCCATTTAATGTACAGCCGTCCTGTTAAAATTGCTTGTGGGCAGTCGGAAAGTCCGCGGTTCCGATCCACCCAGTCACGGTGTCTTAGCAGTTGGAAAGACCTAGTTTCCAATCCTTTTTTTTTGTTGCTATGTTGTCTGGGTGGTCGGTTGGGCCAAATTTCCAAGCCACCCAGTCACGGTACATTTGCGGCCGGATGGTTCTAGCTTCCAATCGGCGCTAAGATTTAAGACTACATTATTAAACCTTTATCATGCCTGGGAGGTTGGAAAGAAAGAGTTTCCAATATAACCAGTCACGATATTTTGGCTGTTGGAAAGGCAAATTTCAATTTCTCCTCAAATCGCTATCGTAATAGGTTGCATCCTACAATATTCGTACAGCCGTCTCTTGAGGAGGGCTATTCTTTTATAATTTTTTAAAGCCAATGGTAGTTTATTGAAGCACTTTAAGTCTTGGTAGAATATATATTTTTTTTTGTCTCTACTTCCGTTCTAAAGTTATGTTGTGTTTGTGTTTTACTAAGTGAAATTTTTGCGCGAAAATTCGTCGTTCACTGCTATTCTGTTTCAAGCATTAGTTTTATTCGAAAATGCTTAGCAACCAGAGAGCAATTATGATAAGTGGACAGTTACCATACTCAAAGCGAAAAACTAATTATTTGAGTACTTTCTCGGTGAAACAATTGTTTCCAAACATACCCATGTACGTAAGGTTTCAAAGTATGACTAAGCATGCGAAACCGCCTAGACATATTTACATGTAGGGGATACTTTATCATATACCGCCCACCAACCAAAAGAATAACGTTTTCTATCAAATTTTGTGTAATATACTCGGATGTGTGTATGTATGTATGTACGTATAACTTCAACTACTATCATTACATGTAGGTACAGTGCCTCAAAGTGTAATCCATCAACCTGCGGACAAATCATAAACGAATTTTAACCATAAGTGGAAAAAAATAGTTATTTGATTGAAAATGTTTAGGCCCACTTCCGAGAAATCCAAGGTTAAATTTATTTAGGTGTCTTGCATCAATTAAATACAGTAACCCAGGCTATGTAATTTCCTTTTTTGGCATTTTCTTTTAATTTGATGAATTCATTAAAATTTAAAATCAAAATAATATTTGCAGGTTCTAGTACAACGACGAAATGCTTGGTATGCTTGCTCTCTAAACTCGTGGAAGTAATCGCTTCGCTTTGCCAAAACTCTGTTAAAGGAGTTGGAGGAGGAGGAGATTCGTTTCAAATTTTTTCGTTTATTTCACCCCTCGGCAAGCAATGAGAAACCACCGAGTGTATTTCTGCCATGAAAAAACTTCTCACGAAAAACATTCGCCGTTCGGAGTCGGCGTAAAACTGTAGGACCCTCAATCTGTGTTTTACAAAAACAAGACGCTCACCACAAATTGTAGGAGAAGTTAGGCGAAGTTGTTGTAAGTTGTTAAGTTTGTTACATTTTGTCATAAATAAAAAAAAACATAGATTTGTTAAACAAACGCTAAATAAACGCTATAACCGCTATTAGAAAAACTTTTTCTACAATTTTTTATGTTACTTGCCCCGGGCAGGATTTGAACCCGGGACCCGCCGAATGAAGCACGCACACGCTACACACTCGGCTACGGCCTCCTACAATTTAACAACTTAACTTTGAATAATTGCTAGGTTAAATTTGTATGTTTTAAACTCTGAGTTGATGCCTACCCCACTGCTGTGGAAGCAAAAAAATTATCAATTTAACCGGTAAACTCTGACTTAAATAGATAACCTGCTTTCTCGCAAGTGGGCTTTAGGCTTTTTCGAATATAAGTCAGGGAAAGAATTCCATTAGAGTGGAGAAAAGCTATGAAATCAGCCAAAAAATTGGCATGGTTAGCTGGAGAGTGGCGTTGAATTCTTTCCACAGAAGTTCGGCAGTTGAGAATTTTTAGAAACATTTCGAGTATGCAGTTTTGTAGCGCATTTTAATTTTAGTACAATAAAGTGTAAGTATCAATTGATTTTTGATAATTTTTCTAGTGGACGGTGTTGCTCATCTTCCTCCATAAAACGCATGTTCGAAATAATATTTTACAGGGACCGTAGCGGTTTAACATTTTTTTTAAAAGAGTCGATTTTTAATCATTATTTGTTTAGTTATATTTTTTGCTCATAAAATAATCGTTATTTGTTGAGTTTTATTTTATGTTGAGGGTGCAGTAGGGTTTTAGAAATAACTGTTACTTCTTAAGCAAAAAATAAAACGCAACAAACAACTATTAAATTTGATTTTTTAAATTTCAAAAAACGACGACAAACGTCAAGTAACGTAGTCTGTCTTAGAAGGAGTCAGTTACTTTAATCCTTATGCATATCGCATTTCTCTTTCCGCACGATTCTTTGAGTTGAAATTTCGACAATAATCGTTATTTGCTGATACTTTATATTTTTAGAAACTTTAAACTTGCACTTTATTGTACTCAAATTGAATGGACTAGAAAACTGCATACTTGAAAATTTTAAAAAATATCTAAAAGGAAAAAAAATTGTATGTAATTTTTCTCAAGTTTGTTATTGATATTGAAATGCAATTATATTTTTATAAAAAATTAACGAAGGAAATTTAGCACACAAAATATTGTCAATATTGTAAAAATCTACATTGTATGATTTAGGCTGTGAGGCACTGTACGATTTGCTTGTTCAATACTAAATATTAAATAAGGGCATTTAATGTTTTTTTCACCAGAAAATATTCATCATTATTCTAGTAGGAGAAATGTGTGCATGAAGGAACTTGCAAAATTCTGTGAAATATATCGTACAAAGCTCTATGTATGTATGTAGGTATCTTTCGTTTAGAAAACAAAACGAGCTTTTGTAAAAACCATTATAAAAACAAGTTAAGTTCCATATGGAAATGTTATATTTCTAGATAAATATAAAATGACAGTAAATTACACATTACATGCGGGCATACATACATACATACATTGTACGTACATGCAAGAATATCGTTACTAATGTCTGTTTTAATATTTCCATATCACGTAAAAAAATTCGGTGCAAGTGTACTACAGATTCGTACAAGAATGCTAGAAACAAGATTGCGCCGAGATAAACTGTCAGTGGCGTAATAAAAGGTAGAGAATAAAAGAGAACAAACAAAAGTCTAAAAAAGAATTGGAAAAAGGTCACAAACGACAGAAGGATTGCAAGTTTTGTTAGCATTGTATTTTGTTCAAAAAAAAAACAATTTTATTACGTCAGCGAATTGGGGGATGCTGTCAAATCGACAATGAGAGACTATTTCTACAACTAAAGAAGTTAGCAAAATGAAATTGAAACCGAATGAAAAATATAATATAATTTAAATAAATAAAAACCCAAAACTTTAAGCGATTCTTTACCGAAGCATTTTTTATGTATGTTTGTAATTGCATTCCTTATTTTAAAATAGAGAATTATTAAAGATGCGTTAGATAAGGAATCCCAAAATAAGTGAGGGATTTTCAAAATTTTTTTTTTGTTTTACGGTAAACCAAAACTTTGGTATTTTTTTATTTTTTTTTTTAAATCCTGGGTCACATATGTATTTGAGCTAACTTTTTACAAAAATCAGTTTTTTACCTAACATAACCTCAAAAATTTCATATCGTACAGCAACTGTGTCGCGTATTTTTAATTTGATATTTATGAGTTCCTTATTGATAAAAAAAAAACTACGTGTCTCTATGTGGGAGGCGAGTGGGGGGGTTGGTTTCGTGGAAAAAGCTATGGGAGGAGATGAGCGGTCCAAAAGTAGCACAAATCGGGCTACGTAGTTTATGGACAGCCCCTTACCGTTATATTAGAGTTGGAGATGGTTTTTGTCCGATTCCTATAATTTTCAATTTTTCGATTACCGAGTTGAAATGTAAAATTTAGGTAGAGTGTAGCTATAAATAAAATAAAAACCTACCTTGGTAAGATATCTCAATATATACTCGAGTTATCGAGTCCACGAATGGACGGACGGACGGACGGACCGACAGAGAGACACACAGACATGGCTTATTCGAGTTCCCTTTCATTCATTGTATATGTATGTATGTATATTTATATACAAAATATGTACATATACATATGTTTGTATGTATCTATGCGTGATTCCATATCAGATTTGCAGTCGATATTGCGAATTTCGATGAGATATTTTGATATGTATTTTTTATTTATTTTATTATGTTTTTTTTTTTAATTTTGGATGAACTGTCCTTTTTTTAATGACCGTGGCGTTTTACAGCTCCAACGCCCACCAACGAGCGTCAATTCACTACGCGCGCGCACAGCGTGGGATAATGGTGAAGTAAATTGACGCTCGTTGGTCGGCCCACGCCCTGGAATTGAGCGCGTGGGCCGTGCATGAGGTTCTCAAGGTGAATCCATAGAAGGTGATAGCTAGGCAAACAAGGCGAATCACCTGTGTATTTTGTTTGTGTAATTTTGCGTGTCAAATGTCAAAATCTGAATTCGCCCAATATTCCACATGTATTTTATTTCTGTAAACAAAACAGCCCAGTGAATTCGGAGAGAAGAACAAGCATTCAGCTTATCGGATGCTATCACCTTGTATGAATTCGCCTTGTAGGCTCTTTTAAATTCTATAATTCAAAATCAAGGCGAATTTATATAAGGTGAAGTTATTAAAACAGCTCATGTCTTCTTCTTCCACTATATTTGTATTTTTCCTTTACCCATGACATCCTAAAAACGAAAACTAATGGCGTTCATTCTTCCATTCTCTTTTATCGTGGCATTTTAAATTTAAAAATGCGTACGTATGCGTTATGAATTCGCCTTGCCAACTCCTTATATGAATTCGCCTTGCTCAAAATCTACTTCTGATTCCATAATAATACTTTAATATGTGTTTCGAAAGACTTTAAAGCATTCATTGAGATGAAAAAAGAAAAATCAAAATTGCCCAAATTTGAGAAAAACTATTTTGTTATTAATACTTATGAAGTATCAATACTCTTTGAGGTAAAATATTGTTTATACAAATTTTTATAAGGGTTGGGTACAATATGATTTTGGTTCAAAATTCTGTATTTAAAATTCTGTATTCAATATTCTGTATTCAAAAATCTGTAATTCAAAATTCTGTACCGTTAAAATTCTGTATTGCGGAACACTGTAATTTTAAATTCTGTAAATCAAAATTATGTATTGGCAGTATTTTGTTTTGCAAAACTCTGTATTGAAAAACCGGAAGAGCATATGGATAAATAAAAAAGTGCGCACTTTTTTTATTTATCCATATGCTCTTCCGGTTTTTCAATACAGAGTTTTGCAAAACAAAATACTGCCAATAAATGACTTGTCTTGACCCATATGGTTTCCTATATTATCAAAACAGATTTACATAAAGCAAATGTACATATGTTTGTATGTATTTATAGCTTCAGAAATTTCAAAATGGTCACAAAATTAGTCAAACGAAGAAGGCTGTAAAAGCAAACAACAGAATTAAAAGAATAACAAAAAAAAGGCTTATATTAAGGCATGTTTCTTTTCTAAAGCGAATTGCTAAAAATTTAATAATATAATAATTGTTTCGCCATTATAATGTAATAACTTTTGTTTTGAATGAACTTTTGAATTTTTCTTTAATTGACGTATGTATATATACCATTGATTCTATAAAATCGGAATTCCATTATTCATAAAATAAATGTGATATTCAGGTAAGCGTGCTTATCAGGTTATCTGCTTATTTGGTTATATTTTTACAGCATTTTGATCGAAAATAATTTTGATTCCAGAATTTTAATATACAGAATTTCAGTTCTCCATCATTTTGATCATACAGAATTTTAAATACAGAATATTGAACCAAAAGAATTTAGGCTGGACAGAATTTTTTTTTGATTTTTACAGAATTTTCATCCAAAAGAATTTTGAAAAGCAGAATTTAGTACCTCTCCCTTTTTATAATATAGCATTGCAAAGTAGAATAAAAAACCTAACATTTACTTTACGGAAATTTTTTTCTACGATGTGCGATTATGGAGTTATTCGAGCTGTGAAACGCCACTGTCATTGAAAAAGGCAATTTATAATGAATTTTAAAATCATAATTCAGACAAAAAAATTTTTTTTAGCGAAATAAAAAAATATACATATGACAATTTATTTTTGATAAAAAAATTAAAAAAAAATATCTCATAGAAATTTGCCATCATCGACTGCAAATCTGATATGGAATCGCCCGTATATGTAAGTATGTATGTACATACATATATCCTTTTTCTTTATCACCTGCTTTAAATCGTTACAAACAAACTTTATGTGAACGAAATTATAATACCCTAGGCTTTTAACATGAGCTTAGTCAGTGACTTAGTTGCGGTCAATTATGTAGGTATGTTCATACATATGATGCGCCATATACATATGTATGTATGAATTTATTTTATTTTAAATGGAAAAATGTTTTTCTAAATGATTAGATATGCTTCTACCGGCTTCAACAACTGATGAAATACTTGCATGTGAAAATGTTCAGCCTATTCATGTAAGAACATGTACTACCAATAGCTGTTTTGTAAATTTCATGATTTGCAAAAGAGAGAAAGCTTTTCATCCATCCATCTATCCATATTACACAATATTTACGTACATACTTACACTGTGGTTTTCTGCATTCTGCATTCGGCATTCAATATAAAGCTTCAGCGCGCCAACAGAACCGGCTCATTCGAAGCATTCGGTTGTACTTCGCTGCATTGTCAAGGTGCATTGTCAAGGTGCATATTTAAACAAAAACAACGCGTAATGTCCGTTACATTTAATGGGTATTTCCCCGCTGTAATCGCTGGTGCAATAATTTGGATGCTGTTAAATTTTCATTGCGATAATCAAGCACTTCAAAAGCAACAACAAACAGCTCATCTTTATCAACAATACTCTGTGGGTGCATCAATATTGGATTGCCCACCGGAGTTCGACATGCCGCTAGGCACTTGGTTTCGAATGGCATTCGGTTGAATCGTATGTAAATATTCCGGTGTAGCCGAGTATGTAGCGGCAGCGTGCTATTAGCCGGTGAAAGCTAGAGCGGAGTACGTGACATCAAAAAATGATTTAAATACAAAAAGATTCTGCGAATAACGGTAGCCTTTGCCAGCTAATGAAAAACTTCCGAGTTTATTTCTGCAATGAAAAGGAATCTGCCGTTCGAAGTTGCTCTCCGCAAATTGTAGTAGAATCTCTGCCAAGGATCGAGCTATTTTTTGTAAGCGTCAAATTATTTTTATTATATCAATAATTGTGCTGTAATAAATCATTTGAATTATTGAAAAGAATTTATTATATTTGTTGATATTGATTATTACCAGTTACGAGTATTCTATTCGTTTCTAGAATTTGTTTAACAAAAAATTATGATGTATTTATATTTACTTATTTACCAATTAATACAAATTAGTATTATTCTTCTGTTGTAATTAATGTACTAATATTATCTACGTATAAATAAATACTTGTAAACGTTGGGTTCATTAAATTATAAGATATTTCAAAATTCTTTAAATAATTCGACTTCTTATTTACCACTACAAACGTTTATCGGTTTGGGATTCCAAAAATCTTTGCTAATTCCCTACCCGTTGCAAAATCGCCCCTGCTTTCCAAGTCACGTGCGATCTCGCTTTCGTTGTTCGTCCACGGGTGTCGATTCTAAGGATGTTTTCCAAGCCAGTACAATCGTTGAATTGGTATGCCGATGACCAAGTCATTATAGAGTTCGCACTGTTGCATCTTTGGTATAGAATATATAGTTTTTTTGAAAACCCCCAAGTCAAAGAAGTCCAAGGAGCATCAGAAAATATAGTTGAATCATGCCCAAGTCTTTCTCATCTTTCTTCGATGTTCCTCATCTTTAGGGATGAAACGATACCATGCGGGTACCCCAACAAGAAGCCTGACCAATAACTATCGCTTATATTAGAGGCTAAATTACCACAAACTAATGGTGTGTTTGGCGGTTAATTTGGTATGTGCATCGGGTATCAAATGACCACTCTTTGTCTAATGGGCTTCACAGTTAACTTTAAACTCAAATTTTCTTTGATACATATATACGAGTGGCTTCCTTATCAAACTAAATGTCAAAATAAGCAAAAGCCTTAAAGGATAATAAGACAGTGCTGCCTAATTTCAATTGGAGACTGCGAGCTACTTTCATTTTTCGTAATGAATTTAGGTTGGTAAACAAAATGTCAACCTTCAACCCCTAACTTACTGGCTGCATTAGTTAGAGAATTTTTGCTCATTTTTTATACGCGGCCTTATTCCAGGCGCTCTTATTTCCATTCCCCGTTATCGCCATACATGATTTAACGACGAACGTTCTTGCTGGGTTGGATATAATTTTAGCAGTGTTACCATATTTTTGTATTATAAATTGTAAATACTAAGTTTCATGGTGAATCCAAACTTTTAGTAATTTTTTGGTTTTGTTGATCATTTAATTTATATGCACGCTCCCACAATTTGTATTTTATTTTGTAATAAAATTCATAAAAGGTTGATTAATACATCGCTAAAATTCACACATTATATCTTAGACTAATACTAAAAGTGTTCCAAAAAAGTACTCTAAATGCAACTCTTTTTATAACCGTTATATACATGACGGCAATAGAACTGCCGATTAAAGTGAGGTTATGTTACTGGCATCACCTTATTATCATTCCAGCATAAATATGTCAAATATATGTCAATGATTTTAATGCAACTTTTTTTCAGCGAGAGTTTAAGTAATTTTCACTAAAACTTGAGATGAGCTGATGTTCCGTTTGTTTTCAGAATCTTTTCCACAAAATAATTATAACATCTTATATTTTAGAACTAACTAAAACCTATAACGAGCGACTTCCATTTACATGGCATCCCTTAATTGTTTAGTACATTTTTAGGACCTACCAAAGCAACCCTGGATTTCTATTGCGATTTTTGGTGGCTGTGTATATTACAAGGCGGTGTTATTTTTCAAGTTTATAAAATTTCAGTGAATTTAGCAGGTATTTGAAGTTCAACTAAGCCACAGAGGATTTATAAGTTATTAAATTAAAGGCTAAAGTAATAAAGCAGTTGTTTTTGTGCGTACAAAATGGATGGACTACAGCAGCGACGAGAACGCAAATCGTCAATGGTAGTACAGCAAATCTACGTAAATGCAAAATTATTAACATAAAAAATTAAATTATAGAAAATACCTTGGCAATGTTAATTAAATGCTGAAATTTCATAATTACTTATAGGCTCCACTTTCCCCATGCCCTATACCGGATATCAGCGACGATGAACTGGTATCGATATCCGTGCGAGATCTTAATCGCACTTTGAAATCGCGGGGTCTCAATCGCGAGGAAGTTGTGCGTATGAAGCAGCGCCGCCGTACCTTAAAAAATCGTGGCTATGCTGCAAGTTGTCGCATAAAGCGTATAGAACAGAAAGATGTGTTGGAGACAGAGAAGTCGCACGAATGGGTTGAACTAGAGACAATGCACGATGACAATGAGCAATGCCGCAAAGATATAGTAAACTGGAAAAATAAATATAAGGCTTTGCTTCAATTTGCAGCCCACAATGACATTCCAATACCACCGGAGCTGGAGGGATGCTGAACAAAAACCGAATAATTTCATGTGAATATTTTATGTATACGATTTTACTCAAATTTGTTTATTGATTTACTTATAGGATTAAAATAAATATTACAAAATTTAAATTTAAATGTAAAAGATGAGGTCCTTTTCGTATACTTTGGCACAGATTCTAAATTTAAACAGCTAACATATTTGGCGGAATATCTTCAACATGCTCTTCCAGCATTTCAACAGTGCTTTCGACAACGTCCTCACACTCTTTGGTCTTCTTCATTGCTAGGGTGGATTTGGGAACTGTCGTTATATATTTTTTTGCTAGTGCATCTGTGTAACCAGTTTTCTTGAATAAGATTTGATGCACAGTACGCAAGTGCCGCCGAACTCTGAAAAACATAATTATTACATACACACATACGTATATCATGTATGTAGGCAGTGCTGTACATTGATGATGACTATGCATAAATTTTGCTATTATTTCCTACTCATAGTAGGTATTTTAACATACACATAGCTTCATATATCTTATGTATATACGTAACTACTTACTTAAATTTGGTTGGAAATCCACGCTGACACACTCCACACACCAATGGCATTCCAGTATGTTCGTAATGATGTTGTCTCAAACCAGCCAAATTTATGAATGTCTTTTCGCACTCATCACATTTGTAACGTACACCTAGATGTCGTTTCTCGTGATAGTTAAGATGACCTTTTATTGCAAATTTTCGATCACACATCGAACATGCATATGGAAATTCGCCAGTGTGAAATCTTATATGTATTTCAAGATCCTTGCGTCGAACATACTTTTTACCACAATGTGGGCAATCCATAGTCTTTCCACGATGCATTTGCATATGCAAACCCAAATTAGATTTGCGCAGAAATGTCTTTGAGCAAATTGTGCATTCGAATGTGGCACGATCTTCAGCCGATATGTGAATGGTTTGATGCAATTGAAGATTATCAAGATTAAAAAATCGTCTACCGCAATCGATACATTCAATATTGCGGTCACGTTCGTCTGCATGTAATTCCATATGTCTTTTGAGCGTAAAACGGGAAGCACATATTTTAGCTGAAAAACAATTAAATTATTTGGAAAAGAATTTGGCTAACATAAATTACGGTGGTCTGCTTACGGCATTTGCTACATAAAAACTTGCGTTGTTTGTGGCGTTTCAAGTGTACATTGTAAAAAGTCTTTAAAACAGCACGTCCACAATTCTCGCAGTCTAAATATTCATCTTTGTAGTGAACCTGTCGTCGATGGAGGCGTAGCGCATTTTTCGTTATGAATCGGTTTGGGCAATATTCGCAAGGGAAATTAAGAGTATTTTCCTCTAAAAATGTATAGAAAAAATATATTTTTATAAACACATACATATGTACATATATACATACATACATATGATCATCTCACACATACCATGGTCTATTTCGTAATGATGAAATAAATCTCTTTGAAATTCAAATACAGCAGTACAAAACTCGCATTTGAAATCAAAACCGTCGTCGGGGATATCTGCTTCAGATTGCGATAATTTACTAAAAGAACTTGATTCGATTTTCTCGTTGTCCAGTGATTTTTTGCATGCATTGAAACTATTATTTGGAACATCGTCCTGCTCACTACCAAACACACGTTCCACACTTACGAGCGTAGTTGGTGTTGGTTCGTAAATCTCTGAATTATCTTCACCACATATGCCATCGATTTCACTGGCATTGTTTGAGATTTGATCGTCATGTTCGGCAGGTGCAAAATCCTATGAGATTTAAAAAATTGTTATTGTACCATATTAGTAAAATAGGTATGTGCTTATTTATGTACATACCTCTTTAATAAACTCCTCCATCACTCCATTCTCCCATTCATCATTTTGATTTTTTTCAGTCTCTTCGTGGACCATCTCATTTTTGAATTGCACATTTCGTTCTTTTAGCAATTCGTCATTTGCTTGTGCTCGAGTTACAAATTCATACGCTTGTTTAAGATCATCGCGACAACGGCCGCATATGTAACGACATTGAGGGTATCCTTGGAGTTCAAAATCTTCGTTCGCAATTTTTAAGTGAGTGCATTTATTGAACGTTTCTAGCATGGTAAAAGTACCGCATTCGTATGGCTCCAACAAATCGATATAGTCTTCAAGTTCATCTTGGGAAGACACCGAGAGACACGCACGGCAACAACGTATGCCACTAAAACCGCTTTCAGTATTCAGCTCCATTTTTATTTATTCATATCTGTTTTTTTCTTTTTTATGGCATTTTATTATCTTTGATTATTGATTTTGCTAGAGGCGTAAAACTAATTATGAAACTATCGATAGCGTCGATGGTTTCATTTAGTCGCCGCTATCAAATTTTGTTGACTTTATCGATTGTTTCAGGCACTGAAGGGGTCTTTACCCGTGTCTCGACATGCAAACGCTGATCTCATGCGAATCATCTCATAAGATAGATAGATAGATCTCATAGGATATATTGCAAATGGAGAACTCTTATCAAAGATTTCATGTAATAAATCTCAGAGCTGCTTGCATGAGAACTATTGCATG
Organism: Anomoia purmunda; assembly: GCA_951828415.1. NCBI lineage: Eukaryota > Metazoa > Arthropoda > Insecta > Diptera > Tephritidae > Anomoia > Anomoia purmunda. The sequence goes on from OX639995.1 coordinate 42,325,920, forward strand.
CAAAGAACTGTCACTTTACCGCTTTGACAGCAATATTTTCATTTAAATGGAAGCCTTGCGTTGGCAAAATCATTGCGCGGAAAAATCGACAATATTCTTCAAACCTGCAAGCGAGATGTCGCTCGTGAGGACTGCTAGAATCAGAAATATGATTTTTCTAGCATACCGATTGGTAAGCGAGCTCTCTCGCTTGCTTTAAGCTGTCATTTTTATAGTTTGACAGTAATTTCTCGTTTTGTAATTTGCCTTGGGCTCCGCCATCCACAGCCTGTTTGCGCATAATTTGTTTCCGCGTAGGCGGCATTTGTTAATTTACATCTTCTCAATATCCCCTGCGATTTTCATTTAAAAATTCCACGTATACTATCTAAAACAGGAATTGGTTTCTTATTAGAATCCCAACCCGGAAGCTATCTTAAACATATACGTTCGAAAAATTTCACAGACTCTGACACAGTGTTGGCAGTGGAAAATTGTTACAAGAAAATCAGCTTGGTATGAATACCCCTAATTAATGAAAGCAATTGTGAATGAATGCAGGAAGTTTTCGTACACAAGCCTTCACAGAAAAAAAAACATTGTGGATTATCTCCGATTGTGGTGCGTTAAATAAAATCCTATATAAATTTAAAAAAAGTAGAAATTCTATAAAAATACTTGCAAAATATTTGTCTAAAAATTATAGAAACCTAATTGGTCATTATATTATAGGTGTGGTGAAAGAAATTCAATCAGGAAACAGTATAATTATCGACCAACGCAAGTAAAAGCGGTAGGGGTTCAATAGAAAAAATGGCCACCAGCGACATCAGCAGCTCCAGTGAGCGCCACTATTATGCGAAACTTGAAGCGATTAAGGATATACGGGATAAAACTATGTCGTTGGAGAAGTTAAAAGTGAAAATTATTAAAGAAGTAAAAATAAGTGACGATGAAGAGAAATGCCTTGATGAATACCGCAAGGAGATGGAGCATTTATTGGAGGAGAAAATGTCGCATGTCGAGGAGCTACGGCAAATACATGCCGATATTAATGACATGGAAAATATAATAAAACAAACAAAAGAAAACCAAACACGCTCTGTTGATATGGCCAATCGCGTTTATGAAGAATATTTAGCACTTAAGTATCAAATCGATCATATGCGACGCGATTATTTGGGTCTAAGTCCATTACGTGATTTACATGAAGAAGAGGGTAGTCCCATATCAAAAGATCGTTTCCAAACTAACTTTTTGAAGGTGAGTGCGGCCGCTGCTGCTGCTGTAGCCGCTGCACAACCCACATCCTTGGCACGCCCTCATCCTCGGCATCCACTTATCCCAGAAGCTACGGTGACTGCATTAGCGCCTACTGGTGGTGGTGGGGGACCAACTGGTGGGCATGCTTTTATGCCTCCCGCTCCACCCGGCACTGGAACAGCTGCTGCAGCAGCAGCAGTACGCTTGGGAAAAAGTGACTTCTCCGCACCGCCACCACCACCACCACCCACATCACGCTTGCAGCAAACTCCATCAATTGGTATTGGACACCATCCATCATTCCGTTCGGATTTCAATGTCAATCTCCGACAACAACCGCCGCCAATGAAATCGTGTCTTTCTTGTCATCAACAAATTCATCGTAACGCTCCTATTTGTCCATTATGTAAGGCAAAGTCGCGTTCACGTAATCCTAAGAAACCGAAGAAAAAAAATAATTAGGCTGAAATAATTATAGAAAGATCATAAAAAATAGCTATCCAAGGATTTATGTTAATGAAGTTATTTTTGATCAAGTTTAATTATTGCTACCGATAAAACAGTAAAATTAAATCCTTGAGAATATCGCTCATTGAAATACATAACTAACGCGAGTTTAACAAAAATGTACATTCAATTACGGAAGTTTTTTAACATGCGATCAAGTATTATCTACTATTATTATTTTTCTAATGAGAATTATGATATGAATAACATTTCAGAACAATCGGCCACACTATATTCTTTATTCACACCCGCATTATAAAGATTATTGCAAGCCAATTTTTTGCTTATATAAATTTATAGAATGTCTCAAGCGCTTAAACGCGTTTTATGCGATCACGAAGATAGTGAATTGATTTCATTAATCTATTTGTAATGTAAGCCCGATTATTACATGCATTTAACTTATTTAAGTCAGGCTATTTCATTATATAAGAGTACTTAACACTTCATATATGTATGTATGTATTTGTTTGATTTTACGTATACATATTGACGTACGGTATTTAGCTTCTAACTTTTATTTAATAAACAATTATTAATAAGCTCAAATGTGTCAAATAATTATTAATTTTTTACACCTTCTTAATACTATTTGGACTGAAACGTAAAACAAGTACGTCTAAATTATAAGTAAACATTAAATTTTCAAATAAATCTGGATTTGCTGCTATGTTTATTGATGCTAAGTCTATAGGTAGGTTGGCGTACCACTATTATCTTGATTCGCTTTAAAATTTGGTAGCTATTCCTTATTTACCTACTGAAGTAATCCACAGATAAAATATCAGATTCAACAGCAAAATCATTTAGTTTTCTCCCATCCCTTATTCCCTTCGTCCTTCTCAGGCATTAGGTGCAATGGGCAACTAAGGTTGAGTGATTGGAAACTCGATTTCGGATTTCCCGCCTACCTCAGTTCCATTCCACTATACTAAAACTGCACATTTGGGCTTTGGTTAAGAGCTCACGTTTCTTCGTATTTATTAAAGGCAAAAATTCTGTCGAGTTATAATATTAAACTAACCTCCACAAAGTCCATCCCGAATAAATTGCTTGACAGTGCCTGGCTTTAATTATCCAATCTCTGCAAGGCACTGAGTTCCTAAAGTTGTAGCTACACTGTATGCATTTTTGAGCTTGGCTCTCAGTCTTGGGTTATCTCAGAATATAACGATAGCTCGGTTGTATTGTAGCTCTCAGAGATGTTAATGAAATAGCCATCGACAAAAGATTTCGTGTGAACATTGCTTAATGTTTTATTCAATGCTACCCCAGCAAGAATAATTTCAGTAAAGGCTAATAAAACTATGTTCATACTATGCACCGATTAGACGATTACACACCTTTTGACGACTTATCGGCTAGTCGATTAGTCGATTCACAAGATCTCAACCGAATACCGAATAGTCTCAAAATCTGCCGTTACGAAGAAAAGGCTCTATTAGTGCCTAGATGCAGCTTACTGAATACTGGTATTAAGTTATTTCAAAGTACCAGAACCAAAGTGATGCATTGTGATTAATATTAAATTTTATTTGATCCAATTCGTAAGTGGTGTGGTGAAATAAAAATTATAAAATTTTGACACTTGAAACGAAATGCCATGTAACTTTATTTATTACAATTTTACGAAATTTTCAAGCAGATGTTTCTAATCTCTAGTAATTGATTTGAAAAACCTTTGCATCACTAGTGAGAAATTAACTGTCAAGCTATTGTGAATTGTTAATTTTAGTCACAGACTTTCTTTTTCTTCCATTCGGATAGCTGATTAAAATTGTGTTCGTATTAAAAGTGGATTTACAACAGTTTTAATAAAATTCCCATTATGGTTTTTATGTGTTTACTAAAAAAATTGTGTCCTTAATTGAAAATGCTCAATTCGTTTTACCTTACCAAGTGAGAAATAAGAATTAAAATTTGTTATGCTGTTGTGGAAAAACAACAGACATACAAACATATTATTGTGCGAATAAAAGAGGTAGAGTAGTTTGTTACATCAAGAGGGGTTGGTGGGGGCGGAGTGTAATAATTGAAGTAATAGTTGACTAAATGTATTTACAAATTTGATTTAGTAATACTATGCCACTGTAAATATATATCCGGACAAATAGGGTGTAATATCCATATCGGGCATTGGCCACATCGACATCAAGGTAAATTACTAATTTAAGAAGCAATTGTTGTACATATGCACATATGTATGTATGTGTATGTACATACATACATAAATACATGCACTTTTAGATCGCAATATTTATTATTGCTTTGTAATTTTTTCTTTTAGTCATAAAATATTTCAGAAATGTTCAACAACACTTCGTATACGCAAAATTATAGTAACTAGTGCGAATTTCATGTTTGATAAGCGCTTCAGAGGCTACGTTCATATCTGCAGCCAACCACAGCACAACGACTCCATTTCATTATCTATAAACAAATTATACAAACTAAATGAGTTGGCTTCGCTCTAGCCCCCTGCGGCAGAGTTTATCACGCAGCAGTGGAAATAGTACATCATTTTTTTCTTCTACAAATAACAACAATGCCGCAGGAGGTTCATACGCTACAAATGCGTTAAGGCAAAGACCTATCGACGCTGCAACTGACTGTGATCCACGCGCATGTTATGATAGCTTTTGTAAACATTGGCAACAGGCCTACGATATCATACAACGCTCAGAGTCACCACAACGACCACCGTCACACGATGATGTGCTGGGCGTAGTATCACATTTAGATTTTATGGTCACTCTTTTGTTGGTAGAACTACATCACTGCAACAAAGTATCAATCCCTACCACAGATGCCGCGCCACCACCTGCACCATGTTTAGAATATTTGCTCAGTGAAAACCTGCTTGACAAGCTATACGAATGGGGTTGTACAACGGGACGTTATGCTAATGCCGTGCGATTGGAACAATTAAAATTGTATGAACTACTTGTTAGCCACTCTCGTCACCAGTTACTCTGTCACGAGCCCTTCCTCCGACCGCTTTTGAAAATACTGGCATCAAGTCAGGGGGAAATTTTCCCACCAGATTTGGAGAAGCGCTTAGTTATATTATTGAATCAGCTATGCGTTGTTTTAATGCAAAATGTGCATCTTCTCGATCTCTTCTTCTTTTCTGCGGCACAGGAACAGCACAAACATACGTCCAGTAGCAGTGGGCAAGCCCTGCAGCGCACTAATAGCAACGGTTCAAGCACTAAGTAATTGAATACTTCAAATTTGTTATTTACATTTTCGCCTAATCTATTTCTTTTCTAGTTTCATTATCTTCTCACTACTTATACCTTATGTACATCGAGAAGGTAGCATTGGCCATCAAGCCAGAGATGCACTACTACTTTGTATGGCATTGTCGCAAAAGAATTCCAATGTTGGTACCTACATTGCACAGTATTCATCAATGTGTCCGCTATTGGTAACCGGTCTAGGCGGTTTATATTCGCGTCTGCCAAACTCCATTGAAATAACATCGATTGACTGGCATCGCATTACGCCAGACGACGTGACGGAAATTCCCGAATTGACTTTATTTATGAACGCTTTGGAGTTCTGCAATGCCGTGGTTCAGGTGGCACACGATATGATCAAAAATCAGCTATTAGATTTTCTCTATCAGGGCTTCATTGTTCCTGTTATGGGTCCGGCAATATTACAGGTAAGAAGAAATTTGCCACTTAGTATGGTCCGTACATTTGTGGAATTGTCTTCGATTTGTCTGTGGTGTTGGTTCATAAATAATTTAATTATCTTTTATGTTTGCTAGGTAAATAATTTAAATTATTATCTTATGGTATGTGGATACGTTATGTTGATAATGAGCTAAAAATGCTACTCGAAATATAAGTATGAATGTACATACATACATACGTAAATATGTGTGAGCAAAATTTTGCAGGCAATGTTTTAACTTGTGAAGACCTGCAGAGTATCATTCCTGGTAGAATTAGTGAATGAGTCACACAGAGATAAATACGATTAACGGGTAATAAATTATATCAATTTATGTATGTACATATGTACTGTGTCTACCATCGATGCAATGCAATAGGTATTATTCTTTTTTTTTTTTTTTGGGTTCGTATTGCTTTTCTATAAAGGAAATTATTTTATTATTCCCTAGCAAATGCCCGGCGTATTTTGTTGCGCTTCAAGAAGTAAAACGTATCAAATATTAAATATGTGCATATTTTTGTGCTTAAACATTTAACATTAAAAAATATTCATATGCACATTAGGGTGACCACAAAAAAAGTTGCGGTTTCCAATGAAAATAAAAAATTTATTATGTTTTAATACATCTGCCAAAATATTCCGAAAAATATTTAGATATATCTACATACATGAACTGGTTCGAATTGAAAATGTGTCCAAAAATGGAGTTTTTTTAAAATAGCAATATTTTAATTTGAAAAATAAAAAACAAAACCCAAAAAAAAAGGGGCTAAAAATGTTAAAAAATTTGTTCAAAGAAATCATGCGAAAAAATTTGGTGAAAACATAACTTCCCTTTGTTCTTTTGTTTTTCCGACAGAGAGAAAAGTTGATGTCAATTGGAACGATTTTCTGTCACTCCTTGTTGTTATTGTTGTTGTTGTTGCGGCAGGTTGAGTTATTCAAGTTTTTCTTAAAGCAGTCCCAAAAAAGGTTGAATACAGCATTCAAAATGTATGTAATAGTTACGATTTCGTTGAAAAAACTGTTAGTGGGGACTTCCACCTAATTATTTCTTAAATTTGTTAAGATTAACGTGAGCTGTGGGGGTTTGAAAATACCTCCCAAAAAGTGCTTTTTTAAAATAAAAGAAATAATTTTTCCAGAAAATTAACCCAGATATTGAAACAGTATAGCTTAAAAGGTCTGCTTAAAAATATTTAAAAATTTAATAAATGTTAAATCAAAGCAAAACAAAAAAAGTCAAAATTTCATTATGATTTTTTAGAAAAAAATTTGTGAAACACTATTTTTATTTTTAAAAACATCAAAAATGAGGTAATTCCTAATTGATCCAGCACACCTAAATCTTAATATTATTTCGAAATATTTTGGTTGATATCTTAAAATATAATTAAATATATAATTATGAACAGTACCGTTTTTTTTTTGTATGGTAAGTGAACCACCCTAATGTGCATAATAAAAATGTAAAAATATAATAAGTATGCCATCTATTGTTTATCGCAGATGTTTTATTTTAAAAAAAAATGTTATTAATAAATTCGGTATTTGAGAGTCAAATCGTTACAAACATTTTCCACATAAACAATTTTTGAAAATAAATATAGATATCAACTTCATTCGCTTGCATTTTTTATTATGTTGATTTTATATTTCGCTAACTATCCGTGTGATTCATTTTATGTTACTTTTCCCCATTATTATTTTAATCAACACCGTGCGAAAAATCGAAACAATTCTTTGATAATTTTTACAGACATTGAAAGGCAAACATTTCCAGACAAACGTTGAATCACAAATATCTGCAATGTCCTATTTGGATCTAATATTGAGATCCATAACTGAGCCAGGCCTATTGCGCGCATTTGTTAAATTCTTTTTGGACACCGACAAATTCGATGGAGAACGTATATTGGATACATTAATCGATCGTCTGAGTTCAACGGACGCAAATCTGTGTATGGTAACAATGGCATTGTTCGACACTTTACTTGCATTACATTGCGAAGATCTGATGCTGGAACTGCTACTAAAATATATACTGCCCGGCAAACATGTGCCAATTTCGCATCGACACAAAATAAATAAAATCGACCCATACACAAATACAGCCGAGTTCTTTTTGGAACTTACGCCGGAAGTAATGAAACGCGCAAGAGAATTAACTAAGCACAAATCAGTTGGTGACACAGTGACATCACAACCGCCACAACCAGCCCTGCCTTCACCGACCTCAACAATGAGTAAAACCATTGGTGCCAATTGGAACTACTATGGTTTGCACACGGGCAATAGTCTCTATGCCAATTTTCATGCGTACCTATTTGAAGCGCATTGTCGCATCTCACAATGTAAGAACGCCTGTTCGAAATGGACAAATACTTACAATTATCAAAAGTGGCCGCCAAAGAATCTGCATGCTCATCAGGCACAAACGCTAGAGATGGTCAAACAATTTTTCAATGAATTTAGTGTCAACGCATTGTCCGATTCTTCGCAGGTATATGAAAATGCAAGTACAGCGTTAAACAGCAGAGTTGCATTGGAAAAAACACAACCGGATAGTCTGCAGTCTATCGGCGAATCAAGCGGCTATGAATCGTTCAAATGGCGACCCGTCGATGAGGATGGAGGCGGTGAGTGTTATGATACTACAACCAATGGCACAATACAAGCGATAAGCTCAACTGGTACTGAGGCTGAGTTGGACAATAGTGGTAGCAGCAGTAATAGCAACAGTTTGAGTGCGAAGCAATATAGAAAAGAAATTTGGCGCATGCCCAATAAAAACAATGATTTAGTTCTATCTGATTTGGACTTTTCGGAAGACCTCTTCGCGCAAGGGACAGTAAGTTTGGGTAAGTCAATAAATAGAATGCAAAAAAAAAAAACAACAAATAAACCAAAAAAAAAATTGTTATTTTCAGGTCCTTTCATAAATGCAATATGGGGTAAACTGCAAACGTTCACCAGCAACACGCTCTATGTAAACTTGCATCTAACTGGTTTGATAACACGCCTAGCCTGCTACCCTCTACCACTTGTTCACTCAATTCTATTGCGGCCAGATATTGTTATCACCTCGGATACACCATCGTTCCATCAAATGTTGCGCATACTTAAACAACAAATCGATGCGGAATTGCCCATGTGTGAGGATTCCCTTGAAATTGTCGATGTGTCGCGCTCTTATCTCATTGATCGTGAATTTCGTTTGATAAACGTACGCAAGGCGATGGACAATTCGCCAATTCATATTACCAAAAATACGCTGCCTCAGCATCAGCAACAACAACAGCAACAGCAGAGATTCGGTCAACAAACGATATTCGCAAACATATCGTCAGCATCGCCTGTACAAGTGATGCCCTCTTCGTCGTATGACCCCTTCAAACGGAATGATAATAAACGCAAAAGCATTAGCAAATCCATAACGAGCATGTTCAGTCGTAAGGCTAGCGGTAAGTTGTGAACGCCCACAAAATCAATTTAATTCCACACATTAGCAAAATATGTACATCACAAAGTTGTCCGCGTCTCAATTTAACTAATTTGCAGCGCATTTACTTCTCATTGGTGCGGTACTAAAAGTTTTGATTTTGTTTTTGGGGTTATGGATCATCATAAGTTATTTTTCATCACTTTCATTTACATATATAGTCTTTTGTTTGATCTCAATGCTTTACGTTTATAAAAATTAAATAAAAAATTTGATTGTTTCACCACGGCTTGTTATATTTGGAATTTAGTATCTGCATTTATTTTATAATTTTAATACGCATTTTTTTACACATTCACAATCTATTACTTACTCGTTTTGGGTCTTTACGACGAGAGCCTTAGTAAAAGCGTAAATTAGGTAGTACTTATAATTTAATTTAATTTGAAAGTCGTGAACACCACTATTGCTGTGCTTGCTCTATTTTAAAACCACTTTTTAAGCCCTCGAAATATACCCGCCGATAGTTGGGTCTACTAATCTGGAACGATCCGGATTTATATTCGAACAAATTTATATATATATTTTATTGAGAATATTCTACGCTGTTACAAAAAAAAGCGGCAACAAGAAGTTTTAAATTCGCAAACTCAAATGTTATTCTTTCCGGCACATGATTTATATGTATAACCATATCCAAAAAAAATGTACACAAGGTGCTTTCTTTTTTTTTTTTTGACAAACCGGTGTCGGTGTTATCTTCAGTGTAATTTTTTTCTCGTATCTCAACACCAAATTTAGCAAGGGTTGACGGAAACTCGTAACAGTTATAATTTTTATAAAAAAAAACTTCTATTTAATTGTCGTTTTCTGATTAAAAATTTTCGATCGTTATTTATGAAATTTTTTTCAGCCTTATTTGATTCTTTTATTCGATCAATATTTTTTTATTAAGACTTCGTTAATATTCGATAGTCATTTTCAGATTTCATAACAAGTAAACTTAAAAACGTGAAGGAAAAATTTAAATTGAAAAAATTTAAATATCTTCGGAAAATTTTAAATCAAAGAAGGAATATTTTTTATCCGAAAAAAAAACAAAATTAAGAAAAAAATGTTGATTATTTTCAAAAATGTTATCAAAAAAAGTCAACATGTTTCTGCCGGTAAAATAATTATATAAACCGAAATTTCAGTTATTTTAATCCCTTTCATAATCAGCTTGGTCAAAACAAATAAAAATGCAAATTAATCATTAATTTTTAAATATGTGTTATATATTTGATTGGAAAAAGTTATTTTAAGATTATTATTCTACGCCCTGTTTTTTCTTTCAAATAAAATTTGTGCATAGCATTTTTTATTATTATTGCCTTATCTAAAGTACACCTTACTTAAGTTTCATATTTTTTGTTCTGTAATACAGGCAATATTTATTTTTTTGAATTTGTATTTTCGCCAAAGTGAGAAACTCAAGTCATTCAGTGAAATCTTTTTATACGGCCATACATACATTGTTAATTTTTACAGGGAGGGTTATCATTTTCCAAAAAAAAACTGTGATGTAGTCGTTATAACTAAATTACAATTCGGTCGTTTTTCAGTGATTTTTTCGACCATATTTGATCGATATTTTTTTATTTTTATTTCATCGATCATAATATATGCAATAAAGCAAACGGCGATAACAATAACATTTGTTGTTGTTGAGATGATTGAAGCAAATGTTATCTAAAAAATTTCGATCAAATATGATCAGAAAATTTTGATTCCATGAATAACGAAAATATATAAATCATAAAATATCGTTCGAATATGATCGAAAAAAATTAAATCTTAAAAGTTAATATCTTCTAAATAATAAACATATTTGCTTAGAATGTGCAAAAATAATTAGATGGGCATAGTTATTTTCAGTCCTTGAATTTTTATTACACCTATCAATATATAACAAAAAATTATCATTGTTCAGAAATATATAAAAATCGTAAAATATTTATTTTTTCATTGTATAAAAGCTTACATAACAAAAATTATCATACAAATTTAAAATTGCCGCTGCACTGGCTGGCTACAGAGACTTTCGTAGAATAATTTTTATTTCTAGTTAAAAAATTCAACTCAAAAAAAAATCTTTTTATTTTTAATCAAGAAAATTAAGGTCCTGCACCCATTTTATTTCTGATGAGAACAAAACTCAAAGTTAGAAGACTTGTTTCATATCTGATCAAAGGAATAAGCTCAATATTAATTATTACACAGTACGGCAGTGGTTGGTACAAATGAGAAATGTTAATAGAATATAAAAATAGGCTTAAAATAAAGAAATACCTGTCTCGGCGTTTTGCTGTAGCACGTCAGAATTTTGAGAAAATCGATTTTTAAGCTTCAAAGGAAAAAAAAATGAAATATTAATAAAATAAATGTATTACATTAGAAGTGAACCTCCACGGTCCTTTGAAGCTTAAAAATCAATTTTCTCAAAACGCCGAGACACGGATTTCTTTATTTTAAGCCTATTTTCATAAAAATTAAAAAAAAAAAATTGATTTTGTCGTACTGTGTTATAACTGCTCAAAAAGTTTTAAATCGCACTTAGTTCATACATATGTATGTAGATCGTCTCGATCGGTTAAGAAAACATCTTTCTATACGAAAAAAAATTAAATAATCGATTATACCAGCATCCTATTATACCAAATCTTGCCAAACTACAGGAAGCAAAGGGATTTCAAATAGTAAATTTTTATTTCCGAGAAAATATTTTTTTCTGATATTTTCAGTAGCCGATTGTCGAAAACCAGAAATTACTTTTGTGATCCCATTTTTTGTTTCAGGGAGTATGATTTGTTCATTTACAGCGAGGCGGGTAGAAAAGGAAATACATTCTTCCATTCCCACGTCTGATGGAACCTCATAAAATATTAAAAAATATTTTTCCGAAACGGTTGCTGCCAAGCGAAAGTTTTGTGATCGTTAAAGAAAACAGATGATATAAAATATTTGAAGCAATCATACCGGAAAATACCCAACTTTTCTTGTAATAATTCTCATAATTATTTTGTTGTCTGGTCTTTTTTGTGCACTCACTACCATACAACTTTGTTGACGAGAAAGGAATGAAGACGTTGCAGGAAAAAAAACATTAAATTGTTTACTTTGTGTTTTAATAAAAACAAACTAATTTATTACAAAAAAATCAAATTGATATTCTTTAAAAATAGTAAAATTCTATGAGCTTTTCTAAAGCATTCCATATCCAATCCATTTTTTTAATACGATATTTAGTCTTTGGCCGTGCCTAAGTTTTTTCGCAATAAGAACGTCTTCTCTGCATTCAAAAATTGTATTATTTAATTGTATATTGTTGTTGTTGTAATAGCATAAAATCAACTTTTGCCTGATGTAGCGGACTAGACATTCGAATCGTTCCAGTATTTGGTACTAGAGTGTCGGGGAAATTATTAAATTTTATACTAACTTATTACTTTTATTTCATATTTGTTTTTCTCTTTTTTTTACACATTTACTATGAGCCTGGTAAAGACCCAGAATATGTATGTACGAGTATGTTTGACATTTTATTTAAATGAAAATACAAAAATATTTAATGGTATACTAGAAACTTATTCTTATTATTTCTTGTATTTTCTGAATTCCTAGCTTCATCTGGCTTATCACAAATTTACGCATTCTTCGCCGGTAAATATTTCACACAAAAAAATAGTAACTTATCTTAATCTATATGCATGCTGTGTAATTGTTCGATTTATTGCAATTTTTACGTTTTGCATTCGTATGATATATATATTGTACATATCGCTTGTTTACTAAAAGTCATAATAAAAAAAAATCGAATCGAGTATGCAAAAATTGCCGTTAGCTCTTCTATGTTGTGTTAAGATAACCAGTAACTGACTAGTACGAGATATTTGTTAATTTTTACATCGGGATTATATTGAATATGTAAATAATTCCAAAGCCGTTTTTCTCGAGTGTTCTGTGTTCGGTAAACCAGCGATATGCACTCGAATTTTTATAATTAAGTTTGTTTTTAAATGTGTTACTCAGTATACTCTTGTTTATATTATTATTTGTTGTTATTGTTATGCAAATATGTAATTTTTCCTTTTTAATGCTATCCAAGATTAACCAAAACAATGCTAGTGATAAATATTAATAATATTTTAAGGAGTATAATGGGATGCTTGGAAAATACAGGGGCAGTAACTATTATGCTTTTTTTTTTACTGGTATGTTTTCAGTCAAAAATAACAGTTAAAGTTTGATTTTTGTTTTTTTTTTCGGCTAAAAATAAAGTTAAAATCAGTCAAATAAAAAAGGTAAAATATTTTTTTTAAGTTAAAATTTAACTGTTAAAACGAAACTTAAAACATAGAAGCTGAAAAATAACCATAAAAAAGTAACGGTTAATAGCTGAAGTTTTTGAAAGATCAAAAAAAAAATTCATCAAATAGAATCAACATTTCTTGTGATATTTCGATCCGACAACTGGCTTTAAAATAGGAGACAATTAAATTTTTTTGTTTAAATTTTTCCCCGAGCAAGGTATGCAGGGTGACCGGAGAGTGCGCACTCTATTTTCGGGGTGAAATAGAATAGAAGCTTCACGATGTTTATTGAGAGCGACTGCTCTTGCAATTAGCGTGACCACCATTGCCACGCCGATCTCCGGATCTGGGATTTAATTGTAAAATAATGGAATAATTGGGATGAGTATCTAAAGTCCTGTAAACTGACTGTAGGTGTCGGTAAGCTTTGGTCGATCCTCATTAGGTTCTTATCCTACCCGGAGACAAACGTAGAGTAACAAGGAGGTTGCAAAAACTAGTGCACCCCTTAACTCCACTTGAGGTGAGGTGATGGAGGCCATCGGAAAGGCGAATGCCCCCAAGGCCACTAGTCCCGATGGACTAAGCAAGTTGATGCTGAAAAATATGGTCAGAGAGGTCCCTAGCCTCTCCATGCACAAAACCATCATGCCTGACGTGTGTAAGGCAGGGAGAAAGATACTGCTGAAACCTGGGAAATCGGCGGATAAAGCTGAATGGTTTCTACCGATCTTTCTTCTTTCACTAGCTGTAAAACACTTAGAGACCCAGCTGCTCTCGAACTTTACACAACATATAACGGCATAAACGCGCAGGTGAATCGCTGCTTTAATCGCAACCACGCCTGTGAGAGAACCGTCCTAATTTTATAAAAAATATTTTTCTAATAGAGGACGCCCTTCGGCAAGTAATGGTAAACCCCCACGTGTATTTCTGCCATGAAAAAATTTCACACAAGTCATTTTCTTTCGGAGTCGACGTAAAATACGACGATATTAAGTCTGAATGCCACTTTTTGTTCGGATTGTTTTCAAAGTTTACTTACGTTCAGTTTTTTTGTGGTGCTAGAAGAACAAAATTTAAATACATATATACACAATATGAACTATATATTAAAAAGGTAGCCGTTTTCTTTGTTATAACTTGGTTCAAAAACAGATTAACCGATTTCAACTTGATTTAACAGTATATTCCTTAGACCCGTGGTATGGACATAGGCTATAGTTTAATCCGTTAGGTGGCGCATAAGTCGAGATATTCCGAAAATCTTTATTTATGCTCCTATGTTGATGATATTAGAAAGGTATGGTGGTGGTGCAATAAGATATACTTTTGTGAAAAATAAATGCGCTAGGTGGCGCTAGAGGCGAGTTATTCAGAAAATCTGTATTTATGAACCGATTTTAATATAATTAAAAACTAATAATGGGAGTTTGGCAAGGAACACTTCTATGAAAAACGGATGCGCTGGCGCTGGCGCTAGAATTGAGTTATTCAGAAAATCCGTATTTATGGTCTGGTATTGGTGGTATTAGAAAGGTATGATTATATGGGGCAATACGGAATACTTTTTAGATCCGCTAGTTGGCGCTAGAATAGAAAATCCGTGTATATTTTCGATACCGATGATATTTGAAAAGTATGTTGCAGGTGCGATTAGAAATTCTTTTAAAATCCTACTTAGATGAAAAAAAAACAAACATAAGTTGAAAAATATAAGTATAAGAATCCATTCTGTATTTGAGATTTCCAAATCCTTTAAATTTATTATTGACTAATAAGATTTATGCAGTTAAAAACGATGCGCCTTAGTCATAGTCATGGTAAATTTGGCCCTTAAGTTAATTACAGCTATTTTTGGCAGATATTCTATTGAAATTTATGGCAGAAAATGGCTACCAACTTTAGAGTCGACTTCATCTTTTTTATACCTAGGGGGCATTATTTTTGAATTCATCAAATCAGAATGAAGTCGCGAGTATTAACTAATTAGTCATATAATAGATCTTAAGATGATGTACATATATTAATAGTAATTGTAGTTATTGTTAACAAAGTTTCATAAATATAAGAGCCTTTGAAACGCTATGCAATTACTGCTGCAATTATTTAGACTCGAACAAGAAAGGCCTTACTTTCTAAGAGCCGTTTTCACAGTAACCAGTTGACCTAAGTTCCACAGCTCAATATCAGTGGGTTAACCGCGGGACAACTGACCCCTAAGAAAACGGTCCCAACTAAATTAAATCTGCATAACTTCTGTACTGCATGTATGTATGTATGTATGTATTTTGTAGCACGCTCACACTAACATAACCCTTGCTTCCTTTTTCCATAATTACGCATTTCTGTAGTTTTTGCAAAAATATCTAAAATTTCAATTTCATTCTAGGCGGCTCCTTGGCATCCTCGTTCTCCACCAATATAAATGGAATAATGTCGCCACAGCAAAGCTCTGTAAGCACACGTGAAACAAGCCTAACAACAATTGCCTCCTCAACCACTTCTGATCAATCCGCTGCAGTCGCACCAACGCACAGTAGCCAAATTCCGGGCAATACAACATCAACATCAACATCTGGTATGGCAACCACCAGTGGCACGCACAACACTCAAACACATACATACACACAACAAAGTAACCCCATTGGAGGGAGTACATTGGTCGTCGTAGCAAACAATACTGGCGCTACACTTGGCGGTTCTGGTTCGGAACCTGCCTCATTGGATTCCCTTTCATCTATGGGAGCTATAGCTAACACAAGCGGTACAGAACGCACAAGAGATCTAGCACTTTGTGCTGTTCTACTTGACGAATGGCTAAAGGAGCTAGCAGCGATTGCACAAGAACAAAGCGTGGTTTTGATTAACGAAAATATTTGATGGTGGTGTAAACGGCATCGCAGTCGAAATATAATATGCTGTTGTTGACTGGAAGTAGTTGCTGCGTTGGCGAAACACACAAATAATAAAAATGTATGCACACACCTTACAAACCTTATAGTACATGTTGTATATATGGAGCATACCATCATTATTCTATGTAGATATAGTAGATATTTGTATGGCCGTTATGCAGGCGATTATGTGATTCCTAGTTGATATCGCAAGAGTGAGAGCTAAATTAAATTCGATGGCAAGTGGTTGAAAAGTAGCAAGTGACTAACAAAAAAATCAGGGTTGTGTTGAGAATGTCTGTAATTCGCTGCTGCTAAAATCTCATTGATATACTACTTCGAAAATGTATTAAAATTATTCGAAATCCATTAATTACTAATGCATGGGAAAAGTACTTTTGATTTTTCCTTTTTAGTTTACATATTTGTGTATATATTTATAATATTTATATACTGTGCAGATATGTAGGTAGGTAAATTCATAAACGTACGATGTACGTACAGTATCTGAAATATGAAAATAGTCCAGTGTAATTATTTATTTGTTAGCTTTTTTGCAAAGTGGAATTTGCAAAGTGAATTTGCAGTGCAATTCTAAATATAAAAAAAAAATTCTCATAATTTTCAGCAGTTATTTGGATATGTAGTTCTTTAGTCCATTCAATTCGCATGCACGAAATGTTATTCAATTAAATTAAAATTTTTGTAACATTTTTGCAATGCTTAAAATTTGCATTTTTTAGGGTTGTGTTATTGAATTCTATAAGATCAATATTGTTATCAATATTGCAAAGAATAACACTGTGAGCCACTGTATATTTCTACTACGCACACAAAGTGTTGGGCATATTTAGTTTTATTAATATATTTTTATTAATTTTCTATAAATGTATAGCTCATTCTATAACATACACCATTTAAATAAAAGTTTTAAACTTTGCACAAAATTAATAGAAATTAATTTTAATTAGGAATTTTTTGAAATTTTTTAGGTATGCAGCTTTATTTTGACTATTGAATTTTTCTTACTTCTTTAAACAAAATTTGAAACTGGCGTTTACATGGTTTTTGTTAGGTAATGAACGGCATTCTAATTGACCTTTTAATTTGTAACGGAGTGTATGTTTTTATTTAGAAGAAATGCGTTTAAAATCGGTTTGGTAAAAATATTTATATTAAAACTACATTTGTCCAGGAAACGAAAATTTTCGAAATTTCAAAAATTTGTCTTTTCTACATTTGTATATAGCAACGTGATCCTTATTAGCCAAAGAATGTTAGTCCAAAATGATTTAAATTTCAATCGAAAATAACAGTTAAGTTTTAACCTTTATTTTTCCGGTTAAAAATAGCAATTAAAATGTTACTCTTGTTTCGTCTTAAAATATCAGTTTACATATCCACAATACAAAATTTTGATTTGGAAAAAAAATATTAAAGTAAAAAGTGTCCTTTCTTTTAATTGCAGTTATTCACCTTTTTACAACTGTGATTCGGCATTCAATTTATACATAGCAACAAAATGATTTCATCTTGAACGGTTATAATCACTACAAAATTCCAACTCATATTTTTGACCGAAAAAATTAAGGTCATAGTTTAACTTGTTCTTTTAACTAAAACATAAAAGTCAAATTTTAACTTATTTATTTCTAATTTTAATTTTGATAAATCAGAAAAATTTTGTATGCACTTTGTGATCGATACTGCTATAGGTAGTGAAATTTCGTACAGACAATTTTTTTTTTTTAGAAAATTAAAAATTAAGAAATATTTAAGCATAAAGGATTATCTTAATTTTTTATATTTCCCGTACTAAACAGTAACGTTCGTTCGTAAACGCAGCATTTTTGTGCAACCCTGCTGCATTCTGATTCGCTTGCTTTGTCATTGCAATTTTCTCAGGATATTTCAATTTCAAGTTTGCATTGTCTCTACAACGCTTTATTGATTATAACTGAATAAAAGATTATTAAAAATTCCAAATGTTTTTAGAAACACCTCAGAAAGTGGGCCAGTGTTGGTTAAAAAAAAAGCTAAAGCAAAAACCACAAATCGCTTGGGAAAAATGCAAGCAAAAGATTGAAATATCTTGAGAAAATTTCCTGGTCAAGAAAAACTGAATACAAATCCGTTATATACGACCCAAAATTAAGTTTTCGTGTCTCGGCGATTTTTTGTATCATTTCAGAACTTAATATTTTACCTGGAGAGAATATTCTATTGAGTCATATTACAGAATTCAGTGACGATAGTGAGAGCAATAAATTTACTGTAATGGATGCAGAAATTTGCTGAAATGCTGCTTCGCTGCGAACTGCTTGCATTAAAAAAAAAAACTTATGACGAAAAGCAGTACTGCGACAGGTTTTCTTTTACGAACGAGTTGCTTTCGCCAAATGTGCAGTCCAACACTACTGTCGAAACAAACAACAAAATAGCGCTGTTAAAGTAGTAGAAAATTTTCCAACAAAAAAAAAGAAAGGTAGCAAAAGTGCCAATACCAGGAATTATATGACCGTCTGCATAACAATTCTCCAAAAAAAAAGCAAAGCAAAGCTTTATCATTAAGGCAAACATGTGATTGAACAGAACAGAGCAATGCCAATTAACAAAAGATAACATAAATTTGTTTATCGATTTCGTCTAAAAGCAATTTCCAGTTACATTGTACCTAAACGAGTAATATGTAATATTGATTATGTTTCACTATTTTATATAAAGAAAAAAACAAACAAAACAAAAAAAAAAAACTATTTTAACATTTAGTATTAGCTACACAATAATCTGTACACAAAGTAAATGATGCTTTCATAATAATTTTTGAGATTCCCCGCTTACAACAGTGTAAAGTATTTTATTTTCACTCACCTACTGTTATAGTTATTATTTGAATTTAATGTTAATGCGAATGCGAATGTAATATATGTATGTTAAAAAATTGGTACGAACAAAATTAAAAAAAAAAAATTTTGTATTCACTAATCATTTTGTATTTTGTTATAGGATAACAAATTAACATTAAGCCGAAATATTTACGATAAAAGCGAACAAAACGAAGGAAAAAGTGCCTCATGAACCCATGTGTAGTTTTTACATCTTATATAAACATAAATAAATAGATATAAATATGCTTATTAGCTACGCTGCGGGCGAGGTGTCCCAATAGAAAGGCAATGTGGTAATTTTCGAAAATATTTGCTTATACAAAAACAAAATACCCACAATTATCATATTAACACAACATTTACACTTATATTATAAATATATTTGTGTATAGTAGTGGAAATGCACTTTATTGTAAATCCAAAAATAAAAAAAAAGTATCTTTACAAATCCCATAGCCAAGCCGGATTTATGCAATCGTGTAGTAGTATCATGATTTTATATAAATTGTATAATAGCGCAAAAATTCGTTTTCTTGATTATTTTGAAAACGCATGTAAAAAAGGAACAAAGCGATTACATCGATTTATTATTAATAAAATATAAAATAAGCCAATATGTGTAGTGTGATACCTAATTCAATATACAAAAATTCATTTGTTTTTGATACAATCGTATAGATTATCAGTTCGCTGTTTTTTTCGGTATGGCACCCTTCGACGTATCTGCAGCTCTGTGATCATTTTGCACACCCATTGAGATATCGCCAATGTCATCTGTAGTTTGATTTGAGACTTTAGTATTTGTGATACTAAAATAAAATAGAGAAACATTTTAGTCGACATGAATCTTCTTCAATGAGCTCTGCTTTTAATTTCCACTTACCGTAATTTATGTGCTGCATAAAAGGCACCCTCTACAGTTGTTAGCTTTTCCTTGAATGCCAACTTCAAATATATTGGCTCCGACAATTTATCAGCAATATTCGAGTTTTTTTCCTTATTTTCGAAGGCAAAGTGTACTAGGGCTGTTGGCACAAAATTCAATTCCAATAACGTTTTATCCAAGGGCATAATATATTTTGGAGGTATGGTAACTAAAAAATTATGGAATAAAAGTTAAAAAAAAAAACACTGCATACATATTTAAGTAAGTAACTATACATAATATGTTCGTATGCAGATTTACACATTAAAGTTCTAAAAAATGCATGGGGGAAAAAATAAATTCTGAACTCTCTACTACTTTGCTTCTACATATATTGATAGAATACGCTAATTTTTGGTTTTTGGAATCATAAAAATTTTCGAGGTTGCTCAACGTGCCTAAAATTTCCCAGGTTACTATATTTTTATTTATTTATTTATTATAATTTTTTGTAGAAATGATACAGAACCGTTCAAAAGCAATATTTTTTAAAGGGCAAACTCCATTTCCCTTCAGATCTCTAAATATTTTTTTTTATCTCAAAAACAAAAAATATTGCTATTATTTTTATCGACATATCGTTGAAGTAGCCTAAAATTCACTTCACTTACACAAATGGAATTCTGCATTTTCATCCTGTAAGAACTTTCGCACAAATTCCATAACATCTGACATTTTGTCAATGGGCTTGAATATCCCTTGAAGTACTAATCGATTTGGAAATTGAATACGTATCACACAATTTTTGTATTGTGCTATTTTGTTCAACATAGTTTTTTGCTCTTCTAATTCACGCAGTCGCTCCGTGAGTAGTGGCATATCTTCATCTCCCTTTGATGCCTTTCTCAAATCGCGCAATACCAATTTAAGATCTTCGACTGTTAAATCAAAGAATGAATCAGGTAAATCTTCAGCCCGTGCCTGTGCATCGTCAAGAGAATATAGCACAGCGTGTCGTTCACCAATCTAAGAAAATGAAAATTAATTAGTGATTTTAAAATGACAGTGGTATCTTTTATATGAATGCTCGCGCACTTGTACATTTATTAGATCACTTACAATACATATTTCCGGTTCTATATCCATTTCCGCTTGTTCATCACCTGTTATGTTGTCCATATTTATAGTAGGGTCCTCTACATTAATAGAGTTTTTTATAGAATAGCCAATACCAGAATCCCAATCATATTTGGGCTTTACCGCTTCGATCTCCTTACTATCGGCTTCTGTTGCTGTATTCACCTTTTCATTTTCAGCGTTTTCGGCGGAATTTGAGTTTTTAAGTGATTGCACTAAATCTTTCGTTATTGCGAATCCACCACCACCGCTTGTTTTTGCTGATTGTTGTATTGACGGTGATGTTACGTCTTCCTTTGGTTTTTCCTTGACAATTGGTGGTATGTAAACATTAGCCTGCCTAAAAATTTGGAAATGTCTGTTATTTAAAATAAGTATTAAACATAGTATTTCTTACGACTTCAAATCCTCTGCCGTTTTATCTATGACGCGAACCATGGCCCGACCTTCGATAATGCCTAATGACTTAAGCGTGGTCTCGGACAATCGCTCTTTACCGATAATTTCTTGACGCATATAAATTGCTACTGGACTAGAATAACTATTAAGTGCTTCGGCTCCGAGTTGTTCTATAACTTGCCACAGGCTATTATTAGGTTTAAATTCGCCTTGAACTCGCGATCCATCTTCCAACTGCACACAAATATTCACATTTGACTCGGTCCGCCTGCGCTCCGTCTGCGACATTTCCAATAAGCAATTGTTGGGAAGCCCACTAAAGCGAAACATTTGAGTTAGGCCGACTTCTCGATTGTGGTGTTTGAGGCAGTACTCGTGGCTGTCTAAATCGTGCTTCTGGCAAACCTCCTCTAAAATCTACCGATATTGTAAGTTGTATAAATAAGCCACACACTATATGGGCACAGTAATTTACCTGTAGTAAGGTCGTATTCGGCGTAACTTTAACATACTGTCTCCGATTAGTTGGAGTAAGAACGGTAACTTTTCCTTCCATGTTTTTATCTTTTATACCTTCTGTTTAGAACCACGTCAAATTTCACCTTCCGTCTTTTAAAAAACTACAATAAGGTATACAAGTAGGGAATGTGTGAAATTTATACGGCAATGTTGTTATTGTTTTGTTAAGAATTTGTCGAAAGGCAACTGAAAAAATATAGAACCCAACGGAAACAAAAAATTAAATGCTGAATCACAGCTGATTATAGAGATGACATTTTTCCGGGTTTTTGTTATTCCAATCACACATTGGCATAAATGTTAAATTATTTACACACTTAACCCCTGGTTGTAATGGGCCCAACGGGAGTTTGTTAGCTATCACTTATTTGTGCCCGTTATATTAATGCAGATGGTTATGATGCAAAAAACGAAATGTAACAAAACGCTGCGAATCGTAAAAGACG
Source organism: Anomoia purmunda (assembly GCA_951828415.1). Classification (NCBI taxonomy): domain Eukaryota; kingdom Metazoa; phylum Arthropoda; class Insecta; order Diptera; family Tephritidae; genus Anomoia; species Anomoia purmunda. Next base: position 42,348,301 of record OX639995.1, read on the forward strand.
ATCTAAACCTGCTTCAAATTCTCGCTTAATAATGAAGCATGACGTTAAAAGTAGGAATTATGAAGACCGGCCATTAGAATCCGTTGATTTTACATTACTCCCTTTTACCGATATTTTACAGTTGCTTTTCTTCAAATAAATAAACACTAAATAATTTTATTTAATATTTATACAATTTTGTTGGCTTTAATTCGCAATTCCGGTATAGTAGAATCGACTATCTTGGGAACAATCCCTACGTCCCGTTATTTTTATTATAACTTGCAAGTAAGTTCATCGAAAATGATAAGTTTTGCGTGTTATCGCAATCATTTGCCATCTTCAGTTTTCTTGCAAACAAGAAGGAAACTTCTTGATTTTTCTATTTTATTTTTATATATAAAATTTAACAGTGTTGAAAAAATTAATTGGAAAACATCGCCTAACGATTCGCAAAATGGCTTGGCGCTCTGTTGGTGCTGACAATGCGGACCTGATTAGGAAGATGAGAGGTAGCATTAGTAGTAGTTCTGCGAGTCTGGGAGATTGCGGTATATGGCTACATAATTCTACTTGTTGCAGATTTCGGAATTATAGCTTCAGACAGTGTGGCTCAAGCAATGACCAAAACAGATCGAAAGTATTACTCACCTCGAAATCCTTATATGGATGCACCGCAGACAATCGGATATGGCGTAACAATATCCGCTCCACATATGGTGAGTGATAATCCATGATTTCCCACTTCAATAGCAATGTGGCTCACAATTGGTTTCATATAACCTTTTTAATTGCGTATTTGCATTTAAATAATTGCGTATGTATGTATGTATCTTCCCAGCATGCTTTCGCACTCGAATATCTTCGTGAGCAACTACGCCCTGGTGCGCATGTTCTAGATGTTGGTAGTGGATCAGGCTATTTAACAGCATGTTTTCTGCGATATATTCAAGACAAAGGAGAAGATCCCAATACAAGAGTTATTGGAATTGAACACCAGGCAGAACTTGTTCAACAAAGTGTTCAAAATCTTAATACCGATGACCCAAAAATGTTAGATTCAGGAAATCTCATTATTATTGGTAAGATACAAAAAAATAACAGCTAAATTCAGAGCGTCTTTTGTATATTGATTTTTTCTTTAATAGAGGGCGATGGTCGGAAAGGTGCTCCAGAGCATGCTCCTTACGATGCTATTCATGTAGGTGCTGCTGCAGCTGTTACACCGAAAGCACTTTTAGATCAATTGTCAAATGGAGGACGGTTAATTGTTCCTGTTGGTCCTGAGGCGGGCGAACAATATATGATGCAGTATGATAAAGATAGTGAGGGAAAAGTAAAAGAAACCCGACTTATGGGTGTTATGTATGTGCCGCTAACTGATTTGCATCGATCCTGACTTGCTCTGGCGTTAAAAGTATGCATTGTTATGCTACTATTGGGATTTATATTTTACCGGATTTGGGTTGGATTGCGAGCTGCAGGCAAATTTTAAAGATTGTGATCGTGATATGTATTAGATATTATTAACAGTATGAAATGGAGGCTTTGCGTACCGCATGCATTAATATAAAAATGGTTTGCTTATTCGATGTTTTTTTTATAGTTTGAAAAGATTATCTGGAAAAATATCGTTTGACAATATTATCGTCTTTTCATTACCCTGTCAGGACCACGTAATCGAAGTGTATCCGTTTTCTATATGTGCAGTTACAACAACAAACATGTTATGGAAATTAATTTTCTAGTATGTCCAAAAGAAATTTTATCAAGAATTACTTACTATATTACATTAACGATTTATCTTTAATAGCGATTCATTATATTTTGCGACATAAACCAAACATTTTCGCAATAACATTAGGATATAGATAAGCTAGACCGATTTGAAATTATCTTCGTTTTTGGGGATTATAAAATTATTTAGCTTAAAAGTTTTGCATAAAAAAAATATTTTAAAAATTGTTCGATGGAAGTAATGCAATTCTTTGACTTCTTTTGTGAGATTGGCTTCAGACTTTTAAAACTAATTTATTAAAAAATTCATTTTTGGAGAAACTATCTAATCGATCTTTACTAATAAAATGCATATTATAATTTGAGTGTAAAAATCGCTTCTTTTTTGGAGAGCACATTTGTGTAGATATGAATATTTTTTTAAGTTGAACCCAAAATTTTTTTTACACATGCTTGTTTTAAATATTCAATTTTCAATTCAATTATTGTACTCGAATTTGTATCGCTTGTTATATGTACTGTAGTACCATCCTGTTTGAACCACGTGAACTCTAGAAACGATTCACTCATTATGAGTTCTGCACATGATGGATCGAAGCTAATATGCTTTTTTTCAAATATTGTTATTGTTATTTTTTCACCGAAATGTTTTCAGACCAAAATAAAATTTCTAATTTGATTCTTATTTTTTCGTTCAAAAATAAAAGTTAAAATTCCACTTGTTTTTCTGACAGTCTGACTAATTTTTTCGATGGTGCTATGGATGTTGTATTTCATTCTTTGGCTAAATAAATAAAAAAAAAAGCCTAATTCGAAAAGCAAGACATTTGCGTTGCAATAAAAATTGCACGTGTATGCGAGTGGTAAGGTTAGTTTTCAACTCTGCAACTCTGTACAATTTGTTTTAGTATTGATTTGGTACCTAAACTTTTCGTATTTATTTATATTCATGGTAAAATTTCTAACTACTTATACCAGTAATAAATCCACCCAAAAGCTAAGGTAATTATTTTAGAAAACGGCTGTTTTGATTGATTTACGAACAAATTTACATTTATTAATAGGATTAAATCTTTCTCCAAGTTGAAATAAAAAAATGCCATGAAGTTCCATCAGGACGAAACTGAAAGTGAAGTACGGACGCTGCCGCCATCCCCTCGAGATGCTGGTATGGGAGAAAATGGCGAAGAAAGTCCCGAATTACTGCTAAAGATGTTCCTGGATGCTGTTTTGAATCTATGTACGTATAAACCGTTTCCATATTAATTATTCATATTGTGCTTTGGATATATGCTATGTATGTATATGCATCTATGTATGTTTGCAGGGACGCAATTAAAACGTGCAGCATCATTTGTTATGGTTGATCTTGGTGGCTACCAAATCTTGGATAAACTTGTGCATTGGTGTGTCAGGAACCCGCATACATCTATTTGTTTAGTAGCTGGCTTTTTAGTTTTTCTACTTCCATTTTTAATAGTGGTAGGTGTTGGACTTTCAACTTTGTTAATGACTCTAACCGGCTTTCTTGTTTTGGAAGGTAAATACATAAATTTTATAAATATTTTTTGGTGTCTGCTAATGTATTAATTTTAATTTCAGGAATACTTCTGACTATAGTGGTAGTGCTTTTGTTTGGTTGTGTGGGCTTCTTAGTTTTAGCAGTCTTGCTTGCGAAGCAGTTAAATCGTTTTGCATAAATTAAAAAGAAAAACATATGTAAATGAAAACAAAAAAATCAACTGCATTCATCAGGCATGTGCTGTAAATCGTACAATTTGAAATAGATATAATTTCGAAAATACTTTTGACCAACTTTAATCCAAATGCCATCAGTTTGCAATAAAAAAAAATTTTATTGCATTACCAATATCTTTGTTATGGGCCTTAAATTAAAGGAAACTGTGAAAAGCCGTTGGAGAGTGCAGACGTGTTGTGTTTCGCTCCTGCTATTTTTAATCTTTTCTCGGTCATTATGGACGATTTTTGTGCAAAGTGCGATAAACTGTTTTCTAGAAATGATTCTCTTATTGTTCCTTGCAGTGGCTTCTGTAAGAAAGTATATCATCGCGCCTGTTGTGAGGGAACAATATCAGAATACGATGTGAAGCTAATTAAATCGAATCGCCATATTAGCTACATGTGTTCAGACTGTGTAAATTTGCCTGAAAGTTTGCGTAAAGCTTATGATAAAGTGATTCTTACTCAAAAACTTGGACTCGAATCCATTATTAGTACTTTTGAATTAAAATTTAAAGACTTGGTCTCGCAAATAGCTGAAATTAAATGTGAAATCACTGTTGGTAATATATCTAAAATCGATTGCGCCAACAACAAAGACAAGTGCATGGAAGCGTTAGCTGCTAATGTTGATGCTATTAAAAGTATTGTCAGCTCGTCTAATGTTATGAATAATAACAGCAAGGGCAATCGTGAGTCTTTCGCGCAAGAATTTACTGCTGCTGCTCAGGTCTCACCTTCGCTCAACATGTTGAGACCTTTTTGCATGTCTGCGCTATCCCCCAGTGTGACTAGTGATAACGGCTGTTCTCCCACGTTCACTGTTGGCTCCGCACAACAATCGAAAGCATTTAATGCCAATAATGTTAAGTCAACGTCTCGTCGGAATTCAGTTACGTCTGCTAATGCTGTTTCGTTTGCTGATGTTGCTGCTGGTACGCTTCGGGTATACGACACTGTCGATCTCACTGCCTTACCTAATGCTACAAATGTTATTAATGCTAAAAATGCTTCTAATGCTGTGCGCTCAAATAATTCTGTTTCTGTTGTTGGTAATGTTGTTGGTAACGTTCCCTCTACTGTTACGACTGCTTCTCAATCATCATCGCTTAATGTAAACGGAGGTTTGATGGACAACGCTGTATGGACGGAGGTGAGGAATAAAGGACGGAAGAAGGCAAAGGCAAAGGTTCTTGTTGGTGTAAGCGATAGCACCGAACTGAGCGTCTCTGTCCGCAAGAAGTGGGTGCATCTATCCTCGTTTGAGCCATCTGTTACTGCAGATGACATAATAAACTTCGTAGCTAATCATGCTAGTATTGAGAAAAACTCTCTCTCTTGCTATCCACTGATCAAGAAAGACAACCCAGTAGACAAATATAAACGGCTGAATTTCAAGCTAGGTGCTCCATCAACCTGCTTCGATAAAATATTAAATGCGTCGCTTTGGCCAGCTAACGTCAGAATAAGGCCTTTTCGTTTTTTTCAAAAACAGCCAGTTATAGTACAACAAGCGTGACACGGAATGACTTTAGTGAAGTTACCGTAACTAATGATGCGCTGAAGGTCTATTATCACAACACTTCAGGCATAAGAACTAAATCAAATATTGTCAACCAGTTTAGCGCCGAAGAGGCTTATGATATCATTGTCATTGTTGAGACGTGGCTGACCTCGGACTTTTATGACAGTGAATTCTTTGATTTAAATCAGTACGATGTATTCCGTAAAGATCGCGATGCTGTTAAGACTGGCTGCTTGAGAGGTGGCGGCGTTCTAATTGCTGTCAGAAGAAAGTACCGTGCCTTTTTATTCACCCTCAAAAATTGCGACTCACTGCTGGATCAACTTTGTGTTTGCATCATTGGCTCCAAGTCATATGGCTGCTTATATTTAATTGCCTCATATATCCCGCCTAATAGTAACCTGGAACTTTATAAGGCGCATGTAGATAATATTACTGCTCTAGTGTTAGATGAAATAAGCGATAGTCATCTTTGTGTATTAGGGGATTTTAATTTAGGTAACATTAGATGGTGTAGTATCTCAGACTCTGATAATGCAGCCCTCACAGCTAATAATATTGTTACTCCGCTTGAATCTCTCTTTATTGATAGTTTTCTAAGCTTAAACCTTAAGCAAGTTAATGGAATTTTTAATCAGTTAAACAGACTATTAGATCTTATCTTCGTAACTGATAACATTAACTACAGCGTTTCAAAATGTATTTCTCCATTATCAGATGCTGGTATACATCATGTGCCCTTAGATATTAAGTTAACGTTTTTTGAGTTTTTGCCTCTTTCAAATAGTGTCGTAACTGCTTTTAATTACGCAACCTGTGATTTTCCAAGTTTAAATTCTTCTCTTTTAGAATTTAATTGGGATGAATTATTGTCTGACTTGGATACTCACAGCTGTTTTTCTACGTTTAAGACACTGATGCATGAATTTTGCACTAACTATATTCCTTTAAAAAAGAAGCGATGTTATCATTCTCCTTGGCATAATAAGCAATTAAAAAAACTAAAGAATCTCAAAAACAAATACCTCAAGAAATTCAAAGCGACTAATAACCACGCACTCTTTGTAAAATTCCAACATTTTCAGAAGGAATTTAAGTCATTGGATAATCTGCTTTACAGAAATTATATAAGTCGCGCTGAGCGGAACATCAAAGCTAATCCGAAGTCGTTTTGGAAGTTCGTAAAGTCAAAGAAGTCGTGCTCTAGTGTACCTACCGCGGTGTGTCTGGATAAGGAATTTGCTAGTACACCTGCCGAAGCAGCTAATTTATTTGCCGATTTCTTTATGTCAAACTACGTTTCTGACGAAGATGAGTCCCCGGACTTTTCTTCGGAGATTTCTTCAATTTTAAACATTGGCACGATACGTTTTTCATCTGAAGACATTACTAAGGGGTTGGTTTCTCTGAAGCCTTCGACTCAAACAGACTCTGACGGGCTATCGGCTAGTTTGCTCAAAAATTGTCCGGCATTAGCAATTCCTCTTCAGATTATTTTTAATAAATCTCTGTCTTCAGGTATTTTTCTGAATGAATGGAAATTTACAGCCATTACACCATTTTTTAAAAGTGGAAAGAAAAATGATGTTCGGAACTATAGGCCAATTGCCAAGTTGTCTAGCATCTCAAAGCTTTTCGAATGCATTGTCAAGGACAAGATATATTTTGCGGTGAAATCTTTAATCCTACCAGAACAACATGGTTTTGTCACTGGTCGCTCCACAGCCACTAATCTTGCTGTTTTTAGTGAATACTGTATGTCATCGTTTTCGAAAGGACTACAAGTCGATTGTATATATACGGACTTCTCTAAGGCGTTTGATAGTGTATCGCATAGCGTTCTTATAAATAAGTTAGCTTGCTTGGGCTTTCACTCCACCTTTCTGCAATGGCTTAAATCATATCTGTCGGACAGATGTTGTGTGGTGTCAATCGATGGTGTTATGTCGGACCACTTTGTTGCTGCTTCAGGTGTTCCCCAAGGAAGCATCTTGGGTCCACTACTTTTTGTTCTTTTTATCAATGACATCAGCAGTTGCTTTTCTTCTTCAAAGTTTTTGCTCTATGCTGATGATTTGAAAATATTTTCAACTGTGCAAGATTCATCGGATGCTCAGAGGCTGCAAGGAGATTTGAACAATCTTCATCGTTGGTGCGTTAAGTCGCGTCTCTCCATGAATATTAAAAAATGTTTTCATTTATCATTCTCGAGGCGACATAACGTTTCTAGCACATCATACACCATTGCTAATTATGTATTGCAAAATGTTACGGAGTTTAAGGATCTCGGAGTTATATTTGACTTAAAATTTTCTTTCCATTATCATATTAATTTTATTCTTACAAAAGCATACTCAGTTCTGGGTTTCATTCGTCGCAATACATCCGAATTTTCCGATCCATATACCTTCAAACTATTATATACTGCTCTGGTCCGGTCACACTTAGAGTATGCAGTCATAATTTGGAGACCTCATGACCAATTCTCGATAAGCAGAATTGAGCGTGTTCAAAAAATCTTTCTTAAGCAAGCTTTACGTTCCCTACGGTTTGAGGCTCCTGTTCCTTCCTACGCTTCGCGGCTTATGCTAATTAACCTGGAGTCTCTAGAAAAGAGAAGGACGGTCCTTTCACTTTCGTTCACTTTCAATATTATTAATGGCATCACTGACTGCCCTGTTTTACTTGAGAGGATTAGCTTTAATGTTCCACAGAGAAGTCTTCGCAATTTTTTCCCTTTTTATGGAGAAAACTTTAAGACTAACTTTGCAAGTAACGCACCAATAGCTCGTGCACTTCGGGAATTTAATGCATTATCTAATTCGAGCCTGCTGGATTTCGCTTTATCTAGACAAAAATTTGTAAAAATTCTAAGTTTAATTGCTTAGCATGCTATTGATATTAATTGCTAGTTTTATATTAACCAAATTTGGCCTGTCTATATTACTTTTCTTAGTCTGTAAGGTACTTTGTACTGTAGATTAATAACTTAATAAATAAAAATTATTATTAAATAAAATAAATAATATTTAGCAATTTATATCGATTTAAAATTGTACGGTTTTCCACACACACACCTGTATAACTAGGAATAGCTTAAGTAAGTTATATTTAAAGGTGTTAAAAAATCATAAGTATGATTTTCTGCAAAAATTACAGTAAAATTTCTTGAATGATCTTAATAAACAATAATAAGAGGTATTTTTTTTACGAAAAAATACATAATTTTTTTAACTTAATGTTATAGGCTTATGTGGCACGGCGATGGGAGCTTCTGGTAAGATGTTGTAATATTCGTCTAACTCTATTTCGACACCAAGTAGCATTAATGCTCAAAATAATTATATATTTTATATATCCAGCCCTAACTAACTGTGAGAAAGACGTAAGCGATAATTAAGACAATTTTTTTTTAGCAGAAATGCATGTAGACGTTCAAAGAGCATTTCTACAAAAAAAATTAAAAAATTTGAATTTTTGAGTGGATTACTTTCAGCTTTAATCGTAATCATTGTATATGATTTCCAGTATAATGATCGTAGTTAGAAATTTTTTAGTGTACTTTTAAAAATTGCATTCTGTGTTCTATCTAAAATTGAAATGTATTTCGTATATCGTTTTTCAATTCTGTTACCCTACATCTCCACAGAAAATAGTTGATGATCTATCATCTGTCATTTTGACAGAAAAATTTGAGAAATATATTGCCAATTTTTATACGTGGCAGTTGATGTCATGAAATAAGCATAACAACCTACAAAGAATTACAGAAGAAGTGCTGAAAAGAAAAAAAACCGAAGTTTTGGATAAATCCATTTTTAATTCGAAGGGGACTCCACAATTTGGAGGCAAATCGTTTGAAAGATATTTTATGAAGCGATGGACAATTTCTGTAGGATGTCAATTGACCAATTTAATGAGATTCTGTCACTGGGAATTATATAGTATAAATATCATAATTATACCCCATCATTTGCGTTTATGTTGCCACAACGAAACTTTCGCTCAAATGAAAATTGAGCTGTCAAAGCAACAAAATGACAGCTTATTTCAAGCAATAGATGTCAGGAAATAAACTCTGACATATATTGCTGAAATGGAGAAATAAGCGGTCTCCATTGACAATATATTTTCTGACATATATTTTCAGACATCAACTATTTCCTGTGGAGATGTGCCCTTACCTTTCTAGCAATGAAACCAAATGCAACTCTGAATATTTAGCAGATATACGATTATTGCCGAAAATATCATCAAAGCATTCGTGTCGTTTGATTGTGAACCTTTCTTGTCCTCAAAAATTTTCTTTCCGTGAAAATTTGTTTTTTTGTGCAGAGAAAGTGCTTTAAATTAATTAAAAGGTGTCACAAAATAGTGTTTAAATATCGCCAAAGCGGTAAGTTAAGAAGATTAAATCAAGAAAGCACACTTTATTTGATTTATCTCTATTCGAAAATATGCGTTTTGCTGGGTGTTTCTAAGTAAAGATGTGTTGGAAGTGTGGTGCACTTGTTGTTGTTGTTGTAGATGGTGCTGGTGCAATGCATAGTGTGTGTATACATATGAACGCATATGTTTGTTTTCCCTAGTCGAATCGTTGCATTCCATATTTCAGTATTTTGTCGGCAATAGTGTGGGGGAATGAGCGCCAGATCGCGTTAGGTATTTTTGATTATTAATTCATTCAGAACTAATGTGCTTATAAAATTCAGCAACTAGTTGATGTGCAGATATTTTTTCGTATGCACTGTATTACTATTATAGATCTAATCTAATACAAATGATATGTCGTGACTACTTAATAAAAGATAAATTGTTATGCTAAAATATATTTACTCTTCGACTTGAGATAAACTCATACATAAATAGGTACATATACTGACTGAATGAGGCTTAGTTTAGAATGCAGTCGTATTAGTTTTACCTGCAGACCCCAATAGAGTTGCCAACAAAATATATTTTCATCGTGCACGAATTCCAATAGCAAATATTTACACTTTTTAATAGTATAGGCATAAGTTTTTGAAGTTAGCGTTTATGAACCCATATGTGCATATGTAATTTACATTTATAAATTTTCTTCAAATCAATTCAATATACCTATGTTTAAACCGAAGCGTTGAATTCATAATTTCTGGCAAATGAAATTAAGTTGGCAACTCTCGTTTAGTTGACCTGCGCTTGTGCACAATTCTCGCTTGTCCCATTGTCTTGCACAGAGGTACAATTGTCTTTCAGCTTCATGGTTGTTTCTTCTGTTTTACTCGGCTCTTCGTTGTCGTCTTGTAAAGTGTGGTAAATACATATTTCGCTTAACTGCTATTAGTGTTAAAAGTGAGTAGCTTGGCTATATTTTTTTGTAGTCATATGCGTAGATGTTAAAACGAACAAATTAAAAATTCAGGGTACATCCTCTCTAGAATTTTTGAATTATTGTTTACCTATGTATGTACATACATATGTATAATGTTATCATTTGTTTACGTGGCGTAAAGAAAACGGAAATGATTTCCAAATGAATAATGGACGATTTTTGGTTAGTGTGGCTGTTAGCATTAGGAGACAACTTGGGTATATGAATTAAAATTTGTTCCAGGATATGGCCTGTTCTCAATGCAAATTTTAACTCAGTTTACCGTCTAAACTAAGTTTGTACATAATTGCTGAGATAGTTATTTGAAAGTGAAATTACAAAAACAAAACGAATACGTAGGCGTATAAATTAACGGTTCATATATAAATAATATTCGCTAAGCAGGCAATGCAAAACTAGTGACCATTAACGTGCAAGATTTTCAAAGAATAATTGACGAAGTAAGGAATATCACGGCAAAGCTTTTGGGATAAATATGAGCATTGACAAAACAAAATGTATGACTTTAAATAAAAACAATTAAGAAAATTTAAAGAGCTGTGAAATAAACAGCTGGATAGAAGTAGCTAGAGCGCCATTCACGAATTTTACGTACGATACTACTACCAATCCAGGGCCGTACATAGACACAGCCTTTTCCATATGCAAACATCAACAAAATAGAGTCGGCGCTAAACAAATCTTACCGATCGGTTAGCCGCAAAATGACCAACAGCAGCATTTCACGGATTTCATAAAGCTTCTGGCAAGACACAGTGGAGAGCAACACATCATGGAAAAATCATAGGCACACATCTAGCATACAACACATCGCTAAATGCCTATCAAGTATAAATAAACCCAAACCAAAAAAAATCACCTGACAAAAACCAAAATCACTGAAAGCTAACAACGCTTACCAATCACTGAGCATACGAAATTCAAATGGCACACCTCCCGAATTGTTCAAAACATCAATTTATGGTGTATAAAAAAGCAAACCCCCGACATGTCCAATCTGGATGGACCATTATCCTACTCAGTGGTAGAATAAACGTGTGCCTTGGTCACCATAATTTGTGTAGCGTTAGTTCCACCCTACGCCGGAATTTACAATGCATAGCTGACAACAATAAAGTTTGCAATCTAAAGCGCCGCATGCAGAAACAAAAGCACCATCAAATGCTCCAACAGTCTGAGTGTTGTTAAATCCTTTGGCCAGCCCAGTACATACCGACTTTTTGCACCTGGCAAATTGATATAGTAAACAATAATAACCAACTATCACAAAGCTATAAAAAATAAACCAGAACAAACCGTTTATGGCAAAACTCTTATGAACTACAATAAATATTTCAGCACAGATGAGTGCATTAAATTAGCGCGATTTAGAGTTGGAGTAACAAAATTTATAAAACCAGCCGTCTGTACTGTATCGGGAAGCCAAACTAATATAAAAATAATACTCTGCAATAAAGAAGATACGATCAAAAATATTAACGGCAAAATGACCTATTAGCCTGTATACGTATATTTTATGAATTCAGTTAATATTAGAAATAAATAAATATTTTGGAGGCTGCCTTAGCCGAGTGCTTCGGCAGGCCCCGGGTTTAAATCCAGGCTGGGGCAAGTGACATCAAAAATTATAAGGATTTTCCTCTCAGAAACCCAAGCGACATTTTCTTTTCCATAAGAAAAAGTAATGTAACAGTGCCGTACAAAAAAAGTTCCATAGTTTAAACTGAGCTTAAATTTTAACCGAAACAAATTTGGAGTAGTAATTTTTCCATATTATTCATAATGTTTTTCATGCTACAATTTTTTCGCTCATTTTTTTATATCAAAATATAGCTAATTTGATAACAAAACCCATGTACGACAAGATTTCAAAAATTCACCAAATTAAAAATATGCAATCAACATTTCAAATTTGTTTCACAAAATACGCAGTATCGAGTACGCAGTCTTCTAGTCAATTCAAGTTTAGTATAATAAAGTGCAAGTTGTCATTGGATAAAAATTCCTTTGATTCCGTCGCAAAAAAAAAAATGGTAAAAAATCAAAGGGTGTTTTCAGCCACTTAAAATTTTCACTTTAATAAAAAAATACCGGAAATTTGCCTAGAAACTCGAATTAAAAAGTTTAAACATTTTGGTGAAATTTTTTTTGAATTCAAATTAATGCGAATTTAAAAAAAAAAAATTGAAATTAGATTTACATATGGATGTATGTAGTATGTATGTATGTACATATGTACATAAATATATGGCAAAGGATTGGTGAAATATTCGTTAAAAATGTAAGGGGTTGATATCGCAGATTACGATGTAGAAGAATTTATTTCAATACTGGAGCAGCGATTGCGTGACCAAATATAAATCCGTACTTCAGTTTAGCGAGATATTTATATTGATAGTGAAACTAACTAATTGTGTTGGAATAGCGGCTGTTTAAGATTTTTCAGACAACGTTTTTTAGGAGGTTATTCATTTTTTAAATTGTTTTATACGATACAGGTTTGTTTGGTGTATTGGTATTCTTTAATATTTGTTTATTTTATTTCTTTTCAGTTGTGGTGTGGTACGCCTAAATCACCAAGATGAGTTACATGCCAGCGCAAAACCGTACAAGTGAGTATCAGATTTATCAAAAAAAAAAAGAGTAATACATGATCAAATGAAACAACAATACATATTTTATTTTTAAAATCAATAGTTCTGTATCCGTATTCACTATCTAGTAAAAGCCAGTAAGAACCAGTAAAAAATTTACTCGAATATTGCTTGATAGTTGTTTATTCTATAACCCAAAATCTACTTCTTTTGATTCCTTCGTAATATTCTAATATGTCTTCCGGAAGGCTGTAGAGAATTCGTTGAGATGAAAAAAAGAAAAATCAAAATTTCCCAAATTTGAGAAAACCCAATTTGTTATTAATACGTATAAATACTTTTTGTGGTAAAAAATAGTTTAGTAATAGTAAAATGAAAGTCTTAATTTTTACTTCAAGTCGATTTTTTTCTACGATATACGGTTCTCGAGCTATTGGAGCTGTAAAACGCCACTGTCATTCAAAAAAAGACAGTTCATGAAAAGAAAGAAAAAAACAATTTTCAGCGAAAAATTTTTTTGAGGGAAATAAAAAAATACGTGTCAATTTATTTTTGATAAAAATCATAAAAAAAATATCTCATCACTATGGAATCACCCATATATTAGGTGAATCATCTCATATCAAAAACAAAAAACTTGCGCGCTTAATTCCGTGGGTCCCGGGTTCAAATCCTGGCCGGGGCAAGCAACATCATAAATTATAGACACATTTTTTTCTAGTAGCGGTCGGCACTCGGCAGGCAATCGCAAACCCCCGAATGTAATTCTGCGATCAAAAAATTTCCAACAAAAAACCTTCGCCGTTCGGAGGCGGCGTAAATTTGTGTTACAACATCACGACGCACTTCACAAATTGTAGGATAAGTCCGGCCAAAATCGCTTAAGCGTTTATTGCGCCAATTAAGTAAGCAAGTAATGCCAATTTTTGGCTAATCCCATACAGTGGTGGTCATATTATTAGCGCCTCAATTCAATATAATACTAGCTGTTCCGCCATCCGTTAGCAAGTGTCGAATCGATAATGCATCTGGCAAAATTAAACAGATTGTCAGCAATGAAAAATAATGGCAAAGGTTTAAAATTATTAAAAATCGCGTTATTTAATATGTGCACGACCCCTAACCGCTGAGAGGCAGTCTGAGTATTTTTAAATTGTATTCAACAACTTTCCCAGTAAATACTCGCAGCGAGAGCGCCAAAGTTAAATAGAGAGTATTATTGAGAAAAAGGGAAAATTTATTGAGCGCAAACCCAGTAAAACCATGCAAGTACAAAGCTGACAGATTATCGACTTGCTGCAATATCTGCATGACCAAAGTCAGGAATAATACACAACACATCGATTCATCCACAGCAACAAAAAAATTGCCACTAAGGCAACTAGTTGATAGACTAGAAAGAACATCTCTAACGCAGGAAGTATATAAGAAAGAATTGAACACAATTTTATTTATTTATTTGATGTCTAAAGTTAAATAGTACAGATATTAGGGAATATTACAAATATAGAGTTATTTACAGCCACTACTATAATAAATATTATGAAAATAGTTTTTCAAACGACTATAAACTTTTGAGTTTGGTTCCGATAAGTCCAAAAATTTGAGAGCAAGTTGATCTCAGACAAAGTCCGATTGATGTGAGCGTTTGAATTATAATACCGTTTTATTTAGTGCAATACGAAAAACATTGAAACAACGTACGTTTTTGCATGACACATTCAAATCAATTGGCCCAAGAAGGGGGAACGAGCAGGCCAATTTATATGCTTGGTAAAATTGAGTTTGGAATCAAAAAATACCCCCAAGTCCTTAATTATATAAAATGATTAAAAAACGGAGTTTGTAAAATGGTAAGATGTGCAAATAGGTTTATGGAGCTTAGAATACGTAACTTTGTGACATTTTTTGATATTGAGGAATAGGCGATTGATAACACACCAGTTATAGAGTTTATTGAGTTCTGATTGACTCCGAATAAATTTTCAAATCATCAGCATAAAGAAGAAATCGAACTGAAGAAAAACATGAAGAAATATTTATGAAAAGAATAAAAAATAATGGACCTAAGATGCTACCCTGAGGCACACCGGAGGATGCAATGAATGAATGGTTTAGACGATACTCCATCAATGACGACATTAGAGCTCCTATTGCTCAAATACGACCTAATCCATTCCGAAAAGGTGGAATGAAAGCCAAAATTAGCCAATTTAGCAACAAAGATTATATGGGAAATATTATCAAAGGTTTTAGAGAAATCTAATATACTTATATAATATAGCTGAAAACAATGAATACAAAAAAGGTCTAGTGGATAAAAGAAAAAAGTGGACCGATGCTTGGACGCCAAAAGGAAGCGGCAAAGAGAAATACGGGAAGACTTGGATGGTAATAACTTATACAGGAAAGGAGACATAGAAATCAGCAAACTTAAAAAAAAATATAAAACATAGAATTCAGGGTAAATCCTACGGACCAGCACAAATACAGAGAGCCCACTAAACATACAAGGCGAATACAAAGAGAAAACAGCGAAAATTCTGCATGCGCAACAGGAACGACGCTGCCTGAACGCACTTGAGAATATGGAAATGTACAAACAAAAAACATTTGACGGAAGAATAATAAACGAACAGACGAGCACAAACTCAGACGTAATCATTGAGCCCTTAAAACTTGTTAACGAAAAAAAACCACAACTTAGGTAGAACAACAGCTATCAACACACAGAACCAACACAAAATATCCAATAAGACAAAAATTACTGACTTCTACCTAGTTTTTTAACACACACCACAGACACGACCGCCAAATACACTGACTACCTGCTAATAACAACATCATATCATATGTATAAATACGAAACAGTTGACGCTACTGAACAGAACGGAAATTGACACTGAAGATGGCACAACGCCGAAACCCATTTGTGTCCAAACCAAACTTGACAAGAGATGACGGAAAATCGTTCCAAAATACATCAAATCAGTAGTTATCATTTTGTCGCCGATACTTCTTTATGTTGCAATTTACACGCTTACTTCCACCAAAATTTTTGTTAACCTTTGTGTTTGAAAATTCAAAAGTTTTTAATAGCTGTTAGTTTCTGTTAGTAAAATTTTTACTTGCAAGAATTGTTACGCTCTCATTTTCGCTCTCTCTTGCAAGTTTTTTTGGGTTAATGACTGCTTTTTCTGTAAAAACTTAAAAAACACTACTAACGATTCGTAACAGTTTTTTGGATATTTAAAAAACTAAATTTAAACAAATTTTAAATTCGCATTCTCCCACATACATTTTAATTTTTCGTCGTTATAACGCTGATAACCTTAAAAAAACTGCGTGAACGGTGAATGGTTCTACTTCATAATGTTTTTATCATGCTATGTACATATGTACATATGTACTTTAAAATTTTCTGGAATTCGGTTTAGAAATTTTGATGAAATTTTTTTTAAATTTGAGTTTATAAATTTTTAATAGAATTAACTATATTTTTATGACAAATAATTAAAATTAAAAAATTATATGCAAGTATGTATGTTTGTATGAACACACAACTATTTAATACTTACGAGTTGCATATGAAATTATCTGGTTAATGGTTATCAAGTTTGACTTTTTACATTCAATCACCAAAGACTTTTGTCAAGATAAAAATATGTTCAAATGGTATGTGTAAGTGTATGTATGTATGTATGTAAATTAGGGTGCAGCACTCCGAATAAAAAAAAAAAATTGGTACTGTTTTTCCAACGGAATTATAAAATTCAAAATTTTTTTATGAAAATGCCACTTTAACACAACAACAAAAGTATTTCGGAATAATATTAAGATTAATGTGGCTCGATCGATTTGAAATTACCTCCAAAAATTGGTGATTTTAATAAGTTTTTAAAAATATTATTCAAAAAAAAGTCACCTCAGATAATAAAATAGTTTAAGTTTAAATGGTCTGCATAAAAATAATAAACATTTTTTTTAACAGAATCATAATAATGAGATTTTTGAGGTATTTTCAAATCGGTCCGGCTCAAGTAAATCATAATATTTCACCAAAATATATATTTAAATTAAATTAAATTAAAGTGATATTCGTACGTCTAGCAGTTCCTTAGTTTTTTTCCTATGAACGACCTTGCTTCGCTCTATTTGAAACGGCAAACGGTGTTTCTCCCAACAAATACTACCTTGAAGTTTGATGTAACAAAATTTTGGGTGCCTGCAGTTTTTCGAAAGGCAAATGATTTTTGTGAGAAGTTTTTTCATAGCAGAATTACATTGGGACGTTTGCCATTGCCTGCTGAGGGGCAACCGATTGAAGGGATACGGCAGGCGCTAAAAAAAAAAAACTCGAGTAATAAACAACTGATTGTCATTTTGCCTGTTGCCAGTTAAAGTGTAATATTCCAACCAGAAAAAGCGCTTGGGCGATTATGAATATCTTCCATCATTATAATTTAGGAATCAGTGTCAATATTACTTCACTTCAGCAAAATTCTCCAAAAGCTTATGGGAAAAGAACAACAGCCACAACAACAAATCCCTAACTGCCCCCTGACTGTCGGATCTACGATCTCGAAACAATCCGGATATGTATTCTGCCAAGGACTGCCAGTTTAGCTGTTACAACAACAACAAGAAACCGCTAAATATACATTAAAAATACTATGCTGCCGATATGGTAAAAATATTAGCAGACATAGTATAAATAAAGTAGGGTATATCAAATATTGTGAACAAAAAACTCGATTCGAAGATGTGCTTTTCAAACGGCCAACTTCATAAATAACCCAAAATATTTCGATAGAAATTATAAGCTAATTCTTTTACGTAGCGCACCATAATGCACACAAACATATACATATATATGTATATATATATATATATATGATATGTATTGTATAAGAGTGCTCAAACATGAAAAAGTGCAATACATATGAAATTTCGAGTCCTTATAACTTATGTTTGCTTGTTAAAACTGCCAACGCAGATTTTCGCCGTCGTTTGGTGGCATATTGTTTATACTTGACACAACCTTACAAGCTTGGATCTATATTTGTATGAATATGCACCACCGCCGCCCTTTCAGTTCGATGGGAATTTATGCCAATACTTTCTTTTCAAAGGCGCAATTCATGCGGACTTTGCCGGCAGGCATTTTAAATTAACCACTGCCAATGAGTGAAATGCATGCGCACGCACGCGTTCGATTCTGAAAAGTTTGTGTACAAATCGACATACAAATAAATTTACAGTATTGTGAAAATTTTAAGTAGTCAAAATAATTAGTAAGGCTGCGTTTAGACATGGTAAGTTTTGTTGTGGCAACTCTTAACTAAAAGAAGAGATAGCTACGGGGAAAGGCGGACAATACCGAGTTGCTCATACTCGGGCAATATGCTTTATGCTGCCGTTTTTTTTTCATATATTATCACATTTACCCACCACCTAGAAAAACAATTGCATGCAACGAAGTTGCGGTGTGTGAACAGGACAGGCAAACGCCAAAAGAGAAATCGATGAAATATAGCAATTAAACTTGCCGTGTCTGAACGCAGTCCAAAGGAATTTTCTTCACATTGTTAACGCTGCAAAAATATATCATATTCGGAAGCGTACTATAAGCGCTGTGTGAATTGAGTGGAAGGTGTGCGCTGTTTTTATCCGATTACTGTAATTTTCGAAATTATGCTTATTGAGTTCAAAAGCATACAAAGCTCAGAATATTTTGTGATCGATTAAATTTTAATATAATAAAGTGACAATTGCGACTCTTCGTGTTACCGGTATTCTTTCATACAAAAATAAATTTTGTTCATGCGTTATATTGAAATTTTTAGTCAACTGAAACTTGCACTTTTTGTACTGAAATTGGCTTCCAAACTGAAGATATACGGCATGTTACCGAACATCTTGTTACCGGTAAAATTTATTACTGAAAGTTGTAGCCACTTCTAGTAACCGCAATTCCGCCGCAAATGGCAACGCTGTCGACAATATTGGTTGTATAGAAATGGCAAATATTGCTTAATTCACGGGGCACTTTTGCCAGTTTTTCGTACAATTTACACGAAATCAGCTAAAAATAATATTCCATTTTTTTTATTTAAACTCTTTTTATTATTTATTTGTTCCACGCCGACGCTAAATATGTGTGAAACATGCGTTCCTAACTTCAAAAAGGAAATAAACATCTATTTCATCGCAATTACCACGTTGTTACCACCCATTTCTCGAAGTGGATCTATCAACTCAAAATTCAGTCGTACAAATTTAAAATGGTGATGGTTTATAACAGAAAATTGGCTTCGTATTTTTGACTATAGGAATATAGATTTGGCTTAATTTTTGTAGCGTAAACATCCGCGAATTCATAGAGATATATAAAAATTCAACGGCTTACGGCAAATTAAAGGCGATGTATAGAGTAGGGAATAATAAATCGTGGTCCAAATTGTTTTTGAAATACAAAAAAATGGGGTTGAAGTTTGGAAAATCGGGTTGTCGTGAGTGCTCGACCGACTTCAAATATATTTGTTAAACAAGTTTTGTCAATTATTTTTTATTGTTTTGATCGATAGTTATGATATGCTTCTCGGAAGTGGCTGGCGCCGAACCCGCCTAGCTCTTGACCGCAAACTCTAAACGGGGTTTTTTGGAAACCGTGTTTTTCAAAATTGTGAAAAAAAAACTTTTCTATATAGACTAAAAGTCCAAATCAAATAATTTTTAGACTTTTTTGGCTGCAAGTACAACGAAATTTTTTTTCAAAATCGAAATTTTTTTTGTATCTTATTTTAAAGGGCTAATTTTCAAAAATCGCAAATATTTCAGTCTATCTACGATAAAAACCCCTCTTGAGTAAGAAAATGTTTGGTTTGTTAATTGCAGACACCTTTTTCGGCCTCTAAATGTACTTCTGACCTTAATATGAAGGGTCATAAAATGAAAAGTATTAGGGTATGCAATTTTTAAAAAATGTTTTTTATTTAAATTGAAATAGAAATTTCACAATTATTTATGAGTTCGTGTTAAGGTAAATAATTTGTTCGTCTTATTTTTATTTTAAATTAAACAAAATGTCTCATCCAAAACATTACAATGTAGGATTTGAGTCAAGTAGAAATCATATAACCAATTATTTGCGTGAGAGCTCTGTCAAAATGAGAATTTTTCAGGGACCATAGCAGTTATAAGTATTGTTAAAAAAGACTTTATAATAGTTATTTTGTTAGGAGAATATAAAATGTTTCAGGGATAAAAAGTGACGGATTTCATTTACAACTATTGGTACCTCAGTTTTCACGCCACAGCTATTTAGCGCAGGAATGATAGAAACCCAAATTACGACAACGCCGGCAGCGTACACGTCACAGATGTTCATACCACAGGAATAGCGAGAAGAAAAGGAAGATGATAACTGCACATTTATTATTCTGTGTTTAGTTTTTTGTAAAAATCACTCAAAACTAAAAAAAATCAACTTATTAAAAGCCATATGTGACGCCAATCCTTCAAATGAAGCAAGTGACGGAAGTGCTTTTGTCGTCACCTTCTTTTCTCTGCATCGTGTATTTAGCGGTTGCCTGATTCCGATTTATTACCAACCCAAACCACGCGTTCACAGAACGCTCTCAGCAGGCAAATGAGAGAGTTTCACATTCAAAGCATACATTTTAGAATTAAAATTAGATAAGTAAGTAATTTATATGATTTTCTCCAATACTGTACACACCAATATTATTACACACATCAATATTTAAGGATTCGTATGCACATTTGATGTGAACCTAGAAGTGCTTGGGCTGGCATATGTTGGTTGTAAATTTTTCTTTAGCAAGCTACCATTAAACCTATTGAAGAGCTCTTGAATTCCGTAATTTGATGAAGGCGTATTGGTTTCAACTGGAGTATACAAAAGGAACTTATGCTAACATATTACATTGCTCTTTACATTTACTTATGTTGGCCATTCGCACTGCAATGTCTATGGCTTTGACAAGCTTCAGTGTTTGCTTTTTACTGCCACTTTTTTGACGGACTCGTATATGTATTGTTTGTGTTTTTGAATATACATACATACATGCATATGTATGTACATAGTAGGACTCATTGTATAACTACGATTTTACGCTTGTTAATGTTCGTGTGTGCCCATACATTTTTATAGTCGAAGTCTTTAATTTGCATTTCCTACCCTGATTGAGAGAAAAGCAACAAATTGCTTAGTATACGCATTACATTTGAAATCTTTTAAATAAATACAAACCTTAAAATTAGAAGCTTATAAATAAACAAAATTAAAGAATCTATGTAAATATATTTTTTATTCGCCTTTATTGACTTACACCAGGGAGTTCAGAACCAGGGATGCCACAGAAGAATACAAATAGTTTCACTCAGTTGATAAAACTTACCAACTTTTTAAAAACTTAACGTTTTTATTAAACCATTTATCCGTTTAAATGAAAATCCTGGCCAAGACTATGTACAGTGACGGACGGACATATCATATTGGACAAAATTCAATATACGCGCATGTGCTGGAAATCAGGCGATTTTAATATTCCGAAACCAAAATTACAAATCGCACGAATTGGTTTAAGGTGTGATGAAATTCATGCGATTTAAATGATCTAAATGGGGTTTGAAGTTGAATTCGAAACAGCTGATTCTCAGATGGCATATATTTCTATTTTAATTTGAATAGAAGATTAGGTAAAAATTAGCATTTTTATTCTTTCTGCTTATTTAATACATCAAATCAACTGAAAAAGTATTGACGATTGGCGACAGTTTCTTAAAGAGAGTTCGTGTAAGTCCATAAATAAAGATGTATAATCTATATTGACGTACGACATCTTCTTCCAGCTTTGTGTTACTAGTGGATAAAAAAAAAGCCTTTCAGAACGTTATCAACGATATTAAGCCTTTATTAATATCTTCGTCAATACCTGTTGAGCTAAAATTAGCAGCGACCTTGCGGTTTCTTACGAAAAGAGGATTCCAACGATCCTTCGGAAATAATTCAATTTTTGCATGAGATGGTACGACGACTTGAACGATAGGACGAACAAATGTTGAACATTTTAGAACGGGCAGTGTTCAGTCCAAAGTGGATAAAGTTTGATAGAACGTAATAAGAAGATCACCAGTCTAATTAATATTTTTATAACAAATAAGGACTTAATGAACTGATCGGCCGCTTCGACGGGAGGCAAATCAAATTACTAACACCCCGCGACAATACATATTGTATTTAAATAGAAATAAATATGTAAAATACTTACATGTTTAGTGATTTATGCAATTCACGTACCCACAGCATCGCGATTTTAAAAAGGAAAGAAATCCTGATTTCGATTTCTGGCACCTTCCATACCGTTGCGATTTGATGATCGGAAACAAACACGGAACAGTGAAATACAGAACATGTCAGCTCGTTTTCAAATTTTTTAATCAAAATTTTCAGTTTTGTAGCCCATTCAATTTAAGTATATATGTACATAAAGTGAAAATTTCAAGTTTCTAGAAATTACTGTTAATTTTTGATAATTTTTTTTTTGTTGACGATGTTTCACATTTTCCTCTATATAAAGCGAAATGAGCAAAATTTATTGGGAAGGAAAATTCGAAACACTGTCAGCAAAAAAAAAAAGTTAAAAATCAACGAGAAATTTTCACTCATTTAAAACTTAAAGCAAGGCGAATCTATAGAAGGTGTTTTCTTCCCATCAGCTGATTGCTTCTTCTTTTTTCGCCTTGAATGGTGAAAGTGTCAACTGGTTTGTTTTTTGTTTACATCTTCATTTTCTGTTTACATTTTCTTTTAAAAATATTTTTAAATTCAAATTGATTTGAATTCATATATTCAAATATTCAAATATTTCGCGAAAAAATGGGAAAGTGTGTATTATGCGACAAGATAGTAAAGCGTGGAACGGGTCCGTTTTTCTTGGTACCAAGTGAGCGGTTAGTGTGGTCCCGATCATGCCGGGTGCAGTTGAGGTGTAAAGATGTCATTTGCGCCGATCACTTCCGTCGTGATGATATGGTTCTCGGAGGAAAAAGGGCTCGATTACTAACTAAAGCCCTTCCATATCCAACATTTGAGAATCCCAACTGCACTGCGGCTATTTCGGCTGTTCAAAGTTTAACGGACTTTGGATGTGGCACGTTACCACGGTACTTTTTTAAAATCATTTTAGTTTTGGAATTCTCTATTAATTCGCTTCTTTTTTACATAAAAAGATTGTCGGAACTATCAACAGACGCTGCATTAATTGTGGCAGTTCATTTACTCGCATATTGCACTGGCACTTTATGAAGAGTAAGGTTTCAATTGCGGTCGCTATTGTAAATTTTAATTTAAATATATTTACAAATATAGTTTTGGCCAACTGAATCAAAAATAAACAGTTTTGTTATCAAATTCGTTCCTATTTTGGCATTCTCTCTGCTCAAAATTATTGTTTTATATTTCATTTATCTGACATTCTCACCATTCAGAAGCAAAAACAAAACATGTGGAGTTTGTGTGTATGTGCTCTTGCGACCACCTTGTATTGAATTCGCCTTGACTTAAAGTTTGAAAATTTGATGACAATTTTTTGAAATCTGTTGAATTTTTTTTTTTTTTTTGATTTACATGGTTTATGTTGAATAAAGAACCATACTTTTATAAAAATGAGTAAAAGTAAGTGACCAATTGTATTATATCGAATTTTGGTGCTAACGAATACTATGTTAATAAATTTATTTAAAATAATTCTTTTAAACCAGTATAGCTTGGTCTATCGGGTCTTGCAATAGGAACGCTAGAAAATTTTTTTAAAAATAAAACAAAAACGGTTTGGGATATGAATTAAATTCGTTATTCCTGTGAAAGTACATTCGATGCCATTATGTATGCAACTCGATTTCTTTGGCGTGGGCACCACTGGCACGCTTGCAGAAGTCCAGACGCTGAACCCAATTTTCGACGGTTTTCAAGCATAAATCGGCCGATACTGCTGCAATTTCACGTTCGATATTAATACGAAGTTCATCAATCGTCGCTGGCTTGTTAGCATAGACCATAGACTTGACGTAGCCCCACAGGAAATAGTCTAACGGCGTCAAATCGCACGATCAAACTTGGTTTTCAATAAATCGATTGTGACATTCGCTGTGTGGCTTGTGGCGCCATCCTGTTGGAACCACATATTGTCCAAGTCCATATCATCTAATTTGGGCCAAAAATATTCGGTTATCATTGAGCGGTAGCGATTCCCATTCACAGTAACGTGCCGGTCTTGATCATCACGGAAGAAGTACGGCCCAATGATTCCGCCGGCCCATAAACCGCACGAAACCGTAATTTTTTCGGGATGCAATGTTGACTCATGGAGTACGTGTGGATTGCTGAGCGTCCAATAACGCAGATTTTGCTTATTGACGAAGCCATTCAGCCAGAAATGACGACGACCATAAATTGGACGTAGCGCTCTTAAAGTTGAGGCCATTGACTTCGAATTTCGGTAGTAAATTTTAATCATTTCGACTCGTTGTTGGATCGCATATCTTTCCATGTTGAAATGGCAAACCTTACTGAAGAGAAATGTCAAAAGAGCGGGAAAAATATGGCGTCGTTTGCTGTCACTATCGGTCTACTTTTGTAGCGTCCCTATTGCAAGACCCTTTATAACGGAAACCATATAAATAAAAGTTTCAAGCTTTGTACGAAATTCACTAAAATTCAATAAATTTCAATAAATTTCAAAAAATTGTTCAACTTTTTAATCAGAATTAAAAAAAAAATATTTGAAAAAAAATCAATGAACATATGTAAGTGGTATATGGAAAAGTAGTAAGCAGCGCAGACGAAGTCGCGGGTGTATTTTTTTTATTTTTTATGTTTTAGAAAACTTCTGGTTACGCAGTTACATATGTAACTCATTAAACTTTAGCAGAAAAAATATATTTCTTATGGACATTTTTTGATTTAAAACTTTTGTAAAAATCTTGAAATTGTATGCTTTATGTTATACACGGAACTTATGCTTCTATTATTATTTTAGAAAAAAATGTATCGTGAAAAAGATGACGAATATTATAAAAAATATTTTTTTTTTTACAAATATTTCCACTTCAGCTAAATTAAAACACATTTCTCGCTCAAAGTTACTCACTGTTCTTTTCTCCATATTCTTTGTTAATTTTTTTTTTAAAGATATGTCACTCCCCGATAGAAGGCGCAATCTTTTGTTTGTGTATATGTGTTAAAGAAGCAGACAGTGAAAAGGCAATAACTTATCCTTGAGTATTATATGCAACTGTCTGTAACATTCGAATGGACTAGAAGACATGTTTTTGTTTAAATCAGAGGATGTATGCCCAAGAAAAGCATACACTACAGTTTTACGCCGATTCCGAACGGCAAATGTTTTTTGTGAGAAGTTTTTTCAAATACACTCAAAGGTTTGCCTTTGCCAGCCGAGCGATGGGCGACTGCTATTAGAAAAATAGTTTCTATAATTTTTGTTGTTACTTGTCCCGGCCAGGATTCGAAACCCGGGATACACCGAATGAAGCACTGACACGCTACGGCAGCCGCCGTGAATATAACTGTAGTTAATTAGCAACGTAACTTGCAAGCATTACTTTAAATTTCCCATGAACAAATCGATTCTCGGTAAATTTCAACTCAACTCAAATAACGGGTGTTTTTTTTTAGACTGATAGAACTTTCGATAGGGATAGCTGTCACTTGACAGCTGGTAAATGACATTTCGTTGTGACATTTCTGTTCAGTAAGCTTTGACAAATAATCATGGAAAGAATAACGCCGCAACAACGTTTACAAATAGTGAAAATGTACATTAAAAATCAGTGTTCTGTTCGCCAAACTTATTTCATGGGCCACATAATCGAGCATCAGAGCAGCTTATTCGTCGAACTGTTGATAAATTTCGAACAACATTTACTCTACTCGATGAAAAACCAACAACAAGACAAAGAACTCTACGTACAGAAGAAAATATTGGTGCTGCAAGTGATAGTGTTGGAGAAGATCCGAATTTGTCTATTCGCCGCCGTGCTCAACAAGTTGAACTTTGTCCATTCACAACATGGAAAATTTTGCGCAAAGATCTTGGTCTACATACCATACAAGATCCAACTCGCTCAAGAACTGAAGCCGCAATACCATAACAAGCGTCGTTAGTTTGCTGAATGGTGCCTGAATCAGTTGGATATTGATCCATTGTTTTATTGAAAAATTGTGTTTAGTGATGAAGCTCATTTTTGGTTAAATGGATATGTGAACAAATAAAATTACCGCATATGGAGGGAGAATAATCCTCATGAAACTCTCGAGACACCATTGCATCCTGAAAAATGCACCGTATCTTGTGGTTTATATGCTGAAGGCATCATCGGTCCTTATTTCTTTAAAAATGAGGCCGGAGCGAATGTTACTGTCAATGGTGATCGTTACAGATCAATGATTACCGATTATTTGTTTCCAAATTTGCATAACATCGATCTGCAAGAATTTCGGTTCCAACAAGACGGTGCCACGCCTCATACTGCTACTTGAACTATCGATTTGTTGAAAAAGCATTTTGGCGATAACATTATGTCAAAAAATGGTACAGTGAATTGGCCTCCACTTAACCCCATTCTCTGGTCCTTGGCTTACGCTGATAAACCAGCAACAATTGAAGCTTTGGGAGCCAACATAACTCGTGTTATTAACGAAATACGCCCACAGTTGGTCCAAAAAGTGGTTCGAAATTGGACTGATCGCATCCGATTCACCAAAGCTAGTCGTGGCGGACAAATCGTTTTTAAATATGAAATGTCATGAAAATATCTTTCAAATAAATCATACTTCATTTTTTATGTGTTTTATTTCAATTTAAAGTTCTATCAGTCTAAAAAACACCCTTTATTTAATAAACTGGTTGGTTTTTAATCTATTCATTGATTTTAGTTGTTGAATTCAAAAAATTACATTTTTATTGCATCTTAAAAGTCAATATCCAATATTTAAAATGTGATTGTGAATGCATCCCTCTTACATTTCGCGCTACACAGCAGGGTGTCCTTTTGAATGTGCCAGTTTCTCTTGTTTGTATACAGCAATGGATCTAAAGAATGTCTGGTCCCTTCAAGTGTCTGGAACAGCAGACCAATATGTCTGACAACAACATCAATATCATTAAACACTATGAGCACAAATGGGTTTGCATCAGCAAAATTGTCCTTTTGATGGAAATCAAACATTTTTATGCGAATAATATTTGTGAATAAGTGTTTGAGCATTGCAAGGCCTTCGATATTAAAGCGCCATCGCATCATCGTCGCCATCGTCATCATCATCATCATTGTGGGCTGTTCATTTTTAACCGATATACATTAAATACTCAGCCACCACATTGCTAAATTTTATACTTCAATGAACGTTGTTTTTTTTTGTCGTTTTTATTATATTTTTTTTTTTGCTGCAACCCCCTGTTTGGTGGTTACCTATAGCGGGCATGCTATGGTTACTCACTTGCCGCATGCAAACAGGCAAGGGGAGTGCGGTTGTATCTGTATCAGACCTTTTGTCAACGTAATGTAACTGTTGTAATTCTAACAAAGTGTGATGGCTTGACTGTCGCAACATTCACACAAACCTGACCAATGTACCAACAAGTACTCCGGCCTTCCTTATTCTTCTTGGCTTTTTTTTTACAAGAATAATTTACTGTCGTCAACATATCTGTTAGCGAGCGTTTTTTGCACTTTTTTGTTTTTTTACTTTGTAATATGAGTTCTTGCCTCTGCTTTGTAATGTTATGATGTCAATGTTGATTTTGTCCATTTCGTTGTTATTTTCTGACAATGCGTCGTAATATCCAGCCAGCTTCAGCAGAGCTTCTGGCGATTTGTGTTACTTTAAAATAATATACTCCATTTACACCACAGAAGTAAGGCCGATTTAGCTTAGTGTCAGTGACTTCCTATACACTCGGGTGTTTCTAGCTTACTTGTTAAAAAAATTAATTTGCATATATCTGAGTGCTCAGTGTTCGAGAATGCAAGATTCTTAAAGTTTTTATATGTATTTAGTATATTTTTTTACCTTTTTGCGGTGGTGTGTGTTGTACTAGGTCCGTGCAATTCTCAGATGGTGTATGGCTAAGAAGTCAGCTGTGTTATCTAGGAGCGGTCTCAGCTTCTAGTAAGTGTCTACTGCTGTTGCCGTCTCAATGGAAATTCTTTCCCCAGCAAATGTAATGTCGGACCAAATGAAGCTACGTTTAATAAGCTTATTATAGTTGCTCATAAAATAAGATTTTATTTCATTCTCGTCATTTTTAACTTACATTTAAAACCAGGGCTTTTGATCGACTTGGTTCATCTATTCCGATTTCAATAATTTTTTTTAAATGAAGCGAAAAATAAAAATAGTTTAGTATGCACATTGATGTGCATCACTCCTCATACAAAAGCAATTGGTAATATTTTTTATCATCGGAATTATTAAATTCAATATATTTTTAGAGAACAACCAAAATATTTCGGAATAATATTAAGATTTAGATGAACTGCCTCTTTTTTTGGGTTTTTTTTTTATAAATAAAAATCACCTGAGAACATAATCTGAGATTAATCGTAAAAGTTCTGCATAAAAATATTTAAAAATTTATTCAACGGAGTCATAATAATGTTTGATGCTGTCTTTGACTTTTAGTTTTGGAAGATTGGTTTAAGAAACACCTGAATTAATCAGCCAAAACTTTACCGATTTAGACTTATATTAAATTATTGGAAAGGTATTTTCGCACATTTTTTATTTAATTTCAAATAAACCCATCCCAATTTTTTTGTAATCATATCTCAATGTGAATCCGTTGATTTACATTTTTAAATAGTTTTAAGCAAAGCTTTTAAGCCTTAACGGTTTTAATATCTGAGATAATGTTTTGCATTTATTAAAAAAAAAAAATTTTACTTTAAAAAATATTTGTATTTAGTTTTCTAAACTCCATTTTTTGGAGGTATTTTCAAATCCGCCTAGCTCACGGGAATCTTAATATTTTTCGGAAATATTTAGGCAGAAGTCTTAAAACATAATCGGGTGGTGAGTCAACATCATGTACATACATACATACATATGTTTTTTTTTTCATTTAAACCTCTAACTTTGTTTAAATAAATGGTTTCAGTACACCAATTTATAAAATGTCTTACGTTGCATTTCTTGAGGTGTAACAAATACGCCAGCTATTTGGTGTATATAAAATAAAAGCATCCTGTTACTCATCCCATATCGCTCAAACTGTTAATTCCATTGTTTTCAGCCTAAAAGAATGCATTAACAATTTTTAATAGTTTTCATATCTTTGTAATACGTTATCTACGTGGATAAAAAATGATTGGATCTCGTTATACGACAGGCTTTATATATGGAATATATTTGTGTTATAAAAAAATGTAAGTTCCAATTTGCTAAACATTTTCACTGATTCTTGATGTTGTTGTTGTAACAGCTTAAAAAATTTACCATAAAATTTTGGGGAATGCTGCTGTAAAGGCAATCCTTGGCCGGATATAAATCCGGGTCGTTCTCGTAACGTAGAACCTAATGTCGTGGGAACGACTGATCAAAAGATCATTTCTTTTGCTGATGGTCTTGCGCATTTCCTTCCAAATAAAATATAATTTCGTGCATGCATTATGGGTTATAACTCCATAACCAAAAAAAAAACGTTCTGAAAATTCTGGGAAACAAAAATGTAACATACATTTTTTCAAGTTTTAAAGGGTGGTTATATTTTAAGGGCCGATGTTGATTTTGAATAAAACACAAATTATTTTGGAAATGATTGTAATTTCTTTTTATTATGATAATATGGTGTGGTTCAATTATGTATGGAACACCTCCATACGATGGTCCAAATCTTCGATGACGATGAGGCATAATTGAGGTTCTATGCCGTTAATGTGCCGAATTATCTCATCCTTTAGCTCTTGAATTGTTGCTGGCTTATCGACGTACACCTTTTCTTTCAAATAACCCCAAAGAAAGTAGTCCAACGGTGTCAAATCACATGCTCTTGGTGGCCAATTGACATCGCCACCACGTGAGATAACACGGCCATTGAATTTGTCGCGCAAAAGAGCCATTGTTTCGTTGGCTGTGTGGCAAGTGGCACCGTCCTGTTGGAACCACATATCGTCCCCATCCATATGTTCCAATTCGGTGCATTGGTTTTTCGACAATCACTCTTGGATTATCATTTGCCCAAATGCGGCAATTCTGCTTATTGACGAATCCACTGAGGTGAAAATGTGCCTTATCACTGAAGATGATTTTCTTCGAAAATTGATCATCATCATTTTGATTTGAACGCCCATTTTCATAATAAGCCTGAATAACTTTAACACGTTGCTCGATTGTGTATCTTTCCATGTTCAAATTGAGTTAGTCTGAAATTGAGAAATGTCAAATGAAATGCAGAAAAAAATTTGACGTTTAGGTGTGGTTCACATTCAACATCGGCCCTTAAAATTTAACCACCCTTTATATTATTTACGTATATACATATATTTTGCTTATTGAATAAGCCAAAGCGAACTCATACCAGGTGATGTTGAGCGTACAACAACAAAAAATTACACTAGCAAATTATGCGCTTGATGAAATCCAATTTTGAATAATGGAAAATTTTCATTTACAAAATATAATAACTTCAATCATTTATAAAATCTAATGATTTCATGGTGTAATGAAATAAGGTGAAGTCACTTATGGTGTGGTTGTTGTAATTTCGAAAATTTGGGCATTCCAGCCCTGAAATGATGCCAATTCTATTTATTTCTGGGCAAAATAGAAAGAAAAATGGAGCGGACATATTAGTTTTGTCAAGAAAGTATGTGCAGGTATATTTGTTTCATTGTTTCTTGCAACGAATTTTTTAAAATGTAGAATTCATTTCCCTATTAAATATTTGAATAAACACTGCATTGCCACTGAAATGAAATCTGAAAACTTTCGAAATCCATTTAGATTTCCGATATGTCTTCATGATTTCTTTTAATTGGATTTCAATCAGGTTTCAACGAACAGACCTTTCGATAATGAAATATACAACCCTTTAGACTGCTTCATTTAAATGTCAAAATTCTCTGTATACACAAAAACACACAAACGATTTTAAAATGAGTTAGGAAGAAACAATTAACAGATTTTGATTTTTATTTATTTATCTTATTTTATTGAATTAACTATATTTATACAAATCCAAAAAAAAAAAAAAAATTTCCATGAAATTTTTTGTCAATATTGCTCGGAACTCTGAAATAGATATTCGCAAAAATATGAAATCGTAGTATTTCCCTAATAGTATTTCCCTGTAGTATTTCCCTAATAATTTAAATATTTTTCTATGTGTATTATTTCAGTGTCGCATAACAACCAATATAATCCTCCTGACCTACCGCCGATGGTCTCTTCTAAGGAGCAGACGCTAATGTGGCAACAGAATTCTTACCTTGGCGATTCTGGTATACATTCTGGTGCGGTCACACAAGTGCCGTCATTGTCCGGCAAAGAAGATGAAGAAATGGAGGGTGATCCACTTATGTTCGATTTGGATACTGGATTTCCACAGAATTTTACCCAAGATCAAGTCGATGATATGAATCAACAATTGAGTCAAACACGTTCACAACGCGTACGTGCCGCAATGTTCCCAGAAACATTGGAGGAGGGCATCGAAATACCATCGACACAATTCGATCCGCAGCAACCGACTGCCGTACAACGTTTATCTGAACCATCACAAATGTTAAAACATGCTGTAGTAAATCTTATCAATTACCAAGACGATGCTGAGTTGGCTACACGTGCCATACCCGAATTAATTAAGTTATTAAATGATGAGGATCAAGTTGTGGTTTCGCAGGCCGCCATGATGGTTCACCAATTGTCGAAGAAGGAAGCTTCTCGCCACGCCATCATGAACAGTCCCCAAATGGTGGCTGCTCTTGTGCGCGCCATTTCGAATAGCAATGACTTGGAGAGCACCAAGGCTGCTGTTGGTACTCTACACAATTTGTCACATCATCGTCAGGGCTTATTGGCTATTTTCAAAAGTGGTGGCATTCCAGCTTTGGTTAAGCTGCTTTCTTCACCGGTCGAAAGTGTATTATTTTATGCCATTACTACGTTACATAATTTGTTATTGCATCAAGACGGGTCTAAAATGGCTGTACGTTTAGCTGGTGGCCTACAGAAAATGGTCACTTTATTGCAACGGAATAACGTAAAATTTTTGGCCATTGTCACAGACTGCTTACAGATTTTGGCCTATGGCAATCAAGAGAGTAAATTAATAATATTGGCTTCGGGTGGTCCCAATGAATTGGTACGAATAATGCGTTCGTATGACTATGAGAAGTTACTATGGACCACTTCACGTGTATTGAAAGTGCTTTCGGTATGCTCCAGCAATAAGCCGGCGATTGTTGATGCCGGCGGCATGCAAGCTTTGGCTATGCACTTGGCAAATCCATCACCACGCTTAGTGCAGAATTGCTTGTGGACATTGCGTAATCTTTCAGATGCTGCAACTAAAGTAGATGGTCTAGAACCACTACTGCAATCATTGGTTCAGGTATTAGCTTCGACAGACGTTAATGTTGTCACCTGTGCCGCTGGTATTCTTTCGAATTTAACTTGTAACAATCAACGCAACAAAGCTATTGTTTGTCAAGTGGGTGGCGTCGATGCACTCGTACGCACCATAATAAATGCTGGTGATCGCGAAGAGATCACTGAACCAGCTGTATGCGCGTTGCGTCACTTGACTTCACGTCATGTGGACTCAGAATCTGCACAAAATGCTGTACGTCTCAATTACGGTTTGTCGGTGATTGTTAAACTTTTACATCCTCCATCACGTTGGCCACTAATCAAGGCCGTTATTGGTCTGATACGCAATTTGGCATTATGCTCTGCCAACCATGCACCACTGCGCGAACACGGCGCTATACATAATTTGGTGCGTTTGCTAATGCGCGCATTCCAGGATACCGAACGTGTAAGTGTCAGAAAACACACACTTGCATTATTTATAAATCTAAATACTTAACTAAATTTTTAACTGTTACATATTGTGTTTTTGGAATTACAGCAACGCTCGTCTGTTGCCACAACTGGATCCCAACAACCATCCGCTTACGCCGACGGCGTACGTATGGAAGAGATTGTCGAAGGCACTGTTGGTGCTCTACACATACTAGCACGTGAATCACATAATCGCGCTTTGATTCGCCAACAATCGGTTATACCAATATTTGTGCGCCTACTCTTTAATGAAATTGAAAATATACAGGTTGGTTTAAGTTACAATTACAGAACAAACGAACATCATTTTTTACGGCAAACCCGAACATTTTCAAGGGCTGAAATAATACGTCAATGAATATTTAAAATTCTAGATGTTCGTAGATCTTACGAAAATGACATTGCTAAGTCCGGATAGCTCAGCCGATGTTTGTTAAGGAAGGTTTCTAATTCGTTATTTAATGAATAATTTCTTTCTGTATAATTTTTTTATTATGAACTCTGCTTTGAACTATTTCCAAAGAGAAATCTAAAACTACGATTTTTAAATTAATCACAAATTTACAAATGTTCGGCCAAAGTTGGTCTTTTTTTGGCCGAGGCCGAAACTAAAGTTCGGTCGTTCTCTAGTTATGCAATAAATGCATTTTTCTACGAAATCATTTCAATATGCATATATGTATATGTTTTTATATTTTTTGTTTGCATTCCAGCGTGTTGCTGCCGGCGTACTTTGTGAGTTGGCTGCCGATAAAGAGGGTGCCGAAATGATCGAACAAGAGGGCGCCACCGGCCCGCTAACCGATCTATTGCATTCGCGTAATGAAGGTGTCGCCACGTATGCAGCAGCTGTGCTATTCCGCATGAGCGAAGACAAACCGCAGGATTATAAAAAGCGTCTTTCTATTGAATTAACAAATTCATTGTTGCGAGAGGACAACAATATGTGGGGAAATGCTGATTTAGGCATGGGACCGGATCTGCAGGTGAGTATTTTGTGTGCACATAATACATTGCACCATCTATCCATTGCGTAAGTTAAGCGTGTACATACATACATATGTATACTGCATTGGAACCTCAAACTACTACTCTACTGTAGCGTAAATTAGACGCTTTTCTTTATGTATCTAAACATATCAAACAAGAAAAGAAAACAAACAAAAAAAAATGAATTGGGTTGCCCGAAACTTGCTGTATGCCTATTTATATGATTGGGTTTATTTACTTATGTACAAACATAATATACCTAGACCAAATACTCCTATTTTGTTTGAACAATTTTAGTATTTTTTTTTATTTAACTAGAAGAAAGCAGTAACTGTAAATATATTAAAAGCATATAGGTAAAATAGTGCTTGAGATTTGCCTAATTTCCATTAAAATGCTTAATATTATTATTTTGTGTATTAAATTCTTATATTTTTTTTAATCAAAAATTAGTTGAAAGTATTTTACACCAAACTACATATGGGCGAACTTTTTAGCAGATTCACTAACTCCGACGTTTGATTGGATTTTAAGCACGCATTTATAAATACATACATACATACTGCATTATAGCATAAAATATGCAAAAAACACATGTTGATAAAACAAAAAAATTGATGCGTCGCCGTGAATAACGTAAGCGGTAATTTCTATGCAAATAATATTATAACTTTTTTTGTTGCGACCGAGATGACATATGTATGTAGATAAATTGCAAAATGTTTAATATTAAGAGCGAAATCGATTAATCCATGTCTGTCTGTATGTCCGTCCGTCCATCCGTGCTTCGGATAACTTGAGTAAATATTGAGATATCTCAACGAAATTTGGTACACACATTGTCATCGACCAAATGTAGGTTGGTAAAGGTTGGGACGGCCGTATAACGGTATTTTGCAAAATTTTAATAGCTAGAGTTCCTGAAAAAGCTATTGGCACTTTTTCGGCAATTGTTTTTATTAAAATATAGCTAATTTTACAACAAGCCCCTTGTATGGTCAAATTTCGAAAATTCACAAAAATTCAGCAAATTTAAAACAGCTTTCTAACCAGAGTTTTGTGTGTGCAGTCTTGTAGTGCGTTCAATTTCTGTATAAGGTAGGACAAAAAATAAAATAAAAAGCTGCGTACCCGAAATTTTTCTAAAAATTCGAATTAAAAAGTTTGAAATTTTGATGATAATTTTTTGAATATGTTCAGTTTTTATGAATTTTGTAGTTATATGGCTTTTGTTATAGAATGAGCTATATTTTGATGAAACTTTTAAAAAGACTTACCAAATATAGTGCGCAATTTACATTTTAACGTAGTAAGCACAATTTCGAAAATTATACGAGTAGAAATGAGGAAAAACAACACGTTGATCTCATATAACGGTAATGTAGATAAAATCAAAGTATTATATTTTTTTTAAATTTAATATACGACGATAAAAAATCGAAGTTTGACGATTTTATGAAATTCGAAAATTTCGGAAGTATTTGAAAAATGAGCAGAATCGGTATTACATATGTAAATCAAATCTAAAAAATTTCGAAAAAAGTGAATAGCTATAACTTTCGAAATACTTCGAATTTCGAAAAATCGTCAAACCTATATTTTTATCGTAGTGAGTCCGGAAAATTTGTTGCAAAAAAATAAATTTTTTTACTCTTACATCATAAGCCAATGCGCTCAAATTTGTTACGAAGAATTCCGACAGATATGCGTAAAAATAAAAATTTTGGAAAATGGACGTGGTAGGTCAAAAGCGCAATTTCTTTTTCTTTATATTTAAATAATAAAAAAAAAAACCAAAAATAAAAGTATTATTGCATAGCTCTATAAATTATACAGACGATTCATAAATATAAGGCCAAAAATAATAATAAAAAGTAGCTTTAGTTTTCAAAATGAAGGGTGTTTATAGCCTTTTTTTTTAATTCAACAAGTACTGCACCTGAAATTAAAACATGCGCGTCGGTATTTATAGTTCGGTTTCCCCCGAACTTAGACTCTTTACCTGTTTTACATCTCTTTTAGTCAAAATACTCTCTGAAATTGGTGATTGCCCAAAAATGGGGTACAAAAAGTTGTCGCGACGACGTTTGAATTGCTAAAATCATTTTGAAATGCTGCACATTCCACTTTTAAAGCCTGAAGGCGTTCTATTTGAAAAAAAAAAAATGCTTCAAAATAAATATTTGCGGTCTTTTAACAACACAACTTATTTCAATTTCTTTTGCAGGCCAATCAATCTTGATATTTCATATAATAAATGCACATTTTAATACCGACATGTGCAACTAATCGTTTAAATATTTCATCAAAATAATGGAATGTAAAGTTAAAGAGAAGAAAACTAAGTTGATATGAGTAGTTTTGTCAAATTTTCAGAGATACATCTGTATCTAAGAATAAATTCCAAAATAGCGTTTGGACAGTGAATCTGTTCTTAAGTAAAATGGATTTCCTAGTTGTTTGGTATATAATAGTTATTTGTTGGCTTAGCAATTATGATTTATGTTTGTATATTTTTGTACACTTTGTTTTAACACAATTTTTTTATTACTTGTATTAATTAACTTATATATTTTGTTTTTATTTTATTCTTTTTGCATTTATGTACTTCGTTTGTAACACAATCACAAAAATCAACCGTTCACTTTACTATCACAACACCGTTGAATTAATGAATTGACAAAACACCGAAATTTGTGCCAAACGTTGAAAACTACCCGCATACCATCACGAATTCACAACGACTACTGCTACAAATCCAAAACGATAACCCCAAATAAAAATCCAAACATTCCTATGCAACAAACAAACAAAAAAAAAAAACAATGCCACTGAAATCCACCCTGTCGATCCTTACAACCTACTACCTACCTGTCCAATTGCACATCCTTGGAATTCATTTGTATCCTAACAACTTTCTGCAATTCTCGCAATGTTACACAGGATATGCTTGGACCCGAACAAGCATATGAGGGTTTATATGGGCAAGGCCCGCCGAGTGTACACAGCTCCCATGGAGGTCGAGCATTCCAACAAGGTATGTATGATGAGTTTCCAGTCCCTTGCGTCCGTTAAAATTACAAGTTGAAAACGTTTTTTTGTTCAAATGCGGTTTTCATAACATAGCTATGTCAAATCGTTACGATAGCATGATGCGTTCGTTCGTGAAACTAAAAAAAACAAAAACAACCTGCTAAAAAACAAAAAAAAAATGCAAAATTCCAAAAAAAAAAAACAGCGTAATTGAAAAAAATACGAATTGAGAGTTACAACCAAACATACGATTATGCAAACTCATCATTTAGAATCTTTATTAACATCCATATTTTTGTGTCACTCACAATATATCACCTATCACCGCCAGTTAAAGGAATTGTTTAATAATAACTCCCCGTTGACTACCCCCGGTTTTATTAAATGTTATATAGCAGTATAAATTAACATAAACATTTACTTAACGTTTTTTATTATACTTACGAAAAATCCTTATTTCACCATCCAACCAAACGTCAGTAGCTTTACTGACAAAGCACAATAATAACTTACAAATAATGCACAAAAAAATCACGGATAACTAAGCAACCTCGAAAACCACCCAAAAAAAAAAAACTCATTCATAAAATATATTGATTATAGTTTTCATTTTCATTTTGATTGAATTGTATTCCGTTGAGATTTAACTTATACAAATATCGCTTTTAAAAGTTTGCGATTACAAAAAAATATTCAACGTAAAATGAAGTGAATTCGCTGGTTCTAGGCTGCGCTTGATTTGCTTGTTATACATACATATACATATGTATGTATTGCGGCCCTCCCGGTGAAAAAATAAACATATTGAACTGCCCTACTTTAGCAACTTGCGACTGTATCGCCATATGACTCTTAGTAAAAAAAAGGATTACTCTGTATTAGAGCTCTTGCTAAAAGTTAGCAACTTTTTTGATGGTTGATAGTCGAGCAGCAAGTAACCATTCACTTTGGACTAGTATTTTCCGAACTTTTTTTTACCCAGTGCTATTTGGACCGCATTATTATAAGCAGGAACCACAGGGTTAAAAAATAAACTAGCAAACTAAAGAGGTACTTTAATCGAAACGTTCAACTTACATAAGCAATCGTGAAATTCCAAAATAACATTAATTGATAGTATTCTAATGGAAACATATTGGGGGCCTAGTTGAGTAATAAAAAACTTGATACTCATTATTCCAAATACACCTTCAAAATCTGCAATTGTGGTCTAAAACTCGTTCTTTGGATTTGGGTTGCCAGCTGTTTACAAAGTCAAATACATAAGTTGTATGGAAAATTAAAATATGAGTGCCAAACTGTTCATTCCGCTGGGAGAAACTTTATAGGTATACTTTGAAGAGGATTGTCACCTGTTTTAAAAGTCATATTTAATCAAATTATACACAAAGAGTAATTAATAAGTAAATCTAGGCAGGACAACGTCTGCTGGGGTTTTCTAGTATAGTATAAAAACAATAGAACTAAATAAAATGTCGTGCATTTCTAGGGCATCTCAAAATCGATTAGTGACGGAAAACTATCGATAGTTTGCGCTAGTCAAGGAGACCACAATTTGATAGTTCGGATTGCCTAAAAAAGACAGTCGATAGTGCTTTCATAGTCTACATTTTTTTTGCAAAAACAAAATTATAGCATTATTTCGTATTGGCTCTTCTTTTTTCCTTCTTTATCCAATCACCAAATTCGACAAATTACATAAATATCAATTTTTGTACACTATATCAGGGCTGTTCTGCATTTCGATTCCGAAAAGCTTGTTGTGATATTCTTGGTTTCGATTCTGGTGAAATTTTTTCGGTAGAAAAAGTAATTGATTTAACCCAAATATGTGTGTTGATTGTCATCCAAATCTTTTCTATGAAAAAATTACATAAACGAAATGAAACTGAAAATGATCTTCCTTTAAATTGAAAACTCCGCCACGAATGCGTGTCGTTTTACTTTTTATCCCGAATAGAAATGCAGAACAGGCCGTTGTGAAAAGTAGACGACAAATCCGTAACAATACACCGAAATTATCGATGATGTGGTCAGCTTTGGTGTATCGATCGTTTGAAATACATGCATACATTTTTTTTAAATTCAACGTACATACAGTGTCGTAAAAAAGTAATCACAAGTTTTTTTTTATAATATTCACAATTTTTTTCATGCTAAAATTTTTTCGTAAATTTTTTGTCAAAATATAGCTCATACTACAATATAATAAAAACCATATAAATTGAAATTTCAAATTTTGTACAAAATTCACAATAATTCAGCAAATTAAAAAAAAAAATTACATAAAAATAAATTTCGAGTACGCAATCTTGTAGCTCATTTAAATTTAGTATAATAAGATGTTAAGTTTTAAGTGGCTAAAAAATTTCGATGATATTGGATTTTTTCTTCTTAAATTTACTGAATTTTATTAATTTTGTACAGTTTGAAATTTCGATTTATATGTTTTTTGTTATAGTATGAGATCTATTATAGTAAAAAAGATTACGGAAAAGTTTTAGCATGGCAAACATTGTAAATACTATAAAACAATACTTACAGTGCTAATACTTTCTTTCGGCACTGTAAACATATTCCAAACAAACTATTGAGGATTCAGTTTAATACGACGCTAAGAGAGTCAGAGTAGCCTATCTAGAAGAACATTTAAATTATATTTCTCGCATGTGTGTTAAAATCTCCAAAGGTTAATCACTGCATCAAAAACACAAACATGCCATAGCAATTACAATGTGGTCATTAAGGTAACCGCAAAAAAATTAGCTTATAATATATATAATATATAATATAACTAATATTGAACGATTTACAATACCATTATTACAATTTCATCCTTTATTTCTATACAATATACTGGCATATTAAAAAAAAAAAATATGATGTTAAGAAAAGTGTTTTTTCCAAATTTCAAATATTATTTCAATAAAGTAAGTAACTTTACTCGTCAAAAAAAAATTGTGGATCGGAAGTTTTGACACAGTTTACTTATATTTTACTCGTAGATATGGATTCGCTGTTTTGCCCCTAAATTTGATATGGTAATGTTTCGCCTTATGAGTTTTTAGGTTTGCCACGGTTTTAGTAATTTTTCATCAATTTCTGTAGAAGAAAGTGGCATATTTATATGGCAAATAAACAAATTTTTGTGTGCGTCGCGTAGGTCACGACTGGGAGTGGGCTAAATATAGCAATATAAGAGAGGATCGCCGAATAGCAGTTTTTTCTTGAGAAATTGTGCCATGATAAACAAAAACAGACGCTTTATCTTATTTCGATATGAAGCAAATGCTAACGAATATAACCCCAGCAAAATGTTTTTTTGTTAGAGAACGATTAGAAAACTCGAATTCATTTCTCTAAGGTAGAAGGTTAGAAGACGATTTGAGAAACTGTCGAGCATTCTCTACAAAAAGGGCGCTTAGTTTTCGATGTCCAGAAATAGGTTAGATAAATATTGATAAATATTTTCACTTCATTTTGCTTATTAGATACAAGAGCCAACAAAGGGTCGACTATCTGCTCACCGAATGAAAAGTATTTCTCAGGTATGATTTTAAAAAAACAATAACTAATTTTTGAGTATTAATTTGAAACATACAACCAAATTTTTGTGAATATAATGATATAGTTTAATCTTAAGCATGGTTGTTGCTGTAACGGCATAAGATATCCCCCATAAACTAATGGGGAACATTGCCGATGTGACAGTCTTTGGTTGGATATAAATTCGGGTCGTTCCGGGATTGTCGAACCGACTGTCATGGTAATACTTTCGTAGACAATCTATACCATTGTTTTTGATTTTTTCATACAGAGATTTCAATTGGTTAGCAGATGTATGCAAATAAAATTAATTATAGTAATCTGAGTTTCAAAATTATTATTTTTTGCATATTTAATCAAATAACAAAAAAAAAAAAAACATTTGAGTAGAGGGCGACCCTATGTCGGATGTTTATAAATTATATGTTTTACTTAATAAAATAACAAAAATTCCTGTCATCCATTCATGCAACTTTTACCAAAACCACAGCAAGTCGTAGAATAGAATATCCCCTCTGAATTCCACGCATACCAAACTAAAACTAACGAGTCCAACTCCTCAAATGTATTGCGTGCCTATTTTTAATACTTTAGTTATTTTAAATGATGTTTTAGTTTTTTCGCAAACACTTACAGTGTCGGAAATAAAGAACTGGCACAGTATTTTTTTTTTATAATATTCACAATATTTTTCATGCTAAATCTTGTTCGTTGATTTTTTTAAATCAAAATTTAGCTCATCCTACAACAGAAGCCATATGAGGGCAAATTTAAAGTTTTGTACAAAATTCAGCAAATTTAAAAAAATTTTCATAAAAATTGCAAACTTTTTTTAAAATTAGAATTGGGGTATGTTGTTTTGTAGACTATTTAATTTTTGTATATAAAAGTGAAAGTTAAGTTTTAATTAGCTGAAAATGCACGCTGATTTTTCGACAATTTTTTATTTCTATATGTACACGTACATACATGTGTAATATGTACATATGTACATATGTAACGTGCAAACAAAAATTATTTTTGTATGTAAGAAAAAACGGGTAACATTACCGGTGAAAAAAATTATCAAAAATCATAGGGAAAAATTCCTACATACATACATAGTATATACTAAAGGGTGGCTAAATTTTAAGGGCCGATTTTGATTTTGAATAAAACACAAATTATTTTGGAAATTATTGTAATTTCTTTTTATTATGATAATATGGTGTGGTTCAATTATGTATGGAACAAAATATCGGCCGAATGTACGCCGCGACCTCGGCGGTACACCTCCAACCGATGGTCCAAATTTTCGATGACGCTGAGGCATAATTGAGATTCTATGCCGTTAATGTGCCGAATTATCTCATCCTTTAGCTCTTGAATTGTTGCTGGCTTATCGACGTACACCTTTTCTTTCAAATAACCCCAAAGAAATTAGTCCAACTGTGTCAAATCACATGCTCTTGGTGGCCAATTGACATCGCCACCACCTGAGATAACACGGCCATTGAATTTGTCGCGCAAAAGAGCCATTGTTTCGTTGGCTGTGTGGCAAGTGGCACCATCCTGTTGGAACCACATATCGTCCACATCCATATGTTCCAATTCGGGCCATAAAAAGTTCGTTATCATCTCACGATAGTGAACACCATTTACAGTAACTGCCTGACCGGCCTCATTTTGGAGAAAATACACGGCCCAATGATGCCGCCAGCCCATAAACCGCACCAAAAAGTCACTCTTTGTGGGTGCATTTGTTTTTCGACAATCACTCTTGGATTATCATTCGCCCAAATGCGGCAATTCTGCTTATTGACGAATCCACTGAGGTGAAAATGTGCCTCATCACTGAAGATGATTTTCTTCGAAAATTGATCATCATCATTTTGATTTGAACGCCCATTTTCATAATAAGCCTGAATAACTTTAACACGTTGCTCGATTGTGTATCTTTCCATGTTCAAATTGAGTTAGTCTGAAATTGAGAAATGTCAAATGAAATACAGAAAAAAACTTGACATTTAGGTGTGGTTCACATTCAACATCGGCCCTTAAAATTTAACCACCCTTTACGAGATTGTGCGTTCGAAATTTTTGTAAAAATTCTGATTAAAAAGTTTAAAATTTTGGTGACAATTTTTTTAATTTTGTTCAAGAGAGAAATTTGGAATTATATGGTTTTTTTTTTATAGTATCTCTCATATTTTGTAAAACAATTCACTTTTCGTTGATCCTAGCATGAAAATTTTTTTTTGAATAATATGAAAAAAGTAACTGCTGCGCCCACACTTTTTTGCGGCACTGTACATACATATCATACAATTAATGCATTTCCATTATTTAGTAGGGCTTGACAAATATTATTTTACCTATTTTCCAATTGTTCATACCAAGCTCTATACCATGCCATATACGTAGAAGTTCGGCCATAAAAGCTTATGTAATCAAATGTAATCAATATCCATGCATTCACCAATTCACTTATCCAACGTTAAGTAATCCAAACGATTGATAGATTATGCGTAGTCGTACCAAATGTAATTTTGATATCGTAACGATGAATAACAAAACGTTCTCTTTCTTTCTCTCCCTCTCTTTTCTC
This sequence comes from Anomoia purmunda, assembly GCA_951828415.1. Lineage (NCBI taxonomy): Eukaryota > Metazoa > Arthropoda > Insecta > Diptera > Tephritidae > Anomoia > Anomoia purmunda. The sequence goes on from OX639995.1 coordinate 42,391,516, forward strand.
GCTGTGTTTCAACTGCTTGCTCGGTTGCTCGCTTACTCAATAACAATAAAAATAACTCAATAACAAAATGTAACTAAAAACGTCACATAAAATAATTATTTGATAAAATATCTATAGCTAAGCCAGCCTAACATATATCATCATTAAAAATTAATTAAAATTTCTGAACGATAAAGTTTGTGACATAAAATACATACGAAATTTTAAAACGTCAAAGTGGATAAATTTAAGTCAATGATATAAACAAAAAAATATAAGTTAAGCAAATATGTTATTCGTACCATGTTTACATTATAAAAAGTAATCGTAGGCAGTAAGATTTAAGTGTTTTTTGCAGTGCGAGCAAGCATACGCTTTGAAAACCCATAACAAAAAATAAAAAATAAAAAAAAAAACAAGCAAAAATATTAAAACCAAGTCAACCGTAGCCTTTCCGTTGATTGCTGTAAGCTAACATTTCTCCTTCAAATCAAACGTAATCGAAACCATCATCCAATCAATATCAACCAGCTTAGGAGTGACATTCGCTTTGCGTGTACAAACAATTACAATTTCCTCCTCATAGGTGACTAAAAACAAATTGTGAATTTTTAACAGTAAAATTATGAGATCATACTTTTGCTTTTATTTTATAATTTACAAATTGTTTATTAGACATTCAATATGTAATTTGAATTAGAGCGTAGTAGTTGGTAGTAGATTATTTACGAACATTTTTATTTTTAACTTTTCTTAATCTTTAATTTCGAATTTTAATGCCTTAATCTTTATTTTCCCGTTATGGTTTGCCGCATTACATATGCATGTGCATATAGTATTTACATATATACTTGTATATATATGTATATTTTTTTTTTTGTTATATTTTTTACGTAATTATGTAGTATGCGTGAATTCCCTTATTACTGATGCTATGGAATAACATAAGTATGTTATTTGATGTCTTGCATGATTTTGTTCGCAATTTCGTTTTGTTGATAGCGATTTTCATTTATCTTTTCTGTTTCTGCGTAAACTACTCACGGCACAGCTGTCTCTCTAATCTTTACATTGCAATGCACATGTGTACCTTATTTAATGTGTGTTTGCTTTTGCACCGTCTTGTCTGTGTTTGAAAATTTGTTCTCTATTCATCTTCGCGCCAGAGTAATGAGATATTCACAAAATTCGATAGAAATATTTAATGATAGCGCAGTCATATAACCTTAATTTTCGACTAATTTGCGGTCACTCTAAATCGGCAATGAATTTCAGTAATACTGTTTCCAAAAACTCTAATCACATATATGGGCATAGAAAATGCATATGTGCTTTAGAAAGCCTACAGCAAACTGCTGCAGCGAGATTAAAGTGCGATTGACTATCCATTAAATCCACCTACCACCACTTCGTGATTGACGAGGAGTTTTATTTCACTATAAGGAATTCGAAATTGTGGTAAATCGTGGACAATTATTTTTCCTAGCCCACTTCAGTTTTGTTTATATCCGAGCGCGCCATAGTATAACTTTAATCGCCTTACGGTTATTTGTTCAGAATGAATCGCAAAATCGCGAAAAAATCGATAGAAAAGGTTATTTTGAAAGAAATACTTGGGTTAAAATATTTTTTTTGGAAAATGGGCGGGGACTGCCTAGTTAAAAGAAAATACGTGTATCTTCGAAAGTCTCTACCAAATTTGGTGGGCAGAAACCACGCCTATCTCTCTCATAAATTTAAATGTAAGCATTTATTCTAATTTGATTGACACTACCAAATTTGGTTCACATTTTACATTACCATTTCAAACTTGAAATTCTTCTTCTACTTCTTAATTGGCGCTATAACTGCCTAGGCGATTTTGGCCGATTTCAACATGTCGAAGCCAAGGCTTTCCTCTCCCTCTACCATCATCAGCGGGTATCGCGTTGAATATTTGAAGGGTTGGAGTCGCAAAGTCGTAAGAGTTCAAAAATCGTTCGGAGAATTATTCTCTCAAGACAAGAGAGATTATTTGTTGGATTTCGAAGCTGGCATTATTGTTGGTTTTAATGCTGGTTCCAAGATTCAAAGTCCTCTACTTTGTCAAAATTGTAAATGTCAACAGTGAGCCGAGATCCAAGACGCGATTGCGCTGACTGTTTATTTGATGACAGGAGGTAGTTCGTCACTCTTATAAAAGATGGATGAACGGTTTAATTCTCCTGTTTGAATTATCTTTTAAAACAAAACGATAAAGAAGTCGCACGACAGGAAGTCACCTTGTCTGAAACCTCGTTTGGTATCAAACGGCTTGGAGAGGTCCTTTTCAATTCTGATTGAGCTGGTGGTGCTGCTCAGCGTCATTTTACGTAGCTGTATTAGTTTTGCAGGGACCCCAAATTCAGAGATGGCGGCACATATAAAGTCTACAAATAGATGGTGTGTGCCGCTCCTCCTCTCACAGGTCTTCCAATATTTGGCGTATCGTGAATATCTGGTAGATGGTCTAAAGCCACACTGATAAAGTTCAAACATTTCGTTGACGATTGGCTTCAGTCTTTCGCGCAATACGTTCGATAGAACCTTCTACGATATCTTAAGCAGGCCGATCCCTGGTTATTTCCATTCGAATTTCTTCGAGGTCGGGTGAGGGGTTTTTTAATGCCGTGCGATTCGTGGTTGGGGATCTTCATCTTCTACGGCTAAGCTTTCGGTGTCACCACTTAGCAAATTTAAGTGTGCTTTGTTCATCAGTCACCAGGTCGCCGTTCTTGTTCTTGCAATAATTGCACTTTCGCATAAAGCTCAAAAAATGGTTTTAAATAGTTATTGGTAGATAATTACATAAATGTTTGATGGGTATGCACCGAAATTGATTGAGATAACCCTGCAAATCGTGAATAAAAAATCATTTTACATTATTAGCTGATAATAGATTCTGGTAATTAATGTAAAATTAAAAAAAAAAAAATGATAACTTTCACCAAAAAATAAAATCGCACTTTCGATTTAAAACCCTGAGTATATTAAACATATGACACAAAACAAAAGAAACAAAGAAATAAATCTCTCGCCATGTATCGGAAAGATAACTGGATTGCTTGCACTAATTTTACACTACTTATTCCACACCAAAATATATACCGTTAGCCAAAGAGACAAATCTATCAAATTTAGAGTCTTTATACGGCTTGAGAAGCAATTTCTCGGTAGGATCGCTTTTTCGCCAGCCTCTCGTGCGTCGAGAATCTCATAATGCTCGCGAGTTTCCCAATACTCAATTTCATTTTACGCATTTTGTTAGTTTCCACATGTGCGTGCTATCTTATTTTTACTTTACGCTATAAAACAATGAATTAAACTCGTCTCGATAAATACTCGACATATCTCGCGAGAACGGCAATACCCGACATTGTAAATACTCGGGAATGTTCGAGCAAAAATTGAAAGCCCTAGTTTCAAACATTATTTTTTCACCAAAAGTAATCATTATTTTTCGATTTATATTTTTTTGATCGAAAATAAAACTCAGTTCTTCCGAGTTATTTATTTATCTCTTAGAAATAAAATTATCTTTTGACATTTTTTCCTTGCAGATCGAAAAACTCAAACTGAGTTTTACTTTCAATCAAAAAAATTAAACTTAAAAGTTAAGATTACTCATAAGATATTTAATAAATAATTATTTTTTCTGAGGGATTAATTAAAACCAGAAAATAATTATAATTTTTAAATAAATCGTTCAAAAAAAATGTAAAGCATAACCAATTCAAATCCCTTCGTCGATACTACTATAATCAAAGATATAACATATAAAGTTTGGTCCCGTTTGGAGACGGTTAAGTCGTGTAGTTGTAGTTCAGATTCCTCTAAAACTAAAATCGATACTGTTATAGTACCGATTGGAGTGGCTAAGGCCGTATCGCCACTGGAAAAATTGAAATTGTTTTTTTTTTTCATCTCAAACTCAAAATCTACGCTACTATAGTCGAAGATATTACATTTTAATTTTTTGAGGCTTCATAAGTGACACGCCTTAATCATCTCCAATCGGCACCAAACTTTATATGTGATGTCTTTGATCGAGGTGCTACCAATTGATTTTACGGACCACCTTAGTGTACAACATATGACTCAAAATTATTCATGAAAAAGGTGTCGTTGAAAAAGTTGGCGTTATAAGTTTGCATGTTTTTTTTTTGTTTGTTAAACGAAAAATAATTATTTACATATTTTTTTTCATTTACTTTGCTGAAACCAAATTAAGTTTTTTTTCGCAAATGAACATTGTTTATTGCATGCGTTCGTCACGTAATTTTATTTGGAGAACACATACTTAGAAATAGAGTGATAATCTAAAATTAACAATTATTTGAAATTTCAATAATTATGGCAAAACATTTTTTTCCACAGGATATGATACTTTACCAATAGATTCAATGCAAGGCTTGGACATAGGCAGCCCAGTTGGGGGTGGTGGCGGAGGTGGCAGTGTACCACCAAGCGGTGCACCAACGTCACCATATTCTATGGATATGGATGTAGGTGAGATCGACGCTGGGGCTTTGAATTTCGACTTGGATGCAATGCCGACACCGCCAAATGACAACAACAATTTGGCCGCTTGGTATGACACCGACTGTTAGACTTTTACGAGGTGGTGAAAGGAGGGAGTATGAATAAAAAAAAATATATATAAAAAAATAAGAGAATAATAATAAAATAAATCATTCAATATAAACTAAAACACATACATACATATGAGAACATTTATTTAAGTAATACATACATCCATACATACTACATATATGTAAACACGTACTATGTCAAATTATGCAATATACACATCAACATATGTATTAATAATTTGTGTCTAAAATGTGTCAAAAATTTGAAAACAAAACCTGCTATCGATCATATTACTTAAGACAAAGATAAAAGTTCGAAATATGTAAGCGATCGAAATATAACACGAAACGAGTATTCCGACAAAGCATTAAACAAATCTTTCTAAAATTCATTACACTTTTAACAACAGCAATTATTGTAAAACAGTTTGTGTTCTTATTCGATCATGTGTTTTATTCTTTATTTACGAGATAGTATTAAGTTTTATCTTCCATTCGACGATGTGTGTAGCATATATTTTTTCTTTTACATACACTGTTTACACATTTTTTAAATATAACATTTTATCGAATCACACTTTTTTTCGGCATTGAAAAAAGCATGCATTTTTATTTTATTTTAAGTAAATATTGCATTTTCTAACATAGTAGATTTCGAAAATTATTGCAAATGTGTACCTACACATAGTGCATATTTATGAAAATGCATTTAGGAAAATATAAAAAACATTTACACACATACATAAAAAACGTATGCTCCTCTCGTATGTCTTTGAAAATACCGCAATGACAAAAAATATAGAAGAGCATCTCAGCACTAACATCTTACAATATAGAGTTCTACACAAAGAAATTAAGGCTCTGAAGTTTAAAAATAAATTACAAATTCCGAAATAAATGGTTAAAAATAAATATATTACATACATACATAACTAGTGTTACGCCGCATTGCATCAGCTACGAGCTGGTAGAATTAACATAAAGGACTTTTGTAAAGGGAATTAAACAAAATTTCCATGTATTGTCATTTCTGCAGATAGTAGTAATAACAACAAAATTTGTGTCCCTTTAACATTAAAAGATAATCGTTTTACAAATTATACTACACTTGCTAAGTGTATGCGTTCGTACGTGGTATTTTTTTTTTTAGGCAAACAAACACATCATCATTATGTAACAAGAACCATTCATCATAAAGCGCAGTTTGAATAAATATGTGAAACTTTTCGCATTTTATTGGATAATTAATTGTTCATGTAAATAATTATTATTTCATAACAGAAGAGGAAAAGACGTAAGTACTTTGACTTTAAAAAATATTTATGAATGCAAATTTCATATACAGTGTCAGACAAATTAATAGGGTCTATATATTTTGACAACTTTTGTTTATTAATTTTTTATGAAAGTATAGCTAATTTTCTAACAAAACTATATAGACACAAATTTAAAAAATTGTCCAAAAATTCGTAAAAAAATCGTCAAAGTCTTATCTAATCTAAAAAAATGCAAGCTTTTTAAATCAGAATTTTTAGAAACAGATCTGGTATGCAGTTTTATAGCCCATTAAATTTTAGTCTAATCAAGTTCAAGTGGGAAATTTCTGAAAAACTACTGATTTTCTATAATTACTTTTAGTGATGGTATATCTGTCCGTACAAAGTTTTTTATATTAAAAATTCAATCAAATTGATGGACCGAAGGGCAAATGATTTTTGTGAGAAATTTGTTCATGGCAGGAATGGATTCGGAGGTTTGCCATTGCCTGCCGAAGGGCCACCGCTATTAGAAAAAAGTTTTTTTTTTTTTAATTTTCCACGTTAGTTGCCCAAGCCAGCATTCGAACCGATGGCACACCGAATGAGGCGCGCACACGCTAAACACTCGGCTACGGCGGCCGTATAATATAATAATAAGTGAATATTTTTGGATTTCTGCGGCCAAGTACATCTTACCACTCAAGTTAATACATGTTTTTAAGTTTCTATTCTGCGAAGCTTATTGAAATATATTATAGACATTTAATAGATAAGAACAAAAACAATTACAAAAAATTATAATTTTTGATCAATTCGAAGGTTTTAAAACTGATCACATTTCAAGATAGAAATATTAATTTCTTTCTTTTTAATTAAAGTTTAGTTTATTAAAGTTATGTTTTATACGCCATGAAACAAAACTGAATACATGATGCTTATTTTTAAATATTGGGCATCATTTCGCTTATGCATATGTATCTCGTAAATTTATTATAAAAGTTTTGCGCCGTTTTTTCTATATAACGGTAATTTTTTCAACCTCCCCCCATAACTATCTATCGTATGTGGAAGAAGTGACGTCCTTGGTCGAATATATGTAAATCCCGATCGTAAAACCGAATTTTATAAATTTTCTATAAATTTGGAAACTTCGATTAACATATTTTCTCCAATAGTAGAGACTATATTTTTACAATAAGTTGCGAAAAATATTTATCATGCTAAATGAATCCATTTTTCGTTAGGTTGATTTATGCATTTTTTTTTAATATGTATATTCAAAGTCTGGCAACGATAATTTTTAATTGGCGTTTGACATTTACGAGTTACTATCTACCATTCCTTAATTGCAGTCTATCGTCAACCAACTGTCAAAACTTCACATGCCCAAACAATTTGTATGGAGCATATTACAATAAAGCGGCGCCGAGTAAATGGAATTTTCAATTTTGACAGCACGTTAGGTGAGAATTGAGAAAGAACAGAACAAAAATGAGAGAGATGAAAAGGCAAATAAAGTAAAAAGTGAGAAAACGTCGCGTTTATTTGGGTACGACGCGCGCTGCCGCTAGTTGCCGTACTGCCATTTATATTATAGTCCGTATTTTATAGTAATTTTGTTGGTAGTTTGTATTCTATTTAATGCATCCCATTTTAGTACCTTTAAATACATGACCGTAATACAACTGCAGAAAAAAGTGACGTTAAGTTACTGACATCACCTCATTATTATTGCACCTTGGATCCTTCCAACTCTTATTCACCTCATAGTTGTCAAAAAAAAAGTTACGGAATGGATAAAAAAAATGCGAAAAATCTATATGGCAACACCAGCTCTGTTCGTTTGACAAGAAATGTCCCCAGTGGCCCCACGGATTTTGACGTTAGTCATCGCCGTCAAGAAATAAAAAAATCCAATTGTCCACGAATTTGCGGTTGACAAAATTGTATTTCGGCTATTGATTAAGGAATAAAATAAAAGTGTACAAGAAAGTAATTCGAAGCGGAGTGCTATAACCTGCGAGGGAAGGAATTGAAAGCAGTGATCCTGTCGGGCCAAGTCAATATAATCAACAGAGGATATGGATAGCAAGGGACGCAATGTTATCGTGTGCGATAATGGAACCGGTGTATGTATTAAGCTTTGTTGGTCTGACCACACCTACACAATGCTTGGTTTTCAAATTGTGTGTCTGCATATGAATATTAGAAAATAACAGCTGCATTGAAATTAAAGAAATTCATTTCATAAATCGGTATGTTGATTTGGGTGTGCCTAAACCTGACATTCGGGGCTTGCCAAAAAGGAAAAGTCTAGTTTTACATATTGTTATTATTTGTAATTCAATGAACTCGCAGTTACGTTACCTAAATTTTGTATGAAAACATTGCATACAAAACATTTTAGTACATATGTATGTGCATACATACTTACTTTTGCAAGCAAGTGCTTCAAATCATAGTTACAAAATTTATGATGTATTAGTCACACCAAGTCGTTGTGAAAAGTAGCAGCAGAAATGCTATTTTATCTGCATTTTTATTATCTAACTAATTTCTTCCCTCGATAAGTACGATTGTTATAAAAAACCACTACATATTCAGTGCGAATTTGAAAACATGGTCTTGAAAACGTATCTTCGCTGTAATTTAAATATATGTCGCCAAATGCGAAAGTATTTTCTCTGTGCCAAGCGCCAAACTAGGTCAACATCAATATTAATTAAAAATCTCACAATGCAGCTTTTATTTTTTTATTAAAAAATAAAAACTTTAATATTTAAAATTTAGGCAGACATTTACATTTCTTATTGCCTTTAGTTTGTAAAATGTGGCTATGCTGGCAGCAATTTTCCTGCACACATATTTCCCTCCATGGTTGGCAGACCGATAATACGAGCTGTTAATAAAATCGGTGACATCGAAGTTAAGGTAAGATTAGTCCAAAGACTAAGACTTTAATTAACTCTAGAAGTGATGTTTTAATCAATATTTTCATAATGAAACTATAGTTAAAAAGAATGTGTTGATGAAAACGTTGCTACCTATTGAAAAAATATAAATAAATAGCTAGTTAGCTTTTCTACATTATATAATTTAAGAACATAAAGTACTTATGTACATAATTAAAAGTTAAGAAACTTATAAATATTTATTAAAAGCTTTTTCTTACGTATTTTTCTGTTCTTTTCATTACCTTTTTATAAATATTTTTGCAGGATTTACATGTCGATGTAAGTCTCTAGTTTTAGACACCATTTAAATTAAAAATGTGATAAATTTAGTGCTTTTAGAATAATTTAGAAATGCCTATTGAAAATTTAATACCAGAATGCCTTGAAAATTACTAAAAAGAAAAATGCAGATGCAACAGCAAACGCGTAGTAAGCAACTGAATATTGTATGTATGTATGTACGTGTATAATATGTTTGTCCCGCCCTGAGGCACCATAATGCGGATAGCTACTAACTCACTCGATTAACTTGCATTTGAAGGCCAAGTATTACTTATCGTTTTTTGAATGTTCGCTAATACTTAGCGATTATTTTAGTTTTTCACACTTATGTCTTTATTTTACCATTTACAGAATGTTGGCGCGTAATATCTATGTATAGGATAATGTCTAAAGTCGGTTTAGGTTTAAAAAACTTTACAAAAAAGGCGAAAATGGTCGTTACTTTTTAAAAATTTAAACTAGATGTTTGATTAAATTATTCGTATTATTATTATTAATTGTCATGATTGATTATAGAAATATTAAATTTCCCAGATTTGTACAAAATTACTGAAAATCATCCGTTTACTTTTTACACAACGAACTCAAAAAAACTCGAATGCCGCAATAGAGCAACACTTTAATAATGCCTACTGAGCTTAAAAAAGAAATTTTGAAAATACCTTAAATTTTTTTTTTAGCTGTTATTCCTTATTATCGAATATATCTACATATGTACATATGTATGTATGTATTTAACATATTAGAGTTATGTTTGAAAATGTAAAAAGGAGTTCTTGTTTCTATACTAACAAATTCGTTGATACTAACAATATTTGCGCATGTCAATATATGTATAATTGGAATTGTTGCTATTTGAAAAAATTTAAATTAGGAAATAAAATGTCAGTGGAATGAATATGTACATTCATATGTAAACCCTGTGCCAAAAATTAACGCATCATCTCTCAAGTTTGTAAATGTAAGGCTATAAACAGATTTTAAAACTATGAAACTAAATTTTGTTTGTATTGATTCAGTAGTGTTGCGTGCGTCATTTAAAAAAAACTTTTAACTACACAAAAAAATGTACGTAAACAAAAATTTGATGGGCTATTCAAATGTATCATTTGATTCTATAGTAGACCTGTTTTTTTGTAACCACCTGGCAAAAGAACAATGTAGGATAACGAATTATATGTATGTACAATAACAACGACACAAACTCGTAAAAATATACGAGTTGAGACAACTCGGTAAAATGATATCCGACCTGAGATGCAGTGCTGTGAAGTAAAAAAATACCACTATTGTGAATGAGTTATAAGAAAATACATATGTACATGGAAAATTCATTACACCGATTCGGTTTTTTTTATTAAATATATGTATAACCAAATCTACCAAAAATTTGCCAGCATAACTGTTTTCCGTTCTTAAACAAATCGCTTGTAACGAAAGGAAATTTTATCCGAGTTGGTGCGTCTTTTTGCTAGTCGGTTACAAAAAAATAGGCCTAGTATTAAAGAAATGTAAAAAATTTTTTTCTTTAATATCAGTAGTATTATCTAAATATGTTACGACTCTCCACACCATAACACAGTGATACAATGATTTGGTCTATTTACCGTTCCTTCGATCTGCTGCCATCTACAATCCATTATTGGGGAGGTTTTGGTCCAGTCAAATATTTTTGTCTTCATAACTGCGGTAAAAAGGGTTTTTCTTGAAAGTCTAACTGGTTAAACCTTCGGGCTACAGTGTGAGTGGTTATGTCTATCGAGCGAGTGTCCTTCGCAGTTTGGCATCTGCCCTATAAACATAACCTTTCCAAAATCTTTCCTTTGCGAAGACCCTTCCTACATCCAACTTTTGAGCAATTTTCCCGCTAGACAAATTTTCGTCACCCATGGTTTATTTTTATTTTTATAGTTTTAAAGTTAACGCCGCAAAAAATACTACACTGATGCGTTTTTTTTTTTGGCATGGAATTAGGGTTAAATCCGATAACATATCAAAATATGCTTTTGAAGCTAGAAAGATAGAAAACAAGATTACGACTACGCTGGCAGCGTACACGTCACAGCGTTTGCTGCTACAATAATAGCGGGACGAAAAGGAAGGTGATAACTGCACTTGGGCGTTTTATTTGCACTGCAACTGCTAAAATACAAAGATCGGCACTTCACATTTAATATTCTGTGTTTAACTTTTTGTAAAAAACACTCAAAATTCTGAAAAATCAACTTTTTAAAAGTCATATGTGACGTCAAGCCGTCAAACGAGGCAAGTACGAAGTAACGGAAGTGCTTTTGTCGTCACCTTCTTTTCTCTGCATCGGGCTTTTGAGGGGTTTCAAAATGATTCCGTCATTTTAACACCACTTTGTATAAAATTTCATCGATGATGTAAGGCACTTGGTTTTTTCTTTTTGAATTTGCATATTATTTACTCGGCTTTAATTTTTTGTTATTTTTCAATACGTGAATAAAAATTTACTTTTAAATAAAATTCCAAGGCGAATCCATACAAGGTAAATACAACTACAAAATTCCTATGTATTTTGTTTTTGTTTTTGCGTACGAGTTGTCAAAATTTAAATTCATTTTATTGTTGCTTTTACGGCGTTAGAAATACGGTGTACTGAATACTGAAGGTGACGCCTTTAGAAGTACCGCTACTTTGGTTTTGCCGGGTTTGACAATTCTCAACTTTAACTAGACAAAGCTTTTTTCACAAATTAAGAAAAAGAGACACTTTTTTTTAGTATTTTGCGAATTTATTTATTAAATGTCTGCCTATAAATTCATATTTTACACTTTAGAACAATTAGAACACGTTTTTCAATGAAATATTGGAAGTTGTTGAATTTTCTCTCTCCCGTATTCTTGTTTACTAAAGGCGAAATCTGTCATTTCACCGCGGGAAGGCGCAATCTTGTATTCTATCATTCTTGCGTTAGAAAGCTCATACGCAAAAGCAAAAACAAAATACATGGAGGTGAATAAAAAAAAATCAAACCAGCTGCTCTTATGCCATCACCTTTATAAATTCGCCTTGGAAAATTCTTATACTCTCATTGACTTGAAACATTTAAAAAGTGAGTTTTTTTTGAAGTATTTAAATCAAGGAGAATTCGTACAAGGTGTAGTTACTATAGCAGCCGATTTGATTTTTTTTTAATTAGTTACATGTAGTATTTTGTTTTTGCTTTTGCGTATGAGCTCTCAAAAGCTGTAAAAGCAAAAAGAAAATGTATGTAAATTTTGACAACTCTTACGCAGAAGCAAAAAAAAAATTCATAGGAATTCTGTAGTTGTACTTATAACACCACCTTATATGAATTCGCCTTGATTTAAATAAAGTGTTACATGCAATGGAGTGAAGTTATAATTTTACCAAGCTAATTGCTGCCGCTATAATATTTTCTAATAATCGGGCATGTTCTGGGATTCACTTCCGAGTGAATTTGCGTTTTGTGCCCGTATGAAACTGCCGTGTAAAGGTGAAAATTATAGACTCCATCAACTGCAACTTCACCGCATATTTTAGCTCAATTATTTCGACGAACATTAAAGCAATCACAAATTTTTTATATATTACCTTTTTTACATTTACCTGCGCTTCTCTGTTACTTAGCTATTATTAGGAAATGTTATTGTATTTGCAAAAATGTAGCTAAAAGTAAAATCGCGCTTTTGAATCCTTACAGTAATATCCTTTTGATTGTACAATGTTTCAGCATTTTCCAATTTATTTGTTATGTGTTAAAAAGCAAAAATAAAAATTAATTAAAATTCGTATGGCATGCTTCGTTTACTAAATGCTTCTATCATTGGTGTCGCACAACAAAACTTTTACAGGATCTTATGGTGGGCGATGAAGCCTCACAATTACGTTCGCTCTTAGAGGTATCCTATCCAATGGAGAATGGTGTGGTGCGCAATTGGGAAGACATGTGCCATGTGTGGGATTATACATTCGGCCCGAAAAAAATGAATATCGATCCAAAGAACACAAAAATTCTATTGACAGAACCGCCAATGAATCCTCTAAAGAATAGAGAGAAGATGATTGAGGTACGGTGTGAAGCTTGGTGTATTAATCTGTTTTTTTTTCTCTTCAAACTTCTTCAATCCTCAATATAACATTTACAGGTAATGTTTGAAAAGTATGGCTTCGATTCAGCGTATATTGCTATACAGGCTGTGCTGACGCTTTACGCGCAAGGTTTAATTTCGGGAGTAGTGATTGATTCGGGTGATGGTGTGACGCATATTTGTCCTGTATACGAGGAATTTGCGTTGCCGCATTTAACCAGACGCTTGGACATTGCCGGACGTGATATAACACGTTATCTGATTAAGGTTTGTGAAAATGAAAACTACACGTCACAGAAAACGCAATATAAATGCATTTTCTTCTTCTTCTTCTTATAGTTGCTGCTTTTACGCGGCTATGCGTTTAATCATTCCGCTGATTTTGAAACTGTGCGTATGATGAAGGAGAAACTCTGTTACATCGGTTATGACATTGAAATGGAACAGCGATTGGCATTGGAAACCACTGTGCTTGTCGAATCGTATATGGTGGGTTTTTGAGTGTTACATTTAATCGAAAATATACCTATTTACTTAATGTTCGTTGATTGTCAACAGTTACCCGATGGTCGTGTAATAAAGGTTGGCGGTGAACGTTTCGAAGCGCCCGAGGCGTTATTCCAACCGCATTTAATAAACGTTGAAGGGCAAGGCATCGCCGAGTTAGTGTTTAACACAATACAAGCGGCCGATATCGATATGCGCCCCGAATTGTACAAGCATATCGTTCTATCTGGTGGTTCAACCATGTATCCAGGTCTTCCTAGTCGATTGGAACGTGAAATAAAACAATTATATTTGGAACGTGTGCTCAAGAATGATATCGATAAATTAGCGGTATGTACATTAGCATAAGTAAAAATTATGAGAAGAATTGAATTTTTTAATGAAGAAAAACCCGCATATCTAAATTTGTAGAAATTTAAAATTCGCATCGAAGATCCTCCACGACGAAAAGATATGGTTTTCATAGGCGGCGCTGTTTTGGCTGAAGTGACAAAGGATCGCGATGGTTTTTGGATGTCGAAGCAAGAATATCAGGAACAAGGACTTAAAGTATTACAAAAGCTTACGAAAAGCACTCAATAGTAAGAAGGGCCAAAAATATTGTTAGCATTCAAGTTATAGTAACTACGTTTTGTATTATGTTTTCATAACATGCAATACAATAATCTTATATGAATATAAATATGTACTATATTTAAGTTACAAAATGACAAGACAGTACTGTTACCTACATATATTAATTTTCGAACCGTCTAATATTAACTGCTTTTATTTATAAAACAAAAACCAAACTGATTATTTTTCTCGTGTTTAACTTAAGTTTTTGATAATTTTTTCTATTTAAAAAAAATTGTTTTTTTTACGACTTGCTCACCACTTTGCCGTAAGATACAAATAGTCACGTAAATACGCTTTGTGTTAAAAAAAAAGAAGAAATGCATTTAAATTTTGTGCGCGTAAACTATGAAAAGCCTTTCCGAGTGATCTGTAAACATTTTATTACTCTAACCCCCTGCCCGTTGTATGCCAATCCTGCTTAAATAGCACGAAAGTTTTCCGCTGTTGCTATGATTTAAATATAAAAAAAATGAAATATTTTTATTAAACCCAGTATCAAATACGCCTATTTATTCTGACGGGAAATTGAAAGGTAGTGATACTAAATTAAAATTGTTTTTAGCAATCAGGCAATAAGGTTATAGTTGCAGCGCTCGTTTGACGAAAGCAACGCGTTCAAAACCCAGAAGATAATTTAGTGAGGCCTTCTTAAGGTAAGCCAAAAAAAAAGAAAGAAAATTTTGGACAAAAATAAATTTAGGTAACGTTTAACAAAATGTCATTTGCACCACCCTAATGTAGCACATAGTTATGCGTCGCTGATAAAACAAAACAATTACTTCACCACCAGCAAACAACAATTTTTTTTTTGCCTTTTTTACCCGCATTTGTTTTACCTATAACTATACCATAAATTTATAAATTCATTGACGATTCATTGTTTGCAACAAGATGTTATATTTAAATACAAAAAGGAAACATACGATATATGTAACCTATCTATATGCAGGTGCTTGTTAGACTTTTCAATAACAAAAAGATAAAAAAAATTAATAAATCAACGCAATAAACACTTTACCTAATAATTCATTTTGTTTTATAAAAAAAAAAACGAAAAGAAAAATGCGAATATTTAGATTTATTATCACCGTCAAAGTTTAACTTTTAACTTGAGTCTTCAATGGGTCCTCATCCTTCTCGGAGACTACGACTTCGCAATCGCCCTTCAGCATATCATAGAGCTTATTCTGGAATTTGCGTAGGAAACCACGCTCAGAGTTGCTATGATTACATAGAATCACCGAGGTGTTTTGATGATTTGCATCCAGCACGTCATGATGCGACATTTCACCTGTTATGAATAGATCTGCCTCATAGCCTTTTAGCACAGATGCCCCAGAGCCAGCGCAAACAGCCACCACGGTAATGGGTACATCCAGATCATGTTTTATACCCAAAGCTAAATGCACGTCGAGCCCGATATGCCTCTGAACGCTAGCTACGGCTTGACCTAATGTAAGCGATGTGGTAAATGTGCGCCCGACGCCGCCAAATTCTGCACCCAATGGACTAGGCTGCAAAATTACGACAAATTTTACATAATTACTTATACATTTGCAATTAAATAAATCTTAGCGAGTAGCTTGCAATTGATAAAATCTTAAAAAATGATATACATATATTCTTAAATTAGTTAAAAAAAAAAAAAATATTTCCGTTTATTTTAGCAACTATTTTCTTGTTACAATACCAACATATGTTGTTGCGGTTGTAACGGCATAAAATTTTGGGATATAAATCCGGGTCGTTCCGGTATCGTAAAACCGACTGTCGTGGGAACGACAATATATGTAGGTACTTGCCCTGCTACCTACCGCCCCAGTTTCCTTTCGAAATTAAACAACTCACATGGATTACTTTTAAATACATATATTTAGGTAAATTACACTTTATTGAAAATACATACATACATACATTCATGTATATGCATACAATTATTAATAGCCTCCTCGTCCCGGTGGTGGAGCACGCATCATACCAGGTGGCGGTCCACGTAATGGCGGACCACCGCGATCCATTCCCCCAGGCATTGGCGGCATTACGCCCGGCACCATACCTGGCAGCGGTGCACCAATCATTGGATTTCGTGGCACACCTCTACCCATTGGCGTCATATGCTGTTGTGCTGGTCCACCCACACCTCTCACGGGGCCTTGCAAGCCAGCCGGTGCCGATGCAATATTTACGGGTACACCACGACCAGCAGCACGTCCTAATCCGGGACCCGAAACCGCTCCTGGCATAGGCACACGCGGTAGGCCCTCTTCTGGCGGTGGCGGGCCTTCCACTGTTAGCGAGACTATGTTATCACCACGTAATAGCACAAAACCTAATACTCGTTTTTCCTCACGCTCGGGTACTTTGGAATTTTTTGAACGAATTTTTCGGAATTCTTCACAATCGCCAAGTATTAAATTCATGTGTTTGTCGAATGCTTTGAATGTGCCAATGAAAGTGCGTGAATCTTGTAGCATGATCCGCACCCTATAATTTAGGTGCTGGATCATTTTGTTGTTTTTACCAATCGTCTGTAAGTAATTGAAGTTTTATAAATTAAAACAATAGCTTTCATTAGTTGCAAATTAAAACTTACCATGGCTGCTAATTTACTGAAAAAGTTGCGGCTTAAAATGAAAACGATTGAAATTGCAAATTTTTTCGTGTTTAGTGATGGAAACGTCAAATGCACCGCTTTTAACAGTTCGTGTTGCCACATTTATGAAATTTTAAAGCTAGTTTGCAGGGTTGCAACTTGCGGCGGGTTGCCAGAAATTATGATTTTTTAATATTTACTCTGGACATTCGGAGTTTTCGTGGTTGAGTATATTCCTCCTTCCTTAGCTTTCGATTTCAACCAGATTTTTGTACAAATTTTGTGAAATACGAAACACATATTGCCTATATTTAAAGTAGTTTGCAGAAAATGACACGGCGTGTAGCGAAGGGAACAAGTATTTATAAAAATCGCATTTACGATCCGGTTTGACTCATATAAAATGTAAAAATTTAAATATGTATATAGATAGTCCATTTGAAGAAAATATGCACATTTGTTAAATATATGATAAATTGCTGTTAGTTTTTGATAATTTTGTTGCTGACGTTGCACATTTCTTATATGAAATAATAATTTCAAAATTATTTTGTTTTGTTGATTATTAAAAATGAATATATGTATTTAAACCATTTAAAGTATTAACACCGTGATTATTTTCATATTATTCACAATGTTTTTCATGCTAAAATTTTTTTTCGATAACTTTTCATTTACATAAGTATATTAAAAAAAAAAGTTATCAAAATTTCCAACTTTTTAATCAGTATTTTTAAAAACGTTCGAGCAGTCTTGCAGTCCATTAAATTTTAGTAAAACAAGGTTTTAGGTTTAAGTGATTAAAAAGCTAAAAATATTTTTGATAATTTTTTTCAGCGGTAGTGTCACCCATTTGCTCACATGAGTATATAAAAGAATTTGTTTTGTTCATACGTCAAAAATTAACGAGAATTTTCGGTCACTGAAAACTTTCACTTTATTATGTTAAAATTTAATGGTCTATAAACAATTAAAAATTTTGATGAAAATGTTTTTAAGTTTGCCGACCTTTTTATAAAGATTAAGATTTGTGAGTTTTATAAGACATCCTTTATAGTTTTTTTTTTGGTTTTAGCATGAGTGAAAATAGTAATTTCATTAATAAAAATAGTAGTAGTGACTATTAGTAGCATTGGTCAAATAGTAATAAAAATAGTAGCACATATTAGTAAAAAAAATTTTAGTAACTAAAAGTCGCATTAACAAAAATACTAAAAATAGTAGTAGTTTTTACTAGTAGCATTAGTAAAAACCATAGTCGAAATTAGTAAAAATAGTAGTATAAATTAGTAAAAATAGTAGTAGAGTACAGTCAAAATAGTAGTAGAAATAAGTAAAATAGTAGCAGAAATTATTAAAACGTAGTAGTAACTAGTAGTAGCATAAGTTAAAATAGTAGTAGAAACTAGTAAAACAAAGTAGTAGAACATAATCAAAATAGTAGTACAAATAAGTAAAAACAGTAGTAGTAACTATTAGTAGCATTGGTAAAATAGTAGTAGAAATTAGTAAAAAATAGTAGCAGAAATTATTGAAGAGTAGTAGTAGTATAAGTTAAAATAGTAGTAGAAACTAGTATAAAAAAAGTACTAGAACATAATCAAACTAGTAGTAGAAATAAGTAAAAACAGTAGTAGTAACTAGTAGTAGCACTAGTAAAAATAGTAGTAGAAATTAGTAAAAAAATAGTAGCAGAAATTATTAAAGAGTAGTAGTAACTAGTACCTAGTAGCATAAGTTAAAATAGGTAGAAATTAATACTAGCATTAGCAAAAATAGCAGCAGTAGTGATAGTTGTAGTAATTAGAACTTGTAGTAGTAATTATTAGTAGTCGCAGTGGGCAGTAGTAGTAGAAGTTGTAGGAACTACTGAAACGTTTTGAAATGGTCCCGAAATATCTAGTCTGAAAATAGTGCCGAAACGGTCTAGAACTTGTCCGCAAATCGTCCTGAACTAGTGCCGAAATAGTCCCAAGCTACATACATATGTATGTAATTAGGTACTGATGGACACACCGATGAAGTACATAGTACATACATACATACATTCACATTGATATGTCGCTACCTCAGTATGTACATATATACTTATGTATGTTTGTTTTTGCACATACAAGCGTCATGTCGTGATTTCTTGACGCGATGTAAAAAATCACTCGCGCTAAAGAAATTTTACTTCAAAAATATATAATCACCATGTGGTGTAAGTCGCCGTAACTCTTAACTAAAAATATAAAAAAAAAATGAAAAAAATATAACAACATAAAGCCTTAAAAAGTTTCAATATTTTATGAAAATTTTTCAAATTTCTCGAATTTTTACAAAATTTTCTAGAAAGTTTTGAAGCTTTGACTTACATGAAACTTTTGTTATAGAATTAACTATATTTTTATAAAAATTAAATGAGGAAAGAGAAAATTGGAAACAATGGAGGAAAATTTCTTAGCGAATACACAACACATGTCCGAATTATTCCAGTCGTTGCAAGACCAAATATGTTGCCCACATAAACCTTTCAACAAGTAAGATTTACCTCTGTCGCACTTTAATTCAAAATTTAGCCAAGCCTATGCTTTACCCTCGTACCATTATTTTAATAGCAATCACGGCAAACAACATAAATTTGTGTGCCATAAAAGAGACTGATAGAAAACTATAATAAATTATTTACAAATTAATCACCT
The DNA here is from genome assembly GCA_951828415.1 of Anomoia purmunda. Classification (NCBI taxonomy): domain Eukaryota; kingdom Metazoa; phylum Arthropoda; class Insecta; order Diptera; family Tephritidae; genus Anomoia; species Anomoia purmunda. The sequence goes on from OX639995.1 coordinate 42,411,081, forward strand.
AATTTATCGCATTTATAACTCAGTTCAAAAATGCTAACAAAGGGGTTTTTTTTTATTTCAATTGTATATGGCTATACGAGAAAAGATTTGTAAGTATGTATGTATGTATATATGTATGTTTGTCTATGCGAATATCAACGTAATGGGTAAAGTTTTAAAACGGAGAGCATTGAACAAAATTCAACAAATAATGGTTGAAAGAAAATAGAAAATAACAGCAATATTAATTTCGGCCTAAATTTGCTACTTTCGAAACGCAGTTGAGTTTTATTCGAACGATTTTTGGACGGCATACATAAGTAGTTGCTAAAATAAAAAGAATTAAGGATCTAGTAGCGTCAGAGACTTCTTCATATTTTCATTTAAAGGTTTGTTTGATCACATTAATTTTCCATTTAATTTTAGCGCCCACAAAACGGTATTGGACTAGCATTTAGTGGTTTTCAAAAAGAGTCACCGGGATATGGAGCGATATAGAGCTCTCTAGGAATGCAGAAAAGTTTTTATAGTTAATTTTCATACATTTTTGTTTGCTAACGATCTTGAGTAGTTTTCTTCAGTTGATTTTTGCCTTTATAATTGTTTATCCCAAGTATGATTTTGTTTTTTGAGGGTTGTCACCTGTTTGTATGGTCGAATTTAATTAAACTATCCACAAGTGTATGAGATAGTAAAAATTGGTGAAGGTTTCTAGCTAGTTATCTTTTGAAGAGGGTTGGCACCTACTTGAAAAGTCGAATTTAAATAATTTATACACAATTTATATGTGAGGGAAACCGATATGCAAAGGCAATTATTAAACAAATATAGGCCGGACAAAGTCCGCCGGGTATAAGCTAGTAGTCTATAAAACTGTGTATCTAAAAAATCACGAAATTAAAAAAAAAAATTTTTGTTGGCGATATTTAAGGTCAAATTCAGGAACTATTGACTGCACGTACATACATAAGTTGGCCGAATCGGGCCGGGCCGGAAATTCAGGCCCGCGCCCGTCGCTAGCTAACACAAATATATCTACATTAATAAATTCATACGGACACCTGTACGACTTAAAGAAACGGGTGCACTGAATTAGTTGAATTCATAGAAATACTTACATATATTTATTGCATGTAGATATGTATGTACTTATTTTTCACATAGGCGTCCTTAGATGATTGATTACAATGTTCGGTAAAGGGACATTGGCAAAAGCTAAACTTCTTCAGAAGAGAAACTTAGAAAAGTTAAGAAGCAGAGGAACTAATGTTGCGGTTAAATTCGCCAGTTATTAACAATATTACGGATCGAGACTTTTTCCAAAACTTAACTGCATACCCAAAAGTTTTTTAAAAAGTCAAATTTGAAAAGTTTTCTATAATATTAACCATGTATGTATGTACATATGTATGTACATATTTCAAGTACAAATTTTTTCATAAGTTTTTTATCAAAATATGGCTCATTCATTAACAAAAACCATATAAGATAGAATTTCAAACTTTTTAATTTCGGGTATGCAATTTTGTAGATTATTCCATTTTAGTATAAAAAAGTGAAAATTTAAAGTGGCTGAGAATACCCGTTGATTTTGAAAATTTTTCTTCAGGGTACAGGTCTACAAAATGTCTAAGGTGTTTGTCCTAAGGATGTGATACACATTTTTTCGTAGATTTCTGAAAGTAATTTCCCATGGAATCCGATAGTCCGATGCCACCAAGTAAATACTCGGCGCAGAGTACGCAACTCTACACTAAAAAAAAGACCGAAGTAAAATACAAGGTTTCTTCAAAATGAACAAAAAACCTACATGAAATCAAATCTTCTTTCTTCAAAAGTAATATCTTTAGTGCCAATTCATACTCATTTTTTTCTTTTGCAAACATTGTCCAGATAATTTTGGTTTTGAGTGTACTTAGCAAAAAAATACGTCAGCTGAATTTTTATTAATTTGAAAAATAAAATTTTTGTAAATTGTACAAAACTGTACAAATTGAGTTTTGTTGACAAACTTTTGGAATGCGATTTGGTTATTTAATGCTGGAGGTAAATAATCTCCAAGGAAGTGTCGTAGCTATTATGGTTCCCATGAAAATTGCATTGAAAAGTTTGTCTAAAATTGCATCAAACATCTATTTCGGTATTTTGAACGTGTCGGCAAATTTTTAAAATTCACCAACCATCTCTTGCTATTCTGATCAACGCTATCGAAATTTTGTAGAGCTTTGTTAATATTAACAATAATAGTAGTTTGGCGCTTAAACCATATACAGTGTGTTCCACAAAACAGATCTGCCAAACATTATAGGCAGAATATGATTAGTCATTCAAAAAAGCGGTAAATTTTAAAGTACATTTCATTTCAAATTATGCAGTGCTGTGAGTACATCATTTTTGTGATTTGTTACGAAGTGGTTACTTTTAAAGGCAATGAGTGCTATTTACAACTTCAAAACAGTTGTGTTCCTCGTAAGTCAACTCAAAGACCCGAAAAAGTCCACAACTGAGGCCGCTAAATACCTAAAAAAATCAAGTCACTTTGTGGAAATGGAACCATCAATTCAAGGTTGAGGGCAAGAGGACCTGCCAGAGATTTGTATAAGCAAACACAAAATCTTTCATAAAAAAAATATAGATGTTTCCATTTGTACAATCAGACGGAGATTAAAAAGAATATGACATCAGAAATCGGAACCCCCCTTTTGACTGAAACATATATTCAAAAACGACAAGGGAGAATTTGGACCGCGATTGGAGCAGTGTGATATTTCGTTGTTTGGAAATACTTGAAGTAAGCTTGGGATTCTGTACTTTGACTCTCTTTACACAAAATCTCAACGCAAAGTTTATGACCAAACTGTACGAAAAATATTTGGTAGAGTTTGTGGCAAAACTTTTTGGGCCGGATACGAATGATGGGATTCTTCGAGACGGCAATGACTATGCGAATTATGCTAGAAAACTAAGCGAAAGTTGTTCAAGACGATGTCAAGCTATTACAGATAGCAATGGACAGTGGGCGGCGTATTACCAACAGCGCGCACTAGGTATTGCAATTATAAAACAAAACCAAAGTGCAAAAACTGTCAACCAATTTTCTTTAAACATTTTTAAGCGAACAGTTTTGTGAAACATACGGTAGCTCGATATTAGGTGCGGGTCTTGATATTGTACCAAATATTGACTCACGAGGTTTTTCATTGCCTGCCGAGGGGCATCCGAAATTAGTAAAAAGCTTTTCTATGACTTTTTAATGTTCTTACCACGCCAGAGATTTGAACTCGGGACAGTCTGGGTGAAGCACGTACACACTTCACACTTGACTACGGCGGCTCTTATTACCAACTTAAATTCCTATGAGAGTCGGGTCTACGTTACAGGAACGAGTCGGAGTGATATCCGGCTAAGGAATGTCAATTCAGCAACGATCCCCAAAAATTGCTATTACAACAAAAACAATTTTAGGCGTTACTCTTTTAAATCATTTTTTTCGAATATGTTGCTTTTTGTTTTTTTTTTTTAGTAATTTGTGGCTCATGCCATCGTGGGGTAAAAACGACCATTATAATTCCCCCCGTAAAAGTGACATATGAAATCATAAATTAAATGGGCTTTGATATATTGTAACACTTGATAAGGTATATACTTCAATTCGTCTACAATTTCAGTGAAAGTTCATTTATAAATTAAAAGAACATGGAACAAGTTGCTACTGTTAGCTGGCAATGGAAGATATTTATTGTTCTTTTTTGTTTGATAAAGTGTTTCGACGAAGCCAAAGGACAATATGGCCAGGTCGCTGGTGCGTGGAATATCAGTTACAAAGGAGGCGAGACCGAACAGCTACTAACCGTTTCGGACCAGACGCAGTATGTAAATTTAACAATTTACAATGTTGACATGAGTATTGGAATCGATTTTTACTTTGCGGTACATGCCGATAACCTAAAAGTGGCATTTGCCGAAAAACGCATCGAAAGAAGTGAATTTATAGGTACTACTGAAGCCACATGGGAAGGTTCAGTGCCGGTGCAGACACGCCACTTTGGGTTCACACCTCTCAATGTGACATTACATCGAAGCAATGGCGTCGCTGTGGAACGTTCACCAACAGAACTGACACTTATTGTGGCGCGCAAAGAGCGTTTGGATGAGAAAATTTTTCGCTATACAGCTGCGGTACTGTTGTTACTGATGTTCCTGAATTTGGGTGGCGTTCTCAATTTGCAACGTTTGAAGGCGATTCTTTTGCGGCCATTAGCTGTCTCAATCGGTGTTTGTACCAGTTACATTTTAATGCCATGTATCGCTTTGGCTCTCGGTTACTGTTTTTTACCTAACCAAAAAGAATTACAGTTGGCGCTTTTCTTCACAGCATTATCGCCCAGCGGTGGATTGGCAAATATTTGTTGCCTTTTTCTTAAGGGCAATGTGAATCTTTCGCTTGCCACGACTACCATCAATAGTCTCATGTCATTGGCTTTGTTCCCATTATGGATACTTTTTTTAACACGCACCATATTCAGAAATACCGAATTGGCTGTACCAATGGTTGATTTGGCTATCAGTGCTGTGGCGATTATCTGTGCAATCACGTTTGGAATGCTACTGCGTGTTTTATTGCCAAAAACTACAAATCTCATTTTTCGTTTCCTAAAACCTTTCTGTGCATGTCTCAGTTTGGCTCTTATCGGTATGACGATTGGCATAAATGCGTTTGCTTTCGAAGAGCTAACTATATGGGTGAGTCGTCGTCATTCAATGATTTTGTTTTATATACTCCCGGTAATCAAGTGCTTTTATATGTACTATGTATATTTTTATCAACAGATTTTCTTAGCCGCTGTTTTTCTGCCTATCATTGGTTACTTGCTCGCATTTGGTATATCAAAACTATTTCGTTGTTCGGCAACGGATGCGCTGACAATTTCGATTGAAACTAGTGTTTTGAATATGACGGTGCCAATTGTATTGCTGCAGAGAAGCTTCGATGTAGTAAGATCCGATATGTCGCTTATAGTACCAATAATGGCGGCTCTACTTTCGCTGTTCATGATGCTGACGATTTATACGATTCGCCGTATTTTCGGTTGGAATAAAAATTTAGATATTGATGCTTTTAACTCTAAGGTAGAACTTAAAGAATATTTTCCGAGTGAAATTGGAGACAATAGTCAAGTCATCACAAATGTCACAGAATGCAATATTAAAGGACTATAATAATTTGCATTGCAGGCTATATGTTTGTATGTATGTGTCCTAGTTGAAAGCGACATAAAATAAAAGTAAGTTTGCTTAACAAACAAGAACAAGACTAAGCTTAGGAGATTATTAAACAGTTGATTTCTTGGACGATCGCACGAACTTACTAACTACGTCATCAATCAGTTAATTTAATAAATTTGCACTCAATTACGATCATCTAAAATTAAACTTTCCGTAACATAAGATTTCCTTCATTCTATTGCGGAGAAAATTAAAAATATTTAAAAAAGCATACGCATACGGGCAAAAGTGTTAAGTGTCTTACTGTAATCAAAGAATTAAAGACAATTTATGTAATTAAATTTTTTGGACCTATGGTCTCATCTTTGCTGGATGACCCTTGTATGAAAAAACTGAATCTTATTTACGTCTTAGAAAATAATATCTACTTTTTAAGTTTTAATTTTTGCTTAAATCTCAACACAGTTATTTCTCAGTTTCATTTTATTTAAAGAACAGCTATTATCTCTGATCAAAAAATTAAATTCAAAACATAATTATTACGATATAAGTTTTTAAATAAAATTTATCACCGATACGGTACCTGATATTTTTTGTTCTTCATTGGCGACTGTGATAAATTTATTGAAAATAATAAACGTTATTATGCATTCCCCTAACCTTGACCAACTAACTGCGCATATAATTTATGCTCCGAAATTTATGAAGCAATGGACTTAAAAATATGCCCTTCTCCCATACATAGACTTAATTATTTTTAAATAAATACAAAACCATGATGCAAGAATCGCATTTTTCAAACGATGATGAGAAAATCATACAATATGTTATCTCGAATTTTTTTAAAAGGTCACTTCTACGATCTGAGAGGCCAAGCATTCGAAGCATTTCTATGTTTTGCTTGAATAAAAAAAATTATTTTGATTTGAAACTACAAGAAATTATTTTTATTCAATGAAATTGTACATAGCCCAGGGCATTTACTGCAAGACAAACTCTGACTTACTCTAAGTTACTTATCCCTTTATTTATAAATTTTAACCTAGATGTTCTGCAAGTGGACCTTAATGTGCTCCTATCTACGATTTTTGATTATTAATTATACTATGTAGTGGGTAAGTCAAATTTTGTGTTGTAGTGCTTGCAAATGACAAAATTTTGCGCCTGCAAACATTATCAATACATTTGCTGGTGTTACATATTCGCAATAGCGCAGTAAATGCATTTCAGTAGTTTATTAGTTTAAGGCAAAAAAGCATTGTTTGTAAAAATTTTTTTCACATTCGCATCGAATAAATGGCAATACGGTGACTCAAACAACTGATCACATGGTGATTTTTTTTTACAATATTTGCAAGGTTAGCGTCGTTTTTATTAATTTAATATACAAGTTTAGTTCATTCTATATCAAAAAGCATATAAATAAAAATTTTAAACATTGAATAAAATTTATAAAGATTCAAAATAATTTTCAATTGTAATTTTGTTGCTCATTTGATTTTAGTATAATAATGTGCAAATCTCTCTTGGCTGAAAGCTTTTGTTGATTTTTGACAATTTTTTGTACGAAAATTTTCCCATACAACATCCATTCATTTTATACAAATTCTAGTTAATTTTTGCTAAAATCAAATGAGTCACAAAATTGTATATCCAAAAGTTTTATAAAAAATCGTATTAAAAAATGTGTAATTTTTTGAATTTTCATAGATTTGCACAAAGGTCGTAATTTTATTGTATTTGCTTTTGTAATAGAACGAACTAAATTTTTATAAAAAATTAACAAAAATGGTTTAGCGTTAAAATAACATTATGGGTATTTATCTAAACGCGCAAATGCCTCGCATATGCATGAACCTCGTTAACTAAACCTACTTAATTCTGTATGAAAAATAAATCTTTTAAGGCTTTTGAAAACGGTTCATAACTCAAATACATGGCACTTTTATTTTTCCTGAGAGTTACGTTTGGGAGTTAGGGCTCTTTCGAATAAGCTAAAACTAGGTCAATCAATAACACATCCAATCAATTTTGTAGCCATTTAGTGGTGTAATAAAACAAACTTCTTCAGAAAAAAAAATTAATTCTATAGTAATAATTAGACAATTTTCGAACTTAAAAAATTCAAGTAACATGAAATTTTAATTGAAGCTAAAAATCAAATCATTAAACTACTAAAAATATTGCACGATTTTTTTTTGTCCATTGATAGGTGACCATTTGATCAAAATGGTTTGAAATATTTAGATACATACATATATGTATGTAGTGTCAGCGTCCGGTTATTGGGATGATATTTGTATGAAAAAATTTATTAAAAAGCTAATAATACTAATAATCGGGGGTCCATCTAAGTCCGAATATGCGTGAAATCTACGAAAAAGCTATCAAAGGGTTAATCGTAGTGCGAACGTAGTACTCGTAGGCCTTCGTAGCTATTCGGACACAGCGATGCCATTTTCGTAAAATCTCCGAATATCGAGCTACGATGGATTCAGCGATAGACCTGATATAGCTCAACGTTTGGCCACGGCGGCCGACTGAATCAGGCCGACTAAATTAGACACACATATCTACGATATTAGAGATTAATACTTTTAATAAAAATAAGCAATTTCAAATTTTTATGTTTTTGCTATTTCTAGGTAATTAGTATAAAGAGCATTTTCTAGTAAATATATTTAATGGGGTACCCTCATATCTAAACTATGAAAAATTACGCCTGAATCGCACGACTTATGAATGTATGTATGTATGTATGTATGTACATATGTATGTACTACATTATGGTGTCTCGTTCAATAGCGTTACTGTTCTTTCAAAGTTAGCTATAAATTTTGATTATTTCCGACATCATCTTTTGATTTTCGTGAGCGAAAACCATTTGAGTTTGCACACAAAATATGAGCTCTTTATAAAACAAAAAAATTTTGAATGTCACAACAGTTTTATGAAAAAAATATTCATTCATACTATAAGTATATACATACACATGATTCAATTATTATTATTGAATCATGATACATACGTACATACTACATATATTTTATATAAATATATTTTTTATATATAAGCATATACATACATACATATGTATGTATATAAGTACATTCATTTTATATTGCAAATTTGACTAGGGACATAATAGAGAAATGTGAATTAAAATAATGGTTCGTATGATAGTGAAATTTTTGCTGGGATTAAAGACAATTTTTAATGCAGTTTTGAATAAAATTTGATGTACCCAATCATATCTTAAGCGATTATAAGAGCATGTGCCACCTTAATTATTGTTTTATTTACAAGTGGATGTGTTAAAAATGGGTGCGATATAATGATCACTTTTTACAACAGAATCTAAAGCAACGATTCGCATAAACAAATTATGGGCTCGTTCGAGTCGTTCAATAACTTTTGCAATGCTGCAAACGCGTGACAGATGCATAGGTAATAGTTGCGTTTTCTTATTCTCCAGTAAAAAAAATATCCAGTGACTTTCCAGTAACGAAATAAACTCAGTGTACATTCTTTTATGTACTTACTTTTTTTATTCTGCACCTTTTTTAATGGAAACAGTTAGCAATTTTAGTTATTTTTTTCTACTTGTTATCAATTGAAGAGTTTCAATCAGCTGGCTATCTTACTGCCAAATTTTTGCTAGTAGACATTTATCAAGCAAAACTTGCAGGTTCAGCTGTCATTTTTGCTCTCACAGTTGTCTCTCTTTTGCTGGTTGCTTGCAAGTTTTGGCGTATGAAAACGCTATTCAGTAAAATTCCAGTAAAACTACTATTACTTGTTCTTACTAGTTTTCAATGATAGTGAATCAAGAATGCTAGAATACAAGATTGCGCCTTCCCGCGGTGAAATGACAGATCTCGCCTTTAGTAATCAAGAATACGGGAGAGAGAAAATTGAACAACTTCCAATATTTCATTGAAAAACGTGTTCTAATTGTTCTAAAGTGTAAAAGTATGAATTTATAGGCAGGCATTTAATAAATAAATTCGCAAAATACTAAAAAAAGTGTCTATTTTTCTTAATTAGTGAAAAAAGCTTTGTCTAGTTGAAGTTGAGAATTGTCAAAACCGGCAAAACCAAAGTAGCGGTACTTCTAAAGGCGTCACCTTCAGTATTCAGTACACCGTGATAGTGAATAGTGAATACGAAAACAGAACTAATACGATACGAAACTTTTTGCCGCGTGAGAGCGCTGTCATTTTTTACAACATTTTTCAATGGTAGCACTATGGAAAAAATAAAGTTTGGGAATTTTAAAAACATTTTTAGGAGATTTGGCAGTTCACACACTACACCTTTAAAATTTAATAAATAATAATAAAAAAAAGCAATAAAAAATAAAACAAAGCAAGAGCAATGAATGCGTTTTTGTAAAAACAAAATATCAAAGAAATTTATCTGTTTGCAAGAACTAACAATGTCAATATAAAGTTGACTTTTACAAAAGCTGCAATGACGTTTGCAATATTGTGCAAAATTTCCGCTGCTATTGAGACGCGAACAAGCGCTATGTCATAATACAATTCCTTGAATTTAAAATAATATGTAAATGAGAGTCGCTAAAGGCATTAAAAATACTAAACTATTTTCATCAGAAACGATCAGTTAGTTTTACAATAATTACGAGTATAAGTCTGTTGTACATTTATTTATGTACATATGTATGTACATATGAACTTGTAATTGTTTATTTACATTTCATAGCTCGTCGGATATTAAAACTCACAAAAAAGCTTTTTAAAATAATATATGTATGTATGAAAGTATTTACTTATGAGGGTAATAATTACTGTTTTTCATGCCACAACTTTTTTTTTATCAAATATAACTCACAAAACCCATATATTAAATTAAAAAAAAAATGTCATTAAAATTTCTCACTGTTTGATGAGAAGTTTTATAAAAAATACACTTTGGTAGCCTGTTGAATTTTAGTACAATAAAAGGCAAATTTAAGTGGGTAAAAATTTCCAAAGATTTTTGAAAAACTTTTTTTAAAAATTCGGATCAAAAAGTTTGAAATTTTGATGGCAATTTTTTTTAAGTCTTCTGAATTTTGTACAAAAAAAATTTACAAAAAAGTTTCAGCATAAAAACCATTTTAAATGCTCTGTTGGAAATGAAATTAATTTTGAAGTAATTTAAAATATTTTTTTTCAATGACAACTAATTGCCTTATTTATTAAACATTACGGTGTCATAGGAAGCGGTCAATTATCTTATCTTGCATTTGTTTTCAATTACTTTAATTGTGATTTATATTCAACAATTCAAAAATGTTTGCATTTCAAACTGGCACGACGAATGAACGAATATATAAACGAATTTGGCTCATTCTGCATTTGTATTAAATTAGCTTAAAAGTAGCTCATAAAAATTTGGGTTTTAAATACATATGTATGTTTTTTCATGCAACTGAAATATTTTTCCCGACAGAGTATATCGGTACCGCATTTCAATCGGATTATAAAATTTATTATCTTTTAAGACTGCCATCAAAATATCTCGAAAATATATTAAGCATTACGTGAGCTAAGCCGTTTTGAAAAAAAAACTCTAAAAATGGGGATTTTTATATATGATTAATATTAAAAAGGAACACCTCAGAAAATAGAACAGTTTCAGTTTGAAAGGTCTGCATGCAAATATTTAAGATTAACGAACAATCGTCATCCCATGTTGAATTAAGATTAGTTCATATTTACGAAATGAATTGCGACATGAAACGCTTTATTTAAATAGAAATAAAAAGGGTGCGTAAATACCTTCCCAATAATACCTATAAATTAAAATCGGTTAAGTTTTCAAATTCTAGTTTTTCTTAAGACTGCGTTCAGACACGGCAAGCTTAGTTGCTTCATTTAATCCATTTTTCTTTGTTGTTGCATATCCTGTCTGAATATCATTTCGGGTAAGTACCCACCGCGCGGCTGTAGGGTGTATGGCGAAATATGGAAGTCCACTTTTCGACCATTCGGTCATGGGAAGGTTCGCACAATGCTGTCTTTCAAGTTTCTGGTTTGTTCGCGCACACCAATAGCTTCACGTAACCCCAGAAAATGTTACCCACGTTTAATGCCAAAATCTCGGTAGCCAATCGACTGACCCATTTCGAGAAATAACGTTATCATCAAACGTTTACAACAAAATGTATGATATGTGGCGCCGTACTATTCGCCAGACCATCTTCCATTTAATTGAAAAAAGAAGAAAATGAAATAAAATAATAATAATAAGTACCAACGATTAATATCAGATGGTATGGTGTCAGGGTCCATTCTCTTGCAAATCAGGGGTTTTGATAGATCTATTCACAAATGCATATAGTACAGAGGGAGCTTGGATAACTATCGCACTTGTTTGAAGCTTCAGTTGTATTAATTTCTATTGATGATTTTTGAGTAGTGGACTCGATAAGGTAACTAGTTTGATCAACGTACATATGCCGTGGTTCGATACGAGAAAAGTGGTAGTGCTAAAATATTGAAAAAACCTGGTCGAAAATGCAGCGCCAGAACTTCAGACCTGATGAAGATCGTTTGTGAACGGATAAGGAGAAATTAAGCAATTTCGAAAAACACAACTGGCTATGGACCTCAATATGAGCCGTAAAATCAGCCGAAGCCTCATCAATAAAAATTTTAAGATTAAAACCCTACAAGAGAAAACGGATTCATGGTATTACAGAGTGACAAAAGCAAATACGGAGAGAAAGAAATGCTTTGCTCCTTCGACACACGCATATTGCAGAATAACCACGTCTAAGGAGCCAGTATGCCCGTAATTCCAGATGATAAAAAAGTTATCGGAAGGCATCAATATTCCACTGCATTTATGGTTTGGGGAGCCAGACCTTTAAAAAGAAAGCTTCCTCTAACTTTCATCCACAAAAACGTAAAAATATTACCTGGAGGAATTTCTTATTAACTATTTTTGTCTTTTTTTCGAAACACTAAGTGCGACAGTTATTAGAACCCAGGCTGTAGGATGCCAGTTTGCAAAATGTGACTCTAACATGATTCAAATAACTATTAAAGATTTTGTAGAAATCTTTTCTTTTTTTTTTTGATGAGGTACTCCCATTTTTACGAGGCAGAAGGAAAATGGGAACAATTTGATATCCTTTTTGCAAAAAGAAATTGTATGACAATGCATAGTAATATTTTAACCTAAGGAAATACATGGGAAATTTCATTTTAACACTTAATCCGTTTTTATTTGCATAGTATTTTTAAATATATAACTAGGTACATAAACCTAAAAATTGCCGGCACAACTATTTTCCGTTCTCAAATAGTACTCAACAAATCACAACATTCATGAAAGAGGCTAACAGGCTTGCTTTTGCAATTAAAGGGAATTCTATCCGAGTTAGAGCGTTCTTTTGCAACTCGGGTGCAAAGAAACGGGCCTATTAATAAAAGACATTAGACAAATTGTAAATTTTAGCCCTATCAAGGAACTAAGCTTCTTTATTTTTCAACAAGAAAGTAGGGTTCAAACAATTACCTAACCTAATTTTATTATTTAATTTAAGCCAGCTTCTTTGATCAAACATTCACTACAAATTAAAAATTGTCTTCGAAATTTGGAAAATAAATAACAGAGTTTGCTAAGAAGCAAGGTGGGAGCTTAGCCAATAAAATTGGAGTGAGAGAGAATCCTACCTACAAAACCATTAACAAATGAACCATGAGTGGCTGTCACAAAAGCTGTGAATTGCCAAGGCCTTTTTGGCGTCGTGTTCTATTTAGTTTGGCAAGTGATTTTTTTCACAAATTGATTGATATTCTAACAACAATTCATTGCATCACATCAACGGATTTACGAATAAAAAGTACACACTATAAGCGCTTAAAGCAATCAACAAATAATAATATAGTTTCCTGTCCATTTTCGTACTCAACTTTAAACACTTTTTTTTAAATGCATTTCATTTGAGTTCTAAACATTCTAAGAAAAAGTTGATTTTAATTAATTTAAATAGTTCATAGGCAAATTGCAATTTGTTTATGTTTTGTTGTAGCTTGATATTCCAGTATGTAGCAGATGATATTTACTTATTACTATAAATATGCAAACCTAATGTAGGTTACGTCAAAACAAATAAATAAAATTAAATTGCATATCTTTGCATGAAATGCAAAAAACCGTTTTTTTAAATTAAAGGATGTGAGGATTAGTAAAATTCGATGAAATACATCATAATCAATCAAAAAGAAAATTTTATATTTTTTGTTGGTTTCGGCCTTTTGAATTGAAGGGGACGATATATACAAATATACATACAGTTACTCAAACAATTGACCACATGGTGATTTTTTTTTTAATATTCGCATTGTTTTTCATGATTTTTCAGGGACTGTAACGGTTATAATTTTTATAAAAAAATTTTGATTTAATCCTTATTTTGAAATTTTTATTTTTTGATCACATTTGATCGATATTTTTTAATTTTTAATTTGTTCGAAAAAATAAAAACCACGACGTATCGATCACATATGGTCGGTAAATTTGTGAATCCAAAACAACGATTATTTTTCAAAGTTGACCGAAAAAATAAAAAGCAAAGGATAAGGATTATGCAATGCGTTAAAACAAAAAATCTTCTAAATAAAAATAAGGCCAGATTTGCATGATCTATGCCATGAGGATTAGATCGACATATTCTAGTTTTCTTTTGAGCGAATTATTCACAATGATCTTTTTATCCGAAAAAATTGAAATAACGGTTATTTTCGGTCCCTGATTTTTTTCGTTAATTGTTTATAAAAATATATGTAGTTCGTTCTATAACAAAAAGCGTATAAATCAAAATTTCAAATATTGTGAACAATTAATAAAAAAGAAAGCTAATTTTCATAAAAATTGCGAACATTTTATCAAAAATTTTTAAGAAATGCAATTTAATAGCTCATTTAATTTTAGTATAATAATAAGTTTCGAAAAATTCTGAAATTTTGGTTTTGGAAACTTGTTTTTATTTAACGCATGCAGTTTATATGGCGCAAGTTGTACAAGACGGAAATTTATATAGAATCCTTCCGCTATTTGAAAAAAAGTGCGGAAGACCAACATTTCAATATTATGCTAAGATTAAATGAGCCACAAAATTGCCCATCCAAAATTTTTCTGAAAATTTTAATTAAAAAATTGAGATTTCGAGAAAATTTGTTGAATTTTCTAAATTGTGCAGGCAGTTTGAAATTTTCATATATATGATTTTTGTTTAATTACAATCTATGGTTACTTAAAAAATTAACAAAAAAAAAGAGCATGAGAAAACATTGAAAATATTGTAAGGAAATCACCAAGTGGTTGATCAGTTGTTCGAGTCACCGTATAATTAAATCTAACGCAGTTTTTCATTCATTTTCATTATCATCAATTGTTTGCACTTTTTAGCCGAGATACAATTATTGCGTTGGGAATTGACAAACTATAAATATGTGTATGTATGTACATATGTATGTATGTATGTACATTATAAATATGCAAAATTAAAAATAGAAACAAACAAACAACTTTAGTATTTATTTTTGCATAAAGCTTTCTATGAATTCGAGTCGAGCTTTGCCTGCAGCAGACCTTAATAAAAGACAAACAGGTTTGTTATCCAGTTGCAAAACTGCATTGAAAGCAAAGGTTGTCGGTACATTACGGAAATTCAGAATTACAATTAAAATTAATGAAATTGTGTAAAAATAGATGCCGCTAATATTAAAAGAGATTAATATGTTTGCGGATGCTGTGTAAATGGTTCAAATTCGACGCTCAATAAGTAGTGAGTGAAATCTGTACTTTTGCATACCACACATTAAAAATGTGAAAGAAAAGTGAAAGTGACTAATAGTAAATAATAAACAGAGATCCAGGCATACTAGCAGCATCAGCTAACTAATAATTTTTAGAACAGATGTATAGACTTAGTAAGTGCGAAGGAATCTATTAAGTACATATCGAAGATAACGATTTGATTTAGTGCAGAACAGATGTTGTCCAAAAACAAAAAAGGTGAAAATATTACATAAGGCAAATGACAAACGGGAACGTTAAAAAATAAAAGATGGTGTGTTTTAAAAAAGGACAGCTTTCGTTTCGGTAGATGTGCTGCTAAAATATTACAAAGTTATGCATACGAGTGTAACCTTGACAATATCCGGAAAAATATAGAAAAAATACAAATTTTATTTACAAAATACTGTATTGTTTTTTAAATTACTCGCATTTAAGATCTAAACATTTTTGCAATCGAAAAAAACCACCTGAATTGGATATCTCAAAAGATAGTTTCTGAATCCCTGTACGGCCTATTCAGATGTTGAAAACCGCTCAACACTCATTTTGTTTTCAACAAACGGGAGTAGGAAAAAGTAATTAATTGATTGATTGCATCAATAAAAAAAATTTTAATTTCACCAGTATTTTCGTAGATTCCAATCACAATAGCGCATTGGCGTTTTTCTTCTTTGCAACACTGCGGTCTGGTCGTTTAATTGATTTATCGTATATTTTTTTTTGAGTTTATGTTGAAACCCAATAAGCTCATTTCTTTGTAGGATAACAAAATGTACGTAAAGCAACAACACTAACTCGGAAAAATATGAGAGTTGAGCTAACTCGGAAAAATGATATCTGACCTAAGATGTAGTGTTGGGAAGTGAAAAAACTGCGCTATTGTGAATTAGCCCTAAGAAAATACATAGGAAATTTAAATTGAAGACCTAATACGTTTTTATTTGCATAGTATTTGTAAATATACATATAACTACATAAACCTAAAAATTGCCGGCACAACTATTTACCGTTCTCAAATAGCACTAAACAAATCACAACATTCATGAAAGAGGCTAACAGAGTTGCTTTTGCAACTAAAGGAAATTTTATCCGAGCTGGAGCACAATAGTTGTTAAATTAGGTATTAAATCGAAATTTCTCATGTATTTTCTTCGGGCTGATTCACAACAGCGTAGTTTTTTCCTTTCCCAACACTACATCTTAGGTCGGCTTAAATTTTACCGAGTGTTGTTGCCTTATATGCAATTTGTTATTCTACCTAGTGTTCTTTTGCAAATCGGTGACAAATGAATATATTACATTTCTTTGCCTCCTCCTAGGGTGAGTGAAAAATTTGACAATCAATTGGAAATTTTTGACAAGCAGAACGAAATGAGTATGTATAATTCGAAATTAAGCGAAAGTGCAATAAGGCGAATAATAACGGTAATTTACAAAAAAACCAAAAGCGCGATATTTCATTAACTATTAATGGTATTTTTAAACACCGGCTTAAGTTGGAGAAAAAGGGTGAAGGTTAAAAAAAATTGTGGGTAATGGGCGTGACATCTTTAAATCAAAAAGGTACTTCTCCGAAACTAGTCAATCAAACTCAACCAAATTTGGCACAATTTCGAAAATAATGAAAATCCACCGGTCATATAACGGTGGTTTACAAAAATGAAAAAATGCCATGTTGTTAGTAATTAGTAGGGATAATTTGTTCAAATTTTATTAAACCGGATGGGGTTGCAGAGATAGTCGTGGGTTACAAAAAATTTGGAAATAGGCGTGGCACTACTCAAATTTAGAGCAAATAGGTATGTATGTATATCTACAAAATTACTTTATCAAACTCTATAAAATTTGGTACACACTTTGCATTTTAACTCAGTAGGGATAATTTCGTAAATTATAGAAATCGGGGGAAAATCCACGCGCACCTCTCATACAACGGTAATTTATCAAAATTCCAAATATTCGATATTTTATCAAATCATACAGCAAATTCGCACAAATTTGACACAAAGAATTTAATTAGAGAGATAATTTATTTGAAGAGTTTCATAATGACTGGTCATATTGCATGGATAGAAATCGTTTAAGTTTTATAAATTAAGTTTATTATATTAGCTGTATTTTTTTGCATACAAGAAGTAATCTTCATTTAAAATAAAAACATTCGCCGGGTACTTAAATTTCGCCCGCACACAAACTTAGGTTATTATTTACTTGTTTTATGTACGTATATGAATATCAAGATAATGATCTCTGTTTACATCTTTAAATTTGCTCTTTTTCTGAATGAACTTCTAAATCGAATACGATACTTTTAGGTGATTTCTGCAGTATCATGATAATAATCTTTATGGACACCATATAAATATCGACAGCCAAGTACAGAGTATTACACACATAGTAGTTATATGTACGAGTATATGTATATGTCTTATATTACATGAATAGTCTTACGCTAAAGAATCAACAAAGCTATAAAATAATCGAAAAAAGCTAAACGCCTGCCATGATTAAATAATTAATTGCAATTGGCGCTTGAGCGCTACGAGAATCGAAAGCGCGCACCTCGCGGCACAAAGTTTTTAACGTGCAAACATTTAAATCATTCAGTTCCCGATTTTTAAACGGTCAGCACACACACGATATTGCTTTGGAATTGTATGCGGCCAAATTTGTGTGATACAGCAGCTAACTCAAATCAAAATGCAACACCTCTTAATTCTCGCAGTGTTGTTGGGCACAACGATCGCCTTAGGTGCTGTGAACAGCGAAGTGCAGGAAGTCAATAAGGATCAATTGAATTCATCTGTTTGGTCTGTGGAATTTGAGTACGAACAGATAAATATGACAATGGGAAGTGCACAGAAATTGTCTTTTCTTATCACGAACATTGAACCGTCTTGGGGACGCGATTTTAAATTTCACGTGTTACATGATAACGAAGCAGTCGCTTACATTGATAGCGTAGAGGCGATATTCACAGTTACGGATGGAGAAACTAGAGTTAAAGGTAATTTTACCGTTAACGCTATACTATTGGGATATACACAAGTATATTTGGAACTACAAAAGATGGGGTTTGAACCGGAAAAATCGACGCAGTTCGTGAAAGTTATTGTGACAAAATCAATGGAATTATTCGATATGATTTTCAATATATCCGTGGCTTGTTTAGTGATGATTATTTATGTAAATTTTGGTGCTGTATTGGATTTGGCAGATTTGAAGAGAATTGTGATACGTCCAGTTGGTCCAGCTATTGGCTTATTTTGTCAATTTTTCGTTATGCCTATTTTGAGTTTTTTAATTGGCTATTTTCTCTTTCACGACATGATCGAGCTGCGTTTGGGTTTATTTTTTTTGGGTGTTTCACCGGCAGGCGGATCGTCAAATATATTTGCTGTACTGCTCAATGGCAATCTCAACTTGTCCATTACGATGACAGCGATTAGTAATTTGGCAGCATTTGGTATGATACCATTGTGGATCTTTACATTGGGTGCATTAATATTTCACGATGGTAACTTTGCAATTCCATACAAATCCATCGCGCTAATAGCGTGTACATTGATTGTGCCCATTGCTGTTGGCATAATGTTGCAAAAGTATGCACCCGAAGCGATGAAGAAAATTTCCAAACTGCTCAAACCCATCTCGCTGCTGCTTTTACTGTCGGTAACAATTTTTGGCTGTTTTTTCAACTCGTATATGTTTAAGCTGTTCACAGTTAAGGTATGTAGATATTTACATAGATCAATAAAAGCATCAATTGGGTTTCTATAAAGTTATACATATATGTATGTATGTATCTTATGTCATTCACAGATCCTCATCGGTAGTTGTACACTTCCTTGGTTGGGCTATATAATTGGTTGGCTTATAGCCGTTGCTTTGCGGCAGCCGTCCAAAGATGCCATCACCATTGCCATTGAGACTGGCATACAGAATATTGGTATTGCAATTTTCATGTTGAAGTTCGCATTACCACAGCCACAGGCGGATATGACGAGTGTAGTGCCAATTGCCAATTCTTTGGTGACACCACTACCTTTGCTACTAATCTACTTTCTAAAATTGTGCTTCTGTCGCAAGGATGAAAAGTCAGTGGAGGCGGAATTACCGAGCAAGCAGACGAAAGCAATTGAGCTGGTTGCAATGATGGAGAGTGGGCAGGAGAAGGAGGATACAAAGTGAAATTATTTCATGGATTGTGATCATCGTTAATTTTAAGTTATGCAATAGTCATTGTTAGATATTTACATACACGCATACATACATACATACATAGCTGGCTATTTGCATTTAATCGTGAACTGTCCTAATGTTAGCGGTATTATAAAATGTTTTCATTGCTGCATAGTAGTAGAGTAACAAAATTTCAAAACATAGAGTGGTAGTGACAATATCCCCCACTCAAACTCTTATTGCGTTTGTCGACTGGCAGTGGTATAGTCAAAAAAAAAAATTGCAGTCGCTAATTCTTGTTCAAAGCGACACTCAAAATAGTTGTTTATATAAGAATCTAAGCACTACTATTGTATGCAAAATATGTGAGGTGAGCCAAGTGTTGTCAGAAAATTTTTGTTCAAAATTTGCAAAGTGTAAAATAAAATCTTTAAAAAATCCAAAAAAGTTGTATTGAAAGTGGAAAATAAATATTTCTACACTGGACATATCATTTTTGAAGATTTTAATTTAAAAATTGTATTTTATACATATGTATATAAAAACATAACACATTTGATTTAAGAAATAACAATTAATATTTGATTATTCTGTAGGGCATAGAAATCTTTATAAATATTACCCAAAATCAATAAAAATTTGTCAAGACTGCAAAAATATACAGCTATATACATATACTATTTAAAAAAAAAATGTAACAACTTTTACACAAAAAAAAAAAAAATTATAAAAAATAGAAAATGAAAATGACCTCGAGCCGGCAAAACACAAAATTAAAATTGGAAAGGTCGCGAGAAAATGAAAATGGTAAGAAAACATAATTTTTAAGTTTTCAAAATATTAACAGCATTGGTATTACCAATCGCGAAAAAATAAATAAAACCCAAAAAATTTCGAAAATAGTTAATAGTTAATAAATACATATGTAAGTTAATATTTGAATTTCGAAAAACCGTCAAACTTATGTTTTTTTTAACGTTTCTAACCAGTAAAACTCAATTTCACAAAAAAATGGACTTTTGAATAAATGGTGACCCACTCCACCTATTTTTCTTTATAAGTAGGCAACCTTGTAAATTATGATGGTCAGTTTTGCCACACTTGAATATTGACACCACTTTTTTATGGCATCATGCAATTTAGCTTAAAATAATATTTTGTAGAATAAATCAAATTTCGAAATTAAATAATTTTGTAGAGAAATATTTTTTTTGCACAGAACAGTTATTGCACCGTTTCTCTAACAGAAAATCTCGCACAATTTCACCGTACCAGAACTTTTTTGACATTTGCTGATTTATATCAGAATCCATTTCGTTTATGGTGTGGTGAAAGTGGACGAAAATTCTTGCCACAGGAAACGGAACACCATGCAACTTCTTTGTAATATACGTCCTTTACTCAAATAGCATAAGAGTTAGTGGTAAAATTTAGTGAATTACCTTTATCTAAAGTATACTTTTAGTACTTTACAAGTCTGGTATTTTTATACCAAATACTGATTACCTCAAAAAATGTTTTTATATGAACCAAAATAAATTTAATACAAAAATGCAATGCTAGTGAAG
Organism: Anomoia purmunda; assembly: GCA_951828415.1. Classification (NCBI taxonomy): domain Eukaryota; kingdom Metazoa; phylum Arthropoda; class Insecta; order Diptera; family Tephritidae; genus Anomoia; species Anomoia purmunda. The sequence continues at coordinate 42,431,855 of OX639995.1, forward strand.
TGACTTTCTTGGCTGAATACAAATCTGGATATTTTCGGTAGTCTAAACCAAACAAGTACCGATACAGCAGTTTCGGAAATAAACATACTTGCTATAAATTGGGTAGTGACACGTCTATTTCCAAATTTGAGCAAATCATATTTGCGAGTTGCTAACATATCGGGTTTATTTTATTTTTTTAATTACGATTAAATGAAAGGTGAGCAAATTTATTTATATCCCCCCGATTGTCAATTTTTTGTTTCAGTTTTCGAAATTGAGGCAAAAAGGAATGTGTGTTCCTAATTTGGTAGATTTTGATGGAATAGTAGGCGGGGCCACACCTATTTTCAAAAATTCTGGTTTCTGTGTATTTTATATACTTTACAACATAACTTTAGTCAATTGCGAATTTTATATTGTAAAGTATTTCAAACTGCATACATTTTTTCTTTTCTAAGAATACAATTTTTTTTTAAATATGCAAGATTGTATAAACAAATTGTGAATTACCCTATAAATTAGAAATGGGCACTCATATGTACATCTGTACATATCACGAATTTGTTTGAGGCGCGGTACACATTAAAGCAATACGATACGCGGTATGATATACAAGGGATATGTGCGTCGGTTTGGGCGCAGTGTTTAGTGACGTGTCGTTATTGTTGTTGTAACAGCATATAATATTTCCCTAAACAAAATTGTGGGAATGTTGCGGAAGTGATAGCCCATAAACTTGACTGTCGTGTGAATATATTGTTTTTATCACTTCCAATCAATTCACACATATTCATCCCGCTTCTGTTCCGCCTATCAAATCGCTCTAATGAGCACCACGACTTTAAAACTGGAGAAAAACTACTCTAAAGCCTGCAAAATATGTTAGCTTCCATCGTAAATTTGAAGATATGATAGTTTTCCAATATGCTATGAACCATCCACCGATATGGCTATGCTTATTTTACAAAATATAAAGCAGACTTCGACCATTTTTGTAGTATACCTAAATTAATATCTTAAATATGGCACTCTTTCAGCAATCGTCCGGTACGTATGCATTTAAATAAATTTATGAATTTCTCTTACTAGTATTGGCTGCATATCAACACACGGCAGTGCAGAGGAAAGCCAGTCGTTCACTCCTCCTGGCACGGCATCCCAAGCAGTATGTGGAGAATATAAAGCGATACCCTCTGCCAAGCAAATAGAAACAATTCGTTCCTTCCAGTTTCTACACACACAAATATAATATTGGGTAATTATGAGATTTATGAAAGCTTTTTTCGGCAATTTTCTTTCTCAATTATGTGTTTCATATGTAGATGTTTGTATTAACCAAAAATGTACTTACTTTTGAGTAATGCGTTTGAGTGGTGCAAATATTGGTGGATGATAAGAAACAATCAGGTCGGTATTCCCTTCAATAGCTTCCTGCATTACACGCTCTGTCAAGTCGTTGGTTAACAGAATATTGCGAATTGATCTAAAAAAAAGGAGTGCAATGCACATAATTTCATAAGTACACATACGCACACACATTATGTGCTAAAAATAATTATTGTAAGTCCTCGGTACTCCCACCTTTCTTTATGAGGTTCGATTAGCAAACCAACATTGTCCCATTTTTCAGCCAAATTAAGCGGCGCGAACTTCTCCAACTCCGATACAACATTCAACAAGGTCCTTCCACGGGGCATTATAATAGATGATGAGCGCTTGAAAAGTGAAAACGCAGTGGTACTAAGCAAACTGGTAGTCATAAAAAGAACTCAACATATGCGTAAAATCACTCAAAATTGTTAACAAAAAACTTGCAAATATACACACGATGATATCACTGCGGGAATCATAAAAAAAACCGGCAAAAATAAATAAAAACAGCTGACATCCAAACAGCGATGGACAGTAACACAAATTCAATAAGTCGATACACAGCCTCATCGATTGCGATGGGTGAAAGTTGCGTGAAGCAAATAATTTCAAACAACAATAATATAAAGTAAATAAATCGTTGAGTCGACTTTAAAATTAGCTGCAGTCTAACTTTACAGACAGCACATTAAAAATTGTGGCGGGTGTCAAAATAAATGGACATTTGAAGCCGACTTTGCAAGTGTCTTCTTACACAGAAAATGTTAAAAAGCTGATAAACTAAATCGCGCAATCTATCGGTTGAATTTATTTTATCGATAAACAGCCATTGGACTGCGACATTGCGCAATAATATTGATGTGTGGGCAATAATATTGTGATAATAAGATTGTGTGAGCCATAGTGTAATCATATAAAGTTTAAAACCCATTAGATGTCTAGATATTAAATTAAAAAAAAAAATTGTAATATGTATATAAAACCTTTGCGAGTACTTTTCTCCGCAATAAGCATGCTATCAAAATATTTGGTTGATTCACAAGGTGTCATAATGTGTCATAAATCACAAAGCCATAAACAAGGCGAATTCATACATATACATAAGATACTGTTACAAGTACAACTACAAAATTCCCATGTATTTTGTTTTTGCTTCTACGTAAGAGTTGTCAAAATTTACATAAATCTTGTTTTTTTACGGCTTTTTGAAACTCATACGCCAAAGCAAAAACAAAATTCATGTAGTTAAATAAAAAACAAAACAATGAAATCGGGTGCTATAGTAACTACACCTTATACATATGTATTCGCCTTGGACATATAATTTTAGATTGCAAAGGTTATGTTTTTGGATTGCATTGAAAAAAATAATTAAAACTAAGCAATTTTGTATTTTGCAAATTTTATGACTATATGACCTATGACACATTATGACACCTTCTGAATCCCCTCATCGTATTTTAATTTTACTGAAGTGTAAAAATGTGAATTACATCCGTTCTTTGTTAGGTATCAAAAAGTACAATATATTAAATTTTATGTATTTCAGTACAAAAGTAAATTTATTTGAAAGTATCTCCAAAAATTAAGTTTTTATAAATAAAAATAGTTTTTTCTACAAAACGATCTGAGATAATAAGGAAGTTTAACCTTAAAAGATAAGTATAAAAATATTTAAAAAAAAATAGACTTAGGTATAATATGTATGTTAATAGTCTAAATGGGTAATTTTTCGTGTTTGGCGACTTCATTGGCAGGGTGGGTTAGGAAGGTATCTATGACCACAACATGGTAATCTGTAGCATAAGGTTCTTGTATAGAAATATTCACCAAGCTACTACGTCTCCAAAAACTCGATATCAAATCGATCATATTTTATCTAAATGCGGAAGAAAAGCTCGACGCCGGAAAGATGCAATCGCAATAGACAGCTACTAATTTCGCCACTCGACTCTCGCACCAGCTCACTAAGATCACTTCTTAGCAAACTGGAATTCGCGAGTAAATTAGGAGCGTATTTCTCGCTCTCTACGTGCTGCTGCTGTCGAAGTTCTTGAACTTTTTGCGAGCCACAATAACAACGCCGCCGGCAAAGCTACACTGCGATCGGGCGTAAGAGTGATTCTGCAATCTGCGCCAATTACCGCAGGATCAGTCTGCTTAACATTTCGTAAAAGGTTCTATCGAGCGTATTGTGTAAAAGACCTAAGGCAACCGTCAATGAACGGACTGGACCATAAGGCCCGTGAGAAAAGGATCGTTATACTCCATATCTTTGTCAAATTCACATCCGATAGAACTAGAAAAAGTTGCCTATGTATATGCCGCGATGACTGAATTTGGTAAACCTGAAAAACTAATACGGGCACATATGTAAATTGACGTTGAGCAACCCACCAGCTCCTTCAGAATTGGGAAGGACATCTCCGAGCCGCTTGATACCAAATGAGGTTTCAGACAAGGTGAGAGCCTATCGACTTTTAACATTATATTGGAAAAGATAATTCGAGCTGCAGTATTAAACGAATAAGCTATTATCTTTTATAAGACATCATTGGCTTCAGCAACCGCGGCGTTGGTTTTGCAGTTTCCAAGCTGGATAAAGAAGCGAAGCGAATGGATCTGGAAGTGAACGAGGGCCACAGATAAACAGTCAGTGCACTCGCGTCTTCGCTCCCGCATTACTGTTGGCAGTTGCAATTTAAACAAAAAAAAAAAATAGAGCACCCTGTTTATCTGGGAACCTGTATTAATACCGATAATAATGTGAATCGCGGAATCCCACACCGAGCCTCTCATCACGCTATCAACATCGAACGAAATGACCCTTGGAGAGTTCCGAAGAAAGTTTCGCCGAAATAAGGAACGACTGGCGTGCTTTGTTCGAATCGGAAAAATCGAAATAACGCCAATTAAGAACAAGAAATTCGATTGCAATGTGAAATTATAAAATGTCAATAAGTTGCCATTTCGTGTCATATTTTTGCACCAAAAATTTCATCTAATGAAAACCAGTCATTACCCATCGATAATCGGGCTTATCCCAATCCGGATAAGCGAAGTGTAACTGTATGCATTTTTCAAATTTGAAAAGAAAATTTAACTTTGGTTTTAGTTTCTTTTTTCGTTCTTTTAATATATTTTATTTCGTATTTTATTAACTTTTTATTTAAGTACCTTACAATTCAAAGTATTTATTATTAATTTTGTCTTGAAGAACTCATTTATACTTTATTCAAATTCAGATTTACATTACTTCACATATGGTGGTATATATATGTATATAATAGATTCTAATAAGATTTTGACAAAAGAATACTTTGGTTATTGCTGTATATAGTTTTGTTGCTTTCTTAGACTTTTACTTGCTATTGAGTAATTTAAGGCCAAGTTAAAATGTTTTTGTTTTTTTTTTTACCTTTTTCAAGTCTTCAATAGATATACTCGTATAAGAGTTACATAGATATGTATGTATGGATAACACTAATAATAAATATTAGCATTAAAACTAAATACAAAGCGACAGTTAAAATTTAATTGAAGTTGATCTATAGACAAATTTTTGAATAAAGCTCACAGGCTAAATTGTAATTTAAATTACTTAGCTTAAGTACATCAGATTTGTTTTTTTTGTATTTTTGTCTTTACTCTTTATTTGTTGAACATTTTTATTTATATTATAAGTCACTTTGCGGTTTGAAGGCCTCACTGAAACATATGCTATACAAAACCGTTATCAAGTGTTTGTTTGTTTTAATTAAAAACTATTAAATACATATATCAATCTAATTGCTAATAATAATATTTTCATTTCAATTTAATATTCGTTTAAGTATTTGCATTTAAGGCATTTTACTGTTATTCGTTGCTTAGTCATAATATTCCTCTATACTAAATTGTTTTTTTTTTTATTTGTTTATTATATTTTAAGTCTTTTGTTTTGTCAAGCATAACCTCAAAATTAGGCAAAAGTCTATTAAAAAATTTGTAAAATTACGTTTGTATGTATGTATGTATGTACATACATTGTAGATATTAAGACGTTAAATAAACTGAGTTAAGTTCCGCTCGCTGTGCAAAGGATATCTTTGTTTCTTTTTTTTTTTTTAATTTTTTTAATGAATAATATTTTACAAGTCATTATGTATGTACATATGTGTGTAGTATGTATGTAGAAAAAAGCTTTGGTATATATTTTGTGGGTGAATTTTATTACAATTGCACTTTTGTGCTTTATATATCTAAGCATACATATAGTATGTATATATGTACAATAAATTTGTTGTATGCGTATATTATTACTAAATTTTTATTAAAAATAATTCGTAGGCATAGCGTAGTATTAAAGAACTAACATCGCTTACATAGTATGTATGTATATTCTTATTACAAATAGCAACAGTGGGGTCTAGGAGAATGCTCTGAATATCAGAGCAAAAATCAAGATATATAGTTTTATGCGTTTATGCTTCGTTGAACAATGTTTTATATAAAAAAAAAATTTAAATTGTTATCAGCTAAGTTTAAGTGAGAAAATAGTTTGCGCACAAAGATCGGATGCCAAATGGCAAATATGTAGAACTCTTACAAACATTTTCTATGTAAAAAATGCATTGACAGCAACTACTTTGGGAATTTTTGCATAGAAATTTTGAATGTGTACGAGTTTTTGCCAGATGTCAGGCGATCTTGGCTAAGTTCATACATTGACTCAAATCACTGACTACACGGTGATTTTTTTTTTTTTTAAATAGGTCGATTTTTTTGCAACCGACTGTCAAAAGAATACTAGATAGGCTAACAAATTGCGTGTAAAGCAATAACACAAACTGGGAAAAATATACGCCAACTCGGTAAAATGATATCCGACCTGAATTGCGACAGTGTTGCTTGTTGCTAGTCGGTTACAAAGAAAATTGAAAAAAGTTCTCAAAAAAGCAACCGAAATGTTTAGCTACTTTAGACCTGCATATTTTAATGCTAAAATTGAATAAGCTACAAAACTGCGTACTCAAAAGTTTCTAATTAAAAAATTTTAGTTTTCGTAAAATTTTTATAAATTTCGGACAGTGTGATATTTTGATTTATGTATATGCCTTTTGTTATATAACGAACTATATTTTTATAAAAAATTAACGAAACAAATTTATGATGAAAAATATTACAAAAAAAAAATTCGAGATGTGGTCAATTGTTTGAGTCACTGTACTTATTTATGCAGATATTAATATAAATAAACTGTCAATAATATTATTATTAGCTACATTGTAAGTGATCGCAACATATAGTACATACATATATATATATATGTCTAAACTTATGTAAATATCTATGCTTGTCTGTTCTTTTCTACGATTACCAAACTTTTTTGGTGCTAGCTGCTTTGCTGCTTAACGACATTAAGTTCTGAGCCGATTTACAAAAAAAAAATTGTTTTTTTTTTACAATATTTGGTGCTATTTGTGTGTCTTATTTGCATTCATATTTTGTTTCAGATTTGACTAGATAAAGTCCGTGTAGAGGTTGTTTGTCGCCGCAAACTACAGGCTGCTCAGCTTTCACAGTTAACCGATCGACAATCCCGGCAGCAGCTCGCAACTAATTTACTTCTCCACACCCAAAAGTTTTGCTGCTTCATCAGCAGACGAGAGTAATTTGTTGAGTATACCTTGATCGCTGATGCCTAACAGATTACCAATGAGATCGCTATGCAAACCACCATTTGGTTGCTCTTCGGAAATATTCTCCTTTTGTTCGCCACCCAAATGACTGCTACGCCATTCGTTCGCTTTGCTCAGCAGCTCCTGGATTTTGGGTGTACGCAAATTAGCCAACGCAGATGATGATGTAGATGTAGGCACCGCCACGTTGGCTGTTGTTGCTGCAGATGGCGTGATATGAGTCGCAGTAGGTGTAGGCATCTGTTCATCGTCCGAGAAATCCGAACCACTATTGCCAGTTACAGAAGTATCCCCACCAGTTGTCCCGTTCTGTCCAAGCGCCGTGTGTTTTTTCATGTGACGCAACATGCTGTGTTTCAATGTGAATTTACGCAAACAGATCTCACATTGAAATGGACGTTCACCCGAATGGGTACGCATATGGCGGCGCAAATCCTCGGTAGACCAGAAGCGTCGCACACAGAAGGCACAGATGACTTTGCGATTGGTATAGGCCGGTAATTTGGGTAGCATAGCGAAACTGTTAGCCTCTTCGCCCACACGTCGTTCCTCATCTTCGATTAGTTGCGTTTGATTGGCTTCTGCCTCGCTGACAATGGCGCCCTTGGTTAGCAGCAGGGTGAATTCCGGTGCGTGTTGTTTTTTGATATGTTCCAGACAATTGAAACGTTCGGCAAAAGAGCTTTCGCATAGATGACACTTATACGGCAAATCCGCATTCAGTTGTGAGAGATGTTCTTTGGCGCGGAGATCAGCATCTGCACTGCTACTAGCGTTAGCCGTGCTCATTGAGACATTGAGTTGTTGTTGTAGCTGTGCGACAGCCATTTGTTTGAAAAGTTTATTTTGATGTTCTTGCTCCTGCTGTAGGCGTTGCTCTTTTTCACGCCTTTCACGTTCCAATTGCGCCTCTTCTGACCTACGCTTGCGATCTTCCTCGTCGCGTTTTCGTTGCTGTTGTTCGATCTCTTCGACAGACTTCGGCACCGGTATCGGCTCGTTGACATCTTCGGTTGGTACATATACCGACACCGCTGATTCCACGTCGCCGTGTTTACGCAACAGATGACGATCACAATTGCTCTTTGTGGTGAAGAGTAGCGGACAGTGTGAGCATTTGAAGGGTTTTTGACCGGTGTGTGTGAGTATGTGTCGTCGCAAGGAACTAGACCAGGGGAACATGCGCTGACAGTAGGGGCATGAGACGCGATTTGGCGCTAAACTGTATGCGGATTTCTTTTTTGGCTCAGCTGGCGCAGCTACATCTTCGGTGCCTGAGTTGTTGCTTTCGCTGGCGCTGCCTGAGGCTACCAAACCCTCCTCGTCGCTTTGCTCCATGTGGTTGGCCACGTCGCTAGGTCGGAAATAGTTGTTGAAGGACACAGCGTTGTTTGTAGCATTATCGACTAGTTTAGCAACGGGTACCAAATCTTGAGATTCGTCTTTAAATGGCGAGCTGGCAACTTCTTTCAAGAACTTGCCGACAGACTCGGCTTGTGCGATCATAGCTTTCATTGTATTGGCTGGTGTGACAGGCGCTGTAGGCGCGGCTGGTGTTACTGGCGCAGCGAGTTTACTTGGTGCTGGTTTGGTTGCGAACGAAGTATCGGGTTTGCGAGTGGTTGAGTTGAGTTTTTGGCCAGTTTTAATCGCCTGTTCTAATATGGTCTCTGCAACTTTTTTCGCTGTCTCGTTGGTGGGCTCACTATTAGGTGGCTTATCTCTGACTTCTTCCACAACAGATGCTGTTGTTTGAATATTGCGCATACTTTCAAAATTTTCGTTTGCAAACTGTAGCTCTTCCTCATCATCTTCGTTGTCATCGAGTATCTCTTCGACATCATCATCATCTTCATCCTCATCAATAACCAACTTGGGTTCATCATCTTCGATGGAGCCGTTAATATTCGTGGGCTGACCTAATTGATTGAATGCGAATTGCAATCCATTTGGTGGACCTAGTGGTCCGAGTGCAGCGCCTGCATTCAATAGCATCTGATGATTATTTACTATGCTACTTGAGCCATGTGCTAGAGCTTGCTGCAACAAATCGGTATCCTTGCGTGCCTTGAGTTGCTGCGCCAGTATGGCATACTTCACCTGTTCGGAAATGGGTGAAGCGCCCATTCCATTGCCTTGTGCTTGGCTGGCTTGGTTGTGAGCTTGCGCAAATGCCGCTTGCAAGTTGGTGATACTATTCATTGCGGTAGCACTGCTGGCCCCGCGACCGCGCATAGATTGATGGCCGCTGCGATGACGTTGTGCGTAGTATTGTGGATGTTGCTGTTTTACGTGACGCTCCATATTTGAGCGAAGTGTGAAGCGAGCAGAGCAATGTTCGCAAGCGAATGGTCGCTCGGTACGATAACGACGCTGCTTCTGTTTTGGCATGAGCACACCGTTTTTAATGACCATTTTGACTGGACCACCAGGGAGTACAGTTGATGGAATGTGGGAGTGACGCGACATGTTCATATTAGCGTTGTGGGTTGATGGCACCATCAGAGATTTTGGTAACATTTGGTTCATTACATTAACATCTGAGGTGGAATGTGGATGAGTGTTTAGCTTGTCGGCCATCATTGAATTCAAATGTGGTAGCATTGGCGGTGTCATATTGGGTGGTGCCGGCATATTTGCTTTATTCATGTCAACAGCCGGTTGGATAAAGGGATTGCCAGCAGCGGTGCCAGCAAACATTTGATTCATCAGTGGACGAAAATCTGGCATGAATGGGAATTGCGCCGATAGACTCCAAAGCTCAAGCATTTTTGGCATGTTAAGATTTTCCTTGACATAAGAAAATAAATCGAGCTTTTTCTCAGCATCAATACCATTTTCCGCCACCATCAATGGCACTGGTGGTGGAGCTACTTCTTTTTCAATTGGCTTAACTGAAGGCTTTTTACTTAAATCTAAAACGTCCATACTCAGATCGATTGGTGCGGCCTCAACGGGTTGCATGCTGGGTTGTGCTGGGCGTTCTTCGTACGCGTCATTGTAGCTACCAATCGAGCCGGTAGACTTGTCAAGCAGTTGCTCCAAACTCTTAACTTGTATCTTCATCGGCTTCGCTGAAGGACTTTCGGTTGTAAGCATTTCCTTGAGGTGCGATACAGGCGTGGAACGATCTTTGGGATGATGCTGTTGGTATGGCAACTCCATATCATCGTCGAAGTCAGGTGATGAGAACATGTGCAGTTTCTTAACGGGATCATCGCATGTTGAATCCTCGGATGGATGGTATATTATGGCACGTTTTACCTCATCGCGTGTTGTTTTTGCATGTCTATTGCGCAAATGTCGTTCGCAGTTAGCTTTTGTTGTGAAAGCATAATTGCACTCTGCACATTCGTACGGCCGATCGCCATTGTGTGTGCGCATATGGCGCACTAACGCTGCCTTATCGCATATCGAGTAGGGACACATGTTGCAACGAAATGGCCCAGCTGGGCCGACGGCGCCCAAGTGTACGCGATTGTGACCCTTTAGCGCGCGCAAATTCGGAAAGACCGCAGTGCAGAGCTTGCATGGAAATTCGCCGCGCAATTTCATTTTACGAAATTCAGATGTGAAGGCATCTTGTGCCTCCTCCTCGTCTTTGTCCAAACTATAATTGCTAGATGGTGTGTTCACTGATTGCTCAAAGTTTTTCAAGAAATTTGATGTCGAGGACGACGAAGTCATATTGAGTATGGACTGTATATCCGCCAGATCTTTCGAATCGTGTGACTGTTGCGAGAGCAAATTACTTGCCAATTGATCAGATGGCTCTACGTCTGCTTCTTGTTTGATATCGCTGTTGCTTACATTTAACACATCCGCCTCATCGTTAGCCGAGTGCTGTGGCGAGGGTAATGAGATCAAACTCTGAGCGCAAAAAGGTTTTTGACTTTGCAAATAGAGCTGGCGGAAAAAGTTGCTGCGTGCCAGGCTCGTCTTTTCCTCAACATTGGCTTCCGTTAAGGGTGGTGCCGTGTAGCTATCGCTAAGACTACGACTACGTCGCGTATACCTCACCTCAGCAGTATGACATTCGCGCGCATGCAGCTCCAAGTCGTGGCCATTAGCAAAACTGCGACGACATTTCGCGCAATCCACCAGCGGCATATGACGATTAATGAGCAGACGCTGTGTGCAGGGATGTGAGCTAAGCTGGCGGTGTGTGCGGAACACCACCTCACAGTGGCGGCACTTCGCTGGTATATCAGAATGTTCGCTATCCAAATGATTATCCAGCGCGCGCATATCACCAAAATCACTGGCATTGCAGACAGGACAAACGGGACAAGTGAAGAGTGGCTTCTGTTCAGCATCGTCATCGTCTGACGACGCCGATCCTGAACAGGATGTATTTGTTGTGGTTACAGCTGGACCATCATTGTTGTTGGCGATACGAGCAGCGAATTCATCAACATCCTCGCCGATTACGTTGTTGTTTATAGTGGTCTTCACGCGTCGTTTCATCGCCACCATCTTTGTTATGTCGCCACCATCAGCGTCACCATCAGCGTCAGCGTTGCCAACGACTACATTGTGGTGATCACTACATTTACGCTTAAAATTACCTAAACTATAACGCTTTGCGCTGTTATTGTTATTGTAATTGCTGGTGACATTATTGTTGATGTTTTCGCTGTTATTATTATTGTTATTATTATTTTTGTTATGATTATTAGTTGAGCTATGGCTGATGGCACTTGATGAGGAGTCTGTTGAGCAACCACCGTCACTTTCGCAACTTTCTACACCGCTGCTATGTAAGCGTTTGCCATTAACACTTGCACCTGCACCCCCCGGACCACCACCACCAACACCTGCTGGCACAACAACAGCTGTGGCAGCATCGACCATGCCAGCATCTGTTGCCATTGCTTCGTTGGCTTCGCCTGATGCTGCTGATGATTTGACACCTTCATTAATCAAGCCATGACTTAATTGCGTATAGGTGTTGGTGGTATTGGTGGCGAGGGTGGTGGTTTCGCCGCTGCTTACTGTGGCGCTAGTGACATTACCAGACACTGTGTTGCTGTTATTGTTGCTGCTGGTTGTGACATGTTTTGTTCCATTCGAGTTCCGCCGATGATGATGATTGTGTTGATGCTGTTTGTGTGTGCGCATGTGCCGATGCATATTACCGTTAGTGGTGAAGGTGAGGTGGCAATATTTACAATTGAATGGCCGTTCGCCAGTGTGCACCAACACATGCCGATCCAGCGATGAGGCAGAGGAGAGCACCTAAAGTCAGTGGAGAGAACGATTAGATGGAGAAAGAGAAAGAGAGAGAGGCATACATAAATAAATAATTGTTGCATTGTTAAGTTGTTTTTTATATTGTAAAAGAAATGTAAAAAAAAATTTATGGGGTCTCCCATATTGTGCGTTGGGTGTTGCTTCAATTCTCATCTCGTTCTACCTGGACAAATTCATTACATAATTCAACTTTCATATACGAATTCATATAAGTTGGTGTTAACCAAGCAGCTGATTTGATTCACTTACTGGACTGAAAGTCAAAATTGTGTGTTTGTTGTAGTTATTATTATCAGTGTACGTATAATTTGTTAGTGCACATTTTTTGGTTTTTTACGCTTAACGCCACCTGATATGAATTCGCCTTGATCAAATATCTAAGTAGTACATATCTATTATGATTCAATTATTAAAGGTTTGGTAAATAATAACATTCGAGTTTTGTCGCTCCCTTGTTTTTATCATCGAATATGCAATTCAAACCTTTTTTTCAAATATAACATAGAAACTTTTGTTCCACAAATTTAGCTTATACTCCAATTTGCACGTAAATTTGATCATTTGGCGACGATCAAAATATTAAAAGAAGGAAAATAGTTTTTCCTACAAATGGCTTAGAATCATTTTTTTTTAAATAGATAGTATGAGAAAAAAGCAAAGGTATTTCCGGGTGACTATTAAATAGAAGTGAAAGACGCGACAATTGTTGATTTTCCTGGAATATTGCATGGGCCAGAATTATCGGTCGTATTCTGTTTCATATGGTTGCCTATGGTTGATGTTTACTGAAAAGCTATACAGGTCTCTGATATCAGTTCTTAATTTACTTATCTTCTAAAAGTCTACTGGTGTTATTAATGTCTGGGATATCTGCATATTTTAAGGCTCGAGCTAATCTTTTTTTTATAATCTATATCCCGAATTTCGGCAGAAAAAAGTGGGTGAAATTCCATAATGAAGCATTAAAGCGCTAATAAAAAGTTATAAATCCTAAAGTTATGTATTTTACTCAATGGAATTGGACTGAGAAGGGAATGGACAGATTTGGAAACTTTGCATTCCACGGTACATATGGGGCTTACGAAGCAAATGAAATTGGGAGAGTTTTCGGAAAAAGCGAAAAAAACTTAAAGTAATTTTTTAACTCATATTTTTATGAACTCCTAAAGGCTTGGTTAGCGATAAAATATGTATATATACATTGCTTATCATAACTATACGACAGAGATTTTATTTTACAAGTTTCGACACTTTATTTATAACTCACTGGTTCCCCATTCATTTTTTAATAAAAATACGGTCCTTTCTACAAAAAACCGTATAAATTCAATTTTCTAACTTTGTACAAATATCAGTACAATTTTTATATTGAACAGACCTAATATGTAAATATATCTAGAAGTGTGGCAACTATTTTTCATATTATTTCTTAAATAAATTATTTTTAAATAAATTTCTTTCTAATAAAACTCAAAAAATTTGCATCGAAATTTCAATCTTTTTAATTAGAATTTCTAAACAATTTTTCGGAATGCAAAGTGAGTGCAAGTCTAAAGTGGCTCAAAATTCGCGATGATTTTCGATGATTACAAATTTAAGTTTCAGAGTAAATATGTATAACGAATATCTAAAAAAAAAAAATTATAAGCACTTAATATACAGTTGCGAACAAAAAAATAGAAGTGCTAACAGAAACATTTTTTCAATTATTTAAATGCCTTTTCTCATTTTTTTTTGTTAAACTTTGTTCTGTAAATTTATTAGATATTAATTGCATAAATTATTTGTTTTCTATTATAAAAAATAATAAATATTAATTCTGAAAATTAAAAAAAAACACATATCAACATATCATATTGATTAGTTTGAAAATTTCCTCGTATTAATGTTATACACTAATATTGATTCTATTGTTTTGGCCATACCTGTATTTATTTTATCGGAACCATGGTAGTTAAAAACACACTATTGGGTCGCATAAGATTGATTATCATATGGAAAATTACTTCTAACATATTTCAGAGTCAAAAGAATGAGGTAACGGAAATTTTTGTCAAACCAATATCATTACACAGGATAAGAGTAATAAAGAATCTATTAAGAGTAAAGAATTATGCAACTATCCCAGTCTAACAATATTGTGAGAAATTATACAAGAATTTTCTGTGTTTCTCTTTTTTTTATATAATTATCTATCGAAATGAATTCTATTCTACTAAACCTACCTTGGAGCATATAGCACATGTGTAGTTCTCTGTATCACCAGAAGCATAATTGTGACAGCGTATGTGATTCGTGAACTCGTGTCGCGTCGCTGACACCACATCACAGATCGTACACACAAACTTCATGTCCTCACGTTCTCTATCACCAATACCCGATTCGGGACTGGATACCGAGGTGGACGATGCAGCCAAGCCGGCACCACAGCCGCGTGGCGATGAAGCAGCCGACGATGAACTATTTGAACCATTCGCCGAGGCAGAAACGGAGGCCAATGTAGACATTGAATTGTGTGATGACGTCAAGTTAATACCAACTGCAGATGCAGATGCGGATGTGGACATTGATGTTGTCGCCGCCGCCACCGCCCCCGCCATTGAAGCCGAAGCTGCCGCTGCCGATAACATCGATATTGCCGATGCATTTAGGTAATGACTACTACAGCTAGCGTCCACGAAACCAGACTCATTGTTGTTGGTTAATTGTTCGGATGCGGAAGTACTACGATTGAAGCGAAACTTCTTGCGCAGTGAATTCGGATCATCCGCATTGAACTCCAAATGTACGCTGGTACGTTTATCTAGACGGGTTGCGGTGCTACGTCGCTTGTGATGACGCTGTGACCGCGCACTGAGTGCATTCTGTTTTGAGCGTTGCTCATCTGGCGACTCCTCATCGTCATCGTCGTAGTCATTAGCCTCATCCGAGTCGTGTAGACGATGTTGGTGAGGCAGTATTTTTGTTGTTGCACCAGCGACTAGGCGCTCAGTGGGTGTGGCGGTTGCACCGAAGGCATCTGTTGTTATAATCGCGTCATTGCTGGCGGATTTTTTTGTGTTATTTTGGTTGCTTTTGTTGTTGTCGTTTGCGTTGCTGCTACTGCTGCCGTTGGCGGTGGTGTGTGGTGTGGATGTGGCCGATGTTTGTGAGCTTAACTTCTTTGGTGTACGTCCCAAATCCAAATGTTCCAACGATGATTCCGATGTGGATGAATCACGACGTTCCATTTTGGCGACGTTTGATTGGATGGCGGCATCCAATGTGGGTTGTGTACCAGCGGCTGCTGTGGCTAGCATTTCGTTGCTGATATTCGATATATTTTCCTATGCATGCAGTCGCTTGCAGTATTTAGAATTTCGTCGTTTTGGTTTGTTTTATTTTTTCAGTTATTTGGTTATGAAACTGTGATTTACGATTGAATAAAATCTAAAATGAGAGCAGAAATTAAATGGCAATGTGATTAGATTCTTCGATCTGTGTGAGTTGAGATAAAAATTTTGAGAGTAGTGCGGGCCAAGCAAAGTGGCAAAATAGTACAGTAGATATTTTTTTAATGTTTTATTTTTTGCGTAGTAAAAATTTTATATTAGAAAGGTTAAAAAAATAAATGGGGGAACTTGTATGTATTTACAGAGTCTACTTTATCTGACGATGAAAACCTAGAAGTTTGTATGTACATATGTATGTACATACATATATACAGTGGCTCACATTGAATATGGTAAAATTTTATTACGGTCTTGAGTATTTTTTTCCACATAAATATCATGTGTGTTCTATGGAAGAAAATGCGTTAGATCATAAGTAAAAAAAAAAACACGAGTGCACCTAAGTGCGCGAGCCAGAAGTAAAACTTCTTTGTGATAGCAGAAATTAATAAACGTAGTCTTAGTAATTAGTAGTAGCATTAGTAAAAATAGTGGTAGAAATTAGTAAAAATAGTGGTAGAAAAAAGTAGTAGCATTAATAAAAATAGTAGCAGAAACAAGTAAAAATAGTGGAGAAATTAGTAAAATAGTGGGAGAAATTAGTAAAATAGCGGTAGAAACTAGCAAAAATGGTGGAAAAATAGTGGTAGAAATTAGTAAAGCGATTCTGACGTGACTTTCGTTACGGGATGTAAAAAATCGCTGCCGCTAAAGTTTTACTTCGTAAAAAACCAATCAATGCAAAGCTTTGGGAACTTGAAGCATGGAATTTACTACATAAAAATTGAAATATCTATAAATCTACAGTGCCAACTTCTGAAAATTCTGGGAAAAAAATGTTTAATGCCGGTTTTTTCAAGTTTGTGAAATATTCATAAAATATTTACAAAGTTTAAGATTTAGACACTTGTTGTTAAATAAACTTTATTTAAAACAAAAAAAATACATTAAAAAAATTGACTATTCAAAATATAAAACTGAACCATTTTCACTGTGACTCACTGTATGCACTATGTATGGAAATAGATCCCCTTCAAATGCGATTTTGAAAAAAAAAAGTTTTCTGGCCACCCTAGGTTTCTCCTTTCACATTTTTCTTCATATCTTCGATATTTATAGTCGGATTTGAAAATATGTTATACCAATGTTTTTGTCTCCAGGGGACGACGGAATTTCAGTGACCTCAACTACGCCATTGTGACGACCTTTAATTTACTGGCATTAGGTTGGTAATAACTGAGATCTGGTGGGTAAATACCACAATGAAAAATCTGAGGTGAATGAACTGCCGGAACGAAAATTTCACCTCGCGACGAAAGCATTGATGTATCATACAATCAGAGCTGATCATAAATGTCAAAGATATGACGAAAAATATAAAAGGTTGACTCCAAGGGTGGGCGGAAAAAAAAAGTTTTTTTTTTTCGAATTTACCTTTAAAAATACTTGACTCAAAATTCACGTATTTACATCTCACATGCCTAAGTCCTCGTGTGAAGACTACGTCTTGCAAATCTGAAAGCATTGATTCAAATCTTTGGAATCCGCTTAACTTAAATAATGTACCAAAATTATGAAATTAAAAATAAGATTTTTAAAATAAATTGTTGAATTTACAAAGCTGTCTTTGTTATAAATTATCCACTTCATAATAATTAAAAAAAAAGAAATCCTCATCAGTCCTTGTGAGATCAAAAGTAGTTGTGGAATTCTGCCCCGAAATCTGAAGGGCTCGCTGAGATATTATCTACACATAATTATTGTTGGGTTCCTGGTCACTACTCTCCCCGATATTAATATCAATGAAGTACTTTGTTAACCTAAAGTTGAATCAAAACAGATAATAAAATAAATAGTGACGTTGATTTTAAAATATATTTTAGTTTGAGCGCCGATAATTCCTTTTCTACTTTCGGGTTCCAAAAAACATTACGGAAGCGCTGTTATGTACATAGTACGTACCTACACATGTATGTATGTATGTATGTACAGAATAATAAACACCATAGATACATATGTATATATTATACATACATATATATGGACACTCGTACTCGTAGATTCTGATTAGACAAGAGAGAGCTAGCTGATTTTGGACGTTATCTTGTTGGCTACTAATTTGTAGTATATAGGTAGTCAGATACATATGTACATATATTACATACAAGTACATACATATGTATGTACGTACATATTTAAAAATCTAAGCTCTTGCTTCAAAAGTGCAATAACTCAAAAATTGTCAATTTCGATATTATATAGTAAAATGCAAATATAAACGGGCCGGACAATTTATATATGTATAATGCATTTTTTGTTAAATATTGTTATTTTTGTTTTCATAAAAATATCATAATAATATGCAAAAATCAAAGAATCGAAAATTGTATAATATACAAAAAACACAAAATAAAAATAAATTCCATCAAAATTTCAAAATTCTTTATCAGAGTAGTTTTGTTGTTGAAAATTTTGCGGTATGCAGTTTTGTAGCCCATTCAATTTTGTTATACTGTAATTAAGTGCGAGTTTAAATTTGGTTTATTATGTTACTTTTTGTGGACGGTTTTGTGCATTTTTTGCATTGAGTATATGTGTGAAATTTACAAAATGTGCTTGCAGCAGATTTTCAAAGGTAGAGATGCAGTGTTGATGAATTTAAAAATATTATCTCGTAGTTACAGTTAAGATGAAGTCGACTCTAAAGTTAATTGCGTTATTTTGACATAATTGACAATTAATTTGGATATCTGTCAAAATTCATCTCATACTTTGAAATTTTCTATTATATACAAATCTTAAGTCTGTTCAGGTACCTATGTGCATATACATATATACATAGATAACAAACATTTAAACCAAGTCGAACCATATATATGAATTTTCTGTAAATATTGACTACAAAGCCTTATAATGGATTTAGTTTTTGTGAGATATATGTATATAAATGTAAATAAGCACTATACATTTTAAATTCGATTTTTCGCAAATATACATTACTTGTAGTTTATATTTTTAATTTCATCAAAATCGGACTATGAAAAAGGATTTTCTGAATATCTCGACTACAGCGCCATCTAGCGGATCTATTTTCAAAAGTATTTTTAATCGCACCTACATCATGCAATTTCGAATATCTTCAAACTCGTATTATAAATACCGATTTTTGAATAACTAGACTCTAGCGCCATCTGGCGGACTAAATTTCTAAAAGTATTTATTAACACATTAACACTATCCAAGTATAAGTTTTCAAATTCATCAAAATCAGTTGGTAAATGTAAATTTTATGCATAGCTCTATTCATGAGCCACCTAGCGTATAAAATATGCATAACAAATTTGATTAAAATCCCTTCATTAGTTTTTGAGTCAAGTTTTTACAAAGAAAACAGCTAAAATTTTATATTGAAGAAATATTGGATAAAAAACACGTAAGACTTCAGAGCAAAAAAGTTTGAAATTTTTTTTTGTATTAACTGCACTTGTTTGCTAAATGTCTGAGTACGAGTTTGATGAGAGCTAAATCAAAGGTTTAATTTCCATCAAGTTCGGTTATCGGTGTCATCTAGCAAAATTAGTGCCTGGTAAGCTTACGGCAGGTATCGATTCTGATTAGCATCTATCCATGTGTAGTATTAATGAGACATTGAGAACACGCCCCATTTTATACTTTACATTATTGGGCTAGAAAATTGCATAATCGAACATTTTCTGATAACATACCTCTTAATTAAGTAGATCTACTTCTTTTGTTTAACAAAATATCGGTAAATTGGAAATATCTCGAAAACTTGCCCATTAAAACCAAAATTAACTTGTTTTTCGGAATGATCGTGCGATTGTACACAGGAATTATTTGGAAACATCCTGTGCTCTTATTTTTGCTGTAAGCCAGTGTAATTCATTTTTTATTTATCAACGGAATATTCTGTGCCCACTTTCCACTTTGTATTGAAACCAACGAAAATACATATGCGATTTTGCCACCCCTTCTCAACGATGGCCATATACAATATACATATAAGTAAACTTGCCCTAAGTGGTTGATCCATAAAATTAATTTTGTATTTATGCTCACAAATTCCGGACTGAAAATGTAAGGTTAAAGTTTAACATTTCAAAAACTGACCTTTAAGCTTTTTAAGTTCTAGGTAAACTATATTCACATACAAACCATTTGTATGCAATTTTCGAAACACGTACATATGGATGTGTGCGTATGTATGTGTGTTTGAGTGCAATGCATTTGCCGACGGTAAATTTTAAAAAATTTTCGTCTTGTTTGAACGAAAGATATTTACATAGATTTGGCACAGTAGTTATTTAATTAGAATCTAATTCATTCAAATATTCACAGAAACAGATTCATTTATTTGCGAACTATTTAAATGAGCATCTAACTACTCCTAAAACTAAAACTAAACTAAACAAAAAAAGGTTGCGGTTTTTCCACCGCAATTATAAAATTTATTATGTTCTAGGACTTCCGCTAAAATATTTCGGTAAATATCAAGATTTAAGTGAGCTGGATCGATTTGAAAATGTCTCTAACGAAGTTGAGTTTTTTTTACTAATAAAAATACATTTGTTTAAATATTAAAAAAAAAAAAAATAACCTAACTTCAGATGATAACACATGTTAAGCTTAAAAAGTCAGCTTTAAAAAAATTTAAAAAAACTTTCAGCGTAATCATCTTAATGAGATTTGTGAAAAAAAAATTGGACGCGAATGGGATTATTTAAAAAGATATAGAAAGAAAGAGAAAATACATTTTCAATGTTTTACTCGTATTATAAATCTAAGTCAGCCAAATTTTGGTCAAGTTATTAAAGGCTTTCTTAAACCAATCTTCCAAAAAAGTCCAAATACAGCATTCATCTTAAATTTCATTATTTTGATTTCGTTAATGCAGAAATTTTAATCGTAAACTGTTCTATGATCTGCGGTGATTTTTTTTTAAAGCAGAACTTTTAACCTTAAACCTTTTTATGACCTGTAGTGATTTTTTTCAAATTTTTTTGTTTAATAATTTTTTTTAAACCTCAAAAATGGAGTTAATTTTAAATCGGTTTAGCTCAGCTACTAAATCTTAATATTATTGTGAAATGTTTTGGTGATGTCTAAAAATATAACGAGTTTTACAATTCCAATGGAAAAATAATACCGGGTGTTTTTGGATGTCCCAAAGTACATATTCTTTAAATTTTTTTAAAATAAATATGTCACTCTATTATTTTTCGGAAATGCTTCATTTAAAAAAAAAAATTTATTAAAATCACTTCAGTACTTAGAGAGCCAAATCGTTTCAAACATTCCCCATATAATCAATTTTATATAATACAAAATTATAAAAGTTTTAATAAGTATAAATATCTGTATATGAAAATATATATAGATATTAGCTCTCGCAGTTCTTTATATGACCATATCACAAGCTCCAATGAAATCTTATTACCCCAAGAGACGGTAGACGAGTACCCGCTGCACCTCAACTAAGTTCATCATGTGCTATCCAATCTCGATAGGGGAAAAGCGCGCGTGAGACTTGAGTAATCGATAATGCAATAAACAACTACAACATGCTATGTATCCGTACATATATTTATATCACTATATTCTCTGATAAGCGTATTTAGCTTGCTGCAAATTAAAGCTACATAAATACATAAATAACTTGTGAAATATGAATTTTGCTCTAAAAAGCTGAAAAAAATAAATGAGAGAGCGAATAATATGCGTAATAAAGATAATCAATTCAAAATTTAGATTTTTCGAGCTTGTATCATAAGACGATTTTCCTTTAGTGAGCAGAATGACCTCAGTAAACCAACATTGTTTTTATTTCCCACAAAATAAACATTTTGAATTACTTCTCTTTCTCATTTCCTAACAAAAGTGCTTGATATCACTTAATATATTTAGCATGTTTAAGGATTACTCTAAAGGCCGTTTTCTCAATGTCTGGTTAATGTTACCCAAGGTTAGATGGAAATCAGAATCGAAATCTGCCGTAAACTCAATAGTTGAAATTTTTGACAGTTGCTTCAAACCGAACTTTGTGTAATAGAAATCACTAATTAAGTTCTAATTGAACGTTTGATAAGTAATTAAACCAAGGACCATTAAAGTCAAGTAGATTTGGATAGCGCACGCCTCTCGGTAGGTAATGATAAAAATGATTTGCTTAAAACCTCCATTTGTGTTAAAACAGAGCACAAATTGAAGAAAAAACTCAGCCAAACACTCATTATCGATATAGGCCACAAATAATTATTATATTGGTGTTATTATAGATTTCTGTATTAATTCAAAACAGTGGACTGAAGAAGGAAATGTGGTTGGGACCGCCCACTTTACACCAAAAACGCATATCTCCGAAATTACTTTATCAAACTCAACCAAATTGATAATAATTTCGAAAATTTTTAGAAATCGTGCCAAAACCACGCCCACTTCTCATACAACGGTAGTTTACAAAAATAAAAAGAAAATCGATATTTTGGTAACAAATAGGAATGTCTCCGAAACTAATTTATCAAAATCTTCCACATTTGTCACACAATTCGAATTTAAATTCTGTAAGAGTTTCGAAAAGTATTGAAATCGGCGAAAACCCGCGCCCACCACTCATATAACGGTAATTCACAAAAAATCAAAATATTCGATATTTTGTTAAATCATGCAGCAAATTTGCTCAAATTTTGTACGAAGTATTGAACTCGAAAGAGAAATGCGTAAAAATCCAAATTTTTGAAAATGGGCGTGGTACGTTTAAAGCATAATAATTTAGTTGTGGGTTTAATTAAATAAATAAAACTCTTTTAAGTTTTTAAGAATGCAGTGTGTTTTATTATGCTAAAGGAAACTTTGCGAAATCGATTGAAAATATTGAGATTTGAAAAAAATTACGAACTTTTAAACAGCCGTAAATAAAGAAATTTTTTCCGATTCGAAGATGAGCTTGTTTGTTTTTAATTTTATCTAAAAATCACCACTCGTGGTGAAAACGAAATTTTCATGAAAATAACATTAAAAAATGCATAAAATCGCATCTCATTATTATTAAATATTTTTGAATATTATTGATGCAGAACTCTTTAAATCAAATTTAGCATCAAAAATTATAAATTTCCACGAAAAAATTTTTATTGCATTTTTGACAGGGTTCGGATTAACAATGACTCACATCATAATTTTTAGAATACCGTCTTTATCAATATAAAAGGGCTTCAATGAAATTTTCGATATTGAATGTAGAGCATTTGCCGCTTTGGTAATGCACAAGAAGTTGTCTTCTAACGAAATTTTTTGAATCAGTTTGCTGCTCGCATATTTATTTCTTCAAATAAATTTACAGCAACGGCAGAGTAATTTTTCAAGTAACAGATATATTGACAAAATTTTCTTGAGATTTTCATTGAGAGCTGGAAACTAAGGTGAAGGACTTTTGCATACTTATAGTTTCCCTCCCTTTTTTTTAAGTAATACATTTTCTTTATATTTACCTGCTTTACGCCAAGTTTTTTTTTGCAGCCAATTTTATTCCAAAAAACACTTAGTTTTGAGCGAAAACGCTTCAGCATTTAGTTTTATTTTGATTCAAACACTTTAATCACAGTTACTATTCTCTATAGCATGTTTTATATCTTACGATATTTTATATTTTATATTTTGTTTTATTTTATTTTACTTTTTATCTAAAACTTATGTGGTTAGCTATTTTATTAGCTTAGGAGCGAGTGGTAATCCTTTGGTAAGCTTGTTAATAATTTCTTAAATTTTACTTTGTCACAAATTGCAATGTGTTTATATTTTTAAGGCCTTATAATTTTTTTTTTGGTTTGCTAAATTAATTTGGCTTTTTAGTGAGCACTTCCGTATGTCGTAAAATATCATAAAATTGTAGAATCGATGCACAAGAGGCTAGAGCCAAAACACTTTTAGCATATAGTAAATTTCTTGAATAATGTTTTCTTTCTTTTAAATTATATAGTCTAATATCTCAACAGCAACTTGTTTTTTATCTTCTTTGTTTTTGCTGTGAACATCCATCACACTAAGCAGTATCATTTGCTATAATTTTAGGTTAGTAACTCTTCTAACTGGAACTTCACTTTTATTTTGTATTTTCACAACTCTAACGACCCGATGTTTTCAACAGTGGATGTATCCACGTTCACGGGCGCACACGGAATGATACATTCGCGTCACGATGATTTTGATTGAAGTACCGCAGCTTGGCTCGTTCTGTTTAGTTCAGAGCAGCGTAGAGCTGTGCAGAGTAGAGCAGCGCAGCGCAGCGTACGCAATAGACGACCGAAGACCATAAAAATCCACAAAACCAAAAAGGTTATTCACGAGCACAAGATATGAGCGCGCGTAGAAAGACAGACGTAGAGATGTGGATAAAGTCCAAAGTAGCAATGTGAGACTTCTTATCTGTTGTTTTTTTTTTGGTTGTGCCTGAAGGGTAAAACGGTATTTCCAATGCTAAAATTTCTACAAAAATTTCGTTGTGCCGTACTTAACTTCACATCTGTTGGGGGGGGGAGAGGGATGTTTATTGTACACGTTAGCTGTTTTATGTACATCCGACGGTGTGCCAGGTATCCTTTACCGTTGGCTAGATGAAAGACGACTGTTGCGAGAGCCGATCCGTGTACTTGTATTTAAAGAAAATTGTAAAAAGAGTCAAAATCGCCAGCGTCAGTTACTATTTATATATGTATGTACATATGTATGTACATAGCTCCTGCTGAGCGAACGGGTAGTAGTGGCTGAGTGGATGGATTGTGGCAGCGGCGACAGCGGCGACAGCGACAGCAGCGGCACAACAAGAAGCAACTCTTCTCCAACAGCAGCAGCACACGAACAAATCTAGCTAATCCCAATTGAGAGTAGAATGATAGCAGCGCTACCAATACCAGCGCAATGCCATTGCAGAACTACACCACCAACACCAACACCAACAACAAACAAGCAAGCCAGCCACCAGTCGACCAACCCTGGGTGAATATTGTTTGTGGTGAGTGAGCAGAGGTGGAGAGAATGACACATAGAGAGATAAAACTGTGAAGAGAGCAATCGATATGAGGCAACTGAAAAACAACAATAAAAAAACAACACAATGTAGCAGAATTATCTGCACTGGCCAGTATAGAGGCACGTTCACACACACACACACACTTACTCATCCACAGACGAGTTAGCTGTGTTAGTTGGATGTCGTCTCTGCACGGGAAGACAGCAGATAACCGTTGCGCTGCACGTAAAGGAAACTGCTACACAGCTCACACAAACACAAACTACATACAGAGCATGGTGGCAGCGACATCCGCGATGCCCGTTGAGCGCACGGAAGGGGAAATGTCATTGGCTTTTTTTTTTTTTTTTTTTTTTTATTTGGTTGCGACCCGGTAGGCTGGGAATCTTCATAGATACGAGAAGCCCGTGCGACTCGCATGCCCGATTTGCCTCCTGGCACCTACGGACTAAACCCAACCTCCTTCGTACGCTGGGCCTGTGGCATCCCCGCGGGACTATCAATTCCGATATTACTTCGCAGGGCAGGCACTGGACATTATTATCTATCGTCACTCAACGTGCGTTTTCGCGCCGCGCTGTTCTTTCATCTTCTCTGAGGAGCTTCATTATTTCAGCGATAATATCTGCACATTCCTTCCATTTGTCTGAATTAGACAACATCGCCTTCAGCAGGCCTTTGGGGGTTACTGCGCTTCCTATACAGCGTTCAAGTTGGTTACGCTGATTTTCGAATTTGTGGCAGTGCATAAGAATATGCTCCGCGTTTTCTAGTTGGCCATCGCAATGCAAACAATAGGGATGGTCTGCATGCGTGAACCTGTGGAGGTACTGTCGGAAACAGCCATGTCCGGTGAGGAACTGCGTGAGGTAGAAACTAGTTTCCCCGTGCTTTCTGTTGATCCATTCATCTACCCTTGGGATCAACTCTTTTGTCCATCGCCCTTTCGTAGACGATTCCCACCTTTGTTGCCACTCTTTGATGCTACGTTGCATGATCTCTTTACGGTTGATTGGGCTGCCCTTCATTTCTGCCGCCGCCTTTGCCGCTATGTCTAGCGGGCACCTTCCAGCCAGCAGGTTTGCGGCTTCGTCTGACACTGTCACGAAAGCACAGCATACCCTCAGCGACGCTAGTCTATGCACTGAGGCTGGTGCTCTCACATATGCGGGAACAGATGTAGCAGGTGCCCAAATTGGTGCCGCATACATCAGGATCGACGAACTGACGCTCGCCAGCAGAGTTCGTATTTGTGGTCTTGGACCTCCCATATTTGGCATAAGTCTTGAAATAGCCGTACCAACTTTCCTCGCTTTGATGCCAGCATAATTCAAATGTTCCTTGAAGCTCAGCCGGCAACTGTCATTGGCTATGCATGGGTGTGTGCGTGTGTGTGTGTGTGTGCGTGCGTACGGATGTTCGCCGCGACGCTGATGATATGCTATGACCCAGCGTCAGCAATCAGTAGCGGCCATGATTGGAGCTAATGTCAAATAAGCTGAGAGAGAGAGAGAGAGAGCGAACAAATCGCGCAAAAGAAAATAGGATGAAGTTTTTGCGATGTCATTCGGTGCAGTAAGCGCTCCTGGGATTGGGTAGCTGTGAGGAGCAGTAGAACAATACTAGATGGGCGGATGTGCGGGCAGAGCTGGCCTATTGTGCGCGGATTGAAGATTTGTGTGTGGTACATACATATTGACATACAAACATATGTATGTACATGCAACACTGTGGTTGTTGTTGCAGTGCGTACTGCAAAGAGATGGTGCAAGATGGAAAATTTCATTTCGCAGTGCAGGAACGATATACTGCAAATGTAGCTAAAAGAATGCTGTGCTGCTGCGCGTACCCAATGGGGCGAAGCGAGATAGCAGTAATAGCAATAAAGCGCAGCCACAGGAAATGGAGGATGGAAATGGGTTTTCACTGCCGGCAATTGGGACAAGTCTCTCATGATTTTCGAAACGAAAAAAAAAGAAAAACAAAAAAGAAAAAATGATTGGTATTCTTCCATTTTCGGTATTCGAATTTCAGACACTATGAGTTGAAATGAGTTATCTACATACATATATGTATACATATTTGCATGCTGGGATTTATTTATTCCCTCATAATTTTGTAAAAATAATTAATCTAGGTATATTTTCGGTATACGATTTTCAGCCGCTGTGGAATGCAAGTGGAATGAATCAACAATCTTCTAGGATTTACCATTTCTCGCAAGAACGAAACCCAATTAATAGCAGCCGCCAACTGCATACTCATACTAAGTACATATGTACATATGTATGTACATATGTATGCATGTATGTATGTAGTATATGTACATATGTATATCGGTTGATAGTTTAATCGCCCTCTTAACCAGCGTGAAAACGTATGGAGAGGCGCACACACCTGACGACTCGCGATGGGCCGACTAAAAACGTTGAATTGCCGACTGGATAGACAGCCAGCAGGTGGGTTTAACAAAGTTCCAATATTGGCACTGAAAATGGAATAAAACATTTTTGTAGTAGTGCGCTTTCGTTCCTTTTAAAACTAATTTTTATGAGAGAATTTAGCGTTTGTGGTTTTTACGGAATGTCTGAGCAAGAGTGCATTCTAAGTCCATTACTTTTTATAATTTTTATTAACGGCATACATAAGTAACTGTTTCTACTTTGTGGATTTCTTATTTTATGCGGATGACCTTAAATTGTTAGCAGTAATTAAAGATCTGTCTGATAAAGCCAAATACCAACGATATATTAATGTCATACATTATTGATGCCAAAAGACCCGCCTCTCGTTAAACGTAAAAAGGGTTTTAAAATTACTTTCATTAATGCTGGCACTACTTCTTATACCATCTAGAATAATGTCCTGCAAAATTTAAACAAAATTAAGGACCTAGGGATTTTATGTCGTCCTAAACTTGCTTTCAGTAGTCATATTAACGGTATTGTAGCGAAACCATTCTTAGTTCTTGGTTTTTTGCGTACTATTAATGTCCTATTAATCCTTAGATCCGTACATCTTGAAGTATTTTTTTCCAAGATCTATTCACTGCCATCATAATAATCAGCTTTCGTGGGCAGGATAGCACGAATACAAAAAATATTTCTCAAATTTGCTCTAAACTTCCTGAACTTTGCAAATCCATTGTCTTCTTATACATCTCGCCTGATATTGATTATCTTAAAGTCCTTGGAAAGTCGTAGGCCTGTAATATCATTAACCTTTACATACATATAATGTAATTTAAGGCATAATTGATAATTGATTGATCCTGAGTTGAAATTTGTGAACTTTTTGGAGGCCGAGCATTTTTTGTGAAGTTGATTTTTTTCTCGTTCACAACGATATAAAATATATAAATATACAAAATATATACATATATAAGCTTGGCGGTTTTTCGAAAAAACATGTCTTTATCGACAATTTTGAAAATTATGGAAATAGTTAACATACATACATAAAATTAAAAAATTCGATATTTTAATAAATAATATAGCAATTTCACTTAAATTTGCCAATTTACCACCTTCGCCGATCGCGAGGAGGCTTCGAACAAAGATACCCTTTGATAACAATTCCAGGCCTCACAGCAGGCACTAATTTCATCTGTGACATTACCTTAGTCGCTTCATACCAGTATTGCTAAATTTATTAATTAAGCCTTCTTAAACCACTTTCGTTTGAGACCATATTGTGGAGTATCAGTTCACTGAATTAAGTTGAAGTAAGACTTTTAAACTGGTGGCAATCCTCTCCATAAATATGCTTGAAATCAAGCTTTTTCAGTTAACACCCATGTTGTAACATTTCATTTATTTGAATTTAATTTCTCAGCCAGGTGGTAACCCACTTCAAAAATATTTTTGTAATTAAGTCTTAAATCTCTTTAATAAAGTAGCATTTCAGTTAACGATTTAAATTAAAATCGAAACTATTTTTGAAATTAAGCTTTAAACCTTTTTTGATTAACACCCCTATTCTAGTATTTTATTTAATTAAATTAAAACTTTCAGCCGGGTGATAACCCTGCAAAAATATATTTCGTTTGACATCATAAAGAGGGATTTCAGTTAACTTATTAATTAAATTGAAGTAACACTTTTGAACAGGTGGAAACCTTCTTTAAAAATATTTTTGAAATGAAACTTTCTTGCATCTTTTTCGATTAACATTGAATTTTAAGTTTTCAACCAAGTGGTAACCTGCTCAAAAATACTTTTGGAATAAACCCTTCTTAAACCTTATCCTATCGTTTAACATCCTATAGTAGGATATCAGTTAATTTTTTGAAATTAAAATATTTTTGAAACGAAGGATTTTTAAATCTTATTCCATTAACATCGATTTAATTGAACTTAATTTTTCAGGTGGTAACCTTCCTCAAAACTGTTTTCGAAATTAAGTATTTTTAAACTTTTTTCGTTTAACATCAGGCAGTAGGATGTTGTTAAGTTTTTTAATTAAAGTTTAAAGTTAAAAGATTAAAGTTAACATATTTATTAAATTGAATTTAGTCATACTATTTTTTTTTGTTTAAATAAATAAATTGAAAAATACTAAAGTAAGTATTATGTTGTATATTAACTACATAAAACAATTAATTTTTATTTGAAATAAAAACATGCGACAGAAATTTAAAGCTCAGTTTCACCCGAACTTGGACACTTCTTTACTTGTTTGTTAATATTTTTTATTAAATTCCTACCGATCAAATTAAAAGCTGTAATATTTAATTCAAGACAACACAAGACGAACAAAACAATGAGCGCTATTGGGTTCAATACACCCAATTGAAGTCGCAGCGCAGGTAAATTATAGCACGGCTCCTATAACAGCTACTATGTACCAGAGGCAGGTTTGGTCAAAGCGGAGGCAAGTCAAAAAGCCAACTGCTGTAGGGAGGGAGCAAAGTTACATGCGTGTTCATTTCCCATTAAAAATTGCAATTATAGCACAAATTGGCAGCGAAAAAAATATCATATAAACGCTTTCGATTTAATTCTGCTCGGCGATGCGTTTTGTATGTATGTAGTTGCTCTAGGGGCGGCCGAGGAGCGATTTGTTTTGTAGCAGTACCGGAAGTTTGTTGCTTTGTTTTTGTGCTACTACTAAGATATTTGTGGAAATAAATATTTATGTAGGTATCTAAGTATGAGCACTGTAAGTGTGGAAAATATGTGTGCATATAAAAAATTCAAATAAAAATAAATACATATGTTGTGTTGTGTTGTGTCAGTGTTTTCACTCTTCACCAAATTTTTTTTTTTGTTTTCGTTTTTGCTTTGCTTCACTCTTGGCAGCATAATAAACGCAAAGTTCAAGTACTCGACAATTTGTCGCAGTTACTGTGAGTTTTTGTTTGCTTTGTTTTTTATTTTACTTAGTGTTTTTTGTTTTCTCTTTAGTTTTTTTTTAGTGACTGCACTCGCTGGCATTTCTACGCAAATTCCATAACATTCCAACGGCGTAATTACAACCCGTTTAGCCATTTAGCAGCATTTAGCAGCGGCATAATCGTCACTAAAGCCGGTAATTATGATTTTCGTGAGAAGAAATTCACTTTCATTCACACAAGCTCGCGTTCATCTAAGCGTTTTCATCGCATTGCCCTTTTTTCTTCATTTTTGTTTTTTCACTTTAATATTTTTTTTATGCTGTGCATTTCATTGCGAGTTGTCGGCACAGTGTAATAAGTACAGTGGAAAAGTGGATGGAAAAAAGTATAGCTATGACGTTTCATACAGTTATCTTCAACCAAAAAAAGGGTTTGAATCCCAACAGTATGTAAATATTTAAACTATTTTAGTATATAAAATAGAGGAATATGTATTTTAAATAAATGCTGGGATGCCGAAGATGTATATACTCGTATA
Source organism: Anomoia purmunda (assembly GCA_951828415.1). NCBI lineage: Eukaryota > Metazoa > Arthropoda > Insecta > Diptera > Tephritidae > Anomoia > Anomoia purmunda. The sequence goes on from OX639995.1 coordinate 42,462,492, forward strand.
TACATTAGGGTGACTCACCAAAAAAAAGTAGCGGTGTTTCTACGGGAATTATAAAATTTATTGTTTTAGGACTTTCGTAAAAATATTTCGAAATAGTATTAAGATTTCCGTGAGCTGGATTGATTTGAAAATTTCTTTAACAATTAAGTTTTTTACTAATAAAAATCAATTTTTTTTAAATATTAAAAAAAAAACTAACATCAGATGATATAACGGGTTAGAGCTTAAAATACCAGCTTAAAAATATTAACCAAATTTTTCAGTGGAATCGTCACAATGAGATTTGTGAAAATAAATTTGGACGAGAATGGGATTTTTTATAAATAAATATATGAATATATTTTTCAAAACAATCACCTCAGATGATGAAACAATTTAAGCATAAAAGGGGTTTATGTATGAGTTTAAGATGTGTTCAACGGAATCATAATAAATTTATAAATAAAATTGGGACGTGAATGGGAGTTTGCAAATAAAAATAGGGTGAAAAATTACTTTTCCAAGTTTTAACTGGGTTATTTGAGTTTTTGTTGAACAAGTTTTTCAAAAACCCAAAAAGTTCAAAACAATTTGTTAAATATTTGCGTGCAGACCTGAGGGGTTTTTCTTGTGAAAAAATATGTAAAAAGATATACATATATTTTAATTTCTAAAAAAACTCAATTTTTGGAGGTAATTTCAAATCAGTTTAGCTCACGTAAATCTTGGTATTTTTTTCCAAATATTTTGGTGGAAGTTTTAAAATATAAAAAGTTTTATAATTCTTATTGAAAAGCAGTACCTACTTTTTTTGTATGGGAATGGATGCACCCTAATGTTCACATGTCAGCCCCAAAGTTACTACATTTTGTTCAAGCTATACCAAGTGCTATTTTATTGAAAGCCGGATAACTACTGTACACTGCACTACTGTAAATTTAAGACTTTATTTTGCTTCTATTTGATCTTCCATTTATACTAAATTTGAACAGAATATATAGACATACAATATTGCTTTAAAATGGGTAGTGCCACGCCCATTTTCCAAACAAGATTTTACCTACGTATTTCATTTTCCACCCCTATCCTGTGTATATAATTTTCTTATATAGCTGTTGCAATTTTGGGTTTTTTGATTTTCATAAAATACTGTACTGTGTACTGTTTTTGTAAAATACGAAAGCAATGTGTGCACTGAGTTTCGTTGAGATATCTCAAAAGTGTGTAGCGTACGAGGGGCTTTTTCATTCGCAGTGCTCCGGGTTCGCGTCTCGGCAGGACCAAGCAATGTCAAAAACTATAGAAACCTTCTTCTATTAGCAGTCGAATGTCCGAGTGTATCTCTGCCATCAAAAATCTTTCAAATGCGTAAAAATTAGCTTGAACTAAGCTTTTTTTGCAATTATCTTAACCAGTAGGAGATCGTGTCAAAAATGTTCAATTTAACTAGGAGTTAGAGGGTTAAAATATATTACAGAAAAAATACCTCGTTAAACTCTACTACTCTGATACATGATTCTTTCGTTAGCTATTGGCACTTTCGGCGAAAACTCTACAACTTTAACCAACGTACAAAAATACCTAGACCCTCTCAACTAGCAATGAGTCAAAATTTGTGAAGTGGGATACCATTTTTCCAAAGGTGAAGTTTTTTAGTGAAACTAATTCATTCTAGTTCCCCACGATCAAAAAAATATGAGTTCGAAAATTTTCCGAAATTTCGAAATACAAATTTCGAAAAGTTTTTGATTTTATTTATTTTCAATATTAGGCAAAAAATGATTAAGATGCCAATAATATTTTAAAAAATGTTAATAACTTTTTCAAAAATAAATTTATAAAAAAATAAAAAATAAAAATGGCGAAAAGTCACGTTTAAGTATTTAAAAGTGTAAAAAAACATTTCGTAAAAAAGTTAATAGCTCTAACTTCCGAAATATTTCGAATTTCGCAAAATCGTCAAACTTATATTTTTTGAATCGTTGTGAACCAGAAAAAAATAATTCCACAAAAACCCTCGACCTGTCTTCGAAAAAGTTGGTTTGGGTGGCATCCTCTTTCATAATTATTAGTTTTTGTTGGACAGTGTATTAGATATGTATGTACATATGTAGTTCGGTATTAAGACCAGCTCCTTTTTTTTGAGTTTATGCCGAGCGTCATGCTGTTTTAGCATAAATTAAAATGAGATAACCTAATAATTAAGTTTTCTGTATAAAATAGTATTATTTTAAGTATTTCTTAAGGATAGCCTACTGTGGTATTCAAAATATTTTATTCTGAAATACCAAGTGGAATGCTATAGATTTTCCGTCAGTCTCCACTAACATTTTGAAAAATTACTATTTTTGTCTAAAACATTTATGAAAACACTACACTGTGCAACACCACACCGCTCTAACAGCTAATTTCTTCTCCTTATTGTTTTTGCATTTCCAACACTCAGCTCCATGCCCTGAAACAACTTTCCTATTGTTGCTGTGTTAATTAATCTAATATCTGCAATTTAGCAAGTACCCATTCAGCGAACTCCACTACCCGTGTCTGCATTGCGTCTGCGCGCAGTTAATTTGCTGTCGAGCATTGTCGAGAGTTGCCGAGCGTCAAAGGTATACATACATACATATGTATATATTTACATATTTCGAAACTTATAAACAGCTTCGTGTAGCGCATAAATCTACTGTCGTTTATGTAGCGCCACTATGCACCGCCGTTCCCTCGTTAAATTTCCATTTTCCCACAACCTAACATTGGCTCTTAGGAGTTGCCATAGCATTAGAGACAGCAAGCGGGTGGCTAGCGGCTGGTGGGCAGCGGGTGGTGCGTTTTGTGGGTAGCGCCATGGCTGCTTTGCGGTGTCTAATGTCATCGCTAAGGTATGGCAGCTGATAAGCTAGCGTTAAATTGTTGCTGCTTTTTTCGCCACACTTTTCATGTTTTTTTTTGTATTATGTTTTAAATGATAAATATTTTATAAATACATACATACATATGTATTCGTCTAAGTTTGTTGCTGTTAGTTCGATCATTTTTTTTTTCAAACAGAATTTGTGAGTAAGTAGTGATACCTTCAATTGCAAATTTCAAATTAAACTTTGCACTTTCATTCGAACATTTAACCGCAAAAGCGATCCACGTATGTATGCTTGGTCTGTGTGTGCGTTCAGCCATGTATGTGTGTATATAGTATTTATATACCTAACATGTGTATGTATGTATGTATGTATTAATACACCGCTGGCATTCACGAGCGTTTTGTGTGCCACTCGCGAACAAAATCGAGCGTGTGAATCAGCATTGTTTTAAGATGACGTTGGTAGTAGTAGGAGTATCGTTACTGTTGGGTTTTGATTATTTGTTTCTTATTGTTGTAGTTATTGTTGTTGTTACATAACTTAAGATGTTACAGGTGTTTGACATTTGCTTTTTATTACTTTTCATGGCACTTAAGAATAAATTTGTAGTTTTTATGCAAAAATTAATTTATAATTACGTAGAGAATTTTTGAGAACTTTTAATTATAAAAAAGTGTGCCATTTGCGCATGAATTTTATTGGGCATTCCTAAAAAACAAATTTTTATAAATAAATATAAATTATTTCTTAATTTTTTCGTTTTCTAAAAAAGCAATGTATGCGCAGCAGTAGGTACATCTTCAGTAAATAATTGACAGTTTTGAAATATAGAGATTTCTGGCTAGTACTGCTAGATTTAACTTATTAATTAATTTGTATGAAACTTTTTCAACGGGTGGAAACCTTCCACAAAAATATTTTTGAAAGTAAGATTTCTTAAACCGTTTTCGACTGGCAAACATGTTGTTGTTAAATTTAATTTAATTTTTCTGTTAGGTGCTAACCCAGTTCAAACATATTTTTGAAATCAAGTATAAATTGTTTCATTTAATACAGAAGGATTTCCTTTAATTTAATAATAAAATTAAGCCTTTTGAACTGGTGGCAACACTCTCCAAAAATATTTCTGAAATTAAGCTTTCTTAAGCCTTTCTGGATTGACACCTACGCTGTAATGTTTCATTTAATTGAATAAAATTTTTCAGAAAGGCGGTAAGCATCTATAAAAATATTTTCGAAATTGAAACTTCTTCAACGACTTTCGTCTGAGATCATACTATAGTGGAGTTTCAGTTCGCTTATTAATTAAGTTGATGTTAGCCTTTTAAACCGGTGGCAACCCTCTCCACAAATATGCTTGAAATTAAGCTTTCATTAAGTTTTTTCGATTCACACCCATATTCTAATACCTCATTTAATTAAATTAAGTTTTCCAGGCAGGTGGTAACTCTCTGAACTCTCGAAATTAAGTCTTTGTAAACCTCTTTCGTTTGACATCATACAGTCGAGTTTCATGTACCTTATTAATTAAATTGAGGTAACACTTTTGAACAGGTGGAACCTTCTGTAAAAATATTTTAAAAGTGAAGCTTTCCTACATCTTTTTCGATTAACACCCTCGTTGAAATTTTTAATTTGATTGCATTTTGGTTTTCAGCCAAATGGCAGCCTGTTCAAAAATATTTTTGTAAAAAGTACTTTTAAACTTCTTTCGTTTAACATCATATAGTACGATTTCGGTTTATATTTTTAAATCAAGTTGGAATTAAACTTTTTGAATAAGTGGCAACCCCCTCTAAAAATATTTTTAAAATCAAGCCTCCTTAAATCTTTTTCGAGGCTAATATTTAATTTAATTGAACTTAATTTTTCAGGTGGCAACCCTTTTTAAAAGTGTTTTCGAAATTAAGTCTTCTTAAACTTCTTTCGTTTAACATCGTATAGTGGGATTTCAGTTAATTTTTTAAATTAAGTTGAAACTAAGTCTCTTGGATATTTGGCAACCCTGACCAAAAATATTTTGGAAATAAAGCTTTAAACCGCTTTATTTTGACATCGTATAGCTGGATTAAAGTTTACTTATCAATTAAATTGAATTGAGTCTTATGAATCAGTGGCAACTTTCCCCACAAACATTTTTGAAGTGTAGCATTCTTACACTCCTTTAGTTTGATACTGATTTTGCACTACTTCATTAAATTTAGTTTAATTTTTAAGATAGTTGGTAACCCTTTTCAAAAATGTTTTTGTAAGTAAGACTTCGTTTGACACCCATATGAAATTTCTAATTAACCAAAATCCATATTGACGTTTCCACGTGACTAGATAACAAACAAACTGACTAACTCATGTCCTTCATACTTTGGTAGTATTAGAAGGATTGCTTTTCACCATGGCTTTTGACCAATGCCATATTGATAATCTTATTGCTTGCAAATTCAATCAACCCTAGTGAGTGTGTGTGAAAAGTGTTGAAGGATCTTGATAACCAAAGTCAATACATACACACACATAACTGCGTAGGTGTGCAAGCAAGTCACCACCACCGAGCGAAGGATAATTTGTATTATTGCCAATGGACGCCTACGTAAGTATTTAAGTAAGCAAAAATGTATCCTACCTTTTGGCACGTGAACCAAAAATCACTTAGTCACGCTAGGTAGACGTGTAAATTGGCAGTCACAGTGAAGATGTGATTGTTTGTTTGTCCGCCTGCCTCCGCAATTAGAGAACAAATCGTCATCTTGCAAGCATCCCAACGTCTGCATATTTCCTATTATCAAAAGTGAGTCGTCAAGATGACCGGACGTCTGGTGTCGGTATGAAGGCAGTAAGGCACTTAGTAAATATCTAGATGAGTTTCTAGCCTGCAGCCAACCTTCCTATGAATAATCAAATCAAACAAAGAGGCGTGACTTATGGATGTGGCGCTCACTTTCCTGGCGTCCAGCCACAATCGTGGTAATCACTTGGTTTTTTTTTTGTTTTTTTTTGTTTTAATGTTTGTATTTAAATTATGCCATAATATTTAGGCTTCCGACTACTCAAATGTTTATATGTACATATTTATCGCATATCTGGCACATTTCGGCTGAGCATAAAACCTAGCTGATCGATTTATGAGCGGCAATTCCGAATTGGGTAATTGTTTTGGCTAATTTACGAGTGATTGCGGCGAACACATACTATATAAATATATATGTATGTACCTATATATTGTATAGGAGCTCGAGATATCCAGCATAAATTTTCCAAATGCTCAATGGTATTGCGCATACGCAGCAATTAGGATGACATTCGACCGGATATACAAAAGGAAGGACAACAGAAGCTGATCGTCCGTCCGGCAGGTAATGAAGGTTTATGCCCTAGCCGGAATGCCGCGCTGATTGTGAGCAAAAGAAAAAAGAAAAAAAAAATAAACAACAAAAAAATATTCGGCATTAACAATTTTATTACGTTTGTTTTTGCGGTTGGCTATGTTTACGACACATTTTGTACAATATTTTGTTTACCGCTGATAAAACAAAACAAATTTCGCCTTTTTTTTCAAACGCTTCTACTAGTGTTTGACATTTAGTTTTTTGTAGGTATGTATGTGTAACAAATTTTTTCGTTTTACCGAGCGTGTATTTGCATTGGCTGACTATGCTTGTAAAATGAATGCTCATTGACAGGTTATAGGCATGACTTGACTTGAATTTGGTAGATATGTGATTGCTTTGCTATAAATAACGTGGATATTTCGAAGGGATGAATCAGCGGTGGGTATTTTACCAAATACTGGCATACTTATGCATTAGGTTAGGTAACATTTTTTTACTACGTCGTGCGAGATTTTTCTACTCTACTGCAACTCCTAAGAAGTGCCAAAGAAATCACATCCCGTGAAGGTGAATAGGGGCACTCCCCAAGGGGGGTTCTTTCACCGCTACTTTGGGTTGTTGTGGTCAATTACCTGCTGTTGCGACTAAACCAAGAAGGCTGACAAGTTATTGCATACGCGGTTGACTTAGTGCTCATTGTCAGAGGAAGGTTTTTTGGGTACCTTGTGTGAACTCATGCAGGGGTATCTAAGTGTGGTGAGCAGCTAGTCTCAGAACTGTGGACTAACTATAAACCCTGGAAAAACCAAGCTTGTTATTTTTACTAGGAACTACAAGATTCCCAGCGTTCACCAACCTTCGTTAAGTGGCGCTCAGTTCGTACTTTCGGAAATCATTAAGTTCTGGGTTTAATTCAGTATAGGAACTTTTCTGGAAGCTGTTCAATATTCACTGAGGAATATTAAGATCGAAAAAGTCACTGGCTGCCTTGTATTGTTGTAGGAGGCCATCGGTGAACACTGGGTCTTCTCTCCTAGAGCTATTAAATGGTTATATGTGAGCAGAAGATAGTAGAACCGATACTTCCGTATGGAATTCGTTTCTGGTGGGATTCCCTGGACAGGACTACGGTAGTCAGTAAGTTGGAAAGAATGCATCGGCTCTTATTGGAATCAGCGAAGCCTTTCGGACCACGCCAACACTAGCGCTGAATGTTATGTTAAGTATACTTCTAATAGATACCGCGGGTATAAGTGACCCTGGATAATGGTCATTCGAGAATACTGCAAAGTTTCGACTTAATCCCGCCTACAACGGACCATGGCGTACCTTCCATAGCTCCTAAAGTATACTTTGGTACCGCCATTTCTTCTAGAGAGAACTGAGTGGGGTGCGATATGTGAAACCGGGGGCTGGTGAACTTATTCATGGATGGATCTTGATGGAAGGGTTGAAGGTGGAGTGTACTGTCAAGAACTCTGCGTGATACAAAAATTTAGGCTAATAGATCATTGCAGCGTTTTTTCATGCGGAGGTACCCGCCATTAAAGAAGCATTTCAACGTTAAGATTATCTGAATTCCCGGGCATAGTGATATCCCAGGAAAGTGAGGAACAGATGAATTAGCCTGGCAGGGTACACTTGAAAATGACTCCTTAAGTAAGGAGCTTTTCGAAGTTCGTCTGGCCACCTTTCGGCTGCTTCTGAACATATGGGTCTGCGATTAGCTTGGCAAACGCTGGACAACTGCTAGAACAAGTAGAGTCGCGAGTTCGTTTTGGCCAAGAGAGATCGGAGAAGATCAAAGGGACCTTCTACGGTTATCCAAGCCGTATGGGGGTACTAACAGGGCACTGTTCAATGGTAATCCGTGCGGTGGAATCCGGGAAAAAGTATTGACACAGTATGCTTTTTTGTTATATTGTTCACAATTTTTGATTAAAATATGACACATTCTATTACCAAAATCATATTAGTCACAGCTTCACACACACAAATTTCAGCGAATTTAAAAAAAGAGTAATCAAAATGTTAAAGTTATACAGAAAATATTTTTTTTAATTCTTAAATTTCATATCTAACAAAAACACCTGCTTGAAAAATTTCAGATGAGCAAACCGTGCCGGAAAAAGTATTGGCACATCATTTTTTTTAAATATTATTCACAATGTTTTTCATACTGAAACTTTTTTTTTTAATTTTTTACCGAATAATGGTTGAGCATTGGTTATATGGAAGAAAATGTTTAACAACGTCAGCAAAAACAAAAAAAAAAAAACGAAAATCAAATTCAAAGATTGAATGTATAAAATTTCACACACACAATTTTTCAAAAAAATCTGGTTAATAATTTAATCCGTTTCGCACTTTGTACAAAATTCAGCAAATTAAAAAAAAAAGTGTCATCAAAATTTTAAACTTAAGAAATTTTTTTTTAATTCCAAAATTTCATATCTAACAAAAACATCTGCTTGGAAATTTTCGGATAAACAGAAGTTTGACATAATATTTTTTTTTTTACATTAATCACAATGTTTTTATGCTAAAAATTTTTCGTTAGTTCTTCGTCAAAATATGATACCAAAATTATTTAAGTAAATATTTTAAACCCTTAATTAAAAAGAGAAGACATTTTGAGAATTGGTTATATGGGGAAAAATACTAGAATTGAATTTTATATCCAAAATTTTTCTAAAAAATCTGATTACTAAGTTTGAGGTTTTGGTGACAATTGTTTTTTGTAATTTTTTGTAATTTTTGCATGAGGTTTGAAATTTATACTTATGTATATGGGTTTTTATTGAATGAAATATATTTTGATAAAGAAAGAGTACAAAATTTTTAGCATAAACACCAGGGAGAATAATATAAATAAAAAAAATGTCTGTGCCAATACTTTATTCCGGCACTGTACATTTGTGTACAAAGAAATACTAGCAAGTCAATTTTTGACTATTTTGTATTTTATTTAAATTTCTTTTATATAACTCAAGAACAAAATTTACTTTGTTACGAAAGAAAATGATGCACACTGCCAGCAAAAAAAATCAACAAACATTTACCAATATTTTAAACTTGCACTTTATTACAATGAAATTGAATGCCCTACAAAACTGCATGGCCAAAAATTGTGATATGATTTTTTTTAATTGTAGAATTTTTTTTAATTTTCTAGAAAGTGTGAAATTTTTTTTTACAAGGTTTTTGTTATAGAATTAACTTTATTTTCATAAAAAATAATTAAAATTAAATCAGGAAAGGCAAAAATTGCCAAAACTTGTGATTACATTTGCTAATATTTTTGTTTTAATTTGTCGTACTTTCATAAATTTTCTGGAAAGTTTGAAATTTTTTCTTAAAAGGTTTTTATTAAAGAATTAACTAAAGTTGTATAAAAAATAATTAAAATTAAACGAGAAAAGGCAAACATTGTCATCGCATTTTCCTCCTTGATTTTATTTGTCGAACTTTTATAAATTTTCTGGAAAGTTTGAAATTTTTGCTTACAAGGTTTTTTTGTATAGAATCAACTAAATTCGTATAAAAAATAATTAAAATTAAATGAGGAGAGGCAAAAATTGTAAAAACTTTTCATCACATTTGCGACTATTTTTTTTTAATTTGTAAAATTATTATAAATTTTGAAATTTTTTTCTCACAAGGTTTTTATTATAAAAGTAACTAAAATTTGTATAAAAAATAATTAGATTTTAATGAGGAAAGACAAAAATTGTTAAAACTGGTCACTACATTTTGCTACTATTTTTGCGAACACAGGTGTACCTATGTATATATATTTATATTGCTGTATATTGGAACGATTTTACGTCATTCCTTAACAAGTTTGGTTTAGAGACAAACCGGTTTTGGCGTTGTGCCATATTCAGTGCAATTTTTCGTTCTAGAACGTCACAACGCTGAAACCGAAATCGAGTTGTCTTCAAACCAAACATGACAAGGGATTGTGGAAATTCTTCCAATCCACATCAATTTACGGAAAAACAGAAGAGCAAAAAGAGTTATTTTGATGATCACATTATGCAAGCGCAGAACCACTTAACTAAAAATATCTTGCACTTAAGATAACACATTTTGACTAATATCACATTGAAGTCTGACACAATTACCATTTCGATTCAATTTTTTACCTTCTACAGTAACAGTCGTATGCATATCGCTTCTCAATGTCTGGATTCTGTATGCACATATGTATGTAAATGTTTGTATGTATGCACTATGTGTGTGTTTTTTGGTTTTGTTTTTTTTTTTGACTAGTACAAAGTCACGGCTGACTTTTCGCGTTCAATCGAAAGATACAACTGAGAAATGATCTCGACGAGTGCTCAGCTTTCAATGGAAGATTTATCAGACACATATGAAAATGGTAATTTGGATGCGCGATTACGAGATTAAATACACAAATAGGCCGACAAACACATAAACATACATACATACATACATAAATATATGTGTTCTTTATTACTTTCGTTAGTATTGTTATTGTTTTGCTACGATTATTATTGTCCCACTGTTTGTATGTTTACACAAGTGTAATTGCGATTGTAAAAAAAAACAAAATAAAAACAAAAAAATGTGAATGATGATGAAGAAAAGCTTAAAGCAAAGCACAAAGGGCTGGTTGGAGACTGTGGAACGAGAAGAAACAAAAAAATAAAATAAAGAAACAAAAGCATGCATCTACCTTATTTAATTTAAAATAAATATATGTACAAATATATACATATGTATGTAGATATTTCAATACATACATATATAGTATGTATACAATAGTCTAAAGATTGCTATAGAATTTGCGAGGGAACGGAGTGGGGAGATTGATAAGATGATCTCGCGCACGTTTGCTCGAAAATTTGCTACGTTTTAATTATAGATACATATATCTTCATTTGTATGTACGGATGTGTGTATGCAAACAAAAATACAGTGAAACCTCAATATAACGAACAATAACTATTGACCTCATTTGAATATTAGTGTATTAAATCTTCATAATTTCGAAGTACGTGCATAGTCAAAATCGGCATACAGTTAGTATTAAAGTTAGTATCGACCCATTTAGATTTGGCTGGTATTTGGTAAGAAATTTTCTTTCAACCTAACACAAAGTTCCAACAAAGGAAAATTAATTTAAAAATTTGATTCCAAAAGTTATTATTTTTTTAAGGTAATTTTTTTAATATCTTGAAAACTACTATAGCTACAAAAAAAAACGTATATTTGGGGCTACAAAAAATTTATATTAAACAAACTTTTGGTACATTAAAAAAATTATGAAATTTTCAAACTTAAAAACTCTTCCTTTTTTGAACTCATTTGTTTATGAAATATTTAGTGCCGAACAAAAGTATATTATTCAGAGTTTTTTTTTAATTTTTTACAAAAATCATATAAGTCACAATATAACATCTTGCATAAAATTCACAAAAATTCAGAAAATTTAACAAAATGTCTTCAAATTTTAAAACTTTTTAATTCGAATTTCAAAAAAAAAATGGGGGAAAAATTTGCAATTCCGTAAAAAAATAGCAAATAACCCGAATTTTTAGCCTCTTAAGACTTGCACTCTACAATAAAACTAAATGAGGTACAAAACTGTATACTCAAAAAGTTTTTAAAAATTCTGATTGGGGATTTCATGACAATTTTTTTTTATTAACATTAGCAAGCATTTATTTATATAATTAATTTTACACAAAGAGTTATATTTTTGTAAAAAACATTATTAAAAATAAATTTATTAACATAAGTGGCCAACTGTATTCTATTGAATTTTGTTTCGTCTGATACGATATGAAATTCCACGAAAAAAACGCTAATTTAGAATATAATTACTTTTTTCCTACATATTACCCAAAATTGTAAAATCGAATAATAATTCCATAATTTTTATTAAAACATTGTAAAAAATAATATTTTTTTTTTGAATTATTGTAAAAAAATCATATCTTTAAAAAAAAGCATTCTTGTAAGCTGTGGGATCTTTTGGGATCTTATATATGTATATAAGTTATTTACAAGGTGCTATCTCAAAAATATAACATTGCTTAATTTAAATAATTTTTTTTAATGCAACCCAACAACACAGCTTTTGAAATAAGAAATTATGTAAATTTATGATTTATGACACATATGAGCACTTTGTGCATCGTCGAATAGTATTTAAAAAAAAAATGAGCACATAAATAGTTTTTGATTTATTAAATTTGGCAAATTTGAAATTTTTGGTTTTTCAAAATTTTGTATACAATAAATATATATTTTTTTTGTAGTCCCGAGAATATTATTTAAAATAAATCCACACTGTTTTTTTGTAGTTGTACTAGTTTTCGAGTTATTTAAAAAATAAATTTGGAAAACTTGAAAACTAGTGAAACTTAGAATTTTGCATAAACTTTTGAATTTATGTAAAATAGAAGGATTTAGATTTAGAAGAAATATTAAAAATATCAAATATTCCAGGGTATATAAGTAAAATAAACTATTAAATAATAAATCTTATTTCCTGCTGTGTAGGCTGGTAGTTTCAGACATTTTCGGCAAAACAAATCTGTATGGCAAATGGCCAAAATGCCAATCAAAAATGTTGTCAATTTTGATTAAGAAATTTTCGTCCGATCGCCAGCTGGTATAGGTTTCGTAAATATTGCAATTTAAAAAATTTTGTTTTTGAAAATACTATAATAGGTTTGATGGGTGGATGAGCGTATTTGTTGAATTTTAATATTTTTTTGGCCAACTTTCGCACGAAATGCTCCCACTGTACGATGAGTGCATTTCTGACACGAAAAACCATCTGTTATTTGGAGTTAGAGTAAACCTGTCGTGTGACATCAAGAGAAACGCCACAAATTATATAAGAACCTCGGCCTATAAACTCAGTTTCATATCACAGAAATCCCTTCCAGGCTGTTTTCAGCAACCGCGCCGGTTGGATCACGTACCGAATGGTAGAACAGACTTACATAATATTAAAGTAAGGAAACTACAAAAACAATTTTTGTTGTACAAATTGCAAACTTGTAACGATGTGCTCATTAATATATTTAAAAAAAAAAATCCTGTTTGAACTAAAAACATACGAAACTAGAGCCAATATTTCTTTTCTGTTTTTTTGTTTGATATTCCAAAAATCTCATACATATAACAAAACTATAGCTATGGCGAAACAAATGTCTAATTTCCCCAATTTCTTTGTACCGTTGTTTCACTGTAAATCAGCGAATGCACGTATGAAATAATACATTTGTTTCTTTGCTTGTGGTTTACTTTTATTATTTTTGTAATTAAGCTCCAATTAAAGTAATTCGAGAGACGCTTATTGAAGTGATTTAAATATGATAAAAGAAAATCACATATTTAATGGAGGCTAGTGAAACGAAAGAAAGAAGTCAAAAAAAAAAAAACATAATGTTACACACAAATTGAGATAAACTGTATTCAAGATAAATGTGATAATTTGCAATTTTGGGATTTTTGATAGTTTTAGAAACAACCACGGGATCGCAGAATTCGTACAGGGATCTTCAATTCAGTTAAACCAGAAAACGTTAACCTTTATATATCTTATAGATATATAAAAATCTCCTGTCACGATGCTTGTGATCGAACTTCTCCAAAACGGCACGACCGGTTTCTATGAAATTTTTTATGGATATTTGATCGGAATGAGAATAGGTCGTAAAATATATTTTATGCTTGGGAGAGAATTACCACCTATTTCAAAATTCAAATTTAATTAAAATATACATAAGTTATATGAAATATTAAAATATATGTGTTAAACGGTTTGTCTTGGAGACCAGGTTCATAGCTAATTTTTATGAGGGTTGCCACCTGTTTGAAAAGTCGAATTTAATTAAACTATATAGAAGAACTATCAAAATATGGGTGTCAAACGGTTCGTATCAGCAAGGAGAAGGCTCATACATATACTTCGGAGGGGGATGCCATCTGTTTGAAAAGTCAAATTTTATTAAATTATACATAAGTATAGAACATACTAAAATTTTATTACCAAACGGTTTGCTTCGCTGAAAAAAAGGTTTAACGCTAGTTATATTTTGGAGAGGGCTGCCACCTACTTGGAAAATCGATGTAATTAAATTATACACCAGTTATATAAAAAAACTGTTCGATTTGCTGAGGTGAATGCTTATAGCATATTGAGGGTTGCCACCTGCATGAAAAATCGAATTTAATAAAATAAAAAAATATGGGTATCAAACGGTTGGGTTTGGTGGGAGAAGGTTTTTGGCTTAAAAAGTCGAATTAAATTAAATTATACGCAAGATATTTGAAATACGTAATTAAATAAGGGTATCAAAGCATTTGTTTCGCTGAAAAAAGTTTAAAAATATATTTTGAGGAGCGTTGCCACCTTTTTTAAAAGGCAAATGTAATTAAGTTTTACGAAAGGGCATTAAATAATAGGATACGAAAATTTCTACAGCGAAACAACTTGTTAAAAAAATGGAATTATCTGTTTCCAAATTATACTAAAAAAATAAGCGAAAGTTGTCCAAGATTAATTCTTTTTAGGCGGTCAGGAAGTCGGAGAGATTTACCCATGTTGGATTAACAGGAGCTATGAGAACTTGTCTAAAAGAATCCATGGAAGTGCTGTTAGATTTAACACCACTTCATAGTATCCAGAAAAGAAGACTACCTGGAAGATGACTAGTTGCAATATCGGGGCAGAAAGGTATTTACGTCGTGGCATAATTGATATTGAAATTGCAATACCGAAAGATATTATGCAACCAGAGTTTTGCTTTATAAAACAAGGTTTGAAACTGAACACAGTAACACAACGGAATGGGTAGGCATATCTGAAACATATAAGATAAACCAAAGTATGA
The DNA here is from genome assembly GCA_951828415.1 of Anomoia purmunda. Lineage (NCBI taxonomy): Eukaryota > Metazoa > Arthropoda > Insecta > Diptera > Tephritidae > Anomoia > Anomoia purmunda. The sequence goes on from OX639995.1 coordinate 42,477,534, forward strand.
TAACTTCGTACACTAAATGACGGTGAGGATCTTAAAATCTCACCAGGTAACTTCTAAATTTTTGATGGAGTGCCTTAACAAGCTGAGCACACATGGTCTGACCCATTGAGTCTGTCTTCTCTGGGTGCCGGTTCTACAGGTATTTAAGGAAACGAGATCGCGGACAACCTAAAAAAAGGGAGCATCAACTCCATTTAATGACCCCGATCTCTTCTGCGGCATGGAAGGGGAGAAAGTCCACAGGAAACTATACTAGGAAAAATTGCCAGGGTTGGAACCCTCCAAAGCTCTCTTAAGATTCTATAACCTCAAACATTGTGGAGATTGTATGGGCTTATAGGAAAATCAATAAAATGAGGATTTATGGTGCAGGTTCCGTAGAGTAGGAAAGGAAGCTGCAAACAAGTGCGAATAATAACGGTGAGATTTCGGTTCGATGCTAAAAGTTCTCTCGAATGCTAAATTAAAGGGGCTTCTATAATCTATAAATAATATAACAATAGATCTCACGATCGCAGAGCTTAATACTCAACTATAATAATCACAACCATTACCTACTTTAGCCAGAATTTCAAATCCTAAGTCACTCATAATGCTCGCACGGTTTGCGTCCAAGGTTTCCGATACTTGTTGTCCGCTTTGCGTAAATTAATGGCCTTAGAGGCGTTGTTTGAACACTTCGTTTAATTAAGCAAAGAGTGAAGATTACTCCATTAATTCTCCAATCCAACAATACCGAGATGATCGATTAACTAATCTTTGTTGATCAACCACCTCTGAGGTTGATAATTTTAATAATTTTTAAAAACCCTGAGCCACCAGCTATGAGTAAGCCTCATCAGCCTGAACACCACCATATTGCAGGTTCAATTTTTATTTACTGCGATTTCGTCATTTCATCGATCGTGTGACGAGCGCCGTTAGCCATTGTGTGATTTTCGACACATTCTTGGTGACGAACGAACCCACGCAAATCCAACTGCATATCTACATATACATATGTATTCCTTTGTATTTATTTATGTTGAAATGACATGGAAAGTCCAATTGTCAACATAATTTACAAAACTGTCTTATTTGTTGTGCAAATAAATACGAGGATGCGCCTTTGTATGAAACTGATGCACAAAATAACAAAACCAAAAGAAGAAGCAAACAAATCGCACTAATGACTAAAAGCAAAAGACGCTAGTGATAAGCGTCAATGTTTATATTGACAAACAATTATTGCCTATGGCATCATTTGTGCAACAAGATAGCCAGCCAGCCAGCCAGGTCTGTCTGACTGCATCCGCAACAGAGGCGTCAATTTTTAGCCATTACCTTACATTCATGTTACGTCGTTGGGCCACAGATAATTTGTCTGAGTTGATAAGACAGGAAGTACGAAAGTGAAAATTTCGCTTTGACATTTAAAATACAACGCGTCTATAGGGCATAATAAATGAGTTATGAGTTTATCTTGTGTGCAGGCAAACATTGGAATATATACACTGAAAAAAAGGACGGAAGAAATATTTTTTTTATACTGATGTCGTAACTTTTTTCTGCAAATTGCGATATTTCCTTTAAGTGTTAGATAAAGGTTTCTGTAAAATGAAATCTGTTTTCTCTATAAGTAGTAAATATTTCTTTAGCACCAATTAATATTTATTTTACTTCCGTTTGATAGCAGTTTTACTTCAATCCGGATAGTTTTTTTAGTGTAATTAAATATTTATTATTCATACTAATATAAACTGCATTTACATACATATGTACGTAATTTCACCTTCATTCATAAATACATACAAATGTCAATATCTGTGTACGAATTTTGGTTGTAGTTTGGTTTATACAAACAATGGACTCTGGTTAACTCCGATGTATTACTACTAGCATTATTCGAACGGGCTGAAATTCAAAGCTTAGCCGCACTTAATGTTCTTAGCTTATCTGAATATTTCGGATAACTTTTTAAAACCATAAAGAAGTTACATCCCATTCCATTGTTCCTCTAACAGAATATCTCGTCTAATTCACCATACCAGCACTAATGTGACTTTTGCTGATTGATATTATAATCTGATTAGATCCAGTTGGTTCTGTGTATGGTGAATTGGACGAGAGTTGTTGCCACATGAGACGAACCTGCATGCAGCTTCCTTACAATCTACGTTCTTTGCCTCATCGTCGTAAAAACAAAGAGCGTCAAATGACACGACAGTCGATTAATCGACAAACAATATTGGTTTAAAAAAATAGTCGACTTGATATAATCGAATAACCGTTTCTGTTAGATTTCTTCGACTAACCGACCAGAAATAACAAGTCGACTAATCGTTCATTTTCGTTTTCTCGACTAGTTGTTTTCTTTCAAATTATTGCTTTTCGACGAAGCTCGATTTCCACTATATTGAACTTTTTATGAATTTATTGTGAGTAGCTGTCACTATTCGAAAATTTTCGGTTAGTCGATTTTCAGACTATTCGCAAGTGAACGGTTAGTCGAATACTGGGTATTCGATTATCAACTATCAAAAAAGTTGCTAGTCGACCAGTCGAAGATTTGTTTATACAGAAAATTTAATTGTTTCCGTTATAAACGTCGCGAATTGCTCTCTCACTCTCTCCTCACAAATTCTAGCAGAGTTGCCAGTGGGAACTTTTTGAATTTAATAAAAAGTTAACTAAATAATATTTGAAATATTCTTGGGACAACTAAAATCAAATAAATAACTGTTCCTTTCGGCCCTGCCGAAACCTTTATAACTTTCATTAATATAGAAAAAAATAATTTAAATTACTGCGCTATTAGGGGAAAAATATGCAATTTCAAAATGCTATTTACTTTTCGCTTATAAAATAAATTAAAGTATGATAAAATAATTTTTGTAGCAGTAAATGTAGTCCAAGTTGGCTCAATTAAAAGAAATGCAATAAATGTTAAAGTCTCCAACTAAAACCAATTCTTATCTAATGATTTTCTCAGTAGACCTTGTGTGTTTTAGAAGTAGATAGCCCATACGGTTTTAATTGTCTAAGTATTGGAGCTTTAAATCAAAACCTTACATCGGAACAATCAGTCATATGGGAGCTACAAGTTGTAGTGACCCGATCATGATAATTTTTAGTGTACACTTTTTATTCATAGTAACTGACTGGAGTTCCAAATTCTTAGCGACATGTTCTTCGCGGCTTTAGTGTAGAAGTTATAACGCAAAAACTCATATCGTATCTCATATAAACAGGTCGATTCCGGCAAATGATTAACACATTATAGAAATAATCTGCCTACCAAGTTTCAGGCAAATATCTAAAAATCTGTGGGACTAGTTTGCGTCCAAATAGACAGCCTTACAAACGGAGAGACGGACAGAGAGATAGTCATGACACCAAATGCCCTTTGTGAACACGTCGGTGGGTAACCATTCTATTATTCGACTATTATCCGACTTTTACATCAATGGTCCAAATCACTGGTCCATATCACTAATCAATAACTGGCGCTATAACCGCCTAACCACCTGGTCTTTCAAACGTAGAGGAGGCATTCCTCTTCCTCTGTCACCACCAGAGGGTATCGCATTGAATACTTTCAGTGCTGGTGCATTTTCGTCCATTCGCACGACATGTCCCAGCCAACGAAGCCGCTGTATTTTAATTCTCTGGACTATGTCTATGTCGCGGTAAAGCTTATAGAGCTCATCGTTCCATCGTCTGCGGTATTCGCCCTCGCAAAGACGTAAAGTTCCAAAACTCTTTTGGAGAATCTTTCTCTCGAACACTGCAAGGGTTATCTCATCCGATGTTGACAGCATCCATGCTCCTTATGCGACTTCTTCTTTCGTTCGTCGAGAGAGGTTTTTATTGCTCATTTGCATACTCAGATCAATGTTGTTGATGTCATCGGCGTCCGCCAGAAGTTGTACGTACTTATAAAAGGTTGTGCCTGACCGGTTTAATTCCGCAGCTTGAATTGTCTTTCCCAACATGATGTTAAAAAATCTACACAATAGAGAGTAACCCTGTCTGAAACCTTGTTTGGTATCAAACGGCTCGGAGAGTTCATTCCTAGTCGAAGGAATGTATTGTCTAATTTTGGTTTATACATATATATGTATGTAGATAATTTATTGCATAATAATAATGGTAATCATAATCCGTATTCCAATAAGGACTAGTGAGTTTCACTTTCAATTCTTCTTCTGGTTAATTTCTTTCACCAAATCAAATTTGAAAAGGGATGACGAGAAATCGTTCCAATTCACATCAAATTTATTTGTATATACAAATCCATATATATGTATACATACATATATATGTACATCCATACATATGTGTGCGTGTATAATTTTTATCAAGTCATAAAAAATAAAATAATTTTTTGTTAAAATACGATTTTTCCTCTCCCCGTTTGACGTTGAATATTTGAAAGTTTTCGGCTAGGCTCACAGTGAGTATAAGAGTAATAACCATACATGTATGTATGTATTTCTATATAGGTATGCATATATAGTTATTTTTTTATACAATGGAATTTCCGTTTATTTGTTTGGTCAAATTCAGCTTCTTCATATTTATTATTACGTAATATCCGTTTCGATATAAAACCACCAGAGGCAGGCACACACCACTTCTATCACAGAAACCCATCACCAGTAACATCAGAGCACCGCGTGGCCTGAATAAATATATGGCCCGCACATACGCCGTATATTCATTCGCTCTACTTATTTGCTAAGCTTATTTATCAATTTGATTTTAAGAATGATAAATTGCTATGAATTAAAGTTAAATTCTGTAGACAAACATTTTCTCAAAATTATGGCGAGATAAAAGTCTCAAACCCTGAGTGAAGGTGCGACGAAGTGGTGTGATGTGTGGGTGTGGGTAACGGGAATTATCGGCACCACACATATTTGTACATATCTAGGTGGAGCAGGAATTGGCGTTGCCAGTATAAATTGATCAACTTTCGTACGAACTTCGAAATCACTTGTTGTATGCAAACTCGTAAACATTTTGGGGTGATTCAACCGGTTCTTCCAAACTGGGTCTTGGAATTTATAACTCCTTGTTTTGCAATTTTGAATTTTCGAATAAGGAATAAATAGAATGAAACAAAAAATTTGGGGTCAGTTTTACGATGCCTTCTTAAAATGAACTCCAGTCTAGTTAGTTTAAGATTTTGCGCTTCACCAACCACCTTTGAGCAAAGCTTAAGTTCAACTTAAGTCGCAAGGATAGGTAGTGACTTAAAAACAATTCATTTCAAAAATTATTTTGGAAAGGGTTGCCACATGTTTAAAAAATTACTCCAAATTATATTAAGTTGAATCAAATAAATTTAATATTATATGCAAGGCTCAATAAAGCTTCAATTTCCAAATACTTTTAAAGAAGGTTGCCACCTGTTTATATGCATATTAAGTTAAATAAAAAAGGAACGACATTTCACTTGACATCCGAGTGTCAAGATACAAATTTTAAAAATGCCTAATTTCAAAAATAATTTTGGAGAGGGTTGCCACCTGTTTTTTAAAATTACTTAAAATTATAATAAATTAAATCAAATATTGAAACATGGGTCTTATACGAAGTTTTTCAAGTACATAAATAAAATTAGATTATTAAGTTAAAGGAAATGAACGGCATGGGATTCAAAGGTAGTAGGCTTAAGAAAACTTAATCATTAAAATGAGACCATCGTTTGATTACGTTGGACATCTCTAACCATAAATTAGGTTTCACTAAACCCGAATGACATGACATACTGCGCAGCTGCCGAAGAGAGAAAAGTTTCAGCAGCAACTAACTGTAATCGGAAATTATGAAGTACGGGCAGATTTTGCTTTAGATAGTAAGAAAATTAAAACCTAAACTAAAAATGAATTAAAAGTTATTACCTTTGGTTAAAATTTTATTTAATTTTCCTTTGCATTGGAATCCCTTGCGTTAAGCCGAATGGCATGCGGGCGAAGCAGCTGGTAAAAACTAATTACAAATATTATGATTCAAATTTTTTTACTTTCCTCTCACCCAAGTATGTACATACTATTTTTATATAGACTTGCATTGTCATATTCAATATACAAGGCGAAAGTAATCCTCCTATCAGAAAATGCTATAAATTTTGCGATTGGCCTCTAATGTCAGTTCTGTTTTGACATTTTGACATTTGACAGAACGCGGAATATTGCTGACTATTTATTTGACCAATAATCGGTCGGTGACTTTGGCACAACGTGAATTTCGTCGCAGATTTCCCCGGCCGTCCAACGCCTACTGGTGCAACACTGCGACGTTTAGCCGCTCGCCTCGAAGAGACTGGCACAACACGAGATGCTGCCAGACGTGGCAGACCCCGGAGTAGCCGTTCTGCAGAGAATATTGCTGCTGTAGCCGAGGATGCCATGGAAGCGCCGTCGACATCGACCAGACGACGTGCCACGCAAATGGGTATCAGTCGACGGTCTTTACAGCGAATTTTGGTACAAGATTTGAAGATGTTTCCGTACAAAGTCCAGACGGTGCATCAGCTGTTAGCTGCCGACCGCCAATCGCGTCTAACATACGCTCAAGCCATCCTTAATCACCACCAAGAGGAAGATGATTTTTCATCAAAAATAATCATGAGTGATGAGGCCCATTTCCATCTTAGCGGGTACGTAAATAAGCAAAATTTACGCTTCTGGGGCACTGAAAATCCGCGTGTAACCCACGAAGAGCCATTACACCCGCTCAAAGTCACTGTATGGTGTGCTGTTTTCGCTGGAGGAGTCATCGGACCTTTTTTCTTCGAAGACGTCGCGGGCCAAACGGTTACTGTGAATGGTGAGCGCTACAGAGCAATGATCAACGAGTTCTTTTTGCCGCAACTTGATGAATTGGGATTGGAAAACATGTGGTTCCAACAGGACGGTGCAACGGCACACACTACACGTGCCACAACCGATATGCTGAAGGATGCATTTCCCGGGCGCCTAATCTCCCGTTTTGGCGATTTGCACTGGCCAGCAAGATCGCCTGATTTGACCGCTCCAGACTTCTTTTTGTGGGGCTTTTTGAAGTCGCGGGTTTATGTCAACAAGCCTCAGACTCTTGCAGCTCTTAAAGAGAAAATCCGTCAAGAATGTGAGGACCTATCGCCGGAAGTTTTGGCCAAAGTGATGGAAAATGCCATAAAAAGGGCTCAAATGACAATCAACTGTGGCGGCGACCATTTACATGACATCATATTCTCGACTTGATGTAAAAAAAAATTAAAAGACCAAATAAAAATAATCCACAAGAAGAATCAAAGTTTTTCATTTTTTTTTTTAAATTACAGCCAAAAAACATCGAAAGGTTACTTTTGCGCCACCTTGTACATTCAATTTTAAATTTTACAATATTACCTAAATGCTTAAAGTTTTCGTAAAGTGTTCGACGGCTGCTGATGTTGCTTTTTGATGATCAGTCAATTTTTGTTTTTATTGTTGTTAATAAATACTCTCCTTCAATATCTTATTGGTGTTGCTGATTATTGTGTGCTTATCACAAATTCTTAATTTCTACGACTACACACATAGAGATGTCCCAAATAAATAACTCACAAATATTCAAATACAGTGAAACCTCAATATAAAGAAATTGAAGGTGTAGGTGCTGGAATAACAAAATCTAGATACAAAGAGAAATGGAAGATTTTGGAAGGAAAATGGTATAACTATATTTCAAATTATTCGTTTTTAATTTCCTTAGCAAGCAGTAAGACAAAACAAATACTCATTTGATTTTTTATTAATGAACATGGCGTTAAATTAATGCAATAATAGTTCATATATAAATCTAAAGTATTATACATATATCATTTGAAAGGTATTTTGATGTTGGTAAGAAAATTAATCTAATTCAAATTATTTGAATATAAAAGAAAAAATAAATCATTTTAAAACTGGCAATCATACAAAAGCCAAAAAAAATCAAATACTGTCCATAAAAGAATGATACCAAGAAATTAAATTACAAAAAAAAATTTCAAAAAATATAAGTTAAAAAAAATTAAATGAAATAAAATTAGTAAATGGAGTATAGTAAAGAAATCAAAATATATTTAAAAAATATGATAAAAATAAAATTATATAAATAAAAATTAAATTAAAAAAGATTATTTAAAATATATATTAAAACAATTGAAATAAAATAAACCAAAATAAAATTGAAAAAAATTTGAAAAAAATAAAAATAAAATGAAATAAAAAAATTAAAACAAATGGAGTGAAGTAAACTATGTATAATAAAATATAATCCAATACAATATATGATTCTTGTTGTTGTAACAGCAAAAACATTTCCCATTAACTTTTGGAGAATGTTACTGAAGTGACAGTCCTTGGCCGGACATAAATCCGATTCTTTCCGGTGCGTAGTCCCGACTATAATGGGAACGTACACAATATAAGATATAATGTTTCGCTTTGTTTTTGTTTTTGTCAGTCTAAAATGGGCTTTTAGTTCAAAAATAAATGTTCAACACCAAGAATTCTTACAAAGTAAAAAAAAAAACCGTAAAGCGAAACAGTTGATCCCAGTTAAAACTGAAATACAATTAGTCAAAACCAATATTGCGCTTCCGCAATGAGAGCAACTGATAGTGACGTAGTAAAAGCTAGAAAATGAGATAGCAAAGAAAAACTTTTAAAAAAGGAGAGGAAGAAGGGCAGAAGAAGCGGGCGAACGACAGAACGTTAGAAAGTTTTGTTAGCATTGCTTGTGTAAAATAAATGCAAGTTGCTTTTATTTCGTCAGCGATTTCTGGATGTGGTCAAATCGACGAAGAGTGGACTAGCGGTTCGCGGAAGGAGCAATCTTGTATTCTATTATTTTTGACAATACTGAGTTTCTTTTACGCCCGAAAAGTTTAACTTTCCAGTTTTCCATCATTATACATTTTGGCCGGGATTATTTGCTTTCGAACTTACTTTTCGCCAAAGCGATTTCGTACAAGGTGATAGCATCCCATGAGCTGAATGCTTCCTTTTCTTTCCGAATTCGCAGGGTTGTTTTGCTTACATAAACAAAATACATGAGCAAACTGGGCGAATTCAGATTTTGACATTTCACATGCAAAATTACACAAACAAAATACACAGCGGATTCGCCTTGTTTATCTTGTTATGGATGTAACTTGCTTTTCACTTATCGGCAACACTAATTTCGAGCGAAAAGTGTAGCTATTTTCACTAGATCTTTTCACTTAAATTCGAGACGCGAACGAAGAGATTATAAATGGCAGTAATGGATTTATTTATAAACTTACCATAAAAACAAACGGAATTTACTTTTATTCTAGAAGTAAAACGATAAATAATAACCAGCATTTCACCAGCTGTTTCGAGGTGGATTTTTTTTCGGGCGGAATTCAGAATAAGTGAACAAAATCAGCAACATTTTCATTTAAATTTAAAAGTATTATTTTGTTGATATTTTGAGGCATTTGCTAACGGGTCAATACAAACAGAAAGTTGGCATGCTCAAAATTTCTTCGTTATATCTGTTGGAACATCTTTGTATGGAAAATTTCGCAAATAACTCTCAAAAACTCTCAATTTTGTTATTTTGTATTTAACGTTTTGTCAAGGCTCTAATATACAAACAATACTCACATATTTATGTACTGTTTCGTACTTGCACAACAACAACTGAAATCTACTATTTGTCTAAATATTTTATTTTCTTGTGGAATAATGGGTTTGGTATTTTTAGATACGGAATTACCAATTCTCAATCTTACCCCAATTTTCTGGCACCATTAAACAATTGGAAAAACCGCACCTACATCTAACGATCGCAGATGATTGATAATAATATTTATATGTACATATGTAGTATATGTAAGTATACCATAATATTTTGGTGCTTTGAAACTGAACAATACCAGCAAATCATAAGCGCGGAAATTCAGCGATAGCAAAGACGTGTGGTCTGTTCTTGGATGGACATTGAAAAAAAAAAGAGCTAACGCTGATATTTTGCACCCTCATCAGCGATAACAACTTGAAAAAAAAATGCCCACACACACACACACACAAACAACAACTAATGAGAGAAACTGTGACAAATTGCAGGTAAACGACGATTTATCACCTTATCTGTAGCTCAGTCACCTTCGAAAAGTAAATTATTGAAACCTACAGATACGCAGACTAAATACGAATATGGGGGAAATACTTTGTTAAGCTTTGAAGAAAACATATTAACACAAAAATCAATTTATTGCAACACTCATGAGTTGATCTGTACACATCAATATATTATATATATTTTTAAGGCTATGCGCAATACTTAAATACACAAGAATATATTATACATATGTATGTATGTACATATTTCCATATGTATTTCTGTGTATATAGAGATAGAAGGGTGGGTTGGTTTTATAGCCCCTCATTTAATGCGTCGTGGCCTTTCGATCTTTATGTATGTATGTATGTGTGTATGTCTGTATGTACCCAAGTTTTTTATTTATTTATTTTAACACCTGCTAGTACAAAGAGTGTGATTATTCTTTTAAAATTAACTTGCTCTAAAGTAGTCATGCCACCAAAGTAAATTCTAGTGATTTTTTGTTCAATGAGTAATTATATTTTTTTGGAATATATGTACATATATTCATGCCCATAAAAATATTGAATATTGATATTGGTTAGATAAGAGTCTTAACTGCCTTGGTAGACAGACATAGTCATTGGGCACAGTAAGAAGTTGAAAATTTAGAGATTAGTTTACCACGGAACGCTTCTTCTTTTATGTACATATTTATTCGATAGTTTCTGTTGAAATCAAAGTCATTCTGGACTATGTTAACAATCCATTAGATGATGCACCTAAATAAAATTCTAAATTAAATTTACTGGCCTAATACAGCCCTGCTTTGCTGACTTTGTTATGCTTTACTTTACTTTGAAAGCTTCGATGACCAAACGGTAGTTTCAAATGCTGTCAATGCAACCAGCTGCGAGTCTGCAAACTCCAAGTCTGTTCGTGTCTAGCTGTTCATAAGAAAAATTGATGAAACACGGAATAAAAATGAAACATGAACTATATGAATTTGTAGTTATCAAATATATTTAGGCTTTCCTGTTTTTACATAGCATGTATATTTGGAACTTTTTTGGCATTGGCAAAATGGAATTTACAAAATTTGTAATTTTTTGAACGATTCGTTTGAAGAATTGAACGCACCCTCATCTTGTCAAAGTCAATACACCGCGGTCAAATAGAGTTTTGCGCTATTAGAAACATTGAAACGCCTCAAAATATTTCACTTGTTTTCATCATCCCACTCTTTCGTTTCTCGCGACAAAATGCGACGTTTTATTAATGCCCATAAAATCCACAAAAATGCCGAAGTGTTGACATGGCTGATGATCAGTGTACGTTGCAAATTACCGTTATATGAGTAGTGAGCTTGGCTGTATTCTAGAAATGCAAAGTGTACGTAATGTGTTAGAATTTGATAAATAAGTTACGGAGATTGTACCTATTTACTATAAAGTGGACGATACCATGGTCATTCCCAACATTTATGATTCCATGAATTTTATTCTCAAACCCAATCTTGTCTATCAAATTACCTTGTATAGTTTATAAATATAGTATTTTTTTAGAATTTTGTATTTTACCGTTATATAAGTGATGGACATGGTTTTTGTACATCTTTTACAATTTTCCAAATTTTTTTTATTGACTTGAATTGACCGTTTTTGTTCGAGTTCACAAATTTACGAAATTTTTAGTCAAGTAGTTTCAGGGAGGGGCTACACCTATTTTCCTTCCAATCCAATTCTATGTAACAAATTTGGGCAAATTATCTTTACTGGTTACAGAGACAAGTATCTCATTCTTTTGATTTTCGCAAAACACCGTTATGAATTGTTGTTATTCGATTTTACTCATTTGCAATGATTTCTCGAGTTATGCGGTGCACGGTGGACGGACGTAATATTCTAAGAATTTCGATATATATAATTATCTATATCTGTACAGCTAGGTCTATATTTATCTCGGTTGTTTAATGCTGTTACAAACGACGACAAACGTTAGGTGAACAAAGTTATAATACTCGGAGTACCAGTGCGCTGGATTTAAAAATAAGAATAGATAGAAAGATTTAAAAAGATTTTTGGTTACGTTTTGAATATATGTAAGTATTGGTATCAGGACGATAGGAGGAGAGCTCTTGATTTTCTAATATAGTTTTTCCAATGGTCTTGTGGCGCTTCTTCCATGCGTTATATGGAATCAAATGCAGCAGAACAAAATGGTGTTTAATAAATTTTCAGTTACATATGTACATATGTATTTCAAACTTGGACTTTATTAAACCAAAATTTAATGTAACAAGTTTTTTTTTAATCCGATGAAATTTTATGAAATTTGTGTAATAATTTACGTTACAGAATGAACAATATTTTTATAACAAGGCATATTGCATAGGTAGTAGCAGATTGTTGTATTTGATCTATTGATACTATCTGTTCACTGTATCTGCTTTATAAAAAAATAATTAACATGGACAAATAGTATTGTAATGAACTATGCTGGATTATTTTGGTAGTAAGTCACTGGGTTTATATTTCAAATAGTTTCGTTATTTTCAATATCCGGCAAAGTTTTTTTTTTGCCATATCTGTACCTACATTTGTACAATTGTTTTCTTTGTCTCTAATCGATCATATTTAATGCCTAAAATCGTTCACTAGCTATTCATCACCCGGACGCATTAGAGCAAATACTTGAGACAACAGAATTTACGTTGATTAAATTTTTGTTATTCTTTCGTTGGGTATCTGAATGGAATGAATTTCAGAGAGAAGAAACGTAGACGTCGCGAATATCGCGAATCTATATATTTATATATTTATAAATAAGAAGTGTATTTATATACTAGCGTGGTCCTTTATAACACGGAGTAAAATAAGTATTTAGAATTTACATATATATGTGGCATTCTACGCCAAATCGGACACCATTTGGCTTTTGTTATAATATGACTTGGGAGAGTCGTCCCTGAATTTTTAAAATTTTTTATGTGCAGTCGTTTTTCAAGAAATCAATCGGTGCGTGTTTTTTTTCTTTTGATATCAACACTTTGCATAATAAAATTTGAAATTTTATTAAAATACGGGCTTTAAATTTTTACAATTAAATATTCTCAGGCTCACTTGCGAGAAAGGAGGTTATCTATTTAATTCAGAGTTAACAGGTGAAATTGATAAATTCGCTTGCACAGCAGAATGTTAGACATCAACTCAGAGTTAAAAATATAAATATTTAACCTAGCAGATATTCAGAATTAAATTTTTAAGTTTGTGACATTCTGTTATAAATATGTAAATAACAAATAAATTTGTTAAATCGCTTTTTTCGACAATAATGAGGATGTCATCGAATACGTTGGCTCCAAAACCTTTAACAGAGCTTTGGCAAAGCGAAGCGATCACTTCCACGAGATTAGAGATCAATCATGCCAAGCATTTCGTTTTTGTACCCAGAAACTCCAATTATTTTGATTTGATTTGATTTTAAATTGCAATGAATTCAAAAAATTCAAAGAAAATGTCAAAACAGAAATGTACGTAGCGCGTACGGGTTACTTGATTTATTTGCTGCAAGGCAATGTCTAGGTTACGAAATTAAAAATATAACTCTGAGTTACTTATCTCTTTATTTATAAATTTAACTGTGGATTTTTAGCAAGTGGGCCTAAAAGTGATTCCAAAAGCAAGCATTTAAACAAAAAATCCAAATCGTTCCGCTTTTCGAAAAGTTATGGGAAATTAAAATTCTTCGAGATATCGATTTTCGAGATATGGAGTTTTAATTGCGCATAACTTTCGAAAAGTGGACCGATTTGGAATTTTTTTGAATTCTTGTTTTTGAAAACTCCTTTCGAATATAAAAGTGAAAAAATTTTACGCCCGTCTTTTTATAAAATTTCAATATATTTTATACGAAATGCCGACTTACAAAAAACGCGTACCAATTGATTTTCTTGAAATTTTTTGTAAGAAACTTTCATTAATTTCGCTCTTGTTAACCTAATCCGATAATGGAATAATAATGGAATTTATTTGTTTCGAATTTTTAAAATTCCATGTTTTTAATTTAAGTTTTGAATAATTTCATTGAATTACTTTCATCGTCAGTATATTTTAATATTCTTAAAGAGGGATTTAATTCATCGCATGCTTTTTGAACTTTGTTTCAAAGCTCAATTGAAACGGACTAATTGTGTGTGAGTTTAATTCCTCACTACATCATCACCGAATCGAAAAAGTAGTAAGATTTTATTTTGTTATGAACTATTTGTTAAAAAAAAAATTTTTCACAACAATATTTAATCAATCCTCTTGAGCCCAATCCTTTTCTACACGATACGAGTATGAAGGTGAGGTCATCTTTACATAAATTATATAAATTATGTAGAGTAAAAGAAGCTTGCCGAAGGCATTTCTGTCCCATGTGAAGTTTGGTGTGGAGACAACCCGGTTTTGGTGTAGTGGGGAATGTTTTATGCTGTTACAACAACATCACCAACAACAGAGATAGCGGAAAATCGTTCCAATATATAAAGATCAACTTTTATTTTCTGTCGGGAGATTAGCAATTTGGCACAGAATGCCCCATATACACATATGCACATACATATGTCTTACCTCCTCAAAATATGGAAATAGTCTGTAAACTTAGAAATACAAAGTTTGAAATAAATTGAAAAATATTTAGAGGTTACAAAAAGCGACTGAAATCTTGAAGAATTCAAATTGACGATATACAATTAATTATAATTTCCAATTGATTTAATTTCACATATTTTCTAGCAATTTGCCGTTTGTTAGATTTCTTAAGAATAAAAAATAAGAAAATGTTGATTCGAAATAATTACCAAACTGGGCACTTCAAGGAAAGATTGTATGAAAAATAAAATACCACTCATACGCCTAGTAGTACCAAGTAAATACCTATGTATGTACATACTTCTTTACGGTCATATTATATTACTTGACGTTATTCTTCCTTATTTCACGGATTAGTTATTCTTAGCAATTCTGAGCGACGGTGGAATAACTTTTTTTATCAATTATTCACTGAGGAATAGCGAAGAACAACTTTTCGGTCGCGGAATAAAAATTTATTCCAATCGTTTGTACGAACAGTAAAATTGATATTCAGAGTGTTAAATCACATTTGTTTCCGCTGTGGTTTGATGGAAAATATTATCGGTCGAGAGGGTATATTTATTTAGGGTACGATTGGGTGCACGCCGGAGCGACGAGTGCACGAGTATCGGACAATTTTTATTACTCTGAATGCCGAGCACGCATCCTTTGGAGTAATTTTTTATCTCTAAAATTTTTTGAAAGCTTATATGAATTGTAAGCTGGCTTTTTGTTGCGATCCCCTTCAGGTTTCACAGAGTGGGGCTGGTGCACTTGGCAAGTCCATGGCATTGACTCAGACTATTCCAATTCCTGTCACCATACTTGAGTTCCGCAGGAACGATTTTGTGGGCGTTGGTCGGATTTGTAATTTGTATTTATAATTATAAAATTTACAAACTTCAAAATAGTTTTCATTTGTTGCAAAGTGTTTGAACAAAGTGTGTTAAACGAAGTTAGAGTTGTAGTGTAAATAGTCAGTATCTACTGTATATATATTTCGGTTTTGAGTTTCCATGATGATTTATAAATGTCATGACACATAGCTATTTGTTTGGAATCGTCAAAACCAAAATTTTCGTTCAATATTATATGTTTTAGAAATATGCTTTAATTTAGTTAATGGGGAAGTTATAAAAAATATTCCAAATTTAAGAGAATATTTTTTACCGGAAAGCAAGGGAATAAAAAATTTATAATGCTGCGCATTTTTTCCACATATAAAAAAAAGTTTGAATATTCGTTATATGTAGGAAACTGTTCAGCACCGTTAGTTAAAAATTATAAAAATCAACGCGATTTTTTAGAATTAATTTTTCTAAAAAATCTGTTAAATAAGTTTGGAATTTTGTTTTGATTTGCTGAATTTTTGTGAATTTTGCACTTAGTTTATTATTTGGACTTATACGATATTTGTTATAGAATGAGATATATTTTGAAAAAAAGCGAATGCCATGTTTTTAGTATTTAAACCGTGGGGAGTAATATAAAATAAAGTTACTGTGCTAATATTTTTCCAGCACTGTATGTCTATCTCGGTTGTTTAATGCTCTTACAAATAACCGTTAGCCTGGTCGCTAGTGCACTCGGTATTAAAAATATGCTTTAATTTAATAAAAGTATACAGACGTAATTTTTGTCACAGCGGTACCACTAGGCGTATGAGTATTATTTTATTTTTCATAATTCCTTTGAATACTGGTTTTAATAAATATACCAATCTCCAATTTTGTTAGAATTTCGGCTATATATAAAATGTGGGGATTTTTAGCAAATTAATAAACTTACGGGGTTTCAACAACTAATTTTGTGAAATTTGACATTTTTTACTTTATCACAAAAATACAAGTTTTGAGGCTACCTTGAAAGGTATTAAATGGCCAAATTTCTGAACCCAATTAATAGTCTCCATTTCCAGTAGGTTTATGGCCAAGAAAATTTTCACACAAGAGAGCTAATGTTTTACCAGCTTTCATTTTCAGGTCAAAAATTATTTTATTGCGCAAACCAACTTATTTTTAATCAAAAACAAGTAAAAACAGCGCTGTCTTCGGCTATGCCGAAGGCTTCATACCTTTCATGAATGGAAGAATAGTAAAAAACGTGTTATTGTATTACAATTTCGTATTACCTATAGTTAAAAGCGAAAATTTCCTTCAAATCAATAAAAATAATTCTAGTAAAGGCATGGTTATAAATTATTTAATGCTTTTCCTTATGTAATTAAAAAGAACTATGTTTTAAGAAGGGAATGGTTTTTGAATATTTTTAATATCGTATCGACGCTTGATATTCAACATTTAAAAAATACAAATAGTTAAGTATTAATATGTAAGACCTACATATGTCGGTCTTTGAAAACAGTTATCAGATCCGTAAATAGTTCCCAAACGTTTAACGCTATGATTCATGTGATATTGCGCTGAGCTGATTACTTTTCGCAATAAATATTTGTCCTGAATTTATCTTGCCGATTTACACTGTGAACTCCGATCTTGATGAATACTAATATATAGCTAATAATGGTTGATGTTTGTGCAAAATTTAAAGCCTTTAGCTGTTTAAATGGAGGAGTTATGGTGCAAAATGCAATATCTGAACAATCGGTTGTATGGGAGCTATATGTTATATTTCTCCGATCTTCATGATTTTCAATACTGATACGTAGCTAATAATGGCTGATATTTCTGCAAAATTTCAAGCCTTTAGCTGTTTAAATGGAGGAGTTATGGTGCAAAGTGCAATATCTGAACAATCGGTTGTATGGGAGCTATATGTTATATTTCTCCGATCTTCATGATTTTCAATACTGATACGTAGCTAATAATGGCTGATATTTCTGCAAAATTTCAAGCCTTTAGCTGTTTAAATGGAGGAGTTATGGTGCAAAATGCAATATCTGAACAATCGGTTGTATGGGAGCTATATGTTATATTTCTCCGATCTTCATGATTTTCAATACTGATACGTAGCTAATAATGGCTGATATTTCTGCAAAATTTCAAGCCTTTAGCTGTTTAAGTGGAGGAGTTATGGTGCAAAATGCAATATCTGAACAATCGGTTGTATGGGAGCTATATGTTATATTTCTCCGATCTTCATGATTTTCAATACTGATACGTAGCTAATAATGGCTGATATTTCTGCAAAATTTCAAGCCTTTAGCTGTTTAAATGGAGGAGTTATGGTGCAAAGTGCAATATCTGAACAATCGGTTGTATGGGAGCTATATGTTATATTTCTCCGATCTTCATGATTTTCAATACTGATACGTAGCTAATAATGGCTGATATTTCTGCAAAATTTCAAGCCTTTAGCTGTTTAAATGGAGGAGTTATGGTGCAAAATGCAATATCTGAACAATCGGTTGTATGGGAGCTATATGTTATATTTCTCCGATCTTCATGATTTTCAATACTGATACGTAGCTAATAATGGCTGATATTTCTGCAAAATTTCAAGCCTTTAGCTGTTTAAGTGGAGGAGTTATGGTGCAAAATGCAATATCTGAATAATCGGCTGTATTATATGTTATAGTCACCCGATCTGGCCGATTCCGACAAATGTTTAATCATTTGTACAACGACACCTGCTCACCAAATTTCATCAAAATAGCTCTAAAATTGAGGGACTAGTTTGCGTTCAAACAGACGGAGAGACGGACAGACGGACAGACGGACAGACGGACAGACAGACGGACATGGCTAAATCGACTCAGCTCATCGTCCTGATCATTTAGGTATACTTTTTGATGGGTCTATCTCTTCTCCTTCTGGCACTTACAAACATCGGACCAAACTTAATATACCATTTCATTCTCATGAAAGGTATAAATATGGTCCATTCACACACTGGGGTTCAATAATCGTACCAAACTGTCACTTGTTATTGTTGTTGAAATGGTTGCTCGACTATATCTTTTCGCTGAGGAAAATTTTTTTTTCTTCGAAAACATCACAAATTTCTTCACGTATGCTATATCAACGCCAGTTACTATATTGATAGATATTTATTTACTATTAATAATTGAAAAAGTAATTACATTTCATACAGATAACAATGAGTTACATATAAAGAGTACAAACCAAGAAATTTATAAATCGCGTAAAGATTAAAAAGAATTATAAATAAATAAATAAACAGGAAATATGTAATTAATTCATTGAGTAAAGATTTAAAACGGATTTCCGGATACGAGAAGTTTAGAACAGAAGAACTTGAGAATAAATTGAATTCCTTTAGAGCTTGGTATATAGGAACATTAGATGCGTTTAGATTAGAACTAATTTCTCACCACCTCCAAAGAGAAAAAGGCATTAATTCTAAACGATCTTAGTGGCACTGCGAAAATCGATGAGCCCAAGGAAATATGGAAAGTCTATCACACCACGTACTAAGTTGTAGACAAAGGTAGGGGAGAGAAGTGTGAATCTACAATCCAACGATTTAAGATTAATAAGTTGACATCTACATCGATAGGAGGGAAAATAGTGAACGAAATTCAGAGAGCGAAGAGCGTAGCTAATTTTTTTTTTTTTGAATTTGTTCAAATATATTTATTTCGCAGGTATAATATGGTCTCCAAATTGCAGATGCAGAGTCCAACTTGGAGTGCACCAGGGAGGTATAGAGCAACTTTAGTCTCTACGGATCTAAGCTGAAACTCCTGATGAAAGCCAGCATAGAGTTTGCTTTAGCTATTGCGCAATTTAGATGGTCTTGAAATGAAAACCTAATAGTCAATTACCCCACCCAATTACCAAAAGGAGAGAGTCCAAAAAACTTCCTTGTGGAACTCCAGATGACGCAGTAAAGAGGTAAGAGGATACACCGTCGATTACAATAACACAATTTCGGCGAATTTCCTAAGTAACTTTGAAAGTAAAACAGAATAGTTAACCTTGTGAAATGCTTTCAAAATATCTGTATATACACAATCGACTTGTACATGCTGAAATAAAAATAAAAATAAAATGAAACCTCTATTTGAAATACCGCTCACAAAAATCATATAGAAATTAATTACATTTTTGTGTATTAAACAAGGTTAGAAGACATAAAATTTCCTTTTTGTGCCATTTCTTTTTATTTATTTTCCTTTTATTTGCGTATTGTTAAGGAAGAGGGGAAAACTTGAATTTAAATACTTATCCAATTAATATCCACCCTAATGTAATATAAAACGAATGTTCCACTTCTCGTCAACATCAGTTACTTCTCTTCGCTACTCACATTGTCATTGAAACTGTGCACCTTATTCCCCTCCTCCGCCTTCACACGCTGCACTAAGTACACCAATCAACCTTCGAATATTTGAAACCTTGCAATATTTGTGTATGTACAATATTTTTAATGCCATACAAATCCCGGCTAGGTGAGTCAATAAATACAGCTACTCCCACATACATATACACGTACACATCTGTACACATATAATATATATAATATATATACATATATATATATATATATATATATAGACATTAGCATTGAGAGCAGAGGCGCCCGATAATTTGGAAAGACACACATCATCAGTCAAAATACCTTATCTGCGGCTTTGACAGAAATATATTGTATTTATACTATGTATGTATGTATGTATGTATGTACGAATATATTTAAATAAAAGTATACAGAAAGTGTTAGAAGTTTTACGTTTAAAATGTATTTCATTTGATTTGTCGTCTGTGTGTATTTTTTATGGGTTTATATGTTACTTCTAGATTTTTGCATTCAATGGGAACTACAGCGCCAAGGCTACGAACTAAATAGTTGCGCCTAAAATTAAAATAACAAATTTCGTATCTACACTTCATTGATTTAAAAAAGGGAAGTATGAAACACAGTAAGTATTGAATAAGCAATGCAACGTGAGGAAATTATCTAGAGACACTAAAAACCTTCCCCTCAGCGAAACGAACCCATGGTCCCCCTTTTTTAAACAGGTGGGCATCCTGCAAAAGATAATACCGAAAAATATATATGCATAAATCATTAATAATTTTAACTTTAGAATTAAGAGACAGTGCGTAATATGTTTAACTCTTAGGTGCTTTTGTTTTTAGATATGTGGCAATTCTATCTTGAAATATGGCGTAGAGCTCTCTCAAAGACGTTTCAATTGATATCCATGCTGGTACACGGTATGCGTATTTTATTTAAATACTCTTTTACATAATTTTTCCGTAGGTGGTAACCCTAACCAATTTTTGTTTTCTATTCTAAATTTATTCGTACGTCTTTAGTGAAATTCCATTATTGCGCTTTATTTAAATTTTTTTTATATACTAGATATCTGGCAACACCTCTTTTCCAATTGTTTAGATAGGCGGCAACACTGACTTAAAATACGGTGTAGAGTGCTTTGAAACTATTTTCGTTTAATATGCGTACATTTAAATTGTATACATAATTATTTTACCTATATATTTGCCTTTTATTTTAATTTTTTCGAAAGCTGGCAACCTTAAACAAATGTTTTTCTTCAAGAAGGACAGCACGGGTTTATTCACAAAAAAAAAAAAATACATGTGATCTTCAAAGCGCACTAAAAATGCTTGACGAATTTAGAGGGCGTCGTGATCGAGAAATAAACTTTTGAGGATTTTGTAACGTTGCGCTCTATATGTTAAAAGTACTCAAAATATTTGCCATACAGTGATCGATGGGCTTTATAGAATATTAAAATGACATATCATTTTTCTAAATTTTTTAAGCATTTAAAAAACGCCTTCTTTACAGTTTTTACTAAAAAATAATTTATTTATTAAACAATTAATTTAATTTTTCTAAATTTTTATAAGAAATTTGATTTTCATAAAATTGAATAATTTTCGATATAAAATAAAAAAACCAAAAACTATTTTTTCACATCATTCTAGACACTAAACAGTTATAAAATTCAAAACTTTAATGAAAATTTGTTGAATTTTGAATATTGAATTTATACGGCTTTTGTTGTTGAATGAGCTTTATTGTTATACTATTTTATTTATATTTAAGGAACAAGTCAACTGCATTGGCCAACCGACTGTGTACTACATAGCCCGGCAAGTCGGGGGTTATGAATTTAAACCCGAACACAGTCAACAAAGAAATCTGATGAGAAGTTGCAGTGATCTCCGAAATAACAGTTATAATTTCTATTTTTCTTCCAATACTTTCCTAATAAAGCTAGCCTTGAGCTCAAAACTTATTGTTGAAAGAAGTTATGGTGATTTGATTTTTATTTTTTCAATCATAAAATATAAATCGTATTAATGTTATTGTTGTTGATATTGCCATCGCTGACATACTTTTTTGCGTTTATAATCGTGAAAAATTGTAAAAATCACAAAAAATCGATTAAATGTGATCGAACAAATTTAAGGTCAATAATAACAATTATGCAATGATTTAAAACAAAAAATCTTCTAAATAAAAATAAGGTAAACGAATAACGATTAAGCTTGCTTGAAAAAATATAAGTCACTAAATAACGGTTAAAGCATTATTTTTTTTTTTATAAAACCGTTACCGAGGGTTTAGAAAAAAAGGGCCTAGCTACGGTGATGATCAACAAACTGTCTCTAGTAGATTACTTACACCTAAATATACCTACCGAACACCGATTTTTAGGACCGAACCGAACGGAATCGAACTTCTGCCAATTTCGACCGAAGCCGAACCGAACATATTCCAGATCTTAAATAATGAATAATCTATGAATTTCGAAAATTTTTAAAACTTTTTTTTAATATTAAAAAAAGTGCATACGTTAGTTTCAATCATATCTATGGCATGTATCATTAACATAAATATTTTTGTAAAAGTAACAACAAAAACTTATATTTTAATGCTCAAAATTGTATACTCTTTTATTGTAATGTTAAATAATATGTATTTAGCTTATTGACATTTCCTCTTTGAAACCCCGGCTCCTTATATTGTGGGTATAAAGCTGATCTGTATCACTGAGAAATTTTCCACGAGATACATTCGATGAAGGAGCAGGGAGATATCTTACAGCAATTTTTTCCAACAGAATATACAAATGTGCTTCAAAAAGTATACACATTTTTTTGGCAGCAGAAATTCATTGAGAAAAAGTGTCCAATTCGTTATGAATAATTTCTTTTAGTATATTACTGTAAACCATATCGATATCATTTGAATCCAAAAGGCTTAAATATTTGATTTTTTCCCAAAGAGAAATATAAGTATATTAAAGGTTAAATTTCATACAATTTTTATATTAATAAAAATGTACAAATGTTCGGCCAAAGTTCGTTTTTTCTGGCCAAAACTGAATCGAAATCGAACCGAAATTTGTTGTGCGAACATAGCCGAAACTGAAGCCGAAGTTCAGTCGTTCTCTACTAGAAGCTATTGTCAAAGATTTTGAATGGTCATCATTGACTTCCAACCATTGTAGTACCTAGTATTTATTCACTTCATATCTTGGCAGAGTCTTTCTTATTTAAAAAAATAAAATAAAAGCTGAAAACTAGCAC
Organism: Anomoia purmunda; assembly: GCA_951828415.1. Taxonomy (NCBI): domain Eukaryota; kingdom Metazoa; phylum Arthropoda; class Insecta; order Diptera; family Tephritidae; genus Anomoia; species Anomoia purmunda. The sequence continues at coordinate 42,500,713 of OX639995.1, forward strand.
CTGCACGTTCGCACGTGGAGACAAGAAGAATCATGTCACTATCTTTACGTAATTAATAAACAATAAAGAATTGTAAATGAAGTAGAATTGTAAAATTACATAAATAAACGATAATGTTCGCATCAACGCCAATCACATGTCGAGCTGGGCGCATTTACTTAGTTCGAAAACGGCAAGTGGAGCAAAGTTTCATTAATTCCAATCTATCAACTCCATAAACTGTCTCGTATTAAGAACTCAAGAGTGATGTGGTTTACTGCTGCTGTTGCTGTTGTTGTAGCTCTTTTTGCTATTTATTTCTGGTGATGGGGCAGTCCAGCAACATCATATAATTAAGGTATCTATGTATGTGTGTACCTATGTACATATATACCAATAATTCATACATATATTTTCGAGAGTAGACACGTACGAACTGATAACCGAAATGAGAAACACTCGGAGGCGACAATAACGCTAACTGCTGTTGTTGTGTTGCATTGGCGCATTAGCGACGCCGGAGGTTTATAGAATTACAAAAATGACACTTTAAAATCACCTAACTAGGCATCTATGTGTGTATATATAGAGATGTACATATGTATGTATGTAATATATATTTACTCAATAGATTTACACTCGGCATGCATTTTTGTTTGCTTGTGTGTGAGTTTGTTTTTTAGAAGTAATAAATTTAATTTTTCTTGTTTTATAAATAAGTTGAAGAAAAACAAATGGGGTGACGCTGAAAGCACAACCACACACACACATACACACCTATACAATGTATGTGTATGTACCCTGTCGGAAATAGAATTACTTTAAAAACAATTTAAAAATTATATTACTACCAACAACAAGTGGTTGAAGTTCTTTCTTTTTTTTTTTGTAAGCAACTAATTTTATTAACAGGGCGATGTCCTTGGCGTAAGCCAATTAGCTGACTCTGCATTTGATTTCAACTACTTTTAAATATGTTTGACAGAAAGAACATCAAAATTATTTTTTTTTTCCAGCTGCAATAAAATGTTTTTATTTTCAACTATTTGAAATTCCGTTTTTTAAACTTCCGTTTTAAAACTAATTACTTACTACTTTAAAACCTGTCCGTTTCCAATTGTTTAAAAATACGTAAATATGTCTACTTTATAGTCTACCTACTATAAAATTTTTATTTTTTCGTTTAAACAAAACTACTTTTTAATTTCAATTTAGTATACAAATTGAAAATATTACACCATTACCCGTATTTTGAGCATCGATTCTCGAAAGTATTGTGAAAGTTGATTTATTTTTCAATTACACTGCCTTACAGGCAAACAATTTCAAAAAATTCTGGGACAAACATGCATTTTTTTTAATTTTTGTATGTATAGGATTTTAAGATGGCGGTAATTGTGTGTGTTTTTTTGTTTGGGGTATCACTTCATTTACAACTTTGCATTGCTTAAATGTTGCGTTCGAACACTGTGTATCTTGTTCGAAAGACAATCAATGCGATTTTTAACAACATAAAACTTGTAGCGATTGATTAAAAACATGCTAAGTAATAGCAGGTCAAAATAAAACTTTTTTTTTAAATTTTGGGGGTTTCAGAATTTTTACGTTTTTTTTTTTAGAACTTTTGCGTTTTTTTTTTAAATTTCATAATTTTATGTTAAAAAAATAAATAAAATAAAAACATATATTATTTGTGTGACCTAATTTAGTTAAATCAAAATTAATTTTTAAACTCAAGGCAAGTTATAAGAAAAGTATTTTTGAAAAAAGACAACAAGGCGTAGAAATTATGGCTGCTATTTCGGAGATCACCATATCTCCTCCTTAGATTTTTTTCATGACTCCAGCCGGGTATGGACTTACAACCTACGACTTGCTCGGCGAATCTCTAGACAATGATCTACTGCGGGCATGTTAGCTGGGGTTGACTTTTCCTTTATAGCCAAAATTCAAAAAAAAAAAAACAGTTTCATTTCGACCAGCTATAACTCTGCGTGTTTAAAACCAAATATAAATATGTAGCTATTTTTATCAACAAAAATATTAATTAATAAAACTAATAAAATTTTTTAAAGATAATAGACATATAGTTTATTGTAAATAATTATAATTATTATTATACATTTAATATGCATTTGTTTCAAAACACTCGTAAATTGGTGAATTTTTTTAGACTGCCTGCCTTTTTCGGACAGGGTATAAACCACCCATATCACACAAACGGCCGGTAACTTTGAAAAAGCAAATATTACTGCGCTATGCGATAGAGGACTAAACCAACTGAGATGCACAACAACTCCGGTGCATTGCAATAGATTGGGTCTTTGGTGACAACAAATTCATCGCGACAAATAAAAGCGTCATAAATTTGAAATAGATTTGCACACGTTTCAACGCCCCGTAACTCACATGACATGGCCCTGGTATTCAATACAGTACATATCAAAATGCAGTAATTCTGTTCTAACTAACAGCAATAACTATAGCTATGCAGATCATAAAATATTGCAACTACTAGGTATAATGATAGATAAAATGAATTAACTGATTATGTGACATGAGTAATATGAGACAATGAAATTGATTGGGTTCTGTGAAAAAGTACGAGTATGTACTATACATACATACATACGTATTTACAATTTACATATGTATATGAATTCGATCGTAAATCAATTTTATATATATATGTATATGACTTGGATAAGTAAACTAACATATCGCTTATTTAATAGAAGATTGTCATAATCCACAAAACAAACAAACTGAGTTAAGTAAACATATACGACCATTTCCTCCTCTTCTAAATTTTTTTAGACATGTGGATTTCAAGAAAAAATAAATCGCATATAATTTAATGTTACGGCCAAGAATTTAGCTTTGTTATAAAAATAAGGGTTTGACATTTTGTTTTAAAAATGATTTCGGCCAAGTGACCGCTGGCCCGGCTGGCTCGAATAAATTCCAGCCGAGAGGTCCACTTCTTCTTCCACTTTTTGCAGCATTCGGGGCGTTGTATGCCAGCAAAAACGCGCCGAATATTCTCTTCCAAGGCGTCAATCTTGTCGGGCTTATCTGCGTAAACAACTGACTTCACATAACTCCACAAAAACTAGTCCAGCGGTGTTAAATCGCGCGATCTTGGAGGCCACGCCACAGGCCCACGACGCGAGATAATGCGCTCACCAAAAGTCGTCCACATCAACGTCCTCCAATTCAGGCACGAAGCGCTCTATAGCGTTCCCCATTGACTGTAACAGTACGGCCGGCTTGATTTTGAAGAAATATGTACCAATAGAGCACAACAAACAGTGACGTTTTGAGGATGTAACGGCGTCTCAACAATGGCTTGTCGATTTGCAAAATTTTTTTTATTAACGTACCCATTCAACCAAAAGTGAGCCTCATCCGAACCGACCAAATAGTGGACGCAGCGCGTGATGCGTCACACGAACCGAATAAATATTTATTACATCATTCTTTGGAAAAAAAGTAAAGCTTTCTACTTTTCCGCTTCCAAAAAAAATCGAAAGCTTAAAAGGCGAAAGGAACTTGAAAAACTGTTTTGGCACACAAACAAATTTTTTGTATTAAGAATATTTTTATAGTAAAGGGTTGAAAAATCCTATAGAACCATAATATATGCACATTGTCAACTTTGTATATGAGCTAAAGTTGATGAATCATTTCGGGTTTATTTATGGTGGTATTCTGTAAGCAGCCTCTAGATACTAATTGAGATTATTCGGTATTCAGTAAGCCGACTCATGTTTGTAGTCTCAAAATAAAGTCACTAATTTGTCAGCTGCTCCTGAGCAGGTCACATAGCAAAGAGATTGAGGAAAGTTTTGAATAAATCGATTACTGATAGTTCTAATTTTTACACATATTTTAAAAAATCGGTTCACATAAAATGCAGTAATAAGAATTGTGAACGCTTAATTTCAATGATAGTATTACGATAACCGCATTGTTTTAATTTTTAAAGGCCAATAATACTTTTGACAAAGAATCGGAAAAGTATATTGTGTGCTATCGATGAACCTATTTTCATTGAGATTGATTGTGCACCTCTAGCTGAACATATGATCAGCTGATTGTCTCTACAGCTTTTCACCACAGTCTTTGGTGAATTTGTTTTTTGAGACTATTGCTTACTGAATACCGAAATCCTTTCAAGTCACAAAAAAATGTCTCTAATTGAAAGTCTCAAATTTGAGACTTGAGACTGAGTTAGAGAATATCGGCATTATACTGATTTAAAAATATGTCGATGCCTTATGGAATCATAGTTTTATTGTCATTAAAAATCTGTAGATCAGTAGTTCATTTATAATGTTTAAATAAAGGAACAATTCATGGGGTAGCAGGTAAACGGTGACCACATTAATCAACGTAAAATAAAGGGCACTATTTCTTTCAAAATAATTACATTAAATAACGAAAATAAATGTGTAAAGAAATTTCATATTTCATAAAGAATTTACTGTTTATGGCTACTTCGAAATTTCAGTTTGCCATTTATAAGCTTTTCGCCTCAAACTCCATTCCCTACTTGTAGTAGTGCCTGTGGTATATATTTGCGAAAGGATTAATTTTACGCTCAGAATATATTTTTGTATGCACTTTTTACGCGCTGTCAAATATTCGTTATCAAAGTTTCATTTATAAAAATAAAAATACCAAAATTAAGTGAGACATGAAAATTTATAAAACTTTACAAACAAATGTTTCTGAGTGATTTACTTTCAAAGGCAATTTTTGGTAAAAATATCAAAATTGTCGAATAAAGTTGTCCAGTCTGTTTGACATATGATTTACCATTTTGATAAAATTATAATTTCATTACATTTATCAGAAATTTACGCCTTGCTAAAGGAGTTGATCTATCAAGAGCAAACCTTCAATTATTGAATCATGGGCATTTACCACGTTGGATGTGTAGTCTAAATGAATTATTTTGTTAATATTGTCACTAACATTAATAAAGTTGTAACAACTATTAAGATTGCTCACTAGTTTTTGAAGTGTTACTGTCTGGCAAACACAAGAAAAAATCAACTATTTTCAGCAGATTTTTATCAGAAGAATCACTGGATATGATCATGTTTAAAAATATTGAAATATTTTATGTCTTATTCAAAGATAATAAAAAAAAATCGGCCAAAAAAAGCGTTTTTTTCAATTCCACCATGAATTTCAAGTTTTCAAGGCTGGCTCATTTACATAAGTACATTCGATGATTTTCGAAACACGTATCGCATTTTCTGAAATACATTTTGTTGCCATTAATTTAGGCTCACTATTCTGAAGCACCGTTGGCGAAGCATTAACTATTAAAAGAGATGTACATCTGTGAAAATTAGATACCTCAAGTTTTTAATAGCTGGCAACACTCTGAACGCTATCTATAAATAATACGAATTTATATAAAATATGTATAAAAATATTTTTTTTATATTTCTGGTAATTTTTCTCGGCTGGTACTTTAACGCTTCGGCGGCCGCATGCACTGCATTCCGAAACTATTTTTTTTTTTGCGTCAAAGTTACCTACTCTTTGTAATAGCAAACTCAACAAAGAATTTTAGATCTTCAAAAATGTTTCCTTAGAAAATACCACATATCGGGCCCCAACCACGGAAAAAAAGTTGAATGATATTTATTGCAAAATTATATTTTTGATGCAGAAAAAAATTTAAAAAAAGTTAAGAGTTAAGTTTTTTTCTCGGTTAGGCCGCTTGATATATTTAAATACCACCTAGACTCTCGATGATTATAAAACTATTTATATTCCTCCCTATTTTCCTTAGCACATATACATAAATGATATGATATGATACTACATATCATATAGTTGATTAGTCTAGCATCAGTCTTCAAAAAATAGTACACATGACGCAATTGCATCATGACACAAACGAAATATTTAAAAATATTCGACATGCTTCTAATAGATCACTATGGAATGTGTAAAGCTGATCACATTTAATTTTCAGTATTTGCTTTATCATTGCGTTTCGAAATGTTACTGTTACGGTTATTGTACATACATTGACGTCAACAGAAAAACGTGATTAATTTTAAATGCTCTTAGCAATTTTATCTCTTAGCGACACTTCAGTTGGGATTTTTCATAATTCCAAATTTTTTGCTACGTGTAATTTTGCCTGTACATATGTATTATTGGATGTTTATATGTAGGAAAAATGCTTATATTAAGTGGCGTCTAAAGTACATATGTAGATTCTGGGGCTGTGGACTATTTTAAATGACATGCAGTGATTTGTTGCTAGATTTACTAATATTCCTCAAATTTTAGCCGTTTCGAAGTCAGTAAGATTGTGCTCGTTGTTGAGGCTACTTATTCGTCTTTCCTAAGAAAATTACTGATGCCCGCTGAATTTAGGACGGCAGACATTCAAAGGAATCTTGGCAAAAGCAATGCTCTTTGTCCTTACTAAAGCAAAACAATGGCATAAAATTTCCATTCCATGGTGCCATCCGTCCACTGCCTATAGTCTTATCCTCTCGGTGTGCATCCCCAACAAATAGTAGCCAGTGATAATCTCCGCCCCCTGCCTAAGGAGAGGGCGTTGTATGTGGATGGGATGGACAGATCTTGCCTTAATGTACTTAGGTCTGATCTGTCGCACACATGGGCTCAACTGTACATCTTTTATTTAGAGTTTGTAAGATGATATTGGGTCTCCTGCGTTTAGAGAGGCGATCATATTGGATAAAGTGGTAATTTTCCTTGTCAGCTCATCATCTAGACGGTTGCTCGGTATGTCAGTATGGCCAGGTATTCACACTATGAATGCACTGTATTCGGTGGCCAGAACCATTAGAATCCAGCACTCGTTGCATATCCTGCCAAGAAGGAGAGGAACATATTCCACTAGTGGCTGGGCAATCCTACTTGGAGGAGAAACTCCTCGGCTGCCTCTGGGAGTATATAATCTGGTCCTAGTGTCAGATTCTTAAAAGCCTGGGCCTTATTGATACTGGTAACAATTTGTCTTCGCGGATTTGGCATTCGAGTAGGAGTGCGGACAATCGAATGTGAATGTCCAGCAGTCGCTCTAGAACCTGAAGGAAGAACGAGGTGTGGCTTATTGGCCCAAAGTCGTTAGGATTCACATGTGAGGTGTTGCTTCCCTTGATTATGAAGACCAACTTCGATACTGTCCAAGTCTTGGGTATGCACGTTAGGTTCAGCTAGGATATCAAAAACTGTAGCCAATCGGCCGCTTACTTTGTGGCGGCTATTTCCGCATGAAACACGCAGCAGTTCCGGGTGGCTCATTCTTAAAGACCCATCGATAGCAAAGGAAGAACCTAGCGCAAAGTCCTTACACGCGAGAAATTCCTCTACGGACCTCACGAAAGTGTGCAGGGTGAATTCCATTGATCTTCTCTTACAGTAGGCATGTTGTGATAAGGATAACCTCTCCTCCGGAATCCCACTTCTTATGTGCAGGTCAATTAGTCTTTCGAGCATTTTCAAGATAAACAATGAAATACTGATTGGTCTGAAGTCCTCACGAGTTTAAATGCTACCATAACCTTTCTCCAGCCATCAGGAATGTAGTCCCTGCATAAGCAGCCTGCAAAAATTAGCGACACGTCACCTCAGTCTTTTGCGCCAGCCCCCACCAGACAAAGCTATACCAGCCAAAGCTATAGCTCAATCATTTCAAAATACCATACCACATCCATTCCGGACTCTTTGCTCACTGCTCACACTTCAATTACCTGCCTCGTCCCTCAGATATCCAAAGGGAATGGAATTTTTCGAGACTATTTGCCCAAATATAGAGGCCTCATAGCATTCCTTCATGTTTTCGCTGAAGCTCCTACATGACTCCCGCTTGGCAGTCTTGATTTCAGTTTTCTAAATGCTAAGACCTACTTTATACCGTCCCAGTCCGAGGATAGTTCAGACTCCCTGGCTGTGATGGGAAGTCGTACGGGTTTTCTATACCTCTAAATGTTTTCAGCGGACAAGAGTACTCCAGGGCGGTTTTGTAAGCTGAGGTAAATTAATTGTCTACTGCATCTATGGCATTATCCGGTAAGTTCATGCCCTCAAGTTGTTCCTGCAAGATCCGGCGATGCGCCTGATCGTGTTGGACTTTAAATGGTGTAGTTTTTGGAGACAACTAGAATAGACTGAACTATTTGCTAATACCTGTGAATGGAATGGAATAGAATTGAGGTGGGCCAGAAATCTGAAGTCGGAACTCCAACCACTCAGGCATAGTTGCCCATTGCTTTTGAGGCGTGGGAAGAATGAAGGGAATAAGAGATAGGGGAAAATGATACGGAAAATCTTCCACACTCTTTTATAAATCCGGGAAGTTTGCCGAGGGATAGAGAAAGAGCGTTTTCTATTTAAAATTTGAATGAAAAAGAATTTTTATTAAAATGGCAAATCTAGACATGTTCACGGCATGATTGCTTTATACATTTTAGTTCGTTTTAAGAAGTTTCAATTTTAAAAAGTCTTTTATTTTAATAATTATTTAATATATAATTACTTGTATTTTTCTTGAATTTTACATTTTTTGTGGAAAAATTTCATTGAAATTTCTTAATTTTTACCTGATACGTAACTTAATCGATTCTTTGATTTCAATTATGTTAAAAAAACTTATGGAACCAATTCATACGATATTAACCTCGGGTATAGCAATGCGCTAGATTAACCAAAAAAAAACCCCAAAAGCCACTATAATATTTCTCTCGTTAGCTGATAGCATAAAGGCTGAAAGTGATTTAATCTACACACAGATATGCGATTCGTGAATCCAAACGATAACGCAGAGCGGCTTTAATTCTATGTACTTTAAAACTATTCCGTCTCAGCAACTTCAAAGCGCATTTTATCACCTTCTCTACCATCATTAGGCGCTAGGAGCTATTTATGTGCCTACTCACAAACATTTAATAAATAATTTATATTTTCAATTTATTGTCATTGAGCTGCTACGAGTATTGGCATTGCAATGTATTGCATTTATACTAACTTAGATTTTATTGGTTCTTATCTGAATTGAAACTCGGACGTGTTTGCTATAAAATTCTTTATTTACAACAGAGCACGAGATCCCTAATACAATTGATAAGATCAAATATCTACTCGTAAAAACAATCTCATAAAAGATCGCATTTGCACGTTCACATTTGTGAGTCATACCTAATAATAATAAATTCATTTTAAACAGTACTATAATGTTAATTGAAAAAGCTTGAACTTCTTTTTTTTCGAATTGAAGGGTTTTACATATATCAGTGGAATAGTGCGTTATATCTCTATATGTTACAATTTTTGAAATATAAAATGTATCCTTTAATTTAAATAGAAACGGCATTTAAAAGTTTTCGGCTTCTCTAATAATCATTTTTCCCTTTACCTAAAAACTACATTGATAATACTAGGCAGCCAAATAATAAAAAAAGATTCCTCATAAATTAGAAATACACTCGGCTGTTTGCCTTTGACTGCCAAGTGGCGACCGGTATTAAAAATAGTTTTTCAATAATTTCTGATGTTACTTGCTCTCCTGAACTACTTAAATGAAGAACCATTAATCACGGAAATCCGAAATAATATGCTATTAAATAAAAGCACCATTAAAATCATGTGGGTTCCGGGTCATGCTGGAATCCAGGGTAACGAACAAGCTGACAGAAGAGCCAAAGAAGTATCCCAAGAACCCTTACACCTCAGCCATAATTTTACCACCAAAGACATCCGCAGGCTGGTACAAAAATTTCTACAGGAAAGGAGCAATAGCGCTTGGGATAGCTACCAGCACCACTACAAGACATATAATCCTACTGGGAGCAAACCTTTGTTCCCTGCAGACATGTCTTCCCAAAGCCTAAAAATATTTACACGGCTCAGGGTCGGGCACACTACAGACACTCATGCTTATATATTAAGTGGAACATCCAAAACACAATGCCCCTTCTGCAACTCAGACGACTACACGACTACACACCTTCTCGACTTTTGCACGGCATTGGAGGACTATAGACCTGATTTTCCTTCAAATTCAAAACTATCTAATTTACTTAAAAACACAGATATTTCTAGTGTACACATAGTATGTAAGTTCATAACACAAGCTAAACTTAAAATTTAAAAATGACTAGTTTAATTATCCACAAACTCTAAACCTAAATTAAGTTCATTAACCTCTCCCAATTATTTAACTTTCTCTTACTCACCCAGCTTCTCCTTCTCATATCCCACCGACACTATCTTATTGATTTTCATATTACATATCTTAGTTAAGCTAGCATAAGCCGAAGTCCCTGTCAGCCAGTGCTTATTCCACAAGTGTAATAATTATTGATAATTGTTCCTCTTTCAAATAAATAAATAAATTTCTGATGTTACTTGCCCCGACCGAGTTTTGAGTTCGGAACCCATCAAGTTAAGCATTTTCATTAGTTGTAATAAATCCAAATTTTTATAAATTAACACCAATCATTCTCGCATACGAACTGAGTTTCATTAGGTGATCTTAACTTTTACTTAAACAACAAGTATATTTTCAATTGCAGTAGCCAAAAAAAGATTTCAATACAAAATTGATTTTATTGCACTCGTAACCACAAAATGTCAACTAATTTCCTGAATTTTTCCTCAGGAATAGATCAGCTATTCACCGCCAGTCGACCCGTTACCCGCTGTCCGTTGGATTTCAGTTTAGCGCATTAGTCGACTTTCAGACGAGTCAAGTACTTGAAAGCAACTTTTGTTCATTCCCATTATTCCTTTTCTTTTTGCTTTTACACGCATCAAGTTTTATTGAACGCAAGTTTTTGATTCGCTGCTTTGTCACAACAATAAATATGGTGAAAAGCAAAGCAAGCAAACTTGAAAGGACTTGGCTCGACTTCTCACCTCCTTCACCTAAGTACCAGCTGACTTGAAAGCATTGCTTGACGCGTCTGAAAGCGGACTTAGTCTTGGAAACTTTGTTTCACTTTTTTCATCAGACTTATTTTGTAAGTTGCCTGTTAATTGTTATGCAGAGGAGAACTATTTTTTCCCCGTTGCAAATCAAAGCAATTTCTCAACGTTTATGATTTAGATAATTTTTTAGAAAATAATAGAAAAATAAATATTTTAGAAACAAAAAATAGCCTCCAAATCACTAGGCAGTCTGTGTAAGTCAATGTACATTCTCTAATCCAAATGACCCTAAGCTACTCGCATTGTGCTGCATTGAAGGTGGTGTGGGTGGTGGGTGGTGGGTTCTGGGTGGTGGTTTTGTTGAGTCTAATACATATGCCTCCCCCCCAATAGCGCCTTGAGCCAGCGCAGCAGTTCGTTTGAATGTCGTTGCGATGGCGCTGACCTCGTTGTTGTTACATTTGTTATACACTCTACACTCTACACTACATACATACATACATACATCCAAATGTTTATATATTTGTACGATTATTCGTTGCTAAGTTGTTGTTTTTGTCGTTGAGATGGTGCGCATTTTAGTTTAGTCGAAGGTTTCCACTTGTACACACACACACACACACATACATGCACATACATCGACACATATGTATGGATGTATGTATATAATATAAGCATACCAATATGCCGCCATGCGCGCATCACTCAGGTGGAATAGCAGAACAGTAAAATAGGGGTTGCGGTGGAGCATCTGAAATGAGTGCACGAAATGTTCGGTGAATGTTGATTGCAAAGCCGTGACAGCAACAAGACTTAAGGTAAACAAAACTAGCGACCATAATGCAAATTCTTGATACCCTACTGCAAATACCTCTGCGTATATGTACTATATATGTAGTTAAAATAAACTGGAATGCAAGTCTGAATAAAAGAAATAAATATATTAAGTATGTATGTATATATTAAATTACTATATTGGCTTCTGGGTAAAAAGTCAGTTCGTTTCTTTGAAAATAAATTGCTAATATATAAAATCGAAATCAAAACTCATTTGGACTTATGCGATACAAATATGGGGAACGAAAAGTAATTCTAAGTATTGAAATAATACGGGGCCTTCAATCAAAAATACTACGGTCAATAATCAAGGCTCTCTGGAGTGTGTCAAACCACACTATACATAGAGATTTAAAATTAAGTACGCTGAACTATTAGAGATGAAAAGTTCACTGAATTATATAAAGTCAGACTACAGAACCATCCCAATCCTTTAGCCGAAAACGAGGATAAAAAGAAAAAATACTTTTGAAAAACATTTTAAACTATTGTATATTAACATTGCATTTTCTTATTGTCTATTAATATTAAGGCATATTGTAAATTTAACTCGAGGCAGAAGTAAAACTTCTGTGTAGTTTCTACAAAGAGATATAGAGTTAAATATCGGAAAGAGTTTTATAAAAAATCCTTTTAAGTTTTTTAATTGTAGCAAGAGTGAAAATAGTAGTAGAAATTAGTAAAGATAGTAGAAGCATCAGTAAAAATGGAGGTCGAAATGAGTAGAATTAGTACAAATAGTAGCAGAAATTAGTAAAAATAGTAGTAGAAATTAGTACTAGCATTAGTAAAAAATAGTAACAGAAATTATTGAAAATATTAGTAGAAATTAGTAGTAGCATTATTAAAAAATAGTAGAAAAAATTAGTTAAAACAATAGTAGAAATTAGCAAAAGAAAGTAGTCGTAGCATTAGTAAAAATAGTTGTAGAAATTAGTAGAAATAGTATTAGTAGTATTAGTAAAAATAGTAGTAAAAAATAGTCGTAGCATTAGTAAAAACAGAAATTAGTAAAAATATTGGTTGTAATTAGTAGCAGTAGTAGTTAGTAGTAGTACATTAGAGGTTGTAGTTGTAGGAGTAGTTCTAGTAATTAGTGGTAGTAGTAGTAGTAGTAATTAGTATTTTAGTAGAAAAAATCAGTTGTATTAGTAGTAGTGGTAGTTAGTAGTAATACTGGTAAAAGTAGTAGTAGTATAAGTAGTAGTGGTAGTGGTTGTAGTAATGAACCAGTTCCGAACACCTGTAAAGTCCTGATACGGACCAAATATATATCATTTAATATCACTACATGGGCCTGCCATCTGTTGTTAATTTTGTCTTATACATTTTTACAGCTCATCCTATCACAATACCACATACATATGTACATAGTGGTAATATGAACCAAACTATTCCCTATTTCGCATTTGGTTCACTGTTCATAGAAAACATTCAGAATAATGTTTGTGGGAACCATTAAACTTTTTTTTGTTTATAATAAGACCAATTTTTAAGAATCTATAGAATAACTCACTTTATGAACATCCTTTCGAGAAAGCAAATGGAAACTTTGCATTATCGAAAACTATATAATTTAAGTGGTACGAGTTTCAATACTTCAAAAGTTGATCTGTCTGTTTCTAATTGTCACTCTCAGTGCCTACGTTTTGGTTTCAATTCAGGCTCTGTTTCAACTTCTTGGGAAGGTGGAAGGGAATCGAAAAGGAGCTAATTTAAAAAGTAGCACAGTGGATTTCTTGATATGTAGATAGGAGATAGCAAAACTTAGCCTCACCTAGTAGTTGGAAAATATGCATTAAATTAGAAAAATCATGTAGGTATTTAATAGACACATATTTTTTTTGATGTAGGTGTCTATCATAACAACTTTAAACTTAACAAAAGAAATAAATATAGTTTATATCGCTAAGGCAATACTTAAATAAATTATAAGAAAATAGTGTTAAAGTTATGTTTAAATATTTTTTAAAAATTTGGTATAAACTCAAATGAAACATTTAAATAAATACATACATTTAGGTAAATATGTAATTAAAGTGCATATGCCTCAATTGCCTCGTGTAGGGTGTGTCTAAATGAGTCTACAGAGTAGTCACATTTTGATGTAAATAAAGGAGGAAAGTAAATGAATAGCTCATGAATATTTTATCTGCCATCAGGGACGTCAATGCTCGTGTGTGTTTGCTTACAAATTTATATACATACATACATATATACATAAAAATATCTAGAACTGATGGCAGAGAAAGCCATTAATCGAAAATGTTGAAAATATACTATGTATAAGATAAGTTTTAGATATGTTTTGGATATTGAGTTTATGTAGGGGCTCAGCTTAATTTTGAATCGTCGCCGGCAAATAAGGTTCCAAAAAATACTATGTATTAGGCCAAAATTGCATTCTAAGTTATGCTCCATCGCGTGATTTTTACGAGATATTAACTTACTGAGTTTTCGGGTTTTATTGAATTAGAAGAAATTGTAGCTTGTCGTAAAATACATCTTATTTTTAATTTTTGTTAATTCATTTGTCTTAAGCCAAGAGAAAGTACAGTTTTCGTTTCCTTGGTGAAACTTAGTCAACATTTTTTTCAGAAAATATAGTATAATAGTAACTATAATTTGGTTCTAAAAACTAACAAGCAGTCACATTATTTATGGAATAAGTTTTCTTTCATTCGCAATAGCCCAACCTCATAACCCAGTTTTTCAAGACCTTTGTGACGGTTTCTCTCCTTACGACCTTGAATCGTTAATCGATTCTCACAGTGCGAAAAACAAAAAAGTAACGGTGCCAAATTTCAGTTTCGAGATGTACAATTGACATTGCCGACACCGCTGATCACACGATAACCGAACTTGGCGCGCAAAAGATCGATTATGGCATAGGCTGTGGGGCAGGGCGCCACATCCTGCTGAAACTAGTCCACGTCTTTAATTTTCCGGTCAAAAAAATCTTTTATCATACCTATGGAGCACTCATCGTTGATCGAAATGGCATTTCCAGAGGCATTTTCAAAGACAAATGGGGCAATAATGACGTCGCTCCAAATTCCGTTCCAAAATGTCACTGTCTAAGGATGCGTTGGTTTCCCGACGATTAGATGCAGGTTTTCCGATCCCCAGATGCCGCAGTTTTGACCTGTATTTCTGTGTTGCCTATTCTCACGCTGTGCCTGTAAAAGTAAGCTCGATTTTTTTTTAGCTTACTAAGTTTTTCACATCATGACCCAAGGTTTTTTATTAAAAAATGAAAAAGAATATTAAAATAGATATATGACGCCTAAACTGTCAATAGAATTTCATGGCCAATTATTCAGGTAAAATCTATATACAACAATTTTTTATTTTATTTTATCAAAAATTCGGCTTTAATCACCTAGTTACATTTTTGACCGATTTCTTGAAGTAAGAGCGCAAACGACACTTTTAGATGGATGCTGGTGGGTTAAAATGTTCTACGAAAATACCCCACGTGAAATTCTACTGCATATGTCTAAAGATTTCATTTCGGTCAGACATATATTTTAATAATTTGTTCCACTTTTAAGTAAACACATTGACCCGTGACATAAAAAAAGTCTAGCTAACTTTTACAAGCTCAGCTGGCGGCTTACTCTTGATAGTTCTACATTCAACAAATACAAATGAAACCAGTGCAGCTCGTCTTGGGTTGCCTCAAAATTGTCGCACAATGTTATGGTTAAAAAAGTTTGAAATTTTTTGATACATATATGAAAATTGGCTACAAGGCGAATTCAGAAGATGTAGTGTTAATTAATCATCTGATTGGAGCCTGGGTGAGTGAGCGGAAAATACAGGGTATTAATATATTTTATTTTCCTCGTCATCCTTAAGAGAAGATTAGCTGAAATTTGGCAACAACGCGCCAAAAGCAAAAACAAAATGCATATAATTTTTATATTTGTAGAATCAACATATTTATATTTATAGAAAAAATAACCCAAATTTCTTAAAAAAAAAATAGCTTTAAAAACTTATGAATACCTTGTATTTGAGCAGAATTGTATCTGTGTACATACGTGTATGTGTGTGTACATATAACTGACGCAAATAGCAATTATATTCTACTACTGAGAGAGATTCACATCATCAAGCTAAAATCTAAAAGTATTGATTTTTCTGTACATCAGGTGCTTCCACCCCCACCC
Organism: Anomoia purmunda; assembly: GCA_951828415.1. Lineage (NCBI taxonomy): Eukaryota > Metazoa > Arthropoda > Insecta > Diptera > Tephritidae > Anomoia > Anomoia purmunda. Next base: position 42,516,636 of record OX639995.1, read on the forward strand.
CGTGGTGCAAATACAGAATAAATACATACAAAAAAAAAACATATACATTACAACAATAAAACAACGAATCCCCTTAATGGTGCTATTGGCGGTGGTTGTTTGTTTGCTTAGCGTCATGCTACATTTGAGAAAAAGCGATGGTAAAAAAGCTGATACCCACCATAAAGCAGAATTAGTCAGACCAACCAACCAACCAACCTACTCTCCGCCAAATGGCACAACGACACAACCCACCGCAACAACAAATTACGCTGTAGCAGCGCCATCAGCAACCCCCATGCAATGCCACAACAGAGGATACCGAGAATTTATCACAGAACCCATCAGAAATTCAGAAGAACTTTGTATATAATATACAAGCGCAGCATGTACACCTGATACATAATATGCATATATGCATGCATGTGTGTATGTGTGTGTGTGTATGTATGTATGTATATGCCTATGTATTTATTTATGTTTATATAGCCGCAGCCACATCAGCAGTTAGTTTGCTTATATGTACACATATCTACTACATATGGATAAAGTTAGTTGGAAAGAGAATCGGCCAAGGCAACAGAAAACTAAAACTAGCAGAACCAAAACAACAACAATAACCGACAATTGATGACTGCAGTGAAAATGATTTTGGCTGAGGACGCACTTGCTGGGGTGTTTAAAGAGCCGTTGTGGTTGGGGATGGTGGGTGGTGGTCGGTCGGAGAGGTGGCAGCTGGGCCAAAGGCGAGCGACGTCGCAACGAGAAGAAGTGAGCTAACAAATGCACATTACATACATAAACACACAAGCATATGCACATATAAACACACATATGTACATAGTATACATAAGTATGATGTATGTACATATGTAGTACATCCCTAGGTAGATACCTAACTATTTTTAGTGTATCTGCAGACCGCTCATACGAAATAACTAATTCATAGATTTTTTCTTAGAAAGCGAGAAAATCCAATTAGGAATGCGCGTTGAGGGAATGAATTCACCTGTCGTGAGTTGGCCGTTATTTCCACTACCCCTTACCAACTTTGTGTGTATGCATGTGTGTGTGTGTGTGTGTGTTTGAGTGTGCGTGTGGTGAGTAGATGGTTGTCAAGGCCTGATGCCATGACAGTCAGTGGGGTGCGTCATTTGGCGGAGGGTGAAATTATGAAGTTGTGAAATCTGAAATTAGGAAGAGCCAATAGCATTATATGAACTTACAACGAAACAAATACGAATTTGTAAATGTATGTGTGCACATGTATGTATGTATGTATATACTTTTATATTGTAGTATTTACAGAAAACTCTGAATTTTCTTTATACATACATACATATGTATGTAACAAAACACGTCAAGCGTCCCACCTAAACAAATTTATGTATCACTCGATTTGGATGGAAGTTATATTATAGCATAACATAAATTTGTACCCTATGCATGACAAAAGCATAGAGGAGTTGTCGCTATTTAGGGAGTTAAAATTTTAAAATGTTTTGTGTTTGTTTTTTAAGTACAAATGTTATTTGTATCAAAAATCTTTAAAGAAAATCCAAAATTTGACATTGAAAATATTTTTGTAATAAATATTGTTAAACTTTAAACTCAAATTTTTAATTTTTGTGTGTTATCCTTTACAGGAATAAATAACCAGCGACCGTAACGGATATAATTTTTATTAAAAAATTATGCTATAATTGTTATTTTGTGATTTTTATTTTTTTGATCATTTTTTTTTTATTGATTATTTTTTTTTTGATTGATTATGTACTAATTTTTTTTAATTATCTAATTAAAGAAAAAATAACGATCAAACTTGATCGAAAAAATGAACAATGATTTAAAACGAGAAACCATCTAAATAAAAATAAGGTCAGATTTGCAAGCATATGGCATAAGGATTCTTCCCAATGATTTTTTTATCAGAAATAATTAAAATAACAATTGTTTTGGTCCTTGCAGTTTACTCCTAAATATACTACAATTTTAGTCATATTCAAGTTATAGAAAACAAGATTGCGTCTTCCGCACTGAGAGCAACTGATAGTGACGTAATAATAGCTAGTGATTGAAACAGCAAAGAAAAAATTCTAAGCAGTCAGAGGAAGAAGCGCAGAAGAAGCGGGCAAGCGACGGAATGTTCGAAAGTTTTGTTAGCATTGCTTGTGTAAAATAAAAGCAAGTTGCGAATAGAGGGATGCTGTCAAATCGACAAAGAGAGGACTAGAGGTCCGGGGAAGACGTAATCTTGCATAAGTATTCTATCATTATTGGTTGATTACAAAGGAGTTACATGGCGTTTCGTTTCTTGTGGCAAGAGATCTCGTCCGATTTGAACACACCAGAAGCCAATTGGATCTAATTGCACTCTGACATTAATCAAAATTAGTCGAATTCGTTCTAGTTTGGGGAAATTGGACGAGATTTTCTGTTATAGGAACTGTGGGAGTGATTCAACTTCTTTATAATGTTCGTTCTTTGGCTGCTACGTAGGCGAAGGAGTCGAGGTGAGAAGAGAGAGGAAGAGTTCACATGCGTAACGTCCGTACCATCAAGTCGTTTCAAGTTTACTTGACTTGCTTTCGACATCTTCCATTTTCATCATATCTGTTGTTGTGACAAAGCAAAGAAGCAAAAATGTGCGTTCAAGAAAACTTAATGCGTGTAAAAGCAAATAGAAAAGACAAAACAGAATGAGCAAGAATTGGTTTCAAGGACTTGACGCTTCTGAAAGCCGACAAATGGGCTACAAAACATACTAAAAAATCTGATTTAAAACCCCGAAAATCTCGGAATTAGGGACAAGTAATTACAGAATTTTTGGTAAAATGGGAAGTCCTGGAATTACCAATTCTAGTAAGAGCTGGCTTTCTTATCTTAAAGGTGACTTATATTCTCATACGTTTTTTCAATGCATTTTGGTCGAATTTGCATTATTTATAAACTCATATGAGTCAAAGTTAATGAAGTGGGCCAAAAATTTTTTTGACGGTCGAGTTTTTTGTTGAATTGATTTTTGTGATTCACAATGATAAAAAAAAATATAGCATTGGCGATTTTTCGAAATTCGATTATTTTCGTAATTATATATAGCTATGAAGTTTTTTCAAAATTGTTTGGATTTTATTTATTTTCTCGCGATTGGTAAATGTTTAAAAAATTTTCCGAATTCGTATTACCAACCGGGAGAAAATAAATATACTCCAAACAATGTCTAAAAAGAGCTCGAATAAAAAGTGGTTTTTTACTACTAAATATTTGGGAAAAAAAAGTTTTCCAAATTTTAGATAAATTTTTTTTTTCATTTTTCGGAAGCTTGAGCTTGGGCTGTAGCCTGTGAACTTCTATATGTATTCCTTTTTATGAAGCGTAAATTTCATTACTTCCTATTGACCGTGAAGCAGAGCCATCAATCTAGTAAATACTTACGGTGCACCATGAGAAATATCAGACATCTGTTGATTAAAAATTTTGTAACTTGCTATGAACATGCAATTTTGCACAGAGATAGTCCACATTTATTACATTGGGCGCTACAGATATATACTAATATACGACCTTGGAAAACCTAACAGATACATTTTTTTGAAATCATAAAAATTTACTAAATAAAATAATTAAAATATCACCAGGCTCAGTCGCTATTAAAAGCATATTTTCTATATTTTTTTGCTGTTTTTACCCCGTCTGAGATATGAACGCAGTGCACTCCGGCTGGAGTTGGGGCTCGGTGTTTACTAAAAATTGCTGACTAAAGGAAATTTTGTCAAGATAATTATTATTTTCCATAGAAAATCAATCCTAAATGCGTTCAGCCTAAATACCACGTTTATTGTACTGAGGTAAACACTTTTCTACTTTTTTCTATCATTAATTAATAATTCTACCCAAATTTTACAAATTTCTCAAACAATTTTGCGGACACTTTTCTTATTTTCGCTATATAAGAAAATGACAATACAAGTATTAGGAAAATTAAAAGAACCAGGGGCTGAAAATTACTATTATCTCGAAATTCGTCAATTTCAGACAACGTAAAAAATTAACGTTGAAAAATAACTGTTATTGGTAGTCGAAAAATAAACGTTGGGTAATAAATCTTATCGCAAACGGTAATAACATTTCTCTTGTATACAAGTTATCGGGCAACGTAAAAATTTATCGTTACGATATAAATTTTATCGTTAAAATAAAATAAAAACATTTCTCGTCTGCTAACAGTTATGAAGCAACGTTATTGCGATATAAGTTATAACTGTTATGCCCTAGAAAAGAACTCATTGAGTAAAAAATTAATGCCGCATACCATCTAAATATAGGTAGCGTATTTTTTGCATTCTTTGAGTAAAAAATAGTACATGGATTTCGGTTTGAACTAAACAAAATTCTCCTCCGATGTGTGATATGCTTTTTGGTGGTGTCTTACAATTAACGGGCCTTGCAGTTTTACGAGTATATCGCCTTCAAATCGCGTATACTATATATACTGCTACACAGTACTTCAAATTGAATTGTATTTCGGAGCTAATATAAATACGATTGTAAATAACTCAATGATCCAAGGTCTATAATACATCATCCGCCTGCTCTATGGTGCCTCAAAGAAATATCCAACTTGCCTAATTTGCATATTACAATAACAAAAACTTAGCAATCTACCGCTTTCTCTAGCTTCCTGCTGTCATCTATCCTCCGGTTGTGTCACTGTCACCGAAAGAGGAACAACAAAAATATAGTCATTGACTTTGGCAGGAATTCAAGAAACTTTATGCAAGTGCCGGCGACACTAACAAAAGTAACAAAATTTAGCGAATGAAATTTTCGCATTTATACTTGCATGGCAAAATGTGAAAGTTACTACCCAGTCAACCAAAGAGTCTTTAAAACGGTCCAAAAATGAACGCCCACATTTAAAAGAATTTGCATGCCATTTTTTTGGTAAGCAATATTTAGTTACGAAAATCTATATTTCAAAATACTACCAAATAAAAATAAATGGTAGCTATGTACACCGACATTGACAGCGATATGATAGGGTATGGTAGCGAAGACCGATAAAATAAAAGATTGCGTTGATTGATGTGAAACTCGGTCGAGTAACGTGGCTGTGACGTAATATTTGCCTTACCGGTGGAGAGATCTGAGAGGAAAGATATTGTTATACACGTTGGAAAGAATACACAGAATATAAATACGCGATTTTTCCAAACAAAATCTTTTGTGACGTAGAAAAAACAGCTGATTCTGTCAAAATTTTAAAAACAGGGTTAGCGGTATCACAATCTACGCCACCCTCTGTACTCTTTTTACGAGGGATGGTAGCATATACAAATTTTAAATTGTACTCATAAATTTTATTAAATTAATAACAGTCACATATCTGCCCCACTATATGTCGTAAGGCAGCTGGTCTTTTTAATTACCTACATCTAGAATATTAGCTCAACATTTTCCAGAAACAATTTAAAGCTCAATTGAAAGCTGATTTCACGTATATTTTTGACGTTTTCTTCTTAGATTTCTTTAACTTCAAATAATTCGAACCTATTCGACTACGTTAAGAATGTTATATTACTTTTGCGTTTCTCGAAGCTACTAGACTATAGAAATTTTACGTTTCTGATGCTTGCTGTGGTATGGATTTTGAATTTTCTTAATTTTCTGAATCGTAACAAATAATAAAGTACATAGGTAGTTCGAAGATTCCCTCATTTGTTCTCATGTGAATTTTAAATATTTTTCCCTTATAAGTTTCTTGGTTATTAAGTTCGATAGTGTTTTCATCGGTAAATTTCACTATGAATAAAAAAAAACAAATATTTCTACTTGAAATATGCAACATTTATTGCAAATTAATGCTTTCTAATTTTTATATATTTTGTGTAAGAAGACCCCTAGTGAAATTTTTCGAAGAATAATTTTCGAAAGCATTTTAATCCTCTAACAGCTTGCCAAGTGTGTTGTTTAGGTTGCTAAAATCGAAAATGTGAAATCTGTGAAATTTGAACGTATTAGCTTTTCATTTCGCTCATACATATATTTTAATAATTTTTTTCACATTTTTTAACAGCTTGGGCCGAGAGATGAGAAGTTGTAGGCCACAATTTCGAGGTAACCTTTACAAAGCCAGCTGGGCGTTACCTATGAAACCAGGTATGTCTTCGGTTGCTCCAAGTTGTAGCACAGTGTAATTATTTTTCGTGATTTTGAACATTTCAAAAACAATTTTCGACCACGTCTAGATTTTGGGATACAGGCTGTTTAATATTTTTTACGAGTTTGGCCCACAAAAGTTTACATTTTTCTCAAATGGGGCTAAAAGATCGAACAAATTTCATCCTTTTTCGGGATAGTTTAGGCCATAACGCTATCGCTGAACGTTACATTGAATATAACTCTACTAGATACTGCGGGAAAAATCTTGGCAACTGAAGCCGCCGACAGGCTGCGGGATATCGGAGACTAATTTAACTCGTGTTGTGGCCATTAGAGGATTTTACAAGGATTCGACTTCATCCCGACTATAACGGATCATTACGTGATTATCTTAGCTCCCAAGGATTACTTTGGTATCGCCTTTCCCTTTAAGCAGAGCAACTGAATATGTTCATGGATGGGTTGAAATTTGATGGGGGGGATTGGAGGTCAAGTACATTCCGAGAATTCTGTCTATGGAAACAGTTTGGGCTACGAGATCAGTGTAGCGTGATCCAGACAGAGAATGCCGATAGCCAAGCAGCAAGCAGAGCTATGAACTCAATAACAATGCGATTGAAAGTATTTAAGGAATGTCAGACTTCTCTTTCGGAAGCTTCGAAATATTTCACCATCAAATTAATCTGGGTAGACAGACACAGCGATATTCCTGAGAATTGTGAAGCAGATGAGTCAGCCAGGCAAGGAGCTCTTGAAGAGGACTTTTTAAGCAAGGAACTTTTCGAGGTCACCTGTCGGCAACAGCTGATTGAAAAGGATTGCGATCAGCTTGGCAAATGCTGGACAGCTAATAGAACATGGAGGGCCGCGAGGTCTTTTTGGCCAGAAATAGACCAAAGGAGGTCAAGGGAGCTTCTACAGTTAAATATCCACGCCGCAGCTGTCATTGATTATCGGGCGCACTGTTCAATAAGAATCCATGCTGTACGCCTCAAAATCAGCACTAACCCCTACTGCGACAGCTGTTTGGACGTGGAATCTCACTATTTTTTACTCAGCTGCTATGCCTTCGTAAGACTAAGCCTTAAGTATCTGGGAGCGCACCTTATTCACTCTCCGTCAGATATATCGGGGGGGAGAGATAGTTTCTTTGCAAGCACACAGCGCTGTTTTGGTTGCCTGGGGCTAAGCTCTTATACTATCAAAACATACCAATTTACTATGTATGTATGAATGTAAATATGTCGACGTGTGTGCCCTCACATTTTGTATATGCAGTTTCATCTGCAAGGATTATGCAACAAAGTTTCTACGAGTACTGCCATAAAACGTTTTGCGACAATTTTTATTGGTGCAACATTGCACATTGCAGCAGCAATAAATTCTGAAATATCTTGCAAATTCTTCCGCTCCGATTGTGCGCGCTGATGCCCGCTTACCTCTTGGTCTCCTCCCCTCTTCCCCCTGGTCTCCTCGCCCTCCTGTGCTGCACTACACAACGTAAGTTGTCGATGAAAGTTGTCGACGAAAGGCAGGCAAAAACGCCTAAATGCGAGCCAAATGTTGCGCAACTGAGGTGAACTAAAACTTAGCTGAGCTACAAATATCCGCAAAAGAACGAACGGAGGCGAGAGTCAAGGTAAGTTGAACAGGCGTGTGTGTGTGTGTGTTTGTCTGTATGTTTTGTACTTGTATACATACAAATGCAAGTAAGTGAGTAGATAGATTAGGGTAGCGTGGAAAAGTGACGGGTGTTGTTGTTGTTGCGGGGAAATGCAGTAGCTGAAGATTGCAGTTTTTGGAATTTTCTCAAATTGCAATTGCGATAAGTTGGCACAAAATTGTTGCCAGAATACGAGTAACTGCGACGAGAACCCTTGGTTGTGCATTACCCCTCCCCCTTCCATTTGCATGGCACCGCAATAAGCAAAGTTTTCTGACTGCATTCGCAACGAATACCTACTGAGTATACAATGTCGCAGATACACACGTTTCGAGTCGATTACAAATATTTTACGATATGCATACATCCACACTTACATAAATGAACCTTAATGTTTATTAAGGTGCCCCGCTAAAAAATTTCCTGTTTTTCTACCCGAATCGTGAATTTTGGTGCCATGCGAGCTGGAAGTGCGTTGTTAACGGGGACTGTAACGATTATAAGTTTTATTTAAAAAAAACTACTTTATAATTGATATTTTTTTGAGTTAAATTTATTGCTAATTAAAGCAAACAATTTTTTTTGGGAATTATTTTTGGTAGGAAGATAAAAGTCACTGTCTGAGTTTTATTTTGTGCTCAATAAATAGCCCTTATTTTCTGATTGGTGAGAAAATATATGTATATGTCTTATTTAGTTTGGAAAATTAATTTTTTTTATTCTTTTTGTGTCAGAAAATTTTTTTTTTTATGTTTTTTGCTAGGAAAATGAAATTTATTTTTTGATACCAATGTATTGTTCAGAAAAGAGTTATTTTTTAAAACTTATTTTGTCATTGGGAAATGAAAATTGTTTTTTTAATTTTAACTTTGTGTTCAGAAATATATTTTTTGAGTTGTGTTCGCTTAGAAAATTTTATACATTTTTTAGTTTAATATATTGCTGAGAAAATAAAAGTTATTTTTTTGAGAATTGTTTTAGCTTAAAGAATTGTTTTTTAGTTTTATTTTGTATTCAGGAAATAAAAATTACATTTGGAGTTTTATTTTTTGCTAAAAAAATAAGAGTTTTTTCTTCAGTTTGATTTTTGCCCAGCAAATAAGAACCATTTTGTGAGAATTAATGTTTGTTTGAAAAATAAAATTTTTTGTTTGAATTTTTATTCTGTGTTCAGAAAATAATTTTTTAGAGTTTTTTTCTGCTCAGAAAATAAAACTTGTTTTTTTTTTAGTTTAATTTAATGTTCGGAAAAGTATTTAATTTTTGCTTGGCAATTATAATTTATCTTTTAGTGTTATTATGCGCTCAGAAATTAAGATTTTTTTTATTAAAAATTAAATTATTTTTTTAAGTTTTATTTTGTGTTCGGGAAATAAAATTAAAAAAAAAAATAAATAATTTGAGTTTTATTTTTTATTTAGAAAATAATAGTTGTTTGTTTCAGTTCTATTTTTTGCTCAGAAAATTATTTTTTGTTTGGAAAATAAAAATTGTTTTTTGAGTATTATGCTGTATTCCGAAAATAAGTTTTAAATTTGAGTTTGCTTAGGAAATAATAAATGTTTATTTTGAGTATAATTTATTGCTAAGAAAATAAGAGTTAATTTTTCAGAACTTTTTATTTTTACTAATTTAAATTAATTTTTGAATTATATTCTGTGTTCAGAAAATAAGTTATATTATTATTTTTTTTCCACAGAAAACAAGAGCTATTTTTGGAAAATTTTTTTTTGTTTTTGAGTTTTATTCTGAGTTCCGAAAATTATGTTTAGAGTGTGGTTTTTTTGTTTAGAAAGGAAGATTTATTTGTTGAGTTTAATTTTTAACCAGATAATAAATGTTGTTTTGTGAGATATTTTTTTTACTTGGAAAATAAATTTATTTTTTCTGCAAATAAAAGTTAATCTTTGAGTTTTGCGAAAAAAATAAGAGTTTTTTCTTCAGTTTGATTTTTGCCCAGCAAATAAGAACCATTTTTTGAGAATTATTTTTGATTGGAAACTTCATTTAATTGTTTGAATGTTCAGAAAATGTAATTAAGGACAGGTGGCAATTCTTCTTCATGAAGCAAGTAACAAAACAAATTTTGTATTTCGTTTCATTTCAATTTCTATGTAATTCTTGAATAATATACATTTTCTGATTTTAAACGAATATTCATTTGGTCGGACCTTCTTAATATTCTTAATCGACTTGGAAAATATATTTCGTAATTTGTCAAAAAACGATTATTGGTTGGACTAAAAGTCGACGCTGACATCCTTCCAGTTGATTTTTCTCATGTTGGTTTTTTTTTTAATTGTTTAGAGCGTGGGACACCTTAATACACACGTGCGCATACGGACGACACATACAAATGTACACTACGAAACCAATAAAAGTAGTTAAGTACAAACGACAAATAGCAACAGCAAAAACAAGAGCAATTGCAAAAGTAGCTAGAATTTATTTTTTGGTGGTTTCGTTTACCCACGATTGGTTGTCGTGGCGACGTTGATTTTATGAAAGTTTCGCATCAAACGAATACGGGCGTATAATACTCGCAGTCATGGTTGCCAGTTTAGTTGATTTTCGCCTTTTCCAAATTTAGTTAGGCTGTTTTTTATTTGATCTAGATTTCACTTTAAAAACAGATGTTTCTATTCACAAAATGTAAACTGGATTTGAAATGTTTAATAAAATAAAATTTCCGAAGACGGGATATAAATTTGCATTCGTCTGCGTCGCCATTAAGAGTTCTATACCAACATCTATTTTTAACGTTGCCTCCTGATAACTGTTATGAAGGTTAAATATTTTCTCCATTGCCAATAAAAAGATATTTTCCTATGTTTATTTTTTACGTTGTTTGTTAAACGTTCTCACACAAGAATATTGAAGAAAATGCAGATGAAGAACAACATGAAGAAGACGAAATTGAAAGAAAAGATAAAAATGAATATAAAGACAAAGATACAAATAACTCATATCAAACAATGCAAAAAATAAACATTGTGAAATCCCTCCTCCTGACTGGAAAATATTTCTACTGCCTAACAGTTAAACGGCAACGCAAACAAAAGTTGGTATATACATAACCCTTAACGGCGGAACGAAACTATGTTTCATCTAATAACTGTTATGAAACAACTTTTTCGTTAAATTTCAGAATACGGGAAACATTTTCAAATTGTAAACTCGATATAACAGCTATGTTTTGTTGCGACTTAAATATAATCACCACATGGAAATTGTTTCTGTGATTATTCTGATTCATTTAGAGTTACTTGTTGCTCGAGTACTTCTTATAATCATAAAAAATAACCTTTATTTTAATTTTTCTTTCTTAAAGTAATTTCCTCCAACCGCTGCCTGTAATTGCGGCTAATAAGGTCCATTCTGAAGTTTCAATTTTCGATGCTGCGTTCGAAAATTTCGAGGGATATTTGGCGAATTAGCTCGGGTTACATTTGTTGCCTTCCAATTCCTCAATCGTCGCCAGCTTACTTGTATAAATAACCCGTAGTGGATCAACACTAAATTTCTCATATCGATGATCGAGAAATGATCGATTTGTTACTTGTAAATGCTTCTGCTAAAAATAAATTAAGTTTAGGCTGATACATAGTTCAAAAAAATGTTTCCATTTTATTCTGCTCCCAAGTATTTCTTGATCAGATCTTGTTTTCTTTCGGACACTTTTTCGACTTACCGGTTTTTGTTATTCAAATTAGTTTCAAAATCTCTTTTCAACATTCTTCAATAGTTCAAATCGATACTATATCTAAGGAATACATTTTTTGCATTTTGCATTTTTCGTTTTAGTAATTTTTAATGTTATAATTTTTTTTCATATTTCTACTATGAAATCTAGATGCGTCTCATATTCTTATAAAAACCAACCAGACATAGATTACGCACGTCTTTTTCGTACTGGTATAAGTTTGCTAAAGCAGAAATTTTTTCGGAGATTCAGACCACTGACAAGATTTAACGCTAAATCTTTCGAGATTTATCACACAAAATTAAATCTCTAAAGGCAGAAGATTTAAGTTAAATTTGCATTAATTGTTTAATATAATATTGTTCAATAAATGCATAATAATGGGTACGGTGACGTCCCAGTTACATGTATTGTCAAAAATTAAATAGTTTATTTAAATTCTCGCTCTCACAACAGCCGCTACATAAATAAAAATATTAAGCTACAAAAACGATTTACTTAATCCCAATAGCTAAATCTCTCCACAGAGACTTAGTAAAGTCGTATCATAATTATACCACAGAGGCTTTTTACCAATTTCTAGAAAATTTTTGGGTATGAAGTTTTATAGCACATTAAATTTTAGTGTAGCTCAAGATTATAGTGGCTCAAAATTTGCATTGATTTTCGATAATTTTCTCCTTGAAATGAAAACACGAGTTTTTTTTAACATAAGACCGTCAGGAGGATGGCTCCATTTGTAGAAGTCCCCGCAAGTGGGGAAATTTCTGATTGCCATTCATCTGGGAGTGGCCAGAGCGATTCTTCGAAATGCGGCTCTAGCAGTTCACGACTTCGGGTCATTTCACCCAAGAGTCCTCTCTGTAGCTTTCGAATATCCATTTGGGAGTGACCTAAAGTAAGAAGGCCAACCTGTTGGGGTTACTCTGATTTTTTCGGTTTAAGAGCCAAGCAGTAGGTGTGGCTACGAGTGATCGTCTGACTTGAAGCAAGCGGATCGCTATATGAATGTGCCCTTCGTAATGCCACGTAAAAATTGTAACAAATGAAAAATTCTAATTTGCCTCGGATGGGGCAACGTATAAAAGACTACTATTTGAGGGCATGCACCTGGAATGACCGAACACTTAGTAGGGAAAAAATCCATGAATCGCATTAAACCAAGATTCTTCAACATCTCGCTAATTTTTTGCCACGGCCCGACAGAAGAGAAAGACGATGTGATCAAGGATCATTTCTATGAGCGCCTAGAAAGCACCTACGAGCGCTGCCCCCATCACGATATCAAAATCATGATTGGCGACTTCAACGCCGTGGTGGGAAAGGAATGGATCTTTGGTCACACTGTTGGAAACCTTTGCCGGGACTCGAAACATGGTAGTCTGTAGCAACAGGTTTCAGCACAAGAAGATGCAACAAGTCATTAGACTACGAGGACCGAGCAACGACTCGGATTATTATCGTGCCGCAGCCAATATGCGCACACGCCTCAGTGTAGCAAAGAACGTGCGTCTAAATACTCGTACACAAGGAAAACTCGACGTCGTAATGTGCAATCGCAACGTGATACGTGAGTGCGAAGAGCGTGAGATGCTAACTGACAGCAAAAACGCCCGAAAATTTGATCAGAAGGTGGGGCGACTTACGGATGGTTTTAAGACCAGACCAAAGCAGACTCAAATTGTGAAGGGGAAACTTTTCCAGTTTGCTGAATGGTGGCAGCGAAAGCGTCGTCGGAGAAGATAAAGATCCCGAATCCCAAATCGTTGATGATGGCATTAAAATCCCGTTACCCGACCTCGACGAAGTTCGAATAGAAAAGAAGGCGCTTTAGGAACAGCAAAGCCACGGGATGGTGGATTACCAGTTGAGCTATTCAAGAGTGGTGGCGAAGAGCATGCATTAGCTTATTCGCAAAATATGATCGGACGACTCCATGTCCGCCGATTGGAATTTAAAAGTGCTCTGCCCAATTCACAAGAAGAGCGATCTCCCAATATGCATTAATTTCCGCGGGATCAACCTGTTTAACATTCCGTACAAGGTTCTACCGAGCGTATTGTGCGAAAGACTGAAGCCAAACGTCAACGAACAGATAGGACCTTATCTGTGGGGCTTTAGACATGACAAATCTACCATCGAGTAGATACTCGCATTCACGATACGCCAAATTTAGGAAAAGGCCCTCTGAGAAGAGGATCGGCACACATCGGGCTTTTATCGACTTTAAATCAACTTTCGACAGCACTAGAAGAAGTTGCCTGCATATATGTTTAATTTTCCAGATTTTCGCTATGCTTTTTTCTCAACAGTGGCAACCATACTCGTAGTATGCGATATGCTGTTTTATAAACCCTCACATCCATATAGATAAACTTTTACATACAGATCTACACAACGGATGAATAAAATATGCCGAATTCATGGATATACGGGTGCTAGCGCTTCAAGCGATGTACATACATAACATACACATAGGTGGCTTTAGAAGTACAATTGTCGAGCAATTTGGGGCAACGGCTGGCAGTGCTATAAACACCATCCCCAATTCCAGAGCCACCCTTACCTTCCATCGCCGCATTCAATGCGCCACAGCGATTTCGCAATAAAGTGCTGGTGCTGTAGGTAGGTAAGTAAAAAAAAACATAAGAATGGATATATAAAGCCATATGTGTATCGACTATAAAGCAGTATTTACAATTGTCGGCCCAATTTTCAAACATACGCGCTTGCACAAGAAAATTATTCCACCTACATTCGCACACCGTTTTATTGTATTGTATTTAGAGAATATGCGTCTATTCTAACACCCTTAGACCACTTCAATATGGAATAGAAATGGAGGACATCCGAACTAAGTAAGTAAGCTGCAATCAATGGAGGACATCAGTGCGCAATAAATTTCTGCGAATTTTCTCTGATCATCATCAACTATTTAGGGGTTTTTTGTTTACCACTCACCACTCACCACCCACCACCCATCAACCGCCCAGTGGCAGATGACACAAATCTGACAAAGAAACAAAAATTTAACGAATCAAAAGTCACGTCATTGTCGTCAACCCTTATCATAAAATAGTCTTACTATATATATATATACATAAGTATGTACATAGTATATAAAGAGATATGTAATACATAAGGACAAATGTAGTTATAGAAAATGAAGCGTAATTTAGCTATATTTTCCTTTCTTCTCATTTAGAGTAATCAAACACTTGTCGTGAATCAGGGGGGAGGGCGGAAATTGTCATTAAATGAAATATGAATGCATATCTCTACGTACTATGCCAGTATGTACGTCGATTTTAGTTTACCAACAAAAGTGAATGATTTATTATAACATTGATGGCATTTACTACACTTAATCTTCATTGAGAGGGGTGGTTTGTGGCAGGTGAAAAGCAAAAATGGTGTCATCTGTCCTGAACACATATCGTAGGAATAAAACGATATATGTAAAGTATGGGCCCGTTTTAATGTAACCGACTTGCAAAAGGAACGCTTTAGCTCGGATAAAATTTCCTTTAGTTGCAAAAGCAACCCTGTTAGCATCTTTCGTAAAACATGAAATTTATTTAGTGATATTTAAGAACGGAAAATAGGTATGGTGGCAAATTTTTGGCTGATCTGGTTATATATTTAAAAATACTATACAAATAAAAACATATTAGGTGATAAACTGAAATTTTCCACGAGTTTTCTTCCGGCTCATTCACAATAGCACAGTTTTTTCACCTCCCAACACAACATCTCAGGTCGGATATCATTTTACCGAGTTGGCTCAACTCGCATATTATTTCGAGTTAGGGTTATTGCTTTAGATGGTATTTCTTTTCCTATCGAGTGTTTCTTTGCAACACGGGTACAAAGAAACGGACCTTATATGAAAGACTTGAGAGTGAGCTAAAGGAATAGATGCCAAGTTTGGTAAATGAATTAGAATAAAGTGATAGAGTTTATAGATAACATTTTATATATTTACGTACATCAATCGATTCACGAAATTCCTACCAAATTTGTCTTCTTCTGAATTTAGCAAAGTGAACCAATTACATTGTGCCACAATTTTATGTCAACTTAAACCAGTCTGGGCTTTGTTAGTATTTTCCAAAAGTGCACCTATCCAGATTTCTTGTTTACTTTTGTGCAACTACTGATCGTTTGACACTTTTATGGTTTTGCCCGTAGAAAAAGTTCGGGTAAAATCTTGCAACTTCATTCTACATACAACTCTTCAAAAATTGGTCTAATTTACATGATTTTTATGTACGGGAACATTTTTCCTGTAGCTTCCTGTAAGTTCGTGTAAAAATCTGTAACTTGATGGAGTACAGAAATATAATTTTTATTCGAACTTTTTCTTCTGGTAAAATCATGAAAGCAGGAAATCAGCACAAAAGTAAACAATAATTCAACATTGCTAAGTTGATGGCGAAAAATAGTAAAGTAAATTTTAAACATTTTTGAAAATTTAAATAAATGAAATAAAATTGTAACACGAGAAAAAATCAACTTTTTATTTGAATGTCTTCAGTTTTTTCGCTTTCCATTTTTAATTTGAAAGAAAACTTTATGTTGCTTTTATAAGAGTAATGTTTTTTTTTGTGTTTCCGTACGTTTCGGTCGTTCATCTTTTTTACTCTCACGCCAGAGTTGTAATTTTGCTGTATGTCACTTTTATAAAATTTTACATGAAAGCGCTGGAACTGGAAAAAAATATATTGAAACAATTTGCAATAAATAATAATAATAAATTTTTTGAGTTTTAGTTGAGTTTTTTTTCGATAGATTCGCAAAACTATAAATATCTCTGAGGGAAATGAAAGATTAAAACATATACAGTAAATTTTCAAGGGGATATTTCATCCCATTAGCTGCAACCTAAAAGTGTCCTTTTGACTCTTACGTCAAAGCAACCCTCAAAAATCTAATTTGGAAAGCCGTTAGAGGATTAAAATGCTCTATAGAATTATTCGCCAGAAATTTTTTTAAAGGTATTCTCAAAAAATAAAATATGAAATAGTTTCATATAAAATTTAGATAAGAGCTCTGTTAGCTACCACTGTTAATGTTAATGTAGGAGAGCTTAAATAAATGTTGGATATGCCAAAGGTACATATTTTTTTATTTTATGTTTTCAGTTTAGACTTTTTTTTATAAATATGATGTTTGATAGGACCCCTAGTAAAATTTTCCAACGAATAATAAAATAAAATAAAACATGAGATTTTTTGAAGCGTCAAAACTTTAAGTGGGACATTTACAAAACGCTCCTAAATAAGTGCCAAAATATTTCCGAGCTCTTCTCGAAATTATCTCGAAATTTTTCAATACTTATAGACTTCAAAATGTTTTCTCACTCATAATTTACATGAAAACGTCTTTATAGTATACGTCTCAAAGCAATAATTACCGATGACTTAAAAAATTTATTCGCACTTGAAGACTTAGATAGTGTTTTCTCTCTCGCAATTCATATGGAAAGACATTTATAGAATAATTCTCAGGATAAAAGTATTTTAAAGACTTAAATAACGATGTCTCACTCGTAATTACTATGGAAATAGTTTTATAGTTTCAGTTTCAAAATATTAGTAAGTAATCTGTAATTATTCATTATGCCGTAATAATTATTAATAGACTTTTATCATTTTCTCGTATGAAAGTATGCCACTGTTAAATCATTATTCTTCTATTAAGGTCTACGAACGTTTCTGGCTAGAACTATCACAACACAATTTTTCAACATAGCCCCTCTCCTTTCAAAACATTTTTCTCAGCATTTTACTAAACAAAATATCACTTACCGAGTTTTTTAAAAATGTGTGAGTTTTCTAAAAATGTCCTATAACATCTGACTTCTCTTCATCAACAGAATTCAATTTTTCTTCTCGTAGTATGGATTCCAATTTAGAGAATAAATAATAGGCATTTTGGGTTAAGTCTGGACTATATGAAGGGTGGCTGAGGTCAGTGAAGCTGTTTTCCTTGCCGGCAGCCATGGTAGAGGTGACCTCGGACGACGTTCTAACAATTGAGTCCTAAGCTTATTTATGTCCACCTTTACAAAGAGTTAAATACTGAATACAGTCCTTCAATCATGCTCAATGTACCAGAGGGGCAGACGTGTTTTCTGTTGCGGGAATGCTGCCATTTCAAGGCTAGCCGAGTTGCCATTTTTGCACTGACATCTTTCACAACCAAATTGAATGAATGGAATGTGTAGTCAGATCTATACAGATTTAATTTGGGTTCCTGAGCATCGCAACATCGCTAGAAACGAGACAGCCAACCAGCTCGCCAGAGTGGTTTCGGTGACAATCTCAAGTCAGATACAGATTCCAGTCTTAATGGGATTAAGACACACCAGCATTTACCTTCACCACCACCAGTAATCTATTCAACGAAATGGGACATGGGACATTTTTCCTTAGAGGACGAGCCCCGAGAAGGCCGTCCAAAATTAACCACTGATGACGACCCTTTGACACTGGTGAAGTCCAAAGTTGACGAATAGCCATTATTTGCTTTTTTGTGGTTAACTTAGCGAATGAAAAAAAAAATATCTTCCATAATAATCCACTGAATCTGGTGGTTGGTTTTCGATTTTTTACCAGTAAATGTGTTCAGTATACAGTAAATATTTTATTAATAATCCAAATGTTGCGTATTTTTACTGCAATTTCTTTCATTAATCAAACATTTTTGTTTTTACCTCAATTGTTTTCACTACTGAAAACTGAAATTTTCTCCAATAATTAGTAAATAAACAACATTGTTACTCATATTTTTTGTAGTAAACTAAATTGCATTATCAGTAAAAAATTATACTTACTGCATTTTTATTGGTAATGCAAGGTGCCCCTCTATACGCATAGCACCAATAACATTCCGAAATTTATAAACTGCGATAGTTGGTTTTAAAGCAACCTTCATAGATTCTGTGGTACCAAAAGGGTACGTAGTTGCTAATTGGGTGTTGAGTTCCTTCCCCGCCATTTTAATCTATTCACATTAACCTAAAATTTTGTTCAAAAATTGATAAACAACCTAAAATAAAAAATCCGTATACCATCAAAAGAAGGGCATTGATACCGTGTGAAATATTTACAAAATCTTTGTTGGTTGACAAACAACATCTATTTTAGATAAAGCGGAAATGAGAGGACAGTTGTTGAGACCGATGGTTTTAATATCGTCGGTATTAAAAATAAATAGATAATGATGTCTAAACTAACTATGTATTTACATAATATGCATGCGTATGTAGTTCTGAAACTCAAATTATCTTTTATTCAACATCAGACAAATGGGAATGCACAATTGAGAGCCACCCTCTTTGAAGCCTCATCATCATATGAGCATACACCATACAAGTTTATCACATATGCATCTAAGGTGCATATAGAATAATTCAAGCAAAGCTTAAATGCAATTCTTGATAAAAATGTACATTATAGTCATTTCTAGCTACACACATACAAAAATGTACTCGAGCAAGCGAGGTGCATCACATACTGCAGATATGGTGTGGTGTGGTGTGGTGGGTGGGTGGCAACAACAGCTGCTTGCATGGTCAGACTTTACATTAAAACTACGCAAATTAGAGTTCCTGATGAATTCGAGCTATGCTTTTGTTATTTTTAACATCCACCCTTCTTTTATTTCCACTTCAACCCCTACGCAACTGGCCAAGCTAAGGCGGAAATTGTTTTTACTTACATTTCGTGTAGCAATGTGTTTTATTGTTGTTGTTTTTTTTTGTTTTATAGATGAACACAAAAAAGTATCTAAGAAAGCAAATATGTTTTTAAAAAATGTATTTGTCTGCCATATAATTAATTTATTAATTCCAATAAGAACCAAGTGCTTCTCATGTCGTGTTCTCTGCCTTCTTCATCCTATAGGGCGCGTCATTTAAATTTGGTATCCCTATAAAACTTATGCAGCTTTTTAAAAATTATAAACCTCTCAAAATCAAACACACACATGTACACATATAACAAAAATAACAAAAATGCAAATACCACCAAAAGCGCCAGCCAGGAGATCTAGCTCTATACACTGGAGAAAAAAATCACACTCGCTTTTAACAGAACCCATCTCCGTTCGCCACCGTAGATGAGTGTGTAGCGTGTGCGCGCTTCATTCGGCGGGTCCCGGCTTCAAATCCTGGCCGGGGCAAGCAACATCAAAAATTATAGAACAAATTTTTTCTAATAACGGCTGCCCTTCGGCAGGTAATGGCAAACCTCCGCCATGAAAAAAAAAATCTCACAAAAAAACATTCGCTGTTCGGAGTCGGCGTAAAACGGTAGGTCTCTTAATTTGTGGTACCACCTCAAGATACACACCATAAATTGTAGGCAAAGTTTGGCCAAACATCAAACTTTATAAAGTAATCTTTGCCAAATTGTTGTTTTCTAGTAATGTATCTGATCTTGTGGCTTGAAGTTGGCACAACTTGTACAGAATTTTCGTTAAAAGAGTTTCCCATAATGTTCTGGTATCGAAGCTGGCTACTTTAGACATCTGGTGCTCCTCAGCGAAGCACTTTGGATTCTTTGTAATTTGTCTTGCTCCTTAATATGTATGTGGATTGGATCGGGTTTCTCCTCCTCCAAATTTGTCCTATACGCAGATAATCTTTGTTAAATTTTATGCGATGCAATATTTCGCTATCGTATGAAGTATTTACCATACTTTCATATTTTTTGGCAGTACCATACCTTACCAAAATCCTCGTTTACCATAGACTAGAGCTCCTTAGAATTCAAAAGCATAACTATTCCTGAACGCTGTAGTTTTTGCGAGAGGGCACTATGGTTTCTTTAACAAAATACAAATAGCTCATTGGAGGCTTGTTGCAATTTTTTATTGCTGATATTTTTTACGTGGCGGGTCCTAAACCGAGCGCGAAACCAGACCCCTGGGCATTTTTCGTAAGGACATATTTGAATAGCGTGCCGCTTGCTGAACAGACGTTGCAAACTGTGGTGGGATCTTAAACCGGAAACGTCTGAGTGACCCCAGCAGGTTTGTTACTTTGAGCACTTGGCTGAAATCACCTGGAAGTCGTGAGCTGCTCGAATCATATGAAGCAGAATCGTTCTGGCCACTGTCAGGTGAATGAAATCAGAGACTTCCCCACATTCGTGGACTTCTACAAACAGAACCATCATCTTGGAAAATATCCATTAAAATAGGATCTTCACTCACAATGTCTATTCGAGAGCGTGAGAGAAGTTGCTATGTAAAATGACGCTGAGCAACAACACCAACTCGATCAGAATTGGAAAGGACCTCTCCGAGCTGTTTGATACCAAACGAAGTTTCAGACGGGGTTACTCCCAATCGTGTGACTTGTTTAACATTATACCAGAAAATATAAGTCATGCTGGTTAAGGATGCGAAACAAACGAGTCTGCAACGGGTGAACGAAGACAAAACGAAGTACCGCCTATCATCAAATAAACAGTCAGCGCAATCGCGTCTTGGATCCAACATACAATTTTGAAAATATGGAGATCATTGTTTAACTTGGAACCAGCTTAAATACCGATAAAAATGCCAGTCGCGAAATCCTACAGAGAATTTCTCTAGCCAATAAGTTTTACATTGGGCTGCGGCGTGCTATACCTGAATCGGCCAAAACCACCTGGGTGGTTATAGCGGCATTTAAGAAGGAGAAGAACAACACTGCGGGTTGAAGAGCACGGCAATATTGTAGTTCGAAAGATTTGTACGTATGATCAATAACCCCAGCCTGCATTTCGGAAAAAAGGACGGTATCACACCCTAAACAATAAAAAAGCCTAATTCCTTATAATTCCGCATCTATTTGATGCAAATTTAAAAATTTGGTATAAAGATCCTATAAATGTATGATCTTCTTAACTATTTGACGTTAATATATGGTATTCGATATACACATATTTTCTTTATTAGAGCATCAAAGCAAGCCGGATTTGCTATTATAAAAAAATTTTAAAACCTTCAACGACATTTATTGATACTCGCATGCCTAACAACAAAAGGAAATTAGTATGATCTTAATGTACCACAACTATTTTCCAGCATTTTTTTAAAGTTCCAGTCGCTTACATGGGAAACGATTGAAAATGAAGTTGTTGGGTTGGTAAGCAAACTGTTGGAAAATTAATTTTGAACTGCGGCATTTCCAATTACCAGAGGAAATGATAAAGCGTCACATGAAAATGCGAATAATCAAATGTAGGAAAGTAGCGACTGGAATATAGCGAGAATGGGCAATGTAAATAAAAAAAATACCCGTCATAAAAATTATATACAAAATTATAATTAATTAGTAATTACAATTTGAAAAATGTTTAATAAAAAATAAGTTTCTCATTCCCATTTGATGCACTTTGATTTTCATTGCACTCTTTCTGATTTGCAATTGACTATTCTTATTTTCAAATGCCGCTTTCTCATATCTAACTGACTATTCTCATTTTCAATTGGCACTTTTTCATCTACATTTGGCGATTTCTCATTTCTAACTGACCATTCTAACTTTTAATTGGCACTTTCGTATTTAAAATTGGAAATGGTGTAGTAAGTTTCTCTGTATTTAGCATAGCGCGCATGGATACATAGTACATATCATCTCCAGACAGACTCGTCGACTTTAAATAAGGGCAAATGCGTTTAAGATACATACTACACATGCAATGTATATATGTACGTATACATATATACATACATACAAACATATCGTTATACATATGCGCTTGAAATAAGACTTGACTAGAGGAAAAGAAAATGTTAACTACCACAGGAGCTTCTCCCTCAATTCCTTTTTGGCGGTAACGAATTTTTACAACATCAATAACAACATTCATGTGACAGACCCATAACGCATACATGCACACACACACACACACATACATTAATATATGCATACTACATAAACCACAAAGAAAGAAATATAAGAAAAGCGTAAAAAAAATTGAGACAGAAACAAGTATTGTATAAAAACCGTAGTTAATTTTAGAGGAAATCGCTAGCAACAGAAGCAGAATCAGCAACAGCAACAACAACAATAATAATAACAACAACAACATCAATAGCAATTGCAGCAATGAACCGCCGCAGGCCGGAAGGGCGAACCGAAGAATGGACGGATCGCGGGCGTCCATCAAGAGCAGCCAATCGGAACGAGTCCCGCACAAACTCAGCGTCATCTGAATAAAGTGCTGCCATATCTGTACAAATGTTTGGTTGTATATGCGGATATGTGTTAGTATGTATGTTTGCTAGCCAGTATTTATGGCACTGTATAATGAGATAAAGTCGGGAAGACGCACCAAAAGCGGGTGAAAATAGATAGATGAGCAATACAAGACTTGAAAGCGCATAAATAATGGAGACCAAGAGGTGTTTTATTTTGAAAAATAAAGAAGAAGATGAAGAAAAAAACAAGAAACAAAAGGTGTCTGCGCTTATATGCAACTATACATCTATATCATTCTTTATACACCTGTGTACATATGTATATACACATGTACGTAGATATCTAGAAATATATTTACTTATGTAGATAAAAAATAAGAGCGTCCCAAGCTACAGAATTCACAAATCAGCAGGTCTTCTTCAGCAACCCTCAAATTTGAAATTTAAATTTTACTCACATGCCCACATACACACACGGACATTGAAATACATATGTAGGTGCGCGCAATTTAATTTGAATAAGTGCCGATTTTCATTAGTATTACAAATATCTTTAAAAAAAAATTATACCAAGCTATTGTTTTGCAAAGATATTAATTGCCCTTGTTTTTGTAACTAACAAAAATTAAAAATTCATCAAAACCGGAATGAATGATCAATGAAAAAGGTATGAATTGTACGAGTATTGCTCATAAAAAATAAATATACAATATTTTTAGTACACAGAGCGAAAATACTGCATAAAATTCCCCTTAAATCAAAGCACAATTTAACGGATTTCCATATGATGTTTTCCAATAAAAAGCCATTCTTATTATTAGTGGATATGCCTTTTAAATAAAATTAAGAAGATGACTAGTGGAATTAATAAAATCAAGTAGATAGCCTATAAAACTAAGATGAAAGCCTATTCAATATAATTAAAAAGAAAATCTTAGTTTTCATTAGAATCTACTCGTAATTATAGTAAGCCGATGATCTTATCAATTCGAAATAATTGCCCAAATTTGTTTTTTTTTTCTGAAAAAATATATATCATACTATTTTTTTAAACTGTTTATATTTGGATATTTATTTTTAAAAACAATTATTACTTCATTGCGAACTTCTGGAGCATTAAATAAGTAAATTAAACATTAAACAAAAATCATTAGAACAATATTCATAGTATTAAACTTAAAACAATACAAAGCAGATTATTCACGAAGTATTATGTACATATGTATGTATGTTAAGACGTAAACAGCAAAATTTTGAAATAAAAGGTTTTGGTTATTAATAAATTCAATACGATTCTACTTAAGTAGTAAAAATGAGAGGATATTCTTATTAATACATACGTCGTTTTTGTTGTTGTTGATTTTTGTTGTTTTGTGTTTCATATTCTAGTTCGTACGACCGCTTTCTCGCCGAGGAGATACTGACAGTCTAATCTTGAAGTTTGGGATCTCTAAAGGCCCGTCGCGCCATTGTCCCTTGTGGCGGTAAGGCCACCGTTACTCCTTGATTCGGCGGGTTGTCCTCTTAGCTGCAAACCGTCCAATGGGCAACCTGGATTAGGAGGTGGCAGTTCTTGGTCATCGTGCTCAAGCGGTATCTATCTATCTTCCAGTTAAGGTATCACCCATCTCGATGGTAAGATCCGATTTGAGCTTCGATTAAGCCCCTGCACCACGTCAAGGTGCCTGCCCTAGCAGGGGAAAAATGTATGTAAGTTTTGACAACTCTTACGCAAACGCTAAAACAAAAAATATAGGAATTTCGAATTTTTACTTATAGCACTACTTTATATGAATTCGCCTCTTGTGTTATAATTTTATAAATTTTTTTGAGCGCAACTTAGTTTTTAATATCCTCGCCTTTAGTGAACAGGTTTTTAAATTTTTTACTTATATTATAGCAATTTTAACGCAATTTTTTGTTGTTTGCAGGCAATCACCATATTTCATATTCATATTTTTTTGGCCAAGTATAAAATAACCCCTATTATTGGACCATTCATCAATAATCTATTGCATGAAGAATGTTATGCGTCCTTCCGGCTCATCGGTTGAAAAATGACATGTGAGAAGAGAAACTATATTTATTTAGATGGATATTTTATACTTGGTTCAAAAAAATTGTCAAAATTATCAATGCCTAAAAAACTAAATATTGTGTAAAAATTGCTATAACATAGCCAAAAGTTTAAAAACCCTTTTTTAATATAAACTAGTTTAAAGAATCATCCGCCGTATCTTTTTTAGCGCTAAAAAGAATTAAATTTTTAAATACAACGATAGTAATTATACCACTAGTTCTAGTAAACATATTTAAAAAAATGCTTCGTTAAATTAAAGTCGTGCAAATTAAATTTAAAATAACTTAATAGTAAACAAAAGTTAATAGTAAATAAAACAACTTAGTAAATAAAAGTTATTTTTAAAGTCAAATTCATCTCCTGTATTAGTGTATAAACTATTATGTTTAAATTAAATTTAAAATAACTTATTTCTTAGAAAAAAATTTAATTAAATGAATATATGTATATATATGTTTACTAAGCAAACAATAAGATTAAATAAACGCATGTTTTCTAAGTAAAATACTATACATTGTTTTTGAGCAATAAATAAATCTCTACAAATAACCATTATAAATAAATTGTGAATATAATTTATAATCATTTTGGTACCTGCGGTCAGTTATTTTTAACTAAATCATTCATTTGATTAAAGTCACAAGTGACTGCAATAACTCATTGTTAGTTCTGACTAAGACTAAAAAAAAAAATTTGTTTTTATATTTTTTGGTGATAGATATACATATGTACATATGTATGATTTACAAATAATTTGTTTAGTAATTTGTCGTTAGTTACTTGATTTCAGCCATTCGATTGCTCTCTTCAGTAATTTTTTGTTAGTCATTTGACTTCATCCATGAGATAGCACTTTTAAACTACAGTAGAAGTCCATTAGTCCGGAATCCAACAGTCCGAAATGCCCGATAGTCCGGCATCGATCAGGAAAATTTTAAAAATTTGGAGAAAAGGGTGTCTTTAAAGCAAATAAAAACGCTCGAGAGCTATTCGGAAATATATATTCGGGGTAGTTCGGGATCATCCGGAAGCGCTCGGTATTGTTCGGAAACAATTAGCGGCCGGCTAGTCTCAGCTGTCACAACAAAATTTAGGTGCAGTGCAGCTCCGTTAATCAATCACTAAGCGTCTTCGCAATTTTTTGTGCGTTGTTGCTTTGTGCCCTTTCACATCGCAGTAAACGTAACTTTTGAAACTGTTTATAAAAAAAGTGAGATTCGTTCTAACTGTACAGTGACCATGGTTTCATTAAATGAAATTTAAAATAAACTTTCTTGTATGTATTTGCATACTGTATTTGTAGTCTAATTATTAACTTAATTGTTCTTATAATTACCACCCGATAGATCGGAATTTTCGGTAGTCCGGCGCCGATTAATATGAATGTAAATATTAGCTTACATCTGTTTGTTTGTAAATTGAAAAAAAAAAAAAAAATCATATTAATGCCATATACCTGCTAACTGGCTCTAAAGGGATTTTACGGGACAGAGAAAACATGACTTCAATTTTTGGTTTATTGCTTGGTACTAAGCCCAATATATAATTATTTTTCGATATTCATAGATTAAAATAATATTATTGCTTGGACCTTAAGGCATCTCCTTCACTTTTCAACGATTTGCTTTTACCTCTCATCTATTAAAACCAGCAAATCACGTCAAGCCATTCACATCGATTTTTCGTTTGTCTTACTTTTAGCTTTATTTATTTGTAAGCGCCTCAATTGTAGATCAGACATATTGTGACAATTGATGTTTCTCATTTTGTTCATGTTGTTCCAAATAACAATAACAAAGATACACAAAAAAAAGCTAATAAAAATCACATAAACGTAAGCGCCTCTAATGAAATTGTGAGCAGGCAAAAAGTTAAAAAGCGAAAAGCTTAGTAAATAAAGAAATAACAAAAAAAGTGAGTAAAAATAAAAAAAACAGCGTTTAACAGAAATGTAGTGAAAAACAAAAGCAGATACAATCTACTTCATACATTTCTCACTGCCAGACAGAGATTGATCGTGATTTTGTTGATCAACATCATTATCGTCGTCCGCACGATCTTAATGATCCTCCATTGACGCTTCAGATCGCAGCTGACATTGTTGCTATTGTTTTTTTTGTGTTTTTGTTTTTTTATGTATGTACTTGGTTTTTATTTTTTATTGTGACTGCTACCGGTTGCTCTGACCACGTCGATCAGTCGTTTACCCAGCTATCCATCCATCCAGCCAGTCAGTTGAGTTCAGTTCAGTTCCATTCAGTCAGTAAGTTCACCAATCGTTCATTCATTTCACTTGCTGCCTGCGCACCTCCGTGTACTCGTGCGCGACGTGGAGCCAACAGCAACAGCAGCCGCTGTCATGGATTCCACCCGCCTCCAACTGCTACCGCCGCCAACCATCACTGTGCGGCCGTGCTATTTTTAGCATCGACGACGAGTGGTGATCGCGAGGGTCTACACACATATGGAATGTATTTTTTGTATTTTAAGTAAATACTGACTTCAGATGGGAGAATGATCGTCACGATATGGATGTTTGGTTGTATGCTGAATGAGTTGGGTGATTCTGTGTGGCTTTTGAGTATCTGTAGAGTCTTTGTGTATGTAGGTATGTAGATATTTTATGGTATGGGCGTTCGCTGACGAGATCCACCATCGGACCAGCTAGCCGGCCGGCCGGCCTGCCTGCCTGCCTGTATACGAATGTGCTGCGATTTATTGTGTTCCACCATTTTTTCCACTTCTTAATCTTTTTCAATTGTATTCATCTTATTTGTGTTTTTTTTTTTTCTCATTTTATTTATTTGTTGTTTGTGCTTTTGCTTTTGATTTTGATTTTATTGCTGTTGTTGCTGAAGCTGCTGGTATTGTTGTTGATGGCCTGTTGAAGTGTTGTTGGTTGACTTGGTAACGACAATGGCGTCCGTGAACGTGGACGATCTCTTAGAGCAACTCAAAGCGATCTGCGGTGATCATTCTTTTTGCTATGTACATAGGCAGGTAGATAGGTAGATATATATTTTTGTACATGTATGTATGTGTACCTCTTCCACTTTGTACACTGTTGTGCCCGCATACACTCATACATACATACATTTAATTTAATTTACATACATTATAAAATGTATTGGGGTGCTGCGCTTGATCATCGTTAACGGCGTACATACATATGTATGTATGTAGATAGATACAGTGGCTCACAGTAAAAATGGTACAGTGGTTATTTTGGCATAGTATGTAAAATTATTGAGCCAAATGTCCGGCCTGCGACAATAGAATGCCCCTAGTGCCGTTTTAAGATTGTTTTAGAAGTATAGATCCCAAGAAAAACATTCCATCTAGGTGTTAGTGCTATAACTACTACTACTACTCCATAGTAAAATTGTTACCGAAAAGAAGCATTGAATACTTGCCTAATCTTGGAAAACACGTACTGATTTGTATAAAATAAGAAAAATCTTTTAAACTTCATGTGCATATAATTATTATTATTGGGGACTAAAAGCTGTGAACTTGAGATCTATTGGTTTAAAGATAATTATTTAATCCAACATCTGAGAAATCTGAAATCTTAGTATCGAACCTAAGACTATGGATTTCATACTGTCATACGCTATTTGATATTATCTCAGGTTTCTTTTGCGTTTATACACCGCTCCTGTATGTGCTTTGGTTTGTTTTTATACTCTGAAGAATCTACATATGTATTTGTGCTATTATTATTTTTAGTATTTGCTATGCCCATGCATTCTCTAAAACGTTTTAAGCTATAGCATCCTAAGAATCCTTTGGATTGCTCCAAGCCTAGTTCATTTTCCCGTAAATTCATATCTGTTGGCTTTGTCTTTTTTTTTGGCCAGTATACCCTTTCCTATACCTCAGAAAGGCTCCGGGCCAATAATGGGACCTGATACTCCTTCGTTTTCTAGTTTGTCTAGAGTGCCCTTATCCGATTGATCATACCAAGTGTGTTCGTTAAGAATGACCAGATAAGGCTGCAAAATGCTTTTCAACATTTTATGAAAATTTAATAAGTTTGAAAAAAATTAGATAACGTAAAATTTTCATTATATGTATTATTTTTATATTATTTTCGGTCTCATATTTCGAAATTTGAGTATTTTTATTGAGCTCGAGGCCAATTTTTAAGTTTTTTTTGTAGTTTTGCCGGCACTCAGCTTTAATTCCGTTGTAATAAAAAAATGTAAACTTAGAGTGTGGAATGATACACAGATAGAATTTAACTTCCAAAGCGCTCAACACCGTCAGTAAAAAATTGTCAATAATCAACGGTAATTTGTAGCCAATTGAGCTATGCACATTAGTTCAAATGGAATGAGCTATAAAATTGCATACCCAAATTATTTTTGAAAATTTCAATTAAAAGTTTGTTAATCTTATGTAAAGTTTGTTAAATTCCACCTACCACCAGCGAAAGTGCTTTGCAAAATATCACCCGAAAATAATAATAACAAATGTTGGAGTGGGATAATACATAAATACATACATACGTGCACATAAGGGTGGTCCTTAAAAATATCAGAAGAACGATTTCTTTCGGTCTCACCGCAGCAATCAGTAATACCACGATTAAAAATATCATATATACATTTTGGTCTATATTATTATTATTATTATTTTATTTATTACGGTCATATGACCTATTTATATGTACAAAGTATTTAAATACATAACATTTATTGCTAAATTCAATTTTATGTACTAAATAATTAGATTAAGTCTTATATATTAAGCACTATATTAAACATTATACAAAACTATACATAACAACTAGAATAGAATAGTATGTACACGCTTTCCATGTGCTACAAATTTCTTCTGTTAAGCGGGTGGAGGGGTAATTGTATGGGGCTTTCGTCGCAGTGATCGGGAAGGACGTGTTCCCGAGTCAACTCGCCGCCAATTCTTTTGGATATCAGATGGTCGGAAAGAACATGTTCCCGAGCCATCCGTTCGCTGATGCTGAGCTGGTCGAGAAGGACGAGTTCCCACGCCAGTCGCTCGTCGTTTCTTTTTCATGAGCAGACGGTCTGAAAGGACGGATCCAAAGCCGCGCTGCCTGGGCCGTCGGAAAGGACTGGTTTCCGAGCCGCGCCTTCCCCGTTCATGCTGCAGTGACGGTCGGAAAGTACAGGTTTCCGAGCCGCCACCCGTTGCAAGTGGTCCCACCTCTTTAGTCATTTCGTTACTTATAGATCTAGAATCACACTTCCAGTATGGATGCAAAGGACTAGTTCCCATCCGACACTTTCCATGTACTACAGGACTAGTTTCCATACCACCTCTTCAGTGATTTTCATCTTATAGGCATCGTTCTGCAGTAATTAGATAGTAGCCTCTTGAAACTTCCGAAATTCTCGCTAGTTTTTATTTGAGTTGGTAGTTCGTTAAAACATTTTAATCCTTTGTAAAATATATTTTTCTTGTCTACTTCAGTTTTATAAAGCGGTAGCCTAACGCTACTAGTTTCTCTAAGCAAATATGAGTGGGTTTCATTAATATACCTTAGATTATCACTCAGGTAATCTGGTAGGATACCATGTTTTATATTATAGATGAATTTCATAGCATGAAAGTATATTTGTTGTTTTACACTTAACCAATTTAACTTTGTTAGCATTTCCTGTATGGGTGTATCGTACCGCGTTTTCAGAATAAATCGCAAAGCTTTGTTTTGCATTTTTTGCAGTTTACAAATTTGTGTGTCGCTAGCAATGAAAAATACTGTTGGGCAATATATGAAATGGGGTTCTACCAAAGACCTGTATACCATTGTTTTATACCTCCTTCCTAGGTATTTACATGATCTTTTCATGATACCAATTTTTTTCGCAATCTTATTTACTGTATATTCAATATGATCCTCAAATTTTAATTTGTTATCGATATATATACCAAGATACTTAATAGTTGTTACTTCTTTGATTTCTGCATCCTTAATTCGTAGGTTGTAACTATTGGAGGTATCCCTAACTTGTCTGGGTACTATTCCTGTCCGGAGACTATTATTTACCAACAAGGCATAGTAGTGGCCCATATATTCTACTGAGTCTTTTATAACACCTTCAGATAATAAATTATGTCCGCCAATTTTTCTTTTAAATCTCTTAGCAATGTCCATAATATCATCTACATTAATTTCTTTAAATCTAAATGCAATTCGTCGATTTTCCGGTTGAATCACATCCAAATTAAAGTTTTGTATGTGTTCTATACTTCTATTTATATTGATTATACTATCCACAAAGAAATTATTTAATTTATCAGCTATTTCTTTACTATTCCTGTATACTACGCCATTGACAATCACCTCTTTGATGTTATCTTTATCATCCGTAGTGTTAGCAATGCTTTTCAGATACTTCCACATTAAGTGGCTATCACTTCTATTTGATTCTACCTTGCTTTCCATATATTTAATTTTTTTAATTTTAACCATTTTTTTATATACTTTCCTTATTTCATTATACTCCCCCCAGTCTCCTACCCTTATGGCTTTTTGGTGCATCTTAAACTTCTTCTTATTGATGTCCATTAGTTGCCTATCATACCATTTATTTCTAATTTTAACTCGAGTTTGTACCCGGGATGTTAACTGATTCATGCTTGACATCAGACCATTATTGATACGATCAAACATACCATCTACACTGAGACTATTCAGGTCAGTAAAATTACATTGCCTTAAGAGATGTACCAGGTTTTCTAGACTATATCTATCCCAGGAAGTGACTTCCAGCAGCTTTTTAATTGGTATTTGTTTCTGAATGTTGCATCTGAACATAATAGTTTCGTGGTCCGATATTCTATGTTCCTCCATTTTTTCACATATAACATCTCTGGTGTTTGAGTACAACAAGTCAATCATGGTTTCGGAGTATTCCGTAACCCGAGTATTAAAATTGACTATCTGTTTCATTGCTTGTTGAGCAAAAATCTCATTTAGCTTCTTACTATATGTAGATACTATGTTCATGTTTATGTTGTAGTCGCCAATAAGAATAGTATTTACTAGGTTTTCACATATTTCAGCTAAAAGGGTCTCCATATATGTAACAAAGTCGGCGTCACTAGAACTCGGTGAGTGATAGATTACACCAATTTTCCATCTGGTTTCGCAGTTTTTTAGCTGGATAACTACACACCAAACATTTTTATCAATAGCTTTGTTTAATATTGTTTTAAAGTCTATTGTACTTCGTAGGATAACGATTACACCGCCCGTATGTCTACTGTGCGAGTCACACCTTACTATTTGATATTCTGGGAACTTTATTTCTATGTCTGCAATTTCCTCTGTTGTGCATGTTTCGGAACATAGAACAATATCCGGGTCTACACTCTCAATTAACCGTTCAAGCTCAGCTTTATTAGATATTATACTATTTATATTAAGATAAACGCATTTTAAATATTTGCTTCGCTTTTTATTTAAGCCTAATTGCTAACATCCTACTCTTTGTTTTTCAATTTTCAGTTTCCTGATATAAACAGGACACTCGTGACTAAATGTGTTGTGTTCAATGTCTAGGTTAAGTTCTAAATCTTTATTTGCATCATAGCAGTTACCACAGATGGGTTTTTGGTTAATCTTGTTGCAACTCTCGGATTTATGTTCTCCCATGCATTTACTACACCTCAGTTGTTTGTTACAATACTTAGAGGTGACGGTTAAGGCGTTTCGCACCGAGGTAAAATTTCGTATTACCCTATAAAGACTCAAAAAAAATTAAAATTAATTTGCGATAGCTCGACTATAATAATCTCGGTTATTGGGTATTTGAGGAAAACTTAATTAATTAATTTTATTTGTTTTGAATCTTTATAGAAAAATCTGAACCTTGACTCCAGCGGCGCCTTAACTGTCTGTAAATGGTACTAAAATTTGCATGTGACATCCTCGATTGCAATAGTTACGCTTTTTGGTATTAAATGAAAAAATATGTATTAATTTTTTGAGTCTTCATAGAGGAATATGAACTTTGCCCGCTATGCAAACGTTGTCCGAGCATAACCAAAATTAATATGTGATATCTTCGACTATATAAGTATCGACGTGGAAGTTGAAGTTTAGGAAACCTGATTTAAAAATGTTCTACTTAGATTTAAGGCCCGACCTAGTGTAGATAGAAACTTTTCTTGCGTTCCCACTTCATAGGCTGCCCCCTCTACTCAACCAAACTTCTTAGAACGACTTCAACTCCTTATAATCCACATTTTTATGAACTTTTAATAACTCCTTCCACATTTTTAAAAATATGCACATATGTACATATGTATGTGTGTGGTCATCCGCTTGCTACTACTACGCATCGGCATTCATCGTTCTCTTATTTTTGCTACACATTTCCCCCCCTTTTGTTTAATATCTCTCAAAGCTTTATACCCACCACTTGATCTTGAATTAATTTAACTGCCTTGCTGCTGGCTGACTGGCCAAGCGACTGATCGTCTATACTATAAGTACATAAGTACATACATATAAATGGCTGCTTTGGACCCGCACCGGCCGATGTGATGCCTTCGGCAGCAAGCGGATGTGTGTAAAATAAAAATAAAAAAAAGAGTAGACATGTAGAAAACCATATCAACGATAACAAAAATACAGCGAACAATGGGCTACTGAGATTACAGTGACGCTAATGAAATTCAATGAAAGATGACCATAAAACTTAGTACTTTTTTTGTTGCTGTTGTTTGATGCTTTTTTTTTTTTGGCGAGCAAACGAACGTGTTCGCAAAGCGTGAGAAACAAAAGACTTTTGCATAGGAGGGACAAGTTGAAAAGACAAAAAAAACAACAAAGACATTTTTTTCGGAACTTTAGCTACTAATTTGCGGTGATAAAAAGTTGGAGTGCAATTTGATGAACAAATGATGGAATGCGTTCGAATTAAAATGTGTTTATTTGTGTAATTAATTTTGGTTATTTTCGCAAGATGTCGTTCGGATAATTTCCGAAAGAAAAATTAAGTTGGGTTTGAAAAAGTTGCAATGATGATTTATCTTTAATTTCATTTGATATTAGTATAATTTTAAAAATCTTGATAAGTTTAAGAAACATTTGATGTTCAAGGTTTTGCTACAAAAGTGTTTTTAAATTAAACAAAAACGGTTTGGGATATGAATTAAATTCTTTATTCCTGTGAAAGTACGTTCGATGTCATTATGTATGGAAATCGATTTCTTTTGCATTTCGACGGTTTTCAAGCATAAATCGGCCGATACTGCTGCAATTTCACGTTCGATATTCGTACGAAGTTTATCAATCGTCGCTGGCTTGTTGGCATATACCATAGACTTGACGTAGTTCCACAGGAAATAGTCTAACGGCGTCAAATCGCACGACCGAGGCGGCCAATTGACTGGGCCATTTCGTGAGATAACACGTTCACCAAATTTGGTTTTCAATAAATCGATTGTGACATTCGCTGTGTGGCTTGTGGCGCCGTCCTGTTGGAACCACATATTGTCCAAGTCCATATCATCCAATTTGGACCAAAAATATTCGGTTATCATTGAGCGGTAGCGATTCCCATTCACAGTCACGTGCCGGTCTTGATCATCACGAAAGAAGTACGGCCCAATGACGCCACCGGCCCATAAACCGCACCAAACCGTTATTTTTTTCGGGATAGAATGTTGACTCATGGAGTACGTGTGGATTGCTGTATGTCCAATAACGCATATTTTGCTTATTGACGAAGCCATTCAGCCAGAAATGACGACGACCATAAATTGAACGTAGCGCTCTTAAAGTTGAGGCCATTGACTCCGAATTTCGGTAGTAAATTTTAATAATTTCGACTCGTTGTTGGATCGAATATCTTTCCATGATGAAATGGCAAACCTTACTGAAGAGAAATATCAAAAGAGCGGGGAAAAATATGGCGTCGTTTGCTGTCACTATCCGTTTACTTTTGTAGCGTCCCTATTGAAAACCCCGTTATGTGTGTATTTATGTACATAGATACTCGTATCATGATCAATGCAATACATCACATTTTGTGATTACAACTAGAAGGATAAAAAGCTTACATATAGATAAGCAAATCATTGCAGAGAGAATTTATAGCTTTGTTTACCAATATTAGTCAAAGATATAATAATAATCATTATAACTAAAAATTAATTCACTCTTTAAATGCAAAAATAAATAGTAAGCTAAACGTAAGCTAAAATGAAAAGAGTTTTGCCCAGGTTTTATAAAAGTGGCCTACGCTCAATTTTCAGTAAATAAATTTAAACAGAGACTGAAAAGAAAATGGGTAGTTCAAAACCTGGCACGAAAAGGCGAAAAAGAAAAGAGAAATAAAGCGATCACACTTTTATTTAGTAAGGCCAGCTTCCACATCTAAATTTATTAAGCACCTATTTTGTCAGTTACTATAAGTGCCTGCCTCGCGTTTTTAATCGACTTCCGAAATAAGAGGAGAAAAAAGGACCAACTTCAAATGACCCAATTAAACTTTACTATATACATATGTATCTAATCAAGACGTATCAATCTTATTACTTATATATCTTTATAATAATATGCTAATATAAATTTT
This sequence comes from Anomoia purmunda, assembly GCA_951828415.1. Classification (NCBI taxonomy): domain Eukaryota; kingdom Metazoa; phylum Arthropoda; class Insecta; order Diptera; family Tephritidae; genus Anomoia; species Anomoia purmunda. Next base: position 42,551,996 of record OX639995.1, read on the forward strand.
GTCACCGTTCGTTTGCAGATTCTACCGAATCGATTTCGGAACCAAGAGCCATAATTGGAAAGGTATGTATATTTTGTAGATGAAGAAAGTTTTATTGGTTACAAATTGCAGGGTTACTACCAATTAAAATTTTAGTAGATACGCGGTGTAAGGTTAGCAGAATGTAGTTATACGTACTCCAAACAGAAGCTTCTCATATATACTTTAGTTGGGCAGGGTTGCTACCAATTAATAAAATTGAAATAAATATATATTTTTAATAAAGTATAGCAATATGAGTATCAAACGAATTTTTAGTGAGAACTCTTCAAAAAAAGGTGAAAATCATAGAATATGTACATACATTGTTTTCTAAACAGAACAATGACAATCAAGAAACGAAAGGTGAGAATTGTTTAGCCACGATACACTATTGAATAGGGTTGCCACAAATGAAAAATTAAGAATTGAAATTAAACCATATAGAAAGTACTTTATCCTCGACATAATTTTGAATTAAAAGAGCACCTTGGTTGTGTAAAATAAGTAAAGCAGTATGAGCATGAAATAAAATAAAAGCTTTTATGAAATATTTTTAATCTAATGTGTTTCTGAACGAGGAAACCATCTTTTGAAAATACCTTAGTAACATATTCTTATTTTTTGTTTTCTAAATATAAATAGTATTTTACATATGTATGTATGTATATGTTCAGAAATGGTGGAAAATTACATTTGTGTATAGTTGTTGTTGTTTCAGGTTTTCAATTTGAGTTATTTGCTACTGTATGCTAAGATTTCCAAATCAGGAGGTTCGATACGAACTTTAAGATATATGTTGTAAGTTAACATATTGTATTTAAAAACAAACAATTGGATATTATTCTTTGAAGAACTTTGAAAAGAAAGAGGGTTTGCTGATTAAAAAACATTGAAATTCATAAAATCTATGCCACTTATACGAAAAATTGTTTTCCCCCCATATAAAATATAAATGGGAAAATATGAGTGCTTTGAGGTATTTTTTAATACTTTTTTATATAGAAAAAAATAGGGGTTTTGTTTTTTTTTCTTCGATATAGAGCATTCCTCAGGGTTGAGGGCATTGAAATTCCGATTTAAGCTTTATAGGCCCTTTAATGTACATATTTTAGTTTTAAAAATGCATTGTTTGCCTTTTAGTTCATTCATGTGTTATTCTTTAAATTGGAGTTTGGTTTTTAAATAATTTTTTATAACATGGCAGCTATTCGTCAAATAACTGATTTGGCTTTGTTGTCAACGTTAAATGCACAAGATTATTATTATCTCGCTCACAGCTGAGAATGAGAGAGTTTCAAATCATACCGTCTTTGACTAGGCTTCATTGTGATGGATTTTAATTCTGATCCCTATAAGATCATGTTTTTATCCCTGAACATATTGTCAGAAACTCTTTAAAAAACTTTTAAATTTTTTTTTGTTTTTGGAAAAAATTACTTCACATCAATTAACTCACATTTCCCCATTTTTGTTGTTTGAAATAGTTCGGGATTTTTGCAATTTAAATTTAAAATCCACTGGGTATTATGCCAGTACTGTAAGTCTGAGAACTTTTCCATTATACCTGAGTTTATTTTTTAAAACCCAAAAATATTTGATATCGATACGCCATTAATTGTTCTGGAAATGATTAACCAAATTTAAATATTAGGAAGATTAAAAAAAAAAATTATAAATACATGAAAGTGCAAGTTTGAAGAACCTGTGAGTTACCGTAGATTTTTTGAAAGTTTTTTTGTTTACTGCATATTTTGGGTGTTTTCTTCTATATAAATTTTTTAAGCATTCGTATAATTGTGATACGCCTGATACGCTAGTATAAGATAGCATGCATAATATAAGTTAAAAATTTAATTTATTAGCTAAATACTTAACTGATCACATAAAAAACGTGAAATATATTCTAAAATCTTTGATATAAAAATCTCGTATCACTATGTTTGTGGTCGGACTCCTCCGAAACGGCTCTACTGATTTTTATGAAATTTTGTATGTACATATATTTTTTAGGAATAAATAGGAATATGTCGTAAAGTATATGTTATGCTTGGGAGAGGGTTACCACCTGTTTGAAAATGTGATTTTAATTGAGTTTTTCCCAAGTTACATGAAATATTAAACTTTCGGTTTCGGTTTTCGCTGAGAAGGTTTATATATTTTGAAGAATTGAATTTTATTAAATTATACTCGAGTTTTCTAGATACATGCAAAAAAGACAATTAATAAATAAATATAAAGTATATAATATATTAGATAGATATTGAAACCACCTCAGAAAATCTCGGTTATGGTTAAAGTTGTAAGCCTGAAATTTGGCAATAAAACAATAAAACTATGGCTTATTAAGCACTCTGATAAAATTTGAATAAAATCAATCGACGAGATCTAAGAGCAAGTTCTCATGGGTTAACGCCGCCATTCAGAGGGCAAGCTCACAAAACGCGCATCACAAATACGAGGAGGTGCTTAGTCGACACTCTATCACATACTTGGTAAAATGTAAATAATGAAATTCAGATCCGGTAATTGATGATAGAGCCTAGTTGACTTTGTTAGAATGATTAATGTAATTTTATCATTCACATATGCAGATATGTATGGATGTATAGGTAAGTGTGTGTGTGTGTGTTTGTAAATATTATAAGTAAAGTAAGAAACTGAAAAGCAGACAAAATATGATTTCACGATTTTAACAACCATAAGTACTTATATTCATTCATCTACGGAAGTACAAACATATAAAACGTTATTTTATTGTAGCAAAGAGAGATCGTACTTAGTAATTTTGTCGACTGCACAACACAGTAAATTCAACATTCAACGACCGACAAAAGAGGTCCATAATCGTTTCTTAATTAACGCTGGGGCCACGAACGACAGTTTCCACAAAAATAATAAGTGAAATTATCGTTCCGCTTGGCTAAGGATCAGTACCAGTAGCGCACGATCCCCAGGCAACATAACGCGAGTACAGAAAAAAATTCAGTTTACGAACAATGCGAGCGAATGAGCAAACAACAAGAAGAGTTACGAGTAGTTGTTACCTACGAATAATGCCAAAGAGGCCAAAGAAAGTGTGACCAAGAAGGAAGACTCTATAGAGAATCATTGCCACTGTGCCACATCAAGTTGGCGAGAGGAGAAGGAATGTGGAAAGTGGTTAACGATTTTAAAGCAGATGAGGTAAAAATACACACACACACACACGCGCACGCAGCGTAATCATTCATATGAAGATAATTTTGCTTAGAAGGCAAATGGCACAAGCGCTCATAACCTGTGTGAGTCTGCGCAAACTGAAAGCGATCAAGCGCACGGAATTGCAACCAAACTAGAGTTGATGTTTTAAGTGCAACACGCGCCACAATCGTATACAACAAATCTAAACCATGCGACGGCAGCAGCAAAAACGATCGTAAAGTAAGCGGCGCAGCTCTTCTTCCTCGAGATCGAATTTCCCCCCTACTCCAGCATACCACCACAAACGCCACAATGCTTTCCGAACTCTGCCACCAGTTTGACTGGCAGTTAGACCCCTCCGTCTGTCTAACCACCTAAGCATCTTAACGCTTGAACGATTTCGGTTCAACTCAACTCAGCGGCTGACTTTTCACTACTCCATAGACGCGACGCATTATTGCTAACACACATACACACACACATGCACAATCTTCATGAAAATGTAAAAAATAAATAAATTTTTATGCTTGCATTTAGAAGAGCAGCACAGTCAATTTTTCCACGGCACAGCGTAGAAGATGCACAGCTATGGAGATTAGGAGATAGTTAGACTAAGCAACCGACTCTAGATATCTATGTATGTATGTATGTACTCTCACTCGTTTGTATGAATGTTTTTAAAAGATCGCGCTTATTTTTTCCTATTACTCTTTTGATTGTATGCTTGACCAAATAGCTAGCCGGTCGGTCACCAGCCACAGCCACAGCCAATGTTGGAGGCAGTTTGTGAAACAGCCGGCCAACTGGTGGCGGGCGGCCATTCATCGTACTGAACTCAAAGATGCAATCATTAAATTCTCTTTTTTTCACATCAATGATCACTGAACCGTTTACGTTTTTGAACTGTTTCAAGGTCTGACCGCCAAGCTAGAGCAGCAACCCAACCACGGCAGAGGCAGCCAAAAGCCATGCCATGTCGCTGAAACCATGAAGCTCGCCAGTCTCGACAATGAAGCATCTCCCTAACTATAAAAAAGTGAAGCATTTACAACTATGAGTATCATATACATATGTGGTAGTTATGTGACTAAAAATACGTACATATATAGGGAGTATTTATATATTTACGAGGGCGGTCACAGAAGTACCGGACCCATCAAAGAAAACAGTAAAACGCTTCAAAAATATTTTTTATTTTTAGCATAGACATTTTAGCTCATTACACACTTTTCCAATAGCTTTGGTAACTTCTATATAGAAGGAACCATCAAGCTCCTCGAATTAGCAGAGTCTTCTCGACTAGAATTTGTCAATTTCTCAGTTCCGATCCGATCCGTGAATCGACCAAAAAATTTATCGATATAGATTTTTCTTCAATTGCTTTTAATTTGCGATCGGTGCAAAAAATCAAGAGGGCTTGACTCCTCCTAAGGTTTCTTGAGATATGAAAAAATTCAAGGATATTCCTGCCTTTCTCCTCTGATTGCAGGGCTCCTCAGGGAAATACTGACAATGGTAAAATTACATCATAGGCTTCTTAGCTCGGAAATATCTAGACATTACAAAAACCAGCACCATAACAGGATGATAATAACTGAGGTCTGGTGGGTAAGTACCACAATGGAGTTCCTGATGTCAAAAAACTTTCGGAACAAAAATTGTCTCCTCGAAACCAAATCATTCTTTAAGATTCGACTATAAATGCCGAAGAAATTACAAAAAATTTAAAGGGGTGGACAGCTTTTTTTCGAAATTGTCTTTTAAAAATACTTAGGTAGGGGGATGCACGGCAAAATTTTTGTTTTTGCGAGACGGTCGAATGTCAATAGAGTTTTCGTACATAGAGCTTTTTTTTGCCAAAATGCATCCTTTTTTAATTTTTTTGCCTTGTTTTCGCTAACTCTGTATACAATTTTAGTAATACTACAAAATTTTGTTAATTCAAATTTTGCACTCCCTAATCACCCTTTTTAGAAAATTTTGAGTATGCAATTTTTTAGACCATTGTATTTTATGCAGTATAGTAAAAATTGCAACTTTAAAGACGCTAGGACTTACTGTTGACTATTGGCGATAACAAATTAAAAAATAGCCTCCGGAACAAAATCTGTGTACGTTTTAAAATAACGGTTAATTTTTAAGTAAAACCCAAAATTTTTTCTCGTTTGTAAAAAAAAATCGACCATTTTCCTAAGTAGAGCTAAGAATTTATAAAGTTTCTGTTTAATGCACATATCGTTGTCCTAATATAAAAAACCTTTTCTGGATTTTTAGCTTCCTGATAGCTTACGGATCATCTAGATATTGAAACCGTTATGAAAAATATATGTTTTAAGCTTTTTTATAATAATTGTTGGTAATATCAACGTTGGCCAGACGCAGTGTTTGTTTTTAGTTTTAAAATTAAGTGAAAGGCGTTATTTGACAAAATATACCAATCGATCTTGGAAAATCGATTTATTGTCCGACGATTTCTTTCTTCTTTTCCGCAGACTCTACCTCTTCATTGTTAGCAAATCCTTCGCTATCGAGCCCATACTACATACATAGTTCGATTTCATCCATCGCAATGACAGATGCGTGGACTGGTGCCGTGCTTTGTCATGATGAAAAAATACTTTTGTTTTATCCAAATGACGTTATGCTTGACTTCATCATTTAAATTCTGTAATATGCCTGAATATTCGCCGTTGATCGGTATTTTATTTTTCAAGATAACCGATAAATCCCAAAAAAAAAACAGTCGCCATCTAATTGAATTGGCTTAGTTTTCTTTGGAGCTGGTTCTCCCCCTTTAATCCACTGCTTTGACTGCTACTACAGCTCCGGTGTGAAATGGTGGACCCATTTTTCGTCTATGGTTAGGAATCGACGCCACCGCTCATCCAAGACGATTTGATCGCTCACTGAGGTGTTCATTGTGACAGCTCTCACGACCTCGCTTAAACCCCCATTCTATAGTCTCGTCATGTCGGGCATTTCTGGGACCACCCTCGTATAAGGTGGATACTCTTTGATAATTTGGCTCGACTGTGTGTGGTATGTTTAGTGGTTCGATCTGTGGGTGTGTCTGTGTCTGTGGCTGTGTTTGCGGTGAGCGCCAGTGAGCGTGCAGCGTAGTTCTTTTGTCTTTTCAGCCATCAACAAATAATAATAAAATAGGGAAGTGGTTTATGATCAAAAGCGTATGATGTTGGGAATCATCATCACCAGTAGCAACAGCAATAACAGTAGCATCAATGCCATCGGCCGGTGATAGCTCTCAACGCAACTGAAATGGGAAATAATATGAATAGGAATAAGAAAAGTAGAAAGAGATAGTAATATATTGTAAATATTATTTATTGTCTGCATTTGGCTTGTGGTTTTTGGATTATCAGAAAGCAAAATAGCCTCAGCGTTGAAATATGTTGTATGTTAAAAGAAATGTGGATCAAATTGCAAGAACTGGGTTACGGCAAAAATAAAAAAAATCAGTGTCGTGACTTTCCAATTCCAAACCCGATTTTTGATGAACTCAAAAATATTTTACCTATAAAATTTCTACGGACTGAGGAAGGTACTTGTTCTTCAAAATAAATGCTATTTAATATTCTATTATTACCTTCATATACTTTTTCTATAAGCACTTCAGTTTTCGAGAAAATAACAGTTATATCTGAGAACTGTTATTGAAAATTTCACTACGAAAAAAATGTTCTACAACCAAGTGCAATATACTAACCGATTTCTTATTTCCCCGAGAATCAAATTTTATAATCCTTTTTTGCAATTTTTGTGGAAAACTAAAAAAGGAATATGATAAAATAAGATAAAAAATAAAAATAAAAATAAAAAATAAAATGAAACAATAACTGTTATTTTTTATTTTTACTTTATAAATCAAAAAAACCAGTTACTAAATCATAAAAATTGAGAATATATTTGAAAGTGTATTCATTAAAATTTCTTATCCGAATTTTTAGAAAAAAAGTTGGTTATGATGGTTTTCCGTCTCATTCAATTTATGCATAACAAAGTGCAAAATTTTTTCTGACGGTTTTTCGCACATTTTGCTGGAAGAAAACTGGGAAAACTATCTTCGAAAAAAATATTGAAAACCATTGGGAATCATTTAGTCACTTGCAACTTCAACTTAATTATAATAAAAATTCAGACAACAAATTTTGATAAATTTTTTTTTATTTGTTAAATTTTTGTGAATTTTATACAAATTTGAAAGGCGAGAACAAATTGAAAACATCTTATTTCAATCACTTTTAACTATTTACTTGTCATTCATTGGGTCACCTGAACAAGAATAAAAATATGTACTTATATGCGCATTAGGGTAGTCCAAATAGAAAAATTAGACGGAATTTTAATGCTCTCACCCACTAGCGTTGTTCTATATCGAAAAAACAATGCCTCTATTTGTTTCTAAATCATTAAATATTCAGAAGTCGCACAAAGTGCTCAAAGTTTCCCAAGTATTTTATATGGGAAAAGAGATAGTTTACTATGCTATAGAATCCTTGAAAATTAATATTTTTCAATTCAAGACTTCAAAGATTAACACACAATTAGTTGCTTATTTAATGGTGTATTATATTTTTATCTCAGAAATTACAAAAAAACACCTCTTTAAGAATTTCGCCTTATTTTAAAGAGAGTTAATAAAAATATTTTTTGTTTTGCAAAAGTCCATGACGTTTCTTACATGAATTTCGAAGAATAAAAAATCAGTAAGGAAATAAATTATTAAAAAACATATAAAGGTTTTTTATTTTTTAATAATTTATAACTTTTTCTAAAATTTTATGTAAAATACTTTTTCTTCTAGGATTGATAGTTTTCGATATAAAAATTCTTAAAAAGGGCATTTCTTGCATTTTCAAAATTTTCAATCACAAATATCGTACAAAGTAAAAATAATTGTGAAAATTTTTTTAACAAAGTTTAAGAAAAACCTGTTATCCACCATTTCCTTTTCCTATGGAACTGCTCTTTTAACTATTTTATGGTTTCATTTTCGTATTTTTTGTGGTTTTCGGGGGAGCTATAAAAATAGTTATTAGTTTTTTTTCAATACTCGTATAGAACCACGCTAGGGGATGATAGCATTAAAATTTGGACCTTACTTTTTCCAGATGCATTTTTGGAGCACCCTAATGTGTACATATAAATAAGTGTGTACCAGATTGTGCAGTTTTACTTACAAGGAGTCGATCCCGATAAACTTACCAATAGTCGTTTTACTGGTTTCCCGACAAGACCCCACAATTCGCATACCCTAACTGTTGTTGTCATCTGAATTTGACTCCATTGTCATACGTATGAACATATAGTATATAGTTTTTTGAGTGTACACAGGCCCAAAACTGTATCAATGGGCTGTCAGATTAAATCTAATGACATTAGATAGCGCGTACTATCTAAGTACAGATGTATGCGTGTATATATGAAGTTTTTGGTTTTACGCACATACATACATATGTACCTACATATCTACATATTTATCTGTCTGATGATTCACTAATGTGAGTCATTACCAACTAAGTAAGTAAAATTGTTGTTTCCAATTTCGAAGGTGAAATAAATGTTTATATTTGTTCATCCGGCAACAACATACAAATTTATGGGTACCTACATATGCATGTGTGTGTGTATTTAATTTGTTACAGTTAATACATGCGTGTATCAGTGTATCTGTGTGTATGTGTGTGGCTGTGTTAAAAAGTGCTTGCATAGCAAGTTCATTTCGGAAGCAATATTCCAACTTCCATAGCCAAAAACAAAAAAACAAAAAAAAACAAAAAAAAAAAAAAAAAATACAAAGGATGGTATTCAGAAAAAAGGAAGAAATTAACTACACGACGAATATTTAATACAATGTAAAAGTGAAGCGCACAAAGTCGAAGCTGAAAAAGACGTTGAAGGAAGTGAAGCAGAACGTTTGTGAGGCTTCCTTTTTATTATTACCAGAAAACAAAAGAAATCTTCAGTCCATATGTAAAGTATGTGCTTGGCAATGCTGGTGGATGATGTAGATGTGGTCAAAATGAAAAACACAACAAAAAAAAAATAATAATAGTAGTGCAGGCGCAGCAGGGGATGATTACGTTTTAGCCAAGTTATTTAATGTATGCAAAGGCACAGCTCCACGCAAGGAACTTATGCAGCTGTAAAGAGCTGTGAAGACACATAGTACAAATACACTCATCCATAGCTATATAAATACCCGTACAAACTTACACAAGCATGGGTATTTATGTATGTATATGTTCCAGAAGAAAGTGCAAACGTACTCAGACGTCGGGGCGGTTAGGCAGATACTTAAATAAGTCCAAATCGATTTTGTATCACTTGCAACCATTTGTAATACATATAAGCAATGCAAAAAAACTTCAATTAAAAAAGTGTTAAACAAAATTACGAAACAACTCTCATTTCCGTAAAATAAATGGCACTACCTTGAGTCGATCGGGAGCTGCTTTTAAATTTCTTTAATCGTGCGCACAATTCGTGGGGTTCTAAAAATGGCATGATGCCATATTTTTATTTACATATTTAAATGATACGATTGCTATTGAGTTTATTCAATATCATCGTTTGATTAATTTAACATTTTTAAACAATTTAATAAAATGTCGTATTTCGATTTACATTTTATCTCAATCGGTCCATTAGACAAATTCTAACGAAAAAAATTATGTTAAATACCTCCATTATTAGTTTTCTGGAGAGTGTTCGATTTATCGTGGATAGATTGTGTTTGAAAATACCCTAGGTAAATTTTCTGAGAACTTATTATTAGGATCCGTTTTTTTTTTTGGAATATAGAAAAAGTGGTATCTAATAGCGGTCGCCCCTCCGCATACAATGGCAAACTTCCGACTGTATTCCTGCAATAAAAAAAACTTCCCGCAAAAATCATTTACCGAAGTCGGCGTGAAACAGCAGGTGCCTCAGTTTGTCTTACAACATCAAGACGCATACCAAAAATTGTAGGAGAAGTTCGGCCAAACATCGAGTTGTGGTGTAAGCGCCAAATTATTACTATTATACATATTATAGAATTCCAGATTGGCTCAGATTGTATGTACTCTTTTCCAGTTTTTCAATTATTTCTCCCACAATCTTCGTATAAATATTTTAAATTAATTAAGATGTAATAAATGTGCGAGTGTGCCATGCCTTAGATTTTTAAGAACTACAGATCCACATTGGCGCGGACTGTAATTGAGTTCTGAAAGGAGGGGGAACATTTAGGGGTAACTCTAGATAAAACACTCAAGTGGAACTAACACCTTACAATGATTACCAATAAGCCCACAAGGGCTTTTTATGTCTGTCAAAGGGGTTTGGTTAAAATTTGGGGAACATCTCCTAAATTAGTTCTGCGCTTACCCTATATACTATAGATAGCATGCAGAGTGGTGAATATTATGACCGTTATGTAGTTTTCACTGTAGAGCAAATAAGAAGCTGAAAGGACACTGGGCTTGCATCTCACGGGCATAAACAAAAGGGTGAAAGGCAATTCATCTATCTCCCTCTCGGAAGATATCTGAGTGACTTCCGAATCTTAGCCGGGAGAGTTTAAGAACTATTACTAGTTACCTCACAGGTGACTGGAAATTAAGATAGGGCTAGCTGAAGAAGCAGATCGTAGGCTTTGTGGGCTGGTCGACACCAAACCAAACCAAGCCTTAAGGCCCGTTCACATAGGACTTTTGCTTTGCTTTGCTTCAGAGTTTCGCTTTGACAGATAAGTTCAATACATGATGTTATATGAGTCCTGCTAAATACAAGGCGAGAAAAGTAGAGCAAAGCAAAGCGAAGCAAAATTATGGGCAACTCTCAACTTTTGTACGCTTTGGCGATCCGCTGTTATCATTTCCATTTTATTTTTATTTTGGCGTGTGTATACAGACACTCGCGAAATTCAAACATTAGTAGCATAACTACTATCTACTACTTCCATCATATCAGTAAAATTAATTTTTTTATTCTATCTTTAAACAAAACACTCTGAACAAACACAAATCGCAACTCATAACAAACTACTAACGCAGAAACTGTCAAAGCGTTCTATGTAGCTGACCTTAATACGCTTCACGCTTTGTTGTTAAAGTTCGAACTGCCAAGCAAAGCGAGGAAAGTTCTATGTAAACGGCCCATTAGACTTCCCACGTTGTCAAATTTTGTAACGTAGTCATAAACTTTGCAGGAATTTGTATCTCACTCGCGTTTTACGAGGCTAAGATCGAGGTTTCTTACCGGAAAATTAAGTGTAGTAATATTCCACTTTTTAGAGCTCCCCGAATCATGTATTGGCGCGTTATCCTGCATTTTTTCAATGTTATACATATGTGAACTTTTAAAATTATCCCTTTTTCCTTGATGACTAAGTATAACTTACATATCAGAGACAAAACTATTGTACTAGGTATAGTCACGTAAAAATGTTCAAAAAACATATTCATTCATATTTTAAAATCATTTTCACTCACGTTCTTTAAAAGCATCCTAGTAGACCTATTTATAAGGAATTTTCAATATACAAATAAAATTATTCTGCAAAAATGCTCAAACGCCGATTTTGGGTCTAGCCCGGAATCATTTCAGAACTGTTTCGGTAAAATTCAGGAACATTTTGGCGCTTGTTTTGAACCATTTGTAAATCAGTCGCAAAATGGCCGTGGACCACGCCCGAATAGATCCTGAAATTGTGCCGCATTTCAAGACAAAAAGCATTTTCTCTCACTCGTAATTATTATTGAAATTTTTAATGTAAGTCTCAAAATAATAGCTATTGATTACTTAGAAAATTTATCTCAAAGATAGTTATTACGAAAATACTTTTAAAATACTTGACTTAACAAGTGTTAATCTTTTCTCGCCACTAATCAGCAAAGTTCTAAGGAAAAAATAAATGGCGCTATAATTTATTAAATGACTGTATATGGGTGTAGCACTTTCACTCTAAATTGTAATTATTCTACCCAGACGGCTATCATGAAACTTTGGCACAGCGATATATTTATCGCGACGACGCAAGGGTTCAAGGTTACCACTTCCGATTATTTTTCTTCATAAGAATTACAGACGGAAAGTTGAGAAGATACATAAGTATGCAAATAAAATTTCTACATAATTTGTACCTCTGAAAGTTGTATGAGTGTTAAGTTGGCAGTATATTAGGTAATTGTTTGAATGGCTAAAAAAACAAATTAAAAAAAAAAATGATGAATTAACAAAATGTAATACAATAGTTTAATAAAACATTTGAGATATTGTGAGGTAATTGTATCTAACTTAAGACTCAGCATATGGGAGTTAAAAAACCAAAAGATTAATTTAAACTTACATTCACACAAACATAGATGTATTATAATTGCACAAACCGCCGGAGAGTTGCTCGGATCGTCTAACAGAGCAAACAGAATTCGCATTTATGCCGCAAGAATAACAATGTAAAAAAAAATATATGAAAAAAATGAAATAAAAACAAAATAATTCTCATAGCATTTAATCGCATTTGAAAATATTCACACACACACACACACACACAAATACACACATCGCACATTTTAGTATGTATGTAAATACATATGTATGTGCGCAAAAAAGCATCTGTTTGCAACAAGATGCGCCTGCAAAATACAAACACACACACACTCTCAAATGTATCTACATAAATAAATATTAGCCAATTGCATATCAGCTGGCAATGCGAAAAACAGATACACCGCTGGAGTGCGCGACAACTAAAATGTCAATTTCACGCACTTCGTACGAGTACTCCGCCAGGCGCTACGACGCGCCCGGTTAGTATCTGGTAATTCGACACCATTCTCAATTCTCGAATACACCCCCGCCCGCACAATCATCGTATTGCTGTTAGTGCGAGTAGTTGCTGGCTATTAACGGCAGCAGCAGAAGGGAACTTTTATTAAAGAACTGTCGTGTAAATATAAATGCTCGTATAAACATCTCGGCGAAATGTGATCGCATTTGGATCGATTAAATGCATCTTTTGTGTTGTTGTAACGCAGCGGCTGCTTCAACTGTATTTGTGTTGTTGTTGCTTTCGTTGTTTTTTTTTACTTATTGCCAATGGATATGAAGCGTGTGATGATGAAACACCAACGGATGAAATGACAGAATCAATAAAGACAGACGGTAGCTTCTATATTGCCGCGAAAAAAAAGATCAAAAAAAAACACTAAAAAAACAGTTGCTTAATGATAATGTTAAAAAATGCCAATGTAAATTTGAGAAAAAAACCAAAAAAAAAAGGAGTGGGAAAATGGAACTTTCCTAAAATTACAATATTTTACACTAAGCAAAATAATTACAAGAAGATTGATGCGAAAGCGTTTGCTTGCACTGAGCTTGATTTTTTCGAATAAAAATATAATTTGAAAGATTTGTTCAAGGCGAAACTCAACTATTCCTATTGGTGATGGGCATAATGGTAAAATCGAATCCGCAGAACCGGTTCATTTAATGAAGAATGGGGCTAAAAGAACCGAAACCCGAGTTCAAAGGATTCGAAAAACGATTCCAAAAGAATCGAAAGATGATTTCAAGAGCCCCAAAAATCATTTAGAAGAACCGAAAATTAGTCTCCGAAAAATAAGTCCAAAGAACTGAAAAAAAACAAACCGAAAATGGTTCCTACAGATACAATCGAAAATCGGCTTACAAAAAGAAGCAAAGGCATTTTCAAAAGAGCAACTACACTCGAAAGATCATGTTTTAAAATGGAAAAAGTTATTATTTTAAAAAACCTGAGTTCCTCGAATATTTTATTTTTATACAATTTGCCTCACATAAATATCAGCTTTATAGCAAAGGTACAAAAAGAAAATTAATTTTTTTAAAACATCATAATCAATTGTTTAGCTATGTATTTCGATAGGGTAAGTTACCACTTGGGCGACGAAATACCAGATTTTCCTTGGAACCAGATTCGACAGAACCGTTTCTTTAAATACACGGAACCATACATCACTAACATCTATCTAATCCTCCATGATGAATAAATTTCGTTCACGTTTCATAAGAATATAGTTCGTTCTATAATAAAAATCATATACTTAAAAATTTCGAACTATGTACATGTTTTCATCAAATATTAAAACTTTTTAGTCGGTTTTTTTTCTGAACAAAAATCATATAAATTAAAACTTCAAACTCTGTATATCATTTATACAACTTCAATAAATTTGTATCAACATTTCAAACTTTTAAATTGATTTTTGATAATTTTTTGAAATTAGGGCTTGATAAAATTTTTTTCATTTATATACATATGCATACATATGTATGTATATACATATAAACTGTGGCAGATCATATTTTTATTTAGAAGATTTTTTGTTATAAATGATTGCTTAATCTTTATTTTGCGCTTTTGATTTTGTCGATCATATTTGATCGATATTTTGAGATTTTTATTTTTCAATGAAATTTTTACATTTTAATTTTTTCAGTAAATTTGATCGATATTTTGTAATTATTATTTTTTAATAAAATTTGGTTAATATTTTTACATTTTAATTTTTTCAACAATAGATATTTCGTGACTTTTATTTTTCAATGAGATTTGGTTGAAATTATTATTTTTTCACCAAATTTGATTTATAGTAGTTTGGGATTTTAATTTTTAAATGAAATGTGGTTGATATTTGTACATTTTTATTTTTTCCACAAATTTGATCGACGTTTGGTGATTTTTATTTTTAAATCAAAGTTTGTTTGTTTTTAAATATTTATTTTTTCAACAAATTTAATCGAAATTTTGTGACTTTATTTTTCAATAAAATGTAGTTGATGTATGTACATACATACATACATACTTTTTTTCAACAAATTTGATGGATATTTTGGGATTTTTATTTTTAAATGAAATGTGGCTTAAATTTTTACATATTTATTTTATCAAAAAATTTGTTCGATATTTTGTGATATTCATTATTAAAGGAGATGTGGTTGAAATTTTTACATTTTAATTTTTCCAACAAATGCGATCGATATTTTGGGGTTTTTTATTTTAAATGAAATTTTGCTAAAAATTTTAAAATTTTTATTTTTTCAAAAAATTTGATCGAAATTTTGTGATTTTATTTTAAATGTTATTTTGCTAAAATTTAAAAATTTTTATTTTTTCAAGAAATTCGAGCGATATTTTGTGTTTTATTTTTAAACGAAATTTTGCTAAAATTTTAAAATTTTCATTTTTTCAAGAAATTTGATCGAAATGTTGTGATTTTTATTTTTCAATGAAATTTGGCTGAAATTTATACATTTTCATTTGTTTAAAATTTGATCGATATTTTGTGATATCTACTTTTATTGTTGAATGAAATGTGGTTGATATTTTTAGATATTTATTTTTTCAACAAATTTTATCGATATATTGTAATTTTTATACATTCCGATAAAAAGTAATCGTGATTCTCGGTTTAAAATTGTCCAATATAAACACAGTCTAAATACGACAAGCGCTTGCAATCCCCACTGTTAACTTAAAATTTTTACTTTAATCATTTTTTATTCAGTGTATCTACATAAAAAAACAAACAGCACGCAAAGAAATATTGCGTAAAAGGATACTGCCTAGTCTAGCCAAAGATAATATGAAAGTAGCATCAGACTGGCGCTTGCAACAGGGAGAGTGCTGAGTGGGCGTTTTTGTATTTTGTGTTTGTTGGCATGCAACGCTCTGACACGCGACCCAATATCAATTAGAGTAAAACTGGTGAGCTTTGCATTGTTGTTGTGAAGTGTACTGCGTGGGAAAGTGTATGGTATTTATAATTGCTAGATATGTATGTAAATAAAATATTTAAATTGCAAAAACAGACTCTACTGTCACATTCGTTAGTTTTCGATTTTTCTCCCTCTTAAAAATTATTATTAAATGAACTATACATCACACATTCGTTTCATATTGGATATAAAAAGGATTATATAGCTAGGTTAGGTGACATACTTAGGTCTTCAATTGGGCCCATCCGTCGAATCGATAAACTTGAGCAGCAACTCTGCAGCCGGGCTCAGGTCATTTAAAAACCCTCCACTCAGAAATTTTTGTCACAAATTATATCTCTAATAGTTTCTGGTTCCTTCTCATCATAGAAGATATTACAAAATTTGTTATGGGGTGCCCATATTCGTAGTGAGTGTCTCCATGTAGGAATGTGTCGTGTTAGCGGCCCATTGGATAGAGATATATCCCTCCTACTTAGCGAGAGAAGTTCTTCGGATTTTTAATGCCCCTTTTAGACCACCTGAGTTTGGATTTGCTATATGTACACCTGCGTTTCCATAGTGTAGTAGCTTCTTTGAGCTTGCAGCAAGCGAGTGGGAAAGGCGGTGCGAAAGTACCTGTCTGCCTTCCTCTTAGCAGGAACGGTAGCTAAACCAGATGAAAGTCGAATTGCTCTGTCAACATGTTAAGAGATCTGCGACAGTTCGCTACGAAGACTGTGACTAAGTGCTATAATGGGAGCTTGATTGGCGGAGTAAATACATACTATTGTCGAGCTTTGAAGGCAATATAGGATTCTGTATTAACGTTCCTAGTTGTTTAGCCTAGATGCCCCGCTGAGTAAATTCTCTAGTTTGAATCCATTAGTGGAATCTATGAACTCCTTCAATTGAAGCTACGCGATACCCTTTGGTTGTGAGTCAGAATTAGCACACAGTCGTCCACTGTGCTCAGCAGTTGTTGGGTTCTAGAAACAGTTGCTTTTGAGCTTTTTAGTTGTTGCAGCTTTAGATTGGAGGTAGCGTACTGCTTTCCCAATGTGTCTATAGGTATTATATTTAGCATTGCCTTCATTGCCTTAGTGGGTGTTGTTCGTCAAAGTGGCAGACGAACTACTTTTTATATTACAGCGTTTTCAAAAAAAGTACTAAAAATTGTACACTCACAAATAAACTGATTTTATTCAGTAAATTATGCATCTCAGTTCAAAAAAGTTGATTATCTATTTTTCACAGTTTAAACTTAGTTAACATTTATTGCACATTAATCTACAAAATTTTCATAAAATGCTCAAAAATATCTGTTTTCACATATTGTGATTTAATGCTTTAATATACAATTACCTCAAATGGCCGTATTTTCCTCCCCATTCTCTCGAGTTTCGTAAATTAAAGCAGCGTCGAAATGAGCTGTCATATAGGTCTGAGCCAATAATGATAGAATAAAAGAATGTGCCTACCAAGCTGAGAGCAATTGAAAGTGGCAAAAGGTGAACATAAAAGAAAAATAATTTTATTGCAATATCGAAAGAGCATTGGCGGTTCGCGGAAGACGAAATCCTTTATTCTATCACTCTTGGGTCTGACCAAAACGGAGTGCAGGACGAGCTTAGTGTAAAGCGTGGCAAAAAATAAATGAACTCGACGGGTCAAGATGAATGTTAACATAGGTCACTTGTACGTTGAGATTAAGAGAAGCTTTGAAAATTGACAGCGACACTCAACTGTGACGCTCACCTCATATAGAAAGCTAAAATCGTAAAAGGATATAAACGTTCCAATCTATGTAATTTCTATGTAAATTCGAATAAAATTTTATTAATGAGTCTTCTAGCAGATATTAGAACTACATAAGTATATTTCGAAAGTGGGCATGGTCGGACTAAGGAAATGCCGCTTATTTTTTAGTCAGTATAAATTTGTAACGGTTATATAGCGCGTTTTAACTATATGACAGGTACTTATTGAGAAGTTTTGACACTTCATTTGCTTCTTATTAAATTTTAATGCATTTTTTAAGTATAAGAACCTAGTTCACTCTACAACAAAAAACACCTAAATGCAAGCTTCGAACTACATATGTACAAAAATTAATAGAATTCAAAAAATGTTCATAAAAATTTCAGACGTTTTACGAAAGAAAATTGTAGTAACTTTTTGGGTGTTATTAATTTTTGAGCTCAAGGCCTTGATAGTATCGTTTAATAAAAAAAACAGGCAGAAAAATAATGTACATATGAATTTTTGGGTTTTAGCATAATAAAGTGTAAGCTTTAACTGGCACAAAAATCGTTTTGATTTTTTATAATTTTTTGAGAGTTTGGTCTTACGCAATTTTTCCCATATTTGTTTATATAAAGACAGGTTATATAGTGCAGATTTTATCTAAATCAAACTCAAGAATCAAAAATCAACATGAATTTTTACTCTCTTAAGACTTGCATATTATAATTCAAAAATTGGGGCAGATCAAAAAAAGTTTGAAATTTAGATGAAAATTTTTTCAATTTTTATAAATTTTATGCAAAGTTTGAAATTTTGCTGTACATGTTTGGTTTTTTTTTTGCTGACGGTTCTGCGCATTTTTTCCATTTAAAGAATGCCCGAATTTTTTTTGTGATAGGTAAGTCCTTCTCACTGGCATGAGGGTAGAAATAAAAGCTGCAGTTTACTGCAACTTAAAGTGATATATAAGTATTATCGATGCTAAGATATCAAGTGGTCAATTAAGGTATATTTGAAAACCCAGGCATGGCCGAAAAAAGGTTCTAGCCTTTAGGTTAGGTTAGGTTGGAGTGACTTGCGCCAGCGGCAGCTCACTAAGGCCATTAATAGGAAGTCCGTTGCATTACCACAATAATTTAATACCAACCGAGGAAAGATTACCCCTCACCAAACCATTTTGCCTTGCTGATTTGATTGCAGCCTGGCTATCACTAAAAATGAAGATGTTTCTTCCTAGAATACCGGTTCCATCCACACCGCCTCCATGATAGCTGAGATCTCAGCCTGAAAAACGCGGCAATGATCTGTAACCGAAAGGAAATTTGCAGGAGAGGGTTTCATGAGAAAACGATTCCTCCCACTTTATTATAGCTTTTAAACATAATATAGAGTAGATAATATTTTCATATATTATAATTAGGCTTATTTTTTTATCGAAAATTACTTTCTTAAACTTGAAATAAAATTATATAATTACCATAAGAGTGTCTACTACAAATATTCTAATTTTCAAAGTACCGTTATGTTTCTGAAACATACTTTAAACATGTGGAAAAACAAATTTTAGTTTTGTGTAAAGCATTAACCTTTTCCACCTATTAAACAGTATGTAATAGATAACGCATTAATTTATAATTATTCTTGAAGACATATGAACATACATACATACATATATCCATACATACATGTACATATACTTATTTAGAACGGGGTAATTTGACATGCACATTTCAAATGAATAAGAAATTAGACGTTTTAGAACATCAATTCAATGGCACCTAAAGGAACCCACCACTTTTTTTTTATTGCACAGCTAAGCTCCGATACACAAATTACCGAAAAACGTTAAACTCCCTCGTGCCACAGCCTCAGGTCGATCAACAAACATACAAACGAACGTAGTGCATGCGCCTACGCTAGGTTGTGTAGTGTTGTGGCAGGTGTTTTTCAATTTCTTGGTTATTGGGTAAGTAAATTTCCCTTTGAATTAATTAATTTGTTTATTTGTTTGCATGCGTACATACGTAAATAGTACGAGTATCTAGGTTTGCCAGCGGCGTCTTAGCAGACTTTCGTGCGGCTAACTTTTCGGACCTCGAAAGTTTGAGAAGCGTTGCCGAAAATAACTACATACTCACAAAAACATGGCGGTCAAAAAATCATTAGCAAGAATTCTTTCAAAACCAAAAATGATCTAATCCCTATGAAATATGTTATATAAATCTTATTTTAATTTTATTTAGAAATTTTTTTGTTGTAAATCATTGCATTATCATTATTTTCCGATTTTTATTTTTTAGATTAAGTTTGATCGTTACTCTTCGATTTTTATATTTTCGATGAAAAATAATTGTCATTCTTGAATTTAAATTTGTACGATCATATTTCATCGATATTATTTTCGATCAAAGAACATATTATGTATTGCCATCGCCGACAAATTTATTGGTGTTTATTATGATTGCAAAATTGTAAATACAAGAATAACGATTATTTTTTATCGAAAAAGTAAAAATAAAAAAACATCGATCAAATTTGAAAATATTTTCTGTTTCAAGGCAGCATACAATTTTTTCATTCCAGACCCCCGGAACACTGTATGGCGGTGCTGATGTTCACGTACACACACATACAAACATAATGTACATATGTATGTACATTTCGTATGTAAAAGGTGTGCACGTTTTCTGTCCTCTTGTCAGCTGTAGAGCTAATTTGCTTAATTTTTTCCTATGGCATGTGTTCAAGCTATTAATACGTTTAAAGCTGATGCGCTCGGCCAGCATAATAAAATAGGTATGTAAATATGTACGTAATTTAATTAATGATTTACTAATATGCTGTAATAAAAACTCAAAGCCCTTACTTTGTAAAGGGTTTTTTTAAAGGTTATGATTAGACTAACCCCAGAAGAGTACATGGTCAAATATATTTCGAAAATCGCGTTTCAGTTCGGAAATTTTACCATGCGCTACATTTGTTCCGTGATGAATTTAAATTTTCGCTCAATGGACATGTCGAACCCATGACAGATTCTAAGGCACTGCGTTACATCGAGAAAAACTGATTCTGCTTATGGGATAATGGAATCGTTGGTCCTTACTTCCGTAAAAAAGAGAGTTATGGTTGTCAATTATTGCGTGATCCAATTGAATGGAATGTTGATTAAAGACATGTTTTGCCAACAGAAAGGCGCCACACACCACACAACGACTTATTGAAGGAAAACTTTATTTACTTATTTTTCGAAATGAGTACCGATATCTTTCAATTCGACGCGTTTACATTATTTTCTTTGGGGTTTATTAAATCATTGTTTTATGCAAATAAACCGAAAAATCGAAATTATATTCAACCATTAATGGCATAAAATTATATTTCTAATTTATGTATATGCTGATGCTGGCTAGAAAGTATGAAAACATATTTCAGATACATATTATATAAAATAATGATGAAATGAAGTCAGCTGTGAATGTTTTGACGGTGAATATTTGAAAAATAAAAATTTGTAAAATAACAATTTATCGTTGATGTCAAAAAATTTTGCAAGTTTCGATGGAATTGATCTTGAAAAACTGGGTCTTCATATTTTAATAAAAACAATTTGTTTGAACTCTCATATGGATTATTTGGGGCTTCAATTGGCAGCATAATCCGATCAACATGATGAACTATTTCATAAGAGCAAAAAAAAGATAAAGTTTTGAAAAAAATTTGTATTGCATTTTTTTGCGGTTAGGGTTCGATATACATATGTACACCTATTGAAAAATGCTATAAATGCTGAATATTGTTTCTTGTGGCGATATTCATAGAAAGGCATATAGTTAAAAGAAAAATTGTATAAATAAATTTCTTCTTAAATATCCAAATTTGTTATCACCTTTTTATATATGAGTATCAATCCCAGAGCTTTTTTTTATATGGTGATTTATAGCGAAATTTTACCAACAATATTTTTCCACGAAATATGGTTTTTTGGGGCGTTTTACCACCAATTCTGAATAAGTACGAAATTACGCTTTAGTCTATTCAGAGGCTTAATAGTAGGTAGAGGCTCAATAGTAGGATTTTATGTCAAATATTTTTGTGATACATTTTGACCGTTATATCAACATTTTATGCGTGCCTTTGGCTCTTTTACCAGTACGGTCCTTTTATTGCAGCATTAGATGGTTGAAATGTTTCACAAAAATATTCTCCGTCATATTATACAGGGTATTTCAATAGGAACGCTACAAAAGTTTTTTAAAATAAAACAAAAACGGTTTGGGATATGAATTAAATTCTTTATTCCTGTGAAAGTACATTCGATGCCACGGACACGCTTGCAGAAGTCCAGACGCTGAACCCAATTTTCGATGGTTTTCAAGCATAAATCGGCCGATACTGCTGCAATTTCACGTTCGATATTCCTACGAAGTTCATCAATCGTCGCTGGCTTGTTGGCATAGACCATAGACTTGACGTAGCCCCACAGGAAATAGTCTAACGGCGTCAAATCGCACGACCGAGGCGGCCAATTGACTGGGCCATTTCGTGAGATAACACGTTCACCAAATTTGGTTTTCAATAAATCGATTGTGACATTCGCTGTGTGGCTGTGGCGCCTTCCTGTTGGAACCACAGCTGGAATTGTCCAAGTCCATATCATCCAATTCGGGCCAAAAATATTTGGTTATCATTGAGCGGTAGCGATTCCCATTCACAGTAACGTGCCGGTCTTGATCATCACGAAAGAAGTAAACCGCACCAAACCGTAATTTTTTCGGAATGCAATGTTGACTCATGGAGTATGGGTGGATTGCTGCCTGTCCAATAACGCATATTTTGTTTATTGACGAAGCCATTCAACCAGAAATGACGACGACCATAAATTGTACGTAGCGCTCTTAAAGTTGAGTAGTAAATTTTAATAATTTCGACTCGTTGTTGGATCGTATATCTTTCCGTGATGAAATGGCAAACCTTACTGAAGAGAAATATCAAAAGAGCGAGAAAAAATATGGCGTCGTTTGCTGTCACTATCCGTTTACTTTTGTAGCGTCCCTATTGAAAAACCCTTTACATAGAACTGCCGAACATATTTTATCATATAAGTATACCTCAAATGTAAGGGTCGTACGGTTTCCTATGCCGATTACGATAAGATTATGTAAAAGGGAAGAAACTTTGAAACAAACACGCAAACTTGAGAAAACTTGAAATCGCCAATGCACGTACATATGTTGTTTTTTTATATATCCTGTACCAGAATCCATTGTTATTTTTACGTGTTGTACAGTGGTAGCAGTGTTTAAGAATACCAAGCCGTAGCCCACTTGATCTTTAAAACACAGAGCAGGGATTTCTCTACCTCAGCTTAGCCATGCTAAGACAAATTTCTTTAGTGAAATTTTTTTGAGCAGTACGAAGCCATACCAGTCGATAGACCATTTAGAAATGCGGAATTGATGTCATGCCATCCGAGATTGAACACTCCCTAGAAAGGAAAATAATTTGTTATTAATGTTTTTTATAATCGAAAAAGCGAGAATTTTACAGAAAATTCAATACTTTGAAAGGAAAATCAGACTCTCAAAAGCTACTAAAATATAACAGATATTACCAAATAACCAAAAATGCATAGAACAAAAAACACAACAGCTTTGGATAAGAAAAAAATACCAAAAGGCAACACTCTCGATCAGCAATTGGGACTAATTGATGAGAAAACAGCTCCTGATTATACATACTTACATATATGCACAAATACTCGTACTTGTGTTTGTATGTATTTCCGATTCCCAACAGGTGCATTTGACAGACAACTTTGCGGTTTCCAGCTTGAAGTAAGCAAAACAAAACAAAAAAAAAACCAAAGAAGAAAATATGTAATCAAACATGCAAATCTGTTTTGATGCGTAAAAACTGACCTAACCCAAAATTATGCACGTCGGAATATTTAGCTTGCCCAGCAGCAAAAGCAAAAGCTGTCGCCAGTTCGTTTCGAATAGTAAGAATTAATACAGTTATTGAGCTCTTTCATACATTACTTTACTAGGGCAATTTTGATGTTCTTATAATAGTCACCACGACTACAATTAACCACTTGGATTACAAATTCAAAACGTCGGTATTCTGAATTCTTGATACCATAACAAAAGTTACAAAAATTGTTACCTGCCAGTAAGAAAATAGCAAGCCAGTTAGTTACAGTTAATAAAAATAAATATGCCAAATTTATTACATATTTCAATACGCAGCTGTCAATAGTGCTGCCCATAATTTCATTTTCACCATTGTAACAAAATTTGAGGTGGAAAACACTGCGGAACAAAATTTTGCGGTCGGAGATTTTTAAGTCCATCTAGGGTAAATTGGGGGGGCGCTGATTACGAAAAAATATCAGTTTTGTCGAATTGGCTCTAGTTTTTCAGATAGAGGCTTTTAAATATTTCACGAAAAAACCTAATTAACAATACCAATATGGATTTAAATTATATTTTTATTGCGCGCCTGTATAAAAAAATAAAAAAATAAAAAAAATATATATTCTTTTCATTAATTAATTTAAAAAAAATTACAAAAACTTTTTCTGTATTACCTCCTATGATGTCGTTGCTCAGGACAACCTCGTATTAAGTTCCAGCAGTAGTCTGCCATCATGTGGTCGTCTCATCGACCTTGGTATCTTTCTTCCATTATTTTCATGTCCTGGTGGAACCGTTCACCTTGTTCCTCACTGTAATCGCCTAGGTTGTCGGGGAATTTGTCCTAATGACTATGTAAATAATGTAATTTAATGCTCGTTTTAGGTCCTAGTTTGCGAAAATTGAGAAGCGTATCAGCAACTAGTTTTGTATAGTCTGGTGATTTATGATTTCCCAAAAAATGTTTGACTACATTAACAAAGCTTAGCCAGGCTTCAGATTCAATTTGTGACATATGGTTTAAGAATTCAGTGTCTTTTAGAAGGGTACGAATTTGAGGACCATCGAAGACTCCTGCTTTTAATTTTTCCATACTAGGGACTGGAAATTTTTTGCACACATATACGAAACAGTCACCTGTCTTATCAAGGGCTTTGATAAACTGTTTCATTAGCCTAAGCTTGATGTGAAGTGGCGGCTTATCAGTTGGTCATGAACCACATTTGCTGTTCCTACCTCTATATTTTTTTTCCCACCGGGCAGTCATTTCTAATCCAATGTTCATTTCTTCCACGACTGTCCTATAAACATATAAAACAGGGGTATTTAGTATACCCACTTTGTTGGCCCAATAAAAAATTCACCATCTTCAAGTCCACGCATACTGACCACTTATGTTGTGCATACAAAATCTTTGCTAAAACGATTTTTACATTTTCGTATTCTTCTTTTAGTTTGGTACTATGCTCTCTTGCAAGGGAAATATAATATTTAAACCATCGAACTACTTGTTTTTAAAATTTATATAACAAAACTTATTGAGGAATAATTAAATTAATACAACGGGAACAGGGTCATATAAATTTTTTTCATTAATTTCTTAAGTTTCGTTTATCTCAAGAGCTAGAGCCAATCCAAAAAAAGTAAAAACACAGTTCGTAAGCCAGCTACTAATGTTAATAAAAACTATTAACAAAATCATGACCGCAGGTTTTTTTAATTTTTGTTACGCAGTGAAATTTTTGTAAACAAATCATTAGAATGAGGTGTTAAGTGCTGCATATAGAGATTTGGAAGTAAATTCACAAAAATGTCAATCAAATGTCAAATCAGCGAGCATAAATTTCTGTTGCGGAATTTCAAAAATTCAAGTGGAAAGAGTAGTAAATTTTTTAATAAGCTCACTAGTTCCCTAACTGGTTTGATGCTGACGCATAGAGTACGAATTGTCATCTCGTGTGATATTGTCGTGTTTTTTAAACATCGGCTAAGATGAAGAAAAAAGTAGAATTAGTAAGTTTGACTGCAGGATCATCACAGCTTCGGTAAACATATATGTATGTACAGTCGAATGACGCAAATAAGGCCAACAGCTGATGCAGCAGCTGACACTAGCAACTAATTGGCTGGTTAAGCGAAATGATGTGAAATCGTTGGACCACAATTTTGTGGTTACTTTTGCCTCATCAATGCAGTCATTTATGGAGCTATGTGAATGGAGCATGCAAAGTACTTTAAATACATAGACATACATATATATATAAATATTCCAACAAGCATCAAATCAAGGAATATTCGAATCCAAACCAAATTCATTTTTACAGTAACAGCAAGTGGTGAGTTTCGTCATTGCGAGTTGGATTTAAAGGTCAATTATTTCTGCCCTACGAGTGGATTTTGTTTGTTTTTTTTTTTTTTTGTAACAAACCCAAAAGCAAGCAATAAACACTTGCAAATGGTAAAATATTTAGTTGTACATATCAATAGTGACAAAAATAAATAAACCGATAACATCATGTAAACAATGTGAGCAAAACGCAGCAACAACAACAACAGCAGCACATTAATGTAAAGGTTTTCACGTGAAAACTCGTGTTTGGAATTTTAACTCGAATGACTTTGATAGTTTGTTGTTTGTTGTTGTTTTTTTGTTTTTTATTTTGCCTGGCGACTATCATCATTTGCTGTGGCTGCTGGTTGGTTGTTTTTGATGCGCAAACTGCCTGCCACCGTGTTCGCATTTCACAGCTGCTGGCGCTATTTGGCCCTCATATATTGGTGCATATATTTGGTTGTTGTTTTGTCTTTTTATTGCCTTTTCAATAAATTTACCTCTTATAGTTTGCATAGACTGTTGTCAATTGTTGGCTGCTGTTGTGATTGATATTTTTGGCATCACTTCAGCAACGTCGCCAAAAAGCAGCAAAACATAAAAATCGAGAAATGAATGAGACATTGGATTTCTCAATAAAACGTTTGCGGAATAGGTGTGAAATGATTAGCAAAGATTTCGTTATTATTTTTAAACAAGTATGTATGTACGTATCTATTATTATGTTTTTTATACCAGTGCAATTAACCCATTACTGCTTACCTAAGTAAAATTTGTGGAATGTTTTGATTAATTAAAGTGGGATTTTACATTAAAGATTAAGAAAGTGTAGTTTATATAGAAAAAAAGTATTTAACTTCACTTGTTTTAAAACATATTATATTATATTATATTATACTCTTCTGTCTGTCTCAAATACCCAAGTTTAGATTTTCGGCTCCAGAACCTCAGGGGGTTTAAGAAACCACAAGATGTTTTCTTATAACATCAAACGGTGCTGGAGACAAACTGCTTACAACTTGTTTTTCAAGTGTTTTCTAGGAGTAGATCACTACATATTTTCTTCGTGATCTGGAAAAAATTCAAATTAATATCTCTTACTATATACAATATATATGTAAGTAATGGGTAAAAATAGCGGTAGAAGGTAGTGAAAATAGTGGTAGAAATAAGTAAAAATAGTGGTAGAAATTAATAAAAGCAGTGGAAGAAATTAGAGAAAATAGTGATAGAAATTTGTTGTCCCATTAGTAAAAATATTGATATTAATTAGTAAAAATAGTGGTAGAAATTAATAAAACTAGTGGTAGTAGTTAGTAGTAGCAGTAGTAACTTAGATTCTGATGCGACTTTTGTTATGCGATATTTTGACGCCACTTTCGTTACGCGATGTAAAAAATCACTGCCGCTAAGGAAATTTTATTCCAAATTGCTCTTGAGCTCAAAAACAAAATTATTATGGATGTGAATATGTATGTATAATCAGACCAAAAAAAAAAAATATATACATATATACAGAAAAAATGAAAAAATATAAATAGTATCTATGGTGAATTTAAAATTATACACAATAATTGTTTTTACGAGTTGTCGAGAGACGCCTAAACTCGGCAATTAGCCGCGAAGCGTTCAGAATTTTTTTTTAAATCGCTGCAAAAGTTTAAGGCTAGCGAATGACTTGAAATACTTTACTATAAAAAATGATTCCTTTTTTTACCTTTAGAATTCACTATTTATTTTAATAAATTTTGAATCAAAAACCATGTTATTTTTTTATTTTTGAGAAATTAAAAGCTTTTTAATTTTTGAGTATAAGCAAAAGTACGCATAATTTATGTGCCTAATTTTTTTAAGTTTCTAAAGTAAAACTTATTTTTATGTTCATAAAGTTTTAAAAATCTGTTTTTTATCATTCTACGCCAGCCCTAAGGATTTTTAAAACCTTATACTCAAAGAAATCACTATAAACCAGAATTTTTTCCCCCTGACTGTTTTTTTTTTTTTTGTATGTATGTATGAGGGTGGGTTAAATTGTATCGCTAAACAAAATTTCAAAGCAGGAATCTATATCAAAGTCGAGGAATCTATTTTTCACATTAATTTTTATTTTTGACTGCCACCAGGGGCGTTTTTGT
Organism: Anomoia purmunda; assembly: GCA_951828415.1. Taxonomy (NCBI): domain Eukaryota; kingdom Metazoa; phylum Arthropoda; class Insecta; order Diptera; family Tephritidae; genus Anomoia; species Anomoia purmunda. The sequence continues at coordinate 42,580,066 of OX639995.1, forward strand.
ACTTTTTTTGTGGTTTTTCATCTTTTTCAGTGAAATTGAAGATAATGTGGAAACAAACGATAAATCTTCGACTTTCCCATAATTCAAAATACCTCAAAATACTCAGCGCTGAAAATTAGGTGTAGTGCCCATACACGACGCATATCGATTTCATTATCATTAAGACAAAAAGTTCTTCTTTTTTTTATTTGCTCTCTAACTCCCTCTTTATTTTGCTATGTATATTGTTTTTACAAAATTTCAACTTAAAAAATAAAAACATAAAAAAATTCCAAATGAAGCCATTTTTGCAAGAAACAAAGAGACGCGTTTTTTTTTAGAAAATAATTGAAATTAATTAGTTTCGAAAGTCTTTCTTGCTTTCAAGTCTGGGGTTTATTCGGACTCAAAATTCATTTGGGGTTTATGGTTCCTTGAGCGAACGAACACACCTGTTACGATCCTTAGTACCAGAATCACGGTGAGGCTTTGAACATTTATAATTGACCCGCCCTAGTACGTATCTACATATGTATGTATTTGAAATACAAATTCTCTATTAGATAAACATTCAGCCTTTAACTGTCCGAGACATTTTTTTTATTGCAGGCTTGTATTTAAAATTTTGAAATTAATTTTTGGATCTTGGTATGCCTGCAAAAGTGTAAGAATTGCGATAAAACAAAATCTCGTCCATCAATTTCAGCTGACCCATCTGAGTGTCGCTTATTTATTTATATTTTGGATGGAATGCATGTTTGTATGTATATGTACATACATAAATATCTACACACATACTATATATGTATGTAAGAATATATGCCCCGCTTGCTTGTTGCTGTTATTTGTACCTTCGACTTAGTCAACACACAGTTATTGCACAAACAATTGATTGCACAAATAAATTATCATATTTCAATAAATTTTCCTCATACCACCACCAACCACTTGAACAATTGATTGCCCAATGGCGGTCCGCCCCTCTTGGCTCACCTGCTGCAATGCATCATCCAGCCATCTGAAATTTGCGGCGCACAAATGCTGTCCATGCATCTACTTACATTTCTACATTCATATATATGCATGCATTGTATGTACACACACACACACACACACACACACACACGGAGGCATGTTTACGCCCAGTTTGTATCAGTTCATCTTGCATGATCATCAATTTATCGCTGAATGACATTGCGCTCACTCACCTGATTGTTGTTATTGTTGTTGTTGGTGTTGGTGTTGGTATTGGTGATTGCATTCTGAGCTGTCAGGTTATTGACATATCGAAATGCAAGAGCCCTAAAACAAAATTTACAATACATATTTACATACATATGAATATAGAAATTATTACGTATTACATAATATGTTTATAATTGTGGAATACAAAATATCATATTGTTTATGCGAAGTTATTTTTCTTTGTCTCGAAAATTTGCTCTTATTTTTATGTCGTCTTTTCTTAATACCGATCATTTTTTTGCTGAATTATTGTTTTGGTCATCCGAGAAATCAACGAGTATACACTACGTCAGTTGACTGAACTTGTTGATTTTGTCTACAAAGCGAAATTAAAGATACAGATTTTCTTTACAAAATTGACCTGAATTACTATCAAAAGTTTCATAGTTCCACTAATAGCATTATCACTTGGAATGACTCTTAAGAGTTCAGTGAAAGAAACGAGCAAGCGTCTGCTAGAAACCCACTTCCCGGGATGTATTCCCAAAGGGCATAAGAACCGATGACCCCCACAGTGTTTGCAAAAAGAAGGGCAAGTGGGTTGCGGAGAGGATTGTCAGTGTGGCAAAATTTAACGTTAAGTTCATATAAATCTTCAGCTCCCGATGGCGTTTGCCCATACTTTTTGCTCACGGTGTCATGCCTCGATATCTCGAACACTTTTACAAATACTTAGAGCTAGTTTACTTATTATTTGCTCAAACAATTAAAATACGAGTGGAGTTAGATTGAAGTGGTATTTATTTATCAGGAACAGAAAACAATGATTATTATAAAATTTTCAATGAAGAAATAAAAAGCATCCAAATGCCGGAGAATAGTACGTACATATACGTACGTATTTTTCCTTGTCCTCCACTTATCTTTTGTGATTTAGAAACTATGAGCAATATCTCTAAAAATTATAATAAAAAATAATCAAAGTCCGTGATATTCTTTTTTATCGTTTTTCGACTGCTATATTTTGGCTCTGATATACAAATTTATGTGTTTATTATTATCTTTTGATTAAAAATAATTATTTTTTATGAGTTTTATTTTTTCGATAAAAAATAATTATAACGTTTTGAGTTTAATTTTTCACATCAAAAGAAATAATTATTTTCTAAGTTATATTTTTTTTTTTTTTAATCTAAAGTAAAACTTAAATATTGAGCGTTATTTTATCTCTCAGAAAAAAACATATTTTTTTTTCTTTACAGTAATTATTAATTTTTAAGTTATACGTATTTTGTTTAGTGAAAATAAAACTAGTTTTTCGGCTATAATTTTTTCGCTCTGAAATGTTATTTCTATATTAAAAATAATCATTTGTTATGAGTTTTATTGTTTTGTTAAAAATAATTATAGCGTTTTGAATTTTATTTTTCTCATCAAAAGTAATCATTATTTTATATAGGTATATTTTTTTATTTAAAGTAAAACTTATTTACATATTGGGTGTTATGTTATCTCTCAGATAAAAAAAATTTAAGTATATTTTTTCTCTTTGCAGTAATTATTATTATTTTTTAGTTATATTTTGTTTAGTGAAAATAAAACCATTACTTTTGGCTTTATATTTATGAATCGACTCTATAGGTTATAGCGCTTGAGGTCAGGTTTGTATTAGGGGAAATAAAACTAGTTTTTCGGCTATTATTTTTTCGCTGGCTTGTGAACTATTTTTATTTTGTGAATTGTTATTTTTCCATTAAAAATGATAATTTTCTATGAGCTTTATTTTTTTAATCAAAAAAATTACATTCTTTTGAGTTTTATTTCTTTGATCAAAAGTAATAATTATTTTTTTAAGCTATATCTTTTTTTTTGATCAAAATTAACGAATGGATACGTGAGTGTTATTTGATCTCTCAGTAATAAAAAAACTCAATTTTCAGTTTTTTTGTTTTTTGCAGGCCAAAACACCTGTTTTAAGTTCTTTTTTTTATTTCTGAGAGATGAACTAAAACTTAACAACTGAATCTTGCTATCGATAAAAAATATTTATCACAAAAAACAAATATTTTTGATGAAAAAATTAGAACTTAAAAAGTAATCATAAGTTTTTATCACAAAAATAAAACCCATAAAATATTATTATTTTTGAACGAAAAATAGGAATTTACAAAACAAGCAATTCTTCATAGCGAACAAATAGCAATCGGAAAACGAGTTTAATTTTTGGTAAAAAAAAAAACTAAATACCTAAAAAATAAAACTCAGAAATTTGCTAGACACAGCATCAAAGAAGGGCGACAGAGTGAAAAAATACGTTCACACTGGAAAGACTAGAGAGTCTACAAACCTTGGAAGATGGATTGCGGTCATTTGACCCCTCTAACTTAAAATGATTTTTAGTAACCAAAAAGTTTTAATTGAAACCCATACCAAAATATACAATGCAAATTCATATAAGGTGGTGTTATAAGTACAACTACAAAATTCCTATGTATTTTATTTTTGATTTTGCGTAAGAGTTGTCAAAATTTACATACATTTTGTTTTTGTATGGGCGAATTCAAATTTTGACATTTCACACGCAAAATTACACAAACAAAATACACAGCGTATTCGCCTTGTTTATCTTGCTATCACCTTCTATGGATCCACCTCGTGAGCCGTAAATAAACTTCGGTTGATATAATTCGTTTTATATCTGTCGATTTCTATCCCGTTAAGAGTAGGTTTTTTTCAAACATTTTACTTAGTAAAATCTTGCGTCTAGGTTGCCACCTTGAAAATACTACTCCATTAAAAAATGTTAATGATTGCAACTAAGTGCTACTAATTGAGTGCTTGAACTCCCAGTTACATTTGCGGTACTTGACTAATCTATTAAATAATACTAATATCAAACGCTTAATGAAAAAAAAAACAACTTATTAGAAAAAACAAATACCAACACCGTAATTATAAAAAATTAAGAAAAATATAAAGCAAAATATTTCTCAATACTCAATTGCTTTATAAAATACATACGTACATACATATATATGTATATAAATACTAACTTTGCTTTGTCTATAGCCGACACCACTCAATTCTTATACAAAATCAATGAATAAACAAAATTTTTTTTGTAAAAATTTGCGTTATGATGCATAACGTCAATAAATTCCGACAAAACATTATTGCGACGCAACTTAAATATAACAACGAGTCAACTTGCAAGCACGGGAATAAAATCCCTCTTAAAGTCACATCCATTGCGATTAGATAAGAGACGATTTGAGTGTCGTCAAGGTGATCACCGCCCCACCTGCCGTTGGCGAAGAAGCGAATGCTTAGAAAATCGATTCTTTTCATCAACAGAATAATACATGCACAAATCGAAACACCCCCATACATACATACATACATATATTGATACTTACACATACAGGGGTCGCCATTAGGATGCCTGAAGATTATGATAACGTGGCTAAGATTTAGATTATTGTTATTAACTCTAAAAACGTTTTGTTTTCTTAAATATATGAAAAACTAGGCATTTGTATGAAAACTTTATTCATAAGATGTCATTTCGTACATTCGGTGTATGGAAGAAAATTTGCAACACCATCAACAAGAAAAATTATCAAAAATCAATGGAAATTTTTAAAAGCTTGAAATTGGCATTTTATGACTAAAATTGAATGGTCTACAAAATTGCATACTTGAAAAATTTCTGAAAAATTTAGCACAAACAAATTGTTGATATTGTAGCTCTGAGCCACTGTATGTTTTGCTTATTTCACAACCCAACAAAATTTTTATCCAGAAACCAAACTATACTTTTCCGAATGTTTTAGATGCGCTGATCTCTTTATGACATATCCTAAGCTAGAAGTGCAAGGCGCACCGTTTTTGCCTCAGGCCATTTTTTACAAAAATAACACTCGAGATGTTTAATTATAAGTCTTCCTCTTTCAAATGGAGTTGATTGTGCAACTTAAAATTGGAAAATTTTTATCTATCTGGAAAATTATGGAAATTGTATAGGTTTAATGAAATACGTATTTTTTTTAGGTTCTGAAACACAAAAAATATGTGAAATTCTGTAAAATATTAATTCCTTTAAGTGTAAAAACGCACATATTATCAAAATTCGATATGAGCTGTCAAGAAATATCATAAAAAAATAAAAATGAAAACTAGCCTTCGATCTTAAAAAGCTAACGTGATAGGCCAATACTGTTGCCGGATTTGGATTTAGCACATCGAAAACCTTCGACAATGCGTATTCAGATTTCTGAGTCGGTCCTCGTCGGTCTTTGTTGGACTGTGTTATTATAGCAAGAGAAAACTTAGTGTAGGTCTAATAACATTACTGTAATGCATTTTACCAAGTATCTCTATTTTTGATTCAAATGTCAGCTACATTAGCCTTAATGAATAGGCATACTACCTGCTTTTTAAAAATTACTCAATAGTCAAACATTGAGTCCTCTAAACCTTTTGAGTCTAATGGGAAAGGTACGCGATATCCCCTTCTCCTCCTCACTCTCGATTAACAGACACCCGAAGTTTAAACTAAAATTAAGAACCCAAATAAAAGATGGCGGAAAACGCTATACTGGTTTTGTCTAACTAATTTGTCTAAACACATTCATATAAAAATTGGCATGTAAAAAACCGCTTGAAAAGAACCCAATCTGCATGCAGATTTGCCTACTGAATTTTAATTGGGAAAATTTTCAGGTTACATTTTTTTACTCATAGTAATTACTTATTACGATTGTATATTCGAAAGTAATAAGGGAATGAGTGCCCAAAGCAATGAGTTGCAAACCGTGCAAACTGTTCTAGAAGATATAGTAATTTAAATTGTTAATAACATTTTGCTTGTTCGACTAAAAAAAAATGTTTCAAATAAAATTTGATTTCGTGATGTGATACATCACCGATTTGTTCAATTGCATGCAAACGTTTATGAGTGATAATATTTTAGGCAACACAGAGGCGAATTCATAAAAAATGGTGTTAATAAAACAGCTGGTTTCGTCATCTTCCATTCTATTAGTCTTCCTCCTGCCTCATATTGAACATTCATGGAAAAAAGCTTTTTTGATAAGAAAAAAAAAACAAATTTGTTTTAAAACCAGGGATTTTTTGGAAAGGGAACATCTTTCAGATAACTTTTGCTGCCCAAACTTATAGTCCAAAAACTTCTCACAAAAATCCTTTGCCATTCGGAGTCGGCATAAAACAGTAGGCCCCTCGATTTGTGGTACAGCAATGCGCTACATACATATATGATGTAAGCCCCAAATTATTATTATTATTATTATAGCCAAAAAGCTTTTGCATCACGAAGGACGGTGAAATGGAAAAACATACAGCGAAGTTAACTGAAAACTTCAAATGTCAAATCGCACATATTGGGAACCCCATTATTTCTGTTCCAATGTAAATACCAAGCCAATACGTCGGAATAATAAAAAAAAAACAGCAGGCGATTAACTGGCGATGGTTGGACATAGCGACGATATTTGCACTGAGCACAGGCATTTGGATGAGTTTTCGAATAATAACAGCAAACGGAGCCTGCATTCTATTTAAAAGCCCATACATAAATACCGCTTCTTCTATCCTCCCGCCTATTTTTTTATTATCGCGGGTATTAAAAGTTACAAAAAAAAAACAAAGAAGAAAGCGCTAGTCGTACATAGCTGACGCCCGAATGAGGTGCGACAGATGTAAGAAGCGGCAATGAGCGCCAACAACTACAACAACCAGAATGAGGTGATACGCACGCGAAACTGCTCGACGACGACGTGGTTGCCGCAAACCCCTAGAGTGGCGACAGTGCTGGTGCAGAGTACATAGCAGCGGCGCCTCGAGTTCTGAACGCGACCGACGCGTTGGGGATGTGCGCCAGACGGTTGGCGTTCAATTTCACACGCGAATGTATGTAAATACGTACGTAGGAAAAAAAGGCAATTGTATACATACATAAATACATACATATGTGGGTATGTGGATGTATGAGTGGATTTTCGTTGTCTTTCGAAAGGAAAATTTTTGTCCATGCAGGTGTGCAGCGCCCAGGGTTTGGGTAGCAGTTATGCGAGTGCAGTCATGGAACAGCATAGCTGCATTCACTAAGAAAAAAATTATTCAGTACATACAAATATATATTATATATACATACATATTTCATATATTTACATACATAAGTACATACATATGTACATATGTATATAATTTGTTTGCAATGCTACTCTGAATGTATCGAGTATAAATTTTCCATTGTTTAGCATTAGAAGAATGTTGAGTTTGACTGCTTAGATGCGGGTTTGATATGCCGGTTGCGGGAATCCCCATAACAGTTACCATCAACGAACAAATTGTGCTCACTCTTATCTTTGGCATTGTAATTATTGTATTTTTAGCATAATTATTTATGACATTTCGTTCGATTTTTTCTACCTCAACTTATCTAACTTATTTATTGAAACAGAGATTACTTGACTAAAACCAAAAACCACATCAAAAGATTCGTTGATTGATATTGGAATCTGATTAGATCCAATTGGTTTCTGGTGTGTGGTAAAATTGAACAAAAAACTTTGCCACAGGAAACGTAACGCCATCCAACTTCGTTTTAATCTACGTTCTCTGCTAATATCAATCAGCAAAATTCAAATTTCTTTTGATATGGCAAAATAAGACAGCATTTTCTGTTAGAGGAGCGGCGGGTGTGTTACAACTTCTTCCTTTTCTCCGTTCTTTGGTGAAAAGTTTCCAAAAATCAAAATACATTGATAAGAAAGGGGATGGAACGAAGTGAAATAAGACCAGATGCAATTGAAATGAATAGAAACAGAGAACGTAGAAAAAAAGAAACTGCACGACATTTCGTTAACTGCGGCAAAGTTATTTAAGGTTATTTTACAATATCTTTTAAAATAAAGCTGTAATAACAAAAATCTATAGGTAACAAAATAAAATAAACCAAAAATATAAAATATAAATAAATACAAGAAAATAATATACTATGTATAACATAAAAAAACACAAAGAATGTAATAACATATTTATTGATAAAACACAAAATTTTAATAACATATGGTAATATGATATAAAATAAAATAGGTAAAATAAAATAAACTAAGCTAAAAACCAACATAAATTAAAACAAAATTAAATATAAACAAAAAATTAAAATAACTCAAATAAAAATTAATGAAACAAAATAAAGTAAAATCAAATAAAATAACAATAAACTAAGAAGTAATATTAAATAAATAAACAAAATTAAAATAAATCATATTAAAATAGAACAATATTATATACGATAAAAAATGAAAACAAAATATAATGACACTATATTAAAAAATAAAATATAATCGAATCAAAATAAAATAAAATATTTTTAAATAAAAACAATAAAGTAATACAAAATTTAAAAAAGTAAAATAAAATAACACTAAAGCAAAATGACATACTCTGAATGATTTTTTTTTATTTCAGTTAAAAATAATAAAAATAAATAAAATGTAAATAAATCAAAATAAAATAAAATGAAGTAATCTGAAGTAAAACTAAATACAATAACAATAAACTAAATAATAAAATTAAAATAAATCAAAAGAAAAATAAAATAAAATACTATACTATATTAAACTTAACAACAAAATAAATTAAAATACGACAATATAAAATTAATTAAAAATTAAATGCAAATGAAAAATTTAACTTAATTTAACAAAGTGATATAAAATAAAATTAGAAAGATAATAAACAAACATATATGTATGTATGTACTTAACGAAATAAAATAATATTAAACACAATCAAATACAATAGAAAATCAAATAATAAAACATTAAATAAAATAAATCAAAATTCAAAAATTATACTAAAAAACAAAATAAATTGAAATACAACGAAATAAAAAAAATGAAATTAAAATGAACAATCAAATTTAATTTAATAATGTGAAATAAAATATAATTACAAAATAAATAAGCACACAAATGAAAACTCAATGAAATGAAAATAAGCATGTTGCATAAAATAAAAATTTTATGTTTAGAACAATAGTACAAATATATAAAATTTAAACATATGTAGTTCAAAAATAAAACGAAGTATTAAATAAAAAAAATAATATATGTACATACAAAAAATATGATTCAATAAAGTAAAATAAAACAAACAAAAAATACAATACTATGATATAAAAAAAATTAAATAGAACAAAATAAATCGCAAATAAATCAACTGAAAAGAATTCAAATTAGTGAATTTTAAATGAAAAATTACAACTTAAATAAACGTTTTCTTTCACAAAAAAAAACAAAGAAGCTTTCGCTGAAAAAACTTTATTTAAAAAAAACATTAAGAAAAAATTAATTGCATGCCAAGCTCTTATGTAATAAAGTAAAACAAAATAAAATTTAAACCAACTCAACAAGCAGATGAGCATATTGAATAAAATAACAAAATTAAACAAAATAAACAAAAACTAAAAACGAAGCAAAAAAAAAGAAAATATAATAATATTGAAAAAACTTAAATAAAATAGTGTCGTAAAACAATTTAATTAAATAAACCAAATTAAAAGGTTTAATAAAATAAACATAAAAAACTTAAATATAAACAACTAAACTAAGAAGGAGAATAGGAAAAAGAAGCCTTGACTAAGAAAAAAAAATTATGACATTATAATTTATCACTTAGCAATTTTTCCCCTCTGGCAGGGCAGAAGATCCATTCACCCTTGTCAAATATGAACTGGAAATTTAAATCTTCAATTTTTTAATCACATTATATTTTCGGTTAACAATTCAGTTTAAGAAATATTTTTTTCTTTATTTTTTTTTTGCATAATTTATATCCTCTTCCAAGCATTTTCTAAGTTATCTGAAAACTTGGCTATTGGCGAAGTATGGCGCTCAATTTTAGCTCTCTCTCACACACACATACACACACACGCTTAACGCAGTTAGCACCAGTCACATAGATACTCGCCCAGCACACACAGTTACTTCATTGCTACGCTCGCGTACTCTGCGAAGAGTAAATAGATTTTTTAGTTTCATTTCCCCTGCTCAGCAGCGACGCAGCACTCGTTCGTGCTGTCGACATCAGCGTCAGCGTCGACGTCAGCTTTATTTGCTTCTCGCTGGCTGCGAGCATCCCCCAATAAGAAAAACACAAAGCAACTACCAAATCAATGCAAAAACAACATAGCGTAAGAGAGCAAGCAGCTAGTCAAAATTGTAAACAACAACAACGAGAGCAAAGACCGCTGCTACAATCCGCGCCACCACACATTGCTGATAAATTACTGAGTGGCAATTGGTGAATTGCTTGGCACGGCGCACACCGCGCTGCTGTAATGAAAGAAACAAGTTTTGAGATCCAACGAGAGCAGCGGTTGGGAGATCAAGCAGAGCGCTTACACTGACTGACACATGTACAGAGGTATATGTGTGTGTGCGTGTGTGTGCATACAGATCCATATCTTATACATAGTATTTTTAAAGGCAGCTTGGCACAGCGCAAAGGAGGCAGTGATATTGAAGAACATTGGGTTTTCCGCTGCCTCGACAGCAAAGAATGTCGTGGCGCGACTGGCTTGCTGCCAAGTAAATATATTGTACCTTTACTACATATACTATACCTACATATGTATGTATATCTATCTACATATGTATGTTTGTAGGTATGAATGGATGTCAGTAGCAGCAGCAGCAGCAGCAGCACCGCCACCACCATATGCGCCTTGGCTGCTGGCCAAATCGGGCATTTCAGAGCGACGTCCTTTGCAACGTCACTCCACTCTACGCCCTTCCACAGTTTCAAAATTCCGAACGCAGCAAACGGATGTGTCATTCGAGATGCCAGCATATTGTTATCTCTTTTCTGCATGTCAGTTATCCACAAAAACAAAAAAACAACAAATATTTCATATATTGTTGTGTATGTGTGTGAAGATGGAGCAGTACAGGCGGATAGCCAGTTTTTCTCAATTGTGAGGGAGCGGCCTTATGATTTGATTTGATTCTGCGTCGCGTCGTCTGAGATGTGCAGAAACAAACGTACATACACACATACACACGCACACACACATGCATACAACCATATATACATACATATTACTATATATTAAAGCAAGAGTTTGTTCATATTGCTGCGTGATGGACGGTGACGTCGTTTGTTGGTCGTTGGTCGTTGGTCCTTGTTTCGCTTAGGTGAGCATTAGATACATCTAGCATGCGTATGGAGCACATTCGAATTGCGCGTGCGTTACATTACATACATATATGCATACATACAAACATACAAAAATATATGTATCTAGATACATACATACATACATACATCCATATGTGTCCTCTGTGAGTGCTATACCTTGGAATGGATTTGTGGCTGTGCCTCCATATCTTCATATACATATGTACATATATGTATGTATGTACCTACATACATATGTATTTATATCTATCCAAATGTGTATGTAGGTGTGGTGGTTTTTATATTTACTTGCATTTTTTGTGTGTATGTGTCTCTGCAGATGCCAAAGAAGTGGCGCAGGATTCTCGTCTCATTTTATGCTTCAGTAAATTATGTGTATGCGGTATATAAATTACATACATATGTACATAGTATATGAACATGTGCATAGACACATACCACATATCAGCGTTGGCAGCAAGTTAATCTGGATTAATTATTACAAATTTGCGATTAAACAGTTAATTTATTTATTTATTTCTTTATTTATTTACTTACAGCGTGACGACGAATAGCTGTTAGACAATTTTTTGTTGGAAAAGAAAAGACAACTCAGGATTCTGAAAAGAAAATATACATAGTACAGTCGAACTCCTCTATAACGAAGTCGTCGGGACGGTGAAAAAGTTCGTTATAGAGAGGGCTTCGTTATACATAGAGAGGTCATACGAAATTTCATGTATTTATGTTCAAGGCCTATTTAATGAAACATTGATTCATCTTATTTGTTTTATTTGTTTTTATTTCTTACATTTTAAAAAGAAGAAAAGATTATAAGCATTATTCAGGTATGAAAAAATTGTCGACTGTAATTTGTTTAGCTGTTTGAGCCTTTTCCTTATCAATAAATGCTTCTAAGGAATTAATTTTATTAAATACAACGTCGGGTACATCGCTCCGTGATTCAACAAATGTTAATAGAGTAGTTTGTTAAGCTGCACGCGTTTCGGAGAATGATGGAACTCTAATATATTTTTGTGTAATATAACAACTACTTTTTAGCTCTTCGCTAAATTCGTTATAGAGGAGTTATTTGCTATGGAAAATTCCATTTATGTATGACAAAAGAATTCGTTACAGAGAGGAATTCGCCATAGAGAAGTTGCTTATAGAGAGGTCTAAATATATGAATAAATTGTGAAAGCCGTGGTGTTTCAAAAAAAATTCGTTAGAGAGAGGTTTTCGTTATAGAGGAGTTCGACTGTATTCTTATATTATCACTCATTTTTTCTTACTCTCAATCCATGGTGTAATAAAGAAAGGTGAAATACTACGTTCACGTTCCTCCACTTCAATCACCATCTTGAAATCGCTTACGAAATTCAGTTTAACTGTTTAACAATCTAGTTGTTATATTACAACGATTTTCAATAAAAAGCGCTAAAAATGGTACATTCACAAAAAACAAAAAACATAAAAACATCACATCGGCATTCAAATTGGGTAGAATATTTTTTTTTTTTTTTTGTTAAAAACAAGAATTTTCAGCTTTAAAATGGATTTTTTGGACAAGGTATGATGGAAAATCGTTCCAATATATGTACTATATACATCATAGCTTTGCAATAGTGGTTTGAACATTGTATTTTATATGGCGGATTATGTGAATTTGCTTTGCAGACTGTGCGACCTTTGCTTCGTTCGTTTTACTGTGTCTCCAACTTTGCGGGCCATAGCTTCCCCATCGCTGTTTGTGTGCCTCCTGCATCCGAGGTTTCATCTGCTGTTCCACGCGTAACTACTCTTGAAATAACAGTAGTTGCAAATATTAACTGAATTATTTTACAGGTTTTTGACTGATTGGTGTTCGAAGGGCTTGTACAATTCGGTCGCTGCACTTCCTGCTTAAATAAACTACCCTTTCCACCCCTCCTTATTTTTGCTGTATGTTAAATTTGACTGTCGCTCCCCTTCTCAAGAGCTAAAGCAATCAACATCACACTGAAACCTTTTCAAAAGCGCTAAGCATTTTTTTATTATAATATTAACAATGTTTTTCATAATAATTTTTTCGTTATTTAAAAACAATATTCGTTCTATAATAAAAATCATACAAATTTAAAATCTTCTACAACATACCACTTTTGGGTACGTAGCTTTGTGGCTCATTTGATTTTGGCAAAATAACACTGTCCGACAAAAAAAAAAGTGAATATACTTTTGAAGCGACCTAGTAGATATTGTTCATCTGGTTGAATAGTACACGAAACCACGTTCAAAAGATTTGTAACGCCCCCAAAATCTTTTTTAAAGTCAAAAAACCGTTTGTTTAGTTTTTTCGTTTTAAAAAATTCATAAAAAAAATTTTCAATCGAATTGAAAATACTCAACGGTTTTGGATAGGTGAATGTTTACACTTTCGAAATATATGTATATAGTGTTTTGTTAATTTAAAAAGAGTATGACGTGTTTTTTATGCTAGAAGTTGAATTTTCCGCCCAATTTGCCTGTTTTTTCCGATTTTGACGTCATTTTTTCGGCACTAATTGAAAATGAATGATCATTTTTGGTTATACATCACCGACAAGCTATCACTACCTAAAGATACCAATTGACTTCTTTCAAAAAGGACTTCAAGTTTTCAAGTTATGCAGCATAATCCAAAATCCAACGTTTTGGTCTCAAGCACCCTCCAGGGGTACCGGGTGTAAATGAAGAAATAGGCTGATTTTAAGGACATGATTTGATTTTCTAATAACAAATAGTCGTTTCTGTCGGTGGTTTGATCAATGATATCTATTTTATCATTAAATTTTACGATCATTTTTTTTCATAAGATACATTTTGGATGAACAATGGATTTTGATAGCCTGTCAATGATATATAACCAAAAATGATCATTCATTTCCAATTAGTGCCGAAAAAATGACGTCAAAATCAAAAAAACAGGCAAATTGGGCGGAAAATTCAACTTCTAGCATAAAAAACACGTCATACTCTTTAAAATTAACAAAACACTATATATTTTTCGAAAGTGTAAACATTCACCTATCTAAAACCGTTGAGTATTTTTAATTCGAATGAAAAAATTTTTTTATGAATTTTTTAAGACGAAAAAACTAAAAAAAAACGGTTTTTTGACTTTAAAAAAAGATTTTGGGGGTGTTAGAAATCTTTCGAACGTGGTTTCGTGTACTATTCGACCAGATGAACAATCTCTACTTCGTCGCTTCAAAAGTATAAAATCACTGTCGGACTGTGTAATGTGCAGTCTGAAATATCTTAAAATTCCGACTGATTTTTTTTTATATTGTTTTGTAATTTTGGTTTTTGAAACTTCTTTCCATTTAACACATTTAGTTTATATGGCAGAAAATATGGAAACTTGCCAGCAAAAATAAATACCAAAAATGGATGGGAATTTATTTAAAAAACAATTTCGAATTTTCTCATTAATCGTTTAACAAATTTAATCACATATTATAGAAATCGGTCAAAATAACATTAAATTACAAAATATCAAAATATTCGGTTCGGTATTTTAAAAAATCTTATAACAAATTCGTTCAAATTTGGTAAGAAGAGTTTAATTATTGAGGGAAATAGGTAAAAATGCATATTGTGAAAAATGGGCGTGGTATGCTAAAGGTTTTAACGGAGAGACTATTTATTGCTTATAATAACATAAGTACTGTTTATTTGAAATAAAATCTTCCATCGGGCAATTAAAGTACGGTTGTACCCGATCCTAGACTCTTCCTTACTTGTTCCAAGTATAGTTGAATATACATAAATCGGTTGTCTCGAATTTCAAATAATGTAAGAAATCGTTTGCTTAAACTTAGTAATAATTTATTTTATAAGTATCCCGCAAAATATACCATTAATCTTATACTAATATAAAATTTTCACAAAAAATAGTGAAATAACTATTTTTCAAACATTTTTCAATGCTTTCCCTTTTATCTCGTTCTTCGTAAGCCTAATGGAGCGTTGTAATGAGCAAAAATTCGTCTGGTATTTTATCCAATATCTTCTTTTAGCGTCATTTAGTAAATTGCTTCATCTTCCATATACAATAAAATAGAATCAAGTCGGTTGCTGCGAAACAATCAGCAGTTTCTTCCTCTTTGCTATTATATTTCCGATAACTTTTGTCCGTAATCCATAATAGAAAACCGTTTTCATTTTATTGTTACTTTTGCGCTTAAAACTTGCAAAGGTGGGCTTTTCTTGTACTACAGTGACAATATAATAGAATCAAAGAAAGAAAAATGCAATAAAAGTGAGATTTGGTGTGTAAATTGTATTGTAAGTGTACATTGTGTTATAAATTGTCGCATTTAGTAAAATTTGTTTTAATTTAGTAGATATGGGTCGCGGAAAGCACTGCGCGGTAGAGGAACGTAAACACATACATACAAAATTTGTAAAAAAAAATTGGTTTTAGGCAAAGGGAAATTGCAAAAATTATTAACAGATCACAAAAATTTGTGTTTACTGCTCTTTCGCCTCAAAAAGAATGCGAACTGAGAGGTCGCCCGCGAAAAACGACGCCAGAGCACGACACTTTCATTGAGAGGCTATCAAAACGCGAGTGACCCTTTTAAAGCCGCTGCAGTCATCCAGAAGAACTGTTGCCCGTCGTCTTGTAGAAAGAAACCTCTTCGGCAGATTGCCATAATAATTCTCAATGTGGACAAAAAAACAGCGACGAACTTGGTCCGGTCCAGAAAATTCAAAAAAGTGGCGAAATATTTATGGTCTGACGAATCTAAAATAAACACTGTGGGCAATGATGGTAAGATCTAAGGGTCCGACGACCGAAAAACGCAGAAATGAATCCCAGGTATACAACAAAAACATTCAAGCATGGGAGAGGAAATATAATGGTATGGGGATGTTTTTCGCGGTATGGAGTTGGACCGCTATTTTGGATTCGGGAAAACACGGACCGGTACCGATAACTAAAAATATTAGAAAACGTTATGCTACCCTATGCCGAATGGAACATGTTTTTGATTTGTTATTTGGCAGTTTCAACAGGATAATGACGTGGCCTTCGCAATCTCTGAATTTAAACGCGATAAAGAACTTGTAGAAGATTGTAAAGGAAAAGCGGGCCCAAGCTAAATCAAAGAATAAGGAAGAACTTTGGCAAAGAATCCAGGAAGCTTGGTATCCCATACCAAAGCCGGTCTGTGAGACCCTATAAGAATCTATGCCGAAAAGATGCACTGATGTACTGCAAATAAAGGTTTTGCTACAAAGTTTTAAAACTGTCACACTTTTTCACGGTGTTTTGCTATTATTTTCAAGTTTTAGTTCTCTGATTCTATTTTTTTTTGTCAATTGAATTTCACGACTGTTTACTTTAAAAGTGTTTTTTTTTTGTTTAATGAAATAACTATTCGTGCCTGTTTGAGTTACTGATATGCTAAATTAATAAACGGAACTATATACATGTTTTGATTTGGTTAAGAAATGTTTTAATAACTGTTTTTGGCAAACATATTTGCTTGATTCTATTATATTGCCAGTAACTGTATGTACAAATGTATGTATGTATGTGTACAGGCAGAGTTAGGGGATACAGATGTATATATTGTGAAAATATATATGGTATATCAAAAATCTATGTATGTATGTAAATATTTTTGTGTAAGCTCAATAATTTTTCTTATGCACTCCAGCTTTTTGTTATGTACAAATTACGTTACCTGGCAACCGGTCGGTCACTAATACCAATCCAAAAGCCAGTATCCATTCATCCAGTCAGACGTGGGTCTCGCTCTCAATTTTGATACACAGTCATTCTCAGTTTTATCCCAACTACAATGTGCTGCCATTTGTTGTCTTCTTTTCTCTAATATTTGTTTGTGGCCTACTGGTATTGGTACATGAATAATTTAGTTAACATTTATTGATTGATTTCTAGTATCGTCGCAGCAAAAGCAAATGCACTATTGTATATAGCTATGTATGTATGTATGGATGTAAAAATGCGTAAATGCTTAGTAGAGGTAAATTTGAAGTATTTCATAATATTACTAATATCATTATCGAAGCTGATTCAAACTCAAAGTTGTTGGTAATGTTGTTTTTGGCTACAATTTCTATCAATTAGGCAACTTTCTTCATAACACCCCTCACTCTCTCTGCTCATAATCAGCATGAGTGAAGCAAAATTTTGCCCCACCCTTTTTTTTTTTGATTTCAAATTGGAGGAGAAAGTGAATAAAGAGAAAAGTTTAAATTCGAAATTGATTCAAATAAATCATAAACTGAAAAAATATTAATTTTATGGCATAAGCCCACCTAAATACCAATTATTATTTATAAACGGTTAACACAGAATGCACAGTTCTACCTCATTTGAATGCATTAGGGTGGCTCACCGAAAAAAAGTTGCGGCTTTTCACAAAATTATAAAATGTATTATATCTTAAGATGTCCGCCAAAATATTTCGAAAAAATATTAAGATTTACGTAAGCCGAACCGATTCGAAAATACCTCCAAAAGTTTAGTTTTTTTATAAATCAAAATTTTTTTTTATTATTCTAGAAAAAATCACTTCAGTTGATAAAACAATTTAAACTTGAACGGTATGCATAAAAATATTTAAAAATTTGCATAAAGGTATCATAATATATTCTAAGGTTGCCGAAAAAAAATTGGGATGTAAATAAAGGGGTAAAAAAATATTATTCCTATTTTATTTTAGCTGAGGTATTCAAGTTTTTGCTAAACAAATCTTCTAAACAAAAACTCAATTACATAAAAAATCTCATTATGATCCAATGAGTTTTTTTAAACATTTTTATGCAGTTCGTTTCATTATACCCTGTTTTATCATATGAGGAAATTTTTTAAACCATTTTTGAAGTAACACTTCTTTATCAGCAGTGATTTTTTATATCGCGTAACGAAAGTATCGTATAAAGAAGTCGCGTCACAATATCGCGCAACGAAAGTAGTGTCAGAATCGCTTTACTAATTGTTATTAATACTATTACTAATTGCTACCATTATTTCTACTAATTTCTATTACTACTTTTACTAATTTCCTCCACTATTTTTACTGATTATACCACTATTTTACTTATACCTTCCATTATTTTACATTTCAACCAATACTTTTACTAATTGCTTCCACTGCTTTTATTAATTTCTGCCACTATTCTTATTAACTTCTTTCACTAGCTTTACTCATTTCTACCACTATTTTTACTAATTTCTTCCACTATTGTTACTAATGCCACTACTAATTACTACCACTATTTTTACTAATTTCTACCACCATAGAGAATAGCAATGTCGTAAAATGGCCAGATAATTAAGTATAATTATTATTAAGTTAGTGAAAAAGTGGAAAGCTTGTAATAAGCGACTAGTTCGAAAATAGAAACAAGGAATGGGCAGATGGAGGACCGGCAGAGTACTTTTCAAGTTGTACCTCAAAAACCCAGGTCCTAATCGCAGCTCTTAAAAAAAAACGAAAATAGTGTACTAAAGAAAGAAGTTAGAAGTCTTCTTTCTGATAATAAACTGCAGCCTCTAGATTCATATGTATACGTACTTACGTACGTAGTTCAGATTCTGAATAATTTCTTTGAAACATTTATTGCATTTAAAGTTTAAAAACAAAAATATAATTAAAATATTGAATGATATTCTAATATGAATAGAAAAAATTTAATTAAAAATCGTACAAAAAAAAATCGAAATGTTGAAAAATCGGATTTTAGTATATATTGGGATGCAGTACAGCGATTTGTTCCATATTCAGCAAATATAAAACGGAATATTGAAAAAATATATTCCTGAAAGCGATGACCAAAAAAGGATAGATTTTTGGTAAATACTGGAGCTGATGAATCTGAAAATTTACAGTTACATACAAAGTAAGGTGCAGTTAGGATAAGAAACAGCTTAATTTAATTCCACTAGACTGACCATTTCGCCCACTGTGCAAATCACTTATTGATTGAAGGAAAAGTGCTACCAAAGGCAATAAAAATGGCAATGAATTGGCGCAAAAGAAACATTAAATAACTTCAGATAAAACAAATCCCTTTTTATATAGCTTTTATTCATCCGGAAAAAACTTTATTCAATCGGAAGAAAATATCGTAAATTTTAAGAAAAACTCATGATATCAAAATAAAGTAGATTTTTCTTCTGTCCATTGTTTAAGGCAATGTTGTGTAAATTAAAATATTTATAATAAATTTTCTAATTCCGATGGAAAAACAGTACCAATTTTTTTTTGTATGAGGTGTGACGCACCCTAGTATTTATATTTATTTGTACATACCTACATATGTACCTATGTTAGTACTGCTGATTGCGTTCGCTTTGTTTTGTGTCATATGAGTTGATAGATGGTAGATGGTAGATCTATGAAGTGCGATACTAAATGGCAGCGTTTCACTTTGGTGTCCAGCATTGATGATGTTTTGCCATGTTAGAGGTGAATACACCCAAACAATACTTACTGCTGCTACCTTCTACCTTCTACCATTTAACGCATAATGTGTAATAAATATGTACATATGCGTGTAGTAAGTAAATGTGTGTATGTGTGTACATATGTATAAAGTAATCAAAAACACACAAAAAGAACGAAACTAATATAAGCATACTTCTAATGCAAAGCATGAACAGAAGTCTCCATAATAATTTTTTTAATGGTCAAAGAGAACCGTATGCTAACATTTTTTTCGGCATTTGTCCACAAACCAGCAACAACAATAAAAAAGAAAATGAATAGCATATCATACATAGTGACTGACCGATTGTTGGCCCACAATGGACAGCATTGCGATATTGTACCGGTGATTTGGTGATCAGTGTTGCCGGTTTGACGTAATTTTAACAAATTCTAGTTTTTTTGGGATAATCGGGACATTTTTTTGAGGTCCGCTTTGCGACAATTTAAAGACAACTCAAATCACACCGGCCTTTTTGAATATTTCCTGAAAGTATATCTATCCTGTAATAAAAGACGCAATGGATTTGTTAGCTCGAACTTTTTCGTGCCTTTTCATGTTCCACCAATTAGACTGGTTTTCAAAAATGTCGAAAGAATTTTTTAAAATATATGATTGAGCGAAATGAAAGGTTAATGCTGATATAGTAAAATTTCAAGGGAATATTTTCTAAGAACATTTTAACCCATCAGCTCGCACCTAAAAGACTTTTTTTGAGTTGGAGAAACGCCTCAAAAAATTAATTTCGAAAGTAGCTAGAGGCTTAACATGTTCTATAAAATTATTTCTCGAAAAATCCGTGTTCAATTAATAACGAATCTAACATGAAATAAAATAACAAAAAGTTGAAATTTTCTGAAGGTATAGTTTTCTTAAGCACTTTTAATTCTTCCACCACCTTCAATATTAATTTTTTGAAGAGTTTCATAAATTAAGAGTCAAAGCTACGCTTTTAGGTCATAGCTTATGGGTTGAAACGTTCGACGAAAATAGTTTTTGAAGATTTTTTTGTTTTAAATCATTGTGTAAGCGTTATATTATGATTTTTTCGATCACATTTAATAGTTATGTGTTGGTTTTCATTTGTTGGATTAATCATTTTTTTCCACCAGATTTAAAAATTATTTTGTGATTTTTATTTTTTCGGTCAAACAGCAATTTCGCAAAAGACTAACAATGGTATTTTTCTGAAAACGGATATTTTACAGATTATTTTTGCTGAAAAAAACCTATAGCATCTCAGTTTTTTTTTGCACTAAATGGATATTTGTACCGCAATTGCAAACACTTGAAGAGTTACAGCTTTGATGCCTAAGAAAATTAAAAAAAAAAAAAATGTTAGCAACTATATAATGCCTTCGGGCATGTATGAAAGAATAGGGGTTTGACACACCAAACTTTTAAATTTTTGTCTTCAAATCAATAAATTTTGATCTTTCATAAAAAAATTAAAAATTTGTATACAACTTTTGCCAAGCTGGCCTACTAAACTAAAACTTTGGTTAACCAATCGTTGAAGTGTTTGAACTGAATATTGGAATTTTAAGCTTGAGTGTGAAAAAGTGATAACTCGAGAAAAGTTGTTTTGCCAAATTACCACACATATATATCTGTTGCAATGGATCCTTTCCCAAATTTTAGAAAACTTTTTCCTACACGATCGAGAAGTTCTTCATATATATTAAAGTGATTCCGAAAATTACATTCGATTCTTTAGGTTAAGCCTAGTTTTTATGACAACGGTAAAATTACTGAAAATACACTTACGGATTATTACAACAACACCTTTATTAGATGTAGTTTCGATTTGAAATCGTGAAGAAAATTATAACGAGACTCTGATATGAAGTTTTTTGTTAAAAATCAAGAGGGTTTCCTGTTCTGTAATTTTTTCTAATTTTCACTTAACAGAAATCTGAAAAAGTGTGCAAAGGAAAAAGACCTGAATGTAGATCTCAAGAAAGCCAAAAAACCCTGTTAAATGTGAAGCAACTTGTTATTGCAAACATTTTATGTTATCCATAGCAAATTGAAATTTTGTGAACTATAGTTTTCTATTTTTTTCCTTCCGGTAATAAATAGAAAATTTTACTATAATTTGCGGTGTTTGCGCTCTGCATTAAATTGTAAAATAATCTACATATGTAACTTTTGAGAACTATATCTTCCTAAGCCGTTTTTTAAACTCTTTACCAAGTCCTGGGGCACTGATAAGAGGATTTTACTATTTCTAATTTTCTGTTGGGTTAGTAATAATTATAGCAACAACTTTTATTACTTTGCATTCAAATACAAGAATTTTATTTGTAATAACGATAATCTTTTTTTTTTTGGTTACAAATAACCAAAGTGGCAACCCTGTTTCTGCAGCAATATTATTATTTTTTTTTCATGCGATATATCTAAGCACTTACATACATATTTTGCGTGACTAAATAAGTATTATTGGTTTTCTTGCATTTCTTAGGTCGCGAATAAAAACTATGAGGTTTGACGGGCTTGCATACATCTCGTATGTTTGTAATTTGTGTGTGTTTGTTTGTAGTGGGTACCTATCTGTGTACATATGTAAATGTAATAAAGCTGCAATTGGCTTTAATGATCATTCCTATCTGTAGATGGTGCTGGCTCATCACGTTGGTTACTCATTAATAATATTGCTTCGATAATTTGGTGAGGCATAAAATATTAGAGATTTTTGTTTACTTTTCTTTGCTTCTTTATTGCTGCGTTTTCTTTTTTTTTTTGTAAATTTGTTTTAAAGCATAAATCTTTCAATATTTAACAATCGAGTCACGTGCTGACATTTGGATGCCAAATAGTAAAAGCGTACATAAATACTTATGTGAACTTATATATATATATATATAATATATGTATGTATGTATATGTATGTATGGCTTAGTAGTAAGAAATACCCTTCAAAAACCAACTCATACCAAATTTGCAGTCTGTTTAGAGTAAAGATTTCAGTTGTTGTACAAGCTAAAATATTACATAGTAGCCCTTTGGGGGTGTCACTGTACTGATCTACAGTAGTGAACAGATAACATATTTAATATCAAGTTCAGGCATGCACCTTAATTAGGGTACTAATTAAACTCGATTAACCATTCAAAACTTTTACTTCTTATTTATTCGACTATTTTGTGCTTAATGCAAACCGGTGGCGTATATTTAATTTGGATTTCTATGTATGTTAAATAGGCTAAAGGCAAACAGCTGTTGCTTGTTTTTTTGTTTTGATTCATTTAAACTTTAAACTTTAAATTTTAAAGTGAAAATGATGGAAAAAATCGAAACAATGTCTGCATTAAATTCAAATTTTTGATTGTTGTTTAACTACCATTTAACTTTTGTTTGGTTTCAGATATAAACAATTTTGGTACCGCGAAAACCGAGATGTGTTGCAATAATCGACACAGTACAGTATTTACATATGTATATTCTGCTTTTGAGTAATCAGCTGTTGCTTAGAGAGGAGTAAGGTTGCATTTTCTAATATTTATTTACCACATTTTAAACACCGTTCAAAGGCGTGATCTGAAAATTAAATTTTGAGGTTAACATCAAGCAGATTGCTGGTATTTATTGCGGTAAATTTTTTTGCAAATGATTTTTAAAGCGATTTAGAAGTCAAAAATATTGTAAACAAGTTTTAATAACTTTAAAAAAAAAAAAATGTTGTAAAAAAATCACATATTAAAATGACAAAAAAAATCAAAATTTTGATGTATTTAAAAATGAGCAGAACTGGTATTACCAATCGCGAGAAAGTAAATAAACTTCACACAATTTCGAAAAAAAAAATTAACTTCTGACAATTTTTTAATATTGTGCGCCAGACAAAATCACTTTATTTATTTGCATATGTATCAAAAAAAATAAAATAAAACTATTTAAAATAATATTTTTTTTATTAAGAGATAAAAAATGCTTAAGAACTGAGTTTTACTTTCGAATAAAAAATATAACTCATAAAGCAAAGATTACTTTTGATGAAAAAAATGAAAAGCTTAAAAAAATAAATGATTTCCCATAAATAAAAAACAATTCCCACTCAGAGCGAAAAAATAACTTTCGAAAAAATGTGTCCTTTCTGATCAAAAAAATATATATAAATTATTTTTTCTAACTGATTATTATAAAGCTGAAAGTGGAGGTACGCTCAAAAATTTGTAAATCGGAACTGATTTTGACTTTTTTCAAAATTTTTTTAATTAATCATTATTTTCGGTCCCTGGTTAAATAATTTGATGTTCATGAAATTTTATTAGATGTACTGTAAAATTGTTTAACCTATTGCAACATTTTCTCCGCACTACTGCAAATCAAAAATTCTTTATTCAAGATCCCAAAAATTGCTCTTATCTTGGCAACATTCAAATATTCCTTGAAGTGCATTTCAGCATTTTTTTTAGAAGTCTCAGTTTTCCCGAAACTCGATTGCGTGGGAAAAGTTAGCAGCTATGGAATATCACTAGCGAATCAAATATGCGCATATACAGACTTATATAAGCATTTGTGCAAGTATGTACATATATACGGTAACTCAAATAATTGAACACGTGGTGATTTTTTTAAACTAATTATAATTAAATTGTTAAACTTTGTATAACTCACAAACTTTTTAATTAGAATATTTAGAAAATTTTTGAGTATGCAGTTTTGCGGCTCATTTAATTTTAGCATAATAATGTTCAAGTCTAAATTGGGGGAAAATTACATTTTTAAATTTTGGCCTTGCGCACTTCTTAAATATATCCGATGGATTTTATATAAATTTTCATTATTTAGTGTTATATTTTTTCACTAGCATATCTTCTGCCATAGGAACTAGATGCGATGACAAAAGCTCCAAAGACCAAAATTAAAAAAAAAAATTCACAGCCCAACCGAGGTTTTAAGGTACTTCGGTTTGAAATTTTAATTTCTATGTATGTTTTTTGTCCCTAATGTTAGGATACAAGATTGCGCCTTCCCCCAGCGAAATGACAGTTCTCGTTATTAGTACACAAGAATACGGGAGGAAGAAGAATGAATAATTTCCAATATTTCACTTCGAATGCTTGACAATTCAACTGTGATACATTTTTCAAAATAATAATAATTAAAAGAAAGGAATAAAAGTAATATTCTATGCTATAATAAATCTGTAGAAAAGTCGTAAAATTTCTATAAACAAATCCTTACCAAAGGTGATGTATGGAATTTAATAGAATACATCTGGACAATTTTTAAAATTTTTGTCTGTCTGTTTGTCTGTTTGCATGTTTGAATGCAGTAATCTCCGAAACTACTGAACGGATTTTCACAGGGCTTCAGCTAACGGGTAGCCAGTAATTTTAGTCATAATATAGGGTATATTTTATTAAAATATTATGAAAAATGTTTTATTTAAATATTAAGTGCACAAAAAAAAACAATTTAATAGAAATTGTGTAGAAATATTTTCTTGCGAATATTTATTTTCACTGACATCAACGTAGCCGCTTAGTTTTTATTTTGTTGTTGAAAATTTTCACATGAAATAAAAATAATTGTCAGTTGACCGTCTAGGAAAAATCGGCACCTCAAAAGAATACCGGTAGGCATAAACTGATATACATATTTAATTTCTTTGCTTAGTGTTTGACTATGGGGCCAAAAAGAAATTTGACTTTATGAAAATGCTCACATTAAAAATACATACATAATATATTCTATTAATTAAGCCGATACGGGTTTTATGAGCTTCAAGCCAAACTCTCAACGTACATACTTGAGCAACTGGTATAATTTAGGCAGCCAATTTTCGATTGGAAATCCAAAATAAATTTGATAGGCACATTTTTTGGCCTGATCTGTTTTTATACTTCGTTGCGCAATTAGAGTAAATTCCCCACAAATGTGACAAAAAACAGACTGCAGAATTCTTACAAGTTCGCGTCGTTCTATAAGAACAATTTTCAAATTTCGATCATATGTATATGCATTTATTGACTCTGCACTTAGAAAAATACCTTAATAGCGCATTAAATGATTCAACTAAATACACATATACATAATTATAATATTGACTATGTGCAAAACTTACCAAAACTATTTGATATACAATGTATGTAGAATGTAAATAATTGAAAGGCAAGTTCGTAACTAACAGCGAAACTGAGCGAGCGCATTACTATCATAAAAATCACCCACGACTTTCTACTTATTTCTCTTGCTACTCGCTGAAATCCATTTCGTACCTACATATGTATGTATGTATGTTTAGACACTATTTGTAATGTTTCCCAAAAATGGAAAAAAATCATAACACAAAAACTAGACGTGATGGAAAAAACGGGAATAGGTTTAGATCATTCAAATGGGGTAGGCCGATCTAAACAGGGTTAGATCGCCGAAACAACGACAACGACCATGGGTGAACCCGCTCTTCACAGGGCTATAACAACAACAATAACAACAACAGCATTCAAATCTTCATATCCCTGGTAAATTTTTTTAAAAGAACATTTTGGTCCAGATCAGTGTAATCGAAAAGCGGTGCAAAACATTAATAAAACTCTAATAGATATTGGGGAAAATAAAAAAAAATATGGGGTGTTACTTTCCTCTTTTGTAGCCATTTCCGGCAGACACTACCGGTTTTACTGCAAAATACAAGAGCGGATGAGATAAGAGCATGCTTGAAGAGTTCCATTTTGTGGATGCACATTCCGAGAATGCACTTAACAATGAAGATGCGTACACGTATTGAAAGTAACGGAAATGCTCAAATAATTTCCGATATATTTTTAAAATTTGAAAATACATGGTACAAATGTATACCGAAAAGTGATCAAGTTGCAAGAATTAACTCGGATATATGTATGTACATATTTAGTTGTATTCACGGAGATACACATTATTTTTTGTTTTTTTTGTATGTATTATTAAGTTCAAAAACTGTGTAATGGCGTTTCATTTCATATATACTAGAAGATTAACATAACCGACTGAGTGTTAAAAAACAGTTGTAAATATGGTAAAAAAAAATAATTACATGATCAGTTTTTGCAGTCACCGTACCTATGCAATATATTGACATTTATCTACGATACTTGAATCTGCATGAGAGTGATGATAATCTAATAGAGAATTCATATACTCGTACCTGGATTTTTACATGCTGTCATTCACATCAATATACTTAGTATGTATGTATGTAAGTATGTATATACGCATATATATATTGTATGTATGTAGGTATGTGAGCACACAAAATAAATAGATTTGTTAACTTTTTGATAAGGCTAAGTATTTATTTAGTGACAAAAGAATCTGTCTATACTGATATAATATTTTTTACAGCTTGCTCGCTTGTTTGCTGATGCCAGCGAAAACAACAAAAATGAAATGCATGTATACATAAGTACTTATCTACATTTGTATATATGTAGATAAATACATACATGGAGATTTACAAATAGCTAGACCAGCCCATAACTATCGATACTATTTGCTGTGACTTATAGCCATGTAGGGATGTAGTATGTACATATATTCGGCAAATGATTGCCTGACAGGCTCATAGATACTCGCACACATTCATATACATACAACCACACACACATACATCCGTCACATCCACATCCGCATATCCACATTTATTTGTATTCTATATTTGAACTGATTAAATTGTTTACAGTTTGTGGTTCAATCGAACACCTTTCCGCCACACCGTTGCAGCACAGCACCACCACCGCCACCATCACCACAGAACCTCCCCCTCTCCCTTTACCCCCCCTTCCCCACCCTCTGAGTTTAGCAACACTCAGCTTGTCGCAGTGCCGAGAGCAGCGCCGTTTAGAGGCACCTTGGGGATTTGCTCTTAGTCATTAAGGTGTGTTGCCTGTCGATGATGTTGGTTAGAGCTTGCAGGCTGTCGTCTCGCCCGCCATAGGTTTATTGCCGGTTGATTCTTCTTTTTTTTTTGTTTGTTTTGTATTATTGCACCTTTTAGGTGGAACTGGGCTCTGTAGCAACGTCGATCGAGATAAGTTTCGATGATATTTCATGTTTTAATTTTTTCTTTCATTTTTACTATTTACTTTAATTTCAACGGCTATAAACTGATATGAAAACAATTGTGTGTGTGTGTGTGTGTGTGTGTGTGTGTGTGTGTGTGTGTGTGTAGTATGTGTGCCGAACACTCTATGGCGTATTAGACGTTAGACGTTTCATTTTTTTTTTGTTTTTTTGTATTTATTTTAGCCTTCAGACAGTTAAGCCATCTGCCCCAGATGCAAAAGTTTCATATCTGCGAGTTATTGAACGCTGCTGAGCAGATAAGAGAATTTGAAGTGTCTGTATTAGGGCAGTAAGAGAGAAGTTGGTCGAGGGGGTTTCATATAGAATTTCAACACTTAAATTACCCATAAATATATATATATATATATATACATATATGCGTAGTCGTAACGTAAATGGAGCGATAGTATCGAATAAAATTTTTACACAACATACTCAGGATGCCTGATTCTATGGTAGGTTTCATAAAAGTGGGGCGGATATTGCCCATAAGCGTGGAATTTTTAATCAGCCTCACAAATCCCATCGCATTGAAATTTGGTATGAAGATTTGCCTTAAGCTTGTGCTTATAATAATATCAATATGAAAACTTTATAAATACTAACTGGTTGTGTGGGAGAGCTATATTAGCTTCTAAACTGGTTTTGGTGAACAATATAAACTTTCAGCTTCAATAATAGTTAAATAATCTGTGCAATTGGCCGAAAACGGCTCAGGAGGCAAATAAATGGTTAATCAACTAAATTAAAAGATGGCTGTAAAAGGATAACTGGGGAAAAATTTGTTTAAATCTTAACATATAAATCAAAAATTCAAACATTTTATTCGTATTACGATTTCATAACAAATTTTATACGACTTTCGCATATTTTTAT
The DNA here is from genome assembly GCA_951828415.1 of Anomoia purmunda. Lineage (NCBI taxonomy): Eukaryota > Metazoa > Arthropoda > Insecta > Diptera > Tephritidae > Anomoia > Anomoia purmunda. The sequence continues at coordinate 42,608,863 of OX639995.1, forward strand.
TTGCTTTATAAGCTTCAAAAATAATTTACTTTTAAGGTAAGAGATAGTTTTATCATACGTCGAATTATTTCATATATTTATAAAGCACATTTTAATTATATGTATCAGATGCATTTGAGTATTTATTAGAAGTTTTTATCATTTGAACGACATCTTTTTGAATAACGAAATCATGGCAAAAATCATGGCAAGATTAAAAAATTAAAAACAAAACCACAAAGAGTAGCAAACGGTTTTTTGCCAAGCCCATTTTTATATTTAGATTTAGATTGTAGATTTTTCCACTGATATAAGTGTAATTTTGTTCATTGCATTTTGATGACATTTACTTAAGTCGTTTTCTATGACATTCAAAATACTAAGATCTCTCGAAAAAAAAATTGGCATGCTACTTATTTGCAAGACGTCAATTTCATGTTTCTAAAATTTTCGCACATCTTCGGATATCAGCAAAATATTCAGCTTTGCATAGACGGCCTATCTATAAACCTGAAAGTCAGGTGCAAATGAACTACTATAAAACTTCTATATTAAATTTTCGAAAATTATGGCAATCAGAAAAACCACGCCTTCTCATAAGTAGGATATGTAGGTAATTCTCAAAAATCAAAAATGTACGATAATTTTGTGACTACACAAGGTAATTTTCTAGCATTTTATACACAGAATTGGGTTGGAGAGTGAAAGAAGCGGGTTAAAACAAATGTTGGAAAATGGGCAATTACGATATACTGGATTAGTTTGGATAAATGAATGCTTGGGTTAAAAAATTTGAATGAAAGTATAAGTATATCTCCGAAACCACTGTACTAAATTCAATTGATAAACACTTTACATTTCAACTCAGTAAATAAAATTTCTAAAATTTTAGAATTCAGTGAAAACCACACCGATCACCTCTCATATTAAAAAAATCAGACTATTCAGTGATTTATTAAATCATGTAGCAAATTCCGCATTACATTTGAAGGTTCACCTCAAATAACTTTGTAACCGACAATTTTTGCATACCTATTTTTTGAGCATATTTCCAGTTTCAAATACTCTCTTTAATGGAAATTTGAGGGGGCCCCTCATTTCTCCGATTTACATAAAACAATTTAATATGAATGCAAAATTCAGTGTATGGCACAACGCCGAAACCGGTTTGTCTTTAAACCAAACTTGACAAGGGATGCCGGAAAATCGTTCCAATATACATCAAGTTTTCACCCTGTCAGAAAAACAGAAGCAAAAAAAATATAAATTGCCAGCTAGGCCAACAAATATTATCGCCATCACTTTGGTTTATTTTTAATTCAAAATACTTCTTATCCAATAATTAATCTACGTTTCAACTATGAACCAAATCGGTTCATAAAAGTTAAGTTCACAAATATATTGACTTCTGCTCCACCTACAGAGTCTATATTTTTTGCAGAAACATTTCTCTTTGCGAGGCGACCTTACATACAGAATATGAACCAAATAGGTCCTTAAATACGATTTTTCAGAATACCGCTACCCTGCGCCACCTACCGGGTATATTTTTTGCAAACACTTTTATTTTTACATTACCAACGCACATACTGAACATGAACCAAATGAACCATAAATATGACCTTTAGAAATATCGCGACCACAGCGCCACCTATTTACAATCACTACTTGGGCCTTAGTAAATATAAAAGCAAAAAATTTGACATATTTAACAATGGGAATACCATTTTATTTATATACATATGCATATATTTTATTCTTAAGTTAAGAAACTTGGAAGCTTGGAAATTACTCGTAAAACAAAAAAAGTACCGGACTGAAAATCCGGAACTCGCATGTATTTGTAGTCATAAGAGTTAGCATTCAAAGTAAATATCAAATGAAAAATCCATTTCCGAACAGACCAAAAACCAATGGAAAGAACATGAATACAAACATATGCACATACATATATATGTCACACATGTATCTCTCACATACCCACCACTACACCCTGTTAAGATGATTCATTCACATTTAAAGTGCCGCCAAACTTTATGAAACTAGATGAGCGTCATCACAATGCAAATATTTATGTACCAACAAATGTACGCACAAACAAACATAACATAAGCAGCATCCGGCCAAATCTACATACATCTCTACAACTTGTCTCATTTGATGTTTTCTTTAGCTTCGAGTAGTTAGTTGTCGCAGTTGTTACTACATATTAACTTTACGACCAAAGCTCACCACGTCATTGAAGGTTTTCAAGTGAAGTTGTCAATTTACTCTACTAAATTTTACCGGCAACCATAAAAATGTGAAACAGGTAAAATAACAACTAAACACAAACAAACAAAAACGTTAACAGTTAAGACTTTGGTGTTGCTACTGGTTTGTTTCTTAGTTTTTTTTTTTGTTTTTTGATTTTTTTGAACACTGAGGTGTTTCAACACCTCACTAGCTGTGAGAGTACCTAGTAGAGCCTTCATTTATTTCTCATCATTTGTTTTTGACTTTGCTTAGTTGAATTTCGGATTTACTTTATTTTCATCTTCAACTGCAACTTATATGTAACATTAAGGTAAGCATGCAAAGATTTCAGAATTAGCCGGATGAACTGCGGAGATCATAGCCACACCGCAATACTGACAATTTATAAACACTTTGCATTTGTTGTTGTCATGTGGCGGCTGAGATGAAACGCAACCGGCTTCGAGGCTTGGTAAAGATTCCGATTTGGTGAAGGTAAGTGTGACATATATACATATACATATATGTAGGTGCATTTATTTGAAAAAAAATGTTTAGAGGAAACTGTTTTATCTACTTCCTTGATTATTTCATAGCTTTTATTTTTTGAGTTGATAATAGACAAATTTTACCGATATATACCATGGCAAAAATGAAGTGTTGAAATTTCGCTGTGAAAAAGCCTAGGCAACACAAAACTTTAGCCAATTGCGTATAGAGATCTCAAAGATAATTAATAATAATAATTTGATGTTAATATCACATAGCTCGCTGTTTGGCCGAACTTTTCCGGCAATTCGTGGTGTGTGTCTTGATGTGGTACCACAAATTGAATGACCTACATAAAGGAAGTCAAGAGCACAGTATAATCAGTAGACAACCTTTTAGTGTTTCATTTTACTTTTTGTTTCAGTTAATTTGGCGAAATTCACCTCTGAGCGAGGCGTGTAGGGTTGCAATTGCAAGTGTTTGGCTTTTATCGTATTGAAGTCTCATTTTTGGGTGTTGTGCTACCAGAAAATCTCGTAATCAATAAATTTTAGCATTTGTTGTCAAACAACTAACCTAATTAAAGCGATTTATTAGGATGTAAAAGTGAAGTTTAAATTTTTTTTTATATTAAATATACATACATACATACCATATGTATATACCTAATTTCTTGAAATACAGAGATACATACTAATGTAATATATGAAAATGCACTTCGACTAGGTAATAATAAAATGTTTTATTAATCCATCAGTACTGAGCATCAATTAATTACAATTACAATCGGAAAGCGCAAAATTCTGTCGTCGTCACATTACTCATTATCATTTTCAAGGAACGTTCTGCAAAAATATAATGTTTATCGTCTTTAAAAATTTGTTAAAAATCTAACGCACAAATATATTTTTCATTTAAGTAGATCCGTTTGTAATCCGAATATATCTCACGTTTTCTGATTTTTGTATCTGATTCGATTTGTATTACAAATTAAACTAAATGTATTAGAATTCATTTTCTCATGTAAAAAAGGACAAAAAAAGTTTAAAAATAGTAAATAATTAATAGATGTTACAAAATAAATGGATTAACTTATTCTCATTGTGAAGAAATATATACAGCTGAAGTGGAAGCCTTCACAAACAGGGGAGGATGGAAAACGAATGTAATATTCGTAATGATGAGATCTCAGATTATAAAGAAAACATATCCTTACCATTCAACCCAAATCAAATCTGAATATAGAACATTATTCGAATTCAATGCCGCTTGATCAAGGTAAACAAAAAATTTACTTTAAAGTTAGATGGGGCTTAATTTGATAGAGCCTATTAAAAATTATGGGGCGTATTCATAGTCAAAATTAAATTGGTATTTAAAGTCAACTAATTATCGACAGATAATTTTTACTATGAATTAACCTCTTTGTCATAAAGCCAACCAACTAAAAAACCAACTGTAATTAAGCGCAAATTTCTTTTTGTAGGCAACTTCTCTTTCACCAAACAATCAATTTTAAAAGGATTAAGGGTTTTTGTTGTATTCAACTAGAGCAAAAATATTTAATAAACTCGTATTTTATTACAATGATAGAAACAATTGGATCCGAGTTCAATTTTAAACACTCCAGTGAGCAATTGCTTTAAATACAACTCTGGTCCAAAAAAGTGAAACAAAATTAACGCAAATGTTTAAAATGGTGTCTATACTCAGAAAAGTTTTTGAAAATAAAGAAGTGTTCTTGAAATATATCAGATAATATATGAAAATAACTAAACGCATTCGTTTTGCCACTTGTTATACGAAAATTAGCAAGTGATGAGAAATCACCTCTACAAACTTTAGCAACGCAGGATAGCAGGGCTGCATTTGTAGGTCAACATGTTTCATTGTGGGATGAAACGAACTTTTACGATAAATATTTGTGCCAATTACTTTATATAAATTATTGTACTAGTTATTACGTAAAAAGATTTGCACTATATTATAATTTTTTAATCAATTCATTATTTTTTTTTGTTTCCAAGTGCAACCATGCGTGACGAGAACGGTTTCATACGTTTAATTTCACCCCTGAAAGGTTCGACTCCAGGCAAGGCTTCACCTCAGGTTGTCTACTGGTTATACTGTGGCCAAGAGTACCAAACTGATTTACGATGCTTCCAACGACACTCCATTGATGACAATAAAAATATTTTTTACGTTGAACTGTGGAGCTTTTCGCTTACTGAAAAGTAGCAGCACCGCTATGCTGGTGGTAAGGACGATATTCCACTATGGACCCTAAATCGTAATGGACTTACAGTTATTGTAGCAAGTAGACCATGTGTCCGATTTTTAACTTGAATCATGAACTCTAACCTGTGTATTTTGTAGATTCCTCGAATATAAAAAGTTCCACATAAAATTTTAGGCAAATTATTCAGGCATAGATCATGTGCCTTTAATCATTTGAACAACAAAAATATCGTTCGCAATTATTTCCAAAAATTTATTAGAGTCTAATATGCAAAACGCAATTGCTCAAATTCCAGAAGTGGTAAAACCATTTTCTCGCGAAAAGTAAAAGTCAAATTGCGAAAGCAAGCCCAAGAAAAAACGACGAAAAAGCAAAAATTCTTTGCAAGAAGTATAAAAGGCCCACTTATCCTGAGCTTCGAAGAGAAATTTATTTAGATTGTGTCTAAGCCATTTGTTTTATTTTATTCTTTTAGGAAAACTTTAATGCAATACTGTTTGATCTCAAGAATAACCTTTCTTTTGGTTCCCCAATTTATAGTAATTATTTTTCGTTCGAATTTTGTGAGTGTTTTTGAAGGAAAACTTCTTCAGCGGCAAGAGAGTGTCACAAAGTCGCGACACGGCCCTTATGTGAGATAAAATAAGCATACAGACTATTTCGGAATTATTTTGGGACTTCGAGAGCAGGTTACGAGTAGTTCGGAACAGGTTCACGACGACAACTACTGCTACTACAACCACAACTACTTCTCCATGCCGATATCCGTTGACACGGATATAACCTGGATGGTATGAATATCCGGTTAACATTTAGTGGTGCAATCATTCGGATATCTGGGTTTACGAAGATCCCCTTGTAAGAGATATTTCTGATTTTTGCCACCTTCATAACTTCTGTGAAAAAAATGACAAAATTGTAGTCCGTGCGCAAAAATTTAGCGAAATTGAAGACCTTGTCCAGATATGATGTAATAAAACTACACTAATTTTCGATTCAGTTTCCGAAAAAAATTAATTTAATTAAAAGAATGTTTCCAAATAATATTATGTAATCGGAGGTCATCAATGAGCTGCCAACCTATACATTTCACAGACAATTTGTAACTCAGAAAAATGTGGAAAGCATTTCTCATCAAATCCAACGCGACCGCTGACTTTACTTCACAGACTCAAAGTCGTCGAACTGCTGCTTTGAAATGACCAACTCAATGACACTTCTTACACCCTATTGATATTCGAGATGTCATTTTCTCTGCAGCACTGTCCGCCCCTTGGCCATCGTACTCGTACAGGGTTGCCTCTCTCCACCAATGTGAGTTCGAGTTAAGATAGCCACAGCATTTACAAAAGGGGGAAACTATTGAAGCATTATTGTCATTTCCGACTTCCGATCAATGTCTAGAATTACCAGCCAGGTAAACCACACGCAACTGTGTCAAACTTCAGAGAAGAAGGTAAGAATTGACAAAAAAAGCAAGCGAGAATGAGCGTATGAAAAAAAAATTATAGAGCCGATCAGTTGCAGCGACCGGCTGAGTGAAATCGATGAGCTATGCGTCTTCGGTTGCGTTTGATTTCCACTTGATTTAACGCTTTTATCCACTTTTAGCCACATTAGGTAGCAGACGGACGGACGAGCGGCCCAACGGGCAACGAACTGCCTTCCACATTCCCAATGTGCCGCATCACTGAAGGAAGAAGAACGTTGATGGTGGGTAATTTGATGCCGTGCATTTATCCCTCGCTCACACTCTTTGTATGCCAACCGACAGCGCTACATCTCAGCAGACACCCGGATAGGACAGATGATAGCCGGAGTGTAGTGGTTTTTATTTGTTTATTTTTGTTTTTTTTTTTTCAGTTCTACAGAGTCGTTAGCCGGTTCGTTAACTTGTTCTATATGTAGTTGTTGCTGCTGCTGCTGCTGTAGATCGATCGGTTGGTCAACGGACGTGCAGTGCAAGGAAGCGCGTAACCGGCAAAATGACAGGTGCATTGTAAAGGGATGCTCTGAACCGGCAAACACCTGAGAGAGGGGTTGTGGCTGGTAGTGGCACTTGGTGGCGGTGGTGGGGATGGTTTAGATGATGATGGCGATGGTGATGGTGGTGGTGGTGGTGTTGCTTGTTGTGCAACATCACCGTGTCTGCACAGCGGATGAATGTTGCACCTTTTTGTTGCAAGCGTAGTAGTTGTATATAGATGAGGGTTGTTTTTGTTGTTGTTGCTGCTGCTACTGCTGCTGTTGTAACAAGTGCACACGCGAGGTTGAGTGAACCAAACGAACATCCTTACATCTACAAACGAAAAATATAAAAAATATAAAAAATTATAAAAAGGACCTACTTGCACTCCTGCTCTGTGTCTCCTTGCTCCACACCTTTTTGTTGGCTTCTTCACTAAATTTCTTTAGCTGCCTCAGCTGATGTTTATACAATTAGTATCATCGGTTGCCGTTTTTACTGCTGTGGCGCGTCAAGATAATACCGTACATCCAACCGTTAATACCACATTGTTTATTTGTAGTAGTAGCATCTGAATGGAATTGAATAACACTTGTTCGCTCGAGCTGGGCTCGTCTCAATGCAGGATAGATATTTGTTGCTGCTTTGTTTTTGTTTTTTTTTTTTTCAATGCGCCAGATCATTGAACCGCCTGTCGTTTGAGAGTTTAATTTTTTTTTACAACAAATTTACAATTAATAATAGACTTTGTTTGGTAAAACGAACAGTCAATGCCAGCTGTTGGCTTTTTCTTCGTGGCGAGTTCATTAACTTGCCGAGAGGGCTGCTCTACTAATCGGCAAAGCCTTAATTTAACTTAGTACGTATGAGTTTTCTGGATACTGATAAAAGTAGATGGGTCATGGTAGTTGTTTGTGTAGATATATTAAGGTACTTATATAACTACATAGCTATTTTATTACTATTTTTTGGCGGCCGCCGTAGCCAAGTGTGTAGCGTGTAAGCGGTTCATTCGGTGGATCCAGGGTTCGAATCCTGCTCGAGGCAAGTAACATCAAAAATTATAGAAAAAGTTGTTTCTAATGGCGGTGGCCGGGCAATGAAAAACCTCCGAGTGCATTTTGGTCATGAAAAAACTTCTCACAAAAAACATTCGCCGTTCGGAGTCGGCGTAAAACTGTAGGTTCCTCAATTTGTGTTACAATATCAAGACGCGCACCGCAAATTGTAGGTGAAGTTCGGCCAAAATCGCATAAACGGTTATAGCGCCAATCAAGTAAGTAAGTATTACTATTTTTATATTACGAATAAACTACACGTTTTTACATAAATATGGAAAACCAAGTTATTTTGTTCGCCCATTTTTGTAATAAATCTCACTATCGTAAATCTTCACACATAATTCTAGTACCTTGCCGCAAATAGTACTTTCAGATATGCTGTATGAAAATTCCACTTATACTGGAGGAACCACAGCCTCTTTTCCAATAACTCCGATTTTTCTATCTGGCATGGGATTGGTCTCATATACCACCAAATATGTATGTAAATTTTCAAACTACACGAGAAATACGTACAATATCACTATATCAAGTTTCAGAATAAGGAACCTTAGAACATAAATATCATAAAAAAATTGGAAGTTATCTTCGAATTTTATGAATAATATATAGTTATAAAGGTATTTACTAAAGGCAAATTTTTTGCTATAGAAACCAGTAGCCTATCATATCAAACAAAGTTTTTAAAAAAGCTTTTTCTAAAAACAATACCTTATATTCAATACACATCATTAGAAAATTAACCTCGTTGAAAATTTATACATACATATATTTGTAGTATACATATATTATTCATAAAAATCGCCGATCAAATAAATAAATTATAGAGAAGGAACCAATTAAGCTGTTTTTAAGTGGCGCCGAATTAAAAAAAATGTTCCATTTCAGAAATCCCCACAAGTTAAGTGTTCAAACAAGAGGGCACATTTTCAACTGTTTTTTAACTCCATACATCATGATACGGTCTAATGCACATCTTGCTTTTTCCTAGAACTCAGCTACCCCATTTCTGCTTAAGATTGTTCGTTGAATCTGAAAATGCCCACCATTTGAAATTCTGTCGTGTTGTTTTCGAGATATCGCCAAATGTGTATTTTCGTTTCGAGACACGCGAAAAAATTTCTTTCATAATGAAAACTATGATACTTCAGAGAGGCAAAGGCATGTGCTCGTTTTATGAATTAAAAATTTCCTACCTTTTTGGAAAACCATATAAATTGCATAAACTTTCTCCAATGCCATTTCAATATAATTTTAGTAAAATCTTGGGATCGGTAAATTTACTGAACTGATTTAAATTTCTACACTAATGCTCTAATTTTGGGAAATCAAGGCATTGCTGCATTTTCAAAGTAAAAAATCATTCATCGATGCCCAAAAAATAAACTGGAAATATCATTTTACTTTATGTTGAAATTAAATTTTTTTCTGAACTTTTAGCAAAAAGTGGGCAAAATTTTCCATAAAACCCTAAATAGGTCCTAAATGAATAATCCAATTCGAAAATGTTGTTCACACAATTTATAGAAAATTATATTAGGTGTAAGTATAAAAAAAAATTATTCAACTATGCTCGAAGATAATTACAGTTAAGTGGCTTAAATTTTTTCACATCTCAACAAATTTACCTATATCTCAAAAACAGTTATACTGTTTTATATTCTTACTGGATTGATGATCAGATGTCATAGGTCAGAGTTTTTGTTGGCTAGTGCTATTATTTTCAACACTTTCAAAATGTTCAGTTCGACTGGATTTCGGTTCGATTCGGATCGACTCTAAAAATAGATGTTCAGTCGTTCTCTACAAGTATTGGAAGCTCAGATTAGATAAGATGGTTTCTTTAGATTACCAACAAACTTTATTGAAACTACAAATGCAGAAAGTTGAAAATTTTCCATCATAATCGCATCTTTTTCAACAATCCAAAAATTTAGTCTACAATTCATTAGATTGAAATTACTATTTACCATCAAAATCGGCTGCTCCTCATAAAATATACTACACGAAACTCTCACGCTCTGTCGGCGCGCACATTCGGGTCGACAGGATATCAAAAGGTCACTCATATAAATCAGGAAGGTAATATATGGGCATATAAAAGTACTTCAAATCATTGAAAAAGCGACTAGGCTGTAGCCTTTTCCCATTACTTCCTACTTTATGCAAATTAAATGCATCAATAAAGAGAAGCGGAACAGTACAAATAGGCTTCCGGTATCTTTGAGATTTTATGGAGTTACCTTTTAATAGGTATTAGGGTTTAAATAGACTCCATTAAATTTAAATACAAACTGATTGTAAACATATCCGTTTCTCTAACACCGCGCACTTCATTTACTACACAAGTATATCCATTATCTACAGTGATTTGAGATTGTCAACCATACATACTTCCTATTCTGACTCTGATGGTCTCTGGGCATATATCTAAATATTAATTCGAACCTGTGAATAAACTCGATTGGAAAATAACCAAATGCATATAATTGACCTTCCGACTGGTCCTAACTATCCCATACAAGCGCATTGTCTCGATTTCATTTAATCACACGCACACACATACACATACATAATATATATATGTATATATATACAAAAGAGACAGCAAACGAACTCACTAGATCGGCTAGATCGATTCGAGAAAATTTTTTTTTATATGCACATATACTTTTTAGAATCGCAACAGTTTCATTTATTTCATTTCAGTTCACAACATTTCACTTCATTTATTTGCATTTTCGTTTTTGTTTTTTTGTCATTCCACATTTGTCGGATTCATGTAAGCGTCCGCATATTTATATGACAATCAATCCGATTCGTTTAAGCTCCATGTCATTATACTATTTACTCGTATCTCGACTAAAGGGTCGATTAAATTAAATGAGCTACCGCATAGGCCAATTCAAATTTGCATAGTTTAGCGCAAAGCTCAGTTCAGGGTAAGTAATCTGAATTGTGGTGGATGATCGGATCGACTTTAACGATCGAGTCTCAGTTGATGGCGATCGCCAAGACAAGCATGGCAAAAAAAAAATCTACTTATCATACAAATGGACTTTAATGTGTGCATTTAAATAAATGTACTTTAGAGAGGCTTATTACCTATGTACATACATTGAGACACACGCCCTGCGAGAGAAGATAGAAGGGGTATTGTGACATTGCTCATGGTACAGAAGTTCAGCGAGTCAATCACTAGAAAACACTGTCGTGTGGAAAAAAGTAAAATAGAAGCACTTAAATGCAGTAATAAAGGATATCAAACGTTTTCAACTTTTGGCTATACATTGGGCGCTGAAAGCCATAATTCTTCTTTCAAAAACTGCTTTTTATTTTACATCGAATTAAAAAAAAAAACATTTAACAAACATTCTGCATACACAATAAAAAGTATTTCTTAGATCTTATATGGGAGGATTTTATGTTCGCGAAGATGCATTGGATATGTGCGTGGTATATAATCCGCAAGCTTGCACTCTCAGATCATATTAACCACGGGCCATCCTTTAATTGAATGCACGAAATCTCATGAAGATCATCAATTAAACCCGCATGAGAAGCATTGAATTAAAGCAAGGAGTTTAAAACATTTTTTTACAAATAAATTTAACGGAACGGAGCTAAAAAGATTCTAAGCTATCTTACAAGCTTACGGAAAAAGAGCGGTAACATAGTAATAGTTTGAGGCATCTCAGCAGAATGTCGAGGGAAAGAGAATGAAGGTTTTCCATTCTCAATATATCTTACTCTCTCTCAGCCTAGCAAACGAAGAATGGAAATAGAGTAAATGTTCTACGCAATCCTTCCCCTACCAGGGTTCATAATTCCTACCTTCTCTATCTAAGAAGGCATTTCGCCAGCACCCTGTCTGGCCTTTTTAGGAAGCTCTTCGTTGGTTGTCAAGTGTCGGTTCTCATGCATCTTATCCATGATATCTTCGATGTACCTAAAAGTCCGTCGCGCCACTCACACGAGCTCAAGCTTATCCCATTTTGCAATAGAGTTCAGCTTAGTTAGTTTCTTGGGCCATTTTCGAAGAGGAAGTCCGAGCGGTTTCGAAGGCCTTTTGAGCAGCTAGGCTGTCCCTGCAGACTCTGATTATTCTCTTGAGCGAAACAGACTCGCGTTATCAGTTTGTCAATTGCGGCCGGAAAGAAAGGTTAAAGGTTTCCATCTAATAACTCTCTGTATCCGGAGCATTCATCGTCGTGCCATAGTCCAAAAAATTGCAGTCGAACCATTATTTTCGTTTGCTCCTTTTGGTTCCTCCAATCCAGGAGTAAGAAGCCCATCCAATCACTCATAGTCGCTTCTCACACACGGCACTTGTAATGGGTCACACCCTAAGCCTTACTAAAAGTTCTCAGGCCCTGTCCAAAACTTTGCAGTGCCTAATTTGCCTTCAGTTTGACGTGAGATTTCTTAGTCAGTTCTCTTTCTAGGATTATACCCAGGTACTTCACTGCCTCGGAAAGACTTAAATTTTTCCACATACCTCCCTGACAGATTTTTCTGCCGCAAATTCACAAATATCATGAACGAACTATTGCCCTACCAAACACCCGCAAGAGAGCATCGATTACACCACTTTACGTGCATTTTCTCCCAGCTTCTAGCATGGTGCAATGACCATCTTTGTCTCACACATTCAGCAATATTATAGGCTATTGCATCCGCCCCATACTGACCACATATGTATAATCAAAGGCAGCGTTGTCAAAAGCTTCATCAACATCCGCAAAATCTCCTATCGTATACTCGTACACTGTTGCCAGTCCCACTTCGCTCTTTGTGACAACGTCGTGTAGAGCTGATTTAAAATATTTTCTACTCTGGTATGCATGTTGATCAATAATATTGATAGGCTGAACTGAGCCGAAGGTTTTTGCTAGTCCATAATCATATTTCCCGGTTTAGGAGTGAATACTACCCTAACTTTCCCGGAACCTTTGTCCAAAAGCCAGACCAGCTCTAAAGATTCAGGTTCTCATGAGCTTGTCCTTCCATACTTTAGCATTTTCGGATACACGCATATCGAAAGAGGGTATAGAAAATCTCTCCGACTCCTCCACCATCCGTAATGCGATGTCTAGTTTATTTTAGTAGAACCTCCCGTCGTGCATGCTGCCGCCATATCCCTGCCTACGTCAGAAATTTACCAGCCTCCTGGAACGTACATAGGTTTCCAGGCGAGAGTTGCAGGTCTCTTACAAATATTTGGTCGAGCGTACATTTTGAAAGACTCTATAAGTAGCTTGACTGTTTGGTACTTTTGAAGTACCTTGCACAAACTTGCCGACTCTTACATGATATCAATATCACTCAGAAGATCCCAGGAGAGCTTAATTTTGATGTTCGAATTTTCGTTGTAGGTTCACTCCGGGCGATATAATATTCGGACTCCAATTTTGTTCCTTTCCTTGTATGTGGATTGACAAGTTCAGCATTCCGCCATGCCTTGCCTACTTCTTCTCAGTAGACAAGTCACCTCAAAACAATCAATCAAATTACTCGGCTCTTCAACTGATTGTAAACTTTTGAGTCTATGGAAATTTGGAATTCCAATTTCAAGTTGCAACCCAAACCTCTTGTCAGTTCGCCTTTCGAGGATTTCTGCCTTTGGGTACTTGGTCAGCGCTCAGCCGAAACTTAATGAGACAAAATTTCCCGCAATGCAGAGCCATCAACTAAAAAAGTAAACGATAAAAAGTTGCCTCTGCATAGCGATCATACGTCTCTACATAGTATGTCTCACGTCTTTGGGAACAAATTTGATGGCATCTCCGCTAAAAGACTCAATCGCTTCAAATCGCTTTGATGCTTTCGAATACAAAAAGACGCGACTATAGGCTATCTTCTGGCTGCTGGCTGCTGGCTGCGTGGGTGTACAAACACACGCACACATCCAAATACACATACATATATATATACATACGTAAATAATAAGAGTATGCAAGAAACAACTTGTAGCCGGCATATTTACTTATGTATTCTTAGTTCATGACCAGACGCAAATTTATCTCAAGCATTTCCTCTGTTTTATGATGAATTCGACGAGTTCGGCATACTAATAGCCCGATGGCGGAGCTGTCGCATTTTTTATGCATGCGGGCGTAGTAAGTTAATCTCTGTGCCCAATGGATGTTTGTCTGCGCGCACGCATTAGGTTGACAAGCACAACAACAATAAACCGTACATACTATTTACATCGCCATGAGAAAAAGAACGAAATAAAGAAAGAAAGGAAAAACTTTCGAATAAATCTTGACATGAGATGCCATTAAATTGGTACACGTTTTGTCCATGATCCGTGAAATGGACAGGGCTTACTCGATCGCGCAGCTTTTCGGGGTCGTACAAAGAGTGGTAGCAGTCAGGTGTGCGCACATCAATGCCGACGACAAGACTTCTTCTTAAGTTGCGACTTGGCACTTCTTCTTTCACTTGTGGTTGCTGTTGCCACATTTAGCGGCGCGCATATCGCGTTGCATGCTAATTACGCTTGACTGCGAGGCGCGCGCACAGTGGTGCAATGCCATATAAGGTGTGACCAAAAAGAAGTTAGCGTGCACCGATTTCGATATGATACTTTGTAAGCACTTCATTTATTATAGAAAGCAGAGACCTGAAATTAGATGAAAATTGGTACTGAAAATAGCTCTACTAAAAGATTAATAATAGGCAGTCCCCTGCCGCTGAAACTTTTTAAAGATAATATACATTTTTATACTTTTGATAAGTAAACGAATTGTGGCACACTTTTTTTTGCCAAATTAACCCAAATTTCTCAAGATGACTTCAGCTTCCTCAATCTCGCTGGTAGCAAGAAGTCTGATATCAGGCCCACCAAGCGGTGGGATGACCATTCTATGGAAGGGATAGCCAAAAAGCCTGGTCTGTCCGAGCACCTCAACAGTTCCCCAGTAACTACTCCGCTCTGAATCTACCCACTCAGTAATTAATCATTTGGAGGATAACTGACTAAGGTTCAAAAATGGTTCAGTTTCCAGTTTAAAGCTGTTTTCGAATGTTTCCGGTCCAACCCGTAAAGGATCTGGTTCGAAATTGATTTCAGCGTGAACATGTACCCACTCCTTCACAATTGAGTTCCACAACACCAGCAGTTGAAGATAATTATGAATGCGCTTTCATAAACTTTCCATCGTTCACACTGGCGAGGTCGAGATTGTCACCATTTGATATTTACCCATAGCGATGGATAGAAAGCTTGGTACTAGGTTCATATATCCCTGCGGCTGTTCTCTTATCCATCTCTGACCCGTCAGCATACCAATGTATTGTTCTGTTATCAAGACGTGGGAACCCGTTTGATCAGATTTCACGGGCAGGAATTTCGACCGGAATTTTGCTGCCTGCCAAAGCTGAGTTCCCTAGTCAGGTAGTCAGACATTCCTTTCAGATATACAGCCTGGATAAAAATATGAAGAGGAGCCAGGCTTCTATTTAAGAGATTCCAGCGCCACCATTGCACCAGATCTCATAGACCCAGCGGCTAATAGAGAGGCCAACCTTCTTTGCAATTTAAGTCCAGCTTTTCAAAGGGAAGCGTTACCAGATCATAAATATTTTATGCAAAAAATCATAAATCAGGATTGTCTACATAACAACACTTGTAAAAAATCATCTTAATTTGCACATAACAGAATATAATAATAAAGCACTCATTCGAGTGAAAAACCTTCTTCTTTTTTAATTCTTCTTCATTTATTTTAATTGAAGGATTAATAGCATATATAATTTTTTTTTATCAAATAGGGGTTTCGATTTGATGATTTTTGGCCGCAGTCGATCCACTGTGCGGCATGATCACTAATGCAAATGTGTGTGAAAAGTGCGGTTGAACGCAAAACAGGTGTGGGTGGAGGGAGGAGTAGGAATAGAGGGATCACTTCAAACGTAATAGAATTACTGTGGATGAAACTATTGTGGCGGCTGGCTGAGACTTTGAGATCTGACCGTAAGAAATGGCACGCCATGGAATGGATGATGATGGTGATCGACAAATGATCAGTGACGCCGCGTGTAATGTTAACGGTTATTGCTATGTACATACATATGTCAAGCGCAATCACTTATCAACGCTGATGCGAATTCGAAGCAAAAAAATTAAATTAAAGTAAAAAGCAAATAAAAAGATTATATGCTACGCATGCGCAACACATTCGAATGATCAGTAGCCGCAGTTTCACGCTAACAATTAACAACAACAACAAATACATGCACACGCTCAAGTACGCCCGCTGACTTTTGTGGGAATTGAATGATGGCCTAAAGCAAACTGGCATTAATTTTATGACCAAAACGTGAGGATGCCATATGAAATGTTCAAAATTTGTTTGTTGTGTTTTATTTTTTTTTGTGTTTTGTTAGTTTAATTTACTTACAGCTCTTGACAATTTATTGTTGCACGTTTTGTTGTTGTTAACACATTTGAGTTTTCGAGTAGCTTTGGATTTTGTCTCATTTCGTTTGGTTTATGACGACACAATCGATTTACGATTTGAACGAGGTCTCTTCTCGCTGCTGTCATTGTTGATGTAGCACTTCTAGCGAGTACGCGCACAAAATTATTATTCCGATCTTGTTGCCAACGAGCGTACATATGTATGTGATGCAACGGATGGCAGGCAAACTGCAACGGATGTTTTGAACTCAATTGCTGCGTCGTCCGATCGGCCTCTCTCCGTCTTGCTGCACACATCCTGGAAAGAGGTCAACCAGCCTGCTATTTGCTTTTTTTTATAATTTTATTGTATTTCATACATATATTTTTTTCGTTTAACAATTCCTGGCATGTCACTCGGTTCGGCTGCTCGATGGCATCGCTGAGTTTATTGTGTTTTCTCATCAGGTGTGCCATGCCACAACAGCTCCTCAACTTGTTGTTTTTTTTTGGTGTGGTCAGGCTGTGAAATATGAGACCTTCTGTGAATTTTCTTACTTACATACTGCCAGTATATGTGTACATCCTATGCTTTAGTCTGTTGGCAAGTCAGACTCACTTCGAAAAGTGTCAATTTTTACAGATTAACAAGTTTTTAAACGGCCACTGCAGATTCACTGGGTATCTGATCACTCGTTCAGGCTAGTTGTTGGTGTTAGTGTGTTGCGCCTGTAATGAAAATCATGGCCATCCTGAGGAAGTCAGGTGCTTAATTGTTTCCGTTTAAAATGATATCTTTATTTTTTTTTTTTGTACACCTTTTCTGGTTTTATCATTTCCAATACATTTCGCGGTTAATGATTTTGTTACGTGATAAGGGTGTAACTTTTAGTTTTTTTTTTGTTTTTTTTTTACTCCAATGAATGGATAAAAATCTCTTTTTTGGCTATAGCGTTTCAAAATGAAACAAGTGTGTTTAGAAACAACAAATAATAGGAAAGTGAATTAAAATTAATAAACTAGAATAAGATGAAATAAAAGAAATAATATGAAATGAAATAAAACAAACAAAAAACTAGATCAAATAAAGGAAGATATAATATAAATAAGGTAAAGTAAAAAAAAAATATTTTTCGAAATAATAGCTTTAGTAATCTGTAACTCGCGTTGTATAAGTGCGATCTCGTCGATTCCATTCCGGTAATTTTGATATCAAAGATGCACCGCGCTCTGGAAGGTCAATTGTCTAAAATATCGATAAAATAAAGAAAATCGTCAAGTCCGACCGTCAGATAAGCTCCGTTTAAATTTCCCAGAAGCTAAATATTGCACGAAAAACTGCTTGGAACCATTTAAATAAGAATGGGTGCTACAAAAGTTAACGCAAAACGCATTATGGACAGAATTTCCATCTGCGAATCGCTCCATTTCTGAAGTGGATGATTAATGGTGATGAAAAGAGGGGCACCTACAAAAACGTCACGCGAACCCGGTCACCCCCGACACAAACGGTGGCCAAACGGGGATTGACGATCAGGAAGGTTGTACTGCCAACAATTGAAACATCTAAAGGAAGCAATCGCCTAGAAGCGGCCAGATTTGGCCAAAAAGAGAGGAATTCTATTCCATCAGGACAACGCTAGGCCACTCACATCGATAGTGGCTCGCCAGAAGCTCCGCAAGTTTCGTTTGGAGGTTCTTATAGTCCGGACCAGGTACCTGTCTATGACGAATGATTTTGCTGGTGAAAAATTTGCCTCAAGAGAAGCTTGTCGCAGTTTTTTCCCCAAAAGGAACGAGGGTTTCTATGATAGTGGCATTAGGAAATGTGCATATTTGACCTAAATCGGATTATTCCTGCTATGCCAAATAAAACCTTCAATTTAATCCAAATATAATGGACTTCCATTTAATTTAGCTTAGAATAACTTGGCACTTACGTCATATAAGTAACTTGACGTTTGGCCGAACTTCTCCTATAATTTGTAGTCAACGTCTTGATGTTGTACCACAAATTGATGAATTGATGGGCAGTATGGTTTTTCGAAGACGAACTTAATCCAACAAAAGTTGTTCACTTAAGAAACACTTCAAAGAATTTTCGGAAAATCTTCACCACTAGAGCAACTTAAAATGGTCAGTTCTCAGTGGTTTTTGGAGAATCAAGGAAATCCAACCGCCAATAACGAGTCATGTTTGCCAAGACAATGCGAGAACTCACTTGCCGGATTACAACAGAGAGTTTTTGCGCACTCAAAAGATCGAATTAATGAGTCATCCGCCTTAGAGCCCTGATTTGACACCTAATGATTTATTTTTGTTCCCGAATATCAAAACTAAAATGCGAGCTCAACGTTTTTTAACGCCTGAAGTAGCTGGTGAAGCATTTAAACAGCTCGTTTTGGAGGTATCCACTTCTGAGTTCAAGCGAATGCAGAAGTGTATTGACAACCAAGGAGCATATTTTGAAAAGCAATAAACCCATTTTCATTATTATTTTACTATGTGGATTTCATTATTAGGCGCACAATATAAAACGCAACTCTAAATCGATAGCTCTGTGAAAGCGAAAATTTTCATATGCATTTTCTTCAAGTACTCGCACTTAGATAATTCATACTATCAAAACCTTAAAAATGCGGTAAAAGTGGGTTAATGCATTAGGTTGTAATTTTATTACACTTTGATATGCCCAAATTATGTTTATCTATTGAAGTATTCATTACTAGTTAATTTAAAATGCAAAGAGCGAAATCAGCTCGCAGTGACTACTAAATAAAATTACATGACTGACAAAACCTAAAGATTTTTATTTATCTACAGCTGTTGTCAGCTACTTAGAAACGACATGAGTCGCTTACGTTAGATATGTGTATGTGGATTAGGGTGGCCCTTAAAAATCACATGAACGACTTTTTTCCAGTTTCACCTCCTTGATCAGTAATGCCATTATCGAAGACATAACATATAAATATTGATCCCAATTGGAGAAGGTAAGGCGTGTAGATTATCCTATGAAGCCTTAAAACATTAAATTCGCCACATCATACTTCACCACGACAACGCGAACTCTCATAAAATGTGTATTTCTTTCTCTGTTTTTCCGAATACTTCAGATTTGCTTTTGAATGGTCGGAAATCTTTCTTGGAGAAGCACCCTGGTGTTTGTTACCTTTGGTGCACCAAGGCTAGGCGTTCATAGAGACTTAGAGTTTTCAGTTGCGGCACCGAGTGTTTTACGCCGTTTAGTCCAGTGTTGACTTGCATTTAGTTTTACTGTCTGAAAGTATGCAAGCGTTTTGTGCTCTTATTCTGTTGTTCTCTAAAGTTGTACAGACTTTTTTGGAGCCATAAATCTAGGTGGCTTCTTTATATACTCTGTACCTTTTCCGGCTTCTCTTAGAGGGTAAATTCACCTTAGAGTTTTTTGTTGAACGAGAATCGTTTTCATCCTTTAGCTATCTAACCGGCTGAGTGTGATAACAAAAATGACTGAGATTTCGCGAATATTCGGCGCTAGGGATAGTTAACCGACCTAACCGCGGCTCGCTGAGTGGTGCTCAATTTCTTGACAAAGTATTGCAATAAGAGTAGTTCGACTCTAAAAAGTTTGCAAACGCAGCATTGACTGGTCTATAGCGTGGTACAGACCTCTGATGATGGGGTCATATATTTATGTTGTTTACTTGGGTTGCCTTCTGCTCTTTTTTCACAAAAAAAAAGAACTTTGCAATACCGTAGCAGAAAGCGTAACAATTTTCTTCAGAATTCCGTATTGTTTTAGATATTTCTTTGCGTCTTCCTTGTGTTTTTTATGTGGAGTTTGGACCGTTCCTGACATCTACGAATCACGCTTATATATTTTTGGGAATTTAAAGAAAATCTAATTCTAACTAGGCGATCGAACGCAAATAAAATTTATTTTTGGATTTTCTATTTGTTCTCTTCTCAGAGTTGAAGTTAATGCTTTATGAATGGAATTTTCCTTTTCTCTTGCCAAAGAGCCACTTTTCGTTCGAAACTGAAGACGGATCAATGCCAAAAATGCTTTATCTTCGAACCAAATTTGACAAAGCGAGACAAAAACTCCAAAAATCAAAACACAAAAAAAAAAAGAATGCATGAATAGAGCAGTAAGAATGTGTGAGTGCTTTATTAGAAATTGTTTTAAAAAGTTACACAAAGTCTCCGATTCTCTGTTAACTGTTACACGTTAATTATTGCTAGTTAAAAATATATTTGAAAATCGGGCCCATTGTTCTCACACATATGTACTTGCTTATGATAGTAAAAAAACGTAAACATGGCTGAAAACTAAAAATCCAAAAAAAAACTACCTCCAGAACTCAAGAATTAACCGCAAATAAATACTTTTTATTACAATAAAAAAAAAACATTGTGAAACGGCAAATGATAACAAATTTAGAGTAAACCAAAAAAAAAAAAAAAAACGCTCGTAATCTACTCATTCCCACGACTAGCGCGCCACACGCCGAGGTTTTCAGAACCGCTGAGTTGGATGTAGATAGCGTTGGGCGTTTAGCAGTCTCACCGTGCCGTTTCAATTGCACAGCAAGGCTGATCACTTTGATGGTGGCCACAACGCCTAGCAACGCGATCACCGCATGCAAATCCGACGACTCAAAGGGGTGCACTCACATGCGGAATGCTAGAGCTCCCAAAGCGTGTGAGTCAAGCAGACTTGTGGATACCCAGCAAGCAAAATATTCCTATAACGTGTTCGGAAAACGAAAAATATTCGGTTCTTTTGCAGAAAAGTTCTCCCATTAAACTGTGTAGCGAGAATTAATGGTTGTTGAACTCAAAATTTTGCTTATACAGTTTTTATCCGTTTTTGAAAATTTTAACTTAGTGTCAAAGTATCGGCATACAAATCAAGAAGCTATAAGTTCTGTTCTCATAATATAGAGACAATGTTTTATTTTTTTGTTTATATTATTAATTTCAGAGGTAGTAGTATTGATTTAGGATTTTTCTTTTTTTCAAATTCAAAAAACAAGAACTTACAATCAACCATATTGGTTATAGTTTTATATTCTATTCGTTTCTTTATAAAATAAATAATTCTATGGCGGATTTGCCATTAAAGGTGGTCTCCTAAAATAACACGAAATTACAAATTCGTGCCAACTTTTGTACACGAGAACAGGAGAGATGAGTTCTTAACGTATTTTTGCTCCCACTCCTTATTACGCCAAAATAAAATAAGGGATTTTCGTTTGGCCTCACATCAGAAAACTGCTGGCATACGACAACTTTTCGCTATGTTTGACACTCATAGAAAAGTTAGCATCACCAAATTTTAGGAGCATCGTCCATAACTTCTTTGGGAACCGGAAAAGTGACAACTACAGGCAAATTATAAACTTTCTGGCCAAGATCATGAAAATTTTAATGTAATTTTTGTTTTTAATATTATTCATACCTTGAGACTTTTAAACTTTTTTACTGAAAATACTGTCCGAAGAAGTTGAAGAAGCGCTTAATAAAGACTGCAGAAATTATAAATTGAAGTTTTCAAGAAAACTCAATGGAATTACAACTAATACTGTTATTTTGAATCACATGCTTGTGTCATCTGATTCTTCCCTTAGTAGTATAAGACGCCAACAGACGTAAACAGATTTTGGAACTGAATGACAAAGAAATTATAGTTAATGAAATAAAGAATATTTAGAAATCTTTATCAAACGAACGAAAGGGGTACGTATAGAGGTTAACCTACTCCAATAAAATTTGCAATTTGTATTGATTACCTTGAACTAAAGAAGAATTGATAATTTCAAAATCTACGAAGCCTTAGCACTGTGCGATGCAATACCCCTTTTTCAAAACTTCGCCACAGCCAATGGGGCCCTCGAAAGTCAATCGAATAACCGAATTATTTTATAATTATTATTTTTTGCATTTTTTGAAAAATACCGTCATATCTAAGGTGGGCGTGGTTTCTGACCGATTTCTACAACTTTTGAAATTGTGCCTACTGTGTAGAAATCCAGAGCGTGTACCAAATTTTATAGAGTTTGATATAATAGTTCGAATAAATACCTATGCCACACCCATTCCCATTTTTTTTAGCAAAATTTCTTTTATCAATAGTTACAGAAATATCGTATTATTTCTATCTCGTAAATTAGCGCTATATGTGAGTTATTGCAGGTATAATTGCTGTCCAATTTCAGCAATTTTTAATACCGTCAGTACCTTTCTTAAAAGTTCGCAAAACATACGTTTTCTTGTTCACTGGGTATTATCTATTCAAGTAGGTACATACGTGGGGATGGAATTGGTTTTGGCAGAGATGGGTTGGCGGGCGCTATGTTTTGCCGGCACGTCACGATACCGCGACTTAGTGACAAAGTGTCACGTTACCCGTACGCTAGATCGTGTTGTCGCATTTCATGCACGCCGCCGCCGCCGCCGCTGCTAACACATTGATGTGTTTGTCTGTAGGTATGTCTGTATATAAGTGTGGTGGATTCATGGTAGAGTACATACTACAATTTGTTAATTTATGCAAATTAAGTGATTGTTGCACTTTATTTACGATGACTTTTAGCTACTTCACGTCAATTCAGCATTTAGGCATAGACCGACCCTTCGCTGCGTCGTTGGAACTCCCCCAAGCACAGCTAGAGCTATCTTTATTTAATACATAAAATAGCATTACCTTCAATACAACTTTACTATGTACATATGTAGGTACGTATAAATGTTTTTTAAAGTAGGCAATGAGCAAATGAAGTTTAATATTCATGGGCAATCAGTGAATTTTGCTCTCAATACATTCATTATGGATTTTTATTGCATTGACTGCAGCCGTTTCATTGGCAAGCGAAAAAAAACTATGCACATACATACATATAGTAAGAAAGTAAATTAAAATGCATTCACATAATTATGAGCAATATTTACGTAGTATTTGTGTGTACGCATACATATAAAGCCCTTTATCGCATTATAAATTAATTAAAATCAGCTTTAGAAAGTAAACGTTTACATTTGCATATATAAAGAGTGAGTATATCCATTTTTGAATATAAAAGATGAGTAGCCACATCGAAGACTTAATTATTGAGGGTAATTTAAGAAATGAATACTCTACGTACTCTAAAGCCAATGATATGAACTAAACCTTATAAGAGTAACAAAATAGCAAAAACGATAGCAGTTATAATTCAAATAGGTATTTTTTCGATAGTTCTATCGCTTTGGAAAACATTTCACCAAAAATGCAAAACAAAAATGCTTGGAATAAATAATTTTTTTTAATTTAGTTTATACTTAGAGTAATTTAAATTAATCGTACTAGTTTTGTTGTAAAAACGACTTTTAAAAATTCCATAGCATGAGTTTAATTCCTTCTTCTACAAATTAATTTCATATTACCTACTTATTTAAGTTATATTTGGAATTTACTTTTTAAATAAATAAAAATACGGTATCTACAAACAGGGGCCGAAAGTAATGATTATTTTAATTGAGAAGCGAATACGGAAAGCCTGTGTTGCTTTCTTTTGATGTTTGGCAAGAGGTGAAGTCTCAAGCCAAAGATGATACTCTGTGGATGTATCATATGGTGGTGCGACCGGTGCTAAGCTATGGCTCTTTAGTCTGGTGGGAAGTTTTCGTTGAAGCCAAGGTTCAACGCACGGCGTGTGTTGGTGCCACGTAAACCTGTCGCACCTGCCCCACGTCGGCTTTGTATCCCATCTTAAACCTGCCTCCAATTGACTTATATATACATATATTATGCCCATCTTCACATACAGCACTTAGGCTCAGGGAATCTGGGTGCGAGAAGAATACACAGCAAGAGCACAGTAGTATCCTTAATCAAATACCTTTAGACATAGTAAATACCCGGATGGATTTCAGGTCTCGCAAACAGGAGTCTAAGCATTTCATTGCTGCGTTTCCAAGCAGGAATGCATAGAAGTGGAGTGAGGTGTCGCCGATAGCGGCATAAAATATTTACCGACGGTCCCAAGATGCACTCTTGAGTCGGAGCAGGCATCTACTCCGAACCCTTGGAACTATCCATGTCAATCAAACTCCCCTCTTACTGCAGTTTATTCCCGGAGGAAGCTTTCACGATTTGGCAGGCCTATAAATCGTTTGAAGACAGGAACGTAACGGGTTGGATAACAATTTTTTTTTTCCGACAGCCTGGCAGCAATAAAGGCGCTAGCGGCACCAAATATTGTCTCAAAGGTAGTCGGTACTTGCAAACAACTAATTGCCTCTTTAATCGATCGAAAAATCTCTGTCATCTAGGTTTACGGCCATAGAGCAATCGAAGGTAGCGAGAAAGCCGATGAGCTAGGACGGTGCGGTTTGGCAGAGGATGAAGTAACAACCAGTATCGAGATGGGCATGACCCTCGCCGTTGCGAAGGGAAATATACGAAACTTCTATCTCAACAAGGCGCAACGAAAATGGAAAGCTACCACTACTTGCCGGATATCAAGAACTATCTGAACGAACTGCAATGAAGAGGACTAGAGGTCTCCCTAGACATGCAGGGCCTTTGCCCATAAACTGGACTTTGGGCACGCATGCCGAAAAAATGGGCATTCCGCATATCGAATACTACAGAAGCTGCAGAGACGTAGCAGCGAAAGGAACGGTCGAGCATTTCCTGTGCAATTGCCCGGCTCTAGCCCACATTCGTATTACATCCTTAAGAAGTCCATTTCTTGATAATCTAGAGCAGGTATCTGGATCGAGACCTCCAACATAGTACCTCTGGCGAGTTGTAAAGCAACCCCTTCCATTACTCAGTAGGTTTTGACGAGTTTATGGCATCAATACGGCAGTATTTTTACTACTGAGCGACGTGGGTCACAGCCATTTTAACTACCTACCGGCAAAAAGAAATATGACTCAAAAATTTGTTTTATTTCTGAGAGATGAAATAAAAAAATCAAGAAATGAGTTCTACTTTCGACCAAAAAAATATAACTCTAAACATTACTTTGACGAAAAAAATTAAACACAAAAAATTATCAATTTTGATCAAAAAATAAAAAAAATCGTAAAAATTGCTATTTTTAATAAAATAATTTCAATTCACAAATTAATCATGATTTCAAAGAATAAAAATAACACTAGGACAACAATTTTAATTTTTAAATAAAGCTCAGAATTGTATTATTCTTATTAATTTCCAAGTTTAAAATGACTTTTAATTATTCAATGTATATAAATTGCAAAAAGGAGGGGAAAAAATGTGGTAACAACTTTTCGTTTTGCTCCAATGCGGTGGTTTTTATTGTGTGTAATGGGCGACGTTTCCTATTTTCTGATTTCGTCGATGGCTTCGGACAAGCAAATTATTAAACGAGACACTTTTTTTGTTTCGATGAACTAAGGAGGTTTTCATATTTTTTCTATCGAAATGAAACTGATTTGTGAATTTTGATTTTAAAGTTTTTTTTTGAATTTTTGCGATTTTTCTGATGTAGACTTCCAGACATAATTAA
The DNA here is from genome assembly GCA_951828415.1 of Anomoia purmunda. Lineage (NCBI taxonomy): Eukaryota > Metazoa > Arthropoda > Insecta > Diptera > Tephritidae > Anomoia > Anomoia purmunda. The sequence goes on from OX639995.1 coordinate 42,634,745, forward strand.
AAACGCATTTTGATAATACTGAAAACGTTACATGGTTCGAACTTCGAAATTCAGACAATGCTACAAGTGCTACGCAAAAACCTTATTCGTCTTAAATATTTAAAGATCAGCGTTAATAATCTTCTATGTCGTTATTAAATATTTAAAACCGAATTATCGGCTAAGTTGCCTATGTAATTTGAACTAATCAGTAATTTATAAACGTAAGTATCTTAATTTCACCCATTTTGGGTTAAAAGAGAAATTTTACGATGAACCTCAAACGCCGACCTGATTGAAAGTTCGATGACACGCCCATATTGGGCAGCAAAGCTTAGTTTCACCAAACAGCCACTGAAACGAACAAGCTACAAGTCAACTAATGAGCTAATGAATATGACACAAGATGTGCTGTAAAGAAAATTTCAACAAAAACGAAAATCAACCAAATCCAAGCCATAACCAAATATTATATCAAACTATTGAGGAAAAAGATGAGACGGGCGGCGGTAGTCGCAAAGCTAAATATGTAAGTTGAACATATCACTTCAATCATATTAATTTTTAATAACCCATAGCGCGACGCGATAAATTTCTTTTTCTCAATAGTTTCTACACGATTTCCAAATAAATATTTGCATAACTTTAGAGTAAGTAGTTAGCTATGGGCGCACGACGCACAAATGGACGGACGCGTCGAATTCGGTCGGTTAGCCGGTGGTCTTTTAACGAGACGTTGACATTCCAATGCAGCTTTCGGACAAGTGAACAGCCGCCAAACTGCCATTCAACCAACACACAAATAACAACAATACCCCCTAGTTTAGTTAACACAGACTAGGCATGCGTGTATCTATCTGAGCAGTGTGTAACGCTGTCCGTGCGGGTGGAGCTTCAGCAATTCATATGAAAAAAAAATGAAAAGAAAAATTCAAAGCCAGCTGCGTGCAAAAACGCACAACTGCGTCTGGTAAGACTCACAGCTAGCCAGTCATTCGTTCAAACATCCAATCGATCCATCTATTTTCAACGATCCACCGATCGGCACAAACATCAAATCTCCAAATCGATACATTGGAATGGCTGCCGCGGCATATACGGATTTCTTCTAGTCACCAAACCAAACAACCAAGCTAGCTAAGTTCGACTTCATTAAAGATTCATCAGGCGTTTACACGAAAATGTGAACACGTCTGTCGCGACTGTGTTGGCCTTAGTTGTGTGGCTGTGGCTGTGGCTGTTGCCACGGTAGCGGGGCAATCACAATCATCCGATCACGACACCAATGACAACACCAACAACAACACCAACAATTGCCATCAATGGCGGTTCAATGCAGAAACACTACGCACTGCTCCAACGACGCGACAGTGGTGCAAGTGGAGGCAGCATTTAGAAGACCCAACAAGCTGGTAGCCGTCTGGTCTGCACGACACGACCGCCACCGCCATCGCGCATCGCATACCGCCAAGTGCGAGCATGGCTGCTGTTGCCGCTGCTGGATGCCGTTTCACCAACGCTCCAAACGTACACACTCGCATGCACTCACGCATCGATTTGTTTATTTGTTGACTTTCTTTTTGTTTGCGCCTGCGCGTTTGTCCCCAAATACTTAGTACTTATTTAGTAGCCATAGTATATTCGATAAGCTTGCTGCGCTTTTACATAGCTGTAGCTCTTGCTGCGCACCGCTAACAAATTGAGCTAAGTTTGAGATTCGAACAGTGATTGGTGGTCGAATGGCACGCCAACGGATGGATGTGATGGTGACTGGTGATGGGTCTCGGCCCTTTTATGGCTAATGGCCATTTCGTTGTGGCGACGTTTGCCGCTATTTGGTCGTTGCGGCTTGGATTATGAAGTCTGTGATACGTTGGTGTATTGTATTGATGTTCGATTTTACTTTTTAGACTTTTTACTCTTCAATTGTGTGACTGCATGAAGACAAAAGAAAGAAGACCCTCATGAATATTAAAATAAAAGCTGTGCCATGACCGAGAAATGGTTAACCAATGAGCGTACATTAAATGTGTGTGTGTGTGGATGTAGGTATTTGAATAAACTTATACGTACATAGATGAATATACAAATGTACTAAATACGCACGCATACAAGAAAGTGGAAAAGATATTTTGTACCAAAGTGGGCGATTGCTCTTAAAAAGTGAGGAAATCGTACATCCGTTTGAGGAAACCTAAGAGGATGTGACCTCAAAAGAAATAATTGATTTTTGTTGTATTTATGATATATGTAAGTTTGTACTTAGTTAGTACTCACTCGGCGTACCAAACCCGCACTAGATATATTTCTCTGAACTTCGCCGTCATAGTAGTCTTTTGAGAAGGCATCGTCACAAGATTAAAAAATGAAAGTTCAGAGGTTAGCCTCTCTATTACTAAATCAGGCTAAGAATTCAATGGTCACTAAGGGGCTTAGTGCGCTACTTAATCTCCTCACGTTAGACCTATATGGTAAGAAAGTCGACTGCAACAATATCATTAGACGAAACTCAATTAGAAAATCGGCACATCCTTATCTCGGTCACAGTTGAATAATGACCAAACTCACAGAACTGCTTTACGGTAACCGACTACGGCATTCCAACCGACTCGACCGAAACCAAATTCAATATCCATCGAAAGAGAAGAGTGGAGATTGGACGCGGCTTAGGCGGATGGGTCCATGCTTGACGAGAGAGCCGGAGGCGTGGTGTTTTCGGAGCAACTGAGCACATCTACGCGATTATTGCCTTGCGTTTCTGGCGAAGCTAACGGTAAGAATGGATCATTTGTACAATGTGATACAAACTTACCGGTATTTCCTAATTGATATCACTAGGTTCGTATTACTGCTATAATTGCCGGTGCTCCTCCCTTAAATCCTTTAAGAAACTTGTTGGCTAACTGCCCAATTAAACTTGTGGATTATCCCTTTCTGAGGGCTTTATTCACCTCCACCATGCCTTGATGCAGACATTTTCTATAAGTCTAACGACACTAGGCAATTCAGTTTGAACTCGTCCAAATTTAGCTTATTGTGAATAGCTATTAGACGTTCAAGAGTCTTAAGCAGAACCGACGATTCTTCGAGCATATATGACAGCTCTTCTCTGCCTTTGGCTGAATCACTACTTTTGCAGTACACCATGACACCGGTCGGTATTATGGCATCTTCATATATTACGAAGATAATTTGGAAAATCCGTGCAATATTTATCAGACGTCTCCACTCAAAACAACTTAGTTTTACTGTATTACAATACCAACCTTCAAACCATTAAACACAAAGTGTCAAGAAGATCTGTCAATTAGTTTTTTTTTTTTTGGCAGTCATTCGAACCAAAAAACTTTTGAATTTTGTGAAAAATTGAAGAAAGTGAATTTCGTGTTATCTATATATTATTTTTTACGCAAGAAAACGCCTGCCGAAATAAAAGCGAAGCTTGAGAAACAATTCCCGGACTCTTCATCATCAACTAGAATGATTTGCAAGTTGATCTCAGATTTTCGTTGAGGTCGTACGAGCACCGATGATGTTGAACGTTCTGGAAGGCCAAAAGACAGACGCTCTCACTGAAGAAACGATAACAAATATCCACGATATCGTTCTGAACGATCGAAGAGTGCAAGTGAGCGAGAGAGCTAACATGGTGAAGATCTCAACAGAACGTGTGCACGTCTGCCTTGGGTATGAAGAAGCTATCCGCAAGATGAGTGCCGCGTTTGCTCACAATGGACCCAAAACGAACGTCAACGAATGAACACTTCAAAGCAATGGCAAAACTGAATGATTTAGACTACGAATTGCTTCCTCATTCTCTGTTTCCAAACTTGAAGAAATAGCTCGGTGGTAGGAGATTTTTATGAAATGAGAATGTTGAATTGGGAACTGAGGCCTATTTTCGAGACTTTGACACAGTCAACACACATCGTTGGACTAAGTGTATCGAGTTAAAATGAGACTACATTAAAAAATAAAATGAAATGTGCCCGAAAAAATTTTATTTTCACTATTTTTGCACGGACTATTGAAATTGCACTCGTATATTCAATGATTTTTGGTTGCGCATTCTGGCCGACAAAGCCTAGTGATTTGTATTGCTAAAAGGAGTGCATCGCCCATTATAACTTGACAGGTGATGCAAGACCCTCAACGGTGAGTGCTGTACTCCCTCTTGTCAGCGGCGTCCTTTTTTGGGAGTCCCGCTGGAAAGTGGACATCCTCACAAATTTGAGTTCAAGTCCTTTCTGGCTCTTGAGAAGTCACTGAGCCACGACCTTTCTCAACCTTGCCGTTGGGCTTGTATTTTCAATACTACCACAAAAACTTCGGCATGGTCTTCTTTTAGGCCTCCCAATTTTTCATTTATACATTTTCAGTATGTCTTTGTGCCTTCCCAGTATTCAGCGAATTCCGCAAATTTTACCAGTTTGAGACCTTCCTGACTTGTTTCCTGAGCTTTCCTGGGCCTGGGAATTAGGTTCACGAAGGTGAACTTTTTGAATGCAGCAACATTTTTTTTTTGTTTTTTTTAAGGTGCTTATTAAACCTTTCCAAGTCATTGGGAATTCGTATTCGTCCAGGTGAGCAAATTGTAAACATTATCAGAGAAATAAGGTCTACATATATGGCAGACATTTGAAAAAAATTATCTTTAAAAAATAAGCAATACGAGTAGTTCCTTTGTATGAATCACCCAACACTTTATGGGAAAAAAAAATATTTTATGAATGGATTATTTATAAGCATTTAGTCGTAATTAACGTGTAGAGTTGATCTACTCAAAAAAATGTTTACAGCTAACTTTGTCTCCCTTTTTCTGTGTGTGTTTTCGCCTCTAATCACCCACTTTTACAGGAAATGAACATTCGTCCGATTATTTTCCATAATTGTGCGTGAGCAGCCAGTAAATTGGTAAGCAAAAGATATTATTGTCACTGCGCCTGCGTCTGCGCAATGTAAACGTGTGACGATGATTAGGCTGTATGGGCCAATTGGCTAACTGTATACGTACTGCCGATGTTTGCGTAATTTTGTTTTGTAGAAACTCACGAGAATAGGTTAACTGCGTTTGTTGTCCTCAACATACTGCACTCGGATGTAAGCGGATGTTTTCTTTTTTGAAGTTGTATTTATATGAATATTATATGTTAATTTCCTGTATATATTTTATTAAGCCCGAGCCCCCTACATATGGTCCACAGTCTTATAACTTCACTCACATAACAATTGTTTGTAACTCGAGTAAATGTTGATATACTTGGAACGCATATTGCTCTTTACCCAAGGTAGGTTGATTGGACAGGAATTTGGTAGGAGCAGGGAATACGGAGAATTTAAAATTTTTGGAAACTAGAGAGTCACTTCCTACTTTAACGCGCGAAGGTATATTTCCAAACTACTCTATAAAACTCTACAAAATTTGGTATACTCTTCGCATTTCGACTCAAAAAGCTCAATTTCGAAACCTATAGAAATCGGGGGCAAAACTACGCGCATTTCCCATATAACGACGACCAACAACTGAAACCAGCCCGTACTTTGTTAATATTTTATAAAATTATACCTATCCAGTAATGAAACACTCCCTGGGTTTGTTAAAGTTAGGTAAAATTTTATTAAAATAATAAATTTTTTGTCTTCCGGCCTAAGTTTTTTTTTAAAAGGGGGAAAAATCTTTAAAATGCCCGAGTGAAGTGAAAGGTTAACACAGGTAATGTAAAATTTCATGGGATATATTTTCATAGCACATTTTAGCACATTAACTAAATTTAAAATTAACTAAACGCATCCTTACTTCCAACGAACCCCTTAAAAAATAATTTGAAAAGTTGTGGAATATTAAGATGTTGGCGAAAATAATTTTTTGGAAAATTTTACCAGCGGTAGTCTCGGACAACATTTGCATGCAAATAACGTGAAAGTCCACACCACAGGAAATGAAAAACGAAATATGTCCTTTGGAATATCCAACATTTATTAATGCTCCCCTACATTAACATTAACATTGCCAACTAACAGAGCTGTTATCTAAATTTTATATGAAACGATAACATATTTTCTGCCATCGGAATAACTTTCTGGAGAATTTTAACCATCTAGCGATTTTACAATTTTTTTTTGTTGAGTGGTTTCTTGAAAGAAAGTGTTGACCCTTTCAGGTAAGAGCTAATGATTTAAAATGTTCTACGAAAATATTTCCCGTGAAATTTTACTTTATATTTGCCTTCCATTTCGCTCAGCCCTATATTTTATTAACATGTTTCCTACTTTTTGAAAATTTTAGACGAGACATGTAAACTTTAGTAGGCCATAAAAACATGTCGAGCCAACTTTCGCAAATTTAATTTTATTATATTTATTTAACTTAAAAAAAAATTTACTTTTTTAAATAGGTAGAAACCCTCCCAAATATTTTCATTTAATAAAGCTTTCTTAAATTTTTCCGTCAAACAATTGTACTATAGAATTACAGTTGCCTTACCAATTAAATTGCATCAACATTCTTTAAAAGGTGGCAACCCTCATGTAATTGCTTAAAAGTATTTAAAACATTTAGCTTTATTGAGCATTGCATATAATATTAGTTGGATTTTATTTAACTTATTATGACTTTGATTAATTTTTTAAACAGGTAGCAACTCTCTCCAAAATTTGTTTTGAAATTAAGTTTTATTAAAACTTTTAGTTTGACACACATATTGCAAAATGCCATTTATTTTTTAAGTTAACTTGATTTGCATGTTAATAGGTGGCAACCTTCTTTCAAAATATTTGGGAAGTGAAGCTTTTTTAATAAGCCTCATTCATTTGATACCCGTATTGCAATATTTGATTTCGATCACGGATTTAATTAGATTGAACCATTTAAGCTGGTGGCAACACCCTATAAGAAATCGATTGTGTGATAACCTACATATATAAATTTTATCCAGATATCGTTTGTCGTTATATAGCAATGTGTGATTTACCTTATTTATTTAATTGACTATAACTTTTTTAACAGGTGGCAACTATGCACATAATATAGCCTATTTTATAGCGCAGGGGGTGGGCTATTTGTGTACTAAATTTTGTACAATTCCGTTTAGGCCTTATAAGGTAACAACGCAAGAATGATAGAAGACAAAATTGCGCTGGTCGATCTGAAATTCGGAGAGTAACTCGGCTGTGACGTCACACCAGATTTACCAGTGAAGAGAAATGAGAGGAAACACGTTGGTATAGATGTTAGAAAGAATACACACTAAAATTGTTAAACGCGTTGGAAAGAGTACACATGATTGCGGGAATACATACAAACACGGTTTTTGTAAATTAAATCTGTAGTTTCAAAAGAGGGTTAGCGGTACCACAGTCTGCGCCACCTTCTGTATTATTTCTACCATGGTAACAACATACTCACACACACACACAAACTTTCACATTTATCATATAAGTAGGATTAGTCAATTATTAATTTATTCCAACACACACTTTTTTTTTGTTTTTTTTTGTAATCTAAATTTGTTGTTGTTATTTATTTTTTGCGTTGATTTTTTCTGTATAATCTAATACGTCATTGCTCGCTGCTAATCAATGTCGATTGACGCCTTTCAGCAATGACTTTAATTTAATAATAATAAAAATTGCCAATTAATCATTGCGCCGCAGTTACAAAAAGAACTTACATACATACATAACACCTACTAACGGTATGCGGTCTGATAATTTCAACATTGACGCTCTCAGTTAGCTAATTAAATCTGAAGTTGTAATTACGTGTTTAATTATAATAAAAAATAAAAATCTTTGTGAATAAGTACAAATGTATGTACATAAAATAAATTAAGTTAATATTTTTGATGCTTGATTGATTTCTGTCATGGGACGTGTATAGAGTATGTTTGTATACATACATATATATTTCATTATTGACATATCGATATCACAATCGTACATAATGCAAAACTAAATTAGTCGTATTTACCTTTTTTTATGAGTAATATGGCAATATAAGGAGGCACTTCGCTTACTTTGCATTTGCCTGGAACATCCTCAGCGGTGATATTTAATTGTTCATATGTGTATGTATGTATGTATATATGAACATATGTATTATATTTGTGTTGGAGTGTCTTTAATGTTGAGCCACCACACCGGATATGCAGCCATTTACATTGTTCTTCAATTAGTTTTCTTTTATTACTATTGTAGTTATCTGGCAATTTTTTTGTTTTCCTTTTGCGTTGGTGGTAATCTTTGTCGTTACAATTTGTTGCTGCAATTCCAACACGCAAAGATTCATGCGGTATTTTGAAAAACAATCATTCTAAACGAAGTAACCTTGATTTGAGCTACAGAAAAAAATGTTAACATACTTATTTATTACTTTATTCAATGGCATATTAAAGAGACGATCTTCACCTTATTATCGAGGTCCTTCGAAGTGCATAGCTCACAAAATGGATTTGAAGGTTTTGCAAAAGCAAACAACAAAAAATATAAAAAAACCCCAAAGCCTCATTTCAAATGGTTTCTATTGAATCCATTTTTCGAATACCAAAAGTTTGCATTGTATTTATTACCCACGTTAACTCTTTGTAAATTCGAGAATCAACTCCATTACAAATATGAAATGGGATACGAAATGGAAAAGTCCTATCTTAAAATATGTAAAGGTATGAAAACAGCTAGTGTCCTGGACATATTGCATACAATTATGCCATTGCTGACTTAAAAAAAATAGTCAGCCTAGAACGCTAGGCGATAGAAGTGAAACTTCATGGATCTCGAAGGGGACTTGAAATGAAAATGCTTACCCTAGCCAGAAAGTTTTATGAGATAGAAATATTTCCCCGATAACAGAAGCCACTATTCATTATTCTGGAATTTTTAAGGGTGTTAGGTTAATAAAAAAAGATAGTTGATGTTTTCGCCTTCATTTATAAAAAATCTGTTCATTCACTTCCATTCTTTCATGTTCAGGAAATATACAATTGGTTTGTGGTATGAAAAATATGAAATGAAAACTAGTGATTGAAAATTATTTAAATATCTTAAGAAAATTGCATCTATTGTCGTGCCTGATCTGGTTGTTGAGTCTTTGAGATTATTATTCATTTTTAAATTAAATTTACAAGAGGTTGAGCTTCTTCCAAGGCAAAATTGACATTAAAATCAACGCTCAAAATCATTGGCATAGTGTGCAAATCTTCTCCTAATTCTGCGGCGCCAGAGGGAGTATATGCCAATAATGCTGTATGTATGAATTTTATTATATCGTTAATTCTCTGGTTCGGAGTGATGTAGAGAACAATCATTGCCACACTCTGTCCGCCCCTCCACGCACGCTACCTCTCTCTCGCTTTTTCCTAATCCGAATCTGTCCCGTTTTCGTTTGTCTCCCATGTCTCCTTCCGTCCGACTGCCCCACCACGCGTGCCATCCCCTCCCTTTCGCTTTTTCGTTTCATTCGATATTGGAAATACAGCCCAACGAGCGCAAAGAAGTTTCACTTCAAAAATCTTTACAATCCGCACATGGTGCAACACAAAGCATGAATTTGGGAATCTTTGAAAATTACATATTTTTAATCCAGCACTTTCATATTGGTTTGTGTTTATCAAATCTGACGGTCTGGTGAGAAAAAGGCATAAAGCGCAGGAGGGTCGATCGGGTCTGGTGGTAAAAAATTTATTACCATCAGTAGGGCTGTTTAAGACATTATATAGTGACACATGCCCCAGACCTAATTGCTTATTTAATCATTTTTTTAATATTAACTCTTTTTTGTTGTTAAATTTTTGCATTTTTTAGGGATTTTCGGGGGACCTATAAACAATAGTGCATATAAAATAGGGTAAATAAACAATTGGATATTATTATTTGAAGTTTTCTGAGGAGAAAAAAAAATTGCCGAGTGAAAATATTGACTTTCAAGGATTTTTATACAATTTCCACGAAACAATTTCCCCCTATATTAATATGCTATATAAAATGCTATAATTAAAAGGAGTATTAACTTAATTTTCAGGGAAAAGAATGCATTACATATATTGGGGGATAAAAAATTGTTAATAGCATTTATATTTAAATTAAAAGTCAAACCAAATTTTCAATCAACAGAAAACAAATTTCCTAAAAAATTACGCAGATGCAGTGACGTGGGTTGACATGTGAGCGCGCGGGACGATTATTGTTCCGCCTCACATCAAAAAAAAATGTACACCTATGTGCATATTTTAGGAACGGCATAGTAAATCTTAATTCAAGCTGCTAATGATGTTAATCCTATAAATATAGATTATATTGAAACAAATCCATTCAGTAGTTTTCAAGACAAACCCGTTCAAAAAATATCGATCTCATTTATCTTTGTTGTTTTTTTTGCAATATCACTAAATAAAGTAGTTACTCAAAATGCATTGAATGAAAAGAAAAATCTTCTTTCTTCAATTCTATTACTTTAATTGTACCCTTGCATTGTTGTAAAGTCCACTTTCTTCCACCCTTTCCTAGGTAATATCCCCGACAATCATAGAAAAGAAAACTACTACTACTACTACTACTGAACATGGAAAAGAGAGGTATATACCATAATTTAAAACTTACATATTATAGATGGTTTGAATAAAGCATTGTAGTTTTTTGAACTCTTTGAAATGAGTTGGGAAAATTTATTTTTACCAAAAAATTTCACAAACATAGTATTTTTTTATACCTGTCAGTATCGATCCGACAATCGCAATTTTTGTCGAAAAAATTTTTCGTTTGCACTAACGATTGTGCGATTAACTAACTTATTCTAAACGACACATAACAGCTGTCTCGTTGTATTTATTCAAAGTACTGAAGAGTGGTATTTGGGTCAAACTAAATACCAAAATGGGCGAAAAACACGAAATGGTGTGGAAATTACAAATGAATAGTCATCACATTCTGTTGCATTCAAATGAAAGAGATTGTCCACATCCCGGAGTAATCGTCGATCCCCTGTTGGAGTGCTTACTTCTTCTTCACCTCACGATAAATCATATTCCAAATATGCAAACGACATTATTTGATGTTCCTTTTTAATTTCAAGAAAACAAATTACACAATATTAAATGTATCTTTTATTTAAGTTGAAAGCACGATTTTTTCTTTTCCCGATTGCGTTAACAACATCGAATTTGTTGTTTCGGCGATAGCGAAAATCGTTAAAAAATGGCTGCTGAATTGCAACATCGTTAAAATGTTCGTTAAGATGAGTTAACCATGCGAATATCGTAAAAATAAGTTAGGGAATCGCTCTACAGGCCTTGTCGGTCTACCTTTTATACATACACTGAGCTCACAATTCGAAGTTTTAAACTTCATAATTTAAATATATTAGCTAATTTAATTTTAATAAATGTGTACAAAAATTTGAGTAAAATGTGTTGTAACAATTTTTTTTTGTTTTAGTTTGGCAAAGACAGCGTTCATTTTTTTTCTTTTGTAGCTTTTGACCACTAGAAAAGTATTGAAAAATTTTAAAACCTAAATTTTTGTTTGGTTGTTGTTAATACTTACATTTTAATTATACAAAATGTGACTAAATTTTGAACGATTTTTTTCGCTTTATTTTAATACTAGGCGTAATTTCCTCGTACCATACGTTTTCTATGGTTTTTCGTAGTACGAACATGGATTTAGGCTTGTTCTTGCAAATTTTAGCGCCCATAATAGCCCAAACTTATTCTATTGGATTGAGGTCCGAATATTTCTTCAGTTTTGTAATAGTAATAAAGGTTGCATGGGTAAAAAGTTCATGATAAAGTTCGTGTCCGATGACATGGCGCTGAATGGTCCGGAAAAATTGGGTACGGTTCTTTACTGTTAAGGACTCCAAGCTGGATACAACCCCATAGGCACCGGTTTGTATTTTGAAATGCTTGAAATGCATCTCCATATCATGATGCAGAAAGAATGCTTTGGAATAGAAAGTATGCAATTTTTGCGCAAATCGTTCACTTGGTTTACGGCGAAGGGTGCGATAGCAATCAGGGCGTATTGGGTTGAATTTATACTCATCAGAAAATATAACACACGCCCCCGTTCAGATTCAATTCATTTTACTTTACTTTTGGTTCAGTTAAACAGCTGCTCTTTAATTTCGACAATTCAAAGTGGTTTTTTTGCAGGTTTCCTAACCGAGTATTGCTCGTTTAACCGGTATTGAACGGCTGAGATCGAAATATCCTTTGGAAGCAATTGCTGCTGCTCTGCTTTTACCTCGGCTGTATTTGTGAAATCGTTTTGAGGGCTTGCTCTCAAAACTTGGATTTGTGCATCTTTTTCTGCCTGATCTTTCTTTCCTCTCCAGTCGAGCAGTTTCATGGTGTTTTTTGAAAAAAAAACGCCGCACTGAACTTTCATTGCAGACTTATAAATACAATGCTGCTATTTTCCGAACAGAAACTTTTTGTTCAACCAATATATTAATTACGGCATTTTGAGCCGCAGTCAACTGTGTTTTCTTATGCGTGGTTTTTCTCGACTATCCGAAACACGTATACTCTATGAACTAAACTTGGGAACTGAACATTGAAATTCTGATAGAGTACAGAGAAATTCTTTAAAAACCCCCTCAGCCCCCACATTCCACTCTTTTTTTTAGTTTTCGGGAAAGACACAGTACACAAAAATCAAAGTTTCGCGAAAACCTCGATGCGGCTTTGCTATAAAATTGTATTATAAAAGTGTCCATTTATAACTACCATTATGTTTTTTTTTGCACAAATATTAACTGCTGGGATACATAGTTTAAATTATTTTCATATTTGAGTAGCCAAATGTCAAATGTATTCAAAAAAAAAAGAACCCGATTTCTCAGGAGGCATTAAATCTTTTGAAAGCAGGCGCTCTCCTCGGTTGCCATCAAATTGTATTTAAAAATTATCAAATGCAGAAATATACCAAGAATGATGGAATACAAGATTGGGCTGATTGACCAGAAATTCGGAGAGTAACTAGGCTGTGACGTCACACCAGATTTACCGGTGGAGAGAAATGAGAGGAAACAGATTTGAAAGAGTGCTCATGACTCACATAGAAATTCTGTCAAAGTTTTCAAGAGAGAGTTAGCGGCACCACAATCTGCGCCACCTTCTGTATTTTTTTCACCATGAAAACATACGAAGAATATGATAACTCTGACGAAAATATGGATTGTACTACTGGCGCCCGTCGTAGCCGAGTTTGTGAGGTGTGCGGGCTGCATTCGGTGTGTGCCGGGTTCGAATTCTGGCTGGGGCAAGTAACATCAAAAAACGGCAGCCAATTACAAATGTCCGAGTACATTTCTATCATGAAAAAACTTCTCCCAAAAATCATTTGCCATTCGGAGTCGGTGTAAAACTATATGTAGATCTCTCAAAAAATAAAATTGTGCTAAAATAAATTTAGTATAACTGATTAGCCAAATAAATTCTAATTATAATTATCAAAAGGAGTTTATCATGATTTCCTTTATTGCAAGGCAAAAAAAAAAAACAAAGGCGACATGATTTTGCTAAATTTTGTATGCCAATTCTTCTGTGAGAAATCATTTTATTGAATCTAGTTATGCAGCAAATCAATACAAATACATTTAAAAAAAAAAGTGGTAATCGATTTCGTCATTTAATAAAAACTAAAGAACAGTTACAACATGCCACACCCTTTTGACCAACTGTCAACACCTATTCATTTGCAATATATTTTTTTTATATGACATTAGGTTTGTATGCACAAGACGTATTCTTTCGATAGCAGTTAAAATCCAAACCAAACTGGGAGACTTGACAGAAGTTGAAAACTTTGAATGTGTTTGTGGATATATCTGATTATTTACATATATGTTGCATTTAAGTAGGTAGACAGTAGAACGCTTGAAAGATATATACATACATATATATAACTGAAATAATGTAGAAGAATAGTGCCGTTGGAGACTTGACACTTCCTGCTTAATTAAAAATCTCGACTCGTGCCACATCGTTGTGGCACGTATTGCATAAATATATGTATGTATATGTAGGTACATAAAACCAACGATTACATCCGGATGAATGCAACCGAAACCACTGAACCTTTATTTACCAAAACAATATGCATTATGATATGGAATCATTTTATACACACTACATAAATAAATACAAGAATGTAAAAGATATTGCGGGGAAATCCAATAGTCGTACTAAATATTTACAAACATATTTACCACATAAACTCTTTTATTGGTGGTATAAAAAAATGGTGAATATTTCCTCTCTAGCAGCATATAAAGTTGTAAAATGTTAATGTATAGTATTATTAATATTATACGCTATGTATTTTTGTCTATGCAGGTAAAATTTGAACAGGTGAAAAAAAAAATTATCAAGTGAAAAAAATTTCTGGTTCAGAACTAAACTAAGTATTTCCAGTTGAATTTTATAAAGCCTCAATTGGATTCTAACATAGTTAATGGGATGTTAGAATAGTCGATAGGATTTTAGTCAATTCTTAAATTAGATATTAAAATAATCAAAACTGATGTTTTCTGAATTACTGTTGACAATTTTAAAATCCAATTCACGCTTTCTAACATCCAATTGTCCATTCTAAAATCCAATTGATGCTTTCGAACATCCAATTGACTATTCTGAAATCCAAATGACCCTGTTTAAAATCCAACTGGGAATGGATAGTACGGTTTCAGATATTTTGAACGAAATTTGTTTTTCATATCATCATTAGCACTATCTGTAAATAACACTGTGCGACCATTTTATGACAGCCCGAAATTTGTTAATATCCGAGATCGTAACGTTTACAATTTATATTACAAAAATTACTTTTAAATTGTTATTTGTTGAGTTTTGTGTTCTGCTTGAAAAATAATCGCCATTCATAGAGTTTTATATGTTTCTCAGAAAATACAACTTAATTTCTGGATGTTTTTTTTTTGCACAAAATACAGGGTTTTGAGTTTTGTGTGCATTTTATTTGAAAACTCCACCTAAAATTACACTTTATTTTCTCAGAGATAAATAAAACTTAAGAAATAACGATTATTTTTGGAGAACTTGATTTTTTTTTTTTAAATGAAACTCAACAAGTCGAATTCATATAAGGTGAGGTTGATCAATCAGCTGATTGAGTTAAGCCAAAATGATGTGGTTGTTATATACTTACTGTCATTGTGCATATAATTTGTTACTCGCCTTGGAAACTGAAAAAATTAAAAAAATCAGTGTCGTTTAAGGTAGCATTTCTCTTTTCGCGTGATTTTTTGAATTGGAATTTGGAAAATTTGCGGTCTCTACTAAATATTTGCTAAAGGTATACCTGCTAAAGTTTTCATATCCTGGTATAAGTTATTTTCAAAAAAGTGAAAAAATCTTTAAAAATATATGTCTGAACGAAATAAACGGTTAAGACATATACGATAATTTTAAATAATAAATTTAACGGGGAATATTTTCGTAAAATCCTTTCCCCGCCCCCTTTTATATTTACTTGTGTGCGCATGAAATAAGTGACATTTATTTATGCTCTCCTTCATTACCGTTAATATTGCTAGTTAAGAAATTAAATAACAAAATAGATAACATTTTTATTTCAAACATTTTTTTAAATTTTATTTTTTGGAGAATTCGAACTGAACTTTTCCGTATATATTTTAATTTTTTTTTTATAGTTTAGACGGACCAAAAAAAGCAAAGACTTGCTTCCGAAATAAAAGTATACGGGGAAAAATTTGCTAAGTTAATGTCACTGATTCCAATGAAACTTTGTACAAATGTTCTATTACTTTTCCGAGGAGGGTTAATTGTAGAACGTTACAGATTTTCAGTGGCCCAAACTTTTGTGCACGTAAAAATTTGATTGTGCTTAAGTTTTAGGTCAAATACAAAAACGGAAATGTTTATTATGGGTCTTGCAAAATATCTTTCCGTTCTTTACGATAAAAAGATTTTTAAGGAGAAGAAATTTGGTATTTTATCACAGGGTTTCAAGCACTTTTCGCACGAATCAGCCCAAGGCGATTTTTTTATTCTCCAAACATATATTTTTTGTTTGATTTTGTCGCCTTGAATCGACCCCTTAGATTTTTTTGAACAGAGGATAAATAGAAAGCTTGAAACTTTTCGAGTTTTTAAAGTTATCGCAACGCCAAAAAATTCCAAAAGTTATACTCGTAAGTTATGTTACTTTTATTACAAATTCTGTAAATTCCAAGACTAACAAGCAAAATAAATTGTAAGCTACTTACAAATTTTTTGCAACCCTACGTAACGCTACGAAAACTAAATATTTTGAATTTACAATAATAATAAGAAATGAACGCAAAATAGCTATGGTTCTAAATTTTCTAGTACCGCCCCATTTTCTCCAGTGTTTTCTTTTTCAGTGGTATCCCTCCATGGTAAGAGTAGGGATACCATGCAGATATCGATAATTTTACTTGTAAGTAGTATCGAAGAAAAAGTATCGATACCTGAAAAATAGTATCGTAGTTGTATCGACAGTCCAGGTTATGAAGGTATTCCGTATGTAAACTTTTAGCGCAAAAATACAATCTTTATAACTTTTGAACTAAGTGCTAATATTTCAACAAGTTTAAAAATCTTAATGTGAACACCTGATGTTTAAAAATATTTAAAATGACACTTAAAATGTGTAATTTGGAAAAATTTTACACAGAAATGGGGCTACTGAATCGCAGTCTGAATTGTCGTGAAAAATGCGATCACGGAATCCTTTGTCTGTTTTATGTTTTATTTAAATGGCATTGTAAGCGAAAATAATTCTATCAATTCGACGGTCGTGGTCTTTTTGCGATTTAGAACTATATTTTCGATTGAATGACGCAATTTTTTTTTTAAATTCGAATTAAAAATTTTGTGTAAAGTTTGTTGGATTTTTGCCGCCAATTGAACAAAATTTTAAACTTACTCCGTAGAGAGAAAATTTTCAAAACTCAACGGTAATTTTTAGTAATTTAAAACTTGCATTTTATTTACTAGAATTCAATGGGCTATAAAATTGAATGACGCAATTATTTTTTAAAATTCGAGTGAAAAAATATATGTAAAGTTTGTTTAATTTTTACCGCTATTTGAACAAAATTCCGTCAGGAAAAAAAATTTAAAAAATCAACTGTAATTTTTAGTCACTTGCATTTTATTTACTAGAATTCAACTACATGACGAAATTATTTTTGTTAATTCGAATTAAAAATTTTATGCAAAGTTTGTTTAACTCTTCCGCCATTTGAACAAAATTTTAAACTTATTTCATATTTCATAATAATTATTTCTATTCAGACTAAAAATTAAAAGATAAACAAAATAAAACAAAAAATGAATAAATAGAGAAAATATATTTTTTTCAATGCAGTGTGTATCTGATCCCGATAAGAGTATATTCTTCGGTACCTACTCAATACTTGATTCAAAGTTATCGATACCAAAGTGACTATATATCGAACGAATAATATCGAGTATGTACTTGTATTTTACTCTACGTAAATCGAAAAGGGAATAAATAGAAAAAAAAGATTTTTTTCAGCGCTGTGCAGTAGCAGATTCCGATACGAGTACTTTTTTATCGATACCTACTCATTACATGATTGCAAAGTATCGATACCAAAAATCCTTGTTATGCAACGAAAAATATCGAGTATGTACTTGTATTTACTAGTATCGTTTTATCCCTAGATAACAATAAACACACAAACAACACCAGGGTATGCGATATGAGTATTGCAACACGGAAAAAAAAAATTTCCTACAGCTGTCAAAAGTTGAGGCGGTCAGTGGAAATGTACATATATTTTTTTAGTTGCCTCGCATATTTCCTACACATTTTTATCACCTCTTCAACGCACGCACACTTGCATGGTACCTTCAGAGACGCTCTCATTCATTTAGAATAGCATCGATAAATAGTTTTGGTCATTTTATTTATTTGTATTTACTTAAGCTCTTCAATATTATCATACCCCTACTACTAGTGAGACCGATCTTACATCTTACTTTGTGGTGATGACGCAAGCGCACCATCAGTTGTTTGACATTTCGAAGAGCAAATAAAATACAATATTCGTACCGAGTATCTGTTTGCTGTTTCGATGCGTTATCAGCATGAATGACGCCTCATCTTTGGTTTTTTTCAAATTTTAGTGCCACTACTATCTGTGTATTTTTTTTTTTTTTGTTTTTGGTTGTATTTTCCTTGCTTCAGATCAAATTTTTTTTTGTTAAGGGTTTATGCGCAAATATTGATTTTTGATAAGCGGCTGAGATGTTGCGCTGAGATGACCGACCATCTTTAGTACTTACGATATGCATTGACAGCATTGTATTTACTTTTTCCACAGCTAGTTAAGTTAGTCAATATTTACTGACGTTATCTAAAGAATTTACTTTTCTCTTCGCAGCACAATTTTGAATGCTACAGTACGCTCCGCTTAATTGTGAATAGGTTAAATAATGCCCAAACTAACTTTTATCAACGTCTTATGCCGGTATTCTGTAACTCAGTCTCATTTTAAGTCACTAAATTCGAGACTTTCGATTAGAGAAATTTTTTGTGACTTAAGATGATTCCGGTACTCAGTAAGCAATAGTGTCAAAAAATTTCACCAAGGACTGTGGCAAAAATCAGTAGAGACAAACAGCTGATCATATGTTCAACTAGAGATGCACCTCAATGAAAATATGTTCATCGATAGCACACAATATACTTTTTCAATTCTTTGTCAACAGTATTGTTGCTCCTTAAAAATTAAAATAATGCTGTTATCGTAAAATAAACACTGAAATTCTTAATACGTCATTTTATGTGAACCGATTATTTAAAATATGTGTAAAAATTAGAACTATCAACAATCGATAAATGCCGCTGCTTCTCATCCAACTGCACAAGATACAGCAAATGTAAACAAATAGTTTTTTTTTTTATTATGCGTTTTGAAAATTAAGTGTTATTTTTTTACAGATTTAAGCAAAATATAGCAAACAACCAAGGGAAATATCGAGTACTACTTTATTTTCTCCTACGTTCAATACTTTCCTCAATTTCTTTCTGTTGTGACCTGCTCAGGGCCAGCTGATAAATTAGTGACTTTATTTCGAGACTACAAGCTTGAGATGGCTTACTGAATACCAAATAGTCTGAAAATCAATCTCACTACCGAAAAGTCTCAATTAAATACTAGAGACTGCTTACAGAATAGCGGCATTAGTCAAAAAAGGTGATGTAATTATTTCGAGTTAACTTAAATGGCTGCAAATTTATGTTATTGGAAAATAATAATATTATACTTATGCTTAGAAAACGCCGGAAGACGTTGTTTTGCTTATTTTTATTTATTAATTGCCCTTTGCATATGTAATCAGAAAACTTTTTTCGGTTATAAACCTTCTCCTCGCCAAAACGAACCTTCTGATATCCATATTTCACAAAGTCATATAACTTTTCCAGCAGTTTGGCACCCATATTTTCATATTTCATGGATGGAACAAATGTATAATTTAATTCGGTTTGACTTTTCAAATAGGTGGCAACTCTCTACAAAATACAGCTACACATATTTTAATGTTTTATATACTTTTGCTTTTAATTTAATATAATTTGGCGTTCCTAACAGGTGGTGGCCCTCTCCAAAATATACACCTTCTCTACGGCGAAATGAACCGTTTGACACCGAAATTTTAATATTTCATTTAAATTCGACTGTTAAAATAGGTAGCAACCCTCACCAAAATATAGATATGGACCTTCTCCTCGCCTGGGCAAACCATTTCAGATCCATATTTCATTATTTTGTACAAATTGTGTTTAATTTAGTTAAATTTTACTTTTCGAACAGTTGGCAACCCTCATAAAAATTAGCTATGAATCTGCTTTCCGAGACGAACCGCTTGACAAACATATTTTAATATTTCATATACTTGTACATACATTGCATATTTTAATAAAATTTGAATTTACAAACAGCTGGCAAACTCCCAGGCATTAAATATAGTTTACAACATATTCTCATACCAACGAAGTATCGGGTGTTTTTTTTACAGGTTTGTTTTTCGAATAGATATAAAACTGGCATTTTGTGGTCAAATCTGGCAACTCTAATGTCATTTATGTTCAGTTTGGTTTGCCATTTCATCATGAACAGGTTGACAAAAGAACAACGCTTGCAAATCGTGCAAATTTATTTCGAAAATAATGGTTCAGTTCGCGAAGTTTACCGCCAGCTCCGTCAATTTTATGGTCGACATAATCGTCCATCAGAGCAATTAATTCGGTTAACCATGGATCGTTTTCGCACTACGTTTACTCTATGTGATAATCCGCATCCGCAGAGACGTCGAACAGTGCGCACCGAAGAAACAATTGCCGCTGTAGAGCAAAGTGTTGAAGAGGACCCGAATGAATCGATTCGCTACCGTGCACAGCAATTGGAGCTTTGTCCATCAACTTTATGGAAGATTTTGCGCAAAGATCTTGGCTTGCGACCTTACAAGATCCAGCTTGTGCAAGAATTAAAGCCGCGAGACCATGCAATGCGTCGCGATTTTGGTGTATGGGCCGAAAATGAGATTGATCTCGATGCTGATTTTCATCGCAAAATTTTGTTCAGTGATGAGGCTCATTTTTGGTTGAATGGCTACGTCAACAAGCAAAATTGCCGCATTTGGAGTGAAGAGAATCCACATGAGACCCTTGAAACGCCTTACATCCACAAAAACTGACTGTTTGATGTGCTCTATGGGCTGGTGGAGTCATTGGGCCATACTTCTTCCGCAATAATGCTGGAGAGGCAGTTACCGTTAATGGAGACCGGTATAGAGCCATAATAACCGACTATTTTGTTCCCGAATTGGATGGCATGAATGTGGATGACTTGTGGTTCCAACAAGACGGCGCTACATGCCACACAGCGCACGTCACAATCGATTTATTGAAGGAAACATTCGATGAGCGCATAATTTCGCGGAATGGACCTGTAAATTGGCCACCAAGATCGTGTGATTTGACACCATTGGATTATTTTCTTTGGGGATATGTGAAGTCGCTCTTCTACGCCAACAAACCAGAAACGTTAGGGGAATTGGAAGCCAACATTCGTGGCGTTATTGCCGACATACGGCCCCATATGCTCGAAAAAGTGGTTGAAAATTGGACCTGTAGAATTGGCTTTATTCGAGCCAGCCGCGGCGGCCACATGCCCGAAATCATATTTAAACATTAATGGCATAAAATTATCCTTCCAATAAAGCCAAATTGATGGACCTTAAAACGATTTTCTTGTGTTTTATTTCAATTCGAAGTTCTATACCCCTAAAAAAAACACCCGATATATGTACATACAAAATTTCGAAAAAATCGCCCCAGACGTTTCGGAGGAGCGGGACACGAGATTTTAATATACAAGATTAAAAGTTCCTTTCAAAACGAACAAAAAGAAAACCAGCCATAACGTTTAGGTCAGACACTGTTATATAAAAACGATATATATTTATGGACGCTAGGGTGCCCCAAAAAGTATGGTCTGAATTTAATGCTCTTAACTATTAGGATTGCCCTCTATCGAAAAAACGATACCTTTTTTAATCAAAAAAATTTAGCGGTCACTCCATTGAAAAAACGATACCTTTTTTAATCAAAAAAATTTAGCGGTCACTCAAAGCGGTCACAGATTTCCATATATTTTAAATGGGAAAAAACTATTTTTCTTAAAAATAATATAGAATCCTTGAAAATCAATATATTTTGCTTCAGTAAAATTCAAAGAATAATAGCCAATTGTTATTTAACTATTTTTTAGTATAAACTTTTTTTTAAAGAGTTCACAAAACCCAAAAAAAATTCAAAAATGGATTAAAAAAATTGTTTATGTATATAAAAAAATTGTTAAATAAACTATTTGGTTTTATTCCATGTATTTTTCTATATAAATACAGAGGAAAGCAAAATGTCACATCTGCGATAATAGGAACATTGCTGTTGCTGTCCAAATATAAGCGGTTTAAGATATTTGAGATTTCACCACACACGTGTGAAAATACTCTTTTAAATAAATACACACATACTTACATCCGTACATATGTATATGTACTTGTACACTACTGACATTTCAAGACACTCGAGCGATCGTATCACATCCGTGGCGGCAACGTGATAGGGCCCAGCTCTCAGTTTCAAGGCTTGGAAGTAATTAGTTTGCGGTTTCTCTTTCGTTTAACGCAATGCCGCATCTCTGTATGTAAAGTACAAATGTATGACATTAATGCATATTTAGCGAGTTGATAAATTTTGCTGTTTATATTCAATTAAATTTTCTTGTGGTTGCGGAGGCTGCTTGATAATGGCCCGTTCACATAGGACTTTTGCTTTGCTTTGCTTCAGAGTTTCGCTTTGACAGATAAGTTCAATACATGATGTTATATGAGTCCTGCTAAATACAAAGCGAGAAAAGTAAAGCAAAGCAAAGCGAAGCAAAATTATGGGCAACTCTCAACTTTTGTACGCTTTGGCAATCAGCTGTTATCATTTCCATTTTATTTTTATTTTGGCGTGCGTATACACACTACAGACACTCGCGAATTTCACACATTAGTAGCCTAACTACTACTACTTCCATCATATCAGTAAAATTCATTTTTTTATTCTATCTTTAAACAAAACAGCAGAAACTGTCAAAGCGTTCTATGTAGCTGACCTTCTACGCCTCACGCTTTGTTGTTAAAGTTCGAACTGTCAAGCAAAGCGAGGAAAGTTCTATGTAAACGGCCCATAAGAAAGAGTTCCACGCTTTGCCACAGCTTATCAGCGCTAAGCAAAAAAACTGCAGTTTCCATTCGAATTTGCTTTTTGAAACTTACCACAATCGGCGTTACAAGAACGCTTAGTTGATAATTGGGATTTGAACTGGGAGTTGGACGTTACGCTTGTGGACATTTTGTCATTAATGTTTGGACAGATTTTTTCTAGATATCCGCCATCCGATCTGCCTTCGCCTTTTTTATAGCAATCAATTTTGACAATGTTTAGAATTCATTAAAAGTAAATTATTTCAAGGATGACTTTGTGTCCATAAATAAGTACTCCGAGTTCGCAGGGAGACCTGGAACTCCTACCATTCAATGCTCAGCTCCACAGTGGTGTTGTTGGATTGTAAATTTTGAAAATATTATTCTAAAAATGTGGTTTAAAATAATATTTATTTATCTAATCTATAAATATCTATACTGGGCCCGTTTTTTTGTAGCCTAGTTGCAAAAGAACACTAGGTAGAATAACAAAATGCATGTAAAGCAGCAACACTAACTCGGAAAAATATGCGAGCTGAGCCAACTCGGTAAAATTATATACGACCTGAGATGTAGTGTTGGGAAGTGAAAAAAAACTGTGCTATTGTGAATTGGCTCTAAGAAAATATATGGCAAATTTCATTTTAACACTTAATCCGTTTCTATTTGCATAGTATTTTTAAATATATAAATACATCAAATTAATTTTGCTAACGCAACTACTTTCCGTCCTTAAATAGCAATAAACAAATCGCATATTTTATAAAAGAACAGGAACAGGGTTACTTTTGCGACTAAAGGAAATTCTATCCGAGTTGGAGCATTCTGTTGCAAGTCGGGTATAATAAAACGAACCCACTCTAATACTAATAACCACGGAAAAGTTGTGTATGTACATTGAAAATTCCTTTAAAAGAATAAGCTAAGGTGATGCAAGGAAATTAATAGGATTGGTTGGTTGATTTAAGTTGATTGTCACGCTGCTGGCAAGCAATTAGAAAATTAGCCATTTTGATTCCACAAAACTCGGGCAACGTAAAACCATCCGGGGGCTTTAATGAATTTCGTTATGTCATGCAGAGAGAGGCGACCGCACTCTGAAATGTTCTGCAGCTGCGACATAGCCTGTTGCAGGGTAAGTCAATTCTTTCGGTATTCACTCCTAAGGGCCAATGCCCTGTGCAGACAGCCGTAACTTTGTATATATTTTCTTTGCCCATTTCTTAATTAGCTCTGGTTTTGGGGAGATCATAGGACACCCAGAACAGCCGGGTGATCCTTTACGATCCTGTGCAGTTCCACCTCAGCTTAGCTTTAGAGTAGTAAAATTCGGCAGTACTGCTTTTGAACTCTCTGAGCGAGGCACCCATGTCCAACGTGTGGGGCACGCTCAATGCAGAGCGATACCTCGCCAGCTCAACCCCTGTTTCTTTACCGTAAATGTCAATACGCCCCGGAACCCGTATTAGGGTAATCTCGTATGTGTCAGAAATCGAGACCTAGCTCTCTTCTACACACACCCACTAGTTGGGATCTGGCCGACGTAGAAGACAGTGCCTGAATAGCCGCTTGTTCTAACGTTTTTATAATCTTCAAAATAAAATTCGAAAAACCTGGTTGTTATCAGTGTAAATATTTTTTTTTTTTGCTCGCAAATGAGATTTCCATTTAGAGAATAGGTATTAGAGGCTTGGGACCAAGTCGGGGCATTTGACGGCTGGTCAAATTCAGTGAAACCTCATTCCATAATGACAGCTTTATGGACACCCGATGTGTATCGGTTCATATCATGAAACAACAAAACTCCTTGTGAGTTTGAGCCCCCTTTCCTTTTTTTCGTCGCATTGAGCTCGTACTCCATTGGTTCCGTTTTTGATTGAGGGTAATGATAAAAAAAAACATTCCTTAATCACCATTAACAATTGAGCTCAAGACTTTTTTCTGTCTGACTTCTCAATAAGTTGAAAAAAGTTGGCAATCACCCCCGTAGTTTGAAAGCTTAATTTGAGAAGATTTTAGGGTCATACATATTTTCGTACTCGGCATGTCCTAAACCAACTTGAATTTTTTCATAACTTATTTATTTATTACTCGTTTCAAAAGTGCGATATATCGTTAAGAAATAGTTTTAGGAATAATAATTTGCATTTCGGAAGTAGCTTTGCTGATTTTTGACATTTGCTTTAAATTTTTGGGCATATTCTCTCATATTTCATTTCTAATATTTTCTTGTGCTAGCGATCTTGCACATTTTTTGTCATATGCTTACGATAAATAAAGAAAAGTTTCCAGGATCAAAATTTCTAGAAAAAAAGCCAAAAATCAACATGAGAATTAAAAAGTTTGAAATTTAGATGAAAATTTTTTGGATTTTTATAAATTTTTTTTACAAATTTTGAAATTATGTTTGATATGCTTTTTGTTATATAACGGGCTATATTTTTATAAAAATATTATAATAAAAAACATTTTTGATATTGTAAAATGCATGTAATTTTCATCGAACAAAAAAATAATTAGGAATATGTCGTTCAAAAATCAAAACTTACCGACTTAATATTTTATATACTTATATAAGTACATATTTTAATTTAAAAAAATTCTTTGCTTTTCCATAACTATTAGTTTACAATTTTTATTTTTCGATCATATGTATTTGATGATTATTTAAATTTTTCGAGCAAGTTTCTTTTTTATTTTTACATATTTCTACTTGTTCGATATTTAGAGATTTTTATTATACCGATCAAAAATAGTCTGTACTCTTGGATTTAAATTGTTTCCATTAAATTTGATCGAGATAATTTCTGCGAACTGCAAACTGCAAATTAATTTTTGAAGTTGCTTCGCATGATAAATTTTATCGCATCCCATTTAATTTATATGTTTATTAAGGTATTAGGAATAGAAAATAAAATTGCAAACATATGTAATATAAGTCGATACAATTTTTATCCAATTGTAACGATCAAATGTGATCACAAAATTTTAAAACAGATTATTTTATAATGAAAAAACAAAACTCATAAAATATCAATAAAATTTTAGCCAAATGCTATGTATGTATGTAAAAATAACTATCATCGAAAAAATAGAATCACAAAATATCGATAACATATGATCGATCCAATTATAACAATTAAATCATGATTTTTTTTTATATATTATACAAAGTATTACCCTTATGCTTTGTTTTCATTTGGTCAAATTTTTTACGACAAAATAGAGTACAAAATAACAACAGGTTAACATTTTATAATTTCGCACTAGCGCCACATCGATATATGTATGTATGTTAAAATTTTATTGGTTTTCATTCAACTGACAACATTTCACGTAAAATTTTACCCAATACAACCCCAGCATTAGGGACTATAATGAAATATGTGAAATTTGATCTTTGTTGTTTTGTATGGATGTTTTTAAATTGAGAAATGGATGCGTACTCGTATAACAGTTTTTACGACTACGAGTATTATGTGCTTCATTTTGTCTAGAGTCTAAAAATTGTTAAGCTGCAATTAACTGAAAAAAACGAGTTAACTTTTGTGACAATTTAGCATCACAATCTCCCATTAACACCAAACGGACAGAAAAAATTTACTAAATAAAAAAGTTACCCAAAAAACGTTACCAAAAAAGTCAAGAAGCGATGAAAACAAAAAACCAAAAAAATGTGTGAAAGAAATTTTAGTTTCTCAGCACCTTCTGACCTCGCCATGTACCGTAGTAAACGGCTGTGGGACGCTCTCGAATCCGAGTGCATGCACCCCGTCCACATGCCACCACGGCGATGATGAAATGAGAAAGATGTGCGGTAGAGTGGAGGAAGACAATAAAGTGGCTAAAAAAAACAGCAATGTTTCACAAGTTAGATAAACCGAAACATGATCTGCAACTTATCCGGCAGCTCGGCAACATCATATGCCGTTCGACAGTTTCACACCGGCGCGGTGTGCTGTGTCGCACCAGAGACGGTGACGGCGGCGACGGCGACGTTTCAGTGAAGCAAGTGATGTTAATTAAAAATACAACTGACCAACTTGTTCGCACAACGTTTTCATTTTTTAATTTGTTTTGTTTTTTTTTATTCCAATTTTTTTTTTTTTGCCTTTACAAGCTCTTTTGAACAAGTAAGCCAGTTTATTTTTGCTCTGCTTTGGTACTTGCTTTTGGTGATTTCTTTATTTGTTGCAAAAGTGTCATAAAACGTCATTTAATGACAGCCACCAATGAAACGCAACAAAAGCGGCAGTAAGCTGTGACATCTTTTGAGGTAAGACATTGTTTGTACCTACAACGGTTTCTAACGCATACTAGTGATCTTTTGATTCGTTGCATATTTTCGCTAATAAAAAAAACAAAAAAGAATTTGTAACACCACCACTCACTTCATTGGTTTATATTTTTATGTTTTCCATACACATTTGTACATATTTATATGTATGTACATTAGACGTGGTCGACTTTTCATTTATTTTCATTTGCAAAGCTTCAGCTAAATTCATCGAGTCATGTTAACCACAACTGAAACAGAATTTTGATGTTATGAAATCAAATTTCAATAAATTTCGACAAAAGCTGAATGTTATTTAAAAACTAGGTTTTCACCTATGTAACAAGGCGAATTCATATCAGGTTGTTATATATAAAAAAAACAAAAATTTACACTAACAAATTATACGCACAGTGACAGTAGGATTTACAACAAACACATCATTTTGACTTTACCAAGCGAATTCAATCCGCTGCTTCATCAACTTCACCTTATATGAATTCGCCTTGCTATGTATGTATTAGTATAATTCATAACGGACACTCACGCATTTTGCAATTTTTGGATATCACGATAAAAGAGAATAGATGAATGGACGCCATTAGTTTTCGTTTGTAGGATGGGTAAATGAAAAATAATAATATAATGGAAGAAGACAACAACAGTTGCCTTAATAATTTCACTTTATGTGAATTCGCCATTCCAATTGTTTCTAACAATTCAAGGTGAATTCATACAAGGTGATAGCATCCCATGAGCTTAATGCTTGTTCTTCTCTCCGAATTCGCTAGATTATTTTGTTT
This sequence comes from Anomoia purmunda, assembly GCA_951828415.1. Taxonomy (NCBI): domain Eukaryota; kingdom Metazoa; phylum Arthropoda; class Insecta; order Diptera; family Tephritidae; genus Anomoia; species Anomoia purmunda. Next base: position 42,662,593 of record OX639995.1, read on the forward strand.
ACACAAACAAAATCCATAAGCAAACTGGGCGAATTCAGTTTTTGACATTTCACTCGCAAAATTACAGTAACAAAATACATGAGCAATACTAGGCGAATTCAGATTTTGACATTCCACACGCAAAATTACATCAACAAAATACACAGTGGATTCGCGTTGTTTATCTTGCTATCACCTTCTATGGATACACCTTATAACAATTCTTAAAATTTGACAATTTTTATTTTTTATTTTTTAGTTATTTTTGTCAAAATACACAAAGTAGTGACAATCAAATCGAACTCTTTCTTACCTGACTATTATGTGAAAAAAGTGTAAATAATGAAATTAACCCTTTGCGATGCTTGCGCCAATATCTCAATACCATTTCAAATGAAAGTATCTGTAAATAAACATTGAAATATTTAAAATTATATTTTTGTATTTTGTTTTAAAGTACTACCCGTTTTGGCAATTTTCTGATTTTTATTTTAGATCATTTTTCATTTAAATGTTTAATTGTACAAATTTACATCAGAGCCTACAAAAATTAACTAACTTAATTTTGCTATTAAACTTATGCAATGCGAGATATCCTTTTCATGAAATTCATTATTAATTTCTTACATATCTCTTATATCCACAAGGAGTTTTATATTAGGTTTTATCATACCAACCTATAAAATGAATTCGAAATTCAAAAAAAATTCGAACCAACCTAATGTACATATTAATTAACAGATGCAACTTAAGAACTCACTTGGAAAGAAAAGCTATGAATGTAGTAAAGCCTGGGAATTTTTTTGTTTTTTTTGGTAATACGAGTTGGGACCCTCAAGTAGCGATTTTTCTGGTATTGGCTTTCGCAGTAAATGTCTGTGAAAGCAAAGAAAGTGTACGAGCGCAGTAGTTGCAAGATAAGTTGTGGAAAATCATGGAAGCTTGTTGAGAAAATCTCTATATTTAATTGTAGGAGATTTCAAGAAAAAAACTGCCAATTTCCTTACTATTTCGTTTTGACTACTTTAGTTTTAAATTTTTATATATAGTTTGAAAATTCAACTCAGCGAAATGAGTAAAGTTTTTTTTAGAGGAGGTACGCTAGAATCATAAGCCAAAGAACCATATTAATAATTGCTTGACGGTTGAGTTTTAACAAAATTATTCAAATTTTTAATAAGAATTATATACTACTATAAATTATATTATTAAAGTCTTCATGATAATTAAAATTCGCGAAATAGTTCCGCAATCCAAGACTTAGAAACACATTTCTCTCTCATAATTATTATGAAGAGATTATAATAATTTAAGCCTCACGATCAGCCGTCTGAATATCTTAAAAAATTTGCCTCATTCATAATTACTAGGGACTGGAATTTGATGCATTTAAAATTTGAAAATATGTGCTAAAAACAGTGAAAATAAAATAATATGCATTGAAAAAAACAAAAATATATATTCAAAATAAAATTCATTCATTTATTTATTACAAATTTCATATTAAGTATTTTATTTATTCAGAATTCAAAGCTTTATTTGCATATAAAATAAATTGTTTTTTTAAATTAGCGAACGTAAAATTCGTACGGTTTGATCTAAAAAAATGTTTGTATAGTGAAAACGATCTTTCCACATCGACCGAAGACCATGGTGCATTTTTGAAAGCGGCAAGTTCATTTAGAGTGTAATTTTTTACTGAACAACTTTCCTGGCCAAAATTAATAATTTTGGAAATTTCTTTCATTTTTTCAAACCCTACATTTTTTTTTAACACTGCTTTTAACTTTTCTTATATTTCTTCAGCAAATGCTCCATTCACATCGTTGATTTTTTGTTGCGCTTCATCGATTAAAATAATTTGTTGCTTTAATGACATCCGCCCTTCTAGTTTTGTGATAGTTTCACTCAAAAATCCATAATTGCAACTTATGAATGCCAAATGTTCTTTAATACCAGCACCTTGCAAAACAACTTTTATTTTTCTTATCGATAAAGCATCTGCTTCTTCTAATTCGTTAACAATTTCATTGAAAGAATCAAAATTTTCTGCATAATACTTTGCGGCTTCGATCCAAGTTCCCCAACGCGTAATTATTGGTTCTGGTGGAAGAGCAAGTTCAGGAAACTTTTCTCGAAATGCATCAACACGTGCAGGAGCTTTCAAAAAGGATTTTTTGCCATTTGAAATCAATTCGTCAACATCTTTGAATATGTATCTGATTTTTTCAGCAACACGGTGCAAAGCGTGTGCCAAACATGTTACATGAAGTAACTTGTCATAAAATAACCGCAAACCATTTCCGGCCTTCACCATATATGGTGCAGCATCGGTTAAATAAAGAAGTATTTTATTCCTATCAAAATCTTCACCCAACAGTTTGATAGAGTCATCAAAGGCACGAGCTATTGTACTATGGTTTGTTTTTTCCATTTCTACAACATTTAGTAAAAATTTCTGCTGACTGACTTTCTCATCGATATGCATAATGCCAACAATAATATTTGCAACAAAACGTCCTTTAATGTCGGTACATTCGTCGATAGACACCCACAAATATTGATTTTTTAATTTGGCTTTTATTTCATTCAACTGCAAATCGAACAATTGATTAATGTAGTTTTTTCTCAATGTCGATGAACACGGAATAATTTCATTGGTATACTTTTTAAGAAAGTTTATTAAATGTTCATTGTTTAATTTGTCCAATGAAATATCAGCTGCAATAAGTGCTTCACACAAATCAGTGGAGAATTTGCTTAATGTATTTGTCGACTCTGGGATAAAACTTTGCGATACATTTTGTTTGCGTCGCTCGAACAATTCACTATGTTTGGAACTCCGCAGGTGTTGGTCCACCTGAAATTTTGTTGCAAAACGGACGCTCTTATTGCAAATTTTACAAAACAAGACTGTTCCATCAGTTTTAAAAATGTCTTTATTTTCAAAGACATATTTGTTCAATTTCACTTTTGCACAGCTTTTTACTTTTGGCATAACTATTTTTTTCACAAATGAACACCGAGGTTCGTCAACTGAATGAGCTTGAAGAACTTAATACTCAATGATAGTCAACAAAGTACAATAAATTTTTCTTTTATGCAAAAATATGCAAAAACAAATCAATGCCATATTAAAGAAAAATTTATGATTCGCATTTATGTTTGATCAAAACTTTTCTAAGGTTCCAAAAAAAAAACATGTAAATACATCAAATTCCAGTCCCTAATAATTACCATTGAAAGACTTTTGTTATTAATGCTGATTTTAAAAAAAAAATCCACTCAAAAAACTTATAACTTCAGTCTCAAGTAATAGGTATCTATCGATGACTTCGAAATTGTTTTACTATAATATAATAATTATTCATTGACTTTTACTCCCATTATTGTTATGTCTCTGTCATAAACAATCTATAAGCCGACGATCCACGTAATCCAAGCGCTCTCGATCGAGGACAAGTTATCGAAATTTGGCAACGTTTGAGAGCAAATTTTGAATAGAGCAGAGTAACTTTCTATAAAATAACAGAATTTAACTAAGTTGTCTAATAAAAAGTATTGCAAATTCTAAGAATTTATCATACATAACAAATATAAAAACAAAACTATCAAATAAAACACAAAAATAATATATCAGTCCAAATTTTGTCAAATTTCGATAAGAAAAGATCGGTGGCTCAGCTGTTTTGGGAGCAACTCCGCATTGTTGTTAGTTTTAAGATGGATGATGATTACGCGTGTAGAGCTCCAACTAAGCGAAGAAAGCCTTTGATTTCCATTCACCTTAGAAGGCTAGAATGATTTTTCTGCAAGCGATATCGTGAAATTTCTTTTTTTAGCAAAATTGTCCTAACTTCATCAACTCCCAACAGATTTGGATGACTGGACACTCTTTCTTTTCGAAATAGAATGGCCTTCAAAAGTATTTATACCTTAGAATTTTTCTATTGCGGATAGTTGGAAAAAAATTGCATTGAATTTGAAAAAATTAAAAAAAAATAGCAAACAATTTTCGCTCTGGGCGAAAAATCTTCTTAGATTTTTTATACGCATATGTAACAATTTATATATTATAAAAGCGCAATCTTTGACTTTTTCAAAGTCGTTTGAAAATTTTAAATCGGTTCAATAGACGTCAAATTAGAAATTGTCAAATGCTCGACAACAAGGCAATACAGTTTTCTAACAATAACTCAAAAATTTTTGGGTATATGAACTTTTTCGAATACCATTTCATGTTGCACATGACCAGACCTACATATATGATGTACCATGACACTTGAAACGTGTATTTAACTTTTTTTTGTTTTTGTAGCACAATGTTATTTTTATTCAAAACCTAAAACTCATTTTAATAAAAAAAAGCAATTCACAGACCCATCGTTATTTCAGAGCGAAAAAATAAAATGATAATTGAAATAAAATGATTATTTTTTCTGAGCTTTTAACGAAAATCTAAAATTAGTTATTGATTATAATTTTTAGAGACATCGGCTCCAAATTTTTTTAAATCGTAGCAGATTCATACAGGGCATGAAAAAATAGATTTCTACTTCTAACTCATCTCCGGTATTTGGAAGCTTTTCATTTTGCAAAAAATGCCGAAAAGACTGAAAACAATAACTACCAAAATTTCTCAACCCTTCATTAGACTACAAACCACCAATCATTTCCACTCAGTATGAATTGTATGTAGGAGCATCTTTTGTAAATTCTGAAAGCTTTTCTCTTGATCATTTTCAAAACTGCCCTTCAGGGCTGCCCTTTTAGAAGAGTAGATGCAAATTGATTCTCGTCCGACAGTACAGCGAGTCGTATAGTAAGCCAAGATACCAAATCACTTCTTGCTCGAAAGGTCTGCTAGAAGAAATCAGAAACACTGCCACTCTACAATCTTTCGCCGAAGTGCAAGTTATATTCTAATTATGAGTAGGCAAGGTCACAATTTCGGCGGGTGCATAAATCTACCACACGGCCAACACCAAACAAAAACAAAAACACACAGCTTAGTGTGTGAAAAAATGCAAATGATGATTTTGACACGCAACCATCAAAAAAGCTAATACCAACACAACGGAATATTAATGTTTGTACTCCTGTCAACGCATCAAGCCTTTTGTCATTTGTCAGATAGATAGACAGACACACATTGCACTCAGACGCCTATCAACGAGATCACACAGATCCATCAATGCCCATTGTTTGGAGAATCGTTCAGAGGGCTGCTGTGGGCAAGCGAGCATAACTCCAGTGATGGTATGACGTTGACCAGCAAGGCTTCCATTCTTTAAAGATTTAATTGTTACTTTTTTGTTTGCGTTTTTTTTTGTTTTTAATGATCGAGGTTACAGCATCCCTCGGGCATTTCTTGCATGTACACACAAGTAGCTCAAAATCCACGAAGTTGTGTTATATGATTTGAGAAATAGCGCGCTAATAAATCAAATAATCGCAGGACATCAGCGGCAAGCAACGGTGCATGCGCGCATATTTTCCTAACGGACAGAAAAACAGGATTTCTCTACATTGCCCCCTTTTATAGGTAGATAGATAGATAGATATGTATGTAAAGTCCAGTTCGGTTATGTCTTTGCCTTCACCTTTTCTTCTGCCTTTTGTCAAGCGTAACTAGTTGACGAAGATGTTATCCGCTATGGCATGATCTTTGATTCGTCACTTAAGGGTGGGCTAATCGCTCGCTCTCTCTCTCTCGCGATATTCAAATGCTAATTGCACTGCGCTTGCTTTCTCTCAACCTCTTGCGACATCGAGATCATCAAATGTTGATCTTTCCCTCTTAAAAGTAAACCATTTTTATTCGCTTGTTTAATTTCAATTTGTCATTTTCCCTTTTATACCCACCTCCCTGCGACAAGAGCATAGCACAAAAGCGTATGAGTAAAAATCTCAGCGAATCTGCTACAAAATCGTGTGTGCGTTTAATTGCTGCTTTAATCTCGTCAACGTTTTGGGGTTAAAGTTGTGTAGTTTTAAAGGGCAAATAGGCCGATTTTAAGTGGTTTTTTAGGGTAGGAAATGTGCACATAATAAATAAATATGGAAGTGTAAGATAATTGAAGAAGGCGTTGTCACAAAATTATCTCTAAATGGATTATATCTACTTTCTCGCTCACACTTCGACAAAGGGGCATAACGTACTAAAGGATGGTTAAATTTTAAGGGCCGATGTTGAATGTGAACCACACCTAAACGTCAAGTTTTTTATGCATTTCATTTGACATTTCTCAGTTTCAGACTAACTCAATTTGAACATGGAAAGATACACAATCGAGCAACGTGTTCAAGTTATTCAGGCTAATTATGAAATTGGGCCTTCAAATCAAAATGGTTATTGAAGAAAATCATCTTCAGTGATGAGGCACATTTTCACATCAGTGGATTCGTCAATAAGCAGAATTGCCGCATTGTCGAAAAACCAATGCACCCACAAAGAGTGACTGTTTGGTGCGGTTTATGGGCTGGCGGCATCATCGGGCCGTATTTTTTCAAAATGAGGCCGGTCAGGCAGTTACTGTGAATGGTGTTCTCTATCGTGAGATGATAACGAACTTTTTATGGCCCGAATTGGAACATATGGATGCGGACGATATGTGGTTCCAACAGGATGGTGCCACTTGCCACACAGCCAACGAAACAATGGCTCTTTTGCGCGACAAATTCAATGGCCGTGTTATCTCACGTGGTGGCGATGTCAATTGGCCACCAAGATCATGTGGTTTGACACCGTTGGACTACTTTCTTTGGAGTTATTTGAAAGAAAAGGTGTACGTCCATAAGCCAGCAACAATTCAAGAGCTAAAGGATGAGATAATTCGGCACATTAACGGCATAGAACCTCAATTATGCCTCAGCGTCATCGAAAATTTGGACCATCGGATGGAGGTGTGCCGCCGAGGTCGCGGCGGACATTTGGCCGATATTTTGTTCCATACTTAATTGAAGCACACCATATTATCATAATAAAAAGAAATTACATTAATTTCCAAAATAATTTGTGTTTTTTCAAAATCAACATCGGCCCTTAAAATTTAACCACCCTTTATATGAGACATTGAGAACTGGAGTTTCGCCATTGATATGTGAGAAAAGCTGCGCAAAATGCTATAATATGTCACAAAAATAATAGCAAAATGTGTTGACAACTTTTGAAAATTTTTATATTTCCTTATTTTATTTAAATTATTTTTTACGAAAATATAGTTAATTCTATAACAAGAACCATGTATTTAAGTCAAAGTTTCAAACTTGTTTGAAAATTTATAAAAATTCAACAAATTAAAAAGAAATGTCATTATCATCATGTAACTTCTTAATACGAATTTCTAGAAAATTTTCGGGTTGCTGTTTAGTAGCTCATTTAATTTTGGTATATTAAAACGGAAGTTTCAATTTCAAAAATTGTATTTTTCTGTTTTGCTCATGGCATTGCATTTTTTCGGCATATAAAATTAAATTATGTACATTGCTTTTGGTAACAATCAGATTGGCATCCTTCTTAGTACGGGCACAATATCGGTGCCAAAGTATCGATGAGTACCATCATTAAAAGTATCGGTATGAGATAAAAGGGTACCCATAAGTATCGAATTAAAAAGATTCGATACCAAAAATATCGATACTAAATTAAATATGAAGTTCAGTCACAATTTCTTTTAAACGTTAGCTGTTTTCCCTTTAAAAAGTGTTTGCATTAAAACCAATTAGGTCATTGGTCTACCATGCCGGTAATTTTAAGGTACTACTTTTGGAAAATTGGTATTCTTCTTCTTCCAGGTCCATCCTTTTCATTTTTTTATTTTAAAAATAATATGGCCCAAATATGGCCCTTCAAAAATTGGAAAACGATTAACCTGCAACGTCACCCTGTGATCTTTCATGCTATTTTTATTCCGGTTATTCTTCTGTTCCTAATGTTTTTTTTTTCGTAAAATCTACGATACTGAGATTCAAGTACTCGATTACAAGAAATATCGTTTTAACAGTATCGAGTAAAAATATCGTTATTCTTAGATCCCATACTGAGGGTAGAAGCTACACTGACGGATTTTTTCGGCTTACTAACTTTGAATTGAAAGGTTCAAGAGGAAGCAATAATTCTGAGCATCGGGAACTATTTAGAAATTACAAAAAAGGATACGATCTTAGGTCACCTAAGCTGAAAAATCAAAAAAAATTTATTTGATAAATCTGATTAAAGACCGCTAAGCTCTCACGAACTTTATTTCCATTGTATTTGCGTGAAGTAAAAATGTCTGGGAATTCCATTAACCGCTGATGTTCGCGCCAAGCAAATTTCTACCAACCGAGCTTCTAACTCAAACTGATTTAAGGAAACCCATGGAAAGGTATAGACACCTTTTTAGCAGGTTTAGACAAAAATGCATTATTTTAATTGGAAGTATTTGTAATGCCTGAGGGCGAGGGAATGAGGTGGAAGTTTGGAATTTCAGCAGCCACAGTGAAAGCTCAGTTGTCGCAGAAAATTCGCGTGGCACCTCAAAAGTTTTCTAAGAATTTAAGTTGAAGCTAAATCGTATAGCTTGTGAGGCTATTTTGACTCTATGCTAATAAGAGAATGAAATGACTGGCAAGGTGGCAAACTGTAGATCAGCAGTTCACCTAAGTGGAACCAGAACGAATTATGAGTCTAACTTCAACTTTTAATTTGACTCTGTACTTCATGAGCTAAAGTCAAGGGGCTAGTAATTAAAGCAAATTAAAAATGTAGTTGCTATGATTTCTTGTAGGACAACCCAATATAGGGAAGAGTGGTCCCATACCGCCCAATCGCATCATACCGAACCCCCCATGTTTCGCAGAGATGGCGTTGCTAGCCAAATTATCTGTTACGTCGGTGAACAGCTGTTCTAACCCATACATTTTGAACATAGATAGCCATTTCTTCTTCTTCTCTTTCGCTGCGATTTCTACGTTCTTTTTTGTTTTAACGCCTGTGAAATTAATTTTCGAGCTTCACGGAACCTGAGCTTATTAGAATTACATCGCTCCGTACGTCATTAGATAATGACGAGCAGTTAACTAAAAAAGGTCGTGGTGGTTCGAAACCGACCCCCGCTTATTGGAAGCGTTATTTGTCATAGCGTGTTTCTGAAAGAAAATATGTGATTTAAAGTGATAAAAAATTATTTCTCACAGATTTCGCACATGTTTATTTAAAAACTTGACGGACATTTAATCGTAAAACCTCGAAAAGTGATCCGGAAATTCTGCGACGAGCAGTTGCAGCAATGAAATTGGGATAAAACATCAGAAGGAATTGAAACAGCTGAACGTCTGGAAGATGTGAATAATAACAATAAAAAAAAATGTGGCAAAAGGGTTCAAAACAGTAAGTTTCAAATTATGTTTTAAACGGCGAGGTTGAAAAATTCGCGTTGGAATTATTCTTGGATTTTTTAACTGGACTACCCTCTACGCATAATACGTTCATTGTTATTCTTGTTTTCTTATCTTCTTAATTGATTTTTTAGATATTTAAAGCAGAACACAAAATTTCTCTTGAAAATCATTTACTTCATTCATCAGATATTTATTTTATACATTAATTTTTATTTTCTGGACGACGCTCAAAATGTTTTTCTTTTAATAAGCGTCAAATCATTCAATGTTATCCTATGTTATTGAAATTTTCTTGCACCTTACAATGAAATTTTAAAATCATATTTTTGCTGCCGATTTTCTGCTAAGAAGTAAAGAGTCGGTTTCGACCCCCATTTTTGAGTACGTCCAAAAAGTGGACTTTCGTATTTGTCGGAATATCTATCACTTCAACTAATCCCTCTACAAAGTAAATTTTTGAACCGAACAGAAAAATTTATTTGTCTCACCTTCGTCATTTAGGGGGTCGATTTGAGCCACTCTCCCCTATGTATAATCTCTAGAGGAGTAAGATTATACAGAGCGTTCGTTTTTGATGCAAGTGCGCGGGTATAGACGAGCCGAGCTTTATATCCATCGATACCCATGCCGGATTAATAAAAGACTTTCAATTAAAATAAAACTAATTATCAACTAGTTTACTTGGCAATATCAATGAAATGCAAAGGAGGCCCTATTTATGACTAGCTCATCCAGTAAAATGCAGCAAGGCCCGCTCCATCGGATGTTATCATCGGTTATGTTTATGGGCCAGATTACCTGAAGATCATGAAGAGAAGCTCATAAAGTGTGGTTTCCGTACATTACAGGAGAAATTTGGTACTCTATTGTGTGCACAGTCCTGCTCAACTTCTTATATTTCAAGGCTGATATTAAGTAGCATTGGCGTCCAAGCAAAATTATAACTTTCAATAATGGTAATTTTCCGATCAACTTAATTATTTAAACCTTATATAATGGCCATTCAACATTTCCATAACTTTTGAACTTCCTAAAGTTTTGGAGAGAAAACTTCTAGGTGAAAAAATTGCTAATTATTTTATACAATATCAATATCAAATCAATCTTAACGATGGTACACAGAGCTAAAAAGTTCACCTATATTTAAAGAGATCGACGATAAAAAAAAGTTTGGAGAGAAGTTTCGGCAAAGAGAGCGAGAGAGGGCCAGATTAATAAAAATTTCGCACGAAAATCTTCTTAATTTTATTTTGAATTTTTTTCTAAAATTTATTGAAAAGGAAAACGGCTGATAATAAGGAGAAGTTATCTTTTTTATTAATTTTTATGGAATTTTGTCCAAGAACTGCAATAAGAAATCTCCTTGTTTCTCATTTGAAGTAAATTAATAAGGAGATCTTCTCATTTTTACTACGCGCTCATTGAATTTATTAATGAAGAAAACTTTTTAATTTTAAAAGAGCCCTTTTTATTTTAAATTATATACTTTTTGAATAATCTACTTTATAGTGTTTTAAGATTAATATTATCAATATTGTTCTTTGAATTTTTGTATTTTGAACATGCAAATTTTTGATTTCCTAATTTTTGTTCCAGACGTTTCTAATGATTCAAGCTATAATTGTTTTGAAAAATAAATATCTTTACTCGATAGGGACGCTGTCCTTTTTTCCTGGTTATCTTTTTTGTACATTTGTATAAAAAACTTGCCAGTTGTGCAATAAAGGTCTCAAAGTTGTAAGAGCCAAAAATTATTGAAAAATGGACGCTTTAGAAATGTTAGAATTTAAAAAAAAAATTATAATTATAAGATTTAGAAGAATATAAATTATGAACATTATTAGCAAATACATATGTAAATTTTGTTATAGTAATATAAAAGTACTTAAAATTATTATAATTATAAGTAAAATTTTTATAATTAAATTTTATAAACATTTAAAAAAATAGTGTGATATTTATTTTCAGAAAATATTATACTTAAAAAAAGGCAGGTAGTAATAATTTCAAATTGATAAGATCATCGGCTTACTAAAATATAGAGAAAATCCGATTGAAACCCGAGATTCCCTGCTTAATTTTATTGAAAAAGTTTTTATCTTAATTTTACAGGTTATCTACTAGATTTTTTTGAAAAGTTTTCATCTTAATTCTACGATCATCTTCTTAATTACATTGAAAAGTTTTCATCTTAGTTTTACCGATTATCTGCTTAATTTTGTTTAAAAGCCATCCCCAGTAATAATAAGAAGAACTTCTTATTGGAAAAAAATCATATAGAATTCCACTAAATTTTTTTCGGTATAGTTTTTCCGTTTAATGCTGATCCACAGCTCCAACACCAACCAGACTGCAATTGTATTACATATGGTAGGTTATTTCAAAATTTCTTTCTTGTTATGTTTTCGCTTTTTAAACTAAAAGCGGTTTACAATTCTTTTGTCATTGGTCTTACATTATTATTTTTTTTTTTCAAACATTTTTGATTTTTTAATTTTTTTGTTAGTGACGAATTGAAGCGTTAAATCTCATCATTCAAATGCAAATTATGTACATTCGTGTGCACACATATGAACATACACATATTCTAAATATAAATTCATCCATCCATTGATGACCACTGGTCAGTTTAGAAAATTTTCCCGCCAAATAGCAGCTCAAGCCCACCAACCCACAAAGAATTTTTGTTTTTTTATAGATACACTCATTCGTACTAGGGACGATAATGAAAACAGAGCATGTGCGTATGTATTGCGGCCAAATCGACCGTTACGTAGTTGTTTTCAGTTTTCACGATCGTCAAACCAAGTACACACACACACACGCACACATACGAAAAGTGAACATAAGAAATTCATAATCATCCATTCAAGATGTGCTGCTACGTGTCTCGATGCACCTTTTCAATGCTCTAATTTTAATATTTTTTTTTTATATTCTTCGTTATCCTCAAAATTACCTGCGATGTCCTGCGCGCGCTCGTTAAATACGTTCCTCTTTTTTTTTATTCCTATATTCTTGTCTTGCTGTTACACTCACACATATGCAAATACAATATACATATGTATGTACATCCTGTTGTTCATGTGTAGGTAAATAAATACATGGAATTAAATTCGGACACAATTCAGTAGCCGCTGACCGCTTTCTACATATTGGATTCATACTCGTGCGCAGCTTAATTATTGTTTATTTAAATAGAAATTTAACTACTAGAAATTACTACAACGTAGTATCTTTACCTAACTGCTTATCGAATGAAATGGATTAGCAAGCATGGATCGAAAACACTTACATATACTAGGTAGTAAAATCATTTACCTACAAAACTGTGATCGAGGCTATGATTAACTTACTTAATTAACTTTTATTAATTTTTATACTTATAGAACGACCGACCGAACATCGATTTTTCGAACCGAACCCAACCGAATGAGCTTCGGCCGATCCAAACATTTTCAAAGTCTAAAATAAAGCACTGTTTGTCAAAAACAAAAACAACGCCATTTGATACATCAATAATAAGAGGAAAATGTATTTTTGTTTAAAATGTAACTTACCTTCACATCGAGTAATTTGGTCGAAACGTTCGAATCATATTTGCTAAAAATAAAGCTAATCTCCCAATATAGCTGAACATTTTTTCCTAGCGAAGGCTTACTTAAAATTTTCTCGGAGCTAATGAGTTTTCATTTGCACGACATTAATACAGTTCTTATATTGAGAAAAAACCGGTAGACGGTATCCTCCCTATACTCATTTATTAATTGCGCTTTGCCCTTTTGAAAAAGGTGGCAACCCATTTCAAAATATACCTTTAAAGTTTCTCCCAGCGAAATGAAAGGTTTGATAACCATACATTACTATTCAATAAAACAATTGTATAATTAATTAAACTCGATTTTCAAGCAGGTGGCAACCTTCCTTAAACAATAGAGAGCTATAAACCTTCTACTGAGCAAAACGAACCGTCTGACACCTATATTATACTATTTCATATAATTTCTGTATAATTTTATTAAATTTTATTTTTTTTATGCAAGTGGCAACCCTCTTTTCCTCAACGAATCAGTTTGGCATCCATATTTTCATATTTCATATAACTAGTGTATAATTTACTTTTCAAACAGGGGGTAGCCCTCATAAAGTTAGCTATGAACTTTCTTGCCGAGGCGAACCGTTTGACACCCATATTTTCATATTTCATGTAAATCGTGTATAATTAAACTAAATTCGACTTTGCGAACAGGTGGTAACCCTCATCAAAAAATAGTCCTCTTTAAACCTTCTACTCAGTGAAGTGAACCGTTTGAGACTCATATTTTAATATTTTATTTACGTGTATCTAATTTGAACCAGGTGGCAACCCTCTCTAAAATATAATGTTTTAATATTTCACTTAACTTGTGTTTATTTTAATTAAATTTTACTTTTCAGGCGGCAGCACTTTTTGCAAAACTTCATAAGAATCGGTTGGTCCGATTCGGAAAAGTTCGGCCACATACATTAGGAAACAAGATTTATATATATATATATATATATATATATATATATAAGATAATAGTAGTAGTACACATATCTAAGACAACACCAGCTCAGCTAATGAATCCCCATCAAAAAAATTAGTAATGTAAACTCTTCTGTAGGATGCCAAAAGTAGGTCTCACATTATCTGCAGCTTATTTCTTATCAGCGCCACAATTGGGCTTTCATATTAAAACAAAACTAAATAACATTATATACCAAAGAGTTTTTAATTATGATTTGGAGTGATGATCTAAAAACCCTTAACCCTTATGTGGTGACAAACAAGCATCAATAATATCAAACTGTTATATTAATCAAGTCCTTAATCAAATTTTTACGTATCTGCATTTTCAGTTGATATAATGGCTGTTATTCATGGAATTTAACTTCCACCATTTTCTCGCAATCATCATTGAACAAATGATGCAAAAACCCTCCCATTTTAAAGTTAATTTCCGACAAAACTGGTCAAAAGCCAAACAAGAAACGACGTACCAAAGAGCACGTAAAACATGAGAAAGAAAAACATGAAATAGATGAACCACTTCAAGGCACACCAGGTGACCTCTCCACCAAACAACAGGCATGCAGAGAAATCTAGATCAACCCCAAACAAAGGGTAGCTTAAGGAAGGATACACGACGAAAAGAAAAAGTTCCCAGCACAAAGAAGAAGACTACATATATGCTATGCGCTAAAAAAAAAATCAACAGACGCAAACGGTCATTTCAATAAAAGCACTTATCCTGTTTTCGGACATTACAAAAACATTGCTGTTTGAAGAACTGGGCACATAAATTATCGAACTGATGGGAAATGCAAATTAAGTGCAAACTGACCCATGTCCCAATGTTCATGACCATTGCCATCAAAAGGAGAGCAGAATTAAATAAGTTGATGCAGCAAAGAGCCGAAGGCTGTTACAAAACCGACAGACGAAGTTGAACTCCACCAGAGTACCATGGTAGGAAGGGTAAGGGTGAGAAAGGCGAAAGCAGCGCAATGCAATTGGATTAATATTTGAATAGTTCGCTTTATTTTCGTAAGGTTTTAATTTTTATCTTGCTTGACCATTGTCCAGTTTCATTAAGAAAACAGCGCAAACCGACATGGGATGCATGAATAGAATAGGATGGTGGTATGTAGCGCTTGATGGAAATACTCGGACGCGCGTATAGAAAGTGAAGCACGAACAGAGCTTAAGGGTTAGAAGGGTTGAGAATTCTGTTGACGCATTAGACTTGGCTTCACGTGTCATCCTGCCACGGTCTGTGTGCATTCCCTTCACTACCTACTCGCGATCTTAGGCGATCTTGATCTTTTGCCATCGCTTATCATCTTTGCACCCTCTAACGTAGACACACATGCAAACACATCATACATATATGTAGATACATTTGTACATATTCTAAATAGCTGCTCTCATTATAATGAGTATCGCGCTGTGATCCTAGGTTGGCCGTCCAATGGTCAGTTGACCGGTCAGCGGTCGACGAGGGGAAGTTTTGCGAAAGACGGTAGGTAATTTATGCGTTCGTTCTTCGTTTACCAACCGACTTTGGCCTCATTTGAATATTAGTTGGGCTGGTCAGCGTAACGAATGCACCGTTTGATCTGCTGTGAAATTACGGTTTGAGCTACAGCTATGCGCAATTCAAGCGAGTAATAACGTCCGTCGCTTGTGGCAGAGGACGCTCCGAAACAATGGCCAAGCTAAGCCGCCAAAGGGGAGTGGAGAAAGCATCTTCAATGTATAGAAATATTAAAAAAAATATATCTATGAATTTACTTTGTCGCTGTTTGGCCAAAAGGCGCGCAAAAAAGTGGCATCGCTACTTTTCGGACATAGTGCGGCTTGACCATTCGCTGCACGACAATGTCCATGTCCTCTGCTTGAACTACAACATGATTGGTATGAACTCCATATGTATGTCCTTTGTGAAGATGTGTTCGGCTTCAGGATGCCCGGGCAACAAGCGCATTACAATTTGATCCTAAGGCTAACACGCTCGGACGCAGTAGGGTGAAATTAAAATTAGTTTTATTATTGCTGCGTAATTTTTCTTTGGGTCATTTAGATGGCCAGTTTATGGTCGTAGCAATAATTTAGATGAGGTGTTTATGTAATTGAATTCGCAATGATGCTGCTGATAGTTTGTGAATTGAATTTTGATGTAGAAGTAGGTTTTTAGTAACAAATACGAATATTACTAAACATTTTACAACGGCTGGTCGATCCAAGTGTGTTTTTATATTTTTTTTTCTTAAATTAAAAAATATTAACTGAAGTTAATTATGCCCACATATTATTGGTTTTTTCGAAAGGGAAAACATCCCCATTATTTATGTGACATGATTTCATTAATATGACTGCCTCGTCTGGCATCGCAGTAGCACGTCGTCTTATCTCAGTATTTCAAGGTCTTGGTGACAGTTTCTGCTCTATCTTACGAATGGTTTGTTCGATAATCTCTTAAAGGGCTTCAATCATTAGTGAATTATTTGCATGAGAGTAGTTCTTCACGGTACCTCAGTAACAAAAATTCCAATAGCTTTAATCGCCGATCCGAGGTCTTACCGAGACGCCTGGTAAAGAACGGTTGTGGCATGGACTATATGATATGTCGTATAATCCTGGTTAAACTAAAGATTCTTCAAGTATATGACGTCAATTTCCAGCCACAAAAGGTCGCTTGTCATGCCTCTGTAGCGCTCACCGTTGACCAAAAAGGTATTTCTAGCAATATCTTCAAAGAAAAAATGTACCAATGTATGGTGGAATCCACTCGCAAATTCGCAAAAAAAAAACTGTGACGATCTGCGAATATATTGCTTTCTCGACTATCACGGGCGGGTTTACCGATCCCCCGATGCGGCAGTTTTGCTTGTGAACATAGCAACCGAGATGGAAATGCCCCTCGTCAGTAGAGATTATTGTTTGAGCAAAATTGCTATCCATTTATTTTCGTAATTTCCCAACGTTGATCAAGCATAAAGCATTTAATTTCGTTCCTGGCAGACAAGGTGCTAACTTTCTCTTAAGGTTTCCAGCGCATTAAAACAAACACTATGAGTATATGCCCCCCCCTTTAGAACTTTATTAGGCCATCTTGCATAAAAATAAAACTCGTGCCTCACTTTTCTTACGGATTAAGTGAGCTTCAGCTCAACCACTTACTTCGCTGATTTAGCCTGTCCTTAAGCTGACTTTTTGTGAATGATTCGCAGATGTAGTTGTTTTATAATCTATAATTTATAATTTATCTTGATTTGGACCGGTTTTCTCGATTCAATCTTAGTGAAAGAATGGGGAATGATTTGGTTTTTGCAATTTGAAAACTTACAAAGCAAAATAAAACTTCTTATTAAATATTTATACTTTTCAATAGTGTACAGAAGTATTTAAACAATTTATACGAGCATTATTAGGTAAAAACATGATAAAAATGTAATATAATATTTTTGAAGTGGAATAAATATTTGACGTATCCTTATTTGACAACGCGAAAATAAACAATATATTTATTTGTGCATATTAACCCGTGCTGGAGCACAAAATATTGGAACATTATTTCCGTGAGCGGCCTTGCACAAACAATAAGTCTTCTAATTATTATTTTTCTTCTATTTTTCAAATTATTGCCTTTTAAAACGTAGGCATTTTTCAATTTTAAAATTAAACGTTTTGATCGAAAAAAAATATTTAAAAAAATAAAAATAAAGTGTGAAAGGGTTAAGAGAATGAGTAGAAAAGTTAAGCGTCATATGCAAGGCACATTCCAAGGCGAATTTATAGAAGGTGATGGCATAAGAGCAGCTGATTTGATTTTTTTTTATTCACATACTTTTGAAAGCTCATACGCAAAAGCAAAAACAAAGTGTATTTAAATTTTGACAACTCTTACGCAGGAACAAAAACAAAATACATAGAAATTTTGTAGTTGTATTTATAACACCACCTTGTGTGGATTCGCCTTGGCACATTCATATAAGGTAGTAGCAGTAGTAGAAAAAGCAAAATGTGCACGTAGTTTTTTTTTGCTTTTGCGGCTTCGACTGTCAATTTTTTTTTAATATATGACATTTTAAGCCGTAAATTGGAAAAAATCAAATCACCACAGCTGTTCCAGTAACGCCACCTTGTATGAATTCACCTTGGTCACATACTTATTTCATTTTGCTAAATACACTTTGATAAAAGCGAGCTTAATTGAAATTAAATAGATTCGCTGATTGATGTAAGTCATGCCCAAATGTCGTAAACTACTTCCTGTCTTTGGAATAAACAAAACACATACATTTTTTGTTCCACAAAAATTCAACAACGGAAATACAAACTAGGAAAGGACTAAAGAAATGGGGGAAGTACTAAATTTGTTCCGCTTTGAGAAGACGACTTGAGCTACATACACACTCACATACATATATACATAGGTACATAGAGCATTGCTAAAGAAATTATTAACGATATTACGAAAACCGACAACACCATTAACAACAACAAAACAGCATAGCCGCAAACAGCACCACCAGAAATAACTACCACATGATTTGCTCATAATGCAACAATTATCACGTGCAACCATGAAACTGGTACAAAAATTCGCAAAGCGCAGATAGCAATAACAACAACAATAATGTTTGTGTGCAGCAACAATAAATAAAAATTAAATGAAGAATTAAATCACTTTCGTTTTCATCAACGAACAAACAACAACAAACAACACACAAAATGCACATGAAATAATTGCAATAATGAAATAAAATAACAGAGCAGAAACAAAAACACAAATGCTGTAATTACAAAAATGGCAACAAAAAACCAAAAAACGGCAGCAAAATCGAAAAAAAAAAACAAACTACAAAAAATTAAACAAACAAAATATCGTTAAAAGTGAATTAACGCGGAATTGCGCGCCGACATTAAATGGCGGGAGGTGGGGTTGTGGAGTTAATAACAACAATAATAACTGCATCAAATGCAAAGGCAAAAACAAAAATACCCACAAATCATTCAAGATTTCGATGGTTGATGTTTGTGGCGCCAATGGCGCTGATGGCGTTGTTGCTGTCCAAATGTCTGACTACAGACTGCACATAACCGTAAGCAAACATCAAAGCACACACTCATCCATATGCATTATAAATAAATGTCTGTCTGTCTGTCTGTGCAGTGAGTTGCAATGTGCAGCCTCATAAATGCAGCTAATGTTGCGCGTGCGCAATTCATAGCGTCGCGTTGCGTTGCGTCGTTCGAGCAACCGATGAGCACGAAATGTGGAAATTCGAATCCAAAACGTCCATCATTGGTGAACGAACGGACCAGAATGGCAATGATGGTGATGATGATGATGAGCAGCAAACCAACCAACGTCGGATTGATGGACTTACAAATATGTACATATTAATATACTATATCCACATATCGGGTGATTCAATTGCAGGTCTATTCTGCAACGGTTGCAAAACTTTCGTTATAGTGAACAAAAAACCGGTATTTTTTTTACTATCAAATTTGGTAGCAATAACGTGATAATATCGACAAAATAGTAGATACTTCGATTTCTCTAGATTGCCCGAAAAGCAATTTAACACGAGCTTCTCGCATATCGTAAGGCTCGTAAGACTCGCGAGCCTCTCAGTATTCAATTCGATAAGATAACTCCGGATTAGTTTCACTAACTTTGCACTATACATCCTAACCCATTTTGTATGCAGTTAGCCGAGCACCCAAAGCAATAAATTTTGGAGTCTTATATTTCTCGATACTGCGCGAGGCAATTTCCTGCGAGGGCCGTTTTCTCACGAACTTCTCGTGCATCGAGAATCTCGTAATCTTTACGATACTTACATAATTTCATTGTTCTGCGTATGTGCACTACCATACGCATTTTGTTGAATATGCACAGTACTCTTCTCAATAAGCACTCGACCTTTCTCGCAAGAACTGTGATACCCGAAATTGTATCGAGAACTCGATTTCTCGATTTCACCAGTATCGAAATGCTCGAGAATGTGCGAGCAGAAATCGAAAGCCTCATAAAATTGATATTTTGATTCCAAAAGAGAGAGATATTAAAAAATTGTAGATTTAGCATCCATTATTTTTCCAATAGATGACTTTTCTGGCGTTGTATAAATGCGATCAGGTTACGCTATATGGCGTTAGAGAGATAGGATTTCGTACTTAAAAAACTTCTTATACAATTTTGTGATTGTTTGTCTCCGTATTGTTTGAGCATGCCTCAAATATGGGTACCAGCAAAGAGAAAATACGCCATATTTTAGGGGTTTTCTTCGAAAAAGGCGAAAACGCAAGCCAGGCGGCTGAAAATGTGAATAGTGTTTATGGTCCTGCTTTCGTTGGTTTCGTCGCTTCCGTGCCAGTAATTTTAATAGCAAAGATGCTGCTGAATCGTAATAAAATCAATCCATTTCTGACACGGATGTTTACTGGTGACTTACGACAACGTCAAGCGAAACCGGTCGTGGTCGAATCGCGGCGAGCCGACGTAAACGGTGGCAAATCCAGGATTGACGGTTGAGGAAGGTTTTGCTATATGATTGGTGAGATTGACAGGGAATCATCTACTATGAGCTGCTCTACTACGGCCAAACTAATAATTAGAACCTATACTGCCAACAATTGGACCGTGAAGGACACAATCGCCCAGAATCGGCCTGCTTTGGCCAAAAGGAGAGGAATTGTGTTCCATCAAGACAATGACAGGCCATACACATCGATAGGGACTCGCCAGAAGCTCCGGGAGCTTGTTTGGGAGGTTCTTATGCATCCACCTTATAGTCCGGACCGGGCATTAAGTGATTGCCAACTGTTCCTGTCTATGGCGAATTATTTTGCTGGTGAAATATTCTTCTCAAGAGAAGCTGTTGACAGTCCCATTTTGTTTGCCAATAGTGATGAGGGTTTCTTTGAGAGTGGTTTTGTGAAATTACCTTCAAATGGCAACAAAAAAAACCTTCAATTTAATGCAAAAATATTGGATTTCTTTTTACTAGACCTAGTATTTTATTACAGTACATACTTAATATTTGTGTTGGATAAAATGCACAAAAAAGTGGCCACAATGCCTCATGAAATACGTATTTTTTGTAATTGGGATTACCGCCAGTGTTGCCACAAAAATTTTGTTAAAAATCTGCAAAGTGAAAATAAAATCTTCAAAAAAAACCAAACTCAAATGAAAAAGAAATAATTTTCTATTGGAAATATATTTTTGAAAGATGTTTATGCAGCAAAAATTTCCATTGCAATCTAAATTATCTATTATTTTTTAGTATAGCAAAACGTAGCCGTTTTCTTTGTTACAATATGGCTCAAAACCCGATGAGCGGATTTCAACCAAATTTGGACACCATTTTCCTTAGACCTGTGTCACGGGCATAGGTTATATTTTTATCCGTTGGGTGGCGCGTGAGTCGAGATATTCAGAAAATTTCTTATTTACGATATTACAAAGGTGTGGTGGTGGTGCAATAAAAAAATACTTTTATGAAAAATAAACGCGCTAGGTAGGTAAGCTATTCAGAATCTGTATTTATAATACGATTTTTATACAACTAGAGACGTATAATGGGAATGCGAAGAGAAATATTTTTATGAGAAATTAATTCGCTAGGTTAGGTGGCGCATAAGTCGAGGTATTCAGAAAATCAGTATTTATGGTACAATTTTGATGAAATTAGAAAAGTATAATGTTGGTGCGATTATCCGACTTAGATGACATTGAAAACATACATTGAAAATATGTATACGAGTACTAATAGTATGCAAAAAAAATAGTGAAAATATGTATAAAAATCCATTAGATGGCTCTGTGATCGAGATTTCCAGAAACTTCATATCTTTGGGTCGACTTAACTGAATTCGAATAAGCAATCCCTTACTCAAAATCGGGATAAAGTGAGTTTTAGCTACTTTTGCATTTTTTTCGGATTTTTTAAATTCTAAAAAAAAATCAAAGAATACCAAAAAAAATATATACTCACATATATATGTATATATTTGTTTTTTAATAAAATACGTTTTTTTTTAATTTTTTAGTTCAGTAAACAAATTTCATTAGCACATTTTTTCTTATTGAGAGCCTTCTATCTTAAAACAATACGTCTAAAAGGTGAAATAAAGTGTAGAGGGTGGTGGACGCATAATAATACACACTTTCATAAAAAGTTACATTTGACCTGAATATGGTTGAATTTGATAACACTTCCGCCTTTTAAACTTAAATATTTGAATTAACAGTCAAATCGCCAATTGTGGGGAGCTTAAAACTCCAAACATTTTCCTTCGAGTCTGCGCTAAGTCCAAAGTCGACTTGGATAAGAAGCCAACGATTGCGGGATTGCACGGCAACGCGAAAGGCTCGAACGCACCATCAAAAACTGAAACTTCAGAAAGAACCATGTTAGCCGCATTTAAGGCCGACATTTGCAAGTAATAATCTTTCAACAATAAAGTAAAAGAATGTTTCTTTGGTATGATAATAAAGATAACACGATAAAATGTTTTGCATATATTAATAAAAAAAATAACTCTAATTGCCCCACCCACTACATTCACACATGGATATGAGATTAAAAAAAAAAAGATTGTGCGGCTGATGATGACGAGGTTGGCTCTCGACTTGCTGATGGCGATGGTGATGACGTTATTGCAATATACAGACATACACGCTACATATGTACACCCATACAAACACGAATATTCGTATGCGTCTTGGCCAACACGCAGTCCGATAGACGAGACCGCAAACGACGCCGCTGCCAGCGCTTGGCTAACTAGCCAATATTTATGTTTGTATGTATGTGAATAGTTTATATATTGTAGTTGGCGTGCTTGTTTTGCCAATAGCATTGCAATGCAATAAAAATTAATTAAATCTTAGCCAACTCTTTAGAGCAACACCAACTAATTAGTACATACATAATTTTTTTTGTTTTTGTGTTTTGATTGCTTTCCTTTTCTGCTCTCAACGAGGAAACTGCATTAATATTGGTTGGTTTGGACTTATTTATTAAGGTGCCTCACACTCCATACTGTCCGAATATTGGAATAATTTTAGATTTGCATCAAATTGAGTTGGTTTAACTCGGGGATCTTTTCATACGAAATCTATGTGCGATTGGAGCTGAATTCTACATAAAATAAAATAAAAAATAGTTTTTATAAAAAATAAATAACAATTTTGTTAACTTGCAATGCTAATGTTAATGAAGGAGAGCTTAAATAATTGTTACATATTTCGAGGAGACATATTGGTTTTTTTATTTATTTTTTCTTTTGTCTTTTACGTTCTTTGTATAAAGATTTTATCTGCCCTGAAATGAAATTTTCCAAAGAATATTTTTTTAAACACAAGTATTAGATCTCTAACCACTTTTCAAATTTGTTTTTTCGAGCGGTTTTTGTAGCAAGGTTCCAAACGAGGTTTTTAGGTGAGAGCTAATGGGTTCAAATGTTCTACCAATATATTGCCCGTGAAATTTTGCTGTGTAATTCCTAACCTTTCATTTTGCATATTTTTCCACTTTCTTTAAAGCAAGTTAGGTTTGAAAATGAAAATACAATTTGAGCTAACTTATCCAAGCACAGCTAGTTTTTGACTTTTATATAGGTGTACTTTAAGAAAATACTTATGAAACCCGGTCCTTTTTCAGGATGCGACACAGTGTAATCAAACCATTCGTGCGTTATATTCAGATTTAATTCCAAAAATTGCGATTTAGGTCCTCTTTCACGACTTTATCATTGGGTTTTGTCTATAAAGCTGTAGCCCGTTATGAAAAGCTGCTATGAGGTTCGAATACAATGTCATGAAATCTAATTAACGGAAGTCATTTTATGCAATTTTGGATAATCTAATGTGGGATAAAAATGCGTGGAAATCCCCCTTTTTTTAGAAGCACCCTAATTTACTTGCCTATGGGATGCATTACTTCCCATACAATAAAAAATCGGTACTGTTTTTCCTTCGGAAATATAAAATCCATTACATTTTAAGCCGTCAACCAAAATATCTTTAAAAAAATATTAATTTTTAGAAAAAGTTTTGCAAATATTTTTTCTTAAACAACCCCAGATCGTAAAACAGTTTCAACTTGAAAGATGAAAATATGCAATCATTTTTTTAACGAAATCATAATACAAAATTTTGGTGATGCTTTTGAGCTTTTTTGAAAAGATTTGTTTAAGAAAAACTTGAGTAACTCAGCCAAAACTCGACCAATTGAAACTTACAGCCCATTTTTCGCGAGTTTCATTACTATGATTCTGTTTAGAATTTTTAAATATTTGTATGCAACGCTTCTAAGCTTAGACTGTTTTATAATCTAGGTTTTTTTTTAATATTATAAAAAACTATTTTTATTTATACCAAGCTCAATGTTTGTAGGTTTTTTCAAATCGATCCAGCGCACATAAATCTTAATATTTTTCCGAATTATTTTGTAAGTCTTAAAGCATAATACATCTTTTAGTTCCTATTGAAAGCCCGTATTTTTTTTTTTGTGAAGCACCCTAATGTATACATATGTATGTACATATTCAGTATCCATATCATCACAATAATTTTTACGTATTAATAAGAGTATTTTATAACTTTTTAAGTGCAAATGTTTAAGTACAAACTATTGTTAATGTATGTAGTATATATGTCTACATTAGTGCCACTATTTTGAAAATACGCGTCGAAAAACCAGATTTCCGTTGTAAAAAATTATCGTCAGAAGGCTGCTGATTTCCTAGCTCTTTATAGATCCAAATAGTGCTAACAAGAGTGTCATTGTGCAGAATCGTCTAATAATTAGAGAATTCGATTGTAAAAATTAATAGAAGTTCCAGGAATTTTTCATTCACATATCAGCTGCCACACTGTGCTTATTGGAATCAGTGGGGTAATTCATTACATCTGGTTCTGATCAGTTCGCTCTCTGAGTTGCGTTTTTGGTTGGACCATTCTCTATCCATAATCTCTTGAGTGAAGACTGAGCGCGGTCTGATCAGAGTCATTGCAAGTGACCTAGGCAAATTACCCTCCCACCCCTTTCTTGATTCCAAGACTAAAACTGTAACAAAGGAGTCTTGGCATATTATTGAATTTTCCCCGTTTAGACATTATCGAGTTATCAAATAAACTGGTTTGAATCAAAGGCACATTGAGCAGGTCAATATTTACGTTTATTCGGATAACCAGGTGGATTTTAAAGCCCTAACCGATTGCATCTCAATAGTTCGCTATGAGATTTATCAGGATATCGAACCATGGGGACATTGATAAACTAGCTGGGTAAAGTAAGCTTGAAGTGTTCTCTACAAGCGATCTCTACAATCGCAATGTTACTGCAGAGATTTCCTTAGGTCTCTACGAGCTCTTAGCGCCAATCTTGGAATACAAGGTTGCTGAATCCTAGTGAACTCAAGGCGACTGGAGACTGTCGAAAGAACTTAAGTTTCTACTTTAGTGGAACTCACAATTCTTGTTAGTTTGATTATAGTTCCATCTAAGCCGAAGGATCATATTAAAATAAGGGGGAAAGTAAAGATTTAACTGATCCAGCTCCAAATTGCCAACGAAAAAGTGGAACACAAATCCCTTTCAAGATATTCACGGTATGCATAATGGAAAATTTATATTTCAATATACAGTGACGGAAAACGGTATTTTTTATTACCATATATTTTTTTCATCGTTTTCAGGCTAAACATTTTTGATTCGTTTTTTAAAGAGTCCGCACAATAAACGATATTTTAATTTTTTCGTATAAAAAAATCATTGGGAGGAATTCGTTCAAAACAAAACTCGAATAATGCGTTCCAATCATTTTTTTTTTTGAAGTGAAACTTTTTTTTTTGAAGTGAAACTTCTTTGCGTTCGTTGGGCTGTAATTCCGGTATCGAATGAAACGAAAAAGCGACAGGAAAAGGGAGGGGATGGCGCACGTGGTGGGGCAGTCGGACGGAAGGAGAATTAATTTCTACCACTCTTTTTACTAATTTTTACCACAATTTTCAATAATTTCTACCACTAGTTTTACTAATTTCTACCACTATCATTACTAATTTCTACCACTATTTTACTACTTTCTGGCACTATTTTTTACCAGTTTCTACCACTATTTTTCCTAACGCTACTACTCATTTTTACCACTATTTTTACTAAATTCTACCACTATTTTTACTAATGCCACTACTCATTTCTACCACTATTTTGTTAGATTTTCAATAAATTCTACCACTATTTTCACTAATGCTACTACTAATTTCTACCACTATTTTTCCTAATTTCTTCCACTATATTCAAGAAAGCTGCCACTGATTTCTACCACTATTTTTAATACAGCTACTACTAATTTCTACCACTATTTTGTTACATTTTTACTAAATTTAACTATTTTCAGTTCGCGCACTTAGGTGCATGCGTGTTTTTTTTAACACATTTGATCGATATTTTATACTTTTAATTTTTTCGATCAAGATGGTTCGTGGTTTACATTTTTCCGATCAGATTTGATCAATATTGTGTAATCCTCATTTTTTTCGCTCAATCAATCGTAATTTTAAAACTTTCATTTTTTAAAAAAAAAATAGTCGCTATTCTTTGATTTCAATTTTTTCGATAGCAGTTTGTTTTTATTTTTTAGTATTTCGATCATAAAACATAAATCGTAATTATAATGATCAAATGTGATCGAAAAAAAAAATTAAAAATATCGATCAAATTTGTTGAGAAAAATTCAAATTTAAAAATAAAGATCAAAATGATTCAATTTAGCGAATTTAAAAAAAAATTGAACTATCCAATTTCATAGTGCATTCAATTCTAGTAAAATGAATTTTAATATTTTTTTTGCTGATGGTGTCGGACATTTTCCTTCATATAACGAATACTCAGAATTTTTTTTTTACGGGAAGAAATGCGCAACATCGTACACAAGAAAAATTATAAAAAATCAACGAGAATTTTTAGTCTCTTGAAACTTACACTTTGTTATACTAAAATCTAATGTGATATAAATTAGCATACTCACTTTTTTTAAATTCGGCTTAAAAAGTTAAAAGGTAGTATGGCAAAATTTAATGGCAAAGTTGTAGCATGAAAAACATTGTGCAAAATATAAAAAAAAAAAAGTTACTATGCCAATACCATTTTCCTGGACTGTATGTACATATTAAGGAAAGTGAACGTTTTAGCCTGTTAGAGTCGAGGGAAGTGCGCGAATAAACGCCGCTGAGCTTAGTTAATTAGTTGCAATGTAGTAAAAAATTTGTATTTCTTAGATAATTACGTAGAAAAATTATGTAAAAAAATTGAGACCAAAAAAACATGGAGTAGCGGCAACACAGCATACATACAGCAAATCAGAAGCATTTTCCGCTCATCGACTGCACCCACCCACTACTCTCCAACCGAGCGAACGCACCTCTTTTTCGTTCGCTTTAATTTTTACATAACTGGTGTGGAACACTTTTAGTTTCTTAAACGAAAAAAAGAAAAAACAAAATGCACACCACGCAAGACAACGGATGCCTCAATAAGCAGCGCAGGCGCATCGCCGCCATCGTTTCGTATTTTATGTATTTCCGAAGACGCACGCGATTTTAGCGGGAGTAATTAATTGAATTGGAAAATATTAAAATGAAAATGTGTAAAAACCTTTCAGAGAAAAATATCCAATCGTTAATTTTTTAAACCAAGTTTGAATTAAATTATTCGATAACACTTCTTTACAAATATTTGATAAATGGGTGGTACCTCGTTGAAAAATAGAATTTTAGACTAATTTTGGATCGCTGAATTTTTTCGCATTCCTTTTAGCAATAACTGAAGAAGGACCTCGAAAATAGGATTTTTGCCTATATCTCGAAAGGCTTAATGAAACCCATTTTCGTGTTCAGCGACCAAAAATTGGTCTAAAAAAATTTTTTTATGAAGTGCTTTTTTCATATAAACTAGTCGAATTTACCTTATAACTCAGACACACTATCATAATTTAGAGTTCATTCTAAATTTATGATTTGGCGCGGCAAATCCACAAACGCCTCCTTCTTTGATAACCGAAAGTTTCTTACAATATAAATCTGTAAACAATATTCATATTTGTTATCAATATATATGTATATACCACTCTTTGAAATATTACACTTACGCGGTGGAATTCATTTCTAAAGGGTATGAAAAATCTCTTATTCCTTCTACTTCCTCCTTCTCTGAAGAATCGCCAAACCCTCGTAGTAATATTTTTATTTTATTTTTATTTACTCAACTTGTACTTAATTTCAATGACAGCTGATAGAAATGTACTATTGAGCACGTTTCTTTGTAACCTAGTTGAAGTGAAAACAAGTAAAAACAGCGCTGTCTTCGGCTATGCCGAAGGCTTCATACCTTTCATGAATGGAAGAATAGTAAAAAACGTGTTATTGTATTACAATTTCGTATTACCTATAGTTAAAAGCGAAAATTTCCTTCAAATCAATAAAAATAATTCTAGTAAAGGCATTGTTATAAATTATTTAATGCTTTTCCTTATGTAATTAAAAAGAATTATGTTTTAAGAAGGGAATGGTTTTTGAATATTTTTAATATCGTATCGACGCTTGATATTCAACATTTAAAAAATACAAATAATTAAGTATTAATATGTAAGACCTACATATGTCGGTCTTTGAAAACAGTTATCAGATCCGTAAATAGTTCCCAAACGTTTAACGCTATGATTCATGTGATATTGCGCTGAGCTTATTACTTTTCGCAATAAATATTTGTCCTGAATTTATCTTGCCGATTTACACTGTGAACTCCGATCTTGATGAATACTAATATATAGCTAATAATGGTTGATGTTTGTGCAAAATTTCAAGCCTTTAGCTGTTTAAATGGAGGAGTTATGGTGCAAAATGCAATATCTGAACAATCGGTTGTATGGGAGCTATATGTTATATTTCTCCGATCTTCATGATTTTCAATACTGATACGTAGCTAATAATGGCTGATATTTCTGCAAAATTTCAAGCCTTTAGCTGTTTAAATGGAGGAGTTATGGTGCAAAATGCAATATCTGAACAATCGGTTGTATGGGAGCTATATGTTATATTTCTCCGATCTCCATGATTTTCAATACTGATACGTAGCTAATAATGGCTGATATTTCTGCAAAATTTCAAGCCTTTAGCTGCTTAAATGGAGGAGTTATGGTGCAAAATTCACTATCTGAACAATCGGTTGTATGGGAGCTATATGTTATATTTCTCCGATCTTCATGATTTTCAATACTGATACGTAGCTAATAATGGCTGATATTTCTGCAAAATTTCAAGCCTTTAGCTGTTTAAATGGAGGAGTTATGGTGCAAAATGCAATATCTGAATAATCGGTTGTATTATATGTTATAGTCACCCGATCTGGCCGATTCCGACAAATGTTTAATCATTTGTACAACGACACCTGCTCACCAAATTTCATCAAAATAGCTCTAAAATTGAGGGACTAGTTTGCGTTCAAACAGACGGACAGACGGACAGACGGACAGACGGACAGACGGACAGACGGACAGACGGACAGACGGACAGACAGACGGACATGGCTAAATCGACTCAGCTCATCGTCCTGATCATTTAGGTATACTTTTTGATGGGTCTATCTCTTCTCCTTCTGGCACTTACAAACATCGGACCAAACTTAATATACCATTTCATTCTCATGAAAGGTATAAAAACTGCGCTATTGTGAATTGGCTCTAAGAAAATATACGGGAAATTTAGATTTAAGACCTAATTCGTTTTTATTTACATAGAATTTGTAAATATATAGATACATACACTTAAAAATTTGCCAGTGCAACAATTTTCCGTACCTAAATAGCACAAAACAAATCGCAACTTACATGAAACAAGCTAACAGGGTAAAGGAAATTTTATCCGAGTTGGAGCGTTCTTTTGCAGCTAGGTCACATTAAAACGGGCCCATTGTGGACGATCTAAATGTGTGAAATTCACAATGGCGCTATTTTTCATCGAATGTGTGCCATAATAACAAATGCAAATTTTTTTGATCAGCTCTTTTGACCACAGTCGAAGATCGAATGTAGCTCATAATTAGGGCCTATAAGTTAGTTTAACAAAAATTGACTGCACGATGTTCCCTTTCAGAAAAACACGATTTATAAAATGTGGCAAAAGAAAAAGCTCTAAATTTATTGTACTATGTAATTAATTTAAGTTATAAACCTCCTCATTTTGAGCTTTTGGCAAAAACCAAAATGCGAAAAAGTAATAAATGCTCTGCCTACTAAAAATAAACAACGTACTCGTATCTACAGATATTATTTGCGGATAAGAAAAATACAACCATATTGTAAATATTCATATACTTATATCTGTACATAAATACATACATCCATATATACTACATGTTATTTAACAACAACAACAAAAACAACAACGAAATTTGCAACAACACGCAATTGCAGCACAACACCTCCAACGAATCGCAACTTCTTAATGCCGCTACAAATGTTGCACATTTATGATTCCTCATCTGGCATTTCAAAACAATTAAAACTTTTATAAATGCGCAAGCAAAACGTGAGGTAAATTAAAGAAGAATTGTGTAACAATTGATGTAATATACTATGCGCATACTCTTTAATGTAATATCTGCTCATTAAATGCTTCGACAAGATTATTAAAGAGAAGTTGCTCTGGTGAAATTTAGTCGTGAATCAATTTTAAAGTTTGACATAGTTTAAATTTTTTCAACGGTTTTAATTGGCACAAACCAATTTAATTTTTTTTAACCAAATACTCAGCCAACGGGGAAATGTGTGTTTAGCATACAGAGTCTTTATAATCATATATATGTATAATATATGTAAGATATTTTCTAGCAAAAGTTTCGAACTCTTTAAATATTTAATATTTTAATTATTGCAATATGGATATCAAACGAAACAGGTTTAAGAAAGCTAGTTTTCGAAAGTATTTTTAATAGGGTTGCCATCTGTTAAAAAATATAAATTAAATTATATTAAAATAAATATAAAATATTACAGCATGAAAGTCAACCGAAAAAGCTTTATGAAGGCCTCATTTGCAAAACATTTTTGAAAAGCGTTGCCACCTGCTCGCAAAAGGTTAGATACTTGAATTTATTTCATAAGTGAGCTGAAGTCTAACAAATGAAAGTAGTAAAGGTACGATTGCTTTTTGGATTAAAAAACAGATTATTGACATTTACCCAGATGTAACATTTAGCAAAGCTTTGCCACATCAGATAATTGTGTGAGTGGGTGATTTTCAAACATGCTTATATATTTCAAAAAATTAGCTTTGTTTTAAAAATAAATTCAAATATTTTTAATAAAACTTTTAATTTTTTTATTGGACTAAGCTTAAAGCGAAAAGTTTAAACGAGAAAAGTCTAAAATTTTGCTAGTTACCATTTTATTCAGTTAAAACTAATCGATTTTTTTCGAATGAAATTTTTTTCCGACACAATAATTTAATTACAACTTTAAAAAAATATAAAAAAATACATATATAATAAAAGCTGTAGTTTCTTTCATTCACTCCTGACGTTTCTAATTTCGTTTTTATCTTGTTATTAAAGCACCTGTTCTGAAAAAGGTCCTACCCAAAAAAAACTGTTTTATAATTTTCTCATCTAAATAAGGGTTTGTAATTAATAATAAATTTTGCATATAATTAGAATCAACGGTTAATAGGTCATAATTAATTTTGACAAACGTTTTATTGCCAGTTCCAAAAAATTTTAAAAACTCAAATTTTGTTTTACACACATAGTCCATCTTCCAAAAGTAAATTAGCGATGTAAAATTCGATGTTAGATATTCCACATTCAAAACAACTTTATCTCTTAAAAATATTATGGTCAATTTGACACTGCTCTTCGGCCATTTGCAAAATTAACTTATAAAAAAATATTTATAACAGAAAACTCTTTTAATTTTAATTTCAAACAAAAAAAACGAACATAAAAAATATTTTTTTTTTGACTTCGGATGGTAGCATGAAATGTCACAATCTGTTTCATTGTCAGGTAGTTAAAAAAAGTGACAATGGAATTATCTTCTTTATTGTGTCATGGTTTTTAACGGAAATATTTTTGAAGAGGATTGCCACCTGTTTTAAAGAGTTAGTACAAATTAATTAATAAGTTAACTCCAAGGCTATTAGATCGTTCGACAAGTTAAGTGTTACACATCTTACAGCTATCATATTCGATAAACTACCCATGACAATTACATCAAATTTTTTCTGATGACAGTTAGAGAGTAAGGTTAGAAATCAAGCATGCCATTATGGATACCATACAAGCGATTCAATGCAAATGGAACAAAATCCGATCCCATTCGAGCAAAGTGCAACTCATTACCTGACTGTCTAAAAGTCATAGTCAAGTCAAAAGATGGAGAGATGTTCTCTGCAATCGGAAGTAATAAATAACTTTTTTTATTTTATTCACAAATTTTTCAAACAGAAATCAGTAGAAATATATGGACTGTTGAAAAGGTGACACTTAAACTATATTGGTTACAAAGAAATAAGTTTTAAGAAAACTTCATTTGAAAAACATTTTGAGAGGGCGTTGCTACCTGTTTTAAAATTTAAATACTAACCAATTAAGGAATCGAATAATAATAATGTCTGTGCATAGAAAGAACAGCAACATAGAACCTTGGCCAAAAGTATTTGGCACCCTATAATTTAGTGAAAGTATAAAAACACATTTTGGAAAATTCGTACTATTTCTTCGAAACTGAACTACAGTAAGAAGTGATGGTCGTCGATGTTTTAAAAAGATCATCTCAGCTAAGTTCCGCTCAAAGTTCGAGTTTCTTAGATTGCATTCTTACCTCTTTTAATTCCTTCAGCAGCAACGAATCCTTGAGGCGCTCGCGGATAATTTTTCGATATTCGCGTTCATTAGTTAGCCATTTTCTTTCACTTGTTGGCCTATTATGGGGAGGGGTTTGTCACCACAAATCCCATTTCCTTCTAGAATATCAAACAGGAAAGTATGTATCTTTATTTATATCAAATCAGAAAAACAGATGTAAAACAAAAAACAAAAAAAGTAATTTCAATTAATTCGAAGCTTAAAGGCGTTATTTTTGGCAAAAATATATAGGAATTGGTTCGCTCATAATTTTCACATCATATAAGGCCCGGCTCAAAATTGTCGCGTCAAGCGTTACCGAAACATTAAAATTTCTCAGCACCATTCAATTTGTATTGAGCATCCCACAATAACAGGACGATAGCGCGCTAGGTCCTGAAGTTCGGTGCGGAGACAGAAGTAAAACAAGAAAGAAGATAAAAATGAGAAAGAGAAAATAACAAATGGAATAAAACACCAAGCAACGAAATTCGAGGGAATGTGAAAACGTCAAAAATTTGACGCGGTTATTTGGGTACGATGCGTACTGTCACTAGTTGGCGTTAGAAAACACAAACCCTGACGCTCAAATTTGGGTACCATAGTAAAATGCTTGCCAAAAATGGTAAATATCCAATTTGCTAAAAACTCATTTATAAAAATTCGAGGCAAAAATGAAGTTTGTAGTGTTTGGTTGTAAACAAACGCGCAGGCAAAATTCGTATGAGTGTCGGCGAAAAATGTTTTTTTTTTAAACCACTTTCAAAAAATTTACAAAACTAGCCAGAAGAGATGTGGTATTGCGTACGTAACAAGCTCACCAAAACCGTGTCCACAAAAAAAAAAAGAAACAAATCGGAAGTAATGTTTCCAAAATATCGCCTCTATTCCTTCCATTTTAGCAACCGCAGCTTTACGGCATTTTGTATGTGCGACAAATTATCTATTGTATTTTTTGCATGGTATCCCAATATATTTTCTAAGATTTTTCAGCTAGAAACAAGGAAAATTTTGGGCCACTTTTTTCGAACTGAGGTTAACATTAATTCAACAATTGTATCCAAACATTTAAAAAATACTATTTTGAAGAAAAGTTTAAAAAATAAATTGAAGAGTTTGGAGCATATTTTTTAATATCTTACAATCAACGAAAAAATCACTACAGGTAAACTTTAAAATCAAAGAAAGAAACATAACTTTTGAATGAAAACGCAAAAATTAAGACCCGCTTATGATTTGTTTGAATAAAATGTAAAGGAATAAAAAAATTAAGTTTGGCAGTTAAAAATAAAATTAAATCAGCTGCTCTCATTTTGCTACCTGTTTGTTTCCTCTATTTCAAATAACTGACATTGTAAGAAAAGATATTGTAGTCTTTTTTTAATTTTTCCTATGCAATTTCACTCTTTTTTATACTTTAAGGACCGTCGAGAAGACTTCGTACTAAAATTTATCTCCTCTTTGAATTCGTTTTCGTTTTCTCAAGTGCCTGCTATGTGTTTTGTTTGTAAATATAAAACAGCTGATGGACTTGTTTTGCATACAATTTTTCGTTTGAGGTATTTGGTTAAAAAACTCTCATCGGAAGTTCACTTTTTACTTATAATTTGTTGTCAAATTAACGCCTAGTCGAAAAAACGGCCCTAAGAAAGCTTTTTGAATTTGAATGAGAGTTCAGCTTTGAATTTTCATATGGAAACACAAATCAAATTTGAAGATAAATTAAAAGAGCGTGAAGGACGGGGATGCAATCACCGGAAGAAGTCTGATGTGGAGATGTGGTGATCTCTGAAATAGCTATAACTTCTGACATTGTTGTTTTTTCAATAATCATCTAATAAATAAATGGCCTTGAGAGCATGAAAATTATTTTTGATACAATAAAAATTAAAAATTTATATTGACTTGAAGTTTCTTTAACTCTCAATTTCGAAATCGACCATACGAATTATTATACAGAGAAAATTTAATTTCTTCCCCCTTACCTCAACTGCAAATTAATATCGCGCTTCAGCAATTCGATTATCAAGTTTATCAAATTCTCGCTTAACATCTCACCATGTATTTTATAATCACACTTAATTCTTCTTATAAGACAATCTTTTCTAACAACAAAGCAATTTTGATTCAATTTTTATTTTATAATTGAATGACCTTTTCGACTCAGCAACCACCATTGACTTCACCCCACCCAACTTGACTCATTTAATTTAACGCAATTTATCCGCAAATGGAAACAAGGAATTTCCAACAACAAGTTGCTTAATAGAGTTCGCCAGAATATCCCATAAATCATCATAGCAATCCCATTAGCAAGTCTAAGTGATATTTCAACCAAACAAAAACAAAAACAACCAAAACAGTGCGTCTCATCCCGCAATCACGAACAGCTTTGCGCGGCAGACCATTACCACCCAAAACACGCTTGCTCTCCTCCTCCACCTTTGCCGCGTTTCAAAAATAATTCAAGCATTTGACACACCAAAATCCACACAAAAGATGGGTCATAGAGACGGCAGATAAAACGAAAAATATCTGTGTGTGTGTGTGTGTGTGTTCAAATATTTGCATAACCGTAAAATACACCCTCATTGCATCCTAAACCCACACAAACAAACACAAACACCCTCCGCAAAGCGTTGGCAACAACACAAACCATAGGCGGGGAGCTGCGCCCTTTTTGTCAAGCATCAGCATCAGCCACATTTGCGGCAAACAAAATGAGCAAATAAACGCAACGGAACAACAAATTGACTCTTGAATTTTCACGCCGTCAAGGGTGTGGCACAACAATAATACGAATACGAACAATAACAACAACAGCAAACTGAAAAGGCGATTGCAAACAATGGCCGCATAGCAGGGGGTGATTTCTGCTAATCTCCCAGCTGTGGGATGTTGGCGGCTTTTTGGGGATTGGTGTTGTTGTTGCTGTTGTTGTTGTTGTTACTATAGTATTATGACATGAGATAATTGCGGCCAACACGCAAACCGACACGAGATCAACACTCATTACGAGTACGTACTCAACGGGTGCGACATGTGGGATTTAATACAACCATCCATCCAGCCATCCACACAAATATAAATACTAAACGCGCGCTAACTGCAAATTGTAGCAATGGCAACACGCCTAAACACCTTGAGTAAGTAGATATATGTATATACACCCCTGGGGTGGTAGATTTCGATAATGGGACTCTGCTGCAATTACCACCCCAACCCCACCCATTCCATTTCCATTGTTATGACTACAAGTTGATATCTGCCAGCCAAAAAAAAGCTGTAATGAATTACGATCGATTTTCGATGCCGCAGCCACTGAGCAGAATGACATTTCGAGCATATGCTTTCAATCGTTTTAGTACTGGTACATTGGTTTGGTTATCATTCGTGATGACAACAAACCCACTGTGCGGGGGGATGATAGATTGTGCAGCGATAAAAAAAAATTAATTGTTATGCAAGCGCATAACCAGGCAGAGATATATTTACTTCTTTATATTCTATACATACAGTAGGAGGTAAAAGTAAGTTGTCATGGTAGGCAAAGGTCTCTGGATATGCATCACGTAACTTTAAAATGATAGTCGCTCAAACTATATTACAAAAACGATACCCTTCAAACGCCGATTCATGAAAGTAAGTAACTATCGTATCGACTTTCCTCATTTGATCAACAGTTTCAAATCTGTATGTGTATGACGAACAAATGTTTTGTAAATATAGAAATTTCATAAACATATGCACTTTTGAAAAATTGGAAAAAAACCAAAAATATTATTCAGATATTAAGTAGTTGTAAAATAATTTATAATTTAGATCGATTACACTAGCTTAATTCTTACTTGTTTAGCGATATAACCATCCAGGATTCAGAATCAGGGGCCTGCAGTAGCTCAGTAGCCGAATGCCATATATAAAGGGCGTTTTTTTAGACTTGTGGTTTTCAATGAGGCAATAGTTTTTTCAGAGTTGGTATTTTTGGCAGCTGTTACTTGATTTATACTTAGTTCGGTTTGCCATTTCATAATGAACAGACTTACTCTTAAACAAAGTTTGCAAGTCGTGAAAATTTATTATCAAAACAATGGTTCGCTGCTTGAAGAAGACCCGAATGAGTCCATCCGCCATCGCGCGCAGCAATTGGAGGTGTGCCGATCCACTTTATATTTGCGGACGTACAAAATCCAACTCGTGCAAGAATTGAAGCCGAACGACCATCAGACGCGTTGCATGTTCGGTGAATGGGCCCAAAACGAGATGGCCATCGATCCCGATTTTCACAAACTATGAAGCTCACTTTTGGTTGTTAATAAACAAAATTGTTGCATTTGGAGTGTTGATAATCCAGAACACATCGTTGAGACGCCGTCGCATCCTCAAAAAATCACTCTTTGGTGTGCTCTACGAGTATGGGTAGAGGTAATCATTGGTCTATATTTCTTCAAAACACAAGCCGGCCATAGTATTACAGTCAATGGTGAACGCTGTGGACCCATGATTAATGACTTTTTCGTACCTGAATTGGAGGATGTTGATGTGGACGACCTTTGGCTCCAACAAGACGGCGCTACATGCCATACACCCAACGAAACAATCAATTTATTGAAGGAAACTTTTTGTGAGCGTGTCGTGGCCTCCAAGTCCGTGCGATTTAACACCACTCGACTATTTTTTGTGGAGTTTTGTGAAGTCGCTTGTCTACGCAAATAAGCCCTAGACGATTGACGTTTTGAAAGAGAGTATTCGGCGCGTTATTGCTGGCATATGGTAACAATTGCTGCAAAAAGTGGTTGAAAATTGGGACTCCAATTAAATAAAATTCTTTACCATAACATTAACACAACACCCTTTATAATCCGTAAATTACAGTTAATAGTGAAATATGCAACAAGTTGAAGAACAAGTTGTTTCGGGACTAATAATTTCTAATGTTTCAAGCAATGTACCGATCGTCAAAGGCCGGCGAAGGGCCTTCAGCCACCATAGTACTTGAGGACTTTGTAGGCTCAGTACTTTGTTGGCGATTGCGGTAGTGTGGGCAGAGAAGGAGAGCAGGGTGGCATTTGTGACCCCCATATTATAGACGGATTAACCGTTGGAATGGTGGTGCCATCAGGATGGATGTCGAGGTTCAGCCGGACCCCCTTCGCCCAGGTGGTAAATAGGTTCGCTAAGGGTCGTTTTTCTGTGAAGAAACGGACAGATCATCAAATACAATGAAGGTCGGCATTATCGAACAATCAACGGCATAGGAGACTATGACAATCTCAATTCCATTAACAAGGAAGCTACATTAAACAACCTTTTGACCAAAAAGAAACAAATAGACCATAAAAAAGGAACGAATCCCCAATTATGAATCCAAAAGAACTCCAAAGTTCACTGAAATAGAAACTTCGAAATTTCTACTGTTTTTAGATTAATTTCTTAGACTTTCTATATGGAGCGCACTTAATCGAAAATGTCCCATATTTTTGAAGAAATAGCTTCGATATTAAAAGTTGTGTAGCTTATAATAAAGTCTTTTAGATATTTTTGGCTTGCCGGGTTATTCCAATGAACTTAAGCAGCCTAAAGCCTCGCGAGGAAGCCTTTACAATTTCAGCCGTCAAAGCTATTCTTTGTCTTCACTTCTGAGTTCGAGTGGAATTTTCGCGATAATTTAAATGAATCGACGACATTCGATACTGCTAAATGCTCGGACACACCACAACGAAAATTACTTATTTTCGTCCAAATTACTTCGCAAAAACCAAGTGCGTTCACAATTGCCATTGATTCGATACAAATTTTCTGATTGAAGCCTTTTTAGATATATTTATAACTTCAAACCGCTATCTTTATCTTCATCCAATGGTTTTAAATTTTGATGGCATTTTGAATTAATTATATTATATAGTTTTGAATGTCTCTCTTCTAGTATAACTAGTATAACAAATCATAACTAATTCTCCTTCAAATTTGTTTCATATTTTCCCCGGCTTTCCGGTGGCGAAAAACAAAAATTATAATTGGTGCATACCAAAATTTTCTTCAATACAGCATTTGAAGATAATAATTCAAATATCTAAGTTTATTTTACGAAAGGATAAAAGTGAAGATACTCGCAAACGAGAGTCATTCTGTGTTTTTTATTGATTTTCTCAACCCTCCGATAGAGAGAGTGCGTCGCGAACACAAAACAACTAGCGACCACCTCATCTACTATGTACTCGTATATAAAGATAGGTACATATGTACATACAGACATGCTGTGTAGTCATCACACGAATATAAACAAAAAAAAAACAAAAACAAAAACAAAAAAATCACCAACAGCACACGAACCACCGAAGAGATAGACTCACTCTAGGGCTGCAGACTAAACAGATATCAGGTAACTTGAATCTGGTTTCGGTGCTTTGCTGCTGCTTCCGTCAATGCTGAACTCATGTTGATCAACCACCCACCCGCCCACGCAACGTGACCAACACCAACCAACCACCTCAGCCGCCATACATACATAAAAAAAAACTACAGCCATTGCACCCTCTAGCTGTTCGTGGTGCCCTGTTTGCGTGTCTACCCTGCGCCGTCCGTCCGTGTTGCATGAACTGCGTGATAGCAAAACCAAAAGCTAAAAAACAGCAGCGTTGGAGTCAGCAGCAGCAACAGCAGCAGCAGCAGCGCAGCGCAGCGAGGCCACCAGTATCCTTGCGTGTTTCTCTGGTTTGCATTAGCATTACGTATTTACTCACTCAAATAGGATTGGGGGTGGACAGCGCAGTTACTTAGACTGGCAGGTGAGACATCACTGGATCGAATGATGAAGTTTCATTCTACCTCTTGCGCTGCTCCCGTTTCCGTATTTCCGTATTTCCGTTTAGTTTTTGGTTTCGCTCGTTTGGGTTTTTTCCAACATTGGTGTGATTGTAGTTTTTTTGAGGGTAAAGTTTTTTGTAAATAGTTGTAGACACATATACTTACATCCATACGAAGCACAGAGAAGGATATACACGTATACACTTTTATTTTTATGCTTCTATATAGAAAACTACATAGAATATGTTCACATATGGATAGAGGTACGAGCATGCATTTAGGAGATATGCTGGGGTACTGGAAGTTGCCAAGCGATCGATATTCATGTAGCAGATGAGCTATATGTACAGAGAGACGAAAGCGTTATTTACGTATCTTGTCTTTCTATATGTCTGTACATTAGGGATCCCCTTAATTTGGGAAAAGCGATATTTAACCTCTTCTTTCTCACTTAAATTCACTCCAATTAAATTTCTAAGTGGAACGGATTATACTTGATTGAAATGAAAATAATTTAACAAAAAGTAAGAAAAAGTCTAATTCCATGTTCACATGGCAATGAAAACAAGTTGTTTTCAGGAGATGTTTTCAATATTAAACATGACCGTCCAGACAGCATTCCCTTTTACTAACTGGTTTTCGATGACATTTCTCTATTCATTTACCTTTTGTACTCTAAGGAAATCCGGTAATCGAAATGCTCCCCAGAGCTTCAAAATAAAAGCCTCGCTCTTTTTACGACTGCACTTCTTGGCAAACCCTCGGCAGAAAATATTAACAAAATATATAACTTTTTGAAACTATGCAGTTCATTAAAACACATTTAATCTCAAAACCAGATTTACACAAAGCACAAAGTCGTAAGCCCTGACAGCTAGTACTCATTTTGATATTTAGATATAAGCTTTTTGATATATCTAATAAATAATAATAATAATAAAAGCCTCGATCTGTGCACACCACTAATTCTATCTTCTATATAACTATCTTCTTCTTCTGTACTATAATAAGTCTGTAGAAAAATCGTGACTGCACATTGAAAATTTCTTTAAAAAAATTATCATAGGTGGAATGTAATAGGATGTATCTAGACAATTTTTTAAATTTGTGTCTTTCTGTTTGCAGGTTTGAACGCAGTAGTCTCCGAAACTACCAACCGGATTTTTACCGGGCTTTAACTAATGGGTAACCAGTGACCTAAGGCATAATATAGGATATATTTTATTAAAATATTATAAAAAATGTTTTATTAAATGCACAAAAAAAAAAAACAATTTAATAGAAATGGTTTGGAATTACTTTCTTTTATTCAACGACATCAACGTATGTAGCTATTTATTTAATTTTTTGTTGAAACTTTTCACATGAAATAAAAAAAAATGTCAGTTGTCCGTCTAGGAAAAATCTGTAATTCTAATAATTCAAAATAATACCGGTTGGAATAAGCATGGTTGAAGAGTTTCAATTTGAGGAGACATATTACGAGAACATGTGTGCACGAATTGGAAGCAACAGAAATACTCAAATGTTTTCAGATATATTGTTAAAATTTAGAAATAATACATATCCTGAAGAAGAAAGCGTAAAATTATTGGACCTGATAATTTGTGTCGTACAATTCATTCATTACGAGAGCTACGAGGGTTGCCTTTTATATTTTTATATTATATATAATAATGAAAACACAGTCAAATATTAAGGAAAATAGTTTTATTGTTTTTTAAAATATTCTCCATCCAAGTCAATACACTTCTGCATTCGCTTGAACCAATTTTCAAAGCACTTTTGCCACTCAGAAGAGGATACCTCTAAAACGAGCTGTTTGAAGGCTTCTACAGCTCCTTCAGGCGTTGAAAAACGTTGACCTCGCTTCTTTTTTTTTTTTGATGTTCGGGAATAAAAAGAAATCATTAGGTGCCAAATCAGGGCTGTAAGGCGGATGATCCATCAATTCGACCTTTTGAGTCCTCAAAAACTCTCTTGTGTGAATCGATACGTGAGAGCTCGCATTGTCTTGGGGAAGAGTGATTTGTCTTCGGCGGTTGGTTTTCCTTA
The DNA here is from genome assembly GCA_951828415.1 of Anomoia purmunda. Lineage (NCBI taxonomy): Eukaryota > Metazoa > Arthropoda > Insecta > Diptera > Tephritidae > Anomoia > Anomoia purmunda. Next base: position 42,704,265 of record OX639995.1, read on the forward strand.
ATTCTCCCAAAACTTTTGGCAACCAAATGGTTGTATACCACTCAGAGTGGACCGTTTTAAGTCTATCTAGTGGAACAGTTGCGACATGACTAGATTTTTCGAAAAAAACAGGCGACCATTTGCTTTGAGGTGCTTCTTGCGCGAACAACTTTTGTTGGATTAGGCTCGTCTTGGAACACCCATACAGTCGATTGCTGCTTTGTTTCCGGCTCATATGCATAGATCCAAGATTCGTCACCTGTTACGATGTCATAGACGTGCTTTGATTCACCGCGGCTAAATTTCTTCAACATTTCTTTACACCAATCGACACGAGTCCTTTTTTGGGCAATTGTCAAATTATGCGGTATCCAACGAGAACAAATCTTCTTTACGACCAAATGTTCATGTAATATTGAATGTATGCTGGTCCCACTAATGCCCAACGATGCCTCTATCTCGCGATATGTCACATGCCGATCTTGTATTATCAATTGACGCACAGCATCGACTGTTTCTGGCGCAGCCACCGTTTTTGGACGACCTTCACGAAATTCGTCCTGCAAAGATTGGCGGCCACGTAGGAACTCGTTGTACCATCGTTTCACAGTGGCTAAGTGTGGTGATTCAACACCAAAAGTATAAGTAAGTTAATTGATGCACTCCTGTCTCAATAATCCACGTCGAAAATCGTAGTAAATAATCTCACGAAAATGTACACGGGCTAATTCCATTTTTAGGCAATATGAATTTTTAAACTCACTATAAATAAACACAAATAAAACTCGTAAGTGAAAACGTTATATGCAAGTTTATGCCAAAAAATACCAAACTTTACGATAAAAATATCTAATTACAGCTAATCACATGTAGTGTTGCGAAGGCGGAAAATATAAAAGGCAACACTCGTACACAAAAAAGCTTTATAAACTAATTCTGTTACTGAAATAAAATTTTATACTGGTGTTTTATGTACATCTACCTAAGTATTTATTTTTATTCTTTGGTATTTCATCTGCCTAAGCATAACTATTATAAATATTTCTCATGAAAAAATAAAGCGTACCGAAGCATCATAGGTATAGCTATCTCTTATCTCTAAATGACTTTAAAAGAATAACCGAAGGTATTGCATAACATATATTTGACCATCATTTGTCTGTCTGTTTGAACTCACTAACATCCGAAACTACTGAACGGATTTTCATAGTGCTTGAACATAGGGTATATTTTATCAAAATATTAAATGAGAACAGATGTTTAATAAAAATAGTGTAGCATCATTTGCTCTTGAATAAAATTTTATTTTTTCAACAGCATCATGGTTTTTGTTATTCATTCCTTCTTTTTTTTAAATTTTCAATCAAATTGTTCTGCACTTGCATATCCAATTTTATTAATTTTCAATAAATCTCTTAATTGTGGGGTGTTCATTGATGATTGGAAAGTTTTTTCTATATCGCCAATCTTCAAGAGTGGTAACAAGAATAATGTTTCTAATTATCGACCAATCTCTAAACTGTCGACGGTTTCCAAATTGTTTGAGTTTATTGTCAAGCAGAAGTTATATTTCGTGACTAAGCGTTTAATTTCGTCTGAAGAACATGGCTTTATGTCGGGTAGGTCTACCGTAACAAATCTCTCAGTTTTCTCAGAATTTTGCCTGTATGCTTTTAATAATCGAGTTCAAGTTGATGCAGTTTATACCGACTTTTCCAAAGCCTTCGATAAGATCAGCCATTCAATTTTAGTTTCAAAATTAGCAAGCCTGGGCTTTCACTCAATTTTTCTTTCTTGGATAAAATCATATCTCTCGTCCCGCAGATGTACCGTCGTGGTAGATAATGCGCCTTCCCTTCCATTCATTGCGTCCTCTGGTATTCCCCAGGGGAGCATTTTAGGCCCCCTTCTATTCATTATCTTTATTAATGATATATCTAGCTGTTTTAAGCATTCTCAATTTTTACTATATGCTGATGACTTGAAAATATTCAGAACTATTTCAAGGGATTCAGATTCTCTTAAGATCCAGTCGGATCTTGATAATGTTGCTTTCTGGTGTAGAAGAACCAATTACATTTGAATATAAAAAAATGTTTTCATGTTTCATTCGCCAAATCTCGCTCCCTTATTGCTACTTCATATTACATCAGTGGCTCTAAGCTATGCACAGTGGGCGAAATTTGCGATTTCGGTGTGATCTTTGATTCAAAATTCTTATTTCATAGCCACCTAAACTCCACTATTGCCAAGTCATATTCTATGCTTGCTTTCATTCGCCGATTCAGTTCAGGTTTAAGTGATCCTTACACCTTGAAACTATTATTTACCTCGCTTGTACGCTCTAAATTAGAATACGCAGTCTTCATCTGGAGGGCATACTTTGAACGCCACATATTGAGACTCGAAAGAATTCAGAAAACGTTTATCAGGTTTGCCCTACGCTCTTTACATTTTAGTGGCCCGCTTCCTTCTTATAGCGCTAGGTGTCAGCTAATTAACTTAAAATCTCTAAACTCTAGAAGGACTATACTTTCTCTCACTTTTGTCTTTGATATCATTCAAGGTGCGATTGACTGTCCATTCTTACTAGAACGTATTCACTATAACATCCCTTCAAGGAACCTTTGTAATCATGATACTTTTTTCCTAGAACGAGCAAGAACGCTATATGCAACTAATTCTCCTATTTTAAGGACTCTAAATAAATATAATAAAATCATGAATTCCGCTGCACTTGATTTCTATTTACCAAAAACTAAATTTAAGCTTTTGTTAAATGAATTTGTTAAGTAATTGTTAACTGTGTCTTTTTTTATCACAATAATCTGTAAGAAACTTTTATATTTTTTAGATTATATACATATATTGAATAAATAAATAAATAAATAAATGAAAATGAATGTCAGATATCAGGATAAGAACGGTGAATCCGTCTATGCAATTTATGTAGCTTCAAGGATGACTCTCAAAATGATCTTGATAAAATAAAACAAAAAATCAAAGCGTATCGCACGCGGAATATAGCTAGTTGAAAATATAAATGAAATATTATAATATGGATACCAAAATGAAGAGGTTTAAAAAAGCTTAGTTTTGAAGAAGGTTGGCACCTGTTTAAAAATTTAAATTCAATTGAATTGGTAAGATAAATTAATTATTGCGATATTGATTTCAAAATACTGAAGTGTAAGAATGCTTAATTTCAAAAACATATTAGATGAAAATTGCCACCAGTTTGAAAATTTTATTGTTTTAGATGATGAGAGAATGAATTATTGCATGATGTGTATGGGAATACGAAGATTTTTTTTTTTGATCTTCCAGTTTTCTGACAGGATGAAAAAGTTAACTGATCTTCAGTGGCGCCGAAACCGGTTTGTCTCCAAACCAAAAAAAAGGGTTTAAGCCCGAATTTTACAAAAATATTTAAACATTTTTAGCTACTTGAGGCTTGCACATTGTTACTCTAAAATTTAAAAACAAAACTGCATATCAAAATTTTTTTCGAAAATCCTTATTAAAGAGTTTGAAGTTTAAATAAATTTAATTTTTTTTTAATTTTCTACAAAGTTTACAATTTTTACAAGAGAACGACCGAACATCGATCTTTAGGCTGAGTTGATGCTGAACCGAACTTTATCAAAGTCTAAAATAATCAACGATATTAGAAAACTCTATATTTGTATTAATGTTTTTAAAAAAAGACGAACATTTGGTTAAACCAGATTTAGTTAAGTTAGTTAAGTTAAGTTCGTAACATAAAATTGACAAATATTCGGACAAAGTTCGGTTTTTTGACCGAAGTCGAAGTTCGGTTGTCCTCTAATTTCCACCCTAAAAATGCAGCAGTCAATTTTTTATATTCATGAAATCCTTCTACAGATATCTACCAAAAATGCAAAGCAGGAATCTAAATCTGGGTATGTAAATCAAAACTTTTCTTCCACTAGAAATAGCCCAATCTCGACTTTACTCTCATCGTTTATGTATGTATTTAAATATTTAATTACCCTTCATATTTGTATGTGCCAAGCTTCTTGCAACCAAATGTCTGAACGATTTCAAAGATTCAAGCCGCAGCTTACTCAAAATGCATGTGAAGGAAGGGAACATCACATATCCTCAGTGGAGGCCTAATTATCCATCCAATTACGGGCAAATAGACGCACCTTTTCAACAACATTAGCAACGCGTCCATACGCCCACGCCCACACCCACACCCTAAACAAAAAACAGCAACAGCAAATGCGTTTAATACGAAATGAATAGGAATGAGAATTATTGTACTTTAACGAGCGTTGAGTTCAAAAAACATCTGCCAGATAGTTAAACAATCTGTCAGAGTCTGACACATGCCATAAAGTTGCCGTGATGCAACCTACACACACACACACACACACACAGAGACTCAAACACGTACACATATCACCACGGCGACGACGCAATCAAAAACCAAACAGAAAATAAGACCAGCAATGAAGAAAGGAACATAAAAAATAAAATAGGGCAGACAACCCCTGCAACATTGTTCACACCTTGCTGCAGAGAGATAACCAATTTTGTTCCAAACGCAAAGTAACTAACTGTTATGAGCATAACAACAATAATAATAATAAATCAGTAGAAATTAAGGGCGGAAACGGGTAGTAGAGTGAAAAACAAAAACTAAATTGAACTGTTTAACTTTTCTCGTTTTTCTTCTTTTTTTTTACTTTATTTTCAAACCACAAAAACAAATCGTAGTTAGCAGAGGCTGGAGTTGAAGCGGGAGAGAACAGTTGGAAGTTGCGGCTGTATCAGTGGCTGTGGCTGTGGCTGTAACTGTGGCTGTGACGCACGGTGTTGCAACAGCAGCCGTTTCTTGGCACATGCCATTGACCCAACCACTAGCCGAGCCGCTATTGTAGCGGTCAATAGCCCTTCAGTGGCTAAATCGAACGCTAAATGCGTTACGGTGTTGGGGGAGCAAAAGCAACTGTAAGGCATGCGCAGCGGTTAAGGATAATATTTACTTCGTAGCTACTCGTTCAGCTGTTCGTCTAAGCGGTGAGAAATGAGCGGAGGTAGGAATATCGTAAGGAAGTCAGAAAGTAGTGAAATAAAACTAACGATAAGTAAACGTTGTAGGATTGGGTTTTTATTTTCATACCTTCAATTATATTGTTGCGCTCTATTTTAAGCTTTAGGCACCGAAATAAGATTCTAGATTAAAAAAAATGTAATAGATATGTCCTCCATATATATCAGATGTTCAACAACGTCTGCTAACTATTCGACACTTTATTTGTTTTTATTAAATTTTTTTCTGTAAAAAAACCATATCAATCAAGCTTTGTGCAAAATTCTACACATTTAATAAAATACTTAGAAAATTTTTGGATATTCAATTTTATAGTTCATTCAATTTGGAAATTGCGTTGATTTTTGATAATTTTTTGTTTGACGACAGTGTTGCCAATCTCCCGTCACCGCTTCGCGACCTTTTCGGGACCATTCCGTGGTTCTTCTACTACTTCTACTACTACTACTAGTTACTAGTACTAATGCTACTCCTACAAGTTCTACTGCTACTACAACTACCACTACTAATAATTAGTACTAATGCTACTACTGTTTTTACTAAGGCTGCTATTAATTACTACTACTATTTTTGCTAATGTCTACTACCATTTCTACTAATGCTACTACTTATTACTATTATTACTATTTCTATTAATTTCTACCACTATTTCTACTACTATTTTTATTACTTCTACTACTAATTACCACTACTATTTTTATTACTTCTACTACTCATTACCACTACTATTTTTACTAATTCTAATACTAATTTCAACTACTATTTTTACTAATATCTACCACTATTTACTAATCCTACTACTATTTTTACTAGTTTATGCTACTATTTTTATTAATGTCTACTACTATTTTTTCTAATTTCTACTACTATTTTGTTAATGCTATTACTAATTACTACTACTATTTTAAATAATTTCTACTACTATTTTTACTAATTCTATTACTAACTACTACTACTAGTTTTACGGTTTTTACTCATTCTTCTATTATTTTTGCTAATGCTAGATACTACTAATTTCTACAAATATTTTTAATAATTTCTACTGAAAATATATCAAAAGTCCACAGAATTTTCGTTATACTATAATTAAATGGGTCTTTAAACTGCATACCAAAATATTTCCTAAAAGCTTTGATAAATAAGTTTGAAATTTTGATGAAAAGTTGGTGACATTTTGCACAAAGTTTAAATCTTGAATTTATATCGTTTTGATTGTAGAATGAATAATATTTTTGTAAAAAATAGGAGGCAAATGCCCACCCCTGCAGCTTCGATTTAAATTATGATATGTAATATAATTATGAAATATGCACCAAATTTTTAATCAGAAACTTTAGAAAAATTTTGGGAATGCATTTTTATAGCCTATTAAATTTTAGTGCAATAAAGTGTAGTTTTCAAGTGTCTAAAAGTTCGCGTAAAATACAAAAATCAAATCAATCAAATACAAAACAACTTTGAGCATTCGTTACATGGAGGAAAATATCAAAAAATTAACAAAATAAGGACGAATTGGTTGAAACCTACGCCTTATTATGTTGAAACTAATTTGACCACAAAACTACATTTTCAACATTGTTTTTAGAAATTCCAATTAAAAATTTTATGTGTATTTTTTGAAATCTGCTGAATTTTCGGAAATACATACGTAAAAGGTTCGAAACATTTATTTATATGGTTTCTGTTATAGAATGAGCTACGAGTATTACTTACTTACTTAATTGGCGCTATAATCGCTTAAGCGATTTTGGCCGAACTTCTCCTACAATTTGTGGTATGAGTTTTGATGTTGTAACACAAATTGAGGAACCTACAGTTTTACGCCGACTCCGAACGGCGAATGATATTTTTGTGAGAATTTTTTTTCCCAGCAGAAATACACTCGGAGGTTTGTCATTGCCGGCTGCTATTAGAAACAGCTTTTTATATAATTGTGGATGTTATTTGGCCCGGCCGGGATTTGAACTCGGGACAAACCGAATGAAGTGCGCACACGCTAAAAAATTATAAAATTAAGAAGAGTGAAGACTTCTGAGTGGCTTCGTTCAACTATGAAGGAGAATCGTTTAAATGGTAAATAATTAAACTGAAATTAAATTAAATTATTGATAACATTACTCTGGTTAAGTTTACGTTGAATTTCAAAGGATTTTCTATGCTGTATGTTCAAGTAAAATCTCATCTGAAATTGAAGATAAAAGAAATCTTGTAACTGCAAGGGGACTTAAACTTTGTACCTCTTCTACATAATGGGCGCTGAAATTAAATTGTGTATATTTTTATTTTTGACTTATATATTACTTTGAACGAAGTATTATCCAGTTCTAAGACCTAGACAACATTTTACTTTATTTTTTCATAAAGAATAAATAAACAGCTGAATTGGTTTTCCCCTATAATTTCTCTATTTCAATTTCGAATATTATGAAAGATATTTAGTTGTGAAGACATTAATCAAAGACACATTTCGGCTATAGAAACCATTAGATATTCTTTTAATAATTTGTCATGGAGCTTACAGAATACAAGGTGTTGCCTTTAGAAAAAACTAAAATTCAAGTTTGACCGGATAGGTTAATGGGTTCTATAGCCAAAATGCCTTTGGTTAATACCCTTGCAACTATAATATACATAAATATACAAAAATTCACAAAAATCGAATTATAAGTAACAAAAATAATTTAGCTTATTTTACAGTTACGTTCCCATTTTTAAAATCACCACAAGGTAAGTACTCAAACCCGAAGGGCACATTTTCAACTTTTTTAATTCCATACACCGTAATACGGTCTAATGTCTACCCCCTATAATAAAATACAAAAATATATTCGTCGATTTAATGTTGTAGAACTTTTCTGTATGTAAAAAAGTAGAGCTTTTCAAGGTTAAGACAAATATATTTGCCCCTTCTTTTGGAATGTCACAACAGCGGTATGGATTCCCTTTGCACAGTTCACAGTCAGCACCGCTATAATTAATAAAAGCTGTAGCTTGGATAACCGTAGAAGCTCCGCTTAGCTCTTTCGATCTAATTTTGGCCAAAACGACCTAGCGATCCCACACGTTCTATAAGACCGGAGACCAGAAGAACTCCGAAAAGCTCCTTGCTTAAGAAATATTTTTCAAGTGCACCCTGCCTGGCTAGCTCATCCAAATGTTAAAAACAAATAAATGGAGCAGTCCACCACTGGCTCGAATAGCCTGATGTGACTTCTATAGCAGGCCTGTGTGTCTATTATGATATTATTGAGCTTTTATTTTTCAAATGCATTTCTTATTTGTCGCACAGAGTGCCAATGTAAAGAAGAAATAAAAGTTTAAACCAAAATGCAAAGTTTTTTACCACCATCCATGTGCGGTCGTGAATTCTTAACACAACAGTTTCGCCGTTTACTGTTATGGCTAATTAAAAAGCATTGTGCGAGCCCCCTCCGACGAATACGCGGGCACATCCTTAATCTCCAACGTCGATCGTTTGTCTTTCGAAAATCCATTAATACAAAGCATAGGGAGGCCGGTAATATTATGAATTTTGGCTCGTGCGCACCTTGCAACAAAGTACCACACATTCACACATACTCTATACTCGCTCATTCTCTATGTTTTTGTGCATCAATTGCATGCACATTAACCGTTGAAACCGCTCGCATGTTGAAACTCTGCGGCGACGCGCATTTGTGGTGGCACCAAATGCAGCTTGCATTGCGAAATGTGAAGCTGCAACAACTGTTGCAGATCATTGTAGCAGCCAATTTAGAAGTCAATGATCCGCACACGCGCGCGCACACAAACGCACACACGCACGCTAACAAACTTGAAAGGGGTAACAATGCCTGAGATGACTGCTTGCTTCGCTGTGCAGCTAACCTGCACAGGATGTTTATCCTTTGGTCCCATCTTCTGCCTTGCTTCAACTTCGCCATCGCTTCAATGTTGCCTCTAAAATACAAGATCATTATAATTTTATTTTTTTTTTCGTTATCCTTCTGCTTCCCCCAAAGTTGATGTTGATGCATTTGCGCCACGATCTCATTGCGACGCCGTTGTCGGGTTGTCGGATTGTCGGCTTGTTGGGGAATCCGCTGCAGATGCGATCTATGCAACCGCACGTGCCGTTTATTTACGAGATCAATTCAAGATGTTGCCGCATTTGGAGGGATGATGCACCTGTTGCCACCTGTCGCTGTGGAGGCGATCCATGCACTTTAGCTGCAGTTGTAAGTTGGACTGACTTTTGTACTTTGGTATTCTAGTTTTATCCCTTGGCACGAGTATGAGGACTTTTTCAAACAAAAAAAAAAAAAAAAAACGAAAATTGTGGCAAGAAATGAAAATGAAAGCAATTTAAATTCGTATGCATTTAAAAGTATATGCCTATACATACTTGAATATAGAAAAACATTTGTAAATGAAGGCAGACAGCAATTAATTTCTTTGGGGTTGATCTTCAGTTCTTCTCTGTAGATTACGACTACGTTGCAACAGAATTTAACGGTTACTTGAAATTGTGAAGCCAATCAAAAATATTCAAATGGAAATTAAATGCATACCTTGTGAGAGCTACTGAAAATTTATACTAAAATAAAACAAGTAAAGAAGTGCTGTCTTCGGCCCTGCCGAAACCTTCATACCTTTCATGAATATATAAAAATTTAATTTAAACTACTATATTAAGCGGTAGAGCTAACAAAAATCCCGTCATGGTCATTGTAGGAGGTTTCATATGTTATTACTCTCGGAGATACTGTCCGCAAAAAATTCGTCAATAAGAGGACAATCATAGTCTGTTATACATAGTAGGAAAATTTTCTAGCAATCAATCTCAATATCATTCCAATTTCTATATTCCAAGGAATGCTATAAATATTAAAGTCTCCAACGAAAGCCTATTCTTGATGATTTTCTCAGTAGGCCTGGTATAATTTGGTAAGTTAATTTCAAATTATTATCTTCTTTAATTCCGGAGTTATAACGCCGCCGAACCTCATATCTGAATAATCAGTTGTATGTCAGCTTGAAGTTATAATGGTCCGATCTCAATGATTTTGGTTGTGTACTTTTAATTAACTACAAGTGAAAGGAGTGCCAAATTTCAAATTATTTCTTCTTTAATTCGGGAGTTATAACGCTTCTGATAATTTTCATTATATACTATTTTTAATCATATGTGAAAGGAGTTCCAAATTACCTTAGCTACTTTAGTGTAGGAGTTATAATGCAAAACGTCATGTCCGAAATATCAGTTGATCGAATCTATAAGTTATAGTAATCCGATCTTAATAATTTTCATTACACACTTTTTATTAATAATGTTCTTAGCTGCTTTGGTGCTGGAGTTATAATGGAAAACCTCAAATCTGAACAGTCAGCTACTAATCTTCGATCTGTTCGGTTTCGGCAAATGTTTAATATATTATTGAAATATATATATAGAAATATTTAGATATCTCTAAAACTGAGGGACTAGCTTGCGTTCAAACAGCTAAATCGAATCAGTCCGTGGTCCTGATCATTTTAGTATACTTGATTATGGGTATATCTCTTCTTCTTCTTATACTTACAAAAATCGGACAAAAGTTATAAGATAATTTTATCTTCATAAAAGGTATAAAAACACTTCATCCAGAAAAACTATATTCATGGAATCTCCTTATAATAGGCATTTTCTTCATCGAATCTAGTGTATTTACAAATTTTTAATAAATGATTTTTTTTAGAAAGCCTATTCACTAAAAAGAGTGAATAAAAATTAACAATTTTCGAAAAAACTCGAAAATTATCTTATTTTTCCATTTAGACGTTAGTAGCTCAAAAGTCTCGAAAATTATCTTATTTTGCCATTTTTCCATCGGCAAACTAAATGGACCTATAAAACTATACCCATTGAAGGTTAGGTTTATTTGTTATCCTGGAGTTTTTTTTTTGCAATAACTGCCTTTATCATTCTTTGAAAAAATGAATTAAACTCATTTTCGTGGTCAGCGATCCAAAATTAGTCTAAACAACATTTCTTTAATGTAGTACTTTTTTTTGTGAACTAGTATTAGTTATATTTCCAGCGCCTTGAAATCTATCCTTTTTTGGCAATAGAATTTACTACATAGATTCAGCGAGAGCCCACGTTAAGAGCGAAAAATTCGTAATCAGATGCATGACTTTGGTTACAAAGAAAAATTTACAACTAAGTTCAATGAAAAAATTAACCGGTCGAATGGTGATTTTTTATTACAAAGTTGGCAAGGCCAAAAGGCCTGCATATTTTTTGTAAATATTTTTCATTAATATATACTTAGTATATAAAAATGTAGCTGTTTTCTTTGTGACAACTTTACTCAAAAACCGATGACCGGATTTCAACCAAATTTTGGCAGTATATTCTCTAGACCCGTGGAACGGACATAGATAGGTTATAAATCCGTTAGGCGGTTCAGAAAATCTATATTTATAATTTGAATTTGATGAAATTCAGAACGCATAACTTTCCACTAGATGTCACTAGAGTCCATTTATTCAAAAAATTATATTTATGAAAATTAGATACGCTAGATGGCGCTATAGGCGACTTATTTAGACAATTTTTATTTATAATCCGATTTTGATGAAATTAGAATCGTATAATGGGGCTGCAACGAGAAAAACTTAAAAAATATAATACGCTAGATGGCGCTAGTCACGAGTTATTCAGAAAGTATGCTACAGGTGCAATAAGAAATGGTTCTATAGCCTGATTTATATGATATTGAAAAAATACATACGGAGATGAACGTATGTAAATCAAATTAGCAATAAAAAATTGAAATTATTAGCGAGAGATTTGAAAAGATTGAAGAGATTTCCAGAAAATTCATATTTATGATTTGAATTAATTTAAAACATTTATATTAACTATAACTTACTATATTTGTTGGGAGAAAATATTAAAAATATTATAAAAAAATTATTTGAATAACTGTATATACATATGTACATAGCTATGTATGTATGTATATCATAAATTTAGATAACAGCCTGAAGTTCAATTGCATAATTTTTTCATCTATGACAAATCGCCTGACAAATGTCCTCCCTAAAATTTTGTTTTTCAATGTTCTAGTCCTTTAACTGCAATTTTTAAGAAATTTATTTTGGACATTCTTGCTTGCACTTTTCTGCTAAGCGTGGTTTTGTTCTTGAAGGCTATCTGCGTCTACGTTTGTTGTTTTACTTCTTAACATTGCATGCTTCTTTTGTTTTTCTAGCATCAGGCAAAGTTTAACCTCAAAATATGATCGAAAATTTGAGAGTCATGAAAAAACCATTAAGAGTTATCAAAAAATAAAAATCATAAAACAGCGATTAAAAATGATCGAAAAAATAAAAATGATAACATAGCGATTAAGAATTATCGTAAAAATACCAACAAAAAAATACGATTAAATGATAATTGGTTTTAATAATACTAAACGATTATTTTCAGTCACTGGATCTGTTTTTGGGGAAAAAATAAATCTTGGTGGGGTAGTCTTGACTAGAAAATAAAGCTAGAAAGCGAGCTAACAAAAACATTTAAAAAATGAGATTCTTCATTAAGTGCTACATATGTACATATGTATGTATAAATAGCTAAATGTGTACGTAAATCTTTGAAAGTCGACTTCAAAGAACCCCAATCGCAATGCAAGTGAGGACGCAGGTTTTCACATACCAAACGGTTGTCATCATTCAAAGAATTAGATTTCTATAAATATGTATGTATGTACGTATGTATATATAAAAGCGATTCAATAACAAAGACACTCTTTAATGCTGAAGAATTTTAAATGTTTGTACAGTATATATGTATGCACTTATATAACTATATATGTACCTGGATTTTAAAGTACAAATACCGGCGCCAATAATACGAGTATTAGAGGAGAATTTTATAATCTTTTCTAATAAAATAAATATGTATGTAATATTCATTAAATTAATTTTATTTAATCGTTATATGGAAACAAATACTTACTTAATTGGCGCTATAATCGCTTAAGCGAATTTGTGGTGTGCGTCTTGATGTTGTAACACAAATTGTGGGACCTACAGTTGTACGCCTACGCCCGATCGGCGTATATTTTTTGGAAACAAATGCGATACTCAAATTTAACGCACTACAAAACTGCATACTCGAAAACAGAGATTGAAAACAAACCGAACGTATCACTCCCCCTTTCTACAACAAGTACGAAAAGTTTGTGCTCTGTTTTTCATACTTGCGTCATTTCGTTTATCGTAAAAATACTCATCATGAGCAAAACCAAAAAAAAAACACCATACACCACCGGCAATTTTCTGTGAACATTTTTCAAATTTGTTTATATTTTGATTACTAAACAGAAAGTTTCGTTCAAGGCAAGGCGAATTCATATAAGGTGATGGCATAACGCACACACACGCATTTTTTTCAATTATAGGATGTCACGATAAAATAGAATAGAAGAATGGACGCCATTAGTATTCGTTTTTAGGATGTCATGTGTAAAAAAAAAATACCAATATAGTGGAAGAAGAAGACAACAGTTGGTTTAATAACTTCACCTCTTATGAATTCGCCCTGGTTTCGTTTTGTGTTGTGAGCACTAACTTTGTGCATCGTTTGTTTCCCTATTGCTCTGTATTCCATTGTTTTGTTTGCGTTAGCTATCTTGCGAGCAAAATCAGACTAAACTTAGTGCTCACAAAATGTTTCCGATCAATTTGAATCGGTAGTGTTTTGTTTCATTGCATGAGCGAAACTAAACGAGTTAAAAAGTTTGCAATTTTGATGATGTTTTATTAATAAAGTGTGATAAATTTTATTCATAGGTTAAAACTCTTTTTTTGTTAGAGAATGAACTATGTTTTAATTGAAAATTAGCGGAAATTAAATAAAATTAAAATAAGTTAGAGAAAATTTGTCAGTTTATGGTACGTTTATAATTTGCAACGAAATGTAGGATACAAGATTGAACAGGGAGCTCTCCGAGGCGAATTCATAGAGGTGATAGCAGTAAAGTTTTACCTTTCTTCGCCTCAAAGCTTCATATGTAAATACCCTTTAGGTATTTTGTTTTTGCTTTTACGGTTTTTCTAACAGCTGAAATCGTGAAAGCAAGAACAAAATATGTACATATATGTATATAAAGTAAGCGTCAAATTATTGTTATTATTATTACACCTTATACTCCTTGTACCTAAATTTAATCGAGCGTAAAGTCACTATCTTTTGGTTAGAGCAGTACCGAAAAAACTACCTAAAATTGTTCACTTGCTTTTCCCATCACTGTTATAATACTAACACTGATTTTAGGTGCAAGCGTGTATGTGTTTTTCTCCTTCTTTGCTTATCTTTTAATAATTCGTTTATCAAAGAAGTTCTTTCATGATAAATTGAACATTTCTCTGTTATTCAACGGGGCGCCAAGGTATATTTTTCTAAGAAACTTTTACAAGTGGAAAAATAAAAAATAAAAAAAAAACAGTTAGCTTTCAAGTCATAAAAATTAGTTGACGAAAAAAGCGATTTGCAAGTTTCAAAGCTACTAAAATGATAAATATGCAACAACAAAAAATGATTCTTCGCACTTTATCCGAATAGACACTGTTGTTGAATATTTTCATTTACAATTCATAACGAGTATTTCAAAAAGATGTTTCATTTTAAAATGAAATACAAATTTTATGGAGAGATCTTTCATTTGAAAATAAAATAAAAGTTGTATAAAGATATATACACAAACTGCGTTCCACACTGCAAAAGAAAAAAAACTCAAAAATGGAGGAAATTTCAAATCGGTCCAGCTCATCTAAATCTAAAAATTATTGCGAAATATTTTGTTTAATGTCTTAAAACATAACGAAGTCTATAATTCCGATGGAAAAGCTGTACAGATTTTTTTTTTTGTATGGAGAGTGATCCACCCTAATAAATATATTCTTTAAAAAATAATCAATTTTATATAATAACATAGATTTCATGTTAAAGCCTTAAGTTTCTAGTAGCTATTTATGTTATCAAAAACCAAAACTTCCTACAACTATTTTTCTTTTCACTTCCTTTTCCTTGTGGTTTTAGTATGTAAATCAAAAAAAAAAAAAAAAATTTTAAATTACTACGGTAATGTAAAGCTTATACATAACACTGCGGAACAAAATTTTGCGGTCGGAGATTTTTAAGTCGATTTAGGGTAATTTGGGGGCGCTGATTACGAAAATAATAAAAATTCAGCGGATTCTTTTAGTCTAAGGAACTCTCCATTATTTGCTTTATTGGCTACTAGCGCGCATGCCTACACTTTATTCCTCTACGAACCAAAACGAAGCGCATCAGTAAAAAGGGCGCTTGACAACTTTGCCTAACCTACAGCCAGGTGGTCAGCTCTCATCTCTCCTACAACATATGCTTGAGTACTTTATTCGATTGCTCCCTAAAAAGTGCAACGGCGGCTAACGACTTGTTAAGAAAAAGGAAAAAAAAAAAAACAAAACAATAAAGAATTGTTATGGTACAGATAACTGCAGATGTAACTATGCACCACTAGCAGGAACCCGCATTCCGGCTAAGAACTGCGCGTCTATGCAGTCCAAATGCGCGTCACTTAATTGTGGCCGTCGAACTTAAAATAAACCGCACAAGAGACGAGCAAGCAACAGTAACAGCCAAATGGTAACATCTTTTAAGAGCTGATATCTTATTATGTGCAGGTTGGTTGTAAGTAAGTATACCTAAAACGGAAGGGCGCAAAAGGCGCGCTGCATCAGTCGGTCTTCGCGCTTGAGAGGGCACGTGTCCTACCAAGACGCCGCGCCGGCTTAGAGCCAGAAGCCAGTAACCAACAACCAACAACCATTAACCACCAGCCAACTGTGAGTGCAACGAATTATTGGTAGAATACGCATGGTATGTGGATGGGATGCAAACACACGAGGGTCATTTTAGCTGCTGATAATGACGATGATGAACCCACATGACATTCATCTTTTCACTACCTGATGAGATGCACGGAAGTGTAAGTATTTACAATAGCACACTTGCTTACCAACTAACATGTCGCAATGTTTTTTTTTTTGTTTTGTGTTATTTCGCTTTGACGCTTCTTCCTTTTTAATATAATTACTATTCTATCATAATTTTCTTTTGTCTATGGTTTTGACAGTTGACTTAATATTTCCTCCTTCTTAGTTTTATATATTGATAAAAGTATAGCCGAAACTAACGACTCAGTTTTAAAAATGGATCCCCTATTCAGTCATCTGAAGATCAAGCGATGAAAGCCCGTTAGCGTTCAGAATATAAAACACCTGAAATTCATGAATTAGAATCTATACCTCAGGCTAATATAATATATACATTTTTTTGAAGAGCGTTAAAGAGGATCGTTCTTTTGCTAAGTTATAAAAAAAAAACAATACTACAACTCAATTGCTGCGAAGAGGCAAACTTGCCACAGTGCGATTCCACTGAAAAAAGTTGCAGCTCCTTTCATCACTCCTTTCTTACCTTCTTCTAAAATTTAACCATTTTGTGATCTTAGCAGAATCAAAGCACGCTAAGCATTCAAAGTATTTTCCAAAGCTAGGTGTCGTATTTTTTCACAATCGGAACAGTGGCAGAGATAGTGCTCTACATTTCTCACTTCTTCTTCGTTCCTGCAGCTGCGGCAA
The DNA here is from genome assembly GCA_951828415.1 of Anomoia purmunda. Taxonomy (NCBI): domain Eukaryota; kingdom Metazoa; phylum Arthropoda; class Insecta; order Diptera; family Tephritidae; genus Anomoia; species Anomoia purmunda. The sequence continues at coordinate 42,720,988 of OX639995.1, forward strand.
AAATCATTGGATAGTGAACTCATTCTGGTACCGGGTAGCTCCACTTGACAGTGACTTAGATCTTCGAGCGTCGATCCTAGATCAGATGTGCGTTGCAATGCGACAGTTCTTTGCGTGAAGATAGGTGGATGCTCGCCTTCTGGGCCGCCTTTATCAACGATAATTTGGTCCCCTTTCTAGCCATTTAATTTGCTGCCCAATTTTCTGGTATGCTTCTAGGACCAGGACCCAGAACATGCACGTGCTACATTTCTGAGCAAGGTAGTTTAGGACTGCGCTACATTCGATAGCGACCTTGCGGGCGGTACTACTAGAATTTAACGTTTTAATGCCAGTTTGGTTGTCAGAATGATGTGTGATGTGTCATAGAATCAGTATAGAGTTCTTAAGTCAAAAAGCGGCTAAAGCTATTGCTGTCAAGTCATCCTGAAAGACACTACAGTAGTCGCATAGACGAAGCTCAGGTTTAGTGAAAGTTTGCTCGAGTGAATCGCACTATCTACCCTGCCATCCAACTTGGAGCCGTCGATAAGGTAACGGTGGACCCTGGCCTTTCTCCATTTATCCCATTCTGTAATACGTATGAAGAACTTGTTGTCAAAACAGAGTAGATGGGTGGTGTATTCCGGCATTCGCAGTTCCCCCGGGGCTGCGTCCAGAATCATTGAGTGACAAAGTCTACTCCTCTGGATCGTCCCATATAGATTTACTAAACGCAAGTTGAGCACGAATTTGGGGACCTTTGTTATAGTGGAAGGCAAAGGTTCTGTGACAAGCATGAAGACTAATGCTTAGATCTCCGTTTGCCCTCCGTCTGTCAGTAACTAAGTGTATGTACACCGTGATTTTATATTTAGTAGCAGCTCCCAGCGACCCATTAGACCAGTAAGCTAACGTTCCCACGACAGTCGGCTCTACGATATCGGAAGGACCCGGATTTGTTTCCGGCCAAGGACTGTAACTTCAGCAGCATTCCCCAAAATTTTATGGGGAATATTTTATGCTGTTACAACAACAACAACAACCAGTAAACTAAAGTTAGAAGTAGAACCTGATGAGGTTACTCTGGCATCCTTGGTTTAAAGGCCCTACCAGTACCTGCTGCTTCTGTTAAACTGTCGAGCATAGACCAAGCGCTTGACATAACTTAGTATAAAACATCTAATTGAAATCCAGCGGATGTGCTGACTTTTTTATGTAGTGGGAATAGAAAAAATCTTCCTGCCGGAATAATCCGTTAAAACATCGGTATTAGGTTGATAATTATAACAACCCTTTTCCCTAAATATTTTTTTCAACGAGTGTCTTTTAACTGTCCAAGCCAAAGATAGTTTATGCCAGACACAGTATGCTATTTCTCTCATCACAACTGTACAAGAAAAACAATTTTTTCTTAGAAACAAGTCATATCGTGAAAATGTGAAGACGAATACTTTTAATGACATTGATAATGATAATAACTAAGTTACCCCATAACGTACGAAAAAAAAATGTGATATCATTTGATACACTTCGTAAGTAACTATTTCGTGCCTTATGTTATTTGTGGTCACTTAAAGAGGGTGCAAATTGCAGTTTGAGGGGACCAGGTGTATGCGGGCAAGAGTTCTCCCTCCTTGATTGTCGTACGAATATAACGCAAGTGTGCGTTTTTTCCATTTTGTTTTTTTATAAGAAGCGCAACGAGAAAAAAGTGACTGACACACGTGGAATCGAAAGAACACACACACATACGCATATACTAATGGTTGTACGATTATTTCGCTAAGCAAGCAAGAGAAGATCCACCACTCGCGCAATGTCCAATATCCAATGTCTAATATGATTGAATGACAGTTTTCGTTAGGGTCAAAGGGTACTAACTTCGACGCTGGCTTCCGGTTGATTATTACAATGCTACTTCTGCTCCGATTCCTCGCAATGTATTTAATATAGTGTAATCTTTCTAGGCTACTGCTCCTCGAATTGTGCGATGCCATAACTTTGAGCATGCAGCTGGCTTCCAAGAGCCATATAAATGTTGAACGCGATCTTTTGGCCGAGTTTTTAGTGGCAGCGGAGCTCAGCACGTCGATTGTCAACGTGATGTCAAGTCATTAAAAAACGAATTGCTGACAAAATAAGAAGGCAAGCGAAACAGCAGTTACATATGTATCTACACTGCGCGCGTCTTAAGCATTAAAAGGAGTACATACATACAAATGAAGTTACCCAGTCAGCAATATATCCGAAGACTTGTTCGAAAATGGAAAGAAAAACTGTAGATTGATTGGGTTAGGTGGACTACTTAGAACCTTCGGTGTCCATTGTGATAGCACCATACATTCAAATATATTTAGATTCTGAGAAAGCTGGGTATCTCCACTCACAATATGCCCGTAGCGTAGGAGAGTGAATAAGGTGTCTCGCTAGAAAGCAGCTAGTAAGCCATTACCTCCATGTGAAACACTGCATTGAACTGGTAACCTAAATTTTTGTGTCAGACAAAGTTTTTGGCAGTAAATTTCACATCCAACCCTTCCATTAAGTTTCGTTCCATCCATGAACTTGTTAAATCGTTCCCAGTTCCACATATCTCTCCCAGCTAATTACCATAGGATCCATGGAGGCTACACATTGGTCCGTTATAACAAGGATGAAGTCGAAACTGGGAATCTTGTATTTCCTTGTAAAAAGAAAGAGCTCGGGTTTCATGGGTTTGCAATTAGTCTGCAGTTTTTACACCACCTGTTAGCCACTTTTAGATATCTCTGCTTAGGCTCACCTCACCCACAGTGCCTAGAAACTTTCATCTGACAATGAGTACCACTTCGTCCGCGAACGCTAAAACCTGGCAACCTTCGAACTCTAACCTCAATAGGCAATCATTGACTATCCTAAGTTGTGCAAGAGAACAATGACAGACAGTTCTGCTGCTAAGGGAGGGGTATATGTGGCTTATAAGGTCGGTTTCCACCCCCAGTCTGCATATATACTCAACTATAGCCCCAGGTAACACGTGTCGGTTATACTCAGACTTTAGTATTATTTGGGCTATGGACATTGGTTGGAAGGTAGAACGAGTAGAGTTTTGCACACTTCGTCGGGATATCTATATTTTGGGTATTTATGCTATGCAGGTTGATAACTACATGTTGTGTGTATAAATGGTGGTAGTTATGTGTGTGACGATTCAACCGCAGTTCTCGAGTCCGGAATGGTAAAGAAGCTTTATTAGTAGTAATTTCGGCAACAAGATCAGATCGGAGACTTAAATCTGATACGGCAGAGAAAAGATGCCCTTAGAGTGATCTCTGATACCGACCCTCGGAGAGTATCGTGGTGGCTGTGATTAACACTCAATTGTAGGTAAAGCTTGACTCTGTGCCAAGCTCGATGGGGGGAATACATTAGAACCGGATGCCGGACTCAAAGTACGTCAAAGATTTAGATACATCTCGAACTCTACCAGTGTACATTGGAGGCGCGCTGATCTACGCATTTATTTGACCCGCTGTGCTTTTAAGCACCGTAAGGTTAGGCCGACGTCAGCAGGGTCCCCCTCGATTCCAGATTCCTTGGAAATAAGCAACGAATAGCAGTTCCAACAACTCCTTGTTGCTCTTACTCCAATTCCTTGCCTCACCCCTCAAGTGCCCCAATCGAAGGGGATTTCTCTAGGGAATACGCCAAAACCGTGAATAAAATATATTACCAATTTTAGTCCTTCTATAACTATGATTGCCACGCAGTATTTAAAACATATACTGTCTTCACATCTGTACTGTCGCCGCTATCATCAGCAGAATAGCCGATAGGGCAGAACATTGGCGTACCCAACAGGATGTTCTTGGTTCGAATCTCATCAGACAGAGAATATATTATATTTTTTTTAAATATTTTGGACTTAGATTTCATATCGCTGTGATTTTTGTGAATGTAATAAATATATTTCTAACAAATAGCGCATTTTGCGTTCGGCCTTGATATACTCGTACTTTGAAAACCAACTTAAAAAGATGATTTTTCACAAAAAAAATTTTATTGCTGGCTGGGTGTCTAGATTTGAACGAGTAGTTATGTATTGTACACAGTTATTTCCAAATGTCTGGCATGCATGCGTTTTCTATCTATTTTCGCTTTTTGATATCTTCGCTAAGAGTGCGATCGCGCGCCTTTAATTCTCCTTCGCTGTTAGGCGACACCTTAAAGTGCACATATGCGGTTTTCCAGCGCTCCAGGCGCGCAAATTCCGACTCCCTGATGTCCACCCGTTGTCAATGTTAATGATCGAACGCATGCGCTATGGTAATTTAATAGTAACGTATTTTCGACACGTGAAAAGTGGAGATCCAAAAAAAGGAAGAAACCGTGAAAGAAGCCCAACAACAAACGCATACGAAGGAAATGAATGCCGATAAGTGAGGAAGACCAAAAAAACAAAAATAGTTAAGCTTCGTTGAACATTTTGATTACGTGTGTTAAGGCGAGAAAATTAGAAAAAGCCATAAAGTTTATAATGTATGTAGCGGCTGGAAAGGTGTATGTATTACAAATAGATAGGCAGTTATGTAGATATATACGTTGTTTGTGTACTGACTACGTACAAGATAACTTCTAGTCTAATTTTTGCATATTTATCAGACGTACAACATATGGTTTTTGTTGTACGGGCGCTCAACATTCAAAGCTAAAGTATTGCTAGCATTATCAGCTTTTGGTTATGCCTCGAAAACCATGGGAAAATCTTTTCTGTGTCATACAGGTGGAGTCGCATTGCGGTTTTCACGTGAAACATTTTAGCCGTGAGAAACTCTACGCGAAGTCATGCGTCTAATTGTGGGTGATATCATACTTATATCTAGAAACTAATTACTGGAAAATTTGCAGCGAGATTATATATAGATGAAAACGTAGGACTTGTGTGTTAAAAAAAACAACAACATTTGACTCGATGGTTTTCTTAGATAAGCCTATCTTAAAGATTTTGCTGGCTTGCCATACATCAAACTTTTCCGCGATCGATCGAAGCTAACAATCAGTAGGTCACTAGAATAATAAACCATCCATTCGACTGTGGTCGCGTGGATTGATTTTATTGGTTGGGCCCTTAAGGCAATATTTCCCAATCAATGGTCCGCGGATCACCGATGGCCCACGAGCGCTAAAATATTTTCCGCGAAAACAGAGAGTCTGTACGCAAAGTTAAAGGCGATAAAAGGTACGATACATTTTCCTATGTACAACTTATCTTTGCCAGGCAATTAGAAATACATATCATAAAAAAATTAAAAAAAAGGAGCGTAACTTGAGTTTAGTAATAAACAACTATATACTCGGAATCCAAAAAACATCCTCAAAATCTGGAATGAAACCCCCGTTTTTTAGTGGTCTTATCGTATTTTTGCCCATATTATCGACATTTCTGAATCGATCTTCAATTATATCGCAGAAACGTACTTTGAAAATTAAAGTTTTGCACGATACAAGAAATATTTTTATTTTACAATTGAAATGATTAAATATAGTTTAAATTTTAAACAATAATTTCTGCGCTATAATGTTTAGGAAATATTTAATGGGGTATCGCATTTCATTCGCAATTAAATTTACTTTTAAAATATTACAACAATTTATAATATGAAAAACAACTTCGAAATGAAATTAAAATCAAAACAATCAGTAAACAATTTTCTTAAGTTGACGGTAAAAGAACCGTTATTTTTGATTACTATCTATATGGTATTTTATTTATCATCTATAAATCCACTTTCCAGCATAAATTCATCAGCTGTTAAAGTTATGAGCCAAACGACTATGATATCGCCGAAAAAAGGTTTTGTTACGCAGTGTTATTTATTTCCATTATAATACTGTTGATTAATGCTACTTTGGAATTGCACGATTAGTTATGTTAATTAAACGTTTCAATTAAAGTTTTTTTTTTTTAATCATGTGTTCCCTGCTATCAAATGAAGGTTGAAAAACATTGCTTTAAAGCTTAGGGAATAAAGGTTGTTGTTATTGTAACATCGTAGTTGTCGCCTATGGCCGACTTGGATTTACTGCTTCTCTTCCACATATTCTTGGTAACATACACAAAGGTAAAGCGAGCTAAGATTTATTCCTTCCCAATCGGGCCTCTGTCTAATCGCATGACTTGCCACACTGATCAGGTCCAATCAGTTCCTTCACGGTTGCATTCGGTCTTTCACACAAAACGTTGGACAGAACTTTATATGCTATACTAACAAGACTGATCTCGCAATAATTGGCGCATGTAGCATGTATCAATCGGACGTACATATTTTGCACATGAACTGGTGCATGGACTTTAACAGCTCCTCGCCGGCGTACTTGAATAGCTGGTAGGACGCCAGCACCAGCGGCCTTGTTGTTTTCTATTGCTGTTCGAGTTTCGTTCAAGTCGGGTAACGGAATTTTGACTCCATCTTCATTGGTTGGAGATTCAGGTCCATTCCTTTTTCCGACATTAAATCCGCTTTCGACAGCGAAGCTGCCTATATGCTGTGATGTCTGAATTTGGTATCCCAGCAAAACTAATACGGCTATGTAAAATGACGTTGAGCAACACCATCGGCTCAGCCAGAAATGGAAAGGATCTCTCCGAGCCGTTTCATACCAAACAAGGTCCCGAACAGGATGACTATCGTGTGACTCCTTTAACACAATGTTGAAAAAGATCATTCGAGCTGCAGAATGAAACCGATCAGGCACCATTTTTTACAACAGCGGGCAACTACTGGCGTATGCCGATGACATCGACATCATTGACCTCAACAACCGCTCCGTTAGTTCTGCCTTTGCCAAAATGGATAAAGAAGCGAATCGAATGGGTTTGGAGGTGAACGGGGAAAACTGAAGTACATCCTGCCATCAAATAGACAGTGAGCGCATTCGCGTCTTGGCCCCCGCATCAATGTTGACAATTAATTTTGAAAAAGTGGAAGACTTTGTTTATCTGGGAACCAGCATTAGCTTATACAATAATGTCAGACCCGAAATCTCTTGACGAACCAAACCCGCTCTATATAAATCTTTCTTCATGCCCCTGCTATTGTATGGCGCAAAAGCATGGACCCATTAACATCAGATGCGATGGTCCTTGGAATGGTCGAAGGAAAGATTATGCGAAGATCTTTATCGCTTTACGTCTTTTTCTAAAGCGAATACCGCAGATGATGGAACGATGTGCTGTATGAGACTTATTGCAATATACGCATAGTCCAGCGAATTAAAATACTTTGGTACGCTTGCTAGGTTCAAAAAGGAAATCCTCTAGCCCCTCCAGAGAGAGCATTTTTCAGATTAATTTGGATAATTAAAAATAGCTTTTAACTTACTGCATTAACTTTTTTCCCAAGATATCATGCGACTTATGTAGATTCTCTGATTCTACGTGAATTCATTGGTTTATGCGTAAAACCGGAAACTTTGGACACCTTGCTCCTTATCAGGAAAAGTCTTCCAAATTTTTACCACTAGAATACAACATCCGATGGCCAAGATTATATCTAAATCCTTATCCCATCTCATTATTTTATTTTAATTTAAGCTTCTACAACTCGGAAAAACACCCTTTAAAATACAAATTTACATGCACCACATTATCTGCTATGCTTTTTGGAAAGCATTGAGGTATTAGTCCAAAAGCCGTCATATACCAGAGAACCCATTATCGATTTTGCTTCACTTAACTGACTACTTTTGTGACAAAAGAAACAAAACATACGATATTTTAATTAATGTATATTTTTCTTTTTAAATAGATAAATAAATAAATAAATAATTAATAGAATAAATTAATCCTAGCACGCGCTCAAATTTGAGTTCGTCATAGCTTGCAGGCAACTTTAAGCTGGTACGCTAAAATTGATACGCTTCCTATTGCCATAGGGTTTATCTACTGGAACTTCCTCACCGTCAGCGCTACGCCCGAAGATATTCCAGAAAGGTCGCGCTGTTGTTGTTCTATTTATGATGATACAATTGACATCCTTTTGATCATTAGCCGTGCCAGTTTGGGTGAAAGTTTCCGATTTGGTAAAAGTATTGGTTCCTTTATGGGCATCATGTAAATTGTTCAATTGATTTCGCTTTATATTGCGATTATTCAGATTATGGTTTCCGCGGCGATCAGCAGTGCTATGCTGATAACTATTACGACGTTTTGACTTCTTCTTGTTGGCAGATGGGCGGGGCTTGCCACCCGACTTGGTACCCGACTTGTTGGGACGTTTCGATGCACGTTTTTTGGTTGGCCGCTTCGATGGTTTTCTCGAGGGTTTCTTAGAAGGCTTCTGTGTTGGCGTTGGCTTGGGTTTGGGTTTTGGTGATGGTTTCTCAGTTGGTTCCAAATCATCATCACTCTCATCGAGCTCATCGTTATCCAAATTGTCTTCATAGTCATCATCACCCTCGCTATGTGGCAAAATATCATCCTCTCCAGTCGACCAAATAGCTGTGGTAGAGACTGGATTAACTTCTTCCTCATACGCTAAATCCTCGTAATCATCATCGCCATCGTCCACTAATCCTTCGTCACCGCTGTTTCCACTTTTGACCGGCCGTAGCTCGAAAATTGCGTGAGTCTGGGGATTTACCTTAGGCGGTGCATTTGAGTGTACAATAACGATACCATTGTCACCAGCAGAAGCAGCGCCTATACTTGATTGGGCCCCATTTCCGTGAGTGATTTGTGCCACAATAGGCAGACTAAGTAAGGCATCGGGGCTTTCGTCATCATCATCAACATCGGCGGCAACGTTGGGAGCGACCACACTTTGTACTTTGTTTTTGTCGTTAGCGTTGAATAAATTAACCACAGCATAGGGTCGTTGCGCGTTCACGGCATCATCTTCATCTTCAGCTTCAGCTTCTGCTGTACCAGTTGCCGCTGTATAGGATGCTATTGGCAATTCAGCATTTTCATCTGCATTGCCATAGTTCGATGAGCGTTTGCGTCTGCGGGTCTCCACGCATTGACGATTACCACCATTCACTTGACGTCCCTCAATATAGAAGCGTTTAACTTCGATTTCATTACCATTTTCATCAATTTCGGTGAATTTTTCAGCTAGAAGTTAGAATACAAAAAGAATGAGGTGAAATTTATACTAACTACTCTTGCGAATAGAGACGTTTATAATTATCGAATGATTTTAATATGGAATAATAAAAACGAGATCATTATACTAGCTATATATTTTAATAAGCTAACATAAATTTTGCCATCGTTCGTTTGGCGATTCTTCCGTACCGCTTTCGGTTAAAAATTAAAGGGTTGCCAGGAATTAAAAATTTTAGTAGATAAGCGGTGTAAATCAAGTAAAATATAGTGGCATGGAGTTCAAGTCAAAGCTTATAGAGAATACTTTAGTCCTACTGTATTTTGCATACGATTTTGGAAAGGGTGCTGACTTTAAAAAAAATTAAATAAATATAATATCCTTTTATTTAAGTAAACCCCCATTGCTGTGTTTGTATCAAATGAAAGGTTGTTGAGAATTCTCTAGCCATCATATTTTATTGCACAGAGTTGGCACCTATTAAAGAGTTAAAATAAATATAATTTTTTGTAAGTATATAAAATTGAGCAATACGATATACTCTTGAATAGCTGAAAGCTTTAAAGAGATACAGACTGCATTTGACTCGGAACGGAGTAAATACTGTGGAACTGTTGGCAGACTCAGACAGGCGAGGCTTCGCAGCTATCTCCTCAGTATGAGGGGTATCACATCGCAGATCTAATATCAGGCTTTCAAATACATTGTACATGTCTAACAGAGATTGAGATACAGCAACATCGTTCCCCAGAGAATTGGGAACTCGTCTAACAACAATTTTCTAGCCTTCACTGCGGAAGCCGAAGTCATCTTCGGATATCAGGGTTAGGGGTGTGCTGCAGGGATACAAACACCTTTCAACGCATAGTGTCACTTAATTTCTGTTTTACTCTGTAAGTTACCTATCTACTCCATGCAAAAGGAACACTAGGAAGCATCCCTATAAATTTGAGCAATGATATGTTGATCGACAACAGCAAAATCAAGTCTAGCTCAGACAGAATGCAATATTTTATTTTAAATTATTTGGCAAAAATCGAAATAGCTTTTTATTAAAACACTTAGATAGATAGATATATTACAGAGGTTAGAACTTCGACCTGAAATAATCATTGTGCCCTCTACTCCTTACAATACCTCGTCCAACCCCAGCGCTCCTAGAAAGTCTAAGATGGTGGCTGATGGTAGCGAGCGTACAAGTTCCTTCCGAGGGCGGTATCTCTTTCGTCTTCTCGTGTAGATGGTTGCGCACTGTATGAACTGTGAGAAGTCCTGTTATAATTCTCAACTTGTTCATTGGGAGTTTCATAAACTGTTCCACAGTTAGGTGAAGCGAACAATTATTCGGGTCCTGTCGTCTTTCATAACCAACCAAAGAAAGATGAGTTAAGACACAGTGAACTCATGTTGAAAGCTTCTGCAAGCAGCTTAGTAAAAGTAATTTGGACACCTAGCCATAGATGGCTGCAAGTGAATTGAGGAACTCACCTCCGAAAAACCGAAAAATATTTTTCAAAGCATCAACAATCTTTGTTTTAGCCTAAGTACATTTTTTTCAAAATTATTGGGAAAACAGGGACAGTCAAAGCTATAGAACTTATAGCTGCTATTTCAGAGATCACCACAGCTCCTGCTCAGAGTTTTTCTTTCTAGTCATACCTAGTCACCTGTATCAAGCTAGGCCGAGTAAACTGCTGCTGCTTTTCCATTTAGCTATTACCAAACACAATTCAAGTCCGGAAGTCTGACACTTTAACAAGAATGTTTGCAAAATGAGCTGAAGCTCAAAAACTATTTTTGTTTATATACATAAATATTATTAGGTTATACAGTTATGATTAAGCCTTGTTAATAATCGTTTCAGTATTTTTTTGAACAATATTATTTGTAGCACAACTTCCAACTTTTCAGTTAACTTTCAACATTGTTCAATATTAGTTATGTTTTCAAACAATTTAAAATTTTTTTCCGCAACTGCATTTTATATCTTTTTTCTTTTCTCATTATTCTTGTTAACGTAATCCTTGAAAAAATACAATATATCCACTTACATTTCACTAAAACAGCCGCCAGGCAGACAAGTAAAAATAATAGTGGAAGACAGCACAGATTTTGCCGCATGCTTGAGCTTTGTTGGATTTACAGATAGATCGAACTTAAAATGAAAACTAAGCTAAATAATCGAAAAGACACTTCTTAAATAAACTCGTAATGGCTAGCTAGCACCAACACAAAAAAAAAAACAAAAAAAAAAAATTAAAAAATCAAATCAATTTTAGCGCTATGCCATTTCACTTTCCGCATCAAATGTCAAGCTGATGCTGCTTTGTATATTTTTTTTGGTAGACATAAAAATTGTTGCTAAAAAACCGCAATATTTTTTTTTAAGTCATTAATTATTCATGACTATTATCTTCTGTTTAAAAACTATTTATGCTAAATTTCACCTAAAGCGCTAGCGCTAAGCTTTCTTCAAACTCGCCAGCTCAATGGACCAATAACCAGTTTGCTTTGGGTCAACAAATTTTGCTTATGATTAATACTCACAAATCCTAACTGTCCCACGGCGGTAACATTGTGGCTGAGATTTAATAATTAAAAAGAACCGCGGGAATAGTAAAGAAAATGAAAAAAAATAGAAACTTAATTAATATAAATATAATTTGCGATAACGGATTTCACTATCGATGAAGCGTCTTAGTGTATTCGGATTCTAACAGCAGGGTCAACTGTTTAGATGACAAACTTTCGCTGATTTTTCGATTTGAAACTCTAAACATAAATATTGAAGCACAATTGTGGAATTTTTATTGGATTAGCATTTAGAAAGTAACTATATATTATTATATAAAAGTATTCGATAAAACGTATGTAGCTAACTTTTTGGGGTGCATTGTGCGATAATAATAAAGACTTGATATTTGATTTAAATACCTTTTTTGGTAACTTTTTTTTTTTTAATTGTTAACCCTTATAAAATTGTTTTATCCTTAAAACGAATTCATACATATTTCATTTAAGTGCTGTTCTTTTAGAAATAAAGCTTCTTAAGCGGCAGTGATTTTTTACATCGCGTCACGCAAGTCTATTTTCTGACCTTTCAGTAGTTCGGCTCTGGTTCACCACTGCAACTACTACTACTACTACAACTAATTACTACTGCTACTACTACTAGTAGTTACTACCTCTACAAGTCCTAATTACTAATACGAGCACTACTCCTACAACTTTTACTACTACTGCTAACTGCCATTACTTTTAATTACTACTACTAACTACTACCAAAACTACTAATTACCACTACTTCGAGTTACATACTTCTGCTATCACTACGACAACTACTGCCACTATTTTACTTATTCCTACTACTATTTCAACTTATGCTACTACTTGTTATTACTACTCTTTTTAATAATTTCTACTACTATTTTTTCTAATTTCTACTACTATTTTTACTAATGCTTTTGTTAATTGCCACTCTTATATTAACTAATTTCTACTAATATTTGGACGAAAGTTACTACTTATTACTACTACCATTTTTGAATTTGTTCTACTACTATTTTTACTTGTGATAGTACTAAATACTATTTCTATGTTTACTAGTTTTACTACTGTTTTTACTTGTGCTTCTGCTCATTACTCCCACTATTTTTTCTATTTCCTGCATCTATTTTTGTTTACGCTACTACTACTTTTTTACTCACTTCTACTACTGTTTTCACTAATTTCTACTACCATTTTTACCAATATTACTACAATGTTACTACTACTATTTTTAATAATGCTACTACTATTTTTATTAATTTCAAATTCGAATTCAGTGCCTTTGTAAACCAATTTATACCCAAACTTTTAAAATATATCACATACATTAAATTCTAGTCCAATAAAGTATAAGTTTTAAATAAACTTTGCTGACCACTGGACGGTTTTCTTCTAAATAAGGCATGCAGTGTGTTTTCGATTATTTCGAACATTGTTCGGTTAACCGTTCGATTAATCGAAAAGAAATAATCAGTTTATTTTAACTGTTAACCAATAGAAAATAACCGATTATAATCGGGTTTTCGAAAATTTCGAAAGTTGCTTGAAATTCTATTTTCTTGCGAGAATTAACAATTGAAGCGTAGCTCAAGCTTTACAAACCTCTCTTTCTGTCCTTAGAAGATTTATAATGAATTGAAATTGGAAAAATTGGACGAATAGCCTTACTAGATATGTAAATTTCCAAAAAAAAGAATTTGTAATAAAAAGAATTAATAGTATCTAATTACGAGTGTATGAACAAATTTTAAACAGAAAAAGGTATAGAAATAAAAACCATATGTCAGTACGCATAAAAAACGAAAAGAGTTTGATAAAGTTATATAACATATTTTAAGTTGGTGTTGCCACGTATCTAGAAATTGGTAAAATGGTGTTGCCATGTCTAAGGTATCAAAAAAATTTACCTATTTAAAAGAAACACATTTCACTGAGAATGTATAAACAAATATAAAATTAAAAAAAAAAAGTGGATAGAGTTGCCAACTTTTGCAAAAATCACAAATAATAAATATTTAATTTAACTATATGGAGTTATAGTTATATGGAATTTTAATTTTAATAAAAAGAAGATTTATAGCTATAATTAAAGAAGGTTGCCACCTTTTTGGAGAGTCGAATTTCAATAAATAATACACAAGTTAAATAAAATATTAAAATATGAGTGTCAAACGGTTCGTCTAGGCGAGGGGAAGGTTCACGCATATATTTTGAAGAGGGTTACCACCTATTTTAAAAGTCAAATTTAATAAAATTACATACAAGTCTGCCAGATGTTTCAAGTATCTGAATCAAAAATTTAACGAACTCAATTTCAAACAGCCTTTTCAGGCGAAAGAAATGGCCACAGTATGATTTTTGCTTATGCTATAAGTAATAAAAGTACATATCTGATATTTTAACTATGTATAACTCTTGTTACATAACTGCAAGCAAAATATTTAAATAAAAAGCAATCAAATCAATCTAAATTCAGAGAAATTTCATTGTCCAGCAAGACTCAAAGTCCAAATTAAAATCAAATTTACACGTATTTTAAAATCCTTTCGTTCCTAGAATTTTCCGCTATTCAATTTAAATTGTGGCACGAAGAACTAAAGAATTGCAAAACTCTATATAATAAGGTTTAAGAAATGCTAAAGATTTTATTTCTTGAAGAAAAGGTGACTTCTATCAAATGTAAAATTTTTTTTGGTAGTACTTTTTTTGGCACAAGGAATAAAAGACAGTTTTGCACAGAAAAGGGTTTCAACACAGAAATTGATGGGCTGCAAGAGTTCAATTCTCCTTTAAAGGTGGCACTTTTTCTTATTTAACAAACGAAATATATTTCCTTAAAAAAATCTCTTAAAAAGGTCGCACATGATGTTGGAAAAGGGTAAAAAAAAATCAGAATTTTCAAAAATTTTGGGACAGTTGGTCGGTTGGCCTTTAAAAAGGGTCACATTGCCCGTTTAGCCGCACAACGGCCGCGCGGATATAAACAGGCGGTCGCCTCAAACCTCCTACTGAAATTCTGCCATGAAGAGATTTCTCACTAAAATCATCTGCCGTTCGGGGTCGGCGTAAAACTTTAGATACATTCATTTGTGGTACAAATGGTACAAGAAGTTCAAAGCTATATGATGTAAGCGCCAAATTATCATTACTTATATTATTAAATACACAGTTTATCAAAAAGTTTGCTAAATCCGCTAATAAATAGCAGGCAACCTGAGGCAGGACAAATTATGCCGAGTCAGCTAGTATTCATATATGTAAATTTTAAACTAACCAGGAAATAATATTTTTTCTTGGATAAATACAAAATTATCTACATACATACATACATATATGCATATTCATATACGAATTTACTGTTTCCTTGGGAGATAAAGAACGAAATTCTTCTTTCACCAACGCAACCATGGAGACTTATAACAATTGAAGCATAAATACTAAACAAAAGCGAGAAGCATAAAGCGGAGACGACAGCGGCGAACAGAAGCTAGTAGTTTTAGTATATGAAGGAAATGTTGAATTATTCGAAATCGGCGACATCACCTCCATACGAAATCAGTCAGGCCACTTCAATGCGTCAAAGTAAATGATTTTGTGGTGTTGCCATCGCTGCAGATAAGTAAAGAGGAATAGATGATGGCTATGTGACGGCCAATCGTGACTCTCAGCGAGTTGTGTGTTTTCTGCGCTTGAAGCGTTTTGTTGTTGCCTTCTCTTGTTGCTTTGGACAGTTGGCGAGGTAAGATGAATGAATTTCTTACTTGCGTTTGTTTATTGTTTTTTGTTGTTGCTGTTGTATTTTATTGCCGTTGCGCAAATTGTTATTCAACACCAGCGATTTTGTCAACGTGCAGCAGCATTTCTTTATTGCATTTCTCTGCTGCAACTCAACCACCCCCCCAACCCGCGTCTACCTCACTCTCCAGAGTCCAACGTCTTTTATGTATGTACATACACCTCTGAGTCTGTCGCTTTTCTCTGCCATTGGCCACTTGTGAATTCCACTGTCAATCGATCTTTGATAACTTTTCTCGATAAACGGTTTGTTCAACTTCTGCGGCTCTCTTCAGGCACTTCTTGCGTGTGTCTACTACTTCGCCAACAAAGTTTAGCCCAGACATCCATCAGCTTACTAATGGCTTCAGCTCAGCGTCTTTAACGTCTTTGATTTTTGATTCTTTATGGCTGTGTTGGATGCGTTTGCGTGATTGCTACCGGGAAATTTATCGCTATTCATTAGAATGCAATGGACAACATGAAGCGATTGTGGCTGGAAAAAGGCTCGGTCTTGAGATTGGTAGCTGCGAATATACATAGCCATCTATGCGCAGCCATGTATTTGAACATAGTAGGTAAATTCATACATAAATTTTATGTACTAGTACTCATTGAATCAAATAAAGGGTGTTTTGTTTTAGACGTGTGGTGTTGCAATGAGGCAATAGTTTTTTCGGAGTTGGTCGTTTTGACAGCTGTTACTTGATTTATATTTAGTTTGCTTTGTCATTTCATAATGAATGGAACAACGTTTGCAGATCGTTATGGTTCGGTTCGCGCGACGCCTCGCTGACTGCGTTATTCGGTCGGCTCAATTTTTATTGAATAAGCCAAGCCATTGTTGAGACGCCGTTACATCCAAACTTACAAAAAGTCACTGTTTGTTGTGCTCTATAGCAGAGGGAATCATTGGTCCATATTTCTTCAAAAATCAAACCGGCCAAAGTGTTACAGTCAATGGGGAATGCAATAGAGCCAAGATTAATGACTTTTCCATGCCTAAATTGGAGGATGTTGGTGTGGACGACCTTTGGCTCCAACAAGACAGCGCTACATGCCATACAGCCAACGAAACAATAAACTTATTGATGCAAACTTATGGTGAGCGCATTATCTGGCGTCGTGGGTATGTGGCGTGGCCTCCAAGATGGTGCGATTTTACACCGCTGAACTATTTTTTGTGGGGTTATGTAAAGACGCCTTGGAAGAGAATATTCGGCGCGTTATTGCTGGCATACGGCCACAATTGCTGCAAAAAGTGGTCGAAAATTGAGCCTCTCGGCTAGAATTTATTCGAGCCAGCCGCGGCGATCACTTGCCCGAAATCTTTTTTAAACCAAGATGCCGAATCCTTATCTTTATAATAAATCAAAATTTTTGGCTAAAACATGAAATTATTTGCGTTTTATTCCCTCTTGAAAACCACATGTCTAAAAAAAACACCCTTCACGCGCATACATATTTTATTCGTGCGTAGGGCAAGTAGGCTCAGCATTAAAAACTCAAGCACGAGTATGCGCGGTCATGTTGGAATGCTGGAATTTATGCATATTTTGACCTCAACGCCAACGGTGTTACATAGATGGATTTAAAGCCAAAGAGATCTTCTACTCAAACTTGGAAAACACCCAAGATGGCACTCTCTTAGGGCGATCACCCAAAGCGAAGGATAAATTAATTAATAGCATATTGTCTTACAAAAGCTTTTGAAAACAGTTAAAATTCCTTTACGAATCCTTTACGAATCTCCAGAAATGTCAAGTTGAAGAAATCATATTCGAGCATTCTCTTAGTAGTAGTTTTTAACGATATTTCTCAAGCTCACACATCTTTTGAAGCAACAAATCTATTTGCAGATTTCTCTAAGTCTAATTTTACATCAGAGCTTTATATTTAACAAATCTCTAGCGGCTGGAAAGTCCATTGATACCTGGAAGGTTACACATATAAATCCTGTATTTATTGTAAAAGCAATATAACTAACTATGGTCCTATTTCCAAAAAATAACCACGATATCTAAATTATTCGAATTCATAGTTAGACAAAAAGTTTACTTTTCAATTAATCGCTTCATCTCTCCAAACTAGCATGGTTTCATGGCATATAGATCTACCGTTTCTAATTTGGCAATGTTTGCATCTTTCAAAGGTTAATGTTAGATCGCTTCTTTGCGATCAATAGATGACTCCAGAAATCTCCGAGTCTCGTGTAATCTATATTCCTTTTTAACATTGGTCCGAGGTTGAAATACTCAGAAGCCATCGGAAAGCGGATATCAATTTTTCAGGCAGAAATATATGCCATAGAATGATATGCGTTCTTCAATACTGCCGGAATCGGAATATTGACAAATAGCCAAATGGCTATCAAGACTCTCAAACCTCACTAGGTAAGTTCAAAACTGGTGATGGAGAGCCTTAACAAGCTGAACACTCTTGGTCTGACCAATTGGGATCCCGAAGTAACTTGTAAAAAAAAGAGCATCAACTCTTTATATTAGCCCACAGACCTTCTACGGTATGGGAAATGGAGCACTTTGGCGTAAAAAGAGGAGAAAGCCACGGGAAACTATAGAGGGAAAATCTATCAGGCTTCCAGCACTTCAAGGGCCTCTTGGGATCCTATAACCTAAAACGTTTTACAGGATTTATGGAAGAACAACCTAAGAATTATCACGGTGATCCTTAAAGGACACTGTAGGCTAAAGTATCAACTGACTGAAGTGGGAATCTACTCGAATGAATGGTGCATATTCTGCAGAGTAGAAAAGGAAACTGTAAGACACAAACTGGATCAGAGCGCTGCAATGATATCGAATAAGTGGTGGCAGTTTAAACTCCAGACCTTTCAATACTGAAATTTTACTTAGATGTTAGATTAAAGGAGGAAGACGTACTATTATTTTTAGCTTCTTTTAGCCTCTAAAACAAGGACACGTATATATATACATATTCCTTAGCCCACTTATTACTCCAAAATGACCACTACTAACCCAGGAAATTAATGCTTTGAGTGTTCGCTAATTGCTCTGCCAGATGAACAACTAATTATTTCATTAGTGCTCGATTTTGGTATTAATCCATACATTTTTTTTCTGGGTGGCCATCCAATGTGGTTAGCTTCCCGTCTTTGCCACTCGGAAATTCTTTTTGAACCAAATTTGATATGGGAAAATATCAAATAGCTCTCTTAAGCTGGCCAATTTTTTCTGCTGACAAAGGACAACATTTATTTACAAACGATGTTTATAAATACATATTTACGTTTTTGGTTATACATAAAAAGTAAGAATAATCCCACAATTCAGTTCTTGTCGTTTTAAAAATGTTTTCAAATAAACGCAACATTCTTAAACACAAGTTTTTAGGTCGATTTAAATAGGAAAAGGCAATCCAGTCATTTCGCATGTAGTGACTAGTCGTTTAAGCGATTTTATCTTTTTTATTCATACGTAGTTTTATTGGTCAAGAACTCCAAATGATCCCCATAGACTTCTTCGAAACGCATACATATATATTTGTACGTAGTAGTAAGGTCCAAAAGTTTCTGGTCTGAAAAAGAAGAAGAACACGGCCACCTACATTTTATGCGTACATAGTTAAATAAACAAATTAGTTTTGACTAGAAACAAAGGACATAAATTTAATTCACATACATTTCGTAAACATATTTACATATGATTGTAAAAATAATAATAAAAACCCTAAAATTTTTAATGCTCGAAATTTTAAAATTTTTTATTGTAATATAAAAAGAATAGCCTATCGACATTTCCACCGTTCAAATGATTCTGTAGATCGGTATAAAGCTAACCCGCAGCAGAATAATTGCTCCCTAGACACATTATAATCAATGTGCAATGTTATTGTGACTATTTATTTTTACCAAAGGTCCATAATTTTGGTTTCATATGTAGTAGGTCTACTTCTATTATTTATGTTTGAACACTTTTTATTTTTGTTTATATTTTGGTTGAAATTTATAGTGTCACTGCCAAAGATGATGCAATTTCCAGCGAAACTTTGGGCAAAAAAGGTATGATAAGTATTTATTTGCACCACTAAACATTAGCCTACAAAAATGCTATTATTATTTTTCAATAAAATCTTTACCCACAATACCGAGGCGAATTCATACAAGGTGGCGTTAATTAATCATCTGACTGGTACCTGATTGTCAACATTTTTGATTTCGCCATTATAATAATAATAGTAATAATAATAATTTGGAGTTTAGACCATAGCTTGATATTTAACCAAACTTCTTCTACAGTTTGTGGAGGAGCGACCGCTATTAGGAAAAACGTTTTTCTATAATTTTTCATGTCACTTGCCCCGGCCAGTATTTGAACCAGGGACCCACGGAATGAAGTGCCCACACGCTACATACTCGGCTGCGGCGGCCGCCATGGCGAGGGAAAAAGTGAGGTTAGGTAAGAATAGCTGAAATTTGACAATCACGAACCAGCAAAAACAAAATACATCCAATTTTTGTATTTGTACAATCAAAACAAACATAAATAACATGAATTTCTACATCCTTAAATAATAGTCTGAAATTTTTATATAGAAATGTCGCAAACCAGCTAACTCACTATTTATAAGTATTTTTTGAAGACAAGTCGCGACTAAATATATGAGGGGATGGTCAGACTCAGTGAAACCGCACTCCTTCGTTACTGTTTTGTTACTTACTTACTTACTTAATTGGCGCTATAACCGCTTCAGCAATTTTGTAACACTAATTGAGGGACCTACAGTTTTACGCTGATTCCGAACGGCGAAAGTTTTTGGGAGAAGTTTTTTCATGGGGCCGAGGGGCGACCGCTATTAGAAAAAAAATTTTTCTATAATTTTTGGATGTTACTTGCCCCGAGTTGGATTCGAACCTGGGACTCACCGAATGAAGCGCGCACACGCTACACACTCGGCTACAGCGGCCGCTGTTTTATTCGACCAGTGAAATCACTTCGGAATCTCAAAAGATTGTTGCCACAATCTAGAGATTCACCTTTGCTTTTTTTTTGCTCGTGGTGAAATTCGACAACGCCTCTCCATCGCGATTCACAGATTTTGACAGCGGGCCGTTCTCTAGAGCCATAATCTTTCATCGACAGTAACAATTGAATACAAATCTTTTTTCGAAATTGTTTGATTTTTTTTATTTCCTCGCGATTGGTAATACCGATTCTGGTAATTTTTTTAGTACTTAAAAATGGTAATCTTTTCTTGCATTCATTTTTTTATGAAGTTTTTTTTTTTTGCAAAAGTTACTACCATTTTTTTTTTTTAATATTATTGACTTCTCAATCTTTGTTTTGCCTAATATTGTGGTGCATTTCATTAAACATCATTTGCAAAAAAAAAATACCGCAATCAAAGACGCGAAAGTTATTCACGTTTTTCTCTAGACGCGCAATGATTTTTGTATCATCATTTTGTAACAACATCATCTTTTTTAAGTGTTAAAGTTAAAATGAGCAGAATCGGTAGAATTCCAAAAAATTTAATAAAGTTAATACCTTAAACTTCCGAAATATTCGGTATTTCGAAAAGTCGTCAAAATTAATTTTTTTTTTCGTTGTGAACCAGAATTCACAAAAAAAAGCTTATCGCTCGAAAAAATGGTGGCCTACTTCACAAATTTTTGCTCTATATAGTGCGTATCATAATTATGAGACATGCTTCGACACTGTAGCTTCTAATTAAGATTTTACGCATCCATGCATCTAACTTTATGCAACCTTTAATAAAATTCAACAAATTGTTGTCAACATTTGGAACGTTTTAATTAGAACTTTTAGAAAATGTTTGAATAGGCAGTTTTATAGTCCAGCCAATTTTAGTAATGATTTTTAATATATGTATATATATTTTTTTTTGCCGACGGTGTTGCGCATTATCTTTCAAATAAAAAAAAACAACATTTCGAAGTAATTTATAAGAAATTAATAAAGTTTTGAAACTTGTCTGTAGGCGACTCTCACATATCATACAAATAAAATGAAATAATTAAATTTATTTCCTTATGAGCAGGTAACAAAGAGCTCAGTAATTTACTGGCGTTAAAAAATGTCCGTCAAATCCAATCTGGGTTGGCCAGAAACTTTTGGACCTTACTACTTATATTCATACACATCTGTACATACATACATATGGCCATATGTATATACATATGTAGGTACCTATATGAATTTGTACATTCAGAAGCATTCACGTATGTGCATACATATGTACATATCTTAAGTCAATAACAAAAGTAAATAAATATTTCATTACAATTGAAAAACATTCAATTCATGAGCCGCAACAACTGTTGCACGCACGCATGCGCTGTTGAAAATCTGCAATCGAAAAATCGCCATAAATACACGCGATCAATATCCGTCGATCGTTGATGGCTTGATGGTAGATTGCTGATGGCCAGCGTCATCACAACTGCATACAAACATAGAATGCACATACAATACATACATACATACATTCATAAATATAGTATGTACATATGTATGTACATAATATGCTTGAAATATATGTATGTATGTATGACGGCTGACCCAAAATCGACGCTCGTCGCCGCCGTCCACTTTAGCCAAGGTGAGAAGTAAACAGAAAAAAATTAAATGAACGCTCACTGATGAATATGATCGTCTCAATGATTTCTTTGTGAATTCGCGCATGCGCAAGTACCCATCGCCTATCCGGCTATCGAGTACCTTTATACCGCAAATAGCTACATATGTATATACAAAATATATTTTAGATGTAGGTAGTTTTGTCTTTGCTGCTACATATGCACTTTGTATGTTTGTTTGCAAAGCAAAAAAAAAACAAAAAAAAAAACAATTACACCTTGCCAGTTGGCGCTCTGCATATCGCACAAAAAACGATGCCTTGAATGTAGCTTTGCGCATGCGCAACACGTTTTGCGGTAGCCAAACAAACAGCAGCAATAAAATCAAGCCGAATTTCATCACCAAACACTTGAGGAATGTATTTACTTATAGTTTGCTTCAGATGTGCTTTGTTTGGGGGTAGGGGAGGGATCGACGAATTAAATTGTGCAGATAGATGGACGAATGTGCTGATGAAAACTCGTAGGTCATTTGTTTTTTCGCAATGCGTTGTTTTATGGATGAAGAACATACATTAGGCAGAAAAAGTCTCCGCTTACATAGCCGATGCTTTTTAAAACTTAAGTGAAAAGTAAAAAAAAACTGACCTGCATATTTCAACTTGTTTGATGGAATTCATTAATAGTCGTAGGTATTATTTTATTATACAAAACCCAATTTTTTCTTTACACTTCACAAAACAAACCGATTATATTAATTCGCACAATAAACTACGTTACTCTAGATCAGTTGCAGTGGCGGATTTATCATTAAGGCCACAAATGCAGCTAACCAGGGAGGAAAATTTTTAGGGGCGGCAAATTTCAAATAAACTTTAAAATTATCTTTTGTTTGTTGTTTTTTCTTCTCACTATCTTGCGCGTTTCTTGCTTGTAAAAACACCCATCCTGCACGACTTTTCATTAGCAACCAAGCATTATTTCCACAGTCCTCATTTGTCACTTTTAGCTGCGTATACAAATAACTGGCTTCATACCGCACTAACAACTTGGGGAAAATAAAGTGTTTTGAGGTTTTTATTTTGGGACAGTGTAAAGCAAATCAGAAAAAGGTGGTTAGTATCACGGATTTTATGGATGGTTCCGAAGAAAGTGAAAATATGCGCGAATTTTCTTCGGTCTCTAAAAAAAAACGCAAAAACAATGATCGGCATAGATTGAAAGAGGCGACATTGGGGTATTTGCACAGGGCGGCTATTTAGATAAATCCGGCCCTGATCGCATGAACGATTTTGTTGACTTGAGAGTTAAAATGGATTCCAAACTTACTTTTAATAAACATCTTATTCATAACAATGTAGGATGAATTTTGAATTAAATGAACCTTTTCGATATTTGTCTCAGGATTCTAACTATCTTTGCAGCACTTTTGATAATTCGATCTCACTTTTCTCTATCCAAAAAGTGTCACGCTTCTCTCTCAATAAATGGTTAGCGTCGGTATAACATTCTGATGAAGTTTTTTTTTCGTAGCTGAGCAGTTTTAGGTCTCGACACTTAACAAGGTCTTGCCTTTCGGCTACTCGGCCAAAAACAAAAACAAAAGGTCAAAGTTCCGCGCTTCATGCGGACTGTGCCCCTCCTGCTAGTAAATACAACTTTATGCTCAATACCGCCTTTTACTCGGCGCACATCACAAATTGCTATGATTTTTTTTATTTTTTCACTCTTCGCTGTTTAAGGAGGAACCAACGATTAACAATATCATGAACACCGATTCCATCCTCTATGTCTTTTGTACTGCGCAAATGATTGAAAATTCAATTTCTGTTTACAGAATGAACCCTCACATTATGCTGAAGATACAGGCGACGTCGGCTCCACAATGTATTCTTTCGTTATTGAAATTTCCGAGATATCTTCAAAATTAGAATATTTTCTGGAAGCGTCCAGAACTATTTGCAATTCGATCTGCAAACATTCTGATTCATCTTTGATGATTTCGGGATATGGCTGGGCTATACATACTACAAATTTTATAGCACAGTTATTACGATTGGCCAAAATTTGGAAAACTCAGTAGAAGGGTTGAAGCGTAAAAATTGGATTTTTCCAGTTTATATCCATTATACATCGATTTCTTCTACCAAAACAAGTCAATATCCTCTCTTCCCCGGCACTGATCACGGGCAGCTCAAAGGTAATCGGAACTTGTTCATCGCTAACTGTATTAATTGAGATGAATATCTGTTGGTATAAATATGGTATAAAGATTTTCTGAAAAATTTTGACTACAGAGCTATCTAAAGAGGTTTTATACATATTTTCAATATTTTTGGCAAATAGGGTAAGCTTGTACCGTATATTTACATATTTATGTGTTCATTGCCATCTAAATCGGACTATAAAAGCCATTTCTAATCGCACTTGCAGCATACTTTTCAAATATCATTAACATCGGAATATAAATACAGATTTTCTTGATAATTCAATTTTAGCGCCATCTAACGGATCCATTTCTCGTAAAAGTATTTCTTGTCGCAGCCGAATTATACTTTTTTAATTTCATCAAAATCGTATCATAAATACAAATTTTCTGAATAACTCGCCCCTAGCGCCGCCTAGTGCATTGATTTGACATAAAATCATTTTTTATTGCACCATCACTACACCTTTCTAATATTATCAATATCCGAACGTAAATTCGAGTTTTTTAAGATCTCGACTCATTCGCCACCTAACGGATTAAAATATGACCGTGCCACTAGTCTAAGAAATATACTGCACAAATTTTATTGAAATCCGTTCATCGATTTTGAGCCAAGTTGTAACAAAGATAAATAAATAAATAAAAACAAACATTACAAAGTGCATGATTTATATGTAGGGTAAGTAAAATTAACCAGCAACTGTCTGGTAAAAACCACCCCTTTTGAAATATTTGCTATAAATTATAAGAGCAAAAGCGTCGTAACCGGAAATTATTTGCGTCGAAACGACTCACAGATGGCGTTCATTACTTTTAGCTATGTTGCATTTGTGGCCACCTGTGTGGCAATGTGGCACATTGCAACCGTTAATATTATATTTTGACATTATTTCCTGATCCGTTCTAGTCGACAAAATGTGTTAAAATTAAAGTATCTTTTCCTGTTTGTTAAATAAACAACTCAAACCAAAAATACAGTATCCAAAGTTAGAGAAACATTTGATTTTATGTTAGAATTGTTCTCTAAATATATTTGAAATGATAAAGATGCCGAAAGTAGATTTCTTGGTGTTTAATTAACTTGCATCAATTCAAAATCACTATTACAATCAAACTAGGATTGAACGTTAAAATAGGCCGAGCTGTTTATACTTTTTCTCTACATATATCGAGAACTAAGAACGTTTTATAAAGAATGCTTAAGTTCTCGACAGTTTCTCTAATCGTCTTCCAACCTTCTAGCTTGCAGAAAAATATTTGAATTCGACGCGTTTTGTAATCGCTCTCTAAACTAAATGTTTTTTGGGTAAAATTTTGGGTAAAATTTTAAAAATTATTGTAAATATGTATATATCCAACTATAGATTGTTTTGAACAATTTTATAACGGACAAAATGCAATCAGCTGTTCGAGTTTATTCAATTTCAACCTCTCTTTGCTGATAACCTGACAAAACTCACCAGACTGACAGTTGTCAGGTTAACAGCGCTTAAAACTATGCGGCAAAAGCGGTTTTCAGGTCTCTAACGTTGACAACAGTCGTTGTAGTTGTTATGCCCTACTAAATACGTGACAACGACGTAATATTCTGCGCCATAGTTTTAGGCGCATTAAACCTGACAAATATCGGGTTGGTAAGTTTTGTAAAGTCATCAGCATAGGACGGTAAATCTTCCCGCTGCAGAAAACACATTAGAAGCACTAGGATTTATACCATTAATTGTTATAACCATTCTGAATGGCCAATGATTTTTATGAAAAGTTTTTTACAGAATTACACTCGGAGGTTCGGGGCACTACCGGCCGAGAGGCGGCGATCGCTTTTAGAAAACAGCCTTTCTGTCATTTTTTGAAGCTTCTTACCCCGGCCAAGATTTTAACCTGGGGCACTCCGATGAAGCATACACTCGGATAAGGCGCACGTCTTCAGATAATCATAAGCCGAATAAATTTAAAATGGGAATTTTCGAATAAAGCTACATACCTGAACTTGGGTCAAACAATTGGGCGCAACTGGTTAAAAAAAAAACCAAAGCCTTTAATTTTGTTATTGGAGAAGCTATGCACAATATTATAATTTTGGGTGAATATTTCTTAGCGAAAAGCGAGAAAAACAAAAAAGTATTATTTTGGATGTATAATAAAATTTCCTGGGTCACGGAGACAAGTAGCATCAAAAATTTAAGAACAGTTTTTTCTAAAAGCGGTCGCCCCTCGGCAGACAATGGCAAACCGCCGAGTATATTTCTGCTATGAAAAAACTTCGTACAAAACTTATTTGCCTGACGGAGTTGATGTAAAACTGTAGGCCCCTCAATTTGAGGTACAACATAAAGACGCACACTACAAATGGTAGGAAAAGTTCGGCCAAGCATCAAGCTATATAGTAAGCGCACAATTATTGTTATTATTGTTTGTAGTGATTTGTAGTCCGAACTTTTAAACAAATGCACAAAAATCGTCGTCAACTTCACAAAAGAACAAAGTTTGAATTTAAATTTAAAAAAACCTAAAACTGAAAATTATTATCGTTATCATTATCATCATTTTATTAATTTTAATTTGTTTCAAAATGCTTATTCTTCTTTTTTTATTGAACCGATTTCGATATATATGTGCTATATATAAGACGAATATCCTGATCCCTTAATTAAAGTCTGTTTAAAATGTGATATAAATTGAACTCAGGACTTATCCAAGTGGCTAATAAAACTTGGTTTTATGAATGTTATAGTTGTTGCAGCGAAAGATGTTCGTTATCATTAAGCTAATCTAGAGAGAGTCCGAAGAAACGCGCAGTTTCGACGGGTCGAACCAAAAGGAGAGTTAGGCATATGAATAGGTGTTTGGTATGGTGCGGGGAGTCTCCATATGCCAAGTCCCAAAGGGTGATTTTAAAATAAACTTTAACTGATGATTTGCTAATAGAAGTAAAATCTTCAATTGTAAATTTTGATCGCTGATCGTTGCTTAAAAAACAAAAATCCAATAGAACTTTCATTTGAAAATGTAAGCTGAGCTGTATTTTTTTTTTTTTTTAATTAATAGAAATAGTTAATATTGAAATATTTAAGAGTAACATGAATTTCATCAAATAGCCAGTATACATGTGTAATTATCAAATCATCTATTATATACGTTTTTGTACATGAAAGTCACTAAACCTACTATGAGTATCTTAATTAATATGTAATTATAAAAATACTTGCATCCATACATATATGTATGTGTAATTATGCATAGAAACTAGAGAATGCATTAAAAAGAACAAATTTTAAATGGGCACAACAAAAATAAAAAATAAAAAATATAAAAAAAATCATTAAATTACAACAAGTCGGTTTTTGGTTCTGCCATTCCTCTTCATTCCACTGCTGCTGTTCAGCTGCCATTCGAGCATTCGGCAGGTGGACGATATTTTTGAAAAATACCTTCCAATGTCTTTAGCAATACGCCTGAGCTCAAACCGTAACCCCAATTTTTCATAACCACATTTGAATTGCTATTACTCATATTCATATCCATAATGAAGCGCTCTGGGAATACGGATTCATTCGATTCGACATTATCATTTACTGATTGATTCAATTCAGATGGCGTTTTAATATTAAGCTTTCGCATTGGTTTTACAAAGCGATAAATATCGGCCATATGTTTGTAGTAACGTTGATTGAGTCGACAACGATTCGCTGGATCGCGTGCCACATATGTACGATAATTTTTCAAAGCGCATTGAAATGCAAAACGGCATGATGTCACTGTGGTTGGGTGGGAAAAAAAGAAATACATATATTGAATAAGGATTTACATATATACAAGCGAGATAAATCCCATTGTACTATTAATAGAAACGGTTTCAGTTTCGGCTGACTTTATTTATTTGTCTGCTTACCATTTGTGTTCAATTCCAATGCCACTTGTTCCCAAGCTGCAGTCTTTTCCACTTCGGTGGCCTTTTGGTAAATTTGTGGATAACGTCGTATGGCTAAAATGACTCGGTACGCATCTATGTCGGGTATTTTTTGTAACAATGGATTCGCATTTTCTTTTTTCTGTTTTGTTATACTCTTCAATTTTTGCTCCTCTTTGACGCACCGTTCACATTCGGCAATCATTTTATTTCGTACGATATAATAAAATGGTTCCATATTGTGATATTGTTCTTCTAACAAAAAATCCAACTTGGCCAATACACGCCACCATTCCAACGACCATTTATTATCGATACCCAATTCCAAGTCACGCATATATTTGGTGAATGCATTTTTGAATAGAGTCCATGTACTGAACCAAACTTCTGGAAAAAAGGTTTGCATTTTGTATTAAATTTTTTTATTTGTATTTCAATTTTTTAAATTATATATGTATATGCGCTTACTGTTCTGTACGTGGGGGCTCGTTTGCATAGCTGCCTGCCAATCCGCGACAAATGTTAGTTTCTTACCAGGAATACGTGGTATATATTTTGTTTGATCTCTGATGTTATCGAAAAATTTTTCAACTGCTTTTCGTACATGTGGCAATCGCATTTGGGCTGTATTCAGAGAGTTGAAAATTGAACAAATTAAGAATTTATTAGTTTAGATAAAAAAAATTAAAAAAAAAAATCAAAAACAATTAAATACACTGAAGCTGTTGTTGTTGGATCAATTCTAATACCACCAGTTTGACGAAAAACCATCGATTAACGATGACTCGGCCTTTATCTTTATAAGTATTGTTATCGATATTGTTAACTTTATCGTTATTATCGATATTATTTTTTGAATTGTTTTCATTACAATTACCGTAATATAAATACCTTTGCCAATCTTGTTATCGTTATCGTTATTACCATCTTTATCGACTTTTGCTCAGCGTCTTTAATATCCGTAATTTTACAGCATTAAATAAACAAAAATCGATAACGATTCCGATTCCGAAATCAACAAAAATTAGACATCGCGACCGTTATGATTTTATTTTATTATTTTCATTTCCTCGTTAAAATAAATTTAAAAAAAAAACCTAAAATGGGCGTGGTCGGCATAGCGCCTCCCATATACATCAAACTACATTAGAATTCGACTATACTATTGTTTGGCAAATAAATCTAATGCAAAATTTTCCAATGAAAGAAATTAGAGGACTACATTAGAATTCGATTAGAAAATTGCCATTTTCCCAAGTCGATATTTATGCTCCATTTTTTATCGAGATCGCTATGATTCTCGATAGTTTCTCTGAGTCATTATCTAATGTTTGAGATTGCAGAATAGTGCTAGTTTTGCAATCATTCTCTAAACGACAACTAACCATCGAAATTAAATATCCAGATTA
Source organism: Anomoia purmunda (assembly GCA_951828415.1). NCBI lineage: Eukaryota > Metazoa > Arthropoda > Insecta > Diptera > Tephritidae > Anomoia > Anomoia purmunda. The sequence goes on from OX639995.1 coordinate 42,750,482, forward strand.
TATTGTTAACTGCACAACGTGCGAATCAAACTCTTCTAAATTGATTGAAAATACTGGATTTCAGGTCTCTTATTTATATAGTTAGTAAAAAATTATTCAAATACACTTTTCGCTGTGTATTTTTTCCCACCCATGGGCCACAGCTCTAACAGATAAACTATGCGACTCTCCATAGATGAAAGCTTCATTTGCATTGCAATGGTTGATAATTACAGGAAATAGATTTTCACAAAATATAAACTACCTGCTTTATCATTGAATGATTTAAAAAAGCCGGTAGTTTCTCGCCACACTTTAATGCCGATCTTCGCTGGCTTAGTCAGCTCATCCAAGGGTGCAATTTGAGGGAAATGTGTAAAGTTTTCTGATAGAAAATTCCAGCATGCTTTGCAGATATGCACTGTAAATGTAAATCGATAGTATTGTAAGAAAATAAAATATTTTCAAATAGTATGAGAACTGTAAGAGAGATAGATAGAGCTTACCTGGCAAATTGAAACGCTTTGCCAAATATAGCCAACACATGTTGACCTGTGCTGGTTTATTGTAGTCCTTTTTATGCAAATATGGAATGGATAGCACTTCTCTGATCAACATCGCCGTCGTGCTCATTGGCAGCGAATACTTTTGCTCTAACGGTGGGCCATGTACGACCAGTTGATTACCATTCACCGAACTAATTAACTCGATCATAATTTCGTTAGCATTCAATTGTGATGCTGGTGTTAGATGTGGTCGTGCCAAAACTGTAGCTGGTATTTTCGATTCAATTGAAATTTGATTCACAGATGTTGGATCAATTGAAGATATTGGTACTTGTGGTAGAGCGGAAGGCGGCACAATCCCACTTAAATTTGGCATCTGCATCACAGTGGATATCGTGTTAGTAGTAGGTGGTGGGGCAGTTGGTGATAAACATTTCATAATATTTGTATTGTCTGGCAAAGCAAAAGGGAGACGTAAAATGCTTGAAGGAGCCGATTGAAATGACGTGGGTTGCTCCACATTGGGTGGCAGTGTGCTTCCAGGTAGGCGCACAGTTGGTAAAGACGGTCGTACTGGCATGACTGGTGTCTGCAACATTTGCTGCGGCGGCGGAGGTGGTGGTGGTGGTGGTGTTGGTGGGGGTGGTGTCGATGATAGTGCTGTTGGTGGTGTTGATGGTGGTGGTGGTGTTGCAGCTTTACCAGAAGACACTGCTGTTATTTGTAAACCTTTATTGATGAATGGCGCAAAAGCTGCACGCGTTGCCAAACTAACGGCCGATACAATTTTCGGTGTTTTAATCGTATCCGAACTCACAGTTGGATTGATAAAACGTGGTGTCTCTACCGTCACTGGCGGCAATAGCTGACCCATATTGGTAGGCAAAACTGGTAGTTTTGTTTGTGTGTGTGACTGTAAATTCGTTTGGTTTTGTAAATTCTTTTGGTTTTTAGTTGCCATCTTGGATTGCGCTTGAATTGGTGTTAGTGGTAGCATTTGAAATTGTGTTTGTTTTGGAATTTGCATGCGTGGCAGAGTTATAGTTTGCAATGGATTTGGCAATTGCTGTGGAGTTTGTACTCTTAATTGTAATTGTCCGCTCTGCGGCAACTGCAACTGATTCGATATTGTAGTTTGCGGCTGTATTTGAAGTTGCGGGCGCGTTTGAACAAACATTTTTATTGGTTGCATGTCGCCACCTTGAAGTTGCGCTTGTGATTTAACGCGAATTTGCGGAGATTTTGATTCTGGATAACCTCCTTTTTGCGTTTCCTGTTGCACAATGGCGGACTGCGTTTTTGGCGGCATTTTTGTGAGCGTTACCACCAAACCCGTATTGGGATAGGTTGTAGTAGTAGTATTAGCAGTAGTTGTGGTGAAAGATGTACTACAAGAGGCCACTGAAGATGCGATAGGCGATTTTGGTTGGCGTGGTTTGTATTTATAAGGTGCGTTTTTAACCTGATTGTTTTTCGTTTCGATTTTTGATGAACTTATTGTATCCTCATCGAGATTAACTGGTATTGGTACGACAGTGATCGGCGTAAGTTTTGGAATTGGTAGTTGAAGAGTTTCAATGGGTTTCACCGGTGCAACTGGCAATTGGTCAATATTTGTAATGACTTTTGACTGTGGAATAGGATTGCTAGGGGCTTCAGCAGCTAGTGGTGTAGTTGGCGCTGTTGGCGGTGCTGGTGCTGCTACTGAGATGGCATCTGGTGATGGTAGAGGTGATTCATCAGCATTTATGGGTAATGTAATGTTTTGTTTCGATTTCGTACGTGGCGACTTTTGCATCTTCGCTAGCAAATACAATTCTGATATAATCGATTCGAAATACCATTTATCCTGTAGTTGATAGCTGTGTTTTCGCATATTGACTAGCTCCCAATAGAACATGCGCAAAATAAGCCATGTGGCTTCACATTGTCCAGCTGTAACGCAGCCGCCTAAGGAAGAGTAATTGTTAAATTTGATTAATTTTGGAATTCAAAGATACTACTATATGTATGTAGATATACTAGATACATTATGATGGAGCGATAATTTTCTTTGTTTCAATGGAATTTCGAAAGCATGCGAAGTTTTGAAAATCGTCGACAAATTAAACGGTCATGATGCAATAGAGAAAGAAGGTGATATTTGTATGTTTTGGTTCCTATCACACTAATTTCCCCCGTATATTTATATGAACATCCCATATATAAATAGTGCAACAAATCTCGTGTTCAAACTTAACATTTATTTAACAATTATCCCGCATTTAGCTTATCCATGGAGTCAAAGTACTCAGTCGATTTTTTTTAATTAAATATTTTCGAAAAAGAATAGAGTGGCATGCAGATTTTTTAACTTTTGAAGTAAAACTTCTTTAGCGGCAGCGATTTTTTACATCGCGTAACGAAAGTACGGTCAGAATCCCTATAATAATTTCTTTTACTAATTTCAACCAGTACTTTTACTCATTTCCACCACTATTTTTAATAGTTTCTACCACTATATTTTCTAATTTTTACCATTACCTTTTTCTAATTTCTACCACTATTTTTCCTAATTTCTACCACTACTTTTTCTAATTTATACCACTGTTTTACTTATTTCTACTACTATTTTTACTACTTTCTTCCACTATTTATACTAATTTATTCTACTATTTTACTTATTTCTACTACTATTTTTACTTCTTTTTACCACTATTTTTTTTTTAATAATTTCTACCACTATTTTTACTAATTTCTACCACTACTTTTTCTAATTTATACCACTGTTTTACTTATTTCTACTACTATTTTTACTACTTTCTACCACTATTTACAATAATTTCTACAACTATTTTTATTAATTTCTATCACTACTATAAATCAGTAGTAGCATTAGTAGAAATAGTGGTAGAAATTATTAAAAATAGTGGTAGAAAGTAGTTCGTCAAAAAAGCAAATCGAATCTGCTAAGGGAGCTTAAGATTAAGATGTGCAATTAGTGCGAGAAGAAGAACGTATTTTACCTTTCTTTATTGCAACCATGACCGTAGTAGAAATTGCGTAAAAAATTCATTTTCATTCTGGCTCAATATTTTACATATTTATATTATATTATATTAATATTATTATTACTGTTATATTATACATATGTAGGTTTTAGAAAAATGCATTCTGATCCTTTCTAAATTCCATTGTAATAAGAAAAAGTTAGCGACCCATGCTAATATAAATGCTATGTCTTAGAGATGCTATTTTTAAATCGATTAAATGGAAAATCGACCGTAACGGTTGTGATTTTATAACTATTTTAAGATTGCATTTTTTTAAATTATATTTGATATTTTTTATGGTTTTATTTTGTTTCAGCCATATATACATGGGTATTGTTATTTCGCAATTTTTTATTTTTTCAATCAAATTTGTTCGACAATTTAATTTTTTCCAAAATATTTATTTTGATACGGACAGTTAGTTATCTTGGTTTTTTGCGCTCACGTTGCTTCATAACAGTGAAAAAATTATTTTCTAACATTTTTCTACTCATAACTGTTAAATGTGGCGGGTTTCATTAGGATTTTCCGAAACTCCAATTATCAAAGGGTACAATCCCAGCTGGGTTTGTAAAAGTTTGTTCGAATTTTTTTTTATGGTCTAATAAAAATTTTGTCTTGGTGCAAGTTGTTTAAAAAAAAATTAAAAAAGAATTAAAATATATGTATGTTAAATATCTCAGCGAAATGAAAGGTTAATTTTAAAGTGAAATTTTACGGGAAATATTTTTTTGTAGAATAGTTTAACCCATTAGCACCGGTTAAGTGTCGTTTTGACCTTTACTTCAAGAAAAAAAAAAAGATTCCTCGGAAAATTTTACAAGAGGTCTTCTCAGACAAAATCTTTAAACAAAGAATATAAAATTCAATAGAAAATAAAAATATGAAATATGAAATATGCCACCTTGAAATGTGCAACTTTTTTGCATGCCCTCCTTCTTTATATGCAACTATTTGTTATTTTATTACACGCAGATTTCGCCTTTATTAGCAAGCAGATTTTATCTACGAAGAAACCTGATGCAATTTTGGCGGCGAATAATTCTCTAGAACATTTTAACCCTCTAACGAATTTCCAAATTTGTTTTTTTGAGGGGTTTTTTGAAGTAAGGGTCAAAGCGACTTTAGATGATAGCTAATGGGTTAAAATGTTCTACGAAAATATATCGCATGACATTCTTTGTTTAGAATTTCAATAATATAGAATTGGGGATTCGTTCATAAACGTAGTATTGTATTTTATCCGGTTATTATTATTTTTTTAAGAGTGCTCTTTAAGATTTTCAAGTAGCAAAAGACGGAAATAATGCAATGTCAAACAATATTGAAGTAAATGCACATGCCAATTTGACGGACGCACGCGAGATTTGTCATAAAATATCTACTAAAAAAATTATCGCTAAATAAGTTACCCGATCTCTTCATTAACCGTTTACAGCAAACGAAAAATAATATATTTTTTACATTTTATAACAATTATGAAGCAACGTAAAATGTTCTAAGCTAAAATCTTATTTACAGCGTAAAAATTATATCTCACTCTCATTTTGTTTAAACTCCAAATATTGAGCAGTTTTTATCAAGCCGAATTCATATAAGGTGACGTTAAACGTACAAAAATAAAAATTACTCTAATTACGCAACCTAAAATTACTACAAAAGACACATTATTTTTATATTCAGATCCTCCACCCTCAGCCAAACAAATCAACTGCTTGTTTAACGCCACTTTGTATGAATTCTTTTTGGTTTTTTATATCTCTGATATTTAAAAACAAAAAACAGTTATTTTTCTTCTCTGGTTTGGATAAAATGTTTCTAATCATTCCTTTAGCCAAAAAAAAAAAAAGAAAATAACAATTAGTTTGTGTACCTGATTTCTTTTTTAAATAATGTTCCAGTTGGTTTTCGTTTTGTGAGACTGGGACCCCGAGAGGATCTGAAAGATCTGCCCGCTCGCCTTCAATTTGGTAATCTTAAAGAAATTTGTTTTAAAAATTAATCAACCGTCGAAATCTCCACCACTTTTAGAATTCCACGATTGCGCAGAAAACTTGCTTAAGTGTGGCATGCATGATGCAAAACATATCGTCGCCCGGATAAATTAATGTCGTATGTTACATTTGACGACTTTTGGGAATTTCCACTTAAAGTTTGGTTACAATTTCTAAAACAAAACCGGACGGTCAAGTTTTTTCAAAGTCGCAGATAATGTAACTAGCTTAGGAAATGCTTAAAATTATTTTATTTTTTTTTGATAGCTTATTTTTAAATATTTTAGAGTATATGTACAACAAAAAAAATAAAATTTTGTCGTATAAGCCACAGTATGTTAATTTTTTATGTCGCGGTTATATAAGCACATCAGTTAGATTGAATACAGGCAAGTTTATTTTATAATAAAAGCTTGAAGCAAATAACCTCGGCAGAGAAAATATATTTTGAAAATATTGCACTAAAACTGTGGTATTTTTGTCAATTATCTGGCCATTGTCATCTCGTTCAGCCATTGTAAATCTGTAGTAAAAATAGATCAATCCTCAAAATTCAGACTTTACTTTTTTCCCATGCCCCAGGTAGATCAACCAAATATACATACAGTAGCTCAAAGCGAAACTCGTACAGTGATTTTTTTTAATTATAAAAATGCCTTTCTTCAAAAATTTTTACAAAATTATTTTGTTTAAAAATATAGTTTATTCTTTAATGAAAACTATATAAGTAAAAAAATAATTTTTAGAAATTTTTCGAGAATTCAATTTTGTAGCTCTTTCAATTTTAATTTTAGGTGACTAATAAAATTTGCTTTTAATTTTTTTTTTTTAATTTTTTATTGTACTGAAATTAAATTGGCTACAAAACTACGTAGGCAAAATTTGTCAAAAAACTCCGATTAAAAATTTTGAAATTGTACTGGGAATTTTTTTTTAATTTATAGAATTTTGTACAAAGTTTTAAATTTTGACTTATATGGTTTTGTGTTATTATGCAAAATTAATAAAAAAAAAAATTTTAAGAAAAGCATAGCGAATATCAGAAAAAACTCTCTGTACGAGTTTCGTTTTGAGCGACTGTATATCCAATAGAAAGTGACAAAAGGATACAAAAAGTCATGTGAAATTTGTTGGTAAATAATTGTATTTTATTTCGCTATTGAATGGCAGATGGCGCTGGTAAAATTTTAAACCAGCGTAGACAACAACCATTGGAAGTATTTATTAGCTAACGGCCATTAAATTTTAATTAGTGTGGGGCTGTTTCTCTGCCCCTAATTTTTATTAGATATTAAGAGATTTTTCTGGTAGCCAAATAAAACGAAAATCGTAAGAAGAAAAGAAAGCTGCTAGTTTCAATCAGCTAAATTTCACCCAGCTGAAATTAGTTGCTAGAAGCTGTCACTTCTTTTCATGTATTTTTGGAAATATTGAAACAAAATTTTTGTGGATCATTGTTTATGAAGTTGTGGAAAATACAAGTAGTATATGTAAATATAAATAAGTACATTTGAATTAAAAATGTAATTAAAAGTACCGGTCAGCTGTGCACAGGCAAATTTCTACTAGGATTTTTTATTTTACTATCATTACTTTGCGAATACTCTTGTTCAGAAAATTAAAGAGATAAAATTAATTTAATAAAATCAGAAGGAGTATTTCATGTATCAGTTTTTAATTTGAATGTTCTCCACAATATCACGTATGCTATTTTTAAGTTAAGCGATAGCGCTCACGTCTAGACGATTGAATTTGCTGTTGTACTGAGATTTTTTTTTATAAAAAATGTTTCTGATGCAGTTGAAATAGCAGATCTTTCGTTTTTATCACACTAATCACTAATCACTTGTGTCATTTGCCTCTACCACCGATTTAAATACCCGCCTATAAACATCAATGCTTACTGGATTATTAACAGAAATTTTATAGAGATCATACATTTTTTTTATGCTTAAATTGGCTTCCAAATATTTTCTCGAGCCGGATAATCTACAATAATGCGAGTCGATTGTGGGAAAACTTAAAATATGTTTCTTTACTTTATCTATACGACATTTTTCGGTGGGTTTTCTGCCACGCGGATCGCGGCTAGATATAGATTTTTTACTATCTACTTCATCTTGCTTTTGGAAAAAGTATACAATAACTCGTTCAGAAATTGATAGGGTATTTAGGAAAAATTTTTTACAAACTCGTACAATTTCGTTACGCGGTTTTAAAAAGAATTTAAAGCGATTCCTCTTTTTCGATTCAATATGCATTTGAATTTCATACGGTCTGGGTTTTACTTTTTCTCTTGTTACAAAATCGCCATAAAAAATTTGTTTCTCTGCACGACTCAAACTCCAGAAGTGTGAGTGCATTTGCTCTCTTTCCTCTGTAGATATATTTTTTATACATCTATGAATACAAGGATAAACACATGGTGGGCCCACAGTTTTTCCAGGCCTTTCTGTGCCTTTGTTGGTTACATATGGCAAGCCACGATCACGTAGAGTTTTCCTAACATTTTGTTTCCAAAGTTCGGGATTACGTTTACGTTTCGCCGTAGTGTTTGCAGACTCACTGTCAGCTGAAAAATTTAACACTAGATAGATTGAATAAAATAAGAGAATTTTATTGCATACAAGAACTGCTATTGTGCTCGGATTGTGAATTTCGATGCTGATCGCTAGCAACATCCAGTAGTGAATCGATAGTCGGATCATTAGATTCATACAAATCCGTTATTATAGACTTTTCGGGAATCGAGTTTGAATCATCATTCTGATCATTATCCGACGAAAATTCAACATCGCTAATTATTTCTTCTTTCAATCTATAAAAATATTATAGCATTTAAAACAAATTACCCAATTGAATATTTCTCAATTTTGAACTTACTTAATTTGAGGCGGCAAATGTGGCGCAGCTACTTCGTCCGCCGTACTCGCCGACATCATAAGCGATGCTAAATTTGTATTGCGATTTTATATCAGACATACGACAAAATTTTACTAATATTCAGTAAAATTGTGTCGTATGTGTTGATCTAATTGGCGAATTCGACAATATTTTACCACGAGTATGCAAAGCACGGAATTGATAAGAAAAATTATCATTCAAAAAAAAATGAAAGTGTGACATACAACAAAATTGGGCAAAATCACTTGTGACCTTGCACATACGACAAAATTATACTCAATATCTAAGAAACTAAAGGAGATATCTACAAATTGACAACATCATTGGAAAGATTTTGACATATTTCTTTTATGCGGGCGACGATATGTAGATCAATTCATTTTTGATCTTTTCTCTTTAGAACCATAACGATTCGAAAATCTATTTATTTTCGATTTTGCATCTCTAATACATGTATGTATGTATGTACTTACCCCTCGCTGTAGCAACATCTTCCCACATCTTGGTGTAGTTCTCATCGAGAGCGACGCCCTCGCATGATACTTTCGCTAACGTCTCGGTAAGTGAAATTATCGTTGGGAACCGCTTCATTGCCACCAATAGGCTGAAGATATTCTTAAAATGATCAATTGGTTCATGCCAATCCTGTTTAAGGAAATATGAGGATTTATAAACGGTGTCTGGCCTGAAATGAAAACAACATAGTTGCGTTAAAATTTGATTTAAAGAATATATAACTACTATATCTATATATTTTTTTTTTTTTTTTTTTTTTGAACTCAATACGCACATTTTCAGTATGTATGGCTTATAGAATGCCAGCAGACTTTCTAATTCGGTTTCAGGCTTTGTAGCTGTTAATTCAGCACCTTTAATTCGATCCATTATTTCCCATTCGTAGCGTGTTTGTAATTGAACCCAACATTTCATTAATTTGGTAGCTAAAATTTTACGCAATTGATTTAGTATAAGTCTATCAAATTGCATATTAAATTACACCACTCCTCACAACTCACCTTTATCGCCTACTTCGTTCGCAATCGCATTCCAAATGATACCTTTGCGTCGGTAATCTTCATAATACCTATGCTCGCTATCGTATAACTCTTGATAGGGTTCAATGTTAGCCAGCAATCGACGCATTTCTGGAGTTATTTGGAATTGAGATTTTGTTTGCCTTGCGAAATTTTTTGTAGCATTAGCCGCATCATCATCCAAATCAATCACCTCCACGTCATCCTCCAGCAAAACGATATCATCATCATCTACGACTATGGCAGCGGGCAACGTTTCTAACTCTGTGCTTTTATCATCATAAGGCAGTGGACAATGAGCTCTAAAAAAGAAACAAACAAAAAATAAAATAAAATTTCTTAATACGTTAAGTACATAGAGAACTGTTATGTATTTTGTTAAGGTTAGCACTCTGGTTTAGCCTTACATTTCTCGGTGTCAAAATTATTATATTACACGCACAAATATTAAAGCTACCAAAATTATGGAAACGCCTAAAAGATGTCGCATAAAAAAATAATGGAAATAAATAATACAAAAGCAATCAGCCCTATTCTGCATTTCGACTCGAATCGAAATTTTCTTAGTTTGGCAACTTTGGTATTCTGCGTTTCGATGAGTTTCGATCAATCTTCGAAATATACAATTTTATGTATTCTACATTGCGATCGTAGTTACGTTTTTGTAAGTTGAAAATTTTTTGGGGGAGGACGGTTAGATTTTTATTTTCGTGTACTTTTAAAAAATAATTTTCCCAAAAATGTGAGTAAAACTTGTTGTTGATAGTTGTAAAAGTCGTCAACATGATTTTTTTTAAGTTTTTTGGGCTTTATTGATGTTTTTTGATATGTTTGCAGGTCAAAAACAACAACGCCGGAGCAGTATGAAAAATTGGCTGATATAATGGCAACCAAAAGGGATATTGCGCAGGGCTTTCAAAAGCGACCGAAGGAGGAAGTGATGGAGTTTTGGGAGGGAATTGCAAATGCATAAAACTCTTGCTTCGCTTGCATTTTTTCCTCTTCACTCTGTTCAAATTTGATCCACTCAGGGCAAAGCTTTCGTTGCATGACATCGAGAAAATTAGAGAGTGACTTTGATACAGTTGACTGCCCCATTCCGACATTATAATCTGCGCCAACTCCGTGTTGGTAACTGCCTTCCGCAAAAAATCTCAATGCCGCCACTACGCGATTAAGCGAAGATAACGACGTCAAAGTACTTGGTTGAGTTTCTTCCGCAAAAGTATCTAGGACATACTTGAAAGCGTCCTTATTAAGTCTAAAGTTTTTTTGAATCTAAATAAGTAAATCAATGAATTAAGATTTATCACTTTCAAACGCAATTTCTTATAATTCGTCACTCATCTGAAATGGATCACACATATCCCGCAATCTTCTCCTTTCAACTTTTGTGTCAGCATTCTCGGATGCGTTGTCGTCCTCCTCAAGTAGTATCGCCGCGGCTATTGAATCCGTTACGCGATTATATTTTTATTTATTTTATTTAAAAAGAAATAGTTTGGCCACGAATTTGTATCTGTTTGCTTTATTTTGTTTCAATTTCACTCATTCCAAGGCAAACAGCTGATTTCGAAAAGGTTGCCGCTCTTCCTCTTTTTCTTTCGATTCCGTCGTAACTCGGAATACCTAATTCCAATCGATGCGGAGCGAAATGCGGGAACGTAATAGAAATGCAGAATAGGGCTGAATAACTTAATTGCAGTAACGAACTGACCCGTTTTATCGCATTGTAAATGGCAATGCATTTTAAAAGCTATGAAAAAATATTGCCTTTTTACAGCGTGAACAGCGTAAAACTTTGTCGTGGAAATATTATAGAGTTTCACGACGGCCAACCCTATTATTATATTCTAGACTTTGACAGCTCATTTCACGTGAAACGGCGAGAGAGCACTATGCTTTATTAAAAAAATATATACAATACACATAAAGTGTAGCATTGGACAGTATTTTTAATATTCGATATTATTTATAATATTTTTCATATTAAAACATTTACATTAATTTTTTATCAAAATATATCTTGTTCACACGATAAAAAAGGCCAAATAAGTCCAAACATCAAATTTTATGCGAAATTCAAAAAAAAACAATTCAACAAATTAAAAAAAAAATCTCATCAAACAAAATGTTTCGAGTATGCAGTTTTTAGTGCATTTCATTTTAATAAAATTAAGTGCTAGTTTCCAGTGCCTGAAAATTGTCGTTCATTTTTTACCCTTTTTATGTTGACGGTGTTGCGCATTTCTTTTCATATCATAAAATTTTGTATGTAGAATGAAAACAGCCAAAAATTTTACATACATATTTCGACTTGATGCACTTATAATTTAAAAATTTTAAGAACATTTTAGTATTTTGTGTCATAATTTGGAGTCGCAAATTTTCCCTACATATTTTTAACAAAAAAAAATTCATACAAAACTTTTAGTCTCTTAAAACATTCTTCTTTATTAAACTAAAATTAAACATTTAAAAAAAATTAAAAGTTAAAAAAATTTTCTGAATTTTGATAAAAAATTAAAGTTGAAATCAAAAATTAGATAACAATTTTTTTAAGTTAGTTAAATTATTGTGAATTTCGCACAAAGTTTGTTTTTTCGACTTATATTGTTTTTTTATGGAATGAGCTATATTTTGATTTAAAAAAAAGTAAACTAACAAGTTTTAGCATGAAAAGTATTATGGCTAACGTTCTTTCTTAATGATAAATATTGCGAATCAAAAAAAAAACATAATAACAAATTTTAGGTTAGGTTAGGTTATAGTGAATGTTCTCGTTCTCATCTCGTATCAGTGTGAAAGCATACAAAGTAGGTACACGATTTTTGTTATGATACGATACTATATCGATACTTTTGAAATTCGATACCCACTCCATCGTTTTTAAACGATATTTTTTGGGAATTGAGTATATTTTTAAATTTTTTTTTTTTTTTTTTTGAATAAAAAAAAATATTTGGATATGGAAAATAACATGAAACAACACTAGGTCCGCACCAAGATCATTTTGTAGACTATTTCGTTTCAAATTTTATATACGGTGTATCCTATGCGGTGAACTTTGCTGTGGTATGAAATGCCGTATTGGTGAAAAAAGTTCCAAAATTAGTTAAAATAAAAAATAAAACGGTGTACCGAAAAGGGCACCCATTTTGAATATGGTACTATATCGATACTTTCGCTCCGATATCGTGTCCCTACACATAAGGAATTTGGTCCCATTGTATTACCAATTTAGGAATTATATACTGACCGCTCTCCTAGTTATGATTCCAAGTACTTTGTCTAAAAAATAATTGAGACCGCTCGCCAAAGCATGACAATAATTTTTAGTACCCTTAACTTATTACTGGCATCGACAGGTCTGACCAAAATCGGCTGCCGGAAACCCCATTCCACTGTGCTTACACCTAAAGCAAAAACCAATAACAATCCCAACACGAGGCGGAGAAGAGGCCATTCCAGATTGATTAGGTGTAATGAGTATTCGTTTGTCGAGTATAGGCCAAAACTGGCATTTTATCTTACTTGTATTTTTTTTTATTCGAAATTATACCCGTTTTGTATTTTTCTTGGGACCAAAGTTCAATTTCCAATTGGGATGCTTTGGTTTTGTTCAAATATTAGCCTATCCTACGTTTTAACGGCAAACGAATTTTATCCTTCCTAAACTCAAAAAAAAAAAACCGCTTCACATCAAATACTCTCCGATTTCACTTACTTGTTTGCAATGAAACGCCAAAGGAACACCATTTCTGTCTCAAAAGCCATAACTGGCCTGCGCTTGCGCTTTTTGTTACTTTTGTTGGCAAAGAATTTACGTAATCGACGCACATACTTTTGATAGGAATAACGTAAATTTACCCAAGCATTCTTGCAAATGTCCACTGGAAGAAATAGAGGAAAATATTAAAGATTTATTTAATATCTTAGATATACGAGGTTTGTATGTATGTATGCAGTTTGTAAGTGTCCAAATTTTCGACGAAGTTGTGTAAGTTAAATTCTAAATACAAATTGGGCACATCTAATGTACACATCTAATATACATGACCAAACACACGTATAAACATTTTCCACATACCATCGCATCTCATTTGCTTCGCTATTATTTCCCAAGCTTTCACTTTAGCTTCAATATTGGAAAAACTTTGATGTTTTGGATCATAGAGTTCTCGGCGCTTTCGTACATAACGAATCAAACGTTGGTTGAACGCTTGATTTCGTTTCATCGAACTTTGCGACGCTCCGTCATCGACAATTAACATATCGTATACTTCAATTGGATCTGATAAGGCACCAGTTTCCCAAGGTGCCGGGCTCTCTGTCTGAAATTAAAAGGAGTAAAACAAAAATATTAAAAGGCGTATAAAAAAAAAATGAAAAAGAGAAACATATAACCAATTTAAAAGTCACTTTAATATATAAGTAATAAAAGAATGACCGAAGGTGATGCCGAGAATGTACATATTAGAATACTTTTGCATCGTTTTTAGAATTTTTATCTGTTTGCCTGTTTGAACTCACTAATCTCAAAAACCACCAAATTGGTTTTCATTGGTTTTTAACTGATGACTAGAGAGTAACCTCGGTTTAACCCTACATAGGTTATATTTATTGAAAATATTAAATAAATAATATAAAAAAATTTCAATGCATTAATGCAAGGCGAATTCATATCAGGTGGTGTTACAATATAAGTACAAAAACAAAAGTTTATACTAACAAAATATATGCACAATGACAGCATGATTTACAACAAACACATCATTTTGACTTAACTTTCACCAAGCGAAATCAATCAGCTGCTTGACCAACTTCCTTCACCTTATATTTACGAGAAACAATAGGTTATCATTTTATTTTTTTCTAATTTTTGTAAGGAATATGTACATATATTAGGGTACATCCTCCTCATACAAAACAAAAAACGGTATTGCTTTTTCATCGTACATCAACCAAAATATTTTGCTATAATATTGAGATTTAGATCGGCTGCGCTAAGTTCACGTAAATATTTGTAGGAAGTTTTAAAACACAATAAATTTTAAGACTCCGTTAGAAAAATCGCACCTTTTTTTTGGTGAATCACCCTAATTTGAATATTCATGTTTTTCAAATTGAACTTAAGTTTTTTAAATAAATTTTTTCAGTTCATAGATACATAAACTTAATACGTTGTACTTTTTGAGGCGTAAAAAGGTACGCTGGGTATTTTTTGGTGTGCATTAAATTAAAATAAAGATTCGTGCTACACTTATTTTGGATTTTTTCTTTTAATTCCGGATTTAAATGGAAATTAATTTACTATAGCGATGGGATTGAAATAGGTTAGTTTTCTCCATGCATTAAAAAACTGCCCGCTCCTTACTTTTGATTTTCATGTTCGCTCCTAACTCTATTGTAGGTGTTTGGGAAAAATTTGTTAAATATGTACATATGTATATACAAGTTTTTTAAAAACAAAAACCAACATCAAAAAATAGTTTATTTTACTATTTTTACTGATTGATAGATTCAAAGTGCAATCCAAACGAGAGAGGTAGTTAAAAAACCATATCTGGATAATAATTACCAATATTTCTTGGATTTTGGTTAATGTTTCTTTCGACAGGGTATACGATGACAGTCGGTTCTACGATACCGGAACGACCCGGATTTACTATATCCGGCCAAGGACTGTTACTTCAGCAGCATTCCCCAAAATTTTATGGGGAATGTTTTATGCTGTTACAACAAAAACAACATGATGTATTTGTGAACGAATTTCCGTCATCTCTTGTCTCCGTCATTATTGCTTCCAAACCGAATTTGACAAAGGACAACGGAAATTCGCCACCAAACAGATTATTATTACCATCATCATTACCACCTTCATTGTCATCCCCATCTTCATTATCATCACCGTCATCACCATCATCATCATCATCATTATCATCATTATTATTATCATCATTATCATCATCATTGTTATCATCATTACTGTTATCATCATTATTGCTATCGTTATTATCATTACTATATTTATTATTACTATCATTAACATTACTATCATTATCATTATTATCATTGTAATTATCATCATTATCATTTTTAATAACTTAACCCCAAAGCACAAAAAAAAACTTAGAAGACGAATTGAGCACCTGCTGTTTTGTAGTCGATTAAAGAAGCCGTCAGAACGTTGCACAAAGATAGAGCAGTTAGTAAACTCTCCCCTTTTGTGTCCCAACAAGTCCGACAATATTTGATTTTACATACAAAAACCGTGTATGTATGTAGTGTGTATTCTTTTTAACAGAAATAAAGTTCTTTCTCTCAATTCTCTCCATCACTAAAGCAGGTGAGAAGTCGCATCCAAGTTACACTCTCGAATTTCAGGTCTATCAGCGTAATCTTGTATTCTATCATTCTAGCTTCGCTGACTAGTTGTGAAATATGTAGTTCTATCTGCTACCATAGCATAGACACAAACCACTCATTCGGTTCCATCCTTCCGATCAAACGATTCGGCTTTTTAATTAGAACAGTATGTATGTATACTCATATCATAGAATACAGAATGTGAGGCAGATTGGGGTGCCGCTAATCCTCATTTGAAATTTTTGGGATCTGTTTTTTTTTACGTTATAAATGATTTTGATTACAAAAACCGTGAATTTACATGGTGAAAAGAATACAGGTGTTGCCGATTGGGGTACCGTTAACACTCTCTTGAAAATTTTGACAGAGTCAGCTACATACATAGACACATCATTCTCTCAATCGTGCTTATTCTTTCTAACATGTATAACAATTTCTTTTCTCTCAGTGCACAGCAAAGTTGTTGTCTTTTTTATTTTACACAAACAATACTAACAAAACTTTCAATCGTTCTACCTTTTGCCCGCATCTTCTGAGCTTCGTCCTCTTATTTTTTTAGAATTTTGCGTTGCCCTCTCATTCTCTAGCTATTATTACGTCAGTTTCAGTTGCTTTTATCATTCTTGGATTTATGTATGTACATATGTATGTACATAATCTCACAATCGTGTGTTTTCCTTCCAACGTTTATAGCAATATTAGTGCGTTTTCTTTCTAACACGTATAACACATGTTTTCTCTCAGTGCTCTCCGCTGGTAAAAAAAAAAAACATTACTACGCCACAGCCAAGTTACTCTCTCGAATTCCACATCAGCGCAATCTTGTGTTCTTGTGTACATATGTAAAATATACTCTTTGTAAGAGCCAGCATCTACTTGCTATTTTCGAACGAAGTTTGTAACCGACTCTCCCCCAAACAATGCATTCTCTTATTCCTCTGCTTTGGCTGTTCTCTTTAAAAAAAAATTTTAACAGCGTGTTAAACTGTTCGTTCTCTTCACAACGTTTTCTTTCTCCTCCTTCTTCTTTGGATGTCACACAAATAGGCTAATGCAACAAAATCACACATATATTAAATTTACTTGAATCAACAATTTATTACTTTTTTTCACTTACCACCACATCGCACATTGTATGAAGATCGTTACGGGATATGTTTTTGCAAATTATTTTCACTTTTTTCACTCTACCCAATTGAAAATTCTTATGCGTTTCTTCACAATAGGAACGTACATATGTACAAGTTGACTTGACACAACAGACTGTCACGGAACGCAACGACATAATAGAAGAGTTTGAACGGACGGCTGATATAAACGTTCAGGATGTATGTGTGTGTGTGTGTGTGTGTGTGTGTGTGAATATGTGTAGCTATACATACATATGTACATACAAATGTACAATATATACTATATAAAAAGCAGCATCGAAAGGGCGATAACAGCAAAGTCGGTAAATATAACAGAGCCCAAGCAGCACTGGTAATTTTATGCTCAGAACTGGAAACACAGAGCTACGAAAAAGATTGATTGGCACATCTGTATTTAGTACCTACGTACAGAAACATTCGTTCTTTTCGAGATGTCCGTATATAAATAGATACATACATCCAAACATATGTACGTTTGTATGTAGACAGTTAAGGTAAATATAAAGGACTGACGCAAATGACAGGCTCAGGTTTTCGATGTTAGAGTAATCGATTATTTTTATATTAAATAAAGTCGTAATAATAAATATTTTTGGTTCAACTAATCGTAAGTAATAAATTATTGTTACGATATACTGCTATCTGCAAACACTTACGAACATAATTCACGATCTATTAATCGTAAAAAAGCATGCATACATATGTACATACATACATACCTACTTCTCGCCGATGCAATAAAGAGATATCAAGAGAGGGGAATATAAGAGAGGTTTCTAAAACTTTTTTTTAAATGATATAAATATGCATAGTCAACGTTCAGGCATGGCAAATTGTGTACCGGCAACTCTTTACTTGATGGGGTGAGAGAGAGTGTGACGAAGAGAGGGAATGGCACTCAAGAGTGATAGAATACCAGATTGCGTCGATTTTTGTGAAATTTAGCAGAGTACCTTGGGTGTGACGTCACACCAGATTCACAGGTGGAGACAACTACTGGAAATAAACTATGCTGCGCCAGTGTGGACGCTGTACTCCACACAGAGCCGAGATGTCTGCTAATGTCGTCGGAGGAGCACCTACACCAAGAGGTAAATGTGCTCCGGGTTAAGGAACTCAGCAAGCAGTTCCTCACCGTTAGAGGCACCCCAATAGGCATCTACTTGCTGACGAGACACCTCAGAGGCACCTCCTTGAACTAAAGGACGAGATCCAGCTGCACACAACCCAACCGCTGGATTGGACAGCGCACCGGCAGATTCTCAGCAAGAATGATAGAATGCAAGATTGCATAACAGTATTTTACACAAACAATGCTAAGAAAACTTTTCAATCATTCTGCAGTTTGTTGGATTCTTCTGTGCTTCCTCCTCTTCTTTTTTAGAATTCTCTCTTTGCTCTCTCCTTCTCTAGCTATTATTACGTCACCACCAGTAGCTCTCAGGGTGGAAGACGCAATCTTGTTTTCTCTCATCCTTGGGTGCTAAGAAACATTCACCAAGAGATAGTTATATCTACCATCGACTCTCGCCTTGTTAATGCCGTAATTGGAGACCAACCAGCACCAATTTTAGATGAAGAGTCGCAGCTGCCTAGCGAGTCCCGCGCTACTCTGGCCTAATTAAGATCTGGATATTGCAGTAAACTAAGCTCCTACCTATCCAGAATCAACTCGGGCATACCAAACACAGGAGATTCTCCGCACGATACCAAACACCTACTCACATATCCTCTCAAACCAACTCACCTAACACCCCTCTCCCTCTGGTGCGACGCCGTCGAAACTGCACGTTTCCTGGGTCTCCGCCTAGATGAGTTTAACGACAATGACCATGGGTGAATCCGTTCTTTACAAGACGTGACTAGCCGCTACAACAACAACAGCAACAACAACAACAGCAACAACAACAACGTTGCTATGCATGTTAGAAAGAATACACGTTAATATTGTTAAACACGTTGGAAAAAATACTCGCGATTGCGAGAATACATCCAAACACGGTTTTTGTAAACAAAATCTGTGGCGACGTAGAAATTCTGTCATAACTTTCCAGAGAGGGTTGGCGTGAAGAATGATAGAATACAAGACTGCGCCTCCCGCGGGCCGCTAGTCCTCTTTTCGTCGATTTGACAACATCAACCAACCGCTGCCGAAATAAAGCAAGTAACTTTTATTTTACACAAACAATGCTAACAAAACGTTCGAATATTCCGTCGTTCGCACACTTCTGCGCTTCTTCCTCTTACTTTCAAGAATTTCTTCTTTGCTATCTCATTCACTAGCTATTATCACGTCACTATCAGTTGCTCTCAGTGCGGAAGACGGAATCTTGCATTCACTTGTGGTAATGTAATGAAATTAATTGGCATATGAAGACAATTGAGATAAAACCGTGCTAGATAATTTTAAAGACCAGCTAGGAGCTAAAGTCAAACTTTTGGAGCTGAATGAAAAAAAAATAATGAACTAAAAGTAGCTCCGAAAAAGCAAAATGGCAACACTGGTTGCTACACTACCCATTTAAAACCTTTAATGTAAAACAATATTTACTATTTGTATAAATACTTTTTGTAATTGAATTGTAGTTATTTTTAGTACAAATGTTTGGAATATTTAAATTATTGGAAAATAATGAATTTAAAACATAAATATTTTGCTTTAAAATTCTAAACATATTTTACAATTCTTTTGAAGAAAAAAGCAATTATGCGCAGGCTTGCGAGCGAAATTAGAGGAGATTAGCTATAGTTGTTTCCTTCTGGCGGAGCTCAATGCGTTCAACAGGGATGCCTGATCCCACATACAAGGGGAAAGTGGATAAAATCTGCACAACACCTTCACAAAGTTATCTACTTTTTTGAGCCAGTTTTGAAGATAATAAAACCCACGTTTTATCCAGTTTTTTTAAATACTCCTATAGATTTGCTCATTAGCAGAGCTTAGAATCACCTCTATGATTTAACTTTTTTTCTACATTCCGTCTTCCATTTAAAAATAATAACAGAAGGTAAAAAAAGTACAACCCAACCATAGAGAATTAAACACAGTTTTCATATTGACAATATCCAACTTAGGGAAACAAATAGTAAAGGTAAACATTTGTATTTCACATTTTATTCTAAAACTAAAACAAACAAAAAATACATATCTATTTACAATGATATAAAATTGCTTACATTGGAAATGTTTATAACTATTTATTGTTTTAAGATAAATCAATTTTTTTTTTTAAATAAATTGTTTCAGTGCATAAATCCATATAATTTACGACGTTTTATTTTTAGAGCCTAAACAAATCATGCAGGATATTCTCCGCTCTATCTCTTTATGGAATCGGCTCACGCTTTTTCATATCGGATTCAACTCACAACAAGTCACATACAGCGCAGGAGGTGTGTCCAAAAGAGTTATCAAGGATTTTTTTTATAAATACATACCATAACATATTTTTAATGGCATTGATAATCACCATAAGGCAAGCTAGATGCATTCGTTTGACAGTCATTAAAATTATCACCAATTCTCAAAGAAACTGAAGCAGACACAGATCGTCGATTGGATCCTCAATATGATCAGGTTGTTGAACGTGGATATCAGCTAATGTGTTGCGAGTACTGGTCGAAGGCTCACTAGTCGATGTTTGTTGATTCAAGTTCCTCAACTTTTTTCGTCGTGCCCGATATTCTCGACTACGTTGTGCTGATGTTTTTGCGACAGCTTTTTTATAAATTAAATCCTGATGGAAAACACGAATCTATACCATTATCTGATAAAACAATGATCGAGATTTCACTTACCCTTATGATTTTCTTTCGCTTCCTATATTCTCTAGAACGCTCTGCTGATGTTTTGGGAATTTTCGATCCCTCTCTTACTACTCGTACATTACCACTACAACCACTTAATTGCTCTGTATTTCCACCGAGATGTTCCGAAGTCGAAGATGAATCTTGATGGTTTACATCCAAATTCCCTGGACACTGAGGATATTCACGAAGCAGAGATTGATTATTATCACGCGATATGTCTTCATAGACAATAAAATTTTGTTCTAATGGTTCATTCTTTACAATGCATATGTTGTCATCGATTACCGTACCAGTTGAAGATTTACTGTCCTGGTATATATAAGAATTCTCTTGATGCAAAATATCTTCATCAAAATTTGTATTTTGATCCAGTGGTTCCTTTTTAACAATACATACGTTGTTATCGATTATCGGATCAGTTGCAGATTTAGTTTGAGATTCATGAAGCTGATAGTGATTATTATCAAGTTTAATATCTTTATCAACAATAGCATTTTGCTCTAATGGTTCTTTCTTTACAATACATGGGTTTTCCTCGATTATCGTACTAGATTTAGTCTCCAGGTGGACATCAGAGCTCTCAGGGCAGTGACGATATTCACGAATCAAATGATTATTATCACACGAAATATCTTCACAATGATGTAATGGTTCATTCTTAACAATACATTCATTGTCATCGAATATCGTACTAGTTAAGGATTTTGTTTCCATCAAGTGTTGACCAGGACCATTTCTTTGAGCTTTTTTTCGTGCCCTATATTCCCGACAACGCTGCGCTGCTGATTTAGGCATTGCTAAATCTGTAAAACGACAGTAAATGCAACTGTGTACAGTTAATGAATCCAAATTCTTTTTACCTAATATAAATTACGTTGTCTATGCGTTCATATTAACTTTCTGTTTTGGAAAATATCAAAATTTTCATATTGATTATCGCATTGCGAACACAAAGAGTAAAATGATTATTTCAGCACGGTGCACTGAGTACTGAAGGCGGCGCTGCCAGTGGTACCGTTACTTTAATTTTGCCGATTTTGACAGTTGTCAACTTAAAATTTGTCACTTCTTTAGTATTTTGTATAATTCATAATTCTTCACTTCAAAAAAATTAAAACACGTTTCTAATGGACAAGTGGAAAGTTAATCGCTCTCCGCCATATCAAAGAACATAAAATTACAAGAAGAGACAACACGTTACTTTTGCTTTACTCGTTGATCAACAGGGTAGCACCTACACTTTCGACCACATGCGTAAATGATTGAATAAAAAGAGATGGGGCTACACGTCGAAAAGACAATGGGCCTCACCGCTCCACCTGGCTCCAAAAAAAGGCAATACCTGTAGGCCATGCGCGGATTATAGTGCCCCCAAATATCCAGGCATTTCATAAGATATTCGCGGGCAAAACCATATTATGAACCATAGATCTGGAAAGAGCGTGCACCCCGATGGCATCGAAAAAACGACTCCATTTGACCAAAAACGACTCCATTTGACCTATTTGAATTTCAATTAATAACATCGAAATCTATTTTAAGCAAATTTTATTCAACGGAAAGGAGTTAAATAATTTTTTATAAATTTGGGTGTTTTGATATGAATATTTTTATATTATAATCAAATAGTCAAAGCGATAGAAGTTATAGGTTGTAGCTGCTGTTTCGGAGAGCACCACATCTCCTCATCAGACTTTTCATTTTACTGGACTTGAGCAGGATTCGAATTCACGACCTTTGGCAAGCGAAACCATATAAAATGTTGCTGTTGTAAACAAGGAGAGCTCTGCTAGAAATTTTATATAAAGTTTCTTAGCCTCGTGTTCCCACATGCCTTCGCCGATCTCATGCAAATCATCTCATAAGATATATTGCAAACATAGATCGCTCATCGCAGATTCCATGCAATAAATCTCTGACCTCGCCACATGAGAATTATTCCATGCAATGAACTGCGAATTTTCTGCTTTGATGGCTTTATTTTCATTTCGCAGAGAGCAACTGAAAGTGACATAATAAAAGCTAGAAAATTATGGGTGCAAAGAAAAAATTAAAAAAAAAAAAAAAAGAAATGCAGAAGAAGCCGGCAAACGGCTTTTATTTCGTCAGCGAATGGATGCATGCTGTCTAATCGACAAAAAGAGGGCAGGACTAGACGTCTGCCGGAGGCGAAATCTTGTATTCTATCATTATCGGTTCGCATGATATCAAATTAACAGTTCGCATGAGATGGATGATCACAAATGGAGATGCGGATAAAAGCCGGGTTGGCAAAACTATGCGAGGCTCTTGTGCACGTGCGATATTTCATCCTTGTCTTACTCTTACATAATTTTGATGCATTGGAGTTTCGAGTAGCCTTGTTTTACTAAGCCAAGTATAGTACCCATGGTGAAAAGAATACAGAAGGTGGTGAGGATTGTGGTACCGCTAAACCTCTCTTGAAAATTTTGACACAATTTCTACGTCACAACAGATTTTGTGTACAAAAACCACAATCATGTGTATTCTTTCCAACGTGTTTAACAATTTTAGTGTGTATTCTTTCTAACATGTATACCAACGTTATTCCTCTCATTTCTCTCCACCGGTAAGTCTGGTGTGACTTCACAAACAAGTTACTCTCCAAATTTCAGATCAATCAGCGCAATCTTGTATTCTACGTAACGCCCACGATTAGTATCGCTTGACACACCCAAATAACCGCGTCAAATTTTTTTTTACATTTTCTTACACCCTCGAAGTTTATTCTTTGGTGTTTTGTTCTATATGCCGTTCCTTCTTTCTCATTTTTATTTTCATTCTGCCTTTTTTCCACTTCTGTCTTCCACACTCAACTTCAGGACGTATCGCGCTTTCAAAATTGAAAATTCCATTTGGTCGGCGCTAACGCCGCATTATTGTGGGATGCTCCCACGGCGGACTGAATGCAGAAGATGACATCTTCAGAGGTATCGCTAATTCGGTTTGCCGATTTTCACATTTTTCAATTGCAACTACATAAAGATTTTTTCACAACTACTTTTTTTTATGGTATTTTGCAGATTTATTTATTAAATCTCTGCCTTTAAATCATCTTTCTACACTTTAGCACAATTAAAAGAAATATTGGAGGTTTACAAATGACGAGATCTGTCACTGCGCCGCGGGAAGACGCAATCCTGTATTATATCATTCTTGGGATGTTCCTTACAAATTGTATGAGATATTTTTGCAGTTCCTTGACACGCCACTTTAGGTGTGCGCCTAAGGACTATGATCGAAATGCATTCATATATTTCTATTCCAAATTCACACCTCCACCATACCAGACTATATCCATCTCTCTTCAATAGCCAATCACATTTTCATTAGTACAAATCTAGAATGATAGAAAACCAGATTACGACAACGCCGGCAGCGTACACGTCACAGATGTTCATACCACAGGAATAGCGAGAAGAAAAGGAAGGCGATCACTGCACTTGGGCGTTTTATTTTCGCTGCAACTTCTACAATACAAAGCTCGACACTTCACATTTACTATTCTGTGATTAAATTTTTGTAAAAAGCACTCAAACCCAACTTTTTCAGA
Organism: Anomoia purmunda; assembly: GCA_951828415.1. Classification (NCBI taxonomy): domain Eukaryota; kingdom Metazoa; phylum Arthropoda; class Insecta; order Diptera; family Tephritidae; genus Anomoia; species Anomoia purmunda. Next base: position 42,774,835 of record OX639995.1, read on the forward strand.
CCCATTTGTGTCGTCAATCCTTCAAATCAAGCAAGCACGAAGTAACGGAAGTGCTTTTGTCGTCACCTTCTTTTCTCTGCATCGTGAGTACAAATACTATAAAGTAGTACAGTTATACAATCTACCCCTCAATAAACGCACTATCCTGCTTTGTTGTCTGAAGTATGTACGTACACTCAAAAATGTTTATTCATTCCCTCCCTTCGGTTATCGGCGATTAGTGTATGTGGAGAGTGGAACACGAGGGTAGGAAGGAGAATAAGGGTGCGAAAAAAAATTATGATTTTCCGTTTTACTTACATATATAACTTCTCACTTACCAGTTGTTCTTCACACACCGATCAGTTTTTACAATGTATTTTGTTGAATTGTCTTATTTTCAAAATTCTTGCGCCACTCACAAAACAGACTTACTTGTCGGCCCGACAAAAGAAGACTAACGGAAAATAACCGAACTACTCAGAGCGATGTTAAGCGAATAGCTGCGGCCTGTACGAGTACAGAATCATCAATACATATGTACGTACATGTACACTAACTCATACATATATATGTATATGCTTGCATAGTCTGTAAACATTAGTGGCTGACCGAATATTCACCGGATAATTTCGAATAAAGCAATGAATATAGTGGAGGCGTGTAAAGTGACAAGCTAAGTGATGAGAGCAAATGTCTACGTTGCAGTGTTACCAGAAGTGTTGTAAGACAAATTTTAAAGCTATAGCCAATGTTAAACAACAAAATACACCACAATAAACAAGTTGTATTAAATAACACAAATATGTAGACTTATTAAATCAAATGACACCATTAGTATCTTTACCATCAGAATCATCTGGCTTTCTACATGAAATCATGGCAACATTTTTCACGCTTCCTAAGGGTATACTTTACAATAAATATATTATTCAGCTAACCGGGAGAATCAAAAGTGTAAAAACAAAATTATTTTTTATTAAAAAGAGATCTCGTTTATTCCGCGTTTTTTTACCTCTAATCAAAAATCAACTGTTGTACTAATGTTTTTCCAAAGTTATAAACAGTTCCAAGCTTTTTCCGTTAGCAAGTTTTTACATATATTTAATATTCAATAAATAATTTCCACAAGTAACGCCATGAAAATGAGAGATTGCTTGTCAGTTAGAGTGTATCTACAACTTGAAATTACGGTGTTATCTTTCGTTTAAACTTAATTAATTCAATAGGCGTCTTTTATTCGACCGTGACGAGCTACTAGCTAAATATTGGTCAAATAAAACCAATTTAGCTTATTTGCTGTGTTGGCTTAAGTATAAATTGTGTTGACTAGAAAGACGGTTGTCAAAATGGTGCCAAAAAATAACAAAAGTACACCTTACCCTGTGTCATAAAAGAGAACAATTTTATGTGCAACGTAGGGGTCCAGACAATTATAACGGCAATCGATTTTGAAGCAACTCCCATAAGTAAGGTGGATCTAGAGTTGATAACAAGATAACCGAGGCGATTCTTTTGTGTATTTTGTTTGTGTTATTTTGCGGGTGAAATGTCATAATCTGAATTTGCCCAGTATTGCTCAGTTGTTATGTTTGTGTAAACAAAACAACCCAGTGAATCGGGAAAGAATAACAAGCACTTAGCTCATGGAATGCTATCGCCTTATAAGAATTCGACTTCGGCGTAAGTGTCGCTCCGTATGAATTTCGTGATTTGCATCAATTATACACGTAATTCTAATTAAAAAAATTATATTTTTTTTTATGTTGCGAATGCGTTTTGCTTTTTTTTCTCGCAAGCCGAATCGTCCGAATTAACTGTCTTCGAAAAATCAATGGCAAGTTACGAAGACAATGAGATAAGTGTGAGTTTATTAGGAAAAGAAAAACGTGAATTGATTGTTATTTATGGTCATAACCCTATGGTGTTAACGAAAAGTAATAACCACTTCGTTTTCCACCGAAATTAAATAATAATCAGTTTCGGTTTCGTACAAGCACTAATCGAACACAAGAGAGAGGGAGAGAGAGGGAGAGATAGAGAGCTGTTAAGTGAACTCCAACAGCAGTACTCTGTTATGGTTTACATAATCGTCGATGTGTGTAAAAGAGTTGCCATATTACTATGTATTCATGCATTTTGTTTTGCTTTTACGGCTTTTGAAAGCTCATACGCAAAATCAAAAAACAAAATATCTAGGTGAATAAAAAAAATCAAATTGGCTGCTATAGTAACTACACCTTATATGAATTCGCCTTGGCATTATGTTTTAAGCTGCTTTATATATTTAATTCATATTGTATTCGAAATAAAGAATGTCTGCTTCTCAAATGCAACCCTACTAGGCAGTCATCTTAAAGCGAAAACGACAATAATTATCCAACCTTCTGTTATTGAATCATAGTAAACCCCCTTTTTTTTGTTGTTTAACTTTATTTCCACACTCTACTTATAAAAATCAAAGAACGTAGATTACAAAGAAGTTGCATGGCGTTTCGTTTCCTTTGGTGAGATTTCTCGTCCAATTCACCACACAGAGAAACCAATTGGATCTAATCAGATTCTAATATCAATCAGCAATAGTGAAATTAGTTCTGGTATGATGAATTGGAAGAGATTTTCTGTTAGAGGAACGGTGGGATGGGATGTAACTTCTTTGTTATCTATGTTCTTTGTAAAAATCATAAAAAAAGGTAAGAAAAAGTACAAGTAAACCATAGAGAATTAAACACAGTTTTCATATTGACAATATACAAATTAAGGAAATAAATAATAAACGTATACATTTTTATTTCACATTTTATTCTAAAAATAAAACAAACAAAAAATACATATATATTTACAATTATATAAAATTGCTTATATAGGAAATGTTTATAACTATTTGGCTCTTAAAGAAGATAGCCAATTTTAATAGCTTTATCTTAAATCTAGCATTTGCGTAAAATATTAGAGTGTCATACTTATTAATTTAAGTTAAATAGAAGTTTTTTCAATCAATTTTTAAAAGTTTAAGTGCACATGCCCATAAAATTTAATACGTTTTAGAAACTTTTAAATGCTATTCTCCGCTCTATCTCTTTATGGAATCGGCTCACGCTTTTTCATATCGGATTCAAGTCACAACAAGTCACATACAGCGCAGGAGGTGTGTCCAAAGGATTTATCAAGGATTTTTTTTTAAATACATACCATATCAGATTTTTCATGGCATTGATAATCACCATAAGCCAAAACTTAAAGAAACTGAAGCAGACACAAATTGTCGATTGGATCCTCAATATGATCAGGTTGTTGAACGTGGATATCAGTTAATGTGTTACGAGTACTACTCGAAGGCTCACTTGTCGATGTTTGCGCATTCACGTTCTTCAAATTTTTTCGTTGTGTCCGATATTCCCGTCTACGTTGTGCTAATGTTTTTGGGGCAGAGTCTTCCATTTTTTTATAAATTAAATCCTGACAGAAAACACATATGTATGTATGTATACCATTATCTGTTAAAACAATGCTCGAGAATACACTTACCTTCATGATTTTCTTTCGCTTTCTATATTCTCGAGCACGCTCTGCTGGCGTTTTAGGAATTTTTGCCCTAGCAGAATCTTCCATTTTTTCATAAATTAAATCCTGACGGAAAACACGAATCTATACCATTATCTGATAAAACAATGCTCCAGATTTCACTTACCCTTATGATTTTCTTTCGCTTTCTATATTCTCGAGAACGCTCAGCTGGTGTTTTGGGAATTTTCAATCTCTCTCGTACTCCTTGTACGTTTCCACTACAATCACTTAATTGCTCTGTATTTCCACCGATATGTTCTGAAGTCGAAGATGAATCTTGATGGTTTACATCCAAATTCCCTGGACACTGAGGATATTCACGAAGCAGAGATTGATTATTATCACGCGATATGTCTTCATAGACAATAAAATTTTGCTCTAATGGTTCATTCTTTACAATGCAAATGTTGTCATCGATTATCGTACCAGTTGAAGATTTACTGTCGTGGTATATATCAGAACTCTCTTGAGTTTGACGATTTTCATGAAGCACAGAATGATTACTCTCACGCGAAATATCTTCGTAAACAATAGTATTTTGCTCTAATGGTTCTTTCTTTACAATACTTAGATTTTCCTCGATTATCGTACAAGATTTAGTTTCCAGGTGGGCATGAGAACTCTCTTGACTTCGACGATATTCATCAAGTAGAAAATGATTATTATCAGGCGGAATATCTTCATGAAAATTTGTATTTTGCTCCAGTGGATCCTTTTTAACAACACATACGTTTTCCTCGATTATCGGATCAGTTGAAGATTTAGTTTGAGTTTCATAAGGCAGAGAATGAAAATTTGTATTTTGCTCTAATGGTTCCTTCTTTACAATGCATAGGTTGTCATCGTTTATCGGACTAGTTAAAGATTTAGTTTGAGATTCATCAAGCAGAGAGTAATTATTATCACCTTTAATATCTTTATCAACAATAGTATCGAGCTCTAATGGTTCCTTTTTCACAATACAACTGATGACCGAACTAGTTGAGGATTTTGTTTCCAGGTGGGCATCAGAACTCTCTTGGCGTTGGCGATAGTCACGAGTCATATGATTATTATCATAGGGGATATCTTCACAATGCTGTAATGGTTCATTCTTAACAATACTTTCATTGACATCGATTATCGTACTAGTTAAGGATTTTGTTTCCATCAAGTTTTGACCAAGAGCATTCCTTTGAGCTTTTTTTCGTGCCCTATATTCCCGAGCACGCTCGGCTCCTGATTTAGGCATTGCTAAATCTGTAAAAAAAAAATATCACGACAGTAAATGCAACTGTGTACAGTTAATTGTCAAAATTCTTTTTACCTAATATAAATTACGTTGTCTATGCGTTCATATTAACTTTCTGTTTTGGAAAATATCAAAATTTTCATTTGGATTATCGCATTGCGCACACAGAGAGTAAAAGGATTATTCCAGCACGGATACCGTTACTTTAGTTTTGCCAAGTTTGACAGTTGTCAACTAAAAGTTTTGTTTTTTTGTTTAGAAACAAACGACGGAAGTCACTGGTTTTAATATTTTGTAGATTTATTAATTAAATCTACGTTTATAACTCATATTTCTACACTTAAAAAAATTGAAACACGTTTCTAATTGAAAAGTGGAAAAACATCAATCGCTCTCCACCATATTCTTCGTTTACTTTTTGTTGTTGAGAAATGTTACTTCCCGCAGGACGGCGCAATCTTGTTATTCCAAAGAACGTAGATCAATAGATTGCCCTCCCTCTTAGTAAACAATAACAGTCCTGCCATTGCATCCTTTTTGAATTTATTACAAATTTAACTTAGAAATATTTAAAACATTCTTAAAATAATTAAAACTTGCTATTCAATATACATAGAATATATATGAATATATACAAATTTTATAATTTCATTTGTTGGAATTTAGTTTAGATCAATTGTATCTTAAAATATGGCAATTGGAATGGACCACTGTTGTGGTTGCCACCAAAATTATTTTTTTGCAACTGCCACTTCATAAAAGTAAATAATTTTTTCCTTGGTCAGTTGTTCAAAGTTTTCACTTATGAAACATTTACTCGTAAGAAAAGTGTGACATCGCTAACCGATATAGATGATGAGATATAGATTTTTTTATAAGATCCAATACCCGTTTAATAAAGCAATATGTTCCTAAAAATAACCAGCAATATTAGAAAATCGACATCTATTTCAACAAATTGTCTTCACAATCTTAATAACAAAATCAAAAAGAGTTAAACTCTTCTTTAATTTTTATGAATTTGGGTAGTTTGATAAAAATATTTTTATAAGACTTGACTTTTTATTTTTTACTAGACTTGACTGGGTTCGAACCCACGGCCTTTGGCAAACAGGGAAAGCATGATTATCGCAGATCTGATGCAATAAATCTCAAAGCTCACCATGTCCATATCCACACGGCAATGAAAGCAAGTTGTTTTTTTACTCTAAGGCCATCCGGTAACCGAAATGCCCACAGAGCTTCAAAATAAAAGCTTCGATATGTGCACACCATCCAGTGCCGCTTTTTATAAATATTTCAGTGTTTCTCCACCCTGATTTTTTCGGATTATTGTTTTTATACCTTTTGCTAAACTAGTGACGGCAAATCAACGAATTTGTTTGGCAAAAAGTTATCGAACACAGAGTTGCTTATGAAAAATTTAGATATTTACGAGATTATCATAATTGGTTCGTAATACAGTTAGACAGTTTTTGAGGGCGAAAACATGTACTTTCAAATTGTTTTCCAATAATATCACGAATGAGTCATAAAAAACTGGTTTTTGTTGTCGTGTAGGTCTGATTTTATACAATCTCCCTCTCAATGAATGCACCCTCCTGCTGCTTTGTTTTCTGAAATATGTACTCTCAAAAATGTTTGCTAATTTCCTCCCTTCGGTTATCGGCGATTAGTTTTTATGGAGAGCGGGACACGAGGATAGAAAGCAGAATGAGAGTCCGAAGAAAAAACGAATTACTATGGTTTTCTAGCATACTTACATACATACTTATATGTATAACTTCTCACTTATCAGTTGTTCTTCGCACACCGGAGAGCGCTTTTTAAAATGTATTTTGTTGAATTATCTTTTTTTTCAAAATTCTTGTGTCGTTCACAAAATTATTGCGAATGAATCCTGTAAACGTTATTTTCAGAATTTTTTAAATAATATTAATTCACTTTTAATTAGAAGAGAGAGAGCAATCATCGGGAAAAATCTAATTCTCGCAGGCTTTTTTTTCGTTTAAGTGGCCAATTTTCTGTGCTTATTCAATAGATAATTCTTTCGTTCACAATTTTAAATGCGAGCGAAGTACGAACACAAACGCACTTGAATGGGCACCAAAATGTGAAAACAATGAAAGCTAAATGTGAAAAAAAACACCCTCAAAAAATGCCATCTACAAATCTTAATCTTCGTCTACACAAAATTACTACGTTTGCATACCTGGCACTTTGGCAAAGAGGGGTTGTGTCAGCAGTCACGTTCATTGTTTTTAGTTCGGTGAGTAACCGCACTGTTATAGTGCAGTTACCCAAAGACGCTGCTTAAATGTTCATTGACGGGGGGAAATATAAACCAAATGCAAAAACTCATGCCCATTTCCCTTACTGCATACTTGTGTGCCATACCAATTGATGCGGTTGACGCTGTCATTTTCAACTATTTTGAGAGCAATTATTGATTGATTTAGCTACAATTCAAAACATTGTGATCTGGCAGGGTGGTTAGTGTCGTGGGTTTACGAGTTTTCATTTGCATGGTGCTCCCTCATGAGGTAGATCGAGTCAGCTAACACCAAGGCGAATTCATATAAGGAGGAGTCGAACTGGCAGCTAAGGGATTTCGTCACACGGCTAGAAAGGGCATGTACTTACTTATATTTTATTTTTGAAAGCCATTGGACCTTGCGACGTCTACTACAGCTGTCATGTAAAAGAGGGCAAGTTCGGTGTTGGATTTGTGGTGGGAGAGAGCTTACGTCGGGAAATGCTGTCGTTCACTCTGGTTGACGAACGTCTGTCTAGCCACCCTTCACATCAAAGCCAGATTCTGCAACATCTCGCTGATTTGTGTCCACACAACGACGGCAGAGAAGTGTGATGTGATCAAAGATCACTTATACGACCGCCTAGAAGACACTTACGCGCCCTGTACCCATCACGATATCAAAATCGTAATTGAGACTGTTCGACTTTGCCGGGGCTCGAAACATGGTAGTATGTAACACCAGGTTTCTGCGCAAGAAGATCCGCCAAGTCACGTGGCTTTCTCCAGATCCAAGAACGCAAAACAAATCATTCATATTTCGGTCGACGAAAGGCATGCTTCCAGTGCATTAGACGTACATACGTGCATAAATTCCGAGGACCGAACATAGACTCGGGATCATTATCATATCGCAGCCCACATGCTCATACGCCTCGGTGTAGCACAGAACGTGCGTCTAAATACTTACAGAAAAATCAGCGTCGGAAAACTGAAATCGCAATAGACAGCTAAAAATCTATTAACTCGAGCATCGGCAGCACATTTCCCGTTCTCTACGTACCGCCGCTGAGGAAGTTATTTGATTCCAACGAGCCCGAAAGAACAACTGTTACCATGGGGAATGTGGCTTCTCCGCAGAAAAGAAAGATGATTCTTACAGGCCCCCGATCCGGCGCAACGTTTTATTCAAAGAAAGAAAAGAGATTTCGAAATATGTGAGTGCGAAGAGCTTGAGATGCTAACCAAAAGGGAAAGAGCCGGAATATTTTATCAGGAGATGCGGCGAAATACTTATGGTTTTAAGACTGGCAGCGAAGACGTCATCGGAGAAGAGAGAGAAGATCCCAAGTGCATGCACCATCTCATTTCCAGAATATGGTCGGACGGATGCATACCCGCCGATTGGTATTTAAGTGTGCTCTGTCAATTCACAAAAAGGATGATCCTGCAATATGCGCCAACTACCGCGAGATCAGGCTGCTTAACTTAAGGTTATATCGAGCGTATTGTGCGAAAGTCCGAAGCCAGCCATCTACGAACTGATTGGACCTTATCACTGTGGCTTTAGACCTAGAAAATCTACCATCGACCATATATTCATGATGCACCAAATCTCGGAAAAGACCCCTGAGAAGAGGATCGACACACAACATCTATTTGTCGACCTGCCGCATCGTCTGAATTTGGTATCCATGCGAAACTAATGCGGCTATGTAAAATTACCATGAGCAACATCACCAGGTCAGCCAGAATAGAGAAGGGCCGCTCCGAACCGTTTGATACGAAACGAAGTTTCAAACAGGGTGACTCCCTGTCGTGTGACTTCTTTAACATTATGTTAGAAAAGATAATTCGAGCTGCAGAATTAATCCGGTTAGGCACCATCTTTTCAGAGAGCGAGCAACTACTAGCGTATGCCAATGGCATCGACGATGCAGAGAAAAGTAGGAAGAAAACGACAGAAGCACTTCCGTTACTTCGTGCTTGCCTCGTTTGAAGGACTGCCGTCGCAAATGGCTCATAAAAAGTTGATTTTTCGGAATTTTGAGTTGTTTTTAGAAAATGTTAATCACAGAATAATAAATGTGAAGTGTCGAGCTTTGTATCGTATCAGTTACAGCGCAAATAAAACGCCTAAGTGCAGTTATCAACTTCATCGACATCATTGGCCTCAACAACCGCGCCGTTAGTTCTGCCTTATCCAAGCTGGGCAAAGAACCGCACCGAATGGGTCTGGAGAGAATGAGGGCAAAACGAAGTATCTCCTTTACGTCTTTGCGACGCCGAATACCGCATATGGATGGAACGATGAGTTGTATTAGCTTTATAACGACAGTGACATAAGTAGTACAGCTAATTAAGATTCTACGTTGACTATGCCATGTTGTACGTTTGGAAGAAAGTATTCGACGCGGTACCCACTGGTGGTAGTAGAGGAAGAGGAAGGCCTGCTCCACGCTAGAAAGACTACATATGCAGGTGGAGAAGGACTTGGCTTCACTTGGTGTCTCCAGTTAGCGCAAACTAAAGGAACGACTGGCGTGCTTTTCTAGAATCGGCCAAAACCACCAGTTATTGTTTGATTCATTGTGTTGTTGGTTTACATGTAATTCGCTATCCTACCTAGCGTTTTTTTTGTTGCAAATCGGGTGAAATAGAATGGGCTTTAAATATTCACCTTCCCCACTACTACCCATTAAATATTTGTTGTTGTTTTAGGTTTTGTGCAGCTTCGTTAACATGCTGTAAACAATACTTGGTTGAAGAACTTACTATACACTTGAGTACATATGTATATATATATAAATATATGAATAACAGCATGCGTGTACATAAATATATTTACAAACATATGAATACTGTTCAATTAGACAGTGTTCAAACGAGGAAACTTTTGTTGCTTATTATCGGCGACTTCCCTTTTGGTGTTGCTCGTCGTGTTCACACAGAGCAACTCTGTACAGGCGATTTTCTGGCATTTCATTTTATATCATTTTCGCAAATTTCTGTACGCTTCGCTTAAGCGGCATTTACCATTCTGATAAATTTTGTGATTATAAGTAAAAGGTGATTGAAAAATGAAGTTTTAACATAATTTACGTTAATATGTATAGTATATGCATACACATGTGTATATTTAATCGCAAAAAAATAAGAACAAAATTTCATTTCCCAACTTCCCGCATGTATTCACTTAAAACTCAACAAAACTGCACCCACTGAAAGAATTTATAAATGAAAAGGAATGTCAAATTTCTTAGCTGCCGACTGAGACGAATAAGAACACAAAGCGTGTCGCCCGAGCACGATCAACTCGGTGCCCTTCCCCTTTCCCCGTCCCTCTCTCTCCTACAAGTAACGAGTTGCCGCGACAAAAGTTTCCCCGTCTGAACAATGAATTATGGCGCAAAAGTTCGGCTATTCACAAGAGAATCAATCGCTGCATCCACTTACGAACTCGTCGGTAACGCGATGAGTAAAATTTTATACCTATTCTACATCGACATACATGCGCATACGTGTATGTTTATATGTACATACTTACATACATGCATTCAAACGTAGATAATAAAGCAAATCTCAAAATCGCCATACATTTCTTCAAATAAAAAAAGAATGTAAAGCGAGCGTTTATTTACAAATGTGATGTATTGTGCTCGTCTGTGATAAACTCTAATGACAAGAAAACACAGAGGGAGAAAACAGCAAAACGGGTATAAAATATCGCGAATTTAAATTTTCTGGAGAGGAATTATATGGCGCATACTCCAACTGGGCAGAGGTTTTGCTCTGTGCAACATTACGGTTTACATAAATTTTAATATAACCTGGAACGAGCATTGCCTGCGCCCGATCTCGAGCTCAACTTGAAGCGAAGTAATTTACACGAAGATGAATCTAATTTTAGCTTTTTTTATTACCTTTTGCTCAATACACCACCTAGCAAATTTTTTTGCGAACACGAATACACAAATACATACATATAATACATACATACATATGTATGTACATACATAAATGAAATTTGTTATTTTGAGGTGAGGATCAAGTCATAATTTGGGACAGAATGTGCGAGTTAGGCAGGACACAGGGCGACTTTTGGCGACGCAACTTTGCAAATTATATTATTATTTGGTGTTGTTGTTGGGTCGATCCAAAGAATTCAAAGGTAGCGCATTAACCTTTTCGATGACATTTGGGATATATTTCACAGCAGGCTACTTATTTCATTTTGTTATGTTTTTGTAATTTATACGATCCAATAGTGGTATTAATTGGTATCCTCCAATATGTTATGACATAATATATAAAATTGGAGTTGTTGTTCTTTGGGGTCACACGGACCCCATACTTAGTTGGTATTTTTCAATATTATAATTATATGGTAAAATACGGGCATTGGTCACCTTAGGGGTTTTCTTCTTGATGTGATCTTGGATGGCATTTCGGACTCCGCCTCTGGAAACACCGAACATTTCCGTCATTTTCGCAAATCTTTGTGCTCTTGGAAACAGTGCCAAAAAACTTTTCTTTAAAACAACTAAGCTAATGTATTTTGGATTTTTTTTTAAGTAAATGATTTCACGTTGTTTGCAGTTTCACAATTGTGTTCAAAATGGCTTTGTTATGTGAGCGCGCCAAATAGGACATAGCGTGAAAATACCTCAAAATTTCTGCGAACCACAAAATATTATGTTATTTTAATGTACTGAGTAGTTGTTGCTGAGATAACGGAGCTTTTTTTTCGTAGTACAATAGCTACTTGGATACTTTACTTTTTCAAACATTTTTATTGCGATATGTAGAAACCAGCTGATCCAGAATTTCGCCACCACCTTTATACCTATCTGTTTTAGTCTATTTCAGTATCCTTGATAAAGCTCAGAAGTGTGATACATAGTCGAGAACACAATGACGTGGTTAATTTTTTGTTTTGGTATAGTTTCTAGCTGCATTTCATTTATTACTGAAACCTCTGGAAGTATATTTGGTTTGGTTTCCGGATTGTTCATAAAATTGTAGTGTTTTGCGATAGCATTTGTTCAGCATTGATATACTACATATGTATTACGTTCAGTAAAAATCAAATCAAATTGGCCCCTTTCAGCCTCCCATAAATCGATAAGCTTTAAAACTAAAAGCTAAAAGCGGTCTTAAACTAAAATTTCCAATGTATTTCCTTAGGGCTAATTCACAATAGCGCAGTTTTTTCACTTTCCAACACTACATCTCAAGTCGGATATCATTTTACCGATTTGACTCAACTCGCATTATTTTTCTGAGTTAGTGTTGTTGCTTTACATGCATTTTGTTATCCTACCGAGTGTTCCTTTCCAAGTCGGTTACAAAGAAACAGGTCTAATATAAGACTTAGTATTGATTTGCAAAAACAAAACTGAAACAATAAACGCGCGTTGCTAATTATGTGATCGACCATTTTAATTCGCATAAAAACTTCATGTAGCTTTTAATCATTGATTTTCTTAATATGTTTGTCTTCCTTAAGCGCAAATAACGGGCTTTATCGCCTTCAAAGAATTTTCAACAGAAAAAAAGAGGCAATTTACGAATATATGTAGCTAAATTAAACAGTAAATGGCAACACTGCTTAAGCACCGAACAGTCCTTCAACAAATCAAGCGAGCACCGAACTTACGCTCTTTTATTCGAATTTGCTCCCTCTTGCTCAAAATGATTTTCCCCTCTCGATTACTAGTATTTTTAGCTATCGTTCGCGTAAATAAATATATGCACACATACATATGTATATGGTATGTATGTATGTATGTCAAAGTATATTCAGTCGAACATATTCAGTAGATACACACGACAACGCAAAGCAAAGCATAGCAAAAGAAAATGTACATATGTACATATTGTATGTATATAGTCGGCCACTTGCCTATTTCTGCATAACAATGTAGCGCTAAGATGCAAAGCTTTATATTTTTTTTTTTATTTGGCCTGCTTACCTCGAAATTAGCCATTCCTACAAATTGTTTTAAAATTTTACGTCACAAATTGAACTTTAAGTAATTTCACGACTCGGCACTCCGACAAACTAAATACCAACCAGCTTTTTAAAACTACTCAACACTAGCAAACTAAAGACAACTCAAAGATGAGGGAGATTCCAAAACTCTTTACAAAATTGTCGTTTGCTGTTAAACAGAATGCACAGACGTTCATATGTACTATGTGTGTAGATATGTATGTATGTTAACAGTTCTCTTTTGTTTACGATGATATTTACATTTCGTACACCCGAAAAGATTTAAAAGAATTTGAATGGATAATTAATTTGTATGTGACCTAATCGTTAACTGTTTATATGTTTATAAGATTATGCAAATCATTTTATGTAGTGAGAGAGAGAGAGAAAGCACAGAAGAAATCCTAAAGAAGACGCGAATACATAAAGTTCTTATGTATTTTGTTTTTGCCCTCATGGTTTCAGCTCTCAAAGCCGTAAAAACAAAAACAAAATATATGCAATTTGACATTTCTAGCCGTGAGGGGAAATCGCTCAGCTGTCCATTTAACGGAAGAAAACATTGTTTTTGTAAGAATGTAAGCATAAAAGAAACATACGTTTATGATGTCAGCGAATGAAAGGCGAACTGACAAAGAGAGCATTAGCGATGAGCCATCTGTTCGCTCCCTCCCTTTCTTTGAAATGTTTTCTTTGCTATTTCATTCTCGCTCTTTTATGACGTCACGTTCAGTTGCTCTTAGCTTGATTGGCCCAATCTTGTATTCAATCGTTCTTTATACCATCCACTCATTCGCGACGAAATAAGTTTATTTCTGGCATCTGTTCGCTGCTTCCTCTTCCTCCTACGTATTTCCTCTTTGCTCCCTCTGCCTTTTATTACGTCACTTTCAGTTGTTTCCGCCCAAAAGGCGCAAGGCGAGGAATAAAAATTGGTTATCAAAATTCAGCTGTATCAGTTGCTCAATAATGTTGAAAGATTGGCTTGAAGGAAGTCACAAATACCGTTTGGAATGCCAATAATTTATTTTAAAACGTATCTCAACAACCTTTATTGAGCAAAGCTTTAATTATTGGATCATGACTATTTGCTAATATGGTGATAACAGTGGCGCACGCAGAAAAATATGTTGCGGGAGGGCGAGCGTTATGCTAATTTCCTTTTAAAAAAAAAGAAGCAAATTCCTTTACAGATAGTACTACAGGTTTAAGATTTCGGTAGGGGTTTGAGCCCCTAAAGTCCCCCTTGGGTTCGCCAATGTGTGCAGTTGTATGTGCCCTGCATGCATTGCAATTTGTATCTCTACTATATCCATCTCTTTTTAAAAGACAAATACATTTTCATTATTAGAAATAGTACAGCTATACAATCTAACACTCAATAAATTCACGCTCCCTCTTTTTTTGCTGGCATAAATGCTCAAATACGTTTGCTCATTTCCTCCCCCCCGATGTTACCACGATGTAGAGTGGTGGTACAAGCGTAGAAAGGGGAATGCGGTTGGGAAAAATGCAAATTATGGTTTTCTAGTTTCTCGCTTACCATTTCTTCTTCACACATCGGAGATCACTATTCAATATTTTGGTGAATAATTGGTTGCTTTTATTTTGAACAAAGCTAAATTCTTGCGCCACTCACAAAACAAACTCACGAATTGACTCGGCAAAAGAATACTAACAACGGAAAATAAACGAAATACAACGAACGAGGTTAAACGAACAGCTGCGGTCTGTACACATTTTTAAATACATACACACAAATGTTGATGTTCTTTAAATATTCTGTAAAAATTAGTAACTGATCGAATATTCGCATTCGCACATTACGTCTTGCAGTTGGGTGATGAAGTGGGAAAGAGGGGGAACAAATATGAGGGAGAAGAAAAGGCAATAAAATAAAACACCAAGCAAATACACATGGAAAAATATTTCAAAACAAATTCACCATCAAACAGTTACTAGAGAGTGGTGTGGCGTTTTGATTTGATTGATCTGCCAAAAAAAAAAAATAAAGATTATAAAAAAAAAATTATTAAAAAAAAATTACTTCTCAGAGAAAAAATAATGAGTTTTATTTTCGCTCAAAAAATAATAATTACTTAAGATGAGAAAAAATTCTGATAATTTTCGGCCAAAAAAATATATTTCACAAACTGATTATTTTTCATCAAAAAAATAACAATTCATAAAATAATAATTTGTTTAAGGAGAAAAAATAACACTTGTAAAATGAAGTATAATTTTGTTAAAAAACAAATATTTTCGAACAAAAACAAATAAAACTCAGGCATCTATTATTATTACGGATTGCAAATTACAAATTAAAAAATATTGATTAAATATCATTTGTTTTGATAAAACTCATAATCATTACGGACCCAGGTTTATAATATGTATTTACTTTACTAACAACAACCATTCGGACTAACGCCGTAAACTTTCGACATGTAAACTATTTTAATTTAGAAAAGGTAAAAAAAAAGGATGGAGCTGAAGCTCGTTCGATTCGTAAAAATTCACGGTATTCGTTCTAGACTCAACATAACCTAACTATTCAGTCTTCACTTTATATTCTATATATCAACATTCGTTTTCGATCGAAGCCAAATAATAGTCCGTATCGGTTTCGTAAAAACACTAATCAAACAGAAGCAATAAATATGAGAGCCGCTGAGCGTATTCGAACAACAGCACTCTGTTATAGGGTACAGAATCGTCTACAGAGCTGTCAATGTGTGCAACAAAATTGACCTACTCGTATTAACAGTTTTAAAACCAACACGTGCTTCTACTTCTTCTCTCGGGTATGAAAGAGTTGCCATATATGTATTTATTTAAGGATAGAAAATATAATTAGGTTTGATGTTTACTATAAATTAGTTTTCATATTAAATTAAATATTACTTTAAAATACGAAATACCGGAATGCATTTGACACTAAACAATTAATTTATGTTAACATTACATTTCTTAATACAGTAAGCGCAAAATCTCTGCGTTCTAAAGCTCTAGATTTATTAATAGTTTCAATGTATACGCAAATTAAATAATTTACAATATTTTGCTAATTTGTGAAGTTCACAGAATTGGCGTGTAAATCTTATGAATATTAGATATTAATTATTATTATCTTAAGAATATTGATAACCAGTCTATTATCCTTTGGATTTGGCAACACCGCAAGATCACGAGCATGCACTATGTTGGTAAAGAATCCCCTTTGTCTACCATTCCCCTTAAGTATCTTCTATTACTTTATGCTTTGTCTGCAGCTTCGGTACATTATGTTAATAATATTTGGATGTTCATGCAAATGTATGCACATATTTATATCTATTTACATACATACATCCATATGTAAATATAGACAAAAATGCGTGATAAATATGTGACGCTGTTCGATATTCGACTCATGGCACAAAAGTTCGGCTATTCACAAGAGAATCGTCTACAGCCATTTATAAACTTGCCGACACGATGGGGAGAAAAGAAGGTGATGGCAACAGCTTTTCCGTTATTTCATACTTACCTCGTTTGAAGGTTTGACGTCATTAAAGAATCTTAAAACGTTGATTTTAATAAGTTTTGATTGCTTTTTACATTAAGTCAAACACAGAATAATAGATGTAAAGTACCGAGAATTGCACTGTGGCAGTTACAGCGAAAATAAAGCCTCCAACCTTTTCCATTTCTTATTATTATTCCTGTGGCAGGGACAACTTGACGCGTGCACTGCCATCGCTGTCTTAATTGGTGTTCTATTATTCTTGGCTTGCCGGCAACACGATGAGAAAAATTGCATATGTTTATGTGTATGTATGTATACATACATACATACATATGTACATTCAAATGCGGATAATAAAGCAAGTCTCAAAATCGCCATAAATTTCTTTGAAACACAAAACAAAAAAATTATTAAGCGAGAGAGTTTATTTACAAATGTGGAGTATTTTGCTTTTCTGTGATAAACTTAAACAACAAGAAAACACAGAGGGGAGAAACAGCGGAATGGGTATAAAATATCGCGAATTAATGCTTTATGGAGAGGAATTATGTATATTGCGCATGCTCCAATTGGGCAGAGCTTCTGCTCTGTGCAACATTACGGTTTACATAAATTTTATTATAACCTGGAACGAGCATTGCCTGCACCCGATCTCGAGCTGAAGCTTGAAGCGAAGTAATTTACACGAAGATGAATCTAATTTTAGATTTTTTTAAGCTTTTGCTCAATCCACCCAACAGGGGTTTTTCCAACGTACACTTGCATGTACATATGTATGTAAATAAATAAATGAGATTTGTTATTGCTTGTGACTGAAGGTGAAGATGGAGGCATGGTTTGAGTGAGGTTGAGTGTGCAGCATCGTATTATTGGGATTTTTCTTAGGCCGCTAAAAGAGACCGAACCAAGGTGGATACCACGATGCAGAGAAAATAAGGTGGCGACAAAAGCACTTCCGTTACTTCGTACTTGTCTCGTTTGACGGATTGACGTCACATATGGCTCTTAAAAAGTTGATTTTTCAGAGTTTTGAGTGATGTGAATTGACGAACTTTGTATTTTAGCAGTTGCAGTGCAAATAAAATGCCCAAGTGCAGTTAGTTATCACCTTCCTTTTCGTCCCGCTATTCCTGTAGCAGCAAACACGTCACAGTATGTTGCCGGCGTGCATTTATTATTCTGTGTTAAGCTTTTTGTAAAAATCACTCAAAACTCTGAAAAATCAACTTTTTAAGAGCTAGTTGTGACGTCAATCCCTCAAACGAGGCAAGTACGAAGTAACGGAAGTGCTTTTGTCGTCACCTTCTTTTCTCTGCATCGTGGGTGGATACATAGCAAGATAGCCAAGGCGGATCTGTTGTGTATTTTGTTTATACTATTTTGTGAGTGAAATGTTAAAATCTGAATTCGAAGAAGAAGAACAACCATTCAGGCGAATTCATACAAGATGGTAGCGTCTCAAGAGCTGAATGATTGTTCTATATTCGTCTTGCGGGGAGAATATGCCAATATTATTTGTTTTGTTTACATTTGCACTTTTTTTTACGTTTGAAATGGAAAATTCGCGCCACTGTTACTGAATTTAATATAAAGGGTGAATGGGTACGTTAATAAACAAAATTGTCGCATTTAGAGTGTTGATAATCCACAAGAAATTGTTGAGACGCTGTTATATCCTGAAAAAGTCACTGTTTGGTGTGCTATATGGGCAGAGGGAATCATTGGTCATAATTTCTTCAAAAATCAAGCCATATAGAGCCATGATTAATGACTTTTTCCTGCCTGAATTGGAAGATGACGAACCGAAACCATATACCATACTAGCTACGTCGGATGTCTTGGAGTGTTCAAGAAAAGGCTTCTGTGGAGTTATGGCGTCAGATAGCCCAGGTATTTCCATGCGTGTTCTGTTGAACTCGCTCTAGGGGTTAAAGCCCACCATTCAAATTAATAGCGGGATCTCAAAACTTCCCAGAAGTCGTTCTCGTACCCAGAGGATGGACAAAAGCGCGGTACGGAAAAGAACAGAAACAGGAACAGGAGCAGAATCGGAATGATTCTGTTGCCGTTTTTTTTCGGGTTAGTGCAACCAAAGAACGTAAATTAAAAAAGAAGTTGCGTCATTCCCTCAGTTCGTCTAACAGAAAGTTTCGTCCGATTTCACCATACCAGAACTAATAACTTGATATTAGAATCTGATTAGATTTAATAAGTTTCTGGTGTGGTTAAGTCGGGCGAAAGTTCTTGCCACAGGGAACTCTCTCTCCGAGTTTGCGAAACAAAATTTCTACATAACATCGACCTTATACCACCGACTCGGTCATCTATGTAAACCCGCCTTTAGCGCTGTGTGTGTATATCATCTTTTTACAACAAATACAATCAATACCCAATGGAAATATCCCAACATCACTGTGCTGTGCGAATTGCCTCTCTTTCTACCGCCATCAAACAAGTCCCTGAATAAATCTCCATATAACGAAAAGGAATGTGCTCAGAGACGGCAACTCATTATTTGTGGGAGAAACAGTGACGAGGAAAGGGAAAAAGGCATCGAGTTGCTCGTGTTCGGGAAACACGCTTTGCGCTGTCTTTCTGCTTAATATATGTACATATGTAAATACTCTTGCCTCACAACCTACAAAAACAATTGCATGCAACAGAGCTGTTGAGTATGAACGTGGCGAGCAACATCAAAAGGGAAATCACCGATGATAAGCAACAAAAGTTCCCATGTGTGAACGCAGACCTTCCAAGCACGAGAACAAAATGGCGTTAACTTTGCATCTCTTTCTATTCAAGGCACACACTGGTGCATAATCACCGAATAGCCGTTTATCAAACCAAGCGAACAGTGAAATTACACTCTTCTATGCGAATACGCTCTCTCCCGCTCAAAATGCTATTCCCCTCTCTCGATTAAAACTTGTAGTCATTGTTCGCACAAGTTCATATGTAGATATCTACATACATACATACATACATATCTATATACATATGTACATATATGCACGACCATAGACATTAGATACACACAAGAATGCAAAGCAAATCGAAGAAGAAATGTGAGTTGTGGTTCGCTTGATTTTTTCTGCGTATTTATTTAGCGCTAAGATGTTGAAATTTATATTATTTGACCTGCTTACCTCGCCATTATTCATTCCTGTAAATTTTACGTCACAATTTGAACTTTAAACAACTAAATAACTCGATACTTCCACACACTAAATACGAACCAGCTGTTAATACTACCCAACACTAGCAAACTGACGACCGAAACATAAGGGAGATTTCAAAACTCTGTGCAAAACCGTCGCCTGCTGTTAAGCGAAATGGCCATAAATATTTTTGTGGATGTGTGTTAAAAGAAAGCTTAACAGTTCTCTCTTGTTGATGATGATATTTTCATTTGGTACACCCAAAAAAATTTAAGGGGATTTAAATGGATAATTAATTTTTATGAGAAGTAATCATTACGTGGTTATAAGTATTGCGCAAATCAATGTAAGTAAATTGAAATAATATAAATAGATATACACGTATGTATGTATTAACTTAGACATATGTACATATGTATGTACATGCAATAAATATATACATATAGGGAGTTCACAAGCCGTGTTATATGTCGTATATATTTAGTCCGTTATTGAAATAACAGTGGAACGTGTGAACTATTGTATGTCGTATTCAAGCAATTAAGTGAATAAAGTGACGATAAACAGAAACAGCTGATCGAATAACACACAAATAAAACACTAAACATACCTTTCAGAGTTGTATTGAAATAAGACAATTTTACATGTGAAACAAAAACAACAAGTTTACAACTGTTGTATTGCAATAACACGATTAAAGAAATACGACAAATAACACGGCTTGTGAACTCCCTAATAAACAAACATTTTTGCAGTGTCGATGACAGGTTCAGCTTCCACGCTCTAATTTATGTATATACATATGTACATACGTATGTATGTGTGTATACATGTACATATGTATGTATGTATGTATGTATGTATATCCAGTTAGTGGAAAAAATAAGTGTTCAAGGCAATTTTGATATTTTTTAAACATTTGTAGCAACGTAAAAATTAAGAGTAGGTTGCTGTCGCTCTCTTTGCCGATTAAGAAAACATATTTATAGATATCAAGAGATTTATCTCTTATAGAGCATTAACGGTGATTTCTATTCATTGTTAATATACATACAAGATGGACGTTGAAAAAGCATATTTCCAAAATAATAAAAGCGGTTGACCTTTAACAAGTATTGATTTTGATTAATTCATACCAATACTTGATTAAAGCAGTTAGTATATTAAATTAACAACTGGTAAGATTAAAGTTTTTTTTTTTAATCTTAATTTTTTCTTTTGCTCTCTTCCTTTAAATAATTAAATTCACACTGAAATTGGTAAAATTAAATATTTGATCATTGAACAACGGGAATTTACACAAAGAAGACCATAATTTACGGTACATTGCCGACAAATTTGGAAAATCACATAAAGACGTTCGCAAGATCGCTGGCTTCCAAAACTGATGAGCGAGTGTCGGCAAAGAAAAGCTCAGGATCTCCAAAAAGTACAAGTGAATGAATAGATTTTGAAGTTGAATGCTTCGACGGAATGCATACAACGTACTCCAAGTGACAGGGCTTCCAACAATGTTAGAATCAAGGCGAATTAACATAAGGTGATGACAATGACGAAAATGCGAATCCTAAAAAGGACGAAATATCATGATAAAAGAAAATAGAAATATGGCAGTTGGTGGCTTGTAAACAAAATGTGACATCGTTTGGCTTTGGTGATATTCTCCTATACCAGGCCAATCAGAAAGACGAAATCACCTGCTCTACTAACGTCACCTTATATCAATTCACCTTGGCTAGAATACAAGATTGCACGTTCCGCGTAAGGCTAGACTTTTCTTTGTTGATTTGACAGCATCCGCCCATTCGCTGATGAAATGAAATTATTTTTTCTTTTATTTTAAACAAACAGTGCTAATAAAACTTTCACTCGTCCTGTTGTTTGTGCGCTTCTTCCTCTTCTTCTTTAGAACTTTTTCTTTGCTCGCTAATTCTCTAGCTTTTATTACGTCACTTTCAGTTGCTCTCAGCGCGAAAGGTGCAATATTATTTTTTATCATTCTTGCTTGGTGGGTTCATCGACTCTTTTTGTTTTTCTTTATATACATATAGCGCATACAATTTAATTTAGTCAAAAGAATTGAGCGTTTTCTTATATCAATTCGCATACTAGATTGGCAAGAAGCTGAATGGAAAACAAATACCTACAAAAATAAATTACGCTCACTCATACCAAAATATTTATGGATCAGCGTTTTGTGAGCAACAGGTAGTTAACAGAAATCGTTATCTAACATGGAGAGAGAGTCAATCACATGCAATGAGTTACTATGCAAACTGTTAAAGAACAGCTGGTGTTTAGTATTGCCATTTACCTAAACTTTTATCACAATGTGTAGATTTTTTATACTGATTAATTTTCGTAAGATTGCTTCATTTGTTTCCCAAGACTTTTTAGACAATTTGATCAAAACTTGATACATCTGTAACGATTAACAAACGTGGTTCGAGTTAAAGACGATAATGAGCAGTTGAAGAATATTAGCCATATCAAAAATAGCGTCTGGAAGTAATATTAATAAAATAATATCATTTTATTTTGAATCTCTTGACATAACTTAATAGTTTGCCTACAGTGGAAAGTAAAGTTTAAGATTTTAATCTATTCGTATTCTATATCATTTAAAGTAATACAAAATTCCCACTTTAAAGGGCAAACATATTTACAGTCATAATTCACATTACTTTTTATGTATGACTATAAAGCATTGATAATTTTTTTATGTTATACATATATATATATTTAATAATTTTTAGGGAGTAAATTCTCGATTTTATTAATTTAACTTAAAGGTACATATATTATGGGTGGGTTTTGAAATGCCAGCTAATTGCATATATTTTTAGGATGGCAACTCTTCTACTGCTTTGAAAAGTGCGGGAAATGAAACAAATAGAATTAATTAGTTGAACTTAAATTACCAAATCTAATGTGTATTTTTTATTTCAAAATGAACGTTTCGTTCTGTGAAAAATTATAGGGTGAAACTTTCTATAATTTGTGAAATGCTTATGGAAAAAAACCTATGGTGCAGAGATAAATCACATTGAAAAGCAGCTGATTTGCGGCCAGTGTCGAAGAGGAACGTGCTTGAATAAATTGCATCTATTTAGTTGTTATGGAATAGTGCTGCAATAAAATAACAATTGCTTTGAAATGCTAGGTGTGTCCATAACACGCAGCAGTCTCCGTAGCGTGAGTGGTATTTATAAACTGGTAGCTAGCCTACCAAGGAGAATTTCGCCAAACCTACAATCTGTTGCTAGCTTTTATCTAAGTCACACCAATGCGGCTAAACTTTTCGTGGACAAGGAAAACAAGCACGCCCACGATGTACTGAAGCATTCCATAAAGCCTTATCAAATTTTCCGGCTGGATGTAAGTACACCTACCGAAAATGTGCCTCGGCAACCAGAACTTCCACAATTGGCGTTAACCTCACAAACGGATGTTGTCCCAATCGATGAACTGGTTGCAAAATTCACTGCTTTGACGCAATATTGCGTTGGCACCAACACCTGTATCTCTGATGAGCGCTTCACACAATTTTGTCAACGTTTCTGCCAGCAAAGTCACCAGTTAAGCGATGAACAGCTTTTAACAACGTTACGACAGTTGGCCTCACTACCTGTAGAGGTTTCGGTGCGCGAACCGAATTATGTGGATTTATGGAATAGTTTGGATGTGGAGTGTTGTCGTCGCATTGAACGTTGGTCTCGTAATGATTTGTTATTGGCTTGCGATGCATGGTATACACTAAACTTGGCACGCATTTCGGAATTTGTAGGAGGGGCGTTGCGTAAGCTGGGACGCAAGATAAGACGTATGCAACCGGAGCAGTTGGTGCAAGCAATGTTCTATTGTAATGTACTACGTCGTCCTGTGTTTGAAATGTTTGACTTCGAAGTGAATCTAGCGAGTTGTGCTGATAGCATGTCGCTGCAGGAGTTGGGTGTCATGTCGATGGGTTTCTTCAAGACACAAACACCACTTCGCAATCCAGAGTTGTTGAATCATTTGTACATGCGACTGATGGCCGAGGTACATACAGTAGATGATATAACATTGGTTGCCATTTTAAAATTGCTGCGTTATAGCAGCAAGTTACCACAGGTTTCACAGTTGATGCAGCTATTGGAAGTAATGCAAGCGCAAGTACCTCGAATTTCATTAATGAGTTGTTTACATTTGGCACTCTTTGGCGTCGAGTTGCAGTGCTGTCATGATGGTTTACTAGAACTCGTATTGCAACGATTCAATAGCGAATTGGCACAAGCGCGATTAAAGGATATGGAACGCATATGCTTGGCCATAAGCGTTTTCAATTATCGCAGTCCAACTGGTGTAGAACAGGACTTGTGCGCAAAAATTATCGCTCTACTTGAGACAAAAGTTGATGAAATAATAAAATATCCACGCTGTTTTGCAAACTGCTTGCATTATTTGACTTTGTGTGGATACCATAACGAGGAGATGCTAACTTCTGTGCTGGACAAACGGTTTATAAATCATGCCTACTCCAAAACTGTGATGCCTGGACGTGAAATCTTCAATTTAGATTCCTTTGTTAAAATCAATTTGAAGGAATCTGGTTATACGGGCAACCAATTGTCGGATAAAACGCGTCGTACAATGGGGAAAATGCTGACAAATTATATACCTGTGAGAAATCAGAAATTCAGACTAAATAATACAGATCGGATATTGCTCGAAATCAAAGAGACTTTTGAACGCATATTGCGACCGAGTACTTTCAAGCATATTTTGCCACATTTCGAGCGGGCAGATTTGGTAATTTCCTATGACAATACAAAGCGTCAGGCTATGCCGCTTGCGGATAGTTGCCCAGAGGATTATAGTGGTATGTAAATGTAAATAATTTTTTTTCTGGTGATAATATTTAAGTTTTATTTTTTGTTTTTATTATTCCAGGTGAAATATTGACTCGCAAACTTCTTCTGGGAGATTCTGACAGATCGGATGTTGACACTTTAGCTATTGTTATAGCCGGTTGGAATAATGTTGTGAAGGATAAGCAAAGAGTCACTGGATTATTTAAGTTGAAACTCAAACAATTACGCTTACTTGGACACAAACCTATTGTGGTAAGTACCAAGTTTTTGTAGTGTTTTTTAGAAAAGCTAGAGAAGTAAAAATAGTTGCCGAAGCATAAGCACAGGATTACCAACCTTGTTCGGTCATAAATTTGAGTCGCATCTACAACAACAACAATGAGGTAGTGGAAAGTGTTTGGTATTAATTATAACAGCGTAGATAATTTTTCACAAAATTTTCAAGATGTTTCTGAATTGATAGCCAAAAGTCCGGGTCCTACCCGTATAGCAGTTCCGACAGGAGAAAAACAGCTAGGGCGTTTTAGATAAGTAGATTCGACACTACATGTGACAGAACATAACACGGTGCAACAATTTAAATTTATAGTTGGTGCAATAATACAGATTTGGATACGCTGATTCCAAAAAATGGCAACCAAACATTTCTAAAATGTCTAGATTTCGAGATACATCGTTTAATGATTTTGCCCCATAGGTTCACTTTTTCAAAAAATTTTCCAACACCGATTCATGAATCAAAGTTTTAAAAACTGAACTGAATTTTACATAAAAATACGAAAATTATTAATTCAAAACTTTTACTTTTGTAGACATTTTCTCAATGTCACAACCAGTTTTATGCCGAAAATCGAAAAAATTTTTATACCTATGTACATATATATAGCTATAACTTCAATCTCTTTATTTTTGTAAATCACAGTTATATCAGATTTTTATAATTTATTTATAATAAAAATTATGCTTACTGAGTTAAAATCCGTAATGTATACCAAATTTTGTAGAGTTTGATAAAACTGTTTCGAAGATATACCCATTCGCTTTAGGGATGACAGGGGCAAACTCAAGCTCCACACTTTCCTTCCTACATACGTCTTTCTCTCTCCAAATCATTCTTATATATCAAATTGTAGTAAACTACTTTTTGTAGTTACTGAAATATCGATTTATTGTTTTTTTTTTTATAAATTACCGTTATATGAGAGATGGATCCTACTGAGTTAAAATGTAAACCATGCACCAAATTTGGTATAGATGGGTAGGCTACTCTCGGAGATATACACCTATTACCATTTTTTCGAAAAAATTTTACTCACGCAACCAATCCTGTGTTTTAAATTTGAGCAAATTATATTTTATAGTTACTGAAATATCGCATTATTTTCAACAATAGGGCTGGGATTATCCGCATATCCGCATATTCGAATATCGGGATATCCATGTGGACATCCGTTGACACCGATAAAGTCCGGATTGTATGGATATTCGATTTATATTCGTTTGGTGCAATTATCCGGATATCCGGATATCCAGATTTACGAAGATTTGCATGCCTTATTGTTGCATTCAAAGGCACTAATCCTCGCAAGAAATAATGCCGCGGTTTATTTTCGTGATTAGCGATTAATACCGACACGTTTTTGCGTTCTCTACTACCCATTTATTTGTTAGCCCTATTTTGCATTTTCTTAATTTTTGATATCCGGATATCCAAATATTATATTATATTGATATCCGGATATCCGAATATCCGGAGTTTTCGTTTAAGTCTTCGTATATTCGGTTTATCCGTATAGCAAATTTGGTTTGGAGACGAAACGATTTCGGTGCTGCCCCAACTCCAGTGCCAGTTTTAATTCTGAAGATGCCACATCATGGTCTCCAAACGTAGTCTGCAAAATGCGCCGGTGCTTTAACAAGATACCCACCAATTCTTCTGGGGACAAGACCAAAAGACGCAAAACTTCAAATTGCAGCCCGCTACTTGTTTTCGCCCTCGACGAATTTCGGGTGATCATCAGGAAGACGAAAGGCAATTTTCGAACCTGTCCATGTCGAATTTCCTATGAATTTGTTCACAACCAATTTTCGAATTGCACGCACAATGACAGTGAGAAAAGGTGAGAATTACTACACAGAATTCACTTTGCTGCTTTCTCAACACCACCTTATATGAATTCGCCGTGCTGAAATCACACAAAAGTACTGGCATTAGAAAACGACGTGTACTAAGATTTTTTGTTTATGCACGACGCTGTGGGTAAAACTTAGTCTTATTTATAAAAATCTCGTGTCACAGTTATTGTGGTCGATCTCCTCTGAAACGGTTGACCCGTTTTTTATGAAATTTGGCCGGTAATAAATCCGGGTCGTTCCGGTATCGTATAACCGACTGCCGTGGGAACGCTATGAAATTTTGTATGTATATTTGGTAGGTATGAGAATAGATCGTAAAGCATATCTTATGCTTGGAAGGGGGTTGCCACCTGTTTCAAAGGTTAAATTTAATTGAAGTATTACACAATCTATGTATATAAAATATTAAAATATGGGTGTCCGGAAGTTCATATAAAAAAAGAAGATTCATAGCTAACTTATATGAGGGTTGCCACTTATTTCAAAAGTTGAATTTAATAAAATTGTACGCGAACTATATGAAATATTATAACATGGGTGTCACAAACGATGCGCCTCGGTGAGGAAAAGGTTCAATACCGGATATTAGAGAAGGTTGCCACCTGTCTGAAAACACGAATTTAATTAAATTATACACAAGTTATGTGAAATATAAAAACCTGGGTGTCAAGCAGATCGATGCTCTGAGGTAAAGGTTTACAACATATATGTGTAGAGTTGCCACCTACTTGACAAGTCGAATTTCATAAAATTATACACAAGTTACATAAAATAGTAAAGTATGGCTGTCAAATAATTCGTTTTGCTGAGGAGAAGTTTATAGCTAGCTATATTTTGAAAAATGTTGCCACCTGCTTGAAAACCCGAATTTAATTAGATTATGCACAAGTTAAATATTAAATAAGAAAATATGGATGTCAAACTGTTAGTCTAAGCGAGGACACAGCGCATATCAATATTTTTGAGACGGTTTTGAGACAGAAACCGAAATGGGTTTTTTGATAACATATACAAAGGGCAATTAATAAGTTAATATAAGCAGGTCAACGTCTGTGAGGTTTTTCTAGTATTATTATAAAATTCATTATTTAGCTTACGCATCATTATCTAGAGTAGAACCAGATAGAAGGAGAACAAATATAAATATGTTTGTTTGTTTGTTTTTATACAATAAGTTAATTTTGTACGATTTCATTAAAAAAAAAAACATTTTACTAAAATGAGTTTTACTTAAAACTAACAATGGATATTTCTTACATCTACTTAATTATTTCAGATATATTGGCATGAATGGCGCGCACAAGAGACCCCATTGGATCGTCAGCAATTTTTGAAAAGAAAATTAGCGAAAGCCATTAATTTCTAACAATAAATGTTAAAATAAGTAAAACAACAATAAGTAAACCAAAAAAAAAATTGTAATATTATGACATGACGTAGAAACTATTTCTTGTTTTTCGATTCGTACGCGTCATCGAAATGCTTATGCAACGTCTTCTTCGTATATTCGTAGATGACGAAAAGTGTCGCCGATGCGGGCAGTGTACGTATCACGGAAGGTAGCAGCCCATTGTATAGCGCTAAAATGCCTTCTTTTCGTAGAATATCAAGACCCACGGAAAACATGCCGCGATTCAAACTCTGCACTTGTATACGACTTTTAATTACATCGGCAGGGAAGATGCTTGTCCACAACATGACACCACCAACGGCGCCAGCAATCATCGTATTTAAAGGACCAATATCATCCTTTGACTGACCGGGTCTGAAAGCGAAATGCGTTATTATTATTTTTTGATTTATTGAATGTCGCAGATTATTTAATAAACTAACTTGGCAAGCAGTTCACGTGTTGCCTCATAGCTGCCGAAAAAGAAAAAATAGCCGGGCATTTCGCGCATAAAAGTCGATGAGAGACCGCGGAAGAAACCGGGAACACCTAAGAATTAAAAGAAAAAAGTCAAGCAAATAATGAATAGTAATTACAAATCTCCGGGCTGTATTTATTTCTGAAACTAACCTTCTGTTTTATAAATGATCCTAGTTAATTTCCATGGTGTCATATTTTCATTTGTCGGTATGCCAGGACAACATTCAGCCGACTAAAAGTGTTTAATAGTAAACTAAGTAAATAAACAGAAAATATCGACGATGCTTACAAAGCCAAATATGTAGTACTCATATAGAATAATGTCTAGCCATTTACACAGCTATACATAGTAGTACATACCTCGCGTATCGCTTGCAATTTACATTTCACCAATTCGGTTGGGCATAATGCAAATGTGGAAAAGAATGCCGCAAAGAAACCAGCAAAAGCATTTTCGGTTGTATTCAATTGTTTGGTGTGAGTTTTTCCAACAAGATATGCCACAAACGTTTGACAGCCACCGTACGCTGCGAATAGCACCGAATTCTCAGCAACATTTGCGATCACTGCGGGCACACTGCCCGCGTATAGGCCATGGAAAATGCCATCCTTTTTGTAGGTACTCACAAAACAATGAAACATATTCTTATAGAGAAATGGAAAGGTTTGTTGTTTCACTTTGACAGTGTCCAGCGGTTGAGAGACATAGACCTGCACCGCACCACCTAAAGTAAAGTAAGGAAGAGAAATCAAGAAAGAAATAATGAAAAGAAATCGCAATTTGGAAGTTTGAATTTTATGTTTTTTCGGAAAGTGAAAGCAAAAAAAGGTGTGAAGCTAATATCCTTATCATTTGATGCACAAGTACGAAAGGTTGTTGCTCTTTTGCCATACTGCTTCCGAACACTAACCAACATAGACAACTTTTCAATAGCAGGTGAGTGTACAAATCAAACTAATTGTTTGTTCTCTTCCATACTTGCGTTATTTCGTTATTATTTTCAAAAGTACTCATCATGAGAAAACCACAAACAAAACACGATACACAAAACCGAGGGGTATTCAGTAAGATGGTGGCAATAGCAACAGCGAAGTAAATGCGAATTCACATAAGGTGAAGTTGATCAAGCCGCTGATTTAATTCGCTTGGTGAACGCTAAGTCAAAATGATGTGTTTGTTGTAAATCATACTGTCATTGCGCGTATAATTCGTTGGTGTAAATTTTTGTTTTTGTACTTATAACACCACCTGATATGAATTCGCCTTAAGCGAAGTCAATCACTAAACTTATATGTATTTTGTCACGGCGAATTCATATGTCTTGTATTTTGTGTTTGGTTTTTCGTGTGACACTTGTCAAAGTCAGTCTAAGGCGAATTTGTTGGGCGAATTGAGAAAATAGAAAATAAACAAACTTACAGTGGCGAGCAAAAGCGGTAGCGTTCCCACGACAGTCGGTTCTACGATACCGGAAAGACCCGGATTTATATTCAGCCAAGTAATGTCTTAGCCTTTTAAAACAACAACCACAAAAGCAAATGTAGTCGAATGCCCAATATTAACAAAGCTTTTTATGATACAGTTTTATTGTCCTTAATTTTATATTCAAACATAGTTTATACTAAATGTATGAAAGCTCAACAATTCGTTATCAAAAATTTAAAATAGTTTAGAAAAGTTGTTTTGAAATTTTTCGAGTATGCAGTTTTATAGCTTATTTAATTTTAGTATTAAAAGTCTCCAAGGCCAAAATTATAAACACAATAAATATCAACTAAAGTCTAAAATTCCTTAAAAAAAAATTGAAAAATTTTGATGATAATTTGTTGAGTTTTTATAAGTTGTGTATAAAGTTTGGAACATTAACTTACATGAATTTTGTTGTAGTATGAACTATAGTTTTATATAAAATTAACGAAACGAAATAAAATTAACGAAAAACCTTGTATTATAAAAAGGTCACCATTCGACCGGTTTTGCTCGCCAGTGTAAATAATTTGTTATTTACAAAATCGAAAGTTTTATTGTAAAGAAATATTCATTTTGACAATCCCAACACCAATGCAGGGGGAATTTAAATGAAAAACAAAATCAAATCAGCTGCTCTATTGACACCACCTTCTATAAATTCGCCTTGCACAAAACAACGAATCCAAGGCGAATTCATAAAATAGCAATAGCATCCTATAAGCTGAATGCTTATTCTTTCCAAATTCGCTGTATTTTTTTTACGCAAACAAAATACATGAGCAATACTGGGCGAATTCAGTTTTTGACATTTCACACGCAAAATACATAGCGGATTCGCCTTGCTATCATCTTCTATGGATGCACCTTAAACGAATCATTCCTCAACCAAATGTTCACACATACCCCGATAATTTTAAATAATGTAAAAATTTCAAAATTTGTTTATATTTTGATAACTTAATTCAATTGTTTTTTGTTTGCGTTAGCTATCTCACGAGCAGTATCAGCGTAAAGTTAGTGCTCACAAAATGTTGCGGAGCGATTTGAATCGGTTGCGTTTCGTTGCCTTGCATGAGCGAAACTATACGAAACGTTTGCTATTGTTTCTTTACGTTCCCTGCTCACCACTTAACAAAAAAAAAAAAAAAACATAAAGATTGGCACTGGTTTCCGAATTTACGGAAATTTTTATAATAGTACTTTTAATGTTTGCTTGAAAATGTGAAAAAAGTCTTCTATCTTTTTTGAAAAGTAACAAATGCAGCTATTGAAAAATATCCCAAATTGTAGGAATATCAAAAAGTTCCGTAGTCAAATATCACTAAAAATGTTGCAAATTTTTATTTACTATGCACAAATTATCAAAAAATTGTAAAGGAATTAGAAAAGTTAACTAAAGATATGATCGCCGTATGGTTACCAAAAGGTTTGAAAAACAGTTTCGCATGTTACAATTCAAATTTGAAGGACGTAGACGATGACTCTGGTATCTTAAAAAATTTTTTGTTGGAAAAGAAAAGACAATTTATAATTTTGGAAGGACAATATAATATCCTTATTTCGCCGCTCATTTTATCTTATTGTCAATCATGAATTTTGAATCTTTCACCCTTGTTCTCTTTTATCAACTCCAAACGTTGGGAGAAAGCAGCACAGGTGATACACAAGGATTCGTCCGGTATTTTATCGCATAACTTTTGTTAGCGTCATCTACATTTCAAATCCATCTAATGCTGGAAACGTTTGATTAAATTCAATGTGCAGTAGGTCGAGAAGGCACTCTATGAGGAATTTGCGAACCATATTCGAAAAATTTTCACCTTGCTGAACTCCCGATTTCAATTTCAATACATCGGATCGATCTATTTCTGAAAATCTCCTGGTTTTAAATTACATTTGTGAGATGATATATTCCGTAGAATTGCAAAACATAATTTTTACGTGAAATTACTATATGCTCATCCATCAGTGCAAAGATTGCTCCTTGTATTCCCGCCCGAAACGTTCATTATAATAGCAACCGCTCGCGTTACATGCGCTCCAATCAAAGCGAAGCAAAGCAACGTGACATGAAAAGAGGTCTTTAGTGTTTTAACTTTGCCATAAATTATTTACCTGATAAGATTTAAAAACATAAACCTTAATCAGAACTATTGATAGGTAGCAGTTAAAGCACTTCAAACATCTACCTTTTGGACACAAAACAAATGAAAAATGAAGAAAACAGTAGAAAATAATTTAAAGTTGGTAAGGCTTGAGACTTAAAGATGTAGATTTGGCTAATGCTTTTCATGTTATTTGTATTATGAATTTTTATTGTAATTATGCATATAATAAACAATATAACGTCATAAAGATAAACACTTTTGCAGAAGTCCCATATTTTCAACTACCAAATCCTGTATTTTAGTGGTGTTTTTGACGTAGTTAGTATTATCTTTTTATTTCTTTATACGATTTACAAAATTTATATTTAAAAAATAAATTGACATATTTTATGAAATTAAACCTAAGGGGATCCTACATCTTGTGTGCGCCATATTGGAAGCTGAGTTTTGGGAATTTATTGTGGTAGTTCTAATGCAGATATTGAAAAGAGACTTTCACCTTTCCGCAATGCTTTTATTAAACTTTAGTTGTGAACTTTTTGGCATGTCAAAGTTATAACTGAATTTGTGCAAATAGCATAGACGGTGTCCTCGATTGAGTCCACCCTGGTTATCTGAAATCAAAAATTCTAAAAAATTTTCAATTATTGTTATGTCAGCTGAGAAATGATCGTTCCTGTGTCATGGAATCGTATCGCTACTGATAAATCAAAAAATTCCGAAGTCTCCGAATCACCGAGCTTCGATTTATAATCATAATGCAATCACACCTTTATCGTACAGCACGCCTGATATATTCGATATCATTATAGTTCTTGATAACACTAAGTGCAAATTGTCTTCACTCGCGTTGTTTTTCGAAGGCCCGCTCGTCAATGGCTGTAGCTCCATTTGTCTTTTGGCTTCCTTCTGATAGTTTTTGCAGTTTTCTTTACTGAATGTTGCTTTCTTTTTGTCTTTTCTTGTTTTTGTTGATTTTTCTCTTCTTGTTGCTCTTCTTTTGAGTTGATGGATCCAATGGCATAAGCTCTTGTTGTTGTCCATTATTTGTTTCTTCCTGTTCTACTTTTTCTTCCTCAATAATATCTTTTTCATTCGGAGTGTCATTTGGATTTGCTCGATCCGCTGTAGCACTCGGCATAAAATCCAGTACCTTAAAGATGTTCGAGTCCATTGGCCCGTTGTTCGAGTTATTCCCGTTGATCGGAAGCTGGATTTTTTATTGACTTCATTTGCGGTAAGCTCTCGTGCATGAGACACCATCGCTATCACTGGAATGTCAACGACGCACTCTGGATTCTTCCATGAACATTTCGCACATGTTCGTGAGAAATAATTTTTTATTATTTTAATACAAATTTTCCTTCAAAAACGCGCTATAACAAATTGCGCTGCCAATAAATGAGGGCCGGTTTCCCGATCGGTTTCGGACCACCATTACCTTTTTTAATTAACTGCTCGCTATTATCTAATGACACAAGGAGTGATGTAATTCTAAGTGTGCATGAAAGCTAGGACTACGAACCATCAGAATAACTTACTGCTCGATTTTTATGCGAAGAAAAAAATACGTTTAGCTTAAGTTCCGTGAAGCCCAAAAATTAATGTCACAGGTGTTGGGAAAAAAATAAACGTGCAAATCGCAGCAAAAAAGGAGAAAATGGATATCTACATATCTCCAAAATTTCTGTGTTATAACAGCCTTTCACCGACGTTACCGACAATTCGGCTGGCGACGCTACCTCTGAGAAACATGGGGGAGTCCGTATGGTACGGCCGGGAACACTCCCCCCTACATATTATTTTCGAGTAAAAAACAAAGATAAAAACTAATTATTACATAGTTAGGAAAATATGGACCTGGTACGAAGCTTCTCATCGCGATGGGCAAATGAGCCATCAACTTTCATGGTATGAGAGGCGCGTATCATAACTATCTTTTCAAGCAGTCAATCGACCATCAGGTCCCTCTCCAACCGAACGTTTAAGTCAAAACAGGTTATGGAGAGTTATGGCACTCTCCCACAGTTGGCATCGAGGACTGCAGTTATGCCGTGCTGGGATGAAGGCAATGAGATCGCTGACGTGCTGGCCAGAAAAGTATCGAACACCCGAACGACTCGAACCATTTTGCGACCAAAGCTGGCTATCCTCAAAAGGAATAATAACTGAATGATAAGATTCATAGAGGAGTGAGTACGGGAGAGCTGCTGAAGTCTCAGAGTCTGACTCAAAATCAGAGAGACCAATCTTTTCGGCTATTCTTCCTCTAAAAAGAGCATCACCTCGCTTTGTAGGTCTGATATCAGACTTCTTACTAGTTACCTAGTTACCTCCTGCGTTTTCGCATGCATCGGCTGTGTGTGTCTACTGAGACAGAAATACGAGAATGATGAGACATCGCAGCATTTGTTTGTATATGTTCGGCTTTGTCCAGGCAGAGATTGAGGTACATCAACTCGGGCGTTGTTGGTGATCCACAAAGTGTTGGGAATTTGTCTACCAAAGGCCTTCTAGCGTTCACTGGAAAATCAGGGATACAAAAGACAGTGCCCCTCGTTTCTGTTGTACCCCAGTACATGGTGATTCAAACAACTGACCACAAGGTGAATTTTTTCTACAATATTTACAATATGTGTTTTGTTTAATTTTTATGAAACTGTAGTTCGTTCTTTAACAAAAATTATATAAATGAAAATTTCAAATATAAAAAGTTTCTAAAACCAAAAATGACAAAAATCAAACTACTTTTTCAGCCACTTAAGAATTCCACATTTTCTAGCCGAAATTAAATGGGCTACAAATCTGCATATCTTAAACTGCATGTCTAAAAATTTTGATTTCACAGTTTGAAAAATTGCAAAAACTTTTTGAACTTGTATAAATTTTTTTTTAAGGAAGGAACTATGTATGAATGTTTTCTAAAACAGAAATAACGCAAAACATAACGAATATTAGAAAAAAATCACCATGTGGTCAATTGTTTGAGTACCTGTATATGGATCTACCTACATATCTACTTATGTTTAAAAAAAAAAACTAAAATTAAATATGTTTAATATTACTGTTAATGATTAAGATCTCGACTTTAAACAGGGTTTGGGCAAAACATGCAGAAAACATAGAAATTGCGCGCCGCACCGCTTAGTTTCTTATGACGTGAAATGTTGGCTTATTTCATCACTCCAAAAAATAAATCAAACAGATTCTAATAACTAGCAATCACCGCATGCCATATTTGTTCTCGATGATGAAATATGTATGCAAAGATTTTCTGTTTGAGGAACAGTAAAAGTGATGCAATCTATTTGTTTTCTACGTTCTTGCATTTAAGGTCACAAGGAAGTAAGTAGTTATGTATATTGAAAAATTAATTAAATAAAAAGCAAACAAAAAATTAATTGCAATATATTTTCCCGTCAAAGATTTTAAAGATCAATGTTTCGAAAACTCTCAAAAGTTTAAAATAAGGAGACTTTTTAAGAGTGTTTTTTTTTGTAAAATTTTGAATGCAGTTTTTATAAAAAAAAACTTGTACAATATTTCAATACAGTTTTTAAAAATTATCCTCTTCATTATCCACTAATTCCCGCCAAAACACACACGCATACATAGGCACGTACATATGTATGTACATATATGTATATTTTTTATTTCATTGAAATGCTTTTGACAGATTAGTTTATATTCTAGTATAGAATGCTGGTTCCGGTGGAAAGAGATTTTGAAGTTAATAACCTTTTTTGAAAGGGTCATCTAATCAGTAAGTAAATATATAATATGCACGAATGTATTTCTATTAGATCAGCTCCATTTGAATTTAGACCAATAATTATTTAATGAAAAAATCAGTCAACTATAAACACCAAGCGGCGTGTGATGGCTCTTATCACCTAACATCAGATACATATGTACATATGTACCTATGTATATACATATATATGTATATATATGTATATTCCAATGTCCATACCCGAATACTTATTATTATAAAGTAAATAAACTTCATTGTACATTTATGACAAATTCAAATTTTAGTAACAAATTCTCATTCCAATTCAAAATGTTTGCAATACTCTTTAATTCATTACAAAGCGACATGTGCCCAAACTTACATACATACATACATACAAATGCACATTAGGATGCACCACTCACATACAAAAAAAAACAATAATGGTACTGTTTCGCCATCGGAATTATAAAATTTAATATATTTTCAGATCTCTAACAAAATATTGCGAAAAAAACTAAATTTAAAGTTCACGTGAGTTGGACGAAAGTGAAAATACCTCTTACAATTTTATTATAAATAAAAATAACTTTAAAATGTATTTTTCTTAACAAAATCATCTTAGACGACAGCACAGTTTGAGCTTAAAATGATAACCTTATAAGTATAAATTAGTAAAGTTTTTGGCTGAGTTTTTAAAGTTTTTCTTAAACAAATCTTCCAAAAAAAAAAGCTCAAAAGCAGCATCGAAAATCTCCCAATGATGATTTTGTGTGAAAAATTTAAATTTTAAATTTTAAAAGTTTTAAATCAACGATATTAATTTTTCAGCTCAAGGCGCAAGTTGAAAAGTATTTGGAAAATACGCCAGTTATACTGGTCATGAGCTTAAAAATTAATATTGTTGATTTAAATAAATTACGCCAAAAATAATATGCTTAAACTGTTTTATTATCTGAAGTGATTTTTTTTTTGCTTAATACAAATTTCATAAAACTATTTTTATTTTTAAAAAGCTAAATTTTTGGCGATAATTTCAAATCGGTACAGTTCGGTACATTTTTCTAAAATATTTTCATTGATGTCTTAAAATATTATGAATTTTATAATTGCGGTGGAAAAACATAACCAATTTTTTTCTTTTTTTTATAGGGAGTAAGGCACCTTAATGTACATATAAAGATATGTACATAAAACTCTACAATACTCGCGTATCCCCTTAGGAAATTTAAGCAGTCTGAGTTTTACGTTGAAAGTGTTCAGCAAAATTCCATTCTTTTTTTTTAACACACCGGGAGAATGTTTTTTCTCTCGCGGATAGCAGAGGGACTAAGAACGATGGATCGAGAATTTGTAGTTATTTTTGAAATGACAATTCAAGAAGTCAGACATAAGTAATTTATTTACATATTTCAAATTTGAATATACATATGTATGTAGAAGTGTGATGTTTTTTTTTAGCTAAATAGTAAAAGTCGAAGTAATTTTTATAGTTCTTGTTAATCGACTAGTCGACTAATCAATTATTTGATTACAAAAAGTAGTTTTAAAAAAAATCGACTCCTCTTAATCGACTAACAGTTTCCTTTCGATTTTTTCGACTAACCGCTCGTAAACAGTTTGTCGACTATCCGTTCGTTTTCGATTTTTTCAACAATTTGTTTTCTTTCAAAACATATTTGTGTTTTATATGTGTTTGAATGTTTGTGCTTATTGACAAAGCTCAATTTGCACTATAATGCAGATTTTATGATTTTTTTGTTAATAGCTGTCACTTATCGAATAATTTCGGTTAGTCGATTTTCAGACTACTCGATGGTGAGCGGTTAGCCGAAAGTGGACGGTCGAGTAGTCGGTTAGTCGATTTTTAACAAGAGCTCTAGCAATTGTGCCTCTTTTTTCAAATATTCTGTGAAACGGGCATTCGCAATAAAATAGAAAACCTGACATTTGAATCCGGGTCTTAGTACGCTATTCACTTGGCTAAAGTAGTCGCCGTTATTATTCACATATTTCTTATGGAAAAGACATCGATGAAAATATGATTATTTAGTGTCTTTCTTGCAAAAAAAAAACGAACAATTAGAGTTACAGCTAGGGACGTAAAACTTTATATCAAACTATGCTGAGCGCTTTCGATTCGTTCCCACGACAGTCGGTTCAACGGTACCGGAACGACCCGGATCTATATCCGGCCAAGGACTGTTACTTCAGCAGCATTCCCCAAAATTTTATGGGGAATGTTTTATGCCGTTACAACAACAACAACAAGCGCTTTCTATACGATTAAGAAACGTTATTTCCAAATGACAGCCCTCATAATTTTCCTACAGGGATATGCCATACATCGTACGCGCAAGTTTAGTGATCAGAAGTGCCTACACGTGTTTTTTCCAGAGCGCATAAGCAAATCTATGTACGTACGTAAGTTTGTAGATTTGTACACACACACACACACTATCTATTATATATATTATGCTATAATATAGAATCTATATGAACTTCTCCCTTACCTAGTGACCCCGCTACAAACTCAATCAATCGACTCCGTAAAGCACTCGGCGGCGGGGGCGGTTCAGGTTCCTTTTTCTTCCAAAACATACTGTGTACTTCGCTTACAATATGTAGGTAAGAATTTCAACAATTTTGCTGGTCAACAGCAATCGATGACGAGTATCGGCGCCACAAACTTTTCCACACGCCAACTTAACATGAAAGCCTCCGCAAGCAACGTTAATTGTTTAATGAAATTCTCGAGATTTATCAGCGTCCGCGAAGCGTTGTTTTAGCTGTTGAAATATCGAAACAAAACCGACTAATCAGCTGAGTACGACCAACACTTGATAATTGCTGCGGAACACTGCGCTAGCGATTTGATGTTGATTTGAATGTTGGTCGCGCGCAGCAGCTGCTATATTTGCAGCTACCGTCGGAAGTCTTATCGCGTCGATGCGTAATCAAAAATGCTCTTCTCTTGGCGCTCTGTTCGCCGTTCGTGTTAATTGTTCTTTACTCTGTTCTCAAGCCTCTTCTCTACATACATATTTCTTTTATACATATGTACATATATATATGATTAAATTTGTTGCTCTTCTCCGGTCGCAATGTTTCATTATCAACATTTAATCGCTTTCGAAATACATACATAGATACATTATTTTGCAGTCTTGAGATTTTTGTATTTTGTCTTTGTTTTTAGTAGTTGTTATTGATTTTCTAATCTCACGTTCAGCAAATAATTGCGGGGATATGAATTTTTCTTTAACTGATAAGTGTGACTTAATTTTTTATACTTTCGAATTAAGAAAATTCACGTTTTAGCATAAAGCTTATGTTGAAACTTCTTTTTTGTTTCAGTTTATTGACTGTTGACGATTGATATAAAGTTGAGTAAACAAAATTTCAAAAACATAAAAAATAATAAAAAGTGTCGTTTTAAAAACAGAGTTGTTTTCAAATTGAAATTATTTTTAGCACTATAAAAATTATTATGTGTTATACGAACATATAAAGAGTGCTCTTTTTTTCTACGTAAACCTACACATATGTACATATATCTATTTTTTATTTAAGAGAAATATGATGCTGATTTCCGAATCAAGTGGTCCGCAAATACATATGTACGATAGACGAGCGAGGGGTAATGTTTTCAGAATAAAAAGTAACATAACAGTCATGCGCAGAGTTCCCCTTTTCTGGCCGTCTGCGAAAGTCCAGGAAAAAGTAACCGCTATAACCGCCTTGGCGATTTTGGCCGATTTCAACATGACGCTCCTCTACTTTGCTAACTGACACCAGCTAGAAACACCAAGTGAAGCCAAGTCCTTCTCCACCTGGTCCTTTCTACGTAGAGGAGACCTTCATCTTCCTCTGACCCCACCAGCGGGTACGCTGAAACGTTTTCTTCTATACATACGTACATACAACATGGCATAGCGAACGTAGCCGCTGGATCTTAATTAGCTGTACTATGTCACTGTAGTTATAAAGATCATACAGCTGATTGCTCCATCGTCTTCGGTATTCGTCGTCGCAAAGACGTAAAGGCCCAAAAATCTGTTGGAGAATCTTTTTCTCCACTCTGAGGGTAATCTCATCTGATGTGAACAGCGTCCATGCTGTTTATTTTATGACTGGAGGTACTTCGTTACGCCCTTGTTCACCTCCAGACCCATTCACTTCGCTCCTTTATGTAGTAGCTTGGAAAAGGCAGTAGTTGCACACCATTTTAAAATTTAATTATGCAGCTCGAATTATCTTTTCCATCATAATGTTAAAGAGGTCACACGACAGGCTGTCACCCTGTCTGAAACCTCGTTTGGTGTCAAACGGCTCGGTGAGGTCCTTCCCAATACTGACTGAGCTGTTGGTGTTGCTCAGTGTCATCTTACATAGTCGTATTAGTTTTGCAGGGATACCAAATTCAGATATCGCGGCATATAGGCAATGTCTTCTCGTGCTGTCGAAAGCGGATTTAAAGTCGACAAATAGATTCCATATTTTTGAAATTAGCTGGTGCCTGTACTTTCGCCAGCTCTTCGCGACCATGTTTGAATATCTCAGCTGGAAATCCATCAGCGCCAGCGTCGAGGCGGGGTGATGGGATGTCAATAGCGATATTTTTGCTTTCACCAATTAGCAAAGTGGGGAAATGATCCCTCCACAATTTAAACGTGCTTTAGATATCAGTCACCAGGTCATCGTTCTTATTGCAGGAATGTACTCCTCCGCTCTGAAAACCTTTCGTAAGACGCCCCACTTTTTGGTAAAATTTTCGGGCGGTTTTTTTTTTGTCGGCTAGCATCTCATTCTCACTCACTTATTTTGGGCTCTATTTTTCTTCTGCGAATAATGTGCCTCTTTTCCTTTCTCAGCCACCAGAAGCGCTCCCACACAGCTCGCGTTGTGTCCAATCGCAGCGTCGCTTTTAAGCGGTGTGATCTAGAGACAGCCACGTATTCCGTTGAAGTTTTCTATGCTAGATTCTGGCGCTACCGACTACTATGGTT
Organism: Anomoia purmunda; assembly: GCA_951828415.1. NCBI lineage: Eukaryota > Metazoa > Arthropoda > Insecta > Diptera > Tephritidae > Anomoia > Anomoia purmunda. Next base: position 42,815,707 of record OX639995.1, read on the forward strand.
CGGGCATCGCCAAATTCAGTCAGTCTCAGTCCGGACTTTCGTCGTGGGGATTAAATTTTCCGACACTGTAACCATGGGATTTACCAACCCTTGCATTGAAGTCGCCAACCACGATTTTTATATCTTTGATCACGTCATCCTTCTCCTCCGTCGGGGCGTGGCCATGCGATTCGTGGCGAGACGCTCGTCCAACGGAGTGAATGACAGTACTTGGCGACGTCATCTCTCTCACACCACTAATCCGATCCAGACTTTGCGCTCCTTTACATAGCAGCAGTAAAAGATGATGCAACATGTGTTGCTCTTCATCCCTGCCACGTCCATAGCATCTTTTGGATGGCGGTGATATCAGCCTCTGATTTTACGAGGTAGAGGCGTTGTTACCATCAAAGCAGAGGATAACATCCGAAGCTTGTTGTGTATTTTCATTGGTAAATTTATATGGCGGTTCCCTAGCCCTGCGCACAACTCGATCCTGGGCGTTTTTGGTAAGGACACATTTGTACGATCGACATATTGAAGGAAACCTTTGGGGAACGCGTTACGATATGTAAGAGAAAAAAAATATATAAAGATAAGGGGTTAGAATAGATTTATATTCTTTGCATTTAATTTTTCAAATATCTGCTAACCCTCTTAAAAACATATTTTCGAAACTAAGCTTTCGTTTCACATGATTGTACTCTTACATTTAACTTATGTATATTAGAAAGATCTCAATCTATTTTACAAAAAAAGTAAGTACTAATTTCTAAGGTCTAAGCTAGCTTGGCAAAAATGAAATTAAAAACGTTTAAAGTTCATATGTAATTTAGGTTTATTTTTTGTTTTTATTTATTTATACGGTTGTTATTGTTTGTGGTATATAATGTATTAAATGTAATATTTAATTATGTTTATTTATATATAATATATATATATATATGCATGTATACATTTTTATTACTTTTGCTTTTTGGTAAGTAATTTACACGAAATGCTAACCATAAGATAATCGGTAAATTCTTATATTTTCTAATTACGATATTACTAAACTTTACTATAATATCTATAAGAGTGTATGTATAGTATGTGTGGTTTGTTGTTGTTTTTTTTGTGTTTTTTTTTTTTTTGAAGAATGGGAGACCTCAAGTGACATGCACACATGTACATATGTATGTTTGTATGTATATCTGTATATTAGCATACAAAATCAGCAGTATACAGCTAACTTCAATTCACAAAATTCCATATCCAATTACATACCTTTGGTTTTTTTTACCAAACTTTCTTAACGTAATCTCTCAGATTATAGCTGCTTGTTGTTCAGCTAAAAATCGCAGTATTATAAGTATATACATAGTATGTATGTAATTTTTCTGTTGCAAAATCAGTTTCTCTTTTAATATTCATTTTCTGCTTTTTTTTTTTGTTTTAATTTGTATAGAGCTTGAGATTATTTTCCTGATGTGCGTAACATTTTTTCTTTAATACTTTTTAATAAGTTGCCTATAATTTTTTATGCAGTATTTAAATATATTTTTTTTGTTGCAGCCATGCATTATATTATTAAATAAGTACATATTTTTTAATTCATATATATTTTATTATACATACATATGGGGGGGTTGTTGTGTGTAGCAAATTTTTAAATATGAGTTTGGATACACTTATTATTCTTACTGTGTACTATATCTATGTATATGTATGTGTATGAATGTATTTTGAAAGCAATCTCAATGATAAACGTCTTATGGATGTGTTACATGAAAATATTCGCTAATTTTGTAGTTTATTTGCAAATTTTTGGAAATCATTTCTTCACACGGAGTTCACGAGAGGGCTGATTGATTCAAAATATAAAGTTTACCTGAATTGAATCCGATTAAATTCAAATAAGTTACAGTATTAACTTTTAATTAAAATCTCATAACTAGTTCAAAATGAATCAAACTAAATAAAATAAAATAAAATCATATGGAGTTAAAAAATAAAACAAAAAAATTAAATATAAATATAAATAAAACTGGAACATACTAAAAATACAAAATAATTTAAAACAAAACAAAATAAAATTTAAAAAAATCAAAAAAAAAGATATGAAATAAAATCATATTGATTTAAAAATAAAACAAAACAAAAGTAAATATAAATATAAATAAAACTAATATAAAAAAAATGAAAAAAACAAATAAAGATATGAAAAAATAAAACTAAAAAAATGAAACAAAACAAAATACATTTAAAAAAATGTAAAATAAAATAATTGAATGCAGAATAAAATAAAACGAAATAAAATAAGTAAAGCAAAACAAAATTATGTAAAATATAATCAAATGGGACAACATTAAAAAATAGGATAAACGAAAATAATGCAAAATAAAATAAAATAAAAAAAATGTTTTTCTAAATAATAAATAAATAAAAAATATATGCAAAAAAATTAAAACAAAACAAGATAACATAAATCAAACCAAAATAATGTAAATGTAAAATTATGTAAACTGAAAAAAAAAAACAGAATTAAACTAAATATAGCAAAACGAAATAAATAAAATGTAAATCAAAACAAAATAAAACAATGTAAAAAAAAATAAAATAAAATGAAGTGAAACATAAAAAATTAAACACAAATAAACAAAATATAACAAAACGAAATAAAACAATGTAAAATCAAATAAATCAAAAATGAGAAAAAATAATAATTTAAAATAAAATAGAATACATCGAAATAAAATAATGTAATTAAATGTTAAATAAAATAATTTAATGCAAAAAAATAAAATAAAATAAAGCACAAAAAAAAGTAAATTAAAATAAAATAAAGCACAATTAAATAAAATATAGCAAAACGAAAAAAGCAATGTAAATCAAAATAAAATAAAGTAAAACAAAATAAAATAAAGCAATGTAAAAGAAAATAAAATAAAATAATGCAAAATAAACCCAAGTTAGATAATAAAATTAAATAATCAAATATAAAAAATAACGTAAAATAAAATAAATTAAAGGAATGCAAAATAAAATAAAGCGAAACAAATAAATACAAATAAAATGAAACACAATCAAATAAAATATAAGAAAACGAAATAAAACAATGTAAAAAAAAATTAAAAAAAAAATGAATACGATAATTTAAATAAAGTACAGTATAATAAATTAAAACAAAATATGCAAAATAAAATAAATTTAAATATAAAAGAGTGATGAAATGAAATAAATTAAAATGAGTTAAAATAAAACGATGGCATAAATTATAATAATTATATCTTAAAATAAAATAAAACAAATAAAATAAGCAATAAAATGAAATAAAATACGACACTGGAAAATGACATTGAAGATGATCCTACAACAGAACCAGGTTGTCTCCAAAAACCAAATGTGACAGAACACACTGGTTTACAAATATTTCATAATATTTTACCCCCAACCACCATCCAATTCCCATTTAAATTAAAATCGCTCGCTGGTTCCAAAAATTTTTTTCTGTCATGTAGTTTTTGAGATATCACCAAAAAAAATACAAAATTTTTAATTATATCGATATAAATCAAAAAGTTTACCATTTTTTCCACAAAAAAATTTCAATTTGTTTAATTGTTGTTGGATTTATTTAGACATTTTTATAATCGATTCTTTTTTTAACTTAGATATCTCGGAAACTAATGACAAAACAAAGGTATTTGGATTTTCGGACTCAGGCGAACTAAATGGTTTCGTTATGGTGTTGTTTTTTCGCTGAGGTCGTTCCGAAAAAAAAAAATGAAATAATTGAAAATTAAATTAAATTAGATTCAATTCAATTAAATGAAATACCGAAGTTGTATTAGGAAAAATTTTAAGTAGAAAATATGCTCCATAATTAAAAATAAACGGCGAGGCCACGTACGTGAGTTTGATCCCTCAAAAAGTATAGAAAAAGAGGTGTGATCTCTGAAATAGCAGCTATAACTTCAACGGCTTTGGCTATTGTAGTTTTTCGTAATTTAAAAAAATAAAAATAAAAAATAAAAATAAAAACTAGCCACAAGCTCGCATAAATATTGTTGATACATTTTCTGGTTTGCTGAATTATTTACTCCAGTTTATGATAGCTTTGCATAAAATAGCGACATATTTCTTCTTGCCATATGTCTTTTGGATTTTTGTACTTGTAATCTTACGCTAATGATGCTTATATAGGGTGTAAAAATAGCGATTTGTCTGCATTTTATTGTGTTTTTTGCTTCATACATATTTTTTTTATATTTTTTTTTTATTATACATAGTATATTTACGGTTTGATTTTAATTTTTATCGTTGAATACAAATATGTCGTTCATTTTTAATGTGTGGAATGATTTTTACAGGAAGCTGGGGCTGCTTAGCAATTTTTAGTGAGATTATTAACAAAATCGGTTTTCCACTTTTATCGAATTTCTGCTGCATATGTTGAGCCCTAACCCTGATGCAGAAATGCTGCTAGAAGATCTATTAGATGCATTTCTAGTACAAAAATAAAATTTTGAAACAAATTTAGTTTGCGTTTTTTTTTTGTTCGCGGTTAGAGCTCGATGTGAACCATAAAATATTTTTGATTTAACACATTACTATCTTCACAAACAATAATATAATAAATTTATAATGTCCATTAAATATTTACTATGTAGCTTAATTCGATTTTACACTTACTATATTTTTTTTTTTTACGTGATTACATGCGTACATACAGCACAAAGATTATTTTCTGTACTATGTTTTTTGTTTTTATTTTTTCCTTTAATAATATTACTTGCTATGCTTAATAATAATAGATAATAATTTGGCGCTTACATCGATCGTACATATATGTATATATAGCTCGATGTTTGGCCTAGCTTCTTCTACAATTTGATTTGTTTGTTGTAACACAAATTGAGGGGCCTATAGTTTTATGCCGTCTCCGAACGGCTGATGATTTTTGTGAGAAGCTTTTTCATGGCAGAAATTCGCTCGAAGGTTTGCCATTGCCTGCTATTAGGAAAAAAACTTTTGCTATAATTTTTTTTTTGCTTACTCTGCTAAATAATATACATAAATGTCTTAATTGTTTTTTTTTTTCTGTTTACATTGGCACATAATATTTTATTTTCGACAATTAACTTGGTTACATTTCTTTCTTCTTAAACTTCACTTAATAAAGTTTTCTATAGATAATACCACAAAGGGAAAGGAACAAACATATTTATTAGTAGTTCAAAAATTCCTACAGTCATTATGCAAAAAAAAAAAAAAAAAAAAAAACAAATTGTAATATTACAAATATTCACATGGATAGATAATATTATATATAAGTTTAGGATATATCGCACATTCTAGTTGGATATAAAGTGCTAATTACTAATTAATTTTTAGTTAATTTTAATTATCAATTAAGTTAAAAAAAAAATACAGTTCATTGTATACTAAAAACAGCACAAGTCCTAGCTTTAAACTTTGTGTAAATTTTAATAAAATTTAACACATATTCAATAAAATTTAAAAAATTTTAATTAGCATTTTTGAGTACGCAGTTTTATATTGCACATTCAATTTAAGCTTAAAAAAGTAAAAGTTTCAAGAGGCTCAAAAATCTTGTGGATTTTTTAAAGTTGGTGTTTTTTTTTTGCTGATTATCATTTTCTCTATAGAACAAATTCGCCAATTTTTGTTTAGTTGGAAGAAAATGACCCACACCGACAGAACAAAAGTCAATCAAAATCAATCGAAATTTCTAGCAAACCGAAACTTGTATTTTATTATACTAAAATTTAATAAGCTACAAAACTCCATATCAAAAAATTTTCTAGAAATTCAGTTTACTCAGAATTTTTGAGTATGCAATTTTATTGCACATTTAATTTAAGCCAACAAAACAAAATGCAAGTTTCAAGAGGCTCAAAAATCGCGTTGATTTTTAATAATTTTTTTTTTTGCCGACTGTCCTGTTCATTTTCTGCATATAATGAATGCATGAATGTTTTTGTTTTTTAGTTGGAAGAAATTGAGCGACACAGTCAGCAAAAAAAAAAAAAAAATTTAAAATTAATGAAAATTTTTAGGAAACTGAAACTTTTATTTTACTATACTTAAATTGAATAAGCCATAAAACTACATACTAAACAATTTTCTAAAAATTCAGATTAAAAAGCTTGCAATTTTCATGAATATTTGTTGAATTTTATTGTAATTCGTTTAAAATTTGAAAATTTAATAAACTTACTTCCTATGAAAAATTAAAAAAAAGTAGTAAGTAACAAATAAATTGTCGAATCTTGTCAAAAAGTCACTGTATTACAGTTCTGATAAACGCTATAGTCTTCTTCTTTTAAATCTAATGTTTCGATTGCTCCAAAGTCCAACATGAAGAAGAAAGCTTGGAAGAAAACCTATCGTAATTGGGAGCGATAAGAAAGTAAAGCTGCTCGCGGTTATGAGTACCATGACTTAGATAACTAATTTCAAATAATTTCGACTACATGTTACAATATGCCTAGTAGCTACACATACTTATGGCTGTAAGTGTAGTAGAATTATTTACAGAGAAAAATAAAATAAAATTATAACAAATTTATTGTTTATGAAACTGTGCAACAAACGAACCCACTCCCACTTTGTTTTTAAAGTATACCTATCCAGTAATACAACACTCAATGGCTTTGCGAAATTTAAAAGATTAAAAAAAAATACTAAAGATTTTCTGTCCCGGTCTACATAGTCGTTTTCAATTGGAAAAAAATTTTAAAATAAATTTCTGAGCGAAATAAAAGCTTAAGATACATAAATAGAATACGGGGTAAATATTTTCATAGAACATTTTAATCCATTAACTCCCATATAAAAGTATCGTTTTGACCCCTACTTCAAAAAACTCCACAAAAAAATAGAGGAAGTTTAAAATATTTCAGGGAATTATTCACCGGAAAATTTGACTAGGGATCTTCTCAGACAAAAAATTTATACAGATACCGTAAACGCTTACGGAAAATAAAAGAAAGACAAATTTATCCCCTTGAAATATCCAACATTTTAATATTTATGGTCTCCTTAATTAGCAACAATCATTGCAAGTTAGTAGAGCTGTTATCTAATTTTTATAGACACTAATTGTTATTTAATTTTATGTAGAATTCGGTGTTCGTCGCACGCAAATTTTGTTTGAGAATACCACTGGTGAATATTTCTGACAAACAATCCTCGAAAACATTTTAACCCACTAATGACTTTGCAAATTAGTTTTTTGACGGATTTCTTGAAGTATGTGTTAAAATTACTCTGTTAAGTGACAGCCAATGGGTTAAAATGTTCTACACAAATACTTTCCGTGAAATTTTACTATATACATACGTTTTAACCTTTCGTTTCGCTCAGACATATTTTTTACCTTTTGAAAATTCATTGAAAGGGTTTATTACTATTTAGATTGGTATACTTCCAGAAAATATTAACAAAGTCCACGTTGGTTTAAGTTGCCATAAAATTATGGCACAGTGTTACACACATTTTGTATTTTTACATTTTTCCATATCGTCGTCTATATTTTTTAAGTTTTTTCTTCACACTACACTCTTTTTCAATTCCTGTACAAGTTGCAAAGATTTCGCTTCGTATTTCCATTTTACGAGTTATATCCCGGAGTATGTAATTTCTATTTTTTACTCATTTTTACTATACACTGTGCTTACGACGTTCATGTCTTAAATTTAGTTGGCCAACAAATGGCGAAACCAATAGCCTCAAATCGCACTGAAAGACGACGATTTTTTTTCATATAGCAGCATAATAGGTATCTAGTAAATAATTATAATTAGGTTTGATTTTGCGTCGAAAAATTAGAAGTGGAATATTTACAATACAATGGTAATGAATTTTCATTATGCACCTAAGTAGAAGCTGAGTAGCGAATAAAGGCCTTCATATATTAGAAAGTTAACCCATGGTGTTCACATGCCGACAGATCACAATTTAGAAATCCGCCAAAAGATATATAGATGCATACATATGTATGTCAATAGCAACAAGTAGCTTGGGGTTAGGTTAGGTTGAAGTGGCTGCCGCTCCACAATTGCTGCGAAGATTCACATTTAGGTCACTTGCCTCATTGTGATTCCAGTGAGAGGTCTTTTCTTACATTCCCCAAAAAAATTTAACAATTGTGTGATCTTAATTTAGCAGCGCAAACAACTTAGGGCACTGTCAGAGTCTAAGTCTGCTAAGCATTCAAATAAGTATTTTCCAAAGACTTGGTGTTGCGTTTTTGAAAGAGCTGGATAGCGGCAGGCACTCCGGAGGTCGATGTTTACCAGTGATCTAGACCTTCTTATGTCGATCCTAGGCTAGGGCCCTGCGACCCTCCTGGTGTAAGCTTTCTCACTGAAAGCCGATCTTAGCCGGTGCTTGCATGAGGATAGAAGATGCTTGCCTTCTGGGGCGCGTTTACAAGTTGTCTAATGATCCCATTATTAGCCAACTCAACTGCGGCGCCATGGACTCACACTACACATGTGCCACCGCGGTCGATTGCGACCTTGGAGATTTTACTACTAGAATTTAACGATTTAATGACACCGTGACTGTTAGAATAGATCGTGATGAGTTGCAGAGTCAATATAGTGTTCTTCAGCCAAAGAGCGGTGTCAGCTATTGCTGTCAATTCAGCCTGAAGGACACAGCAGTGGTCAAGTTTAGTGAGAGTAGGCTCGAGTAAATCCCACTAGCTACCCCCTGTGATAAACGTGGAGGCTAAGGACCGCCGAGAATTGCTGGGACTTAGTAGAGGAAGGTACAGATTTGTCAAAGGCCCCCCGCTTTACTCATACACTAAGAGGCTTGTCACTTCAGATGCACGTCAGAAGGCATCTCGAATTTATAGATGAGATCCGGACCTACACGAGACAACCACTGTATCTGAAAGCGTACAGACAGGCCATAAACAGCAGTGCAGTGAGACGAGGAGTTTTAGCTGCCTCCTGAGCCCTGCGTTACTCTGGTTCGATTACGATTTGTATACTGTACTTGTATTTGTTGTCCAGAATCAACTCAGATATCCCCAATATATGTCCGGCATTCACACGCCCACTTAAACACACTCGTTTAACACCCCTTCACCTATGGTCCGATCCCGATGAAACAGCTCGGTTCTTGAGATTTCCGTTTTAGATGGGTTTTGATTATAAGGACGATGGGTAAGCTGATCTAGCAGGGTGTAGCTAGCCGCTATAACCAATTATTTGCTAATTTTTTTTTGACAGTTCAAGAAATATACCGGTTACATGTTGAAAGGCCCACTAGATGGCTTAACTTTGTGAAATATGAAAATTGTTAATACTCTACACAATTTCTTAGGTTTCAATTCTAAATAACATAAAATATGTAATTTACACATTCTTCTACTGCAAATCATCCTTTTGCCTTTTCACTTTTAATAGTATGCCGGAAAAGGGTGATAGTTTGAGGGATTGGAAGCATGATGATTCGCCGATGGCAGTACAGGTGGCCGCACACTAGGATGATAATTGCCTGAGGCTACCTGATGGTAAGCACCAAAACTTCGCGCCATATGTCGATTCTGCGCCGTCTCACCAAGAAGTCGCGACTGATCAGTACCCAGAAGCCGGTTGTTCTGCTCCATCAAAAGATGTGCGGTGGGATCGACCAGCAGACGATGCTGGTCGGCAGCCACATTGGAAGCTGCTAAAATACGATGCTGTTCCACTGTGGACAGCAACCGATGATGCTCCAAACTTTCGCGACTCTGATGTTGCATTTGTGACGAAAGGAAGGAACGATTATTGCCGACGGACATATTTGTGTTCGGCGTTAGATCCAACGATGCCATACGTAGCATATCGTGGTGTGGATGATTGTAGGATAGCTGCGGCGGTGATGGCACCACATAATTAGCCGTGCGACTCAAATCCACCGATGTTGTCTGATCGTGATCCTGTTCACCAAGTTGATCGGGTAACATGTTGTGCATAGCGGATTGATGTTGTTGCATGACAAGTTGACTAGAGTGCTCCTGTTGCTGCTGATGTTGTGCTGCCACAGCAGCAGCGGCCGCAACCGCCGAACTGTGATGCTGCTGTTGTTGTGATTGCGCCTGTTGACTTTGTTGTTCACGCTCGGAGAGAATGTCGTAGATGTGGTGATGGTAACGTCCGATACCTGGCAAGTTTGAGCTGGCACTGCCGGGCAGTTGGAAATTGTGATGATAGTTTGAAGCGCTAACACTGGAGCGTGACATGTCGAGCCCTTGTAAATCGGAAAGATCATTAGCGGTGGGCGTGGATGTGGCGTTGCTATTCGCACTGCGATACTCCGCTGGTGAGTCGAGCTCTTGGCTATTATATTTGATATTAGCGGCGTTGGCGGCCATCGTCTCGTATTTTGTATACATAAGGTCCATTTGAGACTGCGAAAATTTCATACGCATATCCTGACCAGAGCTGCGAAAATTTAAATAGGATTAAGAAAATATTTGAGAGGAAATGTTGTTATAACAATCGATGTTACCTATTTTGCGGAATGATGCTGTTCTCGTCGTCGCTAGAAAGATGTGGATTGTGTCCAATCGTTTGTCTTCGATCATTTTCATGTTCAGCGCGTTTATTTCTCATCATTTCTCCATTGAAATTGTAACGTGGTATGGACGGCGAGGATGCGGGCGATATAAGTTCGTGTTCTGGATATGCACTGCCCACGCTCGAGGCATTCCGTCTGTGCGTTTGCATTGTGGGCAAAGGTGAGGATGCTGATATGTTATTGTTGCTATTGCCGCTAACGCTGTTACCACTGCTGTTGCTACCAGCCGTGCCTGGACCACCAGGTGTGCCATTGGTACCCGTAGTATTGGCATTGCTAAACATACCGTAGTCGCGCCCAGGTGAGATGGGCTGTGGGGACGGCGGTGTGCGATGATGTCCAGATGAGAAGCCATCTGAATCAGCAGCGCTTCCACTCAAATGTTGCGGGCGTGGCGTCGAACCGGCATCAACGTCTACGTCATTATTATTTTGGTTACTTTGAGGATTTGTCGGTGTTGAAGCGTTTGGCGATATGTTGCAGGAATTCATGGTATTGCCTGAGTTCGGGAACATTGGCAGTGTTGGTATTTGCATTGGGAAGCTACTTAGATTCTTCATCATTTTTAGCTCGTTTTCCAAATTATCAATACTGTTGATGGAATGATGATTGGCGGCAGTATCAGTGTTGAAGCGATTCGTTTCGTTGTCAACATGATGGGCACTCATAGGGCTGTCGGTATTTATATTTGACTCATTTTGCACCTAGAAATATCAAAAGAAAATATATATGTATGCTACGGTACTAATAATTCTACATAAAGTGTGTTTACCTTCATATCATTATTTTCCGGATCGATCATATTGCCAACGGAATTCAATGCCGCCTCTACAAGCATACTCGCCGATGTCGATGCATTGCCCGCGCCGCTCAGTCTTGCATTTGCATTGCTGTAAAACGAACTCATAAATGACTGCGAATGCGCCAACGAATTCATTTGTAGTTGAGCATCTTCGGCTTGATGACCCGGTGTGCTATTGGCACCACCACCTCCCATACTGTTCACATTGCCATTGTCCGAGTTAGCCACGTTCGCCGCCGCGCCGATATTTCCACCCATGCCAACACCACCGCCGTTATTATGATGGTATTGCGACATTTGACTGCCAGCGCCATTATTATTGTTATTATTATTGTTCGATTCGACTACATCCAGGAATGAAGAATTCTCATCTTCTTCGCCACGATTGTTATGATGCGGGTGATTAGCATTAGCCGAATTCATCAAACGTGCTAGAAAGTCTCGATTATGTCCGATCAATTTGTTGGCATCGTCGACAGTGCTGGGTGGTACAAATGGCGGCATACCCATTTCATTACCAACAGCAACGCCAACGTTGCCACCGTTTCCGGCCATACTGCACGCTGCTGCTACAGCCGCGGCGCCGCCCATAGCCGCTGCGACTGCTGCATCGGTGCCCACTCCACCGACAACACCACCACCAACACCTCCAATGCCGCAGCGATCTACTGCACTAGCGCAATCGCGCACGAGATGTCGATCGTCACCGCTAATCCACTTCTTGCTGCCTTTGCTCACAACCAAATTTTGTCCCAAGGCATTCATGCCTGTATGGTGACGGTAGCTGTTATTGTCGTCGTGCGTTTCGTCATGTCCAACATTATGATGATCGTCCTGCCCATTGTCATCCTCATCGTCCTCGTCGTCTTCATCGTCGTTAAGCATTCCGGCCACTGCGTGTCCACTCATAGCCATGGCATGATGTTGACTATTTAGACCAGACATCATGTGCATTTTACTGGGGTCATCAGCTGCTACCGCTGCACCAGCACCAGCCATAGCCGATACCGCAGCCGCAGCGGCGACCACTTGTTGGACTTGCTGCTGGGCGGTGAGGCGCTGTGCGGTCGTAGTCAAAAATGATTCGACGAGACTCAATTGGGCATTCGCTTGTTTGCGTCGCACTTGCTCCATATGTTCATCTTCATCCTCTTCCTCAGCGCCACCTACATTCATACCAACAACACCGACGCCCGCAGTGCCGGCGACGCCGCCCATCAGGTTCATATTGGGTGTGGGTGGTTCTTTCTTTTTCTTGCGTTTCCGACTACCCACCACCTTTTCGCCAAATATGCTCGAGATCTTGGACGAGAGTAGCGAAAGATTGGGTTCGTTTCGACACAGATCTTTGATTGATTTGCCAGATTTTTTGATAGCTTCGAAGATGTTGTCATCCGAAAACTCTGTGTCGCTTTGTATACTAGAGCTCAGTCTCGAGTTTTGATCTTCCAAGCTTTTACGGCGCCGACGTGGTGCTTGTTCTGCGTATTTGAGAAATTATAATAAATAAAGAAATAGCTGAATTTTTTTGAAAGCGCGCAGAGGCTTACCCAAAAAGTCCACCTTCATGCCACCCGAATAAGCGTCAAAGGTATACGCGACACTACGTTCGATCTTCGGCATTTGTTCCTGTGAATAGTTGTGCACTTTCTTGTAATGGAATTGGAGGCATTGCTTTGTAGTGAAAGCGGCATTGCATTCCGGTTCAGAACATCTAAAATGCAGATTCAAAATATCAGCAATAATAGTATTTAACATTTGAATAATATGTGGATTAGTTGGACTACAGAGTGGGATGGACAACGAGACATACTTGAACGGTCTGACGCCCGAATGTGTGAGCATATGAATTTTCAAATTACTGCGATTCTGGAAGAGCTTCTGACATCGTGGACAGCTAACAACCGTCGAGTTACGACTGTGCACCTCCTTGGAATGACGCTGTAGTGCGGCACGTGATCCTAGAAGTTTTGAACATAATTTACACTGAAAATCTCGTAAAACTTCAGCCATATCTAAAATGAAATTTATGAAGAAAATGAAATTTTGTGGTGGATTGTGGCGATTTTGAAAATGATAAACGAAAAATGAGCAAACATAATTTACAAAAAGCGAAATGTTGTTAGGTTTACGAGTATGTAGTAGGTAATTTCGTAGCATTCGCTACCAAGGTTAGTAAGTTTCCATAAGCAGCTACTATCCATCTATGTAGGTAAAAATAAGTTTCATTGCAAAGACTACAAAAAAGAGGTTAGTAAGTTAACAAGTTAGTTTTGTTTTTTTTTTTTATACAAATCTATGTATATAATTATATTGTCATATTTTGTTAATGTGGTTGGTTAGCAGTGAGTTATAATACTGATACTAAGTACACGGTTTCAGCGCATATGTTAAATATGTAAAGGAAGTAAAAAGCCAAAGGCATACACTAGCTGAGGTCCGAAAATCTAATGAAGATTGTTTCGAGGAGGAGTTAATTTACTCCACCTATTTGCAAAATAAAATCTAAAACCACTTAGAATGATTTACAACTTTATTGGTTGGTGATCGCAATGGAAGCGAAGTCAAAAAGTTTTACAACACAAAACTAAGCTATGCTTATGATGATAGGTACGCACATAAGAATGGTGTGGAGAGGCAAATACAAAAAATTTAGTACACTGTAATGAGAGAATTACACGAGATTTAGTGCTGCGAATATCGAATCGCAAAATTAGTGCGGCTACGAACAAAGATATTATTGCCCATTTCGCGCGAGCTATCATTTCGACGTGCGACGCTATGCACGCGTCAATTATTACTTTTAATGATGTCTGAAACGTTATATTGAACTGAATTCCTTTACTTTCTGAGACAACAGTCTCTGTCGGGTAATTTTCACGGTGCCTTTAATTCGGTAGATAGTTCATCAATATGCTCAATGGATACTTTAAAATGCCGCCAATATAGATATCTCCTTAGAATATAATACAAAAATCAGCAACTCTGGATGGCTTTGGTTAACTATTCTATTACACGGTGCAACAATTTTGAGGCAACCGATGGATTGATTCGGTTTCATACATTTTTTGTTATTTTGAAAGTGCAACCTATTAACTCGGTTTTCCAAGACCTTAGTGACGGTATCTAGCTGTAACTGGCTTGCTCGACATTCTTCTTAAGGGCGGCCTAATCGTTCATTAATAATCCAAATAATCGGATAACATTAGTGCTTTATTGCACTCTACAAAAAAATAACGGCATTAAATCGTTATCTCCGAAGTGGCCAATTAAGGCATTGTCGAGACGACGGATAACACGTATACCGAATTTGCGCACAAAAGATCGATTGCGATAAGAGCAGTGTAACATGGCGCACCTTTCTGCTTAAACCAAAGATCTGGTAATCCCATGTCATTTCCGCCGAGATGAAAATGCTGATAAGTGAGAAAATATAATTTTTTCGAACAAAATCTTTGTCAATTTCGAACGACGTGGATGGTCACTTGCCTTCAATTGCTGATCAAATTGATCCTTGTCGGCGAATTATGAGATGTCTTTGTGTACACTTCGCGATGATGAGTCGATATTACAGGACTGAGGCGAGCACTCTCGGCTACGGCAGCCACATTCTCGTCAGTGGACACCGTGCGATGGCGGGCACCGTGACTGTTGTCTACCAGCTTGCCAGTTTCATGAACCTTTTCCACATTCCGGCCAAAATATCTGTTCTTTCATTGATTTTGGAAATAAGTTCGCAATGTTTTCGAACTTTGTTTAAGCGTAAAGCAATTCATTTCATTTCCTTTCATTTCTCTATATCGGGTCAAAACATAAAGCACAAGCAGTCAGTAGTTGCTGATGGCCACAGATATATCTAATTTTGTGGCCCGTGGTTAAAAAGTTTTGTAATGCCACATTTCGGAATGTAGGTAATTTTTATTGTTTGTTCACTGGGTTTTATGCAAGAGATTTCTATTTGCCTTTTATCATTCGAAATCAAAGTTTTATTAAAGCATTTTTTTAAGGAGATAAACGACCTTACCTTTAGGATTAACATTTTTCGTAATATTTTGATTTCACTATTGTATATGATAACAAATTCATTATGGCCCCTTTAAATACTTTTTAATTCGTCTAAAGTTCTATATGATTACAATAAGGATTTTATTGAGAACCCACTGATTAATTGTTTCGACTTTACCACGACAGAAAGTAGTTGACAGGAAAAGTTGGAAAATAACTGTTATTGGTAACGGAACAAATTTTATCTTATGCATAACAGTTACCAGGCAACATAAAAAACAATCGAAAATAACAGTAGTAATGGAAAAAATATTGTACCGTTACAAAAGTTATCAGGCAACTTTTGTAAATAACTCTTATTTGTAATGGGGAAAATATTTCTCCTATCTAACAGTTATCAGGCAACGTAAAAAATGAACGTTATAAAAAATAATGTTTAATAAAAAATATCTCTCATTTAATACCCGTTACGAAAGAACTTTTCAGAATTTCAGAATTTGAACATTTTTTCAATTTGTAAACCCGAAATAATAGTTATTTTGGTTCAGAAAAGTCTGCGGTCAGACAAAAACGAAGCCAAATAGTTATGAATTCTTTAAATTAATTTTAACTTTCTGCAGAAAAGACTGAAGGTTACAAATTTTATCTGCAAGCTTCTGCTACCCACTCAACAATTTACTTTCCTTTTTCCAAGGATATTTTAAGAAACCTGCAAGTTGTGTGGAAAAAAACTTACATCAATTTTCAATTGGCTATCGACTGCGCTCGGTAGAGTGGAACTCGAATACCTCCAGCGTAGAGTAGTAATTACGATCTGGTTAAGTCAGATCGAAACACTTTTAGTCTTTCTGCTAGAAAGTCCGGGTTTGGTAAACATTTGCTTGATGGGCAGAGACAATGAGGGAATTAATTTATCCTATGCTATACCTGTCATTGTACTTTATTTTGATTAATTCTCATTTCAAACCTAGTATGTGTTTGGAAATCATCTTTTTTTTTAAAGCATTTGCAACTTTTACTTAAGGGGCTTGAAGATGACAATTTACCTATTCTATTTAATGTTTTCAACTGAAATTAATTATTTGTACAACACTAACTATGGGCATCTGTATGAGGTAAAATTAAATTTTGGTGAATAACTATAAAACTTTGTGAAAAAATGATGAGCATAATAATTTTCCAATTTTCGAACTAAATGCGAAAACAAAATGAATGTTGGTTTTATGTAAAGTGAATGATGGAGTGAGTGAATGTGTTGATTCTGGCATACAAAAATACACTATATACAATACATACATACATACATACTTAGAGCTATATACATATATGTACGCTGAATGCGATTCACACGACATTCGCTACTTTTACGAGTACGCACACACAAAATACAGGCATTTTGCAAAGCGCTACGCACAAACATACATACATACGCACGCACATTTGTGTATACATATACTATGTACATGGGAATGTATGCATGTATTGAGGAGCACATATTCCCATACACACACACACACACACACCCACATCTATATGTATTTACAAATCTGCGCAGCAGTTGGCCCTCAATGTGGCCATACTTATGTCTACCGCAAATTATGAATTCTTCGTCATCTTCATCTACTTCTTCTTCTTCTTCTTACCACTATGCATGCGCTTGATGTGGGCCTTGAGTTTTTGCGGTTGACAAAATTTACGACCACAAAAATCGCAAAGTGGTCGCGCACGATTTGGATTGGCCGCACAGCCATAGGTGCGATGCATTTCCAAGTAGTTGAGTCGCAGGAAGAACTTATTGCAAAATTGGCATTGGTAGGCGCCTTTGCCTTCATGCTTCTCCGCCGCATGTTTCATTATGTTATCCTTGCCGAGCACTGCTTCGCCGCATACTTTACAATGGTATTTTCGTATTGTAAGGCTCATTGAGGGATCATGGAAAATGGAGCAGTGCGTGCGGTAGTAGAGCGGATGATCGAAATGTAGATTGCAGCCCCCACAATCTGCATTGCAAAAGAAAGAGAGGGAGAGAGAGATGGTAAGTCAACATACTCAAATTGTCTAAATTGAAAAAAAATTCAACTTACTCGTTTTCTCCGTGTGCTTTTTGCGCCACATCGTATTGCAATCATCGCTCCAGTAGAGCAACTCCATGCCGTTCTTAACATCGCGACAGGTAACGAAGAATGCCTGTTGCTCAATCGATACCAGATTTACATTGCGCTCTTCGTAGGCAGGCGCTGGCCGTACATAACGCAACCAATTAGATGTGTTTGGATTGTCGCATGACAACAGTTGAGATTTCTCTGCGCCCGCTTCGCAAATTTCGAAAATCCACTTCATATCACTGCCATCGCGTACATCGCTGTTCTCTGCAGGCTGTCCAATTAATGGACCGAGTTTTGTGAAAGCACGCACCTCGGTACGTGCAAAAACGCCCGTTACATTCGGCTCAACATTGTGTAGCTCAAATTCGGCTGGTACAGATGCCTCGGCGAACGTTATCAATGGCTTCGTTTCGAGCTCGGACATTTGTGATGTTTCGTCCATGTCCTCATCGTCGGGATCGTGATCTTGTTTCGACTGACGTTGTGCATCGTGTTTAAGTTTAGCTAAAGCTTCCAGATTCTTACGTTCAATCCATTCGGCAAGATCGACGGCATCGGTAATGGTACCAATAGCCGTGCGCATTGGACAAGTTTTATAGTCGTGTGTTATTGAGCATTCGCGACACGATTGCTGCGAACGGAAGGCAATATCGTGTTCGTCCTCTTCTTCAACGAAATTTTGTTCGTTCTTCATTTCACGCGCCAACGCATCCTCGTCCATTTCTTCATCCTCATCATCACCATCTGTATCACCATCGAGATCGTCTTCGTCCTCATCAGCAATGCTGGTGCCCAAACTGCTCAGTGCACTATTGTTGGCCAGAACCGGTGCGGTTTTGGTACCGCGCTTACCTTTTACACGCGCACGGAAGTTACTAGTCGATGCCACCGACGGCGCAGTGAGTGAGGGCGTTGGCGTTGGTGCTGCGCGATTGGCATCAACTTCTCCGATGTTAGCAGTAGCAGCGTTAAATGGGACTACAGTAGCTGCGTTCGTTGTACCACAATTATCTGCATCTGTTTCTTCTTCGTCGTCTTCATCGCTGTTGTTCTGCTGTTCCATACCCTCGCCATCGCCAGGTTTCGCCAAACATAATGCATTCTGATGCGCTGGCACTTTCGTTGCAGACTTCTCCTCCAGTTCGCTCTTGATTTTTTCAGCTATGCGACAGTCCAATACCTCAGGCAATGTATCGCTGGTACCTGTACCGCCACTGGTGTTGGCGGGTGTTTTCATTTTTTGGTCGTGTTTCTTGGCTTTCGCGGAGAAATTTGAGAAGTCTTTCATTTTTGGCAAGCCATTGAGCGCGTCGCTAAATTGAACGCGCTTTTTATATTTTCTGCGCGTCGGTGTTGCTTGTGCTTCGTTACTATTCTCAGTTTGATTTTTGCTAAACTCCTTCACGCTGAGATTGGGCTCCAATTTAAAGTTGTTTGCGAAGCTTTTGGTTGGCGTTGTTGGCGCTGAAGGTGGTGGCAAGCTGTGTGCGGAACGAAAGATAAGGTGGAAATTTTTATTACTTATTTAGCGAAAAATAAATATATTATATTAACTTGTTTCTAATAGGAGTATTACGAGATATTATATTTTTACACTCAAAACCCCTGCATTTTATCGCCGTTGATGCATGTAAGGGCAGGAGGCAGGCTTACATATCTATTGGGGTTTTTTTTTTATATACATATATGGAAATGTCTTCTTCAGACGCTCATTTTGGGTGCACTGTGTTCTAACAAAATCTGCTTTAACGTAGAAAAATTTCCCAATTCTGTCAAAATCGCAAGATGGGGTTAGCGGCACCGCAATCCTGTATTCTCTCAACTAAGGGCTCTAATAATGTCAGCGGGGCTTTTCATGTTAACTAACTAATGTCAAAGTGACAGATTGACATCAAAAAACTTTTCACCTCATGTGGTGAATCTTAAACTCACAAAATAGACATGACAAATAGTTCAAAACTAATTTAGTTTGACCGTCGAAATTCGCTAGTGTAGTTATTAAAAAAAATTACCTGATATCACTAGACCGGCTTCATTATGTCCGGCTTCATATTCAAATGACATTTGACAATTTCACCACCCCCTAAACCATAGATAGATGCAAAGGTTGCTCTTGATCGCCATCGTGTTGGTCTTCGGTGCGGTAATTTTTCTTATTGGCTTAGCTCTTAAGGAAGAAATGAGTCTCATCTCTGAACAAAATGTCAAACTCTTTTTCAAGCTCTTCAAGAGCCTAACGACTGAAACGGTGCCAAGCTAAGTCTTTCCATGATGAAATGTCTAATAATAATGAACAAACAGAGCATGACAGCTTGACGGAGGCTCACGCAATCTGTCATATAATCTCTTTTGAAAAAACCCACTAAATGAATCACTAGACACAATACACAAAATACCACATTTCATGCCTGAAGTGGAGAATTCAGGCCTCATGGGATAATTGCAATTTATGACTTGTTGTTTTTGGTAAAAAGAAGAAGAAGATACATTCTCTAAAACTGTTGCTCTCTATGTTTGCTTTCAGTGCAGATATGTATCTAGTAAATATATTTGCGCGTAAAGCTCTGCAAAGTGGGATCTAAGACGCTGGCTGTTTATTGGATGATACCAGATGCTTCATTCAACCCCAGAACCTCTCATTTCGCTTCTTTATCTAGTTCGGGAAAGGTTGAAATAACGGCGTAGTTCTTGAAGCTAATGATTTCAATGAAAAATGCTCCCTGACCGGTAAAGAAGACGCAGAATAGATTGCCACCCTGACTGACACCCCGTTTGTTATCAAATGACATATATAGGGCGTTCCCAAATCTGACGAAACTGGTGGTGTTGTTCAACGTCATTTTACAAGCCGCATTAGTTTTTTTGGGATACCAAATTCAGACATTGCGGCAAATAGGCAACAAATAGGGTATTTTCTTTTCAAATATTTGACATATTGTAACAATCTGGTAAATGGTGATTGCATCGAACTTTCCTCGTGTCTTTGAATGCGAACTGTCTGCTACACAGAGGTGTGTGCGAATCAAAGCTACGACAATGATCCGAATAGTGCGCAGGTCCAAGCCACTGATAGCATGCCTTCCATCTACCACATGCATTTCCTTTTGCTGGAGCCTGGTACTGCGTTTCGCAACCCGACGAAGTCGATTAACCTGAGCACGTTAGTGGATGTCTCGTCCTGCAGGCCGAATTTACCGACTATGGATCCAAATAACCTTCCCTTAATACGCTGTCATTAAAATCACCAAGCACGATTTTCATATCAAGACCTGGGCAGCGTTCATGCGTTCGCCCAAAGCGCTCATAGAAGACATCTTATGGCACACCGATATTCTCTTCCATAGTGGCGTGGGCGCAAATTAGCGGAATGTTAAAAAATCTCACTTTTATGCGGACTGCGGAACGACACTGCTTGGCGACGTAGTCCCTTTCCCACTAAATTTGGAATCTTTTATATGACCGCTGTGATACGGCAAGGTCTGATGCTCGTTCCTATTAAAGATCCGATGATTTTTGGTGCATGGCCTACAATCATAGTTCTTAAAATGTTTCCTCCGTGGTTGCTTGAGTTTTGCCACGGGTCACGGGTACCAAGACTAGCGCACAACAAGTTTCTGGGGAAATTTTAGTTTATATAGCGAGCTGCTTGCTCCAAGTCAGATGCGCAGCAGTCGCACCTACTGGGTTGAAAACCTGGCCGTTGCCAGAAAAGCTGGTTTTTAATAGCCGTCGCCCCTGGGCTGGCAATGCCAAGCCTTCGAGCAAATTTCGGACATGAAAAAACTTCTCACAAAAATCATTTGCCGTTAGGAGTCGGCGTAAAATTATAGGTCCCTCAATTTGTGTTACAACGTGTGTCAAGACGCACGCCATAAATTTGTAGAAGAAGAATTATATGAGTAATTAAAGAAGTCCATTGTGATATCACTTGTTGGTAGAACGGTAATGTAAAGAAATGATGTGTACCCAGAATGAAGCCCCGCTGACTATTAATTTCCACCTCAGAGAGCTCTTCTAGGGTGCTAAATAAGTAGGAGCCTAAGGACCTGAACCTCAGTCTCGCAAAGGCAGAGCAGCTGAGACGAAAATGAAAAGATGATTCCACTTTGTCATTCTCCATACAGCTGTGACAAAAAGGGTCAGAGACTATATTCAACCTAACCGCATGAATACCCATCGGACAATATCCAATCAGCGCTTACTGAGTCGACAGGGAGCCAGCCCCTCTATCCAACAGCAGTCCGTAGACTGCCAGCCGAGTCCGAACCCTCTCCCTGCATGGAGTAACTTCTTCCAGGATAACCCGCCGAGCGAATCCAATCAGTCCGATGTCAAGGTATTCAGACGCGGCCGAGAGAGAAGTCAGCCACTCACCGACCAGTTTTGACCTGACCATTAAATATCCCATCTAAATGGCATTGTATTGGTGAGTAGCCAAGCGGCTGCCTTCTTGATTTCCCTTGATTGCGGCCACCTCCGCCTGAAACACAGTCCGGAAGCCTAAATTTCCGGTTGAGGGGATTCCCATTCCACCATCCTCCCTCCCATTCTTCACATAGCGGGTTGTGAGTGAAGAAGAAACCATCGGGAGCTAGAACCGACAGACAGCAATCCGTTTCTAGAGGGACAAAGTCGAAGCTGGCAAGAATTTTAGAATGCCCATAGGCCGAATTGAAGCTGTATCCATTGATCTTTAATCGGGTTGCAGCACGTTATACGAGTATAGCGACCTTGCTGGCAATGACCACAGGCAACACGTTTAGCATAACGTTGAGCGCGAGAGTGGGTGTGGTCCGAAGAGGCTCGCTTATTTCCATGACCGCGGTCTGTTGCACCCGCTTTAGCTACTTAACTTTCGATATCTTCTCCAGTGAGTTCCACCACCACATTTGGAGATAGGGCCCATCTTTCGCCAATAGCACCCCGGAAACGGTATACAACAACCGATGCATTTTACACTCGCGGTATCCTTTTTTTTTGCTGTACTACTGAGAAGTCGACCTACGTACTACCAGTGTGAATACCCCTGTTTTATTTTTGCGCTAGTAGCGTATCAAAAATAAACAGTTACAGCGTAACCATTGCACCGTTTCTGGAATTCTAACGAACGCTTGAATGAATCCAAAGTATGCCGTTGCAACGATATGCCATTGCGTACATAATGACTTCGCGAATATTAAACAATCCGCTATGGCTGCTCACTTCGTTGGTGTTCAAAAGCACAAAAAAAAAAAATATCAAACAGAAATGGGAATGGAGAATGGGAATGGGAATGAGAATGAATAAAGGGAGATGCACAAAAGCGATAACATAAAAGGCGATTCATGCGCGAATGGTTTGTACGCGACAAAAGCGTTGCCGCCACTTTTTCCACGGAATGTATTCGCACATGATTATAACTGTACGTATGTATGTATATACATAAGCATCGATACATAACATACATACATACATACTCATGTAAATCCATTGCACGCCTATCGCTACATGGGTTTGTACATATATGAAGTTGAATGCATGCTGATAGCGTGTTAGCGGAAGCGGAAATACACAAGGCAGCTAAATAACGAAACGACGAAACGCCACTGGATGCACTCACTCATACATAGTGTACATATATGTATGTGTATGTAGATGTGTAGTATTGATGTGCATTGCGTTGGAATACGGGCACACATGGTTTAAGTTTCTTAAAATTTCGCAATGCATCCTTAGCGTTGTAAGAGAGAGTTGGCGGTCGCCATATTGCGTATTTGCATAGCCCTACAGGGCGTATGAGCGCTCGTTAAGCCAACCAACTACATACATATGTACCAATGTATGTATGTATGCATGTATGTATGTGTGTATTAAGTCAAGCACTCATACTCGCTCAAATGCATGCATGTGCCTTGCAAGGGCATTCATGCAATGGCGTGCTCCATACGCGCTATCTTGTTATGTATGTAGTTGCAAATAAAAGTATGCACATTAGGGCGCATCACACACCATAAAAAAAAATTGGTTATGCTTTTCCTCAGAATTATTCAATTTATGACATTTTAAGACTTCAATCAAAATATTTCGGAAAGAAATGAAGACGCATGTGAGCTGGAATGATTTGAAAATACCTCCCCAAATGTACATATACATAAGTAATTAATTAGGGATTCCGTTAAAATAAATTCCAAATAGTTTTATACAGCCCTTTTTAGCTTAAACTGTTTTATCATTTGATGTGTGTTTTTTTTGAAATATTTTTAGAAATAATTATTGTTCTTAAAACATAATCAGCTTTATCCTAATAGCGTTTTCTTTTCTCGAAATAATGTTGCATTTATTCTGCCCCTTGCCAGGCCTGTCAAATTTTCGTCTTCTTTTCTCAGCATTTTTTCTGGGTTGTTTGTTCTTTTCTCAAAATGTTGCACTCTGACCCGAACAAAAGAGCAACATTTTCTACCCGCTATCAATCGCGTGGGTGAGGGTTGTGCAGCTGATTTTAATTGTCTAGATAATTTTTCCGTACAATAGTTTTGTTCGCAACCTCAATTTTGACACTAAATGCGAGTTATTTGTCTAATGGAAGGGTGGAATTTTTCGTTGTTATTTTGTCATTTGAAAAATACAAGATTTTCGCAGGGTAAATGGCAACATGTTTGTACTGTTGCCTTAGAATGAGGTAACATTTATTCCGATAAAAGAAAACGCTATAAATTTCACTAATTTCGGGCGAGAAAAGTAGTAATTCTTACTGAATTTTTTCCTTTAAATTTGAGAGGCGAACAATACATTCAATTTGTAATTTATTCTGTTTTATTTATAAAACTAATTTTTTTATACTAAGAGTGCGCTGCTACGCTTTAAAAAAAACTCAACAATAAAAAATAAACATCAACACAACGTTGATGCCGTTGAAAAAATAAAAAAAATGTTTATAAGTTCTCTAATAACAACTTTTTTTATCATTTAATATTATGATAAAATACATATAGACTATTTTATGTTGTTGTTGTTGTAACAGCATAAAAATTGTCCATAAAATCTTGCTGTCTATGCTCGAGTTAAGGCTCCACGAAAATCTATTCCTTTGTTTCGGAGATTAGTGAGGTCAAACAAGCAAATGGACAGACAAAAACTCTAAAAATGTTCCAATTATATTCTCATAGCCTGCATCATCTTCGATCCTAAAAAAAATATTAATTTACATACACGACTTATCTACAGTGTTTTTTATAGTATAGGTTACAATAAAAACCAACTGAATTTGTCTTATTCTACTTAAGTGTGAAGCGATAAAAAAACTCAGAGCTTTAGCCTTTAACGTAGAATGCAAGGAAAACCGGACATTGCCGAGCGCTTTGTGAGAGAGAACTAGGAACACGAATTTCGATACGATATGTTACTATATTGATACTTCTGTCATTCGATACCGATATTTTTTACTCGATACTTTTTTAAACCGGTATTTTTGGGGAACGAGTACTTGAACACCAGTATTTATCAAATATGCGAAGAAAATTATTTACAGACAACCCTAACCGCAAAAAAAGTCGTAAGCGACATTTTTTTTTCTAAATTTTTTACTTTGACAGCGGTAGAAGATTTTGAAAAATATATCGATAACATTTGTTCGCTGTTAGGGCTGGAATGAATGGATATGACAATCAGGCGGAATGAGAATAAAAATTTAAAAAATACAAAGTCCGCATCAAGGTCACGCTGCAAGCTAATCCCTTTCCATTTCGAGGTGAGGTGTGCGTCCTCTGTTGCCAACTTTGCTCAAAAAAGAGTACCAGTTTTTCAAAACTGGAGTCTTCCAATTCGGCATGTCAAGCTAATGATAAGAGATACAAAATATAAAATGTTTAATGAAATTTTAATTTAGTATCGATATTTGAAAGTCGACATTTATGTATACCCGATTGTTTTAGAGCGTTACTTTGAATGAGTACCATATCGATACTTTGTGCCCGATATCGTGCCCCTAGGGAGAACAGAGAGAGTGCAGCACAGTTTTGGAAGCAGCTGACATTGTATCGTAAATAGCGTGGGATCTACAGCGAAGAGTAAATTCTGAATGAAAAAAAATTAAGACTACTAAGTGATGTGTCAACGGTTATAATTTATGTGTGTATATTTTTAAAATAGGCTTGCAATGATCAAAAACGGTACGAGCGAAAGTAGACTTTCGGAAACAAGTAGAAGACGCCAGATTAGACGTAATTTGAGGCCACCGCAGGATTCAGTAGCGTCGTTGTGTTTGACGAAGTTGAAGATGTTTTTTGCCCCGGCCGGAATTCGTACCCGGGACACACCGGATGAAGGCCGCATACGCTACACACCCGACTATGCCGGCCGATTAGAGTTAGGTTAAGACAAAAAAGAGCCGAATATTACCATTGTTTTTTAATTCCTTAATTTTAAGTAACTATATTTTATCTAAGCTAGCTTATATGAAGTGCTAAAGAAAGCAACTATTTAGGTTAAATAAATTTTATTGATGGAAAAACATTTGCTTATTTTTGTTATAGAAAAGTAGGGAACATGACAACTTAAAAATACATATAGCTACAGATATCTGTGTGAAATTGCTGCCAAAGTAGCTAGAGTTTAATTCGGTATTTTGCGTTTCATTGATTGCAATGCTCTCGAATTCGTTTGCAATTGCTGAACAATTTTTCGAATCAAAATCAATTTTTATAGTGAATGCAAATATTATGCAGCGCTTTACACACATTGATCATTTTGAGCGCGTTTGCAGGAGCTTAAGACTATCCTTTGGCGGATAACAAACATCTCCACTGATTCTCATTTTTAAGAATGATGTTTGTTCTTTCAATAATATTACGTCATTGGGAATGGACTTTATTGCATTTGGTCCTATTCGTCTCTATATCTGGTGTTCTAGCCACGGCTCTAGATGATACTCAGCATCTCCTAAAGTGTGAATATATTTTCCAAATATTGTTGGTACTCTGCAAGTATTCTTGCTCCATTTTCGATCTTACGGTACTCACGTTCCATATGAAAGAGTCATGGTAAGCTCAAAAGTCGCTTGGCAATGCGCAACATGTTGAATGTTTAAAATTTTTGGGTTTTTTTACAACTTTTTTATTTTTTATTTTATTGTTGTAACTGAGAGTTGTAAGAAAATGAGAACCTTATGAACACCCCGCCTAAGTGTTGTGTTGTATTTTCTTGAAACTATAGCAAATACAACAAATAATACCATAGAAGATACCTTGAGAATTGCCTTATTATTTTTAGCCTTTACTCAATTTTAAATATTAGGCCCGTTTCATTGCAATCGACTTTGAAAAGAACGCTCCAGCTCGGATAAAATTTCCTTTAGTTGAAATAGCAACCTTTTTAGCTTATATCGGGTCTTGCAATAGGAACGCAAAAAAGTTTTTTTTTAAATAAAACATGAATTAAATTATTTATTCCTGTGAAAGTACATTCGAAGCCATCATGTATGGAACTCGATTTCTTTTGCATGGCCAATCGGCTAACTTCGTTTTCAATAAATCGATTGTGCCATTCGCTGCGTGGCTTGTAGCGCCGTCCTGTTGGAACCACATATTGTCCAAGTCCATATCATTCAATTCGGGCTAAAAATATTCGGTTAGCATTGAGCGGTAGCGATTCCCATTCACAGTAACGTGTCGGTCTTGATCATCACGGAAGAAGTACGGCCCAATGACGCCGCCGGCCCATAAACCACACCGAACCGTAATTTTTTCGGGATGCAATGTTGACTCATGGAGTACGTGTGGATTGCTGCCTGTCCAATAATGCATGTTTTGCTTATTGACGAAGCCATTCAGCCAGAAATGACGACGACCATAAATTGGACGTAGCGCTCTCAAAGTTGAGGCCATTGACTCCGAATTTCAGTAGTAAATTTTAATAATTTCGACGCGTTATTGGATCGTATATCTTTCCATGATGAAATGGCAAACCTTACTGAAGAGAAATATCAAAAGAGCGGGGAAAATATGTCGTCGTTTGCTGTCACTATCAGTTTACTTTTGTAGCGTCCCTATTGAAAAACCCTTTGCCATGAAACATGCGATTTGATTAGTGTTATTTAAGAACTGAAAATAGTTGTGTTGGCAAACGTTGGGATGATGTATTTATTTGTATATTTGCAAATCAACACGGATTGAGTGTTAAACTGAAATTGCCCATGTATTTTCTTAGCGCTCATTCACAATAGCGCAGGTTTTTTTACTTCCCAACACTTCATCTCAGGTCGGATATCATTTTACCAAGTTGGCTCAACTCGCATATTTTTCGGAGTTAGTGTTGTTGCTTTACAAGCAATTCGTTATCCTACCTAGTGTTCTTTTGTAAGTCGGTTACAAAAAACGGGCCTATTGTAAATAAAACTCAGAGAAACTCGTAATAATTCTGGCGCCATTTACTTATATACTGACGAATTTTTTTTTCGAGCAGAACTCAGAATAAAGCTGAATAAATTTTATAATTGCAATGTAAAAACCGCAACTTTTTTTCTTCTGTGAGGCACCCTAATGTACATACAAATATAACCCATGCGTCCCTGGGTATGCTTTTTCGCTTACGATCTCCTGCGGTAGGTGATTTTTGGCGAATGCAAAAGAAAAAAAAAATGAAAAAAAGATGCAAATTCAAATTCGAAAACTTGCATAAGCGCGTGCAATCTGCACATTTCAACTTTTATAGTGCTCTGCAGGCCCATCCAAGCACGACAATGGCATTCGAAAACAAAAACAAAAATGCCCTCCCCCACCTCCGATTCGTGTACAGTTGTGTTTGTGCGATAACATCAGCAGCCGCGGTGACAGCAACAAGCGTAGTTATACTATGTAAAACTAACTGCAATTGCAATCGTCAGTGCCACCTGAAGTGGTACAGCTCTTATCCTCCGTTTTACACTCGACCCGCGCGACTGTTTCATGCTAGCTCCCCGTACAATTGTGGAAGGCAGTTATTGTTGGTGTCGCCGTGCAGTTAGATATTTTTTGTGACTATCATCACGTGGGATGTTGGGATTGCAGTAGTTGGAATTTCTCATTGTAGAGTTGCTGCGCGGGTTGTGGGATAGGACATAGCAACAGTTTTCATTTTATTTGACATTTAGCTAGCCCCCGTAACTTTGTTAGCACTCTGTGGCTTAGGTGGCTCGAAAGGATCTATGCTCGTCTAAAGATAGGCAAGAGATAGCCATCAGAAGCTGTGAGAGCCATCTCAGCTTCTACCTTCGTTTTCATGCTGTTTTTCCGCTGTAAGGACCAATAAGCGGAGCCACACCATAGTCTTGCTCATAAGCATTTCAATCAGCTGTTCTGATCAAACGCAGCTTGGTAACGATTACCCTGTGCGAGGCTCCAAAATATCCGAGAGGTGATACCCGAGTGTCTGTAGTGCCCAGGGTATTTTAACTTTGCTCACCTAACGGGTTGTTTAAATGACCTAAAGACGCCGAAATAGATATAGACGTACTTATAGCGAAATGTCCAGAATGAAAACAGAAGTCGGTTGAGCAATGTCTGTATGTCCGTCTATGCCCTGATCAAAGGTACGTTTGCATTGAAAAGGGAAACAATTAGATAATAACCACGCCTACATAACGGGTATCGATGAAAATAGGAAAAAATCCCCAGGCTCAAATTTGATATGAAGTATTTAATTCGAGAGAGAAATGCACAAAAATTAAAATGTTAGAAAATGGGCGTGGCACTCCCACTTTAAAACAAAAATAGGTATATCTCCGAAGCTACTTTATCAAATTCTACCAAATTTGGTTCAAAATTTGCTTTTCAACTCTGCAAGAATATTTCTGAAAATTAGACAAAAATTAATGCGTGATTCTCTCACTTATAACTGTAATTAAAAAAAAAATTCTATATTTTATTACATCGTTTAGAAAATTCGCTTTATTTTGGAACGCTCACTTTAGACAAAATAGGTATTGTTCCGCAGCTACCTTATGAAGTATTACCAAATTTGATCGCATTTCGATTCAATGAGTATAATTTCGAAAATTATAAAAATCTGTCAAATTCAATTCTCTAATAACGGTAATTAACAAAAACACTCGATATTTTCATCAAGTACTGGTTAATGAAATAAAAACATTTTTTATCCGAACGTAGGCTCTTCTTTACTTGCTCTTGTATGTCGATCCAAATCCGCCAGGAAATTAAATGGTCGTGGCAAGATTAGAAACCTTTAGGACCTTGCGAGGTCAGCTGCAGCTGTCATGTGAAGGAGCCCAAGTTCTGTTTTGGATTTTTGTTGGAGGAGGGATTACGTCCCAAATATGCTGGTTGACGAGTGTGCCCCCTCGACTCGCAGCAAAGAGTTATATTTCAATATCTCGCTAATTTGTGTCCTCGCTTCTTCGGAAGATAAGGATCAACTACGTCTTCTATGTGCTCCGAGATTTAGCTCCGAGCGATATCAAACTCATGCTTGGAACGTTAATGCCAGGAAGAGATCTATGGTGACAATGTCGACAGGAAAATCGCCAAAGCAGTTAGGCTGGCTCCATTCCGATTTTTGTAGAAGTTACAGAGACGAGAAGACTCTAAAACATATGTATACTGTGCGAGTGACCCGCACTATGGAGAAGAGGCAGAAAATTTAAGGGATCCGAATTCTTCGAGGATCTAAGTGAGCTAGCTGATTTGAAGTCGCGATTCGCAGACACCACTCGATGATGGTTCGAATAGGAGGACACGGAGATCCAAGTGGTATCACAAATTGGCTTAGATCTGCCGGTTAATAATCTGATAGCCATTCCAATCAAAAAGCCCGGACATACTATCTTAATCAGGTAATTTTGCCTTGTAAAATCTGTCAATAAATTAAGATGAAATGGATGTTTTAATCATAAATTAAGAACCAAATCAAGAACAAATCAGCGTCGGTTCTAAATTACTACAATAATACAGAAATGTAATAAGCAAACTCACAATCGCTCACATTTTTTCTTCCATCAAACAACTAAGCAACCGAACTGTCAAGTTAAATGAGGAATGACATGTATGAAGGCACTTGGTTTATGTAAAGTAATTTGGTATAACTTAACCTACGTTCTCTACATAAAACATTATATCACAAAGTTCATTGATAGCCCCATTCCCACGGGAATGGCAAAATTCGTCACTTGACTATTGACATAACTGCTACACCTAAATGTATGCAGCAAAGACTTGGGTTTTAAGCTCTTCGATGAACAACTGTTAATGTGACTAAATTCCGGGATTTCATACAAAAAAAAGGAGCCTAAAGATATGTATCATTATAATTATAAGAACAATTTGTAAATTGGTTTACTGTTTGTTTATAGTTATTATGCGCATATTTTTAGGCTTATTTTTGCCGAACTTTAGTTACGACCCACTGACTGCCCTATTCCCACGCCAACAAAATCATTGCATAACAATTATTTTAACTACATCCCCTAAAACTATGCGGCAAAAATGACCTCTTATGATGACAATTTTCATAGTAGTTGTTATGTTCTACTGGGTATCTGGTAAGGACGTTATGCGCCATAGGTTTAGGCGCAAAGCTATGACAACTGTCGTGCGGTGAGTTTTGTCATTGGCGTTCCAATATTGGCAGCGAATCTTGAGTCTGTAAAATAATATAGTGCTATTGACTTAAAGTCAATAAAATATTTTCGGATAAATAAAAGCGAAATCATATAAGGTGATGTCGCTAGAAAAAAAAACAAAATTTAGATGTTATTTTCTAGTGTTTTTTTGCATACCGATTGCCGCAGCCAATGGCTACTTCCATCAGAAAGTATGAAAAATGGGAACTGTTCCATAACAACGAAAACAACCAGAATGTAAACAAACTATTTAAATTTGACAAACCATACGCTGGTTCAAAATTCATATACGGTGGTATTATTAGAGCAGCTGATTTCGTTGTTTTTCCAATCCTGTGGCTTAAAGTGCCAAATTTTAATTTTTATTTACATTCTGATTGTTCACATTGACTTGCGATATGAATTTTTGAAAGAGTCTGACAGTCGAAGCCCCAAAAGCAAAAAGAAAATGCATGTACATTTTTGTTTTTTGTACTACTATTACTACCTTATATGAATTTGCTTTCGCTGTTTGGAATAAAAAAAAATCTGATCAATTGTCATAGTGACAACACCTTATCTAAATTCGTCTTGCAATAAATCACGATATTTCAATACTCACTTGGCCAGACGCTCCGTATCGTTGTCGGCTAAATTCAACAAGTATGTGACGAATTCCACATCGTTCTTGAATTGCAGGCGCGTTCGCGTGTGTTCCCACTTTTCAGCGTTCTTGGTGCCGATGTAAATATTTTTACTATAATTTTGATGTCGATACTTTTTGCGTTCACTATGACCGGAGCCCGTTGTGCCCGCAGCGCTGCCCGCCTCGCTAGGCGCACCACCGCCACACAAACTCTCACCACAAATGCCGCTCACGATGCCAACACCACCGCCACCGTCACCACCAGCGACGCCACTAACACCTCCACAAATACTGCTATTGCCACCCACACCGTCGCCAACGTCACCACCTTCGCCACCTTCTCCACCACTGCCTCCTCCTAGCCCGGTGCCAGATGAGCTATTGTTACTCAAACTGGCGCTACTGCTGCGCGCTTGATCATTACAATTATTGCCGCTATTTGCACCTAAAGCGCCATCTAAAAGCGTACCAACGGTTGTAGCCCCTGTAGCTGCAGCGGATTGGTCGTCCGATTCAGTTGTGGCATTTGTAGTCATCGAGCCACAAATACCACCTACGCTGCCGCTATTGCTGGGACCGTTCGTGCTGGCTTTGGCGATCGCTGCCATTAGTAGTGCGGTTTCTGCAGAGTTGCTGTTATTGTTATTGTTGTTGTTCGGACGGTGGTTGTTTGTTATGGAGGCGGTGGCGTTTGTACGTTGGCTATCAACTACACCAATGCCGTCCAGGTCGCGCATACCATCGCAAAGCATATCATCACTGCTGCTGGCGTTGCTGTTGCTGTTCTCGTCGTTGTCGTTGTCATTGTCGTTATTGGTGTGGTTGTGGTTGTTACTGCGCGCGTTACTGCTAGGGCTGTGCCTGCTGTTGTTGTTGTTGTTGTTGCCATTAACATCATCATCGCCACTGTCGCCAAGATTCGCACTGCGCGCTATACTTGTACCGCTAGCGTTGGTGCAGTTTGTCGCAGTCGGCGTTTTAGGCGCTTCAGCAAATCTATCTCTATTGGTGGTCGCACTACTGAATGCTTCGCTACTAACCCCACCCGGCTGTTCCGCACTTGCATTACCAGCTACATGTTGTCCATCTTCGTCCTCTTCATCCTCGTCATCATCCTCCTGCGCCACATTTGCGCGTGCCTGCTCAGCATTCTGCACTCCAGCCTCATCCACATTCTCATCGTCATCTTCGCCGTCGCTTTCATCATCGCCATCATCGTCCTCCTCTTCTTCGTCCTGTTCCATGCCACCACCGTTGACATTGTGCGCCTCATTAACGGCATTGTTGCGAGTGTCAACGTTGCTTGACGTTTCCGTTGTGCAATTGCTGGCATTGTTGTTGTTGTTGTTGCTGCTGCTGCTGCTGCTAACTAAATTATTAATATTGTTTAGCCTACTGCTGATGGCGGTTGGTTGGTTGCTATTGCTATTGCAATTGTTAATACTGTTGCTGGCATTGTTGGTGTTACCGCCGACCGCGCCGCCCACTCCGCCGCCGCTACCGATGTTGTTATGCAGATTCACGCGACTGAGGTAGGATGGCGGGCGCGTCTGTATATCAGAACTATCCGAGCTATCATTAAAGTCGAACGCGCTGAAATCGGCAGCGCTCGCTTTGGGTAACTCGCTGGCTGCATCGGCGGTGTTACGCTGCGCGCTTCGCAGTGTAGCGGTATGCGGCACCAGCTGCGCCTTAGCCGGCTTTGTTGCTTTCGGCAACGCTTTTCGCTTTGTGCGCGTCACTTTGGCTATTTAAAGTAAACAATTGTCATACAAAAAAATAAACTAACAACCAAATCGGCGTGATTAAATTTGCTGGAGCGCTCAAGCGGCACTTTCGTGCTGCACTTAAAGGATTGTTAAAGCACTTTAAACGCGTTGCGATAAAAGAAATCCTCTGCTGTCGCGCGATAAAATAATTTCGTATTTTGCTTTAAACAGCCACACGCGCCACCCAAAAAAATAGCTAACGTTAGATTTTAGCTCGCTTGTGGCATATCCTTCTTACGCACAGAAATTAAATTTCTTTCTTTTTTGCACTTCCTTTGCAACTCTCAAACTCTCTCTCCCACTGTCACACTGTAACCTATGCGACTCTCATACTTTTTATTCCGTTTTCGTAGTTACAATACATTTTTTTTTCTACTTTCATAATGGAGATTTTTCTTTTATTCCTTCACTTTTACTTGTTCTTTATGCACTCACTATTTTTGTTTTCAACACATTCGCCTTCGCTTAATATTTTTCGCCTCACAACATTCACTCACATACCAATACGCGCCACCCATATACCGCACGCGCGTGCTGCACAACTCTCTATACAAAATGTAAGAAAAAAGAATTTCCATAAGCCATTTGGTGTTGCCTCTCTTGCTTCTTGCTTTCGCATTTGCTGGTACTGCTGCT
The DNA here is from genome assembly GCA_951828415.1 of Anomoia purmunda. Lineage (NCBI taxonomy): Eukaryota > Metazoa > Arthropoda > Insecta > Diptera > Tephritidae > Anomoia > Anomoia purmunda. The sequence continues at coordinate 42,849,800 of OX639995.1, forward strand.
GCTGCTCCTTCGTTCAGCTTCTGTTTTCGATTGTGAATCAGAAATTTTTTCGCATTATTCCATTTGGTCTGTTGTTTTGCGCTTTGTATATCTACACCCGCGTTGCTTCTCGATTCGCGCAATGCGACGCGTAGGGAGACGCGAACCGCGCAGCAGGCGTACGAGTTGAAATCTCCCCACTTTTAGCTTTGCAGTGTCCAGAGTTGCCTCGTTGTGCCGTCACTGCGTTATGTGTCTTCGTTGTGACGGTGCCTCTAGCTTTGGCTTTGGCTATGGCTATGTCTATGATTGTGCCTGTGCCTGTGCCTGCTACCTTCACGAACACTCCCTAAATGGTGGTGTTGGTGTTGGTGTTGGTGTTGCTGGATTTGGTTGATGGTTGGTCTTTACTGCTCTTGTGGTGTTGTAAATTTCGGCACCAGCGCTACCTTTGCCCGCTGTGCGAGGATTTCTGAAACACCCTGTTCGCGCCCCCACTTCCGTTATCCTGATTTTTCAGTCTGTAATGGAAAATTTTTCTTTGCTTACTATTTTAATCAAATATTTTGATATCCTTTGAATTTCTCTTGGTTTATTGAAATATCAACATCTAACAGCCGCGTCATTTTCCACGTCCAACAACGCCCATAAATTCGCGCAGCAGTTCCAATCTTCTAATACCAACCAACACTACAGTCGTTGCTGCTTCTCTACCCCTCCGTCTATCCTGCGCCTAATGCCTGCTAAGTATTGCTCGTTATTGGCTGGGCCAAGGTTCATTATTTGCGTACCTGATTTCTGTTATAATAATATTTTTTCATTTCTTTTCTTTTCGTGTTAATAAAATAAATTTTTATCTATCGTCGCCCGTTGCGGTTGAAATGGAAAAAATTTTTCACTCCACTGCTTTACTGTCTCATCGCCTGCTGCCTGCCTGCCTGCTGTGTTCTGCTAGTAGCCAGGTCCTTTGTTCGCGAAAGCACTCGTCTTCGTATTCATAAATTATTTGCACCATTATCATTAAGTATACACTCGATAGGCATTTGTATTATATTAGTATTATTATTATTTTATTAATTTTAAATTTTATTTACTTCTAAATTATATTCACTATTTGATATTTTGCTATTTCTATTTAACACACCAATAAATCTGCACTTCAAGTCATCGCTTGTATCAACTATATGGCTGAGAAATTTTTTCTTTCGGTATTTCGTGTCATTCGCCGTTTTGCAGTCGTCGGAATGAAAAACTTTTTTTTATTTATGTTGTCTGAAAGTTGTGTCAGTGCGAAAGTTTATTTGCCTGCCTCTCTGTCCGCTGGACGCGCGCTCTCGCGCTGCGCCCGCTACCCAGCGCGCGGCATCTCCGCCGTAACGTCGCCCCGAGTCGCTTTGCCCATAACTCTTCGCCAACACCGCGCCGCCGCTCAGCTGACGCCAGCATGGCACATTCAAACAAATCGTTGAGTTATTGAGTTTGTTGGTGGTGGTGGTATTCACAGTGGGTTGGTCACTGCTGTCGCGCTGTACCCACTATCACCCACTTCTCGTCCTCTATGCGTTTCCTTATTGTCCATCCTCTGTTTGTATCCTTCGCCGTCGTAATGCTTTGTATACGCGCTTTCGCTCATTTGCTCTCGCGCATAATTTTTCCATGTGTTGGTCATAAATTGAAGTTTGCTTTATGCCCGAATAGTATCTAGTATCGCGTACACGAGTATTTACTGCTATTTGCGCCGCGCCATCTCGCAGCCCACAGCCCACAGCCACCAGTCTTAAGCCTAAGCGCCATCCACCCGCGTTGTACATCAGCACGGCCCACCGCTGTCTTCCTTTGCGCTTTGCGCTTTGCATGTGTGCGTTGTGATTTTGCTATGCGCTCATCGTTTCATTACTCCCTTCGCAGGATGCTTTACGGTTTGTTGTGCTTTGCTGTTTGTTGTGTGTTCGTGTTCGCATTTTAGCCGCGTTGTTGTCATTGTGCTGGTTGTGGTGTTGGTGCTGGTGCTGGTGCTGCGCTTGTTGGTGTTGTCTACGCGTGCAGAGAGAATTCCTTTATTGCCGTTTTTTTCGTATTTTTAAGTGGGTGGTTGATTGGTTGGTTGGGTTGTCAATATTCCTTATACACTTTCTCTCAGCTATTCTCTTTTGCTATTTTGCCTATGCATCATTTCCTCAATCTATGGGTATATACGACCACCTTCAGGGTGATTTCTAGCGAAGGCTCCAATAATACTTTCCTTTCTTTTGCATTGTTATTGTTGTAGTAAGAATACATCCACAAAAGAAAAGGCACTACTTTGTAACAGTTGATTTCACTTCCAACTGCTGATCTACTACAATGGGCGAACATCTATTACAGCAAGGTAAATTTAAATAAAGAGGAGCACGGAATTATTAAATAAATATAGCAAAAATTCTTAGATAAAAAAACCATCTAATCACTTTAAAGTTTATAGTTTTATTTGTGAACCAAAAAAACAAAAAAAAAAATCAGGCAAATATTTAGAAAACCAGTAAAACCAACGATTTATTTTTAGCACCTGATTTTTTAACATTTTGATATTTCATTGACCCTCTGCTCTTTGTATGACATATTTCAAATATTATGACGCTCTAATTGCAATATTTTACTCAGTCCTAGTTGATTCTAAATTTTTAAATCAATTATTTCCTTACTCGCATGAAAAATTATGGTTTTCGGTGAGTAATAAATATGCTTCCTACTAAGTTTGATCGTTATTATTTTATTTTCATTTTTTCAATAAAATTGTATCGATATTTTGAGATTTCTTTTCAATCAAAAATGATCGCTTTTCTTTGGAAAAATTTCCGTATCAAATTTGATCGATATTTTGTTTTATTTTTTCGATAAAAACAATCGTTATTTTTGGATTTCAAGTTTGTCGAGCATAATAAACAATACAAAATTTGTCGGCGATGATAATAATAGCAACAACACTAATATTCAAATATTATGACGATCGAATTTGTTGTACATATATATTAAATAACTTCCACTTATTGAAGCTACTGTAATATTTAACTCAGTCCTAGTTTATTCTATATTTTTAACGCCAAATACTGTAGTCTCTTTTTTTACTACCAAAAATAGCAGTCTACGTATGAAAAATAAAAAAGCAATAATTTTTTAGAAAAAAAGTTTGTGAGTGAGTATGTAAGTATGTTTATTACGTTTTCACGCCAAAAAGACCAGAAGGAATTGGACAAAATTTGTAGATGACCACAATTAAAATATAGGATATTTTTTTTTTACAGAGAGTGGCCACCTGGTTATACATTTTTTATTCAATTAAATTAATGAGTGTAATCAAATACTGCAATATAACCATGAAGCGAAAATAGTTTAGTTTTCAAAATTGCTCAAAAGAAGGATGCCACCTGTTTAAAAAAGTAAATTAAATTAAATTCATAAGTTAAATGACATTTTACAAAATGAGTGTCCAGTCAAAACGTTTACGAAAGCTGAATTTCAAAAATATTTTCGGAGAGGGTTGCCACCTCTGTAAAAAGTCAAACAAGAGAGATTTAAGAAAGCTTTATTTCGAAAATATTTTTGGAATGGTTGCCCCCTGCTCAAAAAAGTAAATTAAATTTAATTGTTGAATCAAATGAATTACTGCGATATATGCATTCAAATGGAATAGGGTTAAGAAGGCTTAACCACGGAAGTGTTTTCGAAAAAGATTTGCACCTATTTAAAGACGTTAACTCAATTCAGTTATTGAATTGACTGGGATATTACAATATTGGTGTGCAACGATGGCGTTTATACAAAAGTTGTCCACTATCTAATAGAGATATTACTGATACCACACGATAAAAGTTTAAGAAAACTTTATTTCAGAAAAATGGTTTGGAAAGCTTAAAAATACTAACTTTAATCCATTTATAAACAATGAAATGTAACAGTACATTTTTGAAGAGTATTACAGCCTTTCAAAAAAGGTTGTTTCAAATCAATTGGTAAGGTATTTTGTGGCGGGTTGCCACATATTTAAAATTGTGTATTAAATTAAATTTATAAGATAACTCGAACATTGGTGTGAACCGATAGTGGTTTAGAAAGGTTGCGTCTCATAAAAAGGTCTCGTTAAATAAAATATAACAATATTAAATTTATGTGGAACCCAAAAAAAAAAAGCTAAAAATAAAATTAAGATAAAATTTGTAACATTTGAAGCGTCGTAGTTTAAAGCGACAATTATTTTAAACCTTTTTTTGGTGTCCAAGCACCTTAGATCGCTATTCATAAGATGAGGACCCGAAGTATGTAATGTTTAGTGCTTAGGGTAAAGGAAAGTCCTACACCCGCATCCTAGTTGGGAACTTCACTTTGTCCGCCCATCCTGACTGCAAAAAGTACAGCCTGGCCTCCTTCTATTTGACCCACGACCACTATTTATACTAACAAGAGATGCGGTGCTGGCGAAGAACACAAATCCGCTGGACATGATGCTACTGCTGGGAGGAACACTACCATATCCTTGAGCGTTTTTTGATAAAAAACAAACTCACGCCCGTACTTCAGGGTTAAATCGGAACGAGGTATTTACTCTCACAAATATTCTTACAGCTCACTGTGCAATTGGCGTATACATGTACTTCGAGATTGGAAACGAGCGCGGCGGATTACAGTCCAGCTGTAAATGCGAAGAAGAAGAGGAAAGTGTGCAGCACCTTATCTGCAATTGGTCAGCACTTAGCAGAATATGACTCCAAATCCTTGCGGAGATAGCGGAAATCATAAAGAAACATAAGAGTAGAGCTAAAGTTCATTGCGCTGACGAAATGCTTTGATCCGGGGTGAGTGACGCAACATCGTAAGGGAACGTAGATTGCGTATGACATTACAATGGTCATGTCCTTGTGTCAGCGAAGTAAATCTCCATCTCTAGTATGGTAGAAGCTATGAGAACCACTCCGACAGCATCCATTGAAGTTCGGTTGGATTTAAAACCTATTCACATTTATATCCACACTCAAACGAAGAGGGTTATCCGGAGGATGACTAGTATCAATATCAGCATAGAAAGGTGTCTGAGTCGTGAGATGATTTACGCTCTTGCGGAACAATATTCTGAATCTGCAAATATCGAGAGATACCGGAGTTCAGTTTTAGAAAAAGGTTTAAAAGCGAACTTAGTAACAAAAAGGGGTGGTTGGGTATATTTGAAACATATCTAATAAGCAAAAGTATAATATCCTGGTACATGGATGGTTCATTAACTGATATGGCCCGGCGCCAAGATACTCGGAAACCACGGCAGATATACAGCTGACCCATCGCGCTTCGATACATCATAAGAACACATATTCCGAATTTTGATTAAAATTGACCTGCGAATAAGTTTTTTAGAGATATTTTGACTCCAGCGCCTTCTATCGGCTCATTTTATACTTTTATGGAAAATACATTACCTGAATTTTAATCAAATATAACTGGAAAAGTGTGGCTTAAAGATGCCACCTATTAGTTCAACTTTGAAGCAAAATATTTATTTCTTTTTGGTTTTTTATTTTTCCGACAGGATGAAAAGTTAATGTATTTACATATATTAGAACGATTTTTTGTTATGAAAAATGACCCTGAAGATGACACAAATGACGAAACCGGGTTGTCGCCAAACCGAAGTTGACAAGGGTTGACGGAAAATCGTTCCAATATACATGAAATATTTATAATTATGGAGCTAATATTTGTTTTCAATTGGAATCAAAACAAACTGCAAATACGAATTTCAACGCCAACTATCGCACAGTTATTTCAAATACATCGTATGAACTTGAGCTTAATCGGTTTAGTAGTTTTCGAGTCTATAAACGACATACTAACAGACACACACGATTTTTTCATATAAAAGAGAGAAACTAAATTACTTTTTACGATCTCGTCTCGATCGATTCCAATTTTATTCTTCTCCAAATTTTTCATTTCGTAGTAAGAGCAAAGAACATACATAGATTACAAAGAAGATGCGTGGCGTTTCATTTCCTGTGGTAAAAATGTTCGTCCAAATTAACGACATCACCAATTGGATTTAATCAGACTCTTCCGCCCTATACTGATGGCCTGGCCAAACTTATTAACCTGACAGTTGTCAAGTAAACCTAAACGCCTAAAATCATCCGGCAGAAACAGTTTTCAGCGCTCTAATGATGTCAACTGTCGTTGTAATTGTTATGCCCTACTGAGTACGTGACATCGACGTTATATGCTGTGACATAGTTTTGGGCACAGTAAACCTGACAACTGTCAGGTAGTTAGTTTTGTCAGGTCATCAGCATAGGACGGCTAATATCAATCAGCAAAAGTCAAATTAGTTCTGGTATGGTGAAATTGGACGAGATTTTCTGTCAGACCAACCCTGTGAATGTTGGAACTTCTTTGTAATTTACGTTTCTTTGTTGAGTGACAGTAAAGTGACAGCTATCAAGACCCTCAAAACTCATCAGTTAACTTCAAAACTGGTGATAGAGTACATTGACAAGCTGAACACACTTGGTCTGACCGATCGAGTATGGGTTCTTCGGGTTTCGGGCCATATTGGTATTGAACGAAGCGAGATAGGAACCTGTGAGAATATCTTATAACGGATGGCAGTATGAACTGCAGAGATTTAGGTTCTATACAGAAATTTATCTCGGTTGCTGGATTACAGGCAGTTCTAAAATCCACGAAAGGGGCACTTTCTAGTGCTAATTGAAACTCATTTAAGGTTTAGGCACCCATTATTTGTCGCAGCCACACTCACATTGGACGACAGAGGGCGCTATCTCATTGCGCTCACTGCAAATTCTTCTACTCCAAAGCTTATTCAGCACTACCACACATTTGTCAGCTTACTGCAATTGCTTGTGACACACACACACATGCATACACATTTATAATACGCAGCGAGGGTAGAAGGTGGCTGAAAAGTCACATGTAAAATTCGATAACTACAAAAGATACTGTTCATATTTAGTTTTCGTTCGTGGCAACCAGTAACTGTGGTGCATAGAGGAAAAAAAAAGAATTTTTTTGTTTTGCATGAAAGAACAAAAAGTTGAGTGCATTTGAAAAAAAAAAACTCATTTGAATGAGCCGTAATAAAGTTGGTTGGGAGACAGTGCAACACTTCAGCAGTTCGTCACTCAGGCTAACAGACGCTCGGTCGGTCGGTCGGTCGGTCCGTCGGCCGTATGGTTAGTTAGTGCAGCCCTTAACTTCCAATCAAAGTACATATGCGTGTGTGTGTGTGTGTGTATGTTATCGAGGGAGGCAACAAATCAACCCTCGAGCAAGGTCTATAGTAAATACAGCCAAGGGGGAAGACAGTTATAAAAAAAAAAAAAAAAAATCCGCTGTGCAAGTGTTGACGACATTCGATATTGAATATTGAACGGAAATATGTCAAAATATTCAAATGCGTTTTCAGTTCAGTTCACGTTGGCCAACAAACAGCGAGTGGGCAGGCTGTGGATGTGTTTTGGAAATTGAATTTTATAAGTAAATGAAAGTAATTTGCTTAAAAGATTTTATTAACCGTTTTTCTAAATTCTCTTTTGTTCATCGTTGTAATGACGACGTGTTTTTTTTCCAGTAATATGAAGTTATTTTTCTTTCGTATGACTTCAGTGACATTGAAGTGTTTACATTGACATATTGTTGTAAAAAGTGTGATGTGTTATTCCGTGTTTGGCAGTCTATTGGTAACAACAATGCGCTATGTATATACATATATTTGTTTTGTAATCGATTTATATTGACTGTTAAATTATGGGTTTCATCCTTAATTTTTCTACTGCAAGTATTTTCATGAGTTAGTCATAAAGTGAGAAAAAATATGCAGCGCAACATGTCATTTCCATATTACGAAATGTCAAAAAGACATTCATACACATTTGCTATAGTTACTTTTACATTTTTTAGAGACTGCGCAAAATAGACACTCATAAAGTGGTAAGCTTTTTCACCACTCTCTTGGGCAGGGCTGCCAGAAAATTTTATTTGATTGTCTTTCTGGAAGATCAATTAAGTAAATTGGGCAAAATCGGTGATGTTTTTTTTTTCGTTTGGACCAAACCACCTTCAAATTTACTTCCAACACAATATTAAAATTTAATGAGACAATTCTTCTAAAAGGTTGTTTTAAATATAAGTTTGCTGAAATAAACAAATTCTTCTTGGGGTTTGACTACCGTGTCGTGTGTGAAAACTAACTTCAAGAGTTTGTTTTATTGGGGTCCTAGAAAACATTTAAAACTCAGTTTGACCATGAAACCAAAATCTTTGGTGGTTTTGCTATTTGGGTAAAGTATTTTCTTTCTGGCTTGGAATACACCACCAAAAATTTTCTGTTGTAATAAGACAGGCTTGGTTTTAATGATGACTGTTGTGCAGCAGACGATAAATCGAAAACAATTAAGGGAAAATTAAAATAATAAACATTTTGAACTATTATACATATGTATATTCGGAAAAATTAAAAAAAATTGTCAGAAAAATGAAAAATATAAACAAATTCTTAAACAGGAAAAACTCGGGCATTCAAAGAAAAAAAATAAAAAATTAAAATAATCAAGAAAATTAAAAAAAAATCCAAAACAAATTTTAAATACTACAAATTTGGCTAATCGAAGATAATGCAAGAAAAATTTAAAAATCCATAATCACAAACAAAAAAATTATAAATAATTTTAAATACTAAAAATTCAAGCAATCAAAAATCAACAAGAAAAATTTAAAAATAATCAAGAAAAATAAAAAACAATAAAAAAATAAATTCAAATTGTAAAAATTCGGGCAATCGAAAATAATCGAGAAAAAACTGAAAATATTCCAGAAAAATTAAAAATTATAAAAAATCAAATAGTACAAATTTGGGCAATTAAAAACAATCCAGAAAAATATAAAATAAAATTTAAATATCAATAAATAGGACTGTCCACAATAAACAAGAAAGGTTGAAAATAATCGCGAAATATTAAAAATATTCAGAAAAGTAAAAAATAATAATAAAAAAAATTTAACAATAAAAATTCGGACAATCAAAAATAATCCAGAAAAAAAATCAAGAGAAATTTAAAAAGAATCAAGTAAAATCAAAAATAATACAAAAAAATTCAAGTAAAAATTCGGGCAACTAAAAATAATCGAGAAAATTAAAATTTAATTATTATGAAAATAAGCAAGAAATATTAAAAATAATCAAGAAAAGTAAAAAATTATAAAAAAAGTTTAAACATCAAAAATTCGGACAATCAAAAATAGTCAAGAAAAAGTTCAAAAATTATCAAGAAAAATAATAAAAAAAATTTAAACAGTAAAATATTGAATAAACAAAAGTATTCAAGAAAAAATAAACAAGAAAAATAAAAAATAATACAAAACTTTTAAATAGTAAACATTCGGGTAATCAAAATTGGTCAAGAGTAAAAAAATAATTTGAAACAGCAAAAATTCTGACAATCAAAAAGAGTCAAGAAAAAGTTCAAAAATTATCAAGAAAAATAATATAAAATTTTAAACAGTAAAATATTGAACAAACAAAAATAATCAAAGAAAAAATAACAAATAATAATCATTTTTTAAATAGTAAAAATTCGGGTAATTAAAATGTGGTCAACAAATTTAAATAGTAAAAATTCGGATAATCAATTATAACCAAAACAAAAAAAAAAAAAAAAAATGATGTAATAAAAACATTAAAAAAAATTTTAAATTGAAAATATTCGGGCAATCAATAATAGTCCAAAACAAATTAAAAATAATCAAGAAAAATAATTAGAGAAAACTTTTAAATAATAATAATTCGGACAATCGAAAATAAACAAGAAAAGTTGAGTGAAAATAACAAAGAAAGGAATAAAAAGTAAGCATGTAATCAAAAATAATAAATATACATGAAATAATCAAGAATTAAATTATTTTTAGTTAGGAGTTAAACGCAGGCCTTAACAACTACCAGCCCTATTCCCACACCAATAAAAACTCATCACTGCCTCTAAATCTTTTCCTCGAATTGGCATTCTTCTTGTTACGACATACTGAACACGTGACAACAATGAAACAATGTTTGTCGTCTGCAGTATAATTTTAGGGGCATTAGCTATGACAATCGTCATTTTTGTTCTACTACTTAGAAAATTTCATTTAAATTCAAACTCAGTCGTTGAAATAAGTTACCTTTCTGGCAACTCCATACACTTGTTAAAGCTTTCACTACCCCAAATTTTCCCACCCTCTCGCGCACATTCGCTCTCACGCTCCTTTTTCTGGCAAGCGTTCTCATAGAGAATTCAGCAAATTTGTCACGCATTTTCCACTGGCCATTCGCATATCCTGACAGTAATGCATTATTGGTGAGTTTTTAGTCCTTCAGCGAACTCGGAGTAGAAAAGTGTTGTACGACGGTGGAAAAGCGTAAAAATTTCAATTGCTTTGTCATTCAATACTAAGAGTAAAAAAATAAAAAAGGAAGAAATAGAATTGAAGTGAGAAAATCAAAGAAAAAAGAAAAACAATATAAAAAATTAAATTCTCTTTACTTTAAAGGATTTTTAAAACTATTCGGTTAATGTATTGTAGGCACTTCAAAAGTGTTGTTTTAAAAAACACAAAACACAAAAAACAAAAAACAAAAAGAGTTGTTTAACAAAAGCTGCAAAATGAAATTCAAAGTGCAATGCAAGATGCAGTGAACCATAAATTGCAATGTAAAATTATAACAAATACAATTTACTTAGTCATATATCGTACTATATGTGTGTATAGTATTTGACGTTTATGTTGTGCTGCTGCTTCGTGGTTTCTTAGTTTTTCTTATTGAAAAGTCCCTTCGGCTGTCAGCGCGCGTGCCGTCGTTGTGTCGTGGTGTTTTCGTTGCTGTGTTCTTCGTGTGCGTGCGTACGTGCACGGGTGTGTGTGTGTGTGTTGTACATTTACGCGTGACGTGTTTTAATTTTTTGCTGCTGCTTCTTCTTCTTAAAAAAATCGTATGCTTTTTTTTTGGTGCCGCGTTGTCGCTTATTGTGGGTTGATTTTTACTGATTTTGAGTTTCATTTATTGTTGAGTTGTTGTTTTTTTTTTTTACTTTTTTTCTCATTTTCCTCCGCTGCTTGGGTGTTTGAAGCGATAGTCTTACGATTGCGCAAACATAAGACGGTTTTTGTTGTTGCGCAATTTTGGTGTTTTTTTTTAGAGCTTATTGCCTTTGTGGGGGTTTTCTACACTGTGTAACGATCGAAATCAGGCCTGATTTTTTTTAATGTTTTCGGAAAGTAGAACTATCAAGGAGAGCTGGAAATTCCATCTGGATTTTTCAACAAATATTCAAATATTCGAATATCCGGATACTTCAACGAAAAATCCGGACATTTGGATATTCGGATATTAATATACATATTATTCGGATATCCGGATTTTAGAAATTAATGAAATCCAACATAAGTGAAATAAATAAATGGGTAATAGGGAACGCTAAAAGATTGCGGTATTAATTTAAAAGTTGTCATCCCAAACATCATCCACGAGTTGCCTTATTCCATTCGTTCACTAACGGTATAATTCCGGATATCCCGATAATTGCAGCAACGAATATTAACCGGCTATCCATACTATCCGGATTTTATCCGTATCAACGTATATTCGCATGGATATGCGGACATCCGAATATGCGGATAGTCACAGTCCTAATATCCAATAATAAAACACTCGAGGGTTTTGAAAAATTTAGCTCAATGTTTAGCAAAATTTTTATGTACCGGTCTAAATTGTTTTGAAAAATGTTGTTAAAAATGGGTAATATATATGTTTGCGCGAATTGAAAGGTTAGTAAAATTTCGCGGCAAATATTCTCGTAGTGCCTTTTAACCCATTAGCGCCCACCAAAAAGTGCCGTTTTGACCCTTACTTCGATCAATCCAAAAGTCGTTGGAAGACTAAAACGTTCTAGAAAATTATTCTTTAGACAATTTTACTAGGGGTCTTTGCAGATAAAATCTTTATGGAAATAACTCAAAAGGCAAAAAAAAAACAACCAAAAACAAACATCGATTTTGTCCGAGAATACGCCTAATAAAATTTTCCGTCGAATAATTCTCTAGAGAATTTTAATTCACTAGCGTCTTTCCAAATTTGGTTTTTGAGTGATTTCTTGAAATAAAGGTCAAAATGACACTTTCAGGTGGTAGTTAGTGGGCTAAAATGTTCTACGAAAATATTTGGCATGCAATTTTTTTTAAATTTCTCTTACTTTTCTGAAAAGAACTTGAGCCGGGGCGTGAAAACTTTAGTGTGTCATACAGAAATCGAGTTAACTCTTGCAAACCCATCGAATGTTTTATCACTGGATAGGCAAACTTTTAGAAATAATTAACGCAGTTCGGGCTGATTTGAGTTGCTATAAAATTGCCGCACAGTGTTATGTCTTCTTTGCACTTCATTTATTTTTTATTTTTTATTTTTATATTCAACTTGGTATCGTTTATGGTTACCCGCTGTTTGTTTTTTTTTCCTGCGCTGTTTCTGCGGATGACATCGCCATTTAAATAACAACAACATTCGTGTCACGACAATTTCTATTGGTTTTTTATACCGCTCCTCGTCACTTTTCTTCATGAATGTCGTCATCTCGTTGACACTAAATGTACGAAAAAAGCGAAGTAAGAAAAATCACAAAATATTTTACTTATACGAAGGATAGTTGCGGCTCGAACATGAAAATCGATTAAACTATTAAAAGTTGTATTAATGAAAACCAAACAAAAAAAGAAACTAACAAAATGAAAAAGTAAAAACTACATTAAAACTAACGAAACTGTGCAATCAATCAATCAATCAATCAGTCAATCACGTCGCGGTCAAAGCTACCACGCTCGAAAACGCTTTAGCTCACATGCCCAACAACAACAACAACAAGAAAGTGCGTTTGTGCGGTGGTATAGAGCAGCACCTCCAATTAGCGCCACAAAGGCAACCACCGCAATCACTCCAGCAAACGCACTGAATATATAAACAAACAAATATCCAGCTGTAATTAGTAAAAAAGCAACTGCCTTCAAGTGTATGCGTGTGTGTTTTGTTTTTTTTTTGTTGTAGTGTGCCAGTGTGTGAGTAAAGGTTCACGCATACTATAAACACGCAGCGGCACCTGCTCACCCTGCCCCAACAAAACGGCCTGCTACTTTCAATCCGCATTCAGTTGGCGCTTTGGTGCTTTTAAGTTCTCCGTATCCGCTTCCGCTTCCGTTATTGCACAAACCAAACACGCACACGTCCTTACCACACACACACACACACACACACACACCCAACCATAACCGTAATAAGTGATTGTACGCGTCATAGGGGCGTTGTGATGCACTCTCTCCTCCACCCTTCTCAGATTGTTAACGCACTGAAAACACGCAAAATGTGTCAAATCAATCAATTAAAATGTGAGAGCTATAATAAATACATACAAACATACATATATAGTTACCAATCACAATCTAGTATACCCGTTACTTATTTGTAATTCCCTAGTCGTTCGTTGTTTAAAAAAAAATATATATATATTTTGAATTTCCATGCTATACCCGTTTAATCCTCTGTACGTTTTAATCCTCTATATTTATTACTTAGACAAACTACTTACAAAGTTCGCATATCTACATAGAAATCTAACGATTGGTACAAATAATTATTTCTTTTTGTTGGAGTTTAAAAATATATAGAATTGTGCTAGAATACTTTGAGATACTTTGAGTAATAAAATAGCCGCGAAAAAACCAAATCATCAGTTATCAACGGCTTAAAACCTAAAAATTGATGGCATGTGAAATGCATTTATTTCTTCCTATTTTTTAGACGCGCAAAACGGTTAAAATTTTTGCAATATATGTTCGCTTGAATTTTGTACAACCTAGAATATTCCAAAAAAATATCAAAGACAAAGTTTGAAGTTAGTGGTCAAAAATGGATGTCAGAAGAGTATTACAAACCCTATTTCACTAAAATATTAGCATTCCTACAAATTTGGCTTCGAAATTAAAGTGAATTTTTTTAATATTGAGATCTTTTGTATTAGATTGTGCAACAATAGAAATAAACCCATACTTTGTTAGTATTTCTTTCCAGCAATAAAACAAGCGATGGATTTCCAAAAGTTAGCTTGCATTTTCTTTTATGACCTACTAAAGTTTTCATGCTCCGTCCTAAGTTGTGCTTTAAAAAATTGGTCTTTATTTTTAAATATAAGTTCGAGCGAAGTGAAAACGATAAAATGAAATTTCACGAGCAATGTTTTCGTAGAACATTTTAATGCATTAGTGCGCAGTTGAAAGTGTCGTTTTGACCCCTACTTTTGAAATTTAAAAAGTCGTTAGAAAACTAAAACGCACTAGAGATTTATTTCTCAGAAAATTTCAATAAGGGTCTTCTCAAATAAAATAAGGAGTTACAGAAAAAAAATAATATATCGATGTTTATAGCCGAACCTAACTGAACCCTGCTTCGACTAATTGTGGGCAAAGCCAAACCAAATATTTTCAATGACTAAAATAATAAATAACACTAGTTTACAAATATTTGATAAATGAGTGGAAAAGTGTCTGTTGGACTAATCTTGGGTTGCCGAACATCAAAATTAACTTCATTTATTTTGCCAAAGAATCGCTGTTTTCGATGCCCTTTGGAGTTATTGCCAAAAAACTCCAGAATAGCAAATAAAACTAACCTTTCATGGGTATGGTTTGAAGGTTCATTCTAGATCCTTTGTATATAGTACTTTTTGAGTTACGGGCGTCTAAATGCAAAATATACGGTAATTTTCGAGCTCTTTCGAAAATTGTTCATTTTTATTCACTCCTTAAAAAAAACATAATTAAAAATGTCTGGCTGAAAGAGAATTTCATTAAAAAATGTGAAGCAAAAATGCGCTTAAATTTTCCAGAAAATGTAAACGTTATTACAAATTAAATAAAAGTGAATGAATGTGCATATCACATTTTACGTGGAATTGGGATCGTTGATTCGAAAAAAAAATTACTTAAATTTATTTATCACTTTCCAATAGTGTTTTACGAATCGCAATTCTAAAAATCAATCTGAGCCGAGCATAAAATTATGCAAATTTTGATATCTAAAACGTTTACATTCTTATATATTTTCTAACAGTAGAGTCAGTTTTAAAAACATATAAAAAAATATCCTATTCAAGTTCGAGATATTTTTGGCTGTAACTTCTGTACCAAAAAAACTAGAAAAAAATGATACCATTATATTTTAGCCTGGTGTCTCCTGATCAGTGACCCTAAAAACCACGTTTTTAGCTCATTTATCAAATATTTCTAAATTAGTGTAACCAATGAATTTTTAAATATGCCACATTTTCATTATCGTTATTAAAAAATGTGCATTTGTTTAAATTACATCCACTTCAGCTCATAATATAACCATATAAAAATTCTTAAAGATCGCAATAAAAAGCGTACATAGGTATGTTTTTAATTATAGAATTGGAAAGCACTGAGCAATTGCTAACTAGACACGCTTGATGAAGGAGAAAGCAGATATTTGAAATAAATTTTTTTCAACACAAAATGCGCCCCAGTATTCAAATATGTCGCAATTTGTAAGCGGCAGATTTCCATCAAGCAAAATTTCCATTTTCCGTTATTTAATGCATAATTTCTTTCACTGCAAATCATATCGCTAATCAGTAGATTCCAAAATCTGTTTTATATTTTTTTCTGAAGGTGCTACACGATTAGTTTTCGAAATAATTGCAACATTTTCTACCACTACTGCTACTTCTAAAACAGCCATTAATGGCAAAACTGAGAAACTTTCGCCCGAATTTCGGTGTTTTTTTGGCCGAAGCCAAACCCGAACCGAAACCGAACTGAAGCCGTCGCTCGGTGCTTTAGTGTGCTCTACAATTGTGTCCCTTGAAATATCCAAATTTTAAAATAGTCGGAAGTTAAAAGCGGTGCTATCCATTTTTTTTTTAGGTTGTTATTAGGTGGTTATTCTATTTTATGTAGAATTCGGAGAAGAACCTAGCGAAATTTTCCGTAGAATAATTTTCTAGTACATTTTAATCATAAATGTGCTTTCCAAATTATTTTTTAAGGAGTTTCTTGTAGTAAGGGTCAAAGGGACACTTAGGTGAATTGACCTTGACCTGATAACCCCTAAGGAATATGTAGATTTTAAACATTTCGTCGGTAGACCATACAAAAAAAATTCGACCTAAATTTTGCGTATCCATTGAATGTTTTTATTACTGGGTAGGTATACTTTCAGAAAATATTAGCACAGTCCGGTCTGGTTTGCGTGGCCATAAAATTGTCGCACAGTGTAATACAAATTAAAAATTTAAATAAATAACACAGCGCGGAAAGAAAAATTACTCTAAAATACATCCCTGTTTAGAACTCGATACATACTTTTGATTTCTGAACAAAAAGTAAAAGTCAACCATATTATTATTATTAATAGTAATTCTTACAATTTCCTTAAATATTATTTGATTAATAGAGTCCATAATGAGTAAATCCTCCCATATGATATCAAAATACGAAATATTGTTTTGTTAACATAAATTGGGATACATATTGTAAATGCCCTGTACAAGCAAAAGTCGCACGGAGCGATGAGGCGAGAACTTCCCTTCGAAATCGTCCAATTACTTAGTTTACACATTTCTTCAACTTCGCCTATTTTTATGCACTTGGATCAGCTGTCCGTGATAGTCATAAATGTCAAGTTTGACGAAGAAGGCTGCTATTGGGTGAATAGCTTAAAAACTTCTATCAAGTAAAGTTTCTTGCATTCAAATGTCAGCAATCCCCAACTTAAGAAAAAAAATTTGTTAATATTTTAAAACATCCAATCTCCAAAAACCAAAACCAAAAAACACAACAGATTTAGCAAAGAAATTCGTTCAGATTTTTAGTACTACTGTTCAAATTCTGTTGCATGCCTAAATACTTTCTTCATCCTCAAATAATTTTGACCAGCATAAAATAGTGATATTCTTTTAGTGTTAAAGCGATTGGTATTTTCTCTAATACAAAAAATACTGTAAAATATTTAAATACATATCTACTTGAAAAACGTTCGTTCGTTACATCTTAGTTCTGTTTGTACAATGCCTGATCAGAAGTGTCTCTAATCGGTTGATAGCTAACCGTCAGTTGAAAACTCAACTATGCGTATTGTAGATGTTTCCGTAGAACGCTCACAAACGCTGCACGGTTATAAATTTGGGTGCAGATTGCGAGCAAAAAAAAAAATCGTTTACCAAGTTCTGATTAAGTTGTGATTAAGCGCCCAGTCAGGCATTGATCAAACGACACTTAGGGTCGCTTTCTCGACTTCCAATTTATGTGAACGTTGCGTAACGGGCAGATAAATTTATTGACTGTTTAATATCGATTTCATTTTCCTAACATTCTGTTAAATATTTATTTAACACTATCAAAAAAAAAAAAGTAATAGTATTAAATTAAATTTAAAACATGGTTAAATTTTAACAAGCAGTCGAGAAAATGACCCTGAGTGTTGCAAGTTTGCGATTTACTAAACTACTTAAAAATAAATTGTTCGAAAACTCTCTATCTATGTATGTATATTTGTTAGTTATGTTTCGAAAACAATTAAGTAGAATTTATTCTGTTTTCAGCTGTTTGCTTTTCCTGTGATTGATTTGAGGATGTAGTTGCGTTTCTTATTTGTTAATTACTTGCGAAATGCGAAAACAACAACAACAAAACTGATAATTATTTCGTGTTCGTATTTGGATTGCTCGTAAAAAAAAAACAAAACAAAACTAAAAAAATAAACAATTTATTGTTCGTTTGTTTACACTACTGACATCTCCTGTATCCTTCCACTATATCTAATACTCGATCTTATTCCTCTACATACTCGTTTAAACAAAAATTTATAATACCAAAAAATAAATCGTCCGCTTTGTATCTTCCCCACATCAACAACAACACGAACAAAAAACATCATATACGACGTATTAATTAAACAAGGTAAGTGATTTGAAAACTACTTGAGTTGAAATTTTAATTATAAAAAAACTAGAAACCCCTATATTTACTGATAGCCTTTGCCTTCTTTAAATTAATTTATTATATCAATGTAAAAATAAGCCATACAGTACGGCAATATCTAGTTTAACATGTGTATAATTTAATAAAATTCGACTTTTCATTCAGGTGGCAACACTATTTAAGATATAGCTATAAATATTGTTCTCGCTGAGACAAAGCGTTTAAAACTCATATTTAAATATTTAGCATATCTGGCGTAGAATTTAATTGAATTCAAACACGTGACAACCCTTTTATAATATAGCTACGAAAATTCTGCTCGCCGACACGAACCGTGTTACATCCATATTTTAATATTTGACATTACTTGTGTACAATTTGATACCATTTGACTTTTCAAACGGGTGGCAACCATGTTTAATATGTGACTAAGAACCTTCTCATCGCCGAGACGAAGCGTTTGATAATCATCATATAGTAATATTACAAACAAATTTTAATTCAGCTTTTTAAACAGGTGGCAACTCTCTTTCAAATACATATGTGACTAAGAACCTTTTCCACACCGAGGCGAAGCGTTTGATACCCATATTTAAATATTTCATATAACCTGTGGGGAATTTAATTGAATTTGTCTTTTCAAACAGGTGGCAACTCTTTTAGAATACTGCTACGAACAATCTCTTCACCGAGGCAAAGCGTTTGATAATCTATATACGTTAATATTTCAAATAATTTATTTAAATCCGGCTTTTCAAAAAGGTGGCAGCCCTCATAAAATGTAGCTATGAACCTTCTTGCCAAGACAATCCACTTGGCACCCATATTTTAATATTTCAATCAAAAAATTACTCTAAGGATATGCTGCATGCATCCCAAGGCCATACATCCGATTGGCACAAAACTTTAATATACATATATATTTAGACTAGATGGCGCAGGAATCGAGATATTTTGTATAATCGTAGTTGAGGTTAAATTCTTTTGTATTCAATACATTTCAAAGTACTCATATATATAAGTATTGTGTTAATAAGAGTTTATGTTATGTTTGCAAAAAGTAGACCAGCGATAGGTGGCTCAGGGGTCGAGATATTTTGAAATACCCTAATTATGTCAGATTTGACTTAGAGTTGCGAGAAATTAATCCGCTCAGTGACACTGGTAGTCAGAAATTTCAAATAACATTCTTTCTAAATGAGCATTTACCCAAAATATTGAACACTCTCGCAATCACTCGCTAAACTTTCATTGGGACGAAATGAACGGCCTTTCATGGAGACCACGGAAGACCTAGTCACGGGGTCAGAAAATCGACTTACAAGAGCTGTCCGATAAGTACTTAGCCAATAAAAAAGGCGATATATTTCTCAACATAGTCTCCTGTTAGCTCGATAAACTTGATGCTCGAACTTCTTAAACTCGTCTGAAAAATATGTTTTCTCGAGGTCTGCAAAGAACTGAACGACTGAATTTTTCAATTTTGGAAATAAAAATAATTTGCACGGGGCTAAATCTGGAGAAAACAGTGGTTGACGGAGGCGGCAGTTCGTAGACCGAAAACACTGCTCTGAAGTGGACTTTCGGCTGCGCTCGTTGTCCGGAATGAGCAAACGCCGCACCCGTTACGCCGACAACTTTCTAATGCGCAAAATTTTGTGCAGGATATGACCCACTCGGTCTTTTGAGTTCCCTACTGTTTTAGCTATCTCGCACACCTTCAATCTTTGCTCTTCCAATACGAGATCGTGAATTTTGTTCTCGTTGTCCTCCGTGGCAGCCGATTTCGGGGTATCTGGGCGTGGGTCATCAAAAACCGACACGCGACCATATTGAATATTGCTAAGAAAATCTTTGACCGCCTGAATGGAAAGAGAAGAGTTACCATAATTTTTTTTTTACACCGTAGAGCAGAGCCACGCTATAATATTTGAGTTCAGTCCACTATCCGACCAAAGAGCCGAGTGTGTAACGCGTGCGCGCTATGTGCGGTGTGTTCCGGGTTCGAATCTTGGTCGTAGAAAGTAGCATCAAGTATTATAGAAAAGTTTTTATAGCGGTCAGCCTTCGGCAAGCAATGGCAAACCTCCGAAAATTAAAAAAATTGTAAAATATCATTGGAAATTTCTAGTATATAAATGAGGTAAAAACTGCTTAACCAAAAGGTTTCTAAAAATTCTGATTAAAACGTCCGAAAATTTGATGAAAATTGATGGAACAGACTATACATATTTTGTCAATTCAATTCTTTGAGTAACTGTATACATATGCCGGGTGTGACTCATGCAACTCTCCTCTCACATGCTAAGTTGAAATTATATTTCTTTTTGACACCACCAAACAGAATGGTGTTAAAACACATAGACCTTTATAATATTTTTGAAATAATTAATTAGCTATTCCCATAATCCCTATGTATATTTAATATGTATGTATTTATATTTACTTGTTATAACTACTTGATTACTTTTATGACCAAAAGTGAAGACTCGCACATCCCCTCATAATTGGCTCCACTCAAGTTAATTCGCTGGGGATTTACATATGTCTTCCGTTGGTTTATTGCCAGGCCTCATAGTAGTTTTGTGTTTGTCAATTAACGACGAATTATAAATACCACCGTACTCTAATTGGATTGAATGCTTCGTTAAATGTACTCGTGATTTTATGTACATATGTATGTATGCACATTAAGGTGATCCTTATTTTTTTATTTTCGATTTTCCAAATCGGGAACCCATATTTGTAGGTTATAAAGTTTGGAAAAATATTTGAACTCGATCGGTTCAAAATTGTCATCCGGTACGCACCTTGGAGTTTTCGGGACCGAAATTTGGCTGAAATGGAAAGAAAAACGCTCGTACTACTCAGCAGTCATTCTTAGAGAACTAAAATGTCGAAGAACCCCCCATTATTTTTGCATTTCAAATACTTTTCTAGAATAAACTTAACCTCCATCATCAACCCTTCATGTGGTCGCCCGACATTTTCAGAAAATTATTCACGAAAATTAACAAAGAAAAGTATCGTGTAAATACGGTGTAAACTTAAGGGTTGGAAAATGTTCTTTGCTTTCAAGATGCGCTCAATTACATCTGAAAAATTAATCGCAAATTTTTTCTTGCTTCGCATACCACCATCAACAGTTCCTTCATCAAATTCTTCTCCCTTTCTTGTTGCACTTCCTCGAATTCAAATTTTTGTAATATTTTTTATTTACACTAACCTCACGAAATTGGCCGCAGATTTTAAAATAAACGAGTTTTCATTTCTTCCATACATAGAGGGTTCACCTTAATGTGCATGTACATATGTTTATATTTATACAGTATATTTATACAGCAGACTTAATTCTTCATTAGATCAATTTTTTCGCTAAACCATACTACATTGTAATTATCGTAAAAATAGCGCCCAAAATGACTAAGAGTGGTGGGTTTTCTCAAGTGAATTTTTATTGTATACGATGGCAACAGAAGGAACACTTAGGATCAAATTGCTTGTTCAACGTTTTGACAAAAAAATGTACGAAGTTATGATTAAAGGGTTGCTTAGGTTGGGTTATAATGGCTACCCTTGTCCCGTTGCATTGGAGGAGGGCATACTTAGGCCCATGGTCCCATTTTATACGACCGTCCGTTCCCCCCAAAAAAGGAAACAATTAGATTGTCTAATAAAACGCAGGATAACTTTTACGATCCCAAATCCGGTAAGCAGTTGAAGAAGTGTTGGTTCCGATATCTCCTTATACTTTCTGAAGTTCACTTGCCTGCTTTTATGGTTCCCACCCCATTCTCAATACGACGGCTGTAACAAAAATTGTTTACGGGAAAGCCCATTCTACTATCATGCGGTTAAATTAGGTATTATTATACCTGTCCTCAGGCATAGCAAGGGTCGTTCCATATTGATTAGACAGAGGCATTTTTCACCACTCTAGGCCGAAGCTGTTACGTGTTATCCCACAGGTGGGGTTTTCGCCCCATCTTGTGTTTACCAGCTGAAAGACATTGGCCTTCAACCAAAATTATTAACAAGCAAATAGCGGTATTTATGCCCGACAGGGATGGACCTTATCAGTTCGTCTGAAACGAAGCGACCTGGTATATTGTTATATTATTGTACCTGGGACCCATGTTATACACGTGTTCTATTTGAGTGAATTAATAGCAGCCTGACTACCGGAGAATATAATTATTTCTTGCAGTTTCTGTGTCGAACATATTAGCCACAGAGCGGCTTTCTTTTATTTATGTTAGCATATTGGCTAACTGAAAATCTTTAGAATCCGAGCCGTTTGATACCAAACGAGGTTGACTGCCTGCCCTGTGACTTCATTGACATTATGTTGGAAAAGATGATTCGAGCTGTAGAATTAAACCGGTTAGACACCATATTTTATAAGAGTGTGAACTCAGCAACTCCGCTGGTAGTTCTGCCTTTTCCAAGCTGGATAAAAAAGCGAAGCGAATGATGGGTCTTGAGGTGAACGATGAAAAAACAAAGTACCTCCTGTCATCAAATATACAGTCAGCGCATTCGCGTCTTGGCTACCGCGTCACTGTTGACAGTAAAAATTTTGACAAAGTAGAGGACTTGGTTTACCTTGGAACCAGTATTAACTCCAACAATAAGTGCTACTTTGGGCTGAGTAGGCGAATGAGCAGTATAGCCCTTTCTCGAAGAACGAAACCCACGCTCTATAAGTCGCTGTCATGCCCGTGCTATTGTATGGCGAAAAAGCACGATGGAACGATGAACTGTATGAGCTTTATAACTACAGTGACATAGTGCAGCGAATTAAGAATTAGCGACTACGTTGACCAGGGAATGTTGTACGTTTGGAAGAAAACGTTTCAGCGCTAAAAGTATTTAATGCGGTACCCGATGGTGGGGCAGAGGAAGATGAAGTCCTCCTCTACGTTGGAAAGACCACGTGGAGAAAGACTTGGCTTCTCTTGGTGTCTGTAGCTGCCGCCAGTTAGCAAAGCAGATAAGCAACTGGCACATGTCGATATCGGCGCCAATTAAGAGAACAAGAAGATCTCTAGAATATACCGCATTATACCTGAATCGATTATAGGGCCAAGCATACTTAGTCGAGACTGTCGGATGCATCAAAATAAGGCGCATGAGAATCGACACCTGCGAAACAATCAAGTACTTACTGGACATTCAAGACTGGGTGGCGACGAAATTCCTTCTCAGACAGAGAAGGGAGGAGTTACGCAACCTGGTGGGATTGATTACAGAACAAAAAACATGTAAAATTTTGCCCGAAGGAGGAGCATAGCACAGAGCATTTCCTCAGCGTCTGTCCAGCTTTTTCTAGGTAGAACATATTTGGGTCAGAAATAATGCGAGTGAAAAACGGTAGTTTTCTATTTGCCAAAGAGGCCTGAAGATTTGCCGAGGAGGGAGAAATAAAGCGGCATACCCAACTTTTTCGTTATCCTATTTTCCTTAAGTATAATGGCAAGCATTGCGTGGAAATCTGATTTTCATTTCATTCCATGCCGACAAAGAATAGCCACAAAATTTGAGTTATGATTAAAAAACTACACACAAAAAAGTTAAATTTGGTTCTATTTCACAGTACAATAAATTTTGAACGTTTGTTTTCGCAACAATGATATTTTTTCGAACGGTAATATCGTTCAGATCATATTCGCTGAACAAAATTATAGCCCAGCACGTCTGAGTTTTTTTATTTTTTTTTTATTTGTACTCGAATATTAAGGGAGCACAATGGATATTTGCACCTCAGGTACAAAAACTTGAAGAGTTATAGCTTTGATGCCTAAGGAAATTTAGCGCCTTATAAAAAGCTAAACATTTCAAATACACTCTCTGATCCGCCACCCTCTTTCCACCATCTTTTCTTCTTCATAATTTGCTTTAGAACATACATTTCCGTTTTTACTATGCAAACGCAATCACACCGCGGAAGCGACAAGAACTCGCATTTTCTCAATTTTTGTTTTTTTTTTTTTGGTTTGGCTACGTTCTTCTACCCGACATTTGCCCTGCAGTTACGTTGGCCAACGTAACTCATCATAGTTTGTCGAAAACTTTTAGTGCTTTTCCCCGCCACCAAAATATTACGGTACTGCGGGCTTTTCATGCTTTCGCTGTTTCTATTCATGTTTGAATTTACAAAAAATATGCGCTATGAATATGGAGATTAACACGTACCTACCTAACTACATACCAACATACAAACATACATCCCGCCGTGTCTCCGGTGAGTCCTGTAGCTGTGGCGCTCTCCTTCCATACATTAAGCGAAACCCGTAGGTGAAGTTCGACACACACTCGCACACACCAACAGTGGTGTAAAGAACCACAAAACATTTGTACTTTACACATTTTCGTGCACGAAATTTTGAGTTACAGCAAAAAAAAAAGAAAAGAGGGACAGACAGGTTGGTAAAACACACACTAGGCTGTCCGCTTATCCTGCTATTTCGAATTAGGTCGCTTTGCGGTTGGTCCTGGCGTTTTATGCGCTACCGAACACACAGGAAAACAGCAAAATAATAAATGCATTACATACATACAATATATGTAAAATAAGATAAGTGTTCCAAAAATTAAACAAAAAATCCAATGGGGTACCCACCCATGCAAAAAACAAGAATCAAGGCGTATATTTTTGAATTTCATTTTCTATTTTTTAATGGAAATGAATTCATTTATATGATTTGTGTTTAATACAACTAAGCATAATAAAAGAATTAAGTAACACATTAAACTTTCAAATTGAAAGTATTTTTTGGATAAATTGAGGGTACACAACATAAATAGGAGTAAGGGAAAATTAAAACCATTAATATTTGTAAGTATGTATGTACATATGTATGTGCTTTATAAATAATAATTTTTTAAAGCTATATGTGGAATAGTTTACCTGGTTGTGGCCATTCTTTGGTATAAAAATTAATATGACCGCCGCCACTACGTACCGCTGCTGTTAAAGCCCAAAAATTTTACTAAAAAGTGCAACAACTTACGGTAGGCTTTAAGACCGGCCAAAATTAGTTAGGAAGGAGGAAAGCAGGTCTGGTAACTGATATCCAAAGCACACTTAAATTGTGGAGGGTACATTTATCCACTTTGCTAAAATGGTGACTGCGCAAGCGTCAAAATGTAATAAAAATTACATAAAAATTCGATAAAGTTAATAAAATGGTCTTTAAAATTTTCAAACTTTTAATCAGAATTTTGTTAATCTTTTCGGGTATTCAGTTTGGAGCCAATTCAATTTCAATATAATAACTTTCCCTCAGTCAAGTAAACATCTGGTCGAAAGAAAGCGGGCTTAGCGTTAACCCTGCAAAGACTGAGATGGTACTCTTCACGAGGTAATATAAAATTCCTGCTTTCAAACCACCCTCATTGAACGGGGTTGAACTCACGGTCTCAACCGGGGTCAAGTACCTTGGAGTTATTCTAGACAAGAAGCTCGAATGAGAAAAAAAGGGGGAATAAAACCACACTTATTTAGTACACCGAATGTACACGGCGTTGATAATACCTATTCTCTTCTACGGGGTTAGCGTCTGGTGGCCAGCGTTAAGTAAAACCTTGGCAAAAGCCAAAATGAAGCGAGCTCAGCGCATGGCTTCCATGATGGTCACGCGAGCGTTACTTTCTGCACCTACTTAATCTCTGCAAGTAATTTTAAATCTTCCACCGGTAGATCTATATGGTAAATTTCTGGAAAGATCTAAGGTACGGGCATGGAAATGTTCTGGAAGCTCTCCCGAATACACTAAGCAAAATAGACTACACTACTCCTCTACTCTGCATAGACAATAAATTCTCCATAAGAATCCCACAGAGAAACGAATGGGAAGATGCCATAGACCTAGATCCAGAGTCGACGGCGGTGTTTACAGATGGTTCCAAACTCAACGAAAGAGTGGGCGGCGGGACCATTGTAGCGTTTTTTCAGGCAGAGCTAAATGCCATAATCGAGGCTGCTTGGTGTCTAACAGTGTCCGCTATCTACAGACAGACCTGTCGCTATATACTCCAACAGTCAAAGGGCTATTACATCTCTTAATTCCCACAAACAAACGTCCCAAGTTGCCATAAAATGCAGAAATTCCCTCACTCTACTTGCGTCGAAGCGTTCCGTGACTGTGACATGGGCCCGTGGGCACAATGACATTCCCGACAACTGCACGGCCGACGAGTTGGCAAGGAAAGGGACGGAATTACCTATGATAAATTCTGCTCTGCAAGCGGGCATGTCTCTAACCTCTTGCAAAAAAAGTTTAAAGACAAAACTCATCGAGAAGGTGAATATTAGGTGGCCCTGGAACCCACTTGGTAGATTACCAGACAAGTTTGGCCAAAGGTTGACGTAAAGCGATCCAAAACGCTGATTCGACTGGACCGATCTTCTCTCAGACTAAGGGTTGGGGTAATAACCGGACACTGCCTTATGGGCACACACGGGAAGAGATTGGGATGCATTACTAACGATTTCTGCCGAAGCTGCAGGGACGAAGAGGAAGTGGAGAACATCGACCACTATCTCTGCCACCCCGTCCCGCCCTGGCCAAGACTCGAAACCAATTCCTAAATGGGTATTTTGTAGACTGTTTGGCCGACCTGAGCAAGTTTTCCAGATCTTCTGTGCCATGTAAGGCGCACTCGGTAGTTCACCTTCTAAGGGAAGGAAGAAGAAAACGTAATGGCTCTTGCCAGCGGTATCACAACGGGCTTTGTCAACCTACGTGTGCATCCGTGAACTTGCATGGTTGCAGCTGCTCTAACCTCAAGTGAATAAAAAGTCGCGTTGATTTTTGATAATTTGTTTTTTTTTTTTTTGCTGACGGTGTTGGGCGAATGATCAGAATTTGTTCGAATAACAAACAGTACCGCTGAAAAAATTTATCAAAACTCATCGGGAATTTATAGGCACTTAAAATCTTATTATAGTAAAATTGAATGGACCACATATCCGAAAAAATTTTAAAAATTCCGCTTAAAAAGTTTAAAATTTCGATGACCATTTTTTAAATTTGTCAAATTTGTATATACTTTCTAAAAAAAAAATGTAAACCGTTATATGTGTATGGTTTATACTATGTAGTTAACTGCACTTTTATAAAAAATTATTGAAAATAAATTACTCTACATATATTGAATTTTGTTGCTGATATGACCGCCACAGTATTTTAAGAAAAAGTTTAAATTTGAGCAAAATCAGATGAAAGGCAAATTTATGTAAGTGGAAATATATAAGAACTCTTCCTTAAAATTCTACAAACCCGCTGTCTTAATAAAGAAACTCTCTTTTCCAAAATAAATAACGACAAATATTAAGATCTAGTAATAACGGTTGTATTGAAAATCTTGCTGCGAATCTGAAATTCGTAAATGCAAAATTAACTCTACGCTTGTTTTTTTGAATCTTTAAAATAAAAAAATAAAAAAATTAGCTTCAGAAGAATAAAACATACAGTAGTTGAGGTATAATATAAGAAAGATTGAAAGATGTTAGAAAAAAGTCGTTACAATCGCTACATAAATAAAAAAGTTACAACCTTTTGAAAACAGCATATAAAAGCTGTTATTACTTAGTGATTACTTTGTTTCATAAACTCTTAAATTAAAAAAAAAAAAAAACAAACGAAAAAATAGTGTAAATCAAAATTTGGGAAAAATATTTCGGTTCTGTTTATATGCAAACATTTACTATCGACTGGCTTAAACAAATTTTCGAACTTTTCCACTTTATTTTCACTATTTTTGGTAGCACTCGAGCATCGTAAGTCAAGTCAATTAGACAAAACTGCATGTGCAGAACTATGAATTCACATTCAAAATTTTACCTTTTTTTTGAAATCCTATTTTCGATATGTTTTAGCATATACTAAGCCTTGACTTCTTCATATGTATAACTATAGTCAAAATTATAGGAGTGCGGCAATTTCGAATATCTTTATTTTACTTTGAATCAAACCAAACCATTTTTCGGAGTGGTTTTCGGTTCTGTTCGGTTTTCGAAGTTTGAAGAGGAGTTGGGATGATCTCCGAAATAATTAGGCTGACAAATTAATATATGCATTCTTAGCTAAAAGTTTTTTTTTTAATAAAAAAAAAACATTTAAACGATGTAAAAATGTAAATTTCTGATTTTTACAATTATGTAACAACAATGTTTTTCACGCTAATTGTTTTTGTTAACTTGAAATAAAAATTTAAATTGTAATATAACAGAAAGCATATAAATTAAGTACACAATTTATAAAAATTCAAAAAAATTTTCATCAACATTTTTTATTTTAATTTGAATTTTTAAAAAACTTTGTTTTATATGATATTCGTAATGTTTTTCATGATATATTTTTTGGTGTTTTTTTTTTAACAAAATGCATATATAAATAAAAATTTCAAACTTTGTGCAAAATGAATAAAAATTCATTCATAAAATTTTCAAATTTTTTAATCAGAATTTTTCGAACTGTATTGGGTATGCAGTTTTGTGCCTCATTATATTTTAGCACAATAATGTGCAATTCTCAGAAAGGTAGAAATACTGGTGGATTTTTGACAAATTTTTGAAATTTCGATCGTAAACTTCATGTTATAGAATAAACTATATTTAAGAAAAAATACAAAAAAAATTAATCATGAAAAATGTTAAGAATATTATATGTTCATTCAAGGAAAAAAACAAAATTTAAGAGTTCAAAATACTTTCATTTTTTTGCATAGTATAGGCTTTCAACTTATAGTAAGTAATAACAGAGTGCTAATACTTTTCTTCCATAAACGAATTGCCACCAGAAAGTAAAATTTTATTATTTCTCTACCAATCCACGTTAGCAGTACAGTTGCAGTACAGTTGGCGATTTATTTTATTTTGATCGTGTTTGCTACATTTGAGTTTGAAATAATTCCATATGTTTTCTTTCACATAAAAATCAAAAAAAAAATCGCCTCTAAAAATGTTTCCCCTAATGAATTTGCTAATTCTACCTCGAAATGTTTTTGATGTTAAAAATCACTGCACCTGAATCCACACACACATACACATACGGAAATCGGTAATAATAAATACCATAATATAGGGTGACAAAAAAGCCACACCACCACCAGGTTTTAAATATCCAATGTCGAAATTTCCGCCAACGCCAGCTGCTGATAAAAAACATAGTAAACCGAATTCGAAAAATCACTTTGGCTCGTGTTAGTGAATAAAATATGGCCATATAAATTTAGTTCGCAAATTTCTGTTTCCTCTCTTGCCTTTTACGCTAAGTACACATTGTGTCGTATTTATTGCAAAACGTCTAAAAATAAACGTCGATTCAGGAGAAAAAAAGGAGTATAAAATTGCAAATTCCTTAAACTGAAATTGATATCCATGCGGCTAAACCACAGAGCACCACACCACGTTCAGTCACGCTTTTGTAATTTATTTTAGGTAGGTATGTATGTACATACAAAGCATACATTTTTTGCAGACCTTGCGGATTTTTAATATGCATGTGTGTTTGTGTGTGTAAATACCAAAATATACGTAATATTAAATTTTACATATCGATAATTGATGGAGGCATGTGACCAGAAAAGGTTACATATTATATTTATGTTGTGTAAAAGTTGTTGTTATTGCAAAGAATATGGTTTGATTTGTGACCTTTTGAGGATTCCGTATGCAATTATTTGATCTTACCTAGCAACAAGAATAATAATAATAATAATAATTTGGCGCGTGCATCAGTTAATTACTTTATGTTTGGGCTGAGCTACTCCTTCAATTAGTGTTGTGTGACTTGAAGTTAGAAAAGCAAAAAATTCATAGAAAACCATGGTTCAATTATTAAAAGTTTGCTCAGTATTCCCATACAAAGGGTTGCATTTAAGAAAGATGGAGAAATGGGGAAAAAAGAAATCCCTTTTGGCAAAAATCGGGGCAAACAGTATTTTTTTGCTTTAATGGAAACAAACGGTTTAAAATAAAAGTTAAAATTAATATTTAAATGTAAATAAATATTTTACTTTATGTGAATAAATCCCGATGATATTACTGAACCTGGTAATTCTAGAATTTCTGATACATGTCTGTCTTTTGGCTTACTATTGCTCATGGACGAAGATGTGCTAAGGGGAGTTGCAAATTTAAAATCATCCACTCAAATTGATGTAGACGATCTATCGCCTATTCTCTTCAAGAACTGCTCTACTCTTATTAAGCCTTTATTGTTAATTTTTTAACTTGTCGCACATATTACCACAACTTAGGAAAAATAGAGAAAAAAACGAATTATAGACCGATTGCTGAATTGACAACGGTTGCTAAATTTTCACCGAGTCTTCCAATAGATCATTTACTGTTCTCGTATAGGAAATCTTACAGTTTAATATCTACGAAAAGAGACTCTCGGTATGAGTTTGGCATTTGGTGCCAAAAACAAAGGGCATTACTTTTTCAACCTACCAAACAACTCCCTGCTTTCGAAGCTCTCATCGTCGCGCCACAATTTAAAATAATTTAATCGATCAGGGATGATAAATGAACTTTTCGAAATTTTGCAAATGACAGAAAGCAATGTACGAATTCAAACAAAAACGTACCTACTATTTTTTAATTTTCAGTAAAAAATATTTTTGATATATTTCTAAAACAATGTTTAAAGAAATGTTTTAAGCAATAAGAATTAAAAGTTGAAATAAAAATTTGATATTTAATTTTTTCAGCGAAAAAGTTTTTCCAACCTCTGGAATCTTTAACATACCCATGAAATATTTACATATATTTTATTATATCGATTTAGACTTCTTTCATTCGGAAATTATAATTAGAAATGGATAAATATTTAAACTGAACCTGCACCTAAAGAACTGAAAGAATTTATATAACTTAGTTATCGAAGTTATTAAAAGAGATAAGATCGTGTAAAGAAGTTTGTTTGTAGTTTTCGACATCTATTCAGTATTCTACTTATTGCCCTTGTCTTTTTAGGAATCCGTTTTTTTTTTTATACCAATTGGCTTTCAAATATTTGGAGCAATCTCTCCCAAAACACTTCAACAAATTTCCTCTATACCTGATATTCGTGGTACCTACTTTCTTCACCTTCGAAATTCAAATGTGAAAGAAGGAAATTTTATATTCATGATACGAGAATTGGCGAAACGGAGAAAAATCTCTGGAAGTTTTTATTCAAAATCGGATTGGCATTCTTTTGTTTATTTTTACTAATGGTACTTCTAATTTTTACGACAATTTTTACATATTTCTACCACTATTTTTATTAATGCTATTACTAATTTGTACCACTATTTTTTTTTACTAATTTTTACAACTATTTTTACTAATTTCTTTCACTATTTTACTAAATTCTACCACTATTTTTATTAATGCTATTACTAATTTCTACCACTATTTTTTTACTAACTTTTACCACTATTTTTTTTTTTACTAATTTCTTTCACTATTTTACTAAATTCTACCACTATTTTTATTAATGCTATTACTAATTTCTACCACTATTTTGATTAATTTTTACCACAATTTTTTATTAATGCTACTACTTATTACTACAACAACTTTTAATACTTAGGTGCACGCGTGTTTTTTTTAAATCTTGTAAAACCAAATTGTAAGACCTTCTCATCCAATTCAGCTTATTATCTCTGTGGTCGATACATCATTTTCATGTCGTTCTCATGACGCCCGTAATAGCTACATACGTACATTTTTCTTGCAATTTCTTTCTTCTAACCAACCCAACTAGTTTCGTAAACAATTTGGCCGATAAGAACTTTTGAAGTGGCAAAATTTATGTTTATTCAGTTAAATGTATTTTCTACTTACATATTGGAAATAAATATTGCTGAGAAAGTTTGTCAGCCAGAAACGTTACTAATTATAGTTGAGTAGGGTACTGAAGCAGCGATTTCGTTTGCATAATAAATCCATTCGATTAAATGAATGTAAATAGTTTCCGTAGCATACAACTACAGCCATACATATACGATTTGGTATAATGAATTGCAACAAATGCCAATGAAATCACTTAGGCATAACGACCGACAACAAATGAACAAACGAAAACACCGGCGTATACCCAGCCGCCTGCCAGTGCGTACGATCTGAACGAGTATTAGCTATGTAAACTATTTTATTGACGCCATCTTTGTAAAGCGAGACCGAAAATCATTCGATTGAAGGCGAGATTTCATGCTCAATTTAGCGTTAGCAAACCAAGCGAGCAACAAAATATTTATGTATTTAGTTAAGCAACCTCACTTTCAAAATACAAATTTACTTATACACCAACAAAATGTCCTTCAAAGAAGCCTACCTACTCTCCCACAAAATAGCACGTCAACTGTGTTGAGGCAACAGTGAATGTATTGGTTAGTAAATCAAAGCTTTCAAAAAAGTTGAGCAAGTCAAACCATTCTTTCTGCCTCCTAGTCGTTGTCCATTCGCCGTCTATAGTCTGACGTACCAAAAATCCAATACCTACTATGGCACTGCTTTGTTTACTAAGGTGCTCTACGCGCACTCTCCCCACCTCTCTCACTCCCCACCTCTCTCACTCCCCATCTCTCTCTCTCTCTCTTATCACTTTTCTAAGTTTTCGCCATCGCTATTGTTGTTTATGTTATTTCGAAAGTCTCAACTGCTTGGTCGTAATTTGGCTTTGAAGCTATTCTTTGCTATAAGTATATATTATCGGTATGTATGTATATCCATTCGTGTGGTTGTGTGTTGGTGTTGCGTCAAGCCATCTTCCCCATTATAAAGTATGTTGTCCTGTTTCGGACACTTTTAGAAATTAATTTTGTTTTCCTTTTTGGCTGGAAAATTCATTTTCTTTACTAGTTTTGTGGTTAGTTTTTTTTTGTATTTACATTTTTACTTTGCCAATAATGTAAGTAGATAACATTGAATAAAGCTTTCATAAAATTCAACATTTGAAACGACTTTTGAAGTTTTAAGTGCGTAGAGAAGAAATTCTGATTATCCTTTGAAACTGCGATGCCGAAGCTCAACTTCAATTCCAAGCACGAATATTAATTATGAAAAATAAAATAACATGTTTTCGAAATGCAGCTGTGTAATTAGAGAGCGTCTGGGTTTGAAGAGATAATGATTATAAAATTTGAATTTTTATTTAACGTAGAAAATGTGTATGGGCTATTGACCTTATTCATAAAAAATGTAATAGATTTAAAGAGCTTCATAAAGTGAATTTTCATAAGAATTTTTGATTTATAAAGTCTTCTTTATTTTGGTTTTATTAATTTGGATAATAGGTTTATTTAATGAAAACGCCAGTCTCAATCTACCGGTGGGAAAGTGTGCACGCTCGCATCAAATGTTCTTCGTAAAGTATACGTCTCATCGAGCCTCGACTCTTAGGTAGTTTAAGATTATTAGTTGGATGTTTATTGGTATCTCGTTCAACAAAACCTTGAATGTAGTAATTTAAAAGATTGAAGATGCGGGTTTACTTATTTTTCAATTTAATTGGCTCTGAAACCAACTAAGCGAGTTCAACATTTCACGTAAGTAATTCCTTCTTTCTGCTTACTGTCGCCAATTGGAAATACCAAATGATACCAAGTTCTTTTCATTTGGTCTCCTAAACCTCTACCGGTATCAGTGAGAACCGCGTTAAATATTCCCAGCGCACGTGGAACGTTTAAGTTCATTTGCCGTATGCAGCTTACCTTTCCCTCGTCTACTATATGCGCCAAGACAAAGACATATAGAGATCCATAAATCTTTCGGATAATCTTTCTCTCAATTCCGCAATGTGTCATTTCATTCCATGTCGACAGCGTCCATGCTTCTGCGGCATACAATAACTCGGTTCTTAAACCGAAGTTGTCGTAGTGACCCCAGCAGAATCGCCCTCTCAGTTTCGCTCACTGCCAAACGGATGTTTGGGTGAAACCCAATTGCGTGGACTTCTACACTATGCTATTTTTTTCTCGTGGTGTCGAAAGTGGGTTCAAAATTGACCAAGATATGGTTCGATTGTCTTCTCTCGAGTGCTTTCAAGTGTTAGCGTGTCGTAAATATGTGGTCGATGGTATTCTTACAAGGTCTGAAGCTACACTGATAAGGTCAATTCAGTTCATTGATCGTTTGCTTTAGTCAACGTGATCTACAGAATTGTATATACTAAGCTTAGGTCCCGCGTTATTTGGCGCATATTACAGGATAGCCATTATTGTGGATTGGGCAGAGCACACCTAAATTTCAATCGATGGCCATTCATTCGTCCGACATGCATGCTCGAATTGCTTAGCTGGTAGTCCATTCGCGTATTGGGATTAGGTTCTCCATCTTCTCGGGCGACGCTTTCGCTGTCACCATTTAGCAAAGTGTCCTTTGGACATAAGCCACCAAGTCGCCGTTCTTATTCTTGCACTAATCTCCCGCCGCATCTTTGGTTGCATTTTTTAGTACTTTTCCTGTCGGCTAGCATCTCAACCTTTTCACCCTTACGTATTTCGATCTCTCTTTTCTTTGTGACAGTAAGCACTCTCATTCAGCTCGTGTTGTGACCGCTCACAGCGTGGCCCTGCAGGCAGCATCTTTAATTTCCTCAGTGACGTGGCATTTCTGATCGTATCAGTTGTACATTTGCTCGATAATCCGAGTCAATTTTCGATCCTCGGAATGTACGTTTGTCTAATACGCTGGAAACATGTCTAACGCACCATGTAGTCTGGTGAGTTTTTCTATGCTCGAACCTGGTTCTACAGACTACCATGTTTCGAGCTCCGATCAGCCTCAGTCCGTTAGCGGAGGTTTCGTCGCGGAGACCCCACTTTTCGACAGTGTGACCATAGCTCCGTTGCTTACTCAACTTCGCATTGAAGTCACCAAGCACGAGTTTGACATCGGTGACTGCGCTCATAAAACCGTTCTAGACGTACGTGGAAGTAGCCTTCGATCACAATATTCTTCTCTTCCGTCGAAGAGTTTGCTGCGCATCGAGGCATCACACTTGTCTACATTACTTAGCGATGAGGTCTCCCCCACACAAACCCAACATTGAAATTGCGCTCCTTTACATGACAGCTGTAGTCGACGTCGCAAGAACAGCCGAGCAGCAGATCCTCTCCCATTAAGGGTTCGGACATTCCATGTGCATGCGCTCAAATCTAGGAAGGTCTTATATGCGTCTTGTTGATATTTTTCATTGGTGATATTTTTTACGATACCCGCTTGCAGACTCTATTATTTGCTTTAAAAATGCAACATAAAAATAAATAGTAATCAATTGCGATTAGTGCACTGTCGACAAGTAAAGGAAAATAAGGAAAAAAGTTCCATATTTACACACCAAACCGCAGAACTTATTTTGTCCAAATAAATTTGTAAAGCTCTATCAAAACTCAATTAAATTATTACTAATTTAAATAGAGTAATTAGTTCGCTTTTTGCACAAATATGTTGCAGATGCAAAATTTGTTTTTTACACACATTTGTATAACTTTGTACGTAGATATGACTTTCAATTCAATGTAGAGTCATGTTAAAATGTCATAACTAGATTTCGATTTTTTACAAAGATGGTATTTAAACTTTTAAGAGAATATACATATGTAGTTTTTTAAAACTCTCGAAAACTAAGCTTCCTTCACACTGATAATGGGATCTAAATTTTTGCGTAATGCTAATAAATTAAATAGGTAAATAAATCTCAATCATAGCATAATGTAAAGTTATCAATTTTATGACACCACAGTATTATATTATCTCGAATGTTATAGTTTTCTCGGAAATTATAATCAACATTTTATTTGAAGGCAACAAGCTGCATGAAAGTGAATGCAACCGCAAGTTTATTTACATTTATTTAATGAACCTGTCTGTTTACTGTTTACTAGTGTGAATTTTAGTTGTGTAAATATTGCATACCGTTAGTTGTGGATGTAATCTGTAATCATACAAGTTGTAACAAAAATTGTTTTGATATGATTACTGTACATTAAAAATATTAATGAACTTTTAACAGCTGGAACGAAAAAAATTTCAGGATTTACGTAAGCTGGTTTGATTCGAAAATACCTTTAAAAAGGCAGTTTTTTTTATAAATAAAAATAGTTGTTTTTTTTTACATTTCAATTTATAGAACATGTTAAAGCTTAAAATGCCTGTTTAGACTTGCGCGGTATCATTGGAACGGTATTTTCTGCATAACGACCGAACCTCAGCTTAGGCCATTTTCGGCCACAACAGTTGGGTTCGGTTTTGGTTCGGCTTCGGCAAAAAAAAAGCCGAACTTTGGCCGAACATTTGTACATTTTTATTAATTTAAAAATTGTACAAAGCTTTATTTGTGCAATATTTCTCTTTGGGAAAAGTTTCGCAAATTTACATGATGCCGTATAATGAAAGAAATTATTAATTACATAACGAATTAGACACTTTTCGCAATGAGTATCTACTGCCTAGTAATTGTGTTATTTATGAGGATTTTTTGAATGCCCGTGTCTTCTGCTTCATAACTTATTTTTTAAATATATCTCTCTTCCTCCATCGAGTGTATTTAGTGGGTATTTTTTTACATTACAATACAAAATTATTTTATTTCGTGCATTTAAGATATACGTTTTTTTATGGGTATATTTACAAAATTATGTATGTAATAAGCTGAAGTGGAAGTGATTTTTAATAACAATAATATCTATAGCAATATTATAAAATCTAAGGTTTTTTTGAAATGCTTTCATTATTCATTATTTTAGACATTGAAAATTGTCGATTCTGTCCTAAAAACTGGCGTTCAATCGTTCTCTAGTATTTTTCAACCCTTTTTATTTTTCTTTTGTAATAATTTTGTTGTGATAATTTTCTTATTTAGTATTTTATACCTTAAAAATGTTCGGTTCGGATGTTCGGATTCGGTTAGGGTTCGGTTCTAAAAATCGATGTCCAATCGTTCTCTAACTAATTTAATTGCATTTAGCCTGAAAGTAGGCAAACATAAATTGTAACAGTTTTAATATCTTTGCAACAAGTTAGTTTCGTGGAGCACAAATGATTGCGTCCCGTCCGAGGTGAATTCATACTCGGTGGTGGTTGAGCCAGGGTAAAGCGCTGTGCCGATTTTTCGTAGAATGGGAAAATAAAATTATAAACAATTGTATTAAAATATATTTTATTTAACATAACTTTTAACTTACTGCGTCAATCCGCTGTGGGGAGCGCAAAATATTAGAAGTGAGCAACGGCTTCCTTAAGCTTCGGAGGTGCCGAAGTATTTACAAGAGCTTTTTAACGAAAGCGGTAAGTTAGGGCTGCCATTGAATAAAACAATTGATACATACATATATCCTTCTCCTATTAGTATTGTAAGAATTCGCCTTCGACTCCCTCGACTTTTGTAGATAAAGCAAAAGTGGTAAATTTTTGGTAACTGTTATTTATAGGGTAAAAATAAATTTAAGAATTGGCAACAATGGTTGCGTGAAATTACCTTAAAGCTATGGGATATTTTTTCAAATTTAAAAAGAGGAGTTATTGGACGAAGGTTTTCAGGCAACAGTGAAATAGAGACGGGTGTAAAAAAAACAATTTGAAGAGAAATCTATAAAATATCTTTCGTAGCATAAATGCATTACAGTTACGATGTGTTTAGTTTATTTCACTTGAGGTAGATTCCACGCATCTAAGGTCGCGAACGTATTAGCCGCCCCTCGTACATATTGCATGAAAGACTTTTAGCACACACGGCAACGAATTCAAATGACACTTCTAATTGGGGAAAATTAAACACGGTATACAAATACTATATGAGTATATGCTAAGCACGTATCAGAGATACCTGACATTTTCATTGCCGCCTTGGAAGCGCGGTGTTTGTGTTTGCACGCAGTCACTAGCAGCAGATACTGTTGCTATCGAGCGAGCAGTTAGTAGCTACACATTTGCCTAAACATAGTGCATATAGTACATACAGACAGACAGACATACATACATGTGCACACATGCAGGAGTCCACCACCTCCAACGCAAGGAGGAAACAACCCTAAGCAACTAATTGCCTATTGCGCGGTTCCTTGCAAGCAACACCAATACTACCACACATCCATATGTACATATGTGTATATATGTATGTATGTATGTAAATTAGATTGTATTACGATGTGTGGTGTTAAAAAAGTTGAAAGTTTGGTGATTTCAACAATTAAGAGAAAACAAAAAATATCGGAAAATTTAAATCCAAGATTGACTATTAGTTTTTATTAAAACTAAAAATAAAAATCTCAAAAAAACGATCAAACTTGATCAGCAAAATTTAATTTAATCGAGAAAATAAAAATCCCAAAGCATAGATAAAAAATGATCGGAAAATTTTAAGTCCTAGAATAGCTATTATTTTTGTTACAAAAATATACAAATCTCAAAAAAACAATCAAATATCGATCCTATTGGAATGGAAGTGGAAATTATTAAAAATGCACGATCAAACTCGATCAAAGAAATTTAATTCACCAAGTATCGATAAAATGTGATCGAAAAAATAAAAATTATAAAATATCGATAAAATGTCATCGAAAAAATAAAAATCAGAAGGCAACGATTAAATCATAATTCATCATATGGCGGGACCTAGTAAAATCAACAAAATTAGTTTTTTCCCTATAATTTGTCTATTTGGTCTGAGATTTGTATGTATGATATATAGTTGTAAAGGTATTAACCAAAGACACATTTCGGACCTTTAACCTATCATGTCAAACAACATTTTTGTAAATATAAGGTTAGGTTAGGTTAAGCTGACTGGCCCAACCAGAGCTCACATAGATCAAGTAGGTACTTTAAGTTCACAGAAAAGCGCACGACCGCATATAATATGTTCCACCATTTCGTCATCTTTTATCCCTTACCAGACCAAATTTAGCGGCATGCGCCGCCGCCAAGATGCACTGACACGTCAGTAGCCCCACTAAGAGTCTGAAGTCTTCTCTTTTCAGAGAAAGTAAAAAGATCGTGAGCGCAGAACGTAGTTTAGATTTTCACATGAGTTTTCCAACCTTATAGCCCTGTGTTTGCTTCCACGCCCTGACTGCTTGGTTGCTAATACGAATACAGTTCGTGCGATCGTTGGAGATCGGCACTTCCTCTCTGATTTAGTCTTCTAGATAGACATCCAGTTCGTCTTCCCCTTCATTTCCTTATGTCCCTGGACCCAATATAGGTGCACGGTTTTGGCCCCAGCCCAATCTGCCTAGGTTTCTTTTCACTCTACCACGTCTTAGAGCAGGTGCAATGCGAAACCAAAACCTTATGGCTGCCTGACTATCGATGTAATGTTAATCCGCCCGCTAGCTGATTGAATATCTGATAGCAGTGCAGCTGCTTTCTTCACGGCCAGGATTTTTGCCTGATCCGGCAGCTTGTAAGATTTACAGATCTCTGGTTCTGGGCAGTAGACCGTAACTTCAACTCCCTTTTCCATTTTAGACCCGTCCGTGTATATGTGTGTCATTCGTCTTGTCATCCTCACAACCCCGCGCCACCCATCAACCTCTATTGTAGCCCCAAGAAACCGATCGAAGCTCTGGCATGGGATCACGTAGTCGGTTTGTCCAGTCAGAGATGACGCTATACGGATGTGACTGTATGTTCTGAACTCAAACTGACGCGGGGCATAGAGTATAACGTTGGTATAGTTCGTAATGTGCCTGCTATGCTAATCATTGAGAGCCTGTAAACGCTTTATATATGTAAATAATCTCTTTACGGCCTAACAATTGCGGTGAAAATCTAAATCGAAAGTGCAGGAGATAGGCCCCAAGTGCAGCTCAACTTCTCAATTTAGTTGTTTTTACAAGCTGCCGAAAATTTTTTTTTTTCCATTTATGAAGTCCTCACTTAGAAGGTGTTCAAGCACAAAGGTCACATTTTCCACTTTTTTTTTATGATACGGCCTAATGTATGTATATGCCTGTATGCATATTCAAATACTTATATAATGCTATTTATCAGTGCCAATCGCTGTGTGGCGCCTCCGAGCTGCCGCAAACAAAAATCGATAAAATCTGCTTGGCAATTGTTAGCAGTGACGCGATGAGGTGTGAGGTTTAATATACTTTGTATGTATGTATGTGTATATTCGTATACAATATTAGTTGGAAAAGTACCTGACAAACAAAGCTAAATAATTAAAGAAGTCGCTTTAAAAGTAACCAATGCTCGCTTTTGAATAAACTCACAGCACAATAGGCATTACTTATGTAGATTTTATGAGTTTTAGTTGATATTATCATTTCAAGATGTAAATACCTAAGTACTACAACAGTTAATTGAAAGGAATAATTTGTTGTTTGCATAATTTGAGTTTGCCTTAATTTTAGCTCTTTCGCTGATTTTTAGTTTTTTCTTTTCTAAATGACGTAACACTTGCAGGTGGCTTAGATCGATATAATACTCTGGCTTCCTTTATGACACATTTTTGATGATGAAATACGTGGCAAAAGGTCGCCTAATTCCAATACCATGATGTGTCTGATACAGTGGCGAAAATACTAATGAACTTAGTTCCATGTGGGGTCATTGTGATATTGAGTTACTTTAAAAATCGCGCCCCTTAGCTTGCCTTAGTTTTTAGCTGTTATTCTGGATAGATAGCAGCGCTGAAGAAAGAAATATAAGGTATAGTAAAAAAAAATCTATTATTTTTCCAAAAGATGGCTTTAGTAATCTGTATATCGCTTTGTATAAGAGAGTTTTGTTATTGCTTGTTTCAGTATTGTTTGAGCACGCGTCAAAGATGGACGACTGAAAATGTGAACAGTCCTAATACTAGAGCATCCAATCACACGCAATTTTGGTTTCGTCGATTCCGTTCTGGTAATTTTGATATCAGAGATGTACCACGCCCTGGAAGACCAATTGTCGTGGTGACCAATATCGATAAAATGATCGAAATCGTCGAGTTCGACCGTCAAGTAAGCTCTATTTCGATTATCCAGGAGCAAAAAATTGAGGAAAAGCCAGTTTGAAGCCATTTAAATAAGGCTGGATACAAAAAGAAGCTCGATGTATGGGTCCACACGAGGTGACGCAAAAAAAACCTCATGGACCGAATTTCCATCTGCGAATCGCTGTTGAAACGAAACAAAATTGGTCCACTTCTGAAACCGATGGTGACTGGTGATGAAAAGTTGATCACTTACGACAACGTCAAGTGACCAAGCCAGAATTGACGGTCAGGAAGGTTTCATCATGTGTTTGGTGGGATTGGCAGGGAATCGTCTACTATGAGCTGCTCCCCTATGATCAAACTCTTAATTCGGACCTGTACTGTCAGCAATTGGACTGTTTAAAGGAAGCGATCGCCCAGAATCGATCAGCTTTGGCCAATAGGAGAGGAATTGTGTTCCATCAGGACAACGCTCCGGTCCACACACATAGATAGTGACTCGCCAGAAGCTCCAGGAGCTTGGTTGGGAGGTTCTTATACATTCACCTTATAGTCCGAACCTGGGACCAAGTGATTACTGAAGCATTTTCCAAATATATAGCCCCAACACCTTTGTTTTCGAGGTCCTTTTGAAGTTTTGTCAAAAACCTCCACAATAACAAGTAGAACTAACCTTATATGGGTATGGGTACCAATTTAAAATCACATTCAGTTTCCAATACATTTGTTGTGTAGATGGGAATATAAGCTTTTAAGTTCCAGGCGATTAGGGGCAAAAAATATCGTAATTTTCGAGATTTTCGAAATAAGTTTTTCTGCTTGAGACACAAGACCGGTGAACGGCGAATTTTCGCTCAGTAGAGCGACTCCATCAGCAGTGTTCGCCTAAAAATTTCTCTAATACACCCAGAATAAATATAAGGCCATAATGGATTGTATTTTGTGGCTGACGCCAGCGACAACAATAGAAATAAAACTATCGGCGCGAATGGTCGTCGGCCGAAATTCGTTGTTCGCTTTGATTGTGGCGCATTCTCATATTGTCAGTGTATTCTATTTTTGGCAGCGAAAATTCGCGACTCGCCGGTATTGTGCTTCGAGCATCATTGTTCAGCATCTGTGTTCAGCTCCCATGAGCATTCGGCGAATTTGCTTTGTTGCCAGTGGCCAGCGTTTCAATATTAGGCAGATCAACTATTTACAGATTTATACTGCGGCCGCCGTAGCCCGGTGTGTATCTAGCATGTGCGCACTTCACCTGGAGTCCCCTGGGTTCAAAAAAAGCTTGTTTCTAACAGCGCTCGTTCCTTGTTAGACCATGGAAAAACTTCTCACACAACTCTGACGCAGTTCGGAGTAGGCGGTTTGTGGAGTATTACAGCATTCTCGGCTACATTTGTAAGTGCGAACGATTACACAATACAACAACCCTTTTGTGACCAAAATCAAAATATATCAGTACATCAAAAACTAGCGAATCTACTTACTGTAGTTTGGGTATGATAATTATATTACTTACAAACGTTTGTTAATATTCTCTTCTCTTCCATCGGCTCGTGGTCGTGGTTTTTATTGCAACACATCATCATTTCATCTGAAGAAAAAACAAACACAAGAAAAAAAAACTTTGGTGACTAACACTTGGAAGATACTCTGCTCAATGTACAATCTAACTACTGCGACAAAACTTTATTTTTTTTTTTTTTTTGTGACAGTGTAATTGGGAAGGGGTAATGGTTTTTCTCACCTCTTTCTTTGCTCCCTCCCTTGACGAGATATTTACCAACGGAAATGACTTTGCGGTACGAGTATAAGTACATCTGTAAATGTGATGATTAATGCCGAATACTGGCCCAGGACTGATTCAAATTAGTCATTTCGTTCAATGAATCAATTATTTTATACTACGCATAAAATCAACAACAACACATATGTACGTTGACGTCTTTGAGAAAGAAAAATTGTATGTAGAAGAATCTCGCTTTGATGCGAATCGTGGCGGCGCACTCGTTCACAGGAGTGTACGACAATACTTGACGACAAAGTCTCTCCCCCACTACAAATCCATCACCGGACTTGCGCTCCTTTACGTGATTTATGTAATTTCTTGATTGACGGTGATGTTAGCCCTTACTTCGAACATTCCAGGTGCACACTCGCTAATCATAGTCCTTAATAAGTGGCCTGAGGCCGATTTAAAAAAAATGTACATACCTCATCCGAGAAATACTACAATTTTTCATTGGTAGATATTTTTTACGTGGCGAGTCTCAAGCCCTGCTCCCAACCAAATTCTGGAGCATGTTTTGTAAAGATACATTTATATAGCGATCCGCTGCAGATTCTGGTGGGCTCTTAAACCGAAAATGTCGCAGTGACCCCACCAGGTTCGTCTTCTCACTTTAGTTCACTACTAAACGGATGTTCGGGAGCTACCCAGAGGGCACTTGGGTAAAGTCACTCGGAAGTCGAGAGCTGCTTGAACCGCATGCCGAAGAATCGTTTTGGACACTCCCAGGTGAATGGCGATCAGAGACTTTCCCCACTTGTTTAACCTTTCACGCACGGAATCTTCTACCAAATACGGAAGCACCGTTAGCAAAAAAAAAATTAAACTTCCACTTTGTTGTACTGAAATGAAATGGACAATAAAACTGAATACTCCAATTTTTTCTCGAAATTCTGTATAAAAACTTTGAAATCTTGTGTAAAGTTTGTTGAACTTTTTTTCTCATTTGAAACTTTGATTTAATCCTTTTTTGTTGTAGAATAAACCTTATTTGGATAAAATAAACAGATAAAATTAAATAAAGCGAAATAAATATTCACAGTTCTTATTTCCACCCACCTAACAGCAAAAGCTGAAGCAACATTTTTGTATAATTTGTTGTTAAAAATTCACAATATGACTTAAATTACATTGCAATTTGTTTTTCGCGTTTTCCTAAGACTCAATAATCTTTTGTATTGTAGTGTATGTGAGGGATTTACATACCTATATACTTATATATAAAGCTAGGACCAGTTTACATCTACATACATCTTTTCCAGCGAAGAAATATCTTCGTACATATTCCATGCTAAAAAAAAAAAAAAACTAGCGCGAGTCACCATAATCCCGGCTAAGCGGAAAATTTGGTTGAATATAGTACCACAAAAACAATGCGCGATGATAATGAGGCTACAAAATTGGGGCACTATGCCCCGCAAAGGGAAGGATTAAAAATGCAAAGAGTTTTTTAAAAGCGTCGACAATGACAAAATGAATGAGGATAAAAGTGGAAGCGCGCGCGAGAAAAGCTGCCTCGACGAGCGATGGACCGACACAGACATTGGCATGTAATAACCCACTCATAGGCGGCGTTTGGATAAATGAAGGAGAAATAAAATGAAAAATATAATAGAAAAAAAAGAATTAATTAAAATGTATTCACTTTTCGATTTCGCTAGCATTTCGTTTCAAATGCATGCTTTTTTCCGCTACTCTTGATATAAATATACAGTGGCGGA
This sequence comes from Anomoia purmunda, assembly GCA_951828415.1. NCBI lineage: Eukaryota > Metazoa > Arthropoda > Insecta > Diptera > Tephritidae > Anomoia > Anomoia purmunda. The sequence goes on from OX639995.1 coordinate 42,894,277, forward strand.
CAATAAATTGGGAAACGAAATTTTTGCAAGTTTTGACTATTTCTTTTGAAAATGAATGAAAACAAACGAAAATAGTGAAAACTTGTAAAAATGTCGTGTCCCAATTTTATTACCGACACTGTGGGTACATAGTTGAGATGGCTGCCAACACGGGACCCCCGGGACTAATTTTGAAACGGATGGGATGGGCGGGTTGGGGAATATCTTCAAAAATTTGTTGGACAAAAAATAGTTTTCCGATACTCCCGATAAAATCGCCAACTTCCAAAAATGCAGAAAATTTTCCTAAACAATTTTTTTAACCCTCCATTTAGAAAACTAAAATGCGTGTGAATGAAGAGAAATTGATGTTATTCAATATAAAGGTACAGCTACTGTTGAAACTATTCTAGAAGACTTAACCAAGAAGTGCTGAGAAAAGTGAAGCCTACCTCCTATAAGGGGTTTTCTATTTACGATTCACATTTGTATACATAACTTTTCATGTATAAAAAGCATTTTAAAAAGAACTGTTTCCAAAGCCCTTTATGTAGGTAGGAAAATATGAAGGCCTTTCATGGCGCATCCCAAATATGCCTCCCACCATTCTCTGGGTAGCGAAAGCTGAAAGCCTGCAGTGTTTCCACGAAAGGAATAAAAAAACTCCTCACTCTCTGGAAGGCCTTTTGAAATGGCTTTGGACTCCTGATTTCATCTAATTAGAGTGTCACAAAAATGAATTTCCAACAGAAAATTCGACCGCCTTCAAAATCGATAATTTGCCTTCGAGGTTTGATGAGTTTTTTTGACGAGTCTTAAGCTCGAACTCCATACCAGTCTTTTCAGACGTTGTGGTTTTCGAAGTTGTTCAGGTTTTACAGGCATTTCAGGCGTTAGAATTTGACACCTCCATGCAAAAATTTTCAGGTATGATATTTCTTCAAAATGTTTACATTGTACAAAAGAATTTTTGTAGAGAAGAATTTTAGCAAAGTAATTTATCGATATTATGGTACCATCAACGTACTATCAAAAGATTCCATGCATTTTATTGTCTAAGTTTTAAGCAAAATTTGCATAAAACATTGGCAGAGTTATCGATATCTTCGTTGTCGTATTCACGCGTACCAGAACTAAGTTCGAACTATGTTCGAAACAGCTGTTTGTCACTAGAGTCTGAAACATCTGGGAAAAGTTAAAAATTTGGCTACTTTTAGGCGTTCTGGGCATTTCGGACTTTAGTTATGGAGGTGTAAAGGCGTAAAGCTGGAAGTCTGTTTATACAATATATAAACTACATATTTGTTACCTGCGACTTCGTCTAAGTGGCTTACTTCGTCTAAGCGGCTTACTTCGTTTCCATATACTTACAGAGGTCTCTTGTTTTACTCACAGTAAAGATGAACTCCATTTCAAAGTTAGTAGCAATTTTTTAACACATTTTTCAGGATATTTGCCAAATATAGCTACAACTAATTGAACTCAGGGGCATTGTTTATAACTGCACAAAGCATATTAGAACATAACTAATTCGAAAATATGGATTTTCTGGAAATTTCGACTACAGAGTCATCTAATGGATTTCTATATAAATATTTTCAATATTTTTATACAAATATAAAATATATCGGATCCATTTTTCGTAAAAATGCTTCTCGTACCACCCCCATTGCCCATTTTCTAATTTCGTAAAAGTCGGAGCAAAAACAGAAATTTCCTGAATAGCTCGCCTCTTGCGGCACCTAGCGCATTTGGTTATCATTAAATTATTTTTTCTAATATCATCAACATCGGACTATAAATACGGATGTTTTGAATATCTTGAATAAAGCGCCATCTTGCGGTATTCAAATATAGCCTATGCCCGTGCCAGGGATCTAATGGTTATCTACGGTACACACATGACAAATTTTGCAAACTTCGGGATGGACGGGATTGTGACCGAAGTTTTAGTACCTACATAGTATATGTTTGTATGCATAGGTAGCGTCTTGTTTTTCCATCGTCTACGAGCAGCTTTGCTTTTTCTCATTACATTTTCGTTTTGCTATGCAATCTTTGCTTGACTTGTCTGGGTTTTTAGTTCAAAGATTTGCTCATTTAGCTCGGAGGTAGCGTTTGCAGAACATTTGCTCCCATTCAAATGATGATGAGATGCTTGAAAGTTTCCGCTACTTTGGCTAGCTGCGTAGCTTGGCAGAGGGTTTGCGGGTAGAGCTTCAAAAGATAATTTTTATTTCATAGCACATGCAAAAAATTTGCATGGGATAAAAGGCGGTAGAGTAAAGTAAAAAAATTTATCTGTTAAGCCGAGCGCTCAAACGCTAATAACTTTTCAATTCACTACTGATTGGTTCACTTAGCGGTAGAGCTAGCGGGCAAATCAAGCATGTAAAATGAAAATAAAATAAAATAAAATTTATGAATGCTAGTGAAAGTGAATATCCAAATGCGACCAAAGTAGTACCTGTAGCATTTCATGCACAAAGTGAAATTTTACACAAAGACGCGTTGCAAATGCAATGCTCCCCCCGTTCCGGGCCTTGCAATTCTCACTCGAATGTTTACTTTCGATGATACATTTAGGTTAGCACTGTCAGAGCTTACTGACATATTGTATGTATAAGTACAGTTATTCATTAGATGTACCCAAAAACTTGAGTTCAATGAAAAGTGTTGAAGAAAAATCGAAATGAAAGTAACAAAAAACGCAAACTAAGAAAATATGCAAATCATTTGAAAGCCACTTGAATGTTTGACGTTGATGGGTTGCATTCTGAGTGAGTTTGAGTGGCAGCAACTTTTGTATCTGATCCAGTATTAAAATCAGAATTGAATTGTTAACTTTCTATTGTGTATAGCTAGAACGCATGAACTCTTCAACGTTCTATGTGAAAGCTTTGAAGCTTAGTAATGAACTATACATAGATAGAGTAGCATACCCGTTGGATGAGTATACAATTATTTAAAAACGAAATAAATAATATTAATAAGAGCGGGCAAATTTCATTATTTATGGGATTCAAATTAATTCATTTGAAAGCCTGTCGGAGCCTTACTCTCTGCGAGTTTGTCCTTCCTTCTTTCGAAATATAGAAAACATCTCCATTAGTTTGTATACTATGGCTGCAAAATTGTTTAGATTTGAGGAAAATTCTGCATGAAATTAAGGTGAAGTTAAGTGAAAGTTTACTCGCCAAGTCCCGCCATACAGCGCACCGGTCCCATATACGCAACGGATGAAAATATAAGGAATAGTCGGAATTCGTTACTCCTAAAAGTATAAAAGTATTATACCATGGTAATTCAAAATTTGTTTGCAATATCTTTGTATGCAATTCATGCCAACACACAGAGATGCCTGCAGATTAGATTAGATTTTAACTCTCAATGCCAGAGTTGCCAATTCGTATCATTTAAACAACATCGGACGTGCTCATAAACTACAAGTTTGAGGTAGCCGACGGACCAGGCTTTATATATATTTTTTTTATTTATTATTCTGAAAGTGCACCTTTTCAAGAGTAAAAAGCCAGAGGTGGGGTTGCAAAAGTTAGCTCGCTTTTTTTTTTTTTTTTTTTTGCATCATCTACTAAATTTTGAATTTTCGGACAGATGGTGTTTTCAATAGAGTGGGAAAAGTATTAAAATATTTGGCTAAGCGAAATGCCAAATATTTTCGTACATCATTTAACATATTTGCTCCTACCTACAATTCTCGGTTTGACCGTTACTTCAAGAGGCCCTTCAAAAACAAATTTGGAAAGTCGTTAGAGTATTAAACTGTTCTAGAAAGTAATTCTGCGACAAATTTTACGACAAAACTGCGTGCGAGTAAATCCGAGGTCTACATAAAAATTTACATATCATAGTTGAAGGGGGTATATTTATTTTGTGTGGTTGTCGGATAGATTTCCTGAGCACATAAATTTACTAAGGTAGATAGAGAAGAGTGACTATATGATACAGACCAAAACCTTAACGATAAATAAAAATGCATTATTTATACTAAGTATTGCAACGATAACAACAGCGGCAACAATATCGAAAACTTATATGATAGTGATGCAATTGATGATACTATGGGTATATGGCAAACGGTAGCAAAATACATTAGAATATAAATTTTTGACAGTTCTGAGGTGAATATAATTTGCCGAAATTTTTGACAACAAGCAGAATAAAAAAGAAGAACGAAATTAGTATGTATTACATAAGTACATACGAAAATTAAGCGAAAGTGCAATAATATGTTGCGGTGCAACCGAATAATGCACTGCCTTTAATAGTATCTTTTGTATATTTGGTACACTTCGAAATGAGAAAAACCCAACTCATACTGTTTGTGTTTCCGCACGTACGTATGGACCGAAAAAAATTTAACTTTAATGTTAGCTGTAAAGGAAAACGGACAAAGAGTGCTATGAATTCATTTTCATAAATACTATAAAGCGAAGAAGGGAAGTGGTCATTTGATACCCGATGTCCATACAAAACTAACCAACAAACTAACCACCAGTTTCCCGCTAATTAATGCAGAAAAATATAGTGAAAACGACAATTTATAGTTATGTATGCAATTTAGCATAGAAGAAAGTAAGTAAATGAAAAACTCAATCTGATTAAGTTAGCGCCGTGCGTCTGGCAACAAAAAAATGGCGCCCATGTGCCTAAGAAGAAGTATGCAATGGCGATCGTATTTTTTTAATTTTAAGCCACCGTTTCTGTTGCAATGGTTTTGAAAAATCAATGAATGAAGATTCCTTTAAATTCACATGAAGTACATGAATTCCATTTATATTGTTTCACTAATGTAAATTGCAAAACAATTTTGCTATAATTTCGTGTCTTCATTGTTAGGTGTTCATGTTCAAATGATCTTGGTAGCGCTTGTTCTACTTTTTAGAGGGCTTTATATAATGATTCCCTAGTTTTATACTTCCATAGCCGAGGAGAAACTTTTGCCTTTTTGTACCTACTTCTCTATGAAATTACTCCTCCGAAACGGCTTGAAATTTTTAATGTACTTTATATTTGGTAGGTACGAGTTACCACCTGTTTGCAGATTAGAATTTAATTAAATTAGACACAAGCATATAAAATATTAAAATATGAGTATCAAACGGTTCGTTTCGCTAAGGGGAAGGATTATAGTTTCCTATATTTTGAGGAGGTGTCCCACCCGTTTAAAAAGTCGTATGGAATTCAATAATCAATTAGTGTCAAACTGTTCGTCTCGGCGATGAAAAGGTGCAGATCTGGTTAAAGAAAAATATATATTTTTAAAAAGGAGTCTTACTTTAAAAGCTCACTTCTCGAGAGAGAGAGCGAGCTTATAAGCACATACTTTATTTTACTTTTAAACTTTAATTTAATTTGTTATATGTATTTTAAGGCAAAAATGAAACCAGTCCAATATGTATAAAAATATGTCTTTAATACCCGAAACTTATGGGTTTGCTAGAGAAAAGCGTTGCAAAGCGTTGCATATGAAAATTTCAAAATTTGTTTGCTTGCCGTGCATAAAAATTAGTTTGTTGCTTTTTAGGGCATTCAGTACGTGCTCAAGTAAAACAATAATAAACTTGAACTGTTAAAAAAACACACACAGAATAAAGCAGCAGCAGCCTTCCTTCCCTTTTCTATTTGACATGAGCTTATGTAACAGTAAAATGAAGTGGCAATAAATGTTTCATTGTGCAAACATTCTTTGTAATTGTATGTACATTCCATAATTATTACTTATTACACATACATACATAAATACCTACATATATATGCAAGTAATTGTAAGCTAAATACATACCTAGTCTACGTCTACAATACAACAACAAGCCATAGCGAACTCATAGAATGTGGTATCTCCCATCAGCTGACTGCTTGTTTTATATCCTCAATGAGTGGTGAAAATGTCAAATTCATTATGTTTTTCGAATTGTGTAATTCACACTATTGTGAATGAATTCACCCATTCGCTTTTGGTTATCTTTCTTAGTTTTTCTGACATTCTCTACACCACTCAAAAGCAAAAAAAACTAAATATGCATAGCTCTTGTATTTGTAATGACGCTACCACCTTATATGAACTCGCCTTGCAATAAACTTTACATGAGTACAACTATAACTATGTACATATGTCGCGATATCGTTGTATCGTTTTTCTTTATTTATATTATAGTAAGTATGTACATACATTCATATACTTACAAAAGTATTTGAGTTCAAAATTCACGCAACAAATGAGTTTTGCCAAGTGGACGACGAGACGGCAACGTCCTTGACTCCTAAAGAGTTTTTCGTAGTATTTTTTCGCTTTCCACACACGTTACCAACTTTCGTATTGAGCCCATTGGTACATACTTACATAAAATATGAAAGTATATATATATACATATATACAGTTGATTCTGCTTAGTTGCTCTGCGGTCATTTGGATCAATAATGTATGTATTGATAATTTGAAACTCTTGAAACTACATGGAAAAGAACTTTCAAGCAAAATTTGACAGATTAGTTACCAGGCTGATTATTTTCCCCTTTTCGTAAAAACAAAAAAAAAAAAAAATATTTTAAATATAGAAATCTCGGTGCACGGTGTTTGCAGTCGAACTCCTCCGAAACGGCTCGACCGATTCTTATGAAATTTTGTACGATTTTTATGAAATGTTATTTGGAATGCCAAATTTTATTATATATTTTTATTCATTTATTATTTTATTTTATCAAATGACTATTAATCGGCTCATTTCGTTTAGGAGAAAGTTCATACCTATATTTTGGAAACGGTTGCCACCTCTTTGAGGTGTCAAACGATTCGTCTCGGCAAGAAAGTCAAATTCCACTAGGTGGCGCATGAGATATGTAACAAATTCGTATTAAAAAGGTGTTGCAATAAGAAATGTTTTTTATGAAATAAATGCGCTAGGTGGCGCTAGAGGGGAGTTATTCCTAAAATCTGTATTTATAATCCAATTTTGATGAAATTAGAAATGGATAATAGGGTTGTTACAAAAAGCACTTTTACGAAAATTAGATCTGATATAGGTACTTATACTCGCTCGCCACTAGATAAACATATTCAATTTCCCTTCCTTTTGCTATCTTTGTGTATAATGACACAGTGAAATTAATTAGCAGTCCCTATTACGTTTTTGAGCATCAGATTTTCAGAAACTTCGTTTGGTCTCGAACGGGCCGTAGAGGTCCTTCCCAATTTGGGTGGAGCTAAAAGTTGTAGATACTTAACGTGACTCTTCGCAGTCGTATTATTTTTGCAGTGTTCTCAATTTAACAGATGGCTATAAAACGCGGCTCTAAAATCGACGAAAAGTTGGAATTTTTGGATCTTTCCCGTGATTTAACGCAGTGCGAATATCTGGTCGATGGTGGATTTGCCAAGTCTGAAGCCTTACTGATAAGTCCATAAAAACCATCAGTCAATAGACTGAGATTTCAAATGCTCCTACCAGCTAATATTTACGTGTACCTTACCAGCTCTTCGACGGCGACTGCAAACAACTCAGTCGGTAAGCCCTGGGCTACTTAGGGTTTACTGTTTTTAAGACACATGATTGCTGCTCTCACCTTGTATTGATGGAGCGGATGGACGAAAGCGACATCTCTACATATTAAACTGCTTCGATGTTGGTGTCTCCCAATTCTAAAGAAATTATGTCTTATTTGTCCACCCTAGTAGAAAAGTCATGGCGGCGGTGATCGCACACTTTATTCAGGTGACTATGTTGATTCATTCAGTGAGGGTGAGCTGGGAGGCAAGATAGCATAAATATCAGATCAAATCATATTTCGTGTTTCATTTATGGGAGCTGTCAATGCAACAGGCATAGCCAGTCTTTTCATTAGAAATATTTTTTTCGAAAAAACTTCTCACAATAATTATCTGCCGTTCGGAGTTTGTGGTAATAACATCAAGACGGACCCTTCAAATTGTAGGCTAAGTTCGGCCAAATATCGAACCATATGATTTGAAGTGCCAAATTACTATATTATCAGTGAAGCTGACGAAAACGACTGCGAAGAGACTTGTTATTCGGTTCACATAGCGGGCGTTTCCTGTACTGCTATTAAGAAATGCGGTTAAACTGAGCTCAACCATCTTGCACATAGTACCGCCTTGCGAGGAAAAAAAATATTGACTTATAAAGTGAAGCTAACTATTTCAGGCATTTCCGGCCACATTCTCATTACGGCGGCTAAGACAGTAGGCAAAACTGCTACATCTTGAGATTGTTCCTTTGAAAGTGCTGCTGAAAACCCCAATTATGTAAACGGTGAGCGCTGCAGAGGCTTGATAAACGATTTTTTGTGGTAGGAAATTGAGAACAGGGATGATAATTGGCTTCAGATTTGATGTTTTTTCTTATTTTGTTAGTATATCTTCTTTTATTTTTAAATTCATTTCTAAAGTTCCCTTAAAAGGAAGTTCTAAAACCATTGCTTTATTTATATTGTTCGAACTTGGCTTTAAAAATAGCGTAGTGCGCTTACTTAAAAGTTAGCCAACCATACAGCATCCTGCTGCCTGCTAACCTTTTTTTTTTTTTTTTTTTTGATATGCTTAGTTTTTTCGTTTGAAGCGCGAGTCGCACTGTTATTTCTGTATGAAAAGGAGACGTACATATCTAACAGCTGGTTGTTCTCAGTTTGGGTGAATTTAAAATATTTGCCAACATGTATCGTAAAAGTTTTACTATAAATAGCTCGCTTCCTTTAACCCCGCGCTTCGTACAGTTTAAAAGTATTTGTTTTTTTTTTGTTCAACTATTTAACTTTAAACTAAAATGCAAAAATTAAAAACAGCTGACATTTTGACGTCATTGCCTTATATACGAAATTAAAACAAGCTGGTCTCAATTGCAATCTACATTGGTAGCGGAATTCTAAGCAGCATTTCTCACTTATATTGTTGTTGCTTTTATTGCTACTGTTGTTAACAGCAGCAACGACATTAATTAAACATACAAGTCAACATGAACTGCATTTATTTACTTTCGTATTTGCCATTTCTATCATTCTACTTATTCTCGCCAACTCGTTCAACCTTCCAGCTTTGTCTTCGTAAATATCGTACTCATTACAATCTTCAACTTTGAACTTTTCGCAACACATTTACTTGATGATTCAGTGTTTTCGTCTGCTTTTGAGTTACGCTGTTGTTTGCCAACAACTTCAAACAAGCCAACATTGGCTTGAACGCCTAAGAGCACACTCCAAAAAAGGTATTTGCACATACTCGCTACAAAGTGTTTTCGGACAACAATCGCACACAATCACAACTCACAGAGACGCAGACTCAAATACATATAGCATGTGAATAAATTTCGCAGAAAGCGCAACACTCTTTTTATTTTTTGTTTGTAAGTAAATTCTTTTTCATGTTTTGTGTCACATCACGAAGGTCGTAAACTTCATTGCGAAATTTGTTGCATACTTTCATGGGTTGCTTGCATTTAGTTTAATTACATCCAGATTGACTTTTGTGCGCAGCATTTAATATGAGAATCAAATAAAGCGAAAGCGTGAGTGAGGGAATACTTGTGGAAGTGCCTTGAAGATTTTGACTTATTGATTTTTTTTTTTAAATTAATTAATTGGTATGCATTTTTAGCCACGTGCCTCTTGCTTGTGTACAAGTTTAAATATTCAGGCGCGCTTTGAGATTTGTAGTAGTAAAACTGGAATGGTAGTTAAAATATTATCGAAGACTTTTAATTAAAAAACTAAAATTTGTTGTCGATTTTCTTCTTCCTTTAAATATTCAGACTATTCTTATCTAAAGCACTCTAAAAATCATCATCTCAAACGGAACCAGTAAGATACATAGATTTTTTGAAGATTACCAGCACAATACGAACTGCCATGGATTAACTTGTATTTAATTTTTCTAAATTCGGGCAACCCTTTCCAAAAGTATATTCGAAACTATGTTTTCCTCAATCTGTCTAATTTTGCGCCAGTCATATCGTCATATTTCATTTAACTTATTAATTAATTGGTATTTTCAACCGTTTCCAAATATTTTTCAATTAACCCTTTATTGAACCTTTTTCTTTTAACGCCCACATATTAATATTCTTAATATAACTAATTTAAAACCAATATATCGGCATCGTTGTTAGTTTCACACCAATATTTTAATATTTTCTTGAATTTTTTAACACCGTACAATTGACCTAGTAGAGATCGTTCGTTTTTTGGCAGAAAATGCCGTAAAAGTAAATGCTTTGTTGTAAAATTGTAGAAACAGCAGCTACCAAAGTTGAAAATCTAAACAAAAATTATGTAAATTTCAGATTGATTGTAATTTTTTTTCGCAGATTCTGACTAATTTTGCGAAAGTCATTATTGATCTAGAAAATGCCATCATTTTCTTTTGAAAGATAGTATATCAAAACCTAAAAGAGCTAAAAAATTAAAAGAAAAAAAGTTTATTTTGTAGACGAGGTCATGCCAAATTGGGGTTTTTGTGAATAAGTTGAGAATTTGAGGGCGTTTGGAAATTTTCAAACACATTTTTGTTAACCACGCGGACAGATATATGACCACTACTAGGTAACTTGGAAAGTTCTTGCATTTTTTTGTTTCGTTTTGTAGCACTGCGTTATTTTCTAATTAATTTAATGAACAGGCGGCAAGATTCTTCAAAAATATTTCCGAAATAAACCCAATAGTATTTGAGGTAATGGCCTGCAAATCCAGTACAACATTCAGTACGAAAAATGTCATACAACTCGCTATATTTTGTGTTAATTGGGAACAATTAATTTATTAATCAAATAATCAGTGCTTAATTACATTGCGAAATAAAAACAAAAAGGCAAATTTGCACAGCGCTTGAGATAATTTTTCCTATCTAAACTCTGCCTGATTTTTTTAAATCTTCAGGCCTGTTTTCATAAAAAAATGTTCCCTTCTTGTTCGTTGTTAGATAATTCGTTTTTAGCGCCATTTCTATATAAAAACGTATGAGAATATTCAGATTTTGTAACTAGATACCTACTGAATATTCAGTAGGACAGAAGTGCGGTTTTCCAAATGAAAAATATTGTTCGGAAGTTTTCTGAAACCTTTTTTTTAACACCAATATTGTTATATTTCATTAATATTATAAATTTGTTTATCAAACAGGTGGCAACTCTCCTAAAAAATATTTTCAAAATCAAGCATATTTAAAAAAATAAACTCTGAAACCGCTAGGCCAAACATCAAGCTATGGTATAAGCTCCAATTTATTATTATAAAATTTTTTTAACGGTTTGGTGCTAAATATTTTCAAAAAAAACTTTTTATCTGTTCATAAATAATGTATGTGCCAAATTTATCCAAATCCGTTAAATTGTTTTGACGTGAAAAGCTACTCCTCCCTGGGATAAACGTTTGACGCAACCATCTCCGAAATTCAAGGTTCACTTCAAACAATGAGGGTAGTTCAACTTGCACTAATCTTATGTTATGATATGTTATGTTAATTAAAATGTTGGTTGGTTGCATTTGAAGCTCCGTCCACTCATAACTGTTAATTATTTAGTATTTAGTCATCTGTTTTGTAGTACTATCTTCTTTCATTAGCAATGACATCGGATGGTCATTCTGGGTGTAGTTCATTATCAATTTATGCTCTTCCCAAACACAATTGTTTCGTGCATCCTTTTGAGATGAAATATGAAGAGGGATTTTCGTCGATGTACTCTACTCTTCTTGATAAAAATCGACTATCCGGCTATTCGAATAGTTGTGATTAGTGTCGATTAGCAACCATCGAGTGGTCAAAAGATCGGGTAACCGAAATTATTCGAACAGTCCCAGTTACTCACAAAAAAATCATAAAAAGTTCTACTTTATAAACGGAAAATCGAAAATTAACGGTTAGCCGACTAGTAGTTCATGGGCGGTTAGTCGAAAAAGCCGAGAGGAAAGTTCGATACAGAATTTTTGGTACTTCTAATTTTCCATCGACTGTGTGAATTCTTATTTAGTGGGAGTTATTTCCATTTAGAAGGCTAAAGAGGCATTCTAGAATAAAATTATCGTTTAGGATACACCAAGGCCGAAACCCTTCCGACCCTAAAATCCTCTCAAACTAAGATATCAAGATGGAGCGAGTACAGCGCATGGCTTCCATGCTGGTCGCCGGAGTGCTACCCTCTACACCTACTATATCTCTGGACGTAATTTTAAATCTTTCACCGGTGGATCTATATGGTAATTTTCTATTGCTATTGTGCCGCCAGGCTTAACGCGATCTACGGTCCTGGAAGCTCTTCCGAATACTTTAAGGAAGCTAGATTATACAACTTCTCTATCCTGCATGGACAATAAATTCCCCATAAGAATCCCAGAGAGGAGTGAATAGGAAGGTGCCATAGACCTACACCCAGAGTCGACGGCTATCTTTACAGCTGGTTCCAAACTTAACGAAGCAGTGGGCAGCGGAATTCACTTCAACGAATTAGCGCTGGACCTTACCGGACCCCAGCAGCGTTTTTTTAGGCAGATATAAATGCCATAATAGAGGCTGCTCGGTGTGTAACAGTGTCAGCTTCTACAGACAGAAGTGTCACTATATCCTCAGTCCGTCAAGCGGCCATTAAATCTCTTAGTTCTCACAAAACAACGTCCAAAGTTGCCATAAAATGCAGAAGTTCTCTGAATCTGCTCGCGTCTAAGCGTCCCGTGACTGTGACATGGGCCCCTGGGCACAATGACATTCCCGACAACTGCACGGCAGACGAGTTGGCGAGGAAAGGGACGGAATTACCTATGATAAATTCTGCTCTGCAAGCGGGCATGTCTCTAACCTCTTGCAAAAAAAGTTTAAAGACAAAACTCATCGAGGAGGTGAATATCAGGTGGCCCTGGAACCCACTTGGTAGATTACCAGACAAGTTTGTCCAAGGTTGACGATCCAAATGAAAGGAAAGCGATCCAAAGCGCTGATTCGGCTGGACCGATCTTCTCTCAGACTAAGGGTTGGGGTAATAACCGGACACTGCTTTATGGTCACACCCGGGAAGAAATTGGGATGCCTAACCAATGATTTCTGTCGCAGTTGCATGGGCGAAGAGGAAGTGAAGAGGACTATCCCTACCACTATCCCGCCCTGGCCAAGACTCGAAACCAATTTTTAAATAAATGAGTAAATTTTTTTTTCTGAGTGTAGTTACCAAAAAGTCCAGCAAGTTAAGAGTACGCCGAAAAATGTTTGAGCTTAAGAGTTTTGAGATGTTTTTCCTTTTAGATACATAGTTGGTTTAAACTCAACTTAACATTCATAGAATAGTGGTGACGATTGGAATTGGCCATCACTTTTTACATATCATGAATGGACATTTTTGAGTGAATTATCATGCAAATAAAAAGTTAAATTGTATTTAAAAATTTTTCATTTTTGAATAGCGAATAAATTTTCATTCGGATAAATTTATATTCGTAATTATTCGTTCATTCAAAATATCACCACGCGACGATAGGTACTATTGACGAATTTATTTGTTATACAAAATTATTTGAGTGATGAATGAAAATCTATTCGCTATACAAAATTATTTGAGTAATGAATGAAAATCTATTCGCTATTTAAAAGTATTTTGTATGATGAATGAAAATGTATTCGTTATTTACAGTTAATTAAATGACGAATGAAAATGTATTCGTCATTCAGAATTACTTGAATAATGAATGAAAATTTATTCTTATTTTCAATCATTCAAATATTCTGCCCACCCCTGATACAAATTATAGCAAAATTGTAACTGCTATGTCAGACCCGCCCATAATTATAATTTATAATTCTGTTTTATTTATTCATACTTAATTTTGAAATTCAAAGGAACTCATTGCACATAAAGTACTTAATTAGTAAGAAATAGGGGTAGTTAAAGAAAATTCATAAGGAATGACAATGCAGCTTAAAAAAACATATAATTTTAAATTCCAATGACAAAATCGGCTGAATCTACGGTGGTGGTGCATCTTGAAATGGGAAAAAGAAAAGGAAGAGAAGTAGCAAGAGAGAGAGAGGTAGAGAGGTAGAGAGAGACATAGATATGGGTAGAAATGGAAGGAGATAAGACGAGACCGGAAATTGTGAAACATTTACAGCAAAATTACTTATGGTCGCGGTCAAGGATTGAGTTAGTGCTGCGATTCCGCGGTTTTCCGCCTCAGACTCGTACAAGCTGTATGCACATATATACATACAAACATGCATACATGCATAAGTATCTTTGTATTTGTGTGGTTAGACGAGCGAGCGCTTTTAGCGTACACTTTTCATAGAAAGGCAATTAATGATGCTGGGGGGCAAAAGTTTTGCGTTGCGTTCAACTCAAATTTACTACTTTATGCGCGCTCTAATGCAGTGCCTTGGGGGGGAAAAGAGGGGGGGGGGCTTAGGAGAATGACTGACTGACGAACCAACAACGTTAACCAAGCAGCCGAGGAAAGAAGTTTTTTTTTACAGCCCATCAAAGGTGGCACTTGTCGTGCGGTATGTGTGTGGGGGGTGGAGGGAGGTCGAAAGTTTTCGCGTTGCACTCTCTGACCGGAAATTAGCTGCTGTCCTGCTTATGAAATGTGTGCAACAACTTTTGCTTGCACTTACGATATGTGATTTTTCTTTTTTATTTTAATTTTTTTTCGTATTTTATTTGAGTGTTGTGGCTAACTGTCAAAGTTCATAAATAAATTGCGCTAAATTCAAATTTAAATGTTCTAGCAGATTCCACGCTGCATCCGTTCGCCTTGCAACTTGAAGTGCACTTTTCGTTTTACCACAGCGGTACTGTTGCAAAGTTTTTTATTTTGACAAATAAAATTTATTTTTATTTATTGCTCGTGCTGTTACAATGATAATTATTAAATTAAAATGTGATGTTCTCATTTTGGATGTTAAACTTAAGTGAACAAATGAATGACAGCCATGGAAAATAGAGATAGCAATAATTTGCGTTGTAAACTGGGGCATTGGAATTTAAATGAATTTGGCAAACTTCTTGCAGCTAAAGCTGTGCTCATTTTTCGTTTTGTTTTTCTATTAATTTCGGTTGAGTTCATTCAACATTTCGTGGATATTCGAAGCCGCTTTGCAACAAGTGATAATTGCTGCCGCAACTGGAAAGTAAAAATTATGCAAAAATCCTCTAAAAAAGAATTAAAGAAATTTCTAAAAGTTAAGTAGCTTAACTTTTTCCAAACTGAACTTATTTTAAAAGTAAACTATTCCCGTATATTTGCTCGCCCGGAATTAAGTTTAAAGTTATGAACGAATGTAATAGAAAAGAAAATAAATAATTGAACCAAAGGTATTAACTTAATTTTTAATTTTTGTTTTTACGTATTAAGTTTTATTTATATATCTATTTTTATTATCTAAAAATATTATCCCTTACGTCATAATCGTCATTAACAGTTGGTTGCTGAAATTTTTTAGTGCAAGAAATTCACAACGCAATCAAATGATAGGCTCCTTATGGCCTTATAATGTTGAAAAGCTGGCAACATTTCAAAATTTTGCGTTACTAAGTACATATGTATGTATATCTGAACCGCTATTAGTCTAAACAAAAAAATTTAGTTGAACTTAAATTTTTGTAATACGTGGCAACCCTCTTAAAATATATTTCTCTAACAAAATTTTCTTACACTGTTTTTATTTAACACCAGTTCGGTAGAATTTCAGTTATCTTACCAATTAAATATATTTGATTTTCCTTAAAAGGTGGCAACCCTCTTCGAAAATGTTAACGTATAAACTTTTTTGTTTCACACCAATACCAGTGTTAGATCTCAGCAAGCCTAGAAATTTTTTAAATTAATATTTTTAAACAGTTGGCAATACTAATACAATAAATAAGCCTTTCTACTCTTTTTGAATCCCATGCCTTAATATTTGCTTCTAATAAATAATTTCATTTAATTTACTTAAGTAAATAGGTGGCAACCCTTTTCGAAAAGGGTTATCAAAATTAAGCTTTATTAGCCCTCTTTCGTTTGAGACCCATATTTCAATATTTGAATTAACTTATTATAATTGTAATCCGAGCTTTAAACAGGTGGCAACCCTTCTCCAAAAATAGTTTTGCCATTTAGCTTTTTCAAAACTCTTAGTTTGACACTCATATTTCAAAATTTCATTTGATTTATTAATTTAACTTAACATAACTGTAAAAACGTGACAACTTTTTTTGAAATATTTTGGAAATAAAAGTCAAGTGAATCTCTTTCCTTTGTTACCCATATTTCAATATTTGAATTAACTTATTATAATTGTAATCCGAGCTTTAAACAGGTGGCAACCCTTCTCCAAAAATATTTTTGTTATTAAGCTTTTTCAAAACTCTTAGTTTGGTACTTATATTTCAAAATTTCATTTGATATATTAATTGAACTTAATTTCCCATTAAACAAGTGTCAACCTTCCTTCAAAAATTTTGGAAGAGAAAGTCTATTGAATCTCTTTCGTTTGATACATATAATAATTTAATTAAATTTAAGCTCTTAACCAGGTGGCAACTCCTTTTGCGAATTGCTTCTATTGTAATCCATATAACGGACTTTATATTTATTTATCAAATGTGATCAAAATCTGACCAGCAATATTGGCAGTAATATATCATTATTATTTAATTGATTATTTGTACAAAGGTAGCAGCAATGGTAACCAAATGCTAATTTAGGTTATGAGCTATTTGTGGGTCAAAATTTATATAAATTCGTTAAGTCGTTTCGCAGTGAAAAGGTAACAAACATACTAACACAATATCTCAGACACAAACTTTCAAATTTATAACATTAGTAGGATTGCGTTCGTGAGCAGATTGAAAACCGAAAAACTTCCGAATGAATATCTATGCTTAGGCAGGGAGAGCATATCGTTGACACACTTTTATAATAATTTAAGTTTCAGAATAAATGTTTTTTAAGACATAAAAGAATTTATGTCACGCATTATTATTATGGGAAGATTTCTATTATATAAGCCACAAAATAATAGTTACTGCATTTTTTCTTGTTTTTTATTAAGTTAATAATTTCAATTTGACATGCAGAAACATTGGATTTTTGCAACAAATCTTTATCAGAACTTCTCCATTACAGAAAATATTATTATTTTTTTTTTTAATTTCAGACGTTGTGAAAGAGACAATCATTTCTGTAGTAGGAGGATTTTATTTTGCAACTTGGGAGTGTTAAAAAAAATTAATATTTTTACATCCCTAATTGTGTTTGCTTAATTTGAAAATATTTAATCTCACACCAAGAGATCATGGAAAAAATTAAAAAATTATTTACGTGCATTTTAATCAAAGCCGTATAAATAGTGGCGCATAATGCTCTTTCACAAATGATTTGATTGCAGTGTGCAGAGTGTTTGATAGACTAACACTTTTCAATTAATTTTATATACATACATATATATTTTTTTTACACTCCAAAGTGAATACAAAAACTTGCAGCGTTTGTTTATTTTTTGCTTTCTTTAATAAATTCGTTTAATTCCACAGCTCTCTGTTGCTTGCTGCCAGTTTTTAATGAATTTGATTTTTTACTCCGCTTTCAGATTACTTTCCATTCACTATTTCTTTATTATCAGTTTGACGTACATATTGCATAATATGTTTGCACAATCTATCAACACATATTCCTCATTCACAGTTATTTGACGTAGGTCTTTTTGTTTTTTTTTTGTGCTCTCTCTCTCTCTGTGTGTGTGTGTGTATGTTTCTTTTTTGTATTTTTTGCATTTGCTTTTGTGCTCAACTATTCTTCCACATTTCATTAATTTTAATGAGTTTTCACTTGGCTTTAACAATTCTGCTGACGTCCATCTTTCATTACATTTTCGCTTCACTATCTCTTTGACTGTTGTCTTTTCTTTTCGATGGTTTTTTTTTTGCCTTCACTACTCGCTGCCTGCTTTCCCCATGGCTATAGGGGTAGAGTTACGTATACGCTCTGTATAACTGTATATAGTATATGGAAACTATTTTATATTGAATGTATGTAGCCTTGACAATTGTCACACTTATCTCAGCCGCATACATATGTGCCATTTTAGTTATTTTTTTTTTCTCATAGCTCGCTGCTCTTTTATCGCCTTTTAACTTTCCAACCATCCTTTTTGATTCCCACATGCTTTGTTGCTTTTGTTATTGCTATGTATATCTGTTACTGACTTCCGTATCTTATACAAATCACATTCTAATTTATTTTCTCGCCGCCAATGTTGAGTATTCGTCCATCCTTGCCTTTCTATTCGTCCTTTGTCCTTCGACTTCTATGCGCGTTATTTATTTGATTTAGACATTTCATAACGTTCATTAAGATTTTATCATCAGCAGACTTTTGCCGTCTCTCTACTAAATTAAGAAGCATATGTGGAACTAGCATCGAAATGTTTGTACTATATATTGTGCATTGCTTTCTAGCTACATTTGTTGAAACTATAATCTCTGAAAATATACAACACGTCCCACACTGAGAGCAATAAGTTGGCTTTAGATAATGAAAATAGAGCCAGAAACTCCAAATGTTGGCATTTAAGCTTCTTTGATGAATATCAGTAGCAGGTGTTAATATAAATAAAATCCAATTATAAATATATAGCGCTAATACAAACTATAGGACTGAGACTTTTTGACAAGTTCTCACCCTTTTTTCTTTGTTATTTCCTATTTTGCTATTATTTTTTTATAAAAATAGCACAGTTCATTCTACAACAAGACCCGTAAAAATTCAGTTTTCAAACATTATGCATTTTCCAATAAAATTCCACAAATTGTCATCAAAATTTCAAAATTTTCAATTAAAACTTTAGGCAATTGTTGGGTATGCAATTTTTATAGCCCATTAAATTTGAATGCAATAAAGTGGAAGTTTCTTCCATATAAACAAAATATTCTAGCAAACTAGAATTTATCGAGAAACTGAGCAACATTGTCAGCAAAAAAGTTAAAATATCAAAAATCCACGCGATTTTTGAGCCTCTTCAAACTTGAACATTAATAAAATTTATTTATTAATATTTATTTTTTTAAATTTATTTATTAAAATTTATTTATTAAAATTTATTTATTAAAATTTATTGGCCTATAAAACTCCACACCCAATTTTTTGTTTACAAAATCTCTGATGTTTGTAGATTTATTGAACTTTATTGGAAATTTCGCATAACTTGAAGACTAAATTTAGTTTGTTCTAGAATTAACTCGATTTTTACAAAATCAAAAAACAAAAAATATTAACTCACAAATAAAGGTTCAAAACTTGTCAAAAAGCCATTCCTATAATTATAATATAGGAGGCTGGTAAGACACAATTTTTTAAATTACTAAATTTTTGAAACTATGTTATGTTAATGATAGTTTAAAATGATGCTAAGTATTCAGGTTTTTAACACAAATGTCCAAAAACACCGGAACGATTAACACAGGAGAAAACTTTAACACAGAAGGAAATTTTGTTCATTTATATCTTATGATATCTAAAAACAAATGTCTTTCGACATGCGTGCTTCTCGGCGCGCTTCCCGTGCTCCGAGTGAGATCAAAATGGAGGAAAGAGTCTGCCCTATTGATATATTAAATTTTTTTACTAGTTCTAGCGAGTTAATAAAAATAAAGGGACTTAATAAATTAAAACGTAGCAGGTTCAATACCATTTTTTTGTTTTTAAAATAAATTTTAAATATAATCAATTTATATTGATTTGCACAAAAATCCTTTCAATGTAAATGAAATGCTTTAATAAATAAGCTTTAAATTGTGATTCTAGATACACCTTCCGGTACTTCTACTATGTTACGACTTATCTTACCTTAATAATAAGGGCGACGGGCGATATGTACATATTTTAGAGCTAAAATCAAATTTTTTATCTTTAAAATTTTACTATCAAATCCAATTGCATTCAATATTTCAAATTTAAATCCAATAAAATGATTTTATTGTAACCCATCTCTAACTTAAATATAAGCTACACCTTGATCTGACATAAATTTTAATAAAAATTTAAGAAAGTTATTATTCTAATAAAATATTCTTATAACGACGGTATATAAACTGAAAACAAATTCAAGTGAGGTACATCGTGGATTATCAACTGCAGGACAGGTTCCTCTGAATAGACTAAAATACCGCCAACATTTTTAGTTTCAAGAACATAACTAATACTACCTTAGTGGATTTAATTTACATTTTAAATAGTAGGGTATCTAATCCTAGTTTATTAATAAAATTTCAAAGCTTCAATATTATTTAAATAAAAATTTATAAATTTAAAATTTCACTTATTAAATTTAAATATATTTTACAATTACAAAATTTAACTCACACTGAACAAATTTTATTTGTATTATTTGTGTAACCGCGGCTGCTAGCACAAATTTAGCCAATACTTAATGAAATTACTACTTTCAAGTTTCCTTGATTTATAAAATTAATTACTGAGATTATAATAAAATTTATTTATTATTTAAATAAATAAAGTTTCACACAAAAATTTACATATAAAATAAATCAATAACAAAATTTTAAACTAAAATAAAACTTTACTATATTGAAGTTAAAATTTAAAAAAATATAAATTATTTATTATATATTATATTATCAGATTTTTGTAGTATTAATAAAAAATAAATATTTATAAATAAAATAATTTTATAAAAGTAAATTCCTCCTCATGAAAATTTTTTTTCAATTTTCCTAATGAAAATTTTATTAATAATTATTAAAATAATTATTAATTAAAGTTAAATACCCCTTATATTTAACTTTAAAATTAACATCTAAAATAAAATAAATATAAAACAAATTTATTAAAAATAAAAATAATTTATATTACAGTTCTGAAATAATTAAATAATTATAAATAAAATTATTTATAAATTAACACAAATAAATAAATATTAATTAATATAATACTCTTTATTCATTAAATACTAAATATAAAATCCCCTATTATTTTTAATTTAGTTAAATTTGATAAATAATTTTCAATTATATTTTTAATTTTTATTTTAATATATTTAAAAAAAATGGACTAAATTTTATAATATTAAACTTTTGTCACTATGAAAAAATTTTTATTTATAAATTTTACCAAATTATTTAATTATCAAAAAATGGAAATAATTTTATTTACAATTATGAAGACTACTCAAATAAAATTTAAATATTTAATTATATAAAAAATTTATTTTTATACATTAAATAAAAAAAATGGAATATTATTTTTATATTAATTATATATTAATTAATAAATATTTTAAATAATAATAAATTTCAAAAGTAAATTTTAGAATAAATCATTTTTATATATTAAATAAAAAAAAGGAGTATTATTTTTTTTATTAATTAAATATTAATTTATAAATATTTTAAATAACAACCCGTGTTAAAAGTTAAAGGTTTTATTTAGATACTAAAATTTTTTGTTATGCAAGACAAGAAACAAAAAAAGATCGAACAGCAAGTTTTCTTACACGGATTTAGTTAAGTTTAATGAATCATAGTTCTTGATATCTAGGTATCTATTACTGTTGTGCTACATGCTTTGAATTCACCACATTATCCAAAAAGTTTGCAAGATGACGTCAAATTTCAAATTTGGTTGTCTTCTTCAGCTTTGTAAAAGGACTTTTAGGTCAATGTTCGTATATATGTATATATTTGTATATCGATCAAGTTTCGCATGCTATCCTAGTTAAGAAAATAGCGTGCCTAGGCTTTCACACCGTATTTCTCCCTTGGTTAAAGTGCCATCTGTCGAAGAGAAAGGCGATTGGTTGTCGTTGAAAACTCACAATCTTATTCGTTTATTGCTTTATCTGGTGTCCCAAAGGTAGTATTTTGGGCCCTTTGCTGTTTGTACTGTTTTTTAATGATATGAAAAGTAGTTTTTCGTACGCTAATTTTTTACTCTTTGCTGATGATCTAAAAATATTTTCTATTATAAAAAAATCATTTGATTCTTTGGCGCTTCAAGCTGATATTGATAAATTTCTCTTATGGTGTACTAGTAATCGTTTGTCTTCGAACATAGCGAAATGCTTTCATATTACTTTCGGCAAGTGCTTCCCTCGGTACAGGCATCTTATTTTGTCGCTAATTGTCGTTTGAATTCATTTAATGAATCTATATACCTTGGTGTTGTCTTCGATGTAAAGTTCAGTTTTATTAATCACATTAACTATACCATTTCTAAATCTTACGCTATGCTAGCATTTGTCTGACGCAATCCTTGGAGTGATCATATTTATTTTGTCATTTTCCTTCGTGCATGATATTATTATTCGCGGAGTTGTGGATTTCCACTCACTTCTTGGACGGATTTTTTTTAACACTCCAGCTAGATCACTTCGTGAATATGAATATTTTTTATATCACCTTCAAAGAGCTCTTTATGTAAAAAATGCACCCATCACTAGAGTTCTCATAGAACTCAAAACAATCTCTAGATCATGTGAGATGGATTTTGCGTCATCAAAGCGTTATGACTTCTTAATTATGCCTTTAAGTAATAGAACTGAAACGTGTTATGATACATTTAATATACATTTAGTAGACCCCTCTTCATTGTATCAATTTCTATAATAATAATATAATAATTATAATAATAATAATATTGTAACAATAACTTTCTTTTCTACTTTCAGGTATGCACTTATATAACCCAAATTCTGATAATATTGGTAAGCGAGTTTATTATACTACTTCCTTATTCAAATGGATCCCATAACAAAGCTTCACAAAAATTAAATTACTAGCATTAGAAAGATTTCGTTTCCGTTAAGTCAGTCAACCGAATTTTCCTAGCATTTCTACGTTCCACATTTTAAAACTCTTTCAAAATAATTTAGAAAAATTAATAAAAAAAAAATCTCAGCATGATTTAGCATTTGTATCAGAGCACTTATTTAAAATCGACTATCCAGTTATTCGACTAGTCGACTAGTCGATTAGCAACTTTTTGTATGGTTGATAATCGAATAGCAAGTATTCGGCTAACCGTTCTCTTTCGACTAATCGCTCACCATCGAGTAGTCTAAAAATGGACTACTCGAAATTATGCGAATAGTTACAGCTGCTCACAATAAATTCATAAAAACTTCAATATAATGGAAAACGAGTTTTGCCAATAATCCCAAATATTCAAACACATATAAAAACCAATATTTATTGAAAGCAAACACATATTCGAAAAATCGAAAATTAGCGGTTAGTCGATTAGTTCTTCATGATCGATTAGACGAAAAAGTCAAAAGGAAGCGATTAATCGATTATGTGAAGCCGACTATTTTTTTAAACAACTTTTGCTAATCGATTAACCGGTTAGTCGATTAACAAGAGTTCTAATTTGTAGCCTTATGGAATTTCAAATTCCTGCTTTCACTTCAAAACTAATTACAAAAAGAAAAATCGAAAATAAAGTGGCGACAAAAGCGTCCAGGATAATTTTTAGAGGAACATTTCTGAAGTGAGCAAACTCTAGAAGCCTCTGGGGTAAAGTTTTATTGAAAACATATTATTTCGGTACATCTTCACTACGAGCATTAACGTGCCGATGGATTTTTATTTACAAAATATTTTTTGTTGGTAATAATATAACAACCCATCTTTTTTGCAATTTTGGTTTCTAAAATGTCTAAGTTCCGCATTTGAAAAAAATTAATCGGTCATCGATTCAAAATTAATTGCACTTGCTTCAGTTTATTTGATTTTTTATAAAAAAAATTGCGAAAACATACGACTTCATCGAAACAGGGAAAAACTAGTAATAAAAAACGGCATTTAAATAGATTCCGTTAAAAACAAACAAAAAATAGTCCCACTTTAGGGTACCATAAATATGAAATACATATATCGAAAGTAGCAGTACGAGACAAGAACTGTCAAAAATTCATTTACAAAATCTTAACCCGAATTCCATTAAGCAGTGTGGAGTTTTTGAGAAATTTGCAACTTTCTTTTTACGAAGGGTTTCTAAAATTTTTAAAAGGGAAAAACAGCTCGAAGCAATTCAGGTTTGCAACGGAAATAAATATATGCACGCTTCATTATATCTTGAAGAAAAACTGACAAATATCAACTGCCAAAATTTGTTTGATACAATCAGATTTATGTTTACTCCAAAAAATACGAAACGAACCGCAATGTAACATATGTATCAAGATATTTCATTTTCTCGTCTCGTTTGGTGTACATTGAAACAAAGAACGTAGATTACAAAGAAGTTGCATGACATTTCGTTTTCTGTGGTAAGAATTCTCTCGTACAATTCACCACACATAGAAACCAATAGAATCTAATCAGATTCTAATATCAATCAGCGAAAGTCGCATTAGTTCGGGTATGGTAAATTGGACGAGATTTTCTGTTAGAGGAACGGTGGGCTGGGATGCAACTTTTTTGTAGTCTACATTCTTTGATTGAAATTAAACAAAATTAAAGTCGCATTGTCCCTTTTAATCACTGGTTTTAAGCAACGGAACGGAATGAACCGTCACTTAATAATCTAATACACTTGTGAAATGAAATCGAGTAGCAACCGTGCATAAAAAATTAAATTTTATGCGAATACGACTCGTACAACTGCTTACTTTAACTTAGTATATGGTTTGTTGCCTTCCATTCGAAATAAAGCTAAACTTTTTACAGCTGTCGCAAACGTGATTCCCATAACGGCACGTACCATTATAACTGACACAAAACTTTTCCCGTTTCAATACGTCACGATTCCAGGACACATGCGATGAAATTTATCTAATTCAACTACATACATATATTAGGCCAAATTTAATTTCGTCTGAAAGTGTGTATTGTTGTGCATTCTATGCCTGATATTAATCGTAACCTTCCCTTTTATTGCACTTTTTATATCTATATTTAGAATGACAAGACGAAGAAACTTCCAAAAATAAATTTCTCACTGTGGAAAACTATGAAATATGCAAAATATTGAATTTTTTTTTATTATAGAAATGTATGTGTATATTCTTTTCATTCTTTAATTTGGTTATCACTAAAAAAAAATTATTGAAGATATTTAATTTACTTAGAAAGTCATTAATTAAACGTTAGCGTAGGCAAATCGCTCACTGTGCGGCGACTTGAGGCAGAAATTTTCCCCTTTATGTGCCACTCGCAGCTGGTACCACTTTCGATATTTTCTATGTACATGGAGGGATGGACTTTTTCAGAAAACTGATAATATGAACGACGAATAATGAATCATAAGATTACACCCGTTATTCAAGTAATTTCGAATGATGGATAAATTTTCATTCATCATTTTGAATAACGAATAGATTTTCATTCATCATTTTGAATAACGTTACGATTTTCATTCATCATTCGAAAAATTTTGTGTGAGGAATAAACTTTTATTCATCATTCAAGTAATTTTGAATAACGAATAATAATAATAACAAATCATGTTTAATAACAATTAAATTTTCTTTTATCACTTAAATAATTTTGAATAACAAAGAATTTTGTAGCCACCATTATTCGGTGATTCAAATAATTTCTATGTATGCATTAGATATATTTTCAAATCGTGAAATGAAGCTCATATAGAACATCGTTTCGTCATATTTTATGTCTAATTTGAGACCATTTCTGGAATAGTTTAAGACCTTTTTGTGACTTCTTTCCAAGTGATCCCGATCGAGTGGTGAAATGACCCAAACTAGGCTGTTGTCTCAGTCTAATCAGCCGAAAGTGGCTTATATGGGCAGGAGAGATCCACCACTTAATTTCGTGGTTGGCATTTGGCCCGTTTCTTTGTAACCTAGTTGCAAAAGAACATTACATAGGTAGGATAAGAAATTGCATCTAAAGCAACAACACTAACTCGGAAAAAAATGCGAGTTGAGCCAACTCGGTAAAATGATATCCGGCCTGAGATGTAGTGTTGGAAAGTGAAAAAATTGCGCTATTGTGAATTAGCCCTAAGAAAATACATGTGAAATTTAGATTTAAGACTTAATTCGTTTTTATTTGCATAGATTTGTAAATAAATAACTACATAAACCTAAAAATTGCCGGCACAACTATTTTCCGTTCTCAAATAGTCCATTAAAACGGTCCCATTATTATTGTTTTTAATGCTGATTTCCAAATGAACGAAGTAAAAAAACTACTTACTCAAAATAAGCTGAGGTTTAATGCATTACAGCTAGAGAACGTAAATTATTAATTCATTTGAATTTATTCTCAGGTTACAGCAGGTACTTTGTTGTGCTCGCGTTCATATCCAAGCCCATTGTTTATATATCAAAAGTTAGGCTGCTGAGGTCGAAAAGATGATTTAATTCTACTATTCGTGTCAGCCTATTCGAAACCTCGAAGAGGGTAACTCCATATCTGACGGAGTTGGAAAAGTTGCTCCACAACGTTTTACGTTTTGAGTGGATACCAAATAATTCAGACTTAAAGGAGTAAAAGTAATATTTGTGGTATCGAGTTTAACGTTTCGTGAATTTCTGATCACTTAGCTTTAAACTTTCGTACAATAAGTTGATAGAATTAACCTTAAATAGTTCAATGTATGAGTAAGCCACGCTTTTCATAGGATTTAAAAAAATTCGCACTTTTTAATTTAACCTAAAATGCAAAGTTTTAAGTACCAGCGGTTTACTTTAATTACCACCCTTTTCTAAATTACAAATTGATCGTGCACTTAATTTACATAGTTTGCGTGCAATGTAAAAGCAATTTATGTACGCTCATAATTGTGTCCATGTGTAACTGCAAATATGTACCAGGTCATATAAACTGCATATACTACAGCAACAACAACAAACATAAATAATAATAATAATAATAATAATAATAATAAAAACAACAACAAAAATAGTGGACTATCAAAGCC
The DNA here is from genome assembly GCA_951828415.1 of Anomoia purmunda. Taxonomy (NCBI): domain Eukaryota; kingdom Metazoa; phylum Arthropoda; class Insecta; order Diptera; family Tephritidae; genus Anomoia; species Anomoia purmunda. The sequence goes on from OX639995.1 coordinate 42,921,151, forward strand.
AGTTGGCTGAGGGAAGTAAGTGTAGAACATGCCACAAAACACGAACCGCAGGATAATTAATAGCTACATATCATGCATGTTTGTGTATGTTGGTGAGGGCACACACACCCCAATATATACATACTTGCAGGTTCATATGCACTTACTTGCATGCAAAGGACAATTTAGCGAAAATGCCCTGTAGTGAAAATCCGCGAAGAGACCACTAACTTCTCTTCACCCATATTTTTCTCTTGTGTCGTGTGCGTCGTTTTGCCGCTTGGAACGGAATAGAATTGAGGTGGGCCGGTAGTCCGAAATCGGGTTTCCAAACACTCAGGCATTCTTGCCCATTGTGCTTAAGGCCTCGAAAAGATGAAGGAGAATAAGGGATAGGGCAAAAGGATACGGAAAAAGGTGGGATTGGGACTTAAATTGTCCTTGACAAATCTTCCTTTTATAAATCTGAGATGCTTGCGAGGATGGACGTTTTCCATTCTAAATTTATCTTATTCAAATATACTCCATCTCAGCCTAGCAAAAGCAGGGCAGATACAGAAGAAATGCTTGTGTTATGCTCATCCCCCAGGCAAGATATTATAATCAGGTCATCGATGATGTCTATGGTAACCATGTGTTGTCCCCATGGAATGTTTCCTGTTATCAACCCAACCAGGGCTCACAACTCTTTCCATCTCTGTGTAAGAAGGAATTTCGTCATCACCCTGCCCGGTCTTTTTAGGAAGTGCTTGGTTGTTTTGCACCAACTATAATTGGTTGCGGTCCAATGGGGTATGCCAATGACCCACAATTAGCCAATTCGTCAGCCAGTTCATTACCTTGAACACCGTGGATGGAGTGGATGGATCTCTCCATTGTTCTCTTGTAGGAAAGCTTACGGTATACGATCTACCAAAAGAGACCCTCGGTATCAGTTTGTCATTTGGGACCAGACACGAAGGATATTACTCTGAGCAACATTACGAGTCCGCAGTTCTCATCGTCGCGCTATTCCTGATGCCGTGCTCATGGCGCCCGTGATTCCTCTACACACGCATCTCTGCAGCCTGTTTAACGTAGAATCCGTGGATTTAACCATGGTTCTAGGTCAGCAATCTACAATCTAATACGTGATGATTGGTCTGATTAGGGCTGTGTATATCCAAAGTACCATAGCTAGTCTCAGGCTCCAAGCCTTACTAAAGAATACCCGGCACTATTCAACAATTTTTAATCTCCGATTTACCATCTGTTCGACATGGGCTTTCCAAGTAATTTTTCTATCAAGGGTTACACCCAGATATTTCACTTCCTCGGAGAGTCTTACGTTTACGCCCCTAGGCAATGGAAGATTGTGACCTGCCAGTTTTCTTTACCTCGTAAACAATACCAGGGTTGTATGTTGCGGCCCTTTCTTTCACTAAACAACTAAAAAAATAAGTAAATAAATATGGACAGTCATTGGAGGATTAAAATTTGGCAAACAATTATTCCTCGTAAAATTTTATCACGGGTCTTCTCTGACCGAATCTTCACGAGTATACAGAGAACATAAAAGTCGACAATAAGTAGAAAACAAATATACTCTTGAAATATCCAACATTTATGTATTTATGTTCTCCTTTACTCGCATTAACATTGTTATTTTATTTGTTATTTTATTTTGTGCAGAAAAATTTTTTGTAGAAAAGTACAATTTATTTTATTATAGTTAGTTTACGAATATTTTTTGAATCATAGTTAGTTTACTTAATTTTATTGTAATTAAAATACAATATTTTTATTCTGTAAATTAGATAGAATATTTGTATATTCGTGTATGGTAGAAGGCTTCGGCACGACCGCAGACAGCACTTTCTTTGCTTGTTTTATTTACGGCAGTTTTTCATGCTAAAACTTGTTCGTTATTTTTTTTTGTGAAACTAAAGCTAATTCTATAAAAAAAAACCATATAAGTATTAATTTAACCCTTTTACTAAATTCACAAAAATCAGCAATTATAAAAAAAGTACATTAAATTTAAAAATTGCTTAGTTAGAACTTTTATAAAAATTTCGGATACGCATTTTTGTAAAAAAAAATTAATGGTCTAGTACTATAATAAAGTGTGGATAAAACATCATCGCAAATTTTTAGTCACTTAAAACTTCCACTTTATTATACTAAAATTAAATGAACTACAAGCCTGTGTACTTGAAATTGTTGCAAAAATTCTGATTAAACAGTTTGAAGTTTTGATTACGATTTTGTTTTTATATTTACTGAATTTTTGAAATTTGTACTCATATGGTTTTTTTTATAAAATGAACTTTATTATTTTAAGAAATTTGCGAACAAGTTTTAGGTTGAAAAACATTGTGCATAATTTTACTCCGGCACACATACATCTCTAGTAGCCGCCGCAAGAGCAGTTGGGCTATCGATTACACTGCGGAACAAAATTTTGCGGTCATAAGTCGATTAAGTCGATTGTCGAATTGGCTCTAGTTTTTCAGATAAAGACTTTTAAATAGTTCACGAAAAAACCTAATTAAAAATAGCAATATGGATTTAAATTATGTTCTTATTGCGCGCCTGTATAAAAATAATACAAAAAAAATTACAAAAAACTTTTTTCTGTAGGACCTCCTGTGATGTCGTTGCTCACGACAATCCCGTATTAAGTTCCAGCAGTAGTCTGCCATCATGTGGTCGTCCCATCGCCCTTGGTATCTTTCTTCCATTATTTTTATGCCCTGGTGGAACCGTTCACCCTGTTCCTCACTGTAATCGCCTAGGTTGTCCGGGAATTTGTCCAAATGACTATGTAAATAATGTAATTTAATGCTCATTTTAGCTTCTAGTTTGCGAAAATTGAGAAGCATATTAGCAACTAGTTTTGTATAGTCGATAACGTGCAGCGGCTGGCAGGGACTGTTAGAGTTTTCAGGTATTTAGGCGAAGTCGTCGAATTAATGTTTAGTTGTATTAACTCACCCAACTTAGCCGGCTGCCCTTGCTCTCTTGCAAGGGAAATAAAATATTTAAACCAACGAACTATGTACTTGTTTTAATAATTTATATAACAAAACTTATTGAGGAATAATTAAATTAAGACAACTGGAACTGGGTCATATAATTTTTTTTTTCATTAATTTCTTAAGTTTCGTTTATCTCAAGAACTAGAGCCATTCCAAAAAAAAAAATAAAAACACAGTTCGTAAGCCTGCTACTAATGTTCATACAAACTATTAACAAAATCAAGACCGCAGGTTTTTTTTTTAATTTTTGTTACGCAGTGTTATCAGTTAATATGTTTCGATAACCAGTAGAAAGTGACAAACGAAGACAAAAAGTTATACATGAATTACCACGATCATATTTGATATGTTTGTTTATTTTGCTTATTAAATGACAGATGGCGCTGGGTAGACATAAATTCAGCGAAGATACTAACCCTGGGAATGACAAGCGCCATCTGTTGGCTAAATATTGACTCATAGATGTCGCCCTCCAGTGGAAATATTTATCCACTGTGTATGATTGATATTCCGAAATATACTAGAGTTGGTTTGTTTCAAATTAAATTCTGCTTAGTTTTGCTCCTACCAGGCATGTATGTAATTAATGTGTCGAGACGCTTGCTGCACGAGTTCACTCTGCTGAGTGCATTTATGTATTTCCAGTTTATGTACATACTTTATCAATGCGCTAGTGTGTGTTCTTATCGGGCATCAGGCATCTTTAGACGGCGTCATGCAACCACACAGCAGTCGCATGCAAATAAATGATTTATGCTTTTAGAAACATAGATATAAACAATTACATGTAAACATGTACATATTATGTATGTGCATATTCGATTTTTGTACATATGTATCTTCATATATTTTCGTACAAATATTGCCCCATATGCTGCAGAGTGCCAACAGGGTGTCTTTGTTAAATATTAGCTATTGAAAAGTAGTTCAAAATTGGAGCGCCACTACCAGCTACAACAATTAAAAACACTTGTCCTTATGGCACACACACACCCACACACACACACTCATATCCATTCATATGCAAATGTTTGCAATATTTTACGCTGGCAAAAAAAAACACAGCAGGGACACTCCTACAATTTTGTCTTCAGCACAACAAAAAAAAACAAAAAAGAGATGTGCAAGATTCTTTTTTCTGCTGCTGTTTCTGCAAATTATTAGCTTAGTTCGGTGATATGTAAATTATAATAGAGTACAGAGTGCCCGACACGCCCTACAACTTCCACTGACCTCCTAAATTATTTGGCGCCTTACTCTTCGGTATGTCTGTGCATATGTATTGGTATTTAGGTACATAGGATATTTTGCATAAGTATAAAATAAATTATCGAGTATATGGACAAATTATGGCAAATTTCTTGGAAACTATCCAAGCAGGACAGGCGCGTATAGAGCAAGAGTTAGAAGCAGAAAAAAAAAGGCGCTGTTAGGTTAGGTGGCATCTCCATTTTTGATGTGGTTGAAGTGGATTTATTTAATTTACGAAAAATATATTTTGTTTTGGCTAAAAATTTTGGCTGACGCAATACAATCCCTCAATAATTCAGATTCCACTTCAGTGGTCCACCAAAACTTGATTTTCCATAGTTTTAAACATACATATATGTAGTATGTGTATTTTCAAAAGCTCTTTGTAAAAAGTTAAAGGAAGTTATTATATTTAAATCTGAAAATAAAGATATTTTCGTAGAACGCCGTGGGCGAAATTTTTTCACCTTGTATATGGCCGGGTAAAAAAAAATCGCGACAGTGGTGTCATTTTGAAGCGAAAAGTAAAATTTGAAAATTGTATTCGTCCTTGGCGGCCGCCGTAGCCGAGTACGTAGCGTGTGCGCGGTTCATTCGGTGGGTCCCGAGTTCAAATCCTGGCCGGGCCAAGTTACATGAAAAATTATAGAAAAAGTTTTTTCTAATGGCGGTAGCCCCTCGACAGGCAATGGCAAATCTCCGACTGTGCATTTCTGCCATGAAACTTTGCACTAAAATCATTGCCGTTCGAAGTTGGCGTAAAACTGCAGGTTATTAATTTTGTTTTACAACATCGAAACGCAGTCCACAAATTGTAAAAGAAGTTCGTTTAAACATCAAGCATTCCGCTGTATCGTTTCGGATTTTTTTTAGTAGCACTTGGACGTTACGAAGATTAGTTTTAGACAAACTTCACGAGCAGTCATTTATGGATTAGAGACCATGCCTAAAATTGCACGATTTTCCCCTCTCTCCCCTATGGGTCCTTAAGAAAATTCATAATAACTTGTTTGCTTATATTTAGAATATTTGCAATTTTTGGAAAGTTTTGACTACACCCCGTTTTTGATGTAAAACTAAAAAACAAACTAATCCGTTATTTACCACACGATTTTATCAGTAACTTGACATTTTTACCAGGATACAACATATAATTATAATTATTATATAATAATATAATTATAATTATTATTGTTATTATATTTTATTATTATTATATAACGTGTTAAATTTCTAAATAAAATTATACGAAATATATAAGCTACTTCGACAACTTGCCATGAGTGAGCTCCACTTCAAATAAAGTTTTAGAATAAAGAAGAACATGCTTACTGGAAAAAATCCTTTTTTAAATAAGAATTTAAGCAATGTAAAAGTAAAGAAAAAATTCTTAAATTTTTGAATTTAAAAATTTGAATGAAATCAGTTAATCTTATATATAACTGAAAAGACCCGGTCAAGGTTGTCCTGCCTATATTCATTAATTAATTTCGCTCAGCATATTTTAGCCAGAAAACGTATTTCGGCTTCTATCACATATGTATAAAAGGTGGCAACCCTCGCAAAAATATAGGCATGCACCTTGTCGAAACGAACAGTTTGACACTCACACTTTAATATTTAATATGTTTGTGTATAGTTTTATGAAATTTGACGTTTAAAAAAGGTGGCAACCTTCTAAAAAGTATACCAATAAACTTTCTCCTAGCGAAACAAATGGTTTGACAATGGCACTTCACTACATATTTCAAATAACTTTTGTATAATTCTCGTAAATTTGGCTTTTGAATCAGGTGGCAACCCTTTATATAAAATAAGCCTTCTGCTCAGCGGATCGAATAGTTTGACACACATATTTTTATATTTCATATAATTTGCACATAATTTAGTTCGATTCGTTAGCACCGTTCTTCTGTATGATTTAATAAAATTTGGTGTTTCAAACCGGTGGCAACCCTCTCCAAAATTTAGCTATAAATCTTGTTCTCATGGAAACGATCCGTTTTTTCTTATTTAATTTCAATAAATTTTACTTTACAAACAGGTGACAAGTCTCCCCTAAGCATAAACTATACGACCCATTCTCATACCTATCAAATATACATGCAAAATTTTATAGAAAGTAGTCAAGCTGTTTCGGAGCAGTTCGGCCACAAATACAGTGACACGAGATTTTTACATATAAGATAAAAAATGAATGCATGTCCTGTAGGGGCGTCCAAAGTACTCAACTGATTTTAAAAAAATTTATAGTGCAGGTTCTGATAGTCTCTGGAGCCAATATTGGACATATATATAAATTTGGTAAGGTCGGCGGTGCGCAACCCCATTGAAGAGAAAATTTGAACTCGTCTTATGTCCGCAACTGTATGTTACAAATGAACGATATTTCGGCGTAGACAAATGATGATTTTTAGCTCATGTTTTTGTTTCAGATTATCCGAACTCTCTAAACCCTTCACCCCAGAACGGCAGAGTCAAAGTCACTAACTAACATGTGCAAAAAAAATTTTGAAAACCAGAAAAAGTCTTGTCAATAATTTAAAAATTAATAAACAAATTGAAAAAAAACCGAGTTGAAAAATTTTAAGTAGTTTTCCTACAATTGATTCTCAAAATCATTGATATCATTTGACAAAGAAGTTTCGAATATATATATACGTATTTGCAATAAGGTGGGACCATTACTAATATTTATGACTCCATGCATTGCATTCTCCGACCCAATCTTGTCTATCAAATTTGTCGAAATTGCCTTGTATAGCTAATAATTATCGGATTTTTTGATTATGTATTTTATCGTTTTATGACAGGTGAGTGTGATTTTTTTCCAATTTATACAATGTAGCTAACTGACTTTAAATGCAATGTGTGTACCAATTTTGGTAGAATTTGCTAACATAGTTTAGGAGGTATACCTACATATTTCCTTCAAAGTGTGTAGTAGTAGATATTAATAAAAGTAGTTGTAGTAATAAGTAAGAGCATTAGTAAAAAAATAGTGGTAGAAATTAGTAAAAATAGTAGTAGAAAGTGATAAAAATTGTGGTAAAAATTAGTAAAACTACTCGTAGGAACTAGTAAAATTAGTGGTAGAAATTAGTAGTAGCATTAGTAAAAATTGTGGTAGAAAGTGGCAAAAATAGTGGTAGAAATTAGTAGAAATAGTGGTAGAAAGTGGTAAAGATAGTGGTAGGAAGTAGTAGTAGCATTACTAAAAATAGTGGTAGAAATTACTAAAAAAAATAGTGGCTGAAAGTAGTAAAAATAGTGGTAGAAATTAGTAGTAGCATAAGAAAAATAGTGGTAGCAATTAGTAAAGCGATTCTGACGCGACTTTCGTTACACGATGTAAAAAATCACTGCCGCTAAAGAAGTTTTACTTCAAAAATTTCCTCTGTATTCCCTTCGCTAGCCCAATCCTGTATATCCACAGTGCGCTCGGGTATAATAAAAACAGACTTGCTGTGGTTTGCTTAGCAAAAATTGTCCGTACGAAGGGGGCCTTTCAGAAGAATACCAGGGTTACTCTGTTACAAAATTACTGTTGTACACTCTAATTAAAGCCAAATAATTTTTTTGATTATCAAAAACGATGGTAGTGATTGTTGATTCATCGAATGGCGAAGTTTGCGTGGAATTTCTTTAACCGGACAGAAATAATATATCATATTTAAAAAAAAAGTTATATTTGTTACATTCCACATAATTAAATACCGATAAAGATAATTTTTTTTTGTATTTTGCCTATATAAAGCAAAAAATCCGCTCAACAGCCTCCATACGCTCTACCACTACCCACTAGCTGCACTAGCCAATCTACGCTTTTGGTTTTGCTGGCAAGCCAATTCCAACTTAATTTTGCGGTATTTTCATTAGTGTTGTTTTCCTTGCTTCCACTTTATTTTTTCAACATTTTCATTTCGCCACTTCTCTTCTTCCCGTCTACTTAGAGAGCCCAACAAAAAAGGCAAAAATACAAAAAAAAAGGCTGCGGCTTCTTTGTCCTCATTTATTTATCTCCGGCTTTAACAACTCAATTTATTTCGCATGTTTACTTACCACACTTCACTCTGCTTACACTCTACCGCGTGGTAGGCGCTGTGACAAAGCTAGTGGTATAAGCAAAAGGATTTCCAAACAACTTGTTAGTGGGTTACTACTTACTTTTATTTACCATTAATTTTCACCACTACCATTTCGCACACACACATACACACACACACATATGCCACCATATTCCCGTTGGCATACAGTTTCCTCCGTCACTTACTCGAACTCTACATACTACATATACAGTTACGGACAATATAATAGATTCAGGCATTCCCTCCACATATATTTGCCGAAAACAGTTATTAAAAATATGTCTTAACCTAATCAAAACATGTATTTAGCATCAATAGTTATTTCATTAACAAAAAAAAAAGAAAACACTTTTAAAGTAGACAGTCGTGAAATTCAATTGACAAAAAAATAGAATCAGGGAACTAAAATTCGGAAATAATATTAAAACTCCATTAAAAAGTAAGGCAGTTAAAAGTTTGTAGCAAAACCTTTATTTCCAAGTATAGATTCTACTAGGGTCTTACAGACCGACTTTGGTATGGAATACCCAGCTTCCTGGATCCTTTGCCAAAGTTCTTCCTTATTCTTTAATTCAGAGGACCCAAGCTTTTCCTTTACAACCTTTCACAAGTTCTCTATCGGGTTTAAATCTGGAGATTGCGAAGGCCACGTCATCAAATCGATTCCACGATTCGGTAACCACGTTTTACAAGACCCGAAATATGTTTCGGGTCATTATCCTATTGAAACTGCCAAATCACAAATCAAAGGCATCTTCCATTCGGCATAGGGTAGCATAACGTCTTCTAATATTCTTAGGTATGGGTACCGGTCCATGCTTTCCCGAATCCAAAATTGCGGTCCGACTTCATACATTGAATGTTTGTTTTCCTCCCCCATGCATGAATTTTTTTTTTCTGTATCTGGGATTCATTTCGGCATTTTTCGGTCGTTGGCCCCAGACCTCATCATCATTGCCCACCATGTTTACTTTAGATTCGACGGACCATAAAATATTTCGCCACTTTTTTGAATTTTCTGGACCGGATCAAGTTATGTGAGTTCTCGCAAACGTTTGTCGATTTTGTCGCTGTCTTTTTGTCAACATTGGAACTTTTCGTGAAAATCTGCAGAAAAGGCTCCTTTCTTCAAGACGACGGGCAACAGTTCCTGAAGATATTTCTATGTTTATTTCCCTCTGGATGACAACAGCGAATGTAAATTAGTCGCCCTTTAATAGCCCCTCAATGAAATTGTCGTAATCTAGCGTCGTTTTTCTCGGTCAACTGAAGCGAAAGAGCATTAAACACAAATTTTTTCTGTTTTATTGGCACTATAGTAAAAGCCCACGTTGCAAGTTTTCAGCGCAAAAGTAACAGTAAAACGAAAACGGGTTTCCATTATGACGTTTTAAACGACAAATAGTGTACAGATTCGATTATAAACAAAATTTGTCGGAGATGTAATAGCAAAAAGGAGGAACTGCTGATTGTTTCGCAGCAACCGACTTGATTCTATTTTATTGTCCGCAACTGTATATTTGCTGAGTATTTGCTGAATATGTTGGTTCTTCGCGCATTTTGCTGGCGCATGGTTTTCCAGTAGCAATGCGGCTTATGCGCCTGCTGTTATGCTATGCGGCTATGAAGCAGTGCTGCTTCTGTGACGTTGTGGTTGAGATTCTGAGTACTAGGCAGTTCATTGGCGGTCCTTGAGGGACAAATTAATGTGTCAGCATTGCCCGAACATGCATGCGTTCTTGTTGGCGGACCAGTGGCAGTGCTTCCTGATTGTTTTTTTTGTTGGTTTTCGTTTTTTTGTTTCAAGCATAGTTGAGTATTTCCTTTGACTTCCACATCGTTCATATTTTACGCTGTAACTCAACATGGCGCCTGTGGCTTTAATAGCTTAGCCGACACTCAATGATGGATTATACTTTATTTGATTTACAACACTTTAATGATATTTTAATGCGCTTCGTTTTTTGTTTTGCTTTTTTTTTTCTTTGTTAACGAGTGCCCGTTTACATGCAACAGTTATAAATTTTGGGTATGAAGTTATCTCGGTAGGCAAACAAGTTATATCTGTGATGAGATGTCAAGATTGTGCTGGTTGATGGTATTCACTATAGACGATTGATATATGGCGGAATAAAATTATAAAAAAATTGTAAATTTATGGTAGGTATTTACGTCGGCTAGTTTTTTCCACTCAAACGTGATTTTTGGCAGACCAATAGTGATTATGTTTGTTGCGAGATGGAGTTCGAAAGAAAATTCCTAAACAACAAATTTTGGTAACAAAAATAATTCGATGCTCGATGTATGGTCGAAATTCTCCTAAAATTTCCGAAAGGCTAAGTATTTTATTGAGAAGTTTCTGATGGCAGAAATATTCTCGAAGATTTGCTATTGTCCTCCGAAAAGCGAGCGCTATTAGAAATAATATTTTGATGTCACATTTGTCACATCCTACTCCGGGGCGCCTGTGGCCAAAAATAAATGGATCTTTCATTTAGATAATTGATGGCAGAATTAGAAAGATTAAATTTCTTTTCTATGCGAAGGTTTTTACGTTGATATAAAAGGTACTTATAAGTTTCAAGTGAAAATTTGTAAATTTTATTCCTGTTAAGTAAAGTTGATTTTCTTAAAGTTAAAGTCTTATTTTGAATATAAAAATATAGCCGTTTTCTTTGTTACAATTTGGCTCAAAAATGGATGAATCGATTTGTACCAAATTTGGCCACAATATTCTTTAGAACAGTGGCACGGAAACAGGCTTTTTATTAATCCGTCAGGTGGCGCATGCGTCTAGTTATTCAGAATATCCGTACTTATGGTGAAAAATAAATGCGCTAGGTGCCGCTAGAGGCAAGTTAATCAGAAAACCTGTATTAAGATTCGATTTTGATAAAATTGGAGGTATTTAGTGGAGTGTACCGAGAAATAGTTTTATATATGAATCCGCTAGGTGGCGCTAGAATCAAGCTATTTAAAAATTCCTTATTTATTGGAAATACTTTGATACGATTTTGATGAAATTAGAAACGTATTTTTACGAAAAATGAATCCGCCAGATAGCGCTGGAATAGAAACTCCGTATTTATGGTTAGATATTGATGATATTGATGCTATTAGAAATGGTTGTAGAGTCCCCATGTGCATCTAACACGTATACTATGTTTGCAAAAAATAAAAAATATGTACAGTTATTCACCAAAGTATTTTGCTCCTCGTGTTTTTGCGTCTTTCAAAATGTTTTTCATGCTAAATTTTTTCGTAAATTTTGTTGATAAAAATATAGTTCATATTATAACAGAAACCAAACAGATTTGTATCACATTTTGTACAAAAATTGATAAAAATTCAACAATTTTCACCTGAGCTTCAAACTTTCTTAAGTTTTTTCGAAATTTTTGGTGTATGCTGTTGCTGTCTCTTACTTACTTACTTAATTGGCGCTATAACCGCTTAAGCGATTTTGGCCGAACTTCTACAATTTGTGGTGTGCGTCTTGATGTTGTGACACAAATTGAGGGACCTACTGTTTTACGCCGAATCCGAACGGCGAATGTTTTTGTGGGAAGTTTTTTCATGGCAGAAATTCAGTCGGATGTTTGCCGTTGCCTGCCGAGGGGCGACCGCTATTAGAAAAAAAATTTTTCTATAATTTTTGGATGTTACTTGCCCCGAGCTGGATTCGAACCTGTGACTCACCGAATGAAGCGCGCACACGCTACATACTCGGTAGCGGCGGCCGCTCAAGTAACTCAAAATTCCAGCAGATTTTTTATGTTTTTTTTGTTGCTAACGGTGCTCCTCCATAACGATTGCTCAATTTTTTTTTTTTGTAGGAAAGAAAATGGGTACAATCGCCAGCTAAAAAATTACCAAAAATCAACTAGACTTTTTAGCGACTAAACCTTTACATTTTATTATATTAAAATTGAATGGGCTAAAAAACTATAAATTTTGTACAAAATGTAAAACAGTGATTTGTATGGGTTTCGTTATAAAATGAACTTTACTTTAAAAAAATTGATTCTCCAAAATATTTTGAATGTATTAAAAAAACTCTAGGCAAAATGCTTTTACGAGTAACTATATAAAAAATCACTTTTTAAATCTAACAAACTCTGTGCAGTTAAAAACAATGCCCTTTAATTGTAGTTGAGACAAACTTGGCCTTTATGTTAGTTGCAGCTATTTATGCCAGATATTCCATTGATAATGATGGCAAAAAAATTGCTACTAACTTTTGAGTCGACTTTTACTTCACTGTGACTACGGGACATTGTTTTTAATATCGAATTTGCATTTTTGATTTAAAAATTTTCTGCAAGTATATGGAAACTGAGCAAGCATCACAGACGATGTTGCGGGTATCATATTTAGAGTCTGGCAACGTTGTTTCTTTTTATTTGGCTTAGCGTTTCCTCAAATTCCATCACTTTAAATTAGTGTTGCAATGCTTCATTTATCCTATAAATTCAGTTGAATTTAAATATTTCAAACAGGTCGCAACCCCCTCCAAATAAATTTATGGAATAAAGATTCCTAAAACTACTTAGTTTTGGCACTAGTATAGTAGATTTTCTTGCTTATGCTTAGACATTTAATTAAATTAATATTTTCACACAGGTGGCAACACTCTCGAAAAGCATTTTCACGATTAAGTTTTCTTAAGCCTACTTCCTTTGAATCCCATGCCGTAAAGCCGATTACCTATAACTTAATCATTTAATTTAATTTGCTTTTTTCAAAAGCTGGTAACACTATCCAAAAATATTTTCAGAATAAAGGTTTCTCAAACCACCTTCGTTTGAGGCCGATATTTCAATATTTGATTTAAGTTAATATGATTTCAATTAATTGTTTTTAACAGGTAGCAAATCTCCTCAAAATATTTTTGAAAAGAAGCTTGCCTAAAACTTTTTATTCGACAATCAAATTGTAAAATTTAATGTACTTTATTGAATTAACTTAATTTATTTTTATTTAGTTTTCATTCACAAATTTCAATAAACTGAAAATACAAAGGCCGCCCAAAAATCTCCATTAAAACTTGTATGCTTGAATATCCTCAACAGTTTTTATTCGAATCCCTTAAAAAAATATATAATGTGAATTTTTAAGGAATTTGCATGAATATTTTCAAGGATATTCAAGGATAATTGCTTCCTAGCTATCACACAATAAAATAATATTCATTGTTGTTGGTGTCTTGAGATTAAATAAATGATTTAATAAAATCATACATATCACGTCCCATCTCCCTTGTCCGAGTTTGTTAATCTCGCCCGAGATTATATTTACTATATTTATGTTGTTAATTTTATTTATTTTTTTCTCTTACCAAATGTTCGTTTGCAACTACTAGATAGCAAAATTTATTCAATGTTTTCGGCTTATTAAAGTTATTTAGTCGGAAAGTTGCTCATAATACAAATCTAGAAAAAGAACACGTCATTTAAACTAAAAGTTTCCTCACAAAGCATTTCGGCCATTTGTTGTTGTGGCAAGTACAGCCAAAATCTTCTCACAGCATCACCACAAACCAAAGCCAAGGCAATAGCTACGCTATCGCACCATAACACTCTCCAAGTCACCGAGCAACAGGACACACAAAAGTAACATTTAAATTTTTTAATGCTGCATATTTAAAAATGCAAATATCAAATAAACGAAAAAACCAACAAAAAAAAAAATAAGATCTAAATAATAAAGTTAACAAAAAAAAAAGGTAACTTTTAAAATTTCATTGTTATTGGTGGCTTGGTCGGTTGAGCGCCACAGCAACAAGGAATTTATTGTTTCCACACTCCCACCACGGACACCACTACTGCCCCTTAGCAGCACAACAAAAACAACAGCGGCAAAAACAGCAAAAGCGACAATAGCAATTTTGGCATGGATGACAAATAAATACAAACACACACACACCCATACATGCACTGCAATTTATATAAGCATTGTATTTTAGACAACAACATTGACCAACCCGATGGATTATTTTTGTTTGTATTATTTTTTTTATATGCGTAGCTCATTTCTGGCTCACACACACACACATACATGCGCAAATACATGTAGTATACTTGTATGTAGAAGATATCCCCAGAGATGTTGGCAACAAGGCACCAAGCCACACTACCATAAAACGCCAACGGCAATGCCCTTTTCAAACTCTAATGCAGTCAAATGTAATCGGGTTTCGCTGTTAAATAGAAGCGCTCGTTTTGCCACACAGTCACTTAATCCGAACCGAATGGCAATGCAATAGGTGACGAACTGGTTTGGTTCGGGCAAATTTGGAACCATACCTAAATAGTTTCCCTTGTTTATCCTTTCGATGAAAGCAAGTGGTGAATTTAATGCAGCTAAATAGCAGCATTCGAAATTCGAAGTTTATATCTAAGCTAAAAACAATGAATCTGCAGACAACGAATTTTTATTTATTTAATTTTTTATTTTATTATATTACGTTATATTTTATTGCCTTTCTTATTTTGTTTTATTTTAATATTAATTTCCACAGATAACATAAAAAGGATTTTTTTTATCTTATTTTATATTATTTTATTTTGTTATATTTGTGTCATATTTTTCTTAATTTAAAGTGTGTTATATCATTAAATTAAATAATATTTTATTACGTATTTTTATTTTGTTTTATTTCCGTAGATAACATAAAAATTAAATATTTTTTTCTCTTTCTTATTTTATTACATTCTAAATTATGTCATACAAATTACTTTATTTTGTGATATTTTATCCCATTTGACTTTATTGAAAGTATTCGATATTATTAAATTAAATTATATTTTTTTATTTTGTTTCATTTTTAATTTCCTCCGATAACCAAAAAATTAAATATTTCGTTTTCCATCTTTGTTTATTATATTCTAACTTTATTTTGTTATATTTTATATCCTATATTATGTGCTTCCACAGATAACCTTAACATTAAATAATTTTTTTTCTGACTTTATTATATTCTAATTATTTTCTTAAAATCCTTTTATTTTGTAATATTGTTGATCCTATTTTCTTTATTGAAAGTATTTTACTTTATTATAATAAATATTATTTTATTTTGTAATATTTTTGATCCTATTTTCTTTATTGAAAGTATTTTACTAAACCTTAAGTAAATTTTTCTCTATCTTATTTTACAATATTCTATTTTATTTTATTTTATGAAAATCATTTTATTTTGTTATATTGGTTATCCTATTGTATTTTATTGAAATTGTTTTATTCTATTATATTACATTATACCACAGATAATCTCAAATTTGAACTCTTTTTTATCTTATTTTATTTTGTTCCAACTTATTTTTTTTTTCTTTATTTAAATTACTTTCTTTTGTTTTATTTTTATCGTATTTTACTTTATTGATAGTATTTTATTTTATTGCATTAAATTTTATTATATTGTATTATTGCATTTTGTTATATTTTTAATTTCCACAGATAACGCAAAAGTAAAATAATTTTTTGTTTGTTTTTTAATTACTTTATTTTTATATGGGTTATTTTATTTGATTTACAATTATTTAATTTTATTACTATACATTATATGTATATTTTTTAATTACTCCATTCAACATTATTTTATTAAATTATATTTTGTTTTGTTGCATTTAAATATTTTAATTTATTTTCTTTCTTGTGTGTTTAATTTAATTTAAATTTAATTTTTTTGTAGTTTAGTTGTTTTTTTTTGTTACATTATTTGTTTTTTTTTTCATTTGGTTTTATATTATTTTGTTTTACTTTACTTATTGCTTGTTTTTTATTTTCTTCTATTATATTTTATTACATTCGATTTTTTATTTTTTGTTGTATTAAATTGTATTTAATTTTTATATTTTATTCTACTATATATGCAATTATTTCATTTTTTCTTATCCTTTTTTATTTGGGTTTCTTTCGTTTTATTTTTTCATGGCATTTTATTTTATATCCTTTTCGTCTTACTTAATTATATTATGTTCTGTTTCATATGTTTATATTTAATTTTATTTGGCAATGTTTTATTTTGTTTTACTTTATTCCATGTTATGCATTTATTTTTTTTTCTTTTCTATTTTCTTACTTACTCACTTACTTTATTTTATTGGATGACATTTTAATATATTTTTTTGTATTCAATTCTTGTTCATATATTGTTTATTTATTTACCTGTATTTTTTATTTTATTTCGTTTTTGTTTTAGTTTATATTATACTTTGTTTTATTTTTTCTATATTTTGTTGAAATATTTTTTTATTTTGTTGTGTTTACGAGTAATTCTTCTTTAATCCTTTATCCTTATCAATATTTTTGAAATTCAATTTTACTTAACATTTTATTTCTTTCACTTCCCTTTTCCTCTATTTAGTTTAGTTTCCGGTTTGTTTCGTTTTGTTATACGTTATTGCATTTTTGTCTTATGTTATTTTATTCTATTTTGTTTTTTTTTTTATTTATTTCGTTTTAAGATTTGTTCATTTACTTTTGCTTTTATTTTTTTGCATTTTATTTACTTTACTTAAATAATCAGGTTTAGCTAATTCTATTGTTTGTTTTTCTATTTGTTTATTTGCAATCTAATTTACTGTTATTAATTTTTTTAAGTCCTTTTTAATTTTAATTTAATTTTTTGTAAACCATTTGTTAATATTATAGATGGCATTTTATTTACATAAATTCAAATATTTCACAATCGCTCGCAGTTATTTGATTTGAAACATCTCGATCAGCTCAAAACCGACTAGAGTCAGCGTCGTAAGGATCCTAAACCGTCGTCTTCATGTGGCTGTAATGAGTGAGAGAGACGATTATTTACCTTGGTTTTTCGCCTCTGTATTTTCCACATCACGCAGTGACACCAGTAAAAAAGTGGTATAAAATTGCCGATCTGGTGTAACTAGTACCGTACTAGAAATACTTCATGTCATAAATTCGAGTTCACGTCGTATGGCATTTACTGCCAAAGCAGCCATTGGCGCGCAATAACATTTTCAATTTTATTTCACTGAATTTTCCAACATTTGATGTTAGCCCTCACATTTCGCTCGTCATGGTCGCCCCATTGATGATCCGTAGATTTCAATATACGTACATTCAAAACAAATTAGGATTCTGGGGTACCAATAAAGAGAGGAGGACAATTTGGTAGACTTTACTTATGTACATACAAACACACATACATGCACATTTACTGTGGCGTAATGCAGATAGGAACTTTTGTTCATTCGCTCGCCCGCCATTCAACTCAATTATCCTCAGGGAATTCCATTTTAGAAAATGGACTTTTGACTCTGACGCTACTGGCTGGCTAGCTGACTGGCTGCACATGTAAAGTATATATATATCTGTATGTATATCTTTTAAAGGACATGTGCGAGTAAAAATGTATGTATGTATGTAGTAAAAATGCTATTTCATGCTAATGCTGATATAAAATGTGTTTAACTGTAAACTTGGAACGCCTTTGGGTTGAGGTTAATTTCGTTCGCAAATTCATTTGCTTGCAATACTCCTCGGCTTCTGCTTCTTCAGGCCTTAGGGTGGGATTAGAGTTTAACATTTGCCATTAGTTATTGCTTGTCAGCAGACATTTGGCGGTTCATTAATGCCATTGCTATCACCAATTTGCGGCAATTTCTGCATACAAAGTGGGGGGAATATTTTGGCAAATGGCTGCTGGTGTATAGCTATGGCTTGTGCAAATTCCAAAGAAGTTATTTTATGCAGCCATTTCGATAGCGTTTGGAATGGGTTTGTGCTGTAGAGAAATGCAACGAGATACTCCTTTTCGAGTTAAATTTCATGTATTCATTTCATGTCTATTTTTTTAGCAAAAACTATTGGCTTCTATTATCCTTACAGAACTTTTAAAATAATTGAGCTTCTATCTTCTATTACATACAGCGCTGGAAAGTAGTATTGGTTTAGTAATTTCCTTAAATTATTCATGATGTTTTGCATTCCAAAACCTTGTCGTTAATTTTGTACCAAAGCTATAGCTCATTCTATAACAAAATTCACATCATTCCAAATTTCAAAGTTTGCAGCACAAAATTTACAAAAACTCAGCAGATTAAAAAAAACGTGATTCCTGTAAATTTTTGAAGTAAAACTTCTTTAGCGGGAGGGATTTTTTTAACCTCGTAACGAAAGTCGCGTCAGAATCGCTTTACTAATTTCTACGACTATTTTTATTAATTTCCACCACTAGTTTTACTAATACTACTACAAATTACTACCAATATTTTTACTCATTTCTCCCACTAATTTCACTAATTTCTAGCACTATTTTTACCACTTTCTAGGACTATTTTTTCTAGTTTCTACCACTATTTTTGCTAGTTTCTGCCACTATTTTTATTTCTTTCTACCACTATTTGTATTAATTTCTACCACTATTTTTACTAATGGTACTAAAATTTCTGCCACTATTTTTACTAATTTCTACCATTAATTTTACTAATTTCTACCACTGTTTTTACTAATTTTTCCCACTATTTTTTTGGTAATTTCTACCACTACTTTTGCTTGTTTCTGCCACTATTTTAGCTAGTTTCTGCCATTATTTTTACTTCTTTCTACCACTATTTGTATTAATTTCTACCACTATTTTTACTAATGGTACTAAAATTTCTGCCACTATTTTTACTAATTTCTACCATTAATTTTACTAATTTCTACCACTATTATCACTTATGCTACACCTAGTTACTACGACTACTTTTATTGATTTCTACTACTACAAAGAAGTTTTACTGCTAGCTCGCGCACTTAGGTGAACGAGTGTGTTTTTTTATTTATCTACCTCTATTTATTTGAGGAAGAAATAATTTGTATTTGACTTTCTACTTGGTTTTAAATTTTTGTCATTCATCACTGTTTGTAGAGTTGAAACGGTAATTGTCTCAATTATTGTTCGTATGGATTGCTTTAAATCGTTCAAACAGCTTGGTTTTATTTTTAAACTTCCACTTTGCGGACCAACAGAAATTAACAAATTTACGCTGGAATTCTGTCACAACAGGCCTGGTTATGTGACAACATCTTTCAACATCTTTAAATAGCGGTCTCCACTGACCGTAACAGTAACGCCATTTCCGTCAAAGTAATGTGACCTTATAATGCACCTTGATGAGACAGCACACCACACTGTGACGCGAAGTGGATGCAATTCTCTCTCATGGAGTATCTTTGGCTTAGAGTCACTCCATATTCGACAATTTTGTTTGTTAACATTGCCGTTTAGATCGAAATGGACCTCGTCTGGCATAAAAATGCCGCTCAAAATTTGTTCGTCTCTTCCACTATTTAAATGAACTTCTGGAAAAATTCCAAATCGGCGTTCAGTACGTTTTCTAATTGAATTTTATATGGGAAGATGTTTAACTTTTTATGCAGAATTGCTTGTAGTGACTTACTGCAAATACTGATTTGTGCAAAGAAGCTCCTTGTTTGAATTGCTGTATTTCTACGATTTTATTGCTTCAAACGCTAGTTTCTGATCCCACCTCTGTGCGATGCTTCCTGCTTAGTTCGGCGACAGAGGCCTGTACAATTTTTAAATTCTACTGAAAGAAACTCAGAGCTTTTATCGCAGCTTGGCTACCACTAAAAGTCCGACTACTGCCTCAAAGATAGTGGAAATTTAGGTGTTTCCCAACCTAAAAATAAATTAAATAACTTTAAATAAAAGCTTTAAATCCATCTACTCGTTGAGAAAATATTTGATTAAACCAAAAAACAGTATCAAAAATGTTACTATTGGAATGTAGGGTCAAACAATAAATTTGAACGTCTTGGAAATGTTAGAATTGAGGCTCCATCAGCGCACGTTGATATACAGTGATTTTGTTTTTTAATTTTAAAATATAACTTCCACATCATTTCCGATTGCAATTGAGAAAAGGTTAAATTAAAATGCGAAAAAGTCAAGTGAAAATAATAATAGTCAATTTTATTTCAGAAAGCCTCAATTGAACATTAGAATAGTCAATTATATTGTAAATAGGATTAGTAATTTTGAATTGCGAAGGCGTCAAGTGAATATGAGAATAGTCAATTGTAAATGAGAAAGCGTCAAAATTAAAATGCGAAAATGTCAGATGAAAATGAGAAAGCGTCAAATGCAAATGTGAAATAATCAGTGACTTCAGTACAGTATTTAGAAAAGCTTGTGGATGAAGTAAAGGCCACGTTCCATGCCTAGGCAATCACATTGCAAAATTTACCGGTGGGCACATAAAAAATTTTATTGCAATTATTTTTTGAAAACTGTGTAATAAAAATAAGTTTCTTAATCCCATTTGATGCATTCTCATTTTCATTTGAAGCATTCTCATTTTCATTTGAAGCATTCTTTGAAATGACTATGCCAGTTTTCAATTGACACTTTCTCATTTAACTTTTACGCTTTCTCATTTAAAATTGAGTATCTTATTTTCAATTGACGCTTTCTCATTTATAACTGGCTGTTCTCATTTTTAATTGACACTTTCTCATTTTCAATTAACA
The DNA here is from genome assembly GCA_951828415.1 of Anomoia purmunda. Taxonomy (NCBI): domain Eukaryota; kingdom Metazoa; phylum Arthropoda; class Insecta; order Diptera; family Tephritidae; genus Anomoia; species Anomoia purmunda. Next base: position 42,941,999 of record OX639995.1, read on the forward strand.
CTTTCTCATTTAAAATTGACTATTCTGATTCTCAATTGGCGCTTTCTTATTTCCAAATTACTATTCTCTTCTTCAATTGACACTTTCTGATTTTCAATTGACGCTTTCTCATTGCCCATCGGCTCGACTAATGATATCAATATCATTATTTTTTTTTATTTAATCTTCAAAATTATTTCTTTTAAAAATATTACAACTGCAAGACTACAAATATTTAGGTTAAGGATTTGGGTGATATTTTTAATAACATTTTAAATTAATAATAAAAAAAATATATTTCCTTACAAAATTTTTTTTACATAGTACTTTTCAAACGCAAACCTTCAATATCTTATACGTATCTATTACAATTACAACGAGTTTATTCACCCCATCGATTTCAATCACAACTATTTTCCTATACATTCTTCCAACCACACAATACTACAACTATTTTACCACAAACCGAGAATTTCCGACACACAAATTGTTTTATACTATGCACAATTAAATATTTATGTTAAATCGATTTATTCCAATAGCGTGTGTGATAAATTAATTGTAGCACCGGTTAGTTTGAATTTTGCTCGTCTAGAGAACTACCAAACAAATACATACATACATATACAATAAAAAAGTGTATAAAAAAAACTTCTGCATAGCCATATTTTTCAAAGTAGAAACCCTAAAGGCTTTTCTATAAGTATTTGTACTCGTATGCAGATAAATTCACATACTAAATTTGTAGTTTCACCACCAACGCTCCGACTCCGACCTCGTTTTCCAAAGCCACATAGACCAATTGCTGCAGGTGGCAAAGCATTAATTTTCATTCTCCTGTCGCTGGCAGAGGAATTGAAACAAAAATTATGGCACTTCAGTGAGAATTCATGAGTTTCCTGTTTGGCGCTCCGGACATGGAGTAGAGAACGGAAAATGCAACTAAAAGCGGAAAAAATAAAATAAATATATTAAAATAAATAGGAAAAAAAACTTGAAATATATATGTATGTAGCACAAACACAACGAAATGAGTACATTTTTGTGGCTTCCATTATGGCTGTTGTTGCGGTTGGAAACCCCCATCTTCTTATAAACACAACATGGTTGCCATTTTGCCCGAAATGTAACAAATTTGATGCATTTTTGTTGGTTTGTTAAATACTTAAGTTTTCAATTCATGATATTACCTAAATATTTACATTTGTTTTTTTTTTCATTTTAATCCTGAAGCAATAAAAATCACAAACACGTCTTCTTACATTTTGTGTGTGGGTGTGTCTAGATGTGGCACCCCAAACTGAGGGACTACAGTTTTACGCCGACTCCGAACGGTAGAGGGTTTTTTTGAGGATTTTTTTCATGGCAGAAGTACACAAGGGGGTTTTTCATTTACTGTCTTTTCAATGATTTATCAAGATCTTAACCCTCACCGGGCGTTAGGAAGCACGTGCTACTCACTCGGCTATGGCGGCCTCTTTGGTCTGACTCCAAATGGATTCTGCTTCACTCACATCCCGCTAAGTGAGAAATGGGGGAAGGATGGTATTTGATGCGAGTAACCGGTGAACTTCTTCGCGGACGGGTCGAAGCTGGATGGAAAAGTTGAAGGGGGTATCTTCTGCAAGTAGCTCTCCGTCAGCCAGACATTTACACTTCCGGATTAGCCGCAATCAAAGAGACAACCGATTGGCTACTCACCAATTTAATCTCCTTTAGATGGGCAAACATCAATTCTGATAGTCATAGACTGCAGTCAAGATCTTAGGGTCAGGTCGAAAGTGGTCGGGGAGTGCCTGACTTCTCTCTCATCCACCTCTGAATGTTTCCATATCGAACTCATTTGCGTGCAGGAAATTGGATGGCTGCTGAGCTCGCTCGGCAGGGCACCCTTAAAGTTATTTCTCCAGGCAGGGAGAGCGTGGGAGCCCCTCCGGCCGCCTACGGAGTTATATTGAACAGATGGGTTCCATGTCGGCTCAGCGAGGGCTTAGAAAATACCACGATATGCGCAATTGCAAAGACCTACTGGCTGGTAGAGGACCGTAGGCGTTCAAAGGAGATCCGGTCGGTAACTAAGTGACAACTCGCGATCCTCGTTGGATAGGTATTCATGCGGTTCGACTGAATATATGTAGTATTTGACCCTCTTTGCCGCAGCTGCCTGGCTGAGATTCAGGTACCTAGGCTTTTACTTTATTAACAGCCCAGAAGAGCTCTCGGGGTGGAAATCAGCAGTTTGCGTTACTTCATTTGGGTACGCAGCATTTCTCAGGTTAACCTTTTCTGGTTACGTTGTACGTTATTGGTCAAAAAATTTAGTGTTACTACCACATCAATCTAACCTAAGGCCCAAAAGATCACGCCTGGGCCGACCACAAATAGCCAGCCCTAAACCGAACGTTCAGTGAGTATTTTGCCATAAAAATATAGAAACTGGCACTAATGAACAGCTGATCTCTACCGCCTACTAAAACAAAAATTAACTAGGTTGGGTGATTTATTCTTACAGTAAGGAATTAATTAAATATGTGAATATGAATTAAAGAGAGAAATAAAAATTAGCTAAGTCAATAGTCCAGATAAATATGAGGATATGGCACTTTCTTCAGAAAAGAATAGTTAGACATTCAAAGGCAGAAAAAATTCAAAAACTGTGACCGAAGCATTACGAAGAAAGATGACGAGGTGTCTCAATAAATGCACCAATAAGTAAAGCTGATTTGATTCCTTTTCCTCAATTATTTAATATTAAAAAACTACTTTCGTACATTTATTTGTATTTTGGTATATTTTTAGATTCACAAAACTAAAGACAGTTGGCAACCATGCAACACAGGCGAAAGCATTACACATTTACACACACATACATAAAACGAACATCGTGCAGTGGAAAATGGCTATGACTAACCACTTTTTTTCTACTCTTTTGACCTGCGACAAAAGCAAAATATATATAAGGAAATCATAGTAATCGCATAGGGATAATGTATGTACATATGTAATCAAATGAGGAAATTTAGTGATGATGACCATCCGTGGTTAACTATTTGCTTGCTCACAAAAGACAATACGAAAGAAGGAGAATAGAAAGTTTAAGTTTATTTTAAAGAAATACAGTGATTTGCATAACAATAGCCTCGCCATTTATGTAGAAATTTGAACCATTTATTTTTCACAGCGAATCGTAGCTTAGTTGAACAAAATTCTGGTGTAAATATTTTTGCATACTTAACCAAACTGTGCTCCTATCCGAATATTTTTACCTGCACAAATGAGACAGTTATTCGCATACTCGTTTTTACCGAATCCTAACTGCAGCTGGGAACCTAAGGTTATAAGATGGAAAACAAGCGTTTATTTAAAAAAAAAAAAAATTCAGCTATTTACTATGGTTTAAGTAATTTATAGAAAGTTGAACAATATCTTCTTCAACTTCTTACAAAAAATCATTCGGGAGATTCGCTAAGTTTTGCCAAACTCTAATCTTCTATTCTGTAAGTTGACCTTTACGCTGCAGATTGATAACGCTATTTTTTTATGTACGCACTTCTATTCAATATTTATTAAGAAAAATATCTTCGATATCGTATTTTCTCCCCATTCTAATTTGTTTTAGTGATCAGCTTTATAGTGAAAAGCGATAACTTAAGCAGAGCACTTTCAAGCGGGCGCCGACCACAACCGTTATTTTGATTTTTTCGGAACAAAAAAATCACAAGCAAGAATTCGTTCAAAACAAAACTCGATTATACCAAACTAATTTCTTTGCCATATGCTATGCAAATCTGAACTTATTTTTATTTAGAAGATTTTTTTTTTGTTGCATTTTGCATATTCGTTGTGCTTGGATTTCTGTTTTTTCGATCAAAATTAGTGGTTATTCTTGAATTTTTATTTTTTCGAACAAAGATAATCGTTATTTTGTTTTTTGAATTTTCCGATAAAAAATAATCGTTATTCTTGGTTTTTTTAATTTTTCGATAACAAACAAATTTGCCGGGCGTGACAATTATATTTTTTATGATCGAAAAAAAATCACAAGATCAAACTTTATCGACAAAATAAAAAACCAAGAAAATATAAAAACGAATGTAAGCATTTTTTTGTATTTGGTTCTATTGTAACGTGTACATAACTATATGATAACCAAACTATTTTTTTATTATAATAAAAATTTTTTAAGTTATCCATAACTATCACCTTAAGGCTGAAATGATACAAGCCATTTTTTAATGCCACCGATAACTAATATTTTGAGACCTACCCCCTATGCTAATACACTGACTAAACTCACTAACCTGACTGTTGTAAGGTTTACTGCGCTTAAAACTATGCTTCAAAAATGGGTTTTAGCCCTCTAATAATTGGAATAGTTAATATTGTTGTTGTATCCTACTGAGAATGCGTCAGTGACGTTATATTCTGTGTAATAGTTTTAGGCGCAGTAAATCTGACAACTGTCAGGCTTGTGAGTTTTGTTAGTATATTAGTATAGGGTGGTTGCGTTTCATAAAAATTTTGAGTGAGAATTTCCTTTTTAAGTATTCTAAAATATATAATACAAAAGCCTTCATAATAATTATGAGTGAAAAGGTATTTTATAAGTCTTGGAATAGGAGATATTTCGGTACCATTTCGTTATTGGCTCCTCATGAGGCCGAACAAATGGCAACATTATCTCGAACTTTTCCAAAGATAGTCCCAAATGAGTCGCGATGTGGACCTGAAACAGTCCTTAAATGGTCCCGAACTAGGCCCAAAATGGTCCGGAAATAGTTCGGTATCTTAAGATTAAAAAAAATTTTCTCGGTCATAATTATTACGGGAAGAGTTTTACAATATAATTTTTAAAATAATAATTATCGAGATTTTGTAAAAATGTTTCTTATTCATACTTATTTTCATGATGACTTTAAAAATCGTTATGTCTCTGGTTGCAATTCATAAGAAAAAAATTTGTTTATTTCTAACTGCTCTGTTTCTTTCGAACCTCGGTGAATAGATTTTAGGAAATCGGTTTACTTATAGATTTTCTATTTTTTTACTCCATCAATCCGTACACAAATAATTTGGGTGATTCGAGGTGTTGTTTAGTTGTATGCTTCGGTTATGAGTACCCTTTTAAAATTGTGTATCATATTACATAATTAATTATATCTAGTACATCCTTTTATCTAAAAACTCGTATTTGTTCAACATTTAAATTTAAGCCGATTTCAAAATGTCAATCTTACACATCACGACGTATTTGCTACAGAAAGCAGAAGCTTTGATATCCCTAACGGTTTGCAGTGTTGTATTTAAACCAATCTGCGTATAATTTTATAAATACAAAACTAATTACAAAAACAAGTAAACATTTTGATTGTGCATTTAGGACTACATTTATCAATTTATAATTAGTGTAAAATAGTAAATAACAATTAAATATTTGGAGCAGGAAATAAGCTTTTCCCATATGCTTCATTTTGCATCGCATTTTGTCGAATGCCAAATGAACACAGTTGTTTATGACAATTTAATCAAAAAGTAGTACAATTAAATTCTAATTAGACATCATTAAAGCTTTTCTATCTATCTACATAAGTACATACAATTTTATATATAGTCGTGTCTACGTTTGTGGTTTTGTGGATTTATGTTCATCAATTTAATGATGATTTATGAAAATTGATTTGACACTGACACAGATAAAATGTATTTTAATAACTCTAAGCATTATCGATAATGTCGATTCGTATTTGCAATGCGATAATATTTGCTACTACTTTACATATGTACATCGATACGCACAAACACATGCAAACACATAGTACGACTAAAAAGGCGGGGGGCTTAATTCAATCAATTAAAAATCCGTTTCATATCTAATATATTGTTCTGCTAATATTAGTGTATTTCCCAGCAAGCATTGAAAAGTTGGATAACAATTAGGGAAATAGTACTATTCGCTAATATCAAAAACGGTAGAGGACAATTCCAGTGATAAAAATTTAAGAGTACGGAAAATAATAGTTCGGTAATAGAATTTTAGTGTATTGCTCTAAAAATTTTCGAATGATAATTTGAAAATACAATTTAATGGGCTAGTTCTCTAATGACGAGGAATTCTAAAGCTAAACATCGTTTCTCACCAGAGATTGATTATGGAACTATATTAATTTTCTAAAGGGCAAATAAAAATGTCTCGAGTATATGTCAAAAGTGATTGGGGCGAATTTCCCTGAATTATTATCATACCGACAATTCCCCATATTTCGTTTTATTTTTTATTTTACTATATATTTTATATTTATACAATAAGAGTCGCTAGCAGGAAATGGAAAAGGAGGTATTTTTAAACCTCATACATTTTTCCAATTTGGTTCATATGTAAATAGTTCATAATTTGAATTTAACTAATTTACAAATTTATTTTTTAAACTAGGATTACTACAACATTAATTTCACTTCCATATTTTTTACTTATATTGAGTTGTTGGCCTATTTTATAGCATCCTATCACATTCTATGGAAGTCTTATAAGAAGAAGTCTTAGTAAAAAATAAATCCCTTCTTTTTGCATTAAATTGATGGTTTTATTTAGCACAGTTAGCATAATCCGCTTTAGGTCAAATACGCACCGTTTTGATCGATAACTTGTTGTCATTGTGAACGTAATTTCATAATGCCACTAAACCCTTGTACCTATTGAAAAAAAAAAAACTAAGACAGTAGATTTTCACGAGCTTCTCCTGAAGCGAATTTGTTACCAGCAAAATCAATCACCTTAGATCCGGACTATAAGGTGGATGCTCCGGACTCGCTTCTGGGGAGTGGCAATTGATGCCTGTGGCCCGGCGTTGTCCTGATGGGTCGAATTAAGGGTTTAGTCGTAGGGGAGCAGCTCATAGTAGATGATTCCCTGCCAATCCCACCAAACACATGGCGAAACCTTCCTGACCGTCAATATTGGCTTGTCCACCGTTTTCGTCGGCTCCCGCGATTCGACCGCGACTGGTTTAAAATGGATCGGTTTTGTTGCGATTCGTTTGGCCCCCATACATCGAGCTGCTTTTTGCATCCAGCTTTATTTCAATTCAGATAGAATAGGTTGGCAAAAAAGTTCTAATTTGACCTAGTTCCTCACTACGAGGAACCTCAACACTGAAATTTACGTAAAGGAGTGTCTCCAAAAAAGTTTCCTGCCCTTCCTACGTCATCATAATGGTCCAACTCTATTTCGGCCTGATTTGGCTCCTGCACATTACGCAAATGTTACCCAATATAACAATGGGAATTACGTAAGGTAAGACTTCAATCCTCCTAATGTGCCAGTGCTGCGACCAATAGAGCGATATTGGGCTGTGATGAAAGTCAGACTTTTGAAAGTTGAGAAACCAAATAAAAAAAATAACAGAAATAAAAAAAAGCCGTTGGTGGTGGCCCCCGTAGTCGAGTGTGTAGCGTGTGCGCGCTTCATTCGGTGGGTGCCGGGTTCGAGCCCAGGCCGGGGAAAGTAACATCAGAAATTGTAGAATAGTTTTGTCTTATAGCGGTCGCTCCTCGGCAGGCAATGTCAAACCTCCTAGAGAAGAAATTCTGCCATGATAAAAACTTCTCACAAAAAACATTCGCCGTTCGGAGTCGGTGTAAAACTGCAGGCCCCTCACTTAGTGTTACAACATCAAAATGCACACACACCATAAATTTTAGGAGAAGTTCGGCAAATATCTCTGAATCAAGTAAGAAAGTAAGGACGAAACCGTAGTACAAAACTTGAAGAAAATTTCGTGCGTACGAACAGCAATGAAAAAATTGAAATAATTTATGTTGCTATCATCACTACAAATATGTGGGCTTTTAATATTAAAAAACACAAAAAAAAAAATTAAATTAGAAACAAACCAATTTCATGCACTTAATGAGCGTTTTTTTTTAAATTTGAAGAGCTTTCTGCCATATGTCGTTTTTGTTACATTTTATTTTCTTATCGTTTTATTTTTAACATTAAACACAAAAATGAAAACTTCACTTTAGTGATTTAAGTAATTATTAAACAAATCTTTCTAATCAAATTTGGTTGCTTTGAAAGGCTCAAAACGAAAAGATCACCTGAAATGCTCTATAAATTTGAATAAAATTTAGCGGATTTCTCTATGATTTTTTTCCTAATAAGATGCCCTTCTTATTACGACTGTGTTTATCTTTTCAATTAAGAAGATAACCTGCAAAACCTTTACAATAAAATTAAGAAGAGAACCTTGGTATATTATTATTATAGGTTTTACATATTTTTTATAATATAAAAACAATTAAAAACAAAAAAAAATGATATGGCGAAATTATTTGTGTCATTTCTTGAATTGTAATACTGTTCAGACCTTTATTTTACAACTGGCATTTTTAAAATTAACTCACAATAGTCACTATTGAGTAAATATATTTATTTTTAAAACATTACTCATTGAAAACTTCTTGAGCAATAAATAAGTAAACCAAAAATTTTCATTTTGAAAGTACAAAAATTCAAAGAACAATATACACTTGCGGTCAATAAAAACGCACCAGCACCACTTTGGTAGCCCATCTTCAGCTATATAACTGTAAATTTGAAAAAAATTTCTACTGGATCTAGTAAGCACTGAAAAATAAATTATTTATTATGAAATTGGGTTGCACACTTCATTTATAGTCGTGTTTTCGTTGTATATTTGAAAAGTTGTGCAAAATGCCAAATAATCGGAAGAAATTAACGCGTGTTCAAAAAATTCGCATATTGAGCACGTATGGCATATAATGAAGTGTGAAGTTGCTAAACAGAAGCCAACAAATAAAAGTCAATTGATAAAGATTTTAGAATTGGTATGGTATGGTCCCATTATAAGGAAATCAATTGAGGTCCTAGTGAATTCCATGCCTTCAAGAATTAAGGCAGTTATTGAGGCTAAAGGAGGAACGACTCGTTATTAGGAAAGCCTATTGTGAAGTCTATATTTCTACTGTTAGTGGTGAAAATGATTTAGTCGCTTTAAGTTAACTTCACATTGTTTGCTTTTAATTAATCATGAATATCATCGAATGTAAATTTTTGTTAATTTTTTTAAATTAATTGGCTATTTCTTATAAAACCCTTTTTCGAGAAAACATTTTTGTGGATAACTAATTTACGCTATCTTGCCAAACAAATAAAAATTACCCTAATATTCTAACTATAAAAAAATTGCTCATGTGATCTTATTTCAATTATATTTGGTGGTGCGTTTTGATTGACCGCAAGTGTACATACGAGGCTTGCCTTTTATATTTTGCGCCTAATAATGAAAACACAGTCAAATATTAAGGAAAATAGTTTAATTGTTTTTCAAAATATTCTCCATCCAAGTCAATAGACTTCTGCATTCGCTTGAACCAATTTTCAAAGCACTTTTGCCACTCAGAAGAGGATACCTCTAAAACGAGCTGTTTGAAGACTTCTACAGCTCCTTCAGGCGTTGAAAAACGTTGACCTCGCTTTTTTTTTTTTTTGATGTTCGGGAATAAAAAGAAATCATTAGATGCCAAATCAAGGCTGTAAGGCGGATGACCCATCAATTCGACCTTTTGAGTCCTCAAAAACTCTCTTATGTGAATCGATACATGAGAGCTCGCATTGTCTTGGTGAAGAATGTTTTGTCTTCGCCGGTTGGTTTTCCTTAATTCTCCAAAAACTTTTGGCAAACAAATGGTTGTATACCACTCAGAATTGGCCATTTTAAGTTTATCTAGTGGAATGTCGCAAACATGACCAGATTTTGCGCGAACAACTTTTGTTGGATTAGGCTCGTCTTGGAACATCCATACAGTCGATTGCTGCTTTGTTTCCGGCTCATATGCATAGATCCAAAATGTGTCACCTGTTACGATGTCATAGACGTGCTTTGATCCACCGCGGCTAAATTTCTTCAACATTTCTTTACACCAATCGACACGAGTCCTTTTTTGGGCAATTGTCAAATTATGCGGTATCCAACGAGAACAAATCTTCTTTACGACCAAATGTTCAAGCAATATTGAATGTATGCTGGTCCCACTAATGGCCAAGGATGCCTCTATCTCGCGATATATCACATGACGATCTTGTATTATCAATTGACGCACAGCATCGACTGTTTCTGGCGCAGCCACCGTTTTTGGACGACCTTCACGAAATTCGTCCTGCAAAGATTGGCGGCCACGTAGGAACTCGTTGTACCATCGTTTCACAGTGGCTAAATGTGGTGATTCAACACCAAAAGTATAAGTAAGTTGATTAATGCACTCCTGTCTCAATAACCCACGTCGAAAATCGTAGTAAATCATCTCACGAAAATGTACACGGGCTAATTCCATTTTTAGGCAATATGAATTTTTAAACTCACTATAAATAAACACAAATAAAACTCGTAAGTGAAAACGTTAAATGCCAAAAAATACCAAACTTTACGATAAAAATATCTAATTACAGGTAATCACATGAAGTGTTGCGAAGGCACAAAATATAAAAGGCGACACTCGTAATATTAAATTAGAAATAATCTGAAGTAGATTATACACAAAGTACATTTTTATGTTAAGACGTTAAAAGCAAAATTTGAATTAAAAAGTACGCTTTTAAAAATATAAAGTTTTTCTTAGTAATAAAATCAATAAGACTCTAGTAAAAATGAGATGATATCCTCAATAATTTACTTTATATGATTTTTAACATAAAAGCGAGCAGATTTCTTCTTACGATTGCAGATTTTTGAACATAAAAATTGATAAACTAGTAGTTATCTCCTTATTTCCTGCCATTTTCCTTTTTCACTCCTTAGCCATCAAGCTTTTTCAGACGTCGATCACTTTATTTATACATAGGTGAACTTTTTTGAAATTTTTTTGAATAATTTATGTCTGAATACGAATATTGGTATGCAAGTATTTACATTTTTCTCGATTATTGTTTTCAGCACATCAGCACATCAACAAATCTAAATTATCGCACAAAATCTCTTTTAATCCCCTATTAGGTAACTAATGTACAGGTCCCCCATATTAATACATTCGTAAGAATCTGTTTTAAGTATGCGAATGTGATGAAATTCTTATACTACTTGTTTATTCATAAAAATAAAAGCATGTATATTTAATTGGAAATTCTTATCTGGATTAAGAGTGTCATTGCTGTAATGCTATGTTGCTCCTTTGAATATTTTATTTATATTTCATTTATGTGTATGATAAAAGGACACTCACACATACAATGACAATTGCGACAGAAGCAATCTGAATAAACACACACACACACACACATAAACAAACGATTGCATTAATTTAGCACCTGAATGGATTGATATACCTACATTCATATATTGTGGAGCAAAGGGAGGGAAAATAATCGCTTGGGTTGCTTTCGTAAAAAAATATGCAAAATGGCAATACACACAATAAAAACAGTAAAAACAATAAAACCAGTAAAAACATCAAATAACAACAGTGGCAACATCAAAACATAAAACTCAAACAAACCAACAGCATAATCAAAAGCAACGAGCCGAACACTTGGTGTTCACCAGTTAGTTAACCGACCAACCACCTACAATAGCCAACAACAACACGAAACGAATATTCAGTTAGTCACTCACTCGCCCAGTCTGTCTATGAGCTGAGCTGATGGGTCGTTCGTGTCGCCATCCTGTCGGCAACGGCGGTCATAAAATGTTTGGTTGTAAGCTCGTATCTTAATCGTTGGCGATGTTTTTTTTTTGTGGGTGCTAGCGAATGGAGGCGTTCGGAACACAGTTGACATTCACCGCTTTCTAATGGCCAAAAAAGTGTAAAATATTAAAAAAAAAAAAAAAAAAAAAATTAACATAATATTTTGAAGTTTTGCTTAGAGATGTGCGGCAGTTTCGGGTACATGGAAGCACAAAGGGGCCGGGAAAAATTTTAGAGTAAAAGGCTTGAAAGAATTAAAGTCACAAATTCTACATAAATGGGAAACAAATTTACATAGAATGATAGCTCACAATTTAAGAACAACTGAAATATTTTGAATTCCCTTTCCTCGCACTCGGCGTATGAAGGACACAAAATCTATCAAAAACGAACATGATCTCCAAGTCCGTCACCCTTTAAAAATAATTTCTATATAATTTCTTTGTGCTCTTTTGCATTTCCGAGTTTGTACAGATTCTGCTTCTTTGTCATCTCTACAGCTCATTGTAGTCGAATAAAATTTTGGTACCAGCAGAAAGAACTATCCGAAAAGGTCACAGGAAATTCCATATTTGTAGAACGAGAATGATTTACAAAGTATTCATTATCATCGTCATCATTTTTTTGAGTTCAGATAAATTATAGGAATCAGAATATTTAATATTAATATTTGCCTTCGATGCTTTGCATTTTCTATTTTGGTTAACAATAACTTTGACACAGTCTAGGTTTGCGGAAAAATTAGCATTCTGTGCCGGACACCAATTGGCTTTTGCATTTCCGATTTTTTCATAATTTTTTAAGTTAATTAATTGAGAGAAACCTCTCTGATTTTAATGAATATTTTTTGTGCTGCCGTTTTCGAGATATCGGTTTTCGACGTTCGTTTTGTTTTAAGGGCCCATGACTTTGCGAAAAATTAAGCAATTCTTGTTTTTCAAAACACTTTTAGAAAAATTTTAAATACAAATTTTTTCTATAACATTTTATTTTTTTTTTTTTACAAAATTTCAGTTTCTATCGAAAAACACTTCTCGTCGCATCAGAAGTATACATTCCTAATTTAATAAAAATTGGATAGGAGGGTTTCTATCTCGGCTTATGCGCCACCTAGCGGATTAAATTATACTCTATGGCCGTGCCACGTGCCTAGGGAATGTACTGTTCAAATTAGGTTGAAATCTGTTCATTAGTTTTTGAGCCAACTTGTAACAAAGAAAACGGCTACATTTACATATATACATATGTATATATAGATAATACTTTTTTTAACATTCAAAATTATTTAGCTATTTGAATGAATTAAACTTTTTTTACTGCAATTAAAAAAATTAAAAGTTTACAAATTTAGTTTCACGTAGTTTTTTCGATTCGCCATTACACATTAGATGTGGCAGGTAAATCTTTTCCACTTACATAACACCGCAATATCGATGCAAAATTTGCCCTGCATACCGGCAGGCGCATGAGGAGCCCGTTTTTGTATTTGTATGCGCTTGTGCTATAAATTCTCATTGTCGCAATCGAAGTACCATCATACGAGTACATACTTGCGTCTTTCCCTTCCCGAACACATTTGGGCATTTCTGTTGCTGACCGCAAAAATTTTGCAGACATTGCATTCACAGTTTATTGACATGTTGCCTTTTGAGTCCGGGCAATCGGATTGCGTATGCACTGTGACCATGGGAATGTGTGCATGTGTGTGTGTGTGTGTGTGACTCGTAGTATGGCCATAGGCGTGTTGGGCATTTCACACGCATTTTGCGTCTGCGAATCAGCTTTACGGCTGTTGCGTTGCCCAGCCGTTTTTATTTTTGCCGCTGCGGAACTTCCGTCTGCTTGGACGCGAAATAAATTGCTTCACTTTATTTTCGCGATCTGCAAGCGACGGAAATTATGTCAAATCCACTCACCAGTGTTGCCAGTTTAGTTTTTTTATAGCCAGATATACAATGCTTTTGGTTAATGAGGTATCGAAATTGTGTTTCAACTATTATGTTTTCCAAGGCTTTTTTCTTCAAGTAAATTAAAGAACAATTAAAATTTAATGGATATTTATACTGAGTCAAAAATTCGTAAACCTTGTCAGACTTTGGTCATTCGTTCAATTTAGCAGCTACTTACATCAAAAACTGAAATAATGGGAATTTAAAAAATATTTTTTTGTGTCTGATATCTTTCAAAAAGAAGAAAGTATTGTAGAGTTGATGACAGGGAACGTAATCATTAGTTCCATTCCTGAACTCCATGAATTTTCAGGTTTTTACAAGGACTTGCAGGAAGTTCAGGAAAAATCTGAAAATCCGTTAAAAGAGAGCAACTTTTGTAGAGTTTTGCAGATAATGAAATTTCAAGATTTTAACCCACCTGTTTTTTTTGATGAAATCATGAAAAGTGCCCAATGATCTGCTGTTGCCCAAAAGTAAACAAAAATAGTACGTTGCCAAGTTGATAGCGAAAAATATTAAAGTAAATTCGAATCATTTTTGAGAATTTAAATGAAATAAAGTTGGAAGAAGAGAAAAATCATCTTTTAACTTAATGACCTCAATTTTTCCGCTCTTTATTTTTAATTTGAAGTAAAACGGTTTCATACTTTTCGGTTGTTCATCTTTTTTTTTTTACTCTTACTCCAGAGAGTAATTTTGCTATTTGACATTTTGCAGGATTTTACAGAAAAGTACTGAATCAGAGTTATACGAAAAAAATTTATATTTAAGTAATCAATAATTTAAGATTTTCAACTTTGGAATAAATAATAATAACATATTTCTGATTTTAATCTTCTTGTTCAGAAATAAAGTTTAGATACGAGTTAAATTTGTTTTTGGACAAAAGTAAAAAACGTTTTTGGAATGCCATTTTTTCGCTTTGAAATATAGATAACTTTTTTTTTTTTTTTTTTTTTTTTTTTTTTGATCAAAAATAATAATTTGTTATGAGTTCTATTTTTTTTTTGATAAAAAAAAGAAGATTTTTTTGGGTTTTATTTCATTTCTTCAGAAATAATAATTTTGTTTTTAAATCAAGTTTTTTTGATCGAAAATGAAACTCGTTTTTAAAGCGTTATTTTTTCGGTTTCGTATAATGATTCTTTTTTGAATTGTTACTTTTTGATGAAAAATAATAATTTGTTATCAGTGTTTTTATTTGATAAAAAATTTCAAAATTTTTTGGAGTTTTTTTACTTATATAATTTTTTTGAATTGAATGTAAAACTCAATTTCTAAGAGATATTTTACTTCACAAAAATAAAAATAAATTTTTGAGTTTTTGTTTTTTTTGGCAGATCGAAATAGCGAAAACCTCATACTGCTTTTCTGATAATTGTTTGGCGGTAAATTCTTTTTTGATTTGCTTTCGTTTCGATTATTTTTCATCCAAAAATATTATTTTTTATCAAAAAATAAAACTCATAAAATTATTACTATTTTTAATTGAAATATAACAATTCACAAAAAAACGAGTTTTTATTTCGATCATGAAAATATAACTCGATAAATGATTACAAATTTTTCAGAGCGATTAATAAAACTTTATAAATATCGTTTAACTTTTTTTTACCTCCTTAAAGATTTATGTCATGAAAAAAATATAAATATACATATTCTGAAAACTGTTCTCCGATATTTGGATGCTATTGATTTTTTCATTAAAACCCTAAAAATAATAATTATAATTTCGATGCCTAGTTGATTTTATAAAAGAAATGGAATTCGAGGGACGCAACAAACAATAATTGCTTCGGAGAAATAAGTAATTTGATATTCAATTCAATTTAAAAAAATATACCTAATTTACGAATCAGATGATGATTCTGATGGTGATGATATGAAAGCCGAAATTTGTATAACATTTATTAAAAGAAATAAAACTCTAAATTAAATTTATTTATCACTTTTTAGCTATAGATTTAATTATTTGGTTTACCAATTTTTTTTTTATTTTTTTAAATAATTGCCAAGCTATAGTCGGCAATTTTTCTGGCAACTCACATACCCACACACACAGGCCCATTCACGTAATGGCTTGCAACACGTACGCTTTTGAGTAGTGTGCACTTTGTGTGCGATTGATGCAATTTGCCGTTTTGCGGCAAGCTTATAAATCGTACATCTGTATGTGTGTATGTTGCTTTGCGGGACACCAAACGAGACTGTGATGGAGAGCATTGGGGCAGGAAATTATTCCGCGTTTGTAATTGCGCCAAAAGCAGAATGCACACGAACTCAACGGCCGTAAAGTGTGTGCAGCGGACTTTTGTTTTTGGAAAATGCCAGCCTTTTGTCGCATTAGCCTACATACATACATATTTAGTACGTATTGATGCATTAGGGTCGTCCAAAGAAAAAAAAAACGTTCAGCCACTTCTGGAATTGTGGAAAATGGACAAAAGTTATGCGCATTTTTGAAGTAAAAGCCGACACAGTGGTAAAAAATTAACGGAGCGAAAAAAATCGTCACGGAAATTTGTGACGCTTGTAGTGAAACGGATATGCTCTTCTCCCTTTTACCCTCTCTTCGCTTCCTCCCCGTCGCCATCGTTTAATGATGGCGATGAATTGCGCCAGTGTGGCACGCAACGGTAATGCTCAGTGAAGCGCGCTCCCATTTTCAATCTCTCTCTCTCTCTCTCTCTCTCTCTCTCTCGCTCTCTCTCTCTCTCTCTCTCTCTTTTTTAAAGTTCGCCACGCAACGGTGACGCTGGCACAAACCAACTCCCATTATGAGTTGCCAACAAACGTCACACACTCAAATTCGACACATCGACCCATTTCTTAGATGCATCATATTTTCCAATTTATCATTCCATAAGGCACAAAACATTGGCGAAGTTATACAATTTGTAAACTTAATAGAAATATAAGTGTGAAGATGTTAATTTAAAATTTTTTTATTTAATGATGGATAGCGTAAAAAAAAGAATGATTGTGTTCAATGTGCTGTTGAATAGACAAAAGAATCGAATGTTGTAATAAAATCTGAATCATGCCTAAATTTATATAGGAATAAACGATCATTGATCAATTTAAAATATACTTATATGTAAGTGGATTGTTATTATCTATAGATAAGTTCGATCCAGCTGTACTCATTTGTATTTAATTTAATATTAGAAAACAATTTAGGATTGTCACTTTATAAAACAAGTTAAATAATAAAAATACTTAAAAAATTTATTTATACCTTTCATTAAGATGAAATGGTATCATAACTTTGCTACGATGTTTGTAAGTATAAGAAGAAGAAGAAGAAGAGATTGACCCACACCAAGTGTACCAAAATGATGAGTATCACCAGCTGATTCGATCTAGCTATGCCGGTCCGCCTGCCTGCCTGTGTGACCGCAAACTAGTCCATCAATTGTCGAGATATCTGACTTGGTAGGCAGATATATTTCTGTAATGTGTTAATCATTTATCGGAACCGGCTAGATTGGACATTATATAGCAGCTATACAAATGATTGTTCAGATATGAGGCTTTCCATTATAACTCCTGCTTCTTCTTCATTGCTGGAAAATTTCCTTACTACAAAACAACAAACTGTCATTGATTAGTTATTGATGAATTTTTCAGTATTTTTTTATATTTCAAGCGCTTACTATGGTTATATTTCCATATATATCTTCTTTTTTCAATTTTGTTTTTTTTTCCTTTAAAAATAAAATTTATTTTATCAATCTTTACTTTATTTTATATTCGAAAAATAAATATGTAGTTTA
Source organism: Anomoia purmunda (assembly GCA_951828415.1). Lineage (NCBI taxonomy): Eukaryota > Metazoa > Arthropoda > Insecta > Diptera > Tephritidae > Anomoia > Anomoia purmunda. Next base: position 42,959,406 of record OX639995.1, read on the forward strand.
GAGTTTAGAGTTGAATATGAACGATGTCTACAGTCGAAAAATTCGATCTACCTTATCAGATACTATAAATCTCAATAAAATTTCATTGGCTATCGCAGCCAACAAGAATAGGTGGAAAATTTTAGAAAAAAACAATTCTCAACATTAAATATTTATTAAGCAGTTAGTATTATTAAAAATGTTCATTGGGCCCGTTTTAATGTAGCCGAGTTTCAAAAGAACGCTCCAACTCGGATAAAATTTCCTTTAGTTGCAAAAGCAACCCTGTTAGCCTCTTTCATGTAAGTTGCGATTTGTTAATTGCTATTTAGAAACGGAAAATAGTTGTGCCGTCAATTCTTAGGTTTATGTAGTTATATTTTTACAAAAACTATGCAAATAAAAACTAGCTAAGCCTAAAATCTAAATTTCCCATGTCTTTTCTTCCGGCTCATTCACAATAGCGCAGTTTTTTCACTTCCCAACACTACATCTCAGGTCGGATATCATTTTACCGAATTGACGGAACTCGCAATATTTTTCCGAGTTAGTGTTGTTGCTGTACATGCTATTTCTTTTCCTACTTAGTGTTATTTTGCAACTCGGGTACAAAGAAACGGATCTATTATTAATATTTCATTTCTGGGAAGCAAAAAAATTCTGGCCGGAAAATTACAATAGCATTGCTAGAAATAGGCAAACAGTTGCATATCCTATTTTTTCGATTTATGAACTAACAAAAAAATTATTAATATAAAAAAAAAATAAATATGCCGCAGCATTTCGTTATTGAAGGAAAAAATTTCTATTTGGTCAAAAACATTTATTTTTAACGATTTTACAACAATTCCACAAAAGAAGAAAACTAATTTCGCATATATGTACATAAAATACATGGGAAACTTTTCATATATTTCATAGTCAAAAAATGCGAGTTTACGGCATTTTCAATCATTCGTGGATGTGAAATTTTGACAATTCCAAAACGAAATACTTTCTTGTCTTGTTTTGGACTACCCTAATATCGGCGTATGGTGCATATGTACATACGCGTATGTGCGTAACAGTTTCAAATAGCTTGCCCGCAGTCTCCAAAGTTTCTGTTTGTTTAGCTGAATTCCCCTGGTGCCCGTTTTTTTGTTTTTTTTTTTTGCTTTTTTGCCGAAATTTCCGCTGTACAAATTTATTCTTAAGCGGTGCACTATAGTTCCACGCGAACTCAAAGGGTTTTTCTTTTTTCGGTATACAATTGTAAATATTTATTTGGCTTAAAAGCTAGGCTTACAATTTTGAACGAAGAATTTGGGTCACAATTTATTTTGTATTTCTTTTTGCTCTATACGTACATGCATGGATGTATGTACATATGTACTGCATTAAGGTGGTATCTCTACCCTGCAAAAATACAAAATGATTAAAAGAAATTTGGTATATGCCAAAGAGTTTTTTGGTTGAACCGTAACGCAATTCGTAGGCAGTGCGATGTTGATTTGGGTCTCGGTATCAACCTACCTCTTCACCATTTAGCAAAGTGAAGAAATTTTCTCTCCACAATTTAAGTGTGCTTTGAATATCAGTCACGAATTTGGCTCGGTCTTAAAACCTTGCCTAAGTGACCGCACCTTTTGGTAAAATTTTTGAACGCTTTTCCTGTCGGCTAGCACCTCAAACTCTTCGCACTCACGTATTTCGGCCTCTTTCTTCTATCTGAGAACAATACGCCTGCCCTCTTTTCTCAACTGCCGGTAGCATTGCGCCCGATCGCAGCTTGGCCCTGTACTCGTAGGCAGCATCTTTTCTTTGTGTAGCGGGGCGGCATTCCTCATCGTACCAGTACCTAATCAAACAGTGCTCTCATATTTAGTTTAAGGTATAATATAATATTCTCTCAAATTATAATCTAACCCTATAATTTTTAATAGTCTACTTGATTTTGTACCAGAAATTGAGGGCAGAAGGTTTTATGGCAGAAATACACTCGGCGGTTTGCCATTGCCTACCGAGGAGCGACCGCTATTAGAAAAAAACATTTTTCCCAGGCACTCCGGCTAGGACGGCCGCTTATAACAATTTTTTACCAGCGAGAGCGGCGAGAGTGATAAAACTTGCTATGCTATATGCTTTTTTGGTAATAATTTTCTTGTAATTTATGTCAACATTACCACTAGCCAGATTGCTTTCATTTCGCTTTATAAGAAATGAGATATTCCTATTATCCTTATAAATTTTCGCTAAATAAGAAACTTTGTATATTGTTAGACAAACACCAAGCCATCGGGAAAAAACAATTAAGCGAAAGACTTGCTTTAATTAATATTAACAATGTCAACACTAGAAAGGAATTAGAAATGCAATAAAAATGTACAACTTTATAGTAACGGAATACAAACAAATTTGTTGCTTGCAATGGCAGGACTTGAATGCCTTCGCATAGGGATTTAAATGAGGGACTGAAAGCGGATTATGAGTCGCAGAAATGGAAGAATTCGAAAGACGTAAAATTCACTGACTGAATGACAGCAAATACAATACAATGACATCAAAACATTCCCATATTGTAGACCACAAACGCACCCACACACACACACATACTAAGAAGCTTACTGCCCAGCGTTGAGTGACAGACAACTGAAAGGAATGGTATTGACGGTAACTGGGCACCGCGGCCAAGTCTCAAATTGTAGAAAAGCTAATCATTGCCGTTGTCTCGGCTATTCTTTACTAAGGGAGTTTGAGTTGACGTCGGGCGGGGTCTGTCTTGGCGTTTGCGTTTGCGTTGTCGCTGTCATTATCGTTGTTGTTTTCCGTTTTCGTCAACAGCCGGCAGCAGTCGACAGCTGGTAGTCGTCGTCCGTTGACAATTTCATTGAAAATGATATTTTATTTAACAACCACAACCACAAAAACACAACAACAATTATAATACCGATATCAACGGCCGCAATATCCACGTGTAATGTGGCGAGGGAGGAGAGGAATGGTGTAGTAGTATAGCGAAGGACATGCAATGATGTTCAAATGACAATGAAGACAATCTAGCGCACAGTTGCAGCAACAACAAAAATGTGGGTTGCACAAAAAAAAAAACAAATAAAAAAAAAAAAAACAAAGAACAAAAACCAAAAAAACAAAACACAATGCATAAGTAAATAGGTACAACTCAATAAAATAAAGTAAAACCATACACAGCAAAACAATGGACTGACTGAAAATGGCTTCGCAACTTAAATAAATACCGTCCGTATAAAAAGGCGACGTGGGGCCCAGAGCCGTGTAAGCAGTGTGGGGGGAGGAGCAGAGAAAGAAAGACATACGTACTTCTGTTCAATGTGCTTTAACGTTGCCAACGTGGCTAAATAATGGCAATTGTAAAAATAAATAGAGCAAAGGAATTTTAGATTAGAATAGAAATAGATAGTTGTACAGTAAATGTAACTGCCAGAGCCACTTAAAACGAAAAAACTATGACATTTATACGACTACCTACTATAATTGTGTAAAAACCAGAGACCAAAAATAATAATTATTTTATGATTGAGTTTACAAAAAAGTCATTAAATCATAAAAGTCTTTCGATAATTATTATATCATAAGGTATACCAAATTAGGTAACATCCAATGCGTGACATCTGCGGGTGTTACAGAGCCACTAGATCGGGCCACACGGATGCGCTTTATTGGGCGTGATTGGGCGCTAAATTTCTTCTTACTTATGTACACTCTACAACTATCACAAAATCGTGTTAAAAATTCCTCCAAAAAATCGGAATACTCCCTTAATGTGATTCTGAATTGACTGCCCATAGAACTTCACATTCCCGAAATTGCGACGAAAACTGCAATCAAACTCAGAGAGTCAAACAAAGAGAGAGAGAGAGAGCAAAGGAATATTTTGACTATGTACCTCCAACGTTAGCTTTAAGTTAAAGTTCAAAAAACGGTTCTTCACAACGGGATTGACGTAGGAGGACAATGGCCGAGGAAGACACCACGCCCATCTACACAGACGGGAGGGAATGTTCTCAGAGAAATGAGACGATCTCTCTATCGTTCTGGTTACCTGACTTTGTTAGCATCTTCCAAGCGGTGGTGTTCTAGGCATTGAGAAGGCCCACAATGGAGCACAAAAGCCATACATATTCTCAGATAGAGTCAAGCAGCACTTTTAGCCTTCGGTTCACCAATGACAAACTCCAAGATTGCTAGGGACTATAAACGGGTATTGAACTTGGCGACCGGGTCAATGTGAATCTCTATCGTCTGGGTACTCGGACATAGGAACATATACGGTAATGAGAGCGCCGGTGCATTGGCTAGATCTGGAGCATATCTTGTCTCATGAATGGCCAAAACAAGATGGAAAAGATTAAACACTTGCGAAATTGCCAAAGAAATCAGGCACACTTATAAGAAATCAATAACGGTTGACCTGTTAAGTAGATCCTGGAAAGAATAATTTAGACTAATAGACTATAACGGGACACTCATACAACACTCGATGTATGAGCAACATCGAGGATCGTAGAAATAGTAGTTATTCACTATATCTGTGAGTGCCCGGCTCTGGCACGCAATAGACAACAGACACTAGAATTCGTGTTGACGAGCGATCTGAATAATGTCTCTAATCATCAAATTCCTCACAAAAACAAACCCCCGACGAAAATATTTGAAGTGATTTCTGCAGTATATGGGAAGTCTGTCCCTTCATTTGCCCCTATCAAACGTTAGAAATTTTATCCCAGGTTAGAGTATCCAAACTTTGCCGTTACCGAAAAAATAGTGAAATAATCAAACAACTTTTTCTAGAAGGTCGGCAAATCCATTATAGGAATTACCAAAGACTGATCGGTTTGCACGCGATGGGTGCCGATGGACAAGCAGGGCCGAGACACAACTTCACTGGAGTTTTTGGACGTCTGTGGCGATAATCCAGACGGCTGTTGTTCTTGCATTGTCACTGTTAATGAAGCCTGGATCTGGCAGTATGATTCAGGGTCATAACAGAGTCTATGTAGTGGATAGCAAAGGGAGAGAAGTCACCACGGAAGTTCCAAGATTATGGCCACTGTGAAGGTATTCTGTTCTTCAATTATCTCCCTAAAAAAAACTACAATGAACGGAGGCTGGTGTACCACATTGCTGGCAAAGTTCCTTTAAGTGGTTGTCGAGAAACGGATAGCCACACAAACCAAAGGAGTTCCGTTTCTGCCGTTATACCATCTTCAGTGTAATTTTCGTTCGGAAAAAAACATCAGGGGAAGAAAATTTTCGAGCGGCTGTAAACGAGCATTTCGAAGGCAAGGCCAGCGAATATTTTTTTCACTGGGTTAAAGCCCTTTTTTTATAAATGTATGAGTTGCAGGGAGATTATGTAGAGAAATAAAATTTGTATAGATTCCTATCAGCCTTTTTAATACCCTAGCCTCAAAAGTTTTCAGCATCCCCTCGCAAGTCTGAAAATATTATAATTTAGTTATTTTTCTTTGGAAAAGAGTAGCCATTGTAGTTTTCTAAGAGGGACATCATTTACAGCTCTTTTGCTGAATAAACTTTAGTCGTCCGAGTTTTTTTTTTTTTGTTATTTCAACTTTGACGGGTCCTAATGGGTATTTGCACCCCCAACTATAAAACTTAAGAGTTTGATGGCTAAGGAAATTTTATTTTCTATTTAAACATAAACATTTCTCATCTAAACTTGACCCACCACCCCCTCTCCTTCTACCATTTTTCATGTTTGTTTTAGAAAGCATTAAAAAGTTGGTACTAATTAACACTTAGCTAAACTTCACTTTCAACTAAAATGATGGGAAAATGGCAGAAGGAGTAATGGTGGCCGGCCAAATTGTAGATATGAAATGCTCAACTTTTTATAAATAAAATCCATTGGGACGGTCTTGAGATTTAAGGCCAAATAAAAAAAAACAACTCAGACGTGCTGAATTACAAGTTTGTTCAGCAAAATGATCAATACGCTCTCCTCTTTCAGAAAAATACCAAAATTTCTTTTGTACAGTGTTATTATTGACTATATTTTATTATTTTCTTTTATACTAATTAAGTCTCTAATAAAAGCACAAATAAATAAATAAATCAAGCGAGCTTAATTGTAGCAAATGTGGCAATCCATTGACCATTTCTATCATCTCAGTGCAATGGGGGCGGCTACGAAAGATCTCGAGCTTCATCTGGTTGTGAGCAGCAAGTAGACAACCAAACCAAACACAGGTGAGCAGGACCCTTGTCTTCTAAAGCAAAATGATTTCGTTATAAGCACAATAATAGATGTGGCACACCGTTAGTTAATCTACAAATGTAAGCGCCGACAAACTCAATAGTTGTCAATGCCATGCTGATATTTGTAACGTGAGTCGTAGCATTATGACGGTTGCTCTTGCACCGCTTCCTATCTGATACTGTCATTTAAAGTGAATTCCAATTGAGTGAAGCTAAAATAACAGCACCACTTTATGGAGGACGAACTAGGAAACAAGGTGAGAAAGAAATAGCGGAAATGCTTAGAATTCAATACTTTTGATGTGCTTTCTGCTAATCTTTATAAAAATGCAAGGCAAAATATTTTAAACATATCTTTAATATGAACAAGGATATAGAAGAAACTAGGCTAGTGTTGCGTTTACGCTATATCTAAGCAAATTTATTCAGCAACACAACGCGCTTTTAATACTTAAACTAAATTGACCTACAAAGTTTTTGATTTTTATTGAGTTATTACGGATATCTTTGTCATTAAACACATCATATGTTCAATTTTTCGGTTTCTGTTTAAGAGCCGCCACCGAAATTTTACGCGGAATAATAATAATAATTTTGTTGAATATCTTAACCAAAAAAAATTTATATTTAGGGGTCATTTTGACCAACGTTTTTCAAAAGTGTTTCAGAAGTCCTATTTACAACGACTTTACAGAGCTAAATTATTGTACTAAAATGTTCCCAAATAAATTTGACATTTTAAGCCAATTACTTAAAATATTATATAAGATATATCCATCCAACCACTGTATGAGTATAGCAATCGAATAAAGCCTATACAAGTCGGTTTTTAAGCGCCAGCCTCTACACACCATGTTCGCGCTTCACCCGAAGTGCCATGGGTTCGAATTTCGAATTATAGGAAATCGGGTTTCTAATAGCGGTAGCATCTCGGCAGACAATGACAGTTTTCCGAGTATAAGAATTTCTGCCATGGAAAAACTTTTGATAAAAATCGTCTACCGTTGGGAGTCGGCGAAAACCACTAGGCCCCTCAATTTAAGCCGCACCACCAATTGTAAGAAAAATTCGACCAAGCATCGGTTTCCACAACTTTAATTTGAGACTGCGCCACTTATCGCTAATCGAAATTTTTATATTTGTGGTCTAGTAAGGAATATGTAAACCCAAAAGTGGTTGAATATTTTTATAAAGAAGAAATAGTAACTATCATAACTTTGACCCGCGGTTTGGACGTAAAAGAAGAAGAGGGGATAGAGGCACTGGCGCACACAGAAAAATATTTTCGTGGAAGTTTTACGCTAATTTAATTTAAAAAACAAGAAATTAAGGAAGACAAACTATTTTAACAAAGTACTACAGTTTTCAGACTTTGGTGGGGGTTTGAACCCCAAAATACCCCCCTTGGATGCGCTAGTGGATAGAGGCATATCCAAGTATACCAAAATATTCAGGTTGGCTAGCTTACGCGATTTAGCCATGTCCGTTTCTCACAATTCGAGATATTTCACTGAAATTTAGTAGGCAGTTGTTTTTTTTTTTTATAATGCTCTAGAAAATCCCAGCTTAGGTTATTTTGCCTATATTTATAAATTAATTACCTTCGCAATCTTTGTTTGGGTTACATAAACGCATTTCGGTCTCGTTCACAGGGCCGCCAAGAGGAATTACGTTCCCATGGGTAAAAAGATGTGGCCTCCTTTCTACATAAAAGTTTTGAATTTTTCATCTATTTCATCAACTATCTTTCTATTACTTACTATTTCAATGTTTTTAAAGAATAAGTCAAATACGACGTTTTTTGCTCTCATCAGTTCATCACATCTGTATTGAATTCGCTTTATAGTTGATGTTGGGTGAAACAAATTCTTTTTATACAATTTCGAATATCAATAGATGTATTAACCAGTTAATATATATTGACTTTTGGCCAGAAATATTTATTCAGATTATATCGGAATATACGAATATAGGGATAGTAGGACTTGACAGTTAATAAGAAGACAGAAACATCTTATTCAAACATTTATTTATCGATCTCGTTAAATAAAAAAAGTGTTCCTTCGAAGTCTGTTGACTATCATGATGAAGTTTTTGAACATGCAGTTTAAAATCCTCCAATTTTCAGCATTCTAATTTAACTATTCACTCAATTTCTTGAAAAATGCGGGCCCCTTCGAGAACTCCGGGCACGGGATTATTCAGATATGAGGTTTTACATTATAGCTCCTACACTAAAGGAGCTAAGGAAATTAAATTAGGCATCAAATTATTTTACAAAATTTCTTATATGGGCAATGTCTGTTAGGATTTGGCTCTCAAAATTCGAAACCGATTTTACAAATTATAAATCACGAATTTGTGCAAAACAATAGCAATGGCATACGTATTTTTTTGCATTTTTTGAATAATATGTGTATTATGTTGCTTCCCATTGCATGCAAAAGAACACATGTACTGTTTTGTCATTACGACATTACAAAATTCATTATATTTTAGGATAGCAACCAATAATGGACCCGTTTCTTTGAACCCAGTCGCAAAAGAACAATAGGTAGGATAAGAAATCACATCTAAAACAACAACACTAACTTGGAAAAATATTGCGAGATGAGCCAATTCGGTAAAATGATATCCGCCCTGAGATGTAGTGTTGGGAAGTGAAAAACTACGCTATTGTGAATGAGCGCTAAGAAAATACATGGGAAATTTAGATTTTAGGCTTAGCTCGTTTTTATTTGCATAGTAATTGTAAATAAATAACTACATAAACCTAAAAATTGACGGCACAACTATTTTCCGTTTCTAAATAGCAATTAACAAATCGCAACTTACATGAAAGAGGCTAACAGGGTTGCTTTTGCAAATAAAGGAAATTTTATCCGAGCTGGAGCGTTCTTTTGCAAGTCGGGTACATTAAAACGGGGCAATACTAAAGTTTAGGTGAGCTGAACCGTTTACAAGCATTTTTAGAGTGTTCTTTTATAAATAAAAATAGTTTTTTTTTATTTTTTCAAAAATATCCCCTTAGATCATAAAACGGTTTATGCTTCAAAATCCTGACTAAAAATCTTAAAAAAATTTGTTCAGTGGAATCATAATAATGAACTTTTCGATGCTAATTTTGACCTTTTTTGGAAGATTGATTCAGCAAAAACTTCAAAAACTCAGTTGAAACTTGACCGATTTCGACTAAATAATAAAACTGGAAAGGTATTTTCACCCTTACAAATCTCATTGTTGTGACTCCGTTGAGCAAATTTCAAAAATATTAATAAGCGGACCTTTTATGCTAACACTTTTCTATTACGTCAAGTGGTTGTTAAATATTATAAAAAATATTTTTATTTAAACAAAAAACTACTATTTTGGACAAATTTTCAAATCCATCGAGCTCTCGGAAACTTTAAGATTAAAAACACATTTTGGCCAAAGGCTTAAAAAAGAAAAAATTTTAATTAATTAATGTACAGTTTTTTTTAATAAACGATTTCAGTGCACAAATACATAAAGTTTAATAGTCACAGTTTTTTTAGCCGGCCCAGAATGGCCAAGACAACACTTTCAATACTTGTTTCCCATGGCATTTTCAATACTACAGCATGCCGTTTTATTTGTTTGTTTGGAATTTTTTAATTTACAAAGTATCAAAATTTAAAAAATACGCACAGTGTAATAATCAATTATATAATGACACAAATTTTATGTGTAATAATTAATTAAATAGCGACAGATATTTTTTTTTATAATAAACAAATGACAATTTCCAAAAACAACATCAGAATGATTTTTTTTACCTTAACAACATTTTTTTTTAATTTTTTCTTTTAATTTTTTCTTTTACCGAAAACTGGCTGTTATAAAAGTTGTATCAATTTCACATTTTTAGCGGTTCGGCAGTGAAAATTGCAAGCTTATTATAGTTTAAGTGTTTAACACAAAATTTAAGTTGTGTCCTTTTTTAGTTTGCTCCCTACTGGGGATTTTTACATATCTCAATGCCTGACCACGTACAATATTTCATTACATGAAATTTAAGTTGGCATTATATTTTCTACATCTCATTCTCTTTCACAACCGACGATACGTTGCGTTAATAAAATAAAAAGCTTTTGGGTCATGTGGTCATGCGATAAAGTCATAAAGCATTATAAGTAAATTACATCAAACGCCCACCAAGCGCTAGCCAACCGCCACCAATACTAATGGAGCTCATTTTGTAGAGGGGAGCTGAGCTGAGCTCTGCATTGTATCGTAACTAATATTTGCTTGTATAGGTAAAAAATAGGTCGGAATGTATGCAAAGTAAAATATGATGTAAAAATGAAAATAAAAATAAAAACAAAAGCATCACACACACACACACACACGCAAATACATATACCGTTCATCTGTGTGTGTTCATGTAATGCTTGGTTTTCATTATGTCATATTGTACGTCAAATTGTACGTCAAATGTTGTCAGTTGAATGCACACAGTCAATATTTTGACATATTTCGACTTAGTGACAATGAAAAAAAAAAAAGAAGCAGGCTGTGTCAGAGACACGGCCATTAAGTTTAACGTAGAATACGCCATCCGATAAGACAGAAAACATATGTAACAATAAATGATATATAATACAAGCAAATGAATTTCTTTATTTGATAGTTACTTTGGATGATATACATAAGCTTATGATAGGAAAAATAGGATAAAAATGTTTTTAAATTATCAATTAAATTTCTCGCAAAAACGAAGTCAATGGCTGTTATAAATAGTAAAGATAAATGATAAATAACATACGCGAATCAATTTTATTATTTTTTTTGCAGTGCTTGGCAGCATTTTCTCTTCTTTTACTCTACTTTAACTTGCCCGCCTAAAATTATGCAATACAAAGAAGGGCTGCACGAGTACATTTAAATCGCCCAACAGCAAACACTCAACCAAACACCACACACATATTTGTGTGCATGTGTTTATACAATTTTCATTTGAGAAATTTAAATATTAGGAAGATATCAACCAACATGAAATGTATGTCAAACGAAAGCTAACATCTTCATTTGACTACAAAAAAAAAAAAAAAAAAAATTAATCGAGCCGTTTCCTTATAATTAAAGAAATAGAGATTACAACAATAAAAACCTGACATTGGTGCCCATACCGTAAGGTAAGACGTATTCTACGCCAAAAAAAAAAAACAAAAAAAAAAAAACGCAACATGTTGGCATTTCGTGTCATATTTTCTTGTCAAATATTTGACCTAATGAAGTCCTAGCATTATGCATTTTGCATGTATTGTAAATCATGTAGATTGCGACAATTGGCAACCGCATTGGTTCGACCAAAGTCACAAAGGCGAGCATCGAACATCGGCTTCGACTGTGGCTATGGCTGTGGCTGTGTGGTAGCAGCGATGCGGTAAGCCGTTATTGGACGCTTAAAATACAGTCAAATTCGATTAATTTACGAAATTCATTAAAAATGCACACATGGCGGACGCGCCAACGACGAAGGACAACACCATTTAAGCGAATGTATTTACATATGGATGTATTTATATATTTACACACACACATACACAAATATATGACCTTATGAACATTAACCCCAAATTCACGTCTGCACACATCTACATAAAAAAAATTTTCAATATACTAAATAAATATGGAAGTCTAATTTGGCAGGGAAATTAAGCACAGCTGGCTAAATTGGAAGTTGGACAAAATACAACAGAGTCTGCTGTGTGTGTGAGAATGTGTTAGTAGTGGGCGTGTCTGCAATGCATTCGCGTTACGGCTTGACTTTTGCGCCTAGTTAATTGCATTAAATAAAAAAACAAAAACTACAAAATGTCATTATTTTACATTTAATACAACTTATTGAGGTTAATTGGTTTTATTGCGTTGATTGAGATACATCGTATGGCGGGCATTATGGATTTTCAATAATCCCGTAGCTGGAATTGCATTATGAAGCAAATATATTTTAAAACTAAGGACTACTAAGTATTTAAAAAAAAAAATCAGTGTTTTTTGCGTTGACCGAAATTGTCACGTTTATACCGAGTAGTTTTTTAAATCATAAAATTAAAAATAATACCTATAAAATTACCATCATCAATTACATGGATATTGTACGAATTCCCATTTTATTTCCTACTAGCATACCCGGCTTGCGTTGCTGCGTCTATAAAGAATAACAATTTTATTCCAGTGCTTTTGGGCAAACAATACTTTAAGTTTTTTCATCTTAGATCTAAAAGTCTCGTGTCACGGTGTTTGCGTTCGAACGTCTCCGAAACGGCTCGACCTGTTTTTATGAAATTTTGTATGTATAAGTACCTATATTTGGTAGGTATGATAATAGGTCGTAAAGTATATTTTATGCTTAAGAGAGCGTTGCCACCTGTTTTGAAAACACTAATTTAAGTAAAATATACAAAAATTATATGAAATATTAAAAGATGTGTGCCAAGCGATTCGTTTTGAAAAAATGTTCTTAGCTAACTTTTATGAGGGCTGCCACCTGTTTGAAAAGTCGAGCTTAATTAACTTATACACACGCTATATGAAATATAAAAATTTAGTTATAAAACGGTTCCTTTCGTTCGTACCTATATGTTGGAGAAGGTTGCCACCTGTTTGAAAAGTCGAATTTAATTAAAATGTTTGAAAGTTGTAGGAAACATAAAAATATGAATGTTAAACGGTTCGCCTCGCGAGGAAAAGCTTCATAGCTATATTTTGGAGAAGGTTGTCACCTGTTTGAAAAGTTAATTTTTTTTATTTAAACACAAGTTATATGAAGTATCAAAATATGGATGTCAAATGATTCGTCTCAGCGAGGGCAAGGTGCATACCTATATTTTTTAGCGAGTTGTATGTAGCTTATAGCCTCGAATACTCCTGAACCGAGGATGTGTTTGCAAAGGTGCCTATTGCGCAAACAAAAATCCCGATAGGTGGCGCTTGTCTTGTACAAAAATAAATCAATTTTTCAAGTTCCCTTTCAACATGAGAACATAAAGCTTTCTTATGCTTTATTTAATTTTTGTAATTGATAAAACATAGCGGATGGGGAATTGCAAGCGTTTGAAATCAAATGGCATATCTTTGAAAATGATAGGAATTCTTGGAATTAAGGCATCCTCTCCTCTTGATTTACTATTCCTCTCAAATCTTCAAGAGTCTTATTAAGCGCTTCAAATAACTTTGTGCGACATAGTGCATTCATTTCAGATAATCAGCTTGCATTTTATCAGCACTTTTGCTATGCCTGAGCCTTTACCAGTATTGCATGTTTATCGATATAGGTATCGATGGACATCATATTTCTTCCCAACTTTAAAACTCAATAGGCTGTTCGTCCTCCATCTAATGAGGTAGCAGCAATACCAGATGAAGCCATAGCCGCCTTCACCGCACTTTCAATCGCACCATTATTGAACCAAGCGCTCCAATTTCTGCCTGGCTATCATAGTAGATGTTTATTTCACTCACAGAGGTCGCGCTGGTTAGCAGGAAATTCGCCGCTTGCCTAATGGCAGCTACAACCGTAAAATATGTTAAACACCCCTCGGTTCCATACATCGCACCCTGCCAAATACTCTCCAGAAGATATGACGCTGCCAAAATGTCCCTTAGGAGCCATGGAAGGTACGGCATAATCCGCTATAACCAGAATGAAGTCGAAACATTTCAAAATCTTCGAAGGATCACAAACCGAGTTAAATTTGTGCCCATTATCCTGCAGCCTAGCCGTAATCTGGGCTACCTGAGGGAACTTTTCTCGATATTAAGTTTACAGGAAAATTTCCTATTCAGCATTAAGCTCAGATAATTACCCACATTAGAAAGTACAAGATATATATATATATATAAGGTCATGAAATAGGATCCAAACATAGATAAACTGCGCTGTCAGTTTTTTCCTTCCGTCTTTTTTTAAGCTATTAAGATTTCTTTCATTCAATACCTTACATCTCAAATTTTTCTCGCTCGATATTTTTGTACATAGAATACACGAGAATTAAAGGTATCCGTTAATTCCTGACAGTAGTTTTTCATATTATTTACAAGGTTTTTCAAACATAAAATTTTTCATTAATTTTATTTTTTTAAATAATGAGCTATCTCATTCCATAATAAAAATCATACAAGACCAAATTTAAAAGTTCCTCGAAAAATTAGCAAATCAAAAAGAATTTCCTTACAACATAATTTTTTTCATAATTTCAAGGAACATTTATAACAATTTATAAAACTTTAGCAAATTAAAAAAAGTATATTAATTCTCAAAATCACAAAATTTTTTGTCAAAATTGAATAAATGTCCCGTTTACAGTTTTTTAGCAAGTAAAGTTAAAGCTTTTAGTGCCTAAAAATTTCCGTTCAATTAACAGCTTGTTTGCTGAAAAAATTAATAAATCAAAGATCGATTCTATCCACTTGAAATCCGCACTTTATTATAAGAAATTTGAATGAGCTACAAAACGGCATACCTTCTGATTAAAAATTTGGAATTTTGATGGAAATTTCTTTAAATTGGCTAAATTTTTATGAATTTTGTGTAAAGTTGGAAATCGAACTTATAAGGTTTTTGTTATACATAGAATGAGCTAATTTTGGTTTAAAAAAAATTACGAAAAAGTTTTACCAAAGGAAAACATTGTGAATAATAAAAAAAATATTGCTGTGCCAATGCTATTTTCTGTCACTGTACGTACATACATCCATCATGTATCCATGGATGTGCTATTATTTGACGGCTTTAAGTTCGAACAGCGACTAAATAATAATTTCACTAAATTATTGCAGGCACGAAATTGAAAGCAGGTACATAAATACTCGTCGCGTAAAAGGAAAAAGAAAAATATTATACGTTGAAATAAAAATGCGAAGAATGTTAAATAAAGCTGAAGGATTTTCATTGTGAACGTGATTGCAAATTGGGGTCAGTTTTCCACCTCGACCATCGATCGACTACTTTACTGGGCTGTGTTGCCTTCATTGGGCTGCCAATCTTCCAACTTCTTTCGCGCCCACTTTTGCCGCCATTGATGCCCCGTCACAATGACATCCCTGGCGCGTACATTCGGGTTACTCTTCCTTGTTGTGCTGTGTGCTGTGCTGTGCTATGGTGCGGCGGCTCCGCCATTGGGGCAACTGTCACCGCCTTACCCTTGGCTTGGCTTTCGCCACTTTTCTCTCAACACATTTTGCGCGAAACTCAACTCCATGCTGCTCTGCTTGCCCCTAACGGACATTTCGCCGGCTTGCTCCCAACTTTTCAACGCTATTATGTGATCTTTTAAATGTATTTTATTTTGAAACCAACTCAACAATTCGCTTGCGGAGGGTATGTGCTGGATTGAAAGTTATGCGCTGCGTGACTTTTTTTTCTTCCGTCATTTCATTTCATTATTCCACTACAACTCTGTGGGATTATATCGAAATGGAAGTTATTTTTGGAATTGTTAAAATATTGTTGAAATATAAGCTCGACACAATTCGATGGCGGTGGTTATGTTCGCCTCGAAAGGCTTCGTTATTTTCGTCCTCTTGCGTTGCATGGCAGCGACTAAAATTGGCGAAAATGGCAACCGAGCGGATGGCGATGTGTTTTGCAAAATAAATTGCCATTTTTCGTGGGAATATATTATTACTGCTTCTTGTGCTTTTTATTCATCATGTCTGGTTTATTCGCAAATAACGATTTTGAACTGATCATGTTGCTTCGTCATTAGAAAAAAGTATTTTGGTAAAAACTTTCATCTCAGCGTAATTGTGCTTTAAATTGTCATCTTTGCTTACAATCATAAGTAGAATTAAGGCAATTTAGTTGAGGATGGAGTAATATTTAGAACATTCTGAATATTGAACTTTGAAGAAAATAATTAAAAATTCTAAGAGGAATTTTACAGTCCAATAGCGCGGTGAAAAAAATGTTTAGTATTTAATGAAACCATGGAATCTTAAACTATATATCTTGTTTCTACTTTTTGTTATACGCATTTAAAGTTGTTTACTTTTAAGATATCCCTTACGAGTATACAGGAAAAATTTAGTAGTAGTTCAAAGAATATTTTCTGTGAAAACTACTAGAAAGTTCTGTTATCTGACAGTTTTTGGGGCAAGGATTTAATTTTTGATATTTTATTTTGCCTAAATCTGGCACTAGGTGGCCCAAAATGTTATCTTGGTTATTCTCTGGAGAAATTGTAGGTTCACTGATTTTAAGACTGATAAAGTTCGTTTTGAAGTAGAGATGAAACGATAGGTGTAAATAAGAGTCGATACTCGATACCTTTCGTTCGATACCAAGTAACTTTGATATCGATATTTTTCACCCAATTAATAAGTAGGTATGAAAAAAATTACTCGTATCGAAACCCTATGATAAAGCTAATCTTACTACCGAATTTTTTTCTCCACTGTCACTGCGACTTATATACGGCCCAACTGTTCGGGGGAAGTGCGAAGCGTACGAGAATATTCAGTACAGATGTTGTAATTGAATAGAAAAAAATAACAAAGAGTTGAGTAGAACTAAATATTCAACGTCTCAGCTCAAAAAATTTAAACTTCGCCTTCACTTCTAAACTGGAGAAAAGATATGTTAAAGAAAAAAATTATTGTAGTGTGAAAAATTAGCCAAGGATGGCTTTGTCTACCGGTATCACCGAAAACAACTCGTCATCGGTCAACAAAAAAAGGTCTACGAAAGATGACGAAGTGTCCCTGTATATTTAGCCAGCTTTGCGAGCGATCATTTTCGAAAGCAGGGGCAACAATAACATCATCAAGATATTGGTTGACTTCTTTTGGGAAAAGACAGCAAAATTTACACTTTTTATAAATACATTTTTTCAACGAGATAATTACGATGATTTTCTTATTAAAAAAAATTAAATATATATCTTGGTTTTTGGCCGAAAGAAAACAGGGTATACGATAATATGTTTCGAAACAATTTTCCCCATTACCTCTTGTTAAATTTAGTTTGGAGACAAAAAAGCTCCGGCATTGTGCAATCGTCAGTGTTGAACTTAGGTTATACGGAATACCTGAGCGAAATATTCGATACGAGTAGGTATCGATACTTCCTTTCGATACTACATCCAAATTAAACCATCCTTATTTTGGATGTCTCTTTCATTGCCAAACTTAAGCTAGGTAATTTTTAGCTACTTTTGAGGCAACAAGTAATTTTTGGCGCTTTAAATATTTAAGTATTTGTTGATGGCATTGGATAGAGAAAACGTCAAGCTAAATAACTGTGAATTTTGTTATTGTAAAAATTAACAAAAAATAATAATTTTGGAGCTCGAGGAGAGTTTTTATTAGGAAAGTATTGGAAAAAACCAACAGTCCGAGCGTTAGAAATTATGGCTGTTATTTCGGAGATCACCACATCCCGTCGTCAGATTTATTTCTAGAGTCTAGCCGGGTTTGAATTCGCAACCTCCGACTTGCCGAGCAAAACGCAACCAAGGCGAATTCATATAAGGTGATAGCATACATGAGCTGAATGCTTGTTCTTCTTTCGAAATTCGCTAGATTGTTTTGTTTACATAAACAAAATACATGAACAATACTGACAATACCGAATTCTGGTTTTGACATTTCACTCGCAAAATTACACAAACAAAATACACAGCGGATTCGCCTTGTTTATATGGCTATCTATCACTTTCTATGGATCCACCTTGCGAATTGGGGTTTATTTTTCCCCATCAGCATAACTCTGACCAGTTACACCAACCAGTATTTGTTATCAACAGAAATAGGTCGTCAAGCAAGAATGATAGAATACAAGATTGCGCTTTCCGCGGACCGCTAGGTCCTCTCTTTGCCCATTTGACAACATCAACCCATTCGCTGACTAAAGGAAAGCAATTTGCTTTTTTTTACACAAACAACAGCTTACAAGAAATTTCAATTGTTCTGTCGCTTGCCTACTATTTTTTTAGATTTTTCTCTGCTCTCTCATTCTCTAGCTTTTATTTTTTCACTATCAGTTGCTCTCAGCGTGGAAGTCGCTGTCTTATATTTTATCATTATTGGTCGTCAACGAAATTTTTTCACAGTAAGGATCCTTTTGGAATTATAAGTAGCTCGTTTTATTTCTGCTATCAGAAACTGAATTTCCACACGGTGCACTTTGACATCAATTAGCTAACAAATAATTCCTTATGGGCACAATCGAATATGAATTGGTAATCGATTAATGCGTTACGAATACAATTGGAGATTGATAAATCCAAACCAATCGTTGTTCGAATGGCAAAGCAAAACCATTTATTTTAATATTTGTCTGATATTTTAAATTTGGGGGCGGCTCAGAGTTGCAGGAACTTTGACACTTGTTCATTGCACCTCAGCGAAGTTCCTTCCACTTGTCAAGTAAGCAGTTTAGATTAGAACGCGATTTGAAAGCCCCTTAGCCAAGCTCCCTATGGTCACGCGCATGCCCAAATTATAAAGCTGATAAGTGCTGACCCTGCGAGCAGATACATATCCCCTCTCCATTCTCGCAGCATTCCCAAATACTATGGCAAACGCTCTCACCTTGAGGCAAATAGTGTTGTTAGCAAAAGGAAAAGAAAGCTTAATAGTTAATAATCAGAAAAGATTCCAGCTTGTGTTCATTAGACATCCATTCGTGTACACAAAAAAGGTATCAAATGGGAACCCAATGCAAACATTAGAGTGCTATTTTGCCCTTTTATGGGGGATGATACAATGAAATCATTTTCGGACTATTAGCTCGGCCAGTTGAGTGTTAACGCCTCCGCGCCTTCTTTTCGGGCGGCATGTTGAGTGCTTGTACCAGCACTGAGATTTAGTTAGCTGTGTCATCTAGCTGCTTCTAATCGATACGCTGCCCTAAAGCCTAACTCTCTGGAAAAAGTTTTGGTGGTAATGATTTTGGCCTTCAGAAGAATACGAGTCAACCGCTGAGACAAGTTTGTGGCCACTTGACGTAAGGTCCTGAAAATTTGTGGGCTGTAGTAGAATCCTAATGTCAGTGTATACTAGACAGGGTCAGTTTCCACATGAAAGAAAAAAGTTAGCAATTGGTCTCGGCAGCAAAACAGCACCACGTTTACTAATAGACTTATGCCGGTATTCTGTAAGCAGTCTCTAGTCTCTAATTGAGACTAATTCGGTGATGAGATTGATTTGAGACTATTCAGTATTCAATTAGCCGTCTAAAGTCTCTAGTCTTAAAATAAAATCACTAATTTGTCAGCTGGTTCTGAGCAGGTCACAATACAAAGAAAATGAGGAAAGTATTGAACAAACGCGAAAATAAAGTAGCACTCGATCTGCCCTTAGGCGTACGCTATCTTTTGATTGAATCTGTAAAAAAGTAACACTTAATTTTCATAACGCATAATAAAAAAAACAACTATTTGTTTACATTTGCTTATGAACACATTTTCATTGAGATTGATTGTGCATCTCTAGCTGAACATACCATTAGCTGATTGTCTCTACTGGTTTTCACCACAGTTATTGGTGAAATTTTTTGAGGCTTTTGCTCACTGAATACCGAAATCGTCTCAATTCACAAAGAATACCTCTAATCGATAGTCTCAAATGTTGTGAGAATATCGGCTTTAGTCTCTTGGGGTGGGTGGATATTTTTTTTGTTTTATGTATTTCAATGGAATGTAGGATGTCTAGAATATAACTGCAAAGTTTCAAATATCAAGCGAATTTTTCCAAAATAGAAAGTAACTTTGCAACGCATTTTTAAGGCGTTGAAAATACTTTCTGAAAAATAGCAAATGCTCGCCGAGATCAGGTCGGCCAAACAGTCTAGAAAGTAGCTATTTAAAAGTTGGTTTCGGGTCTTGGCCAGGGCGGGATAGTGGCAGGGATAGTGTTTGATCCCCTCCACTTCCTCTTCGTCTCTGCAGCTTCGACAGAAATCATTGGTTAGGCATCCCAATCTCTTCCCGTGTATGCCCATAAGGCAGTGCCCGATTATTATCCCAACCATTAGTCTGAGAGAAGGTCGGCCAAGGCGAATCAACGATTTTGATCACTTTATATCAACTTTTAGCCAAACTTCTCTGGCAATTCGACATGCGTACCTGACATTCACCTCCTCGTTGAGTTCTGTCTTTAAACTGTGTTTGCAGGAGGTTGGAGGCATGCTCGCTTCTAGAGCAGAATTTCTCTTAGGTAATTCCATCCCTTTCCTTGCCAACTCGTCTGCCGCACAGTTGCCGGGAATGTCACTGTGCCCAGGGACCTATGCCACAGTCACGGAACACTTAGACGCGAGCAGATTGAGAGAACTTCTGCAACTTTGGGCGTTGTGTTGTGAGAATTAAGAGATTTAATAGCCGCTTGACTATCGGAGTATATAGTGATAGGGTTGCCTGTTGCAGCGGACATTATCAGACAACGATATGTCACCATTTTGGCATTTAGCTCTGCCTGAAAAAACGCTACTGTGGTCGGATAAGCGAAAGATGAGGCTTAGCGCTAACTCGTTGCAGTGGATTCCGCTGTCCACTCTTTCGTTGAGTTTGGAACTATCTGTAAAAACTGCCTTCGACTCTGTATCTAGGCCTATGGCATCGTCCTATTCACTACTCTCTGGGATTCTTATTTATTTAAGCGTAATCTACCTTCCTTAGTATATTCGGAAGAGCTTCCAGGGCCTTTGCATGCCCGTATATTAATCTTAGCTCTTTCGACGGCCGGGTCGCATGAAGCCTGGCAGGATTAGAGCCGACCTAAAATTCGCCATATAGATACACCGTGAGAAGGTTTTAAAATACTTCCATAGATTCGGTAGATGTAGAGGATAGCGGTGGGGTTACTAGTTCGCTTACATCTTCTTTTTCAAGTAATTTGGTTTTGCTTTTGTTGGTCAAAGCTATAAAACCAAAAAATCAGAAACGAAAACATCCAAGAAACTTAAAACAAAATATATTGGATTCTTGCTGCTTTTGCCTGCTATGAATTCGCCTTGTTTCTACTCTACTTTGGTATTTTTCTTTGATAACGGTACATGTTTGAAAGCAATCTGATGCCTAATTTTGTCAATTTTCGTTGACTGCCGCGGCTTAAACATCGCGGAGTTTCTTTATGCGCAAATCTAATGGCTGATTGAAATGAAGCGATAGGAATGTTTGTCCCAGCCATCAATCAATCCGTAATCGAATTTTGCTTCAATTTCGATTGAAGTGTATGGATAGCATAACTCAAAACCCAACACAATGTGTGCATTTTTTTGCTTTGCTATTTTCGTGTCTATTTGACAAGTAAATATTAGCACTACTCAAAAATGAAATTCAGTTTTACGTGCATTTTCGTCAACTTTCGTTTATTCGCTTCCATACTACAAATTCTTCCCCCACACTTTGTTGGTCTAACCTTGGCAGAGTCTCATAAAGTGTTCCTTTTCAACGTCATAAAGGTGAAACTTTTGCAATTGACTTCCGCAAGTCGGAGCAACAGGTTAGCGCACAGTTTTTAATTGCTTAATAATAAAAACTTTTCAACGGCATACAATTATAATGGTAAATATTTGTGTTAAGAAAAAACAATGCAGCGAAAAAAATAAAAGTAAAATCTTACAAAAGGTGATTACAAAAAACCACGAATAGAACAGAATTTTAACAGAGCAGCGGAAAATATGTAAAAACATTTTCATAATTAAACTCCGACCACTTTTTCCACAATTCACTGTGAAAAATATCCGCTTCCAAATGACCGCGCTGTGCCCAACTACAATGTAACTGAAATTGCATCACAAGTGCATGAGTCCTTGAGGTGCGTTCCACGCCATTAAAAAGTTTAGCTTCACCTCTTACTATTTCCCCCCTCCCTAAAGGCTGTAGCCATCCTTTAGTCATATGAACTGGAAGCTGGATGATGAAGTGCCACATTTTTCGCAATCTCCTTGTCTCAACCAAAGGCAGCGGATGAAGCGCGGAGCTACACTAAGCAAAACTAACATTCATAACAATTTTTTCCACTACGCGAATGGCAGAGTGCACAAACATGCGGCTCACCTTTCAAATCTCGCTCCCTATCATCCATGCTTACTCAGCTATGGTGAGTAGTCGCCAATTGCCTACGCTTCGCACCGACCTAGACCGATCTTTCGCCAATGGTAGTGGAGGGAGGAGTTGGGGAAAGTAACAGTAGAATAGAATGAGAATAAAGTATTCATTGTAAGGACGCAAACAATGCAACTAATTCGATGGCAGCCCTGCAAAGCCGCTCACAATGCAACGCCACACAACAGGCACACACACACACACACACAATCACATCACTTTCGTTTCGTTTCCTATTCATTTTACGTCCCTTTCCCCTTCTACTCGTTTACTCCATCGTCACTTGAAGTGTGACATCGGGCAAAGGTGCCGCAAAAACAACAAAATTAAAACGTCAAAAGGGTACGCTAGATGGCGTTAGAGCGAGAAGCAGTACGTTGTGTACTAGAAATGAAGGTGACGCGCGAAAGGGTGACTCGTTGTAGGTGTTCGGGGTTAAGAGTTGGCGGAAGAGCGCAATTGCCAGTAATTTTAGTGAAGTTTTCCTTTGTTTTGAATTTTATTTTTTTTTTGTGTAACGGTAATAGGCACTGGTGCTTTTGTTTTCATTGTTTATGTTTATGAATTATAGCTAGTGTTGTCTTTGCGTTGTTTTTTTATGATTTTTTTTCCATTATGTTTCGGTGGTCTATTTTGTATTATTTTCTGCTTCTTAGAGCAGGAAGTTTGTGCAAAGCGCGTGTAATTAAAAAGTGAAGAAGGTTCGGCAAAATAAAAATCGGCGAAGTATTGTTTTCCTTAATTGTCTCTTTGTGGGTTATTGTTGTGGTTGCCGCGAGATGTCATTGTGGAAAATCATCTGACAGTTTACATACTCACATGTACACATACATATGTACAATTTTGTATAAGGATGATGGAAAAAGTTCGATTGCGAAAAGCAGAAACCCAAAGTGACTGAACTATGTGAGCTTATAAAGCTCATAAAGTTCATCGTTCCATAGTTTCCAGTATCCGCTATCGTAAAGAGGGCAAGGTCCAAAAATCTTTCGGAGAATCTTTCTCTCGAACACACTAAGGTGCATATAAGCCAACGTTGTTAGCGTGCCTGCTTCTACGCCTTACAATAGTTCGGGCATGGTAAGAAACTTATAAGATCTGTTTCGTGAAGAAAGGGCTGTAATACACAAGTGCCTATTCAGTCAAAGTAAAACTTGTAAAACTTGCAAGATGGTAGACTCTCCAAATGGAAAGTCAAGCTGATAAAGTCCAACCAGTTCATTCATGGCGGACTTCAATCCAATCTCTGATACAATGCGCTCGATAGAACCTCATATGAAATGTTAAAAAGACCGATCTTGCTGTAGTTGGCGCATATCGTCCTTTTTGTGTGGATTGGATAGATTGAACCTAAATTCAAATTAGTTGGTGTATACACTTTACCAGCTCCTTGCCGCCCCAACTCAGCTGACACGCCGCCAGCGTCAGCATCTCTCTTGCATCCAAGTAGGGCAACTGGTATTCAGCTCCAACATCATTGATCATAGGTTCGCGTTCATAATCTTCAACATTTTGCCATTAATCACCGTATGGAAGAGATCCATGCCGGTCATCAGCTCGTCGTTTTTATTATTACGGGAAATGGCCTCGGTGGTGAAACCTTCTGTAAGCCACTATATATTTGAAAATAATTACCGTGGGTTTTTACAGGTGGCTAATATATGCAGCTCTACGCCCCCTAACGATATCTTTCCGGCGCAGCTCGTATTGCACCCTATCCCAAGGTGGCCCTGTAGGCAGCATATTTATTTACCGTACCGTCACGGTACGTAAAGAGTGAGAAATGTGCTCCCTCAGCCTTGCTCTCAGTGAACAGGAGGGGTTAGCTATCTGTTGTGATTGCAGCTGCTCGACGTAAATTTTTCCTTGTGTCAATGGATGCGCGCGTTTTGCTGCACAGAGGCATGTGGAGGATAGTTCTGTGTGTAAAAGTTCACACAAGTGACAAGTGGGGAAATCTCTGATCGGCGTTCATGGTACTGGCCAGGGCAATTATTCAGAATGCGGTTCAATCAGCTCACGAACACCTATTTGGCGAACCTGGTGAGGTCAGCTTCAGAGCTTACCATGAGTTGACAGCGTTTATTTACCAGTAGGTGCAGCTGCGACCGGCCGTTTGATTTGGACCAAGCGGCTCGTATTATAAATGTGTTCACAATTAAAATAAAAATCCAGACACTGCTTGTGCGCTGGATGAGGCTCCCCTATTCTAATGACGACCCCGGCCAACGTTTTAATTGGGAAGGTGTCTATGCTCGTAAAAGCAAAAGCTGGCATCACTGAGATCCAAATGATGCGATGGGCAGGGTAAGGACTGAAAAGCACCAGACCTTGCAAGAAGCAAAACTCGGGTCCAATTTGTGGTGGAGAGAGAGTTCGTCACGAAATGTTGTCGTTCAATCCAGTAGGCGAAATATCCGTCGCTCGCTATCTCTATTATCTGTAATTTGCGGCCTCGCTTCTACGGAAGAAAAAGCCGATTGGCCAAAAGATGTTTTCTGTGAGCGTTTTGAGCGCACGAATGAACGCTGCCCCCGTCTCGATATAAAAATCGTAGTAGGCTGGCGATTTTAAAGCCAGGTTAGGAAATGAAAGTATCTTTGGTATCACAGTCGCTAAACTCAACTTACATGGCAAACATCCTCTAACGGATTGAGGTTGATTGATTTCTTCGGGGCACGAAATATGGCAGTCTGTAGTACCAGGTTGCCATATAAAAAGGCACCTCAACCTACATGGCTACTTCCTAATGGAAAAGCGAAAAACTAAATTGAGCAGGTTGTGCTAGACGGACGGCATGTTTCCAGTGTATTGGGCTATTCTCCTGCACGTCACCTATATGAGTAAACATTTGTGAAGTGGGCCTACATTTTTTCGTAGATCGACGGTTTTGTTTGTGAAATTAATTTTTGCAGATGCAAACTATAAAATAAATTATAAGTTTGACAATTTTTTTTCGAAATTCGAAATATTTCGGCTGTTAATACTATTAACTTGTTTCGAATTTGCTTGGATTTTATTTTCTCGCGATTGGTTACACCGATTTGCTCCGTTTTTAAGCACTTAAAATTCTTCTGTTTTCTTGCCTTTTTAACTTTTTATTTTTTTTATAGCAATTTTTACTCATTTGTTAAAAAATTATTTTATATTATTGATATCTCAGCCGCTTTAAGATACCTACCTTATCCCAATCATTTCTAATAGAATGTACTAGAATATTAGACAAAAAAGCGATTGATATTTTAATAATAATTTCAAAAAAGTTAATAACTTTTAAACAAAAAAATGTTTTAAAAAAATTAAAAATTAAAATGACAACAAAAATTCCAATTTTTAAGTGTTTATAAAAAAGCAATCGTAAAAAAATATATAATCCAAACCACTTCGAAAAAAATTGAATAGCTCTAACTTTCGAAATATTTCGGATTTCGAAAAATCGTCAAAATTATTGTATTTTTAGTCTTCGAAAAAGTTACAAATTTATGTGAGTGCGATGGTGATAACTCCACCAGAGACATAACTATTATAAGCGAAAAGAGTGATAGCTAGTTAATTAATTATTATAGAAAGATAAAAATTTGTCTGTTAATTTTTAACCATTATAAAAGTCTTCTCATAACAGTTATCAGCGAGACAAATATTTTTAAGTCTTCAAAGACTTCTATTTTGGAGCGTACGATATAGAAGTCGTCTCATAACAATTATCTGTGTTATAAACTGTTTAAAATCTTCAAAGACTTTTTTTTCGAGTTGCATATAATAAAAGTCTTCTCATAATAATTAAGAGTTCGAAAAAGTTTTTTAAGTCTTGAAAGACGGTACCATTTTGGGATTAGTTCGGCGCTGATGAGGGACTACTCCGAAATAATTTCGGGGCCAGTTCGGAATCACTTCTGGTTTATTTCGGTACTATTTTGGGTCCCGAAATAGTTCGGTCCTTCCAGACTTAAGAAAAAATTCTCTTAGTCATAATTATTATGCGAAGACTTTTATAATATAACAGTTATTGTTAACTTAAAAACTTGTTTTCATTGCTATTTATTATGAAAAGACGTTAATATAAGTTTCAAACTAATAAATATCAAGAGCTTAAAAAATTTGTCTGAATCATAATTATTATCAAAAGACTTGTATAAATAATTCTCATCAAAATTAGGATGGCTTTTTTAAAACTCAATGGTTCAGTAATTATTATTCTGGGTCTCTGAACTCAACATATGACTAACTATTTATAAGATTTTTATATGTTCCTTTGAAAATCGTATAACCTTCCCAATGCCCGATATTAAATAAATATTTGCTTGCATAATTATTGTAAATACATTTGCTCCATTCATGCATTAAATTGCATTATTTAAATACCCATATGTTTATCCAATTTAATTTTCCAAGTAGTGCTACTAAATAAATATATAATAATCTTATTGAAAATGAATGCAGCCCAACAGTTCCTTCAATTTTATTCACACAAATAACTCTTTTGTTTCAAATGAACAGCTAAGCATATGAAGATATATAGAAGTAAATATTTAACACATGCATTTCAATACTGAATACTTATTTATACATACATACTTATAATTACATTCACATGCAGTGTACTGTATTCTAATCTAACGTTGTTTGCACTGCACTCATGTCAATTAACCTCTTTGCCTACTTAATTCTAACTCGATTCACTCAGACATGCAGTAATTTTTCCTTCCAGCGTTATCCTCTTAACATTCATGCATGTTTTTCGAACGATAAGTACTAGACACACCAACCAACCATCTTCAACAGCCACAATAATATTCTTCATATTTCATATAGTAGAAATTTTTTACATCTTTATTAGCATTTAATACCAGTCATATGGAAACGATTACTTGCATTTGTGCAAACGAGAGTATGCGATTATCTTTTTGTTATATAATTTGCACTGAGAGAAAATAATTGCATATTAATTATAGTGGAATTTATTAATAGGCTTTGTTCTGAAGAGAGTCAATAACTTTCTGAAAAGAAATTTTGCTATTGAACTCATAAGCAATATTGCACTAAATTTTTACAATTTGGATTATTGAAAAACTGTACAAGACGCATAATACAAATAATCCTACTATTATTATAAATGTGAAAGTTCGGGTGAGAGTATGTTTGTTACCTTTTCATGCCAAAACGGCTAAACGCGTATTGTATAAAATTGTGAACGTAAAAAGGCTCTAATCTGGAATAACATATAGTTTATGCACTATCTGTTAAGCAAGTTAGAGTCAATTAAAGAAATAGGGTTAAAAATAAATACTTTTTTTCTGGTTTTTTTTTTTTTTGATATTCCGTTTTTCCGACAGGTTGAAAAGTGGATGTATATTTTAACGATTTTCCGTCATCACTTTTTAAGTTTGGTTTGGAGACAAACTGGTTTCGGCATCGTGCCATCTTCACTGTAATTTTTTTTTAAATAATAAATTGCTATATGACGAGCGGGCAGATTTGGATAAAAATTGGGACATATATGGGCTAACGCTATTTTTAAATGGAGTTGCCACTTATTTTAAAGGTTGGATTCAATTCAAACCATGAATGAAATCAAATATTTAAATATGGGTATCAAACGAATTAGGTTCAACAAAATATCATACCGTAAATCTTTTGAAAGTAGTTTACCACCTATTTAGAAGTAAGATGAATTAAATTAATACATTATTTGAAATTTTATAATATCAGTGGCAAACAAAACATTTTTGAGATAGCTTAATTTCAAGAAAAATTTTGGTGAGGGTTGCCATTTGTTTTCACAATTATTTAAAATTGTAATAAGCAAATATTGAAGAATGGGAATGAAGCTTACCACCTGTTTAGAGGTAAAATAATTTAAATTAATAAATGAAATTAAATTTTGCAATATCAATGTCAAGCAAAGCCCATTTAGAGAAGCATGATTTCAGAAATATTTTTACTTAGGATTACTACATGTTTTAACAATTATTTCATATTGTAATAAGTTAAATCAAATATTGAAGTAGGGCCTCAAACGCAGGTGAGTTGTTTTAACAAAAAAATGGAGAGAGTTGCCATGTATATAAAAAAGTAAATTAAATCAAATGATTGAGATGAATGAAATATTACGGCATACGATTCAAAGGAAGTGGGCTTAAGAAAACTTAATCATAGAAATTCATTTAAATAGTGTTGCCACCTGTCTAAAAAAGTATTTATGTGAAACGAAAACGATTTTACGAAAATATTTTTTAAGGGGGTTGTTACCTTTTACAGAACTAAGATTCAATTTAATTGACAAGGAAACGGAAATGGTTTAGTTTTGCCACCTGTTTAAAAAGTGCAAATGAAAGAAATGGAAAAACGCTAGTTTTCACTATTTTGTTTTCCTTATTTAATTAAAACTAAGCATGGTTTTGTAAGCTTAAATTTCAAAATTTCTAGAAAATTTTTTAAAAATTTTCATACAAATTTTTAGACAAATTTCGAGTATGCAGTTATGTAAACCTTTCAAATTTATTCTATAATAAAATAGCCATAAAAAAATTATCAAAAATCAACCATTATTTTTAGCTACAAGAAAGTTGAATTTTATTATGTTAAAATTGAATGGACTGCAAAACTGTCTAAAATTTCGGATTGAAAAGCTTATAATTTTGATGAAATTTAAAAAAAAACATAAAAAACATTACAAAAGGTGTTTTTTTAATTATTTTGAAAATTTGGTTTTGTTATAGAATTATATATGTATTCTTATATAAAATAATAAATATTGAATAAGGAAAGGCAAAATTTTTTTCAATTTGTCAATATATTTTACCACTATTTTTGTGAACACAGAAACAGCTCCTAGAGCATCTAGATGCATTTCTGGGTCAAAAATTGGTAAAAATATCACAATGCAAGTAATGAGCTATGCCAATAAATTATTGCAGAAGCGGTTAAGAATTACAAAGCAAGTAGTAGTAGTAAGAAGTAATTCAATTTTTTTTAGCTCGTAATTATTTCGAATGCAACCCGAACAACAAACCATTTAAAAGGAAAAACTGTTGCTTTTTACGACATTCAATTACATTCAATTTAAAAAGTGATTTTTTCCGGTGTATAACCGCATGCAAATTACTGAGCATCACAAAAGAAATAAAAAAAGATATTAAACCGAGACCCCATTTGTAGTCGTAGTCGTTGTAATTTTCGCTGGCACGAGAGCGTGAAAGCACATGCTAATTTGGTTGTAGAATACTCTATGAATCTCGCTCTACCTCCCCCGCAAGAAGCCTCCCCCGACTCCCGTTTTAAGCAATTGAGAGTACACATTACAGTCAAACAGTGCAATGCAAATGCATTATCCTTGCCTAACATCCTTGAATGTTGTTCACTGTTTTTTGCTGCTACTGCTGATGCTGATGCTGCATTGCTGAGTTCTAGCCGAATGCGGAAGAGAGCGGGTATGAATAAGAGACGGGAGGAAACTGGAAGCGCAAAAAAGCGCGAAACAAGCAAATTTGCCCAGGATCAGCATACATACATATGTATGTAAACGAGCAGCAACAGCATTAAGCTTCGCATATGTCGAATGTCGGCGAATCAAAATGTAATTACGCCCACTTAATTCACGCACAATGCTTTATATGCCTCGACTACCCCCACCATAACTCGTTTAGTGACTGCCTGTAACTCGCTTTAGTTCTCTTCTACCCTCTTTTCTTCAAGCACTTTGCATGTTGTCGCTGCAATTCGCTGATTTTCACTGCATTTATTCATTTTCATTTGTTTACTTTTCATTTTTATTTGCAGCGAGATTTTGTTGCTTGCTGGCTTACACTTTTCAAGTGGATTTTATCCACTTCAACACATTCGCATGCAAATAAACACATTCAGGCTTGCATTATCGTAAACACAAAACATATGGCTAACATGCTATAAATGTACCACTGCACTCACATTGTATATTGGGTGATTCATTTGCAGGTGTTTTTTTTTACTTTTAGTATTTTTCATTATTTTTTGTTATTTAATATGCACTAGTAGAAAAAGCCCGCTGAACCACAATAACCAAACCTTTTTACCGACATAAATAACCCATTACAAAGCTATCAAAACTGTTGTCAGGTTTTATGCATACTTTCAGGCTGAAGGCTATGGAATTGACAATTTGAGCGATACGGTAGTTTACAAACATTTACTAAATACTAAACCTTGTAGCAACTTCTCCAAAATCAATCAATTTTAACGGGGTTTCTTTGTTAAGAACTTGTTTTTAGAGAAAATTGGCTATAACGAATGGGGTTAAAAAATCTATGAAAATATTTAAACCATTTTTCTTTTCTTTTTTTTTTAACAACCCTAGATGTCGTAACACGAAACATTAGAAGACCATTTAAAACTTTTGCAAACCCATCAAGTGGTTTATTACTGAATAGTATGTGTTCTTTAAGAAAATATTAACAAATTTCGGGCGGGTTGCTGTTGTTGCACAGTTTTATTATTTTCTAATGTTGGCCGCATCTCCGGCTCTGAAATTACACTTTTCGGGGTCATCGCCCACATTTTGAAGGTCCCACTTCCTCCCCTACTTAAATACAAACGCTATACTTCGGTGTATTAAAGATGAACACATGCACAGGTTGACGTACTGTTAGACCAGTTACCGAAAGAGAAGATTTTTTGGGTAGACAGATAGAGAGAGCAGAGAACTTGCAGATATTGTTGATATTAGCAACAGCGATCGATACAGTAGTCGGGAGCGGCCAGCAGCGTCGGATAAACTGAATGTGCGCTAGCAGCATAACAGGGGGCTCTCGTCAGCAGCGTCGGAGAAAATGATAGGCAACGGTCTGCCCACTGGTAGCACGGCAGTTGACTCTCCTTGGCAGCGGAAAGTGAATGCCTACGTAGACTAAGCAGACTGGTTAGAAGAATCACTGGTCACCATCGTTCCTTTAGTCGCACACTACATTCGTATGCGCTGAAACGGATGGCGGTGGCGGTGGCGCCAATGATGGTCTTGTTGGCAGAGCCAAGCAAAGGGATCGAGCATCACCTCTCTTCACTTGACCAATCGAAGGCCTCGTATATGCCTAAAAAACATCGGCACCCTTCGATTTACCTAAGTGGACTGAATGCACTGCGATGCTTTTATTTGAACTGAGCCTGGTCAGCGGGTGAAATATAAATATGCGCTCCAGTGTTAGTATGTTGGTAGGGAGTGCTGTTGAGTCTTGGGGAACATTGTATCGCAACAAGTGTCACGACCATGCATGGAGACTATGGACTTTATGTAGCCTTAAAGATAAAAGTGTAGAAGTTTGGTATCCCCGAATATAGCTGGCCAATTCACCGGCGAATCTAACTGTGAAATTAGTTTCAAGAGTTTGGAACTGGCATTAAGAGTACGAAATTCAAGCGGCAAGTAGCCCGCTATTATGGCGCAATAACGAGCGCCATTTCAGTTATAATCCGACAGGTTTCTTTTTTGAAGAATTATGGGTCAAAGATCCCACCCATAAACCGTTAAAAAAACGACAGTTTTGTCTTTACGTAATGACAGCTCTTGAACTTCTTCGGGTTGTTCCTCAGTCTAAGTGCGGCAATTTGGTTATTGGTGTGGCCATTAAGACATCAATGAACCTCATTGCAGAACAAAATTTTACGACGATAATATAGCTGAATAATTCATAGACGTTGTGCCAAGCTAATGGGCACCTGGGCGTCTGTGACAGATAAATGAGGGCATTTAAACCAATCGGCTCATGTTTAGATTGCCTACAAATCGGCTGATTTGAATTCATCTCATTCATTGTTGTTGTGAAGTGCGTGCGCTAAGACAAAAGTTGAGAGTAGCCTAAGATTTTTGGTTTGAATTTACTCCGTCACGTATGCAAAGTGCCCCTTCTTACGAGACTATAATGAAATGTCAAATAATACTGAACGCATGAGCTTTCAGAAAATCGCTTCGGAAGAAAGTGCCTCCAAACGAATCACCCGATACTAACATTCATTTGTGTGCATACAAATATCCAACGCACATGGCGTATGAGTAACCTAACCTGGCGTGCGTTTGCAATCAGTTCGAAAGTTCGGCGTGTCCTTGGCGTACAGCAAATACGCGCAGTGACAGAGTGTCGACTAGGCAAATGGAGGGGTGGGAGGGGAAGGAAATGAAAAGTTTCGCGAAAAATCGTGCGCATTTTGCACTTCCACATTCGCAATTGTTTCTCAATGACTCGTTTGTTGTGGTTTTGTTTTTATTTGTATTTCTGTTTTTGTTTTTTTTTTTGTTTTTTCAATTCAAAAACGCATACGCAGTACTACTTGTTTTGGTTTTTTTTTTTTACTATTTACTTTCCGTGTCTGTAAGGGTTTTCTGCAGCGTGTGCATTGAGTGGATTTTGACGTAATAAAGTGTTACATTGTTGTTAGTTGTTCGTTGCTCTGGCTTTATTTTCGTTTGCGCTACAAACTTTTTTTTGTTTTTTTTTCTTTTTTTGCTTACTCTACTTGCTTTACACACACACACACACACACGCACATATACTGTGCAATTGTAACTATTCGTTGCGGTTTCAGTTGTTTTAGCACTGCAATTCAATGAGTTTTTGTAATTATTATTTCGGTTCTTGTTATTTTTTCGTTTATGTTAGTGCTGTGTGTGTGTTGTCGTCGCTGCTGTTAATCGCAAATGGCCTTTGTTCATTTAAGTAGTTTACTGTAGCATACATTAAGGCGTTCGCATATGTAGAGCTTGTCGTTTGTCGTCCTTAGAAAGCAAATGTTTTTGTTTTTTGTTTGACTGCTGTTGCCAGAAAGTTGTGCCGAAAGTTTTGACGTTGTAAACAATTTCACCTAATTTTTCCCCCATTTCAACAATGTACGTTTGCGGTTTTCCAACAAAATATTCTCAAAAGTAGAAAAGTGAGTGCAAACCTAATTTTTGAGCTCCCGTCGGCTCTCATGCAAACGTTGCTGGTAAAATTTAATGAAAATCAGACAATTGTGATTTTTTTTTTTCATTTGACGAATGGTGGCCATGAATCTATTATCGTGCCCACTTATGCTTGAACCGTTAAATTTCAAATTTAGTTCTGACTTTTTTCGTTGGGAAAATCATAACTTTTGAACCAATGCGGATATTTGAAGAATTTAAATTGCAGCAATTGGATTGCTATAACAACGGGGTGCTTTAAAATTTTTCACATTGAAAAATGCAAAAACCTAAATTTTTCATTAAATACAGAAGACAAATTACTGATACTTACCCCTCCATTCTGTTGCCTTTACAAATTAACAAACTATTTATGATTTATCAAAATGGTTATCAAGCAAAAAGTTTTTCGATATTCTGTACAAGCCTTGATAAAACTTAAAGTTTTAGTGCGCAAAGCTGTACAAAGTTTTGAACAAACAGATATTTTATTCGCCAAAAGCATTTGACATCTTGATAATTTAGAAAGAAAATAGATGTTTATTTTTAACACAAAAAAAAAACGAAAACTTAATAAATAGTTAGAAAATTTTCATAAATAGGCAAGATTGAGAATTCGCTACTAAAGTTGTTATAAAGTTAGTAATTTTAGAAGAGTGCTGTGTTAATGCCCTCTTATGATAAAAATTTTGATCCCAGAAACTGCTTTATCAATCTCTACCAAACTCGATTTACGCAGTGCTTTCGGTAAAGATATGAAATGCATCTGAAAGAAAAGCGTCATGCTTTAAAACCCCGTCCGTGTAGATATGGATGGATTCGCTTTTCCTAACCGCGTTCATTTCGGGCAGCCGTGTCTTGAATTTTTTTTTTGTATGTACCGGTCGGAAGGGCGTAATCGGTTATCGTAAGCTGCTCAGTGAGTTCGACCAGTATGAAGCGAACTAAGTTCCTTAATTGCCATCGTTTTCATAGCCCCCGTTATTAACAGAAAAGCTAATCCCTGTATTCCATCGAATTTCTTATTATGAAATAAAAGCCCTTGGTCAGGTGAAACGCGGGTCATTCCGGTACGTAGTGCCGGTTGCAATGAGAATGCGCACACAACTGGAGTCGTCAATAAAGTACAGAGCTACAAAAGGGCATAGACAGAGAAAAGTTATTGGCAACATACAACGATTGGCCGTTCAGTTTTATGCCGCTCCAATTTGGTCGCCTGGGACAAGCAGGACCCAGTGGATGAGACTACAGGCTACCGAGATCGCAGTACTTCGGACGGCAATGGGATGCCTTCTGATGTCTCCTATCGAACACCTACACCATGAGGCTTCAATGCGCCCAGTTAGGGAGCACCACTTTATGCTCACTAAGCAGTTCCTCGTCGCCTGCCACCGTAGTGGCTACCCAACGGGTACCTGCTTGATGAGGATCCGCCTCGGAGACACGTTAGGGGGCATCACCTTGATATGTGCGACGAGATCGAGTCGCTTACCACCAACAGACTGGACCCTGATACCTACCGGATAGTCCTGAACGACATTCACTGAGAGACAATCACAACCTTCATTAAATCTCGCCCTGTGAATGCCATCCTCGGGGTCAAACCACCAACCATAGCAGAGGAGGAGCTCCAGCTGCCCCGTGAATCCCGCGTCACTCTGGCACAACTACGTTATGAATATTGTAGCAGGTTAAAATCCTACCTGTCCAGAATCAATCCAGACATACTTAATGTGTATCCGGCATGTGATAACTCTCATGATAAAGATGAGTTTGATGATAACGACCATGGTTGAATCGATCTTGCAGGGTCTGAGTAACCGTTACAACATCAACAACATGCAATTTCTTAATATTTACGATTCATGATAAAACCCACGATATTAAGTACTATGCCGTAAAAGATGATTGGTCCCACAACCGCCAACGATTTTGTTCCCTCAGCACCATTTCTGTCTACTGCTCTGCTGCCTGAATAAACGGCCGTCGCGTCGTTGCTTTACGGGCCCTTTTTACTTAACCCTGTGGCTCCAATTTAGTGTCATATCCTATAAAGCCTTGTTAGCTGGGCTGCCCCGTCCTCCTTGACGTTACTCTATTTAGTGTTAAATTTCTCATAGAAGCGCACCGGTATTTTCTAGTAAATATAGCCAATCTCGACTGTTGCACCAACGCATTAACTTATACAGTCGATGTGGTAGCTATCAGATGCTTGCCTGCGGCCGCTATGGTGATATCATCTGCATAGGCTGTCACTTCTCGCCCGTTACTTTGAAATTTTTTTAAAATTATGTTTAATAGGGTGCATCACTCTCCCAAACCAGTACTGTGTTTCCATCGAAGTTATAAAATCCATTATATTCTAAATCATCAACCTTAAAATTTCACAATATCATTAAGATTAAGTGGGCTAGACCGATTTGAAATTACCCCCATTTTTCGGTTTTTTTTTTAACATTAGTATTCAAAGAAATCACCTGAGACATAAACAATTAAAATAACACCTCAATCATTAAAGTTATGTATATTAATATTAACAAATTCTTTCATCGGAATCATAATGAAATTTTTGATGCTGTCTTTTACTTGTTTCGGAAGATTGGTTTAAAATAATTTTTTTACGCTTACTGTTGTATCATCTAAAGTAGTTTTCTTTTTCAAATTAAGAAAAAAAATATTTTTATTTAAAAAAAAAACTCAATTTTCGGAGAAATTTCCAATCTTAATAATTTTCAAAATATTTTGGCCGATGTTTTAAAAGGTAATAAATTGTAGGTATAATTCCGGTGGAAAAATCGCCACTTTTTGGTCAGTCATCCTAATGTACATGAGGGGAGACTTTTTTAAGTTGAGTCCAAGTTTTTTTTTAAATAAATTATTTCAATACACAAATTCTAAAAATTTCATACGTTAAACTTTTTGAGGCGTTACAAAGTACGTCGTGCATTTTCAGGTTGAATTTAAGCTCGTATCATATAGCAGTTGTGAGAAAATGAAGAAGCAATATGGGATTTTGTTAGGCTAAAAGAAAAATATCGCAAATCGACATCAAAGCAGTCTGCATCTATTCTTAAAAAGTTGTCATAGTGCCGAAACTTTAATCTGTATACTGCAAAGGTGATATGTTTTTGTTTTTTGTCAATTTTGGAAATATACTTTATTTTTTTTTGCTCATTGCGGGGTATACTTAAATTCTCCGGGTAGTATGATTATGATCTTTCTACTTGCTTATGTCAAACAAATGAACCAGTCACTGAAACAGCCGCACTAGCTGCAAGATATGGCGCAATGCCACGTCCGACCCAAAATCCCACCACACTCTCGTCACTCGTTTTTGATGAAGTAGATCGAGAGAGATGAAACTGAGCATTTGCAGCATCACCCAATCAGTGAATGTGGTGTATTGGCAGTTCATAGTGGCGCGAAATTGAAAGATCTTTTATTTCAAATTCAGGTTTTCTTCACATTCTTTTTGATTTATGACACAAAGTATGATACACTGTTGAAAGTCTATTGTCTATAAAGTGTATCTAGCGTCTTCAGACCACGTTGACATGAAGTGCCTCCCTCAACCGGTAAACTTAATATCCGTAATTTCTATTGATTGAATTCAATTCTAGTTTACATAAAAATAAAATTGATAAGACTTCATTGGAAAGGGTCAACGCGTGAACAGTATCTGCTTAGCATGACTTGCTGCAATGCGCAAAATCAGCTCTTGTCTTATATTATACAGCGAAAAAAAAATTTCTATGCTGATTCTTGTTTAATATCAGCAACAACACTAATTTTTGTGTATATGAATATTGCCTGTTTTTGTAATTGTGCTGTTCTTTTTTATAATTTTTGTGCAAAAAACTTAGAACTGTAGTCCAGGTTGTGGCAGTTACACGAAACTGTAATAAATAAAAATTTACGAAATTTTTCTTGCTTGCCACACGTTCGCCTGCCGCCTACCAAGTGTCACTTAAGCGTCAACTACAGTCAACATGCATTAAATTCGTAAGCATTGATTGAAAGTGACATTTGTGTGCCAATTTAATAAATGCAAAACAAAGAATAAAAATCTAAAATGATAAATCGTTGGCAATGCAGCAAACATTCATACTATATGTATATATGTATGTATATGTATATGTAGATGTAATTATCCTATTTGTTTGCTTGGTTTAAATTGTTGCTCATCCGCCACCGCCACTACGCAATATTGCTCCTACTATGCTGTCTGTAATTTGCAAACTATTCTCCCAACTACTGACCATTTTTTTTTTTACATACATACATATGTTGCGCATTTATTGGAAAGTTAGTGATGCGCCGCACTTTAATCCATCCATCGCCCTCTACTAACCTATCGATGTTTTCTTTTGTATAAATTCTTTGTGTACGATTTAAAAACGTTGCGCTTTTAGTTACTTCTAATACTGCCATTGTATGCATTGATTGTTGTTGTTGTTGTTGTTGTTGATACATCCACTCTAATGTTTAGCTGGCAATGTTTGAGTGCAGCACCGTCCTTGAACTGCAACTGCTGTCATTTGGAGTATAAATACAAATGAATGTACATTAGGGTGGTGCAAATGTGAATGGACTTCTCTCCCTTCAATTTTTATCCTCTCACTTCATAGTTTTCTAAGAAAGGGTATGGAGTCCTGACAAATCAATATTTTTCAATCCGCATTATATGTTTCTCTTCAGAAGACTTCAAAAAATAATATCCCATTGTTTATTAAGGCATTTTTTTTTTAAATATTAACTAGAGATATAACTAAGAAAAATAAGTAAAAGTAAATTCATGCCATGTAGTTGAGGTGGTAGAACAGGTAAACAAATATTTTTACATTTGCCGAATTTCAAATAAAACTTAAAGTTATGATAAAAAAAACTGCAAATCGAAATGTGGTATCAAAACACCGGTCATAATTTGGGCAGTTTTCAATGGATTATGATAATCTAATGCTCATTGAAAAGCGGAAGGCTGTGAACCAAAAACTTTGAGAAATAATCGAATAAAATTTGTTTGGTGACTTTCGGTTACTGTACAGCGATTTCCTAATTTTTTTTTTTATTTAGTTTTAATTACATTTAAAGTTTGAGAGAGTCACAATGGGTCTTTGAATCAAAAGTACAAATACTTGAAGAGTTACACCTTTGATGCCTAAAGGAAATTGCGCATCTTATAAAAAATTAAACATTTCATATCCACACTTTGACTCGCCCCCAATCGCCCTTCCGACACACTTTTCATAATTTTATTCGAATTTCACTAAACAGTAGCATCGCTAAGTAAAATATTAGTAACGACTTAATATTGGTTTCATAAAAAAATATCAAAAACAGAGGAAGGATGGTTTCCTTTTTATGAGAAAAACAATTTTGTTAGGCATCAAAGCCTTAACTCTACAAGGTTTTGTTCTTGCAGTACAAGTACCCATTGGGAAGCCCTTAATATTTTAAGGGGGAGGTACTCTTAGACATTTACAAAAATCGTTTTTTTTTATTATTTTGATCGATAGGTGTATCGCTTTAGTATAGCGTGTCAAAGTTTCACCAGCTAACTTTTGAAATTGCGGAAGAGAGGCTTCACGAGTTCGCCGAGCTCTTGATCGCAAACTTTAAACGGGAACCATGTTTTTCCAAATTGTGTAAGTGATCAAAAAAAAACTAGTAAACCGATTTTCGTTATTTAATTTTCATTATAAAAAACACAAAAACCTGTTCTATTAAGATTACAGATTTCAAAAACAAATCATTTTTAGACCCTTTTTGACTGGAAGTACAACAAATTTTTTTCCAGAATCGTAATTTTTTTCTTTTTGGAGCTGTTTGAAAGGGTTAATTTTCGAATATCGCAAATATTTTAGTTAAACTACGATAGAAACCCCCTAATAAGTAAGAAAATATTTGGTTTGTTGATTTCAGATAAAAATTGCTGACAGCATCGCTGACGCAAGATCTTTGAAAAATTTGTTAATTTTCAATTTTCACTTGTGCAAATAAAAAGTGTTTGTTTTCAACCTCAGAAATAACCCCAAATAAATATTATATTTATTTGAAAAGAACTTTCTTCATTTCCCTACAAATCAACTGAAAACAAAGACCTTTTTTTCGGCATCTAAATGTACTTCTCCTATGTGCAAATAAAAAACGACTTGGTTGTGCTAGGCTATAAGTTGGTTCAGCAAAAGTGATCTGCACGTTGTCCCCTTTTAGAAAAATACCATTGTTACTCTGTTGCAAACAAAACGTCTACATTTATTGTGCTGTGTAATAATTACAGGTAAAAGCTTTGCAGATAGTTGCTCAAAATAATAATTACCCAAGACTTAAAAAAAAAAGTATCCCGCTCGTGATTATTACGAGAAGGCTGTTATAATTGCAGTTTCAAAATGGTAGTTATCGACAAACTAAAGAAATTTGCGTGCCCATTATTATTATATAAATTTATTTATGATTCTAACGAAAAAACACACGTGCACCTAAGTACACGAATCAGAAGTAAAATTTCTGTGCCGACTTTAAAAAAAAAGGTATAGAATTAAATATGGGGGAGAGTTTTATACAACATCCCTTTTAGTTTTTATTAGTAGCATTGGTAAAAATAGTAGTATAAATTAGTACAAAAATAGTAGGAAATAGTATTAGCATTAACATAAATAGCAGTAAAAAATAGTAAAAATAGTAGCAGTAGATAGTGGTAGCATTAGTAAAAATTTCAGTAGAAATTAGTAAAAATAGTAGTCAAATTACTAAAAAAATAGTAGGAGTAATGAGTACTAGCACAAGTAAAAATAGTGGTAGAAATTAGTAAAAATAATAGTAGAACATATTAAAAAAAGTAGTAGTAATAATTAGTACCTTTAGTCAAAATAGTAGTAGAAATTATTAAAAAGAATTGCAGTGCATAAATTAAAATAGTAGTAGTAAGAAGTAGTAGCATTGGTACAAATAGTAGCACTAGTAGTCGTAGTGATAGTAGTATTAATTAGTAGTAGAAGTTGTAGGAGTATTAGTAGTACTAGTAATTAGGACTGGTAGTGGTACTAACTAGTAGTGAGAGCGAGCTGATTTAGAGGCGAACGAACTACTATATGTCGCTACCTCAGTATGTATGTTTGTTTTTTTTTCTCATACCAGCGTCATTTTATGTCTTCGTGACGCGACTTGCGTAACGCGATGTAAAAAATCACCGCCGCTAAAGAAGTTGTACTCAAAAATTAGATGAATATTTTAAAACTCAACGCAGAAAAATGCAAAAATGTGCTCATAAAAAATATAATATAATTACATATATACAGAATTTAATATTCTACCTTTTTGGACTACCCCAATGGTGTGCCACATACATACATATGTATGTGTGCTTGCTCTTTCCATCACAGCTGATAATGCTATACCAATAATAGTAAATCCATTTGATCATTTCTTGCCCACCACAGCAGTACCATCAGCTATGCAAGTGCAATGCAATAAATGACACATACGCACACACACATGCACACATACTTATGTTTGTATTACTCATATATGTATGTATTTATTATACAAATGCATTCTTCCGCTTCTGCTCAGCCTGCTTTTAACTTCGTCTTTCTTTCGTTTGTTCGTTCGTTCGCTCACGTATTCGACCGCTCGTATCCTCACATGCCCCAGTTTAAATTCGTAATTTCTGACATTTTTACGTGAATTGCATTCGTTCGTTGCTTTCACAGCATCATTATATTCGTCCATTCAATTCTAGGTGAGCGTATGTGTGTTGGTGTGTTTGCGTACGTGTGTCGCACTCATATGTACGTATTGACATTTGATTGCATTTTGTTTTGTTTGCTTTTGATTTTTTATTTGAGTTTGTGTTACTGCTTTATATTGAGTTTGATTGCATTTTGTATTATGACTTGAATTGCAGTTGAGTTCATGTTTCCTGCTTTTTCTTTTCGTTTTTTTTTTTTTTTGCTTTTGAATTCATTGATTGATTTCAATGCTTGGTTCTTTTTAATCAAAGAATGTGATACCTTATTTTTGCCTTTCTCTCGCTATTGCCTTTGTAAATAAATAAGCAAGTAAATAATTGAAGTAATTCATAAATAAAAGTGCATTCAATCTATATTGATATGAGAATTGATATAATTTTTTTTGTTTATATTAAATAATTGTTTATTTAGCAATTACATACGGATGAGGAAAAAAAAACGAAAAATCAAAATTGAAAAAATCAATTTGTTATTAATACTTATAAAGTATCTATACTTTTGGTAATTAAAAAAATTATTTCAACAAATTTTTATAATATAGCATTGTAAAGTAGGTAGTAAAGGTAGCAAGTAAAAACCTAAATTTTACTTCAAGAAGATTTTGATAAAAGACAGTTCATCAACAAGTATAAAAATCGTATTTCTTTTCTTCTTAATTGGCGCTATAACCGCCTAGGCGATTTTGGCCGATTTCAATATTGCACGCCAGCCGCTCCTCTGCTTTGCTGCCTGGCGCCAGTTAGATATCCCAAGTGTAGTCAAGTCCTTCTCCACCTGGTCTTTCCAACGTAGAGGAGGCCTTCCTCTTCCTCTGCTACCACCAAAATCGTATTTCCGGCAACAAATTTTTTGAGGGAAATAAAAAATACGTGTCAAATTATTTTTGATAAAACACATTAAAAAAAAACAAGCGTGTACAAAAGTGCGCGAGCCAGAAGTAAAACTTCTTTGTAGTAGTAGAAATTAATAAAAGTAATAATTAGTAGTAGCATTAGTAAAAATAGTAAAAAAAATGATTAAAAAAATAGTAGTAGAAAATATTAAAAATAGTGCTAAAAGTACTAAAAAATAGTGCTAGAATTTAGTAAAAGTAGTGGAAGAATTTAGTAAAAATAGTGGTAGAAATTAGTAAAGCGTTTCTGACGCGACTTTCGTTACGCGATGTAAAAATCAGTGGCTAAACTGGAAAATAATAATCATAACTTTTTTTTCAGCCAAATAGCGATCTTAATAAAATCTTTCATGAATTCAAAACAATTTAACTTTCATTTATTACTGAATTTTATTCCTTGGCGCTGGGAAAAAGTAACTTGCTCCATGGAAAATTTCCTTGAAATGGCTTAAAATTATGGTTGCCGTAAAATGAGTAACCGATTTTACCCAGTTTGAGGAAAATACATCTCCTTAATTTGCAGTACTTTTTTTTTGTCTTTGTTTTTAGGAAAAATTAAATTGTCAGGCTATTTTTTTGATTAATTTTCAGGAAATTGACAGTTTTGTTTTACTTGTCTTGAGGGAATGGAAATTTCTCCTGTTGGAGAAAATCCTATTAGGACATTTTAATTTTTATTTTACTAATATTGTTGCCGATTTATATTTAATTTGTATTGTTTTAAAATGATATGCACATACTAAAGTTTTAATAAAAATGCTTTGGTTTAGCTATGATCATTCTGTTTACGATATTTTATGTATTTTATGTTAAAACGTTTCAATTTTAAATTTAATTTTTTTTTATTTGAATGTCAAATGATGAGTCCGCTACGCTTGAATTAGTTTAGAAGCACTGGCAAAATTCAAAATTTTAATTTAAGGAGTTTTTTCAGCATGAACCAGAATTAAGGGAAAAGTTCACATACTGAGGTAACTTTTCCTATTATTAAGGACAAAAAACTAACTCTAAAATAAGGAAATTGATATCCTTTTTAAGGAAATACTTTTTTCTGAGTGTACGCAGTGAGGTAAAAAAGTGTTTGAAATGTTGGGGATGGAGTGAGGGTAAAGACACTGCCTTAATATCATACTAATTGGCAACTTGTCATATGCATGTTAGTTAAGTTTTAACCTAATTGAGTCATTCGTTTACGTGAAACAATTTAATCTTGATGTAAACTGAAACTATGAACAAAATCGAATACCCTTGACGCGATAAAATTCCTTACCAATCAAGGAAAACATGAGCAAACTATTTTCATTGAAATGGAAGCCATCTAGTAATGTAAAGAGTGCTCTGGCAAATAAATTATTTCTAAATGGGATGCAACATACCATCCACCACCAGACAAGGTCAGAAGTCCATTGAAGATGACTCCCACTGTGGATGGCCCCTCGAGGTAGCCATAGGAGATATCATGGAAAAAGTTGAAAAAGTTGTAGTGAAGGATACCCATCTGAAGAGAAAACAGTTATCTGCATTAGTTAGAGTATCAGATACTACTATTTTCCGAAACCTAAATGATAATTTGGGTATGACAAAGGTCAGTGCAAGATATGGGCACCCAGCATGCTCAGCAGCCCGTGGACGCAAAAGCACAAGCAGCGTTTCAAATCGTTGTGGTTCACTCAGCTTACAGTCCAGAGCTGGCTTCCAATGAGTTTTTCCGTTTCCAAATTAAAAAATAAAGAAAAGAATTAAGCGGAAGGAAATTTTCCAACGTCGAGAGGCGATTTTGCCTTATTTTTAGGCAGAGTAGATAAACTATTTTTTCGGCGGTGTAAAAAATGAATGTCTTCAGATTAAGGGTGATTATATTGAAAAGGAAAAATAAATCTTTTAGTTTATTTCCCTCCACGAACTTTCGGACTTCTCCTCGTACATACATACCTACATATATACATAGGTTTAACAAAATTCATGGGTGTTAATTCTATTCAAAAATATGGCTTGATAAATGTACATACTAATTTTTATTTTCTGTCCTTTATTTATGTAAAAAAAACTTTCCTTAATTTCGGAAAAGTCACAGCACTTTATTCAAATAACTTTAACGTAAATATGTAAAAACGATATCCTAATTTCACTTACGTTATTAATTCATTTGTGTTTAATTTTAAAAATATTGGCAACACCTCAAATTTTTTCAAGACAAGTTCTCCTAAACCTTTATCAGCTCAAACCAGTAATGCAATGCTTCATTTATTTTATAAATTTAGATGTATTAAAATTCTTGAAGCAGTTGGCAACCCTCTCCAAATATATTTCTCGAATGAAACTTTCCTAAACCCTTTTCTTTTGGCATCAATGTATGTGGTAAAATTTAAGTTACCTTACTCATTTAAATTAATCATCGTTATTTAAAAAGTGGCAACACTCTTTAAACATAATTTTTTTGTGTAAATGCTTTCGTTTCGCATCGATACTGTTAGAGTTCAGTAAGTTTAGAGTTAGAATTGAATTAAAATGGTGAAACAGAAGGCAGCACGTTTACAACAGATTTTCATTATTAAATTTTCCTTATCATAGTTGCACTGAAGCCTTTAACTTAATATTTTAGTTTAATTTACTTTTTCAAATAGATGGGAACAAAGATATTTTCAAAATAAAACTTTTTTAAACCTCCGTCGACACATTTAATTTAACCTACTTTAATTTTAATAGTTTTTGAAACCAGTGGCAACCCTCTCCAAAAATATTTTTCAAATTGGGCTTTCTTAAAGCGTAAAATTCCATTCTTTATTTATTTGTTTTACTTAATTTTAGCTTTAAACAGTTGGTAACCTTATTTCAAAACATTTTGGAATTGAAGCTTTATGTATTAAATTTCTTTCATTTGATACCCACATTG
Source organism: Anomoia purmunda (assembly GCA_951828415.1). Taxonomy (NCBI): domain Eukaryota; kingdom Metazoa; phylum Arthropoda; class Insecta; order Diptera; family Tephritidae; genus Anomoia; species Anomoia purmunda. The sequence goes on from OX639995.1 coordinate 43,004,140, forward strand.
CAATATTTGAGGTCACTTAGTAATATAATTGAATTTAAGCTTTTAACCAGGTGGCAACTCCCTTTAAAAATTAAGTTTATAGTAATATGCCAAATATATCCAGTCGTAATATAGAAATATGTGATTTACCTCAACTTTTTAACAGGTTATAACTTTTTTAACAGGTGACAACTCTCTCTAAAATACATTCTATAAGTTAATCCAAATTATAGGCTCTTTATGCGCGAAATCTTGTACAAATTTGTTTTATTATTTGGGCTTGAAAAGGTAACAAACGTACTCACCCAAAAACTTTCACATGGACATGAAATTTTAGTATAATTAATTTTTTTTTTTTGTAGTTAATCCAAATTCAATTTATTTTATTTTCGATCTGTCATCTCTACTCTCATCATATCGCCTTCATAGCTACCATAATACCAGAAATTAGGCAGCACAACTATAACTTAATCTAAGCTAAGCGCAGGGTTAAGCGTTGCATTCTCTGTGGCTCTAAAAATAAGAAATGTAACTTAACAACAGCAACAGAAATGCCAACACAATGCGCAAATGATGTCGTACAGATGCGTTTTTTATTGTATGACATACATTCAAACATTTGCAGCTGTATGTGTGAGCCAATGGAATACCCAACAGCGCATAGCTGCATTTAGAAAACTTCCTACCTACAAAGCTGGCTGGCAAGGCCAAAGAGGTCAGAACGAGAGGGCGGGAGATGTGTTTAAGTTTTGAGAAAAGTTCGTCGTTGAGATGCCGCAACAGCTGCGAAAATTCTGGGCGTAAAGAAGCAAAACTTAGTCATGCCGATGCGCACACACACACACATACAGATATACTTCTTGTGACTATGAATTTTTATTAAAAACAAAAAGAGTATTTTTACATTGCTTCTGTGTAAGTGTGTGTGTGTGTGTGTGTGTGTGTGCGCGTTTTGTGAGTATGCAGCTGTCAGTTTTACAGTTTTAGCCTAGATGATCGTCGATTTTGTTGTTGTTGTTGTTGATGTTATACTTAGTTGAAATGTTGCTCCATTTCTACTTATAGTATTCTCCATTTATGCAGGTATGCAACATTTGTACGTGGATCTGTGTTTCTGCTTCTTCATTGCTCAATTGTTCGCCTGCTCTGCCACAATTCCCTCGGTATGCACGCGCCATAAAATGCATAAAAGATGCAGACATTTCGCTGGGGTTTCGCAACAAGCGAACGAAACTTTCAAATGCTCGTCGTTGCAGCAAATATAACGGCTACATAAAAGCGGCTACGACAACGGCAACTTAAATATAAAAGATAAAGTCACGTTGGTTTAATTTAATTGAAGCGCAGCAGCCAAGCCTAATGTTTCTTTTGCTATTTTTGACTTAAATAATTTTGAATTTTACTCATGCTCATAAATAAATAGCTCGCATATGAAGGCTGTTATTCATTATCTTCGTGCCTCTCTGTGCAAATTACCAATGGGAGGGATTTTGTGCAATCAGCGGATTTCCTTAAATAAAATACATAAAAAATTTTCATCACACGTAAAATGCGATAAAGATACTCTACAATATTTGAGAATATTCAACACAAATTTCAAACTTGCTCCGCAAGTAAATATCATCAAACGTAAATACTATAGAGTACTTACGGTATATCAGCCAATAGCTAATGTTCGTATTTCCGCTTTTTCTTTGCGATCGCCACTAAATGTTTATAACTTCCTAAATGTCGTTTCTTTTCCGCTTCATTTCACCAGCGGCTTTGGCTATTAAATAAACGTCGACTGGAGTGGGCATTTAAGTTGTTTTTTTATATTTCCTCTTTACTGTCATTAACCGGCTCTCGGCGTCTGTTATCAAATGTAAAGTTGGAGTACTTTAAAACTGGCCACAGCCAGCATTCCTGCGTAAATTAAATATTGGAGTATCAAGCAGGTAGGTAGGTAAAATGGCTGCGACTCATGTCGCCCAACTAGCAAAAATACTGCCGACAAAACCAACTTGCCAGAGTTGGTAATGAATTTCTGAACTGAAATTAGGTAAAAAGAATGTATTGGTAGTATTTCTTACAAACATACAATCCCTCAGTTTACCTCCGTTGGAACATTTATAGGTAGCGCGCTCGCAGCTTGCCCAGCCAGCTTTAGCTCCTCCATAAGCTTGTTCGTATCGTCCATTTCCTCTAAGTTATCGTCCTTCAGTTTGGTCTCTCTGACGCCAAACCTTCATTTATTATCCCTCTGCCGGGTCTCAGCAGAGACTCGCTATTTATTAGCAGAAGGACGGTTGGGCTGTTTCGTGGCTGTTCCTCAACCTTGAGGACCATCCAATCGTCCATTGGGTCCCTCGATTTTTTCTGCAGCTTCAAACACTGGCTGAGCTTCGAGATCTCCAGCTGCATTTTTGATTGCCAAATGCGCGCCCAGGGCCTTCTAGGAAACCCCGGAAGTCGGTTTGGTCTTTAACGAAAGTTCATTCCGTGTTTGGCTATTCTTAGCAACACATCTCTCGAAAAGCTCTCTTGAGAAATAGTCTGCGTCAGTCCTTCTCGCAGTTGAAGACTGGTACTGGATTCTCTGTCTCCATGAGGTGCTGTAAGATCACCTCAATAGAAGTGCACACCGGCAAAACTTGCCTTCCAATCTGGAGGTGGTCTCGGACAACCTCGCAAGTTAGTATGCTTTGCCGATGCTAAAGCACTAGCACTAGCACTTTTACGCTGCGCTCGTTTACATCTTGCGATCGGGTTTCCTTCGCCGGCTGGTGCGATTGTGGTTGTGGTTTCGGCAGTGATGAGAGAATTTTCACGTTATGTAGAGGATCTCCCACAGGATTCACAGTTTTCTGATTCAGTTCACTTTTACAAAAGAGCATTAACACTCAAACGAATTTCCGTCACCTTTGTCACGTTCGATTTGGAGACAAACCGGTTTCGGCGATGTGCTCATTTTGTAAAATGCTTTTAACGTTTAAAGATAAATTTAGTTAGGTTAATAAGTTAAACGAAATTTTACAATGTTGGTGTCAATGGAAAAGGTTGCAGAAAGTTTAGTTTCAAACATATTTTTTAAGGGGATTGCCATCTATTATTTAGGTTTAATTTAATAATATGATTAATATAAATATTGCAATGTGGCTGAAAATAAAGAGAATTAAAAAGCTGTGTTTCGCAAATATTTTGGGAATATATTGCCTCCTGTTTACAAAAAGAAATTAAAACCAATTAGTAAGTTAAATTAAATACTAAGGCATGGAAATCAAGCAGGGTTGCCAGGGTTACCGCCTATTTAAAATGAAATATGAAATATAACAATGCAGGTGTGAAATTTAAGGTCTTATGCGAAAAAGTTTGTCAGCGGTAGGTTAATTTTTTAGAACATAATAAATTATAAACCAAAACTATAAAACAATACATACATATGTGTGTAGCTTCGAACCATTTCGGCACTAGTTCAGCATCATTTGAGGACAAGTTCTGGACCGTTTCGGTACCATTTTCGGTTCAGACTTTTCGGTACCATTTCGTGACCTTTCACTAGTTCGGGACTGGTTCACCATGACAACTACTACTATTAATTATTACCAATACTACTCCAACTACTAATTACCACAACTATTTTTACTAATTCCTACTACTATTTTTAATTTATTTTTACTATTTTTACCAATAGTACTACTAATTACTACGACTATTTTTACAAATGATGCAACTAATTACTATTACTATTTTTACTAACTTCTACTATTTCTACCAATGATACTACTATTTTCCTTAATTTCTACTACCATTTTTACTAATGCTGCTACTAATTACCTTACCGCTATGGTTTTTGATTTGACATCTACAATAAGCAGAAAAAATGTGGCCAAATATAAATAACACTATAGGGAAGTAGAGTTAACTCAGTCAAAACTTGACCGATTTAAATTAATAATATATGATTGGGAAGATATTTTCTCACCCTCTTTAATTTTTAATAATTATTTTATTATTTATAAAAAATTGTAAAATATTCGTATGCAGATATTTAAAGCCACTGTTTTACCGTCTCAAAGTAAATATTTTAATATAAAAAAATTTCCATTTTTGGAGAAATTTTCAAATCTATCCAGGCTCACGTAAATTGTATTCTTTTTCGAAGTTTTTCAAGTTGAACGCAAGTTTTTTTTTTAATAAATTGTACAGTACTCAAATACACAAAATTTAATACGCTATACTTTTTGCGGCATACCAAAGTACGCCAGGTATTTGCTTGTGCAAAAATAAAATTTGTCAATGCACTAAAGTTATGAACAAATTCATATTTCTACCATATGCTTATACTAATTTTCTTTAAAAGCGTTCAAGTGTCTGAGGGTGTATTTCTGTCATGAAAAAATCTGCTTATAAAAATTCATTGCCGTTCGGAGTCGGCATAGAACTGTAGGTCTCTTGATTTGTGATAAAACCGCTTGACACTCGCCACATATTTGAGGGGAAGGTCGGCTGAACATGAAGCTATTCATATAAAGTAAATGCTAAGTTTGGATAATTATTATTTGCATTTTATTGCTTTGTATTTACAGCTGCTGCTGTAAAGAGGGGGTTTTCTTTTATAAAATGTCTACCTATTACACTCTCAATGCGATGCCAATACTACAATGAGATAGAATTTCTGCTCCTAATACAAAAGCAATTAAATACCAAACTTGTACCATAACTGCCAACTATAATCGATACAAAACTATTTCTGTGAGTTCTTACTTGAGATTTTACAGAATTAAGCTTCACAATTTATAGGAACATAAACTTTTTAGCTACAATAAATGAAAACTGTAACAATTTCCAGTAGTTGACAGCGCAAGCACCACAACAAATGGGTTGTCAAACTTTAAAATGCTTTGTAATATATTTCTCGCAAAAAAAAAAAAAAGATTTGCTATAGGGGATGTGAGTGGATGTGTGTGTGTGTGTGCCTGTCGGATTTTGTGTGGCAGAAGAAGTGACAAGTATACACGTAGTATAGTACCTATGCGTGTGTGTGTGTGTGTGTGTGAGTGTATGAGGTTGTTTCGCCGCCTGAGTTGAAGGCATGGAAAACGAAACAGCATGCAGAAATTATTTAAGCTTACAAGCTTACAATTCTCCGTGCACGTGTATGGCTCTCAAGTTTTATACGCACACCTACCTACACATGCGCAGGCTTACCACATACACACTGGCTTATCCCACATGCATACACACATACATACATATGTGAGTGCATATGTAGTAGTGGGTAGAAAGTTATATTTGAAATCCTTGCCGCAGCATGAATTTCAACTAGTTAACTTAGAATATCCCATCGTTAGTTTGTGACAAATTTCGTAGCAGCAACAACAACACAAGCCACTTGTCAATGCATAACGGTAACAATATAACTAGAGAAATTATGCAGGGCTTCTCAAAAGGTCATGATATAGCAATAAAATAATCGAAAGTCAATGGTTTTGCCTTGCTTGCCGAAAACTTTTTGGCACAAAATCGTAAAATGGAGAGATAGGGCTGCAATAAATTCCATTTAGCTTGGCGTGCTCGAGCGGCTTTAATTAAATTCTTACTTATACATCCATATATTTATCCAGCAGTTTGTTATTTATGGATATAAATTTAAAGTGTTTGAAGTAAACAAAAAAAAAAAAAAACATTTGTAGTTTTTCGCTGCCAGTGAAGAGCTTTAGCATCTTTTTTGGGCTTATACCAATTAAATTCATGATTGGATGACGTGGAACGTATACATATAAAAAATCCGAGTTTGAATCCAAAAAATATTATCCCTATTTCAGCACTTATTCTAGTAAACGTTCTTAAGCGATAAAACAATGTAAATCGAAAAAAGGTGCCACGAACTGTTTTTTGTTTTTACAAATTTGGTACGTTCGAATAATTTTAAAAACAGTTTAATGTGAACGGATTTTCTTTGTCAGCTCCTCGCTAAAAACTTGGCCGATTTACCTATCGGCCTTGAAATATTTTTTCTTAACATTTAATATTTCTATGGCGAGCAATTTTAAATATTTTTTACGGACAAATTTTTCATAAAAAAATTTACTTGGCCGAAAAACTGGCCTAAAGCTCCTAAATTATTGTTGATATAACTAAAACCAATTTTAACAAAAACAAATAATAAGAGTTTTATTAACAAATACCTCAAGCACGCAGTGTTGTTAAAATGGCGGCCTGTATTGAAGATGGCTGGTTTTGAAAAAATGTAAGTGGAGCTAGCTTCGCACAGCAATTGCGTGATTGCCTTGCGATGCAATGCGGAGGGTCGGGAATAGCTACCCGCTGAAGTGTAGATTTGGTGATCATCGAAATAGTAAATATAATTTCTACCGCTTTACCTGTTGTTGGGTTTTCCGAAAACTTTCCAAATGAAAATAGAAAAACTGCGCTAAGCATAAATATCTTTATTTATAGTATGTATGTACTTGTATAAAAAATATTAAGCCAAAAAAAAAATACTACAATTTAGAGTTTTACGTCTTTTTCTCCCTAATTAAATTCTTCCAACCAATTTGAGCGAATTTGCTATATGATTGAATATTTTGATTTTTGGCAAGTTACCGTTATATGAGAGGTATGTTTTTTTACCCCACTTTCTACACTTCGAATTTCGTAATTATACGTAATGAGTTGAAATCCAAAATGTGCACAGAATTAGTAGAGCTTGGTAAAGTAATGTCGGAAATATACCTCCATTACCAAAAATTTTTATCTTTGTTTAATTTTTTTTTTATTTCGCACTCTAATTAAATTCTTTGTATCAAATTTAAGTTATATTATTTACTAAGATATCGACTTTTCGGATTTTTTACAAGTTACCTTTCTGGTGGAGGTGCACATGGGTTTTTCTCGATTTGTACAATTTTCATACTTATGCTTAATATGTTGGAACGTAAAGTCCTTCGTATCAAACTTTTGTAAATTACAATTATAGCTACTAAAATATCGATTTTTTTTTTAATTTTTGTAAGTTGCTTTTCTATGAGAAATGGCCTTGTGTTTGTCCGATTTGACAAATTTTCGAAATATTACTTACTGAGTTGAAATGCAAAGCGCACGTCAAATTTGGTAGAGTTGACAACATATAGAGATATGTCCACTTGTTATAAATTAAGCGGGTCCATGTCCAGTTCGGAAACATTTTGATTCGATGTATTTTACCTTACTTTTTTCCACCGTTTTTTTGGTTCAAAAGTTTTTTCCAAAAATATCTCGAAAAAGTGTGAAATTTTTCAATTTTTGTTTTCCTTTTTTTTACCATAAAACTGGATATAATAGTGAGGAAATCTATGTGGGTGCAAATATTTTGGATACCAAAATTTTCATAATTTAATGCACACTAACTAAACCAGGCCTGCTGCGCTATACCCAACAAATACATGTACTGTAATTGAATTAAATTTATCTATGCATATGGGCTTTAGAGATTTTGCGGACCCAAGGGCATTTTAAATAAAATATTTGTATTTGTGTGGCTAATTCATGTTATAAATTTGCTGTAAATTTAACTGTAAATACGGGTTTCCCAGGGCCTCTTTATACATACATACATATATAGGTATATAAGATATATAAAAACCTGACAAACGTTGCCCTGAATATATTTGTTTATTAATTCCCCATTGCGTATGCAACAAAAAGTCGGATTTCGGTTTCTCTTACATATAACTTATATGTAATTAAATTAAATTTGATATTTCAAACATGTGGCAACCCTCTTCTAAATGTACCTTACTCCTAGCAAAATAAAAATGGTTTGACATCCATATTTTATTATTTCATAAACCTTTTGTGTGATTTTATTAAGTTCGACTTATCAATCAGGTGGTAACCCTCTCCAAAAACAAAGTGTGAACCTTCTCCTCGCCAAAACGAACCGTTTGACAACGATATTTTAATATTTCTATAGCTTGTGTTTCATTTAATTAATTTCGTCTTTCAAACAGGTGGCAACCCTCTTAAAAATTTAGCTAAAATAATATACTTTACGACTCATTCTCATACCTACCAAATATAGGTACTAATACATACAAAATTTCATAAAAATCGATCGATCCGTTTCGGAGGAGTTCCACCACAAACACCGTACAACGAGATTTTTATACAGTAGACGCTCACAAATTAGAACTCTCAGAAATTAGAATATTCATGAATTAGAACCAGTGATTTTAATGCACTGAACGCTCTGAAATTAGAACTTGAGATTCTAATTTCTGAACATTTCTTTTTTTTTTAATTTTTAACACAAGGGAATCCCCTTTTTGTTTTTATTTCATTCAACAAAGTTAAAATAAATAGGGGAATCACCAAGTTATGTATTTGATTCCTTTTGCATTTTTGTTTTGTCATATTTTTGGTGCATTTTGGTCATTCGTGTGTGAAATTTGATACCCGTCTACATATTTTGGTAGACTCTATCGAAAAGTGAAAGTAACTTGTTAAAAATGTCAAAGAAACGTAAAAAAACACTTAATCTTTGGAAACCAAAGTAAAGATATTGGAAAAGCTGGACAAAGGAGTTCAAGAGAACCGCCTAGCGCTAGATTTCAATGTGATCAAATCTGCCATCAGTTATACCAAGTCAAATAGATCATCTACAAGGTGGCGCAAAAGTAAACTTCCGATGTTTTTTGGCTGTAAATTAAAAAAAAGAAAAACTTTGATTCTTCTTGTGGACTATTTTTATTTGGTCTTTTAATTTTTTTTTTACATCAAGTCGAGAATATGATGTCATGTAAATGGCCGCCGCCACAGTTGATTGTCATTTGAGCCCTTTTTATGGCATTTTCCATCACTTTGGCCAAAACTTCCGGCGATAGGTCCTCACATTCTTGACGGATATTCTCTTTAAGAGCTGCAAGAGTCTGAGGCTTGTTGACATAAACCCGCGACTTCAAAAGCCCCACAAAAAGAAGTCTGGAGCGGTCAAATCAGGCGATCTTGCTGGCCAGTGCAAATCGCCAAAACGGGAGATTAGGCGCCCGGGAAATGCATCCTTCAGCATATCGGTTGTGGCACGTGCAGTGTGTGCCGTTGCACCGTCCTGTTGGAACCACATGTTTTCCAATCCCAATTCGTCAAGTTGCGGCAAAAAGAACTCGTTGATCATTGCTCTGTAGCGCTCACCATTCACAGTAACCGTTTGGCCCGCGACGTCTTCGAAGAAAAATCGTCCGATGACTCCTCCAGCGAAAACAGCACACCATACAGTGACTTTGAGCGGGTGTAATGGCTCTTCGTGGGTTACACGCGGATTTTCAGTGCCCCAGAAGCGTAAATTTTGCTTATTTACGTACCCGCTAAGATTAAGGATTGCTTGAGCGTATGTTAAACGCGATTGGCGGTCAGCAGCTAACAGCTGATGCACCGTCTGGACTTTGTACGGAAACATCTTCAAATCTTGTACCAAAATTCGCTGTAAAGACAGTCGACTGATACCCATTTGCGTGGCACGTCGTCTGGTCGATGTCGACGGCGCTTCCATGACATCCTCGGCTATAGCAGCAATATTCTCTGCAGAACGGCTACTCCGGGGTCTGCCACGCCTGGCAGCATCTCGTGTTGTGCCAGTCTCTTCGAGGCGAGCGGCTAAACGTCGCAGCGTTTCACCAGTAGGCGTTGGACGGCCAGGAAATCTGCCAAAGTCACCGACCGATTATTGGTCAAATAAATAGTCAGCAATATTCCGCGTTCTGGAGCAGTGTAGCGTAACATTGTTTATTAACGTGTATTTCGCATGTGTTTACTACACAAATGTCAAAACAGAACTGGCATTAGGGGCCAATCGCAAAATTTATAGCATTTTCTGATAGGAGGATTACTTTAGCGCCACCTTGTATATTAAATGCTGTTTCCAACACCAACCAGTAAGCAGCAAATAAATCTATACATAGTGCTGAATATCCGAAAATGGAAAGTCGTCTCTTTAAGTAGTTTTTAAACCAACGTGAAAGAAAGTGTACAGTGACTGGACCAATATTAAAGGAAAAAGCTAAACAAATTTTTCGTGAAGAATATCCCGATAAAAATGAAAATGCATTCCGAGGAAGCGATGGATGGTTTACTGAGTTTAAAAAGCGACACGGTATTCGTATTTTAAAAATTGGTGGTGAAATTCTTTCTAGTTATGTAGCTTCGATCACTCCGTTTATTCACAAATTTCGTGAAAAAGTCGCTGAAATGGAGTTAATGGAGTCACACATATATAAGTGGATGAAACCGGATTATTTTATCGTTGCCTACCAGATAAAACTAATGATGTATCTGCTTGTGAAAAAAGTGTCCCTGGACACAAAATCTAAAAAGAACGAATTTCAATTTTACTTGGCTCAAATGCTGATGGCTCACACAAATTAGTTCCCTTAGTTATTGGAAAAGCAAAAAATCCAAGGTGCTTCAAACGTTTTAATAATCCACTTCATAACGACTTTTCCAAAAATGCTTGAATGACGTCTCAGATCTTTCATGATTGGTTTCACAAGATATTTATTAATGAAGTATGTAAAAAGAAAAAAAAAATTGCGCTTTAATTATTCTTTAATTTTAAAACATTTTTTGTTTGACAGGTCATCCTGTTTTCTGAAAAAAAAAAAATAACTTGCCTCCGAAGGCCCTCTTGCTTATTGATAGCTGCTCCGCTCATGCCCCAATCGAAAAACTTCAAAGCAACGATGGAAACATAGTTGCATATTTCTTTCCACCAAATGTAACAGCGGCTGTGCAACCAATGGATCATTCGAAACACAATATTATTTCTGAAATAAGCATGAGGTGAGATAACGCAAACAGCGATGAGGAAGTCTTGGAGTTGTTTAATTGGGACTCTGACCAATACGACAGCGATGATAATGAGCCATAAGCACATTTGCTCAGAAAGAATAATGACTGCAATGAACCTCTCCAAACAAATCTAACTCTTTTAGCAGAAATTGACCAAACCAAATGCATCTGTATAGATGGCATCGAAAAATGGAATAAGGATGTGTATGAACTGAGTAGCGGTGATGAGTATTCTGATAGTTGTCAAGATGATATTTTTGCTGACACACCAGTTATTTCAAATACTATAGCCATTGAAAGCGTTAATAATTTAATAAAATGGTGCAACAAGAGTGAATTGTTTTCCACTAAGCACATGGCCAATCTTTTGGCCCTCCGTTATGATATTGATATATTAGATTTAATGAAACCAAAAAAAAAAAACAAACAAATATTACTGATTATATGTTAAAAAAGATTAATTTTGAACTAGGTAGGTTCCCATTTCCCAGTATTTTGAATTAATTTCTGAAATTTTAATTTTTTTTATTAAAAAAAATTTTTTTTTTGGACGGAACTGTTATGTTTTTAAATAAATAAAACCAGTAGCTTAACTCTTACTGTAATTATTTACGCTACTAAAAAAACGTCCAGAAATTAGAACATTACGGAAATTAGAACTACCCCAAAAACAAAGTGGTTCTAATTTGCGTGCGTCTACTGTATATTTGAAGAAGATTTACAGCGGTATTATATTTTCGAATCATAAAACAGTGTTGGAAGAATAGTAAATTTATGTTGGGACCAAATCATGAAACCCCTTCAACACCCTGCATCTCAAAATGTAATTTACATGTGAAATGTGATTTACATGAAGTTAGATTAGAATTACTGTTTGTTTGAGGTTGTTGTAACTAGAGGTTGTTGAAAAAAAAACAGCTATTTTCTACCATTTTTGGATTTACACTATGCAGTTTGATCAGCCAGAATTTCAGCAAATTAGTATTTTTGGCCGTAGCTTAAATGACGATGCTACATTGCGGATGAATCTTACATCAAATGCGGAAAACCATACATATGTGCATACATATTTGGTTTTTTGAATTAAGGAGTCTCTCAATAGTCCTAGACAAATTGTCGAGTATATCAACTAAAGATATGCCATGAATTAGTTTGGGTGGATGCAGAAGCCGAACCATATTTTTAAAGATTTTATTATTTTTGTACTAAATCAATCTTATTGTATAATATTTATCTGCAGTATCCGAACTTACAAATCTACATACATATATACTAGAACATTCATATTTTTCGCAAGCAGACTTCGCAACCTTGTGGTTCTTGGACTTTGAATACATTGTAAAAAAATAAACAATATTCCAGTTTACAAATCTTTAATGATGGCCAAGTTATTTTAGAGGCATTAACGGACCTACTGGCTTGTAATAAATAAATCTTCACGGTTTATTTTAAGTTCAACTCTTTTTTAATATAAAAAAAGAAAAATATTACGTATACGCCATGTTGGCGTTCCGTTACCAAGCAACGTACTCTGTAATTTTAATTCGTTTTCCTCCATTTTACCTGCAATAAAAATAACGTTTATTGCTAGATAAATATTTTTTACAATTCGATATTATCCCGTGCACGTGCACGCATTGCAGTCGTTGTAATTCATTGCACACAGCGTTGCAAATTGCCATATCTATTCTTCTTCGACAAACCAGCGGTATTCGCAAACGTTGCAGCGCTTAAATTTAAAGTTCAATTGAAATAGCTACGCTGTACTATACTTGCAATTTTCATCAGCACTTAATAATTTCACGTTCCATATAGTTAGCTCACATAATTCGCTCACACAGTTTCCTTTATTCCTGCGATTCTTTTTATTTTACACAACAATTGTGGCAAATGTCGATTGCGCTGACGCTACACAACTTCTACGTATATTAATACATAATATATGTACATATATGTAACTAGTACTCTAACTGAAAGCTTTACTTGTTCCGGGCCATGTATTGGATTCGTATTCGATGCCAAATGCCAATGAATTCACTTCCTTTTTTTTTGTTATTGTAGTACAAGTGGTTTTTGAAATGAAAACAGAGAGAAAGAAGAGTGAAAGTGTTTTTCCATGTTTCTTTTATTGTGCACGCTTTCAGTATGCTTGCGACTGTTTTTTGTTTGTGTTTTTTTTTTTTTTGGGACAAGCGGTGCTACGAATGAGTGTGGTGAATTATTGTGGAATTGGTTATTGATCAGTTGGCATTCAAAATTTATAGCTGTTATTTCAAGAAAAAGTGTTGTTCTACCTGGAGTGGCTGTAAATATTTTGCAGTTAGTGGAATACGTAAATATATATTGTATATGTGATATATATGCTCTCATATGTGATGATAGTTATACTGCACTTTTCAGAAAAAAACTACATATCGTCACCTGAAATGCAAAAGGCCATAACTAACAAACATCTTTTTTTCATTTACATAAAACATTGTAGAGACTTGGAGTTCAATGAAATACATCATATCATACAAAAAATTTGGATTTTTTGTTAGTTAACGATATGCGGAAATATTTATTCATAAAAAATGGGGCTTGGAATTGTACGAAAGGCTTATTATCGAAAGTACCAAGTAGATACATATTAGGTACAGCCAAAAGAGTTGTCTTTGAAAAGCCTGATTTCGCAATGCAGAAAAAATTTTTATACTCCTGAAATATCCTAATAGCAAGTGCTCAAAATTTCTTCGAATAAATTGAAATTGAATTGTCCTATACATACGGTGACCATCCGTGCTAATTTTTGCAGGACCGTACTGGTTTTCAAACGTCTGTCTTATGTAATTTTGCGAAACAGAAACCCCTGAAAATATACTGTTTTTTTTTCAATTTGGCTAAAGCCGTTTTTTCTATTGCACACTGGCCGAAATTTGTTTTTTCCCTCCCTCCTCTCCATCATCTATAAATGAGAAGGAAAATTTCTTTACCGACATGAGCGTGATTTGCCAACGTCGCGTCACAAAGTTGCGTCACGAAGTCGTGACACGACGCTATGTAGTTTAGGGTCATTTGCGACTAGTTCTGGACCATTTCGGGACAATTTTGGGATCGGTTCGGGACTATTTCGGGTTCATTTTAGAACTTCAACTTCAAGACCATTTCGACATTAGTTATTTCGGAATCATTTCAAGACTAGTTCGGGAATATTTCGAGACAAGTTCAGGACTTTCGGAACTAGTTTTTTTTCGGGACCATTTCGTATCTATTTTGCTTCGGACGCATTCGGTGACCAAACACATTCTTTTCAAACAGAAGCTACATTAAATTTGTTTGCCTGTCAATGTAGCGGCTTGAAGAAGTAGCAAAGTATCGTGCGCATTCGAAGGATCGCTTGGCAAATTTTCGTTTCAACTGTGATCCGGTGTCATTATAAGTTAAATGGGTACCCGTTGGCTTTTTTGTGTTATTATTGTCAAAAATTATCACTATTATGCATGTTTCGGAATTCGAAGAATTTCGAAAAGGTTTTCCAATATTTTTAGCCATAATACTTAAAGTTTGGCACTAAAACTATTTATATTACATGACAGATGCTTATTTTATGATTTTATGATATAAAATACTTACTCATTTCCAAAGATATAATTAAAAATTATAAATTATGAATTTAAAAAATATTTCCAATATAAAGATTAATTATTAAAAAAAAATAAAGTTCAATAATTTTCTTATCTTTTTCACATTTTCAGGTGTAAACCTAACAAATTTTATTTATGTGAAACCATCACTTTTTATGGTAAGTGTAAAAAAAAACAATTATATTCTTATATATATTAAAAAAACGATGTATATTAATTCACAAAAGTTTCTTTCAAATTATGTATAAAATTATAAAATATGTACGTATTTAGATAAATAACTATGAATACTTCTATATGAAGAAATTTTTTGCTTATTTTCTGACAAATCTATTTATTATTGTTAAGGTTCCATTTCGCTGTTGTTGCCTTTTTTCATTACCTATCCTAATAGATATAAGTAAAAAAAAACTGGTCATGAACTCCAAAGTTATTGTTGATATAAAAAATAATCAAGAAAAGGGGCAGCAACTAACTTTAAAGTCGAATTTTAGTTAACTTTTAGTTACCTCAATAATCCCGACCGAGTTCTAAGTGTTTGACTTTCTCCTTTAATTTGTTTAAAAAAGCAAAATAACCATTGCGAAACTTCCGCAAATAACTCTGCATAGGTTCATTTTAACAGTGGTGCTTCGGATCACCAATACTACCTTTTGGAGGTCCCTCCGATCTAGTTAACTATTCGTACGAACACTCACTCTAATGTATATATTTTTTTATTTGCATCGAAGAATATATTTGTGATGTCTTTGGGAATAAATTTACGTCATCCGTTGCACAAATTGATTTCAAAGCAAACCCAGTTTCGGCGTTGAGACATCCTCATTGTTTAAGAATGGCAAAACGTCTGTGGTATTTAAACTAATTTATAGTGGGATTAAGAAATGTGCTTTGAAAAACATCATCTTTTAGTTACCCTGTCGAAAGAAAAACTAGAAAAACGAAAAATAATACGTCCATCTTGACTACAAATAAAATATAGTCTAAGGATACGATATCAAATGGAAGGTATCGATTGACACTCACTAAAAGTATCGGCCCGAGAGAATCACCTGTTCGAAAGTAGCGAAACAAGGCGTTCGATATCATAAATATCGACTTCGGACTTTTTAGGAGATCTACAGTCTGTAAGACAGTTTCCATCCTCTCAGGTCATGAATGGCACAGATGTGCCATTTACTATTCGATGAAAAGAAATGTTATTTGCACATTTACTTTGTTTACTTAAATGTAGATTACGGAATATTGAACAGTTCATTCTAATTAAAGACCACAAACATGACATTTTTATTTATTTATTCAGTTGATTTCAAAAACTTGAAGAAACTCAAAAAATGAGAGAATAACCTCCAATCAGATATCAACTGCTAAAAATTACACATGGAGAGCGACATCTATGAGTCAATACATAACCAACAGATGGCGCTTGCTATTTTCATGACGGTTAGTGTCCTCGATGGCTTTACATTTGACCACCGCCATCTAACGTTCGATCATCGAAATAAAATGATACATTTATTTACCAACATATGACACATGATCGAAAGAATCCAAGTGTGACTCAAAATAGTTTTTTATGAAAAATGTGTTAAGCCCATATATTTTAAGGAACAAACCAACTTAGTAGATATGAATCAATATTTTCAATTTACCAAAAGAAGAAATATAACTTAATTTAAAAAAATATATAAAAATTTTAGCGGTTTTTGTTAATTTTCCTCAATAATTCAAATAAAAAATAAAAATAATTACAAATTTGCAATGAATAATGGCACATCGACATCACAATACCAATTCCCCTGAAAAATTTTACAAAAAAACATGTGAAAAAAATACATTTTATTTTTGTTTCGTATTCCAATAACTTGGCATTGTTTTGTACAACTTTCGGTTAGTTTTCAAGCATAATCCTGAAATAATTCAATCCAAACTTCTTTAGCGTCCGAGCAAGTTTTTTTGTTGGAGAGATTTTTTCACCCGAATCTTAGATTTTCTTCAGGTTTTTTTAAATAAATTTGTAATGGCTCGATCTTCCATTTTTGAGGTAGTTTTAATCAAACCTCTACCATGTTTTCCATCGTAATTGTCCTCAACCTCAAACTTTCTTAAGAAAGTGGCTCGACTTTTACAGGTACTTAGCAGCTTCGGTTGTGGTATTTTCGTGGCTTCAAAATGCTTTTTATAATCAGTAATCAATTCGAAACAAAATACAAAAATTAAGTACACTAAAATTTGCGGCTTTGTTTGTTTTTTTTTCAATAATTATAAATAGTGAATTTCATTAGAATTAAAGTATCAGAAAATGAGATGTTTATTTGGACCGCACGTCTTCCCGACCGCGCCATCTAGTGACCAAATTTTTACATAACATTGCATAGTAATCGAGATCTCACCTATGCTAAATATTTCGATTCTCTATCTTAGCGGGAAGTTAGTAAAAAATTGGTCACAAAATTTGTACCACACAGACAACAACTAAAGCACATTAAGTAAAACTTTTTGAAACCAGCCAATTGAAGCATAACGTGTCCGATTTTTGCCAAATTTAGAGTGAGCTTGTATACAAGAATATTTTTCGAAAACATTTTGGAAATACAATTAAGTGAAGACCCTCTCCGACCAAACACAAAGCACAGATCATCTGTTGTAAATACTCAGGAAAGTCCCATTTATTTATTAATGTGTAGTACATTGGAATACATACATAAATAAATACAAATGTGTGTGTGTGCTGCATTCCTAGCAACGACTTCAACCACAAATGCATTGTTCGAATTGCTGGTACAAATGCAAATAAACATTTCTACGCGCACAAAGGCAGTACACGATGGCAAAGTCCTGATGGAATTTCGGTTAACATAACTCGTAAAGTTCCACAATGTCAGCAAACGTTTGGCTTTTCTATGCCACATCGGAGGTATGCACATACATACGTAGTATGTATTATATTTTGCACACACATTGCCCGCAAGCATTCAAAAGTATTTGCGGACACCTTTTTGCCATTTTGCCATTTTTGGTAAACCAGTTATAGTTAAGGCCTGTAGAATATTTGCAACCCACTCTGGAATGCAAACTGCATTTGTATACAATTTGTTTGCTATTTTCGTGGCCAAAGGAGCTGCTGCGGCAGTAGTCCCAGAAATACGCCGCTAACCGCTAGTGGCAACAACAATGAAAAGTAAGGATGTGTGATGTGGCAGGATAGTTGGGGTAAACGCACATAGCTACATAAATATTTTATTTTTTATTTTTGCATGTACTTGTGTTATGTTTCACGGCGCTTATGGCCCAACTATGCATTACTGCACAGCTCCTCGCTTTTTATCTAGCTACCCTATCGCTTTTGCGCTCTTCGATATTTTTCCAATTTTACTTTACTCCATTTCATTCAAACTTGTATGAATAACTTTACATATTGAATTCCACATTTTCCACAAGGAAATATAAAAACAAAAAAAACAAAAACAATGTATTTAAATTATAGCTACGGGTTGCTGAGCGGAAAATTCTGGCAACATTTTGGCGGAACATTGGCTACAGTATTGGATTTCATTGGTTTCACTGCAATGTTTTTCCCTTGAAATGTGAAAAATTAAGAGTTTCTTCTACAGTTCTCAAATTCTCATTTGCAAAGTTCGAACGTACGAAGTGTGTAAACTCGAGAATGCGAAGGTTCGTTTTCTTCGCGATATTTCAGGGACGGGTTTGACGCTCAATGCGAGCATTACGAGAAATTACTTTTCTAATAAATTTTTATCTCGAATACTATTAATCGTACAAGAAAGCCGTTTGCATAAAATTTTCAATTAATTTTTTTTATTTCTAAAAAAAAAATATAAAAAAATGTTTTCTCATCATTTATTTTTACTCAATTTTTTAGTGTTCAGAATTCATGCTAGGAATATCATGGGTTTTCCATTTTTTGAAAATCAACATTATGTAAATAAAAGTTTAAAATTTCAATTCAATATTCCAAACGAGTTTTGAAAAACAAGAATTCAAAAAAAAAATTTGTCTTACAATTTGTGGTATACGTCAGTAGTGCGATTCACTATCTTCAAACGATCCGACAATGGCAATTTTTATCGACAATATTTATCGTTTACAGTAACGATTGTGCGATTCGCTAACTTATTGTTAACGACACTCAACAGCTGTCTTGTTGTATGTATTCAAAGTTTGAATTCAAACTACTAAGGAGTACCACGTTTGCCACACTAAGCCCACAATGGGCGAAAAGCACAAAAAGGAATAGAATGAAATAAATGAATGCGTGCTGCCGCATATAAATTTGAGCGCTTTTTTATTATAGTTGATTAAAGTGTAAAAAAAAATAATAGTTTATTTCAAACTACAAATATTTATAATTGTTCTTATATATTTCAATGCTTGATTGTAGCGGAAATTCGGCCTCTCCTCTGGGTGATTTGGTAAAAGAGGCATCAAGCACGACTCCAAGGAAAATCCGGAATCACCTGCCAATAGTTTTTGGGATAGTTTTACATTAAATGATTTGTATTTAGTAATTTTCAAAGAAGTAATGAAAGTTACCAATTTAGCAACTGGAATCTTGCAATATGAAATGAGTATTTTATATTGCATACAAGATTTTATGAGCCTCCTACATCCCGGAACAAAAGTCGATTCACTTACTTCCCTCTCACCTCGTGATACTAAATACCTATGTCAAACATTGATAAGATTGTCGAATTAACCTTTCTTCAATTGCATGCAAATAAAATCACGACTTTTTCTTTTATCGATTGAGTTAACAGCTTTATATTTGTTGTCGTTTATTTTTCGATAACAGACTAGCTAGCGACAACAGCTGCTTCGGCGATAGCAAATATCGTTTAAAAAGAGCTACAGAATAGCGAAATCGTTAATAAACAGCGAACGACAGATGATTTTGTGAGTAGTTTTTTTTTGTGGTGGAAATACACTCGCAAGTTTGCCTTTGCCTGCCGAGAGATGACCGCTATTAGAAAAAATCCCGGCCGCGATTCGAACATTCTATACATTCTTTTCATAAATTCCACTGCTTCTTCAGTAAATCTAAAATCCAAACCCTGTTTTGTAATTTCTATCGAGTCTTCATTTAGCAATTGGCACATTTAGCGAGGGCACATAGCATAAGTCACACGTAGGCTACATACTCGGTACGGCATATAGCATATAACAAGGTCTGTAAATAAAGGAGACACACGGAGTCCCAGTAACGTAATGTACAGTAAGTTAAGGGTAAAGGAATCCGTGAAACATAAACTGTTACGACAACCGGAAGCGCTCCCATCGCATAAGAATTAGAGTTTATGTGGGCAAAGAAGCTCAGCTCAATCTACATCGAATTTTTAACTTAAGTTGATCTGCATATAAAAGAAATTTCAAAACTGAGCTGAATTGAACTGAAAAACAAATTATTCAAAATATTACCCTAAGGAACACCGGAAGAAGTTTCAGTTTGTGGCTTCTATGTTAACTGCCATATAATTCTAATAACAAAATACTTGACAACTCCATGCACAACGAATGCTGAATACCCTTAATAAAAAGTCAAACTCTGACCTGATTCTAAGCAGAAAAGCTAACAATTGTCTGTTAGGCGAGAATTGGGTACTAATAATACTACCACCACTAAGTACAACCACAACCACTAATTACTACTACTTCTAATTACTACTACAATCACTACGACTACTACTGCTACTATTTTTACTAATGCTGCTACTTATTACTACTACTATTTTAACTTCTGTTACAACTCTTTTTAATAATTTCTACCACGATTTTTTACTAATTTCTACAACTGTTTTTACTAATGCTACTACTAATTTCTATCACTATTTTTTTACTAATTTCTACTATTATTTTAACTAAAGGTACTACTTATTACTACTACTATTTTGAATATGTTCTACTACCCTTTTTACTACTTTTTACTACTATTTTTACTTGTGCGAGTACTAAAAACTGCTACAGTTTTTACTAATTTTACTACCATTTTTGTTGATGCTACTTCTAATTACTACTATTGCTATACTAATTTCTACTACTGTTTTTACTAATTTTCACTACTATTTTTATCAGTGCTACTTCTAATTACTACTACTATCACTACGACTACTACTGCTACTATTTTTACTAATGCTGCTACTTATTACTACTACTATTTTAACTTCTGTTACAACTCTTTTTAATAATTTCTACCACTATTTTTTACTAATTTCTACAACTATTTTTACTAATGCTACTACTAATTTCTACCACTGTTTTTTTACTAATTTCTACTAATATTTTAACTAAAGGTAAAATGTTCTACTACCATTTTTACTACTTTGTTCTACTATTTTTACTTGTGCGTGTACTAAAAACTAGTACAGTTTTTACTAATTTTACTACCATTTTTGTTAATGCTACTTCTAATTACTACTATTGCTACACTAATTTCTACTACTGTTTTTACTAATTTCTACTACTATTTTTAATAATGCTACTATTTTTGCTAATGCTGCTACTTATTACTACTACTATTTTAACTTCTGTTACAACTCTTTTTAATAATTTCTACCGATATTTTTTACTAATTTCTACAACTGTTTTTAGTAATGCTACTACTAATTTCTATCACTATTTTTTTTTTACTAATTTCTACTACTATTTTAACTAAAGGTACTACTTATTACTACTTTTACTACTACCATTTTTACTACATTCTACTAATATTTTTATTTGTGCGAGTACTAAAAACTGCTACAGTTTTTACTAATTTTACTACTATTTTTGTTAATGCTACTTCTAATTACTACTATTGCTATACTAATTTCTACTACTGTTTTTACTAATTTTCACTACTATTTTTTTACCAATGCTACTACTAATTTCTACTACTATTTTTAATAATGCTACTACTGTTTTTACTAATTTCTACTACTATTTTCACTCACGATAAAACTAAAAAAACTAAAAAAGATGTCCTATAAAACTCTCCCCCATATTTAATTCTATAACTTCGTAGAATCGGCACAGAAGTTTTACTTCTGCTCGCGTACATAGGCGCACGCGTGCTTTTTTTAGTACAACTTTTTAAACGGCATCAGAGTGATTTTTAACATCGCTTACCGAAGGTCGTGTCAATATCGCATAACGGAGGTCGCCATCCCTAGAAAATCGCTTCGAAAAGTTATTAATTCGAAAAAGTAAACTACCCTTGGAACATTTCGGTTATCTCTTTCGAGACTCTACTGTAGAGCAGCAGAGAGCAAGTTTAATTTTTCCATTTTAAAAACTATCAAACTTTATTTACATTTGACATTTCATCGTAATACTGAAATTTATTTGTGTGATTTGGTTTGGTGTAGCCGAGATTTTATTGGCATTTCAGCGTTTAAAGGCAAAAACAAGATATATACGATTTTGGTGTTTGCTCTACTGATATCATCTGTACAATGTGCTTTGTCCTTTACCTTTATATATTATATTTATACATATGTATGTGTACATACTTCTAGTACTTAAAATTGCTACAAATTTTCTTAACATTTGCTGAGGCCGCCTTGACATGTGTCCTTGTGACATATTTTCACATTTTGTTTTCGCTAACAAATTCCTTACATTACTCACGACAATTTCCAGTTAGAAATAGTACAGTAATAGTTGACACTTTCAATGCCATTATTCGTGTTTGCCGTGTGCCAATCGCTGCCGTTCTTAGTCAGCCATTGGGTCACAATCCATAACCCACAACCTCATACGCGTCACACCTCTGGTCATTGTCGGATGTCAACAGCAATGCAGGAAATGGGATTCCGTCTGACCTGCTGCCAAATGAAATCGAAAATGCCAATTTTACTTCGTATTGAATCCATTTAACGAGCGTAAACTTTGGAAACGATACCGCTGACCTTATTCTTATATTTTCCTGTTGTGTGGCCATTTAACGACTAAAAGTTAGATTCTTCCTCAAATATAAATAATAGGAATACTAGTAGAAGAAATTGAAAAATAATACCTGTATATGTGTAAGTATATTTATATAAACATTCATGTAATACCAATAAAGACAAGTTACAGTAGATTAAATTGCATTGCTTCAATTACATTTAACTTTTTGCAATTTGGAAATCTCAAGCAAAGTGACAGCAATGAAATTCGGTTTCTTGTTGAAACAAAACGTTCTGCATGCATTTTTAGAGGGGAACGGCAGAAAATATAGGAAATACAAATTCTGCCATTCTATGTAATCGTTCTATGTATAAAAACCTTATTATTCTTAATTTTTGGAATACAAATTGTAGGCGGTATCAGGGATAGATTCCATCTTTGCATGACAATTGGAAATTAGTGGTAGAATTATCAGCTGACGGCCTTGAGCTAGTGCTGTTTTCCCCCCTGTTGTTTCCTGTATATTTATTGTACGTACATGAAATAAATAAATACCTATCTATCTATGTAGTGGTAGAAATATTTGTATTCTCGCACTGAAACTACATATATTCGGGTGAAGTGAAGAATTTCTATGATTTTGCCATTTTTCTCAATGCTGTGCCTTTCAAGTCTATGCGGAAGGTGAAGCAAATCGATCTGTCTCAAATATCTGTTAATAATTATATTTTTTTGAATACTTTCTTTATTCATATTAAAAATATTCATTTTTGCAATAGTTTAAAGCGACTATTTTTCTAAAAAATTTAATTAGTTTTGAACCGACACATTGGGGCATTTTTGACAGATTTTGTTTAAAAATGCTGGCTTTTTGACAAATTCGTATAAATTTATTATTTAAATACTCGAAACCAAGGCACACTAAACAAGTAACTGAATTAGATAAAATACAACCCAGCCGTGTGTTTCGTAGTTGCAGGAGCTCTACGAAACGTCAAAAACGCTCTGTGAAAAGTGAAGAAGAAGAAGACAATTATGCGTGCATTTGTACTTTGACAGATCATGTACCCCTTTCTAATGAAAACAAAAATCAACCCTGTTGTATAGCTACCTGTTCAATGTACCTTGCTTTAAATCGATTTATGAAAAAAGTCGCTAGCCCGAATAAAAAAATGTTAGATATTTCTACCAGCATTTGGAGAATAGTCAGAAAATTATAAGCAAAATGACAAATTTCAGGGTTTAAAGCTTGGAAATATTTCTTTGAGTTCGGTGAACCGATTCTGATAATAGAATTATGAAATTCAAATATTTTTCCCACAAAAATGCATAATACGAGATTTGAATAGCAGCCGCCATTTGGGATCCGCCATATTGAATCGGCCATTTTGAATTCTTTAATTCTATCATCAAAATCGTATTCACTGAGCTCAAAAACGTTACTGTCCTTATTAAAATCAGAAATTTGTCTCGAAAAACATATTACTTATAATTT
The DNA here is from genome assembly GCA_951828415.1 of Anomoia purmunda. NCBI lineage: Eukaryota > Metazoa > Arthropoda > Insecta > Diptera > Tephritidae > Anomoia > Anomoia purmunda. The sequence continues at coordinate 43,027,927 of OX639995.1, forward strand.
GTTGATTGTTAAAAGAAATCCAACTATGTGGTGATAAAAAAATATATTTTTTTATTTCGGGCTTAAAGTATATTTTCCACAACCGCTTCCGATTATTTGACCCAAAAAATTATTTAATTCGGCAAAAATTTTACTCATGCAGTCATTTTTTTAGCAAAATTATTCGAAAATCTCCCACTGCGCGACATTTTGTATTCATTTACTCTTTTAAAACATTTGACTTGACTTGCTTTCGTTTTTGTTAGTGTGGCTTACATCTTTCTTTTTACACTATGACAATGTAATGTTATTTAAAAATTTAGTCGCTAGGTGGCGTAGAAGTTCAGATATTTGTAGAAATTGCATTTATGACCCGATTTCATTAAAATTCAAAACAGAGTAATGCAGATCTTCGCAGGAACTTTATTTATGGTCTGATTTGGCTGAGAAAAGATAAACAAAAAACAATCAAATAGAATGAAATAAAAACAAGTCCGCTAGGTGGCGCAGTAGTCGATATATTTGTAAAAAGCACATTTTCGGTCTGGTTTGGTCTATCTATAATTTTCTATCTATACTATTATATAAACTTGATTATATGGAGAATGTTTATTTAAATTATATATTTACGAACATACTGGGGCATACTTTTTTATTATTTTTTATTTATTTATTTATTTCTTTTGAAGAATATGAACGCATCAATCCCCATACAAAAAATCGGTACGATTTATCCATCGGAATTATAAAATTCATTATATTTTAAGGCAACAATCAAACTATTTTGGAAATATATTAAGAATTACGTGAGCTGGACCGATTTGAAAATACCTCTAGGCAGTTTATAAAAAAAAGGTAGATTTTAAAATATTTTCTCAAAAGAGTCACTTCTGATCATAACAATATTTAAACAGTTTTTTAACGGAATCATAATAATTAGATTTTTTGATGGAGTTTTTGAACTTATTTTATAAGATCGGTTTAAGAAAAACTTAAATAAACATAAGCCAATACTTGACCCATTTAAACTCCAGTCCTTTTTTTTATAGAAAACTCAATTTTTGGAGATATTTTCAAATGCATCCAACTCACGTGAATCTTAAATATTTCGACTGAAGACTAAAGACTTAATAAATTTTATTATTCCGGTGGAAAATTTACATATGTAGCTACTTATACACACAGACTACCAGCTTCGAATGTATTGCACTTTTTATACTCGTAGATTTGTTCAACTACGTAATTGCCAAAATTACCACCTTAAATTAAAAACTTTCATTAAATTTTCTTCCACAACAAAACTGTACAATTTTTTTTTACTTTTTTCGGTACTAAAAAAAAACAACCACAACAGTGACATTGCTTACTGACTTTCGCATTGTGGATATTCTAACCGATTTGCAAAGCAACAGCAAGTGGCTAGAGTTTCAAAAACTTGATGGTGGTGGTTGGCGGTGCCAAAGGCAAACAGTAAAAATATATATTTTTACAGCTACTGAAATGTAAAGTACTGTTGTATGTGTGTGTGTGTGTGTATTTTCGTAAATTCAAAGCACGTAAGATATTACAATTCAGCTCTGCAATCCATTGTACATATATGTACAACAAAAATGTTCACTTGCAACACATGCACTTAAACATTCAGATACTATATGCTACTTATATATATTATACATATCTAAATGTTGCTTGGTATGCGCCTTTGTTTTACTTATATTTACTGGACGAGGTCAGGTCACCAAGTCATTTATAACCGAGCACCTTCGAAATTGTGCTTCAAAATTTGATGGCCAGAAGGGTTTTGGCTGAAAATTTGAAAACATCACAATTCCCGGTAGACAAATTTACTAATTCTAAACAAACTTCCTAACAATTTACCGAAGCGATTCAACTGGTTCGTCTTCTAGCTTATTTGCAAATGTGACTGGTATGTTTTACCTGCCTACTATAAACCAGTTCGAAATCTCGAAATTCGTATCTAAACGAAGTAAAATTAGCGCCAACATTGCCTTGGCAATTCAATTGAAAAAAAAAAGATATATATAATTTTCTATTTACTATATATTGTACTATTTTCCGCTTTATATTAATGAAAAACCAAGCGGTTAGCATGGCTGAGTGGTTTAATGCTTGCCAGTGGATCAAATCTTAGTAAAGTCTAGAAAGAAAGGAAATCTGATGAGGAGATGTGGTAATTTCCGAAATAGCAGCTATCACTTCTACCACTGTGAAACCCCGTTATTTTCTCATATTATTCTCTAATAAAAACTGAACTCGAGCTCTATAAAATTACACTTGATTATAAAATTTTATTTAAGACATTTTTCAATTTGATATGTGGTTAATTAAATTGTGAGTTTATATTTTCAAAAAAAAAAAAAAATATTATTTTCAATTATTGTGCCCTAATCAACTTACACAAGAATAAATTACTATAAATTAAAAAAAATTCACATCTTTCGAACCTATATGCGTCTTCAATCGCGTGGCACAGTGTTCAAAAGAACAAGGCGACTTCAATCATATTCATGGGCATTATTTACAAAGTGGGGGGCTTCGCATAACTCAAAAACTTATCTAAGAAAAAGCATTGGTTTAAAAATTAGTTTTAATAAAACTGTTAAATTTTATCATCTAAATTAAGGTTTGTGTTTAATAATAAATTTTGCATATGGTTAGGATCAGCGGCTAATTAACCCAATTAATTTTGACAAACGTTTTATTATCTGTTCCAAAAATCCTAAAAACTCAGATTTTGGTTTATACACATAGTCCTCCTTCCGAAAGTACTCGTAAATTAGCGACGTAAACTTAGGTATATTGCTATCAGTTATACTGCACACAAAATACCGTTTATCTTTTAAAAATACTATGGTAATTTTGACACTGCACCTCGGCTACATCGTGCGCTTAAAATGAACTGAAAAAACAAGCAGCAATTTTTATTTTTTATTATATTTTTTTTTTTAATTTCAAACATAAAAAATACAATTACAATGATAGCGCGAAATCTCATAATCTCTTCAATTGTCAGATAGCTAATATGGCGTCCAAGAAGTGACAATGGAATTACCTTCTTTATTGTATCATGGTTATAAGTTACAATAAAAGCAAAAGTGGAAAAAAATTATAATTACATGCATTTGAAGTGAAAAGAAAAGCGTCTGTTAAATTTTTTTTTTAATTTTATTGCTAAACTACCCGGCATAATTTGGAAGGCTTCAAGAATTACAACGTATGAAATTGTATGTATTTTTGTCCTGTAATAATTTATTAAAAAAAAAAAAAACTTTTGTTCAGCTTAAAAAAATATACATATTTATTCTCCAAAAAAATAAAAAATTAATAAGTATGCCACTCTATTGTTTTTCGCAAATGTTTCATTAAAAAAAATAAAATTGGTTCCATACTTTTTGAGCCGAAGTGTTACAAACATTCTCCATATAATCAATTTTATAAAATAAGTATATGGAGTATAAATTAAAAAATATAAAATAAGTTAGCTACATCAACCGGCAAAATTTTAAGTTAGTGTTAGTTAGTAGAATAAAAGAAAATGCATGTTACAGTTATCACAATTTATTATTTGAACTTAATTATATTTAGTAATTTTTTAAAAACGTACATGTTTTGTATATACCATTTAAAAATATAATTCTCTTTTAGGCCCACCTGCAGAACATCTAGAGTTATATTTATAAATAATTTTTTTTAGACTTTTCTTTGAATATTGAATAAAAATTTAGGCTTCAAATCAAAATAGTTTCAGGTGATTCCAGTAAAACATACAAACGCTTGGAATACTTGATCTCTCAGACCATGGAAATCATCGCTTCGCTCTGCTACAGCTCTGTTAAAATAATTAGAACCAACATATTATATGATTTGCTCATCGTATTCGGAAAAACCAATTTATTCATTAAGTGCTTGGTTATTTGAAAAAAAAAAAAAAAGAAAAAATCGGTTTGAAAATTTATTTGATTTTTGTTTATGGCAGTATGTTACAAATTTTGCAATAAAACTCTCAATAACACTAGTTCACATATATTTGATAAATGAGTCGTACCTCGCTCCTAAGAAGCGTTTTCGAGATATGTGTAGGCAAAACACCTGTTTTTGAGGTCATTTTGCAATTATTGCCAAAAAAAAAAACTCCAGAATAGCAAATAAATCTAACCTTTTATTGGTATCGTTTTGAAGATTCATTGAACTTATTTACGCTGTTATATCTTTTGTGTAAAACGAAATAGTACTTTTTGAGATATAGGGAGATGGTGTCTAAATGCCGTCATTTCTATTCACTCTTTTTAGGGAATAAACTTTGTAAAAAAATATTTACAGTCACAATTTCAGTTGAACATCTGCTAAAAGTTTTCATTTCTACAGTCATTGCAATAGTCAAAATATACATTTGTATTCGGGGCCGCTGATTCTGAAAATCGCATCCGAATTTATCCATCACATCGAGATTTTGAGATTCAAAGCGTTGACGTTTTTGCATAGGTTTTTTCCAACATAGGTTAACTTTTTCTCAATGTTTTCCAGCACTATTTTACGAATCGCAATTCTAACAAAGCGATCTGAGTTTAGCATAAAATTTTGCGAAGTTTTATATCCAAAAGGTTAACATTCTTAACGATTTTCTAAGTGTTAGAGTCAGTTTTATGCCAAAAAATGGCTAAAAAGTTCGACAAAATTTCATATATTTTCTAGTTATTTTTGGCTATAACACCTAAAAGTATCATCGGAATTCTGCTATGGAGAACAATCAAAGTAGAAAGTAGCAAAGTCTATGGTACTTCAATGCAACATTCGTGTCTCCGATAAGAAATTGCTGAGAGTAAAAAGAATGTTTTCGGGACAAGAACGACAAATTCACTAGAAATGTTTTGTATGGGTATTTTCTGCAATTGCACAGGCTATAACGTAATGGTATACATTTTTCTAGTTATCCACCTGTTTTCCTGCAAGTGGGCCTTATGTGAGTACATTGTATTTAAAGCCGATAAAATTAAAAAACTTTTTCTACATTTTATTTGATTATTAAGAAACACGTCTGCGCCAAGCCCATTTATATTGTTTATAACAATTTAATGATTTTTTACGGATTTGAAGTCAATTTATCATTTTAGAAAATTCCGAAGGTACACTTTCAATTTTTCCAATTAAAAAATTGTCTCTTTTTTCTATTATTATCACCGGCAAATTTTATTGCATTCAAATAATTTTCGCGGGTGTTTCGTGTGTTCAATTATCACTTCTGTACATTCAAAACCACTATGCAAAATTTCAATTCTCTACGACAAAATGTTCTTTTTTTTTGCCCACTCGTTATATGAAATGGCAACACTGTGCATCGTAAGCGGCAATATGCCCACAACAGTACGTTTGTCTTATGCAATGAGGAGGCTCATTTCTGCTTTATATTTTTTGGCTAAGCGACTTTCACATCTCGAACTGATATAATTTCCACCATTAAATAGCAGTTCATGAGCTAGAATATTTTTTGAAAACCCTGGTGTTTCTCTGCTGGGTTCTAGTTTAGTATAAACATGTATGTGTGTGTGTGTGTGTGTATGAATATAGCAAAGGCTATGAGGAAAGCGAAAAAGTTTAAAGATTTTCTGGAAATTGTTTGAAGCATTACATGTGCTTTGCCGTTACACTCAGAGTAAAACAAAAAAAAAACTGAGTATTTTACACAAAATTATATAGGTGTGTGAGTTGAGTTGCGATAATAAAAGTTGTCTGACTTAGATGTTGCTGACAAGTTAAAATAGGAGGTGAAAATTTACTGCTCTGCGGTGTTGTGTTTACCATGCAACCTGAAGGTATGAATTTGCCATAAATACAGCGTCATTTGCGAGTACGAGTACATGCACGAAAAATTATTGTGCATCTGAAAATTTAAGAAATAGCAAAATATACGCATGCAAAATAATAGCACGTTAATCACTCCAAAGATACAATTGTACAAACATACGAATTTGCAATGACTCATTCATTTTTTTTTCTTTCCTTAAGATAACTTTTGATCGCAATATTTATATTTTTAATCGTTCATGGTGGCTTCAAAGCCAGTGTGAGTAAGGAAGGGATCGATTTCCACACTGTCAGATAATTCAGCCTCATCGACGAAACCTCCGCCAATGGACTGAGACTCATCTGCTTTGCTGGATCCCCAAATATGGTAGTCTGTAGTGCCAGGTTTCAGTATAGAAAAATTCACATAACTAAGTGGATTTCGACAGATCAAAAAAGCGCGAAACCAAAACGATCATATTGCCATGGACGGAAGGGATGTTTCCAGTGTATAAGATGAGTTGTACGTACACTCCGAGGGCCAAAGATCGACTCGGATCATTATCTTGTCGCAGCCAAGGTGCATATGACATTCTCTGCGACAAAAAACGCGCATCAAAATACTCACAGAAAGCTCGACGTCGGAAAGCTGCGATCGCAAAAGACAGCTACTCTTATACCTGCTCACTAAGGGAACTTCTCAGAAAATCGGAATTCGCGAACATTGGAAGCACATTTCTCTTTCTCTACTTATCGCCGCTGAAAAAGTTCTTTGATTTCAGCGAGCTCGAATGAACAGCTGTACAGCTGAGGAATGTCGCGACTCCGCAGAAAGGAAAGGACCACGCAACGATCGGGCGCAACGTGAGCTGTTTTTTTAAGCGCTATCGCGAGTTGAGATAAGAAGAGAGAGTGGAGAAATACGTCGTTTTTTCGAATAAAGAAAAGAGAGATCGAAACACGTAAGTGCGAAGAGCTTGAGATGCTTGCTGACAGGAAAAGCGCGCGCCCGAAAATTTTATCAGAATATGCGGTGACTTACGGAAGGTTTTAAGGTCGATAAAGAAAAAAACGACGGCCAGGTGATGATGGCCAAAGCACACTCAAATTGTAGAGGGAAGATTTATCCGCTTTGCTAAATGGTGACAGCTGACCCCCAAATCACTATTGGCGGCATTAACATCCCGTTACCCGAACTCGATGAAGTTCGGTGAGCAATAACGCGGCTACGGAACAGCAAATCCGCTGGAGCTGAAGGGCACCAAGCCGAGCTTTTCAACCATGGCATGTAAGGCGGATGCACCACCTCATTTCTAGAATATAGTCGGACAATTGCCTGCGCCAATTGGAATTTCTGCCCAATCCCCAAGAAGGGAGATCCTGCAATATGCGCCAACTACCGCATACATAGCATATAAGGTTCTATCGAGCGTATTGCGCTCGATGACTGAAGCCCACCGTGAACGAACTGATTGGCACTTAAGAGTTCGACTTCAGACCTGCCAAGTCTACGATCACCATCACGCCATCCCTTTGAAGACTTTAAAACCGAGTAACTTCTCTAACATTATGCTAGAAAAGATAATTCGAGCTGCAGAATTAAACTGGCATAGAAATAGAACAGAGAATTAAGACTCAATGGATACGCTGCCTAGATCATTTTGTACGTATGAAAAAAATGCTGCAACCCTGAGAACATTTAGCGCGTTACTCGCTGTTGGTAGCAGCTAGTAGGCCTCCTCTACGTTAGAAAGCCCAGTTGGAGAAGGATTGAACTTCACTTGGTGTATCTAGTTGGCGTCAGTTAGCAAAGCAAAGGAACGTAATACCGTGCCCAAACCAAAACTTAATCTTGTAATTGTCGCAATTTTGGTAATTATCTCGCTAATACACTTGATTTGGCAAGATTTCGACAAAAACTCGTCACTGAGACGATCAGGCTGTAATCCTCTGTGCAACCCTGACCTGCGCCATCTCTTTGTGAATTTAACTGTCAAACTGCAGTACAACCACACAAACCAAGCTGCTCCGAAATGAAGAAATTTATTTTATGAATGCAATAAGAGTTTGACAACTGCACTGCACAGTTACAATTGCAATTAACTGTCAAAGGATTAAAGTTAGGATAACGAGGCAAAATTTTCGAAGCAAGCATCTTGTTTTTTGTTTTTGTTGGGAGCACGTAATTGGCGAATTCACTTGCGTCAAATTCTGCTTGCACTTTTCTCATACTCATATAAATCCTGTCACTCGTCATTAGCAAGCAACGACATAAATCTTGATGTGTAGTAGCATCTAAGTCCTTCGTTCGTTTCTGCAAGTGAAGCTGGAGCAATATTTTTTCTCTTAGCTCTTTATGACTCATCGACAGCCAATTTGTCACCAATGAATCATCCACAGGCGTCAGACGACGGCATACAACAGACAACAGACAACTCATTTGCCAAATTCAAGGCGAACGATGCAAAATTTCAACGCTGATGATTCACTATTAATTTGGCAACAGATTATTTGGCAAAGTTTCAAGCATGGCGAGCAAGAAAAAAGCGAGCGAGCTGCCGCGAGTGTTGGTGAAAGTTTAACGATTGCATAGGCTAAGATAACACGCGACAAATGATATAGAAGTACATATGTACATACATACATAAATTCTTTGGTTCTTCACACTTGTACGCCGCTTAGGATCGACGAGTCATGGGGAGTAAAAATTTGAAAGAGTATTGGTAGAAAAATATTGCAGGTATAAAAATAATAACTACATTTCTGACACTTCTTCCAAAATATCTTCTTTACTAATTTTTGGTACACTGTACATTTCATCGGGAGGCTTTAATTAAGGGGATACTTTCGCTCAAACCTTTTTCGTAAACAGATGCAGACCGGTTGCCTGAAATTTCCTTGAGAGTTGTTCGGTATTGAGAATTCCTCTTGAGATAATTTTTGTTAAATACGTACTTATCTTCAGGTACTTTTACGACTTACCTTTTTTCAAAAATAAAATAAAAATGATGTTTGCAACAAAATATACGGCAATTTCGATGCTCTCAAGCATCTGAAACCTTTTCGAATGAATCGTTAAGGAAAATATTTATTTCACGGTTCAATCTTTAGTCTATCCAAATTGGCACGTATTTGTCTTTGATCGTCGGATTAGTTCCGAAACCTTCTTCATATCTTATTAACTTTTAATTATTTTTTTTCAAATATAGCTCAATCTACAACAAACCCCACATATGCACAGACGTACTCATAAAACTAATAGTTTTGACGCTTTTGTTTTTCCTTATTTAATTTTAATTATTTTTTTTACAAAAATACAGATAATTCTATAACACAAACCATGTAAGTCAAATTTCTAACTTTTAAAAATTTAACAAATTTAAACAAAAAATTGTCGTCCAAATGTCGTACATTTTTCATCCGAGTTTGAAACTTGCACTTTATTATATTAAAACTGAATTTTGTAGCCCATACCCGAAAATTTCTAAAAATTCGGATTAAAAAGGTTGGAAATTTTAATGCAATTTTTTTATTTATAGATTTTTTATAAATTTTCTAAAATGTTTGAAACTTACATGGTTTTTGCTATAAATTGAGTGATCCCATATTGGATTTGCAGACGATGTTCCAAATTTCGATGAGATACACGTATGATTTCTTAAATTTTTGTTGAACTGTCTTTTTTTAATGACATCATTTACATCGTAGAAAAAAATTACTTTTAGTAAAAGTTAAGGTTGTTATTATATTTGTCAAAATTTGTCATTACATTTTTTTATTTTTTTTTATCAAAATAGTTTAATGCCAAATTTTAATAAAATTTAACCAATTTTCATTAAAATTTCAAAACGGAATTTATGAAAATTTTTTAATATGCAGTACGGATTTGAGGCGATTTTTGATTAAAAAAATGTCCTGTCGGTATTGTGCATTTTCTCCATATATCGAAATCACTTCGAATTCATTTTTAATTTGCCCTATGCAGGGCAGAGAAGGTCTAAAAATTGCTAGATGGATACCAGACCGCTAAACCCCCGGACATAAACACATCTCTAGTTAAATACAAAGTGATCCGCTCTAATGCTCATAATTCGTATAGATTTTTTCGCTAAAACAAGTTTAAAAATCGGTGAAATTTCATTCTTTTTCGAGTTAAAAAAAAAACTAGAAAAACCGATACCATTTAGATTATATTTTTTTCGTTCTTCTTCGTAAAAGTGCCTTTAAAATTTTTATAGCTTTCTTAGTTCGGAAGATACAGCCAAAAAAACTCGAAAAAGTATGAAAATTTTCCGATTTTTTAGCCATTTTTTGTTATGAAACTGACTCTAACACTTAGAAAATCGTTAAGAATGTAAACGTTTTGGATATCAAAATTTGCTTAATTGTATGCCAAATTTAGACCAGTTTTTAGAATTGCGATTGGTAAAACAGTATTGGAAAACATTGGAAAAAGTTAACCTATGCTAAGATAAACTTATAAAAAACTTTCGACGCCCTGTATTTCAAAATCTGGATGTGGTGGAACAAATTGGGTAAGATTTTCACAATCAGCGGACGCTCGTTGCTACCAACTATTATATTAGACTTCCTAAAGGAGTTGGGATTAGACGAGGTACTGTAAAGAACAGAGGGCGCAATCAGGACTCAAATCCATTTAAAGTGCTTTCTGGCTGTTGCAGCGTGAAATAAAAAGTTGTTGGTAGATTTTCAACTGAAAAAATGAATGTAGCAAAAATTTTAATTGACCGCTTTTATTTAATTTGTAATAATTTTTCCTGTTCGATTAGTTCGTTTTACACTCCATATTTTGGAAATAAAAATGCGAATAGTGTAAATTATTTTTAATTATTTTTTACAAGTTTTATCAACTAAAGATAATTACTAAAATTGAACAATAGAAAAAGAAAAAAAAAAGTTCGAAAATGTCCTTATTTTTTGCATTTACACGCCACTAACTCAAAAAGTCATATTCCGTTTATACACAAGATGTATCAGCTTAAAGAGATTGAATGTATTTTTAAAATGATGACATCGAAGGTTGGTTTGGTTCGGTATTCTAGAGTTTTTGGTAATAACTGTAAAAGAATCTCGAAAACAGGGGTTTTGCCTATATGTATCTCGAAAACGCTTCTTTGGAAAAATAGATGAAAGTAATTTTCGTTTTCGCCGACCCAAAATTAGTCTAAAATCACTTTTTATTGAAGTATTTTTTTCGTGCAAACTAGTAAAATTTAAATTTTCATATATTTTTGCTTTGTTCGCCAATAAAATTCATTAAAAATTTAAATAGAATTTATTTACATTGATGTGGTTTTGAATCACAGCACACGCCATATCATCCGTACCATAACATCCAGGTGGATGGAACTTTTAAAAAAGACGCCGAGGAGAACAAGTCTTGCCAACTTTGCGCCGGTGCATTTTTGCTTATTATAACTTATAAAATTATATTTGGATATGTACGCGTGTGTGTGTGATGTTAATCTGAAACATAATTCCCGCAGATTACAGCATTTTAATTAATTAAAAACATTAAACATAGCCTACTAATGACAGAGCAGTTAGAGCAATTTGCCACAGTTGTTGAATGGCAAACCTCCATGATTCCCAGCTGAGATTTACTTGGCGCGCCTTTGATGGACATTGTGCGCGTTGTGCGTTGATTCACAAATAACGAGTTAAGGTGTACGTAAGATAAATACATATAGTAGTATATAATTTTACAGCGTAATTAAACAGGAGGCACAATTTAGAATTTTAGATATTTTTTGAAATACTAGATGGTTTTCAAAAATGGATTCATATATGTATGTACATACATACATTTTTAGTGTGCAATATTTGTTCTTTGTATTAAAGCAAATACTTATGAGTTTTCAGAAAATTACTGCGCTTTTATTTTATTTCAAGCTGAAATCTTCTTTTGGAAGACCCTGTATATAAAAAGAAGTATTTGCAAAGAAAGAATATTAGAGCTTCGGCAAAAGATAAAAGGCAACACACGCACACACTAACATCAGTGAAATTGGTAAAACTTGGAGAAAATCACAGCGGCGTTTCTTACCTTGAAAATATATTACACATAAATATGAAGACGAATATCTATTAGGGTATTCGATATTCGCATATTTTCAAGATTTTTTCAGTTTGTTCGAAAAATGGCAATTTGAAAATATCTGTTTTTTTTTTTATATTCGATTGAGAAAAAAATCGATTATAGCGAATATTTTTTCAAATATTTTGCAAGTGTAATACTCGTAGTAACACAAATATCATAGAAAATATTTACTTCTCTTTAAAAATCCACTATATACTGTAATATATCTGCATCTATAAATATAAACAAGAATCTTGGTTTGTTTGAACACGCTTATGTGTACCTGCGTATTCCAATCGGCTATATTTTGAATAGGGTTGCCACCTGTTTGAAAAGTTGAATTTCATTAAATTAAATTAAATTAAAATTAGGTTAAAGAAAATACTAAAATATATATTAAACGGTTTGTTTTTGGGGAGGAGCAGGTTCAATGAGGGTTGCCACCTATTAGAATACTCAAATTAAATAAATTTACACCAGTTATATGAAATATTAAAATATGGGTGGGAAAAGTTAAGTCTTTGTGAGGAGACGATCCATAGTTATTCTTTTATGAGAGTTGCCACCTGTTTGAAAATTCGTGTTTAATTTAATTTAAATTAAGATATAATGACTATTAAAATAAGGGCGTCAAACCGTTCGCCGCGACGAGTAAAAGGTTCATAGCTATATTTTTATGAGAGTTGCCACCTATATGAAAATACGAACTTAATTTAATTATACACCAGTTGTATGAAATATTAAAATATGGGTGACAAACGTTTAGTTTCGGCAAAGAAGAAGAAGGTGCATAGCTATATTTTGAATAGGGTTGCCACTTGTTTGAAAAGTCGAATAAAAAAAAATGGTGTTCAAATTTGTATATGAAATATTAAAATATGGCTGTCAATCGTTGCGTCTCACTGAGAAGAAGTTCATAGCTACATATCGTATATTTTAAAGACAATTGCCACCTATTTGAAAGGTTGAATTGATTTAAATATTTTACTTTCCTTTTTTGTTGAATCGATTGAATAAATGGATTTTATGAAATCAAATAAATCATTTTGTATAACAAGCAAAGAAAATTAATAAACAAATATAGCGAGGACCACCTCTAACGAGTTTTTTTAGTAGGCTAAAATACAATACAATTTTTTTAATAATCATTTATATTATATTAAAAATAAAATTAATTCGATAATTTTTCAAGCTCACAGCTATTAAAAAAATATAAGTTTGCCGATTTTTCGAAATCCGAAATATTTCGGAAGTTACTGCCAATAGCTGTTTTTTGAAGTTGTTTGGATTTTTTTTTTTCTCGCGATTGGTTATAACGATTCTGTTCATTTTTTTTAACTCTTAAAAATAATGTTGTTTGCTGGCATTTTAAATTTTTTATAAATTGTGTTTTTTTGTTTTTGGAAAGCTAGTAAAAATTTTTAAACTATTATTTTATGAAAAACTTGCAAAATAATGGGACGAGATGCTTCGGCTGTACAGCATTTAAAAAAATATAAAAATTTCGAAAATCCTTTTTGTAAATTATTCTGAACACAATTGTTTTTAATGGGTTTTGCAAAACTTGGGAGGCATTTATTATTTGTAAAACTCTACATCGCGGTAACCATGTAATACTTTTTACAAGCATGCCGGAAAATCTAGCAGGCTTTAATATTTTAAACGATTAAGTATTAAACTACAACCTCCAATGTAAATATTTGATATTACCCATAAAAAAAAAAACATGTTAAATCCTTGGAAATGAGTTTGGTTAAACCGGTATATTAACCCACACATACACATAAACACATTCCTGTTTCTAGCTTAATGTGAAATCGCGTGCGTGCGTTAATTCGAATTTTGCTTGTAACAACTAACATAATTAAGTAAAAAGTTTGCCACTTTTCTTTATACATATGTATGTGTGTATTTATGTGTAAGTAAATCGTAAAGTACTTGAAGGGATTTGTAAGTAATCTGAAACAAAAAACAATACAATATGCTGATATATTTAAGTTTCATACGAGGGGTGGCTGAGAATAATAGCCAAATAGAAATGTGCTAATTCCCAAAAATTGTTTTTTTTTGTATTTCACTATATGTACGTATGTTTAATATGCATTTTCGTTTAATTAAATGTAAAAACTTCCCGTAGAAAGATAAAAAATTGTAAATAAAATGAAACTTTTTTTATATGTACATACAGTGGTAGTCTTATAATTAGCAAACATTTGCGCAGAAAATATTTTTTGTGATATATTTAAAAAAAAATTTATTCACAAACTTCAAACCAATCCTATTTTTTTTTCATTTGAAAAAAAAATAAAAACAAAATTACGACTATTTTCGATCTATGGAAAAAATTCATTCTTCCTTTGCGCATTTTGCTCCTTCAGATCTCTTTTCACGATTGTCCATAAGGGACTGTCATATTTTCAAAGGAATATGGTTTCATTACATATTCCAAAATGCTTTTATATTGAGAAAAGGCACCCCGGCCATAATAGATCCATCCTTTTCCCATCAGATTGGAACAAATTAAACTTCGATGCATAGTTCCAGAGAATTTTATTCCAGTAATGCATATCTTGCTTCAGCATTTCTTTTGCAAACCGCAACCGCTTCTTAATATCTTGCTGATGCCTTCTTATTGTCCGCGCGAAGACTTCCAAATTCATAAGCTGTGCAAAATTAGCATTTATTTCACGCGAAGACAAAGTTGGGGCAAATAATCCTATCTTCTGCTATAGGGGTGTCTCATGGCCTGAGCTGCCTGATCGGTGGTTTAAGCTACTTTGTTTTATTGTGCAAGTGAATTGCTCCAAGTATCTTTTTTAAGGCAAGAAAACTTCTGTGAGATAGCCGACATTGCCGTGCTTCTTTTCAATGGCACTGCACAATTAACTCCCTCATTTTTAGAGTGCAGAACTCTTTTGCCCATTTTTAAACTGACATGTATCAAAATTATTAGTAGATACTCTATGTTTTTTCAAAGTAAACTTACTTTTTAATTGCCACCAAGCTGAGTCCAGCTATTCAAGAAGAAAGTGGGCATAAATGCTGTCATTCTTTTTGCTCAAATCTCTTGAACGACTACTAGATAGGCATACATATTAGAGGCATGTTTAGTAGCAAATTTCAGCCGACTAGAATATCTACAATAACTGATGAAACTGCAATCCACTCTCTAGCGAACATAATTCAGAGACCATTATATTAAAATTATCAAGAATCCCGTTCTAGACGGCGGTAGTGAAGCCCATTCTCCATTATGGTATAGTGGACTGGTGGAATACCCTTGAGAAAGAATACACTTTAAAAAAGATAGTTAAAGATGCGATAAGAGCAACATCGTCCAAGGCACTGTACGACTTACTGAACTTTCTTCCGGTAGGCCTAGATGCCAAACAGGTCGCAATTGGTGCAGACATTCGACTGAAGACTCTAAACAGGTGATCAAAGTATAGCTCTAGCTGTGGCAGGATATTAACCGAGTTCTCGCAGCCTCCATGGCTAGTGGACTATACACTGTCGATACCCATCCTCACGACTCTCTTGTCCTTTAAGAGTGGAAACAGGAGGATGTAAAAAAGGGCGAGCGCATCCATGCATACATAGAAAGCTCAACGTACGATGGTGGGGTTGGTAGTGGTCTGGACCATTGGCGGAACTGGTGGCGATTGACATGGCCCAAAGTTGGTATCTATAATTTCACTAATAACTACCGTGATATCATGTCCAATAGTCCGACTGCTCGTTGTATCGTTGAGGGTCTCGCAAAACTTGGGGCCCAACGACGTCTGGCTGGTTCAGATCCTTTTTATGAAACATCCAAGGGTTACACTGCAGAACTAATAAGAAGATGGAAGGGGTAACATGTTGCAACCCATTGGCGTAAGACAAAGAGTAAAAGGCAATCCAACAGGTTCATATTTCGCTCACAAGGGAATTTTGAATGGCATCTAAATTTAACACATTGATATTACAACTCTTACTTGTTACTTGACAGGCCACTAAAACTTTTTAAATAGCCTACTGTTTTAGAGACTTAATGGTTCTGACAAGGCGAATTTATAGAAGATAATGGTATAAGAGCAGCTGATTTGATTTTTTTTATTCACCTACATGTATTTTGTTTTTGCTTTTGCGTATGAGCTTTCAATAGCCGTAAAAGCAAAAACCAAATGTATTTAAATTTTGACAACTCTTACGCAGAAACAAAAACAAAATACATAGGAATTTTGTAGTTGTATTTATAACACCACCTTGTATGAATTCGCCTTGGGTTCTGAGGTGTATTACTGTGAGCTAATCGCGCAAACTTTGGCGCCTTAAATACTTTTGAGAATCTTCAAAAATGCATTCGGATTTCTTTTAAAACCTTACCATGAAATTTTAGTTGTACCTATAATTTACGTATTTTACTCTTTACGTAGTAAAAATTGGTGATATCTTTCCGTCGTTACTGTTGTTCAATGTGCTGAGCCATAACTGTACATATGTACATGCCCACCTTAAACTGTTAGCCAGCAAATTAACTATAAAATCTGATAGTTTCAATTAAAATTACAGACTGCCGCCAAGTACATGGAATTAGTTCCACTAAATTACACCAAGCATGTTGGCGAGGGACGATTCGAGGTTAAAACGCATGAAATAACGGTTGGATGTGGCTGAGCCGAAACAATAACAACAAAAAATATTCAAACTGAAGTGTGGAAAATATAAAGGATTTATTACAGTTGAATGCATTGCCTGCCAGCCAACGCATACGGCGATGAATGGTTATCACTGTAGAGAGTTTATGTTTCATTGTGCATTAGCTGCATTAGGCCAAAAAAAAACATTCTAAATTTATAATTCACGCAGAAATGCATTTGGAATTTTTGCGGGCATGCACTTTTGTATGAGCAAATTATACATTTATATACAATACATATGTATATGTACTATATACATATGCAGAAAACTAGGCATCAACAACTTGGCAATTTGGCACGCACGTGACTCGCATGATAATCAACTGACGTAAATTTATTGGGTAAATTAGCACAGCGCTGGTTATAACTTGAACGCTGAACTCCCACTCAGCTTTTATGTAGTTCAAACTATGGAGGTTGTGAAATCGTGTTCCTCTCCTTTCGCTTTTTTTCTCTTTCGTTTTTCCTACGCTGTTTCACATGACTTGTTAAAAAATCTGCTTGAAGGCGACAAAGTGAATTTATCGTTTCTACTTTCTTATTTTGGCGTCTTTTTACTATGTATTCTGTGATTCAAAGTCGTGTGTGTATGTATTGTCTATATTCTGACATTAATGGACTCAAACGAAAGGCAAAGGATTTTTAATGGAAAAATTTAAAAAGGGAGTTAGTTGAGTGACAGAAAAAAACGAAAATGATTAACTCGAGCAAGAGTGAGGGAGGGGAAGACACAGACTGGCCTGCTCGTCTGCTTAATGACAATTTATTGATCCAAGTAATTGAACCTCTAATCCATCGCTACTCAGCCGGCAAAATTCACTCCCACCCTTTCGATTTGGTTCTGCTTGCTGACATCTTCTTCCTGTGCGTGGAATGGAGGAGTTTATCATTTCTTCAACAACATTATTTATATTACGACATTTGAGAGTGGCTTCGATGTGCGGGACTTTTAGTGCTGTTGGAAATTTTAATCGCATGGCGTTTTTCTTACATTTCAATTCCAAATCTCATGGACTCGAAGAAAAGTTTCCCTACTGTTTTACTCTCTATACAATCAGTAACGGGAAGGTTGAGCTCAAAAAATGCAAAAATTGTTTACATATTTATATTAATGTAGTTGTATGCATTCACTTGAAAGTCTTTTGAAAATGTTACATCGTTCTCCTCAGAAATTATTTTTTATTTTTCAAATTATTATAAGAATTAAAATCCGTAAATAGAGACGCTCCTACAGCAACCTTCAAAGGAGATTGGAGCTGAATCATTCCACGCGCTGTCCTTTTTCAGAGGAATTTTTCCGTCACAACGAGCATTTCTTTGGTTTGTTCAAATATTCCGTACATGTCTTTCGTGCGACCTTCAAGACAATATAGCCTTTCTAGTCCTAGCGATCTCAAGCACTGTACATCGTCCCCACTCACAGTCAGTTTAAGCAGCGTAGGTAACGGTGGATTTCCACCTTCCTTTCCACTTCTGCTGGCTATTGCAGTGGCCGGCTTCAACAATGTGGCAGGATCCGACAACCTCTACTGGGTCGGAAGGTAGTCCCGATATGACCCAGTTAATTCTCACCAAGTGCGGCCCACCATACTCACAGGATAGCTGGGGGATCGATGAAAATCCTATAAATGATCAAAATCATGAAGCCAAAACAGGGTCGTTGTTACTCAGGTTGTATGTAGAATATCGTGAGGGACGTGGGACGCGCATAGTCGACCTGCTATACACCACAATGGTATAAAAGTTAAACAAAAAAGTCAAAGACTTCTTGGTCCACCCTCGAATGCCTATTAGAGAGATATGTATGTAAAGGCCGAACACACCAAAACTGCGGCACTTAAAAATTACTACCAGAAGAAAACTAAGAGACTTTGAAATCAAATTTGTTTTAATTATAACACTTTGGGGATTAAACATAATTAAAATGTTAACATATTAGTTGTTATTTGCTCCGTATGCAAGTGATCGAATTTTTCGTCGGACACGAGCCATCATGTTTTGCACGAGCGCATCGTCGGCTTTGCTCGATGCCCACAGCCACTTTGTTTTAAATTGTCCAATATCTTTTACGACATCACCTATCTTCTTTAATATTCGTTTTACGATCGACCAATATTTGGTGGATTGCAGTCGCGTGGTACAAAATCGATGTTATTTGCATTGCATCCTTGGCATAGTGACACCATGCCAGATCCGGCCAGAACAAGGTATCCTACCATATGTGTTAATAAGTCGCAGCGTTTATCGTCTCGGCTGCGATAAAAGCGCCTGCTTTTAGATTTATATGATCTATGTAGCTAAATGTCAAGGGAAACAATAGAAACGAAAATACATTGCGACCTGAAAGGTATCCCTGCAGCATACCGCCATGACTTCAGCTTCCCTAATGAACTCTCTGGGGTTCTCGGCAGAGTTGAATTACCTCAAACTCTGTCTGGCCATGACATAGTCTGTCTCTGGCTAGAAGTCTGATATCAGATCGACCAAGCGATGCCAAGTTCCTTCTATTGAGAGGATAATCGAAAAGTCTGGCCTATCGGAGACCAGCAACAGCTCTAAGTCTACCCAGTCATTAATTAATACTTTGGAGGAAAACAAAATGCTTCAAGTCCCATTAAGGCCATCCACCCCGTCGGCGATGTCGAAAGGAGTCCAGTTTAGAAGAGATTCCAATGCCAGATCAGCTATTGAAGTTTGTTTAACCGCAGTATGGTGGGTTTTTAAGTGTTTTTTTTTTTTGTCACCAGGCCATGGCAGCAACAGCTACAATCGGCAGAACGATCGTACTGTAATGCCACGCTATAATCTTTGAATTCAGACCCCATGTCCGACGAAGCCTGATGTCTGAGTCAGCAGGTGTGTGCTTGCCTGGCAAGTATGACGTCCTTGGTTGAAGTCAATATAATTATTTGACGCTTACATCATTTAGCTGGATGTTTGGCCGAACTTTTCCTACAATTTGTGGGTTTGCGTCTTGATGTTGTACCACAAATTGAGGGACCTGCAGTTTTACACCGACTCCGAACGCCAAATGATCTTTGTGAGAAGTTTTTTTCGTGGAAGAAAGAAGTAGACTCGTGATCAAACGAATGAAGCGCGCACGCGCTACACTCTACGCTATGGCGGCCGAAATATCAGCTATAAATTCTACCGCTTTTACTATTTTTCTTTTTTTTCTAATACTTTTCAAATAAAAGAAAATATAAACTGGCCTTGAGCTTCAAACTTAATGTTGTTATAATCTAAAACGTTTTCAAACCATACAAGAATTATAAAAAATTACCAAACAGGTTGTCCTCAAAATTTATATAGGTTATGACAGAATAAACATGATTATTTTTTTCATTTTACATATTTTTTTGTAACTTCTATGATTCTTTATAGCTACATATTTATCGTTGTTTTTTTAAAAAAGGTCTTTCGAAATATGCACTAAAAAATTTAAAAATTGTCTACCTAAATCAAGATCAAATCAAGAATTTTGGTCGCAAAAGCGCGGCAATACCGAAAATTACTATGCGGAGTATGAAATTCGAGAATTCTAGTTAAATTATTTTTAGAATATGTAAGACCCAATTATTCTTAAGACTTAAAAAATAAAAAAGAGTAAATTTAATCCCCGTCGGACTTATTTTTAGAACGCCACTTTTCTCTGAGCATACAAACACAAATCTTTAGTGGCGCTCGAAATTAAAAAGGGGTGGTTGACAAATGAGACCATGGGTAACTGATGATGTAATATCTTACAAGTTGTTGCCAACATTTGAAGCTTTCGTCTTGTTCATTGCAGCACGTCCTCATATTGCTGTCAATAAACTGCCTTTCTTACTTAGGCGTCCTTCTAACAAACACACACACACACATGTGCACATTCACACATACTTTTTTTTATACATAGTTAGAGTGCAATAAGTTAGCTGCGGTTATGTAAAAGATAGAGACGCAGAAAAACTTTGTTAACACCCATTGTCGTACATTCTTTTTCAGCTGCTCCGCTTTAGCGTTCAATGAACTTGACGCAATATAGCCTTGCCAATCCATCAGCAGCACACAAATCATGCTACCCCAGTCAGCCCATTCGGCCCACTCAGTCCACTCGGCACGGACACGGGCACCACCACATCCTGGCAATCAACCACACATTGCTGGCTGCTAACTTCAACCGCATCGATTGTTCCGGTTGTTGAAAGGAAAGCGGATTGTAAAAATTCATTCTACACTTGCCAAGTGTTTAATGGATTTTCTTTGTATTTGCTCTGCAAAGAATGTACTATGTAATTTCATTCTCACTTTTCCGCTATTTGTATTTTATAAATACATAGATAATAAACTCGACATGATTCATTTTTCGATGAATACACGCCACACGGAATACAGGCTAAAAAGACAGATGGGTTTGTGTGCAGAAAGTCTGAGTATTTTTCTTTATGAGTTTTCCTGATTTTGAGTCTTCGGCAAGTTTTCTAATTTCATAACAACAAGCTACCAAATTTATTGATGCAAACCCAAACAAAAATCTCCACTTCATACATACATGGCGTGGCTAACCATCCCTGATAAGATTGCGGATTGGCGGCTTTTATTAAGTATGAATCCTTTCTATTCTATACCCTTTATGTCCTTGAAAGTTACAGCCAACATCAGCTATTGTTTGGCTCATTTCTCTGGCTGATAACAATAACTGCTACTCTTACCATATCTTGGTGGTAATCCTCTTTTAATAACATTAATTCCAGTAATTCTCACCCACAAGCCCAAATGTTATGTGTCGTGAATTACATTCAGAGTTTGACTCTTTTATTTTATTATCCTTCATTTTCATAATCGTGGTATGAGGTAGCGGAGAGGGGAGCTATCTCTTGGCGGTTTTGTGTGGCGGTAGAAAGACAGCGGATTTAATTGATTTAATTGCCAAGGAACAATTAGCCAAACAACAACTAAGGCAACATACTCTTTGAGTGATAGGCACAAATCTCAAGACAACCAGGGTGGCATGTGCGGACGGTGCTGTGCGTAGCTTGAGCAACAAAATTCAAACTTATGTCTATTAATTTATTTTTATTCAATATTTTTTTAATAAGTATAACTACACCTTTTTCAGTTTTAGTTCAGAGAAAGTGGCAATTCAAATTCAGAATTTCATTTTCAAATTCAGAAATTTTCACATTCCAAATTCAGAAAATTGCAATTCAAATTCCGTATTTCCATTTCAACTCAGAAAAATACAACTTCAAATACATAAAGTTGCAATTCATATTCAGAATTTGCATTTAAAATTCAGAAAATTACATAGGATGAGTAGGTATCGAAGAAAATACTCTTATCAAAATCAGATACTCACTGCATTGAAAAAAATATATTTTTTCTATTTATTCCTTTTTTGTTTTACTTTGTTTATCTTTAAATTTTTAGTCTGAATAGAAATAATGTTAATAAAATATGAAATAAGTTTAAAATTTTAATCAAATGCCGGAAAGAGTTCAACAAACTTTACATAAAATTTTTAATTCGAATTAAAAAATAATAATTTCGTCATGCAGTTGAATTCAAGCAAATAAAATGCAAATGACTAAACCTTACCGTTGATTTTTGAAATGGCGGTAAAAAGCTCAACAAGCTTTACATATATTTTTCCACTGGAATTTTAATTTTTCTACGGACCAAGTTTAAAATTTTGTTCAATTGGCGGAAAAAATTCAACAAACTTTACCCAAAATTTTAATTTGAATTTAAAAAAAAATTGCGTCATTCAATCGTAAGTTAAAAAATCGCAAGTTTTAAATCCCAAAAAGACCATGACGTCGAATTGATAGAATTCTTTTCGCTTATAATGTCATTTAAATAAAAGATAAAACAGGGTAAGGATACAGTGATCGCATTTTTGCAGATTTCACGACAATTCAGTAACCCCATTTTTGTGTAAAATTTTTCCAAATTACACATTTTAAGTGTAATTTTAAATATTTTTAAACATCAGGTGTTCACATTAAGATTTTTATACTTGTTGAAACATACGGAATACCTTCATAACCTAGACTGTCGATACAAGAAGGTATCGATACTTTAGAAGCAATATTTTTCGGGTATCGATACTTTTTTTCGATACTACTTACAAGTGAAAGTATCGGTATCTGCATGGTATCGTTTCATCCCTATTCCTACCATGGAAGGAAATCACTGAAACAAAAAACACTGGAGGAACTGGTACGGTATTAGAGAATTTAGAACCATGGCTATTTCGCGTTTATTCTCTTCTGTGGGATTGTTGTTGTTTTCGTTATTGCAAATTGTAAATATTTAGTTGTCATAGCGTTACGTAAAGTCGCGAAAATTTTGTAAGTAGCTTACAATTTATTTTGGTTGTTAGTCTTGGATTTTACAGAATTAGTAATACAAGTAACACGAGTATATTTTTTTTAGCATTTTATGGCGTTGCGACAAATTTAATTTTTTCCCCTTATTTATTGAATACCATTTCATCATGATTTATACATTATTATTTTTTACGAAAAGTTTTAAGCTTTCTATTTATCCTCTGTTCAAAAAAACTCAGAACATTGCAATTTAAATTCAGAATGCCGACTTTAAATTCTGAAAATTACAATTCAAATTCAGAAATTCCATTTCAAATTCAGAAAGTAGTAATTCAAATTCTTTAATTCCATTTTAAATTCATTACAATAAACATTCGCTTATTGTCGTAAAGATAGATTGCAAATAAAAGTAAACACACAAAAAAAAAAATTCAAATTCAAAATTTCCATTTCAAATTAGGAAAATTGCAACTCAAGCTCAGAATTCGCATTTCGAATTCCGAATTTTCACTTCAAATTCAGAAAATTGCAATTCAAATTCAGAATTTCATTTACAAATTCAGAAATTTTCGTTTTCCGTTGGAATTCAAATACAGAAATTCTCATTTTAAATTCAGAAATTTACAATTTAAGTTAAGAAAATTTCAAAATTACGTAGTTCAGAAAACTGCTTACACCTTGCATTCAGTGATATCTGAATTTGAAATGAAAATTCGGAACTTGACTGGAAACTTTCTGAATTTTAAATGGGAATTTCTGAATTTAAAATGGAAATTTCGCAACTGTCTGAATTTGAAATGGAAATTCTACAAATTCTACATTTGAAGGCTCTAAAGTCAACAGACAAAGACAGTTCTTCGGAACTGCCGAATATCTCTGCAATCTCTTCGGCAACATACTCTTAATCTCGGGAAACGGAAGTGTGCGAGAAGAGGAGCTAAGCTTAGGCAAGACTGCGGGAAATCAGCTCTAAGATACAGCCCTCCCTTAGATTCATGATCTCTAACAAGTTAAAGAAATAGTTAGAGCAGCTACATATTACTACACCGTACTATGTGCGTCCGATTTCTGGGAGACAATTTATTCGAAGACCTGGACAATTTAAGTACTGTCGCACTAAAGGAACTGTTGAGTTGATTTAAGGCCGTGTAACTGGGCAGTCATCCTCTTCTGAGCATTACAATCGATTCAGTGGTCACTCTCTAAACCTTTTAACTTAACAGAACTTTTATCATTATTCTCATTTTGTGGCTGAGATTATTTCAATCTCTTTTATTACATAATGAAACCAAAATTAAAGTCTTCTCTGTCTCTTGCTGAAAATCCCTGTAGGCAAATACCTACTATATTTTCATTAAGTTGACAAATATATCAGTGTTTAAACTAATACACAGCATGCTCGGCTTCCGTTGCTCGCTCGTCCGTCGAGAAATAGTTAAAAGCGAGCTATTTTGTATAATTGAAGTACATATTAAATATTTTAAAGAACATTTAAACCACAGATAGCGAAAGTATAAATAAATAATAACCTAGTGGCCTAACTTTTACTGTATAAGTACTCAGCCGCAAATATGAATCCATATGTATGTAGATACAGTAGCTCACAAAATTAACAGTAGTGCGATTCACTAAGTAGTTTTTGTCGACAATATTTGTCGCTTGCAGTAACGATTATGCGATTCACTAACTTATTCTTAGCGACACTTAACAGCTCTCTCGTTGTATTTATTCAAAGTGCTAAAGAGTGGCATCTTGGTCAAATTAAATGCCAAAATGGGGGGAAAACGCAAAATGGGATGGAGAAAAACAAATGAATGCGTGCTGCCGAATATAAAGGGTTTGTCCACATCCCGAAGCAAACTTCGATCCACGGTTGCAGAGCCTACTTCTTCGTCGCCTCGTGATAAATCATTTGCTAAATATTCCAAGGATATTATTTAATGTTCCTTTTATAATTTCAAGAAAATAAATAACCAAATTTTAAATTTATCTTTTATTTAAGTTGAAATCACGATTCTTTCCTTTCTCGATTCAGTTAACAACATCAAATTTGTTGTCTTTTAGTTTTCAATAATCGGCAATCGAACGGCAACAGCTGATTCGGCGATAACGAAAATCGTTAAAAATTGCTGCTGAATAGCAACATAATTAAAATTTTCGTTAAAATTAGTTAACCACGCGAATATCGTTAAAATAAGTTAGTGAATCGCACTACAGATGGTGATTTATTTAAAACCTAAACCTTGTTTGTTCATTTTTTATAAAATTTCGGATAAAATCAAAAGAACAAAACTCGAATATATCGGTATAGCCCCTATACCATATAAATTTTGTGATTTTTACTTTTTCGATCAGAAATAATCGTTATTATTGGATTTTCCGATAATATTTTATCCATATTTTTATTTAGTTGATCATAAAACATAAATCGTATTATTGTTGTTGTTGTTACTATGTCATCGCCAACAAATTTGTTTGCGTTTGTTATGATCGAAAAATTTTAAATTTAAGAACAATGGTTGTTTTTGATCGAAAATGCAAAAATTATAAAATAACGATTAAATCGTAATTTTTATAAAAACTATAAATAAACTTTACCTGTAATACCCGTAACCTGTTTATCAGTATAATGCAATTTATTAAACTTCAAAAAATTTTAATTGAAGTGTCACGCTTTTTAATTGAATTTTAAGAAAACTTGTGAGTATGATAAAAATCATTGGTCGTCCAAAAAACCTCGAATACATCGATATAATCCTTATCCGATATGATGTGCATATTTTTATTTAAATCATTGCATAATCGTTATTTTGCGATTTTAATTTTTCGATCAAATTAATCGATACTTTGTGATTTTTACTTTTTCGATCAAAAATAATCTTTATTTAAATTTTTCCGATATTATTTAATTGATATTTGTGATTTTTATTTAGTCACTCATAAAACATAAATCGTATAATTGTTGTTGTTGCTATTATTGTTATCACCGATTATTTTTTTTTGCTTTTGTTATGAACGAAAAATTTTAAATTTCAGAATAACGGTAGGACTGATTTCTATGAAAATGTTTACATATGTATAGTAGTTAAGTAAATGAATAGAGGGTTGCCATCTGTTTGAAAAGTCGAACTTTATTCAATTATAGACAAATTATATGAAATACTAAAGAATATCCGTTAAACGATTCGCCTCAGCAAGAAGGTTCATAGCTTACTATATAAAGTGTTGCCACCTGTTTGAAGTTGAATTCCATTAAATTATGTAAAAGTTTATGAAATATTAATGAGTGCCAATCGGTTCGTCTCAACAAGCTTAAGGTTCATACCTAAACTTTGCCAGGGTTGCCACCTCTTTGAAAAGTCTGATTTAATTAAATTATGCACAAGTAATTTGTGAGAGAAACCGAAATGTAATTTCTGGTTACCATTTATACAGAGGGCAAATAATCAGTAAATAGAGCGAGGACAACGTCTGCCGGGTTTTTCTATAACTAATTTTAAAAAAATTCCTCTGTATGTTGGTATGTGATTTATAGACTTGAAAACTACTTTACCGTATAGGCTTAAATTTATGGGATGTATTTGCAAAGGTGTCTATTGTGCAAACAAAAATTCCGATAGGTGGCACCGGTGTCGAGATATTTCTGAAAACCGTATTTGATTCAAATTCAAAACATGTATTAGCCACATAAATGTAGATATTTTTTTTTTAAATTAACCGATAGGTGGTGCTGGATCCGAAATATCTCAAACTCCAATCCCATTACCAAATTTACAGTGAATTTTTATTAAAAATTACCGAAAAATATTGTTCATGAAGAAAATTGCAAATATTATCAAAAATAAATCACCACGTGATCAATTGTTTTAGTAACTGTGCATTTCTGCATGAAAGCTCTACGCCCTCGCCCCCCGTCTATTGTAGTACCTAGCGAATGAAGTACATGGTATAATACTACAAGTGTGGCTTCATTAAGCAACTTCGCTATTTTATCGTTTCATTGCTACAGATTGCAGCCAACCATCAAGTTACTACACTACTACGCGTATAGCCAGCGGTATTATTAAATTTTTAATATTAACACACCTTTCGCACATGGCTACCGGGTGAAGCTAATGGCTGGATGTATGTACAGGCACGTATCCAGGGAGGGGCCTGAGGGGCCCTGGCCCCCCACGAAATTTCAAAATTGGCAATGATTTATGCATTGAAAAAAAAACATCGGTTGAAAATCATGTCATGTATTCTTGTGATTGAATATTTTGTTAATTGCAAAAACACTGTACGATTACTCAATGCGTTATACTATTACGAAATTTGAAATGTCGCGCCAACTCCAAAAAATCGATTTCTTATTTTGTGCATATGGCAGCACTGGACTGCATTGTTTACATTTGAACAGCAGTGGAGAACGCAACTGTTATTCAGGTTATACGACTTTAGTAATGAACTCAAATTCACAATGAAAAGATAGCAAGGCCAAACATCAATCACATCGTTTTTCAAAATACCGAAAATACAAAGTACTGGCAGTGCAGAGAATCTAGATGGTGAGCAGCAAGATTATACAGTGCAGATTGTCATTAAGGTTATAATAATGTCTTTCGAGGAACAACGGATTAAAAATTCTGAACTTTTGGTCATTTATTATATATGTGCCTAGCTTCATTGAAATTAAACATTATAATGTCAATCCAAGTGTGTTAGTTTTGCAAAAATCAGTCATTAAATAAAAACGCTCCAAAAAATGTAGTTTTTTCCAGTTGTGGAATAAATTTCGTAGCGAGTTCGTAGGTAATGAAATTTTAGAAAGATATATCAGACCAAATGAAATGAATGCAATAATTTAGAGCTAAACTGTACAAAAATACAATTCTATAAGAAAACGAATAACACAATCATAAATGTATGATTACAATTTATTAACGATCGGATCAGGGACAAACCCTTCTGATGTGCATACGAAGAGTAAGCAGCATCTTAAATATAATGATTAAACCGCTTTATATCCTCATCATCTGATAAAATAAAAATTCAATATTCTACAGATAAATACCAAATTTCGGATATATATGGCAAACCAACCAATTCGACATCGGAAAGACGAATCGCGATTCTCTTGATGACAATACGAAAAAAAATATACTTACATCACTTCTGCTTCCTAAACTGCCTTATAAATTTCCTGCTACAAAAGAAAACTCACACAAAAGAAGTTTTCAAGCTAAGTGGATAACAGAAGGTGGTTTTGCGTTTCTGGCCTATTCAACGAGTGGAGACAGTGTGTTCTGCAAACCATGCTGGTTATTTTTTCATGAGGCGTCGGAAAAGGATGTCATCAAAATAAAAGATAACTGGTCAGCGTTGGTTTCCGAGATTGGAAGAAAGCCATAGAATCTTTTGGAGAGCATATAAACAAGGAAAATCATAAAGATTGCGTAGTGAAAGCAACTGCATCCCTTCAAGTATCAAGTGGAAAACACAGTGATATCTTATCCCAATTGAATACTCAACTTGCTAAAGAAAAAGAGAAAAACAGGGCTGTACTTCGACCAATTATTAAGACGATCCTTTTTTGCGCAGAGCAGGAAATACCTTTAAGAGGTGATGGAGATTTCGGGCACTGAGCAGCTATCACTATGTCTACGTTACGTCGATTTTTCGGAGAATGTTCCTGTGCTAAGAGAAGATTTCGTTGGATTTGTTCCAATCGATGATCAGTGTTCTGAAAATCTCACCAACATTATTCTGGAGCGCTGTAAAGAGCTTCAACTGGATATGAATCAGTGTGTCGGGCAAGGGTACGATGGAGCCGCAAACATGACAGGTCATTTGAGTGGAGTGCAGAAGAGGATTAAAAATCAATATGAAAAAGCCATGGACTTGTTGGTCAAGTCACAAATTTGTTTCGAAACTCTTCAAATGCAAACAAAACTTTATAAGAAATCGTTAAAACACATGCTCCGGAAAGTAAAAAGAAACGACTACTTCGTCTTTGCGAAACGAGGTTTATTGAAAGGCATGACAGTATAATCACATTTTTGGAACTTTTCGAATGAATTGCTATTAGTCTACAAGAAATCGCTGAAAAGACTTGGGCTATATCATCAACAGCATCGACTCTTCTTGCTGCGATTCAGAAAAGTGAGCCTTGTCGTTTGTGAAAGACAGCTCAGCTTGACTCTTCCCTTGTCGGTGTTACTTCAGGAAAAGTCGTTAGATTTTGTCTGTGCTATTACCCGCACTCACATCAGCAAATTCGAGAAACTGCAGATGATTTTTTCGGAGAAATTTTTCGATCCGCATCGCAGTATGCCGAAGAACTTTTCGACACTGAACTTCGAGCTCCAAGAATTGTTTCCCGACAGAAAAACCGTGCTTATCCGCAAACTTCATCAAGTGAAGCTTACTTCAGAGTCGCAATATTTATTCCATCCATCGACGCATTAGTACAGAATTTGACAGAAAAATTTCTCGAAAATGAATCTGTACTGCCAAGCTTTCAACTGCTTCTTCCAGGATTTGCTGCAGTAAGTAAATCGGATGAGTTGGACAAGTTAGCACCATACTTCGAAGATAAGATGTCAACGTCCGCGGTGAAAGCAGAATACAGGTTGTGGTGTGCAAAAATATCGTCGGTCGACTGTTCAACTGAAGTTTTGAAACTGTAGGGAGTATTGTGACGGAACGTACTTTCGAGCTATGAAACTACTTCTTACCGTTTTGGCCACACTTTCAGTAACAACAGCTAGCGTCGAGAGATCATTTTCTACTATGAAGAGCATAAAAACTCTACCCCGAAGTGTAATGGGTCATGATAGGCTCAGCGCACTGGCTATGATTTCAATTCATTGGGATATTGCTGTCGATCCAGATGAAGTGATCAATATTTTATCGAGAAAAAAATCGAGAAGATTGCTCCTTTAATCAGATGCACCAAGAAAAAAATTATTCTTTATTGATTTTTGTCTTGTATTATATGTATATATAATGTAGAATCATTTATCTCAAAATATATATCATTTTTAGAATTTATGTCTTTATTAGTAGCTTTCCATACGTATGTAATTACTAGTTTTGCGCAATTATGAGTTATCACCTATGTCCAATCATTAATTAGAACATCAATGATTTCCAATGATACAGTTACCCTTCAATAATTTAGCTGTGATTTCAGATTTGCGTGGATGATTCAGTGATGTATAAAGGCTCAGCGAGCAATACAGGTTTAAAAATATTAAAATTGAAAAACACTGCCATATATAATTTATATTGAAATAGTTTTCTACGAATTAAAGCAATATTTCGAAACTAAAAACTATTCCGATTGATTCGCCTATGTATTTATATAAACACAAATATATCAATTACAGCAGGGGACAAGAAATTATAAAACAGCAAAATTTAACATTAATTATAGTTTTTTCGAATCTTAGTTATTACTTGCAATTCAGATATAGGCGATTCCATTAGAAGAAAGAATGACGTCAAATTTATTTCATTAAAGCAAGTCTGAACGTGTTGAAATTTCATTTTTTCTCGGTTAATCAATAACTAGGACGTTCACCTCATACATAGATGAGCAATGATAACCGATATCACTTTCAAATTTGCAGGCCCCTCCCGAAACTAAATCCTGGCTACGGGTATGTGTATGTATATTCGTATTTGTGTTTCTAGTATAGTTACTTACTTACATAAATACGCCAATGGCATGTAGGTGCGTAGAAAGTAGCGTAAATCCTGTAGTTTGTCGTTTGCCCCCATCGGTAGGACCGCATATGTACTTTCCATAAGGACATTTAATTGCATTTTATAAATTATTCGCAGGCATACTATACATACTCGTAGTTGCAGTCACATTTTGGAGTTGTAATTGAATTTCAATTGCACTTAAGTGGCACTTAGATAAAAACGTATACGTATTGTACTCAAGCACAATTTAGCCTATGATAAATAATGATACTTCATAAATAAATGCATAATACATACATATATGTGACATTCTATGTAAGAGTGTAGTTGTGTAATTGTGTTGACAAAAATATGAAAACTTAAATAGTTTCAAAGGATCCTATTTTAAAAATTGTCATTAATCATTAACTGGTTATTGGAGTTAATGGATTGTGATGTTTGAGAAGATAATAAATGTGGCAATAAATTACTTGATTATTCCACAAATGCTAAAGTGCACTTGAAAGCTTTAGAGTAAAATTACACAGTGCTACAAAATGAAAAAAAAAATATGCAGGGGCTCTCGCATGGATTTTTAGTTTCGTCATGGCCCATAAAACACTTCCTCATTTGCGGTTTTTCTCCATCACTTCGTTTTTAAATTTTCTGCGTAGAAATATAATACAACTCTGAAATTCTTAAAATTACAACTTCGAGATGCTATAACTTTCTTGTTTCTTGATCGAATTCAATTTTCTTTTTTTTATTTGAAAGATGTTTCTTTTACCCTTCAAACAAATGACCAAGTTTTGGTCTTTTATTCCAAAAAAAATTAAAGTTTTTCTAAAAATTTTCCTTTTCTGCACGTTTTTATTGGATATTGAAGTTACAAACAATGGCTTTTGAACCTTTATAACAAAACACATAAAATCAGCTTTCCAAAAAGCAATAGTAAATGAAAATTGATTCAAGATTAGCGTAGTAGCGCTTTATAAAATGAGCGTGTCTTTTTTTTTTTTTAATGTTTTCATTTGGTTTGTTTTTTATGTTCGGCGCTGCTTGAATCTCTTAAAAGAGACCAACAGTAATCAGATAGCATATTTATTGTATTTTTGCCAGCATAACGCTGTTCAATCTTTAGTGTTTCCTGGTGGAATCGTTCTCCTTGCTCATCGCTCATCTGGCCCAAATTTGATGGAGACATGTCCGAATGAGCGTGCAGATGGTGTAGCTTAATTGACATGTTGCAACCCAAGTTATGGTAGGCAGACAACATGTCACTTACTACTGCTTCATAATTTTGTGTTATTGTGTTTCCCAGAAAACATTCACACACAGAAGAAAACCCTTGCTTTATGGGCCGTGACGAAACCAAAAATCCATGTGAGAGCCCCTGCATCTCGGATACAGTGCCACTTATCTTTCCAATTTTTATACACAAAATTTATATTGATCTGGTTAATACACCAGAAGACATGGAATGGATGGGAAAATTATAATGTGGATCCACTCCATATTATCACCCTCTTGTGCAGATTTGCAAGAATTCGTCTACGTCCTAGCTTACGTGTGCGTTGTTCGTTCATTAGCATTAGGAAAATCCCTCGGGGAGATCCGTAGACTGGTTTTCTGTACGAGGAAAAAAATCTCAACTTATCGGGTCTTACAGGTGCTAAATTAACACTTTCCAAGGAAGTGAAATATCTGAGTGTGGAACCATTAGTAAGATTTGGTGCCTGCGGTTTGCTGTGGTGTTTTACGGTATGATGGTTAAATTCACGATTTCTGAGTTAAACAGGCTACAGAGGTATGTCGTTAGGAGTTCTAAAGGTCTTGTTGAACTTGCTACCCTTGAATTCAACGATCCAAAAGGAGGCAGTGAAAACGATATAACAGCTACATTCTTTTGCATTATCGTAAGTTCGATGAGAGCTTCGGGCACAATGGGATGTATACAAGGTTGTCAGGCCCAACATGACACACTGATATCGAGAGTATATTTTAATAGAAAGTAAACCGTCAGATATCCTACTAGAGAATATTGAAGAGAGGCCCGATGAAAACTTTCTACGCTCCAAGACATAAAATTGATACTACAGCTGGTTGGCATCCGCACGACAATTTCAGTTGATTTTCTGCCTTAGGTACAATGACAGACAATGGATTTCCAATCGAAGGTTATATTTAAGGTAGCGGACTGAGTATGTCAAATAAGGTAAAATACTTTGGTTATATTCTAGACACCAAACTTAAGTGGAGGCTGAACATTGCAGAGCGTGCTAGGAAAGGCTCTCTATGCAGCCAAAAAAATGCTAGACAACAAATGGGTATAAAAACCAAGAAATATGCACTGGATGTAAAAAGCTAGAGTCTATGGGGCGCTGATCTGCCAGCAATTACTATGTTCTATCGAACGCTTGGGTTAACTATAAACCCCGCACAAAGTTTCCAAGCCGCAGAAACTGAGCTCAGGGAAGATGGGGGAAAGATGAAACGCCGGATTGGTGCAAGGGTTTTCATTAAGCAATACAACCTAATGCTATCCTTTCGCCTACAGGACCATTTCAGGGCGAAATAATTCAATTAGGGAGTCAGTAAAGTACATTAAAGAGAATGCACCCGCAAGAACGTAGGTGAATATCTTGTTCAATGGCCAAGCGGTTATTCGAAAACTCGCTTTAATATTCGATTAGATCTCAACTAGTAGATGAGTGCAGGAGAGAGCTGGCCTCGACTCTCACATTTGCGGAAATGAAGCAGTGGACGAGCTAGCGATGTGCAGCTCTTCAATCAATGTGGCCTATATGATGGACTTGGACGCCTAGTTTAGGGTGATCAAAAGCAGAACTGCCATTCGAAAGCTAAAAAGCGATGGAACCGATGAGTATTATATACATAGGATTACCGGGCAATTCTGGGTATCCTATGGCTGTCTCTCATTTACAGCAAACAGTGTAGCCATTGAATTGTATGCAACATAGTTTTTTGAAAAAATCTATAATAGATTATTTCCTTATAAGGTAAGTTAAAATAAAAAAACATAGTACTCTCATAGAATAATCAGCTGTCACATTTGACGCCGATTTGACTCCTTTGAATAACTGTAATATTAACCTTCAATAGGTTATCTCGCTTCTGCGAGGGCCCGGACTCCAAGGAGGCAGTCGAACACTTTCTGTGCGATTGACCAGCTTCCATAAGAATATTGTCTGTAAAATTTGTGGAGCAGAAATAAAATCGCATCTGCACCTTTTCTCCCACTACTATTTCCTCCTTTATCCTTCTGTACTACGAAACAAACAAACAAAATTTATTTCTTCAAATTTTCAGTTTACTAGATAGAAAGTCGGTTTAAAATAATTCCTTTTTCGTAATCTCACTAGTATTTCGACATATTTTAGCATTAAATACGTACTCACAAGAAAAACAAACTCAAATTGGTAGTATCGTAGTGGTTTGCATATTTACGCAATCGAATTTTTGCATCTACTAATGCCGTTTTATCTATTTAGAAATTTTTAGTTTGTTAAAAATATTCTGTATAGCATAGATAATGAAAGTTTAGCAAAATATCGTTTACTTTTACTACTCCACTCAACAGACAGACTTAAATACTACACACTACTGTACTCAACGTACGAAATTTGTTCGGACTAATCGAATTATATTGGGATTCCATAGAAAGTTTGTAAACAATCGGTAGTCGTTCGTACAAGCAATAAGAACAAAATGCAGCAAATACCCAAAGCTATTCAAAAATATAAAATCACAAGAAGTGGTAAGAAGATAAAGTTACACACAACCAACCAAAAGTCACACACACAAAGTACCCCAAATGGGTTTTAAAGTCTGGTAGCAAAGCAAACACAAATCGGCCAACAGACATTCCGCCTCAACTCGGTGGCAATTGCTCGAAAGCCGAGCAATGGAAGTGAAAACAAATTCCCCAAAGGTAGGGGAGGGGGGAATATACGATGAGTTAAGGTGGTTAGCAAAGCTTTATACGAGTATGTAAATTTGTTTGTGCTCGTAGTTATTTCCACTTTAAAATCGATTACCGGAGTTATGAGAGTAGAAAAGCCCTGCATGTTGGTGTGTATGAATGAATGCAAGTGTATGGGTGTGTGTGTGTGTGTGTTTTGGTTGTAGACGCTTGTAAGTACTTTGAGGATAAGAGATCTGAAAGCTTAAGGATAATATGCAGGACACATTGCAATGGAGAATGTGGCATGAAATCAATACGTTATTTATGCGTGCGTATTCCGATATCCTGGATATATATTTCTGTATCTAAGTAGCTTCATATGTACATCGGAAATTTTTTAGATCTATCTGAACTGCCACCTATTAAACATCACTTCAGACGACACTATCGCATATTTCACACGCTACGATGTGTTCGTAATACCATACATAGATACACACATACATACATACATATGTATGTATATAAATAGATAGCGTTGCTTTGAAAGCTTACAACTTTCACACTACGAGTGTCCTTATTTGTTTGTCTACTCGCTTAGCTGGAAGCTCACCTCAGCTGCTTAATCAAATTTATTTATTTATATTCCCCACAGGAAAATGATGAAGGCTTTTATTGGAAAGTGGAATGAGTATGTTGTTTAACGCTTCTCGTAGAACCTCGACACTATTGAAATTTACACTGTTTGTTTATCGTTTCTTAAAGTCTATATTTCGTTTTTTTTCGAATAGTTCGTATTTGAGCGTTTAGAATATAAACTTTTAGATCCACATCTCTTATCTCTTTACCAATAATCGCAATTTAAATTATAAGCCAGCCTGCAAACTCTCATATCGAAAGAGAAACGAAAAATGATGTCGCAAAATGCAATCTGCCAATAAAATCTTATTTAATTTGGAGACTGCGGTCTAATTTTAGTTTTTGTAATGAAATTAGGCCTCGGAAAAAATTTTTAACCTTCAACGACTAATTTACTGAACACTTCTATTGTGCTGGCGGCCTTCGGGCGCGCTTCAAAAAAATAACTCTGATCGGTCAAACACCGGCTACTCTATCCAAAGTATTTTTTTCACATAACTCCTTTTTGCTTAGGTGGTATTCGGCCGCGCTTTAAAAAAGTAACACTGGTCAGTCCAACACCGACTACGCCATTCACAGGATTTTTAAGAATTTTTTTATAGCGGGTGTAATTCATTTTTAAAATGGACTTAGAGCACGAGACCATATTTAGTTTTTTGATTGAAGCCTTATTTTCGATTAATGCTGTTCAAGCGCTATCTGCACGCTGTCGGATCTAGCGGTGCGAGCATGGGAGCCTCCAGGTGTAAATGTGATTAAGGCGGCATCAAAAGGTATAATGCCGGCGACCGATTTGACTTTGGTACTTTGTTGTGGTTGTGTACGCTAAGAAGGAGAGCAGGCTGTCAACGGTAATCTCCAGGCTCTTCGGGGTATTACCCGTAGGAATGGGGGTTCCGTCAACGGGAATGTTTAGATCAAGGCTCACCTCATTCCTCCAAGTTTTTAATAAAATCGGCTAGGACTTAATAGGGGATAAAATAAGCTTTCTAAGAGTGAGGAAGCGAGCCAGTTCGGTAACCATTATCGAGCAATCGTTGGGTTTTTATATCAGTGTCCAGTTCTCACCCTCCCCAGTTGAATTGACGTCGCTTTTAAAAAACCTGAAATAGCTTCTCTGCGATTCCACATCGATTTCATTAAGACTTCCTCATGAAATGTTCTTAGCTATTCAGCATTTTATTTGTCGAAATTTTTAATTTCTGAGGTACTTTTTAACTAATTGGCGCTTTAACCACCTGTAGGATTTTAACCGACTTCAACAATTATCGCTTATACAGCTAATTATTTCATCGTTTACGAATATACTGGCAAAGTCATAAGGGTCTAAAACTCTCTCTAAGAATATTTATATTCTACTATCTCATTCTATGCCCTAAAAAAAATAAAAAAGACGAGCGTTATGGGGGGCTTTGTTGCAGAAACTTCTTCTCGGCGAGGATTGCCATATCCGCCTATTTGGTCGAAACCATTTGGCTCAATGAACGAGACAGAAACATAGAGGCGTATGGTAGGTGGCCGAGACTGCGATAGCTTCGGCTCTACGTCTGCCAATACGGTACATAACTTTTTTCGCAACGACATCGTGAAAACAAAACTCTCTCAGCTTCGCACATTCGCAGATCGCGCACCTAAAATGCATGACCGCAATTTTTTTGGCGCTATGATTTGAAGGGATGTTATCCAAAAAAATTCTCCAAGACCACAGATACGCCCACGGCATAGTCGTGATTCCTGGATTAGGATTATTTGGGGAATTGTATTCAGCTTTGCAAATAGAAAAAAACTTGATATAGGAAGCAGTGGGTGATTTGAAGAAGGTAAGACTGCGATTTATTCACCTTTCGCCTCCTTATCCCTTTTGTGGTAAAAATGTACAAACGCCATTAGCCCGTATTTAGACCCCCATTCAGGACACAGATACGTTTTGGAACCCCACTTGGTTTCCAGTGTGGTCCCGGTATCCAAAAAGAAGGTTCTTACGATGCTGTGAATGATTTTATCTTTTAAAACAAATTTGCATTTTCGCAAGCTGGCATATTCGTTACCATTTTGGTCAGCCATTCTCGGGAATGCTCGTTAGAGCACCGTGTCTTATCGACGCCTTCGTCCATTTCCTTGAAGTGTGGTTTGTCATTCGACTCACCAAAAGCATTTCAGAGATAGCTATCGAGAAAGTCTCTCTGCCTTTCGCACAGCAATCTCTTGTCACTAAAAGTCTTTCATAGTGGTCCGGCCTTGCAATACTTAGAAATGATTTAAAAAGCAACACGAACTAATGGAATTGATTGGTATTAATCACTACTACTAATACAAATTCGCCTGCCTTCGCAAGAACATCTTTGTCTTACGGAGGTATTTGAAACGTGTGTCTCAGTTCGGAAGCCCAAGGTAATAGCCCTGTTATAACGGAAGCAGCATCCTTGAGGCTGTTCGAAACGCGAAGCGTACATGCATGGCACATCAAAGTTATTTGGAGTTAGCATACATATCTCTCGAATATATCACCCTCGCCGTCAGATCATATGGCAGATTCATAGAGTAATATTGCTGCTACTACTCCTGCAGCGCCATGCCGGGAGCTCCGAACATAATTGGTCGATATTGGCCAAAGCTAGGCTTCAACTACTTCAACTTCAACAATTTCTACACCACTACAGGTGCTAACGAAGGTCAGTGCTGTTTACTTAACGTAGTATATTAATAAGCCATTGCTATATTTTTGTACCGTGTGTATAGTGTATGAAAAATCTGTTTTAATTTTCTTCATTGACATTCTCTGCCTATAATTCTCCAGATGACCTGCTCCTCCCACTGAATTGTCACCCTATTGATTGTCTGTCATATCCGAAAGAGTTCGCTTCTGCTGAAGTTATTAACTCAAAGGTATCGTGACGCGACTATAACTCAGTGCACAGCAACTCGAAAAGGATCCAACATATTCATGAACGAGCATTACCTTAACGCATCATTATGTTTGTCGAAACAGCTGAGCATTTCACATTTTAGTTGCCACCGCATTTACTTTTGAAAAATCATTTTCATCGCTTTATTATTGTTAAAGTTTTGCCAAACCTTTGCTGCTACTATTTTTCTGATTTTTTCTTTTTTTTTGTTGTTGTTGTTGTTGTTGGTGCAAAGATTTGCTCCTCGTGTTCACATCGACATCGTCACTGCTTTGTTGCAAACTTTTCCTCAGCAGCTTAAAAAGAAAACTGGGCCGCCGGCACTTGATTAATTGCAAATTCCTTTTTCTGACAACCAAAGGCGGCGACCGATGGCGTGGTGTTGTTTTTGTTCTTGCTACGTTTTTTGGTTTATACATTTTCAATGTTTTTTTGTTTTTGTTTGCTTATTGTGTTTGAAAGTGAAAATATTCAGTGAGCTTGAAATTAAATACCGACTAAAGATGAATTTATATTTTTTGTTTGTTTTGTTACTGGCTTTTTTCCTGCTCTGACCTTTAAGTTTAATTTTATTTGTGCACTCAGCCGGAAGGAAAGTATTTTTGATTAGCTTTGCTAAAAGTTTTATTTATTCACTTTTCAGTGACTTAAAAATTATTGCGTAAGAGTTCGGGTTTCAAAAGATAATCAGTATTTGTTGAGAATTCTTATGAAAGTAGTAGGTGTTTAAAAAAGAGGAAGTATTTTTTAAGCGAAATGGATTATTTTTTTTTGGTTTTTTAACATTGAACTGCATACCCAAAAATGTTATTAAAATTCTGATTAAATTCCTGAAGTTGACATTTTGCGTTGTTAATTTTTGAAATTTTTTTTCATATTTTCCATTTAATGAATAAAGATTTTTTTTATATCGATCAATATTTAATTATTAAAAATCAACACACATTTTGAGTCTTTTCAAACTTGCGCTTTATTGTACTAAAATTGAATAGGGTATAAAACAGCAAACCAAAAAATTTTCGAAAAATTCTGATTAAAAAGTTTTATATTTTGCTGATATTTGTCAAAGTTTATTAAAATTTGAACATAGTTTGAAGATTAAATTTATACGAGTTTTATTGTATAATTAACTTTATTTTTATAAAAAGTTAATAAGTAACAAATAAAGGATCGGAACTTTTCAAAAAGTCCCTGTCGTATAATTATGGTAAGCACTATATATAAAAATCCTATGTTCGTTTTCGATAATCTACGATTGTGTATAGTTTTGCGTCGCACTTGATAGATAGGATAGTCTTGGACCCGATATGTGACGCTGTTGTCGAAATAAAATTTTAAAATGCTTTGTTTCTCATAAAACTCTTTTTATTTCATTTTTTTTTTTAGATTTTGTACTCGATGGGTGGCGCTGTTGTCGAGTTGCTATTTATTTTCAAACAAAATTTCAATCGGGCTTCAAACAAATTTTTTTGAGTCTGTTCTATTGGCTCTTATTTAAGAGATAAATACTTCTAGGGCCGATAGAGGGCGTTGTTATTGACATACAATTTTTTTCTCAAGTAAAGGGTGGTTAAATTTTAAGGGCCGATGTTGATTTTGAATAAAACACAAATTATTTTGGAAATTATTGTAATTTCTTTTAATTATGATAATATGGTGTGGTTCAATTATGTATGGAACAAAATATCGGCCAAATGTCCGCCGCGACCTTGGCCGCACACCTCCATCCGATGGTCCAAATTTTCGATGACGCTGAGGCATAATAGAGGTTCTATGCCGTTAATGTGCCGAATTATCTCATCCTTTAGCTCTTGAATTGTTGCTGGCTTATCGACGTATACCTTTTCTTTCAAATAACCCCAAAGAAAGTAGTCCAACGGTGTCAAATCACATGATGTTAGTGGCCAATTGACATCGCCACCACGTGAGATAACACGGCCATTGAATTTGTCGCGCAAACGAGCCATTGTTTCGTTGGCTGTGTAGCAAGTGGCACCATCCTGTTGGAACCACATATCGTCCACATCCATATGTTCCAATTCGGGCCATAAAAAGTTCGTTATCATCTCACGATAGCGAACACCATTCACAGTAACTGCCTGACCGGCCTCATTTTGGAAAAAATACGGCCCGATGATGCCGCCATCCCATAAACCGCACCAAACAGTCACTCTTTGTGGGTGCATTGGTTTTTCGACAATCACTTTTGGATTATCATTCGCTCAAATGTGGCAATTCTGCTTATTGACGAATCCACTGAGGTGAAAATGTGCCTCATCACTGAAGATGATAAGCACGATATGCATTTTGATTTGAACGCCCATTTTCATATAAGCCTGAATAACTTTAACACGTTGCTCGATTGTGTATCTTTCCATGTTCAAATTGAGTTAGTCTGAAATTGAGAAATGTCAAATGAAATGCAGAAAAAAACTTGACGTTTAGGTGTGGTTCGCATTCAACATCGGCCCTTAAAATTTAACCACGCTTTATATTGTTTTTCATGTTTTTAGAATCTTTGGACCCGGTAGGGGACACCGTTGTTTACTTATAGTTGTTGAGATCTTATTCATTTTACGAAAATGCAGTTATTATTCGCATAAGTGCTCATACCGTTAGTGAATGAATGGAGTAATACAATTCGTGAATGAACTTTTTGCCTTATGTTGCATTTGGATATTCGAATATTCGAACTATCCGGATAGTTGAAAAAACCGGATGGAATTCGCAGCCCTACTACTGACATATACCTGAATGCATCTGGCATTTCCAATGAATGTCTCTTTCTGGATATGTTCGAGGCTCAAAGCAAGTTTGTTAAAAAAAAAATCATAGGTGGTGCTGCAGTCGAAGTATTTATTAAAATGTTTCTTTTTGATTTCCTGTCTTCAATCAGGATGAAAAGATAATGCATATTGGAACGATTTTCCGTCATCCCTTGTCAAGTTTGGTTTGGAGGCAAATCGGTTTTGGTGTTGTGTCATCTTCAGTGTCATTTTTCGTTCGTATATTATCTTATTTACTGCCCACTTTACTTCATATTTGGAGTATAACTATAAATGTGATGGATTGAACCAATTCGATCAGACAATAATGCACTCACAGAGATCAGAAAATTGCCACAACCAAAACCAAACAATGAACGGTATAAAATACCATAGCAGAAGCCATTCGAAATGAGATTCGTAGTTTCATTAATTTTAGCAATTTTAGCACAACCAACGTCATTGACAATGTATCATCCGTTATTTCACCCACACGGTTGGAATGGAGGACGAGCAGTTCATTCAGCGCTCAAATTACCACTGAGTTTGCATAAAATAGCGCACGCTACATATAATGTGAAAAACTCTGAAATTCGCATAAAAAAACATTAGAAGCGCGGATTGATTACTACACGATCTATAAATAAAAAAA
Organism: Anomoia purmunda; assembly: GCA_951828415.1. Classification (NCBI taxonomy): domain Eukaryota; kingdom Metazoa; phylum Arthropoda; class Insecta; order Diptera; family Tephritidae; genus Anomoia; species Anomoia purmunda. The sequence continues at coordinate 43,069,365 of OX639995.1, forward strand.
AAAACGTATAACCATTTAGTGGGGCTTTGATTTTATTGGCAGGAGATTTTTGGCCAACGTGCGTACTTGGAATTTTTTACACTTTAGTGATATGCAAAATTGTTGAAATTAACGACGAATATGACTTTATTGTTTTTAAAAATGTTCTCCATAAAGATCAATACACTTTTGCGCGACATTGTGAACGGCGGATAATCCATCACTTCAATATTTTATTGTAAATGCTCAAAAGTGATTTTATTTGAGCTTTCCGGTGTGGAGAACAATTCGTCTCTGCGATTGGGTTCACTTATTTTTCCGAACACTTCTGGCAAAGAAATGCTGGTATAATTTTTAGAATTTACCGTTCTATGTTGCTGTAATCGGATGGTGGTGACATGTCTAGTTATTTCGAAAAAAAAATGGGGACCATTTGCTTCGAAGTGGTTCGCGGACGTCTTTTGTTGAATTTGACTCATCTGCAAAATTGCATACACTCGATTGTTGTTCAGTTTCGGGTTCATATAGCTAGATTCATGAATCATCGCTGTTCCTTTCACCGCTCGATATTTTTTTCAGCGATTTTCAAATTAAGCGATATCCAACGAGAACAGATGTTTTTAACGACCGAATATTAAATGCATCTGAGTAGAACTATAAGTAATGCCCAAAGCAGGCTCGATCTCACGGTGTGTCACATGCCAATCTCGCAATATCATTTCACTCTTGGATGACCTTCACGAAATTCGTTCTGTAGCGAAGTCCGATCACGCTTGAATTTGAAAAACTAGCGAAATCACATGGTTCAAGATGGTACTTCCTCACCAAAATTCAGAGCTTGTTCATCGACAAACTTTTGTTGATTTAGCCCACTTCGAAATTCGTACAAAATTTTCGCAACTCAATTCCAATTTACTGCTAAGAATACCATAGCTATCAACTAGGATCAAGTTGGATTTCAAGAGATTTCAGTTTCCTACACGACCCGTTTTCGTAACATTACTTTACTTTTTCTCAATTATAAAAATGCAAAAGTATTTAAATTTCGCACCACAAAGCGAACATAAAATTTATTTTATTTTCAACATACATTAATGTGTATTTCAGCGATTGAAATTGGAGCAGTGTTTGCCCATATTGTAAAAACTTTCCAAAATATCTTCGAGGTTAAGCTCAATTCCACTTCGTGTTCCCTCTATCTTCAGTTCTACAATACTCCTACGCATTTTCTAAATAAACGATACTGCAATCATTTTTGCTACGCCAGTGAAGTTACCCTCAAAGCATTACTCACCCCAACTATTCAAAAGTAACAGCATAACTGCGTAAGAAAATACAATGTAAACATAAATATCATCTGAATTTTTTTACATTAATTTATTTGCTTAACCAACTTTTACAGCAACCAGGATTAAATGAAATTTATACTTACATGCATACCTATGTATGTTTTTAAGTAAATTGACACGTGGAGACACAGAAATACAATAGGGCAGGTGAACGAGCATACAGTGTGTTTTACAAACAAGATTCGCCTATAAAATTTGAAAGTAAAAGCCTGTGAAAGTTATTACATTTTGTTTTTGTTACATATTCCAACACCTAGCTTGACATCGTCTTGAACAACATTCGCTTAGTTTTCTAGCATAATCTGAATGCCTCCAATTTTGTTTTTAGATTTCTAGCAAGTGGTTTTGTTGTAGACATTTCCAAGAAGTGCATACTCGACTCTGGTATTTTGGGTCGTTGTCTTCTTGAAGAATCCAATAATTTGCATTCGGTTCATAAAGTTTTGGCGCAGACTTTAGCAAACATTTTTCATAGAGTTTGATTAGAAACTTTCCATTCAAATTTTCTGTAAATACAGTCAAGTTCCCTTTTCAGAAAAGCATCCCTTGTTAGGGTGTTTAACAGACCGTTGAACTAATTTATTGCCTTTACCAACCCAAGCATTCTTCCAATAGTTCTAAACAAACAAAAAATGATTAATCTGTAAGTATCACTTTGCTCCAATCACAGTTCAAATTCTCCCTTTTCTATGCTAATTGTTTTTGAATATGCGTTTCAGTCAAACGAGGTTTCTGAAAGTGTGCTCCGATTTTCGATGTCATATTCTTTCAAACTCCGCCTGATTGTACAAATGGAAACGCCTATATTTTTTTACGGTAGCTTTTGTTTCGCTTGCCTTAGGCTAAGAGTAGGATTGTTGTGAAAGTAGTTTCTTATCCTATGGTCGGCAAGAGAGGTCACGAGCTACTTAAGGAGGACTTCAGAGACATTAGCCAGCCTTTCGTCATTTATCTTAAAAAACCTCGAGATGCGAGGAGACATTCAATTTCGCAATCGGTAGGGAGCTCAGCAGGCATATCTTAAGGGGCACTCTACTGAATCTGCACTTCACAAAGTCCTGCATGCTGGTAGACCCCTCGCTAGAGAGCAAGCAAATTATTCTGGTTGCTTTCTTAGACATAAAAGGGACTTCAACAATGCGCCCGTTTTATTGTAACCGAATTGGAAAAGAACGCTCTAACTCAGATAAAATTTTCTTTAGTAGCAAAAAGAAACCTGTTAGCATCTTTCATGAAACTTGAAAGTTGTTTAGTGCTATTTAAGAACGGGAAATAAATGTGCAATCAAATTTTTGGTTGTCGTAGTTATATATGTATGTATTTAAAAATAGTATGCAAATAAAAAGCGAATTAGGTGTTAAACTGAAATTTCCCATATATTTTCTTAGCGCAGTATTTTCACTTCCCAACACTACATCTCTGGTCGGATATCGTTTTACCGATTTTACTCAACTCGAATATTTTTCCGAGTTAGTGTTGTTGCTTTACAAGTAATATGTTATCCTACCTTGTGTTCTTTTGCAACTCGGTTACAAAGAAACGGGCCAAATGTAAGCTCAGAGGTGATTGAGCAATCTCTCATCAAGCCCAGGGTTGAATGCTTTTTAGTAAAATGGATTTCGCCATTTGTGCGGGCACGGATTTTGAGAACAAAGCTTGGCAGTAACGAGATTATTAGACGCCCCTGCAAGGCGTTTTTTTTTTGTCCCCTCTGCTATGGTTATGCGTCATTAATGACATTCTCATTTGACTCAATACGAATGTAGTTGAAGTTGTTGCATACGAGGACGATGTCGTAGTTATGGCATGAGGGTTGTGCATTAACGTGATTAGCGATATTTTGCAAAGAGCACTTAGGGAGTTGAATTCATGGTCAGTCAGCTGTGGGCTCCAACATTAATACCTCAAAAACTGAATTGCTTCTATTCATCATTAGGAAGAAAATTCTTAACTTCAGCCTATTTTCTTTAAAAGGACAAAGCGCTGCTCTGCCATCTAGTGTGAAGTACTTGGGAGTTAGTCGGACTCCTAAGTTAAACTGGAGACTGAATACGGAACACGGAGTTAAAAAGGCATACGGTGTTTTCGACTCATGTAAAAAAATGCTAGGTAAGATATGCAGCCTGCGTCCGGAACTTGTGGCCTGTATCTATAAAGCGATAATCCGTTCAGCTATATCCTACGGTTCGCTAATCTGTTGGGAAACCGTTAAAGTCAACTATATCACAACGAAAAACTAAGCCGGGTACACAGCGGTCGGCTTGCGTTGCAATCACTGGGGCAATCAAATCGTATCTAACGGAGGCATTGAAGGTGATTTCTCACATGCCTCCAATAGATCTTTACATTAAGAAGTCTGCTTCTCAGAGTGTCCTAAGAATTAGGGAACTGGGGCTCTGGAAAGACCGTGCGTTTGGCCAGTCCGTCAGCGATCCGGAAATTCACAAAAATACCAAACTGTATATGCCCGGAAATTCCTTTAGAATTTAAATTTGCTTTACTGCATTGTTAGTTGAGTTATCATATCATCATCATAGTAGGCATCTATATTTGGCAATTCGGTTTTAAGAAACACACTGTATATGTATATATTTATTTACTTTACATAGAGACTTCGGTACAAATTTTAACCACAATCTCGTACACAATCTAACAATACTCTTTTTCAAGAGCTCTTGCGCCGGAAAGCATGCTTGTGTTTTTTTGTATTTATAACCTGTGTGGGAAGTATTGATTACAAAAAAAAAAAAATCAAATTCTACACAACTATAAATCGTCAAATATATATACATACTATATCTATCCATGTACACATGAGTTAACCTGAATGCGCCTTTTCATATTTACAAATACATGCTACATACTTATATGTAGATACCTGTGAAACGGGAAATGAAAGAAAACGAAACATATTTCAAGTATTTGATGCCAATATTCTCTTTCGTAGATGGAAAAAACGCAATATGCTACCATTTAATTTAAATTCGCTGCTTTAATCGTTTGAAATAAATATAAAATTAAATAAGCAAAATAAAATAAGACAAAATGAAATAAAACGAAATATGTGAAATAAAAAAACAGTAAAATTAAGTTTCGATTTGATGATATGAATGGGATCCTAGAGCTATTTTTATCATATGTATATGATATATAGTGCATATCATAACTATACGACTGGAACTTACGAACATTTATTTGTTACTTACAATTTTTTTTATAAAAATACATTTCATTCTTTAACGAAAAATATTCAATATTCAGTATTCACACTTTACGTAAATTTTAATCTAAATTAAAAAGTGTGCATCGAAATTTAAAAAATGGCAACACCGTCAGCAAAAAAAAAACTGTCAAAAAGCAACGCTATTTTTAAGTCCCTTCAAGCCTGCACTTTATTATTTTAAATTGGAATGAAATATAAAACTGCATAACCACAAATTTTCTAAAAACTCTAATTAAAAAGTTTAAAATTTTGATGAACATTTTTTGAATTTATAGGAACTTGCACAAAGTTTGAATATTAAATCCATACGGAACATACTGAACTGCATTTTTATAAAAAAGAATTAATACTAAGTAACGAGTCGAAACTTGTTAAAAAGTCCCTGTCATGAAAGTCATGATTTATTCCGAGGCGAATTTATAGAAGGTGATGGCATAAGAGCAGCTGATTTGATTTTTTTTTATTCACCTACATGTATTTTGTTTTTGCTTTTGCGTATGAGCTTTCAAAAGCCGTAAAAGCAAAAACAAAATGTATTTAGATTTCGACAACTCTTACGCAGAAACAAAAACAAAATACATAGGAATTTTGTAGTAGTACATATTTATAACACCACCTTGTATGGATTCGCTTTGATTTATTCGTTATTTTGCAATCACATTTGACCGATATTTTGGGATTTTCGTTTTTTTCGATGAAGTTTGAATTTTTTAATTCTCATTTTTTTCGATAAAAAATCATTTTTATTCTTACTTATCCGCGCAGGGCGTGAGTTCGATCCTCGGAAGCAGTTTGATGAGGAGATATTCAAAATGGTCTTGAGCTCATAAAAATTATTGTTGATACAAACAAATAGGCCGAAAAATTAATATATGTAATGTTTATAATTCGGTTATCCACCCTAATCGGGGGAAATTCTTCGAAATTTAATTCGCTTATATTGAAAGTGGTTTATAAGGATATATGTACATATATTTTATTAATTATTGGGAGGAATTCTTAAATAATGCATACAATTTTGTATTATGGCGTATGACATTTTATCATTATTCTATTTAAATAATTTCAAATACCGTTTAGATCATTTTAACCCTTTAGCTCTCACCCAAAAATGGTCGTTTTGATCCTTTATTAAAAAAAAAAAAATCTCGCAAAAAAATAATTTTGAAAGACGTTAGAGAGTTAAAATGTTCTCAAAGATTTTTCGCTGGAAAATTTCACCAGAGGTCTTCCCACACAAAATCTGTGTGCGAATGAAACCGAATTCTACATAGAATAAAATAACAAATGGTTTCATATACAAATTAGATAACTGTGCTCTTGCTTATTTTTTATTATTAGCTTATTTTTGCAGTATTAATTACTCTATCTATTGTATAATGCCGGTTGTTCAGTTCCCCTACTTCATAGTTGTAGGTTAGGCTGCTTCTACCAACACGGCCTCATACATATTAAGAATCATTTATTGAATAATTTTTTAATGTTAACTTTTTATAGGTCCCTCAAAAACACCAACAAAATCCAAAACTGAACCCATCGAAAATAGTTAATATTGAAAAAAATGGTTAAAGCAATTAAGTATTTTTTTGTATCTCCTGAAGAGAAACAGAGTTTGCAACAACCAGATCACTCTTTTATTGCATCAATTTCTGGGGCCAATGAACATTCTAAAATTTATATTTTAATATTTCTTATTATTTTCTTGCTATAGCCAGCGTCCGCCGCTAGAGAACAAATGGTGCATTGGAAAAGGGCTTTCTATAAACCTTGCTAAAACTGGCCTGGTCCGAATCAGAAGAAGATGGATTATCAACATTACATGTCCTTCCATTAATGGCACACAATTCAACTTTTCAATGAAGCGACCTATTTAGGAGTAGCCTTTGACAAAAAGCTCACCTAGAACAATCGTCTCGAAAAGGTGACGCTAAAAGCAACAAAGGCAATATTTTCCTGCACCAGGCTTTTTGGTAAAGCGTGGGGCTTAAGTCCCAAAATGACCTACTGGGCAATCACTACAGTCATTAGGCCAATGTTTATCTAGCGTGGTGGCCAAAAACTAGACAAAGAAAGGCAAAAGACTTGCTAGGCTTGTCTGCGTTTGTAGCTCTAAGTTTAGACAACATCTCAGACTTCAAAACCGGAGATATTGAGGGCATCTAAAGATCTTAGAAGGCATAAAACGCGACCCAATTTTACTAGTCAAAATTAATGGTCTTTAAAGACTTTAGAAAAAAATCCATCAATTTGAAATCGTATTCCCAGATCTGGTTTACGGAAGGATCAAAATTAGATAATGGTAGAACGGCGTTTCAAAAAAATCCATACCCGTTTATATTTGAGTCAGAAATGCATTCCATAGAAATCTGTGCTAGAGAATGTCTGCACAGGAAAATAAAAGGAGCAAATATCTATATCGTATCCGACAGTCAAGTGGCTCTTAAAGACCTAAAATCAGATACGTTCACCTCTAAACTGTCATTTGAGAGCTTTGGCAAAAATAGATGGCAATATGCCCTTTATTGGACCTGAACTATCACTCACCAAAAGCCACTCCAGTGAAGTCGTGAAGAGACTCGAATAAAAGAAACTTGCTAGCTACTAGTTATATAGCACAGGCCAACGTCAAGCAAAACAATTCCTTGCTCCCTCAAAGGAAATATCGAGAAAGTTACTTGCACTAAATAGAGAGAACTTACGTATTCTCATTGGGTGTTTTACCGGACATTACAACCTGAGATACCACGAGAAAAAATTTGGCCCATCTGGTATCTATAGCATATCGATTTTGTAAAACGGAATTAGAAAGCTTAGAGTATGTTTTCTGCAACTGTCCTGCACTAGGCAGGTAAAGGCTCCGTCAACTAGGTGGAATCGTTGTCTAACCACATAACCTATGGAACAACGAACCGCAAGTAGTACTAAAATACATATATCAAAAGCCTGAGGATTTCAAAGAAAAAGACCACGCACAATAGATCAAATCTGGCTGTAGTGCCTTATATCCTATAGTAATAATAATAATAATAATAATAATAGTAAAAACTGACATTAACGGATTCACCGGTCAACTGGCATGCATTTCCATTTCAGTCGAAGTTTTGCAACAAAATAATAAAAAAAAAAGTCGCGTGCATTTAGCACCCTACACATGATATTCTTAAAAATTAAGAATAAGAGAGATATGATCTGTGAGGCAGAGAGAGAGAGAGAGAGAGAGAAAGCAGCACAACAGATATACAATAATACAAAAATTTGCATAAATAAATTGTTTATACAAGTCACAGTCATTGGTTAGTATTTCAAGTGGCATTACTAATATGATTGCCTTATGGAAGTTACTTTAAATATGTCTAGATCACATTTTTCGCCAAGAATGTTAGCTAGCCGTAATGAATGTGATCAGAAAGAATGCTTAAATCTATCGTTTTGTATTGTTGTATATACATACGTCGTTGTCTTTTTCATTCTCTCTTGTTTTAAGTTGTATTTTTCGTCTCAGCTATATAACGAAATCAGCTTTAAAAATTTGAATCTCCATTTGCGATGAGCCGCCTAAGAAGTTTCACTTCAAAATTTTTCAACAAGAAAAAAAATTAATTTTATTCACCAGAAAATTGGTCTAAAGCATTTCTACAGAAGAAAACTGTTTTCTTAATATTCAATATTTTGATAAAATATGGTCGCCGTTATCATCTAAGTAGTCATCAGTTAAAGTTGTATGAAAATCCGTTAAGTAGTTTCCGATTCAAACAGGCAAACAGACAGAAAAAATTCTAAAAATGGTCCAAATTTTTATTAATTAAATTATATTATTTAACCTCGAACTTTTAGCATCTAATCCATTCGAATAATGAAAATTGTTTCTGTTTTTTTCTTTTTCGCTTCCACTTCCCCATCCATCAAATCAACGTGAATGTCAAATATGATATGAATGCGAACGTTTTGCTGTTAATGCCAATACCAATACAACAATAGTGCATTTGCAATAATAATGGTAAGCACAACTACAACAACAACAATTGCTGCTGGACAACCAACGAGTAGCTCAAATAATCATCCGCTTCAACAGCAACCAGCGACAGCACTAGGCTCGACCGCAACCGCAACTGCAGCCGCAAACAATTCCAATTACCAGAGATCAGCATCTCATCAACAACAACAACAACAACAACAGCAACTCACACAATCGTATCACCATACATCATCGTCAACCACACATAACAGCTATTACAACTCATTAATATTAAATGGTGTTGGTGTTGGCAGTAACAACAATAACAACAGCCATAGCATCAGCAACAGCAACAGCAACAGCAACAGCAACGTTAACGGTAACGGGAACGGCAGCAATGTCAAAAGCAGAGTTGCCACAAAAACCGTTTCACTAAGTGGTTTCGGCACAGCAGCGGTACAAGAGAGTGGTGTCGTTGTTGTAGACCACAGTTCATCTCACTATTCGTCGCGTTCTTCGTCATTGTACGGCAACGGTAGTGGCAATATTGGTGTGGACGGACAATCTGGCAATAGTGTCACACCCACAACAACAATAACGTCAACAGTGGAGGAAACCGCAAATGTTGAACAGCAGCCGGAATGTCATGAATCGACAGCAGTTACAAAGTCACCAACGAAAAATGTGAACTTATCGCAAGCGCTTCTCTCCACCTCACCGCCACTGCTAAACGATCAGATATCACTGTTATTTCCCAAGTGTCGACCACGTCAATTGTCGCCTAACAGCAACGCTATAGCCAGTCGCAGCGGCAACATTGAGAGCAAAAGTCGGAGTAATTGTGATAGCGAAGCTACACCACCGCACGAAGAATACGTTACGAGCGCCGTCGACAGTTACAAAAAACACAAAAAATCGTCATTTGATCTCGACACGTGCACCGAACCCGTAACGAACGTCAGAGCAGCAGCAGCAGCTCCACCACCACCCGCGCCGGTGAACACATCAAATTACTATAAAAGCGTCAATATTATCACTCAATCACCACCACCGCCCTCAACGTCTTCGGTATCATCCGAATCGCTGTCGTCGGTGACGCCGCGCATTTCGACGAACCCCTTTCTTAGCCATACGAACAGCGTGGAGAAAAAGCCTATTGAACGCGCATCCCGTCAGCAGCACAAATACAGCGAGAAAGACCAAAACGCTTCAAGTGCGCGTCATAAGCGAAACGACAAACACGACGCCGGGCCTTATAATAGCCACATCATCTGCGACGACGACGACGAGGTGGAGGACAACGTTAACGATAACGAGATTGTGGAAGACGAGGAATTGCCAGTACCCTCATATCCACCCACATTCTATTATCACACCGAAACGAAACATTCGCAGCCTCAAACGCGACCGCGTCATCATCAGATCGGCGACAGCAGCAACAGCTACGAGATGCCGCGCAAACGCGCCAGTTATGGGTCGCACCATCACGCCCAGCAGCCGTACACCCATTTCGCGAACTCGGCAACACAGCAACATCAGCCAGTTCAGTTGGTACAACACAAACAACCCAGCCATAGCTCGAAGACAACAACCAGCAATTTGAATCAGAATCCATTTATAAAAGATGGCAATTATTGGGATTCAGCGCATCATAATGCCACAAACGAAGCGCCATCAGCTTCACATGTCGCCGATAGTACTGAACATGCACGCTTATCGCTACACTATAATGACATGGACGATGTCGAGTCACATAATATACCAACATCGGTTGGTATCCAATCATCAGTATTCGGTTCCACAACCACGACAGCAACAGCAGCTAGCGCAACATCCAACAACTCTGCGCGACGCTCATATCACCTGCAGCAGCCTTATGCAAACAGTGTCCCTCCGCGGCAACCGCAACGACCCCAGACGCACATCAGTCGCATGAATACCCGTAGTATGGTTGAACCGGGTGGTGGAGAGCAATTTATCGAAACAGCTCCAAAACATGGCTATCACCAGAAACAACAACCAAATAGCTTGCAGGCTGTGCAGAATTCATGCGCTGAAGGCCTCACACCGCTCGCCAGTCATTATTTGTACGGTAGCAAAACATCGCTGGAGTCACAACAACAGCAACAGCAACAACATGTCATTAGCGTCAGCGATAATAGTATACTCGTGGAACGCGAAATAAGAGAGCGTGATAGAGAACAACGAGAGCAGCGAAAAGCGGCGGCTACTTACGTTGAGTGGGAAAGAGAAAGAGAACATGAACGAGCGCGCGACAGAGAACGCGAATGGGGCGTAGAACGTGAGCATGAGAGAGAAAGAGAAAAGGTAAAAGATAAAGGAAGGGAGAACGAAAGAGAAAAAGGACGAGGACGTGAACGTGAACGCGAACGCGAGTGCGAGCGTGAATTCGAAAGAGAGCAAAGCCGTTGCAGTGACGTCTACTCGAGTGCACCGCAACAGTATCAATCAATAAAACAGCGTAACTCCAGGAAAAACAGCAGTGTTGGCAATACAAATGGACATTCCCTGATTAGCAATGGCGATGTGGTGGTCTTTGACGATATCACCGAGAGTTGGCAAAGTGAGTAAAGCTTTTATTTCTATTCCATTGTGGTATGCAAATTTAGTGTCAAAAAACTGCAAGATTTTACGAATGTATAGCTCTAAACTCTCTCAGTCGATGCATTGTCCTATGTATTATATAATAATATAACAATAATTTGGCGCTTACAGCTCGATGTTTGGCCGAACTTTTTTGTACAATTTGTGGTATGCGTATTGATGTTGTAACACAAATTGAGGGACCTTCTATGTTATGCCGACTCCGAATGGGAAATGATTTTTGTGTTTAGTTTCGGCAGATATCGATAATTTATCCGTTTGATTTACATTTTGAAAGCTAAATTCTGGGGTTTGCTACAAATTTATATAAATTTTTTTCATTCTAGCTCACACTCCAAGTATGTGCAGAAAGTTTGATAAATTTCTGTATATTTCGCTATATAAAAATAGCGCAAAAATTATTTCTTTTTTCATGGGGCTTCTTCAAGGTTTTGCGTATCTACCAAGTCTAATGCCACACTTTTAGTTGATGGTGGGCTTCCATATTTCGCAGTGTACTTAAGACTGATTCCGCGATACGAGTAGTTAGAGCCATTATTATGAATTGGGCAGACTACATTTAAATTACAATAAGCAGGTACATGTATTCGGTAAATAAGTGCATGATCTTTAGAGCTTCTAACCGCTATATTTGAGTAGGTCAGTCGGCCGCGCTTCAGTACAGGGGCCTTATTCTAGAGCCAGTCTATTGCTACTAGTATTTGAATTTCTTGATAGTCATAGGATAACGAGAATTTGATTTTGTCATCACTTCGAGTCATCAACTCCTCAGCAATTTCCAGATTGTCGTACAGTGGAGAAGTGTTCCCTCCATAATTAAAGTATGCTTTGAGTATCGGTCATCAAGGGGTCGTTGTCCCTCTTACAGAAATTCGCCCCGGTCGTGAAAACCGCTGTAAGCCTTCTAATAGAATTTTCGAAGGCTTTTACTATCGGCTAGTATCTCTAACTTCTTTTTCGCCATATCGCGCAGCTCGCTATGAGCCTACAGACATCTTCCTTTCTTTATGTAGAGAATACTCATCGGATCAATTTTTCTTTGATGTCCGCCTAAAACCAATGGCCTCTTCAACGACGATCTGTAAAGGGCGGGAGAAATGGTATCCCTACTCGGAAATATCGTTTCTTTAACCATTACTTTTCCAGAGTAAAAATTAAAGTAGGGTGGCAAAATGGTTCGCTGTCTGTTGTGATTGCAGCTTTTCGACGTCGAGCTCTCCTTCCCTGTTTGCATGCCGGTTTATGCAAGTCGATATTAGCACCACGAATTGCAATTACTTCCGGAACACTTGAAGCATACTTTTCATCTGTCACAAGATTGTTAATTTGGTTTCGCTTTGTATCAGTAATCGGTGAGGTGGCCTGGCAACGAAGAATTCGCGAAACGGTGTCGCAATCTTGGTGGGTGGTCCTCGAACAAAAGTGTGTACGAACAAAATCCTTATCTAGCTGTACAGGCCTCCCAAACAAATTTTGTGGGTAGCTTAAGAGTTCTCGGCCCAAGGGTGTCTTAGGCCTTGTGCTGGCTGTTGTGGGTGGGGCTCCTATATGCTTAGATAAGCCCGGTTGCAGAGGTTGTGGCTTCTTTCGGTCTTTGTTTTGGTTTGCCGGACTCTCGTATTGGTGTAGAAGATTTATTTATGTTGTCCATATCCATTCTCACGAGTCGCGAAGAAAAGGCAAAGATCAGCTGTATCCGGATACCTCTAGGTATCTCCGAATCTCGGTATCCTAAAAACTCCGTTTGCGACAGAGCTTTGTGTAGGACCTCTATGTAGGCTGATCCTCGGCATGCGTCGCACCACACCTTGATCCCGCCCAAAAAAGAGAAAGGGAGGAGAAAGCTGGCAGGAAGGGTCGCCTCAAATTCGCCGCCAGATAAGCCCTTGTATTAAAGGCTGTTAGACACAATGCGACTTAACACCCCCATTAAAGACAGCTGCGAAATTTTATGTAAAACACAGGTCAGATTTTAGAATTGCGATTCATCAAACTGTATTTAAAAAATTTTGAAAAAGCCAACCTATGTTGGGGCAAAATCATAAAAACCTGCATCCCTTTAAGTCTCAACATCTATTCATATAGTGATATTTCATCAAATATATATTCCAAAAAATTATGTTTGTGTTAAAACCATGCAATGGATAAATTCCCTGGTGGTATTTGATTACAAAAATTTTTCGGCGAATATTGGCACTCAAACTGCTCAGGTAATAAACTACCACCATTCGCAGACAGCGCAAATAGGCAACTATGTTTTCCGTTTTCCATAGTCCGATAGCGATTCTACTCAAATTTAAGCATCTAAGATGTCAAAATTGATACAATGCATAATCAGTGTGTCTGCCAGATTGCTAGTTTCCATTTCTCTTCTGCACTTATAACAAAAAACTAACAATATAAATGCTCGTGGCTTCCGCGTTGCCTAACCCACAATCGACAATATTTTTCTTAACAACTTTTTATTATCCACCAACCACAGACCTAAGAGTAACAACCGACACAAGTGCCCCAACAATGCCACCTGCTTCAACTCGACAACAGCTATCGCAACAGCAGCAGCAGTACAACCACCATCCTCATAGAAAACCCACATCCTTGACACTGGTTGACGATAAAGACGAATACGTTGAACAAGTTGCCAACAATCATAGCGATGTGGAGATAACAGGAAGTCACAACACTAGCAACAATGGCACGTCAATATTGTACAAGGATCATCCAAAGAGATACTTGGATCGAAGTGGCTACACAATGCACGCAATGGAAACGCGACACGGCATCATAGGTACGTAAGTCCTTTGGGACCACATTCTTTACTATTTTTTTTATTTTTATTTTTTTATTGCTGCTGGCTGCCACTACACACGTAACACTATTTTCTATTTCGCGCGTAGAATACGAGGGTTCACCACGTCGCATTGGCGTACAGACAATTGGCGTTGCGCCCGCTAACGATGGCAATGGCGATGGTGATGGCGAAAGCGATGTCGATGAGGAGGAAGCGACACCAGATGCAGAGGAGGATGGGGATATGAATGTAGAGCCGACAATGCAGCCAAAATCGTCGCACTTACAGCAAACGACTAGTCAAACACAATTGCCACAGGCAGCTACAGCTACGACAAGCTCAAATAACGGCGGTGGTAGCAGTCAACAAACTAATACAACAACAACCACGCACAATTCACCACAGCAACAATATCCGGCTCGTCCTGGTTTTCCGCAGGTGAACGAACGTTCACTATCCTCTTTTGGTTTTGCCAAACCTATTGACCATTTCCCATTGCAGCGCATTATTTCACCGCCGCGTGAGACCACACCACCAATTATGCTGCTGAGCCACAATAATTCTAAACAGCAACAGCAACAGCAACAACAACAACCACAACAACAGCAGCAAGATTATCAGCATCAGCTGCCACAGCGTCAATCGTCACCACCTACAGCTTGCACTTTGGACAATAACGCCGAGGATACAAGCAATGATGTCTCTGAGATTGGTACAATTTCCGATTTGACCACACCGGAGGCTATATCCACAACAGGTGTACCAACAACGCCTACTTGCAACACCGATGATTCGCCAGTGGTTAATGTAGCGAATAAGACAACAATGCCATCAAATGCGAGCGGTATGGCAAGCAAACCTGTGACGAATATTAGCAGCAGCGCTTTTAGTATACCAACTAAGTCTTCGACATTCGACTACCTCTATGAATTCTCAGAGACTCGCAAAGTGCTCGAGGAGTTCTTCAAGTGTCCCTCGATAGACGATCGGCCGATTGAAAATGGCAGCGATGTTGATAGTATCGTAAGTACAAAACATGAGCAGTTAAATGATAGTGTGCTTAGTTAATACACATAATTTATAAAAAAAAAATCGTAGGATATGTAGGAAAAGTTTGTCCCCTTATTCTAAAAGTTCGAGGTGAAGCATTTACTAATTTTGAAACTAGTAAAAATTAAATTTTAAAATGCTTTTTATTTTTCTCTTAAAAATAAAATACATTAAAAAATAGTAAATTAACTATAATAAAATAAACTGCATTTTGCCCATACAATTTTGGTAAATGCCGCTGAAGTGACTGCCCTTGGCCGAATATAAATCCGGGTCATTCCGGTATAGTAGAAGCGACTATTGTGGGAACCGGCGTGGTCATTGTAGGAGGTTTCATATGTTATCGCTCTTGTAGGTAACTACTGTCCGGAGAAAAACTCGTCAATAACAAATCAATCACAGTTTGCTGTTTTGTAGTAAGAAATTTTTTTGTAATGCATGTAGTCCAAGTTGGTTCAATCGCATTCCAAGGGATGCTATACATGTTAATGTCTCCAAACAAAACAAATTCTTGATGATTTTCTCAGTAGACCTGGTAAGATTTGATAAGTGAATGGCCAACACAATTTCACGGTTTTAACTGTCTAAATATAGAAACTTAAAAGCAAAACCTCATATCTGAAAATTCAGTTGTGTGGGAGCTATAAGTTATAGTGGTCCGAGCTCGATGATTTTTGTTGTGTACGTTTAGTTAATGATAAATGAAAGGACAAATTTTCCTGTCCTTAGCTGCTTTAGTGTAGGAGTTATAACGCGAAACCTCATATCTGAATAATCAGGTGATCGAAACTATAAGTTATAGTAATGCGATCTTCATAATGTTCATTACACACTTTACATTAATAATACGGGAAAGGATTGCCAAATTTCATGTTCTTAGCTGCTTTAGAGTTATAATGGAAAACCTCATATCTGACCAATGAGTTTGATGATATCTATATAATGTCCGATCAGATCGGTTCTGGCAATGAATTAACACATTATAGAAATACATCTGCTTACCAAGTTTCATTTAGATATCTCTAAAACTGAGAAACTAGTTAGCGTTCAAACAGACAGACGGTCAGACAGACATGGCTAAATCGAATCAGCTCGTTCGTGGTTCTGATCATTTTAGTATACTTAGGTATACTTCTTCTTCTTCTTATACTTACAAAACTCGAACTAAATATAATACCATTTTATCTTCATGAAAGGTATAAAAAATTAAGTTTTGGACATTAATACAATATTTATAGGGGAAAATTATCAATAAATAATTTTACAGAAAATTTGATTTCCTACAAAAATTTACCTTTTTTAAATTATTTACGATTAATAATTTCTGAGATAATTACGATTATTACGATTATTATTAAAAATACGATAGTTTTGCCCATCAACAAACAATTTAAGGTTGAAAAATATTTAGCACATTACTAATTATAAAAGAAATTCAATTCTCACAAAAGGAAGCCAATTAATTTTCTGAACACTTTGAATTTTGACGAACTTGGGCGAGCCTAAGATATTCACCATAAATTTGCATCTCTTTGAGGCATAGTGAAACATATTTTTGCTATTAGCAATTAAACTTCTAAAAATAGAATTTTCTCTCCACCATATACTAAGTATATATGTATATATGTATCTATAATTATTATATACAAATTATTTTATGGAGAATATTTGTAACGATTTGGGCCTCAATGTACCCAACCAACTTATCACAAAATTTTTCGCAACAATATTAAGATTTAGTTGAGCTGGTCCGATGGGAAATTATCTCAAGTTTTGGAGTATTTTTTAAAAATAAAATCACCTTAGATAACAAAGATCTCATGATAACCGTAAACTTTGAGGTGGCATAAAATGAAAAAAATACTGATGCAAATATTTGGTAAAATACTTGTCTTGTCATATCCCATATAACCTATCAGAAAATTATTAGGAGACCCTAGGGATTCAATATTTGTTTAATTTTATTGCACTGTGCAATAGTGAAATTTTCCATGCTGTATTTGACCTTTGCCTGGAAGTTTGGTTAAGAAAGGTATTTTATTTGTATTTTTTTTTTTTCAAAAATCTCACTATTATGATTCCTCTGAATGCGGACCTTTTAAGCTTAGTTTAAGCTTTTTGTTATCTCAGTTAATTTGTTAGAAAAATATTTTAGAAAACTATTTTTATTTATAAAATACTCTACTATTTGAGGTATTTTCAAATCCGCCTAGCTCTTTAAATTTTTCCGCAATAGATTTTGGCGGAAGTCTGAAAATATTTTATAATTCCAGGGGAAAAATCGTAACCGTGAAGTTTCATAATATATGTATGTACATACATATGTACATTTTTTTTGGTTAATCCCAAGTTTTTTTTTAATAAATTATTTCCGTACACAAATACATAAATTTTAATACGTGGTACCTTTTGAGCCGTGACAAAGTATGGCGCGTATTTGTTGGTATTCTATAAAAATTATGTAGGTTAAAAAAATATTGCTGAAGGATAATTTTCGTATAAAATTTTATGTTTTTTTTTTCGTAATATAGACAGAATGCGAATGTTTTAGTAAATTTTAGAACGTCAACCGGTTCTAGAGATATAGAAATGCATTGCATTGCGACGAGTCGGGAATTTGACTGCATTATTATAACAACTATGAATTATGCCTAACTCATCAGAATTTATGCAATAGTGAAATATTTTTTTATAGCCTATAAGATTCCTTTAAACAATTTCTAAGCAATCTCTAAGTTCCTTGTAACTATTATTTGAATAAATGTGACTGGTAAAACACTGAAAAATCCCTTTATTTGACCTTTGTGTACATAAAAACCAGTTTCACCAAAACCATTTAACTTTCTAGCTCGAATTTTCAGTATTGTAAAATATACATTCTACGTTTTAAATTTCATTAAAGTTTAGGCTGATATAACCTTTATAGAAATATTAAACAATATTTAAAATTGTAACTGGTGGGGCAAGTACAACAATAATTATGTTTACTGAAATCAGTTGCGTTACCTTACTAACGTAGTTATTTAAAAATTTTACCATGCGGCATTAAAACAAAACGAGCAACTAGAAAAAGTAATTAATACTATTAAACAAAACGAACGAATTATTATTTTAAATTTTTTTTTTTTTTCAACGGATTAATGGATTACAGTCACTTAACTTTATAAGTTAATACGAATTGATTATTAAAGTAGTTAATTTTCAAGCGTCATTTGTCCAGAATTATTTTTGGAAAATAATAACAGGATGTATAAAAACATTTCCTTCGGGGGGCCAACGAGTATTTTATTTAAATCAAAAGAGTCATAAGTTTTAATTTAACTGTTTTCAACAGAAAATACGCTCAACCCTCTTTGCGATTAACTTAAATTACGATGTACCTTAATTTATCAATTTATCAGGGATAAATAATAGCACAAAAAATCACCCTTTACCAACACCTCATTCAATTGTAATTTTTTATCTGCAGGATATTCAATACGAATTCCATACAAATTTGGATCGCGGCGACGATGATGAGCTCGATTCGGCCTCAAACGTAATTTTAGATGGCGATGACGACGACGACGAAGAGGAAGATGACGAAGACGACGATGATGATGGCCTAATGGGAGTGGATATGGATGATATACATCCACAGCAACATCACCACCAACTCCAGCAACAGCACAACAACCAAATGCGACAATTGCAAACAACTTTGCAACAACGCAATGGCCAACGGGAATCACAATCGCATTTGCAAGCATCGCCGACATCATCGCAATATCGCCATCAGCAACAGCAGCAGCAACAACAACAACAACAGAATAAGCAACATCTGCAATACCTCCAACAACAGACACTGGAAGAGCAACAACAAATAACCAATAATCTTCGCTCACTTCTTCCTCAACGTCAACAGCAACAAAACAACAGCAGCAATAACAGCACCAGTAATAGCAACGTCGTTTACAATAATTCTGGACATGCTCATCGGCGTCGCTTTACCGCTAGCCCATTGATGCGTGACTTTGATTTCTTTTTGGACTCGGCTAGTCGTAGTAGTGGCGAGCAATTGGATCAGCAAGATGGTGTAAATCACAATCAATTGGATACACCAAGCACATACCGTTATTCACCCGAAACAACAGACTATGATTCGAATTGTGGGGATTTGGATAGTAAGTAATAGACATAAGTTTTTATCTTACTTACTTACTTAATTGGCGCTATAGCCGCTTAAGCGATTTTGGCCGAACTTCTCTCCTGCAATTTGTGGTGTGCGTCTTGATGTTGTAACACAAATTGAGGGACCAACAGTTTTACGCCGACTCCGAACGTTGTTTTTTTTTCATGGCAGAAATACACCCGCAGTTTTGCCATTGCCTGCCGAGGGGCGACCGCTATTAGAAAAAAAGTTTTTCTATAATTTTTGATGTTACTTGCCCAAGGGGAGAATTCGAACGCTGGACCTACCGAATGAAGCGCGCACACGCTACATACTCGGCTACGGCGGACTAAAGTATCTAAATAAACTAGTTGTTATCAAACTTTTGAAGAATGGAAGAGTAATACGAGGGTATGTAGGGTTGAGATTTCAACGGAGATTTTAAAATTTACCGAACGATGGATAGCGTAGTTGGATAGTGCAAAAATTAAGGTTGCAAAGTTATGTTCTCAGGATTGTTGTGCTTGCTCATGGGATGCAAATGACGTGAATATAATAAATAGGCTTGATGACTGAGATTTTTGCCAAGTTCCAAAGGTCTTTAAAATTTAGAACCACCACAGAAGGGGACTCCATTTTTTCCACTCACCCTGGTTGGCTGGATGACAGTGGCGATTAATAATTCCAATTATCACAATAAAGCGCCATTTTAAATCGTACACACCGTCGAACCAGAGATAGAGCAAATAGTGGAAAAAGAAGAGAAAATAAAAAGCGCACATTGCATTAGATCCAGCCCGTGTAGTCTAACAACTTGAGCAAATCCTTGGAATCCTTGTTGTGCAGCTCTTTTAGCTCTACAAAGCTAGACAGCTACAGAGGAGGTGTTCCATCGTTTTTTCTGCATCTGGCAATTGGGAGCGTTGCGGTCCTATCCATATCGGGCAGCATGAGTAGTCAGCGCCCAGTGCGGGGCAGACTAGAAACGTACAACCGATTCATTGTAATCGTCCGGAGCGTTCTACGTGGCTACCTGCCGACGAATAACACCACGGCGCTCTGCGTTAATAAACGCCGGAGTCTGCTTGCACAACCTTGGTAAGGCTCGAGGCCTATCTAATATCTCTGTCTTTCTATGGGTAAAACTCCAGGTTGTTTTCAAACTCCACATTCGAGCTCTTCCAGCATTTAGGATTTAAACCACAGCCACCATGATACCCAATTAACAGGCCAGGTATCTACCACGTGGCAGATCGCACTCAGTGGCTTCCCGTTCTCCGTGGAAGCAGAATAAAATCTCCGGTCAGACTTCATGACCGAGGCCACATGCTGCGATTCCAACCATAAAGCCCAATCAGGGGTCTGCCTGGCAGAGCGCAGAACAGAATCCATCTCATCGGTCATATCGCTACCGTGAATCTTACGGTACCTCAACACCTATATCAAGGAGACCATCTGCCGACGAGCTAAGTTCGCAATGTACTCTCCGCACTGCTTTTACTGGCAATCTAAAAAAACTGCGATGCTACACGCCCAGGTCGCTTCGTCGACAAAAGAGTTATACAAGCCTTCCGGATAGCCAATACCTCCGATTGAAAAACACTCATGGATTTGAAAAACGTAAAGGCGCGTCTATTTGATCGTCCACTGAATAGATTAGCGTACATACTCAAGACCATTTTTTAACCATCAGCTCTGGGAATAAAATATCCTTCAACACCCTCTTTAGAGAAACACGGTATTGCGGTTCCTGGATAATTTAATTTATTATGAAGTAGTTCACATCAACGGCTTTCCCCCAGTCTAGCGAAGCGTAGGATACAACTGGGTGTAGAATATAAGTTCCGCACGCGGGACCGATTTCTTACCTAGACTTTTATGTCAAGAATAGAGAGCACTATACGATTTTTTAGCCCAGTGCTCCGTGCTCAGTGTCCAGTTTAGAAGGAAGGCTAAATTTAGAAATTTCCTTAGTAATATTTGCAGAATGTGACTAATCACATTAGGGCGCAACCCGGATATCATCGTCCGCTTATGCAACAACTTTAATTCCATTCCTTTTGAGCTGATACAAACTAGTCATTTAAACCGTATTTCAATTCGATTTTTTTTTAATATTAACTTTTTTACTTTAAAAATTAAGTAGTACTATGAAACAGTGCAACTTGTGGATATGTTGTGGATATGTTAATTTTTCCATTAAACCCTCTAAATGGGATCCTATTTTCGATTCCTGATCACAACTCTATACTTTCTCTCAACAGGTCTCTCGGGTGAAATAAATGGCGTATCCACATCCTGTTCGAACTACACAAAGTACTATGCCTCGAGTATGCCCGTGCTTGAGGATGGTCTGTCATCGGGGCATACCTCCGACACAGAGAACAACAACCAAAATAATCTCAACAGTAATTTACAGCAGCCGACTACCACATTACACCACAATCCCGCCGCCAGTGGAGGCATTTCGATGTTGATGGACATGAAGCGCTTATCCACCAACAATAGCATTAATAGCATGAACAATCTCACTATTTCGACGACCGATGGTGGTGGTGGTGGTGGTGGTGCTAGCGCTGATCAGCGAAACAATTCAATTTCATCGAATATTGCAAGCGAATCAGGTGCTGGCCTACACGAGAATTCTGAACGTGATTCGGTGCGCTCGTGTTCGAAGCGAGATGCGCGGATAGGAGAACGCGAGCTACTGGGACAGAGTCCAACAAGTAACAGCAACAATAAAGTATTCAAGAACATTGATCCCGAGTTGGATTCACTTTACTCGATAAGTATGTTTCGAAGAAATTAATCATGCATTCCATATCATCATTGTTTACATTACTTTCCTAAAATCTATTACAGGTATTTTCCATCGTCCCGACATGGTACAGATGACACCGCCACCACCCGCGCCAGCACCTCATCGCAAACCGAATATACTCAGCCCTGAACCGGAAATCTTACAACCCAACCCCTACAAGGACAACCTGCACCCTGCGCAACCATTACCCCGCACCACCTCGCCCATTAATGCACTCGGCACTGTAGCCGGCACCAACATTAGCAGCGGTGTCACCTCTGTAGCCTCGGCTATTAGTTCAACGCTGAGTCGCAATAAAATACATGGCATCACCTCCGCGCTTGGCTCCAACCAGCCCCACACCCAGTCACAGCCGCCGCCGCAGCTATCGCAGTCGTTACCATCAACGCAAAACCAAACGCAGTCGCAGCCACAACCGCCACCAATACCCGAACGTAGCATGCCGCGTTCGCCTTCGCCTGTGTTGAATTCGCCTGTTTGGCTCCCGCGCCATCTAGATAATAGCGCCAATAAAAGTCTGCTCGCATCCTCGCCTGGACATAATTCGAAAAATTTGAGCGCTGACGAAGACGATGTCGATACCGATCTCGAAACGGATCGTTTGCTTGGTCATCAACGTCTAGATGATCAAGGTTACTATGATGAAAATAAATCGTGGGAGTCGCGCAAGACACGTTCCTCGTTACTTTCAAAAATTTCGCCCAAACAACAAATGGCGAGCACAAAAACACGCAACGGCTACAATGCTTTGATCTCGACCACACCTGAAATCCCACCGCCGATACCACCGAAGAACACCACAACCAAATTGCTCGACATTGACGGTTCCATGTCATCATCTGAGCATAGCGATAAATCGCCAATAAAATCGATCGATGCACAAGACTGTGTTGCGGCAATGGGCAGTCCTGGCGGTTCGGATGGCTCCGCTTGCATTAGTGGCAACTCGAAGAAAGAGCACGATTTGTCGACGATCAACTCTAATGGATTGCCAAATAGTAGCGGCAGCAATAGTGGCAGTGGCAGTGGCAGTGGTAGCGGTAGTGGAGGTGGAGGTGGAGTTGGTGGTGTTGGTGGTGTTGGTGGTGTTGGTCTCATTGGTAATGGCAATGCGAATGGCAATGTTGGTGGCAGCGGCAGTGGTAATGGTAGCGGCGTTGGAGGTGGTCACAGTAGCTCCACAGCGTCCAATAGCACCAGTGGCGAGAAAAAAGTCAAAAAGAGTAAGAACAAAGAAGGTAAATGTATTGGGTTTATCTTCGCGCAAGTAGTGTCGTTTCAACCAATTTTAGTCAACATTGTTGTTGTTCTATTAGAATAGCATTTTTGTAAATGGGCGTGTGTTTAGCTGCGATATTGGAATTATACAAGCAGAATAGATAACTACTATATTATATTTAGTTCGCAGCCGCTGAATACTACAAATGAATTCGTGTAGAGTTTGCTGATAATTTTCAAAATTGCATCAATTAAATTGTTGTAGTGTGTTTTTTTCCAAATTTCATTGTTTTTCGAATACTTATATTTTTGTTGTTTCGATGTTCATATGTAGTGTTCGTGAGACCAATCAGATTGTTGAGTTTTGTGTCACGCCTATTTACAGTTGTTATTTTTTAATTTGTACAACATCGATCGACGAATTTCTAACTACATTTTTTCTAGAACAACTGATATATTTTCAACATTCTGCTAATCTGTGATAACTCTTATTTTTGCATGCGTTCCGTTACGTTTCGTTATTAACGAAAAACAAAAAAAAAAAAATAAAACCATTATGTAAAACTGCTTTCAAACCGCTGCATACTTTGTAAGATAATATTTCTAAATGTTTTTTCAATTATTTTTAGTATGGTGTCCGAGGCGAAAGTGAGTATGACGGAGTATGAGTTGTGGGTGCAGTAGAGTGAAATTAAAGAATGGTACATAGAGTAGCTTATTTATAAAAATTAAAAAAAAAAAACATTAACAAAAATCTATTTTTTTCGATGGCTGTGCGGCAGCCTCAAAATGGAACGGGTTTCTAGAGTACTTTCTGAATATAAACCTTTCCAAAAGTAAAACTTAAACTTGGTTTGTAGAAGTGAGCTCGATGTTTTTTTAAATGGCCTACTAAAGTTTTCATACCTCGGAGAAGGGTCTTTCCAAAAAAAACGGGAAAAAGTATTACAATATATTTCGAGGAAAATTAAAGGTTAACACTGGTACAGTAAAATTTGAAGGGAAAATATTTTCGTAGATCATTTTAAACCATTACCTCGTTACTTCTAGAAATCGCTCAAAAGACAGTTTGTAAAGTCGTTAGAGGATTAAAATGTTCAGAATTTTTTACTATGGGTCTTCTCAATTTTATTACAATAATGTATAAGTTTGAAAAGATTCAATAATAGCGTTCAGTTTTTAAAAAATTTTTTTTTTTGGTGATGCAAAATTTTTTTTTTTATCAAATACCGAAAATTAACGCGAATTTTTAGCCATTTTAAACTTGCTCAACTTTATTAAACTAAAATTAAATTGGCTACAAAACTGCAACCCCAAGAATTTCCGACAAATTTTGTAAAAGGAACTATATTTTTATAAATAGTAAGTATGTATGTAAATAATAAATAAAAGGTCGAAACTTATCAAAAAGGCATGTCGGATAGTGTATATTTTATTTAAAATTTAAAAAAACCATTTAAGAGAATTTAGAATATTAAATTTTTAATGCTTCAACAGACCAGCCATCGTTGAATACACTATGTTGCAAAATTAAAATAAAATGCGTACGAAAAAAGCACTTATTTGATCTGAATAAAACCAAAATTCTTACGGTCACTGAAATTTTTTGCAAATGTTTCCCTATTTTCGGCAATTTTCGCACCAAATATAAATTAATAGAAGAAAATCAGCTGAAATTTTTCAAAAAAAAAATCTCACTCGATAGCTCACATTCTGCCACGGACACTTAGTAATTGTTTTATGATAGAAATTTCGTTATAATTAAATGAAAAGAAAATGTAGCAAGGAAAATGAAGTTCCTTATTAACTCTTTGCTTTCTTTTACACATTTCTATCTTCGCTGTGCTGAACTATGAATCCCCACTCTTAATACTGGTAATACACACACACACACACACACACCCGTGTACAAAATAACACATAAAATAGGTGGCGCAGTGTTAATTGAGGGTGTACTATTTCGCGCTAAATATCTGGGTTCCACACAACTGGTTTGCGAGGGTCAACCTACGAAATCAACACGCATGATGCAAGCCGAAGAAGCCGTCTCACGCATTAAGGTAAAGTACCACGAGAATTATAAAAACAAAACAACATTCGAAATCAAATATATTTTATAGTTATTTATATTTTTGGTAGTGCTTATTGGCCAATACCCCGCAATTCATTTGTACATTTTTACCTGCATGAAAAACAAAACATTTTGATCCCTTTATCTCATATTTTTAAATGGAAAAGTAAAATTCTATAATCGGAGGAGGCATTGAGATCAAGTTATAAACATAAAAAAGAATATCACTATTTCGCGTAACTCAACGATTTTGCTCCTTCCTTAAAGCCCGGCTGCACTATCGTAATTTATTGCTCATTCTTAATTTTATCATAAATCAAGAACCAAATCCGTAACAAATCGATAATAATCGAAAAATGTGTTCTCCCATAATCAAACTGGGCGCTGCATTTTGGAATATTAACATTTCACTCAAATGATCCTTGGTTTTTACTGCTTCTTGAAAATTTCTTTCATGATTATAAATTAAAAAAAAAGAAGATATTATCGCAATAAAATTTAAATTTCGTAAAAATTCACACATTTTTCGCGTTGATCAATTAACTAAGCAAGCCTGTGGCTACAAAGCTGTCAAGATAAATTACGAATGACAAGTGTGGACGCACTTGGTTTATGCGAAGTAATTTGCACAAAAATAAATAAATGACGTTGTAGTGTGTCCGGATTTTTAAGTGATTCACAATGTATCATAAATCACAAATTCATAAAATTTTAAATTGTAAAAGTTGTGTTATTGAATTGCATAGAAAAAATCATTAAAGTGAAGCAATTTTTGCATTTCTGAAATTATATGGCCGTGACTCATGACACAAAAGGACATTTTGAGAATTACCTGTCAATAAAACTGTTTGGCTGTGGTCACCAGTATGACCAGATAAATAAAATAGAGTGAGGCTAAAAACGGTTAGAAAATATTAGGTGCTATGAAAAAATAAGCTAAATAAAATTAATAAATTTTTGTATATTCGACAAATAAAATTGGTTGCGTTTAATGATTTTGTTTTTCAATTCTCGAAGTTCCACCCAAAACTCTACATTGGAGCTCACATTTATCTATAGTTTTGTTGAAAATGTTTGCACCTATAGTAAGATTAATTTTATTTGACTTGAAGAATAATTAGACTTCGCTTTTTCAGTGTGAGAAAATATTTCTGATTTGACAGTTTTTTACAAACCACCATTCAACTTTGAATTAATATATTTCTCGAAATTAGAGTCAAGCTGCTATGAATTATTTAATTTTTCGAAAGTTCATATTTTACGCAGTTATAAAAATAATATTTAATAAAACGGCTAGAAAAAAGCCACGAAGCTAGAACGAAAACTCTGATGTTATAGAACAAAAATAAATGTTTAACGTAGCCGCGAGAGGGCTAATAATAATGACTTTAAGATTAAAGTTGTTTTTAGCTTTGTCCTATTTCAACAACTCCGTCCAAGCAACTTTCCTCTTATTTTTCTTAATTTGCCCTGCAATCGCCTAAGCGTTCTTAGCCGATTCCACCATTACACGCCAGTTGTTGTTGTTGTTGTAACAGCATAAAACATTCCCAATAAAATTTTGGGGAAGGCTGCTGAAGTGACAGTCCTTGGCCGGAAATAAATCCGGGTCGTTCCGGTATCGTAGAACCGACTGTCGTGGAAACGATAACACGCCAGTCTTTGCCTTTGCTTTGCATATTGACGTCTGTCAACAATGACGCGAGTGCCAACAAGCGAATCCGCTGACTGTTTGTTTGTTGACTGAAGGTACTTCTTTTGCCCTCGTTCACCTCCGCTTCGCTTCTTTATCCAGCTTAGAAAAGGTAGAACTAATGGCGCTGTTGTTGGGGCTAAAGATGTCTATTTTATCGGCATACTCTTATAAAAAAATGGTACCTTATCTGTTTAACTCTCCATCTCGAATTATATTTTGCAACATAAAGTTATGTTAAAGAAGTCACATGATAGAAAGGTACTCTGCCTGAAACTTCGTTTGGTATCAAAAGGCTCGGTGAGGATCTGGTGCAGTGGTACTGTTGCTCAGCGTCATTTTATATAGCCATATTATTTTTGCAGGGATACACAATTCAAATATCGCGGCATATTCAGATGGTGCGTGTGGATCATCTTATCAGGGGTATTTTCCAAGATTTGGCGAATCATTAATATCTGGTCGAAGGTAAATTTCCCACATTGGTAAGGTCCAGTCAGTTCGTTGACGGTTGGTTTGAGCTTTTCCCCACAATATGCTCGAAAGAACCTTATATGAAATATTAAGGAGGCTAATCCCGCGGTAGTTGGGAAGGACCGCCTTTTTTGAAAATAAACTGGTATAGCTCAGTTGGTAATCCCTCAGCGCCAGCGGCTTTGTTGGTCTGTAGGCGCGTTACTATTGGCGGCCGCCTTAACTGAATATGGAAAATGCTAGCAAATTTCTGTTGGTCCCTCGACCGTGAAACACCTGACAATTTATTGAATAATGTTTTAAGTATTTTATGTAATCGTTTACAAGTCTGTACTTACATTTGTATGCATAACCATCCTTCAGTTTTTTTTTCAAAGTTTTCAATGAAACGGAGAATTTTCATTGCAGTTTCGATTTTTTTTTTTATTTTCCCTCTTTGAAGTAAATGTTATAATTTCATAACCCTTCAGTTAATTCTGAACAATGATCCCTTATTTTTCTCAAGGTAGAACGTTATTGGCAGAAAATTACTTAAATGTAACTAAATGCTTTATTGTAAAATTGTACAAAAAAGAGCTACCAAAGTT
This sequence comes from Anomoia purmunda, assembly GCA_951828415.1. Classification (NCBI taxonomy): domain Eukaryota; kingdom Metazoa; phylum Arthropoda; class Insecta; order Diptera; family Tephritidae; genus Anomoia; species Anomoia purmunda. The sequence continues at coordinate 43,097,351 of OX639995.1, forward strand.
GAAAATTTAAACAAAAATTGTGTAAATTTCAGATCGATTGCAAATTTTGTTCACAGATTCAAACTATTTTCGCGAAAGTAATTTTTGATCTAAAAAGTGCCAACATTTTTCTTTTGAAACATATATCAAAACCTTAAATAGCTAAAAAATTAAAAGAAAATTGGTTTTTGGTTTGGAAATTTTCCTTGTAAAGTGTTTTGTAGCACTGTGTTACTATTGTACAAAAATGCTGAAACCAGTTTAATTAATTCAAATAACAGATTTTTGTTAACTTTTATAATTTTTGAGTACATGAACTTTGTGCTTTCTTATTGTAAATCTAGTTATATATCTGGTTATCCGTACAACTAAAAAATAAATTATTTAGCTTGAAATTAATATACCAAGACTTCATGTACCCGCTAGATAAAAATCATTTACTAGAGTGGTTTTGTATAAATACTTACATATACATATAGCTATCGTATGTATGTATGTATGTATGTATGTATGTATGTAATTCTTAACATTTGAATATGCTTTGTATTTTCATGAACATTCTTTAACATCGTGCTGGACGAACCTAAAGGCTCTGGTAAGTATTCGACTCATTTTTCATGCTCGCACTTGCTTGTAAACAAAAACAAAAACAAAAACAAAAAACTGTTGAATTTAATATTGCTCGCATTTACTTTAAGAGACACTTTCTGAACCTCTACTTCACTTCCGTTTCAATTGATTTTCGACTTTTCCTTCCTTTTCCCTTCTAGGCACCCGACGGCGATGTACAGCCCAGCACCGAGGTGGACCTCTTCATATCAACGGAAAAGATAATGGTACTAAACACGGACCTCAAGGAAATCATGATGGACCATGCGTTGCGTACCATCTCCTATATTGCTGATATTGGCGATTTGGTTGTATTGATGGCGCGTCGTCGTTTCGTGCCGCAGGATATTGACGATGCGCCCAAACCGAATCGCACACCCAAAATGATCTGTCATGTCTTCGAGAGTGATGAGGCGCAATTTATCGCACAATCAATTGGGCAGGCATTCCAGGTGGCCTACATGGAGTTCCTTAAAGCGAACGGAATTGAGGATCATAGTTTTGTCAAAGAAATGGACTATCAAGAGGTGCTCAATAGTCAGGAGATATTCGGTGATGAGTTGGAGATATTCGCCAAGAAGGAATTGCAGAAGGAAGTTGTTGTACCGAAAGCCAAGGGCGAGATATTGGGTGTGGTGATTGTGGAGAGCGGTTGGGGATCTATGCTGCCCACAGTGGTCATTGCGAATCTCATGTCGTCGGGTGCTGCGGCGCGTTGTGGCCAATTGAATATTGGCGATCAATTGATTGCTATCAATGGGCTAAGTTTGGTCGGACTGCCGCTATCCACGTGTCAAACGTATATAAAAAATACAAAAAATCAGACTGTGGTAAAATTTACAGTGGTGCCATGCGCACCTGTGGTCGAAGTGAAGATCAAGCGACCCAATACAAAGTACCAACTGGGTTTCAGTGTGCAAAATGGCGTGGTAAGTGGCTGAAAAAGATACATACCTCCATATTAATTAATTAATCATTTTTTTTTTATAATTTTCATCGCAGATTTGTAGTTTGTTACGTGGCGGCATCGCTGAACGTGGTGGTGTGCGAGTGGGCCATCGCATAATCGAAATCAATAACCAAAGTGTAGTCGCTGTGCCGCATGAGAAGATCGTTAATCTGCTGGCGACTTCGGTGGGCGAGGTGAGAATGTGAATTAATTATATTTTCAAAACAATGCTGCTTGAACAATTATTGAAATGAAAAAGCATTTTTAGTATTTAGGGGATTCACAGGAAGTCACAAAATCATAAAATTTGTAGGTAGCTTAAAACTTTTTATATATGTATATAAAAATATGTGATTGTGAATTTTGAATAAATTTTTGTTAAATTCATAACACCAACACAAAACAACCCGGTTGCTACGCTATTTATAGTTGTTACCAAGGCGAATTTATAGAAGGTGATGGCATAAGAGCAGCGGATTTGATTTTTTTTTATTCACCTACATGTATTTTGTTTCTGCTTTTGCGTATGAGCTTTCAAAAGCCGTAAAAGCAAAAACAAAATGTATTTAAATTTTGACAACTCTTACGCAGAAACAAAAACAAAATATATAGGAATTTTGTAGTAGTACATATTTATAACACCACCTTCTATGAATTCGCCTTGGTTGTTACCTTACACGTAATACTATACAATCAACGATTGTGGAACACCTTTGGCCAAGAGGAAAAAACAAATGGATTGTTCGTTTCGAAAAATTTGTGCCATCTTGAATAAAAATAAAACCAATTTTTCGATTGTTATTTTTTTGGCTCTGAAATAATGTTGAATGGTGTATTTTTATAGCCAAAAACAAAATATTTTTATGAGTTATTTTTTTAAATTTTTAATCAAAAATTTTTATTATTTTTTTTTAGTTCAATTTGTCTCACTGTATTTGTTGACAAAATATAGCTCGATACATAATTTTTGTTTTCGAACAAAAGAGTAAAACTTTAAATTTATTATTATTTTTTTTTTATATAGTTGTTGAGGGCGAATTTTGAAATATTAAAGTAATAACTATCAACACATTCTTTTTTTTTTGTTGTGTGAGAACTCGGAATGTTTGCGGCCACCCGTCTTTCCACTTTTCCCAAAAACAATTTTATGGCGGCCCAAACCAGTCCGGACGTTTTTAATATTTTCTAAATGTATATTTTTTCAGTGATAAAACACTTGATGGATTGGCAAAAGTTAGCTCGGTATAGTTTTAATGTCACGACCTAAGTTGTGTAAACAAAAAATAAATAAAATATACATCTGAGCGAAATGAAAGGTCAAGCCATAAACAGCACAATTTAAGGGTAAATATTTTCGTTGGACCTTTTAAACCGTTAGTTGGAACCTAAACGTGTCAATTTGACCTTTACTTCATGAAACCATTCAAAAAAGAGTTTTGGAACGTCGTTAAAGGATTAAAAATAGAGAAAATTAGTCTTTAAAAAAATTTTAGCAGACCTTCTCAAACAAAATCTCTACAGAGAAACTAAAAACACATTTGCACCCTTCAAATAACACAACAACAGTTATTTATGCTCATCTTCATTAACATTAACACTGCAAACTTAACATAGCTGTTATGTAATTTGTACATAGAACTCGGCTCAATCGTACACAGAATATATCTGAGAAGATCCCTAGTAAAATTTTCCGTTCAATAATTCTTTAGAACATTTTAACCCCATAGGGACTTTCCAAATTTGGTTTTTGAGAGGTTTCTTAAAGTAAAGATTTAAACGGCACTTTTAGGTGGAAGCTAATGGGTTAAAATATTCTACGAAAATACGTCTGAAGAAATTTTACTCGGTCTTTTTTGATTCATTTCGCTCAGATATAGTTTAACCATTTTTTCTACGTTTTTAAAAAGAACTTTGGCCAGGACGGGAAAAAAACCAAGGCGTAGAAACTATGGCACCTGTCATTATTATAGCGCTGAAACCCAGTTGTAGTGGCATAGAAACAATTGTTATGCGATCAGTCTCGGCTTTGGCGTGGGAATAGGCCTGTAACAATGACAAAAAAACTAAGCAACCGGCTGACTCAGTGGGAACGGGCTGGGTTGCCTGTTATATGGGAGCAACGACAATATTACAAACAGATCAGCTGAACAATATTAGGTAGGGGCAACAACAAAATTAATACAACTGACCAAATGTACTAAGGGCAATTCCACACAAAAATACTACGACACAATAAACAAAAAGAAAAACTGTAGAGGTTTAGCCGAGGTGAGGTCCAACCAAAAAGTTACGAACCCATTCGCAATAACTCCCAAACTGGTGGGGGTAACTTTAACCCGCCAAATGACTGGGCTCAAGATGCGGGATGCTAAATGGACGAGATAAGGACAACAAATAGCGAGACCTAGCGACAGCACTAAAATACATCCAACCATTGGACAACACGTGAAGATCCTTATCGGCTTGGGTTGGGGTTTTGCCTCGACCACGGGGTGCTCCACAGGCATGACCTTCAATTCCTGGACCGCAAAATCTCAAATGCCAAAAGATTCTAAAAACAGAGTTCGCTTAAAAAAGGTGTTTCCACTTCCTCAGCTGAAACGAATCTTTTTCGGCACGCACCCTCGAGCTAGTTCAGCGCTGGTGTTGTTGGTGCCCATCATTATGGCGCCAGCCTTTAAAAACTCACCCGAATTTGGCCACCTTCACGAACACCACCAATGGTTTTTTGCCAAGCAAACAACAACCGGAATTTTTCACTGCCAGCATAGGGCGGAGAACAAAAATGTCGCAAGAGCGAGAATTGGTGACACCTCTTGTCAGCTCTTATCGCACATTTTTATACTTATACTCCCTACCCGTACTATTGCGGTCCTGTTAGGCTTATCGGCTGATTGGCAACGCATACCGATCACACCAGCCTTATGAAAACACTTGGAAATTTTTTGGGGATTTTGTGGCTAAAACTCGCTGCTGATGTTGCAGAGAAAGGAAAAACAGAGGAAGTTTTATTATATTGTTTTTGCCTTATATGTTTGGAAGCCAGTGTAATTTATTGAGCTCGAGGCCAGATTTTTAGTTTTCTTCCAAATGATATATTTTGTTGTATCTCTATAGATGATGGCGATTCATTTCAAAATTTTCACTTTTCACAAACAACATACTTTCTAAATTAAGCTACTTTCAAATTATTGCGCTCCGGTATTTTTTCTATATTAGCCTCTGAAATTGCAGTGTTTGTACGTGGGTGTCGAAATTCCTTAATTTCCTAACTAATTTTCTTTCAGATTCTAATGAAGACTATGCCGACATCAATGTTCCGATTACTTACCGGCCAGGAGAATCCAATCTACATTTAAGACATGCGTTTTTTTTTTTTTTTGAATAAAGATCACAAGTATGAAAAGTAAATAATAATAAAACCTACTAAAACATATATACAAACAAAATTACTTTGCTAATTAATAAACCGAAAACAAACTAACTTGCATAAGCAAATGTTGGAGTCACTTTTTCCAAAAAAAAAAAAAAAAAAAAAAAAAACACAAACACCAAAACTGATCAGCAAAAACCAAAATCATGAAATGAATAAAGAGAATTATACTTCAATTATTGAATTAATCAATTGTAAATTGCAGTTTGTTAACTATTCTAAAATCACAACAACAATAACTTTAGCAAATTGAAGAACTAAAATAAATGAAATGTTCATTAAAACCGTATAACTGTATAGACGAGTAAACGCATATAGTATTTATGTACTACATACATACATACAAACATAAATAGTATGTACATATATAATTAAATTTGGAGTAATGAAATGGAAAGCACTTCGTAAAAATAAAAACGCAAGCACATGCATATAAACCAAATAAAGCGAAAAACTGTTAAGTGTAAGCGTTCTATAAAAACAAAAAAAAAAAAAACAAAAAAAAACAAATAAAAACTAGCAATTTAAATTGGAGAAGCTAAATAATTATAATATATACTATGTAACTACTAAATCAGTTAGCTGCCTAACTAACTTGCGTTTTCTGCTCTAATATAACGCATACCAAAACACACACACACACACACGCGCGCGTACATGCGTACACACAAACAATTGAATTAAATTTATACAAAAAAAAAACAAAAATTATGCTAAATACTCGTACTATTTATTAACAAATGCAGCCATTAACGGTACACAAACTCGCGTTTCACATAAGTACATACATACATACAAAAAAGGAAACAAGCAAACACCTACATATACATATACACACATACCATATAGCAAAATTAAGAAATCAAATATCAATGCAGACAGACGATTGATAAGAAAAATATTTAAAAAAAATAAAAATAAAAAAACATATAATTATTACAATAATTTAGTTATACTAATTGTTAGAGTACTTAAAAGTGTTGAGAGATATTATGCATATAAAGTACATATACAAGCATACAAACATAAATAGAAACATACATACAGAAAAAGTATACAATTATAGTATATAGCGAATATAACAATTGAATTGAATAAAATGAAATTAAAGCAAAAACCGCAAGCCAAAAGCAGCCACAAATTTTCACACAACACACAAAACATCAATCGTAAACACGTTGACCTTTTGCAGAATTCGTCCTTACAGTGCTAGTGTTAGCTTAGTTGCTATTTTGCAAATAAAAAATATTTAAAAAGAAAAAAGTGTATAAAATACAGGCATACATACAAACAATCACATACATACTATGTACTATATTTTCTAATTTCAAATAATCCAAACGAGTAGTTAAAATGTAGCGCAATTAAACAAAGTAGCTTCTTATTTTTTTTGTAGAAAAATCACGACAATTGCTTCAAACTCTATATTTTTCCCCCCAAATTATACTTGCAATAAAAAAGCGGGTTTTATAAAATATTTTCATTTTCTTATGATAGCACTGTGCGCCAATTTTGAAGCAAACATTTGATGGATCGGTTTTCACTCGTATTTCCGAAAATGGTTCTATCCGAGAGTTGAGTTGAGTTTGTAAAAGTTCGTTCGAATTTTTTTTGTACGAACCACGAAAGTTCTCATGTGAAAAAAATAGTTCAAAGATATCTCTGAGCCAAATGAAAAGTGAAGACATATATGTATAGTAAAATGTCAAGGCAAATGTTTTCGTAGAACAGTTTAACTCATTGGTTCCCCACCTAAAATTATAGTTTTGAGCCTTACTTCAAGCAATCCCTCAAAAAGCAAATTTCGAACTATGCTAGAGGGTTAAAATTAATTCAGAATTATTCGCTGGAAAATTTCACTAGGGCTATTCTCAGACAAAAACTGTGTGCGATTAGAGCCGAACTATTATAGATAAACTAAAATAAAAACTAGTTTCGCATAAAAATTAAATAACAGCAATGTTTTTTCTGAGAAGACCCCTGGTATAATTTTTTTAAAACAGTTTAAAATCCTCTAACGACCTTTCAAATTTGTTTTTTGATGGGTTTCTGAAAGAACGTGTTCAAAACGACAGTTTTAGGTGGCAGTTAATGGGTTAAAATGTTCTACGGAAACATTGCCCGTGAAATTTTACTACACCACTCTTAATTTTTTTGTTGAAAAGGCCTTGGGAAGAGTTTGAAAAGACCTTGGGAAGAGTCATGAGTCACTTTAGTAAGCTGTACGAAAAGGACGTACGAAAGCTGAGAGAGTTTATTTAATTACCGTAAATATTTTATAATGGGCTTTGTTCAGCACTTTCAAATAAAAAAAATTTAACATCTGTCTCGAGATAAAAAAATTTATGAAACAAGATAATTGCTGCCAAATTTATACTTATTTGAAGGATATGTATATCAGATAAAATTTCTCTATAAAGCAATGCCGTTCTTTCGGAATTTGATTTCTTTTCGTCCGTCTGTTTGTTAATCTGTGCTCAAAAGAAAAGACAAATTTTGCTTTTGAATAAAATTTATTTTTTTTTTTTAGAAAATTGTACCTGTTAATCCAAGCCAGCAATTTTTTTGTATTGGGAAAAGAATCAAGTAAAAATGTACGCTGAATAAATGAAAGTCAGTATTTTATATTGGAAAATATAGTAAAACAAAAGATTTCCAGAATTTTTCAGGTGTGGCCGTAAGGATAGCAAGAACATTGAAAACTTTCCTCTAGGCAAATATTTGTTCTTTTCCTATTTCTTTTTTTTTTTCAAAACTATTACAAAAGTTAAGTCTCAGTCAAAAAAAAGAGCAACGCTTTCTCGAAAATGGTTAATAGTTATTTTTGAAAAATTGTTTGATAAAATTTCAATGAACTATAACAGTAGATTGCTTTATAAAAGCTTAAAAAATAGCAGTTATTTTTTATTTAAATACATCTTTTTTTATGAATGCGAAAACTTTTAAAAAATTTTATTTTTATTTATTTATATCATAAATAACAGTTATTGCTGATTACCAAATTACTTTTCTGATGATAAAATTTATTGAATGATTTTATTTAGATATAGAAATTACAAAAAAATGTCAACTTCTATTTATAAAAGTCATAAACAAATCAGTCAATGACTTTTTATTTTAAAAATTTTCGAAACACAATTTTAAAAGTTATTTTGATCAATAGTAGGAGTTCGAGTGAATTACTTCCGGATTTCGGCTTAAAAAATTCAATAAACTCATTGAATTTTTATGATCGTTTTTATAACAAAAAAATAACAGTAAAGCAAATTTTTTTTTTTTTAACAAAACCAATATCGAAAAAAAATTTATTTAGAAAGTTTAAATATTGGCTTTCTAATGGTCCTCGGATTGTGGAACGAAATTATGACTTTTTAAATTGTTGAACATTTTCCCAAATCAAATTTCCATAAATCAACTACCTTCTCACGACAGTCGGGCTTACGATACGGGTACAAACCGAATTTATTTGACGCAAAAGTTTTGTCATTTCTCAGTATGTGTTCTATAAAGTTTTCTGTTACAACAGCATTATGTACACCGGCACTAAGCTGGAGTGGTATCCGTTATGCGAGTAAATACATGCAGGCGTATTAAATTTGTTCGTCAATTTCCCTCTTAAAAAATGACTATCTTCCTTTTGATTTGTCGAATTTTGAAAAAAAAAAATTATTTTAAAAATGTATTGTCAAGAAAACAGCATAAATGCTTTGCAAAATTAGTTTAAGCTTCTTATAACAAAGCCCTTTAAAAATAGCGGAAATTAGTCGTATATAAAATGCATAAACCTCTGAAAAAAATATAGTTTTGATATAGATTTGGTGAATATGGTATGTTAGCTATGGCAAATATATTATGTAAATGTAGCATTGAAATAAAATATATTTATACTATTTAATTATAAAAAAAAAAACCATGATATATACCTTATATATATGTGTTGCGCAATGAAAATCATTGTAGATTGGTCGTTGAAAATAATTTGCCTACAATTACATACTAGATACAATAATGCTTGCTTAGATTTCCACACTCTACTCCTCGTATATGTAGATATCAAAACTGTGTGTAGTAGATTGCTTTTCTATCGCTAATAATATAGTCAATATATATTATATACATAATGATTTAGATGTAAAATTAATTTAGCAAACAATGATATTTCAAAAGTGACGTTAAATATATATGGATACATATGTATGTTCAAACAGACACCATGGCAATTGAGGCAATGTTAAAATTGTTTTTTTATTAGAAAGTATTATACATAGCTGGAATTTAACGTGGTAGTGTTTCCATTAAATAGACGTTCCTAAAACTATGAAATATCTGCAGATGGTACGTACCTACTCTTCATACATCCAGATTTTACGAATTTCATTTTTCATCTGTAGTTTCCGTGTTGCCTACTTTCAGACGCAGCTCTTATTTGTTTGGGAATTTTGAGATACGATAATTTAGTTTAATTTTGTAGGTTCTTCTGCTATTATTAGCTAAGTTTTTGAAGTTTGACTTTACTTTCGGCGTTTCAATCAGTGTTACCGTTATACTTAGCTGTTATACGTTACATTTTTACATTTCTACATTTCTACATTTTTTTTTTTTTGTTATACGATTAATAATTTCTCTGCAGTAAATGGAGTCTGAATATGCAGTAGGGATGTAGTTACAAAATCTGAATATTCTCATTCGTTTTTTTTTTTGCTTATACAGAGATGGCGCTAAAAAAGAACTATCTAAAAGCTAACGAAAGAGAAGAGAAAATTGTTCCATGACAAAAGCCTGAACACGGAGTGAACGTTTCCATAGGAAAAAGCTGGAGAACAGAAGGCGAGAATATCGACAAAAATTTTTTTTACAAATCAGCAAGAATTGCGATAGAAAAAACGGTATCTAGCGCAGTGCAAATTTAAAATTTTCGTTCATATTTTTTTTTTTTAATTTAGCACTTATTATTAACTTAATAATTTGTTTAACTACCCGCTCAATGCTGATGGTCTAACTAAACTTAGCAAATTTACAGTTGTCAGGTTTACTGCACCTAAAACTATGGCGAAAACAACTACAACGACTATTGACATCATTAGTGTGCTGAAACCCATTTTTGCCGACGCATATTTTTAGGCGCAATAAAAATGACAGCTGTCAGGTTGTTGAGTTTTGTCAGGTCATCAGCATGGGAGGAAACTTTTACCGCAAGTACTTCGTTTATTTGTACTTTTTATTTCTATTAACCAAAATATGATGCCATTTGTCAGGCATTGATTGCTGAGCTGAGTTGCATTATATTTTTCGTACTGAATGTTCTACTGAATTTGCCGCCCCTTCGCCGCAAATACTCTTGGGTAGCCTCTCAATGTAAATTTCTCTACGACACTTTGTGTAAAAATATCAAAAACACATTAAAAAAAGAATACTAGAGAATTTAATTTTTTTTTTTTTTTTTTTGAGAAAAAGTTTAAAACGCAAAATTTTGTATGTAGGTATATTTAAACATTCTCAAATATAAAGTCGCATACATTCAAAAAAAAAAAGGTCCAAATTTAGTTTCAGTTCGATTAGCTGTCAGAAAGGGGTCAATTTAGTCACGTAACAATCAGCCTTATTCTGCATTTCGACTCGAATCGAAATTTTCTCAGTTCGGCAACTTTGGTATTCTGCGTTTCGATGAGTTTCGATCAATCTTCGAAATTTACAATTTTATGTATTCTACATTGCGATCGTAGTTACCTTTTTGTAAGTTGAAATTTTTTTGGCGGAGGACGGTTAGATTTTTATTTTCGTGTGCTTTTAAAATATAATTTTCCCAAAAATGTGAGTAAACCTTGTTTTTGATAGTTGTAAAAGTCATCAATATGATTTTTTTTAAAGTTTTTTGGGATTTATTGATGTTTTTTGATATGTTTGCAGCAGTATGAAAAATTGGCTGATATAATGGCAACCAAAAGGAATATTGCGCAGGGCTTTCAAAAGCGACCGAAAGAGGAAGTGATGGAGTTTTGGGAGGGAATTGGAAATGCATAAAACTCTTGCTTCGCTTGCATTTTTTTGATCCACTCAGGGCAAAGTTTTCGTTGCATGACATCGACAAAATTAGAGAGTGACTTTGATACAGTTGACTGACCCATTCCGACATTATAATATGCGCCAACTCCATGTTGGTAACTGCCTTCCGCAAAAAATCTCAATGCAACCACTACGCGATGAAGCGAAGATAACGACATCAAAGTACTTGGTTGAGTTTCTTCCGCAAAAGTATCTAGGACATACTTGAAAGCGTCCTTATTAAGTCTAAAGTTTTTTTTTGAATCTAAATAAGTAAATCAATGAATTAAGACTTATCACTTTCAAACTCAATTTCTTATAATTCGTCACTCATCTGAAATGGATCACACATATCTCGCAATCTTCTCCTTTCAACTTTTGTGTCAGCATTTTCGGATGCGTTGTCGTCCTCCTCAAGTAGTATCGCCACGGCTATTGAATCCATTACGCGATTATATTTTTATTTATTTTATTTAAAAAGAAATAGTTTGGCCACGAATTTGTATCTGTTTGCTTTATTTTGTTTAAATTTCACACATTCCAAGGCAAACAGCTGATTTCGAAAAGGTTGCCGCTCTTCCTCTTTTTCTTTCGATTCCGTCGTAACTCGGAATACCTAATTCCAATCGATGCGGAGCGGAATGCGGGAACATAATAGAAATGCAGAATAGGGCTGAATAACGCTGATTCCTACCGCGAAAGACAAAATGAATAATAACTTCTTTTTTTTTTGATTTTGTGAATAGCTGTTTATATTTTCTGTGTAATTAGCTATTTCCTTTAAGCTCTAGAAAAAACTCTAAAATTTCGTCCTAGAAAACTACAAGCAAAACAGCAAAACTAGTGAAAAAGTAAAAACAAATTTGTTACTGTTACCTTTCCATAGCAAAATTAAAGAGATATACCACATATACATACATAGAATATATCCGCCTTCTGTCAGTGTGGCTTAGAATAGTGAAAATATGTGTTTGTATTATTCTCTAGACGCTATATGGAAGATGTACTATTTCTGATTATAGATACTCTTAAACTGGTGTGCTCTATGTAAATCTGGTATAAAAAACTGAAAAACAAAAACAAAAATCATTTAATAAATACGATTTTTTTTTATTTGTATGTATACTATTTGAAAAAAATAATTTAAATACATACTACTTACGTTCTAATGAATGACATCGCTGCTAACGTAACGTCACTTGCTTCTTAGTGTTGAGTTTTTGTATATATGCATACTATAAATGCTTACATTTATACCATTAAAGCTATATGTAACTACTATTACTATATTTTTTTATTCGAGCAGTTACAGTTGTTGCATAACGTGCAATTGACACCCACTATATATGTACATACCCAAGAAGCTTGTTTATGCGCCTAAATGTATGTGTTTTCTTATTTTCAAGTTTCGCAAGTGCTTTGCTTTCGGAGTTAGAAAAAAATGATAGAAAGAAAAACAAAAAAAAAACACAAATGAGAAATTTTTAGGCGAAAACGAATAAAGAAACGCAAACCAAAGTATGGAAAATAATAATTACTTATTATATAAACTCGTATGCTGAGCATTAAACTCACCACTTACACTCCCCCCCCCCCCCCCCCCCCCCCCCCCTAGAAGGAATATGTCAACCCACAATGAAAAAAATTTGTTAAGTACCAAAAGTTGTTGGATGCGAAAAATGTACATACATACTATGCATATGGAAAAATTTATGCATTATATATTTATGCATATACGAATATGTACAATAAAGTTAAACATACATACATACATATATAGATGATGAAAAACTTTATAAAAATGGTTTATCGTAATACAAAAAACTCGTATGTATTATTGTAATACTTATTCATTAAACGGTTTATTTAGATTCTATTGAAATTGTATTGAATTTGCAAATTGATTATGAACAAACTTCTCATAACTGAATCTACTATTATACATACACACACTTGCATATATACATTCACATACATTCACATACTAACTATATATTACACAAAACGCTAAACAAACTGAGCAAACTTAAACACTCATACTATACATATATGTATATACTATATATATATACACACACACACACACGTATGGATCAATACACAAACAAACCGAATATAACCATATAAATATACAAACAAAAAAAAAAGATTTAAAGTATAAAAAGTTTTAAAAGAGTTTTATTTCAAGTACTACAGTAATACTCAGAGGCGGATACAGAAAAAAATTCTTTTGGGTGGGTTCCAATTTAAAAATTTGTGATAGCGCACACCTGCATAGATGGTAAATAGGTTTTTAATCTTCATAAACTTGAAAATGATCGTTGGCTCGATAAAACTGTAACTGGCAGTGTTCCACCAATTCACAGAAATCGGCGTAAGTGTCATAAAATGGCCTATCGCAAATGTCCAAAGCTTTGATAAATATTGTGGGTCGTTGCATTGAAAAAATATTTTAACAAAACTCTGCATCCAGAAACAAATTTGATATGAGATATGAGTGGATATCAGTCGTTTATGCAAAATCGTCAATGAATTTAGGAACGTCGTAATAATAATAATTTGTCACTTACTCCATAGCTTGATGTTTGGCCTAACTTCACCTGCAATTTGTGGTATGATGTTGTAACAAACATTGAGGGCCCTACCGCCGACTACGAACTGCAAATGCAGAAATTTTTGTATAGCAAAAAAACACCGAGGGGCGAGCTCTGTTGGAAAAAAATGTTCCATAATTTTTTATGTCACTCGCCCCGGCTAGGATAGGAACCCGGGACACTCTCCACTACGACGGCAGGAACGTGGTTCGGACATATTTCTCAAAATACATCAACGGTTTTATCCAACTTTTCTTCATTAAGCTCTGCACATTTTTTTTTTTTAGTTTCCTTTTGTATCTTGGAGAGTAGAGTTCTCTATGTTTCATGAATCCAAATCAATCAAATCAAGCTCTTTTAAATACTGATCCAAAATGGAGAAGAAAATGGGCCGTCAATCATAGTCTTCATTGTTTCCCGTGGTGGATTTATTCCGATTTTTTTGACGTACTACTCGTCGCGAAACTACTTGATCCGTTCCAATAGCGTCTGCTCATTGAGTTGGTGATTAAAAAATGTCATTGAATCTGTTATCAGCTTGGATTTCTTCGATAATTTGGCCAAAATATTCTTTCTATAGATTTTGACTCTGATTTTTCGTCAAAATGAAGAAAGGTTTCACCATTGTTATTCACTATACAAATGTAAAGGGTGGTTAAATTTTAAGGGCCGATGTTGAATGTGAACTACACCTAAACGTCGAGTTTTTTTCTGCATGTCATTTGACATTTCTCAATTTCAGACTAATTCAATTTGAACATGGAAAGATACACAATCGAGCAATTGTCAGAATGCTGGCAAGAAATGGCAACAGTGGATGATCAATTTTCGAAGAAAATCATCTTCAGTGATGAGGCACATTTTCACCTCAGTGGATTCGTCAATAAGCAGAATTACCGCATTTGGGCGAATGATAATCCAAGAGTGATTATCGAAAAACCAATGCACCCACAAAGAGTGACTGTTTGGTGCGGTTTATGGGCTGGCGGCATCATCGGGCCGTATTTTTCCCAAAATGAGGCCGGTCAGGCAATTACTGTGAATGGTGTTCGCTATCGTGAGATGATAACGAACTTTTTATATCCCGAATTGGAACATATGGATGTGGACGATATGTGGTTCCAACAGGATGGTGCCACTTGCCACACAGCCAACGAAACAATGGCTCTTTTTTTCGCGACAAATTCAATGGCCGTGTTATCTCACGTGGTGGCGATGTCAATTGGCCACCAAGATCATGTGATTTGACACCGTTGGACTACTTTCTTTGGGGTTATTTGAAAGAAAAGGTGTACGTCGATAATCCAGTAACAATTCAAGAGCTAAAGGATGAGATAATTCGGCACATTAACGGCATAGAACCTCAATTATGCCACAGCGTCATCGAAAATTTGGACCACCGGATGGAGGTGTGCCGCCGAGGTCGCGGCGGACATTTGGCCGATATTTTGTTCCATACATAATTGAACCACACCATATTATCATAATAAAAAGAATTTACAATAATTTCCAAAATAATTTGTGTTTTATTCAAAATCAACATCGGCCCTTAAAATTTAACCACCCTTTATATCGCACTTACTTACACGACTATCGAACAGGTTTTATTAAAATAAACGATTTACTGTTTTTTCAAAAAATTCCCCTTGAAGTTCTGTACACATTTGAATATAATAAACATGGTTTCTGAATGCCTCAACGGCATCTTCAGATGCTAAAAAACGTGATGTTTTTTTTTTTCCTTACAAACCGGAACAGGAAGATGTGATAATTCTAGTGAGTATGGCAATGTGTTAATATTTCGGCTTTTGTCTTCTTCAAATATTAAACTCTTACATGGGCTTTATGAGAACTGACATAGGGCATTTAGCATTGAATGTACTTCGATAAAAGAAAGCGATGATTTTTTTCGAACTGCTTCGTGAACAAGACATTTTTGTGGAATTTAGCTCTATTTGAAGATCCCAAACGATAACTTGCTATTTTGTTTCGGGCTAGTGGGCATCGATCCAAGTTTCGTCAATCTTTTATGATACTATAATTTACTATTCTATTACTATTTTGATTAAACTTTTTTATTTCCCGCGTCCCATAGATGTTTCCTGGATGAGAAATTTTTCACTGTTGAAGAAGTTTTTAATAAGAAAAACGACAAAATCTACGCAGCAACGTCCAAAGAAGCAAAAAATGTTATTCTACGGGTGCAACGGGGTCACCATCCAGCTGATGTAATGGTTTGGTGGGAAAACTCCTGTAAAGGCGAGAAGAGATGTACTTTACTTCCGTGAAAAAGGAGTTAAAACTGGGGCAAAAATGTACCAGCAGGATGTTTAAGAAGGAGTGGTAACGCAGTCTTCTACTCCAACACACAAGCCAAAAATAAGCAGTGGCTTAAAATAAATATTCCTGGTTTCATAGCTGCAGATAATTGGCCGTCCAGATGTGAATTCATTGAAACTGTGCGTGCTGATATTGATCAATGGCCGAATCGATTGATGGCTCGTGTGAAAGCAAAAGGGGACCACTTCCAATAAAATTTTATACATCGCCCATTTAATATATGTATGCAGAATTAAATCCAAATAACTTTATTAAAAAATGCATCCATTTTTATAACGACCTGAACTTCTAACAAAACTTATGGCAGGATATAGTATAGATTTGTATGTATATATACTTTATAATATTTTGATCAAGAATTGTATTAACCAACTCAACTACGCTTTCCCATTTTAAAAAATTTCTCAGTTAATATACATATGTATCTAGTACAGACATACACCTAAATAAGCAGATTTAGTTACGCCGACAACCAAAAACGCAGAGTGAAACAAATATTTATTTATGTATCTATGTGGTTTTATTGACAGCGTTGCCGTTTAATGCTTCGAAATACCTTTTAAAATTTCAATAAATTAATATTCTTTTTGTTCATGCCAACTATGTAATGTACCTGATTTTCATTAGGTAAAATTGCTGACGACGAAATTACAACATGTTAGCAATTTATAATTTTGCATTGTCGCCACGTCCCAATTTTGTTCTTTTAGAATTACCTATTGAAGACCAGGCTTTAAATATCTGTCATAAGATATTTTCTTGTACATTGTTGTCTTAATTATATTATTTATAGGTATTTTAATATTTAGCGAAATCAGCGAAATTTCTTATTATTTACCGTTGGATTGAACATTAGCAAACGCTGGCATAATGCCACCTCTCTGTTAAGCCGCAGAAATTGCGCTGTTACTCCTCTTACAGTTTATATAAATAAATTCACGTTGTATAGAAGTATTTCTACATAAGAAAGTGTGCATATGAAAAAAGACAAATACATAGCGCACATATATATACATATATCACGTAGTAGATACATATGTATGTAGGTGAAACGTGTTTTAAATCTGAGGGCAAAAATACGTGGAGACCCCTACATACCTACTTATGTATGTATGTATAAACATATCTTCCACAGCTTTCCTAAAACACAGTGGTGAGTTGTTGCCTATTTACCACGGCTTCGGCCAATTGATGTTTGCTAGCTCAAAGCAAATTGTATTTTGCACAACGTCACTGATTACCAACTAACACGCGGTTTTGTTTGTTGCTTTGTTGTTTTATCGGCTGACGTCACCGCTGGCTTTGCCGGTCACGCGAGCAGCGCAATGTAGATATGTATAGCTATGTACATGAAAAGCACTAACAGTGGAGAACTGTTTAAATTCTCTGCTAACAGCGACGCTGACTTCGCTGGTAGCTATCTATGCTGTTGATAATTTTTATGCTAATGCCAGAGAACTTCTAAGAAATTTCTTATGCTTATTTTTTAAATTTCTTACAAGCTCTCTTGCTTCATGGCTTGAATTATTGCTGTTAACTCCCACGCAGCGAACTGCCATTTTATTTGAATGAAATTATTTTACATACTTACATACATGTACTACGTATGGATGTAGTTATGTATTTGTATATATTATGTTCAATGTTAAGGGTAATTTTAAAGATCTGTTTTTTACTATATGTATTTGCATGACATACTAAAATACATACATATGTATGTACATATGTATATGTCTATCTATTACTTAGCACAGCGTTTCTACTTATAAGACCAGCACTGTATTTATATATGCAGTAGCTCAAAGCGAAACTTTTACAGTGATTTTTTTATATACTCACAATGTTTTTCTACAATTTCTTCTGGAAATTCTGATTAAAAATTTTGAAATTTTACTATCGATAGTTTTTAATTTGCAGAATTTTTGTGAATTTTGTACAAAGTTTGAAATTTGGACTTATATAAGTAGTTTTTATTATAGAATAAACTATATTTTTACATACATTAAAAAACAAAAATTGGGGAAAAACATTATTACTTAAAAAAAGTCACTGCACGTGTTTCGATTTGAGCTACTGTATCTATGTATGTATGTACATACATACATATTTCCTTTACTTAAATTTAAAATGCGGCTTAAATGTTAAATATTAAAATGTATGTACATAAATCGAACAAAGCTTGCCTTGAGCAAACGACCAAAAAAACAGACAATCCAATTGCCTAATCCGACACGACACTTTGCTCCACGGCCTATTCCGTTTGTTTTGTTCGTCGTCGACAATTTTTTATAGTGAGATTCCAACACTAACATCACTTCCTTAGTTCTCGTTCAGACAGGGAAACTTTTGTCGCGGCAACTCGTTACTTGTAGGAGAGAGAGGGACGGGGAAAGGGAAGGGCACCGAGTTGATCGTGCTCGGGCGACACGCTTTGTGTTCTTATTCGTCTCAGTCGGCAGCTAAGAAATTTGACATTCCTTTTCATTTAGAAATTCTTTCAGTGGTTGCAGTTTTGTTGAGTTTTAAGTGAATACATGCGATAAGTTGAAATTTTGTTCTTATTTTTTTGCGATTAAATATACACATGTGTATGCATATACTATACATATTAACGTAAATTATGTTAAAACTTCATTTTTCAATCACCTTTTACTTATAATCACACAATTTATCAGAATGGTAAACGCCACTTAAGCGAAGCGTACAGAAATTTGCGAAAATGATATAAAATGAAATGTCAGAAAATTGCCTGAACAGAGTTGCTCTGTGTGAACGCGACGAGCAACACCAAAAGGGAAATCGCCGATAATAAGCAACAAAAGTTTCCCCGTTTGAACACTGTCTTACGGGGTTTCGGTGTGGCTTTATTGTTTACGCTACGCGAGCAGTTTACACCATCCATTGCACTACGCCAGTTGGCTAAATAAACAGTGAGTGAAGCCGACACCGCTGTTCGCTGTTCGCTGTTCGCTGTTCGCTGTTACTTCTTTCTCCTCTGCTGTTCGTGCACTGTTATCGCACGGCAACTATTTGAAATTCACAATGCGCTGGTTCACAGTTACGACAAGCCAACAGATATTTCAGTTGCTTTTCGGCTGTCAGTGAGTGCGTTTGGTTCGGTTTGGTTTTTGGATTGGATTGGTTTGGTTTGGTAAATCCGTTGTCTGGTTCCATTGTCGTTGGCTCACTCGCACCTTCGCTCTTGTTGGTTTGATTTTTGTGAGCGCCACAATTGCAGTGATTGTGTATATTGTTATTGTAAAGTGGATTTCACACAGCATTCGTGTGCCCTCGAAATTTTTGAAAGCTAGCCAGCCAGCCAGCAACAGCAGCAGCAGAAGAAATCAGCGTTGTCGTTGACGACGTAACCACCATCATCATCATCATCATAATTGTGTTTATTTGTGAACTGAGCGCTGCAGCATCGAATATCTCACCGCACAGCAGGGCATACATACATACATATATCCATATGTATGCACATACATATACTTGCTTTACATATAAATACACTACGTAAGCATATAACATAGCCGCCGTAAAGTAGCGACAGTATCAAATTAATTCCAATTCACTATTGTGGGCATAGAGTTGCCGTTTCGAAGTGCAGTCAGTAGTTAGTAAGTCTGACTTCCATTTTTTTTTTTGTTAGTTTGTATGGTTTCGCAATTGCTGCCTTCGTCGACGCCACACTGACTTTCGAAGCCTATCAAGTCGTTTGCGTCTCTGTTTCTGTCTTATACGGGTACGCCGCGCAGCCATAGTCATTCCACTATACCACAAGGTGTGGGGAAATCGATCGATTACGTAGCTTCGCATATGTACAACGTGTGTGTGTTTGTGGTTAAAGTGATTGGAAGCAAAGTAGAAAAAAGAAAATTTTACATTTTGGGTTTGTCTTTCTAAAAACCTGTGAAAACTTTTCAAAAAATAAAACATTAAAAACTTGAAAATTAATTAGAATTATAAAAGAAAAGTGTGAAGCAAATAAAGCAGTAAAAGCTGAAAATTACGCTTTACCTTCAACGTTAAATAGATAGTAACTGTTTTATTACGGCATGGAGAAATCTACGGATTCCGCGACTACACCGACGTCACCGTCACCGTCATCGTCAAATACAGTCGTTGGTGGAGCATCCTCAACGTCGACGTCTAGTGATGGTAGCAGTAATCCTACAATGACCAGTTATTTGATGCCACCACCCCCCTCTAAAGCGTCCTATGGACCAACAAGTAATAGTAGTAAATCAGGTATAGGGTGTGGTCCATCCACACACAGACTAGCAGCACAGGAGTCTGAGAAAATAAGAGCTGGAGCTCCCAACTCTGTTACTTCCGCTAAAACTACCACTAATGATGCCTCAAATGCTACATACCACACCATAACAGCTTCGTCAGTATCCACCAACTCAAATAGCAAAGGCTCGTCAACATCCGCAATAGCTGCCGCAATGGCTAAACATGGCACATTCATACTACCCTCCTCGCGCATTTTGCCTACTAACAGTTCAATTGCCGCCACCACATTGCAACACACATCGCCCCCACATGCTGTACAACTACCCCACATCAACTTGAATATAAATACGACGACTGGTGGTAATTTTGGTGTGACAGTAGATCCTCAAATCTCGGTGGAGAACTTAAAGAAGATAATTGCTAAAAAGCTTAAGGTGGCAAAGGATCGAATTTGTTTGCTGCATCGTGAAAAGTGAGTAGATAGACAGTAGAATAAGTTTAATACGCAAATTTTTTATTTAGGTATTTGCATATGTAGATCTGTATGTAAGTATATCCTGATTAGTTTGTGTGTAACTCAGAAAATGTTGATAATTTCGTTATAGGAGAATTCTTGCAATGATTAAACCTCAAAAGTACTGAACTGCTTTCAATATTTCTTTTATTTAAATTAAACGCTTGCGAAAAACCACGGATTGGAATAGTTATTTTTTTTTTCTTTTTTTTAAGAATATGTACATACATACATTAGGGTTCTCCCATACAAAAGGTTTTGCCAACAGAACTGATAAAATTATTATATTTTAAGACATCAACCACAATATTTCACAATAATATTAATATTTTGATGGACTGATTTGAAAATACCCTTAATTTTAGAAGTGTTTTATAATATTAAAAAAAAATATTTCAGTGTCGTCAAAACATTTTAAGCTTAAAAGTTTCACGTAAAAATATTTGCCTAAACATTTTTTTTCCAGAAAATCATAGTTAGCAAAAGCTTGAATAACTCAGCCAAAACTTAAGCGATCTAGACTGATAATAGACATATCATTGAAAAGGTATTTGCTCATCCTTTTTATTTGAAATTATGTGAAAAAAATTTGTTTAATTTTTTAAGTAAAAAAATTTTTATTATATTTATTATTATTATATTTAAAAAAAAATTTATTTTTGGAATAATTTTCAAATCGATCCAGCTCACGTAAATCTTAATATTTTTCGGGATATTTTGGCGTAAGTCGGGCGTTTGTTAGTATTTTTATAAACTTTATCTGCCTTAATTGATTTAAATGTTCCAAAATATTTCACAGTAATATTATGATTTAAACGGACCGATTTGGAATTACCAGTTTTATAGTTTTCTTTTTCCTTTTTTTTTTTAATATTTTTCAAAAAAAATTGCCGCAGTGTGGGCAAAATATTTTAAACTTAAAATTATTATTTTTTAAATGAACCCTAGTTTTTATTTAAATAAATTGTTGCACAAATAGATACATAAAATTTAATACGTTGCATTTCTTAAGGCGTTACCTCGGGTATTTGCTGTTTTTTTTATAAAATTTAATTGCCTATCCAAACCTTTAAAATTTTGTTAAAAACAACATTTAAAATATTAGAAAATGTTTTCAGTATATCGCTATTATGGGCATGGGTTAATTTGCAATATATACACAAAATATTGTGAAAAATATTATGGGTATTTTCTAAATGCTTCATTACATCGTAAATAAACCGGTTTTCCATACAAAATTAAGTAAGGTTAAAAGGTTTACGTTTATTACGTTGCATTTAAGCGTTAAGATGAATACCCACATTTTGCTGAAACTTTTTTTGTATAGAGTATGAAGCACCTTAAAATGAATGTATCCAGGCATATAATAACACTTCCCCAAGTTTTAATCCAACGTTGATTACTGCCGCTGCCAAATGACTGATATTGATTCTCCATAAAGCCTAAGCAAACAACAACCCAATATACATACATAAGTAGTTATGTTGGCGACAGCCAGCGCTGGCATGGAAAACGAAATGGCCGCGTTATTGGCCACCATTCTCTCTACATACATACATATCTGGAAGTACAGAAAACATGATTCCCTTTTGACAACTGAAGCAGCCTGCACCAGCCAGCCATCAGCCACTAGCATAGCAACCTCAGCAGCATACTTTTTACGTTTCTACACATCCGATTTTTCATCGTAATATGTTGCTCCCGACCAACCAGGCAGCTCTTTGTTATGCTTTGTGATAGTCATTGCCATACATACGATATGTATGTACATATGTATTTTTTACTTTTGTATTTTATGTATAACTGCTCATACTTGTTTGCCATGTTCATTTATATGCTGATGTTATGCTTTGCTGCCTCTCCAAAGCGCTATGTACATACATACGTACATATATCCAATATGATGCGGCATTTTAGTGTTTTTTTTTTGTCACTAAACTGAATCCCTCCGCCATCCAGTTTTGCTCTTTGGTGTTTACACTCTGCCTTCTACGAACTCGCAATCTTAATGAGTATATTTCTCTGTGGATGTACAATACATCTGCGAGTAGAATGTCTGGAAGGAGTAGGAGTAGTGGCTGTAATGCTCGGACGGAGTTGTAGAGAACAAGGGAAGTTGTTGAAGAGGTTTAAATAAGTGGTGGGAAAATTAAATTGTACGCGCTTGAATCTTAGACAGCGATTTTTGTAAGCAGTTAATACAGAGAGTTTATTCTTGGGGTGCAGCAGGTGATAGAAAGAAATTTATGAGTTTTAATAAACTTTACAATACACCACATACAGCGGGGTATCATCGGGGCAACCAAATTTCAGTTCAACTGATTTCCAAAGGAAAAAGTGAGGTTAAATTTGACTATTTTCGCAACTTTTAACAAGAAATATCTCAAAAACTAAATGCCTCCGAATGAATGTGGGGCTCTCAAATTTGTGATCTAGAAAATACCCTTAAAAATTTGGTTATTTGAATATAATAAGCCATAAATGTTTCCTAAAAATTTTATGAAAATTTAACCAAATTAAGAAAAATTACGTCAGGGTTATTAATTTTTTTCTTATAATTTTCACTTTTATGGGTTGCAGTTCATATTCAATTCTGATATAATAATGTGCAGGATTAAAATTTCTAAAATGATATTTCATAAAAAAAATATCGAAAATCAATGAAAATTTTTAGGAACTTCAAATTTACACTTTATTATAATTGAATTGTGCTATACCAGAAAAACTTCTGAAACTCTGAGAAAAAAAATTCAAGTTTTAACGTGAATTTTTTTTTTTTTCAAATTTAAAATTTTAATTCTTATGTTTTATGTACATTATTGAGTGAAATATATTTTTATTTAAAACTGAACCATTTTTCCTTCGATACATGTACAGTCATGTCAAATAAAAATTGGAATACGCCATTTTATCCAGTTTTCGGTGTTCTTCTTTTAATTGTTTTTGTCTCTTTTTTTTTTAAAGTCTAGCTCATTATATAACGAGCCCCATATATGTAAATCCATATTTCTAACTTTTTAAAAAATTACAACACAAACTGTTTACTCAAAATTCTTTGAAAAAATTTAAGTATGCAGCTTTAAAGCCCCCTAAATTCTAAAATCATAAAGTGCAAGTTTCGTTTAGTTTAAAATTACCGTATATTTTTGATAATTTTTCATGCTTAACATTTTTCATTCGGTTTTTACCAAAATATATCTCATTTTATATACATAAAAACCCATATACATACATATGTATGTATGTACATACATACGAACTTCAAAAATTATAACCACCAAATATGTGTGTTTGAAATAATAAAAGTTCCAAAAGTTTCGATCTAACCTTTTTCTCGTTATCTAGAACTTTTTGTAGATAATGCGATAGTTCTCAACAGTGTCTCCGATCGTCTTCTAATCTTCCACCTTAGAATAACACATTAGAGTTCGATTCGTTTTCTAATCGTTGTCTAGCCTTTTATATATTTTTTTGGGAATAGTAAAATAAAAAATAATTAAATTAAAATCATGTATCATTGAATCAAATTCAAGGCGTAATTTTTTTATTCTAATCTTTAGCTCACCAATTTCCAGAAATATAATTTTCTAGATTTTTTGTCTTCTCATCCGCCGCTGATAAATACCCTGGTAACATTAAAAAAAAACTTGGCTTTATTTACGTGAAAAGTGTTTATTACTTGTAGTAAAATTACTGCATAGTAAAATTTAAATTTCATTTGTCTGTTTATAAATTAAATTGTTTTCAAATATGTACATGTGCACATATACAAACGTACATATGTACATACATACATATATACTCTTATTTTGACAACCATTTTCAAACATATGTGCATACGCATGTACATACATATGTATGTATGTATGTGCCAACACTTTTTTTTAGGAAAGAAAACCAAAACGTAAAATCGGTATTGCATAACTTCTAAACAACAGGAACTACAACAACACCAACTGTGCTACCAGTACATTATTATCATCATTATCGTCATAAAAATATCAAAGTAAATAAAGTCAGCAGCAATAACGGCAGCAGCTGAAGCAGCAACTGGCGCAAGAACAGCAACAGCGTAAAATAAATGAAAATGACAATGACTATACGACGCAGCGACGTATGCGGCGTTTACCCAGGCAGAGCAAGTGCCGGCAAAATTTCTTCTTTTTTTTGTTTTAGATTGCACTGGGTAACAGCGATGGTGGAGCAAACGGGGTGATCGGCTGCTGCACAAACGGGTGGTCGAATAGCCAAATTGGCAAATGGCAAACGGTTGTTTGTAGAATTGGCGCTCAGAGTTGCTCGTATTGCGTTTGTGTGCACTCGTGTGATGGGACCCACTACATACATATGCACATACATACATACATACATATGTACATATATGGGTGTTATTTGAATTTGTATGTGTATCTATTCGCAGCGTCGCCTAGTCGAATTGTTATTGTCCGCTATTAGGCAGCCATATACATATGTATGTACATGAATATACTTGTACATTTGTATGTACGTATTTTGCTTTGTTCGTTTCGCTTTCGCTGCCATCGCAATTCGCTGCGCCCACCTTTAGCCCCCTTCGCTGGCGTCATAACGCGCCTATTCTACAAGCTATGCAATAGAGAATATTAGCAATTGCAGCTGTAATTACATTGCATTCACCGCACACCAGAATTTTTGCAACTCCCTTGCTCCACCTTACGAACCGCAATACACCTTCCATTCAATAGCTCACGCCATGCCGCAACCGAGTGCCGGGCCCGGCAAATAAGGCTAAAGTTTTGTGTTCTCGCGGATTTTTTATTCATTCATTCTTTGCTACGATTTGATACGTTTTTTTGTAGTTTATGCTCTTTCTCTGTTTTTGCTTATAAGTATTGTATAAGTTATTGTTTGTTCTTATAATATTTTGCGTTTTTTGCTTTCTATTGTTGTTATTAATTGTTCATTCCTAATATTGGTGCATTACACTGAAATTCAGTTTCGGTCTCACAAGTTAAAAACAAGTGATAAAGGCAAAAAAAAGAACTAGTGAGTTATAACCGCGCACTTTTGTAGAACTCAGATGTGGAATATGTAAAAAAAAGTCGAGCTTACACTGTCATAAAGAATCGGTCTATTTTTAGTTTGAATATTAATATAATAAAAATGTATTTTATAGGCAAGGCAGATTACAACCTTAATTTTGCATTTACTTATGAATTAAGCACATACTAATGTGTATTAGCTTCCCGAGAACACCGGCTTGATTTTTTTCAAACGAACACGATTGACGATCCATACGTACGCTTGTTTCGTATTCAATAGGCTTCTTTGTGTGTGTGCGTTTGGTTTTGGCTCACACAGGTCTAAATGCACAAGGTTTTCGTCTGTTTGGTGAAAGTTAAATGCGCATTTAGTGCCTTTAAAGCCAGCACATATTTAGGTTCGATAACGATTAATATGTTTCTCAAAGTTAGAAGGTTAGAATAAGTTTAGAGAAACTGTCAAGAATTATAACATTTACCACTTGTGGCTTAGCTTTCTATTTCGAGAAAATTTTATATGTCTGAACGAATCCTCATGTTTAATTCTAATTAATTTCTATTGAGAAATTTAAATTGCAACTTTCTGTAATAAAACTGAAAAAGGTTTAGAACGATTAGAGAACTAATTATGGAAACATCCTAAAATTCATATTAGAAGGTTATTAGCTAATAATCTAATAACGTTTTTCTAAGCGTTTTGGTTGTGAATGCCATGATGTAAGAATGTTTCTAAAAATGTCTGTGATGGTTCCGAAACTCTAGGTGCTAATTTTCTCATTGCCTTCTAATCGATATCTAACCACTTGGTTTGCAGTTATGGGCACATTAAATGAAACAATAGTGTTATGATTTTCATACAAGTAGGGAATCATAAGTGCCGAAAACTAAAAACTTTGCAGAGCATGAATGACTGGCCTGTTCTTCATTCAACGATGCAGTTCCAGCAAACGTATGCAGCTTCTCTTTTGACTGACCTCCATTGTTCCGTTTCCGCATCTCAGGCTTCGTCGTCACAAGCTTCCAAGGCGGTGGCAGGGCGTCAACAGAGGCAGTATCAAGTGATAAGAGGACGTAGTTTTCTCTATTATATACATACATATCAAGCATCTCTTGTATTGCTCTCTCACGCCGGCGCTCTTCATAGCGCTCAAATTGCAATTTGCAAAAGGCATTTTTGGAGGATAAGGTCTGAAGCTGGGGTAGATAGAACGCACACACATTAACATGTATGTACATATGTACCGTACATTTATTTGAATGTCTTTTTATGCAGCTTCTCACCGGCGATTTCGCTCGGTATATTTTTGGATTGTTGAATGTTAATGCATATATGTATGTATATGTACATATGTACATTTTGCTAGATATTTCCTTTTCCTTTGGTGCATTTCTGCCGTTCTTCATAAATGCGCTACTTCGTTGTTTTGCAGCTGATAATGGTGGCCCTCAAGATATTTTTGAAATTTCTTTTAGTGAATTGCTTTATTTTCCTCAGATGAATAGTGGCTTGCATCGATTTGCATATGTTTTTATTGTAGCTCAGCATGTGCTGCAACTGCCACCGCTTCTACTGCCTGTGCTGCTGCTGCCGAAGTTACTGTTGGTGTTACTGTTATCGTCAGTTTGCCATATGGATGTAGTATAAACGTTCATAAAGTTATATATAATACATACGCTTGAGTGCTAAAGTGGCTTTGTAGGCAGGCAGGCAGGCAGGCAGGCAAGCATGCGATTTCCTTTGTTTCCAGCAGCAACAGAGTGAGACTAGCAACCAAACAGCTCTTATCTACTTTCCTATTGATACCCCAACATCTATTGCTGAGGGCAGATACGATATGAAATGCTTCCGTTTACCGAGTGTAGACTCAAGCAAGCTTTAAAACAAATAACAAATACATAGAAATCTAGATACCTATGTATATATGTATGTATGTACATAGATGCGCACACACACACATACACACACATAGATTAATCGTCCAAGAATAGCCATTTTATACTAAAATCTGTTTGTACTACACTACACACAATCACACACACACACACACTTTTTTTCGTAGCGTCAGTTAGTCAGGTGCATACCCACGCCTATAGACAAACTCACGCACATATTGAATCGTTAGTTTGTTTGCTCGTGTTGGCATCTGGGTATCTACACTTTGGTGTATATAACATTTAGAGGTAAACATCTGTAGATATACATATACATATACGAGTACCGACATCGAATCTGTCAAAAGCGTTGCCATAAGGGAAGGTCTATCTTCAAAATGAAGATTTTTTTTAGCTGTTTATCAATTGAAGATTTTTCTAACTTCCAAAAATTGCACTGAAAATACATATTTTTGCAATTAAAATTTTCATATATCCCATAAATTTTGCTTATTAGTTAATATATTGACATATCCACACTGGATGCCACTGTCGGTTTTGTGAACAAATTTGATTACAATTGTGGCACAAATGGTAACGATGTCAACAGTTGGTCGCAAAAAATTCCAATTATTACATACTTCACGGGGCTCTGTTGTCACGTTTACATGCAATTTACACAAAACCAAGATGGAATTTGTAGGATTAAAATTGTTCATTATTTTTTCGATCTATGAAAAGTGTAAATTGGCTAATCATAAGTTGCTAAATCCTTTCAAACAATTGGCCACGTGGTGTTTTTTTTATAATATTAACTATGTTTTTCATGATACATTTTTGTAGTTAGTTTTTATAACACAAAAAAAAAACAATACAAATTTCAAACTTTGTATAAAATTTATAACATTTTTTTTAATTTCAGAATTTTTTGGGTATTCAGTTGTGTAGCTTCAATTTTAGCATAATACTGTGCAAGTCTGAAGTGGCTAAAAGTTTCCAGTTGATTTTTTGCAATTTCTTGAGATTTTAGTCTCTCTAGAATTCTCGTTGGTTTTTAATATTTTTGTGTGCTGACATACGAACTGCACACGTTAAATGGAAAAAAGTTTCCCAAATCTCACTTTTATAAAAAATTAACGAAAAAATTGATATTGAAAAACATTTTAAATATTAAAAAAAAATCAGTTATTTGAGTCACCGTATAACCCAAAAAGAATTATAAAAAACTGAAATAGTTTTATTTTTTTTAATGTGTATAAATAACAAGCGTTATACTTTATTTTTATCGAATCTTAGAATAAATTTTTAAAGGTATTCCCTTCATAAGGTTTTAGAGAACAGCTCCTATGCACACAATACTTCCAGTGCTCCTTCTCAAGAAGTGAGTCGGCAATGTGTTAAGCAAATAATGCCAGTTACACATAAAAAATAACTCCTTCTATGAGCTGTTCTTTCGAAACCGGGAATGCAATTGAATGCGTTTCATTTAAAAAATAATTCAGGAAATTATGGAGATAGTAAACCCTTCCTCGTTCTAGAGAAGGGCTTCCGTAATTGCTTTTACTTCTCTTTTCCTCTTGGATTCCCTTTTATAATCAAAAATTCAATAAGCATACGAAAATTGTTAAGATCCAAAACCGCTCACAATTTTTGGAAGATATTTTAACATTTAATGATAGGTATCCAGCTCTCAAGAAAAATCACAAGAAATATTTTTCACTATTTCAGTTGCTTGAAAAAGTAAAATGCCGTTGCTGTAAATCTTCTTGTAGAAATTAATATACGAGAATTTATTTCTTGAGTACTGCAAAGTAATTAAAGAAATTTTGATAGAAGATACAATAATTTCCTTTTCGTTTTGTTTGAGTGCTGGATGCTTAGCATAATTCAATTGAGGATTTTTTTTTTAATATGACAGATTTTTTTATACCACATCCTCTGGCAACGCTGGCTGTGAAGTGGATGTATTTAGATACTTATTACTCTCTGTTGTTGCATGCTCTCTTGCTGCTTGTACCCAACATTCTTTGTGCTTTTCTTCGCATTCCTACGGCACGCTTGAGATAGGGCTCGCTATTGTAATTGTTATAAACTATTATTGCATTGTACATAGCCTACATATTTACATAAATATGTACATATGTACATATGCACATAATACTCAATCAAATGTACTTTCCGCATTTTTTAAATTTACTCTTTCTTTTCTTTATATGAAATTTGCTCAAACTGAAATAATTTCGTGTGCATGCTATCCACGATACAGAAATAAAAATGTGCATATTTAGTTTTTAAAGTAGGTAGCTAAATATTAAAAATGTTTTTCAAGTTTACCTCTTTCCGACACATTAACTTCCCTTTTTCATTTCCAATGTTTTGCGTTGTTGGATAATGTAGATAGGCATTTGTAAATAACTACGCAGCCTAACTGATAGCAATTGTTACTTTCCGTTTCCCCATTTTGCTTTTTGTTTCCCGTATAACACTCCCATTTGATTTCGCTTAACCCATTATTATTGCATTACTTATTTACACATTTTATTTAGTTACCCTTAAAAAAAGTGAATGTGTGTATAAACAATGGATTATGTTATATACGGAAACGTGTATGCTTTTTGTTTTTTTTTTTTAAGTTACCCTGCAGTGAAAAGCTATGATTATCGAGAGCCACTCTAGTTCATGAACTAGTTTTAATCCGGATTGACTGAATATTCCGTCTGCGCGATTGAATTATACCAGATGCTGAATAATCTCTTTTCCGTTCTTGTCGCGATTAGCGCCACCTGTTTTCGAAGGGTGGAGCAGGTATATGGCACTGATGAATTTGTATTTCTTATAATATCACCATCTTTTAAAAAAAATAGAAGAAGAGGCAATAGTTAAGTAGATTAGTACGTAGTTAGGTACTAGTTCAGAACTAGTGAGTTTTATTTTTCATGCACATAAATAGTATGTACATACTATGCATGCCATATTCAGGTGTGTTTGTCATTGAAAGGCAAAACTTTTAAATTGAAAGTTTTTACACTCAAATTTTGTCGGAATTCGCAAACTTGAGCCAATTATTACATTAAACTACACTCAAAAAAAAAAGTTATCTGAACTGGAGAAAAACAATTATCAAAATAAATTTTTTTAAAAGATCGAACGACGGCGGTAACGCAGGGAATTTTTGTCTTGTTCACCCGTTTAAACTGACTAATCTCCGAAATTACTGAATCGACACTTCGGTCATAACATAGGTTATATTTAATTAAAATATTAGATGGGATTAAAAATCAAAAACCAACTTATCTAACAAACTCCCCTCTTCCTCTGGTCCGACCCCGTCGAAACTGCTCACTTTCTGGACCTCCCCCTAGATGAGTTTGAGGACCATGTGTGAATTCGTTTTTCATTGGGCGTGACTAACCGCTACAACAACAACAACA
This sequence comes from Anomoia purmunda, assembly GCA_951828415.1. NCBI lineage: Eukaryota > Metazoa > Arthropoda > Insecta > Diptera > Tephritidae > Anomoia > Anomoia purmunda. The sequence continues at coordinate 43,128,374 of OX639995.1, forward strand.
TGGGATAAAAAAAAATGTTTTTGAAAAAATGGCTTACAATCATTTATTTTTGGTATACAATTTTATTTTTTAACAGCAAAAAAGTGTGCCGATGTTTATTTTTAGTTGTTGATTTGTTGTTTTTAAGTGTAGCGATGTACACTTTGTATAGCTGATTTAAATTAAAGAAATATTTCCTCTGTTTCGGAAATGAGATTTTTTCTGAGTGTACCAATGTATACTACATTCTCCCTTTTTAAAATTTCATGAATGAAAGGGAAGCGAATATCAATTTGAATGAAGAGCTGCATTCAATAGGAATTTAGAAAACATTATTTTGTACTATCAGGTAATTTAAGAAAGCAACCAACTGAGATTTGTAGTTAAAATTTTTAATCTGGCAACATTGCTTAGGGCGAATCTTTCGGTATGTTATGAAGATATACGCGATCTGATCTGATGTGCGAATATCTCTAAAGATGGAGATTTCTTATAAATAAAAATAATTATAATATAAAAAAAAACGTTCAAGCTTAAAAGGTTTGTTTAAAAACATTTAAAAAAGTTTTGATCTAAATCATAATAATGCAAATTATATGCAAAAATTTAATGAGCTACAAAACTGGATATCCAAGAGTTTCCCAAAATTCCTAATTAAAAAGTTTAAAAATTTGATGGAAATTTGTTGAGTTTTTATAATTTGTGTAGAAAGTATTTTTGTTCTATTTGGAACTAAAGTTTTTTAAGAATAACGTAAATCGAAAAATAATAAGAAAAATATTGTAAGCATTAATAAAAATTCTCTCAGTAGTCAATTGTTTGACTCACCACTGTAAATTGTTCCCGAGGTATTTTTTTTTTTGTTGCAATGTTTTTTTTTATAATAAGAACAGATCTTCGATTTGATTTGCATTAAATGAATTAGACAATTTGAAATAACGGCACCATTTTTGTAATTTTTTCTCACAATTTAATTTTTGAACACTTTGTTCACTTCCCTTCTTTTTTATCGTCTGCTTTTTAGCTTTCAAAAGTTGCATTTTCAAAACCATCATATTCGCTTATGTTTACTATTTAATTTAAGGATAAAAATTCCAAAAAACATTGTAGGCTATTTTTATAGCATGCGACGAATTTAGATGCAATCACTGGCCTGGCCACTGTGCAACTGCAACTGTGCGTATGTGTGAAATATATGTACACACATACATACATATGTATATACATATTATTTGCATTTATTTTTATGAGCTTTCATTTATGTGCATTTAATTGTCAACAAATTTCTTTTAACTGACTTCAATAAAATCTTGCCAATGTTTAATAGCGTAAACACGCATTTTCGCAAGACTGATGAACCTCGGGTGTGTACGATGCGAAGCGATAAAAACCCGATTTATGTATATTTATGATTTCGGGAAAAAATATAAAATTAAAAAAAATCGACGTCAAGTGTTTATATACCGAAAATTTGAATTTTCTTTCCAAAAAATAATTCAATTCATAATTTGGACTGCTCATTTATTTCTTTTATTTTTTGCCTGGTTCCGAACTAGTTACATGTTAAACACAGCAGAAGCAGTTGTGACTGACTTGAAAGGTTATTACCATATAAGAAAATAAGCCAAAAATACTTCCAGTAATCACAAAAAACATAGAAAGTGTTGTCCACGGAAGTCCTCATAACTTTCATGAAAAGTAAAAAAATATGCAATTTTTATTGTAAAAAATCATTTGAAGTAATACTATTTTTCTCATATAAAATATTGCATGTTATTTTAAATAAAATTCATATTCATTCATAATCAGTGGTATGAATATATTTTTTATTTGTTAGCTGTAATATCCGGACAGTTTAAAAATAGAAAAAATCACTATATTGATGGAAACAACAAAACATTAAGCTTACCGTCAAAAATATTTTCAAAGGCAGTTGCCACCTGTTTGCATATTTTAGTTAATTTAAATTGATAAGATAAATTAAATATTACAATGTGGGTATGAAACTAAAGAGACTTAACAAAGCTTAGTTTTTAAACTATTTGTGTAGATGTTTCCCGGTTGTTTAAAAATTGTAATTCAATTAAATTGATAACATCAATTAATTATTGCAATAAAGAGATATCAAGAAACAAAGATTTAAAAATCCTTGATTTGTAAAACATATTTAAAGAGGATTGTCGTCTGTTTCAAAAATTTAATTGTGTTGGATTGATGAGATAAATAAAATATTACAATATGGGTATCAAACCAAAGTTATTTGAGAAATATTTGATTTAAATCCATTTTTCAATCTCAGGGCTCATGTCAATTGATAGAAAAGTACGCTGAAAAATAAATTTTTGACAACTATGAGGGCATTAAAAATTTACGAGCTGGCAAGGCCAGTGAAAAATTTGACAGCAAGCATAACCAAATATAAGACGGTATTGGCACATTTTTTCTTCTTATACCGTCTAAAATCCATGCATTTAGGATTTTAGTTTCAGGAGAATTGAAATCAGCAAAAGCAAATATTTTCTATGTCAAAGAAACTGTCAAAATTTTTCTCTCCATAGTAAAAAGTTGTTTCACGATAGAATTCTACCATCAATTGGCACAGGCCTTGATTGTCATTTAAAAAGCTAAAATTAAAAGTAAATTAAAATTAAATCGATATATGTAAATGAAATATTACAAGATGGGTATCAAACGTGAAGTGTTTGAGAAAAAGCTACTTATGCAAAAGCCTTAAGTTAAGAAAAAAGATTTACAACACACCATGAGCTATCAACTGATTTTTTAAATCTTGATGATACCAACGGACTTGCAATCCGATTATGTCAGTGGTTTTATTGCATGCAACGTCTGCTACTGTGAAATAAAAATATCTGCTGGGTATTTAAAGTTCTGTTTCATCCGAACTTAGACTTCTCGTTTACTTGTTTAGATTAAATCCCCTCAACGACTGCTAACAAAGCTTTCATTAGTACTATGTTTATTCGCCATTTTAAGCTTTACAATTTGTATTTTAAAGTGTAGGATGGTTTCTTTGTTTTAAACTTCTCTTTCGCTTCCCTTTGTTATTATGGTAATAATAATATCTCTAACAATCTTATTGGTACTATACAGCGTGAAGTTTACATTTCTACAATCACATATGTGTAGGTATCGAGTAAATAGATTAAGCAGCGAATGATGTTAACTGTAAATTTTCGCTCTATTTTGCTCCCAAAGGGAGCTCCGCCGGTTTCATCAACGCCAACCGGCAAAGTAACTCACCGGCTATATTTACACACTCCTACGATTTATTATAGAGATGTTTATCACGATGCAGAGAAAAGAAGATGATCACAAAAACTTCTCCGTTGCATCGTGCTTGACTCGTTTGAAGGATTGACGTCATTAAAGTCTCTGCAAAAGTTGATTTTTCTGAGATTTGAATGATTTTTACATAAAGTTAAATACAAAATAATAAATGTGAAATGCTGAGCTTTCAATTGTGGCAGCTGTAACGAAGATATAACCACCAAGTTCAGTTATCACCTACCTTTTCTTCGCATTATTCCTGTGGAAGGGGCCACTGTGACGTGTACGCTGCCAGCGTTGTCGTAATCTGGGATTCTATCATTCTTGGATGTTTACGTTAATATTGACGTTGTCGATCGGCATTGAGCGCACATATCCCCCTGGTTTCAAACACGCCGCCACAGCTTGCCCGAACTGGAGCAATCACCGCAACATTGCCGGTATTTTGTGGCAGCTTGTTTGTTAGTAGTGATTGTGGCTATATCAGCTGTGGCTTTGGAGAATGTGTAGTGACAGGCACACATATGTACGTCATAATTTAATACCTATCGAGAAAAATAATAGGAGATATATGGAACATATGGTATCTACAAATGTTTATGTTATTTGTATTATTGATAGTCCCGAATGGTCAAAAATTTGGAATAATAGACTGTTTTAGAGCCAGAAATTGAGTCAGCAGGTTAACAGAACCCACTATCGAGCTTCTTAATAAAATGGAAAAGTTGACGTACATATGTATGTATGTACCTATAATGGAACGATTTCCCGTCATCCCTTGTCAAATTTGGTTTGAGGACAAACCGTTCGTTCCTTTGGTTTTGCCATTTCGGTGTTTCATGCCCGTAATTGGAAACGAACCAGTGAGCTGGTGTTTATATGTCGCACACAAACAACTACGATCAGTGACGACCGACAGTGCCATTATAATTAGCTAAAATAGCGGAGGAATTCTACATACAACAACACCTGTTCTGATCGGCAAATATACAGCTATGTATATGTATATGGAGTACATACACAACACATCTTTACACAATGAATTGCCCATTTCGCTGCTGTTAACCAATTCATCCGTTTGCCTATCTTTATCTGGAACACAATAATTCATACAACCCGGTAGGAAAATATATTAGAGCGGTTCTAATGAACGACCGAATATCGATTTTTAGCGCTGATCCTAACCGAGCGGTACTTTAGGGGAGACTACGATTTCTGGGGCGCCGCGATTTGTTGACTGATTCTGGTAGAACTCGACGAAATAAACACTTTTTCAGGAAAAAAAATCGATTTCGCTTCGTTTTCCATATACAGCGGGTTATATTTCAGGATCGTCTCGCATCACGCGCCCGATTTCACCACCACGTACCTCGCGACATGCGTCCGTGTAGTGCCAGCGTAAACTTTTTTTTTTTTACTTTTTTCGCGCCACTGGCGAGTGCCGAATGCCGTATCGCGCTTTGTATTCCTTGCAGCAGCAGGTCAGCGAACATTTTCTTCTAACTTTGACTCGCTGTATCTCGGAAACGAAGCGAGATATCGAAATTTGTTATTCCTGAAAAAGTGTTTATTTCATCGAGTTCTACTAGAATCAGTCAACAAATCGCGGCGCCCCAGAAATCGTAGTCTCCCCGTTCTTTAGCCAATTTTTCTTTTAAGCCGATTAAAAAACATAACCTCATAGTGGTACTGGCGTTAAACGGCTTAGGTAGCTAGCTCATATTTTCCTCCAGGGGACTTTTACAGATTTAGTATATTCATACAATCCATACTACATACACAAACGAGAGTTTGGCATGAGTTTGCTTGAGTATTCTAATTCTCATTCGCAAAAAGAAAATAATAAAACTACGTTTTATTCATTAACAAAAAGCCGGTTTCTAAGAGTGTGCATTTGTATGCATACATATATGTATATGTGTGTGCGATTATGCAAATACGAGCGCTTATTATTCTGCCGCTACTCAAGTATTATACTTTCAATTATTAAAAACATATGTATGTATTGTATGTATATGTATATTTCTTAATTCATAGGCACCGATGTACTCGAACATATCTTTGAAATGACTACATCACAGAAAGCCCCATCACTTTGACATACATACATTTGTAAATGTCTTTTAAATGGTGTAAGGCTACGAGGCAGATTTCAAAGAAAAAAGCCAATTTAACGTTGAATTTTTCTTCTTCCAAATTTTTCAAATTTTCCGAAAAATACATGGGACCCATATTCGTACTCTTTTCGCTTGGTCGTTTCTCATAGCCAAAATGGGAAAAAAGTGTTTTTTTTTAAATATACAAACATATGTACATATGTACATATGCACATAAGTTTTCCAGCTAAATAATTTTTTTCATAAAAATGCTAGAAAAGTCCGCCAGACGATGTCGTTTACGTACATATGTAATCAGAAAATTCATCTCAGTTTCCTTCGCATATAAAATTTGACTTTTCAAACAGGTGGCAACCCTTTCAAAAACATTTTATGAGCCTTGTCCGCGCCAAGACGAAGCATTTGACACTCATATTTTTATATTCTATATACTTTTCATATAACTTGTATATAATTTAATTTAATTCGGCTTTTCAATCAAGTGACAACCCTCTTCATAATGTAGCTAACTAAAAATCTCTTCAGCGAAACGAACCGTTTGCCAACCATTTTTTAATATTTCATATACATAATTTGTGTATATGTAGTTTACTTTAATTCCAATTTCCTAACAAGTGGCAACCCTTTTCATAATATACATAGCTAGCTATAAACCTCTTCACCTAATCGAATGGTGTCACACCAATATTTTAATATTTCCTGTAAATTGTATATAATTTAATTTAATTCGACTTTTCAAACAGGTGGCAACCCTAATAAAAGTTAGCTATGAACCATTTTTTCCACTTTTTTTTTAGAATCATCAGAAAACGTATGTTTCGAAAATTCAATAAAAAAGTTTCGATTTTGTCCTGCCATTCATTTACTTAGAAACAAACGGTGGAAAATGTGGATACAGATACTCTATGCACTTACCCAACTCCTTATTCTCTTGGTTCTTTTTTTTCAAAAACAAAAAAAGCTGAAAGTTATTCTTTTTGCATTAATGCAACAAGTAATTGGCGCTATGAGTATGGCTCAAATTATGACAGCTGACACTCAAAACAATGTACTTTGGGGGAAAGAATATAACTCATACATATGTACATATATTGCAAGCGGCGCAAAGAGGACAATTAAATTACATATCGGTTGCAAGAATGGAATAGAAGGGTAGGGTGCAGGGTTTTCACTAACGCTATGTATAGGTTGATTTGACGAAATACAATAAAAGTGATAGCGTAGTAGTTGTTTTGCAATCGAGCGACAACGGGACTACTGGAATTCAGTTAAAATCTGTCCCTATACAAGCATTATCTTTTATAAAAATTATTACTGCTGAAATTTACTAATGAAATTATAAATGAAAAAACGACGTTATGGATATATTTATTTATTTAGAAATATAAAATAAGTAATATGTATTTTCAACTGAAGTCCCCCAAGTATTGTATGTATGTATTTGCTTTAGCAAATCTGCTTGTCATGTCGGATATCTTTTTAAGCGACAGTCGTGAAAAGGCTATAAAACTTACAATTTTATTTTGAGCGTACCCCGATCTTAATGAAAATTCTAGTATTTTTTTCTTCTTCCACTTTCAATGTTTACACTTTCCTAGCAGTCTTTTTGTATAAAACGATTCAAGATATAACGAGTTTTACGACACGTTTACTAAAACGGCACTCACAAAAACTTGATTCATTAATTGTTATCGTAGATATCGTAAAAATCGATATCTTGCTTGGTTCTAGGATGTTTAATTGTTGAATACATTATATTGGCCGGGTCAAAAAGGTTTATGGTAATGTAAGACAACAAAAGAATTTCTCAGAAAAAAATACATACGTCAGTCCATTGAAAATATCAGTTTTCTGATAGCTAAGCTACTTGTTTACAGTTTCAGCGTTTGAATCGTACATGAAAAAATAGTTGGCATAGAACCCCTTAGGAAAAGAAGCAATGGCGTTAGATCATGGGACTTTATCTTTGTAAATTGATTCTTAATAATAAAAGGCATAAGTACTATAGATATTATACAGCACATATGTACTTGGAAAACCGCATTTATTTCTATAATATTCGCCACTAATTAAATTTCTTTGTTTTCATATAATAATGACACGCCATTTAAATTAGTTTTCAATGTAATCTGATAATTCCAATTTTCTTTAGAGTTCAACTTTTCAATATAACGCCACTGTTTAGGTTAATTACCTAACACATATTTGTCGTTCAAGCGTAACGACTTAAGTCTTAATTATGCTAACTTAGCACGACATGACATACATAGGCAAGCTGCGCATCTGCTACTCGCCCCTGATTGAAAAGCTGTTTTTGACTATAACTACCTGAAAGCCGAAGATCGAGCTATACAAATTTATTTAAAAAAAAATCATAGAGTATGAACCGTGATTGGACAAAAGTGATATTTACAGATGAAAGGAAGAAAAGCTTGGGATGATAAATACACTAGTTCGGTTCAGCGGTCTTTTAAACACTTTGCCAAGGTTCATGTTTACGGTTGCTTTTTTAATTCGATCCTCCCACAAAATCGCGACATAAAGTATATGATCAAACTGTATAAAAAAATGTTTTCTAATGTCTGCGGCAAAAGTTTATGCTACGAATACAAATGATTGGCTCCTTGAAAAGGACAATCCACCCAAAACATCGGTGTCTACTTGGACACGGCTTGGAAATCAGAATAAGTTATACAAAAGCTTGATTGGCCTTCACAAAGTCCGGGGCAAGAGATTCAGGAGAAAAGTTTCTACAAAAAAAAAACCAATTTGCTTGGAAACAAAAAAAATTTGGAATCATCTATCTACAAATTATGCTAGAAAACAAAATAGGCGAAATATTAACTCACTTACTTTCTCTTTAAAATTTTAAAGGTGAAGCTGTTTTGTGAAAAACACAGTATAGGTCGCATTGCTGTAATCATTAAACAGATTACTTATGTGGCAACGCGCTAGTCACGCCCTGTCCTGTAAAGTTGGCATAACCAAGCCTTTAGAAACTAATTCTCGAGAACTTCAGCTATGAAATATATACTACTAAATAAATGACGCTCAATTCTCGCGGTGGCGATTTCTTTAAAAGCCTTGCATTGAAATGAAATCGTTATGGAATGGAAATATAAGTTCAAAAGTGCTTAGATCGACAATGAGCACATATGTATATGTATGTATGTATGTATGTACGTATGTATATACATATGTACATATGTACAGCATGTCCATATTTAAAAATAGAATGAAATTCCGCTGATCGGTGCGCAGTAGTGACCGCAAAAAATTAGAAATAGACAGAAAGTTCCCCTGCGCCCTTTGAGCTTTTCCATGATGCATTTTATTTAGTTGCGTTCTCGTAACTGTTTGTAGTGGGGTTCACTAAATATGGGTGCACATATGAACATATGTTTGTTTGTATGCCAAATTTAATGCTGAGTCGCAGAAAATTTGCAATTCTTCCACCCACTCAGCCATTTAGCAATATGTACTTCCCTTTTTGGATCTTTTGCTAGCGAATTTTGAGATTTCATTGTACTTTTATGTATGTTCATACCTACATACATATCTACAACCATATATATTTCTGTTTCTGTGAATCGATAGTTCGAAATTAGAACTTGTTGTTTGTCTGTTCAGCGCGCCCGTTTCTTTGTTTCACTTGTTTTGCTAGAATTAATATTTTTGTATGTATTATTAGTTAGATGATGCTGCTCATTGTTTACTCTTTTGTTTCATTTCTATATACATACATATGTACATGTGTACATGTGTACATGTGTATGTATGTACATATGTACGTAGCGGACGTGTTATTTTGTATTCCACGAATATAAACATTAAAATAAAGTTTTTGTTTCTAATTTATTTTTCACCTATTTCGTTAGATATGATATATTCGCTTTCCAGATTAAGCAAAATTTTATTCGAAAATACTGTTCTACGGAAATATTTTCCTAAATGCTTTTTAGTACTTATAACATGTTTATATATGTATGTATGTACATACAGGGTGATCTATATAGGGGTCTTGTTTTAATCATATGTTATTTTGACACTGACTGTGACAGTCCTTTTCCGCTCGACGGAAAGTCAGTATCATTACGCTTTGCGGTTGAACAACGGTGGGAATAAATGGACGATTTTGTTCGCAAAATCGTCTTCTGTCGAAGCGCATTTTCATCTCGGCGGCTCTGTCACGAAGCTGGGATCATAAAACCCCTTACGTGATCTTCGAGAAGCCAATGTATCCTCAGCGAGTGGTAGTTTGGTGCGAATTTTCGAAGCAGTGGCATCATTGGGCCATTTTTCTATCAAAATACTCCTAGCAACGCCAGCACGCGCTACAGAGACATGATAAATGACTTTGTGGCCGCAAATTGAAAAAATGGACTTGAACGATCTTTGGTTTCAGCAGGATGTCGCGCCATGTCACATAGTCCATCCCACAATTTATCTTTTGTATTACAAGTTCGATAAACCTATAAACCGGCCATATCAATTGGACACTTCGGATATATGATTTGATGCCCTTCAACTTTTTTTTTTTGTGGGGTGCCATGATGGAATGATGTTATCCGAACAATTCATTAACGATTCAGACCCTTAAGGCGAACATTGAGCAAGTCATTCGTGAGGTGAAGCCAAAAATCGTAATGTAATGATATTGCGATCTGTAAATAATGGAAATGTTGGCACTTTCGAATAATACCTGCTTTTTCTTTATATTCTTGATTATTTAAAAAGAAACCACTTTATGGACTACCCTTTACATTTTTCATATTTCTGTTTGGCTTTGAATACGCATACCTGACACTTCAAAAACATTTTTTTATTTTTATTTTATTCTACCGTCCTTTCCTTATCATACTAAATACGGTTAGTAAAAAATATTTCCGTAGAAATATTGCGTAGACTATCTCGCCTTACCCTTACGTAATCCTAAACACGATAACTGCTTTTATACTTTGTGAATAATTATTGGGTCATTGCGGGCCACCATTTCGAATTCTTATGCATCCTTCAGCATATCGGTTGTGGCACGTGCAGTGTGTGCCGTTGCACCGCCCTGTTGGAACCACATGTTTTCCAATCCCAATTCATCAAGTTGCGGCAAAAAGAACTCGTTGATCATTGCTCTGTAGCGCTCACCATTCACAGTAACCGTTTGGCCCGCGACGTCTTCGAAGAAAAAAGGCCCGATGACTCCTCCAGCGAAAACAGCACACCATACAGTGACTTTGAGCGGGTGTAACGGCTCTTCGTGGGTTACACGCGCATTTTCAGTGCCCCAGAAGCGTAAATTTTGCTTATTTACGTACCCGCCAAGATGGAAATGGGCCTCATCACTCATGATTATTTTTGATGAAAAATCATCTTCCTCTTGGTGGTGATTAAGGATGGCTTGAGCGTATGTTAGATGCGATTGGCGGTCAGCAGCTAACAGCTGATGCACCGTCTGGACTTTGTACAGAAACATCTTCAAATCTTTTACCAAAATTCGCTGTAAAGACCGTCGACTGATACCCATTTGCGTGGCACGTCGTCTGGTCGATGTCGACGGCGCTTCTATGACATCCTCGGCTACAGCAGCAATATTCTCTGCAGAACGGCTACTCTGGGGTCTGCCACGCCTGGTAGCATCTCGTGTTGTGCCAGTCTCTTCGAGCCGAGCGGCTAAACGTCGCAGTGTTTCACCAGTAGGCGTTGGACGGCCAGGAAATCTGCGACGAAATTCACGATGTGCCAAAGTCACCGACCGATTATTGGTCAAATAAATAGTCAGCAATATTCCGCGTTCTGGAGCAGTGTAGCGTAACATTGTTTATTAACGTGTATTTCGCATGTGTTTACTACACAAACGTCAAAACAGAACTGACATTAGGGGCCAATCGCAAAATTTATAGCATTTTCTGATAGGAGGATTACTTTAGCGCCACCTTGTAGTAAATGAAAAACTCACTCTTCCACTGAGAGTGCTTTGCTAAATTTGTACTGCAGTTTTCACTAGCCTACTTCAGTTTCGTTCAGCTAAAAATTATATAACTGAAAAATTATTCAACCAACTATGTTTTTTTTTGGCTTTCACAGCCCATCTCCGTTAAATTTGGATGAAAAATGATTTTTCTATGAAAGATCTGTACTCATTGGTTCGAAAGCACACATTCTAAAGTCAAATAAGTTTTTATGTCAAAAGTTTCCAGATGTGTTTGTGCATATGTATGTATGTATGTAATGTGTGTCAACCACCAAAATAAAGGCAACCAGTGTCGCACACCAACACCTTTTATTCAAACTTCCACCTCATTTATCTTACCATCAGAAGTCATCTTCTACTCCTGAGTTGTGCTGCAACTTCCCTTAACCGCTGAAGGTTTCAGAAATTATGCTATTCTATGTATGTACATATGTATGTATTTACACAGACATACATGCCCAGTCGGAAAAAGGCATCTTTCATGCAAAAAATTTGACGAACAAATCGTTAGCATCTTTTTAGTGGAATATAAAGTGTTTAATGTACATATAACATTAGTGATATAAACTTCTGAAAAATTTGTTTCTAGTGATGTGGCCAAATTACTGCTGATTTTTTTGTGGCCTCAGCTTTGCGCAAAAGAAATCTGCTCTTCAGGTATTTACCTAAAAAGATGAAAAAATAAAGTATGAAACGAAAATGATTTCATGCTTCTAGTCGACTTGGGTGTAGATACATACATCTGCGATTATTCAAATAGTAGCTTATCGTATTGACAAATTTTGACAAGTAGTTTTCTTTATTTACTCAAATTACAAAAATTTTACTCAAAATATAGCTTGTACTTATACTCCAACAAAAAGAAATAAAACTAAAAAACAAAGTTTCAAATTTTACAGAAGTTAGTTTACAGAGAGAACAAATAAATAACGGTAGAAGAAAATTTGAGAAAGATTTCGAAGTTATAACATTCTCGACAAAAATGCAACGTATTGTACTTCTTAACTCGATCAAATTTTAGTTCTCTAAACGAATTTTTATTTACATTAGAGTGCATCATTACCCATACAAATAAAAGCTACTTACTGTTTTTTCATCGGAATTGCAAAATTCATTATATTTTAAGACATCAACTAAAATATTTCGGAAAAATATTTAGATCTATTTGAAAATACTTCCAACATTTTTTTGTTATAAATAGGTACAAATAGTTTAGAAAAACATTTTTTCAAAATAATCATATTAAATGATTGAACTTAAAAGACTTGTACATATGTATGTACATATATAAATATTTAAAAAAAAATTCAACGGGCTCGCAAAATGAGATTTTTGTTACTGTTTTTGACCTCTTAAAGATTGGTTTAAGAAAAACTTGAATAACCCTTCCAAAAATTTGACCGATTTAGACTTATAAAGTGTCATTGGAAATATATTTTCTCACCTTTAGCGTTCATGCACCATTTTTTTCCTCGCAGATCTCAGTATTATGATTCCGTTGAACAAATTTTGTAATATTTGTATGCAAGTCTTTTAAACTTGAACTGTTTTATACTCTCAGATGCATTTTTAACAAACGTATTTTAAAAACTCCGTTTTTGAAGAAAATTGTTGTTTAATCATTCGACAGGACGTTGATTTCAGGATTCGTTTACTAAGGAAAACTTATAATTAGAAGATTCACAATGTGACGTTAATCATATAGTCATACAATTTTATATTTTAAAAGTAACAAATGTTGTTGAATTGTCTAGAAAAATATTTAAAAATATTTAGACGCCGAAAAAAGGTATTTTTTGCAGTCGATTTGTAGGGAAATGAAGACAGTTCTTTTCAAATAAGCATAATATTTATTTAGAGTGATGTCTGTCTGTGGTTGAAAAAAATAAACATTTTTTACAAGAATTGAAAATTAAAAATTAACAAATCTTTCAAGGATCTGGTGAATCATGTCGTCGCTGACATCATAAATTGCTTAATTTTCTTACACAAGAGGTTTTTTTTAATCGTAGACAGCCTAAGATCCTTTAAAACAAGTTGAAGTCAGTCGAGCTCCACAACTTGATTTATTACTTCGAAACAGTTGTCAGACAGTGGCCATGGACCGCCAACGAAATTATTTAATGGGACCTGGATATGGAGAATGGATAAAAATTACAAAATCGGCGTGGTACAAAAAATATATACATACATATAACTGAAAGTAATGGTGCCTAAATATCCATTCAACCTAAAAGCATGTTCAGGTCGAAACATATTCTTGTAATCATCGTAATTATCTCGCCAATCCACTTGATTTGGCAAGATTTCGCCATACAAAAATGTGGCATGGAAATCTCGCCACCGAGAAGATCAGGATTAAATCCACATTTAAATTCTCTTTTCAACCCTTACTTGCGCAATCGGTTTATGAGAAGAACTACAGTGAAACCCAACAAACCAAGGTGAAGTCATATAAGCTGAATGCGTACATTTTCACTTTCTATTTGCGTTCGTATTGGAAAATTCACGCTTTCTTTATTTTTTTTTTTACTTTCGACCCGTTCGTTTATCGATGTATTTCTTAGTTTCTCTGTCAGTCACTCCAATCTAAATCAAAACAAAAACAAAAAATGGCATGAATATTTATAATGACGCTACCCCCTTAATGAATTGTAAACCTCAAATCGCAGTGTGTACAGTAATAATTAGTGATGTCGATTAACTTCGATTAACTTTTAGTTTGGGCATGGTATAAGAGCTGCAATTTGATTAGAATAGAATTTGTGTTTATGAATTTCTAAATGCTATTTTTAGTTTTACCCGTATTTGCTACTAGAATGATTCACTAAATATAAAGAAATATCCTGATTTTTCCAATTCTCCGTGTACCAAAGACAGAGCCCGTTTTGCTTTCCTAATGAAATCCAAAAAAAAATAAATAAATGATTAAGTATTTATGTATGTAATTTCTTAAAAAGGAATCTAATTTCAGATTAATTTGAAGTTATTTATAGTGTCCCTAGTCTGCAGGTAGTAGCATCCCCTTTGTATGTCGAATATTTTAAACTTTATAATTTTTTTAAATTTAATATGAAATGCTCGACCACTAGCATCTTTACCCTACTTAAATTATGTATCTTATTCCTGCGAGTGTACTTTGTTGCGTTTCTATATTTTCTTCATTCACTTTGTATGCCACACGACGTACTACTTATTTATTTGCTTTAACCACTTCTTTTCACATTGAGCAGCAAGGCAAGGCGGTTGATGTTGATTTCGTCGATAGTGTGGTGATGTTGGTTACTTGGCTGATGGCTTGTGGCTGGTGGCTGGTGGTGTTTTTTCCGCTATAGGTCTTCTTCTATGCATGTCACACACGTAGTACATATTTGGTGTGGATGGCGGTGGTGGAATTTGTTTGCTCTTTATTACGATTTCCCATTATCATAGTCGTAAATTTTCTATATTGCGCTGCTGCTATTCCTGTTCGCTACGATATTTCTTTTAAACTACACCATTACTTTTTTATACACATAATCTCGGTTTTATGTTTGATTACAACAATTGCAATGGCATTCTTTCGATAAGTACATACATACTACATATATGATATGTATGCGTATGTGTTGATGGTACGTATGTACACCATGATGTCATATAAAATATGCGTAGGATAGCAGAGGAAGGAAGGGTTTTTTGTGAGTAGAATCGCTTCCTAGTTGCGTAATTGCAAGCTTTGTGGTAAAACGCAAAAATCATCCTAGAGCGTCATTTAAGTATACAGGCTCCTTATTAGCTTCACAATCACATACAGACACCTAGCTTTAAGCATACATGTTCTAAATTTTAACTTAAAAAATGTGAAATATTGACTTGTATGACTTTCCAGATCTTGCTAATATTCAACTCTTCGAGTAATCGATTGACCGAATAGTTGGTTATACTATGTTCGAACGAGACGTAATTCGCTCTCCCATTCCTTGGTCATCCTTTCCATAAATCATTTGTGTAGCGAATAAATCAATGCGCTCTCTAATTTAATCGGCAAACAATTTGTGTAACTATTTTTGTGCTTTTAAATTTTAAATTAATTAATATTCATTTACGGTGAAATAAAAAAAAATTTAAAAATAACTCCATTTTTGAAGATGAGCGATTTTGTTTCTTAAATTATTATTTGTTTCTTAAACTATTATGGTCAAATTTTATCGATTAATGAATACTGGTTGAGTTCTTTTATTATCGCTAAATGGAACATGCTATCAGCTGACTGCCTCTATGTGTTTTCACCACACATTTTTGGTGAACTTTTTGTGACTTTCTCGTACTGGATGACCAAATCGTCTCAACAAAGAACGCAGATTACCAGGAAGTTCGTTTCCTGTGGCAAGAATTTTCGTCCATTTTCACCATAACAAACCAATTATATCAAATCAGATTCGAATATCTAAGAACGTAGATTATAAAGAAGTTGCTTGGCGTTTCGTTTTCTGTGGCAAGAATTTTCGTCCAATTTCATCACAACAGAAACCAATTGCATCAAATGAGATTCTAATACATATTAATCAACAAAAGTCAAAGTAGTTCTGGTATGGTAAAAATGGGTCAGATTTTATGTTAGAGGAACGGTGAGAGTGATGGAACTTCTTTGTAATCTAAGTTCTTTGGTTTCACGTCACAAAATGAGCAACTAATTTATGGTCCCAAATATAGTGACTTGAGATGAGACTGAATTTTTGAATACCGGCATTAATGTGATTAATTTTTCCATATAATAAACATTAATTTCTAGATATCGTTACATTTAAGGTAGAGTTGCATTTTTAAGAGCAAGCCTACAATCCTAAGAGTAGGTGCAATATTAAAAGTATGTTTAGGCGTTGAGGTATTCTTCTACATTTTGCATATTTATTTGGCAAATAATTATAAATATTTCTGAAAAATACGCGAAGGAAGCTTATGGAAGGGCCTGCTGTGCCCGTTTATGGAAAAGTACTCGGCAAAGTAATCTTTCTTTATAATTGCTGCATTTTATTACTAGCATAACTCGCCAGTCTTCATCTACATCAACGTAACTGTCAAAAATTTCCTGCCCTAGAGATTTTTTGTGTCTATGTAAATTGAGCCAGCTGTACGAATGATAGAAATTAAGATCTGAAAGTGACATAATAAAAGGTAGGCAATTAGAGAGCAAAGAATAAATTCTAAAAAAGAAGAGGAAGAACGTCTGAAGCGATTGAAAGCTTTGTTAGCATTGTTTATGTATAATTACTTTTATTTCGTCAGCGAATAGCTGGATGCTGTCAATTCGATAAAGAGAGGACAAGCGTATCCTGAAGGGACTATCTAGTATATTCTATAACTCGCCGCTCCGAAATAGATACAATTGTACCAACTTTTCCATCACAGGTACCAACGCACACTACTCTTTGTAGTAACAGTAATTGCTGAATGCTCAGCAGCGCTTTTTCCTTTGTTTCTTTGTTTCAATCAAATGTGAATGTATATAGTATAAACAAATAGAGCAACCGATTCCAAAGAATGGACGGACGGATCTGTGTGCAAATGCTGGATAAGTGCATAGATCAGAAGATTATACAGTCTTACTTAAATTAAAATTTCAAAAATAATAAAAATAAAATTTCAAATAACATCTAAGCAACTTGAAAGAAAATGTTCCTTATTTAGTGCTCCATCGACACGCAAACCGGTTACATGCTGCATGGTCGCAATAATTTACCCACTATACATAGATATGTATGTATGTATGTATGTACGTGATACTTTCTTTCATATCTTTCCATTGTTATGGCAACACTGTCACATAACATGTTTAACTAACCCCCTACAAGCAGAACTTTCCTCACCCGCAAACGCAAGTACCCAAGCGTTATCAATCTTCTCGCCATTTGCTTCATTTACCACTCTCCAACAATTCGATATGTATACATTGGGAGTATAAATATATATATTATATAAATACATATCTATTTATGTACATCAATATGTATGTATGTAGATATGTAAAACATCTATTCTTTCATTGCATCGCATTCCATCTTCAATACTCGTTCTTTTTAATGTTATCAGACAATCGGCGAGAGAAGTCGAAAAGCCATTTTATAAAAAAATATGTTTGCTCTCTTATGTAAATTATATGTAGCTTTAACTAACAGCAACACTAAATCCGTATGTTAGTTAGTGAATTAGCAGAATTTCTGCTTCGCTCAGTTCTGCTAATGCAAATATAAATGTTAATGTTGATGCTGTTACTGTTAATGTTATAACGCTCTGCTCTGATTCCTCCGTTTGCGGCACTGTTGCGACGTTGACTGCGACTTTTGTGGCGCAGCAGCTGTTGCTGCCCTCTGATGCAATCATGTTGAGTTTAGTTGGCCAAAAATTAGAAGGAAAAGAAACTATGAAAATGTGGAAATCTATGTATGTACATACATATGTGTATTTAGAGGAGAGTCTGTTTGAATTATCCTGTGGTTATATACATAAATACATATGTAGATATGTATGCACGTAGTTTTTAATGGGTAGACGGGTGGTCAAAACGCGCTGAGTGTGTAGCTATGCTATGTACTTATGTTTAAGGTTATTCTGGTTGTTGCTAAGGGTGAGTTGCATCGAGAATCAACGATGGGGCAGCGGTGGAATTTGTTTAGTAGGGAAACCGCATGCTGTTGACGGATGTATGTATGTATGTATGTATAAGAAGAAATCAGAAGTCGAATTAACAATGGAGAGCAAAGAACCAGAGCTAATTAGTCCACTAGTCAACTCTTGTGTGCTACAAGTTCTTTTTTATCGCATCAAGAGGACACTGTATCCGATTTCATATAATAAATTATTTTCAGAAAAAACAACAATCTTTAATTATTCAATTGTTTTCTATAGAGATTTGTCTTTTAAATTATGTCTAAAATTAGCACTGCACATCGATATACAATGTACATGTACATACATAAATATGTATGTATGTATGTATGAGTGAACATACAGCTGCGTTCACCAAAGTAGCAGCACCTGGTCTGATTTTGAAATACCGCTATTTTTTTTTCCAAATACCTATTACTTTGCAACACCTTTTTATCACGCTGGTTCTGCATTCCGATTTCAAAAAAATTGCTTTATATTTTTGTGTTTAGTTTTCAAGTATCTGGTGGCTACTCGGAATTAGGGTGTGCCAAATGAAAAAAATATATCCATATGTAGCGTATCGCCATTTTTAAGCAATATCGGTATATGCAGACTAAAAAATATCTGAAAAAATAATGAAATAATGAAAAAATAATACACTTTTGTAAGGCACTGTTCGTAATACAGTAACATTCAAATGAATCAAATTGAGCTCATAAAAACCCTAAACAATATCGAATTTTATACAAATTTGGTACACGGAAATAAGTATCGATATTTCGAGGTTAAAATATGTACATATATTGAAGTATATACATACCTAATATTTTCTAAAGCAATATCGATATCTGTTATCCAACCTACGCGGAATAAAAGATATCATTTAAAGTCATGCGAAAGTGAAAAGAAGCAATACGATAGGAGGAGAAACGATATAGAATCAAAATGCAGAATAGGCTCGTTTTTTGCTGCACATTTATGCCGTTCAAAAGGTATATGTACATACATATATCATATGTACATATATGTATAACATGTAGGTACATAGCAAACAATATCGGTATATATCAGAGTGTAAAAACCCCGATATTTCTGTATATCGATAATTTTACTTAAAGACGAAACTATCTAAAGAGTTGTGAAAATATTACTAGTGAAAAAATAGCATATATTCGGAAAATAACTAACGATATTTCGAGATTAAATTAAATCTAGGTATATATCTATTATTTTCTCAAAAAATATAACTCGGCTACAGCAATCGCAAAAGTCATTCCAAATGTATTATTTCTTTGCATTTGACTTTATACGACTTAATTTAGCTGCTTCAATACTTTGGACAACTGCCATATTTTCGCGTTAAATAAAATGATGTTGGGGGCGAAATTTGCGTATGTTGATTAAGCAACATGTTGCTCAAACGTTAGAGGTCTTAAGGTCTTAATGTTGTACATGTGCCTTCTATTGTTATTCTACGTACGGACGTCGACATTAAAAAAAAATATTAGTCCAACAATTGAAAAGGATATGTTAATTTTTGTATATTTTTGAATAAACCAAATCACGCGTGGACAGACCAAAAATTCTATAGATTCACACGCCTTCTTTTGATATTGTTTCTCAGTTATCTAGGGTTTCCAGGCAGTTTCTGCTTAAAATAACGGTAATAGTGTAACACCTTCATTCGCTACTATTTTCATGCACACGACTGTACAATTGCATCTATGTACATATTTATGTGTGTACGAAAGTCCTACCTATAACCGGGTGTTTGCTTTTTAAGTTTTATGCTTTTCACGAACGCGTCACTTTCGCACTTCCAACACACACACACACATATGTATATATGTATATATTAAATGTGTACCAACACTATGGCATAACGAACGCACACATTTAAACTCATCTAACTGATGTCAGCCACAGCCCAGTTCCACTAACTACCCAAAAAATATACCAGTAGCTGCAACTTTCTGCTCTTTCCCCATCTGCACACCTCAAACTTACTTGAATTGTTTACATACCCCGCCATAGCCATCCCACAAGCTCCAAAGATTATGCCATCGCGCACGTTGTATCTATACTATGTACATATGTATGTACATATATACATCGTATATATGTATGGATGCGTGTATGGGTGTGAATGTAAATAAGAAAAAGATACCGGGTAAAAAGGTAGGCAGAAAAGATAAGAGCAGCACTGTCGAAGCTTTGAAAAGTGTTAGGAAAGGTGGTTGGGTTGGAAAGGGTTGGAAAGGGTTGGGGGCAGTTGACTATAAGGTACTATATAAAATAAGTATGTATGTACATATGCTGTTGGGTGTATGTTGATCATGCGTGTGTGTGTATGTTAGCTTTATTAAAGTTTTCAAAGCATTTTCTGATTTGGAAATTGTTGAATAGGGGATAGCATAGTTTGACGCTGTTAAATTATTTCACATTGTAGACAACATTTTGGAAAATTCATATATGAAAATTTAAAAATGTAAATTAATATGCCAACAGTATTTGCGGCAAAGGGGGTACAAATTCAGCACAATATTGAGTACGAAAAATGTTGAAGCTCAATTTAGCAATTAATGCCTGAAAAATTTACCGAATAAGCGCAGTGAAGCTATCAGGGCTACTGAAATTTGGTGATGGTGTTCATATTTTGTGGTAATCGGCATAAAAAGTGTAGATCAACGAAATCTCTGCGGTAAAATTAAGTTAAATAATTTATTAATTAAATAATAAGTGGTAAATTGCACTGGGAAATAAAAATATAAAAATAAAATTTGAAATTTGAAATTTGCAATGCGTTTGAGGTCGTTTTTCCTATTATTAGTTTTTTAGTTTTCATAGGGTAAACTGAACTTTGTTTTTTTTCAGGACCAAAATTTATGTATGTATATGTGATACTTCGCCTATAACAGTATCAACGTAGGGTTGAGTTTTAGGAAATCTGTTAGAAAATTGCTCTGCCTACCTATAAGGACCACTCTAATGCAGCAAAACAAAACCACACCGAAAAATTTGAAGTATTTCGAAATTTAAATATATAGAAATCTAGAATCGTACAAAATCTTATCAAATTTTATTAAAACTTTTCAAATTTTCTTCTTTTTTTTTGTTTTTTGACCAATTTAATTTTGAAATTATTTAAATTATAGATGAATTTAGAATTATAGATAAACATAAATTTCCAAATACGTTAGTATTAAAAGACTAAAGTCCTGAAATATTTTTTGTTATTTTCTTATTACGTTAGAAATGTGCGTACATATGTATGTACATCCAAAGATGGAAAATGAAATTTGAAAAAAAAATTTCATCGAACTTTTGAGTATGCAGTTTTGTAGTCAATTCAATTTTAGTATAATAAAGTGCAAATTGCAGATAGCAAACAAATACCGCTGATTTTTGGTTTCTTTTTTTTTGCGTTCTAGTAAAGAAAATGAAACAGTCCAAGAATCAACGCTAATTTTTAACCACTTGAAACGTATACTTTATTGTAATAAAATTGAACTGGCTAAAAAACTGCATGCTCGAAAAGTTTCTTGAAATTCTGATTGAAACTTGTGAAAATTCCATGACAATTTTTATTAACTTGTTGAATTTTGTATAATGCTTTGATTATATAGTTTGTGTTACGTAATTAACAATATTTCTATAAAAAATCAATGAACAAAATTTTCATGAATTTCAACGAATTGTGAATATTTAAAAAAATCGATGTCCCAGTTTCGCTTGGATCCACTGTACATGTACTACTAGACTACAGACTGTAAATACAGATTTTATGCATACATACATACATCGTCTCTATCGCCACCTAGCGGATGGTTTATCTTTTCGTATAAGTATTTCTCATCGCAATTCAAATTTTTGTGAATTTCGTAAAATCTCTGAATTTTTTATTTATATAGTTATAGTTTATTGAATTTTGGCAATTATGATATGTCCAACACGGTATGTATGTACATACATACATATGTAGAGTATACTGGTGTCGTTTCAATTCATATATGGTACAAAAAGAAATCGGATGCTGTATTGGGAAAAGCTATTGTATTTACCAACAATGAAATTTACTCAAATCTTTAGTTTGGTTCTGAGTAACAGAATCTATTAATTGGCTAGAACTCAGTACTGTGAACATTAAATAGATCCTGTATAAATATATCAGAGTGATGATTAGTACTAAGTAATTTTCAGTGCCTTTGAGTTCATTTGAGTACTGAGTACTTTAGAGTAGATAATTTTATGAATCGAGTGTTGTCGATCCTTTTGAGAATACCGTCTGAGCTCCTGCTCAAAGTTGCTTTTAAAAAGTGGTAAAGTTTTGTTTTTCTCATAACTTATGGAAGATGTTCACATCTCAATTAAAAGAAAAACTGGTTTTCACATTAAGACAACGATAAAGTTAGATCCTCAGAGAATAAAGATAGCTGGTATCGGGTCAGTTTCTTTCGGTTATAAGCGAAGTCATGAAACGGTTGCTATGGCTGGTGGATTTCTGATTTCGAAACTATGTCTGTTAAACAAAGTGAAAATATCTTGGTGTGTGTTACCTTGGACCCCAAACTTAATTGGAGGCTGGATATCGAAGAGCGTCCAAAGAAGGCCTAGGTGGCTCTCTATGCAATTAAAAAAATGTTGTGGGGTTTAAAACCAAAAATAGTACACTGGATGTGCTTACACAATTTTAGTCCGATCAATGCTCTATTATGGTGCACTGGACTCGTGGCCATTCCTTCCTACTGACACCCTACCAAAGCCGTGGGTTAACAACATACCCTGCACAAAAATTCGAATCCCCATGGACTGCACGATCGAAGGTAAATATCTTCTCAGATAGACAGGCGGCTGTTCAGGCACTGTTTTCTACCTCGGTCAGATCCCAACTAGTCGATGAGTGTAGGAGAGGGCTGGCCTCGATTTCTGGCACATACGCGATTACCCTAATATGGATCCCGGTGCGTATTGACATTTGCGGTAATGAAACAACGGATGAACAGGCGAGGTGGGGCACTGCAACGAGCGTGCCCCTCGCGATGGGCACGGGTGTCTCGCTTACATACATACGTAGTTCAAAAGCAGACTTTCCGAGTTTTAATATTTGAAAGCTAAACAGAGGTGGAACCGTACAAGACCGTATAGGATTACCCGGCAGTTTTGGGTGTCCTATGATCCGTCTAAAACCAGATCTCTTTTGGAAATGAGCAAAGAAAAGACCCACAAACTCGCGGCCTTTAGGTGTGCATTTCTAACCCTACAACAGCTTCCGTCGCAGCTGTGAGGACACTAACTATGCGTGGGCCCAGCTCGCGCTAGGATGAGGCTAAAGACACACGGGGGGAAACCATTTCTGAAATTCATTAAACCCACCGGATGACTTTCGGTTGTTCGAGTTGTGGAATCAAACTGGCAAATTTGCTAACTCCATGCCACCAGGGTGACAATCCACTTAAACCCAACCAACCAAGGTAACAACGCTATTTGCTTGTACATACTTAGTAGATGTATGTATGTATGTATGTACATATGTATGTGATATCAATTAATAGCATTTTATTTATTCATAAAAAACCATAAGTTTAACCATTTGCAAGTTTGTTTACGCGCCTAAATGTTCTATAACAACGGTATCAATGGCAACAGGACAACACTGGAGCATTCAATTGCGTCAAAGGCAACAACACCAACGGAGACGCAGCAACACAAAAATAGTTGCACATATAAGTGAATATTTGCCTGCATGGTTTGGTTTGGTTTGGTTTGGTGGTTTTGTTTGGTTTTTGTATTATTTTCCTGCGCTTGCAAATTCCTAACCAAATGCACATAGATAATATATGTAAGTGTGTGTGTGTGTGTGTGTGTGTGTGTGTGTGTGTTTGACGTAAAATGCTTAGCGACGGTTTCTGTTGCTATTGGTATCTATCTTGTCTTGATTATGTAAACTTTTATCCTTGAACTTTTTGCAAATGCATTACATATTTACTTACATATGTACATACATACATATGTCCATATGTATGATGAACGCGTCGCACTTTGGCGCTGCTAAGAAGTGTTTGGCGCCTTGATTGGCGCGCGTTGTGTTTGGAACAATTCGAAAGACCAAAACAAAAAACTTTAATAAGTCGTAACAAATGGCAAAACATCTGTTGCAAGGAAACGCTACGTACACAAACACACACATATGTACATACATTGTAAGTATGTAGTTGTATTTGTACACGCATGCAGTTAGTTGTCTGCTTATAGAAATTCCTTATGCTAATTTCTTATTCACATATCGCAAACAAAACTAGCCACGACAACCAACCAACAATTTGTAGGTGCATGCTCACACTTGTCAGTATGCACATATGTATGTATGTATGTACATATGTGTGTACGGAGGTGAATATAAAAGTCATCACATATTTGTGTTGCAATTGAGCACAGCAACCACCAGCCACCAGTAGGTAACAAATATTATTTTTTTTGTTTTTGTTTACTGCACTTTAACATCGAATTAATATTCGGTTGCTAGGATAAACTTTATAAACTCATAACGATTATCCAAACAATAAAGAAATGGATCAACACAACAAATGCGAAATGAACCAAAACAACTCGTATAACCACAGCAACCCTACACAATGTGCTGTGCCTAGCAGCACCTACTCGACATGCCAACAATGCAGTAATTGGTATCCAAGCTACAGAAGTATTTTGAAAAATTCTAAGTGATACATATCCTTGCTTTGAAAAAAATCCAAACTCATTGAATAATTAAAGGCTTATAGTTTCGAGCCTTTTTTTGTATTACTTATAAGAACCGCATTTTGAATGTAGCCGCCTGCTCTCGTAATCTTCATGGCTAAATTTCTGCTTCTCAAATGTTAAAACATAGGGACACGATACAAAGTATCGCTCTAAAAGAATCGGGCACCCATAAATATCAAATTTCAAAGACTCGATACCCAAATCCATACTAAATTTAAAATGAAGTTCAATCACAATTTCTTATGAAACATAGCAGTTATGTTCGTCAGCTAGTTCCTTCATTTCATTTTACCAATACGGCTCTTGAAACTTTAGTAATGTTCACAGCAAAGGAACGCACTTTTTACTTAAAACAGGTTCTTGAGCGTGATCTTGAAGAGGATGGCCTTGTATGCCTTAATACTTTTTTCATTGCGCTTGATTGTCATATCCATCTGTTCGAGTCCTAATTGCGAAAAATTTTAAGCGGCATGTTTTTCAAAATTTTATAGATGCTCTGGGAATATTTCTGTATCAAAAATTCGATACGATACTGAGGGTCAATTACTCGATTCCAAAAAAATATCGATGTAAAAGTATCGATTTAAATATATCGATGTAAAAGTATCGATTAAACAATTTCGGTATCAAGTGTAATAAGTATCGATGTGGTATCGTATCGTAACGAAATTCATGTCCTTAGTATTACTTTAGTTTTCCTAACCCTACCTTTATTTATTATTTATTTATTTTAAATACATATGCTGGGTTTTTTGTAAATTTTGTACACACTTTGAATTTTGTATTTTTATGAGGTTTGTTATGGGATAAGTTATATTTTGATAAATAACTAACATACAAGTTTTAGCATGCAAATCATTTAGGGAGTTCACAAGCCGTGTTATTTGTCGTATTTCTTTAATCGTGTTATTGCAATACAACAGTTGCAAACTTGTTGCTTTTGTTTCACATGTAAAATTGTCTTATTTCAATACAACTCTGAAAGGTATGTTTAGTGTTTTATTTGTATGTGTTATTCGATCAGCTGTTTCTGTTTATCGTCACAATTGAAGGAGATATATTAAAAAAAAAGGAATGGAAATATGTTGGATTACTTACTTTCTTCTATCACGAGGATGTCCTGTTCGTATTTTCTACAAACAGCAGCTATTAATTTATTTTTTTTCGGTCCTCTTAGGCATTTTAATGTTTATACTTTCATTTCGTTTTGTTTTCTCTTCTTCTACTCAGCTGATTAATTGCTTGAATACGACATACAATAGTTAACGAAATAGCACAGTGTGTTCTCACGTTCCACTGTTATTTCAATAACGGACTAAATATATACGACATATAACACGGCTTGTGAACTCCCTAATTATTAATATTAATATTAATTTTTGAGCTCTAGGAAAAGTGTTAAAAAGCAACAGCAGCTCACAAGCTACGCAATTGCCCAGCAAGTCGTAGGTTGTGGGTTCAAATGTCGGTGGAGTCATGAAATAAATCTGATGAGGAGATATGGTGATCTCCGAAATAGCTTTCGTTTCTGGCACTCCTGACTGTTGTTGTCTTTTTTCCAAAATCCTTTTCCTTATACTGGGCTTGAGGTCAAAAATTATTATTGCCATTGTGAAATATATATATATATAAAAAAAACATATATATTCTTTCTTTTCCCCAACACTGTGCATATATGTATGTACATACAAATATGCTTTGTTTGGCGACAGATGGAAAATTTAACAAAAATAAGATTGACGCTATAATTTGTTTGATATTGGGAACGTTTTAATGTGACCTAGCTGCAAACGAACGCTCCCACTCGGTTAAAATTTCCTTTATTTGCAAAAGTAACCCTGTTAGCCTCTTTCATGAATGTTGCGATTTGTTTAGTGCTATTTAGGAATGGAAAATAGTTGTACCGTCAATTTTAAGGTTTATGTAGTTATATTTTTACAAATACTATGCAAATAAAAACTAATTAGGTCTTAAACTGAAATTTCCCATGTATTTTCTTCCGGCTTCACAATAGCGCAGTTTTTTTCACTTCCCAACACTACATCTCACTACTTTATTTCTTGCTTGGCGTATTAACTCAGATTTGAGTGTTGGGCCTTTTATTTTAATACAATATAAGAAAGTGTTTCAAAGTTACTTGTGTATTTCAATCAGGCGTTCTGCGACATTCGTTTTTAAAGCTGCATATAAGTTCATAGCACTGGAGCTTTTAATTTTATTGTTATCTTTAAAAATATATATGTATGTGTGTATATGTACATACATGCTTCCAAAATTGAAAAAAATAAATTAAAAGCATTGGATGTAATGAAAGTCTCGTTATACAAGGTGGCGCTAAAGTAATCCTCCTATCAGAAAATGCTATAAATTTTGCGATTGGCCCCTAATGTCAGTTCTGTTTTGACGTTTGTGTAGTAAACACATGCGAAATACCCGTTAATAAACAATGTTACGCTACACTGCTCCAGAACGCGGAATATTGCTGACTATTTATTTGACCAATAATCGGTCGGTGACTTTGGCACAACGTGAATTTCGTCGCAGATTTCCTGGCCGTCCAACGCCTACTGGTGAAACACTGCGACGTTTAGCCGTTCGCCTCGAAGAGACTGGCACAACACTAGATGCTGCCAGGCGTGGCAGACCCCGGAGTAGCCGTTCTGCAGAGAATATTGCTGCTGTAGCCGAGGATGTCATGGAAGCGCCGTCGACATCGACCAGACGACGTGCCACGCAAATGGGTATCAGTCGACGGTCCTTACAGCGAATTTTGGTACAAGATTTGAAGATGTTTCCGTACAAAGTCCAAACGGTGCATCAGCTGTTAGCTGCTGACCGCCAATCGCGTCTAACATACGCTCAAGCCATCCTTAATCACCACCAAGAGGAAGATGATTTTTCATCAAAAATAATCATGAGTGATGAGGCCCATTTCCATCTTAGCGGGTACGTAAATAAGCAAAATTTACGCTTCTTGGGCACTGAAAATCCGCGTGTAACCCACGAAAAGCCATTACACCCGCTCAAAGTCACTGTATGGTGTGCTGTTTTCGCTGGAGGAGTCATCGGACCTTTTTTCTTCGAAGACGTGGCGGGCTAAACGGTTACTGTGAATGGTGAGCGCTACCAAGCAATGATCAACGAGTTCTTTTTGCCGCAACTTGATGAATTGGGAATGGAAAACATGTGGTTCCAACAGGACGGTGCAACGGCACATACTGCACGTGCCACAACCGATATGCTGAAGGATGCATTTCCCGGGCGCCTAATCTCCCGTTTTGGCGATTTGCACTGGCCAGCAAGGTCGCCTGATTTGACCGCTCCAGACTTCTTTTTGTGGGGCTTTTTGAAGTCGCGGGTTTATGTCAACAAGCCTCAGACTCTTGCAGCTCTTAAAGAGAATATCCGTCAAGAATGTGAGGACCTATCGCCTGAAGTTTTGGCCAAAGTGATGGAAAATACCATAAAAAGGGCTCAAATGACAATCAACTGTGGCGGCGCCATTTACATGACATCATATTCTCGACTTGATGTAAAAAAAATTAAAAGACCAAATAAAAATAATCCACAAGAAGAATCAAAGTTTTTCATTTTTTTTTTTAATTACAGCCAAAAAACATCGGAAGTTTACTTTTGCGCCACCTTGTATTAGCCAATAATCGCATTTACAGTGTTCCACTCATACAAAAATGCAAATAAAGTTCAAAAATAGTCGAAACTTTCGCCATCCTCTGCATGGTAACAGCAACTGAACGGCAATACTCAACGAAAGTGAGCATACAAAAAAAACCACGAACCACAAAAACTAAAACAAAAAAAAAAAAATTACGCATATCAAGAAGCAGAGAATAATAAATTAATTCATTGCAAAGTTGACACTTTTTTTTTTTTGACTCGCATTTTTGAAGATTTTGCACTTTACAAAGTGCAACGAAAACAAAAAATGAATCAAAATGTAAAAACAAAATACGAACAAAGAAAATTAAGCTGATAAAGCTGGAATTTAATTAAACTTTTATTTGCATTTTCGTCTTGCAATTCTTTATTTGGGGTGTAAATAAAAAAAAATAAATGCAGCTTGTATCTAGTACATACGGCACATTTAATAAAAAAAAAATTTAATTCCAA
This sequence comes from Anomoia purmunda, assembly GCA_951828415.1. Taxonomy (NCBI): domain Eukaryota; kingdom Metazoa; phylum Arthropoda; class Insecta; order Diptera; family Tephritidae; genus Anomoia; species Anomoia purmunda. The sequence continues at coordinate 43,157,243 of OX639995.1, forward strand.
TTTTTTTTAGATTTTATCATACCAAGTAAATTAATTAAATTTTGTGAGCATGCGTTCAGTCTAATAGAAAACTGAGTTTTATAAAAATCGCGCAGCTGTTTGTATTTTCAATCAGCGTCTTTGTACACCAATTGATTAAAGTTTGTTTTCTAAAACAAAAAAAAATGTCAATTAATTATCTGCATTATTAAAGAATAGATAAAATATGTATATGTGAATACATTGTGTCTACCAAAGTTAGATATACATATGTACATATGTACATATATGCATAAAATATGAAACATGACCAATAACTGAGGCAAATTTACAATGGAATTTAAAAACCTCGAAATATAAGAGCAAATACACAAAATTCATGTACGAATAAAATCTATTAAAACTTCTAAAGTATGAACAGTAAGTGGAGAAAAGTTGTAAATGACAATAGCGTGTTGGAAGAATAATCTTTTAAATTCGGCAGTTTCCAGTAGCAGCCATTCCTAAAATAACGAGAAATATTGGCTAGAATTAGGTCTGTACAGTTACGACGCGACGCCTGCTTTCCACCCTATCTTCCCCGTAACTGAAATTGACCACACAAGAAAAATTGGGAATCTGCTTTGCTAATAAGCAGAGACCGAAAATAATGATTATTTTTGAAATTTCAATGAAAAAAATCAAAAGGTTCCAATTGCCAGCGAACAGTTTTGAGTATATACATATATGTGTATATCTTTTCATGTTCTATAAGAATCTGTTACGATCTACAAATTTCCAAGCGATATCAATAAAAATTAAAATTAATAATTATATATCGAATTTTATTAATCGCTCCGAAAAAATAATTGTATGTCGAGCAAAAACAAAAATATTGTCGAGCAAAACAAAACTTGTTTTCTGAGTGTTATTTTTTTGCTCGGAAATATTGATTATTTTTTGTATTGCTATTTTTTGATCAAAAATAATTATCATTTTTTGAGTTAAATTTTTTTCATAAAAAATAATCATTAGGTACGTTTTGAGCTATATTTTTTTGATTTCTTGAGCGTAATTTTTGCTCAGAAATAAAAATTAATTTTTTTTTTTTTTTTTTTTTTTTTTTTCAGAACGAAAAACTCAAAACGCTACACCATTTTTTTAATAAGTATTTCATGGTGTTGTTGTGTTGTAGTTTTTAAGGGCATATGTTGGCGATGACATTGCAAAAAAAATTTACCATAAAATACTTATTAAAAAAATGGTGTGGCGTTTTGAGTTTTTCGTTCTGAAAGAAAAAAAAATAGATAAAAAAACTCAAAGTTAATTTTTATTTCTGAGAGAAAAAATAACGCTCAAGAAATGAGTTTTATTTCTGATAAAAAAAAATATAACTCAAAAAGTAATGATTATTTTTTATGAAAAAATAAAACTTAAAAAATTATAATTTTTTGTGACCAAAAAAATTAAACTCAAAAAATTATAATTATTTTTGATCAAAAAATAGCAATACAAAAAATAATCAATATTTCCGAGCAAAAAAATAACACTCAGAAAACAAGTTTTATTTTTGCTCAAAAAAATATAACTCGACATATAATTATTTTTCCTGAACATAAAAATAAAACTAGAATTTTTTTGATTATTACTGAGCGATTATTTTAAAATCTTAAAATAATGATTAAATATCAATTTTTTGATAGAACTCATAATGATTACGGTCTCTGCTAATAAATGAGGAATTACCTGCATTAGAAAGGATTTCCTTCAATGATTCTAACCTCCTTACATTTTATACAGTGAATATAAAATTATTGTTGAAGATAAATAGTCCAATTTGCCCCAATATTCTGCACATTTATTTACGATATAAAGTTTCGCAGTTTCAAATACAGAAAAAATGCAAGCAATGCGGAAATAAATTCTTTTGATTCGAATATTTTTTAGTTGTTTTCGAAAAATCCGATATCACGTTGCCTACTTTTAAAAACTAAAAACTTTCAAACTATTTCTCCATATTCCTTGATTTAAACAAACTTTAATTTAATATTATGCGAAGTTTACAACTAATTGCAGCAGATTTTTAAAGCAGCTTTGTTCAATTTAAAAATACTGCCCCAAAGTCATAGTTGAGATGAACCCGACTCTAAAAGTTATACCAGTTTTTTTTTTGTCAAACTTATCAATGGTATATCTATTAATAATTGCCGTAACTGACGTAAAAGTATTTCTTAACACACCTACAGCATACATAGTCTTCTAATATCATCAAAATCCGACCATAAATGGGGATTTTCTAAATAACTTGACTACAGCGCCAACTAGCAGTTATTTTTTTTTTTTTCAAACTTATTTTTCATCATGGAAGCTCATAAATACGACTTTTGTAAATAACTTTACTCCAGTACCACCTAGCGAGCAAAATTATATTTGAATAGCATGAATCTTTCTCCAACAGTAATAATAATGTTTTTAGAATTGTCATTCGTGTGGCAGTTTTGGAAAAAATTGAGAAAAAGTCAACCTATGTTGGCATAAACTCAGAAAAAACCTTCGGCACTCTGTATCTGAAAATCAAGAAAAATATGGGGCCGCCATATTCAGAATTATCGGACCCAGATCCATGTAAAATGTGATATTACATCAAATGTACATTCTGGCTGTTGCGCCGTGAATTTAATAAGCTTTCAGCAGATTTTCAACCAAAAACGTAAATGAAGGAAACATTTAAATTTAACGTTTTTATTTAATTTGCAAAAACTTTTAAATTTTCTTCCCGATTTGGGAGTCCTTACACTCCACATTTTCGTAATAAAATTGTCTCTTAATAAAAGATTTTGAATTATTTTGTTTTTTTGGCAATGTTTATCAACTAAAAATAATGAATAAAAATTAGGAATTTTCAAAAAAGCTCGAAAATATACTTATTTTTTGCATTTGGACGCCTGTAACTCAAAAAGTACTATTCCGATCTACACAATGGATATAACAGCATAAAGAATCTGAATTTAGTTTACCCATAAAAGGTTTGAGTTTTTTTTTTTTGCCTATATCTCAAAAATGCGTCTTTGGGAAAATATGTATATGAAATTAATTTTCATGGTCAGCGACCCAAATTTACTCTAAAAAGTACTTTTTTTTTTAACGATGTAAAACTAATAACTGAAATATTTGTAAACTAGTGCAATAAATAGGAACAGATATGCAAGAAATGGCCTGCGAAAATTTTAGTGAAATCTATTCAGTAGTTTTGGAGTTAAGTACGAACAACGAATACGCCCATCACTTTATATATGTACATATGTATGTATGTTTGTATATACTATATAAATACATCTATATACATATGCACATAGATAACCTTTTTAAAATTCTTCAAACTTTGTTTACCGGATCAAATCATGATATTTACAGTTAATTGTCAAAATAATTTGATTATTATTACTTTGGTTTATATCTTCTTCTGTAAATAAAATTATTGTTTTGAAAATATTGTTTTTGAACAAGACAATCCTTATTTGCATTACTTAATTAAGTAGCAGCACTGTTTGAGGCTTTGATGAATTTGCGTTTAATTTTTCTTTGTATGAAAAGTACACAGCGAAATTTATACCGATTATTTTTGTTTTTTTTTTTTTAGCAAACATGTGTATTTTTGTTTTGCATGTGTAAACATAAAAACAAAAATGCACCTAGTCGTTCGTATTGAAGATCTCGTTCTAGTTTCGCAACTTTTGCCTTAAGCTCCCTGCTCTGTGTGTGTGTGTGTGTGTGTTTTTCACTACTAATTAAGCACCCAATTGTTGATTTTAATTCAACATTTAACCAATTCAACACCTGCCAACAATAAGTAATATATGTATTACAACACGTTGCGCCTATAAAGAAATAAAACTATAATAAGAGCAAAATGCAGTTGGATGTCAAAAAGGGGTAGAGAGAAAATTAAACAAAGAAGAGGCAGCTGAACTCAAGTAAATACGAATGTAAACAACACAACTCCAAAAAAAAAAAATATAATCACCCAGAATGATGCCATTTTTTTTTTTTTTTTTTAATTAAATATGTACTTTTTTTTTGCATATATGTATATGTACAAATGTATGTATGTAATGTATGTAATGTATGTAAATTCGCATGAGTTAATCGAACAACTCTCGACTTTTGACACTTGGACGAAGTTGTCGCACGAGTTTGTTGAGTACTTGAACTGAGAAGACTTCATTTATTATTTGCTTACTGATACGCATGCATCCACACACTCACACACATATGTACATATGTGTGTACATATTCATACATTTTTTTCTGGTTTTGCGGCTTAATGCAACACCAATTTGTTTAACATTTTAATCTGTAATGCTTAATTCATGCAAATATATTTACGCAAAAACGAAATTAAATTAAATTAAATATAAAACAAAAAGCCCGAGGAAAACAAGTAAGATTAATAAAACAATATCGCTAATGTAAGACCTTAAATACATAAAATCAGTGCATTCACATGACATTATTTTACACAGTCTAAGTATTTAATTAAGTTGCGCTTAAAGAAATAAAATAAAGTATACAAAATTACAATATATGCACATATGTATGTACAATATATTTATGTACGTGTGCAAAAAATACCCATTTCGTAATTTTTTTTTATTTTTTTTTAAACATGTTTTAAATATAATTTTTCTTTAATATATGTAGTTCATTCTATAACATAAACCATAAAAATCTAAATTTTAAAATTTGTAAAAAAATTTGCGAAAATTTAACAACCGTGAAAAAGCGAGGTGGCGAATGCACAAGATTGTCCGCAAAAAAAACTTTATTTTGTAAAAAAAATTGTAAATTGTTAATATCGATTTTTTGTAGTTTGCTAAGTTTTTGAAGAAATTTTATTAAGTTGAAAATTTTTTAAATTTTAGGCTTTATGTTATTCAATAAACAATATTTTTTTATAAACAATTTATGGGAAAAAATTTAGTATTGAAAATGTCATTATTGAAAAAAATTACACCGAACCATTTTCAATTTAGTATTAGCCTATTAAAAATGACAACATGAAATTATTTTATCTATAATTTATGTTTGTTTGCACTTTCGAACCTATTTTAAAATTCTGCATTACCACCTCTGTGTGATTTGTAAACAGAAAAAAAGGTCTTCTACTTCTTACAATTCAAATTAAATTTACTATACAAAAAAATCAGTTGTAATTTGGGCATACTGTATAAATAAATAGTTTGTTCAGTTATTTCGTATACACTGAATGGTTCAAAATTAATTTTTATTTCTTTATTAACAAAAACACTGAAGAAATGTGGAATGTAAAATTAAAACAACATAAAAATCTTAATCTGGCATAAAACTGTAAGGAAGATTCAGAACGTAAATTCTCGACTTTATTTTGTCAATATTCAGCAGTGAATTGTTTACATAGAGGCAGGGCCTTCAAGAATTTGCATTAGAATTTAATCCTCGAAAATCGTACACAATTCAGTTTGCCCTGCTATATTTCCCTATTGCCTTATTGTTTTTCTTCTTCATTCTACAGAAAAAGATTATATTTGATTAGTATTTCACTTATAATACATTATAAATTCTTTTGCCAAATTTTCAGTATTATTTCATATAGTGCAAATTTTTCCCAATTCATTATCATATACATACATAGAGCAACCAGATCTATTAAATAAATGTTTCATTTACTATTTTCTATATCTATCGTATACAAAAACTGCCGGATGTAACTGACAGGCATATTTTTATTGATTAGATATCTTAATCCATGTTTCCACGCGATATATTTCGCTCCAAGTAATACCGTATTTCACTTTTAATTATTGTTTGCTGTGAATATCGATAATGGTGAAAAATATAAATTTAAATTAAAGGTTTTACTTTATATAGAGAAGATTGTATTAATTTATTTTTCCATGCGCTTTCATTTGAAATATTACTTCTTCTTTGTTAATTTTTTGTTTCGGTTTGCCAGCCAGATTTCGATAAATTTCCGATAAAATTGGAGGACGCCGGATTTATTCGCAATTAGCTAGATAATTCAGAGCGAATCTCCATCAGTTTATATAATTCACTTTAAAAAAAATTGTAAAAGCATTGGAGCAATTAGACACGTAATTGGAGTGTGAATGACGCAAATAACGTCTTGTTTGAACATATTTTTACATTCTAGTTTTATAAAGCTGGCTACAAATTTTGGCTTGTTTGAAATTTGAGCAGATTGTTATGTGTATGGCGCAGTTTTCAAACAGATTGATTGTTTAAAAATATCGTCTTTTTAGAATTAGTTCGTTTCCTCTGGCGTTTCATGTTGATTTGCAGTAATGAAATGAAGTCATTGGTTACCTAGTCAAAACTGTACGTATTAATTTGATGTTTTCGCCGGTCAAATAGATGCAGAACGATTCCCCGTTTGTTGCAACGTTTCTTTAGAGGTCTCGTTACGAAATGTCCAGTTTTCCAAAAACACTGACTACCATTTGTTTAGAAGTGCTTCGTAGGGTTCACTTTAAAAAACCCACACAGACATGTCGGCTGCTATCTAGTTGGTATGCATTCGATCCGTGACCTCGTGATCGTGATCTCGATCAAAATTATTGAGCTTTTTGTTGTTGTAAGTTTTCTCATCTGAAATACATAAATAAAACAGCGCTTTAAAGAGGATGAAAATAACTTTCGAATAATATTGGAATAATTAGTTGAATAATATATTTAGTACATATTCTCTAAACATTTACTGGACACAAGTTTTATTCAATTTTATTTTTTCGTATCTTTACAGAGAACTCCAAGATGGTACATTAAAGGATAATCACCTCATGGATGGTTCCAGAATAATATTGATACCAAATGTGGAAACTGGTTTATTGGTAAGTACAAACTCTCTCGATATTTAAATACCAACGCTAATATAATGGCAATTAGTTTACCTTAAAAGCATCCCGAATTAAAAAAAAGTGAAAAGTGAAAATGTCAAAACTCAACCGCCACTTCAGATGAGCACCTTCTAAAATTTAATGAGCTCCAAAACTGAATACTCTCTAAAAATTCAAATTAAAAAGTTTACAATTTTGATGCAAATTTTTCTAAATTTTGTACAAAATCATGAGCGATTATTTTGTTGCTACTGTCAAATATTAAATAGTGAGAAATATACACTACAGTGGATGGGAAAAGTTTGTATACAGTGCATTTTTTTTAGCATATTGGCATGAAACATGTTTCCAAGCTTCGTCCAAAATTAAAAAAATGCAAGAAAATTTCAAGTGTTTTTATACAAATTTTTAGATCATTTAATTTTGAATTCAAAAATTAGAATGTTTAAAATTCTGATTAAAAATTTGAAATTTTTATAAAAATCTATTTCTTAATATTGTACAAAGCTTAGAACTTTGTTTTATTTACATACATATATGGTTTTTATTATAGCTATGGAATTCTTTGTTAATATTGTAAACAAAAAATCTGCGTTGGCAAACTTTTTTCACCCACTATACACATTAAATTCGAATGCTCATCGAAGAGACAGCACGTCGTCGTGTTAGTGTTGATATCGTGAGGGCGTCAATTGGATGCAATCGCTTATAGTTGCTTAGCGAGTTGTCTTACTAACGGTGTTACCGATATGTATAGTGTGAATACACCGGTAGCCGTGCCGTGCCATTCAAGTCTTTGCTGACATAATAGCCTTTGTTAGCAGCGACAACCGCAGCGGTGAAGTCTGGCAAAGAAGACTTGGTGAGACACACACTACATATGTGCATACATAAATAAATACCTGGCTTTAAGGCAGCTTGAAACTTCTGTCTCTTCAGCTGTTGTTCGACCAGCTCTCTCTCTAGCTCAACTGAGTGGACGATTGTTTACTGCCCGTTGTTGTATTTATTTGTATGCAATGTTGGTACCTAGATGGCTAGGTTTTTTCCGAAATCCTCTATATTGTTTTCATTTGGTTTGTTGTACGAATGGTGACTTAGTCGACGGTTGATGTGTGGTTTACCTTTGTTTTCTTTGTTTATAAATATATGGTGGTATGTTGGTGTTTTCTTTGTTTTTTGTTTGATAAAAGGTTTCGGAATATGTCAAATGGAATCTTTTCCCCGCCCGATAAACATGCTGCAAATTTAATATAAAGGTAGATGCCATTAAAAGTTCCAAACTTTCTGCTATGACTAAAACACTTTGCTGCATCGATTCAGAACCAAAAATTGTAAATTTAATATACATATGTACACAGATACGTGCCGACCCATACTACATACATATGTAATATAGGCTGCTGGTCTGGTGGCCAGTCCTCACTAAAGACGATTCAAAGCTCAGCAGCTTTTGGCGTCACGGGTGCAATGGGATCCTCTTTAACGGATGTTTTGATCGTTCGTCTCGATTTATTACCGATCTTTTTATCGAAAACTCAGCTACTAACAGTGCTATCAGACTGCGTGCCTTGGATGTCTAGAAAGAACGTACGATCGGACACAACTCCATTCTCAACGCACTTCCTCCCTCCAATGACTAAATCCTGCCGAAGACATGGCTTAACTGCCCACAGGCGGATCAAAGATGTAAAGCAGAGTTGGCGCAGGGATTTTCATTGAACAATAAATTCTAAATTCATCCTTTCGCATACCGGACCGTGCAATCGTTTTTCAAGCCGAAACAGTTAATGAGGCATAATGCGAAGCTCTGCAATTAATGTGTTATACCCGATGGTCAAGTGCGCTTAGGGTGCCTAGGGAGCTCAATAGAAATTCCGAAATTTTCAATTCGAAAGTTAAGCAGAGGTGGAAACGTACAAGATTGCATAGGATTACCCGGCAGTTTTGGGTGTTCTATGATCTACCTAAAACCAGGGTTATCTTAGGAATGAGTAAAGAAAATACTCACGGCCGTATGTACCAAATACTGGCCCCGTAGGGATGCATGGCGAAAGGATCGGCTGACACTTAATAGGTTCTGTCGCAGCGGCGAGGACTCTGGCTCGAAAGATGGTAGTCGAACACTCTCTGTGCGAATACCCAGCTTTCCCAATGATAGGGCTGGAGACACAGCAAACTTACTAATTGAATGTCACGCTTAATCCATCAGCTTAACCAACCAGCCAACCTTTAAGCTATTTCTAAAACCATTTGTTTAGGAGAACGGTTAATGGTATATTTAGCGGTGTTGCTACATTTTTTAAAACTAAAATATTAAAATATGAATGTCAAACTCTTCGTCTCGGCGAGGACAAGGTGCATGCCTCCGTATATTTTTGAGAGGTTTGCCACCTGCTATATGTGACAGAAACCGAAATACGTTTTCTGGATACATAGGCAAAGGGCAATTAGTAAATAGATATGACGACCAAGTCAGCCGGGGTTTTCTAGTATGTACAATAAATAAAAGGAATTCAAAAACCAATGATTTTCGGAAAGCAGTAAAGAAATAAAATACCCTTTGAATGAATTCATTGCAGCTTTTGTCGAAAAAATACTTTTTTCTTAATTAGTTCAAACACCACTTACATAGCAGCCTGCCCTCGTAAAACTGTTGGTAAGCAAACCGCTTGAATTGCTCTGACTTTTCTTCACCCAATTCATTTTGTCGATTTTGTTTTTCATTCTTACGCTATTCGCAGTATTTCTTCTATTGAGAGCGCATTTTGTCGAAGTCTAGCCATAAACTAGATCAAATTAGTGCTGCTACGATTACCCAATTCTGTGTTTGCCGGTTTCTTCAACAACAGAGGTGTGTTGCCATCTTCTCTAACAGCGTATTTCCCCGTACATAAAATGTGTTGTTGTTGTTGCTGTAGTTTTTACAGCACGAAACACGCGCTTTCCTAATGTTTCTGGCGCAAGTAACTGGTCGGTCGTACTGGCGCGATACTCATCGTGCACCGGAATGTTCAATTGTTATGGGAAGCGATTTTGAAAAAGCGCACAAAGTATAAAATAACAACAAACACACTAACAACAACGGTGTAGTAAGATCGCTTTCCAACAATGAATGTGTGTCTAGTAAAATGATTGCTCATTTAAGCTGTTTTTCAGCCATTTTTGTTTCTAGTTATCATAAATATTTACAGTGCTGTAAAAAAGTATTGGCACAATTTTCAAAAAGTTTTTCATGCTAAAATTTGTTTGTTAATTTTTATTTTAAATATAGCTTATTTTCTCACAAAAGCCATATAAGTACAAATTTCAAACTTTACAAAAAATTTACTAAATTAAAAAAAAATTCAACAAAATTTCAAACTTTTTATTCAGAATTTTTGAGTACATACGTAGTCTTTTAGTCCAGTAAATTTTAGTAAAATAAAGTGCAAGCTTTATGTGGTTGAACATTTGCGATGTATTTTAATAATTTTTTCCACCGGTAGTGTTACTCGTTTTCATACACATTCAATTCAAATAAAAAGTTTAAATTTTGAAGAATTTTCTTTATTATGCCAAATTTTTGTGAATTTTGTACAAAGTTAGAAATTTGTACTTATAAGGATTTTTGAAAAGATTGAGTTATATTTTGAAAAATATAACCAAACAAGTTTTAGCATGAACAACTTTATAACTGCGCCTATACTTTTTTCCGGCACTGTACGAGTATATTCTATGTATGTAGATACATATGTATGTATGCACCGCCATGTACTACATATGTACATACATAATACCTCCATTCGTACCCAACCAAATTGACCTAACATATGCGAAATTACACTTTGATGTTGTTACCAACAAACTGCCATTAATGTCTAAGAATTTTTTACGCTGTCATTTTGTTTCTTGTGCTGTTTCCGACCGAATTACGTAGATGTTACCGACATATGTATGTGCATACACAATTATGCCTGTGTGCGCTTCGTATTGGGGACAATAACGGTACATGATTTGCTGTGGTAAATTTTATAACTAATCGAACATTTGCTGAAGCAAATCGTTTGATATCTCTTTCTTGTTTTTTGCGTTATTTTATTCCAAATTCTTCAAGTAGCTTCTTGTTTTTTTTTTTTGATAGATGATCATAGAACTTTTTCTGTTTTATTGACTGCTCTCAAAAGTTTCGTTCTTCTTTTCACCATTTTCAGTGAAATAAAATAAAATAAAAGATACAAATTTAAAAAAAAATAGCCGGAATTTTTTAGCTAATTAAACAGTTTGAAATTTTTTTTTAGAATTTTTATTCATTTGGTGCAAAGTTTTAAATTCTGGTTTTTAAGATTTTTGTTATACATATTACGAAATAATGTTTGTTTTTTAAATTAGCGATAAAATCATCATCGAAAACATTGCGAATATTACAAAAAAATCACTATGTGTTCAATTGTGTGAGTCACTGTAAAATCACGCCATACAATATTTAAATGTAAATTAATGTTTCAAACTTATTAAAATAAAATCTGAAAACTCAACAAATTTTCATCAAAATTCCAGAGAAATTTTTTTAGAATACAATTTTATAGCTTATTTAATTTTAATATAAAAAGTTTCCAACTTTTACTTTAACTATACTAAAATTAAATATGCTATAAAAGTACGTACCCGAAAAATGTCTAAATAACCTGCTAAAAAATTTAAAAATTTTGACGAAAATTTGTTGAGTTTTTGTAAATTGTGTATAAAGTTGATAAGATTAATTTACATGGTTTCTGTTATAGTAGTGTGAACTATAGTTTTATATAAAATTAACTAACAAAAATGTATCATGAAAAACCTTGCTAATATTGTTAAAAAGTTGCCATTCGACCAGCCAATTTTCATTTTTTCAATCCCTATACAAATTGAAGGAGAATTTAAATGAAAAAAATCAACTCAGCTGTTCTTTTAACATCACCTTCTATGAAATCGCCTTGATTTGGTTATTCATTCCATTTCTGTCAGCTGTCACTTTTCGTTCTGGTTAGCAGCTAATCAGCTGACCATCCTTTCAAAAAAGATTTCAACTGACAGATGTGCCCTAAAAAGTAGTAGCTTCTTTTTTTAAATCGTTATTCAGATATTGAGTAAGCGTCCCTAATTGTTTTAACCCGTTTACAATGCCCATCTTATGTCGCACCCTGTAAATACTAAATGAGTAATCATTGAAGAGACACACACCCACTCTTTGCCAAAAATAAGTTGAATTGTAGAATGATCTAAACGAAAATATGTGCATACAATCTGTTGTAGTTGTTGTCTAAATTGTATTAGTTTACACTTGCAAATAGCAAAAATTAGTCTCCGACGCCCGCTACAAATCTAAATAGGATATATGTATGTATGATGCAGATCATCTACTAGCAATTGCTACCAAAAATACTACACACTTTTAATGCAAAATATATCACATTTGTGTATACTGACTGAGGAAAGTCAAAAATAGCTAAACAATTGCTAAAAATAATAAATGATACATACAAACTCTCGTTCACATACACATTCACACAAATGTTATGCACTAAAATGTGCTATATAATTTGCATGCAGTGCATGGATGGATGCCAATCATCCGCGCCATATGTAGATGATCAACATTGTTGACGCATTTTACTGTCAACTAGCTAATTTTGCCTTTCTCTTCGATTCATCTGGAGAAAATATGTGAATGGCACAATTTCGAAATGTCCAAAAATGGGGCATAATATACGCGGGTGACAATTTAAATGAATTTTCGCTTTCATTCGCGCATTCCGCGCGGCATCACTTCACTGCCGAGCGGTTGTGATGGTTGAATTAAATTTGTTTCAATCAAATTTGCGTATTATAGATATGGACATTGGATAGTGGTAATTGCGTTAAGAAATTTTTCCTTTGCACTCTTGTTTTTTGTGTTTTTGTTTTTGTTTTTTTTTTCGGTGCTGTAGAGCTACCAAATTTATTGACTCGCTTAAATACTTACTGCAATTTCCGCTCGTTAAAAGCGCGCTACAAATTATTGAAGTTCTTATTTGCTCGCATTGTCTTGTTTTCTTCTTTCACATCCATTCTTCATAGATTTTTCAGCCATCCTCATTGTGGGCGCCTGCTGGTGGCATACCACCAAGCAACAACAATTGCAGTGACTGGGCCGGCAGCTGCCAAATATTGGCCAGTCAGAGTCATTCAGTTGACAAATAAAGAATCAATTAAGACAAAAATAACAACGTCAAAAACGCTCATAACAACAAAGACAAACCCGCAAAGAGTCGACAACAATAATTGCAATTGCCCATCGTTCAGTATGTCTCATTCACTGTCGCCTTAATTTCGGGCTCGCCTTTCGTGGTATTTGCAATTTTTTGGCAAATAGATTTATGAAAATTACCCGCATAGCAATGGTGGTGGGAGGTGTGGGCGAAGAAAGCGGCAGTCTGCTTTAATTGTTTTTTGGTTTTTGTGACACAAAGGAAGCAGCGGCGGCAGTGAGTCCCTATACTTACACATACAAACATACATATATGTATATTTATGTGAATACAAAGAATGCAGCAGAGTTGAATTTGAGTTGGACAGTAATAATCAAAAGTAATGGGCAGATGACGATGGACAGCAGCAGCCAGCCAGCATTCAGTCAGCAATCTGTGTAAAATGGCAGCAGCACGAGCCAAGACAAAGATTTCAGATTTCAGCTGATGACAAAGAAGAAAGGGAGCAAGCTTCTTTTGCTCTTCTACTCTTTTTTTTTGTTTTGGTGTTGCTGTTGTTGTTGTTGGTTGCTGCTGTTGTTGCTCCTCTTATCTACTCCATTCAACTTTAGCGTCCCGTCTGACTGACGTTGATGCACTTGGCAAAAATATGGCAAATGGCGGTGAAGTCCACCAACCGCTGCGACACGGGGTCGAAGTCGATTGACGATTACAGCAAAAATGCAATATTAATGCATGCTTTAATAGCTCTTTGTTTTGCTTACCACTATACCCGTGCACACAAACATACAAACATATCTTACTTGTATGCTCTTGCCTTGACTCCTCCGAGGTGTTGTGTTGAAGATTTCGGTTGCTTTTAGTTTTTCCTGTTTGTGGTTTCGAGTTTCCGTAATGATTTTTTGATCAGATTTAAGTATGTACGGGGGTAACTCGGAAACGACCATTAGATGGCGTTTTTTTGGATGTCACACCATGATCTTCAAACATTTTACATGTGTGAAGGTAAACAACTTTTGATTTAATGGAAATTTCTAGTGAAAATTCTAGCGTAAAGATTTTTCACGATTTTAAGTGTAACTTTACTAAAAAACGAAGCTGAAGCTTGGAACGACTTCATCCTGCCTTTTGGCACCTTTCTCCAGAAGCACAATCAAAAACCGTCGTCTATGGCTGGTTTGCAGAATTTAAACGTAGACGCCTCAGTCTCAGTGAGGAATTCTACAAAGTTCGTCCAGCAACTGGTTTTGTCGCAGGAAACATGGAGACTATGCAAGAAATGATTCAGATGGATTGACAACAGACATACCGGATGATATTGTCAAAAGCCAAATATACGCGATTTTACATTGGGTTTTAATAGTTAAAATGTCGTTGGATACCACAAAATTTGGCCGGGGCTAAAAAAAACGCTCGCCTGGGTTGGTTAAATAAAATGCTCCAAAAATTCAATCGGTCTGCTTTACAAAACATTTATAGCATCGTAACAGGTGACGAAACTTGGGTCTATGCACAAAAATGCACCGTATAGGTGTTTTTTAAATATCAGCCAAATCCACCGAATGGGGGGTTGTTCACGGGAAAGTTTGAAAAAAAAAAAATGATGGCTGTCTTCTACCGTAAAATTGGGGCAGTGGCTATCTTGTTCATCATTTACCAGCTCTCACACAGCACATGGAACAGTTGATTATTTGAAGAAGAAGAAAGTGGAAATAATGACTCATTGTCCATATTCCCCTTATTTATCATCCAACGACTTCTGGCTGTTCCTGTTTGTTAAGAACAAAATGTGTGCTGAGTTTTTTTTTTTTAGTATCTGAAGAGGCCGATGAAGAATTCAAAAATCCTGTTTCTAAGGTATCCATCCAGAGTCTAATAAATGATTGGACAACTGGTTTCTTCGAATGCAAGTGCTCTTTTTTTTTTATAAAATTTGGATGTTTGATATATATTTCCAGAAACTTTCAGGGATACCCCCATTAATACATTGCCGAATCATATAAAGTACTTTGTTTAATATCAATGTTGTTGGCTCAAGAATATATTCTTAAAAACTTAGGAAAACTCTGAAATAGAAATCACAACAAAAATGCAAGGTGTCTTGCACAAAACTGGCGCGACAGAACTAAAGCACAACTGGTTGCATTTGTCGAAGAATATTATGTAATTTAGATCTTCGAAGCATTGACAAATACAATAAGTATTATTATCATTTTATTTCATACTTAAGATTTAATCAAACTTCGTTCGAAAATAGCATGACATACTTATTTTGTCATAGATCGCTTGAATTAGGTATTCTTACGCAAATCTTCTGAATTCATGACGTTGTCCATTTTCTTCACCTTGAAAAAGTTGACACTGTTCGGATCGAAGTGAATTATTTAAATGTGTTTCCCTTTGTATAGATCCATTGGATAAAAAAAAGTATCCTTTTTCTTGGCAGTATATTTGCTTGGCTCTAGAATTTGCCAGCTTTTCGTGGGTATTTAATAATAAACGAACATGAGTCGCATTCCATATACCTTTTTGCAAACAGAAATTAATGTAACATACCCCTCTAAGTATGTTGATTTATTTTTGAAGATTTATATTCTAGTTTCTGGCCACGTTTGTAAATTGATTCCTTTTCCTATTAGAAATTATTATTATGATTCTGTTGAATTTTTTTTAATATCATCTCAAGTGGGGTTTTTGAAAACTTTTAAAACTTTTTTTTATTCATAAAAAAGTCCATTTTTGGAGGTATTTTTAAATGGATTCAACTCACGTAAATCTTAAGATTTTTCCGGAATATTTTGTCTGAAGTCTTAAATAATAAATAAATTATATAATTCTGATGAAAAAACCGCAACGTGTTTTGGTAAGGGGCCCTAACATATGTATGTATGTACATATATACATATCATATATGCAAAGAGTCACAATTCAACAATTAAATCCATACACATGAGTGCTAGAGTTCCAGCTTTTGTACTCACTAGGGATGGGTAAATGAAAAAAAATGTATCGATATTGTACATACATACATATATCATATCGATATTAGTAAAAACTTATGTTAGATATTTTTCGATATATCGATATTTTTACTTAAAGTTGCAATTACATTAAGTATTATGAAAATATTCAATAGTGAAAAAATAATACATAATTGACACAAAAGTTTACACACCACAGAGACACCAAAGAAATAATTCATATACATATGTATGTATATTGTCTTTGTTATGTTCATAAACTATATGTGTGTTCAAAACTGATCTAATTGAGCCAATAGAGACTTAAAAAATATCAAATTTGTTACAAATTTTATACTCGAAAATAAATATGGAATATCGATACTTTGATATATCGATATCTTTTACCCAAGCCTTATACTCACGGGGATTTCGGTGAAAACAAATTGTACTGCAATATCGAAATCATTTTAATTTTTCGATAAGTGGCAACCCTACTGAAAAAAATTCTGTGCTAAAGCCTTCTCGAGCATCTTACGTTTAATATCAGTATTGCATGACCATTTTTTGTTATACATATATTTCTTCTAAAAATAACCTAAACAATAGTAGTTTTTCTATGCACGTCACATTTCTCCCACAATTATTCCAGTCGCAACTCGCCGCAAAATTTGCATATACGTCTGAACTCGTCATATATAATTGTTTTCTTCTTCTTTCTTCAATAAGTCGAAATGAAAGAACCTTATTGTATTGTTAAATGTCTGCTAAGGTGAATTATTCCAACTCATTTCGATGACAACGCACGACTTTATATATTTTGACTGTTGAATTTTTGAATTGTCGAACGCATTCATTTGACTCAATGCGAGGTGTGGTGTGAAAGGTGGTGAGTGGGAGTGGAAGGAGTAGAGCTAAATATGTACAGATTTGAGTGGGGGAGGGATGAGAACGCTTATATTTGCTTAATTGCTATTTTATATATTTTGATAATGCATCATTAAAGATTTTTATGGCCTCATCGCTGCTTATTTGCTTTGTTTTCGTTCAACGCTTGCTTGCTAGCTGTGTCTGCCTAGCTGGTTGGCAATTTCGGGCACTCGCATCTACTATGTCATTGCTTGCTGCTGCTGCTATTGTTTTTGTTGTAATCGATGTTGATCATATGTGAATGTCGAATAAATGATGTTTTGGTCATCGTGCTGAGCTGCAAAGTGCCAGTGTCATGTTTTCAACCAGTATATGTAGTACATACATATATATGTAGCTTTGTTGTTGTGCTGATATTTTAGCTGATTTTTTGATTTTTGTTTTTTTGTGCTGTTTCTGTACATAGTCGTTGTTTGAACCGAATTTAACATCTTGTTTGACTGTATTGGTTATTTGTACCTTTGCTGTTGTCGTTTGTTGTTTGTTGCTTTTGTTGCTTTTGTTACTATTTTTGTTGTTGTCACGTTGTAGTAATGCTTTGTTCACAAATTTACATTTTCATACAATTTGAAGCTTCTTCAACAAATATTTACATATTCAATTTTGTGTGTCGTTCTTTATTCATACATTTGTTGTTGTTGTTGCTGCTATTTTAGCAAGCAATTTTTGTTTTCTTTTTGTGTTCATTTACAATATTATTGTTATTATTTCTGTGACATTTTGTTTTGTGGCTTTATTTTTGAAATTCGCGTGTTTGTTGTTGCTGGTTGATCATTGCGCTTTGTTTTTGTTTATGCTGTTTTTGTTCTTGTTGTTTTTGTTGTGGTGGTGGTGGTGGTGACGCGAACAAAGAAATTCCAAACCCAAATCCAAATTCCAAGTCGAACAAAAGCAATGACAGCGCAGCGACAACAGTGACAAACTGCGCCGACGACGACAACGACGACGACGAGCGTAGCGTCTAAAACAAAATATCAATGGCTCAGTTCTACTCAGTGTTGATATTGTTATTACGTATATATGTATGTACTTGATTCTATATAGAAATGTATGTACATTTACTATAGAGATAATGCTGTTCTAAGCAGTTCACATATCGCACACTAAATACAAAAGAGTCACAACTCAAAATTATCTTAAGTCGATTTTTTCCATAAATCACTTCAGAAAACACATCCAAAATAAATTTAAACATTGTGTATACATGTATCTGATTAATAAATATATATATAGTAATAAACTAGAACAACTACTACTAGATTTCATGGCACAAACACGCCCGCCTACGTTTTGCTGAAAATTTTCAATTTTGAGACGAATGAATACAACTTGTATTTTGTGATTAAAAAATATTTAATAAGCTCGGAACAAAAATAAGCCCATATTTTGGAAAAGGTTCTCTGACTATTCGTATAGTATAGGGGAAATCTAGTTATTTCTCCTTGGTACAACAAATGCCAAATTGATTTGTTTGTTGTACATTTTTGTAACAGTAACTAACTGTCATTGTCTAAATTATTAAGAGTTATGTATGTATGTATAAACCTTTGAAAAAGTTTTGAAAAATTCGAAATTTTTTTTTTATCAAAGTTAAGTAAGTTTGCGGCTAAGGACTTCGGGCTAGCGCTCATTGTCAGAGGGAGGTTTTTGGATACCTTGGAGCTTATACAAGGATATATAGCTACGGTTAACAGTTGGTCTCGGACCTGCGCGCTATCTGTAAATCCGGGAAAAATCGAGCTCGTTCTTTTCACCAGGAGGTACACAATTCTGCTGGTGGCGCTGAGCTCGCGCTTTCTGGCACGGTTAAGTATCTTGGTTTAATACTGGTCAGGGAAATATAATATTGAGGAAAGATCGAATAAGGCTCTGGTTACCTTGTACTGTTGTAGAGGGGCCATCGGAAAACGCTGGGGTATCTCTGACAAACTCATTATATATGGTTATATGAGCAATACTCCTGCTTGGGATCCTTGTCTGGTGGGGCTCCCTAGATGAGACTATGGTAGCCGCCAAGCTGGAAAGAGTGCAAAGATCGGATCTCATTGAAATCAGTGGCGGCCTTCGGACAATACCTACACTACCACTGAACGTCATTTTGAATATAACTCCAGTTGATACTGCAGTCCTGGCAGACCAGACTGGACACAAATTTAATGCGGACTATGATCATTCGAGGACTTTACAAGGCTTCGATTTATTTCCGGCCACAACGGACCTTTCTGTGCCCACCATAGCTGCCAAGGGTCACTTTTGTATCGCCATTCCGTTTAGGGAAAACTGGGAGGTATGCGACCTGTGGCTCCGCGGCCTGCTGAACATGTTCACCGATGGATCGAAACTTGATAGGAAGGTTGGCAGTGGAGTATACTGCCGAGAACTCTGTCTAAGGAAAATAATTAGGCTACCAGATTACTGTAGCGTGTTCCAGGCGGAGGTGGCTGCCATAAAGGAAGTGACCGATTGGTTGCTAACTGGCTTCGTTATTGTTATCGCTTTTGTAATCAACATCATTACTATAAATATATATACATATATATATATATATGTAATTGTTATCGGTATCTATTGATTCACCTATACCTACCTCAACCTTTTAATCATTTATTTCTGATATCTGATAGACAATATACGGATATCCGAATTTGGGAACGATTTTCCGTTATCCATTGTCAATGGGTTTGGTGCCATCGTCAGTTTCATGTTTCGTTCGAAATAACCAAAAAACATAACCAAGACATTTATTGTTGTGCTCGATATTATTAGCAGGGTCGCAACCGTTATCATTAGGTCTATTGTTATCGAAATCTTTGATGGCGTTATCGTTATCGGCTGCATTTACCTATTAATCACAGCGTCCACATTCTTCAATATGACTTCTGATGTACGAGTGCAAAATACAGTATGTTATAAGGTTAACAGGAATTTCCAAAAATTTTCTCTTACATTTGGTATGTATATTCAACGGTATTTTGCCCTAATCGCTATCGCAACACGTGGCACCATATCAACGATCAATTCTGTTATTTATCATGCTATGTCTTCAATTTTATAAAGCTACCACCACATTAAAACTATCAAACAAACAACCGAAAACCAATTTGTTTCTTATCAATAGAAAAAAAAATTATATCAATAGCGAACGATTCCATATGTTTGTACATATAATCTGATAGTAGTGTTTCTATTCGACAGGTACTGATAAAACTACTAATTAATTATTTTAGTATTGCTACCGCATTTATCAGGTAAAATTTTTATTAATTTTTTAAGAGCAATGTGAAAATTCTGCCTTATGCTGCCATTTTCTTATTTCTGTACTCTTCGATTGTTTCCTAGCAATATGTGGGATTGCGTTCTGTTACAAACAATCAAATAATATTAATATTATTCCAATATTATTTCAAAAGTATGCAACCACACCAAGTGATTGGCCTGTGTATCAGCGTTGCTCTGCGAACAAATACGAAGTACATAGTATATTATTTAAACAAAGGAAACCTGCCGAAATTGTTGAAAACAATAAAAAAAAAACGAAAAATCGCTAGTTTGGTTTTGCAAAAAACTAGCAAACGAGTTAAATACGACTACATACAGCAAGCAACAACTTTTGAAAGTCACGCACACACTCGCACACACACAATGCGTTACACCCACACACATGTGCGAGCAAGCGAACTGTTTACGATTTGCTTTCAAATAGTGGAATGGAATTGACACTAAAACTAGTAAGTATTCGATTGGCAAAATAATCGGTGGAACCCTGCGCTGACTTTCCATACTCAAAAAAAGAGCGTTGGACTAAACCTGTACTCAAAATTTTCAAAGAACCTGAATGTTAAGTTACAAATAACTGTTTTTTCACCTCAGTGCTGCTTACTACTTTTCAAGCCATTCATGTGCACTCTGCATACAGTGATGGAAAAAAGTATTGATACTGTTTTTTTTTTTTATAATATTCAAACAGTTTTCTATGCTAAAATTTGTTCGTTTATTTTTTCAATATAAAAATATACTTCGATCCATAACAAAAACCATGTTTTTCATGAAATTTATATAAAAATATTGTCCATTTTATAACAATTTATGTAAATAAATACACAAAATTCACAAAAAATAAAAAAAAAATTTTAATTTCAGAATTTTTAGGAACTTTTCGGGTTTGCAAGTTTTAAGTGGTTAAAAATTATCTTTAAATTTTTTGACTTTTTATTTTGTTGTTGGTGCTCCACATTTTCTTCCATGTAATAAAAATTCTAATTGTAAATTCGATAACACTTTTTTTACATTTGATTTTCGTGAATTGTGTTTAAAATTTAAAACTTTCATTTAT
Source organism: Anomoia purmunda (assembly GCA_951828415.1). Lineage (NCBI taxonomy): Eukaryota > Metazoa > Arthropoda > Insecta > Diptera > Tephritidae > Anomoia > Anomoia purmunda. The sequence goes on from OX639995.1 coordinate 43,178,526, forward strand.
ATGGTGTATATTATAGAATGAACTATATATATATATATGTATATATTTTTTTTAAATAAAAAATATAAAGAAATTTTATGTACCCGATACTTTGAAAAATAATCGTTTCTTAAAGTAATCGATACAAAAATATTCGATTACCAAAAGTTCCATCACTACTTATGATTGTATATTTTAGTTTGTTTGCATTTTATGCCGCTTTGCTTAATAATATTTGTATGCGATTGTGTGGCTGATCTCTAATAATGGCGTAAACGAAAAACCCCACCTTTTGGTTTTTTATTCCACAACTAGCATTTATTGCTTGCCTGCCTTTGTAGTGTAGTTTTCGTAGGTGATGTTTATTCGGAATTCGAATATGCTTATATAAGTATGTGTACATATACACATACATATGTACCTATATACATACATACATATATACGTATGTATGTTATCTTGAAATATTAGAAGCAGAATTGTGATAACGTTTCTTGTTTTTCGTTGCACTACAACTATAGGTTTTCTATGCCGGCATAACTTATAAGTTATATTTTCCGAATACTTCATTCGGCTTGTAAAAAGCTTAATAGTAACAAACGCAAGCATTTTTGGCTATAATTTTTATTTATACTAATTTTTAAATATTATTTGTAGATAGTAATAGCTGACAGGCAAAATGTTTAAGAAAGTAGAAAGGTAACTGATTTAATCTGAAGAGAGTTTTGTAGGTTTGTATAGGGGTGGAGCTTCGCAGTAGATCTCCATGCTCAGCATGAAGACTAGAGGCCGCTATGCCATCCTGACCGATAGGGCAGTGCGGTACCAGCACTCTGGCACTCTATATAAAATCATCGTACCTACCGGCGCCTTTGTCTCAACTCCTTGTCTTAGCTTCAGACTCCAAATTCTTCTAATTTCTCAGCACTAAAGACTGAAACTACTAAACATAAGTCAAGTCGAGGGTTAATGGGCTCTGATGAGTGCACTTCGATAGTTCTACGAAAGGCAATCCGCCGAAAAGAATCTGAAGCTAGAATTCAAAAATTCAAAATGAAAAACATTGTGTCGAAAATGAATCGGATTGGCTTGAAACTCGGATTGAGTCTGTAGTTCATTTCGAAAATTTAAAATTACAAATCCAAATGGCCGATATAAAAAAAACACGCACGTAGTTAGCCCACATAAAATGTAGTTTCCAAAACCTACTGTGGCGACGAGGTTAGCGTACGAATTTAGACTTCACCTTTACTCGAAAGGCATTTTTTGTTTTTTTTTAATTTTTTAATTTTTTGTTTCTTAATAATTTTTTATTATAACCTTAATATTTAAGCAATTGCTATAATATTTTTCTAACAAGTGCCTTGCAAATTATATGAACCGATTATTTAAAACAAAAAAATGGAGATAATGACATTTATAGCTAAAAAAAAAAAATTATAACACTTTTTTGCGAAACCAAAAAAGTTTAAAAAATAAATTTTCAAAATAAACGGCTCATATATTTTGGCTATTAACACGAGAATTTTTAATTCTAAAGCTGACTTTTGGACATTTTTTGCATGCCATCTATGCCCCTATTTGCACCGATAAGAAAATACTTACACATTAAGGCACACATACATGCATACATATGTATAACTGTTTAAAATTGTACAAAAGTTATTCAGAAATTTTCTTCTAAATTGCACATTTCTTCAAAAACCACTACAAAACTATGCCTACTTTAAATTCTTTGTATGCCTACGCTAATGATTACATCACTTGAAAATTTGTCACACAAAAGTTGACGATGTTTTGTATAAGGTTCTGACTATGTGTACATATCTATGTATGTATGTATGTATATAGATACCACACCCAACAAGAAAGAGACAAAGGAATCACAATCAGTAGCCAAAGCACGTTATTAACTCATTTTCTTTTTTACTGCATTTTTTATGTTACTTTTTCGGTTTTATTTATTTATTTAATTTTTTTTGTGCCTGACAACACCTGACCGTTCAGACAACAACACTGTCTTTGCGGTTGCATTTAGCTAACCAGTTAATTAATTTATTAATTTGAATAACCTTAAGAGATGGTGTCATACAAAATTAACAAGTGATATTTCAGCGGAAGCCTGCTGTTTTGTGATTGCTAAATTCGTTTGCTTAGATATTTTTAGGTATTATAATTATTTTGGTTTCTTTGTGTGAAAAATTAAAAGTAAATATGTCAACAGAAAAATAATGTGTCATTAAAAAATTGGGCATTCCAAAACTCAATAATAGGGCACCGTTTTGAGATAAATGTTTTGCCCCAGGGTGCTGTTTTGTTATCTGGGTTTTAATGTCAATGTTTTCATCTCTTATTTTAAAAGGTCGTGCGTAAAGTTCGCTTTCCATTGTGGACAATATCTAGTTTGAAAACCATTATCCTTTAAATTGTGAAACACAGTACCGATCACATGTGATATTTTGTATCGCAACTTGAATTCTCATCGGTCAGTGTCCGATCAAAACCCCCACTAATATCGAGAGTTGCGATCCTTTCGGTCGTAGGACATGAACTCGATAAGCGGACCTAAGCACCATTTGACCAAGAGTGCAGTCATGGTAAATCTCTATTCTTCGACAAAATTTACGCCTTGTAGCCAATAAATCACGCCATAAAATTCATCCCTGATGAAGTTACTGATCCTCCAAATGCAAAAATTTTGAGTATCGTCATTACAGTATCCTGAATTGGTGGATTCTTTTTACTATAACCTTTGTTTGGAAATATATTTTTACAATTTGTAAAAAGGGTAGCCTACGACTTGCCATTGAAATATGAAAGTAATATTATTGGCTTAACAGGCTGGCTTCATATGAAAACTTTGTCACAGAATTAATTAATAACACGTGAAAGAGGGTCTCAAAAGTACTTCAACCTATTCTCATTCTGCCGATAGGTTCTAAATCGTTAAATTATCATGATACTTTCACATTAGTTACGATTTGCCATTGGAAAACAATAGGTTTTCGAAAAAATTTTAATAAATAGTAGGGTGTTCCTGTAACTCGTCTCGATTAATGTTCTCGATTGAAATAGTCGGTTTGATGTCATGATGACATCATTCTCACTTCTATTCCTGTACAAAAATGCCTCAAACTGAACGACAAGTCGATTGAATGGGGTTTTTCTTTTGTAACCAAATGGGAAGAAATATTGTCGATTATTATTATCACTTGGATCATCTTTGGATCGAATCGATGTGACGTCAGTATAATATCCCTGCAGCGGACCATAAAGTTGTTAGTTCAAAGTTAGAATCTTATAGTATACGGCTTGAACTTGGACTTGGGTTGCTTTGTAAAGCGATCAGGGTTACTGGGTATTAAAAAAAAATCAATGCATGGCTGGGTATTTATTTATCTATCTAAATTGAAATGGTTTCCGTTAGAAATGCACCCAATGGAAAAAGGAGAAATGTTGCTTGTAAAGGCGTACTTGGCCGTACACAAAAACAAAACGAGTCGAGGGTCCCGATTTTTAAAACAACCAAAATTTATCGACGTAGTCAGAAGTCAGAAGGGTAAGACTTAACTTACTTAATTGGCACTATAACCGCTTAAGCGATTTTGGCCGAACTTCTCCTACAATTTGTGGTGTGCGTCTTGATGTTGTAACACAAATTGAGGGACCTACAGTTTTACGCCGAATCCGAACGGCGAAAGTTTTTATGAGAAGTTGTTTCATGGCAGAATTCACTCGGAGGTTTGCCGTTGCCTGCCGAGGGGCGACCGCTTATTAGGAAAAACTTTTTCTATAATTTTTGATGTTACTTGCCCCGACCTGGATTCGAACCTGGGACCCACCGAATGAAGCGCGCACACGTTACACACTCGGCTACGGCGGCCCCCCAGAAGGGTAAGACAAATTGACACATTTTCTCTAACTTAATTTGCTTGTATTTAATTTTTATTAATTTTTAATTAAAATACATTTATTTCTCTAACGAAAACCATATAATCATCCTAAGTTTCATTATTTAAAACTATGAAAAATTCAAACTGGAAAAAAAAATTGATAAATCTGAAAAATTTGAAATTGATGATATTGGTTTATAGTAACTGCTAGTTTCATGTAACTGGGAATTACGCTTGATTTTTAAGAATTTTTCGTGCCGAAGGAGTTTCAGTTTTCTTCCATATAAAAATATGTTTTTTATTCGTTATGAATGTAACTCCCGAATCAATATTTTTGTACCGATATTAGTTAAATTGTTTTCATTTGATATTATCAAAATGAGCGTATTAAAAAATTGTGATCTTCACAGATTTAGATATTTTTTGTTCGGATCACCAAAATTGTTTATCTACTTTTACTTTCAACACTGCTCGCATTAATACAAAATTAATGTTGAGTATAATCATATGTATACTCATATATAATATGTAAATATATACATATATATGTACATACATATGTATATGTGTACATAGGTATATGAAAATAAATCACATTTCATACCATTCAAAATCTAATTAAATTGGTAACTAATTATACTTAACGCTCCTTTTTGAATCAAGTTTGTTTGTGGTCGTGGATGGAGGATGGTGCCGAGCCCAGTCAGTTGGTCAGACATTTCGTCGTTCGACTGCAAATGCTGCGGCCACATATGGTCGGCCAGTCGGTCGGTCGATGTCGTCAGCAGCCGTCAGTGAGCTGGTAAATGAAGCGTATAATATGCATGCATATTTGAATTTTATTGGGTCACTGTGTCAATAAGCTTATTAAAATTGAAATGGAATGCAGAGAAAATAAAAGTAAATCAAGATAATAACAAAGAGTGGTCAACGGTGGCATTGTGTCAAAACAAAAGTGTGATTACTACACTTAAAAATGTGCGAATATTTGTAGATGTGCATATTGCCATCACGCACAGATAGAACATCAAGCTAAAAAAAAAACCATTTAATATACATATATATATGTACATATACATACATATGTGAACACATACAGTGTTGGGTAAAACTAAAGCACCCCCCTTGTATGTAGGGTTTTTGCTAGTGGCAATTCTCTCAAAATGTAAAGATGCCGAATTAAAATTTGTTTGCACTTTTTAATTGCTTATCTCAGAGATTATTTTACTATTTAAAAATAATCAAAATTGATCAAGAAAATGAAGGCAGATTTTTATGTACGATTATGAGTGATGATGTAAATAATACTAAAATCATAATTATAGAGTTACGGTGAAGTTTTGAAAGGTTTACATCAATTTAAATTGCAGTTCGCCTATTTAATTAAAGTAACTAAAGACAGAAGGGAAATTATTACGACCCATAAAAAAAACAATTAGGATCGGTGAAACATTTTTCTTGACATACAATTAATATCCTATCAATGATATCGCTTCTAAAGAAAAATTTCGATAAACTAGCGATTTGTATGCCACACATTCCGCAGTAAAACCGCATACAACGGTAAGAACGCTCGATCCATGAAAACTTGAATTTTTGTTGTTGTACCACAAATTGAGGGTCCCCCAGTTGTACCTGACTCCGAGTGAGAAATTATAGTCACGAGAGGCTTGTTCATGAAGCAGTCGAATATAATTTTTTGATATCAGGATTAAAAATATTCGATATTTTGAAAACTATCGATATCATGAATCGATATAATTCGTTGCATGTGAAATTGATATGCTGATGTATGTCGCCTGAAATTTCCATATCGTAGACTTTCTCTTTTCAATACATCCTTTCGGTCTGTTTAGTACGGAACAGTAACAGTGCCTCACTATCATTGGACATATCGAACACTAACTGCGAAAAAAAACGAAAACGTTTTTTTATTTACTCTTTACATAAAACACACGGCACTCTGATCAGATCTTTGAGTTAAGCTTTCGGTGGAAATAGGCTATAAAATGTAGATTTAAACTTGTGATCAAAGAAACCTAAACCAAATGTGAGATTCCGAAAGTGAAAGTGATCTGAGAAGATCAAAAGTACAAATGCATAGTATGTAAAAAAATTATTTTTCTAAGAAAAACGGCATTGGCCAAAAACATATCCTACGGAGTGTTTTAGTTTTGCCCAAGACTGTATAAATAAGTAAGTTGATAATTACTCCAAAACATCAGTTAAAGCAAAATGAAAATGATTAATTAACCCAGACCTTTATAAAATGCGAGCCCATGCCATGTTGAAAAAAACTGAATCAAGACGAAAACACCGAGGACAATCATCACCACAATGACGAAGATGCGATATATTGTGATTGCAAAATTGAAAACAACAACTACCACATTGGCTAAATTTAACAAATTCCGAAAAAATTTGCCAACAATCAACCACAAACAAAGGCTGACAGCCAACCAACCAACCAGCTAGCCAGTTTGGGAGAAGTGCGAGCGGGTCGGCGACGGGTGGCATACTTTTAGACTAATTCGAAACAAAGGCAGTGCATGCACGCATACTATATGTGAATATATGTATGTATGGATGTGCATACATATGTATGTATGTATGAATGCCGGTTCCACCGCTCGGACCGCGTCAGTTTGATGGAGAAAATCAAAAGTACAATACACTTGCAAGCCGCAGCGCCGCTACGTTCAAGCACATGGAAAGTCAGTTAGTCAAATTAAAAATCTTCAATGCCAACGATAACAACAAATTTAGATACATACGTACATACATATATACACACACATGTATGTAGATATTGCAACAACAAGTCATACAAGTGCCAAATTATTACAAACAAAACAACTAAATCAAACGTCAAGCACTCGAAGCGCGCGTTCGCGATAAGATGGCGGCAGGTTGTTGTAGTTGTATCTATAGACACACACCTGTAGATATGCATGTCGCATTCGTTCTTCAAAATTGCATTAAATCAAAATGACTCAAGCGTCAAAATACCCCAAAAAGCATTGTGTGCTGTCCAGTGTAAATCGAATGGTATGAAGGGAGTTTTTTTCAAACAAATTATTATTTCAGCTTTTGCTGGAAGGTGCATTTTTTAACTCGTAACGATTTTTAGTATACAAATGTAACATAAATTTGTTAAATTATGAGTTGCTACAATTTCGATCATCTTAGCTATGGCTATATGCATGTAGTATATGAGTGTACATGTGAATGTAGCCCCCAAAGTTGGCGCTTCAATTGATAAGAGCTTAGCCGGCGGGCGCCTAGGCAATTGAAAATATTTAGTACATAGTTGATTGTATTGAAATGTGATGTGTTCGCGTAAAAATGCAAGCACTCCTTTGTTAATATGTACCTACATACAAATGGATGTACATATGTATTTGCTTTGAAAAAATAGCGAAATGGCTGGACGGCAGAAGTGCGCCCCAACGCAGGCTAATTGTTGCTATCGATTGACGGACAGGTGTGCTGGCGCTTTGATGATTGCCCATTAATATCATGACGATTGTGTAGATTTCTGCATACCCACTTGCATACATACTTAAAGCTCTATGACAAAATGTTTTTCTTCAAATATACATAAACTTACATACATATGTAGAAGATACATTCTTCAAATACTCGTATATATAAGATACAACGGCACAAAAAATTCTAGGAACGAGAAATGACATGGCACAACGCCGAAACCCGTTTATCTTCAAACCAAACTTGACAAGGCATGACGAAAAATCGTTCCAATCTACATAATATGTATGTACATAAACTGTCGGAAAACAGAAGATTAAAAAGAAACTGATAGAATATCTTAAAACATTCACTATTTATTAAACTTTTCGTAAAAGCGCCGCAGGCTATAAAAATAGTCAACGGCGATATATACGTAAATTCTATGTATGTATGTATCAAAAAAAAAGAAGATATTTGGCTCACAAATGCCCTTTTACACTTAAAAAAAAAACCCACTCGAATTAAGTTTTCAAAAGGATGGAGGTTTTACTGTACATACGACGGGACTGACAAAGGTTGGCTAGAAAAAAGAAAATCTTAATATTTGTTGTCTCTCTAATCCTATAGACTATACTATACTACGAGTATACTACTCAAAGCCGTCTTCAAAATCTTTCTTTCCAAGCTTAGCAAGTTCAGCATTAACCGAGTCAATTATCTCCGCTTTGCTTTTAAAGACCTTTCTCCACAAATTTCTTTAAATTTTTGGAAATATCCAGAAATCATACTGTGCTATATCCGTGGAATATGGTGGCAATCGTATTTCTTAGATGCCAAAGATCGCAATAAAAGTAGGTACCAGTGTGAGCTGGCGCGTGGTCATTATGTAAAAATTAGCACCGAAAATCATCTTTTTCTGGTTTTCCAACAAATTTGTTTAAAACTTTTGTTAAGCAGTCTTCGGTATACCATTTTGCAGTAACCGTTGGTACCCTTTTCCTGGAAAATACCAGCTACGATTTTTAATCGGGTGAAGTAAACTAGCATAATTACTTTTGGGCCGCCTGATTTTTGTTGCTTATCTTTTACGGGTGGGTTTCCTCCTATTGGACTCCATACCATGGACCTGTTCGGGTTTCTTATCATACTTATAGAACCAAGATTTCTGAATCTCATTTTATATTCGTGGCATCCATCTATTAGATTTCTTCGTGTATCCAAGTTGATTTCTTAATATTCACGATACAGCAATTCACAAAAGCCCAATTCATCGGCAATCATTTCTCATGTCAATCGTGAATTTTCGTCAACTTTGGACTTCACCAGAAGTGGAAGATCGACCTCCTCGAGACTCGGCCTCTTCAAAAAAATTGCTCGCCTAAAATCTTCAGATCCACTAGGAAATAGACAAAGCAATCGTTCCGTATGCAATTTGGGATTCATTGAATATACATATGTATGTAGTGACTTTAGTTCAGATTTCTGTTTGCGTCGTTGGTGAAATTTCGTCTGATCCATCCTCGTCCATTTTAGCATTTTAGCCGATCATTTTTAAATTTAGCAAGAGGACTCGTAAAACAATTGCAACGAGTTTTTTACTTTTTGTTTTGGTTTTTGTTTTAAAGTCTGTGTGATTAATAAATCCAACCAATCATTTTTATTCTTAATAGTAATCTAAATATAATAGCCTTGCTCCAAATAAAAAATAACTCATTAGTACTCTGCTTTGACTGAGAGTATCTTTTTCTTCCATCGGGAGGGTTCACTGCGCTTAAATGACACAGCGATTTTTGAACAATATTCGAAATATTGTATTTTGCTAAATCTTTTTTTATCTTTACGTTTTAGAAAAATATAGTTTATTCACAACATAAACCATAAAGATCATAATTTTAAATTTTGTAAAAATTTAAGAACTTCTATTTATATGGTTTATTTTATAGAAGAAATTATTTTAAAAAAAAAAAAGTCAATAAACATCAGTGCCAAGCTGTATCTATTATATTAAATTGTGTTCAAAATGATATGGCCAACACTGTATTCATTCGAAATACATACTCATATTGCAAATGGCTGCATTTAATTTCAAAATATTGGGTATGTATCTACATATGTAGCGCTTGTTAAGTTATCTACAAAACAAAAAAAATTCAACCAAACTGCCAAACTATCCATAAATGTGAGATGCAAATTAGTTTCACACAAGCCTCATTGCGGCAACTAATACTAATTTATGTTAAAATAAAATTGTGGGAAAAACTTTATCCACATTTGGCTATACATACCTACCACTATTTGCACGCATACATACATACATATGTACAATATGTACAATATGTACAATATGTAGATATGTATGTATGTATATTTTATTATCTCTCAAAAAGAAACCCAAAGTACACTGTTGCTAAGTGAGTGCGAGTGTCGTTGCAAGTTTTTTTTTTTATTGGTTAATGGGAAGTTTTCCAAAAAACCGAGTAACAAAAATTGTTCGTTTGGATCTCGTGCATGTGCATATTCAAGTTTTGAAATATACATTTCTGTAAATGTTTATTATTATCGTTGTAAATAAATCAAAACTTATTTTATATACTATGAGTTAATTTAAAAAAAAAAGAACTTCAAGCTTGTATAATTAACACTTCAAACTATGAATCTGACAACATTGAGTGTGACCGACCCAGCCTAATTCAAAATAATTTTCTAATAAAAATTATTTAAGTCGAAGTATCAAAAAAATTGATTTCTTTAAACTTTGAATCCGAATTTTTAGAACAAAAAAATACTATTAAAAATCAACAAGAATTTTTAGCTATCTACCTGAAATTTACACTTTATTATAGTAGAATTGAAACTGCATATTCGAAAAGTTAGAATCAAAAAGTTAAAAATTTGTATGATTTTTTTTTCGTTTTCGAAGTTTTAAAAGTTTTCTAGAAAGTTTGAAGCTTTCACATTATGATGAAAAAAAAAAATTTGTATGAAATTTCGTAAACATATTTTATTAAATTTTCTTTTTTCCACGAACTGTCAAACACTGATGTTTTTTTTTTGACAATACATGAAAGATAAATGCATTATTATAGTTTTAGATGGCTAAAAATTTCATTTATCTTGCATTTTCTTTAAAATAAATATAGTTTTGTCAAAAAATACTTAGCACAATGAAGTGTAAGTTTCAAGTGGGTAAAGTGGCATTAATTTTTGACATTTTTTTTGTGGACGGTATAAAAACTTTCGAACATGAGTTGTACGAAAATTGGATGGGCTATAAAGTTGCATACTCAAAATTTTTCTGAAAATTCTGATTAAACAGTTAGAAATTTTGATGAATTTTTTTTTAAAATGCTAAATTAAACTAAAGCTTATTGCTGGGGTCAAGCTCCGATTTGAATGGCTCTATTACTGAACGTAGTAATAGGCAGTGATTTAGAAGTTTAATTAAATCTGTATATACTTAGTGTGGTTCCTTCTTTTTCACCTATTAATTTGAATCTAGTTTGTACGTTTTTGTAATCATAGAATCAATAAACACTGAATTTATAAAAAGTATAAAATTTGTATGAATTTGTATGATTTCGGGGATGACTACTTTTTTATGAAATATCAGTGAACACTAAACAAACAAAACAAAAGAAATAAGTCAAAACTGCTGAAAAATATAGCGCTCCTATTAATTTGACCACAGCTGTATGTATGTATGTAGTTTTTATATTTGGGTCTGCTAAACGCTCGTTCATGCACGCATGCGTGCGCGTAGTAATGAGCCACAGACGAAGCGCGGCGCAACGCTACGAAGAGACCGCCGACCGGCCAATCAACGCCAAAAGAAAGTCGTTTTTGCGTTCAAGTTGGCTTGGTTTTTTTTTTTCAAAATTAAGTATTTACAAAAAAAAAGTGTACCAAGGTCAGCTTGTGCCAGTCGGCAAAAGGCGAGGCTGACGCGTGTCTTGTTAGTTGCAATTCATTTTCACATACGCATGCATGTGTATGTGTGTGTGTGTATGCATTTATGTATATGTATGTATGTATCAATACTACGTCTCATCGAAGATCCAAAACGACGCAAAAGCATTGAAAATGACAATAAAACGAAACCAGTTGCGTCATCAGTTACAAACTGAATAAGTAACAGAGAAATTTAAACAAACAAAAACAAACAAAAAAACAATTTACACTAAACCCCATGATAATCGAACACACGTGGAAAAAGCTTAGCGCCATCAGCCCTGAATACACTCGGAAATATATGTATGTATACATATATGTATGAACATGTGTGTGTGTGTGTGTATTTACTATGTATATGTATGTATGTATGTATGTGTAGCGCCAGCGCCTCTATCCACTCATAAAGATAACTAGCGTGAAAGCTAAGCGTCGAACTTTGCTATAATTTTATTACGTATTGTACAATAGTTTTCTATTAGTCGCAGGTATGTACTACTTATAAGTACATATGTATGTATGTAGGTATTGAAGACGTGTTACATACATACATATGTACATGCATACAAACAAATTTGCAATTTGCAGTATCAAGCATTTTTGTTTTACAATTAGCAATAAACCAATTAAATTACAAGTCGCTTACAAATAGTTGCAAATTTTTGCTTATCAATAAAACACATGACACTGATTTATGAAGAGTAACCGCCTGCAACTAGATTATTTCAATTCTCGCCTCGATTCTAAAGTCTGTCATCCACTGACTCACATATGTATGTAGCTTGCTTGGTTGGGGTGAAATGAATTTGGTTGAAAATATCAGAATAGTTGACTGAACTGAACTCTCCCCCGTTAAGCAACCGGTGTTGCGGTGTTGCAAAAATTTTAACTGGTCAAAGTTTCAGGTCTACATTGTGGGTTAAAAATTGTAATCTATAGAAACTGCTCTACCACGCTTGAATACATTATCCAATTATTTGTAAACAAGTGCTGTTAGTATTGCTGCTGAAAATTTTCAGAAAGTCGTAGAAATTTTTTTCAGAACGAAAAAGGGCCCCTTTTTAAATATTTTAAGCTTCAAATAAGTACAGTGCCGGAAAAGAAGACTGGCACATTAATTTTTTTGTATATTATTCGCCATTTTTTTCATACTAAAAATGTTCTGTCTCTTTCTATATCAAAAGTGATATTAGTCCATATTTCAAACTTTATACGAAATTCACAAAAATTCAGCAAATTAAAAAAAATGTTACCTAAATTTCAAACGTTTTAAACAGAATTTTCAGAAAATTGTCGCTTATCCAAAATTGTTGTTCATTCAATTCTAGGTATTATATGGTGCAATTTTCAAGTTCCTATAAATTTTCATAAATTTTTTTTTTGTTTTTGCTGATGGTGTTTTTATTTCATATAAAAATAAATTTTGTTTATGCGTTATATGAAATAAAAAAAATCGTAATACCATCGGCAAAAAAAAACACCAAAAATCCTTGGATATTTTCCGCCACTAAAAAGTTTGAAATTTTGATAAGCATTTTTTTTTAATTTCCTGAATTTTTGTGAATTTTGTACAAAATTTGAAATATGAAATTTACATGGATTTTATTTTAGAATGAGATATATATTTAATAAAAAATTGACGAACAAGTTTTAGCGTGAAAAACTTTGTGAGTATTATAAAAACAAATTGCTGTGTACATACTTTTTTCCGGTACTGTACATATATAATTTTTTGCGATATTTATTTATTTAAAAGTTAACACAAATATTTTGCCTTAAAAAATTATAATTTAAATTTTTTTGAAAAATCCATTAAAAAACTTCAAAACATATAATAATTTTACGTAAAGTGAATTCACTCACAGTATAGTAAAAGGAAATTTATTTTATATAAAACAAAAGAAATCAGCTTTTTAACTTAATGTGTATGTTTAATATAAACAAGATTAATTTACATTTATCTGATTTTTTCCCCTTAGAAAATTGAACGCTGATATCACCAAATTGCGCGTTTAATTTTCAAATTTGTGATTTTTTTTTTTTTTTTTTTTTTCAAAAGACAACGTAGGAAAAAAGTCGTTCCTCCGATGCGCTGCTTTGTTGGTAACAAAGATGTAGAGATTCTCTTTATAATATTAGGGTCACCGATGATGAGAAAGGAAAAAATATATTAAAATAAAATTAAAAAAAACTAAAGTCTAGTTAGTCTAGTTAACATTTTCTATTCGATTTATCAATCAAGAAAATGGTTCCTATCCGATTATTCGAAACTTGAAATCCCTGTTATTTACCTTTTGTCTTAACTGAACAATCTCGTTTCCAAAAGTTCTCCTAGAAGTCGGGCCCCCGATTACCGACCGTTACGATTCTTAAACCAGATAAACAGCTTTGAACACATTTTTTATACTAAGATTATCTTATATCTATGTATATATGTATGTATGTATACATATGTACATATACATAAATAATATCATAATATGCATATGCATATGTGTGTTTGCTGTCATTGAACATTTTTACGCGCAATTCACGCGGCCCATTTACAAAAGTCCACGCCCACGCCCACACAATCGACGTAATTCATTTAGCCACTGCAATGCGTTTCATTTATTTTACCTTATATGCACATATATATGTACGCTGCTATAGTACATACATACATATGTAAATTAGGGTGGTCAAACAAATAATGGTAAAAAGTCGGAATTTGAATGTCTCCATCTCACCCCCTAGGATTTTTCTACAGTGTATGTCATGGCAATATCACCACCACAATTGACAAGTTTTCACTATTTATGTTTTAAAAAAAATTTATTTCCTTCTACAATGGAAGCGGTATTCAAATTTTATTCACAAACTACAAACTTTACAAGATTCTATGTATAACTAGAATTAAAAAAAAAAACATTTGGTTATGAAGTTTTATAGTTTATTAAATTTTACTGTTGGACTATACAACTATACAACTTTTTTCCAAAAATGTGAAAAAGAAATTCCCCGATTTGAACAAAGATTTTTAAGTGTTATTTGTCGTAGAAAGCCCCATTTTTAATTTTAAAAAATAATTATTAAAATTAAATAAAGAAAAATAACTAATCCAACCTTTTCAGTATATGGTGGTGGGGATATAGTTTTGACATGTATCAAGCCCTAACCGCCAAAAACAGCGAACGAATTTTTGTTTGTTTTATTTTCGATTCCGAAATGCATCTAGATACTTTAGTAAAATTTCTGTATTAAAAAGAATATTAAAAAATTAAAAATCTCGCTTAAGTTTTTTCGCAATGTGTCTGTAAAAATATTTAGAAATCAATATTTATAAAAAAAAATACCATCCTTCGTTTCTGTCAAAATTTAGAGGTCGCTCAAAATGCTCAAAGTTTGCCGTTTATTTTAAAAATTTTCGTAGAAATGGTCTATAATCCTTGAAAAGCAATATTCTTCAATCAGCAAACTCTGTTTCTCTTTATTTAATCTTTTTTTTTATATCAACTTCAAAAAATTTACAAATGGACCCTGGGCGCATAACAAAAACTAATAAAAAGTTTGCTGATTGAAAAAATTAACAACATTCATTTTTGAGCTGAAGGTATAAGAAAAGTATTTGGAAAACAGACAAAAACAGTCAGGAGCGGTAGAAATTATAGCTATTTCGCAGATAACCACATCTCCTCTTCAGATTTCTTTCATGACTCCAACGTTCTGTTTTCAACCATTCTATAACATTTCTACAAAAACATGTTTCTTCCGTGGGAAGCTTAGAGCAAACTGTAAATATTTACATGTATACAAAGAGGGGTTTCTTTTTGATATAGAACCACCCCCGGGGGGTGAGAGCATTAAAATTCCGGTTGTTTTTTTTGGACCACCCTAATGAACATACTTATGTCACTTGCACAACAATCTATACAAGCCAGCAGCGGTTGGAAGATCGAATGGCGGCGTAAGGTAGGGTAGAGGCGTAGCTGTGACAACACTAGCCACCACACTGTTGTCAGGCCATGCAATCAAGAATGAAATCATTTGGCGACGCTCAGGGTTTCCTTTTTTGCACTTATTTAATAAATGAGTATATCTACTATATATGTACATATGTGTGTTTATATGTATGTAAGTCTGTGCTCACGCTATATTTACTTATGACACTGACATTGACCCACCTACGCCATCGTAAGCCTACGTATTTGCTTCACGTCACCCATCTCCTGACGCGCCATTCCGATCGTTCATGCAGCGTCACTTTAATTAAAAGTGCCAACTACAGACTACATAGTACGCACAAATGTATATATGTATTTTTCGCATTGTTTAGTGTTGTTATTTTTTTACCCGTTACATAACACGAAGCCCGACAACCGAGAGAAATTTAATGTGAGCGGGAAGGAACGCCGCGCGCCACGCGCTGTTAGCAACACATCGCACCCACCTTCCTTCATTCGGTTGGCATAAAAGCTGCCAGCTCACTGCGTGTGACCACTGACTGTTTACGTATTGCGCTACTTCTTAAAGGATTTATTTTCATGCACACACACACACCCACATACACACTTATTTGCTTATAACATTTTCATTTACAATATTTGCATTTAATATGATAAACTTTTCTCATTTCTCTCATTCTTCTTTTGCAGGCTCAGCGTCCAGAGAATACCGTCATGCAGGCACTGGAGTCGCTAAACGATTCACAAGTGAACGATTTTCTTAGTGGTAAAACACCATTGAATTTGAGCATGCGACTCGGCGATCATATGATGCTAATTCAACTGCAGCTGAGCACAGTAAATCCAGCAAATGGTGGGAGTTCAGCTAGTGGTGCTGGTAATAATGGTAATAGTAACGGCAATAGCTGTTCGGGTAGCAATTCTACCGCATTACGTGCACGCTCCAGTCAGCGCAACAATCGTTCAGCTTTGGCTGCGGGTCATCACAACCATAACCATCACCATCATCATCATCACCATCACCATCACCCGACAGCAACAACATCTACAACGCCCGTTCACTCCTCCACATCTGCAAATGTTGCTACAGCATCGAACGGTTGCACAGCAATAGCTGCTCCAAACTCATCCAACCACCACCAGCAGCCACAACAGCAGCAACAGCAACACCAACGCAGCTGTGCCGGCAATGCTTTAGCAAATAGCGTACGCATACCAGTGGGCCCAATATCGCAAACACTTTTGAACCATACAGTCAACACTACTACCACAATGACCTCGCACAATACAGCTGCTTCACGATCGTCCAACAGCAATGGCACTTTGAAGAGCTCAGACCTCAGTTCGTTTCTAAGCAAGCGTGATTATGAAAATCTACAGAATATTGTTAAGAGTATCGCTATGTCACAGCCGGCGCGTTTAACCTCACCACCCACAGGTCATATGCTGGCACAACAGTTGCGTCAGTGCGCTCCCAACAGTCTTAATAGCAACAATATTGCCACATCATCAGCGACCAATTCTATTGCCTCAACAACTGCAGCTGGCTTCCATAGCTCGCAAGCTGCCGCGGCGGTAGCAGGTGATGGTAGTACCGTGGCTTCACTGCTGGAGCAGTCACCAATCAAATCGCTATCAAATCTCGTTTCCAGTCCAATTAAAACAGCCGCCATAAAAAGCATTCCCATCTCGAAAAACGGTTGCAGCGAAAATTCCAGCAATACCTCAAACACTGTCGCTGTAGAAGTAGCCTGCCAGGATCCCATTGCCGCTAAGCTCACCTCGTGTCTGTGTACACGTCTGAATGGCGGTACGGCTGATAAGGATAGTTGCATGGATGCTACAAACTGCTGTGGCACGGATGTCGGGGGTAGTGTTGTTCCTACACATGCAGAGCCAATGATTACAGAGAATGCCAGTGGCGCTGAACAACAACAACTGGTAAGCAGTTCGTCGCCGTTGCAAAAGCTGGTGTTAGGCGGCAGTAGTGGTGGTAGTAGCAACAGCACGCCGGTAGCAACTTTATTGCACAAAACTGCTAACAATCCAATCACACGCTCGAAGCATCGTAGTCATCATCATCACCACCACCATCACCATCATCACCACTACCATCCACAGCAGCAACACCAGCTGCACAATAAAACACTTTCGCCAATTTTACGTCCTAAGGCCAGCACCAGCGCTTTACCGCGTCCTATACCCTTGACAACAAACGGCAGCTTGGATGATAGCGGAATTGGCGTTGACGCCGACACTAGCTTGACAAGCACGCCAGCTGGTAGCAGTAGCACCAACACCAACACCAACACCAACACCATCACCAATACCAACACCAACCCCATCGCTAACACCAATACACCATTGGTGGCAGCAGCTCCAGCAACACCAACTGCCAACGGCGAATTGAATGACTCCGGCGTTGCTGTCTCAGATTCACGCACCCTAGCCGAGGCATCGCGCAATTTAACACAAACATTACGCAAACTCTCAAAGGAAGTGTTCACTAATAAAATCGATTTATCCGGTGGTGAGGAGTCGTCACGCGGCAAAAATAATTCGGGCGCGGTTATTGAATCGATGAAGAATCATGGCAAGGGCATCTATTCCGGCACATTCTCGGGTACACTCAATCCAGCGCTACAGGATCGTTATGGACGCCCGAAACGCGACATCTCTACGGTTATACATATACTGAATGATTTGTTGAGCGCCACACCACAATATAGTCGCGGTGCGCGTATAAGCTTCGAGGCGCCATCAACATCGTCAGCCGCTGGCGTTGGTTCATCAAGCACCAATGGCACGACA
This sequence comes from Anomoia purmunda, assembly GCA_951828415.1. Classification (NCBI taxonomy): domain Eukaryota; kingdom Metazoa; phylum Arthropoda; class Insecta; order Diptera; family Tephritidae; genus Anomoia; species Anomoia purmunda. The sequence goes on from OX639995.1 coordinate 43,196,572, forward strand.
GTGCATAGCATACGCAGCAAGCAGGTAAGTTGAAATAACTCTTGCAAATAAAAACACAAATGCAAATGCAAATACACAACACCAACACATGAAATTAAATTCACATTTTGTTTGCAGCTATCTCTGAAGCATCATCATCATCATCACCAGCATTCGCAGTCATGTGGGAAATGTTTGAAATCACAGCAACAGCATGGCAGCAACAGCGCTTGCACTTACGGCGAATGCAACGGTCACTACGTCAGCAGCAAATCCACATCCACGCGCAGCAGCCACAATTGTTGCAAGGATGGCAACGCCATCAACTCCAACCACAGCACCAGCACCAGCGCTAATTCGTGCGGTAGCAGCACCACTGATGAGCGTACGATCTGTAATTGTCGTTATCGTAGCAATAGCGAGACTGGCGAGCGTGAATGCGAACAAATGTGCCAAAAATGTGTAACCGATTTGGAGAATTCAAAAATGAAAACGAAAATCGATCAGTTGCGACAAGTTATGCTGCAGAGCAAGCAACGTCGTGAGGCGCGCAAATTGAAGGGTGCGCCCTATGGCACACGTGCAGTTGCCGGTTCGTCCATAAAAGTGGCAACAGCAGCATTGGCAGCAGCAGCAGCAGCTACAACCACCGTCGCTGTATGTACAAATAACACCTCGAATAGCAACGCAACGACTGCTGCAATGTCGGCTACAACACCGCCTGCATTAAGTACAACAAGCACACAACAGCAGCTGGCTGCTACCAGCAACAGCAATAATACAAACACAACCACACCCAGCGAAGTATCACCCAATCATATTGTGGAGGAGGTGGATACAGCAGCTTAAATAAATAATCTGGTCGAAGTCACTCAGAGCAACACAGCTAGCTGTCCCCATACATTTGAACTCAGTTTACGGAGCAAAATGGAGTATCATATGAAATACAACTAATCCCAATTTACTTACTGTCCTAACTTGTAGCATTTATTAGTTTATTCAATAGGCAAAATTTAACTTTTTGCAAAATACCTCTCGACGCTTTTGAGTCGAGTTTTGCAATTTAATTTAAAAGAGAAAAAAAAAACAACAAACATTTGATGCATAAAAACATTTAGTAAATACATACATATGTATTCCTTTGAATACGATAATGATGATAATTATGATGATGATGAATGAATGACTGCAACGTAAAAAGTTGCTAAGAAATACTAAACTGAATTTGTATGTATGTAGTAAAAAAGAACGAAGCATAAACAGAAATTTATTAAATGAAATCTTACAAAAACAAAAACAAAAACAAACATAATTTACAATTGAAACCATATTAGCAAATGAGCGCATTCAATGGAGATAATGGAAATCATGTTGAACACAAACCCTTACAAATAATTTAATAAATATTGCTTTTGTATTTTTAACTTTATAAGTAGTGAAAATTGGGAATGTAGACAAAATTGAAAAAAAAACAAAACATAAAACAATTTGCATAATTTGAAAACAAATTTAAGGTTTAGAAAAAATGATTAGTTATTGGAAAATTACAAATAGTAAAATGTCTTAAATAACAAAACAAAAACAAAAAACACAAATACAGTCAAAAAAAAAACTATTCACACATAATCGCTGAAAACGTATAGTACAGATAGTTTGCGGTAATTCTAACTTGTAACAACTGTCTTGCCAAATTTATAACCGCTCCTAAAATGGCGCAGCGTAGCAATAATTCAAAATTGCAACAAAAAATTTAAATATCTCGGGTTAGACTTTGGAATGTGCTGCTTAAGTAGCAAGTTGAAAAACAAAAACACCTGCATTATTTTATGCATAAGCATTTTCCGCACTCACCCGAGTAAAGTTCCAGAACATAAATTATTCTGCACTTTTTTTTTATGTGTAATAATTAATAATTAATTTTGTTTGTCATAGTAAAATGCAAAATATCTATTTGACACAACAGCTTGTAGACAAACAACAAAAATTTACTTAGTCTCTCTAGACTATACAAGCAAATGAGAGAAAAAAAATCTGGTTTTTCTCGGCCAGAGATATGGAGGCAATGCACTAAATTTTTAATTGTAAAATTTTCAATTATACCACTGTACCAGCATTTTGATTATTCTACACACACACATTCGCTATTAATTGGATGTAGTGGTAATGTAATTGTTTTCCATTAGCCCATTAGGTTCATTAATGGTGTAATGGCTAATGGGAAATTTAAAGTTTTCAATTATCAGTTCTATACTGCATAGAAACCATCGCGGGATTTGCTACCTTCCCCTATTGCTTTAACATGAAAAAGGGACACGAATTCCCCGGGGAGTTTCAATTCAGAATTACCTTGTATGTGATGGTGTTGAAAATATTTTCTTTACAACAGCATCCAATGAATCAAAGAATAATCTGAAAATTTAAAGTGTTTCAAAGAATATGAAATACAATATAACCAGTGATCGAAAATAGTAATTATTTTTTTTTAAATTTCAATTCAACATTTCTGTTTGATGCTTTATTAATGTGAAGCTTGTTAGCCAAGGAATGTTAATGTCATGATTTACATTTTTTTTCCTTTTTCAAAAAAAATTTTTTCCCAAATATTTTTTCAATCAAAATTAACAGTTTAATTATTAATTTTTTCGGTCAAAACAAAAGTGAAAATTTTACTTTTATTTTTTCCCCGCTCAAAACTAAAAGTTTTAATGTTATTTATATTTTTTTGGTTAAATATAAAAGCTAAAATCCTGACTTATTTTTTCGTCCAAAAATAACCGTTAACTTTTGATTATATTTTTTTGGTCAAAAATATCAGTTGGGCATATTTACAATACAATATTTTTGAATTGAAAAAAATATCAAAATGAAAAATGAACTTTCTTTTAATTTCAGTTTTCCATCCACTGTAAATATTTTTCCTAGATAAGCATTTAATTTAGGTTATTCACTTTTTTACAGTATTGATTTGAAATTCAATTTATTCGTAGCATTAAAATAAATTTTTCTTAAACGGTTACAATCCAATATAATAGCAATATAAATTTCGATTCATAAAAATAAGTCAAGTTTTAACTTTTATATTTGAATGAAAAAATGAGTCAAATTTTACCTTTTATGTTTATAATATAAGCCAAATTTAAAGTTTTATTTTTGACGGAAAAAAAAAATTTGAACTTTTTTTTTTTTTTGAAAACATGCATAACAGTTAGGGACCCTGAATATAAAAAAATTTCAAAAGCGGTTAGTCGTTTACGAAAATTATAATTACTTTGCGAATTTTATTCTTCTATTTATTTAGTGGAGTTTTTTTTTATTCATTAAAAATGTATTAGTGGTAGTAGTGAATCCACTGGCTTTTTCACAAAATTAAAAGTTAATACTAAATTTTGAAATTGAAAATTTAATGCATTACCCCTCTTCGCGGCAATTTAACCAAAATAACGTCCCTGCTAAATTACTATAACTAAAAAATTGTAAAACCTCTTGAAGTTTTGTTGCCACAAAGACAACAATAAAGAAAGTGGTGTGAAATCGACGCTTTTTTGCATCTTGTGCCAACCGTTTATTGAGATGTGCGCTCGCATAGTTAAATTTTTTTTATTTAGCTATACATATTTTTTCTATACCGCGCACCTTTGTACACTTCTGCTCTACTGTTAGATGTGCCCAATTATTTATTTTCTTGATGTTATGCAAGGCAAAGATTCGCGGTTGAGTCAAACCATTATGCTCACATTTTATGCATCGTACATATGTATATATGATATTTCTATATGTGTATATATATCCATAAAAGATGTATTTAATTAAAACTGAAGTGAAATTGTTTCTTTTTGACTTCTGTTTTTTTCCGACAGGGTGAAATGAAATTGATATGTACAATAATATAACACAATTGTGCAATCGTCACTGTGCCTGTGTACAATTGTTTGTTTATGATTCGTTTATGTTCTTAATACACAAAAAAAAAAACAAAAAAAAACAATACTAGCGGAGCAAAGAAATGTTATTCAATTTTCCCATTATTTTCTTGTGAAAATTTTTTCCGAATTTGGTATATCAGTTATTGTAATGTTTTCGTTAGTATAAAGTTTAGTGTGTACTCCTACTAATTCATAATGAATTTTATGTTTAAAAACAAAAAAGTAATAATATACATAATTAAACAAAAATGTTGATGACCTACTTATTCTACTTACAAATATTTTATAATTATATTCCTCATATTAATACATACATACATACATACATACATACATAAATGAATATGTTGCGCTTTAAAAAGGTTATGTTTATATTTATGTAGTAAAGTTAGTTTTTCGTTTTGCAAACCAGTTATTCTTAATACTAAATACATACATACACTTATAATATATAGATATATAGTTTTAAATATGTTTCCTAGGCACTACTTTTATTGTTAAACTTCTATTTCTATTCTAACTTTTGTTTTGCCACTTTTATCGCAAAACAAAATTTTCAATCGCAATGTGTTAAAGCTAAAGCTTAGTTATTAGTGAATTAATCTGAACAATTGTTTTCTGTATCTTTTTGTTCGTTCTTATATCTTTATCCTATGTTTTTTTTTTTGCGTGTGTATATTTACTATATGTATTTGTCGCCTTTCTAATGCAAATTATTCGCTTTATATTGCAATTTATTTAATCTAATTTGCAATTTATGTTAAAGTTTTTTTTATTAGTGAAGCAAAAAAACCTTACATACATGCTTAATAAACTTTTATGTAATTGAAAATAAAACTTAGTGAAATGGTATATTTAGTTTGAAGAAACAAAAAAAACAACAACAAATAGTTTCATTTATAAATTGTACTAGCTATTGGCATACCCAAGGTGTGGGGTGGTTTGGCGTTCAAACACACCCCTCCCAAAATCTTAAAACTGTTATTCTTTCGTGGAATTCATTTACTTTGTTTTTATTAAACTAGCGTAAAACCCCCAACAAATTATTTTTCTGTATGCGCCTCTGATAAAAGCTGACTTGGAATCTGACCTATGACATCACATGTGAAATTTTCTCCCAAATCGCAATATGAAGTCAGAATATAGCAAAGTAGAATAGTTTTTGAGATATAGCTTAATTAAGATTTCTAAAAATCGGAAAAAGGTAAGTCACTTAATTGTAATTATCTCCAAACGTTGGCTGATTTCAAATTTCAATGCGAAATCAAATTTTTTATGCAAAGCTAATAAAATTCCCTAAAATTTCTGTGAACAACATTATCTGATCGGATTATTGATGTAGGAGCTATTCCCGGGTTTATCGACAGTTTTGCCCAATTTTTACTAAAATTTCAGAAAAAATTTATTTAGATGTCAATATCAACATAAAGAAATATGTTTACTTTTTGAACATTAAATAATGATCTATAGCAAAAGCTGCATGGCCCTACTTCTCAAAATTAAGGCATTAGTGTAGAAGTTGTAAATTTAGCGATATCCAAAAAATAATTATACTTTTGTATATTCTGGCTTCATATTCGAATTCAGCGGAATATTTTTTTTCAATTATGTAAAATTGTGTTTTGAATGTGTAAAAGTATGCAAAAATTGCAAATTTGTTCGAAATTATTTCGAGAGGTTTTTTTTTTAGCGCTGTTGCCAGGAATTACTATTTAAAATTTCGTAATACTTTTTGGACTTTCTGGAGAAAAGTCGAATCACCCTGCAATTAATCGCGAATTGTGCTTTTTCGTTTTACTTCCTGTTAGGGATGCGGCAAATGAAAAAAAAAAACATTTCGTACGTAAGTTTACACAACACGCAGACACTAAAGATGCCATTCATAGACATTCGTTTTGGTTACTTTCACAAACTATAAAGGGGTATTGCGCATAGTTACGTTCGAAACAAATTTAATTGAGCTCATAGACCTTCAAAAATATCGAATTTGATATTTGGAAAAATTTGATATCGAATATCGATATTGCGAAATTACAAATATCGACATATAAATTATTTTCTGAAAAAATATGATATTATATCGATACGTTTTACTATAGCTTATTTTCTGTTCCAAAGTTTACAATATCTTTTAACTGAAAATTTGCCTCTACTAAACCTGTCTCTATCGAATACAACTCTGATTGCTGAAAATTGGTACAAAATCGAAACCTTAATGCGTTTTTTTATAAACATCTAGCGGTTTAAGTTCAATGAAAGTCAGTGGTTATTTAGTAACTTAATCGGCTACTTTTCGATTCGAATTCTTCCGAATACGACCGGCATCGAATTTCTACTGAATTCGAGTAGAAAATTTGTTCGTGGGAACCGTTACTATCCTAAACTAAGGCTGTGGATAAAAAAATATTATGGCATGCCGTTTGTGCAACACAACTGATTTAATGATTCATTTAAATGATAGAATTTTGGGCATTGTGCAACAATAGCTTGGTGAATCATTTTTGAACGCGCTCTCTACTAAAATAAAAGTGATATTGACTTTAATAGTTAACGTTATTTGTTAGCCAAGGTAGGATACTTTGTTTGTTGAATTTAAGGAAAAGAAAACTTGTCAAGTTTCAAAGCAGGTGCTTTGTCTAATGCACTTCAGCCTTACTAAGGGTAAATTGTTTCGATGCAAGTTATGAGGGACACATATTAGAATTTCTGAACATTCTTCTGCTACTGCAATAGCAGTTTACTTAAGGCATATTCGGAAATGCATTATCGAAAGCATCAGTCTCGCATATTTCTTTACTCTAATGGTTTCGCATTTTCTTCTTCTCTTTCTGTTTCGCATTTTAAGTAAATTATTTCAAAGTAACAAGTCCCATGCAAAAATGTTTCAGCTTTTTGGAAATGTCAAACGTTTGCGCACATAGAATGTTCACATCCCATACGTAGTATAGCAGCATAATGCAAGAACTTGGCAGCAAGAATATGTATCGGTATTTAGATAAAAATAATCCATACGAAAAAAAATAATGAAATTTCATAAAATAAATTTAAAATTTTTCAATCAATTTTTCTGAAGCTTTGAAAGATGTCTCCAAAAATTTGGAGTAAAATGAAAAGAAAGAAAAAAAGACAGATTCCACATTATACATACATATGTATATGTATGTACGTAGCTTGATGTTTGGCCGAACTTCGCCGGTCACACAGGTTTTGCTGGGTACCAATAAAGGCGCGATACACTCACATATGTATGTACATATCCCGTAAACGATTCTCATTTTGCCGCGCCCATATTAAAACACCCTACAAACATGTTGCTGCTAATCTATACAGATCTTGCATAATTCTAGGCGAACCGTATTTGTAATTTTAACAAAAAGAAAAGTGGGCCTATCCGCAATTGGATTTGTTAGTATTCGGGTATCTTCGTAGCTAAGTAATTTTTTATGGGCCAAAATTACACACACAAACTTTCATGCATTCAAAGTGATTACAGTGGCTTGCAATACTGCTTATTTTGTGTTGGCTAAGTGACAAAACAAAAGTACGCTAAAATCGAGAAATTTCGCTATCATCGGTTTTGGTTTTCCGTATTTTTCTCAGTTACATAAAAATTAAAATTTTCAAAGTGCCAATGCAGTAAACGAAACGGGTATTCTGAAAAATATATTTGCATAACTGAGTATACTTTAAATTAATTACTATATGTCAAATCTTCTGACTAAGTGTTGTGTTAGAAATACAAAATGTTTAGTGCCAGTAAGATATTATAATTTTAGTTCTTGCTACGGCTGTGACAAAATGCAAACCAAAACAACTAATTTTTTTTTCAACTGATTTCTATCACAACGATCATATTTGAATAATGATACCAACTTTTTTATTTTCTAAAAAATGGATTCTCGAATTTTCAACTTCGTCTGTTATTAACGATTCAAGTACTCTCAAATTTGTTAGTTATTTTTTGCAGTAACCTTATTATGTACTCCCCAAACATATTTCTTGAATAAAGTTTTCTTAAACCTTTTTCGTCTGAGACCAGTTTGATAAATTTCAATTACTTTACCAATTAAATAAAATAATTTTTCCTATTAGGTGGCAACTCTCTTCGAAAATGTTTTCATATAAACGCCTTCGTTTCAAGCCAATGTTGTTATATTTGTGTAAACTTTAAAATTGAATTAAATTAATACTTTTAAATAGGTGGCAACGCTCTTTAAACACATTTTTATGATTAAGCTTTCTTTAGCCTGCTTCGTTTAAATCACATGCCGTAATTGTTCCTTTAACTTAATAATTTAATTTAATTTACCTTTTTTAAGCAGGTGGCAACCATTCCGAAGACTATATTAAAAATAAAGCTTTCTTGAATCTCCTTCGTTTGCGATTAATATTTCAAAATGTATTTGGTTAAACTTATTATAATTTTTACTAACTGTTTAAACAGGTGGCAACCCTCCCAAAAAAAATGTTTGAAATGAAGCTTTCATTAAATTTTTAGTTTAAACACTCATATTGCAAAATATAATTTAATTTATTGATTAAACTTAATTTATCTTTAAGCAGGTGGCAACCTTCTTTCGAAAAATTTTGGAAATAATGCTTTATTAAACCTCTTCAGTTTGATACCCGCATTACAATATTTGACTGCATGCATTGTTTTAATTGAATTTAACTTTTCAAGCAGATGGTAACTGCTTTTAAAAAATTGTCGCGAAGCTAACTGCAGAAATTTAAAAGAAATAATTATTTACAACGAACATGTTACTTGCTTTAAGAATAACAAGATAAAGAGCACAATTAAAAAAAAATATGAGAAAAGCTTGGTTTTTTGCTTAACATTTTTTTTTTTTTACATGCATTTGCTTCAAATTTTCTATAGAAAATTATTTTGGCACACCTAAGCTACATACATATGTATGTACATATATCAAAATGTCAAAGTTTAAAAACATAAGCGAAAAATGGATCACAAAATTAAGCGAATTTATTTCGGGACCTCCGAAGTGTTAGAATCTCTTACTGGTCATGAGTCTTTTGAAAACAAATAAAAAAAAAGCTTCTATAACTTTTGAAATGCACATTTTTACTACATCAAATGTTCGTACATAAGCTCATACCTTAAGTATTTACACTACAATTTTACATTGGATTTTATAGGCAAAATTTTCTATTGGCATAAGTAGTGCATATTAAGAATACTTATATTATATAAGTTTGTAGCAAATCTGAATTGAATGTAAATTTATAGTAGAATTATTTTCTAGATATCATCATATTAAGTACATATACAAAAAAAAAATATTATACTTTGATTTTAGTAAAATTTTGCAAATTGTTAATATCCCAAGCACAGCCTGATCGATCGGCTAAATAAGATTAAGAAAATATGAATTTTAAAATAACGAGATGAGAGTTCTAAGTATATTAAAAACACAGCGCGCACAGTCAGTTTCAGGTCAGACTGATTGCAACAAAGAATGAAAGTACTAGACCCATAAATTAGTAAAACCCGCAAGGCCTTTTGCACTGTCGGTACAAAACTCAAATAAATACTATATTTCCACTGTACTGTAATCTGAGATTTCGACTTCGAAATTTTAAAAACTTGTTTAAATGTTTCCACTGCACTTTCTTTGGATTTCGTTGAGACTTTCTAATTTAATTTAATTTTAAATCACCTTTTGTGTTCAAGCTGGAAAATAATAACTGTAACAATGGGCCCGTTTCTTTGTAACCCAGTTGCAAAAGAAGCCTAGGTAGGATAACGAATTGCATGTAAAGCAACAACACTAACTCGAAAAAATATGCGATTTGAGCCAACTCGGTTAAATGATATCCGACCAGAGATGTAGTGTTGGGAAGTGAAAAAACTGCGCTATTACGAATGAGTCCTAAGAAAATACATGGGTAATTTAGATTTAAGGCCTGATTCGTTTTTATTTGCATAGTATTTGTAAATATATAACTACATAAACCTAAAAATTACCGGCACAATTATTTTCCGTTCCTAAATAGCACTTAACAAATCGAAACTTACATGAAAGAGGCTAACAGGGTTGCTTAGGCAACTAAAGAAAATTTTATCCGAGTGCGAGCGTTCGTTTGCGACTCGGTTACATTAAAACGGGGCCAATAATGCTTATATAATGAAGGAGTAATCTCGATAAAGGTATGAGCCAATTTTTTTTTCACTCTCGCGTGTGTGCCCTTGTTCATGCCGAATTTTAGCATTTCAACGGAAGAATTCTGAAGGGTATATATTTTTGGTATCTAAAAGTTTAATCGATTTACAACAGTTTGGGTTTGGAGGGGATTTCGTTGAAATCTGATTGAAATCCATAAAATTGAAATTGGATTTCGAAAAATTTCGCGAAATTTTAGATTTCAGTGCTACGGAAATGTAGTATAAGTTTGAATTTATTTACAACAGATATTTGAAAATATGACAAACCACTTTTAACGTTGTTTTGACCCCTTTTTCGAACGGTAATTCCTGCATATGGAGACCTAACCGCGAAACCACGTAATCGAAATTTTTTCAAAGTTTTTTTTTATAAAAAAATTCATCTAGATGCATTAAAAAGAAAATTAAAAAAAAAAATGTCGCTTAAATTTTTTTCGCTGTTAGGTTTCGATATGTTATGGATAATATAATTCCATTAGAATATTTCTGTAGAACAGTTTAAACCCAATCACAACAAATGGACCCGGAAAAAATTACAAAGTAGAACTTTGCAATACACTAGAAAACTGCCCAGAAAATGTTATGTAGTCCTCACCGACAAATTCTGCTTGTAAATAACTTGAAAGTAGAAAACAAAATATCGAAATAGTCAGATTAATAATTTAAAATTTCATTATTTGGATTTCAGAACATACAATATTTTTGAGATTATTTTACCAGTTCAACAAAATTTCATTCGTTGAATTGAAATCTTTGCGCCCCGAAACAATGTTAGATAGTGTAATGTACACAGTTAACTGTACTTCGATAACGCAAATCACATACACACATACTACATATTTATACACACTATGTAGATATGGAAATAAATGATGCAAATAAAAATAACGCAAGCTACATACAAATATACACATAACGGCCAGAAGAAGATATTGTTAAATAAAAAAGAATAAAATACAAAAATCTTAATTTAACTAAACATCCACTAAGTTGGTAAACAACAATAACTATAACCAACAATACTTCTACTATCGAAATACATATTATAAATATATGCAAATACAAATCTACTATGTATGCACGTCATTGATTAATTTTTGATTTCACTGAATTTTGGACAACACTTTTATTTTATCATAACTTATAGCAAATTTTTATCTAAGGAAAAAACCAAATTTTTTTGTGAAAATTTAAAATGTAACTGTTTTTAAAATCGGTAAAATTTATTTTTGTATATCTCGAAAAGTTCTATTGTTACAAAAGCATTGCTAACTGCATTTCAAATGTGATATTTGGGGCTATGAAAATAATTATACTTTGTAAATAAATTTCATCTACGTATTTATTAGATTTGGCTTCATTTTTTATGCAATACCTCTAACTGATCAGAAAACATACTGAAATTCAAAACGGTGTTTTTTTCTTACAGGTATGAGTTTTTGAATGAATGAATAAAAAAATATTTTTTGCAAACTCCATTGAATATTAGAAATATAGTTATACAAAGTTAGAAATACATATTATAGTTATACAAATAATTCTAACTTCGCTTTAGAAATTTGCAAGGAAAAATGTTTCCAGAATTTTTATAGAAAATTCATAGATTTGAAAGAAACAAAGTTCAAAGTTCAAAACTACAGGCCGAACAAAAAGCTTATAGATTTGTAAAAACAAACAATACCGACCATCCTGTTAAGCACAGAGTGCCGAAAAGTCACACTTAATAGCGGTATGGTTGGAGATAGGGAGAATGAGAAAACAACCAATTTTCACACGGTTAGCGTGGCTGAGTGGTTGCGTGCCACTGATATTTTAAAAAAAATTTAATAAAATTTTAAAAAGTCTTAAAAAAAATTTTCAAAGTACTTAAATAATTTTTTTATAACCCCAAATATTGAATTTAAAGGAATTCGAAACTATAGAACTTTTCGAGATATTCAAAGAAATATACTTGAAAGAACAGGAAAACGGTAATTTGATATGGATGGAGCCACATATAAAACTTACATATTATGAATTATTATATTAAAGGGTATTCTTATATGTTTGGAGAATTTTTTAAATGCATTTGTTTTCGGACGCCACCATGATATTTTTCCCCCTTTTTATTTCGTATAACGTTTGATATGAGTAATAGCGAAAATTTTGTAAATTCGTGAAAAAGCATAGTGAAATTATTTCGGAAAATACATAGCATACTACATTCACTAAATGAGCACAAAGGAGCCGTGAATTAAAATTAGCTTCTGCTAATGCCTGCAATTCAATGTTAATTTAATCTCAATCTTAGTTTTTTCAGTTATGTGGAATGACTCTACTTCTACTTTTATATTTGAGATACATATGTATAAACAAAATCTGTAACCGAATTTTTGACACGGGATTTCAACGCTGAACTCCACCAAGTGAGCATAAATTCACTGACGGTTATTATAAATTTATTAACAATTACAATGAAGATAGAAGAATAGAATCTATCCATGAAATGAGATTATTTACTGAATATAATATAGCTACACTAACTGAAGAAATAAAATAATAGATTCTCAAAAATAAACCCGTATTTCAATGTTTTCGCAAATGGTTCTATCAAAGGTTACCCGTTTGCTATCTAATTTTTACTCTAGCATTGTTTTTTTAGTGCAAAGGCCTTTGGCAAGTTTTTTGACTTTCCAAAATAAAAACAGCCGGTAAGAAAGTTTTTTGGTTCAATTGCATTTAAAAACTAAGTATTTAAAATTTTAGCACGATTGATTGAGATTAAATAAATCCGTAAACACACGCAAAATAAGAAAATCCGTTTAAATTATACATGAATTTGTCAGAAAATATTTCTGAATTTCGAAAAAAAAAATCCGATGTAGTGAGTTACATGTTATATTTGGGCATTATTACTAACAATTTTTTCCTTGCCCCACTTTGACCCAAGCACAACAATATGGGTTAAAAGAAGCCCGTGTGAAATGCGATTTCGCTTAAAAACATAAATCTCCTTTATAACTTGGAGTATATAAATATATATAAACATAAGTCGATGAAGGACTCAACAGAGAAAAATATTTCTTCACATACATACATATATACGTACATTAGGGTGGCCTAAAATGCTTATAGGGGGAAAAGTAATGCTCCCACTCCCTACGATTGTTCTGTATCAAAAAAACTATCACAATTTTTTTATATCAAAAATATTTAAAAGTCGCCCAAAGCCCTCATACTTTTTAAGTAATTTATTCTTGAAAATCAATATGTTTCAATCGGCTAACTGAAGTAATGAGAATTGAAAGGATAATACCGAATTGTCCATATACATATGTATGTAACCATATTTTAATATTATGGGTATCGAACAAATGCAAAAATGCGTCTATCAAAAGTAAAATCTACGCAAACGGCCTTAAATTTTATTTACTAAGTTTTTAGTTACAATAGAACACCTGAGATGAGCACCTCTAATATACTTTTTCGTGTATTGATGTCCATATTCAGACTCACACACATACTAACATATTTGGGAAAGTCCTTCAATTTTTATCACTATAAGTTTGCATATTATAAATATATAATAAATAGTATAAAAAAATCGAGGAATATATGTAAAAAAAAAATCTTAGAAAAATTAATAAATGCAAATATATATATATATATAAATATTATTGAGAAAACAAATGCGACGAATATCCTTACACACACACAAATAAACATATTTACCAATAAAATCTAAAACTAATCAATAAAAATGTAAATTACCTCCTATTTGTATGATCACAGCAAAGAACAAAAAAAATTTGTGGACGCCCCACTGGGATAGTCAATACACATAACAAACCAAACATACATATAAATAAACAATAGTTTCATATATTTCGCTGGTTATAATTAATAAATAAACAAATGAAAATGCATGTAAAAAAAAAGTGGTTTGTTCTCCATATGCAATAAGTTCGAAAAAAGTGCACTAGTCTAGTATAACTATATAAACCGGTTTATTAGAAACGGATTTAGCATACGAATTTGAAATGGGAAGTTATATAAAGTAGTTTCTTGAAAATTTAAACATGCAATATATTGAGCTCAATTTGTCGTACTTACCTTTTTTATGCTCTTCGCAGTGCGCGTTGCTGCGATCGAAGGCATTTTTTATTCTTCTCTGCTTATTTCGATTGGTATCTCGTTCACTATTGCATTGAAATTTCTCTAACGCCTTTAGTTTGTAGCCCAATGGCACCAATTAATAGCAGAGGCGCGGAAAATTGATAAGAGTATTTTCTTTTAAATATATACCCTCACTCTAAAATTAAATATACAGTGATGTTTTTTGCCAAGTTAAAAAATTGTCGTTAAATTTTTATAAAAATATAAATTATTTTACAACAAAAATTTTATAAATCTGTTTTTTCATCAAAATTTAAAACTTTTTAAACAGAATTTTTCGGAATTTTTTTTTTTTACTTCGAAAACATTTTTCGAAAATTTAATAAATCTTTAAATTTTAACTAATTGACATTAAAATAAAAAATTTGCAATTGAAAAAACAAAGCAGCAAATTTTCATGAAAATTTAAAACTTTTCGAAATGGTCTCGAATCATTATCAAATCAAAATTTTTAACTTCAAAAACCTTTTTCGAAATTTATCAAATGTAAATAACTAGACATTAAAATAAATAAAAAATATCTTAATTTTCAAAAGTTATTTGGGTGCAGTTTTGTTGAACATTTGGTGTTATAACATTTTATTTCTCATAATTTTTTGGAAATAAAACTTTTTCTAAGCCCATATTATTGCTATATCATACCTCGATTTCGTAAAAACGCCACTCCATATTATGGATATCGCCCGTCACTCTTAGGTTGCGATCTTTAAAATACACCAATTAAACTATTTTATTTCGTTTCTTCGTAACCGAATCGCAAAAGAAGCCTAGGTAGGATAACGAATTGCATGTAAAGCAACAACACTAACTCGAAAAAATTTGCGAGTTGAGTCAACTCGGTAAAATGATATTCGATCTGAGATGTAGTGTTGGGAAGTGAAAGAATTACGCTATTGTGAATGAGACCCAAGTAAGTACATGGGAAATTTTAGTTTAACACTTAATCCGGTATTATTTCCATAGTACTATTTTTAAACGTATAACTACGACAACTTAAAATTTCACTGTACAACTATTTTCCGTTCTTAAATAACAGTAAACAAATCTCATGTTTCATGAGATGCTAAAAGGGTTGCTTTTGCAACTAAAAGAAATTGTATTCGAGCTGAAGTGTTCTTTTGTAAGTTGGTTCGAATAAAACGCGCCTTATGTAGGAAATTTGAGTTTTACGAAATTTACACATGAATCATATACGACGATGTGTCAAATTGGGAGACTCTAAACTAAGTTGTATTCGATGAGCCCAATAAGAGGCATATACGAATCTAAAAACAGCCTTCTCTGGAGCCAAGTAAGAATGGTATATGATTCATATTCAAGAAAATTGGGTGTAGAAGTTGAGGCTCATGCATATATAGTATATACAGAGGAGACGAAGTACTTTCAGACTTTTAAACCAACGTATTATTAGAGTTAAGGCACCGAGTTAAAACAAACAGATTTAATCCTTTCCAAATATTTGCTAGATGTAACAAACGTTGCCAGAGCTCGTACATCAAAAGTGCATTAAAGAAGTCATTAATCGACAAAATAAGTCAATTTCACCTGAGCTTTAGAAATATAGTAACTATTCTGTTTCATAATACTTTTGCAAACCCAAAACTCGGACATTCAAGAGCTTTATAAAGCTAAAAATAATTGGAAATCTAATAAAACATAGCATAATCGATTTTTAATACAATTTTATTTATTTATTATTTAATAACTTAAACAATTTGTTTTTGTTTTTGATTTTTTTTTTTACAATTTATGTACATACAAGCACATTTTTATGTATACAAGAAAAATTAGAGGCTAAGTTTTGTTTTTCTTTCTACTCCTTAGCGTTATTTAAATTTGAAAAATTTCGTAGCATTTTTCAAAAGCAAATTATATGCATTTAATATTAATATATGTACTTGCAAACCCCGCCAATATTCTAATTTTTTTCCAATAAATATCTCGCAATTGCAATACATCGAAGATAGCACTGTATGGACAATATAATGGCACATAAAAAAACGGGACATGTTAACTTCATTTTGGGTCGTAGATTACGAATATGTATTTCGTTTTTCTAGACGAGGTCATATCCTCACACTATTTCAAGTTTAAGTTTGCATTGTTACTGAAGCGCTTTTCTATTGAATATTTTTTAATGTAAAATTTCAAAAAAAAAAAAAACGTAAAAATATAAAAAACTGGCAATCCACTGAAAATGGAGCATGGAGTTAATAAAAAAAACATCGAATATAGTGGACAAATCACTTGAAAGACAATGCAAATTTATAATCGAAATGTCTTGAGAAAATTAGCTGATCCAGGAAAAGATCCGTAATCTATGAACCAAAATTAAATTTAAATGTCACGGCGTTTTTGTGCTGAGTCATTTCAGAACTTAATATTTTACCTGCAGTGGAATCTACTGCCTACTGCGAAATGGCTGTATTCTAGCGACATTTTTTTGCAAATCGGAGCCAAACGGAGGACCTTAGTAAAACCAAATAAATAAATTATATCAAATGACAACTCAGGAGCAACTTGCTAAAATTTGAATTTCATTGGTAATTAGAAAGCACAAACCGAATTTGCTGTGCTAACAAAGAATAATAACAAAGCTCGAGTTAGGTGAAAAAAGATTATTATTTTTTACTATTTATATACATATTATTTTTTGTAATTGAAGATTGAATAAAGAAATATTACATTTAAATTTTGTTCATCACTTTAATAAACAAATATGAATTTAAAAGTCGACTTTGGAATAAAAAAAATGTTAAATTTAAATTTCATCCATAATTTTAGGTACATAATTACCAAATTTGAAAATTTTGCAAATACTCAAGACCAACATAAGATTTTTACCTGAGTACTCTTTTGTGAAAAATACGGAATAAAAATAGAGATTCATGTTAAATTATAACACATAATTAAAAGCTTGGAATGTATATGTAGAAGATAGCAGACATGCAATAAGACTATAGTTAGCTTCTCTATTTTAATTACAAGCCCACTTTAAAATCAGGTCGTGATTGTTGCAAAAACGATGTATGGTTGAGCCGCCATTTTTTCGACGGTCAAGATGTTTTTATGAAATTAATTCTTTCTGGTTCACAACGATAAAGAAAAAATATAACCTTAACGACTTTTCGAAATTCGAAAGATTTTGAAAGATATTGCTGTTAATTTTTTCGAAGTTGTTTTAAATTTATTTATTTTCTCGCGGTTGACAATACCGATCTACTAATTTTTTAAACAGTAAAAAATTATGATGCTTTTTTAGGTCATTTCCATTTTTTGATAGAATTTTGTTTGTAAAAGTTATTTCTTTTTTGTCTTATATTTATATTAAATGCAATGAGACTAAAGGTATTCATGTGTTTCTCTTGTGCGCACTGTATTTTAGATAATCCAAACAACTTCGAAAAAACATATTTCGAAAATCATCAAATTTATATTTTGTTTATCGTTGTGAACCAGAATAAATCAATTCCACAATAAATATTCGATCTTCCAAAAAATGTTGGTCCATTTCACAAATTTTGACTCAATATTAGAGTCATGTGCTAAAAATTAACCATTATTTTATTTTTACATATCCGAAGTAACTAATATTTATCATTTTTACATAAATAATCCACAAATGACAGTTATTTTTGATTTTTATATCATAAGACATAAAAGTCTTATGATAACAGTTATTGAGAACTTTTATTTATAAATGTCATCAATAAAAATCAGTCAGTGACTCTCATTTTTTGACTCATACTTATATAAACCGCCATTTTTCATTTAAAAAAAGAAGCTGTTGAAGAAAAAAGTCGGTTTTGTTTTTGTTATTGTTTTCTGTGAAAAATGATAATGACGTTTATAAGCATAACTCAAAAAAAAAAAAAAATCATTGACTAATTTCTATTGTTGTCTTTTATAAATAAAGTTCTACAATAACAGTTGGATTATAAATAAAAATCAAAAATTGTTATTTTGGATTTATAAAATAAAAATAAAAGCTAGTTATTTTTTTTTTTAATTTTCTATAAAAATAACAAATAAAACGAACAAATTAAAATTTATTTTAAAATTTTAGCCTCCATTACAAAAAACAACAATGATTACTATATTACACTTGGAAGTAGAACATCTCCTTCATATTAAATTTTTCAATGGCAGTTTTCTTAAATAACTCTTTTTTTCAAATTATGTACGCTCTGTATTTACAAATACGAGGAGTCTGCAAGTTTTCATAATAACCCTTTATATAAATTATATAGTATATGAAGATCCGCTTAAAATTTAAATTAAAAAATTAACTAAAAAGCAAACAAATACTTCAATAAATTGTGTTGTGGTTCATTATTTCCACAACTACACAATTGCCTCCAGCACCAATTTACAATACATACACACAACACAACTTACCTAATCGTAAATTATGTATTCAAAAAATAAAATTAAAAATTAATGTTATTACAAAGCCATTAGAGGAAACAATTTATGCTAAACAAAAATCACCATTTAATACACTAAATATATTTTTCGCGCACCTAGAAACCTAACACTAAGATATATTTAAAATTATAACAACAATTTTGCATGATTCCAATAACATTTTATGCACATAAATGCTATATATAAAAATATTGTGCATTTACTAGACTGGATCGCGCGCAAAAATAAAAAGTGATCACCCAAACACGTCACTTAGTTTTAAAGCTTGCTTCGAGAGGACTTAAGTGGCAAAAACAGCACTCAAAATAGCCAAAAGCGTGATTTATTTTTACAATTTTCAAATGATTTACGTTGATGTCGTTGAAAAAATACAATTTTAATCAAAATAAAATGATTCTAAACCATTTATACGAAAAATTGTGTTTTTACAGTTTAATGTTTTAGTAAAATATATCCTATGGCCGAAGTTATTGTCTAGCCATCAGTTAAAAACACAAGAAAATCCATTCAGTAGTATCGGAGATTGCTGAATTCAAACAGACAAACATACAGAAAAAAATTTTAAAAATAGTCCAAAAGTATTCTATTACAATCGCCGTATCATCTTCTTTTAAAGAAATTTTCAATATACAGATACGACTTTCCTAAAATTTTATTATATTATAGAAGCTGATAGAAAGATTAATATATAGAAGTTATCTATAAAAATGAATTTTAGTTTCCTAGAACTCTCTAGACGTCAAGACCGTATATCCGATTTTTTAAGCACGCATACATTTGTGTTCATCTAGGCTATACTATATTTTGAGCAGGGTTGCCATCTGTTTGGAAAGTCGAATTTTATTAAATTATACACAAGTTATATGTGAGAGAAATGAAAATGCGTTTTTTGGTTAACTGTTATTAGCGTTTTCTGATAACATTCTCCTGATATTATAATAAAAAATAAATAAAATATAACTTGCGATGCCCAGTGTCTTTAATTCTCAATATAAAAAATAAATATTTTCGGAAACATTTTTTAACATTTTTTAAATATTCTACTGAATTATTGATTTTACTTTTGAAATATCAAGTACTGTTATTGTGAGTTGTCAGATTAAATTTCGAAAATTACTTGCACCAGAGTAGGAAATCCACAAAATTTATACACCACTTTCGAAAACCAAAAATTTTGTTTATTGTAATATGAGATAGCCTTACTAGATACTGGTGTACTAAAAATATATGCGGATACAGTGAAATCCAATAACTCATAATACAAGGGAGCAACAACAAATTATGAGTTTCGAGATTTTCAACTTGCAGAGATAACGAAAATCTAAATTATGGTAACGGTAAATTCATACAATTTTTCTATGAATTTTCAATTAGCAGTTGTAGAAAGTAATGCCGACTACGACTACTTTCAACAAAACAAAAACAGAACGAGGTAATTTTTTTTTTAATTCGCAAATTACGAATTTTTACGAAAATTAAAAACCAAAACTACGAGTTGTAAAACATTTTCGACAGTTACGAAAGACAAACAAAAATTTTCGAAGTTATTAGGCAGTCAAAAAAAATCGAAATATCGAGGAGACCAAATATGATATATTTTGTATTTGCCAATTAAAGGGTCCGTTATTTTGTACGAGTCAAAGCGTCTAAAATCATACAATTCTTTAGTTTTTCAGGTGAACAATTATATTTCGTTAGATTTTGAACCTACATTGCAGACAGTAAAAATCTTTCGAAGTAAGCTTTCAAACCAGAGGGATAATTTTGAACTTTTCAGTTTGGGCAACGACCCGATTTAGAGTGCATATTCCCACCAAACAAAAGCTGCGGAATTTGTTAAAAATCAGTGAAAGTGTTGAAAGGCTAAGGCCAGTGGATCCGCAATTATTCGAATTTATTGGTTAGTCGATTCAGAAAGACTCTCAACATTTCACGAATTCGCAGGAAATCCCAAAAAAAAAAAATAAATTTTTGCCGATACTTAACAAGAACGTGACGGCAACTCCTTAGAAAATAAGTTCTGATTTTGGAAATTTTCTGAGATATGTCGTAACAAATTCGTTAACAAATCCGAAGAAATTCTTTGGTGGGCAACCTTGAAATCATACAGTGAAAGCGTTCATATTATAAATTATCGTAGAAATGGAAACATTACGGAAAAATACTATTTTTTATTTTCATGTGCAGTTAGATGAAACTAGGGGTGCTACCATTGTTATGCTTGGTTCTCATAATGTATTTTTTTTTTCAATGCAAAATATGACACGAAATGCCAGCGTATTGGTCCTTTTAGTATTTTTGAAATTCGAGTCAAATCAATATCAAAAAGATGCCACCAGCTGTTTTCATTACAATGTCACGTTTTGTCATGAAAAATTACATAATGTAAACCAAGCAATACTGACTGTTATTGTTATTGTTATTAATTTATCTACATATCAATGATGTTCGTCCTTTGCCTTGCTTGACAATTTTACGAGCCAAAATGCTCGGTTGATTGATCGATTGGTTTGAATTCGTAGCTACCACGTCCGTCGAACTGCAAATAATAGTCGTGATGCGTCCACAGCGATTTACGATGTGACACTGTGAATAACGTAATGCCTGCCTCGCGGCAATAGCTGTACATTGTACCCTCCACATCCACCGATACCGCGCTAGTACATTCGTCCAGGATGGCGAACTGTGGACTATGGTAGAAGAGTCGCGCCATGGCAATACGTTGCTTCTCACCGCCAGACAAAACATCAATCCAATCCTCGATCGCATTCAAGCCATTTTCGCGTTGTTCCAAATATGTCAACTGTACAATATCTAAATATTTCATGAGATCTTCGTCGCTCTTGCCGCTGCGTATCATTTCATCGCGTGTATGTGGATAGATTATCTGTATAAAAAGAAATTTGTATTTTATTTTATTTTTATTTTTAATTCATATAAGTAAATTCCTTAAATGACAACAGCAGGCAGCCTACCTGATCGCGTAGTGAACCCAATGTCATGTATGGGCGCTGAGGAATATAGAAAAGTTTACCACGTGGTGGCTTTGTCAATTTGCCACCCCACGTTGGCCACAGCTCGCCGAGTATGCGGAATAAACTAGATTTACCACAGCCATTTGGACCACAAACCAGCACGTTCATGCCCGATCTTTGCAACAATTCGAAATTGGTATTATATTTAAATAAATATTTAATTTTTGTAATTTCTTCTCTCAGCCACTTACTTAACTTCGAAGCTTAGCTCCTTAACCAACACATCGCCGTTGGGTGTGACAAGTGGTACCTTCTCAAATCGGATAATGTTGTCAACGAAAGTCATTATGCCCTTATTAGGGCCAAAGCTATTGTCATTATTAACGAGATTATTCACCATTGTACGTTCGTAACGACCTTTGTTCAGATCACCTAGCACTTTAATTAGTTCGGTCATGCGTGTTGTGAAACCTTGAAAGGGGGACAAAAATAAGAATATTAACATAAAGTTGATAGAGAGCTTATTAAAATGCTTTCTTACCAGCCAAACGAGACATTTCACGACCAGCCAACACCAAGCGACCAATAGCCTCTGCTAGCTTTAACAACATTCGCCCATAAGTGTAGTAGGCCTGTGGTGGCAAAGGGTGTTATTAAAATTAAATTTATTTGTGATTTTTCTATTATTTCTTGAAACAGGTTTGAATGCGATGTCTTTTTGTAAAATTTTTGATTTTGTTTGTTTTTGTTTTTGAGTTTAAACCAATGTTGTCTGTCATAACTTTACGGAGAGAAGATTTTTTATTTATTAAATCCAACTTCCACATGTGATCGGAAGCTCCCATGCCTAAGATATCGAATTTTTTCTCATTTAAATCTTTGAGGCTGTTGGGTCTTTTGCTCGGCCGCCGTTGCCGAGTGTGTAGCGTGTGCGCGCTTTATTCGGTGGGTCTCTGGTTCAAATTCTGGCCGGGACAAGTAACATCAAAAATTATAGAAAAGTTTTTTCCAATAGCGGTCACCCCTCGGCAGGCAATGACAAACCTCCGAGTGTATTTCTGCCATGAAATAACTTCTCATAAAAAACATTCGTCGTTCGGAGTCGGCGTAAAATTGTAGGCCCCTCAATTTGTGTTACAACATCAAGACGCACACCACAAATTGTAGGAGAAGTTCGGCCAAATTCGCTTAAGCGGCTATAGCGCCAATTAAGTAAGTAAGCAAGATCTCGAAAAGTGCAAGCAAAACATGTAGAAAACAAAAGGTATTGTTTTTGCTTTTTAGCTTCTTGCACTGCACTTGAATCCAGGTGTTCCAAATTAGATTCAAATATCATTCAACGTACACCAAATTCGTTTTAGTGTTAAACAAAATTTGTCTAGGCCAATTCGCATTGCACGAAGTAGTGAAAATAGAAAAATTGCAATCCATTTTAAGCGCTTCTTGTTCAAGATTTCTGTCGCTAATCGGAGAAATTTTCTTTCACATCTCACTTTACAAATACCGAGACGATTTTTTTCAACGTATCCCTATTCTATAAAGTGGTGAAGTGAAAACATATTTCATAACGTCACAAGCAATTTCGATTTTTTAATTTCTCGGATTTCTCTGTACCTACTTTTAAATACAGCTAAAGAGTTTTCAACGCCACTACTAGAGCATAGTTAAACATATTTTATATACCACTATACGGTATTTAGTTAGTTGCATTTTTAGCACTCATTACTCCACTACCGAAGAAATCCAAATAAATATACTTTAGTTTAATCGAATGGTGGACCGTTTCACTACATGAAAAATCCCATATCTGAATCTAAGATTCATCTATAAAAAGGCTTTTGCTAGCCCTTATAAAATTGTCTGACCTGTGACATTTTTATATTTATGCTAATATAAAATGTGCCGCTGAATCAGAATATGAAATCAGAGTATAAAAAGGGTGAAAGCAGTTTGGAAGATATACATATATAGCTACATTTATATTTTTTGAGATCTTAGAAAAATATAAGTAACTTCACTTCAGTCAGGGGGGTATCAACATATTTTGCCTAATTTTTAAAAATTTAAAATTATAATATTTTATTAGACAAAACGTTGAAGAAAATTATGCCTTTCCATATTCTCAAACCATGTTTGTTTTAACCGAATGATAAAAGAATGGTTGGTTAACTCTGTCAATATCTTCTATAATACATAGGATTTGTTCGGTGCTAGTTAAATACGGAAATGAGTTGTTCAGGCAAATATTTGGTTCGTTTGGTCATTTATTTAAAATACATCATTTTACCGAAGTTGGCTCACTTCGTATCTTTTTCCTCGATCGCGTTGCCGTTTTACATGCAATTCGCTATCCGCCCTAGTATTATTTTACAATTCGGGTGGAACAGCCTACTATAATGTAAAAATGACGCTTTCAAATACGAGAAATTAGAAATGTAATAAACAATAAAATGTAGATGGAATTTTCTTCCTTACGGTACGTATCGACGCTACCATGCGGAATTAATGATTTTTTTTGTTATTCAATGCTTTCCCATAGTTTTTAGAGAGGAAAAACCATGTATTTCCAACTCAAATAAAACGATAGAATTGACTAGTTTCTAACTTGCAAACCACCTCAAAAATAAGCACAAAGTAACAATTATGAAGTAATTAATTTTTCACATGGTAGCGAGAATATCTGAATTTTATAAGTTTGCAGAAAAGTGTACTTAGTGTACAGCAATTCATCGCCATATAGTATCATTTTCGATAAATTGTCGTTTACACTATTATCGCCAATAGGAAACGATATGCATGCAGAGTCAAAATCTTTTCTTGTTTTCAAGTCATAAAGGGAGGTAATTGGAAAATATTCGTAGAAGTAGAGAGATGTCATTTGTTTAGAGTTTTTCCAACTTTCAACCATTGCGCATGTAATATATAATTGAAGGTTTTTTATTTAGTAATTACAGTGGAGTCCCGATAATTCACAATCGGAAGGGACCAGTCATATTGCATTAATTAAAGAGGTTTTCGAAAGAGCAAGATTTCGATGTAGCAAAGTCAAAATAAAAAAAAATACGAAATATAGAAAGCTTTTCAATTATCCTACGGACTTATTTCGCATTATTGAAATTTTTGAATTAACAGGGTTCGTTTTACTAGGACTCTACCGTACAACAAACATCAACATACCTGTAAACGCTGCCCACTATGTTCGCCCGAAAGTAAGGGATGGTTTTCTGTGAAGAATGGAATTGACACAGCATAAAATCCCACAATTGAGGCAAAATCTATAAAAACAAAAATAAAAAATGGAATTAAAAAAAACATACAAGCGTCTTATATGAAAAAAAATCTTAATGCAAGTTTAATATCTATACTTACATTTTCCCACAATATTATCGACAATGCCCATGCTGACACGGAATTCCAGAAATTTACGTAGATGCGCCCGCAATTTCGAATAACTGGCTAAGAGTGTAAGCTTCTCGCGAGAATTGCCCTGATAGAAGGCGACCTCTTCGGAATTTGTAATGAGACGACTATTTACATAACGGAATTCACCTTCCAACTTTTGCTCCTCCACTGTAAGTCGTCCGGTTGGACGTCGCAGTCGTGTAAGGACAATGCCAGCGAAAAGTAAATACAGCATAAAAATGGAAGGTGTCTGCGAACAATGGAGAATAACGTTAATCAATATCGATATCTATATTCAAAGGAGTATTCATTAATTTTACCTTGCCACCAAGATTTACAGTCAAACGATAGACATAAATGAATATATCCAGTACGGGTTTACTGACGTTCGAATACAAGTCTGTGGCGCTTTCGCAGAACTTATCAATGTCTGTAGTAAGTAACTGATCGGCGTTCGCTATTCTATTGTCTAAATTGGACATTTTGTAGTATGTGTAACCGCTGTAAAAAAAAAAAAGAGATGTTACTACAGTTAAAGTGACTCAAACAATTTCATGAAAGATGCGAACAGGGTTGCTTTTCGAGTACAAAAAACGGGTAAAATATTCGCAAGTTTTTCATTACAATTTTTTCGTTATTTTTTTATAAAACTTCATACATACATACATACATATGTATATCAAAGTTTCAAACTTTGAACAAAATTTTAAAAAATCAAAAAAATGTTCATAAAAACTTTGAACTTTTGCTAGAAATTCCGAAGAAAACCGTTCGCACAAAATATTAAAAATCGACGGGAATTTATATAAAATCCATCCGTTATATGGAAAAACTGGAAATAAAAATTCCAAAAAATGATCAAAAATAAACCAGCAAAGGACTTGCCACTTGAGACCTAAACATTAGAAAAAGTTTGAAAATTTTATAAAAAGTTGTTGAATTTCGAAAATTTCATTATTTATATGCCTTTTATTATTCTCATTTACCGGGTTTTTTTTAAACCTTTATTAGTTCAAACCAGTTCAATTTGAATTTTTAGACAGGTTGCCACCCTCACAAATATACTTCTTGAGTAAAGCTTTTATAAACCTTTCTCCGTAATATTTCGTTTAACTTTATGATTTTTTACTTTTTTGAGCAGGTGGCAACCATCTTCATACGTATTTTCAAAATGTAGCTTTCATAGGCCTCTTTCGTTTGTGACCCATTTTTTAATATTAGATTTAACTTATTACAATTTTAATTAATTTTTAAGCAGGTGGCAACCCTCTCCATTTTTTAAATTTAAGCTTTTTAAAATTCTAAAATTTCATTTAATTCATTAATTAGCATTTAAACATCTGGTAACTTGCTTTCTAAATATTTAAGAAATTAAGATTTTTGAATATTTGATTTCACTTATTGTATTTATTGAATTTTACCTTTTAGACAGGTGGCAACTCCCATCAAAAAATTAATTTTAACCCATATAAGGGACTATATACAAATTTTGTCCAAATCTCTACAGTCGCCAGAGCAATATGTGATTTATTTAATTGAGTATAACTTTTTTAACTGATGGCAACTCTATTTAAAATATATACAAAATACAATTCTGTCTAGCCGTTTGGTAGCGAAAAGGTAACAAACATACTTATACAAAAACTTTCACATTTATAATATTGCATAGTAGGATTAACGAAAAAAATATTATTAAAAAAAAATCAGCTTGTCTTTAATTGTACATTGCCATTAACCGTTTTCTCAATGTCTAATTGAGTGGAAAATATCAAAATTTAGTATTTATCGCTAACTAATCCTAATGATATTAATCAAGCATTGATAAAATATATATTCCAGTATAATTATGTATAAATATTTTATACTTACGACAAGTATTGATTGTACAGATGATGTGTCAAATTTGTTCGGAACCTTAATTTCAATTCACCCAAGCTCCATTTTAGGATATTTGTCACAACTGATATCTAATGGAAGTAGAAATAATTTTTATTGTTGACAATGCCATCGAAATGTTGTATTTATTATTCGGGATCTCTAACGCTCGGTACTCACCATTGGCAAAGCAGCTAGATACTTTATCAAAGCCGATTTGAATTTATCTTTATTCATGTGAATGATTGTGCTCTCCACAACAGTGGCATTCTGTATCATCCAAATATCACTGACAGAACGTCCGACTAGCGCAGTGGCTACCAAAAGTAATAAACCGGTTTCCACACTCCAAAAGCGGGGTATCAAGATTGCTGTCAATAGATCAAAATGTACATAGATGATAATATAGAGAGATAATGGATATAAATGTAATAACATAAATTCAATCAAAGCATTTAAGTTAGATAAGGCTAGGCTGACGGAGCTCATTCTCATTCATATAGGAGCACTGCGTTGAAATGACATAAAAAAATGCCTCTAGTTTTGTTTCTTTTTTATCTTCTGTTTCGACAGGGTGAAAAGTTGATGTACATATATCGGAACGATTTTGCGTCATCTCAGGACAAGTTTGGTCTCAGAGATGACGGAAAATCGATCCAACATATGTACAGCCACTAGTTCTCTTCGCTACATGTTCTAAATAATTGAAATATCCTCAATGTATAGTGTACTGGCAGTAGTAGTAACGCAAATACAACAATCGCAAGTCCTCTTAAAATATTAACAACACCATGTCGAGATAACGGATGTCAACGAAAACAGCATGCTTACAGTCCATCCTGAAGGATACCTGACTCACAATGGCCTTCTACGAATAAAGGTCTATAGATTTTTTAACAATCATGACCTAAAAGTGACCGGATGTTTAAGACATTAGCAGCTACTTGGTAGAGTAAGGTATGAAATAGTTTTTAGTATATACCCTTACGCCCATAAGGAGCTCATCGAAGAATCCAAAAATACATGTGTTTCCCTTCCTGCAAAGATAGACCCATGATACAATAAAAAAGTAATACCATTGTCATTTTTTGGACGCCATATTAACTACTAGACAATTAAACAGATTATGACATTTCGTACTACCATCCGTAGTCAAACAAAATCTTCTTTTTTTTTTTGTTCGATCTACTTGTTTTATCAGTGCCTAAATACAAAGCATCTATGCAAAGCTTCATTCAATTTACAGTTATTTGGGAGAAGTCGCTGCTGGCATGGGGTATTAAGGAGTAATACTTGCCTAAAGCTCTTTGTACGTGCACGATTAGGCCGAAGTGCAATATCAAAATGACCATATTTTTAAGAAATAAACGGTGTTTTGTATGAAGAACATCTGCTGGAAATAGTTCAAATTTTACGTCGCTAATTTTCTTTCAGAAGGGGGTTTTGCTTATGTTTTTTGGAACAGATAATAAAACGCTTGCCCAAATTAAATGAGATCTATTATCCGCGGATCCTAATTAAGAGCAAGATAATAAGATAAACATAACAAACTTAGAAATGTCAGGATATTGTTTTTTTCTTTAATTACAGCATAACGGAAATAATGAAAGAAATTTCAGTTTTCATTATTATTATCCCAAAGAATCTGTTATTTTTGTATATTGCAATTTAAATATTGTATATAAAAAAAAATTCATTGGAGGAAATGGGTTAATTTTAACTAAAAAAAATGTTAACTAACAACATTTTGAAACTAATACTAAAATATAAAGAAATCAGAAAGCCAGCAAAAAACCTTAAACTACTCGCTTTGAACTTTTTCGACTATCCTTTTATAAGTTTTATGAAAAATATTTAAATTAATTTTAAAATCATTGATAAGTTTTCGAATTATATGAAACCCTTCATTTTGTAAATAATGCCCAACTGCCTATGATTGAGAATTACCATTGTCAAATGCGGGAAAAATGTCATTAATTTCTTTTTAATCAAAAGAATTCGAAATACCTTCTTTTTTTTTGCCATGGGTGGGCCTATATATATGAGCTAAAATAAGTGTTTTTGTTATCGAATTTTGGAAAAAAGGTGATGACGTAGCGCTTTTGAAGATTTTCGTTTTGTTTGCTCTCAATTTTTTGTTTACATATTCGTGGTGATTTGTTAGCGATTCGATTGGTGTAAAACACTTTTTAATGCATAAATACTTTTTGCTAATTTCCAATCAATTTTACTTAATAGTTGGTTTATGGCCTCAGTTTAAAATAGAGTTGTTCAGACACGTCTGGCACAGTGCCTTTTTTATCCTCAGTGTTCGTTCCGAATTCGTTTCGTGTTTTTTAAATCAATCGGCAACGATATTTTTGTATATTTCCTTGACAAGCTAACGTTATTCTTAGTATTGAAAGTTTTGTTTGATATGAAGAAAAATTTAATCCAGAGGTACGGCATTTATCTAGAATTATATAATTTGTATCCCAAAGATATATGTTCCACGAATTCTTTATATAAGGTTATAAATTCTCCTACGATTTCTCATTTTATCCAAGCCTTGCCAACTCATTTTTGCTTTTTATTGGGTTTTCTTCCTCTTTTTCGTCTAGAGTAAAATAAGTCATTTTCTTAACTGAAATTCACTTCACTGAAAGCAATGAACGGCATACTAAGGACATAATCTATTGTCATTATATATAGCTTATTTCGGACTCTTAATTGTGGCTCTTTTCGGTATCATAACCTATGAGTAAACTATGAGTGCTCCAAATAGGTTTGCTGATTTAAATCAATATATAGATGTTCGAAATGAAATA
The DNA here is from genome assembly GCA_951828415.1 of Anomoia purmunda. NCBI lineage: Eukaryota > Metazoa > Arthropoda > Insecta > Diptera > Tephritidae > Anomoia > Anomoia purmunda. The sequence continues at coordinate 43,226,300 of OX639995.1, forward strand.
CATATGTATTTATGTATAATATGTAACCAACTTGAAAGAGATAAGACTAAAAAAATATGCTCATACATACATATGTACATACTATGCATAACATGTAATTTATTTTATTAAGCACCTTAAGTCGCGAAATTATCAGCAGACTCTCGTGCAGATATTATTTGGCATGAGTACACTCCTGCTCCGATACTTTAATCGTTTACATTTTTTTACACTATATATCAAATAGGCGTTGCCATATAATTTTTTTTACATTAAAGTTTAAGAAAATTGTGATTAGGAATTTTGAAAATTTTATGGCACTTTTTTGAAATTTGTTGATTTGTCGTTAAATAAAGTGAAACTTTGACTTATATAGTATATGTGATAAAATGAACCATTTTTTAATAAAAAATTTATTTAAAAAATTTAATGTAAAAAATTTTATATATGTATGTACACTATATACATACATACATATGTATATACTTTCATATATACATATACATATACATATGTATGTATAGTGTACAAAAAAATTTACATAAATGACTTAAATAAGAGAGTGTACGTTAGACCATATCTTAAAAAAAGTTGAACCAGGAACCGTAACGGTTATAATTTTTATAAAAGAAAAGTGATGATTTTATCGTTATTTTGTGATTTCTATTTTTTCGATCACAATTGATCTAAATATCGATATTTTGCCATTTTTCCGATCAAAATTTAAATTTTTCAATCATACTAAACGCAAAAAAACTATAATAACAACAACCACAATTAATAAGATTTATGTTTTATGACCCCACGACCCCATGACCCGACGTCCACACTATAAATGTAGTATATTTGGGGATCGCTTGAAGGGGTTTTGCAGCAATCAAGTGATTTAACAGCGGACATAATCAGAAATACGGTATCATATCTGAACTCCACTTGTTATACGCTGCAGTTAACCGGAGACCGAGTTCCTGCGAGCGCAGATGGCAGTCGAGCACTTGTATAAGTACATACATGTCCAAGGCTACCCTTCTTCCCACTCGCCTATGGAAGGGTTAATTTGGTGTCCCCACTTTTCCCCTATGACAGAGGCGCATTTCAACACTTCCGTTATTTTGTACTTAGCGAATTTGACTTTATCAGCTCCCTTTGTGACGTCGAAGTGTATTTATGTTCGTTGTATTTTTCTTCTTCCGTTCAGGGAATGCGCAATATGATACAAGGCGAATTCATACAAAGAACATCAGAGTTTTTCGCCACGGTAGTTCTGATGATGATATATTTGTTATATTTCTTACTGTCATTATGTGTATACTTTGTTAGTATAATATTTGTTTTTGTGGTGCTGCTACCACCTTGTATGAATTCGCCTTGATCTGGTATTTCTATCATTCTTCCAAATGATTCTCAAATTTACATTTCGACATAGTGTTCATAAAATATCAACTTTGAAAAACTTTTCAAAATAATTCTTATTAGTTTTCAATTTTGTTTATATAGAAACAAATTATTTTGTTTAAAAAAATTGAAAAAAGTTGTAACAAAAAAATTTTTAATTGAATTTTATTTTAGGAAATAAATCAAAATCAAAGTAAGCTTAAATGCACAATTTTTTCCGATTTATTAATATTGTATCAAACTTTATCACATCCACAGCGAACAGTACAAATGACAGTCGCAACAGCAATTGTCATTGCGGGAATTTTTCAAATTGTGCTACGCACATCCTTTTTCTTCGAACAGGAAAAGGGCCTCTGCTCACCTGCGCCCTCGCTTGCCAGTTGGATTTTTCTCATCGCACTTTTGGATCTAATCTCCGATCTTTGTCTTTATCCTGTACGTTATATGCATTTGCCATATTTCTGTCAGGTGATCGTCGAAACCATTATCACAATTTTATTAACGGAATTCGGCGCCATTGTCGTCTGGTGTACACTGGAGAAACTATTTTGGCGTTTAATTAAATCCATTCTACTTGTTATGGGCATGCCAACGCGAACTTATTTAAGCTATGAAACTCTCATATTGGGCGTGACAACCACTGCGATTAGTTTGGTCATACTGGCATTTGTCGGTCAGGCTACCGATCACTTTCACATGATACGCAAAAAATATTATCGCATCGAGCGCAAAGTTGCCGTGAATCTTGAGATGTTCTGGGATTATATTAATGGCTGTAGAACTCCACGTCGACGCTGCAAGGCCATGTACGATAGCATATCGGATGATTTAGAGGATATATGCTGTCCAAAGCGCAGACGCAGACGGAGACAATGTTGAGAGAATTTGCTGAGTGAATGATGGATATGTTATTTTTTTTTTTTAAATAAAATAGTGATCTGTGTTATACTTGATCTTAGCAAAGTTTGTCTGTGTGTGTGTGTGTGTGTGTGTATGACTTTGCCAGTATTCGTCCGAAAACGCTAATAAAATTTTACTTTTAACGCTTTAATTTTTTCTTGTCAAAATCATGTTTGGCGTTTTCCTTCAACCTATATAAATGGCATACAACTCAAAGCAAAGCAAACTCATATCAGGTGGTGTTATAAGTACAAAAACATAAATTTACACTAACAAAATATACGCACAATGACAGATTGATTTACAACAAACACACCATTTTGACTTAACGTTCTCCAAGCGAATTCAATCATTTGCTTGATCAACTTTACCTTATATGAATTCGCCTTGACTCAAAGTGTATGAAGAAAGTGCTGAAGGCTTGTACTGCTTCTTTCCCAATTCGCTGGTTTGCTTTGTTCGCACAAATAAAATACATAAGCACTACTAGGCGAATTCAGATTTTGACATTTCCACGTAAAATTGCTTGCTTGCTTAATTGGCGCTATAACCACTTAAAAGATTTTGGCCAATTTCAACAAATTGCGCTAACTGGCGCCAAATGGAAGTACCAAGTGACGTCAAGTCTTTTTCCACTTGGTCTTTCCAACGCAGAGGAGGCCATCCTCTTCCTCTACTACTGGTACCGCGTTGAATACTTTCATGATTGGTGCATTTTTGTCCATTCGCACGTCAGGTCACAGCCAACGTAGCCGCTGTATTTTAATTCGCTGTACTATGTCTATATCGCGGTAAAGCTCATACAGCTCATCGTTCCATCGTCTACGGTATTCGCCGGCGCAAAGACGTAGAGGTCCATAAATCTTTGGTAGAATTTTTCTCTTGAACACTCCAAGGACCGTCTCATCCGATGCTGACAGTGCCCATGCTTCAGAGCCTTATGGAGAGTGGTTTCGTTCGTCGAGAGAGGGCCTTACTACGCAATTGCCTACTCAGCCCAAAGTAGCACTTGTTGACAAGAGAGATTCAACGTTGGGTTTCCAGGCTGACATTATTTTAGATGTTAATGCTTGTTCCCAGATAAACAAAGCTCTCCATTTTTTCGAAATTGTAATTGTCAACAGTGATGCGGGAGCCAAGACGCGAGTACGCTGACTGTTTATTTGATGTCAGGAGGTACTTAGTTTTTTCCTCGTTCACTTCCATACCCATACGTTTCGCTTCTTTATCCAGTTTGGAAAGCGTGGTATGTATTTTCCAATAACTTGCCAGTTAACCAGAACCAATTTTCTGAGATTTTAACAAAAAAAAGTATGAAAACACAAAACTACGCAGAAGTTGCACGTTTTTGTGACATCTTATTATTATATGGCGCACTAATCAAAGCTATTATCGACTAATTTCGATGCCCTGCAGTTGTGTTTTACTGAGCGAAATTTTTGGGCGAACGTTGTTGAAGTCGTCGCTCTACTGAGCGAAATTCGCCGGTATTGTGTTTCAAGCTTAAATCTCAATTATAGTATTAATTAATTGCAATTGGCATATCGCAAAAATATTATTCGGGCATGTTCTGCAATTCACTTCCGAGTGAATTCGCGTTTTATGCGCATCTGAAACTGCCATATGAAGTGGAAATTTCCGAGTGAAAGTAAATTGCAGAACATGCCCGATTATGTTATTTAATAATCTTCACAATATACACTTCAAAAGTTAAAATGGTCATAAGAATATAACTGCAGGAATAAAAACGGCAAATGAATAAAATGATCTTGAATCAAATTTCTTATCCAAAGTTTTAAATATCAGCAGGCATGTAAAGTCATACAGATTTGGTATGCCAAATAAGAAATAATCGAATGTGAAAAATGAATTTGAGAACTTATTTGCAATGATTGACTTGCTATGTAGGTAGATTTTACGAATTCAAAAATATCGAATAATTTAAATATAAATTTTAAATACAAACATATATGTATGTACATACATATGTATATTTCCTCATCCATAAAGGGTATATTGTGCAATACTCGTCTATGCACATACAGTAAATAAAAATAGCAATACAATGATAAATTTATATTCATTAAAACATGACTTTTTTAGGATTGAAATGTAAAATTATTATTTTTCTTAAATGGACGCAAAATCCTTTTTTAATGTGGCAAAGAGGTCGATTGCAAGTTAGGAAGCTCTAAAATACCGAGTACGATCACCGATTCACAACAAGAACGAGTAAATATGGAGCTTCCGATATGAACGTGTGCGCTTGCTTTTTCTGCATTTAATCACGGAAGTGATGTATTAAAATGTATTCATTAAAAAACAACAGCAAATCATGTTATCTTACGCCGAAGAGTGGATGCTATTATTGTGGGTCTTCTAGCAAGATAAGAACCCCAGATACAAGAACAAGAAGAAGTCAAAAACTGGTTTGTTAAGCATTCGATCAATGTGGTGGAGTAACCGGAGAAATCGCCTAATCTCAAACTGATTGAGAATCTTTGGGCGGTTCATGATACTCTTGTTTTTCAAGTTTTTTGTAAACCAATCTTGCAAAACAGGACAAAAACAGGACAAAAACAGCATAAGAAATCTCATTATTGTGATTTCGTTGAAATTTTTTTAAAACTATTTTTATGCAGACTTTTTAAGCTTAAACTGTTCTAAAATCTGCAGCGTTTTATTTGGAAAAATACTTTTTAAAACATATTTTTATTTATAAAAAACTCAATTTTTGGAAGTATTTTCAAATTGGTGTAGCTCACGTAAATTTCTGAAATATTTGGTTTGATGTCTTAAAATGTAGTTTATTTTATAATCCATTGGGATATTCATGAGGTGGTTTTTGTTATAATAATACTTGTTGAAACCGAGAAACCGCATTATCGACGCAATATTAAGACATTTTTTTTGAACCTAGTTGATGAGAATTTGAATAATTCAGCCATCTCTAGACCAATTTTGTTAGTAAGCCAAGCAGCCAACAAAGGCGAACTCATGAAAATTGGCATTAGTAGTATGAGAATGTCAGCAAAAGCGAATGATGAAACATTTTGCTTGCAAACTACCAATTAATGGCTGCCATCATTTTATATTAATTCGCCTTGCAAGCAGCAGCAAACCTAATTTGATTGTTTTCATCAAGGCGAATTCATATAAGTTGAACTTGATCAAGCAGCTGATTGAATTCGCTTGGTGAACGTTGTGTCAAAATTATGTGTGTGTATTGTAAATCATACTGTCACTGTGCGTATAATTTATTAGTGTATTTGTTTTTGTACTTATAACACCACCTGATATGAATTCGCATTGATTGCACAGTTTTTATTTATTGGTAAAATTTGATTGGTTGTATTTCTATGAATATTTAGGCGTTTTAAGGCAAACAATACGACTGTTGTATTTTCTCTACGGATACTGCATGTTCAATATGGCTGGTGTAAAACGTTTCTTAACCTACTTATTCGACTAAACTGAAACCTAATGAAAACGAATTGTGCAAAGTACACGCGGCTGTTCTTTCTTTCTAACATAGGCAGAAATGTCCAAGACAAGGACTATGTCTTTTCCTATAACACAGCGACAATGCTCAAGGTACTAGCTTAGATAATAAATTCTCACTTACGCAATAATTGTCGCAATTGTTTGAAGAATACAGCGTTGACGTGCGCCTTCGCACCATTTTTATTTTTCTTCTCTGCAATTGTGTACTGAATTTTGTCCTCATAGCCAAGTTTTCTGCAAAAACAAGAGAAAAACATATATTAAGATTAAATTAAATTTTGCGTTCATATCATAAGCGACAAATTATTGAAATAATTTCTATCCAACACTTTTCTACAAGCTTATAAAAAGTAAAAATCTGTATTGTTCGGGAGAAAAATTAAATAAGTGAAAAACCAGCAATTTATTTTAATTGTCTTTATTTTATTCTTTCTGCCCATTTTACATACAAACTTCCAGGAAAGTAACTTATTTCAAGCGGCAAATACATTTAATTATGGTAATGGAGACGGAATGCGAATGGAGGATGAAAAAACGGAAATGGGAATTAAAAATAAGCAATCAAATCATCAAACGAATAACTAAAAGAAAATTAACTATTTAGGTTCGTTCTCTGGGTGCTGTACTTTTCAGCGTAGTATTTCTTTTTGCATTTCATTACATTTTACAGTTAAATATGCTGGACTCCGAGAATGCCAGTAGTATAATACTGCTAAAAAAAAGTAGAGATACTAGAGTTAGAAAGTTTAGTCCATTTATGTATGCAGTGAGTCTAATTAATTTACGCATTTATGTTATTACATTCTAGAAAAACGACATACACCTTCAACTCAGACATCAATTAAGAAATTCTCTAATTGGTATTTGTAATTCATTTGTATTGGAGTATATGTGTCGTCCACATCAACATCCCCCAATTCAGACACGGAAAAGCCATTAATCATGTATCTATGTATATCGTTCCCCAATGACTATAACATTATGGCCGGCTTAATTTTTGATGGAGTATGGACCTATGATTCCCTCTGCCCATAGAGCACACCAAACAGTGACATTTTGAGGATGTAACGGCGTCTTAATAATGGCTTGTGATTTATCAACACTCCAAATGCGGCAATTTTGTTTATTAACGTGCTTATTCAACCAAAATGGAGCTTCATCGTTGAACAAAATTTTCTTATGAAAATCGGGATCGGTGCCTATTTCGTTTTGGATCCATTCACCGAACGTGCGATGCCCTTGAAAGTCGTTTGGCTGGATTTTGTAAGTTCGCAAACCAAGATCCTTCCGCAAAATCTTCCATAAAGTGGATGGGCACATTTCCAATTGTTGCACGGGATGGCGGGTAGACTGATTCGGGTCTTCTTCGATACTCTGTTCTAGAGCAGCAATAGCGTCTCCGATGCGCACTAAGGATGCGTCTCTAAGTATGCGTATTATACACTAGAGTAAACGCGGTGCGAAACCGATCCCAGGTTGCTCGAATTACCGACTACGCTGGGCGATTATGTCGACCGAATATTGGTCGCAGCGCACGATGTGTCGCTCGAATCGAACCATTATTTTGGTAATAAATTTGCACGACTTGCAAAAGTTGTACCGGAGTAAGTCTGTTTATTATAATATGGCAAACCAAACTGAGTATATATTCGACAAACGTCGGTATCAGATAGGCCCAACCTTTTCCTGTGGTATTTCAGGTTGCAATGTTCGGTAAAATACCCAGTAAGAATACCTTAGTTCTCTCTATTACTTTCACTAATAACTTAATAACGCTTGACGTTGCCTTGCGCTATTTAGCCAGAGCAGCTAGCAAATTTCTTTTCTTCTAATCTCCTTACGACTTCATTAGAGTCGCTTTTGAAGAGTCCACAAAATGGTGCAGGTCCAATAAAGGGCATATTGAGACCTTGTTTTGCCAAGTGATCGGCCCTCATACGCCTAATGACCAAGAATCCATCCTAACGTAGGAGTTTCCTTGTGTGTTGAGAAGAGCTAGGCACTCAAATGCCATTTTAGAGAACGTGCCTAATCAAGAGCCACTTGATTTTCGGAGCGGATGTATGTATATAGATATTTGCTCCTCTTATTTTCCTGCGCAGACATTCTCTAGCACAGATTTCTATGGCATGCATTTCTGTCGGAAATATAGAACGGTATAGATTTCATAACTTACACAACCTTTTATGATTGTGTCACGCCATATAACAAGAAAAAATTAACTTCTCACTTTATTAAATAAAGCGTTTGTATCTTTTTTGCTGGGGCTAGCAAATTATTTTTTTCATTTAGATTTATGTGAAATCACATAGGAAGTATTCAAACTCGTTCGAAAAAAGTTCTACGAATATAATCACTGCAATCGTGGAAAGTATGAATAGTTAAAGCTATAATGAAGGAAACTCTGATATCAATAAGTTAAGTATTAATTAAATAATCGTTATGGAAAAGTAAGGGGAAATGAAAATTCTTGGGAAAAAGTTCGGTTGCTAGTCGGTCTCAAGGAAAAAACGGGAAACGTTTGTCGGAATTCCGGCTTATGAATATATGTACTTAGTATATACAAGGATTATTTTTTATTTAGATGCACTTGGACTTTGACAACAGATTATTACTATATTATTGCTGTTATGCTATGCATTATCGATTAATATTCAAGCAAATCATCATACAAAACATGCCTGAGCAAATAAGTGCTAAATTCAAATCCCGTGTTTATTATCACGACGCATACACCTACAGATTTCATAATAATCAATAATTATTAAATTAATAAATACAAAGTACTTACATATAATATGTACAAGCAAAATATATTGTAATTAAGGAGATAACAATATGTTTGCGATTCTCACATCTTCAAATAAATGCATTCAGCAAAAAGGGTGATTGCTTCGTTTGCATTATACCTACTAATTTGAAATCATTTGCCTGCCATTTTTTCAAAAAGAAATCCACATTATCTACATACTCGTACGTAGCAGCAGCAGAGTAGGTAACTTAATTTTTATTTTTATTTATTTTAATTTATTTTTGGTTCATTTTAAGAAGACACTGAACTTAGTGTAGGAAAACTTCTTATATTTACATGAGAATTGTATACATTCCATAGTAAAATATTCAATACTATCGGAAGTGTTAGTACATATATGTATATGTGCATATAGTACATATGTTGAGCTTTATCTATGACTGTAATTTTGTAGGTAAATAGCAAATTAGCACATACAGTATCTCACGAGCACAGTAAAAACAACAAACGGTTACTCAAACAACAGACCACATGGTAATTTTTTTTTACAATATTTATTTACAATGTGTTTCACGCTAGGGGCCTTTTCCTATTGATATAAAAGTACTCTGTAAAGTAAATTTTTGACAACTAAGAGGTGAATAAAAATTTGCGATCCCGCATAGCTAGTGAAAAATTTGGCATTAAGCATAACTTAGAAAAAGACGGTATTAGCGCGTTTTTTGCGCTAATATTACTAAAACGTCTAATAAATGCATGGAACTTATCCAGAGGAATTAAAACCAGCAAATATTTGCTTTAGAATCGCTGCATTTAATTAATGGCTTAATTCGCTTGTCTTTGTCTGCATCAAAAGAACTGTCACAAATATCCAGCAGTAAAAAGTTACTGCATTAATGTAAATTTTTTTCACCATAGTAAAAAGTTTGTTCACCATAGAACATTTCCCCCCAATTGGCACAGTCCCGAGACCTTTTCCCCCCTTTTTTATAAAACTTTAGTTCGTTCTATACAAAAAGGAAAACATATAAATCAAAATTTCGAATTCGTACAAAATTTACAAAATTTTCATCAAATTTTCAAACTTTTTCCACAGAATTTTTAGAAAACTTTGGTATGCCTTTTTGTGAAGCCCATTGCGCACATTTTTACATGGATTTTATATCTAATGGATTTTTAGAAATATTTTCAATATTTTTGAATAATATAGTATTCGCATTTATGTGCCAATGCCATCTAAATCGGGCTATGAAAGCTTTTCTAATCACATCTGCAGCTTACTTATCTAATATTATCAATATCAGACCATAAATACAGATTTTCCGATTCTCGATTCAAAAGCCACCTAACGGATGAATTTTTCGTAAAATTATTTCTTGTCGCGCCCCAGTTGTACATTAATAGTTTTATCAAAATCGGAATAAAAATACTGATTTCACGAATAACTCGCCTCTAGCGCCACCTAGCGCATTTATTTTTCATAAAATTATTTTTTATTCCACCAGCGCCATATCTTCTAATCTCATCAATATCGGACCATAATTTCTGGATATCTCAACTCATGGGTAATATTAATATATACATATATGTATGTACTAATTTTTGTTGATTTATTTGGTACTGAACCCCAAACTACATCCATAATTTAATTTGTTGTTCTAATTTGATGGTGGGGCACTGTAAATGTGTTCACCTCTCTCCAGCTATGTATGTTGGATAGCAATAAGCAGCAAGATATATTGGACGGTGTGGAGGATAGTGCTCCCACGATTAGCATGGAGTCCACTGTACCCATTCTATCTTGGCTCTGGACTAAGTCTTGCGTAGTGTCGACCACCAAACGTTGACCTCGTAGGAGGGCATACATCCAGCTCTAAATTACTTGATCTCAGTTGAGAGAGAGAGAGAGGGCTCCACCCCATTTAATGTTAAAAAAAAGGATTTAATATCTCCTCGCAAAGAGGTCCGCTCCGTATTTGTAGAATTAACACGAGTCCGCATTCCTTAGAAGGCATTTTATAATAGCTCACTCCAGACCTGCAGATATTTACTCGTTATTACGATTGATATGGCAGTCAGTGCCCTTTAGATTCAGATGCAGGGCGTTAACGGTTAGATTCCATAGTAAGGGGAGAGAGAACATTGCATCTCGGATCACACGTTTGATTATGGTATATTCTCCAGTTCTGATAGAATGATTCTCTGTTTGAGAAGGAGCTCAAATAAATATGCCACTCCCCGCTGCACCCTCGCCCTAAGGAGAGTTAACAACAGACATTGTTGAAGAGTGGTATCCATGGATGTGCCTGTAGAATTTGCATGCTGATTCGGAGAGATTGCCTTTTTATTGTCTAGGCGAGTGGAATAAGGGTTAAAAATAGGCAGGCTGAAAACATCTGAAAAGGCAGAGGGCACACTATTTCTATCTGCCTATACTTTGGAAGATTTGTAGGGTTCGAACGACATTATAGCCCATTCCACCCTAACATAATTTACGATGTCCGCTGAACTGTAAAACTTTATTTGCATTTTACATTCCAACATACCACAGTCTAAACAGTCGAATTGTTTTTTTGTTTTTTTTTTTTATTGGTGCGATTTGATTGATTTTGTGCCACTACATGCAATATTCGTTTTTCTAGTAGAACAAAAACGAACTACCTGTTCAATGTGCGTTGAATGAAGCCAAGTGGGAAGGCACATACTCGTACACAGTGCATACATGGGTATATATTTATTTGGGTTAGGCTGGGTCGATATTTTTTCAGCTCTGAACGTTGCGAAGTAAAAGTGTGCGGTCGAAATGAGTATATTTTTTTTTTCTTGAGCAGTGCCAATTTCTATGAGCTTGTGAACGACGGAAAAGTGCGAGGATGAAAAGAAATTCATATTACAATTTATAGCAAAGTGCCACATATGTAAAAGAAGAATGAATGTAGGATATTGCTAGGCATTAATTTTATTATTTTCCTTTTTATTTTTCTCAAAATCTAAGTTGGCAATAATAAAAGTAAAACATCATACCACGACGATATGATCACCGAACGCGACGTCAAAAAATATAAAGTGGCGATCGGCGTCTTTATTTGAAAGTTTGCGAGAAAGACACGAGCGAACCTCACTCACACACATGCAATAGTTGATCAAGTTGTTATTAAATGATTTCAAAAAAAAAAATATATATATATACATATATTAAAAAACAATTTATATAACAACAAATTGAGACAGATAAATGTTTATTTAATTACGCTACGTCCATTTTAAGTTTTATAATGGTGTTTACATTAAAAAAATTTATATAACGAAATAATTACTCAAACTAGTTCAACTCGACAATAATTGTGTGAAGCAGACACATCTGACAGAATTTTTTTTTATAGCATAAGCATTAACGCTGCACTATATACTATATGCAAATATAATCAGTAATAAATAATAAGAGGCTGTTCGCTATTGGTGCAACTTAACAATAAAATACCTACATATTAAAATTCAATCAACTTGTAGAAGTATGAATGAATTATGTACATACATTAGGGTGCACTACCAAAAAAAAATTGCGGCTTATCCTCCGGATGTTACTGTGTTTTAAGACCTTCGCCAAAATATTTCGGATAAACATAAAGATTTTCGTGAGCAGAACTGATTTGAAAAAAAAAAACGCCACAACTTTAGTTTTAACAAATAAAAATATTCATTTTTTTAAATATTAAAAAAAAAAAACAAATCAGATGAAAAAAGAATTTTGAACTTAAAAGATCTGCATAAAATTATTTGAATCAGTTTCTATCGAAATTATAACAATGGTTGCGGGAAAAATGGCACGTATATGTAAGTCTAAATCGGTAAATTTTTGCTGAGCTATTCAATTGTTTTTTTTTACCAACCTACCAAAAATGTTAAAATAAAAGGATCAAAAATGTCATTATTATGATTCCGTTGAAATTTTTTTTACATGCATATATGAATACTTTCCAAATATAAAACTCTTGTCTTGAGCTAAAAAATTATTGTTGGTAATTTTTTTTTTTAATATTTGCATGCAGACGTTTTAAGTTTGAAATGTTATGGGGTGTTTTATTTAAAAACAATTTTTTTTTAATAAAACAAATTAATAAAAGTACTTCTTTTTTGGAGGTACTTGCAATCTTAATATTTTCTGAAATATTTTTGTGCAAGTTTTATTTATAATATTATAAATTGCATAATTCTGATGAAAACACACTAACAAATTTATATGCACCCTAATGTACATACATATGTATGTTTGACCCTCTCACATAAAGAATCATTCATATCTCCGTTTTTGTTCGACAAAAAAAAACGCTGTACTCACATAATCATGAAGTGAGAATTCTTATCGCTGTCATGAGACTTCAGTTCAAAGTCTTTCGTCTAACGAATGAATCTACTTATTTTATTATACATAAATCAAATAAAACAGAATAGTATTTTACACACAAGGAAATTTCAGATCGAGTGCAATTGAACTTTTATAGTCAATTCATTCTATAATACATTTTTTCTTTACACATAATTAGTCACGCATACACCATGCGATTTTATTTAAGGAAACATTTTATGTATAATACATGTATGTATGTATGTATGTATGTACAAGCGTATGTATCACTTAATAAATAATTAAATTAGTTTTCAGCAAAAACAAAAACACCTTAGTTGCCACTAACTATTTCATATGTACACAATATCGGTCGTTGAACTTGAAAATCCAAAACGGTTTAGCCGATTTTGACAGTTCTCGAGTAAAAGCAAACAAAAACAAACCTTTTTTTTTTACAAATTAGCAGCAAAAAGTCAGTGTTTTTAGTTTTTGTAGATTTATTTATTAAATTTCTTTCTATTAATCGTATTTTTACACTTTATCAAAATTAAAACACGTTTCTCACTAAACATTTTAAAGTTAATCATTCTTCATTTCTGCATATACATATGTACTTTGTTTACTTTAACTTGAAATAAGTATGACACTCGCCGCAGGACGGCACAATCTTGTGTTCTACCATTCTTGGTTTCTATACACTAATTCTGTATCTCTCTCGCTCTCTCTTCATTCTCACACCCAAACAGTGTTGCCGTTGTCCGACCAAAGAGGAAATTTTACTCTTTTTTCAATACCAATACCCTTTGACATGTGCGCCTTTTTCCCCTTTAACATAGTTTAATTTTATGAAATGTGAAGAGAACCATGCCAAAAACATTTACTCCTGTACTGCATCCCTGTTTGTGTAAAGAATGTCTGGCTATTTTCTTTTTGAATTCAACAAGCCGCAGATTCTAGGAGTGAAAGCTTTTTATAATACTTTTAAATTAGGCTTTGATCTTGACCTGGAGTATTAATGGACAAGTAAGATTTTGCTTACAGAGAATAAGAGTTACAGTTAAAATCTTAGCCTTAGTAAAAAACAAAACAATATGGTTACTCTTTTTTCACCAATGAAACTTTTTTTGCAACACTGCACCCTCGTGACATTAAACTTTTAACAAAACTGTTCTCAGCTGTTTGAAAGCAATTCTATAAAACCACTAAATATTTTTAGTGACCTAAAAAATTTACTTTCAAGGCTTGGTTAATTACTCGTATTAGTTGTCATTTAGAAGACTGTTCCATTATCATCCCCGCTGTTACCATCATTAAGGGGTGTTCTAGTGTAGCGGCCTCTTTTCGAACCCTATTTTTGAGAATTAATTGTAGGAAAACTACTGAAGATTCTTCAACCCCGTTGTTTTCATTTTGCTTATTAACTTTTCAGTTATTGGCATGCTTCAAATTTTTTTTTAACATTTTAGTTATGTGGCCTTGATGAAGAAAAAAGAAGAGGGTGCCTGGGGTGAAGGGCTTTGAGAGTTCGGATAATCGGAAACAAAAACATGAACTAAAACATCATTTATAATCCCTTTCTCTACGCTGTCACACAAGCTTTTTCAAAAGTATAAAAAAACAAAATCGAAGTTGTAGGATTTTGACAAAAAAAAATTGTTTCCTGTTTTCTTTGCTCATAATGACTGTAAATATATTCTGGAGACGCATTTTAAAATATAAATAGAACATAATAAAGGACGTCAGCCGCGGCCGTGTTTGAGGCTCTATAACTCCTAAGCGAAGGCAAAAACGACTTTAACAACTTAACAGCGTATTTTTAACATCATTTATATGAAAACTATGCAAACAAAAAAATCGATTTTTTGAAGCCGCTGCACTAGAAATACCTGTTTCTTATTTTCACTACTCTTTTGAAGGCTTCAAGAAGACAAAAATTATTGAAAACGTAAAAAATGGATGTGATGAATAAACAACATAGAATGGGCTGCGTAAATTCCACATTTTAAGTTAGGGCGCATGTTTGGGAGTATAAAGACTCTCTTGAAGAATACCCCTTTGCTAGTTTTTCAAAATCCGTTCTTGATTCCTTAGTTTTGCCACTGAGTAACGCAAAGATCGAACGCATTTTTATTACTATGAATATTGAAAAAACGAAGCAGTGTAAAATGGTTAATTCAGTTTGAAAACCTAACTCCAACTTTTTTCAAACCTCAAGTAGATAATCATATTTGGGTTAATGTTGAGAACAAGGATTTGCTCTAATTTAAGCAATTACAATTACAATTATTAAACAATTATTGCCATACAAAAAAAAATGCCGTTTTTGTTAAGGAAGCTTTGATTCTCCACTTGAGAAACAACGTGTGATATTTGAGAAATTCCTTAGTACATAACTCAACCACAAGTTGAACTCAAACCTAAATGATTGTTGGGATACGGATTTAAGAAAAAGAAAGAAAGTAGGTGCTACCGAGATTCAATAATAAAACAGAATATCATGGAACTAAGAATCAAATCCAAAATTTATTCTAACTCACTGGATGATCATAAGGAAAATTATGATATATGTAGAAACATTCTAAGTTATATTGTTTATATAATTTTTATTTTATTTTATTTTATGCCAATTATCTGTGTAAATAATATAATTTACTTTTTAAAAACGTTTTATTATCTGTTACGATGTTGGAGTGCAAATTAACTTTTAGTTGCTAATGGATGTAAGAAATATTTTAATAGCTGACGTAACACTTTTAGCTTTTTTTTAGCCTTAAACAATTTTTTTCGTTTTTTTGTTCATTTAGCTGGATAGCTGAAATATATCTGGCAACACTGTTGAAAACTAATCAATCAATTGTATAATTGTTGGAAATCATCGTTGTATAGATTAATGCATACATTTTTCAAATAAAATTTTCGTTAATCTATGTGTTTATATACATACTATATAACTAGTATATATATGTATGTACTATATCTATATCTTGTATGTATGTGGGTAAACGTCAAAAACGGGTATTCTCGCATTAGTTTATCTATTTAGCTGATCTTACTTGGAAACGAATTTCAGACCTAGTACATGTGTATGTATGTTTGTATGTGGATATGCCTGATTTGGGTAGTTCTTAATTTTGTTGTTCATTGCCATTTTGGCGGCTTCACTTTCTTCTTCTTCTAATTAACTTATGTATGTATGAACTTTTAATCGACGTTCGGCAAAGAAGCAGAAAGAAGAAGTTGATTCGGAAAGCACACAAACGCTGCCATCACTATGTATGTTTATACTTATGTACATATATATACATACATGCGTATTTAAAAGTATAATACAATTACATACATATTTACATATATTAAAATTGCTAAAAACTCCCTAAATTCTTAATTTTAAGCAGATGAAAACTCAAGCTAATTGATTTACTTATACCTAGCTATACATACATATATCCAGCGTGAGCCGGATGGCTTAAAAAAAATCGACTACAAAAAATAAACACCAGCATATTTTCATGCCAGTCGTTGCCAGTTCTAAGAAAACAAAAGTTTTCCTCCATTTATTAATAAAAACAGACAAAATTCTAAAATTTACCCAGATGCATTCTATTACATTCACTTTTGGTCATTCTTTTAAAGAAACTGTTAATGTACAGCCACGATTTTTCTACAGTTTCATTAAAAAAGGAATTCTTCTAGAAAAAAAAAATATTTGAAAAAATTTTTCTGACCGTGTTGCGCAGTGTTTCCCATCAAAAAAATTTGCGCATCACCGTCAACAAAACAAAACCAATTGTCAAAATCAGCGGTAATTTGTAGCCACTTCAAACTTGCACTCTGGTACACTATATAGTTTATTTCATAAATAAAGCACATCCACATATTGACAAGTTTTAAATATCGCACGAAGTTTGAAACTTTGATTTAAATGGTTTTTGTTGCACTATGATTTATTATATATACAAAAAGTAATTCAAATTAGATGCTAGAAAAAGATAGTCAAAACATGACAATATATAGTGGGGCTATAGTTATGAAACGCACTCACTATATGTGTAGGCAAAAATACTAGCAGCTAAAAGATATATAAACTTTGAGACTTTCTTACGCGTCCCAGTCTAATGCCACAGTAATTGTTTTATATTGTTTTTATGTTAATTTTTTTGATAATTTTTTATAAAACTTTAGTTCATTATGTAGAAAATCTAAAAATGAATCAGATCCAACTTGTGTGCAAAATTTATAAAAATTAAACAAATTTTTATCAAAAGTTGTATAGCTTATTAACTTATAAAAAAGTGAAAGTCTCAAGTGGCTGAAAATTCCGGTTGATTTAGGTCTTACGGAAGGTTTTTATTATTCAAATTCCCGTTGATTTTTAATATTATGTATCCGGACGGTTTTGCACATGTAATTTTTTTTAAATAAATATTTAATAAGTACATATAATAAATATTTTAAAATAAATATTCCGCCATAACCGAATATGTAGTCTCGGCGGTTTCGAATCCTGTCCGGGGCAAGTAACATCAAAAAATTATAGATGTTTTGTTTAGATAAAATTTTTATCTAATATCGGTCGCTCCTCGGCAGGCAATGGCAAACCTCCCAGTGTGTTTTCGGCATGAAAAAACTTATCACAAAAATCATATGCCGTTCGAAATCGGCGTGCAACTGTAGGTCGGACCGGAAGTATTGATATGGTGCTAATTTAAGATGTAGCCCTGAAAGAATCAGGTATCCATAAATATCGATACTAATGTACAATAAAAAAAAAATCGTGTTCCCCTTGCCATTCTGAAAGTGTTTGCACAAGTACCAATAAGATCGTTCCAGGCTTGACTACCCTTTCCGGTCCACCGTTTTATTTCTTATTTTTATTTGACTAATTGTGGCACCTCAATCTTGAGAATTGGAGAAGGACTAGCTTAGAGTGGGATCTTGTGTTCCTTCGTGCTGTTTTCATTTAACCTGATTGTCATATCCAAATAATCTTCTGTAAATATTTTTTCTCTGAAAATTCGATACTGGGGTTCAGATACTCGATTCCAAAAAATATTGTGTGAAAAGTATCGAGTAAAAAATATATATTCGTGTCCCTACTATTGGTCCCACAATTTGTATTACAACATCTAGACGCACACCACAAATTGTAGGGGAAGTTCGGCTCAGTCGAGCTATGTATATGGTGTATTATTATTAAATATTCTACAAAATTTGAAACTCTGTTCTATTACAAAATAAAGTTTTATAAAAACAAAAATACGAACAAAAATTATCATGAAAACCATTGCGAATATTATATAAAAATTGCCACGTGGTCAATTGTGTGATTCACGGTATATATAAGTACGTAGATGTATATGTATGTATGTATGTATGTACATATGTACATATTTTCGTGTAAGTATGTGCATATACAGATGCTCTGAAAAGAAATCTGAAACTGTGAATAGTTTATTTGTGTAAATAAATTGAATTTGGTTCTGCCTCTACGGCACGCCGAGTCTTAGGAAATATCATTTGTTTCCATATTCAACTTTTTTTGATAATGCAGCAGTACTAGTATAAAATACAACACATATAAAATCTAAAGAGCTTCGATAAGTTGTATATTCTTCTTAAGCGATTCGTCATAAAAAACATGAAAAGCACCAGTCATTGTAGCGTTTCTGTATCAGGTCTAAAAGCTGATAAGAAATTTATTATATACGTACATATGTATATAAGTATATAAATATACATATATGTATATATACATATATATATATGTAAGTACATATGTACCTAAATTGTAAATACGTCGCATTGGGAAGCCATTCACAGCAGACGCTAGCAAGGCATATTTACCACAGTAAAGTTGATAATTAAATATATTTCTCTTCAAGCTGACTATAATGTAAAAATCAGACGATTACCGAGTACTATATTTTAGCATTTAACTTGTTGTTAGTTGCATGACCTTTGCTTCATATTCAAAAATATCATCATTTCAAATTCTAGTGTTTTACGCCGCTTTTAGCTACTTACATAAAGATTTCTTAAGCCTTGATTAAACGTAACGAGTTGAGTGCGAGTTGGAACTAGTTCGAAAGAGCTGAATGGGTGAGTAAAAGCGAATATTTAGGTGTTCAAATGTATTATTTGTAGCGAGTCAGTTCAGTTATACTACACTGATTAATTGAAATGAATCACGGAAGCACACATTTTGAAAAGGATTTTAACCAGCTTATGAGCGTTATGAGCGGTGGGAGTAGGTTTGGTCTGATCTCAATAATTTTCAAACCTATGGAAATGCAAAATGTGTAATTTGGTAGAGTTTGGTCATGAAGTTTCGGAGATAGACTTATTTGCTCTCAAGTGGGCGGTGCCACGACCATTTTCCACTATTAAAAAATTCCATTTTCAAACTCTGCTGTAAAATACCGTTACGTGGGCGTGTTTATTTTCAAAATTCGTTTATTTCAAATACCAATTTACCTTGGTTCAAGAGCAGTATATGTACCAAGTTTCATTTCATTTCATTATTTATTAAGACAAATTAGTACAATAAGATATTAAAATCTTTTATAGTACAACAAATTTCAGAGTAACAATAACAAGAAATAACACATCTTAAAATATGGTAATAAGCAGTACATCTATATACATATATAAAAGAAAGTCGTGTTAGTTACACCACGGCTGAACCGATTTGGCTGAAAATTGGTGGGGAGGTAGCTTAGAACCAGGGGCAGGTTATAAGATCCTGTTCCCGTTACCGTGGGACGACAAAAAAAACGGTAAATTTGATTTTTTTTCTTCGCCCTTCATATATTTTGCTTTTGCTTTTTTGTATGAAAATCAAAATTTACATGTACTCTGGCGGCGAAAGGTAATATCGATATAAATTGTAGTGACATCTAGCGGAGATGGGCAATATCCATGTAATTGGTGTGAATTGCCAATATTAACATGTAGTTGAAGTTTACCGGTTTTTGTGTTTGTTTCGAGTGTCTATAAATATTGTGCCGATATTATTATCATTAAAATACCGCGTCCAAGACGATCAAATCTTCCCCGAAAAAGCCGTAATGCAACTAGGATGCAAAACGTTGCGAATGAAAGGACTGAAGAAGTACAAGAAATTGCACGTGAAGAGCGCCGCTTTAGTATGGCTCGACTTCGTGCTTCTCAATCACAAGAGCAAAGCGAGGTAGTCCGTGCAAAGGCTCGGTTGGCTATGAGAAATCATCGAGCAAACCTAAGAGATCAACATCTTGATAATTTTCGACGCACAAGGAGAAATTTATCAACTACTGATTTGAATCGAGCAGCGTTTCGATATGATTGCAGCACTGATTACTGCTTGCATACTAGCGTTCGCATTGGGTCAATGGATGTGGTTTGCGAGTATTGAAGTTTTCCGGAGAAACGCCAAGATTGTGCTGCCTTAATGGGAAAGTGAAATTGCCATTATTGACTCCCCCACCTGAGCCATTGCACTCATTGCTACTACATAATTCAGAATGAGGTCATTAGTACACTACATTCGTTCAAATCTATTGACTGTGCAACAAATGCAGATGATGCCACCAACTATCCAATTGAATTTTTAAACTCCTTGGATGTGCCTGGCTTACCACCGCATAATTTACGACTAAAGGTTGGCTCCGTAATAATCATGCTTCGAAACATAAACCCACCAAAACTGTGGAACGGAACGCGTTTGGTGGTAAGTAAATTGATGACCAATGTGATTTACGCGACGATACTCAAAGGAAAATTTGAAGGTGAGGAAGTTCTCATTTCGAGGATCCCGATGATCCCAACCGACATGCCGTTTGAGTTTAAACGACTTCAATTTCCGATCCGTCTTGCATTCGCCATGACCATTAACAAATCACAAGGCCAATCCTTGAAAGTTTGTGGTCGAAATCTAGAAAATCCATGTTTTTCCCATGGACAATTATATGCGGCATGTTCAAGGGTCGGAAGACCAGCTACGTTATTTGTTCTTGCACATAGTAATAAAACTAAAAATATCGTCTATCACAAGGTGCTTCACTGAAGAGTGCAGCCTATACACTAAAATACATGGCCAATAAAGAATCATTACAATAATTGATTTTTAGTACTTACTTATATTTATTATCCTAATAAAAAATTTAAACTCATAAAATCAAGAATCTGCTCATTTATTGCTTCTAAGGCGGAGCAATGTTCGCCGGGTCAGCTAGTATGTACATAAATAAGCAATAAAACTTATAAATTAAATGACAGATATGTAATATGTTCACCTAAGCAATATCGAGTTGGCAATGTTATAACAAAGAATTAGTTACAAAAATATGAATAGATTAGGATTATAATGGAGGATGGCATATCTATTAAAGGCTAAATACTGAAATAATCATAGATAGATTCTCTAAAATTGCTTTTGTTTATCTGCTTTCTAATATTGGCAGGGATAGTGTTCCAAATGTGGATAGCGTTAACGAAGAAAAGCCTTGCTGAGACCAATGAGGTAAGCTGAGGGACTATAAGATCTAATATGCGGGCAGATTTGGTAAAACACAACTTATCATAGACATGGTTAGGAGATTTCCAAGTGATAAGCTTACATATAAAAATATACAATTGTTGGGCATGTGATACTCCGAGATCTCATAGCCCAAAAGTCGGTGCTTTCATGGCGAAATATGTTCAAACCTTGATAAGCTGTAAACATAGCGCGTCACATTATTAAAATTATCAGATCAGAATACGTTATAATTGGGATAATTAGCTGTAAAGCAAGACATTGCAAGGGTGTCGTATATTCTTCAGTTCACATTTACCTTGCTTACTACTTTGTTGGCATGATCAGTACAAGTGAGATTAGAGTTTATAACAAAACCTAAATTAGTTATTTTGCGAACTGTCTTTATAGGCTCATTGTCAATAAAAAGCGGAGGTAAGAAATTGAAGTTTTTGGTATTTTTGCTATATAATTGTAACACACAAGCTACGGGCCAAGAATAGAACCTTGGGGTACACCAGCAGTTACCGCTTTATGTTTTAAAACGTCAGCACCAATTCGCACTCGTTGAAATCTGCCTGATATATATGTAGATTTTCATAAGACCAAGCGCACAGTGCCAAAATCCAAATTGACATTGCTGCTTGCTACATAAAAGTGCATGACTAACAGAATCGAAGACTTTAGAAAAATCTAGTAGACAGAGTAATGTCAAATGAATGTCAACTATGATTGTTCTCGAATCCTGATTGCAGAGTGGAAAGAAGATTTCAATTTTGGATCCGCGACGAGATCTGCTCCGCCATTAGGGTCTCAAAAACTTTGGAGAGAGCCGACAAAATACTGATGTGATGTAAAATCGTTAATACAACTAGCAGAGCTTTTTTTTTTGGCAACAGGCAGTACTGTAGCAACTTTCCACATGTGCGGAAAGGAAAACGTAGTTACAACATGATTTATGATGTGCGTAAGAGTTTCAAGAATTTGCGGCAACACAGCCTTTATAAACTTTATTGGGAGTCCATCTTCCCCAACAGCGTTTGAACTTATTCTAAGATTATTGAGCATTTTGCAGTTGTCAAAATTGGGCAATATTTGAAAAACATTTGTTTGGTTGACAAAAAAATCGACTTCTACCGCAAACACGAAATCACTAAAAAATAACAACAAATTTGTTTGCAGCCGAAATAAAAGGAAAAATACGTGTCTCATAGTTTTGACGCAAAAAACCACTTTTTAAGTTTCTTAGAAAACAAAGAACATGACTTGCGCTGACATGTCGATTTGAAATGAAAGAAGCTGCAATAAAACTCTCAGCCGAGTGGAGAATAGCTAGCTGTCGAGCCAGTGAAGCTTTGCGTGAAGAAAAAGAGGCATAGTGGGGAAGTAGTACTAGGTAAACAAATTCAGATGCTAGTAACTTTCTTGTCGCTATACTCGATTACTGGTTCGGTAAACAACTTGCAAACTGTTTGCACGGTACGACCACTCAGCAGAGTTATTGTATCGCCACTCTACTCGTTAGGTGTGATCAAGGCATTGTTTAGTAATAATATGCGAAAAGCAAATAATAATAATACATACTAGACCGCATTGGTCAATTTACTTTTACTTTTAATTTATTGCAAGTACTATGTATTTACTGAGAATTATATACATATGTACATATTTATGTATCCACATTAGGATGGTCTTTAAAAAAATTAAATTACCAATTTTTTCCGCCTCGCCTCTCAATAGGTAATACCATAACACTAAATCCTATATAAATTTTTGTACCGATTGAAGGAGGTTAAGGCGTGTCGCACAGGAGTTAAATCAGATTGCCCTATGTAGACTCAAAAAATTTAAATTATTACTTTTTTTATCTAATAACCAAAATCGATTTTACTATTGTCGAAGATATTAAATATAAACTCTAGTTCCGATGGAGTTTTTATAGAGTTAGACATCTGAACTTTGACCCTTGTGTGCCACGCCGTAACTGTCTGCAATCGGGACTAAAATTTATTTATAATTATAAGGTAAAACTGTTTGAACGCAATTTGTCGGGTATGATTTTTGGGTTCAGGTTTAAGAAATGATATTTAAAAATTTGCTTGCTACATTTCAGCACCACCCTGATGTGTATACATATAACATGTAGCGAATTAAAATATGCATCGTGTTCGCTGCAGTTGAGTTGGCGATTTCTTAATTGAGTCTTGCCATTATCTAGAAAAATACTGATGAAATTCCAATTCAACTTTGTATTTAATACAAAATTCCTTATCATGACGCTGAAGGAATGTTGATATATGATTATTAACTTTAGCTTTTTTTCTTCCGCCTTTGTTTTATACGAGGGTAACCCTGAAAGTTACCGGAAACGATTCAAAGAATTCCATTTTGTTAAATAATGGAAATTTTACGTGCAAATTTTTTTCTCATGATTTTTTAAACATTTTAAGCGCTAGTTAACTTAGCTATTGGTAATGAAGCACAAAAACCTCACAATACGGCAACTTTGCAGAATTTAAATGTAGATGAGTCACTGTCAAAGATGAGCTCCACGAAGGTGGTCCATCAGCTGCTGTTGTTGCATATTTTAAAAAACAATTAAAGCGCGTTTACCAATAAAATATGTACTTTTCAATGCTTCCCGGAAACTTTCAGGGCTACCCTTGTACATTCAGAAAAGAGCGCAGCACTCGACCAACATTCTTTTTTTAATCCTTTAAAATGTCTCAAATCCCGGTTGCGTAAAGATTTTTGCAAAAAGAAAAAAAAAACATTCCTATTCTAAATAAAATATTTTGTATCCAAAATTAGTCCATATTTCTTAAGCGCCAATTCCTCTTTTCCTTCATTTGATAATCGTTTTCCTTAAGTCTAGACTGGGTATTAAAAATATATTTTTTTGTTTTAATTGAGTTGTGAATAATTTTTTGAAGTTGGTTCGTTGGTTACTTCTTAATTCTTTTTAAATCAAAAGCTCTTCTTTATTTAAATCATCATTTACTAAACGTCTGATAGATACGAACGAATATGGTTTAGAAAACTTATTGTGTCAAAAGTTTGACCAAATGAAATCTAATCCCCTGATAGTTTGTCATTGAGATTAAAGCATTAAAATAAGATCTATGCTTTAACAAAATATCTCGATATTCAATTTATGAGCATCTTATTCCATTTTATTTATTCTAATACTTCCCGCGTCTTCCCTCAACCGTCGTTCGATTTAACGTTAAGAATTCGAATGAAACATAAAAGCAATAACTAATTTCACGTAATTTATATAAAAATTTCAAGTATGCAGTTTTATAGTACATTAAATTGTATTATAATGAAGTGCAAGTTTCAAGTAGCTAAACATTGATATTTTTTTTTTGCTGACATTGTCACACATTCACTTCCATACAAAAAAAAAAAGATTGTCGAACGCACTTTGTATGGAAGAAAATGCATGACAAAAGAAATATTAAAGACAATTAAAAAGTTAGAAAATTTAATAAAGTTTGTTGGATTTTCCCATTTCTTCAACAAAGTTTGAAATGTAGATTCATACGGGGCTTGTTATATAATGAACCGGACTTAAAAAAAAAAAACATAAAGGAAACAATAGAAGAATATCGAAAACTGGTCAAAATGGCGTGCCCCTACTTTTTCGCATAGCATTGCAAAATCCCTATAACAATATGTGTTTGAAGTTATTTGATTAATTGACTATAACTTTTTAACAGGTGGCAACTCTCCCATATGTTAGTCTAGGTTATATACTGTTTATGTGCCAAATTTTATACAAATCTGCCGTTTTGGCGTAAAAGGGTTATATTCCGGACACACTACAACTTAAATTACTTATTTTCGTCCAAATTACTTCGCATAAACCAAGTTCGTCTACACTTGCCATTCCTAATTTTAATTCACAGCTCTGTAGCCACAGGGTTGCTTTGTTCTTTGATCATTTTTCATATATTTACATTGTATTGTAATAATAAACTTTTTTACATTTACGATCATGAAAGACAGCTTCCAGAGGTAGTAAAAATTAAACAACAGTTGAGTGCAATGGTAAGATTTCCAAATGCGTCGTCCAGTTTGGTTATGGGAGAACATATTTTTCGATTAGTATCGATCAAATTTAGAGCCCAGGCCGGTTTGTTCATGATTTCGTTTTTGATTTATGATAAAATACGTCATTTCATCTTAATTTATTGACAGATTTTGCAAGGCGAAATTACTTAGTTTAATTGTAATTTGGTCAGTAATTAAGCATGAACTATAAATTACGATAGTGTGTTCGGCTTTTCCAAACACACTCACTCACGCACGCACTATCACATTTATAATATTAGTAGGATTTGGACTCGTTTTCCGTATGAATTTTTCTCAGTAGTTTTCAAAAACATGAAACACCCATTGTTTTTCTTTTTCGATACTGTTTCAGATTTTATACATTCTTCATATTTATTATATTCAAACACATTAGTAAAAGGTTTACTTTGAATGGTAAGAATATAATTTTTCAAGTTCAATGAGATATTTTAATTCTGAATAATTTCCTTGCCTTGTATTAAAAATAGAAATCCTAAAAGTAAGACCATACTTCACCACTAATCTTGGTGCAAAGTCCCAGTCCCTCTACCCATAGATCACTGTACCTTTTCTGTAACAGTTCGAAGCAGTAAAATTGCGCATTAAATGGCAATAATCATAAAATATAAATATTATTTAGCCTTAAAGGTAATTGTTTTGGATTAGAACAGGTCATTAACAGTTATTGTATGATTGTGAATTATGTACTTTGGAATTGCGTGGCGCGTTTAGTAAGCTTGGATGAACTTTTTTTTTTTATGATTATTCGATATTGTATAGTAAGTACATCGATATTTTCAGTTACAATGTACGTATACACCTACATACATACACATATACATATGTATGAACATACTAATTGATATCAGCGACTTTGTCTGCGTTGCTTACTATTTTTCCACATGCTTAGAGCAGACTTTCAAAGCTTTTTTTATTCGATGAATTTAAAAACAATGTCTCGTATTCGCAGTAAAGATGAAATCGACCGTAGAGTTAGTAGCAATTTTTTTTTTGTATAATTTTCAATGGGACATCTGTCAAATATATTTGGTTTTAACTTCAGAAAGTTTATTAGGTTTGAACTACTTAGGTCGAAACGTAAATATGGATTTTCTGGGAATTTCGATTGGTGAGTCATCTATTGGATTTTTACACATACATACATATTTGCAATATTTTTTTGCAAATATAGTATGCATATGTATGTATGTAGTTATCTATGTTTGCAGTTTAAACTAAAAATTTAATCTAAAAGCAGTTCTAATCACGTCTGTAGCATACTTTTCTAATATCATCAATATCGGATCTGCATCATGCAGATTCTGTAATTCACTTCCGAGTGAATATTAAGTAAATTCACTTTCAATCTGACATTTGGTTGCCTGTTTCATTTCCAATTTTGTTTTTTTAATAATACCAAGTGAATTTGCATGTTCTGGAAAGCGAAATCACAGGAAAAAATTCGGTTAGCATTCACCTCAGTTTGAGTTCGTAGATTTGGAGTAAAAACGAAATGTAAGTAATTAAAAAAAATATTGTAGTTTTAACAACTTTTGAAGACGGAAATACAAGAAAACAATGGAACAGAAAGCTACCTTCCTTCAATTCATGGAGAAAAATGCTCAACACCATCAGCAAAACACAAAAAAAAATACCAAAAATCAACGCAAATTTTTAGTCACTTGAAAAGTGCACTTTATTATACCAAATTTTGCTTGAAAGTGCCTTTCTGATTTAATCTTCTAGTCTTCTGTCATAACTAAATTGAGTCACTGTAAACAAAAGTATTTCTCCAAAATGCTTAGCATACGTTTAGTAATTTTTATAAAAGTACTACGACCCATTGCAATCCAGCTATCCTTTCCTACAGCTCTTTGAAAGCCACCTTCCGCCAATAATCTCAGCATGGCCGCCAGTTGTAGCAGTGCCGGGGAATGGGTATTTTTTTTTTTCAAATTGGGTAGCACAACGTCCAATAACATAATAAATGCAGTTTTGTTGACCCGGTAGCTAGTAGCTAGATACAAATCTATCAAACTTATTTATGAAAATATTTGCAGCAATTGCGATCACCAATAAACATATTTAAACTATCTTACTCTAATTCAGGCTCATTTAAAGGGTCCTAATGGTCCTGAATGATACTCCTTCTTCTGAAAGTCTAACATTTTCTGAAAAACTCCCACAAAAGTTATTAACGCACTATTCGGATTTCAGAACAACAAAACTGATTTCACTCGGTTTTAAAACCATTTTCATATTCACTTTCACTCGGATTCTAGAACCTGTCTGATAAGTACGAATTTTCTGAATAACTCTAATCTAGCGCCACCTAGCGGAACCATTTTACATTGGACCCCTACTATACGTTTATAAATTCATCAAAATCTAATCATTTATACAGATGAATATAGATTTACTTTTTTTTTTTTCAAATGTTATGGCTACTATTCTGTCCATGCTTTTGTTTTTAATAACAATTTAATTTTATTATTCTTTATTTAATTTAAATAAAAAGCTCTTTAATTTTAAAAAAGCAACTACTTTATGAATTGCTTCCAAAAAACTTTTGGGTAAATATGTATGTTCATATGTACGTGAGATATTCTGATTCTACTTACGTTATTAATAAATTTGTACAGTCAAGGTCAAAAGAAAGAGTACACACATTTTTAATACAATCAATGTTTTATTTAAGCATTTTCTGGATGATACATAGTAACATTTTACATTTTTTGAAAAGGGTATTTAACACTTTGCATATTTAGTGAGAAACAAAAACAATATGTTTACAACAACAAAAGTTATGAACAGAGAGCTTGGATTATTTCATATTTAAATTGTAACAGCAAATCTTATCAATTCAATCCCGCGTCATCTACATGCCGTAATTAAAGCAAATAGAAAGCACACAAAAAACGAAAAGTTTTTTTTTTTTTGACTCCAAAAATGTGAAATATTTCAAGTTCTCTGTTCGAAACTTTTTTTGTTGTAAACATATTGTTTTTTTTCTTTTCCACAATATTTTCAAAGTATTAAATTTTTTTTTCGAAAAATATAAAATGTTACGTATTAAAAAACATTGTACATTTTCTTTTGACGCTGACTGTAATTGATTTTCAAAAAGTTGTCAACACCTAAAAATTGTTTCGGAACTAAATTTTCCCAAACCTCTATCAGTTCAAACCAGTATTGAAATTCTTCATTTATCTTATAAATTTATTTGGATTTACATTTTTTAAACAGATGGCAACCCTATTAAAACACATTTCTCGAATAAAGATTTCTTAAACATTTTTCTTTGAATAAATGATTTTTTTGATGTTCGGAATTTTTTATCGGCAACTGTATGTATTTATGTACACCTAATACAATATACATACATATGTATTACCACGTGCCCATATGAAATATGAAGCATATTTAAATTTACGCGTTTTATAATCAAGTATTGAGTCATATACTCGTACCCCGCCGTTAAATTTGCTTTGTCATTCATTTATGTCTACTCGTACCACCTATGTACGAGTATACAGTTATTTTACTTTCATATATCATTACGTACATATGTACATTATAATGTACATATGTACTTTACATGCCTGTGGTGTCGGATGTAGGAATAGTAGCAGCATTTCATTTTCACAAAAATGCCAGCTAGACTTTATTAAGAAAATATTCAAAACTAAAGCAAACCAAGTTGTGTTATAATTAAAAATGGCAAATGAATTCCATATCTATGCTTATCGCAAGAGCTATCATTCATATTAAAATCAAATAAATTTTTTTTATTTTTTTATTAACATGTAGATAAATATTGAAAATGAATAATGCATCAAATTTTTTTCATACACGAATATATCGATGAGAATGGACGAACGGAATATGCAGCTTAGTGTAAGCGAATAGGTAATGGGGCTTATGTTCGATTTTTTGAAAGTGAAATTTTAAATGCAAAACTTTTGATTTCAAGGTACATATGTATATAGTAATTTGAAGCATGAAAACAAATTTTTATTCAACAACAAAAAAATGTTTTAAATCGTTTGTTTTTCTATTTATGAAAAAGAGTACAGCATTCGCATTTTTGCGCATTTTCTTCGTTATACAGTGACGCAAGTAATTTACCACAGATGATTTTTTTTTTGTTGATATTAGCTATGTTTTCCAAATAAATTCTTTCGTTTTTTTTTAATGTAGATCGCTATATATCAAAAAGGATATTTAAAATAAATAAGATACAAATTTCCAAAAATTGTCAAAGATCAACAGGAGTTTCTAGCCTCTTGAGAGGTTTGGTGTTCCATCTCCTAACATTTTACTTACAACCAACGTTGTTAAAGCTTCGCCTGGGCGGTGTTAATATTTTGCACAGGAGTGTAAACACAGCTACGGTCACAATAAAAGCAGTGCTACAATTTGCCAAGCTTATACTAATTTTTCTTTGTTTGTTAAATTTTTATTTTGCTACAAAATGAACTACATTTTTGTAAAATATTAATGAACAATAAACAAACAAAATAAAAACAGTCAACACTGTTCATTTGCTAAGCTCACAAAATTTGCTTTACGTGCGCCGTTCAGGTGGTGAGAGGTTCCAGGATAATTGTGTAGTAAAGAAAGTTAAGTTTCCTCAAAGTCAAATGATTTGGGGCTGCTTTTCATACCATGTTTTGGGGTCTCTACACCTTGTTAATGGAATAATGAATGCACAAAAATATGCGACAGTGATTAACAGTTTTTTAGTACCTGCAATTGAAGAACATTATTCTTATACGGATCGCCTAATCTGCCAGGATGACTCAGCGCCATGCCATCGTGCAAAATTGGTAAGTTTTGATTGGAAAAAAATCTTGTATAAAACATCTATACAATATTAATGTATATCATCCTATTCAGCTCGAATTTTAATTTTTAGTTGGTCAATACATTTAACGATCTAGGGATTCAACGCTTGGATTGGCCTGGAAACTCGTCAGATTTAAACCCTATTGAACACTTATGGCTCATAATGAAGTGTGAAGTTGCTAAACAGAAGCCAACAAATAGAAGTCAAATGATAAAGATTTTAGAACTGGTTTGTTATTGTCCCGTTATAAGGAAATCAATTGAGATCCTAGTGAATTCCATACCTCCAAGAAATAATGCAGACATTGAAGCTAAAGGAGGAACGACTCCTTATTAGGACAGCCTATTGTGAAGTCTATATTTTTACCGTTAGTGGAGAAAAAGATTTAGTCGGTTCAAGTTAACTTCACATTGGTTTTTTTAGTTAATCATAAATATTATCGAATGTACATTTCTGTTAAGTTTTTTTAAATTTATTGGCTATTCCTTATATAAACCTTTTTCGAGAAAAATTTTTGTGGATAACTAATTTACACTATTTGGCCAAACAAATAAAAATGGCCCTAATATTCTAACTTTATAAACAAATTGCTCATGTGATCTTATTTCAATTATATTTGGTGGTGCGTTTTTATTGACCGCAAGTGTATATTGTTCTTATGAAAGTAAAAACGAAGGCAATCAATCCAGTTAGGTAACCGCTTAGTAAGCTTATGTCGCCCTTGGCTAGCAATTTGATATGCCTGTGACTAAACTTGATCTACGTCGACAAGTTTTTGAACTGCTGTTCTACAAATTTGGAATGGAAAATAACTTAGGAAATCTTCAGGTTTTAAGTTATTTATTTGCTTACAGAAGAAGGAAAGTTTATTATGTTTCACTAAATTCACTAGAACCGAACCCTTTGAGAGAGGAAATGAAAAGGTAAAAATAACCTAAATGTACTAAGTAATCAGGATAGACAAATATAGCTCTAGTTTTAAAAGCAAAGAGCCGCACCGTTGGGTTATATCTATATTAATATTTTATATTATACTCGAGCGCCCTTTGTTCACCTAACTGCTGGTAACAACTTAAATCAAGTGAGATTGATATAAACAAATATGTATACTCTGTTTCATATTATAAACGCACCACATATTTTCATTTTTCTCTAATTTATTTTAAAGTCTTAAACTTTGCACAAATTTTTAGTAGAACATTTTTGAGTGTGCAGTTTTGTAGCCCATTCAATTTTAGTTAATAAAAGTGCAAGTTTCTAGTAACTAATAGTTACCGATGACTTTTGAGAATTTTTCTCGCCGAAGAAGTCTCCATAAAAAAAATGTGTTTTATTTAATCGTTAAACGAATGCGATAATATACACAATTTGCTTTTAAACTTAATAAGCACAATTTCGAAAAGTATAGAACTGGGAGTGGGATCTATTGGAAAATGATCAGGGCGAGTTAAATATACAATAATACATAATTGGATCATCGCATACAACAAGTACTGATTATTTGAAGTAAAGCACCAATTTTTTTAGATTCCATAATTGAAAAAATCGACCTTCGGAAGTTGTTCATAAGCTCAAACAAAAACTATCTTATGATCAACTGGGACCAATATCAACATCACCACTACAAAAACATCATGAACACATATAAACCACCCGTTTATCCTCTTAACATCAGCAAAGAAAGAATTAAGATGTTTATCAGGTTTCGACTTGGACACACTACTGCAACACACCAGCACATTTTAAGGAAGGAGGACCAGCCGCAATGCACCAGATGCAACCAAGCCTTCTCTTTCGAACATTTAACGCGCAGCAGCTGTGCTATACTGGCAGCTATCAAACGGAAACATTTCGGGACCGAAACTATAATGGACATATTGAAAATCGTATCCGAAGAAAACATTAACAAGATATATGAATTCGCCACTACTTTAAAAATTACTGTATAAAACATAATCAACATATTTACTTTATAAGTTTTATTTCATTAGCCGTAATTAAATTACATTAACAAGTTATATGTAAGTACTACGTTGAGCTGATGGCCTTTGAAGCCTTGCTCTAATGACCCATATTAAGCTTTTAATTTATTATAAGTTTAATAAATATTAATAATAATAATATTTGAAGTAGAAACATTCGCCGTTTTCCCCCGAGCTTAGACTCTTATTTACTTTTTTTTAATTTATTTTGTTAATAACTATTCTATTTTTTATTATAGGTACTTTTTTTTAGGGTAAACTGTAGGCAAAAATGAAAAGCACTTTTAGGTTATGCATGCGAAATGTTTACCTCTGGTTCGAAAAGGAATTCAATATGTACTAAAAGTAAATTAATAAACGATTTAGCGAAAAG
This sequence comes from Anomoia purmunda, assembly GCA_951828415.1. NCBI lineage: Eukaryota > Metazoa > Arthropoda > Insecta > Diptera > Tephritidae > Anomoia > Anomoia purmunda. The sequence goes on from OX639995.1 coordinate 43,258,956, forward strand.
AAGGTTATTGTATAGTTAAGTATTGTAGTATAGGAATTTCGCATTTTTTTTTCAAGACTTGGATTTATCAGCTTGGAATACAGCCATAAAGTCGAAGTTTGACTAGAATTGGCAAAATATACGTTTTTTTCCGATATATGTATTTCAATTGTAGCGAAACGATTAATACGAAAAAATTAATACGATTAAAACGAAATTAGTTCAACCATTTTTAAAGTTAGCTCGAGCAAATGTACAAAACAGCCAATTTTATATTCTAGTTTAAAAAGAAAAAAAAGCAGCGGTTATCAATTATTGAAATGAAATTATTACTCTTAACATGTAGTAAAATTTGGTTGGTTGGGGGTGATAAAATCTACTTCCTTTTTGTGCCATATAAAGTGGTTCAAACGGCTAACCGGATGCAAACCAATGTGGAATATAAAAAGAGCAAATATTATATTACTAAAACAATGGAAATTAGTCTTCGATCTGAAATAAAATGCGAAAATTTCTATCTACTTTTGAAGCTCAAACATCTAACTGGAAATTCAAATATGCGCATCTAGTTAGCCTTGAAAAATATTTGTTAGCGCTTGCCAAGGCGAATCCATACAAGGTGGTGTTATAAATGCAACTACAAAATTCCTATGTATTTTGTTTTTGTTTCTGCGTAAGAGTTGTCAAAATTCAAATACATTTTGTTTTTGCTTTTACGGCTTTTGAAAGCTCATACGCAAAATCAAAAACAAAATACATGTAGGTGAATAAAAAAAATCAAATCAGCTACTCTTATGCCATCACCCTCTATATATTCGCCTTGGCGCTTGCTTTTCTCAAAGGTTATTCAAATATGTCTATTGAACGTGCTACTGCAAAGAAATTGCGATTGATCAAAAACTCAAGCATACGAGGCGCATTAAATAACTCGATAGACTAGCTAAGAAAAAATAATTAGTGGTAAAAATGGCTTTATTTTATTTCAAAATATTTTCCAGTGTGATCTATTAACCGTCACTTGCGTTTGTTGTTGTTGCGGTGGTAGGATAAAGCATTACCAGTAACTTTTTGGCCAGCCCTTGGTAACGTTTTACATAGGCTCAAACCCAATAAAATTCGTTGCCAACAAAAGCTATTTTTCAAAGTTTATTTTTTTTACATTGGCTGTTTACTGTTATACAGGAAAAATATTTTTCCCGTTGCAATTAAGATATTTCTCCAGACGTATTTTTTACGTTACCAATACTCGTAAAAGTTTTTCTGAACGTTATCTTATAACTGTTATACATATGTACATAAAAATATTTTCCCGTTGTGAATAAGTTATTTTCCAAGGTTTATTTTTTACTTTACCATTAAAAATTATTTCCCAACATTTATTTTTACTTTACCTGATAACTGTTTTACAGGAGAAATATTTTTACCGATTCCAAGATATTTTCCAACCTACATATATATGTATATTTTTTACTTTACAAATAAAAGCTATTTTCCAATGTTTATTTTTACTTTCCTTCATAACTGTTATACGGGGTAAATATGTTTCCCGTTGTCAAAAGTTTATTTTCCAACGTGTATTTTTTACGTTGCCTTATAACTATAATACCGGACAAATATTTTCCTCGTTGCCAACAAGTTACTCCCAACGTTTATTTTTTACGTGGCCAATAAAAGTTTTTTCGAGCGTTTATTTTTTACGTTGCCTTATAACTGTTATACAGGATAAATATTTTTCCCTTTGCCGTTATTTTCCAACGTATATTTTTTATGTTGCCAATACAAGTTTTTTCGAACGATTATTTTTTAATAAGTTGTTTCCTTGTAACTGTTATACAGGATACATATTTTTCCCGTTGCCAATAAGTAATTTTCCAAAATTTATTATTTGCTTTACTAATAAATTATTTCTGAAAGTTTTTTTTCACGTTCCCTGATAACTGTTATACAGAATAAATATTTTCCCGTTGCTAAGAAGTTATTTCCCAAAGTTTATTGTTTATTTTAGCAAAAAAAACTTATTTCCTTACTTACTTACTTAAGATTAAATAACTCTTTTTGGACAAAGCTACAAGTTGTACATTGATTCTCATAAAATTTTACTACATACATATATCCACACAAACTACAATAGATATTTCGCTCAAATATGAATTTTAACCCTTTTTCTCCACTTATTCTTAAAACATGAGACAAAAAATTTTAAACTTATCATGGCCATAACAAAATTGGGACGGAGAGTGCTAAAATATTTTTAATATATATGTAGATCAAGGCATTTCATTCCTAGTGAGAATAATTCCGCTCCCAGATGATGACCCTGAAATTGTTGAATAGTGTTATGAAAATAAAATACCTACGTTTAGAAATAATTCATTGACGTTTAATTCGAACCGATGTATCGAATGATGATATTATTTAGCTATAAATTTGTACATACAGCTGTACTTTTAATTTTTTAGGTACCTACGCATTTACAATTTGCATTTTAATTCTAAACGATTTTAACCTTTGATTGAGGTGTACAATAATTGGAGTAACGCCTGCATTACGCGCATACAGAGGACGGCGATTTTGTTTTACATTTATTTGTTTATTTTACGAGTAATCTCATATTAAAAACAAAACAAAAAACTGAAGCCAGACTAGAACAGCACGTGGAAACAAAAGCCTCCACCACTTGGTTGTGTGTAATCTTTTTGCAACATTTAATTCAGTCAAACACGCCAGTAATTGCACATTGCTTAATGCAGAAACAAAAACGTAAATGGAAAATATCGCTTGGCCTAAATAACGAAATCAAGCCGAAGACAAGAAAAGCAAGGCATTAAATTGAAGTAAGCAACCTGCTGATCGTTGTTTGTAAACATGCACTGCACATTCAAACAAATTATAAATATACTACATGGATGTGCAATACATACGATGCATGGATGTGTGTGTGTGTGTGTGTGTGAATGTGTTGCTGTAAATCTCTGGACAACGATCAGCTATTGGCAATGCAACTTCTGCATCTTGCACAGCTGATCGTGATATCAAAAGGGAATACGTGAAAAAATAAACGGCAGTAAATCGTGTTTCCAAGTGTCAGTTGTAAGTACGCGTACATATCTACATATATATGTACATACATATGTATGTACATATGTGTGTATGTATGTGCATGTATGTATGTGTACATAAGTATGTATAGTAAATATGTATGTACGTACTTGCACCAATTGGGAAATTGTGAAAGATGAATATAAAGCTGTAAATAAAAGCTTAACTAACGGGTTCTCCGGGATAGGGAAACAACCAAATTTCCATTAATGGGCACACCGAAAAAAACCCAAAACTACTAAAAACTATGATATGTACAAAAAAGAAGGTAGTAGGCAAAGTTATGCCTCGAGTACACGTAGCGAGTACTTACGAGTTTCAAGACAGTGAGATGGTACTAGGCCGAGAGATTTGGGTGGGTTAGCAAAAGCGAGTAGGTACCTAAACGTACATACATATGTACATATGTATGTATGTACATATATTGGCATGTGGCGAGTTAGTTAACTGAACTGAATAAAATAATACATTTTTTTTTAATTTTAATTTTGAAAATAATGTGGAGTTTTGTAATTTTTTCGAAAACAAAATTTTTTGACAATAACCAATGAAAAAATAATTTTTTCAGGGAGAGATAAATTCCAGTCAAGCGGCTATTAAATCTCTTAATTCTCACAAAACGACGTCCAAAGTTGCCATAAAATGCAGAAGTTTTCTCAATCTGCTCACGTCTAAGCTTTCCGTGACTGTGACATGGGTCCCTGGGAATAGTGCCATTCCCTGCGGCAGACGAGTCGGCGAGGAACGGGACGGAATTGCCTATGATAAATTTTGCTCTTAAACATAGTTTAAAGACAAAACATGCGGGAAGAGATTGGGATGTCTAACCAACGATTTCTGCCGAAGCTGCAGAGACGAAGAAGAACTGGAGAGCATTGAACACTATCTCTGCCATTGTCCCGCCCTGTCCAAGACACGAAACCAATTCCTAAATGGGTACTTTCTAGACTGTTTTTTTATAAAGTTGTGTACATTCAAAATGTGCAATGTGTTTAAGATTTCTCAATTTACTCTGATTAATTCAATAAATTTTGTTTAGTTTTACAAGGAAAAAAAATATTGCTGCTCTTAGCATAATGAATGAATAATTTGAATCAAGTCATAAAGTTATTATAAGCCAAGTGGTTAGCAACAACAACGAACGCCATTGAATGTGGATACTTTCAATTTTAATATTTCGCTATCATCTGTATTTCTATTGTATTTATGATAAGGTTGGACGTAGAATCACCGGGAACCACTTACGAGTGCAACATTCGAATACTAAAAGAGAGCGCTAGATAATTTTTTGTTGGTTTTAAATTATTTTTATCACATACATAAAATTACTACTCATATAACATATATGTATAAAGCTTGTTGTGCTTCCAAGTCAACATTTTTATAGACGAGCACAATAAAGCAAGAGAACATACACAAAATATTCACACATAAAAGATAAATCGATTAATCTGTCCGTCCGTCTGTCCATACATCGGAAAACTCGAATAAATATTGAGATATCTCAAAGGAATTTAGTGCATATATTGCCCTTGACCTCAAGCAGGGTTGTATTCAAAATGGGCGAAATCAGATAATAACCAAGACTATATAAGACGTATTTATATGAAAATAAAAAAAAATTCTATACTTCAGTAACTATTTTTAAGAGATAATTTGCTCGGATTTGATATGCGAGATTGAATTGAAATTAATACGTGGGAACAATTTTTTTTTGGAAAATGGGTGTGGCACCTCCCACTTGAGAGCAAATAGGTATGTATGTATATCTCTGAAACTCTCAGGAAGGCCTTTTGCAAAGGCTTTTAACTCCTGAAATTATCTACTGGGTGGAAAATACCACTTCAATATGCAAAGTTAGTATTCCGGCTTGGAATTTAATTGAAAATCAGAACAATTTTTAATAATTGAACTACATACGAGCACAAAAATATCATGCAAGTTGAAAAAACATTCATATTTTTTCCTGCGAGGTTTGTGAAATGATCGATTGGCAGAACGCGTATTGGGAAATTCGATGCAATACAATGCAAATTTTTGGATATTCATCTATGTATGTATTATACTGTACATACTATCTACATATGTATGTATGTCCTAGCATTCGCCATCCGTTTATATGTATTTTATATATAAAAGCATACGAAACCCGGAAATTCAAATTGTTAGATTGAAAACCGGATATTTATTTACCTTTTATAATTAAGCAGAGTGGTATATACCATTGTTCAGGGTTATATGCAATGCATAGTTAAATCCATGTTCTTAGCAACATAAGGGAATAATATAATTATTATTAGGGAATAATAAAAAATCGACGCTGCAATACGCACTCACCTACGCTTGTTGGACATTTTCCCATAGGCAATTATCCAGAGGGCTGCCGACACGCCTGCGACTCCCACTATGGCGTTTTGGTTTTGCGCGATTTTACTTAGCGATGGCGCCATGTTAACAATTCCGGCAATTGGTCGACAGAAAACACTTACGTATCTTTGTTCAATGTGACTCCGTAAAAACCACTAGCACCCGCCTTCACCAAATGCCTTAACCACTTGAACACGTTTCGAAAATTCACGTTCTTTTTAATCGTAGCACTTTTTCCTACGCAATAACTTGCTGTTGAAAAAAGAACCTTGTTAATTTTTTCACTTATCTCAAATTTCCGCCTTATTTCTTTTCACAGCAAGCAAGCAAATTTCGCACTATTTATTAAGCAGAATGTGGCGATATACTGTATTCACTTTTGTCGCGTTAAACTACTTGTTATTTTAATCCTTCTATTACTGCGTTGGAATAAGATAAGTAAAACTTATTGGAGCAGTTCTATTTTATTAATATGCGTAAATTTTATTTCACTCCGACACCACATTCACTTCTCCAACTGCAATGACAAAAGCTGGCAGGCGCTTTTATCCGTCATCGCTGATTTCTTTTTGTTATCATTTCGTCGTAGTGCTGCCAGAGTAACGGTATTCAATAACATGTGTTTGTTCGATAACAGTGCAATTTACTTTTTAATCCTTTTTTATATTACTTATTTCGGTCCAATTAGTTCGCATAAAAGCCCACAAACGCTACCTTAACGTATAGCTCAGTCCTTATTTATGAAAAATATGTTAATACACCTGACATCTATAGACGACTATGGGCATAAATGAAACTTCCAAAAAGTTACAAAATACACGACTGCGCCATCTCGCCCAAGTGGCACACCTTATATTCAATAAAAACAAAGGATACGGAAGGAAAAGGAAGAGTGAATATCTTTCAATATTTCATTAAAAAATTTGTTTTAAGAAGGCAAAAGTCTAAACATTTTTATTTATTGACACAGATTTAATAAATCAATCTACATTGAAAAAGGGACTATTTGCCACTCGTTTATGAAAAAAGCTTGGTCCAATTTTAGATGATAATAGTCGAAATCGGTAAAATTAGCAGAACTTATAAAAATACAACGCGAAATGCATTGAACGATTTCAGATAGAGAACCGAATACTTGCTATCCATTCACAATGAATAGGGCTCTTCCCGATGTGAACTACGAAGTTGGTAACCTTGGCGCTTGCCACTGGACACATTGGCTGTATTCATAGGAGCCCATGTATGTCGACACCGCTAAGTAAAATTATAACTGTTCGTAAAAAAAAACATGTTTAAAAAAGACCCTTTAATATTTTCGCTCCCTGAATTTATCATGACAGCGGTAATCGATCTATGTTTTACAAACACGAAATATATGGCAAAATATACCGAATACCGAACTTCCACATAACCGATACTTGTCTGAATGTACCTATACTTCTGTTACGAATCAACCCTGTTATTGTCAGCAATTCAGCTAAACACGATTGTGAATCGTTCAGTCAATCGCCATATTGATTTTAGACGAAAAATCTCAACCAGCCACATTGGATCGTGACAGTTGGACGTAGCGCTATAAAGAAGTTAATTTTCTCAGCACTCAGAATTCTAAAGGTATGGAAAATTGAAAAGAAAAGGTGCTTCTTGCATCTTGTATTTTGTTATCGTCTTGCTAAAAAGTGGGTAAGGAATGGAATTGGTGTATAATTCTGCAAAGTTGTCTAGACATTGACGATTACTCGTGAAGTTGTAATTTGGGGGTTTAAATAAAATTACATAACATTATTTTTGTCTTAAAAAAAGTTTTGCTTGCGAACAACTAGTTTGCATACTTATGTTAAATGGTATAAGAACATAAACCAAATATTTAAGTATATATTTGAAGAGATAATCAAATGAAATGCACAGTATGGGAAAACACGAAGTATTCATGCCTTCAAGTTCATTTTTTACACAGGAATTTTTAAAAAACGATTTCCTGAATAACAATACAGCACAGCCGTCTCGAAACGGTCAAAAACAACGGAGAATTAACAGCGGATCTTTATCATCATTTGTACTGCAAAACAAAGCCGGAAAAAGTAGCTGCGGTACGAAGCATTGGCAACCAAACACGGTAGTGAACGCTTGGTCCTACACTTAAGTGGAATACATAATACAGTAAGAGCGAACATGTAATGTCCTTTTTTGCATTGACATCCATTAAATTTCATATTTATTATCGCTATAAATATTTTCTTGTATCCAAATTTTTCTGCTGTTTCTTTTTTTTTTTTTTGTACAAAATTTCGATTAAGTCTAAGACAAGTATGCATGCACATACATATGTACATACATGCATGCATACATACTTTGACTTTGACTTGTGAACAAGAAAATATCTTAAACATGTTAATAATATGAAATAGCGAATAGAGATTGTTATGAGTATAAAAGCAACACAAGGCGCAAATTTAATGCGATTTATTAAAAGGGCTACAGTTTGATTTACAGATATTAACATCATAACAACTGACGACAAAGCACACAGTCGAAAATGTCTTCGATGAATCAGCGAAGCAAACGTGATATTGGATATGAACAAGAATCGCGTAGAGGAGAGAATAGACGACGCAGTCGCTCCCGTAGTCGTTCACGTTCTCGCCGACACCGCTCACGCAGTCGGTCCACAGATTATCGTAGGCGTCATGTAGACAGACGGTCGCGCAGTCGTAGTCGCAGTAGAAGTTTAAATCGTCGTGATAGATATAACAACACCAGTCGACGTTATAAGGATTCACGTAGCCGAAGTCGCAGTCCAACACGCTCACATCGCGGCAATAAATTTGATTCTCGTTCACGCAACCCAGATTTGCCATCACGTCAATTTCGGGATGGTGAACGGCGTCATAATGCTAATGAGGAGAAATATACCACAGCAACTAGTTCTACAGTAAAACAGACGCAACTAGAAAATACCGATTTACAAAATCTGCCATTGCCGAAACGTGAACCTATTGGCGCTTATTATAATCTCGACACAGAGGAACCGATTGATAAAGAGCGTATACATCGTGAAATGGAAGAGAAATTACGTCAAGCGCTTGCCAAAGAAGGCAAAGTTTATCCGCCAAAAAAGCCAGAAGCTTCACATCCAGTTTTTGCAAATGACGGTTCGTTTTTGGAAATTTTCAAGAAAATGCAAGCTCAACAACAACAACAGCAACATGCGCCGGCCGCAACAGTTCCGGCGACTGTAACACCAGTAATGGCGGCGCCCGTAATTGCATCTACCTCGAATGCTGCTGCATATATTGCGGCCACATCGACCGGCAAGTCTGCGCCACCACCACCGTTAGTTGGACGTCGACGTGGTGGTAAAATACTGAAGACCGGTATGGTGGCCAAACCAAAAACGCAATCCGAACAAGGTGAAGATCCGAAAGATTTCTGGTCGCTGTACTTAGCAGAAGTCAACAAATACAAGAATCACGCTTGCGAATCGGATGGGGGCACTAGGCCACTAGTTAAGTGAGCCTAAAGGCGCGTTTTATTTCAACTACAAGATATTCATGGATGACTTTATACTTCGAGTTTTCCCAATATAACCAGAATACTGTGCATATACAAACATATTGTATATGGTTTATTTATGCTAAGCAATTTAATTTAAACAATTTTTGAATTATGAATCAATTCCACTTCAACAAATACCCTGTGAATAATTAATTTTCATTTTGCTTCATACATTTAGTATTAAATGTAGTTATATAAGTTTTTATTTTATTACTAAGCTAAGTGGATAGGATAGGATAGAAACTTAAAAACTGGATGAAAGTGTGTTACAATACATTTATTTGGAGCTTTCAACAAGCCCGCTATTTAACCTACATACATATGTAAATGCTATATGTCTCTATATATTGTGTTTTGTGTTATTTATTTTCTTTTGTTGACTAATCTCATAATCTAATTTATGTAGCTTTTATTTTTTTCCTAATTTAACATTCTTCATTTTTCACCATCAACTAACATCATTCATTATTCTCATCATTTTCTCGTCTGAATAAATTACATACATAAAATTGAATTGATTGAAGAGCAGATAGAAAATTACCCATGTCGAAAAAAGAACAAAAGAAAAGCGAACCCGAATATAAGATGGAAACAGTTCCGATGGATCCGCGTTTTCCAAATATGAATGTAACACGACATTGTTGGTTTTCCTACGTAGAATACCATCGTTGTCAGAAAAGTCGCGGTGAAGGGCATGAATCATGCGATTATTTTCAAAAAGTTTTCAAAACAATGTGTCCCAACGCCTGGGTGGAAAAGTGGGATGAACAACGGGAAGCTGGCGTTTTTCCCGGCAGAATATAAAATTGTTTGCAATTATTGTATAGCAAATATCGATTATTGTTAATTGTCAAAAAAAGAAGAAGAAAATTTATTAAATTTCTTAAACGCTTCAACATACACTCACGCACACTCACCACCACATTTTCACCTATTTAATATAAATTTAATAAAAATGATTTTTAGTGTAGAAAAATGCGAATTATATTGCCGTTATTTACAACTTGATTAGTGCGCGCCAGTTCTAAAGTAGATTTTTCGAGATTTGTTTAAAAAAAAAACTAAATAATTTTTTAAAGTTCAAAGACGTGTTGTGTATCGTTAAACGAAGATTCACCACTTTTAATTTTATACATGAAAAATTCGAATCATAAATACTCTGCATTTTTTTTCCTTAAAAGCATTTAATTCATTGGAAACCCTTATATTATGCACAAAAATTTATATTTTTCCTTTCTTATACTTTTTTCTTAACTTCTTTTCTTCAACTTGTGCTATATTTTGAGATTTATAAAAAAAACAAAAAAAAAAACAACTGCAAATTCAATTCAATTATGAATGTATATAAGAGAAAACTAATTTAAAATATTTTCATTATATACAAAAAATTAACCATTCATCTAACTAATTAACGAACACATTTCTCTTGTATGCGTCCTTGTATCCCGCTGTCATATAATCATCAAAATATTGCTCGTATTGCATCTTCGCTCGCTCGCTCGTTTGTTCGTTCGCACACATCTTCGATTTGCCTTTTTCTTGTGCGATATATTAGTTGCAGTAATTTATAATATATAAAATATTTCCATGTCCAAAAAAGGAAAAGAAAAAACCATGACGTACAAACCGGAAACTGCGCCATTCGATCCACGCTTCCCCAACCAGAACGTGACTCGCTATTGCTACCAGTCGTTCATTGATTATCATCGCTGCCAGAAGGTGCGTGGAGAAAAATACGAACCATGCAACTACTTCAAGAAGGTGTTCTCATCGATGTGCCCCAATTCATGGGTGGAAAGATGGAATGACCAGATTGATGCTGGTACTTTCCCAGGCAGAGTCTAAGCACATCCCTACATGCCAGATTAGCAATAGAAATAACAACTTGGCTTTTCGATTAATTCGTAGATGTATTGAGAAATCTAATAATCAACCACGCCCACACATCTAAATACATTATATAAAGTATGTATTATTTGAGTAGAAAGTTGTTTCAATATGTGAACAAATAAAATGGCTAATTGGAAATGAAATTATATAATAATTGAAACAACATAAATGTGTTATTTAATAATTAATAAATATATAGATAACATGTATTTTATTTCTTATTTAATTGAGTTGAAATTAGTGATTTTTTTAGATGTTTTGTTTGGGATTACAGATTTTCGTTGGACTGAATGAAAGCTTTAGGTACATGTCATATAAGTAATTTTACATTTTAGGTCCTATAAATCATTTTACATAGTTTAAAATTTTTTGCATTAGAGATATTCGAATAAGTGGAAAAAGTGTCAAAAGCAATTTTTTAAGCTGTATATCGAATTTGGATTTATAAAAGTCTACTTTGTGAAAAACTTCGTAGAACAAAATTCTTACAAATATCATAAAAAACTCTAGGCCCCTGAATTCACCACAAATTGTAGGAGAAGTTCGGCCAAACATCAACGTAAACGCCAAATATTCAGCCCTATCGCAGATTGCTTTTGAACAAATATTCCCACAGCTTTACAAGCGAAGCAAAAACAATTTCAATTTTGTTTTGCTTATAAATCTATGGGAATGATTTGTTCCCATGAAATTGGCGATAGGATTGATTATTGTTACTTTGTGAAAAAATGCAGAAATAATCAACAAAATTTTGCACAACACTTAACTCGGTACACATGATTTCGAAAAATATTGAAAACGGACGAAAATCATGTCCACATCTCATATAACGGTAGTTTACAAAAACCATAAAAATGCAATATTGTAGTTACTATTAAAGATGTAGTTAGGGGTAAAAAAATGTAAATACATGAAATCAAAAATTGTTGGAAACAGTTGCGACACCGCCCACTTTAGGGTAAATTGGTATGTAATTTCTACTTTCTAAGCTACTGTATCAAATTGTACCAAATTTGGTATACACTTTAAAAAAACTACGTCCCTCATATAACGGTAATTGACACAAATTAACTATAAAAGATAATTTTCTCAATTTTCTTACGCAGGACTGGATTGAGGATGGAAGGATGTGGGTTAAAAAAAAATTTAGAAAATAGGCGTGACACCGCCTCCCTTAAAAGAAAATAGGCTGATACTACCAAATTAAGTACACACTCTACATTTCAACTCCATAAACATGATTTCGAAAATTAGAGAAATCGAACAACTATTCCGCCCACCTCTCGTATCGGTAAATTACCAGAACTGAAAAAACGAAATTTTCTGGAAATATTTGAAGTAATTTACTTAAATTTATTTACACGCCTATTTTGAAATCCGAGCCTTAACCCCTGTTCGACACGCTTTAACCGGTTCCATTTGGGACCAAAATTTATACCTGACATGTTGTTTTTGGGTTTGTAACAATATAAAACATTCCCCATAAAATTTTGGGGAATGCTGCTGAAGTGGCAGTCCTTGGCCGGAAATAAATCCGGGTCGTTCCGGTATCGTAAAACCGACTGTCATTGAAACGTTGTCAGGTATATCTTCGACTATAGCAGCATATCGACGTTAAGGTTGAGGTTCAGAAAATCTGATGTACATTGGAGTGCCTCACAAAAAAAAAGGTTGAAATTTTTCTTCCGGACCTATACCATTTGTTGTTTTAAAGCTTTCGTCAAAATATTTCCGAAAATATTAAGGTTTATGTACATATGTGGGTGGACCGTTTTGAAAATTTGTATATACTACATACATACATACATACCTCAAAAAATTAGTTTTTAATAAATATAAATAGTTTTTAAATCGGGGTACGAACTTTCTGAACATCCCCTTTATTATGATTCCGTTAATTAATTTTGTAAATATTTTTATGCAGACCAGCAGAAAAACAGAAATATTAAAAATAAATACAATAATTTGCATGCCAGAAAAGTATCATGAGAAAAAAAAAAGATTTAGAACGCGAGCTGCTACTTTCCGCTATTTACAATATAAAAGTGTGCTTGGTTGCATCGTTTACATATTTGTATTATTTATGAAATAATAGAATCACGTTATCCTGGTGATACATATGTATAATAAAATTACTATATTTTTATTTTCATAAATATTTTCCTTACGAAGAAACAAATTAAACGAATTAAATACTATAGCTAAATAGCATCACAACATTTACAAATATGTACGATGTCAATGTACGTTCCCTCGACAGTCGATTCTTCGATACGGGAATGACCCAGACTTGCAAATATCCGACCAAGGACAGTCATTTTAGCAATATTCCATATGAGGTTATGGGGAATATGTTATGCTGTTACAACAACATGCCAATTTTTGAAGAGAAATTTCGACTTTTTACTTTTAGTAAAACAGCATTTATAAAATAAATATAACAGATTATAGTAGTTCGTTTAAGTTAGGCAGCTTAAATCTTTACATTTTAATTTTATCATTACTATCTAAGTAGATTGATTACAATCTACGTAAGCGCGATCATGAAACGTTAGCAGCGATAAGAGCCTCATATGCTTCTCTGTTATAAGAGTGTATTTTTTGTTAGGCCATTCAACTGCTGGAAATTACATATAGTTCATATTCAATCACAGGAACCATCTAGCCAGCCATCTCTCCACCGTTCATTAATCTTGGAACAATCAAATTGTTGTTTACCTAGCTTGACGTTGACCCGATTATGGAACATACATAGCCATTGAGAGAATTCATATTGTGAGTTCACCTGCGCCGGATGCTCTTTGAGACTACAAAAATAAAGAGGTACATAATATTATTATTGCCAAGTCATTTCCTTTATTTTCAAAAGCCTACTCCTTGCGAAAGTCCTTGGCGCAATGTTCACATGGATAAACACGTGACAGCACATCAATAAAAGTTTTTATATCTCTCTTTTGATTATCGGTAGGATTATCTTCGTAAAATGCAGCCATTGTATGTAGTAGACCCCAAGTTGCGCGTCCGAGCGCTACTTTATCCAACGGGCAGCCTTCGGGTAACGTTTCGCGCTTTTCTGTTTTCGTTTCTTTCGATGTGTCCTGTAAGTTTCCATATGATCAAACTTTCATGTCATTATTGTGAAATCTCCAAAGTTTTGCAAAGAAAATCATCACTTACCGCCTTATGGAATATTTGACGTTGTTGTTTTGACCAATACTTGAAATCTGTACATGTGCGGCAATTGCTATCTGGCTTGGCAGGCGTTCCATATGCATCATGTTTAGACATTATTCTTTCCCAAAGAAACTGCAGTCAAAATTTAAAATTTTCTCCTAAGTTCTAATAAAATAATTGGTTGCCGCAATCGCTGCCAGCTGTGATGAAATGTCAATAATACGAACGCACACACATTGCTACGAATGTGAGGTTATGAAATAACAGAGAACCAAAAAGCCGGTCTAAAATAATTTCGACGCCGTTGTATAAAGTTTACAGTCCAAACTAAATTTTAGTGCTTCGCTCAGAAAAACAAGACAGATAGAAAATATAATAGACAACTATTTTCATGTTTATTTCGTTTTTTTTTTAACGTTTTAAACCATATTTGATAAATATTCAAGCGGTGCAATAACATTAGCAAAATTTGATATTTTCTTTTTGAGATTTATCACGTGGCAACTCCAGCTAACGGAACGGAACTGGTAGGCAGCAGGAAATAGAAGAGAGTTAAGGAGTTTAAATGACATTGCATGTTATGTTACTTTGATAAATATGGCAGCACTCTTCAGCTGTTGTTTGCAAATACCGTTTTTCATGTGAAAGTGAAAGTGCATATTACGAGTGGTTAATTAACAATTCTTTGTTTTTATTAAAATACTATAACAAATTAAAAATATTTGTGTATTTTATTGTGCACTATGCAATTCCGCACATACGGAGTGAAAATTTAGTGCAAGATGTGATATAAAGTGTGTGAAAATGTGCAAACAAGTTTTATAGAATTATAAACTTTAACTACAAATTTCTTGAAAACTGTAAGTTCCCTCACTCTCAAACTTTATATAGTGAATAATTAGAACCCCCTCTAGCCACACCTATTGGGGTTAACCTCGAAATCGGGGGACACTAAATTAAAGCCGGACCATGCTTTTTTTCCACAAGGTTTAAAGCCAAGCTTTAACTACAAATTTCTTAAAAAGTGTAAGTTCCCTCCCCTTCAAACTTTATATAATGAATAATTAGAAGCCCCTCTAACGAACATGAAGTGAAAACTTTATATTGTCCATCTCAAAGTTCAGATGCACATCCAATTGAAAATGTTTAGTCATTAATGAAGCTAAAACTTTGATGGAAGAAAATAACAACAACAAAGCTGATACCTCGCGTTCCTTTCAGCAGAAAAATGTACACATTGTCATTTGTTTTTAAAAGAAACATACGCCGGATATATAAAGTTTAGTTTCGCCCGAACTTAGACACAACTCCTTACTTGTTTTCTGGGATCTTTCGTTTATAATTAGAAATACATAAATAAAAAATACGTAAATCGTTGTCTAGTCGAGAACTTGCTTTACCGTTTGCTGGGTAGAGACAAACCCATTATGATATTTCAATTGGTTTGTTTTTAAAATATGTGTGTGTGCATGTACAGGGTGGTCTAAAATATGTAAGCGACTCTATTGGAAGGCGTATTAACCTTTGCAAAAGGCGTCGAATGTCAGTTCATATGTACATACATACATAGTATATGGCGTTTGTTTAGTTCTAATTGTTGCTCAGAAAATAAATGTAACTTTTTTGGTTAGAAAATAATGGTTAGGTATTTTTTGCTGTATGGATTCAAGGGATAACTTCGTCTGGTTAATATTATACACATACTTGGATACGTACATATGTATGTATGTATGTATATATACATACATATTAATATACTCCAAAACGAACTTAAAATAAAGCAAAAAGTAAATTAAAAAAATATAAAACTAAAAGAAAATTTTGTTCAGCAAAATATAAAATTCAAACCAAAAATAACTTTAAATAAAGCTAAAAATAAAACTAAAACAAAAAAATACTTTAAATACAGCAACAAAAAAATATAAACTGAAACAAAAAAAAATATTTTCTAAGCGAAATATAACATTTAGATCCTAAGTAAAAACCAAAGCTCAAAAACTAATTTCAAATAAAGCAAAAAATAAAACGCAAAAAACTAACCTCAAATAAAGGAAAACATAATAAAGCAAACGATAAAACTAATAGAAAATGTATTTTTTAAACAAAGAATAAAACTCAAAAAATAGCTTACATTTCGAAAACTAAAACTCTAAAAATAACTTTAAATTAAGAAAACATTAAACTCCAAAAATAATCCCAAATAAAATAAAACTAAGAAAAACTATATGTATAACTTATAAGCAACAAATAAACCTCAACACATAAATTTTAGTTTTTTAGCAAAAAAAAAAAAAATATAACTAAAAAATCAACTTTAAGTAAGACAAAAAATAAAAATAAGAAAAACTAACTTTTTAAGCAAAAAATAAAACACAAAAAATTCATTTCAGTTCCCAAGCACAAAATCATACTTAAACACTAATTTTAAATAAAACCAAAATTAAACCAAAAAGAAAATTTTTTTTAACAAAAAATAGAACTTCACAAAAAACTTTAGATTAAGGGAAAAACTTATCAAAAAATTTACTTTGTAAGCAAACGAAAAGCTTAAAAACTTAAAATTCAAAAAAAAGATTTTCTAAGGAAAATGAAACTCTAAAAATAAAACAAAAAATAAAACATAGAAAAGCGCATTTTTAAGCATAAAATAATTTAAAGTATTTAAGAAAAAAAATCTAAACTAACTTTAAGTAAAGAAAAAAAAAATATAACCAAAGAAACAAATTTCATAAAAAAAATAGAACCCGACAAAATAAAACTTCAAAAATAACTTAAAATAAAGCAAAAAATAGATCAAGCATAAAAGAAAACTAAAAAAGTAAACTTTTTTTAACCAAAAATTTAAGTCCAGAGTTAAAATAACTACTAATAAAAAATGAATTCTTTGAGCAAAAAATAAAACGCAAAAAAAACTTATATTTTTAAGATAAAAATAATACTCCAAAAATAACTTCAAATAAAAATAAAAAAAATAAAAATATAAAAAAACATATTTTTTTAAGAAATCAAAAACAATTCAAGAGTAACCTTAAGTTTACAAGCACAATATAAAACTAAAAAAATAACACTTATTTTCTAAGTAATAAATAAGCCTAAGCAATTAATTTTTATAATGAATTTTTTAAATGTAATTTGAGCGTGTAACAATTATGCAATTATGTTGGTGTATTTCCTACGCATGCAGAGTAATTCCTTTCAGCTTGATTTTTTTAGCTGAAATTTGAAAAAAATCAACGCTAATAAAAAATCGCCTCCAGCGGCATAGTCAACTTCAGTTTACTGTACTTGGAGAATACAAAACTATTCCATTATTGTATGACAATATCATTTAAACAAATGGTGAGAGTATTCTTTCTTCATTATTAAAGTTCCACGTTGCTGTTGGCATCACTTCGTCCCTGACTTATTTCTTAAAATATTACTTACTTTGCAATCAGTTATTGATGTTATTTTCACTTCTAATTATTATCCTTTAACTAACACACGTACAAATAAGTCAATCACAAAAAAAAGGTATGTATGTAGAAAAATTTGCATGCATAGAAGAATTTGTTTACAATTTTGTTTTTGTTTAGTATGTGTTGCGCCATACTCGTTGATGTAGTTCAGAAGTTTATCAGTAATTTTCAACAAGCTTCATTTACATGGTGCCAAAAGTCGGATTAATCATTGCAAAATATTTCAGATTTATATATATACAGATGTATGTATGTATGTAAGTTTTTGTATGACATTTAATATTAAAAATTCACTTGAAGGCAAATCTCAGGCATACAAAGTAAAGTTACTGGTTTTAGAATATTCCGGGATGTAAAGTGTAATTGAATGAACTATTTTTCAAATTTCCAAAAAAAAAAAAGCAGAAAAATAGTAGCAAACTAAATTAAATAAATAAATTTAAATTCTAAAGGTCGATTATATATAATAGTTCGTAGATATGTATGTCAAAATCTTTTATTGAATAAAGATTGATAAAAAATAGTGTGCTTCAGAATATTCTGGAAACCAAAAATATGTTTAGTGCATAAAATCAAATTTAATCAATTTTGAGTTGTTAAACTGAGCAATTTTTCATGATGAAAAAATTTGTTCGATTACCTTTGTGCCAACAACAGGTAAATTGTATGGTAGGACTAATCTCAGAGATTGCCTGATGAACATTGATCCACCACATTCATATTTGTGCTTGGTCGCAGATACAGATTTACTTTTTATAATATTCGGAATGTTTTTTATTCTTAACCTATCTCGTTAGTTTTCTTTTTTTTTTTGATAAAAACATAGTTCGTTCCATAGCCACCGCCAAAAAATCAAAGTTTCAGACTTTTTGCAAATAAAAAGAAACTTTATCAGAATAATTTAATAAAAAAAATTCTAATTCATTTTTGATAATTTTTTTTCCTCACGGTCAAGCGCATTGTCTTCATATGAATAAAAATCAAGCATACCGTCGGCAAAAAAATTATCGAAAATCCAATTAGTCAAAAATTAAATTCCAAAAATAGCTTGGAATAAAGCAAAATTTAAATTAAGCTAAAATATAAAAAATTATTTTCTAGGCAAAAGAGCACTCAAAAAAAACTTTAAATACAACAAAATATTAATTAAGCAAAAAAAACTTTTTTTTTAACCAAAAATAAAACTAAAACATACATTTTGGTTACTAAACAAAAACAACTTTAAATAAATCATAAACTAATTAAGCAACAAATAAAACTTAGAAAAAACTTTTAACATAAGCTAAAAAAAAATAAGTAAAGAAAAAAATAAAATGAAGATAAAATAATACTACAAAACGACTTATATTTTTTAAACGAAAACTAAAACTCAAAAGATAGTTTTTAGTTTCAAAGCTAAAAATATCACTCAAAAAATAACTTATGCACATTTTTAAGCGAAAAAAACCCAAAAATAACTTAACATAAAGCAAAACAATAAAACCCATATTTTAAACAAAAAATAAAATTAAAAAAAAGAAAAACATGTGCAACACCAAAAAAATAAAGTTAAAAAACTTATTCACAAAACTAATATAAATAATTTTTTAAGCAAAACAAAAAAACACAAACAAAAAACTTTAAATAAAGAAAAAAATTAAATCAAGAAAAAATAATATTAAAAAACGACTTATATTTTTTAAGCGAACTCCAAAAATAACTTGAAATAAAGCGAAAAACAAATTAAGCAAAAAATAAAACAAAAAAAAAAACTTTTAGTTTCTAAGTAAAAGATAAAACCCCAAAAATAACTTAAAATAAAGCAAAAATGAAACTCATATAGCAACTAAAATATAAAAAATAGTTTTACCCAAAAAACAGCAAAAAAATTCGTTAATAAAAAAAAAACAAAAAATTACTTATTTTTTAGGCGAAAAATAAAAATAAAACTAATGAATTAAGCACCAACTCAAAAAACTACCCTAGGTTTCTACGCAAAAATAAATAAATTAATCTGAAAAGCTTATTAATAACACTAAACAAAACTAATTTTTTAAGCAAAAAACTTTAAATTAAATAGAAATAAAACTAAAAAAATACTTATGTATATTTTTTAAGCGAAAAATAAAACTCAAACTTTTAGTTACAAAGCAAAAAAATTGCACTCAAAAAATAACATAATAACTCGAAATAAAGCAAAACATAAATTGAGCAAAAAATAAAACTCAAAAAACTTAAAAATACACTCAAAAAATGGACCTAAGAAAATATGTTTGAACTGCCGAAAATGTAGTAATTTATTCTTCACATCGCTGATTATCTTTGGGTGTACTAAAATAAATTTGTCTCGAGAAAATTCTAAAAATACTATAAAAAAAAAATTTAAGTTATAAAGAACATTTTATGGCATTCGTTGCATTTGTTGAATTTTTGTGAAATTTGAACAAAAATTTTAATTAGATAGGTTATGTTATAAATAAAAAAAAAACAATATTTTTTTTTTTGAAAAATTAAAAAAAAAATATTTAAAATAAAAAACATTGCGAATATTTCCAAATGGAACTTTGAGCCAGCCATTTAAAACTTCAAGAACACGTAACTCATTCGCCTACATTGCGTTATTCATGCGCATAATTTTTTTCGTATTTGAAGAAAGCAGTCAACATTTTACCACATCTTAACTTACAATTTTTTTTTCTCTTTAATTAAGAAGCAAATCACAAAATAAAAAGTTACTTATACGCCCCGTCGGATATTTTCTTAGCCATTTACTCGAAAGGGAAGTCGTTTTGAGTTTCTTTAGCGAATTCATTAATTTTAGGATACAAGTTCAAAAATAAAAAAATGTAAAATTGCACCCTTTCTTATTCAGGCGTTATGCAACGGAAATTACAAGTATTTTCCTCCAGTATAAATTATAAGTAAGGGTGTAAGTTCGGGGCACGCTAATTTTCTATATTTTTTAATTGGACTAAGTTTGAGGACGATTTAATAAATTATCAAATATTTTAATTTTTTTTGTAAAATATCATTATATGAGAGATTGTGTTTACTGAGTTGAAGTGTGTACCAAATTTGGAACGATTTGACAAAGTCGTTTCAGCTATATACATAGCTATTGGATGCCAAGCGGGCGTGCCACATTTTTCTATAATTCGTTAAATACCATAAAGTGGGTGTGGTTATTAAATACAACCCAACCTACTTTGGGTCGAGGTCATTCATATGTTTACCAAGTCTGGTTGAGACATTTCATTATTTACTTGAGTTATCCTATACATTTCCTGTGCAAATGCTCGGCTCTAGCCCGCATTCGTCTAACATCTTTAGGAAATCCATTTCTGGATAATCTAGGGCAGATATCTAGGATCGAGACTTCCAACATAGTAGACTACATTAACAACTCTGGCTGGTTGTAATGCCCATCCTTCCACTACTCAATAGGTTTAGTCGAGTTTATGGCATCAAAACGTCAGTATTTTTACTACTTGGGCGACATGGGTCGTAGCCATTTTACCTAACTACCTACCTGTAAATTCAAATTTCAAACTTTGTAGAAAAACATGAAAATTTCATCAAATTTATAAAATTAAATTTTAGTGTAAAAAAAACAAAACCAAAAAAGTGCTAAAAAAATTTCCCTTTATTTTTTATAATTTGTTTTGCTGACGTTGTTACACTTTTTCTTCCTAGCAAAAAACCAAATTGTCGAACGTAATTTGTATGGAAGAAAATGAATGACGCCGTATGTAAAAAAAAAAATGTTCAAAAATCAACACAATTCTTTAGCTATTCTTTTAGGCCTCGTACTTTGTTATACTAAAAATTTAATCAGCTATAAAACTGCATACTTAGAATTTCTACAAAAAATCGAAATGAAAAGTTTGAAAATTTGATGAAATTCGTCAAAATATAGCTAGCTATAAACCTTTTCCTTCGTTCTGGAGCGAGACATGGTGAGCCAAAAAAAATGGCACTGCAGATGGCACAACACCGAAACCGGGTCGTCTCCAAACCAAACTTGACAAGGGTTGACGGAAAATCGCTCCAATATACATCAACATTTCACCCAGTCGGAGAAACAGAAGATAAAATAGAAACAACAACAGTTAGTTGTTTTGTAATAGAGAAATATGCTGGCAATGATTGTAGCCCAAGCTGACATACCAAGGAATGCTATAAATGTTAAAGTTTTCAAACAAAATCTATTATTGATGATTTTATCAGTATACCTTCAAGGTTTTAGCTGTCTAAATATAGGAGCTTCAAAAGTAAAACCTCATATCTGAAGAATCAGTGGTATTGGAGCTATAAGTTATAGTGAGCCGATCTTGAAAATTTTCATTAGACAGTTTTCACTCATAATAGGTGACAGGAGTACCAAATTTCATGTTCTTAGCTGCTGTGCTTTATCTCAAAAACTCACGGACTAGTTTGCATTCAAACAGAATGGCGGACAGACAGACGGGCATGGCTAAATCGAATCAGTTCGTGGTCCTGATAATTTTTATATACTTGGAGAATGGATATATCGGACCAAAGTTATATCGGGTCTTGCAATAGGAACGCTACAAAAGTTTTTTTTAAATAAAACAAAAACGGTTTGTGATATGAATTAAATTCTTTATTCCTGTGGAAGTACACTCGATGCCATTATGTATGGAACTCGATTTCTTTTGCATGGGCACCACGGGCACGCGTGCAGAAGTTCAGACGCTGAACCCAATTATCGACGGTTTACAAGCATAAATCGGCCGATACTGCTGCAATTTCAAGTTCGATATTCGTACGAAGTTCAACAATCGTCGCTGGCGTATTGGCATAGACCATAGACTTGACGTAGCCCCACAGGAAATAGTCTAACGGCGTCAAATCGCACGACCGAGGCGGCCAATTGACTGGGCCATTTAGTGAGATAACACGTACACCAAACTTGGTTTTCAATAAATCGATTGTGACATTCGCTGTGTGGCTTGTGTCGCCGTCCTGTTGGAACCACATATTGTCCAAGTTCATATCATCCAATTCGAGCCAAAAAAATATTCGGTTATCATTGAGCGCTAGCGATTCCCATTCACAGTAACGTGCCGGTCTTGATTATCACGGAAGAAGTACGACCCAATGACGCCGCCGGCCCATAAACCGCACCAAACCGTAATTTTTCCGGCATGCAATGTGGACTCATAGAGTACGTGTGGATTGCTGCCTGTCCAATAACGCATATTTTGCTTATTGACGAATCCAGTAAGCCCGAAATGAAAATAATTTCGACTCGTTGTTGGATCGTATATCTTTCCAAGATGAAATGGCACACCTTACTGAAGAGAAATGTCAAAAGAGCGGATAAAAATATGGCGTCGTTTGCTGTCACTATCGGTCTACTTTTGTAGCGTCCCTATTGCAAAACCCTTTAATACCATTTCATCTTAATGAAAGTTATAAATATGCCGCATCTCCAGCAGGTGCACCATTTAGAATAATCCAATTCAGTATTTTCCGAGAGCTGATACAGAAACATTACCAGCGGTTAAAACGTGACCCAAACTCTGATATTCCGAGCATAAAAAAAAAACGATGGTATAACTCTCATGACTTGTCTGAATAATAAATCGCAGACAGCGATTCATCGAACGTTACTCAACTTTCCGCCTTCAAGTGCGCTCAGCTAAGATCAATTTTTAATTTTTCAATTTTTTTTTTTTTTCACTAACAACTTTTTATTGCAAATACATAGCACTTCTTTATTAATTTTAATAGCTATAAATTATTGCAATATGTTTCCCTTTGGCTGCTTTGTGCCGGAAATGCCAATGAATATTAATTAAATACGATCAGAGTTTTACATCCACACATACATTAATACATACTTACATTATTTTTTACACACGTAACTACATTTGTAAGTATATTTGTAACAGGTGCTTAGCATGTGTGTGGTGTAAACATAGATTTTATTAGTCTACTATGCAACTATTTCATACACTGTACTCGAAAGTACCTATGCACATTAGACCGGGTTGATCTCCATACAAAAAAAAAAAATTATAATAACCCTCTTACTTATACTTTGAACGCCTATTGCGAGAAGATCAAAATTTCCGCTATAGCTACGCGCTTGAAACAACAAATTCAATACTAACCTGAAATTTTAAATTTTATAGATATAGACAATCAATTTAGTGGGATAGAAATTCAAGAGAATTAGTTTACTTGTCGAGGTAGATAGATAGATAGATTCATATTTTTGGTGTCAGGTAAAAAAAATTATATTTGAATTATCGAACTAAGTTGGTTAATGAGAGTGTTGGTTTATTACCACATTTTTTTCGCAACCCAGTCTAATGTATATTCGAGTGCCCAGTACAAGACTTTGTATATTTAATATTTAATCTTTGAAAAATGTTACTCGTTCTTTCTCATCAAATCGTTACAAAAATCACATATGCAGCACAAAATGAATTACGCTTTAAAATATTGTAATAAATATATACTATTTGTGTAAAAAATCAGTTTCACGTCAACTATACAATTTTCGATTTATATAGCTAAGTAAATTTAATTGGCAAATAATTTGCACTATAGATGCGTCAAACTTTTAAGTATTGTAGTATATGTAAATATTTTTATGTAAGTGCTAAGTTATGCCGGTTTGGATATTCTGAAGCGTTTATTTGCTTGGTTTTTTATGTTATTTGTTTTTTACTTTACACTTCTTTTTTGTTTGTCTGAATGACTAACATGGCAAATTGATTGGTTTTGTCTGTTCGAATCGAACACATTACAGAGCATTTTTATTTTAATAACCAATGATTTAAATACCAAGCGAATAACACTTAATATTAGTTACACTGGGAGCAAACAGCTAAAAAAAAAATAATAATCCGACATCATTATTTCTGTAGTTTGCCTTACACTTTGTTAATAAAATCATGCTATTTATTTATTCAAAATAAATGTGATCAAATTAGACAAAAATCTTGTCGTTGAAACACAATATGTATGATATTTGGTTGTTAGTACTTTCAATTCAATTGCTCTATATTATTTTGCTTACTGAATTTATACTCTTTCATGAACTTTCGTGGTTAAAACGCTTTATTTTAAAACTAATCATCTGAATACTGCCTTTTGAATTTAAAGTTAGCTCTATTCTTAATAAATAAAAAAAGTTTAGGCTTCCCTCAGCAAGACTATCAAAATTCTACAACTGGAATACATTTGCAAAACTATACATCTTTTATTCTATAACATTGCTCTTTTAATAACGATCGACATAAATAACGTTCACAAAGCCAAGATATACATATGTATGCCTTCGATAACTTTAAAATAGCCATCAAATACTTCCAGTCCATCTCAGTCGCTTTGCTTATTATCGCCACCAACATCATTCGATTCTTTGAGTCTTGTCTTTCCTCGCTGGCTCTTCTTCCTAGTAGTACATGAGATATTTTGAGTTAATATTTGTTTGTAGAATGTGCACGGTATGCCGCCTATGCTGTTGCTAATTGGTATTTCTTTTAAAATTTTCCCATAGTTCCGATTAAAAATTGCCCACAGATTTTGGAGCAACATTTGATATAAGGAAATTAAGCAGATCATTTTGCATGAAAATTTGTCTTATCGATCTGATATAATCATTCTATATATATCTCCAGACATTTTTTTAAAATAAAATTCATCCACTATAGCAACCCTGTATTATTTGTAACATCCACACTCCATTATATTGCCCTTTCACCATTTTCAGAACCCTTATGGTTTATTCCAATTTTCTCATCTTCAAAAGCTCGATGGTAGAATGATAGAAAACCAGATTGGGGCTTCCACGCTGAGAGCAACTGATAGTGATGTAATAATTTCTATAGAAGGAGAGAGCAAAGAAAAAATTCTAAAAAGAAAAGAGGAAGAAGCGCATTAGAAGCGGACAAACGGCAGAATGATTGAACAGTTTCCTTAGCATTGTTTGTGTAAAAAGTTTTTTATTCGTCAGCGAATAGGTGGATGTTGTCTAATCGACAAAGAGAGGACTAGCGGTCCGCGGAAGGCGCAATCTTGTATTCTATCATTCTTGAATCCATTTGATAAGAAAAATCGTAATTTTTATTGATAGTTGAAGATGCTTATTTTAAAGGGACTTAAAAAGTCATACGCGTTTCAATGACTGAGAAAATTTCAACGAAAAGCGCTTTAGAACTGAAGCAGAATTTTCTCGTTAAATTTAAAATTTTCATTATGTAAATACAAGAATGCAATCATTATAAGGCAAATGATTAAAAACCATCGAAAGAAATTTGTGAATATTTATGGCCGCTTACAATTCCTGAATGCGAAAACAGAATCAACACTAAGAATTTTGTGACATTGGATTTTTTTTAAGTAATGTTATTTCTTTCGTACGGTCCACAACTGAAAATGCCCGAAGTATGCCGCCAAGTTGAGAAAATTATTTAACAAATGTCAAGTAAAAACTTTAAAATCAGTTTTATTAAATAAAATTTTTCAAAAATTTAGATGCAGCCTTTTCAAATAGCATAATGGACGACCATATACATAGGAGTATTGAAACTTTGTTTAGTAAATATGTACTAAATAATTAGCGTGCCCAATTAAGTAAAATAGTTAAAAGTTTCTATTTTGAATTCCGCTTATTTTTTGAAAGCGAAAAATCAACAAATTTGAAACTTCCTAAGCTCAAAATGCATTTTTATTTTTTTTTTGTGTGGGCATATTTGTGAGTTAAATGTAACTTTGTGTGTTTTTGGGGTATCCCATCATTATTACGGTCGTTAAAAGTGTATTTTAATTATCTTAGAGCACATCTTGCGTGGATCGGATCGCACTACACAATTTAGCAATAAACATTTTTGAAGAAATATGTTTCGAACTCGAGAGGTCAATACTATCTCTTCGCTATAACTGATCTTTTTTAGGATATTTTAGCTGTAAAGCAGTAAATGCTGTTACAATTTTGAGATATTGTGGCAAAATCTAAAGAGCAGTTTGACCTTTTCGACTTACAGCACTTGACTTTGTTGAATAGCAAACACTTTATTATCTTTTCGAAATACAAATGTTTTTTTTTTGTCTTTATTGACAACATATTGTCTGCCTTAGTCGAACTTATTATTATGAGCAAACTGAGCAAAGACATTTCATTATCATCAGAGCTTAAGCAGACGATTTGGAAGTGAGTTTAAGTGACGAATTATTGCAGTTCACTGAGCTGCTCAAGCAACAAATGTGTGGCGGATGCTATTGATATCATATAGAATGTATGTAGTCTCTGGAATTTCAGATTTATAAACAATCCAATGCATAATTCATTAGAGAGTGTCATGCGGATTTATTTATCGAATTGTATGCATTTATATTTATTATCTCGTATTGATCTCTATCTGGAATAGTAAATGTTTGTATTTTTCAAATATTTAAGCGTATTCCGAGTAAAAAATATTATGAATCAAGAACTTTTCAACTTTACAGTCACGTGAAAAATATAGGTCGATTTAAGTGGATTTGACATTTTGATTATCCCGCTCGTGCAACTTAAAGCCATCCGGTGGCTTTAATGAATTTCAGTATGACATACAGATAGAGGTGGCTGCACTCTGAAATATTCTGCAGGATGGTTTATCGAGTGTCTTTAGCCTCAATCAAGCGAGAGCTGGGCACTCGCACAGTAAGCTTCCGACTGTCTCTATTGAAACCGGGTCCTCGCAGCTGCGACATAGCATCTTGTAGGGTAAGTCGATTCTTTCCTAAGGGATAGTGCGCTGCGCAGACTGCCGTTGGTTTGTAGGTATTTTCTTTGCTCATCCCGAAAAGAGTCCTGATTTTAGGCGAATCATAGGACACCCAAAACTGAAACTAATCCCATACGATCCTGTATTTTTCCACCTATGTTTGGCCTTTTGATAGTAAAATTCGGCAATTCGGCAATTCGGCTTTTGAACTATCTTTGCGAGGCACTCATGCCCACCGCGTGGGACACGCTCATTACAGAGCCACATCTCGCCAGTTCATATGCGTTGTTTCATTACCGCAAATGCCCCTATGCCTCGGGACCCAAGTATTTGTTAGGGTATAGTCGAAGGACAGAACGATGAAAACATCCGTTGGTCATGATTTCCCAGTACGGGCTGAGCACCAGACCAGCGCCCCATAAGGGAGTATGGATCGTACTATAGGTGTGTACAGCCAGTGTAGCATTTTTAATTTTAAACTTTTAGTTGCATAGAGAGCCACCGAGGTCTTCCTTCGACATTAAGCCTCCAAGATATTTCACTTTGTTTGACAGACCCAGTTCCGATCCTCGAAACTGTGGTTTGGTGAAATCAGGCAATTTGGGTTTATTTGTGAAAAGTATTAGGTCCGTTTTCTAGAGGTTCACTTCAAAAGAGAGCAACTTTTGGCTCTGGAATTTATCATTCTTAGCGCCCGTTCAACGACTTCGGTTATAACCGATACGTGCTTACCACCTCGTGTAGGTTGGCCTCCATTGAAAAATTCCGTGTGAAAAATTAGATGCTTTGTCTTTAATATCCATGTGTAGAAGCTTCTCTAGCGGTTTACCCTTTGATAGAATTTACTAAAAGCCCGAGTGTTAGCCAAGAATTCACGTGTCATGAACACCCTGTTATTGCTATTTCGCATTGGTTGATTTGACAGATCTAAAAGCAAACTGATAAGGTACAATCTACTCATTGACGCTAGGATTTGCTTTTTTACATAATACTCTTGATAGCAACTTATTGGTATTTATTTGTTTATTTACACTTATAATCTTAAAATTATAAACAAAGTTTCCTACAGGCTATATAAGTATAAACATAACGGACGTAACGTAACATGAAATCAATTTATTTAATAAGAATTAAAATTTATATTTAGTAATGCAAATTCTATAGCTAAAGAATTTAGTATTAGGTTTCATTCTTTTAAGGCTCCTAGTATAGAAACATTAGAAGCATAAATAGCTCTCTTTCGAAGCTCTCTATGTGGAAATTGAAAATAAATGCGCGAAAAGAGCGGCGAATCAATTCTAATGTCAAAGAAAAAGTATCATCCTTCTACTTTGCATTATACGAGGAGAATGTATCTGGAAAATGCAACAAACCTCAAACTCCTTCAATCCGTTCAATATGCCATTCGCGAATTTGTATCCAAATAAATATAGTACATATATAAAAGCTTAACGCGTTCTACGGATGCGAACAGTTTAATTTAATTTAATTGAAACACAAGCATGAACTATAAATTCAGTAGTACAGGTTAAATGAATATGAAAAAAACAATTAAATCGAAAACTACATACACTAAATCAAAGATATCAACAGATAGGTAATCGAAAGCCAAAGTATTATTTTAATATTAAATTTTCAAGCTGAGGGGGGAAAACAAACAGTTAATTTCTTACACTGTACTCCAAAATAACAGGGGTTCGACAACGGATTCTGATAGAGAGATCTAAAAAAATTACGAATTAGTGACATAAGAAAATTACGAAAATGTAATTTAATTTAAATTACTAGAAGCAGGCATATGCAAGAGTTTCCTTTTTATTTTTATTGAATAAATTACAATGTATTTAGGAGTTATTTCCATTATCCTTTGTTCTTTGCGAGCATATACCAATACCTTTCGACTGCTGCTTTGCACGCCTCTATGAATATTGAGTAGTGTCAATGCTAGCTTTAGACTCTAATAACAAACTCATTGTTAAATTTCTTTACATTATTGGTCACCGAATTTGGTTGCAATTTTGATTAACCAAAATAGTCAAGTACAAAAAAATTTGGCGAACTTTAAAATTTAGCTTAAATTATAAGAGACTGGAACTACATGAGGTTACAAGGTACTCATTGACAGCGTGGTGCATACATTAAAAGATACTTAAAACTCGTTAAAAAAAATTTGCGAGTAACTTTGACATTTCGGGGTAGGTCCCCAGACTCATATAAATTCGCCTTGGTATAGAAGGCGCCCATTAACGCCCGACATAAGATAAGTCTTTCCACAAATGCAACACTGGCATTGCTAGGTTATACATATCTAATGTTAGCGTTACAGAGTTTGACAGTTTGAGTGGTTTTTATACCAGAACCCACTAGTATCCAGGGTTTTATAATTTATTTAAAACAGCAAAAAAACAACAGACAAAGATATATATGTATGTACCAAAATATTCGGAATGAAAAGTCCGACAATTCAGAAAAAATCCAAAAATTCGATATTATGATTAAAATTTTTCGAAATTCGAAATATTTCAGAAGTTTTAGCTATTAACTTTTTTTTTTGATATTGTTTGGCCTTTATTTAATTTCTCGGGATTGGTATTACCGATTCAGCTTATTTTTGAAACACTTAAAGGTTACCAGTCAAGATGTCATCGAACGTGTCAGCAAGAGATAAAAATAATAAATCAAAATTACGAGTATAATATTGTTTTTTCTAGCTTTAATGAATAAGAACCGCCGTATGTACACGTTTACATTCTCTTTGTTTTACATGCATGCATACATATGTATGTACGTATGTATGTGTTAAACAAAAGAAGAGGAAAAATAGACAATAAATAATTAAATTACATCATAACTAAATAAATCAATACAGAATACTTAATCAACCGCTGAAATATCTCTATCAATATTTCACTCCAGATCCGTGTAATAAACATGCGCCGAAACAAAACAAAAAATAACAAAACAATATCAATACAAAAACAACAATTTAAAAGCAAAGATGTATTTGCGATTATCGCCGGTGTGTTGTGGTTGGCTCACGCTTCGCTGTCATAAACATTTTCCACTTCATAAAAGCCCAGTCACTTTCGTAGAAATCAATCAGTTTTCTGTGAATGTTCTTAGAAGCACAAGCAAACTGAGGAAAATATGAAAAAATTTACGGTAAATTTAATATTGTAGTGCTATAATGTGGAGCTGTTTAATTTCATAATATTTGCATCGTTTCCTTTGCAGGTAATTTTTGTGGCGTTAGCTGTTTTGGGCGCTGTTAGTGCCTATGGCGGTGGTGGTGGTGGTGGTAAATATCCTGGGGGTGGCGGTGGTGGTTTCGGACCTGGTGGAGGTGGTGGAGGTAGCGGTGGTGCTGGCCATGGTGGAGGCGGTGGATCTAGCGGAGGTGGTTGGGGTACTGGCGGCGGTGGTGGTGCTGGCCATGGTGGAGGCGGTGGATCTAGCGGAGGTGGTTGGGGCCCTGGCGGTGGTGGTGGTGGTGCTATTGGGCATAGTGGAGGCGGAGGTGGTTCAGGTGGTGGATTTGGACAAGGCGGCGGTGGAGGCTTTGGATCTGGAGTAGGTGGAGGTAGTGGAGGCTTTGGACCCGGTGGAGGAAGTGGTGGTAGTGGAGGCTTTGGACCCGGTGGTGGCGGTGGCGGCGGTTTTGGACCAGGTGGTGGTGGCGCCTCCGGTGGCCACGGCGGTGCTGGCGGTTTTGGACAAGGCGGCGGCGGTCATGGCGGTGGCGGTTATGGCGGTGGCTATAAGAAACATGGTTATTAGGCTTAAGAAATGTGTAAGCATTTTTGTTTGCTGTGATTTTTTACCTGTAAAATTGTGTACTATTGAGTAGAATCTTTGTAATCTCTATGGAAATGAGTGGAAAAATACAATATTTTTTTATTTTGATAACTACCTCATAATAATTTTGTTGACCTAAAATTGGAATTCATTAAGAATTTATTCTAAAAAAATCATTCCACCGGAATATCATAACTCAAAGGATAACAGACCGCTCCTTCTGATTATCGATTTTTAAGTTTTGGTTAGGCACTGGCGATAATCCAGTACGCAATGACCAATATCCTCAAAAGGTGGATTGGCAAGAGTTTAGGCTGTTCCATGAAACAAGAGTAGCTAAACTTAAAAGTTAACGATCAATTGAAGAGGCGACCTCGATACGCTTTGATTGAGTTCTTAAGTTGCTTGTTTTGAGACTGAGGAGAAGTAGGCAATCGGCTTCATAACGGAACGATGAACTTACTATACTTCATAAAAGGTCCAGAAAACTTCTAAATAGGACGTTAAACACTCGAAAAGAAGAAGATGCGTCAATGACGGGAGGGTCCACTAGACTAAACTGCTACATCGCATCACGTATGGCGTCTGAGGAGTCAGTGAGGTTCTCTCTATCGTCTTTCGATTACTTTAATTCACAATGCCCATATGGCGTTTATATGAAAATCCTAAAGTGTGTATGATTGTCAAAAGGTGGCGCAGATACCAAATCAAAGTTAGTAGTGACAGCCAAGCTCCGGTAAAGGCCTTGGTTACCGTTCGTACCTCTTTAAAAATTGTCCAAGAAATTGAGTTGAGACTGAAGTCTGGGAACGCCGGAATAAGAACCTTTGGTGACTTACCGATACTTGCAAAAAAACCAAGTGCTTTCTGTAAAGAGCAAAGGAATGGGTTACGAGCCTTGGAGTCAGTCTAATGTGAAGAGAAATGGAAACTTAACGACTAGGATTAAATCATTAAAATATAAAATAAAATGAATCTAAATAATATAAAGTAAACTGGCATAAAATAAAATAAATGAAATAAAATAAAATGAATTAAAATAAAACAAAATGAAATGAAGTAAAATAAAATAAGGTAAATTAAAATAATATAAAATAAATTGGAATAACATAAAATAAAAATAAAAAACCAGAATAATAAACATATAAAAATAATATAAACAAATATAATATAATAAAATAAAATAAAATAAAACAAAAAATTTAATTAAATAAAATAAAACAAAACAAAAAAAAGAAAGTAAAATAAAATAAAATAAAATAAAACAAAACAAAATAAAATAAAGTATTGTAAAATAAAGCAAAATAAAACAAAATAAATTAAAATGAGCTGAATTATAAAATAAATAAAATAAATATAGGAACAGATAATAAAATAAACCCAAATAAAAAAATTTTAACAAATAAAATAAATAACATAACAACATAAGATAAAATAAAATAAAAAAATGTATAAACAATATAAAATTAAGTAACATGTAATCAAATGAAATAAAAAACTATTAAAACTATTAAATAAAATAAAATAAAAGAACATAATAAAATAAAATAAAGACAAAATGTTCAACTGCAATAAAAATTCTTACAAAATAAAAAACAACAAAGCGAAAGGGTTAATCTCCACAATATTTCTAACAGTTAATTCCTACCGCGCAAGCCAGGTGAAGGAACTTTGTTAAAAAAATCCAAGGCAGTGAAGATGTTAGATAAGTTTTTACATAAAAATAGCAGAGTGTGTAACCTGTGCGTGCTTCACGTATAGCGTCTCACCCGGGATTTGAAGTAGCATCAAAAATGTTCGAAAATACTTTATCTAATAGCGGTAAGGGGCGCACTGAACAAAAAAAACATAGGACCCTAAGAAAAATGTTCCGCATTTTGATTCTAATTGCTTTATTTTTGCCAGATTGTGTAAAGTTTTCTTAAAATTAAATAAAAACCTGCATAAAATGAAATCGGGTTTCTCTAAAAGTAGTAAATATTGCCTGCGCCATTTCATTCCCATTTCCCTTTTTTTATTGCTGTTTTCTTCAGTCCAGATAAATTTTGTGTATGCGTGAGAATGCAAAATGTTGTCAGTTAGTAAATATAAGTAAAGGGCCTTGCAATAGGGACGCTACAAAAGTAGATCGATATTGACAGCAAACGACGCCATATTTTTTCCCTCTCTTTTGAAATTTCTCTTCAGTAAGGTTTGCCATTTCATCATGGAAAGATATACGATCCAACAACGAGTCGAAATTATTAAAATTTACTACCGAAATTCGGAGTCAATGGCCTCAACTTTAAGAGCGCTACGTCCAATTCATGGTCGTCGTCATTTCTGGCTAAATGGCTTCGTCAATAAGCAAAATATGCATTATTGGACAGGCAGCAATCTACACCTACTCTATGAGTCAACATTGCATCCCGAAAAAATTACGGTTTCGTTACCGCTCAATGATAACCGAATGAATATATTTTTGGCCCGAATTGGATGATATGGACTTGGACAATATGTGGTTCCAACAGGACGGCGCCACAAGCCACACAGCGAATGTCACAATCGATTTATTGAAAACCAAGTTTGGTGTACGTGTTATCTCAGGAAATGGTCCAGTCAATTGGCCGCCTCGGTCGTGCGATTTGACGCCGTTAGACTATTTCCTGTGGGGCTACGACAAGTCTATGGTCTATGCCAACAAGCCAGCAGTATCGGCCGATTTATGCTTGAAAACCGTCGAAAATTGGGTTCAGCGTCTGGACTTCTGCAAGCGTGCCCGTGGTGCCCATGCAAAAGAAATCGAGTTCCATACATAATGGCATCGAATGTACTTCCACAGGAATAAAGAATTTAATTGATATCCCAACCCGTTTTTGTTTTATTTAAAAAAAAACTTTTGTAAAAAAAGTAATAAACTAAATAATTTTAAATCCTCTCGTTTTGTATGCAAAAGCTGAGAACTTTTTTAAGGGGTGTCTTACAACAATTTACTATTCAAAAATATTGCTGAGACCAACTACCATTAATATAAACCCAACTCAGCTGATGCTGACGCACAGTAGCACAGCAGCACAGCAGCACACCTGTAACACCTGCTGAAAGCTCACTTGGCGCGCAAACGAAAGCTCTATGGCCTGATTTATAACCGCTGAGCAGACATTTCGTCGGATTTAGGAGCTCTTGATTGAATTTTCGTTAAAAAAAAGCTCAAGCAAAATTACTACTATCGAAAGCTTCGAGAACCTAACGGTGCCTGAATAAAGACTATTGAACAACGGTTAGTTTAGTCTTCGTGAGGTTCTGTTCGTATTAACAACGTTTCGAAGCGAGCACGCGCGCATTTAGTGGTGTGAATGGAAAAGGATTCTAACAAACACACAAGTGTTGCAAATAAACAACAACAAAAAATAAAAATAATAAAAAAATAAAAAATTATATATGTGTGAAAAAGAAAATAATAAGAGAATAATAATATACGGAAACTTGCGCAGACATTCCACTGGACACAACTGATGCGACACACTGGTTGGATAGCTGGCGCATTGAAGAAGTACTACCTATTAGGATTATATATCTACATACATACATACAGACATAACTGCGTGAGTACTACGGGTAGATGATAGTACAACCAACGAGACAATGTTGTGAAAGTGCACGCGCTTTGCTTCACACATACATAATACATACATACATACATACAAACATATACGCGTGTGGGTATATGTGTGTCTGTGTGTGTGTGCGCGCACATTGGTGTTAGTGCGTTTATGCAATTACAAAGCAAAATATTTAGTGGAAAGTTGTAGAAAGTGAAATCATCGCCAACCAAACAACCAGTGTTCTTACTCGCCCTCTCTTACGCTATGCCGCAGTACTTAGAATAACTGCATGCACATACAAACATACAGAGTTAGGTGCATATGTATATGTGCTTTTAACCACTTACTCGCCCATCTGCGTAGGCACATCGACTTGTGTGTGTGTGTTTGTGTACACTCGCGCAAAGATATGTGGTAAGGAACGTCAAATCTTATATAAGTCAAATGAGCCAAAGCCGAAGAGGTAGAAGACAAAATAGAAATACGTTCGCTGATATTTTGAAAAGCTAAAGGCGTTAAAGCCATTTATGTATGTAGACCAGTTGAGGAGGACAGACCAACTAATCCTACCAGAAGACAACAAGAAAAACAATAACAACAACACCACCACCATTTAAAATAACACAAAAGCAAAGAACACATTCCGCCACAACGAAACTAACAAAAGCAACAGCAAATAAAAAAAAAACAAAAAACAAAAAGGGTGAACAAAAAACATTTGCCTCGCGTGTTTCTCTATATGTATATGTATGTACATACATATGCATTGATGTATTGTAATTGTGTGTAAATTTGTAAGTGTGTGTGTAAATTGCTTTTGGGTAAAAAACGGAGCCAACTTAGCCAGCAACTCCAGCCACTCGCCTACAGCTGCAAATCAATTGAAGCAATAAATTCTGGGCGCCCTCAGCAATTTGCGCTCCCAGACGCCCTTCACCGAATGTGGGCAGCCGAACTTACCTATTTCGCAAGAGTCGCGCTCGAAAAAGCCGCCCCACCTCACCTGGCTGCTTGGCTTATTGTATTTGTTGTATTGCTGTGAATTTGGCAAATGAAAATATAATAAAAAATCAATGCTATACCAAACCAAAGCAATAAAGCTAAAACTAATGATGCAAAAGTTGGAAATAGTGTGAAAAAATAAATTACTTTAATATTCACATAAAATCACAATCATTAGGTGATGAAAAAAAGAAAACAAAAACAAAAACAAAAACAAAAGCAACAAATCACTAAATATTAAACATAAATTTTTAATCGCCTCTATCGGTTGAACATAAAACCAAAACTCACCGTTGTAAATTTAAATGCAATTGTGTGCAATTAAGTGCACAAATTATCTGCAGCAAATTATAATATTGAAACAAAAAAAAAACAAAAGTTAAAGTAAGCAAAACAAAAAAAAAATATATTAAAAATAACATTTTCACTCTAAAATAAACTAGCAGCTGCACACCTTAAACCAAAAATAAAAAAAAAAAACAAATGTTATTTCACCAAAACCATAAAACCGTTTAACTGTGTAACGGCAAATAAAAAAGTACTTATTTCTGCACTAAAAATGATAGCAGTTTATTGAATGCGCAATCACTTGTAGTATTTATGTAAATATTGTACACAACAGTTAAAATATTTTAATGTAGCATCAGAAAAACAATCTGTCGGTGTAAATGTAAATGTGCTTAATTTATAATCGTCAGCAGCAGCGGCAGCAACAACAACTGCAATTCGTGTATTAAATTCAATACGCACACATTTCTGGCGTACAGCAAAATGAGTTTGTGAAACTTTTCAAGCCCAAACAGGTAAATTTTTTTGCATTAAAAATGCATAAACTGAATGTACATATATAAACATATTAGATATATATACATACATATCTGTTGTATATATTTGGGATTTATGCAACAAGCAGAGTTTTATAGTTTATTGGTCATTAGGTATGCTTGTTTGCGTGCTGGCGTATCCACGAAAATTCTGCAAAGGGGTGTGGTAGCGTATGAGGTTTGTTCAAGCTTTATTTGTATTTGAAATATACATATAAAAAAGAAAAAAAAACAAAAAATAATTGACAGCAAAGCGAGATTTAAATGTAAAACTAATTCATGTGTACAATCTGTGACTCAAAATCAGTACATCAGACTAACTGCTAGCAAAAAGTCAATGAAAATGACATAATGAACTCAATATCGTGTTCAGCTTTAAAACAAGCTTTTAAATATTTCCCGCAAACTTAAGAATAACCGATTTTCGAAAATATTTATATATGCATGTACATCGTGCTGACTTTTTACGTAAATCTATCAAATACCCCATAGCACGTTGAGCAAAATTACAATTAGAGTGGCTATTGAAATGACAAAGAAGAATAATTTGTGCTACATGGCGTATGAGTAATTTTAATTACATAACAAAGGTATGATACATAGGTTAGGTTTTTGTGAGTGTAAAAAAAGAAACAAATAAGATTATATTGTTCGGCAGTCGGCTGGGGAATGTATGGGTATGGAAACAAGTTTTTCTGAAAGCTTGCGTTGCAAATAGAAAATTAATTTCTCAGCTTTCCCATTTTGGCAATTTTAAGCGTTTTTTTTAACTCAAAGCTGGGGGTCGTTGAGAAGTATTTAAATTAATTTTGAATGCAAAATATCATTAAATCATATCTTATTTGTATTACATTAAAAAAAAAATTGCATTTATTTTCTCTTCATGTTTTACAAATTTTATATGAACAAAATTTTTTGTAGTAAAACTTCTTTAGCGGCTGTGATTATTTACATTACGTATCGAAAGTAGCGTCAGAATCGCTTTACTATTTTCTACTAATATATGTATTTACTAACTTTGACTCATATCTACCACTACTTTTACTCATTTCTACCATTCTTTTTGTTAATGCTACTACTAATTTCTACCACTATTTTTACTAATGGTACTACTAATTTCTACCACTATTTTTACTAATGGTACTACTAATTTCTACCACTATTTTTACTAATTTCTACTACTATTTTTACTACTACTTTCTACCACTATTTTTACTAATGGTACTACTAATTTCTACCACTATTTCCACTAATTTCTACCACTATTTTTACTAATGGTGCTACTAATTTCTACTATTTTTACTAATTTCTACTAATATTTTGCTACTGCTTTCTACCACTATTTTTACTAATGATACTACTAATTTCCACTACTATTTTTACTAATTTCTACTACTATTTTACTAATTTCTACCACTATTTTTACTACTATTTTTACTAATGGTGCCACTAATTTCTACTATTTTTACTAATTTCTACTACTATTTCGCTACTGCTTTACACCACTATTATTACTCATTTCTACCGCTATTTTTTCTAATGGTACTACTAATTTCTACCACTATTTTTACTAATTTCTACCACTATTTGATATTATAAGTTCAAATTATCTTCAGTTTCGCCATTGTTCTGATCATCGCTGCTATATTGCAAGAAGCTAAGCTGGCGGCCACAATAGCCGAGAGTTTGGCGTGTGCGCGCTTCATTCGGTGGATTTCGGGTCCAAATCCTGGCCGAGTCAAGTACCATCAAAAATTATAGAAAAGTTTTTTCTAACAGCTATCACCCCTAGGCAGGCAATGGCAAACCTGCCACGAAAGAACTTCTCATAAAAAACATTCGTCGTTCGAAGTCGACGTAAAACTGTAGGGCCCTCAATTAGTGTTACAACATCAAGACGCGCACCACAAATTGTAGAAGTTCGGCACAAATTAATAATAATAATTTAAAAGACCTTCAAAAAAAATGGAGAAGTCTGAAAAAAGCGAAAATTGATTTCAGGTATAAAAATCATTTTCATAAGTTGCTTTATCGAAAATATCGAGGCCGTTATTGAAGCTCGAATTTTTATGTTGAATTTCAAATATTTACAAATTCGCTTCGATTGTTGACTAAATTATTGATTTTTATAAAAATAAAATTAACTAAGAATTCTAGGTTGCTTGCTGACAATAAAAGCAGTTTGAGAGAAAACAGAGTTTTTAAATCTACCGAAATTTCATACAAGAAATCGGATTACTAAGTTTTGGAGTGAAGCAGCACTTATAATCAAATTAATGTTAATTAAGTATTAGATTAAATTAATGTCTTGATAGAATAAGTTTATATTTTATTAAGCGCTGAAGACTAAAATAAAAACTTTTCTAGACAATGTCGTGTTTAATCTTTAAATCACACGCAATCCGTTCGGCTTCAAACTTTAACTGTGGTGTTTTTAAGTGGCAAGGGAAAGTTATCTGATTAAAATCTCGATTTGTCAAACTAAGGACACCTCTAATATACATATGTACATACATACACACACATTATGTCTATGCAGCTGTTTGTAAATGAAAGAAACCACATTCGCATGCCATTGTATTTATTTTGCATAAAAAAAAGTAATGAATATTTCAACAAACATACATTGCTTGGCTTGAATTATTTATGCTTCTTCTTCGTAGTATACCTTGAATTGAACTGCAATGTCATGAGAAATATCTACTCACCCAAGGATATCGCTATTTATGTGCTTACGAAATAGAAGATTACCGATAATAAATGAAAAATAGCTTAAGCATTCGGTTTTGTTCTACGCTTTGCATAAACAACTACTATGTATGCAATTTTCTGACTTTCCAAGCTATTCCTTAGCTTTTGATTTCGAAAAAGTAGTAAGCCCTTTTAAAGAAATATTTTTGAATATTTAAATTTTTAAGTGGTTATTTCAATAATTTATTTCATATATATTTCAATTTATATATATATATATAACAATAAGACGTGGTTATTACAGTGTACGAGTTTCACTGAATGGCTTACTATTTTTAAGCCAGTCGATAATAAATTCGCCAACTAAATAGTATAAATCGTTCGGTTAGGTGGCTGCCATCGTTCAAGCCCACGGAGTCTGTTGTGACAGACAACGCTGGCAAAAACCATTTATTTTCCTTCCTTCACTTAGCGTATGAACCATCGAGTGCGACTTCTATAGCACACAAAGTCGAGAATGTTCGCTAAGCTCAAGTTCGCCAAACATTCCAAAAAGGACTTATTGAGGAATTATTTGCGCCTCTTTTCATCTGTGCCCATAAGACAATGTTCAGTTATTACCCCGACTATTTGCGCGAGAGAGAAGCGGGCAAGACGATTAAGAGCTTTGCACCGCTTTACGTTAACCTTTGGCCAAACTTGTCTGGTAGGCTGACAGGCTGGTTCCATGGTCCACGTGGACCATTTATTTCCATTATGATCAGAATATGAGCAGTCTGTGTTTCCAGGAGGTTAAAGATAAGCCCGGGTTCTGCGTAGAATTTACCACGAATATTTCCTTTCGTTTCTTTGCCAATTAATTGGCTTTGCAGTTATCGAGAGTCTCTCTTTGCCCAGATACCCATACAACCGTCACAGAGCATTCGGGCGCGAGCAGGTCTTCTGCTTCTATAGCAACTTTGGTTGTTCTATTGGATTTATTTTATTTGAATAGCAGCTTAGGTTTTAGAGTATATATTGACAGGCCGTTCTGAGGGGCGGACGCTGTGAGCCACCGATCAGCTTCCATTATGTGATTTAGGCCTACCTGAAAACCGGTGGAGTGGTTTCCTCTAAGGAATGCGGCATCATACTATAAAGAACGAGATGGCGTTCTTCA
Source organism: Anomoia purmunda (assembly GCA_951828415.1). Taxonomy (NCBI): domain Eukaryota; kingdom Metazoa; phylum Arthropoda; class Insecta; order Diptera; family Tephritidae; genus Anomoia; species Anomoia purmunda. The sequence continues at coordinate 43,299,258 of OX639995.1, forward strand.
CGAGTAAATATCAAATAATTTTTTTCAAATCACCCTTATTAAATTGGATGGAACTCAATCTGCCTACCGGGGTCAAGTGGTGACCGGCACTAGGCAATACTTCCTTTACGAGAGTACTACCCTCTCCACCCTCAAAATTTCTGAATCGCTATTGCAAATTTCCGCCCAGCTATAGTGCTGCCAGGCTAATTGCGAACCAGTCGTGGAATTAACTCAACTTCTGATACACAGAGTGCCTGGAAACTCTGCCGAATAATCAATTAGACTATTCTACTCTTCTAAATTGCTTGGACAAGAAATTCTTTATAACAATCCTAGAGAAGAATGAATGGGAAGGTACCACGGTCCTAGGCCAATTATGCAAGTGGTCAATTTGTTCCATTTTGTTTCTGCCGTGGTATATTCTGCTCGGGAGTATCAATCAAACTGGGTCTAAGGTTAACGAAAAGCGATGCAATGCTTTCATTCGCATTGACCACTCATCTCTCATACTAATAGTCAGGGAATAAGTGGACACCATCTGCTTGTTTATATATATAGAAAGAGTTTGGGATACAAACTAAAGAATTTTATCATGCGTACAGGGACAAGGAGAATTTTAAAAGGTTTGAACCTCATTGCTCCTACTATCTTGCCCTGGCCAGGATGCACAATCAATTATTTACTTTGATTGCTTAGCCAACCTGAACTACAGAAGACGCAATCGGTAGTTCACTTCTAAAGGAAGGAAGAAAATAAATGACTACCTAAGCTTTAACGAGTTTCAATAGAATGGGTCGTATTATTCCAAAATTGTGATTCCTCATAAAATCGCCCACATGAGAGGTGTAACATAGGTTTCCTCAGCCCGGCGGCAAAAACCCGCCATACTGCGCTTAAGAAGTTGGTCACTGGATCCATGAGCCACACTTTTATACAGACAACAGCGGTCTCAGTAGAGCTGGATTTCGGTGACTTTTGTTGATAAAAAGTGCCGATTAGAGATCCTATGACAAGGGAACTCTTCTTGGACTAGAAGTTTCATGCCCGAATTTCTGAACAAGTCGTTTGCTCGAGCGGGTGCCCACATATTGACGCCAGATCTGTACATTGGTATACTGGGATCAAGGAGTGAATTCGCGTTCTGCTGGGAAATTGGTAAGCTGGTCAGGAAGGGGTCGGAAACTGCTTTAATGGGTTCTGAACCATTTTACAGGATTAGCTGGTTATCCTCCAAAGGTTTACTAACCGCGTGGGCAGACTTAGAGATGAGCAGTACTGAAAAGCTGTAGGGAGACAGAGTAGTACTTTCGGATATCCTTTCGGTAGAAGGGAGTTTGCATCGCTTGGTAGGGCTGAGATCGGATTTTTCGCCAGTTACGTAACCGGTCGCAATCTTTTCTACTGAGACAGAATGCCAGAGCACATTTCTTGTATATGGTGGACCTTAGACACACATGAAATTGAAATTGTCGCTCCGACAAATGTTTGAATTTCGAATACCAAGGACCTTCTACGGTTCCTGGAGGAAGTTGTAGTCATCCTGGTAAAGACTTTTCTGGTTGCAGTGTCCCTTCGTGTCGATTTTACCCAACAATTTATCTATCTATCTAGCAGATTCTAGGAATGGTACATTTTATTTTACTTTTTGAAATAATTCGTGATAAAATATTCAGAGATACCAAAAAGAAAAAAATATTAAAATCGATTTCACGATTTTGCAATTTTTGTGTGTATGCTTGTTGCTTGAGTAGTCATTTCACATAAACATAATGGTTTGTTTATGCTTTGCTCTGTACGTATGTTTAACCTCATTTGCATTTATAATCGCTAGCATGGTTGATATATTTGTAGAAAAAAAACCACCAACGCACTATCGCGAGCGGTTAACGTTGACAAAATTCAATTAAAACAACTGATCCTTTTGATTGTCCATCCAATGCCGCAGTCGAGTTAATCCATTGGGAGTCATTAAGAGAAATACTAACAACAAACATATTAGAAAAAACTGTTTTGCATGCAAATTTTCATTAACTTGCCTCTATTTGCATTTGGTTATTTTCAGTTTTTTCGTTTGGCTTTTATGGCAAAATATATGAACTATATGTTCAAAAATTTATGCAGTACTTATGTGTATAAAACTGAAAAAGTAATGCGTATGGAAATTCTTATGAATATTTAATTATATACAGTTGTAGGAATCGATTTGTTTATATGTATGTATGTATATGTAGATGCTAAGTAATCAATGGTTTTATGTTTATTTTACTTACTTTTCCATAACAGCAAAATTATGTGCTATTTTATTTTGAACAGCTTTCACGCAGCTTTGCTTTGATGCTACTTCTGTGTTATCCGATTGAGGAATTATTTAGTATAGATTGTAATTGGAAATCTTATTGGTTACGGAGAGCGAGAGGGGACAAAATTGACGAAATTTGTTTTTGGAAAATCTTCTTAATTTTTTTGGAATTTCTTCTAAAATTTATTGAATATTAAAACGGCTTATTACAAGGATATAACTTCTTGCTTATTCATTTTTATGGAATTTTGTTCAAAAATATACGACCGTAAGAAGAAATCTGCTCGTTTTTGTGTTAAAAATCATATAAAGTAAATTAATAAGGAGATCCTTTCATTTTTACAAGAATCTTATTGTATGTATTAATACGGAAACCTTTTTATTCTTAATTCAAATTTTATTTGTAGACTTCTTAACGTGGATATGTACTTTGTGAATAATCTACTTTTTAGTATTTTTAGGTTTAATGTTATGAATATTGTTCTTTGGATTTTTGTATTTTCAAAATAGAAATTTGTGATTTACATACAGTTTACCGTTATGAATTCGAATGAAAAAGAAAGGAAAGTTAATTTTTTGACCAAAGGTAATAATTTTTATTTATTAATACTTGTTTTTTAACTTTTAATTACCTATAAACTCTATCCGTTTTAACCGTTTTTGTGTGACAGCAGTACATAGTAGAATTTCAATTACATTACCAAATAAATTGAATAAATGTTCTTGAAAAGGTGGCAACCCTCATCAAAAATGTTGTCGTGTAAACGCTTTCATTTCACAGTAATAATGTTCTATTCCAGTAAGCCTAAAAATTGAAGCAAATTGACATTTTCAAACAGGTGGTAACATTTTTCAAACACATTTTCAAAATTAAGTTTTCTTAAGCCGACACCCTTTGTTTTTCATGACACAACATTTTCTCTAACTTAATGATTTAAGTTAACTTACTTTTTTAAGCAGGTGGCAATCATCTCCAAAGGTATCTGAGAAGTAAAACTTTCTTAAACCTCCTTCGTTTTATACCCATATTGCAATATTTCATTTGACTTACATTAATTTTCAAACATTTTTGAACAGGTGGCAAACTTTATTTTTCAAATTAAGCTTTTTTATAAAATTTAATTTTGTAAATGAATCTCGGGTTAAAAACTAAGTACATACTATGCGCAGTTCGAAAGATTACAAAACTTCGCGCAAAACTAATACTCGTAATAGGAGTATATCGCTCAATAATTTTGGGTTAGATAAATGTGATTGATCCTAGGGGCATAGTTAGACTCTTTGGTGGTCATTATGATACCACAATACATTCAAAAAAGAATGTCAACTCTGCTTTTTCAGTAGCCTTTTTGCGTTCTTAGAAACCTAAGTGATATCTTTCAGAGAATTTCGTAAAATCCAACAAGTCATGCAAGAATGCTTCAGTGATATTGGATGAAAAATCTGCTAGTACGCCCGCCGAAGCAGCTAACTTATTTGCAGAATTATTCCTGATGACTTTTCTTCAGAGTTGTCATATCATTTCTAAATTTTGGCATGCTGCACATTTCTTCTAACGACATCATTAAAGCTATGCTTTCACTCAAACTTTCGTCGCAAACAGACGCTGACGGGCTATCAGCTATCTTTTTCAAAACTGTCTCGATCTTTAATAAATCTGTATCTTCAGGCATTTTCCCGAATGAACGGGACAGCTATCACACATTTTTTTAAAGTGGAAGAAAAAATGACGTTCGTAACTATAGGCCGGTCTCCAAGCTGTCTAGCATGTCAACACTTTTTGAATAATCAACACAAATCTACATGGCTTTGTCAGTGGAACGTGTTCAAAAATGTTCAATACGGTTTGGAACCCCCGTTTCCGTCCTCCGATTCTCGGCGTATGGTAATAAATCTGGACTCCTTGGTAAAGAGAAAGGCAATCCTTTCACTTTCAATGTGTAGCACTGCTACTCCTACAACTTCTACTACTATTGCTAACTACCTATGACTAATTACTACTACTATAACTACTAATTTCTATTACTATCACTACTGCTACTACTACTAATTACTACCACTATTAGTACTAGCGCTACTACTAATTACTACTATTATTTTTACTTATGCTACTACTAATTCCTAATATTATTTTTACTACCATATTCACCGATGTCTACTACTATCCTATCTTTACTATTGCTACTACTAATTACAACTACTATTTTTACTAATTTCTACCACTATTTTTATTAATGCCGCTATCACTCACTACTACTATTTTTACTTATTTCTACTACTATTTTTGCTAATGTTACTCCTAACTCCTACTACTGCTTTTACTAATTCTATGACTAATTACTACTACCATATTTACAAATTTCTACTACTATCCTATCTTTACTCATTTCTACTATTTTTACTAATTTCAACTACTATTTTTACTAATTTCTACTACTAATTGCTACTACCATCTTTACTAATTTCTACTACTATTTTGACAAATTTCAACGACTATTTTTACTAATGGCACTAAAAATCACCACTACTATTTTCATGTATTTCTACTACTATTTTTACCAATGCTACTACTAATTACTACTACTATTTTTAGTAATAATACTACTAATCTTTTTCTATTTTTTTCTACTATTTTCACTCATACTAAACCTAAGAATACTAAAAATGAGGTCCTATAAAACTCTAGTTTTTTGTAGAATCGGCACAGAAGTTTTACTTTTGGCTCGCACAAGCGCGTATTTTGAACCGGATAGGTTTTAATGTGCCGCAAAGCAGTCTTTGCAATTTTTGTCTTTTTTATGGGGAAAACTGTAAAAATATATTTGCAAGCAATGCTTGATTTCGCTTTATCTAGATTAAACTTTATAACTATTCTAAATTTAATTGCTTGAAATGAATTTTATGTTAATTATATTTTTGTCTAGTCTTTAAGGGATTTTGTACTGTAGATTTATAAATAAATAAATAAAATATTAACAGAGTTCGGGCTGGTTTCGGTTGTTGCACACCTTATCTGGATGTAGATATAAAATTGTATTATAAGATTACATAATAATCAACTGGTGCTTTTTTTTTGAATTTGCAACTATCTGTGTGGTCTGCGGCAATCAAATTAAAAAAACGCCAAAGGGCTGCTTTTACTTTTCATACATATTTACATATTTCATTCCTCATTGCAGCTGTTTTTTTTTGGTTTTGCTATGATTTTTGTCATTAGACTTGAAGAGCGAAGCGATGAAAAGATAAAAACAACCCCATGAGTTAGGGGCGGCGATTTAAACTAAGTACTTGTTTGGCTGACTATAACATCTTTTTTTGTGTGTTTGTTTTTTGGCAAAGGATACGTGTCAACTTGACAGCCATAAATGGCAAACGGCATTGCCAACCAGCCTTTCCCCTAGTTAACATTTTCGCTGTACTACGAGTTTTAAACGAATGAAGTGAATGTGTGAAAGCATCGTAAACACGAAATCCTTGATGTCACAGAAAATGTTGCTTCTCGCTGTTGATGTGAATGGCTGCGCTGGAGATTTCGCAGGCTCCAAGTTTTTATTAATACTTTTATTTCCTATTTTCTTTCGCATTGCACAAAAAGTTTTTGTGAAAAACAGTTGTATACCATTATATTTATTTTATACGAGTACGCTTCAAGTCCTATACATCGTCTTCCAGTCGATCTCCCTCTCAACAGTTGCAATGCACAGAATGCATTTCGTTTGATTGCATTCGCTTGTGTGCATTGGGTGTGGGCGTTGAGTACAATGCGTATAATGTTATACTTTGTATATTTTGTATATATTTTGTACTACATAAGCTTGTTGCTGTATGACTATGACTTTTGTGTTTTGGAAAACCATACAACTTTTATTCGTATATTTAGGTAGTTGTACAAATGACCAGTAATGAACATGATTGATGATGTCCTGTGCGAAAATCTGTTCGCTCCTTTACACGTCGTGTATTATTAATTACACATATTTTAACTCGCTATAATTATAACAAACGTTGGTACGAAGCTGAAAGTGTATGATTGAAATGCAAGTGTATTATTTTATTTTATTGTTTTGTGTATAGAGAACAAAAGTAAACAGTGAAGTTTTTCGCAGCGCTTTCCCCAAATTAATCAAATCAAGTGCAGAACATCTGAAAATGAGTGTTTTGAAAACAGCATCGGCTTCTGCAGTTTTCGAAAGAAAAGTTCTAAGTCGCTTTTTGATGAATGAGAAAGTTTTTCTGCCCTTTGGTCAACGATCCTTTTCATTAGCGGGATTTATCTCATCCGTCATAGTTTTGGCAGCAATTCTTGAATGACGAACCGGAGCTGTTTGGGATCCTTTGATGAGTTCGCAGGTGGAAGCTGATATTTATGTGTATTGTTCGCTCGAGCTGGCTGGCACGTCCAATTTAGATTCAAGCACCTTACTCTACTTTGCCTTCCGACTCTTACCACCTTTCCTCACAAACAGATGAGTCTCGAGAGGATGGGGAGAATGATCACCTTGGCTATTGTCGCAGGTATTTTTTTTCTTATGCCTCCTCCTCTTTAGTCGCCTTGCGTTCAACTCTCCACCCGCTTTGGGATCAAAAGTACGGTGCGTCTCCTTGCAGGAACTCTGCTGATTTGCACAATCTAATTTAACCGTTTCCGGTTCCGGCAGTGCCACGATTTTAGGACTTGAAGAAGGAGAAGTACCTTTTATCATCTGTGCAGATTTTCCACAGATCCCTCATTCCTGATACAACACTACACTAGAGCGGTATTTTCGACTGATTCGCTGTACGTATTTGAATTTAAATCTAAAAATTATGGGGATCCCATTGTTTTACATGCCTCAATAAAATAATAAGAAAACATAACCGAAATTTAACCGCAGTCTGCTTCAACCGTTGTTACCGTTATAACTTTTCCATTTTTATCAAATAATAAACTACCTCAAGTTTTCGCTTAATTGATGATGATATCGAAGTAAACGCAATATCGGTAGTCAAATAATGACAGCTTATAATAGATGATTTTTCCGAATTTGAGAAAGCAGCTGAGTGAATTCGGTTGCTGGGCTGAATGTGTTGCTGTAATTCTCACCCATTCTCACTGTCATTGCGCGTACAATTTTTTAGTGTACATTTTTGTTGTTGTACGCCCAACACCACCTGGTATGAATTCACCTTGATTAGTACGGAAACAAGAGAAATAAGTAAAGAAGAGTTGAAATTCACGTGAAACCAAACGTTAAATACATGGAGTATTGCACTTCATATTGAAAACTAAAACTTTTATTTATTTAACTTACCACTCCCTTTGTTGATAATTTGAACTATCACGTATTTTTATTCCTAGTTCAATTCTTCGTGTACCAAATTTGAACGAACTTGCTACGTGTTTTTGTAAAATATCAAATATTTAGATTTTTGTAAATCACCGTTATATGGTTGGCATGGTTTTTGTCTGGTTCCTATAATTTTCGAAATTAGACTTGTAGAGCTGATATGTGAAAGTGTCCACCAAATTTGTTAGAGTTCGACAACGTAGTTTCGAAGGTATATGCTAATGCCATAAAGTGTGCAGTGCCACTCCCATTTGCCAATTTTTTTTTTTTTGTATTTCTCCATTGAATTTAATTCTTCGTACATATCAACTTTCAACTATTTTTTTCAAAAATTCCTGCGCCTTTATTTTTTTTTTTTTTTTTTTTTACAAATTACCGTTATGTGAAAGACACGGGTGAATTTCTATAACTTTCGAAATTATGCTTACTGAGGTGAAATGTATCAAATTTCGGAAATATCTCTTTTTCTTCTTTTTCTTAATTGGTGCCACAACAGCCTAGGCGATTTTGGTTGATTTCAACGTAGCACGCCAGTCTCTCCATTGCTTTGCCAACTGGCCCGCCCCAGTTAGAGACCACAAGTAGAGCGAAGTCCTCCCCCACCTGGTGTTTGCAACGTAGAGGAGAGGTGCTTCTTCCTCTGCCACCACCAAGGATTACCGTGTTAAATAATTTCAAAGCTGGAACTTTTTCTTCCATGTTTATTTGATGACAAGAGGTTTTGCACTCGTTTTTGTTTTTGTGAGATTTCTATATTTTTTGTAATTGCACTTATTGAGTTAAAATTGAAAATGTGTACCAAGTATGGTAGAGTTTGGTCTGGTAGTTTCAGAGATATATCTACCATCCTCCAGTCAAATCCAGTATATCAATTATCTTTTATAGTTTTCTGAAATGTCGCACATTTCTGATTTTTGCTAAACACTGTTATGTGGGCGAGGTTAGTATCCGATTTCGTTTATTTTTAATACCAACTTCAAGAGCAATTTGTGTACGAAGTTCCCTTAAAATATCTCAATATTTACTCGATTTATCCACTGCACGGACGGATGGACGGACAGAGAGACGTAGCCTAATCGATTATCTTTTCATTCTGAATATTTTGGTACATATATACTATATATGCCTATATCTATTTCGGTTCCTTTAGGCTGTTACAAACGACGCTGGGCACTAGCGCGCCCTTTTTAAAATTCGAGCTGAAAATCCTTTTTGGATATGGCAACACTGGTCAATAGTGATAGAAATGCAGATTGTGTTCTAACTCTTGTCACAAGCCCCAATGGCTCGTTCGGTCCAACGCTTAACGAGAACTTTAATTTTCCACGTGCATTTTGCCATTTCATAATGAGTAGACTTATTCCGGAACAATGTTCGCAAATCGTGAAAATTTATTACCAAAACGATATGGCCACCGATCCCGATTTTTACAAGAACATTTTGTTCAGTGATTAAGCTCACTTTTCGTTAATAAACAAAATTGTCGCATTTGGAGTGTTGGCAATCCACAAGCCATTGTTGAAACGACGTTACATCCCATGTATAGGGAACCAGTGGTCTATATTTCTTCAAAAACAGAGTATAATGGGGACGCTATAGACATGATTAATGACTTTTTCGTGCCTGAATTGGTGCATGTTGATCAGGCCCGTCGCGAAGACGGCGAGGGCCCCTGTAATTTGAAGAGCAAAAAAAAAAAAACAAAAAAAAGGTCATCTCCGAAATCAAAAACAACAAGACCCAGACGCGTCTATAAATTTAGTACCACGCATTCCGTCAATCCGACACTGTATTATCGATTTCATCAGCCGTACTTCCTTGCCTTTGCTTCAATTCTATCAATTCTATTATCTAAATCGCATGCGAATTCAGCCGGAAAAAGAGCAGGCACAGTGGTGCTTGATAACGCGCAGCTGATTCGTGTTGTTTACGTTCAATAAATTTATTGATTGAGCGGTCGCTTGTCCGAAATTATTTTTAAAACATAAAGGCAAACCCTTATCTTTATAATAAAGCTAAATTTTTTTTCCATAGCATTAAATTATATGCGTTTTATTTATTCTTGAAAACCACCTGTCTAAAAAAAAGTTACTACAATATATAAGGGCATTTACACAAAAAAAATCATTGAAATAAAGTTTGTAAAAATTTAAAAAGATTACTTGAAAAAGAAAACACGCAATAGTTCATTAAAAAAAAATGTTGGTTTTTCAGCAAGTATTTAAAATTTGCTGGAGTTTTTTTTTGGGCAGCTGGGGTAAATGCCAGCCGTTCGAACGGAAAACCGATTTCAAGCCAAGCAAGCAAATTATCCACTTTGCCGTCATGCGAACTGTGCTTAGCAGTCGTTGGTTTTTTTTTAGACAATCTGTCAAGATTGCTTATTTCTCTGCCATTTTTACTGCTTAGGTCAGTAGTCAGATGTATAAATTTGTAAATTTTTTTTCCGCTTGTTGTTGAAGTTTTAGTGGCGCGCCGTCTGCCACCATTGTGAAATTTCAATATGCATGCAACAAAAAAGTTGAAAGGAAAATGTTTAATTCTTTTTTTTTTACTTCTTCTGTGCTTTGCTCTAATTTCTTTACAGAATTTCCCATTGCTGGCTGAATTTGCTTAGTCGGTCAATTCGTGGTGGCGAGGCGAGGCTAAGGCGAAAGGATTTGTGCAAGCGTATTTGAAAACATAAAATATATCAGTAAATACATACATACATACATACAGATTCGTACAAATGTGCTCGACAAGGCAAAGGTATATCGAATGTGCGCTATTCATGCAAACGAGAAGCGTGCTATGTGACATTGTATTGTGTGTGTTGGTTCTGCCGTGCCGTCATGCCTTGCTGTGGCTGAAGGCTGAAATGTAGGACGCTTTAACAAACACGAAACCCCCATGCGACGACTAAACATAAAAAAAAATGAAATTAGTGTTGATTAAATACAATATATGAGAATTAAAACATCTTCTTCGAAGTGTAATAAAAACAAACTGTGCTTTTGCGTGTTTATAAATCATATCGAGCGACAGTCGCTCCGCCGCTGTTTGTGAGTAAGCGCGTCACGCGCCACGCTCCACACTCCATACTGGACCACAAGCCCGACGCTCAGCAAGGACTACGTTTTTTGGGTCACACACCCCGTCTGCATGCAGTTACAGAAAAATATAAGGTGAGTGGAAACGGGGACAATATTTTCATAGAAATCTTAAACAAAATTGTGTTATTGTGTTTTTTTTTCTTTGACAGCGACCGTAATCATAATGAGTTCTATCAAAAAAATTTATGTTTAATTAATATTTTCGAATTTTAAACTTTGCAATATATAATAATAATAATAATAATAATAAATTTCTGAGTTAAATTTTTTTGTTCAGCAATAAAAATTATGTAATGATTTAAGGGTTAGTATCGGGTGTTTTTTTTACAGGTTTGTTTTTCGAATAGAGATAAAACTGGCATTTTGTGGTCAAATCTGGCAACTCTAATGTCATTTATGTTCAGTTTGGTTTGCCATTTCATCATGAACAGGTTGACAAAAGAACAACGCTTGCAAATCGTGCAAATTTATTTCGAAAATAATGGTTCAGTTCGCGAAGTTTACCGCGAGCTCCGTCAATTTTATGGTCGACATAATCGTCCATCAGAGCAATTAATTCGGTTAACCATGGATCGTTTTCGCACTACGTTTACTCTATGTGATAATACGCATCCGCAGAGACGTCGAACAGTGCGCACCGAAGAAACAATTGCCGCTGTAGAGCAAAGTGTTGAAGAGGACCCGAATGAATCGATTCGCCACCGTGCACAGCAATTGGAGCTTTGTCCATCAACTTTATGGAAGATTTTGCGCAAAGATCTTGGCTTGCGACCTTACAAGATCCAGCTTGTGCAAGAATTAAAGCCGCGAGACCATGCAATGCGTCGTGATTTTGGTGTATGGGCCGAAAATGAGATTGATCTCGATGCTGATTTTCATCGCAAAATTTTGTTCAGTGATGAGGCTCATTTTTGGTTGAATGGCTACGTCAACAAGCAAAATTGCCGCATTTGGAGTGAAGAGAAGCCACATGAGACCCTTGAAACGCCATTACATCCACAAAAACTGACTGTTTGGTGTGCTCTATGGGCTGGTGGAGTCATTGGGCCATACTTCTTCCGCAATAATGCTGGAGAGGCAGTTACCGTTAATGGAGACCGGTATAGAGCCATGATAACCGACTATTTTGTTCCCGAATTGGATGGCATGAATGTGGATGAGTTGTGGTTCCAACAAGACGGCGCTACATGCCACACAGCGCACGTCACAATCGATTTATTGAAGGAAACATTCGATGAGCGCATATTTTCGCGGAATGGACCTGTAAATTGGCCACCAAGATCGTGTGATTTGACACCATTGGATTATTTTCTTTGGGGATATGTGAAGTCGCTCGTCTACGCCAACAAACCAGAAACGTTAGGGGAATTGGAAGCCAACATTCGTGGCGTTATTGCCGACATACGGCCCCATACGCTCGAAAAAGTGGTTGAAAATTGGACCTGTAGAATTGGCTTTATTCGAGCCAGCCGCGGCGGCCACATGCCCGAAATCATATTTAAACATTAATGGCATAAAATTATCTTCCAATAAAGCCAAATTGATGGACCTTAAAACGATTTTCTTGTGTTTTATTTCAATTCGAAGTTCTATACCCCTAAAAAAACACCCGATACAAACTTTACAGCGGTGAAATTTCGCCCGCAACATCCATTTGTATTGCCGTGAAATGTTGCTAGCAACCAAAATTATCGAAGCGCCTAAAAGATGCCGCATAAAAGCAAATGTAAACAAATAATAAAAAAACAATGCTTTAAAAGAAGTGGCGGACTGTCACTTTTCACTCAATTTGTAATGGCAATGTATTTTAAAAGCTGTGAAAAAATTTTGCTGCATCATGTTGCCAAGATGTTGTGAGCCTTTTCACGGCGTGAACAGAGTGCTACTTTGTCGTGGAAATATTTCACGACAATGCAATATGTGTGGATTTTGACAGCCATTCCATGTCAAACGCGAACTTAGTACTTTGCTTTATACCTTTTTGAATAAAAATAAAACTCGTTTTTCGTGTAATATTTTTTCACTTTGATATAATGATTATTTTGTGAATTCTTATTTTTTGACTAAAAATACTCATTTATTTTAAGTTTTATTTTTTGTTTATAAAAAATTTTCTCAATTTTTTAGTGTTATTTTATTCAGTAAAAGTAATGAATATGCTTTTTTTAATTTAAAAAAAAAATCACAGAATGAAAAATTAAGAAAAGTATAACTCGGTTGAAAATTTTTTTCTGAACAAAAAATTAAATTCAGAAGTTTATTATTATTATTGATGGCAAAGTTTAAAACCTTAAAATATTCTTTAAATATTTTTTTTTGATATATCTAGTTCATAAGGATATGTTTTGGGTTTTATTTGCGATCACAAAAATATAGTTAAAAAATAATGTTTTTTTTAAGAAAAAAAAATAAAACTCAATTAATTACGATTATTTTTAGTCTAAAGGTAACAATTCTCAAAAAATTAAATTTTTTTCGGACCATGCAGTAACATTCGAAAAACGAGTTTGTTTTTGTGAAAAAAATAACACAAAGAGTGATAAATTTTGATGAAAAAATAGAACTCAAAAAAAAATACTCATATATTTTTTATCATGAAAAGAAAATTCATAAAATAATTATTATTTTTTAAGTAAACAATTTTATTTCTGCACAAAAAAATTAAACCCAGAAACTTATTATTGTTATTGATGGCAAAGTTTAAAAACTTAAAATATTTATTAATTATACATTTTTTTTATAGAGCTCATAATGATACGTTCTTAGTTTTATTTTTGATCAAAATAATTCTTTGGATGAAAAAATATATAAAACTCAAAAAATTATAATTAGTTTTTTTTTTTTATCATAAAAGGAAAACTCATAAAATAATAAATTATTTTTAATCAAAAAATAACAATTCCCAAAAAAATCATTATTTCAGACCCAAAAATTAACATTCGAAAAATTAGTTTAATGTTTGTTCAACAAAATATAGCACAAAAAATAATGATTACTCAAAGTATGATTATTTTTTCTTGGCGATTAATAAAAACCTAAATTAATTATTGATTATATTTTTTACAGATATCGCTCAAAATTTTTTATGTTGTGACAGATTCATACATGACACTCAAAACTGTTCTTTTATTTACCTACATATTTTACAATTTTTTCCACTGAAGATTCAAAAATATTTATTATTTTCGTACTCATAGTTTCGAGAGCTGTAAATAAATCTTCCGTAAAAAGAAGTAACATGTGAAACTAATGACCCCAATTCCGTCGTAAAAATTCCCTACTGGGGCCAACGCAGCATTTATATACACAATGACAACTTCCGCTAGTATTTACGCCTAGAGATATGCAACCTGTCATTAGCGATATGCTTATGCAGCTGATACTAGCAAATAATCAAATAAAAAATTTTTAAAATCCATGACTTTGCAATTTGTATTGAACAAATCGGATTGAATATTCGCTAGCTGTGTAGCAGTGGCCATCCATCAAATATTCTACTTGTAAATTACTGTTGTTGTTGGTAAGTGTTACCTAATAACAATATTTCTATCCTGCTGTGAAAAACCAATCTACGATTAAAGTAGTTTATGAATTAGTTGTTAATGAGCGTTTCCTTACCAGTTCGAAAATGATTTCGAAATGTAGAAGAAAATAAAATATATACGCAGCTTGTGCTGCATGCCGATTATAGAGCAATGGCTACAGCTTTAACTTGGCCTACGGGTACTCTAAAATTCTTGCCAGCTCGGATTTTGCCATTCAAGAAACAAATTTCTGCCCGCTGTTTCTGGCTCCAAATGGATCCTAAGGGAGAGAATCGGAGGGGGTGGCATTTGGGTCGAGAACCCGGTGGTCTTCTTCACGGACGGACCGAAGCTAGACGAAAAGGTTACCCTTTGAACGGGCAGACATCTATTTGATAGCCAGGCGGCAATCAAGGCTTGGTCAGGTCGAAAATGATCCGCTTCTCTCTCAGCCGCCTCTGAATACTTTCGTATCGGACTGATTTGAGTGCCGACCAAAGGGACATTTCTAGGTCAACGACAGGCCAAAAGTTTTCCTCCTCAAAGAATACATGAAACAAGCTTCTTAACTTATGCAGAGACGCCTTTCACACTCTTATTTGGTACTTCACTGGACTCTACTGCTAACGTTAACAACTCAGTAAACTAAAACTTTCAGATACTACGAGGGTTGCCTTTTATATTTTGCGGCTAATAATGAAAACACAATCAAATATTAAAGAAAATAGATTTTTTGTTTTTCAAAATATTCTCCATCCAAGTCAATACACTTCTGCATTCGCTTGAACCAATTTTCAAAGCACTTTTGTCACTCAGAGGAGGATACATCTAAAAATAGCTGTTTGAAGGCTTCTACAGCTCCTTCAGGCGTTGAAAAACGTTGACCTCGCTTTTTTTTTTTGATGTTCGGGAATAAAATGAAATCATTAGGTGCCAAATCAGGGCTGTAAGGCGGATGACCCATCAGTTCGACCTTTTGAGTCCTCAAAAACTCTCTTGTGTGAATCGATACATGAGAGCTCGCATTGTCTTGGTGAAGAATGATTTGTCTTCGGCGGTTGGTTTTCCTTAATTCTCCAAAAACTTTTGGCAAACAAATGGTTGTATACCACTCAGAATTGACCGTTTTAAATTTATCTAGTGGAATAGTTGCGACATGACCAGATTTTCCGAAAAAACAGGCGACCATTTGCATTGAGGTGCTTCTTGCGCGAAAAACTTTTATTGGATTAGGCTCGTCTTGGAACACCCATACAGTCAATTGCTGCTTTGTTTCCGGCTCATATGCATAGATCCAAGATTCGTCACCTGTTACGATGTCATAGACGTGCTTTGATCCACCGCGGCTAAATTTCTTCAACATTTCTTTACACCAATCGACATGAGTCTTTTTTTGGGCAATTGTCAAATTATGCGGTATCCAACGAGAACAAATCTTCTTTACGACCAAATGTTCATGCAATATTGAATGTATGCTGGTCCCACTAACGGCCAAGGATACCTCTATCTCGCGATATGTCACATGACGATCTTGTATTATCAATTGACGCACAGCATCGACTGTTTCTGGCACAACCATCGTTTTTGGACGACCTTCACGAAATTCGTCCTGCAAAGATTGGCGGCCACGTAGGAACTCGTTGTACCATCGTTTCACAGTGGCTAAGTGTGGTGATTCAACACCAAAAGTAGAAGCAAGTTGATTGATGCACTCCTGTCTCGATAATCCACTCCGAAAATTCTAGTAAATTATCGCACGAAAATGTTCACGGGTTAATTCCATTTTTAGGCAATATGAATTTTTAAACTCACTGAAAAAAAACACAAATAAAACTCGTAAGTGAAAACGTTATATGCAAGTTTATGCCAAAAAATACCAAACTTTACGATAAAAATATCTAATTACAGCTAATCACATGTAGTGTTGCGAAGGCGCAAAATATAAAAGGCAACCCTCGTAGTGTCTGCCTTTTTTGCAACCTCTGTACATAAATGTGGGCTACACAATCTAAGGTGGAATACAAGATGAAAGTGCTACAGTTTATCAAGAATCTTCACATATTGGGTGAAGGGCCAAGCGCAATAGACCATAACAAAGTCGACAGTGCTCGATGGCCCCATAAGAATAATATGCAATTTAAAACAATTGATTGCCAAAAATTGTTGACCCAGTTAAACTTGAAAATATTTCTGCAGAACGATTTTAATCGATATAAATAGCAATCATTGCACACCTATCGGGTGAGTTATTTTATCTAGCGCCTCTGCCCTTCTGCGCGTGTTGAAAATATAGATACTTGTCTTATATATAAAAATCTCGTGTCACGGTGTGCATGGGCGAACTCCTCGGAAACGGTTCGATCGAATTTTTATGAAATTTTGTATGTCTATGTTTGGTAGGTATGAGAATAGTTCGTAAAGTAAATATATTTTATGCTTCCAAAAGGGTTGCCACCTGTTTGATATGTCAAATTTATTTAAAATATGCACAAGTTATATTAATTCTCAGAAAGAAGATTCATAGCTACCTTTTATGAAGGCTGCCACCTGTTTGAAAAGTCGAATATAATTAAATTATACACAATTTATATGAGATATTAAAAATATGGTTGCTAAACGGTTTGTTTCGGCGAGGAAAAGGCTCATGCCTATATTTTGGAGAGGGTTGCCACCTTTTTGAAATGTCGAATTAAATTAAATTATACACAAGTACACAAAAGGTTAAAATATAGGTGATAAACGGTTCGTCTCGGCAAGAAGGGTCAAGCTAACTTTATGAGGGTTGCCACGTGTTAGAAAAGTCGTATTAAATTAAATTGTACACATGGTATATGAAATGTGAAAATGTGGGTGTAAAACGGTTCGTCTCGGCGAGTAGAAGGTTTATACATATATTTTGGAGAGGGCTGCCACCTGTTTGAAATGTCAAATTCTATTAAATTATATAGAAGTATATAAAATATTAAAATATGAGCATTAAACGGTTCGATTCACTTAGGAGAAGGTTTATCTATACCAGCTATATTTTTAAGAGGGTTGCCACCTACTCGAAAAGTCGAAATCAATTTAATTATACATGAGTTGCGCGCAATATAAAAATATGAATGTCAAATGGTTCGTCTCGGTAGGAAGGGTCGTAGCTAACTGTATGAGGGTTGTCATCTGTTTTACATGTCGAAGTTAATTAAATTATACACAAATTATATGCAACATAAAAATATGGATTCCAAACTGTTCGATTCGCTGAGGAGAAGACTTATAGCATATAGAAGGTTGCCACCTGCTTGAAATTTCGAATTTAATACTTTATACTTTGCACAAGAATATTAAATATTAAATTATGAATGTCAAACTGTTCGTCTCGTTCTTAAAGGGCAATGAATGAATAAATATAAGAAAGACAACGTCTGCCGGGATTTTCTAGTAATAATATAAAACAATTCCAGATTTCTTAATTTTTACTACCACAAAAACATACTAAGTATGTACGAAGAACAAAAACAAAGAAAATTGGGAATGAAATCGCGGTTAAGAAATATTTACTATCATGGGAGAAAACCGATTTCATTTTACGTTGGTTTTTATTTCGTTTTGAATCTGAAGAAAATATCGCAATTCGAAGTAAAAATTACATAAAGAAAAGGAAATTTTTTCTCAGGTTCTCTTTTTTTTTTGCAGTGCTTATTTATTGCGTGGGCGCACAAATTTTCCTCACCTTCATTCTACACGCCATCGCCCGCACTAGCTGGCCCATAAATATGAATTGTAATTTTCTGTTTGTGACAAATTTCCATTGTCCATAATTTGTTTACTACTATGCAAATAAATATCATATATTTACATCTTTATGTAAGTACATAGATATTTTTTTCAAAACCAATTTATTTATGAGTGTGAGCGCTACTGAAGTGTAATACACCAGTTTGATGCGATAAAATCGGACAGTGGGTGGTTAATTGCCACAACCAAATCGATTGTTATGATAGCTAGAAGCAGTTGGGGATATTAAACTTATGACAGTTGTAAATTATACGTGACCTCCTTCCTTGGTACAAATAAATTTTCAACTTGTTATTGTATTATCGATAAATATGTAACACAGCTGCCAACCAAATCGCACCACAACACAACACGAACATTGAGTCTACCGCAGAGCTCTACCGCATAAAAAGTATCTACAAAACAATATCATAAAATCCTGGATAACTGTAAAAGTATGCACACATACAAAAACACATCTCAATGTAGTGACACAAAACCATAAATAACGTAGAAAAATAGCTTACGTATTCGTCATATATAAGTATAAATAGGTATGCATGTGGTAGAAACTAAAAAAATTTCCCAGTGGGAAATGAGTAATATATTCAGCCATAACCTGAGCAAAGCGAATTCATATAAGATGTAGTGGAATGAACAGCTGACCGATTTCGTTTCACGGCTAGAAATGTCAAATTACATGCATTTTGTTACATTATCTTTTGGCCTTATATTTAAGAAAGTAGTGTAATTTTTATTAAGCTCGAGGGCAGTTTTTATTAGGGAATATTATGAAAAGTAACAATATTTCAATGTGGTAGAAGTGACAGCTATTATTTCGTCCTCAGATTTCTTTCTTTCTAGACTTTAACAAAGTTTGAACCATGGTACACGGAGTTGCTACATGGTACATTAAGCCGCGCTAATCGTGTGAAAATCGTGTGAAAATCGAGTGCATGCTCATTACCCCTGTATCCAAAGAAACCGTTTGACTGAGGTTTCCAAATAAATTTGAAAGACAAACAATCAATTTTTCACTTTGTTAACAAAACTCCTAGTTGTTATTTATATTTTCGAATTTTACTCTTTCGCAGTCCAATTGATTTCGGGCGAAACTCATAATAAGACTGATTATGATTTTCCGAGGCCAATGAAACGATTTTTCGGAAAATGAATTAAATTCGTGTTTTTTCCTCGATGGGCAAATTTCGAGCGTAGTTCGGGGCTGTTTTGGGACCACTTCGGGACTGTTCAAAACTAGTTCAGTATTACTTTTGGACTGTTTCCGAAATGTTCCCGCACGAGTGCCAAATGATGCCGACCTTTTCCGGGAAAAGTCCAGCAACGGTCACAAAATAATCCTGAAATGGTTTCGCATTACAAAACCATTTTTCCTCACTTAGAATAAGTATGTAAAGACTTTTATAATATATATATATATATATAACAAAAGCTTGACAAGAGGCCTCGCGTAGACCGATTTCTGACCATTTTAACCCGAAACACGCATCTCTTAGCTGTTACCAGACCTAATTTAGAAGTATGTGCCGCCAAAAGGCAGCCCTACTATGAGTATGAGTATGGATGCCTCTTCCTTCAGAGAAAGTAAAAAGCTCGTAGGCTTAGTATTGTCTGATATGTGTACAGTTCGAGGTATCGTTTAATTGCTTGAAAAGACGCGAATACTTCCTAAGTAATTTAATCTTTTATATGTTTGAGCCCGTTATGTCCCGTAACCCAAGCCCACGGTTTTGACCACAACCAACATTCCAAAAGTCTTTTTATACTCCGTTACGATCTTAGCTCCACCCATCGGCCAACATCCCTATCGGAGCTGGGCACTAGATCACGTAGTTAGTTCGTCCAGTCAAAAAGGACGTTTGCATTCCAACTGTTGCGAAGCACTGAGTCCTGCGGAAATTGTGAATGCTAGATTCTTAGTAGCTAGATTTCCGAGCAGCTTATGTAATATGGTGCAGAGTGCTGTTGTTGGTCCGTAAAGCTCTTATCTCTTAATGTGCGGTCTCTTCTCCGTAGCCACACACCACTGCCCCATAAAACAGTATAGACCTAACAATTGCGATGAAGATCCAATGCAAAAGGGTGGAAGGCAGATCTCTTGTGCAGCCAAACATCTTTTTACATGCACTCTTGTATATTGAATATCCAATACAGCTTTTCCAGCGCGATTCGTAGATATTTCCTGCTTTATTTCATTTGTAGCCTTGCTTCTTCAAGTTTAGGTTTATTCCTTACCGGTGCTTTGTATTTCTCTATAAGTGCTTCGTACTGAGAGGCATTTACCACCGTGGATTACCGATACATCCTCTGCATTCACTGTAAGCACCACTGCTCCTCCCTCATGTTCGCCCCATTGCGTTGAGACCCTTCTACAGTTAAGCATGTGGCTTACCCATCTCGTTCGGGTATAGTTTAGCCCCACTGAGGTGATTTCCTTCTCTATGGCTTGCGTCGAGTGGTTGTTGGATTTCCGGATTCCACATTTTCTGAAGCCGTTTCTGTACGACTAACGACGCTGGGCAAGGCAATATCCACTGATCCATAATGCAGGCATACTGCGCCTTAGAGATTTGTCTCTCGTCCAAATGATGCCTAATGTGAACGGCTGTGAACGTCTAGAATGAGTGCCTCCTCTTTCTCTCTCCCGATGACCGCAACGGCTAGGTCCTCTGTACTGTAATTAGACGACATAAATTAGTAGAGGTTTCTTGCTTACCTAGACTGCAGCTTATACCCTGCCTTCTAAAATCGTACAGAGAACATGGCATACTACAATACAAATTTATTTTAGTTATAACTTTAGTTATACAAATTTTGGTTTATTATTTATTTTCAGTCATTATAAAATTTTATTTTGGTGAAATATACATGGATAGTTCTCCCTTGACAGCTGCAAGTTTTTGATAGAAAAATTCTTGTTTGCTGAAATTTGCAACTCTCCTGGGTTGTTACTCTTCCGCTCTTTCGCTCTCACTTGCAAGTTTTTTGGGTTATTGAACGCTTTTCCAGTAAAAAAAAAAAATTGCAATTACTGGTAACAATTCGTAAATTTTGTTTGATATTGATTAAATAGAATAATACCAGAGATGTCTTTCTGGTTTCCCTGCAGGGCACTTATTTACCATTTGCTTGCATGAGAGGTTGTGTGAGTTTACTCAGGAAAGGGTAAACATTTTCGACAGACCTTTGCCGTTTTTCCCACGGATTATGGCGATAATGTATTCATATCTATGAATATAAGTATAAGAATACATTGTTCACAAGCGTACACTTTCGATACACTACATGTCAAAATTGTAAGCATTTCCGAATTTCACGAATATTCTTTGTCGTGTGTGTGTGTGTGTGTGTGGGGATGAATTTTTACGATTACTGCTGGGTAAATACATTAAGAGGAGCGGATATGTAGTACATAATATAAAAAATAAAACACGTACATTTAGTGCCGACAAAAGACCGTGAGTTGCTGTTGTTTCTTAAGATTACTGTTGCTCAATTAGAAACAGCATTGATTCAAGCTTTTTAGCTATGTGTTGTGTCTTAACTTTCTCTATGTCTTTATAAATCCTGTTTGGCATTAAATTAAGTAAATTTTGAAACTGTGGTTCGATAGGGAGTCCCATTTTAGAATTATAACAAATTTGAATTTTCTCTTGTCAAGCACTGCTTATTTTTTCTGGAAACCCAGGGAACTCTGGAAACTAAGGCACTCTACTCGCTGTATGTAGATAGCAATGTGGTCGGACAAACAAAAATTGATTGCCATTCAACAAGAGGAGTCTCCTCTCATTCCTTTATCGAGCTCAAAGTGGGACCGCTTTTTCATTCCGAGAAATAAGGTGTTCTACCGATTGTTTGTTGAAAACGTATTTAGAATGGAAAAATTAAGAATGGAAAAAACGAAGCAATGTTAAAAGTTGAATGAAAATAATTTCCAAACAACGGATTTGGGCTAAAAGCGGCTACTGCATAATTTTGTTTATATATGTATAAAAAAAATATGAAAGGAAAACTACTGATGCAATTATTATTATTGATTTTTGTTTTAGTCATGCGATAAAATCTTGTTTTCCAAAAACACCATGTTTCATATTGTTTCCTTTTAGAGTGATCCTTTACCTACAAACAGAAAAAAAAACTTCGAATATCGGTAATTTTTTCGCAAAGTTATCACTTTTTAAACAAATTTTCAAAAATTCCCCACGACGGAAGAACTCAAAACCAAGCAAAAAGAAAAAAATAAGTGTCTCATCGATTTCGACGTAGAAACTATAAAAAAAAATTTCATACAAAAAAGACCTGACCCTAACTGCCTGGACGAGGGTTAAAAGCGTCACTCCTAGAGTCGTTTGTTTTTTAATATTCACAATGTATTTAGGCCAATTTTGATTCATACATTTTTTTATAGAAATATAGTTCAGAATGTAACATAAACTATGATTTAAATAATATTAAAATATTTCTGAAACTCAACTTACCACGTCAAGCTGTAGTGGGATCGAATAAAAAATAGAAAGGGCTTCCTTAAACTTCGAATAGGCCGAAGTATTTAGCAGAGATTTTTGACGAAAGCGTCAAGTTAGGGTTGTAATTTGGCAAACGGAGTGAACAAACCATATAATTCAAAGATTCATACTTTATACAAAATTCACAAAAATTTAACAAATTTAAAAAAAATGTCATTACATATTCAAAGGTTGCAATTAGAATTTGTAGAAACTTTTCGAGCATGCAGGTTTGTAGCTATATAAAGTATAAGTTTTAAGTGGCTAAAAATTACCGTTCGTTTTTGATGTTTTCTTTTCTGATAGTGTTGCACATTTTCTTTCATATAACGCACGAACAAAATTCATCGAACATCACGAATTTTTTTTAAAAGACAGCAAAGTTTCGACAAGGATTGTGATTCCAAATTATAGTGATATCAAATGAAAGAATTATAGGTATCAAATGAAATAACGACATTATGTTTCTTTTATAGAGTAAAATTTTGAGAAGTGGGTTATCATTTATTTATTGTGAAATTTTTGTTTTTTGTTTCACAACTAACCAAAACTATGATACGATTTTTCGATTGGAAATATTTCAGAAGTTATAGCTATTCACTTTTTTTTTATTGTAGAATATATTTCAATTTGATTTATTTGCTCTCGATTGGTAATACCGATTCTGTTAATTTTTTAAACACTTAAAAATTATGTTTTCTTGCCATATTAATTTGCCAATATTTTATAATTTTATTTTTGGAAAATCGCTTTTTTGGCATTCTATAAAAAATCATTCGCAAAAAAAAGTTTTGGCGCAATACAATGAGCAAAATAGGTGTTACCAATCGTGAGAAAATAAATAAAATCCAAAAATTTTCGAAAAATGAATTAAGCTTTATGATGTACATGCCGCCAAAGACTTTTTTCACTCAGCATTACTGGGTGGCTATACGAAAAAAAAAATGGAATTTCGAAAAATTCAGAATATTTAAATGTTTTCGTATAATGAAAAGTTCATACATTGTATATTACGAAATCATAATCTTATGTATAAAAATGTCTCTCCTAACGGCTCGACCGATTTTTATGAAACTCTGTATGTATATTTCATATCAACAATAATTTTTATGAGGCCATTTATTTATTAGGAAGTTATTGAAAAAACAACAATGGTGGAAGTTAAAATAAAATAAAAATTATTTTTGATATAATAAAATAGCCCAAAAGATTAATATATGTATGTATGTATATTTCATAGGTATAAGTATAGCTCGTAAAATATATTTTATGTTTGAGAAGAGTTGCCACCTTTTTAAAAAGTCTAATATATTTAAATCATACACAAGTTATATGAAATATGAAAATATGGGAATCAAGCGGTTCGTGTCCGAAAAAAGATTAATAACTAGTTCACTTTTATCTTGGCATCTGTTTGAAAAGTGGAATTTAATTTAATTATACACAAGATATATGAAATATTCAAATACGGTTGTCAAACGGTTTGTCTCGGCGAGGAGAAGATTCATACATATATTTTTAGGTGGCTTGCCACCTCTCTGAAAAGTCGAATTTAATTAAATTATAAACAAGTAATATAAAATTTTAAAATATTGAAGTCAAACGGCTCGTCTAGGCAAAAAGAACTTTATAAGGGTTACCGCCTGTTTGAAAAATCGAATTTAATTTAATTACACACAAATTATATGAAATATGATAATATGGGCGACAAACTGGTAGATTCGCTGAGGAGAAGACTTATAGCATATAAAGCGTTGCCACCTGCTTGAAAAGCCGAGTGTAATACAATTTTACACGAATTATATGAACAAGTGAAATATGGGTGTCGAATGGTTCGTTTTACTGAGAAAAAGGTTTATAGCTAGCTATATTTTAGTGAAGTTTCCATCTGCGGAAATTTCGAATTTAATTTAATTATTCACGAATTATATGAAATAGTAAAATATGGGTGGGAAAACATTTGTTTCGCTAGGTATATTATGAAACTAAATTTTATGTATGTAAATTATACTCAAGGTGCATACCTATATATATTTTTGAAGGGATTGCCACCTGTTTTTATTTGACAAAGCTCAGAAAAAAGCCATGAAGTTAGAATGGAAATTTTCAGGGTATAAAATAAAAATAAATGCTAAATCTATCATCGAAAAGGGCAATATTTATATAGTAAAATTATTCATTCGGCTTAAAGAGATTGCGTTGGTATTTTATATTGAACTGATTTTCGGATTAGCAGTTATAAATGTTAAACAAAAAAAAAACGAAAAGTCTGAACTTCTTATTTACGTTAAGATTTGTAATTAAATTAACAATAAATTGAGGCGTTATTTTAGTCAACTAATCCGCATTTCAAAAAAAAATTGTCAGCCTAGAAAGCTAGGCGATAGAAGTGAAACTTCATGGATCTCGATGGGCACTTGAAATGAATATACTCACCCTAGCCAGCAAGTTTTATGAGATAGAAATATTTCCCCGATAACAGAAGCCACTATTCATTATTCTGGAATTTTTAAGGGTGTTAGGCTAATGAAAAAAGATAATTGATGTTTTCGCCTCCATTTATAAAAAATCTATTCATTCACTTCCATACTTTCATGTTCAATAAAAGATACAATTGATCTGATTGTTGAGTCTTTGGGATCATTATTCATTTTTAAATTAAATTTACTTTCTAAAAATTGTACAAGTGGTTGAGCTTCTTCCGAGGCAAAATTGACATTAAAATCACCGCTTAAAATCATTGGCATAGTGTGCAAATCTTCTCCTAATTCTGCTGCACCAGAGGGAGTACATGCCAATATATGCAGCTCTATGTATGAATTTTATTATATCGTTAATTCTCTGGTTCGGAGTGATGTAGAGAACAATCATTGCCCCACTCTGTCCGCCCCCTCACGCATGCTACCCCTCTCTCGTTTTTTCCTACTCCGAATCTGTCGCGTTGTCGTTTCTCTCCCATGTCTCCTTCCGTTCGACTGCCCCACCACGCGCGCCATCCCCTTCCTTTTCCTGTCGATTTTCGTTTCATTCGATATTGGAATTACAGCCCAACGAGCGCAAAGAAGTTTCACTTCAAAACCCTAGAAAATGAGTTCAGCTACTATGGCTCCCACAAATTTACAAATTTCAATTTTAATTAAACTAAATACACATGAATATATGAGAATTTGAAGGGTGCTCCAATTACAAGTTTCTGCTAAGAAGAACGAAAAATCACACTGATGCTCGAAACAGAAAAAATTTCCATTGGCACACTTCATTTCTCACAAATGGCTCGGGGATTTTCGCCTCGATGGTTTATGGATTATAATATCTAATAACTAAGTGGTTGTTGTAGATGTTGGCTGCATTTATTGAAACCAAAGGTCGCCAAAATTTATATAAATTTCAGCTTATAAAGTAATTATAATTACGTAACCAACTTTGCCAGTTCTTTACAAAAAAAAAAAAAACCTCAACAGATGGATTCAGTTATGCCATAACAAAAATACAAAAATAATAAATTGGTTCTCCATTTCATTTGAGTATCCTGAATAGCCATACCTCGTAGTTTCATTCGCCATTTAATGCGATTATTGAACAAATAATATAAATATTAATGGAATCAATAAATGGTTGTCAATGCAAATATTTACAAATGGAATTAAATTGGATAACAATTATATTTAAACCATTAATAATATGCACATAAATAAAAGCAGATACCCACAAATATTTGTGTAGAAAAAAATTGTGCATGTATTATGAATTGAATGAATATGCATAGAATATAGAAAAAATACAAGCAAACAATCATTCATTTTATTTACTTAAAATGAGGCCACCTTCGTGCCGCTATAAATTAAGAAACCACAATCGACGAACATTTATAATTTAAACTCACTTGATTTTGCTTTAAACTTTTATTGAACATTATAATGTAAAAATTATAATACAGTTTTCTGCTTCTTTTTCTGTTGTTTGTTTTTTTTTTTTTTGAATTTTGTTTTCATGTGCAGGCAGCAGATGTCAGCTGCCATATTTCACGCCATCTTTTCGAACATTCCCACTGAGCTTCGGTTTTGTTTTTTTGTTTGCCGCTTTGCCTAAAGTGGGACAAACAAAAGTGGCATAAAAATTTATTTATAAATTATGCACGCGATTTGCTATACTCCGCTCATAAGCAGCATTATTTATTGGTTTGCTTCAAAATCGTGCCACAAACACAAAAACATACATGGTGTATTTTACATACTTTAAATTACAGTTGGCTATGGGCCAGGCTTCTGGTAGGGGCCCGAACTGCCTAGCCCGAAAGTCCAAAATAAGCTAGCACGAGAATGAACGAAACAACCTGATAAATCACGGCAGGAATTTTTTGTTGGCTAATTTTGAGATAGTAAGATATTTTTTGACCAACTGTCTCAGTGAAACCTAAAGATAATCTTTCGCCTGCCGGATCATGCAAGTGGCTTTTAGGCCGAAACGTTAGCAATAAAGAAGGCCGTAAGTTCCGCTATGCAGATCTACGCCCGCGAGAATGCAGGTGAATATCGTCGCTGATAGCCTAGTTTCTATTTAGACACGCTTTTCTACCTCGATTAGATCTTAAATAGTCGGATGAACTAACGAGGCGCGGCTCTACAATGAAAGTGCCCCAGGCGGTGGTCATGGGCACCTCGCTTAGGAAGATAAAAAAAACATTTAGGATAACCCGGCTGTTCTGGGTTCCCACGATCAAACTAAAATCAAACAAATTGCCGGCAGTCTGGACATTCCTATAGGAGCCCATGCCGTACGGATTGCCTTACCCTTAGATAGAGTTTGTCGCTCAAGGCAGACCGTCCAACACTTTCTGTGCTAGAGCTCAGTTCTCACAGGCATGAGGCTAAGGACACTCGGCAAACAATTTATGTGGAATATTTCAAAGTACAGTCGCCTCTCTCCTGTATGACCTACTATTTGGCCGATTTGCGGTATCAAAAACCAGGAGACAATCCACCTAAACCAATATATCATAAAAATTCAGACTGTAGATTAAAAACTCGAAAAACACGAGCAGAAATTGAACAACGTTTGCACGCTAAATGAAAATGGGGAAACAAAATCCATTGGGAAGCTAGTCAGCTGATAAGGAACCGCACCCTGAATTACAAATCCGAAGTCACTACGAATGAAACCATGTAATCTGTGGGGAAAGCAGTACGGGAAGACAGACGACTCAAAACTAAAGAATTAAAAATTATATTTGAACTTTAAAAAACACAAACAATTTTTTGTTTAACTTTATCCACATCGTTATGGTCAGGGCCTTACCTGATTTATTTCACATGTATTTTCGAACACGTATATTTCCACGGGCCAAATAAATAGGCCCGGGCCCATCTTCACCTTAGATCACGAACAACTTTATCCTTTACAGACCTAGACTTAATGCCATAAATTCGTAGATTTGTATGCACGTATTTTCGCAAAAGTGTGGCAGTGCTTTGTTTTCTGTTGACATCTTTTACATGACAGCAACGCTCCTTACCTTATAGTAATATCATACACGGCGGGGGGCCACTCGCACGCTACCAGCAGCAGCAGCGCACTTGCACCTCCCGCAACTGTTTGACTTGGGTTCTTTGGCATTTCTATCGTTTTGACAGTTTAATTTTAATTTTATGCCAAAAGTCAGTTCACTTTCGCAGTTGTTTTAGGTAGCCATTTTGGCGCGACATCAGCATTATATTGAATATTTTATGAAATAACCTGCATTGGGAGGCATTTATGGTGCAAAAATGCTTACAAATATCAACATGCATATATCTACATATATATTTACTCGCACGACTCTACATTCCATTAATATATTTCAATCGCCGAAAGAGAAGACTCAGACTTTGAGTTGCCGCTTTGGTTGGCTGAAAATCGATTTTCGGTTCATTGGCCGTGCTATAAACTGATTGCGGAGGTACACTGAGTTCGTACAAACATACATATGTATGTACAATATGTAATTGTAAGTGGTTTACAATTTATAAACTTGCTGCAGTTTTAAACGAAATTCCGTTCTTAGTATGCAATATGGAACATAGCGTGGCATTTTAATTGCGAAAAGTTTTCTGATTACGTTTTTCCTACATTTTTGAATTATTTTGTGCAAACAAGGGTGACTCATACTAGATCGTTGAAAATTGAAACAGATGGCACGTCATTTTGATTCCAACATTTTGCGCTTGCCAGGAAGCATCTTTCAAACGAACCTTTCTAATTGATTTACTGAATAAGTTTTTTGGGACGACTATTTAAAAGATTCAGCGAACAACTTAAGACAGGATAAACGAAGATGCTTTCTTATTGTGTCTAGAAGTTATGCATTAATTTGAAAACCTAATTAAATGAAGCAGTTTTGCTAAAGGGACAAAAAGGTTTAAATTAAGTGTCTAAGTTTTGGCGAAATGGAACTTTATGTTTCCTCAAACAGAAGTATGTGAATAGAAATTATTTTGATATGAGATCCAGGCGGCAATACAGCGGTCCTAAGCGTGAAATTAACTGAAGCCATAGTTTCATGCGCTGTATGGTAAATACCGCCATCTTGTTAGTACCGAATGCCGTCAAGACTACGGAGTTTAATTTCAGACACCAAGCAGTCCATTGTCATGAAGCTAAGATTTTTGTGGGCCCAACAGATACTCTTTTTGGCGCGAAAACTTATTACTCAAACAAAAAAAAAAACAAAAGTTTATAAACTATAATGAATACTCATCTCTATTAATTGGAATCATTCAAAGGTTAAGTATTAGAGCTATCGTCGAACGTTCTGGTCGCCTAATCGCCTAATTCGAAAGGAACAATCGGCAAGGGAAAGTTTCATTAGTCTTGAGACATGAAGGATAAACAAAAACCAAATTCCAAGAAAACATGAAGTGTATTTCATCTCATGAATAATATTATTCTTCTTCTTAATTGCCGCTATAGCCGATTAGGCGATTTTAGCCCATTCCAACATAGCGACCGCCGTAGTGCTTCATCCGGTGGATCCCGGGTTCAAATCCTGGCCGGGACAAGTAACATCAAAATTTTTAGATAAAGCTTTTTTCTAATAGCGGCGTATTTCTGTCATGAAAAAAAAACTTCTGAAAAAAATCATTTGCAGTAAGACGCACACCACAAATAAGTTATATAGTTATTATTATTATTATTAACATAGCCCGCCGGTCGTGCCTTTCCCTTGCTAACTGGCGTCAACCTGTGACACCAAGTGAAGTCTAGTCCTTCTTCAGCTGGTCTTTCCTACGGATTTTAATTTCTAGATCTTCTGCGATATTTGCCGTTGAAAAGACGTAAAGGTCCACAAAATTTTGGAGAATCTTTCTCTTGAATGCTCCAAGCTTCATTTCGCCCGAATTTGATAGCCTCCATGCTTCTGCGTCATACACCATACAAGAGTGAGACTTATAGAGTGATGTTTTGGTTAAACGGGAGAGTGGGTTTCAAGGCCTACTCAGCCTAAGATAGGATTTGTTGACAATAGAGATTTTTCGTTCGATTTCGCTGCCAACATTTTATCGGTGCTGATGCTGGTTCCAAGATAAAGAAAGTCCTCTACTTTTTCAACACTATAATTGTCATTAGGGACGTGGGAGCCAAGACACGAATGTGCCGACAGTTTCATTTTGCTCACGTTTAGCTTCTGACCCATTAGATGACCCCCAGACCCCCGATGGTGTCCATGCCATCAATATATGCCAATAGTTGAAACTTGGGACTTCGGTTTCATTTTTGCAGCTGAAATTCTTTTTTCCAAGATAATTTTTAAGAAGTCGCACGATAGGGACACACTCTGTATGAAACCTCGTGAGGTAGCCTAGGAGAGATGCATCCCAATTCCGAAGCAGTTGGTGGTGCTCTTATTTATTCTGACATAAGCTTGCCCCGGTC
Source organism: Anomoia purmunda (assembly GCA_951828415.1). NCBI lineage: Eukaryota > Metazoa > Arthropoda > Insecta > Diptera > Tephritidae > Anomoia > Anomoia purmunda. The sequence continues at coordinate 43,329,678 of OX639995.1, forward strand.
GTAAAACCTTATGTAAGTCATCGTTCTTTTTGGTTGCATTTTCGGGTGTTTTTCGTATCGGACACAGGTTCCTATCCTGCACATAGGTAGCCTGCGACAAGATAGTGATCCGAGTCGGTGTTCGGTCCTCGGAGCATACTTACATCGATACACTGGATACATGTCTTCTATCTACCGCAACATGGTCAATTTAGGTTTTTGTTTTTCGATCCGGTGACAGCCGCGTAGCCTGGTGCTGCTACAGGAGGTCTCGTGTGACCATAGATCACTTCCTTACCCACCACGGAATTGAAGTCCAAGCACGATTTTGATATCGTAAGTGCGTTCTAGACCCTCGTAAAAGAGAAGAAGATGACGACTGTAAAGATTTGTATAAGATTGGGCACATATATATTTCGTTATGTGGACTAAAAAGAGTTGCCACTTGGTTTGAAGGAAAAATTCAATTAAATCATTGAGTGAAATCAAATATTGCTATATTGGTATCAAACGAAAGAGGTTTAATAAAGATTCGATTTCAAAATGGTTTGAAATAATGTTGGTAACTGTTTAAAGATAAATTAAGTTGAATTAATAAAGAAAATGAAATTTTTACAAAATGGGCGTCCAACTAAAGGTTTCAAGAAAGCTTAAGTTCAAATATATTTTAGAGAGGGTTGCCACCTGTTTGAAAAATTTAAATCAAATATTGAAAAAAAAAATTGAAAAAAATTTATTTTGTAAATAATTTTATAGAGGTTGTCACCTAATGAAAATTAGTAAACTAAATGAAGTATTACGGCATGGGAGTCAATGGCATAATACAAACTAATTATGAAAATGTGTTGCCACCCGTTTCAAAAAATTAATTTACTTAAATTTTTAAGCATGCTGAAATATAAATTTGATACGAAAATATTTTTGAAGAGGGTTGCCACCTTTTAAAAAAACATTGATTCAAGTTAATTGGTTTGGTAACTGAAATTCTACTATATTTGTGTGAAACAAAAAAGCTTTCAGTAGGCTTCGTTCGAGAAATATGTGTATTTGGAGTGTTGCCACTTGTATACAATTTTTTAAATCAACTAAATTTTCAAGATAAGTGAAGCAGTATAATACTAGTTTGAACTGATAGCGGTTGAAGAAAACTTAGACTGGATAACATTTTGTAGGGTTGCCAACTGTTTAAAAATTAAATACAAATTTTTTAATAACATAAGTGAAATCCGGATATATATAGACATATATTTACACGAACGTTTTTTAAAAGCAGTTTAAACAAGAGTTGCCACTTTACCAAAATTAATGAAATAAATTAAATTAAGTATAATATATTTTAATTGTTATGATAAATAAATTTAGTATATGCATTTATTTAATTTATTTATTTCCATTTAACATTTGAATTCTTAACTTTAAACCGAAATCTGTGCGAGCGAAGCCGCGGGTAAAAGCTAGTGTATTATAAATTCTTATCCGTTCAATTTAAAAGTGCTTATACTCATATTTGTCCATATGTTCGACTTCCCTCACAAGATGAGAAGATTTTTACCCAGCTTATAACTTGCCATTCAATAAGGCTTATACTTGTAGCAATAAATATTTTAATTACTAAGCAACTCAAATAAAAATTTGCACCGCAGCCTCATTATATGTTTCAAAAACCGGATCGTTAAAAACATATATAGCACGTGTAGTTGTCGCCAGTCAATTAAATTTGAAAATTCTGCAATGTCTTCACTAACCCACCCACAACACTGTGCACCACTTTTATCCTGACTAAACTAAACTGGTGTGCGTGCGAATCACCGTGTTCGGGGACGTCAAGTGGCGATGTCATCGACAATTTATATAAATACTCTAACGTACTACTTCTGTATGTACAGTTATGTGAAAAATAGAATCAAATTAATTAAAACAATGAATGACGTTAAATATTGCAATATGGGTATCAAATGACAGAGGCTTAAGAAAACTTCATCTCCAATGTGTCTTAAAAGAAAGTTGCCACCTGTTTAAATACAAATTAAGTTAAAATAAAAAAAAAAACAAATTATGAGTGCCAAGCTAAAAGTTTTAAGAAAGCTAAATTTCAAAAATATTTTAGAGAGGGTTGCCATCTGTTTAAAATAGTAACTAAAATTAAAACTCAAGTCAAATATTGGCATATGTGTCTAAAACGAAGGAGGCTTTCGAAAACTTTATATTGAATACATCTTATACATAAATATAAAAAAGCAAACGAAATTAATATGATATTCAAAGGAAGTAGGAATAAACTTAGTTATGAAAATGTGATTGAAGAGTGTTGCCACCTGCATAGAAAAATAATTTAATTAAATTTCTGAGCTTAGTGAAACATATCAGTTTAGTTGTGAAGCGAATGCGTTTATTCGACAACGGTTTTGAAAAGGGTTGCCACCTGCTTAAGAAAGTTGATTCCATTTAATTGAACTTCTATTATACTGGGTCAAACGAAACAGGTTTAAGGAATGTTTACCAAGGAAATATATTTGGAAAGGGTTTCCACCTATTTAAATTATTCAAATTCAACTAAATTTATAAGATAAATGAAGCATTACTATACTGGTTTGAATTGATAGAGGTTTAGGAAAGCTGGGTCTAGGAAAAATGTTGAGGGGTTGCCAGCTGTTCGAAAAATATATACAAATTTATTATTAGGTAATAAAATTGAATTGTTACGAAAAACAGTTTTAATACATTTATCTAGACACATTATTGAATAGAGTTTTTCTTTGATGAAATTATTTATTTAATTTACTGTTTTCACTTGAATTCATAACGTTGAGCCGAATGCCATGCGGGTGAAGCCGCGGATAAAAGCTAGTGTTTAATATATTATTATTATTATTGTTGGGGATTGTACACTGCGACCCGGAGATCTATTGTGTCTTTTCATGAATTAAAGAACTTAAATAAGTCCAGCACCCGAGATAAACTTTAGTATGGAACCTAAATCTCTGGACTTCATACTGCCATCCGTTCTTGGATATTCACCCAGGTACCTTTTGTGTTTGTCTATTAGTGCAGGACACGGCAGCAGTTTCTATTTATAATCTGCAGTATTCAGTTTGGTCACATGACATTTCAACCTGCAGAACCCATTTAATAATTTTATGGTGTTCTTCGATAACACTATGCATTCCGTTGGGCTTTCTCTTATTCCTTGGCCAGTGTGGATAGCGCTCCCATTCCAATACTACCAAAAGGATCTGGGCCAACAAAGGGAGTTGACGCTCCCTTTTTCGTGAGTTTATCTGCGAACTCGTTTCTTCCCCGCAAGAAAGTTTGCCCCGGAACACAGAGAATCAATACTCGATTGTTCAGACCAAGTGTGTTCTGTTTGTCAAGGCACTCCATCACCAGTTTAGTAGATTGATTGATTGGTGAGATTTGAGGGCCTTGAAAGTCCCTTGACTGTCTATCGATATGGCAATGCTCTGGTTCCGGTAGTTGCGGGTGGTATTGAAGAACGCACATCTTTCTATAGCATAGATTTCTAGACATGGCTTCCGTGTATCTCACTCCAGGGCCACATACACTTGCCTCGGTACCTTCTTCAGTTAATGAACCATCCGTGTACCAGGTTATCATACTCTGGGTTATCTTATATGTTTCAGATATATTCACCCACTCGTTTTTCTTACTGAGTTCAGTTTTAAACCTTTTTACAAAGTTGATCTCTAGTTGCAGAATTCAGGGTATTGCTCCGGTAGAGTGTTCATCACTCTACGACTCCAATACATCTCTGCCCCGATAATGCATCATTTTCAAGATGGCCCTCTTCACTTGAGTTTGAATATGAATGTGAAGAGGTTTTAGATCCAACAGAACTTCCATGGATGCTGTCGGACAGGTTCTCATGACTCTTGTTATGCTAACACAGGTCAGTTTTTGCAGCTTTCTGAGTGCTGTGATGGTTCATTGTCGTTGGCCCCGTAGGTAATCATGGGTCGTACAATAGCTTTGTATAGATCCATCTCAGTATATACGGCGAGCAGCCCCAGCTCTTTTTTTCTGCCATAGATCTGTAAATCATGATTGCTCTTACAGCTTTCTTACTTACTTCCTCTAAGTGTGGTTTCCAGAGCAGCTTTTGCTCTAGTATCACACCTAGAAACTTAGCCTCTCACTGCTAACCACCATTCTCCATTCTCCGTTCATTCCAATGGGCTTAAGACATTCAAGTTTATATTTCCTTGTAAATAGTACGGCTATGATTTTCCTGAATTCTCATTCAGTCCCACGTTAGTGTACTATGCTTTGGTTATATTTAAGCCTAGTTGTATTATCGTGTTCTCTCTGGCTCTATCTGCCATTAAAGCGTTTTTCATTTGAGTTTTTGAAACTATTAGATTAAACAGAGTTGGTCAAAATGTCGTGCCCTAATTTTTTTCACACAACAGTAAGTATACCGTATTCACAAGTGGGTGCAGCTACTCATACTCATACTCATACATATGCGCGGACACGTGCAAAAATCCATGAGCATCTAAGCATCTCCTTACTAGTCTCATCTATGTTTGTGCAAATGCTATTGGGGGAGGAGGGGTCGCAAGGTGTAGCGCGCTGGGTGGCACAGCCTAACGTTAAGTACTCCTGATACGACAATATACAAACTACATAGACGGATAGTATGCAAATAGTTGTGTGCTTGTGAACACTTGGTGCCACTCAGCTACTTACATATAACAAGTGTGGTTAAGTGTTTGAGGTCATCAGATATGTACATATATGTAGATATATTTACATATATGTAATACTTGAATATGTACGTTATGTAGTATGTACATATGTCCTGTGGCTGCGAATATTTGTATGAACTTGAAAGAAAATTTGTATGCAAAAATTGATATTAATAATGCAAATTAACATGGGTTATAATAATTTCCACTACTCCCCACTATTGTCAACACTTCTGCACTTCGATATTTTCCGCGACAAGTACTCCATGTATTTGTTGTGTGTGTGCATTTTTTTTTTTTTTGCTATAAGCTATGCAAAGTGTGTCCTTCCTAGCTGCTTAATCGCGTGCTTATGTGGCTAATAAAATGTTCTTACTGCACACAACTTCTATAATATTGTAATGCCAACTAATAAGCTTACTCTACATATGCATGAGATTTGTGTGCTTGCTGTTTTTTTTGTGGTAGTTTAAACTGACCGAATTTTGCATTTATTGACGGCCAACAAGTTAAAAAAAAAAAATCCAAACTGGAAAATCAACTAGTAGTAGCAGATTGGTGCGGGTTTAGTGATTTTGAAAGCACAGAAAATACTAGAAAATGTTTTCAGCTATTTACCGATTTTCTAAAGAATTTACTGCCAGTTTGCACATTTGTGTTCGGTATTTTGATGAATCATCAAATCTTCGCGTGAATTTCTTAGAATTTCGTTTGCAATTAGAGCGCTCGATTAAAAAATATCTTGAAAGCAGTCGCGGATTTTAAGAAAAATACCCAGTCCATTCATAAGAGGGGCCAGTTTTATGTTTCGCAGAAATGTAGTTTATTTTAACGCTACTCAATATCCATTCTCGCTTAATTCTCATCTAAAGGGTGTTTCTTTTAGATGTTTGGTTTCAATGAGGCAAAACTTTTTTCGGAGTTGGTCTTTTTGACAGCTGCTAAATGATTTACACTCTGTTTGGTTTGCCATTTGTAAAAATTGAAGCCAAACGATCATCAAGCGCATCGCACGTTCGTTGAATGGACCCAAAATGAGATGTCCACCGATCCCCACCGATTCACAAGAAAATTTTGTTCAGCGATGAAGCTCTCTTTTGGTCGAATGGGTACTTTAATAAACGAAATTGTCGCATTTGGAGTGTTGATAATCCACAAGCGGTTATTGAGACGCCGTTACATCCTCAAACAGTCACTGTTTGGTTTGCTCTATGGGCTGCGAGAATCATTGGCCCATATTTCTTCAATAATCAAGCCGGTCATAGTGCTAGAGTCAATGGGGATTAATGACTTTTCGTGCCTGAATTGAAGACGGCGCTACATGCCATACAGCCAACGAATCAATAAATTTATTGAAGGAAACTTTTGATGAGCGCATTAGCTCGCGTCGTGGGTCTTTGGCGTGGCATCCAAGAGCGTGCGATTTAACACCGCTGAACTATTTTTTGTGGACTTATGTGAAGTTGCTTGTCTGCGCAGATAAGCCCGAGACGATTGATGTCTTGGAAGAGAATATTCGGCGCGTTATTGCTGATATATGACCACAATAGCTGCAAAAAGTGGTCGAAAATTGGACCTATCGGCTGGAATTTATTCGAGTCAGCCACGGCGGTGACTTGCCCGGAATCATTTTGAAAGCATAATGGCAAACCCTTATCTTTATAATAAAGCTGAATTCGTGGTCATAACATTAAATTATATGCGTTTTATTTCTTCTTAAAAACCAAATATCTAAAAAAACACCCTTTACATTCTTCAATTAACTACAACTTCTGCAAATTTTCCAGTGTTAAATAAGACAAATAGTATTTAAGTTCTGTCATAGATTTTCATGAAATACGAGAGGATAACATTAAGGATGGTTACATCCTCGTCTCGCGTTTTGTTCAGCACATATTTCCATAGCAGGATCTAAATTCAGTGATCTCGTCACTGTTCTTTCAATGTAAGGGGTATAAAAATTATTTAGGGTATTCTCAGCTAAAGAGGTTCGGCGATAATCTTTAACTATTTTCAAGGAGCTCATGATAAGCTCAGCACTAGCTGAATAGACTGCAACATTCGCGAAAACTGTATATAATCTTGTTCGTAATTACAAACTCCAAATAATGTAGTGTTGTTTCAATCGAAAAATCACGATTTTCTAAAAGATAGACGCAAATGAAGCTAGTCAGTTCATGTTTAAGATCTATAGCAAATACTTTCGAGTATTGTTCCATTAATGAGATAACACTGATTTGCACATTGTCTTCTTCTAGAATCCTTGGATTCTCGGATATCAGAAAACTGAAAACATTGTTAATATCTCGAAATCCTACCGCCCTACTAAAAGGTCGTAGTAACTGATTCGATGCTTTTCATGGGTTTCCAAACTTGAATCGGCAGCTTTTTCATCGAACATCACACAGCCTATTTCTTTCTATTTGGGTTTCGCCTTGAAGCCAAAATTATCGTACGTGTTTTCCCTTCTCTGGTCCTTCAATTACTCATAAGGCTAAGCTGAGCTGAATGCTACCATTAAAGTAGATAAAAAACAACAAATTCATCGAGGATTGTAACGACCGGACATTCATGATATCTTCTCCAGATACTACTTCTCATGAGAGTTCATACTCTATTGGCAATTCTCCTCTAAGCGGCAATTGAGATTAACTATTGATTGATCAATTTCGTAATTAAAAACGCTCTGTAAGGGGCCCTTCTTCTTGAGGGTCCCAGTCAGCAATGCCTCTTTTGGCTGACCGTTAAATACGCCACTGTTTGGAAGGATACGAGGGCTTCTAGTCTTTTGAGAGCGATTTCAGTGCACCTCTCAGTCGATAATTATTTTTTAAACACGTGATGAAGATCTTACAAAAGCAATGAGCTCAGCAGACGACGTTGTAAAGAAATTTGAATGGATGCTTATTATAAAAGTCTAATACACATTTGAAACTTTGTAGAAAATTTTGAAAATTCACCAAATTTTTACTACAACAACAAACTTATTACTCAGAATTTGAAGGTATTTAGGTCAAAATTACCGTTAATTTTTGATAACTTTTTTTGTGCTGGCTTTTGCTTACATACAAAAAAGAATATTTCGAAAATAGTTACATAGTAGGGTGAAAATGCATCACACCGCCAACAAAAAAAATATATCAAAAATCAATGATGATTTTCAACTACATCAAACTTGCGCTTTATTATACTACATAGAATTAAGTTGGTATAAAAGTTCATAATTAGAATGTTTCTATAAATTCTGTGTAAAAAGTTGTTGTAAAAATTTGTGGAATTTTCTAATTTTTTTTTTAGAAAATCCGCAAATTTGTTTTAGACACAAACCAAACAACCAAACTTTCGGAAACGTCAAATAATATAAACTTCTTCTAGTGAGAAAATTTTAAAACGGAAAAAATATTTTGTTTTTGAATTTTTTTGTTTGTAAGGGCTAGCGTTAAGATTTTGATTGAAATTTCGGGTTGTTATTCACCGAATCTCTACACATTGAAAGCCAAATAGAACGTAGCCATGAGTACGAACAAAAATATCTGAAAAAATCAAAAGATTCTGTAGTTATTTATGTAATCCTCTCATAAATACCATGCACCCTGGAAATTTATTAATTTTAGTACGTTTACAATACTTGATACTTAGAGCGGTTTTTCTTGGTACTATTTTTGTAAATTATGTGAATATTGTTATATTGTAACAACTCTATGCCTTTTAATACACTCTAAATTAATATATTCGAGATGTAAAGTACAGCAGTAGAACTAGATCTCTGTAAAATATGCGACAACCTAATGTTTTATACTGATTTTTTTACGCCACATAAATAAATAATAATAATACAAGTAACTACTCACTGTAGGAGCTGCAAGAATGACGAGGAGGAGGAAACGATCTTGCATTTACTGTGTAAGTGTCCTGCACTGTGTGTGGATGACCTTAGTGAGGTTTCAAGCACCGAGGTAAATTGTCTGTTGAAGTTCATCAATGAGGCAAACTGGTTTAGTAAGGGGTAATTTCTTTTTGGCTGGTACAAAAACTTTTCTTTGTGGTAACACAATGGGCCTAATACTGGCCTAAGTGAGCCGCTGCAGGCAGCTGCCACTCCAACCTAACCTAATCTAACTACTCACTATGTGTTTTTGGCCATAATGAAGTTAAGAATTATGTGCAAAAATATTTACTGAAGATGTTGATGAAAATGTAACAAACAAAAGTTATCGTAAGAAAAGTAAAGTAACCGATATAGTTTGTTTATTTTTCTCAGCTGTTTATTGTCAAGTTTTTATTGGTTTTACATGCAATAACTTTTCTTGACATATCTTACTTTCTTTCAATTTTCTGTTTTTCTTTTACCCTCTCACTGCTAGTATTTAGTATGGAAGTTCTTCAATAAACTAATTGCTATAGAATGCAAAAACTTAGTCGTATATGGTAGGCAAATGTCATAGTAAATTATTGTACATTCAATTCTGGAAAATGTCAATTCAAATACATTATATTAAGTACAGCTGCTGCAAATGCGCGAAATGTATGCGCTTCGTAATTGAATTTTCCAATTTCAATTGGCAATGCTATACGACAGCGAATATTGACAGCTGCTAATAATAATAAATTAGTTTCTGTGGTGATAACTACTTAGAAGTGTATTTAATTATATAAATTTAAAATTGTCCAAATTTCTATTGTATTCTAATACTTTGAAAATTTGCATTTCTATTTTCTTTTTATTTACCTTTTTGTTGGCTTATTGGAAAAGTAAATAAAAATCTCTAATCAGCTCTTTTTAAATGCACATTACTCACATTACCGTCTGTCGGCCATAATTACATTAGCATTTAAACTATGTTAGCATAGCTACCTGTCTCGCTTCTTAAATTTGTGTAATTTTGGGCAAACTGTCTTAAGTCTTTTTTTATAATTTTCATAACGAGATTAAATGTAAATTTAACTAGTTATATCTGTGTGTGAGGAAGGGACAGCATCTCATTTTTATTTAATGTATTCGATAAAAAAAAAACAAATAAGTTTCCAAAAAGTTTATTTTACATAATCTTTTTACATATGTATGTATATTAGGGTGCGTCAATTTCCAAGAGTATCATAACTACATTAATAATGAGATTTTTGATACTGGCTGTTTTTGATCTTTCTTGGAAGGTTGAATTACTCAGCCAAAATTTGACTGGTTTTGGTTTCTGAGATATCATTGAAAAGGTACTCGTTTCCAGGCCTAATTTTTTCTCAAAAATCTCAATACTATGATTTCTTGGAAATTTTTTAAAAATATTTTTATGTAGACCTTTAACGCCAACACTGTTTTTTCAGGGATTTTTTTTAAATACAAAAAAACGAATTTCGTTTTAGGTATTTTCAAACTCGTTCACGAGCCTAAGAACTAGATCAATTTGATCACTCCGATGAATTATACCCTCGTCTTTGTCTCAGCGAGGAGAAGGTTTCCATCTAGGTTAGAATATGAAATGAGTTGCCACCTGTTAAATATTAAATTTGATTGAATTAATTTATTTTATGACTACAGTATAGATCAATCGAAATGATTTTAAAGGGTATTCGTTTCTAACCTATGTGAACGCGGGTTGCCACCTGTTTAGAAAACCACATTAAACTTGAATTAAAGGAATTAGGTCATTTAAATATTTATCACAATATACATAAGTGGAAGAAGTGTGAAAATAATTTTAATAGAGTTGCCACCTATTTGAAAAGTCGAATCAAATTCAATTATACACATGTTATATATAGGAGATATTAATATATTGGTGTCAAATGAAAAAGTGTTAAGAAATATTTAATGGAAACATTTATGATACTTTTGAGGTATTTGAAAAGAGATGCCACCTGTTTCAAAATTAAGTAAAATTCAAGTTATTTCTTAAGTTAAATGATTTATTACCATATGCATATCGTTCGAAATGGTTTAGAAAATGCTTGATTTCTAAACTACATGTAGGAGGGTTGCCACCAGTTAAAAAAACAAAATTCCGCTGAATTACGAGAATTAGACTAATGCAACACGTAATACAATTTGGGGATTTGGGAATCAGATGAAAGCACTTTGACACAGCTTTATTTCCAAAATATTTTTAAGGAAGGTTGCCACTTATCAAAATCTTAATTAAATTAACTTAGCGAGCTAAATGAAATCTTCAATATGGGTGTCAAACTAAATGGTCTCAAACTAAAAATCTTAATTTCAAAAATATTTTTTGGGAGTGTTGCCGCCTCTCACAAATAAATTAGCGAGTTAAATTAAATATTACAAAAATGGTGTCGAACGAAATATGTAGGTATTGATTCCACGAATTCATTTTATTACCAACAACTTACCGTATCAATTCAAAAGCGTGTAGTTCACTCTGAAAAAGGTTTTCCTTCATTTCACTATAAATCATACATTGAAACTGATATTTATTTTTAGATTTTTGAACCAAGAACAGGATGGTGAAAAAATGTCGTAGCGACTTTTCAAAATAACGATTAGAATCCTTGCAATGCGTAGAAGTTGATTTCCTCATATTTTTGAAATTATAAACTTTTAATATTTTGAGTAAGAAATGGTGAATTTCGATTTCTTTTTAATACAACAGATCTCGTATTCTTTGCTTTTTATTTTTAAGGCAGTGATGGAAATAAAGTTGATTGAAGTGTCCATATCTTTTTTGTGTGAAATTATTTTTTTTAATGATTTGAAGAACAATGATACTTAAGTAGTATGGTCAGAGAACCAGAATAATCACTATTTAATCGTTGAGTTTTAAATTTCTATAATTCTACAAGTCTTTTGATAACAATTATGGGGCAGATAAATTTTTTAAGTTCTCGATATTTGTTCGTTTGGAACTTTTATTATAAAGGGTTTTTCATAATAATAATGAGTGAGAACAATTTTTTAAATTGATAATAACTATTATTTTGAGACTTATATTTTAAAAGTCTTTCGATAATAATTATCAGCGAAATAATTTTTTTACGTCTTTCAAAGACTTGTATGATGAGATTTATAGGTTAAAAGTCTTTGTGTAATAATTATGACTCAAACAACATTTTTAAAGTTTTGAAAGACGGAACTATATCAGAACCCAAAATAGTACCGAACTAGTCCAGAAGTGATCCAGAACTGGTCCCGAAACTATTTCGGAGTAGTCCCGAATCACTCCCGAACTCATCCCGAAATGGTCCTAAAAAAATTCCGTCCTTCAAGCCTTAAACAATTTGTTCTTACTCATAATTATTATGAGAGGACTTTTATTATATAAATCTCAAAATAGAAGTCTTTGAAGACCTAACAAAGTTACTCTCGCTGATAATTATTACACTGCGAAACAAAATTTTGCGGTCGGAGATTTTTAAGTCGATTTAGGGTAATTTGGGGGCGCTGATTACGAAAATAATATCAGTTTTGTCGAATTGGCTCTAGTTTTTCAGATAAAGACTTTTTAATATTTCACGAAAAAACCTAATTAAAAATACCAATATGGATTTAAATTATATTTGTATTGCACGCCTGTATAAAAATAATAAAAAAATAAAAAAAATATATTCTTTTCATTAATTAATTAAAAAAAAAATTACAAAAAACTTTTTCTGTAGGACCTCCTATGATGTCGTTGCTCAGGACAATCCCGTATTAAGTTCCAGCAGTAGTCTGCCATCATGCTATGACCGATTGGAACCGAAGCAAGTTTATTTCCATTGTGTAGCAACACACATTTCAGACTTCTTATTGAGCTATCTATAAAAAGCCTTCAATGTTCGTGATTATATTCGGGAATGGCCATAGCACTCAAGAGTCCAGAAATAGTGTTACAATATACAAGATTTTTGTTTTAGCCTCGAAAGCCAGAAGTTCAGACGACTTTTTTGATAAATTCAAGTCACGAACCAAGTCATTGAACTCTTCTGTAGAAAATCCCTGTTTCGCACAATTACTTTCTTCAAACTCACTTTCACTGCTATTTGTAGGATTTTCTGATGTCTCTGACATTTCAACATCATCACAGTTTGCAGCAGATGATTCTAAAAATACTAATCATTTAAATGATTAGTTGGCTCAATCCATATCATCGGAGCTCCAAAATGAAGACCTTTACGTCCTTCTTGGCTCCAGTATCGCAAAGATGCTACACAAGATTTACTGACGATACTGGGCACCCAATATTTATTCTTTTGTGCAAGGTTTCTCCCAAAATATGCTTCATACGTATTTTTCACAAACTCTGTGATTGGTTTTCTTTGCGTTTTAAGGCAAAATTTCCCACATATATGAAGAATAATTAAGTTAATGCAACTGGAACTGGCTGATAATTATTATGATAAAACTTTTATAATACAAGACTATGATTAATAGTTATCGATTACTCGAAAAACTTATATCTTACTATAATAATTATTGATTACTCTGTTCTCTTATAATAGATATGTCTCGGAGTACGGTCTCTGCTATCAATAAAAATCAAGTCAAGTAGCACGCCCATATTTTTCGTACGGAAAAGTAAATAAATTGAAAAAAAAACTTGTAACATTTAACAAAACTATTTGTTTCTATTTCAAAACTATTTATGCTTTCCAACAAAACAGAAATTATTTGAAAGCTTAACGTTAAGCTAAATGCCATGCAGGCGAAGAAGCGGGTAAAAGCTGGTGCCTTTTGTAAAACAAAAAATATTGTATTTTGTATCGCAAACATTTTCTGTATGCAAAAAAAGAGGTGTTGGATAAAGTGCGGTATAAAAAACCCCACACATTTTTGCCATCAGTTCAAGGACTTCCCTGTTTGGTTCATTGCGTTGATGTCTGTATGTCTGTATGCAGTATAGTAATTCGTTGCCGCAATACTCGTACACGCATTCGATAATACACTTTAATTTGCTGAGTAACTGGTGCATTTTAATTGCCTCGCATTTTCCCTGCAAGTATTTACTGAGATATTTATGTATGCAGTCGTATGTGCTTGGTTGGCTGCGTCCAATAACAATTTGGGAATTATTACGTATACGCACTGGTGTAAACGTACAGCATTTACATATGTACATGCCCCTTAAATAAATTGAACGTGTTTTACGACGTTATTAAACTTTTGTTTTTTAAACTACACCGATTTGCATTTAACAGATTTACATTATCTGTATGTGTGAGTATATTATACACACATTCCTATACATATGTATTTTAAGTATGTATGTGAGTGCCCGTCACAAAGTTCGGGTTGAAAGGTAAATTGAGACAAATTGTCGTCTACAAAAATAAGGTTAAATTAACCATTTATCTATAATGACTGTGTATTAGGCTGAGCCGAATTTTGTTTTATTTCAATTGAATTTCATTCATGAAAAATCGCAACATTCTAGATTGGTATTGATCCAGCACATCCAGTGATATAAAGACTGTTATCATTTTTTGATGCATACTTTCAGGCTGAATGCAATAGAAATAACTTATTCAGCGATATGTGTTGAGGTGCAGAACGCTTGTCGTTTATTATCTTCTTCATATTCCAAATTCCATATTTGATCGAAATTATGGCGATTTTATTTATGTATTGCATTCAAAGTAGTGCATTATATCTGTTTCTCACTGTGCCAATAGCGGCTTGATAATTTCTTTCTGTAATTTTACGTGTTCTAGCTAAAATATGTGAAGCAACAGCAAAAAACATAAACGACCCGGCCTAGTGTTAACGAGACACCAAGTAAAAGGTATTTCGGTTAAATGATTTTCACACACCAATGACTCGGAAAGGGTTTCTCAAAATGCGATGTACAGTTTTACAAGAAGAAGAAAAATACTTTAATTTAAATTTTATTGATGTTAAAAGCTAATGCTTGGCCAAATTGGTTTAAAACTTAATAAAAGAAATACCTATGCGTGCAATGCTCATGGAATTAGAAAAGTTTGCGATATTTAGTCCTAAATTTGTGTTCGTATTACAGTGAGTACAAAATGAGGATTTTTATTTTTTCGGTTTTTCGTGATATACTCATATAGCTTTAAGTTAGTGTCATACTAACTGCTGAAAAAGTACAAATATTTTTAACTTTTCATTAAAATACATTTTCGAGGTTACAACCATTAGTCAAAATTTAGTTAAAAAACTAGAAAAACACAGTGTACGTTTGTTTGCCAATTGGAGACGTTGCTCCATCTGTCATATATAGCGAGTGGCAATATTATCACCACGTTATTATTATCGATGCTGTTGACGGTTGGCACATCAAGACGGTTTTAGTGGGCTTCCTCATGAATCACAGTATATCAATAATTTACCATAAGTTTTTTTTTTAATATTCATTTTTAGCTAGGAAGCTAGCATGTCTTGCTTTTTTGTACAATTCCAAATTTTTTCCTACAACTTTCGGAATTTGAAATGAAAATTTCTGAATGGTAACTTTCTGAATTTGAATTTTTTTCTGAATTTAAAATGGTAATTCTGAATTAGAATTGCAACTTTCTGAATTTGAAATGGATACCTTGAACTTGAATTGTAGTTTTCTGAATCTGAAAATTCGGAATTTAAAACTGAAATTCTGAATATGAATTGCAACCTTCTGGATTTGAATTGGAGCTTTTTGAATTTAAAATAGATATTCTGAATTATAATTGCAACTTTCTGAATTCGAAATGCAAATTCTGAACTTAAATTGCACTTTTCTGAACATGAGTTTCAGTTTTCTGAATTTGAAATGGGAATTCTGAATATGAATTGCAACTTTCTGAACTAAAACTTAAAAAGGTGTAGTGTCTCCAGGGAATTAAAAACAAAAACTAAAAGTAAAAATTTTGCATGTCTAGCAAGCCAGCAGCTTATCTGTAGGGGAACACACCATACTAACCCCATCAGCTGCAGTGGCTTTATTGTCCTCTTGTAGTTAGTTTTTTAAAAATATTCCCGAAATTAAAGGCGTTGTAGCCATTGATTTAGACACATAAACAAATTCACCTTTATGCTATAATAAAGTGCTGTCAGTTATCTGCTCTAGTCGGTGAAGTAAAATATTGCCAAAAATATATTCTAAAAATAATCGTTAGTAAAGTACTGGAGACGCAAAAGTACTTAATATTTCCCAACGCTAATCTACATGAATGCTATTTAGATGGCAAGTGAGAACAAAAGATTGACAGCCACTGGATTAAATTGTTTAAGTACATACATGGCAAGTGAAAATAAAAGATTGACAATCACTGCACTAAAGCGAGGTTCGATATTGCTCTTACCGAAAATCCCATAACCGCTATAAAATTTAACTATTTTCTGCAGTCTATAGAAGAAAATGATTGTGCTGAATATCATGTAGACATACATATATCTTCAATAATTTCCAACCTAGGCGTAATTTCCGTATCAAACACAAGTTGCTTGTATTTCTGTCTATACAAAAGGTAAAGATTACATATTTACAAACTGAGAGTAGTTTGTTGTAAATTGTATATATATACATATATATATATATAAGTAAGTACGCATGTACTCTATTAAATATACATACGCACATCGGTAATACATATTTCGTAATTGCTACTTACACTTTGCTAGCTGAATAGTAGAATAAGAAATTAACATGTTTGTACGAAATAAGTAAAATGAATTCTGACATCATTTACTACTGATTTCAAAGAATGAAAAATGTTTTACATAAAATACTTGTTATAAATTAAACTATTCACTAGCAGTAAGCTCTTCTGCTCAACCTGCCAAGGCTTGGGATAACTTCTATTGGCTTCTTGATAGCGAAAGACTTATGTCTGCACTTGCCAGTATATGTAGAGCTTACATATATCACACGTATATTTTATATTTATTGCCGCAAGGGTGTTTGCTTTTGATTTACATATTTTGTGTCATCAGTTCTGAACCTGCGGTCTTTCAAATAATTCCACTTGTATAATGCGAAATCCACTTTGTATTTGTTTTGTCTTTATTTTTAGTCACCAATATTGTTGATTTGTTTTTAATTTCAGATTTACATAACTTAAATAATTTCAGTGGGTAAAGTCAGTTGGGTCTTATTTTATTTCATGTGGAAACTTTTTTTTGTATTCGCCGCATTGTGCAAAGATAAAGCAACTGATGTACACTTTAAAGAGTTTCTTCGAAATATTTATGAAATAAGAGTCGAAATGTAATATTGAGGCTTGTGGGAACGATTCAAATAAGGCTATGGAGACTTTTCGCTTTCTCGCCGTCGAACCAGAGCTAGAACAAAAAATGAGAAAGAGAAGATAAAATGAAAGAAAATTCTCGAATTGCCTTAGCTCGAGCAAGTGTTGTTTTAGAACTTAAAGAAATCCTTTGAATTCACATCATCTAGCTCTTTCAGGTTACCAAAATAGGATTTGCACAGAAATGTCATTCTAGTTCTACAAAAAAACTGAACAGCTACAGAGGCCATGTTCCACCGATTCTTCGCTTCATCTGCGGTTAGCTTAGAAACGTCCGTTCGATTCATTTTAATCATAGTTAAAGATCGTTTGACATCGAAAGAAAGTCACGGACTTTTGTAAACCCGGCATGATTGTAAGCTCTTTCACTTGCAGTTAGCCAAGTTGACGCGTTGTTGGAAGATACTCTACGGCTTTTAAGAGGGTCAGGCCATCTAGTGCGATAAAAAAATCGATTTTTTTTTTATTTTACTAATGAATGAGTCTACCTTCAAAGAATATCTGTACGAGATTTCAACGCTCAATTCCAAATATTGAGAGAGCTACAGAATTTCGAAGAAAAGAGTGTCAGGCAAGAACAAATCGGAGCGCGAAACTTTGGAGCGCGTTTTCTCGAAACCATGTTTTTGCATCTTGCGGGTATGATTTAAAAAAAAATCTATCAACCATATAAACGCGATTCAACGACTATTTTGTACCTTATAAAAATCCATGGATAACTCCAACATTTATCAATATTTTTATCAATATTTTTAAAGTTTGGTTAATTGTAGTTTTTTCATTTCGCCAAAAATTTGTTTTATCGAAAGCACCTTTTAACGGCTCTTTAGTTGGCCGCACTCCCTTAAGATATTCAGAGCAGAGCTATCAATGTACTCATTGCACCGCTTCACTTGGGACTGATAGCCCGGATCGCTACCTGATTATCTGAAAAAATATCGATGCTAGACCCAGGACGTTTCGACGCCAGTAGAGTTCTATATAGCTCATCCTACAACAAAAGCATAGAAGTTACACATTTCCCTCAAGGAAAATATGGAAAGTTTCTCTTTGGAAATAATGTAGAAACATTCCTCTTCGTTGCTTATCTAAACAAAAGAGAAGTTTCGAATCGACATTGTTTCCATTTCGATTCTTAACAGGGGTTGAGGAAGATTAGTGGAGACATTTTTTATACAAATTTGTCTTGGTACAATAATGTCAAATTGAATGTGAAATTTTTAAATTGTAATAATAAATACATATATCTTTCGTCAGCTATAACTATACCTAATTGTTCTACGAGATCTTGATTGCTCTTCGGAAGAGCCCTTGCATATCATTTTTTAAGCTATATTAAAATCTTCACAAGCTTTTGGTCCATGCATGTCATGAACAACGGGTAAGCAAGTTTTCCAATGCATTCCATAGAACGAGAAAGGAAATCTTTCAATGCTTCTTTGGAAACTGTACAGCATGTATGGATAAATGTTTCTCTTTCCTAGAGGGTTTGTTCACTCATGCAAAATGTAAATTCGATACTAATAAAATAAATGCCATGGAAAGGCATTAGGATAAATTACACTTACACCAGATAAAAATATACAATATACTGTAGAATTTCGGAGTATGAACACTAATAAAGTATAAAGATAATATAATAGAGATATCAATTATTTTCTTATATACATATGGCTTTAGTAATCTGTATTTCGCGTTTTATAAGTGCAATTCGGTTACGCTATATAACGTAAGAAAGATAAGGCAAAAACGTAAGGTAGGTGGCTGAAAATTTGAATGGGGGTTGTGGTCCTGATGCTCTAGCAGCTAAAATCACGCACAATTTTGGTTTCGTCGATTCCTTTCCGGTAATTTTGATACTAAAAATCACGCTCTTGAAGGTCAATTGTTGAAAATATAGAGAAAATAATGAGAATAAGGTTGAAGCAAAAAACTCCATGAACCGAATTTCCTTCTGAGAATCGCTGTTGAATCGCAAAAAAAAAAAAAAAAAACGATCAATCTCTGAAGCGGATGCTTATTGGTGATAAAAAGTGAGGATTAACGATCAGGAAGGTTTTGCTATGTGTTTGGTGGGATTGGCAGAGAATCATCTACTATGAGCTGCTCCTTCTTAATTGGGACAGCAATTCAATCGTCTGAAGGAAGGAAGCAATCGCCTAGAAGCGGTCAGCTTTAGTCATTAAGAGAGGAATGGTGTTCCATCAGGATAACGCCAGGTCACACACATCCATAGTGACTCACCAGAAGCTCCGAAAGCTTGTTTGGGTGGTTCTTATGCATTCTCCTTATAGTCCGGACCTGACACCAAATAATAACTACCTGTGCCTGTCTATGGCGAATGATTTTGCTGGCGAACAATCGACTGTTTCAGTTTTTTGCTAATAGTGACGAGGATTTCTAGGAGAGTAGAATTATGAAATTATCTCAAAAATGGCAACAAGTTATCGAACAAAACGTTTCATATTTTACCTAAATGGGAATATTCTACATAACTGCGCTAAATATAACCTTCAATTTAATGCAAAAATAATGGATTTCATTTTACCTTACCTTTTTAATATATATGTACTTAAATTTAGCTGATGCTCAAGATATAATAGGGATATATAATATATGAATTAATTTTACGTATGAACAGCCTACCTTGTATCTTAAAAATAAACTATTTTTGAAACTTATAAAGCCGATATTAAAACCCGTATAAAATTGGTTGTGAAATCATAATACGAATAAAATATTCGAATTGTCGTTTTATATGTTTAGCCCTAAACAAATTTTGACTTAGCCTTTTTAGCCGTTTTATTTTGCCTATCTGGTTTGTTTGCTCAAAAAGTTCTGGCAACACTGGTTATGACATGCACCATGCTATTTCAATAGTCGTATTTTCGATAGGACTTCGATTTAGGGCCTCTGCTTTGTTATTAACACAACATCTTGATAGTTTAACTAAAGTAAAACTAAAGCTATACGTCAATTCCTCTCGGCTATTTATTAAGCCACACACACACACTAACAATTATCCAAATTACCCAAATAACCGACCATTCTCGGTAACTATATGCATGAAAAAATCAAATCGATAAAACTTTATTACTTTTAAGTGCACGTACGCCTACCAACAACTACATATGTATATATGTATGTATGTAACTATGCGACGTGACCGATTTCGTTGGATAGCAATTTGGCTGAAACTCAAAGTATGCCACACCTTACAATATATACATACAAATATACAAACACACGATTACATGTAGATTAGGTAAAATTACATTTTTAGCCACTGAAATATTGACATTGCTGTTTTCATTATTTCGGCTGGATTGTTTTTTGTAGATAGGTAGTTTAATAGATATCACGGGGTTTTCAATAGGGACGCTACAAAAGTAGAGCGATAGTGACAGCGAACGACACCATATTTTTCCCCGCTCTTTTGACATTTCTCTTCAGTAAGGTTTGCCATTTCATCATGGAAAGATATACGAGTACGATCCAACAACGAGTCGAAATTATTAAAATTTACTACCGAAACTCGGAGTCAATGGCCTCAACTTTAAGAGCGCTACGTCCAATTTATGGTCGTCGTCATTTCGGGCTGAATGGCTTCGTCAATAAGCAAAATATGCGTTATTGGACAGGCAGCAATCTACACGTACTCTATGAGTCAACATTGCATCCCGAAAAAATTACGGTTTGGTGCAGTTTATGGGCCGGCGGCGTCATTGGGCCGTACTTCTTCCGTGATGATCAAGACCGGCACGTTACTGTGAATGGGAATCGCTACCGCCCAATGATAACCGAATATTTTTGCCCCGAATTGGATGAAATGGACTTGGACAATATGTGGGTCCAACAGGACGGCGCCACAAACCACACAGCGAATGTCACAATCGATTTATTGAAAACCAAGTTTGGTGTACGTGTTATCTCACGAAATGGCCCAGTCAATTGGCCGCCTCGGTCGTGCGATTTGATTATTTCCTGTGGAGCTACGTCAAGTCTATGGTCTATGCCAACAAGCCAGCGACGATTGTTGAACTTCGTACGAATATCGAACTTGAAATCGCAGCAGTATCGGCCGATTTGTGCTTGAAAACCGTCGAAAATTGGGTTCAGCGTCTCGACTTCTGCAAGCGTGCCCGTGGTGCCCATGCAAAAGAAATCGAGTTACAAACATAATGGCATCGAATGTACTTTCACAGGAATAAAGAATTTAATTCATATCCCAAACCGTTTTTGTTTTATTTAAAAAAAAACTTTTGTAGCGTTCCTATTGAAAACCCCTGTATATCTATGCATACTCGTAATATATATAATATATAAAGTTTTACGTAGTTTGTTCACAATTTTTTAAATTTCAAAAACCACCAGATAAAGGTGTAGAGAAGCGTCATGCACATCCATCCATCCATGTATGGCCGCCTACGCAATCTACACCCAATTCATACTAATACACCGAAATTTATTTACAATGCATTAACTTAAAATGCATACATATATAAAACGTTAATTTCCAATTCACCTCTCCTGCTACTGTCCTTGCCACTCTACATACACCTGATTTGCCGCCCTCTTTCATTCAAGACAAGAATGTTAGATGTTGAAAAGGTGTGGTGTCCGAGAAATATTCGCTTTCTATCCATCATATACATCCATAGTTGACTGGCCCCAAATGACCAAATGACCAACGGCATTGCGGCGCTAAGCTTCAGGCAACAGCAGGTGAAACGTAAACGAAAAGCAACAAGAAATTATCATTATGAAAATGTTAATGTGTCCGCAGTGAAGTGCTCTTACAGGACCTCGGCAGATAGCAGATGATTATGGGCGATGGCGATGGCTATGGCGATGGCTATGGCAGATGTGGTGAAGCGTCATGGATAGCGAACAGTATCAGAGTGTTTCTAAAAGTTAAATTAATTGGATTTTTTTTTTTTTGTAAAGTATTAGAAAATGCGTAAAAGCGAAAAATAGTTACGAGAGAAAAATGGGAGAGTGGTATCAAAATAAAAAAATAGAAAAATAGAATAACTGAACGCACGTTAAAAAGAGAGCGTGCAACATGAAGACGTCAAATGGCCCGATGAATCTAAAATAAATAATGAGAATGAATATTAATTCAATTCAACTAATTGCGTATAGAGCCTTATGTTGGTGGAATAATTTACGTGGAAAACTTTTATTACTTACTGCCAACAACTAGCAGTGAATAAAGCGCAGGCGAACAAATGACTGGCATTGAGTGCAGCTCTAGCTGACCATTGATGCACATTAAGGATGTTCACATTTGTTAAGTGTAGGATATAAATACCTCACTCTTTTATACCTGCTAGAATTTTTCTAAGTTCAATTGTTTATTCGTTCTTTTTTTATATATACTTAGTTAGAAAAAAATAATATGAATTACACTCTGCTCTATGCGCCAAACGGAATGGGGTTTATTATTATTTTCTGAAAGTGGACCTATCCAATGGTTGAACCCCAGCTGGGTTTGTAAAAGTAAGCGCGATTTTTTTTGTTGGCCTAGTAATGTTTACTTGCTCCGGCGCCTATGTAGGTTTAAAAAAAGTGGAATAATGGTTATAATCTAAGGTCTAAGCTTTATATATAAAAATTTCGATAGGAAATATTTTCGTTGAAGAAACCAACCCGTTAGGTCCCATCCAAAAGTGTCATTTTGACCCTTACTTCAAGTAAACCCAAAAAAAAAAAAACAAATTTCCATTTCTGCAATCGATTCTTTTGATTCTATTATAAAAAACCTTTAAAGCCGCACAGAGATGGTTTTGACTGAAAAAATTAACAAATCATTAAGAGAATTCTGCTTAAGCGATTTTGGCCGAGTTGAACAAATCACGCTAGTCGCCCCTTCTTATGCTAACTGGCGCCAATTTGGAAATACCAAGTAATGTCAAGTCCTTTTCGTTCATCGAGAGAGGGATTTACTGTTAATTTGCCTACTCAGCCCAAAGTAGCACTTGTTGGCAAGAGAGATTCGTTGGGTTTTGATGCTGACCTTGTTGTTGGTGTTAATATTGGTTTCAAGATAAACAAAGTCCTCTACTTTGTCGTAATTATAACTGTCAACAGTGACACGGGAACCAAGACGCGAGTGCGCTGACTGTTTATTTGATGACATGAGGTACTTAGTTTTGCATTCGTTCACCCCCAGACCCATTCGCCTGGCTTCTTTATTCAGCTTGGAAAATGCCGATGATATCGATATCGGAAGTTGCACACTCTTTTAAAATATTTATTTATCTCTGCAGCTTGAATTATCTTTTCTAACATAAGGTTAAAGAAGTCGCACGAAAGAGCATCTCCCTGTCTGACACCTCGCTTGATTTCAAACGGCTCGGCTCCCGTTTCTGACGGAGTTGGTGGTGTTGCTTAACGCAGCCGTATTAGTTTTGTCGGGATACCAAATTGAGGCATTGCGGCAAATAGGCAGCTTCTTCTCCTGCTATCTAAAGCGGATTTGAAGTCGACAAAAAGATGGTGTGTGTCTAGTCCTCTTTCTCGGGTCTTTTCCAAGATTTGGCGAATCATGATGGTAGATTTGCCAGGTCTAAAGCCACACTGATACGGGGAAATCATTTCGTTTACGCTGGGCTTTAATCGTTCACACAATACGTTCGACAGAACCTTATATGCTATGCTGAGGAGACTGATCCCATGGTAGTTGGCGCATATTGCAAAATCACTCTTTTCGTGGATTGGGCAGAGTACACTTAAATTCCAATTAGCTGGCAAGCGTTCGTCCGTCCAAAAACTTTACTAGCCCCTAGCTACCGGACTTGAACAGCTATGCGCCAGACCGTCAGCCGCGCTATTGTCGTTCGAGTTTCGTCCAGGTCATGAAACAGTACTTCGACTTTGGTTTCATTGATTGGAAGATCGGGTTCATCATTTTCGATGTTTCCCGCGGCATTACCATTAAGTAGTTAGTAGTTGAGTGTACTCTGGATGTCGGTCATCAGGCTGTCGTTTTCATTCTTACAGGAAATTGCGCCGGCCTTGAAACCTTCTGTAAGCCGCCGTACGTTCTGATAGAAGTTTCGGGAATTTGCTATCGACATCATCAGCATTTCGAAAATGGTTGTTAACCAAAGTAATTCAATTTGAAGGGATTTTCTAAACTATTACCGTGGCATTTTACTCAGTTTGACTCATTGACTTGGGATAAGGACTCCTTCGAAGATATCAGATTTAATTGAATAAAATTACAAATAATTTTGTTTTGAAATTAACACCTTAAAGACGGAGTTTTATTTGTCCAACCTGATTTGTTTTCGTAGAAATTTTAGCATAGTCTGATAGCTTGGTTTATCAAATTCCACTAACCCGTTTTTAATAACTGCAATTAATATTTTTCAATCCATTTTCACTTCTATCAAACCTCAACCGATGGACTCCAACTGCTTGTAGTGGGTTTTTAAATGAAAATGAAAAGGAAAAAAATATACGAGCAGTTATTTTGATTTATCAAACTAACTACATCACTAATGCGCAGCTAACGGTATAATTATATATATATATGTATATATGGGACGGTGTAATTATATATGCACTTGAGGCAAACCAAATGATGAAAGTTTTATAGCCAATATGCAAGAAATTTTCGCGTAGGCGAATTGCGGCCACGCGCGTGTTTTTTTGGTGATTAAAATAATGAAATTTTGTTGGTAAAACGGCAAATGTCTTTCAGTTACAAAATGGTGGAAAATTGTGGCAAATGCATCATAAATTTGAAAATAGCTGAAATTTGCATATACTATTTTTTTTAATGGTATTTGAAAACGTACGGTCAATAAAAGTTCTTGAAATTTATAAGCACTAAAAATTATAATAAGATGCATACAACCTTGACTAAGTACTTTTAGTTGTAAGCTACGACACTAATTGTAGGTTTCGAATGATTTTCAATTATTCTTAGTTTATTTGTAGGTTACATATTCTGTATATGAATTTAGTTATTAATGCTTGGACTTAAATAACATATTAAAATGACAAAAATGTAAAAATAAAACAGCTGGCGTGGAATTGGGCGTACTTTTTTAAAACGGCTACTATGAAAGTTAAATACTGATGGCCATAACCGCGCATGTAACCGTGCGAATAGAATAAACAAACGATAACTATATCGATAAGTTGAGCAAACTAATTTTATATCAATGACGATATCGATAACGATAGCACATCGATTATGTTAGCAATAATAATCAGAATATTGATATATTGTCGAAATTAATTATATCGCTATAAATAACGGCATCGATAACGATAACAAATTATCGATTATGTTAGCGATAATAAAAATGATATCGATAACTATGCCAAATGAGACGAGCCATCACTAACTTGACAAAAATATCGATATCGATAACAACGACGACAAACAGATGTACTAGAAAAAAATATACTTCATTCCACATCAAACAAAACGGGGGAAAAATGTAATATCCTTGACACAGGATTAAAAAAAATTAATTGAAGTTTTTAGTAAAAATTCGATAGTTATTTTATAACTTATAAAAGTTTAACACAGCAGAGTGCAACTTTGAAGTAGCTATATAGATTACCGTTAATTTTTGAGAGTTTTTTTACTGGCCGTGTTGCGCCGATTTTTCCATATAAAACAAAAATCTGAGCACGAAATTGCGGTGGAGTGACCGGGGAAAAATGTACAAAACCTAACTTGTACCAACTTCAAACTTTTCATACATTAAAAATTGTATCCAAATCAGACCAAAAATTCAATTTTTCTTCTAAAATATCTAATTAATTTTTTTTTTAATTAATAAAATTTTTAATTTTAAATTAATTAAACTTTTAATTTTGTTCAAAGTTTTTTTCTACTTTTTTCTCCATTTGAACCAAGTATGAAGCTTGAACTGGCGCACCCAAGGGAGACTTTTTCGAATTTCTTGACTTTGAACATATTTTCCAGCAATTCTCGCTTTTCTTTATTGAGTAATGATTTAAGAACAAACCAGACATTGATTTATTATCAGCTTCTAACTAAATTAAACTACTTTGCTTTGAGCTCCATGACAACAAAGTAATCTATTGCCGAAAGAATTTATTAAACACGGCTCTCCCTTCCTTCTCGGTCTTCACAGCCTTCCCTTAAAGTAACTAAATCGTTGACCAAAAGTGTTTGACTCCAAAGAGGGAACAAACAACAACAGTATCAATTTCTATTGTTGTGATTGATTGATTGATTGATTGGTTGACTCATGACGAGAATATTAAAGAGGACTACTTTGACCGACATTTTACGTCAACATCGTTACATAAGCATTAATTTAAGCATAGAATTTTTTTTATTGATGCCAATCGGCAGGCAATTTGCGCAAAGCAAATTAGTTAAAGAGAATTTAATATACTCGTAATGCAATTACTGATGGTAATCCCAATCGTACGATATACATGCAAATATCTCGTCAAATGTCAGAGTTCTGTGAAGTATGACAACAACAAAAAAATGCTAGATGTTTTGTAAAAGCCAACATTACTCGCTTGATAAAAAGCGAACATAAACTTCTTTTGCAGTTCAGACTCTGTTAAAGAACAAAGGAAAACTACAGAGTAACGAAGCGAAAAATTATCAGTAGGATAAGGAAAAAAAATAAAAAACAAACATGGCGTAATTGAGCGCGTTTGACATTTGTGGCAAAAACAAAAATGGAAATATTAGAACAAAAAGGCAATAACACCATAAATGATTTGTTTTGCGAAATGACGGTTGACTTGCGCGCATCTCGCCTTTACGAAAATAGTCAGCAACCAAAACATCGAAATCAGAGACGCGACTGATGCGCTCACCATCCTTGAAATGCTGCGACAGGATTATTTTTATAGAGCAAAAACAAAAGAAACAGTGGGAAAATGCCAAAACAGTGGCAGAAGGAAAGCGACACTAACCATGCGAATAAAATATTATATATATTTATAAATACAGTATGTAGATAGTGGCGAAAGAATTTTTGCCAATGGAAGCTGCAAAAGTACAGTCACTTGCCAATTTATTAGAGATGTCTTTATAGTTTTTCTGTTATGCTAGATTTACATTTAATTCCTAAAGCTTGACCTACGTCTCAAAAGAAAGATCACAAATCAAAACTATTTTTTCATTATTTATGTTGCTTGAAAAAGTACTTTGTGGTTGGTGTAAATTTTATTCAAGAAATTAATGCGCGAGTCAAGGCGAACTCATAAAAGGTAGTATTATCAGATCTATTCATTTAATTTTGTTTATTCGAATTTACCAATGCGAATTCATACCAGTTGGTGTTGAGCGTACAACAACAAAGATGTACACTAACAAACTGTACGCACAATGACAGTGAGAATTGGCGAGAATTACCACAAACACATAGTTTCGACATTCAGGCCAGCATGCGAATTCACTCTACTGCTTTCTCTAAACCACCCCAAGATGAATCTATAGAAGGTGATATCAAGATAACCGTTGTGTATTTTGTTTGTGTAATTTTTCGAGAGAAATGTCAAAACCTGAATTCGCCCAGTATTGTTCATGTATTTTGTTTGTGTAAACAAAACAACCCAGCGAATTGGGAAAGTAGAACAAGCATTAAACTCATGGGATGCTATGTGAATTCGAATTGGAATTTATATTATGGTGATTTTCGTTGTTATGAAAACTGATTGTTCATACATTCTGATGGAAATAGTCAATTGCATACATGTAGATTTTATTTTATTGTAGTAACATGACCAAGGCGAATTCATACCAGGTGGGGTTAAGCCTACAACAACAACAAATGTTTACACTAACAAATTATACGTGCAATGTCAGTAAGAATTACAACATGTACATTATTTTGACATTTAGTTGACCAAGCGAATCCAATCAGCGGCTTGTTTAACAAGACCTTATATGAACTTGCCTTAAACATCACCTTATATAAATTTGCTGCTGAAATAAAATCATAGTAGTTGGGGTAGTATGACATCCTTCGCAGAGGACATTACCATAACAGCCGTAGGCTAGCATCTAGAGACTCTGACAAGCCTGGTACAAGAGCTACCCAATAAGTTCAAGCGCTGACTATAAAACCCCGTGCCCTCTAATGGAAATTTTTAAATTTAAATTTGAAATGGAATAACAACACTGTCATTATACTAAAATCAATCCTCATCACGACCGAACTCACTGAACTGCCTATGGTAATGGACTATGGCCCTCCGACCGCTTTGACCAGAACCAAATGCAAGATCCAGTCAGATTGGTAGTAAGGGTTTTCTCGAAACAACTGGCCGTATCTTTCAATTTTCGTCTACCTGATTATTGCAGTGTATTTCAGGTGCATCTAATGGCAATTGCAAAGGCCGCATCACTGGTTCAGTTTATTACGATTCCCAATGAGGATATCTATATTTTCACTGATCGCTAAGCGGCTATCAAATCCGCAACGAAAACGTCGCTGACATCAAGTGTAGCTGCGAAATGGCGCCGATCTCTCAACGTTATGACAAGATATTTCCAACAGTCGCTTTGTCCGTTCCCGGTCATTGCGACATATCGGGTAACCGTGAAGCTGTTGAGCTTCCTCGTCAAGGTACGACAATGGCTTATACTGATATCAGTGATTTACATTCCTAGTGTGTTCCTTTATAAACATGCAAGCTAGTGATCAACCGAAAATGTGAGAGAATCGCACGGAATAGGTGGCAGGCTGAACCAACTTGCCAAATTCAATGGGCCCTCTGCCGTCGATGAGTGATTAACGAACTAAATCTCTCCTCAATCTACAGAGAAAAGACGTTAGTATTACGACTGCGGTCCCAACCGGCCATTGTTTAGCAGGGGTCACACAGCCAGGCCAGCTGTAGGAACTGTTGTGACGTGGAGAAGGGGGAGACTACACATCCCCTACTCAGCTCCTATCCGGCATTAGCTAGAAAAAGAGCTAAAGCTCTCTTTATTTGTTATTTCCTGAAAGAGCTTGATGATCTCAGCCAATCTAGATTGGGCACCTGACAAAGTCTATCTGAATACGAAGTGGGTTTGGTGGAACAGGGGTAACTTACCTGCCCTACTGCGGCACTACAAAGACCTTGAGCCTAAGTGGGTCCCACTAAGTAATGCCGCCTAACCTGATCCAACCTAGATATTCTAACGATCCTTAGCCTGTTTTGATTTGCATTCTGACAGAAAGGTTCCGTGGGCCCACCTGATATTCGCATTTTTAACGAAAGCCGATAGAAGATAGTGCGTGTCTGTTTTACGGACCCCGCGCACGCCGCATTGCTGATCTTGAACGTTTAGTGCTCTCCTAAATATGATAGTAGTAAAGTAAGAAAAATAAATCTGGTAACAATGGACGGGCGCAAATTTCACGAAAAATAACCTATATAAACCTTGCGCCCCTTACTTCAATAAACTTCCAAAAAAAAACTAATTCTGAAAGTTGTTAGAGAATTAAAATGTTCTAGCTAAATATTCTTCGCAAAATTTCACTAGCGCTCTTCAGCAGATACGAATTTCAAGAGAAACATTTTCGAACTCAAAAGATCGATAGGGGCTGTTTCAAATTTAATAAATATATACGACAAGCATCTCTCGACTCACCACCTACCACTCAAACTGTTAATTCATTGCCTTTCAAAGCCCTCAGACTGAAAGAAGCATACAAATTATTATAATAGTTTTTATATCTTTGTATTGGTTAGATCCTGTCGTGCAACAAGCTTTTATACGTACATTCACTAGTCAAAAAAATTATATAGAAAATGTATAGATGAACGAATTCCAAAAGCTTGCCAAAATTATGAAACCTTTGAAGCGGGTTTTAAATATCTCAATTTTAGAATTTGAAGTTTTTCAGGTTATGGTTCGATTTTAACCTTAAATGAAGATCTGCTTTCGATTGCCATAGTTTGTATGTTAAACAACATTGGAAATTAAATTTAATTTCTGTTAAAAACTCTACTTTCTTATTATTTATGTGAAAAACATGCAAAATTTTTGTGTGTCTGATAATTGGAAAGAGACTGTACTAAAGATACTAGTGAGAAAATGTGTCCTCTTACGAAAGATATCCAAGAACAGACAAGTGTTGCAAATATACTGACTAATATCGGTATTAAAATAAAACCAGTAAATGCGGTAGCAGTAAGCGAGTGAAAACGCAGGCAAGCGTCAAAGTCAGGAAACACACAGACTCATTCAGTGAACTATAAAATTGTGGGGTACTGCCATATAAATTTACACTGACAGCCGCATGACAGCTCATCACATGTTTTTGATACTTTCATTGCGCAAATTCTACGACGACGTCATTTTTTTTTTATTGCCAGACCGTCTCTTCTTTCTGCAGTTTTCTTAAAGTAATTCGATGAACGCTCTATTATTTGCATAAGGAATTGTTTAAAAGCTTTTCTGCCATCGTTTGCAAGTATGATCTGACAAATTTATGTAATCCTTTGATGGTACTAAACACTCGAGTTGACAGACAAACGAGAGGATATTAAATTTCGGAATGAATTAAGTATAGAAATAATTGAGGCTAGTGCGTGCAGAGAGCAATATATTTTAAATACAGTGTGATCATTTATTCATAAAGGTTGACTGTTCGGGCATAGTAAGGGAATGAAAAAGTAAAGTGGAGTCGAATTTCAATGCGGCAATTCTGCAGAACTCTTCAACTATAAGTTTTGCTGATACTCCAAGATAAATTTTTAAACCTGACCAAATCGTGGTCTATGCCTAGGTTAGAGGCATCGGGAGAAACATTTTAATTATAAATATTTATTTCAATAATTATTACATAATGATGTCGAAAAATGCGCCCAACAGGGGAAACTGGAGATATTTAATTTAATCTTGTAAAAAAAAAACACGAAAATTTAGTATGCAATCTATAAGAAGAATTATGTAAACAAAACATGATAGACGGTTCTACATACGTACCGGAATGACCCGACTTTTTTTCGGCCAAGGACTGTTGTTTCGGCTATCTAACCCATTTTGTGCTCACCATCGGAGTAAGACCTTACAGCAGGGTTGCTGCGAATTCTTCTTATCAGGGTATGCATCGAGTCTAATTCTGGTCCTGCGTAAACTTCTGCTGCGTTTGCCAATGTAGACTTCATCCGAACTCCACTTTAGTTAGGTGCATAATTTCCACTCCAATTCCCGGGTGACGTCCAGCGACTCCTGTTTCCTAACGAAGCCTGCTCCGTATGTCAAAGTATACGGGAATGTGAGATCTATTAAACTCCAACCAGAGATCCAACTGAAGTGCAATGGATTAAAAGTAAGATCTCAAGAGGAAATAGGCTTCGTGCAGTATCGTCTCATCAATGAAGGCAGGAACAGCACCCAAGAATGGCAGGGTATAGCAGGTCAGAGGATAACAAACTAGAAATATTTAATATATACATAAGTATATATGTTTATATATACACCCTGCTACCTGTGCCCGGCACGATATCACCCTTATATTGTTGCGCTATTCAAGAATGAAACCCGTATGGGTGCACATGGGCAATCACACAATATATACTCTGGCGTTTCAAGAGTCAACACATATAATGTTCTTAGACTGCCCCAGTTGAGTGGGAGCTATGAACCTCTTAGACTGCCGTTTACCCTTTGCCTCATGCCAGTGGTCTAAACCGACACTTTTCCCATCTTCTTATAAGTTCTGTGGTGTAACCCTTAAAGATTCCACAGAAAGAAGATGGGTAATGCGGACGTCGTGGGACCACAAGTTTTGCGAGACCATCAGCTTTGTTGTTGCCTTTAAAGCCTTAATGCCCCGAAACCCAGTAGAACGTTACTTTGCTGAGGGTGGCGAATCGGTTCAGGAGAGTTTGCAGTCATCCATAACCCTACACGTCTTTTTATATGCATCCAAGGGCTTTAAAGCAGCCTGACTATACGACGTTATAGAATATGTGATATTAATTAGACCAAATTCGAATTAGAAATTGGAACACTGGCATGTATCAAACATTCGTTTTGTTTGTATTCCACCGAATTTGGAAATCCTAAGGAATACAAAAAATTAGACGAATAAACTTAAAATAACTGTTAGTCATACACGAGCTGAGAAATATTTCCCATGGTGGGCGACATCTGTGTCCCAACATTTAACCAGCAGGTGACGCTTGTTATTTCCATGGTTAGTGTCTTCGCTGAGTTTATATTTGCCCATCGCCATCTGCTATTCGATAATCGAAATGAAATAAGTACATTAGGCCGGGTTGAGTTTGAGTGCTTTGTTGTTACGTTTTCAAAGAAATAAATCCATCGCTTGCTAAAAGAAGAGTAAAGTTGTGTAGGGTATAAATTAAGTTTTTTGAACTAAGTTTGCTAAAGAGGCACTGCAGAGTAAAATTATCCCTGAAAGATATAAAATAATCAATATTATCAGACCTTGGAATCAATGATAAATAAAACAGTTATGAAGAAAAAAATATTTGTTCGCTGTTTTAGTACACACCAAGTACGAAAATATGCCTGACCCTAAAATCTTCCCAAAATAAGCCTTCAAACTAGTTTTGTGCCTTTTTTTCTTCTTTTCTTTCATTTCATTTTTTGTAGTTTTCAATTAACATACCGTTGATCCTTAAATTTCAAACTTTGAACCAATTTTTTCAAAACTAAAGAGAATTTTGCGTTGAATTTTGAAATTTGCTTTGTTGACATCGTATCAACGTATCACTTTTCTTCCTTATAAAAATAAATTCAATAAAAGTTTTTTCTACTAATTGCCACAAAATCGCACACAATTACAACTACAACAAAATGAGCGTTTCATAGCATATCCTAGAAACGTAAAACGTATTCTATGCCATAAATATTAGAAATGCGTAGCGTAATAAACGCTCTCAAATTTAAACTCACTTTACTCACTGCGCTTTTCTCTCGGAGGAGAATACAAAAAATACATCTCCCAAACTGTCGCTGATTCAGCATTGAGTAAAATCCATTTGGACCTTTTCAAAATTAATGCCATTTTCAATATACGATGTGAATTGCCCACAACTCTAACAAATTTGTAACTAATTTTTGCTGACGCAACACAAAAGACCTGACCACAAATTCTGCTAATGGATATGCATTATTTAGTCTTATCAATTTATGAACAATAACTTGCCACACATCACTCATATTTTGTTGGCAACAAATTTCAATCTACATACATACGTAACTACATGGGTTATATAAAATTT
Organism: Anomoia purmunda; assembly: GCA_951828415.1. Classification (NCBI taxonomy): domain Eukaryota; kingdom Metazoa; phylum Arthropoda; class Insecta; order Diptera; family Tephritidae; genus Anomoia; species Anomoia purmunda. Next base: position 43,362,749 of record OX639995.1, read on the forward strand.
CAAATTTGTTGATTCGTCAATTTTGTTTGTTTGTTATGTTAACGAGTATTAATGGCTTTGTGTCCGAAACTAGCCTTGTTATAATTACAGATTGTCAGCGAAAGGTGACAAATGTCAACAGTTTACGAGAGTATCGGAAATCCCTAGCTGTTGTAATCGCTTGCCAACATGCATGAGGAAAAATAACAAACTAACCTAAAAAGGCAAAAGAGATAAGTACATAGATATGTATGTGGGTAGGTATGATCGGGCGAGCAGCAAAATCTACACTTGCACAAAACGAAATTTGGGGCAGAATTTCGTGTTGAAACTATAAACTCAAAACCATATATGTATGTAAGTATGTATATCGGATTGCCCTCATACGGGTTAGATGTAAACACAAAAATTGTTAGGGTTAGCCATCAACAATTGCGCCACACACGTTAGAAGCTTAAATTCTTGTTGTGGGCAAATTACAGGTTGAAATTCCCATCAGAATTACGCGCAATAATATCAACCTTGGACTAGAAACCCAATGGTAGAATCAGCGAAGTGACAGTATACGGAAACTGGTTACAATGACCACAGAGGAGTTTTGCACTTCAGAAAAGTAACTTGAGTTAGAAATATAGCGAGTAGAATGAGAAAAACTGAAATTTTTATAAAAAGCGTCACAGTTTGGTGCGCACAGAGTGAAGTTTTTACTTTGTAGCTTATTATGTCTACTGGATTTCCTTAGAGTAAAAAGGTAAATAAATAGAGAATTGTCATCGAAAATCAGTTAGTAAAAAGGAGTGCTCTCTGAATAGTCATGTTTAATATTGAAAACATCTCATGAAAACAACTTGTTTTCATTGCCGTGTGAACATGGTATTAGGTAATTATGTAATACTTAAGCTGACTATCACTTTAATGCTGAGGGAGTATGGACATTAAGGGGAGATGTCATAATTTGTTCAGCGGTTATGTTATTCTCAAAGTTAATTAATCATCAAGTTTTTTTTTAATAAGTAATGGAGAGCTTAATTTTGAAAGTATCAAACTTTAAATACGCTGCGCATGTTTTTAATTCACAAAAAAATAATAATAATACTAGTACTTTTTTTTATTTATTTACTTGAAAAAAAAATTAAAGGAGTTAGTGTGATTTTAGCGTGCCATGCCCATTTTTTCAAAATATTATTTTTACGTATTCCTCTACTTAATTTATTTCTTCGTAACAAATTTGAACGCATTTGTTACATGATTTAGTAAAATTAGATTTCTTGCCAATTATCGTTATTTTAAGGGTGGTCGTGATTGCTCTCTAATATCTATATTTTTTAACACTGTGCTTATAATGTTGAAGTGCAAAGTTTGCACCAAATTTGCAAGAGTAGTTTCCGAGATATGCCTATTTACTTTAAAGTGGACTGTGCCACGCCCATTTTCGTACTAAAGGTATTAAAGTATCGATTTTTTTGATTTTTGTGAATTACCATTATATGAGACGTGAACGTGGTTTTATGAATTTCGATAGCTTTCACCCCTCTGTTATTTAGTAAAATATCTAGTTTTTAGATTCTTAGTAAATTAACGCTATAGAAGAGGTGGGCGTAGGAGTTTTATCCAATGTGTTAAAATCTAAAGTGTACACCAAATTTGGTTGAGCTTAGTGTGTTAGTTTCGGAGACATGGTCAATATCGCGCCCATTTTCCAAAAAAAATTAAACCTCGTATTCTCTTCTCCGATCCAATTCTGTATATCAAATTTAAACAAAGTCTTTTATATAGCTACTGAAATGTTCCATTTGTATTATAATTTTCGCTAAATACCACGCCTTCACGGTTAGTATCAATTTTCGCCCATTTTCAATACCAACCTACCGTGGATCGAGGGAGCATGGATTAGGCTACCACATCTTTCACCTTTGACAACGGCAGCTTTACGCGGATCCCTTCCAGGACCGCGTTGTTACAAGAACTAGCCGTGGACATAATATCTAGCTTGGAACCAGCAATAACGTCAGCCTCGAGCTCCCACGAAGAATATCTCCTGCCAACGAGTGCTGTTTGAGAGCAAGGTTATCCGATGGAACGATGGAACGGTGAGGTGTATGAGCTTTATAGCGACATTGATATAGCGGCTACGCTGTCTAGGCCTTGTAGTACGTATGAAAGAAAATGCTCCAGACCTTAAAGTATTCGACTCGGTGTCCGCTCGCAATAGTCGACGATGAGGAGGGAGATGAAGAAGGACTTGTCTTCGCTTGGTGTCTCCAGTTGGCGCCAGTTAGCAAAGCAAAGGGATTGGCCAAAATCACATAGTAGGCTATAGCTCCAGTTATTGATTGAATGATAGCGTGCGTGCCGATGAGCTAGGAAGAGAAGGCACCTACTTTTCTGACGTCTGTTACTCTCTAAATGCGGGAGCCTCGATATCATCGTCCAAACTGTGGCTCAGGTCGAGCTTTGCTGTACAGGTCAATCAAAGATGTGCCGCTGACTCAAAGTGTTGCATATCGCGGCAGATATTCTACCAACGAGCAGATTAAATAAAATCTACTTCGACAGCCAGACAACCATCGAAGCTTTCTTATAGCTCAAGCTTTGAAACCGAAGCAAAGTGTAAAGGAGCCTTGGGAAGGTTGACAGTGCGCAAACCGTGTACCTTAATTGAGTACCGGGGCATAAGGGAGCAGAAGTTAATGAAAGGGTAAATCACATTGCGGTGTCACGGTGTCAATCTAAGAAGATTCAATCGATGATATAGTGTCGATATCTCTGTAAGCAATTATACGATAGCACGAATTGTACAAATATCAGCCAACAGGCGGGGCTTGGATGCAGGGTTGCGAAAAACGTGTAGAAATCGTACGACACTAAGCTTACGAGTCTTTTACTTTCTCTGAAAAGGGAAGATTCGATATTCTTAGAGCGAGCACTGATATGACATTGTCTTTTGGTGCCACATGCCTCTAAATGAGTTCTAGAAAGAGATAATAGATGCAGGCAATGTCTTTGTTTGCAGATGACCATTCACTAAGGGCCGAAAAGTCTACTTAATTTAGCCAAGGGAACGGTAATGCCAAATAACCAGTTCATGAGACGAGGATTCGTTGAACGTACAGTTTTGTTTCTGGCAACACGAAGCACGTACTCGGCCCTAACCCTCAGCATAATGCAGACGAAATTTTTTGTTGTTTTAGCCAATAATTGCAGATTGGTGCTCAATTCAAATATTGGCGATTTATTTCGTTATCGAATAGTAACTTCTACTTAGCTTGATGGTTGCCTAATTAAATGGGAATACCCTTCATACCTTCGAAAACAACTGAGAAAGATAGATGCCAGCAGAGTGCGAAAGTTTTGAAACCCAAATGTGCACACTTTAAATTAGTGCGACCACAATATACTACCATAGTCGAATTAATACGAAAAGTAGTTATCCTGATACTAAACCGATTCATGAACCAGAATATTTGTGAACTTGTTTGGCGCCTCATTGCGGGGTACGGACGTATATGAGTAGCAAATAAATATGTAGCTATTTTGTGAGCTTTAGTATATGAAGAGTTTGTATTCATTTACGAAAATGCTATCAGCGTTTGGCGCCATCAGGCACTCGACATTTCCCTTTCCTGTTTTTTTCGTCGTCTACTACTTCTCTACTTATACAATCTCTCTTATCTACATATTCAATTTTACTGTCCATTTGTGCATACACACATACATTCAAATATATATAGTACATATGCGTAGTTCACAGCCATGACGTTCTCTCGTTTGCATTGCATTTTACATTTACTTTTTTTTTTTTTGGTTTCCTTTGCTTGTGGGGATATCTGCTTTTTCAGCTGTTTTTATTTTTTCGATTGCTGTAAGTGAATACTGCCACTGCCACTGCTACGAGTGCTAGTTACCCAGCTAAAGTATTTTGAACAACTTTAATTGGGTGACTGTTGTTTAAGCCAATTTAATGGAGTAACTTCAGTTGTCTACGCTCAATGTGATCTGATAAGTTATTGAGTTTTCGTAGTACAATTTCTATGAACGGCGAGGTGAAAAAAAATATATGCTAGAGATTTTGGCGCTATCAATATAAGTTTTTCGTTTATTGCTGTTTTTTTATGCGATTGAATATAAAATGCTGTTTTTTTGAACGAATTCGCAACTTTAATTTGATCTCCAATTTTATCAATTGTTCCTCTCTGACTTTTGTCTTTCGGCTATAAGCAAATGATACTTTTAGCAAAAGGATAATAAATGTTATCTTATATATCCTTATACAGTTTTTTTGCATTTTAAATTATCGCTTAAACACTCAATGCACCAACCGAAGATGCAGCACGTCGATGGGCTTGACTGACTTAAACAGGGGTAGGTCGCCGAGACAGCAGTCCTTGGCCGGGTGAAATCAAGATTGTTTCGGTACTTAAAACCGACTATTTTGGGAATGATGTTCGATAATTGTCACCGAAAATGCAATTGATGACATATGCTCAAAAGTGAACAGTTATCTCTCCAACCTTGCTCACTTCTTCACTGTACATAATTAGACCATATCTCCTACTAAGTCCTCGGCAACCTTATTCACAGCGTGGACAAAGGAGGTCAGGCTGGAACTCAACGAAGTTTATGAGATCAATTCCAACTAACTCAGCCTAACAGAGTCGATAAGCTAGTTTTAAGTATGAAAAGGGGCAACATTTAGAAAAGTTTAAAAATTATTTTCGACTCAAAAATTTCAGTATTCCCATCCCAACGGCTAACCCTCTGAGGATCCTGGGAGTTACCTTCGACAGCCTGCTCTACAGCGCATACAACCGCAATCGCCAGTAAAGTACAGAGCCGCAACGTGGTCCTCAAGTCACTCCCCGACAGCGGGGGCAAAGACCAAGAAACATACAAGACCCCAATTGGTCTCCGGGGATTCCGGACGGTAGTCGGATGTTAAGGAGACGTGCATGCTCCCGGTTACGGAGCATAACATCCTGCTAAGCAAGCAATTCCTGATTGAATGTCACCGAACGGAACTCCCAAGTAGGAACCTGCAAACGGGCGAGCCACTTCCTCGGCACGTCAGGAGACATCTCGGTCAACTCTAGGGTGAGATCCATTCATCTACTCATCTAACACCGCCTCACTAAGGTCAAAAACTGTCGAATCAGCACGTTTCCTGGACCTTCCCTTATATGAGTTTGAAAATATTGGCCATGGATAAGCTGATCTAGCAGTATGTAGCTAGCCCCACACTACTCGAAAAACTGGCAGCTTTTGATTTTATCTTAGTTCGACTGTTCGCTTGTGATTACCATGTATGCCTTGGCACTGATATAATAAGAATACGTAAAGAAAAATTTTCTCTCTGAACAAAAAATTGACAAATATAAAAATTTGTTTATCTCAAATTCCTAAATGGTCTGAAGTTGAACAACAGCATAGTTTATTTTAATTTTGTATTTTAACTAAATATTAAAAAAACATAGCTATTCCGAAAATTCATTTTTTTCGAGTTAGCCGTTGTTCGTATTTAATTTTTTCTACTACAAGTTTCACGAAATGAATTGCGAAGCGGAGGAGCTAGCCAGGCAGAGTACACTTGAAAAATACTCCTTAAGCAAGGGTTCCGCTGGCCACCTGTCGTCTGCTTCTGAACAAATGTGCATCTTAGCAAACGCTAGGTCGTTTTGGCCAAAAGTAGATCGGGGGAGGTCACGGCAGCTTCTACGGTTATCCAAGCCACAGCTCTCAATAATTGTGGGAATGCTGTTAGGGGTTTGTCCATTGTGGATGCTTAGTTGCTCCTTTTTCGCCTGAGACTAAGACTCAGGTATCTGGGATCGTACCTTATTCACTCTCTGGCCAGCATAGGGAGTGGAGATTAGCCAGCTTCGTAGCTTCATTGCAAACTTGTAGCGCTTTGCAATTAAGAAGTTGCTGTTCTGTTGAATGTACTGTGGTATTACAGTGGATCTCAGATAATCTAAGTGAGCTCCAATGAGTAGCCACTTTAAACCTAATCTAACCTAACCTAACCTTCGTGACATCATATGCTTCTTTCAAGTAAGCGCTACATATACCCGATTTCTGTGGAATTAATCAATCAGCATTTTTGTTTTGGATTAGTACCGAATCAGTGAGCTTTGTATTTCTCGATATAATGTTACATTCACTTAAAAAAGAGGTAATGAAAAAAAATTGTTCTTTATTTTGAACTGCTTAAAATATCTATGTACCGACATACGTAAAAGTTCATTCAAAATGAATAAAAGCCTTTACAAAATAAAATGAGTTTCCTACACTTTATTATCCATAAAGTTTCTTTTTTCAATTCAGGCTTTTTTGAGTGTTACTTGCAAATCGCACAGCTTCAATTGCTGTCATCTTGAATTAAATGATTCCGTTTTACCAATAGGTAAACATATCTCTTTCTGAATCAAAATTATGCAAAATTTTCACTATTTGTTGAACTACATTTACTGTCTGTTTCCTTTAAACGTGATAGCTTACTTTGGGACCCCTCAACTTAACGATCGGCTACACAGAAAATGATCTTTGCCTCCGGGAAGCGATCTAGCGGTTGTCGCGGTAGTCTGCGATATTGGAACATCCCACAGAATGCGATATTTTTATGTGAGTGGTCCCTGGTGACTGTTTTCCTCGAGTTAAAAGAGTGAGTATGATTTTCGTTACGAAATTGATATCACAAACTATGTATAGTGTTTTATTTTATTAAAAGTATATACTTTGAATAATCCGGTATACTGATGGCATACTCCTATTCGGATTAACAGTAGCTCGGTATTAGTGGATGATTATACAAAATTAAAACCTACACCACACTTATAATAAACAAATTCTTGTTGGCTATAGAAAGAAAAATAAAAAATAGTTCTACATTTAGTTTAGAAAATAAATAAAAGCTCTGTCCCTGTACTCCATGAACTTATAGGAAGATAAATCAAAATACTGTTCATAAGAGCGATATTTGGAGAGTTCTGTAGAGAATGAAGTTGCAAGATTTTATCCGATTTTATTCTTCTGATATAATCATAAAGTTGTTTGGTGTTTTTGCAGGAAGCATTTTTTTATTTTTATTGTTATTCCCGGCCTTTTTGGTTGAAAAAGGAGATACAGTTGAAAAAGTTATGGTTGTTGCCAAAACGATAAAAGGAACAAACTTTATTTTTTTAATTTTATTTTATTCTTGAAAGAGTAAGTAGAGTTTTAGGAACTATTTTACTGCTCACTAGGTTATGGCATTCATTGTTTAATTTTTTTTTTATTTTCCACTACTGATGAGAAATGTTTGTGTTAATTGAGCACCAACCCCTCGCGGATTGTGAATTTTACGCGTTTTTTTGTTACAGCGAAGTTTGATGCATTTCCAATTCATGTTTTTAATTTATTGTGTTTTTTTTTTTTGCTGTTGTTATCATTGTATTGTACATATTCTGTCTATTTGAATTTGTTTTTTCATTTCGTTTATATTATTCATTTTCCCCCCATTTTCGTATAGCGGCGATATCGCGCGGCTTTAATTGAAAACTACAAGTTTTGCCAATGACTTGACTGTTTGCGTAAATTACAATCCATGGTTTCCGAGTCAGTCGAGCTGTGAAAAAAATTAATTCGTACACAAAGTAAATTAATAAACATGGCAACGACAATGAAGTAGATGAAGAAGAACGCAAACAAATATATATGTAGAACTTTAGAAAAATGGTCGTGGTATGGTTTTAAATTTTTTTTCCATTATTTTAATGTTTTTGTAGTGGTATTTGCGGAATGTGAATGCGATGGTATGCAGAATGCTTCCATAACTTGTGAAAATGCAAATTTGAGAAATCTAATTGAGCAATTTTACGATTTTAAACAAGATCAAAAAAATACTTTTGTTTGAACAAATTAATAACCCAGCTCCACAAAAAAAAAAAATAGGTACTTTTGAGCAGACCATAATTATTACACGGTTCGCTGAATCCAAATCTGAGATGAGTTTAGCGCCATAACGTCAAGTTTTTTAATAACCTCAAAAAACCGGCTCAAAAGAAGCTACTTTATTTTGTGGAGCTGTGGTCATCTTTATACGTGAGGTAGGAAAATGGAATCACTCTTCAGCTAAATCCTTCAGACCAATTGGTCAAAACAATAGAGAAGATTGAGAAACCAATCAGATGCGATGGAAACTGATCCTCTTCAGTCAGCTCTACACTGCCCTATACCAACTGGCGACGGAAATAAAGGGGGCTTTTGACTGCGGTGAGGGTGAAATCGTCAACGCCTCGGATGCAGGGGTGTGCCAAGTGTTGAAAAGCAAACTAACAGGAATAAGAACAACGTTGAATTTTTACCCGATTGCCTATGTCCATGTTATTAAAGAGCTCGTATAGCTCATCATTCGATATTCTAAGGCCCACTCAAATAGGGTCATATATCTTGGGTATAATAGTGCTCTCAAAAGCTTCTGAAGCCTTCTCATCTTTGTTCAACATCGTCCTTGTTTCTACGCCAAACGAAAGGGACGGGGCATTATGAGGAATTTGTAAAGCAAAATTTTGGTTCGTCGAGAGAGGGTTCTGCTTTTCAATTGCCTACCGAACCCGAAGTAGCACCTGCTAGCAAGAGTTATTCATTGCTTGATACAAGTCTTCACTTCTTCAAAGTTATAACTACCATCAGCGACGTGTGTCACAATACGCGCATACTCTTTTTTTTTTGTTGCTAGAAAGTTCTTTATTTTGCTCTCGTTCACCGGTAAATACATCTCTTTAGTCTTCTTCTCTAAATTATAAGAAGCTGCACCAATTGCCCTGCTGTTAAGGCAAACGATGTAATCTCATCTGCATACACCAGCAGCATCGTGCTTTTGATATATATGGTGACGTTGCCGTTCAGATTCACACCACGTATTGCGCATCTGATTAAAGAAATCACACGAAAGTGAGTCTTCTTATCTAAAACCTCGTTTGGTCTCGGAACGGCTGGACGGAGCTAAAGGTTATGCTCAACGTCACTCAGCATATCCGTATCAGTTTCGCGGGAATCCCAAATTTATACATGGCATCGTAAAGGCAGCTTCTGGTCGTGCTAGCAAAAGCGTCTTTAAAGTCGACGAAAAAACGGTGTGTGTCGATTTGTCTTTCAAGGGTGTTTTCCAGGATTTGACGTGCTGTGAATACCTGGTCGACTGATAATGTCAAATCAGTTGGTTCATGTAGGGCTTCAGTCTTTCGCTCAGGATCGTCGATAGAACCTTATAGGCGATGTTGAGAAGGTTTATCCCACAAACAGCGGGATCGCATTTCTTAAAGATTGGCCAAAACACCCTAGCATTCCATTCTTCGGTTCTCATTAGACCAAATTGTGCTTAAATATCGGTACATGCACCCTACCAGCTCTTCGCCGCCACCTTTGAACAGCTCAGCCGGTAAACTCCGAGAGCTTTGTTGTTTCTATGCCGCACCATTGCTGTTGTCACCTCGTGCTGGTTTAGTGGAGTAGTGAACATCGTCCCTAAAGATTAGACTGAGTTCGTCTTCTTCCAACACACCATCTGTGTTGCCATTCTGAAGTGTTGAGAAGTGTTCCCTATATAGCTCAAGTGCACTCTGGACGTCCGTTACCAGATTTCCACCTGCGCCTCTGCAGAAACCATCCCCGGGCTTGAAACCATTAGTTTGCTGCCTTTTTTTATTTTATTTATTTAATGTAATTATGTGTATTTGCGTATCTGTGTGTGTTTAAAAATTAAATTTGATCATAAAGGTTACAAGCTTTCAGAAAATCTTAGATTTTTTGGTTGCTATCTTTGTTAGTATCATTTAATAAGTCTATTGCCGATTTGTTGGAGAAGTAGAAATGCCTATGTTGTTGAAAGGTCGGACATGTATTGAAAACATGGTCGATGTCAATTGACTGTGCCTTACAGAATTTGCACTTTTTGTCAGCGTTTTTATTTAAGAGGTGTTCGTGAGTAATTCTGTTATGTCCTATACGGATTCTTGTTACCACTATTTGAGATTTTCTTGGAAGGTCGGTATTTTGTATGTGTTAACAATATTGCTGATATTTGACCTATTTTTAGTTATTTTCGAATGCCAATTAGTCGTTTTATCCCAAAGAGTGTTGTGTTTTTGCCATTGTATTGTTTTGAAATATTTTTTTTTGTCATCGGGGTTTAAATTCGGTACCGTAAGTAAAGGTCTCTTTAGTGCATTTTTAGCTGTTTGGCCCGCAAACTCATTGCCTGGAATCTGTACGTGTCCAGGTACCCAGGTCTTAGCATAGTATTCATTATTGTTTAGGTTTCTAATTGTTTCAATAGATGCTAATGAATCAGTGCAAATCACATATTTTCCTTTTAGTTTGTATGTATATGTAATTGCTTCAAATACGGCTCTGAGTTCTGCGGTATAGTTAGGACTGTAAGGTGGTAATAGTGCGGATTCAATGACTTGTTTGTCCTTAGTTACACAAAAGCTGACGTTGCTATCTTTTTTGAGGCATCGGTGAATAAGAATGTGTAGTTTTTGAGATGTTGTTTTAGTTCATAAAATTTTTGTAGGTATATCGTATTTGGTGTAGTTAATTTTTTATGCTGTTGTAGTGATGTGTTAATTGAGTTTGGGTTAAATGTCCATGCTGGATTTTGTTTGTTCTTTGGTTTAGGATTGATAATTGGGATATTTGATTGGAGGCAGATCGATATAACTTTGCCCAGAATTGATGGAATGTTTCTTTTTGTTTTTTTTATATTTTGCTATGGTTCTTGATAGAGGAGAGTTTTCGTTAAAAATAATTGTTGTGGCTAGCTTTGCGGTGGCGAGTTCCGTACTATTTTGTAAAGACATAGTTTTAGCTTCTAAGAGCATTGAGTTTATCGGTGATGTTCTGAGTGCTCCTAACGCCATTCGGATTGCAGCGTGGTATACAGTGCTCAATTTTTTTAGTGCAGTTTTTGATGCGTTACCATAGAGATATATGCCATAAATAATTTTTGCTTTAATGAGTGCATGTACGACTGCTACGGAGGGTGTGGGTGTTGCAGTTGAATTTTTTTGAAGCCAAGCATTTTACCACGTTCAGGCGTTTGGATAAATACTTTGTTATGAAGTCTATGTGGGAATGCCAGTTGTAGCGTTGCTGAAAGAAAATACCTAGAATCTTCAGTTTATCGACTTGATTGAGTGACAGGCTATTGAATTGGATAACCGGTTTACAGAGATGTTTTCTACATATATGTAAAATCAAATTTCAAATCAATTCAAATCATTTATTAAGTAGAAAAATCGTCACATTATAAACTTAAGTATCGCATAATTCACAGAATATGGTACATAGACCTTATTTCTACAACATTTTTTCTTTTTGCTATCACAGATTTACCTTATTTACGTTATTTTATGAAAGGTATTTCAGAGGAAAATACTACCTACTATTTAAAAACCTCTGCTATGAATCTTACAAGCTAATTTGTGTTGCCCATTTAATATCAAGGCAAAGAGTATATTATTGGTTATTAATGTAGATTAGAGACTAATGTATTGTCAGACATAGCGCAACGAATTCTGAATCTGTCAGTCAATTACTGAATTTGTTCTGATATCAATTTAGTGTTTGAAAGATTATGAAGTCGTATGGTAGAGTAATCCCAGGGAAGACCAAGCATCACTTTAAGAATCTTATTTTGACATATTTGTAGTTTATTTAAATGCGATTTGGCAGCGGTGCCCCATGCAGGGCAAGCATATAAAATTATGGATTGGAAAACTGTTTTGTAGATTACTAATTTGTTTTCTTTGCTCATACTAGCCTACCTGTTAATCAGTGGGTACAACATTTTAATAGCAATGTTAACTTTCTCTTGCATGTGTTTTATATGCTCACAATAGTACGTAATTTTTTTTATCAAAAACTACTCCGAGGTATTTGACAGAGCTGGCTCACTGTAATTCATGATTTTCTAGTTTTAGACTAGAGCTTGGTAAATAACAAGGACTTCTTTTTCTAGTGAGAAAGATGGCTTGTGTTTTTCTAGCATTAAGTTTTACCTTCCATCTTGTCATATAGTTTGAAATGCTGCACAGTGCGCCCTGTAATTTTGTTACAATGTCATTGCCGAGCTCATGCGAATAAAAAATTGCAGTATCGTCGGCATACATAGCGTATTGGCAATTCTCAAATCTAGGAAAATCGGAACAGTACAGTGTATATAACAAGGGGCCAAGCACTTATCCTTGCGGAACTCCAGCCGGAAGTTGGATCATGTCGGAGTATTCATTATTTAAACACACACAAAAGTAGCGATTGCTCAAGAAACTTTGGATTAATTTTACAAGGTGCAGTGGAAAGTGAAAATTAATTAATTTACATACATATGTATGAGACCATTGTGCCAGACTGAATCAAATGCTTTTTCAACGTCCAGACTTGATTTCACATGATTTGCGATGCGTTTAATCTGATGCGATGTATTGTGGAATTGTCTGAATCCAAACTGTTCATTTGGTAATATTTGATTAAGGTTTGTAAATATAGATATTTTTTGTCGAATTACTTTATCAAATATTTTGCTTAGACTGCTTATAAGACTAATTGGTCGATAACTACCTGCAATGTTGATTGGTTTACCAGGCTTGTGGATTGGTATGATTTTTGCTGTTTTCCAGATGGTAGGAAAGTAGTGCAATTTAAGACAAGAGTTTATTATAAACGTGAAATACAGTACTGCCTCTGTGGGTATCTGTGATATCTTATCATAATATTTTTAATATCGTCATGCCCTGCTGACTTTCTTAGTGGGGCTTCATGAATTAGATCTTCGACATATTTCGTATCTACGAACTCAGACTCAGGAGTGTCTAACGATAGCGAATTAAGTTGGGTTAGTGTTGTAGTAACAAGATTTTCCTGCATAGGTGTGCCAAGTTGAGTAGACACTTTATGATTTTCAAGAAATTCATAAGCGAAAAGGTTTGCCTTTTCGTCATTGTTAACAATGGTCTTATTATGATCATATATGTAAGTGGCTAGATTTGGTAATCGAAATGTGTGCACCTGAGTAGCTGCACCACGATTGGATATCGTGAAATAAAGCGGATAGGTCGATGTGGGGGTTTTGTCTTACCTCCCTCCTCTTCTCCCGGTTTTACCTTAAAGTGGCTCGCGCTGTCCTTGGCTGCTTGGTATGGTGCGAATTTCTGTATTGAGAAAATGTTCTACTGCTCGTTGATATCCGTGCGATGAGAAGCTACTTGCTTAAGCAAAAGTGCGAGCAACCGGGGGTAGGAATTTACATACATTTTGTACAAGTTATCCGAGCCATCGAATTTTGTAATAAATTACTGTGATTTTCACTCATCGATATACACAGGCTCACATAAGCAGGCCCGGCAGATCATTTTTTGCCCGAGTGGGTAGTTGTAAATTTTTGCCCCCCCCCCCTAAAAAAAAAAAAAGGTCGTCAATTGAGTTCCAATTTTTTATGAGAGCGAAGAAATATTCAAACACTTTTGTTACTTATTACTTATCTATTACACCGTATAAAAGATGATAATTACAATACACTGCACACATACAAAAAAAATCCTTGAAAGTACCTTATCTCAAATACAATACAATGAGTGTATACCTAAAATTGTAGGCCTTATCGCGAAAAAATTGTAGATTCATACAAAAAAATCATTTGCGCAATGCAAATACAGAGCTGCGCTTTGCATTTCTCGAAATAAAGTCATTCAACAATTTCTCCAAATCAAGTTTGTCGGTGATTTCGCGATAGACATGTAAAATAGCAACATTATTGAGTCTATCCTGCAACATTGTTGATCTTAAATACGTTTTGAGCCTGCGAAGAACCGAAAAACTTCGTTCATTTGAACAGGATGACCCTGGTACTGTAACAAGTAGACGAACGAAACGCACAAACTCTGGAACAAGCCCTCTCATCCATTCATATTTCTGTAAGAAATCTACAACTTCTCTCAGATTATTCGCCTGTTCATTCTGCCTTTTCACAAGTAGCAAAAACATATCTCTATCACTGAGTAACCTGTCCTTGTCAAAGTCATTCTTATAATACTTCACAATTTCATCGATATCTGCTGGCTGGCCTACTACAAATCTTTCTAACAATTTAAAAAATCGCGCAGAATCATTTTCGAATCGATTATTTAGTGACGAAATCAATTGATCAAAAACTTCAAAGTAAGATTTTCTGAAAAAATCTATCGGTTTTTCGAATTCAAAGTTCTTAGCATTGCCTTGCTCGAGACGTTTTGGGATTTTTCGGCGACGCGGAATTTGAGGCTCGCTTAGTTCAAGGTCAGCAACAGCTTGAATGCTCTTACTCCAAATTTCATTGAATTTAGAATCACGTGAAGCGTTTAGAACGTCGGAAACTGCTTGTATTTTTTCATACGATTCGATCACGCAAAGAGTTGAATTTTGCAAATCTTTGTTCAATATCTCCACGCGATCGAAAATTTCAATCATCATATTCAAGTGAAATACGCACTCAAATGTCTCCATGTAATCATAAAACCCTGACGCTTTGGCTGATACGGCGCTGTCGATTTCCTTATCCACAGAACGGTCATGAAAAAACTGCATCAATGGTGCGTAGTTTGCTTTGACAGTTTTCAGAGATTTTATTCTCACCACCCATCTGTAAAATAAAAACAAAAATGTATATAAACCTCAAACATGATTTAATCAAATTTTTCAATTTTTCATTCATACCTGGTCGGGCAATAAGCTGCAAGAGCAGGTAAGTCGTTGCCTTGCTCATTTTCCGCATCAATCTGCAACTCCTTGAATTGTGCGATGCGTTTCGGCGAATCTCTGACGAAATTTATCAGTTCTTTCATCGTTCCAATAAATTTTCTTGCCAATATAACTCTTTCAATTGAATCTTGAACAACAAGATTCAAATTATGGGCATTGCAATGGACGAATAAAGCCCGAGGTTCTTCTTCAAGAATTCGCTTTTGCAATCCTGAGATTTTTCCTGAAACGTTTGATGCCCCGTCGTAACATTGACCCCTCAGCTTGGAAATTGATAGTTTGTGTTTCTCAAAAACTTCTTGGACAAGGTTCAATAAGGTTTTCGATTTCGTATCAGGAGTTGAAAAAAATCCAATGAAATATTCTTCTGCTGTTAAATTTTCAGAAACGATTCGAAGACACACAGAGACTTGCTCGATCCGGGACACATCCGCAGTTTCATCCAAGGAAATCGAAAAATATTCGGCGTTTCTTATTTTGTTCATGATTTCAGATAATACTGAGGTTGCCATTAATTCGAGTATTTCATTCTGACTTTCATGATGGAGCCATCTATGACCATCCCTCTGCAGCCAGTTCCTTAGTTCCACCACATCTTCTGCGCGAGCTTGTAGAAACGTCATGAAATTGGATCTCTCGTCGTTGTTGTCTCCTCTTATGGGTAGGCCCTGTTTCGCTAACGCTTTCAAGGAGCTGAATATTTTCAAAAGCGCCGTCCGGTTGTCCATCATTTCTTTCGTATAGGCTGTTGATATTTGTTGCACCACGCTGCTCTTTTTAACGTCGTCTAATGCTTTAGCGCAATCTAAATGTAATTGACTCTTCAAATGGGTTTTTATTCGTTGTGCTCCGTGCTTCCAGTTGGAAAATCCCTCGTCAACCCAGGCTTGTTTCGATTTAAGTGGTCGCGTGTCAAAATTAAAAATCAATTTGCGTGCACACGCTTCTGTACAAATTGAGCAGATTCCACGATTGTTCTTGTTAAGTTGAAGCCACCAATAAAGCTCCTTCCAGCGTCCAAAAACTGCAGGCACTGAAGCAATTTCCACAGCTGGTTCTGACGAAAAAAACACATTTCACTTTTTTAATTTTTCAAAATATTTCTTCATATTGATACTATATATATTTTTCATTTTGTTCTGCATTATAAAACACTCATAAATTTAGCTTATTTTCATTATTCATATTCCATGATAAATATTTATACTTTATTTTATCTTATTTCGTGTGAAATTGATTTAATTATGTTTTTTATAATATTAAATTGATCTTTATAAAATACTGCATCTATATTTTTTATTGTTGGCATATAATTTTTTAAAAATATATTGTAATATGTAATACCTTGATCCGAAGTGTCACTGTCAGACTGTTGCAGTTGTGCTTCTTCGCAGTCGACTCTACTGAGCTCAGGTGATGTGGATTTCTCCGCCTGATTTTGCTGCCTAACAGCATCATCTACGCTCTCGTCATTTTTTCTTTTCAGACGAACTACGAACTTGTCCATCTCTCTTTACTTGAACTTTCTTTCCTTTTCTTTGCTTCGGAAACTTATTTGCTCTGACACAATCACAGGAAGCTGCCGACGAACACGTTTTCCGAGCCACGCGCGTAAAGAGCAGACGACAACTTGTAACTATACACATAACTGTGCTGCCATATGAACATAAATATTTTTTTTTATGTATAGCGGCCATCATATAATGTGTTTCTAGCAGAAAAAAGGACACAAATGCGGCGCACATTAACGGCGCGCATCCAAAAAAGCGCTCACGTTTTACGCGGTAAATTTAAAAACTTCTTTAGGATTCCGAGTGGGTATTTTACCCACTTGGAAATTTCCGAGTGGGTACAACTACCCACCATACCCACATTATCTGCCGGGCCTGCACATAAGTATACATGACGACAATATTTTTGGCATTCCGACGAATTAAAAGCAAAAAAAAAACACTTTTTGGTTTCTGTAGCTATGTATATATTCAATATTACAAGTTAAATACAATAGGAACCATATTTTCCGTATTTAATAACGCACACAGCAGTTTAGATTTTATTAAATTATTTGCCTTTAAGTAAACTCACAATACTATACATACAACAACTTTGCTGTTAGATTTACAGTTATATTTCCAATGAAGAGTTGTGCTCTTTTTTGGTTCGAATTCAGCGATCAGTGCTCTACGAAGTTGGAAAGTTAATATTGCCGATAAATTTAAATTCAGAGGTAAAATGACAAAAACGCCTGAAATATCGGTGGAAGTGCGAAAAATCGTGATTGGTTCGCAATCAAAGGGAAAATCTCTCAGTAAAATCGCGGAGACTGTCATTTTATCAAAAGCTACGGTACAAACCATTGTTCGAAATTTTAATATCACTGGTTATGAAAATTAACCCAGAACAGGATGACCGAGAAAAATGGACGAAATGATGTGCAGGCACATTGTTCGGAAAATTAATGAGGATCCAAAACAGACGGCCGTAAAACTAGCAAACGACGTGGATAACGAATTTGGGATATCCGTAAATGCTGAAACTGTTCGTCGCTGCAGAGTGGCAAAGGAAGAACGAAACGATTAGCATACCTATGCTCAAAAGTATCAAAACCCCGATAAAACTGATCCGACTTTTTGCAAGCGTGTTATATTTACCGATTAATGTAAATTTAATGTTTTTGGAGCTGACGGCCTAACAAAGGTTTGACGGAGATCCAATACAGCCCTCAGTCCAAAAAATGTGGTATCCACTGTTAAGCACGATGGGGGTTCCGTCATGGTGTGCGGCTGAATGCCAGCAAATGGTGTCGGCGTATTAGGGGGTTTCGATGGAATAATAGGCAAACATATTTATATTAACATTTTAAAAGATAGTTACCAACCGAGCTTCGACAAAATGAAATTGAAAAACAAAACCATATTTTTACAGGATAACGATCCCAAACATTCCTCAGCTGTGCTACGTGACTGGCTACTTTATAACGTTAGGAACAAATTAGAACATCCTCCGCAGTCTCCTGACTTAAAGGTGATAGAACATCTGTGAGACCATCAAAACAAAAAAAAGTAAAACTCCGGAAGGTCATTATAATTTCAATCCTTCAAAACCGTCTTAGCTGAAGAATGGGGGAATATCTCTCAGGAAACTACAAAAAAATTAGCCTTTTCAATGCCAAATCGGTTATCTGCTGTAATTCAGGTGAAAGGAGGTCATACTTCTTATTAAAACTCCTCCTGTGTAAACTGAATCGAGTTTTTAAATAAAAATTATAATCGTTACGGTCCGCGGAATATACAGGATTTCGCACTAGGCATTGCAAAATGAATTGTAGAGCGCCTTTCAAATATTGGAATATCAAATTTTTACCACCAGTTCTGGTTAGTGGTTGGCTAAGTGCAGAAATTAGCCGGACATAAAATCTATCTGCATTCAACAGACTTGTATGTACCCTCCCCCAACTCCTAGCTACACATCAACTTCTTTATCATCGTTTGCTCTGTTCTCGTCATCATCTTAATCAACTTTTAAATGCGTTTCTTAGTAATTTCTGTTTATGAAATTCTTATACAATACCCCAAAGAGCTATGTATGTATGTGTGTACTAGTAGTTCGTCTGCTTTCATTTACTACGTACAACACTCAACATAGTACGTTTACAGTTTATTAAACAAATGTGTGCGTAATGAGTTAAGGAATAGCAACAACGCTTGAGGCATGAAATTAATTTGCGTTATTGATGATGTGTTGTGCCGTTGTTGTTGGTGTGCAACAATCTTACATGCGTAAATTTGTAGGAATATTTGTAGGTGCACACCCTGGTTGCCAATACAATGCATATACAGTGGGTGAAATAAATAAGTGGGTGAAATAAATAAGTGGGTGAAATACATAAGTTGCCAATAGAAAGAAAAAAATAATAAAAAAATGACCTTATGGAATTTTTTTGTTTTGTTGACACTGGCTATTCAATTGAGTTTTGTCTGAAGTCACCAATTTATAATGAAAGCCATTCCACGAAAATTAGCCATGTACTATTTACTTACACAGTTACTACACAAAATAAGTGTGTAGTAATTTTTTTTTAAATACTCACAACTTTTTTATACAGATTTTGTTTTCATAAATTGCTCATAAAATATAGTTCATACTATAACATAATTGACCTAAAATTGAAGAAAATTCAAAAAACTTCAAAAAAATTTCAAAAAAATTTCAACAATTTTTCAAAAGTTTTAATTACAATTTTTCGGGTATCTTTTCAAATTCAGTACAACAAAGTGCAAAAAATTACCCTTGATTTCCGAAAAAATGATCTAAAGACAAAGGTCACAACTTAGGATAAATTTTTCTATTAAAAATAAAATAAAAATTTACAAATTTTCTTAGTTTTACGGCCTATCTCGTTAAATCTAGCCATGCATTGCTTAAGTGGCATCAATAAATCGTATCATATCTTTTTTGAAGCACTTTTAAACCCTCTCTACCTCTCTTAGAAAAATCACTTAATGTTTTCAATACCCAAAATTTAAAGTTACACCGAAAAAAATAGCTCAAGCCTTTTTTTTCTATTGAATAAAAATTTACTGAATTCGTGGAAAATACAGTGATTTTAAGAAATTGCCAAAACAGATAATTTTTATTGGAATATGAGCAGGGAAGGAATTATCATAAGGCAACAGGGGCAGGTGCCCCAGGTGGTAAATTATCAGGGGCGGCAAATTTCGAACAATGTATTTTTTTTTGCTTTTTTCGTACTTTCTTACGCGTTTCTTGCCTGCAAGGACACCCATCCTGCATGACTATTCATTTTAACCAAGCATTATTTTCACAGTCCTGCAGTCCAGCAGAGTTATCTGATAATCATTGAACAAACGTTTTAAAAAATCCTCTATGTTCCATTTAAGTGAGAAAAAACTTGATGTAAGGAGAGGGGGGCTCAAACTTTGTTGGGAGTAAGAAAGCGAAAATGTACGCCTATTGAAGTCGGCCGACAGATTTGTGAGTTTGAAAAGGACGGCATTTGGGCGCTTGCCCAGGTCGTCGATAAATCCGGCCCTGGATATGAGGTTTGTTCTAGCGCCAGATTTTTTGCTTTAGGCTGAGAAATAAATTTTTCCGTGATTGCTTAATCTTAATACATTGCATTAATTTGCGATTAGCATAGCTAAATCGAACTGTGAAACGTTGAACGATGATTACGTGAGACGCAGTCCACGCAAGTAGGGATTATTCTCTAAATGGTGTAGATGCTAAAAATTATATTGCTTTTTCAAAGTTGGTGCTATTTTTTGTAGTCTTCATAAAAAAAAATATTTTCATAATCTACAATTTAGTGACGACCATGGGCATCGACTCTCCGGGTATTGCAAACTTGGAAAAGCGATTTGATGAACAGTTCGAATTGTTCGGAGAGTATTGCTGGCATTATTTACAGGATATACTTTTTAGTATTTTAAACTAGAAACTATATTATTTATCCCTATTATAGAAAAAGAAAAAAGTAACAGCACACGAGTGTACCAAAATTGGCCTAAAAATATTCTCCATAACGCAGAGGAAAAATATCTTTAGTTATTTTTGTGTTTATAATTTGTTTTGTTTTGCAAAATTTTTCCATTTAACAAAATACATAATTAATTGTGTTGCCATTCCATTTTTAATAATAATTTGGCGCTTACAGCATAGCTTGATATTTGACCAAAGTTCTGCTATAATTTGGGATGTGCGTCTTGAGGGGCCTACAGTTTCATTCGACCGACTACGAATGGCAATTGAGATTTGTGAAAAGTTTTTGTATGGCAGAAAAACACTCGGAGGTTTGCCATTGCCTGCCGACCGTTATTAGAAAAAACTTGTTCTTTAATTTTTGTCCCGGCCAGGATTTGAACCCGGGACCCACCGAATGTAGCGCGCATACACTCCCTACTGGGCTACGGCGGCCACGGGTTTCAGATTATAATACCTTTAATATCTTGTTTTTGAATATTAATATATTTTTTATTTAGAATACAAACTTTTGAGTTATAGCTAAAAATCTGAAAAAATGAAAAAAAAATATAAAAAAACTGCAATACAAATGCAGCAAACCAATCTGATATTTGTTATCACAAAACAATTCCAGATCGAAAAAGTAGTTCCCTATTTTCATGAAGTAAAATTTTTGACGAAGAAATCTGAGACGAAGTATGCCAATTTAAAGGGGTATACAACTTTTTTTTCTTTTTATCCCATACAAATTGGCTTAAGAAATCAGGTCTATAGTTTGAGGTGAATAATTTGTTAGATTTAACCAAGCCCCAATCATCAATATGTGTGTGTAGTTTGAAAAAGACTTCTATCGGTTATCCCAGTACCTGGATGAAAATACTGTTTTTTTTTTGTTGTTATTCATTTCCACACTGTAGCACAATTGATGTTGTGTGATGAAAGTTAATTTATTATGTTACAATGAACTTCGACCTATGGGACAAATGACAGCGTACTTTTATAACATTACAATGATACAACAACAAAAAACAACAATAATGCAACATAAAAGTGGGGATGAAAATTCCGTATGAACAGCATAGACATTTACTATTTATACATTTTAGTGTTGCTTCACTTTATAGCAATTACAATACGTATTTACATTCGTGGATATATGTACATTAGGGTGACCCAGAAAAAAATAGAAATTATTGATGCTACTCTCAATTTTTTTACACCTTTCATTGATTTATAATGACATTATAACTTTGGGCCGAAGTTTGTAAGTATAAGAAGAGGAAGAGATAGACCTATACCCAAGTTTGCCTTAATTACTAGAACCACGGGTTGCTTCGATTTAGCCATCTCCGTCTGTCTGCCCTTTTTCCATCTGTCTGTTTGAATTCAAGCTAGTCTCTCAGTTTTTTTTATCTATATCTGACTGAAATTTGGTAGGCAGATGAATTTCTATAATGTATTAATTATTTGCAGGAATCGACCAGATCGGACATTATATCGCAGCTATAAAACTGATTGTTCAGATATGAGGTTTTCCATTTTAACTCCTACACTAAAGAAGCTAAGAACATGAAATTTGGCACTTCTTTCACTTATAATAAAAACAATGTATACAATGAAAATCATCAGTATCAGATCACTATAACATATAGCTCCCAAACAACCTAGCATTTGGATAAAAGGTTTTACTTTAAAGCTCCTATATTCAAATAGTTAAAATCCTGAAATTATGCTAGGCTATTTACTTATAAATCATACAAGGACTGCATTCATTGTCAGAAAAGTTTCCAACTATAAAACAACAAACTGTGATTGATTTGTTATTGATGAGGTTTTCTATAGAAATTTCAATGTTGATAACATATGAAACCAATATGATCATTTAGGTGGACCCTCAATATATCGAAGAAATGAGAACTCGTTTTTTTCCTGCTGTTTTCTGATCACTTTTATTTATATATGTTTTTGTTTTTAGGCTAACTTGATGTAATTTAATTAAGTGCCTAACATTTTGCTTATTTCCCTTTGCATTTTCAGGGGCAAATCAAACAATCAAACACACTTAAAACTAAAAAATTCTTACCGCCTTCTTGTAGTACACTTGTCATACTGAGTTCTTTTTTCTTATTGATTCTTTTCTCCAAAATTCTTAGGCTCTCCAGCGTGTTTTAAAATCGCAGTCCAGTTTTGTGTGAGGTTAGAATAAACAAAAATTAAAAAAAAAAATTTGAACTCAATCGGATGAAAATTGCCGTCCCGTACGCGGTTTGAAGTTTGTGGGACCGAAATGCGGGCGAAATGGAAATAAAAAACGCTCGTAACTACTCAGGAATCATCCCTAGCAGAGTAAAATGTAGGAACAACGCCTATCATTTTTGTATTTTCAAAACTTTTCTAGAATACACTTAACCAACCTTTCATGTGTCGCCATACATTTTCAGAAAATTATTCAAAAATTTGAAACTATCGCATAAATCATAAATGTGGCAAGTTGAACCGCTGAAAAAGTTTTTTGTTTTCAAAGAATGAATTTCTTTAAAAAATTTGGACGCCTCATTCAGCACTTTGATAGCTTCAGTACATGGAAAATGAGTGTGAGTTCTTTGAATTTGTGATCGCCTAAACCATCGCCAAAGAATTAAAAAACCAGTTCCAATATGTCCTCGCAATGGTTGCGACGTTGTCTTTTCTGTAATTGGGCATGCCAAAAGTAACGGTACCATCAGGCGCAGTTATTAACTTCGACGCAATAATCTCAATGCTCACTTCAGTTTCGAATTCGTTTCGATTGATTTTTTTCCTCCATTTTTGCTGGAAACGGCGAAACAGCGACATATCTTATTTAGCACCATTTCATTTCTCTCTCATATCTGTTCAAGTAAAACTGCAGCTTCTCGCGAATTTATTTGAAGATGTTGTGTTAAAAGACGCGGCTTGAGCTCCTTTCGAAACGGTCCATTCTGCGAGTAGTTTGCCAATGATTTATAGGAAAGATTAATTTCTGATACAAAATATCTTGGCTTTACGATGCGTTATTTCTTATTTTCTATTTTTGTAAATTTTTGAGAAAATTCAATTATATTCGTAAGAGTGGGCAATGGAGGGTAATTTTTTTTTCTAGAAAAGTATTGGAAATACAAAAATTATGGTGGTTGTTCTTATATTTTACTTCGCTATGAATGACTCTGGAATAGTTACGAGCGTTTTTGTTTTTATTTGGCCCGAATTTCGTGCCCACAATCTTCAAAGTGCGTGCGGCACGACAATTATCAACCGATTGAGTTAAAGTTTTTGTCGAATTTTTATTTCTTCTTACCCCGCTCGAAACTCGACTCTGATTTTGGGAAATCGGGAATAAAAGAATAAGGACCACCGTAATGACCATGACCGAATATTTTTGAGTTCTAGCGCTTAGATGCATTATATTTCCATATATATCTTTATATTTTACGTTTCTTTTCTTAAAAAAAATTAATTTCTTTTTTCATACTTTGTTCATGTCCAAAAAAAATATTATTTTGAAATTGAATATTTTAGCTATAACAATACAGTAATTTAAATTAATGAAAGATATTTTCATTTTAATGAAAGATGTAAACGAAAGGCTCTTTTCGTAAATTTGGTATAGAATGTTTAAAAATCGATATAATTTAATTAATGAAATTGTAATTACTTATACATATATCGAATGTTTTAACAAACAAAAAATGTTGCATCAAAATTATTGTAATTGTTTCCAATTTATCCAGCGGTTAAATATTTAATAAAAAAAAAATGAAAAAAAATAAATGTATATTTTATTGGCCAATGAACAAATTTAGGGTGTCGCATTAAGAATTTGTTTTATTTTTAGTTCGCCCTAATGCACATACATACTTAATATGTTTAACCTACATATGTAAGTGTTGTAAATATGTAAATTCATTGGGGGATTCTAAATGGCCATGCTGGGGCAGGTAATTTTGAAATTCCTTACACATCTCTTTAGATGTACTACATAATTGTGCGAAATTTGAGCAAGATGAAATACGCACCCTTCCATGCTTCGATCTTCACCCTTCACCTCGCAAAAAATATGTAGATATTGAATGAACATCCACGAACTATCAGGTAACTACTTTTTATGCCCAAGTATTTAGCTTTTACATAAAATAGATGCACTTCAGAATCTGGATAATCAAAATAAGTTGAAAATTCTTTAAATTTATATTCTGAGATGCCCATATTTTTATTTTCATCATATATGTATGTATGTTATGTACTTACATTGGTTGATGTGGAAAATCGCACGCACGAAATTTCACATAAGAACAGCTTGATTAATGATACACCTAAACGCTAACCATATGCCAAGGGTTTCTGATCGATGTGAGTGTGAAGATGAGCTACATTTAATCTTCATTTACTTACTTCATACTCCCGTGTTTGATGTGATAGATTTGTATTTAAATGTTGGTATTTAGTTGGATAGAAGGCAGGATAGGAGTAGAGGTGAATAAAGAAACGTCGGAAAATTTGTAGGTAATTCATTAAATTTTGTTGTTTATTCTTTACGTAAAACAGTTTGTTAGGCTTGTTGCTTGGCAACATATTTTTTGCAATAATTTCTTCATGTATTGACGATGATCAGTATAGCCTAAAATTTGCATACTAAAATTAAACGCGACGTTTAGTATAAATGTTGTAGACTTTTATTCCAAATATATTGTAATTTCCTGCCTCTTTAAGTTTAATCGAATTTGTTGAAATTTATGAAGTAATCAAATTGGATGTTCTCATAATATATTAACAAATCGTGGTAAAAACGAAAAAAAGATTGCTTTTGGTTGTAATTATGTTTGTTTAGCGCCCATTCATTTAGTGGTATTTATTTTTTTTTCTTTTTTGTATCAATTTTAGGACAAAGCTAATTGTTAAAATTTTTTGAAAATTCGTAACAATACGCGTTATAAATGTAATGTGTATCGCGCGCTAGCAACAATTTTTTTTTTATAGTAAACAGTATAGCTTTCAGAAGAAATTATCCCATTGCGTTTTATTAAGTTTTTGTGTGGGTGGCAATCTTCTGCAAAAATATTTTCCAAATAAGGTTTTCTTAAATCTCTTTCGTTTGCCTTGTAAGACTATATTTAATTAATTAATATTTTTAATTGTATTTAATTTTTAAACAGGTGGCAACAATCTCCAAAAATATTTTTTGATATTAAGATTTCTTAAACATTTTTGCTTTCAATCCACATTGTGATAATCTATTTAATTCACTAGTTTAAGTTAAATTATTCAATCGTTAAATTTAATTTTAACAGGTGGAAACTTTTTTTTTTAAAGTATTTTGGGAACGTAACTTGATTTAGTCTCTTTCGTTTGGCGTTCATAATGCAATATTTAACTTCATTTATAAATTTAATTTAATTTTACCCCTTAATCTATACATAGTTTCGCACTAGGCCCTGTACCCGTCCCTTTATTTGTTTTGATCCATCTGTGGACAAATGCACATATCCATTTGTGGCCCAGAATTGGAGCTCCATTAGTTCCACTATTCCGGTCGTGGAATCAAAGAATGAATTTTCTGCTTGACTCGGAGTTCCTACACCTTTTCCACTCGCGTATCCACCTCAAAACACATGTTAGATTACCAACCTTTTGCAGTATCGTATCAGATATTTGCAGTTGCATATCTCCCTGTGTGGAAATATAGAGCGAAGATAACCCTTAAAATGATTTCATCGCTGCAGCTGGACAAGTTCTTATAGATCCGGTGATCGAGAGGCACGTTAGCCTCCTACAACTTATTCAAACGAAGTATGACAGTTCTTTAAAGCATTTTCGGCACCAAAATACACTAATGATGAAAAAGTTAAGATCGGGCTAACAATGTAAACCCACCCTATCACAGCTCAGTTCATCCACTATGATACATCACAGCTCCCGGTCCTGAGGACAGCCCTTTATGGCTCTAATGCTAACAAATTCGATCCATTCACGGAGCCAGTGCTCTAGAAATAGATCCATAAGCCCTATTTCGATTTTACTGAACAAGGAAAGGAGCAACTCAAAGTGCTGCTTATGTGGATATTCCTTTCCAAAGTCTTAATGTGGAAGTAAGTTAGATTTATCAGTCTAAATGATTTGAATAAGTCAGCTGACCTATTGCTGGATTCAGTGATACAGACCACCGATACCTTCCTCCATATGCGCCACACATGTTCTCACCAGTAACTAAGTCAGAATTCCTCTGAAGCAATGGATGGAAGCAGCTATGACCATCAGCTTCTTTGAAATATTCAAAAGACCCGACTGCCCATCTAACCTTCTTCTTACCAAAGATGGAAACTGATGTTAAGTGATTCTTTCTTTTGCGAGCATTTTCTCATAATAGGAGGCAGTAATTGATTCCACTTATGAGCCGGGAAGGTGAACTTGGGGCAGGTGTATTAGGGCATAATTCATATTGTTAGCAAAGAAGCTTCTGTAGGGGTAGGTCTCCCATTTGATGGCTCTTTAGATAAGAGTTTGTATAAACGTGATACTTCTGGCAGAAACCCTATGATCTCACACTGACGCCTCTACATTTATCTTTTTCTATGTCGAATGAATTACATACCTTTCGCTTCGCCACAGTGCAACCAACAATTGAACTGTCTTGGAAAGCTGCCAACAGAATATCAGTGAGTTGGCACGCCGCTTCTTCCAATTCTTCGATTGATTGGTAAGCAAAGATTCGGCCATCACGTTCACTAAGGCAGCAAATCAAGCCTCAGTTTGCCTTCCTAGGAGGTAAAAGAGCACAGATCGCTCAGGTATTACAAACCATATAAGTTGGTTATCTGAAGGCGATGCTGTTTAAATACTCTAAATAATTCGATGATATGTAGTGAAATTGTCTAACTAATAAACTGTCATCGGTTTCTTCATTTTTATTTTACAAGCGAGCGGTTTCACGGCGGGAAACTAACTCTGCCCGTTGTAAAGGTTTTGAGAATAAACGAGGTAAGGCTTCACTCGAGATGGATCTAACCCTCTTCTGAGTATTAATAATACTTCACGCTAGTCAGCGTAGGATATATGCGAAGTTTTATTTAGTTGGAGTTGCCTGAAACGTTTATGGTCTCAATGCGAATATAGTATGTCCCAAAGATTTTGGAATTAGTGCCGTCGGACGACGTTGATCTTCTCCTTTATAGGGTAAAACTTTTTGGCCAACTTCATAAAGAGATAGGAAGTTAAATATAGGAATAGTAGTGACAGTAGTCGTTAGTAGTAGGTAGTAGTAATAGTTGTGGGAGGAGTAGCAGCAGTAGTAATTACGGTTAGTAGTACTTATTTGTAATAATAGTTAAAATAGTAGTAGCATTCACCAAAATAGTAACAGAAATTAGTGAAAATAGTAGTAATTAGTAAAAATGGTAGTAGTAATTAGTAGCAGCATTAATGAAAATAGTAGTAGAAATTTGTAAAAAAAAAGTAGTAGAAATTAGTAACAGTAGTAGCAGTAGTTAGTAGTAGCATTAGTAAAAATAGTAGTAGTAGTTAGTTGTAGCAGTATTAAAAATAGTACTAAAAATTAGTAAAAATAGTAGTAAAAATTATTAAAAATAGTAGTAATTAGTAATTAGTATACAATTTATTAGATTTTAAGGCTTCCACTAAAATATTTCGGAAAAATATTAAGACCTAAGCCTTAGAACGATTTCGTGGACATCCATCTACACAGCGAACAACCAGCTGCATCCATTTCAATAGCCTTAGTCCATTGAGTTGCCTGACAAGTTTATGGTCTCAATGCGAAAGTAATATGTTCGAAAGACATGAGTGCAAACCATATTTTGGAATAGTGGCTACCGAACGACCTTGATCTTCTCCTTTGTAGGGGCCGTATATTCCGAAATTTTCGTGAAGATAATAGAAGGCCTTAACCTGCTAACAAAGAAGAAAAACAAAAAAAAAAACACAAAATAAAGCCAAAAACGTGAAATCGAAAATGCACTAATAATCACTTGATTCGGATGAGAAATTAAAGTTGCAGCTGGTAACTTTTTGCTAATGAACAGTTGCACTAAAACTCTTCGCACTCGCCAAAGTCAAAGGGATGCGACGGCAAAGCTGCAGTGTGAATTGCAATTTAATGAGTACGATGAGTGCCACTCAGCAAGTATACGTGCACAGATATGGATGCATATAGAATAACGACATAGCTACATGTATTATATATGTATGTATATACATATATAAATATATACGAACATTCGACTAAACGCACTCCCACGCTCACATCCACACAACAAATAAGTGGAACGAATTGATGTTTAGCAACATCTAGTCGATGGTAATCGAAATTATCACACTGTGAAGTTGGCAATTTGTTGGTCTCTCTGCGGGGGTTGCGGCAATATTACTGCCTCGTTAACAGCTGGTGGGGAGTAAAACACCGCAATGAGACTCATTAAGCGCACGTCCTATTCGAATGCGCCTGCACTCATCCGTGTAGTTGCATTTGCGTCGTGAAGTTTTTGTTTTTACTAATTTTTGTTTCTTACTACAAAAACAACACTCAGTAGTTTTTCTACATACATATATGTACGTACATATGTACATTAGGGTAGAGCATATACCCCATAAAAAAATGATTTCTCTCGAAAAATGGAGTTTGTTTTATAAAACATAAAAATTGCTTTTTTTTTTAATATTTTGTAATTTTATTGAGCTCGAGGCCAGTTTTTATTAGAGAATGTTACGAAAAAGAGCAGCAATTTTTCAAAGTGGTAGAATGATAGCTGCCATTTCGGACATCAGACTCTTTTTCTAGACTTTACCAGGACTTACCTCGAAACATCAACATCACCTCAAAAAATTAAAAGAGCTTAAGCATAAAAATATTTCAAATTTTTTTTAGCTAAATCATTATAGGACCCGTTTTATTGTACCCGACTTGCAAAAGAACGCTCCAACTCGGATAAAATTTCCTTTAGTTGCCAAAGCAACCCTGTTAGTCTCTTTCATGAATGTTGCGGTTTGTTTAGTGCTTTTTAAGAATGGAAAATAGTTGTGCAAACAAATTTTAGGTTTATGTAGGTTATATATTTAAAAATACTATGCAAATAAAAACGAATTAGATGTTAAACTGAAATTTCCCATGTATTTTCTTAGGGCTAATTCACAATAGCGCAGTTTTTTCACTTCCCAACACTACATCTCAGGTCGGATATCATTTTACCGAATTGGCTCAGCTCGCATATTTTTCCGAGTTAGTGTTGTTGCTTTACACGCATTTTGTTATCCTTCCTAAAGTTCTTTTGCAACTCGGATTCAAAGAATCGGGCCCATAATAAGATTTTTGATACTGGTTTGGAATTCTTTTTTTTTTTGGAAAATTGGTTGAAGAAAAATTTGAATAACTCAGCAAAAATTTAGACTTGTAAAGTAAAGGTCTGTATTTTATCACACTTTTTGCTTCTTTGCAAAAACGCTCACATTTTTTTCGCGCATATCTCATTATTATGATACCGTTGAACAACTTTTTAAATATTTTAAGCTTAGACTGTTTTATCATTTCAATTTTTTTAAATATTTAATAAAACCTAAACTGGGCATGTAAATCTTAATAAATTCCGTTGGAAAAACTGCAATTTTTTTGTTTTTGGGCGTAGCACCCTAATGTTCACATATGCACGGAAATTACCACACATACGAGTTTGTGTGAGCCTAAGTAAACTCGATAGGCTTTCGATTTCACTAATTTCAAAACCTTTGTTGCCCATTGGCAGTTCAATTTTAAGTGTCAGGAAATTCGAATATTCGTTTTTCGACACTAATTAATGTGGTTTTTGTCAGCTGTTCAGGGATAATTATTGGACATTGGGGACATTGTTTGCAGTGTGAGGCTCTTTTGGTTTGTAGCTGTAGCGTAATTTCAATGTCGTTTGGTAGCGAATGACAAATGTTGGCGCTAACTTTTACATTTTCAAATACCAAAACACGAGTACACATATTTCCACTTAATTTTTCACCAACACACACAGAGAGAGGGAGAGAGAGGGGGAGAGAGAGAAATTGTACAGAATTTTAAGCCGCAGGTTACGAAAGTTGTATACAGTACACTGGAGAGTGGCATGTATTTCGAGTTTGCTGTCAAGGTTATTTTGTAAATCATTTGCACTGCGGTTAAAAATTTGAAATTGTGATTTATATTATTTTTTGGTTGTATTACAAACTAAAGTTTTCTAAAAAATTAATGAAAAAATAATTACGGGAGAACACGGCGAATATTATAAAAAAAATCAGCAAGTGGTCAATTGTTTGATTTACTGAAACTACTGAATGGATTTTAATCGGCTTTAATTGATGACTAGACCGTAATAAATAAATAAATAATGTGGTGTATATTTTATTAAAATATTAAATGGGAAAATCAATATTTTGTAAAAATTACCTTTGTTTGAATACAAGTTTTTTTCCAACGGGATCAACATATGCTGGTATTTATTCTTTGTAGTGGATTTTTTTTAAGCGTAGCGGCATATAGCTAGTACTAAAATAAAAATGCGGGCAAAAAGTTTAAAAATCCACTAAGTTTGGTCAAAAATAGCATATTTTATAAAATCTCCGCCAGCGCCACCTACCGGGTCTATTATATTTCGCACAAAAATATTTTAATTTTTATTTACTATTATGTTTTTCATTTTTATATATTAGAACATATTATGAAATTCTTGATTTTGTAAGTTACAAAAATACAGTCGAAACTTTTTTCCCGAAGAAAATTTTTAATTTGGCACATTTCAATATTTTGGAGGTTTTTTTTAAAGAAATTTAGAATAAAATATACTTCGTTCACTGGATAGCCTCAGAGTAAAGGAAGTTTTATAAACTGCTGGTTATTCCAAAGTAAGGAGATTTTTAATTCAGCTCGAGCAAATTTGTTTTAAAAATTCATTTGTGCTTTTGACAGAAAAAGTTGTTATTTTGACGTGATGGCGCAAAACTGACCTCGGATTTAGATTCAGCAACCCGAAAACATATAATAGACATGGTCTGCTCGAATGAAGAAATTTTTTTTTTGTGGAGCTGTTTTATTTACCACTTAATTAAATTCGAATTTTTAAACAAGTAGCAACCCTTTTTATAAACTGGTTTTGAATCTTCTCCTCGATGAGACGAACCGTTTGAAACCCATATTTTAATATTTCCAATAACTTATGTATAATTTTCTTAAATTCGAATTTTTATTAAGGTGGCAACGCTCTTCAAAATATAGCTACTAACTTCCTCCTTGGCGAAAAGAACCGTTTTACTTCCATTATTGAATATTTCATAAAACTTAAGTATAATTTATTTATATTTGACTTTTCAATTAGGTGGCAACCCTATACCAATATGGCTATTACCCTTCTTCATAACGAGACGAACCGTTTGACACGCCGAGACGAACACGTAGGTATTAATGTTTCCACAAACGGATATGCGATCTCGACGCCTATAGCTTTTTACCAAACTGAAATTTAAAATCAAAAAATTGTGCATTTCTCTTAACTTCAGATGTTTTGTTTAAAATTTTTGGTAAAACCTGCACCAAGTTATACAAAAAGTGTGGGCTCAGCTTGGTAGTTACTAGATCTCTTACTTAAAATCGACTATCCGACTATTCGACTAGTCGATTAGCCACCCTTTTGATAGTTGATAATCGAATAATAAGTAACCGTTAATTTCCGCGAGCGGCCATCGAGTACTCTGAAAATCGGCTAACCGAAATTATTCGAAGCATTCACACATACATACATGTTTAAAAAACAATAATTTATTGTGAGAAAACAACTAGTCGAAAAAATGGAAAATGAACGATTAGTCGACTAGTTGTTTCTGGTCGATTAGTTGAAAAAGTCGAAAGGAAACGGCTAGCCGATTATGTGGAGTCGATTTTTTTTCAACAACTTTTGCTAATCGATTAACTGGTCGTTATTAGTCGATTAACAAGAGTTCTTGTATTTACCCAAACAAAAGGATTTTTTTTACATACATTTTTATAGGTAACGGTAATGTCGAATCAAAGTATTTTCGTCCAGGCCATCAAATATACCAAGTTCTATAATTCGCTTCGTAATACAGATGAATGTTGCTCCACTTTTTTTTTATATTGTATTTTAAATTGCCATTAAGCGAACGCCTAATTAAACAAAGAAAAAATGCGACCCATTGCAACACGCGATTATAATTATATACTTTACATATGTACTTTAACTAACAGCCCCTACGTTTTTAAACAAACAAACAATTAAGTGATTTGATATCGCCGTTTTAACTGAAGTGAAAATAAATGCAAAGCGGAGGGAATTTTTGTATGCGTAATGAAAAGAAAAAACTACAATAACCACCACCTCCACCACAAAGACAAGCGATAAAATGTGTTGGTGTATTGAAACAATTCTGCGAAATCTACATATGCAGGAAAAATAAATCAATGAAAATCATGCATGAAAATATGGCTATAAAGCCAAGGGTAAATTGCACGCATCGTTAAAGTCAAATCGAAATGAAATTAAAATATTAACTGAAATAAATATATCAGCTTTTGGTTACTGACTTTGTTAATGTGGCTGCGGTTGTGGCAGGACGGTATGTGTTTTTGAGTTATAGATCCGCCATGCTGGTAACATGAAACAATAACAAAGTTGCTGGTAACAGGCAAAAAGCAGTAAAGTAAAAAATTTAAAAGATACATAGAAAAGTCGGAGGGACGGAACTGGCAGTATGAACAACACTTCCAGTAAAGCACCACTTATATGGTCAAATTAGAGCCGGGAGTAGTGGTTGGCCGGATACAATACCTGTCCAATAAGGTGGAACGAAGCGGCAGTGGTTAAAGCAAATTGTCGTTCAGGCCATGCTCCTGTGATAAGCAGAAAACGAATGGTAAATGGAGCCTCAGTTAACCGGCACTAATGAAATTTAGATACTCAAAGAATCTGATAACCAGAAAGATACGTAAACTCCGAGATGCAGACCAGATATTACAATTATTAAGCAAGACACGATATAAAATACCTCTACAAGAAATAAATGCGCTAGGTGGCGCAGTGGGCGAGTTTATTTATGATATGATTCTGATGTTTTAAGCTACAAAGTGTCTTGACTTATTTCGTGAAATGTGTGAGGTTGAGTTAGCTTAGGTTAGGTCGCGTACAGTGGCTTCAGTCTAAAAAATGTTTTGGCTTAGTTCGCTGTGAAATGTAAAAATATATAAGATTTGAACTGAGGTTTCTTGACTACAAATTAGCCTCTCTAAAAATTTATTTTTTTTACCGTTTTTTTGAGTTTATGAAAAAACTTGACGTGATGGATTCATCAACTCCAAAAATATATATTAAATGTGGTCTGATCAAAAGTAGCGTTTTTTGTTTAGATGTGTTGATTAACTTCTACCCTTTCGTGTATAATATAGGATTTCGTGATTTTCTTGCACAATAAAAAGAAATTAAATCGTTTATCTAAAAATGGATTCTTAAGTTAATAGTAACTAAAGGAAAACAACTACCGATTTTAATCCAAATGTTTGTTATGGAAGAAAATGCGATAACTGCGTATTTCTTATCAAAATTCTTGTTAAATTTGATGCAAATTTTTCTAAGTGTTCTCATTTTATATTGAAAATTTTATTTTTATAAAAATTCATCAAAAAATATCGAAATCATTGTGAATATACAAAATTTATCGCGCGCGTTACATATGTAAGTCGGTCAACCAACCTCACACGGGCATGTGTGAATACATTTACACCTACATAAATGCACATAGTGAATAACCGTGTTGAACTTCATTTTGGCGCAGCAATTATCGAATGACAACTACAATTACGATGGATTACGAATGTTGTGATGGCCGACCTCTGGCAACCACGAGCCACTAACCACTGACCACAGCTATGTAGGCATTTCCACTTCTTTTCACACCACCTTTAGTGGTTCGATAAAATACATAAAATTGTGAGACACATTGGCGCCAGTCAAATATAAAAATTTACATACATTTGCACATATGTATCTATGTTTGTATGTGTGTGTATGTACTTATACTATGTACGCTTGCGTAAGGAAATAAAATTGTAATCAAATAGCATGGCGATGTGAAAACAAAGCCACAAAAAAAAATCAAAAAAAAAAAATTACCAATGGCGACAAAGTTCAACATGAATGGTATTTTAAATATCATACGGACGTAACGTAACGCAATGCTGCTGCTCTCAATAGCAGCTGTATTCTTAAGCCCATTCTGTGTGCATCAAGCATTAAGTTCCATGTAGCATTTTTCGAATTTGTGAAGTGAAAATTACGAAATTGTAAATTAGTAAAAAAAGCGCCATCCGTTATGAAAAAGTAAGCCAATGTTAGTTAGAAAAAAAATTCACATAGAGAGTTTGGCAGTGATAACACACAAAGAGCTGCTTCACTTCCGCTCGAAATGTTTTTTATTGAAAGCACGCACATTTAGATATACACGCACTCGGCGATATTTACTTAATTGTACCCAGCAAATACTTTGCTTAACCATGAAGTTATTTAGGAATTTCAAATTAGATAACTTCTGTATTGAATATTATGCTTGAATTAATTGAAGAAGCTGTACAATTCGTTTAAAGAACTTACATTTTTTCGAGTCGATAATTATTTCCAATTTTTATTGAGATCGCCCAATTATTCTCCTTGGCAGGTATTTATAAATCACGCGCAGTTTTTAGTGGGGAGTTTCGGCCTTACGCTTCCGTATGGTTGTAATTTTAGAGCTTAACAAAAATTAGTGAAGCAATTTGAAAAAAATACGACATTTTGAAGAAAATACTTTAAATTTATTTATAGATTCATTTTTGAAGCTTATGATTTAATCTTCTATCGCACAAACCAAGCGAAATGGTGGCTATATTTGGAGCAAGTTTTGAAATTTTAAAGTAATAGCCTAGCAACTTAGGGTTTATTTGTATAGCTTTCATTTTTGAATCTAAGTTATCTAAAGTAAAGGAAATATTTATGTACGAGTTAACAAGTTAAATAGAAATTTGCTGAAAATGTAAAGTTTTTTTATTTACAATAATGTTCAAAAGCCGCTCAAAAAAGAAGTATTGATTGATATCTTTTAAGAATGTTTTATGTTATTAAAATATATGCGCATAATATATTTTTCATACAAAACTATTGCCGCCATATTTTTGTAACATTTTTCATATTTCTAAAATTCTAAAAATTCAAAAATATACCCATAAATAAAATATAATACTGTGTTTAAGTTTTCGAGCTTAAAATAACACAGTCAAGAGTTTCTGAAAATAGCCTCAAACTGAGAACGAAATATCGACGAATAAAATAATTAAAATAACTAAACAGTTGTTAAAACATTCGAAAACTTAAATATAGTAGCTATCCAATAATCATTCTCATCATAAAAGATAATATTAAAAAAAAAACAAAGGTCAAATAAAGATGCTACCCATAAACTACGTAACATGCATTGAGGTTGGTGGATAAGCTGAAACCTCATACGTAGTTTTATTCTTACTTTATATTGTTATAATAATCTTATATTGAAGATAATTGTGTTCTTTCTACTAAGAAGATCCTGTGATTATTAGCCTAAATCGGTCTACCTAGCCCCAAGCAATTGGGTTTTATTTCTGTGTATGCTCTGAAGAGAAAAAGCATTTGCTGAATGAAAAGTATTGACTTTTAAGGATTCAGTACTATTTTTACGAAAAATAGTTTTTTTTTTTGAGTACAAAAAACAAAAAAATATTGGTATTTGATATAACTCTAGGGAATGAGAATATTAAAATTCCGACTTTAGTTCCCGTTAATATGCATAAGTATATAAAGTCATACCTTAATTCTTCAGAGCATGGACCATATGTTGGTAAATAATTGTATTATTTTACTTCCATTACCGAATGACAGATGGCGCTGGGCAAATACAAACTCAGCGAAGACACTAACCATAGTAATGACAATATTGGCTCACTGATGTTTCCCTCCATGGGAATTATTCATCGGCTGATGTATGATAGACAGTTATTTTATGTTTCTTTGTCTCATTCTATGTACTACTTATGATTTTTCAAAATCAGCTGATTAAAAACAAAACGAATATTTCATGCTTGAGTTCCAGATTTTAATTTGAATGTGCTCTTAAATTTCACGTATTCTAGAAGGCGCTGGACTGATCATTTTTACTTAGAGTATTGTGATAGCGCATAACCCTTAAGTGTGCCATCGAAACCCTGATCAGTTTTCACCCAGGGAAGGGGCGTGATAAACTCGCAGCATTTGCCTTAGGATTAGTGTCACTTGGTTTCCTGGGAAAGATCGATTTTTTAAATTTCATTAGGCCTGACTCTCAATGCAACGTGGGCATGCAAAGAATACGTCATCTTCATGTCGAACGGTGGAACGGTTGAGATAAGCCTTAAATCAATGGGATCTGTCATACTTCGTGCAATTGGCGATTGATTACGCTTTGATTGCCTTTTATAGCACATTTCTTGCCCCACGAGGCCGAGAACCGTGTATACCAAAGGCTGCGTATTCTGGTACTGTGCTAAATGCTGAGTATACTCTAAAATCAAAGTAAGAAGGACGTTGGAAGGCTTTACTCCATATCTATCTCGGGCAGATTCGATCTTCTTATTTAAATCTACAGAAGTTTGCGGGATAGGAATGTAACCAAGAAACTACACCAGCACCACTTCGAAAAGAAAAACAATGCCTCTTTTAAAGCCCCTTGAAACCCCGATTTCTTCTCAAAATTTAACAAGTTTTCTTCGAAGGATAAAAATATGAATAACATACCCCTATTATTCAATAGTTCCTTATCACCAAATAATTCCAATTTTTCGCTCTTCCGGTGGCGAACAATGCATAGCGTTTTTCGAAAATCCACTCTAATCGATAACTAATTTTTTCAGTGTTCGCTGGGTAAGCACTTGGTTACCACAATCTATCTAACTGTTCGAAGTTACGAGTACCGTAACAACAGTAAGTACGCTCAACTAACTACCACAACTACAACTACAACTGCACACAAACATAGTTGGAATAGTTAAAAATTTTTTTGCGTGACTGATAAAAAGGACAAAGTTCACGCGCGCAATGCAAAAAGCAAAACAGCCAAGAGGGGAAAAAGTGAAATTGCGGATGCGGAGCGCCTTGAAAGCAATGGAACCTGCTGATATGCGTGGCCGCCATATAACAGTAGATACCTATGTACACATAATGTAAATTTGTAGAGCAGACAGAGTGCAAAATTTCTGAATATGTATGCATGCATGTAGTTTGAGCTGTTGTAGTTTTGTTGCTATTCGTTTTTTGTTTTTTGTTTTTTTGAGTGTTTCTTCTTTTACGCTGCAATGGCTCAGCTCCTTGCGCCACGTGTTCACATCAGTGGCTCACACGCTGGCTCAAGACACTTACATGTGTGCGTAAATATGCGTGTATGTGAAATTTTGCATGGCGATTGCACAGTGCATTCGGATGGGCAAAAGAAAAAACTAATTTCCATAGTAAAAAGTTGTACAAAAGTCTCTCAGTTTTTACATAGAGCTAAATTGGGCGGCACAATTCTCTTTTTTAGCATTTGGTTTATGCCTTTCTTTCGCCATTCGGAAGTTTTCTGCCCAAATAAAGGACAACGAGTAAACGAGAAATTAATAGAAATTCTTTTGAACTTTTCTGAAATTTACGTTTCTTGAAACCACCATTGAAGTAGTCGAATTCAGTAAAAAATTTTAGACGAAAATGCGAAAGTTTTGAAAGTTTTAAAATTGTTTTTTTTTAACTTATTGATTTGCAGAATTTTTCCAAAATTTACATCTCTTCAGAGCTCTATTAAAATAGTTAAACCCTGTCGAACACTTTTGACTATAAAACGAAAATTTACAAAGTATTTTTAAACATTAATTTTTTAATATATATTAATTTTTCGACCTGTTTATTTATATCAATAACTTTTATGAGCTAAAGATCATTTTTAATAGTGTGAGTTCGATCCCTAAAAGAAAGCTGATGAGGAGGTGTGGTGATCTCCGAAATACCTATAACTTCTACCATTGTTTTTTTTTCTATAATTGTTCCTATTAAAAATGGCATTGAGCTCATAAAAATTATTTTTTTTCCACCTTTTTTAACTTCTTAACTTATAAACAATGTAATCATTAACAAATGGTGGCCAACCAACATAGTATAGTTTAGATGAAGATTAAGTAGATTAAGACTTCTATCTGTCTGTTTCTGTTCTGTTAATTCTCAGATGGATTTACGAAAGGGGCAGACACAGTGCGAGAATATTACCGTGCACTACGGGTCTGAAGCATCCATCCTCTTCTTCTTATTTGACACTTCAACATTTCATCTGTTGCCACGATACAAAAAAAAAACTTCGCGAGGTGGCTGCAGTTAGTCACACCAAGTGTTGGCATTCATTTCTGTATTTGGTTCTATTATTGTGTTCGCGTGCACCCTTTATTTAGTTGTCGACCCATGGGTGCCAGCGAAATCGTTGAATTTGTATGCATTTAACTTTTTCATGTCACACAGTTCATTACTTTAACCTTCACAATACTTGCTGCCCACGTGGACAGAACGATAGATCTGGCATATAATAGTTACCTCAAAGGCTTCCAAAGCCTCCTTATCTTTGTTTGGAGGATGTGTTCACCGGGAGAGGGATCTATTTTCAATTACTTACCGAGCTCAAAGTAGCCCCTGTTGTATTTGAGCTGGCTTCCAAATATACAGAGACCTTCACTACTTCGAAGTTATAACTGTCATGTGTCCTAATATGCGAAGACTCTTTGTGCTTTGCCAGGGAGTACTTTGGTTTGCCCTCGTTTACCACTGGACCAGCCCCTTTTACGTCATTTTCTAAGCTGGATAATGCCGCACTGACGGCCCTGGATGAATTTGAAAGTTGTGCTCAACGTCACTTTACATAGCCGAATTAATTTCGCGGCTTTAATGGCAATAAAAATATGGCGTGTGCGTCGATTTGTTTATCTACAGCCGGACTGAAGCCGTACTGATAAGGTCTAATCACTTGGTTTATAAAAGACTACAGTCTTTCGCACAGTAACGTCGAAAATACCATAAAGGCAATAATGAAAAGGTTTATGCCTCGATAATTAATGCGAACAGCACTTATTTCGGATTGAAAGTACAATGCGATTCCTCCATTTTTGGGCATGTAGTCATTGGAGCATATTCCGCCTACCAACTCTTCGCGGCCGGATTTGAACAGCTCAGCCGGCATGGTCGGGGGTCTTCTTCTTCGTTCAACGCGTCACTGGTGTTGTCATAAAAAAGCGTTGCGAATCTTTCCTCAATATCTTTAGTGGACTCCGGCCATCTGTTACCTCGTACGTCTCTGCAGGAAAACTATTTTCATCGCCTTTTTTTCTTCTTGAAAAGACGTCTCTACTCTCTCCTCTCTCCCAACCTGAGGCGTCGCTATATCCACAAAAACTCACTATTCAGTTACTTTGGTAGACCGGCCTCACTATTTTCAAGATGGTAACGGCGAAAACTTTACCGTAAATAGTTAGCGGTACATAAGCATGATTGGCTTTTCTACATTAAGCTTAGAGAAGTGTTCTGTCAATAGTTTACTCTGGATATCGGCCATCAGATCGCAGTTTTCATTCTTACAGGAATTTGTGCGAGTCTTGAACATTTTTTGTAAGCCGCTGAATCTTCTGAATGAATTTTCTGCCTCGCTTCCTTCTTCAACTCCCAGTAAATCTCCAATCTTAAACACATTATAAATTAAACGCCTTTGAAGCTTAATTTCTAAATAGTGATGAAAGTTATTGTACATGTGGGAAGTTACGTGGAAATTATGAGATATATTCAGTAGTCGCCTCCCCCAGTATACGAAACAAATTTTACCTAATGATATAAAACTAATTTTAGTAAGATGATGATGACTCAAGATAGGCGAAACAGGAACGCATACCACAAATGCGAGAAGACGCTCGTTCAAGTCAATTGCAAATACAGAGGCTATAGAATTGAGCTTTATTTTTTTATTTAGTTATTTTATAATCTAGGACCAGTTTTTCAGTGCGAATTTTACTCGGTTCACCATTTAAACTAACTTTAAACTCGCTATGCCGTTTTTCATTCGACTTTAAACCTAATTTAAACTTATTTTAAGCCGCCAATCTTGCAGAGCTAAACTGAGTTCAACTAATCAGCCAGCGAGACCGACTATAATCGTACTTTTTGCACAGCCACGATCGCTAATTCACATGTACACAAAAGCGACACGACAATTCGACAGCGGAAACGATTTTTCGCAACCTAAACAAACATAAAATATTTTTGTGGGCGTGCATTCGGTTTTGCTTGGGACTGACCTAAATATAAAAATAGCAGTGTTACCTTAAATATAGCCAAATTTAAGCCGGCCTTAAACTCTCACTGAAAACAGCTCTTTAGTTTAAACTAAATTTCAATTTAAATCGAGTTTAAGTAATCTGAGTTTAAACCAGCACTGAAAAAATGGCCCCTTACCGAAGACGGTCAAATTTTATAATGTCTAGTCGTGTACGCATTTTTGTGCTTTTTTTTGTAGCAAGTATGTTATGTCGACCTATGTGTACTTTATTTTATATTTCTGTACCAGTCGTGGATTAAATTCCATTGCATTGATTTATTGATTTATTTATATACAAGAAATTTAGTAAAATGAAGTGAAACTGCTAGGCGTAGAAAGAAGTAAAAGTAACTTAAGTAAAGTGTGGTATTTTTTGATCATTTCTGTTCCACTGTTAGTCTGTTACATAGCTAAATTACTTACAGACTGTTGCAATTAGTTGCATTATTTATTTCAGGCGCTTCGTCAAGCTTAAAAACTTTAATGAGAACCTACGTAGGTACTTACGCACACAAACATACATACAATGCAAAAAGCAAATACAATATACAAACTCACACAAGGACAGTGTGATGACATCTCCATGCATATGAACTTTTTTATATGTCTATATGTATATGAATGTGTGGATCATAATTCAAAAATTATTGCAACTATTAACCAACTATTTATGATAATCAAGAACATGGAGTTTTTAAAGTTAATATATTGTCGACAATAATGAATGCACGCTTTATATTTACATTTATATTCATTTCAAAAGCTGCCTATAAAAAATGGTTTGCGACAAAGTAATACAAAATAAAAATTAACGAACAACTTTTTAACGTTTTTAAACGCAATGTTAAGGTAGTAATGAAATAAAAATGTATTGAAAGCTCGAAATCGTTTTATTTTTACATGCGTTTTTCTCAAAACAGCGTTTTTCAACATTACTGCCATTTGTTTGTTCTTACTCTCGGCTTTTTTTTATTGAATGCAAATGTTAAGCAAATTTTATTTTTTTTCACAATCCGCGATCCATTGAGCAGAAGTATGCGCTTGTTTAATAAACCGAGGTCAGGGTGTCCCAGACCAATGTCGACCCAACCATTAAAGATTCTAAGACTTTGATTGGCGCGTGGATATCAGAATAAATGTTGACCCGTTCGAAAGGTATTACACTGGGGAGTAGCCAATCGGCTGTATACTTGATTGCACCTTGAAATACACTGCATAAATCAAATTTTTGCCTGTCGGGAGTTCCTTGCGGCGCACACTCCCTCCAACCTTTTCGTTCCGCTTCGACCTGTCCGTAAACACAACCCCTCTCCCATACTTCCGTTAGTGGAATGTGATTGGAAATGGATCCATTCGTATTCAGAGTCGACAAGCAACAATCGGTTTCTTGAGGAAAAAAAAGTCGAAGTTTGCAAAAATTTTAGAGTGCCCGTAAACTGAGCCGAAGCTATAAACAGGTGCTCTTTAATCCGTACACAGCACGAGTTACACCAACCTTTTGGCAATGTTTTCAGGCAACACATTTATCATAGCGTTGAGTGCACGAGTGTATGTGTGGTCCGATTCCAATGAGCGCGGTATGTTGCACCCACTCTTAAATTTCGATATCTTCTCTGGTGAGTTCCACCAGACGAAAACCCCAAACAACATGATTGGTCTTCTTATGGTTCTTTGTATCACAAGTGTTCCATAGAAAAAAATAGACCTACACTCTACACTTTTACCCGCCAGTCCACTATTTTTTATATTTTTTAACGTTGTTACTTTTGGGAAAATTATAATTTTATTGCTAATTAAAAAATTCAATAAGTTTTCACATAATTTTAGATTTCAAGACTTTTATTTTAGACTTTTCCTTTATTTTCTAGCTTCACAATGGACATAATCACCTGTTTTTGACACTTCAGTTTGACAAAGCAACTACAAAATATATGCGTTTAATGTAATTGTTCCCCTTTTCCATGTTATTTGGTTTTTAGCATTTTTTCTTAAAAAAGCGAGGAACAGGCCTCTTAAAATAATTGCACACAAAAATTGCCATTGTTCCTTGTGTCAAAAAAAGTAGTATTAATTTTGATTTTTGTCATGTCTTATGCTCTCTTTTCCGTACAGCGGACGAAAACTTTGCACAAAAAATTTTTCTTAAGCTTTTTTTGACAGTTCAGCGTACCTGGCTTTACGTATGTTTTGAAAATAAGTACAAATTTTATAAATAATATATTGACAAGCATTGAAAATTTTGTTTTTAATTATTTAATTTCAATTTTTTTTTCTATAAGAATATCGATAATTTTATAACAAAAAAATAACTTTCTAGAAAATTTATAAAATTTAACAAACAAATAAAAAAAATAATATGAAAATTTATAAGTTTTCTATCCGATCCATTTCCATTTCCATTTTCTAAGTAATGTTTTGACATGTATTGAAAATTTTGTTTTTAATTACTTAATTAAAATTTTTTTCTAAAAAATATCGATAATTTTATAACAAAAAAAAAAAACTTTCTAGAAAATTTACAAAATTTAACAAATAAAAAAATAAAAAATAACACGAAAAATTTTATGTTTTCAATCCGAATTTTCAGGAAATTTTTATTTTACTATGTATAATAAAGTGCAAGCCAGGATAACAAAGTTAGAAATATTAATCTTTTTTTCAGTTTGTTGATGTTTTTTTTATATCAAACAATAATTTTTGTGAAATAATATATTTTTGTTGAGTTTAAATAAATTTTCTAGAAGGTTTGCAATTTCATCTTATTAAAAAAAAAAAAAAAAATATTAAAATTCAATACAAAAAAAAAATTTTAATTTTATTGACCCTTTTTTTTTAAGTTTGCTGAATTTAAATACATTTTTTAGAAAGTTTGAAATTTCGACTTACCAGATTTTTTTATGAAGCTAGCTAGATTTAAAAAAATAAAATAAAATTCAATAAGGATACACAAAATTTTTAGAATTTGCCAATATATTTTGCTATTATTTTTGTGAAAACAACTGTATATATAAAATTAAAGGGAAGTTTCAGTCACTTCAAATGTAGGCCACATTATATTAAAAAAAAGATTATGAAATTGTACTCCTG
This sequence comes from Anomoia purmunda, assembly GCA_951828415.1. Taxonomy (NCBI): domain Eukaryota; kingdom Metazoa; phylum Arthropoda; class Insecta; order Diptera; family Tephritidae; genus Anomoia; species Anomoia purmunda. The sequence continues at coordinate 43,406,477 of OX639995.1, forward strand.
AGGCATTTCGAAAAAGTTTGATTTAAAAATTCGGAATTTTAAAAAATATTTTTTTCAAATAAATTTTTTACAAAAGATTATAAGGTCTCATTAACATGGCTTTTTATTAAAGTATGAAATATGTATTGTTTTTTTTAAACCATATTATTTTTCTCAAAAAACTTCCAAGAAAAAGGTAAATTTGGCAATAAAATACTTTGCGGACGCTTTTGTATGCTACTGTATATAACCTTTTTTTCCAGACACGAAAAACGACCCGCCCTAATCTAAATTATTTTGAGTAATTATATGTATATAAGAACATAGAATATGCGTGAATGTGTGTGCGCGTAACTATTCTGCTTTTTCTGCACGTTCTAATGAAAATCCTTGAGAAGTTTCAACACTTTTCATTCCACAGTACTGCAGGTCATGCGGTGAGTGGCCAACGGCAGCTGAGGAGAGTGCGCGGCATAGTTAGAAAGCCATTTACCAAAGTTACTTCGTTGAAAAAAATAAAAAAATAAAATGAAAAAGAATACGTAAATTATTTTGTGGTAATTAAAACTCAAAACGAAACACTTTTCTAATCTTATCAAAATATAATTAAAGTTTCTGAGTCGGCACTATTTATGTTAGGGAGATTGCTTAAGAATGTATATTAAAAATTAATTAGTAAAGTTTTTTTTTCAACTTCCTTTAGTCACGTCTCCATTGGAATGCTGCAAATCCTAATCCCCAAAATGCTGGTACTTCTATAATAACACTTTTATATGGATATACAAACGCAAATTGCCATTATTCGGTGTGCGTGAGAAAATGCTTGTGTTTGTGCTTGCGGTTGCTCATCTCATCTGGCACTCTTTGCTGCTTAAATTATTCTAATTACACTTGAATAAGTTTTCCAACCGATTAGGCAAATCGCCCAAGAACACGTCTCAGATTGGTTTGCTGTCCTTAAAGCAAGGAATGCTTCCTGCGCAAAAAAGTCTACTATCTGAAATATTTCTACTCTAAGTAGACCAGCGTATAAATTTCAAAACAATAATTTAATGTATAATCAAGTCGCTTTAAAGGTAACACATTTAAATAATTTTTTTTTGCCACAAAGCTCTGCATTGAAACTCCTTGAAGTGTTTAAAAAGTATTTAGACCTATAAGAATCTGAATCCTGGAGATGGAGAATTTAGTTGCGGTAGCAATAAAAATTTCGGACTTTATTATTAAATTAATTTTACACTGTTAGGAATTGGATTTGGTCGTTGCTAATTTCGTTTAAGGCCGGCCAGACCATAAAATATCATATTTCTGAATCTATCGCGAAAACTAATGAATGATGCACTAGAAAGGCCAATTTCGGGAACGTTTTGAAAACTTAACGAAACAATACAAAATATATTCCAAAAGTAGTTTAATTCACTTGATAAAGCTAAAATTTGAATTCGTGAAAGCGGACAAAGGCAATACAACAGTTGTCATTGAAAAAAGAGAGTACATTGAAAATACCGATTAAATAATTGAGGGAATGAAATGCAGAATAGTAGGCGCGCACCCCACCGACGAATTCCAAACAGAGATCAAAAAAGCCACAAAAGATGTAGCTGTTATAATAGACTTGCGCATTGCCAACACGTTAAGTCAGATGAACCTGGCAGCTCCGCCACTGATAGCGCTACCAAAAGGACACAAGCCGGATGTTCCAATGAGACCCAAATCAGGTGCCGATTTCTTCATTTTGTATGATCAAAATGTATAAAGACGATCTCCAGTATAATCTAGGGCTGAAATTTATGGGAAACCAACAGCCACAGACACGATAACACCCAACACGTCAACCAATCCACGGCAGTACAAAAAAAGCAGCACTAAGGCAATAGATAGAAAGATAGTAGATAGACTAGAACGAACACCCCTAACATAGGAAGCATATGAGAAATAATTGAACAAAAAAGATCGAATGGTTAAAATAAGAAGGAATCATGGACGGGAAGACCTGGATGATAATAAATTATGCAGAAAAGGCGACATACAAACTGTAGAAAAACTTTACATTACAGGGTGGTGATATCCGGTCCAGAAAGCTATTCCAAATGCACTAAGGAAGATAGATTACACTACTCCTCTACACTGCATGGACAACAAATTCTCCATAAGAATCCCAGAGAGGAATGAATGGGAAGATGCCATAGGCCTAGACCCAGAGTCAACGGCTGTCTTTTCAGATGGTTCCAAACTCAACGAAAGAGTGGACAGCGGGATTCACTCCAACGAATTAGCGCTGGGCCTCATCTGTCGCTTATCGGACCACAGTAGCGTTTTTTCAGGCAGAGCTAAATGCCATAATGTAGATGTAGACTGCTCGGTGTCTGACAGTGTCCGCTTCTACAGACAGACCAGTCACTGTATACTCTGACAGCTAAGCAGCAATTAACTCTCACAGAACAATGTCCAAAGTTGCCATAAAATGCAGAAGTTCCCGCAATCTGCTCGCGTCGAAGCGTTTCGTGACTGTGACATGGGTCCCTGGGCACAGTGACATTCCCGTAAAGCGATCTATAGCTCTGATTCGCCGGGACCAACCTCCTCTCAGACTATTGGTTGGGGTAATAAGCGGACACTGCCTTATGGGCACACAGGGGAAGAGATTGGCATGCATAACTAACGATTTCTTCCAAAGCTGCAGGGACGAAGAGGAAGTGGAGAGCATCGAACACTATTTTTGCGACTGTCCCTCCCTGTCCAAGGCTCGAAACCAAATTCTAAATTAGTATTTTCTAAACTATTCGGCTAGCATTCCCGATCTTCTGTGTTACGTAAAGCGCACACGGTGGTTCACCTTCTAAGGAAGAAGAAAACGTATGGCCACTGCCAGCGGTATCACAATGGGCTTTGTCAGCCTACGTGCGCACTTGCGTGATTGCAGCCAGTTCATCACATAAACATAGCATACATATTTTTGTAAAAATAACAACTAAAAACCAAATTTATTTTTTGTCACTTTCTGGAAAATTAAGTCGAAACATTTATCGGGAGAATATTTTTTTAAGATATGAAGCCTTGGTATTAAGATGAAGGTTAATCGGACTTTGTCCCATTCAAAGTTCCCTATCTTTGGTTCCGCTAAAAGTATTCATTTTATATTAGTTTAAAGGCTGACATATTTGCTATATATGTAACTGGGTACAGTTGTTATTTTAATTTACAAATGTAAATCAACAGCTGTATTTTTATTATTAATAATACTCGCTTCCAAAACGGATATCACCGGAAAAAAGTATATAATATCCGCTGCCTAAAAACAAGCATTTTTTTTTACCAAGTTAGTGCCTCTTGTAGTTAAAAAAAATATTAAATGATTTCTGAAATGAGATTTGCAGAGAGCGACTTCAGACGTTTTCACGCTACTAATTCTGTGCAGCGTTTTAACCCTCTAGCGATATTTCAAATTCATTTTATTCACCAAACTCTTTATTTTTCTCACTTATTCAAAAAACACTCAGACAAAATATTTGCTCAATTACTCTGTGTAGGCTTGAAGTCTGACGGTATACCTAGGTTCTTTGCCCTATTTTGATACCACTGTAGGAAGAGTCTGCCAAGCAATGAAGCTAATAAGTTTTCTTCATGGAACTAACCCCAAATCTGGCAGACGGCAGAAAAAGCCAACATTTACTGAATTCTCACCACAATCTGCCATTAAAGCCAACAGTCAACATTCAACTTATTTTTTCAAATTATTTGCAATTTTGGAGAACAAACAAGATTATGGTTGTAATCCAAAAATTTACCTGACCTATTAGAAATCCATCACTCTACCAAGTCGATGGGTCCAATGGAATTTTAGCTTTTAATTTAGCGCATTTACTAAAAAAAAAATAGAAGGCAAATTGGTTGTAAGGTTAATGTTGTTGTTGTTGTTGTTGTTATACATGAAGCAAAACAACCTTCAGTGTGTATGTTTACGCCTAAGTTACGTACGGGAACAATAGCACGGTCTGAACTTGTAATGGAAAATGTCATTTCAGAGACATTTTTCAGGACCATCACAACATGTCCTTCGTCGTCGACGACGAGTTTAACGAAAGGCAAGGAAATGTCAACATCTGCAATTGCAATAAAAGCCAAAAGCACTCAAATGAATATGGCCAAAACAATGTCCACAACAACAACAGCAACAACAGCAGCAGCATGGACACACGAAAGCAACAACAAGCACACCAAACAATAGCATCAACTTTGTAAGCGGAGAAGATGCGACTATGCAACACAATACATATGGTATATACTTACATATAGCAGAGAAGAGAATAATGCTTGGCAGACATCTATCATAAAAGTAGAAAATGTGCTGATAGTGGTAGGCAGACTGAGTGATTGTCTGTACCCTGTCGGAAAAAATCAGACAGTCTAAAAAGTCAACTGTTTGGAAACAAATGCATTTTCAATAAATTATGTTGACCCAACTAGCAGAAAGAGAGGGAGCTTTTGTGGCTGCAAGCGGTACGTATCAAAGCGAGATTCCTCAACATCTCGCAGATTTGTGCCCACGCCCCGACAGAAGAGGGAGACGATGTGATCAAGGAACACTTCTATGAACGCCTAGAAAATATCTACCAGCACTATCCCTGTCACGATATCAAAATCGTGCTTGGCGACTTCAACGACTGAGAGGGTAAAGAATGGATATTTGGTCATACTGTCGGAAAATTCAGTCTCCATGATGAAACCGCCGCTAACGGACTGAGACGGATCGTCTTTACCAGGGCTCGAAACATGGTAGTCTGTAGCACCAGGTTTCAGTACAAAAAATACACCAAGCAACGTGGTTATCTCCAGATCGTAAAACGCGAAAAATCAATTCCTAACCATTAGATTCAATAAATTTTTAAAGAAAATGCGCCATTACCGCCATCTGCACCTGTAAAACGGTTATTTTCAATCGTTGGAATTGTAAATCGGTACAGAAGGCAAAAACTCAGCGTTGCAAATTTTGAAATGTTTGCTTTAAATAAGAAAAGCTTATAGCGAATATTAAGTACACAAGTTACAAAGAAACAATTATTTTAATTTTCTATAATAATTCATTGAATCTAGTGGTTGGGCAATAATTTTTAATTACCTGTAACTGTTTGCAGTAAACAGTAAATATTTTACAATACAGAACGTAGGCAATAGACCTTAATTCGTCACCACCAGAAGAGTAGAAGTGATCGATCTGATCTTAGCTAACAGAGTGTGGAAGATGGAAAGAGGAAACTCTTTCTGATCGTTGATTATAGAGTTTCGGCTGGGCACTGGCAGTAATCGAGTACGCAAAGATCAAAATCCTCGAAAGTTGAATTGATAAGAGTTTGGATGGTTCCTTGAAAAGAGAATATCAGACTACACAAAACTAAAGAAATTACAATCAATTGAAGAGGCGACCGACACACAGTAGCGCGGCGATGAAAACTCCGAAAACAGAAAATTATTTGAAAGGTGGTTAGAACAATGGCATTTCTTTTTGCCCCCAAATGACAAAGTTGTGCCGAAAGTCTATTTTGGTAGAAGGTATACCGTAAGATTTTTTAGAGGAGAACAATGGAGAGATCATTGTACTCTCTTGGGATGGACAATGAAAACTTTTAACACTGACAGATGGCGATTTCAGATGCTTTTCTGCCTTAGATACAATGATAACGGTTTTCGATTAGAGATATTTCCTTTACTGAAGGTATATTCAAAAATTCCCTCTGAAATGGGTTGAGGCCGAAATGAAACTGTTTTGTTTTTTTTTATTTTAAAAGAATTTTTTTTAGAATTTAGCAACTAGTGTAATTTTATTGAGCTCGTTACTAGTTTTATTAGGGAAGAATTTTGCAAAGTAGTAGGAGTTATAGCTGCTGTATCGTAGATCCCTACATATCCTCACCAGACTTCTTTCTTTCTAGACTTTACCGAGGTTTGAACCTAGGTCCACGGTTTTTTAGGTCAGTATTCAATCACTGAGTCACGTTAACCATGTGAAAATCGTTTGATTTCTCATAATCCCTATCTCCTAGTTAAGCTCTTTTTTAACATACAGTTAAGAAATTGAAAAAATCGCAAATATTCTAAAAAAAAATTTTTTTCATAAAAATTAAAAAAAATTGAATTTTGACCAGCATAGCACAGCATGTTTTTAACCAATCTGTACACGTTTTATGTCACACTTAAAATCTAAGTGATATAAAATTGTTAATGAAGTGATACTTCTCAAAAACAAACCTCAAAATTACCGTCATATTAAAACCCTACCCATACGAAAAATTTAAGAAATATTTGTTTGAGCTCAGAAGATGCATACCAACCTCCCCCATAAATGATTTTTTTTTTTAAATTTTTTGCCTGTAAAGCAGTTTAATTGAGCGATAAATCGACTTTCATATTACTTTCGAGAATTGATTCTCGAAATAATGGTGTAATTATTTTTAATTTGTATACTGAATTGAAATAAAATATATTTTTCTTTAAACGAAAAATAAAAAATTTGATAGTTACTATAAAATATACTATACATATTTTTAAATAATTAGAAATGGGCAGGCTTTAAAGTAGTTATTAATTAGATTAGTTTTAAAACATTAAAAACAAAAAACCGAATTTCAAATAGCTATTTAAATGTAATTGAAATCAAATACCGATTCAGATAATTGACATGCTCAGTTCAGTTGCTGACAAGAAAAAAAGAAAGAATTTCAATCACTTGTAGTTGGTAAAAAAGGACTTTTTAAATTTGTTTTTAAAGTAATTCCATTTCCTACAGGTTATGTACACAATATGTGGGTGTGTGCGTATGCTCACTACGATATGAGTAGTTAGTAGCCTGGCAGACAGACAGACAGACAAACAGACGAAGAGACATTTATTGTCCTCGCCCTCGCCGATAGTGAGGCAGTGCGTCACTTGTTGCTGCTTTGCCTGCTGCTGCTGCTGCTGTACCTGCTGCTGCTGTCAATCCCCTCTAGCAAACGCTCGTAATTGCACCACCTGCATATGAGAAATATTTGTTGCTGCAATATGCAGCTATGTTGTTACTGCCGACTGATGAACGAGCGTACGAATAAACCTCACTGAAAATGTCACCTTGACGTGCGCTCCAGAGACTTGACTTGAATAAACAAAGACAACAGTGAAAACATGAAAATGCTATGTTATACTCCCGCAAGCTAACCACAAAATATACCAGCATGATGATGATTACATGCATGTATATAAAATTAAATACATTCATACTTTCGTACATACGTAGATATATAAACGTTATAAAAAGTATCTATAACTAGTACTTGCGGTTGGAAAATAAACCAACAACAAGAAGAAACATTGCTCTTGAATTGCTGAATCTATGGCTTTTGTAACATTGGACGAAACAACAGCATAAAAATGTTAGCTGAAGTAGCCCATTATGGAATTGTCAAGGCGAGATAAGAGTAGAAGAACATGAATTCGTGAAATACATAAAGCTGCTGTGACAATGTGAATCATAATAAGCGCCACAAAATAAATTACAAAGTGGAAAGCAAAGTTTGGGGATTGATTCCGAAAATAGCTAAAAAATACTAGTATAAAAATATTTCCAGGGACCGAAAATAATCATTATTTTGATTTTTTCGGATCAAAAAATAATTGGTAAGAATTCGTTCAATACAACAATCGAATATATCAATCTAATCATTCCCTCTACAGTCAGTTCTACATACCGGAATGACCCGACCAAGGACAGTAGTTTCGGCAATCTAACCCTGTTTAGATTAGCCTGCCCCATAACCCATCTTATCCTTATGTCATATGCTATGCAAATCAGACCTTATTTTTATTTAGAAGATTTTTTTATATTTTAAATCATTACATAATCGTTTTTTTGTGATTTTTATGTTTTCGATAAAAATTAATCGTAATTCTTGGGTTTTCAATTTTTTTGATCAAGATTGATGGTTTAAAAATAATCGTTATTCTTGAGTTGTTGTTTTTACGATTATGATTAATCGGTTTTTCTTAATTTTTATTTTTCGATCAAAAATACTCGTAGTTCTATGATTTTTGTTTCCCGACTGTATTTGATCGATATTTTTCGATCAAAAATAATCGTTAATATTTATTATTTCCGATCAAAAATACTCAAAAACTCGTTATTTCTGGATTTTTTGTTTTTCGACCATATTTGATCAATTTTTTTTATCCTAAGTTTTCGATTAACAGCAATTGGCATTCTTGTAAAAATTTTTTGTCATAATAAAAGTAAACAAATTTGTCGGTGATGACAATAATATGTTTTATGATCGAAAAAATACCACAAAATATCGATGAAATATGCCGAAAAATTTTAAATCTAAGAATAATGATTATTTTTGATCGAAAACAAAAAAAATAAAAAATTTTATCAAATAGAGTCGGAAAACTAAAAATCCAAGAGTAACCATTATTTCCGATCGAAAAAATAAAAATCATAATGCAACGATTAGGGTCCTAGAATATTTCATTAACGAGTGGTACCTCGTTAAAAAGTCCTTTTTAGTCTAATTTTGGTTCGTTGATCATGGAAAAGAGCTGTATTCATTTTTCCAAAGAAGCGCTTTCGAGTTATAAAATCCTATATTTATCACTCGAAAGTATCGGAAATGCAGTGAATAAATACTCAAATACATTTTATACATTTTATTCATTATAGATATGATAAAAAAAAAACAGTTTTAAAGATAAGTAATATCAATAATATAAAGAGTTTTACAATGCCGCAAAAATTATTGGTACAGCTATTTTTTCTTTTACATTATTTCCATTGCTTTTCATAATAACACTTTGTCGTCAATTTTTTTATCAAACGATAGCTCATTCTACGACAAAACCCATATAAGTTCAAATTTTAAACTTTTTAATCAGTATTTATAAAAAACAAATCGGTTACACAGTTTTGTAGCTCTTTAAATTTTAATACAAAAAATCTTAAATTTCAAGTGGCTAAAAATTTTCGATTATATGTGATGTGGAATGACCAAATCGACCTTATGACTGAAATGCGTTAAGAGAGAAATAGCGATTAGAAGAGAAAGGACCGAAAGCAGGTAGCAAGAAACCCGCACACAAATACACACATATCCTCCATCCGTGTGTTTTCGGGAGCGCTCGGGGAGAAAAAAACGACATACTTTCTCGATTTTTTGCGTTTTCAGAATGGTTGTTTAATCGCAATTAATCATAAAACTTCGTAAATAATTTGTTACATCATGAGTGAAAAAATTTTGCATTAAAAAATTGAGAATTAGGGTAAATAAGAGGATTAAAATTTGCACGGGTAAAAATATTTAAAAACTAAAAAAATTTTTAATTGGGTAATTTTGCAACAGGGCTTGGCGACGGTTCCATACATGACTTCGAACTCTGCTTAATCGATTTCATCTTCATGGGATTTTTCCAAAAAAAACTTCAGCTTATTTGTCCAATCCTATTGTCTCCTTAACGTTTGTCGAAGAATCACTCACAATTTTCAACGTATTGGACACAGATTCATTTAGTTCTTCATCACCCGAGAGATCTATTTCACTTTCGTTACTGTCGGTTGGAGAATTCGCGTTTTCATTTGAAGGAAACTACAGTTCATCTACCGCGTGAAGTTCATTATCTAAGTTCATGGCCTTTAAATTATTTCAACGGAGAAACAACGGATTTTTCTGAAAAGTTCTCGAATAATTTTCACCATCGAAAAAAATGCGCGCACGTTTATTCAGTTTGGCTGCTTGATGATGACTGAAAAAATACTTTCTTGAAAATGACATGCTTGGCCATTTGCGCGGAACTGCATTTTCACGAAAAAGAAGGCAGAACTACCTTTAGTTTTGCGTCTGAATTAGAAAAATTCCATCTCTCTTTAAAATTCTTGGAACTTTCCATTTCAATTATTTATTTTGGAAAAATTCATTCTGGCAAATTATTAACCAAATAATGAAATATGTTATGCAGATATTTTATGATATGAAAGTATAATACAAAAGTATAATATAAAAGAAGACTTGCTACCGAAACTTTGTTCAATATAGCTATATAAAATAGAAATAAAACGGAAGCCGAAGATGCCCGAGTACACGGACACGGAGCTCAAAGCTGTAGTAGTGCGAGCGCTAAGTACGAAGCACGCCCAACTTTGAACTTCAATACAAAGCGTAATTTCATAGATACAAATTGGAGCATAATTTCAAACGATAGAGCATATCTTCTATTATCAGAATCAATGAAAATCTGAAAATCGATTTTTCAGTCGTAAGGTCGATTTTGTCATTCCACATCACATATGTATATATAGAATGGCCGAGCTTAATAGCAGGTCTACCCCATTATTATTATTATTATTATTGGTATTATTATTTGTTTAATGGTGTTTGTTGTCTACTCTAAATCTGTTTTACTTTTATTTGTTTTTTGTTTTTTTTTGTGTTTTTTTTTTGTTTTTTGAAGTCAACAATCAAAAATTCATAAAAGTTAAACGTTAAGTCGTCACCTCATTTAATATGATGTCTCCCCAAGTTGCGGAGAGATTTCATTCGTAGGCAAGTAGGTTCAGACTTCCACATGTCGTTTGCGTTTCTAATCAATAGTTTCCATGGCTGTAGATGGATGCCAGGTGAATCACCAACATCAATATCTGGTAGAGAGGTGTCTTGACAGATACCGCGTACGTCGTGGGGACCGGGAACCCACACAATGTGTTTTGGAGCTGTCTCAGTCATCTCGTTACGAAATCGGCGGTACAGCTACCTCCTACCATCAGACTACCGTACGATAAAAAAGGATTAGTCTCACAACCACCGTATAGATCCATGCAACAATCTAGGGTCCCAAACCTCAGGTCTTGCCTATAGCCCTGCTGTATGAGTATAATATTTGAAATATATTCGCAGAAATCACAATATAAATATCCGCGACAATTTTTACGTACAAACGCTTTCGGTTTTTTACCAACGCCGCTACACACCTTACCCTACAAGAACATGCTGACAGAATTACCAATACACTTTCATTCATAATATCCGCACTGACTGTCATTCAATTAGGTACGTATTTATTTTAGATCTTCAGATCGATTGTCCACAAAAAACGGCACAGGGACAGTAATTATCAAGACAGTTATAACACCAGCAATTTTTACTCCACTTTTGGCTTATTTCCCTCAGTTTTGATCTTGGAATTAACTGTATTTGTTAATAAAAGAAAATTGACAAAATCCACAAAAGCATGTTTTAAAATCAAGCAAAAATATCAAATTCATTCTATACGGTCGAGCCTGAAAATTTTCAGTAGACAGAAGAACAAGAATGAGCAGTAGAGCTATATGCTTGTTTTTTTTTTCGGTAATAAAGATGTGTTAGAGTGAAATGCAATATCACACGTACACATTCGTTGACATCAGTTTTTGCATAGTGACTCTAAGAAACTGATGTGAACTTTATTCTAAGTGCTGGCAAAATTTTTTCAGCCCTGACCGTCAAATGGGCTATCAATTGATTTGCACTGTAAGTTTAGGATTTGAATTAAATTAAATTTTTTTAACAGGTGGCAACACCCTTAAACCCATTTTCATGATTAAGGTTTTCTTAAGCCCCTACTTCCTTTGAATCCCATGCCGTAATATTTTCTTTAACTTATAATTTAATTTCATTTACTTTTTTAATCAGGTGGCAGCCACCTCCAAGGTATTTTAAAATTAAAATGCTCTTAAACTTCTATTGGTTGAGGCTCATACTACAATATTACATTTAACCTATTAAAATTTTAATAAATTTGTGTAACAGGTGGCAACCCTCTCCAATATATTTTTGAAATTAAACATTCTTAAAGCTTTTAGTTTATTATGCATATTAATAATTTGTATTTAATTTATTCATTTAACTTAATTTACCTTTAAACAGGTGGCATCCTTCTCACAAAACATTTTTGAAATGGAGTTTTATTAATCCTTCTTGCTTTGATACCGATTATTGCATTGTATGACTTTGCAGATTTCAAGTGTACTTTATATGCTAGTCCAGGGTATAAGCTATTTATGTACCAATTTCTTTAACAATCCATGTAGCCGCTTAGTTTTGAAAATGTATCAAACATACCCACACGTTCACTTTCACATTTATAACATTAGTAGAATAGAGCTGCCGAATAAATCATCCTGCCTACTTTTGCACCATTTTACCTTTTATTTTATATATCTGCCTTTACTGACTTAAAATGTCCACTGTTTGCTTCACACAGTATTTAATTTAAATGCATAGTATCTTTGTAAAAATTTGGAATCAACTTTAGCCATCCAATAATTAAAAACAAGCAGCCATTGCCCGGGGGGCATAAACTAATTTCAATAACCAAAATGTAAATAAAAAATAAATTTATTTCTGCCATTCACCAACTGACCTCAACTAATTGCATGCATACTTGCCACTTTCTTATCCTTTACTTTTAAAGTTTTTGCTAGCCAATTTCTATTTCAGCGCAGCCTTGACATTTTCACTTGCCAATTACGTTGGCAACAAAAAAACACAAAAAAAAACGAAAAAAACAAATCCAATACAAGTGACAAATATTTTCCTTTAAATTAAATTGCATCTATTAAGTAAGAGCAGAAAGAGAGCAGCAAATGGCAGTGCCGAATGGAAATTGGCAACTAAGGTTCTTGTAAAGAATACCTCAAATTTTTGTTTGCACCATATAACAAATCATTTCATTCGACACGTTTCGTTGGAAAATAATTTAAAGGTTGATGGTTGTGAGGTTGGCTTGTGGGTCACACGGCATGACGACAACATCTGCGATTGCAGTGTTTGATGCCCACTCTTACTACGAGCGCGAAAATAAATCAGAAAAGTTTTTTAACTACAAATGGCATTTCCTTACTGTACACGCTTTACGCTTCACTGTTCACTCTTCTACCCACAGTTCGTTCGAATAGTTGGCGGATGCCACATTTTAGCACCGAGTCATTTGTTGCTTTCTACTGATTTACTATACATTATTTTGGCATTCATTTTTTTTTTTCCATTTAATATATTACTGTTGTTTGTACTAAGTATTCTACCTTTTCCTATGGCATACACCTACTCACCTTTGCGTTGCAGTTTCTCAGTCAATTCCTCAGTTCGCGCATATTTTTCATTGTCAACTGCCACTTAAATCAAAATTCTCATTTTGGCTTTCTCGATTTGAATTTCCGCTTGAACTGCGGTCTGGGTAGTATTTAGTGTTGGTGTTGGTTATATTATTCGCCCACTTGTTTGTTTGTGTTTGTGTTGGTGCATAGTTGCACCCCCCACTGCTCCACCGCGCAACGATAGCATTGTTGGTAGTGGCAGTGGTAGTGGCAGTGGCTGTCAAGGTCGTAACGTTGCAAAGCTTCCGGCTGAGGTGAACAGGAACTGAAATAAAGAGACTGAAACATCAACAAAAATGTAAAAAATGCAGGCACACACACACACACACACACACGGCAAATGAAATGAAAACATACAAATGGTATATTGAGTGGGTGGTGTAGGCAAAAGCCAACCGTAAAGAATGAGACAGCGAGGCAAGGCTTTAGGCGGTGCAGCAACCGAATAGTTAGATGTTGGCGGAAGAGAAGGTACAAGTTGCGCTTTGTTGTGCGGCTTTTTTGTTTTTGTTACACTTGTACTTGTATATAGGAAGTACCATGAGCGAGAGACAACAAGCGATAAGTTTATATATATAATATATATGTACTTCTAATATGCATCGACGAAAGCCAAACCCAAAGTGAAAGCGCGAACTACTTAAAATAAAATTAAAAAAAATATTGAGAATTAAACAAAAACTCGCACTCATTTCTAAATACCTGTCAATGCTTTCTCGCTGTTATATAAGTATTACAATTTTATTTTGCTCCGATAATGGAATGATGCGATAAATGTTGCACATCTATGACCAAATATAATGGCAACGCGACTTTTTTTGATTCATTTCTTCCATATAGAAGTCTAGTAGAAAAAAAGTCTGATCTCTATAACTTCTGCGGTTTAATTGCTGATTTTTTCAAATAATTTCCAAATAAATTAATGCACTTGAGCTCATAAAATTACTATTGATATGTGTTTTTTTCTTTAAAAAAATATAATTAACTCTACATCAAATGCTCTACAAATTCTGGTTAGAAGATATCAACATTTGTAAATTTGACTCCTTTGTCAAACATTGGACGGATTTTTGCGAGAAATCCCAGAAACTGATAAGCGTATAGTGACATTGCATATTTTTATTAACGAGGCTCTTTTTTAAACTACATCTCATAAATATCTTGCTCATCGCACCAAATTGCGCACTTGAGAAAATTTACTATGTTGTTGAGTGAATTCTGCAAAGATTTATACTCAAAAGCTCCCAGAGTGGCCTTGCGTTTTCTCATTGGAGCCGGTCAACTAAATAGAAGCTACTCGATTGTCTCTTGTTTATTTTCTTCTGCGAGAGCAATGCCCATTTTGCTCGCGAGGGTTTGGACGGCTCAATGTCTTGTTAGAAATGCCATGAGGGTCGTAACATTAGGTCTGCCCTTCACCATGTCAATTTTGCCATCATGCATCCTCAAATTGTCACTGTACCCTCTCTGGCTAGCTCGTCGCCTAACTTGTTTTCAGTGATGTTGCAATGCCCAGGGTTGCGGAAACCATTAAACCAACATCGATTTGACTTTGAAAGATGCAAGAATAATATGATCGATCAACTATCTAAGAAGATGACGAAATATATATTGAAATAGCAGTGGCAGTCTTCAGCGATAACAAAAACTTCTGTTAGGAAAACACTGGTAAATTGAACAACTTGCTCCATCTTGGAACCGACAGATCCTCTATCCCAGTCCGATCAAGGTCTATTTCTGGCTGTAAATTATCAGTGTCCTATCTAATCGTGGCGGATAACAAAGAAATAAATCTACTATGCTCTTTCATTGTTTCCTTCCACATGCCCAGTTCTCGGAGCCTTAGCCGCATGATATGAAGATCTATAGACACGAGAAGCGAACCCAACCAATTTCCCTGAAATGCAGTCCATCTAAAAATATTAGGCTTTGGTGGAAAGAGGATTAAAGCCAGCAAAACCGGTGACAAGAATATGAAAGCCTTAGATATAAGTGAAAGATGAGAGATATTCTAGAAAAAATAAAAAGTTTTACTTCTCAAAATTGTCACTTTGCATTTACTTTATTTGAATGAAATTTGTGCTGCTAAACTTTAAAAAAGTTTATTCCGTGATTATTATTAAGTACTATTATTATTATTGGAAAAAAAGCACTGCGACATTAATATCCACGGTGGCCCCCTTCATCGATTAAATAACTTCCTTTAATCCAACATCTGGGATAAATTTTATTATCGTACCTAAGTCTATGGAGTTTATACTGCCATCCGTGGTTAGTTGTTTACCTAAGTGACTTTTGGGTTTATTTTTCAACGCAAGGCACTGCTCCACTGTGTGTTTGTAGTTTCGTTTCCTGCCCTATAGAATCTGTAGCATTTATAAGTGTAGATTCCCAGTTTAGTCGGGTGATAGTTCAGTCTGGAGTGTGCCTATAATAATTCTTAGATTGTTTCTTTTTGTTCTTCTGGTTTATTTTATTTGTTTCAGATGTTCGGTTTTGAACCTTTTAAAGTCAAACTCTATTTGTATTGTATCGTCAGGTATTGCAGTTCCACTCTACTGTTTCGCAAGAATGCAATGCGCGGCTTAGCTACATTTCTGATCTGATATTGGCACTAGTCATCCTCCAAATAGACTGTGAAGAGCTGCTTAATGCAACAGAACTCCAATGGATGCTGTTGGGCAGGTCCTCATAGCTCCTGTTAAGCTGATTCAGGCCAGCTTCTGCAGCTTCCCTGTTGATTGCCTATCTACCCAGATAATAGAATCATAGGGTCGTACAGTAGCGGTATGAAGTCACCTCATTATTTTTGTACTTATTTTTTTATGTCAAAATTTTTTTTAAATATTAAAATAGCGACAACGAATTCCGGTAGAGGGGGGGAAAAATAAATATTGATGGTCTTATGTTAGGCGGGTTCAAAGCTGACCACTTTTTTGACATTCTTATGGGAATCGGCATTGGCAAGCAAGCGGGCCATAGATTTTAGACATATGTTGTTTTTTTTAGCTGTTTTATGTAAAATGCGACGGTGACATTTTATTTTGTAAGGATATTTTAACCCTCTAACTCATCATCAATGAGATGGACCTTTTTTGCCCCGTTTTGGAAAAGGTAAAAAACAATCCACATATAACATATAAGATAGCAAAAATATTTGCTAAAAAATAAAAAAGCAATAAGTCAAAAATTAAAATCTGCTTAAGGGTTAACCATGAAAATTATTCCTAACTGGTGCTAAAATTTCGAGTAAAACCGGTTTTGGGGTGTTTGCGCGTGTATGGAAAAAATATGTTTAGTAAAATTTCACTTTAACCAAGCAATATCAACGTATTTACCAAATGCACCTTCGCTATTAACATTCGTTATGAGAAAATCGTCTGAAAAAGCCAATTCAAAATTAACAAAAAAAAAAAAGAAATCATAATTTTTTTAATGTGTTGTGCGCCCGATTTTAACGATTTAAATTAAGTAGGATTTTTTTTAGCTTATTCAACATCACATGCTTTCAACGAAAGAATGGCATAGTGTCACAGAAAAATTATTTAAAAATTTTTAGTTTCTTTTAATATCTTTCAATTTAAAAACAAATATTTTATTTGAATAATTACTTATCGATCGCAATTGTCTATTTGAAAATAACCTGTAACTGCATTCCAGCTTATTGTTTTGTAAAATGGCTAACCTTCAGTTAATGACAAATATTGTACGAGTATTACGGTTGAAATCAAAATATTGTCTCATACTCCATTAATTTATTTCCATCTAGATTAGTTCGACCATTGGGCTTGCTGATGTTGATGATATTATTATTGAATCCACTAAGCGCTCAACAGTCAACACAAACTAACTGACGTTCCTACCTAACGTTTAGTGGCTATATAAAGTAATTGAAAATTCATACTCCGATTTGTTCATTTCTATTCGTGTGTTTTTGTGGTCTGTTCGTCTGCTGTAGTCCAAGCCGCACAACAGTCAATTAGTTGGTTTGTAGTATTGGTTTATTATTTTATGTATGTATATATTATGTATGTATGTATCTAGGTAGTATTAGTGCACATTCGAAATGTTTTGCTAAGCGGAAATTACAATTATAATTTACTTGTTTAAATAAATTATAGATAATAGCTTGAATGCATTTTCGCTCCAATAAAGCAGCAACAAAATCACTAGGCGAATGAGAGATAAAGCATTGGATATGCAAATTTTCAGATTAATTACACAGTTTTTATTTTTTGATATTTATTCTAACTAATTTTCGAGCATAGCTATGCATTTGTAAATATGTATTTTATATAAGTATGCACATATGTAAATATTTGTGTATAAATTTACATGTGTAAATATTTTAGTTGATTTTGCAATATTTGTGGTCGTTCCCTTAAATTTCATTTGCATATTTATTTTTGTAGATTGTTCTTAAAACTTCAACTAAATGAATGCAGAAATGTTTCGGCTGTGTGTTCGTAGTGATGATTCTATTTAAGAGATTCCACTGTGATTCAATTTCGGTTTTGACTTATTTTCGTAGTCTGTGGTTTTTTGAGGTTTTAAGATATTAATCTTCTTATACAATTAATCAATATAATCGTATTCACTTGAATTTCCTTCTATAATAAAATTAAAAGCTACTGCCTAGAAATGTATATAAATATATACAGTTATGTGAAAAAAAATATGGACACAACATTTTAAGCAGTTTGGATGAATCTTCTTTTGTTTGCTTTATGTTTGTTATTTAATTTTAAAGACTATCTTTGTATATAACAAACGCCGTATAAATCCATATCTGCAAAAAAAAAAAATAGCAAAATTCAACAAAAATTCATCAAATTTTCTAACCATTTAATTGAGAATTTTTATAAACATTTGCTTGTAAAAATTCCAGGTATGCAATTTTATAGCTCATTAAATTTTGGCATGACTAAATGCACGCCTCAAGTAGCTAAAAGTTTTCGTTGATTTTTGATAACTTGTTTTTTTCGCTGACATTGTCACATATTCTCTTCTATGCAAAAAAATTGACGAACTTTTTATCAAAAATCAACGGACATTTTTAATTACTTGGAGCTTAAACTTTTTTATTTAAAATTTAATGGGCTATAAAATAGCGTAGAAAAAAATTTTATAATTGCATTTTTTTTTTTAAATTTATTAGAAAGTTTGAAAATTGTAGAGGGTTATTATTTTTTCTACAAAGTTTGAATTGTGGATTTATACGGTGTTTGTTATACTATATAATAAACTAGACTTTTATAAAAAAATAGCAAGCATAAAACAGAAATAAGAAAAATAACCAAAAACTGGTACAAATTTTCTGCTCCTATTTTTTTTTTCTCAAAAAAACTATTATAAGAGGAAACAACAAAAATCATTCACTAAATAATTAATTATATATATTGTAGCATACTAAACTTTTTTTTTAAACCATCGATAACTATTATTTTGAAACCAAAATTATTAGGATTTTTTTATAGTAATTATGAATGAGAAATATTTTATATTTATTTATATTTATAAGTCATCGATAACTATTATTTTGAGACTTATATTACATCAGTTCTTTTCATGATAATTACAAGAAATGTAGAAATTTTTTTGTAACAGAGTAGCTATGATGTTTTCCGGAAAAAGAAGATTATATATATAATTTTTTCTGAACAAACTTATAGTCCAGCACGTCTGAGTTTTTTTTTATTTCCACATATAACCCTACAGAGTATCACAATAGGTCTATGTACTACAAGTGCAAAAACTTGCAGAGTTACAGCTTTGATGACTAAGGAAATTTTGTTGCTTATAAAAATTTAGACGCCTCATGTTCTACTCTTCGATCTGTTAGCATTTTTTCTTTCGCCATTTATTTTTTCATATTTTTTCCGAAGGTAGTATAAAATTGTTATTACTATAACATTTTATTTAGCGTTGCTACTTTTTTGGGGAAATTTCACTAAAGTGATGAAACACTGGCGGATCAAGGTTTAGCTTTTCAGGTCATATATTCCTGAAATAGAATCAAATTGAACTCGAAATAGTTCCGTATTTGAAGGCTTACAAAAATGCTTTTCACTCATGTATTATGAAATCCCTTTTACAATATGAGTCTCAAAATAAAAGTTATCGGTGACTTAAAAAATGCTTCTCACTCAAAATTGTTATCAAAACTTTTCAATATATAATTATTATTCTGAGTCTCTGATATACTTAGTTATTTTGTGTACAAAGTAATCGCGTGATGTTGGGCTTTGTTTCAAATATTGTTTAAAATGTGATATAAAAAAGTGCCAGACTGGATTAAGATTTTATTTATGTTTTCAATCGAATTTCGATGAGTCTGAAAAATATACATATTTGAAGCATAGAAAATAAATCAGCAAAGTGGTTTGAATGAAATAGAGTAATAAAAAACCATTTCCAATAATTTCCAATTGCCATACAAAATCCGTTTTCATTCAGGGTCCAACATAGCTTCTTAGATTTTATTAAAATCTTGTGGATGTCTTCCAGATATTTTAAAAATACAGTATGGGCATAGTGGCGATAATTATTCTACCAAAACTGACATTTTTCATTTTAAATTTTCATTTCTGGTAGAATAGTAGATTTTATTTTGGAGCGGTAGATTTTCGACTGATGCATTCCAAATTTTTATTGAAAAAATTTCTTAGAACACAAAAAATGTGTTAATGCCTAAAATACAATAGCTGTGATTTCTTTGACTGTCAGTCAACAACAAAAATTTCAATTCTATGCGTATTGGAACTATGTTTTCCGTCTTCCCTTGCCAATGCATTTGCTATGGAGGCAAGCCGATTTCGGTGTTGTGCAATCTTCACTGCTGTTTTTCGTTCTGTTCAGTTAGCGTCTAATGATTCATATTTGGATGTATATTTGTTAAAATTCTACGATTACCGTTAAAAAAGTGCATACAGCCTCTTTGCAATTGAATATTTTTTGTGTAAATTGGAACAATACTTTTTGAGTTACGGGCGTTTAAATTAAAAAAAAATTCGAGCTTTTTTCGAAAATCGTAAGTTTTTATTCAGTACTTTCAGCTGTAAAACTTTTTGAAAAAAAACTAAATATTATTAAAAATTAAATAAAAGCGGTCAGTATTTGAACGTCGAAAAAACCCTTTGCAAACGGAGAAACGGTAATACAAAAAATTGTTTTTGAAATGTAAATATGATGAAATTTCGGGTTTTATATGGATTTAAGCCGGTTGATTCAGAAAATTACATCCAAATGCTTACATTACATCTTGATTTCGAGACACTGGGTGCCGAAGGTTTTACTTTATTTTGAATCGAAATTCTAAAAACTGCTTCGAACTATTTTTTTCTTAATATAAGGTCCAGACTGTTGTCAATAAAGACCTGAAAAATCGAAGGCATTTTATATTTTTTCGAGTTATTTTTGGCTGTAGCATCTGAACCAAAAACGCTAGAAAAACGTTATACTCCTAATATGGTAGTCGCCAAGTTTACAATTCCGCCCGCATATTTAAGCCATTCAAATTGTTTACAAATATCCGGAGAGTATTTCACATTATTTTTCTCATAGTTTTTTTTAATAAAAATATAGTTCATTCTATAACATAAACCATGGCAGGAGAACCGCACAAGGAGAACCCACTTTTACAGTTTACCACAATGAACCGAGAGCTCCGTAAATTCAACAAAGGAGGAGTGAAAATAGTAGCGTATGCCATGGTAGTTCTTGTTACTGGGGCCGCTCATGGTGAGCATCATAATTGAGGGAGCTCAAAACAAGCTGGAAAAATGACCCGAGCATCACGGTTTAGTTATTTAGGGATTAATCCAGGTAAAATAGTAGCAATGTTATTTATGTTCAAGACCAAAATTAATATCGAATATGGGGTAAAAAGCGACGATAGTATTTACTCATTCAACCTGCTTTTTGATATAGATTTTCTCAGGCCTTTTGTGGTCCAAGTGATGGAACGTGGTGTTAGGTCAATCGAAAAAAGAAAATCATACTAGCTACATTAATTCGCCAATGTTTTTCAAGCAGAAATTTTTGCTATCGCAGAAACCTTTCGCGTTTTACAGCGTAGCTACAACTGATTCCGGCGTCAACTTCCCAAACATCAGGGCTGCCATTGTAGCTCTGACATCTTTCACAGCCAAATCGAAGCTAGTTTAGTAATCCTAGACTCTTTGGAAACGATAAATCAGCTAGCCAGTAAGGGTTCAATAATAGCCTCAATTAAGGGGCCGATTGATAAAATGATAGGGTGAATAAAAAGGAGCATTTACCTCCACCATCTTCAAGAATCTCTCTAATGATGGCGTTTAGCGACACGATGTAGGAGAGCAAAATTGGCATGACCCGATCACGGCCTCAAGAGAACAACCATTTTTGTGCCGGCTCATAGGAATCCACGCGAGAGAAATGAGTATTGCACTCCCCGAGGGGTAACCGAGAGGCGACCGCTATTAAAAAGAAAGAAAGTTATTCTATAATTTTTGATGTTACTTGTCTCGACCGAGTTTCAAAACCGGGACACTCCGAATGAAACACGCAAACCCAACACACTCGACTACGTTGGCAAGTTTCAAACTTTAATAAAATGCAATAATTTTTTTTAACAACTTTTCACAACCTTTTTTATTGGAATTTCAAGAAATTGATTAGGTTCGCAATTGTATAGCCCGCTCAATTGTAGTAAAGCAAAGTGCAAGCTTGATGTGGCTTAACATTTTGTCCTGTATTGAATAAACTGCGCAGAAAAACCAATTATGAGAAATTAAGGGAATTTTTGAGTCACTTGAAACTTGCATTTTATTGCACTTAATAAAATTACATACCTAAAGAGGTCTGATAAGGATTGGAGACAATTTGTCAAATTTGATAAAATTATACACAAAGTTTAAAGCGATGGTTTTTATGGCAAGGTAGGCTTTCTTTTTATAAAATTCAAACAAAATTTAAGGAAAATAATAGTTGTATGTTAAAGAGAATATCGAAATTTTTTTGTTTCTTTTAAGGCTAGACCGAGCACAGAGAAAAAAACTCACCGATCGCACCCTCATTTCGTTGTACATATTTACATACATGCTTTGCACATATATTTAGGTGCGTATGTATGTATTCTATTGTATTTCACATTACTGTCGTGGTAACAAGTAGGAAATTCTCATTGAAATGTGGCTGTCGTCGACAAATGCATTGTGTTTCTTTTTATTTTTCTTGCTTTTACTGTTAGAAATGTTAACGTCAATGTTAGCGACAACCACGGACAGCCATAACATCTGCGTCGAGGTGCAACAGTGTTACTAAAGTCGAAATCGATTTGTTAAGTGTCAGCTATATGTACGAGTAAGCGTATAAATCGATTGCGGTGATGAAACATTTACCCTCATACTATATACATACGCACATACATTTTTAGGTTTGTATACGCATATATTTACTTAAACATTCAAAGAGTGTATGTTGAAAGAAGAAAATGTGAGTGAAGGTAAATAAGAATGCCAGCTTAGAAGAAAGTGCATTCAATGTTTAAAGACGTGAGGAGGCGTCCAGGTATTTACGCTAAGGTGCTCCACAAATGAAGTAACTGATTTACATGGAGAAAGCGATGTCTAATGAATTTTGTCAAACTATTTTGACTCAGAAATTTGATTACTACTGAGCTTTAGAGTGCTAAAAGTGCATTTGATATTGGGAGATTCCGGCAGACAGTATTAGTGTAGGCATCTCCTTCGTATACTAAAGCAGCAGGGCAATAGCAAAGGTACAGTTTAATGCTCTCCGCCTCCTCCTCGTCACGACAGCTGCGGCAATAATAGTTTGAGGAAAAGCCCATCCTACTAGCATTCATACCCATAAGGCATGATACTGTCTCCAGGCGTAGGAGTCGTCGTTTCGTATTGATTAGACCGAAAGATCTACAAAGAGGGAAAATACCACCTAAAATGCAGTATAAATCAGAAGAAAATTTAGCGGATTTCTCTACGATTTGTTTCCAATAAAAAGCCTTCCCATTACGACTGGGTATGTATTTTCAATAAAATCTAGTAGATAACCTTTAAAATTAAGATGAAAAACTTTAAATACAATTCAGAAGCGTATCCTGGTGAAAATTTCTTCGATTTTGTCCCCGCTTGCACTTCTTGGCCATCAAGCTTTTTTAGATGTCGATCTCTTTAATTATAGGTGACCTTTTTAGCTCTGTGTACTCTGGGCCGAAGCTTTGGTGCGTTTGCCACCTCAAGGACATTGACCTTCAACCAGAGTCCACAAGAAGACAGGGGTATACCCGCGTCATGAGACATATTAATACCCGTTAGGGATGTACCTGGTCTTGCCAGTTCGGCTGCTACGCAGTTACCTGCTATTTCACCAAATACTTGGTAAATGTGAAAAAATATACAATTAAATATTTTTTAAACATTTTCAAATATTGTCTTATATATTCAAAACTACGCTCAATTTTATTTTTTTAAATTCCTAGATAAATATAACGATTTTGTAAACTTTTGCTTTGCATAGATATTGTAGCAAATAAAATAGGGGAAACATGTTTTAAAAACTATAAAATCACTTTGTTATGAACAATTTTCAGACTGGTATATTCTTTATGTGATCGTTTGGCTTAGCAAAATTACTTCAAAGGATTTACGTGAATTACGTAAAATGCACGTTTAACTTCAAAAATTCACATGCCAAGTAAATAAATATCAATAGGTTACTTAAATGCGATCAGATTATGAATAGTTTTCTGATTCACTGCAATTCATAATTGTAATGGTTATAGATACATCTGAAAAACCTCAAGTGGCTTGGCTTAAAAAAAGCAGGGTGTCCCAGAACTGCACATTTTTTGAGGAGGAAACGAGAGTACAATTTTGCTTTGTGCGTCAATTTTCTATCAACTGAATTCATTAATTTACTGAATTTTTAGTTACCCACCAGCAACAAAAAATATTTAAATATTTTATTTTCTTACAAAGATATAATGTAATAAATTCAAACTGTCGGTTTAAAAATTCGAAATAAATACAACTGTGTATGGAACTGTAATTAAATTTTTCAAGCGGAGGTGTACGTCGTGTTTATGTGAAGAGGTCAACTTAAAGACGAACAACCGCTATGAACGCATAATAATTTTAAATTACAGCCAAGCAAGACTCAAGCAACACGGACTGATATTCAGCTCCTCAGAATTTTGGGCCATAAAGACGTCGATGAAGCTGAGATATTAGCTATAGACGCGGCATCAAAAACACGCATGTCCCTTCCTGGCGACAGATCATCAGACTATCAAGAGGAGGAACTTAGGAACACAGAAAATAATTTAATGGAAAAACACTATGGTAGGGTTACGCCAGGAGTAGTGCCTATTAGGAGGATACAATCGCATACACAACAAAACTAGGGATTGGTGTAAACATTTTTTATCTCTTTGCAAAGGACGATAGAAAGAACAGAATCACAATGTTACTGGTGATGCACCCACATTTTTTTCTATGTATTAAAGAATAAAATAAAACTGTCGCGAGATGATGATGACCAGCAGTTCCACACATCAGGTGTTTCCCAGTCACTAAGCTCGACAAATATACTGCCGCCCTGGTCCTTCGAGCCGAATTTTAATTCTGTTACGAGTGCCTGAGCGGAGATCGCATCGTCGTGTATTTCACGTAGCGCTTCCTCACCCTCCTTCTCGTTGCATGTTGCGATTTTTTAACCTTTGAAGCGGCCCTTACTGATTCGGGGTTAACGTTATTCCATCGCAGCGTTGCCGTGGTAGCGGCAGTAACTTGCACCATGCTGAAATTGGTGTGTGCTGCCAAATGGCGACCCTCGTCCGAATATCCATCAACCTCTGCAGACGCTACATTCGCGTCAACTCGCTGATTTATAGCCACCACTTTGATCTTGTACTGCACGTGGGTCGGTTAATATGCTGTTACGATATTATTATGTCGCCAATCGTAAATATCGGTACATTGTCAGGATTGTAAACGGGCATTGAGCTTGGCGGTCGGGTCAATGGACATCTCTCTCTCGTCTGGGTTCCCGGCCATTATCTTGCTTGAGAGGAAAACAAACACTGGCCGATTAGCGAGCATGCGGCCAAGATGGGCATCCCACGCAACACCCGATGTCGGAACTGCCATCTCGAGGACAGTAGAGAAACAGTTCTTCACTATCTCTGTGAATGTCCGCTCTGGCTCTTAGTAGACAGCAGATACTATGATACTTCCTGGAAAGCGGCTTGCAGAATATATCTAGTTGCGCAATGAAAGACATCAGTAAGTAAAAACTAAGAATCAGATTTTTTAAGGGTACACCGAAGGCTTTCACGCAGATGGTGTAGTTAAGACAAGGTGTTAAAAATGCAACTTCGGTGGATGGCACCTTTTCGTATGACATATGGCACGAATCGGGCGTGAACGAAATGTTGAAATCGATGGTGTTATACCCTAATCTTATAGCTTTAGCTGAAGCCACGTCGCGCTGCGTGCGCGCTACACAACTGTACTCGCCCAAAACCAATTCAACATTTTGGGTATGGTAAGCGAATTGTCATTGGTCTTCACAAAATGAGTGTCTGTTTTAAAATCAATGAGTTGACCGTCTTTTCTCCACTTAATCTCTAGCTCAAGCTTTTGATCGTGGTCCTCAGTGCAACGGAATGTCGCCGAATTGCCAGCAGCTACCTCTTAGTTCTGCTGCTCATGTATGATGATAGTTCGCTTCATTACTGTCAATGTTCCTTTATAGCCGAAACTTGTGGAGGGCAATAGCATAACATCTTCATCGCAAAATGCAACCTCTTGGATCTCCAAATCGCCAGAAGTTAAGGTAGTGTAATGTCCACTGGGCAGCCCTTGATGATTGCGTCTCAATTTTGCTTGTGGCTTCCGCGCACGCCAAAGCATCGTAACATTTTGGCCATCAAGAGTTGCCCCTGGAGGCCACTTGCCATTAATATTTATACTCCAAATTGAAATCCGAGTGTATAATAACAGTAATAATAATAACAATCAGAGCTTAATATTTGGCCCAACTTATCCTGCAATTTGTGGTATGTTTCGTGATGCTGTAACAGAAATTGGCAGACCTATAGTTTTAAGCTGACTTCGAACTGGGTTTGTTTTAGAAATTTTTTCATAGAAGAAATAGACTTGGAGGTTTGGCATTGTCGGCCTATATTTTTTTTTATATCACGTTCCCAGGTCAAAGTTCGAACCTGGGAATTACCGAATAAAGCGCGCACACGCTACACACTCGGCCTCAACGGCTGATTTGAGGGGAAAATACAAAACTGACAGTGAAGAGAAGTAACCTATTTTGGGACATTTTGACGGCAAAAATTCAGAGTATTTTCATAAGTGTGAAGCTTTATAAAAAGTGTATTGAAATAAAGGAGATTAACTATATTAAAAAATAATATTGGTAGCGGCTAGCCTTTGCAGCTAGAGATCCTATTTCTAATCAACAATAGTATTATAACATTTATTATATTGCTCAATAAACCGTAGCTGCGATGCTCTGCATGGAACTGGCATTTTTTCTATCCAATAGCTGCAAAATTGTGAGGCATGACGCAAAGAAAGCTCACCGAACCAAAATCAACCCAAGAATTTTGTGTATGCCATTTGAAGTGGGTAGTGGGTAGTGGTTTGTACAACCACAGCCATTTCGCAGGCTAACCGAGGGTGGAAAAACATTCCGGTACATTCAACTTAACAGAGAAAGGGTAATAACAAAGTAAACATCAGCATAAAGGATGTTTTAAGGAAATACTAACTATCTATTACTATTAATGTGAATGGGCATGTGGTCACAGAAATGACAAAACTCAAATGAACTAAAGGTGAATTTACTAAACACAAAATTTGTATAGCTATGTTTGAACACCAAGTTGTATGCCCTTTTTAAGCTTAAAGCATAACAGCGCTCAGGTGGGTTTTTTTTATAACAGTATTGTAGCAACATTGTATAGGCTTGTGGGTGTTTATTTTAAAAACGAATGTAAACCCATAGACTTACGAACACATTGTAGACAGGCACCAACAAACATTAGTTTTTTGTTATACACTTCCATATCATGGCTTCCGCATGGTTAGTGGACCCATACATCGACACACATACATAGTTGTTAAATATTGAATACCGAAAGCAGATACACATTAACGAGTAAAAGATAGATAGACCTTTAAAAAATGTTACGTATACGCACAGCGTGTGTGAGTGTCTCTACTCATAATAGTTTCATAATGCATTTTTGCATGATTGCTTTCGTCAAGGTATCTGAAACGTGCTAAAAATATTACATGAATGGGCATGTAGACCCTATTGAAAAAAGATATGGGCTAAACATTTTGCAAAGCTTGACGTGAATTTTACTTTAGAAATTCACTAATATCATGTAAAGAGTAGACCAAATTGGAGGCAATACTGGTACTCGTAGTTGGTGTGTATAACAAAAAACATAGCTCATTATTTGGCTCAACTTTCACTGGAATTTGTGGTATTAACCGAAAATGTGGTGTCACAAATGTGCTGACCCTAAACGCAAGTTTTTTTTTTTTTTGTGGGTGGAAAAAACATAATTCAATCAACCAAAAATGAGCCATTTGCAAACTTGATACCCGAAAAAGAACACAATTTCGAGTTCAGGAGAATTTAGAAATTACGGTGAATGAAGTAACAGTAGCAAAAAAAAACGACTTTCATTTTATCAGCCCTAAGGTGCATGAATGTGAAATAATAACAGTAAAAATAATAAACAAGTCACTGGTTGCTAACAAGGATAGTCCCAGAGAGTTGGGAGCGGTCGGTAGTTACGCCAATTAGAAAAGTAAATAATTTAAAAAAAATGTGAGGATTATAGTCAAATTAATTTGTTACCTATGTATGAAAAACTTACTTCGCAGGAAGTAAAGCTATGTGTTCCTCAGGGGTCTCTTTTAGGATCACTGCTTTTTGTGATTTACGAGAATGATATTTGTAATGTAAAAACTGTGAAGGCGTCGTTGTCTGCAGCACATAGAAGCAGAATCAACAGTGCAATGCAATGGAAGGATGCAGTAGGATTTAAAAAGAATTGATGTGTGGCTAAAAGCAGATAAATTAAAATAAATTTAAAAAAAAAATTAAATGCATAGTAATGAATTGCAATATTACCCCTAATGTAACTAATGATGGTGAACGAATTGAAAATGTATGCGAAATGAAATATTTGAGTGTAAAATTATAGAAAACAAACTTCGTTTTGCACATCAATTCAAATATGTTACAGAAAAAGTTGCGAGGAAAATAGGTTTTTTTTTTTAAGAATTAGAAAACACATAGTTTACAACATGGCTATAAAAACGTATAATATACATGTTCAATATTGTTCTGCAATATTATTTCTAGCAAACCGAGGTGCAATAGAGTCCTTCTAAAGGTTGGGGAACAAGGCTATGCATGTAATTTTGAGATGCAATTTATTGAAACCTATAACGGTGATTTATTGAGATGGTTAAGTGTAAAATAAATAATTTATTTTAGTGTGCTAGTATTTCATTGAAAATTAAAAAAATAAATAAATATAAATATAGATATAGATATATAAGAGTAATGAGGGGCATTCAACCGCATAATTTAAGAAATAATGACGATCTAAGATTAGCGTGCAGCCTCGCAAAATAGTTTAATTTATAAGGGGTTTGCACTGTTCAACGCACTACCCGTTGCAGTAAAAGCAGTTGCAAATATATATAGATTTAAGCGCTTGGTAAAATGTAGAGTTTTTTCTTGATTTAGATTAACTACTGTGTATGAAATGATTAAAAGTTAAAGAGCAAAAGCATTCTTAGGAAATACTAAAAATATTGTATAAAAATAGTCAAATGTTGACTAAATAAATAATTAAATTGAAATTGGAATTGAAATTGAAAAACAATACTTGGTGGTTTGCCATTGCTTAATTTTCTACCCATGAGATGGGTTGTATCTAAACCATTTGCTCAGGAAATTTATCCAGAGGTATAGTTAAAATTTTATGTATTGATTTCTTTGTGTCCTTTAGTTTGAATTTGAATTTTTTGGCACACAAGTCATTTAGGTTATCAGAGTGATACTCAATGTGGATGTTACTGTTGAATACCGGGTGCATGATTTGCCTTTAAAAGGAGAGAGGATTTTCACTCTCTCTACTAGAACACAACATACTAATCCAGCGACTAGCTTTATATTATAGTTTTGTGAAAACTTTCTTCAATCCTTTGGAGATATTGGTTGCGTTAAAAATTGAACTCCACTGTGGAGTTTGAGAGGTTTGGTTATAGCTGCTGTCCTCGCTCCAGTGCACAGGATGAGTGCAGACTTAGCCTCACGGCGAAGCATATTTATTGCTTTTTCACGTCTAGTAAAATTTAAAACGCGAAGTCTTTGAATTTTATGTAGATTTTGGAGTGGCCACCTTTTTATAAAGTTAAATTAAATTACTAAGCCAAATTAAATTTACAATATGGATTACAAACGAAGAGATTTAAGTCAATTTCATTTTGCAAAAAGGAAATTTAAACCTTATTAAGATTCGCATTTTGAAAAAATTATTTTTGCAAAGTGGGTTATCGCCTGGGTAAAAAGGGCAATCAAATTAAATTATTAAGTTGAATGAAATATGACAGCATGGGCGGCATTCTAATGGGAATTAGGAAGGCTTCATTATTACCTTTTTTTAAATATTATTTGACTATTATTGTAGTGCATAATAATTTAAAATCATGTGCCAAAAAAATTGGCGCGGGAAAATATAACAGATATTAAACTGATGGCAACTCTGTTAAAAAATAAGTCAGTTTAATAAATTTCAAATTTATTTTTGAAAGGAGTTGCCACCTGTTAAATTTTTTTTTTATATAGATGACGATTTTTCAAAGTTCGAAATATCTGTCTGTTATATTTTCCCGCGCCAATTTTTTTTGCACATGATTTTAAATTATTATGCACTACAATAATAGTCAAATAATATTTAAAAAAAGGTAATACTTTTTAGAAGAAGAACAAATTTATAAAAAAAATTAATAAATGAAAGTGGCAAGAACACATCATCACTTTTAAGTGTTTCAAATATCAGCATTATTAATCGCGAGAAAATATTTATAATCCAAGGTTTAAGGATGCTTCCTTTCTATTCCAAAAAAAAAAGTTAAATACAAGTAAGGTCTTAAGTAGAATGAAATGTAGGTACTGCTGTGAACAGAAATAATTTTGGATAGAGTTGCCATGTTTTTAACAGGCCTTTCAAAATAATTAATTCATTAAATTAAATGTTTAAGGAATCTAAGTTGCGAAAAAAATTTTGAATAGGGTAACTTTTTGAAAAATTAAATACATAATGATAAATGAGTTGCTAAACTTTCTAGAGTTGTCGGGGGTTCCGTCACATAAAATTTCCACAAATCTTCAAATCTCACACTACTATGTTAAATTAGATAGGTAGCAACACTGCATAACAAATTCCTAAAATTTCTGATAAAAAAGTTGAAAATTTCATGAACATTTATTGAGCTTTTATGGGATTTTTTTTTTATAAAGTTTCAAATTTGGATTTATGTGCTTGTTGTTGTAATACGAACTCTCCTTTTATAAAAAAAAAAATAAAAATAAAAAAAACGTATTATGAAAATATTACAAATATTATAAAAAATCAATAGACATTAAATATTTGTGTTTCCAACTCAAATGACTAACAAATTTTTCTATTTATTTTTCAGATTTTTTACAAGTGTCACTTGTTAAATCTGAATTCTGAAGCTTTGTGGCGATAAAATATTTATGCAGGTAATTATTAACTTTGAATTCGATATACGTACATACATATGTATGTAGTTATGACTAGTGTATAGCTCGAAAAAAGGATACATATTTTACATATGAAGCAAATTCTATTTTACAGCTTCCGGTATGGGTTATTATCCCAGCTATCGGTCGTCAAAACCTGCACCGTAGATATATATTTAATTTCAAAGTCAATTTTTTAATGATCTGATTTCATCTGATTTGATTTATCTTTACGAACAAGGGAAATCTGTTTAATAACACTAGTTTACAAATATTTCATGAATAAGTGCTACCTTGTTAACCAAATGCATTTAATCTATTTTTCCAAAGCCGTTTTTTTCCAAGTTTTAGACAAAAGATCTGTTTTTTAAGCCTCTTTGCAATTTTTGACAAACATCTCCAGAAAAGCCTTCTTGAGGCATCTTTAAAAAAATACATTCAGCATCTTTGCGGTGATAGATTTGTTGTGTCAATTCGAATAGAACTTTTTGAGTTACAGGCTTAATTTAAGAAACCGAAGAAAATTTCATTACAAACCGAAAAAGTAAATGTAGCAAAAATTTCACATTAGCCGCTTTTATTTAATTTCTAATAAGTTTTCTATAAGTTTTATGCACTCACAGGCTCTACGTGGCCAAATACTGTTTTTATCGTTTCTCCGTTTGGGAAGAATTTTCTAAAATTTGAGCATTACCCGCTTTTGTTTAAGCACCCTAACTAACCAGGGACCCAGACTTTTATTACTTTTATAATAAAAAGCAATTTTTGGACTTTTATTTTATTTGAAATAAAATAATCGGTAAACCGGAGTTTTTTCTTTAACATAAACTATAAATAGAAGTTTCAAACATTTTATGAAATTCACAAATATTCCAAATCATACGATTTTCACACATTTTAATTCTAAAAACAAGTAAATTTTGTTCGTGTGTTATATGGAGAAAAATGCCCAACACCGTCAACAAATATATTGTCAAAAATCAACCATAATTTTTGGACACTTACAATTTCCACTTTATTATAGTAAAATTTAATGGGTTACGAAACTGCGTAGCCAAAAAGTCTTCAAAATTTCGAATTAAAAGATTTTAATACTCTTTGGAATATGATGAATTTTTGTGAACTTCGTAAAATGTTTGAAATGAGCTACATTTTTATATAAAAAAAAAATATTAAAAATAATTTAATAGGCATAAGTTTCTAACTGTATTACATTGAAATTTGTTGCTTATGATACGCACGTACCCAAACTATTTAATTGAAATATTTTTCTATAGGTGACATTTCTCGTTCATATTACTCAGTTCTCTTTAATTTGATACGAAATTTGTTTAATTTACACTATTTAGGAAAAGTACCTTTATTTCGAGCTTAAAAAATATTTGGTCAAGTTTAACTGTTATTACTGGGCTAAAAAAAAAAGTCCGAATTTTTCTATTATTTTTGGACTTTTTCCAAAAGATTGAAAAAGTAAAAATACTCTAGGATTCTTAGCGAAGAGGGCCTGGGATCAAAGGAACATTGATAACTTCCTAGTACAAAAATATTTTGTGCCTAACTTTTATGACATCGAAAAAAAATTGTCTTCAAAAATACATTCGTTAAAAACTTGTTTATTTTTCACCCCTGCTAAAGAATTTTATTTTGTTTAATAATATAATTTAACTTAATTTTTCCCTTTCGTGCGGCCGCCGTAGCCGAGTGTATAGCGCGTGTGCACTTCAATCGGTGTGCGCTGGGTTCGAATCATGACCGGGGAAGTACATCAAAAATTATTGGAAATATTTTCCTAATAGCGGCACCGTCGTAAAATCGTAGGTCTCTCAATTTGTGGATCAAGCTATGACGTAAATGAAGTGAAACTTTCATAAATCTCTTACCTCAGTCTCCATTCACTGAACAAGATTTTTTTCAAGATGCATTTCTGCTTTCTCTCTACTTCGAAGTGATTGCAATTTGGCGCTCGTTAACTTTTTGCCATATTCATCTCTTTCTAAGACAATTCACTAATTAGCGAGCAGAGCTGATTTTGAGTTGACACGAAATACATGCGGGAATTGACGCACTTTTCTCAAATTTATATTCACACATAAAACCGCATTCCGCCCAACAGCTAACAAAGATTTGCGAACATTTTGTGCAACAAAATTTAGCAAAGACATTGGCGGGATCACGTTGAAAGGTCAAAGTTCAGCTTATCGTTTGACCTACGTTTTGCGACATATTCGTAATAAAAAAAAAAATTGAAGTAAAAAACCTTAGCCAATATATCGGAATGGGATTTGATACATTGCTACGCGTAGACATTTAAGTTATCGCGTTTGCTGAATAGAAATGTGCAGACACTAATACTTAGATAAATAAATGCATATGCGTCTTGTTATTTGTACGCTTACATAGTACGAGTATTTGGAGAAAACGAACGCATGGAAGCCAACGCAAATAAATAAATAAAGTTTGTGCCTTTGGAAACTTTTCCGCAAGTTTTTTTTTTTTTTTGTTTTTTCAAGACTATCGAGACAGCGAATGTGTAGTCGAAGAATAACATGTAAAACATATATTATTTGTAACACTAATGTAAGTATAAATATATTTATACATTTGTTAGCATTATGTATATCGGCACTTTAATATAAAGCTCGAATTTGCTGATGGCTTTTGAATTGTACAAACTTTGGTTACCTTCTCTCCTCTCACACGCACTTAGGTAGAAATAATAAATTTTCCATATGCCCAGCAAGCACTTTGGAATACGAAAGAATCGGCATTATGATAATTTTATTTTAATCTTTCATTTAATTTGCGCCTTAACCGCCTAGGCGATCTTGACCGATACCAAAATGCAGGCCAGCCGTTCCTTCGTCTTGCTAACTGGAGATACCAAATGAAATAAAAGACTTAAACTTCCAAAAAAATTTCGAAAAAGCTGTCCCTCGAACACTCCCAGGGTTATCTCCTCTGAGTTTAACCACGTTCATGCCAATTGCACGATAATGACGAGGGGCTTATAGAGTGTGGTTTAAATTCATCGAGAGAGGTTATACTCAGCCCAAACTTGTATTTGTCGGCAGGGGAAATTTTGCGATTATATTTTGCATCTGATAATATTAACGGTCCTGTTGCCGGTTCCAAGATAAGTAGTCCCAAAATTCTAACTCTCCACGGTATAGGGTACTTCTCGTACCGACGGAAGAGGGTTTAAAATCGACAAAGAAATGGTGCGAGTCGTTACTCTTCTCAAAGGTCTTTTCCATGATTTAGCGTACATTGAATATATCATGGATGGTCTATTTAGCAAAAAGTTGGTGTTTCTTATCTTACCAGCTCTTCGCCACCATGCTGGAATAGCATCAGCACCAGCGGCTTTGTTGTTCCGTAAGCGCACTAGTGCTATTCGAATTCCATCGAGGTCGGGTGATGGGATGTTGATGCTTTGGTCATCAGTCACCTGGTCGCCGTTCTTGTTCTTACAGAATTTTGTCCCAGTCTTAAAACCTTCCGTAAAATGCCGCACCTTTTGGTAAATTTTTGGGGCGCTTTTCCTGCCAGGGAGCATCTCAAGCTCTTCGCACTCACGTATTTCGGCATCTCTCTTCTTTTTGCAAATAATACGTCTCTCTGGCTTTCTCAACTCCCGGTAGTATTCCTATACAGCTCACGTTGAGCCCGATCGCAATATGGCTCTGTAGACATCATCTTTACTGCCGAAGGGGCGCAATATTCCTTACAGTACCAGTCCTTCTTTCGGAATCTCAAAAAGCCAATTACTTCTTCAGCGGCGGTTAATATTGAGAGAGAAATGTACTCTCAATGCTCGCGAATTTCGGTTTATTGGGGAGTGCTGTTAGCGCGCAGCTGTGAGAATCAAGTAGCGAAGTTAGTCGCTGTCTTTTGCGATTACAGCTTTCTGGCGTCGAGCTTTCATCGTATATTTAGGCGCACATTCTACGGTGCACATAGGCCTATGCGGACATATGCGGCTGTGACAAGAGAATGATCCGAGTAGATTTTCGGTCCACGGAGTGTTCGTACGTCTAATGCATTGGAAAGATGCCTTCCATCTACCGCTATATGATCAATTTGGTTTTGTGTTTTTCTATCTGAAGACAGCTACGTGGCCTGGTGAGGTTTTCTATACTGTAATCTCTTACTACAGACTACCATATTTCGGGTGCCGGCAAAGTCGATCCGGCTCAGTTCGTTGGCGGAGTTTTCTTCATGAAGACTGAATTTTCCGACAGTGTGACCAAGGATCCTTTCTTTAGCCACCCTGACATTGCGGTCGCCAAGCGCGAGTTTTGAACGACAGTACTGGGGTAGGCCGATCTAAACCGGGGTAGATCGCCGAAACAACAGTCATTGGCCGGGTGAAACCCGGGTCATTCCAGTACGTAGAACCGACTGTTGTGGGAATGAAGAGATTCTCCATGTGATTCGGCATGTGGAGATTCTCCGCCCGACACAAACCACCTATTCACATGCCCTCTCAAACCCACTGATCTAACCCCCCTCTTCCTCTGGTCCAACCCTGTCGAAACTGCACGTTTCCTGGGCCTCCCCCTAGATGAGTTCGACGACAACGACCATGGGTGAATCCGCTCTTTACGGGGCGCGACTAGCCGCTACAACAACAACAACAACGACAGTACTTGGCGACGAAATCTTTTCCCCACCACAACCCAAGACCGAAATAGCGCTCCTTAAGACGTCGCAAGATCCAATGGCTTCATTACCTTGCCCCGTCGATTTCATTTCGTGGATGGTGGTGATACCCTTACTCTCACAAGTAAATCAACCAAATGAGCAGCGACATCTTCCTCATGCAGGGCTCGGAAATAATACAAATAATGAAAATCATCTAAAACTCTTTCACTTATTTCATTTGTAAACTTCAGTAAGCTATCATCTAACACTCCTCTGGCCTAGTTGACGACTTTTCGTCCAATTGCTAACAAATGCTGACTGGGTGTTCTCAATCAGTATTACTATTTTTATTGTATTCGAGATGGTAAGGACTCAATATGCAGGACGTTAAGGCAAAATTTGTTTTGACTACAGGATATTATTTGAAAAGTGCGTAAGTGCGTGCGTGCGTGGCTTAGTAGAGTAACTATATTTACCAGTATGTGAATTTCGTTTTTATTAGCCTAAAAGCATAGCACGTAACAACAACTTGTTAGCAACAATACCAGCATAAAGTGAAAAGACGCTTAGCTCTAGACATAAGCAAATTAACTAAGCTTAGCCAAAACAAATAAAAGTTACTCAGCAATTGTCGTAATTAATTTAACTAATGAAACGGCCTAATAGAAAATGTATGAATGCGAAAAGTTTCAAAATTCCAAGCATGTAATATCGTACATATGTGCATATCTGTGTGGTTATATCCAACTTGCTCACACAAATCTACGCTCAAGCCCCTCACAATGCACATAACTATACTCGGCACATATGTATAATTTTTCCACGGGAAGAAAAAGAAAAACTGATATATTTTAGGACTTTCATTAAAATATTTTATCTTAATTTGGGTCTATTCGCGAAATTCGCCATTGTGGTTTTTCCGATAAATGGCATGCCATAATGGAAAAAAGTTAAATAGCTCAGCAAACTTTAACCGATTTTCATTAAAGTTGTTATTGAGGTGGTAGACGACGCTTTGAAAGTGTTTATGTAGTATTCTATAGATATCAACAGATTATTATTTTAGAATCCTGGAAGCCACAATTCTATTATACTGAGAATTTTGTTTTAACATAAAATGATCAATTTTTTACCCTCTAAAAATACTCCAATTACTCCAAATAACGACATAATGAATTTATGTTTGTTGGCGATGTCGGCGAAAATGCTTATGAATTTCCAGCAAAGTTTAGTATTTCGTGATTTATGGGATGCTATAGGAACCCAGCTGATTTTTTGCCTGCAATAACAAACTAACCTCAGGCAGCTATTTCCGGAAGATTGGAGCTCAAATTACATAGTTTAAGGCTTTGTTCGTTTTTTATTTGTCACAAGCTGACCCGACTTACTTCGCTACTCCCTACAAATACATGTTTTTAAATTGAATCAAATTGAACTGTGAATATGAGTTATAGAAATTTTTTGGATCTAGCTCCAGCTATCGGTTAATTCTATAAATAAAATATGTATACTTATGTGGCTAACGCATGTTTCGAATTTGAATCAAATCGGACTGTAAATGCGGGATTTAGATATATATCGACATCAGCGCCACCTATTGGATTTTGTTGCGTAATAAATACTTTCGCAAACGCATTATATAGATTTGAGCTCAATCTTTCTGTAGTTTCGGAGTGTATAGACTACATGCAACATACACACATGACCTTTTTGTAGAGAAGATACTATATGTATTTAGTAAAACCCCGTCAGACGCTGTTCTGCCTGTATTTATTTATTAATTGCCATTTGCTTATGCAATCAGAATTTCGCATTTCGGCTTCTCTCACATTTAATTTGTGTATAATTTAATTGAACTTGAATTTTCAAACAAGTGGCAACTCTCTAAAAAAATATTGGTATAAATCTTGAGCGCACCGAAACAACTGTTTGATACTCTTATTGACATTTTAGAGACTTGTGTATTTCGAAATTAAGTTCGACTTTTGAGACAAGTGGCAACCCTCTCCAAAATATATGTATGTAAATTCTCCTTGCCGAGACGAACCGTTTGATATTCATATTTGTGTATAATTCAATTAAATTCGACTTTTCAAACAGGTGGCAACCCTCAGAACAGTTAGCTATGCACCTTCTATCCGAGATGAACCGCCCGCTGGACACCCTTATTTTAATATTCCCTATACCTTGTGTATATTTTGCATTGAATTTGTTTTTTTCAAACAGGTGGCAACTCTCGCCCAAGCATAAAATATACTTTTGATTCTCATACATACAAAATAAACATAGAAAATTTCGTAAAAATCGGTGGAGTTCGACCACATACACGGTGACACGAGATGTGTATATAAAAGTTATACTTTAAATTAAAAAAAACTCCCCACTGCGTATACGTTACACACTTGAATTAGATTTGACATGACGGTAGTGCGAGGTCAAAAATTTATTTAAAAAAAAAATTAATATATTTTAAAAAATAACGAGTAACATTTGTATTTACAGCTAAAAATCTTTGAGAAGAGACATTCGTTAAATGATAACCTGTTGTCAATTATTTTCATTTCTATAAATGATCGAAGTTTTATAGGCAACAAGCTATTCGTGCGCGATACACATAAAGCTATTTGCTTTAAAGAGATGGCCACAATTAATAAATAATTAAATATCTTTTACTTACTTGCTTAATTGGCGCTATAACCGCTAGAGCGATTTTTTTTAAATAGCTTTTAAAGAATGATATGTTACCTGGGAGGATTTGTACGCGGCTGGTATAGAAATTATGACTAGTCAACTACTTCATTAAAAAAAAATTGGAAAGTAATTTTAACTGTTCAAGTTGAAGACGATAACTTGAACTTCACAAAAACTAGATGAATTTGGTGTGTATGGAAGCATAAACGCTAATGCATTACATCAGAGTTATATTAAAGTTTTCGTCCTATTTATTTTATCAAAATAATTTTATGAGCTCAAAGCCATTTATTTATTTGTTGTTTCGAAAAATACAACATAGACTTCCACCCATGTCCTCTCCCACGCCATACCTAGTGCAATCGCGCTAATCACTTGAGCCGTGCAAAGTGTTGTTGCTGCAATTGTAGCATTTTCAATAGCCTCTAAATAAATAAGTAAAATTATAGTTGAAATATCATCAATCAGAGGCTAAATGTAAATGAATATTATGGTTGTAATCTCTTTCTGCGAATTTTCTTGCAATATCGTGTGCTTGTTTTGTGCTTCACCTGATAGGTCACAGATCGGAAAAAATAACTATTATTTTCCGTAGATATATTAAATTTTTTATCGTTCTAACCTGCCGATACTCATTTCATTTTATACAAAGGTTTAGATGGTTTTAAGTAAGTAATAAAATACGGTATTTGGGCCACTTTGCAATTACCACAAATTCTTCGTCAAGAAACTCGATTTTCTCTTCAGATTTTGAAGTTTGCACTCTTCAACATTTTTGGACAGCGTTTCTCTTACCATCCTCATTGATAACCGCAAATAGCATTCTACTGGCAAATTAAATATTTTTGTTGGTGACGAAAGGCTCAAAAACAAATATTAGTTTTTTATTATTGCATAGTTTTTTTCAAATAACGATTTAAAAGTGTGCGATCGATTTTTTTTACATAGAATATACCGATATATAAATCTCACCTTCACTCGAACTTACACTTATAGCTAGAATTAGTTATGAAACAACATGTCAATATTAAATCGCTCGAAAAATACATTGCGAATGCGAATCCAAATTTGAGGATCGAAACTAAATATATTTTTAATAATATCTTACATATATGTAAAGGGTGTTTTTTTTAGACTGATAGAACTTTCGATAGGGAGAGCTGTCACTTGACAGCTGGTAAATGACATTTCGTTTTAACATTTCTGTTCAGTAAGCATTGACAAATCATCATGGAAAGAATGACGCCGCAACAACGTTTACAAATTGTGGAAATTTACTTTAAAAATCAGTGTTCTGTTCACCAAACTTATAGAGCACTTCGTCAATTTTATGGTCCACATAATCGAGCATCAGAGCAGCTTATTCGTCGAACTGTTGATAAATTTCGAACAACATTTACTCTACTCGATAAAAACCCAACAACAAGACAAAGAACTGTACGTGCAGAAGAAAATATTTGTGCTGTAAGTGATAGTGTTGGAGTAGATCCGAATTTGCCTATTCGCCGCCATGCTCAACAAGTTGGACTTTGTCCACTCACAACATGGAAAATTTTGCGCAAAGAAAATTGGACTGATCGCGTCCGATTCACCAAAGCTAGTCGTGGCGGGCATATGCCAGAAATCTTTCAAATAAAAAAAGACTTCATTTTTTATGTGTTTTATTTCAATTTAAAGTTCTATTAGTCTCAAAAAAACACCCTTTACATGCATAGATATGTAACTTGGGACTATTTCGGGACTAGGTCAGGAACAGTTGCGAACGCTCTTCGGGCCCATTTCGGCATCATTTTAGGACTCGATTTTACGGTACTATCTCTGGTCTATTTCGGAATCATTTCTGGAACTTTTGTGAACTATTTTGGGTCTAGTTTGGGACTAGGGCTGAAACTTAGGGAAAAGCTGAGGTGTAGTTCAGGACTGGTTTACCACTATAAATACTCCTACTAATAATAACTACCGCTACTATTGCTACTACTCCTGCAGTATAAATGGAAGACAGTCACGCAGCTGGTGCTATATGGATGCAAAGTGGGACAGTTAAAATTATTTATGCTTTTTATCTAAACCACATGATTAGAAAATGTGATTTTCTTGAATGTCAATATGCTATTAAAAAACTATATTGTTATATTTTCTTTATTTTTAAAAGCTTATACTTGTGTCTAATTTTATGATGATATTTGTAATTAATATGTAATATATGTAACGGCTGAAGGTTTAAAAAACAATAAACTTTAAAATATTATTAATATTAAATTATGGGTAATAATTTTCAACTCGCTATATCTAATTGCCAATGAGGAGAATATTATTGATAAAGGAATTATACTCATAAATATGGTAATCAAAGAAATTTTCAAATTTGTTTCTTATGAAAACCGAAATAACATTATATAAATTCTGGAAATTCTTCATAGTGCGATAAATTTCCGAAAACTCTGATACACCTGAATCTTATTTTATAAAAAATGTTTTCGTAAAACCCAACATATCTATGCATACCTATGAAACTAATGGAAGACTAAGATTTTTGAAAATGATTATGATAAATTACAAAAGTGCTTAGCAAAAGTATTAATTTTTGTTTAGGCCATGGGCAAAAAATGAGTACTTTGAGCTTGTTTGTGTGATATTTCATCTCTTTTCTACTAACACAATTTCATATTTGCTCAACATAATGGGGCAACCCGTCGTTTTGATGCTTATAATTTACTTAGCGCTGATAACAAAACTACTCAATGTTGTCATTGCTAATAAATTACAAAAACATAATTGCTTATACTTTAGAGACTAATAAAAAAAACAATGCAAGTATGTTAGAATGTGTCCCTAAACTGCACAGCAATGTGTTGTGGGGTAGCTTAACGTAGAATTCCACACAATTACATAGATTTTCATAATTCCAAAAGCTTTTTTCTGTCATAATATTATATTATCCATGTTTGTTGACATACATACATACATACACACATATAAACGTAAATTAATATAAATGTATAAATATGCAAACTATTACCTACCAGCACTCAGTCTTTCTACCTGTCTTTGTTTTCTCTGTGTTTGTTGTTCTCTACTTAACTTTATTTGCCTGAAGCGTCTTTAATGTTTGTTTTCTGCTTAAGCAATTAGACTTTGTTTGCCACACTATACGTACATACTTCATGAGCTGTATTATTTACTTATTACTTGCTGGTGTCTGCTGAGTGTTCGTAGGAAGCTTTTTTCTATCAACTTTCTTTCAAATTGAATTTAGTCAGAAGTAAAAAGTATTTGGAGTTCTAAGTCAGTAGGTTTGAATATCCTCCATTTACTAAATACATGACAACTATTACCGCCCACCATACAAACGAAAAGCGGTACTTTTTTCATTAGGAATTATAAGATACAAAAACTTATAGTAGAAACACATTAAAACGATTCGAAACGTACGGTTTGGCAAATATTTTTAATTACATTTTTTGAAATGACTGAATATTTTATATGAAAACTATAAAATAATCATCTGTTATGTAATATAAATAATTTTAATGGCAAACTTTAAGTATTTCGCTTCAAATTCATATAGCTTTTTTCTAAATTTCAAATTTTTCGAATTTTGGAGCACAATTAAAAAAAAAATGCCAAAAATAAAAGTTATGTGCCGATTCTGCAAAGACATAGAGGGTTAATTAAATATAATAGTTGAGGTAGTAGTATTAATAGTAGTTAGTAGTACTTAATAGTAGCATTACTAAAAATAGTAGTAGAAATGAGTAAAAATAGTAATATTATTAGTGAAAATAGTAGTAGAAATTGACAAATATATGTATTTACTCGTAGTATAAATTGGTAAAAATAGTAGTAGTAATTAGTTGCAGAATTAATAAAAATAGTAGTAGTAGTTAGTAGTAACATTAGTAAAAATAGTAGTAGAAATGTGTAAAAATGGTAGTAACATTAGTAGATATAGTAGTTAAAATTTGTAAAAATTGTAGTAGTAATTAGTAGTAGCATTAGTTAGAATATTAGTAGAAATAGTAGTAGCATTAGTAAAAATATTCGTAGAAATTAGTAAAAATAGTAGTATTATTAGTAAAAAATAGCAGTAGAAATTTGTGAACAAGTAGTAGTAATTAGCAATAGCGTCAGTAAAAATAACAATAGAAATTAGTAAGAAATAATAGTAGTAGTTAGTAGTAGCATTAGTTAGACAAGTAGTAGAAATGATTAAAAATAGTATTAGAATTAGAAAAATAGATTAGATAGCAGCATTGTTAGTCAAAATAGTAGTAGAAATTGGTGAAAAATAGTAGCAGTAATTAGTAGTAGTATCAGTAAAAATAGTGGTAGTACTGTGTTAGTAGTGCGTGACCTTCGTTACCCGATATCCGGACGACTTGCATTGGGTGATGTAAAGAAATTTTACTTCAAAAATGAAAATCAATTGTAAATAAAGAACGTGCCAACAAAAACAGTTGCATATTTGATTTCAGCTGTAATTGTCACGTGATACAAAGGTGCACTATCCTTAGAGATATAATTAATTTTGAATTAGTGTCAAGTGACCACAAGGCACTACCTACACTTGTGTTTACAAAATTAGTAGTATAATGTATTTACAAGTTTCGATAATTTTTTCGATATATTAAAATAAAGAATTTCATCAAAATTTCTAAACTTTCTAGTCCTCATTTTTGCGAGTATCAGTTTGGTTGGTCAGAATTTTCTTCCATACTAAAGAAAATTTTGTTCATGCGTTGTTTGAAAGAAAAGACGCCACAACGGCAGGAAGACGTTAAAAAAAAACTAAAAAGAATTTTTAGCTGCTTGAAACTTACACTCTTTTTGCAATGAAATTGAATCTTCTATGTACTGAGATTTTATCAAAACTCAAATTAAAAAGGTTGAGACTTTTTTTAATTTGTCGAATTCAAAGTTAATTGGAGTTTATAGAGTTACCTATATTAAATAAAGAAAGACAAAATTCAACAATAATTTTTGAGAGTAAGGCAAGTTTTATTAGAGAAGAATTGGAAAAGAGGCAAAAAACAGTTAGAGCAGGTGAAATTATAGTTGCTATAATGGATGAGCGCACCAAGCACAATAAATTCTAACGATAATAAAATAGATTTGTCCTAACCAAAAACAACGACCACACATTCATTGTCTTGCGCTAAACTGCCGTACCTGAATTGTGTGAGGATGTAGGAAAAAAGATAAAACAGCAGATCACATGCCCGCTTTGGTTCACTGGCTCCGTACTACCTCGGCAAGTGAGAGGTTTTGAATTCAAACCGGGACAGAGTCTAGAAAGAAATCTGATGAGAAGATCAGTTGATGCCCGAACGTCAATGTATTTTGCTACTAGTTTTTAAAACGCAACTGTATGTAGTTTCCCCGATTGCCTCATTTTTTTTGAATTCACGGTATCACTTTTCCAAAAGGTTTCATCATTCAGTTTGGTTTGCATTTGTAGAGTAATAAAGAGTTAAATTAAATTCAAAAAGGTAAACAAATCCAAATAA
The DNA here is from genome assembly GCA_951828415.1 of Anomoia purmunda. Taxonomy (NCBI): domain Eukaryota; kingdom Metazoa; phylum Arthropoda; class Insecta; order Diptera; family Tephritidae; genus Anomoia; species Anomoia purmunda. The sequence goes on from OX639995.1 coordinate 43,450,262, forward strand.
TTTCCTATCAGCAATTATGATGGTCAATAGGTTAAATACATAGATCAAATGTAGGTGAACCGAATAAAAAATTAACTACTTGACATCGATTAAAATTACAATAGTTGCGAAGAATTTTTATCTTTATACGAATCCGAAAAGAAAATGTTAAAATTTTTATGTATATGAAAGTATCGATTCGTGCAAAAATAAAGATACAACCAATTCAATAAATACCACTGGCATCTACAAAGACGAAATTCTACATTTGGCATTTGATCTTGTACACAATTTGTAAATATTGTTAATTTTTTATTTTCTTGGCAAATTACAAAAAACAGAATAGATGCAATTTGAAACACTAAGCAATGCAAAATATAAAAGAGCAAAAACCTGTTGCAAGTAAATGGAATTGTAAATCTGTATTTGCTTGGCAGAGATGTGAGTTAAGCAATATGCAGATATTGCATAAAAGAAATAAATATCTGAAAACGTTGCTTCCTCTATTTATTTGACAATTTGATCATGAAATACAAAAAATTATTCAGAAATTATAATTAGTGCTTCAAGAATTAAATGCAGTCCAAAATTAGCTTATATAGCTTACTTTTTACACCAAAGTGTTATCGATAAAATAATCGAGTTTCGTATAAGTACGAGATACCTAAGTAAAACCAAATTCAGCTGTTCTTCTCCTTCAGTGCTGACTTTTCTTGGGGGCGCTCCCAATGTGTTGTATTTATTGTTATGATAAAAAAATTCAAGAAACAGGCCTTTAAAGTTTTAGTTTAATTTTATTACAATACTGTCAAAAAATGTGAGATGTGTTACCCTTCCTTAGAAATAACGACTAAGTATACTACTCAATTATTCGATATATGTGCTTTCAGCTGCCCTACAATTCAATAACCTTTAACACCTTTAACACGCACAATGTCCTTCAATTTGAACTTTAATCGATTAAGTAATTAACGTGATTGACCCACGCGTGATTCAATGTGTATACCATTAGCTTGTAGTTTTTGTTTTTCAAACTTATTTGCTCTAACTAAATAAGGTATGTAAATAATTCATTAAATTATTTTGCTACTCCCTACTGAAGCGGGGTATACACGTTCAGCATGTTTGGCAAATATGTTTGAAGACAATGGGGCACACCGGTTGCAAAACTCAATTTCCATTGGGTGTTTCGCGAAAGAGATTTGCATAAATATAATGCGGATGATTTAATTGCGCCACTGGTACTGCGGTACGTGAATATCCTGAGCTCCCGCTTGAGACTTCTAACTCCAAAATTTCTTTATATTTCAAAAGCTAATTGTTCCGCGATTAATTTGTCTTTATATTAACTTTGCTTGCACCGCTTTTAGTTTGCCATATGGCCTTTTGATTTTTAAATATTTCTATAAACTTCTTTACACAGTGTTTACTCAAACTTGTCATAGTATATGTATCTATTACTCATGGATCTTAACATCTATTAACTGAGTTTATGTTTATAACCGCAAGTTTCAGCAAGTTAATAGAAAGTTTTTTTTTTTAATTTATCGCAAACTTACGATCCGTTTGCCAACAGCGTCACTCGCCACAATATACCCCTTTAACCCTAAACAGATTTGTTGAAAAATTTAGTCGTGGCTACCCCACATAAGGTAAGACTATTGTAGTGTTACTGTACTATTGGTATTTCCTAGTATCCTTAGTCCTGATATCTACATATCTATCTTGTCTGTGCGGTACAAATATTGGTATCGATTTCAGGCACATCACTCTGTTCCCTTTTCACATGCAATAAGCTGCCAAGAATAGTTTGCTGCAAAATATGCATGAAATTCCACAATATTTCCACGAAAAAGTAATAATATCTTTTCGGGCTCTCACAGCAGCTTGGCAACACGGTTTTTAAAATGCTTTTGTCAAAATAGACAATTTACCACTTCAAATAGGGAATATTGATTGGATTATTTGTGTTTATTTGCTTTATTGGGGAATTTTTTAGACTCTACGATAATTTCGGTGGTTTTCATTACGCAAACTTCGCTTTGAGCCAGGGATGTAAAATGCTGCATATTTAGTTGAAATGCAAAACATATCTATATGAAACAATTAAGTGCACAAAAAATGTATCTTTTGTAGCTTTTGGTCCAGTTTGGTTCATGTACAAAATACAAAAACCAGGCAAATTCCACATTGTTTTGAAACAGCCTAACTCCTAAAAATTGAATCAATGTTATTTAAAAACCATAATGTAAATAACAAAAAATGGGGTTTAAATAAAAAAAAAAACACAATTTATTGTGAAAATTATTTAATCCATAACAAAACAAACGACAATAGTTAAAATGATTTTTTCTGTAATTTTCCGCAATTGGTTCTACTTTAACGAACACGTATCTGATAAAGGAACTTAAAGTGCGGCGAAAAACGCCAGAGGCAAACTTCAAAAGTAACAATTAATTTTTTGTTTGAAATAAGTTGACTAACTTTGTTAGCTGCTGTGATTTTTTTACATCGCGTCTGATCAGAATATCGCATCACAAGTCGTGCCAGAATCGCTTTACTAATTTTAACCAATATATTTACTAATCTCTACCACTACTTTTACTAATGCTACTACTTATTTCTACCACTACTTTTAATCATTTCTACCATTATTCTTACTAAATTTTTTACCACTATTTTTACTAATTGTGCTAATAATTTCTACCACTATTTCTGCTAATTTCTACCACTTTTTTATTAATGCTACTCCTCATTTCTACCACTATTTTTTTACTAATTTCTACCACTATTTCTACTAATTTTTACCACTATTTTTACTAATTGTGCTAATAATTTCTACCACTATTTCTGGTAATTTCTACCACTTTTTTATTAATGCTACTCCTCATTTCTACCACTATTTTTTTTTACTAATTTCTACCACTAATTTTACTAATTTCTACCACTATTTTTACTAATTGTGCTAATAATTTCTACCACTATTTCTGCTAATTTCTACCACTTTTTTTATTAATGCTACTCCTCATTTCTACCACTATTTTTTTTTACTAATTTCTACTACTAATTTTACTAATTTCTACCACTATTATAATTGTATGCTAATAATTTCTACCACTATTTTTCTTAATACTACTTCAGTAATTACGACCGCTTTTATTAATTTCTACTATCACAAAGAAGTTTTACTTCTGGCTCGCGCGTTTTTTATCACGTGTTTTTTATCCCGTTTGTTTATCAAATACAACTTTAAATATATTTATTTATGTCAAATAAAATCATTTAAGCCTTTTTAACTTTCTCAACAGTGTTCAACATTTGTATGTATTGATTTTTTAAATTAAAAAGAAAGAAATCAAACACAAAAATTAATATTTGTTAAGAAACTATTACCTACATTTTATTTTTGATAATTTTTGCAAAGTGTCATAATAAATCATATTTTCATAACTGTGAATTTTTAGATTAACAAAAAACCAGAAACTCCAAAATTCCAAACATTCTTCAAAACCTACAAAAACTCAACAAAATATCCAACAATTTGCATAAAAGTTTCGAACTTTGCCTTACCTACGTTTTTACATGACGAAATTGGAGACTTTATTACCTTAGCTTATTACACTACTTATAGAATGTAAAAGGCTACAAAATAGACTAACATCATTTCTAAAAAATCCCATCATAACGTTGGGAATCATCAAAAAAAAATGAATGAACATTTTGTCGAATTTTCCTAATTTTTGTACAAAATAAAATTTGTTTGGAAGCCCAATTTTGAGCCTAATTTATTATTACAATTTCTGTGGGTCTCAATGTTGTTTTTCTTTACTATTAAAGGGGATTTATATATCTTCATTTGCCATAAGAACGAATTTGCATTATTGGCAGGTAAACCTGGGGATTTTCGGAAAGGACTGCGATCCGGGATTACCATCCCTAATATCTACATATGAAAAGTAAAATTATTAACCACAAGAGTTTGGTAATTTAATTTTAATAAAATTCTCGAATAAATACACTTACCAAAACTAAAAATCTGCAATAATTACTAAAATAAAAAAATTAAATTAAAATGTTTCAAAACGAACTACAAAATATGCATAACATAATTTTCGCACTGAGGGCCAAGTCCTGCACTGAAAATCTCACTGCGTTGAATACGTCAGCATTTTTTTTGTTGGAATATTTAATATATGTACAGATGTATGTAGTTCTTTTTATTTACGTTGGAGGCAATCTTTATCAAAAACTCGATTTTTTAATTTATTTTTAACATGGTCCAGCTTTGTAGGAATCCTGAACTGTGCGAAAATATTTTTGTAAAAGTCTTAAAATATGCCAATCTTTATGATACGCTTGGAAAACAGTAACGGTGGTTTAATGTTTTTTTATATTTTTATTTTTATTTTTATTTTTTTTTTGTAAGCAGCTTTCTACGTTTGTATGTATACATAAATAAATATATACCTCCTACCTTTCGCAGAATATCAGGCTGGCTTTTGACAATGTCGCCGACATGCCGGTAAGCTAAATCCACTTTTGCGTTCCACAAAACCTCTACCATCGTTACGATTTGCTGGTACGTGGCGACGAAATGTCTTTGACGTTCGTATTTACTGTTATACTCGTACATACATACATACAGCCATACATATTTGTAAACATTAGTAAATTTTATGGTTATTTTTCATTTCAAGCGTCTGCACTAAAATTGTTTTTCTGTTTCCGTTTCGTTTCATTTTTATGACTCCGCGGAGCATGTTGTTCATACACGCATACATATCTACTGATTTATGTGGTTCACAATAAAATATTGTCAATATATATGTAACTGCATATGTAAGTATTGTGCATTAGGGTTGTAAATGTTTTTAGCTTTGAGGTATAATGCTTGTTTGGTAGTGAACGATGGGATTGATTTGTAAATGGGACAAAGAACATTCTTGTTTTGTTAGCTCATTAAAAAAAAGGTTCTAATAGTATTTTGCTTTTTTGTGAATTTAATCAATCTGATGTGAGTATTTAGTTCGAGCATGAAATTCGAATAATTACAATTAAGAAAAATTACATGCGACTTTCCAACATGACAATAATCTAACCAAGATGTTCATATTACGAGGGTAACCCTGAAGGTTACCGGAAACGACCATTAGGCGGCGTTTTTGGGATATGGCACTGTGATTTATGAAAGTTTTTAGGTTTTTGAAAAATGCAAAATGTTCGAAAAGAAAATGTGTGCACTGATTTTTTATGAATTTAAGTGCGGGAGGGGAGTTGCCAGTTTTTTTGCGGGCGTGCTTCTTTCCTGACTACACTGCGGTATCACAATGGCGCTCCAAGGGTCTAAATGGACTTCTAAGAGCAGCCACGGCAAACTATCGAATCGAATCGAGTTAATGGCGAGATCGACGTTTAAAAAAGCTTGATGGTCAAGAAGTGCGAGAGGGGACAAAATTGAAGAAATTTTCACTAGAAAATCTTCTTAATATTGATTTGAATTTCTTCTCACATTTCTTGAAAAGGACAACGACAAAGGCAACCAACATTTTCCCGCCAAAACTTTCAGCCGATTTTGACAATTCAATATTCAAAATACTTCATTGCCACTGTCAAATTAATTTATAAACAATTGCTTATTCATTGTCAAACATTTTTTTTTATTTTCAGTCGAAAAGCACAAATTTAAAAAAGAAAATATATATTTAAAAAATATTTAATATTTTATTTTTTGTTCCCCGAAAGCTTACGGTTGCATCTGCATTTTGGCTAAATGGCTGTTAGCTAAACTTTTTCTTTTTTTTTTTTAAATATATAGAATTTTCTTTGAAATCGTGTTTTTTGTCCTTCGGTCGGTTCATCGGTTTAGGCGGGTAAATACTAAGATACATCTACACTACTTCTTACATATATTAACCTGGGCTCAAAGTAGGTTGATACTAAAAATGGGCGAAATCGGATAGTAACCACACCCACATACTTTCGTTTTACGAATGTAAAAAAATAAAAAAAAATAGAAGCAACATTTCAGTAGCCATAAAAGATAATTTATAATGGATTGCTTTGGATAAGAGAACGCGTTATTTATTTTTATTTTTTTTGGAAAATGTAGATGTCGAATTCGGAGCTACCACACTAAACTTTACAAAATTTGTTATATAATTTACATTTGAATGTAGTAAGCAAAATTTTTAGTTTTAATTATTGAAATCGCACAAAAACCATGCCCTCCTCTCATATAACCGTAAAAGCAGTTTAAAGCCCCGTTTCAAATATTGTTTTCCGCGACTTATTTCAATTAATCACTGCAATAAAACCAAACTGACTTGTCGCATGGCAAAATACATTTGAATATCTACTCGCTGAAAGCTGAAAGATATTTTTTGCCACCAAACCAAAATATGAACGATACGTTTGGTCGATCAGCCTTCGCGATTTTTTCGGGCCTTTGCCTGCCTTTCACTCTCAGAAAGGTCATGGAACTCCTACCATCGTGAGCTCTGAGCAAGCTGCAATAAAATTGCATCGATTGAATGCGGGGGGTAAGGAGGGTCCATATAAAATACCACCAAAATCGTTATTAAATTGTTTAAGCTTAAAATATGTGCTGAAAAAGAATTAAAAATTTTTATTTTTGATGCGGTTTTTGACCTTTTTTGGAAAATTTATTGCGGTAAACTTGACTATACTCAGTTAGACCTTACTGGTATTTTCTCTCTTTATTTCTTTGTAAATACCCGCGTTAATATAAGCCACATATTGGAGTTATGCATATAGGCGTCTTCCTGGTTGATTTCCGAACATTTTGAGACAAACTAGACCATCCTAACGGAAGAATTGAGGGAAATGTGAATATCCGAAAAATGACTAATTGAGAAAAATCAATTTGAAGTGGAAAGTTGTCCCTTGTGGGCCCTTTTCTTTTCTTTTTTTTTAAAAATAAAATTAATTACTTCGATTATACCTAGGAAGCTAAATTTGGTGTCATTCGATGCATAAATGTATATAGTTTCATAATAAACTATAATAAAAAATTACGAAATTCGATCCATGTATCGAAAAATCTATATATCTCGGAAATTAGATGCGACAAAGTGGGCCCTTTTCACGTGGACGCGCACATATTTATACGGTGTTTTTTGGTGGGCCACCCTAATGTACATATGAAGATATAAATCACCAAACCATAGAAAAAGCCCAGCAATAGGGAGTGCCGACTGTTCACTCCGCTTAAGCAGAGAACTTAAGTATAATAGTACTGAGTAGGCGCAAATGTCAAATGAGCTTTTTCATCAACAAAATTTTCATGTGAGCTCAAAAGCATTGAACAGACCACCACACATCATTCATATAAATCTGCCATAAAGAAAATATCACCGAATTTTGCTGGATTTAGATAAAGAGGCGGCTACAAGCGGAGAAAAATTAAGTAATCAAAACAAAAATATGAGAATGAAATCATGGAGCACATGCGATAAATGGCGGAGGCAGAGGAGTTGTGAAGCAAATTAGCAGAAAAGAATAGTGAACCGGGGAGGAGGGGAGTGGTAGAAAAAATATTATATTTTTGCGCATACTGAATAAATGTACGAATATTAATGTCACTAATTTGGATTTTAATATTTACATATTTAACTAAGTATACAGTGGTTATTTACAGCAATCATAATGTGGCTAATCAAGTTTATTTTTGCTATTATTTTCTGAAATCATCATTCATAAGTTAAAGTTTCAAACCTTATACAAAACTTACAAGGTTTTTTTTTTATTATAACTTCGGACTTTTTCTCCAAAATTTTTTAGAAACTTTTCGAATATGCAGTTTTGTAGAACATTGAATTACTCGAGCAAAGAAGGTCAGTTGGTATTTTTTTGCTGATACTATTGCGCATTTCCTTTTCTTATGGGTAGTCCTTAGCTGCCAATATCAATTTATTTCCAGCGAAAATGTAACATCTAACAAAATTAGCGACGCGCCGCGTGACACAAATAAAAAACAATTCCTTAATTGAAATGTCGAACTCTCACTTTCCGCGCAATTTTAAATGGCAAATGCATTTCAAAATCTGCGAAGAAATGTCTGGCGTAATGTGGCCAAAATGTTGTGAGCCTTTTCACAAACTGAACAGAGTCTCTCACGGCCAACTATTTTACATAGCTTTTGAAAACTCATTTAAAAATTTTAAATCAAATTTTGAAAATTTTATGAATTTTTGTAAATTTTATATAAGCGCCGGTATAGGAAGTTCTGCAAATTACAGTTTGTTTTTATTAATATAAAAATACATATTTCTGGTGAATGGGAAAATAAATTATTTTAATTTATTCTTTGCTATCCGTACGCGCGATTTTTTCTTGAGAGGCCTGCCATCAAATCTTTTACAAAGGTTTTGCCACTTTTAGTTATACTGTTTGCCATATTCTTTTTATTTCTGTAACTGTTTTGGTTGGTTTCCCAACTTTCAAAAGTGTGGCTATCATCACAGCCTAATATCTCTCAATATGGTCGCAACTCAGTCACATTAGGAGGATTCAAGTCTTTCCTTACGTAATGCCTTTGTTATCTTCGAACCACTTTTTTTTGGGTGCCATTTGCGTAATGTGCTGAAGCCAAATCAGGCCAAAATATAGTTGGACCATTACGATGTCGTACGAAGGGCAGGTGACGTTTTTTGAAGACACTCCTTCGCGAAAATTTCAGTGAACGGCATAGATTTATGCCCACATTCACAAATGGATTGCCAAGCTAGAACTTTTCTGCCAAGCTTTTGTATCTGGATATTTTTTTTTTTCGGATTCAGAAATGTCTTCTCCGACTACAAGCAGTAAAATTGGTTACCCAGCAATGTCTTCAAGTTCATTTTCAACACAACCATAACCCTACAAAAATTTTTAGTTGCCAGTTGTGTCTCATACAACAAGTGAAATGTTTTTTTTAGTTGTGTTTTCACTTCGTTTTGGAACTTTTTTCTTTCTTACAATTTTTCTTCTTCAAGTGAATTGCTCATGTATGGTTTCAGCTTTTTTTTTGCCGACATCTCTTGTCGACAAGAAACAGGTCTTCCTATTTAATTTCTTCGCCAACTGGACGTCTGCTGATGCATTTGAGCTGCCACATCTTGGCTTATCTTTTATTGACCTTCCTCAATCCGAAAAACCGCCCTTTGTGCAGTATCATAAGATCATCTACTGAGTTTCGATAACTTTTTGGAACTAATATTGGGCTTATTCGTCCACACGTACAAAATTATTTTGCGGAGCTTTCCGTTCATATTAATTTTTTTCTCAAAGTCTCAAAAATGTAATTAAACACCAATTTAAAAACAATCTTTTCAAAGCCTACTATGTTCTTACTAAAACTTTTGCAGCGGTTTCAAAAATTTGCAGAACTTTCTGTACCAGTCCTTAGTGTTTGAATCTTTAATTTATATGATTTATGTTAAAACCATAGCTATGCTTTAATAAAAAGTTATTTAAAGAAATTTTCATGAAAAACATTGTGAAAATTGTAAAAAAAAAGTCACTACATAATTACATACGTATTTAAGAACTTATATAGTGCATGTCATAATTATAGCACTACCACATATTCGCAAGTTTTGACTAATTATTTTTTTAATTTTAATTTTATTATTTTCTTAATAAAAAACTTAGTTCATTCTTTTAAAAGCTGGATAAATTCAAGTTTCAAACTTTGTTCAAATGGGGGAAGAAATTAAAAAAAAAAATTGATTAGAATTTTTATAAAAAATATAGGGACGCAATTTAACATTCGATTCATTTACAGCATATCTAATAAAATGCAAACTTAAACTATGTATATACAAATTGCCGCTGATTTTTGATAAATGTTTTTTCCCCCTATATATAACACTCTGCCACACAAATTTCATATAATGCGTGCTCGAATTTTTTTATATGCAAAAAAAAAAACTGCAAAACACCGTTAGTAACAAAAGTTGTGAAAAATACATAGGAAATTGTAGTCTCTGGAAAGTCGCATTTTTGAAATTAAAAATAATTGGAAACAAGTGTAATTTATTCAGCTCGATGACAGATTTTTATTTAGGGAATAATCGAAAAAAGTGCTATCAATTCTACCATTTTGGAAAATTGTTGTTTTCTCAAATATTCCCTAAATAAAAATCTGGCTTCGAACTCAATGAATTACACTTGTTTGTAATATATAAGGCCAAAAGTAATATAATAATTAAAAATAATGTGGCTATAAAACTGCATGTGAGAATTGTTTCTAAAAATTCTTGTTAGATTCCGTATAACATTCGCAAAAGTTTGAATTTCGCTTTAACCATGTTTGTTGCAGAATGAACTATATTTTTTATTAAAAAATAATAATTGATAGTTCTAATTTTTAAGCTCAAGGCCAGTATAAGGAAAGTATTTAAAAAAAAAAACGACAACAACTATCAGGAGTGGTAATAATTATAGCTATTTCAGAGATCACCGCATCTCCTATCAGATTGCGTTCATGACTTCACCGATAGGTGAAATATTTTCCTCATACTGGCCTTGCGCTCAAAAATTAATTGTGTTTAAAATAATAATATAAAATAAAAAAATAAAAATGAAGAGTGAAAACTTGTCAATATGTGGGCTATAGTTAGGACATGCACTTTTACTTAATTTATTGTGTTAAAAATATGGTTAGGAAATACAAAAATTTCTTGTCCAAACTATTAAAATAGTAAAAAAAGAGACCAAAAGGTTCCCTTTCCCAACTTCATTTTACCAAAAACCAAGGCCACAGCGCGCATTGAATTTAGAATAATTAGCGAACTGAAAGTTTAAGAAACTGTATGAAAAATAAAATATCACTCATACGCCCCGAAACACCAGGAAGACCATGCGACCACACCACTGGGCGTATGAGTGATATTTTATTTTTCAAACAGTTCCTTAAAATGCCGATATTGATAAACGTATTTCAGTACGTCACTTTTTAAACAGGTGCTCGATTTTTAAAATTGTTAGGCTTTGTAGAAAGACATTTATTTTAGGTTAATATCACAAATTTTTAGTCGCACGAAATGGTGAAAATGTGTAAAATCAAAACTCTAAGATTTCAATCACTTTGGACTTGGACCCCCACTAAATGCTTTTCCATTTATCAAAAATTTTGTGATTATTTAACTATTCACCTTTATATAAAATATGCAACAAAGAAAGTGCTTAATTTTTCCAATAATGACCACCCTAATAACTTACGTACAACACACACACATAATGCACATACTATATACAAATATACTAATGTATGCGCGTATATTCTTTTATGACTGGCTATGGTTCACAACTAGCTTCATTGTTGTGAAACACATCATCAATATAATTATTTATTGACATTTCTTAGAAGCTGTTTTGTGATTGGTTCCCCAACTGCGTTACAAGTACAAATGATGTCAATAACAGTGATTTGAAGTATTTTGTCTTTTTGTTGTGAATCAAATAAAAAGCGTGACGGATGCTCGCTGCACGTGACATTTATTTGAAAACACAACCGTTCACAACAAAACATCATTTTACCCGTAGATGATTACCAAAGCTATTAGTGAAACAAAAATGAGAACAAATTCTGAAGCTGGCGCATGAGGCGGTGTGGTGTGAATGCTACTATATACATAGTAGATGATGAAGGTTATTGAAGTTGCTCTTTTACATGCACAGAGAATGTTTGAAAGACCAAATAGTAGCTGGGTCTGCATTTGATTAGAGCCATCTATCAACAAAGTAAGTGACGTAGGTGATGGAGAAGAAAATAGCACACAAAGGCTGGTATTTAGGTTAAACCTATGGTGGGGAATTTCACTTAATTTCACGATCTCTCGCTAACTTGTATCGAGGTGCGGAATTCGGTAGATACACGCAGAAATTTTAATAAAAAGTTTTCAATTCTGCACAGTCTTTCGAAAAGCAAAAATATTTTGTAAAGCAACCATATATGCCCGTAACGATGATACATATATGTATAAGGCAAAATCGCTGAGAGCCGGACTGAATATTTTTAAAGTTTGTTAATATAAAAAATTTCCAAACTCACATTATCACACATACAGCTACATTTTTCGTTTGAAGCAAAAATAATTCTTTTTTGATATTTTCTATTATATATCAGGGCGAATTTATAGAAGGTGATGACATAAGAGCAGCTGATTTGATTTTTTTTTATTCACCTACAGGTATTTTGTTTTTGCTTTTGCGTACGAGCTTTCAAAAGCCGTAAAAGCAAAAACAAAATGCATTTAAATTTTGACAACTCTTTCGCAGAAACAAAAACAAAATACATAGGAATTTTGTAGTTGTATTTATAACACCACCTTGTATGGATTCGCCTTGATTATATATATTGTATTCTGCTATTGTTTGGCGTTTGCTTTGCTCTCAATAGTAATGCTTTATAATGTTGGCAAACTTAAAAAAAAAAAAAACAATCATGGCCGACGAATTGAGCGAACGGGTTTACCTTATAATGTTTGTATCATGCCTGTACCTATCTTGAAAACTCTTTTATATGCTTCAAAATCCTAATTACAAGAAATTTCAGCGATTTTTTAAGAGCTTTAGCAGCGTTTTTTTTTTGAGTGACCTTTAAAGACAAAAGTTAGTTTAGAGAATGTCATAAACTCGTTTTATCTAGCAAAGCAAGTGGTAATCTTCTAAGATATTCACCAGAATAATGTTTTACTTAGACCTTAAGATTTAGTGGCTTTAATTGTTCCAATATTTAAATCTGTTAAAAAAAATTAACTCAGAAATTACAGGCCTATATCTAAATGAACTATTTTTTCACAACTTTTGAAAAAGTGATAAAAGAAAAATTATCATTGCAACATGATTTTGTCTGCAGACGTTCTACAGTTACCAATTTGGCTGTTTACTGCGAGTTTTGTATGTCAGCTTTTAATTTTAATGCATAATCTGGAATATTTGGGTTTCCGCTTAACATGGCTCAGCTCATAGCTCTCCAACAGACTTTTGTAGAAATTGAGAAACCTAAATCGTGCTCATTTGATTTGTGGCTACTTCTGGCGTGCCTCAAAGTATTGTTCTAGGTGCATACCTATTTGCTATTTTTATTAATGACATTGGTTCCTGTTTTAAACCGTTCAAATTTTTACTTTACGCCAACGACCTGCAACTAAAAACGAAGATTTGGTGTCTTTCCGGTGTTGCATCATTGCACAATGAAATAAATAATTTAACCGAGTGGAATGTTAGAAATAAATCATCGTTCAATATTAAAAAAAAATATATTTTCATATAACACTCCTTATATCTCAATCGTATCCCATCAAATTGAAATTGATGCGTTGAATTATAATTTAAATCTCCTGTTATTTTATTTAACAGGCCAACAGATATCAGCAAATAAGAGAGACATGCCAGTGGCATTCTGAACCCGAGAGGCACTCTTGTATATTAAACAAAGTTTTCTTTAATTCGATCAGCACGGATCGATGTGCTTCGACGTCGGTAGGTTTCTGAAAGTGATTGTATTACGAGGAGGATTCCAAGTAGGGAGGAGTGAAAATTAGATTTTAGCAATACACCTGATAGTACTGTCGCGACCACTGAAGCAGTACAGCAGCTGGGAACCGAAATTCCATGAAGAGACATCTCCATTTTTAGTGACAGCCAGGCTGCAATCAAAGCTCTGCGTTCTTTCACGTTTATCTCTGCAGGAGATGGCCAAACAGAACAGACTGTACCTCATTTGAGTCCCTGGCCACTGGGACACAGAAGAAAGCATCGTACCAGATTAACTTCCAAGATAAGGTACGACCAAGCAGATTCTTCAGGATGAAGAACGTATGTGTATATAAACAAGCTGGCGGTAGATGTACTCTAAACACGATTTGTCGATTCTCAAGGCAGACGTGATCTAAATGGGCTGGAAAGGGCCACGATGCGTACACGCGGTCAGAACTACGAAAACGAGGAAACGGTCTAACATCTAAAGTGTAAATGTCCTGCACTGTGTAAAATCAGACTGCAATATATGGGATCACTGTTTCTGAATGACTGTTGCGCGGTTTCAAACACCAAGAATAACTCCCTGATAAGATTCATCAGCGTAGCAAAATTGTTCAGCAAGGGGTAATCTTTCTGCAGATGGTGTTAGTGTTTTTGGTAACATAATGTATCTTCAATTTATGACCTAAATGTGCCGCCACAAACGACAGCCGCTGCTACTTACCTATCTACCTACCCCATTAAATTATTCGGTCTTAAATTTCGAACTTTCCACGGTTGAGTAATTTTTAGATTTATGAGTTTAATTTGCGCTACGGGAAAGACTTTAAAGATCCCTACACGAAAACAGTTGCTCTTTAGTCCTTTCTTAATTGGAGTACGCATCTATAATCTGGAAGAATTGTGCAAGTTCAAGAAAGTTTGATTAATTTTGCGCTTCAATCGCTTCTTTTGAGTGACCCCCTTATACGATCTTACTGTGCTCGTTGTTTGCTTATAGACTTGAAATCTCTCGCGATTAGGAGAAGCATTCCATGTTTAAGATAAAAAATCTTTGTTGTTATAAATAGATCAATTGACTGGCCGACAATTCTTGAGCAGATATCAATGAGCGTAATATGATGCTCTGTCTCTATGTGACATCTAACTACTTTAAATTTTTCCCTATTAAGTGCTCGGGCACTTAGTGAGTTTTTTATAATAAAATTTTTTGTAACATTGATTAACGATTTTGCTATTTCGAGATCTCTGTTTGTGGCTTTGTTTGACTAGATCTTTCTATTTATAACAAATCAAAAGTTATTAGTTAGTCGATAAATTGTCATTAAGTTTTTTCTGTACTTCTAGTCTGTAAGATATTTTTAATCATTGACTTAATAAAAAAATAAAATGAAATGAAAGGAAATATATAAATTTAATGGTTTTATGAGAAAGTAATCCTTAATAATAAATAAAATGTAATGCAGCTTTTGATGAAAAAAAAAAATATAAAATCGATATGAAATTCGGCGGAAATACTCTACTAGCTCTAGAAGCCACCTGGATTGCCTCATAAATGGATGGACTTCCTGAAATACCAAGATTTGACGACGCTATGAATAAGCCTATTTTATAATTCAAGATACTTTTTCCTAGCACCTTACATTACTTCAAAAGTTACATGTTCGTGTGTTGAATTTGCTCTAAAAAAATTCGTATACTTTCAAGATCTATCTATAACTTCAAAGTGCAGAAGTCAACAGTAGTTTCCTAATGGCTTCGGCTGCCACTTGGAAAGGGAGAAGTTGATTGTTGTTTGTCTATTGAATTTTGCACAGGAAATTTGAAAGAATTAAATGAAATTTGTGGAAAAGGTATACAGCGGATCATAGCGGGTCGTAGCCAGTATACTTTTTCTCACTACTTAAATGATAAATGATGCATTTAATACACGTAGATATGTACATACATATGTGTTAAAATTTAAAAATCGAAGTTTAAATATTTGTGTAAAATTTACAAAACTTTAGCAAATACCAAAAAATTTCGCTCAACATCAAAATCAAAAAAAAAAAAACAAACATGTTTGTAGAATTTGTAGAAATCGTCGAGTATGCATTTTTGTAGCCCACTTTAATTTTGTGCAAGAAAATGAAAATTTGAAGTAGCTAAAAATTTACTTTGTACTCTTTGCTGTCCACCTCTAATCACAAATATGCCCAAAGCATTTATGGAATGACTAGTCGAGCAAAATTTTGCAATGATTGTGGCAATAATTTTTTTGTTTTTGCTTAACTTTGTGAGAAGTAAAAAGACTTTTGTAGCACTAGTGTTTTCAACAAGCCAAACCAATGAAAACATTACATAACGATATATACGAGTATGAGGCAACCGGTGCGACAGCAAAAACAAAACAGACAAACTATTTTCACATTTTCATATAATAAATTTGAATAGACAATAGAAATGAAAGCGAGTCAAAAATCAAAGTAATATCTATTCCCAGACTGCCTCAAGGGTTGCCTCTTGTGTATTTACTTACCAGTACAGCATCTGTGAAGTGTAAAATTATTTAAAGGTCGGTTTGTTTAAATTTTTATAGAATTTCAAATAAAATTGGGTATTTTCCCTTGCAAAAAGATAAAAGCAGCATAATAAAAAATAGTATAAAATTTTGCAGAGCAAAAACTTATTTTCAATTTTAAAATAAGTTTATTTATATTATATTTATATATCTTTTTCTTCTATTCTTTTGCCTTCAATTTCTTTATATATTAGTTTTTCGTAATAATTTTACTTTCATCGACAATAATTTTTGAGTTCATGGCCTGTTTTTATTTGAAAAATATTGAAATAAAGTAACAACAGTCAAAGCGATAGAAATTATAGCTACTATTTCGGGGATCCCCACATCTTGTCATTAGATTTCTTTCCAACATTTTCCGAATAAAAACTAGACTTGAGCTCAAAAATTATTGTTGATTTTTTAGTATTAAAACTAGCTGCTAGAGTTTCGTACATAATCGCGCATACGAGGTTACTAACAAAAGTTAGGCAAATTGATGATTCTACCTAATTTATTTAAAATCTCTTTGAAAATCCAAAAATGATACAATTTGTTTTTAGTACTCATATGATGTTTCGTTCTAAATTCAAATTAATCGATAAGAGACCATTTAAAAGTACTAACTAAAAAATCGCTTTTTGGAACCCTCCAGATCAGTTGAGTTGATTCTGTAAGCACAAATATTAGTACAAAATTAAAGCACACACAAAATTCAATGCTAATTCTCGCATCCACTCTGTGACTCTGTGAATATTGATCAGCACATTCAGAGTCCACTCTGCCTGTGTCCTTATAGAAATATCAAGCCTTGCCCATGTTTCCTCCTTACTGTACATTACAACCGAATCGAGCACACACCGCTAAAAAAAATTGCTAGTGCCTTTTTTTTTCAAAATTTAATTTCTGATGCAGCAAAGCTCCTAGGGCAGCTGAATGCACTTCTGCATCCAAAAGTAAGTTTTGAAAAAATGTATCTTACGTTTTTATCGCAATTGGCGCTCGAAATATTCTATTACATTTCAGGCTAAATAGAGAAATCTCAAGTAACAGCAATCTATATTTTTCCCTTTCTAACGATCTGTCGATAAATAATTTCGATCGTCGTTTTTTCTCGTTTATGTTACCTTTACTGTCAACTCAAAAAAAAAAAATCAGTCCAGCGCTTTCATACAGAAATGCGCGCTTTATTGTTGGCACGTTCGCTAAACTTAACCTCATACGTGATATCAGCTCACAAAGATTTCCAGCAGACGGTGCTTGTCATTCAATATTACTGCTTTTGATTCTTAACTCTTTTTCGGGCAAATTTAAGCTAAACGAGAATATTCACCAAGTAAGAAAATGTAAAAAACGTACATCTGATTGTAGCTTTCTTAATTCAAATGAACAGGGAAATTCTCTAAGTCTGGTGCACAAATTGCACAAATTGCAAAAATTGTAATGGCTTAACAAAAAAAAAAAAGCGGGCTCCAGCGTGGAATCCGATCTTACCGGTATCGGACTGCAATCGGTCAACTTTTCTTGCTAGGCAACGCGCCCTCCGACCTTATCGAATTAAATTTAAATTTTTTTTTAGTGATTTTAGGTGTCGCAGAATCCGGGTAAGCCGATTTGGTTATCAGTCATTCAAACATATTTTTGCTTACTTGTGTTTTTTTATATATTTATTTTTATTCCTCCGGATATCTGAACTACTTTTTTGCCTTAACGGTTGCATTTTCGACAAATTTCTATTAATTTAGAAAACTTTAATTCGGAAATAAAAGTAATACAAGTAACTGCTAATGTACAAGAGTACTTTAAGGGGGTATTCCGATTTTTTGAAACAACAACTAGCACAAAGTGCATGGAAAAAAAGTTCCCTGTTGCGATATCTATTGTGGTTCTGGATGTGTACCCATTTTGACCCAACCTGCCGTATTGTGCCACGTGAAAACTTTAATCGCGTTTATCTCAAAACCGCATTTTTACGGCTTCTCTGCAACTTTTCTCATAAACTGGACGATCAACAATTCAATAATTAAGCATTTAATTGACTCATATAATCCTAAGGAAAAAGATTAACTAAAATTAAATGAATCTAATAAAATTTAGTATTATTAAACAACAAAAAATCCCGAAAAATTGTCAAAAAATGGTTTTTTTTTTTCGAAAATTCGTCAATATTGTTGAGTTACTCATCGAATTAGTGTGATTGTAGTTCACCTTTTAGCAGATGCGATCCCGATTACCAGAATGTTTCCTTTGTATTTTCCTTTGTGTTTCAAATACGTGAAACTCATACAAACTTGCCAAGAAACAGCAGGTGTCGTTTATATAAGGCCCATTTTGAACAAATCATGGAACCATATTTTTTTATAATTAAACCATTTTGACAAACGTTAATATTGTAGAAAAGATACTTTGGTATTAACAATCTATACTTTGAGTTTTGAAAAAAAAGAATGTTGAAGAAACCAACGGTTTGGGTCCCAAAAATCGGAATACCCCTTATATCATAACATTCTAAATAAATCGATCGGCAAGCTTAAAGTTTTTTTTATTTAAAATGCCGTATCTATACGATAATATAATTGTAGAAAAGTCGTGTCGCATTTGACCTGCTTTTAGAAGTTTTTGTCTTTCTTTCTTTGTCTGTTAGAACTCACTAAACTCCGAAACTACTGAACGGATATTCATGGAGCTTTAACTGTGGAATTAACAACAAATTCGGCCATAAAATAGGGTATATTTGATTAAAATATTAATTGAGGAAAAAAAGTTTTTTATCTTTTTATCCTATTGACATTTTCTTTTGAATAAAATTTTATATATTCAACGGCATCAACGTTAATTTTTGGTTGTTGATTATTTTAAAGCATAGCAGCGTAAAATTGGTTTGATTAGTTTTTAAATAAAGTCGCTGTTTTCCTTCACGTTTAGTAAGGGTTTTTGTTATCTTTAATATATAACAACTATAACAATCTGAGCATGGCATTCATATCATAACGCAACGACCTGCCTTTTACGTAAGACGTATTCTCGATTACAAAATATTCTCCTCTATGGCCTAAACTCCCCACAATCAGACTCAGTTGGAACTAGTCCAAAAACAGTTAGATTAAAGGCTGAACTAGCATGACCTCTCTCGGTTCTGATTCTGCTCCTCTATGCTTGGGCTTCGGTCACGCTCGTTTTCGACCGAAGTTTGAAAAAATCGATGTTCGAACGTTCGCTAATAATAAAGCTTATTTATGTACAGTTATTCCCGCAAATATCAGTGATTTATATTCACAGCGTTTTTGGTAATTTACTGTTTTATTATAACATAATCCATATAAATCAAAGTTTTAAACTTTTTACAAAATTCATCAAAATTAATTTAAAAGAGAAAGTTGACATGAAAAACATTACGCCTACTTATTTTTGTTAGTAGCTACATATTTGTTAAAAAATATCGTCTTAAATTGTCTGTTGTTTCCACTGTTATACTAAATATATTCTTTCTTTTAATGCAAACGCGAAGTTTTAATACTTCCGGGTAATTCTTCCACGCTTTAAACTTTTCTGTTATTTTTGTTTGAAAAAATTGCTGTGTAGACAGAGATTCATGGTAAAAGGGCAACAAGATAAATGTAAAGAAATCCCAAAAAAAAAATAGAAAAAAAAACACAATGTTACACTTAAGTACAAAAAAAGCAACAACAAAAGGCAAAAAGCGTGTAGGAAAATAGCGATGAAAAAGCGACACCAGCCTAAGATTGTGGAAATAACCACATGAAACCCCCAAACACGCAACCATTACTGTCGATGATTCCATTTTGCAACTTCACATTCTTCTGTTTTCATTGTGCATTGTTGTTTTGCTATGTGGCAAACGACAACAAGAAAAAAAAAACAAAAAAAAAAAACCAAAAAAAAACACAATATCATGGCATCACAATAACAACACATCCGTCATCAAGTTTCTGAAAAACTTTTTGATATTCATACAGACAGATGAACTCGTGTCGGTGTGGCCTCTTGAATTTTTCCTTAAGTGGCGTAGGTTGCTATTTAATGTGTGTGCCTGTGTGTGTGTGTATTTATGTGATGTATAAATATTGATATCCCTTATTTATTTATGTACCAACGTCGTTCTGGTCTGCTGAGCAACCAACCTAAAGATATACTTGATTTCTGTTTTGCTATTTTTTTTTTATTGATATAGGATATTATCATATCCTAAATAGTCGAGTGTTTGTGCATATAAAATGTTTTTTTATTTTTATAGCTTAGCAGCGCTAAGCGTTCGCACGGCATTCGGTTTGAAATTATGCTGTCGAATGTTACTGAAATTTTGTTTTATTTTCTTATTTTGTTTATAACTTTTTATTTTCTAAAAAAATAAATCTTTCTCTGTTTATTAATTGCCGTGTTGCTGTAAATCGACGGCTTACCAATCAATTGTTAACAACGCACAAATTAAATCTCCTTAGCGCTATCTAGTGAAACTCAATCTTATATACGGAGTGCTACCGAATTGTGCTGATCATCCACATGCGTTTATTTAGGTGGTTATATAAATGGAGCTAGATTTCCGGTGTAAAGAAATGTCAAAAATTATATTCCAGGGTATGACTCTTTTCTTGACATATCGATTTTTTAAATTGCGTATTACAGGTGGCAACTCTGTTTGAAAATGCATCTACATAGACACCTACTACCACTAAAACTGGATTTCATATCAATTTGATATTAAGTATTGTAATTTTTTAAATTTTAACAGAAAACAAATTTCTTTTTGATATTCCGTTTTTCCGACAAGATGAAAAGTTGATGTAAATTGGAACGATTTTCCGTCATCCCTGGTAAAGTTTGATTTGAAAAGAAACCGGTTTCAGCGTTGTGCTATCTTCAGGTGTCCTTTTTCCTTTTCGAAAAAAAAGGTGGCATAACGCCGAAATCGGGTTGTCTCCAAACCAAACTTGACAAGAAATAAGAAAAAATCGTTCCGATATACATCAGAAAATAAGCCTTTAATTTTGGAATGCTGGAACTATCAACATAAATTGGCCGAAATTTCACTTAAATTATGAATTAATTATATTTTTTTTGTTAGTATTTTATTTTTTTAAACAGTTTGCAATCCCTCAAGCATTTTCTAGACTAAGCTCTTTTAAACCTCTAATTATTCACACCGCTGTTGCAGTGCTTGGCTTATCTATGTAATAAATTTCATTTAATTTTAATTTTTAAATAAATGCCAACCAATTTCAAAATAGTATTGTACATAGAATTTTAGTCCTCTTACCAATTAAATTAAGTCAACGTTTTAAAATGGTGGCAACCCTTTTCAAAAAAGTACTCGCACAAAAACTTTAATTCCACAAAATTACTATTGTATTTCAGTTAGCCTATAAATTAAATTAAATCAATAATTTTAAAAAGGTGGCAGCCCGCTTAAATAACATTTTCATGATTAAATCTGCTTGAGACTATTTCGTTGAGCTCTCTTGCCTTAATACTTCATTTCACTTATTAATTCAAATTAATTTATTTTTTAAGCAGGTGGCAACCTTCTCCAAAAAATTTTTTTTAGCCGATTGGAGGACATGTCGAAACTTGCGCGCTAAAATTTCAAAATTTTGACTCATGGTAAAATTTAATTTAGTTTATTAATTTACCATAATTTACCTTTGAATAGGTGGCAACCTGTTTTCACAACATTTTGGGAGAAACGCTTCCTCTCATGTACATATATAATTGATTTAATTTATGATTAATTTTTTTGTTGGGTGTCAACCCTCTCCAAAAATATGTTACTTAATCTCATCTTACAAAATTATTTCACTCATTTAACTTAAATACTTTTTAAACAGGTGGCAACCTTATTTCTACACAGTTTGGAATAGCGCTTTATTTAATACCCATATTGCAGTATTTAATTTCATTCATAGTTTTTAGTAATTTTGACCTTTTAGACAGGTGGCAATTCTCTTTATAAAATTGTTTCAATTGTAACACTTATCGAATCTGATCCTAATCGGTTCGGTCGTGAAAAGGTAAAACGCAATTTTTAGGCAGGTTCTATAATTCACTTCCGAATAAATATCAAGTAAATTCACTTTTAGTCCCATATTTGTTGTTCTGTGTTTCACTATCCCCATTTCATTTCAACGTCTAATAAAAAAATAAATGCAAAAATTGTATTGACCCGGTCGCTAGACAAACCCATCTATAAAACTTCTTTATGAAAATATTTGCGCCAATTACCCATAAACATATCTAAACTATCGTACACTAATTCAGGCATTTCTAAGTGATCGAAATGGTCATGAATGATCCTCCGTCTTCTGAAAGTCTTACATTTTCTATAAAAGTAGCCACAAAAGTTATTAGCGCACTATTTTCTCTATATTTATTTAAAAAAATTAATTACTTATTTGGGATAAATTAACAACTATCAGCCGTTCAATTCATTTCTAAACTTAATAAATATTTAAAATAAAGCGCCACCTACATGTACGCCTATATCTAAGGTCGATATTTATGTATTGACTTTCTCGGTAGGAATTTTGTCGGACTGGACCATATTTATCGGCATAGATAAGTTTGCAATGAAGTTCTCTAAGCTTGGGGCTCCGGTAAACAAAAAAAATAACTTGGATCTTTAAAGAGGTTGTGTTCATCTCCACAACGATCTGTCAATATATTCTTTGCAATGATATTATAAGTACATAGGATTAAAATGGCAATGCAAATTAGAAAGACAGTATTTTGTTGTTCAAACTCGGAATTTGTGGCGTTCTAAAACTCAAATAGCAGCACTGCATGAGGACCTAAAAGAAAGGACCGGAAGGGGGCAAGTGAGCAAATGTGACGGCTAAAATCGTGGCAAACTTTCCTCATGTTACGAATTTCATCTTTTCTTGACTATTTAAAAACACAATTGAATATAAAAATAACACCAAAGGCGAAACCGTCGTGAGATAAATTAAAAATGCTTCGACTGGTATTTCTTTAATTTTAATTTTTTTTTGACATACATAGATATCTCGGCTTACAGTGAAGAGCAGTAGAATGATGCCCTTTACAATTGTTTTTTTAATTTTATAAATAAATATAGCTCATACTAGTATAACAAAAACCATGCAAATTAATGTTTTAAACTTTAAGCAAGTTTGAAGGAGCTAAAAATTACCGATTTTTTACTTCTACTTCAAAGTACATACCTAAAAAATGTCTAAGCATTCTTCTAAAAAATTTTAAAAATGTTGATGAAACTTTGTTGAATTTTTATACATTTTTTACGAAGTTTGATACATGTGAATTAACATGGTTTTTGTTATAGTATGAACTACAGTTTTATATATAAAGACGAAAAAATAAGCACGCAAAATCTTGCTAATATAATTGAAAAATAAACATTCGGCTGGGCTTCCTCGCCAGTATAGCTACCCCACGTTTGTCGTTTTCTCCTCAATGAAATATTTTCAGGATTTGATTAAAACTCGCAAAAAGTGCATATCAGATCTTAAGATCTTAACGGTTTCCTGACCATGCTATGGCACAGAAATCGGTATATGTGATATCTTAGACAGCAATCGACATAATTTAAATTAATCAAACGTACTCAAAAAAAAAATTAATTGAAAAAATAAACATAAATATCTATCACTTTATCTTAGATGCTCGATTACACCGAACGCAAAATCTAAAACAGGCACATTATTTGGCGAAAAGAGGGTGAAATATAAAAATAAATTGGTTTGAAAAAGCAATGCCTAAACCATAACCATATAAATAATATACGTATGTAGGTATGTATGCACATATATACTTTATTTTATGTATGTATAAATTGATATAATATGCAAAAAGCTTGCTTTATCCTTCATTCGTGTTATTTATATGTTCACTTCTCTCGACGCTTTTATTCAAGACAAAAGTTGAATTGAAAAAATAGCACTAAAAATGACCAAAGGCACAAGCTGAGAGGCAAACGCGCTCGCTCGCAGGTAAACAAAATTGCTCGCCTGCTCAGACAGGTTTGCATTCAGTGTTGCCAGATAAACTAAAAAACTATAGTTAGATTTATATTGAGAAAATACCTTAAATAAATAAAATTAATAGTAAAGACTATTTTTTATTGTATAATAAAATAAATAAATTTTACGAAAAAAAATATTCTGTATTTTTTTAAAATAAATTAAAACAAAATGAAATTAGTATGACTTTAACGTATCACGCCTATTTTCCAAAGTTATCTGTTTTAAATTTAACCGAATTCGCTGCACCTAAATTACCGGTGTTGTTTGATTTCTTTAACTTCTCGAAAGTAATCTAACAGAGTTGAAATGCAAAGTGTGCACTACAATTCGTAGAGTTTGTTGAGTTAATTCGATATATACCATTTGGAGGAAAGTGTCACGTCCATTTTCAAAACTTTTGCGTTTAGTGTATTCATCTATCTAATTAAATTATTCGTACCAAAATACCGAAGTTGCTATATTATACAAAAAAAATGCGTGGCCTTTTCCGAATTCGGTAATTTTCATAATTATACTTTTTGAGATGAAATGTAAAACGTTTAGAAAATTCGGTAGAGTATTCTTAGGTAACTTTCCCTAAAGTGAGCGGTGCCACACCTATTTTCTGAGATTTTTTTAAGCCTCTGATTCCTAATTCCAACTCATTCTTGTATATAAATTTTGCATTGATTTTTAATGGGGTTTTCTTGCTGAAATTCGTTCAATCGTTATATAAAAAAAATGTAGCAACACCGTCGCAAAAAAAAAAAACAAAATTATCAAAAATCAACGCGATTTTCGAGTCTCTTCAAATTTGTACTTTCTCATATGCACCAAGAAAGGAAGGTAGAATTTATATGGTTTTCGTTGTAGTACGAACTATAATTTTATGAAAAATCAATATTATTTAGTAACAAATAAAGAGTCGAAACCTCTCAACAAACCCCTGCCGTGTAGTTCTGCTAAGCACTATAGTTTGTTTAGAGACTTTTTTCTACTAAGGCTTTCGATTTCTGTTCGCACATTCTCGAGTATTTCGATAATCGGGAAACCTATAAATAGAGTTCTAGATTGATTCTCGTGTATCGCTGTGCTCGCCGAAACCTAAGCAAAAGAAACGAAAAGTCAGTATCGCCTCTTCTTTTTATCTATGCTAATCGAAAAATGTGTTATAACCAAACTGGACGATGCATGTTACCACGACAGTTGGTTCTTGATAGCGGAATGACTCGGATTTATATCAGGCCAAGGACTGTCACTTCAGCAGCATTCCCCAAAATTTTGAAATATTAATAATTCTCTCAACTGTCTCTCGATTTTTAATGCCTCTAGAAGCTTTCTTTCGTTATCGTAAATTAAAAAAAAAGATATCACAATAAAATTTGGACATGTAAACAATCTCTCACATTTTTTTACTACGAACCCTGTAGCTAAAGAGCTGTCAAGATAAATTATGAATGACACGTGTGAACGCACTTAGTTTATTCGAAGTGATTTGGATGAAAATATGTAATTTACGTTGTAGTGTGACTATGATTTAAGACTGTAAACTTAATTGATTTGGCTGCTGAGCTCACTGTATAAATTGTGGGCTAGGATGAGTAGTAAAAAATTAGTGCAAGCAATTCAACTATCTCATCGAATTGAATATTGAGTAGCTCCCGAGCCTTCCGAGCTTTTCGAAACAGGAGAAGTTCATGAGAAAGCGGTACTCACGAGAAATTGCTTCTCAAGAAATCGAAAGCTCTATTTTCTATCAAGCGAAAGAAAAAATATCTGAACTATCTGATGCGATTTTTTTTATTACGTCTTTGTATTATTTTACCTGTAACCAAAAATCGATTGTTGAACTGAAGGATAGAAATTAATTTATTTCCACTGAAGTTCTTTTGTTATAATTCCTTTTTTTCTTTTGAGGAAGTATCAAATACCTTTTTCTACACAATATTCCGCTAATTTTGATGTGAAAGTGTAGCGCAATACTAGTACCAAACTTATTTAGGCTAAGCAACAATTTGCATAGCTAAACTCAAAAAAGAAAATCTAGCTATACAACAGATAAACTGGCAACACTGGTTGCAACTATTCAGACACATAAAAATGTCGAATGAAGCGAGTGGCGGGGATGTTGAGAGGTGAGCATTAGCACTTACCCTTGAATCACGTACACATTCATATGCATACATACAGCGAGACGCCCGCTTTTGTTGTTCTGCAAAACAACATTCAAAAACTTCAAAAACCTTCTGCCTATGCTAAATGAGAGAAAAGAAAAACCAACAATAAGAATACCTAGTGTCTAGGTTGGGCAATATTTACGTATTGCCACAAAAGAGAGCGAAAGTTTGTGAAATGGCAGAGAAGAAAGGGAATAGGCGCACAAAGGTGTGGGTGGGCGGCGAGTAGATTCGAGGACATCTGTTTTGCTGTTGCTTTTATAAACTACATATATGCCGTAATTTGTTATTTTTCGTTCGTTTAACAAAACTGCCACCATTTGGCCGCAAACTTTTGACTTCTTAAATGGTGCATATATTTTCGCGCATGCATTTTAAGGTTGACGAGGCTAAATTGAAATAGGAATAATGCCAAAGGTTGAGGCTTTAAAAATTGTAACCTCAAAATGCTTGATAGTTGTGTTCAATTCATTTGTTGCTATTGAGCTGAGAAACTGAACATAAATTTATATTTATATTTAGCAAATCTGAATATCGTTTGTTATCGTAGTGCTTCAATTCATTTTTTTGGTAATGAAACTACAGTGACTCAGACTCAAACAATCAACCAAATTTTGATTTTCCTTAAATATTCGTAATGGTTTTCATTAATACAACTATAGTTCGTAACATAACAAAAGGCATATAAATCAGAATTTAAAACTTTGTGCAACATTTGAAAAAATCCAAAAAATTTGCACCTAAATTTCAAACCAAAGAAATTTTAAGCCATCAATTAATCATCAATTGTTGCCCCCATCTTCCAGAAGTCCAAGTACCTATATATCTAAATGCAAATTCAATACTAACCAAATTTCTTTCGTAAGCAAACGTGAATATTTTATAATTAATTAATTTACTTTTAATCATAGAAGTGTTCTCGAAACATTTTGTTTCTCAACTGCATCCAATCGAGACTATGTTTATTTACTCTTTACCAGTTGTTTCCGATAAAAATATCAAAATGTTGCATTTGAGTTTGGCGATCTTAAATCTTCTGCTCCTTAGATCCCTAAACATTTTTCTGCTATAAAAAATTATTAAAAAACAAAAACTATCTTATATATAAAAATGAAACGCTATTTCACTCTGACCGCGCAGAACGTCCGACCCACAGTAGGTCCTAACGGAGGCCTTTTTCGCAAAGTTACCGTTACACAATGAGATTCAAAGAATGTAGGTTTACAAAACTTAATAATAAAAAGATATTTATGAATTTCAATTATCAATTCAGTTAAATTAACAGATATTTTACAGTAGGAGTGTTAAATTAAAACAAAAATATGTCAATACTAAATTTCAAAATTTTTTTGAGAGGGTTTAAAAAATCTATTAAAATAATAATAAGTTAAATAAAATATTGAAATATGGGTATTATGCCAAAAAGTAAGTTGTAAAAAGATTTATTTTGAAAATACCATGGAGAGGGTTGCCACATACCTCAACAAGTAAATAAAACTAGATTGTTAAGTTAACCCGAATGTCACGGCATACTGCTCAGATGCCAATGAGAAAAAAATTTCATCAGCTAACCGTAATCGGAAAATATGAAGTAGGAGTAGATATTGTTTTAGTTAGCAAAAAAATAAAAACCTAAAGTAAACAAGAATATTTCCTCTTCCGTTACATTCGAATCCATAACGTTAAGCCGAATGCTATGCGAGCAAAGGCGTAGGGGGTAAAAGCTAGTTAAAATATAAGTTTCTCATGTTTTTCACGCTCTTGATTGATTTTATGCCTGTATCTACATATTCTATTATATATATATATATAATTTCTAAATCCATTTCAAAGTTAAAATGTCCTTCCGATTGAAAAACCTCTGTAAAGAGATATCAAACAGAATAAAATTTAAGTATAATTTCTTTAAATTTTTTTTGTGATAAATGGTAAATGATAAACAAACATAATAATAATTTTAAATTAGAAAATAAAATTGTAAAGAGCATTACCTGTATGACCAGCACCAGCTCGGTTTATGTTTTTTTTATTATTCCCTCTTTCGAATTTGAAGACGATAAAAAGATCATTCGTGATAGCTTTGATTGTAGGAATATGAATCTATGTATTTTAATTATGAATTATGAAATATATTATTTTTTAAGACTTCCAACAAAAAAAAATTGGAGAAATATTAAGACTTACGTGAGCTGAACCGATTTGAAAAAAACCTGAAAAATTAAGTTATTTTATAATTAAAGATGATAAAATGATTGAAGCTTAACAGATCTGCATAAAAAATATTTAAAAACTTTGCCATAATAATGGGATTTATGATGTTGTTTTCCATTCAGTCCAGCTGAAGTAAATCTCAATCTACATATATATATAAAATGTAGCCGTTTTCTTTGGTACAATTTGACTCAAAAACCTATGGACGGATTTTAATCAAATGAGCACAGAATATTTCTTAGACCCATGGCACGAACATAAGTTATATTTTAATCCGTTAAGTAGCACATGAGTCGAGATATTAAAAACCCCGTATTTATGGTCCAATATTGATGGTGTTGGTGCAATAAAAAAATATTTTTCTGAAAAATAAATACGCTAGGTGGCGCTAGAGGGGAGTTATTCAGAATTCTGTATTTATAACCCTATTTTCATAAAATTAGAGCCGTATTTGTAATGAGAGGACGACGAGAAATACTTTTATTAAAAATGGATCCGCTAGGTGGCGCATAAGTCGATATATTCCTAAAATCCGTATTTATTGTCCGATACTATAGATATTGGAAAGGTATGGTGCTGTTGCGATTATCCGTCTAAGATGCCGTTGAAAACACTTACTTATACATTTTATAAGATATGAAGAAATTTAACCCTCAAAGCGTCAGAGAAATAAAAAAATAAAAAAAAATATAAAAAGTTTGAACTCTGGCTTAGAACCATTTTCATCTTAGTTTGGTCCAAAAATCAATTGGATTCGGCAATTTGCTATAATTGGTGCGATTCCTGCTTATAATGTTGCTGATTAAGTTTTGTTTTTTTTTCTTTTCAAAATATATATAAATTTTTCCTCTAGTTTCAGGAAATGCACGTTTGCCACTAAGTTTTTAACAAACAAACCACTCATACTATATACAAGTATCATAAATGAACAAAAATATTTCAAGCACTTATTGTATGCCGATGATCTCTATGTCTTCGGTACGGTCCGCGACTCAAACAACTTTTCAACTCAAGCCAACACTTTACTAAACACTATCTTAAATTGGTGCCACACCAGTGGTACTAAAATATCTATAAATAAGTCTAAGCATCTACATATATGCAATAAACGCAATTGCAATAACCTATCATTAAGTATTACTAATAATGACATTGTAAATGTAAATAAACTTAAAATACTAGGTCTAGTCTTTAATCATAATTACACCTGGAATGATCATGTTACACATCTCTGTTCATCGCTGCAAAATAGATTAAACGTCGTTAAGTGCCTCAGCAGTAAAAAATTAGAAAGTAACTCCAACACACTCATACAAATTGTAAAATCAACAATTTTATCAAAAATTGATTATGGCTTCCCCATTTTCGGCACAACCTCGAAAAGAAATTTGGCGAGAATAGCATCGATATACCACACAGCAGCTCGACTGGCAATAGGAGCCTTCCGTACCACTCCCATAATGAATATACTAGCCGAAGCGGGACTACCTTCCTTAAAATGCAGGCTACTTTATATTACGAAAAGTATGATAACGAAATTGGCATACACCGAAGGTTCTCCTTTACAAGCCGCACTAAAAAACAGGCTGGGCAGAAAACGTAACACGAAGAAAACTACAGTACTGCAAACGTTGTTAGACATGGCAAAAGAAATGGATATCTCTATCACCGCTGCCCCAGGTCAACGCCTCCGCGCTCCTCCTTGGACTCTCCAAAAAAGCTCCATCATTCTAGATCTGGCCAAACATAAAAAAGAAAACACAGCACCAAACGTTTACATACAAAACTTCCTACATATATGTAACACACACGCAAATTGGAAAACTCTCTACACGGATGGTTCCAAGCACGACAACATCGTTGCCTGCAGCGTTGTGAACAACCAATCCACAATAATGGCTTCATTACTACCAGGATTCGCCTCGGTATTTACTGCAGAAGCAACAGCAATTCTCCACGCTTGTCAAGTAGCAAATGAAAGTAGACTCAAACACATTATCTGCAGTGATTCCCTTTCATCACTTGAAGCCATTTTAAATATCAACATTGTTGACCCAACCATACGCCAAATAAGAGATATACTCATCGCCAACATTGGTAAAATAAAACTTCTATGGCTACCCAGCCACATCGGTATACAAGGCAATACACTAGCTGACTCAGAAGCTAAACTTGCAACTAGATCACCGTTGAAACTCATTAATACTATTAATAAAAACGACATTAAAAACCTAGCTTATAAACATTATCTCAAATCTGAAAACCAGTGTTGGACTGAATACTCACATTATTATAAAACCATAAACCCTAATCGCCGACCATCGATCTTACCCACAACAATACCTAGGATGCAAACCATTATTTACACCCGCTTTCGACTTGGGCATACCAGACTAACGCACAAACATCTTTTGGAAAATACTCAATCGCCTACATGCCCTTATTGCAACGCGGCGAACCTTACAATTCAGCATCTAATACAAATCTGCCCAGCATTAGAACACGTACGCCGAGAATTAAGTAATTCAAACTTAAAAGAACTACTTACCGATGTAACACATACAAACATAAAAGAAATTATAAAATTTACCCATAAACTAAACATATTTTTTGAACTATAATATTTTAGATCTTTAATTTTAATGAATAGATTACTAAATAACCTATGAAGCTGATGGCCTCAGTCGCTAAAGCTGATCTCTAGTTTGTTAAGGCATAATTGTATTATCCTTTTACAATAAAATAAATAAAAATAAATATATACAAGTGTCAAAATTAAATCTAAACATAGCTCTTTCATTCTTTTCAGAATCCCAGATTGGGCTCGAAATATGGTGCTTGTTTGGAGTAGTACTAAGGTAAGAGAGAACTCTTTTTTCCAACTATCCGATGTGTATAGCGTGGGAATATTTCAAAAAAAAAAGAAAAAAGGAAACACTTTAGGTAAATACAAATAAATATCCCCCAGCTTTCAATAGTAAAGAACTCGTTAGAAGAATTATAGATTCAGTGTTACTATGAAATCCTCTCGTTACCTTTGTATGAAAAGTAGTAGTAAAATATGTCGCTCGACGGAATCCAACCATTTTGTATCCAAGTGAATAAAGCATAACAAAGATATTGGTATTGTATCTATTGATTTGATCGATAAAAATCAAATCCAATTATAACGATAATTTTTGATCGAAAAAATAATAATCACAAACTATGATTAAAAATTGATCCGTAAATAAAAATCTCAAAATAACTTTTTTTTATAAAAATTATAACCGTTACGATTCCTGGTTTCAGTAGTTGTGGTAATTGAAAGAGATATTAGACATTCTGATTTACCTTTTTTACCAAATTACTGTTATGCTGTTCTTTGTTTATCTTTCTCTACCTAGAATTTAATTTAGGGAAGATCTTTTTTAATATTTTATGTATGTATGTGGGCTTGTCTTCCGTTATTCACTTCGCAACGACTTTGCTGGTTTTGCCGTTTTTTTTATGTTTGAACTTCATGTATATGTCGTGTTAATTATAATACTACTGGTCCAATTATTTTAGTACAAAATTGCGTAAGAGGCGATATATGTAAATATGCACTTTTTCATTACTTGCCAACAAGTTACTCATACGCCCCGACAAACGTCTGTGATATAAAACCAGGGGCAGGATTGAGTTCGCCAGCCATATTCGGCCACCAAAGGCCGATTCGGTTTCCGTTCGGCTTCGGCCATAAAAAGCCAAACGTTTTCCGAACATTTGTCAACTTTTATTAATTTAGCTGCATATAATTTGAAAGTTAAGTTTAGTTTTACTTTTAAAATATTTCTCTTTGGAAAAAACCCCGAGCAGCTACATGATAACAATATGATTCTCAGTAATAATACCGAAAAAAAATCTATTAATTACCTAATTAGTTGGTCAAAATTCTTATATAGATGTGAGAATTTGTAATTTAAATTACTTTATTAACTTTTCAAACAGTTAGCAACCACCCAAGAATTGTTCAAAAATTACACTTCTTAAAATTTTATCTTTGACAATTGGTTCGTATAAACTCTTTCGTCTCACAGCGATATTATCAAACCTAAATTAACTTATTACTTGAATTCAGTTAATCCTTTTAAATAGTTGGCATTTATCTTTAAAAAGTAGTTTCCTGATTAAGCCTCCTTAAGCCTTTTTCATTTGCTCTGATGTTTTATTTAACTTACCAATTTTATTTAAATTAAATTTCTAAAAATATGGGAACCATTTAGAAGAAGATTTTTAAAGCCAATATTTACCACACCTCTTTCGTTTGACACCTATATTAAAATATATTGAATTAGAACTTATTAATTAATTTATATTTCACTTTTTGAAAGGGTGGCAACACTCTCCGGAAATTTTATAATAATTAAGCTTTCTTAAACCTTTTATCTTGCCAAATTAACTGATTAAGTTTATTTCCTTAACCTTTAAATCAATTCTTTCAAAACATTTTAAACATCTGTGTTAAAACTGTTTCCTCTAACCCCATATTGAGATTTCAAATATCTAATTTCCTTAATTCAAGTTTAAATTGGATTTTTCAAACATGTGGCAACCCTGTGAAATATATTTCCGAAATACAGTTTTTTCAAACCACTCACGATTCTTACTCCCTACACATAACTAAATTAACTCATACATTTTAAACTAATTCAATTTTAAAGCAGGTGGTAACACCATCCAAATACCTCAAAAATATTCCAAATGTCCAACATAAAGGTTGCGTAAAACTCATTCTTTTGCCACACATATTTATTCTACAACTTGCGTACAATTTAAATTAATTCGACTTTCAAATGTTTGGCAATTTACACATAGGGATTTAAAAAATTTCTTAAAATTTCCAAACTTTTTAATCTTAATAAAAAAAAAATATTTGGGTATGCAGTTTTGTAGCTGTTTTTGCGGTTTTGCGTAATTCTACAATACCCTCGCAACCAACCTTTTATACGCACTCTATGTATAACATTATCTGTCCGGATTCAGGCCTTTCTCCTAGGCACACATTTCATGAATTTTTATTAAATTTTTGTTATTGAATAGGATTGTAATTCTAGAAATCGGAGCTTTTCTTTTATGATAGCAATCAAATCTCACCCTGCGATTTCTTATGCTGACGTGTTGTCTTCGAGCAACGCGTAACAATTTACGTCACTTGTTAATTTGCCACCTCAGTTCTAGTCCTTAACCAACATTCACACATTCCAGACATAAATCGACATGTTAATAAATTCTCTAATACGGTTGGGCGCACAACTCGGCATTTGGTGCGAAAATTTTCGTCTGCCTCTCTACGCACACTGCCTTTCACAGCTCTTTCATTCAGTCTGATTAATTTATCATTGTTGGATTAGCATTACATTGGTTCCATTCTATACCTATCTATTTATACATATATACGAGTGTGTATGTGCTTATGTACTACGCCTACTTGTCCGTCCCACCCATTATTTGTGTGTAGACATTAACGTTAGTGTCTTGGTTCCCTTTTATTTTAATTATATTTGTTTTCATTTCGTTACTCGGTTCGTTAAGTTTAACCATTTAATATTGTTGGTGTTGTTGTTGGTATACTTTCCCCGCTTTTTACTGCCTTTTTTCTGTTGTTCTTTTTTTTTCTTTTTTGTTTTGTGGTTGTGGTTGTTGATGCGTGTTCAAATTATTTGTAACTTAATCGATGACAACAAACTGACACCGTGACAGCACATTAAGATGGCGGAAGTGTCTGGTGAAACAAGAGCGTTGAATGCGTCCTTTGCTTTTCTTTCCATTTAAATTGAAACAATACTTGTACCAACATTTCACAGCAAAAAAAATTTTATTCATGCGAAAATCAATTAAAATGTTTGGTTATGTTCATTTATTGAGGGACATTGTGAGCACTGGCGGACCGCAAATGTAGCCTCCAGAAAGTTATGCAACTCAATTTCAGTTTATTTGAGTTTCAATTTGTCCAATGAAAAGATTGCAAGGACTTCGAAGGACTGTGTGGGTATGGAGATAAAAATAAAACAATTCTCAATAAATATTTTGGGCGGAAATTTTTCGTTAAATATGAAAACAAAGGCGGCATAGTTGTAAACAAAGCAATTTCGATGTTTGGCCGAGCTTTTCCTACAATTGTAACATAAACATAAACTGTGTACCCAGGTTTACCTCTACTACGTTAGGTTAGGGTAATGTGGCTGCTCCTGAAAGCTCACACTGGGACTCATTGTGATGCCACAGAACAAACAGAACGGCAATTATTTTTCTAAATTTGCAAAGCGCTGTGTGCTTACAACGAGGCTATGGAACTGAGTAAGCTCTACTCGCGATATATCTGTCGCGGAGTGGATAACTTCCGATCCCAGATACTTAAGTCTTAGTCTCGCCAAGGCAGGGCAGCTGAGTAAAAAGTATTGAAATTATTCCACAAACAGCTACCGCAGTACGGATTAGTGCTGATGTTGAGGCGCACCGCATGGATTCCCATTAAGCAGTGACCTATTAGCACGCCCATAAGCAATGAGAGCTGGGGCTTGCATAACTGTAGAAGTTAACGTGACGTCCTCCGGTCTCTTTCTGGCCAAAAGGACCTCGCGACCCTACACGTTCTAGTAGCTAACCAGCTTTTGCTTAGCTGATCGCCAGCCCATCCGCTTAGAAGTAGCCGAGAGGTGGCCCGAGGAACACCGAAAAAATCATCGCTTAAGAAATACTCCGAAGCTCTCGAAGGGCAAGTCCGACAATCCTTAACTACTTTCGAGCGAACTATTATTAAGTTCATAGCTCTGCTTGTCCCTTGGCTTTCGGAGTAATTCTTCACTTCTCTTACAGAGGTCGCACTGGTAAGCAATCATTCGGCCGCTCTTTTATAGTACCCACCTCCGCCAGAGTTCTCGGCAGTATACTCCACTTCCAATCCTCCCATCAAAATTCGGTCCATCAGTGAACATATTCAGCAGCCCTCCAGGCACACATTGCACCCCTCTCAATACTTCTCAGGATAATAGCGATGCCAAAGTAACTCTTGGGAGCCATGGTGAACACGCAATGGTCCGTTGTGGCCGGGATGAAATCGAAACCTTGTAAAATCCTCGAAAGTCCATAGTCCGAGTTAAATTTGTGCGCAATATTCAGCAGCCTTACGACGGCCTTGCTCGTCATCTTATATACCTGTCGCACTTGCGAAGGATATTTCTCTCAAAGGCTCCCGAAACCTTCCCATATGGTCAAGTCAACGATCTCTGCGTTAAAAAGGTTGGAGAGCTGCGTGTGGGTAGGCATTACGGACATCGTACGTCAGATGCGCCTCTGATTGAAAAATGATAATGAAAACGATGTGTCGGCTACATTATGTTGGATTGTGACACGAGAATATGAGCTCCGGACACTGAGAGTTGCTTAGAAGTCTATCAAAGCAATACCCTTTGTTTTCGGCAGATTGACTGATACCGAGAGTCTCTTTACAAAAACACAATGGGGAGATCCATTCCCTTTCTTGGAAAGTTCAGTGAAAACTTGTTATACTGGCGGCTGCAAGGCAGAAAATATAACTGAATTTCTGATTTCCGCTTTAGGAGGAATGCCAACGGTTTCGAAATCGAAGATATTTGCTAAACCTAAAACGAAAGGCACCATGGATATCAAATCAGAGTCGGCACTGGCAGTCAAGATACACAAAAGGCTTCGGAAGCCGCTCATATCTCTTCGAAAGTCTTCCAAGAAATTAAGTTCAGGCTAAACTCTGTTGCAAGATGGAATAACTGGCTGATGAATTAGCTAATTGCGGGTATTTGAAAAATAAAATTGAACCACGTCCAATTATAGGGCCAAGCATAGCAGTCCTTGTGAGCAACAAGAGGGATGTCATGAATAAGATGCAAAAGAACTATTGGTGGACGACCGATACCTGTAAATCAACTAACTGTTAATGAAAAGGCTGAGCAGGGGGTAGGGAAATTCCTTCATAGACCGAGAAGGAAGAAGCTGCGAGTATTGGATTTACTACAGAAAAAAACCTATAAGATAGCAAATGGGTAACAAAAACAGCATCGATTATCCAATGTGCATGTCTCGCCTGGAGGTTGAGGATAGCAAAAAAAATTTCCTTTGAATCTATCATGATTTTGCTAGGCTGAGCTCCACATTTGGGTTAGTTATATTGAGAATGATAACGTTCATTATCTAGCCATCGACAAGCATCTCAGATTCATCAAAAGTCCACATAAAATAAAAGCAAATATGTCCTCTTGAAGTATCCAACATTTATTGATGATCTCTGCATTAACATTAACTTTGTTTACTAACAGAGCTGTTATCTAATGTTCTTATGCCAAATTTGGCTTTAATCGTATACAAATTTTGTCTGAGAAGACCGCTAGTAAAATTTTCCGGTAAATAATTCTCTAGAATATTTGAACCCTCTGGCGACCTGTTTTTGTTGTGTTTGCTTGAAGTAAGGGTCAAATCAACACTTTTAGGTGGGATCAAAAGGGATAAAATGTTCTATATATTTGTTTTTCGTGAAATTTTATTATATAGGATTCAACATTTTCCACTCTTTTGAATACAGATTTAATGATCATACTCAATTGTTTATCTGAAAATATGAAGGACCGATCCACACTACTATAGTGCCGATCATGGTCCGTTCTCGGTCGGGTACAAAGTTATATTCATATTTGAAAATCTCACTCCGATTGTAACTATTTTAATCTGAACTGGAGAGCGTAATTATTATCAGTTCTATAATTTCATTATTTATTTTACGGTTTTAAAATTTTCCTTTCATATTGATCAAAAAGTTCAGAATTTTACTTTTATGTTCAGAAGAAATAATCATGTGTGGAGTTATATTTTTTTTATGACAAAATAAAACAACTTTTTGTGTGTCACACTAAAATAACGATTATTTGTTACATTCCTATTTTTTGATCAAAAATAAACATAATTTTCGTAGTTTAATTTTTTGGTCACAAAAATAATAATTCTTTTTATCAAAAATATTCATTA
Source organism: Anomoia purmunda (assembly GCA_951828415.1). NCBI lineage: Eukaryota > Metazoa > Arthropoda > Insecta > Diptera > Tephritidae > Anomoia > Anomoia purmunda. Next base: position 43,487,671 of record OX639995.1, read on the forward strand.
TGTTTTGAGTTATATATATATATATTTTTTTTTTCAAAATAAACCCTAATTCTTGGGTTAATTTTAATAATAAAAATTATCTTAATTTTCATAAATAAAAATTATCTGTTGAGTTCTCCTTTTTTTGTAGAACAAACAACTCAAAACGCTGCACAACTTTAATAATAAGTAACAACAAATTAAACAAAAAATATGTCTTCGAATTTTAAAAAGTCTCAACCAGAATTATTACAAACTTTTGGAATACTCGTATGCTTATTTAGCTAATTAAATAAACAAAATCTGTACTTACGATAATTGGTATATTTTGATTTTTTTTTTAATAAAATAATCGTTATTTCTTTATAAAATACAGTTACGGACTTTCGTTATTTCTTCTACGAAAATAATAGCTATTAGCAATAGTGTGCTGTTTCCAGACAATCTCACAAATGCACGAAATGATAAAAAAAAACAATAAGAAATAGTAATTTTTATTAAAAGCGTTGCTCTACGATAGGACTTTAAATTTTATTTATTATATATATTTTTTAAATTTAGATTGCTATATATTTTGCACATGCAATTCACCGTTAAATTGACTACACACACGTTTTCTTCTACACACATACGCCCACATATAATATGTAATTTTATGAATTCATAAATAATCTTCATACAAATGTTACTTAAGTTTGAAGGAATTCCACTTGAAATATATTTATGTATGTACGTACGTGAGAATGAATAATACCTGGGCAGCACGCAGAGCAGTGTCAATCTTGGCGTTGCGCATCTTTTCACACAGCTGCAAATCGTTACCTTTTCTTTAAGAGTCTTGAGCTTTAAGGATGTATTGTCAGGATTTACCTTCCCGTTGGCGATGATGAGAAACAACCTTGAGTGCGAACGAGTATCATGCGACATGCCAGCTTATAGAACTGTACATTTGTAACTACTTACTTATATATACCACATGTGTGTCTGTATGTATGTAATTTTATACCACTTTGTATTATGTTGCATTTGCGAATGTGTGACACAAACATAAAACCCTGCAGGAAAAGTTATTTGGGGCTTACTCGCTTTAGGGTAATTGATATTTAACTTGAGGAAAATTTTATTTTAATAAAGTAAATACATTTGGATCAGCTGACAGATTCGACCCGCTTTCAAAAAAATTGTTAATGGGTGCTTATAAAAGCTAAAATAGAAGACTATAATGCGAATAGTCATAGATTGAATGTTGTTTTCTGCGTCAGTTGTGATTTATTTCCAAAAAAAATGTGACACAATACTATAGACCTCTTCAGAATCTTTCATCTCGTTTTCTTCACCAATTGAAATTCAATTAACTGATTTGCGCAATTTATTTGGTTATTGGAGGATCCCTGTGTATATGCAAGGATATCAAGTTAGTCGAGTGAGATTTTGTTCTAGAGCGCAACACATTTTCCTTATGAATCAATTATTTTTCGCAGATCGCATTTTTATTTCTACCACAACCTCCGTCGAGTCCAAGTGAGGTTTGGTTTGAGGGGACGTAACGTTGGATTATATCAGCCCAAAGCAATCGATATAAATCTATAGACATATAATAATAACAATAATTTCGTGCAAACACTTTAACTTGATTCTTGCTAGAACTTCTCCTACAATTTGTGGTTATATCATAACACAAATTGAAGGTCCTACAGTTTTACGCCGACTCCGAACGGCCAATGATTTTTGTGAGAGTTTTTTTTTCATGGCAGAAAAACACTCGGAAGTTTTGCCATTGCCTGCCGAGGGCGACCGCTATTAGAAAAAACTTTTACATAATTTGATCTTACTTGTCCCTTACTCGATTAAGGAATTTATGTCTGACCGTTCGCCATCGCATCCAATCATTCGAGTAAATATTATCATAACTATCTCAACGAAACTTGGTACACATATTACCCTTGACTAAAGGTAGTTGGATATTGGAAATAGACGAAATCGGATAATAACAATTTGCGAAATTTGATATACCCGGTTGAGCTAGAGAAGGAAATCGATGGAATCAAAAACAAATGGGGGAAAAGTACTTGGCAGATTTTAATTCAATAAGCATAATTTCGAAAACTGTAACAATAGGACGATTAAGTCAGTTGAACATTTTTTTTTTGAATGGGTGTGGCACTACACAAAAAAATTAAAATATTCGATCCTTTTTTAAATCGTCTAGCAAATCCGATTTAACTCGGTACGAGAAATTCAATTAGGAGAAGAAATACCGAAGCATCAAAATTTTGAAAATTGGGCATGGCATTTTAAAATAGTGTTAATTTATATTCGTTGTCATTTAAATAAATAAAAGTCGGTTAAGTTTTCAAACTGAAAAATATTATATTGCTTGAATATATTGCATACAACAAGTAATGCTTATGTGAAGGAAAAATATCCGCCGAGTATTTAAAGTTTATGTTTAACTACTATTACTAATGCTTTTACTAATTACTACTACTACTACTCCTACTAGCTACTACCACTAATATTTTATACTGTTAATTACTAATACTACTACTAGTGCTAGTCGTACTACTACTTCTATCACTACCTCTAATTACTAAAGGGTTTTTCAAAAGCGACGCTACAAAAGTAGACCGATAGTGACAGCAAACGACGCCATATTTTTCCCCTCTCTTTTGACATTTCTCTTCAGTAAGGTTTGCCATTTCAACTTTAAAAGCGCTACGTCCAATTTATGGTCGTCGTCATTTCGGGCTGAATGGCTTCGTCAATAAGCAAAATATGCGTTATTGGACAGGCAGCAATCCACACTTACTCCATGAGTCAACATTGCATCCCGAAAAAATTACGGTATGGGCCGGCGGCGTCATTGGGCCGTACTTCTTCCGTGATGATCAAGACCGGCACGCTACTGTGAATGGGAATCGCTACCGCTCAATGATAACCGAATATTTTTTTGGCTCGAATTGGATGATATGGACTTGGACAATATGTGGTTCCAACAGGACGGCACCACAAGCCACACAGCGAATGTCACAATCGATTTATTGAAAACCAAGTTTGGTGAACGAGCTATGGCCCAGTCAATTGGCCGCCTCGGTCGTGCGATTTGACGCCGTGGGGCTACGTCAAGTCTATGGTCTATGCCAATAAGCCAGCGACGATTGATGAACTTCGTACGAATATCGAACGTGAAATTGCAGCAGTATCGGCCGATTTATGCTTGAAAATCGTCGAAAATTGGGTTCAGCAACTGGACTTCTGCAAGCGTGCCCGTGGTGCCCATGCAAAAGAAATCGAATTCCATACATAATGGCATCGAGTGTACTTTCACAGGAATAAAGAATTTAATTCATATCCCAAACCGTTTTTGTTTTATTTAAAAAAAAACTTTTGTAGCGTTCCTATTGCAAGACCCGATACTACTATTTTTAATATTTTCTACTACTATTTGCACTAATGCTATTACTAATTAGTATTACCTATTTTGTTAATTTCTGCTACTAATGCCAAGGCTTCCACTAATTACTACTGCTGTTTTTACTAATTACTACAACTATATTTACTACTACTACTCCCATATTTACCTCTCTACCTTTTTATGAAGTCGGGAAAAAAGTTCTACTTCTGGCTTGCTCTTTTAGGTGCACTAGTGTTTTTTGTCTTTTCATTGAGATTGAAGATTTTAAAATGGATCTCATACTCTTTAAAAACGGAAAAATTGGGTTATTTTTTGATTAGGAATATAATGTATTTAACATATTGTTATAAATATTTTTTTTTCCTAAGAAAAACTCATTTTATGCTTTCTTTTCCTTTTCCATTAACTACTTATATAAATATCTTCTAAATTGTTGTTGCTGCGTTGTTTGCACGCTGAAGGAATCACAACATAAGTGGGTTATATTAGGCCGATTCTACTGCATACAATTCACGACATTCATTTTTAAATCACAATATTTGCTACTCTTTTCGCTATGAGTGCAAAGAAGAAGGTCAAGATTTAATTATAAAGAAATAAATGAAGGGTCGCCTCAAATAACGTTGTAAACGACAATTTTTTATAACTCTTTTTTTTTTGGCAAACTTTCGTTTAAGAGAGTTTTTGAAACTGGAATATGCCCAAAAAAAAGAGATATAAAAAAGTTGTCGGTTACAACGTTATTTGACCGTTCAAATGAACATTTTACTTCATATTTAAATTTTTGAATCACTTGGAAATATTGTCATTCGAACAATTGGTATTAAATGCAAAATCACGTTAGGCAATACCAGTATGAACAATCCGAAATCTTCGAAACCCACTCATGAAACAAAAATGACAAAACAGACTACTTATTATTAAAAAAAAAATATAGATTGATCTCATATTTCGTTCCTGTATTGCTTTCTATTGAGCTTTACATTTTTATTATATAGTTTATTATACATTCTTTAGTTTATATATATATATAATAAATAAGTATTTCACAATCAACAGAATTTTGTTTTTTGTGTCCTACGATAAGAGAGGCTATGAAATTTATTGTCCGCACGATAGCACTTTAAATCTCCCTCCTTACTACTTAAATATCTTTTGTAAAGTCATATACACAAATCAAAACCAAACATTGTCAAAATGCAAGCATACCATAAATAGTTTATTTTTAAATATTTTTTTTATTTTTGCATCCTCGAAAATGGAGTCACACCTCACTGAATACGGTTACACAAAGCAGTTTGAGTTTATCACTCAGTCAAAGAAATCAATACACAAATAATTAAAATGTTTGGATCAGCAATTAATACACAGCGTAAAGAAAAACAAGAAATAATTCTCATTTCTTACATTACTTCGCATAATTTAAATTATTTTTAGCACGAAACTGATTCTTACATTTATATTTTGCTCCACTCATAATAAAAAAACGTGAAACCATTAATACTTCGCTGTGAGAGTATGTACATTTTGTTAAATTCTCCAAAATAGGTGAAAAAGCGCAAAATTTGTTCATCATAGCCAAAACATTTTTGAAATGATACTCGTAAGAAACTATATACTGCAAATTTTTGTATACAGCATAAAAAATAAAATATATATAAATACTTTAGAGGAAGTTTGCGAATTTTTGGCCGTGACAGGCAGGATTGTGGGTTGCGTAAATTTTATCAGTATTAGTAAGCAGATTTCTTTTGGTCCAAACACAAATCTTGTTAAAAAAACAGAAGATAAAAAGTTTATGTATTTCACTTAAACAGCTTCGTCATTATTCTTAGTTTGTGATAAAAATTTTAAATTTTGCATTGGCATTATTTATTGTGAGCCCTACTTGATTAGTTTGTCTGAGATTTTCCATGGGTATTCTATATATGTTCTAATTACGTATATATATACTATGTACCTTATGACCCTATTCAAACTCAATGGAAATGAAGAAAAAATTCTTGCCACTACACAATGTGCACACGCATTGTTATTATAAAGTAATTAGGCAACAACGCACTCGTATATCTCACATTAACGGACAAATGTGGGGCATTACAAACATCATGTGCGTGGGAAAATTGATATTGTATTTCCTATCGGAGAACCTACAACCTACGGTGCAGACCTACATTTTTATAAAATCGACTTCAGCTAAGTTCAATGTACATCAATTATATTAAAATTTTCGTACTTAGATTTGAACAACTGTCAGATACAAATCAATGATGGGCGTTAACGAAAAAAAAAATGTATCATTTAATGACGGAAAAATAAAAATAAATGTTTATTCGTTATTCAAGTAGTTTTTGATATCGCATAGATTTCCATTCTTTATTTAAATAACTTTGAATAACAAACAGATTTTCATATATCATTTAAACGCATTTGCCAAGCAAGTACCCAATGATCCTAGCGAACATGTGAACTGTTATTCTCTGAACAACTTTCTATAATCAAATACAATTTTGAATTTGTGAATTCAAACCCAGGTAGAGTCTAGAAAGAATCCTGTTGAGGAGATAGCAACTATAATTTCTACTTTGACTGTTGTTGCCATTTTCCAATACTTTCCAATAAAAACTGGTATTGAACTCAAAAATTATTTTTTATAAAAATGTATGGTGTTTAAATGTTTATTATTTTAATAAGATATACTTAATGGAAACATATCGACAAGGATACTGGTCGGTTTAGCACAACATTTTACATTACAAGTCAACAGATTACTCATACGCCCCGACACATGCTGTCTTGTAAAAACCATGATCAAATAAGAGCTAAACAAAGAAAATTATCAAACGAAAATAATTAAAGGAGTATACCTAGTTTTGTGCTATTTGGTTAGCTTTGGATCACTCTGCTTATGTATCTGCATAGCTTTAATAACACACCCATTTGTCGGGGCGTATGAGTAACCTTTTGGCATGTAAAACTTGCAAACACTCAAACACCATTAAAACTCGGCATAAAATGCTTTGTCGGGAAATGTAGCATCTTTTAGGCGCTTCAATAATTCTCAATGAAAAAATTCCATGTTTTCCACAAAATCGAGCAGTATATTTGTAGATATGGCTTCCATGTGGTATATTTTACAAAATTAATGCTTGGCGATAATTTTGTAGTGAAAGAAGTAAATTTATAACCTAAAACATTGTAGTAAAACATTGTAACATGAAATGAAGAGTTGAAAAAAATCCTTCATTTGATCTTACCTAGAAAAATAATTAGCATTAATGCTCGAATTGACTATAACTTATAGTTGTACAGCGGTTGTGTAGTGTTCCGCACAGCGGAGTGCAATAAGTTGGTAATAAAATTTAAAAAATCTATCATACATTTTTTTTTTCTTATACTAAGTATGTATATAAAATGTGCAAGCATGTTTCCCTAATACCTCTTTACAATTAAATTATATATAAATCGAGAGATATTTTGAAGCTGAATTGAATTTGAGTATTATAAAAATTTAAAATTTGTTTAATTGTAACGCAAAAAATCAGTTTTAGAATGACACTAACACAAAAGCCAAACCATATATGCTTACCATTGTTAAATGCGAGGCGAATTGTGGAAATTCAGTACCAACACTAAAACGTTTTCATTCTTTCAATTTTATTGTATTTGATGTTGAAGTGGTGAACGCTAGCAGAGATGGTCGGTTGTGATGAGAGTTATTGCTCGTGTGTGTATAGACTGAATAAAATAAAATTAAATTAAAATGACATGAAAAATAATTAAATAAAAATTCGGACAAAGTAAAACAAAAAAAAAATACAAACACCAACAAAGCGAAAGAGTGTGCCTGTTTTCTAATAGCGACTACCTATTGGGGGGAATTGGCAAACCACACGACAAATTGTAGAAAAGGTTCGGCCAACCGTCAAGCTATATGCAGAGATATAACTATTATAAGAGAACATAGTAAAAGTTAATCAATAATTTTTGTAGAAAGATACAAATTTTTCTACTAATCAATAGCTATTAATAAAATTCTTATATTATAAAAGTCTTCTCATAATAATTATATATTTTGAAGTCTTCTAAGACTTTTATTTGGAGACTTATATTATGAAAGTCTTCTCATAGTAATTAAGATTGAGAAGAACTTGTTGGAGTCTTCAAAGGCTTTTATTTGGATACTTATACTATGAAAGTCTTCTCATATTAATTATATGTGAGGAAACAAGTTTCAGGTCTGGAAGGCTGGAACTTTTTTATGACCAATTCTAATTCCAGACCAGCTTGGGATCAGTTCCAATGTAGTCATCAACTCTATCTGCGCATTTATTCTTTTTTTATTCTTTTTTACTTAAAATTCTTTTTAATAATTCAAATTTTGATTTTTGCTCAGTCACGCTTTTACCTCAGAAAAAAATTAAAACAAACTAATTTCGTGGAGGGATATTGAACTGGTCCCAAAATGATTTCGAACTAGTTGCGAACAGGTCCCGAATTAATACCGAAGTGGTGCCAAATAGTTTTATCTTTCTAATATAAAATTATTAATTATTACATTAAGTTATTCATATAATGCGGCATGCTTTTCCTGAAATGCCTATATCGCGAAGTTTTTCCATTTTTTTTTTATCTACAAAATGTTATTTGTTGCTGCGGTCGGTCTTCTTAATGTCTATGTTTGCTTTGCCATTTAAGGTCAAATGTAGATTTTTTTTTATTAAAGTCAGAACATCAAACGATCTTGGAGCTAGGCATAAATTTACTGTGGATTTTTTCTTCTTTCCCAATTATACTTGTATGTATTAAATAAGCTACAAACTGCAAATAAAATTACAAAAAAGTGTTGATGAAAATTCTTTGTTTTTTTTTTTTTGATTTGCGCAGCCTGTATTTATGTATATGGTTTCTAATAAAAAAATAGTAAATAAATTAAAATAAAGAACAAGGTTGCTCAATAATCACCAGTCATATAATTATATTAAGCCTTTAACACATTAAGGAGAACGAGCGTAAAGAAAAATCTAAATATTGAAAATTAACTCCAAAATATCTAGGATATTCTTAGAGGTGTAGACATCAAATATTATTACATAACCACACTTGTCACTAATAGCGCGAAAAAATCTATTTCCACTTTGTGAACTTGAACTATTCTCACGGAAAACATAAATTCAAGTTTCACTCGAAGCAAGCCACTTACTTACATAAATATTTATTTATAATGCCAGCATACATATCTTTTGTAATGGGGGCGGGGGGGGCGAGGGGTGGATAAATATGCATATATTTTTTGGCAATAAATGCCATTGGCAAGCGCCATAACACGCAGTGCCAACAGCCAGCGCCAATGGCGTCAAGGTGCCTAAGGGACGCCTGAGGTAACATGAACTGGCCTAAAATACAGTTAATTTCGATGTCGGCAGCAGCCGTAAGCCGTCTGGCAGCCAACTTGCGCCACTACACGACGCATCGAACAGTTCAACAGACAGCCGGTCGTCGGCAGCTTATCTATGACCTTCACAGTGCATTTAAGTTGACATTCTGTTTGCTTATGCACTTCTGCCAAAATTTATTGCTGGCTTCCCACTCAAATAAAAACCAAAAAAAAAACACAAAAAGTGTGCTTTCCCTACACATATTCGCTGGTACTGTTAAGGTTTTTCAGGGTGTCCAAAAATGAGATGGTTTTAAAGATACCAAAAAAAAAATATACATTAAACCACATTCATCTGGATTAAAAATTACCGGAAGGTATAAATCGTTAAAGTGTTGTGTAATTTGTGTTACACGACAGTCTTTCGCAATTTCAATTTTGTGGAAGACAATGAAGCAGCAGTGACAAACCTGCTCGCCTGCATACGGTTTGGTTTTTTTTTTGGAGAAAAGACACCACTGCAATACTCGGTAAATAAAAAAAAAACACTGTCTCCGTTTTACGTAACTACGACTGAGTCTAGCCTTGCATTACGTTCACTATTTATTTGAAGGTCAAGTACATTCAGTTAAATCACTACTACAGCTGGACAACTATCGATAGTCATATCATCGTTAGTTTTCGATATTTAAAACAAACTATCGAATTATCGATAGTACTATCGAATTCTAAAAATAAACGCGTACACTCGCAATTTTATTTTTCAACGCGTTTTTTTTAGTAACAGAGGATAAATGATGGTATGCATTGGATTTTTGTACTTATATCTAGAGGTGATAGGAATTATTTTAGTCATCTTCCACAACTTATAAATAAATGGATATGAAATTGGCATTAAACAACCGCAATAGTTACTTAAGCAAATTCACTTCTAGTAAAATGATGCAGTCAACAGTAGTGGGTTATTTGTTATATTTTATTATATTTTTTTAAATTGATTTAATTTTTTTTTGTAATAAAAGTATGTATTTTTGTTAAATGAAATCTCTAATAATCCAAATTTCTTATTTCTTACGAAAGTCAGCAAAGTTTTCTTAAATTTTCCACCGTTCTTTGCAGAAATAATAGAACATTTTGAAGTACCTACCTATGTACATATATAACTCCATTCTAGTACATTAAAGCGAAAGTTTGAAATGTATATAATATACTACTAATTTTTGGTAATTTTTTTTTTTTTTTGATATTGTGCTGATCATTTCGTTGTATGGAAAAAGTGCTAAACATCGTCCATAAAACACTTCAAACTCACACTAATTGGTGAACATTTTGATGAAACTCTGCTAATTTTTGTAAAAAGTTTGACCTTTTGAGGTTTTGAGTAAGATTTTTGTTGAAAAACGCGCTGATTTTTATAAAAAAAATTATTGGAAAAAAAATTTATAAATAAATGGTTGCATGATTTTCTATCAGGTTGTTTTTAGTTAACGTTAAATTCTAACCTTTATATATTTAGTATATTAAGTATATTTCGGCAATAAATGCTAGTTTTACTTAGGTACTTTTACCGCAGTTCTACCGATTTATTCAGCGTCAATTCTAATTAAATAATGGGGAAATATTTTAAGGTCATCAATGGTGCATAAAAATCAACGATAGTTATTAAAAATTAAAAGTTAAAACTAAGATAGGCTATCGATTGTTTTTCCAGCTCTAGTCCCTACCACGTCAAACTATTGCAAAAAAAAATATATATTTTTTTCCTCTTTATTGTTTTCATGCCTGAAAACAAACATTATTACAAACATGTTGTGGAGCAACATTAATTGCAAAAAAGTTATAAAGTTGCATTTATACATCAAATGTAGAGATGAGAAATTCGGAATTATACTCATTTATTCACGATACATTCTTATAGATAGCGTTCATCTCATTGTTAACATTATACAACAATTTCACACTTTTTCCACAATAACAAGGTTCTCACAACGGATTCATATAAAGGATAACAAAAAACAAAAACATACAGCGATCTGAAATTTTAGGTTTTCTATAGGAAATCAAAATATGAAACCATGTGATCCATTGTGGAACATTTTAATCCTCCAACTTCTCAATAGATGGGACTATTTTGTACTTTTTTAGAAACAGAGTCAAATAAGGCCTTCTGAACACACAAAAGGTCAAAATTCAACTGGAATGCCAGCAGTATGTTTCAAATAAAAATATACTTAAGGATTAAAACCGAATTTTGAAGGTTTGTGTGTATGAAAAAATGTTTTTGATAAAATTTCAGTTGATAAAGTGCACTTTGGATATAATGGTCTGTTACACAACGTCAACAAAGTATTTTTGTATTATTTTTTTTTTTTAATTTCGATGCGGTAAATATGAACAAGCACAAGTGGCGGGCCCGTTGTGACTTAAGAGAAGTAATTAGTTTGCTCTCGAGAATTCAAGCTGAATCTATTAAATATGGATGATTTTGATGCAAATACGATAACAGATGGAAAGGAAAGCTTGGTATTGTTTTGTTTTAACATTTATTAGTCTTTATCAATGCAAATCTAAAGTTGTGCCACCACACAGAGCGAAAAGACCACCTAAAATGCCCTGTAAATCAGAACAAAATGTAGCGGATTTCTCTCTGATTTTTTTCCAATAATTAAGAAGGTGACCCGTAGAATTAAGATGAAAACATGTTCAATACAATTAAGAAGGGAATCTTGATTTTCATTATCGTCCTAATTTCATTAAGCCCAAGATCTCATCAATTTAAAATTATTGGCATCTATTTTCTGAAAATAAATATTGTTTAATTATACAATCTTTACTTATAACTATGATTAGTTTAAGTATTTATTTATTATTATTACAGGGTTTACTTTATTCCAAGGCGAATTTATATAAGGTGCAGTTACTATAGCAGCCGATTTGATTTTTCTTATTCGCCTACATTTACTTTGTTTTTGCTTTTGCGTATGAGCTTTCAAAAGCCGTAAAACCAAAAGTAAAATGTATGTAACATTTTTGTAGTTGTATTTATAACACCGCCTTTTGCAAACTTGTGCAACAATAAATAAGTAAATCAAAAATCTTCATTTTGAAAATATAAAAATCCAAAGAATAATATTATTAATATTAAATTAAAAACAATATAATGTAGATTATTCACAAGGTACATATATATTTATGTTAAGACATTAGAAGCTAAATTTGAATTAAAAAGGGCTATTTAAAAATAAAAAGTTTCCCCGTATTAATGAATACAATAAGATTCTAGTAAAAACGAGAGAGCCTCCTTAATAATTTCCTTCTTATTTCCAGCCGTTTTCCTTTCAAATAAATTTGAGAAGCAATTCAAACCAATATTAAGAAGATTTCGATTTTGTTCCCTCTCGCACTGCTTGGCCATCAAGATTTTTTAGGCATCGTAATTATAGCTGAACGTTTTAGCTCTGTGTGACTTTTCAATTATATGTTTGATAGGTCCGCTAATATTTATTTGGCTTTTTTATGTATTTATTTTCGTTAAGGCTTCTCGCTAATTCTGGAGGCCTCCGGATTTTGAGGCCCAGAAAGTTCGTCTCACTGTTAAGGCGCCACTGATATTCGTGTATGTATGCAGGTACTTACAAAACACAACTGCGGCATCCGTTTAATAAAGTTGCGCCAAATAATGGGGAGCATTATGCAATACTAGATACTTAGAGTTGCTATACATTTGTGCGAACTTAGTGCAATCTTAACTGTAGTTATAGTATATAACATATGTAGGTGATCCATACCTCTATCTACATCGACTTTTCGACATTTCATTGTGGCTCGGCCAATGTTACTTGACTGGACGTTTTGCGTGTTTTATCGGCACATTTGGCGAATATAAATCTGCTATCTAGCTACATACATACATACGACATTTTAAAAAAACATTTATATGAATGTTACAAAATCACTTAGGTTTTGTGTACATATTTGTATAAAATACTTATACTATAAGCGCTAGGAGGACACGTGTTCGTTTTTATGCAAGCCCTCATATATTTTGTTGTTTTCATGCGAAAGGCTTTTCTGGCAAACGGATAGCTGTACATTCCGGTTGTGGGTGTGCTGCAATCAAACCTCGACCGAATTGCATTTTAAATAGCTTTTTGTTCATTTACCTTCTCCATATGAAGGCAGCAAACAAAGGGTAACAGCATTTGTGGTTACGAAACAATGTCGATAAATATGAAATAAAAATAAATTATAGGTTAGTCAAAATGCAAAAAAATATGGTAATATGAACAGTGCACTCAAATAAATGTATTCATTCTATATTATAACTTCGATATTTGTTAAATTTTATTGGCTCCCCAAGAATGTGTAAGAATGTAATCGAAAGAGAATGTTCTCAAATGGCGTAATTTTTTTTAATGTTGAGAATACTAACAAATTTTGCTATATACAAAATCTGAATTTTAATCAAGTATACATATATCGAGCCATAACCGCGGAAAAACGTAAGCGACATTTTTGAAGTATGTATGTAAAAGTGAGATAAAACACACATATAAAGAAAAAACATGTAGGCTTCTACAACAACAACACCAACAGCAAATACCACGACGACAACAGTAAAACAAGAATGCTCGGGCTGACTTTGCGCACAGTTAGGACTAGTTCGCCACAAGATTGGTGCCAGCTAGGGCAAATTCGTGACCAGTTGGGAACTAGTTCGGGCTGCTTTCTTTCATAGTACGAGACTTGTTTGAAACTAGTTCAGTAGTGCGATTCACAAACTTTAAACGGTGCGACAATTGTTATTTTTGACGGCAATATTTGCCGTTTGCACTAACGATTGTGCGATTCACTAACTTATTCTTAACGACACTTAACAGCTGTTTCGTTGTATTTATTCAAAGTGATAAAGAGTGGCATCTCTGTCAAACTAAATGTCGAAATGAGCGAAAAGCACAAAGAGGAATAAAGCAAAAAACAAACGAATGCCTGCTGCCAAATATAAATTTCAGCGTTTTTATTATATTTCATTATAGTGAAATAAGATACAAGTTTATTTCAAACCACAAAGGTTTATAATTCTTCTTATATATTGCAATGTCCATTGTAGCAGAATTTCGGACTCTCCTCTGAGTGATTTGGTAGAATAGTCATCAACTCGACTCGAAGGAATATCCGGAATCAACAGCAAATATGCTATGGTTTTGTTTTCAAAATTCGCGCTGTGCCCCAGCGTATTTAGGATTTACATATACGAGTATGTATGTATTTAAATTTTTTTAATTAGAATCATTTATCTATATATAAAAACTTAACTATATTTTTGTTTTTGTACTTGGATCCTTGATAAAAGCTTACTTCTACCATTCCACATTAATTGAGTGGTAGACATGGTGTTAATTGGTGGTTAGCATAAGCCTCCTCATGATTCTTTGGTGGAAAAATTGATATTGATTGATATGACGCGTGCAATCGACGGTCCCAATAGTGCCTCCCACAAAGGGAGACGACGCTGAAGTAAACATTTCTTTAGCAGCTTGGCATTCCATTTGGATCATAGGAAACTTCACTTTCTGGTGAAACAATGAATCATTGATTGCATCCGTTACCCAATGAATGCCGGCTTTTCGATGACTGGCTCATGGATATTCCTCATTCCTCACTTACAAGTCGTTGATATCAACCAGTTGCGAAGTATCTCAAAGCCGCTAGAACCTACCAATATAGAAGTAACATTTAAAATTACATTCAGGCTTAAAGATTACACGAGCTACTTGTTTCTCAGTCGATTTTGCTGCTATTCTGGAGCTTCTTATTTGGTTGTCAAACTGAGAAATTCCTTATTCAGCCAAGTCTGGAGTTAACCGATACAGCTTCTGAAATGCTGTTGCATTCAAATGAGAGAGATTGCCCACATGACGGAGTAAACGTCGATTCACGGTTGGAGCGCATACTTCTTTGTCACCTCGTAATAAATCCTATGCCAAATATTCAAACGACATTAGGTAATGTTCCTTTTTTAATTTCAAGAAAACAAATCACCGAATTTTAAATTTATCTTTTATTTAAGTTGAAATAACGAATTTCACTTTTCTCGATTGAGTTAACAACATCAAATTTCTTGTCGTTTAGTTTTCGGTCATCGACTAGCTAACATTAACAGCTAATACGACGAATGCGAAAATCGTTAAAAAATGGCTGCTAAATAGCAGAGTCGTTAAAATTTTGGTTAAGTTGAGTTAACCAATCGAATATCTTTAAAATAAGTTAGTGAATTGCACAACAGGGCTGGTTTGTTACTCGCTCTAGAGTAGTTTTGGAGTGTGGGACTATTGCGGCCCTGAACTAGTTCTGCATGAGCAGAAATGGAATTGGTGGCGGAGTCGACGAAAATGGTAATTGTCTCTCGTTGAATGCTGTTTATATTTACCTATATTTACGCTGACGGTTTATAATATATAAATATTTATATTTTCTAAGGTCTGTATTTGCGAAGACGGCGAGCGGGAGCGAGACAACTGGAAATAAGAATTATATTTTCAAAGCCATGTACATAGTTATATAGTTATATTTTTAATTTTTAAAATTCGACTTTCAGGATATTTAACAAAAGTTACTTGTTTTTGCCCAAATGCTGCTCGTATATAATAAGTTTTCATTGGTGATTGTTGCCAGAAAGTAAATTAGTATCATTTTGAGAAACTGCGAAGTCTTCGGTTTTTTTTAAACATAACGTAAAATATTATTAAAATTAATATTATTTTTGATATACCTACATAAGTTCATCACTAATCTTTCATTGATTAACAGTAAAAATAATTATGTGCAAAAAATGAGGCTAACAGTTCTGAGAATACATCTCCAATTTTGCCAATTTTTATGACTGGTTATGATAAAATATTTTCGATTTACCAAATATTTCTGAAGACCAAAATTCTATTCGATTTTATTATTATCTTTGCTTTTTAAAGAGTTTATAGAAATTCTAGGAAGAAATTAATTTTCCACATGTAAAGTACAACCAATGGAAACTTTAAAGTTTTAGCGGCACTGTTTAAGAATACCAATTTAAACAAAAATAAACTCGTAGCCATTTCAATGCCCACGTTTATACATCGCACATATTCTACAAAAGTGTATTAAGTCAAGATATTTATTTCTTAAGAATGTGTGAAACGAAATGCAATCTAATGTAAATCATATTGTGAAAATAGTCCGAATTTTTATTTTTACACCAAAATGTTTCTTCCATTTTCCACAGAAGGTAAATATAACAACTGTGAGTAGTTGTATCACATAATCTTAAAAATAAAAATTGTGCAGTTAAGAATTTTTTTTTGTAAAATGTACAACTTCTTATAATTCATTTCAGCTACATCTGTCTCAGCCTTCCCGTCCTTTGTGATTTTCTACGTAATCTTCTTTTTTAAAGAACAAAGAAACAAATATACTGATTCCTCTTCTGCTTACACAATACAGACGTATGTATCTAAACAGACAGGATAAATTTTTGACAACAAAATTTGACACGAAATGGCAACATATCGACTTTTTTTTTTAAATTTTGGATGGGAGTTAAGTCGAAATATGTACAAAAAGTTGAAACCTTTCATTTTAATTGCAGATGTCCTAATGAAAATAGAAGATATAGCTACTTAGCTTCCCAATATTTATACTTCTTTTGATATGAATACAATGAAATTGAGAAAAACGTGAGCGCAAAAATGAAAAAGGACAAATGACTTTCTTCAGTACCATGTCTGTATATATACATTTCGTATTTTGCATTAGAATACAGCATACTTTTATAGACAACCAATTTTTATACCTTTCATGAGAATGAAATGGTCCGATGTTTGTAAGTGCCAGAAGGAGAAGAGATAGACCCATCAAAAAGTATACCTAAATGATCAGGACGATGAGCTGAGTCGATTTAGCCATGTCCGTCTGTCTGTCCGTCTGTCCGTCTGTCCGTCTGTTTGAACGCAAACTAGTCCCTCAATTTTAGAGTTATTTTGATGAAATTTGGTGAGCAGGTGTCGTTGTACAAATGATTAAACATTTGTCGGAATCGGCCAGATCGGGTGACTATAACATATAATACAACCGATTATTCAGATATTGAATTTTGCGCCATAACTCCTCCATTTAAGCAGCTAAAGGCTTGAAATTTTGCAGAAATATCAGCCATTATTAGCTACGTATCAGTATTGAAAATCATGAAGATCGGAGAAATATAACATATAGCTCCCATACAACCGATTGTTCAGATATTGCATTTTGCACCATAACTCCTCCATTTAAACAGCTAAAGGCTTGAAATTTTGCACAAACATCAACCATTATTAGCTATATATTAGTATTCATCAAGATCGGAGTTCACAGTGTAAATCGGCAAGATAAATTCAAGACAAATATTTATTGCGAAAAGTAATAAGCTCAGCGCAATATCACATGAATCATAGCGTTAAACGTTTGGGAACTATTTACGGATCTTACGAAATTGTAATACAATAACACGTTTTTTACTATTCTTCCATTCATGAAAGGTATGAAGCCTTCGGCATAGCCGAAGACAGCGCTGTTTTTACTTGTTAATGCTAAGTTGGTAGCTAGATAAAAAAAAGAAGCTTTCAAAAAATCTACATATAAAAGACGGTTAACGTACTCCTTTATAGATGTATGAATTCAAACATGTTTATTAATTTCCTGTTGGATATGTTAGAGGAAGTACAGCCAAATTTATTGCCTGGTTTTTATTCGTTGCTTAATGTAAGAGAATTATTGAATGCCCAATTGTATCATAAAGTTGCGTTACTTCGTAACAGTTATATTGATTTTTGGTATTACAAGTATTATTCTACGGCAAAGACTTTCAGAGTATGTTGAAAGATAATTTCTCTAGGTGAAAGACATAGCACATATTGGTGCAAAGCGTCGAGCAGAACGCCGAAAGGGCAGCGAGTCATCCAAAACATAATATAGCATCGAGCAAAAAGTAATTAGATGCATTTGTACGAAAAACAGAAGTAATGAATTCATTAGTATGCATCACGAGTCATCCAAAATTAATAATAATAATAATAATAATAATAATAATAAGTCCAACGGTTACCATCTTTCCCGCCCAACCGACACGAGGGGCACAGTCCTCATGACGTACGGATCTTTTTTTTTTTTTATTTTTATAATTTTTTTTTGTGCCGAGTTGTTAAAAGGAAAAAGTTTGTTAAGCGTCGAGATCCAAAACTGCTCAGCTACAGAAAAAACTTCATCAGCTGAATCAAATATATATTATACCGCCGTTAATCATTTATTGAGAAAGGACAGTACAGCTCTTTTTATGGTGAAAAGTGAGTCCAAAATATCAAAAGTGCTGGAAAGACAGTTGAAATCTTGACATAAACATCGGAAAGGTTCATTTAATTCATAATTGGTTTTACACTGTTTTAAATAACGAGGTTTAAAGTGTCTTGAAATCCGAGAAGGAACATTAAGTTTCGGCAATAAGAAATGTGCTTGCGATAGACCCTGTGAGTAGTTTAGTAATGAATATTATGCCTAGCATTTCTCTACGGCTGGAAAGAGTAGGAAGATTTATTAGCTTCAAACGATCAGTATAATGAGGAAGATTAAGCCGAGAATCACATCTAAAGTCTCTTAGGGCAAAAAGTAAGAACTGTTTTTGAATTGATTCCAGCCGATCAATGAGAACTTGCTAACGTGGGTTCCAAACTATCGAACCGTATTCTAGCATAGGTCTTACTAAAGTTGTAAAAAGAGCCTTTGTTACATATGGGTCCTTGAATTCTTTTGACCATCGTTTTATAAAAGCAAATATCCCTCTAGCCTTATTAGCTATCGCATTAACATGACTATTAAAATTAAGTTTGGAATCCATTGTAACTCCCAAGTCAACAAAGTCCAACATTTGATCCAGAGTATAGTTATTTATTGTGTAAGAAGCTGGCTGAATAGTTCTTCGTGAAAAACTCATAAATTTACATTTTTTAAGGTTAGGTGGCATATAATTTATGTTGCACCAATCAACTAAGCTGTTAATATCTATTTGTAATAAATTTCTTTCTTCAATCGAAGCGTATGATTTAAAAAGTTTTACACCATCGGCATACATTAGTATATTCGAATATCTTTTTGCAGTAGTAATATCATTTATGAATAACAAAAACCGAATCGGGCTTAGATGGCTGCCTTGGGAACTCCCGAAGTAACATTAATGACATTGGAAAAAGCATTTTTGAATATAACGATTTGAGATCTATCACGTAGATAAGAAGAAATCCAGCGGAGGAGAGAGGGTGGAAAGCCCAGCAGATCAAGTTGATCAATTGAGACTAAAGATCCCACCTCGTCAAATCAGTCCACAGGATAAGATGATAATGTGAACTACCCCATTGTATTTATTCCAAAACTTATAAAGTCGCCAATGCTATCAAGAGGATAATTAATATTTTTAATGATTACGCAACTAAATAGTATCTATTTTAATCGCTTACCACTTCCTTTCCGGTTTATATTTCACTTCCACTGCACATGAATGATGAGAAGATATTAAAAGCATTTGACTGCCACTGTTTATCGCGCATAATTTTTTGATTCAGCAAATCCATAAAACCAACAAAACAGCATACAACTTAACGCTCACTAAAAGCGAGCACTCGAGGCGAAGCAACAGTGTGTGATAAGCGGATGAAATTCAAGTTCGCCGCACACAACAAGTCAGCTATGTAGTTGAGTACAGAATGGGAACGGCGCATATTTACTACATATACTTTATATGCACTTATACATAATTTTTATAATTAAAAATTTGTTTTTAGTTCAATGATTTTAAAGTTTTATATACTCGGCAAATCTAACAGTAAAGTTGCTTACCTTGCTACATATTTGCTGGGATCAGAAAACTTGCATTCCATTCCTGAACGATTTTGCAATAATTTCCAATGTTTTTAAATTATTTATCAAATATTTAAATGTACAAAGTTCAGTTCAAACGAATGCTATCCGCATCAAGTTATCGTTTTGATGAATATAAATTTCACAAGTGTTATCCGCAAGCAATTTCTATTAGAGATGTTAAATCGGGATATCAGCATTTTTTGAGTCCCAAAAATCGCGAGATTACTCAGATTTAATCCCGTATAATTTTTTTTATAACAGATTCTACTAGTAAAATCAGTAAAATCGGGCAACGATCGTTGATTTTAGACTCAGACTCTTGATAAAACCAATTTTTACACATAAATAGTTTCAAATCTTTTTAGAACCAAATTTATTTTATATCGATCTCAAACAGTGAGCTAAAATAATTAAAAAGAAACAACCAGCAGCCGCAAAAAAAGTGTACTTGTGGTAAAAACGCTTTATTACAAAATATTGAGTATTAGGTTTGTTTAGCCCCATAACATTGCTCATTTTGTTACATTTTTTTAGCAATCAATTTTATTTACTTGAGAGTCCCGGGATGCCGCGAATACATAACATATTACCGAAATGCCCGGCATTAGTAAAATCCCTCAAATTGGCCTCTATAGTTTCTCCACGGATGACATCGGCATCATCGCGCCGTTAGTTCTACCTTTTCCAAGCTGGTTAAGGAAGCGAGGCGAATGGCCTTCTCTACTCAAATAAACAGTCAGTGCATGCGTGACTTGGCCGCCACGCCACTGTTGACAATTATAATTTTGACAAAGTCGAGTCTAGAAAATAGCGTTAACACCAACAACAATGTCAACCTCGAAATCGAACAAAGAATCTATCTTGCCAACAAGTGCTACTTTGGGCTGAACATGAAATGAGCAGTAAAGCCCTCTCTCGACGAACGAAAACCACACTCTATAAGTCTCTCATTATGTTAATCAACATCGGATGAGACGGTCCTGGAAGTGTTCGAGAGAAAGATTCTCCGAAAGATTTATGGACTTCTACGTCTACCGCAGAACAATGAGTTGTATGAGCTTTACCGCGACAGTCCCATAGTGCAGCGAATTAAGATCCAGCGGCTACGTTGGATAGGTCCTATTATACGTATGGAAGAAAATGCTCCTGCCCTGAAAGTATTCGATGCTATACCCGCTGGCGGCGGCATAGGAAGTGAAAGGTCTCCTCTAAGTTCGAAAGACCAGGTGGATAATGACTTGGCTTCACTTGGTGTCTTTAGCTGGCGCCAATTAGCAAAGCAGAGGAGCGACTGGCGCGCCATGTTGAAATCGGCCAAAACCCCCCAAATCGGCTAGACTCCTCTATTTTCAACTTTTTGAAAGCTCAAATCGTTGCAAAGAATTTTTAGCAATTTCAATTAAATAAGTTCCTATAAGTCAAATTATAAAATAGTCCACTTTTTAATATAGAAATTGATCGCTACATCCGTATAATATTCCAAACAAAAATAAACACAAAATCTACATACACTTATGCTCGTAATAATGCTGTATGCTTACGAGATTATCCCCATATGCACATCAAGCGAGTTGAAATATTACGAGAAAGAACATTCACATTCACATTTGAAATACATATGTATGTATGTATGTTTGTGTAGCAATCCTTTGAGGATAGGAATACCATGACGTTGTACTTGCATGCACACTTCATTTTCTGCTTCGGTTAGTCACATTGTAATATTTAGGTTGTTTGTATGAGCACATACTACATATTCGTAGATATTTCTAAGTAAGCAGTAAAACACTCGGAAGCAATGTGTAGGACGTTCACATACAGTGGATTGGAAAAATGTGTTAGCTCAAATGTTTTTTTTTTATAATCATATTTGGTACCCTTGCCCCGGCGAAGAGGATTAAATGTTGACTTTGGATTCCCAACCAGTCATTTAAAGCCGCCATAAACTAAGATGGTAGCTTTGTATTGGATTTGGGTGGTTCCCTGCTTGTGGAA
The DNA here is from genome assembly GCA_951828415.1 of Anomoia purmunda. NCBI lineage: Eukaryota > Metazoa > Arthropoda > Insecta > Diptera > Tephritidae > Anomoia > Anomoia purmunda. The sequence goes on from OX639995.1 coordinate 43,509,357, forward strand.
TCACTTGGCCTCACGTAGTCGGAGATTCCCCTTCATACCTCCACACTTTGGGAACCACACGGACGTTCTGCTTTTATTTTCCTCCCCCTCCATGTATACCTTTTCAACCCAAGTTTCCAAGTTCCCTCCCCTCTCCCCCTAATCCAGGGTGTTAAACGCTACCGTGCATATTGGAAGATTTTCGGTCAGGGGCATCCGGCTGCATCATCCCTGTTGTCCTCCTGATACCGGGCCATCTTGGAAGGTATAAATGGTCTTGCCATGTCAGAGGGGCTGCTACACTCGACGTTCCTTCTTTCCCCCAAATTACTTCCGGGCATGCTGCATTGGCCTTTTCATGGAACGCATACGTTTGTGAATGTAAAATGAACCTCAACAACCCCGCCTCGAATCGAGGCATCAAAATTAAGAAAAGTGGACCCAAGTCATCTAATGGTTCTAGCCTAATGGTCAAACAAATGACGAGTTCGAAGCCTGTGGTCAAGCCAGGACCTAGCACTAGTCACACTTACTCGGGTTAAGCACATACGACAGTTAGGTCGCTAGTCGGCGATCCCTCGGGCAACAACTCCAGCCACATCCCAAGACGTTGGAGATAGGCAGGGTGCCGTCTCAGACAAGTTGGAGATGTCATCCCTACCTCCTCTGATTTCGGGAATTACCAGCCGTGTACTCAGACAAACTGGTAGGAATGTCCCGCCCCCGCCGATATTGCTTCCATAAGAGCAAGATCGGCTGATCCTCCAATGAGCCAATTGGTTAATCCATTGTCGGTAGGCGGACTCATCTCTGGCTCCGCATCGCATAACTCTCAAAGGAATTTAGTGCCTCTCAGAGGTGTTATCGAACCAGGCTCCCAGAACATGAGGATCTCGCTAAGATTCGCAATCTTATGGAGGCGAAAATTTATCGAAGAGTAGGCAGCCTTCAAAGTTTGGGCGGAGTCTTTCCAGGAATGATAATTAGTTTTAATTAACTTTTTTGACTTTTTTCTGAAGGAGCTCCACAATCAGATTGTGAATAAAAGCACTTTAAAAATAGTAATTAAAAATAAAAACTGGCAAATGTTCGCGGAAATCTCTTCTTTTTTTTTGCCGAAGTCGAACCAGAAAACAACCGAATTTTGTTGGCTGAGCATGGCTGAAGCCGATGTTCGGTTGTTCTCAAAAAATTACTGTTTTAGACTAATTCTAATGTGGGCTTTTTATTTATTTATGTAACCAGAATTATAATTTTCAGTACATAAAGTATGCCAAGCTGTAGATATGTTTGTCTCAAATAAAACCCGTTCAAATTTCGTAACATGCAGGTACTTTAGTTTAGTAGATACGTTTCGTAGTGAATTAGTTTGAACTGGTTCCCATCGAATTAATTTAAAAACTCCGCCCCATACTACATAGTAATACTCTGGGGTCTTATTTAGACAATTGGGTTTCATTTTTCATTGGGTTTAACTCAAATCGCTTGATCGATCTTCTTTTTGTAAATAATAATATTGAGTTTAATTTCGAGCCGAACCGAAACCGAATAGAACTTTGGTTGCCGAACATGGCCGAAAACGAAGTTCGGTCGTGCTCTAATAATAACTCCCTCATTGCTCGAAGGCTTGAACGCAATACGAGAGTAACTGACGGCATACCTACTTAGCCACCGCCTGCAAATCATAATACTTAAAATGTAGTAGTTTGCTTAGTTTATGTTTAAGCAATTTTTTTTAGTAAAAATAATATTTAAGTCTAGATATTTCAATGAAGAAAAACCATATTCAAAAACCAAATTTGTTGAATATTTATTTACCCACTGTGCTATGTACACAGGTACTTATCAGCACACAGTTCGTTTATATATTTAGTAGATATGTTCATTTGAATATGTGCATAAAAATATGTTTACACGCTTGGCTGCAGTTTGATTAAAATACTTGCTGTCGTATCGTTTATGTAAGCCCATGTGTTTACTAATTAAATTCAATCCCAAAAGATACATTCCAATTGATGCTAATTAATTTTTATTACATAATTAGCAGTTCAATATACCTGTACAATTTAGCAAAGATTAATGACCTTCCATGCTATCCACCACAGTCAAATTTGTCATCGCTCGTACGGCAATCGGTGTAAAGTAATGCTGTCGAATGTAACGGAAAATTACACAAATAATTTCAGCAAATGTACCAAATTTTTATTTGTTTGAATGTTTATCTAAAAAACAAATCTATCACGACCCAATTAAATGTTAGAAATTCAGTATGTGCTCAAACGATAATGAAATTTAGAACTCTCATTTTCGCCTTCTAATTTTGAAAACCTGAACCTCAATCTAATTTACAGAATGTTACAAATATTTTCTGATCATTCTAATGCGCTTTTTGAGGTGGTTCTATAAATCAAGCCAGTCTTGTGTTGTTTTTTTACATATACCTTTTTTTTATTTTTTTGCCTGCCAATGTCTTTCGACAAATTCATAGAACCGTTTTTCATAAAAATTTAATTTTATTATAATTTATTTAACTCGAACAACTATTTTACGACATTTTGATTTCACTTAAATTATTTAAAAATTTTTATTTACTTCTCAAACTGTTGGCAACGTCTCAAAATTTTTACGAAACAAAGTTAGTTTAATTTAAATGTTTTTAACAGGTGGCAACCCTCTCCAAATATAACTCTTCAATAAAGCTTCCTTAAAACCTTCTCATTTGACACCAATATACCAGAAATTCAGTTGCCTTAGCAATTAAATAGAATCAATGTTTTCTAAAAGGTGGCAACCCTCCTCAAAAATGTTTTCGTATAAGCCCTTTCGTTTCGCACCTGTACTACTATACTTCAGTAAGCCTAAAAATTGAATTAAATTAATATTTTTTAACAGATGGCAACACATATTCATTTAATTTGATAATATAATTTGATTTCTTTTTAGGCAGTTGACAATCCTTTTCAATCGAATATTCAAAATTCAGCTTTCCTATGCCTCCTTCGTTTGAGACTCATAATTCTTTACTGATTTAACTTATTAAAACTTGCATCCATTTTTTAAACAGGTGGCAACACTCTCCAAAAATATATTAATATATTTTAAATTAAACATTCTTAAAACTTTTAGTTTGGATGTCATACTATAAAATTTAACCTAATTTGTTAATTTAACTGAGTTTACCTTTTAACAGGTGGCAACCTTCTCTACATTATTAAATCTCTTTCGTTGGATTCCCATATTACAATATTTGATTTCACTCATTGGTGTAAGATAATATAAAATTTTAAACAGATGGCAACTCCCTTTACTCCCTTTTATGGTAGCAAATATAACGGAACCATATATGTATTTATGTATGCCTCAAATCTTATTTTACCGCCCAGTCGTCATATTGGAATACATATATAATTTAACTTATCTATTTATTTGACTATAACTTTTTTTTACCAGGAGACGACAACTGCATATAAAATATTCTCTATATGTTAATCCAGATTAAAAACTATTTATATTTGAAATTTATATACAAATCCGTTCAGCGGTGGGAGCGTCTAAATGTAACAAACATACTCGCATACGCACTCACAAACTTTCACATATATAATATATTTAGTACTAATTCAAAATTACTAAGAAACAATATTTCAATAATTCCCTGTCGTGTATTTATGTCATTTCCTTTATTGTTTAAAAAATAAACGGCCACTAATGTCTATTTAATTCATTTTTTTCTTTTCTCCTTTGCAGAACCAGCAAAGACTTCCAAATAGAGTTTAGTAACAGTGAAACTAACAGATTGGCAACAGAACCATCAAATGGGATTAAAGTAATAATAATTATGACCTACGCATAAAAATTGTAATGTAATTCATTGAATATTCAAAAACCGCAATGTAAGCCGCATATTTATCATCTATATAAAAAATCTATCGCAAAACACAAAAAACAAATAATGGGAATAAAGCTAAAAAAATAGTGTAGATAATTAGCACAATATTTGCTAATTGCCTTTAGTTTAGAACAACAACAACTACAACGAGCCAAACAAACATCATCTTCCGTTTGCAATCGCAACCGCAAAAGCGCATCCAACGTCTATGGAAATCCTATTGAGGAGCCGTCGACCACCATTGCAACAACGACAACAACAGCCATACCGACTGCTACAAACGCAGTCACAATACCACCATAACCGACTGTACCACAACCAACCAAAACAGCAAAGAGAACAGCCACAAAAACAACAACTAACGCAACTACAGCCACAGCAACCACAACAACTGCAACAACCACAAAAGGCAACATTAAGCTGTAGTTGTAGTAGTTATAATGACGAAATTAGTTATATGCCTATTATTTTTCGGACTATTCACCATCCAAACGGTTGGCCATATAAACAGTGACCCAGCGCCAGGCCGTTCGCCAGGACCACCTCCGCGCAAACGAAGCAGCAGCCTCGCTGCAGTGCCGCCCGTTGTGCTAAACGAGTCCATCGTAAAAAAAGAAGTTGCAACCGCCACCATTGTCACCGTCTCCCCCACTGTGATTGCAACGGCGGCGTTGAATCAGCGCCACAGCCAAAACAACAAAGACCAACATGCGACAAGCCACAATTACGGCAATAACAATAACAAGAATAGGGATGTGAGTGCAACTCAAAAAAGTAACAGCAATAACAACGAACAATTAGTTTCCGGTGCCGCACAGTTAACCAACACCGACGAAATTAACATCACTTTAAACCAATTAGCCTCGAGCAATAAAGGTGGCACATACGATAATGAGGGGCGCAAAGTGGAGGAGATGCGGATGGTGCAGGAGGTAGCGCAATTAAGTGGAATAACAAAAAAGTCTATAACAAACACAGCAGCTGCGTCAGCGCTAATTGCGCAACAGGCGAAAACGAATACGATCATCAATACTAGATCCTGTCACGATGGATTCAGTGATTTCCTGAACGATGTGGTGGACGTAGAAGAAGAGGAGCAATCGGCAGTAGATGGCGAGGAGAATTATCATGGACGCACACCGCAAAGCGTCACACAGATGGGACATCATTTGTCAATAGATTTGCAATTGGAACATCAAGTTTTTGAAACATCAGCACTCGGCATCAATTGCGGTTTGATGTATCAAGGTAAGTGGCAAGGTGGTTTGAGGGGTTTCTATATTTTTTGCATTGAAAAATAAATGAACATTTTTCTTGTCATGTGGCGTTAAATTTGATAATGTGGCAAGAAGCACGAAGTTGCTGTACAGTCGCCGTCGAGCGGTTGATATTAATACTCAATTACACATGGTGACTTTTTTTTTACGAAATTTACAATGTCTACAATAATTTTTGACGCAAGGCTAGATTTTTTATTTATTTTGAAATGTATTGGATAAAGGGAAGAGTAGTCAAAGCAATAGAAACTATTGCCTGTAATTTCGGAGACCACCAAATCTCATCATCAGATTTATTTTTAAACTCTGTCCGAGTTTGAATTCACGACCTCGGACTTGCCTAGCAAGTACGCAGCCAGTGGTTTGTTTGTAATATACTACTCAAAGTTCAAATTTGTACACAACTTATAAAAATGCAACAAATTGTAAATAAAATTTAAAAACTTCTAATTTGAATCTTTAGAAAAATTTTGGGTATGGAGTTTTATACCTCATTTAATTAATTTGATGTGGCTAAATATTTCGGGTGATTTTTAGCAATTGTCTCCAAAAAAATGCATACCCAAAATTTACATAAAAAATCTTAATAAAAGGTTAAAAAAAAATTGCAGAAGTTTTATAAATTTTGTCAGCTGTTTGAGTCACTGTATTCACTGTATGTAATTTTGGTGTGCCAGAAAACTTAGATAGGTTCTCCAAACGATCCAGCAATATCTCTGAGAATGTATTGACTTCTCGACGGTCACATGCGGGTTTTACGATCCCAAAAAGCGTCCGTTTTGTTTGCTTAGGCGAAACAGCCAAATACTCCAGAAAATCTTAGGACGAACATCAGTAAAAAATGCATAACTTTTTGCCAGTGGTGCATAACCCCATGGAGAGGAGCCATATAACGGATTCAAATGTTAATTTAATATTGATCGTCATTTAGCATATACAATACTCAAAATATAAGTAATAAAATTTACAGATTTCTTTTCCATTAATGCAAAATATATTATCAAAGAACATTCGGTGATTTATTTTGGACCATCTTGCCTTTATATGTACTCGTAGCCGTAAATCTACGGTAAATTTTCAAAAAATCCCTTCAAGTATGCATCGTGCGATTCTGCTCAAAAATTCCGTGAAAGTTTTTGATTCCGGAAATTCGAATGCAGAAAAAGTTTTACAAAGCTAACTGTGCATAGTATTTGCATCCATTAGCTGCTCAAATCAACTTCTCTGCCATAGTTAACAACCGAAAATGGTTGAGTAGCTGCTCATTAAAATTATTCCCATTCATGTCACGTGTTGACTTTGCTGGGGACAATTAATGATTTATTGAACACAATTGCCTAGAACAGCAGCTAAGGGATAGCAGAGATAAATTGCTTCACATTTGCCGCACAGCCATCGGCAATTGGTTGCCACCAGATATGCCTATACACATTTTGATGGAGCCCTCTATGCCGAATAAAATCTCTATACTAAAAGGGTATTGTAAATCCATAGATGTTCATTGACATGACACTTGTTGTCATCGCTGCAATCGATGTACCTATAGAAGTTAGGTAACATTTTCATTTTATATCACTTTTTCTATTTGGCTTGCAGTCAGAAATAGGTGCTTGCATTAGGGTGCTCCATTAAAAATTAAATTTCTGTACAGAATATTTTCTTTTTACTCACAAAATAAAAATTAAAATATCCACAGTGGCATTGGTATTAAAGTTTTATTATAAAAATATAGCACATTTTATAACATAAACGGTTTAAAAATATCACGTTTTATACAAAATTCGAAAAACCTTAAAATTGCGATCAAACTTTCTAATCGTAATTTTAGTCATTTTTCGTGTAAGCAGTTCGTAGTTTATTTAATTTTACAACAATAAAATTCAAGCTTCAAGCGGCTGAGAACATCCGTTGATTAAAAAAAAAATTTGTAGTAAAGGCAATGAAAATTTTTATTTACTTGAAGCTTGCCCTTTAAAAGTTTTAAAATTAAATCAAAATCTTTTGAGGTTTCGTAAATTTTGTATAGTTTGAATTTTTATTAAAAAAAAATTAAGAATGAATAAAATAATAAGAAAGATTTGGAATATTATTGAAAGATGTAGATGGCTTCCCGGTTTGTGTCCAAAGCAGATTTCAGATTTCAAAAATAGTCGTTAAAGCACGATCATAAATATATGAATAGCATTTTCACAAAAAATTTCCTAAATTTCAACCTCAACGTCAATACTACTCTAGTGGAAGATATCATATTTAAATTTCGGTTCCGATTGAGACGGTTAAGGCGTTAAATTAAATAAAAAATAAAGCGAATAAAATTTAATAACTTTCATCGGTTAATCTGAACTTTGACTTCCGCGCGACATGCCTTAATTTCGTCTCCAGTCGAAACCAAAATATATATTTGATATCTTTGGTTTTGGTATTACCGATTAAGGAGGTGAGGCTAAAAAAATAATTAATTTGATTTTTTTTTTTTACCACCACCCTAATGTACATATGTATATACTACTCTTTGGTCCATGTCAATATTTCCAGCATGTCAGACATTCCTCTGCGTGCTTCTACTTATAAATACCTAGGTATGTACTTTGTGCAAATGCAACAAGCATTCACTACCAATTTTGATGGGCATAGTAAATTGCGATTTGATATTTTCAAGTTGACAGCCGAGTTGGCAGCAGCTCACTCAATTCTACAATGCAATTTCACAGTTATGCACTTATGTCACCTATGGTAGTTGTGAATTTTAAGTACATAGCAAATAGTACGACGACGTGTAGGAAAAATATTTTGCATTAAATCGGTCTGGCATTCTAATCGTACTACTTAAATACCTTAATTAAAAAAATAAAAATGTTGACCTATCCTAAGACCTATATGCTAAGAAAGTTGCATGCAATACCGCCATTAGACTAAATTCAATTCAGAAATGGGCACATCATTACATCCATCACAGTTAAATAATGGCCCAACTCACAGAACTGCCTATGTTGACCGACCACGGCTTCTGACCGGCTCTACCGAAGGCAAATTCATGACCCCGCTGCTCGAAAAGGAAGATTGTAGATGGGATGCGATTAGGAAAAGTGTTCCATTTATGTTTACATGGATGGGACGAATCTTGACGGGAGAATTGGTGGAGGGTATTTTCGGTACAACTGGCTTCAGCTTCAGTCTACCTGATTACTGCAATGTTTTTCAGGTAAAACTTATGGCTATCTTGATGTCGCTAACAAGAAGCCCGCCAAGATTAAATTTTTTAAAGAGATGATTGAGACATTCCCAACACAAATGGGGACGACTCTGCCGGAAAGTAATATTAGTGGTTCGCCTAGCATCCTTCTACAGATATGTAAGCTATTGTTAAACCCAAAATTTGTTAAAATCGCGAACGGCAGGTGTAAGTCTGAATCCACTTTCCAAATTGCAAGGGCACTCTGGCCATCGATGAGTGACCAACGAACAAAATCTCTACTCGCCTTGGGGAGACAGAAATTAGGAGGCCGACTGCAGTCCTCCACACTCAACAGGCCCCAATACAACATCACAATGAGCCCTGAGCCTAAGTGTGTCTCTCTAGAGAGTGCCGCCTACCCCAAGCTATCCTAAGAGGTTCCGCTATGATCATTTTGAATTCAAGTGAAAAACTCTACGAAACGTTGTCATGGTAGCAGGGGCGTGGCTTCGAAAATTAATGTGAAGCATTGTGTGAGTACAATTTTTAAAGCATATGCACAAGTCGCCCCCTTAAAATTTTGGTATGAGAAAACAGCTAAAGTAGAGAAGCACAGTAGGCTATGTTAGACCATCATTCATAAAATGTGGTAACGCTTTGTGAGCACCATTTTAAAGCTGATTTAAAATTATTTTAAGACTCACTTAACATTTCAAGTCTCTAATCAGAGCCTTATATAAGTCCGATATTATGTACCCCATCATCCCAATCAACCTGTACTCACGATAATATTGTGTAAAATTCAGGTCCTGCTTTTCCCTTTTTTTTAGTTTTCGAGATACAAAGCGGCCATTGGGGAATAACGTTCAACATTTAAAACAAAAATAAAACTATAATGCAACATCAGTTTTTTTTTTTAAAAAACAGCTACATTTCGAAAGCTTCAAACAGTTTTTTGCAAGTTTAAAAAATACAGCTTGGGAAAAACCACTATAAATGACAGTATATAAAAATACGATTGTGCTGTTAATTTTAGTGCATTGTGTTCTTACTTTAACGATCTGTTTCCACTGTTCATTATTACAAAATCGCTCTTTAATACATTTTTTTGGATAAGAAAATTCTAAAAAATTTCGGAAAATTCTGATTAAAAAGTCTAAAATTTTGATGACCATTTTTATGAAGTTTGTTAAATTTTGTGCAAAGTTCGCAACATTGATTTCTATTGTTTTTTTTTTATATTGAACTATATTTTTATCAAAAAAAAAAAAAAACAACTACAAACAAAATATAGCAATGAAAACATTGTAAGTAATGTAAAGAAAACAATCACTGTGTCTATACTCCTATGTGTCACTGATTTTATATAACTATGTATGTATTCAAAAAAAAGATGGCTGAATTAAAATATACACAGTGCCGGAAAAAAGTATTGGCGCAGTATTTTTTTTCCATTATTCAAAATGTGTTTCATGCTAAAATTATTTCGCTAATTTCTTATCAAAATGTAGCTTATTTTTATAAAAGACATAGATAAAAAAAATTCAGCAATTAAAAAAATAATTGTCATCAAAATGTTAAGCTTTTTAATCCGAGTGTTTACATAAATTTCGAGTACTCCGCTTTTCTTTAGTATAACAGGCTGCAAATTTTAAGTGGTTAAACACTCCCGATAACTTTTAACAATTTTTTTTCACCGGTAGGGTTACCCATTTGATTAGTATAAAAATAAATTTGCCTCGCACGTTATTTGGCAAAAAAAAAATGCTCAAAAAAAACTTTCACTTAATTATATTTAAATGGTCTACAAAATTTCTAATTAAAAAGTATGAAATGTAAATGAATTTCTTTTCAAATTTGGTGCATTTGTGTGAATTTTGTATAAAGCTGGAAATTTATACTTATATGGATTTTATTATAGGTATAAGGAGTGCTTTATGAAATTTTTAAACGGTTTACAATCATTTTCTTTTGAATAAAATTTTCCTTTTTCAATGGCATCAACATATGCCGGTATTTATTTTCTGATCTTCATTTTTTTTAAAGCTCCAAAAATTCCAATTAAAATGTTTAAAAACGAACTAAAGAATATCAAATAATTGTTCAGTGACACACCTAAGATTGCTTTTGCTTTGCCATTCTTTCGCCGAAAATTGATACTTTGAAGTTAAAATAGCTACAAAAGTTCTTACTTTTAAATTCTTTATTATATAACCACTGCCATTTAACACTACATTCATCATTAGGCCTGTTTTTTTGTAACCGACTAACAAGAGAATGCTCCACGCGGATACAATTTCCCTTTCGTTGCAAAAGCAACCCTGTTAGTATCTTTTATGAAACATGCGATTTGTTTGGTTGTATTTGAAATTAAAAAACGTTGTGCTTGTAATTTTTTGTTTGATTTGATTTTATGTATACTTAAAAATACTACATCAATAAAACGGGGATTGAGCGTTGGACTGAAAATTTCCTTATATTTTCTTGTGACTCTTAAATAGCGACTCTTAATAGCGCAGCTGTTTTACTGCAAATGTGTTCCAAATTTGGTGAGTTTGCCTTTTCAGCAAAAAAAATTACATAACTCCGAAGATTGGTTTACTGCCACGCCCACTCGCACCCAAGTAAATCGCATGCCGGCTTTCAAAGAGACACATACATATGATAAGTAAAAATTTATACAATATTTAAATTAATAAATATTCCCAAATGTTCGGTGAAAGTTCGGCTTTTATTTATTTACTTTGATGGTCGAAGCCGAAGCCGAGCCCGAAGTTCGGTCGTTATCTAATTATCTTGCTAAACATGAACGCCTTCTTTTACTCTGAGTACTAGTAAAAGGGGAGTACTTGGGAATGTTATATCTTTGTAATAAATCAGATGTGGCTCTGACCAAGCTTCGAGAACGAGCCTTGTTGTACATCTTTTTTCTTCTAATAGTCACCCATATCATTATAATCTAATTCAAATTTAATTTCTGCCTAGTTAGTAGGACGGTAGCAGTGACTTTTCTCCGTATTCAAATGCTTTAGAGTCAAATTAAGCTTTGTCACATTTATAAATTTTACGTAATTTTACTCAAGAGCGTACATGGTGCAAAAATAAATATCTATCGTATTTTTTTTTTATTTTTTTTTTTTGCTTACATTTCTAGTGCGTCTAATGACACACGCTAAGCCATCAACGCCCAAAGCAGCTGGCCGGTCGACGAGAGCTGATGCCACACTAACGCAGCCATTAAACAACACTTCTTTCGCAGAAGCAGAAGAAACTACAGAGGATACAAGTACAAAAGCGAAAGCGCACAGCCAGGAAGACGTCAGGGACACCAATACTGGCAACGATGATAATGACAATAGTAATTTCAGTGGCGATGGCAGCAAGCTACACTACACCGGGGAATTTTTCGTTGAAACACTTTCGACATTAAGCGGTCGTGAACGTGGTAGTTTTGTTGATCATCATACAGTGGGCAACAAGTTGCCAATTTCATGGTTCAGTTCGCTTCAGCGGAACGATGCTAGCCGTGATGATGTTGACGATGAACGGCGAGATTCCATGGGTGAAACAAATGATTTCGATTCCGCCACATCAACATCGGATGAGGATAATTTCACTTTCGGTCATGATTATGAAGCCGCTGCCTATGGTCACATTCACTTTCAACAACAACAACAACAGCAAGCGTACGCAACCAAATGGTTACAACAAAGTTGGGATAAAGCGAATAATCGACGGTCACAAAATAATAGTAGTCGGAATTCTAGAAAAATGTGCCCAGAAAATAAATGGCATGGAAGCACAAACAGCCAACAACAACAAAAAAAACAGCAGCAGCGGCAGCCAACGAGTAGCGGGAGTAGCAATGAGAAGCAATCTGGTAGTGGAGCTGGTGGTGTGGGGAGTGGAAATGCGAAAGGCAGGCGCAGCGAAATTGAGAACGAAGTGCACACAGAATCTTTAGGCTTTTGGATGTTAAATGAGCTGTGCGAGCAAGACGACACCATCGAATTCAGGTGAGTCAACTAAAATTTTCTATAAATAGCCTTAAAAATGTGAGGTATCGGTATATAACTTTATATAAATATCTGCTTCTGAACATGGAATTTACTTGTCACTGCAGAAATGCTAGTAGCGTTGGCAGTACTCTGCTCTCCATTGATTCGTGATTATCTTCTCTGCTGCAGATGAAGAAAACCGAGAAGTAATCAAAATTATATCGACATCTTTATCCTTTAAATATTACGGTAACCCCGCGCACTGTCTTAATATGCTCGCCAACTAGTTTCATCAAGTTCATGTTGTTTTACCTTTAAGGCGGGAGGTCTCTAATACTGTGGTTCATATTGCAGCTTCTTAAATTTTTTCCACACCAACTAATTCATCACTAGCATGTTACTCAAATAAAGAGTGGTTCATGTAGTGGTTTATTTAAACAAAAATAAATCTGCCTCTATCTCAGGAATGGCTTGCTCGGCATTGCCCTAAGCGTCAGAATCGTTATGGTATCACACAAAATTCTGACTATGTCCAATCCGAGTTGGCCACTTGGCATCGCCTAGACAAAAAATCGACTGTGTGATATCACACGATATTCTGGTGAATATTATCTAAATTCATGTGTTCTATTTCCGGCTTATCGTCTCTCGCCTTTGGCCGAAATGCTGCTGAACGGATTTAAGATGAAAAATTTGCCAATGAGACCACTGCTCCAAGATTCCCACAAAAAGTTCACTCTCGCACTCTCTGAGGATGCATTGACTTCTCGATGATCACGGGCGAGCTTTCCGATCCCCAGATGCGGTAGTTTTTCTTGTTAACATAGACGTCGATATGAAAATGCGCTTCGTATCTCAATTTTTCAAGCACAATCGTTGTCCATTTCGAACTGCTCTAAGGCTTAAATTGAGGAGCCATAACGGAGCGGATGGTCGTGTACCTTCAATTTCTAAGCCAATTGGGCCTTGGAATAATAGGACGTCTGAGTAAAAAAAGTCGCAACAATATACTCCAGGACATAGTCGCTCCCTCTCAGCTACGGCAGCCATTATGCTCGTCAGTCGGCGGGAACCGTGAGTGTTGTCCACTAGTATGTCGATTTTACAAACAACAGCCGCGATGGGTACCTGATTTCAACCAAAACTTCTTTAAAATAAACTCATTGTTTGGCCTACACAACATTGACTTTAAAAATAAGTTTGCATTATTTCCAAACGTTGCTCATGCGAAAGATCTCGCGAGGCAGTTCGTGCTACACGTCTGCAATGGATATTGGTTTAGCTCTGAAAATGGCATTCGTGGGGCAAGGGTCTGTGAAGATGTTGATGTGGATCAATGTTGTAGGTAATTTATTTGGTAGCATCAACGAAAAAATTATTTCAGATCATATTGTTGTACTCTTTAAACAATTGATGATTGGGAGACAGCACAAATTACATCCCTTTTCTCTCTGAAGTGCAACTGATTTCAGCTCGCAGCGTGATCAGCCAGTTACTTTGTAAGGTGATATTATTGGTTCTTTGCCGACAAGCAATTGTGGCTATGTGCGCTGAGAAGAAGTGCGTTCGGTAGATGACGACATCTAGAATTTTAGGATCTTTAACCGGAGAAATTGGTTTGCTCACTGTAGACTTACATAATTTCTTTGTCCCATCTTGTCGATAGAGTTTCCAACAAAATTACTTCTAGGTTTGCAAATTTCTCAAAATTATATCAAATATTTATATATTTTGACATCTACTATTCAGTACTAACTGAGTTTGATAATAATGAACATGCACGAATGCCCATTTTTTACTGAACAAAGCCCTATGTCCACCTTTTTTTTATTTATTTATTTACTTACATATTAATGATTTAGTCAATGAAAAACAATTTTCTTACAGGCTGTAGTAAAACTTCAAGTTTGTTAATAAGAGCGCTAGACATGTATAAACATAACCTTAGAAAAGTAAGGGAAATTAAAAATAAGAGTTCAAAATATTGGCGAATTCATATTTTTTTAAAGAAAAATAAATTGAGATAGAACTCGAGATATTATTTAATTCTTTAAGAGCGCATGCAATTGGTACAATTTGTGTATTTCGTTCATATTCGGTTTTCCAAGTACCCTCCTAAAAAGGCAAAAAAGACGCGTAGGCTCCGCTGTGGAATGTTGAAATTGATACGGTCTAATCAAAAAGTGCAATCTAAAGAGCCTCTAACAACATTGACATAAAAGACAGTAAGAGTGTAGATCTCCTAGCTTCCAACACTATAAAGTTTATTAGAACCAATCAAGAGTTGTAAGAACGCATAGGTGCAGAAAAGTTCAAAGATCGCTAAGCAAACTTAAGGAACACTTTCTGTACTCCCTCAATGCGATTAATAGAATTGAGGTGAAATGGGCTCCAAATTAATGTACCGTATTCGAACGTGTGTAGCGGTTTAAGGGTATACGAATCAGAGAATTTTGCGCAGTTTCGTCTAACAGAGCCCAAAGTTGAATAAGATTTCCTATTTTCTATTAAATGTGAAATTCGATTTAAAAAAATTATGCCGAAATCTTTTGATTCCAACAATTTCTAGCAAAGAGTTGGATATGCTGTAACGAGTCAACAAAACATTATGAAGTTTTGCAAAAGTTAATTTTGGAGCATTTCTTAATATTCAAAGAATGGTAATTTTTAGTGCACCAGGTATGCAAGTTATCAACGTCAGATTTAAGTTTACACATATCGCTCAGATCTTTTATGAGCAATCTGCTACACCCACCCTTTTCTGAATAAAGTTCTATGCCCGCTCTTTACTGAACAAAGTGCTTTCTCCAATTTTTACTGAACGAATTTATCTGCCCACCTTTTAAAGAACAATGTCCTATGTCCACTTTTTACTAAACAATCCCACTCTTTACTGAACAAAGTCCTAGGTTCACTTTTTAAGGAACAAAGTGCTATATCCAATTTTTACGGAATTAATTTTTTTATCCACCTCTTACAAAATTCATTCTCCAGTTTTTACAAAAAAAAACTTTCATTTGCTCTTTTTACTGAACAGCAGCAGATTGTCCTGATATATCAACCTCATACTGAAACCAAGTTCTATGTTCAGTTTTAACTACACATTTTTTGTGTTCACCTATTTACGTGCCATTTATTACTGAATCAAAGTACCTGTTCACCTTACCAGATAACCAGACTTGCATAACAGAATACCAATTTGCAGATAATGTTGTTTACTTGCACAAATGTTCACTAAACAACCACTGCACTCGCACACACACACACACACACACACACACATCCACACAGATGCAAATACATAAATGTCGGCATTTTCTGAACCATATAACTAAGAATCTTGTCTTACTATTCCTCGTCTTCTTCATTTGGATGTTGGGCAGAAAGGCAATTCACAAAATTATATGAGCTGTAATGTGCGGATAATTGTAGGTCATAATTGTAACGTTACAAACGAAATGAGCAAAGAGGAGCAGTTAATTCATTTTGCTCTGTTGAGGAAGCAACATTGCGTCCATTTGATTAAATCATCATTCGTTACTGAATCGCTTTTAATTGGTGGATGATGTGTTTGTGAAGTGCGTACTTCCTGGAATGAACGGCATCATTAACTGTTTTATACGCAAATAACGTACAACCAATTTGTTAATATTATTCAATTTATTTTGACTTGCTGCTGTTGGATGCACACGATCCGTGTTTGATAAAGCAATGAGATTATGGATTATCGAGAAGGATTATACAGACGATTTTGACTTTTACTAAGTTCATGCGTTGTTCATTTTACGAAATCTGTTCATGAATTTATGTGGTGTTTACGCAGCCAATTTCAACTAGAACTTATGATTTCGACAAACTTAGTATTTCATTGCAATGAAGTACGTGAAAAAATCTAATAATAATATTAAAAAACGTAGATTACAGAGAAGTTCTATGGCGTTTCATTTCCTCTGGCAAGAACTCTCGTCCAATTCAACACACACAGAAACTAATTGGATCTAATCTGATCTAATGTCAACCAATCGATTTTAATGTCAATCAGCAAAAGTCAAATTAGTTCAGGTAGGGTGAATTAGAAGCGATTTTCTGTTGAAGGAACGATGGGATGCAGAAAAATATTTTGGTAGGGGTTTACGCAAATTTAAATAAAAAAAAAGGAAACTAATTTCAAGATACTACTACAGTTTTAAGATTTTGGTACAGAAGTGTATTTTCGACTCACCTACAAAGAGTTCCTTAAAAAGTTGCACGGCATTTTGTTTCATGTGGCACGTAGTTTTGGCTTTTTCCGCCGCACTAAAAAAATATATCAAATTAGAATCTAATTCAAATCAGAGAACGTCAAATTTGTTCTGGTATGGTGAAATGTACATAATTTTTGCACAATAAATGAAAATGAAATGTTCAAAATTAAGTATGCGTTCTTGTATTTAATCCATCCGTCATCGTCCTTGGTGATTTACTTCAAAAGCATTCTCACCGTAAACCGGTATTACAGCTTTTGGCCGATGTTTCGAAGCCGCCAAGATCGGGACACTACAAAATATAGCTCTCATACAACTAATATATAATTCCGCTACTAAAGCAGCTAAGAATATAGAACGTTGTACTCCTGAACTGTCTTTATTTATTTATAACAAAAAAGGCATCACATAGAGCCACTTACCAGCGAGCAGGTTACCGATTAAATGGATAAATTTGCTTGCACAGCAGAATGTTCGGCGCCTACTCAGAGTTAAAATTATTGAACCTAGCAATTATTCAGGGTTAAACTTTGAAGTTTGTGACATTTTGTCACAAGAAAAAAATAAATTTGTCAAACAATTTTGTTTTTAAATAATCGAAAAAATTACGACAATGATGAAGAAGCCATCGAATACGTTGGCTCCAATTAATTTAACAGAGATTTGGCCAAGCGAGACTAGAGACCAAGCATACCAAGAATTTCGTTGTTATACTGGAACCTCCAAAAATTAATAATTAAAAAATTAAATTCATAAAATTCAAAGGAAATGTCAAAAAAGAAAAGTACATAGCCTGGGTTATTGTAATTATGCGATGCAAGATAATGTCTCGTATATGAAATTACAAATTTAACTCTGAGTTACTTATTCCTTGGGCCATAGTGTATTTCCGCAATAATTACACAGTGCAACAAAATTAATGAAATGTTGAATCCCTGAGGTGCCATAGAACTTTTCTATAGTCACAGTAAAGATGAAGTGAACTCTAAAGTTAGAACAGTTTTCTGACATCATTTTCAATGGGATATCTGCTGCAACTAACTTTAGGGGCATCTTTATCTCGACGATGACAAAGGGGCATTGTTTTTTAATAACAAAAAGCTTATAAGTTTCGGACTAAGTCGAATCATACATAAATAAGCAGTTTCTGGAAATCTTAACTACAGAATGGACAGAATGGATTTTTATACATATTTTACTTTTTGTTGACGAATATAGTATACGTATACATACCGTACACTTATTTATATTGTCATTGTCATCTAAGTGCGACTATATAGGAATTTCAAATTACACTAATGGCCCATTTTTCTAATACCTTTACGGATTTTCTATTCCAGCGCCTTTGGTTAGTAAAAGTACTTCTCGTCGCACCCACATTACATTTCTAATTTCATCAAAATCAGATTAAAAAACCAGAGATTTTCTTTATAACTGGCGTCTAGCGCCACCTAGCGCATCTATTTTTTCATAAAAGTACTTCTTTTGCACCAGCTTCACATTGTTTTAATATCATCAATGTCAGACCATAACTACGGACTTGATCCATTCTAATTCCAGAATAAATCTATTTTAGCGCCACTTATCGGATTGAATTTTCACACAAGTATTTTCCGTCGCACGTTTCACGTTTATAATTTTATCAAAATCGGATTATACAGATTTTGTCTCTAGCGCCAGCCAGCGCAATTATTTTCCATAAAAGTATTTTTTATTGCACCAGCACTATAACTTTCTAATGTCATCGATATCGGGCCATAAATATGAATTTTATAAATATCTCGAATTATGCGCCACCTAGCGGATTATCCTATGTCCGTGCCACGTGCCTAGGGAATACACTGTCCAAATTTGGTTGAAATCATATTAGTTTTTGAGTCAACCTGTCACAAAAAAAACGGCTAAATTTAATTATATATGTAGATTCTGAGATAATATAGGAAAAGCAATATACGAAATCATGCAAAACTATTTTGAATATTTATATATCTTATTTTGAAATGTTGTTGATATAGATTTACTTTTAATTTAAGTTAACGAACTTCATAATCTGTTTAACAGTTTCTTTAGATATGATAAAAATTATTATATTGTACATAGCATGCTACAAATTTACTAAGCCATCGATAAATAATATTTTGAGATTGAAATTACAAGCTTTTTTTTATAATAATGTTGAGTGAGAAAATATTTTTTAACTCTAGACTTAAATATGTACCTCGAAATTTATATTTAAAAAAAAGTTTTTTCATAATATTTAGGACGGAAAAAAATTTGCTAAGTCTTGAAATATGGAACTATTTCGGGCCTAGTTTGGGACCACTTCAAGACTGGTTCCCAAGTAGTCCTAAAAAGGTGCCGAATTGATGAAGAACTTTTCTCGAAATCATCACGAACTAGGCCAGAAAAGGACCCGAAATAGTTTGATGCTTAAAGATTAAGCAATTTTTTCCCACTCGAATTTATTATCAAACGATTTTTATATAATATTCGTTTCAAGATAAAAGTCTTGTGAAGACTTAAAAAAATTGGCCACTCATAATTGTTATGAAGAGACTTTTGTAATATAAGTCTGAAAATAATAATTAACGATGACGTCAAAAATTTATCTCGCTGGTAATTATTATGAAAAGAATTTTATGATATAAGTCTCGAACTAGTTACGAAATTATTCCGAACTTAGCTGGAAATGTGTCATATTTCAAGACTTTAAAAAAATTACCCCACTCATAATTATTATCAAAAGACTTTTATAATATAAGTGTCAAGATAAAACTCAGGTCAAGTGTCAACATAAAAGACTTTTATAATTCTTACGAAAATTTTATTATTATTATTTATAACAAAAAAAATGTTACTTCAAATGTGTTAAAAAATAATTATCCCTGTAGTAATCATAAAAACTAATAATCATTATTTAGAAGTTAAGGTATGAATATACTCGTAAATATATACAGTGACTCACAGTAAAGATACAGTACAGTGTGCATAGTTCATTCAATAAAATAAACCATAAAAATCAAAAGTTTAAGCTTTGTAAAAACTTTAAGAAACTCAAATGAGTTTGAAAAAATCGACGTTGAAATTCTATTCAAATATAGTAATAAAGCGCAATTTTCATTGGTTTTTAATAATTTGTTTAACGACAGTCTTGCGTGAAAAACTTCTGAGAATATATTGAAAGTTTTAATATATTTTTTGAAGTTTTTTAAATTTTTCTAAAATATTTACAAAGTTTAAAATTTTGATTAGTCGGCATGCCGTTAATTTTTATCGCTGCAAATTCGTACCAAAAAGATCGTACAGATGCTTTATGTTTTTGACTGAATTACATTATTACAAACAATTAAACAAAAACAAATTTAGCATGACAAATGTTTTCAATACAGGAAAAAAAATACCACTACACCATTTTCATTGTGAGCCGCTGTATAGTTGTATTTTTCTAAATGCTTTATTGTTATTTTTGCACAAACCACGCTATTACAAAATTTTCAAACAAATACTGTTTTCAAACTTGCCTTTTCCACGTTTCAACTTTTCTTACCACTGCGGTGTCGCATTAAACTCAAAGAAAAGATATTTTATGGCGAAAACTTTAAAACTTGAACGGCTACAAAATGAAAAACTTTCTGTCATTCGCATCCTTTCTCTTTTTCTTTGGATTCTTGCAGAGTGTTTTTTCGTGCAACCTTTCAGAGTGACGGTGCTGATGACATCAACAACAACAACAATGCTAGCGTAAAACTTGAAGCACAACATGTAGTGTTCAAAAAAACTTTTAAATTTCAATTACGTAAAGGTGAGTAGCGTTGCAAAAACAAACAAAAACAAAACAACGTATGTATAACAGTATTTTAGTAACCAGCAATATTTATCAACAACAATAAGTTCAAGTAGTAAACGTTTGACTATTTTAATTGTTAGAAATTTATTATCGTGGATGTTGTTTTATCTTTGCCTACATATGTACATACATACTTAATTATTTACATACCCCCTTAGCCTTCCCAATTGGAAATGTTGGCCATGCTATGGCTGTGAGAATTATAACAGAATATAACAAAATATCAACATTTTTCATTATTAGTTTATTTTTCAGAAACCGAAAATGGTAGCAAACTTGATTTTTCGGATAAAAAAAAAACATTGGGAAGATTTCGTTAAAAAAAATACCGATCTAATAATCCTTTTTTGGCACATTCTACCCAAATCTGAACATATTTTTCTAAGAAATTTTTTTTTTTTTTTTTTTTAAATTATTGCATAACAATTTTTACGATTTTCATATTTTCTATCGTATGTGGTCGATATTTCATGATTTTTATATTTGATCAAGTTTGTTCTTTTTTTGTAATTCTTATTTTTATAATCAAGCTTAACCGATAATTTGTGGATTTTATTTTTTTGACTTGTTCGATATTTTTACAGTTTAATTTTTTTTTTGATTAAGTTTTGGAAATATTTTGCAATTCTTTTTATCAAGTTTGTTCGATATGTTTACAGTTTAATTTCTTCGTTCAAGTTTACACGATATTTTGTGATTTTTGTATCAAGTTTTATCGATATTTACTTTCGTTATCGTTATTTTTACTCTTAATTTTTTTGTTTAAATGTGCTTGATGTTTTGTGATGTCTATGAGGCCGATATTTTTTCAATCCAATTTGATCGATATTTTTTTATATATATTATTTCGGTTAAAAATAATCGTTATGCTTGGATTCAAGTAGATTCAGAAAAACATTTTTTTCAATTATGGCAACAACAACAATTATAAAACTTGTTGCTGTGGTTGTTTTTATTGTTGTCGCCGATAACTTTTTTGCGTTTAATATAATCGATATAATTAAAATCTACTTTTAGCGATCCAAACAATTTTAATCCAATTAATCCAATTAAAAGGATTTTTTATTTTGGTTTTAAAAATTTCCCATTACTGTCGAACACTATTTTCATAAGTACTTTCAATCATGCTTTCATCATGCCATGTGCCGACAAGTTTTTTGCGTTTATTATGATCGATAAAATTTAAATCCACCAATAACGATCAATTTCCGATCACATGGAAAGGAATAATGATTATTTTTGATCGAAAAAACTAAAGCTATCGATACTATTTAGTCGAAAAATTAATCATCGCGAAATATCGATAAAATATTATCGAAAAATTCAAAATCACAAAATAACGATCAAATTTGATCGAAGCAGTTTCAATTATAACGATCAAATGTGCTTGAAAAATCTTAAATTCCAGAATAACAATTATTTTTGAACGAAAAAACTAAAACCGCAAAATATCGTTACAGTTTGATCGAAAAATCGAAAATCACGAAATATCGATGAAGTATTATCGAAAAAGTAAAAATTCTACAATAAAAATCAAATTTGATCGAAAGACTTTTAATCCAATTATAACGACCAAATGTGATCGGGAAATTTTCAATTCCAAAATAACGACTATTTTTAATTGACAACCAAAAAATTTCCAAAATGTCAATCAAATTTGATCAAAAAAGTGTAAATCGCGAAATATCGATCAAATATGAAGGAAAAAAATAAAAATCATAGAATAACAATCAAACGTGATGGAAAAATAAGTGTGAACCCAATTATTTACAACGATTGAATAGTAATTCTTTTTATAAAAATTCTAACCGTTACGGTACTGTTTTTTTTTCAATGTAAATTAGAATACGAAATTCCCCTCTTGAACAAGCGTCGCCAATTTGTGGTTCACTAACTATCCGAAAACGAAAAGTTCGGAAATGATAAATTCTTAAATTTTCACTTTATTATTTTTACTTCTCTCCTCCACAGACTGCCAATTGCTGTTGCGCGAAGTTACCAGAGGATCTTTGGATTACACAGCACTTCCATTGTACAGCATAGATTGCACTGTACATTTTCCCCCATATCGGCTCTTCGAGACTGATAACCCATCAGTGCCTGTGAGCCGGGAAAATAACGATGTCCCACCGGCCGGTATACTCGTTGAACTGCAAAGACTGAATGTACCCTGTAATAGTGGCGGCTATATTCGTTTCAACGATCGTTCGCAGCTGTGTGGCAAACTTGAAGAACTGAACGGTGCCGATCGTAGCTATCACTTCGATGTGCGTAGTCGCACCACAGTACACTTCCACAAAAGTCCGATGTTCAGTCTGAGCTACAAACTCGTCGACTACTGTTACAATGTTACGACGAGTAATCCAACTGGCGAATATTATGTGCGTCCGAGCATGCGCGATGCGGTTGAATGTTACTTTCGTATCCACCTGCCATATGGCAATCGTATTAGACTAACACTCGTAACGAACAACGACAGTGCCATATTGTCACCAAATGACGGTATTCAATTAAATGCTGCCGGTGAGCAGGACACTCTCAATATCTATACCCGACAGGGCGTACAAATCGATACGCAGCACATAAATGTGACGACCAGTAGCGGCGGGGGTGGTAGCAGCAAAACGAATTTTCCCAAACCAACAATGTACAGGCGTGCCGAACCCAAACTGGCGGCGAGAACTGCTGATAGCTCAAACACATGGAACACTTTGTACAATCAAACGCGGGAGCATATTAACAAACGCTCTACTAGTGCCTTGGATGGATTTCTAAGGCTCATGGAAAATCAAGTAAGGCACTTTAATATCGCCAGTGGTGGCAATTCCATGCAAACAGCCACTGTAAGTCCAATATGTGATGGTGTTGTAATGAAAATATTTGAAGATGATTCCCTTCGTTGGTCATATTGTATTAACGATACGAATAGCATGCGTGCGTTCATTCTAATCTCAACTGGAAACACATTGAGTGTGCAGCTCTTCAAAGCGGCGCGTTCGAATTATAATGCAATGCTGCTAAATGACGAAATGATTTCCGCTGGTGTTCCGAGCACCAGCGTGCAGTTTGCGCAACTGCCTACGGTTTACTTATCCTATGTGGCACAGCCGATTGCCGAAATCGTTTCCAGTTGCGATTTTGGTTGGGTTGCAATGCAACAGTTTTGTATAACCGCCAATGAAAAGGCCATGCCATGGCCAGATGCTGAAGAGCATTGTGTGAACATGGGCGGTCACTTGGCTTCCATTCGCAACGAGCAACAACAACAAACAATGAATGAGCTACTTTTTCGTAGTCCCGGCTATGATGATCAGAATGCCTATTGGGTCGGTGGCTCGGATAGCAGCTATGAGGGAGATTTCCGCTGGAGTGATGGCCTGCTATTTCAATACACTAGTGAGTACCTACATACTACATATAAAGTTTTACAATTTTTTAATATCTAACCAGTTTTAGTATATCAATAATAGTTTTTTGAGCTTGGGTCCAATTTTTTTTTTATTTGGAAAATTTTAAAAACATAGAATAAAACAAGTGTATCAGGCTACATATATGGCCAAAAAATTAAAATGTATCAAGTTATAATTTTTTTTACTAAATTTAAAATTAAAGAGCCCAAAAAATGTCTACGAATTCATATAAATTATCACAAATTATCACGTGCAAGGCTGGGAAATCGATTCCCTTTTCACTTTGCTGAGTATAGAAATTAAGCTCTTCGTTTAGAACTTCGGTCCGAATATGGTATCTTTTTCAAACGACACCATTCATATGATCCATTCTACAACGGTTACTTTTTGTGTTGAAATATTTTGAAAATTACAGATTATACAGATTTAGAACCTTTAGTAATGTTGAGGCAGTTTTTACAAAAAAACAAGGTTTCCTATCGAATTTTTCAGTCATCAAATCAATGATTTTCAAACATATGTTACGTCATATGTAAAAATCTTATAGGGTATAATTTCAAGAGAAAGTTGCCACCTATGAAAAACTGAAAAACCTTATATGGGTTACACGACTGTAATTTTATTGAGCTTTAGACCAGTTTCGTTTTTTTTATTGTTTATTAGGGAATAATATAAGAAAAGAACGATTTTTAAAAGTAGTTACCTTATAAGTTAATTTTGTAAAGGGAGTTGCCATCTGTTTATTAGATTAAATTAAATTAATGCAATCAGTGATGCGAAAAAGATTTAAAAACGCTTCATTTTCAGCATGTTTCGAAAGAAGATTGCCATCTTTTTAAGGTTATTTACCCTTAGTTTAATTAATAAATTAAATGATTGTCAAATTAAATGTTTTCAGAAAGCTTAATTTTAAAAATATGTTCTCGTAGAGGAGTGCCACTTATTAATAAAATTAATTAACATTTTAATAATTTAATATTGAAGCATCGGTATTCAATGAAAGAGGCTTAAAAAGCTTTATTTCGAAAATAAGTTTGAACAGGGTTGCCATATACATAAAAAGTAAATTAAATTAAAAATATTAAGTTAAAACAAATATAAGGTCTAGGGAAAACTCGATCATGCAAATGTTTTTAAAGAGTGTTGCCACCAGCTTAAAAATAATAATTTAATTCAGTATCCAAGCTTACTGAAATAGAACTCTATTGGCGTGGATTGCCACCTGTTTAAAAATGATAATCTAATTAAATTTTCATACTATTGGTGTAAATTGAAAGCGTTTATATGAACACATTTTTGAAAAGGGTTGACAACTTTTAAAAAGCGTTGATTCAATTTAATTGGTAAGCAAATTTTTAGAAAGCTTGTTTAAAAGGAAATATGCCGAGAGGGTTGCTATCTGTTTAAAGAATGTGAACGCAACAAAGTTTATAAGAAAATTGTGATTAAAATACTGGTTTGAACTGCAAGAGGTTTCATAAAAACTTACTTTGAAACAAAAAACTTTGTATACATATATTTATAAAAAAAAAGTTTTTTGAAAGCAGATCAGTAAATACTTGTAGCATTTCTATGCATCAGATTGAGATTCAACTTTTCAAAACTAAAAGGCGATAGTGAAACTTCTAATTGGCAGTATTGTTTGAGTACGTTGTGCATTTCTAAATATAATTTGGGTTCCACTAAACCCGAACGGCAGGCTTCATAGTTGCCAATGGAAACAATTAAAAAGTAGATGTAGATTTTTTGTAAAAAAACAAATAATTAAAAACAAAAATTAAATTAAAAGTTATTATCTTTGATGAAAACATTTTTCCCCTTTTCTGTTGCACTCGAATTCATAACGTTAAAACGTTGAAATTATCAATAAATTAATGTATGAGTTTTTGCCAAAAGTCCAAGGGAACTTAAAGTTTACCAAGAACAATTTTTTCTGAGGTATTTAGGTATGCGTTGCTTTAAATATATATTTCAACTCAACTACGTCATATAATTCATAAACATACATACATTTTTTTATGCAGACTGGTTTCCTGGTTGGACGGAGCACAGTCACTATAATAAGCAGCCGAACGATGATGGCCTTAGCAGTCAAGACTGTATAGAGTTGCGTCGTTTCTTTCGCACACCTCCGGGTATACAAGCAAATCGAAGTCCACTGACGAGCACATTCATGTGGAACGATCGGGATTGCAGTGCGAACAATTTTGTGATATGCGAGCGAGCGATAAGTGATGGTAAGTCAAAATAGGAAAACAAAATTTATAATATTTAAATTGCAAGTAGTTATCTGTTAAGTGCAATTGAGGTAATTTTTTTTTGCGAATATGAAGGTAAATATTTGCTGGAGCACATTTTTTTCGTTTCAGTGCCTAACACCTATTTTTCCTGAACAGTTTTTCGCAAGCAGCATCATTATGTCTATACAATTTAGGGACGTAATAGTTATAAGTTTTATCGCAAAAACTTTTTTGCATAACAGTTAATAGCTGATAAATGTTTTTTACTTCACCCATTTGAATTGCACCTTACATTTTATTTTTTACGTTACCTGATAATTGTTATGCAGGATAAATGGGTTTTACATTGCTTAATAACTGTTAGATTGTTCAATGTTTATTTTTACGTTATCTTATAAGACTTATTTTCCAAGGTTTATTTCTTAGTTGCCCGATAAACGTTGTAAGAAAAAGTTACTGGTGAAGTTAGAGATGGAGAAGAACATAAGGATGAGGAGAATTAAAGTAAAGATAAAGATACACATAAATATAAAGACAAAGATAGAGGTAAAGATAAAGATAAGGTAAAATATAAAGACAGATAAGGTAAGGGTAAAAATTAAATAACTCTTATCAGACAATGTAAAAATAAACATCGGGCGATAACAGTAACTCTTACCAGCCACGGAAAAAATATGTCTCATCTAATAACTGTTATGGAAATCAAATATTCGTTGAATTTCAGAATACAGGTGATGTTTACAAATTGTACATTCGAGGTAGAAGATATTTTTGGTCCCTTATAAAATTACACAAATTTTGATATATTTTAAGTGATTCATTTAGAGGAACTTTTTTCAGTAGGGATCTTATGGCACGTCACGTCTGCGTCTGCCAAACTTTCATGCAATTTTTGGTCAGTACTGATCGTCATTTTATAATTAAAAAACTTAGCTCAACATTGTTGTAGGTTTTGAGCTCTTGAAAAACTTGAAGAAGATCCACTGTTTTCGGTCGACATTTTTTAAGCGACGAGACTTAACAACAAGAACAACTCGAAGAAGCTCAAGACGTTCCCTCGGCAATCGGTTCTACGATACCAGAACGACCCGGATTTATATCCGGCCAAGGACTGTCACTTCAGCAGCATTCCCCAAAAATTTATGGGGAATGTTTTATGCTGTTACAACAACAACAACAACAACAACAACAACAACAATAACAATACCAAGTTCAAAAGCTATAATTACATCCTTACAAAGCAACTATTTAGTGGAACAATCAGCCCATATTTCTTAAATATTAATGACGGCCAGAACGGAACTGAAAGAATGGAGTTCGTCATCGCGTTATGATGAAGATTTTATTCTCGACCGCGTGAAAAAATAGCTTATTGCGATAATAATTCGGTGAACAGTTAACTTAACGTTTCAACCCGGTGAATTGGCTAACTAGATTCTGAGATATTGAACCTCTGTACTTTTTTCTTTCTACGTAAAATCCAAAGTATACATAAATAAACCGGAATTGGAAGGCAGCATTACTATCGTCGTTCTCCAAATATTAGCCGAAATGTTCGAGCGCGTCATCGAAAATTTGAATTCCAGAATGGGCCATGGTAGCCACAATTATGGTCCACATTTGAACAAAATAATCTTTTAAAAATATATGAAAAAATGTGTTTTATTGTAATTATAAACTTAAAAAAAAAATTACTTCTAAGTGAATCACCCGTGAATTACACCGTCCTACAAAATTAAAATTTTTATTGCACTCATGAAAACAACAAGCGTTTGCAAAAAGTAGAGAAAAAAACAGTACAACTTTTTCCGTTTTGGTAGATCAATTCATTTACGGTTTATAGGTGAAACACTGCTTCGCACACACTATGCTGAATCGGTCAATAGAATAGCGCCTTGTTATTTTTAAAACTTTGTTAAACCTTGTAATCAAGCGCTTCTAGGGTTTCTGATTAAGAACCTGAAGTGAGTTTCGGAAAATACAAAATTGAGCATTTAATATAGCGATTGTGTTTTTAAAAAAAGTCTTCAGATTTTCATAAAATTTGGTATCCGAAAATTCTTTGAGTCGCTGATTACAAAAATTAAATTAATTTTCAAAAATTCAAAATGGCATTTGATATCCAAATGTTCGTTAAACCGCTAATTGCAAAACTGATGTCAATGTTAAAAAATTACTGATTTCGATTTATGATTAACGATTCAAAGAACTTTTGATTGCAGAATTTTGTAAAAATATGGACATTTTGTGAAAATCCATTGGATTCGCCATTTCAAATTTTTCAAAAGTGATTTTAAATTCGGAATCATAAACCTCAACAACCTTTGGATACGAAATTAAATAAAGTAAAATACGGGTACTTTTTTTGTAGGTACGACTTTTCGAAAATGGTTCATGGTTTCAAAATCGTGTCGGACGATGTTATATGCGTATGTATGTACAGCTGCGAGCGTTGAAATAGCAGTGCAACGTATTGGCATTTAATAATTACAAATTGTTGCTAAAAATATAGGTTATACTACAAAAAAATATATAGATCAAAGTTTCAAATTTTTCAGGAAACTTAGAAACATTCCACAAACTTTCAACAAAACTCTATACAAAAAAAAATTCGGCATTCGTTATATCGATTATTTAATTTCGTTTCGTTAAAAAAATGACCAAAAATAAAATGGATTATTTTGTGTCTTGAGAGATATACTTTAATTTTAATTTTCGTAAATTTTCTAATTTATTTTTTTTTTTTCGTAGTAGGGGCTATATTTTTTGTAAAAATTGCTAAAAATTAAAATAGACAAATACATGTGTAAAATTTGTCAATACTGTGTACTACTATTTTAATTCTATTTCTCGCAACTGTTTATCGGTAAGTGGAAAGTTAAAAAAATGACCAAAAATAAAATGGATTATTTTGTGTCTTGAGAGATATACTTTAATTTTAATTTTCGTAAATTTTCTAATTTATTTTTTTTTTTTCGTAGTAGGGGCTATATTTTTTGTAAAAATTGCTAAAAATTAAAATAGACAAATACATGTGTAAAATTTGTCAATACTGTGTACTACTATTTTAATTCTATTTCTCGCAACTGTTTATCGGTAAGTGGATATTCTCAAATTAATATGGAAAATTTATTATATTTACTTATATCCTAAGTAAAAAGTAAAAGACAGAATGAAAGTGTACAAGAAATCAAGGGCCGAAAAGAATGAAGAAATTAATTTGAAACCATCTTCTTACAAAATTTTTCAATATTTGATTCCTACTCGTTCCTTTTCATTTTGCCTTCCATCTGCAATGCAATCTACATTTTCACAAAAAATTAAGTTTTAATATTTGAATGATTTCTCTTCTATATTTCACAGACTCTTTGCGACGAAGCTGGGTAAATGATTGCAATAAGACTGTGTCGTTGACAAAGGAACATCCACGCGCCTCCATTTGGAGTCCATCGTTTCCACGTCAATACCCTGACAACGCCAATTGTTTTACAACAATAACAGCACCCTCCGGCTATCGCGTAGTTATCGAATTCGAAGAGCTTGTGATCGAAAACGAAGCAGGGTAAGTAGTCATTAACATTTTTTTTTTATATATATTTTACCACCATCAATTACTTTTATACATTTCACAATTTTTCACAGTTGTTCCTATGACTATTTGGAAATTACCGAACCAACGCACTACGATAATTTCAAAACTACAAAATCTTCCAAAAACAAAAATACGTTAAATATAAATAATAGTAATAAAAGTAGTATTAACATAAGTAAAACCTTTCGAAAGCGAAGTTCTTATGAGAAACCTAGCCTTAGTTCATCGTATACTATGCCTACATCTACGTCTACATCTACATCTACATCTACATCTACATTTACAACTAGTAATTCTAATACCAACGCTTATTCAAATACGTATACTAATAGTTATGGTAAAACGAACGCTGTAAATAATATAAACGCGAATCCGAATGCGAATGAGAATGAGAATGATAATATGAATGGCAATACAAATGCAAATTACAATACAAACTATTTGCTTTCAAACAGTTACAATAATTATAATCTCGCACAAACGAATTATCAAAAGCTATTACACATCTTCTCGAGTCTCTACAGACCGCACACGAATTATCTAATACAAACGCCCGACTATCCCCGTGGAAATCCTAACTATCCGACTAATCATCACAATCGTATGCATAACGAAAACAATGTCGATATCAATGCTTTGCCGAAACGTTTATGCGGCGATTGGAGTTCGAAACTCAAACTGCTTCGTCATGTGTCGTCCGGTTCATATTTGGGTTTGCATTTCGTGTCCGACTACTCGCATCACTTCGGCGGGTATAAAGCTAAGACTTATATGGAAAATAGTGAGTAGTTCTTTAAAAAAAAATTAAATAGATTTCATAATTACATATTCTACATAAACGAAATTATTCATAATGCGCCCCATTTCAATTTGCGAGTATTTATACTACATACATATTTATTGCATTACATTGTTCTTCGTACATATGCAAGGTGGTAGGCATCGTTACATCCAGGTAAACGACCATGTAAACGAGTACTGGACAGAAGTATGTACATAAGTATATAACGATATATAACATCATAGAAGGTTCGAAGTTTTAAAATTGATTGACTTTCCCTGTCACGAGTGAGATAGATTTGAATACTCGTATACATACTTACTACTTACGTATAATAATTTTTCATTAATGATTGATACCACGTTAAAAAAATGCATTTTCGACTTATTTTCGGTCGCTGAACAAACCCCAGTTTTGAAGTCCCTTTTGCAGTAACCCGATCTCTAACAGGCCAAGGTAAACAGGCTCAGCCGATGCATATGAAAATGCAGAAGATTGTGACCGATTAGGTAATTGGGAAGAGTATGATAATCGTTTCTATTTAGTCATCTGTTTTTCCGACAGGTTGAAAAGATGATGTATGTATATTGAAACGAGTTTCCGTAATGACATGTCTTCAAACAAAACTTGACAAGGGATGACGAAAAATCGTTCCAATATACATTAATCTGATAATCATACCTACTAAGCGATACGATGGCTCTTGCACTGAAAGGATAGCCGAAAAACTGACAAGGGTAGCCGAAACGATAGCCGAGGGCATCCACAATTTTAAACAAAAAAACAAAATTTTTAAAATAAATGGATTTTAAAATTTTATAAAATAATTGAGTACCGATTAAATTTTCTTTCCTCTATGTATGTTTATATCAGTACATTAGTGTGCACCTTATATGAATGAGCTACAAAGCCTGACTCACCTTAGATAGGCTCGTTTGCTATGCGAAAGCGGGAAGGCGTTCCCCAGAAGTCCCAAAATTATGTAAATTAAGATGGCAAGTATAGTCTATGTACATACTATATATCAAAAGGAAGTTTAGTAGGTTTTATTGTCACTTAATGTACATAATTGTGTCTGTGTCAGTTTCATTTCTCTTCAAGTTTTTGAGTTATAAGCATTTTTTTCTCGTGTAAGATGGCAGCTTCTAAATTTTGAGAAGTTAATTTTTTTTTAGAATATAATTAAAATTAAAAAAAACGTATAGGTTAAGACATAAAATATTTACATTAAGCGTTCTTAACAGCACCATTTGGGTAAAAAGTTGCACATTTTAAAAATGCAAATCTGATGGTTTAGCTAGTCCAGTAAAAACTGAGCCGCCTTATAAGTTTTCAAACTCGATAACTATGGTGATAGTCAAAATAAAAATTTAGAATTCATGTGCAAAATTTTAACTGAATCGAAAATATACAAATCAGGTATTATTTAAAGTTGAATGGAATGGAATGTTCGCATAAAATTTCAATTCAGTGAGGAAACATTTTTTGTAAATTTTTATTTTTTCATTCTACATGTTTTATCATTTTACTTAAAACTTATGAAAAAATTGTGTTTTTTTTTTTTTAT
Source organism: Anomoia purmunda (assembly GCA_951828415.1). Taxonomy (NCBI): domain Eukaryota; kingdom Metazoa; phylum Arthropoda; class Insecta; order Diptera; family Tephritidae; genus Anomoia; species Anomoia purmunda. The sequence continues at coordinate 43,541,356 of OX639995.1, forward strand.
TTTTATTATATCACTTTAGATTAGCAATGTAATAAATATTTCATTAATATCTCGAAACATTTACATTTATAATTATCAACTATTTTGATTTAAAAATCTTACTTATTGGTTAAAGAAAAAAGAGCAAAAACGTGCAGTGTTCTTAATTTATTGGGTTTTCTACTCTACCAGACACGTAACAGCATATTCTTCAAGTATTTTTACCGCAAATTTATATAACTACTATTATTAGAAAAAATAATAAACGTGACATAATTGAAATTATTATATAGTGCAACTATACGCCAGGAACTTTTTGACAACTTTCGGCGCTTTAATTTTAAATACCAATTTTATTGTAAATTAAGCAAAAACACACACACAGTTCATTCTGTAACAAGAACCACATAAATTCAATCTTCGAACTTTGTGCAATTTTTAATAAAATTCAAAATTGCTCATAATTTTTTTTGGATATGCAGTTTTATAGCCCATTCAATTTGAAATGTATATTAAAGAGCAAGTTTAAAGTGTCAAACTTCTTATACTAAAATTGATTTGGATATATAACTGCAAACTCAAAATTTTTCTAAAGTTTTGATTAAAATAAAGGGTGGTTAAATTTTAAGGGCCGTTGTTGATTTTGAATAAAACACAAATTATTTCGGAAATTATTGTAATTTCTTTTTATTATGATAATATGATGTGGTTCAATTATGTATGGAACAAAATATCGGCGAAATGTCCGCCGCGACCTCGGCGGCACACCTCCATCCGATGGTCCAAATTTTCGATGACGCTGAGGCATAATTGAGGTTCTATGCCGTTAATGTGCCGAATTATCTCATCCTTTAGCTTTTGAATTGTTGCTGGCTTATCGACGTACACCTTTTCTTTCAAATAACCCCAAAGAAAGTAGTCCAACGGTGTCAAATCACATGATCTTGGTGGCCAATTGACATCGCCATCACGTGAGATAAAACGGCCATGGAATGTGTCGCGCAAAAGAGCCATTGTTTCGTTGGCTGTGTGGCAAGTGGCACCATCCTGTTGGAATAACTTTAATACGTTGCTCGATTGTGAATCTTTCCATGTTCAAATTGAGTTAGTCTGAAATTGAGAAATGTCAAATGAAATGCAGAAAAAAAATTGACGTTTAGGTGTGGTTCACATTCAACATCGGCCCTTAAAATTTAACCACCCTTTTTTTGAAATTTTGATCGAAATTTGTTAAATTTCATTAAAATTAGCACAAAGTTTGAAGACTGGATTTATATGGTTTTTGTTGTACAATGATTTGTGTTTTTATAAAAAGTTAGTAAGTAACAAATAAAGGGTAAAAATTAAAAAAAAAAAATCCCTGGCTTATAGCTATGATAAGCACTGTAGCACGACGAACTGAAATTACAAAAGCCTTTTCATAATAGTTGTAAGTGAGATAAGTCATTGCATAAACTCTGAATTGGAATTTCTAGTGAAAATGGCAATAAAATTATTATTTGATTATATATTGATTCTGTCATTTTGAAAAATATGTAACGAAGTTTATAAAAACTAAGTAAGTTAACACTTATGACACGTCATGCGAAAGTCATCGGTTTCATTATCGCCAAAGGCCACTTTCGGTTCGGTCTATGTTGATATTTGAATAATATAATAATGCATACCCAATATATTTTTATTTATTCTTATTGTTAACGTCAAACTCTAAACACAGTGTATCATTGATGCATCTAAATTCAAAAAAAAAAAAAAAAAAAAAAATGTATACCCACAACGCTTTCTTACACCTATTTCACTACTGTACTTACTTCCTTCATGCCATCTCACGACTTCTCTCTCTCTATCTCGCCATTTACATGTCTATTATTTATGTATGTACTATTGTAAAATACTTTTACTTTTGCCTCGTATTGCAACTATAACTCCGAAACTTAAATATTGAACATCCTACCAGGAAGTTATACGTTCCGTGGTAAGTCTCTTCAGTGCCACGTGTTTGTATGTATGTATGTATGCATGTGTATTGGTGCCCTGCAGGAAAATGATTGCAGTGAAACATTGCTTTTGGTTATATAATTTGATTGGCGTATTTCGATATTAAAAATTGTGTCATCAAAAGTTCTGATTAAATAGCTTTTCGAAATTCACATAGTATTATCAAGACATTATTATGTAGCCGTATGTATCAATTTCCCTACAGTGCACATATATGCCACTAAATGCATACAAACAAACAACGGCCGCAGCTATCTTTTGAATGTTTTTAGTTGTACCGAATTTTTGTTTAGTATCAACGTTTAGTGTATAAATATATGTATGTAAATAAATGTATATAGATAGAGATAGAAATATTGCATGTACCCATTTTTTATTACTAAATATTTAATTATATAGTCGAATAGATGGATTCCTTCTGCAAGTGCAGCATTGTTTCACAATTTGGCATATAGTATGTACTTGAATACAAAAAATTTTAAGAATTTATTATTAGTTTTAGTTGGTACATTTACAAAATCTAACCAATTTTTGGAGTTATTTGCCGAATTGGGAAACAATTGTGCACTTGCCAAAGGATTCAATAGGGGAAGAATGCCCTTTAGTTTTACAATATATGTATGTATATTAGGGTGGGTCAAATTGTATGGCGCTGAAAAAAAATTATTAAAAATATTTAATTTCAATAATTAAAATAATTAAATATTTTCAATATTTTTTTTTGCAATTGAAATGCACTATATAAATCGGATTTTTACTATTTTTAAAAATAACTGCCAAAAAAAAACATCCACGGACTTTTAAAATTCATTTTTGTGCTATGGTTCCTTGGACAGAAATGCTTGGTTCGATCCATACTACCAGAATCGCGTTGATGCTTGAACATTTTTATTTGTCCCACCTTAATACATATATATCAAGAATTTATATTTATAATGCCATAATGTAGGCAGCAAAAACTGTACTGGCAAGCTTTCGCCGTTTCATATTGACATCAACATTTATACTGCGGTCGCGGATACCAGAAAAATTGTGGATATCGACAATGCGATAGCAATTCGTGAATGCCAAGATTGGTCATGTCAATGCTGACCACCATAATAGAGGTAAATAAATAGTTAGGCAAAACTGACACCTCGATTCATGTGAGAAGCTTATAGCTATTTCAAAATCACGAATTCTCACTAGGCGATCTTTCACTATCACACCATAAATTATATTAACCTGTTCTGGTTCGGTGACGTCAATTGGACGAACAAAACTTTCGGTTTTGCCGTTGCTGTTTTTTTGTTTTTTTTTTTTTTTGCTATAACCTACCTACAACCAGAATCATAGAATACAAAGTTGCGCCTTCCCCTCGGCGAAGTGACAGATCTGGCCATTTGTAAACAATTATACGAGAGAAAGAAGAATGAATAATTTCCAATATTTCAATGAGAAAGGTGTTTTAATTAATAAATAAATCTGCAAAATACTAAAAAAAAAACGTGACTCTTTGCGACTCGAAGGGCATCACCTTCTACATTCAGTACACCGTACATATATAATTGGGTTTTCAATTTTTTCTTCAGATGTTATTTCCACTATTCGGACATCTAATATTCTCAAATAGTAATAAACTACATTAAAGGGAATGAAATTATGAATACACCTTATATTATTATTATTATTATTATAGGGGTATGTCCGCGTTACGAGAGAGTTGGAACTCTTTCAGAGATCTTGCTAGGGAGAGATATGAACGTCTTAAATTGTATTTCACTCTTTGTGTTAGACCAGAGAGTTACAAACTATGTCTTCTCCCATCTTCCTATTAGTTCTGAACTACATAAGTATACTCCTTGGATGTTCCACTGCAAGATTTTGGACCATACAGACGTCTTTGGCCCCCATGTTTTGCGAGACATGTCCCCGGACCCACCACAATCTTAGTTTTCTGCAGATGGTGAATTTTTTCAGCGGAGTTTTGCAGTCATCTACAAGTCCAGATGTCGTTTATGCATTCAAGGCCTTTAAAGCAGTCCCGCATACTCCTTCCAACATTTCGGCGAATAAATGCTTCAATGTTGGCTTCCAGTGCGTCAATCGACATATATCTACAAAAAATAGTCAAAAAGCGTTAAATCGCGCGTTCGAGGTTACCAATTGACAGCCCCCAAACGTGAAATAAACTGTTCACGGAACTCGCATCTCACTAAGTAGGTGGTTCATTGTTTCGTGCGCTGTGTGGCATGTGGCACCGTCTTGTGGAAACCAAATGTCATGCAAGTCAAGCTCTTTCATTTGGGCAAAGAAAAGTTTATTCACAGTAACTTTGCGATTTACATCATCTTTGAAGAAATACGACCCAATGATGCCGCCAGCCCATAATCAGCACCAAACAGAGACTTTTCCTGGATGCATTGGAAGCTCTTGCAAAACTTCTGGCTGCTCTTCACTCCAAAAACAGCAGTTTTGCTTATTCACGTATTGATTCCACCAGAAATGAGCTTTGTCAATATTGATAAAAAAGTGGATCTTCGGCCAACTGTTCGTGAGCCCCTTCACCAAAAATTCGACGGCGTGGTAGGTCGTTCGGTTGCAATTCTTGCACCAGCTGTATTTTGAAAAACTTCACACCTAAATCCCTCCCCAAAATTTGCCACGTGGTGGAGTAAAAATAGACCAAATGGCTGCGAACGGCGCCGTATCGAAACACTGGCCGATAAAGCTGCGATATTTTCCTCAGTTCGCACACTACGCAAGCGTGTTGGTGGTTTAATGTCCAACAATGTAAATTTTGTGGGAAATTTAGTCACAATAGCCCGAATAGCCGCCTCAGTTGGTCGATTTAACTGACCATAAATTGGAAGAGGGTCGATGAACATTTTTAACAGAGCACGCATTTTGATAACAAAGTTCAATAATTTGCAAATATTGTTCGTTTGTAAGACGATTCATAGTTAAACTATAGACCAAACTGTAGATGTTTGGCCATCACTGAAAACATAAATCGAGCGTGAGCTATCAAAACCAGTGTTACCATAAAGAAAATAGCCAAAACATTGCACTTTATAACCAGTCGTGCGATAAACCAAGCCGTCTATAGGGTTTTTATTTTGTTTTATTTGTATGTATGTATATAAAAAATGCACATATATTTTTCTACGACATACATATGTATTTAATGAAAAATGTTAGAAAAATGAGATATTCCAATAAATAGTTCATCAAAATCTGTTGAAATTTGCCTGGGGTTCTCGCAACGCTTAAACTTTTCAATATTTTCCTTTTACATCTTCTTAAAATTTCTGTTAATATGGCAGTTTTTTTTTTTTTGTTTTGGAAAAAATCTAATAATAAATTGCTTATTTGTTTGTAGCAAAAGTGATGGAATTTTATTTACACTTTTCTCCTTCGTTGGCGAATAGTACCTATAGTAGATTTTGTTAAGTTTGCATGATGGTTTCTTTCATAATCATCTATATCTATTTCAAAGGGCTTTCACAGCAAATTTTTCAATAGATCAGTCAAAAAACCAATAGACGAAAGACAACAAATGCTATTCGACAAGTATAAGTGCATTAATTTTTATGGGATTAATGATCTATTTTGAAAAATAAAAATTACCAGTAGATCTCTTCAGACTTGCACGGATATTTAATATAATTTTTTTTTAATGTTTACTTCAATGTTGTCTGTAGAAAAATTGTCATTAGTTTATAAGATTTTGGAATCACTTATGCACATTATGGTGGTCCAAAAAAAAGAAGTAAACCCGTATTTTTTTTTTACTCTTACCCTCTAGAATTTTCTTATATGGAAACTTTGTTGTTAAAAAAATATCTGGAGGTCACTCAGAGTTTCCCATGCATATTATATGATGAAAAAAATGTTCTTGTAGAAAAGGAAGTGGGAGGCCATAAAAAAGTTAACATGGAGAAATATGAAATAAGTCATTGGATATTATTATTTGAAGTCTTCTGAAAAGCATATTGGTTTTCAACGATTTTACACCATTTCTACGGAAAATTGTTTTTTACACCATATATCGGGTCTTGCAATAGGAACGCTACAAAATTTTTTTTTTAAATAAAACAAAAACGGTTTGGGATATGAATTAAATTCTTTATTCCTGTGAAAGTACATTCGATGCCATACGATACGATTTCTTTTGCATGGGCATCACGGGCATGCTTGCAGAAGTCCAGACGCTGAACCCAATTTTCGACGGTTTTCAAGCATAAATCGGCCGATACTGCTGCAATTTCACGTTCGATATTCGTACGAAGTTCATCAATCGTCGCTGGCTTGTTGGCATAGACCATAGACTTGACGTAGCCCCACAGGAAATAGTCTAACGGCGTCAAATCGCTTGACCGAGGCGACCAATTGACTGGACCATTTCGTGAGATAACATGTTCACTAAAATTGGTTTTCAATAAATCGATTGTGACATTCGCTGTGTGGCTTGTGGCGCCGTCCTGTTGGAACCACATATTGTCCAAGTCCATATCATCCAATTTGGGCCAAAAATATTCGGTTATCATTGAGCGGTAGCGATTCCCATTCACAGTAACGTGCCGGTCTTGATCATCATGGAAGAAGTACGACCCAATGACGCCGCCGGCCCATAAACCGCACCAAACCGTAATTTTTTCGAGATGCAGTGTTGACTCATGGAGTACGTTTGGATTGCTGCCTGTCCAATAACGCATATTTTGCTTATTGACGAAGCCATTCAGCCAGAAATGACGACGACCATAAATTCGACGTAGCGCTCTTAAAGTTGAGGCCATTGACTCCGAATTTCGGTAGCAAATTTTAATAATTTCGACTCGTTGTTGGATCGTATATCTTTCCATGATGAAATGGCAAACCTTACCGAAGAGAAATGTCAAAAGAAAAGGGAAAAAATATGGCGTCGTTTGCTGTCAATATCGGTCTACTTTTGTAGCGCCCCTATTGCAAGACCTTTTACATAAAATACATGGGAAACTTTGAGCAGTTACTATTTTTTTCGATATAGAATAGTCGCTGGGAGGCAGAACCCTAAAATTCTCATTAATTTGTTTTGGGCCGCCCTAATGTTCATGTAGTATGTATGCAATTCCACATCATATTAAGTGTCTCCCTACACCAAAAAAATACTAGAATTAACACGAGCCCCTAAAATACCGCGCCAGCAGCGTAATTCTACCAAACTACATAGGTTACTTTTGCGGATCTGATTTGCTTTAACTTTCAGCAATATAGGTTTCATAAAAATACATAATACGCAAATATGTACGTAAATCCATTGCACGTCTAGCCGAACTTTATGTGACGAATATATAAGTACATACATATAATATTTGCGTGCGCCAATTTGTGCTCTACCCAAGCTGCTGCTAATTACTGTTATTCAATCTTTTTTTATAGCGCATTTGAAAAAAAAAGAAGCAAAATTGATCTTGACTTGGCATTAATTACATTATGCATTCTGCTTTTTGTAATTCTCATTTCTTCAGCTGCTTCTGAATGCGCCAACGAACGTCTAAAATACTACAATGGTTCCTGCTATCTATTTATTTCCTATCCCGAAGTTGATTGGTGGACGGCCCAGCAAGTATGCCGCGGTATGGGCGCGCGACTCTCGTCGGTATCGTCGTCCGACGAACATAGGTTGGTGTAATAATTGTTTTTTAGTATTAATTTTGATTTCATTCAAAAGTTTCGCTATTTCATCGCCTCGTAACTGTTTGATATTTTCTTTACAGGTTTATTACATCGAACATTCGAAATCAAATTGACTATTCGCCCCAACTGATCTATTGGCTTGGGGCAGAGCTGGAGAAAAGCGGTCAATTTGAATGGACAGATGACACCCGGATGAGTTTTCAGGTAATGAAATTCAGTTCAGGACAAAGGTTCTTAACATTTGGTTTTACAATCTTTTTCTGCTGACAGAAAAGAAGATGTACAGAATTTTTTTGTATACGGAGGAATAGGAGCAAAACAGCGACTGCAAAAAGAATTATCAAAAATCAACTGGAATATTTACCTACTTGAAACTTGCACTTTATTAAATTAAAATTCAATGACCTACATATTTATTTTGTACATACTACTTTAACGAATGCTAGAAAAAGCGACTTTTAAGCCAAGTATTTCAGAACTGCATACGAGACCTCAATTCGAAAAACAAAAATAGCAATTATCCCGCCTAGTTTGAGAGCTTGCTTTAAGAGGATTTTAGATGCAGCAAAATCGAATACCTCATAACTTTTTTATTTGTTACTCAATTATATTGCGTGATATATCGATGGGATGATAATTTTGAGGCTTTATTGTTAGGTTTTCAAAGGAGAATATGCATCGATTACTAAAAGGTTTAATTTTATGAAGAGTAAAATTGTTTCGTAAAGAGTAGAAATTAAGTTATCTGAACTAAAAAGAAGACGATCCAGAGTAAAATGACCAAAAAAATATATAGCATTAAAACTTATCTTTTCAACGATATATCGCACTTTTCAATCGAGTATTAAACAAAACAGGACACTGTTTAAAGGACTCGCAAAAGACGAAAATTTGAAACAAGTGCAGTATAGCGATAAATGAGCTAAAACACAGGCGCGGCACACCTCCTTTTTTCTTACGTTAATGGTAAATAATTTTTGGGGCAATCAGAAATTATATATATAGATGGCGAAAAACGAAAACCTTATTAATTTTTTTTCGTTCCTCTGTTTGCTAAACTTTTTTTGGCCGCTTTTATTTAATTTTTCATAACACATACATTTTCTGGCCGATTTGAGTGCTCTTATTTTTCACCTCTATGTTTTTATTATTTTTTACAAAATTTATCAACTAAAATTAACATTTTTCGAAAAGCTTGTAAATGTCCTTATTGTTGGAATTTAAATGCCTGCAACTCAAAAGTGATACAATTAATATATTAAGGCGAACAAGCGATATACATCAAAGTTTAATTTGGTTAGTTTCTCTGGAGGTGTTTTTGGCAAAAAGACCTAGACAACAGATGTTTTGCATATATCTCAAAATTGCTTCTTTTAATTATCAAATGAAACTCCTTTTTGTGCTCAAAGATCCAGAATTAGTCTAAAAACATTTTGTCCACGAAGTGTTACGTTTAAGGTAATATTTATTTATGTATTTATTTATTTATTTATTTATTTATTTATTTAATCTAGAACTATTAACATTTCATACAGACTATATACTACTTAGCACAGATTATGGTATAGTTTAAACCTAATTCAACAGTGAATTTAAAACTAAATTAAAATGAAATTTAGTCAAAGAAAAATCAATAGCAGAAGGGTTTGAAAGCAAATTAAATTAATATTAATATACAAGTAGTGATTGGCGGTGCAACTAGGCGTATGAGTGATATTAAATTTTTCATATATATTTTTTTCAAATGCCAGCTCTTTGTTTTTTCATTCCATAACTATATTATGAGTGGCTAAATTTTCTTGATTTTGCGCATTGTAGAAAGTTATTAATTTTTATTTAATAAAAAGATGAATCATATTAGGGTTAATATAAAAAATGTAGTAAAGTCACACAAAATTAATAAAAAAACTAATAATTTTTTTAAATTTTAATCAAATTTTTAATAACCATTAACAAGTAATTAGCGAAATCAGAGATTAATAAAATTTTCATAGCCACCTTCAACGTTTTGCTAAAAATCCGGGTAATTTTTCAATCAAATGGTATACCCATTAATTTCCTCTGACCACATCTTCCTCAAATATTATCAAATCTTTATGATCGTTTCTGTAATTTTCAATAAATTTTTATTTATTTTCAAGGGTTGGTTGCCTGGCCAAGGACAATTTGAGGAGTTCCCCAAAGATGCTATCTGCTTGGGATTGCAATGGAAAATGTCGCCAACGCCAATGCTTCCTTCCGGTTTGTACTGGCAATCACAAAAATGCACTAAAGGCGGGGGATATGTGTGCAAAAAAGCAAAGGATTCATATGGGACATTTTCCGCCAATAACCTAACTGTAACCGGTGCGGAGGGCAGGCTGGTGTCACCAGGTAAGCTATTTGCAATGAAAACAAATCGATTGCTGAAAATGCTGATTTTCTGAGTACGTTGCGAATTATAAGGTAACCACATATTGACACATTTTCTATTATTTACTTTTTTATTTTATCGAATTCACTGTTACTTGTCAATGAAAATTAAATTTATGCGCTAATAAAAATCGCATAACCTCAAATTTCAATCTTCAAATAAAATTTATAATAATTTAACACATTTTCATCAAAATTGAAAACTTAAGAAAAAGTTATAAAGTTTTCGAGTATCTAGTTTTGTAGCTCATTTAATTTCAGTACATTTGCCGTTGATTTTCGATAGTTTTTTTATCGCAATTATTTGCGTTAAGAAAAAGTCTTAAAAATCAGCGGTAATTCATAGTCAATTTAAACTAACATTTTGTTTATTCTGAGATTTGCTACAGATCTACATACACAAACAAATTCGAAAAATTGTTTGTTTTTTAATTTGAAATTTTTGGTTAAATTCAAACGATTTTTGTTTTTTTTTGTATTTTAAATGAACTAAGGATTATATGGCTAAATAAAACCTGGGATTGCATATTTTTTTCACCAGAGAATGAAGTGTATTTTATTTGAATAAAAGAAAAATTTACATATTTTAGAAATTTTGTCAATACATGGTGCTCTTACAATTTGCATGTCGCTGTAGCTATTTTTTTTATCTATTACCTTGTTTCCATTTTGATCCACTGAAAAACAGCCTATCCAAACACGTATCCACTAAATATGGACTACTGGGTGCACATCAAGACCGCAGAGCGTACCCGCATAATACTACAATTCCAAAAAATAGATCTTGAGCCACAGGACGAGTGTCTCTATGATTTTGTCAGCATACAAGACTACGAATTAGTCTCACATATAACACTGGAGCCGGGCAGCAATCCCTTACCGATGGCCATGTTAACTTCCAAAGAACAATTCACATCGACAGACAATGAAGTGGGCATTAGCGCTTACAGTAAACGGCCGGAATATAGTGAACGGCCCAAACGTAGTATAAGGAGAACACTGAACATTCCACAAAAGCGGGAGAGTTCACAAAGTCCAAACACTGCCAATATTGAATATATAACACAATTTCTGAATAAGAAAAATCTAATTCACCAATACAAAGATAGCAGAAGAACGCACAGCGGTAGGCATTCATTTGGTGGTGGGGTATTTTCGAAAGCAACACATAATGCCAATAGATGGTCTGCCACAGCGAGAGGCGTAGCAATGAAATATGAAAATCCCAAACATCGCCGACGAAAAGCGAAAAGGCGTCGCAGTAAACGAAATAGTATTTTAGAGAATGGGGAACCACTAATGGCGCCACTTCCCGTGGACAATGCACAATCATTCCTGCCATATGTACGCTGGTGTGGTACGCACACCTCCAACATGTCCAAATTTGATTTCGTTTCTAGCTCCAATGAGGCGATGTTAAATTTTCACAGTGACTATTCGGTTGCTGGTGCTGGATTTGCGGCTACATGGAAAGCGATCGATATATCTGGTTGTCCGCTGCAGACACTCACCTCACGTGAGGGCACCGTCTTCACACCAAACTATCCACATTTTTTACTTAACAACTTGAATTGTGCTTACGTAATACAAGCGCCTGCCGGTAAACGCGTTTGGCTGCAGTTCAATGAGTTCGATTTGAAAGTGGACTCAGTTTTGGAAGTGGATCTTGGTAGCGGACTCTTTCGGCCGTTTCGTACAAGAGAACTATTGAGCGAGGGTATATTCGTAAGTGAAGGTGAACAATTGCGGCTACAATTTCGCACAGGGCAACATCCGCGAGGTAAAGGGTTTCAAGCTATTTATCGCACAGGTAAAAAAAAAAGCGGAAGTTGTTGTGTATTTCTTTTTTAATATGTTCGAAATTACATATTTTACCTAAACATACAGTGGCACCATTGGAGCGGCGTGAGCGTGTTATAAGCTTAAATTACAACACCACCGGTTCTCTCTACCAACTAAACTACCCACATGCCATGCCATCAAATGTGGACTTTACGCTGCATTTGTTTGCGCCATTCGGTCAAAATATATTGCTAGAGTTGCACGATGTAGAATTTAGTGAGAATGGCGGTTGTGATGATGGTAGTATTCTAGAGGTAAATTTGGTCGTAACCCAAAACTTTGATGGCTCCATCTAACACTCACAATTAACTATCGACCTCCAATAAAATTTCACCTTTCAGGTCTACGACAACTACGCCGACAATAATGGCACAAAGTGGCAGCTTTGTAAATTTCATCAACCCACTATGCTTCCTCTAACCGGTCCACCTGAGCGGTATAGCTCCTCAACTTATGGTTACTTCCATTCACAGGGACCATTATATAGTCACGATCGCTTAATGTTGCCACCGCCCAAGTCGAGTAGTAGACTTCAAACTAAAGTTGTAGATGCAATAGCGCCACCTGTATACATAACATCCTACCTAAATACTCTGCACATTCGCCAATACACAGGTCTACAATCCAAAGCCCTTCTAAATGCAACAGTGTCGATACAATGGGGTGAGTTTTTATAGTATAAACTTATCATAACTATACGAAAGGAATTTTTTTGACAATTTTCGACACTTTATTTGTTATTTATTATTATTTTTATGGAAATACATTTCTTATAGAAATGCAAAAGTCGTATAAAATCAATTTTGTAATTTGACTAAAATAAGAACTAATTTCCATCAAAATGTCAAACTTTTTAGTAAGAATTTTTATGCATTTTTTAAATCAAATAGATTTGAATATGGTGTGCCACATATTTTCTAAAAGGAGTTGCCACCTGTTTAAAAGGTTAAATTCAGTTAAAACCATGAATGTTTAGTTCCAATATTGCAATATGGATATCAAACAATATAGGTTTAATAAAGCTTAATTTCCAGAAAATGTTTTGAAAGCAGATTGCCAACTGTCGGAAGCTGACTTAAATTAAATTAATAAATCGAATTAATTTTACAGATGAATGTCACAATCATATTTAAAATAAAACTTAATTTCAAAAATATTTTTAGATAGGGTTACCACCTGTTTAAAAAATTAATTAAAATTATAATAAGTAAAAACAAATATTTAAATATGGATATCAAACGAAGGAGGTTTAAAAATCCTAGTTTTGAAAATACTGTTGGAGAGGTTGCCACCTGCTAAAAAATTAAATTATGAAGTTTATACGGTATAGCGTTCAAAGAAAGTGGACTTTAAAAAAATATAATCAGAAAAATGTTCTTAAACAATGTTGCCACCTGTTTAAATATATTAAACGCTTAAGCTTACTGCAATAAAACAATATTGGTGTGAAACATTTTTGAAGAGGGTGAGAAATTCCAGTATAGCGTCGAGAAATATCTTTGGGCAAGGTTGCCAAATGTTACAAAATGTAAATTAAACCAAAAAGAATAAAACTAAAGACAAACTAGATAAATGTAGCATTACAATACGGTTAGAGATTTAATCAAACTTAGTATCGAAAAAATGTTGAGGGGCTGCCAACTGTTTGAAAATTAATTAGAACTTTATTAATAAACTAAATAAAATCAGGATATTTCACGTATATATGTATTCCTACACAAAATTTGTTTGAAAGCAGTTCACGAAAGAGTTGGCAGTTTTTTAAAGTGAAAGAAATTTTTTTAAGTGAAATAGAGTATGAAAAGATTAAATTGTTTTGAAAAACTGTTTTAGTATGTGCATTTATCAAGGCACATTTTTTAGGAGAATTACTACACATAAAACATTTGAAAATTCTGTAAAATAATGATATTATTAAATTTGTCGGGAAAAAGCTAGTTAGAAATATATGAAGTGTGGAAATTTGTCGTATAGTTATGATAACCACAATACATTTCAGTTAGTTAATTTAATTTATAATTCCTAATTCTTAACAGATAATACGTATAAAATGAAATTGACCGCCGGCGATAAAACAGTCGAATCCTGTCAACCGAATCCTTGTCAGTTCAATGGCAAATGCGTACCCAGCAATGGTTCAAACTATTGCCAGTGTCAGGGACACTACACAGGAAAGTAAGAGCAAACCGAAATACATTCGTGTTATTTGTAGACAAACAATATTACAATTATAATTATTATTTAACAGATTTTGTGGCTTGAATATTTGCGAACTGGATCCGTGCGTTTTTGGCAGATGTGAGCTAACTACAAATAGCTTCAAGGTGGGTTTAAAATTAACTAAATCTAAGTAATTGTTTTATTCAAAACTAATTTTTGCTTAACTTATTATCAACTTATGTGAAATAGTGTCAATGTCAGCCCGGTTATATGGGACCAACATGCGAGCAGAAACAACGACCTTGCGCCGAAAATCCTTGTGAGGGGCGTGGCGCGTGTTTTGAGCGAAATGGAGGGTACTTTTGTCGGTGAGTGTTATTTAAAAAATCACAATAAACATTTTGTTTTTTGAATCAGCCTATTATAAAAAAGAAAACAGTTTATCCAACCTTGTAACTCTCTAGTTGAACTCTAACATTATTCTAAAATTCAATGAAGAACTAGTTGCACTACTTGGCTAGAGCCACTGCCCGGCAGAGGTAGTGTTCAATCTTCCTCGTCGCTTTGGAAGCAGTCGATGCGAATGAGAAGTTCGGATCGCATTTCGTTCGCCATTGGCCAAACTTGTCTGGTAGTCTGACAGGTTGGATATATGATCCGTCGGTTATACTGTCCACGTTTTAAGTAGAATTTACCACAGATGTTTTCGTCCCTTTAATTGCCAACTCGTCGCCCATGCAGTTGCTGGGAATGTATGTGTGCCCTGGGACCCTATACAACCGTCACGCAGCATTTGGACGCGAGCAGGTTGCGAGTCCCTAATTCATTCCATGGCCACCTTGGGCGCAGTTTAATAGCAGCTTGGAGTTTATAGTGACAGGCCGCCGATAGCACGGCGCCAAAACCAAATTTTACAAGAGTGATGGAAAATCGTTCCAATATACATACATAGAGCCAAAAGAAATAATCCCAATTCACGTGATGGACTCTAAATTGGCAAACCTCGTCCACACACTCTGCTACAGCGACTACATTTTATCTTCACTGTTCGCGAGTTGGGGCTTTCGCAGCACAAGCATACCTGAGACGTGGAAATTTAATGACTACATTCAGTATAACTGGCTGAGCAGGCGAACGTTGATAGCCCAAAGCACCAATAATTGGGCCAACCGTTACCGTAAAATTTCCAAAATAGAGAACTTTCAATATTTCAATCTGCTGTGCAAGCTTATATCGATTCAATTCTAGAAACGATCTAATGGTTTTGCTCGGAAATTAAATGGAATACGTATTTTGTACATATTTAGGTACAGTGCCGGGCTTATTTTTATCAACAATAATTAACCAGTTTTTTATTTGAAAAGTATTGAAAAAAGCAATGGAAATTATATTAAATATATGGGGTAGGCCGATCTAAACAGGGTTAGATCGCCGAAACAACAGTCCTTGGCCGGGTGAAACCCGGGTCATTCCGGTACGTAGAACCGACTGTCGTGGGAATGCAACTTATGGGGTAGGTATGCCGCTACAACAACAACAACAACAACATATTAAATATATACATATTTAGTATTTATGAGTAATCTTTAACTACAATTAATTACACTGCGTAACAAAAATTAAAAAAAAAACCTGCGGTCATGATTTTGTTAATAGTTTTTATTAACATTAGTAGCAGGCTTACGAACTGTGTTTTTACTTTTTTTGGATTGGCTCTAGTTCTTGAGATAAACAAAACTTAAGAAATTAATGAAAAAAAATTATATTACCCAGTTCCAGTTGTATTAATTTAATTATTCCCCAATAAGTTTTGTTATATTGGTTTAAATATTTTATTTCCTTTGCAAGAGAGCAAGGGCAGCCGGTTAAGGCGGGTGAGTTAATACAACTAAACATTAATTCGACGACTTCGAGCAACTGATAAGCCGAGAAAAAATCATTCTTTCACCACTTCACATCAAGCTTGGGCTAATGAAACAGTCCATGAAAGCCCTTGATAAGACAGGTGACTGTTTCGAATATGTGTAGTATGGAAAAATTAAAAGCAGGAGTCTTCGATGGTCCTCAAATTCGTACCCTTCTAAAAGACACTGAATTCTTAAACCATATGTCACAAATTGAATCTGAAGCCTGGCTAAGCTTTGTTAATGTAGTCATAATTTTTTTGGGAAATCATAAATCACCAGACTATACAAAACTAGTTGCTGATATGCTTCTCAATTTTCGCAAACTAGGAGCTAAAATGAGCATTAAATTACATTATTTGCATAGTCATTTGGACAAATTCCCGGACAACCTAGGCGATTACAGTGAGGAACAAGGTGAACGGTTCCACCAGGACATAAAAATAATGGAAGAAAGATACCAAAGTCGATGGGACGACCACATGATGGCAGACTACTGCCGGAACTTAATACGGGATTGTTCTGAGCAACGACATCATAAGAGGTCCTACAGAAAAAGTTTATGTATTTTTTTTTTTAATTAATTAATGAAAAGAATATTTTTTTTTTTTATTTTTTTATTATTTTTATACAGGCGCGCAATAAAAATATAATTTAAATCCATATTGGTGTTTTTAATTAGGTTTTTTCGTGAAATATTTAAAAGTCCTTATCTGAAAAACTAGAGCCAATTCGACAAAACTGATATTATTTTCGTAATCAGCGCCCCCCAAATTACCCTGAATCGACTTAAAAATCTCCGACCGAAAAATTTTGTTCCGCAGTGTTATAATTCTATTTATTTACTAATCTATAGATGTCACGCTTGGTGGGAGGGTGCAAGATGTGAACGTCGTATGTTGCATATACCATACAAACCGTTATCGGAACGTATGCTACAGGAACCATTTTGGCTGGGTCTTATTACCGTTTTTGTTGTATTGGCTGTTATCGGTTTGGTTTGGTGTGCTAAACGCCACTTTCCAGAAAAAATCGAAAAACTACTCGCCGAAGAAGCAGATCGAAATCGTCGTAAGTTTTATTGCAACAATTTTTATTGAAGATTTAAATATAAATAACTTTGTAGGTAGTAATACATATCAATGTGTAGGTATCCTTATTAAGAATATATGTATGTATATATTGAAATAGTTTTTGAGTAATCCGCATACGTAAATATATAAATATTTGTAATATATTATTTGAATCGCAAATAGATATAGATTTGGCTAAAGAGTACCCATAACTTATTTGTATGGCTAGTTTTAAGTTAATATATATGTATTTGCTTCTACTTGAATGTAGTATAAGTATATATATATATACGTACGACCAGGTAGATAAGTTGATAATATTTTTGTGTTTTTTTTTCTTTTTTAACAATGTCCAACAGCAATTTTTCCACAAAGTAGCTATGGTATTTTTCTGAAAGGAGACAACGTATAGATCATTTTTTGCAGAACAAACTTATAATCCAGTACATCTGAGCTTGTTTTTATTTGTACCTTACAGTATAAAAACTTGAAGAGTTAAAGCGTTGATGCTTAAAAAAATGTGTTTCCATCTAAAAAGATGAACATTTCATATCTACAATTTGACACCCCACCATCTCTCCTTCTGCCATTTTTTCCATCATTTTAGTTGCATTTCCCTAAAAAGTGAAATATTAGTATCAACTTTTCTCTGCTTTCGGAAAACCACATGAACAAAATGGTAGAAGGAGGGGCCAAAGCATAGATATGAAATGCTTATATTTTTATAAGGAAAATTTTTCCCTAGGCATAGGAGCTATAACTCGTCAAGTTTTTGTACTGGGCGTACAAATACACATTGGGACCCCTTTGACATCCAAGGGGGTAAATAAAAAACAGCTCAGACGTACTAAACTATAAGTTTGTTCTGCAAAAGTGCTCTGATAGATGTTTCGTTTTAGCAAAATACCATGGTTACTATTTGGAAAAAACTCTAAATTTGTTGTACTGCGTAATTAATTTAAAATAGGTCTTGACTTGGTTGACAATGAAACCTCTAGCAAAAGTGGTGATGTTCAGATACCAATACTTGGAAATAAACTCGCATACCTCTACCAAGTTCCCAATAATTTTCGTACTCCGATATCCGAGTATAAGTACTGGGTGGATATCGAGTGCATTGTGCAATTATTTACTTGATTCCGAAATTAAGAAAAAACGGGATGGAACTAAATTGTTCATCACTCCATAGGACTGCAAAAATCTGCACTACTTTAAGGAAATATGAACCCTTATAAATGTGAGATTCTTTATAAGAAATCATCGTTGTATAAGAAATCAATGCGAGAACTTCCCATCGATACTTCCGAAAGCATTGAATATCCCCCTTCGATACTAATAGTACCCATCGCTGAATTCATCGTAGCAATTCTACGAATACGAATGCCCACTCCGAAGACGAATAAATTGCAGTATCTATAGTTGAGTTCGAGATAACTTGAAAACTATGCTGCAAAACTTAATACAATCAGGGGCGGATCCAGCAGGGAGAAATGGGGGGCATTTCCCCTCCAAGAGCTCGAAGTCTGATAGATAGACTTGTATTCCGTAAAAATATTGTATTTGATATAAATCGAATTCAGAAGTTTGCTTTGGAATCATTCAGGAATAAGCCATATAAAAATGTCACAAAAATGCAAATTGTGCTATTTAGTACCAAAATTGTTTTGTAAGAAACATGTTTCTGGGAAATAGGGAAAAAGGGTATTGTGGATACAGCGGCTAATTAGATATCAATTTTTCCGCTAATCGATTGAACTTCACACCGACTATCATTCCGAATAACACTTGCTCTAGATTTGAGGTATAAAATTATTTTTCCCCCCTAAAAATCGTTTCTGGCTCCGCCCCTGATACAATATTTTAATTAATTGAAATCAATTGGCAAGTAGTAACCAAAAAATTTTTAGTAAGCAAAGTGGCGTGAATTCTAATTTGTAATACTTTACAGTTACATAAATTGGTAGAAAATTTGTCTTCACACGTTTTCGCCATATTCCGTTAACACTTTGCGATGGCCCCAACACGAACCAAGTGTAAACCCATAGCTGGGTTTGTAAAGATTAGTTAGCTTTTTTTATGGCCTCCTGAAGTTATTATGAACGGCCGAAAAAGCAAATCGGAAAGTCGCCAGGGGATGAAAATTTTGTAAAGAATTGTTCGCCGGAATATTTTACTAGCGGTCTTTTCAGACAAAATCTGTGCCGCTAAGTGTCTAAGTGTCGCCCCTGACGATGTAAGAATAATTTTTAGCGGAATTTGGGGAAAAGGTGAAATAATATTTATTTGCAACATATTAAGATAACAGCTCTGTTAACTTGTCATATTAATGTTAAGAAGGAAACTATAAATATATAGCATAATAGCATAATTGAAGATGGCAGGTTCCCTTTTTTTATTCTCTGAGGACGTTTACGTTTTTTGCATAAAGCTTTTGACTGTGAGACCCTTTGGAAATTCCTCTACCGACTTTTCAAATTTGTTTTTGAGGGGTGGGAGAAAACGGTTTCAAATGTTCTACAAAAATATTTCCCGTGAAATTTTACCTGGATTGAAATGGCTTCTTTTAAAGGGTGATATATATTTTTATTTTTTCTTTAGGAGCTATAGTTTTAAAACGCACTATATATGCGGAGTGCTCAAGTTATAAAAATCAATTATTAAATAGTTTATAAAATACTAAATAAGTAGTGTAGTTCTAAGTACAAAATCAATATACTAAGAAAAATATTTTAACTATTATTACACATAGAGATATTTTAGATCATAAGTTTAGTATTTAAAAATTTTTGCTATAAGAATTCTGTCTTGCATTTAATTTTGCCATCTACGTCACACTTCCATATAGATTCCATATGGAAGAGCTTGCATTTGCATATACATATATCTTTTAACTGTATCCGATTACATTTATAAAATTATTGCAAAAAGTCGACGCAAGTTTTGTCCGAATGGAATCCTCTGTAGGATTCTTGTATTTGCGCTTATTTTACAACTCCGTGCAACAAAGTTTTTTCTACCTTTATCTCTCTGTCTCTCTTTCTCTCTCTCTCTCTCTCCGTGTTTTTTGTTTCTCTTACACTTGTCTTGTTTGTTTATTTCTTTTTAATTGAAATATATAGCACCTGGTTCAATACATGGACATCATCATCACACATCATTACGCGAGCAATTGCAATTTACAACTGCCATTCCACAGTCAACCGGCAATATCGCACCGGGCACACAGCGCTCCATATTCAACAGATTGGGTATCAGAAAACCGTCACTTTTGAGCCTCAGCAGCCCCAATCCAATACCTGGAGGGGGAGGTGCAGCAGCGCGTACATTTTCACTTGACGATCTATTACGACCGCCCCCTCGACGTAAGATAGGCTTAATTGAATTTGATATCGAAATGCAAAAAAAGACAACAAAAATACCAAAACAAAAAATGCAAGCACAAACAAAAAAAAATTAAACGAAATCCTTTAAGAGCCCCCCTTAAATTAAATTCTATGCAAAAACCAAAACCAAAAAAAAAAAAATCCAATCCACTGCAACTCACTTCAAGCGTTGTACTTGTATAACAATCTATCTATCTACCTAGCTATCTCTCTCTCTCTCTCTCTCTCTTTCTGTCTATTTCTCGAAACACACATATATATATATATATATATATATATGTATATATACATATGTTAATCTATATTGGTTTATAATTCGTACATTTTTATAAATTTTTTTTGCGAAATTCCCCCTCCACAAAGAACAACTATCTTCATGTCTACACTCCATGCTGTATATCCTCCCCTCGCCACAAACGTAACAGTTTTGCAATAAAATTTTTCTACATAAACTATTAAATGATTGCACACATTTCATAAATTTATTCACAATCATCCATGTACGTATGTATGTATTTGTAAATCACATAAATTCAAACCATTTGTATTGCACAGTAATTCGAAATTGTATGCGTTTTTGATATTACCCGTAAAATGCATAAAATATTACCCTAAGTCCCCCCTATCCTTTGTATGATAGTGCCATTTTTTTTTTTATTTACGTTGTCTAACCTGATTCCGCACTCAGAAACAAAAACCAAAAGGTAGTGAGGCCCTTTTTTTATTTTTTACTCTGTTCAAGAAACCCAAGTCAAGGTTATGACCCAAGGACTAAGCCTCTTAAGTTAGTTTTTAGTTATTTATACCACTGATAATAGATTACACTAAAAAGAGTACATTTTGTCTGCAATTCAGTTTCCAGGTACACAAGTTTACAGTAATAAATATCAATCACATATTTTTATTGCAGCTACTGATGGATATAGTGCTTGTTGTAGCTATATGACAGGAGCTAATTGACAAGTTTCAACAGTTAAACTTATCATGACTTTTTCGGTTTTTTTTTTTTAATCCAGCTCAATGTACGATGAAACCCGTATAAGTCCAAGATTTAAACTTTGTGTAAATTTAAATAGAATTGAACAAATTTTTACCCAAATTTCAACAGAATTTACAGAAACCGAACTAAATTTTATTACAATAAAGTACAAGCTTGAAGAGACTGAAGTTTTGTTTGCTGACAGTGTGACCCATTTTATATGGAATCAAATAACCAATACCATCGCGAAAAAAAAATTATCAAAAACCAATGTAAATTTTTAGCAAATTGAAACTTGCACTTAGGGCTTCTCTCCTAGAGAGTTCACTCGGTGGCCATAGGGCCCATTGAGATACCGAGAAAGGAATTTCTTCCCCAGTCTATCCTTACATCTTTTTAAACCATTCTGATCTTTTGGCAAATTCCAACAGCGCCTCCAGTGCGGCCGCACTTAAATCATCTAAATCTGAAGGAAGAAAGTGCTTAATGAACTCTACATCGTCCTCGTCTCTGCAGCTCCTACAGAAGTCGTTATCTAGTGCTCGAAACCTGGCAGTTTTGTGGCCAATAGGCAGATGTCCCATTAGTATTCTTGTGAGAAGCTTGACATTCGGTTTGAAATATCTCAGCAGACTCCGTATTCTTCGCTCAATGAGCTATAACTAAAGTGAACGAGGTAGCCTGCATGTGTATAGATTGGCTCATCTGCTTGTGATAGCTCTTATGACCCTTCTTTAGCTTGCGAGAGCAGGGATCTCAACGGGATTTGCATGCTGGAGCCGAGTGCTCCCAGTCTTGCCTCGGCTCCTATTCTTGCGCCCTGATCCTCCTTTCCAGGAGTTCAACTGTACTTTGGTACCCAGTATAAGTTGATAGCGTGTTGCGAAGAGGTTGCAGAGATCCTCAACAATTCCGAACGTAGATCGAGTAAGTCGTTGTCGATTTTAAAGCCTTGATCACCGCCTGACTGTTTACAGCAAAGGAATGCTATAAAGGAGCAAAGTCCATCATGCCACATATTGCCCGTATGTCAATTGGAAGGACCTCAGTTTGAAGCACAGTAAAGTAATCTGAAAGTCTGTACGCTTCCCTCAATGAGATCCTGTTCCAATATCCACTTTAAATCCATCCGTGATCGGAATCTCTTCGGAGTTTAGACCATGTCTGATTCCCAGTTACTTGTTTCGGAGAAGGGCATCTTGTGGTCATTTTCCGCAATCTAATAGCCACAACTTTACTGTTCTACCCTTACTAGTTTTATGATATAGACATGATCTCAGAAATGTAGCCTCCTTCGTCAGTTTAAAATTTTTGTCACCATTTGATGAAGTTCTCAATCTGTATATTTTATAGCGTTTTGTGAACAAGATTTATTATACTAAAATTTAATGGCATTCTCAACATTTTTGTTTTTTTTTTAATTTCTGATTAAAAAGTTTGAAAATTTTGGTGAAAAGTTGTAGCATTTTATTAAAATTTGCACAAAGTTTAAAGATTGAATTGTTGCTGGATAATGAACGGTATTTATGTAAAAAATTAATACAATTTAGTAAGTAGCAAATAAATGGTCGAAACTTGTCGTATAGTTACGCTAAGCACTATGACCACGTACACATACAATAAATATGGCATATACCCTCATCCTTACTTTTGTTAAATACTCGTAAAAATGGTGCAAATAAGTAGTTATTTCCATGCCCGCTTCTCACGAGCTTTTATTTCTACATTATCTACATACATACATATATAAGTATTATATAAATGTAAATGAAAAATTTGAAACATTTTCCTTCATTGCACCACTTTGAACCAAATGTAAATTGCAAAGTATGTATTTACTAAGTATTTAAAATATATCTTAATGTATCCTTATGGTATTTCCATATACCATAATAAATATATCAATATACATATATAATAAATATATACGGTGTTGTCCATATCATAAGCAACACAATTCAATATAATACAGTTGGCCACTATGTTTATTAATTTTTTTTTTATAAATGTTTATAAAAGTGTAGCTCATTTTGTAACATAAACCATATAAATAAATCTTGCAAACTTTATTTCAGATCTCAAAAACTCATCAATTTTCAATAAATTTTCACAAAATTTTCAAACTTTTTGATTCGAATTTTCAAAACTTTTTAAGTATGCAGTTTAGTAGCCCTTTAAATTTTGTATAATAAAGTGCAACTTTCAAGTTGCTAAAAGTTTTAGTGGATTTTTGGTAATTTTTTTTACTGAATATGTTCAAAATTTCCTTCCATACAAAAATAAATTGTGCTCTGGCGGGAAACCCCCAACAGCAGTAAAAAATTAGCAAAAATCAATTACTGAAATTGATTGGTCTATAAAACTGCATACCTTAAGAATAAAAAAATAAAAATCTGGATTAAAAAGTTAAAAATTTTGATGACTGTTTTTTTCAATTAATTGAGTTTTTATACAATTTAACCATAGTCTTATAAAAAATTATTAAAAATAAACTATTAAATATATATTTCAAAATGTATTATATTGAATTTCGTTGCTTATGATATGCACAACACTGTATGTATATAGACTAGCGGCCCGACAGACGTTTTCCTGTGGAGACGTTGGCTTGCTACTATCAGAGGATTCATCGAACTTTTTTTCGATATTCGAACATCAATACACCATTCAGTTATCTCGATGGGCGGGTTGTTTATTCAGATATTTGAATATTCGAATATTCGGGAGGTCGAGCGGTAATCATTTTAAATTAAATTTTGGGGTTATATGTCCTGATATACGATAGGCAAAAGATAAAAATAAATATCATAAAAAAGCCAAACTGCAGTGCCACCTATCGAATCAAGTTGTGAATATTAACCACCCAGGAAATCACTCGATTGCATTGGTCCAACATTTTAAGAAGAGGTCAGTGACATAACCCGGCACAGAAGAAGGACGTACAAACTTCCACTACTCTAGCTGTAGTTAGAAGGAATTCACTGACAAACACACGGACAGAAGAAGTACGCTGCCGGAAAAAATAAGTCAGTTGCATGAAAAAACCATATTTAAAAATAAATTTTTGTTGTGCACTACTTTTAAGATAATTAACTACAAATGCAGCGTGAGACAGTTTCGTTTTTATATTTTCATAAATATATTTCTTATTTGTTGAATTTAAATTACAAGTGAAGTATTTGGAGACATATGCAATATAGGGTAATTGACTGCTTCCTATGACATCGCTATGATAAATAAATCAGTTACTTATTGAAAATGGCAATGACTTGTCATTGAAAAAAAAGTAATTTAAATTACTTTAAAAATAATTTCATTTAACACAGGGTTAACTAACGTTTTCTAACAAATTCCTTCGGATTGTATTAATTTATCAATAAAACCCCGTTACTTCACTTTTTAAAAGTAAAAATTCAGCTAAATAAGACGTACCCTGAGGACAAACAGCCTCACACTTAGTGAAACTTTTATTCGCTCTCTAATATCAATTTTGATTTCGCCACTACAAACATCGTCTTTTTTCTGTAATGCAGTTCGTGAAGAAGAACAGGTTCGATCATACAAATTTCTAATATCTGGAAAATTCGGTAACCGTTCAAAACAGTTGGTATTGTAAAAAATACATAAGAAAATAATCTTAATTTGCATATTTACTAAAGGTATGGAAATATCTATAAATAAATATATATACAATGTGAATCGAAGATTTTCCAATTTTCGCAAAAACAAGACTTTTTTTACTCTTTGGAAATATTTCGAAAACTTGGAATTTTAATTGAAAAAAACGAAGTGCAAACAAAATATAGCAAATTTAATTACCTCTTATTTGACCTATTACCAGTTTTGATCATTTGACGGCTTCTTTAGATATTCGACATATTTATGTTACACACTTTTTTCTTTAATTAAAAGCCGCTATTTGGCGTAGGTTTGATTCCTGGAAAAAAGCCAATGTGATCGTTCCCATAGAATTAGGCATGACATTCGTGGAAACAAGTTCGTTTTCATTATTGCCACTGCAGTTATTGATATTTGTGTGATTTTTTTTTTTAGTTTAATTTTTAGTCATATATTGTACAAGGTAATCTAAAATAAATTATTTAATATTCTTTTTTAGTATATGTTTTGATGAAAGGAAAGAAATAGAAATAAAAATAAATTTTATTGCGTTTTCAAAAAAGTTTATTTTCAATTCCTTGTTCTCCACAATTCAACAATAACGACAATGAAGAGGCTATAAGAAAATTTCTGATACTTTGACTTTACGACGCGTTATGGCATCTTGTGAATCTCCTATTTATGTTTGAAAATAATATCAGTTGAGTAACTGTCGTTAAGTTCTGAATTTCTGGAGGGATATTATCCTTAAAAGGAGCTTCCAGATATTAAAAGACCTGTAGGAATACATACATATAGTGTCCCATGTTTTCTTTACACAAATTCTAAGTATATGTATATTTTACTAATGTTTTAAATGAGGTGATTCGCCGCTGACTTTGCAGCAGCTGTTCCATCTTCCAGTAGCGTCAATTATTATGGGTCACCTTGTATTATGTTGACTAATATCAAGAATTATTCCCAATGAATCTGAAGTGTACTATTATTTAATAAAATAGTACGTAAAATATGTAGGTTGCTGAGCTCGAAGATTCACAAAACTCTTTTTTTCTATCACATTTCGAAGTAGCGCCAAACAATGATTTTTAATATTATAAAAAGGGTCGATATCTTTAAAAATTACTCCTCAAATTAAATATTAAAAAAAAAACTTTCGAACTATGTAGGTACAACGAATTTTCTTGCAAATATTTAGGTCTGGTGCGAAAAGACTTATCCGAGTATAACACTAATGTTTTGGTTGTTAAACTAGTGTGGACTTAATAGCCCCATATGTGTATTTTCTTTACGAAAGAAGTTTAGGTATTTCGACCTTATACCAAATTTGAACTATGCAGCGCTTTGAAATGTTTCATTGTACATTGCACATATGTATCTTCCTGTGGTTAATTGCTCCTTCTAAGCGTCTGCTTTGCTATGTATAAGCTTAGTCTACTCATTTGAAGTCATATAATAGAAATTCATTGACTAATCCTGTCCAGGGATTCATGGCCACATTAGCTATGTATGTACATATGTAGGTATTGCTGTAAACGTGAACTGCTGAAATTGATCATAAAAACTACTTGTAAATATTTACCTATGCATATAAATATTTTGCATCTCAAAGTGAGTTACATTTAAATTTTATTGCTACTGCAGTGCATGTCATAATTATAGCGACACCATATACGGGCATGTGCTGCAAATCGTTTTCGCATGAAAGTGACACACAAACACGTATGTGTCGTATTGTTTCGCTGGCAATTTCATGCGAAAACGATTTGCAGCACATGCCCGATAGTGACAAGTTTTGATAATTTTTTTTTTTTAATTTTAATTTTTTTTTAAATGAAAATGTAATTCATACTACAAGGAATATTGGTTGCATATAAATCCAAGTTTCAAACTTTGCTCAAATGGGGCCAAACACGCAACAAACTTTACAAAAGATTTTAAAATTTTTGATTAGAATTTTTACAAAAAATTTGGGCTTGCCGTTCTATATTCCATTCAATTTTATTATAATAAAGTGCAAGTTTAAAGTAGATACAAATTGTCGCTGATTTTTGACAATTTTTTTTTACCTCCAATGTTGCGTTTTATATTAAAAAAAAACTTCGAGCATGCTTTATATGAACGGATCTCCGAAGAGTGTTAGTAAAAGAAAAAAAAAAACAAATATAAAAATCGACGATAATTTGGAGCTACTTCAAACTTTCACTTTATTATATTGTACTAAAACTGAATGGGCTATAAAACTGCATACCAATACTTATATTTTAGTTCCTGGACTTTTTCCCCCATTTGAACAAAGTTTGAAACTTGAATTTAATCGGTGTTTTTCTAGAATGCACAATATTTTTATTTTAAAAGTAATCAAAGTTTAATAAAGACAAATAGATTGTCAAAACTTCTGCATTTATGGTGGTGCTATAATTATGGCATACACTATATACATATATACATGCATACATATGTATATAATTTCAACATATTTTCGGTCACATAAAACAATTTTGTTCTTGAAAATGTCGCGAATTCTGTTAACTAAACAAAAAATTGACAAATCGACGAAACTCTACGTTTGGTCTCCGAATATTTTTTTGCGGCTGCTGGTGGGCGTAAAATAACTAACTTCTTATTACAATTTACTTGTTTGTAGTAAATGTTTATTTTCAAAATATTCTGTTTGCATCTATTTTTTATAATTTATTACCATATTCTCTTACACAAATTCGCATGTGCGTAGTTAGTTTCACTCAATGTACGCTATAATTAACTCATATGAATTTGTCGTAAAGTATATTTGTATTTCAATCTTTGTGTAGCACATAATTTTTAAACGCATTCATCCATATCTTAATTAACACAATTCCGCTTTTTCTATAGAAATTTACCATTATGCAATCTCTTTTATAAACCATTCTGGGAATACTACAGGTAATTCAGCTCTCGAGTTATTGGAACCATATACGAATTAAAATGATTAAGAAATCTTGTCTTATTATCAGTTATAGTGTATCTGGATTGTATGAGGTAACAAAATTTGTTACAGTTATAGGACACAGCTTCACCCAGAAATCGGTATTTTGGCATAAAAAGTTATTTTCAGAAAATGCAGCAAGAAATCGTAACTCAAGATGAATAAAGAGTGAAAGAATTTTAAATTGAATATTGTCGCAAAGAAAAGAAACAAAGTCAGGAACAGAAACCAAATAAGAAATAATATTTCTGTCGGCATTTTTCATGTCAGTGTTTTTTTTTGCGGGTAGGTGCAACAAAAAACATTCTGTTCTGAAATTTAAACGTCATATATACAATAATACGATATTTTTTATTGGACAAATACATACCGCAAAATGTCGATTAAATATGATCGGGAAAATTTTAAATCTAAGAATAACGATTATCTTTGTTTGAAAAATTAAAAAAAAAAACACAAAATAACGATTATGCAATGATCGAAAACAAAAAAAGCTTCTAAAAAACTTATGGCTTAGATCGTTATATTCGAGTTTGAGTTAGGGGTAATTTCTACCCACGTTTTTCCAAAGTGTCTTAAACGTTTTATTTACAAGGACTTGCCTGGACCGAATTATTCTAAAAAAACGTACTCAAAAAATGTTTACTAAGGGTCACCAAACTAAGGAAGACTATACGTCATATTTTTGAAAATTGTTTCACTTTATTACAGTGTATCGGAAATTGGGTTTTTTATATTCAAAATATTACACTCCGAGTGGGGAACCTTCAATTCAATTCTTTGACGGAAATGAAAGAACACAAATACTACTCAAACTTTACGATGTTAATGTCAGATTTGTCTTATTTCCATCAGCATTTAATAGCGTTCTTCGTAGAATTCTGCAACATATTCCATTTAATTGGTGAAGATTTTCGAGCATTTGTATTTTTGCTCTTACATCCAAAGTACTTCTTTATCTTTTTGTTGCAGATGTATTGAATTCTGTTTATATTGTTAATTAAAAATTATGTTTTCTATTTAGGAATTTACGGAAATCAAAACCGACATCAGCGTGATTCCTTTTAGATACTTTTCCAATTTTTTTAATAATGTGAACAATCGATCGTTATTTTTTTATGAATCCCAAATTTTAGAGACAACCAAAAGTAAGTGGGGTACTATTAAAATATCTACTGTATTGTTTTTTTAAATTTAAACTGATATTTTTGATTTTAAAAAAATTACAAGAAAAATTGTACCTATTATTTTTCATCGAGGAAATGTCAAATAATAACATATCAAGGGAGAAATATCGAATTTTTTGGAAAAAAGTTAAAGTCAGAGTCCGTCATGGAAATTAATTATTATTCATATATTATTAATCTCGAAATTTAGTCAAATTGGAATTTTTGACTGGAAATTCATAAGTGGGGAGATTTAGCGAAGTAAAAGAGATTCTGCAAATTTTTCTAAAAATTTTAAATTAAAAAAAAAATTTCAAACATAAACAATTCACTTTAAGCTGTTAAAAAAATATTATTTCAAATAGTGCTGATCTTCATTTTTTCAAAAATATTTTCTTCAACAAAAGTAGTTTTCGAAAATACATACAAACGAAATTTAACACACCCAGAGAACATATTCTTATTGCAACTTAAATAATTAAACAACAAATTTTGTTTATTGAAAAATTCGTTTTTAAAATAAAAAAATAGTTTTTTTGTTAACTAGCCTAATGTCTTCCAAAAAAATCATCAGATTCCTTCAAATACTTTAGGAGTAAAAGAAATTTTTAATAAAATATTGCTCAAAAATATAATTGCTTATAAAAACTTAAACAAATTCGGTTTTTCATAAATAAAATTTCAAAAATATCTGCTAAATTTATAAACATCAAATTCTAAATTGGCTAAAATGCTAGTTCTAGTTGAGAATTTTTCACCCGTATGACGTAACGAGTAATTTCCTTCAGCCTGTTGACTATAAGTTAAAAAAAAACTGGAATTCAACAAAATAGCAGAGTTGCGATTTATATATTTCGGGTGTTGCCATTTTTATTAATAACTATAGGAATAAACAAACACCAAAAACGTTGGAATAATATTAAATTCGATCGGTTAGTTAGTATTCGAGCTAGAAGTAAATATAAAAAAATTGCTAAGCTTTCATATAAATTCGTATCTTACTTTTCATATCATACTTTTACTGAAAGCAAAATGATTAAACTCCAAACGAGAGCGACCTGTAGTTATTCCTTCCAGCACATACTACTATTTACTATACACATCTAAAATCATCTTTCTGCTTTCAATTCTGCTTACTTTTCTTCACTTCACCTTTATGTACTTGAATGGGCCTAATTTATTTAGTTTTATGTTGTGTATTTAATTGTGTAATATGTTTCGAATTTGGCTCGGTTTTCGTATAAAAACTAAACAAAATTCATTCGCAATATATTGCGTCAATTATAGGTTCACCTTCGCCACGCAAGAAGCGAAACAACTCGACACCTGTCAAGAAAAATGCCGCCGAAAAGAAGCAAATTCTGCAACAATTAGTCTCACCAGCGCCCAATGCAGACAAACCGAAAGTCAGTTTGGGTGAACTCATCAATATGACAGAGAATCGTATACGTACGACAAGTAATGCTGACTCGGAAAGCGATGTCAAGGAGACGACATTCTCAGAGAACTCAGGTTCGCTCACATCGACCAACGTAACGAATGTTGCACGCACAATTGCCGATCCGAAGCTGGAGAAGAAGGTGACGTTCGCACGACTGCTAAATAAAGTATCTGCCGAAATGAGTTCGGGTTCAGATATGGATATCGGGAATATGGCGGTAAGTAGGAAACGAATGGCAAAGGAAGCGTGGCAATTGATCGTATACAGAATTACGATGTACGTGTTAGAAACCAACTATGTATACATATATTTATTCACACACTCGTCTGTTGATGTTACCCAATAACTAATTTATTACGACTCGTTTGCGTTTATGATTCTCAGGCAAAAAAATCGAAATTTTTACAACCTCTTGCTCAGGAACCAGAGGAAACGGAAGCTTTTCTATGAGTAAAAAATTACTTACTACATTGCAAAACTCATTGCACTAATCATTTTCAAAACATACGTGTTTGCTCTATATACATATACACCCTGATTACTCATATGCGGATATTGAAATAGGTGCGAGCAATACTACGCATTTAAAAAAAAAATCATTGAATATGACTGTACAAAAAACGGAACCAGTCGGACTTTGATATTTTCTGAAAGTACACCAATCCAATAATGAAAATGCCGATAGACTTGCAAGTTAGCTAGAATTGTTTTTTGTGACCTTCAACAGTTTTCATCTCACTAAGTTGTTATCAAAAAAGTGAAAAAAATACAATATTTAAATATATATCGGACAACATGAAATTTTAACCTATTAGCTACCACCTAAAAGTGTAATTTTGTTCATTACTTCAAGGAACCCACAAAAACCCAAGTTGGAAAGTAGTTAGATGATAAAAATGTTTCAGAAAGTTATTCTCCAAACAAATTTTTCTAGGGGTTTCCTCAGACAATAGCTTTATATAAGGAACGTTCGCAGAAAATAAAAAGAAATAAAAAGAAATAAAAAACAAATAAATCAATTTTTAGATCATTTTGCCCCCCAAGGGCCTATACGAATTTGTTTTTTAAGGGTTTCCTTTAAGTAGCAAAATTGCACTTTTAAGTGGAAGCGAAGTGGTTAAATTGTTCCACAAAAATATTTCCCATAAAATTGTACTCTCTACATATTTGAACCATTTTTCCACTTTCTGGAAAACAACTTAGGCCGTGACATGAATAACACTGTGTTACAAAAAAACAAAAAATCAAATTACTTGGGATCAGACCTCAAAAAAGGGGTTCGGGATGAAAATCTAAGAACAACCTCATACTTGGAATGGGCGTGGCACGTCCGATTTTTTTTTTATAGCGAAAAAACCGTTTTTCGGTTGTTTTTGCATAAAATACGCTGTAACTTCGTCATTTCTTCCTCGATTTTCATTTTGTTTGATTTGTTTTAAAGCTAAGAAATGGGACTTTTTATTTGCGCACAGGGGTTTGCGTAGAAAAAATATTGATGGTAGTTATAGAGTGACAAAGTTCCAAAAAAAATTTTTATTTTTAATTTTACAACTTCGGCAATGATTTAGGGATCTATTTTCCTCCAAATGGGTTTAATATTTACTTTTTTGTTGGAAGTGTATTTGATTCTGCGTCGAATGATGTATTTTGGAAAACAATTGGTTGAAAATTGGCTGAGCTATAGCACTTTTCGTTTTTATAGTCAAAGTATTCGATGTAAGTAATGAACAGTACTTCCTTTTCTTTTGGGTTTCTTCAATGGTCGCAAATGGTATTTATCATCTTTTAACAATTTTAGAAATTGTTTCATTACAAAAACCCGTTTAAACGAACCCCGAATAAATAAAAGCATTGTCTTATAAAAAAACACACTTTGCTTTCTCACGTCTGCTATTATAATTAAAAATGCTTGCTATTTCGTGTTTTTTTGTAAGCAGAATCATCCGTGTCTCTTTTAAGCGACCAGCAATAGTTCGAAAGCATATTTATTGTACTTTTGCCCTGAAAACGCGTTTCTATGCATTCCATTTCCTGGTGCATTCTTTCTCCTTGTTCATCACTGAACTGACCAAGGAAAGAAATTTAAATGGGAGTGCAAAAAATGAATTTTAATAGACATATTGCATCCCATGTCCGCATATGCTGT
Organism: Anomoia purmunda; assembly: GCA_951828415.1. NCBI lineage: Eukaryota > Metazoa > Arthropoda > Insecta > Diptera > Tephritidae > Anomoia > Anomoia purmunda. The sequence continues at coordinate 43,574,080 of OX639995.1, forward strand.
CAAAAATTCTTGCACAATTTCAGCATAATCAGCACTCTTCTTTTTGCCAAGAAAATGTTTACACAACGCAAGAAAACTATTCCATGCTCTTTTTTCTACCTCAGTCAATTTTGCTGAAAATTCGTCGTCACGCATAATTTTCCGAATTTGTGGGCCAACGAATACACCTAAAATTAATCAGAAAATGGTTTTAACATATATTTATATGTATTTTACTGCTGGATCGGGCTTACCTGCTTTGACTTTAGCACCACTTAGTTACGGAAATGCATTCTGAAGATGTCGAAATGCTTCGCTATCCGTCTTTAAAGCTTTTACAAACTGCTTCATATAGCCGAGTTTTAAGTGCAATGGTGGTAAAATTATGTTTTCGGGTCGCACCAGGGGAATGTTCAAAACATTCTTCTGTCCAAGCTTAAACATTGTACGCGGTGGCCATTCAGTTCTTTCATACTTGTTCAATGCACGGCTATCCCACTCGCAGAAATAGCAAGGATGTTTCGTGTAACCCCCTTGCATTCCAAACAAGATTGTTAAAACTTTTAAATCACTGACTATCTTCCAGTTGTGAGCAGCATAATTTATACAACGCAGTATTTTTTCCATAGTTGCATATGTTTCCTTTAAATCGGTCGCATACGCTATTGGGACCGACGGAAATTTATTCTCGTTGTGCAACAGTACTGCCTTTAAACCTGCCATCAAAATAAAAATAAATTTGTTTTTTAGTTATGTAAAATGCTTACATTTGCAGGAACCATCAATGAAGAGTCGCCACTCCTCAGGAACGTAATTGTGATTTAAAAAACAGAACAATTGTTCTATATTAGTACAATGTACAAGATTCCTGATATCAGTATCAGATTTAAAAACTTCTTGAAATAGCGATCTATCATCATTTCTGATGGAAGTCACCCTGAAATCCGCTTGTACCAAATTCCATTGCCTTAGTCTGGAGCCCAAACCCTCAGACTGTCTTCGTGATAAGCCGAAATCGCGTATACGGTCTTTGTAGTCAGCATTAGAAACGAAATGTCGTTTCCGTGAACATGATGCTTCTTTCAGATAATCCGGATCATTTGGCTCAATGTCTTCAAATTTGGCTTCTTTTTCCGTCTGAAATTGTTCATCCTGAAGTTGTTTAAGGGGCACAGGTTTCGAAACACTCAACACTTCGGCGTATTGAATCATTTGACGATTTTTATATTTGAAGCCTGCAGTGTTCGCCTTACAAAAATAACAATCATCTCTCTTATGATAGGTTTGGTTATGCCATATCATCGGTGAGGAAAAAGGCAAAATATGGTTTCCGTTTTTTTTTTGTTTTTCCAAGTTTTAGCTTAGTAAGGCATAATAAGCATATGTATTCTGGCTCATACCCTGAACTGGATTTATAAGAAGAATTGAACAACTTATTATATTCTTCAACAGCAACTTGGTTATTTTGAAATTTGTACCGATGGTTACTGTCCACAAAATATCCACATATGTAACAAAAGTTATTGCGCTTATCACACATTTTGTTTCTTCCACTTTAATAAGATTTTGAATTTCTAATGACAACTACTATTCAGCTTGTCACGCCAAGCAAACGTATTTGCACTTAAACTATAGCTTTTTCGGTAGTCACCGCGTCCTGTGTTTTTTTTTTTCTAACAACAAGTATGATTGTTCAGTGAAACACTTGTTTCTAAGGGTTTCTGTCATAATAAAATTGCTAAAACTGTTCATTACTTACATCGAATACTTTGCTATAGCTCAGCCAATTTTCAACCAAATGTTTTCCAAAATACATCATTCGACGCAGAATCAAATACACTTCCAACAAAAAAGTAAATATTAAACCCATTTGGAGGAAAATAGATCCCTAAATCATTGCCGAAGTTGTAAAATTAAAAATAAAAATTTTTTTTGGAACTTTGTCACTCTATAACTACCATCAATATTTTTTCTACGCAAACCCCTGTGCGCAAATAAAAAGTCCCATTTCTTAGCTTTAAAACAAATCAAACAAAATGAAAATCGAGGAAGAAATGACGAAGTTACAGCGTATTTTATGCAAAAACAGCCGAAAAAACGGTTTTTTCGCTATAAAAAAAAATTCTGACGTGCCACGCCCATTTCAAGTATGAAGTAGTTCTTAGATTTTTATCCCGAATCACTTTTTTTAGGTCTGATCCCAAGTAATTTTCCACTGTCCCACAGTGTAATTTAGTAGGCCATAATAAACAATACGATATTTCAGTTACTATAATTTTTTCAAACTTGGGTTGGAATAAGAAAAGCATGGGTTAAAATTCTTTTTGGAAAATTTGCCTGCCACCTAATATATCTCTGAAAGATGCACACTTTAAGTTCAACTAATTTGGTACGAAGAATTTAATTAGAGGGGAGAAATACGCAAAAATCTAAATTTTGGGAAATAAGCGTTGCGTCGCTCACCTTAGAGAAAATAGGTACAGTGACTTGAAAAATGTAGCACATGTTGATTATTTTTAAAATATACACAATGTTTTTGACGATGTTAAAGCAATCTAGGTCTGCGGCACTAAAAATTTACCAAAACTTTCTTCCCCCATCAAATTTGTTATACACTTTGCATTTCAAGCCAATAAATGTAATATCTAAAAAATTTTAGAAATTGGGCAAAAATCAAGCCAACCTTTCTAATAATGGTTTCACCCGAACTTAGACGTTACTTGCAATTTTTTTAAGGCTGTGCTGAAATTTAGTTTTGTTGTTAGTGCCTTTCAGGAATTTTAAAAGAGGTAATGCACTGCGTGTTTTCGTGTTTAAATATTTTATGGAATTTGTAGATGAAAATTTAATATCAATCTCAGAGTGACCAAAATCAAAAAATGTACGAAGTATACTAAACTAGAGGATATTTCCCACACAATTTATTAAGACTACTAAAAACAATTACATCCAGAAAAGTTGTGAAGGCGTTAGAAACACGCGAATTCCGCACAAAAATCTAATCCAAAAAAAATAAATTTTTTTTTAAATTAAATAATTTAAGTCACGTTAGTTTAACTAAAGGTATCGAAATAAATTCCTTACAGCCTTAGCACCATATATCGAGTTGGTTTCTTCTTGAAATTATGCCTATAGACGGATATCTTCTTCAGAGTGAAGTAATCCCGAATATTTTTGTGTAAACTAAGCGGTCCATGATATTATTGCTTGGTAAAATGTACCAACTAAGCTTCGAGAAAAAAAGCTTTTTCATTTCATTAGGATTGTTTCACGCGATCTGGGCTGGATCCGGTCACTACTCTCTCTTATAAAGTATCAAAAATTTGTTCTAAATGCCTAGAGTGTGAGGAACACAAAAGCCGTATTTCGCGCCCGTAATCGAGAAATCAGCTGTTTCTTTTGTGTTTGTTGTTGCGACTTTAGGATGTGCATTTTTTTTGTGAGTGTAAAAACATTTTTAGTTCTTTATTATAAAAATGGAAAGCCAATAACTTTGCACAAATATTTGTATTTTATAATTATTGCAACTCTCAAATACCTACATTTCCCGAAATTTTTGTGATATTTTGCATTTTTGAGTTTCATGAAATAAGCGTTCGGATGTTAACGAAATGCAGCTGATATGTAATTTGTGCACTGTGGCTCAAAAAAAGGTCGGTCTGTTTTTGCTACGAAGACGAAAAAAATTACCATCCAATACGTTCCACTTTTCGCTCTCTATTGCCCTGTTTCCTTACATAGGGATCACTTTCTGGGTTGTGTTGGATAACCGCGGAATTTTTCCAGCTCATATGGAACAAACTTAATATATTTTACAGCCATGTTTAACCCTCTGTTAGTCCATTTTAAAACAAAATGTTTACCTCGGAAAGCCTCTTTTACCAAGCTACGTCTTTTCCATCTGCCTTTTGGACCATTACTTTTGTCACTAAATAGTAAAGCTTTCCGTTGTGGGAGACTCAGTAACAATATTATAGTTTTGGAGTTTCCAGAAAGTGTGCTACAACATTTTGTGATCTCCCTAGTATTTCAGCTATACATTTGCAAGATTCCCCTTGTTCACTCATATTTTGGAGTATAGAAAGTTCTCCTCAATACTAAATTTCCTACAACTCAAGTTTGTATAACTATTTCAATGGTCCCGTAAAACTGCTTTGTGTACTTGTACTAAAAAATAAAAAGTTATGAAAGTTATATGAATTCATTGCTTTATTTTGTTATTTTAATAATTCGGAGTCAGATAATTAAGAAATCGTATAAGCTCAGGTGGGCGCCTATTTCAATGTCCGTATATGTACATTTGTGTCTGTGCAAAATCACAATGTCAACTCTCTGTGCTTAGATTGTTAGAGCTTTATGGAAAAGTTCCAAATTCGACATGATTATACGTGAATACCCACAAAATTGGCTTATACAGTTCGTATACATACTTTTTAATTTTTTCGACACTGTTTTGTACTCGTATATAATTTGGTGATTTGTATTAGTAAATAGTTGTATAAAATATTAAATAATTTACATAATATGGGTATTCACACAATATTCTTTAAATATCAACTTTTTTATTTCCCCTCTCAATTTTTATAAATCTTTGAAAGCAATATGCGACGTCATACAATATACGAAATAAAAATAAATCGAATGATTTTTGATAATTCAACCTTTGCCGAAACGAATCGTATCGTTTGAAAACCACTACAACGTAACTTTACAAAAGGACCAACAATAATCAGTTTTTTAATATTCTAATTTTCAATCTGTATATGTATCTACCTACTATTACTTAAATCCTTCCGTACCCTGCATTGTCCATTTGATTCATTTCGTTTTCGTTTACGTCTATAGGTGAATATCGTTTCATATTTGCAATTATATCGTAAGCGACAAATTATCGAAAATCGGAAAATGCATAGGAAATTCTTGCAGCTGCAATTTTACCAGAAGTGATAGGAGGATAAAAGGAAAGCATGCAATTGTACCATCAATTTATAAGATATTAGCTTTCGGAACTTTTTTATGAACTAGTTTCAAAAACATTTTACGAGACTAAGGTTTCCTAAAACTCTATGTGTTCAAACCATTAGGACAATGCTTATTTTATCTTGTAAACTTAGTTGAACTTAAATTTTTAAATCAGGTGGGAACCTTCCCAAAATACATATGTTAATTTCTCGATCAAAACTGTCTGAACCTTTTCCGTTTGACACCAGTATAGTAGAATTGCCTTACCTTACCAATTAAATTGAATCAACGTTCCTTAAAAGGTGGCCACCGTCTTCAAAAACATTTCCAATACGATTTCGTTTCATAAAGTTTAGAAATTGAATTAAATCCATACTTTTAAAGAGATGGCAACACTCTTTTAAACACATTTTCATAATGAAGTTTTCTTACGCCTGTCTGCTTCCTTTGAATCTCATTTCGTCATATTTCCCTTAACCTAATAATTTAGTTTAATTTACATTTTTAAACTGATGGCAACCAAAACATTTTTCACAATTAGGCTTTCTTAAACCTCTTTCATTTTGAGACCTATGCTTTCTTATTTAATTTACCTTATTATAATTGTATTTTTGGTTTTAACTGGTGGCAACCCTCGCCGAAAATATTATTGAAATTCCGTTTTTTTTTTAACTTTTACTTTGATACTAATATGGGGCGGATTGCTGTTTATGTTTGCGGCCCTCAAGGCGAATATCGAGCAAGTCATTCCTGAGATAGGACAGGAAAGCATCACCAAGCTCTTGGACAATTGGGTTAGTAGTTTGCGGTATAGTGAAGCTGCCGAGGCTGCTAAATGAATGTAATTGTATTCCATAATTAATGGAAATGTCTACTCGTTCGAATAAACCGATAATATACCGAAAAAAATTATTTTTATTTTTAAAATGAAACCACTTTTGTGGGCCACTATGTATTTAAAAAATATGATTTCACAAGCGAAATCCCATTAGGTCACCACTTTGGGATCTTTATGGAAACTTAACTCGTGTGATGGAAATAAATGACGAGTCGAAAGTTCCCACTTGCTTAGAAAGCTAAATAAAATCGAATTAACAGAATGATTTAAATACTACAATATTGGTATGCAACGAAAGATAATTATAGGAAAATATTTTTGAAAAGAGTTGCCACCTGTTGAAGATGGGTTAATGCAATAACATTAACAATTTAGCTTAAATGCAACTATATTGGTTGCAAACGGAGGAGTAGTAGTAGACCGAAGGCTTAAGCTAGAAAATATTTTTGAAGGGGGCTGCCGCCTGCTTGAAAAATGTAATTCAATTAACATAATAATATTAAGATATATTGACGATATGTGCGTCAAATGAAAAAGGTTTAAGAAATATTTATCGAAATATATTTGAAGGTTACCATCTGTTTGAAAATTTCAATGCAATTTACTTAATAAGTTTAATGGTAAATTACAGTTAGATGATCAAATGAAGAAGGTTTAAGAAAGCTTTATTTGAAAGATATATGTATATCAGTTGTCACTTGTATCAAAATTTAAATACACATTAGTTAATAATTTAATTTGCAAAATTAAATGCTAAGAAGTGAGAACTACATATGTGTATTAGAAAATATATTGTAATTATTTTCCTTTCTGATTTTTTCCTATGAAGTTTCACTTTTTCCGCTCGTAGGAACTCCAAGCAACCAACTTTTTTTATTTTCTTTTTTCAGCGCCATATGCAAAATATATTTATGAGAATCTCTTTTAAACAAACCCCTGCCTAGTAAAACGTCTAACTGTTGGGCACTCAAAGCAAAATAAAATATTCCACTCTTTCGGGGGAAAACAAAACCAAAAACACTCTCCTGTAAAATGTTCCTAGCACAATATACATATAAATATTTATATGTTTTACATTTGTACAATTTCATATGTATATGTAACACTGTATTCATTTGTTTACCTATTTTCCATTTCCTCCGCATACCTCTCACCGCTTCACTCCCTCGTAGAACGCACGGAATTCGAGTGCCCTTAGCCTGCCAACCGATATACAATTTCGCGCCAGTTCAGTGCCTCCATCACCATGCACAAATGATATACGTTCACCGCACAGCACTTCATCGAATCAGGGTAGCGATTCACTATCCAGTTCTGATCTTGCACTAACCGATTTTGGTTTGCGTTCGATACAAACCAGTGCCAGTGAGATTGGTAGCACAATTCACAATAGCCATCTACCAGCCGGTATTTGTATGGGCATTGGTATTGGTGGTGGTGGTCCATCAACGCGTGGTCGTGGCGGCACAATAGGACGCCCGAAAGTTTCCAGTGCCGATTCCATCTTAGCTATGTTTCGTAATCTTGCTTCTTCTTCGAATGTTACCTCAACAACAACTGCCTCAAATACCACAAACACTGCTAACATAACGCATAGCGCCTCTGTATACGTATCACCAACGACAACACCGATCGCTTCTAGTCCACAAGATGATGCACTCGGCGATGATGAATCATCCACTTCGTCTATGCATACGCCTGTTAGTTTCTCAAGTGGACCACCCGATTCGCCTGTGTTCTATCGTCAGACCACTATTGAAGTGCCCGTTCTCGATGCACTCAATGCGCACAAATCTTCATCGACACCATCATCGTCTAATTCGTCAAGTACGACAAATTTACTACACCCACCGACGATTCTTTTGGAGATACCCAGCAATGGCATCAACAATAAATGTCTATCGCCGATTCGTGAAATGCCAACACCGATGCCGTCGCCAGCTCTCACACCAATCATGCCACGTCCACAACGTTCGAATAGTCCTATATTCCAGGAGGATCCGCTGTCGGGTGGCGATTATAGTGATGATGAGCAGAAGAGCATTCGCAGTGATGGCAGTGATGAGCAAATGTCGGTGAGTAAATAACAAAATAGATGGATGTATTGATGAGATTTTGGGGCGGAGATATTTTGGTTTATGTGTTTCAAAAAATTCATATCGAAAAAAGTAAACATTGCGTATGAATTTTTATTATTATTTTCACAAAGAAACTTTGTTAAAGATTATATAAATAGTAATGCGTATGTGCATTAGGGTTGTTCAAAATAAAGGTAATGTCGAAATTCAATTTTAACGCTCTCACGTTTCCTTTGTATTTGATATGGAAATGGTATATAATCTAGAACTCTTGTCAAAAATCGCCTAACCGGTTACCCACATCAAATTCATATAAACTTCATTATAGTGGAAAACGATATTTGTCAATAAGCACAAATATTGGAAAGGAAACGGTAAGTCGATTAAGTGAAGTCGACTATTTTTTCAATTAACTTTTGCTAATCGATTTGTCCACTAGTCGATTAACAAGAGCTCTAATAGAATCCTCAAAAGGCAAACTCTGTTTCTCTTCAGGGGACTTCGAAGAATAAAACCCAGTGCTCTATTTACCGGGTTTTTAATATTAACCATTTTTTATGGGCCGATTTTTGGTTTTTTTGGGGATTTTTGGAGTCCCATATAAAATACATAGAACATTTTTGGAGGACCTCTACATATTTTTTTTTTTTTCAATATTACTCCAATATTTTTTTCTTCGAGCAACCCCAGATTGTGGAGGCATTAAACTAAGTAGTTTTTTTCCAACTTGCATTTTTGGATCACCCTAATGTAAATACAAAACTGTTAACATCTTACAAAACAGCTTATTCGAATTTAGAATTTTTTTTATCAAAAAGCCTTAGTCCTTAAAGTGAAAATTGTTGTTCCTATAAGTAATTAGATTGATCTCGTGATATAAAGCCATGTACGCACATAACTCATTAAATAAAAATTACACAATTTTTAGCCTTATAAGAAAAAAGTTCTAAATCAAGATAAGCTGTTTTGTAAAAACTGCACAAAAAGTGTAGAAATATTTCTTTATGTTTATTTAATTTACATAATATTGTTTAAACTAAATTGTAAACTGATTTATTAGGTTAACACTTTTTTCTTAAATAAACAAACTGAACGCAGATTGACTCAGATGATGGTATAATTATACAATTCGGACGCAAAAACCATCGATGGTTTAGCTGAAAGGCAGTGCAATTTCTATTACTATGTAAAATTATTTCTACAATATTCAAAATACCAATAAACTCATTGTATAAACGTAGATTTAAACATAACGCAGATGTCCGTCAAAATTGCATTAAGTCAAAATTCTCAATCTGAGTAAACACAAAAAAATATTCGCAGTCTAGTGTTAATCACATTGTGTACTATACTTGACTGTTCTTTTGTCAGAAATTTGTAAAAAGAATTCAAAAAAATGTTGCTTCACCTCCTACAGTAGGATAAAAATTTGTGCACACTGTTAACATTAACAATTTTGATTTAATGCACTTTTGAAAAACGTGTGCGATATGCGCATCAGTGTGCCTCACACTCCATGTACTAAAAACCGACACTGCTTTTCTCACGAATCATACAATTTTACAAAGTTTGGGACAGCCATCAGTGTCGAGCAAAAAATTATATGAATATTATATGTATTAAACTGTGCAACAACCGAAACCAGCCCAGATTTTGTTCCGTAATAAAACACTCGATGGATTTAGAAAAGTTAGCTCGTCGTTTTGAGCCTTACTTCAAGAAATAGCTCAGAAAATACTTTCGAAAAGTCGCTAAGGGTTAAAGTTTTTTTTTTTATTTCAATTTGATGACTATGGTCAGAGACTGCATTTCCACACCGACAAAAAGAAACAAATAAAATAAATTATTAAAAAACCTTAAGAACTATTTTTTTTTAAATAGTTAAAATGTTTTAAAGAATTATACGCCTTAAAATTTTACTAGAGGTATTCTCAAACTAAATTTTTGTGCGATTAAAGCCGAATTCTGCAAATAAAAAACGAACAGTTTCATATAAAAATTAGATGGCAGCTATGTTAATGTTAAAGTCAATGAAGGATAGCACAAATAAATGTTGGATATTCCAAGACTAGGTTAGATTAGGTTTCAAGTGGTTGCTCCTCGGATCTCGCATAGATCCTATTGGGTCCATTGAATGCTTGCAATGAAGCTGCCAAGCTAGCTTATTTCCATTCCCGATACGTCTGTCCGATCTCACATAATTGAGCCTTAGTCTCGCGAAAACAGGGCAACTGAGCAGGAAGTGTGTGCTGATATTGAAGCGCACCGTATGGATTCCCATTGGACAGTGCCCTGTCAGCACCCACATAATTAATGAGGCCTGTGGTTTGGATAATCAACGAAGCTCCCGTGACCTCCTCCGATCGCTTTTTGGTCAAAACGACCCCACACGTTCTAGTAGCTGTCCAGCGATTACCATACTGATCCCAACCCATTCGTTCAGAAGCAGCCGACAAGTGGCCAGAAGAACTCCGAAAGGTTCCTCGCTTAAGGAGCCCTTTCAATGGTACCCTGCCTAGCTAACTCATCCTCTTCACAATTCCCTGGGATATCTCTTTACGTGGGTACCCAGATTATTTTGCAGAAGAAATACTCCGAAGTTCTAGAAAGAGAAGTCAGACAATCCATAACTACTTTCGTTTGCACTTGCTATCAGACTAAACATTCAGCTCCCTTGCAGAGGTCACGCTACTATGCAGACGCTCGGCCGCTTTCTTATTAGCAACACTTGAAACACGTTGCCATGCTCTGATAGCCAAACTTTTTGTCTCAGACAGAGTTCTTGGCATGCACTCTACCTCCAACCCTTCCATCAAGTTTCGATCCATCCGTGAATATGTTCACTAGCTCTCGGTTTCACATATCGCACCCCACAAAATATCCTTTTGAGGCTATGGAAGATCCTCGAATGACCATAATTTGAATTCAAATTATATCCAATATTTCGCCACTAGTGCCTTCTTTGATCGTTCTTCCATGTTCTATGAAATTTTCCTATCTAGTATTAAACCCCGACAGACCCTATCCGAAAGTACGAGCTGAGCGCCACTCAACAAAGACAGGGGTTATTCTTTTTTATTTCTGTGGGCTGCTCCTTTCTCCGTATAAAGATTTTGTCTGAGAAGACCCCTATACAGGAATAGTTTAATACTCTAACGACTTTCTTGAAGTAAGGTAAGGTAAACAATAACTTTTCGGAGAAGCTAATAGATTAAAATGTTCTACAAAAATAATACCCATGAAATTTTGGTTTTTTAACCTTTCATTAATAGTCTCCATATGATAACTTTTGCAAATCCATTGAGTGTTTTATTAGAGGAGAGGTATATTATTTTTAGAAAATATTGACAAACTCTGGGCAGTAAAAATGTCGCACAGTGTAATAAAACACATCATCAGCTTTGATATTAGCTCGAGCCTTCAACGTTATATTTTTCTAGACTTTCACCGCAGGTCATTATTAAAAGTCTCCTCCATACCTACTTAATCGGTATATTATTTTAAAATTGAAGACACTGACTTGTTACTGACTAAAAAAAAACCATTTGATTCAAACAAATCATGCTCATATTTTGAAATGTATAGTATTTGCCAAGATTTTCAAAATCACTACCATACACTCGAACACACATACATTCAGCAACTTATTGCTTCAAACTAGATTGTAGAAAATGGGCTAGAATTTAATTGTATTTAGGCCTTTAGCCCTTTCGTCCCTGAATACGAATTTCGTGCCCATAATGAAAGTAGTGACTTAGACTGGTTGCTTTCAATTAATATATAGCATTTTCAGTGAAAAAAATTAGGTAATCGTTTTAGGGGGTCTGTGGGGGGAGGGAGAGTTGTGGTACAGATGTGTACCAGTAGGGTTTTCATATGGTACATATATGTACCAACAGGCAGGGAAAGCTAAAAGCTGATTAAAATATTTTTTGTGTTATATATATGTTTTGAACAAATATTATTTATTTTGTATGGTATAACTTGAAACAATCTTTACACAAAGGCACATTACATTCTTCGCAAATGGTTTTTGTTCTTTTTTGAATTTTCAACGAGAACAACGTCTTCTTGTGGCACCTTCTACGGGAAGATGTAATGCTGAACCAAAAAGTTTTCTTTTCTTCGAAATAGGACCTCTTCTCGGTAGTGGTAATGCGGTAGTATTCTTTCCTTCGGCAATCAATTCCTCAGCAAGATTCACCACATATGTTAGGTAAGGGACTTTCTCATTTTGACGCCTCAAGTCGTTGTAAAGGATCCATGCGTTAGTTGTACTCATCTGGAAGTATAAAATACCTTTTTCCACCATTTTGTAGACTTCCTTTCATGATTGTAGAGACTTATGAATTGATCAGCGCGATCAACTCCGCCCATTTTTTGTCGATAGAATGCAATTGCTTCCGGACAGTCGATTTCTACTTGCTGGCCCAACTTATCTTTTTTTGAAATTTTGGTCACATTAGGTTTATGACAGTTACTCATTAATATGACTTCCTTGGTGTCTTGCCATTTTATGCAGAGAAGTCCCGTATCGGTACACCTGAATCTTGATTCTCCCCGTTTGAGTTTTCCTGGCATTGCTGGAACATTTTTGCGGTTAGCCATGCAGGTACCGACCGCAGCAAAGTTTATAGTTTCCAATAAGTTTACGCTTGTGAAAAAGCGATCAAAGCATAGAGCTACATCCGGAACTTTTATTGTACCTGCTAGAGTCTTAACAACTCTTTCTCCGACAGTAAGTGCATCACCAGTTACTTCTGAATCTTTACCAACATACACATTTAGGTCATATGTATATCCAGAATCGGCATCACAACGAAGCCATAGTTTGATGCCCCGTTTGATAGGCTTCATGGGCATATATTGCTTCAGAGAAGAACGACCCTTGAACTTAGTCATGCTTTCATCTATACTTTGATATGGACTATCTTGGCGATATTTGCTAAAACTGTGCTTCAAACAAGAAATCAAGTCATCGACATAGTATGATTTTGTGGCATTTGGGGGTTTACTTGGTGGGGCAAAGTAAAGTTTCGAAGCAAGGACCATATACCTATCACGAGAAATGCAGTTTTCAATTGTCCGATTTCCCATGGATTCTTTTTGACTCCAATAGTGCTTTAGCCCAGGAAGTTTATTGTAGGACATAATGAGCATACATCCTAACAATTTTTGGATTTCTCCCTTATCAGTTAGCTTTACCGATTTTTTGGTGCCCTTCAATAACTCCAAACGCTGATTAGTACAATTGACTATATGTAAATATAAGGAATGTGGGAAAATTTTATGGAAAATTTCCATTGCAGTGGATTGCTTTGATATATCTGTTAATATTTCACAGGACCTTTCTAGTGGAATGGTTTGGGCAGAACTGAATGAATCACTTGGCATTATCCAATCAAGAATACGATTGACGGAGGCGTTAATACGTTCAGGTTCACATTCGCTAGATGAACTTTCAGACTCTTCCATTCCTTGATGGGCTACCTTAGATGTTGAAGGTTTCTCAAAATCATTTTGGTTAGTTTCAGACTCACTTTCTGATTCCGTCTCATCGTCACTACGTTGAAATGATGAATCTGTTTCATCTTCACTAGGTTCGTAATTGTCAGATGACCCCGCTGAAAAATCCGACATACTTTCAACCATTCGCTCTAGCTCCTTTTGGCTCAACGATCCTTTTTTCATTTTAGTCCTGGAATAAAAGCAACCTTGTCAGCACACCTGTTGGTACATATATGTACCAGTAGAAACTACGGCTGGTACATATATGTACCATAAACTAAAGTTGCAAATAAAATCTTTGCATGAATCAAATAAAACATAATATTTGCTTACCTATGTTCTTACAAGGTTTGTGCTCGAAAATATAGCAAAAGCTTACAATTACACTTCTAAATCGCCTGTTATTTTGCTAATAAACACTTACTAATGCAAATTCATCAACGAAAATACGTGCATACGAGATCAGCTGTTAGACATTCACTAGCCACGCTTTCAGCAACATTCAAGGTTGCCATGCGGTACAATAATATACCATTTTTAGAGTGATTTAAAGCTTTTCGGGTATTTAAATTGGAGCTGGTATATATATGTACCACTCGGGACGAAAGGGTTAGATATGCAAACCAGTAAAATTTCACATCATATTATATTTTTTTCTAATGTTGCATATCTTCATCTCTCTCGAATCCTTCCAAGGAGAAGATTGTACTGGATCTGCACACGGGTAAAACACATGTCATTATTGAAAGTGATGTGGAGACAACACCGACTGACACGGCAACCACCTCAATGGCTGGCCAGAACAAGTTAGCGGAATCATTGAATAGATTGCCGCTATTACGATTCTCACCACCGACGCCAACAACAAGCGACCTACAGCTGCCTTCAACCACTTTCAATGCTGATACAGCGGCATTGAAGCCACCAGCGATTGTTATTGATGTGGAGCCGCCGACACCAGAAGAGAAAACACCACGACCGCGCGATCTAATCATACCAACATTAACTGTAGAACATCCGAGTCCAACAAGGAATCGACATCCGATGATTATATTCCCGGGATCTCCACCACCACAACGGGCCAGCATAGGTGAAACAAGTTTTATGTTTCCAAATAAGCAACAACAAAAAAGGTATATAAGTAGAGCACACGGTTTTTGTTTTTGCTTTTATTTATATTTTAATTTCTTTTGTTTGCGTAACATTTGTGTAATTAATTCTTCTCGCATAACTAAACTGTAGTTAACACGAACAGTAGAGTTTGTACTTAGCTTCATTTAGGCGGGACTTTCACTTCGTTACAGTTTTTTCCCTCACCGTTACTGTGTACATGTATGTGTATTAGTGAGCACATGAAATCATCTAGAAGTTTGTAGTTTTTGAGTTTTGAATTAGAAACTCCACATATGTATGTAGATCTGAGATTTAATATGAAAATATATGTATGCAGTTTTTCTTTGAACTCTTCGGTAGGCTCTTAAAACAATTCGAAAAACCGAATTCTCTAGAATTCCCGTTTGTGCCACCAGTGATTACCGTCACATCAAATATGAGTGAACTGGAATCAGATACCGATCCAATGTCACCAGCGACGAAAACTGGCAATACAGGTGGTTTAATGCCACCTAATCCGGTTGGTATGTGCTACCTAAGTCCATTCACAATGTGCAGTCGGGCTGACCGCACCATCTCCGAAAGCAATCTCAGTTCTTCCGGCTATTCCAGCATGGCAAGTCCGGGACCGAGCCGCTGTGGCTCGAGCAATCCATTATATCCTGGCGAAATGGATGAGCCAGGCAGCGGACATTCCGGTGGTGGACTCTCTCTGCACGTGAACCTATTAAATCGACGAAAAAACTCCGCTTTGGCTATTTGCAAAGAGAATATAACTAATGGCAAGGAACCAGAAAGCGGCTCAACGGGCAATGGCGCTGATCAATTGCATAGGCCACGTTCGGATTCGGAAACTTTCTCTGATGAAATTATTTTGGAGTCCAACGACGAAGGTATCGGTACTGATCACATTGATGAGAAAATGGACGATAGCCGTTTGAGCAGCAATCGTTTCAAAACACTAGGCGCCTTCATAGCCGAGCACGTATTAATCGAAGTGGATGAACCGCAACAACAGCCACCCAGCACGAGCACCGCCAGCTGCACCACCACCAACGCCGGCAATCAAATGGCACAACTACAACTGCCTTCGATTGTGATACAGATTGATGGCAACGAAAAAGGTCTTTCACCGGTATCGTCACGCTCAGAAAGTCCGCTAAGTGAGCGCGCTAGCATGGGCCGTTTCTCGCCACATTTCTATGGACGTAAGGATCAATTGCCATTCACCGATTCAGATGGTCTTTATGATTTCCCATCATCGGATGGTAAGGGTGCGAGTTTCACGCATCAGCGTCGCAGTAGTAGCAAGAAACGCGAACGCAAGTCATCCAAATGTTCGGCAACACAATCGCCTACAAAACAACAACTCGATATACCGAGCAAGGAATCGTTGACCACATCGACAACCATGCCCAGCAGCAGTGCACACGTATGCAGTAAGCATTGTCTTTCGCATCATCACTCCTGTCCGGCATCGGCAGTAACCACACGAAAAAGTCCAAAGCGGCGACTTAACAGCAGACCACCTGTGGCGAGTAGTTCGTCCTCATCGGAAAGCCTAGTTATACCGAAGGATTTGACAGCCTCCAGACCACTGCCGCGGCGTAAGTTGAGGGGAAATAGTTTCGTAAATAGTTCTTTTTGTTTATGAGTAACATCATTTTGTAATTTTTAGGTCTTAATTCACCAAATCGAGAAAAACGTCCACGTAAGCAGGAGAGTCTAAGTGAAGAGGAAGTAGCTGATGTGAGCAAATTTTTTGTTTTTGTATTAACCTTTTATAGAAATTAATTTTTACTTTTGAAGGCCCTATTGCGACGTATCGCGCCCAGCATTGTGAAGGAAGATACCGAAACAGTTAAGCCAAAATGTAAAATAAATCGTTTGCGTGCGATCGGAAATCAAATAAGGTATAAATATCCATACATAGCATGTTCGTAGTTAGTTAGTATCATCAATCTCATGAAAATCCAAACAAGCCCAAAGGACAGTCAAATTTTTTACGAAACTTAATGTTTTTTGGTGAGGCCAAAGGAGAAGCACTGCAGCCTCCGGTCCTTTATTCTATGAACTATTCAAAGGCCTGGCCCTATCTCTCGTATGGCTTGCTCGATATTCGGCTTAAGTGCATGAATAGTCGTCCAAGCCCATGACATCAACTTTCAGACAAATAAAATCGTTGGTTTTTAATACTACCGTTCGAGCTATCTAAAAAGCATTCAGAACAATTTTCAATTCGGATTGCGAATATTTTGGTTCATCTTTAATGACTTCAGGATATAACTGAGCTGTAAATTTCGATTGAAAAAAATCGAAAATCGGTTTGAGCTGCAGTTTCCGAGGTTTCAACGTGTCATCTAAGAGTATGTCAATAATGGTAGTACCTGATAAAGTCATCTTCTGGACTCGCATCGCAAACCAAACCGAACTAATATATTAATATTTTCGAAGTCATTTATTTCCGGGAATGATTTTAGTATGCCGCTACATTTAATCGATATTTAACTTCTAGGATTCAAACCGTTATGTTAGACGTCGGAGGAAACAATTTATTTTGCTCATAAGCTCAAGTACCTTGTGCGGATAGGTATACTTTTCGAAAATATTAACAAAGTCCAGGACTGGCTTGAGTTGTCATAAAATTGCCGCACTGTGTATTTTTGCAGTCGGTGACCAATTGGAAATGCGGGTCAATTCTATTTAACAACTTAGCATCTATATTCTTCAGCCTTTAATTTTAATGTAGGATTCATTAATCTATTGCTGTTTTTTTATTAACTCTAATTCAAATAGATTTTTGCGACGCCTAAAGAAATCAATAAAAACTCGCGAGCGTTTAGCTTCGCCATCCGATAGCTGCCCAGAAGAGAATACCGATGATATGGACTCACCGCAGGCCACATCACCGCTGCTACAACCGCAATCGCCCAGCAAGACGCGCATTGCGTTGTGCCGACAAAAGCGACTGCCCAGCGGTACGTATGGCATTACAGCAGCTGTACTCAATTCGAACAATTGGAAGGGTATGGATCGTAGTCTCATCGGCGATGATCTAAATAGTGATTAGTCAAATGACCGAAAGTAAGTAGGGTCCAGTGTGGTGGTCCAAAGATAAAGCGAAAGGCTGAAATTTACGAATATTACGTAATATGAAAATGTGTATACCTACTTGTAGGTATGTATGTGTGTAAGTAGCATTATATATGTAGATAAATAGTATTACATACATACATTAAATATATATATAGTGATATATATATATATATATATATGAATATAGGTTGTAGGCTACCAAAGTTAGAGCATGTCTTAGAAATAGTATTTACTAATTAAGTTGATTCAAATTTAAACATGGAATTGATTTTTCGTGAATGTAACTTAGCGATAAGAAAATAGGTAAATATACATATTTACATTTACATAAATACATACAGACATGCATACATATATGTATGTAGTATAAGTGGCATAGCCGAGAGCGGCAGTCAAACTTACTAATTTCAAGCTACCTGGCTACCAGTTTTCTAGAACAACTGTACTGGTTTGAATTCTTGCGCATAAACCAGTTCGAAATTCGAAATTTATATCTAAGCGAGGCAAAGCCATTATCATTGCGTTGCGGCTGCCTTCACAATATCCGGTAGAATAGATCAAAAATAACAAAAATTTTCGATCAAGTTAACATTTGACTTTTATTTCTTCGTTCGAAATAACAGTTTATATTTGACTTTAATTTTTCCATCAAAAATAAAAATTGAAAAGCTTTGACTTTAAGTTAAAACTTTACTTTCATTTGTATGGCCAAAGATAATAGTTAAAATTTTACTTTAATTTGTATAGTCAAAAATAGCAATTACAATATTATTTTTATTTTTTCGATCGAAAAAAAATTTAGTTTAAACAAATAAAAGTCAAATGTTAACTTATATTTTTTGAACATAACACTCATTTTGGAAATTTATTTACACATGTATGTATACATATATTGTATTTGACATTTGAACATAGATTGAATGATTTATTTATTTTTATTTCTTTCAAATCAGTTAACGATTAATTGATATATTTTTACCGATATTTTTTCAGTCCAAAATAACAGTTATAATTTGACTTTTATTTTTTCGGTGAAAAATAATGTAATAATGTATTTTTATTTTTTCGAAAAAAAAAGTAAACTTTTGACTTTTACTTTTTTCGGCCAAAATTTGGACTTTTATTTGTATGGTCAAAAATAACAATTGGCATTTGATATTTATTTATTTTTTCGGTTAAAAAACGCATTTAAAATTCTATTTTTATTTTTTCGACCTAAAAGAAAAGATAGCGTTTGTTTTTTTTTTTTTTTTTTTGGTAAAAAAGCTTATTCTAAACTATTATTGGTTCGGTTAAAAATAAAAGCTGATATTTGGCCCAAAAATAAAAGTTAACATTTAACTTGTATCTTTTCGGTTAAAAGTAACTTTCGAGTGGTTTTATACTGCCTCCATTAAATACCAGTACATGAGATAGAACGTTTGACTAGTTTGGCATTACAGCACAGGGTGTTAGTGCTAGTGTATAAAGGGTGATATATGTAAATTATAGAAATTTATATATACATATAAGTAGATACAAATAGCACATATGTTCACGCTTTAAATACACTGTGGGAAATGAAATTAATTTGAAAAAAAGTTAAAATTAATTTTTTCCATGAAAGCTAATTGCCATTGCATACAACAAGCATATTTTTTTAACATTGCCGTGGCATTAAATCAGTTTAAAATTCGCTCACAAAAAATTAGTTTTTAATGTGTTTTTTTTCATGTAACTGACTTATTTTTTCCGACAGGATAAATATGTGTACTTTTAACATAACAACCTAAAGAGCCCTAGGCAACCTAGAATAACAAGCTCTGACCACTCACAAAAGCTTTTTTCCCAATATCCTCAGCTATGAATTCAGAAGCAATATAGGCTATACCTAATTCCTTAAATAAACCCATGACATTTGAAGGCAATTCACGAAATTCGAACAGAAATAAATAAAAGAAAAAAATGTACTTTTTACGATAATTATAAGTACATTAGGGTGCCCCGTTTTTTCCAGGATAATTATAAAACCTTTTAGGTTTTAAAACTTCTGCTAAAATATTTAGAAAAATATTAAGATTTACGTGAGCGGTACCGACTTGAAAATACGTCTAGAATGTATGTTCTAATTAAATAAATACAATTAGTTGTATAAAATATTTTTCCACAAAAACCCGTCAAAGATAATATAGAAATAGTTTAAGTTTAAAAGGTCTGCATAAAAATATTTACAAATTTTTATTCAACGTTATCAACGAAATAAAAAGTGTGAGAAAGTAGCCAAAGATATCTCATGAGTCTAAATCGGTCAGGTTTTGACAGAGTTATTCAAGTTTTTCTTCAAGCAATATTCCCAAAAAAAAAATTTCGAAAAGCTCAAAAATAAATATTTTCATGCAGACCTTTTAATGGCGGCTTTAAAAAAAATATATATTTATATAAAACACCATTTTTGAACGTATTTTTAAATCGGTCCAGCTCAAGTAAATCTAATGAGTTTTAGAATGCTGATCGAAAAACAGTACCAATTTTTTTTTTTTTTTGTATTGATAGTGAATAGGTACATTTGCATTTCAGGGACATTTGACAACAGTTTTGAAACATTTAATGGTACTTGTGCATAGCTAAAGTTTAAGCAGCTATCCGCTTAGTAATTGAATTTAAGATTTTAATTTATCATTAAATAGATTAATTTTTATTTTCCAAGTCAAATAAGTTATTTGTGAAAAGTCTATAGATTTTTACACTCGAGGACAAAAAACACTATTTTAAAGAATTTGTTAAAAAAATGGCTTTTAATAATTTGAGAAAAATAGGGTTAAACGCTCAAATAGATATAATCTTCCGTCATACCTTGTGCAATTTGACATTCTGCTTATTTCATACTCATTCGTTCAGATTTATACTTGTTAGTTTTTTTTAGCGTCAGGACACTGCGTTCTAGAAGATCTTGTGTATCCGTTCCTGTAAGGTCCAGGTCGATTCTACTTAGTTACCGAGGCGGCCCATCGTCCCCTCGTACTCATTTTGTATTGAGTGTTTCCAGTCTTGTAGCATCCTCTTCGAAGTGGACCTGCTGAACCCACAGAAGGGTTGAGGTCCGAAGAGAGTGACGGATGATCATTGCCAGTTCACATTTCTTCAGTGCTTGTGTCGGAGACTCTCAGGTTCCCACCTAGGAAATTTCCCCCAGAAAACTTATTAGATTACTAGGCTCTTGCAATGCACTATCAGATATTTGCATTAGCAGCTTTCTCCAAGCTGCTGTTACCTGAAATTAGGAAGAGGAGTTAATCCAAAAAGTGCCTCCATCGTTGCGGTAAACGAGATACACGCTAGCCTCTGCAATTAATTCAACCAAAGTATATCAGCCCTTTGAAGGGGTTTTTGACAGGAAACTAAGGATGAATAAATTACGATTGTACGAACTGTAGAGCCACACTATCAATTTTGAGTTCAGGAGCAAGGTTCTGTCTAAAAGTCTTCTGCTGGCTTTATTTATAGTTTTATCGAGACAAGAATTCGAACTTAGTCTCTTAGCGAGCTGTACACTTAGATATTTGATCTTGACTGTATTATTGAACATTATACCTCCGAGGGTAGCCGAACTTCTCGTGAATGAAACAAGAACGACTTTCTGCGGGTTTATGTTGATACCCACTTTGGCACACCAGATGGAAGAAACGCAGCGTGCCCATAACGAATTTCCGTAAACTGTCGATTTCCACCACTGAGTGCTCTTCCGGGGCGTTATTAAAGTGAGAGCCACAGTACTTGATCCTCAGCCTCACAAAGAGGGTTAGAAGTTATTTTAAGCCTAACCGCGGAAATTCCTATTGAACAATGCCCGGTCAGAACACCTACGAGGATCGAGAGTTATCGCTTTGTTAGTGCTCGGTGTTTCATTAAACGCCTATGGCCCACCAGCAGCCAGAGGGTCTTTGCGAATTGCATGTACCACGCTCCCTAAGCCGACAGACATATCGCTCACCTGTGTAAAAAAAGATATGCGGGCGGCCAAAGGAGTTTTCACCCTCTCCCGGAACCTGAAGCCATAAGCAATCAGCCGAAGCAGCTCATCAGCCTTGCAGTTTTATGCTATTTTGTTATGATCTGATGAACCCAAATCAGTCTGAAAATGAAATATTCAAGGCGGTCGAAGGAAATGTCAAGCACTCCCCAAAACCAAAATTCAATATTGTTTATGTGTACCCATTTTAATGTTTAAACTTATTTCTCCTAAATTACATAGTAAAAGTCATTCCTTTAGCAAATTCTTTGAAATAGCACTTGGAAACTTTTTAACCGTCTGCCTGGTGTCGATCCCATTTGTGCTTAGATATATGTATATGTATGTATGTATTTACAAATACATCTAAGCAATGAAGCAATATAATTGGATATATGTATATACTACATACTAAGTAGATAGTTAGATGTAACAGAAGAAATGTGCTCAACAATTTGCGCTGTGTTAATTTTGTTTGACGATAAAAACAACTAACACAAAATCAACCAGTAAATTAAAAATACTACGAGTAGTCACTTCACTAGGTTCGAAATAGGTTCCATAATAAAAACGAATGAATGAATGGTTGATATTTGTTTTCGAAAATTGTCACTATACCTAATGTTTTTTCACATATGTATACACAACTTTTCGACTATCAAAATAAATCTCAAATAAAAAATCATGCAATCATACATTTACTTCGCTAAATGATATGTATAATAGATTAAAAAAAGGTCCAATGAAAATTTATCTTTGTTTTGATGTCCTAATTTTTGCCTCACATCGCAATATTTTCTCCCTATAGAGAGTGAGGTTTCTTCAAAACCAATAAAAAGCTACATAAAATAAAAACTCCAAATATTTCTTTAACGTCAATGCATTCTCGTTCTTTTTTCTTTAGATTGCCGTTTCTCTGCAGTAATACGATCTTTTTTTTTTTGAGTGTAGAATAAATAAATAAATAAATAAAACCCAGTCCAAAATCGCACCAAACTCAATCACTCTTTGTTAAGGAAATGATTGTTCAACTATTCTTCTTAAATTGTCGAACCAAATACGGAAATTTTTTTAATTTCTATACCCAGAGAGTTAAAAATGGGTCTCATCGCTGAGAGTAATTTTTTTTTTTTTTTTTTTTGAAAAATTCTTCATTCCAGCACCCAATGAGCGAATGCGAAAACTTTCTAGTTTTTAGTTGTCAAATTATCACTGCAGTTGCTATATTGGCAGTTCAAAAATGCCGAGTAATTTTAAATTAAACCTCCTATTGTAAGACCCTTTATGTATTCACAACTTTTTGCTTTTTGATTAAAAAATAATCATAAACTAAAGTAAAGGTCGTTTAAAAACATGGATTTTTTCACAAATTGATTCCTTCACATATCTCGAATATATTGATAAAGTGATTTTCTCCATGTCTTTTATTTCCGGTATGCAGTTTTGTAGACCATTCAATTTTAGCATGAAAAATTGTATGATTACGTATAATAAATAAAAAATTGCAGTGTCAATACTTTTTCCGGCACTGTAGCTGTTACAGGAAACAGCTGAGTTTTATCCGTATTTTCTTAAAAAACGGTGTTTCGCAAACTTTCCTCCATTACGAGTATATCTCGAAAACGGTTACACTGATTCCCTTAAAGCTTCTAGGGTAGACTCAGCACATAAAGACGCACAGTGTGAACTCGTAATTTTTTTCAGAAGTGTGTCAAAAAAAAAAAAAAATACCAACAAGCCGCAGTTTTCAAGTTTTCATTGTATATTTTTGGGATACGATAAGCTCTGTGGTGCTTGATAAAGTCCTCTTCTAGACTTGCATTTTGTTTTTCGCAAATAAACCCGAACTCTATTAATCCATTGACATTTTCGTCGTCATTTATTTCCGGTTATGACGTTAGCATAATTTCAATCAGCTGCATTGCATTAACATAAATTCGACTATTTAGCTTCTAAATTAAGGATCATAGTATGAAATGGAGTTCGAAAATCGTTTTGTGGAGACGAAATGTAATGAATTGCGGACTGCTGTCAAAATCCTGAGAAAATTATATTTCTTCCAATAGATGCACTTTGCGCCACAAGCAATCCAAACGACTTCATCTTTGGCTGTTCACGGCCTTTTTGAAAATTTTCTTAATCGCAAAGCATTTTCGAGAACCTCTTAACTCCTTTCAGCGAGTATTAGTTCCGTTTGTTTGTAAGTTGCCAAAAAATTCTATCTGAATATCAAGCTTTGAAAATCAATTTATTCGGAAGAAAAGTATGATAAAAAATTTGAATCTGTTTATTTTCCGGCGATAGCATATTCTGCCGATTTTTTTGACAAGGTATAAGATGAAAATGTCGTTAGTGCAATAACTTGGGGGGGAGGATCGTCCAGCGCTCCTCATAACCCTATCCCGGTAGGCCCTTTTCAGAAGTAAATGTAATGCTATTTGTAAACGAAAATGGTCATTTGTTGAATTGGATTTAATTTGAAATTCACAACAACAAAAAATCATATTTGTACTATGCGTAGCTTGGTAATATTATTTATACTAGTGTTCGCCCAACCATCGAGCTTCGATGGCATTCAAAAAAACATTCTGCACTTCTGCGGAACTCTACCTTTCAAATGGTACATATCTCAAAGAAATCGGTCCACGCATTCAAGAGTAAATGGTACCACAACGGAAAAATGTGTGGCGTAATTATATTATAGATTGTACAAAACCAAACACTGGCCTTATTCCGAACACACGACAACCGATGCATGCGATGCTGCAAGGCGGAACGTTCCCACGACAGTCGGTTGCATGATACCGGAACGACCCGGATTTATATCCGGCAAAGGATTGTCACTTTAGCAGCATTCGCCAAAATTGTATGGGGAATGTTTTATGCTGTTACAGCAACAACAGCAACATACTGCAAGGCGGGCCTTTTTGGAAAATTAAGAAAATATTTTTAAGAAACGTTAGCAAGGTGCTATAAAGTGATAGTAAATACTTCTTTCGCTACTTTCCATAAGGAACGGTATTTACTTTGACTAAAAATTTTAAATATTTTTTTTTTTTGTTTATGCTTTAACCTTTACTTCTTTTTTAACAGTATAACCTACACCAAATTCCAAACCAAAGCAATATTGTAATAGGCTAATATTATGGTAAATACATAAATATATATTTAAAAATTATAAAATAAGTAAGGATTAGTAAATTAAGTAACTATTGATGCACATTTCGCTTCAGTCGCTTTCTACATTCAAATCATTTCTATTTCTAAGTAGATATCTAAATTAGATACTTCCATTAAACACACTACACATAAATAGATATATATGTATGTATGTATTGATAAGTAAATAGAAAGCATTATAATAAAAATACACTTTATGATAAATAGTTATGCGTATAATTGATATTAAGAAACAAACAAAAACAACAACAACAACCACAAAAGTATTTTCTTCGCGTTCAGATTTTAAAGTTAGGCAAAATTATTGAAGATTGCTTGTTGTATTGAGACTGATTTTGTAATAAACAAAACAAATAGAAATTGAAAATAAATGCAAAAATAAAAAAAATAAGCAAAGAAAAAAAGTGCAATACATAAAATTGTAACAAGAAATTTACAGTGCATGCAAAAAATGTGCAATACAAATGTTGTATAAAAAAATAAAAACTGTGAGTAGATGATGTGAAAACTACTATGCAATATTATACATACTCACATATAGAATTACAACAAACAATTAAATAATTCACGCATAGCTGCAAATATTTAAAAGAACAATTGAGAGTTTTACTTAAAACCAAAAATGCATTGTTGGTGTATGTTTCTTTGAAATGTGTATTGTTATTTGCACGTTACCAAAAACAAAAAAAAAACAAAAAGCATAAAACACTTAAAGCAAAATAAGATAGTAAAACTGAAACATTCACTTAGCCTAAGCTGGACTTTTGACTTTAGGCAAACAGGGCAAACATACATATATGATGCTTGTCATATGTAACTACACGACAGGGACTTTTTAACAAGTTTCAAACCTTCATTTGTTACTTAATAATTTTTTATTAACTTTTTTTTATAAAAATACAGCTCACTCTACAACAAAAAAACTTATAGATTTGAACTTTCCTCTTTCCGCAAATTTCAATAAAATCAAACAAACTTTCATCATGTATTCAAAATTTCCAAAACAAAAAACACAGACTTGCTATGCAGTTTGACAGCCCATTCAATTGTCATATAATGAAGAGCAAGTGACAATTTGCTACAGATTTTCATTGATTTTTGATAATTTTTTTTACTGATGGTGTTGGTCATTCACTTCCATTTTAAAAAATATGGGGCAAATGAGCAACACCGTCAGCAAAAAACAAAATAATTTTGTGTTTTGCCGGCTCGAGGTCAAGGGGGTGTTGGTATGAGTAAAAACAAATGATTTAGTTATTTTTCCTTCCAATATAATTCGGTTACACTACGGTGACCGTCTTCAGGGCAAATGATTTTACACGTCCGCACTGTCCGACGTGGAGCTTTGTACAAAGCTTGACCTCGAGCCGGCAAAACACAAAATTAAAATTAGAAATGTTGGGAAAAAATCATTATTAAAAAACAAAATATTAAAAATCAAAGTGATTTTTGAGCCTCTTCAAACTTACACTTTGTTAAACTAAAATTGAATCAAGTATAAAACTGCACGCCCAAAGATGTTGAAAAATTTTGATTAAAAATTTAAAATTTAGATTTTAATGAAAATGTGTTAAATTTTATTAAAATTTAAACAAAATTTATAGCTTGGATTTATACAGTTTTTATTGTACAATGAGCTGTATTTTTATATATAAAAAAAAAACTAAAAATGAATTAGAAATTGATTAAGTGTCGAAAGCTGTCAATAAGTCCTAAGCGCACCATACATAAAATAAAAAGTTTTTACAACAGCTGTTTGCAAATAGCAAAAAACTAAAAAAGCATGCACATCACAAAAACATTAATATTTCAATTTTGTAAGATTTTTTAAATTTAACATATTAGCGTGGGCCTTCGCTCGAAATTATTATGCTTAGGAGAAGAGGTTCTACGTTATCGATTTTAATTTTCCAAAAACTGTTTAACTCCAATGAAATCGCCGGTATTAAACATCTGTCAGATTAATTAAATATAAACTGTTGTTTTTTAAATTTGACAGCTTTATGATGATACGAAAAATCGTGTGTCTTAAACGAGTAGAGTCCGACAGTTTGCAGTTACCAAGTGCGTGAGTTGCAAACAACTCTTTTATGCTTTTGAATTTACGTTTTCCCCAAGACGAAGCCACACAAGATTGTATTATTCTTCTTTTACCCCAAAATTTTTGTATTTTTCCTTTCCCCATGACATTTTGTACAAGATCTTTGATGGCTTCCATTTCTTTATTTTCTCTTTTATTAAGGCATCGTTAAATTAAACAAAAAAAACATTTTTTTATATATTGTTTATTGACTATAGAAAAACTGGTATGTAGATGCATGCATTCTTTTTCGCTAAATTCTAATTCCCAAATATGGAAAAGACACTCTACTTTATCAGCGCGGCAGTCATTTGATTTGACATTTTCTCAATCCAATCCCGAAATACTGGATTAAATAAATCATAAACAATTACTTTTCCCCTCAAAATTTGTCAAACAATTACCTATAATTAAAATTTGGTAGGCAGATGTATTTTTATAATGAAACAAATTTAGAAAGAACAATAATTTTTATGAGCTCAAGACCAGTTTTTAATAGGAAGAATTACAGAAAAAACAGCAATGATAGAAGTTATAGCTATTTCGGAGATCACCACATCTTCCCATCAGACTTATTGCAAGAATAGATAAAATTCAAATTAAATATTCACAGAAGTTTGATATTCGCCTTAATACTATTTTCTTTTCACGTTCACCTGTGCTAGACGGCTATCAGGGCATAAATAAATTTACACAAATATTTGCAGAACTGGAGCGACAGCCTAAAATATAAATGCATACACACATACTTTTATTGTACATAAATAATTACTCTTAAAATTTGCACAAGTCACTAGAACTATGTAGCTCACTTTAAAATTACATTTTAGTTGTTATTCGTAAATTTAAAAATTTGGCTGGATGGCAGCATTGATGTGTAACTAAAACTATAAGCAATTTTATAAAAGCTTAAATGCAAAACAAATATGCATACATACACATATTGTTTGTATACGTAAATATGCGCGCGTATAACTAATTAGAAAAAAATTCTGTGATACAAGTTTAAAAACGATCCTTGCAGAAAATAAAACGGGTATTAAAAAGAAAAACCAAAAAACCAACTAACACTTTACACACCATTTTATGCTTCTACTTACTAAATGGAAAATTCAAAAGGAATCCTATTAAAAATATAAGCAAATTTAGATAACTAGATAACATAACAGAATATAGTCCAGACGATTTTACAGTTATTATCATTCCAAATGGCACGCAATGTTTGAATAAAGGATTAGTTTTACGACAAAATTTGTAAACCGCAGCAACATAGAAACGGTTCTTAGAATAATAGTATTTTCTTTGAAATATTTAATTTGTACAGTTTTCAACGAGCCATAACTGAAACCGGACTTACACCCCTGTTACGACTGTCGACTGACAGTAAATAAACGACTAAACGATTATCGATGGTATTGTGAGTGCCGATTTCTCGTTCTATGAGCGACTATGAATATTTAGTCGATCACCATCAAATTTCAGAATACAAAAATAGAATCGAATCCATCGACTGAGGTCTATTCTACTGCCAGTCGATATTCGCAATAGGGTGTTATTATTTCCATTCATCTTCGGCTAACACAAAACTCTAAGTTTGAAGAACAGTTGGTTTCATACAGGTTTTATACATAAGTCTCTACTCGTAGACTGTGATCCCTTATAAGGGTTTTAAAAGACTCTGAATAAAGAGCATATATTTTACAAGGGGTTTAGAAGACTGTGCATGTACATATATATATTTTCCCTTTTTTACTTTCTTTCTGAAATTTCATGATTCGTGCAAATACTCTCCAAATTTACAATTTTAGATCTCTATAAATTTCCTTTATACACTTCTATAAATACTAATTTTTAAATAAATTGCGCATTCTCTTTTCGAAATAGGATTTTTCATGTACGCTCCTCAGTTGTACCCTTTCGGATTACGCTGAATAAGATAAATAATTTGTTCTTTTTTTTTAAGTTATACGAGTATACTTCAATAAATTTCTATGTGCAAATTAATTCTCCCCCCCTTCTCTTCTCGAATTTGGATTCCTCTTCTAAAAGATCATAAATACTCTTGATCCATACCATTTTAGATTTTAATAGATAATGAGGACTTGGTTCTCGAATTATATCATTTTATTAAAAAAAATATTTCACTCGTCAGTGTTTACGAGAAGGGAAGAGAAATATATTTCGGTTCAGAAAATTTTCTTTTTTTTCGGGTAATGAACGCATCAAATCTATACTTAGTATATTAATTGAATATATGGAAAATGTTTGTAACGATTTGGCTCTGAACCTAAGTTTTTTTTTTAAATATATTGTTGTAGTATACAACTACATAAAATTATATTCGTTTTATTTTTTAGACGTCACAAAGGGCGCCGGGTATTTGATATTATGAAATAAAGTTATAAAAGTCAGAAATAACAATTAAGAAGTACTTTTGACACAAAAAGTTCGCAGTTTCTTAATACATCCTCTTATAAAATATCAAAAATTCTGGAGGTCACTGCGCCTGCGTACGAAGAATTTTTAATATATAAGGCCCACTTGTGAGAAATCCAGAATCAAATTTATAAATAAAGAGTTAAGTAACTCAGAATCATATTTTTAATTTCGTAACCCAGACATTTTCTTGCATCAAATAAATTCAGTAAGCCAGGCACGTACGTTTATTTTTTGACATTTTCTTTTAATTTAATGAATTTATTGAAATTTGAAATCAAAATAATTTTTGACCGGTTCGCTTTGTCAAAAGTCTGTTAAAGGAATTGGAGCCAATGTATTCAATGGCATCCTTATCATCGTCGTAAAAAGCGAATGGTTTCAAATTTTTTGTTTATTTAAAAAAAAAAAAAGTTCGACAAATTGATTTTTTCTTTATTTATGACAAAATGTCATAAACTTCACAACTTAACTCTGAATAATTGCTAGGTAAATTTGTATGTTTATAGCTCTGAAATTTATCAATTTAACCGGTATACTCTGAGTTACAAAGATACCCTGCTTTCTCGCAAGTGGGAGTAATAGAACTTTTCGAAGTTTTCCTCTATTCAAGGTTTTAGTGACTTTTATCTATTCAAAAAGGAAATACTCTATTCAAGGCTCTTCAAATTTTTAGATATGGACATTTAGCATTTGAGTGGTTTATATAAATTTGCTCAATTCATAATGAAATTAGTATATTAACGCTCTTCACGTAAACTAATTTTGACTTTCATACACAAATTAATTACATATGTAAGTGTCTTTAGTTGGAAAGCCATGTTTTTTTGTCTCAAAATTAAAAATTTAGGTTAAATATTTATGTTTTAACTCTGTTTTAAACTCCGAGTTGATGCCTAACATTCTGCTGTGCAAGCAAATTTATCAATTTAACCGGTAAACTCAGAGTTAAATAGATACCCTGCTTTCTCGTAAGTGGGCCTAAGGAATATTTTTTCAAAGATATTTTTTTGTACCTTACAATTTATATTTACGTTTCGTTAAGTTTTTCATTTAAATTTATAGTAAAAATATTTGCCTACCAACGTCATGCGTCCCATTTCGAGTGCGAGTAACTGTAATTTCTAAGCTAAACGAAGAAAAGAAGAGAAATAAAATAATCCAAAAGCAAAATAGTAGGGGTTGGGTACAATATGATTTTGGTTCAAAATTCTGTATTTAAAATTCTGTATTCAATATTCTGTATTCAAAAATCTGTAATTCAAAATTCTGTACTGTTAAAATTCTGTATTGCGGAACACTGTAATTTTAAATTCTGTAAATCAAAATTATGTATTGGCAGTATTTTGTTTTGCAAAACTCTGTATTGAAAAACCGGAAGAGCATATGGATAAATAAAAAAGTGCGCACGCAACCATATGCACCGGAAGAGCATATGGATAAATAAAAAAGTGCGCACTTTTTTTATTTATCTATATGCTCTTCCGGTTTTTCAATACAGAGTTTTGCAAAACAAAATACTGCCAATACATGACTTGTCTTGACCCATATGGTTTCCTATATTAACAAAACAGATTTACATAAAGCAAATGTACATATGTTTGTATGTATTTATAGCTTCAGAAATTTCAAAATGGTCACAAAATTAGTCAAACGAAGAAGGCTGTAAAAGCAAACAACAGAATTAAAAGAATAACAAAAAAAGGCTTATATTAAGGCATGTTTCTTTTCTAAAGCGAATTGCTAAAAATTTAATAATATAATAATTGTTTCGCCATTATAATGTAATAACTTTTGTTTTGAATGAATTTTTGAATTTTTCTTTAATTGACGTATGTATGTATATATACCATTGATTCTATAAAATCGGAATTCCATTATTCATAAAATAAATGTGCTATTCAGGTAAGCGTGCTTATCAGGTTATCTGCTTATTTGGTTATATTTTTACAGCATTTTGATCGAAAATAATTTTGATTCCAGAATTTTAATATACAGAATTTCAGTTCTCCATCATTTTGATCATACAGAATTTTAAATACAGAATATTGAACCAAAAGAATTTAGGCTGGACAGAATTTTTTTTTTGATTTTTACAGAATTTTCATCCAAAAGAATTTTGAAAAGCAGAATTTAGTACCTCTCCCAAATAGTAGATATCTACACAACCGTTAACTATCGAAATGGCATGCAAAAACAAACAAAAAATAGCATTAGACAAATATAGATTAACTAAATGTATTAAAAAAATTAAATCAAATATTTACACATGTGAAAAGAACTCGTTTAATAAGAATATTAATAAGAATATTAAACGAGACGAAACAAAAACGAAAACTATAGAGCAATATTTATTTTCGCAAACTAAGCAAAACTTCACTAGTGAAATTTCGCTATACCCTTTCGTGTCTAATTGTTAATTCGAATAACTGTATGAATGGAACCAAAAGAAATCAAGTAGTTTATATGAGTAAAAAATACAGTCAATCTGCACATGTCATCTGCCCCCACATAAAAATAGTAAACTTATATTAAGTCAAAATGAGCATTAAATTAAGAATAATTACAACTCAGCTAGTTTTGTAAGCAACGAACGAATTGAATTGAACTGTCATTTTAGGTTAAATAAGCCATTAATTAATTAAAAAAAAAAAAAAAATCATAGCTACATACAGATTTAAGCACCGTGTTTGTGAAAATTTTCAATTCTAATTATCGATAAATAGTATAAGTAAGTAAGTAATAAATAAACAAATATGTAAATAGCATACTTATACCAAATGATAACTTAGCCAATCGATAAAGTTAAAATGCAAATACAAATATGTATTCAAGTATATAATATAATAGTAAATATAAATAGACATATGTATGTATTTTTTCTAATGCACCTCCAAATCACACTCACTCCTTCACCCACTCACCCATTCACTTATTCACTACTACTAGTTCATTTATTTTATGCAAAATTACAAGAAAGCATGTAAAAAGTTAAACAAACCAAACTTCGCAGCAAAACAAAAATTCACACAAAACACTTACCCCGATTTTTTGCAAAAAAAAATGGAATTGTAACAATATTCGTATAAATAAACCAAATTATGTTGAACAGAATAAATAACACTGGTTTACAATATTAAACTTTTTGTCTGTTGCCGCGAATCCTGTGGTTGATATTGTTCACTCATCACTTGTTTTGGTCAAATCTACCCTCAAAATTTTTTGAGCAGCTCGATGTACTTTGTTTTTGATTTCATCATTTATATTAATTTATATCATATATATTAATCGATAACAGGCATATTTTACTGTGTTAAAATTAGTTTCTCTAGTTTTTGCGTCATGAGTAGTTCAAGGAGACGTTGTTTAAACAATCCAGATCATTTTTGCTATATATGCGGAGAATATGTGTTTAACAATAGTAGAAAAGTTATATCAGAGTTGGTGAAAAATACCTATTTTGAGTATTTTGGGATGCTCTTGGATAAAAATGATGGGCTCCCAATTGTGTTTGTAAATCGTGTGTGGAATATTTAAGATTATGGAAAAGTGGTAAAAGAAGTGCCTTTAAATTTGGAACACCGACTATTTGGCGAGAACCACAAAATCATCTCATAGACTGTTATTTTTGTAGTGTGAACATAAACGGTTTAAACACTAAAAATCGAGCTAAATGGCAATACCCAAGTACTAGTTGTGTTCAACGTCCAGTGCAGCGTTCACCTCACTCTTCAAAGCTTAAAAATATATCTGAACCATTAGAGCAAGACATTGAAGGACCAAGCTCATCACAAAATGATCCTGATTTTGAAGCTATGTCTAATGAGCCAAAATGCTTTTCCCAAAATGAGTTAGATGATCTTGTAAGAGATTTAAATCTTTCTAAACAAGCTTCAGAATTGTTAGCATCAAGACTAAAAGAAAAAAATTTGCTATCCTCGGATACTAAAATAAGTTTTTATCGTGAAAGAGATACAGAATTACGGTGTTATTTTTCCGAAGAAGATGGCATTACCTTTTGTTCAGATATCAAAAAATTGTTGATAAAAATGGGCTTGAAGCAATACGAACCAAATGACTGGCGTTTATTCATTGACAGCTCAAAACGTAGCCTAAAATGTATTATATTACATAATGGAAATAAATATGCTGGGGTACCTATTGCCCACAGTACAAAGTTAAAGGAGGAATATTGTAACATTTCGCTAGTCTTGAACAAAATAAAATACAATGACCATAAGTGGCTAATTTGTGTCGATTTAAAAATGGTCAACATTCTTCTCGGTCAACAAAGTGGTTACACCAAGTTTCCCTGTTTTATATGTCTTTGGGACAGTAGAGCTAAACAAGAATATTGGGTAAGAAAAAACTGGCCCTTGAGAGCAAATATGGAGCCTGGAAAGCACAATATAGTCCACAATTCATTAGTATCTCGTGACAAAATTATCCTTCCACCATTACACATAAAACTGGGCATCATGAAACAGTTTGTAAAATCACTAGATAAAAATGGGAACTGCTTTTATTACATTTGCCAAAAATTTCCTCAGCTCACTATGGAAAAGATTAAAGCCGGTATCTTTGATGGCCCTCAAATTAGACAACTTACGAATGATACTCAATTTAGAAATTCTATGACTGAGTCAGAACTAAAGGCTTGGACAGCTTTCGTATCTGTGATGCAGAATTTTCTCGGAAATCGGAAATCTGAAAATTATGTTGAACTTGTAGAAGACCTTCTGCTACAATTAAGAAATATGGGATGCAATATGAGTATAAAAGTCCACTTTCTCCATAGTCACCTGGACAGGTTTCCGAAAAATTTAGGAGATATGAGCGAAGAGCAGGGAGAGCGTATGCATCAAGACTTACGCGTCATGGAAGTGCGCTATCAGGGTTTCTGGGATACAAATATGATGTCTGACTATTGTTGGTCTCTAATACGTCATTTTCCAAAGTCGACACATCGGAGAAAAGCTTTAAAACGAAGTTTTTTAGAACTCAATGATTAATTGTTTCTTTAAATAAAGTTTTTCTTATTAAATACATGTTTTTTTCTGTCTAATACCTACATAGCTGAAACTCAGAAACTAGAGCTGATAAACATATTCTAATTATATTTTTGAAAATAGCATATTATATGTAGTCAGCAACAGCTAAAATTTCTTCGGCAACAAATGTACTGTAAACTAGTGTAATGTGTGTTAATTATAATTTCATAATTTTTTTAAAGATTTTGAATTGGTAAGTAGCAGGACTAAATAATAAATATTAACTAGAGAACGACCGAACTTCGGCACGGCTTCAGTTACATTCGCCCACCAAAGTTCGGTTCAGTTTCGCTTCGGCTTCGGCAAAAAAAAAAGACCGAGGCTTGGCCGAATATTTGTTAATTTTAATTTTAAATTGCTATTTTAAAAATGTGTCAGTAATGCTGATATCTGAAACATGTTCTCAGTTAGTCAAGTCGATCGCTGTTCAGGCACTCTCTTCTTACCCTAATATGCGTCCCATTGCATAGGGACATTTACGAGAAGGAGACTGCGGATGAACTGGCGAGGTGTGGCTCTGTAATGGGCGCGATGGACATTGGTGAGTTGCCGAAATTTACTATTCAAAAACTAAACTGTAGTGGTAACTTAGAGAATCGTGTAGGATTTCCCGGCAGTTTTGGGTCCACTATGCCCAACCTAAAAACCAGGGCTCTTTTATGAATGAGCTAAGAAAATACCAACAAACTCACGGTAGTCTACACACTGACCTTTAGGAGTCCAACGGATCGGCTTGCCCTTCAACAGGTTCTTTCGCAGCAGCTAGGACCCGGGCTCAAGAGAGACAGTCGAACACTTACTGCGCGAGTGCCCAGCTCTCGCTAGGTTGAAGCTAAAGATACTCGATACAAATTTCTTGCAGAATATTTCAGAGTACAGCAGCCTCTCTTTGTATGACTTACTGAAAATCAAAGCAAATTTGCTAATTTCATGTCACCTGGGTGGCAATCAATTTAAACCAACCAACCAATGGTAACGCTAACAGATATTAACACTTTTGGGTGCCGGTATACAAAGTCCATATTTTCTGTTGAAAAAATATCTCTTTGTCAGTGGGAACCGGTTGCAAGCTAAAACTGCAGATAGGGTTTACAAAGTTTTGCATTACAATAAAGAATGATTAAAAATATGATTGTTATTTTTATAGTCATATTATGTTATGAACTGAAAATAATGCTTTTTATTAATAATAATAATGAAAGTCTTGAATTTTAAAATTCATTTATTACGCAGGGTAACAAATTTTCAAAAATTCACAGAATCCCGACATTTGATTTATCAATCTAATATAAAATTGTTCGCTAAATTCAATATAATAGTCGCGAGCAATGAAAATAGAACGGTTTTAAGGATATTTTAAAATTTCAGTTTTTTTAGCTTTAGAAAAGGTAAGGTTCCTAAATTTGTTCCATCTTTGGCTTTAGTAAACCGAGATTTAAATTGCTTATTTTTGTTGTATCAAATTAAATAGTCTTCGTGGTTACCCTATTCCTTAAAGAAAAACTACCTTAGGCAGTTTGTAAACTGGTTTCTAACCAACTCAAAATGTATAATGGCGTTCAATGGTAACTAGTTGAAACAAAAACTAATGAATATTTGAAATATTTCTTGGTTTTTTGTTGTTGTTCACGATGATGTATTTGGGAACGAGATTTCGTCATCTCTTGTCAAATTTGGTTTGCGACAAACTCTGACACACTGAGAAAATTCGTTCCCAAATACATTATCCTATACTCTGTCGAAATTTTGTTTGATCAACGTGTTGGGGATTTTTCTCCATATAATGTTTGTTCGAAATTTTTTTCCAAAACAAAGTGCAACACCAGAAATTATCAAAAATTTACGAAAATTTTTAGTCACTTGGAGCATGTAATCTAAACGAATTTCCGAAAATTTGCGGAATCTTTTAAAATTTCTGGAAATTTTGAATCTTTGATGTTTTGGTTTATCGTTGGAGTACAAACCATATTTTTAGTAAGTATAATTAGTAAAATTAATTAAAGTCAAATACTTTGTCAAAATGTGTCAATACCTATACGCTATTATTTCAAAGCTCACAGATAAACATAATTTTTTTTATTTGGTTGAAACGAGTTTGGTTAAATTTAAGTTTTGCTTTGATTTCCTTACTTATAGCAAAAATAGCAAAAGAAAAATGGGACAAACAGTAGTACGTAAAAAACTAGGGGCACGACATTTTGACCAGTTCTGGCTATTTTTCTTTCGCTTATTTTGTGCTAGGTATTTGTTTTTTATAAAGAGTATAGTAAAAAAAAGGAAAATGCAACAAATTTTTTCAACAGTAAACGTCTTTTTTTTTTAGTAAATTTGCAGATTATAGTATGCTTTTTGATATATATATATTTTTTTTTTTGATGATGATATTACGCATTTTCTCTCATACAAAGTACGTTCGACAACTTTTTTTGTAGGCA
Organism: Anomoia purmunda; assembly: GCA_951828415.1. Lineage (NCBI taxonomy): Eukaryota > Metazoa > Arthropoda > Insecta > Diptera > Tephritidae > Anomoia > Anomoia purmunda. The sequence goes on from OX639995.1 coordinate 43,610,824, forward strand.
AGAAAATGTCTGAAATCGTCAGCAAAACAATTATCACAAATCAAAGGCAATTTTTAGCTACCTGAAACTTGAAATTTATACTAGAACTTAATGAAATGTCGAATAAAAAGTTTTTTTTTGTTGTAGAAATTTCGTTTAATTTCCTATTTCTTCGGCAAAACTTCAAATGTGGATGTACATTGCTTTTGTTCCATAATGAGCTAGACTTTTATAAAAAAAAATAACAAAAAACAACTAATGGTATTATCAAACACAATCTGTGAGCGAATAAAGCCGAACTGTACTTGCAATAAAATAAAAAATAGCTCGTACAATTTTCTGAAGAATAATTTTCTAGCGATTCCCCAAATTTGTTTTTCAGGGGCTTCGTGAAGTTCCGTGAAATTTGTTAGTATGTATCTTAACGTTTCATATCACTCAGACAAATATTTTAACACATTCGCGAACATTTTTTACATTTTAAATGTCTGTGGCATTTTGATATTTTTTTTATAGTTTGTACCATGGAAAATTTTCAACTTGGTTGGAAAAAATAATTATTACTAAACAAGTAGATGGCTTAAAAAGCATGAGTCGATTTATGTACTGGTATATGATTCCCCACATATTCTCAGATAACAGTCTTAACCCTTACCGACCGTGGGGCCTAAAAGGTACAATTCTTCAATTTGAATGCAGTTTTTGTTTTAATGCTCGTATAAAGAAAGAAGCCAAATATTTATTAAAACTATTTATACAGTCGGCCGCTGTAGCCGAGTGTGCAGCGGATGCGCGCTTCATTCGGTAGGTCCCGGGCCGAGGTAAGTAACGTCAAAAATTATAGAAATAGTTTTTTCTAATAGTGTCGGCGTTAAATTGTCGATCCTTCAATTTGCGTTACAACATCAAGACGCACACCACAAATTGTAGAAATTCGGCCAAACATCTATGCTCAAATTATTATATGGTCAAATTATTATTATAATTATTATTACTATTATTGTTAATATTATTACTATTTATTAGGCTTCAGGCCTCCAAATGGCAGATCACTATTGGCAATATCAACATAACCACCACAAGAACTCTGTTTTTTTTTTGTAGACAACGCAAAACATCGCAACTTCATATTTTAAAAAATAACTAAGAATACTGCGTATTGCATTACAAAAAATACCGAGCACTAGCATGCATTTTTTATGCCTAATTGTGATGCACAAAATCGAGGAACCGGATCCGTAGAACCAAGTTCTTTAATGAACCGACCGGTCCGGCCGAAATAGGGGTCTAAATTAATCGGAACTGAATTCCTAAAAACCCGAAAACAGGTGCCATAAGAGCCGAAAGGAATTCCAAAACCGAAGAACTGAAAATTGGTATCCGAAACACAAGTCCAAAGAAGTGAAACCCCACTTCAAAAGAAATGTTTTTCAAAATAACCAAAAACTGTTCCTACAAAATCGAAAATGGGTCCGGAAAGAAGCAGAAGCGGTTTAAAAGAACAGACAAAAGCGAGCAAATCTTTTTTTTTTTTTAATTGGAAACATTACTTTTTTTTAAATAAGAGCTGACACTTTAATTTAATTTCATGTTCATTAAATTGTTTTTATACAAATATCAACTAAGAAATGAATCTAATAAATTTCTTTATCGTTTTTATATTTTTATAACAAAACGTTTTATATTTTTTGTTGAGCTATTTCGAAAGACGGTAATTGCGTTACCGCTTTTTTAGGACCGTAACCGGTCCAAATACCCGGATCTCCCTGGATCCTACATAAAATTTAAAACAAAACAAAAAACTGCAAAGCCAGATCCCTCGGCATTAAACGGGATTTATTTTTACTAGGCATAAAATTTAATTTAATTAATTTCCCCCATAAACCATAAACCATAATTAACAAAAATTAGTTTTTGGATACAAACAATATCTAATATATAAAAGCCAAGCGCTCTGCTCCCCACCACAAATCGCTCAAATTGTTAATTCAATTGAAAAATAACAGTTTTGATATCTTTGTAATGCATTATTTACGTGGATATAAAATGGCCATGATACGGGCTTTTTACTACTAGCTGTTTTGAAATAGCTAAAACAAAACATGCATTGTTCAATCCAGATTCTATAGCGATTGGAATAGATTTGTTCCTTTTTTTTGGAAATATTACGCCAACACTATGCTTTACTTTAAATCACTTTCGAATAAATAGGGTAATTTTCTAAAAATAAAAAACCCATATACAGTATGTAATATATAAGTGTATATTTTTTATTCGTTGTTGAATTACATTAAGTTTTTTGTTTAATATTTACTACGATACATTTTGTTAACACTCCAATTTTTGCCGGAGAGCTTGTAATTGTGTGCGTTTGGGTATGACTGACTTTAACAAAAAAAACACCAGGTCATATTGCTGCCGGCTATACCGAAAATAATAAATACTTTTTCAAAACTATCGCACATACGAGATACCTCTTAACTTTTACATATATGATAAAGCTTTTAAAATTCTTATAATACTAAAGAGTTTTAATACATAAATTGCAAACAAAATGGCTTGTTAAAATATAATTCATAACTAATAAACACATTAGCGTCGAACGAAAGCACTAAGAACTAAATTATGTCTCCTTTATCTATATACATACTATGTATATATTAATAGTATACATATGTTCATACATTTCAAAAAAATATATAAATACTTGTGTACAGTTAATTTCATTAAAACTTAATAGCAGTAGCATTAAAATGTAAATTAATTAATTAACTAATTAATGCTGTACTTAAAGGCACTTGACAGACTTTACGATTACTGTTTTGTAGCTGCATTCTTTTTGATTTTTTTTTAATTTACACAGTGAATATACGTATGTAGATTAAGCGAGGTATGTACATTCTTCTACACACGCTTATATGTAGAGATACTAAAACGTGAATTGAAACGAGCATACGGCGTTCTTCACTCCCTCTTTCCTCTCTCTCTCTCTCTCTCTCTACCACTCTTAACTCGCTATTTCCCTTTCTTACTCCCTCCACCCTGTCACTCCCTCTCTCTACATTTCTCTCTCCCTCTCTATCCCTCTCTCTCTCTCTCTTTCAACCGCACTCCATCATGCTCTCGTTACAATCACTATTCATTGTTATTTAAAGCTATAATAAATATGTACTAATAGAAGTGATGTGTTGTTGTAAATTGTGACTTATTTTGGGTCACCCTTTTTGGTGGCCGCAGATACTTTAATCATATTAATAAATAACAATTAAAATATACATACAGCAAAAATGGATACATAGCAAATTTCTTTAAATATTGGCTAACATTTCTCATGATAAATATTTTTCCTAAATTAATTATAAAAATATACTTCATACAATACGAAACACCAAGTTAATCAAAGTTTCGAACTTCATGCACATTTAATAAAAATTCAACAAATTTGCATCAAAGTTTGAGATTTTCCAGAAAATTTCTGAGTACGTAGTTTTGCAGACCATTCGATTCTAGTATAATAAAATGCAATTATAAAGTAGGTAAAAATTACCGTTGATTTTTGTAAATTTTTCTTGTCGACGGTCTGTCGCACTTTTTAAATTGGAAGTAAATACGCGAAAAGGGCTCTAACAGGGCACTGTCTGATAGGAAAACACGCTGAAGGGTTGGGCGTACCCATCCGAAGATGCTGCTGGAGTGACGAGGAGGAGGAAACGGTCTTGCATTTGCCGTGTTAGTGTCCTGCACTGTGTAAAAGCAGAATGCGGTATCTGGGAGCACCGTTTCTGGATGACCTTAGTGAGGTTTCAAGCACCGAGGTAAATTGCCTGTCGTGATTCATCAGCGAGGCACAATGGTTTGGTGAGGGGTAATCTTTCCCCGGATGGTATTAATTTTCTTGTGGTTGCGGTTTAGTGGCAGCCACTCCAACCTAACCTAAATACGCGAAAACGCCAAAAAAAAATTCAACGGCAATCTTTAGAAATTTTATTTTAATACTTTGTTATATTAAAATTAAATGGGCTATAAAACTGCGTACGCAAAATTCTTATTAAAGACTATGAAGTTTTGATGGGAATTTTTATAAATTTTGTATAAAGTTTGAAACTTTGATTGAAATGCGTTTCCTTTTAGCATGAACTATATTTTATAGTAAATTTACGAAATATATTTATCATCCAAAATATGGTTCTATATTTAAAAAGTATCACCATGTAACAACTAGTTTTGCTTCATAGCGTATATGAAATGCTGGAACAATTGGAAAATATGTTTTTCCTTTGCATAACATTTTAGACTTTTCACTTTCCGTTTGCCTTTAAGGACACTTGTGAATTCAACGTCATTAGCCTACGCTCTTTCATTGTTAGAGCACGTAATTAATTCTATCTCACAGCAGGCAAATATATTGTATTATTCCCATTTGCCTGCTCATTGCGCGCATTGATGGCGGCTTCTTGAGAATTATTGAACATTTGCCTATTATTTGGATGTACATAGCCATCTTCACCGCCCATTGGCCAATTGATAGTGAATGGTTTTTCCATTTTATCTGACTGTAATGCATTTGGCCGAACATAACCATTTTTCATTTCTGTTATATTAAACATATCAGCGGGGCAACTCTCTTTCTTTCCCCTATTACTATTCGGTGCTGTCATTACGACGTAGCCCACCGTTTTTGCTACGGTTTCAAGCGATTGTGTATTGGATATTGTCATTGGATCTTGTACGCAATAATCTGTGCCAGTGTCGGGAATCTCGTAATAACTGGTTTTTGTAGTGGGCCACGAATGACCACTGCCATCATTCGAATATGCGGAATCCTTTGAAATGCTTTGCAATAAGCGACCATTTTCATTATTGCACTGTTGTTTTGTAAAATGTTCCACATGTTCCATATCGTGGTTTCGCAATTTGGAGTCATCTCGATTTACTAAATCATTTAACGGATCAGGTAATTTACAATCAATGGACTTCATTTCTTGACGTCGTCTATATATCCGAAGTCCGGCCATTATCGTTATTGAGGAACCCACAATTGATGCGAATATAATGAGCCATAGATTGCCATCAGCTTTAACTATCGCGCCACATAAATTATGGAATACCTTCGCTTCAGCCGATCTGTATTCTATAGATTCTCTTAACAAATGGGGTTTATCAAAACGCAACTGTGAAGTTGTTGCCGCCTCGACACAACTCAACTCATCATTTACGTCAGTATCGTAATTATCATTCAAATTGCTATTGTTATAAATATGCACAAGATTTGGATCGATTTCATTGTCATATACAACATTAACACTGCGCACACCAATGGTATACTTCAGATCGTTATTATAGCAACTTGGCTTTCGAATCGTGCACATCATGCCATTTGTTATTCTCGAAATATGCCGACTTTCTATCCGCTCATTTAGTGTGGCTTCTGCGATCACTTCGTAGTATTCAACACGTCCCGAAGGCACCTCAGGTCGCTGCCAATAAATTACGATATCATCATTTGGAGTTTTGTAATCTGTATGCGATGGACTGGAAGGAACTGGAAATAGATTTTTTTGTTAGCAATTCAAATTAGTCTACAATTTATCGATATGGCGAACTTCATTTAAACCTTACCTCCGATTAAAGTTTGTATGTGTATGCAATTGCTAGGCAGGGACTCGGCTACAGTATATGCTTTGACGCAAATTGTGTAATTAGTATAACTACTTAGGTTTGCCAAAGTGTAGGGTATATATTCACTTCCAAAGCGGCTAGCTTTCTTAATCCCTTCAACACAATACGAACCGATTTTGTTACTACACTTTACCACATGACTTTCGTGATTATAACTAAAATGGAATAAAAAAACACAAATACAATAATATAAATGAACACACAGATATTCAAAGAATTGATCACATGGTGTTTTTTTTTTTAATAATATTCACAATATTTTTTATGACTAGTTTTTCTGTTTCAATTAGAGTTCGCTCTATAACAAGCCCCATATAAATCAGAACTTTTAATCTTAGTAAAAAAAAAATTATAAAATTTCAACATCTTCTTAATCAAAATTAAAAAAAATTTTGCAGTTTTGTAACCAATTTAATATTAGTATTATAATATGCAAGTCTTTTTTAAATTCGGGTGTTGGAAACTTTTTTTCATTTATTATGGCAAAGGATGTGCAGAACGTCAGCACAAAAAAAAAACAATAAAAAACAACAGTTATATGGAAAAAAAACTTTTTTTAAGCCCCAAAATTTTGATGAAACAATGTTTGAAATTTAAATTTATATGCTTTTTTATATTACAATCTAAAGTCAGTCATATACAGAATTTACAACAAAAAAAAAAAAATGTAAATAATGTTAAGAAAAACTACCGTGTGGTCAGTAATTTGAGTCACCGTATATAAAACAAGTAAAGAAGAGTCTAAGTTCGGTTGAAACCGAACTTTAAATACCCGGCGCATGTTTTTATTTAAAAAAGTAATTGGTGTATGCAAATTATTTTGAAACTTAGACGACTTTTACTTATCACGCTCATTTTTCAAAATTTAAACCTTTTTTTCGTCCTAGTTATATTCTTCGTGCCCAATTTGATAAATGATTTGCAAACAATTTCGAATATTTTGAATTTTTATAAATTACCGTTATATGAGAGGTGGGCGTCGGTTGTCGGATTTCTATCATTTTCGAGGTGCGCGTGGATTTTCCCCGATTTATTTAATTTTCAAAATTGTGCTTATTGACTTAAAATCTAAATGTTATTTGGTAGCGTTCGATCAAGTAGTTTCGAAAATATACCTATTTGGACGGTACGCAATTCCATTTTCCAAATTTTTTTTATTTACTAAAATATCGTTTTTTTTTGTTGTATTTTTTGTATATTACCGTTATACGAGCTGTGGGTGTGGTTTTTGTTCGAATTCTATAATTTTCGAAATTACTGATTCCATTATTTCCATTCCTGTATATCAAATTTGAGCAAATTATCTTTTGTAGTTACTTAAATAGATTTTTTTTAAATTTCTAAATTACCGTTATATGAGAGGTGGACGTGGTTGTTTGTCCGAATTTTATAATTTTTGGTATTATGCTTATTGTAAAATCTAAAGTGTATAGAGCTTTCAGGTAGTTTGGGAGAAAATAAAGTCGGCAACTATTTTCTAAAAAAAAAATTAACCCATGTATGCTTCAACCCAATCCCATAGTAGCTGAAATATCTCAATTTTTTTTTCTTTTTTTGATTTTCTAGTGCTCTAGGGTATACAAAAATTGAAATCAATCGCTCATTAAACTTACATTATAATATAGTAGCGTATTCTGCCATTTGCCTTGTGTGGTGGGAGCCATGTTAGCGTCACTGACTGGCTTGTTACGCGATCGTAAGTAAGATTTTGTGGTGGAGTAGGCGCTGTAACAGATTTTTAGATCATATCATAAAATTTTCAACATTCAAGTAATTCAACAATCGTACATACCCGCTTCATTTGTGTGCAAAACCAGCGTATCACTTATTGGACCAATCTGCACATCGGAATACATATAAATTTCCATTTTATATGTAGTGTCAGGCTCTAAATCAGTTATCTCATGTTTATTATCGCCTTCATTAATATTAATGCTAATATTTCTATAGACACACTTTAACTTCGTTGCAGATTTCGTTTTGCAATAGGTAAGTGTATAGCCCTTGATTAGCGATGCACAAACCCGCTCTAAGCTCCAACGCAATGTTATGGAAAATGCATTTTTCTCCAAAATTTCCGGCTTCAATTTCTCTAGATCGTTGGAAGCATCTGCTGTACATTTAGCCCAATGCATGCCAGTGTAGAAATCTGGATAGTTAGCTGCTACAGCCAAAACTAGTTGTTCACTTTGTGAAATTGTGAAATTTCGCGCATCTTTATTTAACTTTTCAAACCCGATTATATTCTGAAATATGAAGGTTATTATTTTCTAATGGGGCATTCCGTCAAATTTATCTAAGAGGAGGTCAAGGAAACGAGCTGGCTTTTCGTCGGGATTGGACCAGAAGGAGAGGGGTATTAGACGAGTAGTTTTAAGGGGAATAAGAACAGGTGATTAGTATCGGACGGGGAACCACCACTTCGCATGGGGTGGTAACGCAAACAAAATAGATGTTTATTTACTTTTTGGAAATAAAAACAGCGAATTAGGAACGTATGTTTCAAACAGCTGTGCTGCTGCGGAAAAACTTGCGCAATACTTAAAGTAACGCTTGGTTTCAATTTTTCGCGGTTTAAAACGCACTAATACAATCAAAACACTGTTCATATATAAGATTTTGCACATTTTTGTCTTATTCTCGTAAAATTTGGATTTTTGATTTTGATTTTTGAGCGAAATCTTCACTCTCGTGCATTTTGGCTGACTGACGGTACATGCAAAATAGACCTGTCCATATCAACTCCTTGCATTATATTCGAACAGCAAATAGTTATAATTTGGCGATTATATCATAAGTTGATGTGTGGCCGCATTTCTCCTACAATTTGTGGTGTGCGTCTTGATGTTGTAACACAAATTGAGGGCCCTACAGTTTCACGCCGACTCCGAATGGCAAATGATTTTTGTGAGAAGTTTGTTCATGGCACAAATACATTTGGAGGTTTGCCATTGCCTGCCGAGGGGTGACCGCTGTTAGAAAAAACTTTTCTATAATTTTTGACGTTACTTGCCCGGCCAGGATTCGAACCCGGGGCACACCGAATGAAGCGCGCACACGCTACACACTCGGCTACGGCGACCGAGCACATATACAAACATTTTTATGTTAGTGGCATTTATTTTGAGTTTTATATTCGTTCGAGCCTTAGTTAATATTTGAAAAATATTATAAATATTCATTGGTATTTTTTGAGAAAATATTTCATTTGAAACTGTTTTTGTGCAGACTCTGAGACCATCTGATTATAATTGTAAACAAAGTTCATGAATTAATTTGAAGCAACAACAAGGGACTTAGGAAAGTTTTATGCTTCAAATTGCTTTATAGGGACAACTTGATTGGAGTCTGGCTTTTGAGATATACCCACTCGTAATCTCAGCTGACGACAGTGCAGGTATCTCTTGAATCTGATTGCAATTTTTGAAAGTCAATAAATAATTAAACGGTACTTACATGACACTCATTGGAGGCGACGCTTTTAGGCTTGCACCAAAAAACTGTATAACTTTCTATAGTCGTTGCATCTATGGGCGCATTCCACAATAGTGTAAATGTGCGATCCAATTCATGGTAAACGTGTCGTATGCCAACCGGTGTTCTCATATCATAATTCTTCGGAAGGGAAGGCACACGAATTTGATTGCTACTTATTGATACGCCCAGCTCATTGCTGCTCCATATTTTAAATACGTAATCATGTTCGATATTCCATGTAAAAGCTACAGTAGGCAGTTGTGTGCCCAGAGGCTCTTGGTCACTATGCAAATATACGAGTATATTTATTGAATGTTGCATTTCGGATATTCATAATAATAACAAACTTACACCACAACTCCATCTACTTCCGCAAGTCTTACAATATAATGAAAATTTGAACCATTTCGATGATATTCCGGCATTGGATACCAAAATAAGCGAAGATGTGTTGCATTCAAGTAAAAGCTGCTGACGTCCACCGCTGGTGGTACTTCAGGCGCAGAGGATAGCGTTTGAAAACCAACACTGTAGGGATCACTCCAAGTCGCCGCAGGCATTTTCATTTTTATTCGCAAAGTGGCCGTATAATGATAGTAGGCGTAGGGTAGATTTTCAATTGATAAACGAAATATTGAGTGATTATTGCATCTATTACAATAGTAGGTGTTCGTAAAGTTGTAGTGTGGAGAATGCAAACGAACTGCCATATGTAGACGATTTAGTTTATACGAAGAATAACGTTCCATTTCCCATGCAAGCACACAACTATGTGTTGAGATGTTGGCAACATGGAAGTCGCTAATGGCTGGTTTCACTGAAATAAAAAAAAATACAAACAAATTAGTTAGAAACGAGTTAAAATGTTATTTAATTTTGGGTTGGTAAGAAATTCTTATTATGGGTTTCACAACGGAATAAGTCTTCTAATTGTAAACTCTATTGTAGTGAAACTTCTTTAGCCTCATGAAAGTTAAAACCAATAACACACACCCTCAAAATTTCATTTAAATCGGACGGGCGGTTTTGAAAATTAGCCCAAATATTTCGTTAAAAAATAAATTAGATATGTTGTTGTTGTAACGGCATCAAATTTTTGGGGAATGCTGCTGAAGTGACAGTTCTTGGCCGGTTATATATCCAGGTCCTTGCGGTATCATAGAACTCGAAAATGTTAACATTTTATCTCGGCAGCGCCATCTATTGGGTTCAAAACTATTCGTTCTTTCAAGTAGGGACCAACAATGCACACCCACAAAATTCCATTTAAATAGGTTAATCGGTTTTAGAGACAGTACATTCCTTAGACACGTGGCACCTAATTGGTTACGAGTCGAGGTATTCAAAAAATCAGTATTTATCAGTATAAATATACTGATATTGATGATATTTGAAAAGAAAAAAAAACACTTGTGTGAAGAAAAATGGTGGGTGGCGCTAGAGCCCAGCTAGTTTGAAAATCTGTATTTATGATCCGATTTTGATGGAGTTATAAACGAATAATGGGGGAGCGACGAAAATTGTGTTTTATATAACATGGGTCTGCTAGATGGCGCTAGAATCGAATTCTTCTGAAAATCGGTATTTATGGACTGATCTTAGAAAAGTATGGCGCTGGAGCAATAGAAAATACCTTATGAAATGCTGCTGCGATAGAAGGCACTAGGTTCGAGTTATTCAGCAAATCTTTGTTGATCCAATTTTTATGAAATTGGAACAGTATAATGGAGATTAACCTACATAAATCGGTGTTTATTTTTTTTTTTTTTTGGTAATTTTTTCATAGCGTATTGACGCACGTTGGGTATAGCTTGTTTATAACAAAAATATAATTCATACTACAAGGAAAGCCATGTTAATAAAATTTTCATCAGATTGTCACATTTTTTACTCAGAAATTCTGAGTACGTAGATGTATATTCCATTGAATTTTAGTGCAAGTCTGCAGTGACTAAACAATAACGTGGATTTCTGACAATTGTTTTTTTATTGGCGGTGTTTCGCATTTTTTCCATATATCGCATGAATTTCATACGGGGAAAAAACGTTATTATTTTTTTAAATCGTTAGGTGGCGCATGAGTCAAGTTATTCAAAAAACCCTTATTTATGGTTCGATGTTGATGATATTCGAAAGCTATGCTGGCGGTGCGACAAGAAATACTTTTATGCCCTAGGTGGCGCTAGAGGTGAGTTATTCAGAAAATATCTAAGATCCAAGTTTGATAAAATTAGAAACGTATAATGGGGACGTGGCGAGAAATTGTCTACGAAAAATTAATCCGGTAGATGACGCTAAAATAGTTATTCAAAATATCCGTATTTATGGTACGATTTTAGAGATGTTATATATTATATTATATGTTTATAAATGTTTTAATAGTCTACTTTAGATTAAATTGAAAACATACCTACATTAATATGAAAAAAATAGGGGAACGACAATTTTGTCCGATTTCGGCTATTCCTCTTTTGTTTGCTATTTTTTGATAAAAGTGTTGCTCATTCTACAACAAACACCGTATAAATCCACATATTAAACTTCGTAGAAAAAAATAGGAAAATTCATGAAAATTTCCTTAAATTTTCAAACTTTTTAGAATTTTATATAAAAATTATATTTGAGTTTTTCTAATGACTGATACAAAACTATATTTGATTCGAAATTGTATGTATGTATGTATCTATGCAAAAAAGGTATCGCAAATAAATATTATTTTTTGAATTGCCACAAAAAAATCATACTGCAAGTGAAATGTCGCCTGCAAGAGAAGTGCAACGACTTAATCCTGGTTACCCAGACAAGCCTTAATTTTTATTTGTACGAGTTATAATTATTAATTAATTTCCGGTTATTATTTATTACTTGGACAATAATAGTAATTTTTGTATATTTTTTAGTTTTGATTTTTGCGTAGAGAATAATGGTATATGTTAGTTATATATATATTTTAATTTTATTAGTTATATTTTGTGCTGGACAAAGGAAACGAAAAAATATTCGTTCGTAATGCAACGGTGCATGCTTGCTGACCTGTGGTTAATATATTTATTATAATGGCTGCAGAAATTTGCCGAAGTGCTGCCAACTGTTTACATTAAAAAAAAAAAAGTTAACGAAAAGCAGTACTGCCGCATGTTGTGCAACTATAATACTGCATTTACGAATGAACCCTAAATCTACAAAGTGCAGTCAATTTATTTTCTTTCACTCGAAATTAATTACTTTCGTGCCAACCCAATATTATATTTATCGTTACATAATTAATTAATTATTAAAATTAAAATAATTAATTACCATACATACTTACCAATCTCTTTGTGATTTATAGTAAAATTCTGATTGAGTGTACCCAATGTATTATTGCTTTGTAAACGGAAATTGTAATATTCAAAATTGGGTTTGTAGCTGCCATCATCCAGTGTAAAATTGCATGTAGCTGTGTCGCCTTCTTTCACCAACTTTAAGCAATTCAGTATATAATTCTGTGAATATATCGTGCGATTATCAGCCGTTCTTCAATTATATGTTTTGTGTACATTTTTTTATTGTTATTTTTTATTATTATTGTTATTGTTTGGTTTGTGCGTGCGACGTTAGTATTGTGCAATCGGGAATTGTGTACGAGTAAGTGGTGGTGGTGGTGGTAGTAGTGAATAGATGTGAAAACGTTTAGTAGTTGCAGTGGGTGGATTAAAGGTGCAGCGAACATTCAAGGTTAGTAATAAAATGTATGCAAATAAATAACACGAATACCAAAAATAAAAACCAATTAAAAAATTATATTAATCCGATACAAGTTAAAATTAGTATTTAGTCTACTATGCTTGGTCGTAATATTATTTGACTTAATAATAAATTCTAAAAAAAAAATATAAAGACTTATGAAGTAATTAGGTTATGTAGCTACTTTCCGCTAGGCTCTTTAAGTCGGACATAACCTGTTAATACAAAGTAGAACCAAAGTAGATTAACTGACTTTTAGAAACACTCTAATTGCTTCTGAATACATTAGATAGTTAGTTGTGTTATTCTAAAATAGTTATCAATACATTTCGTCAATGCATTTTTAATAAAACGGTAAAATTTATTACTTCTGTATACCTTTTTCTCAAACAACTCAAATAAATTTGTTTGGCCGATAAGCTAGATAAACTAATATCAAACATAAATATGTAAGCTTAGCACCCTATTATAATTCATTGAAAGACTTTTTGATAAATAGAAAAATTATTGATAAATATCGTTTACCAACGATATACGAAATTCCCACGTTCCCACGATACTCGGTTCAATGATACCGGAACGACCCTACATTTCCCTACAAATCACCATGCCATCCATTAAATTTTTGCAAATCCATCGAAATATGCAGATGCAAGACTATTTGCACTGTAATGTGGTTACCCTTATTGTTTTGCAAATGAGTAAAAATTCTGAAGAAATTCCCTACAAATAGCACAAAGCAAATAGTGTATGTTTTACTGTGGGAATACTTTAATGTAGCCTCCAAATTTGGTTCGTTCGATTCAGTTCTGGAAATTTTGACTGGTGAACATAGACCGGTATGCTAGGTTGGAACCATTAAAAATTGAGAACGGCTGGTAAAAGATACTCGTTTTAGTTTAACATAAATTGATTCGATGAAATGCGGGCCATCATGGGCGATAAAATGAATTAAATAGGAAAATATTAAACAAAAACATCACCGGTGGCCCAGCACAAATGGCATCGAAACCTGGATTGGATGGTAAACCAGGGATAGGAATAACAAGAGAATTGATCCATCAGGTTGCGATAATCGGGTCGACGTTATCGTAACGACGCAGCCAAGCCAATAGCCGACGTATTTTGTTACGCCTCAAAAAGAATAATGTATTATTAAATTTAAGTATTAAAATTTACGAGGAATTTTTGAAAACACATTTGGGTCTAGAATGGGGTTATTTGCAAAAAAAAAAAATGTTTATAAAATACATTTCCAATGAAATCGCTTTTGACTGAGTTAACACAGCATCCAACTAAAATTTCATTCATTATGTGTTCGTAAAAAAATTTTTGAATATTTTTTTTTAGAGCGGGATGTGATTTCTTTGAAAAAATTTTTTTTTTTTTAACTTTTTATTTATGAAATCCCCCAAAGACTGAAGTAATTTCAGACCTCACCTTAAATATTTTTGCGAAATATTTTGGTTGATATATAAATAATGAGTTTATAATTTCGCTGGAAAAAATTCTTAAAAAACTTAATAGCACTAAGTTTGCCACACTATAGTTTTTCGCTCTGGAACTCTGAGACCAAAACCGTTACAAATATTCTCCATATAATCAATTTTATATATTACTCGTAGTATCAGTAAAAGTATAGATTTGAAAAATAGTTCATTCAAATAATATAGACCCCATAACGAAATACCCCATGCAGTAGCTTGTATTAAACAAATAATAAAAATATGTAACTAACAAGTTAGTTTAGTTCAACATTCATACACAGTGACTCAAACAACTAACCACATATGATAATTTTTTAAAAATATATTTAAATATTTTCATGACTATTTTTTTATTTTTCTTAAAGCTCATATTCAAACTTTCCAAAACAATATGTAAAAATTTCATGAAAGTTTCAAACTTTTTAAATTGAATTTTTAGAAAACTTTTCTATACATAGTTTTTAGATTAATCAATTTTAGCATACTAATGTGCAAGTCTGAAGTGGCTGAAAAGTCCTGTTGATTTTTTACAATTTTTGATAATTTTGGTCTACGTACTTTTTCCATATAATTTATGAATTTTGCATTGAGTTTTAATATTTCTTTTTTTTTTTTTGCTACCTGGCGTGCACATTTTCTGTCATAAAAACTGTATGCGTTAAATTAAAACTTTCAAATTTCAATTGTCAAAAATCAATAAGAAAATTTAGCCTCTGGAGACTTGCTAAAATGGATTGAACTACAAAACTCCGTACTCAGGAGTTTTCTACAAATTCAAATTAAAAAGTTATAAATTTTGTTGAAAATTTTTTGTATTTTTATAAATTTTCTACCATGTTTGAAATTTGGTTACATGCTTTTTGTTAAATAACGAAGTATATTTTTATAAAAAATTAATTTTTAATGAAAATCATTGCGAATACTAACAAAAAAAATCATTTGGTCAATTGCTTGAGTCACTGTACGTACATATATTACGAATAATTATTAATCAATGTTATAAATATTAACCACAGTTAGTATAAAAAAAACAACATTTATAGAAGTGCAATTACATTTCAAAGGTTAATTGGATATATAGGTTAAAACTATGTTTATCTGTATGTATAGTTGCATATGCCATTTTTCACTTACAGCATTTTGTGTTACATATTTTAAATTATAAGTTGTTGGAATCATATTTTTTGGAATTGTAAAAGAGCATATCATGTAATTGAAATCGAACGCCTGACAACTGAAATCCGTAACTTCCGTCGGTTTGGTACCTTTAGTAAAAAAAAAAAACGATAACGTTATCAGATTAAGCCAATTAATTATTAACTGTGTTAAGAAAATACGAATGCGGCAATTAATATTAATTGGCATACAATTTCATTTGAATAGCATTTATATTATTATATTAATTATAATAGTAACATACCCACAATAACGTCGGTACTTGCAATGGCGTACTGGCCACTTTTGCAAGTGTAACTCGTATATTGTTCGCTAGCATTTCGCAGAGTGTAGACTATTGTTGTTTCGTCTATAATCTATATGAAATGAAAATACGACAATTTTAATATGCTACATTGGAAAATTGCATAATAATTTGTATTTATTCACCACAATATTAGCGTTTGTAGTTTTATGTTTGGAATCATCAGTCGTAAAATACAGGGATGTGCTATTTTGCCCATCAAAGCTTCTTAGATTCATACGACAAGTGATATTTGCACTATCTCCAATTTCCATTACAATAGTAGGACTAGTTTCTAGTGGATAATTTCAAATAGTAAAGAAATTAATTAAGCCCATTGTACAGTTAATAATAAGGTGAATTAATTCAAAATTTACGTTTTGGGAAATTTTATCAAAAAGATTTCTTTCTGTTTAACAGCACATTTGATTTTTTTGTTGTATCAACTCTTTGAATTGATCAAAGTTTGTTTGCGTTTTACCGCAAAACGGAAATTTTGAATTACTTTTAATTTAACAGCGCCACTTACCACCTGGTGATTGTGCATATACATTTGAGATTATACATTGTGCATACAGGCAATAAAAAATAGCAAACAGTAGACATCTGAAACTATAAAGCAAATTGTTTCAATCAGTTTGAGTTTCCATTAAAAATCGAAAATATATTTAAAACTAAGCTGTAAAAATGTGCAATTGTAATGAGAGAATTTGCCACTCGCCATTTTAATTTGATTCTACGCTAAAACCCACGACACATTATCTTAAAAATATATTCTCTCATAATCCAACTGGACGATGTACATATTTCGAAATATGAGGTGACTAACAAAATTTCGCTTAGTTAGAGACTCTAAGTCTTTAAAACAAAAACAAAAAATCCGAAACCAACCCTTTGCAGTTGTTTTATGAGACATCTTTCTAAATTTCAAAACACCAAATATGTAACTGAGGATAGATCAGACGAAATTCCACCAACAACGCACACAAAAGTTCCCTTTGTGATTCTCTTCAGTAGAAATTAAAGCCATTAAAGATATTCATTGAATGCCAAATTACATATGAAAGACCGCACCATCTCTATAGACTATTTCCAGGTGGTTCTGAAGATTCCAGACGAAGCATTTTTCTGTCGAGGCCACCAAAATCTTCCACTGCTGGCGAAGATCCACGATTGACACAGGAGCTGATTGAATTTGGCTTGAATTGCGAATATTAAGTAATCATGGTAGCCATGAATGACAAGTATGAACGCACTTGGTTTTTGCAAAGTAATTTGGATGAAAATAAGAAGTTTACGTTGTGATGTGAACATGATTTAAGCAGATAAGCTGACCTAGCTGTCAATTAAATACATTTACAATTTTGGCAATGTTTTTCACGCGAAATCTTTTTTGGTTGTTCTTTTTAATGAAACCTTAGTTTGTAATATAGCAAAAGCAGTACAAACTAGAATTCAAATATATCAATTTCCATAAACATTTCAAACTTTCGGGTATGTAGTTTAGTAGTCCAATTAATTTTAACATATTGTACAAGTCTTAAGTGGCTTAAAAATGTTCGGTTGATTTTTGACATTTTTTTTTAAATTTAGGTCATACGCACTTTTTCAAATACATCGGATGGATTTTACATTTAATAGGTCCGCTTCTTTGTACGCGATTTACAAAAGTACGCTCCAACTCGAATAAAATTTCCTTTAGTAGCCAAAGCAACCCTCTTCACATCTTTCATGAGAGTTGCGATTTGTTTAGTGATATTTAAAAACCGAAAATAGTTATGCAAATAAATTTTAGATTGACGTAGTTATATATGTATTTAATAATACTAGGAAATAAAAGCGAATTAGGTTTGAAACTTTTTTTACCGAGTTAGCTCAACTTGCATATTTTTTCGAGTTAGTATTGTTGCTTTACGTGCATTTTGTTATCCTACCTATTGTTCTTTTCCAACTCGGTTACGAAGAAATGGGCCTTATATAAGAATATCATGTCACGTATGAAAAAGAGAAATTCATGGCTAAATATAGACAGGACGACGTCTGCCGATGGGTTTTTCCAGGATATACATATAATAATATTATTTTTATTTGCACATCTTCTGTATGCGTTAATTGAAAAAATAGTTTGTCAAAATTTAAAAACTTGTCAAAAAACAACAAAAATTTCTAGATTCTTGACACTTGCACATTATAAGTATTTTTCTAAAATTAAATTAGCTACACAACTGCATACTCAGAGGTTTTTCTAAAAAAAAATTCAAAATTTGATAAAAAATTTTTAAAAATTGTTTGAATTTTTTTATATTTTGAACTACTATTTAATATATATATATATACATACATACATACATATGTATATAAAATGATATACCTCGAAATTAATTATTAATAAACATTAGTTTAAAAAATTTATTTATTAAAAAATTTAAATTAAAACAATATAGTACAAGGCACCCTACGATTTTTGAAAATGATTTAATTTATTTCTGTTAATTATTTTGTACTTATGGATATTAAACATTATTTTCTACTTTTTAGTTCTATCTGCCATTAAATCGTGTTTGTTTTAGTTTTTTTAAACTATTATTTATTATACACAAATTCAAGAAAAAAAAGTGGATTTAACTACTGTACAAAAAACAAGTAAAAACAGCGCTGTCTTCGGCTATGCCGAAGGCTTCATACCTTTCATGAATGGAAGAATAGTAAAAAACGTGTTATTGTATTACAATTTCGTATTACCTATAGTTAAAAGCGAGAATTTCCTTCAAATCAATAAAAATAATTCTAGTAAAGGCATTGTTATAAATTATTTAATGCTTTTCCTTATGTAATTAAAAAGAACTATGTTTTAAGAAGGGAATGGTTTTTGAATATTTTTAATATCGTATCGACGCTTGATATTCAACATTTAAAAAATACAAATAATTAAGTATTAATATGTAAGACCTACATATGTCGGTCTTTGAAAACAGTTATCAGATCCGTAAATAGTTCCCAAACGTTTAACGCTATGATTCATGTGATATTGCGCTGAGCTTATTACTTTTCGCAATAAATATTTGTCCTGAATTTATCTTGCCGATTTACACTGTGAACTCCGATCTTGATGAATACTAATATATAGCTAATAATGGTTGATGTTTGTGCAAAATTTCAAGCCTTTAGCTGTTTAAATGGAGGAGTTATGGTGCAAAATGCAATATCTGAACAATCGGTTGTATGGGAGCTATATGTTATATTTCTCCGATCTTCATGATTTTCAATACTGATACGTAGCTAATAATGGCTGATATTTCTGCAAAATTTCAAGCCTTTAGCTGTTTAAATGGAGGAGTTATGGTGCAAAATGCAATATCTGAACAATCGGTTGTATGGGAGCTATATGTTATATTTATCCGATCTTCATGATTTTCAACACTGATACGTAGCTAATAATGGCTGATATTTCTGCAAAATTTCAAGCCTTTAGCTGTTTAAATGGAGGAGTTATGGTGCAAAATGCAATATCTGAACAATCGGTTGTATGGGAGCTATATGTTATATTTCTCCGATCTTCATGATTTTCAATACTGATACGTAGCTAATAATGGCTGATATTTCTGCAAAATTTCAAGCCTTTAGCTGTTTAAATGGAGGAGTTATGGTGCAAAATGCAATATCTGAACAATCGGTTGTATGGGAGCTATATGTTATATTTCTCCGATCTTCATGATTTTCAACACTGATACGTAGCTAATAATGGCTGATATTTCTGCAAAATTTCAAGCCTTTAGCTGTTTAAATGGAGGAGTTATGGTGCAAAATGCAATATCTGAACAATCGGTTGTATGGGAGCTATATGTTATATTTCTCCGATCTTCATGATTTTCAACACTGATACGTAGCTAATAATGGCTGATATTTCTGCAAAATTTCAAGCCTTTAGCTGTTTAAATGGAGGAGTTATGGTGCAAAATGCAATATCTGAACAATCGGTTGTATGGGAGCTATATGTTATATTTCTCCGATCTTCATGATTTTCAATACTGATACGTAGCTAATAATGGCTGATATTTCTGCAAAATTTCAAGCCTTTAGCTGTTTAAATGGAGGAGTTATGGTGCAAAATGCAATATCTGAACAATCGGTTGTATGGGAGCTATATGTTATATTTCTCCGATCTTCATGATTTTCAACACTGATACGTAGCTAATAATGGCTGATATTTCTGCAAAATTTCAAGCCTTTAGCTGTTTAAATGGAGGAGTTATGGTGCAAAATGCAATATCTGAACAATCGGTTGTATGGGAGCTATATGTTATATTTCTCCGATCTTCATGATTTTCAACACTGATACGTAGCTAATAATGGCTGATATTTCTGCAAAATTTCAAGCCTTTAGCTGTTTAAATGGAGGAGTTATGGTGCAAAATGCAATATCTGAACAATCGGTTGTATGGGAGCTATATGTTATATTTCTCCGATCTTCATGATTTTCAATACTGATACGTAGCTAATAATGGCTGATATTTCTGCAAAATTTCAAGCCTTTAGCTGTTTAAATGGAGGAGTTATGGTGCAAAATGCAATATCTGAACAATCGGTTGTATGGGAGCTATATGTTATATTTCTCCGATCTTCATGATTTTCAATACTGATACGTTGCTAATAATGGCTGATATTTCTGCAAAATTTCAAGCCTTTAGCTGTTTAAATGGAGGAGTTATGGTGCAAAATGCAATATCTGAACAATCGGTTGTATGGGAGCTATATGTTATATTTCTCCGATCTTCATGATTTTCAATACTGATACGTTGCTAATAATGGCTGATATTTCTGCAAAATTTCAAGCCTTTAGCTGTTTAAATGGAGGAGTTATGGTGCAAAATGCAATATCTGAACAATCGGTTGTATGGGAGATATATGTTATATTTCTCCGATCTTCATGATTTTCAATACTGATACGTAGCTAATAATAGCTGATATTTCTGCAAAATTTCAAGCCTTTATCTGTTTAAATGGAGGAGTTATGGTGCAAAATGCAATATCTGAACAATCGGTTGTATGGGAGCTATACGTTATATTTCTCCGATCTTCATGATTTTCAACACTGATACGTAGCTAATAATGGCTGATATTTCTGCAAAATTTCAAGCCTTTAGCTGTTTAAATGGAGGAGTTATGGTGCAAAATGCAATATCTGAACAATCGGTTGTATGGGAGCTATATGTTATATTTCTCCGCTCTTCATGATTTTCAATACTGATACGTAGCTAATAATGGCTGATATTGCTGCAAAATTTCAAGCCTTTAGCTGTTTAAATGGAGGAGTTATGGTGCAAAATGCAATATCTGAACAATCGGTTGTATGGGAGCTATATGTTATATTTCTCCGATCTTCATGATTTTCAACACTGATACGTAGCTAATAATGGCTGATATTTCTGCAAAATTTCAAGCCTTTAGCTGTTTAAATGGAGGAGTTATGGTGCAAAATGCAATATCTGAACAATCGGTTGTATGGGAGCTATATGTTATATTTCTCCGATCTTCATGATTTTCAACACTGATACGTAGCTAATAATGGCTGATATTTCTGCAAAATTTCAAGCCTTTAGCTGTTTAAATGGAGGAGTTATGGTGCAAAATGCAATATCTGAACAATCGGTTGTATGGGAGATATATGTTATATTTCTCCGATCTTCATGATTTTCAATACTGATACGTAGCTAATAATGGCTGATATTTCTGCAAAATTTCAAGCCTTTAGCTGTTTAAATGGAGGAGTTATGGTGCAAAATGCAATATCTGAACAATCGGTTGTATGGGAGCTATATGTTATATTTCTCCGCTCTTCATGATTTTCAATACTGATACGTAGCTAATAATGGCTGATATTGCTGCAAAATTTCAAGCCTTTAGCTGTTTAAATGGAGGAGTTATGGTGCAAAATGCAATATCTGAACAATCGGTTGTATGGGAGCTATATGTTATATTTCTCCGATCTTCATGATTTTCAACACTGATACGTAGCTAATAATGGCTGATATTTCTGCAAAATTTCAAGCCTTTAGCTGTTTAAATGGAGGAGTTATGGTGCAAAATGCAATATCTGAACAATCGGTTGTATGGGAGCTATATGTTATATTTCTCCGATCTTCATGATTTTCAACACTGATACGTAGCTAATAATGGCTGATATTTCTGCAAAATTTCAAGCCTTTAGCTGTTTAAATGGAGGAGTTATGGTGCAAAATTCAATATCTGAATAATCGGTTGTATGGGAGATATATGTTATATTTCTCCGATCTTCATGATTTTCAATACTGATACGTAGCTAATAATGGCTGATATTTCTGCAAAATTTCAAGCCTTTAGCTGTTTAAATGGAGGAGTTATGGTGCAAAATGCAATATCTGAACAATCGGTTGTATGGGAGCTATATGTTATATTTCTCCGATCTTCATGATTTTCAATACTGATACGTAGCTAATAATGGCTGATATTTCTGCAAAATTTCAAGCCTTTAGCTGTTTAAATGGAGGAGTTATGGTGCAAAATTCAATATCTGAACAATCGGTTGTATGGGAGCTATATGTTATATTTATCCGATCTTCATGATTATCAATACTGATACGTAGCTAATAATGGCTGATATTTCTGCAAAATTTCAAGCCTTTAGCTGTTTAAATGGAGGAGTTATGGTGCAAAATTCAATATCTGAACAATCGGTTGTATGGGAGCTATATGTTATATTTCTCCGATCTTCATGATTTTCAACACTGATACGTAGCTAATAATGGCTGATATTTCTGCAAAATTTCAAGCCTTTAGCTGCTTAAATGGAGGAGTTATGGCGCAAAATTCAATATCTGAATAATCGGTTGTATTATATGTTATAGTCACCCGATCTGGCCGATTCCGACAAATGTTTAATCATTTGTACAACGACACCTGCTCACCAAATTTCATCAAAATATCTCTAAAATTGAGGGACTAGTTTGCGTTCAAACAGACGGACAGACGGACAGACGGACAGACGGACAGACGGACAGACAGACGGACATGGCTAAATCGACTCAGCTCATCGTCCTGATCATTTAGGTATACTTTTTGATGGGTCTATCTCTTCTCCTTCTGGCACTTACAAACATCGGACCAAACTTAATATACCATTTCATTCTCATGAAAGGTATAAAAATGAGTTGTTATAGAGTTGTATAAATGGATAAAAAGGTAGCAGAGAAATATGCTCAGGCAAAAGGGACTGATTTCAAAGAATGGAAATTGTTGTTGCATTAAAAGAATAATTAGTAAGTAGCAATGAAAAAGAACGAAATAAATACAGTGGGGCAGATAATATGGTAGACATCTAACACTATAAATGGATATCTTGCAATTTGTAAATGGTTTCACTTTTAAAACAAAAGTTTTTTGATTTGATAAAGGTTTAATTTAACCAGAAAATGATATGCATATATAACTCAATTTCGAATAAACTTGTCAGTTATGAATTGTCGATGTTTGACCAGCAATATATGTACATATGTATGTCTATTTGAAATTAGGTGTTTATAAAGTGTTTGTAATTAAAAAACAGTATCAGACTTAATAATCGACTTCAAGAACAGTTACACCCACATACATACATACATACATACCTACGTAATTTACAGTTACTTTATTTGTTATGATTTCATGTGAAATCGATCACCGGAAGAAGCTTAACGTTTATTGTTATGCAAATTACCCAGTTTTTTCACGAACCAGTCTAATGTACGTGCATATGTATGTATGCACTCCGTACTTATATGTTTTACAAAATTAATTTTTTTTTATCAAAAAACTAAATGAAAACACGCGCTGTAATCATCGCTAAAAATGCGCATCGCAGCGATCTTGAAGCAGCGCAATTTTTTAAAGCCGCTCCATTCGATGGTAATGTAAAAAAATGTTGTTTAACGCAAAAACATGAGACAATTTCGGTGAGTATCGAAACTCGGAGTTTAACTAGCAAGTCAAGGGAATAATTGGCGAAAACTTTTCTAAGTTAATAAGAGCCATTTCCGAACCCACGATTTCTCGAATGGGCTATGCAGGCATCTGAAACGTTATGTGAAGGATTCAGTTTATGTTTTTGGTCTGATGCAGAACGCATTTTAAGATTGAAAGAACATTTTTATACTTGCGTATTCAGATCAGTGTCAGGCAAATCTGAACACTCACACACAAAGAAGCGTTGCTGTGTTGAAACGAGAAAAGCATAAACGAACCAAAACTTCGTGCATTTACGGCGAGCTAATGCAGATTAGTAACATCCAAAAATTATAGAAAGTTTTTTCTAATAGCGGTCGGCCCTCGGCAGGCAACGGCAAACCTCCGAGTGAATTTCTGCCATGAAAAAAAAAACTTCTCACAAAAACATTCGCCGTCGGATTTGGCGTAAAACTGTAGGTCCCTCCATTTGTGTTACAACATCAAGACGCACACCACAAATTGTAGGAGAAGTTCGGCCAAAATCGCTTAAGCGGTTATAGCGCCAATCAAGTAAGTAAGTAATGCAGATTAGTATGGGGGCAATTCATGAATTAAGGCAAATTAAGGCTGGGAGTTTTACATGTGTATATATATATTTTGCGTTTGTAAATCTAACGAAAGCGCCGAAGCGTCAAGTAACGAAGTGCCAAGCTTGCCGGCTTGGCAATTTGAAAAGCAATAGGCAAAATGACAACCAGCTGTTTATCACTTGAGTTTTGTTGGTAGAAACCCCTTTGTCATACTGCCAACTAACGAACCGCCAGAATAAAGAAAAACACGTGATACCCCGCATATAAATCTAAATTCCAAACTCCATATAAAATTCACAAACATATTCAACGAATTTCAAAATCATTGTAATCAAACCTTTAAAAAAACTTTACGGTATTGCAGTTTTGAAGCCAATTTAGTTTTAGTTACTTCCAGTTTCCAATTTCTAAAAATTGCTGTTGATGATGCTGTCATAGATAACTTCAAAAATTAAAAATGAAAAAGAAATATTTGTAGTTCATAAAGTGGTGGCCCCTGGTCAAATTTATTGGGAACATTGTTGTAGAATAATTTGGTTCTAGAAACTCCTTGTAAATAGGACTTCTAAGATACAAAATGGGTCAAAATTGTCCCCTAAAAATTTACCCTTTTCTGGTTAAGGTGTTCATCAAAATTTGTCGTCGTATAATTTCAGGGGGATCCTCGAAGAAAGGAAGTACCGAAAATTAGAAATAAGACGGATTGTATGGCGATAATATGCCTTCTAGCTCAATAAAAACCAAATACCTATAGCGTTTTGTTTCTCGAAATAAATGCCTACCTCATTCTAAGATAACATTATGACAATCTTGTCATGCACTCTCTAAATATGTTGCATTTTTCACATGTGAAAAGAACAAGACAAATTTAATTTATAATTATTTTATGGAATAAAAATAAAATAAAAGTGGACACATAAATCGCAATTAGTGTCAAATTTAAACTTGCGAACAAAACTATTGTGAGAAATAACCAACTACAGAACTACGCATTTGGTAGCGGATAAAAAATGTCGCACTTTTCTCGCACCAAACTGCAACATTTTGAGAAACGAACAAATAACCCAAAGAAAATGTTGAGAAAAGAACACGAACATTTGACAGACCTGACAAGGGCAGAATAAATGCAAAATTATTATTATTTGGTCAATGGGTCTAATTGTTGAACTCATATCGATCGAAAAATTTCTCCATTTCGATCGCCAAATTTTGCGTCGCAGTTATTGAACTCGTATCGACAATAAATTTCTCGATTATGTTGACCTCACTTGCCGACTCGATAAAATTCTTTCCGTGGGCCATAGAAGGCGTTGATTGTAAAATAATTGAGAATGTCGATGTCGATACGGAATAAACATGCAAGCAATTTTCTTTAGGATATAAAAATGTAGATATTCTGGATTTTATAGCTTTTTATTTTAAATGTAGCACGTTGGCTACAATTTTTTGCTATACGGCAACGCTGCTCTCATCTCTAACACTTGGCAAGCCAAAGCATACATTTTCTGCAAGTCACGTCATAGTATGTAAATATTTCGCACAATTGAGTACACAAACGATACGTACTAAGTATTCTCTAATGATTGTTTTCAAAATTTAAAAAATTGATAGACATACATACATACATACCTATGTACATATGTGCATACATTAGGACGCCTCATTAAAAAAAAATTGCGGCTTTTCGAAAGAAATCAAAAAAATATATTATATTTATTTTACGAGTACGTGAGCTGTATGGACTGAAAACACCTCCCAAAAATTCACGTCAGATGATAAAACAATTTAAGCTAAAAGCTAAATATATTTAAAATTTCGGCCATTTTTAAAAGATGAGTTTAGGCAAATCTTGAATAGCTTAGCTAAATCTTGATCGATTTAGACTTATAATATTTCACTGGAAAAAAATATTTTTATGGAGATATTTTAAGCTTAAACTGTTATATCACCTAAAGTGATGTTTTTGAAATATTATATCAAAAAACCACGTAAACCTTAATATTTTTATTTTGGTATAAGACTTAAAATAAAGCAGATTCATTAATTGCCATAGTAAAACAGTACCGATTTGTTTGTATGGAGAGTGATGTACCCTAATGTATGTGCATATGTAAGTATATTATCTTTGTCTGCATTGCTGATAAATTTTTACAAACTACGTACCTATGTAAGTATTCCTAGGAAAAATATACATATCTACATTTCCAAATAAAACAAAATAATATAATATTTAGATTTGAGATGCTTCCCAGTAAAAATTGTATTCCTATTTTGTATTTTGTGCTCTCTATCTACATCTTTATATTTATATAAAAATGTAGCCATTTTCTTTGTGACAACGTGGCCCAAAAGCAAATGACCGCATTTTAAACCAAATTTAGATCTGTGGCACGGACATGGGCTATATTTTAATCCGTGAGATGTCGCACGAGTCGCGTTATTCAGAAAATCTCAATTTATTATCCCATTTTGATGAAATTGGAAACGTATAATGGGGGTGCGAGGCGAAATACTTTTACGAAAAATGTATCCGGTAGATGGCACTGAAATCGAGTTATGCAATTAAGCTGTATTTATGCTCCGATATTGATGATATTATAAATGCATACTGCAGGTGTGTTTATAAATCCCTTATAGCTCCATTTAGATTAATTTGGAAACATACATTGTACATACTTACATACATATACATATATTTGAAAATATATATACATACATATATATTGCAAATATGTATAAAAATCCATTAGATGGCTCCATAGATCAGATTTCTAGAAAATCCACAATTATGGTACTAAATGCTCCCACGAATTCTTCTATTGGTAGTTTTGTTTTTCACATAATATCTGAAAGCCTCCCCGGGAGAATATTTATCAACGAAACATTTGGCAAAGGAATTTCGGACTGCTGTTTTCACATATTTAGCATGTCACGTTAAATTACAAATGAAAAAAAATTGCGGTTAGACCCCTTCGATCTCTAAACTTTAAGTTCTTTGTGTTTGTGACAATATAAAAACTGCATTCTATTGCTTTTCGGTTAGTAGCAAATGAGGAGAAACAACGCCAGCTATTGGAAAGAGTGGAATGGAGAAAGTTACATTATAGGATGAAACCTTTTGAGTTTCAGCTTAAATAATGGTTTTGAACATGTCGGGATGGAAGTACTGACAACGTCTTTGGAATTGCTTGACCGTACGTGACTGACATTTTTCCGTGCGTGAACTTAATTTTTGTGTCAATCACGATATTTGAAATTTTTTGAAACCCCCAAAGATTTTCCTCTCATAAGCAAATTTGACGAAAATTTTAAATATGACGTGCAAATTTAGAGATAGTGAATGTTTTTTTCTGTTTCAGAAATAATTTTTTAAAAGAAACGTGCACGATTCTCTTGATGAAATATTGTTAAAAAAAGAAACGCTGTTATAAAGTTTTCTACATGTATTTTGTCTTAATTCTTGCCCACGGTAATGAAATAAAGTATGATCAAACATACAACTGAATATTAATTTAATAGAAGTAATGATCCTCTAAGGGAGTTTGCTGAAGTGACAGCTTTTGGCCGGTTAGAAATCCTGATCGTTCTGGTATCGTAGAACAGACTATCGTGGGAACTGGGAACGAAAGGCGACCTTTCGCTAGCCCAGCTTAGTTTTAATTAAATGCTCACAGAAGTCGTTAATGTTTTTGGAAACCATTTGTACCCCTACAAGATATATACATATTTATTTTCTTATATAAAATAAAATTATTTTTTTAACCTACATTTTTCTACCAATTCTCAGGACATATCGTTAAATTCTAATGGTCTCCCACCTCCTATGTAAGTTGCTTCGTTTGGATTCTGTTTTTTTTTTTTTTCAATATAATAAACGGTAATATAATTTGTTGGGATTATCCAATTTATTCAATCGCTATATTCCGTCCCGTGATCTTCGACGTATTAAGCTATTTATCGAAGATAAGCATTCCATTATATGCTTTTAACGAGCAATATCTATGCATTTAGCTAATCAATACTGTAATATTCTTATTTTTTATTGTAGTTTGTATAGATTTAAGTTAGATTTGTTTTGTATTTTTAACTAGTCCGTTAAAAGCTACTACTTTGGACTCTATGAGATAAATAAATAAAAATAAAATAATCAAAATATGTTTCCTTTTTCCAAATCCGTTTCGAATAGCAGGAAAAAGAAAAGAGAATTTCTATTCGGAATAGAGGGAAAGGTAGAAGAGAAAACTCTCGATTAGTTTCTATTTATTTTTGGCTGATATCTTATTGTAAAAAAAAACTTGTACTAACTTTAGAGTCGACTTAGCTTTTACTGTGAACACGAGAAATGGATTTTAAATTCACAGAAGCGAAATTTTTTTAATTTAAAAATCTACTGTTAGTATATGGAAAAGTAGTCAGCAACGCAGACGAAGAGGCGAGTAACAACTATGTAGTAAATACATACATATATGTACATATCTGTAGTATCGGCAAGGTAATATATTATGTATGATATTTAGAAGTGCGCACATACATACATACATATGTACATATGTATTTCCATATATAAAATTATGAAACCAAAAAAAAGAAGTTATTCCACGAACTTTTATTATTCTAGTTAATTTTATACAACTTTTGTTTCTGTTGTGCCACTTTTTTGTATACTGAAATTTGCATATTTCTTCTGAAATCAAATCAAAAATTGATATGCATACGCGCACTATGCAATAACAAATTCACCATATTTGCGTATTATTGCTTAAACTGCGTTCATAACATTGCTCCATACTCGTAAGCATATAATCAATCTTAACCAAAAAGGTACACGGGACAATAGCCAGGGCCCGGCTTCAAGATGGCCCAAACATTGTAGAAAAAATTGGAAAATTCGAATTTGTATAAAATTCTGAATATACAATTTTTGAGCTCATTAAGTTTTAGTCACTGAACAGGTTACTTTGGTTTTGTTTTTTATTAATTTAAATACCGCAATAGCTTGATATTAAGTTGGTTTTTCATAAACAATTTAACACCTCATCCTTATCTTAACTCATTTTCGTTTACATGGTATGACTATCTACATATAATGAAATGCATATTTTGTTATCTAAGTACACTCACCAACAGAAAAAACACACACTCACTTAATTAGTTTCTAAATTATCGAAAAATATTTCAATACAGTTATCTTAAATTTTGTAACTGGAAATACACCGTTATTTATTAAGCAATAATGACGGGATTGTGCGTAAGGTTTTAAAAAAAAATTATACATCTTGACAGAATTTGTGCATGAAACTGGGAATTGGACTACCGAAAAAGATTTCAAAACGGCACGAGCGACAAATTAAGCGAATTTATGTTATCAATCCTTTTCCACACGTTGGATGTAATAATCATAGTTAATAAGATATGAAACTCTTCGCTTCTAAGGCATTAAAAGTACTTTATACTTTACATAAATCAAAACAGACAAATGTTAAAGAGGAAGAGATTTCTTAACAAATTTGGCTGGTTTATAATGCAAATTATTGTTTTGTTGTATTTTGTTGGCAAATTTATAAAATGTTAGATGTAAATCTCTAGTTGGTTTACATTTTCCTATCATCATACCAGCCCAAACATACTGTATAAAAATTTTGCAATATACTTGTATATGTACATACATATGTACATATGTACGTATATTAAATATCTAGTTTCCAAAGACATTTTAAACATGGTCCCTTGCTGAAATAATCAAAAACGTTCAGGCTAAACATACATATGTATGTATTACAAATGTAAGCTTGAATCAATAATTAAAGGTTTGGCCAGTAAACGTTTTCTACTCCATTTTGATTTTTTTATTTCTATAGAAAAACGAACGCGATGTATTTTTTATGGGCCACTATTTAAATTTACTGCCTTAATAGTTAACTATCTACTTAAGTTGTGCATATGCAGATGGATGCATGTACGTACATATGTACATATGTAATTTTACGGCGCTTCTAAAATTATTGTAACATCGTAGTAGGTACTCACTTCATCGCTTGGTGTATTCTCCGTGATAGATATCAGAATTCTTCGGATTACAATTTGATAAAGAACAATCTCCAAATCTTCGCAGAAAGGGTTTGAAGTAAATTTGCATGAAGCGTAAGCGATAATAGGAGCAAGAAATTATAATATTTATGCGCACAACAATGTCGCAAACATTATGATGGAACACTTTTTAATTCCTTCGCAGCCACTTTTCAATTCCTTCGTAGGCACTATTTTATTAGTTATTAAACTAATTTTAAGGATTTGAAACATCCATATTTCAAAACTTTGTTTGTTTTTGCTCTGTTTAGAAAACAATTTCGCCTTTCACCGAAGAGGCTAAACAAAATACGTATAGATTTAATATAAACACACACAAATTTTCAGATTGTTGCACGAACAAAACAATGCCGAAGATTAGAGATGAGAACAGTCGTGTGAATAGTTTCGCATGTTTGCCTTTTGCTTGCGCGGTATACGACACGAGTGGCGCTATCTTCGCTAGTAAAATAGCTTCGCTCAAATTTATCGACTACCCAATCATTGTGAATGACTAAATACTTATCGCGCCGCCGTTGTATGTTCAGAAAATAGAAGGCGTTCAAAAGTGCGCAATATATTTTAAATCAGAAAATTTATTTTGTGCTCATATTTACTATAATATTGTATTAGCTGCATTCCCTTTACATTATACTACCAAATTTTGTTACTCACCAAAAAGCACAAGTTAAATTTTTTGTATTTGTGTACTGAAAAAATTTATTGTAAAAAAACTTGGTTTAAACTTAAAAAATATATATGTGCATATATGTATGTATGTACATACATTAGGGTGCTTAACAAAAACAAAAATTGCAGCTTTTCACCGGAATTATAAAATATATTATGTTTTAAGACTTCCGTCAATATATTTCGAAAAATATTAAGGTTTAGAGGAATTGGATCGACTTGAAAATTTCCCCAAAAATAATTATTTATAAATATATTTTTATTCTTAAATATTATAATAGTTCTGCTCAAAAATACTTAAAAATTTGTTGGACAAAATCGTATCAATGAGAATTGTGAAAAATGAGGGTCTTGAATGGTTTATGGGTTTGCAAAGGAATAAAAATAGTAAGAAAATACCTTTTCAATGATATGTCGAAAACCAATGTAGGCAAAACAAATAAGCAAAAATTTTTTTTATATTCTTTTTGATGCAAAAATATTTTATTTTTTCTAATATGTCGCTTACGTTTTTTAAACGGTTAGAGTTCGGTATCATTAGTCTAAAACGGTTAAATTTTTGGCGGGCGTCGAGCCAGCCAAGGTCATCGTAATCACGGCCTGCTTGCCTTATGAGGGAGATTATGAACATCGTACAGTACTCCGAGTCAAATGTCCTGGACCTAATATTGACGCGAATTCGCAGAACACTAATGGCGCAGCAAGAAGTGCAACCCTCGCTGGAAGAATTTATTGGACTTTATTCTGTCCTCGGGGCTGGCAAAACAAAACGTAGGCAACAGATCTACATATGTACATACATATATTTGTCGGTACCAGAGGCAGATTGAGCCAAAGGTCGAAATCGTCGAAAAGCGGATTGGCAAGAGTTTGGATTGCCCCATGAGACGAGAATACTTCTAGAAGTCAAAAGTTTACGGTCAATTGAAGAGGCGACCCACAGGATATGAAATATCTGGGTGTACTCATTGATAGAAAAATTACTTAGAAAACTCATAAATTGAGCATTGCAAGATATTGGGAGAACCTATAGTAAGACTTGGGACCAGCTGTGGTATTTTGAATCTGCAAAGCTCTAATCAAAAAATCATAGAATTTTGTATGTTACTTGCTCCGGTCAGGATTCGAACCCGGGATACACCGAATGCAGCACGCACACGCTACACACTCCATAAAACGAAAACGAATACTGCAAAATTTCATTTTCGACGACTATGTCGGTTTCGTAAAGCAGGCAAAGACACTTTAAATAATTCTTCGTCTATTCTACTAGATAAATATAAAAAAAAGGGTTGGACACTGATGTTATCCTATTTCATTTAAAGCAAAAGTGTCATTTGCAGGTAATATTTAAAAAATAATCGAGACGAGTCAAAAACAAATTGTACTCCTATTAATAATAGAATCTAATTTGAGACTTGAGTATGAGTACGAGAGCTATCATTTCATTAATAGCGAAAACAGGAGAAATAATTTAATCAATAAAATTACTGCATAAACCGCATCTTCTTATACTTACTTTTAACGTCTAGTACCACAAAGATTTAATACCTACATTGGGTGCTATGTACGATAATATTTTAGTTTATTTTTAATTTCGAAAAAAAAAAATACATTATTGTATTTGTATAATTTCTCCCATAACAACCATGCAATGCTCCAGCAGAATTAAAAAGTGCTTTTGTTTTTAACAAAAAACAAATAGCAACGAACGATAAATAAATTGTAATCTTCATTATTTATGGATGTTTTGTTAACTTTATGTCTACCAAAATAACTTGTATACACATACCAAACGCGCAAATAGATTTTGTCTTTGTTTTGAGAAATTTGCAGTGGTTAAAAAATTCGAATTCTTAAACACAAACGTTAAGAAAACATTTTGTTGCAAGTAGTTACATGAACTTCCGACTATATAAAACTTAGAAGTTAATGAAAAAATTATAATTGATAATATTGTGGAAAAGGTGTCGAATAAAAGAACTGTAGTTAAAACTAAATAATATGCATTTTTAATGTTTTGCTGGTTTTGCGTTCTATAACTTTTCGTGCTAATTTTCTTTTTCTCTCATCTTACTCTCAATTTTAGTTTTACGTTTTCCCTGCAAAGTATTTACAGGGAAAGTTGTTCGCCAAACAAATTATGGTTTACATCAAGGCGAATCCAAGGCGAATCCATACAAGGTGGTGTTATAAATACAACTACAAAATTCCTATGTATTTTGTTTTTGTTTCTGCGTAAGTTGTCAAAATTTAAATACATTTTGTTTTTGCTTTTACGGCTTTTGAAAGCTCATGGTGTAGGTGAATAAAAAAATGAAATCAGCTGCTCTTATGCCATCACCTTCTATAAATTCGCCTTGGTTTACATATACATTCAAGTTTTATAATTCGGAGATTGAAAAAATGTCGTCACGTATCGTTGTCATAAAATATTACAGTAGCCTAAAATTCAATTTTCTTATTTTTGTAGAATTTCAGAGAAAAAGGGACTAAAATAGCTTGTAGTATTTAAAATTATATGATTATGATATTACGACACGTTACGAAAACTTGGGGTTCACTAGTCAGAAAAAAGTGAGCCCACACTAAGTACAGCACAAAAAACGCAACTGTTGTTTCAGTTGGATTGAGGGGAATACAGAAGAAAAACTAAAGGAAAAATATGGAATTTTCTTCACCGAATGGAAGCTGTTATTAATTTTTTGATTTATAGATGAATTGCACTGCGTTCTGTCAGATGTTGTCTGCCCTGCGCTGCGCTTTACTTTTAATGCACTCATCGAATAGAACTATTATTTTCTTGAATGTAAAAAGTAATTCGTCCAAAAGGCAGCTGAATGGAGTTCAAGATGGCGATTAGAGCGAGAAGTAAACGTAAGTCACCTTTCCTTCGCGAAACGTTCGTGACGTTCAGTGCTAAAAGAGGAAACAAAAATTAAGAACATTAAAAAAATTTGATAAATAAATAATAGCTTGAGAAACTAAAAATGGCAAGGAGAATAAAAAGCTCTTCCGTCAATATGAAAAATTTAATATCTTCCTCAGCAAATATTGCAGGAGTGAATGAATTAATTTTTAAATTGTTAATATCAAGCCAATTCTGAAAAGATACTCCCGGGTAATTTTCTCCCTTTGACATGTTGCTTTAACATTCCCGGAGAATTTCTATTTAGAATATGCCTATATATACATATATTAATATATATATATATATATATATACATATACATATGTATATAGGGTGGTCCATATAATGTTTTTTTTAATCAAAGTTACTTTAACTGTCTTCCCGCAAGAAATCTTGACAAAAAGTCAGTGTCATATCCCTGCGAAACGAAATGAGCCACTTTAATCGCTGATTATAATGGAAGTAACGGAACGGAATGAACTGTCACTTAATAATCTATTATGTCGTCACACACTTCAATTTCGATTGAACTGCATGTGGTTTCATGCACGCCGAGCTTCAATCAAATGCGGGATATGTACGCTACCAGTAAATATCTGCAGCCGTCTGAATTTCATTTTGTATATTACTACCATGGCAGTAAAATATCGCGAAATTTCCGGATTCGTAAATGGAATGGCTGATGAAATCGTCTTTCATAAATAATAGAAATGTATGGTATTTCGAATAAACTAAGATAAAATTAAAAAAAATGCAAATAAATTTTTTTTCTACCATAACCTGTTTTCGAGGAATCTTGTTCAAATGGCTACTATTTTCTAAGCCATGCATGTTGTCCAACGTTATGCTTATTTTATTCCCTAAATTCTAGACAAAGGTGTTTTTCTAATAACGGTCGTCGTCCCTCAGGAGGCAATGACAAACTTCTGAATGTATGTACATAGGTTCCGAAATTTTTATTACAACATGACACTAGCCACAAATTACAAGAAAAGCTATGCTACACATTGAGCTGTATGATGTTAGCACCAAGTTATTATTATTATTATGATGTACATATGTATAATTTTGATAGTAATATTCAAGTTTGAAAGTTTATTATGAAAAGATTTTAGGGTCATACAAATTTTCTTCCTTGGCGTGCCCTAAATTAAATCCCAATTTTGAATCGAGTAATAAATAAAAAATGAAGAAAATTCGATTTTGGCTGTTTTTAGGACGTTTCATACCCTTAAAATCTTCTCAAAATAAGCTAAATTTTTTTCGCGCCCCAGTCTACTTATGTACTTATTTGTACTTTTCTTGTACTTATTACCTACTTTTATTGTAGTTACTTATTTGATTTACATAAATAAATTAGACATTAATATTTCAAACTTGCTTTCCGTACTAAAACCACTATGATTCTAGCAACTAACGAATACAAAAAAAATATAAGATGCAATTCTGTTGTTATTCTTAGATAACTGAAGAAATATATTATTTGTGTAAACAACGTCTGAACATCCTAAATGCAAAATACTCGTACCTATTCGTTTTTGTCAAACACCACGCCTATTGAAAACAGCTCCTAACAAATATTATTTATCTCAATGCTAATCTCTGACGAAAACGAATTTACACTAAATACATGCCCCATACAGTAGGTGAAGAAAGTAAGTTGTCATAGTGAAAACTAATTTTCAAACCCTCTAAATAAAACGCATAGCAGTTTATTGTATAATTTTTCATTAATATTGTGAAGAATAAATAACCTGCGTCTCTATTGAAAGCACAGAACAATATGAATGCCGTTTCCCTTTCTTTTCAGATTTCTTACTGAAAAATTGAAAGTTAATTATTATTCCTACCTCCATATTCTTTGTTTATTTTTACTCGAGTACTTGAGAATTTCTTATTCGGTTTCTGTTTCCGTTTGCAGTTTCTAATCTTTGAGACACTGTTGCAGTCAAGGTGAATTAATATCAGGTGGAGTTGAATGAACAGCTGAGCGATTTCGTCTCACGGCTAAAAATGTCAAATTATATGTATTTTTTTTTTTTGCTGCTTTTACGGCTTGAGAGCTGAAGCCATGTAAAAACAAAAGAAAAATACATGTAAACTTTGACAGCTCAAACCATAGAAGCAAACCTAAAATACATGTGTTGAATGAATTATTAGCTACACCGAAAATAATAGGTACTTTGTGCGTTATACTTTTTGCTGAGAAAAACGATAACTTTTAATTTTATTTTTATTTTATTATTATTTTTAATTTAAATCAATAAAAAAGAGTTCATGTACGGATTCAAGGAAAAAATCTACCATAAATCGGTTAATATTAGTTTTAGCACGGAAGACGCACTTTAGACTTGGGTTGCAGGCACGCTATTGCAAAACTTAAGCCAATCTACATAAATATGGATGCATTTACTATTTTTCCGGTCAATATTTTATTATATGCACATTTACGCCAATGGGCTCTGAACTTTCATTATGCATTTCTCTTATCGGTGGCCGCCGTAGCCGAGTGTGTAGCGTGTGCGCGCTTCATTCGGAGGGTCCCAGGTTCGAATCCAGCTCGGGGCAAGTAACATCCAAAAATTACAGAAAAAGTGTTTTCTAATAGCGGTCGCCCTACGGCAGGCAACGGCAAACCTCCGAGTGTATTTGTGCCATGAAAAAACTTCTCACAAAAATCATTTGCCATTCGGATTCGGCGTAAAACTGTAAGTCACAACATCAAGACGCACACCACAAATTGTAGGAGAAGTTCGGCCAAAATCGCTTAAGCGGTTATAGCGCCAATTAAGTAAGTAATTTCTCTTATCGCCAAAAAATAAAACTATTATTTCCTCAGCGAAAAAAAATTCAAAAAAGAACTATTATGAATTATTTTTTCAAACGCGCATTGCAACTATAATACTGCTTTTACGAACGTACCCTATATCTTCGCAAGTCCCATCAACAACATTTCATCTGCTTTTACTTTAGTGGCAGACCTTACAAAATACGTAAAAATAAACTTTATTTAAAGGGAGTCTGACATATCGGTGTTTAATATGACAATTTCCACCTACTGTATATGTCCATATACAGAAAATTTTGAGTTCAAATAATCAAGTTAATTTATATACATACATATATACGTATGTATGTACATATGCACACATTTGTATGTACGTAAGCATTAAATTGTTGCAAAATGTACAATATATCATCTGTCGCTATCTTCTTCAGTTCTAAAACATTTAAATAAAATAGGATAGAAGTCGGGAACAGCATTCGCTATCAGTAAACCATGGGGATGCACATCTCATCACGGGAGTAAATTTATTAAAGTTGCACTCCTTAAGTGAACTCGTGAACGGTCAAAGAGCATTGGAAGCTCGCTCAGTATATCTAACTAATTGCGGATCCCTATCAGCGACAGCTCACAAAACTTACAACACAATTCAAAATGTCGAAGGATGTGAAAGAGGAAAAGTTATTTATAGATGAGGCGCTGGAAAGAACAGGTGAGAAAACTGATTTTTTTTTTAATTGCTGCGAACATTAAGGAGAAAGTGAATGAAACAGAAAAGACACAATGTGCTAAATATGTAAATTTGAAAATAACGTTCGTTAGTTGTTTATGCAGTCAACGCATTTTAAAGGCGCCACAAACATAATGGACGGTAATTTTATGCATTTAGACGTCAGGCCAAACTGCACGCAGGCTCAGAAAGAAGCGTTGTTGTGTTGTGAAATAAGCTACTTGTGAATTGCCGATCGAGTCTGTGTGAAAAAAATTAGTGTTTGTCATGTGCTGATCTAAATGCAGTAAAATTTCGTGCATTTCAGTATGTGGTCAATTTGTGAGATAATGCAAGTTAAAGCCGATTAAATGCACATTAAAAATGTAGTCTGTCTTTCCTAAAACATAAGAATAGGCTTAATGATATTTCTCCAATTAATGGAACTACAAAAAATGCTTATTAAAAATTTTAAATTTTGATAACAATTATTTTTAAATTTGCTGATTTTTTATGAACTTTTGAAATATGAACTTGTGAATAATATGAGATATATTTTTATTATAAAATGATATATTTTTTTGTTATAAAATGAGATATATTTTGATAAAAAGTCAGGGAAATAGTATTATATTTGAAATATTTAAAAAAAATTACTGTGCCAATACTTTTTCCCGGCATTAACATTTATTGGGAACATTTTTGTAGAATGATTTGTTTCTGGAAAGTCCTTGTAAAGTTGCCTACTAGATGTACTTTTGAAAAACATGGGACAAACTGACCCCTACATATGAACTTTTTTGGGTTAAGGTCATCAACAAAATTATTCGTCGTAAAATTTCAAACAAAACTAAGAACTGTCTGTGCTAGGTTGATCTACATTTGAAAAATACTTTCCAAAGTTGTCTTCTTATATATAAAAATCTCGTGTCACGGAGTTTGTGGGCGCACTCCTTCGAAACGGCACGGCCGATTTTGATGAAATTTATGTGTCTACATTTGGTAGGTAGGAGAAAAGGTTTTAAAGCATACATATTTTATATTTGAAAGATGAATTTTATTAAATTATACCCGAGTTATATGAAATATTAAAATATGAGTGTCAAACCGTTCGTTTCGCTAGGACAAAGTCTTTTAAATTTATTTCAATTATAACAAGGATATAAAATATTAAAATAGGAGTGTTAAACTGTTCGTGTCGGCGAGGAAAAAGTGCATACCAACATTTTTAAGAGAGTTTGTTACATGCCACATATGCAAAGGGCAATTAATAAATAAATATACAGAAGGACAACGTCTGATGGGTTTTTCTAGTTAACTTATAAATTGGTCAACATTTTTTGTGAAATTTTTTTCGAAAGTAATTAGGTTAAAATAGCATCGCATGTCGTTGTTCTACTTCTGGGTTGTTTATTGTTTCTTTTTATATAATCACGGTAATAAATCATTCCCATAAATTTACAACCAAAACAAAAACAAAATCGGAAAAATAGTTTTTGTTTCGTTTGTAAATTTGTGTGAATACTTGTTCGCAAGGAATTTGTGATAGGGCTGAATATTTATTTTCGTATTCAGCAACTCCAATTTTTTAATGAAGTAGTACATTTCATAGAAACAACCGAAAACTGTATATTTCTACGCTCATGCCCAAAGTAAAACTTAAAAAAAAAATTAAAAATTACCTTCAGTCGTTGATTTTAGAATATCTCATTAACAATATTTTATTTCTTTATCTTCCCGCAGGATTTGGAAAGTTTAACATTTGGATCATTATATTTTCTGGATTAGTTCTTAAAAATGTTGTTCTTGAATCAGTTGGTGTTAGTTTCGCACTACCTGTATTAAAATGCGATTTGAATTTGTCACACCAGGAGCAGGGTATTTTGGGAGCTGTGTCCTTTGCCGGTATCATTGTGAGTTCACACTTTTGGGGATTTTTAGCCGATACAACGGGCCGAAAACGTATAATGCAGCCGGCTTTACTCCTGGGATATATTGTTACTATATGCTCTAGTCTGTCACCAAACTTTACGGTCTTCGCTATTTTGCGATTTTTTAGTGGAATATTGTAAGTAAATATATACTATGTATATAGTCATGTCATTATATACATACATAAATATGTACATATCTCGCGCCTACGGGAAGAATGTCACATACTGAACTGAAGTATAAATTCAAAGAAAAATTACACCAAAGTTTCAAAATTTAAAAAAGAAAATTTGGAAGACCATCTGCAAGAAAAATTTAAAAAAATCGTCAGGTACTTTTGGCCACTTAAAACTTACACTTGATTATTCTAGAATTGAATGGGCTATAAAAAACTGCATACACTAAAAACTTCTAAAAATTTTGAAAAAAATATAAGGCGCATTTTTTAAGTCTATTCAATTTTCACAAATGTAAAAAATTCATTTGGCATCAAAAATATTGTAAAAAAAAACACTGGTTCATTTAAGATGTGAGCCACGGTGTATACTGAAGGTACAGAAGGTAGCGCCGTCAGTGATAACGTTACTTTGGTTTTGGCCATTTTGACAGTTCTCAAGTAAAAGTAAACAAAGCTTTCTTCAACAAATGAGCGCCAAAGAGTCACAGTTTTCATGCACTTATCAAAATTAGATACGTTTCTCACTAAAAGGTTAACAGTTACTCATTCTTTTTTTCTTCATATTCTTTGTTCGCTTGACTTGAGATATGTCACTCGCCGCCGGACTATGACCAAAATAATAGAAACATAATGTTTTGGCAAGTTTCGTCGGATTATGTTACAAATTCGACATATATTGTTTGAACCTTATGACCAATTACAATTTTTTTAAATGACCAAAATTTAATTAAGAAAAATAAATTGCCGAAACTTATCGAAACGTGACGTTTCACTTCACATGGGCTTATTGAAAAGTACCTTCAGTCGAGTTAAAAGATAAATAATATTTTTAAGCATTCTAAATACTGATTTTATTGTTTAATTTATCATCGAAAATATTCGTTAAAAGTAAATGTTTTCGTATTTTCACAGACTCTCAGCTGGTTCCGCAACAATATTTGCTTACCTTGGCGAATTCCACTGCCATAAGTACCGCAATCGTGCAATTCTTTGTGGGGCTTTAATAAGTGCGATCGCCGCCATATTCTTCCCCATAATCGCTTGGGTTTTCATCAACCAGGAATGGGAGTTTTACGTGCCATACCTCAATATTACTTTCAACCCATGGCGTTCGTACTTTCTCGCCTGCGGTTTACCTGGTTTCCTGTGCGGCTTAACATTATTCTACTTACCGGAGAGTCCGAAGTACCTACTATCAGCCGGTAGACCTGATGAAGCTATTAAAGTACTAGAACGAATGTACCGCATAAATACAAAAGGCAATAAGATTGAAGAAGCGTTCAAGGTAAGACCTAAATATTATAAAAAACTAAATCTGTTTAGATATAAAGAGGGTTTTATTTCCACCGAAACTCAACTGCATATTAAAGCTAATAATAATAATAAATTGGCGCTTATCTCGTATATGAAACTAGATGTGTTGACGAACAAATTGACGGGTTCTACAGTTTTACGCCAATTCCGGGCGGATATGCTTTTGGTGGGAAGTTTTTCATTGAAGAAATCCACTTCAATGATTTTTTTATGTAGGGCAAATTTTTTTCATTATATGGAAAAAATGAGCAACAATGTCAGCAGAAAAAATTATCAAACCCCACGGTAATTTTTAGTCACTTTTTTTTTAATTTGCAGAATGTTGTATGAGTTTCTGGTTTGGAATATTTTGATAAAAATTAACGAACAAATTTTAGCAACAAAAACATTGTAAATTATATAACGATAGGCTTGTCCTGCATTCCTTCTCAAATCAATTCATTCCACAGTTTAGTTCCCCGTGGAAACAACGCGTTTCCTGGATTTGCGCTCTACTTGAATTATAGCTACAAAAAAATAGAGATTAGTTGGAAATGAAAACATTTTGTAAACACGAAATTCTTGCACCACAAGTTAGAAATATCATATTTCGCCTTTTACATAATTGCCTTTTTTACATTTGCAGCACACTTTCTTGATGCCAGACAGCGATACGCCGATTTCAAAAGCAAAAGAGAATACTGAAAAAGGCAAAAATTTACTAGTATCCATAATGAAATCTATGTGGCAACAAACAGCTCCACTTTTTATGCGACAACACATACGGAAAACATTTTTATCCAGCCTCATATTGTACATCATATTTTTTAGTGCGCATGGAGTTTATATGTGGTTCCCATATATCTTAAATCTTGCCATGCAATATAGAGATAAATTTTCGGAACCGGAACGTCTTTGTGATATTATCAAAATCGCACATTCGGGAAATCTTACAACTTCGAATGATGGTGTAGGTTCACGTTACTTATTCAAATTTAGAATATATTAATTTCAGAACATTTTTCCAATATATATCAACAGGATGATGAGAGCTGTGCTATGCACTTGGAAATCTCAACTTATCAACATACTATAATGCTGGAATTCATCTATGTATTTCTACTATTGATTGTGATGTATGCCATCAGCAAATTTGGTCGGAAGCCCATGCTTTGTAAGTAGTTGTATTGAATTTTATATTGCAAGAGTTCTAAAAAACAAGAATTAAAAAAAAGATGGTCCAAATCGGATCATTATTCGCAAAGTTATGGACATTTGTAAAAAGGGAACAGTTTTTTTTCGAAAACGGCAGAGCAAGAGAAATCGAAGAAAAAAATCAGGGAGGCCTCTCTCAATTAGTACTATAACATCAAAAATAATGCAAATCATTACATGAGATGCAAATGCCAAATGATATCCGATTTCGCTAGGAATAATCCATAGAGAAAATTATGTTTGTTTGTGCTTTTATAACTTTTTATCCGCAACACGGAATGACCTGAAATTTTGCATAGTAGTTAGTTTCGCCGCCGGAAAGGTCTTAGACAATCTTTTGTTTGCTTGAGAAAGGGTTGCCACCTGTTTGAAAAGTCAAATTTAAATAAATTATACACAAGTCATATATATGAATTGTTTATAGCTTTTTTTTTTAAAGAAGTCGAATCTTATTGAATTATGCCCAAGTCATATGAGATAGTCAAATATGGGTATAAAACCGTTCGTTTCGCTAGGAGAAAGTTTATAGGTATATTTTGAAGAGGGTTGCCAGAGAGGGTCACATTTAATGAAATTGTACACAAATTATACATATGTGGTTTTAAGACTTCACCCAAAATATTAATTGAAATGCGAGTTTTCATATATACAAAGTTTTTTTTTTAAATATATAAAAACAAATCATCTCAAATTATAGAACAGTTAAACCTTAAAATGACTGCATTAGAAATTTATTCAATAGACATAAAATGACATCTGCAAAAAAAGCAAAAAAAAAAAACCAATATGGGACGTCGAGTTCATTCGCAAAAAAAGATCAGTCAAAATTTTTAAACTTAAACTTTTCTGACATGATTTTTGTTTTTAATTTTAAAAAACTGTTTTTGTTTAAAAAACCCCGGCATTTTGGGGTTATTTCTAAATTGGTCCAGCTCACTGTAAACCATAATATTTTTCGGAAATATTTTGGTGGAAGTCTTAAAATATAATAAATTTTAAAACTACGACGAAAAAACAGTACCTACCAATTTGTTTTTTGTACAGGAAGTGTGACGCATCTCAATGCACGTACAATAGTTCAACATTTTGTCTCTTACTTGCAGTTATAATCCTTTTTGTGTGTGGAGCCTGTGGCATTCTGGCATTCTCCATAAACGCACCTTTGTTGGCTATTTACCTGCTTGTGGTTAACCTTTGCTGTGGGGTAGGCATTACAGTGGTGAATGCCATTGTTGTGGACATTTTTCCAACGAATTTAAGGTAAGCACACGAATAAAGTCATAGAAATTTGAAGCGCAAAAAATTTGTACAATTTAATTTACATATATCTTTTGCAGAGCCATGGCTGTTTGCATTTCTCTCATGATCGGACGTATTGGCAGCGTTACAGGTTCAAATATTTTAGGTGCTCTCATCGAAACGCATTGCGAATTAACACTTTACAGTCCATCCATAGCGTTAATTATTGCAGGAATTTTAGGATTGTTTCTGCCGAAAGCAAACGACGTGCAAAAAGCAAAATCCGCTGTAGAAAATACTCCATAAGCTACATAAATTTAAAATCTTTTACATGAGAAGCGAAACTATTGGATATTGTGCAAAGCGAATTGGCCTTGATATCGTGTGTATTATATTTTTCCAGTACGAATGTAAAATTTTGAAATTTTCTATATAAAAACAATAAATTATTTAAAAAAAAAGGTATGTAAATAACAGACCTCTAAAATTTCAAGTACAATTAGTACTCAATACAAATACTTTTTAAAGTACTTATAATGAATACGTAATTGTTTTCTAGCTGAATTGAAATTAGGACTCGAGTACAAGTACTTGTAATTGGAAAATATTTGGAAATACCATCAAGTACTGAAAGTACTCGCTAAAAGAATTGCAATCCTTTTCCATGTACTTCAAAGTAATTGAAAAAAATTTAAAGTACTTGGAAAAGAATTGCAATTCTTTTAGCGAGTATTTTCGAGTTCTTTCAGTACTTGATGGTATTGCCAAATATTTTCCAATTACAAGTACTTGTACCCGAGTAGTAATTGATACAAATGTAATGTACTTGAAAAGTATTGAGTACTTCTCTGGAAAGCCAAAGTCCTTAAATTGCTACTTAGTACGAGTAGTACTCATGACTTAACAGGTATGGTAAATAAATTCATTAATTTATAATTTGTCTAAATACAAAAAGAAAATGTTATGTGGCATTTTTCTCATTTTGAACTAATGACTTGACGTAAAAATCATGGATATGAGCTTGAAAGGTTTTGAATTCCCCTAAAATTCACATAAAATTAATTTTGAAACCTTTCATCACGATTTCATTGCGGTACACCTTCAATTATTGCATCAATAAATTCCAGTTTCGAATTTTTTGTTATCCAATATTTTGGATAGCTACTCAAACTTACCTCCATTTACAATAATACGAGCTTCCATTCTTCAATATAACAGGAGTTTTGGGCGTTAAAAAATATGTAAAGTTTGAGGGATCTGTTGAAATGCATCA
Organism: Anomoia purmunda; assembly: GCA_951828415.1. Classification (NCBI taxonomy): domain Eukaryota; kingdom Metazoa; phylum Arthropoda; class Insecta; order Diptera; family Tephritidae; genus Anomoia; species Anomoia purmunda. The sequence goes on from OX639995.1 coordinate 43,655,471, forward strand.
GTAATTCCTCTGTCGTAATTCTTCAACTGAATTTTGAGAAATGTAACCCTCAAAACAGTTTTTTTACCATAGGTCAAGATTTTGAGAGTAAAATTGAAATGTCGAGTATGGAGCCCACACATGTGCCGTGGCATTCAAAGTTTTTTGACTTTTTAAAATTAGGAAAAAAAACACATGGAACACAGTACTCACATGCCAAAATAACTTTTAGAATAGTTTATGACATATTTTTCTGAAATGATTGCTAATTATCACAAAATTTAATGACGTACATATGTTGTTTTTTTTTGTCGTTTGATGCAGATTTGTTAGGATATCTTTTCACTCTGTCAAAATTTGTATTTCTTCTTTTTGAGCGGTACATTGTGATCGCTACAACAAATTAGGGGCTCTCGACGGTTTTTAAATTACTTCTGAAAATTACTGTTGACTTTGGTAAAATAAGAGATTTTGACAAATATCTTTCATGCCGAAAGGAGTACAGATAAGAAAAAAACAGGGAGACTAGGGAACAACTGAGAAAAAAAGGATATTTTTCGAGGACAGATAAAACTAAAAAAAATATAAAAAATTTTGATTTATTCACTTATGGAACAAAAAATGGTCCATATATAAAAATTCAATATCATTTGAACAAAGCAAAGTTATACTTGCGATCAAAACTGAGTGCATACCCAAGAAGTCACATTAAATAGCTCAAAATTTTGATTAGAGCATAAACAATTTTTTTATTCGTCCATGGCAAGGTGAATTCATAAAAGGTGACGTTAGTAGAGCAAGGGGGACAAAATGTCAAAATATGTAACCAACAACAAAAATCTCGACAAAAACAACAAGTTTAAGTTACTAAGTTACATTTAACTTAAATTTTAAATTTCTAACTAATTATTCACAAAATATATACATATGTATGTATGTATGTACTTACAATTATATAGTTTTCTTTTGCATTTTTTGCCGCTGGCGCCATATATTTATTTTCGCTTTATCTTCGTACAAACATAGTATTTCGGTTTTCTTCTTCATTCTGCTTTTCAAAAATTTCCGTTCACTTCTCAAATTTATCACTAGCCCTTTATGGAACGATGCAGAGAAAAGAAGGTGACGACAAAAGCACTTCCGTTACTTCGTACTTGCCTCGTTTGAAGGATTGACGTAACAGATGGCTCTTAAAACGTTGATTTTTCTTAGTTTTGGGTGATTTATACAAAAAATTAAACACATAATAATAAATCTGAAGTACCGAGCTTTATATTTTAGCAGTTGCAGTGCAAATAAAACGCCCAAGTGCAGTTATCACCTTCCTTTTCGTTTCGTTATTCCTGTAGCAGCAAACGGTGTGACGTGTACGCTGCCAGCGTTGTCGTAATCTACTCACCTCATAACTGTCAAACTTTCCATTCCAAGGAACTTTGTTACCGTTTGGCACAAGCCCTAATGCATAGTAAATTCTTCGGAATATTCAAACTTACCCCTGTTATAGTATTGCACAAGATTTTACAACACTTTGATTTTTACTTACAACACTCTTGCGAATATCTGAAATAATGTAACCGTTGACGTTATTTATTATATGTATGTTCTGTCTAAAATATAATAATTTTTTTTAAAACAATTTTTATCATGTAGGTACTTCAATTTCAAATTTGATGTCAAATCGCCAACACTCTTATTTGTAACGAATCAACAATGTATACAAAATTCCATTGCATGACTTCATAATTCGTATAACTAGATATTACTTTTCGAATCTACCTATTTCATTTCACCACAATCAGCAATAACTATTTTCTTCATGGGTCCTCCGCTCGCACAACCCAACGCCTCCATGGCTTTTACCACTTCCATACCTTGAATAACTTGACCAAATACCACATGTTGTCCATCTAGCCAAGGTGTCTTCACGGTGCAAATGAAGAACTGTGAACCGTTGGTGTTGGGTCCAGCATTGGCCATAGACAATGTTCCGGGTAACGTGTGTTTCAATTTAAAGTTCTCGTCTTTAAATGTGATGCCATAAATGGATTTGCCTCCAGTGCCATCATGATTTGTGAAGTCACCACCTTGGCACATAAAATTCGGTATTACTCGATGAAAAGTGCATCCCTTATAGCCGTATCCTTTCTTTCCGGTGCAAAGAACGCGAAAATTCTCAGCCGTCTTTGGCACAACATCCTTGCGGAGCTGTAAATATTTATTCAAAATTGGCAAACACAAATTGTTTCAATATTTTCTTTTCGCATCACTCGAGAGATGTGAAAATAATGCGCACTACCAATGTCTAGATGGGCGGGGTGCATATGCCGTGTGGTGGGTTTGGTGAATAGATGTTTTGTATATGAATGTTACAATTCCATTACTAATAATACAAGCTAACTAATTATACGCTCCAATCGTTTATTTGATGTATGTAGTTCATATGGATTAATATTATGAATTTATAACAACAATTTCAATTCATTCCATTACAACAACCAAACCAAATTCAAATTAATGTCATCGTAATTATTTTTAAAGCTAGATATATCTGATGTTGCACAATTTTATTCCAATACACCAGAATCAGCAATTACAATCTTGAACTTAGTTTTGCCCGAATCCGATCCGAAACGTTCAATTTTCTTCACTATATCCAAACCCTCGACCACTTTGCCGAAAACAACATGCTTGTTATCCAGCCATTCAGTTTTCTCAGTACAAATAAAAAATTGAGAACCATTAGTATTTGGACCAGCGTTCGCCATGGATAGAATTCCTGGTCCTTCGTGTTTTAAAGTGAAATTCTCGTCTTTAAACTTGAGGCCATAAATTGACTTTCCACCAGTGCCATTATTATCGGTAAAATCTCCACCCTGGCACATGAAACTCGGAATGACTCGGTGAAAAGTGGAACCCTTATAGCCGAATCCTTTTTCACCGTTGCATAAAGCGCGAAAATTCTCACAGGTTTTTGGTACAACATCTGTACGAAGCTGCAAATTCGGGAGAAGTTTCATTCACATTTGCTCAACTTTATTTTTATTTTTATATAATATCGTAGGGTAGTACATAGTAAATAAGAACGTTCCGACATTCACATAAAATATTTTCTAAGTTAAAGTTAGATTAAAGTTGACGGCGTGGATTTGGAATTTTCAATTTAATATATGTAGCTCTCTCTTGGCAAAAAAAAATACACGCATTCTTCTAATTAGATACTGTTAAAATATGAGTCAAAATTTTCTGGGCCACAACGATGAATATGTAAAAGTTTGAGGATTTTTCGAAATTCCAAACATTTTAGAAAATATAGCTTTTAACTTTTTTCGAAATTTTTGGATTAGACAAGTTTATTATGATTTTTTTTTAGTTTTATTCACTCCTTAATCACTTATTTGCCCAATATTGTTGTACATTCTATTAAAAAACATTTGCAAAAAAAAATTGGCGCAGTGCAACTAGACGAAAAATATACAAGGGTTTCTCTTGCCGCGTTCTGATTTTGTACGGAAAACGTCCAAAAGCTTCGGTGGGGCATGCAATGTGCTCACACTTGCCACTAATCAATCGCGAAAAAATAAATAAAATCTAAACAATGTCGAAAAAAGTAAATAGGAAAAACCTTCCGAATATTTTGAATGTCGAAATGAGCAGAATTGGCATTACCAGTCGCTAGAAAATAAATAAAATCCAAAGAATTTGAAACAAAAATTAATATAGCTATAACTTTTGAAATATTTCGAATTTCGAGAAATTCTCGACCATTAATTTATTAGCGTTGTGATCAATTTCATAAAAAAATCAAACTTCGAAAATATGTTGGCTGCACAAATTTTGACTCACGATACTATTAAATACCGGGTGGTCCATATAAGATAATTATTTTCAAAAATTAAAACGAGAAATCGTTTGGTTTTTGTGGGTTTATTCTATTCGGTTTATTATTATGTTATTCCATAGATCGTCCAAGTCCATATTTTCAATTTCCGGCCACAAAAATCGTTGCCCACGTCTCACGATAGACCGAAATGGAGTTTCCCGCAACATTTTCAAAGAAAAATGTACCAATGACGCCACCGCACCCAACTCTCTGTTACTTTTCGAATGCATTGGCTTCCCGACGACCGCGTGCGTGTTTTTCAGAGTTGTTTATTCAAAAAAAAAAAAAAGATTATTTTTCGAGCAAAAAATAACACAAGAATTAAAATAAGCACTATATAGACCACCCTGTATGAACTATTTACGGAGCAGAAAAAGTTGAAAAGTAACGGCAGAGCTCGGCTTTTTTCGAAAAATTGCTTAACGTTTTTCTACTCGTTCCTTTTTCCAAAGCTTTGATACTTTTTCATTTCAGATTAAATTTAGTTCTTAATTAATTTCATTTCATTTTAAAATAGATTAGTAACGGCATAGTGAGTTGTTACATACACACGTTAAAGACACAACATACTTAGGGGATCTACAAGATGTCGCCATGGCATAAAATTTCAAAAATTCAAAGTTGTGTTATTTCAAAATCCTTTTTCTCTGCAATTTAACATTATCGTTAAAAATTATAAGCTACTTCAATATATTACAATTTTATGACTGTACGGCATCTTGTGAATTTCCTAACTGTTTACAGAATTTTAAGTACTGATTAGATACCATCCATGCATTGCACAGAGAAGGGAAAAGTCATGTAACTTATTTGGTAAAGAAAATAAAAATAAAAAATAAAACAAAGTATTGCTATTATTCTAATAGAGTTCCAAATTGAATTTTTATTCGCTCATGATAGAAAAAACTGCAGGAGAATCATTTATAACTCATGTTTCCAAATACTTTACTAGAAAGTTGAAGTATTGATAAATTTAAATGCGACAATGCTAATGCTGCTTTGAATGGTACATTATTCTTAGCTACTTTAAGCTTTCATATATATTTGTATTTATTTTAGTATTTTAATATTTAAATTACTGCTTAAAGCGCTCCAGACTCAGCGACTACAATCTTCTTGCTTGTCTTGCCAGACTGTGATCCCAAACCTTCAATAGCTTTAACTACGTCCATGCCTTCGACAACCTTGCCGAAAACCACATGCTTGTTGTCCAACCAAGCTGTCTTCACAGTACAAATAAAGAACTGCGAGCCATTGGTGTTCGGTCCAGCGTTAGCCATTGAAAGAGTACCGGGTTCGACGTGCTTCAAGGTGAAATTCTCATCAGCAAACTTAGCGCCATAGATCGATTTTCCACCAGTGCCATTGTGGTTTGTGAAATCACCACCTTGACACATAAAATTTGGGATCACACGATGGAAACAGGAGCCTTTATAACCGAAGCCTTTTTCGCCGGTGCATAAGGCACGGAAATTCTCAGCAGTTTTGGGCACAACATCGGGGCGGAGCTGTAACATATTATAATTGAATAATGATTAGTAAAAATTTTGTTTTCAAATATTTTTGCATAACTTTGTATTGCGTTATTTACGGAGTAGACGACAAACACATCACATGTAATTATTCCATTCCGAATCGCAAAATCGTGCATTCAACATATAGACCACCACTCATCAGCACATCAGCACATCATTTGAACAAACAAAATCACTATGCAAACATACTTTTGAAATCACACTGCAGATCATTCTCCTTTTCATACCACATTTCATAAATATTTACAATTTTAACACACATAAATTTTCATACAAATTAACTAAAAGCGTTTCAAATTCGAACTATTTATAAGTGCACAAATATTTATTTTAATTCATCCTATTAATATAGAATATGTACTGCTATGTACATAAATATGTTAGGTATATATTTCTCTTCTTATTCCAACTGCCCACAATCCTCGATAACAATTTTCTTCGATGTTTTACCCGACTGACTACCAAGTGCCTCTATACGTTTAACCACATCCAGTCCTTCTACTACTTGTCCGAAAACGACATGCCGATTATCCAACCATGTTGTTTTTACAGTGCAAACAAAAAACTGTGATCCGTTAGTGTTTGGACCAGCATTGGCCATCGATAAAATACCAGGTCCAGTGTGTTTGAGTGTGAAATTTTCGTCATCAAATTTATTGCCAAATATTGATTTGCCTCCGGTGCCATTATGTTGCGTAAAATCACCTCCTTGGCACATAAAATTCGGTATGACTCGATGAAAGCATGAACCTTTATAGCCGAAACCCTTTTCATTGGTACATAAAGCGCGAAAATTCTCAGCAGTTTTGGGCACAACATCCGTACGTAGCTACAAGGATTGATGTAGAAGAGCGTTTGTTGTAGAGTTGCAATTGGGAAAACTCCTGTATACTACTAGATATACTAAATACATTTATAATTTTTTTCATGCTTATCTTTATCTAATTTGCATTGGATCAGACATTTCTAGTTTTCAATAATATTTACCCACCTACGGTATTAACTAACAAAAAAAAAACCTAATTCACAAATTGCAGAAACATTCATTTATAACCTACTACTCTTGTAGTTTAACGGCCGAACTAGCAATTTTTCGCTAGCAAATTTGTTAAATACATTGGTAAGTTATTTAAAGCCAGTTCTGTGATATTCGTTTTGCTGCTACTGCTCTTCTTGTATAACTATTACTTGTTTCGCGCTTACGCTTTTCATGGTGGTTCATTTATTTGAAACCAAATAGCTTTAGAGATGAATGCAAAGGAGATACCAATTACCTTGTTTTATGCCTTTCCTTTATTAAGACCAATTGTACAGAAAGAAAGCAGATTAGCGCGGTATCAAGAGTGAGAGAATACAAAGGGAATTCACCCCCGCAGATCGCTAATCCCTGCCAGTAAATTCAACAAAATCCGTTGGGCTGGCTGCAATGGCGTCATAGAATTCTTTACATTTCTTTGTTTACAAAATCACTGTGTTCACTAACGAACATCTACTTTCTTACTACATATCTATACTTATCATATAAAAATGATTAAATGGAGAATATTTGTAGCGGGTTGGCTCTCAAAGTACTGATCCGATTTTTATAATCTTTTTTTTTACTGAAATATTTGTTTTAATTTTTTTAAAGAACGTCTACATTAGGCTGCATCTATCCGCATACAAAAAACCGTACAATATTTCCACCGGAATTATAAAATTCATATTTAAAGACATTAGTCAAAATATTATGTCACAATAATATTAAGACCGATTTAAAATCTTCATTTTTAAGGATGTTTTTATAGTTTTTTTTGAAATACTTTTTAACGAAAATCACGTCAGATCATAAAGCCGTTTAAGTTTAAAAGTTCTGCCGAAAAAAAACATTTAAAAAATTGTTTAACGGAACCATAATAAGGAAACTGTTGACGATATCTTTGATCTTTTTTTGATGATTGGCTTAAGAAATGCTTGAATAACTCTGCCAAAACTAGATCGATGTAGACCAATATACATACATATGTATGTATGTATATCATTGGAAAGGTATTTTCACACACTTTTATACACTTCTTTGTTATAGCCCCATTCACTTCTAATTTTTTTTTGTTCCCAAATCTAACTATTATGATTCCATTGAGAAAATTTTTAAATATTTTTTAAGCAGCCTTTTAATGTTTAAGCTTCAGTATTATCATTTCAAGTGCATTGTTTTTATATTAAATACACGTAAATTTTAATATTTTAGAAATATTTTGATGGAAGTTTTAAAGTATGTATAATAAATTTTATAATTCCAGAGAAAAATGCGCAACTTTTTTGGATTGGGCACCATAATTACTCACAAAAGTAAGTAAAGTGATTTTTTTTACAATATTCAAAGTTTTTTAAGAAATTTTTTAAATTTATTTTTCCTATGTCAAATTATCAAACTTTTTACAAAATTTACGAGAATTACACAAGTTTAAATCAAATTTTCAAACTTTATACCAGAAAATTTGTTGATACTTTTCTGGTATGCTGTTGAATCGGTTCCAATACTGCGCACACGTAAAATTTCTAAAAATTCTGATAAAAAAGTTTAAAATTTTATTGAAGTTTTGTAAATTTTGTAAAAGGTTTAAAGCTTTGTTTTATATGGTTTATGTTATAGAATGATATATATTCTTTAATTATAAAAAAATTGCAAGGAGAATATTGAAAAAATTATCGTCATTTTTTAAGCTATACTTTATAAACCCAAATTTGGTTTTTGGTCATGGAAAGATTAGATGGTAAATATTGATTGAATATGATAATATTTTTATTATAACTCTAAATATTTTAGCAAAATTGAGAAACCCTGAACGCAAAGAAGGAATAATTAAGAAAAAGTAATTATCGATATGAATGAACAAAAAAAATATAGAACGCGAGTGGAGTGAAGATCACATAGATTCACATTTTACTTATGAATTCCAATCTTAGAAGGCTTAAAGCCAAGAAGGGCCTGCTAAAAGTTCTTTTCTATTTATAATTGACATCATTTTTTATGAATAAAGAATCACTTTTAAAAGAAATGCTTAAACCAAGTCTTATAAGAGCTCTTCTATAACTATAAGACCTTATTTGGTGAAAAAAAAACTTCTATCGTGGTACGTCCTACTAACGACCTTCCATGTTTAGCGAAAACAGGTCTTCCGTTCGTTTCATTCCATACAAATAAGAAACAAGCAAAAGAGTATGTAGAAAGTAAAGTCTCTCGGATTCTGGGGAGGGAATGCCTGCTGAACATATCTACTAGGTAACATTATGGTATGGAAAGCATTTGTGGGCCCGATCGCAGGAATAAATTTCTATTTTTAATTAAAAAGAGTGAATAGAAATTTATAGGAATGTTTTGTAAAAAGTTTTAAATTTATGTGAAAATTTGCGGAATTCTTTTTAATTTTTTGCGAAAATTGAAACTTTGATTTTGACGTATTTTATTGTAGGATAAGCTATATTTTTAGCAATTTTTTTTTAAATAAATAAAAACAAATACTTTCGTCACAATTAAAAAAACAATGCAGTTGCTTTGCTATTTCAACAATACTTGCACATCATATAAAATTACAATACGTTTTTGCAAAAACTAAAGTTAATTTCATAAGAAATATACTAGCGTTACTGCTATTATTGTGAGCAGAGCTGTAAGTATTCACACACAAATACAATGTATACAAACAAACATATGTACAACGATCTGCATCATCACCTGGTGTTAAAGTGTGATGAATGACATCAATCATGCATTACGTAATCTAATTCTAAAAGCTGTTAGTAGCTATTGAGTGAAAAACTATACAAAACAAAAACTGTCTAAAAAAAAAACTTCGATTATTAAAGTATCAAAATGAATGAGTGTTAAAATGTAATTTGTTGTTATAATTAAAATTCAAGTTTTCCACGTAGGAATAGCGAATAAACATAATTTAATACTTTAACTGTAAATCTTTATAAACCAATAATTATTGATGTGCACAAGTACATTCAAATTTAGTTTCAAGAGACTAAAAATTCGCGTTGATTTCTTTTAAGCATTTTGCATCTTGAAATTTACACGTTTATTATAATTCTAAAAATTTGGATGAAACTACTGTTTTCGTGAACAAAACTGTATCCATGTATGAACATGCATTATGTGTGCATTTGTTGTGGCCCAATTCTAATGGTAAATACCGACAAATTATTGACAATTTACGAACATGTAAGAATACATGCATATAAGTATTTTGCATGTTTTGCAAATGTTGTTCGAAATTAAAACTAGGTACTTTAAATTGTAGATTGATATGTATTAGCATGACTGATACTTAATTATTACCCATAGCCTCATTGGGCCAACACGGGCCACCAACCTAACACCTATGTATGTATGTACCTACTTTTAAGCGAAGACTATTGACTTTCATACCTATTGTATCAAACAGTGTGTTAAAAAATCACTTCAGCAAATATTTTCCTAGGAATAATGAACGCACTTCAACATTGGGTTCATTTAAAATACCTAACCACAAACACTCTCATTCAAATATGCTGTTATTTTTTATAATATTCAATATCAAATCATATTCAGTTTCAATCTAGGTAGGTACATATGTACGTTCACAAATAACCTTCAGTGCATATTCTTTGATTCTAATTTTTTGTTTGCGTTTATAGCGCGATTATTTTATTTGAACATTATTTTAATAAAATTTATTCTTTAATAGCTATGTTTGAGCTAGTATTTTTTGTTTTTTATTATAGAATGCAACTATTATAAAACATGCGGAGACTACGATTTCTGGGACCACACGATTTTATGACTGATTCTGGTAGAACTCGACGAAATAAACACTTTGTTGGTAACTCTCAAAAAAGCAACATTTTTTTCTAACTTTCACTAGCTGAACCTCGAAAAGGAAGCGAGATATCGAAATTTTTTATTCAGTAAAAAGTGTTTATTTCGTCGAGATCTACCAGAATCGGAAAAACCTGGCGTACTTTGTTACGCCTCCAAAAGTACAGCGTGAGGCGAATTTATAGGTGATGACATAAGAGCAGCTGATTTTATTTTTTTTATTCACCTACATGTATTTTGTTTTTGCTTTTGCGTAAAAGATTTCAAAAGCCGTAAAAGCAAGGACAAAATATATTTAAATTTTGACAACTTTTACGCAGAAACAAAAACATAATACATAGGAATTTTGTAGTTGTATTTATAACACCACCTTGTATGGATTCGCCTTGGCACAGCTTATTAAATTTAATGGTATACTGAAACAATTTATTTAAAAAAAAAATTGGTTCAACATAGAAAATGTTGCAGGTTTTCTACCGGAATTATACAATTAATTGTTTTATTAAGACATAGATAGGGCCCATATACGTCAAAAATATTGAATTTAATACACGAAAGCAAGTAAATATCGAATACCGATATTTCGAGATTAAAAATACATACATACATATGTATGTACATATTTACCCGTATCATACATATTTCGATATTCTTTGTCGAAGCCTAGCATGATCCCTAAAACTATTTCAAGCCAGCTGCTATTTATCGTTTATCATATTTTTTCAATAATACAAACCAAATTCGTGATTTGTCCTAAAGTCGGAACCGAATAAATATATTTTGAATTGCATCCGAAGGTCGTCTACGTAGAAATACTTTGGCTGGCGGAGGGTCACCCGAAGGGTGCAAACACTGACAAAATGATCCGCCATTGGAAAGTTTAGTGCATGGAGGCAGACACGCTAATTTTTTCTAACATGGAAGATAAAAACAACATATGTATGTACACAAATCTGTATTAACTTTTGTTAATGAGCGATTTTTATCCAATTAAATTTAGCAAGGTACACAGCAAGGAAATCAATATTTAGTTTAAATCAAGATCTCAGTCATTGCCGTAGGCCAAGCATTTATAGATACAAAACGTTTATATGCATGTAATATATATCCATCTCTTTCCAATGCGACTCACCCATTCCTTTGGTACAATGCCTTTTACTACTTGTTCACTCAAGGTCACATGGATAATTTTGATAACACACGTTTATTGAACGCCGACACGTGTATACGAATCAAAATATACACACCGAAAATGGAAAGTACAAATCGATGCAATTCACGCCATTTAAAAACTTTCTTATTACTAATTCCCCATTAGCATGAGTATGGAAAATTACTAATCTTGTGTCTCCCTCCTCTAGAGCCCAAAACATGCATATGTATGTATGTATGCCAAGTATTACACACACCACATCCATGCACTCACATATGTATGTATGCATGTATACTACAAACATCGGCACTTAACGAGCGCGACCTCACCAAAGTGAACACTGAAGCAAAATTCCTGGCGGTTTGCCCTTCATCCACAAACTCGCTAAAGAATTTCGATTGATGTAAACTATTACTCTATACATAATTTGATATTTTTCAGCCTTTTAAGCTGTTTCAACACGTGCCACCACCACCTGCTAATGGGCTAAACATATGTATGTAAGTACATGTGTATATATGAATCAGCGACACCAATGAGCCACATATTTCGATAAAAAAAATGGTGCTCGCGTGTTTATTACAATTATACATATGTACATATGTATATGAAATCAAACCCTAATACCTAATCTATTCTTCACTTTAATAAAAAAAAATTGCAAAATTTGATCAAAATATAAGAGGGCTATTTAGGCGATGACTTGGCGTCATCGGCCACCTCATTGACGCACACTTCCAAAACCGGTGTACGTAAACCCCTGTACATGTATGTATGTATGTATGCACATATCTACTTATATTTTCATTGTATGCGCATCCATATAGAGAAATTGCAATACGTCCCAACGACACACGCCCTCCGTTCTATATAAATCTGGCCGAGAAATATTTAAATACCGCTTTTTATTCCATTTCCCATTCCGTAATATGAACTTAACCTCAAACTTTCAATTGGTAATCACCCAATACACTTTCGTATAGAAATCCGCACTCACGCTAATTTTTAACACAATCAAATAAAACTTAGCATAATGAAAAATGGCACTTCATACTTGCACTAATCTATATGAATTGCTTTCTACAAATAAATTACTTACCTCCATTACTATGCGTCCAAGCGGCTGTCCATCTGCAGTCATATCAAAAAATACACGGGGAAGACCCATTTTGCCTTTACTGCTTTTACTTGAGAATCGAACACCAAGAAATCCTATTTGAGACTGAAATTCAAAATTAAGCTGCCCAACTTCGATTCCGGTTTGTAGAAAATTCGATTTTTTTGCCAAGATGGCGAACGTTCGTTGTTGGCGGCTGCAGCCTCGTATCAGTGTTGCTGTTGCACCAAAAAGCGCCATTTTAATTCGATAACAACACGTGGAAATGGATACTGATGGCGATAATCGTCAAATACAGTCATACACCAAAGCTTTCCCAATGGTCTATCTGCAACCGGTATATAGGTAGGCGAAGGAAAAGTTAACGATCTTGTTTTTTATTTACCGTTTACCGTGACCTACCAATGTTACCTAATCTCCATGTTTAGCGATGTTAAATTTGTTATCGATTTTGAACTAATATTAGTATTAACAGCCCAGTGTTGATATTTTTGTACATAAGGGGTGCCCCATAATTAATGTTGAAAGCCGGGCAATTTATATTTCTTACCAATAATTTCTTTTTTTTAAATAGAAACTTCACAAAGCATAACAAATAAAGTTTGAATCAACTATAAATAACGCTAACCTGCTATATTTGAAAATACCTGACGCAATTGGCATTGGTGTCCGGTCACTCCGGCTTCATTATAGAGGTGATATATAATTAGAACAAACTGTATATATTGCGTTTTGCACAATATGTCAGTTCCATGCAAGAAGCTTGATCTGTAACCACCAGTTATATTAGCGGGAAAATCAACTCCAACTAGTGGACAGTTTGGCGGTTAGTTTTGTTTAGCATCGGGTATCAAATGACCTCTATTCTTCTTTGCTGGCAACGGTGAGTTAATTTTCCCATTAATATAACCGAAAGATATAAAAAATTGGCTTTCTCTCTTCGCTTGCAGGAATATGTTTATGTGCAATCGATAACTCATTTTCGATATGGTCAGCGTTTTTGACAGAGGAATGCCGTGATCGACCAGTTTATTTGATCGTCTCTGCAGGCTTTATGAAGAAATAAAGTAGAGTTGTTATTCTGGTTCTACTGAACTATCTTATCAACTCTGAGGGTTGACAAATACATTTTTTTTCATACTTTATTGACATTTATTTAATTGGCAGCATTGTTTGTACTATTGGATATCGAAGGATGCATTTGTGTTGTTAAAAAACAGAAATTGACAATCGGGTATATATTTTGTATAAATTTCAATATTGAGTGTTGTATATTTGAAAAACAAATAGCTTCGAACAAATTAAATTTGTTAGCTGCAATAATTAGAGGTAGATTTGATTGCATTCTAAATATTCAGGCAATAAGCCAGAAGGATTTGTGCTGACCTTCAAATAGCTTTTCATTTGTGAAAACCAGTCGCTTTTATGTTGTCAATGGCATTATAAGTAACAAAGAATGTTCATATATGTACCTACTATAACGAAATATTGTTTTTTTTTTGTGTGTAGAATGCCAATGGGAGCAGAACCAGTTTACCAGCCAACAACCGTATCGGTCTCCTATGAGCCCCGGCCAGGCAGGAATAGTGGTGGTGGTCGCTCTATAGCATGCAAATTGCTAAGCAATCCTCGATTTCAGGTAATTACATTGATATATAATTAGTAAATTTATTGATTAAATTAATTAGTGGGTTTAAATTTAAATATACATATTTGATTTGTGAGAAACCTTTTCGGCACGTCTCCTAAATTTATGCTCTAAATTTCCTTCGATTCGTTAAAAATTTAACACAGATCAAACACACGCTCTGTATGTGTAGATATGTATGGATGTATGTATGGATATGCACGAATTTGTGTATGCAATTGTTAATGCAATTTACACACATACGCACATGAGTACGCTAATATTTACTATTTTAATTAAGAAAATTAATTATTTGACCTTGCATCTAATTAAATTTGATTTTTAACGTATTTTTTTATCATCCAGCTGATGCTGTTAATTTTTGGACTTTTAATACTGGCAACTGGCATTGCAATAGTAACTAGCGGCATCGCGAGTAGCCTATTTGCCAATAGAAATTCCAATGATTTGATCAGTGACGATGCTGTTATTACTTGCGCACAAATGCCACTTGGCATGATTATATCGGGTGCTTTTTTCGCCGCAACCGGGATATTTTGCATAGGTAAGTAGAAGTAACTTTTTTTGAGTAAACAGTTTTCGTTTCTTGTTTCTCACATCAGAATATAGTACATATGAACAATGACGAGCTTTGGAACGAATTTCTATAATCACTGTTCTGAACAATAACTGATATGTAAGTCTAAACGAATTTATATCCAATCCACATACGACGAGTGATGTCATTCCCACAACAGTTTATGCTACGTACTTGAATAATCCGAGTTTTACCCAACCAAGGAATGTTGTTTCAGCGGTCTAGCCTTGTTTAGATCGACCCAGTGATGACGGATATTCGTTCCAAAATAAAATTGTTTGTTTGGTATAGCAATTTTGTGTTTGCATACTTTCAGGCGTGTACATAACAGTGGCAGATTGGCGACGTAATTGTATTTGTAAATGTCCCCTGTTCGATAAGAAAAAGTCACTTGCTAGACAATTGCAATGCCAAAATGGAGGAGGCTGCGGTGAAGGCATAATGGCGTTAAATCCTTCAACAGATCCGCTGGTATCACATACGCAATATGCACCGGTATCAGAGTTGCCGCATCGCGGCGATGAAGAGGAACGTAGAAATTTGATGCCCGACAACAAAGATTGGTGAGATTTTCTTTTTGTTTTGAATCTCGCAAACAGATAATATACGCAGAAAATAACCTTGTACAAATTGCAGTCTCAGTAGCGCTGAAGAATCGGATCGTATGTTGGAGCCCGATCCACGTATTGTTTTGCGACCAATGGGCCGCGTCGATGATGCCTAAAAGCGTTTGGATTGGATTGGATTCGATTACTTTCTTTAACTCGAATATTAAATTAGGGATTCTGCATATGTTTTTATTATCACATGCTGAATGAAGAAACTAATTTAAAACTTTGATTGTATGTTTTGTAACATTCGCTCGGCATGTGTAGCATGTTATTTTACTGATAATTGATTTGCCTGGCATTCTCTTAACTTTCCGATGTGAAGGCACGATTGCTACGTTACGTATAAGCAAGATATGTACTTTATTTTATTAAACCAATGTTACACTCCAGACAACGCTACAAAAAAAAAAAAAAAAAAATATGGCTACTCCTTAACTAAAATTCTATTAAATTTTATATCATTGTAGAAGAAATAAATGACATAATCTCGTAGCTGTAAGCGACTATTTAAACGCTTAGAAAAGTTTCAGCAACTTGTTGAGCACGCACACACACACACGTTTAAAAATTTATTCAATTTAGAAAATAAAAATTATTTAAAGAACTAAGAATTAACATTTAGAAAATATTTACTTAATATATAATGATAAAGTGATGAGTTATTACACAATTATCAATTAAGTTAAATTACGTACACATCTATTTGAATAAATGACTTGAAGCTAAATATTCTAAAAGCTTTAATTTGTGGTATGTTCATAAAAAAACAAGAAACCTTTACATTATACCAAGTGTATTTGTTGTATCTTATTTACTAAGTAATTTACTTTCACAACCAATAAAATAACGAATTTTTCAATCTAAAAACTCTGAGTTTTAATCCCAATTGCGTTGTATAAATTAATTAATATTCGATGCAGCTTGTACTGAAAATGGCAAGCCCTGTTAAACCAGTTTACTTAACATCCTTTCTTCTTGAGCCTTTCCCGACGAAACCAGTGACCATGGCTAAGTCGATCTTGCAGTGACCGAGTAGTCGCTTGTCGCGTTCCTTTGTAGATAAAGTTCGCTGGCACGCTATTAGCAAACCTTCAACGTCCAGTAGATAATTTCAGGAGTTTAAAGCAATTACAAAAGACCTGGTTGAGAATCGAGAGGCCTTCTTTTCTGTTTTGTATGCAAAAATATTTTTCCGTTCCGCATTCCTAAATGTATACCCCCGTTTTCTCTACATACACTTCGAGGTCGGAATATCCTGTCGCAGCCGCCCCTGTACAGCAAAGCACCTGAATCTAAGGACAGCTGGACCTCGGAAAGCTTCAATCGCAACAGACAGCTACTAACTTCGCCAATCGACTTTCACACCTGGGGGGCTACTCTGTAATACGATGCGCAAAGCAATGAGATACGAAAATCAAATGCGGTACGGAAAAAAATAAATAAATTGGAATCGCATCCCGCGTCACTGTTCACAATTACAATTTTGACAAAGTAGAGGACTTTGTTTATCTATTAACGCCAACGACAATGCCAGCCTCGAACTCCAACTAAGAATCTCACTTGTCAACAAGAGCTTTGGGCTGAGTAGGCAAATGAGCAGTAAAGAGTTGTATGACTACAGTAAAGATGAAGAAGATTTTTGAATCGTGTCCGCGATAGTCGGGTCTACGTTACAGGAACGATCCAGTTTTACATATATCCGGCCAAGGGCTGTCCATTCAGTTGAATTCCCCACAGTTTTGTAGTTAATGTTTTTTGCTGTTACAAAAATAATAACAATACACATAATTTTTGACCACTCCCACGACAGTCGATTCTACGTACCGGAATGTCCCGGTTTTACTCGAACCCCAAAAACTTTCAACGCCGAATTTTAGCCTGAAAAAATAAGTTTGGAGCAAAATTCCCCAACTCCATTGTTTAAACTTGTTTGCTTTTCGATGCCAATGCATCTGAATTGAATCGACATCCTAGCGAGAGATATTCTGACCGACGGCGATTCGTGTGAGTTTTATTTTAAGTTCACTTCACTTATCAAAACTAATGGCAACGATAAACACCTGGATTCTGCGAAAAAAATGCATAATGGTTATAATCCTTGGTCAGAACATACTTTTCTATAGTCCAAACTTAAATGCCAGATGGAAAATAATTTCCCAAATTTTCTTAAGGATTAGTGTCTTTTTTTTAGAAAGTTGATTTCTACTATGGTTTTTTCATAACATTTTTTTGCCACAAAAAAATCACGGCAATTTTTTTGTTGGCCGTTTTCTTAAGAAGTTCGTACCACACTATAGGAATAAAAATTAATCTTAAGCTTTTTCAAAATTGTATGAGTTTTTGAATTCACAACACGTTACGACATCTCCTAACTATAAATGTTTCAAACTATTAAACCTTTTTTAAACCAAAATATTCACAATAGGATAAATTCTGAATTAGAGTTAAAAGTAGAAAACTCACCAGCTGGGGAAAAATCAAAAAACTTAGTACTGTGTGTGGCATATTGAATTATCCTCCAGAAAAAACGATGTAGCTCTTTATTTGAAATAAACACACTTTTACAAGTCCCTTTAATATCATTACTGTGTTTATATTTATATTTCAATGTATACCCAAAACATTATTCACATAAGTTGTGGTTAAAAGTAGCTTTGTGGTTAAAGGTTAAACTATGCATTTTAATACAATATTTTTGAATTCACACAAAACCATTACCATTACACGCATACAGCATACAATTCGTGTAACTTCTGAAGTAAATGCATTTTTATTCTTCAGTTGCTTCTTCTTCCTCGTCATCTACTTCATATGCCTCTTCTTCCTCTTCTTCGGCTTCGGCATCTGCACCGGCTTCGGCTTCTGCATCGTCTTCGGCTTCTGCATCGTCTTCGGCTTCTGCATCGTCTTCGGCTTCTGCCTCTGCTTCGACTTCGACTTCGGCTTCGGCTTCCTCTTCTGCTTCTGCTTCTGCTTCATCGCCGCCATGTTCATTCTGCTCAGTTACGGTGGCTTCCTCATTTTCAGGAGAGACTTCATTTTCTTCCTTTCTGTCCTGGGCATCATTGCCGTTCTCTTTGTTCTTTTCAGCATCTTCGATCGATTCCTTGGCTTTGTCCTTATCTTTATTTTTCTCCTTCTCCTTTTCTTTGTCCTTGCCTTTATTCTTTTCTTTATCTTTGCTGGACTTGGCACTTTCTTTAGTTTTACCTTTGTCTCTATTCTTATCTGTTTCCGATTTATCAGATTTATGATCCTTATCCTTTTCACGATTAAAGAATGGTGCTACACGAGTGTAAATGTAGGAGAGCGTGCTATGTTGATCTCTATATTTACGCTACAATTAGAAGTACAGAAATAAGTAATGATTTTGTCTTTTAACTCTTAAATATAAATACAGTGTCGGACATATAATTATGAACAAAATTCTATAAAATCCCCAGTTTGCTACTTACGTATGTTTATTAATGTATTTTTAATCCTACTAATATTTTAAATGTGAAATGTAACAGTATTGGTTAGAAACGAAGAATATTTTTGAAAAGGGTTGCTTTTTTATAATGAACGGTTATTCAACTTGATTGGTAAAGTTGCTGAAAGAGGTGTGACGAGAAATACTTTTTCGAAAAATCGATGCATATTTACGGTTCGATTTTAATGATGTTAAAATGTATGCTGATGATGCAATAAGAAATACTTTGACGGAAAATAGATCCGCTAGATGGCGGTAGGATCGAAATATTCAAAAAATCTCTATTTATGATCCAATTTTGATGAAATTAGAAAAGTATTTTATAGGAGCGATTAAAAACGCGTCCGTTAAAATGCCATCAAATGGAAAAAATACAAACGCATCCATTAAATGGCTCTGTAGTAGAGAGTTCCAGAATATACATATCTAATAAGCTTTGACATTTAAAAATAAAGACTTTTATTTATAGCCGAAACTCTATTTTTGGCAGAATACCCTTTAAAAAATATGTTAAAAATATCTACTAACTTTAGAGTCAATTTCATCTTTCCTGTAACTACGGGACATTGTTTTTCAAGTAATTGCTGCATTTTTTAGCTTTTAAACCCCACTGTAATTATATGTAAAAGTTGTAAATAACGCAGGCAAAAAATTTACACACAATTTTTTATTATTAAACTATATTATTATATTCACTGTGAGCTTGAAAAGTTTATCGATTTTTTTTTTTTTTTTTGGAAATTTGTTGAATTTACACTAAGTTTGCCCCCGATTCGAATCCTGACGAGGACAAGTATCATCAAAAATTATAGTTTTATCTAATAGCGGTCACCCTTAATAAAAAACATAAGTGACAAACTGTATTGGAATTGTGTTTATATGCGTATGAGTGTGTACTTACATTCAGTGAGAATAAATCTTTATCTACATCAGATAATTTTCGACCCAAACTTTTCACTTCGGCTTGATAATCCTTTATTCTATTGGTAGTCTTCGTATGATCTCTATGCAATTCAGTGTGCTGCTTTCGCAGGTCATTGTATAGTTTTTCCAAATCACCGTAGTTCTTTTCGGTTCGTTTGATCTGTTCTAATAATTTACCAACATGGATAACAATTCCATTATAGTTGACTAGACCTAAATAATTATGTACGAAATATATACGAGTATTAAAATATAACAAGATTATAGAACCATATAGAAATTACCCTCATTATCATTTGAATCAATTTTCGAAGCGGTAGCATATTCTACAATTCTACCATTGTCGTTCGGCTCATTTTCTTGCGAAATAAAAATATTATTTCCCTGTGCAATTTTCTTTAACTCATCACTGGGAATGTCGTCTGCATCTTCAATTTTTGGGGTCGTCCCAACTAGAGCTTCCTCCTTATCGGTAAGTTTTCTGAAATACCCAAAAAGTTTGTTGGTTATATTGAGAACTCTGTTGAGTTTACATATGTTAAATATATTACCGGTAATAGAATGCCTGTCTGATATGAAGTTTACCAAGCACATGACGTATTTGCCCACGTGATAAACTCAAACCCAAAACAGCAAATAAGTCCTCCAAATCCTTTTCAAATATATAACCACAATGTGTTGTATCGAAATAAATAAAAGAGAGTAGCAGTTGTGGTTTCACAGTAATCATTTTTTTGTCCGATACATGTTCTTTCTCCCTTTCCTTGCCGTTCATCGTAGCTGACTTGTTTTTGCGATCGTTTGAATTTTTAGTTGCAGTTTCGGTATCGACTTCCACCACGTCAACACTACGTTTTGAAGCTCTACGCTCCGATATTGATTTTTCGCCAGCACCATTATCGTTAGGTTTTGTTTCAATGGAAACTTTAGATTCTTCATCGACTTCCATGGCTTGATCATCCGCTTGTTTAATTTCGCCGTTTGCGTCCTTTTCGTTTTTATCTTTTGCCACATTAGTGCCAACATTATTTTCTTCATTATGTAGATACATTTCTTTGTAAATATTGAAACCGAAGTCACGCATTAACATCTCATTGAATAGTTCGGCAAAAATTGACACCTATGAAATAGCAACAGAATGTTAGCCTTGAGTTAATAAAGTCTCTTTAGAAAAATCAGCAAAGCAGTGTTTAGAAAAGTTTATAATTAAAAAAAAAATGTTTTCTGCTTAAATAATTATTCAATCCCTTTTTGGACTTATCTTCTGTGCTGATAATTTCAAAAATTTTTTGTGAAATTTTATTTTTCCATGTAATATATCTGGATATCAAAACGTATTTACTTTCTTTTCTTATAAAAAAAACCCAAAGTTTAGCAATTAACTTTATTTTCCGAGCAATAAATAATATTAATATAACATGTAATAAATAAAAAAAAAATATTTATTATAAAAAACAAAACTCGAAAAATAACTATTATTTTCTGAGCAAAAAATCAAGCTTACAAAATATTTATTAGTATTTTAAGCCAAAAAACAAAACTCGAAAAATAACTATAATTTTTAAAAATAACTCAAATAATAACTCTTATTTTCTAAGTTAAAAACCAAACTGAAACCTTTTAATATCCGAGCGGTAAATAAAACTCTAAAAATATTTATTATTCTCTATAAATAAATATAAAACTAAAAAAATAACCTCAAAGTTCTGAGCGAAAAACAAAATTTAAGAAAAATACATATACATATATGCATACATATTTATTTTCTAAGTAAAACAAAAAACAAAAATCAATAAATAAGTATTATTTTCTAAGAAATAAACAAAACTTAAAAAATATTTATTATTTTCTTAGCAAAAAAAAAACCAAAGTGTAAGAATTAACTTTATTTTCGGGGCAATAAATAGAACTCAAATAATAACTATTATTTTCCAAGTTGAAACTAAAAAAATAACCTTTATTTTCTGAGCTAAAACTAAAAAAATAACCTACAATTTCCTAATCTCAAAAAATATTTATTATTTTCTAAGCAAAAAAAAAAAAATCAAGTACTAACTATTATCTTCTGAGCAAAAAATAAAACTCAAACAGTATATTTTTTCTACACAAAATATATAACTAAAAAACTATTTATAAACCTCAAAAAAATAACCACTAAAAAGTAATTCTTTTAAATAAATTTTTATAATAGTTACAGTCCTTGTTTAAAATAAAAATCCTTACCTCGAAACAACGTTCCTTTGTATCGGCAGGACCATAATCCAACAGTACAGATAAAGACATAATGGAACAGTCAAATTTGCCGCCTTTAACGGTCTTATTCGGATGTACAATAATATGTTCTTTTGCCGGTAATTTGTAACGACGTATCAATTGATTTTTCTCCCTCACATTCAATTCTTTTGGTGTTTCCTAAAAATGAACAAAACTTGTTATCTTTTCAACTTGTTTAATGGAAAAATCGTTGCGATAGAGATTTACCTCTGGATTTTTGCTTGAATCATATTCATCAAGTATGACAATGTCACTCATATCAACATCAATGACATCATTCCATTCCTCTTGCACCTCTTGTTCATCTTCCTTGGATTTCTCATTTTCTTCAACTAATATAGTTTCTTCAGTTTTTGGCGCTTCTTTTTTAGTATTCTTTTTGGGGGTTTTAGTGGGTTTAGCGGGCTGACTTTTGTCCTGTTCAATCTTTGGCACTGTCTTCTTTGCGACTTTCTCTTCAGCTTTCTCGGTGTTTAATGCCTTTGCCAAACGAGCCATAATTATATTTCGAGCACCTACCAAAATAAAAGAATTGTAATCGTATATATAACTTATGACCTACAGTGTACGACACAACCACATATTCACAAGTTTCGAATATTTATTTTTCTTTATTAATTTTATAATTATTATATTGTTTTTTTTTTCTTATAAAATTTATATTTCACTCTACAACAAACACCAGTTAAATCCAAATCAAGCTCAAAATGGGAGAAAAAATTCCACAAACATTACAGAAGGTTTTAAAATTTTTTAATTAAAACCTTTAGAAAAAATGCAGTAGTGAAAATGGGGGAAAAAACTCAACATACTTGACGAAAGAATTAAAAATTGTAAAAAATAATGGTAATGTGTGGCTACCTTAATCTTGCACTTTATTATACTAAAAATGAATGGGCTGTAAAACTGGATACTTAAATTTTAATTAAAATTTTTAAATTCTTGTGCATAGATTTTCGGGGGTTTTTCTCTCATTTGCACAAAGTTTAAAACTTGAAATAATTAAAATTTGATTAAAAAAATAAATAAATAGTGTAAACTTGTGGTTGTGCTATCGTTATGACGTGCAATGTAGTTGTTACTCTGTGGTATGCATTAAATTCTCTACCTTTTGGATTGAGATTGCGTGCCGCTAACTCATCGCGTATTTCCGGCACCTTCATTGACTTCAAATCCAATTTCGAATAATGTGTAGCTTCCGATGGTTCATCCTGAAAGCAGCGGCATTCATGAGAACGAAATGTAACTTAATTGACCAATGCAATTTCTTCAAAGACTTCATTCTCTTCTTCATTTTAATGTTAATGATATACATCACATGTACACACACATACATATACATAGATACATATGTACAACAATTGAAGTTGGTCAGAAATGTGTGAATTGAATTAGACCAACAACTCTCTGATTTGCTGACATTATTATTGAACTGATTGATTTATGTGTATATTCAAAAGTGGTAATGTGAATATGAATTTAAAATTTGAACGGATTTTGCGCATAAAACTGAATGCTAAACGTTAAGTGGGATACTGTTACTTATACAGAAAATTTCGCAATGCAGCACTTTGATAGATTCTGCTCGCTTTTGGGTAGGGGGTTTTTTTTTAAAGCTATTTTTGTAGTATGGTCTAGTTGTAGTAGCCTAATTAAGAAATTTAAAAAAAAAAAACAAAAAAAAAGTGAATCTAATCTTTGCGCTGCAGCTATGTACACGTTAATTTCGTTTTACGCTCACGTTATAAGCGTGTGAAAGAAGTTATAAATATTTTGAGTGGTACGAATACACAAAAAAAAAAAAAGAAGAAATCGACGAAACAAAAAATCTCATCTCTACAACGGCATACATACAAATAAATATATAATAAAAAACGAAAACCTATTCATGTTAATAACTTAAAAATATCATTTGCATGTGTGCCTTTTCTTCATCATTGTTGTCAACATCAGCTTTCATGTCTACCTCCTCTATAGTAATAATTTCCGTAGTAGTGTCAATTTCGGTTTCAGCATTCCCATCGGTAGCAGCATGTTCCTCGTTTCCGTTAGTTGTTGTTGTTGTTGTTGTTGCCTCCACGTCATCTTCATTATTGGCAATTATATCGTCAGTTGCGACAGTTACATTCGGATCATCATTTGTATCATCGGCCTTGGAAGTATCAGCAATATCAGCATCTTCAGCAGCATTTTCATCAGCACCATCGACAGCAGCTGCCTTTGAGACGACACTTTTACGCGCGATTACATTTTCCACAGCATTCTTGTAGACTTCACTTAACTCTTGCCATTGGGTTGTGTTCGGCATGCATGAATGTACATCCGGCAAATATATAACAACGGTTTTAATACGCGGTGGTGCGTCCTTCTTCTTGTGATCTTGACGATGATAGTGAAGCTCTACAAAGCGGTACCTATGCAAATAAATCGAACCAAAGAAACCCCAATGGAATAAATTGATATCCAATCGCCATTCGGCAAACGACCGACCATACGCCATGAAGCCCCCAGGAATATAAAGTTGAAATTTTGTTGTTGGTGTTGAGTGAATTAGCAATCGTAGTTGTTGGACATCAGGTGTGGAGTCATTCATGTAGTTGTTGACGTTGAGATATCACACATCGAATAACAACGAGAGAAACAACAAAATTTAGAGAAGGGACGCAGTTTCGATTATCCATCGGTTTCGATTCAAAGCAAGCGCATTAATGCCGGTTTTTCCATTTTGTTGTTCCATTGCGGCGACGACGTTGATGTTGGGCCGATCCGAGATGTTGGGTTTTCCATTCAGCACGCAGTTTGATTGTGTGTTTGGATTTTTTGTATTATTTATTTTTATTTTTTTTTTATTGTTATTGTATACAATGAATGCAATCACCAGTGAAATGGTGAAGCAAAGCAGACGCATTTACGAACATGGAAAAGAAAGAAAAAAATCATAAGGAATATGGAACATTTTTGTGTGCTCGTTTTTTTGATGTTATTAAATTTGTTTTTTTTATATTTTGAATGAAAAAGGGTAAACGTGGAATACAATCGGAATAGTAATAAGATGGACGTTATGAAAATAAATTTAGTTTTTTCGTTGTTCAATATTTTGTACACTTTGCTGTAAAGAATTGCATACATATTTTATTAATATAAAATTCAAATAAAATATTAATCACTTTTCATCCCAGTGAGAAATTGGGGAAATGTATATAGAAATGAAATTGCAAATATATAAAAGCTATCGTCAGAAAATAGTCAATCCAAAATAGGCCTGAAATGATGTGGAATGAAAAATTGTTATAGTTTATATATTATAGTGGCGTTAAACATTTCCCGCAAATCGTTTGAGAATGCTGTTATGGCGATAACTCTTGCTCCTTGGTTATAAATAAAAATCGTGCTAATGGCGTATTTGTTAAAAAAAAAATAATTTTAGGATTTGTTTACACTACTTTCGTAGGAGATCGTTTTGCAAAATATTTTGAAAACAATGCATCTCCTGTTTATTCGAATGACATTCATATATCATATTCTTCAGCCGCTTACGCTAATTATTGTGTTTTTCTGTTACAATAAGTTTTATATTTAATTTCATAGAGTAGGGGTAAGCCCTAATTTGAACTGGATTATCTATATTAAATATACACCGGTTAAAAAAAAAACAAAAAACCGGAAATCTTGAATTGATTAAAATGCATGGGCATTCTCAAAAAATAAATAAAAAATTTCCGAGAACATACCCATCGTTTTGTATACACACAGTGTCGGAAAAAAGTAATGGCACAGCAACTTTTTTTTTTTTATATTATTTACCATGTTTTTCATGCTAAATTTTGTTTGCTTAGTTTTTTTTTATCAAAATACATATCTCATTCTAATCAAAAACCATATATTTCCAAATTTCAAAATTTGTACAAAATCCTCAAAAATTTTGAAAATCTAAAAAAATTATCATCAATGTTTTAAAATTTTTAATTCGAGATTTTTAAACGATTTTGGGGTATTTAGTTTTATAACCCATTAAATTTTAGTATAATAAAGGGCAGGTTTTAAGTTACTACAAATTTCTGATAATTTTTTGGCAATTTTGTTTCCTGACGGTATTGCGAATTTTTTCTCCACATAACGCATGAACGAAATTTTTTTTTTTTACAAAATGCGCAACACGATTCAGTAAAATGAAATGATCAATAATCAACAAACATTTTTAGGAACTTGAAAGCTTGCACTTTATTTTACAAAAATTGAATGGTCTACAAAATTGCATATCCAAAAATTTTCTGAAAATTCTGATTGAGATGTTTAAAATTTGGATTAAAATTTTTTTTAATTTGCCGATAATTTGGAAATTTCGCACAAAATTAGAAATTTGTACTTGATATAGAATGAGATATCTATTGATACAAAAATTAATAAAAATTTTTTTGCATAAAAGACATGGCGAATAATATAAGAGTTAAAGTAAAGAAAGCCAATATTTTTTTCCGGCACTGTAGGTGCATGCATACAAACACTAGCGGTCCTTAAAATGGCACCAACGTTGCGTTATATAACTGTAAATTATTGGAAAAAAAATAGCTACTGTCTAGCGAAAGATTTTTCGTTTCACCAACTACTTTCGACCAAAATCTACTAGAACTAGAATTAATGAAACATGAAAATGGAAAATATTACAAAAGTTTCAGTTAAATTAACTACTTATATAACTATAATGCTTTAGATTTTCCATTTTTCACAACAACAAAATACATGCAACAGCTGATTTCTCGATTCCGGGCCCGAAATGCGCTTTTTCGCGTTCCTCACACTTTGGGCATTTCCGTCACATTGTAAGATAGTAAGTTCTTTTGTTCTCTAGTTACCGGTTCTAGCCCGGATCATGCGTAATAAAACATAATGATACGTAAAAAATTTCATTGTTGTTTCGGAACATACAGAATCTAAATATTTTTTTGCCCTACCTCTTCGCTACATGAAGGTAAATAAATAATTTCGTGTATATGTTGCGGTGCTGCCATATTTTTGAGTATGTTTTCAATACTTATGTAAGTAATGTGATTAAAATCTTAAATTAGCCTAACATTTTTCTCAACTATAGTGTGTTTCGCAAACAGATTTGCCAAACATAGTAGGCAGAGTATGGTAACTCAATCAACATTTAAATTCGACTAACGCAACGCAGTAAGTTCTTGCTTTTTCTGTTGTATTTCGAAGTGTTTACTTTTAAATTCAATGGACGCTACTTATAAGAAGCGTTTTGAAGTTGCGTTTCTCGTAAGTCATTCAAAAACCCCGAAAATCCCCACAACTGAGGCCCCTAAGTACTTAAAAAGTGAAGTCACTATTTTAGGAAGTGGAACCAGCACTTCAAGGTACGACCAATGTCGATGAAAAGCCTGCCAGGGGTTTGACTAAAACTACCGCAAAGGAAAGCATTCGTCAAAATATATAAACGTTTCCATTTGTACAATCAAACGGAGATTGAAAACGTCTGATATCAGAAATCGCAGGATACCTACTTCAAATACGATTAGCGTGGACAAGGGAGAATTTGGACCGTAATTGGAGCAAAGTGATATTTACAGATGAATCTCTTTCGTTGTTTGGAAGTACTGGAAGAAAGCTGGAGTTCATAAAGGAGCTAAATTTGTTCAGCGGCATGTTAAGCACCCCACACCAAGATCCCCATATACGACTGATTTTCTGAAAAGAGATTCGGGACGTTGACTGTCTTTACACAAAATATCGAAGCATAGTTTATGGATCAAACTATATGAAAAATGTTTGCAAAACTCTGCGGTAAAACTTTACGGATCGAATACAAATGATTGGATGCTTCGAGAAGCCAATGACCCAAGACACCAGAGTCGGCTATGCATTACTTGATAAGCAGAAAAATGCATACAACAACTTGATTAGCTTTCACAAACTCTCAATGCAAATGGAAAATATATGTGCTTTATATAAATCGAAGATTTGGGGGAACAAATTTTTACAACAAAACAACTTGCTTGGACGCTTAGAAATGTAGAGGGATCTGTCTCCAGATTTTGCTAAAAAAAAAACTAAGCGAAATTTGTTCAAGACATGTCAGCTGTTATAAAAAGCAAGGGGGAGCGAGTCAGCCGGCTTATTAACTACAGTACGCACTAGGCATTGGAAAGTGTAACAAAAATAAAATGTAATAACTTTCAGACACTTTTTCTTTAAATTTTACAGGCGAATCGGTTCTGTAAAATGCTCTGTAGAGCTTAAGCTAAATTTAAGATTAGTTGGTGAAAGTTCACCTAAGAACTTTATTGTTCGTTTTAGGCCGATCTGTCATTCTAGATCATAGCCTTATTCTAACTTTTCACCCTTTCTGAATTGGAAAAATGTCGAGAGGCCAATCGACACTTTGGAGCGGTGGCATCATTTGGCCATGTTTCTTTGCAAATGCTGCTAAAAACGCTACTTCGATAAACAGTGAGCGCCGCACAGGCATAATAGAAGATTTTTTGTGGCCGGAATATGAAGACATCAACTTGGACGATCTCTGACTTGTGCAGGATGTCGCGCCATGTCACACAGGTGCCGTTAATGATTCAGGACCTTAAGACGAATATCGAGCAAGCCATTCGTGAGATAGAGCCAGATATCGTCACCAAGGTTTTGGAAAATTGGGTTAACACGATGCGTTACTGCGAAGCCAGCCGAGGCCGACACGCAAATGAAACCGTGTTCCATAAATAATTGGAATGTTTGCTCTTTCTAATAAACCAACAATATACACGGTCGCCATAGCCGTGTGTAGCGTGTGCACGCTTCATTCGCTGTGTCTCGGGTTCGAAGCCTGCCAGGGGAATGTAACATAATTCTAAGTTTCCTCGGTCAGATAGAAAATTTTCGAGTGTATTTCAGCCATGAAAAAACTTCTCATACATCTCAATTGCCGTTCGGAGTCGGAGTTGTGTTACAACATCAAGATGCACACCACAAATTGTAGCAGAAATTCGGCCAAACATAAAGCTATGATGCAAACGCCAAATTATTACATTAAATACCTATTTTGATATAATTTAATAAGCTACATACATATATACCCAAAAAAAAGTCACAAGTGTTAAACGCTTGCAACACCATGGAGTTGTACGGGTTTTACGCACGTT
This sequence comes from Anomoia purmunda, assembly GCA_951828415.1. NCBI lineage: Eukaryota > Metazoa > Arthropoda > Insecta > Diptera > Tephritidae > Anomoia > Anomoia purmunda. Next base: position 43,684,626 of record OX639995.1, read on the forward strand.
TGCGGAAAACAACGTCGTGACACAAAACACGCATCCGTATGGAGTTACAGCGATACTTTATTAGTTTAGAACTTTTTATACAGCTAATATGCAGAGTTACCAATTTAAAAAAAAAAAAAAGAAACACGAAAATTTTGAATTTTGGTGCTTGGTATCTTCTCTGCTCTACGTAAAAGTATCCAATCAAGCGTAAAAACAACCAGCACATGGTGTACTAAGGTGGTCCTTAATCTGAATCCAGCAAAAACAACCATTGTACTATTTACTAGGAAATATAAGCTTGGAGGTGTTGGATATCAAAGAGGTTAAATTTATGACTCCCACTTATAAACCAAAAATTATTCCGGAAATGACGCGTACAGGAAGTGAGGAAGAAAGCTGTAAGCGTTTGTGAATCGGCCAGCTCTACAAAAATATTCAGATTATCTATACAGCTATTGTACGACCAATTATTAGCTTTGAGCTGAACGTCTGGGTAGACAGAGCACGGAACCATCGAAGCTCTGAGTTAGCTGCAGATATCTGCCTCATTAGCATAACAAGCGCTATATGAACCTGCCCAGCAGCATCAGTGGAAGTTGTGTTGGATTTAATACCTCTTCACATTCATATCCAGACTCTAGCAAAGAGCGCTCTCTATAAGGTGTCTGAGTCGGGGGATGATTGATGAAATAGTACCGTGAGACTGCAATAACGCGGACTTCCTGCAAACATTGTTTTAAAGACTGAATTAATCGTGGAGATAAATACCAGGTGGGCCACAGAACCCACCTATCAGACCACCAAAAAAGTTATGCCAAAGGTTGACGTAAAGCGATCCAAAGCTCTCTCTCAGACTAATTGTAGTATTGATACCTGGACACTGCCTTACGGGTACACTTGGAAAGAGGTTGAGATACCCAACCAATGATTTTTGTCGCAACTGCAGGGACGATGAGGAAGTAGAGGTCATTGAAAATTACCTCTGCCGCTGTCCTGCCCTGGCCAGGACGCGTAACTAATTCTACAATAAGTACTTTTTTGGATTGTTTACCTGACCTAAATCCAGCGAACATTATCGACTTTCTTCATTATATGAAGCGTTCTCGGTGGTTCACTTTTTATGGTATGATAGGATTTTATTCTGTCGCCGTTCTAACCTAACTTAAAAACAGTGAATAGGTCGGTATTTCTGAAAAATATAAACTACTGCATGATAACCTGGTACTGGAAGAACGGACCACTTCGTGCAGCAAATAAATTCGCTTGGCCGCTTCCAAAAAGTCCGTCGCCTTCCACGTCATAACCCATTTTTTTGTACAACAGCGCCATTTGTATATGGTTCGATCCAAAAAACTTTTGACACACTATTTCAGTAATTTTAAAAACTTTAGAATTAATTGTATATCTAAAAAAAACGGCATATTATATAGACAACATGTTGTGTCCCGAAAATTCTAACTACAGATTAGGATTATGCGGACCCAAAAACGTTTGAACCCCGGTTTTTACTTTTTTTTGTATTGTATAGTGCAAATTACACTTTGTGGCAAAGGTTAAACTTATTAATATAGCTTTTACGTTACTTCCTTTGTCAGAAAAGTACTAATGTAAAATTTTTTCAATTATTTGAGGCAGTGCGATTTTATTGACCGCAAGTGTCTGCACGTATGTACACTGGTATATATCATTCCAGAAAATAGTTATTCACAATATTTTCGTGCTCAAACTATAACAAAAAGTCCAGACTTCAAAACCTCACACAAATTCAGCAAATTTAAAGACATTCTCGAAAAATATTCAAACTTTTTAATCAAAATTTTCACAAAAATTTCCCAGTACCCAGTCTTGCATTATATTTTAAACAAGTAATATGTCATATTAAAATATGGGTGCCAAACTGGTCGATTCGCGGAGGAAAATTCTTATAACTTTAGAGAGTTGTCAACTGCTTGAAAATTCGAATTTAATTAAATTGTACCCTAATTATGTGAAATAGTAGTACATGGATGTCAAATCATTCGTTTCGCTAGAAGAAAGTTTCTTGGTATATTTCGAAGAGGGTTGCCACCTTTTTTAAAAGTCAAGGATATAAAATATTAAAATATGAGTGTCAAACTATTCGTCCCGTTCGGTGAGGACAATATTTTTGAGAGGGTTGCCACCCGTTATATGTGACATATGCAAAGGGCAAATAATAAATAAATTTAGGCAGGACAACGTCTGCCGAGGTTTTCTAGTATAAAACAAGTTTCTGCAAAAAAAAAAACAAATTGTCAAAAATCGACGGGCATTTTCAGTCACGTCCAACTTTCAGTTAATTATATTAAAACTGAATGAGCTACAAAACTGCACACCCATTTTTCTAAAAATTCGAATTAAACAGTTTTAATTTTGATGGCAACTTCTTTAAATTTGCTTAATTTTTGTGATTTTTTTTAAGTTTGAAATTTGTACTTATTTTTGTTATAAAATTAGCTATATTTCGATACAAAATTAATGAAAAAGTTTTAGCATGAAAAACTTTGTGAATATTATTAAAAAAAAACTCTCCCAATGCTTTTTCCGGCACTGTACATGCTTTACAAACCCCGTTTCAAAATACCCATGTACATACATACATACCTATTTAGTGACCTTAGTTAATAACTATTTTGTACATCATTTGCTTTTTAACAATTTTGTTACCAAAAAATGAAGCAAAAATCCTTCGAATCTAGGATACTTGAACTTCTCGGATTCATATACAAATGGGGCGTATAACTAATTATAAATGGTTCACGGCCAGTTTTTCAGTGCAAATTTAAATTTACATATTTTCGTTTAAACAAGCCCGCTAAGGCTACTGACAAATTAAAATTTAGTTCGCCATATCAAATTTGGTTTTCATTATTAAAAGTGAACACTCAATATTTGAATGATATTTTATCTCTAAAAATGTATTTTTAAGACACCAAATAGCCAAAGATTTATACACTTTTTTCTGAATCTGGTGTACGGCAGAAAAGCATACTGAATCCATTGATTTGCGCCTCCGTCTCAATTTCTGCTAGAAGTAGATTATCTCAAAGTATACTCTGTTATAACCTAATCATTCTGAACGTCTCCAAGCTGTTCTCTTGGTGCAAGCAGAATTTCATCAACAAATGCTCACACTCTATTTACTTCTACCAAGAATCCGAATACCACGCCACGCGCTATAAGATATCTGGATCTCTCCTTAACTGCGTATCTGAAGTTAAAGATCTTGGAGTATACTTCGAGTTGAAATTGAGTTTCACAGCTCACGTTAATTAAAATTTCTCTAAGTTATGTTGTTGTAGCAGTTACTCAGCCCCTGGAAGATCAGCTTAACCATGATCGTTATCATCAAACTCATCTAGGGGGAGGCCCAAGAAACGCTCAATTTCGACAGGGTCGGACCAAATGGATTTCATCTGTCAATTCGAGAATATGCCTTCTGACGTGCCTAGGGAACGGGTCTTCGTCATGCAGGTGCTCTTGTGCATGACATTTCACGAGAAGTTGTTTGCAGAATATAAAATTAGGGGACATCAGAAGGTTTCCCCTTTCCGTCTACTGGGTTCTACTGGCCCCAAGCGACCAAATTGGAACGGCATATTTTAGAACCGGTCAGCCAATCGCCTTATATGTTGCCAACAACGTTTCTTTAGTTGTCGAACGAAAACCCAAATCATGTCGGAATGGGGGAACCATCCACATGAATGTTGAGTTCCAACCTGACCTCCTTCGGTTAGGTGGTAAATAGGGTCGCTGAAGACTTTGTAGGGGAAAGAGCTAGGTTCCATCCAGTGAAGAAATGAGCATGGTCAAAGAGAATCAGTTGTTCACCTTCGAGCACATACATATCATCAATTGCATTGCCGGATGTTATAATCGAACAAACGTCGCCATATGATACCATCGAAACTCCCTCTGCTGGTTGAGAGAGCTTCGAGATGTAGTGGTTAAACAGTACGGAAAAGAGGACGCCACCCTGTGGTACCCCTTGTTTAATCCTTTTGTTTTGATGCAGGGTCTCTGAATCATACCGACGATTACCGACCACACCTAATTAACAGTCCATCGCTTCAGGTCCTGCGGGAGAGTAGGTGTATCGACAACGTCTAACAGAGTTGCAAGGCTTTTGATCCGAAATATGCGGTATAAATTATCGATAAAAATAGCTCGCGTATCTTTTCGGGTCCACCGTGGTCTCCTTGGATAAGGGCATTACGGTAGTTCAAATCTTACCCATCCCTGGCGTCAGGTTATAGGACTTTAAATGCCCCTCCCGTTTAAGTTGGTTTATCAGAGTCCGAATCTCCGCATTCAAATTCCTAATACATGGATTTTGGGGATCGGACTGGCGAAGGTGGTCACTTTCGTTGGCTAATACTGCCGCTTCCCCCGGGTAATTCGGAGGAATTTCGAGGATACGTCCCGTGCGAATGAAGCGGTCGTAACCCTCTTGCGGGATAGTCGTTCGCCAAAACGACCATCTATCGGTGTAGGAACGGTACCAAAGGCACTCTCGGTGCCTATGCAGTGAATCCTTTTCGGATTCACATACCTTTAAATTACTACACACTTGAATGGTGTTTATGACCATGAATTCTTTTATAATGCGATCATATTCGAATAATTCGGTGTATATTAGTCGTATTAAACATTGACATCAATAGCATCGAATTTTAGTGAACCGATTTCCTCGTCCGAGTCACTTTATGTTACAGCAGAGTTATTTTCTTACTCGCTGCTTCATTACTAACATACTAAGGATGTTGGTGGATGGTCACTCTAGAATATTTTTCAATGTTCCTTCTTCTAACGTAGTACATACATACTTCACTATTTTATGTTAGACCTAACTACTAAAAAAAAAGCTCCTTAATGTATTTGCAGAAATCAAATAAAATTTTCATGAAACATATGTTAAAAGAAAACCATATATTAATGGAGAGATAAGGCGGATATTTATGGTACTCACAACCTTCTCCTCCTTTTATTTAAGCGCGCGGTTAGTGAAGAGAAATGCCGGTATAAGGCATATAGTGAATGAGTGGCGTCCACCGTAGTCGATTATGTACCGTATGCGTCCTATAACCCAGACTGGCCTGGGTTCAAATGTCGGCCGGGGTAACCGAAAAAAAAAATTCATAGAAAACCTTTTTTCGAAAAGCTGCCGCCGATCGGCAGGCAATGACAAACCTCCGAGTGTACTTATATTTCTGCCATGAACAAACCTCTCACAAACACCATTCGACGTCAATTTATAGGTCCCTCAATTTATGGTACAACATTAAGTCACATACAATACATTGTAGAAGAACTTCGCCCAAACATCAAGCTGACTGGGCGCGCTTAGCTATATCCTACATTTTGAATAGAATCGCACTGTAAATACGGTTATTATAAATATCTCGATTCCCACGCCACCTGTGGGTATGGAGTGGCAGGGCCTCAAGTGCCTTCACCTTTGGAGAAAGGAAATTCCGACTAGTTTTCCAAAGGGATGATTAAAGTGGTATGCGCAGATTAAATACCCCGTTGAGGTGTGCCTGAATGAATTCCAGTACGTCATTCAGAGAGTGCCCGCTGAACTGTAAATATATATTATGCAGGAATAACCGAAAGCTGGGCACTCGCATAGAAAGTGTTCGACTGTCTCCCTTCAGTCCTCGCAGATGCGACAGAACCTGAAGGGTAAGCCGTTCTTTGAGGCATGCACTCCTAAGGGAAAATGCCTTGTGCAGACTGCCGTGAGTTTGTAGGTATTTTCTTTGCTCATTTCTAAAAGAGCCCTGGCTTTAGGACAGTCTTAGGACACATAGAACTGCTGGCCGGATAATCCTACGAGTATACGGTTCCACCTCTGTTTAACATTCGAATAGTAAGTTTCAGTAATTCTGCTTTTGATTTCCCTAACCGAGACGGACAAGTCCACCGCGTGGGGCACACTTATTGCAGAGCCGCACCCCGCCGATTTATCCGCTGTCTCAATTCTGTAAATACCCCTATTTCCGGGACCCATATTGGGGTAATCGCCTTTGGTCAACTCTCTCCTTCAGAGTGCTTGAATAGCCTCTTGGTATCTGACGAGATATTCACCTGCATTCTTGCATTTTGCCTTAAAAAACGCTTGCATTATCTTTAGATTATATTACTCAATGAGAATTATTACGCCAACCCCTCATTTCCCGTTGAGATAGTCCACACCCGCTGAGCTAAGATGTTTCAATATGAGCACGCAAAATCTTGTCGCTCTGTGGCTTTCGCCTTCAGACTCCATTTCGTGGTTGACAAAAGCAAGAGACGTGCAGTTGTTATCGCGTCTGCACAGCCAGTTAGTTCAGTCAGTCGAAGGGGGCAGTATAAAATGCTGGCAGAATAAACTCGCACACGTCGGATCCGACGAAGTACAGGCATCAAATGCACTTCACTGCAGGTGACGCTAAAGGGCTTCAAACGCTCTTCCTATTTGCTCTCTTTATATTGGTTTACAAGCTGCCAAATATCCAAATTGAGATCCCTGATTCGGAAATCTCCGGGATAAAACTATCATAGGTGATGTTCGCCCTGGTATCAAACGAGTCGTGACATCCTTAAGAATTCGCAGGAAATTCTATGAAGCTGACATAAATTATCAGTTCAGGTCTGAAACTAATGCTAGGATAGTTCACCAGGTTATCAGACCACCACTAGCTATCTTTATAGCAGGCGATTTTCCCATAGAAATTTCTCAACTGATCTATTCCATGCTATCATTTGGCAGGCTTTGTGATACCACTTGGAGCCTCGTTCGCTTCTGTTTTAAACATCACGTGGAGCCTGTGAACCTAAGCAATTGCCGTGGCTTGAACCGAGCTAGCTAACTTAGATTTTCGAAGAATTCTGACCTCATGGGTTTTTTTCTTCTACAGTAGATGTTTTAGAGATTCTGGCTCCTCCTCGTCTCCGCAACTTCTACAGAAATCGTTGTGCGATATTCACAGCCTAGTCAGCCGCATTGGTCCCGATAGCTATGTGACCTGTGAGTAGCCGCATGGCCCATGTGGAGTTTTTGTGATCGCGCCGTTTCCATTACGATACACATGAGTTTTTTGTTACGATAGGCGTCTAGAAGGCCACATTTTATACCCACTTCCTTAAGGGATGTTTTCCTTAAAATGAGCCTGCAGGTAGCGAGCGGCAGACCTAACGCCTTCCACGATTGTGAAAGTCCCACCTTGCAAGCTCGCCCCTCTTTTTTTTACCTTATATATTACTATGTCCATGTATCCATACCAGGTGTTACGCAAAGCATGTTTTCTTCCAACAAGATCCACTAAGCAAGTCAAAAGAATCCAAAAGTTGCACGTTTGACCTTTAACAAGTGATGGTCGTAATACCGAGCAGATACTATGGAGACTCCACCCATTGCAGTACTGTCACCTGACTCAAATGCAATTGGAGTGGAGATATTTCTGGCAGACGCAGCTAGTATAATTCACTACCTGCTATCCATCGTTCCAGGAGAGACGACACTATGTCAAACTTCTTCATATACTAGGTGACACAGGAATGGCATACATCTTTCTTTAAACAGGTTAACTACAGTTTGAAAGAAAAAGATTCGGATGCGCCTGATTTTGTCTATTTGTCGGGATGTCTGAATTTGGTATCCCTGCCAAACTAATACGGCTATGTAAAGTGACGTCGAGCAACATCACCAGCTAAATCAGAAGTGGGAATGACCTCTCCGAGTCGTTTGATACGAAACGAGGTTTCAGACAGGGTAACTTCCTGTCATGTGACTTCTTTAACATTCAGACATCATTTTTATAAGGGCGCGCAACTACTGGCTGATCACATCGACATCATTGTCCTCAACAACCACCCCTAGTTCTCCCTGTTCCAAGCTGGATAAAGAATCGTAGCAAATGGGTCTCGAGGTGAACGAAGTACCTCCTGTCATCAAATAAACAGTCAGTGATTTTCAGTAACTTTTAACAGTTATAATTTTGATAAAGTACAGGACTTTGTTTATCTTGGAATCAGCATTAACACCAACAATAATGTCATCCTCACAATCCAACGAAAAATCTTTCTTACCAGCAACTGCTTCTTTGGGCTGCCCTGAAAAGATTCGACGCGGTACACGCTGTTGGTAGCAGAGAAAGAGAAAGGCCTCCTCTACGCTGGAAAGACCAGATGGAGAAGGACTTGGCTTCACTTGGTGTCTCCATTTGGCGCCAGTTAGCAAAACAAAGGATCGACTGGTGTGCTTTACTAGATCGGCTAATATCGCCTAAGCGGCTAATAAAATATTAACATTTTTCCAACCAGTTGTATTGTAGATTCGCCAGTTGCTTACGTAATTGTAAGTTGTAGACTTGTGAGAATTTTTTCGAAGTAAAACTTCTTTAGCGGCATGAGACTAATTTTCCAACACTGCGTCATGAAGTCGCGACACGACGCATTTGTGAGATAAAACAAATACACAAATGACCATAGGTACTCGAATACGTAAGCCTGTTGCCAGATAAAATAATAACAACAATAAAAGCAACCCCCAATTTTTATTGTGAACAAAAATTCCTAGTATGCAGTAGATTTTCCTCATTTGACAATTGTCAAATTGCAAACCGATGAATGGCTGACACTCACAGTTTGTAACAAGTCGCCCTTGCTTTAATATTTCACGAATATTATAAGACATTTTTGAAGTAAAACTTCGTTAGCGACACGACACTTTTGTGAGATAAAATAAATAGTTATATCCCAGAAGATAATTAAGGGAGGCCTTCTTAGGGAAAGCCTTTCTAGAAAGCCTAATCAAGAAGTGCTAAAAGTGCATGCCTTCTAACAGGGATCTTATATTCTCATAAGAACTGTTTTAAAGACCTTTTAAAATTCGTCCTACCAAACCCCTGAGGGAAATTTTTCTGTAGGTAGCAAAATAAGAGGGCCTTAAGTGGCAAGTCTTTTAAATATCCTTCTGGAAGCCCTTCTATGTATGGGTAGCGAAAGTATAAGGCTTCAGTTTGCGCCATTCCATACAAAAAAGTAAGGAAAATGGAATGGAAGGCTTCTCAATCATCAGAACGGCGTTCGAAACTGATTCGGGACTGATTTTGTAATAGTATGTGACTAGTTTGAAAGCAGTTCGGAATTGGTTTCGAACTAATTCAGGATTGGTTTGTCACTCGTTCGAGAGTAGTTTGGAACTAGTGCGGTCCTGAACCAGTTCTGAGTGAGCAGAAACGAAAATTACACACATACATACACACCAAGAATGATAGAATACAAAATTGCGCCTTTCCGTAGAAAAGTCACAGATCTCAACATTTGTAAGCAAGTAGACGGGAGAAAGCAGAATGAATAACTTCCAATATTTCAATGAGATACTAAACAAGTGGCTGTTCGCTCCCATTTATAAACAAAAGCTTTGTCTAGTTGCAACTGAGAGTTGGCAAAGTCGGCAAAACCAAAATAAAGGTATGCACCTCTGAAGGCGTCACCTTCTGCATTCGGTACACCGTGCATACATACATAAAATGTGTGTACATATGTATGTACATATATGTTTATCACCAGTGTTGTCAGTTTCAAAGCCGAAAATGGGTATAGCTTTTCTCACATTGACCTCTCTATCTCTTTATGGTTTATGGAATCAATAAAGAATTTTTACTTCTGACTCGCGCAATTAATATTTTTAAAACAGTATGTCGCGACAGGTTTTTCAAACTAAGGGAAGCTTTGCATGTGGCTTTTGCGAGTGACTTCACCTAACCTCAGAGAAGGGTATTTTAAAGAGCACCAAGAAAATATTGAGAACAATTTCCAAATGATGAACCAATTATTCCTTTCACCGGTCTTCACCCACACCGTCAAGCTTGTTCAACAAACCAAGTGGTGTTTTGTTAAAAAATGAGTTATTTAGCCCAATCCCTGAATCCAACGTAGCTCGATTATTGGCAATTTTACAAAAATGACATCGTTGAGTCCAAATAGCTACGAACGAATAATACACGCTCGAACTATGATGGATTCGGTGATAGATTTTTCGTAATTTTCATCAAAATTCGTACTACGAGGGATTAACTGGTAGCCCTGATGAGCCAAATCAGAAGGACTGGTTCTGAATTTTGAAATTTATCACCTCTACTAGAGGAAAGTATTTTGTACTCAGTCCTGCATTCGTTCTACGTCTGACCCCAATATTACTCGTAAAGTCCAAAGTATTTTTCCAGAAATTTTACCTTATGGAAAATGGAATTTGTGGGATTGGAACGATAACGAGAAATTGTATAAAATATGTCAGTTTGACCAACAAAAACGAGTCTATGAATAGTTCCCACGACAGTCGTTTCTATGATACGGAAACGACTCTGACTTATATCCGGCCGAGGAGCCTCACTTCACCAACATTCCTCAAAATTGTATGGATAATGTTTTATGCTTTTACAACAATAATAGCTATGTATACCCAGGAAATAAAGTTGCCATTATACCAAAGGAATATTCATAGTCTGTCGCTTGAATGAAGTTCGTCATTGGTGACAAAAATAACGGTAATCAAAGTCCCACTACCAAATATAATTCGACAATAAAATCAATTAATGAAAGGTGTTAAAATTTGCGACCAATAAATGAAAAATGGAACCCTATCGGACATTATTTAAAGCCCGGAAGCAGACATTAAAAGTAGTTATACATTTCATAGGCTTGACCTGTTGTAATGCTCGGAATGAAAGTCACGAACGATTTGTTAAGTATTCAATTTGCGCTGAAAATAGGTTTGCGGCATCTCAAACTTTTAACAACGAGCGATGTTGCTCTGAATCTGAATCAAACCAAAGTATGCAGCCAAGAAAAACAATGCACCGGAAAACGACCCGATGTCTTTAATCACAGGCCATAAGAAATGTACTTTAAATCAGACCGCATGAGTCGTTACGAGGAGTGTAATTTACGAACATGCACACAGTGCACCGAATGCGATGTCTTTGTATGGTTTAGTAAAAAAAAAAAAAAACATACATAGAGGCCGGAAAAAAGTATTGGCACAGTAATTTTTTCATATTATTCACAATCAAGAATGATAGAATACAAGATTGCGCCTTCCCGCGGTGAAATGACAGATCTCGCCTTTAGTAAACAAGAATACGGGAGAGAGAAAATTGAACAACTTCCAATATTTCATTGAAAAAACGTGTTCTAATTGTTCTAAAGTGTAAAATATGAATTTATAGGCAGACATTTAATAAATAAATTCGCAAAATACTAAAAAAAGTGTCTCTTTTTCTTAATTTGTGAAAAAAGCTTTGTCTAGTTGAAGTTGAGAATTGTCAAACCCGGCAAAACCAAAGTAGCGGTACTTCTAAAGGCGTTACCTTCAGTATTCAGTACACCGTAATTCACAATATAGATGATTTTATGACTAAAATCACATAAGCCCTGAGTTAAAAATTCAACAAATCAAAAAAAATAAAAAATAAAACAAGAAAAAAAAATTTTATAAGGTGGCCCTTTTAATCTATTAAGGCCATTATGAAAGGGAAATTTGTATCCTTTTGATTTGATTAGTGATTTTTTTTTTGTTGGAATATTCTAAAAAAAATTCTTAGGCAATGCTCTACTGTATTTAACATGTGCATGACATTGAGAATCCAATAGTGCCTTTAAAATTATTGATTAGACATTGGAACCATTAATTCACTAGAAACAAAATGAAACAATAAAAAATCAGCTTTACATCTACCAAAAATTACCCTGCCCATCAAAGGAAAAGTAAAAAGTGTAGACACTTTTTTGGCAATGTCGCCAAAAAGTCACCCAAAATAATCGACAAAGTGGTGACTTGGATACTTCCTACAGTAGCGGCAGTACAAATACAAAATTTACATGTATTTAGTATTTGCTTCTACGGCTTTAGTTGTAAAAGTTTATATATATTTCGTGTTTGCTTTCATAGCCACAGCTCTCAAATTCCTAAAAGCAAAACCGAAAATTTTTACAATTCCTATATGAATTCGGCTGCAACGATTGTAGACCGAAAATAAAATAAAATATTGTTCCCTTCAAAAGTTGGATAACACGTTGCTGTTACGCAATATTAGTGTTAAGGCCGATCAGAAAGAAATGTTGCATATTTTTATGTGGCTTAGGAGTAAATGTTGCTGAAGTGGGAACCCTTGGGCGAATATAATTCCGGATCGTTCCGGTATCGTAGGAACGATGCACTTTTTGTATAAAAACCTAGTGTCATTTTTCGGATAATTTTCAATAATATTTTAACCCTTTAGAGATCTTAAATTTTTTTAAATAAGATAAGGAAAAGTCTAGTTGCAATAAATTTAAAATTTCGCCATAAGCACACAATTTGCAAACACACAAACAATGAAACCTTTTAAGCCTAGGTCGTTTCGTGCACGAAGAAGGCGATTGTTTTCTGGAGTGACTTTGGCGCAACGATGTTTAACTAGGTATGAAAAATTGCTCTGCAGTTTGATGTTAGAATAACTGACATCCCATATGAATTAGGCGAGATTAAAAGGAACTTAAGCTTTTACTGAAAAACTGGCCCTTCATGTAACTTTTTTTTTGATAGCAGTGATAACGATTATTGCTCTCTATAATTTACCTGCACTCGAAACCGGACAACTATACGTATTATATGAACTTCATGTGCCTAGCTTTAAACATGAAATAAATGATTGAATAATTATATATGTATCTAATTTGTTCTTCACTTTTCTTAGTTTAAAATTAACGCCAGTCAAGTTCTTCATTTCTCTAATATTTGAATTCAAGCATTATTTTGTTAATTATGATTAAAACTAGCGTTCTTGGCGAACAGATTATTCGACAACTGGAATAAAATAAAATGGTTATACATATACATAAAAAAATACATACCATTGTGTACACTGAGATAGATCGATTCCTGTCAAAGCTTTGCATGTACGTATAGCCGTACGTATTAACACGGCAGGGTCTTTATCCGGGTTTTCACCATCGAGCGATGGGCTCCATGGACCACCAATAGCCATTGGCTCGTTTCTTCCCTTTGTACCTACGAGGAAACTAATTAGACGAGATGGATGTACGGCATTCTGTTCGTTGTCATTCTCATCCTCCTCAAAACATTTCTGATACATTTCAGCCATTGGCGGACAAGCCAAAAGCATCACCTTAGCAGAGTATAAGTAGTCTGCATCTGAAGGTTCTAGAATTTCGGTGTTTTGCTCTATGGGTGAATCCACTATACGATGCATTATATGAAATTGGCATGGGCGACTAAGTGAAAAAGCATTTTCTGGTGTGAAAACCTTAGGCCACAAGATGTTAGCGTAAAAAAATTCAGACGGAATATATAAATTTGAATAACGTTGATGCAATTCCTGTAAGTTGGCCGTTTTACTGGTAATCGAATGAAATTAAATAAATAAAAAAATTAATAATAATAATATTGCAATATAAATATATATATGTATATATACGTGTATGTATGGATATGTCAAAATCTTACTAGGCCAATATATTTTTAGGTATTTGAACCATATAACGTCGTATTGCACGGTTACGCCTGCCCTTAGCTGGCGGTCGATACGGACTACGCTCCGCACGCTCAACTCGCTCGCCACGCTCTTTGTCACGTTCTCTTTCTCGCTCCCGCTCACGCTCCCGTTCACGATCACGTTCACGTTCACGTTCTCGTTGACGCTCACGCTCGCGGTCTTTACGTTCCAAACCAATATCTGGTTTGACTTCAGGACGTATGCGTTCACGATCTCTTTCATGACTACGTCCAATCGATGAAATTGCTCGTTCGCGACTACGCTCACTATCCTCTCGTCGACGTTTGCGATCTCGTTCATCCTGTAAAACAAACTAAAGGTTTATTAATAATGGTGTGATAACTTAAAAAAGGAGACTATAAAGCAGAATTACATCTTCTCTGTCCCGTGAACGAATATTGCGATCACGCTCACGTCGATCCCTTTCACGGTCACTGCGTGCATTGGAGCGGTCTCCACGTAAAGGCGAGGAACGTTTTGGTGAATTACGGCGTTGTTGTTGTTGCATTTGTGCGAGTTGATATTCATTTGGCGGAGGTACTGCATTATAACCACTACCGACTCGACCAATGTTTGCATTTCCCATTAAAGATGGCAATTGCGGAGTTTGATGAGAAATGCTGCTCCTATAAGATAAACATTTTTTTTTCGTTCAAACATTCAATATTCCAAAAGCCGTATTTACCCCATAAGTTGAATTAATGTAGCATTCCATTTAAATTGTCCAGTTGTTGAATAAGTAGCTTCGAAAAAAACCCGATCTCCCAATTTCGGTATTACACCTTTGCAGGCATTGCGGTAGAAGAAAACTTCATCGTTTATAAGACCGCATTCATTATTGATTTTGGTAACGGTGCCTATTGAATTGTTCGTATTTTGCCCACCACTATTAGTTTGTTGAAAGGCAACGGGATTTAAGGTCGCCGATCGTTGCTGAGGATATGATATTGAGGGTGCCGCGTTACTTTGGGGAAAAATTCCCGTGTGGCCAAATGCAGATTGTGGTGCCGCATGTTGCTGCAAAAACATTCTACTTTGAGCCGCTGCTTGATAAAAGCCGGCTTTCTGCTGCCAAGCCTGATTTTGCTGCCCACCGAAAGACATATTTTCCGACAGAAAATGTTATAATTCGCAGAAAAATTACACTTCCACCAAGAAATTTTACGCTTGCACACTTTTCAGACAATGGTGAAAAATCTACTTGTCAAATAGAAACAAATGGCGAGTCTCCTCAGAGTTGTATTTAGCCAACGCAGTGATGCATTTCTGATTCGTGATACCATTGTAAAGTTACTACAACGAAACAAGAAGAAGAGTTGGAACTGTATATCAATAGAGAATATTCTCTTTAAAATCCGTTTTTTAATTTTCTCTTATGGCTAAATATTAAATATTACATTCAATTTAGCTTTTAGTTACTAAGCATCTTGATGAGTTACATAAGTATATAGAATTTCGAAATCGCAATTTTAGAGTTAGCGCATCTTCTATTTTTTGTAATTCTCTAGAACGACGCGGACGATCGAATTTATATACATACATATCTCGAGTAAAAGCAAACAAAAAATATGGAGAAAAGCAAAATGAACTAAATTCGTAAAAATTCACCTTTCCTAGAAAAGGAACTATAGAAAGGGATTTAGTAAATAAATCTGCAAAACATTTCAAACAGTAATTCTTTAGAGCTTATTTGTAAAAAGGGTTGTTTACTTTTGTTGGACGATTGTCGAAATCGGTAAAAAAAATTGCGGTAACACTAACGGTGCACCCTTCTTGTCCTATTATATGAACTGCGCACAGATGAAGCTATTGAAACGGGTAAAAATGCCAATAATAATAACGGGTCTATTCTGCACCGGTAACAACATTTTTATTACCGGTAATAAAAACGTCCGGCAACTTTTAAACCCTTTTGGTATTCTGCACGTTCTTATTACCGGAAAATTTTATTACCACCGCACTAGGTGGTAACTACTAGAAAACATCTGACGTTTATTTACATTTTTGTAATAAATGAAAGAGTAGTGAAGTATTAAACGTTGATATTTTTATTAAACTAATTGCAATACGAGTTTTCAATATTAAAAACATAATGGCGACTTCTTTGGTAATGTTACTGCTGATTGATGAGGAGGATGATGAAATATCCCTACGTAGACAGCAACTGAAAAGTCTTCGGAAAAACAGCGATCCATTTAGCTTACCAAACGAAATTTTTAAACAGAATTTTCGAATGCCGAAAGAAGCATGCAATTTCGGTGCCTTCGGGGTGTTCTTGCCTTGGAGCAGCTCCGGACGGTCCTTTACGAAGGCTACATACCAGCGTAATTGCTGCTGGTTTGTCCTTGCGTATTTTCTGCAATTAAAAATTAATGATATTATAATAATTTATTAAATTTACTTTAGTAAATCACTCACTTATTCATCTCCATTGTGATTCGCTTGTAAAATTGGTGTTCAAATTCACACCACACCAAAGCAAACACCGTATGGTGAGTTTTACACTGTTGACAGCGTTACCAGTGTGCAAGAATGCCGGTTACAAGAAGTGGTAACATTTTTCGGTAATAAAATTTGCCGGTTACAAAATTTCCGGTAACGTGCAGAAAATACGTGTTAAACATTCCTAAAGGACGTGGTATTCACTAATCATTAATACTCTTATTTTTCATTCATAATTATTATATTGCAAATACCTCCAGATCCTTCCAAGCGATATGGGTGTCAAAGGAACGAGGTTAAAGCTCCATTTCCGAAATGTTTTTAGAGAATGTTGCCATCTGTTTAAAGGTAAATTAATTAAATTAATTAAATTAAAAATTTGAATTTAATTTTACAATATGAGTGTCAAACAAAAAATCTTATAAAGGCTTAGTTATAATAATAATTTTTGAGTGTGAACATCTGTTAAATAAATTAAACAAAATGATAATTGGTTATATTAAAAACTGAAATATGAGTCTCAAACGAAAAGTTATAAAATACCTACTTTTGAAAGTACTACTGCCAACTGCTTAAACAAGTAAATTAAATTAAATTATCAAACACCTATTTAAAAATATTAATTCAATTATATGTATAAGCTTATTAAACCTTAACAGTATTGGATAAATATTTTTGGATACAGTTGACACCTATTAAATAACGTTGATTAAGTTTAATTGTTAAGATAACTGAAATTTCCCTATACTTGGGTCAAACGCAAAAGGTGTTCCGATGTAGATATTTAAAAGGGGTCCATTGCCGTTAGCCGTACTATAGAGACATATGCATGTATGTACATATGTATCTAATGAAACACAGTTAATTATTTTGTAATCAATCGTTGTTTTTTGTTTTGTTACAAACCTGATTATCAAAAACCTTGAAGTTTTTATGACGTTTAAAATAAAAATTAAATATTCTTGAGACAAATTTAAATACACATATTTTGAGCGTTTCATAAATTTGCAGTAATGAATCCATCGGTTGAAGGACATAGCCAAAAAAATAGTCATGCCGTCGCAACAAGTAAATAGCATTTTATTTTTTCAAATATAAAGGGTATATAAATAAAGTTTGTTTCAGCTGAAAATCAGGACAAAACCGCTCTCGAAAAAGTGGCGTTTGCGTGCTCATTCTTGCTATTTTTAGTGTTCTTTCCGCTTTCTCTACTATCATGTTTGGTTATAATGTTGGAATTTAGGCGTGCAGTTGTATTTCGACTAGGGCGTTTAAGGTGATATTTATTTATTTTATTTTTAATGTGAAAACACACACATACGTACATATGTACATACATATATCAATGTAGAAAAGGTGGTCCACGCGGTCCGGGAATATTTTTCATTTTACCTTGTATCGATGAATATCAAAGTGTCGATTTACGAACGATAGCATTCGATGTGCCGCCCCAGGAAGTACTCACAAAGGATTCAGTGACAGTAAAGCTAGATGCCGTTATCTACTTTAGAATACAGGATCCTCTGCGTTCAGTGATTCAGGTAGCAAATGTTGAGTCATCAACCATGTTGCTAGCGCAAACCACCTTACGTAACGTTGCGGGCACAAAAATGTTAATGGAGTTGTTGGCCGAGAAAGATGCCATTTCGGAAGCTATTGAAAAAATATTGGATGAAGCTACCGATCCTTGGGGTGTCAAAGTCGAACTCGTTGAAATGTAAGTCCCTATAAATTGATCTAAACATAGAGTGTTGCAAAAAAGTATTGGCACATTTATACTAAAACTTTTTTTGTTAATTATTTACCAAAATATGGCTCATTCTATAACAAAAAACATATGCACTATAAGTTCAAATTTCGTACTTTGTACAAATTTTAAGAAAATTCAGCAAATTTGAAAAAAAATTATAATATTCGAATTAAAATAAAAAAGGGGTATGCAATTTTATAGCCCATAAGTTTTAATATAATCAAGTGCAAGTTTTAAGTTACTACAAATTGTCGCTGATTTTTTAAGTTTTGCTCATAAGAATTAAAACTTGTACTTTATTATATTAGAATTGAAGAGCCTAAATAACTTCATACCCGAAATATTTGTAACTGTTCTGACTAAAAATTTTGGTATTTTGTTGGCATTGTTTTTATTTGCTGAATTTTGTAGAATATTGCGTAACGTTTAAATTTTCGACTTATATGGTTTTTGTTATAGAATGAGATATACTTTAATAAAAAATGAATGAAAAATCGTAAGCATGAAAAGCATGGTGGATAATATAAAACAAAAGTTACTGTGCAATTCATTTAATGTTTTATGTTTTTTTTTTTTAAATAGCAAAGACGTACGTCTACCGCTATCCCTACAGCGAGCTATGGCCGCAGAGGCGGAAGCCACCCGTGAAGCTAAAGCGAAAGTTGTAGCGGCGGAAGGTGAATTTAATGCTTCGAAAACGCTTAAAGAGGCCTCAGATATAATCGGAATGAATCCGATTGCATTGCAGGTAAGTATTTATAATCAATAAAATCTCCTTTAATAAAAAGAAGAAAAAAAACATTCGTATATTTTGTTCACGCATGTAGTTGAGATATTTGCAAACCATGAATACGATATCCGCCGAGCGTAATACCACAATCATCTTTCCATTCCCAATTGAGCTGATGGATATTTGAAATTGACAGTGTAAACCTGAAATATGGGAAAAATTGTTTTGCTAATCTTTACACCATAGAAATATTTAGTATGTTTGCGACAAAATAATTTATTTGACTAGCATGTTTACTTTCAGTCTAATAAATGTTGATCTTTCATACAAAAAAATTATTTTAAATACAATAATTTAAATGTGTCATCAGCACAATGCATTTTTAGCTTAACAGAAAAAACTGTTCTACGACGAGATAAGTGAGTTTATCAAAATATGGATAAATAATTATGATATGGGGCATTCTATGGTGACTGGCAGGATATTTGACTCCAGAATTTAAACAACTGTGATTTATAATTTAGTCACCGGAACTAAAGCAATAGTTAAATATATTTTTTAACATACGCATATAATTATAATAGCTAATGTAGATTAAGATTCCTTTGAATAAAACATAAAAGAGTGTCTAAGTTCTTTTGAATTATTGAATTATTATTTGAACGAACGGTACTGGTGGGACACCAAAGTGCCCCACCACCCAAAGATAAAATATAGAGACTATTCAGTGTCCCTCCAGTAACAAAGATAAAATATAGAGATTTTTCAGTGTCCCACTAGTAAACGTTTCGTTGAAATAATAATATATATGTACATATACATATATACTACCTCCTTTCGCTTTCATTAAAAAGTATACTTTATAGAGGTATTATAAAAAAGTGACTGGTGGGTCCGGTTCTTGTGACTGTTGGAACAAGCACAAAATGTGTGAAAGTGGTTGCTTACTGAAATGAGGTTTATTATTGTTTTGAACTTATTAATATATTTGAACAAACAAATTAATAAAATGTATTTCAAAAACCACATATTTCTTTAAAATCCTACTAATATGTCTGCCACCTTTTTGCGCTTTAAATGTTTATAGTGAATTAAGTAAATAAGTCATCAAAGAGGCTACCACAAATCAATTTTTAAAAGGAGTTCCGACCTGTTTTAAAGTTTAAATTCAATTAAAACAATACGCGGAATTCAATATTGTAGCTTGCACATCAAACAAAAGAGTTTTAATATATTTAAATTGAATACAGAACTATGGGTCCCAAACGAAGGAAGTAGATAGCAGATGGTTTATCTTTGAATGTATTTTTAGAGAGGGTTGCCATCTGCTTGAAAAGTAAATTAAATTAAATTATTAAGTTAATAGAAACTTTACGGCATATGTAGGTTTCAAAGGAAATATGCTCAAGAAAACTTAGTTATGAAGATGTGTTAAAAGATTGTGGCCACCTGTTTAAAAATATGAATTTAATTATATTTCTACTGAAATATATGTAACACTTGATGTGTAACGCAAGCGTTTCTACATTAAGGGGGTTGCCACCTTCTAACCATCGTTGATTAAATTTGATTGGTAGCTACCATACTGGTGACAGAAAAGGTTTAAGGATGATTTATGCGAGAAATATATTCTGAGGATTGCTACCAGTTCACAAAATTTAAATTTAAGGGGTTATGTATTTACATATATGTATCTCACTTGTTTAGGTCGGAAAATCGACATTGTTTTGTTGTCATTTTCTTAATGTATCATCCAACCAGAACGTTTCTTTGAGATTTCAAAAGAATTTGACTTTTCGAACTGATTTTACAGCACTGAAGTTACTGTTGAAACTTTAAACGCAATTATGTCAGAATCGTGGTTTTGGAAAACGGCTTAACGGTGACAACGATTTCTTGCCAACAACTAAACCGATCGTTTTGAAACTTTCACCCTTTCATTTCTTATTACAATTACTTCTGCATTTTGAGTAAATTTCTATTTTTGATGCCAAAATACCCAGCTCACAAGTGTTTCAAAATCAACAATTTCAGAAAAACTATCACCATATACAAATTATAAAAAAAAAATCGCGAATATACCCTATTTTTTTGAGACCCAAGTGGATAATCAAACTTATAAGATAAATGAAGGAATGCTGATATACACAGGTTTAGGAAAACTTAGTCACGAAAAAATGTTGAGAGTTTTCATCTGTTGGAAAATTAAAAAAAAAGTATTTCTGAAGGCAATTAATAAAGAAGATTTTTTTAATAAAGTAAAATGGATATGAAAAAGATGATAGATACATACATATGTATATGTACATATATATTTATTAAACCATATTTGCCAATATCCTGGAATATAATTTTTGAGATTCGGATACTGCTTTAAATTTCAGTTGTAGTAAGAGAGCGAAATTTCAACTTCAAACTTATTTTATTCGACAAGGCTTTGGACATGGAGCTAATTGGTGTTATTAGAATAGTTCGCGGCTTCGAATATCAAATTGAAATTCTTCTTTACATTCTCACTGCTGCCATTGGCCATTGGGCATACATAAATTTATTAATTTATTTGACAGTCCAATCCGCAAAAGCAAACACAAAAGATCAGGTGGTGGTAAGCTTACAAAAACAAAAACAAATCATGTACAATAACAGTAATAATTACAACAAACATATATGTAATTTTGACATTAAGTTCACCAGAACTTATAAAAATTCGCCTTGGTGGTGCCGATCGCACAACAACAAAATTTACATATACATATCTTGGTGTTACTTCTCCGATTTCAGCTGTCAAAGTTTATACAGATTTTATTTTTCCATCCAAGATTTCGGCTTTCAAAGCCGTAAAAGCAAAAAACAAAATACTTGTAATTTGGCATTTCTAGCCGTGAAGCGAAATCGTGCCGCTGTCCATTCAACTCCACCTTATATGAATTCGACTTGCCACAATCCAATAGCAACAACGAAATGCTTTGCCATAGTCTAGTATCAGAAGCCCTGGAGATTCGAAAAACTTTTAAAAATAATGAGAAAAACGTCAACAAGCCAATTATATTTTTAAGTATTTTAATTTATACAATATTACAAAATTTTAAGTACACATAAGATGAGTCGAAATAGAAGAGAAATTCGATATTTTGCAACAAGTGAGATCATAAACGCATACATACAAAGTTAGTACGGTAATTCAAATATCGTTAATATTTTCAGGTGAGAATCAGCCGCCCAGTGGCATAGAACAGGCCATTGTATTTTTAAGCCTTATCCTGCTGATATTAACCTTTCCGATATCAATATTTCTATCGTTGATTGTAATGTCAGAATACCAGAGAGCAGTTATATTCAGATGCGGCCGTCTAAAGTTCGTAATGTCTTCCAATAATTAGAATACAAATTTAATATGCAAATTTTATTGCAGGCGTGGCGGAGCACGTGGCCCTGGTCTTGTCTTTAGAATTCCATGTGTCGATTATTGTGTAAAAGTTGATTTGCGTACCATATCGTACGATGTACCTGCGCAGGAAATTCTCACAAAGGATCACGTAACAATAAGTTTAGATGCCGCAGTTTACTATAAAATTTTCGATCCATTACTTGCGGTGATACAAGTGGAAAATGTCCATTTTGCTACCAGAATGTTGGCTCAGGCAACGCTACGTAATATAGCTGGGCAAAAGCATGTTTTAGAATTGATGTCCGAAAAGGATTCAGTATCTATGGCTCTGGCAGCAATATTGAAATCCGCAACATTACCGTGGGGTGTGTATGTGGAACGTGTTGAAATGTGAGTATATATTTACTAGAGTAATTTAAAAAGTTCACGGAATGAGGGAATCAATTGCTCCCCTTTGCTTTACTGCTACTGCTTTTGCTATTGTGGGAAGTAAAGCGATCTGGACGCCGGTCCCCAAAAGGCATCGTAGGAAATGATGAAGCTGGTGTTAAGCTACATCCAACGCGGCACTCTCCGAAGTGGCTTTTCTGGACCAACGAGAATTAAATCCCCGGTCGGACCTCGTAGCCGAACCCACTATCAGTTGAGCTTCCATACGGGTCCAGACTGGTACCTGCAGCTGAATACACCCATACTATCCCCCAACCATACACACAACATATACTAACCTACCTACTCCAATGAGCGCCTTCGGCTCCTAAACACCTCTCTCGCATAAACAACCAAGGCATCACTAACATTAAAACTTCCATCTGGCCAACTAATCCCCTAATGTTTGAGTACATTGGGCTTTCTGTCACAATGTCCGACACCGACTTTCAGGTACCGTGGTCCGTGGCCCAAGACGGGTGGTCACGTGTAGGTAAGCCCAAAGTCGGGATTCTGGGCGACTTCCTACACTCGTCTAGGAACCCACGGCTCTTTAGTTACCTGCCTTACGCGTCATAGTCGGATATCCAACCATCCTGCAGCAATGGTGCACTCATCCTCATTCTCAATCAGAAGGCAACATAAAGCTAGGTCTGTGTCTGTTGGCCTTTCAGTGGTATCGTCACATCTTTGTCTATCGATATGACCGATACACCAAAATTGTGCACAACATTTACGAAATTTGATACAATAAAATTTGTGAAAGTTTGGCTGTATATTTATTTCTCACATTTTTTGTAAACCTTTCTATAAATCAATTACATTGATATCTAAGTAATTCCTCGAACGATCTGCTACTGCACATTGTACACAAATTCATCCTCGTATCCTATATTTTTGATCAAGCGTGCTTTGGGCAAGCCAGTCTTTTTCGAGATTCCGCTAGACAACAAAACAAACGTCCAAACATACAAGCAAATTAATAAAATTGCCTCATCTATAAAAACTGCTTGCCCCTTTGCCAGCATTTTGAGAAGGTCAACAGAGGGATTATTGTTTGTTTGACTTTTCGCTTTGAATTATTTAAGTATGTAATTGGTGGATAAAGTGAATTTTGTATATTTCCAGCAAGGATGTCCGCTTGCCATTAAATTTGCAGCGGGCAATGGCTGCCGAAGCTGAAGCAATCCGCGAGGCGAAAGCAAAGGTGGTTTCCGCTGAAGGTGAATTGAGCGCATCCAAAGCGCTTAAGGCTGCATCCGATGTCATAGCTTCCAATCCTGTAGCGCTTCAGGTATATAGTATATATAGTATATCATTTCTTTTAATTTTCTTTTATTGCCGCAAATTTTCTGATACAGCTGCGCTATTTGCAAACCTTAAGCCTCATTTCTGGCGATCAAAATAAAAATATTATATTCCCGTTTCCCGTGAATTTAATAAAGCAACATATGTTGGGCACTCAGGGAAGCTCATCTAGGAAAAGGGTTCAAAATGAATTAGCGAGCGAAAGGGGTGTGTGTGCTTTTATTATTATTGTAACAATTAGTGAATTAATTTAATTAAATTTAATTATCATATTAAAATTAATTCTTAATAGAAACATGTGGTGGTGTTGATGAAGCATTGGAAGAAGCATTTAAAACGCTGGACGCTAAAGTGGGGAGAAGGCCAAATGAATAGTATGTAGAAACCAATCTTGCTGAAAAGGAGTATTATCGTAAATGTATTTGCATTTTAAACAAAGAACGACTGTATATGGTTAACTTGGATACACTATGTGGGGTTTTTGTCAAAAGAATCTATGTTAGCTTAAAACTATTTTGGCAAAGCACACAATTGCGTAGTTATTCTAAGATATTTAAGCGATTAGCTACTCAAACATAGTTGTGACTTAAGTAGTCAACCAAGTAAAAGTTTTTCTGTGCAAAATCGAAATTTGCAGGTGGCAACTCTATTCCAAAATTATGGTTTAATAAAAACATTTACTAAACTGGTCTTTGTATCAATTTAATATTTTTTACTTTATTGTACTTAAATAGGAAAAATGTCTTTAATTTTTTAAAGGTAGTAACTCTTTTATAAACTGGTTTTTAAAATAATCAAAATTTAGCATACGTGAGATTTCATTTACGTTACAAATTTTTTTCCAAACAGTTGGAAATCTCTCAAAAAATTGCAATTTTACACCAATGTTTCATTTGTCTTATAAATTGACTTTAATTTAATTTTAAGTTTTAAACAACAAAATACTTTTAAAACAATTCTTCTTCACCCTTGTTCATTTGACACACCAGTATAATCGAATTTCAGTTATCTTAACAATTAAATTGAAGCAACCCTTTTCAAAAATTGTTGTTTTTCGTTTAACACAAAACTTTTTTATTTCAGTTAGCTTTGTTGAAAAATCTATCTATCGATTTCAATGTGATACTGTAGCAAATAACAACTTGCTATACATTTACTTATGTTTTTAGAATCAACTAGTTTTAGGTTTGATGTCATTTTGTTTTATGAAAATTTTTTCACATTAAAACTTATTCTCAATAAAGCGTTTTGTTCAATAGGTTATGGGCCCAGACACGACGGTCCTGTGGCTTTAAGATTTGTTTTTTGTCGGTAACTTGAGAGTAAGGCAGCTTAGTGTGCGATCACCATGAGTTCCATGTACCAGATTGAGAAATTGGATGAAGGAAATTATGATTCCTGGAGCATTCAAATGCGCAGCGTGTTGGTGCATGCAGAGGCGTGGAAGGTGATGGACGGACAGCGGACAGCAGCTGAAGGTGCTAGATGGGATGCTCTCGATGAAAAAGCATTGGCAATGATTACGTTAAGCGTAAAATCGTCGCAGTTGTGCTACCTGAAGAACTGCACGTCTGCATCAAATGCCTGGAAAAAGCTCAAAGATGTGCATCAACCCAGTGGACCGGTAAGAAAGGTCTCACTTTATAAGCAATTGCTTGGTTTGCGGATGATAGAAGGTGACGCTATGTGTAGCTATATAAATAAATTTTGTTCAACGATAGACAAGCTATCAGAGGTAGAGATTAAGCTAAGCGAGGAGCTAGCAGTTATAATATTGTTGTCAAGCTTGCCTAAGCAGTACGAGAACTTTGTAATAGCTATGGAAACACGAGACAGTTTACCTACTTTAGATGTGTTAAAAATTAAGCTACTGGAAGAAGGAGAGCGCAGAGGCGCAGAATCCAAAGGTGCACATTGTAACGAACAACAGGCGTTTCATGCAAATACAAAGTCGGTACGGAAAAAGAATGTAGATAAGAAAGATATTGAATGTTATAGATGCGGGCAGCATGGTCACTATAGAAATCAATGCAAAAATAAAGTAAAAGAAACATCGAACAAGACGCAGCAACCGCAACGATCTTTTACAGTCCTAGCAGCAGCAGATGTGGGGGATCTAGAAGTTTCAAGCTGGTGTCTGGATAGCGGCGCAACAGCACATATGAGCTGCGTGCGTAATATTTTCACGAATTATGTTTCCCAGGAAGAGGATGTTGTATTAGCTGACAATAACGTTATACGTGCGGCAGGCAGAGGTGACGTCATACTTCAAACCGATTTGTGTGAACTGAAATTGGAGAATGTTTTGCATGTCCCAGGAATGAAGGGGAACTTTGTTTCAGTTAGTCGAGCTGTAGAACGCGGTTGTACAGTAAGTTTCAACAATAAATATGCCATTGTGAGCCAGAAAGGCAAGCAGATTTTGAAAGCAGAGAAGCAAAACAAGCTATTTGTGTTTGAGAGCAGAAGCAACAAATGTTTTGGTGCAACTCAATGCAGTGCAGCATTGTGGCATAACAGATATGGTCATTTAAATTATGGCAGTCTTATGAATCTCGCGAAAAGTATTATGGTGCGGGGTATAGAAAATGTGGATTTTTCAGACAAGGTGCCATGTCGGACGTGCATGAAGAGCAAGATACATACTCAGCCGTTCCCATCAGCATCGGAAAATCGAGCAAAGCAGTTGTTGGAGTTGATACATACTGACGTATGTGGCCCGTTTGAGAAGCGTTCTCTTGGTGGTTCGGCTTATTTCTTAACTTTCATAGATGATATGTCTCGACGCATTTTTACATTTTTTCTTAAGTCAAAAGACGAAGTCTTTGAAAAATTTGTGGCGTTCAAAACTATAGTAGAGCGTCAGACTGGACACAAAATTAAAGCATTACGTAGTGACAATGGTCGGGAGTACATCAATAAGCAGTTTGACAATTTTTTGAAGAAAAATGGTATAGTTCGTCAACTTACGGTGCCGTACAGTCCTCAACAGAACGGGGTCGCAGAACGAGCGAATCGCACTCTTGTTGAGATGGCAAGAAGTATGCTTGTGCATTCTAATATGCCTGAGTTTCTTTGGGCAGAGGCATTGCAGACAGCGTGTTATATTCGCAACAGATCGCCAACAGCAGCCTTGGTTGGTATGACACCGTTTGAAGCGTGGACTGGCAGAAAACCCAATGTGCAGAATATGCGTACATTCGGGTCAGTGGCAATTGGTTTGGACAAGACACGTCACAGTAAATTTCAGGCTAGAGGAAAAGAATATCGCCTGGTAGGGTACTCATTGGTATCAAAAGCGTACAGGCTCTATGAGAAGGAAAAACATCAAATTGTCGAAAAACGTGATGTTTTATTTGATGAACGTTTCGATGAAGCTCATCTTGATGACCAGATCGTGTTTGATTTATCACCAGAAAACTCACCAGCTGATGCAGCGGTGCGTGATACAATGAAGCTTATTTCAAGTACTGATAATGATAAGCAGCAAAAAGATACGTTCAGCGACAACGATATGGGGAGCGATGAATATGCTAGTGCAGAAGAATCAGACCTGGAGCAGAAACAGGTTTTGAAGATCGGACCCGGTAGGCCAAAACTGATTCGAACCGGAATGCCAGGGCGTCCGAAGAAGAGCTACAATGTAATACACGCAGTACAAGCCGAAGATATACCGTTGCCGCAAACGTTTAAGGAAGCAAGGAGCAGTAAGCATGCTTCGTATTGGCAGACAGCCATGGACGCAGAATATAAGGCACTGGTGGCAAATAGTACGTGGGCGCAGACAGACTTACCTAAGGGCCAGTAGGTAATTGGTTGCAAATGGGTTTATACAGTCAACAGGAACAAAGCACTGTCATTTTGTGAAATTAATGAGTTTAAATTAAATAATAGAAAAAGTTTAATGTAAACAGACTCACATTGAGGAAGGGTGTTGAAAAATCTATCTATCGATTTCAATGTGATACTGTAGCAAATAACAACTTGCTATACATTTACTTATGTTTTTAGAATCAACTAGTTTTAGGTTTGATGTCATTTTGTTTTATGAAAATTTTTTCACATTAAAACTTATTCTCAATAAAGCGTTTTGTTCAATAAGCTTATTAATTGAATTCAATATTTTTTTTAACAGGTGACAAAATATTTGCGTTTGACCAAGTTTGTTTGTATTTCATGTCGTAATATTTCATTTACCTAATTGAATGTAGATAACTTTTTTGAATAGGTGGAAATCGTTATTTTTAAACCATTTCGTTTGACTTCTATATTGCAATATTTAAATTGAATAAATTTAGTTGAATTTAACACCCTAACCAGGTGGCAAGTTCCTTCAAAAATAGCTTATTTGGTAAACCAGGTTATGGACTATGTAAATATTTATGCGCCAATCATTCCTAAATTTGTTGAGTCCTCATAATACAATATGTGACTTAACTTATTCAATTAGATCTAAATTTTCAAACAGATGGCAACTCTCTTTGTTTGATATATCTATAGGGTAATTTCACTCATAATATAAAGTACTAATAACCCTTCTGCAATGTAGTGGAAAGTATGAATAATATGATCTCGGAGTTTAAAGTTACTGCAATTATTTATTTCTCTTAAAAAAAAATTACGAAATCGTGAGAACGAAAAATCAAATGGCAGATGGCATAGCACTGAAACCAAATTGGAAAATTTGATAAGCGATGACGGAAAATCGTTTCCTTTTTTATGCATTGATGCCTGAAAGGGGCTACATAAGAACAGATTTAATTTACATTAGTAAGCACAAATGCACATTTAGATTTCACCATAACAAACGACAACTTTCTGCATTTAGACTACTGTCAGGCTAAACCGAACTCTAGCACACAAAAAAACGATTTTGTATTGAATGTGAAACAAGCTACATGCGTGCGATTTGCAAAGATTTATAAGAGCTTTTTATGGATGGAAAAAAATACGTAGCATGGAATTTTTTCACCGCTAAATTAGTCCAGCTGCTTTCTCCGACAGGTTATATCAGAAATTTTGTCTCAATTCATTGAAATATTATTAATGACGTTAAAACCAAAAATATCTCGAAAAAAGTATGACATTTGATCGACATTTTGACGAAACAGTTCGAAAATCTATAAAAATGTAAGCGATTTGGACTTAAAAATTTGCATATTTTACCTTTTTTTGTTTTTTAAAACTCAGATCAGTTTTCAAAGTTGTGATTTGTAGAACAGTGTTGGAAAAAATTGAGAAAAAGTGAACTTATATTGGGACAAACCTATGAAAAACCTTCAATACCCTGTATCTCAAAATCTAGAAGTGATGTAAAAAATTGGGTAACATCTTCAGAATCAGCGGACCCAAATCCATATAAAATATGATATAATATTAAATGAACATTTTGCCTGTTGCAGCTTGAAATGAAAAGTTTTTAGCAGATTTTCAACCGAAAAAGTGGAGATAGCTAAAATTTAAATTGACCGCTTTTATTTAACATGTAATAATTTTTAGATTTTCTTTCCAATTAAGATAGTACTATGCAGCAAATTTTTGTAATGAAATTCACTTTTGCCAAACCATTTTTAATTAATTTACAACCCTTATTCAATAAAATGAGTAAATTAAAATTAAATATTTCCGAAAAAGCCCCAAAATGTCGTTTTTTCACTTTGACGGTAGTAACTCAAAAGCTACTATTCCGATTTACACAAATGATATATCAGCGTAAAGAGGTTGAATGTATCTTTAACGCTAAATTTGGTTTACTTGTTATTCTGAAGTTTTTTGGCAATGTACCTTTGGAAGAATACCTCGAACACCTATATCTCGAAAATGCTTCTTTAGAAAAATAAATGAAACTCATTTTTGCTTTCAGCGACCAAAAATTTGTCTAAAAATACTTTTTTTCAATGAAGTACTATTTTCTTGTAAACTATCTAGTGTTATCTGTGCAATATAACGTAACATTTGAATTTGATGTACTAGTATTATTAAATATTTGCAATAGCTGGCAAAATATTTTCGTATATCATGATGCCTTTCAAATATGTATCTGCCTTCAAGCATTCATCATTCCCGTGAAGTAGAACTGGTGTATTTGCCATTGGTGAGAAATTTAAGGCTGGAATGTTCGCTTGACGCACAAAACGATTGTCGGTGACGCCAGGGAATATAGCGGAACGGACTTTTAGGTTCCTAAAAAATAATGGAAAAAGTAGTTTACATATTTTTTTATAATCTTAGGGTATAATGGTTGGTTGTTAGTATTCAAGATCAAATAAAATGTTTTCATACAATTTCTCCATTGCAGTTTTTATTCCAACCCAAAATGGATTTGTGTTGTCAACAGCAAATGTTGGTGGAATTTTGGCATCCTTTGTCTCGAATACAATATCAATATTGCCTCCAGCTTCTTCACACCACGCATGGAACTATGTAGTATCAAAATTGTACAATGTTAAAAAAAAAACGTTGAAAATATTTTTTTCTTAAGTTCACACACGCATACACATACACATACATATGTATGTAAGGATGTATGTATGTACCTGTTTCTCCAAGGCATCTAGATCTGTGCTGATCGTTAAACGTAGATCGAAAACGACTTCAATTACTGGCGGTACCACATTCGATTCCTCGCCACCCTTTATTACAGTCAAGTTTGCGGTATTCACATCACCGATACTAAGTGAACGATCAATTTCTAGACGTTGCACTGAATCCTGTCTAAATGCCATCATTTTATTAAGAATGTACTGTAATTTTTGTCCTGCGGTATTTTTGTGCAATAATGACCCATGACCAGAAGTTCCATTTATCACGAAATGAACATCTAAGGAGCATACCGAGTAATATTGTTTTATGTTGCTGAACGTAATATGTAAATAATTTTTTACACATTCAATTGTGCACTTACACCAAATAGTTTTCTCAGCATAATAAAATATATATTCATCACTTTCATCCGCAGCACCTTCATCGAGACAAAGCCCAACGTTCAGCTTTTGAAAGTCATTTGTTGGAATGAAACATTTCATACCCAGAATGCCGCTTATTTCTTCGTCTAAAATATGGATACTAAAATGTAGAATAGCTCCGACGTTTTGTTCTAACAAAATGACGTATGTAGCTAACTATACCTTTTCAAACTGCATTTCGGAAAACCACAAACAAGGCGAATTCATACAAGGTGGTGTTATAAATACAACTACAAAATTCCTATCTATTTTGTTTTTGCTTCTGCGTAAGAGTTGTCAAAATTTACATACACTTTGTGTTTGTTTTTACGGCCAAGGCGAATTCATACAAGGTGATAGCATCTCATGGGCTGAATGCTTGTTCTTCTTTACGAATTCGCTGGATTGTTTTGTTTACACAAACAAAATACATGAGCTAACTGGGCGAATTCAGTTATTGACATTTCACTCGCAAAATTACACTAACAAAATACACAGCGGATTTGCCTTGTTCATCTTGCTATCACCTTCTATGGATCCACCTTGTTTACGGCTTTTGAAAGCTCATATGCAAAAGCAAAAACAAAATACATGCAGCCAAGGCGAATAAAAATAAATCAAACCGGCTGCTATAGTAACTATATCTAATATGAATTCGACTTAACCACAAATGTGTGTTTAGAAAAACTCAAATTACCTTCAGAAAATCATAAATAAATTTAATTTTTTTTACATACGTAAATAAATTTTGTTCTTGCGTTTTATGGAAGAAAACACACAAGAATGTTACCAAAAAAAAAGAATTTCAAAAATCAACGATAGGTTGGAGCTAACTGAAGGATTCTGAAAAGTTCTATTGTAAAAGTTTGATTAATTTCTGTGAATTTTGTATAAAATGTGAAACCTCGCTTCGTATATGGTTTTTGTTATAAAGTGAACTATATTTTTATAAAAAAATGAATATGAAAAACTTTGCGGATATTAAAAAAAAAATTAAATGGCTTAAGTATTTGAGCGAAAGTGTACATTTCTAAAACCTTGTTCTCAAAGGTGGTTGGAAAAGAAGCGCATACCTTGTTTTTTTTTTGTAAATTGTCGGAAATCATTGTTTTGTGTAACCCATTTTATACTTTCAATGTACTAAAAGTGACTTGTTTTATTTTACTTTTCATTTAAGTTAGTAACTAACAATTCTGAATAAAATAAATTGATTCACGGTCATTGGACCGATGCTACCCCAAGAAACTTCCAATTAACTACTTATTTTATTGATCGCCAAGTAATAAATTCATTTTGATTCAAAACTTTGTTGAACTTCTACATTTTCGCTAAATATCAAATGCCTGGGCCATTCACAAACACCAATGGTTTAATAATTAAATCAGTAAACCTTAATGTATTGAATTTTATATACCCTTTTTCTTGAGAGATATGTAAATAACATTTACAGCTTCCTACCTTGTTGCAATTTGTCCTTATCGAGGCAAAACCATTTATACTTCAGAGTTTTCATCAAGCTTTTGACTGTGTGAAGTTTCACATGAAGCGTGGGAAATAAATTTTGTCTTTGGGAAATCGTGCATTTTCCAATTCGAACGTAAATTG
Organism: Anomoia purmunda; assembly: GCA_951828415.1. NCBI lineage: Eukaryota > Metazoa > Arthropoda > Insecta > Diptera > Tephritidae > Anomoia > Anomoia purmunda. Next base: position 43,716,766 of record OX639995.1, read on the forward strand.
AAAAGGAAAATGTAAATAAAACGATCTGTTTTGACAGTTTCACCGCACAAGGCGAAGATAGAACAAGCATTGAATTCACCTTATATGAATTCACCTTGGTTTGTGTTGTGAATCCATATATCTTTTCACAAACAGATTGTGTAAATCCACGATGCAGAGAAAAGAAGGTGACGACAAAAGCACTTCCGTTACTTAAGCACATCCGTTACTTCGTATTTGCCGTCACAAATGGCTCGTAAAAATTTGACTTTTCTGAGTTTTGAGTCACTTTTACAAAAAGTTATACACAGATTAATAAATGTGAAGTGCCGGGCTTTGTATTGTAGCAATTGCAGCGTAAATAAAACGCCCAAGTGCAGTTATCTCCCTTTTCTTTCTGGTTTTCTATCATTCTTGGCGTAAATCAGAGTTTCACAGAGAAATTAAATGAGGATTAAGGACAGATCTTTTCGATAATGAGATTAACAACTCAAATTTTTATATGGCAAAACTCTGCCAAGTGGATTGGTGAGATAATTACAAGATTAAGTTTTAGTCTGGACATGGCATAAATGGAGGCATATTATTAGAAAAGAAATTATACTGTTGTCTCCAATTAAATTTGTAGCTAAACTGGAAACTGATTACACCCTGCAATCTCGAATAAATTCGCGGTTCTTTAATCGAAATTTGCTTTTTTTTGTAAGTAGTTTCAGACATAATAAATCCGTATATTTTAATCTCTTACCTGGCACGAATGCTACATGAATCGTGCGTTTTAGCGTTACGCCTTTCCTTTTGAGTGCCCTAATTGCACCCAAATATTGCATGCCAACAGATTTCATGTCCTGCGTACCTCGCGCAAATATCCGCCCCTCTTCGTCCATTTCAGCAGCAAAGGGTGGATGTGTCCATTTCTCTCGACAAACTGGCACCACATCCATATGGGAATTTAACATTATTGATGGCAATTCCGGCTGCTGTCCCTGCCATGTTATGACAACTATCGGCTTGTTGGGAGCACCGGGATAGTACACTACTACAGGTAATCCCAAATTATCGGCTTGTTTTACTAGGAAATCCACACAGGATGCTAGTGCATAGATATATTTCATGTAAAGCGTTCGAAAAAAAATTGTGGAGGATTGTAAAAATTGAAAACTTACAATAATCCACATCCGGTTGAACAGTGGGAATACGCAAATATTGCCGAAATATTTGTATTTCCTCATTTGAACTCCATTTACTCATGATCACGATTTTTAATATGAACTGAACTGAAGCTTCGGGATGTTATCACAAAGGACGGTCGCTATGCAGATTATTGCGATATTTTATTTCAAGTTATTACGCTTGTTTTTGGTTTAAGTGATGCAGTCACTTCTAAAGAACACGTATAACTGATTTCTATCAAGCCAAACACTAGATATATATATCATTCCTATATTGTATGTATGTATGTATGTAGATCTCGAAAAATTAAAATTGTCCCTATTATGTCTTACGATTCTAGTACGAGTATAATGCAATCAAAGACGTTTTTAGGATAAGGCATACAACTATTGGGCCTTTTAGTTGTATTATGTGGAGGAATAATATCACTTTACTGGCTTTTTGTGTTTTATTGTTTAGTGTTTATTATTATAAATAAAATGCCTTTGAAATGTACATGCATATTTTTCAAACATTTGACTGCGAAAATAATATCATTTGATAATGCTTCGTTTCTGAAAGAAAGCCACGTTTTAGCATTTTTTTTTGTCTATAGCTTCGAATGTTAATTTTTTCACAATTAATAGCAATTGATTTACTAAAAAAATAAAGTGGTAACAATAGGCTGTTTTTAATTGTGGAAGATTATGCCTCCAATCGCGAGCGAAATTCTTTTGAGTGGCACCCAATTAGGGATGTCAAGTATTGGGATTTTACTAATTCTGGCATTTTCGGGATTATATTATGTAATGACTGGCCCGAAATTAAAGTTGATTGTCAGAAAATGTAACAAGTGTAGCAGAGTAATAGGCTACTAAGAAGCCTATTATGGCATTTTAAAGCAGAACATTTAGAAAGAAATATTATCTTTAATAATCCAGCTCTGTAGTTTAAACTGAGTTTTAATTTAAACAGACTTTAAGTAATTGGAGTTTAAACTGAGTTTAAACTAGTACTGAAAAACTAACTTTCATTATGACAACAAATAACTTTTTTTTATAAACAAAAAACACAAAAAAATAAATAAAATAAAGTTTGTAAAATTAACTTAACTATTCAATATTTTTAAATAAAGTTTTGTACCACAAGTTGAAAATTATTTTTATGTAGTTACTGCTGGTGTTTTTTTTCAAAAATTTTAGATCATGGTTTTAGTTCAATATAAAATAACTTTAATTTCGTAGGTTATACAATGGGGAGAGAAAAGAAATCGCCGAAAATAAAAACACCAAACAAAAAATCCACAGCTTAAAAAAATGCGCCAAGCACGCTATGCTCAAAATCGAAATCCCCAGAGATGCAATTAACACGCTTTTTTGGTGACAGTGACACAAAATCCCCCCACACTTTTGAACGAATATCTAATCATCGACATACATATGTACATACATAGATGGGCACACTGCATTATGTATTTATGGCATTACAAGCAGCAGTAATCACTAAAATTTTACTGATAATGAAAGTTGAGTTTGCAGTACCACAAACTTTTAATGATTACTGGAAAAATTTGCAGTAAAAATATTTTTTTTTATTGATTATTGGAAAAAATGCAGTAAAAACACCGTCAATTTAATTTGATTCGCATTATCTGTAAAATGTTTACAGTTTACTAAAAATAGTTACTGGTTATTCAAAATCGATACCCAACAAATAGATTCAATGAATTATTAAAGAAAATGTGAAAATACTTGTTATTCGTTATTAGCTTTTCTTAAAACAAGCATTTCAAAACTTGCTTATTTTTATATTTTTTCGCTTATTTCGGATGAAGACTTAAATCTTGCAGGCTCCAAACGACGCATTTTTATTCTTAAGGGAACTCGATTGCTTCTGTAATAGGTCTCATAAGCTTTATGCATTCCTCTAAGTACTCAAGCTCATCACTGAGAATGGTAAAAATTTTTAAACGACAACACAATTCTGGTAAATTGTTTTTGTGTTCCACCAACTTCTTTACGGAATCATAAAGTGAGTTCCACCTTGTTATGCAAGGAGCTATTAAATTTGCATTTATAACTCCAATAACTACTTCTGCAGATTTTGGTCTATTGCATTTATTCCCAAGCTGTGAGCAACTATATAGTAGCTAAATATGTAAATATAAAAAGTGTTCAATTGAGTTGTAATATTTTCTCCCTTCGGAAAGATCTTTTATGAATATCTTTTATATCCACATCCACATCACTTTTCCATTATATTCGACTTGCCGGCAGTTTTCAAAACCACGACACATGGAAATCAGGCATAAATAATAAATAAATACGTATTGAACATAGTCTTGTTTAATCAAAAATCTACTAGCACTCGCATTTTTATTTTTTTTTATGAATTTGCAACAGCGGTTATAATTTTATTATATATTTCAATTCCTCTTAAGTAAACGTCTGCTTGTAAAAATTCATCGTGATCGTGCAGCAACACTGGTGTATTGTTTATCGGTGAAAATCCAATCGCTGGAATGCCAATATTGCGAATATAGGCGCTATCAGTGCCAGCGGGGAAAACAAGTGGTTGAATTTTGAGATTCCTAAATTGTGATGATGATTAAAGAAATGTTTAATAAAACAGCAATAGGGTATTAAATAACTTAGAACATACAATTCCGTTGTAGCTTTCTCAAAGGCTATCCAATAGGGATTGGAGTCATCAATTTTCGTTGCCTCTACTTTTGGCTCTCTTTGTTCATATTCAATTTTGATATCGCCACCAGCTTCATCACACCACATCCTTAGCTTGATGTGAAAAAAAAATATTTAAAAAAAATCGGAAAGATAATTTTGTATTGAAGGAAGTACGACTGACATACATATGTACCCAGATTAAAAATTTGTATATGTACATATGTATATGACTACATACATATGTATGTGTGTTTAAAGTCATAAATTCATTTAGCACTATCGAATATTGACAAGTTTGGTCTATTTATTTTAGTTTATTTAATTTTATTTATTTTTTTTATTAAAAAAAGTTGATTCTACAACAAATGGCGATTAAATCCAAGTTTTAAATTTTGTTTACTTTGGGAAAAAGAATCAACAAATTTTAGAATTAATTTAGGTATGCAATTTTATAGCCCATTCAAATTTAGTATAATAAAGAGCCAGTTTGAAGTAGCTACAAATTTCTTGTAGACACTCTTCCGCAAATCCGTCCATATAGGGCATGCTCGCATTTTTTTTTAAATGTAAGGAATTGTCAAAAATCAACAGCAACTTGTAGGCGCTCTATTGTTCTAAAATTGAATACGCTCACTTTAATAAAACAATATAAAATTATGTGTACAGTTTGTTTAGTCTTTTCCCAATTTGAACAGAGTTTGAAACTTAGATTTAACGGCATTTGTGGTACTATATTTTTATAAAAAATAAATAAATAAAAATTAAAGAAAGAAAAATAAATAGTAAACCTTGTGAATAAGTAATGGTTCTTTAGTTATGTTAAACACTGTATGTATCTGATTTGTCAATTAGAGAAAATTTAATGTTAACGCACTTCAAACGCCGATCTGTGTTGACGTTAATATATATGGAGCCTTTCATGGGAAATCGGACACCCATTGGCTATGGCATTTCCGATTTAAAAAAATAAAAATAAGAGAGTCCGCTTTGGAAATACATATCTACAAAAATAATTTTTTGTTTTGGAAATACATATGTATGTATGTAATTCACAGATATTTTTTTTTAAGAGGCTGGTATACGTTATATAGCAATACTCCTGCTCTTGATTTGAATTTTCAAATATTTTTTAACCTATGTATATTACTAAAACTTAGAATTAAAAAATACCCGTTGGACCTTTTTTCGATTTCACATTCCGAAAGTATTTTGAGAAAGTAAAATTTGAAAAAAAAACGGTCCCAATCACCCCATTATTAAAATTGTTGGCATTAAAAACGTGACGGACAAAAAAAAATTGAAAAAAATTAGAGCTGGTAATGATTATATCTGCCCTTGACGTACTTAGTGAGTCCATCATTCTTGATTTGTCAAAATTTGGCCAGATTACCTTTAGAATATTGCAAGTGGTAAAACTGTAAGTGCAGTTTCCCCTTTATTGCCCCTAGAGGACAGCTAATTGCTTCCGCCATGGATTCATCAATACAAGTTTCGGCCCGGGAAAATTTGTTCTTATTGCCGAGAACCCAGACGAGAGAGATTTCCAAGCCCAACGCCCGCTAACAGTCCGCAACCATCTTAGAGTTTATTATTGGTGAACTTAATTTTAAAATGTGTAGTTCTTTTCAACTCCTTACACCTCCGCATGGAAGATGCTAGCAAAGTCTAGCTTCTCCGAGATCACCCCCGTACCCAGTAGACGGTTGTGGTGCCCTGCTCGGACATTCTTCCCCTACTCCAGTCTCGTCTTGAAGCAAAATTTAACTTAAAGTTGCCTTAAAGCAAGTGATGGAGCCACATAGTCAAGCTTTGGTTTTAGTCTCAATTTTCCTCTGCAGATATTTTATCCGCGATATTTGTCTCCCAGCTTAGCTTTTCATCTAGTATGACGCCCAAGTACTCCCCTCGGAGAACAATGCAAGATTCGTTCCGTTTTAAGGAAGGAAGTCTGAAATGTGTAATTTTTGTTTTCTTGGATTGGAAATTCGGCGTGGAATGCCCCTTGTATATATAGGCATAGACATTTGCACGTATTTCACTGGAATGTGCCGGTAAGGCAGTCAATACTAACAGCTTATATTTTTGAAGCAGTGCTGGTAATTTCCTGTAGAATATGAGTTTAGGTACTGAAATTTAGGTCTACTCGCACACACCCTTAATGTGAATATCTCTGAATTAAATTTCTAAAAACTAACAAACATTACGGAAGCTTTAAATTTGATAAATCGTCAACTGTCAAAAATTTGATATTTCATTTCTGCTAGTGCAGATAGTTACATAAAATGGCTATTAATAGAAGATATTCTTCGAAACAGAAAAAAATGGCTATGTCTCGACTACTTAGAGATTTAAAATTTTGCTCACGCGTCTTTCCAATTAATATTCTGGCTACTTTTTACACACCATGCATATTATTTTTGCTTTTTTTTCGCACCTGTCTATCGAAATCATCATGATCGACGTTTAACGCTAGTCGCATGTCAAAAACGGCTTCAATTATTGGTGGCACAACGTTACTTTGCACACCGCCTTTTATAACGGTTAAATTGATAGTTGTGACATCACCGAGGTGTAATGACTTATCATTTTCTAATCGTTCGACTTCACGTTGCCTAAATTCCATCAATTTGTTAAGAATGTGGTGCAACTTTTGACCCACAGTATTCTTATGCAACAACGATCCATGTCCGGCTGTGCCATTTATTATGAAGTGAACATCTGAAATTAATAAATAATAAATAATACAAAATATGCACATATGCAACACTTAAGACGATGCGCCCAACAACTGATGGCGTTTGCATCTCAAACCAACATTAAGGAGAATTTTTTAAATAAGCGCAGCCTAACTTCCGACTGATCTGAGTGGTGATCACCAATTAAAATAGAAGCTTTTCGTATAAATGAGAAAAGAAAAGTTCACAAATTTGACTCTAACAGAGAGCAGTATAATTATATTGAGCAATGAAACGTGCCCGCCATAGCCGAGTATGTAGCGTGTGTGAGATAAAGAACAATCCTAGGGGGTTAGAGCATTAAAATTCTAACTTTATTGTTTTTCATCTTCATTTTTGGACCGCCTTAATGGGAGTCATATCGAAGAAAAGTAAAAAAATTTAATTTTTGGTTACTTTGTTTTTTAATTTTGGTTGTAAATAAATTTTTAGTGTGGAAACACTGGGCAAGTCCACAGCGTTTGCAACTACACATAACGTTTTCCTAAATTATGCGAAAAACCACTTACTTAATAGGCGCTATCATAACCTAAGCGATTTTTCTTAAGTGTTACATAAGTATTTTTATAACTTACGCCAGAGACTTCTCTCCGCATAGAAAACGGGAAAAGTTTCATTGATAGATGCAATGCCTTCGTCAATACAAAAACCGATATTCAATTTCTTAAATTCTGCGCATTTTATAAAAGCTTTCATTCCCATAGCTCCACTTATTTCCTCGTCTGTAACAAACACAAAATATATAAATGTTTTCTTTAATATATCGAATTATTATTTATTTCTTTGCATTCTTACAAACCTGGTACAAAGGTTACATGAATGGTACGTTTCAAGGTGACGCCATTCTTTCGGAGCGCTCGTATCGCTGCCAAGTACTGCATTCCGACAGACTTCATGTCCTGCGTACCTCGCGCAAATATTCGACCTTCGTCGTCGATTTCAGCGGCGAATGGCGGATGCGTCCACTTGTCGGGATATACTGGGACTACATCCATATGAGAATTCAACATTATTGCCGGTAGTTCCGGTTGTTGTCCCACCCATGTAATAATAACAGTTGGTTTGCTGCGACTGCCAGGGTGATAAATCTCAATAGGCAAACCTAAGTCACTAGCTTGCTTTTTAAGGAACTCTACAGTTGATGCTAAAAATGTGGATATTTTGTTTAGAATGTAATTGATATCGAAGTGGTTTCCTGTTAAATTGACAATCACAAGCGGCCCTCATAGCCGAGTGTGATTGTGTGTATTATATGATATAGTACCTACAATGCTTGGTTTTCATCCGGTAAAATTCATTGAAAACAAAAATTGTCTCTCATTTGGAGTCAAATGCATTGTCATTACATCTTATAAACCAACAGAAAGCCGATATGGCAGTCTATGTCGAAGACTTCCATCAATAGGGACACGGGATTCGATACCCTACGATACCATATCGATACTTCTGCCATTCGATACCGATATTTTTTACTTTATACTTTTGAACCGATGTTTTTTTAAATCGAGAACTTGACCCCCAGGCTCGAATTTGCATAGAAAATTATTAACAAGACAATACGAACCCGAACTGCAAAAAAACGTAAGCGAATTTTTTTTCAAAATTTTCTTTTTGATACAGAAATGTTCCTAGAGCAAAGAGGAACTTTAAAAAAATATGTCGCTAACATTTTTGCGCTGTTGGGGCTCGCATACATGGATATGACAATCAGTTGGAATGGAAAAATTATTAAGGAATACAACAAGGCCGGCATCAGCGTCACGATGTAAGCTAATCACTTTTCAATATTAGGCGTAGTGCATCCACTGCAGCCAACTTTGCTCAAATGCAATATTGGTAACAAAAAAAACCATGGACAGAAATGAGTATCAGTTTTTTAAAATTGCACTTTTCAAATTCGGCATGCCAAGCTAACTATCTAATTGATACTTGGGCAAATCCTTTCTAATTGACAAACATATTTCGTTTTGTAAAAAATTGTGACTGAACTTCATTTTTAATTTAGTATCGATATTTTAGATATCGAATCTTTGAAAATCGATGTTTATTAGATTATTTCAGAGCAATACTTTAAATGAGTACCATATGGATACTTTGTGCCTGATGTCGTGTCCCTAGTCCCTTCAAAAAGTAAGAAAATAATTTCAAAGTGAAGCAATGCGGAAAAATTAACTAATTACAATAGCTACTGCTGTGCTATGTGTAGTAAACACATTCCTTATTTCTGTTGCTTGAAAAAGTATTCAGCCGTTGCTGTATTTTTTTTAAAATAAATAGACGATAACTTATTACTTGAGAGCTGCCAACTGATTTAAGATATTTTCATAGTAGAAAATTAATTCTTCATTTCTTGAGTATATTTTTATATCAATTTTTTATTTCTCTTAAGAGGCTGATACTAGGCTTAAGGGCATGGAAAGAGAAGACTAACCAATTGAGATAGTAAAAGCAATGGTGGATTAGACCAGATCTGATATGTAGATAGAGGGCCCTGCGATTTTTAAACTACACTGCGTTTTAAGCTGTAAACAATTCCACGTTAATTGAAGTCTTAAACCTTATATAAATTTAGAAAATTTTTTAGAAATGTCATACAAATTTTTAACGAATTCTTTATTTAACCTGAATTTTAAAAAATAACTATTTATTTGAGTAGTTCTAAAATTTCACTTTGATTTTTAATAAATTTCAATATTAATAATTGTGCTCCCAGTAAATGAAAACAAATTGCCAACATGCTGGCAAATTCATTTTGGGTGTCAAATGTTTCCATATTGATTATTTTTACTTGACTGTCGTTTTAAATGACAACATTTGACATCAAATTTGACCTAATGAAAACCAAGCACAATTTAACTACATACACATACAATTACTTTGCTACTAACTAAGGTGCTATTTTCAAAATTTTAGCATATCATACCATAGTCAATATCTGGATGCACACTTGGTATACGAAGATATTCACGAAATATTTCAATCTCTTTATTGTCCTTCCAGGAACTCATTTTGACGCTGGTAAATGTGTAACAAATAGGTGTAATATTATTCTTGAAATCTTATTGTAAAATACATTAATTCATATAGGAAAGGAAATCAATTGTATATCAACTTTATAACTAACAAAGCGTTTAATCTCTTTGATTTGCTATCAGCAAACAATAAGGGAACAAAATTTCACATACAATTTTTTGCATTCTTTTTCTAAAAGATTTGAAGGAGCAATAAAAAACTATTTTAAATTTTTGCGAAATTCCCTCAACAATCTTCACATAATTTAGTTCTTATCTTTTCTTTACACTTGTAATGTTATCTTTGCAATGCAAAATACACACTTGACACTATTGAATTTATACACACTTTTCCCACGCGCACGATTCTATTCAATGAAACTATCTAGCAATAACCTTATCGAGCGTACTTTTAATACTGAGGGTTTTGATTAATTAGTTCTTATATTTAAGCAATTGGAAACATTGTACTGTTACAGAAACGTCGACCACAATTGCGATTAAAAACAAATGTACCTAAGTTCTTACCACAATCAATTGATAAGCCAGCGCTTTTGTGGTTTGTGAGCAGCCCTTGTTCTTTATCGAAAGGAGAAGGTTAGCCAATCAAAAGGATTTTCCAGCAAAACGCCATCCGATTCGATTGGGTCAAACGAGTCTTCGTGTTAGCATTGAAACGTTTGTTAAGCCTTAAAAAAATGTGTCAGCTTCCAATATTATACAAAGGAGCAGTTCGAACGATAAAAACGATAAAAGCAAGGTAGTGTAGTGTAGTTTACGGAGCTAATGAGATTTTGATCAATCGCACAGTAAAGTTTTCAGCGATTGTGTTTCCAAACTGAGGATCGAATGACTCAGATGACGGCCAGATTTAAGTAAAGTAAAAGTATACTGGGCGCTTATAGTCCCGTTAAGAAGCAGATAAACAAACAAAAAATTAGAAGAAAAGGAATCACTTCATCCCTCACATTGGAGAAAATAATAGCGCCGAAAAGCTATCACTTTTCTTACACAAAGAAATGAAGTAGATATGACTTAATTACTTTACAATTATTTGACATAATTTACAGCCAAAAAGCCCGTTTTAAGAATTTTTCTCTTTTAACTTTTTTGCTAGTTAAAAGGTAGTTGACTACTTTGAGCGTATCCCGGTTTTTAAACGGCCTTTGCCCTCCCTTAATACAATAAATTAGAGGCAATCAAGTGAATCCCACTAATTTTGGCAACCTATCTGTTTGTACTCTATAAAATTTATAAAAACGAACGTCCTTTTATAGTAGTTTTGTAAGTGTTTCACTTTCTTAGTATTTTTCTCCAAAAACTTTTAGATAGAAGAGAAATAGATCATCTTAGGCAACTACGCTCGCAAAGCATGAAAAAAGCTGAAAACTAGCAGTAATTAAAAGAAAAGCTTCTAGAAAGATTGTGCTTTTGTTTTTAATCTTTCTTCTTCTCTATTACAATATTTAATTTAAGCTAGTAAAAATTCCACTTCTTAGAATTAACAACTATACCATCTTCTTGAGCCACTGACTGACTTCAAAGCAAAAGGATGAGATTCACAATTCGTCTTGTAGTTACTATATTTTTATACCCGATCCCACTAGCGACAAAGGTATTATAACTTTGTTCACATAACGGTTGTTTGAAAGAGCCATACCAAAATATTCAGAATGCAAAGATAAATCATGTCTGTCCATCCGTCCGTCCATGCATCAGACAATTCAAATAAAGCTTGAAATATCTCAACGGAACGTGGTAAACATATTGCCTTACCCAGGTAGGTTGGTATAGAAAATAAGCGAAATCGTATAGTAACCACTGCCCACATAAAGGATTTATCGAAATCCAAAAACATACATACAACATTTCAATTAAAGATAATTTGCTGAAATTTGATATACAGGATTGGGTTGAAGAATAGAATACGTAGGTTAATAATTTTTTGGGGGAATGAGCGTGACACCGCTCATATAATTTGTTACCTTGATGAAGTAGTTTCGGAGATCTAAAGTGGGTGGTGCTGAAAATAATTCCACGCGTATTATTTTCTCCAACCCAATTGTAATTTTAGTAATTACCTTTTATAATAACTGAAACATACCTTAAGGAATGTGTGTACCAAGTTCCGTTGAGATATCTCAATATTTACTCGCGTTATCTGAGCAACGGACGGACGGGCAAGCATACAGACATAGCTTAATTGATTTTAGATGTTTCGTTGCCTATGACATTTATTTCTATTATAAATAATAAATATACAGTAGTTTTTTTCTAAATCTTTATTTTTAAATTTAACTTAATACATAAGCACGAAATGCAAAAAATGCATCTATGCAATTAAGAAATGCTTGCCATTGAGCAAAATATATTTTCTAACATGCAAAAAAAAAATATCTTAAACATTTGTAACAGCGGTTATGATTTTCTTATAAAACTCAATACCCTTCAAGTATACATCGGCTTGTAAAAATTCATCGTGATCATGCAGCAACACTGGCGTATTGTTCATTGGAGAAAAGCCAATAGCAGGAATGCCAGCTTGACGAATGTAACGGCTATCGGTGCCCCCGGGAAATACGAGAGTCTTGATTTTGAGCCCACTAAAGTAAAAAATATTTTTTTATTAACGAAACAATTAACTAATATAAACGGCAATTATAGAATGTGATAAAAATAATAATTACAGTTCTGTTGTAGCTTGCTTAAAAGCCAACCAAAAGGGATTCGAATTATCTATTTTTGTTGCTTCCACTTTGGGCTGCTTTTGCTGAAATATAATTTCGATACCGCCACCAGCTTCCACACACCACTGCTTTAGCTGTATTAGATATGTAAATAAAAAAGTTTGTATGTAAATAAAAAAAAAAAAAAATATTTGTTTTCGAGTGATGATTTATTTGTTTTCGAATGAATATAGTGCGCTTATGGACCGACGTCTTCATGAACGGATGCTACTGTACAAAGAAACAAAAAATTAAAAAAAAGTCTCATACTGCAACGTTGAAAACAGAAATCAATGTTACCATGGATATAAACTAAATCCCACAAATGAAAATATTATATTTTTCTATAATCTACTATATTTCATAGAAATTGTTCATTATTTTAAGAAGATATTATCTATTTCTAAGTTAACTTGTTAATAATTTCAAAAATTATTCAATCTACGCCTTGCTATTGAGAGAAAGGAAGAGAGATAGAGCGCAATCAGCTGGCACGTTTCTACGGAAAAAAAATAAAATAGCGCGAATTTCCTACACCTACACTCCGTCAATGTGAAAATTGTACGGTGACGGCAAAGCGAATTTATATAAGGTGGAGTTGAATGAACAGCTGTATTAATATTTAAAGTACTTCTTTTTGTGAAAAATATTGAACGCAAACGCTGAACTACGAGTTGTAAAAATACGCGATTTGCGCCAACGATGTTAGATAAAAAATACAACATTTACTTAAAACAAAACAACCAAATTAAAAGTAGTACATCTTCTTTAGATTTCTTTTTGAATAATTCTTATTTATTTGAATCTGCTTTATATGACTTTTCATAAATTTGAAATAAACTTTTGCATTTTGGCGTTCGGGTAGTGATTATTGACAAGTTAGTTATTCCTATTTCCTATAGCAGAATTATAAAAAAAATTAAAAATAGGAGTTTTGTTTCATTTGGCATATTCTCACCGGCCCCTTGGAAGTCAACAAAACATATCTTTGTAGCATCGTTTCAGGCCTATGCATCGCGTAGTTGCCATAGGATTTTAATTTTCGTTATACTTAATTTTCAAATCTCAATATCTTTTAAATGAATTTCTCAGTTAAAAAAAAGTTTGATGTGCTTTTTATATAGAACTTTCTGATCTTTCAATTGATTACAGAAAGCAAAGTAAAACACAAATTTTCCACAATTTTTATCCCCCCTTTCCTGACAGTAAATCTGTTGAAGGTCGTTTAGTTTTCGAAAATTTGGAAGACACCAATTAGCAATTTGGGTCAGAAAACAACTGGGATATCATGAAAAGAAAGAAATCCATCTTTTGATTTTCTTCAAATTACTGACAATTTAAAAACAAAGCATTAAAGTGAGCAGCTGTTTGAAATAAAATTGTTTCACTTATACCTACATATGTATGTACATATGTACATAGGTCACGGAGCGAAAGGAAAGTAGCAAAAACATTTGCTTGTCCACAAACACTTTTAATTAAAGCAAGACAAGAAAGTAAGAACGACAAGCATAGAAGTCCCTATTTAGTTTGGCATTAGAACAGCCGTAAAGTAATTAGGGAAGAAAGCGGGGAATCCAAATTCTGAATAAAAATTTGCTAAGAATTTGTTTTCTGTAATTAATAACTCAGTCTATCTTAAAGATCAGAAAAATCTCCCTTCCATCCGTTTTTTAAACATTAGTGCATTCAAAAGCTTTTGAGATTTGAAAATTAAGTAGAACAAAATTAAAATCCTAATAATATATAATAAATATTAAAGACACTAATTCAGACAAGACAAAAAAAGACTGCAAGTATTATTGAACAAGATTGGGTTGCTATTGTCCATGACAGCATGCCCCTGTGTAAGATATGTACATAGGTCGTGTCTGCTGTCTGCGTTCGGTGTTGTTATGTCGGTGGTTAACTGCACTATTACACTCGTTGTTGGCACTACTCACCTGCTTTGTGTAAGCGTCGTGATCGATGGTTAACGGCAAACGCATATCGAAAACAGCTTCCAACGTTGGTGGGACGACATTACTTTGCACACCGCCATTTATGCAAGTTAAATTGACTGTTGTGACATCACCAATCGTTAAAGAGCTATCACTTGCCAAACGATCAACTTCAGCTTGCCTAAATATCATTAGCTTGTTTAGTAAATAGTCCAGCTTCTGACCTACAGTATTCTCAAGCAACAACGATCCATGTCCGGCCGTGCCACTAATCACAAAACTGACGTCTAAGAAATAAAGGAATAGCATACAATAAAATTATCTACTCTGTATGTACATTGTACTTATATAAAAATCGCTTACGCCAAATGCTTCGCTCTGCATAGTAGACTAGGAAAGTTTCATCAACGGATGCCACGCCTTCGTCGAGAGAGAAACCAACATTCAATTTCTTAAAATCATTGGTCTGAACAAACACCCGCATTCCTTCTACGCCACCGATTTCCTCATCTAAAAACATTTAATAACTTTGCTAGATAGATAGGCTGCGTTCTATTTAATTTACAAAAAGTTTATCAGAAAAGTAAACTGAACTCTTAATCTATACTACGAGCTGCTGTTAATACCACCACAATGAGATTACTCGAAAGTGATAATGCACAAAAGAATAGGTACATACTAGCTAGGTACACAGAGCTTCCTTCGTTCACTTAACATTTCCATATTTACATACCCGGCACGAAAATCACATGAATGGTACGTTTCAGGGTGACACCATTCTTTTTTAGTGCACGTATCGCTGCCAAGTACTGCATGCCGACACATTTCATGTCCTGTGAACCGCGTGCAAAAATCCGTCCATCTTCATCAATATCAGCAGCGAATGGTGGATGTGTCCACTTGTCGGGAAATACCGGCACCACATCCATGTGTGAATTCAAGACAATTGTTGGCAATTCTGGGTTTTTTCCCACCCATGTTATAACCACAACTGGTTTAGTTGGACCCGCGGAACAATAAACTTCTATAGGCAATCCCAAGTCAGCCGCTTGTCTCTTCAAGAACTCCACGCATGGGACTAGGGATGGTTTTATAGGAAAGAAAAGTTTTCAATTTATCTTTGTTCATATTTACACTATTTTGAGAAGATTGACCAAAACTAACGACTCCATTCATTTAACAAAGAATGTTTCCTAACGAATGCGACACGAATGACCACGACATTTTAAATAGTTTTAGATATTCTGTTTTTGATTGTTTTATGATTGTTATTTTTTCATAAAAGTTTAACTTGTTATATAAAAAAACACTACTTTAGAAATGAATTAGAAAATTTCTAAGTTTAAAGTTTTATATCCCACCAAATTCTAGTATACCCAGCGCAACAACTAAAAACGCATCAAATACTTCTTTTTAGTATTTTGTAGATTTATTTATTAACTCTCTTTCTATAACTCATATTTTTACATTTTAGCAAAATTAAAACAAGGGAGCGTAACGGTTATAATTTTTATAAAAAAAATCAAGATTTGAAAGCCCGAACACAATATCGTAATTTATGGATCATTTTTAATTTATGAGCAAATTGCGATGAAACTATGTACTTTCGCTTTATAAAATCTGTCAATAAATTGAGATGAAATGAGGTATTTTATCATAAATCAAGAACTAAATCACGAAGACGGCAGTTTCGGCTCTAAATTTTATCGATATATGTGATCGAAATAATAATCGACAAATGTGTTCTCCCATAAGCAAATTGGACGATGTATTTTGAAATATGTATTAGCATTTTACTCCACTGTTCCTTGATTTTTACTGCATCTACAAGCATTCTTTTGAGATCGTGAATAAAAATAAGAAATTACAATAAAATTGAAATAAGTATATTAAAAACGTGCACAATCTCTTAAATTGTTTCCTTTGATCAAAGGACTAAGAAACACTGGGGCTACAGATCTGTCAAGACAAATTAGGAACGACAAGTGTAGATGCACTTGGCTTCTGCGAAGTAATTTCGACGAAAATATGTAATTTACGTTGTAGTGTTTCCGGGCTTTTATCGTTTTAATTTTCAAATTTTTTAGATCAAAAATAATTGGGATTCTTGGAATTAAACGATTGATCGTTATGATTTAATTTAAACTATATCGATCATAATAAGCGCCACAAAATTTGTCGGTAATGACAATAATAGCAACAACACCATTTATTTTCTATGATCGAAAAATATAAAACAAATAAAAATCACAATATAACGATTATATAATGATTTAAAAAGAAATAATCTAAATAAAAATAGGGTTACATTTGTATAGTATATGCCGAGTTTTGTTTTCAACTAATTCTTTCCAAAGATTTCTGTTATCCAAATAAATCAAAATAACGATTATTTTCGTCCCCTGATTAAAACGGTAGAGGTACTAAATTCTGCTTTTCAAAATTCTTTTGGATGAAAATTCTGTAAAAATCAAAAAAAAAATTCTGTTCAGCCTAAATTCTTTTGGTTCAAAATTCTGTATTTAAAATTCTGTATGATCAAAATGATGGAGAACTGAAATTCTGTATATTAAAATTCTGGAATCAAAACTATTTTCGATCAAAATGCTGTAAAAATATAACCAAATAAGCAGATAACCTGATAAGCACGCTTACCTGAATAGCACATTTATTTTATGAATAATGGAATTCCGATTTTATAGAATCAATGGTATATATACATACGTCAATTAAAGAAAAATTCAAAAATTCATTCAAAACAAAAGTTATTACATTATAATGGCGAAACAATTATTATATTATTAAATTTTTAGCAATCCGCTTTAGAAAAGAAACATGCCTTAATATAAGCCTTTTTTTGTTATTCTTTTAATTCTGTTGTTTGCTTTTACAGCCTTCTTCGTTTGACTAATATTGTGACCATTTTGAAATTTCTGAAGCTATAAATACATACAAACATATGTACATTTGCTTTATGTAAATTTGTTTTGATAATATAGGAAACCATATGGGTCAAGACAAGTCATGTATTGGCAGTATTTTGTTTTGCAAAACTCTGTATTGAAAAACCGGAAGAGAATATGGATAAATAAAAAAAGTGCGCACTTTTTTTATTTATCCATATGCTCTTCCGGGTTTTCAATACAGAGTTTTGCAAAACAAAATACTGCCAATACATAATTTTGATTTACAGAATTTAAAATTACAGTGTTCCGCAATACAGAATTTTAACAGTACAGAATTTTGAATTACAGATTTCTGAATACAGAATATTGAATACAGAATTTTAAATACAGAATTTTGAACCAAAATCATATTGTACCCAAGCCGATTAAAACATATTACTCACTGAAAAGTTGATAGTTCCTCATATTTATTATCTCCATTTTTTTTTGTTTACTTTTACTGGACCTAGTCTTGTATTCTATCATTCTTGGATTTGGAATTATTTCTCACTATAATTGTTTGATTGAATTTTGCTATGTATATCGAATTGAGAGACTGCACACAGAGGTCACGAATACCCATAATATGTTTCAGTGAACTCCTTCAAGTTCAACAAGATCGAAGAGCAAATGTTCCTCGATATTAACAGTGGATATAATCAAGTCATGGACAATCTTCACATCTCCAATTGAAATATGTAAATTATACTTACCATAGTCAACATCCGGATGCACGCTGGGTATGCGGAGATATTCACGAAATAATTCGATTTCTTGATTGTTCTTCCAAGAACTCATTTTGCCAATGCAATCTGTCACAGTAAATCATTCGAAGATATTAAGTAAATAAATTTAAAAAAAAGTTACCAGTAACTACGAACTGATTAAATAAAGATTAGGTTCGCGCCTGCTTACAATGAAAAATTAAGAAATTGCAAAGGCCTGGTTCCATATAATATGTACGAAATGCACGATTTTTTTCAGTCTCACCCCCCCAATCGGCAATACCACGTTCCAAAATATCGCATATAAATTTTGGTTTCGTCTGGCATTTCGCGCATGGACCAAAGTTCCGATTACCCTACGGTTTTGGGTATTAGATGAAAAAAATAATTAATTTAAATTTTTTGAGTCCTTATAGGGTAATCTACACTTTGATCTTTATGTGACATGCCTTAACCCTCACCAATCGGAACCAAAATTTATGGGTGATATTTTCGATTATGAAAAAAGCGAAGTATGTTCAGGGTTGAGGTTTAGGAGATCTGATGTAAAATTGTCTTTCTACATTTAAGGACAACTCGAATGTGAATATCATAAGTGATAAGTGGCCCAAGTTGAATGAAAATTAAATTTATTTAGTGCATTCAAATTGAGTTAAAGATGGAAGTATTGAATTACTGTGTGACTGTAAATTTTAACCCTCCTCTCTTCTTCGGGCAAAAAACTATGAACGAAATAATGTCACTCATCATTACTGTCTAATCCCAATTAAGAACTGGGTATATCACATCCCCAGCGGCACAACAAAACCGCAGCTATTATCAATTGTACATCAGTAAACACAAATGAATGTACTGTGTCGGAAAAATGTATTGACACAGCAAATTTTTATCACATTATTGACAATGTTGTAATACTAAATTTTTTCCCCGATAACAAAAGTTAGAAAAGAAATTTATGTTAGAAATTTCTAACATTGTACAAAACTCACATGAATTCAGCAAAGTAAAAAGGTAAAAAAAATCATCAAAATTTCAAACTTTTTAACTGAATTATTTAGAAATATGTATTTTGAGTATGCGCATGTTTTCTTATATAAAGAAAACAAAAAATGTGCGCATACGTTATGTGGAGAAAATGCCCTTCATCCGTCAGCAAAAAAAAAAAATTATGTAAGATCAACGCAAATTTTTGGTCATATTGAAAATTTTTCTAAAAATCCTGATTAATTAGTTTGTCATTTTATTTGCTGAATTTCTGTGAATTTTGTACAACGTTTGAAATTTGTGCTTATATGGCTTTAGTTATAGAATGAGTTTTTTCTTTAATAATAATCGAATGAAAGAAACCATAGAGAATAATATAAGAAAGTTTAGGGTGCCTATACTTTTTTCCGGCGCTGTACATATTTATAGAGGTGAAAGTAAATCGACGTAATAAAATGAAATAGTTTAGAAAATGAGGGATTTATACCCGTAAAAAATGTTGACAATTTTAAAGGTAAAGCTGTAATCTTTAAATAAAATAAAAAATAGAAATATCGCTTTTTTCAATAGACACTCATCATCTGCAAATATCAACGATTCTCTTCACACAATTTTATCCAAGCCTAACATAAATAAATGAACATCTATGTATATACTTATACATAGAATAAAATGAAAAAAATAACAACAATTTGGAGGCAAAATTTTAGTAAAAAAAAAATAGAAAACTTGCAGTGGCCACATTTTAAATTTTCTAGAGCAGCCTAGTGTAAAAACAAACCACAAATCGCTTTCATGCAAATGATATACTGGAAATCATTTTAGATTTACTAGCAACACTCGCGCTATATATAAACTGAATAATTTAATTTCAGCTAACGCAGTAAAATTCACAATTCACCTATATATTTTCGTAAAATTTCACTAGTTTTCTACTCAATGTATTTTTTCTTGCAAAATCAGCTGTAAGGCTTTAGCTTTACAAATAATTAAAAATAATGAAAATTTTCACACACTATATTCATTAACCGTAAAGACTTTCAACACTGAAGAGTGTACCAAATTCAACAGAGTATTTAAGTGGTTTGAAATGTTTATAAATCAGTTTATGGTAGGCATAAAAGATACACATACAAATTAATATAAATACATACATAATCATACATACATATATGTATGAGTGCGCCCCTTTGAGAAAATTATTTGCTTCCCATGGACCCGACTCGTTATGATTTGCAAATAGAGAAATGTAAATTTAAGGCGACAATGTGTGGAAAATAGGTTGTTTATCACCGTCTTTACGTTTACCAGATATCAGATTTTAAATTTGAAATCGTCTTCGCCAGCGTCGTCTTTCCAAGTGGGAGGCACGTAGTATATATTTTTATGAACATACTTACTACAAGTGAGCGTGTGAATGAGCATCCGTTGCTTCAGAGCGTAAGTTTCCCAATGTATATGGGCTAACGTTTTTCAAAAGTGCAACAACTCAAAATTTAGTAATTTTGATATTAGATGGATGGTAGGGTGCATCACCACCATTACAACAAACAACCAAAAGATTTCGGAACAGTTTTCGAAAATCAAAAAAAAAATTTTCATATTTTTATGCAAACTAATTAAGATTAAGCCGTTTTATCATCTCATGTGTTTTTGTTTTAATAAAAAAAATGTTTTTATTTGTAAAAAAATCTTTTTTCCAGCACATGTAAATCTGTACATTTTTCCGGAAGTCTTAAAACGTAATACATTTTATAATATCGGTAGAAAAACAACATTTGTTTGTTTATTGAGGCACCCAAATATATAGTAAAGTGCTTATCATAACTATACGACTGGGATTTATTGACAAGTTTCGATACTTAATTTATTTATACAGTTCATTATACAAAATAAATAAGTCTATGATTTAAACTTTGTGTAAATTTTAATAAAATTCTGCAATTTGTATCAAAATTTCATCCTTTTTTAAAATTTTTTTCGATATCCAGTTCTATAGTCCATTCAATTTTTTTTATAATAAAGTGCAAGTTTGAAAAACCTCAAAATTACATTGACTATCAATAATTTTTTTTGCTAACGGTATTGCTCATTTTCTCCATATAACGAATGAACGAATTTTTTTATATGGAAAAAATATTCACCACCGTCAGCAATTATCAATGGATAATTATAGCATGCCTAAAAATTTTCTAAAAATTCTGATTAAAAAGTTTGAAATTTTATTGCAGAATAAACTGTATTTTTATTTAAAAAAAAAAACAAAACAAATACAAAATTAGCAAGTAATAAATCAATGGTAAAAACTCTTCAACAGTCCCTGCCACATAGTTGTAGTAAGCACTCTTATACTAAAAATTTTCTGAATTTACATATTTTCCGTAATTTGCTTCGAAAACCAGTTAACGAGTTCTTCTAAAACAACATTTTTAAAATTTGCTTCAGTCCTAACTCGAATACTAATAATCCAATCGACTTGAATTGCTTTGATTATAATGAGCATTTGTTGTTTCATATAACGATCCTCCCGCTTATTTTTGAAAAAAATGATAATTCGTCACCTAAGAAAGCAACCAAATTTTAAAAAGTAATATAGATGTTTTTTTTCGAAATTTGGTTGGATATAATTTTTATGAAAAATGCCTTCTATTTTAATGTTATAATTGTAATTACCTCGCCAATTGGCAAAATTTCGACTTACAAATATGTGACTTGAAATTCTCGTCTCGTTATGGCGTAGATTAGACTTTCATGCACGTTTAATTTCTCTGCACAACCCTGATTTGCGCCCTCTGCTAGTGAAAATAACTGTCAAATTGCAGTGTAATTCGAACAAACAAGTAAAATTAAGAACAAATAATTCTCCACATCACTTCCCTTGAAGGCAAAATATTTATTAAAAAGGGCACAAGTTTTATAATTTGATAACTCTTGTTGCACTTCATTCAAGATATTCTGCAATGTCAACAAACAATACGGAGACAGCTGTTTTGAAAACCTCAAACCGCACTGTGGACAGCAATAGTTAATGAGATGATTAACTTTTGGTGTGGACATAGTTTAGCAGACGTTTTACAATTTATGATTTAATGCACTCTGAGATCAGTAATCGCTGCAGCAGTGCACTTTATTTTACGCCTATTTTACGAATCACTATCTTGACTTAAAGCTCTTTTGAAGAATGTATTCGATAGGTACATACATACATATATAAGTAAATGTGTGCACTTTGTATTTTTCTCTGTTTGGTTTTGTCTCACTTGATAATATTTTTTATGATATCGCAATAGATGTTGATTACAGGCATTTCTATTTACATACATATGTAGGTACACAATGTGATTGTTAGAAATTCTCAATTGGGTTTTATCACATAATATTTAAGAAAAATAAAGTAAGTACCCCTATAATAAAATAATAACTGACAATCATAAATGGTAATATTACAAAAATACTATTCTTAGTATGTATCTATAAATATTGAATGAATGACAATGTGCCCTCTATGAAAATACATAAATGGTAAAGCCAAAATTTATGTATGTAGCCTGAAAAAAAACTGCCGGCATTTGAGATCAAAACAAAATAAAGAGCAACAGACGCCACCTGTAAACATTTATAGTTGTGTGAATTTTGAGAGCAATCATAACAAATATACATATATGTAATGAGTATTTGCACTGAAAAAATAATGTATGCCAGCCTCTCTCGTATTATTTAGGTTTTTGTGTTTTCTTTAAAGAGATTTTCTCTTGCCAAACTCCATTTATCAATAATTTATTTTTATATTCTCAATGTGTGAAAATGGGTGCAATGAATTAATTACTACAAAAAAATATGTAATTTTTTTTTTGGAACTTAAATAACACTACTCGACAAAAAAAATCTCCAAGAATAAAATAGGCCTTTCTTAAAGTGAAATTTTCTCCTGATTCCGAATATGACTTTCATTTTCTTGTGGCAGATCTAGTTTCCGAGATATCGGCGAAAATATGAAAATTCCCATTTTTGCAGAACACTACTTCATATAGGTACGGCAAAAATTTGTATTTTTCATTTTTTCGTTTTAAACTGATGAATTATGCCTTATACTAATTCCCATAAAAATTTCTTGCCTTCTTCGCCCTCAAGTATCTTCAGTAGTTTGGCCACTATGCCAAAAAACGTTCAAAAAATGTTGAAAAAAAAACGAAATTTTTTACACAATTTCAGATTTAAACACTTTAAAATCGGAAAAATTCTATTGACGAAAAAAAGTTAGCCCTCCTATATTGTAGGTAATTTAACTACGAAAATTTTAAGCATACCAGTACAACAATCGGACGTGCCATTGAAACTATAGCCCCGTTAACTTGCAAGCGTCTATCCTACAATTTTAGTATTACTCTGATAAAATTGGCGAGACATTTCATTTGGTCACTCTACCTTAGGGTCTAATAAATTTAAAAAGACATCAAGTATTTAATTGTCACTACTGTTTGTTGTAAATTTTGTTTTGCAAATTGTAGTGCAAATTTATACATACTATATCGGTAGATGTGTTTACGAAATGGCTTGTTGCAAAAGAGATTTTAAATGTAAAAATAATCCGGATGATTTTTGCTTTATTTGCGGACATTATATTTTCGGAAACTCAGCTCGGAAAATAACTAATTCTGTCAGAGATGCATACTTTCATTATTTCGGTTTCCGTGTAAAAAATCTCGATAAATCTTGGACACCTAATTTTATTTGCGCCTCCTGTAGATTAACTTTAATGAGATGGGTATCGGGTAAAGGTCATAACATGAAGTTTGGTGTTCCAATGATGTGGACTGAACCCTTTAACCACGACCAGTGCTATTTTTGCGTGATAGACCTTAAAGGTAAAACGAGAAAAAAGAGGAAATTAATAAGTTATCCAAATGTGGCATCAGCTAAAAAACCAAAACTACATGACCATACCTTACCCATACATAGACCGCCTATAAGTTTTGAAGCCTCAAGCGAAAGTGACTCCGAAGCAGATAATTCAGAAAGTGGACAAGAAGGAGAGATCCCACATCGAGTCTCACAAGCCGAACTTAATGATTTGGTCAGAGATTTGAAATTATCGAAATTTGATAGCGAAGTTCTAGGATCTCGTTTGCAGCAATGGGGCAGCCTGGGCCCTTCGACAAGTACTTCCAAATTTCGAAATAGACACAAGACTTTCTCTTCTTTTTTTACTAAAAGTGAAAATATTTGCTACTGCAATGATGTTCAAGGTTTATTTGAAGCACTAAAATTAGAAAATAAAGTGGATGATTGGCGCTTGTTTATAGACAGTTCAAAGCATAGTTTAAAAACAGCATTACTCCATAAAGGAAATTCGTTACCGTCAATACCAGTGGCACATTCTGAGAATACTAAAGAAACTTATTTAAGCATATCAAATTTACTTGAGCTCATTCAATATAAACAATTTAATTGGAAAATTTGTGCGGACTTAAAGGTAAGCAGTTTCGGTGGTACAGTTTAAAATAAATAGTATATGAAATACATCCTAGGTTGTAGCTATAGTTCTCGGACTTCAAGGAGGTTTCACTAAATATTGCTGTTTTCTCTGTCTTTGGGACAGCCGTGCTAGAGAAACCCATTATATTCAGGAAAACTGGCCACCAAGAGCTGAGTACGAACCAGGTGCCTTCAATATCGCAAACCCGCCTTTAGTAAATCCCGAACGAGTTATTTTGCCAGCACTTCACATCAAATTAGGATTAATGAAAAATTTTGTAAAGGCTTTAAATAAGGACGCGCCATCCTTCCAGTACCTAACGAAATTTTTCCCTAAAATAACTCAAGCCAAATTAAAAGAAGGTATATTTGTTGGTCCGCAAATTAGAAAGTTGCTGAAAGACGAAAATTTTGCGAATCATTTATCATCAGTAGAAGCAGCGGCTTGGGACAGCTTTAAGCAAGTCGTTAGTGGGTTTCTTGGCAACAACAAAGATCCCAACTATAGAGAGATGGTCAAAGCCTTGTTGAAAAACTACAGTGCTATGAAATGCAACATGTCCTTCAAAATGCATTTTTTGCATTCACATTTGGATAATTTTCCCGCAAACCTAGGTGCTGAAAGTGATGAACAGGGTGAAAGGTTTCACCAAGACCTCATGATTTTTGAAAAGCGTTACCAAGGTTTTTGGAATGAAGAAATGATGGGAGATTATTGCTGGACAATAATACGGGAGACAAACCCAGAAAATTATAAACGGGTAGTTAGAAGTACCCACGTCCCTCACTATTGACCACCACGGTAAAATCGCTCAATTTGACTTTTTTAGATGTAGATATGTATGTATTTAATGTTGTTGTCGTTGTTGTTTTTTACTGAATTGCTGATTTATACTCATATTACTCAATTGAATACAGTTTAACGTGCAAACATATGTCTATAATAAAACGTTATAAAAAAATAAAAACCTAGTTTGAATAAAAATTTTCTCTATAAAAAAATTGTAGGATAGACGCTTGCAAGTTAACGGGGCTATAGTTTCAATGGCACGTCCGATTGTTGTACTGGTATGCTTAAAATTTTCGTAGTTAAATTACCTACAACATAGGAGGGCTAACTTTTTTTCGTCAATAGAATTTTTCCGATTTTAAAGTGGTTAAATCTGAAATTGTGTAAAAAATTTCGTTTTTTTTTCAACATTTTTTGAACGTTTTTTGGCATAGTGGCCAAACTACTGAAGATACTTGAGGGCGAAGAAGGCAAGAAATTTTTATGGGAATTAGTATAATGCATAATTCAACAGTTTAAAACGAAAAAATGAAAAATACAAATTTTTGCCGTACCTATATGAAGTAGTGTTCTGCAAAAATGGGAATTTTCATATTTTCGCCGATATCTCGGAAACTAGATCTGCCACAAGAAAATGGAAGTCATATTCGGAATCAGGAGAAAATTTCACTTTAGGAAAGGACTATTTTATTCTTGGAGACTAAAGTTGATCAAAATTTGTCGAGTAGTGTAATTATTTATTACTAGCTATGCCAAGCCACTACACTTAAAAAAATATTTAACTAAACATCATCATACGTTAATGCCGTTGAAAAAATTAAATTTTATTCAAGACTATTGTCTGGTTATCTGTTAATTCCCCATGGAAATCTCTTGTGTAGTTTCGGAGATAAGTGAGTTCAAACAGACAGGCAAAAAATCTAAAAATTATCCATATGTATTCTATTACATTCGCTGCATCATCTTCGCTCATTATTTTATAATAACACTGTGGAACAAATTCAGGTTAGCAAAAGTTTGGTCGATTCTGAGAGTGAGGGGTGAAAATAGAGGCTAAATTAGAAGACCCGTATCGCGGCGTTTGTTTATGTTAGTTCGAATTTTTTTTTTAATCGACCTTCGAACTTTGCAGTCAAATGCCGATTTTCAGCATATTGTTTATATGGTTTTTTGGCTATAACTCGTCGACTAATTGATATTTTATCAATCTGTTAAAGCCAAATTATGGCTAGAGACCTTTGCAACAATTAAAAAATTTTTGTAGTGCTTATGAATCAAAATGTTGGACATTTTTTTTCATGGTTTTTGAACATATTTTCCACAAAACTAAGTCTTTTTTGCTTGCTGTTTGATCTATAATATGTATGATTCTCAGTTTCTTCAATAAATTTCATTTGAAAAGAAAACAATCATAACACAAAACTTGCGTTTCCCAGCTTAATATTAATTTAATTCTCATTTCTTATGTACCAATTTTTTTAGTGTTGGTTTTGAAGAAACATTGAAAAAGAAATTATAAAAATATGGAAAAAAATATAACTTTGAAATGTTAGTTATGAAAAGTTTTAAGTAAAAAAATTAAATAAATTAAATTAATGATTTGGCCAGTTGCCGTTTAGCAGGCGGCTGTGGATCAACATCACCGCTCTCTCTAATATCTTGGTCATCGTCATCATCATCAGAAAGGTCGATAAATTCGTCCAACAGATATTCTAGAATTTCATCTTTGCCTTCCCCTTCTTTCTCTTTTTCCTTGTCTTCCTCTTCTTCAAAGGTGTTTTTATACCACCAACAAATTTCAGCGAGTATTGCATCTGGAGATTTCTTTCCTCTTGTTGTTACAAATATCATTTCATCAGTTTTGTTAGAAAAAAATAGCATTATCATGAGAAAAAGTGTTTATGTGAATATTATAGGGAAAATTAGTTTTTAATTTTAAAAAAATATATATGTACATATATATATATATTATATTTTTGTATATATATATCTCTTTAATTAAAATCTTTATTATTTATCTTTAAACAAATTTGAAATAGATATCGAATGCTCTATTTACAACTTAACTAGACAGAGCAGACGCAACGAAGTAGTACGTTCGTTAACTTTCGGTAGTTTTTGATAGTCCTTTAAAAACACAATTTAGCTACATATTGCCCTTGGCATATTTGTAAAAAAAAATGTTCTTAAAAAATTTCTTTACATTCTAACACAATGAATAAATATTTATACAATTTGTTCAATTTGAATTAATTAAAATTCAGTATTTTCTCCGTATGATAGTTTGTAAAAAATTGCTTTTATTTAATTCGTTTTCTTTTACGCAAATAAATGAAATTTCTTCCTACGAATTATTCACAGATGCAAAACTCTCCTCTTTAAAACGGGGCGCCAAAATAGCTCGCTATTCTCGCGAGAACCCTTTCTCGTGCATTGTAAAATGCGTCAGACTCGCCAGTCTCTCAATATTCAATGTGATAACATAACTAGATTTGTTACATTAATTTTACACTACATATCCTAACCCATTATGTATTCAGTAATCCAAGCAGCCAAATGAATCAATTTTAGAGTCTTATATTTCTCGCGAAGATCGCTTCTTGTGTATCGAGAATCTTGTAAGGCTCGCGAACTCCTCAATACACAATTTAATTGCATCCTGTACGCGCGGTATTGTACACATTTTGTTACTTTGCACTTGTGCCTGCTATTGTGTAGTATGGTATGTTTCAAATGATCATTCCGGCAATACATACATATGTAAGTTCTAGCTCACATATTATGGTTAGCATTTTTCAACCTAAAGGCATACTCAGTACTCGCCTTGAAAAATACTCGGCTCAAAATGTTTAAGTATATTTCAGTAAGCTTAGAAATTTCATTAAATTCAACAGATTTTAATGACTAAAATTTCTTAAGCCTGCTGTCGTAATTAATAATTAAAATTTATTTATTTTTTGAGCAGGCTGCAACCCTCCCCGAAAGTATTTTCAGAATAAAACTTTATTAGCTCGCCTTCGTTTGAGATTCATATTTCAATATTTAATTTATTTATTCTATAATTTTGGTTAATTTTTTAGATAGGTGAGGACCCTCTTCGAAAGTATGTTTGAAATTAAACTTTTAGTTTGACACTCATCTTGTAAAATTTTATTTAAGTTATTAATTTAACTTAATTTATCTTTAAACAGATGGAAACCTGCTTTCAAGACATATTGGAAATGAAGCTTTATTAAATCTCTTTCGTATGATATCCCATTTTATGCTTTTAAACAAGTGGCAGATATCTTTAAGCCCATATAATGGACTATGTGTATATCCCAAATTTTATCCAAATCAGTCGAGTTTCTTGTTTATTATAAGTCTTTTAGCGCTAACTGCCTTCTTTTATATGTTAGTCTGGGCTATAAGCTATTTATGTTTCAAATTTTATACAAATCCATCCAGCCGTTTTGTCGTGAAACGGTAACAAACATACTCCCACACAAACTTTCACATTTATAATATTGTGGGATAACTACATGCGGAGTCTTATAAAAACCTTAGACAGCAGCACAATCTACGAGTAGAGCCTTATAAAACCTTTATAAAACCAATTGTTATACATACATACTAACTCATTCAGGCAACAAATTATAAATATCTACAACGCTTGAACGAGGATGAAAAAAGTGTCTTCAGTTTTATCAAATCTTTGTTAACAATCTTAGGAATGAAGATTAAGATTTATACTTGTAATCCCATAGCCATAGATATATGTTGATACACATATGTACATGCATACATGCATTTATACGTATGCGCTAAATTGAAAATTATTTGCGAAAAGCTTATCCGAAAACATCAGAAACTAAACAAACCAGTTGCAAGAGTAGTAGTAAAATAAGGGGCACATAAATTTAAATGAATTAACTAAGTAAACTTGCTGAAATTGTTCTACTTTATTCGTTGATGCATTTGATCTTACCTTCGACTGATAAGTAAATGGATACGTTTGTATATATGTACAAAACCCAGTAGTGAAAATCGTTGCAGAGTCACCACCAACATGTCAACAGCCGCTGGACTAAATCGTAAATGATCTTGACGTCGTTTACTTATTGGTACCAGTAGTGACTTCGGTGATTTTGGCATTCAGGTGGCAAATATTTTTATTAAAAGCAAAAATGCAGCTTTGCCGCTGTCGGAACAATCGTTGGGTGTGTAGTTGTAGGTTCGATTCTGGGGCAGACCAATTTTGTCTTTATTTCTTAAATAGTGCCAAATTTTTTTACGCAAACTAGTCTCTCAGTTTCAGATATACATATCTAAATGAAGATGTGTTTCTATAATGTACTAATCATTTTTCGGAACCGACCAGATCGGACATTATATAGCTACTACACAACTGATTGTTCAGATATGAGGTTTTCCATTATAACTCCTACACCAAAACAGCTAAGAACTTGGAATTCGGCAATCCTTTCCCATATTATTTACGAAAAGTGTGTAATGAAAATTATTAAGATCTGATTATTATAACTTATAGTATCGATCAACTGATTGATCAGATATGAGTTTTTGCGTTATAACTCTTACACTAAAGCAGCTTAGGACATCAAATTTGGCACTCCTTGCACCTATAACTAAAACAAAGTATACAATGATAATCACCAGTATCGGATTTCTATAAGTTATGGTTCCCATACCACTGTTTATTCAGATATTAGATTTTGCTTTAAATCTCCTATATTTAGACAGTAAGATCCGAGAAATTGTGTAGGCCATTCACTTATCCATCACTTATATCCCTTACCAGGTCTAATGAGAAAATCATCAAGAATAGGTTCTGTTTGGAGGCTTTAACATTTAAAGCTTTCCTTGGAATGCGATTGAGCCAACTGGGGCTAAATTTATAACTAGAAAATTTCGCTGCTACAAAACATCAAGCAGCGATTGTTGGTTATTGACGAGTTTTTCCTGCAGGCAGTATAAGGGAAAAAACATATGAAACCACCTACAGTGACCATGGCGGGATATTTTGTAGCTCTACCGCTTAATATCATTACGTTTCCATATGTGTCTTTATCTTTTAATTTTTCTAGAAAAATACAATTTATTTTATCATAGTTACTTTATTTTATTTTTGTGTATTTCATTTTGTATGAGAAAAATAAATAGTGCTTTAAAATTTGATATTTTCTTACGCAAACAATGCAGTAGCTTAAATACAATTTTTATCTATTCATGAAAGGTGTGAAGGCTTAGGTTTCTTCACTTTTTTTATTATTAACAAAACAAAAAATAATTTCATTCAATTAACTAAGTCGAATTTCCACCGTTCCATTCCCGAATATCTTGGATTATAATGCAGTTTTATCTGATTTCAGTACAATCACATTGCTATGAGGAAAATTAGGTTCCTATTTACCTTCAAATATTAAACAAATTTGGAAACATGTTTTTATAATCATATTTGTGTCTATAGTTTATAGTTGAAAAATAACAATATGACTATAGATTTTTGGAAAAATTTGGCACATATTTTTCTACGACTTTGAAATCCATTATCTATTACAAATAAGTATGTTTTTCACTATTATAAATAGAGAAAAAAAATGTTTAAGATAATGCAATTCATAATTTTCACACTGATTCGAATAAAATTCTTGTGTGGAGTAGCCTTCTTACTAGACTTTCCTATGAAATTATATTCGGTCCTAGGACTGATTTGAGGAATTTAATTTTAGTTGTATGATCTATGCCATTGTCACCATGTGAGTGGTGATCTCTGAAATGGCAGCTATAGCTTCCACCGTTTTTACTTCAAAAAACAAAACAAAAAAAAACATAATGTATAGATGTTATAGAGTAATCAATATTGGTTAAATTTGAAAAAAGAACCCTACAGAAGCCGAAGCTATCACACGGAATCACTATCTTATCGTTCGAGAATAATAATTACTCCCGTTTACTTATCAGCTTTGACTTTGTTGTACTCTGTCTTAGGAGATAGGTGCCGCTTTCCGCCAAATGTAGTTTGAAACTCTACTGGTACTCATGACGTCATGGATAAATCATTGATGCTGATGTCACCAAAAAAAGCTTGCACTACTGGGTATATAGGAATAAACATACATATATACCAGTTTGCGTACAAAGCAACCCAGTGATCTACTGACTTATCGAATTCTCAACGGAGTTGTCAGCCTGTTTGAAAATGAGGCGTCGTACAGTAAAGTGAATGCGAAACTTTTAGCAGTAACAGGGTTGATTTTTTTGATTTTTGCCAATTGAGGGGGTACCAAGCGGTTATCAGTTACGTGTGCAAAATATGAAAGTTGAGTAGATATTTCGCTCTTGGTTGAAGTTCTGTCAATTTTGGATTAAAACCTCATTACTGATACTATGTACTTACCGCCAGACTCAGAATTCATCGGGACCACCGAAATTACTAAAAAATGATCACTTTCCATTCGTTCTACCAACCCATGTGTGTCCTACAAAACTCTAACTTTGCCTCCTTCGCATGAACATTTAATGGTGACTTTTTTAAGTTCCTTGGGGACCGGACACTTATAACCAAGGCGAATTTATAGAAGGTGATGGCATAAGAGCAGCTGATTTGACTTTTTTTTATTCACCTACATGTATTTTGTTTTTGCTTTGCGTATGCGCTTTCAAAAGCCGTAAAAGCAAAAACAAAATGTATTTAAATTTTGACAACTCTTACGCAGAAACAAAAACAAAATACATAGGAATTTTGTAGTTGTATTTATAACACCACCTTGTATGGATTCGCCTTGCTTATAACTTTTAATTATTTTTCTTACACTGGAAATGCCACAATTGAAATCACTTTTCACTTTTATTTTGGCTACAGAGCCAATAGAATTGGAATTAGCCAGTTTCAAAATGCAAAGTCTTTCTGTTTTTTAGCGTTTTTTGGATTTCGTAAAAATGTGTAGACGGCATTTACACTTCTATTAATCTTGAAAGTAATAGTTTTGCGCAGAAATGTCTTGACCCGCAAAAGCTTACATTTGTGATCTTCCTATATCCAAAAGTGCATTTGCTCGTCCCAAATTCACTCTCAGAAATATAAAATTATCTATTCCCGATTTTTTTCTAAGATTGCAAATTACAATTTATTCGTTAAGTGATTACTGAAGTAAACTTGACAAAAGAATGAATGTCTATGATAACTATGATTTTGCTATCTAAGCTACATATGTTACTTCACACATTTATTACGATCTCCAATTTGTCTCCCTCATTTAAAACCCGTAATATGTGAACCAGCATCTTAACTGATTGCCAAATAATCACTCACTTTAACGAGACTAAATTAACTAACTGCGGAACTGATGGTATTCATCATTGGGCAGATCGTAAATACAAAATTAAATGTAAATTACAAATTACGAGTAGCGTTGAAACGCAGCTGAAAACTTAGTTCAGTGTATCGTAAACTGTCGGCGTTGATCGCTGCTTTATCTCACAAGAACATGGCTATGAAAGCAAAGTGGGAGGCCGATGAAGAGATAGAATATTTCCGAGAATATCTCCGAATTCCTAGCGTACATCCAGATCCTGATTATGGTAACTTTAGAACAATATATAGTACATACATATGTAGTTAGTTACTAGTTTGTCTGAAATCACATTTGGTTCCATGGTATTTACAGAGCCCTGTGTTGAATTTTTGAAACGACAAGCTAAATTGCTTGACCTACCAATACAAGTGCATTATCCAGCGAATGATCGTAATCCGGCAGTAATCCTAACATGGCAAGGCAGGGATCCGTCGCTACCAGCCATACTTTTGCACTCGCATATGGATGTGGTGCCGGTATTCCCAGAGAATTGGTCGTATCCACCATTTGGTGCTGAAATGGACGAGGAGGGTCGAATATTTGCACGCGGCACACAAGATATGAAATGTGTCGGAATGCAATATCTAGGCGCAATTCGTGCACTCAAGAAGGATGGAGTAAAATTTAAACGTACAATTCATATATCGTTTATTGCAGGTATGATAAGAAAAATTTAAGTATGCAAATCATTTTGATATACTATGCATATTGCATTGCATACATATGTATGTACATATGTATGTATGTAGATTAGACTAAGACGAGAAAAAAGTTCTATAATTACACTTCTCTCCTTCTAATTGTAGTTTGAAAGTTTACATCGAGAGTATCTCAGCGTCAAAGGAATTCTCTCCCATAAAAAAGCAGTTTTCCTTCTGCCTTTTTTGTATTCGAGCGCACTAGTACCCAGTGTGTTATAATTTTGTTCACATAACGGTTGTTTTTAATAGCCTAAAGCAACCGATATACTTAGATATCGTATAGTCCAAGAATGATAGAATACAAGCTACAAAGGTACAGTAGAAGAAGCAAATAACTATTGAAAGTTTTGTTAGAAATCTGATAAAAACCACCACCTCTCATATAACGGTAGTTTACAAAAGTCAAAAAGAATGCGATATTTTCGTAACTGTAGAAGATAATTTACTCAAGTGTTATATATGTAAGGGAGTGGGTTGGAGAAACAAATGCGAGGTTTAATGGGAGGATGGACTTTAGAAAAAATAGGTATTATCCGAAACTACCTAACCAAACTTTACCAAATTTGGTACAGACTCTGCAATTCAACTCAGTAAACAAAATTTTGTAAATTATGGAAATCGAGGAAAACACGCCCACGTCTTATATAACGGTATTTTACAAAAAAAAATCGTGTATTCCAGTGACGATAAAAGGTAATTTGCTCATATTTGGAACACAGGATTGTGTTTTTTTTGTTAAAAATGGATGTGGCGCAGTTAGCTTAGAGCAAATAGATATATTTTAGAAAATACTTTGTCAAACTCTAGCACACTTTGCATTTCAACTCTGTAAGCATAATTTATGTAACGGTATTCAACAAAAAATTAACAAAACTCAAAAGTACTTTTTCAAACTCCACCTAATTTTGTGCACACTTTGCGCCTATCTCCCATCTAACGGCAATTTACAAAAACTCAAAATATTACATATTTTACTAAATCATGTAGCAAATTCTTCAAACTAAGTGTGGTTCATTAAAATCATACTTTTTTTTAATTGAACGATATTATAGTTAGAACATCTTCCGTATGTTTCAAATAAAATCAAGCGCTGGGTATTTAATGTTCAGTTTCACCCTAATCTTCTTTAGTTGTTCATTCAAAAATTCAATTTCAAAGTGAAACATAACATTTGGTAGTTATTTTCAAGAACTACTTATATTGTATTTTCCTATATTGATCTAAAATACATCTCCACCAATCTCAGTCTCAATAGCATTAAAAATATTATCAAGCGATGCAGTTTATTAAGTTAATCAGAAGAATACTCATGTATGTATGTATGCATGTATGTATGTATGTTTGTATGTAGTTGGTTCAGTATATTTGCTTAGAATTAAAGGTATAGTTCGAATATGCCATATACTTTCTTTGAAAATGCAAAAGATAGGTCCGCCCTAAAATACATATGTACACACATATACTTATATATACATATATACATAGGTATATAATAAAATATGACAGTTATTCATATTAATTAACTTATAGAGCTACAAATGCATTATCACCAGAAATAGTGCAAAGCATAGATGGAACATTAGACTCTGAAGAGATTATTCTTAAAAGAAAACTGCCGCATCTTTGAAATAATTAGCGTATGTGCATACTGCCATTTCAAAATAAACGTAACAAGCTTCATGTGCTTTTTCCTAAAAAAAAATGACCACTGTTATTTATTTGGCCAGCACTGTATCTAATTAAAGCGCAGATTTTACACGTTGAATAGTATTATTACTATTATTAAAAACGAGTTTAGACTAAAATATTTGAAAACAAATCCTTTGAAAACCTGCATATCAAATTTGGAAATAGTCGAATTTTTTTTGGTAATTGCTTCCTTTATATTCATAAAAATTTGTTTTTTTTTTGGTTTGGGTGTATACGGTAGAACTTGCCGAGGTCTTTCTCAACCGACTTCAAGTACCTTAAATATATTCTAGACAGAAAGCTCCAATGGAAGCGGAACATCGAATACCACTCCAGGAAGCCCATCATCGTCGTATACGCTTGTAAGACTTCTATAGGCAAAAAATGGGAAGTAAAACCACGCATAGTACTATGGATGTACACAGCCATTCTCTCTTGAAAGAGCTAAGATTCGGACCTGCAAAAGTCCTGGAGAGGAATGAATGGGAAGGTGCCATAGGCCTCAACATAGAGTCGACGGCTATCTACACAGATGGTTCGAAACTAAACGAAATAGTGGACAGCGGAATTCACTCCAATGTATTTGCAATGGACCTCTATTTTCGCTTAAGCTTATCACTGTAGCGTTTTTCAGGCAGAGCTAAATGCCATAATGGTGGTTGCTCGGTGGCTGATAGTGTCAAGTGGCTGATAGTGATGATTACCAGGCAAGTTTGGCCAAAGGTTGACGTCAAGCGATCAAAATCTCTCATTCGCCCTTGTCTTAAACTAATGGTCGGGGTAATAACTGGACTGGCCTTATACATGGGAAGAGATTGGGATGGCTAACCATCGCAGCTGCAGAGACGGAAAGGAAGTGGGAAGCGTCGAACACTATATCTGCCACTGTCCCGCCCAAAAACAATTTTTCAATAAGTACTTTCTAGATTATTTGGCCGAACTCAGCTCGCCGAGCATTCCCGATTTTATGTGGTACGTAAGGCGCACTTTCAGCTTCTAAGGAAAGGAGCCTACGTGTGCCTCCGTGGTCTTCCTCGACGGGAGCCGCTCTAACCTAACCTAACCGTCATAACCTCTGAAGTCTGCGAGACTCCATCTCGCAAAATATATTGTTTAAAATGTAATTTTTCAATATATTTAATGACTATAGTTAAGTTGAAACAATTTGGAAATATCGAACGAAATTTTTAAAATTAAAAGGGTCAGTCATTTAAAAAATATTTTACGGAAAAATTATGAAGTTAATCAAATTTAAACACTTTGACTGATGGTTTTTCCAAAGATACCCATATACTACGCCAACCTGCTCTGAAAATGTGATTTGTATAAGGTTCATAACTTCTGTGAAAAAAATTACGATGTTGGTGGAAATGCCACTTTTTGTTACAAAGTGATGATGATTTCCTGTTAGAAAATCGCCTTGATTTTTTTATTTTTTTTTCCTTTGCTGCTGGCAGTGTTGAGCATTTTCTCCACATAACGAATGTCCGAATTTTTTTTAAAGCAGTCATAATCAATAGCATATGGGTATAAAAACCGAAGTTTACCACAGCTGAAAATTGTTATTACATCTTGTTGTGAATTACGGTATACTTTTTTATTTAAAAAAAACTGGCGGCCCGGAAAAAAAGTTCAAATCTTTAAAAGTGACAGAAAACGTTTAACATTTAGATTTTTTTTTCCATAATTTACTAGTTCAACAAACTTAATATGAAAGTATTGAATTATCACATATGTACATACATATTGTAATGTTCAAAATCATATAATATACACATGGTTTCCAAAAAGGTGGCATTACGTAGTTCCTACATTTTTGGCGAAAAGCCGATGGCAGTTGGCATTATCCTCCTTTTAAGCAAAGAACGTAGATTACAAATAAATTACATCATTCCCACCGCTCCTCTAACAGAAAGTCTCGTCCGATTTCACCATAACAGAACTAATTTGACCTTTGCTGATTGATATTAGAATCTGATTAGGAATGTGCAATTGTGGTCTGGTGTGGTAAAATCAGACGCGAGTACTTTCCATAGGAAACGAAACGCGATGCAACTTCTTCGTTATCAACGTTCTTTGCTTTAAAGTATAGGGCCAGTTTTTCAATACGAGTTTAACTATGGTGAATTTCTTAAACTGAATCAACCCTACCATATTAGCCGTTTAAACTTACAGTTGTAATCTAGCTTCTTTGTTACAGTCCTATGCTGATACATTGACAAAATTCTTGTCATCATTAGAGTTCTGAAAACCATTTGTGCTCATAGTTTTAGGCGCAGTAAACATGACAATTGTTAGGCTGGTGAGTTTTGTCAGTTTATCAGTATAGTGCTGTTAGTTTAACTATAAAACTCCCACTGAAAAACTCGTCCTTAAGAATCAAATACGGGATATATGCATTGTAGCTGGATTTTTGCAGTTTTCCGTTAATCAGAAATAAAATTTTGTATCTATTCTATGTATGTATAAAGAAAACTTTATTTATTCATTTAGATGAAGAAATGGGTGGACGTTTTGGCATGCGCCCATTTGTGCATACTGCGGAATTCAAGTCATTAAATGTTGGGTTTTCACTGGATGAGGGCCTGGCCTCACCAACTGAAGACCTGCCCGTCTTCTATGCCGAGCGTAGTGTATGGCGTAAGTAATCAATAATTCATTTGTGTTTCTTTATCAATTCAAGTGGGGTTGTGTAAATGTTCAAAAATAAAAATGGACTTTTAGGTATATATTTTCAGATTTCTGGCACAGCTGGTCACGGTTCATTGCTCTTGAAAAACACAGCTGGCGAGAAGCTCTGCTATATTGTTAACAAAATGATGGCTATGCGCGAACAGGAATTGCGAAAATTGGAAAATAATCCCGAATTGGCTGTCGGCGATGTGACTACAATTAATTTGACACGTCTTGGTGGTGGTGTACAAAGTAATGTTGTGCCGCCTTTACTGATGGTGTGCTTCGATGTGCGTCTTGCAATCGATGTGGATCAAAAAGAGTTTGAAAATAAGGTAAAGCTCTGCAAACATTGGGAGAGTACTCCACAAAAAAATTTTTAATTACAATAATTTATTTATTTCCTAATACACAGCTTCATCAGTGGTGCAAAGATGTTGGTGGCGGTATTGAATTAGAATACGAACAGAAACGCCCACGTGTTGCGCCCACTCCAACCGATAAGAGCAATCCATTTTGGGTGGCATTTAAGAGTG
Source organism: Anomoia purmunda (assembly GCA_951828415.1). NCBI lineage: Eukaryota > Metazoa > Arthropoda > Insecta > Diptera > Tephritidae > Anomoia > Anomoia purmunda. The sequence continues at coordinate 43,754,866 of OX639995.1, forward strand.
CCACTGATGAATTGTAAGTTATTACCAAATTAACATTTCATTATCTAATTAAACATGCGCTATTCGCTTTTCGCTTTTTAAGGGGCTTAAAGATTTCAAAACAAATTTTCGCTGGCGGCACCGACAGTCGTTATATAAGAGAAGTTGGCATACCCGCTTTGGGTTTCTCGCCGATGAACAATACGCCAGTTTTATTGCACGATCACGATGAATTCATAAAAGCCGACACCTATTTGTGCGGGATTGAGATTTATAAGAAAATTATTGCAAAACTAGCAGAAGCTTAGCGTTATTATTGTAAAAAGGATGTATGTATGTACAAATGACGTATGTGATTATTATAATAAACTGTTTAGATTTTATCAATATTATTAAATACAAGCAAATATCTGGTGTACTTTGTCACTTCTTAAAAAGTACAACTTATTAAATTTTATGTATTTGTGTACTGAAACAATTTATTTAAAAAGACTTGGGTTCAACTTTAAAATATACAAATGCACATTAGGGTGCCTCAACAAAAAATGTTACGGGTTTTCCAGCGGAAGTAAAAAATTGATTGTGTTTTAAGACACCCGCCAAAAAATTTCGAAAAATATTAAGATTTACGTGAGCTCGATCGAGTTGAAAATTTTGTTTATAAATAAAATTAAAAGGTCTGCTTAAAAAATTTGAAAACTTGTTGAACGGAATCTTAATAATGAGATTTGGGAAAAAAATTTAGAACATGTTTGCAAAGAAATAAAAAGGGTGGGAAAATATTATTATTATTATTATTTATTGGAGAAATAGACAATATTAATCTAATAAAAACTATGAACATAATTTTTTAATTTTTGTTTTAAGTCACCTCAGACCGTAAAACAGTTTAAGCTTAAAATTTTAACTGTTTCGTGAGTTGAAGTGATTTCTTTTTAATATAAAAAAAAACTATTTCTTTTTATATAAAACCTAAAAATGGATGCCATTTCAAATCGGCACAGATCACCTAAATCTTCGAGCGAATTTCTGTCATGAAAAAACTTCTCACAAAAATTATTTACCGTTCAGAGTCGACGTAGAACTGGAGTACCTTCAATTTGTGTTACAATAGCCAGAGGCTTTGGTGGATGCTTTAAAATATAATAAAGTTTGTAGCTTCGATGCATAGAGAGTAGCGAATTTTTTTGGATCAAAAATGATACACAGAAATGTAAATATTCTTCAAAAAAGTTAAAAAAAAAAATAAATAAACATGCCACTAAATCGTCTTTCGCAAATGTTTCATTTGAAAAACAACCGAGGGGTATTGGGAGAATTTTCAATATTTTAAATAGCTAATAGTTTGGAAAAATTTTGGTAATTAAAATACCTTTCACCTTATGTGTATACTTGTATATATGTATATTATATATACTTTCCGAGAAAAATAATGCCCATTCCTCATAAAAACCATATATTCCTTTAAAAAATACGTAATTAATTATATGTAAAAATATATTTGTCAAATAGTCCATAAAAATATCTTTCATTTGATTATAATTTGTTGCCACAAAATTTTTGGCTCGTGATATTTTAGGGCAAGTTTGCAATCAGATTAATTTTTGAATCTACCAATTTTTTAATTCCTCGAATATAACGCCACGCCGTCTGCTTTAATTTTGATGCAATTTAAAAAACAAAAAGCATTTAGAAATGTCGGTGTACAATTTGCGTAAACTTTATAAATTATTTAGCAAATATCATATATGCGATTACATATGTACATACATGTATTTATATGTACATATATGTACTTATGGACAGCCACCACGGTGTACTGAATACTGAAGGTGACGCCTTTAGAAGTACCGCTACTTTGGTTTTGCCAGGTTTGACAATTCTCAACTTCAACTAGACAAAGCTTTTTTCACAAATTAAGAAAAAGAGACACTTTTTTTAGTATTTTGCGAATTTATTTATTAAATGTCTGCCTATAAATTCATATTTAACACTTTAGAACAATTAGAACAAGTTGTTCAATTTTCTCTCTCCCGTATTCTTGTTTACTAAAGGCGAAATCTGTCATTTCACCGCGGGAAGGCGCAATCTTGTATTCTATCATTCTTGGACAGCCACATGTATTTTTGTTTTATCTTACAAAAGCGTCGTGACGTGACGCAAACGTCAGTCCAATACTTTGGGAACCACATCGTTACACACATTCCCCATATAATCAATTTTAAATAATATAAGTATATATGTATGTAAGTATAGATGAAAGTACTCACATTTATATACGCGCGTTTATGAACGTGAAGAGCAGCATCTATTTAAATTACGACACCTGACGCTTGGCACAGGCACCTGGGACAAATCTGAATATTTCACATTTGATTGTCCTTTCTCATTATTATAACATTTTTACACATGAGAACTGAATAAATATCACAATTAACTTCGCAAAGCTTTATTTGATATTGTCAAAAACGCTATTGGAAAAATGCAGACAAATTTTACAGGAATTCGGAAGCGGAACCCTCAACACAGTTCCGGGACTGAGAGCACTTCAACAATAATTTGATTTTCAAATATGTATGCAACAACTGAAACTTCGTACCTATTTTATTCGGCTTGCACAAAATTGATTATTCAACACATAAAAGTTTATATTTATTAGATTTTTTGAAGTTTTTCGATATTGAATTTAAACATTTTTTCGTCATTTGCGCGCTCTTCCTCTTCCTGATTATCTTTCACAGTACTACTCATGCAATCGATAGGGTTTCATCGAGCTTAGCAGAAACTAATACTTTGTTTCCATTAAGCAAAATATTTGACGACGAAATATGTCAAGAAATACCAATATATTGACGTTTTATAATTTTCCATTTGCGTGCTGGAGGAAATTGAGAGAGCAAAATGACAGCTCACTTTACTGCTCACCTGGAATTGTTCTAGAATAAATGAAGTGTGTACTTTTTGCGGTCTTCTCGTGCGACATCTCGCTTGCTTCATCAAGTAAGCGAGAATTTTAGGCAGATGAAGAACGCCCGGTAAGCGGGCTCTCGCTTGCTTTCAACTGACATGTTTGTAGTTTGACAGAAAAACCTCATGTCACGAACCTTCTTTCTTGACGACGTGTTGCAAATGAAAAAGTATGCTTCCATAAGCACTGTGAAGAAAACTCTCTCCCCACTTGACAGAACAAAAATCAGCAAGCAAGCTAGAATTTGAAGCAACTGGGTATTTCAAATGAAAAACTCACCCTGCTGGCACGCTTGATAACGTACGTTCTTTGACAAAGCCTAGTTTTGCACGTTTTTTTTCTGCGGACATGGCAACGCTGGCGTGTGATATATTTCAAACGAGGCGGCAACATCATTCTCCACTCGCTGAAGTTGCACATATGTACATAGACGTCAGATCTGAGCGTTGTTATATACATTTTTTTGTCGTCTGCAAAGACGGATTAATTTTCTACTTCGAAGTTAAATCAATTTTTTTAAGAATTCTGTGCTTTAAAAGTGATTATAAAGCAGTATAAAGGTGTAAAGTGCTGAATTAGTTCGGGCAATAAAACACACAATCACCGTATTAGGTAACGATAACACATTATCCCAGTCGAAACGTAAATACAAGGCATACGGGCGTCAGGTCAAACGGTAGCCAAATTAAGGAACAAAGCTAAAATGGTGTGAAAATATTGCCGGAGACCGGGTTTTTAGTGTGCATCGGTCGTTTTTAGCAAAGTGTTTTCGTTGATTTATCGTTTTAATTTTTGAAATTAATTTAATTGGAATTGTGTTGGTTTCAAGAAATCCCTTCGATTTTTCACAATTAATACATTTTATATATATATATATATATATATATAGTTACCTACATATAAACGAGTATATAAACAAAAGCTAAGGTAAGTTGATTTATATATATATACATATATGCATACATAAGTACTTCCTTATTTACTAAGCAACGTTAATATAGTATATAGATACAGATATACGTAGTATATTTATTTATGTAAATTTGTAATATTAGGCATATAAATGCATGCATGCTATATAGCAATACGAAGTCATTTATTTTCCTTGTGTTTTTATTATTGTTTTCAATGTCATTGACTTCATGCAGTTGTTCCTTTAGGTGGGCTTGCAAGCGGCCATCACAAATCTTAACCTTGTTAATAATAAATTTCAAGATTTTGCCTAGTATTCTGTTTCATCGTTTGCAAGTGTTTGTCCATTTTATTTACACCATTAAGATACATTTTTCCAAATTATTATTATTTCAAAATTATCTCACTAAATACCCATGAAACATGTATCTTCGTCGTCGGACCATAAGTAGAGGAGGGTTAGATGAGTTAGTTTGGCATAGCTCGTGAATAGTTGATTAATATAATGAAAGTAATCTTCACGTTTTTAATATGCCGGGGTTATTTCTGGATAAATATGAGATCCGCTTACTACAATTACCTGGGCCATAACAAATACAGATATAAAGTAACGCTAGATACATGCTGGTGTGGCCTGTTGTTGTTGTTGTTGTTGTAACGGTTACTCAAACCCAGCGAGATCGGTTCAACCATGGTCGTTATCACCAAATTCATCTAGGGGGAGGCCCAAGAAACACGCAGTTTCGACAGGGTCGGCCCAATGAGAAAGGGGGGTTAGATGAGTCGGGTTTAAAGGGCATGTGAAAAAGTGAGCGGTATCGTGCGAGGAGTTATCACATGCCGGACACACATTCATTATTTCTATGTTGAATCTGGACAGCTAGGAGTTTAACCTGCTACAATATCCTCTGCTATGGGTGGTGGTTTGACCCCGAGGACGGCATTCACAGGGCGAGAGCTAATGAAGGTTGTGATTGTGTCTCGGTGAATGTCATATCCAGTGGTTACCTATAGTAAAGGGATCTCGTCCAATGGTTCATGCAGATGCCTTATGACGTGCATAGGATCTACCTCTGTTGTGAACGAATATCCATTTGTGAGCCGGTGGTGGTGTCAAAGATAAATTCTTGAAACCCCGGATTATTTTCCCATAATTGAGTTACCATTAATGGGGATATACATACATACATATGTACATACAAAAATCCAGCGCAGGGCTTTCGCTGTCAGTCTCATGTACCTAAATCAAAAATTTTTTTTTGCGCTTTAATAGTTATTTTCAGCTTAACTATCGGTTGTTATATTTGAGGTATTTTGTTAGTAATAAATTAAGACAGTGATTGTAACTGTAACTATTAGCTTTTTTCAATAGCCAATAATTAATTGTTATTTTTGTACCGAAAAGTTTTCAGCCAAAAATAAAAAATGAAATTTTACTTTTATTTTTTTCGGTGAAACAAGTTATAATTAAAAGTAGATTAAAATTTAACTTTTATTTTTTCCATCAAATATATAAATTAAAATATGAATTTTATTTTTTCGGTCAAAATAATCAGCTTTTAATTTTAAAATTTGACTGAAAATATTAATGTCAAATTTAACTTTTATTTTTTTTGCAAAACAGATAAAGGTTTTATCAGTAAAATAATAACTTAAGTGCTGATTTTTAAAAACAGGAACATTTTTTTAATCATTTAGGATTAACATTCCTTGGCTAACAAGCGTCACATTGCTATATACATACAAATTTTTAGTTGAAATTATAAAAAAATAACTATTATTTTCGATACTTGCTTAAATTTAGAGATATTCATTTTATTTATTTCTAAAAATCTTTTTGCAGTTATGTCATCAACCGCCAGCAAGAGAAAAGAAATCTACAAGTATTTAGCGCCATGGCCGCTATACTCGATGAACTGGAGCGTGCGCCCAGACAAACGATTTCGTCTTGCACTAGGCAGTTTCATTGAGGAATACAACAACAAAGTCCAAATTATCAGTCTCGACGAAGACACCAGCGAATTCAGTGCAAAGAGGTAACATTACTAAGCTATAAAAAAGAAATAACAAACGACCAAACTCAATGAAAATCTTTTGATCTTCCCTTAGCACTTTCGACCATCCATACCCGACAACCAAAATAATGTGGATACCAGATTCCAAAGGAATTTATCCAGATTTGTTAGCAACCAGCGGTATGCATAGCAATCTACCATAAAATAATTGAATGATATTACATTTTTTGTTTGTTTTTTGTTTTGTTTCAGGTGACTATTTGCGTGTTTGGCGCGCCGGTGAACCAGATACACGACTGGAATGTATTCTTAATAATAACAAAAATAGTGATTTCTGCGCACCATTGACATCGTTTGATTGGAATGAAGTGGATCCGAATCTCGTTGGCACCTCCTCGATAGACACGACGTGCACAATTTGGGGACTGGAAACAGGTCAGCCTCATGGACGAGTCTATGTATCTGGACATGTAAAAACGCAATTAATTGCGCACGACAAAGAGGTCTACGATATAGCTTTCTCACGTGCCGGCGGTGGACGCGATATGTTCGCATCGGTCGGCGCCGATGGCTCAGTTCGAATGTTCGATCTGAGACATTTAGAGCATTCGACTATCATATATGAGGTGTGTTATTGTTTTGTAAATGGTGATTTTCTATTTTTATTGAAACTTTTCTTCCTTTTTTTTCTTTAACAAAAGGATCCCACACATACGGCTTTGTTACGTTTAGCTTGGAATAAACAAGATCCAAATTATTTAGCCACAGTAGCGATGGATTCGTGTGAAGTTATAATTTTAGATGTTCGTGTTCCTTGTACACCTGTTGCAAGACTGAGCAATCACAGAGCGTGCGTCAACGGTATTGCGTGGGCGCCGCACAGGTAAAAATAAAAATTAATACTAGTTGATAATACCGACATCGTATGTGCCATTTTCTATGTTTCCCTATAAATGCTGCAAATTTTATTAAATAAAAAAATTAGAGCTAAAAATGCCAGCTTCTGTGAATTTAAAAACAGTGTACCGTAGTCACAGTAAAGATGAAGCCGACTCTAAAGTTAGGAGCAGTTTTTTGACATAATTTCCAATAGCATAAATCAAAGAATATATTGGCTGCAATAATTTTTGGAGACCTATACCAGAGAGAAGCGTTCACTTCCACGGGCAATCCAGCATTCCAGGCATTTGCATGTTTTATAAGAGTCAGCCTTCGTTGTTAATATTGGTTTCTAATATCATCAATATCGGATCATAAATACGGATTTTCTGACTACCTGGGTTCTAGCGCCATTTAGCGGTTCAATTTTTAGTAAAATTATTTCTCGTCCCACCTCTTATGCGTTTCTAGTTTCATCAACATCGAATCATAAATATAGATTTTCTGAATATTTCGCCCCTAGCGCCACCTAGCACATCCATTTTTAATGAAAGTATTTCATATTGCACCAGCAGCATATCTTTCCAATTTCATCAAAGTCTATTTAAAAATACAGATTTACTAAACATCTCGACTCATGCGCCACCTAACGGATTTAAATATAACCTATCTATGTCCGTGGGGGAATATGCTGTCCGAATTCGTTCACAAAGAAAACGGCTACATTTTTATATACATACATACATACATATATAGATAATAAATAAAATAAAATAATTTTAAAAATTGCTCAAATTAATTATATTATTTCCTTTATTATAGTTCCTGTCACATATGCACTGCCGGTGATGATCACCAAGCACTGATCTGGGATATTCAACAAATGCCGCGGGCAATAGAGGATCCAATATTGGCATATACAGCCGCCGAGGGCGAAGTGAATCAAATACAATGGGGTGCGACTCAACCCGACTGGATAGCGATTTGCTATAAAAAAGCATGCGAAATATTACGTGTCTAGAAAAGGTTTAATAAAAGACAACGTCGAAAATATGCAGCACGCTCACATCCCATTGCCACAGCTTCAGCCACAAGCATCATAACCTATTTAAAGCATATGACGATAATTACAAGCAGTAAAGTACATACATATATCTTTGGTTTGACATACAAAAAAAAAATAACAAACAAAACTCGTACGAAATTCGTTTTGAATTCTGCAGCAAAATGTTGCGTGGTTTGGTTTTTAAATTTGATTGAGATATTTAATTGGCTTGTAATTATTATTATCATTTATTTTTTTTGTTAACTTTATAAGTTTAAATTAAGTGTAGTAAAATGGAAACATATAACAAATATAAATTGCTTTTTATTTATCAAAATTCGAACACAAGTTTTGAAAATTTCAGCAATAAAATAATTTATGTGGATAATCATTAAGTTACTTTCGATTAGTTACAATTTTTGTTTTTCACTTACGTTTTGGTTACAAATCGACAAACAAATGTAAATTTGAAACTAATATTTGTATGTATGTATTAAAATCAACAGTGCTGTAGGGTGACAGGGAGTACATGAACACTAAAGGTTTTGTAATCCACAACATTTCAGCGCATGTAGTATATTTCTTACCGACTACTTCAATTCACATACATACATACCGAGTGTAATGTAAAATCATACATAAATAAATTGCATAGGTAACAAACGAGTGTAGTGACCAAACGCGTACATAATTAATTCAAAGCAAAAAACAAGTAAACAAATAAACAAAAACAAAAAAAAACAGTGGGTGGGGTAAAGTGACTAAAATACCTAAATTTAGCTTAGCAATATAAGTTATACATTTATATACATAACAACATGAACCAGAGCCACATCAATAGAACTGATTACAACTTACTAAACTAATTATTACTTACGCGTGAATGCAGTAAACGAACAAAACAAAAACCGAATGTAAAATTTTCTTTATTAACAGCAAAAAACCGAATCTAATCGAGGAGACAATGAATAACACGAAAAGTAAATAATAAATAGATGCACAGGCTAAGAAATACAAAAAAATACTACGAGTATGTAGAAGGTATCCCAGAAATAAAAAACAAATTGAAAGGTACCGTTAAAATATAACAAAATTTAACAATATTTTGCGAGAGAGAAAACAAGATTGTTGCCAAAACCAAATGAGTAATAAAAAAGAAAATAAACATAAACGAACAAACGAAATAACCATTCAAACATTCAAAACAAAAAGCAAGAAAACTAAACAATTCAAATACATACTACATCCATATATACTATATAAAATAAAATAAAAATTACATAAAAGCGATAGATTACACTAGCCGACAAGAAATCTGACCTATGACAACTGATCATCAATTCACATGTAAAAATTTCTCCTGAATTCGAATATGAAGTCAGAGCATACAAAAGTAGACCAGTTTTTGAGATATAGATAAATTTAAATTTTTAGTTATCTGAATAAAGATAAACGACCTTATTGTAATTATGTATATCTGAATATAGTGAATCGAACTCAAATTTCTTCAGAGGTTTATGGCCAATTTTGCCCAGTTTTTACTCATTTTATTTTCGATATCAAGGATACCTTTAGAAATGCAGCTAGGCCCTGCTTTTTAAAATTAAGGAGTTAGCCTAGAAGTTATAAAAAGATCAGAAGGGTCTGAGCTGCATTTGTAAAAAATCATTCTTGGATGCCTCCAAAAAGAAACTGGAAATAGAAATACTCATTTGTATTGATATTGATATCGAAAATAAATTTTTTTTGAAAAAAAACTTGAAGTGAATGTTTTGCTTTATGTTGCTATTGGCATCGGAAGTAAATAAAATTTCTGAAATTTGAGTAAAAATAGCTCCAAACTCAACAATACGTTTAGAAAATTTTGTTCACAAAAATTATAGAAACTTACATTAGCTTTACATAAATCAGTCTACTATGCTATCTTATTTGCAGTTTTACAAAAAATCTAAATTAAGCCATATCTCTCAAGAACTGTACCTACCTCTTTTTATAATCTAACTTAATATTCAATTTCAGTGGAAAATTTTATATTAGAATTAATATAAAAGCTTTGCAGGTCAGACAATTTTTCAAATTTTGTTAATTTGTGTTATTAGTGACATAGCACAACAACAAGAACAACCACCTGCTAAACAACTAAATATAATTTGTGTAAGGACGTTCACATAGATTCATCAAATTGAGGTTATGTATGCACCTATATTTTTATAATATAATAATAATTCATACGATCTACATTAATTTACTTTAAATCGAGAAAATATTTTCATATTATGCTAGCCTATACCCATCGAGCGCCGCTACGCTTTAATTATTTTTTTGTCCAAATCAGTTTTTTTGTTATAATTCCACCAGCGTAAATGGCTTAAACGGAGTCACCGTTATCAGCCGGAAAATTTGCAAAAAATATAACAAACATCGGCAAATATTTAAAATGATTCTATATAGTTTCTAATTTTTTATTTTTTCATTTAATATTTGGATAAAATATACCCTATATACATAGGCACACAAATATTCTAAAAAACATTCCCTGCATTACCGTCGGTCATTCTTTTAAATAAATTTTCAATGGACATACACGACTTTTCTACAGTTTTATTATAGTATACATTACTTAGTATTTAGGTTTCTAGCCACTTTTCTGCTTTGACAGCTACAGTGCCGGTAAAAAGTATTGGTGCAGTAATTTTTTTTGCCATATCTCATGAACTTAGTAGTTTAAATTTCGAGCACGCAGTCTTGTAATCCATTGAATTTTAGTACAATAAGATGCAAGTTTTAAGTGGCTAAAAATCCCTTTTGAAAATTTTTTAAATTGATAAATTTTTGTAAATTTTGTACTTTGTTATAGAGTAAACTATATTTTGATAAAAAAAAATAACGAATAAGCTTTAGCACGGAAAATTTTGTGAATAAAAATACTGTACGAATACTTTTTTCCGGCACTGAATGCAGTACAACTAATAACTGATGTTTGGGAAGTTAGCCTTTATCTAGAAATATCGCGCTTGAAGTTTTCTGATGAATACGCTTTTAGAACATCAACCGCTCTATGACTTTCCAAACCTGTTCTGCGAGAAATACTGTTAATGGTGTCGGCAATTAGACCTGTCAGGATTATTTTTGGGTCGGTTTTCCAATTAAGCAAAGTACGTGGAATATATAGATAATTTTTCAGAAAATAACGGATGTATACATCGATATATTTTAAACTAAAAATATCGATATTCGATATTTATTTCCGAATATCAATTCAATTTTTTAAGGTCTCAATTTGATTCGATTTGATTACGTAACTGTGCGTAATTTCCCTTCCAAATATGTATTATTTTTTTCGCTACCGAATATTTTGACAATACTTTATGCACACGCGCCTTTAGGTAAAAATATCGAAAATATACTCTGCGTATACCGATATTATTTAAAAATATCGATACGATATAAATCATTTATCTTTTTCAATAGGTACATATAAACCGTATTATGTTATGTGTTGGCATTTCGTTATACACCCAAGTGATTAAAAACATGAATTGGCTATAAAACAATAAATGACCTAAGAATGCAAAACAGGTTATAAGGATCCAAGAATGTTAGAAACTAGATTGCCTCTTCCGCGCTGAAAGCAACTGATAGTGACGTAATAAAAGCTCGATAATGAGAGAGCAAAGAAAAAATTCTAAAAAAAAACAAGAGGAAGAAGCGCAGTAGATGTGGGAAAACGACAGAACGCATTTGTTTCAAATTAGTTTAAAAGTAGCTCCAAAAAATTCGTTTTTAAAAATGCTTTTTTATGCAACTGACTTATTGTGTCCGACAGGGCATATGTAAATGCAAACATATGTAGATTTCGGAACTAGTTTAGGGCCATTTGAAGCTAGTGTTGGACGACTTCAGAACAATATTGGGACTATTTATTTCGGGAACATTTCAGGTCAAATGCCAAAAATGGGTATAATGTTTCTTAAATTCCCATCTGTATATCTTTATGAAATCGGCAAAGTTTACTTCTGAATTGCGTACTAAGGTGCACGCGTTTTTTTAAAAATATTTTAATTGTTTATTGTCAACATCATTAAATGAAAAACTACAAGCAACAAGAAAAGCCACCCATCAGTGAACATCTCTCTCGGAAAACCCCACTGCTCCTCTCCTCGAACCAAAACAGTCAAAACCATGATGCAATAAAGAAAGGTGGCATGCCTTCAAGTCTTTCTTGCTCTAATCGCCATCTCGAGCTCGCCTAGAAAATTAAGTTTTACTCTAATGACGAACTACTTTTTATTTTATATACATTTTTTTAGGAAAAGTACTAAAAATGTTATACTCACAAATTGGTTTTATTAAGTGAATGATGCATTTCAGTTCAGAAAGGTTAATTATATACCTAGTATATTTATATCATAATCCCATACATATGTGTATCGAACTTTAAATAATGTAAAAAATCTAATGTTTAAACTTAGTTAACATTTATTATTTATGTAATATTAATACACAATTTTCAAAAAAAATATTCGAGAATGTAAGTTTTTCATAAATTTTGATTCAATGCTTTGATACGAAAAAAGGTAATAAATTTAGTACTATTTACCCAAACGACCTTATTCTCTCCCCATTTCTCTCGTCCAAGCTAAGGGGGCGTCGTAATGAGCTGCAACTACTTAGCAATATCACCGTTTTTTATTGCATCATTGGACAAATGCATACCTTCAAAAATTATTCACAAACATATGCCTACATACATACATACATACATATTTATATATTTATGTACATTAATATAGAACTACTGTAAATATAACTGCAATAGGATTTAACTACATATGTATGTGCATATTTAAATATAACATACACAGGCACACATACTCGTACATACAAACAAATAAATACAAATACATGCAAACATTCGAAATAAAGGAAATCACCGAAAGTAATAAGTACATATTTATTTTGTATGATAACAAAAAATAAAATAAAAATATCGAAATTAAACTTAGATTTAAGAAACAAATGCGGCTAAGAGGAGCAAAATAGCAGAACAAAGGTAAATGATAAAAAAAAAAATAATGAGGATGAGAAAATTACCAACTCAAATTCCAAGTTGATTTCAATCAAATATTTTACGCCTTCAGATATCAATACATTAAAAGAGATACAGACCTACTTTACATTTTTTACGAAACAAACAAAAAAATAATAATAATGGAAATAAACAAAAATTACAAGAAATAGATGAAATCTATTATTTTTATGCGTATGAGAATAGCAACAACAACAACAACAACAAAACAAAAACAAATTAAATGAGATACATAGTAAGCGAAACCGAACAAAATTACAACCAGAACAAAAGACAAATTGCATTGACACGAACGACAGATATACAGATGTATGTAGACCGATAGTAGCAAGGTATGAAACTTAATTTTTAATTGCAATTTTTAAAAGCAATAAATCATTTATGTATTATATTAATTATCGAAAACAACAATTAATTGAATAAAACAAAAAGAAAAAAAACACAAAGGATACAAAGAAAAACACAAACAAAAAGAACTAAGCAAATAACCGATAAAATAAAAACACAAGTGCAGCTGAATTTATAATTTTCTAAAAGTGAACAAAAAATACATATAGTATGTATTACGAGGGTAACGAGTACAGAAAGCAAAGAAACAAAACATACATACAATTTAGAATCCCGGTACATGCATACAGTGCCGGAAAAAAGTATTGGAACAGTAATTTTTTTTATAGCATTTTATAACGTTGTGTAAAATTCACAAATATTCAACAAATTAAAAAAAATGAAAGAAAATTTAAAGTTTTTTGCGTATGTAGTTTTGTAAACCATAAAATTTTAGTATAAATAGGTGAAAGTCTTAAATGGCTGAAAATAAACGTTGATTTTTTAAATTTTTTTGTTGAAATGGTTTTTTTTGCAGACGGTGTTGCGCTTTTTTTCATATCAAAAAATTTGATTTTATATGTGAGAAAGCGGGTAGCAGCTGGTGAAAAAAAATTTTTTTAAATCATCGGGAATTTTTATCCACTTAAACCACGCACGTTATTGTATTGAAATTGAATATACTACATGGTAGCGTACACGAAATTTTGCAAAAAAATTCATATTAAAAAGTTTGAAATTTTGAGGACAATTTTTTTTCAAATTTTTTTTGCTGAATTTAAAAATCTGGACTTATGTATATGAGTCTTGTTATAAAATGTGTTATGTTTTGATAAAAAGAAATATAGCGAAAATGTTTTACCATTAAAAACATTGTGAGTATGAAAAGAAAATTACCGTACCAATACTTTTTTCCGATACTGTATGCATACCTACACACACAGACACACATGCTCTAAAAATTTATATGTAATATGTAAAATAAAATTAAAGAGTCGCGAAATAAACACATACACCCATACATACATAGAACATACTGAAACAGAGCGCTCCAACTACGAACACAAAATTTTTCCATTATATTTACTATACTGGTAGATGTACGAACAAATACTCACTGTATTGTAAGAATCTACATGCATACATTGTAAACATACATACATACATACATACGAACATAGAAACGAGTACTACCCTTTCAAGAAATAAAACAAATGCGATTTTTATTTAAAAAAAACAAAAAGTAAACAATCGATTTTTATTAACTATTTGTGGAAAGTGAATACTTTCTTCGTTGGACTCTACTCTAGGTATGTATGTATATAGTAATTCAATCAATTAGTGCAGGAACGTCCAAGTTTTCATTGTTGCAAATGTTTTCTATATCCACAACTCCTTTCAATTCGGTTTCCCTGCAAATCAATGGAAATGTTATATGAGAGCCATTTTTTTTTCAAAGTGATCATGTTTAATCAAACTCTTTTAGTTATCTTTTATTGAGTTAAAAAAGGGTTATAACTCTTATTAAAAAAATACGTTATTTGTTGAGCTTTATTTTTCGCTCAGAAAATAATTGTTATTTCTTGAATTTTATGTTTTGTTCAGAAAATAAAGATTAATTTGAGTGAAACCCCCTATAAATTAAGTTTTATTTTCTGAACGAAAAATGAAACTCCAAAAATAACGATTAAACTTGATATTTTTAAATAAAACTCAAAAAATAAAAATCAATCTCACTGAAGGTAGTCCCTTTTATAAGGAATATCTTGCTTTAATCCTTACACATGTTGCATTTCTCGTTCCGCATGATTTTTTGAGTTGAAATTTGAACAATAGTCGTTATTTGTGTTCCCTAAATTAAACAAATGATTCCGAGGGAAAATGTGCTTTTTTTAATTCACGCACTTCGGAACATTTGCTTCTTTTCTGTAATCCGGAATTTATTTCCATACCCAGAAAATGGATAATTTTTGAAAGAGTTGGGAACCCTATTTAAAAATATTTTCCTATAGGCCTCTTTGGTTTCACAGCAGTATCGTAATAAATATTCAATTTTATGAATTACATTTCATTTAAATTTTTACGACGACTCTCCAATTTGTTTTAGTCAAGTTTTTTTCAGCATTTTTGTTGAACACCCTCAAATTTTTCAAACAGATGGCAACTGTCTTTAGTAACCCTTTTCAAAAAATACATACATATATATAATATTTAATTTATTTTATTAAATTATTAATTTATATTTAACCTTTTAAACCGGTGGCAATCCTCTTCGAGTAAGTTTTCGAAATTAATTTTTCATAGCCCCATATTGAAATATTTGATGTAAATTATTAACTAAGTAGTATTTAACTTTATAAACAGGTGGTAACTCTATTTAAAAGTGTTCTATAAATTAATCCAGATTGTAAACTAGCTATGGGTAGTTATAAGGTAAGGTGGCGTTAAACTTTAAAGTGACCATCTGCTCCCAAGTCTCATAAGAAGTTTCATTTCAAAAATGTAAACAGAATGTTTCATTTCTATAATAAAATTGAAATACTAACACATTTAGCCCCTTATGTATATTCAGTCATGCTAAACAATTATTTTCTAACTAATTTTAAACTAATATCTCTTTTGAAAAATAATTGCCATCAAGTGTTTTTGGAACTAATTTTGGAAAAATTGGGTTTTTGACCAGGCTATAGTAATAAATTAGAACAATAAAAAATACCTATTTCCTGCTTTAGGTTGTGCAATTTTTCCGCCATTATCTGTAAATAATGAAAAAATACACTTTATAAATTTTTTTAATTTCGTAATGAAGAAATATAACTTGCAATATTTTTACCTTGATTTTTCGGCCGTATTACGAGTATTTCATTTGCATGCAATTTTGGCATTTTTATAACCAGATAACCCGTTATTTGCGAGCGCTGTACGTTTGTTTCAGTTGTTTTAATCTCTTCCGAGAAGGCCATTTGAAATATTTTTCCCTTCACAGAAATTCGCACATAATTCGACTCGATATCTACTTTGATCTGTGATGTATCCAAATATCTGTAAGAAACGAACAGTAATTTCGAAATAACATCCATACTCGTATAACACCATGTTCACGTTACAACCTAAATTTCTTATTTTCATCCAAATTACTTGGCATAAATCAAATGCGTTCATATGTGTTCGCTCTTAATTTATCAAAGGGCTGCGAAGGCCTCCGATCAAATGAAAAAATGTAATTGTGTAAGTTTTTTAATATATTTAAATTTTATTGTGACACTTTTTTTTAGATTTACGATCACGAAAGAAAGCTCATAGAGGCAAAAAAAATCAAGTGACAGGAATGCTAATATTTTAAAATTCACATTTTCGATGGTTCTTGAATTATGAAAATAGTGTGTTCTTGATGAAAGGCTAGTAAGAATTAGCGAGTAACATAATTCAGAGAATAAGGCATCTTATTCTATCAAAGACAGAAGCATGCTGAGTTTTGCGCGAACAGGAAATAGTAAATATTTGCCACGAATCATTTTACTTAAACATTTGGTTTTTTTTTGTTTTTCGCTGCTTCGTTAATACATCACTTCTTCTTTCGTGAATAAATTACACGGAGAAACGATTTTTACTTCAGATTATATAAACATTTTCTTTACCTCAAAATAGTAAATAATTAAGGAAAAAATAAAAAGAATAATGTCTTATAAGTCATTTGCAAAAAATGATACGAAATCTGTAATGATTAAAATCATTTCAATTGTCGATCAATTTTAGTTATTTACATTGTTATCTCCTTTGAGGAGAAACCGGTGAATGCTAAAAAAGTTTTTTTTTTCTAAATTAATATTAATATTATTATAAGTTAAAAGAGTTAAAGGCGTCTCACTGAGAGGCCCTAAATTTATCTTGCTTTATTCATTTATTTTTAATAACTTTTGAACTCGTAACAGTTTTTTTTTTATTTTGGAAAGTATTGAAAAAAGGCAACAGCAATCTAAGAGGTAGAAATCATAGCTGCTATTTCGGAGATCATCGCATCTCTTTATTAGATTTCTTTCTATACTCTATTACGTCTGGAACTAGCGACGTCACACCTCTTTGGCAAGTATGTAGCCGATGCTCCAAGTGAAAAGGTGAATTTGCGAATTTGCATATAAAACCCATCTGTTATATGAAAAAAAGTGTGTACGACTAAAATTAAAAAAAAAAAATACCAAAATTCAACCCAAATTTTTAGCCGCTTTAGAACTGCACATTATATTATGTTAAAATTAAATAAATAACCAAAAATTTTCGAAAAATTCAAACTAAAACGTTAGAAATTTTGATGAAAACTTGTTCAATTTTTATAAATTATGTTAAAAGTTTAAAATTTTGATTAACATGATTTTTTTTTGGTATTTTGCAATCTAAAGTTTGATAAAAAAGATTAAACAAATTGTATATATTGTAAAAAATATCACCGTGTGGTCAGTAGTTTGAGTCAGTGTATGATCAAATATGTTCTGTTTGGAAAAGTAACCTAGCCAAAATTTTTCATACGAATGCTGAGATGCACCTGATGCTCCTTATTTGCTTTCTACTTTCTTTATGCCCTCCATAACGAACCTTTCCTCAACGCTGCTTAAACTCAACAATCTTAGATTTTTTTTAAAACCCATAGCATAGTTATTTAAAACTTAGAACTTACTTGTAAACTCCCAGCTCCAGTATGTACTCATCGGATTCATCTTTCAAATTGAATGGTAACTTAGCTTGATTCAAATTATATGGTCGTCCACATGGTGCAAAGAGTCTTGGCATTCTACGCACTTTCTTGCCATCTTGCTCTGTATTATTCTTCTCCCGACCGAGTTTATGATATTTTGCAATATCCAGACGTGTCTCCGGGCAATGTTCGCTCTTGGCATCCCAGAACTTCTTAATGCGCTTATCTTCATCGTCAATTTCCGCCATTTCAATTTCGAGTTGCGCTTTTTTCTCTGCCACACGCAACTTTTGCTCATCGCGTTCAATAAAATATGTTGCTTGCTTTTGTACAATAATTCCACGATATATATTCAACGATTTTTGTGCTTGCAATTTTTGTGACATTTTGATTTCTTCACAATCCAGGCTATGCAGCTGCGGCAGCGTGCCCATTACGTATTCTCTATAATGCGGATAGTCGCAACAGGGATTTCCAATTAGTATTAATTCGCGTAAATTATAATTTGCCTTCAGACATTCGAGCGAAGTTAATTCGCCAATAAAATTTAGTGTTAAATCTAGTTTGTTCAGTGACTCCAGTTGCTCCAGATTTTCAACGCGCTCTATATTGTTAATAGCTAAATTTAAATATTCCAATTTTTTTAATTTATGTAAATTTTCTATTTTGGAAATGAGATTCGATTGTAAGAGTAAAATCTTCAGATCTCGACACCAGTTTTGTAAATATTCGATTCGTTCAATATCCTCTTGATGCAACGATAGTTCCTCCAGCGTACTGATGAGACATTCGTTGTGTTCAGATTTCTTGCGCACCAATTCCTCGGTAACTGTTTATTTCGAAGCGTTAGTTTTTGAATGTAGTGTTAATATAAAATATGTACATATATGCATTTTAAACTTACTCTTAACCATCGCACCACAAATGTTAATAGATTTGCAGCGCTATTATTATTTATAAACAAAAATGCCACTTTTGAGCAAAATTTATTTTGAAAGGAAGGAAAATTTAGTTTCCTAGGCAACAAACAATTTTATTATTTATTTGATGTAGTCTCCAAAATAAGGGACTTCAGTAATTAATTGAAAATAGGTACACAATGGTACAAAAAGAAAAAACAATAAAAACGTAGAAAAGAGACAATTTTCGATCATTTACCATTGAAGAATTCTCGTAAGATTATTTATGTCGTATTTTCAATAAGGTAAAATTTTGAATTAGGATATACTAATTTGGCAAGGCAAAGGGTAGTATCAGCAGTGTAGCTAATTTGATTCTTTTTCATATCAAGAAGCTGATGAATTGTCACACTTTCTTTACATTTTTCATGCTTTTCATAAAACTGTGGAACAAATTCAGGTTAGCAAAAGTTAGGACGATTCTGAGAGTGTGGGGTGAAAATAGAGGCTAAATTAGAAGACCCATATCGCGCCGTTTGTTTATGTTAGTTCGAATTTTTTTTTTAATCGACCTTCGGACTTTGCAGTCAAATGCCGATTTTCAGCATATTGTTTATATGGTTTTTTGGCTATAACTCGTCGACTAATTGATATTTTTTCAATCTGTTAAAGCCAAATTATTGCTAGAGACCTGTGCAACAATTAAAAAATTTGTGTAGTGCTTATGAAGCAAAATGTTGGAAATTTTTTTTTCATGCTTTTTGAACATATTTTCCACAAAACTTAGTCGTTTTTGCTTTCTGTTTGATCTATAATATGTATGATTCTCAGTTTCTTCAATAAATTTCATTTGAAAAGAAAACAATCATAACACAAAACTTGCGTTTCCCAGCTTAATATTAATTTAATTCTCATTTCTTATGTACCAATTTTTTTAGTGTTGGTTTTGAAGAAACATTGAAAAAGAAATTATAAAAATATGGAAAAAAATATAACTTTGAAATGTTAGTTATGAAAAGTTTTAAGTAAAAAAATTAAATAAATTAAATTAATGATTTGGCCAGTTGCCGTTAACAGGCGGTTGTGGATCAACATCACTGCTCTCTCTAATATCTTGGTTATCGTCATCATCATCAGAAAGGTCGATAATTTCGTCCAACAGATATTCTGGAATTTCATCTTTGTCTTCCCCTTCTTCCTCTTTTTCCTAGTCTTCCTCTTCTTCAAAGGTGTTTTTATACCACCAACAAATTTCAGCGAGTATTGCATCTGGAGATTTCTTTCCTCTGTACCTGAAACGAAAATAGTTTTCAATTGTTGATATGTTTAAATTGTGCATTCTGACAAAGATATTAGAAAAATCTAGGAATTCAAAATATGCACACTCTATAGTTACCTTATTTCAAATGGAAGCGCAGTTTGGTGATAAAGTTCGCCTTGCTCATCAGATTCAGTTGGCAACTGTTGAGCGAGTTGATCAAGATGCGGATGCAAGAAACGCATTTTATACGACATATGTATTAACCCCAATTAAATCGAAAAAGAGGAAGAAGGGGAAGGCAAAGATGAAATTGCAGAATATCTGTTGGACGAAATTATCGACCTTTCTGATGATGATGACGATGACCAAAATATTAGAGAGAGCAGTGATGTGGGTCCACAGCCGCCTGCTAAACGGCAACTGGCCAAATTATTAATTTAATTAATATAATTTTTTTACTTAAAACTTTTCATAACTAAAATTTCAAAATTATATTTTTTTCCATATTTTTATAATTTCTTTTTCAATGTTTCTTCAAAACTGCAAAGTTCGAAGGTCGATAAAAAAAAATTCGAACTAACATAAACAAACGCCGCGATACGGGTCTTCTAATTTAGCCTCTATTTTCATCCCTCACTCTCACTCTCAGAATCGACCTAACTTTTGCTAACCTGAATTTGTTCCACAGTGTAATCATAACATAATTCAATTATTCACGGTTGGATAATTATTGACGCTTGTGTTTCTCGACTACTTTGTAAGGTTGCATTTGAGAAGCAGAAATTTGTTATTTCGAATAAAATATAAATATAAAAAAAGCTTAAAAGATATAGCGATCGTTCATATTTTCTAAGGCCTGCATTTGAGAGAGCAAATCTCCGCCAAATGGTATACTATTAGTGGTTTCTACAAATTAAGAAATAAACTCACACAGAATAAAACAGCGAGCGGGAGCGCGACAACTGCCTAGTTATCCAACTTTCTATTTTTGAGTCATGATCACATTGATTAAATATGTTTTTTTTTTTGTATAATAATTAGCTACTGAAAGTGGACGTAAAATAACAAAACAATGGTTGAACATTACTTTTTTCATTTGATGAGGTCCGTATTAGCTCAAAACACAAATTTGTTGAGCTTTTAAATTTGCCTAAAGGATGAGCATATCACCGAACATTTCTTCTGTATCTCTCTAGCTTTTGCTAGACTGAGATGGACCATATTTGGGTCAGATATATTAAGAATGAAAAAAGTTCATTCTATATGCTTCTAGATTCATGAAAGAGTCTGGAAAATTTTGTGGGGCATAAATTAAGTCACATTGGCCTTATGAAAATTGGTAACTATGCCTGAATGCTTGAAAGTGCCGTTTCGGATTTCTAGTCTATCTCAATTTGAACCTCAAAAACAATTCCGACTTATGACCGCAAACTTTAAAAAAAAATAGGTGCGTGAAATAATATCACACTCATAGCTCTGATATGTATGTATGTATTAACATTAGGGTGCATCACTTCCCATACAAAAACATGTCAGTTCTGGTTTTCCATCGGAATTAAAAAATGTTTTACATTTTAAGATTTCCATCAATATATTAAGATTTACGAGAGCTGCATCGATCTGAAAATACCTCTAAAAATTTAGACTTTTTATAAATACATAAAGTAGTTTTTGAAAAGATTAAAAAAAAAAAATTGCCTCAGATGATAGAACAGTTTAAACTTAAAAGTTCAGCAGTGTAGTATTTAAAAATTATTTTAACGGAATTGTTCACGCTCGAACCTGGACTTGCCATCTTTGCCGCACCGATGAATGTTTTTTGTTCTTTGTACATTTTGGTTGTTATTTGTGCTATTTCAATTGTCTAGCCGATAGCTTAAGATAAGCTGAGATAAGCAAAGGTAGGCTGTTTAGCTAGGTCCTATTGACATACGGCGCACATATCCCACTTATATTATAAATATGAAAGTTTGTGTGTGTTACTTTTTCAAGCCCTAACGGCTGAACAGATTTGTATAAAATTTGGCACATAAATAATTTATAATCTAGATTAACATATATACATATATTAAATAGAGTTGCTACCTATTAAAAAAGTTAAAGTAAATTAATTATGTAAATAATTTAAATAAAATATTGAAATAATTTGGGCATGATATCACACATACTATAAACTCCTTTATATGGGTTATCATAGAAGTATATAAGGTTAAAAGGTTAAATTCAATTAAAACAATGAATGTTTTGAAAGATGGTTGCCACCTGTTCAAAGGTAAATTGATAAATTAAATTAAATTGCACAATATCAGTGTCAAACATAAAATTTAAGAAAGATTGATTACAAAAATATATTTGGAGAGGGTTGCCACCGGTTAAAAATCAAATATTGAATTATGGGTATCAAACGAAGGAGGTTAACAAAAGCTTTATTTTGCAGATACTTTTGGAGAGGATTGCCATCTGCTAAAGTAAATTATTAGGTTAAAAAAATTAATACGGCATGGTATTCAAAAGGAAGTTGACTTAAGAAACCTTAATCAAATAAGTATGTTTAATGTGCATTGACAGATTTGGAGAGGGATGTTTAACCAATGTAAATCACCCTAAATTACTAAAGGCCAGTTTTTGAGTGAGAGTTTAACAAAGGTGAATTTCTTAAACTGCAAGATTGCGCATTTAAACTTAGTTTCACTGTTAAACTCGCACTGAAAAACTGGACTTTAGATAAATGGAGCATTGAAATACTTGTTTAAGCGTATAGAGGCATAGGGGAACTAAGCCGCGAAGGAATTTTGTAACTGTAAATTTCGCCAATTGCTAAAAATTTAATACAAATTTATTAATAACGTAAATAAAGATTGATTACAGTTCACAACACCATATTGCCGTGTCGTGTTTCATTTTGTAATTTTTCTGCAAGAGTCATAAAAATGAGAGTTTTGGAGTTATTTTCAGATCGGACCAACTCAACTAAATCTTAATATTATTCCGATATATTTTGGCTGAAGTCTTAAAACATAATACATACATAGTATTTCAAAAAATTTCCATCAAGATATCAAATAAAAAAAAAATAGCAAATTAAATTTCCAAATAATAAAGTGCCTGTTTCATATCCTTATAATAAAGCGCGAGATTGATTTTTGGGAATTTTTATTGTCGAAGATGTTTCGGTGTACTTCCCTACAAAAAACAAAAAAACAAAAACAGGACAAAAAATGTTGCTAAAAATCATGGTCAATCTGTAGCCACTTCAAAGTTAAACTTTATTGTACCAAAATTTAATTTTTTTTTATATTATATTATATATTAATTTTTTATGAATTTATATATATTAATTATATATTAATTTTTTATGAAATCTTGTTAAATTGTTATATTCTATATTTTGTAGAAAGTTTGAAACTTGGGTTTATATAGTTTTTGTTAGAGAATGAAATGTATTTCAACTGAAAAGTAACGAAAATAAATAAAAGAAAGAAAATTACTGAAAATTGTGTTAATAACGGGATTCATCTAAAACTGCTAAATCTTATAATACGCCCGTTTTTAGCACGCAATTTTATAACTTAATAGTGTGCAGAGAAGTGGCTAAAAATTCTGATTATTTTCTCAAATTTTTTTTCAAATTTTGGTCTTACCAAAAGTAGAAATGCCGATAGGTTATTATATTTACATTACAATAAACAATTAATAAATTTCGAACATTAAATTTCGGATCACGGATTATTTTACAAAAACTCTCGTATGTGTTTATTACTTTTTGGAGATGACTGTCTTGCACATTTTGTGCCAACTAAACAGCTTGAGTTAAATGAAAAAAAATCAAGACCGAAATTTCAACAATTTTTCAAAATGAAGAGGATTTCTTATCATCTTGAATTAACTCCTTACCTTAAAGTTTTCTAAAAATTTGAGCTAAAAAGGTTGAAATTTTCAAGAAAATTAGGTGATTTTTTATAAATTTTCTACAAAGTTTTAAATCAAAAAAAAAAAAAAAAATATCGCCATGTGGTCAGTTGTTTAAGGCACTGTGTATTATACCATGAGGTAACTATATTTCATTAATCAATTGAAAAATATTTTTAAAACATATATAATACTGGAATTACTGAGACTTTGTAAATAATTGGTTACTTTCTATGTATTAGTTTTTTTGTAGTTGCAGACTTTGTTAGCTATATTACTGTATAGTAAAATTTATAAATAACTACTACTAAATAACAGTAGACAATAATTTTCACAGATTGCTTCTTGTTCAACCAGTCACAATTTTAAATATTTTTAAATATACATATGTTAAGCATATCTCAAGTAACAAAATTCAATATAATTATTATTGATTTATTTTTAATAATTATTTTGTAAAAGTATAGCTCATTCTGTAACATAAAATATATAAATAAAATTTCAAAAGTTTTACGAAATCCACAAAAATTCATCAAATTAAAAAAAAAAATTGTCATACAATTTTAAAAATTTTAAATTCGAATTTTCACAAAACTTTCAGGTATGCAGTTCTCTAGGCCATTCAATTTTACTATAATAAAGTGCAACTTTAAAGTGGGTGAAAATTCTGGTTGATTTTTGGCATTTTTTTTTTTTGCTGATTGTGTTCAAAATTTGCTTCCATACAAAAGTAAATTTTATTGATGTGTTATGCATATGGAGGAAAATACGCAACACCCTTAGAAAGAAAATTATCAAAAATTTACCCTAATTTTTAGTCACTTGAAACTAGATCTTTGTTATACCATAGTTGCGTACGTAATTTTTTTTTAAATATCCGGATTAAAAAGTAAAAATTGTGAAGACCATTTTTTTATAATTTGTCGATTTTTTTATACATTTTCAAAAAAGTTTGAAAATTTTCCTTTTGAGATGTATGTTATGGAATCAGCTGTTCTTTTATTAAAAATTATCGAAAATTGTTGTTAAAATTCTTGAGTTAAATGTGCCACCAGTCACTATGGAATGCGCCAAAAGTAAATAATAATATTATAAAATTTTAAACATATTTTCAGCACTTGACAACCCTTTTGTGGCATACTAACACACATACACAAATATATACATATATACATAAGTAAATATAGTTATAGTTAAGTGCCTGTTGATTATCAATATCAAACAGAGTCAAATTGATAAACTGAAATGGAAATTAGTATTGCGGTTTTGCTTTTAGCGGCGCTAACAGAATGGATGCTAACGTTGATATTTTGCGCCCGCTTACCGAGGAGGAATTTCAAGAATTATTACAATTATATCGCGAAAAATATGGAGAGCAAAATTTCCATTATCTGTTGCTTTACAATCAAAATAAGTGGAATCAGCAGTTGAAGGATTTAAATTGCAATGTGAAAACGGGCGTGACAGATGAATGGCTTCCTTTCCGGAAAGAGTTCTACACATACAGGAATGATGATTTTAGAAAATATGGTACCTATGTGAGCCTCCACTATGATATAGTAAGTAAGCGAAATTATGAATTATATTTATATATAATATAAATATCACAATGCTCGTATCTACAAAATATCTACATACATATGTACATATGTAGATGCAAAGCGTATCGTTTCATTCGTGGGAGCCAAGCCAAAATCAAATATTGAAATGTTTGCGTGAAACTAAATTGATCGATTGGCGAAGTGGACCTCTATTAACAAATGTAGACCTTGAATTTTTCGACGAGGTGAAAAATATTGCAGTAGCTAATACAACAAGCGTGCAACGAGCGAGACGATGTCTTTGGCTAATATTAGAACATGAAAAAGCGGCCGCTTTAAATATTGAAAAGTGAGTAGAGGAGTTGTTTACTTTATCTTACGTATTCGGATAGAAAGCTAAGAAATACACCTGCTGATAAAATTTTACATACATAGTATGATAAACATGGAAGTTAAGAGGTACAAGCTAAAAAACTCTAAGAGCCAAATTTTCAGTGCGAGTTTATCAGTTAAACTAAATTTAAACGCCCACTCTGGCAGGGTTAAACTCAGTTTGAAAAATTCATACAAATTGGCAGTAGCATGCAAAATATGTATACCCGTTTTTGTCGGTAATTTTGTTATCAGAAAATTGCATTCACTCTTTCAACGCCCTATTCGCACGCCAGGAAAAAAAACTCATCCGTCCGTTTCGGTCGCCCCTAAAAATCGTCATGCTCATTCTCTAAATTTTTTCTTAGGTTTATGATTGGTTAAATGGTTGCTACTTTTTATGGTTTTTCTTGATCAATAGATTTTTACTGAGGAATCCATTTTGGGAATTTTTTCATGTCTGTTTCATTGCTAAACTTATGCTACGCGATGCTTCAAAGGCCATTTCATTATTTTTGTTAGAAAAAATACCATTATCATGAGATAAATATTTATGTTTAATATTTAATGAAAAACTTAATTTTTATAGCGAAAATCACTTTTTTAATTTAAAATATAAATTTTTTTTACAAATATTTACATCAATACTTTCAGTATGGATTTCCATATATAAAATGTTATAGGATAAGTGGTGCAATAAAATAGATCTCAATAAACAGATTTGTCATTATTAAAAATATTTCAAATACTAACTGTAAAATGAAAGCCCATAAAAAACAGCAAAAATGTTATGGCCTCAGAGTAAGGTCAAAAACGAATTTTTCGACCCCAGAATAGTAAGCCACTTTAGCTTTCCTGAAGAATTCCAGAATTTGTTGATGGAATTTCACAAAATACAATACATGGTATCATAAAGGGCACCAACAGTTTGGCGACGGCTCCGAGCGGCAGACATTTTTACTTAGTATAATATATGATTATGAAATATTGCTTTGCTCTGATGCTTTTTCGAACACGGTCTGTCTGTCAAGATTTCCAGCGGGAAAGAGCTGTTACTCTTAAAATAACATTATACGCAAACACTGATTGAGGTTATGGTTGAAGGTTGTGAATTTCCATGAAAATTATACTTTAAAACTGCAGATTTTTGAATAGCTTTGATGCAAATTCATCAAATTTATGAATCGATAAGAGAAACAGTTGTACGTTTTTGGCGTGGCACATTAATATTAATAACTTTGTATATATGTTATATATATTATATATTAATTTTTATATAGACTTTCATTTTTTTTTTTTAATTGTAACATTAAATTTTCCTTCACAAGCCTAAAAGAGGGATTCAATGTACGAAACCTAAACACTAACAATGCACTACTCATACACGATGTTTGGCCAAACAAGAAGGAAGGCTCATTGGAGTATGTAAGAGGACTCATCGAATTAAATGAAACAACTGGAATTTTCAGAGATGCCGATGGTGAATTGGTTGCGTGGGCTTTTCAAAATGACTTTGCTGGATTAGGGTAAGTTGACGTTCGTTAATTTTTATCTATATCTTAGTTAATAATTACGCTGTTCATAATTTTTTACTTTTGAAATTTTCCCAAAAAAAGAAGATATATAAGATCAAGGTTTGTATTCAAATGTTGATAAAATGCATTCTCAGTTTGGTTTTACCGGATAATTTTTTCGAGATTCTTGCATGCTAATTTTTGATTTTTATGAAGAAAATTAAATTTTTTGCTCGTGTTTGGCAAGTAAATTTGGCGCATTTATGTGGTTTTAAAAATTTTTTTCCTTACTTACTTTAAACAAGACTTTCCTTGAAGCCGCAACTGTACTTAATTTTAGTTTGAGTCCAATGGAGAGCGTAATTTTACGAAGTTTCAACGAAACAGAGTCGCCACTTTTATGCTCGGTCTACTTGTAATCGAGAATTCTGAAAATCGTTAAAACCATAGTAGTGATACCATTTCCTGAAAAAAAATTATTTTTCTTTTATTTTACACAAACAATGCTAACAAACCTTTCCAAACCGTTCTGTCCAAACAACGTAGATTACAAAGAAGTTACATTCCATCCCACCGTTTCCCCAACATAAAACCTCGTCCAATTCACCATACCAGATCTAATTTGGCTTTTGTTGATCGATATTAGAATCTGATTAGATTCAACTGATTTCTGTGTGTGGTGAATTGGACGAGAGTTCTTGCCACAGGAAACGAAACGCACAGGAAACGGAACGCTATGCAACTTCTTTGTAATCTACGTTTTTTGTTTCGTTGCTGGCAAGATATTGGTATGGTGAAACTGAACGGGATTTTCTATTAAAGGAACGGCGGAAGTAATGCAACTTCTTTGTAATCTGGGTTCTTTGATACAAGCTAGTTGTTTTTTTTTTACTGGAGAAAACAAAAACACAACAATTAACACTACATCTTGGATTTGTATATCTTTTTGTTTATTTTTGTTTTTTTTTTTGGAAAATTGTTACATCACTACAGTGTTATGATACAAAAATTATTCATTGATTAGAATACTACAAGTTTTGCCGACGGAACAAAGAAAGGGATTCGGGGCGTACTTGGCGGCATATTTGTGTAAGCAAGTAGCAGATGGGGAAAAGGTGGATTTATCGGCTTGGATAGTGAATGAAAATTTTAAATCAAAAGCACTCTTGGAAAAAATTGGCTTTCGTGTAGCGGCAACAGCGGAGTGGATACAGCTAAACAAGGCATGAAATTAAAGTTTAAGTTACAGCAAAATGTATTCTACATTTTTTTTAACAAAAGAGTTTTGGAAGTCTTGTTTTTTTTTTTATTTTTATCTCTAAAACTTTTGGTAAACTCATTATGTGGTTGATAAATTTTAAATCGGCGGATCTTCTATAATTAGAAAAAATGTTTGCGAGAGATTGAAAATACTTCTGGGCCAAAAATTTTAGCAAAAGACCATTGTTTCTTTTCTAGTTTTTTTGCTAACGGTGTTTGCGCATTTTTTCCTCTATACTTTATTAAAAATTGATTACTTATATAAGATAAATTGGCAACTATCAGCGATGTAGTTAATTTCTAGGGTGAATCGAAAACGAGCTCTAAAATTATCAAACAATTCGGATTTCAGAACACCAAAACAAAATTTCCTCGGTTTTAGATTCATTTCATATTAATTTTCACCCGGATTCCAGAACCCGCCTGCATAATTCGATTGAGCAAATTTTTAATTTTTTTTTTAAAGCTTAAGCAGCTTTTTATTGAAAACAAAAATAATTTAAAAAAACATTTTTTTTTTACAAAAAACAAAAAATCTTAATATTTTTCGAAATACTTTAGCGAAAGTCTTACAATTTGTTGGTGATATACCCAAATTTACATATGTATGTAATTTTTTTTTTAATATATTGTTTTAGTGCATAAATAAATAAATGCAGTTATATGAAACAAACTGTAAAAAATCGTCAGGAAAAAAAATCGTCAATATAAACACCATTGAACTACAAAAAACCTATAGATGTCATTTCCTAAAAATTCTAAATAAAAATTTTTTGTTTTTTAAATTTGTAATCTTTGCTGTTCCTACAAAAGAGGGAAAATAAAATACTTCTAACAATTTCTACTGTTTTCTTTTCTTTTTTTTTTCTTTTTTAATTACGTCATACGGTTTTATTGTTTTTTTTTAAATATGTCAATACATTCATTTGCTAACAGAAAAAAATCGTCGTACAAATTCATAAAAATTTACGCTTTTTACAGACACTGCTCATACATACATATATACATTTTTTTACAAGTCTATGTGGCCATAACAACATTTTCAGTTCATATTACGTATTTGATAAATTATCGCGTCATACCCTAATAATCATCTAACACAATTTACTTTCAAAATAATCTGCGTATTAAATACATAGGTTTTTGTGTTAACGAGTTTACAATTATTTCGCGATTTTTTATCCGAAATTGTCTGTAGAAAAATGTCCACTATATTTACATACTTGGATTATTTATTTCTGATGCATCAAAAAAACACAATTTTTCTAACTAAGATTGACCTAAAGTTACTATTTCTTATTTCCACTAAACATTAAAGCTAAACAAAGAGTAAACGGGTTGTAGTACTGTCATTTGGAAACACATTTCCATTCGCCAGTAAGCTATTTGTCGCCACAGAATTCGTATACTGCTTTTCACCACGCCTCTCGGCAAAACCATTTATGTTGCTTTTCACCGTTGCGCCATTATAGTAGGGATCTAGGTTACCTTTGAGTGGCTCGTATTTAATACGATGATTTTGAGTTAGAGGTAATACCGTCTTTGATGATTTGGTCATTTGCTTGGCCTAAAAGTAAGCAAGTTTTTTGTTTTTGTTTTTAATTAAAAAATATATTAAGTCGACGCATCGTAGTAACACAAATTTACCCTATTATAACACAATACACCAACTATGGCCAAAGTCATGCCGACACAGTTTAGCAACGTCACGGGATTCCCTAAAATAACCAGCGATACAGCTATCACAAAAATTCGTTTCGATGCGCTCGCAACCGCATAGGTTAGTGGTGTGACTAGCGAGAGGACATTAAACGCTATAACATTCTGCAGCCAGTTCAAAACACCATCTGTGAACAGTAATGCTATTACTCTATAATCGAAACCCATCTGGAAAAGTCATAAAATGAGTTGTATGTTAAATAAAGGCATTATAGATATATTAAAATTAACTTACAATTGCTGGGTGTCGTATAACTTGAAGACTATCCACAAACAACCAAATTGGCAAGAACATAATCAACGCCAGTTTGCCTAATAATTCCAAAAGTCGCAAATGATGCATACCCGTGTCTTTTAATACCTGGAAAATAGCTTAATATGTAACTCTGTTTGTTTATTCATTGGGGCGCGTTTGCTGGAAGAATGCAATAAATCAAAACATGAAATATTTGAAGAGAACGGATTCAGAGTTTTTAGTTTCTATATTCTACCAACATAGTTAAAAATTAAGACACCACTTCTAACTAGCTACTGCTAACTGATACGGCTAAGAAATATTTACCCAACATAAAAGAAGCAGAAGACTGGAGTAATTTCTGTATACTTATCTAATTTTTTGCTTTAAATATTGTACAGTAAGTTTATAAAAATTATCTTTAAAATTATAAATCTTTTTTATCAAAATTTTTACAAAATTAAGAGTTCTCAGTCTTATAGTCCACTAAATGTTGGTATAATGAGGTGCAAATGGTTAAATTGCTAAACATTTGCAACAATTTTATTTTGGAGCGGTTTTCTCACATGTAAAAATATATTTTATTCATATGTTTTTTTATATTTTTTTTTATTGATGATTAACTTATAAATAAAATTACAAGCTAATGGTGTTCATAGGAGCAATGGCAGCGTGTACCTTCAGCTCGAGTTATATGGAAAACAATTTCACAAAACCGTCAGCAAAAAAAAAAAGATTCTAGAAATATGACATGTTTCTAAAAACTATCATTAGAAAGTTTAAAATTTTGATAAATTAGATTTATGTACATTGATTCCAAGGCGGGTTGGGTCTGTTCAAAATATAAAATTCTGAATCAATCTACTTGGGCAAAGTTCTTCTTTTACCCTTTATAAAAACTAAGAACTTAAATTCGTTCCCCGAAATATTCATATTTGATATAATTAGTATGTAAATCCTTCCAGCAAACGAGAGCTATGTATTTCAGTAGATGGGTTATGTCTACCTTTTTGGAGAAGATGTTCTGCAGAGAAAATCCCATTGTCGAAACAAGGGCACTTATCAAACCAACCATGTCGAATGAAATTTCAGTTACGGTAGCAATCCCAACGCCTGTTATAATTGGCACCAAGCTGAGATACACTAAGGTAGGTTGCTTTTCGCGAAACAGCAAACGCGTCAAGATTACGGTAAACAGCGGCATAGTGGCTTTGACTGCGGGTCATATTCAGAAAAATTTTAAATATACATATACTTATTTTGTAGTTTTTAAACCAAAAAAAAGAACATTTTATTAGTTTTCATTCACTTTTAAATTTTTCTACTCTTTTAACTGAGTTGTCACAATGAGGTTAATAACATAATGATGTTAACGTGTATTACACTAATTAAGACATATTTATTTATTTAACTATGTATTTATGTATATCTCTAGAACCTTATAGGTATAAATATTTGCTATAAATTTAAATAAAAAGTGCGGCAAAACTATAAAATTCCATCGAATTATTGTTGAACAAAAAATCACGTAACTAATTTACCCAATAGGCAATTAAGACATATTACGTTTACCACGTCAAAATATGGCCAACGTGTCAACATATTTTTGTTGTTCAAATATTCAACATCATTGGTAGGTACTCAATTGAAGCTGGATGTAGCAACCACTCACTCACCTGTATGCGCATATGAAACTGGCACTTTCCATAGTGAAATGTGTGATGTGACAGATGAAAGAAACTTTCCCAGTGCCAATGGAATAATCAATCTCCAATAGTATCCTCTAGAAATGCCTTGATATTTTCGAATGCGCCAAATGTTAAAGAAAGGTCCACTGTACAAGGCTATACTACACAATTGTATCATTGTCACCGTCATAGGGAATGGGAACTCGTTCAGTACCATCTTGCCGATAACATTGTTGCTCGAAGAGATTACATACCAGCATATGCACAAGATAAAAACAGCCAGGACTCGTCTGGATGAGACGCTTTTGAATCCAGCAATCATTTTTGTTGCTTACTAGCCTACGTAATCACTCCTGCAACCGTTTATTTTTTTTTGTTTTTTGAATTCACCTTGCTATTTACCGCATCCCTTTAAATTAAGATATACTGCGGCAAGTACTAATTGACTTTTTGGCAGATTAATTTTAATAAATACGTTGACAAACACAGATGGGAGAGTTTTGCTAAAGTTGCTATTTAGTGTTGCCAAGCTTCGGATATAGTCATACATCCAAGGCGAATTCATACAAGGTGTTGGCATAAAGAAACCCATGTATTTTGGTTTTGCATTTTTGTGGGATAATTGTCAAAGTTGGCTATATTTTGCTTTTGCTTTTGAAAAAATCATTCACTACTCGTTCCAAACATTTCTTACCAAGCAGAGAAGGCACGTGCCAAACAATAGATATTTAATAAAAATTGGCGAGCCAATATGTTATGTTATGTTGTGAAACTTTTTCATTAATTGGAATAGAATCGATTTAATGTGGCAACCGCTTTTAACATAACTGTCATTCTGACATTGTTGTCAAAAGTAATTTGTGAACTACACACAACTTTTCACATCCGTGTAAAGTTTACAAGAAATAACACTTGTCTAGAAAATTAAAGAGAAATACTATAAATTGTGTAATATTTGGGCTTTCAGTTCGAACCTAAACACAAAATTCAATTGACCAAGTTAAAATTATTTGCAAAACTGCAATTGTAAGAGAAAATATTGATGTAAACAAATACGACTGGGTGAATGAAAAGAAGAAGCACGAATAAAACGTGTACCCATTTTGCGTCTGGGTGTGCTGGAATTTTGCGATTAGACGCGTTTCAGCATCTGGTGAGGGCCAAAGAAGAATATTTTCCAATAAGTTTGTTTGAAAAAAGGCAATAATTATACGCGCATTCTAAAATATTAAACATACTTGCCCTTTCCGCGTCACCCTAGGGGTTCTATTATATTTGTCGCGCTCGTTGCATGGATTTATAATTGTGTATATTTTGTAAATAAACTACAATACGATAACAAATGTGGTTATGCTAGAACTTTTCTACGTTTGCACCAAGTAAAAATTTGTGTGGGCTAAAAGCAAACAATTGAATGTCCATTTAGTAGCAGTGACGAAAGAGTATTAGAATTGTTTTCGTTTTTATTCAAAAAATGGTGAGTATCCCAAAAAATTATTTATGTATGTATATATGTACATATGTACAAATGTATCTTTGTTTGCTGTGCATTTAGGTGTAACTAAAAGAAAAGTTTTAGTAAAAGGCTTCTTTCAATTAACTTATAAAAGCATGACCATAAATAGGACTCTAGGGGCATTACATGCATATGAATATATGTATGTGTATGTGTATATTTTATTATTTTTCAAAATAAAACATAGAAGTTTGGTTTCAACTTTTGCCGGTATTAAAACCTTGCAACTGGTTTTACGAATTACTGCCGTATTTGAGTAGATAAAGGGACCACTTTGCAGGTTTACATGCTAAACCGGTTTCTGCACTCAATTCAATTCAGTTAGATGATCATGAACTGTAACAGCTCTTACGTGAACTATTTGTATACAATTTATTTAGAACAGCTTAGCACTTAGAGAAGAACTGGCATTGTATTTTAGTTTGCATCTTTTAAATATACTATACATCTGTATGTATTTATATACAATGACCATTCGGGGCACAACAAGTGTGGCAAGAAAATATCTCAAATAATTTTTGAACTACTCTTTTGAAGATCATCTGCTCTCAAGCGAAACGTGTACGTGAGCTGAATTCCGAAATAAACCCCTTGCCAAAAAAAAAAAAAAACGCGTCACCTCTCAGGCCAGCAATGTAAGGCTATAACCAGATGTTAAAAATGTGAAACTCACTTTTTTTTGTAGTTCTGTATTCTTTCGTTAGTAATTAAAAAAAAAGTTTGAAACACTTTTTGCTGCTCAGATAGATATGGACTCAAAACGAAATTTAAGAAAACATTCGAATGCTGTATTTGATTCTACAGTATTGAAGAAGTGTAAAAATCTTATCGTCTTTTAAACTATAATAGAACTATAGGAATCTCGTGTCTGTACTTTGGAAAGTTCTTTAAAAAAATTACCAAAGATGATGCAGGGATTGTAATAGAATATATCTGGACCATTTTGACAATTTTTGTCTGCCCGTCTGCCTGTTTGAAAACAGTAATATCCGAAATTACTGAACGGATTTTCTTGGGGCTGTAACTAATGGCTAGCTAGTTACCAAAAACATAATATAGGCTATATTTTATTAAAGTACTATAGCTAATATTTTATTTAAATATTAGATACAAAAAAATGGCTAATACTTTTTTTCAATTGTATTTTAGAGAAAAGCAAATGGATTTCAGAAAACCACAAATCTATTTCAGAAAATGTCAAATGTGTATCAAAAATAACCAAAATACATTTCAGATAATGGAAATGTATTTCAGAAAAACCCAAATGTATTTTAGAAAACAATAAATCTATTCCAGAAACACATTTGAGTTTTTCTGAAACACATTTGACTTTCTTGCAATACTCGAAGATTTGTGGTTTGCATCTCTCTGAAATACAGTTGGAAAAGATGTTGAATCTTTTTCTTTTGAATATTTTCTTTTAAAACATAAATTTTAGTTCTTGAAAATTTTTATCTGAAATCCGTAGGAAAAATCTGTAATTCAAAATAATACCGGTAGGAATAAACTGCTATATGTATGTACATTTTTCATTTTTTTGTATTTTGTGTATGACTGTGATTCGGTACATAAAAAGAAATTTGGCATTATGGAAATCCTCACATTAAAAGTATATTCTATTAATTAAGCCAACATGGTTTTTACGAGCTTCAAGACAATCTCTCAATGAGCATAATAGGGTATGGTACATAATAATTTTGGTAACCAATTTTCGATAGGAAATCTAAAATAAATCTGATAAGCTTTTTTGCCCAGATATTTATGTTTTTATATTTCGTTGTATCTTCACTACAAATGTGTCCAAAAAAAATACTACAGCATTCTTACAAGTTCGCGGATTCTATCAGAACATATGTAAAATTTCTACCATATACATAAATGTTTACGCAAAAAATTAATTTAAAAAAATCACCAATTTAAAATATTTTAAAAAAAATCATAACACAATAGATAGATGTGATTGAAAAAATCGGCCAACGGGAACAGATTCAAATCCTTCCTTCAAATCTTCAAATCTATGGTATAATTTTTTGAAGGAAGACTTCGTTGCAGACCAATGTAATCGAAGCGCAGTAGATTCTGTTGACAGAACTTTAGAAGATATTCGGAAAAATTAATTTTTGTGGGGGTTTCCGGCAGATACCACCGGTTATACCGGAAGACAATATATTAAATACAAAAAAAAAAAAAAAAAAAATAGTAGTGGCGCACGCTGTGTATAGCTAGTAAAAACATGAATTAAATTTTTTTATTTTCCTTAATTTTATGCCAACATAAAAGTTCTTTCTAACGTAAAAGTTCACATGCTCTTGTTTATTAAATTTGAATTAAATTAATATTTTATTTAACTTCCCGAATTGAGCACTCCTTGGCATGTACTTGTAAAGGGGTTTCAGCTCCCATACGGCTTTCGGGAATTGCCAACAATTTTTATAACATTATTCAAGTCATTCAAGCTCTTCGCAGATTTTATTTGTATTTCTCTCGGCTATTTCCTGGCCAGGCGAGTTCTTCCTTTCATTTGGAAACTTGAAATAAAAAAGAATCGCAAATAATTAATTTAAAATCGGAGTTTTAAATAGGTATTTAAAGTTATACTGAACATGCACTTTGGCGCGGTACTAAATCGTCTAGGAACACATATTTTCGGATATTGCACGACATTTATTGAAGGATCGGGAGTGCGCCTTCAAATATTATTTGTGGATATCTTTCATATTTTTCCAACATATATGTATATAACATATGGGGAATGCCTCACAGTTGACGGGACGCATTGGCCTGAGTACCCTCCTTTAGACTTTCTTCGTACCGCAGTCATGTTTGCCACAGTTTGGTATTTTGTCTTCATAACTGCGGTCAAAACGGATTTTTTGCAGGTCTGCGGGCAAATATTCCTAACTTATTAATCCTTATTTGAATCGATTGGGTGTCTTCAGCCTTTCTCTCAATTCCCTCGTAGTTTGTAATCTGCGCCCTTAGTCTTTTTCCGGCCTTCAACTCTTTTCTTTCCTTTTTGAAGACGATGTGTGTAAATTAAAAAAAAAACGGCTTACTGAGCTTTGGTTACAACCAACTTTTTGAGGAATTTGCTTGCTCGAAAAATTTCGTCGCTCAAAAGGCTCTTTTATCCTCTCCGCTTAAACAAATAGCTTCATTTTCATTTTGATAGTTGTTATTTAAATAAAAATATTTTCGGTCAAGTGACCGAAAAAAATTGATTTTTGTGAGAAATTGAATTTCTTTCATATATGTATGTACATACATATGTATATTATTAGTAACGTGTTATTTATTTTTCACCCATGAAGAATTCGTTTATTTATGTACATATGTATAAAAAATAACGCATTTCAAACTTTTCAAATAATTTAATAAAGGTAGATATTAAATTTCCTGTAAAAAAGCGCATTTTATCGAGTGTTTTTCAGGATAAACGGAGTTCAGCTATTAATTAGAAAATAAATAATAGTAATTTATTTCCAAAATTTGGTAAATATGTTTCAACTGAACATTATTTTTTTTATATTCTTCAATGGCAACTCTAACTATAACAAAAGCCAACTAATCCGATAATACTGACACCCACAACCAGAGTGTTTGCACTTATTTGGTTTTTTTTTTGAAAAACCGGAAATTATATTCATTGACATTACAATAATGATGAAGTGCCGCGAAGCGCAGTCTGTTAGATCGCGGCACCAAGACTACACGTATTGTCTTAAATATTAAACTTTTAGCGAATTTTACAATTTTACATAATTTTTTTAATAAGTCATAATTATCTACTAAATATGTGTGTTAATTTCCGATATGAAATACATATATTACTTTTATATATATATAAGCAAATACATACTATGTAATAATTATTGAAAAACTTTTTTAGTATGTAAATAAATATATATTTTTTTCTCCCACTCTTATACCACCTGCAGAACTCTCCAATCGTTACTCGTCGGGGTGCGCAAAAAGCTAAAATACAAACTCGTGCAATGGTCAAGTCTGCAGTTACATCAAGCAAGCCGAGTGCAGCGCTACTCGAAGCTAAACGCAAAGCAAAATTACTTAAAATGGAAGAACAATGCGAACAAGATCAAGTAGTGAAAGATATTTTTCAAAATGTAAGCTAAAATTTGAGTTGCTTGAGGTATGCGGCGTGTACGTTTGTTTTTGTTTTGCAGGCGGTAAGCGCAAAAACAATTATTCAAAAACCTACTGGAATCGTATACGATGAATCTATGGCACAACATCGTTGTCTTTGGGATGAAAATCACCCAGAGAGACCAGAGCGTTTCATTCGAGTGTTGGAGAGGTAAGTTTGCTGTATAAAATTAAATATATCTACTTTTTAAAAAATTTTTTAAGTTAAAAGCCATAAAATACTCGTAAATTTAAGAGCTTAGGTGCAGTGACTCACAGTGAAAATGGCCCAGTTTAATTTTTGCTGTACTGACCAGATTTTCTTTGTTAAATTTTTTCATTAATTTTTTATAAAATATGAATTATATTCAATAACATAAACCATAAAAATCAAAATTTTGAACTTTGTAAAAATCTTAACAAAATTTCGCAAAACTTAACAAAAATCGACGTTAAATTAAAAAAAAATTCTCCGAATTTCCAGAAGTTTTTCGGGTATTTAGTTTTGTGGTCCTTTCAATTCTTTTTTAATAAAGTGCTAGTTTCAAGAACCAAAAATTTTTCAATGATTTTTGTTGTTTTTTTTTGCTGCAGGTCTGGGCATGTGAAAAAAATTGCATATCTGGAAAAATTTAACATCAATTTTGTTTATATACATATGTATGTTAAAATTTTGTTACATTTATTTAAATTGTAAAATTTTTATGGTTTAAGTAATTGAATGAACTATATTTTTATAAAACAAAGATAAAACAATCAAATTGAAAGATTACGATTATCATTTAAAATGTTTAATAAGACTACAGCGCATTACATAGAGCAACTTTGATAAGCATGCAACAATGAAATCAGTACTATCACAAATACGAAAAACAAGAAATGCATTGGAATGTTCAAAGAGGCGATATGGTTCTCTTTAGCGGGGAGAAGGTTCATAATTATATTTTAAAGAGGGTTGCCAAATGTTTGAAATCGAATTTAGTTAAGTTATACTGAAATTATATGATATATATAAAAATATGGGTTTGTATAGGCCAAATTTTTACAATTTAGGCAAAAAAGCTATATTAATGCGACCGAGATGTTAATAATATTTTCCAAAATAATGTTTACAAAAAAATACCAAATGGAAATGGCAAAAAAATAATAATTTCTAATTGTTTAAAAAACGAGCAGAGTCGGTATTACCAATTGCGAGGAAATAAACTAAATAAAATCCGAATTTCGAAAAAAATTTAATAGCAGTAACTTCCGAAATTTTTTGAATTTCGAAAAATCATCAACCATTTTTTTTATTGACGTGAACAGCTTGACTGACCTCCGAAAAAAGGTTGGGCCATTTCACAAATTTTTACTCTTCTATTAAATACCTATTTTTGTGTATATTAATTTCAGATGCAAAGAATTGCAACTAATTGAAAAATGCCAGAGAATTCCAACACGCCATGCCACAAAAGACGAAATACTTTTGCTGCATAGCGCTGAGCACTATGATCTTCTCCAGCAGACATCGGAGGTGCAAGATGAGCAACGAATGGAAGAACTAAGTTCGAAATTCGATTCAATTTACATACATCCGGTTAGTATGGCATTGAGCTGTAATTTTTTATATGTATAATTTTATTTTACTTCACCACTTCAGTCCACATTTGAATTATCTCTGCTGGCGACTGGTTCCACCGTTGACTTAATTGAGAACATAATTTCCGGTAATGTGCAGAATGGCATGGCAATTATACGACCACCCGGTCATCACGCAACGAAAGCTGAATTCAATGGGTACTGTTCAATTGAATTACTTGTACTTGTAGTTTCAAAACTATTCAAACTCTGTGAATGCGTGTATGTATATTCCTCAGTTACTGTTTCTTCAACAATGTGGCCATTGCGGCACAATACGCTTTGGACATTTTGAAGTTACGCAAGATAATGATTGTCGATTGGGACATACATCACGGACAAGGTACGCAACGTTTCTTCTACAACGATTCAAGGTGGGTTAAGCTTATGACAATTTCGAAATAATAAAAAAAAAAAACAAAAAACAAAAAATGCCAATTTCTTCCCAAATTTTAAGGGTACTTTACTTTTCAATTCATCGCTTTGAACATGGCAAATTTTGGCCAAATCTTAAGGAATCAGATTTCGATGCTATTGGTAACGGCAATGGATTGGGGTTCAATTTTAATGTGCCTTTAAATAAAACTAAAATGGGAAACGGCGATTATTTGGCAATTTTCCAACAGTTACTTGTACCCGTTGCAGTTGAATATCAACCAGAATTGATTATTATATCGGCCGGTTATGATGCAGCTTTAGGTTGTCCCGAAGGCGAAATGGAGGTCACACCCGCTTTCTATCCACACATGCTGAATTCTCTAATGAAATTGGCACAATCACGAGTTGCTGTTGTGCTGGAAGGTGGCTATTGCCTTGATTCCCTATCGGAGGGTGCAGCGCTCACATTACGCACCCTACTGGGCGGTACATGCC
Organism: Anomoia purmunda; assembly: GCA_951828415.1. Taxonomy (NCBI): domain Eukaryota; kingdom Metazoa; phylum Arthropoda; class Insecta; order Diptera; family Tephritidae; genus Anomoia; species Anomoia purmunda. The sequence continues at coordinate 43,795,320 of OX639995.1, forward strand.
CTGAGCTGGTGGAGAAATTGGAGCCACCATGCGAGGACATACAGGATACAATACTCAATTGCATTTACGCACATCGCCCACACTGGCGTTGTCTACAAATCCAGCCGATATATACCATGGAAGAGTTGAATAATGTAAATCCACAGCCAAAGCTGCATAAAGTTAGTCGTTTATTTATTGGCGGCCAGCCACTGCCGGAACGTTTCCCCACCAGAGACACAGCGCCAGTGACGCTACCCGAAGTTGTGGCACAAAATGAAAAACGTTTGAAATTTCTAAAAAATGGTTTGTATTTGTATTATGGTAAATTAAGCGATTTATAAAGTTTGTTTGTACAATTTAGAAACACAATTATTGTCGCCGAATGTACGCGTTTGTTATGTTTACGATGATCTTATGCTACAGCATCGTAACACCTTTGAAGATGGTCATCCAGAGCAACCGGCACGCATTCAACGGATTTACGAAATGCACAAAGATTATGCGCTCACCGAACGCATGCAGCAACTGCCAACACGTACAGCAACAACCGATGAAATTTGTTTAGCACATACGCGTGCGCATGTAAATTTTATTCGTCGCATAAGCGACAAGGATGAACTGCAGCGAATGGGTGAGAAATATAATTCGGTTTATTTTCATCCGAAAACTTTCGAGTGTGCCACTTTGGCGGCGGGTTCAGTACTGCAAGTGGTTGACAAAGTGTTGAGTGGCGAAGCGCGTAGTGGTGTGTGTATTGTCCGTCCGCCAGGTCATCATGCTGAGCCTGATGTGCCTCATGGATTTTGTATATTCAATAATGTGGCAATTGCAGCGCAGTATGCCATTCGCGATCACGGCCTTAAAAGGTAAAATTTCAATCTATGTTTGTATCTATATCTTCACGAAAAAATGTTTCGGTTTTCCTACCGGAATTATAAAACTAATTATGTGCAGGGGCCGGAGGCCTTAACCGCCAAAATATTTCGGAAAAATATTAAGAATTACGTGAGCCGACCGTTTTGAAAATTCCTCTAGAAATGGAGTATGTTTTTATAAATAAAAATCGTTTTTTTAAATATATCATTTTGGAAAAAAATTGGACGTCTATGGTTATACCTTTCCAGTGAAGTTCGATTTTGATGAAACTAGAAATTTATGCTGCTGGTGCGACGAGAAAAACTTTTACGAAAAAAAGATCCGCTAGATGACGCTGGAGGCGATATATTTATAAAATCTATTCTAGATTACATTGTAATGAAATTAGTAACGAATAACGGGGGTATGACGAGAAATACTTCTACGAATCCGCTAGGTGGCGCTACAGGCAAGTTATTCAGAAAATTACTATTCACTTCAACTCTACTGGGATGTTAAAAATCTGTTCTAAGTCTGCAACGCCGAATTAGTCTTATTGATTTTCTTACAATATTAAAATATTTTTCGTACTTTTTTTATTTTTTTATTAAAAAAAAGATATAGTTTGTTCTGAAACACAAAGCATATTAATCAAAATTTCACACTTTGTAGAACATTAAACAGATTTTCTTCAATCTTTTTAATCAGAATTTTTGAAAATATTTTGGGTATGCAGTTTTGTAACGCATTTATTTTTGACATAATAAAATGAGCGACTAAAAAGGTTTAAAGTTTTTGCTTGATTTTTTTTTTAATTTTGTCCTTGAATTTTTTTTTTTCATTTAACGAATGCAGCTTATATGTATGGAGAAAGTAAGCAAGACCGTAAGCACAAAGAATTCCAGCTATAAAATGCATGCATGTGAAAGTGAAAATTAAAATTAATAAATTGAATGCGTTACAAAACTCTTTCTAAAAGTTTGCACAAAGTTTGAAATTTTAATTTATTTTATTTTTGCTATTTAATATAACGAATTATATTTTATAAAACTATTATCAAGACAAACATGGCGGATATTATAAAAATGGTAAATTGTTTGAATCACTGTAAGTCTAAATCGGACGAGTTTTGTTTTGTTTTAATAAAAAAAAACTATTTTCATTTATAAAAAACTGATTTTTCGAGGTATTTTCAAATAGGTCAACAAATCTTACACTTTTCGAAATATTTTGGTTGATGTCTTAAAATGTAATAACTTTTTTAATTCTGATGGAAAAACGGTTGCAATGTTTTTTTCTCGTTTAATGAGAGTTCCATCTTAATGTATACTTTACATATATTTATTTATATTCGAATATCAATTATAGGGTACTAATTATTGACTGGGATGTGCATCATGGCAATGGCACGCAACACATTTTCGAATCGCAATCGAATGTGCTCTATATTAGCATACACCGTTATGATAACGGCACATTCTTTCCTAAAAGTAAAGATGCTGATTTCGATGTGGTTGGCAAGGGTGCAGGTGTGGGCTTTAATGTAAATATTCCATGGAATAAGGTGAGTTTGTATTGCACATTAAACAATTCTAAAGCAAAGCAATTAATATACATACACATTTTTAAAATATTTTCGAAATTCCTAAAACTTTGCAGAAAGGCATGGGCGATGTGGAGTATGCGATGGCTTTTCAGCAACTCGTAATGCCCATCGCCTATGAATTCAATCCGGAATTGGTGCTTGTATCGGCTGGCTTTGATGCCGCAATCGGCGATCCACTCGGCGGTTGTAAAGTAACACCCGAAGCATATGGTCTATTCACACATTGGCTATCAGCTTTAGCCGGCGGTCGTATTATTTTATGTTTAGAAGGTGGCTACAATGTCAATTCCATTTCCTACGCTATGACAATGTGCAGCAAATCGCTGTTAGGTGATCCAATTCCGCCTATACAAGTCAATGGTAATTCAACGCGTGGCCCTAGTGTGGCTTATACAAGTTGCGTAGAAACGTTACAAAATTGTTTGAGTGCACAGCAACGTTTCTGGAAGAGTTTGGTTTTCAACAAGCGTTTACCACAATTTGCCAGTGAAAACAACAATGAGGATTTTCTTTCTGCTACTATGAAAAAATTAAATATCACAACGGATGCGACAAAAGCCGGACTTGGCTGTGAAAATATTGACGATACAGAGGTGGCTTTGGAACCGAGCGGCAGTAAGCCGAAGGTAAAAGTTAAAACCCTAACCGAATTTCTCACCGAAAATTTGGAGGTAAATCATTACATAAAACTGGCATTGTGTGAGACAACCAACTAACGTTAAACTTTTTACTTTCATGACTGCTCACAAAATCAAAATAATACAAACAATAAAAAAAAAAAAAAATTCAAATTCATCATCAGGCTTTGCAAAATAACGACATGTTCGCCGTTGTTCCATTAAAAACATGTCCTCATTTGAAACAGTTGCGTCCCGCGGAGGCGCCGAAAAGTAAGCAGCGTGTCTTTTGTTTTGTTTGAAAACATTACAAACATGCATATGTATTTAAATTTCGTGTTCTATGTAGAACTTGTAGGTTTGTTTCAAAATTTTACTTTTTTACTTGTTGCATTATTTTTTTTTTTGGCTTTTGAATAATCGTCGTTATCGTGCTTTTGCTTCTTTCGCTTTTTGGTCGAGTGCCAAGACAAGGTTGACTTTGAACGTTTATGTTTTCTTTCAGTGACATACTTATGTTTTCTTTTCCATATACCTATGTACATCCTCTCACTCATTTATACATTGGTTTCATTGCTTATTGTGTGCCAAAAAATGCATGTTTAATGAAAGTAGTAATTGTATTGTAACTTACTCGTACCTTGTCGAATATTGCTTGCCGAAATCTGTAAGAAAAACGAAAATGTTGTTATTTATGTTATGCCTTTTTTAACTTTAACTAATTCATGCTGCCTAGGCAACATTCAAGGTCCTTCGACGGGCTCAATAATTTTCAAGTAGCTCAAAAATTCTGTTAGGGCATGTATTTTTGTACATCCTTAGGCGTTGGATGTGCCTCACAAACAAAAAGATCCACCGGATATATAAAACATATTATTTTTCATTATAATATTAAAATATTTCGGAAAAATAATAAGATTTACGTGAGCTGGATTTAAAAAAAAAAGCACCTAGGATGGTAAAACAGTCCAAGGTCTGTATAAAAATATTTTAAATAATGGAAATGCAAAAACATTTAAAATATTTTTAAACGGAATCAAAATGATAAGATTAGTAAAAAAAAAATTAGAACGCGCATATGTATATTTATTTGCAAAGGAATAAAAAAGGTGAGAATATATGTACCTTTCCAATGATACCTTAGGAGTCTAAATCGGTTAAGTTTTGGCCAAGTTTTTTTTTTAAATATATCTTTTCAGACCTTTATAAACTTAAATTTTATTTTTTGCAATTGGTCCAGCTCACGAAATACGTATTTTTGTTGATGTTTGGTTTTAATGAAGGGAAACCCAGTGCCGATTTGTTTTTTTTAATATGGGAAGTTGTGTACCCTAATGTGCATGCGTATATGTAAATTGTAAATTTGTTGGTTATTAGTTCCGCAATATAATTTAATTTGATATGACAGTTGAAATGCATTTCTTGGCACGTGTTGTATGTACATATGTATGTGTTTCCCCTATTAACTTGCTTCCTTCTATGATTTACGCCGCTTTCATATTTCACTAATTACATTAAATTTAAAAAATAAAAGCTTAACTAATTTCTATAATATTCTATTACTTTACTTTTCAAACTTATTTAGCCATAGATAGTAATGCACCTTGCGAGGAATGCTCATCAACGAACGAGAACTGGATATGTCTGAGCTGTTATAAAATACTGTGCGGCCGTTATGTCATGGAACACATGCTTTTCCACAACATCGAAACCACACATCCCTTGGCACTTAGCTTCAATGATTTGTCTGTTTGGTGTTATCCTTGTGAGGCATATGTCGATAATAGTAAATTACATGTATACAAAAATCTCCTACATCGCCATAAATTCGGCGAAAACATGGTATGGTCGTATCCAGATAAAGTTAGCAATAGCAATGGCAATGGCGATGGTGGCGATTGTGGCGATGATGATGACCTTTATGATGACGATAATGACGATGATGAAAATTTTGGTGCAAATACATTTACAATTCAACTTGAACAAAACAACTGACAATATCTGTCGTTACTGTTAACTACAGTACAAAATTATTTGTGTACTTCATTTCCAACACTCAGACATGTTTTCCATTTTATTGATCAGTACCTTTGGCCGTTGATTTATCGACTCTATATTAAATTAGTGTATTACTTTATTTCAAGTTGATCTATATATTAGTTATGTGTATAATAATATACATATTATTGACCAGACTTAAAAGGTTTTTAAGTTTTATTTCAAATTTTTTTTATTTTTTTTCATACACTAACCAAAGACTTGAAAACTGAAATTAAATCAAATCGTTCGAAACATTTTACTTTCATTGTGAGCTGGCGAGTTATAAGAATATTAAAAAACCAAGTGCGATAGGCATTTTCTGTTGAAAGTTTGTTGTTTCTTCAACGGTACAAAAAAAGAAGAAACAAAATCTGAATGTATACGTGCTGCGCATTACCGATTTTATTGTTAACTAATGCAAAGCAACTTACTTTTATGAAGTTACAGCACAGCTACTGTTAGGAGATTGTAAGAAAACCCTAAACTAAACTTAACTATTATAATGTAAAATTTATTTATAAATAACAGAAAACATTTATTTACCTACATAAATCAAATTGGCTAGGACAAAAACATGCATACATACATACCTACATATAAATGTGTGTATTTAAGCGACATAAGCAATTAATAATAAAATGACTGTTTTTACAAATGTAAAATAGATACTTCAATGACAAACAAAATTAACAAAAAAAAAAACACATTCGATTTAATAAAATATACAAGAAACTATGGCGCGATGTTTTTCCTTTAGTTTTCTCAATGTCTGGCTAATAATACCCACGGTTAGATACTAATCGGAATCGAGCCTGCCGTAAGCTTAACAGTTAGAATTTTTGAAACATATAATTCCAACAACAGCCTGTTCTACGTACCAGGAAGACCCGGACTTTACCCCTTTAGTCTGTCCCCGTCGAAACACCACGTTGCTTCACACTAGTTGAGTTTGATGATAATGACCATGGGTGAGCAGACTTATTCAGGAGGTAGCTGGCCGCTAAACCAACAACAGCAGCGTAAAACGGTGAATTTTGAATAGTATACGACGATTTGTTTGCCACACAATGGCTTCTTTTTGTTCCCTCAAATCAAGAACGATATTCAATAACTGAAGAACCAGAGTTGTATGTATCGGACTTCGCAAAGTGCTTCGAAAATTAATTCAATCATTCGGGCATGTTCTGCAATTCACTTTCACTCGGAAATTTTCACTTCACACGGCAGTTTCAGATAGGCACAAAACACGAATTCACTCGGAAGTGAATTGCAGAACATGCCCGATTACCATGGAAAATATTTTGAAAAACAATAAATCCATTTTCAACCACCAATGCTAATTTTCCCATTGTTACTTACAAATAGTAAGCGAACTGGCAGTTTACTGTCGAAAGAGATTTAACTCTCCACCGAAGGAGACGGCTTGAATAGACATAATTTTATAAGCAATATTCATAATTGTTTTAATACACATTTATTTTTATTCTATTTATTTTGATTTCTACGTTTTGTGGGCAATGGTTTTTTTTGTTTCCCTTTAGCCTTATTTCCTTTACGTTTACGTGATTGTTGCTTCTCTTGACTGTAATTAGGTTCAGATGAGTCCGAATCACTCTCGCTATTTTCATTATCCACACCTCCATTTCCATCCTCTTCATACTCAATAGTTACAACGCCACGCTCAGGTTGCTTAACATTCTTCTTAGTATCAACATTTGTTGGCTTTGAATCATCGATCAAGACAGTTTTTAAAGCATAACCTTCACCAAACTGTGCCAGATTTAATATACTCAGACATGTTGGACGGCATCCTATATTAGTTGTGCATAGTAAAGCCAACTTTTTCTTCTCAACATCCACTTGCCATGCCTTCATTTCACCAGAACTACAAAAAGTACAAATATTTATTGCACACTATATATTATTGACTTTATTTTGTTGCTTACTAACCTTGAGGCTGTGATTAATGTACCCTGATGAAAACCCATAGTTTTCACTCTTGAACTGTGCGCTTCGCATAAATCTTCCTGAAAGTAATAAAAATGTATTAAAATATATATCATGTCTATCATATGTATGTAGAATATTGTGTTCCATTACCTTTTGCTCAGTTTCCGTTGCAACAAGCCAGAGTATTTTGCCATTTTCCAAGCCGACTAAGCATGTCGTATCATCCACCCAACAAACTGATATCGGTTTCTCTTGTGTCTTTTGACTGAGCAAAGCATCTGCTGTCTTTATCGACCAAATCTCAGCAGTCCGTAGACCGCACAATGTGAAATAGTCGCCAGTCGGTGACCAAGTAAGACAATCTGGTTGTGCGCCTAGAGTGCTGCGACTTTTTAAATTTGTTCTATATGCCACACGACCTTTCACCAAATTCCACGTGCACAATATACGGTCAGCTCCAAGTGACAACGCCAACTTTCCACTAGGATGACAACTAATTTGATTGACGGCTGATCCTTTGTGCGCCTTCCAACTGCCTTCTGTTGCCCAAGTATTCAAGCGAGTTGCAATCATGCAACCATCATCACCGCCTGATAACAGATGGGAGCTGTCGGGCGTGAATGCCAATGTATTTACAGTACCTTCATGTGACAAAATAATCTAAGATCAATGGAGAATTAACTAAAAACTTCGAACGTTTGTATGTACGTATATACTTACATTTGTTTGCTTGCGCGTCCGCATGTCGTATACGAATATTCGATCGTCCGTGGCGCCAGTAGCCAGTAAGTGCTGATGAACTGCTACACATTTTAAGGGTCCCGCATGGGATTTATCTGCAAACGATTGCACGAAGCTGATATTCTCTTTTGATGTTAGTTTATAGCCGAGGAGGAACTCCTCATAGGTTCCAATGATTACTTCCATAGTGTGCAATATGTTTTCCATGGCAATGCATTCAATGTTTTTATTTTTAAGTTGGTTGACATTTGATGCGCACGTGGGGAATATTATGAAACACGAAACATTAGTTCTGTTTCTGTATTCGCCACAAAAAAAACTACCAGTAACTTGCCACCAGGCAGAGAATGTAAATTAAATTAAAATAATTAATTAATTAAATTAATATAAAATCCCTTCCATTCCACCAGAGAATATATACATACCTTGCGAAAGCACAATTGTTGCGCTCTGTCAAACAGAGAACGTAATTTTTTTCGTTACTTCCCACAAATTTTCCAATCAGCTGATTACTCTGCTTGCGGAGTAATAGTGCCCACACTCACCGACGTGTCCGTTTGGCGTGTCTGTTTGACGGGAGATACACAAAATTGAGCAAAACTTGTGCCCGCGCGTATGTTTTGTAAACAAACTTTGCGTACATAAAACTGTGTTTGTATGCATCAACACAATGTTGCCATTCCTTTGTTTGCATATGTACTTTTACACACATCCGCGTTGTCAATTACAATTTTTCATTGTATAATAAACCAAAGCCAAAAACCAACAAATGCAAATAGTTCATTTATCTATAATTAACATTATTAAACATGGATTTTAAATTAATTTAATAAAAATTTAAATTTTTATAAGGTTATTTTGTTAATGATTTTAAAAAGTTCTGCTTGGCAACACTGTGCGGTGAGAGAGCACTCAGCTGACACGGCTTCACGGCAAAAATCTAAATTTCTCAGTTTACACACGTACACGTCGCGCGTACCCGCCACACGAACACGTTGATGAGTTTGCATTTACATGGCGCTCTCATAAGTTTGATCGTGTCAGCTGACACGTAGCGTACGTTTGCGTCGGTGAGTGTGGGCACTATAAAGGAAGGAACCTCTTGTCTAAAATTTTGTTATTTATTGTAGGAACATGTTTGAAATTATCGGAAATAAAAATAGTATATCGATTTATTTGCTGTATTTGCATTTACCCATTTCTTACAAATATGTCCAATTTGGATCAGATTCAAAAAACACGGTTCAGAACAGTTTAGTGCAATAAAAAAATTAGTCGAATACTTTTTTCTGGATGGGTCATTTAGCGAAGTTATGCTAAAAACCCAGGATCGAAAGTGTTAAAAAAACATCGATAACAGTAGTTTTCAACTTACTATCGTTTATCTACCATATCTAATTCAAACAACAAATTGTGTAAATAAAGAATTATACATAGAATAAATAAATAACATTTTTAAATAACAATGCAATGCGTTGTATGGAATTGCGCAAATGCATGCCGCGACAAAGATGCTAAAAAAAGTTTTTTCGTCTTCCCAAAAGACGCAAAATTGCGAGAAAAGTGGCTACAGTTTTGCAAACGTTCTGGAGGTTTTAAACCAAAGACATGGAAAGTTTGCATGGACCATTTTAAAAATGAGGATATCGTAGGCGATCTAGCTTTTAAAATGGGTGAGACTTGAGAATTGTTTCTTTTTAATATATACATATGTATGTACATAATTAATTGAATTTTTTTTAAGGACTGCGAGCAAACAGATATTTGAAACCGGACGCTGTGCCATGTATATACAGAACTGCATCCCCTGCTGTTGAAAAAAAGTTGAGGAGAATACAAAGAGCAAAATGTTTAGCTGCAATTAGGTTCAACAACAAACAAACATTGGCCATAACAAGAAGGGAATCGAATTTCTTTGTGTCTGTGACACCAACTTCTAACGATACAGTAACGAACAGAACCACAAATACTTCATTGCCGATCATAACCGGCGTAACTTCTATTGCCGCTGAGACCTACGATAAATCTGCGCCATTACGACAAGCAAACTTGATGCGAAACCAAATGTAAGTCCAAACATTTGTGTACATAACAATATTGTTCTTGCACTCATTTACATAGGTTATTTAATTGTATTTTTCTGTCAAATTTTAAGGCAAGAGAACATTCCGCTTAATCAGCAGTTCCAAGGGTCAGAACTAAATCACCAACAAGAAATAAGGGAATTACAGAAAAGTTTACCAAAGGCCGAGCTTAACAAGAAAATTATAGAGGATCACCTGCAATTCCCCGAAGAGTATTTAAAATTTGAAATCATTGAAAAATATCATCGCGATAAACAAATTATGATTAAAACAGAAGAAGATGAATTTCAATGCGAGATTAAAACAGAAGAAGAGGAATTTCATTGCGAGATTAAAGCAGAAGAAGAAGAATTTCAATGCGAGATTAAAACAGAAGGAGAAGAATTTCAATGTGAGATTAAAACAGAACAAGAATTTCAATATGCGAGTTAAATTGAATTAGATTAATTTCATTACGAGAACAAGACTAAATTACTTACTAAACCTTATGTTCGTTTTACTTATTCCCACAATGGTTCCATGTAGGTTTGTATGTATGTATATAAATACATATTTGATCAATATCCACATAACTTTTTTAACAATTACTTCAGTCCCAAAGTGACTCCTCGACATGAAGGAACCAAAAAAATAAATAGTCGTGAATTTAATGAAAAGCTAAACTTAATGACATGTTTTTTCGAATGCTGCATGGTAAAAAACTATAAGGTTCAAAACCATAACAAATGTATGGTCCAAATATTATCCAAATCTGACCAGTCGTCATATAGCAATATTGATTACTGATTATAACTTTTTAAAATATACTCCATATGTTAATCCTGGTTACAAGCCATTTGAGTGTTAAATTTTATACAAGGCTGATCTATATTTTTAAAACTTTGTAGTCTAAATCAGTGGCGGATCTCGAATTTTTTTTGCCCCTCTTGCCTATATTCTGCAAATGAATATTTAAGGTGGCATTGTTCGTCCGTCCGTTTGCTGTCTTCGGCCCACATGCACACTCAGGATCATATATAACTCTCTTAGGCCCACTTGCGAGAAAGCAGGTTATCTATTTAACTAAGAGCTTACCGGTTAAAATGATAAATTTGCTTGCACAGAAGGATGTTAGGCATCAACTCAAAGCTAAAAACATAAATACTTAACCTCGCAATTATTCAGAGTTAAATTTTTAAGTTTCTGACATTCTGTCATAAATAAATTAAAAATAAATTTGTCAAATAAAGTTTTTTGAAAAAAACGACAAAATTTGAAACGAATCGCTTTTTTCGGCAATAATGGGAATGCCATCGAATGCGTAGGCTCAAACTCCATTAACAGAGCTTTAACAATGGGAAGCGATCACTTCCACGAGATTAGATACCAAGCATACCAACCTCCAAAAATTATTTTGTTTTAAAATTTCAATAAATTAAAAAATTCCAAAAAAAGTTCAAAAAAGAAATGAATGCACGCAGCTCGGGTTAATGGTTTTTTATGCAGCATAATATCTAGGCTATGAATTTACAAATTTAACTCTGATTAACGTATTCCTTTATTTATAAATTCAACTCTGGATTTCTCGCAGGTAGGCCTTATTGCATTAAAATAGAGCACATTTCTTTCTCTTACCGAAGTATTAGATATTTATTTTCTCTGTCGCTGTCATCCCTCACATTATTATAACCCTCAGCTTATTCAATTCTATCTTCGCCAACCGCAGAAATAATTAAAATTTCTTACAGTATTTAAGTCTCAGTATATGTAATTAGAAATCAAAAGAAAGGTATGTAAATTTTCTATTTCATTTTAATAGTTCCGTTTATTATTAATTATGTATATTTTTTGATGGTTTAGTACAAGCAGTTGTTTAAAAAAAGGGAATATTTTTTATTAGAGTGACCTCAAAAAAATTTTTTTTAACATATGTAAACTTTTTGAATTCAAAAAAAAATATCTTAGACTCCCCCTACCTAGCTCCTACATATATGTATTATGAGAGTGCACCAATATAATTATGTATCTTTAAGATAAGCAAAAAAAGGGAACCATGCCCACTTTTTAATTTTGTTAACCCCCCTGTCGCTATACTCGTACTGTTCTTATGCCAGATTGCCAGTTCACGAAGTTCTAGAAGAATTTTTCAAAAAACCAACATTTCAGTACGATATCGAAATTAGCTATAAGTTATCAAATTGTTGAATAGATAAAAAGCAACTTGAATGTACGATGGCTAACAGCCAGGGATGCGGTATTTTCATACTTTTACGGTAAAAGTCGTTAAACAACAGTTATTTTTGGATTTCTTTTTTTGTTTTTTTTTCTGTTTAACCTGGTCAAATATTTTTGAAGGCCGTAATGAAAGTCCTTTCCTAATAATAAACCAACCATTTATCCAAATTAAACGATTTGGGTATCAACAAAAAAATGGTATTTGATTGCCACAGAACAAAGTTTGCTTGCGTGCGTATAATTAGCAACAATATTCATTATAATACAGTTATGTTTTTTAATTTAAGTAGTGTTTTTGCCGGCTCGAGGTCAAGAAGCACGAAGCTAATAAAACCAAAAATTTGTTAACTTATTTTTAATAATTTTTTTAGAAAAGTATAACTCATTGTTTAACAAAAGCTATATAAATAAAAGCTTCAAACTTTTTACGAAATTCACAAAAAATCGTCAAATACAAGCAAATTTTCATAAAATTTTCAAACTTTACTTTAGCAGCTTTTTGAATATGCAGTTTTGTAGCCCATTTCATTTAACTATAGCGTAAGTTTCATATGGTTATAAACTCTGGTTGATTTTTAATATTTTTTTACAGACGGTTATAGCATTTGCTTCCATACAAAAGTAAATTTTCTTCATGCGTTATATAAAGGAAAATGCACTAGGAGCTCCTGGAATCAAAGGAACATTGATAACTTTCTTCTATTACATTGAAAAAAAAAGTAACTGTTACTTTCGGTCCCTGTTTACAGCTTAAATGGCACAGTGTTATTTTTCAGAGTATTTTTACAATCTAATAAAAATTGTACAAAAACTTAACAAACTTGAATAAAATTAATGTTAAAATTTGAAATTGTTTTCTAAGAATTTTCAGAAGTTGTATAGGTATGCAGTTTCATAGTCCATTTTAATACAACAAAGTGTAAGTTTCAATTTTCAACAGATTTGCAATGGTTTTTTATATTTTTGTTTCTTCTTGACGGTCTGGCTAATTACCTTCCCCATAACGCATACACGAATTTTTTTTATATGGACCTTTTGTGAAAATTCGGCGTAAATTATTATTTATTTCTCATACTTTTTCGCAAATTAAACATACACATATGTATTTTTGATACATATGTATATCGATTTTGGGTAGGAATATTTTAATATCTAACCCTCTCGTGGATCCGGGAGTAGTCCAAATAGTACGTTTATTGGAAATAAGCTTTTTAATTACTCTATTTTACTTTATTAAAATTATTTTACCTGACATTATTGCTTATTTATTGTATTATTATTTATTTTAATCAATTAAATTTTAATGTAGTTTGTATTGTTTACTTTTTTTTTTCTTTCTTTCATTTTGGTGTATTTATTTTATATTTTTTTACAATTTATATTTATATTTTATTAAATTATACTTCATTTTGCCTCATTTGATTATATTTTATTCTATTTAATGTAATTTTATATTTAATTTTATTTCCTTTGCATTTTATTCAATGTAATTTCATTTTATATTTTTTTAGTTTGTTTTAAATTCCTTTACAACATGTTGTTTTATTTTCTTATATATTGTTTTATTTTAAATCAATATTATCTTGATCTATTGGGCTTTTTATTTTATTTTGTATTATCTTTTTGCAGTTTATTTCGTTTTACTTTATTTATTTCCCTTTTATTTTATTATGCTTATATCATGTTTGTATTTTTTCCATTATATTGTTATATTTAAATTTTGTCTATACTTCATTGGACTGCATTTGGTTTTGTTGCCGTTAGTTCTACTCAATGCTGTTAAATTATGATTACGATTAGTAATCGGTTAGATTATTTTCTAAAAAGAATTGTAATTATTATTTAATTGTGCCTTTCAAATATTGGGATTACGTAATGATTACGATTACAAATAATCAAAAAATAATCAGGATTACTCTAGATTACTGAAAAGAATAAAAAAGAATCAAAATACATAATTGATTCTATTCAGGATTCTTTTTGATTATTTTCAATCCAAAATACCAAACAACTTAGTAAACTTTTTAAACTTGCTTTTTGTGTAACTATGTATGCATATATGCATGTATATGTTTATATAATATTATTACATATATATATATATATATATATTATAAATGATGATATTATTGCTATTATTTATAACAATTTATCCATTCAATATAATCAGCCCAATTTTACCCAAGTTTTTTTTTGCTTTTTTGACCCATTACTTCTTCTGTTACTTGAATGACAATTCAAGAACAGACGACACTTGGGAAAAACATAGCAGTCTAAAAGAAGCTTTTGTTGCTTTGAGAGTAGTGGGGATAGTGAACAGTCCAAGGCGCCAGTCAATGTCGGACTTATCATTTGAGAAATTGGTTTTATTGAAAGCAAATTCTAAATGGAGTTAGTGTATATTTTTGTTGTTATTTTGCTATAAATGAATTTTGTTAATTTTTTGTTGTTATTTTGTTATAAATGAATTTTGTAAATTTTTTGTTATTATATTTTTTTATTGTGTCTTTAATATATTTATTTGTTAAAAATAAAATGATAAAGAAAATGTCTTAAAAATGAAAAAAAGCAAAAAGAGAAAAGTTGTTTGGTATTTTGGAATGAAAATAATCAAAAAGAATCCATGAAAAGAATCAATTATTTATTTATTATCTAGAGTGATCCTGATTATTTTTTGATTATTTGTAATCGTAATCATTACGCAATCTAGTTGGGACCAAGATAATCGTAATGTAATCAATTATTTCACTCTCAAATACAAAGTAATCAGATTAGTAATGATTACGATTAGTAATCAAAACTTAACAGGCTTGGTTCTACTTCAATCCTTTACTTTATTTTATTTTACTTTATATTTTATTTAGTTCATTTTGTTTCCCTTTTCTTTTATGTAATTTAGTTTTGTTTACTTTTTTTTATTTTATTTAATTCAATATTACTTTGGTTTGTTTCTTTTTTGCCTTCTTTTATACTTTTATTTTATTCTATTTTTTTTTTATTGTTTTTGGTTTTATGTTTTTTTCTTACTTTTGCTTGAATTTTTCTTAATTGTATTTTCGGTATTACAGTGCGGTAATCTTGTTATCCGTCTTGTTAGTCGTCTCGGAGCTGCGATTTAAAGTAGTCCGATTTTTATTATTGGGTGCCGTGAATGCCCGATGTTGTTGTAGTGCTAGTCAAGCTAACACTGGAAACTCAATTGTCGTTTAGCAGTGCCATTTTACTGTACACCTTGTAATAGTATATTTGCTACAATCCTAAGTACTTTCCTATTATAGTCAGGCCAAAGTCTACGTGCTATCTTCTATCTTACTCGTCTAGACCTCTGACCACCTCCTCCTTGCCAATTCCAGAAATTCCAAGTGGATCTCCGTTTGCATCTGTCTGAGTGGGTATATCAATACCACAGCTGCATATTCATCCAAACAAGTTCCCACCTTAGTCAATTCCCGTCAGCTATCTTACTGCCTTCTACTTCCCTATGGCCGGGAACCCAGATAAGAGTGGTATTGACTGATACACCGAGCAAAGCTCCATCTACAATATTTTGACTAGTTTAAACTTAATTTTGCATCACGAAATGCTTTAGATATAGATCGATGGTAATGAAATTGAGGAAAATATTCAGGGATTCCGTGGGACAGGCTTTCGGTGACTCTGTTATCTTCGCAATGCCGTTATTTTTAAGCTGCTCAGTCTACTGGAATTGTATTGTGTGCCTAAATCTGGCCATCATACTAAGGTGCCGTAGGTAAGGATTGGTCTTATGATAGTGGTGGACATCCACATCCCAAGTACCGGTTTTAAACCCCAGTTCCTATTGTAGATCCTTATACAAGTGTAGTAAGCGATTTAAGATGTCTTGTTTGCGGTTTTCTACGTTAAGTTTCTAGTGTAGTTTACGACCGCCAGATATTTCGCATTGGATGACAGGGGGATTGTTTTCCGTCTATGGACGGAAGTCTAAATTGGCAACCTCTATCCTGGTTGTAAAGAGTACTAGCTCGGTTTTGCTACGGCTAACGTTAAATTCACCTTTGGTTTACGTCTTCAGTTTACTCATTACTTCTTCTAGAATTTCACTTGCAGTAGAAAGAAAGGTGAATAGAAAGCAAGTCATTCGGGAGTTACAGTCAGAAACCATCACCAAGGTCTCTTAAAACTATGTTAAAAAAATGCGGAACTCGCCGATGCAGCCACATTAAAGAAATCGTATTGTATAAATAATGGGAGTGCTTGCTCTTTCGTATGCACCAATAAGAACAAAAAAATGACTTTTGAACTTTTAAGAATAAACTTTTATATGGGTCAACCTGTAAATGTATATGTACATTTCGGTGTTCCTTATTTTTTTTATTTCTGAAGGTAATTTCGAAAAATGCAGAGAAGTCAAATAAATGAACAACACCCATTATTTTTGCAGTCCCTATAGTTTTCTAGAATGGAACAGAAGCAAACCTTTCTGTCCCGTTGATAAGCACCAGTGGGGTTATCTTTATATTACATCCACGAATTTGTATTAAGAGCAGTGTTCGAAAATAAAATTGAGAAAACTTTTGCACTAGATGCGTCTCTGTTTCGCCGTTTCTAGCAATGCTGGGGAAAAAATCAATTGAATATTGTTGAATTCGAAACTGCTCGAATTACAGTAAAGACAACGCCGCAACGACTATAAGGAACTATTGGAACTGGTTATTTCATCCCTTCGTGGAGTTTTGGGCGCTTACAAGTTTAAAGAACTCATACCCATGATGGATGCCCAAGGAAATTTACTGTTTAAAAATATTTATGTTCAGAGAGAGGCAATATTCGATCCAAGTTGCCGTTGATAATCGTCAAAAATATTCGAGCTTTGAAAAATGTTATTTGTTAATGATTTATTAATAATTATGATATTATATATATTGAGATTATGATAATCAATAAATGCGTTTTCATTCATTCAATAAATTACCAATTTTTGTAAATTTTCGTGAATAGTTTTTTGAAAATGAATGAGGACCACATGAAAAGGTTGACGATGAAGGTTAAGTTTATTCTAGAAAAGTATTTGTAATATGAAAATAATGACATTTTTCTTTCCTATTTGTCCAAATTTTACTCCCAATAGCTTCAAAGTGCGTGCGACACGCAATTTCCGATCGAGCTTACATTTTTGTAATATTTTTTTACCCTAACCTCACACAAAATTGACCTCGGATTTTAAAACAGATGACTCTTCAACTCTACCATATATTGAAGGTCCACCTTAATTTACATATCTATGCTATACAAATTTTTAAACATTCATAGCAGAAACACTTACTAAATTATAACTTAAACTTATAAATTGAAAAATCTCTTCCACTTTATGTATGAAACTATTCCAAATGATAAGCGGCACCAATATTTGCCGTCGAGAGCATTCAAAAATTGTTAGTTATCCATTTTAATTCGACTTTAAATTTTTTGCCTTAATATATAATTTAAATTAAGTGCGATAAGAAGCAAGAGAATTTCTCCGAATTAATATTTAATTAAAATACGCGACGTATTCATCGACCAGTATCCGTCGACATTCGAAGCAGCGACAATTTGTATCGGTGCGGAAGCGTAGTGCGACAATTATACGACGATAATTGAAATGCTGTTCTTGCATAAATTAAACATTTACTTATGTTCGGCGGCAATCTACGTGCTAATCAAGCAGCCATACGTGAAGGCAAATGTCAATATCAATGGCACAATTCATGAGTTCATCATAGAGTATATTCCAGTAAAGTTAATGAAGTCAAATTTCTCGAACGAAAAAGCTAATCATGTGGGAACTTCGCCTTTGGGATACTCTGTGATGCGTCGCATCGCAAATATCACAACAGCATTGAGAGAGGTGGATGCGGCCAGTCCATATTGCGTATGGGCAAAACATTTCCTTTGTGAGATTTATACGCAAATATTACCTTGCTTATCGGCAATCCTGCGCGTGCGTTCCAAAAAAGATGATGAGCTAATTGAGGTACATGAATTGTTCAGTTGTACGAATTCAGCGATGACGGGGTATCTCCCTCGACATGGTGGTACAAAAAGCAGTAGAAACTTATTGGAAATACCAACGCCGATAATAGAAACCAGTGGATTAAATAATAGATTTCAGAATGTGAAAAATGAGACTGAATATACTAAATCAGTACTGGTTCCGATAGGTTTTTCCGAGAAGTTTTCAAATATAACGCGTTCCGATGAGAAATCTAAAATTGAAGTTCTTTTGAGTGTGATAATACTTTCTACTACAGCTCAGCTGTTAAAATGTTGAAGTATAATGGAATGTTTATTTAATACTAGCTTTTACCCACGGCTTTGCTCGGTTTAATGTTATGAATTCGAAAACAACAAAAAATAAAAATAAATTAACCAAATATAACACCTTTAATTTCATTTTAAATTTTTTGTTTTGCTTTTAATTTTTTTTTTCTGGAGAAAAAGAGAAAATATACCCATTTTTTTTAAATTGCCGATTTCAGGTGGTTGGTGAAACTTTTTTGATATTGGGGATTCGGGTTTTGTGAAACCCAATGCATTGTTAGAAACGCACAAGCGAGCGATATCAGGAAAAGAGAAGGGGGGCGAGGACGTCTTTTCAAGATGAAATAACTAGAGGCAGAAAGACATAAATGCTGGCAGACAGGAACGCAGTTCGAAATTTCTATCAGAAATTAAGGCAGAAATCATTCGGTTTAAAGACCGAGGCCAATTACCGTAAAGACGAAGACGGGAATCTAGTAACAGACGTCCAGAGTACACTTGAGGGAACATTGGAAGCATGTTGTAGCATTGGGGAGTGTTTGATGAAGAAGACCATGTCCCTCAACTCGACTAAGACGATATGCGAATAGTAATCGGGCGCCTTAAGAGCAACAAACCCGCTAGTGCCGCCGTTGTACCGTCTGGGGCTGTCCAAAGCCCGTGGGAAGATTTGGTGGGGCGCATGTACCAGCTAACAGGCGTAATTTGCAACAACGATTTATTTTGAAAATATCTTCTGAGAGAGTTGCCACCTGCTTAAAAATGTAAATTTAATTGTATTAATGAGTTATATGAAATATTAAGATATGGAATTCAAAACTTTATTCCAAAAATATTTTCGGACTGTTGCCACCTGCCTAAAAAAGTAAATTGAACTGAATTAATAAGTGATATGAAATTTTAAGGTTGAAAATCAAACAAAATACGTTTCATTGTGAAAATACGTTTAAAGAGAGTTGCCAGCTGTTTAAAATTATTAAATAAATTAAAGTTTTTTTTACGAAAACATTACTGAAGAGGGCTGCCATTTTTTAAAAATCTTGATTCAATTTAATTGGTGAGGTAACTGCAATTATATTTGTAACATACTGTTGACAAAGGGAAAAGGAAAATTTCAAAAAATATTTTGAATAGGGTTGCCAACTGTTTAAAAATTAAAGTGAATTAAATATAAATCAAACATTGCAATAGAGGTGTGAATCGATGGATGGTTTGGATTAGATTAGTGGCGAAGAAGCTCAACTCTCGCACAATTGCTGAGGGGTTGCCATTTGTTTGTAGAGTTAGTTGAATAACAACGTAAGTGAAACAAGGATATCTCACATACATATGCAATAACAAACGAATTATTTTGAAAATATTATAAAAGAGTTGACAGCTTTCAAAAATTAAAGAGATATTTTCTGTGTAAGTTAAATAAAGTTTAATAAAGCAGAGGTTAATTTCATTTTTTTTGAAAATCACTTTAATCCGAATGCTATGCCAAAAAAAACCGCGAGCGTAAGCAAGTGATGAGTATACAGTGACTCAAACAATTGAACACAGGTACATTTTTTTTATAATATTCGCAATCTTTTTTATGTTATGTTTTTTATAAAACTTTAGCTTGTTATAGGGCAAAAAGCATAATAATAATAATAATAATAATAATAATAATAATAATAATAATAATAATAATAATAATAATGATAATAGTAATAATAATAATAATCATAATAATAATTAGAGGTTACATGGTGTAAAAAAAACAGAATGTGATTAAATCTTTGAGTAACTGTATTATTCTCACACGGAATAAATTCCACCATACGTCGGCCAATTCTGACCTCTAATGTACACATATTAAAGAAAATTGGATAAATTGAATTTTTAAATCGAGGAAGTGAGTAAAGCAATACTACAAAAAATAATAATTTAATTAAAAGATAAGTAATGCCTTATTTTATTTTTAAGTCCGTAGGTATGCGGGTGTATTGGTGCTAGTTAACTTTAGTGAAGAGTAGCGATAGTTCTTCTTCTTTTTTCGCTTTGCGCTAACGTTGCTCGCCAACCAACTTTTATCTACCCTATTTAACAGCAGGTGGCTATTGTTTATTCCGGAAATCGGGTAACGAATGTATTTTAGACCTTTTACAAATCAATGAAACTTTTCGTTACAATTTCTTATTATAGCATAAAATTAAGCATTTAAACACAAAAACTACTATGCACTGTTTAAATATTATTTAGTTAGCTTGATTCGAACGTCCAGCGAAGACAATATTAGAACACGGAAAATGAGAGTGGTTTTGTTTTCACTTTCAATCAATTTATTTCTAGCGATTGCCTCTGGCATGGGAGAAATTACGCACAACGATGAGGACTACGGCAAAACTTGGATGTGGATGCCTGATGGCTATGGCCAACCGCACATTGCTTATTTAGTTGAACCACCAGAGGAGAGCCATCAAGATGATTTACCTGAGTTCGTTAATGTGGAACTTTTTGATCGGTAAAATTGAGAAAAATAATATTTTTGTTTGTTTTTGTAAATTGAAATGCTAACCAAACTTACAGAGCGAATACCGAAGCCTCCACAATAACACAAATACCGGTTGCCAATCATTTAGAGATAGAAAGGAGAGATATTGGCCGACAAAAGCGTGATACTTGGGAAGAAATGGCGAATAAATTCAATGCCGATTTAGATACGAAAATTTTGGTGCATGGTTGGAAGTCGAGCACGACCAGTGATTCTATACAATCCATACGCGGTGCATATGCAATGCGTGGAAATTTGAATATTTTTGGTAAGTTAATTTAAGTATAGAATCCTTAAATATTGAGGATCGGATGGATAGAAGCATTGGTTGCTCTGTACTTTCATCGAAACGCCATTGGCAAGAGATGGAACCTCTCCCCAAAATCAAAATATTGGCTTTATGAAACATAACCCAATAATGCTGGCTGGGATCCTTGTCTGGTGAAACTTACTATAGAAGTCATTAGCAGCTAGAGCTCATTGGATTAGTTGGGTTCTTCGGACCACACCCACTCTTGCGCTCAACGCTATGCGAACATTGTCAGCAAAGTTGCTGCAGCTGGTGTTGCAACCAGATTACGGGGCACTCTAAAATTCCCATTCTGGCTCCAAACGGGTAATTTTCCACTCACATCCCGCTAAGATAAGCATTGTAGAAGTGCAGCGTGTGGGTTGAAGCTGGATGCAGGGGTTGTTAAAGGGGGTTTCTGTGAGGAGCTCTCTGTCAACCAGAGATATCTGCGCCTTCGGGTAAGTGGGTTCTTTGTCGGTCCAGTGAAAACTCGGCAAGTACCACAACGTGCAGAGCTGTAAATGCCCTCTACTCGGCGATGGATTGTAGGCGGTCAGTCGAGCTTCGTGGGCTTACAAAATATCAACTCTTGATGCTTTAGAACTTTTTCGTTTTCTAATACCAACTCTAAATACGGCAATTAGTTTAGATTTTGCTACCTAATCACTAGGCAGACTTATTTTTTCTTTTAATATTCTCATTGTATATTTTCATTTTTAATTCACTTCGCGCAGTATCAGACGCCTTTTGTTTAGTACAAATATCGTAAAATTTGAACTTAATTTAATTTTTTGAATAGATGACAACACTTTTCAAAAATATTGATTATAATTTTAACCTTACGTTTTCTGGTGGATGCGAACCCTGCTTGTGTGCTTAAAGGCTATTACTAATTACTTTCCTTTTCGTTACTTAAATTCATCAAATGTAACCCTGTTAGCTTATATTTTTCTAACAGGCTATAAAAATGTTAGGAATGTTGTATATATTGAATAAGTGAGTATATTTGTGGAAATTAGTTGTGCAAATGGTAAAGGTTCATAGCTATATGTTGAAGAGGCTTGCCACCTTTTTGAAAAGTCGAATTAAATTACCACAAGTTAGGTATATGAAATATTAAAATATGAAACGGTTCGTCTTGAAGAGGATAACGTTCATAGCTATACTTTGTCATTTGTTTGGAAAGTCAAATTTATAGGTGTAAATCGGTTTGTATCAACCAGGATGTTCATAGCTATATTTTAAAGAGATTTGCCACCTGTTTGAAATATCAAATTTAACTAATTTATACACAAATTGTATGTGCGGGAAACCTAAATACGTTCTCTGGTTACAAAGCAAAAACATATAGTAAATAAATTGAATATTTTTAAGCAATCAACTGGCGCGACCAAGCGGATAATATTTACTACCTAAAACCCGCCCGCTATACAGTGCAAGTGGGCAGAGCTGTAGCTAAACTAATCGATCTGCTTGTTGAAGAAAAGGATGCCGATTCCAAGCGTATACATCTCATTGGGCATAGCCTAGGTGCGCATATAATGGGATATGCTGGGTCGTATACTAAATACCGTGTTGGCAGAATCACAGGTGATGAATAATATAAAATTTTGTAAAATTAAACTAAATCTTAATAAAAACTCAGGACTCGATCCGGCCAGACCTGCTTTTGAAAATTGCAGTGGACCCGAACATCACTTAGATCCCTCGGACGGTGACTTTGTTGATGTCATACATAGCTGTGGCGGAATTTTAGGTTTTCGTGCGCCCATAGGTTTTGTAGATTTCTATCCGAATGGTGGCGGAGCACCACAACCTGGTTGTACAGAGATTTCACAAATCTTCAGTGAGCATTAGTAGAAGCAAACCATTTTTTTCACATTTTCTAAATGTTATTTTCTTTGCAATTTTTCAGCCGGTTGCAGCCATGGTCGTTCTTACGAATACTTCGCAGAATCTATACACAGTGAGAAGGGGTTCTATGCCACGCCATGTTCATCACTGGAAGAATTGATAAGTAGAAATTGCACTGGCACTAAGATACTGATGGGTGATTCTGTGCCAAGGGATGCACGTGGCATTTACTATTTGAAAACTGGAAGTAAACCCGGCTATGCATTGGGACTTGATTAGGTAGTAAAGATTTTGCAAGGGATACGCTTTTTATTGAAAGTAAATATTAAATATTCATACGATTGGTATGTGAATAATCTTACCCAACAAATCGTTTCAATTTTTTAAAGAGAGTACGTCCCAAAGGTCTAAAAACTTTGCTGAAATCGCAACCGATTTCCTCGAGCATTCGTCAAGATTTTTGTATAGAGTAAAAGATAATAAATTTCTTAAAGAGAAAGGATTTTTTTATGAACGATTTTACTTGTTTTATTTCTGATAGTCTGCCAATCGACTTTTTCCTCTACTGAAGCATCAAATAGCTGATTGGTATTGTAAAGAGAAGTTTTTTTGATGTTATATTTCCCTTAGCTATTAAACGGTCAAAAATCGGCCAGATCTAGCAACGCTATTATCAATTTGCTTACCAATTTATCATGAGTAGACCAAGCACAGAACAATGCTTGGAAATTGTGCGAAATTATTTCGAAAATCATGGCTCAGTTGGCGAATTCCACCATGCGCTGCATCTGCTCCATAAAGAACTTCATTTTTAGCTTAGTAGATTTTTCGATATTTGGTTTTTTCATTGGACATCCCCCGCTATATTGACGACCCCCACAAACGGTACAAGAACTATGATTTACGGGTAAGCATTTGGAATGGCAGCACCCTCTATAGAGAAAGTGACTACAGGAGAGATGCCATGGCCACGACATGCCTGTAAGACGTGGTATTTAGCATACGGCCCATAAACCGCACCAAACCGTAGTTTTTTCGAGATGCAATATTGACTCTTGGAGTATGTGTGGATTGCTGCCTGTCCAATAACGCATATTTTGCTTATTGACGAAGCCATTCAGCCAGAAATGACGACGACCATAAATTGGACGTAGCGCTCTTAAAGTTGAGGCCATTGACTCCGAATTTCGGTAGTAAATTTTAATAATTTCGACTCGTTGTTGGATCGTATATCTTTCCATGATGAAATGGCAAACCTTACTGAAGAGAAATGCCAAAAGAGCGGTAAAAAATAGGGCGTCGTTTGCTGTCACTATCGGTCTACTTTTGTGCGTCCTTATTGCAAGATCCTATATGTGATTTAGCCGAGGCATGTTGGATTTTGGAAGCCCTTAGCAAAAGCTCTTACGCTTCTTTGGTGGTGATGGGAAAACCAAAAGTCTCCAAAAAGTCAGCATCACCGTCATTTGCTTAGAGTGTTCAGTCGAATTGCCGCACCGATCCCGACTTGTTTGGCTTGTTGGTCTACCGGATGTACATATGTAAGTTCAGTAGGGCATACAGAGCCTTGGATGCTGTTGTTCTCATCGCACCCGTTGTGATTATGGACACAATCCTTTGGTATTTATTAATCTTTTTGCAGTTTACCCCTTGCTCAAAGTAAATTAAATCAATTTAACCAGATCTTGTAATCTATTTCATCGTTATACTTGCCGGCTAGCTATTTGATAAGTCCAATCAATAGTTTCGCAATTGAGTATAGTGCGTGTATTGTATCAGCTAGTCCGCACCTCTGAAAACGTTGAAATATAATTGATTGCCACGCCTTAAGTCATTACACCTCTATATTTTAAGCCATTTCGTGATGACGAAGCAAAAACATCTTACGCAAGAGTTTCTGAGGGAGGTAACCTAACACGCAGGTGCGGTCTTAAGAGTGGAAGGAGTTTCAATAGTTGCTATTTTCAGGATCCCTATATTTCCTCGCCATGGTTCTTCTTACTAGACTTCCGCAGCACTCGAAGCCACAAGTTTTTTACGCCATGAAAGGCAAGCAATTTTTTTTGCTTTTTCCGCTTCCTATTTCCCAACACAATTCACTTGTACTTGTCTTGCGTTCCGAAAAAATCGTGAGCTTAAGTCCTCCAAAAGTCTTGAAGGAAGAAGTCTGATGAGGCGATGTGGTGATGTGGTGATCACCAAACCAGCAGTTACCGCTTTGACTGATCGTGCATTTTTCAAACAAATTCCAATAAGAAATGGCCTTAAGCTAAAATAAACTAGTGTTAATTTAGATCCAAAAAAAAAAAAAATTAAAATTTCTTAACAATTTCATCAGCTTGGAAACGTAAGCAATAAATATAAGTAAATATTAGTCATTGATATCAAATAACCGATGCAATAAAACAATGTGAAAATCGATAGCGTTTTCTCTGCTCAGCTATTAATGATTAAATTGAGTTCTGAATCATTGGTCTAAATTTAAAATGAAAGAAATTAAAGGCTTGCCTAGAGTATAACCGAAATGGAAATGATATCCCCAAATTTTTGGGACAATCAAAATAAAGTGGACTTTTTTTCCTTTTTTCAATCAAATGTATGTATGGTATATTTTTCAAAATTCAAACTTATGTTTGATTAAAATATGAATGTAAAATCTTAAATCGAGCATTCGTCAAGATTTTTGTATAGAGTAAAAGATAATAAATTTCGTAAAGAGAAAGGATATTTTTATGAACGATTTTACTTGTTTTGTTTGTGATAGTCGGCCTATCGACCTTTTCCTCTATTGAAGCATCAAAAAGCTGATTGCTATTGTAAAGAGAAGTTTTTTTGATGTTATATCTTCCCTTAGCTATTAAACGGTCCAAAATCGGTCAGATCTAGCAACGCCATTATCAATTTGCTTACCAATTTATCATGAGTAGACCAACTACAGTACAATGCTTGGAAATTGTGCGAAATTATTTCGAAAATCATCACTCAGTTCGCGAATTCCACCGTGTGCCGCATCTGCTCCATAAAGATATTTGGTTTTTTCATTGGACATCCCCCGCTATATTGACGACCCCCACAAACGGTACAAGAACTATGATTTACGGGTAAGCATTTGGAATGGCAGCACCCTCTATAGAGAAAGTGACTACAAGAGAGATGCGATGGCGACGACATGCCTGTAAGACGTGGTATTTAGCATACGGCGTTTATAAATGCTGTCATGGGACGGTGTACAAGTTTGGTGTAGGATTTATGATTGGATGTAGGCTTCGACACTATGTTTCCAGGTTCACCCCAACAGAGAAGGAATTCCAACAATAAGTTCAATATCATTAGCTTCATATGTACCTACGCCCTGGCGGAGGAGAAAACAATGAGACCAAAGGTGAATTCGTCGAGCGACTGGAAAAGTGTAGGAGCGCTCCCAACCAGCACGATGTGCTCGACGGAAGGTAAGCGTCAATCATACTATACCATCTCTGCGTATCCGAGCAACTAACATCGTCCCGGATCACTACCATGCCACAACTAAGGTCCGCCGCTGTGTAGATAAAGGCGTGCTTTAGGTAGTGCGACGAAAGTTCGACGACGGAAAGCTACAATCACAACGGACAGCCGATAAATTTCGCACCCCGACGGATCCGATAGTATACCGGTTGAGTAGTTCAAAGCTGACTGCGTATTGGTACGGGGCATGTATCAGCTGTTTCTGTGCACTTTAATTCTTCGTAACAAAATTAAGCGCATTTGACAAATGATTTCTTAAAATATCGAATATTTTAATGATATACATATCTATTTTCTATAAATTCGGTAGTGCCACACCCATTGGCCAACATATTTTATCACATTTATTCCTTCTTCCAACCAAACCTGTAAATGAAATTTAAGAAAATGATCTTTTCTGTTTTTACAAATTACTGTCAGAGGTAGGCGTGGTTTTTGTCCAAATTCTACAATTTTCGAAATTATGCCTATTGACTTAAAGTAAAGAGTTTTTTCAAATATCATAAAGTTTGATAAAGTAGTTTCCGAGATCTAATTTGATCGAACGCAGGGGGTGCGAAGCCAATTTTTGAATTTCACAGATTACCGTTGGATGAGTGGTGGGCGCTGTTTTCCTGCGATTTCTATAATTTTCGACAATGTACCGAATTTGGTAGAGTTTGACAAAGTTGTTTCGGAGCCAGCGGTATCACGCCCGTACGGACAGATATACAGACATTGCTTAATCGATTCCTCTTTTTATTCTGAAAAGTTTTAACCCCTATACCTACCTCAGTCGTTAAAATGCCCTCGAAACTGAGGCGCTCGTGTATAAAATCGAAACTTCAGCAACGATTCGTATGAATAAAAATATTTTGCTTCAGACTCCAATGTAAGTAAAAATATGCGCATAATTTTCGTCACAAATTTGATATCACAAAAATTCATAAAGTGCTTTATTTAGACTGCATTGCGAAGAATTTGTTCAAAACAAAATTCGAATATATACATAAGTATCGATCTAATCTTATTTAGAAGATTTTTTGTTTTAAATCATTACATAATTATTATTGATCACATATGTAGATCGATATTTTATAATTTTTATTTTATTCGATCAATCTTGATCGATATTTTGTAATTTTTATTTTTTTGATTAAATTTGATCGATATTTTGTAACTTTTTTTTCAATAAAAAATTATGGTTATTCTTGCACTTAAATTTTTTCCGATAAATTTTATCGATAATTTTGTTATTTAATTTTTTTGATTCAAAATAATCTATTATAATCAACGCAAAAAAATTTGTTTGCAATGACACTGATATAAACATTTACTTTTATGATCGAAAAAAAATCGCAAAATATCGATCAAATATGAAAAATAGAAATTAAAATGTAAATATCGAACTTGATCGAAAAAATTAAAATCACGAATTAACGGTTAATCATTTTTAATTTTTTTTAATAAAAATTAGAACCGTTACGGTCCCTATTATTATTTGATATAAAATACATACATACATATATGTATGTATGTATGGGCATACATAAGTAAGTGCTAAAAATACCCAAAAACTGTTAAATACATGCATACATGCATACATACATACATAAGTATGTACTTACATACTCGTACCACCTTTCGCAAACGAACGCAATAATAAATCAACAATCAATTTTCTCTTTAAGCTATTTGATCAATGCGACGTGAATTTTTGAATGTATAGGCAAGTTTTCCATTCAATATGCATTCTAATTTGTTTACAAACATCTTTGCAGCGACGCCAATTTTTATCACCAGCTTATGTACATTAACAACCAACAACAACCAGCAAGCAAAGTGCGATTAGGCGAAAACGTTTACAAACGTCGGTATATGAGTCATCCGAACTCTCATTGCCGCCCATCGACGTTTATCAGAGTCAACGAAACGTTTTCACAACGTTCGGTGTAAGTATAAAAATTGCCGGCCGGCAGCAGTGAGCAGCAGTTGAGCAGTGAAGCCAACAGTGAAAGTAGCAAAATCGACGCAGCAGCCGAAGCAAATTAATTACAAAATACAACATACACTTAAAACTGATTTTAAGTCAATTCTAACGGCGTACAGGAGCACTGCATAATTTTAAAACATTGACAAAGGAGAGCGGAAAATTTACACATATCCTGTGTTTTCACCTAAATGTCACACAGCGAAAAGGATCAAGACGAAATCGTCATGATTGACCCAGAGTTGTGCTGTGGTCACGAATCGGCGCCACCAGATACATCGCTAAAAACTACTACTGATGAGCGCAAAATGTTGCAAAAGGCCATTAAAAAGGCATACAAGGCACAGAAATTACTGAACGAGGCTATCAAACGTATTGAGGCGAGTGAGAAGGAAAAGCGGAAGCACAAGCGTCATAATCGTCGTGCAAGTACGAGCTCAAGTTCAAGTTCAAGTTCTGGAACTAGTTCCAGCTCTAGTTCAAGCTCAAGTTCAAGTTCAAGTTCTAGTGACAGTGATGTAGTTGATTTGACAGAGCAGATGCTGAAACCATCAAAGCGACATCATGGCCGTAAACATCATCATGGTCGCCGCAATCGGCGTGGACGCGATCGTTCACGCTCACGTGGACATTCTCGTGGTCGCTCCCGTGGTCATTCCCGTGGTCATTCCCGTGGCCGCCACTCACGTAATCGTTCACGTGGACATTCACGCGGTCACTCGAAAACACGCGACCAACAATTGTGTCAATACGCTCGTTTTTTTCGTGGCGCCAGCCTCCCAACAGCTCCCCCTATTCAACGATTTCAACATCACCACCACCACCACCCGCGATCACATACTAGACCAGAAGCTACGTACTCTCCACATGTAGATAGTAGACGTCGTAGTCGTTCAGGATCTCGGTCACATTCACGCAATCGTCCTGAAAAACATGGACACAAAAAAGATTGCAAGAATAAGAAACATAAGAAAGGCGGAAAGCACCATCACGCGGGCAAAGAGAATGAAGGGAAGGAATGCTCGCATGGACATCGAAAACGCGAACACCCACGCTCCCGTGATCGTTCACACTCGCGTTCAAGAGAACACCACCGAACTTGTTGCAACTCACCAGAGCCTAGATTTGTTTGTAGTGGCGGCTTGCCGGGTGGTAGGCCTTCGAGAGGATATCCACACTTTGGTGAACTTTCAGACGACATACCACCAGCGCCATGGCTGCCCCATAACTCAGAAGGTCATCGCATTTGGGAGCGACATCATTTTGAATATCCACAATATCCAGCACACCCGCACAATGGGCATTGGATGCCGCCATTTGTTTGTCGCGGCTACAGACGCAGAGCGCAAAGTGTGCCCGGGCATTAGAGTGGAGAGTAAACTTCTTACGTTTATCTTCTGTGTTAACTTCTATCTACATTAACCAAAGTATTCACCAAATATTAACCATAAAAAAAACAAATGAAAATAAAGAAAATAAAATAAAAAGTAAAAACAAATTAAAAACAACAAAAAAATATGTTAAAATATAGTCATTATAGTTAAATAATAATAAAAATATATAAATATACATATGTATATAGCAAAAATATTGTGTTTTTATTGAAATAAAAAAATTTGTTTTTGTAAATATTTATGTACATAGTTGCATCTGACGGACTGAGCTGAACCAATGTGGTCAGTAAACTTAATCGTGAGCTGATAACTCTTTGACTCACAGATTGTGCGGACTCAACACTACACACTCCTACGTATATATGTAACTAAACATAGTTACATATACATATACGGGAGTGTTTTGCGAGTCAAAACTCTTGCTCAGATGCTAATAAGATACTGATAAATACACACGTACATACATATATATATATATATATGCATTTAATAATAAAGAGAACTAATTTAAAAAAAATATACGTTTTTTCCGATTTTACCATGCAAATATTTAGCTTGGCGAGGCGAATGCATTCAGAAAACAAACATTTTCAATTACGCAATTATTTTTGTTAAAAACATGCGTTATGCAAGTGTGTACATACATATGTACAAACAAAAGTAAATGTAATTCTTGCTTGTAAAAAAAAAAATATGAGATCAATAAGAATTTTTAGCCGCTTAAAACTTGCACATAATTGCACTCAAATTTAATGCGCTACAAAACTGCATACTCGAAAATGTCTAAAAAATTGGATTAAAACGTAAAAAATTTGTTGATACTTTTTTTGTTTCTGAAATATGTTGTACTTTTATGAACTTCTTTCAAAGTTCTAATCTTACACTTACATGACGTTTGCTATGCTGTAATGAAATAAGGTGAAGTCACTTACATAATCTCACTTTTTCTGCATGCCGACTGCGGCTATGCACTTGAAGGTAGTAGAAAAACGGGAGAAAATCTAGTACTATTTTTATAAATTTTTGCGTACTATTTTCAGGTTTTTGAGGATTTATGCTACATTCCCACCGCACTGAAAGATGAGATTTCTACCTCGAAATCTTGACAATTTGTTTAAGTGTTTCCATTGCAGTTTCTATAGATTTTGTTGAAATTTTTCATTTCATGTTTCCTTGATCCACAAAGGTCGCCAATCTTTTCCTTCCAAATGGTTCTTCATCTTCTAGTGCTCGAGTTCTCCTTATCTAATGGTTCTGTTAATTTTTTCTTGTTTACTCATTTTAAAATCGGTTGTATATTTTTATTTATACAGAAAATTTTAACATTTTAAATGAAGCAGTTTAAAGGGTTGCATATTTTATTATCGAATGGTTTATTCGTTGAAACCTGATTGAAATCCAACTAAAAGAAATCATGAAAATATATCGGAAATCTAAATGGATTTCGAAAGTTTTCACGAGATCTCAGATTTCAGTTCAGTAGCAATGCAGTGTTATTCAAATATTTAATAGGGAAATGTATTCTACATTAAAAGAAAGTCGTCGTTGTTGTTGTTGTTCCCCGGGCATTTACTGGCTGTCGATGCTAATGGAGCAGGTTATTCCCTCGTCTCCTCATCACCTTATTCACCGCTGAAAGTACAGGGGTTTTCAATAGGAACGCTACAAAAGTTTTTTTAAATAAAACAAAAATGGTTTGGGATATGAATTAAATTCTTTATTCCTGTGAAAGTACATTCGATGCCATTATGTATGAAACTCGATTTCTTTTGCATGGGCACCACGGGCACGCTTGCAGAAGTCCAGACGCTGAACCCAATTTTCGACAGTTTTCAAGCATAAGTCGGCCGATACTGCTGCAATTTCACGTTCGATATTCGTACGAAGTTCATTAATCGTCGCTGGCTTGTTGGCATAGACCATAGACTTGACGTAGTTCCACAGGAAATAGTCTAACGGCGTCAAATCGCATGACCGAGGCGGCCAATTCGTGAGATAACAAGTTCACCAAACTTGGTTTTCAATAAATCGATTATGACCTTCGCTGTGTAGCTTGTGGCGCCGTCCTGTTGGAACCCCATATTGTCCAAGTCCATATCATCCAATTCGGGGCAAAAATATTCGGTTATCATTGAGCGGTAGCGATTCCCATTCACAGTAACGTGCCGGTCTTGATCATCACGGAAAAAGTACGGCCCAATGATGCCTCCGGCCCATAAACCGCACCAAACCTTAATTTTTTCGGGATGCAATGTTGACTCATGGAGTACGTGTGGATTGCTGCCTGTCCAATAACGCATATTTTGCTTATTGACGAAGCCATTCAGCCAGAAATGACGACGACCATAAATTGGACGTAGCGCTCTTAAAGTTGAGGCCATTGACTCCGAATTTCGGTAGTAAATTTTAATAATTTCGACTCGTTGTTGGATCGTATATCTTTCCATGATGAAATGGCAAACCTTACTGAAGAGAAATGCCAAAAGAGCGGTAAAAAATATGGCGTCGTTTGCTGTCACTATTGATCTACTTTTGTGCGTCCTTATTGCAATACCCTACGTGTGATTTAGCCGAGGCATGTTGGATTTTGGAAGCCCTTAGAAAAAGCGCTTACGCTTGTTTGGTGGTGATGGGAAAACCAAAAGTCTCCAAAAAGCCAGCACCACCGTCATTTCCTTAGAGTGTTCAGTAGAATTGCCGCACCGATTCCGACTTGTTTGACTTTAACTTCAGAAGGGCATACAGAGCCTTGGATGCTGTTGTTCTCATCGCACCCGTTGTGATTATGGACACAATCCTTTGGTATTTATTCATCTTTTTGCAGTTTACCCCTTGCTCAAAGTAAATTAAATCAATTTAACCAGATCTTGTAATCTATTTCATCGTTATACTTGCCGGCTAGCTATTTGATAAGTCCAATCAATAGTTTCGCAATTGAGTATAGTGCGTGTATTGTATCAGCTAGTCCGCACCTCTGAAAACGTTGAAATATAATTGATTGCCACGCCTCAAGGAATTACACCTCTATATTTTAAGCCATTTCGTGATGACGAAGCAAAAACATCTTACGCAAGAGGTTTTGAGGGCGGTAACCTAACAAGCAGGTGCGCTCTTAAGAGAGGAAGGAATTTAAGAAACAAACAAAAATTTTCTTACTAGACTTCCGCAGGACTCGAACCCACAATTTTTTTACGCCATGAAAGGCAAGCAATTTTTGTTGCTTTTGCCGCTTCCTATTTCCCAACACAATTCAAGTACTTGTCTTGCGTTCCGAAAAAATCGTGAGCTTGAGTAATCCAAAAGTCTAGAAGGAAGAAGTCTGATGAGGCGATGTGGTGATGTGGTGATCACCAAACCAGCAGTTACCGCTTTGACTGCTCGTGCTTTTTTCAAACAAATTCCAATAAGAAATGGCCTTAAGCTAAAATAAACTAGTGTTAATTTATATCAAAAAAAAATAATCAAAATTTCTTAACAATTTCATCAGCTTGGAAACGTAAGCAATAAATATAAGTAAATACATATTAGTCATTGATATCAAATAACCGATGCAATAAAACAATGTGAAAATCGATAGCGTTTTTTTTGCTCAGCCATGTTAATGATTAAATTGAGTTCTGAATCATTGGTCTAAATTTAAAATGAAAGAAATTGAAGGCTTACCTAGAGTATAACCGAAATGGAAATGATATCCCCAAATTTTTTGGACAATCAAAATAACATGGATTTTTTGACTAAAGTTTCCTTTTTTCAATCAAAATATGTATTGTATTGTTTTCAAAATTCAAACTTATGTTTGATTAAAATATGAATGTAAAATTTTAACTTTATTTTTGATCAAAAAAATAGTAGTCGAGTTTTAACTTTTAATTTCAAGGAAAAAATTACAATTATTTATGGACCTGATCGTAAGTGATTATAATCCGTAAATAAGTAATAAAATTTATTGACGATAAAAACCATTTGGGAAAATAATTTGATTTATTTCAAGTCAGGGGATAACAAGTTCTCTTCTTTTAGGAAGAAAATAAATCTGGCGAAAGTTATGTTTCGCAAATATTTAACATATCGAGTTCCCACAACGTTTTCAATGTGTTTGTCCAATTCCTATCATAGTTATTGAAAATGACTGCTCGCCTAAATAGTTCGTGAATTTTATTTGAACATCTCAAGCCGAATAGAAAAATCGCTTTTAGTCACTAGCTGAGCCACTAAATGCCGCTATCCAAAATTAATGACTAAAGATTGTAGTAACAAGAATAATCTTGACATAAATAGGGGTCTTAAATTCATATAGCTCAAAGATCCATGATAACCATTATTTGGTGATTAAGCGTAAAAATATGTGGCCAAATTTTCATAAAGATCACAAGTCTTTTGATAATAAATATGAGAGAGAAAAATTTTTTAAGTCATCGATAACAATTATTTTGAGAATTATATATATTATAAAATTTTTTACAACAAAATTATGAGTTAGAATTTTTTTAAAGCTTAAAGGCTATTCTTTTGGGACTTATATTATAAGATTTTTCTTAATAGTAATTATCTTTTCGTAAGTCTTGAAAGACGGAAATATTTCGGAACATTTTCGGAAGTAGTTCTGAACAATTTCGGGACTGGTTTTGAACTAATCCTGAAGTGTTCCGCAAATGGACTCTTAGTTGTCCTGAATTGGTCCCGAACTACAGCCGAAGTGAGTGAGACAAATTTTTAAGTCATCAATAACTATTACTTTGAGACTTATATTATAAAAGTATTCTCATAATAATTATGAGGGGCCTTCTTTACTATTTTGTTAATCGAACATTTGTATGAAAATATCACTTTGTGAAGCCCTTTGAATCTATGATTCATCTATGCAATTTATTTTTGATGAGTAATAAAATTTTGTTTAAGTCTTGAAAGAGAGACATCGGAGAACTCGTTTACAAAGAAACAGACCTACTTATAATTTAACATAATTTTTATGAAGCAGAAAACTTTCGGTTATTCCTCACAAACCTCGATTAAAGTTCCAGTGCGCAGAGCTTTTCACAATTTTGAACAAACCGTAAAGTAAATACACGATTTTACAAGTTTCTATATAAATAAAAAGACCTACACATGAAAAGACCCCACTAAAACGGGATTTTTAGAAATCTCAAACGGTTTCTATTGGTCATAATATGGGCCCATAGATTATCTTTGCAATGAAGGGGCATACAATTAAAGCTCTTCATAAAATATTTGTCCCATGCTTTCCGTGTTTTCCTTACTCTGTATAAAAGAAAGTTGTTCTTTCAACCTAAGATCTCAATAAAATTAGATTAACTATATACATATATGTATATTGTGTTTTATTGTAAATTGGCACTGACAGAAAAACGTCAATCAGAGAATTCAAATTGTTATCAAAAATTAGGCTAGTATCATGTAACATAACCTAACCATAAGAAATATTGTTTGGCGCTGTTATTGATTGAATTTAATTATTTGCTCTTATATTAATTATGCCTCTGATATAAATAAGTAAAGCAATATTTTTAATTTGATAGTCTGGTATAGATTTGATTCAAATGGTAAACTAAAATTAAGTGCTCAGAAACGCTGAACTGAAGTTATGTTGAAATTTATATGGCACTACTTTGTTTATCTGTTAAGGGTTAAATTTTACATATTGATTTCTGTCTGCTTTAATATTTTTCTTACAGGGAATGTTGTTCAATGCAAACATACATATTCGTATATTTACTTCTACATGATCTCTGACAATACATACATACGTATGTGAATGAAAATAAGAGATTGATTGAGCGAAAAAGAGTACTTATGATTTGTTATCACCACAGTATAAAAAGCCCCTCCAGCACGTCAACCGATATTAGTAGCCGCGTAGTGTCTATTGCGAAAAAGCAAGCCGGCAGTGCATAAATATAAAGTAAACAGAAAAAACGCAAATTACAGTGAGTCAGAGAAGAATTTCACAACAATAGCGCCATTAAGTGAAACAATTTTTGAGAGTTTGGAAAAAAATTAAAAAATCACCTGCTTCCGAATAAAAACGCTGACTAAGGGAAGTCTAGCGAGACGAAAAAAGTGCGAAATAAAAATAGCAAAACGAAGTGTATAAATTTTTGTATTTATTATATACAAATGTACCTAGTTTATATCAGCATACAAGTATCAAAATACCCATAAGTGAAGTGCACCACCAGTTTGCGTGAACCGACCATTGTGAAATTCTAACAAGAAAAATTTTGGAGTGCATTTAAAATGGTAAATATCGAAGAATGTTGTAATAGTGGAAGTGGACAGAATATGCCACAACCTGGAACAGACAGACAGCATGTCTTGCTCCAGGCTATAAAGCGCGCTGAAAGGGCACAACGTCGCCTACGGGAAGCAGTTAATTTGTGTGGTGCGGCGGCTGGGGCTGAGAATATAGCAAGAAATTCAAGTGAAAGTGAAAGCGAGGAGGCAGCAGGTGCAGGACGCTTCGGTGCAGGTTGTAGATCACGTCCGTATCCCTATAAACAAAGCCATGGCATTGGACTTCATGGACGAGCACACGGCCCACATGAGGAATGGGCTGGCATGAGAGGAGGATTTCCACAAGGTAGGCACAGGCCAGGTTTTCTCGGTTTCAGTGCATTTCCAGGTGCTATGAGACATCCACACTTCCATCCACATGCACACCCACATCCCCATCCACATCCACATCACCATCACCATCATGGTCATGGTCATGGTCATGGCCATTTTGGTGATGTGCGAATGCATCCATTTGGAAGACACGCCGGACATTGCGAACGTAGCGATAGACCTGGCTATGGGCATGGACATGGTCCGGCGGTAGGAGGTTTTGGCAGGCATTTCAATCACTTTGGCATGGGTCATGCTAGTGGACATCGTGAGCGTGCACATAGCTGTCCTGGAGTCTAGGGCGGAGTGACAGACAAAACGGTAATTTTCTTCACATGAACAAAAAAATAAATAAATATTGAAAAAACTAAAAAAAAATTAAAAAATCACAAAATATTGAAAAAGTAAAACATATCAAAAAAATAAAAAAAAGGATTTTAAAAATTATGTAAAACATATTAAAAAATTCTGCAAATAAAAAAAAATTATTAAAAAAAAACAAAATTGTCGTCTTTAATTTCTTAAATCCTAGGCTGAATATTCTCCTACATATTTAGATGCAAATGTATGGGGATCTTTGAGAAAGTAGCATAAGTCTTTGACTTTAGCGTTTTTACTTTGAAAATAATAAAACGACATATTTCATATAAATAAATTAATGGCTGAGTTCAGTTTATGTATTTCGCCACATAAAAAAATGTCACGAAAAATTTCAAAAAATTATGAAAAATATTTCATTTGAAAACACATAAAAAATACAGTAAAACACCAAAAAATAAAATTGTCGTATTTAAAAAAATAGAAAAATTAAAAAAAAGCTGGAAAAAGTGTTGCAAATAAAAAAAAAATTAATAAAAAAATAGAACTGATGTCTTTAATTCACTAAACCTAAGCTTAAATTATTTCCTTATATATTTACATTCACAAAATAGGACATTTGACTTTATAATTTTTACTTTCATATTACTAAATCGAACTATTTCACAGAAACAACTGAAATTGTTTAGAATTTCATCACAACAAGAAATCGCCAAAAATTTCGAAACTTATGAAGAAAATTGCAAATAAAAGAAAATTTATCAATAAAAAAAAATTTTTCTCTTTAATTTACTAAATCCTAGCCAAGATATTATCTTACATATTTACATTGACAAAATATCATATATGACTTTTAAACTAATAAATCGGGATATTTCATAGAAGCAATACAAATTGCTGAGTGAAGTTTAAGCTTTACAGGTAAAATAAATAAGCAGGTTTGTAAAAACTCCACAGATAAGTAAGTATGAACTTATATTGTATATATGTATATGTACATCTGTGCGTATATATTAATAGTAGGCAATAGTAGGAATACTTACAGGTACTTTAGTTATTTTTCAAGGGTAGGTGCTTGCTTGATAAAATCATACGAGCATTATATCAGTATGTCAATTACTTTATTCGCTATTTCGGATGTGTGCTATTAGTCACGGTTTCTATTCCTCTAGTTCACTACAATTTCACAGACTGGTAAGTATAACCTGTGGTGAAATCTACTAGTACCGTACTGGATCGGTTCTTGTGTATTTGAAACTAGTTCGCATAAGATATGTTCATGTACTTTCCATGAGAAAAAAATTAGCTGTGTGTAGCTAGTGGCAATTACTCACCATTGCATTCCTTTTCGTTAATACGGAAAAAGTGCGAACTGTGGAAGATGAATCTGCTGAAATCTGGTGTAAAAATGTTAACTCACTTTTAAAAAAAAGCCATTTATACGTTTTAGAAAGAATTAAACTGGTATTGTTGAGAAATAACAGAATAAATATTGCGCTGAATGAAGCGGCAATTGGAAGAGAGAAATTTAACTTTTACTAAGAATCCTAAAATACATAATTGCGCCTTCTGAGTAGAGATGCCGCTTTTAAATCGATCAATCAGCCTTTCTCATTAGATTTTTTTGTCGATTTCGTGACCCCGATTCGAATGGCATCGACATTCCATATTTTACCAATTAACCCATTGATCAAAGGTTTGCCATAGAAAATATACAAAATTTTAAAGAAATCCTAATTTGCCTTTTAAAACCTTAAATTAAAAATAGCATGGCAATAGGTGCAAACATTTTTTAAAATGCACCAATTTGCGTGCTAAGCACGGATTTAGAAATATTTGGACCTTCCTGTTTGGTCGTTTTTCGGGTATACGAAATATAATTTATTAAGATTTAAAAATTCCAATAAATAATAAATTTCACATATATTCTCCTAGCCTATTTTCGTGATACACTCTTCGTTAAATTAAGAATGTTTCTGATTTATAAAATACAGAATGTATTTGGACTTATTGTATTCCTTTAATCTCTGTAAATAAATCTGTGCAAATAATATAAATATTTATTATTCATTTACCTTATTTTATTTTGCGTGAATTGTTAACAATAAATAACGCGCTTTATATAATTTACAATAGAAATAGGCACACTCTTGCACGGAATTAGTAGCAAAATATAGATTTTGGAAAAAGCTGAAATTTTGGTTATTTGTTTTTTTAATTTTAGCAATCGTAAAATACAAAAGAAGGCCTCTGGATCAATAAAAAGTTAGAGTTTTTGCTAGGCTAAAATATTACTTTAAATGTGGATTTGTCTTAATAGTCCGTAAATAGGTACACTAACCTTAAAGGAAAAAAATTAATTTAAAAAAACTCCGTATTGATAAAAATGTGTGCACGTAAGAGTTATTGGTACTGTGAATGAATAAAATACTTTATAAAATGGCAGGTAATTTTATAGTAAAACAGCATTTTTTTTTTAAATAAAAAACACATAACTAATAATAGATTAGCGCCGGCATCATATAGCTCGAGGTTTGGCCGAACTTTTCCTATAATTTTTCGGGCACGTCTTGATGCTGTACCACAAAGTAAGGGATTTACAATTTTACACCGACTCCAAACTGAAGAAATTTCTATTGAATGGTCATTCAAAAGTATTTACCGATTGTTGGCTACTTGATAGCTTTTGGATAAATCTGGACATTGAAACCGTTATGAAAAATTTATGTTTTAAAATTACTTAAAATAAAACTTTGAAAATTCAGTGTTGGTCAGATGTTTTATTTCCTTATAAAAAATTAAGTTAAAGGCGTTTTTTGAAAATATATATGAATAGATCTTGCCATCTTTACTGAAAAGCTGAGAGCAATTGAAAGTGATGTAATAAAAGTGAATGAATGAGAGAGCAAAAAAGAAATTCTAAATAAGAAGGGGAATAAGCGAAAAATAGGAGACAGAACTATTGAAAGTTTGGGTAGTTTTGTTCGTGGGAAAAAATTGAATATAAAAGAAAAGTTCCTTTAAATTATCAAACAAATTTTAACGTGTAGGTTACAAAAATAAATAAAAACTCCATACAAAAAATCTTGATGGTGATATTGGCCTATTCCAAGAAGTACGCTAGTCGATTCATTGCCTTCTTAACTGATGCCAACTAGAGTGTACAAATGCAGCCAAGTACTTCTCCATTTGATGCCACGAGTGGGTGCCGTATTGAATACTCTCCGGGCTGGAGAATTTTCTTCCATACTTATAATATGACCTAGCCAGCGTGGTCGCTAAATCTTAATTCGCTGTGGAATGTCAATGGCGCTGTGAAGCTCAGAAATATATCCATTCTTCTACGGCATTCAATAGCATTAAGGTGATGAGAGATTTATAGAGAGTAAGTTTGGTTCGTCGGGCTGTCGAAAGTGGATGTAAAGTCGAAAAAGAGGTGGTGATCACATCGTTTTCAAGACTTGGCGTATCGCAAATATCTAGTCGATGGCAAACTTGCTAGGTGTAAAGCCATATTGATAAGGTCCAATGAGTTCGTTGACGGTTGGTTTCAAGCATTCACGCAATACGCTCGATAAAACCGTTTATTGAATATAAACTTTACGAGCTTCTCGCTGGCGGGCTTGAATATCTATCACCACCACATAGCCTGCGTCGCACGCATTCGCAGAGTGGCCCTTTATGCAGGAAATTTTTTCGAAGTCACTGAAAACCAATGACTTCTTCAGCAACGGTATGCATTGATAGAGACATGTGCTCCCAATGCTCGCGAAATCTATTTTGCTGGAAAGCGCTTTTAGTTAGTATGTAGGAGAGCGACTGTCTATTGCAATTGCAGCTTTCCGACGTCGAGCTTTCCTTGCGTATTTAGACGCACATTCTTCGCTGCGTAGAGGCGTAAGCGCATTTTGACTGCGACAGGCTACTGATCCGACACCAAGTTCGGTCCTCGCAGTATACATACTTACAATACAATACACTAGACGCATTCCTTCCATCTATCGCTGTAAAATCGATTTGAACGATAGTACTTGACGACAAAGTCTCTCTCCTACAATAAATCCGACACCGAACTTGCACTTCTTTACATGAAATCCTTTGGTGGAGGGAGCAAGACCCTTTAGTTTTCTTACATGGCTCCATGCTTTTTATTTTCTGGATTGCGGTGATGTTTGCCCTTATTCTCACGAGGACATCAAATAGCCGGGCAGGTGCCCATTAAGGGTTCGGACATTCTAGCTGCATGCTCCCAAATTATATTCCGGTTGCCTATGATCGTCATCAAAAAAATGCAACCTCATCCGGCATTTTTTGCGTTTATTTCTAAGAGCACATTTCTGTGGGGCATACAGAGCCTTGGATGCTGTTGTTCTCATCGCACCCGTTGTGATTATGGACACAATCCTTTGGTATTTATTCATCTTTTTGCAGTTTACCCCTTGCTCAAAGTAAATTAAATCAATTTAACCAGATCTTGTAATCTAAGTATTTCATCGTTATACTTGCCGGCTAGCTATTTGATAAGTCCAATCAATAGTTTCGCAATTGAGTATAGTGCGTGTATTGTAGCAGCTAGTCCGCACCTCTGAAAACGTTGAAATATAATTGATTGCAACGCCTCAAGGCATTATACCTCTATATTTTAAGCCATTTTGTGATGACGAAGCAAAAACATCTTACTCAAGAGTTTCTGAGGGCGGTAACCTAACACGCAGGTGCGGTCTTAAGAGTGGAAGGAATTTCAGAAACAAACAAAAATTTTCAAACGGTTGAAGTTATAGTTGCTATTTTCAGGATCCCTATATTTCCTCGCCATGATTCTTCTTACTGGACTTCCGCAGGACTCGAACCCACAATTTTTTTACGCCATGAAAGGCAAGCAATTTTTGTTGCTTTTTCCGCTTCCTATTTCCCAACACAATTCAAGTACTTGTCTTGCGTTCCGATAAAATCGTGAGCTTGAATCCTCCAAAAGTCTAGAAGGAAGAAGTCTGATGAGGCGATGTGGTGATGTGGTGATCACCAAACCAGCAGTTACCGCTTTGACTGCTCATGCTTTTTTCAAACAAATTCCAATAAGAAATGGCCTTAAGCTAAAATAAACTAGTGTTAATTTGGATAAAAAAAATCAAAATTTCATAACAATTTCATCAGCTTGGAAACGTAAGCAATAAATATAATAAATATTAGTCATTGATATCAAATAACCGATGCAATAAAACAATGTGAAAATCGATAGCGTTTTTTCTGCTCAGCTATGTTAATGATTAAATTGAGTTCTGAATCATTGGTCTAAATTTAAAATGAAAGAAATTAAAGGCTTGCCTAGAGTATAACCGATATGGAAGTGATATCCCCAAATTTTTTTGACAATCAAAATAAAGTGGATTTTTTGACTAAAGTTTCCTTTTTTCAATCAAATTGTATTGTTTTCAAAATTCAAACTTATGTTTGATTAAAATATGAATGTAAAATTTTAACTTTATTTTTGATCAAAAAAATAGTAGTCGAGTTTTAACTTTTAATTTCAAGGAAAAAATTACAATTATTTATGGACCTGATCGTAAGTGATTATAATCCATAAATAAGTAATAAAATTTATTTACGATAAAAACCATTTGGGAAAATAATTTGATTTATTTCAAGTCAGGGGATAACAAGTTCTCTTCTTTTAGGAAGAAAATAAATCTGGCGAAAGTTATGTTTCGCAAATATTTAACATATCGAGTTCCCACAACTTTTTCAATGTGTTTGTCCAATTCCTATCATAGTTATTGAATCTGACTGCTCGCCTAAATAGTTCGTGAATTTTATTTGAACATCTCAAGCCGAATAGAAAAATCGCTTTTAGTCACTAGCAGAGCCACTAAATGCCGCTATCCAAAATTAATGACTAAAGATTGTAGTAACAAGAATAATCTTGACATAAATAGGGGTCTTAAATTCATATAACTCAAAGATCCATGATAACCATTATTTGGTGATTAAGCGTAAAAATATGTGGCCAAATTTTCATAAAGATCACAAGTCTTTTGATAATAAATATGAGAGAGAAAAATTTTTTAAGTCATCGATAACAATTATTTTGAGAATTATATATATTATAAAAATTTTTACAACAAAATTATGAGTTAGAATTTTTTTAAAGCTTAAAGGCTATTCTTTTGGGACTTATATTATAAGATTTTTCTTAATAGTAATTATCTTTTCGTAAGTCTTGAAAGACGGAAATATTTCGGAACGTTTTCGGAAGTAGTTCTGAACAATTTCGGGACTGGTTTTGAACTAATCCTGAAGTGTTCCGCAAATGGACTCTTAGTTGTCCTGAATTGGTCCCGAACTACAGCCGAAGTGAGTGAGACAAATTTTTAAGTCATCAATAACTATTACTTTGAGACTTATATTATAAAAGTATTCTCATAATAATTATGAGGGGCTTTCTTTACTATTTTGTTAATCGAACATTTGTATGAAAATATCACTTTGTGAAGCCCTTTGAATCTATGATTCATCTATGCAATTTATTTTTGATGAGTAATAAAATTTTGTTTAAGTCTTGAAAGAGAGACATCGGAGAACTCGTTTACAAAGAAACAGACCTACTTATAATTTAACATAATTTTTATGAAGCAGAAAACTTTCGGTTATTCCGCACAAACCTCGATTAAAGTTCCAGTGCGCAGAGCTTTTCACAATTTTGAACAAACCGTAAAGTAAATACACGATTTTACAAGTTTCTATATAAATAAAAAAACCTACAAATGAAAAGACACCACTAAAACGGGATTTTTAGAAATCTCAAACGGTTTCTATTGGTCATAATATGGGCCCATAGATTATCTTTGCAATGAAGGGCATACAATTGAAGCTCTTCAAAAAATATTTGTCCCATGCTTTCCGTGTTTTCCTTACTCTATATAAAAGAAAGTTGTTTTTTCAACCTAAGATCTCAATAAAATTAGATTAACTATATACATATGTATATGTATATTGTGTTTTATTGTAAAAAGACCCGTGTGCCATACTTTCTAAATTGGCACTGATAGAAAAACGTCAATCAGAGAATTCAAATTGTTATCAAAAATTAGGCTAGTATCATGTAACATAACCTAACCATAAGAAATATTGTTTGGCGCTGTTATTGA
Source organism: Anomoia purmunda (assembly GCA_951828415.1). NCBI lineage: Eukaryota > Metazoa > Arthropoda > Insecta > Diptera > Tephritidae > Anomoia > Anomoia purmunda. The sequence continues at coordinate 43,839,312 of OX639995.1, forward strand.
TTGAATTTAATTATTTGTTCTTATATTAATTATGCCTCTGATATAAATAAGTAAAGCAATATTTTTAATTTGATAGTCTGGTATAGATTTGATTCAAATGGTAAACTAAAATTAAGTGCTCAGAAACGCTGAACTGAAGTTATGTTGAAATTTATATGGCACTACTTTGTTTATCTGTTAGGGGTTAAATTTTACATATTGATTTCTGTCTGCTTTAATATTTTTCCTACAGGGAATGTTGTTCAATGCAAACATACATATTCGTATATTTACTTCTACATGATCTCTGGCAATACATACGCACGTGAATGAAAATAAGAGATTGATTGAGCGAAAAAGAGTACTTATGATTTGTTATCACCACAGTATAAAAAGCCCCTACAGCACGTCAACCGATTAGTAGCCGCGTAGTGTCTATTGCGAAAAAGCAAGCCGGCAGTGCATAAATATAAAGTAAACAGAAAAAACGCAAATTACAGTGAGTCAGAGAAGAATTTCACAACAATAGCGCCATTAAGTGACACAATTTTTGAGAGTTTGGAAAAAAATTAAAAAATCACCTGCTTCCGAATAAAAACGCTGACTAAGGGAAGTCTAGCGAGACGAAAAAAGTGCGAAATAAAAATAGCAAAACGAAGTGTATAAATTTTTGTATTTATTATATACAAATGTACCTAGTTTATATCAGCATACAAGTATCAAAATACCCATAAGTGAAGTGCACCACCAGTTTGCGTGAACCGACCATTGTGAAATTCTAACAAGAAAAATTTGGGAGTGCATTTAAAATGGTAAATATCGAAGAATGTTGTAATAGTGGAAGTGGACAGAATATGCCACAACCTGGAACAGACAGACAGCATGTCTTGCTCCAGGCTATAAAGCGCGCTGAAAGGGCACAACGTCGCCTACGGGAAGCAGTTAATTTGTGTGGTGCGGCGGCTAGGGCTGAGAATATAGCAAGAAATTCAAGTGAAAGTGAAAGCGAGGAGGCAGCAGGTGCAGGACGCTTCGGTGCAGGTTGTAGATCACGTCCGTATCCCTATAAACAAAGCCATGGCATTGGACTTCATGGACGAGCACACGGCCCACATGAGGAATGGGCTGGCATGAGAGGAGGATTTCCACAAGGTAGGCACAGGCCAGGTTTTCTCGGTTTCGGTGCATTTCCAGGTGCTATGAGACATCCACACTTCCATCCACATGCACACCCACATCCCCATCCACATCCACATCACCATCACCATCATGGTCATGGTCATGGTCATGGCCATTTTGGTGATGTGCGAATGCATCCATTTGGAAGACACGCCGGACATTGCGAACGTAGCGATAGACCTGGCTATGGGCATGGACATGGTCCGGCGGTAGGAGGTTTTGGCAGGCATTTCAATCACTTTGGCATGGGTCATGCTAGTGGACATCGTGAGCGTGCACATAGCTGTCCTGGAGTCTAGGGCGGAGTGACAGACAAAACGGTAATTTTCTTCACATGAACAAAAAAATAAATAAATATTGAAAAAACTAAAAAAAAAATTAAAAAATCACAAAATATTGAAAAAGTAAAACATATCAAAAAAATAAAAAAAAGTATTTTAAAAATTGTGTAAAACATATTAAAAAATTCTGCAAATAAAAAAAAATTATTAAAAAAAAACAAAATTGTCGTCTTTAATTTCTTAAATCCTAGGCTGAATATTCTCCTAGATATTTATGTAGATGCAAATGTATGGGGATCTTTGAGAAAGTAGCATAAGTCTTTGACTTTAGCGTTTTTACTTTGAAAGTAATAAAACGACATATTTCATATAAATAAATTAATGGCTTAGTTCAGTTTATGTATTTCGCCACATAAAAAATGTCACGAAAAATTTCAAAAAATTATGAAAAATATTTCATTTGAAAACACATAAAAAATACAGTAAAAACACCAAAAAATAAAATTGTCGTATTTAAAAAAATAGAAAAATTAAAAAAAAGCTGGAAAAAGTGTTGCAAATAAAAAAAAAATTAATAAAAAAATAAAACTGATGTCTTTAATTCCCTAAACCTAAGCTTAAATTATTTCCTTATATATTTACATTCACAAAATAGGACATTTGACTTTATAATTTTTACTTTCATATTACTAAATCGAACTATTTCACAGAAACAACTGAAATTGTTTAGAATTTCATCACAACAAGAAATCGCCAAAAATTTCGAAACTTATGAAGAAAATTGCAAATAAAAGAAAATTTATCAATAAAAAAAAATGTTTCTCTTTAATTTACTAAATCCTAGCCAAGATATTATCTTACATATTTACATTGACAAAATATCATATATGACTTTCAAACTAATAAATCGGGATATTTCATAGAAGCAATACAAATTGCTGAGTGAAGTTTAAGCTTTACAGGTAAAATAAATAAGCAGGTTTGTAAAAACTCCACAGATAAGTAAGTATGAACTTATATTGTATATATGTATATGTACATCTGTGCGTATATATTAATGGTAGGCAATAGTAGGAATACTTACAGGTACTTTACTTATTTTTCAAGGGTAGGTGCTTGCTTGATAAAATCATACGAGCATTATATCAGTATGTCAATTACTTTATTCGCTATTTCGGATGTGTGCTATTAGTCACGGTTTCTATTCCTCTAGTTCACTACAATTTCACAGACTGGTAAGTATAACCTGTGGTGAAATCTACTAGTACCGTACTGTATCGGTTCTTGTGTATTTGAAACTAGTTCGCATAAGATATGTTCATGTACTTTCCATAAGAAAAAAATTAGCTGTGTGTAGCTAGTGGCAATTACTCACCATTGCATTCCTTTTCGTTAATACGGAAAAAGTGCGAACTGTGGAAGATGAATCTGCTGAAATCTGGTGTAAAAATGTTAACTCACTTTTAAAAAAAGCCATTTATACGTTTAAGAAAGAATTAAACTGGTATTGTTGAGAAATAACAGAATAAATATTGCGCTGAATGAAGCGGCAATTGGAAGAGAGAAATTTAACTAAGAATCCTAAAATACATTATTGCGCCTTCTGAGTAGAGATGCCGCTTTTAAATCGATCAATCAGCCTTTCTCATTAGATTTTTTTGTCGATTTCGTGACCCCGATTCGAATGGCATCGACATTCCATATTTTACCAATTAACCTATTGATCAAAGGTTTGCCATAGAAAATATACAAAATTTTAAAGAAATCCTAATTTGCCTTTTAAAACCTTAAATTAAAAATAGCATGGCAATAGGTGCAAACATTTTTTAAAATGCACCAATTTGCGTGCTAAGCACGGATTTAGAAATATTTGGACCTTCCTGTTTGGTCGTTTTTCGGGTATACGAAATATAATTTATTAAGATTTAAAAATTCCAATAAATAATAAATTTCACATATATTCTCCTAGCCTATTTTCGTGCTACACTTTTCGTTAAATTAAGATTGTTTCTGATTTATAAATACATATGTAGTATGTATTTTGAGTTATTGTATTCCTTTAATATCTGTAAATAAATCTGTGCAAATAATATAAATATTTATTATTCATTTACCTTATTTTATTTTGCGTGAATTGTTAACAATAAATAACGCGCTTTATATAATTTACAATAGAAATAGGCACACTCTTGCACGGAATTAGTAGCAAAATATAGATTTTGGAAAAAGCTGAAATTTTGGTTATTTGTTTTTTTAATTTTAGCAATCGTAAAATACGAAAGAAGGCCTCTGGATGTATAAAAAGTTAGAGTTTTTGCTAGGCTAAAATATTACTTTAAATGTGGATTTGTCTTAATAGTCCGTAAATAGGTACACTAACCTTAAAGGAAAAAAAATTAATTTAAAAAAACTCCGTATTGATAAAAATGTGTGCACGTAAGAGTTATTGGTACCGTGAATGAATAAAATACTTTATAAAATGGCAGGTAATTTTATAGTAAAATAGCATTTTTTTTTTAAATAAAAAACACATAACTAATAATAGATTAGCGCCGGCATCATATAGCTCGAGGTTTGGCCGAACTTTTCCTATAATTTTTCGGGCACGTCTTGATGCTGTACCACAAAGTAAGGGATTTACAATTTTACACCGACTCCAAACTGAAGAAATTTCTATTGAATGGTCATTCAAAAGTATTTACCGATTGTTGGCTACTTGATAGCTTTTGGATAAATCTGGACATTGAAACCGTTATGAAAAATTTATGTTTTAAAATTGCTTACAATAAAACTTTGAAATTTCAGTGTTGGCCAGATGTTTTATTTCCTTATAAAAAAATAAGTTAAAGGCGTGTTTTGAAAATATATATGAATAGATCTTGCCATCTTTACTGCCAAGCTGAGAGCAATTGAAAGTGATGTAATAAAAGTGAATGAATGAGAGAGCAAAAAAGAAATTCTAAATAAGAAGGGGAATAAGCGAAAAATAGGAGACGGAACGATTGAAAGTTTGGGTAGTTTCGTTGGTGGGAAAAAATTGAATATAAAAGAAAAGTTCCTTTAAATTATCAAACAAATTTTAACGTGTAGGTTACAAAAATAAATAAAAACTCCATACAAAAAATCTTGATGGTGATATTGGCCTATTCCAACAAGTACGCTAGTCGATTCATTGCCTTTTTAACTGATGCCAACTAGAGTGTACAAATGCAGCCAAGTACTTCTCCATTTGACGCCACGAGCTGGATTATTTTCTTCCACTTTTATAATATGACCTAGCCAGCGTGGTCGCTTTCGGCATTCAATAGCATTAAGGTGATGAGAGATTTATAGAGAGTAGGTTTGGTTCGTCGGGCTGTCGAAAGTGGATGTAAAGTCGAAAAAGAGGTGGTGATCACATCGTTTTCAAGACTTGGCGTATCGCAAATATCTAGTCGATGGCAAACTTGCTAGGTGTAAAGCCATATTGATAAGGTCCAATGAGTTCGTTGACGGTTGGTTTCAAGCATTCACGCAATACGCTCGATAAAACCGTTTATTGAATATAAACTTTACGAGCTTCTCGCTGGCGGGCTTGAATATCTATCACCACCACATAGCCTGCGTCGCACGCATTCGCAGAGTGGCCCTTTATGCAGGAAATTTTTTCGAAGTCACTGAAAACCAATGACTTCTTCAGCAACGGTATGCATTGATAGAGACATGTGCTCCCAATGCTCGCGAAATCTATTTTGCTGGAAAGCGCTTTTAGTTAGTATGTAGGAGAGCGACTGTCTATTGCAATTGCAGCTTTCCGACGTCGAGCTTTCCTTGCGTATTTAGACGCACATTCTTCGCTGCGTAGAGGCGTAAGCGCATTTTGACTGCGACAGGCTACTGATCCGACACCAAGTTCGGTCCTCGCAGTATACATACTTACAATACAATACACTAGACGCATTCCTTCCATCTATCGCTGTAAAATCGATTTGAACGATAGTACTTGACGACAAAGTCTCTCTCCTACAATAAATCCGACACCGAACTTGCACTTCTTTACATGAAATCCTTTGGTGGAGGGAGCAAGACCCTTTAGTTTTCTTACATGGCTCCGTGCTTTTTATTTTCTGGATTGCGGTGATGTTTGCCGTTATTCTCACGAGGACATCAAATAGCCGGGTAGGTGCCCATTAAGGGTTCGGACATTCTAGCTGCATGCTCCCAAATTATATACCGGTTGCCTATGATCGTCATCAAAAGAAGGCAACCTCAGCCGGAGTTTTTTGCGTTTATTTCTAAGAGCACATTTGAATAGTGAGACGCCTGCTCGTAGCTCCACCTACAGGTGAGCTTTTGAACTGAAAATGAATGTCGGAGGTAGAGTGAAAATCAAAGACTTTTCCCACTTCCGTGTCCTGCTACAGACGGAACCAACCTTTAGGCAGAAACAAACTGGTGGGCTCGAAGTTTGGCTCTCGATGCAGCCTTCTCGTAAAACAATTGCAATATCTATGTTTAGCATATGCCAAATGGGTTTTAACATTCTATTACCTACTGTAGGGACAATAAATGAAATTTGCATACTTACGTTATGCTAACCTCACTTTTTGTTGCATTTATAGTGCGAGTAGTACACGGTGGTTGGCGGTTACGCTATTTAAATTACGACTTTCAACAACTAAAGTTCAAAAGTTCTTTAAATGTGCAATAGTTAGATAGTTAGTTGTTTGGCTTGCTAGGTCACATCAAGTGCCAAAGGTCAGGTTACTACATATTTTTCGTTTTATATTCACAATACGCAGTCGGTAGTAAAAATTTGTGGCCAGTCAAAATTAGTACACAGTCATAATGCAGAAGTTTTGCAAATATACTAAGTACAATTGACGCTCCACTTCGTTGATGCAGCATATGTATATAAATATATATATAAATTCATAAACAATTAACAGAGTGGATAGCCATGTAGCATGCTTTGAAAGTAATCGCGCTCGCTCAACTAGTCGTTTGCGTAACAGAAGAAAAAAATACCTCTCTTAGCGGCTGTTACTCATACGCAATGGTGGCTATAAATTTGATGGCATTTTTCATGGCGCATACAGAACATGCATGTGCAGATGTTTGTGGGTATGTATGTACATACGTGTATTGCATTTTATCACTTCGTTGTGCCTTACCACACAATACATATTCAGCTTCTTTACTGATGGTTTCCTCTTTCACCTCTCAAACTCATCCTTTCACTACTTTTGTCACATTTCTCTTAAAAAATTGTTCCCTTTCCAGCGCCATTGTATTTTGGAGTGAAGTTTTATTGAAACTATTTTTTAGCTGTAATAATGCCACAACATTGCAGAACAAATAAAAATTATTTCAGGACATTTTAAAATAGTCACAAACAACAGAAGCAACTCAACACACAGCGGGTATTTTATCATTGGACTCGCACTTGAAGTGCATTTTGTTGTAGTAGTAGGATGATGGCGCATAGTGGAATATACTACGGTTTTTTGAACATTCAGTATGAGAAAAGCTCTGTATGAAATTTTTACTTCTTTTATACAAAAGTAAAATAACAGAAGCCAGAATAATTTTATTCAATTACTAGCGAATACCCAGCGTATTTGGTTAAGCGTCAAAAAGTACAGCGCGTTCAATTTTATGTAGTTGTGGACTGAAACAGTTTATTAAAAAAGAAAAATGGAGTCAATTTAAGCAAAAATATATATGGATGTACATTAGGGTGCCTCATTAAAAGAAGTTGCAGGGTTACCCCCGGAGTTGTAAAACATATTATGTTTTAATCCTTCCGTCGAAATCGAAATACATATATTAATATCTACGTGAGGTGGATGGATTTGATTTTTTTGTTCAAAAATCTAGTTTTTTATAAACCAAAGTAAATTCTGTATATATTTAAAAAGTCTCAAATGAAAAATGCCCAGCGTCGAAACCGGTTTGTCTCGAAACCAAACTTGACTAGCGCTAATCTTTCTATTCATACATATATAGAGTTTTTGCATATGTGGCAATTTTATTCAAAACTGTGTCTTGAAAAATCCACATATTAACGGTTTTTATTTAGCAATTAAATTTTATTATACATATATTCTTTAAAAAAATGTTTTTGGTTTTGTAGCAGCTCTTTAACTGCTTTCACTTTTATGTAAATACAAATTGAGATATCGTGACTTCACTTGAGTCCTTAAAAGATTTGTATTCAATTTTGATGTAGCAGGCAATCCTCTCCAAAAATATTTTTGAAATTAAACTTTCTTAAAACTTTGAGTTTGATACTCATATTGTCAAATGTCACTTAATTTAGCTTTTAACAGGTGGCAATCTTCTTTAAAAATATTTTGGGAATGAAGCTTTATTAATGATCTTTCGTTTGATACCCATATTGCAATATTTCATTTCACTCTTTGTTTTAATTGAATTTCACCTTTTAAACTGGTGGCAACTCCCTTTAAAACATTACTGCTGTGGTAATCCATATAACGGAATATATATGTATGTGTAAATCTGCACAGTCGTCATAGAGCAATGTTTAATTTAACTTATTTATTTAATTACCTATTACTTTTTGAGCAGGTGGCAACTCTATTTTAAACAAATCCGTCTAGTTGTTTGGACATGAAAAGGTAGCAAACATAGACACACACACTTTCATATTTATTGCATTAGTGTGATGTTCAGAAGTTCTATGTAAAATATGACGTGAAATATTTTTATGAAATATCTTAACCCTATAACTCCTCGATAGATGAAAATTATTTGTCTCTTTTGCGAAAAATGATAAAAAATACCAGTAAAACTGGTATGTCATAAAAATATTTGCCATACAAAGATTCTACAAGTCCCTGAATTTACTTTAAGTTACCTTTTCAAAAGAAAGCTCCAGATTATATCTATAAATTATAAGAGGTATACAAATTTGGGTAATTAAGCGAGTACTTGTTTATTACAGTTTTATTTTAGCTCTATGCAACTCTACAACATTATCAATACTCTTGCCTTTATAGATTTCTTTCCCTCTATCAAACCCCGTTCTTAGAACCTTATAATTTTTCCAATGCTATACAGTGTAATTATTCTGACTTAATTTTATTGAAGAGAGAAACTGCCTCTGCCCGGATTGTTGATGTCTTCGTAAAGCCGAAAGCTGACGTCACCGCCATCGCGATAGACGGGGCAAGGAATAAAGGGGATCAGACCTTGTGACATCTGCTACAGCTGGGATGTAAAGGAGTGCAAATTCGGGGTTGGATTTGTGCTGGGAGAGAGACTACGCTGCCAGGTACTGTCGTTCACTCCAGTGGACGAACGTCTCGCCGTAATCTGCATCAGACCGAGATTTTTCAACCCGTCATGATATAAAACTCGTGATAGGCGATTTTAATGCCAAAGTGGGAAGGGAAGGAATCTTTGGTCCCACAGTCGGTAAATTCAGCCTACATGATGAAACATCCGCTAACAGACTGAGGCTGATCACCTTCGCCGGTGTCCGAAACATGGTAGTATGTAGTACCAGATTCAAGCATAAAAATATATATCAAACTACATGGCTATTCCCTGATGGAAAAGCACGATATCAAATTGACAATATTGTAGCAGACGGAAGGCATGCTTCCAGTGTCTTTGACGTGCGCACTATTCGTGAAGTTAACATCGACTCGAATCATCATTTTGCCGCAGTCAAGATTCGCACGCACCCCTGTGCAGCAATGAGCGCGCGCTCAGTGACACAAAGAAAGCTCGACGTCCAAAAGCTACAATCACAACAGATAGCCGACCGTTTCGCCACTCGACTTGCTCTTCAGCTCCAGCGACAGTAGCTTAGATAAAGGAGGGTTTTTTCCGCATTTTCGTACGAATTTCGTGCGAATTTTATAGGAACCGTTCGCACAAACTCGAACTTATCGATACAGTGTGTATGCATAGAATTCGCACGAATTTCATGCAAATGCAATGCATACGAACGTTTGACCTGAAATTCGTGTGAATCAGCGAACGCTAGGATGTACGAAATTCGTACAATCACGAATGCATGCGTCGCATTCGCATGAAATTCGCATGAATTTCATACAAACCTGTTCTGTCAGGGATAATCATACTAAGCAAAAGTATTACATTCGTATTCACACTGTCAAGAAACCTATGAAATTGTACGAAATTAAGTCTCGGGAAAGAAATTTACAATTTTTGAAAATATTCTACAACTAGGAACTACTGAAACTCAATTACTTTAATACACTTTTCTGTATTTCTTAAGATGGGCATTCTCACATACATTAAAAACACAATATGTTCAAAAACAATTGTTGTTTATAAAGTGTGCCATATTCGTAGAAGATAAGACTGCCCACACTCCATCGAACGTTCCAATAACGGTACAACGAAAATTAATAGTTTTCGATAGGCTCAATCCATTTGAATTTTAAGCATTTTTTATTTGCAAACAGTAAGTGTTCCAGGAAGTTCTTAGCACAGGTTGGCACAAAGCAGTTTGCTAGGCGTTTTGATATGCTGTAAATGATAATAGAGCATTTTGTCATTAACGTTTCACGCAGAAATAAGTCAATAATGTTACAATAAAAATACGTTGAATTTAGCGTGCATTATTTGTACGCTATTCGTACTTCTTTAAAAACGCGATAAATTTGAATGTGTCGATTAAGTTGAATTGATAGAACTCGTAAGTGGTAACAATTATCGACTGAGCGGTAGTCAATTAATTAGTTGATCAAGGTTTTCAGCTAGTTTTCCCGTCCCTCTTAAACAACACAGTAGCATTAATCAAATATTAAGAGATTTTTCGTGCCAATTAAACGACATTGTATATCTGCGGACAGTGAAAACAACAATAATGGACATTCATATTCGGAATCATTTATAAAAAGAGTTTTTTCTACTGACCCAAATACTTGCAACACAAGTAATCAGAATCCCATCAGTGAGACTAGTAAAATCAGCAAGAATGCCGAAAAATATGTAACTCAAGATGCAGTCAACAAAAGTGACGTTGGAAATTTCATACATATTCGGCTTACTGACTTGCAGAGGCTGGATTTATTAACAAAAGTTTGGGGGGCCACATAAAAACTAAGTTTTTCCGTTGCTGGAAAAATTTGAGACTTGGAAATTGAAATTTTGTTTCAAATGGTTACAGGAATTTCCATGGTTTGCCTACTAATTTCCTTTTGTAACACATCTGGCATTTATTATCAATAAAATCTGTTATTTTGAGTTGTAAGTTATAATAAAAAAAACGAATTTGTATGGACGTTCAAGAAATAAAATTCTTGTCTGAAGTTAGTTTTAGAGCCAGACCCATAGTTATCTACGCCACTGTCCAGCGAGCCGGATAAAAGGACTGGTACGATAAGGAATGCAAAGCGAACTGTGCGAAAGAGCTATCGGGAATTGAAGAAGGCTGCTTAATGATAATGGCGCGGGAAACAACGAAGATGTCCGAACCTCCAATCAATGAAGACCGAGTTGAAGTACCTGGACGAAATTCGAACGGCAATAGCGCGGCAAAAAAACAATAACGCCGCTGGTGTTAACGGACTGCCAATGTCATTTACCAGCTGTCAAGTGACAGTTATCCCTATCGAAAGTTTTTGCAGTCTGAAAGACACCCCTTACATTTGATCCATTTTTACATTTTTCTTTAATCTCCGGGCAATACTAGTATGTATTATGAGTAGTAATAATACTCAATACACGATTTATAATATTATAGAAGATATACTTCGTTCAAGTTTTCAAGGAACAACAATAGTACCACATACAAATTTGTTAATCATCATGTAAATAGTTGACAGTTGACAGCAAATTATCGTCAAATAACCGCAAATATTAGAAACACTTACAGATTATACAAAGGTGCACAAAAGCACATACTACTTATAGTAAGCGTACGTACTCCGGCCCCTATGCTACAACACCCCTATGTCTAGGTTATTTTGTGCTATTTGTTTTGAAAACTTAGAAAGCGTCGACAAACGAAAAACTTCTTATCTCCTCCTCGCCTAGACCGCCTTAAGAGCTCAGACATCATTCGGTTTGTAATTATTCACATGTGTATGTATGTATGTTTGTATGTATGTTCAAGTGTCACAAATTGAAAGTTGCCCACGACAGAGTAAAAACGACAGAAGGAGAAGTTTCTACTTGCACAAACATAATTCTTGTGATTTGAAACTGACATCCGTTTCTCAAGTATGTAAGTGTTATATGTGTATGTATGTATTTGTGTGTCTACATTTATACATACATATATCAGTTGATTGAGTTCATTGAATTTGTAGCAAAATTGCTGTGGGCTTGAGTTTTATTTCATAATTTAATTACACATGTCCTCAATGTTGTCAATGTGACAGGTGACTGAATTGTATGTGTAGTCATGTGTGTGTGTGTGTGTATGTGCATGCATGGATGTTTGTATGTTCGTATGTGTAAGTGTATGAGAGCTTATGGAAAAGGCAAAACACTTTAATTCAAGGAGACATTTAAAAGTTGTGGTGGTTAAAAATCTACGTTTGTGTAATAGAGGTTTATTATTTATTTTACTTTCTAGTGCGCTCTTATGTAACATACATACATAGTTGTACAAGTGTGTGCATTCGCTTGGAAAGATTTTACTGTAGAAAAGAAAGCACACTAATTGTCGCGATGATGCTTTTGAAATACTTAAACTTTTTAATATCAGTAATGCTGATAAAAAAAATGTATCGATGCATGTTAATTTTGTGTCGAGGAACGCAAAGGTTTCTTTTAAAAAATATTTGGAACAAATTTTGATTAGATTTTTCAGACACCACTAGACATTTGAGAAAATGTGGATTCATCCGATTAATTTTTAGCGGATATATAACTCAATACACCAAACTTAGCAACCATGGTATTTTTCTGAAGGGGAAATTTTTTTATTTGCCCTTAAAGCTTAAGAGGATCCGACTGGTTATTTGTACCACCAAGTACAAAACCTTGAAGAACCCCAGTTTTGATTCCTAAGAAAATATTTTCCTTTAAAGAAAGATATACATTTCATTCTATACTTTGATCTAACACCGCCCATCCTTCCACCATTTAGGGAATGTAAGGTTGAGGAATTTAACTGAAATGATGGATGATGGAAATAAATTGCAGAAGCAGGGATGGTGGAGGATTAAAGTCGACAGAAAAATACCATGGCTACTCTGTTGTGCAATTGCTGTTGGACAGTGTAACTGTTTTAGGAAAAAAGAATAGAGGTGATAGTTTCATTCCATTTTTTTTTAAAGCCGAGAGAACGCGTTCATCTTATTTCTGGTATAGGGAATCTACAAAATATGTTTTAATGAAACTTTTGCATTTAAGGGATATTTTTAATGTATTTTATACCTTAATTTTTGGTTTATAACTTTTATCTGGTTGGGATTTTCGGTGAAGCTGTTCAAAATGTCTCAGGTCTCAGGTTTTTGGGAAATGTCCAAACCCCAGAATAAGGCCTTCAACACTTTTAGGTGGAAATAGTAAAATATTTTGTATACGTTTTTCGCAGTTTTTTGGCGTCAATTCACAACAAATTCTTGGTTTTGGTTGAAAATAGTGGCGAATTTATCATAATTGTGACTGAAGTCCTCACACTAATTTGGGGATAGTATAGTTGTATTTTTGTATTTTCCGCAAATGTTTACTCATATTAATTTTCGAAGAGCAAATTTGACTGCAATAAATAGGTTTTATTTGTATTATGTTTTTCATTGTATTGTATCCCATTGAATTTTTTTTTTGGGAATGACAAGATGTCATAACGTGTCGTAGGATCACAAAATCATAAATTTTCAAAGTTGTGTAATTTTAGCTCGCTTTTCTCTGCAACCCAACAATAACAAAAAAAATTACTTTTAAGCTACTTTAAAATTGTATATTTTAAGATTAATTTTATTATTTTGTATTTTATTTATTTTTTAACTTTTTATTGTAGTCTAACTAAATGTAAATTAATCAAATTTATTTACTGCAATTTACTAAAATTTAATATAATTTATTTTATTTCAGTTTTAGTCAGGTTAAATTATTTAAATATTTATTTTTTTATATTTATTAATTTCTAGTTTTATTATGTCTAATTTTTATTTATTTTAACCTTATCTATGTTAATTAAACCCCACTTTGATTTATTTTATTTTACTCTATTTTATTTCATTATGTTTAAGTTTATTTTATGCTATCATAATTTGTTATGTTTCAATTTATTTCAACTTGTTTTGTTTAGTTTAATTTAATTTTATATAAAATTTATGTATATTAACGAAATTTACTATTTAATTTTTTGTTTATCTCAGTTTACTTAAATTCTTAATTTTTGATTTCATTTAAGAAAAAATAATTTTATTTGAATTTTCTAAAGTTTATTCAAAATTAGTTAATTTGATTTGGCCTTAGTGGCATAGGTGTAGCGCACTGGTGCCCAGGGTATTATAGTTTGGTTCACCTAACGGTTGTTTGTAACAGCATAAAGCAACCGATATAGATATAGATAGTACGTCTGAAATTTTTTGTGAAAAACGTGGTACCGTCCATTTTATAAGAAAAACTACTTGACTAAACTCTACCAAATTTGGTACACATAATACACGCAAATTTTTAAAATCGTACAAAAAACACGCCCCCTCTCATATAACGGTAATTTACAAAAATCAAAGAAAAAACGCAATATTTGGGTGCTTTTGAAGACGATTTGCTCAAATTTAATAAGTATAATGAGGTTGCATAATCAAATACATGAAATAAAAAAAAATGGTAATATGCGTGAAACCCCACACTTCTCCCAATTTATATGTGTATATCCTATGTTGGGTCCGGACACCACATACACCTACTGTAAAAATTTCATAAAATCGGACTCACATTCAATTTTTCTTATTTGTTTTTTTTTTAGATTATTTTAATTAATTTAATTTCGCTTTATGTTTTGATTCTTGGAATGCTTGTAAATTTCTTTTCCTTGTTATTTTCTTCTATTTCAGTCGAATTTATTTTATAGTTATTCATTCTATTTTATTGCATGCCTATTAATTGGTTTTATTTTACTTTATTTAATATTATTTTATTTATTTGTCTAATACTTTTTTCTAATATTTCATTTGAAATATCATGCTATTTAGTTTTCTTTAATATTATTTTAACTAAATTAATTTTATTTGATGTAAGCCTTTGTTTATTTAAATTTATTTCAGTTTACCTAACTTCTTAATTTTTTTCTTTATTTTTTTGGAAAGTATTTTATTTGAGCTTATTTTAGTTAAAAAAAGTAAAAATTATGTAATTTTATTTTATTATATTATTTAACTTCATTTTTAAATTATTTTATTTTACTGCATTTGATTTTGCCTTCTTTATTTGTCTAAGGCATTTAACAATGCATATCATAACCTTCTTTGTGCAAAGCTCCAATATTATTTTGGAATTTTTGAGAAGGCTCTTTTAAGCTTATTGAAAGAACTCCAAAGGTGAAGTACAAAGCTACCTTCGTCCAATCTTGTATTGTTACCTCCGGTATACCGCAAGGATCTGTACTTAATCCTCTTTTGTTTAGTCATTGCGTCAATGCGTCAATGCGTCAGTACGTCAATGTCCTTGCTAATGCTGACGATATTCAATTGCGTTTGTCTAGCCGTGTTGGTCTCTTTGTAGCGTATGAGTTTTAAAATAAATTTTTTTTTATCTGCAATTCCGGATTGGGCACGTGCTAGTTTTTTTTTTGTTTGCTTAAATGCTGCAAGACCATATGTGATGCCTATTTGTTTATATAGTTTAGTGCATGTAGAAGATATTCCAAAATTTTTGTTGGTAATAGTGTCCTTACGTTTACTCGAAATATTAAAAATTTAGGCTACATTGTTTACTCTCTGTTGAGCTGTTCTAATCATATAAATAATGTTGTGAGTGATGTGTATTCTGTTTTGCGGATATTAAGAATACCAGCGTCGCTTACGTCTTTAGAGACAAGAGAAAGTTAGCTTTTATTCAACTTATTGTAACACACATAAAGTACTCTGAGTTTGTTTATAGCAAATTTGATTATATACAGAGCAAAAAGTTCACCTATATTTAAAGAGATCGACGCCAAAAAAAATCATTTTGATTTTATTGAAAAGACATACTCAGTCGTAGTAAGAAGGGTTTCTCATTGGAAAATCATAGAGAAATCCACTAAAGTTTGTTCTGATTTATGGGGTATTTTTGGTGGTATTTTCACTTTTTATATTTCGTATTGGAAAATTGAGGTTGCGTTTAACAAAGTTACGCATTATGTTTATAGCCTAAACAGGAAAGAAGCATTTTTGATTATCACAAAGTAAGAAATTGGAATCTTATTATATATTAATAATATTCCCATTTTACTTCCCCGAGCTCTTTTTTTGTCAATGCTGTGAAACTCTTGAATGCTGTCCATGATACTGGTAAGGCAGCGAAGAATAGGAACAACTAACAAATAATAATATATAATACCTTTAATTCTACATGGTGAATGTGATTGCGTTTTAATTTTTCTCTTTTCTCTATACCTCTCTCCTTTTTATTTCAAACAAAATTGTTGAAATTTTTGAAATTTCTGTTATTTGATGTTGAGCTTTAACTTAAAATTAGAAGAATAATTCTTTGCATTTCAATTTATTGTTATACCAACATAGTTGAAGAGGGTTGCCACCTGTTAAAAGAGTTTTTTTCAGCGAGTGTTGATAATAAACAAGCCATAGTTAAGACGAAGTTACATCCTTTTAAAAAGACACTGTTTGGCGTGCTCTATGGGCAATGGAAATCATTGGTCACTATTTCTTCAAAGATCAAGCCGGCCACAATGTTACAGTCAATGGGCGGGAAAGCTACAGAGCCAGGATTAATGACTATTTCATGCCTGAAGGGGAGGATGCTGATATTGACGACCTTTGGTTCCAACAAAATGACGCTACCTGCCATGCAGCCAATCAAACAAAAAATTATTTGAAGCAAACTTTTGGTGAGCGCTTTATCTCACGTCGTGGGCCTGTAACGTGACCTCCAAGATCGTGCGATTTCACACCGCTGCACTATTTTTAGTAGGGTTATGTGAACTCGCTTTAACTATGCAGATAAGACCGAGTCGCTTGATGTCTAGGAAGAGAATATTCGTAGCGTCACTGCTGAGTCAGCCGTGGCGGTGACTAGCCCGAAATCATATTTAAAACATAATGACAAACCGTTATCTTTATAATAAAGCTAAATTCTTGGCCATAACATAAAATTATACGCATTTTATTTCTTCTTGAAAACCATATGTTGTATGTCTAAAAAACCTTTAAATACAATTATACGAAGTTTCCCACATAACCAACGCCGACGCGAACGCAATGCTGAAAGTTCGCCAATTCTCATCTTTTCGCGGGCTTTGACAATCAACTGATTTTCATATTTCTTTTATTACTCACATTCGCTTAGAAGCAGACGCTCAATTTTCTGCGAAATAACAATGTAAGTTTAAAGATTAACCAAAATAAATGTTCAGCATTATAGCTTTTTTAGCCTTTCATAATAAATAAATGACAGCTGTCAAAGCATTTATTGTGGCATCCCTTTTGCGTTTTTTGCTTTTCTGACAAAGTTATAAATGGCACGCAAAGCCAAAGCTTTTTATGTGGCATCGCTTTTATGATTGGTTTTCATTAGATCAAATTTGTTGTAAAATGTTGTAAGTTGAATAAAAGCCGACCAAATTTTGGCATATTTCGATTTGATGCCAATGCACAATTTTAAAATCTCGAAATGTTGGCATTTCCTGTCATATTTTGTTATCAAAAACTTGGCCTAATGAAAATTAAGCTTTGTACTGAATTTTTTATGAAGTTTCCTGTCAATCACGTGTACGATGCTGCAAGTGATTTGTATCCATTTATTATTTACCTTGAAGTATACTTTTTGACATCGCGTTACATAAGTACCGTCAGTATCGCCTCACGAAGTCACAACATGACGCTTGTATGAAAAACAGCAAACAGACGTACTGAGGTAGCGACATATCAATTTGTATGTATGTATGTATGTATGCACATGCAGCTTTTAAATATATATGTACATACGAACTACATACATAAATAGATATGTAGTTTGGGACTATTTCTGTACTAGTTCAGATCCATTTGAGGCAAGTTGTGACCGTTTCGACAATATTTTCGGACTAGATATTTCGGGACCATTTCAAGACCTTTCAGTAGTTCGCTACTGGTTCACCACTACAGCTAGTACTTCTACTATTACTACTACTACTACTAATTACTACTACTAGTTACTACCACTACAAGTCCTAATTACTAGTACTACTACTACTCCAAACTTAACTTCTACTACAACTGCTAACTGCCACTACTAATAATTGCCACTTCTACTCTTAATACTAATAACTACTAGGACAACTACTAATTCCTATTACTACTACTATCACTACGACTACTCCTACTACTATTTTACTAATGCTACTACTTATTACTACTACTATTTTAACTTGTGCTACTAGTTGTTACTATTATATTTAATAATTTCTACTACTATTTTGACTAATGGTACTACTTACAAGATTGACTGTATACTATTTTTAATAATTTGTACTACTATTTTTACTTGAGATAGTTCTAATTACTCCTACTATTCTATTAATTTCTACTACTCTTGTTTTTAATGCTACTACTAATTACTACTACTATTTTTATTAACGCAACTACTATTTTTAATAATTTCTACTACTATTTTCACTCACACTAAAACTAAAAAAAAACTAAAAAGTATGTTTTATAAAGCTCTCCCCCATATATTTAATTCTATATCTCTTTGTGGAGTCGGCACATTAGTTTTTTTTTTGGCTCGCGCGCTTAGGTGCATGCGTGTTTTTTTGTTGTTAGTTGTTAATTGAATTACGCTTAAAATCAAAAATTAAAATGCAAATAGTTCAACAATTTGTTCATGTATTATTTCCGATCCATCAATAAAGGAGCAAACTTGATGCAATCACAGCGCACACTTGAGACCTTTAATAGCATTTTTTGTGCTGATGTCGATTCCACCTATGCATGTAACTAGGTAGGTAAATTTAACTTTCAGGTGGCAAGTAATTTCCATATATCCGTATGATAATTTAACATTTTTATATTTCCTCAGCACACCTACATGCATACATACACATGTATTTACATTCATAATCAGATGTATGTATATGTGGGCACAGAAAACTTTTCTAACGAGATAAAATCTATTCCCAGTGGGAGGGTAATTTCATGCATACTCAGTAAATGCGAGTGGGGGTGGTTATCCGCGCCTGCGTCGTTGTACAACTGGGTACACTTGATGAAGGGGAAGTAATTGAGGAGCAACAGACAGCTAGCTATAATGGGATTAGTTGAAGTTGTTATCAGTTAAAAAGAAAAATATGTGTGTGTATGTATGTTGCATACGAAAGTGAAAAGTTTTTTATGCCGACTTTATTGTGTTTATGTGTGATATTAAAATTAAGTAAATTTGTGTTGATGAAAACAGTTATAAAGTTTGAAGAAAAAAAAAGGCAAACTTTGCTGTGATGCTTTATGGAGCAACAGAATTGGGCTGGCGCTATTTTGAAGTGAAAAACCCACACTACTTATGAAAACGTTGCTTGCGGCATTTATAATGGTTTGAGTTTAATGCCAAAAAGTACACCTGTTGATTTTATTATATACTTACGTTATGTTCATTTCCAGACTTTTTTCAAGGTGTGGAAGTTGGACATATGATTGAAACATAAAGTTTACCTTTGAAATTTGTTAGACGACTATTTCATAAAATTGAAATCTCGAGAGAAACCTCTTTGGAGTTTCAAACCAATATTCGTGTCGTAATTCGTAAAGTGCTGTTAGTCGATGGCGATTTGAAGTTTGTAAAAAAAATTGCAACTCTCTTTTCTCTGATTTTTTTGTTTTCCCTCGTTTAAATCAACCAGTTTTTATTTGGAAATTTGGAAAAATAAATATAGACAAAGTTATGGCTGCTTTGTCGGAATACACAACCTCTCCGCATTAAGCTGCAAAAATTTCTGAACAATTATCCATTTCCATCGGAGGGGCAAGAAAGATTTTTGAAAACTTCAAGACATGCTAGACCCAGTATGGGAGAGATCCAAAGTTCAAAATTTCGATGCACGATGAGCGAATTATAAAAAAGAAAAGTTGCGAAAAGCCCTAAAATTTCATCGAGGGAGTTGATCGAAAGTTTTGATTTGCATGATTCCGGCAGTATAATGCAGAGAAAACGACGAACATTTGGATTGAAAAACTAAAACCCCTGATTTGCATTACGATAAATCCAAATTTGAGCTAAGGAATTCAAAACAACGGAAACGAGTGGGGTGTAAACCTTCTAAACGATTGAAACCACAGTTTTCAAAATTTGGTGTGGGTAATTTAATCAAAATCAATTGACGAATGACTGGTGCTACATATGTTGATATTTTTAACGAAAATTTGGCATCAAGCGCGGAAAAAATGCAATTGGGTTCGTTTACCTTCCAATCACACGTCCCGCCATGTTAATCAATTTTTTTTGAAGAAAGCGAGACATCGAAAAATTGATTTGACCAGCTAAATGGCCAGATTTAAATTCGATTGAACATTTGTGGTCCATTTTGGACTCCAAAATACCAAAAAGCAGACGCAAAAATTCGGATTCACTTTTATTAGAGATGAAGTGTCAATGGGTTAATATTCCATCGGAAATGTTAGAAAATTTGGTTCGAAGCATGCCGAAAGGTCTTCGTGCGGTAATAAAGAGCAAAGGAGAAAATACTAATTACTAAATTTAATTTTAGAAGCGAAGTTTTCGCCTTTTTCCGCAGTTTATACTTTTATTTGAGAACTTTTGTTATAGAACTCTATTTTTGAAGTTGAAAAATAAAATGTTTCTTTCGATTTCTGGAAAAAGATATACTCTTATATAATTTCCAATTCAGACACCCATGGAAATATGATAATATGCCATAGTTAACTTCTTATTTATTTTAATAAATCTACACTGAAATGACTACTATGAAATTTATACTTTCATTTGATGCCTAGTGTATATGAATTCTTGATTTTAGCTATATATCAAACACTGTTATTCTATTATTATATTCTGACTTCATGTTTGGATTTAGCAAAAATTTGTGCCTATGAAATGATGATCAATTATCATAGGTCAGATTTCTTGTCGGGTAGTGTAATTAGCAGTAGATAAACGTATCCACTTTAATTGCAATTATATGTACCGCCCTTTTCAGGCAATTCCAGGAGTTCCTCAGGGTAGTATACTTGGACCTATTTTATTTATATTCTTTATAAATGAAGTAAGCTCGTGCTTCTTATTTTTGAAATTTCTTTTATATGTTGATGATCTGAAGGTATATTAGATTGTAAAGAGCAATGAGGATGATTATGTGCCGCTTCAATCTGATTTAGATAGAGTATACTCTTGGTGTGAAAGAAATCATCTTTTCTTAAATATTGATAAATATTTCCATATGATTTTTTAGTAGATCAGATTAAAGATCTGGGAATGTATTTTGACCCTAAACTCACATGCACTGCCCATATTAATTTTATTGTTCCAAACGTCTACTCCATGCTCGCATTTGTTCAACGTAACCCTTAAAAAACTTTATATTGCTTTTGTTAGGTCTCAGTTGGAATATGCCTCAATAATTTGCCGACCTTTTTTTTATCCGCATGTAAACAGAATTGAGCATTTACCGATAATTTTTATCAAGTCTGCAAAAAAGGTATTTTAACTTTACGGAGTCTATGGCTTCGTATAAGCCACCGTTGCTTACTTCTAAATCTAGAACTGCTTGTGGATAGGAAGAGATTTCTATCCTATTCTTTTATCTTCAAAGTTCTTTCTAATGTTGTTCATAGTCTCGAAATTTCGCAGAGAACACCGTTTATTATTCCCCTAAGAAAATTGTGATGTTCTGTTCATCTATTGTAAAAGCCTTGGGGAAATGAATCAAATCAATCAAATGGTTGATATTGGTCTTTCACTCTCTGGAGTAGTTCTAAAAAAAATAATCTCAAATTACCTTATTTTAAGTTATTAAAAAGCAATACATTATTTTTAAAGCATAGTAAGTAAGAAACTTTGTATTGATGGACTGAAGTAAACAAATAAATAAATTAATTAATTATTTTCCAATTTGCTCATGATCGGTGGAATCAATGTATGACTTGTTGCCTCCATTTTCCACTTTCTATTGGAATGTTGGGGCGTATATATTTTAAAAATGATGGCTGACTATAGTTTTGAATGGAAAATGAATAAGATCCATATATTTTAATCAAATAAACATATGTGTCTTATTAACCAGTATCTCCCATATACCAAACTTGAATTGTCGCCAAAAATCAAATAGATGCAGCGATTTTTTAGCCTTTTCGTAAATAAGTGTGATTTTGTTTCGGCATTGTGTTAGGAGCAGTGTCATGCTTCTATTTATTTAGCTTTAGATCACTTTGCTTGATCGCACGGCTGGATATTGAATTTATAAGGCAGACGTTTATTGGGGCGTATGAGTAACCTTTTGAGATGCACTGAATTGACAAGTATTCTGGTTTGTATGGCGTCATTTACTACACTTTAATGAAATATTGCATTTCCAATAAATTTTTAGTGAAATAAATTAAATTAATAACTACTAAAAAATAAAACAAAAACAAGAATTATAAATTATAATTAGCATCGCTTAATTCATCATGCTCGAATTTACTTTTTCAGTTTTGCCACAGTGCAAACATTAATTTAAAAGAAAAATCAAAAAAAAAAAAATAATAAAATAAAAATAAAAATACCAAAAATATTCAAGCAATCGAAATGAATAATTAAATTACGTTTTGAATTGTTTCTGATTTTTCCTGATTTTTTCTTCATGTTTAAAATGAGCATGACTCATTTTTAGTTATTTCCCATTGTAAACATCCCTCATCGCTAGTTGTGTTTGTGTATAGTAAAATAATAAAAGTACTTAATCATTTTGATTACATTTCATAATCAGAGGTTAACAGATCTGGGTATCCACTACAACTTGTATAGAATCTTTTGTGACGTAGAAGAGCTGGAAACCAAGTTTAGAAAAAATCGTTCTTGCCTCTTAAACGAGTTCCACAAACGATATTCAATCAAGAAACTAAAAGCAACTCGGTAAAGATATCGAGATACCGAACTCCTATTTGAGTGTTTTTGCTTGGTATAGCATTCCCTTCGCAAAGCAGAAGTTTGTTGCCAATATACATATACAGCAAGTATAATTTTAAAGTCCTGCCAAGTTTACCAACATAAATGTAAGATGACTTTTCGAATGTTATTACTATAAAAATTGCTGAGCTACAGCTAGACCTGAATAAAACAATAACAACTTAATCCGTAAAATATTAGAGCTCGTTTGTTTTTTGTTACAGCCACAGCTGAGTGTGTCCTGGGTTCGAATCTTGACTGGAGTACGTAACATGAAAAATGATTGAAAATAATTTTTTTCTGATGGCTATCACCGCTCGGCAGGCTATGGGATATTTTGTCTTGCCAGAAATTTATTTGGAGATTACTTTGACGAAAATTGAGTTAACTGATTTGGAAAGTTAACATATGTAATGCAAAAAGTAAGTAAATTGTATGATACAACTCATGGCGAATCCATACAAGGTGGTGTTATAAATACAACTACAAAATTCCTATGTATTTTGTTTTTGTTTCTGCGTAAGAGTTGTCAAAATTTAAATACATTTTGTTTTTGCTTTTACGGCTTTTGAAAGCTCATACGCAAAAGCAAAAACAAAATACATGTAGGTGAATAAAAAAAAAATCAAATCAGCTGCTCTTATGCCATCACCTTCTATAAATTCGCCTTGATACAACTGAATACAAATATGATAAAATATTACTGTCTCAATAAATGTCAAGTAAAAGTTCAAAAATAAAACACAAAATAACGGCACATTTGGAGGCAATAAACATCGTGACTTCGCGGCTATTTTTTTGCTGTCTAACAGAAAAACGTAACAACGTGCGATGAACACGTATTAAAGTAATAAATTATATTTAAGGCGGAAAAGAATGAATGAACACAATAAAATACAAAAATAATCCAACACTTTTATTTACAAATGCCGTACAGCGGTAATTCTAGAATAGGGATTCAATTACAGCTACTCCATATGCTAGTATCCATGGGAGAAAAATAAATATTGAGTAGTTTTGTAAACTATCGAATACTTTTCAGTTTCCATTCGAAAGTCCTCATCACAAGTTTTTCGTACGACTTAAAATCCCATACAAGTAGTGAAATTCGCTGTTGTCAACTGAGCGGCTAACGAGATTCGGGGATTTTAACCAAGTGTCCTCGGAGTAGCTCTCGAAAATTCATTGAAAGTGAGCTACTGTGAGAAGGTGAGCCTGGTGTGATCAAAATTTTGGGTTAATGTCCGTTTTGGTACACGATTTGTTATGTCTGTAGGTGGAGGGCGCTATATAGTAAATGCAACCTAAAACAATGAAGAAACGACTACTGGGATAAAATTTCAACAAGCCACGGACGAGATTCCCATCTTTGATGACAATCATGGCAAAAAATTCACAATCCAAGAGGTTTCACGCAAAAACAACAAAACTTTCGACACAAGGAAAGTTCAAAAGCATTTCACTTTTTCCCCTTCTCTATGAGAACAACGTTCAACAAAAAAATATTTACTGGCAATGATACCATATTTTTCACTATCTTTGGGAGTTGAAGAAAGAAGCGGGGTACATCTTCAGTGCAAATATAGAGAGGAAAAAATTCGGTAGTGTGACTTTGATGGAATTCGAATAGCAATAAAACGCGCGCTGGTGCTGATGGGCTGCCAGCGGAGATATTCGAGCACGTCAGAGAGCAGCTGATCAAGCGAACAAAAAACTCAGAAATTACACGAAATGTTGTCAATTTTGGGGTACATTTTTTAACCTTTAAAACATTCGAGCACCTTAAGATTTGCATACAAGTATACAGCATAACTTTTAAACTTGAGTTCTCTAAATAAAGTAAAGGGAATATTCTTGTGTACAAGTTTAATAGAAATTTGATAAAAATCGAACGATTTTCAGCAAAATATTGTTGAAAAACTTGGTCTTTTTTATTTACCACAATGCTCAAAAACTACTCATATGATTTGGTATTTATTTTCTCAAGTTATTTTTACTCGTTTGGTACATATATGTACGTTTATTTAAATAAAATCCATGTACATAATTGATTTTTCATACAAACCCGGCATTATATTGCTAAATATATTAAAAATAAAGTATCAAAAGTCATTCCCGTAAATTAATACGCCCGAGCATGTGACATAATAAGTATATTAGTAAACAATTGAATTATTTAATTTCCATTATCGAAGGACAGATGGCGCTGGGACAAATATGTACTCGGCGAAGACACTAACCATGGGAATGACAAGCGGCATATGATGTTTAAATATTTGACTCACGTATGTCGCCCTCCATGGAATACATTTATTACACCCTGCTACTGTGCTACTGTGATTCTACACCAACCAAGGATCTGCCCTATGCCTCTTGAAAAGTGTATTCAATTTTTTTTGTAGCATAGTGTTATTAATAATTTTTTTTTTCTTACCAATGTTTGTGACAAAAACTTATAATTTTTTTAACACACAGGGAATCCTATTGTATTCTAACTATGAAGTGATGGGATATTTCTTCATTCTTCGATTCGTTTTCTTATTTTAGACAGTTCTTGTTCTCAAATAGACTGTCACCGTAAAGCTCAAAATGAAAAATGTGCAAAATTAATAGCCGGGTCCTCCAAAGCAATTTAATCGAAAAATTGTGTATGTAAATTGACAGAAATAGCTGGTGAAACTAGCTGTAAATGTTCAATTCACTTCCATTTCAAAATTCTTTCAGAAAAAAATATTTAAACAATGGAAAATTTCTGGCAATTATTATCCAATTCATTTGTTAACAGTGGCCTATTTCGCATTCTAGTGAATGAAGTGGTGACGTGATATAAAAATTTTAACCTTTTAAGCAAAAATTTATTTTTTCATTTTGTCTTAGTAAGAATTCATCCAGAATTAGTATGAAAATTTTCTACCAAACGAAGAGATTTTCAGAACAATAAAATTCGCGTAGCCGGAAAAGTATTTAAAAAAAATTCTCTTTTTTCACTTGGAAACAGTAAGGACATTTCATGTGAAGTGATACAAATTTTTCCACTTCTCCACTTCATAGAACGCGAATTGACTACCAGAATGGAAATTTTTATGTGAAGTGATGAAAAATGTATTCAATGAATCAGTAAAACAATAAACTAATTTCAACTTGAGGAAATTAGCTTTCAACCTATTCACATATGTATGTATGGTTGTATGTAAGTAAAGCCCACTTGCACATACGATGTATAGGGTCTTCCAATAGGGAGGCACAAAAGTAGACCGATAGTGACAGCAAATGACGCCCTATTTTTTCCCGCTCTTTTGACATTTCTCTTCAGTAAGGTTTGCCATTTCATCATGGGAAGATATACGATCCAACAACGAGCCGAAATTATTAAAATTTACTACCGAAATTCGGAGTCAATGGCTTCGTCAATAAGCAAAATATGCGTTATTGGACAGCCAGCAATCCACACGTACTCCATGAGTCAACATTGCATCCCGAAAAAATTACGGTTTGGTGCGGTTTATGGGCCGGCGGCATCATTGGGCCGTACTTTTTCCGTGATGATCAAGACCGGAACGTTACTGTGAATGGGAATCGCTACCGCTCAATGATAACCAAATATTTTTGCCCCGAATTGGATGATATGGACTTGGACAATATGTGGTTCCAACAGGACGGCGCCACAAGCCACACAGCGAATGTCACAATCGATTTATTGAAAACTAAGTTTGGTGAACGTGTTATCTCACGAATTGGCTACCTCGGTCGTGCGATTTGACGCCGTTAGACTATTTCCTGTGGGTCTACGTCAAGTCAATGGTCTATGCCAACAAGCCAGCGACGATTGATGAACTCGAATGTATTTTCCTAGAAATAAAGAATTTAATTCATATCCCAAACCGTTTTTATTTAATTTAAAAAAAACTTTTGTAGCGTTCCTATGGAAAAACCCTGTATTTACTTACATATGTATGTATTCATGTTTGTAACTACGTTTTGTATGGGCGTATAAGTAGCAGATTATGAAGCTTTAGGACAGTCAACTCGTACAATGGAGCCGTGGAAGCTGTAGATCTGGGATTTGTACGCCAAGAAAAAGGCAGTAGGGGATGTCTGGAAAATCAATGCACGCAATGGCATGAAATTAAATGACCAAATTAAACGACATCAACACTACAAACGCAAACATTAATTCAAGGCACACTAGGGCGAGCATGACAAAATTATATAGGCTACCGAAATATGCAAAACATTTTTAAATCAACTTCTCATGCAGTATGTTAGATGGCTTCATGCCAAAAGGCATATTTGGTATAGCTATCAGTGTAGACATATTTTTTGTACAAAATTGTGTTTTACAAGCTGAAAATTAAAGCAACTGTTTCCACTCAAATCTACAACAAAAAAAAGTTAATTTAAAAGTGTTGCTCAGGACAAGTACACTCACATTTTCTTTATGAAATTTTATCCGCTTTAAAAAGATCTTCCTCAGTAAAAGTTGATACAATTTCCAAACAGAAGGTTTTTTTTTTTATCGCTAATGATACTAATTTAGGAAAGTAGTCAGTTAAGTCAAGAAACTTTATAATTTTTCTTCTTAAATCTGCTTTGAAATCATGTTCACATTACAACGTAAACCATGTGCGTTCACACATACCATTCCAAATTTATCTTGATAGCTCTGTAGTCACAGGTTTGCTTAGTTCTTTGCTCAAAGGGAAAAATGTGAGAAGTTGCGTATATTTTTTATATACATATCTAAATTTTATTGCGGTTATATCGTTTTTTTTTATAGTTTACTATCGTGAAATAAAGCTTCTAGAGGTAGGAAAATGGAACAGTTGAGTGAAATGCTAATATTTCAAAATTTAACGTCCTTTTTGGTTATGGGAGAATACGTTTTTCGAGTTTTATCGATCAAATTTAAAGCCTCACTTATTTGTTCTTGATTTAGTTCTTTAATTATAATAAAATACCTCGCTTCATCCTAATTTATTAACAGTTTTCTCAATTCGATATTACTTAATTTCATCATAATTGGGCTCATAAATCAAAAAAAGAGCCATAAATTAAGATAGTATATCTGGGCTTTTAGAGAAATGTTTGACTAAGTAAAGTTCACAATTTTTCCTCCAAAAGTAACGTATGGCGCTAGAAAAAATGTAGCAAAATTGCTAAAAAATTTAACAATGAAATATTGTTTGCACTTCAATAGCCTATATGTATAAGCAATATATGCTTTTACTATAATTTTAATGGGGTTTAAAATATAGCCTTTTCTTGCAAAATTTTAAGTTCACAAGTTTCCTTTGAAAAAAATTGGTTCGATCTTGCTCGGTCTTCTTATTACAAATAAATAAATGGGTTTTTAGGTGAAAAAATTCACCCTCTGTCAACGATTGCTGAAAAAACTTATAAAATTTCTGATGAAGGGCATGAGAATTTTAATGTATTTTGTTTTTAATATGTATAATATTCAAGGCTTGTATTTTTGTACTGTAAATGGTTTTTGAGGAAATTGAAGAGACGCGTAATAGTCAGAAATTTTATAAGTTTTTTCAGCAACAACAGTAATTATTTAATTATCTGCTTGTATCATCTGATCTTTTTATTAGTAAAAAGTCAACCCACAATTAGATTTTGGAATTGGATGAAATTGTTAAAAAACTTTTTTTTTACCATTCTTAATTTTTTTTAAATAAGAATATTTAGAAATTTTACTAAAGGAGTATAAGATGTGCTTATTGAGACTAATCTACCGCAATCACATTTGTAATTTTCAATATCTATCTTATTCTAACCAAGCATTTTAAAAAATTTTAAAATGTATCAAGTCAAAAAACCACGCGATACCACACCACTTTTTCAATACCGCGGATATCAATCCAAATATCTAATTTTGGTGATTTTTCTTTTCTAATTTGTGAGATTTACCTATTTGCTCTATACTTGATTTTTTTCATAGTAGTAGAAGTGATAGCTGCCATTTCGAAGATCACCGCATCTCCTCATCAGACTTCTTTATTTTTAGAGTTTACCAAGGTTTGAAACAAAGTTCTCGGATTTATAGGACACGCTAACCGTGAGAATTCGCTTGCTATCTCATTTTCTTTTTATTTCTGTAAATTACTGTTATATGAGGGGTGGGCAAGGCTCTTTACCGATTTCAACAATTTTTAATATTGGCGGTACCTTTAATAAGAGTAACTTATGTGCTAAGTTTCGTTACGATATCTTTTTTATATTTATTATACTCGTATATATGTAGGCCTAAGAGAGGTAAGCCAACTATCATCATTTCGCGAGCGTAAATTTAGTATTTAACCAACATTAATTCTCCGTTTTCTATTTTTCTTCCAACCTTTCACATAAAAGAAGTGAGTATTACCAAAGCAATTTTCGGTTTTCAGACAAAGTTACAAATGTCATGCTAAGCAAAAGCATCCTATTGGCATCCGCTTCAGTGATACGAGTAATAACTAATTGAGTTCAATCGAAGTGTAACAAAGCTACTAGCAATGTTGTTGCAATCTATACAAATGGAATATTGCCCCAGATTCTAAAGCCAAGTAGTAGTAGTACTTATGTAACTAGAATTTGTGAATTATATTTGAATTTGTACACATGCACATATGTTTGTATTAACAGTCATTAACTAATTTCAAGTGAAATTAAGTGTTGGGATCACCGAGAGCCTTAGCAGTCACATTACATGGAACATAAATTAGTACAGTAGGGTACCAAAATTCAATAAGTATGTAAGTATTTCTTGTTCCAAATGCTTAGTGTGCAAGTCTGATGGCAGACGGAGCGTAAATATAAATAAATCAATCCAAGAAAATTAGGAGGGTGCGGGTCATAACTACAATTAGAACTCTAGACGAAGAAGGTAGGTAGGAATGCTGAATGCGATATTTGGAACGTCATGTCACATATCGTCAGAGTCGTTGAACTGTCATTGGCTTAGCGTCATGTTATGTTAATCTAATGTTAAAACAGTGTATTGCTACACACCACACATCGCTCAAACTATTCTTAATTCCATTGTATGCAGCCCGAAAGTATGCACTATAAAAAGATAACAGTTTTGATATCTTTGTAAGGCGTTATTTACGTGGATAAGAAATGGTTGGATTCCGATGTTTGGTGGCAGAATTTTTTTTTGCTTTTTAATCTGCCAAGGAAACATAATATCTTCAAAAAAATTAAAAACTAAGAAAAAATATTCACACGAAATATCTCCTTTTTAATCTTCTTTTATTCAAGTTCATCTGTAACAAAACTCTCCATGTTTAATATATTCCAGACAATTATTTTAAATGGGATAAGCCGAATAAACTATTCATGTAAGATAGCTATTATTTGGAATTATGATTTTATGAAAAAATTAGCCACCTTCCAAAATGGTCTTCAAGTGTTCTTTTTATTATCTTCTTGTTAAGATTTTTCTGAAATTTATGAAAAAATGTTTTCAGTTTGAAGATAAGTCTTCACTTCTCCGAACGGCAAATGATTTTCGTTCGAAGTTTTTTCATAGCAAAAATACACTCGAAGGTTTGCCTGCCGAGGATGGACCGCTATTACAAAAAAAAAATATTTACTTTAATTTTTGATGTTACTTGCCGCGGCTAGGATTCCAACCCCGAACATCCCTTGGAAATGCGAACAAGCTACACACTCGGCTACGGTGCGTAAAATTTAAATGGAGGGGATTGAAACCTAAAATAAGGAATGCTTCAACTGGTATCTAATGTAACGATTTCCAATCATCTCTTGTCAAATTTAGTTCGGAGAAAACTCGCAAAACAGCGTCGAACGGCAAATGTGTCATCTTGAGTGCTATTTTTTGTCCCGACATTGAAGATATCATAGCGGCGAAACCGGGTTTTCTCCGAACCAGATCCGACAAAGTATAACGGAAGCATCAACATTTCAACCTATTGGAAAAACAAAAGAAAAACGAGAAACAGATATTCAGCCCATTTTTCTTAACCTATGTATTCCTTTCTCCAGCCCAATACTGCGTATCAAATTAAACTAAATTACGTTTTATAGTTACTGAACTATTATTACTAGAGTTATCTGATGCACCAATTGACGGCGAACAGACGGACAGCATGCATGGCTTAATCGGATTCGCTTTTCACACGTTATGTGAATGAAGTTCTAATGCCATGGACGGTCGGGTACAAAAAAATGTGATCGAAATTTCAAATCAAAATCCGAATTCTTTCCAAAATTTTAAGCCAATAATGAATTCCTCGAAATGGATTTTGTCGAAGTTGTGCAACATTCTAGCCAAAAATGCTTTCAAAACGATTTCTTTTTGATCTTCTGTTTTTCCGACTGGGTGAAAAGTAGATGAATATTGGAACGATTTTCCATTATATCTGCTCGAGGAGACAAACTGATTTTGGAAACTCATTTCAATATACATACATCAACTTTTCAAAACGACGTATATATTTTTAAGCGTTAAGAAATTTCATGAAAATCACTGCAACACACCGTCCCTTTGGGAGGGACATTCCAAATTGGAGAAGTCCCATTTCATGAAAAATTTAAAACAAATTTCACGCAACACTTGTATTTAAATTTTTAAATTAGCGATCCCAAGTACAGGTTGCTCAATTCCAGTTTGATATCCGTACTTTAAAATATCATCTTACACATCAGATTTTTCTTAAAAAAAAAAAACTTAAAATGTGTTTCTAATATTTGCGTTTTATTTTTACATCAATTTTATTGTAAGTATCTTTTATGGTTAACTGCTTTAGAAGCTTCGAAGTATCTTCATTTTTCAAAGATATTAAATTCGAAACATATTAATTCCGAAATCATTTTGGTAAAACTTTTATTGGAATGGATGATATTCTTCTTGAGAACAATCACAATCTATAAATGAAGAAATTTGGTTTCCATTTTTAGCAAGGGTTTTAATTTAAAAAATACAAGTTTTAATTTATATTCTACAGAAACAAAAATCAGTAACGGGTTTTCTGTTTTTCTTTTTGGAACAAATTATCAACTTTTTGCCCCAAAATTTTCAAGGGAAGTGTCTCCAAAATGAACAAGTCTCATCAACGCTATAGAATTGGTCATCATCATTTCACATATTTAGCGTTCAATGACGGGGTTTACCCAGATATTTTGGAATAACTGGGCGTTTTCTTTAAAATAATCATTTATAGCCATTGCATTCGCATTAATAAAAGCAGTTGTTATCAAAGGGTTTTTGAATATAAGCCTTTAAACTCATTAGTGCAGTTTGGCCCAAAACCTTGGGGGAATTTCTCGAGACACCAAAGTATTTTTCATAATTTTAGTAATACTCTTTGTTGTGATGTATGTAATTCTTTTTTTTTTTTAATGGCACGCACTATGGATATACCAACGCCATATTTTGTGATGCAACGAGATATTTATAATTTTTGCTACATATATACATATATTAAATTTCGCTTTTCATGAATAAAGTGAAAATATTTGCTTCATTGTCAGCAGTGCACGCATCTGTACCATTCGCACAAAGGCAAAATTTCGAGTTAGACTAACAATCATATTGCCATTCCTAGGAAATAATATATTTTGAACACACTTCGCATTAATAAATAAATCCCTTTGCATTGTTTATTTCAGGGAAGAACAGTTTATGTAGTTCAAAAACAAAACGGCTCAACATCTTTGGAAAGTCTAATTAGGTAATTGAAATAGGTAGTATGCACTTTTTAAAACTTCAAGGTTTAGAATTTTGTTGTTCATAATTTCGAATGTTCATTTTAATGAGTCTTCACATAATAATTGCTTCTACAAATAATAATGTTTCTAATATTTAAAAATACAAATATAAAAAGAACTCATAACTTTACCAAAAATTAGCAAAATAGAGTAAAACAATTTGAATAATTAGAAACCGTACTTTAAATATTCGGCACATATTTTTCAATCAAATAAATAATACAATAATATACAACAATATAAGAAATCCATTAAACATATCCCTACATCTACAAATTTTATTTTTAACCTTAGTATAAGAATAAAACTAATTTATATAAAAATGATTAGAAAAAACTTGGTTTGAACCAATGAAGTGCGCACAGACTACACTCTCGGCTACGGCGGCTGCCAAATATTTACATATGAGAAAATGTCAATAATCTGCTTTTCAATCAAACAAATTCGAAATGGAAGTACCCTTCTTTCTTGTACCATAGGTAAACCCGCTGAGAGCTAGCCTGAATATTTTTGAAGTTTGCTGACAATATACAAAATTTTCAAACACACAAACAATTTAATT
The DNA here is from genome assembly GCA_951828415.1 of Anomoia purmunda. Lineage (NCBI taxonomy): Eukaryota > Metazoa > Arthropoda > Insecta > Diptera > Tephritidae > Anomoia > Anomoia purmunda. The sequence continues at coordinate 43,872,267 of OX639995.1, forward strand.
TTTCGTCTGAAACAAAAACAAATTTCAAGATTTTAAAATGCTATTTTTTTAACTTTACTTGTGTTTGGCGTTTGCTTCGCGATCAATGGGAACATTTATAAGGTGGACAAACTTCAAAAAAAAAAAGCATGACCGACGTTTTGAGCAAATGGTTTTACCTTATACTATTTGTATCATGGAATATAGTATTTTCTCTCTCTTTGATTAAAGGAAACGATCAAACGCGCATATTCTAAATGGTTGGTGAACTCGTCAGATTAATTGATGTACTTACGTTTACAAAACGATTTATGCCAACAAATCAATTCAAGGTCACCCCTCGAACTATGCTAGAAAAAACGCTGCATTGATTGCCATTACCGTTATAAATACACCTATGCAGATATATTCTTACTAGTATTTATACTAAGTGTAGTAGTGGTGCTCATTAAAATTGAAAGTTTTTAACCAGAGGTTTCAGAATATTTTTTGAGTATGCGGTTTTATAACTCATTAAAATTTAATATTAAAAGGTGCAAGGTTCAATTTGCTAAAAATTTTCATAGATTTCGTGCGACGGGCTTTTACTACGTTTATGCTAAACAAAATTTTGTCACCGTTCGTTTGACGTTTCAACGAAATGATTCCAAAACCAAGAACTTCATTGAAAAGGTACGTGAAAAGTTTTATTGGTTTCAAAATTAATCAAAAATTACCTGATTTCCTATTACAAATTTTAGTAGGCAAGCGGTGTAAGGGTATTAGAATATATATAGTAATATGGGCTCCAAACCAAAGCTTATAGAGAATACTTTAGCTGAACAGGGTTTCCTCCTATTAATAAGGTTAGAGTAAATATATATTTTTTAAACAAAACACAGCAATATGGATATCAAACGAAAGGTTATATTGAGATTTTTATATTTTTACATTTATTTAAAAAAAATTAGCATTCAAATTAAAGCTTTAAAAAAAACTTCATTAACGATATAATTTTGAGTAAATAGGCTACCTTGGTGGTGCCAAATTAAGCAAAGTATTAAGTGATGTATTTCTGATCACATTTGTTGGTTGGTTGGTTGTAGCGTTGCTTAGGAAAAGCCTAGGACCCAATTAGCGCTTAGAGTGCCATTTTGATACGCTGATTCTCCTGAAACTTGGTTTTCTGCTGTTGTGATTCTTAATTTTCAAACCATTTGAATTTGAGACATTCCTCAGGCCGCACGCCAAAAAGAACTGTTTCTTTACTGTCCTCGAGATTGCAGTTCAAGATTACAGTGTTGTGTGGGTTGCCCATCTTGGTCGCTGAATATACATATATTTCCTTGACCTATGTAGCAGGTCCATCCTTCTTGATTTGTCATGAGTGGGCCAGATTTCCTGCACAATTTTGCAAGTGGTTGATCTGTTCCACATTGTTTGTGCCAATCGTGAAAACTGTAAGTGCAGTTTTCTCTTGGTTACCCCTAGCGGTCCAATGATGTACTAGGTGAGAAGGTAAGAACAATTCTTTTTAACCAAAATTCACTTTTTTTTATTTAGGGCTTATACATTTCAAAACGGTCTTCGATGAAAATAACTTTCCCAGCTGAAACCAGATCTGGAGAACACGGTGGATGAGGAAGCAATTCGTAGCCTAATTCATTCAATTCTGCCATCATCCAAGCGATGTTGTTTTTGGTATATTTTTAGCAAACGCTGCACCCATCTAGCCTTCGACTTTTTACAGCCTTTCGATATTTCGTTCACTTTACGATCATTCAAAATGATACGATGGAAGTTCTTTTTTGGTTTTCTAGAACAACTCCCTCATTTGGACATGCGGAATTCGCCACGTCGCACTGCCGCATCGAAATTCATGAAACCATCGTTTAGCGGTTCCGATTGATGGCACGGAGATCGAATAATTATTTTGTAGCCATTGTGGTGTTTCCACAATGTTCTTTTTTTTTTTTTTGCCAAAAAGTAGTGTTTTATCAATACACGAATTCTTTGAAACCACTTTCTTCACAATAGCAAAAGTATCTTCACTCAAAGGACTGTAACTCGTAAACTAATCGACAAAATGTCATGAAAATTTGACACTTAGCCACTTAAGGTTATTTCTCACTAAAAATTATTTGCTTTTGGTATTGACAGTGCTATCTATACCTTATCTGATGAATTTATTGGACCAGGGTAAACAAGTTAAATAAATAAAACATTTTAGTTGTGCAAAATGAATACCAAATGAAAGGATTGCAATCCCTCTGAAAAATGAAAACGAGAAGCCCAAGTTTAGAAATGTTTTCTATGTGGGTATCATCAATAAAGCTTTTAAATCCTCGATTTCTACATACTACATATTATTATTGTTTTTATTTTTGTTGTCTTATTTTGCATTTTTTTTTGAATTTGTTGGTTTTTGGTTTCAGACATTTAATTTCAATGTTTTCGTTATTTTAATAACTACGTTGAATTTTGTTTGTCTTCGCATTTTTGTTGATTTTTTTTTTTGTGGATGCGCTTATTATTCAATTCGGAGCCTGTTTTTTTAACGAAGTTAAATTTTTAATGAGCGATAAATAATTATATCACTTTATTATTTCCGTGATTTTTCTATAAGAACTTTTATATACTGTAGGTTAATCAAACAGGTAAGCTCAACAAAAAGTTCAGAGCTGTTAAATAGTTAGGAAAATGGCCGAATACCGGCAGTAACTGACACTTCCAGTATACAAAAAAAGCATTAATTCTTTATGTGAAGAAAATTATCTGAAAAAAGAAATTATCAAAATTCAATGCGCTTTTTGAGCCTCTTCAAACTAACAGTTCGTTGTACCAGAATTGAATGGACTATAAAACAGCATACTTCAAACATTTTCCAAAAATTCTGATTACAAAATTTTTAAATTTTTTTTTATTAAAAATTTAAACAAAGTTCAGAGTTTCGAGTTAAACGGGTTTTATTGTACAATGAACTGCAACTTAAAACAAAAAAAAAACTAAATAATAATTAAAAATAAACTAAGTGTCAAACTGTTCAATAAGCTCCTGTCATATAATTATGATAACCGTTATATATGTACGTATATACACTTACTTCATAACAGTATTCTGCACGTGCTGTTAAAGAATGACAGCAACTTAAGGTGTGCTATTTTGTAAACAACTATAAAACCATTTGATAGCTGTAATTCCACCTCAATGCATAAATACCGTTCATATTGCCACCATATCTCTATTTTTTCTTATTCTTCTTCTCCTTTTCCTTCTCCACACTCATCTGCCTCATTCAGTTGGTTGAACACCACACAGATATAATTGCTGCGTTCAACTATGACATTAAAATCAAATAAAATAAAATTTACATCCAACATCAGCAGCATCAGAAGCAGCAGCAACATCAGCAATTTAGTATGCGCGCAGAATATGAAACTCTTGTTCTAAACGCACTTTGACTTGGCCACCAAAGAAACGCTAGCGTGGGGAGCAGCAAGAAGTAACTAAGTGTGTTAAGGACACATCAGAGGAATACCGTATACACCTGTACGCCTAATTATAATAGCTATTTTATTGAGCACTAAAGAAAGTGAAAAGCATCGTCGAAGGACGACATCACAAACACTGCACTACAAAATGTTAAAAGATGCCATCACTAATCGTCAGGTGGCAGGTGGGAACGCCGCGTGCAGCAGCGACATTCATTGCGTATTTCTGTGGGTCAATTCATGGAATGTGACGCTGCATGTGACAAGTGTTGTTATGAAATAAGTTAGACGAAATTAATGTTGGCATGTGGTCGCGTAATAGTCTGAACTGCACAGACAACTGGGGTGGCTGATAGTAGGAAATTGTTGGTGCACCACGCTTTTGCTTTTGCTCATTGCTCTGAGCTGAAGCTGAAACAAGGAGTGAATAACTTTTCGATACCACACTGGTGGGAAGCTGGAATGAGTGAGCAATTTCTAAACTTCTGCGCAACATTGGATCTGTTTGTTTAAGTTGACATTAAAATATCCCGAGGGTATTCATTAAAGGCTTTGAAATATTCAATTTGATGTTTGAGAAATTTATTCTGTGACAAATGTCACCTGCTATTGAGAGTTGCCTTGGGTTAGGTTAAGTTGAGGTGGATGCTGTTCTGCAATAGCTGTAAAGCGGCACACTTAGACTTATTGTGATGCAACTGAAAGTTGCTAAAATTTAAACATTGTGTGGTTCTTTTAAAGCTGAGAAGAAAACTGATAAAACTAGCAGAGTCTAAGGCTAATCGCAGACTGTACGCTGAGAGCCGAGCCGCGCGTAAAGCAGATCCCAATCAGCACTAATCAAAATTTGCTATCGCAAAATGGATGCGAGTAGCAGCGCTTAAAATAATCAATAACCACCTGTTGTGGAAGATAACCGAATAACGTATGCCATTTTAGCGCGAGTGAGCGCTGAAAAACAGTTCATACTGGTTTCCTCGTATTTCCCATCTTTGTGGTCGGCTAGGCTAGCAGGTACGTTAAGTCATTGAATCGGAGCCCACGTTGGAACCATGGCTTAATGATCGACATGTACTCGAGACGAAGGGAGCACTGCGTACGTGTCGGACGGGGGCATTGGAGATGATTCTGGACCTCCGCTGCACATAACCATAGAACAGGCAGCTAATAGAACTCTTCTCAACATACCCAGGGATCCCACTTGCTCAGCTTCCCAGAGACGAGATCACTAAGGTAATTAAATTTGCGAGAACAAAGCTTCAAGTACATCTCCGAGCTAGTAACCTGCACTGGTACACGAACGGATCAAAGACTCAGGAGGGTATGGCTGGGGTCTTCGGGGTCTTCGGGATCTTCGGTAACAGAGCACACATGTCTGTCAATCGGATGTGTATGCCATATTCCTGTGTGCAAATGTTAACCCAAATATATACCTACGTTGCATTTATTCTGCCCCGTGCAGGGCTGTCAAAATCGCATGCTGTTTGCTCATCATTTTCACTGGGTTGTTTGACCTTTTCTCAAATTATTGCAGAACAAAAGTGCAACATTTTCTACCCGCTACCGCTACGTGAGGGTGAGCGTTGTGCAGCTGATTTTAATTGTGTAGTTTGTTTGTTCGTACAATAGTTTTGTTCGATAGTCATTATTTTCACACCAAATGCAAGTTATTTGTCTAACTTTATGGCGTTCGATGAATTAAATTGATGATGCAAGTGGAATTGATAGGGTGGATTTGTTTGTTCTTTTCTCATATGAAAAATGCAACATTAGAATGAGGTGACATTTATTTTGAGAAAAGAAAACGCTATAAAACAGTGAATTAATATAAACAGAAATTTTATAATTCTTACTTGTACGAGGCGAAATAATACAAATTTGGGTGACACCTTAACAACCACATGACAAATGTACAGTTTTTTCAATTGTGTTTGAAATTATTTAATAAATTTGTCAAATTCACACTTATGCAGAAACCAAGCACGCCAAATAAATAATGTTTCTAGTCGAACCAACGTTGTCTAGCTAACAAAAATTATGACTTGTAGCAACCACAGCAAATCAAATGCTCAAAGGGCGAAAAATTGTGTTTGCAAACGGTATGAGCAATAAGTGTAAAAAGTGTAAACAACAAAATATGGTCACCAAAAGTGAAGTGAAATCTAAAAGTATTTCATACACTTCTTGGTTCAACAATGCGGGTATTTTTATGGATATAAAATAGACAATGATGATTTTTTGAAAACGGTTGGGTATTATGAACTTTTAGTAAGTCGTCTTATTATTATATATGAAAACTTGTACCTGTTTTTCAGCGCAAATTTTTTGGCGTAAGCTCTACTAGAATGCAGCCGATTGAGCTTAAAATCACAAAATAATTTTATTATTAAGACAATTTGAAGAAATTGGCAGAAATTGTATTTGGTCCGATAGAGCACAAATTCGAAACTTATATTAGTAAGACCAATGGAAATATTTCATCTAAAAATTTAATCAATGGGCAGCGCTGAGGTCGAGATATCTGTAAACGGCATTTTTATGAATCCGTTTAGCTCCAATAGCGAAACATTTTCTCTTCAAAACTACCGGAAAATGTCCGGAGACGCTGTGGTTTGACTTCTTTCTAATAATAGTATTTATATTCTAATTTCGTTTAAACTCAAAATATATGTATATATACATACGAGCATATTAGCCAAGTAAAAATAAATACTTTAAATTTACTATGTACATGGCGCTGGGCCGAGAGAAAAATACCAATTAATTAATTTATATCCATAGCCACCTTTAGGTAGAAATATATATATGAAAGCATATCAAATTTTTGGAACAACTACGACATCAAAATTCAAAACAAGACCAATTTCGTCTTACATTTTCGCTGCTCGCTAAAGTTGGGTTCGGTTCGCTAAATGAAAATTTTGAATGGGAATGAAACAGCAAATTAAACGAGTATAGGCGAATCGTTGCTTAACTCATTTGCTATTCTATTAGCCTGGCAAATCGAAAACGAATAAAAACAAAGAAAAATTCAAGTCAAAATCTACAGAAAGAAGAATCAAGTCGTTGCGTCAGCTATGCAAGCCAAATTATCGAAGAAATCAAGGTGTTGCGTAACCAAGCTGACGACTCATTGACATTTTTGAATCAGTCACTCAATGTGCAGTATTTATTGAAACGGAAGTTGTAATTCTACGACGAGCAGGACATCAACCAAATCAGGAGAACCACACTGGATATACTAAAGAATATTATCGGCGGTTCATTTTCATCAAGATACAAAATGTCATTCCAAAAAAATGTGCAGAACTAAATAAAGAAGAGTTGGACGAAACCGTTGATGCTTTTCGGGCAGTATGGCCTTCCTAAACTTATTGAAAGGTTAAAATTGGGCATAAAGATGTGGAGGAGATAATAACGATTGATATGCATTTGTCTCATATCAAATTTTTTATCAAAATTTGCCGCGATCAAATTGTAGTAACGAAGATCGTTTGAACAATAAGGCGATTCAAGAATTGACATATCGGCAGGGCCGTAGCGAGGGTGGGGCAGCCGGGCCAAGACACTCCCAGTCTCGATTACGTCATTACGACATTTAGCGCTGCTGGTCACACGCAAATTTTTGATTACCTTTTTTTTTTTTTTTTTTAGGTCGCGGGGGCCCCCGCCGTCCTCGCGACGGGCCTGCATATCGGCAAGAAGTCTTAGAAGCCTTACAAGTCAACTCGAGAAGAGTAGGAACAACACAACGCCAATAACAAGTAAATGGGTTAAAATTGCTGGATTAGATAAAATGTGCTCAAAAGTTAAGTTACCTGAACTTGAGCAGCTAAAAGAGCCATTGACAACTTTGATATATGGAATTACTGATGATCCTTAGATTCCTTAAGAACATCAGGTATAACAAATTCCCGTTTCCAGATGAGGATAAGCTCGTTCGTTGCTAACATTATATCGAGACATTTTATGCCGACGTTTCAAGTTCAGTGACAAATTTACCTGTTCCTTTCAGTTACCGCAAATTTCCCAAAATCTACTACATAGAAGATGAACATGAGCAATTTAATATAAGTAGCGAAGCCTCTGCTGAAGGAAAATTGATTTCCTCACTTCACTGCACGTGAATAATAGACGCACTTTTTGGAGTTCGCAAAAAATGGGACAAGCACCAGTTTGGTTCGGTTTTGCTTCGGAATAAAAAATCGGAGTTTTTGCAGAATATTTGTAAATTTGTATTAATTTAAAAATTGTATAAAGTTTGAATATGTTTCTCCTTGAAAAAAAGTAAAATTAGCCTAACGGATTTAGATGATAGCGATATGATTTGCAATAATAATTCTGAAATAAATTATTCCTTAAATAAGCAATTGGACACTTTTTAAACGAAAAACAGCTGCGAAGAAATTCTAACATTTTTGAATGCTTGTTAAAGCTTATATTTTCTGTTGAAAAAATTGCTTTAAAATATCTTTATACTCCACAATCGAGTGGGCCTAGTTCGCAATTATTCAGTGCTGAAGGTGAGCAGGTGAGATAGAATTAATTGCAAGGTGAAAATATTGGTGGGCTATTGATTTTACATTAAAATATAAAATTATTAAATTTCGAGCTTTAAAAATATAGGTTTTTTACTGAAATTCTACTGAACTGGATGTGCCTTTTTAAATATGTTAAAATAAAAAAAATCTAGAGTGTTTTAGAATTAATTTATTATTAATTATTTTTGACATTGAAAATGTTCGGTTCTAATAATTTCTTATCAGACTGAGCCGCAATAAAGCGTTGCCGGGTTTGCTAGTTAGATCATAAAAAATAGACGTAAGAGAAATGATTATACGTTTCGTTTAAATTGCCAAATTTATATTTGAAACTGAACACTTTGAGGGGTGGGCTTCGGTTTATCTAAACCTTAACTTCCTTTCCCACAAATATTCCTATTTGATTGGTTCATCAGTTACAGCGGAAGGTCTGCTTTCTAAATGTCGAAGCAATAAATTCGGAAAGCTTTTGAAGTTAGAATTATTTTACGAACTAATTTTGATAAAAAATTTTAAGTTTGGTCTTTAGTTTATTGAAATAAATATAAAAAAATATTTGAACATTAAAAATTAAAATAATCGCGAATATTGACCATGAGATGAAATTTTTTTCATTATCTGTCTCGTTTCGCTTCCCTCGCCTTTTCACTTGACGCATACTGTCAATTTGACTATGCCAGATTGTTTAGCTAAACAGTTCTATAAATCAGTGTAGCTGTCAAACAATTTCAGAAATTAAATATTTCATGCGACTGCAAAGTTAAAGTGTACGAAAAGTTAAGAGAATGCCGCGCGGCGTGAAATAGAAATTTCGTAAACTTTTGTGAGAAATGTATGTAGATCTGTACATTTAAAGTTTCACCTCGAAATGTGTATTTATTTCAAAGAAAAGTTGGCGCAGAATACAACCAAGAAGAGAAGAACACCGGAAAAGGAAACTTTAAGTCAGTAACATGACATCAAGCCATTAAGTTACGAGTGGCATAGTAGCGACAGATACCCTATTTCAACTTTGTGCAAACCAACCATAATCGGCTTGCGGCCAATTTTCGCGCATATTTGGTAAACTTGCAAGTGGATGCTAATCTGTACAGATATTATTTATTTGTATGCAGTTCAGAGAATTCACATACATATATGTATGTCTTTTTTTTCAAATTCATAATGAATACCACTCCATTAACTGGTTGATAAAAGACCAGCACTGATGAAAACTGTATCATATATGTAGGTAGATCGAAGAATTTCTGGCCTACCCAGATTACATAGATTTGTCGGTTTACAAAAATTAAATCCCATGAAATTACTGAAGTTTTCGTTTCCTACCCAGTACAAATAATAATTAACTATTTCATGCTAATACAAAGATATATTATCGTGTAATAAATTCAGACTGTAAATTGAAATGCATAAATTTTGAACAAAATAAGGGAAGATACTGCCGGGAATTAAACAAGGGTTACATGTTTTGTACGGGATTTTTTCCGGTTTGTATTCCACCATAAAAGAAAAGAACAAAACATTGTCATTTGGAAGAGATCAGATTGATGATGACCCACGACCTGGACGACCATGCGAAGCTGTTACGGATGCAAATTTCAAATTTGTGGAGAAGACAGTACTGGCAGGCAGATGGCTAAAACCAAAAGAAATAGAAGTTATGTCTAGACTTGTAAAAACAACAGTGCATAGAATTCTCCATGAACATTTGGGCAGGAATTAGGTCCGGGGTAGGCGGGTCCCAACATTTCTTTCCGCTGTAATGTACTGTACTCAGTTTTTATACCTTTGTGAAGGCCGACAGACAGAATTTTCGGATGCAATTGTTACTGGCGATGAAACCATGGTTTTTGTCATGATACTCTGTTAAAAAGGTGATCCCCATCAAGGCGACTTAATATCACAAAATTCATTTGGGATTCTGAAGATAGTTTGCCTTTGGATTTTAAGGATCGTAACACAACAGCAAGGGACTGTTCTTTGCTCTCTCAATTACGAGAAGTACACAGTTAGGCCCATTGTGATGCCCCCTGGGCGGACTCTCTTGTTACCAATCCTCAGTTTACCGTACGATAGAACTGTCATGTTCCCTTGACGAAGCGTTGTGGCCACAGTGTCGAGATCAGCCACTAAAATAAATGTTTGAAGAAAGTGTTATATCGCATATTTGCCAGAGCACAGCAATAGCAGGGGAAGTGTTCTGTACTCTTTTCCTCCTTTTCGGCCCTGCAGATACGACAAAATTGTTAGCGGCATATACCAACCACTGCACTGATGATGGGGCGGCCAATTTGAATAATAGATGTGGATCACTTCTCTCTAAAGCTTGGTGAGATGTGCTTGGTAACTAAGCAGGGTTCTACTCCTCATCTACCGTTGGCTGATTTAATGACAGATGCTTTGTGTCGGTGCATGCAAGAAGGCAGGAGCATACCAGCATTCTGTGCAGTATTAACTGTGAGCAGTTCTGGTTCTTTCCTTGCGCGCAAGTCTGCTGCGCAGTTTCTGTTAATAGTAATTTTCGCGGCAAACTCGTTTAGAGGCTTTCTATATTCGGCCCATATCTTCGACGAGGAGCTGGAACACTGTCGTGATTTGAATGGCAGAATAAAAAGTAATCGACTGTGAAGATAATGAGTCCCCTCACCCGATCTCGAGTTTGAATATCAATAACGCTGCTACAAAACAACGAAGCTACAGGCATTGACGGATTTCCAGCTGAGCTATTCAAGAATGAGCTATTGCAGAATATGGCCAAAAGAATGGATTTAGAGGGTGCTCTGCCTAATCCACAAGTAGCTTTGCAGAATCATATGTGCCAACTAATTAGTCTTCTAAATAATTCATATAAGCTTCTATCGAGTGAAAGACCGAAGCCAATCTTTAGCAAACTTATTGGACTTTTGACCATATATTCACGATAAGCCAAATCATAGAAAAAACTCATGAGAAGATAATCGAGTTTAAATCAGCTTTCGACAGCACCAGAAGAAGTTGCCGAAATGTTGCGATTTCTTAATTTACTAACCCTGCAAAACTAATACGGCTCTTTAAAATGATATTGAGCAACACCACCAGCTCCATTAATTGTGAGAAGGAACTCGCGTGGCTTCTTTGGAAGAATGAGTATGGAGGTAGACGAGGGTAAAACGGAGTATTTACTTTCATCAAATAAACAGTCATCACATTCGCAGCCAAGGTGGATTCATAAAAGCTGATAGCAAAATAATCAAGATGAATCCGTTGTGTATTTTGTTTTGGTATTTTAGTTGTGTAATTTTGCGAGTAAAATGTCAAAATCTGAATTCGCCCAGTATTGCTTCCTGAGTATCTGAGTGGCATTCTCCGATACATAAATTAAGCTCACTCATACATACTCAGGGAATGTAATAGCTTTAGACTCCACTTTATAGAACTGTGTTGAATAAAAAAATAATAATTTTATAAAGGCTAGAAGTATTTTAACGAATTACTGCCACTGGCAAAAAACTGTAATAACTTTTCTAGCTTCGAAAGATGATTGCTGTAGAGGCACTCGGAATGGAAACTAGGCCTTTCCACCCGTCTAAGGAGCAGACGATCCAGCGTGACACACTATGAGCATAGATCGGATACTAGGACTTTTCGACCATGCTCAACACCTCGCCCCAGTGCGGAACGGAAACTACGTATTTTCGCCTGACTTTTTGCAAAGTAATGACGGCGGAAGTATGGATCGGAAACTCGGACTCTCCGACCATAATCAACAGGCATTCCGCCAGCGATACATATAGGCAAACTGGAGACTGGGCCTCGCCCGCTACCAGTTTTATGCATGGATAGAAAACTTGGAGTTTCCGACCGAAGGAGCGAAGTTCGACAGAAAAATTATCCGAAAGATTTTTGAACCTTTACGTCTTTGCGATGGCGAATATCACAGATAAGCAACGATAATCCATATAAGCTTTACAAGGGGATAGAAATAGTACAGCGAACTAGAAACCCAGACTAGGAATTTTGCTAGTGAGGGCAGAAGAAGATATGCCTTAAAAGTCTAAGAGCAAAACGACTTGCCTTCACTTGGTGTTTCCAATTGGCCGTAGCTAGCGAAAGAATAGAACGACTGGTGTATTCAGTTCGACCAAAATCGTTATGGGCGGTTGCGGCGCCAATTAAGTAAATAATTGGGCTATTGTATTATTTAATTTAAAAGCAAAGGCTTGGACTAATGTTACAAAAAACTTTACAATTCAACTATATACCGTGATCTGTTTCCTCCTGCGCCAGTTTCTCTACTACATCAACTTTCATTTGCCGTTTGTTTTGCTAACGCTACTACGCTGCCTTTGTTGCCATTTTATTAGCTTTGACACTAAAGTTTTTGTGTTGCGACTAGTTTTCGTGACTTTTCTACTTAAAAAGTATTTATTCTGATTTCACATTATAGTCTGTCACTTATTACCACACATTTTCTACCCATTGCACGCTCTTTGTACAAGTCTTTGTTTTTTGTGCAGCACTTGGCTTGCAATTTATGGTTAGTTGTGATGTGGTAAACACCCAAAGAACTCGAGCATTTGTTTGTGTGTGTGTGTGCAAATACTTTTGCATGGCATGTTCATATCAAAGAATTTAATTCCATAGGTCTTGTTATTGCAGTGACTACATTTATATTTGTATCATATGCACGTTTGTAAGATATATGCAGTTAAAGTTTAAATTTTCGTTCCATCAGTTTGACTTGTATTGTGGGTCGTCACTTTCGGTTTTTATGTTAACAGTCGTTTGCTTTTGCGCCATGTCAGCTATATATATTCTCCTCTTCCGGTACCACAAGGTTGCAGGATTTGCTTTCAGTATTGTTGCGGCTGCAACGGTACTTAGAGTCTTTTTGTGAACTGTGGTGGTGTAACCACAAAATCACTACAACAAATTCATTTCAATAGTTCGGTTGTTGGTTGGCGGTTCTGTTTTTTTTTTTTTTTGTTTGTTTTGTAGCCAAATTGAGAATCTCGTCATGTAGATTGTTAAAAGGATCCTGCACTCATTCGGATTTGAGGAAATATTTCTGTGCGAATTTAATATTGTCAAAGTTATGCTGACAATTTTTTATTGCATGCCATCTTTTACGTGCTTTTAATATGTACGTAGGATGTGTCATCAAAAAAGTGCGGGTTTTACACCGGAATTATGAATTTGTTCATTTTGCCCGAAATATTTCACTTTTCACTTTTCACTTTCCCCTCATAGTAAATTTCACCCGGAGAATTTTCGATTTCGAACATACCTCAGTCAATACAGTCAATTGTTAAAAAAAAATATACAAATACGTTTCGTTTTGCTCAAAAAGCTTCAGGTAGCTTCAAGAGAGTTTAATTGTCTCTCAAGTGTCTCCGCGTTGCCCGTTGACCTGCATTGTCTCTTTCCTTACACAAAAGTCACATTGGAATAGAGTTACCTAAGAGTGCCATTTTATTTAATTTGAGTTAAAAAACAGGGACATAATGTTTAAACTATTGTTGTTGGCTTTTCTCAATTTTACACTTTGTAAATAAAATAAAGAGTTGTAATTCACTTTGTTCACTAGCTCTTTCGAAGTGACATTTATTTCGGGCGAAACTCATAATAGGCTTATTCACTTCGGTCGGATGAAGAAATTACGGACGCATTTCATTTTTGCTGGTGGATCTCAGAATAACGCTGATTATGTTTTATAACATCCAGCTGGAGAGATTTGAAAATACCTCAAAATAGGGAATTTTTAAAAATAGTTTTCAGCAAAAACCAGCTGAAATAACAAACAACAGCCTAAGCTTTAAAGGTCTCTATACAAATTTTAATTTGTGGTTTTTTTTTTGGTTTAAGATGTGTATATTTTTGCGAATACATTTATTTGCAAAAGACCGAGATAATACCTTTTCAATGATATTTTATAAGACCAAATCGGCCAAGTTTTTCAATAATATCTTTTAAGTCTAAATCGGTCAGGTTTTGGCTGATATTTTCTGAAATCAATCTTCCAACAAAAACAGCATCGAAATTGCATTATTATCACTCCGTTCAAAAAATTTTGAAATAGTAAACGAAGGCCTTTTATGCTTAAACTGTATTGTCAAGCTAGCTTTATTTATAAAACATCTCCATTTTTTAAGTCAATTTCAAATTGGTTCAGTACACTTCAATCTTAACATTTGTAAGAAATATTTTGGATGAAGTATTAAAATGTACTGAATTTTATAGTTCCGATGGGAAAACAGTATGGGTTTTTATTTGCATCAGCAATGAAGCAACCTGATATACATATGTAAATATGTTTGCACATTATGTATTCCAGACCAGCTCAAGTTGGTAAGAAATTTTGTGTTTTTTACACTTTCTTCACTAAGATTTGTCAATGAACTCACAATCTCACTAAACTATTTTACCTTCGGAAAGGCATTCATTCCTATTATACAGTGCCCGGTTAGAGCCCCAACCACGTTAGAAATATTTTCTCTTTTTAAAGAGTATAGACTACGTGACCGTTTCCGGTCCCATTTAGGCCGCGTTTGTCTTGAGGTTCGAGTAGTCGTATTTTGACTTGATCTATTGTCAGCTTGTTTATATTATATATATATATTCTCCAAGTAGCAGCTTGCAAGTGACGAGCGGCACATCGATGTGTTCTCTATCCCGAAGAATCTGCTGGGGCATGCCTTGCAATAGCAAGTTCATCTGCCATGCCGTTTCCCTCTATGTCGTTGTGGCCAGGGACCCAAATAAGGTACAGTCTGTTCTGCTTGACAGTCCAGCATGAGAGTTAGAGAGCTTTGACTGCTGCTTGGCTGTCACCAAATATTAAGATATCTCTTCCTAGAATTCCGGTTCCAAGCTTCTCTACCGCTTCTATGATAGCTGAGAACTCAGCCTGGAAAACACTGCAGTGATCTGGTAACCTAAAAGAAATTTGCTCACCTTATTATCGAGTTTCGAGCCATGTGTATAGATGACAATGCTGCATGAAACTCAAGTTTCCTCTCCTTCCTACTTGGAATTCTTGTAATAAAGTTACTTTCAGAAACCGATTTCGAAGCACATCGATCCGTACTGCTTGGAATAAAACAAAACTTCTTTAAGATACAAGAGTGCGTCTGGGTTTCGGGATACCACTGGGATGAAATAAGAAAACTGGATTTATTTTTGATAGAATATCGTAATAAGAGTATGCTTTTTTTGTCGGTCATATAATGCATTCCGCATCTGTGTCAAAAGTATGTATGGCTCCGAGAGCTGAGTTTTTGGAAGGAAAGGATGAAGGGATACAGTAAAGTTCTCCCTTCTCCCGCCACTGCCATAAAAAGTACTAATTATATGCAGCTAGAAATTCCATAAACCCTTTGGGTTCTAACTTCCGCCAATATTGGATTGGAATAAGGGATTTTATATGTTTGCCCTCGCCCATCTGCTAAAGTTAGCAGCAATTTTTTTACATAATTTTTAATGTGATAAATATATGCCAAATATGGAGGTCACTAGCTTAGCAAAGTTTATCTCGACTATGACTAAGGGGCATTATTATTAACAGCAAAAGCAAATTAAATTTGAACTAAGTCGAACCATAAATATAGATTTTTATAGAAATTTTGCCTACAGAGCTATCTAGTGGATGTTAATACATACATTTGGTTTTTGCAAATATAGTATCTAACGTCATCTAAGTCGTATTATAAAAGCACCTGTACCATTCTTTACTGATATCGTGAATATTTGATCGTAAATACGGATTTTCTATTCCAGCGTCATATAGCGGATCCATTTTTTTTTTCAAAGTACTTCTCGTCGCACGTCCATTGAACGTATCTGATTTTATCAAAATTGAATCAAAAATAGAAAGTTTGCTTATCTTCTCTTTATCTCTTATCCATTTTTTACACCACAACTATACATATTTAATATCATCAATATCGGCCCATAATTATGATGGATTTTTTAACTCGATTCTAACGCCATGGTTCTACTAGCCAATTTTCGTAAAAATTGCACACCGATTAAACGTTTGTACTTCCGGAGTCGGATCTTAAATTCAGATTCTCTTATTAACTCGCCTCTAGCGCCACCTAGCGAATTTATTTTTTATACAAGTATTTTTTATTGAACCAGCACCATAACCTTTGTAATATCATCGACCATAAATACAGATTTTCACATAGCGAAAATACCACATAAAATGGTCTATAAATCGGAACAAATCACAGATCTATGATTATTTTCGAATAACAAGCTCTTCTTCTTATTACGACTGGATATGTCCGTTCAATAAAGTCAAGAAGATAATCTATAAAACTAAGATGAAAACTTTTCAATTAAATTAAGAAAGAAATCTTGGGTTTCATTAGAATCTCCTCTTAATTTTAATAAGCCGAAGATCTTATCAACTTAAAATTATTGGCACTTAATTTTCTTTTAACAGATTATAATAACATTAAGTACTTATGTATTATTATAAAAGGTTTTACATATTTTTTTATACAAGATATAAGAACAATTAAAATAAGTATCTATAATAACTAGTGTTGCCAAATGATGCGTATAAATGGTAAGGCGCTTGCCATTTTTTGAACATTAATACAAGTTTATATATACATATGTATATCGATGTATAGATTCTGAATCACTCGAACCATACTGCTATTTTGTATGAACTTGTATATATAGGATATTAAATTATTGCGTGCACACAAACAAGCACAGATCTCAAATGCTTTCGATAACCGCAACCGGATATTGGCGCTTTTCAAACATGAATGCTGTAAGTACCGCTTGATCTCCGTTGGTATCTGTTTAAAATTATTTTGTTTGCATTAAAAAAGTTCAATTTGTAATGCGCCAGCACTCCCACGTCTTACACTTTTGTATTTTTTTTTTGCCGGCAGCACCACTTTTATCGACCAACATGAAAGTGTATGACGGCAATAGTCTCGTTTCCAATGTATGTATGTGAATGTATGGGTATCTGGAATCGCAGTTGTTTTGTGTGTGTGTGTGTGTTTTTTTTTGTCGTTATATTAACGGCATTTTATTTACTCACTTTCCAGTATTTTTCATTGCAACAACCCATTTTTGCGCTGCTTTCTTCTCCGACCATAAAGCTGATGCTATAGGCAACAATTGTTGACACAATCGCTCAGTTATGAGGAAAGTAAGTGCTGTGGAATAAACCAATAACTCGACCGGAAGTTCACAACAAGGTCTCATCGATTGTCAATCGCATGATTGCTCAGCTATTTGTGCGGCACATGTTGTCAACTGCTGGTTTAAGTGATTTGTTTTTTTTTTGCGCAAACGTGTTTTCTTTTGCTATTTCTTTTCATTCTTGTTTTTTGAATTTTTTTTTTATACCTTTTAAACGTTGTATTTTTGTTTCGCTGAAGCATTGCAGTTTTCAGTCAAAATAATTCATTATTTTTTGTACGTTTGCCTTTTTTATGGCAATAAAGTCGTGAAGAGCGCGTAGAATAGAGAACTCCGGAGTTATGGCTTTGTTACAGCAAATAAGTTTTTGGTTATTTTAGTTATTCTCTATTTAATTTTCGCAGCAGACATTGACTGAAAATAAGTGTTTTTCACTTAATTTAGATGCTATTAGTTTAAAAATTTTTTTTACTGTTACTAGCGGACTCGACATAATATATTGTCCTGCTCGTCTGTTATTTATTAGTCGCCCCAGCAAACTTTTTTCTTGTGTCGAGTAGGTCAAATACCACAAACCTCGAAATTAGCGCCAACTATGGTACACAAAAATTACAAAAAACGTTAAATTACCCTGGTGAGCTACTGACACCAGCCTGACCTTTGTTAGTATTTTCCAAAAGTTAACCTAACCAGCAATAGAACATTCGATGGAATGGCAAAAGCTAACTCGAATTTTTTGTATGACCGACTAAAGTTGTCACGTCCCGGTCTAAGTTCCTTTCAAAAATTTAAAGGAAATTGTGAAAATATATAGCGCTTGTCATAACAATACGACAGTGGATTTTTGACAAGTTCGATCTTGTATTTGTTACTTACTTATGTTTTTTAATATTTTTATAAAAATACAATTCATTCTACAAAAAACCCCATATACATTCAATCTTCAAACTTTGCGAAGATTTTTGTAAAACTCAAAAAATTATCATCAAAATTTCAAACTTTTTTACCAGAATTTTCTGGAAAATAGTATAATTTTGGGTTTTATTTTCATATAATAAAGTGCAAGTTTAATGTAGCTCAAAAATCTTTTATTTAAAAAAACTTGTCAACACCGTCAGCAAAAAAATGATCAAAAATTATTTTATAGCCACATTAAATTTGCACTCGATTGTAAAAAAAAATTTTGATTGAAGTTGTTTTTCGAGCAGGCGCAGCTAAACATGTCGAAATATCGGTAATAATAAAATTAGGACGAGAAAAACTTAATTTTGTTTTAATTATATAGTTTATGTGAGCTCAAAACTTAAGATATATTCCAAAAATTTTCTAAAAATCCTGATTAAAAAGTTTGCAATTTTGTTATACTAATTGTTGAATTTTAATTTGATGATTAATTTTATGTAGTTTTCGAAATAGAGGGAACTGCATTCTTACAAAAAAAAATTAATAACAGTTCGGATGTAACAAATAAAACTTGTCAAAAAATCCCTGTTATGTGGTTATGATAAGCACTATATATCTGAGGGAAATGAAATTAAATTTTACGAAATATATTTACATTGAACATTTTAACCCATTAGTGTCCAACTAAAAGTATAGCTTTGGCCCTTAATTCAAGGAACCCCGAAAAAGACAAATTTGAAAAGTGGGTTAACATTTTTCAAAAAATTATTCGCCGAAAAATTTCACTAGGCAAAATCTGCGCGCGGTCAA
This sequence comes from Anomoia purmunda, assembly GCA_951828415.1. NCBI lineage: Eukaryota > Metazoa > Arthropoda > Insecta > Diptera > Tephritidae > Anomoia > Anomoia purmunda. Next base: position 43,891,120 of record OX639995.1, read on the forward strand.
AGACGGCAGAAAATAAAATAACAAATAGTTTCATAAAAAAATTAGCAGCTCTGTTAAATTGCAATGTTAATTTTTATAAAGGAGACCATAAAAATATGTAGCATATTTCAAGTATTGTACAAATATTTGTTTTTTTTTTACTTTCTGCCGGTTTTTACGTTCTTTATATAAAATTTTTGTCTGTTTGTTTAAATTCTGTAACGACTTTTCAATTTTGATTTTTGAGCGGTTTCTTGAAGTAAAGCTCCATTTAACACGTTTAGGAAGCATCTAATGGGTTAAACTTATTATTTATTTCCCGAGAAGTTTTAATGTATATGTTCTTACCTTCTCATTTCGCTCAGACATATATTTTAACCACTTTTCTGAAAATAACCTAGGTCGGGACACGGACACTTAAGTAGACCATTCAAAAAATTCAAGCTAGCTTTTGCAAATTCATCGAGTGTTTTATTACTGGACAGGTAAAGTTTCAGACTTGTCATAAAATTATTGCACTTGCTCTTGATTGGAAACGCATTTAAAGGACTTTCTTTTAATATATATATTTTTATATATTTTTTTATATAATTCATATAAAAATCGAAAAGAGCATGAAAGTACCCTCAATTTTGTATATGTATAATATATATATTATTTTTTTTTTAAGTTCAAACAAATGCCGTCTATGCGTAAAAGAGTTCTTCTGCCGACCGCGTGACTTTACAATTGATCATCCCAATAGTTCAAATCCCCAACGGGTTCGGATGCTTATGTTCTTTTTAATAAACATATTTTTCAAGCTCTTTTATAAATCTGACAAGCTTCCCGAGGGTTCGAGAATGAAGGTTTTCCATTCTCAATATAAATATCTGAACCAATTATGATCCCTCTCGGCCTAGTAAAAGCAGGACAGATATGGTGTAAATGATCTGTGATATCTTCATTCTCCAGGAAAGATGTGAACATCGAGTCTTCGATAATGCCTATGGTAACCATGTGTTGTCCCCATGGATTCGCTGTCTAAAAAGGAATTTCGCCACCACCCTGTCCGGTCTATTCAGAAACCACTTGGTTGTTCAACAGATATCGATATTGCGCCAACTGTTCTCATGCATCTTATTCTTGACATCACTGATGCACCTGCCCTCTCCACTATGCTTGGCCCTATAATTAGCTGCGGCCCCTTGGGGTCTGACAATGACCCGCAATTAACCAATTCGTTACCTAGAACACCACAGTGTCCCGGCAACCAAATGAGTTCAAACTTAATCCATTTTCAAAGTTCAGCCTCAATCAGTTCCTTGTGCAATTTTTGAAGCGGTGCGAATAGCCTCCAAGGCTTTAGGGCAGCTTGGCAGTCACTGCACTCTCTGAACTGATATCCACTCCACCTTTCGCCAATTATCCAGCCCGTTACTTTAAGTCTAGCAAATATCTTCGATTGGTAAACCGTTGCCATTGTATCTAAACCAGACAGGTATCTGAATTCGTCATCCAGGTGCCAACCAACTCCAGTTATATTTTCTGTCTTGGAGCCGTCAATGGAAAAAGTTTTCAATGAGCCTCCTAAGAGAGTACATGGATCTCTCCATTGATTACTTTGACCTTTCAGGCTAAAAGTGTTACTAAAGGCTCTCCGATACTGTCCAGAAACTTTCAATTCTCCATTTACCATCGGTTCAAAATAAGCTTTCCAAGTAATTTCAATATCAGGGGTTACACCCAGATATTTCACTTCCTCGGAAAGACTTAAGTTTATGGGCACCCAAACGACTTCAAAAAATATATATTTGTGTATGTACTTATACATAATTATTAATTTTATATGAAATGGGAAAGAATTATGTAAATATGTATATAGTGCATCGGAATGGCGTTTTATTTTTACGGATGGGTCCATGACATCAGACCACACCTCGTTGGCCGTTGTCAATAAAGATAGAAACGTAATTTGCCAATGGCTACTTGACCCGATGTGTACAATATTCACGGCCGAAGCCTTGGCTATCGAACTAGCTGTTGAGCATGCCAAAAAAAATAGAGGAAAATACTTGATTTGCAGTGACAGCAAATCATGCATTGCGGCAATTCAATCACCTGCAAATACCCATAAGATAATCTCATCAATCAGAAACTCCCTCATTGCGGCTCGAAATAAAATCAAGCTTATGTGGATCCCAGGGCATGTGGGGATCTCAGGAAATGAACGCGCTGATACTGTCGCAAAAGAAGTTAATAGATCCCCTATTCTAATGATTGACTTCATAAGTAAGAGCGATTTGTACAGATATATTAAAATAAAAAGAAAAAAATCTAGAACTCATAGACTGGATATCGGAAAACCATCATTATATTGGAATTAACCCAAGGAGAATGACTCCAACCTATCCCGCAAACCTGGCAAGCAACATCCTGAAGCCGTACATACGTCTAAGACTCGGCCACACTATATTTAGCCACTCTCACCTTCTAACTAGGAACGGCCCACCTTGCTACCCTTTATGCAACGGCCCAAACACAGTTAAACACCTAATTTCTCAACATCCGAACACAATGCACTCTGAGAGCTCCGGCAACAATTCCCCAATGGAGGCACTATCGACACCCAGCCACGACAACATTATGTATATTTACAATTTCCTTAAAAATAACAATATCCTTAACCTAATTTAGCGTAGTTTAAGATATCGTGGTTTAAATAGTAAAATTATTCTCTTGTACCATTAAATTTAACGAACAAATGCTTCTTTGGATAGACATACAACAAAACTTTATATAAAAATGATGAATGAAAGCCTAGTAGCTAGAGTAATTTTTAAGTTTATGCTGTAATTTATTACTGTGTAAATTGTTGTAAATAAATAAATAAATAAATAAAATAAAATATATTTTTTTATTTCAATTTTATTTATCCATCCACCAAGTAGAGTTGCACCTAATGTATTAACCGGGGATGGCTGTTTTAAGTGGCTTATTATTCAAATGAAAAATGAAACTGTATTCACAAATTTAATATTTTTAAATTAAAAATAAATGTCCATTTACCATTAAAAAATTTTTTTATTTGAACAACAAATAAATTTTTATTCATCATACATATGTACGTATGTATGTATGTAAGTTTTAAATATTTCAAATATTTCCTTCAGCTCAAAAAGCGAAAGAATTAGTTGTGAGGATTTTTTAGTAGAATCGCGCACCTGCCTGGTATTGGTTTCTTTGTTTTTTTTTTTGGTATATTTTCTCATAATTCATTTACAGACGTTTAAAAATGTATTTTGTTAACACTTCAAATTCAAGATTACTTAAAAATGTCAGACAAATGAAAATGTTGAAGGTCGGTCCCTAATTCCAAGCACAAAATAACTAGTGCTGCCTTTTGTTAAGAAAGAAAAAAACAAACACACTGAGTTACTGAACTTGCATGGCAACTAAGAAGGACGGCCCATTTCAGAGGACGATATGAGATTTATTTTCTACAATTCAATATTGAAGAGGATATTTTAAAATTGTATGCCTGCGAAGTAAATAAAGAGAAAAGCAAATTTAAACAAATGACGATTACCAACATACCATTAAATGTAGCGTAAATATGAGGGTGGCCCAAAAATGCATGGGGGGAAAGTAAAGCCAGAATTTTAATGCTCTGGCCACTTAGAATTGTTCTAGATCGATATTTTTTTTAGATCAGAAAATTTTAGGGTGCTCGCAAAGCGCTCCAAGCTTCCTCTTATTTTATATGGGAGAAAAACAATTTTTCAAAGAAATGATATTGAATCCTAGAAAACCAACACTTCTTCTGCAAAAACACCAAAAAATTCGAAAATAAAACTATTTATTATACTGTCCCTTGATGAAAAACATGATTTGTAATTCGAAAAATATTAATTTTCAAGAATTCTATACTATTTTTAGGGAAAAACTCTTCTTTCCAATTAAAAAAGCATGGGAAACTTTGAGCGTTTGGAGGGACGTGTAAATATTTTTTGGTTAAAGAAAATATATTGTTTTTTTTTTTTTTTGATACAGAACAGTCTTAGGGGTGAGATCATTAAAATTTCGGCATTACTTTTTTGGATCACCCTAGTCTACAAAATATGTACATACACACACACTCACACATACATACGCACATATATTACAGCAATGTACTGCGTCCGGACATTTTAATTGGCAGTATTCTCACTTGTTTTTATCTTTTTTTTTAAGTAAACTACCAGACGGCAAATCGGCATCCATTCAAGTACATATTTTTAAAATCTAATTTTCATGCATGTGTGCGTTTCTGCAACGCATGTGTGTGTATTACTTATAAATATTTACATATGTACATGTAATTAATATGCCTAAGTTGCAAATTAGGCACTCCACGTGTATTTGTTGAAAGCTTTTGCAAATATACGGTCGGTGCTCATTCAAACGCCATTATCACAGATTCTTTAGCACTGATTGATGCTGATATAAGTATGTATGTGTGCATATGTACATGCCCATTAGTGCTGCTAGAAGTTAAAAAAAAGTCTAAATAGGCAAAATAAAAAAGAAATCTGAAAAATGCCAAATCGTAATTTATTTAAGGCCAACATTTTATTCATACATATTACGATTTCATGACAAATTTTATATGGTTTTCGAATATTTATATTGACCCTACTCGCTTCAAAAATAATTTATTTTCAAGGTACGAGGTAGTTTGCTCATACGTTAAATTAATTCCTGTATTTATATATATTATCATGTATGTATATATTATATCTTCATCATGAGATAAAATTGGGTATATATTAGAAGTGTTCATTATTTGAACGAAATAGTTTTCTTCATTCTTCAAGCCATATCTTATATTTAAAATATCATTTAGAATTTCAACACTAATTGTATTTCTAATATTGTTTTGACAATGTTCATAGCACTCAAAATGCGTTCGACTACTGCAGATAAGCTCGTTTCTTAAAAAAAAATTATGAACCTATTCAACTGAATATTTTTCTTGATTTGTATGAATTAAAAAGTATAAAAAATGTGCCCATTTGAACCGAATCGAGCCACATCCATTTGCGGAGTGGTTTGCACCCTGGTCAAATCCGGTTAATACATTTTAGTATTTTCGTCAGAGAACGCAACTCAAAAAACCATGCATCCTAGTAAAAAGGATTCCCTCTGCGACATTGGTTTTTATTTCTTGATTTTTATATATTGCTCCAAAAATAGTAGTTATTTAGGGAGTTTTTTTTTATTGCTTAAAAAATAATCTAGAGTTCGTTTTTTACTTAGAAAATAATCGTATGTAATTTCTTAAGTTTTCTTTTCTCAAAAAGTAAGGATATTTTCTATAAAAAAAAACTCAAGAAATAACTACTATTTATTAAGCAACAAATTAAACTCAAGAAATAACAATCAAACTAGAAGTGAAATGCTTCCTACATATGTATTAAACCAACATAGTCCTTGTTGCACTGACTAGTCTTAAAGCCTGCACACTTTTCTTACTTATGTACTTAGATGGCGCTATAACCGCTTAAGCGATTTTGGCCGAACTTCTTCTACAATTTGTGCTGAGCGTCTTGATGTTGTAACACAAATTGAGGGACCTACAGTTTTAAGCCGATTCCGAACGGCAAATGATTTTTTGTGAGAAGTTTTATCATGGCAGAACTAGGAGGTTTGCCATTGCCTGCTGAGGGGCGACCGCTATTAGAAAAAAACTTTCCTATAATTTTTGATGTTACTTGTCCCGGCCAGGACTTGAACCCGGGACCTACCGAATGGATCGCGCACACGACCCACTCGGCTACGGCGGCCGCCAAAGCCTGTACACACTATCGCAATTTATGGCTCATTCTTAATTTATGAGCAAATTACGATGAAACTAAGTAGCTTATGCGAAGTATTTTGGACGAAAATAAGTAATTCACATTGTGGTATGTCCGGCATATGCACCGCATTTCGGGGTCCACATACCGCTCTAAAAAATTAACTGCTGAGTTAACTTTTTTGAGCATATGAATTTAATGCCAACAAAAACAGGCGTGATCTTAATTTTTTGGTTGGCATTAAGACGATGCAACTCGAAAATTGAATTGCTCAAGTTTAATCTAAGCTAATAAATAAATGAAGACGAAAAATTATGCCATAAAATAAATTTAGCATGTTATTTCCTAAAAATTTATGGGTTTCATTAGATTTTTTCAACTTAGAAAATCGCTTAGAAAAGTTAATAATTCGAAATTGTGAATTAAGTACCTTGGACCCATTTTGATTAACTTTTTGTGTATCTCCAAAAATTAGGATTGTTTATAAATAAAAATAAATTTATTAAAATATTTAATAAAATACTAACAGGGATAGCAAAACCAACTTAACAGGTCTGCATTAAAATATTTCAAAATTTGTTCAAGGGAATGCAAATAATGAGATGTGCAAAAACATACATTGGTGCACGAGCGGGGTCCATTGCAAAGAAATAAAAATAAAAAGGGACTGAGTTTTCCATATCTTATAAGTCAAAATCAGTCAAGTTTAGAGTTGTCAATATTTCAAAAAAAGGTTACAAACAGCCTCAAAAATGTAATTATTATGATTCCGTTAAACAAACAATTTTTAAATAATTTTAAGCAGACATTTCATGTTTAAACTCTTCTGTCCTCTGAGATGATTTTTCAGGAAAATATTTTTTAAAAATATTTATATTTACATAAAGCTCCATTTTTAGATTAGAAAACTCCATTTTTTCAAGTCGGTTTAGCTTACGTAAATCTTAAATTTGTTTCGAAATATTTCGGTTAATGTCTTAAAATATAATAAATTTTGTAATATTATATACGTTGGATAACTAGTGCGAATTTTTTGTTTGTTTGAGGAGTGAGGCTCCTTAATGCACATCCATAGAAAAAGAGATATGTATGTGCTCATGTTCCTTAATTACATTTTAAGCGTTTTTAAAGCACATAAATTGTACTTGGGTGGGTTTGTTAAGAATAACGTAATTGTTAATGCGATTAAGTATTTATTTATTTTTTCCGACCACTTTGAATTGTGTAAGTGCTCAAATGAGTAAATTTACGTGGTGCAATAGAGTAAAACCTCGATAAAAAGTAACGCGGTATAATAGAGTAAAACCATTAGAAGTAACCTCTATAACTTATCGAATAAAAATACAGACATTTCAAAAATTGGAGAACTCGCCTTTCAAAGGATTTTAATCCGAATCGAAGTTTCCTACTCTATAGTCCGGACTAGGGACCGGTATAGAAAGTTCTGCAAATATTAAACTTGCTGCAAAATTTTTAGCAATAATCTGTTCATATCCATTGAGCGTAAATTACTTTCTGCAGTCAAGTCGTCAAAATCGAAAAAAATGAATACGAACGATAAGTTCCGCTAGAAATTTTTTTACATTTGGACGAATAACCAATAATAACCAATTTTAGTTACAAAAAGTAGTCAATGGATCATCTTATCACACTGCACGAAGGATGGTTTTGCGCATTAAGGAAGTGGACCAGTAAAGGATAAGCCGATAAGCCAGTTGGAGAAGAAAATAATAGCCATAATTAGGAACAACCGCTCCATCTCGACTAGAGATGTTGCCAAAAAACATAAAACCACACACATACAAGTCACACGAATTGAGAAGCGAAATTATATAAAAACTTATAAAAATAAAAAAGTTCCAAAACGAAGCGAAACCCAAAAAAATGCATATCCCTTGCGCGTAAATTGTATGAGAAACAACTGGCGAATTCAAATTTTTATGTGGTTATGGACCGCGAGACTTATTTGAAAAAAAAAAAAAAAATTACATTTCTGAAACAGAAAAACCCCATCCAGATAAAAAAGTTTGGTAGAAAAATTCTAATTTGGTTAGCCATTTGTGAATGTGAGCATAAATCTACGCCGTTCTTCACTATTTGAACAATCAACACTGAAATTGACGTGAAGTAGTTTCTTCAAAAACGTCTCCTGCTACGGCAGCATAATGATCCAACTATATTTTGGACAGATTGGCTCCAGCGCAATACGCTAATGTTACCCCAAAGTCGTTCGAAGGTAGCTATTACGTAGGGAAAGACCTGAATCCTCCTAATGTGCCTGAGTTGCGACCAATTGACCGAAATTGGACTGTGATGGAAGCCAGGCTTTTGAAAGTTGGTAAACCAACCAAAACAATTACAGAAATAAAAAGAATATGGCGGGCAGCATAGCTAAAAGTGGGCACTTTTGAAGTAGAATACCTCCGATTCTTCAGTAAAGATACCATTATCAGATTATTGTTGTTGCAATTTTAGAGTTTTTCAAAAGTGGTAACTGAACGTGAAGTACTAAAGCTAATAGATGAATAATTTAACTTGCTATCGTCGAAGTCATGCCAAATATTTTCTTTTCTTTATGGGTAAACCTTGAAACGTTAGAGTGTTCTAGCAACTTAGCTTTTGCATTTTCGGAACTCAAGATATTTAAAGTAAAAGATATATGTATACATGAGTATTATTGTATACAAGTGGAATTTTGAAATTTGAAGAAAATCGCACATTTTAAGGCAAACAATTGTTGAATAGATTGACTTATTTTGTGCCTTTCATTAAGTTGAAATGGTATTATAAGTTTGGGCCGATGTTTGTACGTATAAATAGAAAAAGTATACCAAAATGACCAGAACCCCGAGCTGATCCGATTTCGACATGCCCGTCTGTCTGTTTGAACGCAAACAAGCCCCTCAATTTTAGAGGTGGTTGACTGAGACATGATTGGAAAGTGTATTTTTATAATGTATTAATCATTTGCCGGAAACGACCATATCGGGCTTTATATAACTACAATTGTTCAGATATGAGGTTTTCCATTATGACTCCTACTCCAAACCAGCTAAGAACATGAAATATCGGAGCTTTAAAGTAACAATTCATTTCTGAATAATCAGTTGATGGAAACTATAAGTTATAGTCATCCGATCTTGATGATTTTTATTGCATACTTTCCATTCATAATTATTAATAATTATAATACTGTTATAATAGGTGGAAATGCTGAATTTATGTGAGAAAAAGGCAATTCCTTCTAGTGTGCCGCCACTTTTTTATTTTAAGAAATAACCGCCCATTAGATCAAATAAAAAATGTGGACACTCAAAAAGTTATTAGGCCAAACCAATAATAAGGTTTTAAGTTCAAAAGAAAAAATGTTTCTTTGATGTTAAATGCAATGCCAGCTAAGAGAATAATGTTAAACAATTCACTGTGACTATTGAAAGAACCGAAAGCAATCAGTGTCAAATTGTTTTAAAATAAGCTCAATTTCAGTTAAACTTTTCTTCAAATCTTCACTTTAATTATGCAGCTTGATCTGCTTAATCAACTGTAGACTTTTAATGTATGAACGATTACCTACTTGCATATCTACTATTTAAATAGTTAGAAACTTTCGTTTTTGTTTTGTTGTTTTTTGTTATCAAAGAACTGTCGCTTTGAGAGCTGTCACTGTCTACCACAGTGTTCGAACTCAAAAACTTTGCTGCATTTGCATTTACATTTTATGGCAGTTGATCCGCGCGATTCAACGGACAGCGGTTGAACAGCTAGAAGCGAGAAGCAAGAAGCGAGGGAAGACGCCAAATCACAGCTATCCCTATGTATATATGTACAGTCGTGGGGAAAAAATTGGGACATGACATTTTTGCTAATTTAATGTCTTTTTTTTTGGAATTTTTGTTATCTATATAAATGAAAATTTTTTCTTTCTTTCTTTGTGACAACTTAGCTCAAAACTAGATTAACGGATTTCAAACAAATTTGGACAGTATATTCCTCAGACTCGTGGGCATAGCCTATATTTTAATCAGTTAGGTGATATAAGTCGAGATATTTCGAAAATTTGTATTAATGATCCATTTTGATGTTATAATAGAAAATACTTTTGGGAACAATTATTGCGCTAGGTGTCGCTGGAGGCGATTTGGTGGTTTTAGAAACGTATTTTGTGAATGCGACGAGAAACACTTTTATGAAAAATGGATCCGGTAGCTGGCGCTGGAATCGAGTTATTTAGAGAATCCGTATTTATGGTCCGATATTAAAGACATTTGAAAAGACATGCTGCTGGTGCGAAAATAAATAATTTACTAGTCCGATTTAGATGACATTGAAAACATACATACTCGTACATACATACATATGTACACTGTATATGTATACTATATTGGCAAAAAATTTTTATGAAAATATATACAAACATCAATTAGTTGGCTCTTTAGTCCAGAACATATGATAAGCTTTATACTGCTAAAACAATGCCCCTTTTGTAGAAGAAATAGGGGAATTCAACAAAATTTTACTACAACAGAATTTATATAGAAATTCTAAGTAAGCAATTTTCTAGCCCATTAAATTCGAGTATATTAAAATGCAAGTGCCAAGTAGCTAAAAATTACTGTTGATTCTTAATCCTTTTTTTGCTATGTCTGTCAAAAAAAAAAATTATCAAAAATCAACAGACATTTTTAGCTATTTGGTACTTGCACTTTAATATACTAGAATTTGATGAGCTATCGAATCCCATATTCAGAATTTTTCTAATACTGTTTCCTAAATTATCCTATTATTTATACAAAGTTTGAAATGTGGATTTAGATGTGCTTTGTGATTTGATGAGCTAGAGTTTTATTAAAAAAAATAACAAACATAGAGAAACAAAGAAAAATTTCCAAAACTGGTCAAAAATTTCGTGCTCCTATTTTTTCACATGACTGTGTGCATGTAGGTATGTAATGAACAAGCCGTAATCCAGTTGAAAGTTTCTTGAGTTTTTCTTCGTTTTTGTTTTCCATTGCTTTTTCTCTTCGGAGAAATATAATAGTATTTGCATAAATAAGAAACGATTAAATGTTGCCACAGGCCAAAGTAAATGCATATAAAAAATAACCAGCATACAAAATAAAAAAAAAACAAAAATTAAAATAAAACTTTAACATTGGTATTTTCTTTGTTTCAATCTTTTGTTGTTGTTATTTTGTAGTGCATCGTTTCGCAAATTATGCGCAAGAAAGATAAAAACTTTAGTTTACTCGCATCAGCTGAATTCTTTCTTTCGTCCTTTTTTGCGTTTATATGCGCAATTGTAGAACAGAAATAAAAATGCAAAAAGAAAATGAAAATTTGTTTCTAGTTGAAGCTTTTGTTTTTGTTTTTTGCTATGGCTGTTGTTGCACGTGCAGGAGGAGATAGCAAAAAACGTTATTTCCAGACAAAGAATCAAATTTCGTTGCAGTTTTGTATGGTACTACGCATTGTTATAAATTTTGTATAGTTAAAAGAACAAAAAAAAATGCCAATTACCTTGCGGCGATTTCAAAATAGCTGACCAAATTTTTCTAGATTTCTGCCGCAAGCAAAATCTGCTTTATTTAAATTCTCCAATTTCAGGAATTCTGAAGTATATTTTTTATTCAATGAAGTATTCAAACTACGAACATTCAGTTTATTGATTGATTCAATGGAAAAGTTTGCGTATAATTTTTGCTTTGATCAAATTATAGGAGGTAAAAAATTTAACGGAGCCAATTATGCGGAAAAATGTACTCAGGTTTTCAAAACTACTATGCACATATATATCTTTCATGTTGATTAAAATAAATCATTTGATCGGAGGAGGGCGAATTAAGTAAGTGGCATAGAGAATATTTTTGCCTTACACTCAAAAGAAGACCAATTTCGAAATTATATTATTTTTTTTGTGTAACTGAAAATTGCGACATTTTCTCTTAATTAAAATAATTATCCTGGTTATTGTGTGTTAAATTCATTTAAATTAATGAGTGAAATCATATAACTAAAAAAAGCTTACTTTCAAAATTATTTGTGACAGAAAGTTGCCCCCTATTTAAAAAATTAGATAATATTTTATTTATAAGTTAAATGTAATATTACCATGTGTGGGTGTGAAGTGAAAAAGGTTAAAAAAAAAACTTTATTATTAGGCTTAAACATGAGATCTTTACAAATAGAGTTGCCACCTGTTTAAAGTTAAAATAAATGAAAACTTACAATATGGACTTTAAACTAAAGGGGTTGAGAAAGTTTGAGTTTGGTCAGAGGGTTGCCAGCTGTTTAATATTACCAGACGTTTAAAAATGCTTTATTTCGAAAATATTTTTGGAGCGTGTTGTCAACTGCTCAAAAAAGTAAACTAAATTCATTTATTTAAATTCAACTATTCAGTTAAATTAAAAAAAAGGTTTGCACCAAGAGTTGCCACCTGCTTAAATAGATAAGTTCAATTAGGTTATAAAATTAACTGAGTTTTTTTCAATACTGGCATGTAACAAAGGTGTTTATGCGAAAACGTTTCTAAAGGAAGGTGTAACTTGTTAAAAAGGGTTAATTAAATTTTATTATTGATTATTAACTTGGTTTATATGTTATAATTTTACGTTGGCGTCAAATCTAAGCACTCTCAAATTCTGATCGTTTTCTTTTCAGTTGATGTCAAGTTTGACCTAATAAAAAAACCACTACTACACGAAAGCAGTTTGAGAAAATTTCATTTCGACAATATTTTTATAAAAATAAATTAATTTAAAGTATATTTAGGCACATTCGAAAGGGATTTAAGAAATTAATTAAAATGAATAATTTAATTTCAAAAATAAATCTCCTCTTCCGCTATTCCCACCAGCTGGTAGTGGCGAATTTTCATTTGATATCGAAAGTAGATTTAAAGCCGATAAAGAGATGACGCATGTCGAACCGCTTCTCTGGGATATTTGCCGAGGTTTGGAGTATCGTGAATATCTAATCGATGGCAGACTTGCCAGGGCTAAAACCACACTGCAACGGTCCAATCTGTTCATTTACGGTCAGCTTCGGTTTTTCGCACAGTACTTATGCTCAATAGAACCTTATATGAACTATTTATAAGACTGAAATCATCTTTGTACCACATTCGTTGCTGCCGTATTTGAATAGTTCAACTGGTAAGCCATCATCGCCCGCGGTTTTGTTGTTCTATAGCCACGTTGATACTCTTCGAACTTCGCCGAGGTCTGGTAATGGGATGTGCTACCAATGCTCGCAAATCCTATTTAGCTGCGAAGTCCTCTTAGTAAGCAGTTATGAAAGTTGAGTGGCGAATTTAGTAGCTGCCTGTTGCGATTGCACCTTTTGGTGATTTCTTCTTTGCTGAAACTTGGGAACCTAATGGCTCAGGCTACTTTATATCGGGTACCGGCAAAGTCGATCAGTCTTAGTCCGACAAGTACGATATCGCGCTCGTAAGTGCGATCTGGTCGATAAGAGAAGTGATCTTTGAACATGACGTACCTCTCTTCCGCTGGGGCGTGGACAAAAATCAGCGAGATATTGAAGAGTGTCATTTTAATGTGGCGAGACGCTCGGCCACCGGAGGGAACGACAAAGTCAGCACTGAAGTTGACAGCTTTAATATTCGGTTACTTTATTCCATCGTTTTTTGACTTGAAACGGTAAGGATTTAACGGCGGAAATTCTGAAAAGATATGGGTAATGGTTAGTAAAGATGAATTGCAAAAAGGCAAGTTGGCTATAAGTTCTTCTTCTTCAGGTGAAGATATGTAAGACCAGTGTGTCCCGGTGCTAGCCATCCTGGTGGCAGCACTCAGCTCATATAAAATGTTTATCGGGGTAGATTATTATTTTTATTATTTCATATGGCACATATCTGATCGTAAAAATTTCTTTTTTTATATGACTGCAAATTATTATTTTATAAACAAAAATTACTAAAGATATGATATTAAACTAACAGACAAATAAACTCTTTGTAGATTGCCGTATTCCAGAAATTTTTGTACCGTCACTCCCACCTTAGATTATTTAATGTAATGTGGCTTTGGTTTCGTGCCAACCCACAAAATCTAATGAGCTATAAAGCTGCACACCTGAAATTCTAATTTTGATGAAAACTTATTCTTTCAATTTTATTAATACTTTTAAAAAACTTGACACTTGAATTTTTTTAAACACTTTTTTTTGTAGAGTGAACTATATTTTTTATAAAAAAATTATCTCAAAACGAGTGGGAAATAAACAAAATGTCGAAACATGTCAGTAAGTCCCCCTCGTATAAAGGCATATAGTTTATATAGTTTTTAAGTCATGATTCCAAATGGGTATATTTGTTGTGCAGATATTTATGTACATATGTGCATGTTTGTTATTTAAATTTAAACAAAATTATTATTCTCATTGCTTCAGTGGTTTTTAATTCAACCCTCGACATATGTATGTACAGTTACAACACTCTCACCTTAGCATTATTGGATTGGAAATATTTTCCTTGTACACCGGCGATTACATAAATCATAAAGACTTTTAGCTAATTATTGAAAATAGTCGAAGCGTAAATATTACAAATAAATCTGGTCATATCAAGCGCAACACATTGTAATAGTGATTTGCAAATTAAATGAAAATTATGTCTGCAGTCAAAAGCTTATCAAATATGAAATTATTATGCATGTGTCTGATTTTATTCCATGCTTCAACTATTAATTTTCTTTTACATTATCAAATTTACAATACCCGTACAAATATCCACCTTTGATTATTCTTAGAATTGATAAGCAACAGCAATTAGATATTAATATAATAAAGTTCAAAAGTGAGCACATATGTACATAATGTATGTATGTATGTATGTAACTAGGCCAGTTGAACTCAGTAAAAAACTAAAACGAGATTTTTTTTATAATATTTTGACGCAGTGCTCCCCAGAGCTGAAATTAGTCGGCATAAGCTAGATTTCGCTTCCGCTGGAGGACCTGTTTTTTGTACAATAAAAAAACGCCAAAATAATATAAATCACTCTAATTCTTTAAATTCAAAATTCCATAAAGCATGGGGCTTACAATATGGTTTCTAACATATTTAGTTGACGCTTCTTAGTATTTAATTTTTCTCTTGATATCAATATTTGAATATTTCGGTTATTTTTGTAAATAAATTGGGTTAACCTTGTTGAACAGATGGTAACCCTAATTACTGATATTTTTTTCATTTTACATCAGTATTGCAAAGTCTCAATTGCCTTATAAATTACTTGCAATATATTAGTTTATATTTTTTTTAAACAGGTGGTAACCCTAATCAAAAATATAATATCTTATAAACCTTTTCCGTTTCACATCAGTATTGCAATATGTAATTTAATTTATTAATTATTTGCAATATATTAATTTACATTTTTATTTTTTTAAACAGGTGGCAATCCTCTTCTAATATATCACATAAAGCTTTCTTAGACAGTCTCCGTTTGATATCCACGTTCCTATTATTCATTAACACTATTAATTAAATGATTTTTTTTTTCAAAAGGATGGCAACGCTCTCTAAAAAGTTTTCGAAATCAAGCTTTTTCAAAACCTCTTTCGTTTGACACAAATATACTTAGTAGCGTTTCAGTAAAAATGTTTAGTAAAATTGATTTTACTCTCCTCAAAAAGGTGGCGACCTTCATATATACTTGTTTTTCATTTAGTTGAATTGAATAGGCATAAAATTGTGTACACATCCTTACAATACTTCCGCAAACTTTTTAAATGAATTGAGTTAACTATTTAAGCAGGTGGCAACTCTATATAAAAAATATATTCTATTATTATTATTATTATTATTATATGCTAGTCCAGATTATACACTATTGTCGCAATCAAGACGCGCATACACCTCTATGCAGTACAGAATGAGTGTCTAAATATGTATATGTACAAAGCAAAATCGACTCCGGAAAGCTGCAATCGCAACAGCCCCTAAACTTCGCTACCTGACTCGCGCAGCTACTCACTAAGAACACTTTCCAAGAACCGATCACCTCGAAAGAACAACTGGTGCATGGCAAGCGGGAGTAAAGCGAGCTCTATGGGAGAGCTACCGTGAGTTGAGAAAGGATGAGAGACGTATTATTCTTATAAGAAAAAGTAGAGGCCGAAAAACATGAATGCGATGAACTTGGAATGCTAGCCGACAAGAAAGATGCCCAAAAATTTTACCAGATAGCTAAATTCCTATAAAAATAACAACGCGACCTGTAGGTCGATTTACTAACTTTAAACTATTCGACAATCGCAATTTTTGTCGATAATATTTGTAGTTTTCACTAACGATTGTGCGATTCACTAACTTATTCCCAATGACACTTAAAAGCTGTTCAAAGTACTAAAGAGTGGCATCTTGGTCAAACTAAATGCCAAAATGGACGAAAAATACAAAAAGGAATGGGGAAAAATTATCGAATGCGTGCTGCCGAATATTAATTTGAGCGCGTTTTTCTTATATTGGATTAAAGTGAAATAAGATACTAGTTTATTTCAAACTAAAAACATTTATAATTGTTTTTTATATACTGCAATATTCCATTCTAACAGAATTTCGGCCTCTTTTCTGAGTGATTTGGTAGAATAGTCATCAACTCGACTTCAAGGAATAATCGGAATCACCTGCAAATATGCCATGGTTTTCGTTTTCAAAATTCGCTCCATTATGAATTAAGGTTTTGTATTTAAATTTTTTTTAATTAGAATCATTTATCTATATATTAAAACTAAACTATATTAATTTTTTTATAATTGAATCCTTGATAAAAGAGTTTGATTTTACCATTTGCACATTAATTGACAGGTATGTAGATATCGTGGTTGACATAAGCCTCCTTATGATTCTTGGCGCCAAAATTGATACATAAGTACAATCGACGATTAGGACCGTCGTGCCTCCCACAAAAGGTGACGACTCTGAAGCAAACACTTCTTTAGCAGCCTAATGCTCCACTTGGGTCATATAAAACCTGTCAAGCTGAGAAATTATGTCTTCAGCCAAGTCTGGACTTAACTGATATAGCTCCTGAAATTATGTTGCATTCAAATGAAAAGGATTGCCCACATCCCAGAGTAAACGTCGATCCACTATTGCAGCGCTTACTTTTTCATCACCTTGTGAAAATCATAGTTCAAATATTCCAACAGCACTATTTAAAGTTCCTCTTTTAATTTCAAGTAAACAAATCACCGAATTATAAATTTATATTTTATTTAAGTTGAAATCGCGGATTTTTCTTTTCTCGATTGAGTCAACATCATCAAATTTGTTGTCGTTTAGTGTTCGATAATCGACTAGCTAACGACAACAGCTTTTTCGGCGATAGTTAAAGTCGTTAAAAAATGGCTGCTGAATAGCAGCATCCTTAAAATGCTCGTTAAGATGAGTTAACCATGCGAATATCGTTAAAATAAGTGAGTGAGCCGCACTACTGGTGACTGATGTCCCGGAGAAAACGAAGATGAAGAATCCCAAATCCGCTGATGATGTTATTGATATCCCATCACGCTACCTCCACGACAGTTGAACAACAATCACGCGGCTACTGAATAATAAAAGGTTGCGTACTGAGATACTACCACTACATTTTGTATAAACATATAAATATAGCAAAACTAGCTGGACATACTCTAAAATTTATTAATAATTATATTAATATTAATAAATTTATGAATGCCAATTTTAAGTGATTTCGAACATATTTATGTTGAAAACTCATTTTAGTTATGACTTTCCTAAGATCTCATTTTTTGTACATAAGCTTTAATATCTCAATTGAGAAATTCGATCGTGATTCAGGCCGATCTCCATTACCCGATGTGTTAAACCAGTGACATATTTTTCGGTAGAGGTGAACGTAAAATATGAAATTCCCGAACGCATTGGTGCGGGTCTAATGTCCTTAAATCCATATCTGTGCATAAGCAGTGAGTGCTTTGAGAGTACATACATATGTATATACATACATAATCATTCCAAGCATGATTAAATAAACCACACAAAAATAGCAACACCACAAGCCGCAAAAGCCGCAGAGTAACACTTTACACACGCCATTCATGGCTAGGCATTAGGAGCACGGTCTGCCGGGTGACAGGCGTATTGACGTACCAAAACTGAACGTGTCTGCTTAGTAAACCGCAAGCTGCATGCCTCTCGTGTGTTGACACTAAATATACCACCACTACACACACACATTCATTCACAATGCGCTCTAAGCTCTAATTTCATCAGCCACAAAACTGATTCCAAAAAGTCGCTGTGAGTTCCTTCCTACATATTTACATACATATTTCATGTTTGTTTGTTGGTTTGTTTGTGCAAACATGCATAGTAATATATTATATAGAAAATAATAGAATGATGAGTTGAGTGTAGAGTGTTGTGGGCTGGGCTGGCCATCAGCAAAGTCGGATTTAAGTTATACTGTGAACATCTAATTTTGAACAATGTCCCATAAATTGACTACCCACCCGCTGCCATTCATGCCAATCGTCTAGCGCTTATTGCCGCCACTGTTACGAGTAGTTTGAATGCGCACTTACAGTCCATTGCGATTCATAATAGCCAGTAATTTTAACTTTGGCTTACCGCTAACGACTAATATCTACTAGGGTAACCAAAGCAATAAATCTAACTTAGCCGCCGATTTTACAAATGGTAGTATTTGTAAAGTTAGTTAAAGAAAAAGTAATAATTCAGCTTAACCAAACTGCTAAGAGTGGAGCTGGGCAAATTTTTGAAAACTTTGAAAACATTGAAATTATTAAAATAGAATATGAAGGGGAGCTTTTGCGCAGTTTTTTATTTTTTTATTTGGTATAACTGCTAGTTCTTTTCAAAAATGTGTCTTGATAAATGCACACACTAAAGCCGCATTCATAACAATTTAATTTTATTATATTTAATTTAAATGAATGAAAAATTTGTTTAATTTTGGAAAAGTGGCAACTCGTCTTGGAAGTATTTACTTTCCAAAAATGTTTGTATAAATATATCCTGATTTCACTTTCGTTAATAATTAATTTGTTTAATTAAATTTTATTTTCAAACAGTTGGCAGCACTTGAAAATTTTTTCGAGACTAAGTTTTCCTAAACCGCTATCAGTTGAAACGAGTATTGTAATGTTTCATTCATATTATAAATTTTGTTGAATTTCAATTTTGTAAACAGGTGGCAACCCTCTCCAAATATTTTTATCCAATAAACGTTGCCGTTTCAAACCAATACTGTTATTTTTCCGTTAGCTTAGAAATTGAGTTAAACTAATATTCATTATTTAAGCAGGGGTCAACTCTTTCCTAAAGTATTAAACAAAAATTTTCTTTAACTGCATTTCCTTGAGTTCCATTTTTCAGTATTTGATTTAACTTAATATAATTTCCAATAGTTTTTCAATCAAAGCTTCCCAAAACTTTTAGTTTGGCACTTACATATATTATAAAATTAAGTGTAAGTTATTTATTTTATTTAATCTACCTTTAAATCAGGTTGCCATCTTTTTCAAAACATTTTCGAAATTAAGGCTTATTAAGCGTTTTTCGCCAATTTTCATTTCACTCATTTTTTAATTACATTGAACTTTTTGAACAGGTGGCACCGTAGCATGCATAACGGACTATATATGTGTCAAATTTTATGCAAATCTGTTCAATCGTCATTAGCAATATGTAATTTAACTTATTTATATAATTCACTATATATTTTTAACAGGTGGCAGCTCTTTTTTTAAATACGCTCCATATATTAATCCCGATTACAAGCTATTCGTTATTTTTAATGTTATGCAAATTCTTTCGGCAGTTTGGTTATGAAAAGGAAACTCCTCAAGAATATAGTTGATTTTTGATAAATTTTTTTACACAAGCGATCTCTGGGTAGTTCCAGAACATCAGTTTGGGTTTGAGTTAAAGTGAGAAGGTGACCATGGTTGGCTCACTCAGTTGGTTTAGGTGAGGCTGGAAGAAGGCGTCTGGCTTAGAGCAAATATATCATAAACTAGAAATGTCCCAGAATATGGTTGCAAATTCAGGGGCGGTTGTGTGGTGTAGGGCAGAGACTATGTTGCAAGGTACTTTCGTTCACCCCACTGAGCATCAAAGCAAGAATTTTTTTTTTATATTTATCTAATTAGAAAACTCGAAAACATTGAAGGAAAACTCGACGTTGAAAATCTACAATTGCCACGGATATCCAATTCGCCAATTGACTTGCACACCTTCTCTCGGAAAGAAACGTCAACAAAGTGATATATGCGAGCATTGAAACCACTCTCCCATTGCTTTTCAGCGATCCCGTAAGAACCACAAGTATAATGAGGACTGCCGCGCCGCTACGGAAATCAAAGATGCTACCTACATAGCCACGGTGCGATCGGGCGCGACGAAAGCCAGGCATATCTTTAGAGAGACGAAGAGAGAGGCCAAGATGCGCACGTACGAGGAGCTTGAATTTTCTATTAAAAGTTTTCAAGACAGGGGCAATTCCGTGTAGAATGAAAACATCGGCGAACGCAGGAGATGATGAATCCGGTTCTCCAATCATTGAGAACAAAGCCGAAGTCGCGTTAACCGCCTTGTATGAAACTTGAATGCCAATAACGCGGCTAAAGAACAAGGTCACTACTGCTGACGGGCTGCCAGCTGAGATATTCAAGTTCTGCGGCGAGGTACTGGTAAAGTTAATGTGTCAGCTCATTTGCAGAATGTGGTCAGAGGAGAGCATGTTCGCCAATTCGAATTTCAGTATGTTTTGCCCAATTGCAGGGTGTAACCGAAACGCCACCAACTACCGCGGGGTTACTCTTCTAAACTTAGAAAACACCCTTCAAAAGAGGATTGATAGTCGAAATCTAACGGGGAATTTTTTTTTGCGGCGGCGAATACCGCAGATGATGAAATGATGAGCCGTACGACTGCTTTGGTTGAGACATATCGTACGGTTGGACCGGAAAGTATTCAACGCCAACGGTAGAAGAAAAGGAAGGTATTCTCTTCGATGGGAAATCCAAGTGGAAAAGGACTTGAAAATCACTTGATATTTCCAATTGGTGCCAGTTAGTAGGAAGAAACGACTGGCGTGAAATCTTGAGCTCGACCAAAATCGCTTAGTTGCTTACAGCGTCAATTAAGTAATTAAATGAGTATTGCAAAGAAAGAATATTAAACTCCCAAAAATTCGTATAAACTAAAATCAAAAAAAGCAAAACTCTGAAGAATAAAGAAAACATTAGCTATGGATACACAAAACACACTGAAATATAAAATATGTATACATTAGAGCGGGTCCAATTTTATGGATGGATTTTTTTTCATCAGGAGTATAGCAAAAATGTAATCTACAGATGATTCTAAGAAAAATTGCTGAAGACACCACAGCTCTAAGTCCGATTTCGAATCCCCCACTTTTGTAAAATAGATATTTTGCCATATGAATGTAGGGTTTGCCCAAAAAATCTTCATAGCTTTTGATAGAATTATAGGAAAAATATCATATTAGGCTTACTTTAAAGGTATATTACGTACAGTTCAGAATCTGTATTAATATCTATAGTGTTTTTGAATTTTAGTAGAAATATCAGACTTAAATTCAGTACAGAACATTTCCAACAAAATGTTTTCGCATAAAAATTTAACTCCTCATGTAATTGATAAATTGGTTGAAATTTGGAATAAATTGATTATTCAACTAATTGATAGACGTAGTATTCTAAAAAAACTAAATATTTTAATTGAAAAATATCACGAAAGCATTAAACACAGAAAAAAGTTCAGGAATTTACAGCATTCGTACAATCAACAAATGAATTATTTTACATTGGAAAATGTAAATGCAAGTTAAAAACAACAGAATGCTCATGTGGTTTAATGCCAAACCATTTAAAAGAATTTATGATGGACCAACATAATGATAGAAAATTCACATTCATATGGCAAAATATCTATTTTGCAAAAGTGGGGGACTCGAAATCGGACTTAGAGCTGTGGTGTCTTCAGCAATTTTTCATAGAATCATCTGTAGATTACGTTTTTGCTATACTCCTGATTGAAAAAAAATTGACCCGCTCTAATATACATATATAACTATGTATTACTGCTCTTACTCTTCAAGACAAAAGCACAAAACAGTATTTTTATCCTGTCATTCTGCTTTATTTATACTCGCGTGTGCCTTTATAATGAAAAACGTTTTCATTTGTAGTTGGCATTTTGTTGCGCGAAACGAAACCGCAAAATGTATACTCTTTTACTACAAAACAAAAACTGAAACTACAAAAACTATTAAATCAAACTAAATTCATTGCAATTAGTATAAGAAACCTAATAACAAAATTCAGCGAAGAGAACTAGCACTTATATTAAATTGCGGGCAGTGGAGCTGAGAAGAGAGTATGAAATAAGGAAAGTGGGTAGTAAAATATATTATGCGTGATAATTTAGTAGCTCAAGGTTGGTTTCATTTCAACTGCAAGTTGAATTTTTCCAATTTGCGATATAAATTCCTGCAAGCCATATATCTATACTAATTAAATTCAAATAAAATTCAACAAAATTCACATCACATCACATTCGACTAAACGCTTTTGCAATTAGAACCACTAGAAATAGCAAATTGCAGAAAAGACCGCAAAGCAACCGTCCAATGATACTTAATCCTACTTGTTATGTCCTTAAAATTCCTATGACAACCATTACAAAATTTGTCTGCAATACTTAATTCACATCATTTGAGCAAGTGCGCGCTTGAGACTTGATTACGTTGCCAATAGAATAAATTATGTGTTTAGCAGTCATCGTTTGTTAACTTATTTAATTGACATTAATGACATTTTGTCGCAAAAAATGGTTTGGGTTGAATATTTTCATTGTCTACTCCCTCATTGGCTGTGTCGAAAAAGTTTAAACTACACTTCTTTACGCAGATTTAAGACACTGTTTTTATTGGCGTTTACAACAAATAAATTTATACCCAAAGTTTTAATACTTTAGCCACTTAGTAAGTTTCTTGTGCTCTTTTCTTCTTCTATTGTATCTAAATATTTGATAGCAATTCGATTGCCATGGAACCCGCCAGCAATTTACATGAGTACCTGAAAATTTAGATGGGGACATTCATATACTTATATTTAATATTGCACTCACACTTCGTGCGTTTGTCCTTTTTCAGTAAACTCTTGTCCCTCATAACTAATATAGACCAAATAGTATTTGTTGTCAAACATTTTCTACTTGTCAATTGTGGCTGGTAGAAAAAGGAATGTCGAAAAGCACTTTGGAAAAAATTTAATGCGCTTCACTTCTGCAAGAGTACAATTATGAAATATTGAATTATGCGATCACAGATTTGTGACCAAAAATAGCAGTTATTGCTGAAAACTCTATGTGAAAAATTCACTATGAAGAAAATGTTCTTCAAGAAAATGAGATATATTATTTGATTTATATGACAATCTTTGTTTTTTATGTATAAAGTATATGCAAAATTATAAAAAAAGTAAAGGTTATTTTATATATATATTTATATAAATATAAATATAGAAATAATACACAAATAATTTATAAAAGTCATCAATAAAAATCGATCTGTGGCATTTATTTATAAAAATCATTAATATAAATCAGACGCTGATTTTTAGCTTTTAAGTCATAATTTTTATTGTCATTTGTACAAGTCATAGTAATTGACCAAATATTTTACATGCCAATTATTTTCTAATTGTTTTATAATTGTAATTATAGTGTATAAATTGCCTTATACAACTAATCCGTTTTGAGTTTCTATTTTTCCGACAGGTTGAAAAATCGATGTATATTGGAAAGATTTCACGTTAACTCTAGTGTAATTATTCGTTCTAAAATGACTTTTAAAAGTATGACTTGAAAAATAAAAGTCATTGATGATTTTCGTTTAGAAATAAGAGTGTTTCATGAATCTTATCACAACACATATATTATTAAAATCAAAAATAACTGCTGATTATTTAAGGGAAAATCAGAAATAATTTTTATTGAAGGAAAACATCTTTAGCGCCAGTGATTTTTTAAATCACGTAACGAAAGTCGCGTAAAAATCGCTTTACTAACTACTAATTACTTCCACTATTTTTACTTATTTCTATCACTATTCTCACTTCTTTCGACCACTATTTTTACTAATGCTGCTAGTAATTACTACGACTAATTTTATTAATTTCGACTACCACAAAGAAGTTTTACTTCTGTCTCGCGCACTTAAAGGCACGTGTGTTTTTTTTTTTGTTGACTTATGAAGTAAACAATAAAAATAATTACTATTTAAGAAGTAATTAAATGAAAGTAAAAGGGATTCACATTTAGCGATTTTTATAATAAAAATTGCAACTGCTGCGAATTGGATGAGAAGTCTTCTTTCATTCCACAACGAAGATTTACCGACGAAAAAAATTAAAAAAATATATTCCCAAAAGTTATGGAAAATTCCAAATTCCCCCATTTTTCCACTTTTTAAGTTAATTTTTTTTTTAAATCACGAAATCTATTATAATATATTTATTTTAAAGAGGAAACAACTTTTGAAATTGAATAAATCAAAAGCCAATACTTCTTTTCTTATGTTTTTTTTTTTACAAAATACTATTTCATGTTCTCAAAAGATTCTGAGACTTTAAGAAGGTAGTTTTTTTACGATATAAATCTGTGAATTTCGCAAAAAAAACATTCGGTCGACTTATTGCTCAAAATTTGGAATTTGAGTATGTAACGAGCGCTCTGCTCTAGATTTAAGCGACACTTAATTTCGATTACTCAAAACTATGTATTTGAATTCAATCTTAAAAGCAACACGAAAACTATTGCTCGTTTAATTATTCGGCGATGGAAGTCAATAAGGTAAGATGTGAAAATCGCAGGCAGGATGATGATGAGTCGGTCGCACGAAATGTGGTAGTTTTTCGTTAGACTCGTTGCCCTGCTTGTTGGACGACGATGAGTCGGCCGCGGTTAGTGTAGTTGTTGTAGTTTTGTAACGTAAAAGCCACGATCATTTTGCATTGCCTTAAGCTTTTTTTCAACTTCATTTCTTACAAATAAAAACAAAATCTTTCTTGAAAAGTTTTGATTTTTTATTTTATAAAAACAATGAATCCAAATAAATAAGATTACATTTTTATTTATTCAATTTTACAAAATTTCAAAATCGTGAAATGTTTTAAATTTCTTAAAATTTTTTACTGTATACTATTTTTATGTAGCAGGCATTCTCTTTAAAACACATTTTTGATGTTATTTAGCAATAATAGTTTTCGAAAATAAACTAAGAAATTTTGAAGAAATTTTTGGAAATTTTTCCCGACTATATTTTATCTAAATCAAAAATGGTGGATCCCCGCTATTAGCCGATTGGACATGGTATTAGGAGTACCTAACTAATTGTAAAAGATAATTTGCTATAATTTAATATGGAGGATTGGGTTATAGGAATACGTGGAATACGTTTGTCAAAGTAATTTTAGAAATCTGAGAAAATCTCCGAAGCTACTAAAATCAAATCCTTATAAATTTGGCACACACTTCATATTTCAACTCAGAAGCAATAATTTCGAAGTTGTAGAAATCGAACAAAAGACACGCTCACTTCCCATATAAAAGTAATTTACAACAACTACGGTTTTTTTGTAATAGAAACATGTGTCGGGTTTTTTAAAGTTCGGGTTCACCTTCTTTAGTTGTTTTTTCAAATATTTTTATTACGACAAAAACAAGTTATTATTTTAGCGGCGAGAATTAATTGCTTTGTTTTGCTCAGAAATCGTTTTTTGCACATATATATAAAATAATTGTTTACACTCCCTAGTGAATACTTTGTTTTTATACACTGAATACCAGAACCATTTCTTCGATACAGAATCCTTAATCCCCAATATTGGCATAACAAAAAGTCAGTCCGTCAAATTTTTAGTGTGTCTTTCAAATGCGGCAAAAAATTTTCCTTATTAAAACGATGAATTTAAACTTAACTTTTCCTATAATTTTCTATTTATTTAACTATTCTGTAAAGAGCTCCATCCAATAAAAAAAAAACAAGACATAAAAATATAACCACTTAAGTACATAATAAATATATTCAACTCATTTTGAGCTTTCGCTTATATTAAGTTGAAAACTTAAATCCAAAGCTAACTAGCAATTCCGCAAAGTCGACACATTTTCACATTTCCTACTTTAATAAATTAAATTAACCACAAAATTCGCTTCAGTAGCATTCTCTAGAATACGCTGGAAATTAAATTTATAAACTCAACGAAGTAGAAATCTAAGTACATAACGAAAAATAAGTTAGATCTTAAACAATTTTTTTGATATTTCATCACACAGCAGCGTAGCAGATATAGCTAGCGCATTGCATAGATTCGAACAGAATCTCGTCGAATATTTATAAGTTATATATGTACATAGATTGAGCAGAGCGATGAAAGCGTCTCAGATAAAAGTACCGTATACACCAGCGCGTCGCTGCAGTGTAGTGCGATAGGTGCAAAAAAAAAAAGCATCACCGCCACCAGTGCGTATACGTAACAAAGTCAACTGAATGTTGATTTTTCTATATTTTTATATTCGAATACCACTTCTAAGGCTATCACAACTCAAAGCAATAACACTGGAGTGGGCATGTGTGTGTGTGTTTGTGGTATATGATATGTATATTGATTTCAAAGGAAACCGAAAGTTTTTTGGTAATTGCAGACGTTATGGTAAATTGTAAGGCCGCTAATAATGCAATTGGTTTGGTTTGGTTTTGTTTTCCTTTTTCTTTAAATAATAACAATCCCCAAAAATTCGAAAACACACTGAAAATTTATTGTGTTAAACTGAAATGCAAAGAAAAATTATGGATTTCGGAATAATATCAGGCTATCGCAGAATAAACTGAAAACGAGCAAATATTTTTCAGAACTTTTTTCTTTTTATTTGCAAATACTTTGGCTTTTGATTCAACAACTTTTTTTTAACGATGCTCTATGGTTACAAAAAATCTTTTTCATTTAAAAATAATCTAAGACTTTAGATTAAAATCAAATGTAAAATTATCTGCTTCAAAGGTTTCCCATTCAATCTCATTTTTTTATGCATTTGGTAGCCCTATAGTAGAATATGGTCTAGAGTTCTTTGAAACACGCTTTGTTTATATCCGTACTATTATATTGTGTATGTATGTGGATATTTTATTTATTCTGCTTATAATTTTCGTGAAACGTTGCAACCGTATCCAATTTATTTTCTATTCAAAATTTCTTCATAAATTTAATGAGAATTTCCATTAAAACACTTCTTAGATATCTGGCAATAGCAATTTTCCATTTTTTAGATAGTTGGCAACCCTTGATTAAAATGTGATGTAGAGCTCTATCAAACTCCTGTCATATCCGTTTCATTTTTTTCGAAATGTGGCTAGCTAAACCAACCTTTTTTTTTTTAATTTTTTCATGTATATTTTGTGAAATACTGTTACTACATTTTTTTAGTTAATTTTATTTGACATTTTATATATCTGGCTACATCGTTATTTAAATTTTTTTCTTTCTAACATTATACGGACAGAAAGAGATCAAGTAAAATAAAAATTGAAAATTGAACTGTTCCTGAGTTATGAGATATAAATTTGAATTATAAAAGGGATTAAATGCACCGATTAGCTGACCATCTACTTAATTTTACTAGCTTTTCGTTTCATTACTATTCGATTACTAAGCACTCTCGTTTAGCTTCAACCAGCCAGCAACAAAAGAATTAAAATCAGTTGAACGCAAACCAAACAAGCATTGGATGTAAGTATTTTGATACATACCACAAAGGTTGTCTTTTTTTGTAGAAATGCTATAAAATGTTTGAAATTATTTAATCGCCAAACTCTATTTCTCTAATTTTAAATATTCCTTATTTTTGATAGGTGGAGTGCTGCAATTTGTTTATTTCATTTCTGGAGGAAAAATTAATTGAAAGGCATTGTTTGGCAATCTGAATCGATCTAGGTAGAAGGCGAAGCAGTTGTGGCTGTCCTTTCAAAACAATCAATGAGGCAGCAACTGAGGTCGCTGGAAAGCCGACTTATGACATCCTAGGTAAATCCACTCATGCACAAACTATAAAAGCCCCGTTTCGTCTGTTACATCCGAAAGTAATGATAAACTTGCTACAGCTCGCACTTGTTAAAAAAGCAACCAACCGAAATCTAAAAAAATAACTATCAAATTGAAAAAAATAATAAAAACAAAAAATAAAACAAATTCATATTACATATAAAAACTTGTAAGGTGATCAAAAAATATTTGTGCATTCAATCACATATATGTATATGTAGTTTCTTTTTGTATGTATTTTATATAATTAATTCAGCAGCGTTTTGTTCATATACTAAATCTATTCTTAAAGAAAATTATTCAAAATTTTAGTACCGATTGCTCTACGCTGCTTTTAAACTATTATTTATTAACAATAAATGTCGAGCACCTCATACTTTTTAAAAATGATATAGAATTTTTTCTGTTACCACTAACGAAAGCGTTCAAATAATAATTTTCCAAAATTCTGTTCCTTTAATGTAAATTTGAAATCCGTCAAAAAAATAAACAACTGTATTGCGATGACTGTGAGAAACTAAAAAGTGTAGATCTACGCCGACTGGGCTGTAGAAGTGAACACATACATACCGACTATTTTATAATTTCAAACGGTGTCGTACAGTGACCCACACAATTGACCAAATGTTGTTAGTATAAATAAAAATATCGTATCGATCTTCTTCGAAACGGCTCGAGCGATTCTTATGAAATCTTGTATGCACACTCGGTAGGTATAAGAATAGGTCGTAATTGATTGGTAGGGAGAGGCTTGCCACCTGTTTGAAAAGTTAAATTTAATCCAAATATAAACAAGTTATATGAAACGTTAAATTATGAGTTTCAAGCCGTTCGTCTCGGAAAGAAGCTTCATAGCTAACTTCTATCTGCCATCTGTTTGAAAAGCCAAACTTATTTAAATTTTACACAAATTATGTATATGATATTTTAAAATATCGGTGTTAAACAGTTCGTTTTCGGCGAGGTCCTTCCCCTTCGTACATATATTTTGGAGAGGCATGCCATCTGACTATACATAAAATAATAAAATATAAGTATCAAATGGTTCGGTTGGCTGAAGAGAAGGTTTATAGCTAGCTTAATTTTGAAGAAGGTTGTCACCTGCTTGAAAAGCCGGATTTAATTAAATTTTTATGTTTTTCTTTTGATTTTGGGTATTAGCTGTGTTAAATGAAACAAAGTTTCCAAGACCAAAATTTGAAAAAAACAAAGCAAACTCAAAAATCAAGCGGAATTTCAAATTCCTTCAGACTTGCACATTATTATACTAAAAACTGAGTATCCAAAAGTTTTTCAATAATTCTAGTAATAAGTTAGTCAATTTGGTGCAAGTTTTTCTCTTTTTTTTAAATTTTGTATAAATTTTTGTACAAACTAAAGTTTTACAAAAAACTTACGAAACAAAATTGTCGTGAAAAACATTGTGAATATAATAAAAAAAAAACAATGCTCATCTGAGTAATTCTTTGAATCACTGGCCATCCCAGTTCAGAGCATACTTTACAATGAACATAACTTGCATATGAATTAAAAACATATTAGCATTATCATTGCAAGCATATTCACTTTTTGTCATTCGCTTTTATATTAAACATTTAATACAAACAGCGACCACGACAATGCAGCGAATAAAATAAATATTAACATACTTTTCATTCCAACCTAACTATGTATGTATGTGTGTATGTGTGGGTGCCTTGTCTACGTCGTTCAACTTTACAGCTTTTTAAATCCCAACAGTCTTGCATGTATGCGTCTGCATAATGAATAATTTAATATATATTTACGTTCATGCTATATTCGTATTCGAAGTTGTTGACACTTTTGGGAAGATTAAATCAAAATTTAATTGTTATTTTATGCTGTACAATGAGCAGAATTCATATTTTCCAGCGCGTATATTCTTGTACTCATATAAATACAGACAAATGTATATATAAATTTATATATATAGAATATGGGTAAACATGTGATAACTGCTGCCCACAACAACGGCATTGCCCTATTTTTCGCAATTCGCATAAATTTCACATAACACGCTATTTACTCGACAGGGCGTATGAGTGACATATATTTCATGTCAAAGCCAACGAATACAAGTACCGGGCATGTACCTACTGTAAGTGTGTGAGTGATGGGCGTGGGTATTATTGCAGCTGCTGTTATTGCCAATCTGAGCAGAGATACTTTACATGTACGCATCCATATATATACATACATACATACATCTGTAAGTGTGTGTGTGTGTGTGTGTGTCTGTAGATTATATGGCTAGTAAAATACAATAGCACCGAAGCAATAAGAACTACACAGCTACCATTTGAAATGCGCAATTTAGGCGCATGTGTGCCCATTATTCATAATTTTAAAACGGTCAATGCATTTACACCACCCGGTTTACATGGTAACGGCGTGTTTTTGAAAGTGAGATTTCGGCTGTAATACTCACCGTATTCGAAGCCATCAACTCTTATTCAAAACTGTAATCAAAACGACTAGGTACTCTATGTAATCGTAATCGTCTTTTATACACACACACACACAGCCTACAGTTTTTGGTCGACTCCGAACGGTAGATGATTTTTGCGAGAAGGTTTTTCATACCAAAAATACTCTCGGTGGTCCGCCATTGCCTACCGAGAGGGCGGGCGCTATTAGAAAAAAGTTGTCTATACTTATAATTTTTGTTTTTACGTGCCCCGGCCAGGATTTGAACGGAATAATGATAACGATAATGATAATGATAACGATAACGATGATGAAATAATTGTAACATTTTCGATATTTGGCCGAACTTATTCTAACTGAAATTGAGGGGCCTACAGTTTTACGTCGACTCTGAACGGTAGAAAATTTTTGTGAGAAGTTTGCCATTTGCCATTACCTGAAGATCTTTTACCACAAATTGAATGACCTACAGTTTTACGTCGTTTCCGAGCGACAGATAATTTTTTAGGAAGTTTTTTAATGACAGAAATACTACCGGTTGTTAGTACGATGGGGGGCCGCTATTAAAAAAAAGCTTTCAATGAGTTTTTGGTGTTTCTTGCCCCAGCCGAGTTTTGAACTCAGGGCACATCGGGGTACGTACATACTCGGTCACGACAGTCGCAATTGTTTCAAACATATTTGGATGGTATAAATCATATTTTAGACTTTCCTCTATAGAAAAATACGAGTAGTTTTGTGTCGTTTACTAAGATGGGGTTTGACAGCTTTTTACACTTAATTCAGCCCGAAGGGTTGTCCATAAAGTGAATTCTTTTTAAAAATTCATTTAACAAAACTTTTATTATTGGTTAATTCGAAAGAGCAAACTTTCCCATTATTCATGTAACACGGATTCGTTCATGTCGCTGTCTTTCACAGTACACCACAAAAAAAGGCTAAAAACGATGGAAATACGCTTCTTCAGAAAATATGATTTTTGAACAAAATTAGCGTTTCGCCTTTGTTCACTGAAAATTCAATACTTCATAGCATTTTTCAATTTAATAACCACAAAATTCAAGTAAAATGATCCTCTACATAGTTTAGTTGTAATTTATTAGTTGATAGCAAATATTATGAAATTGTTGTTTTAGTTTTACAATAAGATTAGATTTTCACTCCACTCACGCAGTTTAAAGGCGAATGAATCAATGCGCGTATATAAATATCATTTATTGAATTGGAGAATGGTGTTGCTTATTTTAGATAACGGTATTGAAGTTAAGTTCCAAATAACTCATTTTCAGAAACGCGAAAATATGTTTTTGCAATTCTGATAAGTACTTTACTGTAATTTACGAAGTCGTGGAAGGCGGGATGCGGTTTGTCATTTGCTACGAAAATTGGCACGCGAATATCGCTAACATTGTTTAATTAAATTTTGAAATTGCAAGCTGGCATCGTCTTGAAATTGCTAAGTACCTTTATAAACTGTCAATCAAGCAATGAATTTCGCAAATTGATTGGAAATTTATAAATCAAAGCGGAAGGAGCTTTGTGAACAGTTTGTCATATAAGCTGTCAATTACTCTAACCCGAAAGGAATTAATATTTATACATTTGAAGAGAATGAAGTAAAAGTTAGAACAAATCATTCGACATACAAAGTGGTTTATTTTTTTAAATTAAAAAAAAAAAGAAAAAAATCGAAAGAACAAACATCCCCACTATTTATAGGACACGATGTCGTTCATGTGGCTACCTCGGCAGGTAACGCAAAGTGGCATCCTGTTAATCCAGTTTTCCAAGACCGCACAAATGGTTGCTCGATATTCGCCTTAAGGACCTAAATTGCGTTAATCGATTGCTCGCATTCCACTGTTATTTCATAGCACATCACAAAATAAGTCTATCGGCGTCAGATGGGAGCTACAAGGTGGCCAGTTGAAAACAAAAACCACGCCAATCTCTCATATAATGGTAATTTACGAAAATACAAATAAAAACGCGCTATTTGGGTAAGTATTGAAGGCAATTTGCTCAAATTTGATATACCTTTGCATAAGTAAATACAAAAAATGAAAAACTTTTAGAAATAGGCATGGTAGCGAGCACTTTAGACCAAAAAAAGGTTATCTCACAAACAATGTTACCAAACTCTACAAAATTTGTTACACACTTTGAACTTTTCAAGCCAATAAGCAAAATTTCGAAAATTAAAAAAACCGAACCTCAACTATACCCACCTCTCATATAATGGTACTTTACAAAATTCACAAAAATTCGACATATTATTAAGTGTCAAAGACAATTTGCTTGACACCGTTCAATACGGCTTCAAATCCTATAAAATTTAGTATATATATATATCTTTGATTTTACATCAGTAAGCACAATTTTGAAATTTATATAAGTCATACAACGTACCATGCTCACCGCTCATATAACGGAAAAATACTTAAATTTAAAAAAATCAATATTTATTTACTATACAAGGTTTCAGAATGAAAAACATGGAATCCGTTGGGAATGATCATGACATCGGCCTTCTTAGAGAAAATAAGTATATCGCCCAAACTTCTTTATCAAATTGTCAGAAAGTCAGAAAGCATAATTACGAAAATTATAGAAATCAGACTAAAACCACACTCACCTTTCATTTAACGGTAGTTTACAACCAATCTAAATATTAAATATTTTACTACGTCACGTCTTGAATTCTTTCAAATTTGGTATACGGAGTTTAATTAGGAAGATAAATACTTAAAGAAATCAAAATTTTGAAAAATGAGTGTGGCACGCTAAAATCAGACTAATTTCTTTTCATTTTTATTGAATTCAATATGCACGACGCGCGCGGTCGGTGCTCGCCATGGGACTGAGCATGAGGTTCTTTTAAGTTCTATAACTCAAAATCTACTTATACTTCTGATCCCATCGCAATATTTCAATTTATTTTCCGAAAGACTCTATAGAATGCATTGCGATGAAAAAAAGAATAAACAAAATTGCCCAAATTTGAGAAAAATCAATTTGCTATTAGTAGTACTTATAAAGAATCAATACTTTTGGTGGTAAAAAATTGTTTAAACAAATTTTAATTAATATAGCATTACAAAGTAAAATACCTAATTTTTACGTTCACACGACAGTCGGTTCTACGATACCGGAACGACCCGGATTTATTTCCGGCCAAGGACTGTCACTTTAGCAGCATTCCCCGAAATTTTATGGGAAATGTGTTATGCTGTTTCAACAACAACAGCAACAACCTAACTTTTACTATAAGTATTTTTTTTTACGTTGTACGGCTCTCGAATTATTGGAGCTATAAACGGCACTGTCATTGAAAAACGCAAGTCATAAAAAAAACTTTTGCGCGAAATAAAGAAATACGTGACAATTTTTTTTTGATAAAAAGCATAAAAAATACCTCATTGGAATTTCCAACATCGATTGCAAATCTAATATGGAATCACCCATATAATTTTTTAACATGGCCATGCCGATAGCGAAAGTCAATTTAGTTAAATCTTAATTTGAGATCCGACTACACATATAAATAAAGATACACTATTTTATAAAACGCAATAATTTTTCAAAAAACTTAAGCCAAAAGCTATACTTTAATAACTTCACTGCCAAATATGATTTTCTCAAACAAAAATGTAAATGCACTAACTCATTTCTCGCTTGAGTCGACTTAAACTCCTCTTCTATGTGACCGCAGAAGTAATTATTTTTCAATTTTTCTGTCCATCAAAAATTGACAGCCTTAATATTTGAATTTAGACAGGTAATCGTATTGTAATCACATCTTAAAATGAGTAAAATGTGAAATGCGTATTTGAATGCTTAGCAGGTTGACAGCTGTCAGCAAAGTTGGCTATATGATATTACTAACATGTGCATATGAAATTTTTATAAAACACATACCTACATACACACAAACATACACAGATAATTATGCAAACAAATTTAGGTAAATATATTTTTCATTTACGGTTATTTGCCTTTTTTAAGTTAGTGCGAATGGGAGAGTAAAAATATTTTTTGTAGTATAGCTTTTTGGTAAAATTCTGCAGAAACTGATGGATTTTATTTCATATATGCATTGTTCATAGAATTCCATGGTAGATTTTATTTAGATTTGGGAGATTTTTCAAAGGTTTCTGCGAATTTTGTAATTCTCAATTATTAGTCAGAATATAGAGGCTCCCCTGGCTGTGCTTGCTTTGGTTGCTTCGTTACCTTTGAGAACTGTAAACAAATAATAAAGAGAATCGGCTAATTGACAGCTTTTCTTGGAAATAATAAGAAGTTCTCCCAATTTTAATTTTGACAAAATACTTAGAAACAGATAGTAATTAAAAGACCTTACTTTTGTAGACACATAGTCAGTACCATTGTGGCCACTTCCAAAGTGAAATAAAGCAAGTGAGGAGATTAAAGTAAGCATTTATGTTTCTGTACTGTTTGTTTAACAACTTGGGATGAGACTGGTAGTCGAAACACCAACCACAGGCATCACTTGGAGGTGTTCATGAAAGGACAATACTTAGATGAATCTAAAACCAAGTTAGTTGTGACATTCTACGCAAGCTATGGTATGGTAACATTATCTGCGTAGTGATCAGCAACCACGAAGAAGAAGTTCAACAATACCTCAGCAAATAACACAGAGACGCAAAATTTACATTGGAAGCTAGGAAAGAAACAACCTGCGTCTGACAATCAAGATAGATAGGACTACAGCATCACAAAAAAGCAGCGTAAAAAGGACCGGTATACAAAAAGGATCTGGTGGATAAAATTAGAAGGGGTCATGTACCGCCAAAAAGAAGCGACACACACAACTTCAAAAGGCAAATAATAGGAATACAGAGAACAGCTCATACAATGCTTATCATAGTTATACAACAGGGATTTTTTGTCAAGTTTCGGCCCATTATTTGCTACTTACTCATTTTTTATAAATGTTTTATTTCGTTGCAAAATTAAACTCAGATAAATTCAAAATACAAACTATCAGCAAATTTTAATAATACTCAAAAAAATTGTAATCTAAATTTAAAAACTTTTAACCAGAGTTTCTAGACAATTTTTGGAGGTTCAACTATAGTGCAATAAGGTACAATTTTAAAGTGGCTCAAAATTCTCATTGATTTTTCACAACTTTCTTTGCTGACACTGTGTATATTATTTTCTTCCATTTAAAAAAACTATCAAAAAATTATCAAAAATTAAGGAAAATTATCAAAAACCTATATTTACTTTACTCCAATCAAATTAAATAGACTACACAACTGCATACCTGAAAATTTTACAGAAATTCGGAGTTAAATGTTTGAAATACTTTTTTTTACAGTTTTTGAATTTCTATACATTTTTGAACTAGCATGGTTTTTGTTATAGTGTTAATTATATCTTTATAAAAAAAATTTAATTAAATGAGAAAACACAAAATTGGAAAAAATAGTCAATACATTTGTTTATTATTTTTATGAAAGTGGTATAGTAATTATTTTCGAGTGAAGTGTACGCTAAGAGTGATGTGAGTGAACGCAGGAGCAAGGAATAGTTTCATCTATTAAGCTCCGGAAATTTTTATGTCAAAAGCATAACTCGCACTATCTGGACAGCCAATAAAAAAGTCGGCAGTCATGCTGTCCCGATATAGCGACAGTTTGAAATCATCATCTAGAAGAGCAGATTACTCAAAGAAGCTCATAATTAAGGCACATAAATTAACGCTGCTGAAACGCAACAAAATCGTACCGCTTTTGGAGCGAATCGTTACGGACAATGAAAAATTGATTAAATATGAGAATAAGCAAAGCAAGCGATCTTGGCCAAAGTCCAATGGTCTTCCACAAATAACTTCAAACCCGGGATTGACAGCAAACAAGGTTATGATGAGCGTTTGATGGCATTGGAGGGAATGGTTCATTACGAACTGCTACTAGGTAGCGATACGGTACATTTCAACGAAGCAAACTAGAAAGAGCGACCGGAATTGGCCAATGGAAAAGGAGTCCTAACAATGCCAAGCCACACACATCTTTGATGATTCAGAACGAATTGACGGAGCTTGGTTGGGAAGTTTCAATGCATTCAACGTCTGACTATCGATTTGACCGAAAGGAAGAGGAGGCGCTGAAAACCACCAAACTTAACCAGGTTTTTCACCGCTTAAACCACTTCTTTACTGACGCAATTAAAAGTTATCCGAAAAATGAAAAGCGTTTTAGAAACTAATGGCCAATTTCTATTTGACTGCAACTAATATTATTTATCCAAAAACCACGAATATTTGCATATGGTCCAAAGCATATTTGTTTCTGTTGCAAGTGAGCCGAAGTGTAGGAGTACGTGAGTTTCGAATATTATTGTCTACTTGGATTTAAGAAACTCATATGCTACATCTACGTGATTTACGGCAAAGTATTTGTTACGTTCAAGCGTAAAGCATGAATTGGTGGATTTTTAAATCATTACAAAAATTAATCGATAATAATACCTTCCTGTTATCTATACCTATTTTATTTTATAAAATTGATTATTTGGAAAATATTTGTAATGATTTGACTCTAAAAGTAGTGAACTGATTTTCCTAATATTTTTTGGCATACTTGTTTTTTTTTAAGGATAAGTACAGTAGGGTGTACAACCCCCCAAACGAAAAAACGGCACTATTTTGCCTTCGAAATTATAAAATTCCTTATGTTCTAAATCATCTTCCTAAATATTTCGCAATAATATTAAGATTTAAGAGAGCTGGACCAATAACCTCATTTTTTGGGGAAGTTTTAACAAATAAAAGATAAACTTAACAAATATGAATTTCTTAAAACAATTCTTAAAACATTTTGAAATAAACAAACAAATTGGAAACGAATTCATCGAATACAATGGATTCAATTCTTTTAACTGAGCTTTGGCAAAGCGAGGCAATCACTTTCACGATATAAGATACCCAGTTTACTGAGCGTATCGTTGTTGTACAATAATCTGCATAAATTATTTTGATTTAAAATTTCACAACATTTCATCAAATTCAAAGAAAATATCAAAAAAAAGAAATGTGCATAGCCTTGGTCACTCCATTTTATTTGATGCCAGACAATGTCTGGATTATGAAATTAAAAATGTAACCCAGAGTTACTCAACTCTTTTTTTATAAATTTAACTCTGGATATTCCCCAAGTAGGTCTTAGACTTATAATATATCGTTGATAAGGTTTATTCTCAATCTTTTTATTTCGCTGAATATCCATTAACCAAGTATGCTAAATACTGACAGCAGGCATACAGAAAAAATCAAAACCTTCCAAATATCGGAGAACAGCTTGGAGTATATGTATAGGGCGGCCGCCGTAGCCGAGTGTGTAGAGTGTGCGCGCTTCATTCGGTGGGTCCCGGGTTCAAATACTGGCCGGGGCAAGTAGCGTCATTAATTATAGACAAAGTGTTTTCTAATAGCGGTCGCCCCTCGGCAGGCAACGGCAAACCTCCGAGTGAATTTCTGCCATGAAAAAACTTCTCACAAAAAACATTCGACATTAGGATTCGGCGTAAAACTGTAGGTCCCTCAATTTGTGTTACAACATCAAGACGCACACCACAAATTATAGGAGAAGTTCGGCCAAAATCGCTTAAGCGGTTATTGCGCCAATTAAGTAAGTAAGTAATATGTATATGTATTTTATCATGTCCTGTGTGAATCTGTTGTGGTCTAAAAAAAATCGAGGGATATCTATAAAAATTACAATTTTTCCGCTCAAATTTTTTTGAGTAAACCAGAACTCGATTTTCGAGTGTTTTTTTTTGGATAAAAAAGCCGAACAGTTTTCACTTAAACTTAAATATTTGGATACCACTTTTATATAAGTGGATAGTAATGATTTGAACACAAACAAAAATTTGACTGAATATCTTCAGGTCGGTCAAAAATAAATGTACCATACATATGACCACATAAAAAAATGTTTAAAGTTATTACATAATTTTTTTTTTGTTAAATTATTGTTTTGTTGGGCCAAGTTTAATATTTCGCGTCTTCCTCCAAATTTTTGAAAACAAAAACATAAAAAAAATGGATTGCTCTATTCTAGTTATTTTTTTAAGCATACCTTTTAAGCGTACACAGTTTTTTGTTATACATTTTTAAACCAAATTATATTTATTTATAAAAAAAACTCCGTTTTTCAGATATTTAAAAAAAATAATTATTTTTATAATCTTGGTTGAAAAACCCAAAATTTTTTTTTTTGTGGAGACACCCCAATGTACACGTTTATAATTTTTTAAGTTGAACCCAAGCTGTTTTTAAATAATTTTTTTCAGTACACAAAAACATAAAATTTAAACGTACAAATTACGCCAGTCGTTAATATGAAATAAAAATATGTTGCGATGTTCCATTTTATGAAAATTAATATTTAGTGTACTTTTATTTTAATTTGCTGCATTGAATTAAAAAAGGGAATAATAACTTGTGATAGATTTTTGGTAGTATTGTTTAGGCAACTTGCAAAATTAATTTCTACGGCGGTAACCCTACTTATGGCTTATATGCCCCTACATGGCATTGCCGAGCAGTTTGGGCAAAAATTAGTCTCTAATGCAAGCGGATTTCCAAAATAATTTTCTTTATGTAATTTATTTATGATGACAACAATGCGCAGTTTAGTTATCAGCGCTAAGTAAATTATAAGCAAATATGAAATTGCCGTTAATTGAAAAGAGATGAAATGTCACACAAACAAAGGAAAAATACCCATTTTTTGCCCATGACCTGAACAAAAATGAGTACTTTTGCAAAGCACTTTTGCTAATTTAATCATAATGATAATATGAGCACTTATATGATGTTCAGCTGTCTTGCAGGGGTACGACACAAATACACTCATCATTTTACATGCAAACTTGTATGATTTGTACTTTCAAATGCAGGCCAAACAATTATGTATGTATCACGGTGTACTGAATACTGAAGGTGACGCCTTTAGAAGTACCGCTACTTTGGTTTTGCCGGGTTTGACAATTCTCAACTTCAACTAGACAAAGCTTTTTTCACAAATTAAGAAAAAGAGACACTTTTTTTAGTATTTTGCGAATTTATTTATTAAATGTCTGCCTATAAATTCATACTTTTACACTTTAGAACAATTAGAACACGTTTTCAATGAAATATTGGAAGTTGTTCAATTTTCTCTCTCCCGTATTCTTGTTTACTAAAGGCGAGATCTGTCATTTCACCGCGGGAAGGCGCAATCTTGTATTCTATCATTCTTGTGTATGTATATTCTTTTTCGAAGTGCCCCATGTCAGTTGAAAATAAAAACCATTTACAAATACGGCGAACCCTGTTTTGTGAGCATTTCACTCTTAGAACAAATATCCAGCATGCATTTTAATTTAGGTAAGTCTGTGTATCGACACAAGAGCACCAAATTCACTTTGATCTCATTGATGGCTTCACCGGCAATTGAACAACAACGCCCGTAATACAACAAACGCTTCGCTCGATTGCCTTTGCTCAAAATAATTGGGTAAGTTCTTTAGTAAACAGCTGTAAGAAGAATAACGAAATTTTCAAATACACTCATATACTTACTGTATATATTTATTTATAATTCTGCACTTGCTTCATTACAAAGATATTTGCATAGTCTAGACAGCGCTTGGTTTTAATTTACATTTGTAATTATTAAGTTAATTTTTTTGTTTTTGGATTGTCACTTACACATGAATGTAAGTGTGCAAGTACATACGAGTATAATATGTGCATCTTAATTTTTTTCTTCAGTTTTTTAAGCTTATATTTTCGAAATTTTTTAGAGCATATGTGTGCATTAAAATTTTTGATACTAATCCAAATTATTGCCGGTATTCAGTGCCAGTTCTATTCACTAAATTTGAGACCTTCAATTAGAGACATTTTATTGTAACTTGAGGCGATTGCGGTATACAATAAGCGACAGTTTCAAAAACTTTCACCAGAGACTGTGGTGAAGAGCAGTAGAGCCAATCAGCTGATAGTATGTTACAGCTAGAGATGGGTAATGAATGTGTATTAATCGATTCCTTTATTTCTCTTTAAAAATTAAAAACAAATATGATCATTGTAAAATTAACATTGAAATTGGCTGTTAAAAGTTCTTAAATATTACTGAATTTTTTTTTTTAAAGATTACTTAAAATATGTTTAAAAATTAAAGCTGTCGGCAATCGATAAATACGGCAACCCATCTATATGTAAAGTATATTCGATCAAAATGGCAGAACAAGATACATAAGTAAATGAAAACAAATATTTTTTTCATATTACGTAGTATATTGAAAATTAAAACTATTATTTTTTTGTACAGATTTACGCAAAACATCGCGAACGACCAAGGAGCAGATCGAGTACTACTTCGTATTCGCGTTTTTTCAAAACGTTACTTAATTTCTTTGGTTTTTTTCCTGATGCTCTTCGGCAAATTCATTCATATTACGAATGCTCAGATTTTTTATATATTTATAAAAATACCATCATCCTGGAATGTCCGAACCCTAAATAGGGAAGAAGCCGCTGCCCGACCGGTTAATGTCCAGAAATGGTGAGAGACTTCACCACCAGGTACTGCCATTCATTCTGATGCACGAGCGTCTCGCCATGATTCCAATTATAGCGAGACGATCATAGATCACTTCTACGAGCGCCTAAAATGCCACGACAAAACCTCCGCGACCAGACTGACACTGATCGATTTTGTTGGAGTCCGAATCGTGGTAGTCTGTAGCACTAGTTTTGAGTATAGAAAGCCTCACCTGGCTGCGTGTCTGTCTTCAGAGTGAAAAACTTGGAATCAAATCAATCATATTACGTTAGACGAGAAGCATGTTTCCAGTTTATTACACGTGCGCACACTCAGAGAACCGAACATTGACTCGGCTCATACGCCTCTGTGCAAGAAAGAATGTGCATCTGAAGCTGACATCGCAACGGATAGCTACTAACTTCTCACAATAGCTTACTAAGTTCACTTATAAACAGATATTCGGGTGCACATTTCTTGATCTCCAGTTTCTACGTACCGACGCTGAAAAATGCATTGGTTTTCAGCGAGCACGAAATGATGTCGAATTCAGCACCACAATTGAAAGTAAATATCCAGGCCTCACGATCAAGCGGCAATCTGGAATTGAGAAAGGAAAAATACGTATTATTAGCAGAAAAGGGAGTTCAAAATACGTGAGAGCGAAGTTTGAATATCTATACCGCGGCTACACAACAAAAAAATCGCTGGCGCTGATGAATAACCAGCTGAGGTATTCAAGCATAGTGGCGAAGACGTGGTAAGGTGCATGCTAATTTAAAGTTCTAATTTCATATTTTATGGGTATATTATCTTTGGTAAATTATTTAGATACATGTTATCTCAAATATGTCGCGTGGTATTTCAAAAATATTAAAAAAAATATTTGTTTATTTTTAATAATAATTTCGTCAATTTCATTGTATCAAAATTTATTTTATTTTATTTAGCGATATGTCGAAAACTAAACGCATAACAGGAAATACAAATTTTCGAAGTCAGCGGCCAATTTTTTACCGGAACCCTGGTTTATTTTTTGCTAAAATAATTCGTGATCACATCAAATCGGATTGTTTAGTGTACAACCGACCACAGTAGTAGAAATTGCTAAAGTAGATCTACATTTCTAGATCAAATTTTATCAATATTTCGATTATTATTGGATTTAAAATTTTTCGATCATAATAAATTTGTCGGTTATACCAATAAGAGTAACAACACAATAATGTGATTTATATTTTATGAGTGCAAAAATAAAATTCACTAAATATATAGCAAATATGAAACAAAAACTTTAAATCTAAGAATAACGGTTATTTTTTATCGAAAAAATTAAATATCAAATTTGATCAAAAAAATTAAAATTAAAAAGAGTTGATTAAATTTGGTCAAAGAAATAAAAATCACATAATAACGATTATACCAAAAAACTTTCTAAATAAAAATATGGTCAGATTTACATATGACATAAGAATTAAGCCGATATATTCGAGTTTTGTCTTGAACGAATTCTTCCCAATGATTTGTTTATCTGAAAAAATTAAAGTAACGATTACTTTCGGCACCTAATTTAAGGCGATAATTTAAACTTCCACTTTTCATGCACCCTAATGTGCATTATATGCATAAAATCAACAATAGCAAATCACTTTCCACTCGAAATCACACGCTCACATGAAATGCACCACACATTCTAGTACCCCACCATGATTTTTGCAACTTCAACGAACTGCAATCAACTTATTTGTAGTAGTAGTTAGTAAGTACCGTTTCACCACAGGATCGGGTGTACACTATGGTTATTCACTTGGATGAGCAATGATTTGATTCCATCCACTTGTGTGCAACGCACATATGGCGGTGCAGTTATGACCACAAAATTTAGTATTTAACACTCACGGACTCTTCATTTTGTTCAATCGAGTGGTTAATGAGCTTCTATTCAACTCAAATTTTTGGTAACATATTTTTGATATATGTAACTGGAACGAATAATTTGACTGTTTTATCTTAAAACGCGTTTTAATTGTTTCTATGAACAAAAAAATATATAAGGTACAATAATTTGATACAAGAGTGCAGTTTATTCACATGTGGCGGTTTTGTAACATTCTGATAGAATCCAGATAATTATATACTACGTATATATGCAAAATTATTGGAAAATACTAGAGGGGACGATAACTGAAGTAGGGGTATCTTATCTTTACTCAAGACAGATTGGTACTGAAACGTAGCCAAATCATACAATAAACATAATAATACTTATGACAAATGTTTGAAGTAGCATATATTTTAATAATTACAAAAACAAATTTGTTAGATTGTATAAATATTTGATTACGACCTATAACAACTACGACATTTATTAAACTTTCAACTCATGAATATTTTCCTCTACAGACGTCCAAATATTTTTACAGATCTTACTATAAAAATGTTAGGAATATTGAATGTACTCACTTATTAGTGGAAATTAGTAATACCTACAAATGTATATCCAATAGAAAGTAGTTTAAAAAGAGGAAAAAAGTCATGCCTTAAGTCTCCGCATCATATGCCATACTTGGGTAAATAATTGTTTTATTTTATTTCGACTATTGAATGACAGATGGCGCTGATCAAATATTAATTCAGAGAAGCCACTGGCCATAGGGAATATGTATTAGCTGAGGGAAAATATGATTGCAAATAATGTGGATCTGATTCTTTATACCTAATCCTATTAATGTAAAACTTGTTGTTTGAAAATTTGGCTGCCACCTGGTAAAAAAGTTATAGTCACTTAAATAAATAAGTTAAATCACAACTTGCTATGTGGCGCCCATTATACGACCGGTCACCATAGAATCAATTTTTAAAGGGAGTTGTCACCTTGTTAAATGGTTAAATTTAATGAAAACAATGAGTGAAATTAAATATTGCAGTGCAGGTATTAAACGAAAGAATTTTAATAAAATTTTCGTTCCCAAATTGGTTTGAATGAAGGTTGCCACCTTTATTAAATTTAATTAAGTTTAATGAAATTTTGCAAAACAAGTGCAAACTAAAAGTTTTAAGTAACTTTAATTTCATAACAAAA
Organism: Anomoia purmunda; assembly: GCA_951828415.1. Classification (NCBI taxonomy): domain Eukaryota; kingdom Metazoa; phylum Arthropoda; class Insecta; order Diptera; family Tephritidae; genus Anomoia; species Anomoia purmunda. The sequence continues at coordinate 43,935,158 of OX639995.1, forward strand.
TTTGGGGAAGATTGCCTCCTATTTAAAAAACTAAATGAAATTATAATTTGTTAAATCAAATACTGAAATATAGGTCGGCTCAGTTTGAGATTATACCTGCTTAAAAAATCAAATGAAATTAAATTATTAAGCTAAAGGAAATATTAAATACACAATATGATTGAAAGAAAGTATGCTTATGAAAACGTAATTATAAAAACGTTTCTAAATAATGTTGCCACCTGTTTAAAAAACTTTGTTTAATTAAATTTCTAAGCTTACTGAAATATTACATTGTTGGTCTGAAACGAAAGCGTTTTCACGAAAACATTTTTGCAAAAAGGTTGCCACATTTTAAATAACGTTGATTCAATTTAATTGGCAAGGTAACTGAAATTCAGCTTTATAGGATGAATTAACCACAGCAATATTGGTTTGAACAGATAGAAGTTTAGAAAACCTTAGTCCCGAAATAGTTTTGAGGGCTGACCGAGAGTTCGCAGTTCACAAAAGACTTGTAAATTTTCCAAAATTCAAGAATTTTTTTGTAATTAAACAAAGTATGATACAATTAAATTGATATGCACAACATGAATTTATTAAGACAAATTAATGATTGGAATTGCGAGCGATCATAGCAATTTTTTTTTCAATATTTACATTGATTTTAACACTAAGTCGTTTTTGTAAATTTTTTTATAAAACTTTATTTTGTTCTATAACATAAACATATTATTGATTTAAACACAGCGAACGACTATAATTATTTGTTCTATATAGAAAATGCATAACTTATATTAAATTTCATTGTTTTTAAAAACACAATTGTTTCGAGGAATATTTAATTTTTTTTTTTGTATATTTTATACATAAGACATATTCATATAAAAATTAAAGAATTTATTTTTAGTATTTTTTAGTTAAAATTGCTCACACCAATCTTCCTTTGCTCTAGAAAACTTTATTGGGTATGATTTTCAATGATGTCATGTCAGCTGTTTTGAAGCTGATCTATAATTTATATTTTTACTATTTAGTTTAAATTATATCAAAAAATTAAATTATTTTTATGCAAGCTAATTTTATTCTAAAATAATTATTTAAAGATAATTAAAATTATTTATTTAGTTTTAATCTATGTTAGTTTATCGTGCAATTTTAAGTATTAAACAGTAATTTATATTTTTTCATATATTCTACAGTATTATTATTTATTTATTTTGGTTATGTTTTCAATCATATCCATACAGTTATTGTTGGTTTGAGTATCATGTAAATACACAAAATTAATATCCTAGAATATGCATTGAACGCCAACACGAGTTTTCTATAAATTAACTAATTGGTTTCACTCTCCATTTATTCAGTGTCACTATCAATATTTTAATTTTTTTTAATAATTTTTTTATACCACTTGAAGCCTTGTAATCGAACAATATCATTGCAATACGTTCGTTTTGATTAACAGCACACATTAATGATTACATTTTATATTATAGTAATATTAGCGTTATTGTTTTTTTTTACAGTTCTAGTTATAATCATGAATATTTTTTTTTAATTTGATTATTAATCTTAATAAGGCGCTTAACAATCGAATAACAGAATTAAATAAAAGGGTAGGTTAAAACCTTAAAAAAAGCTCAGTTAATTGGAATTCCTTTCATATCATATTCTATATGCTGGAAGTTTTCGCGGATTAAACAAATTTGTTAGCATAATATTTTAGTTTGAATATTGGCTATTGTTCAAATTTTAACTAAACAAAAATCATACTGAAAAGGGAATAGTACTTCCCCCACACAGAATCCTTGAAATGTGGAAATATTTTTTAATAACTTAATTATAACACAGTACGACAAAATCAAATTTTTTTGGTACACATGTTAAATGTTAACAGAATATGAAAATAGGCTTAAAATAAAGAAATACGGCGGAGGTTCTCAAAAAAAAAAAAAAATCTAAAATTAAATGTTAATAAAATAAAAGTATTACATTAGAAGTGAACCAACACGGTCCTTTGAAGCTTAACAATCGATTTTCTCAAAATTCTGACGTGCTACAGCAAAACGCCGATACACGTATTTATTTATTTTCAGCCTATTTCATATTCTGTTAACATTTAACATGTGTATCAACCACTGTCGTACTGTGTAATAATTATTTTCTGAGTTTTAGTTGTGACTGAGAAATTATTTGATATGGCTTATCGCTAAAAAAAAATATTTTTATTTGCTGAAGCAAAGAATTTATTAAAAAAATATTATTAAAACATAATTTTTTACATAAAACATATAATCGTCACAGTCGGTGATAGTTTTCAATAGGATATGGTTTTTATTTATTTAATTTTTCAATTTTCGTTTTTTAAAATCTATTATACTTAGATGGCTAGATTTCTATGGATAAAAATCGGAATTTATTCAAGGTATCGGAAAATCGAAAATTAAAAAATATAATTTGCTTAAATTTAATATGTAGAATGAAGTTGCACAAGCAAATACACGGAATAAAAGAAAATTTATAACAGACGTGGCACCACCCACTTTCGAACAATCAGGTATATGTCAAAAACTATGACACCAAACTCCACCAAATTTGGTGCACACATTGAATTTTAATAACTATACAAAGTAATTTGCTCAAATTTGATAGACAAGATTTGGTTTGAGAATGTAATACATGGAATCATAAATGTTGGGAATGGCCATGGTATCGCCCACCTTAAAGCAAAGTTTCGGAGGTATACCTAAATTTTTTTTTTCAAATTCTACCACAATACGCACACTTCTCATTTATAGTCAGAAATCACAATTTCGAAAATGATAGAAATCAGACTAAAACCACGCTCACCTCTCATTTAACGGTAATTTGCAAGAAATGAAAATATTCAATATTTTACTAATTATTTTAAATTTGGTATTACGAATTTAATTGGGGATAGAAATAACGAAATTCATACTAATTTTCCTTTTTTATTTAAATCAATAAACGTCGTTTAAGATCTAAAAATTTCATTATACTAGTAAACCTGGCTTGCCTAGATGCACCAATAAAGACATACTTTTGTTAGATATTGAATATTGCTTTTGTGTTTAAAATATACTTTATACCTTGGTATAAAGAAAATATGTATATATCGAATATCAAATATCTTCGTCATATAGCCATAAAGATACTGTGAATAGTAGTTATATCTTAAATGGAGGCATGAGTCCGTCTTTTTCCCCAACAAAAAATATTTAGCCTCATGTATTGGATCCATATATAAACTATGCATCAAATAGTTGTGGAGTTGCAAAGAATTTGACTTTTTTATTTTGTAGTGCGTGGCACCGTCATTTTCTAAATATAATTCGTCTGCACCGAATAGTTGCGAATATTAAACGAATTGAAATTGTCTCTTCTCTTCGTCGTATATATACATATGTATGTACCTCACATTCAGCCCGCAGACCTCATGCTGTAAAAATTTCGTAAAGATCGGATGAGTAATTTGTACGCCTATAAAGGGCTTACATTCATTTTTATATATAAAGTTAACTTTGAAATAAAAACCTGAACCGGTTGAATCCGAACTTAGACTCTTCTATACTTTTGACGCCCGAGCGCAGTAGCGCACAAGGTTTTATAAGCCACGCTTTGCATTTCAACTGAGTAAGAAACCTTTCAAAAATAATGTAAGCCGCGATATTCTTAGTAATGACATTTGTAACCAGATAGTCATAATTTTTGAGAATTTTCATCTATATCTAAAGTCTACTGAGAATAGAATAGAAAAGTTCCTTAAGGAAAGCAATTTTAGATCGGTGTTAGCTCTAGAATTTTCTACTACCCCTACAGGGTCGCAAATTGGCTGAGCGTTTTAAAATGTGGATAGTAATATGGTTAACGCAATTAATTATGAAAGGGTTCACATTTACCAACATAGTATTTGCATTACTGTCTTTAATTAAATCCGCCTATTTTAATTTTAAGAATAGCATTACTGTATACTTATACTAGAAAAAAGATATAATTATAAATATGTATATTTTACAAGTATAGTACAGAAATCTTTAATATAAAAATATTAAATATGTACAATTAAAGAAATATTTTAAATATAAAATTTTTATATAGCGAATAGAGCAATACTTTCATAAGCATTTAAATGTACCTAGACACATACATTAAAAGCATACAAATTTATTTTAGTTTTTATTTAAATAAAAAAAGTCATTTAGTTTTTCAAAATAAAGATTTTTAGATTCTGGTTGCATAAAACAAGCACGGTTTATTTGAAATATAACTAGCACCGGGTAATTAAAGTTGAATTGTAACCGAACTTAAACTCTTTATTACTTGGTTTTTTAAATAATTTTATATTCAAGTCTCTACTTCACAAACGCGAACTGGCCGCCAGGTTTATAGGTTTGTGTTTAAGATTTTCAAAAATACCTTCGTATTTACATTTGCCGTTTTGATGAAAACAACTAAAGCTCAACTCCGGTTAATATTAATTACAAAAAAGTATATTAATTTAATGAATAGTTTCGCTAATAACGCTATTCTCTACATGTATTATGAATAACTTGCAGCTTTTATTGAAAACAAACTATTGGAATTCCTAAACCGACTTTAATTTCATAAGCAAACAGAAATAGTATTTGAATTTTGTCATTCAAGCATAATAAAAGTCCAAGGACAAAATCACCCTGCAACATCTCTCGAACAGCAATTTCTTTTGTCTTTATGTGACTTCTATTAGTCTGCAGTCATTATGCTTTTAAAACTAGTTTTGAATCAAATTACAAGAATTAAATTTCACGACACCCTAAAAGCATGGCTACATACTTTCAACGAAAAACATGCTGCGACAGAAAATTCCACTTAGCAAATTGCTTTAACGGTTGCAACTCTATTCCATAGATAGCAACATTTATACAGAAATGCAGACACTACTTACTACATCGAGTATATAGTGCATCATAGTAAATGTAAATATGTAAATATTATTTGAACTCAACCAAGTGACAACTAGTTAGTGTAGTTATCTATTAACAGCACCCTTGATAGTTGCTAGTTAGAAAAGTAGACGAACCCTCTACCAAACAAGTGGACAAAAATTGAGCAGTAGCTGTCTCCGACACTTCCTTCGAATGATTACTGGCGTAGCAAAAGTTGAAAGTAAAACTTTCTATATAATGCGATTTCGGTTTTCTTTCTTTATTTTTGTTTTTTTGCTGTAACATTTGTTATTGGTTTTATATCAAAACAACAAGCTGATGACTTTCAACGTTCATTCGCTAGCTTTGCGCCATCATTGCACCAAAGCTAATAGGACGGTTATAACCCACTCTACTGAGGCTGTACTTAGTGCGTGTAGTTTCAAGAAATCCCTGCAACACTATAACAATATGTAGTTCGATTCGTAACTGATGGCGTAATAGACTGGGAGACATGCAACAGAATAATCCAAAAAAAAAAAATAAAACAAAAACAATCAGAAGCCACGATAGATAATAAATAACACCAACAGTAAATGTAATGAGAGTAGAGAACAAAAAAAACTGCAAAGAAATTGAAAAATAACAAAGTGAAGGAGGAACTGCGAAGTTAAATAATGAACTGAAGTGCATCATAAAAGTTAACTTAAAGTTTGCCTGATAGTAAAACTAAAAGCATAACATCTGAGAGCGGCTGGGGTGTGTTGCTTGCGGATATTGAATCAAAGCGACAACAAGACAACACGTATTTATTATCTACATACAAAGCTATTTTGTTGGTTAATATACCAGACGTGCGCTGCTAACGCTTTAAAAAAAGCCATTGAAAATATAAAATTTGATTCAAAAGAAAATGATTCGCAGGCATTTCTAATAAAAATACGTTCTGCATCATTTAAATTTTTTTTTTTTAATTATACCTGATGTTATGGTCCCATGAAAATATATGCAGCAGTTTCGAAGATTGGTGAGTTCAAAGAAACAAACAGACAGACATAAATTCTAAAAAATGCCCAAATGTATTATTTTAAATAAATTTTCAATTTACAATGACTTTTCCGCAGTTGTATTAGAGTGTAGAATATTAAGGTGGGTAAATTAAAACGTTCAAAGCATAATCTGGTATTCTGGCAATTCTGGTAATATGGATCGTACCAAGTATTTTTACCTAACGAACCATACCTCTGAAATGAAACTACTAAAAATTCGATCTATTTACATAGTATAATTGCAATAAAAAAAAGAAAATAATAATTAAGAAAAAATAAAAAGTAAAATAATAATAAAAAATAAATAAATAATAAATAATAAATAGATCGACCTTTCAGTATTTTTTTAATATAAGATATACAAAAGTTCATTATGCCAAAAAAAAAAAATAAATCCAAGTTTTAAACTTTGTGTAAATTTGAGAAAAATTCAACAAATTTGTATCAAAAGTTCAAACTTTTCAATCCGATTTTTTAGAATTTTTTGTATGCAGCTTTATAGCGCATTTAATTTCGATTGTTGTATTGATTGTTTTAAATTTTTTTGCTAATGATGTTGCTCATTTTTTCCAAATAACTTATGCACAGATTTTTTGATGGAAATCTGTTGGATTTTATTAAAATTTTTACAAAGTTTGAAGATTGAATTTATACAACTTTTCTTTTAGAATACAATATATTTTTTTTTTACTTAGTAAGTAATACAAAACTGGCCGACCCTTGTGAAAAAGTTCCTTTCGCACTATAGACAAATGGCTTAACGTACTTTACAAATAGTAATCTAACGGAGTGAAATCGCATGACCTTCATGCCCAATTGATAGGCTAAATTCTCGGCATGATTTGTTCATCAAAAGTTCGTCCCACTAAAGTAATGGGTTCACGCTCTGTATGGCTCGTTACACCCTCTTGATGGTATAATTTGGTATTGACGTGGAAAGCGAAAAAGTCGCAAATCATTTGCCTGTAGCGCTCACCGTTGGGATTTATGTTGGCTCCATCTTAAGTTTATAGATCAATGATGCCTTCACGATGCAAACCACACCAGGCAGTAACCTTTTGTAGTTGTTAGAAAGCCTTAAGAGCTTCTTCCATATTGTTTGTTCTCCAATTACGGCAAAATGTTTATTTGCATGACCGTTAAACCAGAAATGTGCCTCATCTCTAAAATGGTTGAACGTAAAGGGTGATCTGCAAGTTGGCCGTACAGAAATTGCGCTTTGGCGGTAGCCTTTGAATGATAATTTGGCAAGTAGATAGATAAATAGCTAAATACTATGGAAAAACAGAAAAAACAGAAACGAAACTTAAAATGTCGTTCAGATTTCTGCGCAGCACGCTTCCAACCTTGATTTCCCAGTATAACTTTGGCTACCCTAATGAATGCTAGAAAGTCATTGGTAGGCAGTTTCCAACTCATTGGTTTCAGTAGGCATGCCCAGCCGTTGTCTGCCAACAGAGTGCTCCGAAGCCGGAGAGAAAAATGATTCCCATAAGAACACCTCGGAGAAGCGTTACGAATATGTAGTGAAAAGGGAGTTGCAACAGCACTAAGGAGTCATTTTCAAAAAATCGTTCACTAATAGAGGAGCCTGCACAGAGTCTTTGCGGATCCTCTGAGTGACCCTTCTGGAACACCTTTGTCATTTAAGATATCCTATATGCACACCATATATATTAAGATAGTTCTTTTTTCCAGTGGATATGAACCTTTGGGGTCCTTTACGTGCCGCACAGAGTGTCCTAATTGTGCACATTGCGGGCTATACGACTAAATATGTTTTTTGCAAATAAAAATCTTAACCCTTAACGACTGTGGGGCCAAAAAATCATGATTTAATTGATATTTTGGGATTTTTAACTTTTCGATCACATTTTATCGATATTTTGTGATTTTTACTTTATCGATCAAAAATAGTCGCTATTCTTGGATATTAATTTTCGCAATCATATTTTTTATCAATTTTATTTTTTCAACAAATAATAATCGTTGTTCTTGGATTGAAAATGTTTTCGATAATAAGATAATAAGCAAAGAAATGTGTAGGCGATGACAATAATAGCAACAACACTAAAATGATTTATGTTTTATGACAGAAAAAACAAAAATCAATCAAGTATGATCGGAGAAATTTCATCGAAAAAAATTAAAATAACAAAAAACGATCAAATTTGAACGAAAATGTTTAAACCACAAAATAATGATTACGCAATTATTTAAAACAAAACATCTTTTAAATGAATGTAAGATCATATTTGCATATGGCATAATGATTAGATGGATATATTCAAGTTTTGTTTGCAACGAATTCTTCCCAATGATTTTTCTATCCGAAAAATTCAAAACAACGATTAATTATGCTCCCTGCAATTATAACTTAAATCATTGACAGAGTAATGCCTTATGACTAGAATTTATGTATTGGATATATTACATTTTTATTTTTCATTTCAGTAAGTTTTCTTAGCGGACGATTTTAAATAAAAATATTGAACTTTTTCTTACTAGCGCTCTGAATTGCTTGTTAAAAAGTTGAAGGCAACGATTTTTCCAGCAACAAAATTGTAAATAGCCACTTGTTTCCTACCTCCCCTCCAAACCACAAAACAAGATTACCTGCAAAAGCTGTATTCACAGAAACGCAAATCATATATTGTAAAATAATACGCAATACTATGAACTGCAGTACAAAAGACGAAAAACAGCGAATCAAAAAGTTTGAAACTAAAAAAAAATACAAAATCAGAGATTCGCTTTAAATAAAAGTTAACTAAATACAAGATTTAACGAACATTGAATTACAGAACTTCAAAGTACTCACTTTCTTATTTATTATCTTTTTTTCGATAAGTATTAAGCAAAATTTTATTCTTCTGCAAAAGCAATAAAATTTTTCAAATGTGAAAATATTTTTTTTTTTTAATTTTAATATGCAATGAAGTATTCTTTATTATATAACATGTGAAACGGTTCTGTTGTTCAGAAAATTCCCATATCATTTACAAGGTCAAGTTAAGTAATCAGAATAAAGCGGAAATATGTAGTATTTCGTAGAACAACTCTGATCCTATACCGCCGACCATTTGGCATCCATCAGAGTAGATGGCTTTGGAGTACTTTCCATTCGTTCTGTCCTATTTTTCAGTCCATCCTTGATGAAGACTTCAGCTCAAAGTTTAGCTTGAAGTCTAAGGAAAGCTTGTCATCTCGAACTACCACCAATCTAACTCTCTGCTGAGCTTGATTGCACATAGAAGCCGTTTGTCGGGGCGTATGAGTAATCTCTTGAGATGTAATGAAAAATTACATATTTCCCACTAAATTGAGCTTTATATTTCTTGACATGATTTGCATTTAATATATTTTACTAAAATTATACATGCACAAGAAATTTGTAGTAAAATAAGTTAATTGAACACGCAAAAAATTGCAATACCAAATTGTACTAAATAAAAACTTGAAATTAAAACAAAACGACCTAATATTAGAAAATGATTAGGACAACTGAATTAGAAAAGCCCGAATTGACTTTACCCCGATTGTTCAAAATGAGCTTGTAAATTTCGTGCACAATGTAATTTTTTCTACAGTTTTTTAGACACATTTGTCATATTCTTTCGTATAATTTTCGGCCCAATATTTGTTTCATTAATTTTTTACTTCATTCTATTATCATTCATTAGACAATTTACATCCATATATCTTATCTCTCACTCTCCCTCTCTCTCTGACTCTCTCCCACTGACGCCTAAATGAATGCTTAATGCCGATAATTAATGTAAATTGGTAAGATAATATTAATCGTTGTGAAAAATTAGTTGCTTAATGTGCGCGGCAGCAAAATATTAATAACTCAAATGCATCTCTTTTGTTTGCTAAATAATACAACAACAACAAAAATACCCATAAAAACTCGTAACTCACCAGTTACCTGTTCGCATTATACCGCAGCAAAAAACAAAAAAACCCTCGTTTGACGCGTCGTATACGTAATATTAATTGCGATTTAAACGCCAGAAAAAGTGCAAACGAAAAAACACAAGGCACAAGATAAAAACACACCCACAAGTTTTGGGTCAAAATAAAGCGGCGAATATAAAAGAGGTGGCATTTCGGAGATGCACAGATTTCGTGTATTAACAAATTAACGGGTGGTGGCTTTATTAAACAATAAAAACTGCAAAACACAGCAAAAACTGGGGAAAAGGACTTTGTGCCAATTCAGCTGTATCCTTTGGAAAATGTTTATGTATTTACATACATAAGTGATTATAATAAAATTTTAATTAATAATCTGTATATTTAGGCAGCGTTTTTTTGTCCGTACTGCTTGCGCGAGCACAGCTTACAACGCAACGAGCCAGACGATAATAAATACTTAAAAATTAAATGATATCACCAATGAACCAGCTAACTGTGAATGCTCATCGGCTTCAATGGCCACGCTACTTTTTCTACGTCATTTAATCCGTTTGCCCTTCTGGGACAATGCACATAAAAGTTGTGCCACTTTTTTTTAGCCAAATAATTGACCACAAAGCATTCAAATAAAGGCTAGACGCTCATTTTACTGATAAATTATAATATACCGTTATTCATAAAACCAATAGGTTTTAAATTTTTTCGCACAACCGCCGCACAATGGGGCAGCAGACCAGAAAAGTTGGCAAAAACTAATTTTTTTAAATTTTTTCACAGCAATAAGTGCAGTTTGATTTTTGTGCATTTTCTATTCACAATTTGAATATATATTTTCCAGTCGCTAAGTACTTATAATTTAACAACTTGAATTATGGAACCGTCAACATCGGGTATTTATACAAATTCATTTATATTCACTTTGTGAGTAATTGTGATTTTCACATTTTGGTCGATTTTTTTCGGAAACCTACCTTAGCAAGTTTATTTTCCTACAGTTTAAGTTTTTAAAATTGGAAAATTTAGTGAGCCCGGCATGATCGGCCGGAATTTTTTTAATTATGCTGTAATGTACTTAATTGAAAAAAAAAGTTTGCATTCATGTATGTGCCTATGTACTACCTTTTGATGTAGTTTAGTTTGAAGATAACGGGTTTTTTTACTTTGTCTTGATTATATGTTTGTCAAACGTCAACTACAAGTACAAATGCGAACTGTATTAATCTATATAACTTTAGTTGTGTCAAACGTCAAATAGAAACCAGTGTTGGCATACTATCTTAATTTTATAATCTTTTAGCGGTTGAGTTAACTTTTCATTTCAGGTGTTAGTTCAAAAACATTTTTTGTCAATCGTAGGGAACTCATTGAAATAATATTTTCTTGTGAAAAAATCACAACTGATGAAAAATTTATTTTTTTTTTAAATGAATTGGAAAAACAAAAAAATTTTCAGCAAGTGCCTAAAGAAGAATTGAATAAAACATTGAACCGCCTGAAGTCTGAATTTGGAATAAATCGCACCGATAAAAAGATGTTTTTAATGAAATTAATAAAACGTGGCTGAATTGCTCAATTTGTTTTATAAAAAATTCAAGCCGAAAAGGTGGTGAGAGATCTTTTGAAGAAAGCTCAGAGCGTACTAAACGAATGAAAACCAAAGATTTGAGGGAATCTACGCCAGTTGATATCCTGAGTTATGCTACTCAAATGAAATTAAGGGAATCGGGTAAAGTGAAGGCATCAAAACTTTTGACGAAAGGCTTATCTCAGAATTATAATAGCGCAAATATGTGCTCAAAAACTTCATCAGGCCATTATGAAAGTATTTGTTTTTCAGGTGAAGATGCTTTGGCTGTGGTGGTAGATGCCAAGTTGGCAAGGAATCAGTACAATATAATAAGATTGGCTGCTCGGGAGAAATTTCCTTCCTATAAAGTAATACAGGAGGAAAAAAAGAAATGTTATCCTTTCAAAGAACACATCAAGGCAACTAATACGCTTGTCTGAACAACTTTACAACCCTTACTGGACCACACAATATGTCGTCTGATTATTGCACAAAGGACTGTAATAGATTCCATTCCCGCAAAGGATTTACACAAATTGCGTATGTATACAAAGTGGGGATTCGATGGTAGCTCAGGCCTTAGCTCATATAAGCAAGTATCCCATGGTATTGAAGCTTCTGATCCTGCTATTTTCATAACTAGTATTGTGCTTATTCGTATTGTGTTGGGTGAAAAAGTGGTTTGGCCTTTGAAAATTGAATTTATTAAGGAATCCTCTGAAGTTTCAATAGCGGAGAAAAACAGAGTTACTGAAGAGATTGGAAATATTAAAAAATCTAAAACGATATGTGATGGAAAATCTATTGAAGTTGAGCACGCTTTAATTTTTGATATGGTTGATGGGAAAGTTTGTAATGCGATAACCCAGACGACATCCACTCAAAAGTGCTACATTTGTAGTGCAACCTCAAAAGATTTTAACAATATTGACGAAATGGTGAAAGGAGAAATACAAAGAGATAACTTAAGCTTAGGACTATCAATTTCAAAATTTCAAATTCTTTGAGTGTCTTTTGCATCTGGCTTATAAACTGCCAGTAGAAAAATGGCAAGTTCGAAATGACTTGGATAAAAATATTGTTGCTGAAAATAAAAAACGAATACAAAACGAATTTAAAAAACGCTGCGGTTCTAATGATGGCAACACTGCGCGACGATTCTTTAGGGAGGCAGAGGTTTCGGCCGAAATTACAAAATTGGATTTAGCGTTGATTAAAAGATTGCACAATATATTAATAACTGTAGACAGCGAACTTGAAATAAATGTTGAAAAGTTCAAGAAATATTCCCATGTCACTGCTAGGTACTTTGTGGATAAATACCCTTGGTACCGTATGCCTCCAACAATGCATAAGTTTTTAATACATGGCCCCGAAATAATTCCTCACGCTTTACTACCAATCGGCCAATTATCGGAAGAAGCACAAGAGGCTTGCAACAAGAATTTCAAAAGATATCGCGAACACCATTCAAGAAAATGCGGCCGTGTGGAAACTAATATTGACATATTCAATTCATTTATGCTAAGGTCGGATCCGGTAATAAGTTCAAAGAGAAAATTTAAAAGAACTAATAACCAAAAGTTACCAACTGAAGTATTGGAATTATTGATATGTCCACTTATTCCTAATAACGATGAAGAATATGATGATATTTGCGATGATGACGGTCAACAAAATGAAAATGTCTCTAGTGATGAAAGTAGCAATAGCAACTAAACACTTCCTAACTTACTTTCAAATAATTAGATTATTTTGGTAAATAATTACCTTTGTATTGTTTAAATTCTTTTTATAGTTTAATTTTTATTATTAAAATAAAATAAAAGAAAAAAATCCAGTCGCCACCAATCACTATATGAATGGTTCAGGTAAATCTTATAAAGTCTAATAACTTCGGTTGTAAGCGCAATATTCTGAAATTTGGTGCACATACTTACTTTAGTAAGAGGAATCAGTGTGCTAATTTTCAACTTCCTAGCTTAAGCCGTTTAGTTGATGCCAACTTTTAGGTCATTCTGCCCCACTGTGCGCCGTTATCAGCTCTCTTTTTTATCAATAATCGTTCTTTTTCGTAGCTCGTTCTCTACATCAACCCAAATATTTTCTATGGGACTTACGTCTGGATTCTGGAAAGAGTGTGAGTGTACGGATTTCGTATTATAGAGCAACTTTATCTTCACACGTAGCTTTTTTAGCTCTTGCGAAATATCCACCGAAGATATTTTTAGATTTTTTTTAGCCTATCTCAAATCTCATTTAGTTAGTTCTGGTGCACTTTTGAAGAACTTCCGCATTTGGCTCATTCGTAGAGCCATTTTTTTAAATACTTGTATTATATTCAACACCGTGTATAGCAGTTTTGTTTTCTTTATAGCATTTCACTATCCGGCCCTTCAATTCCTTCGAGGCTTATTTTACTCGGATTTTTGGTTCACAAGACTCACACGAATTATATTGCACGGGACATTTTCATAAATATAAATTGCTTTCCAATTGCAAATGACAAATTTCGCAGCTTAGCGTGATATATGTACATAAAAGCCACAGTAACCCCAGTGGTTTTTTTTATTAATACACCTTCTAAGAAATATTTTTATTGAGTTGCAAACACGAAAATTTGCTCTTTGTATTCTTTTAATTTCGCTCAGCAAAATCTTTTTATCTCTGGAGATATTTACGTGCAAAGAAGAAATGAGCGAGCATCCCAGTGGTTTTTTTTTTTGCTTAATTTCAAATTGGTTTACGTGGTATTCAACTTAGCTAATTTTATTTAACGCTTTATCATTCGTGTTTACATTCGAGACAATCTCGTTGTTCATTTCGCATCTTTGTCGTTTGACTTTGCATTTATCTGAATAGCCTTTGCATTTATCAAGTGGACAAAACATGACAAGCTGCAACAAGTAGATAATAAAAATATAAAAGATGCAAGAATTTGTTTTTGCAGACAACGGTCATCTGAGAATTAATGAAAAACGCTTAATATACATTTTTATTTTATGCAACGCATAGGGGTTTAGCTCTTTGAAATGTCATGCTATTTTCAAACGCAGATTATCTGACGAAGGCTAGGTCCGCAAGCAGCAAATCAATTTGGTTCCCACCCTCGGCTTGTTTTAAATAGACTGAAAACAATCACACCCAAAACAAGTAAAGAAGAGAAACTGAAAGTTTTAATAAACAGTACATGTTGTATGCAATAAAACCAGTTAATATTATTATTTTTAATAAGAAAAATGTAAACGACTTTTATTTATTTAAATACATAAAAATAATTATTACGCTTTTAACATACTAAGCCTATTTTCTACTTTTACGCATTTCTCTCTGTACCTAAATTCTTCGTATCAAATTTTAGCAAATTTGCTCCGTGGTTTAATAAAATATTGAGAATTTTGATTCCTTGTAATATGAAACGTGCGTGTGGCTTTCCCCCCAGATTCTATATATCCGAAATTGTGATTACTGAGTTGAAATGAAAATGTGTGAAACTACCTTTTATAGTAACCACAATGTCGATTTTTTTATAATAATATTCTCAATGCTCGGTCGGTCGGACAGAGAGACAGAAAGACAGACATGGCTTAAGGGGGAAGTAAATTTAGAGATCGAAAAAAAGATATTTTTTGCAGTTAATTTGTAGGGAAATGAAGACAGCTCTTTTCAAATAAGTACACTATTTATGTAGAGTGATATCTGAGGTCAAAAAAAAAAGTTTTTACAAAAGAGAAAATTAATAATAAACTTTTTAATGATCTTGTAAGCCATGTTGCTCCTGCCGTCGTAAATTGCGTAAGCGATGCTGGTTGCTACTTTCATCTGATATCAACAAACCAAACATTTTTTGATCAGTAGGATTTTTATCGTAGACAGACTAAAATATATGCGATATTCGAAAACTAACACTTTAAAACAGGATCGCAAAAAATTACGATTTTAATGAAAAATTTCGTTGTCTAAAAATGATTTGTTTTTGAAAATTTTAGTCTATATAAAATGAATGTTAGATGATAAAAATCGGTACACTAGTTTTTTTTTATTATCACTTACACAATTTTGGATAACTTGGTTTAGAGAAAGTTCAGTTTAAAGTTATCGGTCAGGGGCTCGGCGGGCTTGGCACCAGCTACTTCCAAAAGTAATATTTTCCACAGAATTTGCTCTTGAATCCTTGGCACGATATTCTAAGGCATTTTACCTATTAATTAGTTACTTACTTACTTACTTCATTGGCGCTATAACCGCTTAAGCGATTTTGGCTGAACTTCTCCTACAATATGAGGTGTGCGTCTAGGAGTTGTAACACAAATTGAGGGACATAAGATAACTGGATTGTTGGAACTAATTTTGTAGCCAAATCGATAAATTTTTAGAGTCATAGATTTCTCCTTTTTGATATTTGTATTCTTTAGATGACCTCAAATACAGACATAATGGTTTATCAAAGATGTACGGAATTGTTTTAAACATTAAAAAGTTAAAAACCAAAACTAAAAATGGATTAAAAGTTAATACCCTCGATGAAATTATTTATTTTCTTTCCTTCTGTTACATTCGAGCTCATAATGTTAAATAATATATTATAATATATTGTTAAACCGAATGCTGTGCGAGCGAAGCCGCGTGTGAAAGCTAGTATTTAATAATATGTAGGTTCAACAGAAAGTAAATTCTTAAATATCATTACGTCTAACCATATAAAAAACAAAATGGCGATGAAACGTTTTCTTCATGGATTTTGCAAAACAAACTTCAAACTATATTTTAAGGTAAAACATTACTTCAGAAATCCCTGGTACATTACCTTAGACAAGTCTTTTTAAATTTGCATCGCCAAAATAAATAAATGCATTTACTCATAAATTTTAATCAAAATATGGTTTGTATTGAACTACACACATTCCTTCGTTTTGCATCCCTATGAAACGTATTTAATAAATCCAATTGAAAATATTGAGACGATTTCCTTTATAAGTTTAGTAATCGGGAAAAAGCTTAACTCGATCACAAAGAACTGAGTCTTTACCGGCGCATACATCGCGAAAGTTACACATGAAGCTTAGAAACCAGCGATTAGTAATGTGTGGTTTCGAGTATTTAAAGAATCAGTTCCTTCACGTACGAATATAAGTAGAACCGGGTATTTCGACCGGTTTCGGTTATCGGAACAAAACAAAAAATAAACAAAAATTCAATTTATTTTGATATTTAGTTTATAGTAGTAAGGAAAATAAATTAAATTACTCTTCACATTCCTTAGTTGATATTTGTGTAACAAAAGGTTTAATTGAAATAAAATACATGTTAAAATACAGTTCTTGTGAAAGGGGCCGATTTTTGGTTCTGCATAAACCATTTTTGGTTCTGTTGGAATAACTTTTCAGTTCTTCGGAGTTATTTTTCGAAGACCATTTTTCGGTTCTTTTAAAACGTTCGTCGCGTCTCTTGTAATCGTCTTTCAGTTATTCTGGAACCGTGTTTTGCTCTTTTGTAGTCGACTTTCGCCATCTTTTGATTTTCGTTTCGTTCACCTCTATGCCTATTCGCTTCGCTTCATTATCCAGCTTTGAAAATGCAGAACTAACGACGCGATTGTTGAGGCCAATGATGTCGATGTCATGGTGCCTGGCCGGTTTTAATCTGCAGCACAAATTATCATTTCTAGCAAAATGTTTAAGAAGTCGAACTTGTGGCGGTCACCCTGTTTGAAACCTTGTTTGGTAGTTAACTGATCGGTCCTTCCCAATTCAAACGGAGCTGTTGGTGTTGCTCAGCGTTATTTGACATAGTCATGATAGTTTTGCAGTCGTGTTTTTTCAAAAATCGAAAACTGTATCAAAGCCGGCAAAGAGATGATGTAACTCTTTGCCACCAGGCTTGAATAGCACAGCTGGTAACCAATCAGCTCCAGCGGCTTTGTTGTTCCGTAGCCGCATTATTGCTGTTCGAACTTAGTCGAGCTCGGGTAACGGTTTGTGAATATCGTCATCAGCGGTTTGGGGTACGGGATCTTCATCTTGTCCCGCAACGACTTTGCTGTCACCATTTAAAAAGTAGAGAAATATGTATTCACTTCACAATTTAAGTGAGTTTTGGACATCAGTCATCAAATCAACGTTATGATTCTTACATGAATTTATCCCGGCCTTAAAATCTTCTGAGGGCAGCTTCTGGGTTTTTCCTGTGCGCTTTACTGTCGGCTAGCATTTCAAGTTCTTCACACTCATGTATTTCGCTTGCAAGTCATAAAGTTTTCAAATTCACTTGAAAAAAATTAGTATTTTTTGGTAGACATCTTAATGTATGAATATCGAAGCGCTTTGAACACCTTTGCAAGTCCAATAAATTAAAGGCTGAAATTCTGTCAGTACATCTACTGTGTATGTAAGTGTGCATGTGTGTGCATATGAGAATATTCATCCGAACTCTTGACTTATCAATCACATATTGCCTCCTCTTTGAAAAGCTTATTTTTCTGATTTTTCGCCCCTAGAACTGCTCAACAGCAGAGCCAGATGCCGTATTCCGAAGGTATGGAATTAACGCCCATTCATTCTCGGACCACGTCAAGTAGGCGAGTGCTGAGTTTGACGTATTGGTATGTGCACTGAGCGGAGAATGTCAACAAATAATTACAATGTTAATGGAACGGCCAGCGATAGCGAATGTGTAAAAATAGTTGGATATGTAGGCACATGAGCGAAGTGAAAGTGAAAGTCAAAGTGATGGCATGAATTTTCAGTGTGTCACAAATTCAATTATTACGCTAGTCAACGCCTATTTTATGGTGTTACAGATTGAGCTAAGGACGTAGGTACACTTCACATACATAAGTGTCAATAAAAATTGTAATGTTAATAAAAAATAATAACTCATAAAAGCAAATTCTAAAGCTAACAAATACTTAAATACAAATAAACGCAGTTTATAAAGGAATAATAATAAAGAGGAATTTTTGCTAAATTTACGACGCGACGTGTAAATAGGTTCACATAATCCAATTCATTGTATAGCTTTGATAAGGTGAACACATATTTAGGTGAAGAAAGAGTTTTAGAATTCGTTTTAAGGGGTAACACCACGGTAAACATTCAATAAGAAGCGATTTTGGGCAACTTGTTACTATAATGTTGCTTTTTCTTTGTTTTTTGGTATTGAAGGGATGGCATGAAGTAATGAATAAAAAATGAAATTGTTTTTGAGTATACGAGTAGTCAATGATTTTGGTTGCAATGTTAGTTATGTGACTTTTGCTAGCGTTATGACATCTTAAGCTACCAACAACAACAATTAAATTATTTTTCAATCGGCTTTTCAAAAAACCCACTAAGATTATAAATGTGAATATTTGTGTGTGAGTGTGTTACCTTTTAAAGCTCAAACGGTTGAATGGATTTATATAAGGGTTTGCACATAAATACCCTATACACTACGTTAACATATAGGGTTAAAGAAAGTTACCATCTGTTAAAAAAGAAAGAAGAGTTATTAAATAGATAATTTAAATCACATATTACTATAAGACGGCTGGATAGATCTGGATAAGATTTTTATAGCGAGTGGCCACCTGTTTATTGTATTAAATACAATTGAAGCAATGAATGAAAGCAAATTTTGCAGTATATAAAGAGGCTTAATAATGCTTAATTTCAAAAATGTTTTGAAAGTAGGTTGACACCTGTTGAAAGGCAAAATAAAGTTAAATTAAAAAATAAATTCAATTTACAATATGAGTGTCAAAATAGAAGTCTTATGAAAACTTAGTTTCAAAAATATTTTTGGAGAGGGTTGCCACCTGTTTAAAAAAATTTAAATAAGCTGAGTTAAATATTAAAATATGGGTATCCAGCAAAGGAGGTTAAAGAAAGCTATATTTTGAAAATAATTTTAGAGAGGGTTGCCACCTGCTAAACAAAATTAAATTAAATTAAATTAGTAAGAAAATGGAAATGTATCGGCATGAAATTCAAAGGAGTTAAGTTAGGTTTAGGAGTTAAAAAGGTTTAAAAAACCGAATGGAGAAAATTTGTTTCAACGGTGTTGCCACGTGTTTAAAAGTATCAATTTACCGTCATTTCTAAGCTTACTGAAGTATAACAGTATTGCTGTGAAACGACAGCGTTTATACGAAAAAAATTTTGTAGAGGGTTGCCGCCTTTAAAAGACCGTTAATTAAAATTAAGTGTTGAACTAAATGAAATTCTACTATATACATACATATGTAGGTGTCAAACGAAACCTTCTTCGAAAATTATATTTGATGGGAGTTGTTTAAAAAAGTTAAATTTAACTAAATTTGTAAGATAAATGAAACATTACAATGGCAGTTTGAACTGATAGAGGTTTCGGAAACTTAGTCTCGAAAAAGTGCTGAAGCATTACAAACTGTTTGGAAGCTAAATACAAATTTATTAACAACAAAGAATTTTTGAATATTTATTTTTGAATTTTTATCAATAATATTCGTTTCAAATATATTCGTTAATTAATAATTTGAATTAAATGCTTAAAAAAAAACAACTATCGGTGCTGCTCGGCTAGTTCTATACGTAAATACAACTGATATTCTACATATTGGGGCGCAGAAAAGAGGGCGGAATAGTACAGTCTATGCTTCGTAAAGCAAGTGGTCGATTTGCGTGTAAGTTATGCTGTCCCAAGTTTATGGCAGACTAAGAGTCTAAGAGAAACATCAGAGCCATTTGATGAGGAAACATAGGAAAAGTTTCCTAGTACTTCAAAAGCAGCTCCACACTTACATTATGAATAAATACAAGTGCAAAATTTTAGCCCATAGACGTCAAAATTCAACACAGCAAAACCTCTCATGAGCAGCGTCTTAGATGCAATTTTAACCCTTTATTCAAAGATTTGCAAGAGGGAACGACAAAACTATTTACCGATCAAACCTTTAATAATTGAATTATGGCTATTTGTGACATTTAATTTCAGCCGCCGCCATCTTTAATTTAGAAGACTTCTCACTTCATTCACAAAGTCCATTTACAAAACAAAAGTGAAGACAATGCTAAAAAAAGAAAATATCTTTAGAAACGAATGTGAACGATTTGAATGTTAATATTGCAGCTCAATTAATTTTTATGTTCATGTAATGAACTATTGTCTTTATTTAACCATTGTTAATTAAACAAAATGTTTTTCATACTTTTTCAAATTTTATTTGATAATTTATTTTTGGTAATCAGCAAAACACTTTTCCCAAATTTTTGTTTAAGTTAAATAAGCTATAATAAAATGAAATTTTAAATATTTAAATATTTTGTGTGTATAATAAGACTAGCATGGAATGCAAGTCCAATACATTTTGCCATTATTCGTATGATCACAGGAATATGTGCATTAGAGTGTGTCGAAAAACAGTTCGAAAGAACTACACAATTACAATTTAAAGCTTTTCCTTTCAAAAGTTTTTTTAATATACAAGTTACTTAACGATACATATTTTTGCTTAAAAATAAAAATAATTTATTTGAGCAAAGCGAAAAACTTAAAACAGCTTTATTAAAACGCAGTGAAAATAATAATTTAACTTTAATTTTTATTAATAAGGATACAAACTTATTGTTTTTTCTGAGGAAAAAGTAAAAATCATTTTGCAATTATTATATCAGTTAAAAAAATGAATTACTATTATTCCCGACTAATTCTATGGAAATTAGAAAATTCGCGTTGTTTCTGAACATAGAAATAAAACTCAAATTTAATTACTTTGATTCACAAATAATCTTATCTTTTTTTGTGTGCCGCATGCCATTATCCAATTCCTATGTAGAATCGCTCGCTGATTCAGAAAAATTATTGTAATTTACCGTTATTTAAGTAGAAAGAAAAAAGCGTTTCGTACGCACCAGATATGCAGGAAAATTTAAGTCTATAAAATTCCCGATAAACGTTAGAAACATAACTTTTTCATAGGTCTAATAATTTCTGCGAGATCGATTATTTCATTGATTTCTTTAATTTTTTTATGAAAAAAATGCAAACATTAACAGGTAGCCATTAAAAACAAGCACATTTTTTGCTTCTTGGAAAATAACTGCTCTGAAGCCAGTGCAGTGTGCGGATATTCAGTTCTAGATAATTTCTATAGAACTCAGCGCAATACAATATAATTTTTAAAAATTCTAGTGAAGATAGCCATAAAAGTTAATAAGTTTTTTTACTAACACTGTTTGTAAGAACTTAAAACGCCTTATTGTTTACTAAACCTATAGATAAATATGTACAATAAATCCAAAAACTAGAATTCATAAACGAAGCTATTCCACTGCAATTGGCCCTCAGCCATTTACGCCTACAAATGTACTACCTATAAATGTACTACCAAAACATGGCAGAAGTTGTCCTGCTTTGACTTTTAAAACAGGTGGCAATCCTCTTCAATGCAACTACTAATTACTATCACCAATTTTACTAATTTCCAACACTATTTTTACTAAAGCTACTACTAATTCCTACTACTATTTGTACTAATCTCTTTCACATTTTTACTAGTAGTTTCTTCCACTATTTTTACTAATTTCTACCACTATTTTTTAATTTGTTTAATGCTACAATAATTTCTACCACTATTTTTACTAATTTCTGTCACAATTTTTAATAATTTCTTGCACTACTTTTACTACATTCTACCACTGATTTTACTAGTTTCTACCACTATGTTTACTATTTCTTTCACTATTTGTACTAGATTTTACCGTTATATTTACTAATGTGTTCCAATATTTTTTGCAAATTTCTACCACTATTTTTATAAACGCTACTACTAATTTCTACCACTGTTTTTACTAAGTTCTTTTACTACTTTTACTAATATTTTTACTACTTTCTACCACTATTTTTGATAACGGTACAACTAATTTCTATTGCTGATTTTACTAATTTCTACCACTCTTTGTTCTAATGCTACTACTTATTTCTACCACTGGTTTTACTTATTTCTATCACAATTTTTACTAATTTCTACTACTATTTTTGCTAATGCTGCTACTAATTTCTACTACTGATTTTACTAATTCCTAGCGCTATATTTACTACTGGTACTAATAATTTACTAATGCTAATACTAATTACTACGACCACTTTTATTAATTTCTATTACTACAAAGAGCTTTTACTTCTGGCTCTTGGACTTTGTGTTGTAAACCAATGTTGCTAAAGCCAATCGAAGAATTCAAAATTACCATATAATTAATAAATAAATATTTTTTGATATTAGTCATAATGATTACGCTCCCTGAAAGAAACGATCAAACGATAAATAATATTTGAATCGCATACTCTTATACTATGTTCCCACGAGACGTGATTAGCACTTCCATTCGTCACTCATCCTCTAATTACGTGTCTAATTACACTAATCTCCATACAAAATTTTAAGATCGAATCATCTAAACTCCCACCACTAATTGCGAATAAATCGATGCCTTCTTTAACTTTATCGGGAATTCATCGAAATTTCAATGGCAGAGCAAAACAAAAAATCACCAAAAAACAAATAAGTAAAATGGAAGCGAATGGAAGAATAAATTAATGCATTATTTTCTATAAAAATTAAAACCTTGGATGTTAACTTAAATATTTTTCAAATCATTGGTATTCACAGCAAAAAATAATAATAAAACGCAAAGAACAAGAACAAGAAGTTGAGCTGCTAAAGTTCCTTATGGAAAGTGCCGTATAAACAGTGTAATTCGCCAATTACTTAGCGAAATACATGGAGAATAAGTTGCGTATCGGGCTAGCACGGTTTTACTCATTGCAATGGATGAAACAAAATGAATAGAAGAATTGTAAGTCTCTATATTTTTTTAGTAAAATTAAATTATACTTTGCTTTTGTCTAAGTCAATGCCTGCTTTTTGTAGGTATTTTTTTCACTAGTAGAACGTTAGTTATTACGGCTTTGGGTTTCCTCTCAAAATCCTAATAATACAAAGATGCATTAGAGAATACCCCCTTCGAATATGTGAAAAACTCGATTTGACCAACAATGAGCTAGCGCCCTTTTGAATTAAGATAACGGTATGTGTGTGCATTATCAAAATGATTTAAATCATTATCCACATAGAAACTGAAAGGGTCACTCTGGGTGCTGTAACCAATAAACAACTACTATGTCCTACTCGTAATGTGTGCTTGCCGGTCTGATGAGTGCACCGTAAAATATTTGTACACATCCAAAGTCACTAATAATGAAATTTTTCTGCTACGACATACCAACTGTAACTTGTTAAGTAAATATTGTATATAAATAGTATGACATTTATAAGAATTTTCTTCATTTAAGTGGTACCGCGGTGCCAACACATTGTCACATCACAAAAATACACAACCGCTATCCAATTCCAAACTCATACATTCATACTGTATGTACGTGTGTACAGTTTATACAAGGGGGTCCAAAACAAATGGTACAATAGGCGCGTTTCTTATTGTACCCGAGTTGCAAAAGTGCACTAGGTAGGATAAGAAATAACATTTAAAACAACAACACTAATTCGGGAAAATATGCCAGTTGGGCCGGAAGAAAAGACTGGGGAAATTTTAGTTTAAGACCTAATTTGTTTTTATTTCCATAGTATTCTTAAATATATAACTACGTCAGCCTAAAACTTCTTCGCACAACTATTTTCCGTCCTTAAATAACACTTTCAGGAAAGACGCGAACAGGATAGAATTTGCACTTAACTGAAATTTTAACCGAGCTGGAGCGTTCTTTTGCAAGTCGGTTACAATAAAACGGCCCAGTGTTGTTTGGCTTTTGAATGAATCAAAATGAAATGGTACCTCTTTTTATAATTTATTTGGACCTTCAAATTGTATTTCATTTAGGCGAGCCACAAAATCATGCAACGTTGTTATTGTAGTGAAACCGGCTGGCAATATTGAGTCATATCTACTACTGCTCCCATACTTCATATGACAACTGGCATCAACGTGGTTCCCGGAAGGTAGTGAGTACAACAACGGTACCCAATGCCACAAGTACGCATGTGAACCGCGGCCTTGACTGGAACCGCCTTAGTAATGTTCGATTTGCCACAGGTTGGCTTTCCCTGCACTAAACCACACACCGCAACTATGAAACGAAGAGTCGGTGATTACACTAGCCGACAAAAATATCTTTTTCGTCTCCGCTTAGAATGAAACATATATTTTTTAAATCCATATTACTTACTTACTTAATTGGCGCTATAACCGCTTAAGCGATTTTGGCCGAATTTCTCCCACAATCTGTGGTGTGCGTCTTGATGTTGTAACTCAAATTTGGGGGCCTACAGTTTTACGCCAAATCCGAACGGCGAATGTTTTTGTGAGAAGTTTTTTTTTCATGCCGTTGCCTGCAGAGGGGGACCGCTATTACAGTTACAACCCATCATCTGATACTCCCGTAGTAATCTATGAACTATTTCAGCATAATTAGGAGACTTTTTATTCCCGAGAAAATTTTTGCTCACTTCCAGGTAAAGAAAAACAGACGACTTTAACAAAGTTTTTAAATAAAGCAGAATTTGGTGTACCCAAGCTATAGTTCCAAGAGCTACACAATTTACTTTTAAACCAGAACATATAATCCTTTCAAAATTTGCATAGTTAATTTTTTTAAAAACAAGTTTCATTACTTCATAAGTTTCTTTTAAGTTGGAGCTATATGTCAATGATATTAAGGGTAATTTGTTGCAAATATGAAATAGTACACCCTTGAGACTTATTTTTGATGAGTCTGTGAACCTACTCCAATCAGTAGGATATTCTTTACTTGACCTAATTTAACTTTTTGAAGTAAAACTTCTTTAGCGGCATGGGAGGGATTTTTTACATCGCGTAACGAAGGTCGTGTCGATATCGCATAACATTTCAGAAACTTTCAGTAGTAATGCTACTACTAATTAATACTGCAATTTGTACTTATGCTACTACTCTCTACTACTATAATTTTTACAAATCCTACTACTAAGTGTTATTAACTGCTCTTAGGTTAGTTTAGAATAGCGGCGAAGGAGCTCAACATCCAATTGCCAACCGAGTGCCATTTTGATATCATAGAACCTCGGATTATTTCGTTTTAGAACCAAATAACGCCGTTGATAAATGGTAAAATGTTGTTAAGGCTATGTTTGCTTGCACAAACCCTGCAGAATGAGCTTACGTTTCCTCATTTGAGCCGGACATCTGCACAGAAGGTGATCTACTGTCTCTTGTTCATTTTCATCTCTGCAACTGCTGCAGTTATCATTGTGGGCATTACAAGTCTTCTGGCATGGGTTCCGATCGGCCAGTATTCCGTGAGAGCTGCCACGAGTCTCGCGACGTTAAACCTATCCTTACTTTTAACGACTACTACCACTACTACTCCTACATTTAACTCTTTATCTCTTTATGAAGTCGGTGAAGAAGTTTTACTGCGCGAGTGTTTTTTTTTAAATCTTTCTTCAAAGATAGCAAAATAAATCAGGTGAATTAACATATTGGCGTGGCATAGTAAAATACTGGTTCATGGCTTCTAAACTGTACTAATACTTGAGTGAAGGAACGTTCGATTTCAAAATGTTGCTGAAAACGTCAAGTCGGTCAACGGTAAGCACTATACAACCAAGATAAACGCTTTTTGTGGCCGGTAATTGAAACCGAGGACTAGGACGATCTTTTGATTCAGCAGGACGACGCGCCATGTCACAGGATCCATGCCGATTTCGATTTTTTCGCACGCCAAGTTCGGTAATTGAGTTCTCAGTTGTCTCGGCTTGGCAATTAGCCAGTTTGGGGCTGCGATTTGTACCGTAACACCTTTTTTGTGGACTGCCGTGAGGTGCTGACGTTATGGAAAAAGTCTATTTACGTTTCAGACCCTTATACATTCGGGAGATAGAGCCAGAAGCCATCCCCAAGGTCTTGGGAAAATGGCTACAGCGAAGTGCCGATGTAGCCACATTAATAAAATCGTGTACCATATATAATGGGAAGCGAAGAGACCACATAAAATGCAAAATAAATCAT
The DNA here is from genome assembly GCA_951828415.1 of Anomoia purmunda. NCBI lineage: Eukaryota > Metazoa > Arthropoda > Insecta > Diptera > Tephritidae > Anomoia > Anomoia purmunda. The sequence goes on from OX639995.1 coordinate 43,961,625, forward strand.
AACAAAATTCAGCAGAGTTCTCTGTGAATTTTTTTCCAATACGAAGTCCTTCTGACTATGACTGGATATGTCTTTTAAATGAAATCAAGAAAAAAATCTGTGCAACTAAGATGCAAAATTTTCAATATAATTAAGAAGAGGACCCATAGAATTAAGATGAAAACTTTTTTAATAAAATGTAGTAGATAAACTGTAAAACTAAAACGAGTACCTATTAGAATCTCCTCTTTTTTAAGTAAATTATTTTATAAAAATAGACATCACACTGTTTTTTGAACTGTTTTTCACTTAATTATACAAGTTTTTATTATAATAATACTAAGTACTTATATATTACTGTACAAATTCACAAGAAAGACATCGAGGGGAAAAGAGAGCGTCATTATCGAGTAAAGGTATTTATTTAAAAAAAAAAAACAATTATAACTTTATTCATTGAAAACTTCTGAAACAATAAATATAGTACAAGTAAAGCAAAAAATTTCATTTTGAAAATACAAAAGTCCAAAGAACAATATTCATAATATTAATCTCAAGACAATATAAAGTAGATTATTCAGAAAGTATGTATATAATTTGATAATTTGAATTAAGAAGGACTCTTTTAAAAATAAAAAGTGGTCCTTATTAATAAATTCAATAAGGTCGTAGTATAAATGAGAGGATCTCCTTATGAATTTACTTTATATGATTTTTAACATAAAAACAAAGAGATTTCTTCTTAGAGTTACATATTTTTGGTCAAAATTCCATAAAACAAGAAGGTATTTCCTTATTTTCAGACCTTTTCATTAAATTTTTCGAAGAAACTCTAAAAAAAAAAATACAAACAAGTTCTTTAATTATAGGTGAAATTTTTAGCTCTGTGTGCATGTCTTTCGAATAAATAAATAATATACTGAAAAAAATATATATTTTTTTAATTTTTAAAAATAAACGACTAATTTGTGCCACCCTGTATGTTTACGTGCAATCAAGTCACTGGTCTGCGCTTTATTAAAAACCTAAACCATTCCATTTGCCGGCGTGCGTACGTGCAGGACATGATACGAAAATCGCTAGTCCCGTAACTTTTGTTTAACTTCAACTCGCATTCAAATCGCTGCTCTACGCCTAAAAGTAAACTACAGACATACAAACATACATATAAAATACTTTCATTAGTTATGCACTCGAGTCTCTTTTCGAGTACTCGTTGGAGACATTCAAACTACCTGTGTGCATAGTACGTGTGTGATAGGTAGACCATTTTATTGGAAATTTTATGTGACTACTAAGCTTGAGAGCACCTTGTGAATTTTATAGAAAAACCTGTTTTAAAAAGGCTCGGATATGTGGAAATAGACAATCTAGCTTTTTCTCAACAATTTACATTTAGTAGCCATCCCAACTGATGGAGGACTCTACAAACTAGCCGACAAGTGAAATTTTCAATATAAATTGCCAACTTGTTTGATATGCAGAGTAAATGTTTTGAATGAAGTTATAAAAGTGTCACTCAATCAACATGTCACTGTACTCTATATGCATGTGTGTGTGCGTGTGTGTGTGGGTGTGTGTGTATTTGTGTAGGCGTGCATACATACCGACATACTGGCATGGCATGAGTTCTATGGGCGTGACTGAAATCCATAAGCGCTTCTCATTCATGCCTTTGCGCGGCTGTGTGTGTGTGTGTGTTGGAGTGACTTGTACGAGTAGGTGCATACAATTTATTTTACGCGTTGAAGCGTAGATATAACGCGCAAACGGGCGACTCATTCGCGTCTGGCTGCCTACATACAATTACGGACAATAAAATAGAATCACGACAGTTGCTGTGAAACAATCAGCGGTAGTTAATCTTTGCTATTATATTTCCGATAACTTTTGTCTCTAATCGAATCTGTACACTATTTGTCGTTTAAAACGTCATAATGGAAAACCGTTTTCGTTTTACTGTTACTTTTGCGCTTAAAACGTGAAACGGTGGACTTTTACTATAGTGACAATATAATAGAATCAAGTGAAAGTGATTTTTTGTGTGTAAATTGTATTCTAAGTGTATATTATGTTATAATTTTTCGTATTTAGTGAAATTTGCTTTAATTTAAAAGAAATGAGTCGCGGAAAGCACTCCACACCAAAGGAACGTAAACACATACAAAATTTGCAACAAAAAAAAATAGTTTTACGCAAAGGGTAATTGCAAAAATTATTAACAAAAACACAAAAATTTGTATTTACTGCTCTTTCGCCTCAAAAAGAATGCGAACTGAGAGGTCGAACGCCAAAAATGACGCCAGAGTACGACAATTTCAATGAGAGACTATCAAAAGGCACTTTCAAACCCGCTGCAGTCATCCAGAAGGAAATAAGCGTAGCAATATCTTCAAGAAATGTTGCCCGTCGTCTTGTAGAAAGGAACCTCTTCGGCAGATTGTCACAAAAAGTTACAATGTTGACAAAAAGACAACGACGAAATCGACAAACGTTTGCGAGAACTTGCATAACTTGGTCCGGTCCAGAAAATTCCAAAAAGTGGCGAAATATTTTATGGTCCGACGAATCTAAAGTAAATATGGTGGGCAATTATGGTAAGGTCTGGATCCGAGGACCGAAAAATGCCGAAATGAACCCCAGGTACACAAAAAAAATATTGAAGCATGGGAGAGGAAATATAATGATATTGGGATGGTTTTCGTGGTATGGAGTCGGACCGATATTTTGGATTCGGGAAAACATGGACCGGTACCGATGCCTAAGAATATTAGAAGACTTTATGTTACCTGATGCCGAATGGAACATACCTTTGATTTGGCAGTTCCAACAGGATAATGACATACTTCGGGTCTTGTAAAAACGTGGTTACAGAGTCGATGGAATCGATCCATATTTAAAACCGACAGACAACTTGTGAAAGATTATAAAGGAGAAGCTTGGGCCCGCTAAATCAAAGAATAAGGAAGAACTTTGGCAAAGAATCCAGGAAGCTTGGTATTCCATACCAAAGTCGGTCTGTGAGACCCTAGTAGAATCTATTGCGAAAAGATGCACTGAAGTTCATGCAAATAAAGGGTTTGCTACAAAGTTTTAAAACTGTCACACACTTTTTAATGGAGTTTTATTATTATTTTCGAGTTTTAGTTCTCTGATTCTATTTTTTGGTCAATTGAATTTCCCTACTGTCTACTTTAAAAAAGTTTTTTCTTTCATTAATGAAATAACTACACATCTTTTGTATTAGAGTTACTAATATGCTAAATTAATAAACGCAACTAAATACATGTTCTGATTTGGTTAAGAAATATTTTTAATAACTGCTTTTTTTGGTAAATATATGTGGAGGGAATGCTTGATTATATCATATTGTCATTAACTGTATATGGTTTAGGTATTATTTGATGTACACATGAATGTCTAAATAAAACAGAGACTCACTTGCGTGAACGCTTGCAGTATGTAGGTACATTAATCTTTTTTAATACCTATTCGCTGATACATATGTTTTCTGCATTTTGCACTAAAGTGCTAATAATTTGCTAATTAATGTCTGCTGAGTATCTTGACTAAATAAATTAATGAGTTTATACACCTCAGACGTTTAATTCCCGATACAGATGTGTCTAACAATTGCTGTAATAAGAGATGTAGGCTATTCTACTGCAGCTTGCATAAAGTACGATAAGCTTAACACTTGATTTTATTTTTATATATTATATTATACATATACTAGAAAAGCCCGACAGACATTGTAAAAGTTGTTTTTTTAGACATGTGGTTTTCAAGAAGAAATAAAACGCATATAATTTAATATTATGGCCGAGAATTTAACTTTGTTATAAAGATAAGGGTTTGTTATTGTGTTTTGAAAATGATTTGAGGCAAGTGACCGCCGCGGCTGGTTCGAATAAATTCCAGCCGAGAGGCCCGATTTCCGACCAATTCTTTCAGGAAGCAGTATATTAGCAATAACGCCCCGAATATTCTCTTCCAAGGCGTCAATCGTCTCGAGCTTATCTGCTTAGACAAGCGACATCACATAACCCCACAAAAAATAGCTCAGCGGTGTTAAATCGCTCGATCTTGGAGGCCACGCGACAAGCCCACGACGCGAGATAACGCGCTCACCAAAAGTTTCCTTCAATAACTTTATTGTTTCGTTGGCTGTATGGAATTTAGCGCCATGTTTGGGTCGCCCACATCAACATCCTCCAATTCAGGCACGAAATAGCCATTAATCATGGTTCCATAGCGTTCCCATTGACTGTAACATTATGGCTGGCTTGAATTTTTAAGGATTTTCTCTCTGCCCATAGAGCACGCCAAAGAGTGACTTTTTGAGGATGTAACGGCGTCTCAATAATGGCTTGTGGATTATCAACACTCCAAATGCGTCAATTTTTTTTATTAACGTACTCATTTAACCAAAAGTGAGCTTCATCGCCGTAAAAAAAATGTCTTGTAAAAATTGGGATCGGGCCATCTCGTTTTGGCAATAAATTTGCAAGATATGCAAATGTTGTTCCGGAGTAAGTCTGTTAATTATGAAATGGAAAGTCAAGCTGGGTATAAATCAAGTAAAAGCTATCAAAAAGATCAACTCCGAAAAAAGTATTACCTCATTGAAAACCACACGTCTAAAAAAAACTACCCTTTACTTATTTATTAACTAGCTTTTACTCGCGGCTTCGCTCGCATGGCATTTGGCTTAACGTTATGGATTCGAATGTAACGGTAAAGGAAGTAAATAATTTCACCAAAGATACAATAATAACTTTAAATTCATGTTTAGTTTAGGTTTTTATTTGTTTACTATCTAAAACAAAATCTACCCGTACCTCATAATTTCCGATTACGGTTAATTGCTGAAACTTTTTTCTCATTAGCAGTTACGCAGTATGTCATGCCATTTGAGTTTGGTGAAACTTAATTTATTGTTAGAATAACACAACGTAATCAAACTATGGTGACATTTAGAAGTCTCATTTTCATGATTAAGTTTTCTGAAGCGTACTTCCTTTGAATACTGTGTATTTCCTTTAACTAGTTTTTAATCTAATTTAATTTACTTTTTGAAGTAGGTGGCCACCCTTCGCCAAGGTGTTTTCAAAATAAAGCTTTCTTAAAACTCTTTCGTATAAGATCCAATATTTAATTTAACTCATTATAAATTTTAAATGATTTTTTAAACATTTCAAAGATTTTTAAAAAGATTTTTGAAGCTTAGTGTTCACATATTTTTTTTGGTTTGATACTTAATAATTTAATTTAATTTACTCTTTTAATCAGGTGACAACCCTGTCAAAAGTGCTTCCAAAATAAAGCTTTTTCAAAAAAAAATTTTTTTAATTAAGTAATTTATATAATTAACTGCAACTATTTTAACATGTGTCAACTCTTCAAAATTGATTTGGAAATTACGCATTTTTTTAAATTGGCACTCATATTGTAAAAAGTCGTTTATTTTTTATTTGACTTTATTTGCATATAAACAGGTGGTAACCTTTATTTAAAGTATTTGGAAAATTAAGCTTTATTGAGCTTTGCATATAATATTAGTTGGATTTGATTTAACTTATTATAATTTTGATTAATTTTTTATACAGGTGGCAACCCTCTCAAAAATTATTTTTGAAAATAAGTTTTTTTTAAAACCTTTATTTTGACACTCATATTGTAAATGTCATTAATTTTTTTTTAATTAACCTAATTTGCATTTGTCAACGGCGCAGTGTTATAAGGCCATCGGCAATAAAGCCATATGGTTTTATTTCACGTTTAAATGTGAAATAGGGCCATATTTTTGATATGGCTTTATTGCCAAACATAATTGGGCAATAAAGCCATTATGGCTTTATTTCTTTTTTTTTCATTTATATATAAACTATTGAAACCGAAATAATGTGCATTTTTTTTCAAAAAAACAGTGCAACAGTGTCTTTATTTCCAAATTTTTTTTTTGTATATATATATATATAAAAATTCCGTAAAAGGGAAATTTTCCTTTTACAAAAAGATTATCATGTACAATTTACTATATACATATGTTATAAAATTTCCCTTTTACAAAAAGATAAATAAATACATTTCGTAAAAGGGAAATTTCCCTTTTACAAAAAGATTATTATATTCACCAAAGTAACGGTGCTGCTGATGGCGTCACCTCTGTATTTTCTGCTTCGTGTGTCATTATGACTTTATTACTTAGTTGAGTATGGCTCTATTTCCCAACGTGCGGTGTAATAAAGCCATATGCCCCTATTTCCCATCGTGTTGGGAAATAAAACCATATGGCTTTATTGCCGATGGCCTTATAGCACCCCACCTTTGTCAACACTCATCGAATGTGATTGTGATTGTGCAAAAAATTCCTCCGTTAGGACCTTCTGCAGGAATGTATGAACAACTGTGCAAATTTCCTTACTATGGTTGGGACGTTCTGCGCGGTTTCTGTTACATATAACAAGTGGCAAGCGTCTAAAAAATATAGACATGCACCCTAACCTATACCTTAATTAAATTGTACTTTTAAAAACGTGGCAACACTCTAAAAAATATACCTTCGAACCTTCTTCTCAGCAAAACGAGCCGTTTGATAAATGTATTTTATTTTTTCATATAACTTGTAAATAATTTTATTAAAATCATATTTTCAAGCAATTGGCAACCTTCTATGCGATATCAGCCTTCTCTTCACCGAATGGAACAGTTTGGCATTCATATTTACATATTTTGTATAACTTGTGTATAATTTAATTTAATTCGACTTTTTAAATATGTAGATGGTAACCCTCTCCCAGGCTCAAAATATACTTTACGAACTATTCTCATACTTACCAAATATATGAGATAAATATAAGATTAATATAGCAAATATATATAGTATACGTTACGTTAGTATCTAAAAATTTTTTTGCACAATTCTACTTTTCATGGATTCCAAAAATGGATGCTACTTTTTGTACCAAAATACTGCATTTATACGAAAAAATTTTTTATTTGCTAACTAAATTTTTTAATGCACATATGTAAATATCATAAATTTATCAGTCATTCATACTAAACTGCTTTAACTATTTAATAGAAATGGCTAGGGTTGTTGAATGCATTTTATGATTTACAAGCACACGAACATCTTACTTACTAACGAATGTTTTTTGTGAGAAGGTTTTTTTTTCATGGCAGAAGTACATTCGGAGGTTTACCATTGCCGGGCGAGGGGTGACCGCTATTAGAAAAAACTTCTGGAAACTTACACCTCGGGAAATTTGACTGTAGGATTTTTTGCAAAAAACTTAGGCCGGGACAAGAAAATTTTAGTAGATCATACAAAAGATTCGAGCTATCTTTCGCAAATCCTTCGTTGTTTTTTTTTACTGTATACTGTTTCTCTCAAAAAATATTAACAGAGTACGGGACGGTTTGAGTTGACTTAAAATTGTCGCACAGTGAAATTTAAACTTCTGAATTGCTGCTTAAATTGATTTTATAAGTTTTAAAAAGGTTCCTCTAAATTAATTACCCATATAAATAATTATAAAATACCTGAGCGACCTTGCTATTTTTTCAACTGACATTCTGAAATAATTTTTGTTATGCCACCCTAATGAACATACATACCTACATGGATACCTATGGTGATAGAAAATTTGAATGAAACGATGGAAACCAAATCTCAATAACAGAGGCTAAAGGGAAATGTTTGCTTACTACCGACCGACCGAAATACCGGCATCAAACAGAGTGCACTTGTGCTGAGGTTTCGAAATCTATTTGCACTCACCACATCACTTCAACTCTATTATTATGCTGTCCTATTTCCCATGTACATCCATTAACCATAGAACCATCCTCAGAGTCATTTGATGCAGGGCAGTAATACCAATTCCAAAACTCTAATGCCAGCGAAGTGGCGTTTGAATGGGTGTTGTATGTATGTACATATGTATGTGCTATGTTTAAGTATAGGATTATATCTACATACATAACACACATAGGAGTATTTGGCAATTCAATTACTTAGCATTTGTTGCCACTTCTGGGCGCATAAAGAGCTTTGGGCATCGGCTATGTCTATTTTTAAGCAGATTGTCCAATGGCATGCTATAGTACGTGACATGATATTGAAAACTGAAACAACGATTTTTCAAATTTATGCACCATTTTTTTATACTATCAAGCTCTGCCGGGCTGTATTATAATTTTTTTAAATGGATCCGAATAGAGTCCCTAATTACAAAATGTTTAACCAAAATGTTTATGTGCAAGTCAAAATTTACAAGATGAGGCAACATTTTTTTAAGAAATACATTGAACGAAGGTAATAAAAAACGGCCGGGTTGTTTATACTTTTATGGAATTTGGGACATTGTTGAAAAGTTAACTAAAACTTCATCAAAATCTTCAGTGTTTCAAATATAATGTTTCAAACTTTGTGTAGTACTTTTAAACCAGTTCCTAGCACAAAAATGGTATCATCTAGATATATACATATATATAATACGTCGTTGTGTTTCCCGTTGAAAAACTGCTCGTATACAGATTTAAACCAAGATGGATCCATAGAAGGTGATAGCAAAATAGCCAAAGCAGAACCTTTGTGTATTTTTTCGGGTATACTGTCAAAATGTGAATTCTCTCAGTATAGCTCATGTATTTTGGCTGTTTCGACAAAATAACCCAGACGAATTTGGAAAGAAGAACAAGCAATCAGCTGATCGGATAGCATCACCTTATAAGAATTCGACTTCATTCAAATATTGTTTGATATCATGCATTTCGAATTTTTAACCAGCTCTCTGAATTGATTACCATATTTGTGGGGCAAAATTAAATAATTGAATATTTTTTGTTGTCGGTTAAGCCATGTCTGTTTGTCCTTGCATGGGATAATCCGATTATATATTGAGATATCTCAACATATATTGGCCCTGACATAAGATAGGTTGGTATTTAAAATTGGCGCAATTAAAATCAAAAGCATGCGATATTTCAGTAAATATGAAAGATAATTTGCTCAAATTTGAAATACATGATTGGATTGAAGAAGGGAATTCTTGCTATTTCCATGGCAGGATTTACCTTAAGTTAAGTTGGATATATTATTTTTTAGAAAGCTGTTATGAAATTCCACTTTCGCGATCTTTTCCAAAATATGAATCGACTTCAAACAGCATTTTACACTAAAATCTGGCATCATTTACTTGACAAATTTTATTTTACCAGCCAGTATTTACAAAACTTCACTATGATTCTGTGTTTTCAGCACCCTTAAGACTTTAAAATTGTTTGTTGACTCCAAATCAGGCGAATTTGATTCATATGAAATTGCAGGAAAGAAATTGTCTAATGAAATAGAATATGATCTCTCGATCTCTCAATGTACGACAAAAACCTATTGAACAGAGAAAATCGCCTTCGGTACAATTACACAGAACCTTTCCTCCCTGTCATCGATAAAAATCGATTGCATCTTTGTCTGAACGGATTTCTGCACACGAAAATGTTGATTAAAGAGATTGGAGTTTTTAACTGAGATCCGAAAGGCGAAACTTTAACAATTAAAACTGAAAACCACTAATCTTGTCGAATTCTAACCTCAAGATTTAGATATTTATTTATACCACGAATTGGTAAATCCTTTGCCTTTGTCGTAAGAAGAGGAAAACAATTTAATGCTCCTTAGTTTGGAAAGTGATATGCTTCGCGATGTGAATACCAACGATCTCATAAATACTTTTGTTAAAAAAAATTGCGTGAAATTTCTCTAAATTAAGACAATTAAAAATACTTGTAAATAAATAGAATTATCATTTTGTAATAAACAAATTAAATTGATTATTATATGAATCTGTTTCCCAAGTTTATAACAAATAAAAAAATTCTGAGGGCCGCAACCAACTATCTCAAACTCTGTACACACTTTTTTTTCGAAAATTATAGTAATCGGGCAAAACCACACCCACCTCTCATACAGCAGTAATTTACAAAAACTAAAAAAACCCATATTGCGGTAATTTTTTCAAATTTTATTTACAGAATTAGGTTGGAAAAATAACTACTTTGTTTTTTTTTTTTTTTTTTGGAAAATGGGCGTGGTATTACAGCAATAAGGTATATCTCAGAACAAAACTGTATCAGTTTTTATACATACTTTGCATTTCAACTTAATAAGCACAATTTTGAAAATTATATAAATCTGGGGAAAAACACGGCTTCCTTCCATATAACGGTACTTTACAAAAAAAGCAAAATTTCGACATTTTAATAAATAGTTTGGCAACTTGGCTCAAATTTGATACGAAGAATTTAATTAGAGAGAAAAACATACAAAAATCATATCTTGGAAAATGGGCGTGGCACTCCGAAGCCACTTTGCTAAACTCTGCCAAATTTGAAATGCACTTTACGTTTCATAAAAATCAGACAAAAACCACGCACGTTCGTTCAAATTCGCTCAAATTTTTAATTTTAGGAAATAGGTGTTTTACTTTTAAATCATTTTATTTTCCTTTTTATTTAAATAAGTAAAAGTCGGCCATCGATCTTAGACTCTTTACTTGTTTAAAACCAACTGAATTTTTTTGAAATCTAAAAATTCAAACTCTGTAAAAAAATTATAAAAATTCAACAAAATTTCCATCAAATTTTTTAATCAGCAACTTTTCAAAATTTCAGGGTATCCAGTTTCGTAGCGCATTAAATTGTAGCACAATAATATGCAAATCGCATGCAGTTTATGTGCCAGAACGTCCGCGTAAAAAATGTTAAGAATAAATGAAATTTTATATAAAATCTATGCACTATATGGGGAAAAGTGCATACTCAAAAGTTTTCTAAAAATTTGAAATTTTGATGAAAATTTGTTTTTTTTTTTAATTGTGCACAAAGTTTGAAATTTGAATCTCTATGTTTTTATTTATTTCAAAAAAATATGTAAACTTTTGTTTATGTAAAAAAAAATTGGCAAAAGTATTAATTATACATACCTTCCCCCAGGCGTAAAACAAACCAGATTTACAGAACTGCTAAACTCAGTCAGCATCGCGCCAAATAGCTCTTGACCACAACACAAACGAATTCAACAAATGAATAATATGAAAACAAATGGAGTTGGCAGTTTCGAAATTTTACTCAACCGAAAAAAGGTATAGAATTTGGTGTACGAAAATTCCACGAAATCAAAAATCAAAGCAAAATTAACCAAAAGCACGAACCAAAGAGGGTTACATGCCATTGGCAAATGAACGAGAAATTTACTCACAAACATACATACATACTATGTATTTCTGCGTATTCTGTACTCAATTGCATATTGTTGCCATCGTTACCACTCACAATTGTACGGCTTCATATATATTTTTTTTTTCGAAAAAATTTAAAGGAAGGATCTAGCTAATGAAATTGTGTAAGCAAAATGTTGTAAATGTTGTACAACTGATTGTAAGCTGGTTAAAAAAAAAATGCAAAAATGATTGAAAACGGTCACTGCCTAGGGGCACCTCGCTTAGACTTATAGTAGAAATTTTTAAATACACATTTTGATTTAAGTACATATAAAAAAAAGAAGGCATCTTAACAAACTCGGTTCATACATAAGTTAATCTTATGAAAGGCATTGACGATGTCAAAAATGGGCGAAATCAAAGAACAGCCACGGCTACTTCTCGTATTATTTTTAAATGGAACACATATTTCAGCAATTAGAGGAATTTAATACTTTTTTATTCAAATATAATTTCTTTAACAAACTTGATCTAATTCCAAAACTTTTTTATTGGATTGACATCTTATGGACGTTTTATTTTCGAACTAGCCAGCAGTCCATGGAGAACATTTATATTGGTGGAAATTCCATCACACTTCCAGGCAACAGAATTTATTATAATTTTTGAAAAAGGTACGCTGTGCCCATAGCATTTTTTTTTTTTTTTGATTTTATCTCTATCAATTTTTTGCATACATGTTGTTGTCTGAAGAATAATCCGAAAGCGGTCTATGAATTCTTTCTTGATCCCAGTTATTTCAGCCACAATTTCCGGGTAATAAAAGAGGCGCCTTGACATGTTGCCGTCGTTTGCTGATCCAGGCCCTTGCTGTATCAACTCGTAATCCCAGTTTCTCTCTGAAATGCTCCTGCGTTCTAGTTTTATTTGCTTATTTTATTTGATTAGTTTTATAAATTGAAATCACTTTTTGAAACGGAAAAATATAAGCTAAATGCATTCCACATATTTTATTCTATCATGCAGTGAAGAAATTCCTAATTTGCAAGCTTCCAGGTCGATTGCTTTCGATGAAATCAACTCCAAAAAATTCATTTCATTGGGATTTGCCGACAAATATAACGTAATGCGGCTAAAGGAGTATGTGAATTTCTGAATTCATGTTTTTAAAAAGCATCTTCAACTTTACCTTTTATTTCCCTAGCAAATTCGAACGATGTTAGCCTGAAGCAAATTTTGATTTGGCATTTTTCAGCCTTTTTATTTGCCTTTTTATTGCCTATTTAACCTTTTTTCAAAAAGTTCTGGCAACACTGGTACTGAGTCGCATAACAAACTCACCATAAGTTTATGAAATGGGTTAAACTATTACACTACCGAACATATGTACTTTTAAGCCAATTTAGTTATATGCACAAAAACTCGAAATTTTTTCTTGCGAATCTTTCCGACGCCTTTGAAAATTACCTAACAACCACTGCGAAATATTATGTTTCACTACAGTAATATCTTCATCTGTTCGCGTCCCGGCTTTTAATTCGATAAATTCAGTCAACGAATTCACACTCCGATCACGATTTATAAGTTCCTCATGATTTCCCGCTGATTTCACCTAAATGTCCTCAAAAATGGATGTTCGGGAGCTAAAGGGAGAAGGCGAACCTGGTGGGGTAACTCCGGCGTTTTCTGCTTAAAAGCCCACCAGGATCTGTTCACCAGTCACTATCTACCACTGAAAAATTCGAAATATGCTTCGGATGAGATGCCAATTTTTTGATGACGATCACAGGCAAAGTATAAAGGGGGGGGTTACAGAAGGTTTAAAGACTGGGGCAATTGTAAGGATAAAAAACGACGACCTGATGACCGATATCCAGAGTATACTCAAAATAGGGAGGGAGCACTTCTCCCTGTTATTTAATGGTTGCATGGAGCCGAAGCCCATTACCCGACTTGGACAATAGCGCGACCAAAGAACAACAAGGACGCTGATGCTGACGATCTGCAAGTTAAGCTGTTCAAGTTCGACGGCGAGGATTTGGTAAAGTGGTCGAGCAACGCATGCCTGCTGATTCAAATTTGAGTGTACTCTGCCCAATCCACAAACAATTTTCACCAACTACCGCACGAACATAGCATATAAGGTTCGGCCGAGAGTATTGCGTGACTGAAGACTGAAACAAACCGTCAACGACCTGATTGAACCTTATCAGTGTTGCTTTAGCCCTTGTAAGTCTACCATCGACCAGATATTGACGATACGCCAAACATTGGAAAATACCCGTGAGAGGAGGGTCGACGCTCACCATCTATTTATCGACTTTAAATCAGCTTTCGACAGCACAAAAGAAACTTTCCTATATGCCGCGCTGTCTGCATTTGATATTCCTGCAAAATTAATACGCCTAAAGAGAAATGGAATCTACCTCTCCGATACCAAACGACGTTTCAGACAGAGGGACTCCCTATCGTGCTGGAATAGAGAACTCGAGCCGCAGAATTAAACCGGCCTGGCACAGAGGAAAAGGAAGGTCTCACTTGCTGTATCCAGTTGGCGCTATTTAGTAAAGCAAAGGAAATCGGTCAAAGTTGTCTAGGCGGTTATAGCGTCAATTATGAAGAAGAAGAAATAATTAATTGTATTCAAGGAGGAGAAGTAGTCGAGCAACAGCTGGTGAAGCAATGGCTCCCTCTATTACATGAAAACTTTCCTGAACGTGTGATGTCTCAAAATGCCGACTTCAATATGCCCCCGATCGGGTGGTCTCCATTCGACTTTTTTCTTTAAGGCTCCAGCAAAGAATCAAATGTTCAAAGTCAGCATTATAAGTATATCGTATTCTCGAAAATTCTCAACAATTATGCGAAAACGTAACGAAAATTTTCATCAAAAGAATAAAAGCTTGTGAGAAAAGCCGAGGTGTATATTTGACAAATATTGTTTTTCACTATTAACCACAAACTGTGTGCTGTGTATTAAAATTAAAGTCATCACTTTCCGCAAAATGTTAGCATTTTGTTTTAAATTTCAAAATGAAACTTCTTGTTAAAACACCCTGTATCAATCCAACGGAGCTCATATCGAGCATTTACACTTTCACAGCTTTTGTTATTTATACCAACGAACCCAGATTATTTTCACACTCGCCATTTAGTTGATAACCGTTTTTAGCTATTGCTCACTTTTCATTTCATTTGGATAGCGTACATTTCAATTTCGGTCACGTGCCTGTTTAGCGCTATGAGAAAAGCTGCAACCGATGTTGGATATTAAAAATCAAAAATATGTATTTGCACAAAGAAAAAATATGAATTTGCACACGTAAAGAATGTCTGAATTTACTGGTCAAAGTTCGTGATAATAGGCACACATTTTTTTTTTTTTTTGAATCGTTGAATAGAGCTGCTGTATTTTTAGAGTTAGTGAACAATTTCTTAGGCATTGGTTGAATTCTTGTTGTAGTCCTTTGGTTTTTAAACAATATTTAAAATTTCTAGTAGAATTAATTGCTTATTCATTTTATGCTCACTTCACATAAAGGCAAAACAACTGAGATGCATAAAGCAGGTTAGTTTTGTGCTTCGGATAGTAAGAACTATTTATCGATTTACTTTTGGCCTGTATTTGTTATTCCTTTAAAAATGGCTGCGAAAAAAAATTAAAGTAATTTTATGCGTTTTCAAAATTAAAAAATTAAATAGCATTTCGCAAGTTATTATTAATGGGCTAGAATTAATCATTAAAGATAAAAAATGTGAAAATTTATTCAAATCCTACTAATATTATAAATGTGAAAGTTTGTGTGTGTGTGTGTGAGTGAGTGTGTATGTATGAACATACATACATACCTTTTCAGCACAAAACGGCTGGACCAAACTTAGCACACAAATAGCTTATACACTACGTAACACATATGCTATATTATATGGCGAGTTGCCACCTGTTAAAAAAGTTATAGTCAATTAAATAAATAATTTATAACATATACATTCATACATAATTCTCTATAACGACTGGATAGATCTGGATAAGATTTTTCACATACATATGTATGTATATATACCGTTATACAGGTTAAAATATAAAATCGATTTTTACAGGGAGTTGCCACCTGTTTAAAACGTGACATTCAATTAAAACAATAACAATAATAAATAAAATATTGGAATATGGGTAACAAACGCAAAAACCTTAATTAAGCTTTATTTTCCGAATACTTTTAAAAAAGGTTGCCACCTGTTCATATAGAAATAAACAAAAATAAAAAATTTGCAAAATTTTACAATATGAGTGTCAAACTAAGAAAACTAAGAAAATTGTATTTCAAAAATACTTTTGGAGAGCGTTGCCACCTGTTTAAAAAAACTAATTGAAATTTTAATAAGTTAAATCAAATATTGAAATATGGGTATCAAACGAAAGAGTTTGAAGAAAGCTTTATTTTAAAATTACTTTTGGAGAGCGTTGTCACCTGCTTAAAAGAGTAAATTAAATTATTAAGTTAACGGAAATATCACTTAGCGGCATTCAAATCAAGTAGGCTTAAAAAAAATAATTAAGAAAATTGATTTGAGGAGTGTTGCCACGTGTTTAAAAACATGATGTTATTGGAAGTTTACTGAAATATAACAGTATCACGCTGAAACGAAAGAATTTACATATATGAAAACATGTTCTCTTAAAGACCGTTAATTCAATTTAATTGATAATATTGTTTTGAACTGACAGAGGTAAAGGAGAACTTAATCTCGAAAATATTTGTAGGAGTTTGAAAATTAAAATACAAATAAGGGTATTCCGAATATACATCGAAAGCTTTCCATAAAAGAGCTGCCACGTTTCCAATTTTTTCTAAGGTGTTATCATCTATTAAAAAGCTTAAATTTATTTAAACAAGTAGATGATGTTAAATATGGCAACGAAAGCAGTTTAATAAAGCTTCATTTCCAAAATATTTTAGAAGAAGATTGGCATCTGTTTAAAATCAATTTAGTTAAATTAACTGATATTTTACCATATGAACGTCAAACTAAAAAAAAATATTAGATGACCAAATGTAAGGATTTAAAAAATCAATTAAAATTATCAATTAAAATTGTAAATTACAATTAATTGATTTTTTAAAACGTATTCAAAAAGATTTTTGAAATTAAGTGTTCTTATATACTTTTTAAGCTTGGCACTCATTTTGTAAAATGGCATTATTTAAAATTTATAATTTTAATTTTGTCAAAGGCTATGAAAAGGCATCGATTTAAGGGCGTCCAAAAAACTCAGTAAAAACTAAACGATTTGTGATTTTCACATACCTTAATTCCGCGCGAGCTGACGCTTACAACCGTTAGTCATCTCCGAATTGTAAATCTTACAGCTGACATGTAGATGTCGCTGTAAATAATTTTAATAAACAACAGTAGACATCAGCTGTTTGCTGATAAGTTATGAATAATCCATTTCTCATAGCTAAAAAAGTTTATTTGTAAAAATTTATAAATAATTGCAAATAGTTATATACATTATTTCTTATGTTTTAATTGTTAAAAATGTCCTGCTTTGGTTGCGGTAAAAAGTATGGACTTTTCACTAAGGAGGTAAGTTCCAAACTCACATAATAATTACTGTGATTTAAGAAACTTAACTCATTACTTGTCTTTGTCTATGTAGCACGGCTGTCCTAATTGTGGTTATTCCTACTGCGTCAAATGCCTCAAACGGCCGATAGCAGTACCGCGACACGATGGCAAAGTAATGAATGTTTGTCTAATTTGCTACGATAAACTTTCAAAGTTACAGGAAACTGAGAAAGTGGTTGACATCGACGCATTGCCCGGAGTGTTGGTGACAAAGTCAACATTGAAAAAGAGTACCAATCCTCTGGCGGCAGCTGCTGCTGCATTACTAGAGTAAATTATTAAATATTTAGATAGTAAATTTTCTTCAGTACTCACTACCTTACTCTGTTTCCAGAGATGACCCGCCCCCTGATTTGGCTGAAGTACTTGCCCCTATCTCAAGTACTACAACAACGGCAACGGCTAGTACACATTCCAATTCCGACAACGCAGATATTGAAGACAATCTCGACTCTGCGATTTCGAAACGTTTAAAAGAGCTGAAAACTATTGATACCACTGGCACGGACGAGGAGATAGGTGTGCGGCTTGCAAATTTAACTGGCATGCCATACAAGGATTACTCCAAAAAGGATCTGCTTCTTTCCACAGATGAGCGTACGAATCAACAAAAAATGCAAGATCTCCTAGAGCAATTTATGGGCGAAGCAAACATTGATAGGCAAATAACAAGTGAACGTAATGATGCCATCTCGGATATTGAACGGCGTTTGAGAGCATTAAGAGAACAGCCGATTGACGGTGAACTTGCCACGAACTTGAGAGGAACTCATAAGGACAATTCTCCAGATACGAATACTCCAAGTGATAATGAAGATGATGAAACGGTTTTGAAAGCGATAATGACCAAGGTATGGAAAAATAAAAAAACTCAGATAGTTTTTTTTTAATATTTCGCTTTAGTATTTAGAAGAATCGCGTCTGCAAGCTCCACCAAATGACATGGAAGCAGAACTTGCTGCTAGCATTCCACCACCACCGGTGGGCACACGACCCGGTGAACTCGAAGAGTTACCATGGTGCAATATCTGCAACGAAAATGCGGTCTACCGTTGCAAAGGCTGTGATGGTGAACTGTTTTGTGCGCAATGTTATCGCGAGTGTCACGACGACGACGAAGAGTATCGTGCGCACGAAAAAGTTCCTTATTCTGCACCTCCAAAATTTAAAGAAAATCACTTCTAGTACAGCTGTAGTAATTCAACCAAATCACGTATATTCGTACATTCATTTGGTACAACATATATTTAAGCTTTTAGCAAAATACAATGCGAAATACAAAAAATATAAACTAGTAAAAAAACTTAAAACAATGGCTGACACCGTTACAGTTTACAATTTATAATGGCTTAGCCTTTGACTATAGATAATAAGTGTGTATATTTGTCGGGTCACATAAATCATAAATATTATTCATGTACATTTTTTGAAGGATATGGTGAAAGTTTTTGTTTAAAACAACAAACAATTACATATTTATGATATTTAACTGTAAAATGTGTGCATTAACTAAATTTTTACCAAAACATAAGTCGACTAGTATAACAAATTTATATATGGGATCATAATCAACGCGGTTTTAGGACAAATATCTATTTTCGGTTATATTCTAAATTTTCTCTATAAAATTGCTAACTTTTTGCTGGATGTTATCCTATGTAACAAACGTATTCTTGTTATTCAACACCAATCATCATATTCATCAACTGCCAAAGAGTTTAATACCGGAGTTGGTAATGCTTTTTATAGATATTTAGAGGATTAACAAGATGTCGTAAAATCGTACAATTTTGATTTTTTTTTAATATTGGATTTCATTGAAAACCTAATTTAAAAAAAACACAACACTGAATTTTTGAAATTCTCCAACTTTACGACATAGCGAGACGTTATGTTATCTTCTAAATCCCCTAATTGTTTGCTTCAACAAATATTGCACCTTTTCAGGCGGGGTCAAGCCAAGAATGTACGTCATTAAATGCGTAATTTCTCTAGAAATTTAGGCACTAAATGTTGCGCTGAGTAGCGATCAAATGTAAAGTATTCGAAAAATGTGTCCCTTTGATGCCGAAATAGTTCGGGATTACGACACCAATTGTATAGCATTTTAATGAGTTGATTGGAAGTATTGTAGAGGTTCTCTTTTGGATATATCTCGGGATATACAAGTTTATTGGGCGCAATCGGCATACAGCCGCAGTATGTTGCTTCTAGCCTACAAATTGAAATAATATATATGTACATCAAATATTTGTCTTTCTATATTATGTCATATTGGCACCTACATAGCAACACCGTAGAACTCGTGACCTGCTGTTGAGATGACTACATCGCCCGACAGCAAAGTCTTAATGTACTTATCGCGCGGTAAAAATCCGAAATTTATCAGCTTGGAGCCCAATTTATCTTGTAAACCGTCGAAAGACTCTGGTGCCGCTTGATAATTTTCACCACATATGGACACTTTGAAGTCGACTTGCCGCTTGTTGAGTTCCAATAGCACTTCCACCAGTAATTTTGGATTTTTATCGTGCTCCCATCGATGTGGCCAAATTAAATGCAAACAGTCTTTATCACACATCAACGAAGTGAGAGATGGCTCTGCTCCACCGATCATCAGTCGTTTATTTGGGAAGGCATGGAACTTAATAGGATAGTATAGCACCTCGCACTTTTTCTCAATTTTCTCGCGAATATGTTTCAATTTGAAATCAGGCTGTATATTGAGGAAAGGTGTGATACTGTCCAGAAAGGAAGTGCGGTTGAAATTCGAGTTGAAGATTATATTGTCGGCAGAAAGGCTACAAATTGAAAAAAAAATAAAACAAAAAAGGGCGCCTTATTACAAATTGATTTGACATACATAAGTATTATTTAGTTTAACTTACCAAGTTAGTATTTGATTCAAACCATATTGACAATCACGTTCCTTCACCTCGCGCACTGGATACACAAGTTGATTTTCGTGGAAGTATACGATCTTTTTACATCTTACTAAATCGGGTCGCACGCCCAATAGTTCGGCCAAATTAAGCACCGAACTGGTAAAGAGCACTTTGTAGTCATGATCGGCTGGTATGATTTGCGAGAAGTATAACGCTCCGGTACGTGCGCGCCAATGCCATTTTTTTGCCGGAAGACTGAATATTTCATAGTCACAGATATTTAAGCCTACAAAATGCAAATGCTCAAACAATATTTACAAATCACATTAAGTGTTTAGTGAAACATGTATGTAGCGGAAAAGGAAATGTTATGACCGGCACTTGCTACTCACATTCAATAATTGTGTCGATCAACTGCTTGTGGCTACCTCCATAAAACGGTTCTATAATCAATATTGAGGGCTTTGACATGACAGCGTACTGAAAAAGCGAATTTTAATTAAACTTTCGCTACATTAACTAAAAATATGTTTTATTTTGGACAGTTATGAAAATTCGTATGTACCTCATCTGCTTGCGGAACAAAATCACTTGTCGTGGTATGCGTGAACTAGTAGAGTTGCATCTAAAGGTACCAGAAAGCTTGCTTAAAATTTATAAAAGCAATTTAAAAAACGGAATTGATACCAATTAATATTCATATGCGATTATAAAGTTATTTTTAGTACATACATAAATATATACGTAGTTAATTAAAATATATTGAACTACTTTTGTGCATACATTAATATTTAACTACGCGAAAATTGATGTTCCCTAAATTTCTGTACTCACTTTTTTCGAGAGCACTAGGCAACTTCGCTACCCGATCAGCTGTTTTATTATTTATTTTTTTGTATGTCATCTAACTTTCTTGTATTAGTGGCGTTGAAAGTGAAATGAAAGTGATTGCTGAGTTTCAATAGCAATACGGGAATAACTCAGGAGCTCTAGTGGCCATCTGTAAATATAAGCGAATGTCATGAATGATACCAACGAAAGCAACAGCAGTCAAGACACTGCCAGCGCACCTCTGCCTTTACCACATATACCCATAGGGACGTCAGTGAGCTGCTGTCTCATACTTTCCGTGGTATATGTCGCCAGTTTATATGTGTGGAATACAAAGCATAATCGCGATCACCCGGCAACCGTTAAGCGGCGCTTCTTTAGCGTGTCCGTCGTAATGCTAATAGCACCACTGTTTGTCTATAAATTTTCATCACCGGAGTTATTAGAGCGTGTATCCTTTGCAGAACTTTTAGGATTGCGATGGCAAGGTATCTTACCAGCTACTGTAATACCGTACTTACTAACAATGCTATTGTTTTTGGGGCCACTATGCGTGCAGATGCAAAATGAATCGCTAAAGATTTTTATGGGTAAGTGCCTGGTGTGGAGTAGACTTTGGACTATTTTGTTATACTATGTACATATATATGTATGTGTATTGTTTGTTTTAGATGTGGACTTTTGGATTGGCTCATTCAAAAATATACTCTGGATCCGGAATCATGTTATGGCACCACTCAGCGAGGAATTTGTCTTTCGAGCTTGCATGATGCCGCTAATCCTGCAAAGCTTTTCTCCCTTGACGTCAGTATTCATAACACCCCTATTCTTTGGTACCGCCCACATACATCACATTGGTGAGCGCCTTAGTTTGGGCATGGAATTGAAAACTGCCTTAGTAATATCGTGTAAGTTGAAGATATTTTATTTTGTTATGATTAAGCAAGTTAATTGCTTCCTTTTGTTTTATTTTTTTTTTAAAGGCTTTCAACTAACTTATACAACAATCTTCGGTTTTTACTCAGCCTTTCTATTCGCGCGTACAGGCCACTTTATAGCACCTTTTCTTGTGCATGCGTTTTGCAACCATATGGGCTTGCCCGATGTTCAGGATTTGTGGCAGCAACATTTGGTGCGCCGTATTATGCTAATTATTTGTTACATTATTGGATTTGTTGGTTGGGTTGTACTACTGCCAATCGCAACACAACCTTCGCTGTATTCAAATAATTTGTATTGGAATTATTAAACGAACGGTAGATACGCTTATGTAAAGGTACATAAACAATTCTTCAAGTGTCATTTATTAAGCTTAATGTTTCATATGAAATGCAAAAACAAACGTGCTGTTTTTTTTTTATTAATAAACGTTTTCCCGTTTACTAATTTTGAACTTTGGAGCTTTCAGTATTCGTAAACTTTACTGCGTTAGAAACCAGTTCCACTTTTATTGAAGTAATAAATAAAATTTTTACATATGGATATACCGTGTTTGTCCAGTCATGCGCTCAGCGAGTTTAGCCCTTCAGTGTTGTTTCCAATTCGTTATTTGATTTAAGCTCTTTAATTATATCCAGCCCGCCAACTAGTTCACCTTTAACGTAAACTTGTGGATAAGTTGGCCAATCGGAGAATGTCTTTAACCCTTGGCGTACCTCTCCGTCATTCAGTATATCGAATGTGTCATAAGGAATACTAAGGCAAGATTTTTGTTTAGAAATATAACGAAAAATTTAAAATTCTACATACTTTGTTTCATTCAGAATCTCAATTAATTGGCGTGAGAAACCACAACGCGGCGCGTTTCGGTCACCTTTCATGAATATCATAACATTAGCTTTGTTGATAAGCGCCTTTAAGCGATCTTCCAATGATTCCCCGGCTACTGAGCCACCAAGCTTTTTACACTTCGCTGTGATTTCAGCAACATTAACACCATCCACGCGATCCACCGCTGTGCCTTTGGTAAAGAAGATAATAGTTGGCACTGCCTCAATCTGAAGGTTTGGAGGAAATTTAAAAACGCCACTAGCTTCATATAACAAAATATAAGCCTACCTGATGTTTCATTGAAATTTCAGGAAAGTTCTCGGCAACTATAATGGCAAACTGCAATTTGTTGCTCAAAATCTTGGCCAGCTCCTCAAGCGCTTCTTGGACATGTTTACACTGTTCAGCCCAATCGGCGGTAAAGAGCACAACTGTGGTTTTTTCGGCGCTTAATACACAGCAGGGAACAATTTCAATGCAAAAATAAATGGCAAGAACACTCAAATTATGGGATAGTAAAAAAAACTTACTTGATTAATGCATCATATTCGTCGGCGCTTTTAATCAAAATTAGTGTTGCGCTGGTGGACATGTTTATAATGTTTACGATAAAATTTAGTTAACGAAACTCTAACTTATAAATTTATATGAAATATACTTCAGAAGATGCAAAGTTTAGCATTCAGCGAGGCTTTTTGGTTATGGACAAAACAGTATAATAGCCTAGGAATAGGCAAGATTAATCAAATGCATTCCATAAATCGAGTATTTTAATCGTATCGAATATCGTGGTTTGATTAATTGAACTTTTAATCGATTAGTTGTGAAAAGGGCGATATCATATCAGGTGGTGTTAGGTGTACAAAGGCAAATACAATTATGAGTTCAAAACAACAGACAAATAGATTGATGAAAGAAATTCATTTCAGTAAAATTTGCAAGGGAATTATTTCAAATATTGTACTAAACCCAAACAAAAAAAAATGCAAAGAATTTATTTATTATTATTTTTTTGCAATGAATGCAAAGAGCATTGGAAAATACCGATTATTTGCTTAATATCTTAAGGTATATATAGATATGAATTCTTTCTTTTGCATCTCAATTAATCATTTGATAGATTAATCGAATTGAAAATTTTAATTGCCATCTCAAAATAGAGACACTAAACTCTCGATGGTAGTTAGCGACTATAGAAATTGTGCGTATACATTTCAAAGTTGCCTACACTTACTGACTGCTTTTCGATACTTAAAGCACAAGCGATCTAAAAAAAAAACCTAAAGTCAAAATATTCGCAGTGGATTTCTAAAAACTCAGTGTTGTGTTCGTTAATTAATAATCCATAACATCACTAAGTAATGTATTGACATGCTAGAGGACTCAAATTTGAATGAAAAAATTCTTTTAGGTAGCATTAGTAGGATTTCATTCTTACGTTAATTTGCCAACAATTAAAATGAACAATTACTAATATTTTAGAAAAATAACAAATTTGAAGGAACGCTTTTTCATAGAAAAATTTTGTTAGATGCAGTTTATACAATACTCTTCAAATACAACTCTGAATCAGATGGTCACCCATTTGGCTCTTATTCTCGCGAATCGCTCTTGAGTGCATTTCCCTGATAAGAAATGACTCCATTAATTTAATAAACTAACTGAAAATAAATTGCAAGCGTGGTTACATCGGTGTTCTTCATTTTTGTTATTTATAAATAGTAAATTTGCATACCTAAATATTTTCCTTTAGCACGCTCTAGTTATAAAACAAAATGCTGCCATTATTGCGAGCTGCCGCCGGTATTACTCCTGCTATGCGGAATCTCCAAAAGGTTAGATATACATACATAGTACGCTTATTATGGCCGCAATAATCCGTATCCTGATAATTTTGTATTTTAGGTAAAACATCTGCAACAAGTACGTAATTTAAATTTGCTGGAGTGTAACAGCAAAGAACTTTTGAAAAAATACGGTGTCACAATACAGGAATTCAAAGTCTTAGATAATTCAGCTAATAGTTCGCAACAGCTTAACAAGTTCGGTAGGTATTTTTTTTATTAACTTTCTGATTACAATATTTTGTGTCACACTATTGATTATGATTAATGGGCAGAGTGTGCGGAGTATGTGGTGAAAGCTCAGATACTGGCGGGCGGTCGTGGCAAGGGAGTTTTCAACAATGGGTTCAAAGGTGGCGTGCATCTAACCAAGCAGTAAGTATCGTACCGTGCAATACAAAAACAACTCAAAAATAATTATAAAAAATATACTATGAATACATATGTGGAAATATTGCAGGAAAGATGAAGTTCTGGCGCTGACAAATAAAATGTTAGGTAATCGTCTTGTTACCAAGCAAACTCCAAAGTCTGGTATATTGGTTAAGAAGGTAATGGTAGCACGTAGCGTAAATATAAAACGTGAAACATACTTATCAATTGTGTTGGATCGTGAGCACAATGGTCCAGTGCTAATCGCCTCACCTGCTGGTGGCATGGACATCGAAGAAGTCGCTGCAAAGACGCCAGAAAAACTAAAGACTGTTCCATTGGATCTCGATAAACCAATACCGCAGGAAGCACTTATCGAAATAGCTAAATTCTTAGAGTTCAAAGGAGAATGTGTAGAACGTGCCGCCGATGAGATTCAAAAGCTATTCGATCTCTTTAAGGCAGTTGATGCCACACAAATTGAAATAAATCCATTAGCCGAGACTGATACTGGTGAGGTTATAGCTGTGGATGCCAAATTAAACTTTGATGACAATGCCGAATATCGGCAAAGGGAGATTTTCGCACTGCACACTGCCGAAGAAGACACGGATCCGCGTGAGGTGGAAGCTGAAAAAAATAATCTCAATTACGTAGCAATGGATGGAAATATCGGCTGTTTGGTGAATGGTGCTGGACTCGCCATGGCTACTATGGATATAATCAAACTAAACGGCGGTGAGCCAGCAAATTTTCTCGATGTTGGTGGTGGCGTTAAAGAGGAACAAGTTCTTAAAGCTTTTCAAATACTCACATCCGATCCGAAAGTGAAAGCTATTCTTGTTAATGTATTTGGTGGTATTGTAAATTGTGCCACCATTGCTAACGGCGTGGTAGCAGCTTCAAAAACACTCGATCTTAAAGTGCCACTTGTCGTACGCTTGGAAGGCACAAATGTTAACGAGGCCAGAAAGATTTTAAAGGATTCAGGACTTGCCATACAAACTGCTGTGGATTTGGATGATGCAGCTTACAAGGCAGTTGCTGCCTTGAATTAAAGTGTTCGGGACATGTTCGCGTAGCTTTGGCTGGCTGCATTTTTTTATACCTTTCATGATTTTAAATACAAATGTGCATTTTTTTTATACAGACATCAAATTCAGTCCTCAGGCAAGCATTTCTTCACATACAAGTGTGGTGGGTTTGAAAACGTTTTTTTAAAACAGTAGTTTTAAGTTGACTAAAAGGGAATTCATCGAATTTCGTTATACCAAATAAGTGGGGCATATTTTTACATTTTTTTATGTGTGATAGTTAAACATTGAATTTAGTATGTAGTCAATTGTTAATTGTTAATAAAAGTTGACTTCCATATTTGACACATACACTTTTTATTACCAAGATTCGCAGGATTCAGAATATGTATATGTATAATACGTAGTATTTGGGGAATAAAGGAAATACATGAAAAATAGATAAATTTTAAATTAAATCTGGCTCAGTGAGATGCCGAAAACACTTCTTTTTTATGTCTAATGTTATATAGTACAGACATTAGGAAATTTTTCAAATGAAGTGAAATATGCTGGTAAATAAAAATATTTCAAGTTTCCTTAGAAATTTCCATGCTCTATTGTGCCTTGATTCTATTATGTGTTAGTTTGTTCAAAACGAAAGCCCATTTTCCTAGTTATAATAAATTTGTATAAGACTACAATTAGTGTATTGCAGATTGTTAAATTCGAATATGTAAAAAAAATTCTATTTCGAAAAATTTTTAGGTACATATGCATGACTTCTTTCAGTTCGAAAAGTCTCCCATCTTTCATTTCTCGGAAGTAAACAAAAATCTGTGTGAAAAGTAAGGTAACATTGCTAGAACTATTTACTCAAAATAGAGTAATTTTTTTATTATGAAAAAAATAAAAAAAAATATATATATATTGAACAACCAAGAATGATAGAATACAAGATTGCGCCTTCCCGCGGTGAAATGACAGATCTCGCCTTTAGTAAACAAGAATACGGGAGAGAGAAAATTGAACAACTTCCAATATTTCATTGAAAAACGTGTTCTAATTGTTCTAAAGTGTAAAAGTATGAATTTATAGGCAGACATTTAATAAATAAATTCGCAAAATACTAAAAAAAAGTGTCTCCCTTTCTTAATTTGTGAAAAAAGCTTTGTCTAGTTGAAGTTGAGAATTGTCAAACCCGGCAAAACCAAAGTAGCGGTACTTCTAAAGGCGTCACCTTCAGTATTCAGTACACCGTGTTGAACAACATTATATGTAGCAATTCTTCTAAAAAAAACTTATTTTTCCAATGTAAATTGCAAGGGGAACTTCAAAGCTCCAGCGGTACCGTTAAATGTGTTCGAATAAAACAAGTAAAAAATAGTCTAAGATCAGGTGAAATCGAACCTTAAAAATGCGCGCATGCTTTTCTTTCAAATATACAGTACTTGTTGCTTGTCATAAAATCAGGTAATAAAATCAATACTCTTCATTTTTTAACGTTATACGACTTTTATTCATTTAAAAAAAAGAAATTTAAAAGATTTTAACGTAGCACGCTCATTTTCGAAAGTTTTGTTTTTAACTTATTCCTCTCTTAAACGAATTGGCTACATGATTTAGTAAAATAAATATTTTTTGTAAAATACCGTTATATGAGTGTTGGGCGTGGTTTTGTCTGAATTCTATAATTTTCGAAATTCAGCTACAGAGTTCAAATGCAAAGTGTGTATCCAATTTGATAGTTTCATATACCTTGTTGCTTTAAATTGGCAGGTGTCACGACCATTTTCTAAAAATTTGATCATACGAATTTTTCTCGCCAATTAAATTCTATCAAATTTCCATTATTTAAAGTGGGCAGTGTCACTCCCATTTTTAAAAAATGTTTAACCCACTAATCCCTTTCTTTAACCCAATCCTATATATCAAATTTAAGTAAATTATCTTTAATACATATTTAATGAAATATCTATTTCATTTTTATTTTGAAATTACCGTTATGTGAGCGGGTGAACGCCCACCGGTTGCTTTAAATTTCTTATTGTTTTGAAATCCAATGTAAGCACCAAATTTGTGTAGTTTGATTCTCTAACGTATTTTTGTACTACCGTAATATGGATATAGTGTGTACTTTTGGTTGCATCACTCCCATTCAAAAAATTCATTTTATTTTAAAACCACAACCAAAATATTTCGGAAAAATAGAAATTTGTTTTTTTTTTTTATAAATGAAAATATTACAAAAAAATGTTCAACAAAATCAGCTCAGATCATAAAACAGTTTAAGCTTTAAAGGTTAAAGAAAACGCAGATCAAAAAGAAACAGTTTGCTTAACAATTAATTTTTTTAATTTCAACAGAATCATGGTAACGAAATTTTCGATGCTGTTCTTGGCCTTTGTTTGAATATTGGTTTATGACTCAGCCAAAATTTGACCGATCATTGGAAAAGTATTTTTTCACCCTTTTTGATGCTTTGCAAATAAACTCATTCACACCACAAATGATTTTCGCATAATCACATAAATATTATTCCGTTGAAAATTCTTCTTTTTTTTTTAATATTTTTAAGTTTAAACTGTTGTAGCGTCTCAGGTATTTTTTCTTTTAAATATTTGAAAAAAAAAAAACTATTTTTATTTATAAGAACCTCCATTTTTTGGAGAAGTTTTCAAATCGGTCCAGCTCACGTAACTCTTAATATTTTTCCGAAATATTTTGGTTGATGGCTTATTGTATGTATAATGAATTTTATAATTCAGGTGAAAACCGCATTTTTTTTTGGTGTGGCATCCTAATGTGCATATCTATAAATAATTTAAAGGCAATTTTGTTACCAAAGCACGAAATCTAATTTCGTCCAAATCGAACGACAAATATAATAGTTAAAACGCAAGCATTTACCTTAAAACCTTAGCATTTTCCCAGTGAAGTTTTATATACTAGTACTCTGCCTTCACTACAGCTCCAAACTGAGGTAAAATCTGGAAAAGTTATAATCCTAATGTACACATCAATAGTTGCTCATATTTCTGTCTTCCTAGAAAATTTCGCTATAGTAAATATTTTATCTAAACTTTTTGTTTATATGTATATAAATATACTGCAGAAATTTCCCTTTTCGGTCTGCAGTGCTTTTATTTTCCGAAGAAAGTGATTAATATATTAAATATCCTCTAAGGCTTGGTTTATGGCATATCCTTGTTATAATCATAGATTATGTTATGAACATAAATTACAAACTTACATACATACATATGCGTGTAGAATTTTGTTGCAAATATCCTTTTTGCTTTTAATGCTTACAGCGACAACTATCGTCATTTCTGCTAATGTTAATTAAAATTTCTGCTAAAATTTCCCACTTTAAGGACTTTGCATATTATATTAGAACACTTTCGAACATAGCAGGGATTAACTAGATATAAGGGCTACGACCTTTTAAATTGTTATGGGAGCTTTACTCTCTTCGAAGCTTTAAAAACATGAATATCATAGTGTAATGATATAAAGTGTGCATACGTCAACTACGTCAACTACCTGGCACACTTTATATCATTACACTATGATTAATATTTTAAACTATTCTCACTACATTTTTTAAGGAGATTACGCCAGTTCTTCGCAATTTGAAAATGTAGTAAACGAAATATAAATCTTTAATGACAAGACTTTGGAAGATCTCTTATTATTTTTTGATTTAAAAAACGGGGTTAAGAGAAGGAAAACATTAACACAGACCTTCGAGCTATTGCATGCCTTTGAAGTTTTAAATTTTAACACCAGCTCAGCTCACAAGCAGTATTGCCATTTTAGCGAATCTGGAACTAGATTTCACTCTTTATTTTTCGATTTCGCTCCAAAAATTAGCTATAGCTCCTAACTCTTGTTTTTAGATCTCTTTAAAATTATCTAGTACTTGTTAGCATTAGAAATGTTCAGTTCCATTTGATTATTTATTCATATCGCATGTAATGCCATCGTACATACAAGTTTTGATTAAAACTTTTTTTTGGCGTCAGTGATATGACAGCTCATGCTTTTTTCGATAATTTTTTATGATTTTATTTCGATTAATTCAGACATTCCATTCCATTCTTAATGCAAATACTCAAGTCAATTGAATAAAAAAATCCGGATGAATTTTTTCCTTTTCCTAAGTTAAACCAATGGGAGAAGCGAATAAATTCCAAGAAAATTTTTTATTCAAAATAGGGCTGACTGTCTTGATTTTGTGATATCGAATTAGTTATTAAAATTCATGAACTCAAACGACATTTACAGCTAGAATAAACATTCTTTGATGTGTAAAATTGATATTGACATCAAAAGTAAAATTTTTTCTGAAATTTGTGCATAGTTTCTAAATTAATAATCCCATGGGGAAAAGTTGTTCACACAAATGATAGAAAATTTTAATAGTATTACATAAATAAATAGAAAAGTCAACTAAGTACATATGTAAATAACTTGAAATAATTAAATGATTTCCCTTTTTTCAGATTTTAAAAAACCTAAATTAAGCTATTGTATATCTCAGAAACTGTTCTACTTTTCTAAATTCTGACTTCATATTCTATTTGAACCAAGAAAATCATGAAATTCGAATATTTTGGGCGAGAGAAACCAAAAAGTAAATTTTGTGAAACAATCACTTTAACTGTTTCTGAATATTTGCAAATACGAGGGTTGCCTTTATATATTTTGCGCCTAATAATGAAAGCACAATCAAATATTAAGGAAAATAGTTTTATTGTTTTTCAAAATATTCTCCATCCAAGTCAATACACTTCTGCATTCGCATGAACCAATTTTCAAAGCACTTTTGCCACTCAGAAGAGGATACCTCTAAAACGAGCTGTTTGAAGGCTTCTACAGCTCCTTCAGGCGTTGAAAAACGTTGACCTCGCACTTTTCTTTGATGTTCGGGAATAAAAAGAAATCATTAGATGCCAAATCAGAGCTGTAAGGCGGATGACCCATCAATTCGACCTTTTGAGTCCTCAAAAACTCCCTTGTGTGAATCGATACGTGAGAGCTCGCATTGTCTTGGTGAAGAATGATTTGGCTTCGGCGGTGGGTTTTCCATAATTCTGGAACAGTTGCGACATGACCAGATTTTCCGAAAAAACAGGCGACCATTTGCTTTGAGGTGCTTCTTGCGCGAACAACTTTTGTTGGATTAGGCTCGTCTTGGAACACCCATACAGTCGATTGCTGCTTTGTTTCCGGCTCATATGCATAGATCCAAGATTCGTCACCTGTTACGATGTCATAGACGTGCTTTAATCCATCGCGGCTAAATTTCTTCAACATTTCTTTACACCAATCGACACGAGTCCTTTTTTGGGCAATTACCAAATTATGCGGTATCCAACAAGAACAAATCTTCTTTACGACCAAATGTTCATGCAATATTGAATGTATGCTGGTCCCACTAATGGCGAAGGATGCCTCTATCTCGCGATATGTCACATGACGATCTTGTATTATCAATTGACGCACAGCATCGACTGTTTCTGGCACAACCACCGTTTTTGGACGACCTTCACGAAATTCGTACCGCAAAGATTGGCGGCCACGTAGGAACTCGTTGTACCATCGTTTCACAGTGGCTAAGTGTGGTGATTCAACACCAAAAGTAGAAGTAAGTTGATTGATGCACTCCTGTCTCGATAATCCATGTCGAAAATCGTAGTAAATTATCGCACGAAAATGTTCACGGGTTAACTCCATTTTTAGGCAATATGAATTTTTAAACTCACTATAAATAAACACAAATAAAACTCGTAAATGAAAACGTTATATGCAAGTTTATGCCAAAAAATACCAAACTTTACGATAAAAATATCTAATTACAGCTAATCACATGTAGTGTTGCGAAGGCGCCAAATATAAAAGGCAACCCTCGTATTTGTTTGGTAAATATAAGAAGGAACGATACCGCGTAAAACAATTAATAAACCGATTTTAACAATTATTTTTTCTTTAATGAAATATTTACGAAATACAATTTATTTTTGCAGAATATGAACACCCCAAATAAACAAAATCGGTACTGTTTTTCCATCTGAATTGTAAAATTTATTATATTTTGCAAATATTTCGCAATAATATTAAGATTTAGGTGGGCTGAACGGATTTGAAAATGCCTCCGTTTCTGGTTCCTTTTTTATAAATAAATATATTTTTCAAAAAAATCAACTCAAATCATAAAACAGTTTAAAAGTTTTGCACAAAAACATTTAAAAATTTGTTCAATGAAATCTTAATAATGATATTTTTACGCAGTCTTTGACCCTTTTTTGAAAGATTGTTTTAAGAAAACCTTAATAACGCAGTCAAAACTTGACCGATTTAGATTTATAAGATATCTTTGGAGTGATATTTATTATGATTCTCTGGAACAAATTAGGAATATTTTTAAGCAGATATTTTTAGCTTAAAGTAGATTTCTTTTTTAATATTAAAAGAAAATCGACAAATATTAATTTTTGAACTCGAGGTCAGTATAAGGAAACAACAGCCAGGATTGGTAGAAATTAGACTGGCTTCGAGCTCAAAAATTATTATTTGTCGATCGACTTTAAATTCAATTAAAATTATTCAATCAAAATTGTTGTTATAAAAGAGGTAACCATTAAAATTTTAAACACGTAAATATTTACTTATGTCCGATACATACTAGATATGTACATAGGTACATACTTTCAGATATTACAAATGTTTTTTTTTTGTTATTTACATACATACAATTGAGCTTTTTCCTCTTATTTACCAAGACTTCTAGTAAACAAATGGCTGCGTATCGCTCGAAATTACCCGTTGTACGTTTATCGAATTTGAAGGGTATTCTTGCCACAAAACCAGCTGTTTCAAAAAACCCCACACAGTCGACTGCTGTTTAGTTTCCAGCTCATATGCCATATCGATGACTAAACATTTAGACCAACTACCAACGATCATTGGTTTGAGAAATTTTCAAATTACGTTAGATCCAATGTGAAAAAATTTGTATACGGTCACATATTAGTGCAATATAATTTATGTAAATTTAATCCAAACACCAAGGTACGCCTGAATCATGCGGTATGTCACATGCCGATCTTGAATTATTACACAGCATCGAATAAAATACTTCTCAAACATGCAAGCGTCAGTTTAGGGGAATTTCCCTATAGCCAGAATAACTACATCAACAAGCAACGAACGGAGTGGATGGATTGCAGTTTATCATTTTCGGAAGAGCAATCCACATCCAAGTTACATCCAAGTCAATTACATGTGGGAGGACTCGTATATTTTTCGTTTTGATGGTACGTGGAAAAAACTTAGACCAAGATTTAATACAATTTTCAAATAGGGTGACACGATTTGATTTTGCACAACTAACATAGTATTATTTATTTAACTTGTTTAATATATTCTGTTCTGAAACATATCAAAGCAAACGTATCTTCCAAACGCTAATAAATAATGCAATATTTTACACTACCAAGGTACTATAGTTTTTGAAAATGTTTAAAAATGAATATATCTTATTTACTTTTTAAAAAATTTAATAGATGGCAACCATATTCTAGAGTATATCGCGGCTAAAGAATTCTCAATAAAAGCCCGGATTCATTCCTAATCCTTGTAAAATCTGTCAATAAATTAAGATGAAATGAGGTATTTTAACATAAATGAAAAAATATATTATAACTATAAATTTTAAATGTATTAAAAATATACATAATCTCTATCATATTTTTTCCGTTGATCAAAGTGGTAAGTTACCCTGTGGCTACAGAGCTGGCGAGATAAATTAAGAATGACACATGTGAACGCACTTGGTTTATGCGAAGTAATTTGGACGAAAATAAGTAATTTACGTTGTAATGTGAAGATGATTTAGGAACTTTCGTTTGATATTCATATATTACTTAACTTACACACCGCTTATCCCTTAAAATTGTTAAAAGTTTTATTTTATGGTACAAATTTTTAAATGCTTTCAGTTACTGAACGGAGGCCCAGGAAGCATGCAGTTTCGACGAGGTCGGACCAGCGGGAGAAGGGGGTTAGATGAGTTGTTTGAGATGGCATGTGAATAGGTATTTGGTATCATGCGGAGAATCTCCACATACCGGACGTGTTTGGTTTGGCTCCTATTACGGCATTAACAAGGCGAGAGTCGATGGTGGCTGTGACTGTCTCTTTGTGGATGTTGCTTAGGACCTGCCGGTACGCTGTCTTATTCAGCGATTGGGTTATGTGTGTGAATCTCATCCTTTAGTTCGAGAAGGTACCTTCTGATGTGACTAGGAGGTGGCTCGTCGGCAAGCAGATGCTTATTTGGGTGTCCTAAACGGTGACACCCAGCAAGGAACTGCTTGCTGAGCATGAGGTTGTGCTCCTTAACGCAGATCACATTCACCTCTTGGTGTAGGTGTTCCTCAGGTGACATCAGGAGCTGTACGGAGTGCAGCGTTCTGGCAGATCTGCAGCTTTATCCACTGTGTCCTACTGGTTTCTGGCGACCACACTGGCGCAGCCAATCGCCATTCATGTTGCCAACAACGTTTCTTTGTATTTGCCCCAAGGGCTGCCGGCGAGCGACTTGACATTGTTGCAGCTCCGTACCTTGTTAGCGATTGCAGTAGTGTGCGCAGAGGAGAGAACAGGCTATCAAATAAAACCCTCAAATTCTAGGGTTTAACCGTCGGAATGGGTGTGCTATCGACATGGATGTTAAAATACAGCCTGAACCAGCAGGAGAGTTGATGCCTCCACATCGGCTAGTAGCGTGGAATGGCTTACCGTGTCAAAAACTTTTGACTGGTTCAACGTCACTGGACGGTTCTCCCGCAGGGGCTGTTCCGGTTAAGGCTTCGATTCGCCTCTTCCAACCCTAGTAAACATATGCGGTGACTAAAACCACTGACCACAAGGTGATTTTTACAATGTTTTTTCACGCTAGGTCTTTTTTGTCCATTTTTATAAAACTATAAAAAACAAAAAGAACGTAAGCTTAAGTTTCCAAATTTGTAAAAAATTTATAAAAATTCAACAAATTTTAAAAATCTTAAATATGAATTGGAAGACAACTTTTGGGCGTACAGTTTTGTGCCCGATATTGGCATACTAATGTGCAAGTCTGAATTATTCAACATTTTCGGTTTTTTCGCCGCAATTTTCCATATAACGAATGGAATATATGTTCATATATAAATTCCTGATGTTTTTTAATACTAATTTTTTTTAATACTGACGGTCTTACACATCTTCTGCCATATTACTGCAATGAAAAAAAGTGTCCAACACCATAATTTAAAAAAATTGACAAAATTCAGCCGGAATATTCAGTCACATGAAACTTTTTTATTTTTATGCTAAAATTGGCTGCTAAGCTGTATACAGCAAAGTTTTCTACAAATTCTTATTTGAAAATTTGATGTAAATTTCTTGAACTGTCATACATTTTGATTCATATATTTTTTTGTTATAGAACGGACTATATTTTTCTAAAATATTAACGAAAAATCTGTGTCATGATAAACGTTGCAAATATTATAAAAAATAATCATGTGGTCAATTGTTTGAATAACTGTATGTACATGTTTTCCTTTTATCAACCCTCTAAAATGAGAGACGCTCTAACAAGTGGCATACATTGCGCGTGTCATATTCAGCACATTCTTGCAGTTCGCTCTCCCAAAACATGTTCTCTCTAAATTTAACACAGAAATTTTGTTTCGCCTAGTTTAACATTTGGTCGAAAATATTGATAAGATAGATATGAACACATAAAAAACATGTTCATAAGTTGTACAACGGTAAATACATACATATATGGCTCATAAAGGGGATGCAAACTTTGATTCCAAATTTTTGAATACTAAAATGATTTTTAACTTGCTGTTCTAACATTCTGTTAAAATCAACATTAACATTGTACATACATTGTGTAAATTCACTATTTTATTCGCATCCACGCCACGGCCAACTGTTACGTACATACTATGAGTACATTTCCTGCAACAACCTCATTCCTTAATTCAACCGCTTAGCTATGTACATATGTAGTCACTTCCTTCTTAGCCTTTTGATATTTTGCTTCCGATTTGATGACGTTTGTGCATTTGCTGTCGTGGCTGCTGATATTGTTGTTGTGTCTACATAGTTGTTATGCTGTTACAGTTGCTTCCTCCCAATGTCACATGCACACACACACACATACACACTCAAAACGTTCCTTTCGTAAAATTTCATGGTATATTCACTTAAAAGCCCTACGTGTTATAATTTCCATTGCGTGAATTCGCAGAAAGCAATTTGGAGGCTTTTGTTATTTTCTTTATATTTTCTATGTTTGTTTTTCTTATTATTTTCGTATTCACAGTTATTCAGTTGTTTTTGCTGCCGCTACGGAAGCTCTACATAGTTAGTTACACCTACATACGTCGAGATCGGTGAGAAGCCAACGTGCGACCACCAAAGCATCGAAAACAAAAACTCCAAACGGAATACTTCGAACA
Organism: Anomoia purmunda; assembly: GCA_951828415.1. Lineage (NCBI taxonomy): Eukaryota > Metazoa > Arthropoda > Insecta > Diptera > Tephritidae > Anomoia > Anomoia purmunda. The sequence continues at coordinate 43,997,707 of OX639995.1, forward strand.
TTAGATCAGTCGTCATTCAAAAAAGAAAATATTCCATTTCCACAGTAATTTGAAAAATTGGCAAACCTACTTTCAGGAGATTTTAGCATAATAAAAACATTAAACACAATTCATCAGTAGCAACATTTAAAAACCAAATTTATTAATTTAGAAATTGAGTTGTTCAGCTGATAAAGGTGTTTCGGTCAAAATGATCTTAGAGTAATATAGTTAATATCAACTGATATCGGGGTTTAAATAAAGTATGAAGTAGACGCCGTTTTGGCTGCTTATAGGGCGTGGCTAGAGTTAAAATTTGTATCACGCTAAACTCCTCTCAAAAGGCCTGGAGGAGTTTGTAAAATGTCAGTTGTGAGTTAATGGAACACTAAAATTAAAATGTTATTAAATTACTAACTTCTTACGTAATTGGCGCTATAACTGCTCAAGCGATTGGGGGAGTTGAACAAATTGCGCCAGCCACTCCTTCTTCCTAATAACTAGTGTCAATTAGAAATATCAAGTGACGTCAAGTCCTTCTCCACTTGGGCCTTCCAACGCCGTCCTATTCCTCTACCACCACCAGCTGATACCGCGTTAAATACTTTCAGGGCCGGAGCATCATAGAAATATGAAAAAGCAACAATAGCTTACATGGCTTTGCTTGGTACAGGTAGTAGCGTGATTACCTTGCGTACCCTAAAAATCGTGGGTTCGAGTACTGCGGAAGTTATTAGAAGAAGAAAGTGATCTCCTAAATAACAGCTATAACTATTACCGATTTGACTATATAAGTAATGACTTTTTTCAATAACTACCAAATAAAAATGTTCTTGAATTAAAAGGAATTGTTGTTGATATAAATATAAGAAGGCCAAAAAATAATGTATTATAATATATTTTTTTAATAAAATTCTATTTAATTCTTTGAAAATATTTACATTTAAGGTCTAAATAATTGTTGGTTTTTTACCTATATTTTTTAAAACTATTTTCACAACTTTTAATTTTTTTATTTTTGGCCTTATGTTTTTATGAATCGTCTGTATAATTTGTAAAGCTTGTGGCCAGGTTTGTACTAGGAATAATATGAGAAAACAACAATTTTTCAAAGTGGTAGAAGTGATAGCTGCTATTTTGGAGATCACCACATCACCACATCTCCTCATCAGACTTCTTTCTTTCTAGACTTTATCTGGCTTTGAACCATGGTACACGGGATTGCTAGGCGAGCACGCAACCACTCAGCCACGCTAACCGTGTGAAAATTGCTTGTTTTTCTCACTATTCCTATCTCCAACCATACCGCTATTAAGTGTGACATTTATGTCATCATTTTTTAATAAAATTATACTTAATTCTTTGGAAATATTTACATTTAAGTTAAAGGGTGGTTAAATTTTAAGGGCCGATGTTGAATGTGAACCACACCTAAACATCAAGTTTTTTTCTGCATTTCATTTGACATTTCTCAATTTCAGACTAACTCAATTTGAACATGGAAAGATACACAATCGAGCAACGTGTTAAAGTTATTCATGAAATGGCAACAGTGGATGATCAATTTTCGAAGAAAATCATCTTCAGTGATGAGGCACATTTTCACCTCACTGGATTCGTCAATAAGCAGAATTGCCGCATTAGGGCGAGTGATTGTCGAAAAACCAATGCACCCACAAAGAGTGACTGTTTGGTGCGGTTTATGGGCTGGCGGCATCATCGGGAAGTATTTTTTCCAAAATGAGGCCGGTCAGCCAGTTACTGTGAATGGTGTTCGCTATCGTGAAATGATAACGAACTTTTCATGGCCCGAATTGGAACATATGGATGTGGACGATATGTGGTTCCATGCCACTTGCCACACAGCCAACGAAACAATGGCTCTTTTGCGCGACAAATTCAATGGCCGTGTTATCTCACGTGGTGGCGATGTCAATTGGCCACCAAGATCATGTGATTTGACACCGTTGGACTACTTTTTTTGGGGTTGTTTGAAAGAAAAGGTGTACGTCAATAAGCCAGCAATAATTCAAGAGCTAAAGGATGAGATAATTCGCCACATTAACGGCATAGAATCTCAATTATGCCTCAGCGTCATCGAAAATTTGGACCATCGGAAGGAGATGTGCCGCCGAGGTCGCGGCGGACATTTGGCCGATATTTTGTTCCATACATAATTGAACCACACCATATTATCATAATAAAAAGAAAATACAATAATTTCCAAAATAATTTGTGTTTTATTCAAAATCAACATCGGCCCTTAAAATTTAACCACCCTTTATAAAGATTTTTTTTACTTTTTTATTTAAATTTTTTTAAGTAAAACTTCTTTAGCGGCAATGTTTTGTACATCGTGGAACGAAATAGCGTCAGAATTGCTTTACTAATTTCTACCACTATTTTTACTCATTTCTACCACTATTTTTACCAAAGGTACTACTAATTTCTACCACTACTTTACTAACTTCTACTACTTTTACTAGTTTCTCCAACCATTTTTACAAATTTCTACCACTATTTTTACTAATGCTGCAAGTAATTACTATGACTACTTTTATTAATTTCTACTACTATAAAGAAATTTTGCTTCTGCCTCAGGTACTTAGGTGCACGCGTGTTTTATACATTTACAACGAAATTTTCTAATTTTCAACAAAATTTTTTGCGAGAATTTCAAGCTTTTTGGAATATATGTAATAGACTTAAACAAATTTTTTATATTATTTTTTAATTAAGAGCTGAGGTTATGCTCAATATTCCCTGCAATTTTCATAATTAAAATTTCTTTTGCGACCCAGCCTAATGTAGTTTAGCAGGTGCTGCTGTCTTGGTTCAGACAACAACATCGACTATCACACCCATTCATACATCCACCTCTTTGTAGTTACGTTACACGTGCATTTGGGTACCTTTTTTCCCTCGACGCTATTGTTGCAGCTGCATTTATTTACTGTTTTTAACAGTTTGTTTTTATTTTTGCTTTGTAGAAGTAATGCAAATACTGCATTAGCATCTTTTTGCTCAGAGCGTTTTCACGGCGATAGGTGGGTGGGTACACGGCATCGCATTAGTACTTCGCAAAACCATGCGGTAAAGGTCGTCGCAGTAGTGGCAGACATTCGCGCTGCGGGCGTCAACGTGTGATAACGACAGGAGGTATAAGTGGTTTTGATGTTAGGTGCGAGTATGTTTTTGTTTTCGTGTTCCCAAAGGGGAAAAGCGGAGTGCAGAAATATGTATTAAGTGGAAATAAGTAAACAGTACTTTTTTAGATGTTAAGATATTTTGCAGTATGAAATTCTCTAGTTGGGAAATGTGTGTGTACATTTGGATTAGTTTTCAATTTGCCAGCAGGGAAAGCGGTTTTCGGTGCGGTAATGGAACCCATTATTAATACAACATATGTCACGCGCTGTCTGTTAACCGATGGAATGTATCTTCCTTGGTTGGAGAATCCACCACTGTTCGTTAGTTCGCAGCGCCGTGAAAAATTCAATCTCTCATTAATTGAGATAAGACCTGATAAGACGACTCTACCAAACCCGGCGATTATTTTTCTCGGTGCGCTGGTCTCATCGCCGAAAATGGTTGAAGCGGCAGACTTTCAGACAAGTGCTTGTAACGATACTTTTAGGGCCTACTACCCAAACACCCGTTCAAGGAGAAAAACGAATCTTCATTGGTGGAAAGCTCAAATTTCAGTACTGATGAATAATCGCCTTCTTTACAATAATGCTTCAAAATTTTTTTGAGAAGGTTATAGTATTGAGGAAGTCTAATGATCAACATGTACCGAAATGTTGGAGACACTTATGTATAAGCACACATTTCTCAGAGCGCTCTGGTGACATCTCCAACACTTTGCCCGACCCTAAGACGTACTCTTTCCTAAGCAACTCTCTAATGGACTTTGTAAATTATTATAGGATAGAATGTACCATAATGTCTTTCCAATCCTCAAAATCTTTGGGACTTAATGGATTCTTTCTCGGCCAACTAGAAGCAGCTAAGGATATACTGCGTACTCTGCTCTCTCAGATTTTTACAGTTTGTCTAACCCATACCCGTATCCCACACGAGTGGACAAAGGCGAGTGTGGTTTTTCTTCTCGAAGGCGACAAGGTGTCTGAAATGAAACCGTAGCACTTCAGGCCCATAAGTCTCACCTCCATTCTTTTAAAAATCTTAGAGCGGCTCATAGATGAATATATTCGGTAGAATATAAAAATTACAATCTCTCTCCGAGCCAGTGTGCATATTCAAAAGGTTAAATATTACAACTATAGAAAAAGGGTTGGCTATTAATAAATACGAGTACAAGCTAGAAGTTTTTCTCAAGTTTCCGAAGAAACACTCAACAATTATCAACCTCATACTGAAACTCGATTGGAAGTGAAACATCGAAGACCGCTTCAGGAAGATCATTACTGACCTGTACGTCTGTAAGGCTATAAGCAAAAAATGGGAATAAAGCCACATATTCATAGTAAAGTAGATGTACACCGGTAAGGTAAGACCCATTCTCTTCTAACGAGTCATCGTGTGGTGGCCGGTGCTGTGCAAGACTTTTTCCAGAGCCAAGAAGAAAGGGGTACAGCGGACAGCTTCTATTCTTGATGCGCGGGTACTATCCTCTAAACCCACTAAATATCAGGAATTAACTTTAAATCTTTAACCGGTAAATGTCTTTGTGAAATAACTGGCCGACTGCCGGGAGAGGAGCTCAGATTCGGGCACCCAAAAGTCCAGGAAACAAATAGAATCACAGAGGGGTATGAATGGAATGGTGTCACAGACCTTGACTCAGAGTCGGCGGCTATATGTATACACTTATATATATTACATATATATATATATATATATTATTCATACAGATGGTACCCATCTAAGCGGCAGAATGCATATACAATGCGTAAATAAAAATATAAGAAATATTTTGAAGTCTATTAAAAAAAAATTAATTAATTAATGCAAAACCTAAAAATTAAATCAAATAATGTAACAATGTAAAAACATAAAAATAAGAAAAGAACTAAGAAAAAATGCAATAAAACTAAATTAAAAAATAAGAAAAAGCAAAATGAAAGATACAAAATAAAAAACAAAAATACAATAAAATACAAAATTATATAAATAAATTCGATAAAAAAGAAATACAAAAAAATAATATAAATAATAATAAAAAAAACAAAAATAAATAAAAAATTAAGTAAGAGATTTATACATAAATTAAAATAATATATAATAAAATAAAACTACAAAATATAGGCAGACGATGTCTGGCCTATATTTATTTATTTATTGATCTTTGTATATTTAACAAACAACGCATTTCGGTTTCTCTCAGATAAGAGATGGCAGGCAAACTTCTCAAACATATAGTAGGTATGCACCTTGTCCTCGCCGAGATCAGCAGTTTGATACTACAAATTTTAATATTCTACATCATTGTATATAATGGAATTGAATTTGGCTTTTAAAAAAGCCCATAACCTTTCCCCATATTTTCATATTTCATATAGTTAATTGGCAGGTGGCAACCCTCTTCAAAATCTACAATTGACATTGAAATTTAGAATAAATTTAAAAAAAATATATATATTATATTATATAAACTTTTCGTCTGACTCTATTTATATCAACAATAATTTTTGAGCTCAAGGCCACATTTTTATTTGGAAAGTTTTGGAAAAAGACAACAACAGCCCAGGCGGTAGACATAATATTATAAAGCATAAAATTATGATAGAGGATCACAGAATTCGAAAATACATTTCAGCCCATTGTGGAACGAATCAAATGCCAAATTTATGACAAAATATAAATTTTGATGCTTTTTCGAACTCGCCCGATCCGCTGTAATGTACATGTTGCAGAAAGTTTTCATACAAAATTAAAAACAAAATTCATATTCCTTTTCTTATTATGCTATGAAAGTTTTTAGAAAGATATATGTATTATATTTGTTTGTTTTTTTTTTGTTTTTTTGTTTTTAATATTAACAGCTTTAACAGTTTGGGTAAAATATAAATACTTTCCTTATATTTGATATACTTCATAACTAAATTATCTATATATACATATACATATATATATATATATACATACGTGGGTATACGTGGGTATGTGTGTGCGATACATACAGTTATGTAAATACAGGTGAATAAGTAGTAGACACACATTCACTTACACCCTGTACAAATTTCAAAACTTAATACAAAAAAAAAAATAGTGCAAACAAATTTTTACATTTAAAGGCAAATACTAGCGAATATGTATGTTTGGGAAATGTGAATATTATATAAAAAGCAATAACAATTTGAACTTTAAATGTTTTGCAATGCTTTCTAAGCGTTCATTCTACTTGCATTAAGTATGTACCGCAAATGGAGAGTCACTTGATGCGGTTAGACATGGAGGGGATGTAGCTCAGTGGTAGAGCGTTCGCTTTGCATGTGAAAGGCCCCGGGTTCAATCCCCGGCATCTCCAGCCGCTCAGGTGGTGGTGAACTTTTTATTTAATTTTTTGGTTTTGTTTTTTTTTCTTTGTGTTTTTTATTTGTTCCTTTCCAGTCTTTTCCAGAAAGGTATTTTTCACATATGTACAATGATTTTTAACTTTTTTGAGCTCGTTCAATACGGTTAATGCACCACAAATGATGATGTCTCCAAATAAAGCAGAAGTAGTCACACCCAGATCTCCTAAGGTAATGTGCAGTAAGTTAAGGGTATATGGATCCGTGCATCACAAACTTTTACGGCAAAGAAAAGCTAACCTCTGTGACTTGGTTAGGAAGAGAGCCATAGATACAGATAGCGTTCGTCGAAAGGATTTTGCTATCCAGTGAATAAAAAATGTTTTGCATCGGGAGAACGCTTTGGCAACTAGCCAAAGTTGTTAGTGAAACTACCTATTTTCTCGGAGGTCTCGATCCGAGATATGTACCTGCCCTAGATTATTTAGAAAAGGACTTTCTGAGAATGTTAGACGAATGGGAGCGAGAGCCGGGCGTAATGTTGTTTGTTGTAAAAGAAAAACTTTGTAATCTTGATATGATGGAAAATATTCACATTCCTATGGCATCACATGATCCTGCCACTGCATGAAAAAGCCACTTTGGCTCCTAATTAAAATCTCGCTTGACGAGGTTGAGAGTTTGGAAGCTGCTTAGCTCCATTAGTCAAACTAGAAGTGCCAAAAAGTTGTTTAATGGCTCCGGATTTTTTTATTAACTTGTATAATTATTTATTTGCTCATTAAAGATTTAACCTCACTAAACAGAAGCAGACTCTGACATAAATAATTACCACATGTTTACGCACTTACATAAAAAAACCAAAAAAGTACGAAAACAAACAAAAGTCAATGTAATCACTATTAGCATATCAAAACCAACAAATTAATAAAAAAAAAAACAACAAATATGAAGGAAATAATAAAGTAATGTACTTTTCGCATACCACAACCAAAATCAACTCAAATTTTTTGCTTGAAAATCAAAAACTATACGCAGATGCTAAGAATAAGCCTTTCGCGGAACCGGAATAATCTCTTTGTCGATTTGACAACATCCACCAATTCGCTGATAAAATAAGATTTCTTTTCTTTCATGCTGATATTTTTTTTTACATAAACTTAAATACTAGCAAAACTTTCAATCGTTCTATCATTTGCGCGCTTCTTCTTTAGAATTTTTTTTGCTCTCTCTCGTTATGTCACTTTCAGTTGCTCTAAGCAACAAATACTAATTATAGCCAAGAATGATATAATACAAGATTGCCCCTTCCGCGGACCGCAAGTGCTCTCTTTGTCGATTTGACAGCATCCACCAATTCGCTGGCGAAATAAAAGTAACTTGTTTTTAAATATTTTACTCAAACAATGCTAACAAAACGTTCGAAGGCTCGGTCGTTTGCCTGCTTTTTCTGCGCTTCTTCCTCTTCTTTCTTATAACTTTTTATTTGCTATATCATTCTCTAGGTGAAATGAGGTCACTATCACCTGTCTCAATGCAGAGGATGCAAATTTGTTTTCAATCATCCTTGGATTGTAGGTGTGGCGATTGAAATAGTTTCTAAGGTTGACGGCAGAGTACACGCTATAAGCGGAGCGAAGATTGAAGCGATAATATTTCTTGCTATAATCAAAGCTATCACATGGCAGAGTGTATGCTAGTAAAAAAAAAAAAACAAGAAGAATATCAAAAATTCAAGCAAATTCATGCTATAAAGCAGTTCACAACATACTTTGTAGCTTCACGCTTCATTTATAGCATGAATACGCTTTGCTCTTCGCTTACACTCTGACATGCATCAAGCAAACACATAAGAAAATACATGATGCTATTTATAGCACGATATAGCTTTACTGCTTTGCTCCGCTTATAGCGTGTACTCTGTCGTCAACCTAACCTTTTTTGTTTTGGTTGCCACCTTTTCAATTGATATTCATTTTCCAAAACTAACATTTTTTATTTCTTCTTCTTATTTATAAAAAATATATCCTAAAAGCTTTCATTCGTTGCTCTTACTGCTTTATTTAACACAACTATTGACTCGAAATATTTTTTTTCAAAATGAACTGAATGAAGAAGATACATTGGTTGTTCACAATTTTAATATTTGGAAAGAATTCCCTTACATTAGTATTCATAATGCTCTGTTTTAGTTTCGAAAGAATTATGTATATTTTAAAATTTTTCAATGGGTGGCAACCCTTTTCAAAAATATATGATGGCTAAAGAATCCTCAATAACCTTTCGTTTGATATCCATACTGTTGTGTTTTATTAAAACAAAAATAAAAAAATAAATAATTTACCTTTGCAATGGTGTTTTTGGTTTTGAAATATAACTGCCAAACAAAGGCGTAGAAAATTTATGCTAGCTTATAATAGATATTTGCGAATTCAACGTCTTCTACGTGATACAGTAACGACGCCATTTTCAATTTTAAATACAGCCACGAGTATTTTGACGTATTATATATGTATGTATGTATGTATGTATGTATTTATTTTAGCTGCTTAGAATTTCGGCCAGAGATCTGGGCGGTTGATGTGAAACGCTCCATATATACATCCATTATATACATATATGTATATATATATGTATAAGAGTATATGTATGTGTACATGAAAAAAAACATCAACATTTTATTTTACAACTATTAAACCTTCCAACAAAAATTTCATAGATAGATAATTCGCTACAAAATGCGCCTTTAGTTTTTTGATGTAGTTATACATAGAATATTTTATTTTTTTCAAAAACATATATGAAACAACTGTTCAAATTAAAATGTTGTCAATATTTGGTTAAATGTCGACACCCTACTAGCTGCATAGCATAAAGTGAGTAAATTTTGTGGTGAAACTTCCACCAACATCTGTTTACCACACAAACCGATTGTAAAGGTGATTTTTAAACACTCCAATATTTATTTTGTTACTCAAGAGGCTATTACCGTTGTATTTTACTTTGAAACGCAAAATTTAAGAAACCATCGAAATTTCCGCAGTTTTAGTCAGAAAGTCGAGTGGTCGACAATTTAAATATCAGCGTTAAAGCGAAAATTTTCAAAAGCGGATCAAATTTAGTTGTAATGCAAGTGGAGTACGCGAAATTTGGACGGTTGTTTGCCGTTTTGCTGCTGCTGCAAACTTTTGTGCCACAAGGGGCTGACGCTAAGCCAGTAGCTGGCAAGAAAAGTCTTTTGGGTGGGTTTAAAAATATAGTTGTGTATTAAAATTAATTGTAAAGTATTTTGTAAAAAAAAAAGAATTCCTTCAAACTCTGCAAGAATTCGTATGAACTACAAAAATGGTTTAAAGCACACAAAAAAAAAATTGAAAATTACAGTTACACCGCATAATGAGCAATATTTTCGAAAACAGCTATAGCTATTTAATTTTAATTAAAAAGAAAGCTTTATTCGAATAACTTTTAATATAAACATTTGGCTCTTAGCTTAACTTATTTCTTAAAAAACTACATAGCCAACAAAGCACAAAATAAAATATGTATTGTCTAAGATTGTTTGGTTTCATGGTGACGTGGTTATTCAAAACTTCTGTAAAAACCTTTCTACAAATTCGTCTTAATCAATGCTCTTTACTGAAATAGTAGATTTGATGTCATGATGACGTCACTTGCAGTAAAAAAGTGAGTCGCAGTAGGAATACTCGATTGAATGGGTTTCTGTAACCAGTTACATTTATTCTATTCAAATAAATTTTGCCAATTTTCGTTTGGCTACTGAGCCGATTTCAAAACCGTAAGGTAAGGCAGTGTAAGGTTCACTTCAAAACAAAGCATATAGAGAATATTTTACTCGGCTAGGTTTGCCACAAATTAAAAACATTTAAATAAATATAGTATATTTTTTAAGTGAAACACAGCTATATTGGCATCAAGCGAGTGGTTATTGAGAACTACATACTTAGTCTGATAAATATATTCATGAACAGGGTTGCCACCTATTCAAAAAATGTAAAATATATATAATTTTTTTAAAGTAAAACCCAGTAATATGGGTACAAAATAAAAGGTGTTATTCATAATTCTGTAGCCATGATATACTCTTGAATATGGTTGTTACATATTAAAAATTTAAAAAAGTAAATAAGATATACCTCATTTAGTACCTACTAAAATTATACCTTATAAAGAATTCTTTATATATAATTTTGAAAAAATATAGTATAATAAATCAAAGTATGAACACGAATTGAAAGCATTTAGGATATATTTTCACTTATTAAATAAATTAAACCGTTATAAAATATCTTAGCTGTGAAATATATAGCAAAGTCAATAGTAAAGAAAAGTTTTGCATTCCGCTTCAAAAATGAAATCGAAAATAGCAAGATTAGAAACTATTTCAATGTGGTTATCAAAAAACAACTTTTGAGTGCATAGTACGCCCATCTTCTCATATCTTATAAGCTGTAGTTTTTTAAAGTTGGTTGAAAATTACAGCTCCCATCGCCGTGCGCAAATATCAGCATTTATTGTTGAGAGCAACAGAAAGTGACGTAATAAAAGGTAGAGAACTAGAGAGAAAAAATATCTAAATAAGAAGAGCGGAAATGAGAAACCGGTTGAAAATTTTGCTAGTATCGTTTATGTAAAAAAGCAAATGGGTGGATGTTATCAAATATACAAAGAGGGGATTAGCGGTCCGAGGAATGCACCAAGAATGATAGAAAACAAGATTACGACAACGCCGTCAATCCGTCAATCGAGGCAAGTACGAAGTAACGGAAATGCTTTTGTCGTCACCTTCTTTTCTCTGCATCGTGGGAATGCACAATATTGTATTTGATCATTCATAGCACTAAAGTGTAGAGCTGTTTGTTGTTGTGGGATGCTAACAGTACATTATTTTTGCATTTTTTTCTTCGTATTTTGTTACTTTATTTGTATTTCGTTGGTGTTTGCTATGCTAGTAGTGATTACGTTCCATTTTTTTTTTCTTCGTATTTTTTTTTTTAATTATTATTCCGAATTAGGTTTTTTAATCAACGATATTTTTTGATGAGAACTTTTGTATATTAGAAGTAATTGTTGAAGGTCGTTGAAAAATTAGAAAAACGGTGGAATTTAAACTGTAACTGGCACTTCAATTTTATAGTATATTGCCTGTAATATACTGCGGTGAAAACGGCTCTCACTATTATGATCTACTATTTTTGTGATATGTAAATATTTATATGAACAATAATTTTTTTGAGATAAATCATGGGCTCGAGTCTTGCTTTTAGAATCGTCATTAAACTTCAAATCCTAGCACATACGAAAATCCCTGAAACTTACTTAGCCGAATATTTTCAAATGTACCCCTATCGAAGATTGGTCTATATATTGTGGCCACCGGAGAACTTGAAAGGTATAATTTTCAACAAGATAAAAATTAGCTTATATAAAAGGTAAACAATATTGGAATCGAGCGAATGGGGGTTGATAGTACTTTAGCAAATATATAAAATAAATAGTTTTAAAATAAATTGCTCTCTATCTAAAAAAATATTTTTATTTTATTAAGTGAATTTAACTAAATATTATATTATTTTGTTTCGGACTGCTCTGTAACTAAGCAATCGCGGCCGCGTATGCGAGGCGTAAGTAGTATTGGCATTGCCTTCTCAAACTATACAGCTCCAGAATACTCATCAGCTGTTGTTAAAATAAATCAAATTATTAAACTAACATTGTTTATTCAAGGAAATTAAGAGAACGAAAAATGGCACTAAAGCTGACCGAAACCGGTTTGTTTCCAAACCAATGACAATGGCTGACGGAAAATCGATCCAATATACATACATATACTTTGCACGCTATCGGAAAAACCGAATATAAAAAAGAAACAGAAAATGAGATCACTCGTTTTATGTTTAAAAGCGAATATAAAATATTAAAAGCATTATAGTGTTTGTTAAAATCATGACATAAGTAACAACGAGTCTAAATCTCTTTAATTTAATATGATTTATATTTTATAGGCTTACATCGCTTCAGTTCAACGTCAATTAGTTTGTCTCCAATTAAATTATTTTATTTTATTATAATAAGTTTACTTCGGTTTAAGTTTCTTTGGTTTATTTTACTTTATCCAATTTAATACTATTCAAATTATTATTCCCTCAATCATCAGGTGGCATTGCGATAGGTGGAATAGCAGGCGTGGCAGCAGGACATCTAGTTAATAGACGATTTAATCAAGAAGAGAAGCCAAATAGCGTAACCTTGCCAAATGGCTGCCAAAAGCAAACCCTAAGGGAACCGGATCCACAGGATCCGCATAAATTTATTGAAACTGAACGGTTAGTTTGCCAATCCGATCCTGTATATCCGCAAATGCAACCACCGGTACAGCAACAGCAACCACCGGTACAACAACAGCAACCAATTGCAACACAGCACCAACCAGCCCCAATGCAACCGTATCCTTATCATCCAATGCAGTACCAATATCCAGCCGGATATCAATATCCTCAGAATTGGCATCCGCAATATCTGCCTCCACAAGCAGGTGCTTATCCTGCTCCTCCGTTTGGACAGCCAGCCGAACAACAACAACCTCCTTCACCACCGCAAACACAATACGTTCCGCCAGGCGCTGCCCAACCACCTGCGTCTGCGCCACCACAATCCCCGAGCTCCCAGCCAACTGAGAATCAATCCAACCAACTACCAGCTGGGCAACCAGCAGGACCGCCGGCAGGGGCACCAGCAGGACAACCAGACTCATACGCTTCTCTTATTCAAAGGCTCAATGAACTTAACAAGAGTGAGGGCCAACAAATACCGGCGGATGGACAGCAACCGGCTCAAGCGGCACAGCCACCACCACCACCACCAAACGCTGGTATAAATGATGCTTTACTGCAGATTCAGCGACCTGACAGTCAACAGCAGGAACAACAACATGTACCACAAAGCCCACCACAACCAGCACCAGAGCAAGCAGCGCCGGTACATATTTTGACCAAATTCATATACTTTTAAGATTTCATAACTTTTTATTTTAGCAACCCGAACAACCGGCGGCTCCACAAGCGCATCCGATGCCTGCTCACCCACCAGCTCAGCCACCTGTTCTACCCCCTCAGCAAACCCAGCCACCACAAGTAATTGGACAACACCCGGCAGTAGCCCCACCAGCGATAGTTGGCGGGACTCCATTACAACCGGCTCAGTTCCCACATTTTCCTCAACCCCATCAACCCCATCAACCCATCCAGCCAGTTCAGTCTGGCCCTATACCACAACCCAACCAACCCGCTCAGCCTGCTACTCCATCTCAAGGTACTTCACAAGTTATTGTTTTGTCCAAGAAAACAGGGTACTTTGGCAAGTCTTCTGCCAACAAAATGATACAGATCAATATTTTCATGATGATGATGACGGCCTTCTTTCTCATATGGTTTTAGTGAAAGTTATTTTGTGTCGTGAAACATTATACAAATTAATACTATAGGGCGAGTATCATTCATTATTTTTTTTAGCGGAGTACTCGCTGAATATTTAGAAAATAACTACATAGGTTTCCAATTGGTGTATGTACAATAATATACCTGCTTTTAAATTTTTGAAACTAACTAATAAAAAGTATAAAAATAAAAAATAAAAACCTGAAAATAATATTAGTACCTATATCTGTTTATAAATAAAGTTTTATTTGCGATTTCAGTATTTGTTTTTTTAGAGAAACAAAACGCAAGTGTGATCGTAAGTATTTAGTCAATCTGGTATAAGGATGTAGGTTGTGGATTGGATCCCAGCCACTGATCACAGTCAATTTAGTTAGCCAAATTTATTCAAGGAAAGATTTTATCTAATATCTTTCCTTTCGGGGTCGGCATAAAACTGTAGGTTCTCAAATTTCGGTCCAACACCAAGCTATATAATGTTAGCGCCAAATTATTATTATTATTAACTCTATAATAATATAATATGCCGGCCAAATAATAAAAACTTACTCTTTCATGTCGTTTTTTTCTTTTCTGTTATCATAGTCGAACCCCGGCCAGTAGGTTCGAACTGCAATTCTTGCTGAACAATTTCTCACACATCGCTAATGTTTCTTACAATAGGTTTACCAACAAATTATTTGCTTGTTGAAGCTTAACTCTCCAATCCGCAATTTAAAAAACGGATATCCCATACAAAATTTATTCTCCGAAATCCGAAATTAAAAAATAATCCCTGATTATAGCGACACTTTTCTCCATACAACTCTGTGTTATCGATAATTATTATAACGAAGTGGATGAGAAATTTCGAAGTGAAAATTAAACAAATGGACGCAAAGTAGGGCGTTTTGAACATACTTCTAATAAAAGGTTTTATAAATATTATTTATTATGCAAATGTATTACAAAACAAGCGGCCGCATAATTAACCGGAACTAATTTACATAAAGGAAAAGGCTCAACATAATCTTGACAGCTGATTGTCAATTTCGCAACTAATCATTTAAACATACATTTATTGCTAATCACTGTATATATGAACCTAAAATCTTGTTACCACTGGACTTAATTCGCTCGCCAAGTAATTTGCTAAGTAATTTGGAAATTACCCTGTGTTTAGCGTAGGAATCTATAATTTACTTTGGCAGCTCTACTTCTTCTCGTCTCCATCTTCCTAGTTATAGAGGTTGCCTTTAACAACATCAGCTCCACAGAATGAGACTACACGATACTTTTATCAAGGCCTTTCTCATTGAGATGGTGATTAAAGCAAAGTTAGGGAACTCATCTTCGAAGGTAAGAGACACATCTCAAGGAAAAGTATTACCTTTTCTGATGAATATCACTGTCGATAGCCTGCTAAAAGAAATTCAAAGCAGCGGGTGGAAAGTAACAGCCTGCGTTGATGATTTTGCCATTATGGCCTTAAGCAAGCTTCTAGGGACACTGAATGGCCTCGTATAGGGGCTACTCGATAAGTTCACGCGTTGGTGCGGCAGCCGAGATATGGTGTCACCCCCAATAAATTGGAACTGCCTATGGTAACCGACTGGACACAAACCAAATTCATTACCAGCTGCCCGAAAGGGAAAAGTGAAGGTAGGACGCGGTTAGGAAAAGTGGTTCCATTTATATCGGGAGATTTGATGATAACAGTTGTTTTCAGAACATATTTCGTCTTTGTTATTATTTCAGTGTGCTTCATGCAGAGCTAATGACAATTGCTATAGCCATATCACTGGCATAGTGTTGTACGATTCCCGATGAAGAAATATGTGTAATTTCCACTGACAGCCAGGCGGCTATCAAATCACATCAAAGGAGTAACTGTGCAGATGTGAAGCCCGTCAAAGCAGGACACACTGATATCAGTAATCTATTAGGCTTTCCCTGACAGACGCAAGTTATTGATTAATAAGAAATTTGATAGGATTGCAAACGATAGCTGGCTCGCTGAACCCACTTGCTAAATTGCAGTGGCACTATCCAGCAGGCTAACTGAAGGTCTGGGTAATTATTTCTTTAATGAGCTTGATGATCTCAGGTCCATCGAGAATAAGGACCTAACGAAGTTCCTTCGGAATAAGAAGATGTTTTAGAGAAACAGAGGTCACTTATCAGCCGCAAAATTTTCTAATTCAAGTATATCCTTACATCTTTTGTTATAATTAAAAAAAACTGTATTTCATTTATAACTGCCAAGAAAAAAAATGTATAATTCTGTTTAGTATCGTATTTTCTTTATCTAAGTTGAAAATAAGAATAATCAATTTTAATTCAGAAAACGACAATTGAAAATAAGAATACTCAATTGTGAACAAGATCAGTCACTTTAAATTGCGAAAGCGTCAAATAAAAATGAGAAAGTGTCAAGCGATTTCAGTATATAGAAAAACTCGGCAATGAAGTAAAGTAAAAAAAAAACTATATAATATTAAATAAATAACGATGGATTTCGATAATGATGCTTATAACATCACATTTTTGTACCTGATTATTTTGTCATAACGCTGTACTTAAAAAGTTGTATTCAATTTAAGACAAAATTGTATGGAAAAATCATAACTATGGCTATGATTCAATTATCTTACTGTTCTTTTCAAAATATGGTTTATATTTTTATGTATATATGTAGATGGTCTAGTTTAATATATATTTCACTTGTTTTTGCTGCTCGAAATGTTAGTTCGAGTTTTTTGCAATCTAGGTTTACGATTTGGTTGTTTTTCCATGAAACTGTTGCAATTTCAATCCCTTCGACGCTACAAATAAACTCCACTGAAGACCCACTATTGTTTTTCATCATTTTCTTATCAATCGGAAGTCTACAGCTTGAGATTCGTTTTCTTCTTATCGTTCCAGCGCTGTAGACGCCTTCTTTAGCTAAATGTGCAAGAAGCCGCAGAGAAATAAAATAACTGTTGAACATTTTGATTTCTTGGAATCATTCGCGCCAATCTCGTTGCTCCAAATGACATTTTTCTTACTGGTTTCTGGCTCAATTTTGTAAGTAAATCCTGACGAATCGCATAGTACATATTTTGTAACCCTAGTTCAAGAGGAATTTTACCAAAATTTTTATTTAGTCCATCTATGACAGGCCTCATTTTAAACATTCTGTAATAATTTTTGTCAGTTGGTGTTAAATGTTTAGTATTGTCAATGAGGTGAATCACCTGTCTAATTAAAAAAAAAAAATAAAATTTAGAGCTTCTACGCCAGTACTGTAAGTCTTAGAAATTTTTTTTCTATCTGAATATCAACGGACTGTATAATTTAAAACACAAATATAATTGATGTTGATACTTCATTAATTATTCTGGCAATGTTATTTTAATATATTTATATAATTCATTAATTATTTACTAGAGCGAGAGGATTTTTTGTTTTGATAATTTATTTGTTTTTTAGAAAATATAGTTTAGCTGTACTAATTTGCTGTACTATATATTGGTCTACTTAAATAGATGAAGTAGTTATTTTAATATTTTTTCTATAATTGTTATTTAATGTGCTATACCGAACATAATGCAATAAGTAAGCATGCGAAATATTTCAAATGCAGGAGAATGAATACGCATTTAAGGTGCCTAAAAAAAAAACCATACCATATCTGTGGTGCCATATGCGACCGAGTATGTCAAATCATTCAAACAATTAATTGCTACCTTCGGAAAAGTGTGCCATAGAATTCTGTATGACATACTTCTCAAAAACGCACGCGTACTCACAAACAGGAAAAGCCATACACAAATACATACATAGAAATATTGCGTAAATTATTGCATGCTATGCACCGGAAATACAAGGACGAGTAGAGTACTAAAAACGGCAAAAAAAAATCCATTAATGATAAATGTAGACCGCGATGGTCTTTTGTGATTCAAAAAGTGATTTTGACATGCAAAAGCCGACAAAACTTAAAGCTACCAAATCGCACAATTTACTAATAGCAACTACTATATGACAAAAAATAAATAAATAAAAAATAAAATGAAACGAATGCGATTTGCTTGCATTGCACCCAGATTCAATGAACTGATAGAACTTGTTTGCCGGATGGCTAGGAATAACCCAGTTTCCAGCGATACCGGCCAAAATAAAATACTACATATTTGGAAGGCAGGTATATGTAGCAATAACTTCAACCCAGAACCGCAGCCGCCATTGATGGTACGCAATAGCGGCGTCAGCATTTAATCTGCTTTCTACGTTTTCACCCAATACTTTGGCCACAAAATGTTGCACGTTTCACTATGTTTTTTGTGTTTGCATTTTTTTTTTTTTGTATGAATAGGTGCTTGGCCAAACAAATTTGTTACAGTTCGCCAGTTCGTTTTATACGTCTTGTTTCTCTGAAAAGTTGCCAGCAAACCAATACACGTAAGACACATTCCACTTATGTATGTACGTACAAACATACATACATACTATATACAGCGGTTGGAAATCTCTTCTTGTTGGCGCTACTCTGACCCCGAGATTGCTATGCGTTGATAGCAAAAAAAAGAAATTGCAATACCAGAGTAGAAATTGCAATTCACTTATACATATAGATTGTACGAGTATGGAGGTAGCCGCGGCACATTTGAAATATATACATACATACATACGTGCAAAATATATGTACATTGATATGAAAAAAAGATTTAAAGGAAGCATTGAATTACTTTAATTTGTCACATTCTTCCCGTTGTTATCCGTTCCAAAAAATCTACATACAAAGTTACTACCACAAAATGCGCCACTACCGACCGGCAAAAGTTCGTTAGCCTTTATTTGCGGCTGCCTGGCAAAAGTGAAAAGTGTCCTTGGAAAAAAATTTGTTGTTATTGTAAAAGCTTCATATTTCACATTAGCATCCGAAAATTGTTGTAAAAGCGTTTACACTAACCTAGATGATAAAATTACCAACTAAACAAATGTCGTAGATATATCAAGATGAATTCAAACAACATCCAAGATCATGACTAATTTGAAAGAGGGAGAGAAGTCTATTTTTAGTAATATTCAATTTCTTTAGTAGCCCAGTAATTTTAAAAAATTCCGAGTCGCAACTTTTGACGCTGTTTACACGTAGGTGGTAGTGAATCGAACGCGCTAAAAATAGCTATGTACATAAGTGAAGTGGGGAAAAACTCTAACTCAACGGTGGTGTATGGAAATAAGTCATACACCGCCTCTCTTAAATCGCTACGTTCAGCGTAGGTAATAGAGAATAAAATCCCCCACAATATTACCATTTAAATACGGCACTAAATTTCAACAGAAATGGTTAATAAAAATAGCGAAAACCGTTACAAAACTAAAATCCAAAATGGCGGTATGTTCCCATATCAAGGGTTGGTTAGGTTAGGCGACAGTCACTAGTGAGACGCACTTAGGCTCGTGGCCCATTGTGATGCCGCATTGGGAGCTGTTGTGTGACCCCTGTATCCTTAAACCCACCTCGTATTGCTAAGCAATCTCATCAGGTCGCTAATTTCCACCAATCTAAGATCGCCAAGTTCATTAAGGAAATAGCTATGTATCTACAGCTTCAGCTCTCCTTCTAGCTGGATGGTTTTCTTCTGAAGCAGTCCCTCCCCCCCAGGGGCCCCTACTCTTGAAATTTAAATGATGTACAAATTTTGATAGAGTTTGATAAAGAAGTGTCGGAGATAAAAATAGTTGCTGTAAATTGGGTGGTGCCACGCCTACCTCCAAACATTTTTAACCCACGTATTTCCTTGTACCAAATTTAGTTTTACTTTCATAAAGTCCACAAAAAAATTTTCTCCACGCATTGCCCTCTCCAACCCGATCTTGTATGCCAAATTTGAGTAAATAACCTTTCATAGTTACTGAAAATTCGATTTTTTTCGTTTTTGTAAATTATCTTTGGATCTTTTGAGATGAGCAGACTGTATGATTTTTTACAATATTCGAAAGTTTGCTTATTGACTTGAAATGCATTTATTTTCCAAAATGATCATGTATTTTCTTGTACAACCCTAATCTATATAATAAATTTGATCAAATTATCTTCTTTAAAATAGGCGGTGGAAGACTCATTTTTCGAACAACAAAAATGTATCAACATTCTTATATAACAAATTTGAGCGAATTATCTTTTATAGTTACTGAAATATCTGTCATTAAATTTTACTATAACCTCTTAAAGACAAGATTAATGATAAATGTAGTTTTATGCGAGATGTTTATATCAGAAACTGACAAATTTAGAAAAAATTTAGCATACTGAAAAAAAACTGACGTTTAAGAGCAAAATAGTCTAGCACTCAAAGCGAATTCATATTAGGTGGTGTTGAGCAAGCAGCTGAGTGAATTCGCTTGCTGGACTGAATGTCAGAGTTTGTTGTAATTCTCACCGATTCTTACTGCCATTGTGCGTACAATTTGTTAGTGTACATTTTTATTGTTGTACGCTCAACACCACCTGCTATGAATACGCCTTGCTGGTACTCTTTCACTGTCATAGTTGCTATACCATTGTGAACTCTTGGCTTTCACACAGAGTTATTTTTTCTTTGTGCCAATTTTATCTAGAGTTTCTGGGCTAATAATGCTTATTTTAATTTTTATTTTCTTACTTTTTGTTTGTTCAATGGGTTCCCGTTCAACTTTAGTTAGAACATTTTGGTATATTTTACACAATTATTCACTTATAATATACAGTGCCTGACAAGAAAATCGGGGCACGACATTTTTACAAGTTTTGACTATTTTTCTTTTGTTTGTTTAATAAAAAAAATCTACATTTTGTGGAATTTGTAAAAAAAAAAAGGGAAATTCATTACAATCATAAAATTTTCAAAATTTTTAATTCGAATTTTTATAAACATTCTAATTATGCAGTTTTATTGCCCAATCAATTTTAGTACACCAATGTGAAAGTTCCAATTAGCTGAGATTTTCCGTTTATTTTTGATAATTTTTTTTTTTTTGCTGTTGGTGTCATGTATTTTCTTCAATACAAAAAACATTCGATATTTTTTTTTTGTATGGGAGAAAATTACTGACACCGTTATACTTTTCTAAAAAAGAATAATAAACATTAAACAAACAAAAGAAAAATAGTAAAAACTTGTCGCGTCCCGATTCCATTGTCCGGCACTGTCTATAGGAATTTCAATAACTCATTTTGTTTATATATTGGCAATTCATGGTCGAAATTTAAACCAATGTCGTACTCATAAATCACAGCAGTATTGCAGTGTCATGCACAGAATGCACAGATATATTTAGTTTAAGGCCGGTAAAATATCAAAAAAGGTTCAACATTTGGTTAGTAAATATATTGTTTGGCCTTCCCTGAATTGTTTCACAAATTATTAACAAACTCATAATCCTACATAATTTATTATGACCCAAAGTTGTTACTAAACTAAGTGTAACTACGGGCACATACACAGTTATATAGTATACATATGTACATATGTACATAGGTAGGAAGATCATGGTGTTGCTTCCCAGCAACATCAAATCTATTATCCAAATATTCTAATTGATGAACTCATATTTAATGCGGAGTAGTCATACCCGTTCGATAATGGCAGTACATTTTGCAGTTAGAATTCATTTGTAATGCATGATAAATAAGGAAATTTATATTTATTAAGTCATTTTAAAAGAAAAAGTTAAGTTATCAATATACTGTCTCAAAGAGCTCTATTGTATCAATCATTTGCCACCTCAAATAAAAATTTTCAAAAATTGTAGAAAGAGGTGGAATAAATGTTTGATGTTAGAAATGTTGTTTATAGAATACCAGATTTCAACGACGCTCGGCACTTCACATTTATTATTCTTTGTTTAACTTAATGTAAAAATCACGCAAAACATAGAAAATTCAACGTCTTAACTGCCTTTCTATCCTTCAAACGAGGCAAGTACGAAGTAACGGAAGTGTTGTGTTTGTCACCCCTGTTCTCTATATTTAAAAATGTGGTGGAATTTTGACATGAAAATAAATTAAAAGCTCGGATCTATTACAAAAACACTAACTTTTATGAAACTCCGACTGCCCATAGATAGTACTACTGGTTTGAGGCTATGTGGTGGATTTTTTTTAATGAAATGAATGTAAAATATCCGTATAGACCCAGGATCGATGGCTTTCTCTACAGATGGTTCTAAACTCAACGAAAAAGTGGGTAGCGGGTTTTACCCCAACGAGTTAGCGCTAGACCTCAGCTTTTGCTTACCGGACGCCTGCAGCTCAGTGTCTGAAAGTGCCCGCTCCTAGAGATAGACCTGCCATTACATACTCCGACAGTGAAGTGGCTTTTAAATCTCTTAATTCTCACAAAACAACGTGCATAGTTGCCATAAAATGCACAAGCTCTCTTATTCTCGGAGACTGCGAGGCAGACGAGTTGGCAAGGAAAGGGGCACAACGTTCTCTAACCTCATGCAAACACAGTTTAAAGACAAAACTCATCGAGGAGATTAATATCTGGTGGACCATGGAACGGATTACCAGATAAATTTGCTCACAGGTTGACATAAAGTGCTCCAAAGCGCTGATTTGTCTAGACCGACCTGCTCTCAGACTAATGGTCGGGGTAATAACCGAACACTGCCTTATGGGCATACACGGGAAGAGGCTGGGTTGCCTAATCAACGATTTGCAGGGACAAAGAGGAAGTAGAGAGCAACCAACACTATCTCTGTCACTGTCCCGCCCTGGCCAAGATTCTAACCCAATTCTTAAATAGATACTTTCTAAACTGTTTGGGCGACCTGAGCTCGACAAGCATTCCTGATTTTTTGTGGTACGTAAGGCGCACTCGGTAGTTCACCTTCTAAAGGAAGGAAGCCGCTCTAACCTAACTTAACCTAAGATATTCCGTAGTATTTTAACTAGAAAGTTTGTCATTTCACAACAATTTCAAAAAAATATAGGTAGTAAATAAAGAAAAGCGATTTACAATAATAACAAAGTTATAATAACTAATTGCAATTTTTTTACTGGTCAGGGAGTAGAGCCAAGTAAGTTTGATTTTCAAACTGTCTCGTCGAATGATATGATGCTGATGCCGAGTCGGATAACTGATACTTGGTCGCCACGGGCATGCATGGAAAAAGGATAAAAAGTTTAGATAAGATTCTAGGCAAACTAGAAATAAGCTATATATGTAGATATTTCGAACGAGTAATTTTTACTGCTTGGCTCATTAGCTACTGATTGTATAATGTAAGAAGTGTTTTGGTTATTAAAAGGTAAAGAGAAATAAAAAATGGTAAGGGGTGTTTGCCGGTTATTGACCTTACATTAACCATTAATGATGAGCCGGCTGTACTGTAAAGTCGTAATGCTTGATTGTTTGATGAATCCATTATTGCGCTGTGTTGAAAAAAGAATACATTTTGGTTTCATTGCTCTGTGTGTTTTGACTGTGCGTTTCTGTTTATGGTTACTCTAATATATAAATATATATATCAGTATTAAAGGCATGAACCGCAAACCATTTATCACTTTTAAAAAAACATCAAATAAAACTATGAGAGAATGAGAGGAACGCAATGACAGAAGAAGGATAATGACGGAATATTTTTTTATTGTAATGTTAGTGCTAAATTTCAAATTTTTTTTAATTTTTTCAATATACAAAATTTTGTTATTATTTAAACTCCGTATTTTAAAATTCTACAAAAGAGATTAGTGGCTTAAGGTAATAAAAATATTTGAAAAACAGCATCAATTATTGTTTTTGATCGTATTGTCGATTAGCTGCGTTTGCTGCATAGTTTTAAATTTAATTTAGTGACCAGGAACTCAAGCAAATGAAGCGCTGTATATAATGAAAATTTCGCATTAAAATCTGCATCTTTTTTATGACTCCGTATTGCCCCCAGGTGTGTATTTGTATTTTATTAAATTCTCATGAATTCATGAGTTTTATTTATTGATTGATTGGGAGAAATATAAATTCCTTATTTTCCCTGAACCCTTTCATTATTTGCTGATACTTTATTAACTTATGAGACAGGAAAAATTTCACAGCCAGTGTGGAATAAATGAGGAAAGAATCGTGTGAGTTTTCGTCAATAGAAAACAAAACCCTCTCTCGCCGTACAAAATTCTGTTCACATGCCCGTCATTTTTATGGTCGAAATATTAATTTGTATTTGAAAGAACTGCTATTGCCATATCTGTGATGGTCCATGTATTCTATACTAATGGTAGATGAAGCTAGGATGATAAACATATTCGATTCTGCAAACAATGAATGTAATAAAAACTTAAACAAGTAGTTTTAAAAATTACAAAAATCAGCTAAAGACAAAGACTATCAATTCGTTTTTTTTTTATCTAGGCCCTTGGTCTACAGTAACAATAGAAAATTAGTCATATTCAAAAGCCCAAAAAGTATTGTCAATGAATAGCTTATCGCTTGACTATTGGATTAGCTACTGCACTTAAAACAATGACGCACGACGTACCAAGTAGGTCAAAAAACTACAATGGCAGTTGTGATCATTAGAGGGGTTAAACCAAATTTTTGCGGCATAATTTAAAGCACAATAGTTAAGACAGTTGTCATTTGGTAAGTAATTTGTTATTTGGTTAGCATACCAATTTTTCGAATTCGAACAAGTGTACTATTGACTCGAACTACGCCAAAAATAAGACTCATCATATGACAATTGGCTTAGCTACTGCGCCTGAAATAATTAGAACGGCCATTGTAGTTCATGAGTTTTGTCAATGGCGTGAGAACAGGCGCCTTAAATGCAAATTGAAGAAATCTTTCAATGATTTTAAGACTAGTTTCTTCAAGCCTTGCGTACATATTCAATCTTCCATAGAGTAATTATTAGTCGGAATATAGGTTAGGTTTGGTTAAATTGGAATGCCTGAAGAGAGAGCCCTGAGAATTTTGAAATTGTTCTTATTTTGATTTCCGCTATATCCGCAAGATATTGCAGAAATGGTTTTCCGAACATATGCATTCGTCTTCTGTCAAGTGCTGGGAAAGGTCAGATAAGTTGCTCAACACTCTATTCTTCTTCTTCATTGCATTTACAGCTCCGCCATTAGTCTGGTGCGCTCACTCCCAGTCTCAAAGCATGTAGGGCAATTAGACAGTGACCCGTAAGAATTCTTGTGAAAATGGAAATCTCCTTCCTAATTAACCTCATTATTACGGACTTTCGCCATTTATCACAAGCGCTTAGTTTAAAAGTGTTCACTAGGAAACCTACTTTATCCTTCACGGAAGGATATGGGCGGTCGTACCATTCCTCGCCAATTCGCAGTTACTCTCAATGTCTCGGTACCCAGACACCCGTATGAGTCGTGTAACGATCTACGGCAATCAGTTAGAGATTTAGTGTCATCTATGCAAGAGTTTTGGGCTTTTAGAGCCGCTTAACTGTCAGGGAAAATGAATGCTGAGTGGCCTCCGGCATAGCTTGCACTACCGCCTGATATGAACTATGAGAATATGAACTATGAACATAAAACGCCACTGCAGAATATAGGAAAATAAAATTATTTCAAATTTTATCCTCCAAGATAAGACAATACAAAGTTAAGATGGCTAAGACTTGATTTGCTTTGTATGAGATTTACCCAGAAACACTTTTTGAATGCCATAACTTTGGTTAACGTTTTTGCTAATATTTTTTCTTCTTTCTTTAGAACAATCATCATATTACCCCATTCAATTTCAGATGGAAATAATGCATTTTTTTTGCTCCTTTCAAAATGGACTTTAATAAGAAATATTGTCGACTGTATCATCGTAGCCATTTTCATAATTTTCCAATTATATGAGACCCGTTTACGCGTGCAAACAAATCGTCGATGGCGACAAGCTGGAACTTACATAGTAAAAATTATAGTAAAATCCAGAAGCTTTGAAAAATGATGCAGCAACGATGCCACCACCCCCCCAACACAATCCACACATACATACATACAATAGTAAATACAATACATATGAATGAATATTTATGCATGCCGTTATATTTGCATGCAACGTACTAAATTTTAGATAAAATATGCATATAAAGAGAACACTTGCGTAAATATGTATGCATTTGAGCTTTAGAGGACGCAACGCTGCTGCTTACCAACATCTACAATTTTTCACTAGCAAATCCGCATGAAAAATTGAATCGAAAAATGATACGGAGATAAGTAGCAGCTGCAACCAAGAAATGGATGGCTGGCATGGATGCTGAAAATTTGGCTTTTGGCAATGGAAGGGAAAAATTTGCAAGCGAAAATTGGCCAACCGATCAAAAAAAAAAAAACAAACAAAAAAATGGTAGTGAGCAGGCAAACACGAAAAATGGTTAGAAAAAATTGTATTTGTTTACTTGAAGTAAGTGCAGCCAAGTCAAGCCAATGTTGCACAGCGCATTCATGAATGCAGCCAAATATATACACACACACACTCACATACATACAACTTTCCATACATATCGATCTATTCAAATAAAATTTGTTTTTTTTTTTGTTTTTTTTTATTAAAATGCGTTCACGCAATTTGGGTCATTGTCAGCATGATTGCAAAGTCATTTATTTTGTTGCATTTGTATACTTATATATGTGTGTTTGTGTATAAGTATGTATAATAAAAAAATGAAAGTTTCTCTTTCCGTATTTTTACTAAACCAATAATCACATTTCAATATTTCAATATGAAATTACTGGCAATGCGCATAAGAATTGACAACAAGGAGAGTACGGAGCGAGGAATGCCATAATATTGAATGCAATCAATTATGGTGTGAATATGAAATGAATATTTCCGCAAAATCCTTTGTGATCCTTTGTGATTGGAAACGAAACAAATGCAGCCAATTTGATTTGTGTGCGCGTGCATAGCGTGGCGTATAAGTAACATTGGAAATACATTAGTATTGTATAAAATAAATATGTATTGTAGATACAATAGCATACCATGAGGCATAAATTGTGGTTTGCGAGAAAATACGAAAGTAAATATTAAAAAAAAAAAACATTTGATTAAAACTAGCAGTGCCAGTTAAAGTCGAAATTCGACCGTATTTCTAATTTTTTAAAGTTAGCATGCCGATTAACCTTTAATATTCAAAAGTATACAAAGATAGTACCTGGCGGCGAAATTTTTCTGCCAGCACAAATCCGACCACAAATTTCCACTCCTTATATCGCAGCTGAAGTAGACGGCGCAAGGTCTGATCTTCTTCATTCCCTGCCCCGACCATCGTATCCTTGGATGGTATTGATATCAGCCTTTTCCAGATTCTGGGGCATTTTTAATTTAGGGCACATTTAAATAGCAACCCGCTTGCTCCAAGTCAGATGCACCTACTGATGAGCAGACGCTGCAAAACCCTGGTGAGCCCTTAAACCGAAAACGTCGAATTGACACCACCAGGTTCGCCTTCTTATTTTAGCTCACTTCCAAACGGGTGCTCAGGAGCTACACAGAGGACACTGGGCGAAATCATCCGGAAGTGGTGAGCTGCTCGAACCATATGCAGACGAATCATTCTGGCTACCCCCAGGTGAATTGCGATCAGAGACTTTCCTCACTTGCATAGACTTCTACATATGGCCCCATATTAACGCACTACCACAAAAAAAAAAACAACAAAATACGATCAGAGCACAAAATTCGAACCATACCAAAAAACAAATTAAACGCCTAAAACAAAAACAAAAATATTAAAAAACGGGAAGCAAAAACTAAGTCGTATAAAATTTCCTTTAGTTGCAAAAGCAACCCTGTTAGCAACTATCATAAAAAAATAGTTGTGGTTGGCAAATTAGCTGTTGATTTAATTATATATGTATTTAAAAATATTATATAAATAAAAACGGATAAGGTATTAAAATGAAATTTCTCATGTATTTTCTTAGGGCTAATTCACAATAGCGTAGTTTTTTCGTTTTCTAACACTACATTTCAGGTCAGATATCATTTTACCAAGTTGGGTCAACTCTCACCAACTAAACCGTTAGAAGCCGGTGTAAAACAATAGGTCTCTCAATTTTTTTATAAAAATATTTTTTAATAAGACAAAAGTGAAAAGAAAAATTAAAAAGTTTTTTCCGATTCGAACCTGGATTTTCAAATTACTAGGCAGATGTTCTACCATTGGGCTATGGTGGGGATTAGGTATAAATGCGCTTGGTAAGAGTTTTCCGAAAACTATTATTAAAAAATACCCAACAAGCAAAGAGTACAACAAGGATAGATGCATACTGCAAGCCTTAAACCAAACTTGTATGTAAAAAGATGAAAAGAAATCACACGTACACAAAACTTCGAGGGTAATTTTTTATTTTTTATTTACTGGTAAACTAGAAGTCCAGACCAGTCTGTCCAGGCGTTGTGGTTTTCGAAGTTGTTCAGATTTAGCAGACATTTCCGGCAATTTTAGACAACTTTTAGGCATGATGTTTCTTCGCAATGTTTACATTTTATAAAACGTTTGTTCGATGAATGCTCTAGGCGAGAATTCCCAAAGAAAACTAAACAAAATTAAGTAAATTAAAAAAAAAAAATAGATTTTTCTTCCCCGCATGGAAAATTTTATTCATTTTTGAAAGACATAGATAAATTGCAACTTTTTTCATTCATTGCGGCTCTTGCCCTAAATTGCTTTGAGCTTTGTCCGATGAGAATAAATCTTCGAATTTCATTGTCATATTTAACTAGTTTATTGTATTGTATGCCTACTTCAAGGACACATCAACATACTATCAAAAGTTCCTGTTCATTTAATTGTGTAAATGTTTAAATTGTATGCAGTTGTCAGGGTTACTGTGCCTAAAACTATGCGGCAAAAGTGGTTTGCATCCTTCTATTGATGACAACAGTCATTACGGGGAAGAAAACTTCATCATTTTAAATTGTTTAAAAAATTAGCAAAGTCTGTGTTATTAATCGGGAGAAAATAAAAAAAACTTTCAAACAATTTCGAGAAAAGTTGAGTTAATTTACGAAATATTTTGATTTTGGAAAAATCGTCAAAGTTAATTTTTTTTATCGTTTTATCAACTTCACAAAAAAAGCTTGACCTTCGAAGGAAAGATGGCACACTAAATAGAAAATATTAGCCGGTTTTCCTCTGCAATTATTAAAAAGTAGAGAAACGCCCCAGACTCGTTTAATATATCTAATTTTAATATTATACATGATATAATATATATTATAATATTTATCAACATTATTGTTACTACAAGCACATTCATACTTGACCTCATGAAAAATCATTTTTTAATTTTTTGTATAAGTAAGCTACTTATAATCTAGAAAAATATTTTTCAATAATGTAATACAAAAATCGTGTTTCGTGTGTATAATTTTGTATTTATCTATATCCCATGTTTTAGAATTGTAAAATTTGCGATCAATAATAATAATAAATGTTTGAGTTTTATTCTTTTGTTCAGAAATAAAAATTAGTTATGTATCGAATAATATCACATATGTTTTTTTTATAAAATAAAATAATGATTATTTGAGATTTTATATTTTACGATCAAAATAGTCATTATTTTATGAGTTCTATTTTCTTGATCAGAAATAATCATAATTTTTTTAGTTTTACGTCTTTCGTCAAAAAATAATCATTATTTTCTGAGTCATATTTTTTTTATCAAAGAACGCAAAGAAAAAAATATCAGTTATTAGAGATGGGATGTGACATTTTGAGCTTTCCGAAACTAAATGACTAGTTTTTATTTCTTAGAGATAAAACAACGAAAAATATAAAATTATTGTTCTTATGGGCGTAGAACAGTATTTTTTTTTCTATTGGAATTATAAAATTCGTTCAATTTTAAAATTTAAAGATTTAGGTGAGCTGGACCGATAACCTCTATTTTTGGATTTTTTGTATAAGAAAATTCGCATCATATCATAATACAGTTTGAGCTTATAAGTTCTGTTTACAAATATTTCAAAATTTTTCAACGGAGTAATAATAATAATAATTTGGATCTTTTTTGGAAGATTGGTTTAAGAAAAACTTTTATAACACAGACAAAACGTGACCGATTTGATTTAGACGTATAAGGTAGCATTGGAATGATACTTTCTCAATTTTTTTTTTTTTTGTAAATGACCTAATTCACACCCCACATTTTTTTTCACAAATCTCATAAAAAATAAACTATTTGTGTTTCCAAAAAAAAAAAAAAACGAAATTCTTGGAGACATTTTCAAATGGCTAGCTCATGCAAATCTTACTATTTTTCGAAATATTTTAGCGAAAGTCTTTAAACATAATACGTTTTATAATTCCGGTGGAAGACCCGCCACTTTGTTGTGGCGAAAACCTAATGTACTTGTATTTAAAAAAATAAGTTGAACCCATGTTTTTCTAAATAAATTGTTTCTATACACAAATGCATAAAATTTAATACGTGTTGTTCTTCTTGATGCGTAACAAATTACGCCGGGTATTTGCTAATTTAAAAATAAATTTTGTTCATGCGTTATTGACAAAACACTCAACGAACGCCCACCGATGACAACAAAAGCTAGAATCGTGCAAAATATTTGCAGAGCAGCGCAAACGTTTAACTAAACCTTATTGATGTAAGTAAAGCAATTGTATTGAATTTCCCCAACTTCGTTTTTAAATGAACTCTACATATAAATACTAGGTATATACTTAGTATATTCAAGAATTGCCTTCCCTTCATTAGACATTTGTTGGCTATGGGCTCCTGCCCATCTTTTTTTCGACGCACATATGTAAGAATGAGTATACATACACTACATAAATATACGCACATACATATGTATGTACTTTCTAGTCCTAGTCATTGTTTAACATCAGCATAGAAATTCTGCGTGAAGAGATGACCTCGACTTAGCTGGCATTTGCTGTCAATGCAAGTCAACCGAAGCCACAAGCAACCATGATTTATTACAACAATACTCGTACGTATGTATATACATATGTATGTATGTATGTATGTATGTATGTACATACCCTGTCGGAAATGGAATTACTTTAAAGGCAATTTACCAAGTACTTTTTTACCAACTGCAAGTGGTTGAAATGCTTTCGTTTTTCTTATAAGTAGCTAACTTTATTAACATGGCGATGTTCTAGGAGAAAATCAATTACCTACATTTGTTTTCAACTTTTTTTAAATATGTTTGACAGAATGATTATCAGAATTAGTTTTTTTATAGCGGTAATAAAATGTTTTTATTTCCAATAATTTGAAGTTCCGTTTTTGTTTTCAAACTTTTACATATAAAACAAGTCTAATTACCAACTACTTTCAAAACTATTTGTTTCCATTAATTATTTAATAATATGTACAGTCGACTTCATAGTAACCATACAATATTTATTTTCCGTTTAAAACCAAAAAAAAAAAAATAACATTTTAATTTCAATTCAGTATACAAGTAAAAAATAACTACACCAGTATTTCGAGCATCAATTCTCGAAAGTATTGTTAATGTCAATTTCTTGTTCAATTACACTGCTTTACGGGCAACAAATTTAAAACAATTGGAGTAGGGGAGTTTTTTTTTTTAACTTTTTGTATGGGTAGGGTTTTGAGATTACGGTAGTTTTGTGTTTTTGCAATTTTGTATTGTGTTAAGTGTGATCATTGCGTATATTGTCCGAAACACAATCAATGCGCTTTTGGCGGCCTACAACTTGTAGGGATTGGTTAAAAACATGTCGAACTATAGCTACTTCAAATGAAACTTTTTTTTTATTTTGAATTTAAAGTTGTTTTTCACAATTTTTAAGATTTTTTTTCATTTTCTTAATTTTATGTTAAAAAATAACTGAGATAAAAAACTTTAAAAATAAATCGCAAAAATTTCTTTAAAAAAATACTTTAAAAATCATAATTCTAAAAACAGAAAAATCATAATAATACACATAGCTACATACATCTATTTATATAATTGGTGCAAGTTAGATCAACATAATTAATTTAACATTAATTTTTTCAAACCAGTTAACTTCCAACTAAGGCTGTCTTGTTTTTCCGATAGGGTATGCATGGACATTAACATATAATATTTGGTGTCACAGAGGGGCAAACGCTTTCAGTTTATTTTTAATTTATTATCAAGCTTTTATGGGTATGGGAAATATTTAAAAATTAAACTTAAAACGTTGGGTGGGCTCTAAAACATTTTAATAAAATATCAGTTCAAGCAGATGACAAATTTTATAATGCGGAATTAAGTTGTAAATTTTTACAGGTAGGAAAAAAAATTACCAAATTTACATACGAGTAGTTTTTATACATTCTGGACTGCGGTTGGCCAACATTTTTTAATAAGTTCGAAAAGAAAATGTAGCATTACACAGTGTGACACTCAAAAATACCTGGGAAGTGATGTTATTTTTCTTGTAGGTCTTATCGAGTAGAACGTGAATCCAATTTTGGAATTTGTCAAACACCCCCAAAATCTCGACTTAACCTTAAAAACCCGATTTTTCGTGCTTTTGCGCACTTCTTAGCCCATATCTTAGCTAATTAACAACCGATTTTCATTCTAAGAACGGTTTAAGAAAGAAGAAACTCAGACCTTTTGAAAGATATATAGACGTCTTAATAAAGCTGAAGAAATTTACTTGTTTTTGCACATCAAACTTAAATTTTGCTACCCTTTTTCTTCTTTTTTTGACTTAAGCGATATTTTCACACTCTATTTTATAAAAACACAAAATGAGTTTTGATTAGATTCAAGAGTACGTTTAATACCGAGTTCAACGAATGTTTCTTTTCAAAAATTCGACCAAAAAGTGACTGAGTTATTTTACTTTTTATAAGAACGAAATTTTTTGCAAAAATTTGCTTATGTTGTTCCCAAGGAAATGATCACTTTATTTTTGAGTTTTTACTCAATTTTGAAGTCTTTGTAAATTTCCGTTATACTGAAGTGCACGTGTTGTTTATCTTTTGTTGTGTTTGCTGTTAAATTTGATAAAAATCCAGGTAAAGTAAAACTAAAATGTGCGACAAGCGTAGTAAGTTTTGCTACATTTGTGGCTTAGTATTTACGGATACAAGTCATCGTTGTAAAGATATATAACAAGATTTTCGAAAGGTTTTATAGTGCGAGTCGCTGGTACGAGCCAGAATTTATTTGTGAATATTCCTGCACAACATTAAAAAAATTTAAAGTTCAACAATTAATTACTTTGCCCCTTTTCTGTGCCTATGACTTGGCATGATCAGGCATATCATAAACAAGACGATTATTATTTTTGCAAAACAAGCGTTTCAGGTCACAATTTTAAATCGCGGAAAAACGTAAATGTTGTTACGGTCTATATATCTTTCAAAAGGTCTGAGCTTCTTCTTTCTTAAACTGTTCTTAGAATGAAAATCAGTTGTTAATTAGCTAAGATATGGGCTAAGAAGTGCGCAAAAGCACGAAAAATCGGGTTTTTAAGGTTATGTCGAGATTTTTGGGGTGTTTGACAAATTCCAAAATTGGATTCTCGTTCTACTCGATAAGACCTACAAGGAAAATAACATCACTTCCCAGGTATTTCGACTTCATTCTTTTTTGTAGCACTGTGTTATGATTCTATCATTAATTTCGAATCTTTCACTCTTGTTCTTTTTGTCAGCTCCAAACGTTTTGAAAGGCAGGATGCAATGATTTGTCCGGTATTCTATTCCACCATATATTCCACCATATATTCTGTTATCGTAATTTGAATTGCTCTTCTTCAAGGGTTTAATCTTCTTCATTTTATCCAACTGGTAGCCCCGTTTTCAGTAATCTAATGGATTTAGATCCGGGAAAGAGGACGACCATTCATCTGACGCTATAAAATTCGTAAAATCGACCCCGTACTAGCTCTGAACGATTCTAGCCATGTGAGCTGGAGCAGAATCATGCTGGAAACAGGATCGCGCCTCGCCAAATAAATTCATGCTGCTACCGCATATCCTTCTTGAAAAAATCATCCAAATTAGAGGAAGCTGGCCTTTTTCGGAAATCGCTCCCTATACCATAACGGGATATGTTTTGGTTTACAGGTCAAAATTTTTTTTATGACTTTATGACAATAAAATATTTCGAAGAATAATTTAAATTTTTGAACAAATCTGCGCCAAGAACTTTATTGAGTGAATAATTTCCTGGACGTGTGGTTTCTCGAAATGCAGAATTCAATTGACTCTGGCATCTGATTTAATACAATTTGACTTTTTTCTTTTGGACTACATTAAGGCAAAAATTTATGCAAATGCTCTTGTAACGATTCACAATCTTAGAAAAACGGGACAAAAAATTGGATCAAAAGAGTTACAAAAGCCAAGGTGTACATTTGTAAACTAAAAACTGCCACATGTTTTTACTCCAAATAGTGCTTGTTTTTGTTTACAATAAAACCAGTAAGTATAATACCCTTTTGAAAACTTAAATATTTTGATTTTTGTCAATTACCGTTTTGTGTGAGCTGGGCGTAGTTTTTGTCCGATTCTCATAATTTTCGAAATTTGTTTTACTGAGTTAAAATGCAAAGCGTATACCAAATTTGGAGGAGTAAGTACAACACGTACGTTCAACAATTTTTTGTTAATGGAAACGAATGTGTGACGTCAGCAAAAAAAAAAATTATGAAATATCAACGGACATTTTTTGCTTCTTGGGACTTGTACTTTTGTATACTAAAATTTAATGGGTTTTAAAACTGCATACGTATAATTTTTGTTAAAATTCGAATGAAAAAGTTGGAAAATTTCATGAAATTTTGTTGAATTTTCCGATTGTATCTACAGTGTTTGAAACGCGGATTTATTGGTGTTTGTTATATAATGTGCTATAAAATAAACTAATGACAAACACCCAAAAACTGATCAAAATGTCGTATCTCTATCTTTTCACATAACTGCACCTCTAAAGTAGGCAGTGTCATACCCATTTTACCCAATTTCTGATTCCATTTATTTCTTTCTCCAACCCAAATCTGTGAACTGAAAATCGAATTTGGTTTATTACCTTTATGTTTATTACCTTTATGTCAAATGTGGGGGTGGGTTTTTCTATTTGTATATGGAAATTAAAAATTATGGTTACTGAGTTTAAGTCTAAAGCGTATACCAAATTATTTAGAGGTCGACAAAGTAGGTTTGGATATATATCTGTTTTCTCTAAAGTAATAGTGCCATTTTATAAAAACAAATTTAACCATAATATCAAATTTGAGCAAATAATCTTGTATAGTTACCTTTTCTTTTCATTCTGAAAATTTTGCTATGTTTATATCTACATATGTACATAACTCGGTCGCTTTAGGGTATTACAAATTACCGATATGCGAACAAAGTTATAATGCTCTGAGCACGGACGGTTCCAAACTTGGGAACAAAACTGAAGAGACAATTTGTCTATTCTGAGCAACTAAGAATCAATAACTCGTTAGTGTCTTCCAATCCAAACTCGCGGCAATAAAAAGAGGATGTGGAATGTCTTCAATCGAAAGGAAATACATATGGCAATATTTTTATTTGCTCACACAGCTAAGCACCATTTTCAGACGCTTGATTCTGTCACAAACACATCCAAGACTATAGCTGACCGTAGCAGATCTCTCAACGAGATTAATGAGCAGTTCGTGAGCTGTACTTGGATATAGTAATATACCAGACAACGAGAAGGTAGACAAGCTTGCAAAGAAGGGCTCATTAGATGGGGAATCTCTCTAAAGGAAGCGGGTATAAGATCTAAGCTTCTTCACACCTGCGGCAACATAAAACTCATATGGCCCGAGTGGGACTTGAAGCGCCACGTAATTTTCCGGTACCATGCGACTAGGCTAGGGATCCTCCACTACGATTTCTGTATAAGTTATAGCGGCGAAAAGGAACCGAAAACTCTTAAATATCTACTGTGCTATCGCCCACACTGTGGAGGAGGCGAAGAAAATTCATTGGATCAGAATTCTTTGAGGACTATGGGACTTAGCTGGAATAAAAGACCAACGATTGCTCAGACTAGCAGACTGCACGCTATGACTTAAATAGGCGGAGTAGAGGATCTAACTGGTATCACGACACGCCAATTTACGAGCCTAGGTGAGCCGGCAGCCACTTCAAGCTAAGCTAACCTAACA
Source organism: Anomoia purmunda (assembly GCA_951828415.1). Classification (NCBI taxonomy): domain Eukaryota; kingdom Metazoa; phylum Arthropoda; class Insecta; order Diptera; family Tephritidae; genus Anomoia; species Anomoia purmunda. Next base: position 44,033,738 of record OX639995.1, read on the forward strand.
TACTGCTTTTAGTCAGATGGTATTCCTTTTACGTAAGTATAAAAACTGTTGTGCAAATCTCCACTTAATTTTGGCGACGTTGAACGCGTCTATTATCAAAAGTGTTTCACCCAAAATATGTACACACAATTTAATGCTTTTATTTTAACCACAACTTAATGCATTTCCATGCGATAAATCTCAAATAGTTAGTCTACGCATTGAACTAAGGCGACACAATTTGGTAAAGCTTAAGAACTATAAGCACATAAAAGAACTTAAAAAAAAACAAAAAATGTATGTGTCATATGTGCATTCCTTCCACGCTTTACGGCGTTTATAGCAATTGTAATTTTACTGTCAACCAACAGTCATCAAAATTTAAGCATTTCACACGCCATCAGACATGTCACACAATTATTGCTCTCTCAACCAACTTCCGACCGTTTTCCTTCGCAACTGCAACCACAAATGTACTGAAAATGAAAACCCCAGCATATCTTTATTCGAATGTGTGACAGCGAAAGGATAAATGGAAATTCATGTGACAATTTAAATAATGTGGAACAGTAAAAGTGTGCAAGTGTGAGGTAAGGGGGGAAAAAATAGACAATATTTTATATAAAATTTATGAATATTCAAAATGTGCAAAAATGCAATTAAAAGTTAAATTGCATCAAACGCAATTTGCATGCAAAACTACTTATGTACATATGTAGGTATGCGACATTTTTCTGCTTCCTGCCTGTCTTCCGCTCTACACAACTCAACAACCGTTTGCACAGCATCTTGTCGGCAAGCCTTTTTTTTTTTTTTTTTTTTTTTGTTTTGCACTGCACATACGACACGTTCTCCTCAGTATAGCTGTGCTTGCATCCAATGCATTGTTACCAGAGAACATGTTGCATATGGAAGTGTTGCATGGTTCACTGCTATTCATATTGTTAATGCGCTTTGCTAAGAGCTATGTCGCCAATGTCATTGCTGTTCCTGCTGCTGCTGCTGTTGTTGTTCTTACAATTTTTATGCAAGTTCCACTCGCATTTCATCCACATACAACATACATACATACGTACGTATATAAATGTTGACAAGCTTGTTTGTCGCCGCTACAATGGCATTCCGGATGATGGGCGCTTGCCAAACGGCACTATTAACATTGAATGGCGGGGTATGCAAAGGGGGCTGCATTTAGAGGTAGTACTTTTAAAAGCGACAAATCTCAATTTTATCCACTATTCTTTATTATCATAAAATAGCCTTTGGTACTATAACTTTGGGTGATATTTGTAAGTATAAGAAGAGGAAGATATAGACCCATACCCAAATGTACCAAAATGTTAAGTACCACGAGTTGATTCGGTTCAGCCATGCCCGTCTCTCCGTCTGTCTGTCTGTCTGTTTTTTAGAACGCAATTAGTTCCCCAGTTTTTGAGATATCTGACTGAAACTTGATAGGCATATGTGTTTCTATAATGTATTTATCGAATCTGGCTAGATCGGGTAATATATATCACTTACATAACTGATTGTTCAGATACGCGTTTTTCCATAATAACTCCTGCACCAAAGTAGCCAGGAACATGAACTTTGGTACTCCTGTGACTTATTCTGAATAGAAAGTGCCCACTGAAAATCAAGATCGGGCCGCTATAACTTCAGATATGGGGTGGTTTTACTTCAAAGCTCTTATACAGTTAAAATCTTGGAATTGTGTGAGCTATTTACTTATAAATCATACCAGATCTACTGAGAAAATCATCTTGAATGGGCTTGGTTGGATACTTTAACTATTGCAGCTAATTTTCTCAAATTTGACACATAATATTGGGTTTGGGAAAGAAATATGTCGCAAACCTCTTTTTGTACAATGGGAGTGACGCCAAAGGTATGTAAAATCTCGAAAATTTTTAAAATCGGACAAAAATCACGCCCACCTTTTTCATATAACGGTAATTTACCAAAATCTTAAAAAACGCGATACTTAAGTCAGCATTAAAGTCAATTCGCTCAAATTTAAGACGAAGGATGGGGTTACACTAACAAATACACCGAATCAAAAAAAATTTGGAAATGGGCGTGGCACCACCCACTTTAGAGCAAATAAGTATATCGACGAAACTATTTACCAAATTTGTTTAACACACTCAATGTTTGATGTAAGTAAGCAAAATGCCAAAAATTGTAAAAATCGGACCAAAACTATGCCCACATCACATAACGGTGAATTACCAAAACCAAAAAATCCCATGTTTTTGTAACTACATATACAAAGTAACTTGCTCACATTTGATATGTAATATTTGGTTTTAGAATAAAATATATATGGAATCAAAAATGTTGGGAATAGGCGTGGCAGTGCCGAACTTGGAGCAAATAGGTACATATGTATATCTCAGAAGCTTCTTTGTCAAATGCAACTAAATTTCGTACACACTTTGCATTTCTAGTAAGAAAGCACCGGTTCGAAAATTATAGAAGCCAGACGAAAATCGCGCAGCCTCTCTCTCGAAGTTGGACGGAAAGCTTGCAGGGGCTGGTTTTTGCAAGGAGCTCTCCGTCAGCCAAATATTTAGGATTCACGGCCATAGGATCTTTAATGGCTAGGTCGAAACTGGCTGGGGAGTGCCTGAACTCTGTCCCTCTCGGCCTCCTCTGAACACTTACATACGAGACTGGTTTGGATGTCAGGCCAAAGAGACATAGCAAGAAACTGTAGTACTGATGAGTTAGCTCAACAGAGCGTCCTTGATGTTATGGCTCAAGTCAGGGTTGGACAAATACCACGACATAATTGCAAGGGCCCTCTATCAGGTGGTGTACCGTATGTGTTCAGGGAACTCCGATATTAAAGTCATGCGTTAGGTCTTATATAACTTATAATTCTCTTTGTCGAAGCTGGTAGGTTTTTTGGCTGCAGCGTAGATCAACCTAACCTTAAAACACGCGCATCTCTCATATAACAGGAATTTTCGAAAGAACAGACGTTCGATATTTCATAAAATCATGCAGCAAATTCGCACAATTAGGTACTACAAATTTAATTAGGAAAAAAATGCGTAAACCGCCAAATTTTTTAAATCGGGCGTGGTGCGTTGAAAGCCTAACTACGAGTATTATTTTTTGTTATATGCATTGAAATAAATAAAATCGTTTAAAATTTCAAAATGAGGAGTATTATATTAGCTGATACTCTTGCATACAATAGTACTGTTTATTTAAAACAAAATCAGTCGCCTGGAATTTAAATTTCGGTTGCACTCGAACTTAGATTCTTCTTTACTACCTAAAGATAATTTCTTTCAAATATTGGTCGTAACTGTGGTTTACATAATCCACAAACAAATCCTCAATCGTTGCTAGCTAATCGAAGATTTCACCACCTCAAATACTACATCAAATCTTTGTTTAGTCTGAATGTTATAGAGCTTTATATAATTTTTTAGTCCAAATTCTGGCATAGCTTTTAAGAGAGAAATGAGAGTCATGACTAAAGAAAATGTTGGATCTTCTTCATGTTTTACAAGAGCACCATAAGACTAAACGGTGCCGAGCTAAGTCTCACCATGATGACATGTCAAACAATATCGAATCAAAATACTATGCCCGTTTGACAGACACACGTGTTATCTATCATAAAATGTCTACTGAAAATGAGTACTTCTAAATAAATCACCCGATACATATGTAGTAAGCAGCTGATGTTAGCGGAAGCGGGTGGTATGTGAAGCTGAGTTGATGCGATATGTTTGCTATGAGTATTCTAGCTACAATGAACGAATGCTTGCATAGCCTCGTGTGCATTTATTTCAAACTATATAATTCAATTTATTATGTAGTGTTAGAGTGTCCTTTTTTTTGTGTTGAATTTACACACGAATTGGAACGGCCGACAGTGCGACGCTAATGCCACTGTGCCACATTCACTTTTCATATTTTTATGTACTTGATACTTTTTATCGCACTCCTCTTGATTCACTTATCGCCGACAGGGAATGTATATAGTGATACTTCCGTTCGGCACAGCCTTTATTCAAAAAACGCATATTTGTGGCTAACCCGCTAGGATTCAAAATGAAATCAGATCAGGTTACTAGTGGAATAATTTGCAACTCCAGTTACTAGTGGAGTTCTAAAGCTATTATTTTATAGGCGGCCGTCGTAGCCGAGTGTGTAGCGAGTGCGTGCTTTTGTCAGTGGATCCCGGGTTCGAATACTGGCAGGGGAAAGTAACATCAAAAATTAGGCAAAAGTTTTTTTCTATTAGCGGTTGCCCCTCGGCAGGCAATGCCAAACCTCCGAAGGTACTTCTGCCATGAAAAAACTTCTCACAAAAATTATTTGCCGTTCGGAGTCGGCGTAAAACTGTAGGCTCCCTAATTTTAGTGTTACAACATTAAGACGCACACCCCAAATTGAAGGAAAAGTCATAATCATTTTGGTGAACATCTTTTGTTTTGTTTACATGTTTTGGGTACATTTAATGTTTTGAGTTTAATTTTTACTTTTTTTAATATTTTATTTGTTAAAGCTAACTTTATTTTATTATTATTATTTTTTTTTTGTCAAAGTCATTTTTGCTTTATTCTGCATTTCACAGGAAAAGCCTAAACGGATTCACCGTTCTTATCATTTCAGTTGAAAATTTTCCAAACAAAAAAAAATCAACAACAAAAACTGGTTCTAAGCCATTTCTACAAAAAATTGTTGTTTTTTTCGTTTAATACTGTAAAAAATATACACCATGCAACTGTCAAAGTTACTGTCTAGTCAACAGTAAAAGCCCCATGAAATTCCATTCAGTAGTTTCGAAGATATTCTATTTTATTCCCTGTACCATTTTCGGTAATTTTTTGAAAGAAATTTCCTATGTGCAGGCACGACTTTTATAAAGTTCTATTACGATATAAATTTTTGTGAACCGCAATTTAAAAAAATAAAAGGAAGGAACATATAATAACTTCATTTTTAAACAGTAAACATTTTTGCGTACAGGCTGAATATGTACAACAAATCGCAAGTAACCCTTTAGTGCTTCTCGTTTATCATTGCCTTTATCGTTATTTTTTATTGTCCGCTATTCGAGTCAGTATTTGTTTGAGTCCCGAGATTACTCAGTTTGAGTCCCGCGATCGATGAGCATAACTGTTTACATCACAAAAATTACTATTTTTAAGAAAAGAAAATTTCTATTTGCAACATTGATTGAGCTTTAAGCGTCGTTTGCAACACCCATGCTTATGAAACAGCTAAGTTGGTGTTTGGCGAAAAATTGTAAATTTTAAAGTCGGGAAAAAATAACAGCCGAAAATGGCCGATACATGCAAAATGTTATTAGATTTTTAGTTATAGAAAAGTGTATTTGTTGTCTTAACAAATATCTCAATTACTAAAAATAATATTTCTTTCATAATGTTCTAGATTAAAATACCAGATTACCAGAACCGTTATTACATAATATATAAGCAATGCCGAAAATCCCGGGATCAGTAAAATCCTCAAAGTTCTCATCCTTGGTCTGTTTCGATAAGTGCTACCAGGAACGAGTACACCGATTCAAATAGTAGAAAGCAGCATGGACTTCTCTCATGAAAAAGCTTCCCATACGACTAGTTACACTAGTTAACAAATATTTGATAAATGAATGGTATATTTGATAAATGAATGGTGCCACGTAATTTTGGATCGCTGAATGCGAAAATGAGTTCCATTTATTTATCTAAAGGAGCGTTTTCGAAACATAATCAAAACCCCTATTTTCGAGGTCCTCTTATAGCAAACCTAGCCTTTTATGGATAACGTTTTACAAAAAATTGATGAGAGTGAATCCGTCATAAACGTTACAAAGGTATCACTTCTTATGATTGGGTTTTGGTTCAGAAGTTACAGATAAAAATATCTCGAAAAAGTATGAATCTTTTTTTTTATATCTTTTACCCATTATTTGGCATAAAATTGACTCTACCAGTTAAAAAATGTCTGAGCATGTAAATGTTTTTGATATCAGATTTTTCATTATTTTATGTTAATCTCAGATTGGGGTTTAAAATTGCAATTTGTGAAACCGTGTTGTCAACCATTGAGAAAATATTAACTTACTTATATATTGGGAATAACCTATGAAAAATCTTCAACACTCTGTATCTCAAAATATAGAAGCGATAAAAGCAGGGATTTTTAGAATAAGCGAACTCAAAACTATATAAAATGTTTTACATCAAAGGAGCATTCTGGCTGTAGTACCGTGAAATTAAATGTTTTTGGCAGATTTTCAATTGAAAAAGTGAAGAGGGCTAAAATTTATATTAGCCGCTTTTATTTACTTTGTAATAACTTTTACATTTTCCGTCCAATTTACATTTTCGTAATGAAATTCTCTTTCAATAAAACAGTTTTAAATATATGTAGGTTTATTATCAATCTTATCACAATTAGTTCGTCCCAATTGAGCATTGGCCGTAGTTAATGTTGCAATCCCATTATTGAATCAATCTCCAATTAAAAAAAAAAAACATGTGTATAATCAGAATTATTTACAAAACAAATAATATTAAAGAAATCCAAAGTATTTTTTGGAAATGATTGAAAATTTGAAAACATAAAATTTCAAAAATTTGAAAGAAGATCGCATTAAATTAAATTTCGAAGTGAATAATAGTTTTCTAGAAACAAAATTTCATTAAAATCGATGAATACATATTTTTTGGAAATCCACATTATGTATGAAAACTTTGAGAATTTTGTCGAAATTCATGTTTAAAATTGTTTTCAACAGTATATTCTAAAAGTGTTTTGAAAAAATAAAAAAAGGAAAAAACATGGTTCTTATCGGAAAGTTTTTTGGCAAAGTTATGGGCATTTAAAAAAACATGCTTTTTCAAAAATCGATATCTCCAAAACTGGCAAACAAAAAACCTTTTTTAAATCAGGGAGGCTCTCTGAATCGGTAGTATAACATAAAATTCTGAAAAACATCGCAGGAGCAAAGCCAAATGGTGTCCGATTTAGCGCGGTATGCCCCATATGTATGTTGTAAATAAATAGAATTTTTTAAGTTCCCTTATTGGCCTGTCATTTACATAAAAGAGTGAACAAAAATTAACAATTTTCAAAAACGCTTCTTTGGACAAATAAATGAAACTCATTTTAATTTTTTCAGCGACCAAAAATTAGCCTAAAAAACACTTTTTAATAAAGTACTTTTATCTTGGAAACTAGTTTTATTAATACTTCCGGTTTTACTAGTAACTCTGACAAATTCGAAAAAAAATTACGCTGCCAAACCCAAACATGCTTCCACTTTAGAAATTAGTTGGCTGCATTCAAAGGTAAACTAATGTGAAACTGGTTAATAATTAATAAAATAACTAAGTGAATTTGTTTTTTTTTTATATTTCCCTGTAGGGTTAGTATCCATATTTCTCATACGACACACTATGAAACTGTCAGAATGTTTCACCAACTGCAAGCAGAAGTTGTCACATTGGCATCGCCTCAGCGTTCAACTTCCGACTTGACGACAATTTTTTATTATACCCTTTTCGTTTTATTTGCATCTTTATTTAGCAGCGGCTTTGTTTGTATGTTTGTGTGTGTGTGTATATTTTTTGTCAGCAAAATGCATAGGAATAAATTACACAAAACCGACGTGTTATGCATGCGGAATGCAACAATCAGTCAAGCAGCCAAGTAATGCAGTCAAACATTTGAATATATACCATATACACTTGCGGTCAAAATAAAAACGCACCACCACTTTGGTTGTCTATCTTCAGCTATATAACTGTAAATTTGAAAAAAATTTCTACTAGATCTAGTAAGCACTGAGAAATAATTTATTTTTTATGAAACTGGGTTGCACACTGTTCAGTTATAGTCGTGTTTTGGTTGTGTATTTGAAAAGTTGTGCAAAATGCCAAATAATCGGTAGAAATTAACGCGTGATCAAAAAATTCGCATATTGGCATTAGATGAAGAAAAGTTATCTTCTCGGCAAATAGCAGCTAGAATTGGTTGTATCCATTCAATTATTGTTCGTCTTTTACAAAAACAAAAAATAATAGTGATGTGTAGGAGCGTAAAAAGGGATCAGGTCGTCCTCGAAAGTTAACTGAGAGAACAGACAACATACTGCGGCGGAAAGTTTAAGCGACCGCTTTAAAAGTGCAATTTCTATAAGGGCGGAGATCCAAAATTTTCACCAAGTGGATTTAAGTGCCGAAACCATACGCCGACGGCTTAGAGATGTGGATTTATATGGAAGAGGCATTCCAAAAAGCCACTATCAACACAAACAATGAAGGCTGCACGAATTTCTTGGGCTAAAAGGTACCAAAATTGGGATCAAAATGATTGGCATTAGATTATGTGGTCTGACGAAAGCAAATTCAATTTGCTAAGCTCACAAAATTTGCTTTCCGAGCGCCGTTCAGGTGGTGAGAGGTTCCAGGATATTGTGTAGGAAAGAAAGTTAAGTTTCCTCAAAGTCAAATGATTTGGGGCTGCTTTTCATACCATGCTTTGGGGCATCTACACCTTGTTAATGGAATAATGAAAGGCACAAAAATATGCGACAGTGGTTAACAATTTTTTAGTACCCGCAATTGAAGAGCATTATTCGTATACGGGTCGCCTGATCTTCCAGGATGACTCAGCGCCATGCCATCGTGCAAAATGGGTAAGTTCTGATTGGAAACAAATCTTTAATAAAACATCTATACAATATTGGTATATATGATCCTATTCAGGTCGAATTTTTATTTTTAGTTGGCCAATATATTTAACGATCTAGGGATTCAACGCTTGGATTGGCCTGGAAACTCACCAGATTTAAACCCTATTGATCACTTATGGCACATAATGAAGTGTGTGAAGTGTCTGAATTGATAAAGATTTTAAAACTGGTTTGTTATGGTCCCGTTATAAGGAAACCAATTGAGGTCCTAGTGGATTCCATGCCTTCCAGAATTAAGGCAGTTATTGAGGCTAAAGGAGGAACGACTCGTTATTAGGAAAGCCTATTGTGAAGTCTATATTTCTACCGTTAGTGGAGAAAACGATTTAGTCGCTTCAAGTTAACTTCACATAGTTTTCTTTTAATTAATCATGAATATCATGAATGTACATTTTTGCTAATTTTTTTTTAAATTTATTGGTTATTCCTTATAAAAACCATTTTCCAGAAAAATTTTTGTGGATAACTAATTTACACTATGTTGGCAAACAAATAAAAATTACCCTAATATTCTAACTTTATAAACAAATTGCTCATATGATCTAATTTCCATTATATTTGGTGGTGCGTTTTTATTGACCCGCAAGTGTACATATGTACATACATACAGTGTCGGGCAAAACACATAGGACTGGTACCCATGATTGACACTATCGTCTCTTGCACTCGTAAATACTATTTTGAATATAATAAAATTATGTAAAAACAAAGAGGGCACAATTTTTTTGAGAAAACATTACCAATCTTAGAATTTATTTCATTTCGTGACATTGCATACGGAAAAAGTAACACATACGTAAACAAAATGCAGTGCTACAAAATATATTGGACTAATTATTATTATTTAATATTATATAGCATAACCATTATTTTGAATGACATCACGGCATCTATATGGCATTGAAGTTAAAAGGTTGTTAATGATTTCCATAGGAATACTTAACCAGACTTGTTTTGCGGCTTTAAATAGTTTATTTTTGTCCAAATTGGCATACTCTCTGTCTATCCTCCTATTTATTATTTACCAGAGATTTTCTATTGGGTTGAGTTCCGGTGATTGAGCAGACCACTTGAGGACAATGATTTTTTCAGGGACAGTCCAATTTACTATGAGTTTCGAGGTCGTTATCATGTTGGAATGACCATAACAAAGGTATACATATTCCACTCGGGGCATGGGAAGCATTACACTTTCAAGGTTATCTTTGTACCCAAATCTGTTCATTATACCATTTATTTGGTGCAAAGGTCCAATTCAACAAAAAAAAAAAACATCCCCACACCATTGTACACCTTCCTCCATGCTATACTGTGCCTGGACAATATCGAAGATCTAAGCGCTTGTTTTGTGGATTCATCCTAAAAAATTAGTTGTCTAGCGCTTCACTGACCAATTGATGTGCTCCTGAACAAATTTTAGAAATTGAAATCGATTATTTCGTGAAGTAAATGACTTCTTAGCTACCCTATTACTTTTTAGCCCACCCGTGCAAGCTCTTCTTTGCACAGCCCCGCTGCTTACTTTCAACTATGTGTGCTGTGGACTTATCTGGATACTTCTTTATTTCTATAAGTATGCGTGAGTCTTCTTGGTTTGTTGTAGCTATTGGACATTCTCCACGAAGATCAGTTTCCACGGTTCCTTCTACCTTGAACTTGCTTGTTATGAAACATACTGTTGATTTTTTTAATGAAAACTTTTTGCAAATATCTTTCTAAGATAAGCTAATTTTTTTAAGTGAACTGAATATTTGTTTCCAGTCATAACCACGTTTTTTCGGTTTTTAAGATAATTTTTATATGCGACACAACTTTTACACTTAAATGAACTTTGCCAAATGCTGCATTTTAATAATAATTTAAATCGTATTTGATTACCTCTTATTAAACTTACTTTTAATATACTTTGTTTTATTTTATTCGCTACTTTTTTTTTAAAGTTATATTGTAATAAGCGCATATTGTCCAATATGTTTTGCCCGACACTGTACATATATACATGCACACAAAGATATGTGCAAACTGTTTACAAGGCAGTCCGTCACCCAACTAATCAGATATGGCATGCCATGGTGTGCCACGCTTAGCAGTTTGGCATGAAAGCAATGATGTTGTCCATTTAGATGCAGGCATTAGAACTGAATACGTGTAGTTTTTTTCACTCTTCACTATCTGTGATTTTTATTTTTTTCTTACTGTTTATGTAGAATTTACAAAAACCATAAACTATATGTGCATGTGAAAAATTGAAAAACTATGGTAAACTTTCTTACTTCCGTTTTTGTTTATATTCATTACTTACGTTTTCGCTCTCACCAATTTATTCTTTTTTTATCACTAAACATTGAGAATGTGTCATGCGCAACCAAAAGTCCTTGAATAGTTGGCAGCATTAGTCAAGTGATTGTTACTTGTGAATTTATTGTCATAACTGTGGCTATGAGGTTTACCGGGCGTATACGTGACTTGTATGCTATTGGATTTTCGCCGTGCTTTGCGTATACTTCTCTGTAGTAGATAGTATGTATGAAAAGTTAAAAAGTATTTGAAAACTTTTACATATGCAATTTATTGGTAACTTCTTTGGTTTAAAGCAAAATAAAAACATTTCAAATTTGGGGTTTTCATTGAATGTTAAAAAGTAGTAGGTAATAACAAAATTGTGACACTTGTAAAAGATTTATTAAAACAAGATTAATTGTACTCATCGATGAGTGAAATAATGTGAAAAGTTCTTCCGAGTTCAGAGGTGTACCCGCAATTCTTGTTAATTTAAGAAAAAGTGTAAACACTTTTATTGCATTCAGTTGAGGATAATTCCTCTTAGAAATATTAGATTTGAATGGCGACACAAACTTTTACGCCGGCGTCGTGAAATCTAACTACGCTATCGGAATTAAACGATATTTTAAATCTGAACAGATCTACGTCTTTTGGAGCAGCGCCCTTCCGAATACATTATATAATAATCTATTATATAAAAATTTCGTGTCACGGTGTTTGATCGTAAAATATATGCTTGGGAGAGGTTGCCACCTGTTTGAAACCCCCAAATGTCATTAAATCAGACACAAGCGTTTATATAAAAAATTAAAATATGATTATCAAACGGTTCGGTTCGCTAAAGAGAAGGGAATCATAGCTAAGGGGTTCATAGCTAACTTTATTAGCGGTACCACCTTTTGACACTAAAGACTCGGCTACGACAGCTGACTAAAATATAATTAATGTTCATTTGACTAAATTAAAAAAAATAAATAAAAAATATTGATAATGAATTAGAAATATGATAAAAAAAAAAAAAAAAACGGAGAAATGCGATGGGGCTTAAGGTATTATTTAATGCTAGAACTTTATGAAAAGATCTTTACAGATCACAAAGTATGGAATACTTCAAAATAATTCAACAACCAAAAATCATTAGAAAATATTCATGTATTCATTTTTTGGCCGGATTTTATTTATACCAACAAGCGCTACCAAAGTCTATAAAGAAATTTTATGAAGAGATATTGCAATCTCCTAAATATCAGCTATAATTTCTATCGCTTTCACTGTTGTTGCCATTTTCCAATAATTTCCAAATAAAAGACCCGCCGTGAGTTCAAAAATTATTGTTAATGAAAATACTCAATGCACCCAAATTTACTATTATCGAAACTTCTGTCATAGGGATGTGATTTATGTAATTGAAAAAAAGGATATTCGGATTCATTTGTTTTTACGTCATCAAATTAAAGAAAATTTTTCTTCAGTCCTTTTTTTCAATGTATATTTACGCCACGCGGAGCTCAAAAGGCACATTGCGTAAACCATCATCAACACCATTTGGAAATAGCCACGATCACAACTCGTGTAAATAAGGATCAAGGACATCTGGTGAAAGTGCAGTTAAACTTTTGGGCGCTCCAAGTTTCTGTTAGAAAGTTCCACACCTCTTCTGCACCGATTTCTTTTATAGTTTACTCAGAAAATATTTTAGTGTAACAATATAGAAAGCGTTATGCTGTGTGATCTGTCAAGAGATTTCTAACCAAGCACGACATCCCAGTATTATACCATCCATCTTATTGACCAGATCTTGCGCTGTGTAAATTTTATATATTTCCTTAGATAAAATCTGCATTAAAAGTAACCAGATGTGAGGTCGTTAGAGTTGTGAAGAAGAAATGGGATGTACATATTATAAATGAGATAACAGAAGAATACTTCAAACACTGTTACGAACAATGGGCGATTAGCATGGAGTATTTTAGTGATAAAGAAATTACATATGCATGTATATTGAAATAATAAGTAAAGTAAAAAGTGTTTTACAGCATCAGTCTCGTTATTTAATAGTCGTAGCCTTTTACTTTTTACTATTTTATTTTCGCCGGAAAATTTTAGTTTAGTCTCTAGCCCTTTTTTTCTTAAAATTATTTAATTTTTGTTAGCCTACTCTCTTACGCTGTGAACCGAATGGTTTTTGATTAATTAACTCATGAAAAATGTAAACTTGATATAAATGAAATAAATGCCATCGAAATGCACATTTAAAAACTACACTTATATCAGTGGAAAAAGCTAAAATCTATTGTAGAATTTTGACAGAGGTTCGTGAATATTAAAACGCCCTAGGCGAAAATCATCGAACGCCTTTTTAATGCTCTGAGCATTGCCAAAATAAAACCGTAGTGCTAAAATCTTAAATGCCTTTTTAAGTACATATTAGATATGACTTGAAGAAGGGAGAAAATTGTTCTCATATCTTCGCAATTGAAAAAGCTCTCGTTCAAATGATGAACACCTCTAATTGTATGCTCAAATTTATCGGAAAATGAAGATATAATATGTGATATATAAATACATGAACACGTAACTTAAAAATAAATTCTTTTCGAAGCTTATAGAGCCAATATGCGAAACCTTTATAAAATTTGCAAAGAAATCGTAGTACGAATAAAATATTTGAATTTTTAATTTTTATGTTTAGCCTTAAACAAATTTTGATTTCGCCTTGATCATCATTTTTATTTTGCCTATCTTGCTTTTTTTTTAAATTCTGGGAACACTGGATATATCTAGCCATCCATACTATAGTCAAAATTCTACGGCATACATATCTCATTTAATTTGGCTTACTGACATAATTATTTACAATTTTTCTCTACAATATTTTCGAATCTTTTCAGTTGATCATATATATGCCATTCTTTTTTTTTCAAAATCACAGTAAAACTGCTTTAATCGCTACACTTTATCGCCACTCGTGGCTGTGAAAAATTGCACCAAATAAAAATAAGCACCTACTTTATGGCTTGTACCAGGATGGTTCAATAAGTTCTTGTTAAATAAAATTAGAAATACCTACTCTGTTTAGCAACGACTTCTTTTAAGCAGTTAAAGGTTGATTTATTTTGTTGTCAATTGGTAGCAAAAGTGGTACGCATATTGCTGATAGCTTTTTCTCATATCACAAAATTGAAATCAATTATCCATGTGATAATTTGTTGAGCTTCAGGTGATGTTTTTTGTGAAAAATTTCCATCATCCTATTAGTTATATGTATATATTAGTTATTATTTATCTTAATTGCATGCTTGTTTTTAATCGGTAATACATATCAATATTGTTACTTGTTTTCTAATAAGAGCACTTTCTGGTGATCACCCACTGCTTGAACAGACGTTGAAAACTAGAATCAAGACCTTTTTTATTTAGTCAATCAGTGAGAATGTCACTTGTCTCGAAATTTATTACCACCCACCCTCGTACTAATTGCAGTGCTCGCACTAGAAGACACATTCTATTATTATTATTATTCTCTTACTTAGTTCTTATTGCTTCTCGGCAACTTTCTTGCTTCTTGTTGCTACTTAAGTACGTGATTATGTGAACATTGCAATTTAAGATAAATTATTGAAAACTTTTCCCATTTAAGATACATGTGTGCCACACTTAGTGCAAGCTACCAATAGCGTACAAATGTGGTGGGAATAAAAAAAGGATGGGATGATGTAAGGAGTAATGTATGTAGTTAGATACAACACGTCGTATACGTAATTTTTGAAGGCGTAATATAAAATTGTGTGCAACGATTTAACTTCAGAAAGGTTATCTATAGATAATTCAGAATGTAGCATAGTAATACAAAATTCATAAATTTGCTGAAAACTGTTCTCAATTACAATATCTATCTACCAGCAGAAAACCTACTACGCAAGACGAATTTATATAAGGTGGAGTGGAATGAACAGCTGGGCGATTTCGTTTCCCGGCTAGAAATGCCAAATTACATATATTTTGTTTTTGCTTTTACGGTTTTGTGGCCTGAAGTCATGAAAGCAAAACAAAATATACATAAAGATTGGCAGCTCAAGCCGCAGAAGCAAAAACAAAATACATGTGAATTTTGTTGTTGGGCATTCGACACCACCTGGTATACTACGCTTCTCTTCATGTCATACAATTAACACTAAACTACAATTTTTTTTAAGCACGAGATATTTTGAAGAACGTGCGCGATATGCAGTGTTTGTTTTTTTTTAATTTCATCGCGGAGATGTGATGCTGAAAACAGGGAGTCCCGCAAGGTGTCGTCTTCTCCTCGATGCTGTTTAATTTCTGCCTCTCTAAGCTCCCTCAACCGCCAGAGGGAGTCACCATCGTCTCGTATGCTGATGACGGTTCGATAATGGTTACCGGCAATGGAATTGGTGATATGTGGCTCAAAGGTGAACAGTTATCTCTCCGATCTTGCTCACTTCTTCACAGAACGGAATATGACCTTATCCCCTACTAAGTACTCGGCGACCCTATTCACCACATGGACAAAGGAGGTCAGGCTGGAACTCAAAATTAATGTTGATGACACTCTCATCCCAAAGGTTAACTACGCGAGGATCTTGGGAGTTGCCTTCAACAGCCTACTCTCTTTTTTAGCGCACACAGCCGCAATCGTCAATAAAGTACAGAGCCGCAACAAGGCCCTCAAGTCGCTCGCCGGCAGCACTTGGGCCAAAGACAAAGAAACGTTTCTGGCAACATACAAGGCGATTGGTTGGCTGCTCCAATTTGGACGCCGGGTACCAATAGGACATAGTGGACGAAGCTTCAGATCTGTCAAAACGCCGCATTCCGGACTGTAACGGGATGTCTTCTGACGTCACCTGAGGCATAACTCCATCTGGAGACAAGGATCGTTCACCATCCGATCCGTATAGACAGGGTCTGAACAGCATTCACCAAGAGTCAGTTACCACCTTCATAAACTCTCGCCCTGTGAATACTGTCATTGGAGTCAAACCACCACCCATAGCAGACGAAGAGCTTCAGCTGCCTCGAGAGCACCGCGCCACTCTGGCTCAATTGAGATCTGGATATTTTAGTAGGCTTAACTCCTACTTATCCAGACTCTACCCCGACATAGTGAATGAATATCCGGCAAGTGGAAAATCCCCGCACGATACCAACCACCTATTCACATGCCCCAACTAACCCACTCATCTAAACCCACTCTCGTTATGGTCCAACACAATCTAAACCAGCACGTTTCCTGGGCCTCCACTTAGATGAGTTTGAAGATAACGACCATGAGAGATGTAACAGTGTGTTGCTGGCCTTACAATAATAATAATAATAACATCAACAACAACAATGACTAGAAATAACTAGTATGTGTGAAAGGTTGAAAATTTCCTTTTTTTTACTTTAAACACCACTAACTCAAAAATTAGATGATTGACAGAGAAAATATATCAATGTAAAAAGGCTAAAAATTTATCAATAGTATTCATTTTAAGAAGCATTGGTGGCAATAACTGAAAAAAGATCTAGAAAACAGATTTTTGGGCTATATTTTGAAAACGCTTCTTTAAAAAAAATTTATGAAAATTATTTTCGTCTTCAGTGAACAAAATTAATCTGAACAACACTTTCTTAACTAATATAATAATTTCAAAACTTAACCAATCATATTTTTATTAGTATTGCCAATAACTATAAAAAAGGCAGCGAAGATCCATTTAACTTAAAAGATCTCTTTAAGAAATGCTGCCTCATTTGTATCACTCGATTCTTCAAGGAAGCAAACCGTAAACACCAATCGTTTTTTAAATGCTATTTGAACCCAATTCAATCCAGACCGAATGTCTTTTTTGTTGTTTTTAATTTTCTTTAAAAATAGTTTCCTAATTAGGGTGATTAAAATTGTGATTTCAGCAAAAACTGAACCAAACCACACAAACATAGCCTTCGAAATAATTGTTCCGTTGCGAATTGAGCACGCAGCAATCTTCCAACATTCTTTGCACGCTAGTCAATTTAATTTTCATTTCTTTTTCACTCTACCAATTTCTAGTTAAGCGTTTCATAATTCCATACAACTGCACACATCCATACATATTTAGCGCTTATAACATTTTATTAGCAGCATGTAATCAGAGTGTGTGAAATCTTCAAATTGCAATCAACTTTTTCAACATGTTCATTACTAGCAAATATATCAACTTTTCTCCATTATGTCCTTGGCTGGTGCAGAAGCAAGCAACTAAATATGAGCGCAAACATATGCAGCCAACCAACCACTGTTGCATTTGATGCACATTTTCAACAACATACATACAACGAAACACACGCCACATACGAGCACTATGTATGTACATACATATGTACATTCATTTGAGCTACGTCCATTCGAGTTGAGTGCTCACTTGAATTTTCTCGTTATGAGCGCCCAACATCCGCCGCCGCCGCCGCCGCCCATCTTTGCTACTTCCTTACGCCGCCAGCAAACACAATTCGGCCAATTACGCGGAAAGCATTCAGCTAATACAGAATGGGGGTGGGGTCGGTGGGGTAGATTGTGGCGGGTGAAAAATTAAATGTTGTGCGATTGCGGTAAAGGCGTTTCAGTTGATGATAATGCTTGCACATTAAATGAATTTTCTGCAATATGTGTGAAGATGAACATGAGACAAGTTAGCTGCTACCAGCTGGCGGCGAGCAATACATACGGATGTGCTCGAAATAATAAGAAAAAATTCTATTGAACTCGTTGATTGGCTTGCAAAATTTCCAAAAATTTTATTTCCGTTTTTTTTTAGATAGATAATAAAGTAAAGAAGAATCTCCAGCCTTTTTTTCAAATAAACAGTACTGGTAAATACCGTGCATGGTTTTTTCCGATTTCTATAATTCTCAAGATTAGGCTTACTGAGTTGAAATGCAAAATTTGGTAGAGTGCGGTTAGGTAGTTTCGGCGATATACCTATTTACTCTAAAATGGGTGACGCCCGCCAATTAGCAAAAAAAAACAAACTCAACCCTCCGTTGTTGTGGCCGATTCCTGTATTTCAAATTTAAGCAAATTATCTTTGATAGTTACTGAAATATGACTGATTTTCGCAAAAATCTGTTATGCGGGGTAGTTATTATTTTATTAAATTTTTAATATCAACCTACCAAGGGTTAGGGGTATACCAAGGTTACCATTGAGATATTTTAATATTTGCTCGAGTTAACAGGTACACGCTGATCAACTGAAAATGACGTTATAAAGAGTAGAGAATAAGAGAGCAAAGAACAAATTTTACAGAGGAAGAGGAAGAAGCGAACAGAACGATTGAAAGTTTTGTTAGTGAAAAAAGTGTCAGCATAAAAGATGGGGGGATTCTGTCAGATGTTCAAAGAAAGGATTTAAGGTCCGCGGAAGGCACAATCTTATATTTTATCATCCTTGCATATATCTTAAGCAACCGTTATGTTAACAAAGTAATATGGAATAAAGGTTGATCCGTCCTGAGCTTCTTATCAATCGTCTTCCTTTTTTCAAAGATCACTCGTGACTTGCGTGTGTATTATTTTAGAATTCATCATGGAAACAACGTCTCCAAATTATTCAGCTGTGTTACGAAAAATAGCGTCCTGCATATCGATCCATATATGGTGTACATCATTGTCATAGATACCATCAGGAAATTTTAGTCTCAGTGTACGTTATTGGATGATACGTGATCGAATAGACCACATCCAGCGCGTAGTGAGAAGTAAAATGATGCAGCTGTAGCGGAGAGTGGAAATTAGACCAGACGATTCGACGCCGGACGCAGAATCTTTACCTCTCATATAGAACAACTTGAACAACAGATTTCTACGAAGCAGATCCGCTTTTTACGCTGAGAATTTTATTTAGTGGCGAGGCACATTTCTGGGTAAATGGATACATAAATAAACAAAATTGTTGCATTTTGGCTGGTGAGCACCCGAAGAGATTATCGAACTAACGATATATCCACAAAAAAACTCAGTTTGGTGTGGTTTATGGGCAGGTGGAATAGATCGGTCAGTATTTATTTAAAAACACCACCGGGCAGAACATAACCGTCAATGGCGAGACTTAAATTAAAGTCCATGGTGCCGACAACATTTCGTATCAGCAAGACGGTGATGCCGCACACACTGCGTTCCCAAAATGAAGTCCCGCAAACTGCTAACTTCCCAAAGAGCTCGTTTGTTAATGAAGTATGAGCCTAGGTACCTGAACCTCAGCCTAGCAAAGGCAGGGCAACTGAGTAGAAAATGAAAAGATGGTTCCACTTCGTCATCCTCCATATAGCTGCGGCAAAAAGGAATACATGAATACCCATCGAACAATGCCCAGTCATAATTCCTACAAGGTTCATGAGTTGCCGCTTTGTTAGCGACCTCAGTTCCTTCGAATGCCCACGGTCCACCCTCGGCCAGAGGGTCCCTGCAATTCTGCATGTCGTAGTAGTTGCCCAGCGCTTGCTGAGTCGACAGAAAGCCCATCTATCCAACAGAAGTCCGTAGGCAGCCAAAGAAGCCCCCGCGCTCTCCCTGCATGGAGTGATGACTTCCAGAGCACTCCGCCGCGCGAGCTTATCAGCCACGCAGTTTTCTGCAACGTCGCTATGACCCGGCACTCAAATTAGTTCGATATCAAAGTATTCAGAAACGGCTGAGAGAGAAGTCAGACACTCCCGACAAATTTTGATCTCACCATTAAAGATTCTAAGGCCTTAATAGCGGCCTGAATATCAGAATAAATGTTTGTCCATCTAGAGGGCATTACATTGGTGAGTAGTCAATTGGCTGCCTCCTTGATTGCGGCCACTTCCGCCTGAAACGCTCTACAGTAGTCCAGAAGCCTAAATTTCTTTGAAGTTCTGCCACTTCTAATGTTTACTTAACTTGTTTTTATTATTTCGAACCCGACTGTATATTTACATATGTAAATATGTAATGGCAAGTGGGAAGGGGGTAAATATTCTCTTTTAACGCTTGGGTAAATGCCAAGTAAATTGTTGGTATTTTATGGCGTCAAAGTGTCATATGAAAACTCCTAGACACTTTAAAGCATCATTTAACTTGACACTCACACACATACACACATACACACATGCACATGTACTTATATGCATACAAGCACACCAAGGACTCTACTAAGCCAAACATATCGAATACATATACATAAGTAGTTGTCAGATCTTAAGGCTCCTAAAACTCCCATTTTCATTACTAGGCTCTTGCCTTTATGAGGCTCTCTTCAACACCTTTCGGACAGCGTAAAAGTGAAAACGTAAAAGTAAAATTACAATTAAGTTTAGAATATATGCCAATTAAGGCCAGTTGAAGTAATAAAGGTTAGGATCTTATATCAAAATGTGGGCTGACAAAGGAAGGAAATTCAAAAGTTCAAAGTTCAAGTTGAAGTGTTGCAGAAGTTGTCGACTAACCGTTCATATTGGATTTTTCGGTGTTTTTTTTGCCATGAAAAAACTTCTCACAAAAATCATCAACGCGAGTTTTTAGTCATATTATATTGAAATTGAATTCGCTACAAAACTGCATATCCGAAAAGTTTAAAAACAAATCTGATTACTTTGAACTTTGAAAATTTGATGACGATTTTTTTAAAAGCGATAAATTTTTGTGAATTTCATAAAAAGTTGGAAACTTCTATTTATATAGTTTATGTTATGGAAGGAGCTATACTTTTCTTCAAAATTAATAAAAATAAATAAATACTCATAAGTGGCAAATTGTATTATATTGAATTTTTGCTCGACAGTGCAAACGGGTTTTGTTACAGAATGAGCTATATTTTGACAAAAAAAAAAAAAAAAAACAAAAACGAATGAAAAAAGTTACTGTGTCATTACCGTTTGCACTGTATGTAAGATCGGGTATGGAATGTTTATTAAAATATTTTTATTTTTTATGTACTTATATTATTTTAGTTTGAATACAAATTGATTAAAAAGTATAAAAACTAAAGCGAATTCATATAAATAAGTCGTTGTTGATTAATCATATGGTTGATAAAAAATATTATTAAAATGAATTCGGCTTCCACGTCTTTAATTTGACCAGGTGGCATACGCTAATCGATTTTTTTTATGTCGTCTAGTAAGGAGCAACTACCAAAGTGGTTGAATATTTTTTTATATTATTTTTAACTCTTCGATTGAAACGTACAATTTTATTCTCTTTGGGGACCTTACCCAAATTATTTTGAGACCATTTTTTTGGAATAATTTGGTCGATGCATACAGGAATTCTAGGACACTTTTGAAAAACGTGGAACAAAATTATCCCCAAATTATCCCCAAATATGAATTTAAGAAGTACCAAACAGTTAAAAATAAGATGTGTTTTACGATACAGTTATTCCTTCTAGCACAATAAAACTCGAAAACATAGCAGGTCAATATCTCGAAAAAATTACGTGATAGAAGAAAACTGAGAAAGCAGCTTATCTGCATTTGAATACCACGCCATGGCCCTACATATCTTTTATTTTTGAAAATTTCTAAGTTACTACAGTATAGAAAGAACAGTGCTTAGTTCATCTCTATTGTTTATTGGTCGGTTTCGACAAGGTCGGACCAGAGAAAGAGAGAGGGGTGTTTGAGAGAGCATGTGAACAGGTGTTTAATATCATGGGGAGATTCTCCACATGCTGTATATATATTTGATATATCAGGGTTGATTCTTATGTAGAAGTTGAGTCTACTACAATGCCCAGATCATAGCTGGGCCAGGGTAGCGCGGGATTCGCGAGGCAGCTGAGACTCCAGTTCGGAGTCCGACGGAAAGTGGGTGCCATCGACAGCCTGACCTCCTTCATACAGTTGGTAAATACATACATATATATCAATTTACTATCGAATACGGGTTAACAATTGCATTGCTGTTGGCTATTATCGAACAATTATCGGCATATGAGACTGTGAAGAACTCAACTCCAGCAGGCCCCAAATTTTTCAGCATCAACATGCTTAGCCCATAAGGGCTACTGGCCTTGGAGGATTTCTCCTTCTCGATAACCTCATTCACCTCGTCACTGGTAAAGGTAAGAGGTACGCTTGTGTAGAACTGATTGCGCAACCTACTCGTCACCTTCCGTTTGGCCCTATCTACCGAAGGATGCAGTATGAATTGTCGGCTAAAAAAAGCTCCCGCATCTCGTAGGGTCTGGCGAACTATGATCACCAAATCTAACTTCCATTCGGTAATCATGCTTCGTCGGGTTGAATAAGGACCTCACGGTGGACCAAAGCCGACAAGGTTAAAGGACTTCGAAGCAACCCTGCTGCTTGTAATTGCTCCAGAGGAGACAAACGACTTAAAGGGGAGGCCTACCTAAACGGGGTAAGATCGCCGAAACAACAGCTATTGGCTGGGAAAAACCAGGGCAAATCGCATTCGTTTTTCAAATTGATGGAATTCGAGGAGGTTCGTTTTTTTTGACATTTCTGTGGTTGAAAATAAACCTTTTAAATATAATTTTATCCAAATTTTTGGCTTATACAAATTTTTAAGCTGGTAGATCGGCCCGAAACCGTATATATAAATATATATATATGTATGTACATATCCGCTCTGTCGCACAAAAGTCGTTTCTCAAATATTTAATTCAAAAAAAAAAATTTACTTTAGTACCAATGCAAGCTATTAATATCAGCATAACAACGTATACATTATAAGTGCTATCTGGGTGGAGTGAACTAATTAATGCAAGCTCAGTTCATAAAACCCAGACCGTTCACTTTATCCAGATTGCGTTTTGTGTTTGCTAAATTCACAGCAATTTATTTTAACTCAAAAATAGGATATTAAGAGTAAACTAATTTCTGCGTTCAGTGAGAAATTTTTGTACTGCTTTGTCTCGAAGGCTCTGCAATACCAAAATACATGGAAAATCTATAATATTTACTGCAGCTCATTTAAAGAATTTGCCAGAAACGTCAGCGATGTCGTCGTCTGATAAGACAATAGTTTCAACATCCTCTTCAATACAGATTGTCTCGTTGATCTCAGCAGAATTTCTTTTTACAATGCCGTCACCGGTATAGGCTATGTTACTAAATTCAATTCAATTCTTATGCCGTGAGCAGCTTCTATCTTTCTTGGCGCAATTTTTCCTATTTTTGCCGAAGTAAAGATAATACCATATTTTCAATTGTTTTCAAACCCTCTTTCTGTTAAAAATCCAAAAACCTCAATTTATTGAGAGCATAGGGAAAAATATGTAAATATACATATCTTCGTAAAAAATTCGATAGTACGTAGAAGTCTATTTTAAGAAATTTCTTTATAAGAGTGAATGTAATTTAAATTCGAACTCATCAGCTTTTGCGAATTTCATAAATTCAAAAAGAAATACCAATGGTTTTCCGACCGCAATGGTATATGACGGAGTAACCTATAATTATTATATTATTTTTGGATTATATTTAGAAACTTGTGTAATTTGATTGACCTCGAGGCCAGTTTCTATTAGGGAAATAATATGAGAACACAACGATTTTTCAGAGTGAGGTTTGATCCATGGTACACGGAGTTACTAGGCGAGCATTCAACCACCGAGCCGCGCTAATCGTGTGGAAATCGATAGCCTTCTATGGTTGCAGATAGGGATAATGTTCGCCTAGCAACTTCGTATACCATGGATCAAACTTTGGTAAAATCTTGAAAGTCAGAAGTCTGATGAGGAGATGTAGTGATCCCCAAAATAGCAGCTATCACTTCTACCACTTTGAAAAATTGTTGTTTTCTTACAATATTTCCTTAAAAAAAACTGACCTCGCGCTCAACAAAATTATACTGGAGTAATCTACATATAAGCCACCTAATCAGCACAAGAAACGGGTGATCTTTTTATGATCTGGTCTTTTGTCATATTTGAGCACGATGTGGATTATGCTGTATCAAATATAATGGCGAGCTTTAACCTCCGGAACGACCCGGATTTACATATATCCGGCCAATTACTGTTTCATGGGGAATCTTTTATGTTGTTACAACAACAACGAGCTTTAACTGTGCAAGCAAAAGCTTTCCTGAACTCTTGTGTACTCGCTGTTTAAGGAATGTATTAAACCTATCACAAATTAAAACTTAAAAAGTGAGTGGAACCCTACTTAAGTTCTTTAACAGCTTTTTATCTAATAAAAAATTGGTAGTAAGAGTTAGCTCTCTACCGTCAATATTAATGCAACTTCGGGTCCTCTCCGTATCTTGCTTTTTATTAATAATTTGCCTGCACAAATTACTTGGCCCAAGGTATATAGCCTTTGCAGACAGGACTTTGACAATTTAAGAGATTGGTGTAGTATAAATATTCTAAGTCTTAATGTTGAAAAATATTGCGTTGTGTTTTACATTCAAACTCCCCGTTATAAACTATTCAATTATTCTTTGGGTGGTAGGGCAACCTACAGCGGAAAAATCTATTCAACGACTTAGGTACAATCTTATGTAGTAAGCTAAGCAAATTCTATTTATCAAAAGAAAATCAAGATTTCAAAAATCCTCTCACCCTGAATCACTTTCTGTTGTTTTGCTCCGGAGCAATCTTGAATATGGAGTCATTATCTGGAATTCCTATTATGATTGTCACTCGCGACGGTTAGATACAAAGAAAATTTACGAGATTTGCGCTTAACCGAATTACTTGGATTGCCGGTAAATGGATTGGTACTCCTACTGGTGGCTCAATTGGAGTCCTTAACGGTTTCCTTACTAGTGATTTGAATGGCGTTTTATTATAAATATATGCACGTTTGCAAGTAAAGTCCTGCATCTTCGTGGCTGCAATTAATATTTGACGTAGATTATGAATTGTGGAGCTATTTCTTTATTTGAAGTCTGATTTTTTCGTTTAAATTCGCGCCCAACAAAAGCCAGCTTTAACAAAAACTTGCAACTTCATGCTGGTTTTGCGTTTTCGAACATCCTTGCATGTTTCCCTCACTGAGAGCAAATTTTGTTTATGCTCAGAAATTTCGTTACTGTCAATTTACTGGAGAAGGCAAAAAAAACAACATGCGCTGCTCAATTTTAAACTTCACGTCGTTCCAACATCCAAATTGAAAACAAATCCAACCGTAATTTCAAATGTAACTTCGCCGAACAAAAACAGCACATATAGTTAAGTTTCATCACTTATATTAAAAAAATCTGCATTTTCCACGTTTTCTGCTGTACGCATAAGAAATGCATACGAACCATAAAAATATACGCACAAAGAGAATGTTTTTTTTTTTTTAATTTACAGACGGCGACCACGACGACCACCCTTCCTACGTGTGGAATCTGATGGAATTGGTGTCACATCTTCAATGCGACCAATTTTCATTGAAGAACGAGCTAAAGCACGCAGCGCAGATTGAGCACCCGGTCCAGGAGTTTTGGTCTTATTACCACCAGTGGCACGCAATTTAATATGCAGAGCAGTAATGCCCAGAGTTTTGCACTTCTCAGCAACATCCTTGAAGAAAAAAGTTTTTAAAATTACATTTTCCACTTCATTCCTATCCACAGATAATAACTTACTTGAGCAGCCAACATAGCAGCGTAGGGTGAAGCTTCATCACGATCGGCCTTTACTTTCATACCGCCAGTGACGCGGGCAATGGTTTCACGACCTGACAAATCGGTTACATGGACGAAGGTATCGTTGAAACTAGCATAGATGTGTGCTACGCCAAAAACGTATTCACCATCACGCACTTGTGGGCCCAACGACACTTGAACTTCCTCCTTTTGAACTTTAGCCTTTCTGGGAGCCATTTTTATGAGACTGGATCAACTACAAGTGGATGGAACACAAAAAAATTGTTAAATTCTTGTTACAATATTATATATATATATAAATCGGTAGCATTTTCAACAGTTTTTCGTTCGAACGCATTCACATAATTATAAATTTGCATTAGGATATTCCAACCGATCTAAAATTCCATAAGGTTTTTATTGGTTCGCATCCATTGTCACAATGATATTGGCGGAAAACAGTGCAAGCTAGCCGGCTTAAAAAGTTTCGTTACAACATCAAACACATATCTTCCGAACGCAAATTCACCATTTTTACAAATATTTAATAAAAAATTACAAAGAGCATAAATAAATTACAAACCAATTGCGTGAACCGGATATAGAAAAAGAAATTACAGCAGTTATTGGTTGTCAAAAGTGTCAAATGGATAGCGAAATGTCATAACTGCTAGAAAACTGCTGCATACAAACAGGGTTGCAGTGAATAGCCTTGGTTGTACAGTTTACGACACCAAAGACGATCCGAGCGACTTTTTTCTACCAAAAACCAAATTTAGTGAAAATTTAATAATATATCCCTTTCAAAAGTAACGTGAGAAATGTTGTATGTAAAGAACATCGATTCTTGTACTATTTTCTTAGATTTGTGATGCTTGAACACTTTAAAGATTGAGGGCCACGGGCTAGAGTTATCAAACTATTCAGATATTTACATGAAGATAAGGATTTTGACGGCGACAGGGCAGCAATGACAATAATGGCAACAGACATTGCGACACTGGCGGTTTTCTAACATTCAACGTGCTACTCCTTTGACGCTTACAAAATTCAGCTGGTGGCTATTTGAAAACAATTTGAGACATATTAGTATATTTGCATTTTATGAGAGCACTGTTCTAGCCTTAACTGAGCAAATGTTAGACTTCAGGAATATTGCAACTCTGCATTTTTGAATTCGCCATACATGGCAAACACTAGTTAGTTCCCTCGCACAGCTGTTATCAATGACAGTCTTCGCGTTCATACTCGCTGGAACAAAGCAAGAGGGAGAAAACAGTTCTCCTTTTCCACGATTGCATCGATAATCGACAGTCTTACCACTGGCGTAGTATTTGGTTCTCCACCAATAAATGAAACCTATTAAAATTGCGAATTCATAAATTATTTGATTTTTGTAAAATTGCCAAACATTCGGAATGATTATAAACCTTAGCAGTTATTGCAAAATTTGACATACATGCTGCTGATTTAAGTCTATTAAATGTTTTATACACAATCTGTCTTGTTCATTTTATTTGGGATTTGTGGTGATTTTATTAATACCATATTATACAACGCTCATCCAAGCTGGTAGCACTAAACATCTCTGCGAGTGTGTGTGTGCGTTTTGTGTTCCAAAAGAAATTTTGTGTGTGAAAATTTGGCGACGAAAAATTGGGTTTTTGATTAAATGTTTGCATAAAAAACAGGAAAATGTGTAGAAATGTATAATATTAAAAGAAAAGAATACGATTATGTTAAAAGAAGTGTGAAATGATTAAGCAAAACATCAAATAATATCGAGTGATTTTGACTCTATTGCTTCTGCCTACGATTGCCAGGGGCACTCATTCTATTATTTTTGGTGGTAGAATCTGAATCATTTTCTTGGCATCGAGTAATGGAAAACTCCAAAAAATAAAAAAGTGAATTTGAACAATTCTTTAGTAGTATAATTGTGAGAAAATTTCATATATATGTACATATTTTAGTAATGCGACTCCATTGGGCAAATCAAGGGGAGCTTAGAAGTGAATGTTAATGTGAAAGAAAGCAAAAGTGGTAGAGCATAGAAAAAGCAGAAAAAAGACTGGTTATGCAGCGAAAAGACAACAAAAGGCAAGTTCGAGTAGCAGCAGCAGTGGTAGTAGCAGTGACAGCAACAACAAAAACGACAACGACACTCATAACGTAAACAAGAACAAAGTTACGATTAAGGCGATTTGAAATGTTGGAGGACAATTGATAGCAATAAAGTAGAGAAAAGTGAAAGATAAAAAAAAAATCATACAAATAAGAAATTGAAAGAAAATCGAAAAGACCAGCAGCTGGTGGCTCAGTCAGCGCAACTGCTGCTCTGCTGTTTTAACTGTGCATAACTTTATTTGCGTAGTCAAAAGCAGCGCTGTTGTATCGCGTCTTCGTCGACGCTGAACACAGACGTTGTCGAATCCACCCGTTAATTGTTGGTTTGTGTTTAGATAGCCCTGTCACTATAATTCGCTGCTTGCAATCCCGTTTGGTCGGTTCTCGATTTGTTTTGCAGCTAGCTTCGTGTTATTGTCGTCGCTGAGTGTTTAGGTAGGGGGCAATTCGTACGTGTCGTACAGTGAATAACCAAAAAGTAAATCAAATATACCCAACATTCGTGAAAGGCCGTGTATACATCGAGGACGTGTTTGTACGCATCAACAACGGACTCGTTTTTAGAGCTCATCGCATGAGACTTGAAACAAAAGTGTAAAAAAAATCTATGTAAATTCTAGATGGTTAGAAACGCCGTGCTCGTCATAGTCGTCGTCAAACCCAATCGGTGTATTCTTTTCGGTTATTTAAATACGGACACAAAATTTGGTTGTAAAATAGCTGTATATAAATAATGATAAGAACTTAATTAATTTAAAACTAGAATTTCACCTATACTGACGGCTGAACGCGGAGGCAAATACGCACACACACACACCCCCACATGCATACTTTCATCAACTGACACAATCGAACGAAGAGGTTTTAATTTAATCGTCGCGTTGAATGTATAAACAAAAATAAAAAAAAAATATACATACATATTAGTTAATCACGTACGCAACCAGCACAATTTTGAGAAAATATTCTCAGACATAGTACATTCATACATACATACAATAAGCATAATATTACAACCACCTTTGGTGCATAAGAATACCAGCATCCTGGCGAACCGCAACGGCAACAACGGAAATGGTGGTGGTGGCAATAACGCTGCTGGTGGTGGAAATGCAGCAGAGGGATCGCGGCGCAATAATGGCGCTGGCGGCGGCGGTGCAGCGGCAGCTAACGTTGCGGGAGGTGCAGCCGAGCAAGGCGGTGCCGCTGGCGCAGGTGCCGGCGCCGCTGAGTGGAATCCAGAGGAAATTGATCGTTTTAGTTTTGACGACTCAGATCGTTTCGAAGAAGATTCACTTTGCAGTTGGAGTTCCGAGCCAGAATCGTTATGCAACAATTGGCGTGGTTGGAAGAAGCCATCCAGTTTCGGTTTGACAAATCCAATTGCCGCAAGCGCCAGTTCCACACCGGCCATCAGCGCCCCGCGCAAACTTGAATCGGAAGGCGGTAAGTGAATGCAACACTTTATATTTTCTTTTAAATATATACTTACTATATAGATAATGTAGATACCTACATACATACATATGTACATATGTAGATATCGAGCATTGGCAGCGAAAAAAACATTAGCGGTACTTCGATATGTATGTACATATGTATGTACATACATATGTACGTATATATATACATACATACTTTAAGAGTCTTACAATTGTATTGGATTCGGACGGAGTTCAATAATCGAATAAGTTATAAATTGAAATGCTGCTTTTTAATGAAACTCAATCATTTGTATAAACTTTTGGGGTGTTAAAATTGATCCTAATACAGTTTCATAGTTGTTTTTGGCAGAAAATGAACATATGAGATGAAAAATGGTTGAATAGGCTTATGAAAGCAACTACGAACTCATGATAGAAAAATTAAAACCAATCCTGAAGCTAATTTGGATATGGAACGAAAATAAGCATATACATAATACATAAACAAAATTTTTTTTTCTTTATTTTGATGATTATAATATTGCCATTTTTCATTCCAATCCCAATATTTTTTCCCATTACCTTAGGAGATTGATTTCGATTAGACTGAAAAATTAAACAAATTTATAAGCAACCCTCAAAATCCGCCACCTCATGCAGTAATATATTATGTGGAATATCTCACGCTCACTTCTTATTGAATGGCGCACCTTCTTCAGTCATTTTTATCTAAAAATGTTAAATGAAGCTTTAATAATTGATAAAAATATATGAAAATGTATAAAACTTACCTTACCCAAAAATATATTAGCAAAATAATAATAAAAGAAGCTTGACTTAATTTGACAATTACTTTACTACACTTACATTACGCGCAACCCACATCGGAACGATAAAACAGAAAGACAAATGTTTTTGTTGACATTCAATTTGTTTATAAACCACGCCATATACACAAATGTATATACGACAATCTGATGAAATGCCCACAGATTTGTTCGATTTGTTCGTTCCTACGTCAGTCGGATTTTAAATTATCGGAACGACCCGGATTTATATCCGGCCAGGGACTGCCAATTCAGCAACATTCCTCAAAATTGTTTGACGAATGGTTCATGCCACAACAACAACAACGTTTGATGTCTGTATGTGGCCCGTTAAAAATTCTGTCAGTTTCCGGTCTTTAACATTTATTTTGATTTTTATCTGATACAGTTAAAGAATGATTGCAGTATCTCGGAAAAGGTGTGAACAGTCACATTTGACTCCTCGTTTGTAATAACCAGAAAAAAATAGCAGTAATCGCAGCAACAGTAATGTTAGTTACGTATAACAAGAACACAATGTAAACATAAGCAACAGTCTGGGTGGCACGGCATTGCTATACATTTTGTGTCAATTACCTTAAATTACGACTATCGCCTGGTAGGTTGGTGGGTCCGTCGGATTTTTTTGTTCTGCTTTTACATTTATTTGTCATGAGATTTTGTTATTAAGTTTAATCCTGTGTAGCGTTTGCTGTGGTTTCTCGGATGCATCAGTTTCCACTTAAAAAGCAATATAAATCGAACTTCGATTGGCTACAGGTGTAAACAAAAAATATGTGTCTTGTCCGTAAAGGAAATTTAGAAAAAATAATTCATTCCTAAGTGGGAAGGCAATTAAGGTTAATTTTGCAAGAGGTGCACGATCGAACGTTGGAAATATGTAAATAATGAAAAGCTAATGACATACTAGCAAATCAAAGTAATCGGAAAAACCAACAATAGTCAAAGCGGTCGAAGTTATATTTCGGAGATCCCCGGATCTCATCAAACTTTTTTCTGTTTTGCCAAGATTTACCGCAAGCCAAGCACGCAATTGCTGTGCCAAACCAATGTGCGAACTGCTACCGTTCCATTTTAAGCAGCCGTATTTTTTACGTTCTTTAATCGAGTTGAAAGAACCGCGCGCAGAAGTAGTATTATTCTTATTTCTAAACTTTTGAAGAAAAAAACTGAAGTTAATTAAGATGTTTTCCTTGTTGTATTAAAATTTAAATAGAAGCAATATTATGGTATTTCTAACATTCTCTTTCGAAAAACGTTGCAAGTGCCATCAGCGGAAGGGATGCGCTGCCATTATTTAGAAGAGTTATCCTAATGCGTATTATGTCCATTGCACTAATCATAAGTTAAATGCTTGTAAACTACCACCTTTAAGGAACTGCATAGGTACTATAAAAGAAGTAGTTAATTTATTCTCACAGTATACAAATGCAGATCAGGTATTAAACGAACAAAATTAAACAATGCTGTCCGAGCGCAAAACATACAAGACTTACAATTTTATGAAATTTGCCGGGTTGAGCTATATTTATGCGGTTTGAAACCTTAAGCGTTTCTATTTTCTCGGCAAACATCTCAATTAATTAAAAATTTCGATTGTAAAACCTTTTTTATATTGACAAAAACTGTCAATTTGAAACTACAATATAAAGATTGTGATCTCAACTATTGATTGGATTTTTCCAAAGCAGTTCAGGAAGAAGAGCGCGGGCGTCGAAACGAAGAGAAAGAATTCGAGAATAGCTTCAAGTTAGCAAAAGAAATGTCACATAGAGTTGGAGGAAGGCACCTCACAAGCTCCTCGAACGAAAAAAGGATACAATTGCCTTGCTGAGCCAGAGGACGTACAATAAGCCGAGACAATTTTTTACATCAAATTGATATGCGGTTTATAAAAGAAGCAAGCTTGCTAAAAAAAAATTTTGAACATATGTATGTATTTATATGTATGTTCGAGAATCCGGCAAAATTTTGGAAAAATATTGGCCAATTGCTTTTGCATATTCTAATTACATTGCTGCGGAATTGATGATTTTCATTATTAAATATTCTTCATGTGCAAAATCTATACCACCTTCAGATGCTGGATATCAAATCTGTTTGATCAAAAACTTTACGGGCATATTTTTAATTTTTTATAGATGGCAAGACTTTCAGTCTCCGTCGCTTCAAGCGAAAGATCTTTTCTGTACCTAGGGGACTGAAAACATATTTGCAAACTTAGCCCTAACGGCAGGTAAATACCTTTCTTCATATAAATTCTTACATTGTACATATGTACAGTGCCGGAAAAAAGTTTTGGCACAACAGCTTTTTATGGTATCCACAATGTTTATCATGATAAAACTTTTTCGGAATTTTTTTTCAAATTTTATATCAAAAATCATATAAAAGTGAAAATTTAAAAAAATTCAGCAAGTTAAAAAAAAATGTATCAAAATATCAAACTTTTCAATTCGAATTAAAAAGAAAATGTAGCCTATTCAATTCTGGTATAATAAAGTGCAATTTTCAAGTTCGTAAAGCATTAAGCAAACAATTTTTTGGAGAAAATGCGCAACACCATCAGAAAAAAATTATCAAAAATCAATGACAATTTTTAGGAACATAAAAATTGAATTTTATTATACTAAAATCTAAAGGACTACAAGTTTGCATATCCGAAAATTTTCCGAAAATTCTGTTTAAAAAGTTTGAAATTAGGACGATATGTTTTTTTATTCGGCGCATTTTCGCAAGTTTTGTAAAAATTATGAAGTTTGTACTTACAAGTTTTTTGTTTATCAAAAATAAGTTATATTTTGATAAAACCGTAATGTTTGCTCAATATTTCAGTATTAATAAGACCCAAACTGTTACTTTATTTAACTTAAATGAAACTTTTTTAATTTTCGAAAAGTAACACCTTTGTTCATCAACGTTAAAAAAAAAACATTTATATAAAAATATGTTTATGTGAGATATCCTGATTTCACTTACATTTTGAATTAGCTGTTATATTTCAGCAGCTTGTACATTAAATTAAATTAACATTTTTAAACAGGTGGTAACACTCTTCAAACTCGTTTCTATGATTAATTTTGCAAAGCTTTCTTCCTTTGATACCTTTGTTGCAATTTTTCCTTGAACTTAATAATTTAATTTAATTTACTTTTTTAAGCAGATGGCAACCTTTTCTAAAGGTATTTTCAAAATGAAACTTTCTTAAAACTCCTTCGACCCACCTTTCAATATTTCATTGAACTTATTGTAATTTTTACTCAGTTTTTAAACAGCTGGCAGCTTAGTTTGGCAAACATATTGTAAAAATTCATTTAACGTAACTAAATTAACCGTTAAACAAGTGGCAACCTTTTTTCCAAACATTTTGTAAATTAAGCTTTTCTCTGTGCTGATACACTGACAAAATTCACCAACCTGACAGTAGTCAGGTTTACTACGTCTAAAACTATGCGCAAAAATGGGTTTCGGGCCCCTAATGATGAGGTTTGTTGTGTCTTACTGAGAACGCGATGACGACGTTATATTCTTTACCATAGTTTTAGGCGCAGTAAACCTGACAGCTGTCAGGGTTGTGAGTTTTGTCAGTGTATCAGCATAGGGGGAATACTTCATTTACAAAATGTTTTGAAAGAAGATTGCCACTTGTTTAATGGTTAACTTAGTTAAAAAAAATTGAGGAAGCTTTATTTCAAAAATCTTTTTGAACGGGGTTGCCAGCTGTTTAAAAACTGAGTAAAAATGACAATAAGTTCAATGAAATATTGAAAGGGGAGGCGCGGTTTATTAATCCTCTTTATTTTAATTGAATTTAACCTTATAAACAGGTGGCAGCTCCCTTTAAAAAACTATATGGTAGGTCATACAGCGAAATACGAGTGCCAAATCTGCCCAGCTGTCATTTAGCAATATTTGATTTTGTACAATTCGTCCAGTCGTTTTGGCGTGAAAAGGTAACAAACATACTCACACACAGACTTTTACATTTATAATATTAGTAGAAATATTTTTGCTTTTTTTTCTTTTTGAAAAAAAAAGATTAAATTGAGATTTTAAACAACTTCACAGTAGAGACAATTTTTCTTTGATCCGGAGAAGAGGTTATTCTCAGTGCACCATTATGAGCTGCAAAGCTAATTTTTTGTATTGTTGCAGTTTGTCTCACAGTGAATCCATAGAACGCCCGCAGTTTCAGCTTCCATTGCGACTACAAACTATTCCATCTGTAAAGTACTGGCTATGGTCACATCACACAGCCAGCCACATGCGCTCAGCTGGTTTGCTTTGATTTTTGTTTTGGTTTCTTCTTTTGCTACACTGCTAATGTTGATGCAACATTGGGCATTTTGCTAGTCCATTTGTTGAGTTCTTGCAATTTTTATTCTTTTACTTTTTAATCTTTTTTATTACGAGTAGTAGTAGCATCGCATTGAATCGTCTAAAAATAACAAGTTGCAACGTTTTTATTTTCCTTTCTACTTAGCTGTAGGATTCTTCCCTTCTATAGGGCTAAATGTCGTGTTGTTGGCTCCAGTGGCTCGCTGCCTGCTCGCTGGGTGTTTATAGTCGTTTTCGTTTTGTTTTGCGCTTAGTCCACTCGTTTTTTGTATCGCTTCGAAAAATCACGACTTAAAATGCGTACAATAATTTCAGTTTGGTTGCCGTTCTGGGTATTAGGAGTACTCGATGATTTTGCGAGCGCTCTGCGTTCGATTGTAATAGGTACTAGTTATCCACAATAATATACATATGTACATGTAGCTGGATATACAAACATACTAGCTGAGCATATCTATGATTCTATATTTTACCTCAAGCAATTTATATTTTGTTTGTGTGGTAAACGGCCTGTTCAACATCACCTGTGCCTTGTCCTGTTGCTGCTTGTCTGTTCGCTTATCTTTCCTCCTTTTCTCTATTTTGTTTTGCATTTATGCTGTCTGACTAGCTTGTTTACTTACGTTTGTTCCTGGTGCTGGTGCTGGTGCTGGTGGTGGTTGTGAAGTTTGTAGCAGCTAAATGCTCTTGCCATTATTACCGTTTTTCCAGCTCGCTATGATAAAGATATCCAATGTTCAGAGCTCGCTGAGCATTAGCTGCATGTCTTGCTGCCAACGTTTCGACCATTCTGTTCTGGTCTTCTATATCTGCTGCTATTCGTGCTACTCCCCCGTTTCCTTTGCATCCCTTGTGCAACAGTGAATATCTGTAGTTTTGCTGCCTGCCGTCATGGTAACTCGTAACGCAACTTGCCTGCCGGTCTGCCTGCCTGTTTGTGTCTACCATTTTGTGATGTCAAGAAACCATTTCAAGGATTCTCGCGCAGTTGTTTTAAATGAAATTAAAATGATGACACGATTTACATTTTTTCAACCTATGTTAACTTCGTTCGTTCAATTGCCTTACAATTTTCGTGGCTATTAAAATGTAAGTGGCTATACACGCTCATCGGTTGCCGCTTGCTTGTTTGTGGACTACAATAACCTACTTTATTTTGAGGATGTTTTGTGGTAATTTTTACAAGTATTTTGTACAAGTGCTCTTTTTAAGGATTTTTTTATATTAACATATTTTGTATACATACATATATCGATTTATGAAATATTCTAACCCAAGAATGATAGAATACAAAATTGCGCCTTCCCGCCGAAAAGTGACAAATCTCGCCTTTAGTAAACAGGAATACGGTAGAGAGAAAATTGAATAACTTCCTATATTTCCGTGAAACACGTGTTTTAATTGATCCAAAGTGTAAAAATATGGATTTATAGGCAGAGATTTAATAAAGAATAAATATAAAAAACTAAAAAGCGTGGCTCTTTCCTAATTTGTGAAAAAAATGCTTTGCCTAGTTGAAGTTGAAAATTGACAAACTCGGCAAAACCAAGGGAGCGGTACCACTTAAGGCGTCACCTCCTGCATTCAGTACAACGTAATTCTAACCAATACCATGTGCCTGTCGTCCATTACAGCTACCAGATTTACATCAGCATATTCTATGATTTAGTAATGTGTACCCGCCTTAAAGTTCATGCTTACAACTAGCCTTATGTTGCAAACACTGGTTTACAAAATGCAGTCATAATATCCAATATAAATAAAATAATCAGACTTTTCACTATATACAACTCGTTGTGGGTTCCATCACAAAAACTTGAAAAAAAATAATAAAAATTCAGTTAAAAAAGTTTAAAAATAATACAGTCTGGTGCATAACTATATATGTATATAACCGCGTCACATATTCACAACTTTCAACTATGTATTTCTCTTTATTTAATTTTATTATTTTCGAAACTTTTCTTGCTTTATATTATTAGGAATTTATTTATACACTTTAAGCTTTAAAAAAAAGCATCTACATATGAAGCCAGTGAAACGTCCCTAGTTTATTCTAGTTATTTATCAA
Organism: Anomoia purmunda; assembly: GCA_951828415.1. Taxonomy (NCBI): domain Eukaryota; kingdom Metazoa; phylum Arthropoda; class Insecta; order Diptera; family Tephritidae; genus Anomoia; species Anomoia purmunda. The sequence goes on from OX639995.1 coordinate 44,070,080, forward strand.
TATTGATTTATAGAATGTAGGAACTGTCTGTAAAAACAAATATCATATAATGACCAAAAAGGCTTCATTTCGCACTTACTCAGATTTGCCAGCGGTATATACATAATTACCTAGATATAAAAAAATAAACAAATGAGTTTTTAAATAGTACTTAAATTTGTTCATGTATTAGCTATTGGAAAGGTTTTCCATGATCCCTTGTCAAGTTTGGGTTGGCAACAAACCGGAATCGGCGCAGTGCCATCTTCAGTGTCATTTTTCGTTCTTATCTTCTTATTTATCCTAAATCCGTGAGTTTAATCCTTAAACGCATTTTATGTTTTGGTTTATTTGTGGCACTCAAATTGAAGTTTCAGTTTTCCTGTATGCATATTAGAATTTTATAGCAAATATTTTTGTGGCACATTTTCGCCCGTTATATCCCTTTTTCTGGGTATTTTTCGCCTTTTCCTTAAAATACCCAATAAAGGTCCATCTATTGAAGCTTGATAGGGTTAAAATGTTCCAAAAGAAATTTCTCCGCCAAATTCTAAATATATATAACTGCTTCCATGGTTTCCTATGCCGATTTATTATCAGAATGTGTAAAATGTTGGTAACTTTTTTAATACCCCTAAAATAAAAGTCAGCCGTAAACTTTCAAATCGCCGGTACACTTTTTTTTGGCCATCTTTACCGGAATCCATCGGTTTTTTTAGTGTTGCACAGTGTTATAATAATTTGGCACTTACATCAAATGTTCATTGTTTGCCCGCCCACAGATTCAGCGCTCGATGGTTTTATGCATTCGACGGAAGCTATTTTATGGAAAAGATTCACTTGGAAGTTTTCGTCCGTTGTCCGTCGCAGAGCAACCGATATTTCTATAATTTCTTGATATTAAGTGATCTGTTAATGATAGAACCGCTAGTCCTGTCTTTGACGATTTGGCAACATCCACCCCATTCGGTAACGAAATAAAAGCAATTTGTTTTTATTTTATACAAACAACAGCGTACAAAAACTTTCAAATGTTCTGTCGCTTACCTGGTTCTTCTGCGCTTCTTTCTCTTTCTAAGTATTTTTTCTATAACTTTTACAGTCTGTCTAGTAGAAGCGTGATCGCCATAACTTTGTCCGATTCGTTTCAAATAAACAACATTTTACACGTTTATAATATTTATTGTACGCAATACTTTTAATAACATGTATAGTCACCGCCATTCGCTATTATATCCTCACACCTCCGACTCATACTTTGCACTAAGTTCTGAGCAAGTTGCCGAGGCAATCGTTTCCAAATCAGCCGAATTTGTCTTGACAACTGTTTTGCTGTCCATATCGTTTTTCCTCTGAGTTTCTGCTTTACTATTGCCTACACATTTTCTATCGGATTGACATCAGGCGAGTGTGAAGGCCAATCTAACACCTCAACACCATTTTGCTGTTTCCACTCTGCACACATTCGACTGCAATGTTTGGGGTTATTGTCTTCTTGCAAAATCCCGAACATTTTCGCAGCTGATGGTAATAAAGCTGTTTGATAAATTATGTTCATCAAAACCGCATTCAAGTTGCTGGTAAACACGAAATGGCGTCCAAATCCTTTTTCTGAGAAACATCCCCAAACATGGACCTTCACTGGGTGTTTAACAGTTCGTTGGAGCAATCGATTGTTAGCGGTACACCAAGATCGATTTATGTTACTATTTGCTCAAAATGAAGATTCATCCGTGAATATTACATTATTCCAATTCCGTTCTGAATTGGCGCAGGCCCAGGCGAGTCTTTTTTCAACGTGTGATGATGAGAGCAACGGTTTTTTAAGAGAGCTGCGGTATTTGACGTCGTTAGCGCCTAAACGTTTTCGAATCGTCTCTACCGATATTTGAACAACACTTTTCTCTACAACTTCTTTAGCTTTACGCAACGATAAGCCCGGCTTCGTCGCAAACAAATCAAGGATCTTCTTGTTCTGCTTTGGTGAGGTCTTTTTTTCAGGGCCCCGCCCAGGCAAATCGTCGACATTTTTACTTCTAAATACCGATTCGTCCACTTCGTACGATTCATATATTTTGCTGCAGCTAAACGTGACATTTTCGGCCCTCTAAGGTGTAGACAAAGAAATACAGCTTCAAATCGCTTCTCGTACGCGGAACTCATTTTTCAAAACAATGTGCACTTTGTAATAGTTTTACGAAACTGACAGTTTTTGCAATGCGTACTACAAAAATGATGTCGCTACCAAGGTGCATTCAAATTATTTTGATAACGGCACTCTATGTGCAAATTTTGCCGATCACGCTTCTACTAGACAGACTGTATTTCGTCACTGTAGGTTGCTCTCACGCTACACGACTGGCATAATGTTGCCAAAATTACACGTGAGGGTTTCCTACAGGTTTACCGATTTTAATGGCTTCTACCAAAATGTTTATCGTTGGTAGGAGGTTGAACGTTTTAATTTTTTTAAAGGTAGCTTTGTTCATAGAACAGAAAACATCTCTCTGTTTGTTGTATTTGTCGCTTTGTTAGCCCTGTCACAAGTCACACAAATCTGTAAAATCGTAACAAAGTAAATTTAATTCAAAATGAGGTTGGTAAAATAGCTTTGGTGATTTCACAATTTTATACATCAATTTAGGTACATATAGTTCTGCTCCAGCATAGCGTAAGTCTTCTACATTATTTTTCGTAAAAAATAGTCTTGGAAGTAAATAAGAAATAAATACTGTAAACAATATGATTCCAGTGCATGCCGAAAGCATTCTATAACCCGTAGTCCTTGTCTTCAATCTGTTGATAAATAAAAACAGTGCAGTAAAATTAGGTTATAACACTCAATACCTTTTTCAGGAAGCGAAAGTTACAGCAAATGGTAATCTGGTAAAGATACGCTGGGTTTGCCATTTTTTTCTTTTACTATTTCAAAACATATGTGTTTTACTTCGTTTTTTCGGAATCACACCTTCTTTTTATATTTATTATATTTAAATCTCGCATTCAAATGACTTTAAATAGCTTCGTTATTATTTCCTAAACCTTCGAATTTCCCAACGCTATTTCGATTTTTTATTTCATAAATGCCTTTGCTTATCAGAATTTAATATCGCCACTTCCGTGTGTGCTCGCCTGGCGGCAGGCAACAAACATTGAACACCGAATTGACCTGACCCGCTTCGATGGTAATCTTTTGCTGTTGCCATTGTTGTTGGCGTTGCAATCATTTTAATTGAGGTTGTCACCGTAGTATTTCATGCTTGTGCAAAGTCGATGGTTGGCCAGGTAAACACCTCAAGAAAATGAAACACGCGATAGGGCAAAAAAAAGTGCAATGAAGTGCAGCAAAAGAGCTCTTGAAATGCTGATGGCAGTTACGGGGGTTGCCTTTTATATTTTTTATTTTGTTAAAACTACATTTGTGTGTGTGTGTGTGTTGTGGTGTTAGGTGACTTCCTGAATCTCCATTTTTATACCTTCCATGAAGATGAAATGATATTCTGTGTATAACTTTGCTTCGATGGTTGTAAGTATAAGAAGAAGAAGAGATAGATCTATACGACATAAAATCATCATCAGTTGACTGTGGGTAATTTTCGTCTAATGTTATTTAAAAATGGCTGTAAGTGTAAATTGTTTTACCGAATTGAAACATTTTTTTAAAATAATCGGAACGGATTTTGAAAAAAATCGTCCGAGCCCTAATTGAAAAAGTAAGAAATTTAAAAAACTACTAAACTATAATACCATGCCCACGTGGCAATGAAATCACGTTGTTTTCTGGAGATGTTTTCGATATTAAACATGACCGTCAGCTTTTTAAAAATATTTCACTTTTTCTCCAATCCTATTTTTTCTTATTATTGTTCCTATTCCTTTTTCTAAACTAGTGACGGCAAATCATCGATAGTTTTTGGCAAAAAGTAACCGAACACAGAGTTGCTTATGAAAACACAACCAAAATTTAGATGTTTTCAGAAATACGATTCTGATGATAGAATTGTGAAAATATGGGGTTTGGGATCTAAATCTCGTGCATTTTGTGGATAAAATATGTGTAAAGGAATTTTTTAAGAATATTATTTAGAAGATGGCCAGAATGGCATTCACAGACTTCATCTGTGATATCTTTTAAATCTGAAATTTGACCGCAGGAAAAATATTACGTATAGTTTGTTGGTGTTTAAAAATAATTTCTTCTGAAGTATGTTCCAAGTATTAAAAAATTTTTCCATAGTGCGCCTATCTGTTTGGGCGCAACTACTCCTTTAGCCTATTGTTCAGATATGAGGGGATTTTCTATTCACAAAAACTGAATGTAATTAGTGTTTGCTTTTGGTGGGCGATAGTCGAATTTCCGCTATTGTCCCCTGAAGGAATATTAAGATAGAAAATACAAATAATAATTGGTCATGATGAGGACTGTGACAACCTCATCGAGCCCTAAAATGATTCACATTTTGCCACCAACATTGTGGCTATCTTTTTTATACCTTTCATGAGAATGAAATGGTATATTAAGTTTGGTCCGATGTTTGTAAGTGCCAGAAGGAGAAGAGATAGACCCATCAAAAAGTATACCTAATGATCAGGACGATGAGCTGAGTCGATTTAGCCATGTCCGTCTGTCTGTCCGTCTGTCCGTCTGTCCGTCTGTTTGAACGCAAACTAGTCCCTCAATTTTAGAGCTATTTTGATGAAATTTGGTGAGCAGGTGTCGTTGTACAAATGATTAAACATTTGTCGGAATCGGCCAGATCGGGTGACTATAACATATAATACAACCGATTATTCAGATATTGAATTTTGCGCCATTAATCCTCCATTTAAGCAGCTAAAGGCTTGAAATTTTGCAGAAATATCAGCCATTATTAGCTACGTATCAGTATTGAAAATCATGAAGATCGGAGAAATATAACATATAGCTCCCATACAACCGATTGTTCAGATATTGCATTTTGCACCATAACTCCTCCATTTAAACAGCTAAAGGCTTGAAATTTTGCAGAAATATCAGCCATTATTAGCTACATCTCAGTATTGAAAATCATGAAGGTCGGAGAAATATAACATATAGCTCCCATACAACCGATTGTTCAGATATTGCATTTTGCACCATAACTCCTCCATTAAACAGCTAAAGGCTTGAAATTTTGCAGAAATATCAGCCATTATTAGCTACATCTCAGTATTGAAAATCATGAAGATCGGAGAAATATAACATATAGCTCCCATACAACCGATTGTTCAGATATTGCATTTTGCACCATAACTCCTCCATTTAAACAGCTAAAGGCTTGAAATTTTGCAGAAATATCAGCCATTATTAGCTACATCTCAGTATTGAAAATCATGAAGGTCGGAGAAATATAACATATAGCTCCCATACAACCGATTCTTCAGATATTGCATTTTGCACCATAACTCCTCCATTAAACAGCTAAAGGCTTGAAATTTTGCAGAAATATCAGCCATTATTAGCTACATCTCAGTATTGAAAATCATGAAGATCGGAGAAATATAACATATAGCTCCCATACAACCGATTGTTCAGATATTGCATTTTGCACCATAACTCCTCCATTTAAACAGCTAAAGGCTTGAAATTTTGCACAAACATCAACCATTATTAGCTATATATTAGTATTCATCAAGATCGGAGTTCACAGTGTAAATCGGCAAGATAAATTCAGGACAAATATTTATTGCGAAAAGTAATAAGCTCAGCGCAATATCACATGAATCATAGCGTTAAACGTTTGGGAACTATTTACGGATCTGATAACTGTTTTCAAAGACCGACATATGTAGGTCTTACATATTAATACTTAATTATTTGTATTTTTTAAATGTTGAATATCAAGCGTCGATACGATATTAAAAATATTCAAAAACCATTCCCTTCTTAAAACATAGTTCTTTTTAATTACATAAGGAAAAGCAATAAATAATTTATAACAATGCCTTTACTAGAATTATTTTTATTGATTTGTAGGAAATTTTCGCTTTTAACTATAGGTAATACGAAATTGTAATACAATAACACGTTTTTTACTATTCTTCCATTCATGAAAGGTATGAAGCCTTCGGCATAGCCGAAGACAGCGCTGTTTTTACTTGTTTTTTATTACTTTTGTACGGCGAACCCGCACATCATCTGCGACCGCCAACCCGTGAGTGAATAAAGCGAATTTGAACTATTTTAAATTTCACGTTTGCCTTTAATTCTTCAAACTTAATAGGAAACTCCCCACGGCTATCAAGTCATTGAAATATATAATAATAATAGCTTGATGTTTGGATGAACTTCTCCTACAATTTGTGACCCACACTTGTTGTTGTAACGCAAATTGAGTTGCCTACAGTTTTACGCCGACTTCGAATGGCAAATGATTTTTGTGAGAAGAATTTTCATGGTCGAAATACAATCGGAGGTTTGCCATTGCCTGTAGAGGGGCGACAGCTATTAGACAAAATTTCTATAATTTTTGATGGAATTTGCCCCGGCTAGGATTCGAACCCGAGACACATCGAATAAAACGCGCTATACCCTTGGCTACGGCGGCCGCTAAGAAAATACAAATTCTCTCAGAAGATTCATCAACATTATATGAATTCATCTTGGTTCATTCGTTCGCATAAATCAATAATATAATAATGATTGTTTTTAATATTTTTTTTTAACTTTTAAAAATACAAATTTAGAATTGCATAATTAAATTTACCAATAACTTAAACTGGTTTGTGATGACAATAAATTAACAGTTTATTTTTTCCCTTATTATGCTAATTTAATATTACAAAAACAATTTGGTATATTTGCTTGCGTTTCGGTACATTTTCTATTCCACAAAATTGAAGCCAGGTAACAAGCATGGTCACTATATCCGAATGTGTTTGGTCATAACCCCAATCCGGTTGATGTCTGGCGATCTCCGTGACCTGCCGATAACCTATGGGTTTGACTGCAGAATTTGGGGCGCCATCTCCTCGACTAAAGACCAGAAACCAGTGTTGACCTAAAACATCATAGTAGCAACGAAAAAATGCGGCTTTGGGTGCACTGTATCATTCGAGCCCACGAAGATTCTAGCAACGTGACATTTTTCATTATTGTGCCTCGTAATATAAAGAAAATAGAGAAACAGTAGAGGTCGTGAGCGAAATGTACCGGATATCTAGCAATGTCAACTTTTAAATACTCAATGGATGGACTTTCTTTCCAAATCAATATATGTATGTATGTACATATGTAATTATTCCAGTCAGTGCTGGATCTTCATACTTCTCTGCATTGTAGCTCTTGAGCCAGTTACGGCCGGTCACCCTTGCACGACAATAAGTAAATGGTATAAAATTGTATAGTCTACAGAAATTGCAGGAATTCTTATAAAGCGTTTATTTATGGCACGATTTATTGTTTATGGCTGCAAGAATGGCAAACAGCAAAGTGAACGAACACGCAAAATTGAAATGGACAAGAACAATTTGCAACGCTTTATGTATGCCATTTTTTGTTTGTTTTTTAACTAACTTTTTGTACACTTTTTTATTGCGTGTACCATTGTCGTTGGCGTTGCATTCAGTGTTTCTTTTGTTTATGTTGGTGTTGTTATTGTTATGATTAATTGTCGAATTTGTGCGCAAGCGACTGCGTCAGCGTCAGCACCAGCAGCAGGGATACAGACATACACTTGTGGTCACAAAACTAAGCCAGCTAGCTGCATTTTTTTGTTTTACAAAATCCAATGTTTTTATAAAATTATAGTTTATTCTAAAACATAAACCATATATGTACATAAATCAAATTCAACAAAACTCAAGAAATTGTCGTAAAAATACCAAATATATAATTAGATACTTTTTTGTTTGGTATGTAGTTGTGTAGCTCATTCAATTTCAGTTTAATAAAATGCATAGCTCCATGTTTGGCTAAAACTTTCCGTTGATTTTTGGTAATTTAATTTTTAATGATGGTGTTCTGCATTTTTCCCATATAAAAATAAAGGGTTTTCAGCAAAAGAAATTCTCAAATATCAGTGGTAATTTCTAACCACTTACAAAACTGCATAGTTGGAAAATTTCTGAAAATTTTGATTAAAAAGTTTAAAGTTTGAATTAAAATTTATATGGCTTATGTTCTAAAATAAAATATATTTTTATAACAAAATAATAAACAATTTTATAGGAAAATCATTGTGAACATTTATTGTGAAAAGATGTCGATGGTTTAATTCTGTGAGCACTAGTGTATGCAAGCCAACATGCACGCAACAGCGAAAGCAACAATCAGCTGGAAAAAGGCGTACGACCAGTAGCTAATACATATTCCCTAAGTAGAAAGAGTGTGCAGATATTTCATCGACAAGCGAATGTACAATTCCGACACGCACGTGCGCACGAGAAGCAACGAGCAATGCGGAGTGGAGAAAAGTCGCTAAAGCGGGATTCCGAACCACGGGACTAGGAATGTTCGATATGATTATTCGATTATTCTGAACACCGATATTTACCGGTATGTCAATCGACTTCCCTGCGCTGATATATCGAAAAGACGGGTAGTTAATGCCAATATCGATCCAAAAAAAAATATTCCTGCCATAAAAAAAAATCGCACAAAATTATCCAGGTTATAATTTCTCATTTACTCATTGATTAAATGTCACCTCTTTCTAAGGCAACATTAAGAAAATGTTGCCATGCACCCTGCGGAAACGTTGCATTTTTCATATGAGAAAAGAACAAGAAAAAATCCACCCTGTCAATTTCAATTGCATCACCAATTTAATTCATCGAACGCAATAACGCAATAAAATTATACAAATAACTTGCATTTAGTGTCAAATTTGACTATCGAACATAACTATTATGAGAAAAAAACTGCACAATTAAAATCAGCTCCACAACACCAACCCTCGCGTTTGGTAGCGGGTAGAAAATTTCGCACTTTTTCGGGTCAGAGTGCAACATTTCGAGAAAAGAACAAATAACCCAAAGAAATTACTGAGAAAAGAACACAAAAATTTGACAGCCCTGGAATGGGGCAGAATAAATGCATCATTATTTCGAGAAAAGAAAATGCTTTGAGTATTTTCCGACTTGAAGTTGAAGAGAAGAGAGTTGGGCTAAACATTCGGTGAAAAAGGAGAAAATATATATTGAAAGCGAAAATTCATGTTATTTATTAACAAAAGATTTTTTATATCGGTTTTACCAATATCGTTAATGTTTAGAGCGATAAATCGATTGCATATGCATTGAATTATATTGATCCATGACATCGACACTTTCTTAAATATCGAAAATCCCTACACGGGACTGAAAAAAATAGAATATGAAGAAATATTATCGCGAATTTTTGTAAATGTTGTATTTAATCGCGCTGGCCTCATTCACAGGTAAATACAACACTTTCTCTGTGGGTTTCTTCAATAATTTTCTATTTAAATTACTGGTTGAATCGGTTGTATGATTTTTTGAGAGATTTATTCAACAAATCGTTATCTCAAACATCATTCTTAAATTGCCTTATTCCAAAACTTCATGAATATAGCTTTCTAGGACAAAAAAAATACTCTTACAGGCCCGAAAAATCGGCAGATTAGCATGATTGATGAGTTGGATTCCGCAAACTACCGGGATTGCGATTTTGATTCTCTAGAAAATACTAAGCACCTACTGTCCTTTTTTCACGTGCATTGTTTTCAAATTTATTTTTAAAAATTTTCGTACGTTAAATTTTGCAGCTTTCTTTCTTCGGTCGTCAGTTGGTTGAAAAACGGCAGATAGGAATAAATTAATTATTTAGAAATCCCTATATAATATATCGGGTGTTTTTTTTAGGGGTATAGAACTTCGAATTGAAATAAAACACAAGAAAATCGTTTTAAGGTTCATCAATTTGGCTTTATTGGAAGGATAATTTTATGCCATTAATGTTTAAATATGATTTCGGGCATGTGGCCGCCGCGGCTGGCTCGAATAAAGCCAATTCTACAGGTCCAATTTTCAACCACTTTTTCGAGCATATGGGGCCGTATGTCGGCAATAACGCCACGAATGTTGGCTTCCAATTCCCCTAACGTTTCTGGTTTGTTGGCGTAGACGAGCGACTTCACATATCCCCAAAGAAAATAATCCAATGGTGTCAAATCACACGATCTTGGTGGCCAATTTACAGGTCCATTCAACCAAAAATGAGCCTCATCACTGAACAAAATTTTGCGATGAAAATCAGCATCGAGATCAATCTCATTTTCGGCCCATACACCAAAATCACGACGCATTGCATGGTCTCGCGGCTTTAATTCTTGCACAAGCTGGATCTTGTAAGGTCGCAAGCCAAGATCTTTGCGCAAAATCTTCCATAAAGTTGATGGACAAAGCTCCAATTGCTGTGCACGGTGGCGAATCGATTCATTCGGGTCCTCTTCAACACTTTGCTCTACAGCGGCAATTGTTTCTTCGGTGCGCACTGTTCGACGTCTCTGCGGATGCGTATTATCACATAGAGTAAACGTAGTGCGAAAACGATCCATGGTTAACCGAATTAATTGCTCTGATGGACGATTATGTCGACCATAAAATTGACGGAGCTCGCGGTAAACTTCGCGAACTGAACCATTATTTTCGAAATAAATTTGCACGATTTGCAAGCGTTGTTCTTTTGTCAACCTGTTCATGATGAAATGGCAAACCAAACTGAACATAAATGACATTAGAGTTGCCAGATTTGACCACAAAATGCCAGTTTTATCTCTATTCGAAAAACAAACCTGTAAAAAAAACACCCGATATAATGCAGATATGAAAATCGTTTTGAGCTTATTTCATTGTTGCAAGAGTCTAAAAGAAACGTTCAATTCCCCTGACCTCTCTTTCTCCTGCATTTTCGACACGCATAATTTTTTATTATCCGTGGCAAGTCATCGTCTAAACAGCGTCTAAGTAGAGAAAATGCAAAGAAACAAAATATGCATGACGGTCAAGAATTGTAAAATAAAATAAGACTACTAAAAAGTTGTAATAGCAAGCAAACAAACTACCATCAGCGAAAGTTCAAATTGTTGTGTTTGGTTTGGGCAGCACATACATAAAAGGTTCGCTGCCTCCAACCAGCACCAACAAAAACCTTAACAACATTAACAACAACAACAACAGCAATGGATATTTTTGGTCTTTGCCTCGTGTTGCTGTCGTTGTCCTATGTCAACGTCATTTGTGACTTTACCTTGGGGTGCAATGGTGCGCAACAACGATGACACAGCGTGTTTTGTTGCTAGCAATTTACGTACACACACACATATACACTATTTGTATGTACATACGAGTATATGTGTGCACTTATATATCATACATAATATTACAATATGTACATATGTATGTTCCCCCTTTCTTAGAAGGTGTTGCGAAGGTGTTGCGAAGGTGTTGGTATGTACCTATACATCTACTACATATTTACATATATATAAACATATGGGCAATTCCCTCCGGAAAGTCTACCGCGACAAAAAATGAGAATCATATAATATATCATATATATGTATAACATATCTAATTGATTAAACAGAAATATTTTACAAAAACAGAAATATTTTAGAAACGTTGTAAGAAATATGTATTAAAAATCAGTCGGTCCCATTTGTGGCTGGAGTTTAATTCAAAATATTTTAAAAACATTATATGTATGTAGTTCGATTCGATAAAAATATGCTCAGTAACCTAGAGAGTTTATAGAATTATTTGATCTTGCGTTAGAATTCTAATGCAGTTCTCTAAGATTTCTAAAATCGTTAGGCAATTATAACAAACCAAATATGTTTGAAATAATTAAAGTATCAAAAGCACAAATCATTGTTAAATAAACATCATTTTAAAATTCACATTCGAAACCAATTAAAATTCCGGGTTAGAAAACGATTTAAGCATGTTCCCATGGAACGTGACTCGCCTGTTTACATATTCCGTATCTAACTTTCTTTTGGCAGCTCCACTTCTTTTTTAAGTCATTTGCTATTTATTTATTAATATTCTTTCAAAGATTTTACTTTATATAGAGGAAATTGTCGTAATTTATACTTCCATTCGCTTTTAATTATTATTTCTTCTTTGTTTTGGCTTGCCTGTCTGATTTCGATAAATTTCCGATAAAAGTAAGAGAAGAAATAGATGTTTTCGCAATTATCGAGATAATTTAGGAGCAAATCTACATCAGTTTACATGGTTCGCTCTCAAAATTGTGTATGGAAATTAGCTTAATTGAGCACAAATGATGCACAGAACCGATAAAACCGGATCCGGATAACTGGGTTCCTTAATCAATCGACCGGTCTGGGCCTTAAATTAACCTAAAAATGGTTTCAGAAGAACCAGAAGGAGGATTCCAAGAGACGCGAAAAGCGATTTAAGGGAACCGAAAAATAATCTCAGAAAAATAAAAAAATAAGTTTAAATAACTGAATTTCAAAACAACTGAAAACGTTTCCTACAGTACCGAAAATCGGTCCCGAAAGAAACAAAAGCGGTTTCATAAGAACATACGAAAAATTTAAAAATCTCTGTATTACTCAGAAAGTTAATTCGATAATTATTACTGTTTTCCAAAACAATTCACAAAAATTCATTGTGAATGCACTAAGACTGCAAAACAACTGCGGCTTTCTTAAATTTTTGGTGTGCAATTGTAAACACACAAAGTTTTTGTGTGATAAGTGTACATTAGACCGTATCACAATGTATGGAGTTATAAAAAGTTAAAAAAGTGCCCCTCGGTTTTGAATACTAACCTTGTCAGGATTTTAAAAATGAAAACCTAACAGCTAAATTGTTGTTTCCCCTAAAGCCGAAATGTGCCTTTGGTTAATACTTAAACAACTGTATATCATCCATAAAAATCGAAGATCAAATTATAGGAAAAACCCAAGCCAAAAACAGGGTGAAAATATTATTCCACGGTAAGTAGTAGGTATTCAAACCCAAGGGGCACAATTTCAACTTTTTTTTATGAAACGGTGTAGTGTTAATAGAAGACAATAAGACACAATATTTGACAGATGTCATCAACAGAACTTGATGGAAATGGAACCTTTGAGTTTCACTCGTTTTCTAATCATTCTCTAATCTAAATGTTTGTTGTGTAAGTTGTTTATAGAAAAATAATAAAACTGTTTCCTTTTGATCTTCGGGTTTTTCGACTGGTTTTCCGACTGGGTGAAAAAAAACATTTGAATGATTTTTCATCAGCCATGGTCAAGTTTGTTTTGGGGGAAAACCTGGTTTCACGTTGTTTTTCGTTAAAATACAATATATATATTATGCTAAAATATGTCACGTTGCATACCAGTTTATTGCTTGTATATGAAACATCTAAAGTTTTTGAAGTCGTGCGACGTGTCACGCCACCATGGAATTGCTCAAATAGAAACACATACACATACTATATGTGTGCACTTATATGTACCACAAGTAGTATTGTTGTTGCACTTCAAAATTAGTATTTTTTCGTTTAAAGTTTCAGACGTAAGAAGCTCAATTGTCGAAAACATAGTTATTGTTCATCCTTTCTCGGGTTGCTAATGACGATGTTGCTGCTAGTGGTGGTTGTGGTGGTGGTGGTGGTTATGGTGGTGGTTATGGTGGTGGCAACAATGTAGACGTTTACGTTGCTAGCCACAACGTCGTCGGCGTCGTCATCCTCATTATCGCCATAGTCACAGGTTCGCACACATTTACATATTCTACACATGTATGAATTTATGAAGTATTCGTAGAAGAAAAAAAAGTGTAAAGAGATATTGACGAAGGTGACGATGCGGACGATGTGGACGATGAATAATGGTGCCACTACGTCTGGACTTAACCGAAACATGTGCTGGTTTTCGCTGCCACTGACTGTTGCTTTTATTGTTATTGTTATTGTGGTGCAAAAATAAAAACAAACAACAAAGACACACATGTGAAGTTTAACCACCACTAACCAAACAATTCTCTTCGATTTGTTAACAAAATTAATTATGATAACTTTGCAGAACTCGGTTTTGTTACGATTTTTTTAAGGATTCGTCCGATACGCTGGTTTTTTTTCTCACTTAAAAATGTAAACGAAAATAAAATAGTAGACAGTTTTTAACGATAATTGCATCTTGGTGTATTTGAAAAGATTTGTTTAAAAAGTGATTTACAGATAACTTGGGAACCTGTTGTTTTTAAATATTTGGAGATGTATGAATGCTTTTTGGAATATTTAGGCAGCGTTGCCAGATGTGACCGCTTGGAAAAAAATTTAAAACATAAATAATATTTGCTAAGCAAATAAGACTTATAAATTTTTATAATTAAGTTTTCTAATATGCATAACTCCAACAAATACAAATTTATGCAACTAAGGTTAGTTAGTGTAACAAGGATTGTGTTGGTGCATTCCTTACGCGGGAAGCATTTCCTTTTCAGTTTGATTTTTTTTAGTTGACAATTAATCTTTATTTGCGGTCCTTGACAGTAGTTAATTTTTTTAATTTGTAAATCTTTTTTCCAATAAAATTAGCAATAACAAATTTTTTTCATTTTTAAATGAATAAAATTGCCTTTATTTTTACCTACACCTCAATGGCAAGACTTCACCCCTACACCTGTGATCACGAAAATTAGAGACCATAATTATAAAAAATTACTTTTTAATCGTTATTGTTAAGTTTTATTTTTAGTTCAGAAAATAATTGTTTTTTTCTTGAGTTTAATTTGTTGCTTAAGAAATAGTCGTTATTTTTTAATTTTTTTTTTTCAGAAAATATCGATATTTCTTGAGTTTTATATTTTGCTCAGAAAATAAGATACCAGAAACAACGATTATTTTCTGCGCAAACAAAAAAAAAACTCAGGGAATAACGATTATTTCTTAAGCAATAAAAAATAAAGCTCTCTAAATAATCATTATTTTCTGAACAAAATATAAAACTCAACAAATAACGAATATATTCGGAGTAAAATATAAAACTCAAAAAATATAAATACATCTCGCTGAAGGTAATCCTTGTTACATTTCTCTTTCTCTCTGATTTTGAGTTTTAAAATTTGGGTAATAACCGTTATCTGCGATCCCTGACAAAAATATTACCAAAATGTATTGACAGGCTTTGACTAGAGCTGCAAACTACTCCAAAAATAGATGCGGTTCGGTTCGGATCGGTTCAAATAGTTAAATTTTGTATACTAATTCATACAAATCAAGGAAAATATTTATTTAAATTGGTATATGTATATTTTTTTTTTTTTGTTTTTGAAGAAACGAGCTTATATCTTTGCACCTAGGTATTGGAGAAACTCCGTTATAGCTAGGTTTTAAAGGCGAATCGGTTTTGAACAACAAATTTTACAATTTATTGCTTCTAGTAGTTACCCTTGTAACGCCTCATTTATTTGGAATGGTTGAAAATATACTGTTTGGAAGTCTTTTGTAAAGGTTTTTATTGCTCCAAGAATACCTCACTCCATACAACTGTTGGCACGTCCAAGAAATGGGTCCATCTCAGTTGTTCCGTAATGGCATATCGCATTCCAAACCATCACAGTCTCTTCG
Organism: Anomoia purmunda; assembly: GCA_951828415.1. Classification (NCBI taxonomy): domain Eukaryota; kingdom Metazoa; phylum Arthropoda; class Insecta; order Diptera; family Tephritidae; genus Anomoia; species Anomoia purmunda. The sequence goes on from OX639995.1 coordinate 44,085,633, forward strand.
CGGCTTAAAAAAAAGTAATTAAATCCGTCACGACCATCGAAATAAAATTTAAATAAATAAATCTAAAAACACAACCACTTTCCATCTGGTCTTTCCTCACATGTGAACCTTACAAAACTCTAGCCTTGCCTCTTAAAGGTGGGGGTTTTTCAGTTTCTTGACTTAAATATACTTACAACCAAGGTGAATTTATATCAGCTGATATCGAATGCCCAACTACCAAATTCACATGTGTTTTGTTTTTGCTTCGGCTTGGGCTGTCAAAGTTTATATGTATTTTGTTATTGGGCTGTGGTTTCAGCTCTCAAGGCAGTAAAAGCAAAAACCAAATGCACATAATTTGACATTTCTAGCCGTGAGACGAATTCGCTCAACTCTTCGTTCAACTTCACGTTTTATGAATTCGCTCTGTTTACAACTATTAATTTTTTTACAGTTGAAACACTTGCTTTGTTTTTTTTTTTGTTTATGCCAGTCTTTCTGTTCTGCTTCTATGATTGTCTCTTTTCAAGTGAATTCTATTACAAAAACTATTAAATTAAAACTTGCACCCTATAATAGTAAAATTGAATGGAGTGCAGAACTAAAAATCTGTATTAAACAGTTGTACCATTTTTATAAATTTTCTAGAAAGTTTCAAACGTTTACTTAAATGGTTTTTATTATAGCATTAACTATGTATATTTTTTATAAAAATCAATTAAAATTAAATAAGCAAAAACAAAATTGTCAATATATTTTGCCATTATTTATGTGGACACAACTGTATGTCGGACATTAGATAAATTGTTGGATAAGTCATAACGTTCGAGAGATTTGAATATTAGTAGTTCGGTCACATCAATGCATTTCCAACTTTATGCAGAAACATTTGATTTCCAAAATATTCAGATGCTTTGGTTTTGTGGATATTTTCTCCTTACCTTTCCTCCCTTCTTGCAATCGCGAGTGGAGACACCGCCACCACCACATTCAGCCTATTATCCTTTGCCATCTTTGTTGTTTCGTTGCGCTGGCGACGCTCATTTTAAGTGGAATTTGTCTGCTTTAATTAAAAGGATTGCGAATTTCATATCGAGTACATTGCAGGCATTTAATTAGTCGAACGTCTTTGTTCACTCGTCGATTATTATTATCTACATATGTACGTATGTATTTTCAATTACGCTTTAATTATATTTCATAATTAAAACCCGATTTTGTTTCACTATTTATTTTCCTTTATTTAATTTTTTAATTACAGTATTATTAAAAATATGTTTCATTCTATAACAAACCAAGAATCAAGCTTTGTGCGTAAAAAAATGCACTCAAAATTTTGTAATCAGAATTTAATTTGGGTATGCAGATTTTTTGCAGAATCAATTTCACTATAATAAAGTGATTGCTGATTTTAGGAAAAGGGCGAAGCTTTATTTCTCCTGCACAAATTTTCCAAACTCTTTAATGAATCTGAGAAGCTTGTTGAGAGATAGATTCTGAACGTTTCCCATTCTCAATATATCTGACCCAAATATCATCCATCTCAGCCTAGCAAAAGCCGGACAGATACAGAGGAAACGTTCTGTGCTACCCTGGCTTTTTCTGCAAGCGCTTGCCTATCCATGATGTGCCATATAATTGGTTGCAGGGCGATTGTATTCCCCTTGGCGTTAGCCACTTCGTTACATTGAAGACCGCAGTGTATCGGCATCCACATTGCTTCAAGTTTTTTCCAATTTCAACAGAGTTCGGGCGAACTTAGTTTATTGAACAATTTCCGAAGAGATTTCCACGGGCTTATTGAATCTTTTGGTTTCGCCAATTATTCAGTCCGCTACTGGACCCTTTCATATTTTCATTATAACTACAGACGAAGGAGTAGAATACCTTAATTTCGACGTTCGAATTTGCATCTTCTACTCCTTCGTTTCGAAATGATATTCGGACCCATCTTCTTCCTTTCGATTTTTCAACTAAAGTACTCGTTGCCCTGTGTCCCACCTTTTCAATTGATATTAAACGTTTGAGTGTAATGAAATCTGGTATTCTCGTTTCAAGGATGATCGCCATTCGCGTATTTCGACCTTGGGATAAAAAACTTTTTCTAAATTTGGTGTATGCTTTCAAATGCGACATTTGTAGGGCAAGATTGGAGTGGATTGCGCGAATGTGTGAAAGAGAACAGCCTAAAGAGCTAACAAGATCACTTATTAATCCTTAACCACCTACGACCCGTCTAGGAGACACCGACTTGATCTTGCCCTCACTTCTCGCATGATTTAATAGATTTAAGATATTTTTCGATATAAATTAGTAATTGCATAAAACCATATATTTATTAAACGAAAAAGTACAGAGAGAATTCAACTTATTATTGTTGAAACTTAAACTACTTCAGAAATCTTCTTATTTTGACTTTAAAACTACATACATATACGAGGGTTGCCTTTTATATTTTGCGCCTAATAATGAACACACAGTCAAATATTAAGGAAAATAGTTTTATTGTTTTTCAAAATATTCTCCATCCAAGTCAATACACTTCTGCATTCGCTTGAACCAATTTTCAAAGCACTTTTGCCACTCAGAAGAGGATACCTATAAAACGAGCTGTTTGAAGGCTTCTACAGCTCCTTCAGGCGTTGAAAAACGTTGACCTCGCACTTTTTTTTTGATGTTCGGGAATAAAAAGAAATCATTAGATGCCAAATCAGAGCTGTAAGGCGGATGACCCATCAATTCGACCTTTTGAGCCCTCAAAAACTCTTGTGTGAATCGATACGTGAGAGCTCGCTTTTGGCAAACAAATCGTTGTATACCACTCAGAATTGACCGTTTTAAGTTTATCTAGTGGAACAGTTGCGACATGACCAGATTTTCCGAAAAAAAGGCGACCATTTGCTTTGAGGTGCTTCTTGCGCGAACAACTTTTGTTGGATTAGGCTCGTCTTGGAACACCCATACAGTCGATTGCTGCTATGTTTCCGGCTAAATTTCTTCAACATTTCTTTACACCAATCGACACGAGTCCTTTTTTGGGAAATTGCCAAATTATGCGGTATCCAACGAGAACAAATCTTTACGACCAAATGTTCATGCAATATTGAATGTATGCTGGTCCCACTAATGGCCAAGGATGCCTCTATCTCGCGATATGTCACATGACGATCTTGTATTATCAATTGACGCACAGCATCGACTGTTTCTGGCACAACCACCGTTTTTGGACGACCTTCACGAAATTCGTCCTGCAAAGATTGGCGGCCACGTAGGAACTCGTTGTACCATCGTTTCACAGTGGCTAAGTGTGGTGATTCAACACCAAAAGTAGAAGTAAGTTGATTGATGCACTCCTGTCTCGATAATCCACGTCGAAAATCGTATTAAATCATCGCACGAAAATGTTCACGGGTTAATTCCATTTTTAGGCAATATGAATTTTTAAACTCACTATAAATAAACAGAAATAAAACTCGTAAATGAAAACGTTATATGCAAGTTTATGCCAAAAAATACCAAACTTTACGATAAAAATATCACATGTAGTGTTGGGGAGGCGCAAAATATAAAAGACAACCCTCGTATCACTTGGAAAAGGAGATAAGCAAAAGGAGCGTAGGGAGATTTTTTAAGTCTTGGACAACCCTTGAATGGTTCATCAATTGCACGTATTGTTAAGTTTTTCAATGCAATGGCACAACTACAAAACGCGCTAAAATAAAAGTCGAGTAGTTACGCGACTCTACGTTATACTTCGAAAAGTTTGCATTATACACACTCGCTACTGTATTTACGACTTTAAATATGCAGGTGTCTGTGCGACACGGGAGTGGTGGCTAAGGGTTAATCACGGTTCATAGAATATAATTTTGAAATATGGCAACTCTAATAACGGCATTATTTTGTCACAAATGATTTGAGTTCAACGTTCTTCCTCATTACGAATACCCGGACTATGAAGAGCACTTCCGTGTAGTGAAGTATTCTTTTACTAATTTCAAAAATAATACTCCGATATGCAAGTGCTCGAAAAAATACTATGTAAAGTAAAACATTTTCCGGTCGCTTGAACTCCATTGACAACTGTTGCCGGACGTAATGTTAAGTTCACAGTCAGAAAGCGACGTAAGATCAGCGCTTATTGTCTGTCTGCCTCGCCATTCATACTCGTACCTACATAATTACATACATACATCCGTATACTAAATATACATATGTATGGTATATAATTCAGGCAATCGCTAGTTTCGAAGTATCACTTACTCGCGAACAAGTCTTGGCGTCTTTCCAGTCCAATTTCCTATGGACTTCCCCCTTCGGCGCACCGGTCTATACGCTATTTCCTTCCACGTCGTTCATTTCTTTACTTAATTCTGCTTTACTCCCTTTCCCGTTCCTTCCGTTTTTTCTTTTACATTTCGCTTTCACAATCCTGTTGGCCAACTTTTGTACATTTATTGGTTATCTTTGTTGCGTTCCATCTCTATTTTGTTACAGTCCTTCGTTCGTTCGGCTGATGGTGGTTATCTTTTGCATTGACTTTTGACTGGCAGTCAGACAGACAGAAAACAACATTGCGTGCCACTTTAAGGTTGCTAGATGAGGTGGTGGTTGTTGTTCTTGTTGTCTGTTGTTACCTTGTTGACTTGACTGCCTGACGTTTTGGTCAACTAGCTGGTTGATTGGCTATCGCGTTGTTGGCTGTCGTAAGTTTGTTGTCTTTAGAACTTGACGTGTCAACATAACCGAAAACAAAAACCCAAATAAAAGGACACCACTAAGGAATAAAAAACAAACAAAAAATAATAATAAAAAAAATTAATATAAACTTAACAGTTGTAAAAGTGCGAAACACGAACGCTAATGGGAAAACATATACAAACATACACACATTTGCACATATGTATTTGCATCAAGTCAAAAATAAACAGCACTACAGGTTGTTTGTTGAGGAAACTTTTGGAATAGCACAGCTAGTCGTGTGTGGCACGAAAGCTCTTTGTCCTTACACCAATTTGCATGCACATATTTACACCTTGCTATGTACATACATATGTATGTATGTATGTATGTTTATTTAGCAATTCTTGCAAACAAGTCATTGGCATGAATAAGCATTTGACCGCGTAGAACTAAAAATTTGATGTACGTGCAACATAGCAATTTTTGAGTTCGTGTACTTCACAGCTATTTGCTTCAGAGGTTGTGTTAAAAGATATACTTATATAATGTATGTATGTATTTACACTTGTCACAAGATTTTGGCTACATTGACATTCCATCGAACTCTGTACAATTATTTACATTTTGGAACACCTGTGCGCTAGAATTTGGTGCCATTTCGACATTTTAAATTTGCTTGTGTTTTTCAGGTGAAAGTTTTTGCTATCGCTGAAGAACTGCCGTGCTTTAGAGCCTAACTGTTTTGGTAATTTTCAAAATGAGCGTGTAGCTATCTTCTCAGACAGCCGAACGGCCATATTGGCTCTCGCATCCTTCACAACCAAATTGAAGCTAGTTAAGCAATGCAGGACTCTATTGAACGGAGTCTGCGATAAGCTCTCAGTAGACTTAATTCCTCTGGTGAAGGCTAGACCTAACATCGGGAGACCCGTGACAGTTCTCACGGGTAACTGGCCAATCGGAATCCACATCAGAAGACTTGTTATTGGCTAGAGACGCAATTGAACAAGAGACAGTTGAGCACCCGCTGCGCCGTTGTCAAGCTGCAATGAGGAGACGTAAGGCCACTTTGGAGGCAAATGAGTATAATCCTCTGCACAAATCGCTAATATAACAATCTTAATTTTATCAACTAAGCTAGTTGGTTTTAAATGAAATAGTGTCCGAGGTTTATGGTATCTAAATGGCACTCAATTGCTGTTTGGGCGTTGAGCTCCTTCGCCACTATTTAAACCTAACCTAACCTAACCTTCTCTATTTCAACAGCATACTAGAGATAGAAATTTTATGATGTTTAAATATGCAAGACATTTTTTCTTCAGTGAAGCTTTTCCTTGTCATCTAAATCTTTCAAACAACGTAATTTAGTTTACACGGTTTTCGGGAAAAGGGCAACACTTTTCATATTGAAATTTCTTTGTAATAGGAATTTATATAAAATGAATACGTTATATTTGGAAAAAATACCGAAATTTTACAAAATCGACGGGAATTTTTTACCTATTTCAGACTTGCCTCCTTTTTTTAAACCAAAAAATATTAGAGGCCCTCCTAAAATCCTTGTAAATCTATATTTTTCAATCGGCAAACTATGTTTCTCTTCAGCGACTATAAATAATTTTGCTGGGCCCATTTTTGATTTTTTCGGGATTTTCGGGGGAGCTATAAAAAATAGTTAATATCAAAAGATGATCTGTCTTAAATTTCAGAATTCGATTAAAATAAATTTAATAATATCAAATAATATTTGACTCAGTTTAAATAAAAAAAGTTTCCAAGACCCAAATATCAAAAAACTATCAAAAATCAACAGAAATTTTGTGCATATTGAGACTTGCATATGATTATGCTAAAAATAAAATAAAAATTAAAATTAAAATTAAAAATTTTGAAATTTTGGCGAAAGTTTTTTAAATTTTTATAAAATTTGTGATTTTAAGTAAATAGAGTTAAATAGAGTTAAATAAATAGTTTCTATTTGTCGAACGGTGGAATACTTTCTTTGGTTTAAAATGAAAAATTTTAAAATTTCTTAAACATTTTTTTTTGAAACTTATTATTGGAAACTTTCTACGATATTCAAGGATGAAGTTTTAAGAGGATATTTTCAATAGCTATTCGTCCTTGTGCATATTTCTTTTTTTATATTAGAAATTTTTTTCTTTTAGAAGCAATAATTACTTCTGATTTGAAACTTGCTAATATCTTTGCCGGCTTAGGGTCTATGTATATGGTGGCTCGACTATCAGCACATGCAATTTAGAATCATCTGGACAATATAAAACAATAGGTGACCGCAAAAAATTGTTACAAAACCTGGGAAGTATAAAAAATATTGCAAAAGAATATTTTTTCTCTTAAATATTTGCTCGCAATATGTAATCGAGTCTATCATTGAAGTGATAGAAGAATTTTGACCTGAAGGAGATGCCTGTTTTCGGCTCGACTTGGATTCTCATTTTTCCAAGGATTTACATGTGGTGTCTATTTTGCACAAAAAGCTTTTTTCAAAAAGTTATTAAGGGGTTCTTTTAATTATTGCAGAAAACTTATTCCGAAGAGTCGTAGAAATGAACCAAATAATAAAGTAATATGTAGGTGCTTTTAACCTTCATTAAAAAAATAATATAGATCATCATGAACGAACGTTTTAAATATTGTAAAAAAAATTCACGATGTGGCCAGTTTTTGATTACAAATTGCCATTTTATTTTTTCACACATACAATTTTTGTTCTTCCATTATATTTACCACATTTGTATTTGTATTTGGCAAAAAAAAAATGCTTTCAACATGTTAATTATTAATCTGATTATCTTACAGATGTAACTTCACTGACCGAGCTTGCTGCTCGCTGTGTCGCCTCGTTCATCCCATTCGAATTGGTCGAACACGTCTACCCGCCCGTACCAGAGCAACTGCAACTACGTATAGCGTTTTGGAGTTTTCCAGACAACGAGGAGGACATACGCCTCTATTCGTGCTTAGCAAATAGCTCAGCGGATGAGTTTAATCGCGGCGATCAATTGTTTAAGACGCGCGCCGTCAAAGACACGCTACAAATCGGTTAGCTAATGTTCATATATTAATTATACTAAGCTATTTATTTTAAAAATATTTGAAAATTTTTCTTTTAGGTTTTCATCTATCCGCCACAGTAGTTGGTCAAACACCACGTGCCCATTTTAATGTGGCAGTTACCTTTGATCGTAGGCGCATCTCGTCGTGCAATTGCACTTGCACCTCGGCCGCCTACTGGTGCTCGCACGTGGTCGCCGTTTGTTTACATAGAATACATAACGTATGTCAAACAGTTTAATATACACGCTTACATTCATTTATAAAGTGTCTGATAAAAGTTTTGACACATTTTTTTTTCTTTTATAATCACAAAATTTTTCATGCTAAATTTAAGTTTTTTTCAAGATATAGCTTATTCTATAACAAAATCCATATAAGTACAAATTTCAAACTTTGTACAAAATTCAACAAATTAAAATAAATTCAGAGGTTTTAATTAGAATTTTTAGTTTGCAGTTCGGTTTTATCAAAATATAGCTTATGCTATAGCAAAAATCATAAAAGTTCAAATTTTAATTCATCGAAATTTTAAAGTTTTTAATTCGAATTTTTACAACATTTTCGGAGATGAAATTTTGTAGAATATTTAATATTGCTTTAAATAAAGTGAAAGTTTTAAGTGACTGAAAATGCCCGTTGATTTTTGACAATTTATTTTTGCTGACTGTGCTTGAATATTTTTTTTTAATTCTAACTAAAATATGTGAAATTTTGTTGACTTTTTTCATAAATTTGGTGAATTTTCGTGTATTTTAATAAAATAAGTGTTAGCATGAAAAGTATTGTGAATAATATGAAACAAAAATCTCTGTGCCAATACTTTTTTCCGGCCCTGTAAGTATAATAGCTCAAAGTGAAACTCGTTGTTGCTTGTTTTTTTTTTTAATATTCACCATGATTTTCTTAACACTTTTAAAAATTAATTTTGTATAAAAATAGTTTATTTTTTTTATATAAAAAATTGACTAAAAATTGCCGATGATTTGTGATAACTTTTTTCGGTGATTTGTGACACTCTTTTCTTCTATATAAAAATAAATTTTGTTCTCCCGCTATTTGAAATAAAAAAAATTTAATTGACTACAAAACTGCATTCCCAAAATTTGGCAAAAAATTTTGAAATTTCACTGGCAATTATTTTTAATTTATAGAATTTTGTGCAAAGTTTGAAATTTGGTTATAGTTATTATTATGGAATAAACTTCATTTTTATATTTACTGTACGAATTTCGCTTTGAGCTACTGTACATTAGGGCGGATCGCTCCCCCCACATAAAAAAAGAGGTACTGATTTTATATTTGAATTATAAAATTTATGGTATTTTAAGGCTTTTACAAAATATTTCTAAACAAATTTGAGATTTACGTGAGCTGGAGCGATTTGAAAATTCCTTATGGTAGAGTTATGATGCTGTTGAAATTTTTTAAAAATAATGTTTTGCAGACCTTTTATGTTTAAATTGAAATATTTATATGGAAGTTTTAAAATATAATAAATTTTATAATTCCGATAGAAAAGGCGCTACGGTTTTTTTTTTGTACATGTTAGTCGATTATAATTTAATTAATTAATTTCTATTTTGCACAGCCCCTAGAAGTATGTTTACGTGCACCGGTCTCCGAATCATTGACGCGACTTCAACGCGATCAACTGCAGAAATTCGCGCAATATTTAATCAGCGAATTGCCGCAACAAATTCTACCAACAGCGCAACGTTTGCTCGATGAGCTACTCAGCTCTCAGCCCACTGCCATAAATACAGTGTGTGGTGCGCCTGATCCGACAGCTGGTGCTTCTGTTCACGATCAGACTAGTTGGTATTTGGATGAGAAGACCTTGCATGCTAATATTAAGCGTATTTTAATCAAATTTTGCCTACCGGCACCCATAGTTTTTAGGTAAGTGACGGAAAACACACATTTTTCTTTTAATGATCGTTTGATATTTGTATCTGTATCATTGAAATGATGTTTTATTGTATTGTTTAATTTTTTAGCGATGTAAATTATTTAACAAACTCTGCTCCACCGGCTGCAGCCGAATGGAGTTCACTGTTGCGTCCATTACGCGGTCGTGAACCGGAGGGTATGTGGAATCTATTATCGATTGTACGTGAAATGTATAGACGTTGTGATCGAAATGCTGTGCGCCTGCTAGAGATTATCACAGAGGAATGCATGGTGTGCGATCAGATATTGATATGGTGGTTCCAAACGAAATTGTCGCTGATGATGGGCTCACATGGACATAGCGGAGGCAAACATTCGAATACACATTCGAATTCAACGGCACTTCAGCATGCATGTAGCTCGCTGTGCGATGAGATTGTGGTGTTATGGCGTTTGGCGGCACTAAATCCAGGTTTGGCGCCAGATGAGCGTGATATGTTGCATGCGCAATTCACTGCGTGGCACTTGAAGATACTCGATCGCGTGGTGAAGTGTCGTATGATGCCGCCATCGTACAGTAACAAACATCAACAGAATTCAAGGTAAGCAAATTTTACTATACTAACTCTTGTTTCTATTTCAATACATATCGCTATTTCAATCTACATATATAACCACCTCAACCGTTGTCCCTATCCAAACCTTTATTGCTTTCTCCCTCTATCAATACATCCATTCCAAACATTTTCTTATCCATTTTTTCATTTCCTTTCCAAAACTAATCGTACTATTCGTTCCCAATTCCTTCTTCTTGGTTAGCGCTATAACCGCCTATTAGATTTTGCTTTGCTAATTGACCAACTGGAGACTCCAAGTGAAGCCAAGTTCTTCACTAGCTGGTATTTAAAACATAGAGGTGGCCTTCACTTCCTCTGCCGCCGCCAGCGAGTACCACGCCGAATACTTGCAAAGCTGGAACATTTTCCACTAATCATTCCATTACCATCTCAAAGGCGTACATATCCAAAAATCTTTCGGTTAGTCTTTCTCGCGAACACTCGATTCGATTGTAGACTTGCCAGGTCTAAAGCCACACAGATATGGTTCAATTAGTTCGTTGGGCTCCAGTTTTTCGCCCTAAAACCTCCTTTGAATCTTATATGAGTTGTTGAGAAGACTGATTCCTCGGTAGTTGGGGCATATTGACGTCTATACCGTCATCAAAGATCGAAGCTTGATGGGAGGGTTGGAGATGGAGTGTAATGTACCGACTCGGGTATCTTCCGCGACCTCTGTAAGCTTCGGAGTAATTATTCGGACCCACGCACAGTGATATTCCAGGGAATTGTGAAGCGGATGAGTTGGTTAGCAAGGGACCTCTGAACGAATGGATCTGCTATTAGCTTGGTAAGTGCTGGGCAGCTACTAGAACTTAGTGGAGTCGCGAAGTCGTTTTTGTCAAAAGTAGCTCGGAGGAGGTCACGGGGATTTTACAGTTATCCCACTCACAGCTCACATTAATTATGAGGATACTGGCCAATTGGAACTCACGCATCGCGCATTTTTTTTTTACATTGATCCCATAAGAGGATCTAGGTGAGCTCCGAAGGGCATCCACTTTTAACCTAAGCAAAATCCTTTCGTAAGTTGCTACATCTTTTTGTTCGCAGCGTGGCCCTGTTGCGGCATATTAACTTTCCGTACCGGCCGTTTTTCATAAGGACACTTCCCGCATCTTCTGGTGAACAGACGCTGCAAGCTCTAGTAGGCTCTTAAAACGAAAACGTCGGAGTGACCTCACAAGAGTCACCTTGTCACATCTTATCTCACTCCCAAACAAATGATAGGGAGCTACACAGAGTACATTTGAGAGAGATCACTCAGAATTGGTGAGCTGGTGGAACCGCATCCATTGCTATTGCAACAGTTATACTAAGCGCCGCAAAGATCGGTTAATCCACAAAGTGTTATCATCGCGCTCATCAACTGTAAGTTCAGGAAACGTGCCGGACCAGTTGGATTGGATAATGATGGGCCAACGTAACTCAGAGCTCACCAGGCAACTCGAGCTCTTCGCCCGCGATAGGTGGTGATTGAACTTTGATGGCGCTATTCATAGGGCGCGAGGTTATGATAGTGTTGATTGCCTTCCGACGCAAAGTGCTTGGGGCCTATCTGCAGTTCGTCGGAACTACCGGTTGTTGTACGTATTGTTGGGTGTGGTCATTCATTTCCAAGAGATCGCTCCTGATGTGCTTGGGAGGGGCTGAGCCTCGCGTAGGTGTCGGCAGGTGTGATACCTGTAGTAACATCCTTGTAGAAACTGCTTACTAAGTATATTGTTATGCTCGCTGACGGAGAGGAGCTTCGCCCATTGTGTCTTGCTAGTCCCTGGCGACCCAATCCTTATTCACATCTTTATACTTTCTCCGAACCTTATCTCAATCCTCCTCTCCATCCCTATTCATATCCGTATCCATACTCCTATTATTTTTTCTCCCCTATACCAATCTTAATCTCTATACCCTTACTCGTTGTACCGTCCTTATTTCCATTCATTTTCATTTCCCTGTCGCCATCTTTACCCCTAGGATGTTATTTCTATCTTTTCTCATCCTAACCTTTACTTAAAGCCTATTTTTTTGATGTTCTCGTTAAGATTTACTTTCGTTTTTCCTCTTTATTCTTACGCTAGTAATTTAATCTTATCTTTTGTCTTTTATCGGGGAATATATAAATATAAATGCTTCTATTATACAAATTTGTTTGCCCATTTATTTTATTTTTATCAGATCTGATGCAGAGTTGTTTGTTGGTTTCAAGCCGGCAATTGAAGCATGCTATTTGGACTGGGAGGAGTACCCCATCGCGGGCATTACACATACACACGATACCAATCCAATATATTATTCGCCCTTCACATGTTTCAAACACACCGATTCGAAAAGCGAATCAAATGGCGGCCAACTGAACGCCACGCAAGCTGTAATGGCAAATAACAAACACTACAACTACATCAGCTCATCCACAGATCATGGCATGCACGCAGCGTTTAAGCAACGACACGAACGTCCGTTCCGCGAGCGCTTCTACATTTCGTCCAGCAATAATTCGAGCAATTCCTCAAGTGACAGTGTGCACGCGCGTTTACATCAAGGACTTGGTGTAACGGCGGGTGTAGCAAATGCTGCCGGTGCGATCATTCCTTCCATAGCGGATGGTTTATCCAGCAATGTAGGCGCTGGTAGCATTTTGGGCAACGTAGAAATCAGCGGCCTACGCTCCGAAGTTGGATCGAGTGGGAGTGGGCATGGTGGAGGTGTACCCGGCGGTGGCGTTACCATAACCAGCATTAGCGGGCCATCAGCTATTGCTGATTTGCCACGTTTGCCGATGAGTAGTGTTGCTGGTGGTGGTGGAGGCGGCGATGGCAATCGTTCCAGCGCAAGCAGTGAAGGATTTTGTGAGAATGAAGACTTTGGCGGAGACAGCAGCAGCAACAATCTATGTGCTGAGGGTGGACAAACATTAGAACCAGCTCACGCGGCAGCTGTGGGTGTCGGCGGTGGCAATGTGAGCATAGCAATGCGTTTGGAGGAAACCGATGCACAACGCGGTTTCGACGCAATGAGCACGATTGCTGTCGCCGATGTTTCAGTCATGGGCACCGTTGGCCCAAGCGGTGGTTCTTCTTATCAAACAACCACTTCGCTATCGTCCGACACCTCATCATCGACCTCAAGCTCCTCATCGAACTCATCGTCTTCATCGATGATGTTGGGCGCAGCAGGTATAGAAACGACACCTGAATTGACAGCGCAAGTTAATAGCAACAAAATGACAGTGATGGACGTTAGACGTTTATCGAAGGATGGATCTTTCTCTTCATCCAGCGATGAGTTTACCACACTAGACTCGCCAATTGTGGCAAAACCGGAGGAACTGACTGCAGTGGCTAGCACATCAGCGGCGGCGGCGGCGGCAGTGGCAGCAGCAGCAGCAGCGGTGGTGATAGCAAAAGTTCCCACGATTGCTTCTACACCTTCAACATCTAATAAGCAAGTGCTTTCCAATAAGAATTCACAAGCTGAAGTGCAAGCTGCTGCTGGCAGTCATCCAACACCCTCTACGTCTACTGCAGCACAGCATACAACAACGACTGGTAACGAAAAACCGCACATATTTTCGAATGTTCGTCCCACTGAGGATGCATGGGATATACTGTTGGCGCGCGCTGAGGGTCTGCATGCACACGGACATGGGCAAGAGGCGTGCATATTGGCGGTGCGTCTGGCAGAAGAGATGTTGGCAAATCCACCTAATTTGATGGTGGAATTACCACAAATGCCAAAACGTAAAGGCAAAAATAAGAATATCAACCCGATCTCGCATCATCTCACCGTGCTGGCATCGTCCACATTATCCAAATGTGCATTCCTATGCACTGTGCTGTCGGAGAATTCGGAACACTCGCACATCGCATTCAGAATTTGTTTATTCGCACTCGAAATGCCACGCCCGCCAGCGAGCACAAAACCATTGGAAGTCAAATTGGCCAATCAGGAGGCAGATATACTAACCTTGCTAAAGAAAATTCCACTTAACGAACCAGAGCTACACGTTATACGCGAACGTGCCGAATGTCTACGCGGCGGTACAATCAAATCACGCGGCGAGGCTTTACTGCCAATTAATTTGGCAACGTTTATCTTCGATGCGCTAGTCATGCCATTGCTAACCGTTAAGGAACAACGCAATCGTCTAATGAGCATGATGTATCGGCTACCCTCCGATGAAAATTTAGGATTTGAAGCAGCTGTAGCCGCATTGGGACTAAAAGCAAACGTATCGGAGGCAGAACATCCACTACTGTGTGAGGGCACGCGTCGTCAACGTGGCGAATTGGCACTTACACTGCTCTGCTACTACAAGGATGAACCGCGTAAAATCGCTAAGATTATGGAGAAACTGTTGGACCGCGAAATACATGTTTTGCTAAAATCCCCACTACTGCCGGCCTACTACTCTAGCAATCCGCCAGTGCGTACCGCCGCCTCGTCTATGTCCCGTCGTGAGGAGCATGAGTATGCGAACGCGATCAATGGCTGCGCACACAATGCCAATCTCAATGATATGTTCCCTTCGGATTACGGTTCTGTGGGTGGTAATAGCCGACCGCATAGTTCAACTAGCGCTGAATTGGAGGTGGGTATGGGTGCGCTAAGTGTCTCTTCGTCACAAGGCGGCGGTAGTGGCACCTTAACTAGTGGCGCTGGTGGCAACAGTCAAACTATGACCGGACCTGGTGGTCAATCAAATGTCGCTGGTGGCGCTACCAGTCGTTCCAAGGATAGCCGTTACAAAGGCAAACGCGCCTATCCCTCGATACCGAATCAACCGTCGGAAGCCAGTGCACATTTCATGTTCGAGTTGGCAAAGAATTTACTGATAAAAGCGGGCGGCAATTCGTCAACATCACTTTTCACGCAAGCCACCACCAATCAAAATCACCATGGACCGCATCGTGCGCTGCATATGTGCGCCTTTCAGCTGGGTCTGTATGCGCTCGGCTTACACAACTGGGTCAGTCCCAACTGGTTGTCGCGCACCTATTCTTCGCACGTCTCTTGGATTCTCGGCCAAGCAATGGAAATTGGTGCGCCGGCTATTAGTTTTCTAATCGATACATGGGAAGGACATTTAACGCCGCCCGAGGCAGCTGGTATGGCTGATCGCGCTTCACGTGGCTGGGACAACAATATGGTATACCCGGCGGCTGAGCTAGCGCTATCCGTGTTACCACACGCTGCCGCACTCAACCCCAACGAAATTCAACGGGCCATCCTGCAGTGCAAAGAACAGAGCGATCATATGCTGGAGCGCGCCTGTATTACCGTCGAGAATGCAGCCAAGGGTGGTGGGGTTTACCCTGAAGTGTTGTTCCAAGTAGCCCGCTATTGGTATGAATTGTACGGACATAATACACCGAATAGTGAACATGAACAGCATGACGATCATCTTGATCATTCTGCGGTGAGTCTTAGTGCGCTAATTGAATCACATCAGCATCACGAAATGCAACAACAAATGCAGGCACAAGTACAAGCACAACAACAGGCGCCAGGCAATATGGTCGGTCCACCGCCAGTCATGCCAGCAGGACCTCCAGGTGGTCCAAACGCACCCGGCCAGCCAGGTCAAGTTGTAGTGACCACAGCGCCACAACCCTTTCAGCAAGGTGTTGCCACACTGGCGTCCATTGGTTTGCCACCATACCCGCCGTATAGTTTCTGTCAAAATCTATACCATCACAATATCACCACCTATCCGGGTAATCAAATGCAAATGTATATATCTGCCGGACCACCGCCACCGCAAGCATATCCAGGCTACCCACCGCCAACAGCTCAACAACAAAATGCGCCACCACTACAGCCAGGTGGCACTGCCCAACCATCCTCATCGTATGTACATCAACCGCCTGCACCCGGCGGCGGCGGTTTTCCACCACAAATGCCGCCTCAACAGTTGCCGCCGCAGGCATACCAAGCGATGCAATGTGGCGCTGCAGGCACGCCACAATCCGGCTTTCCGCCACCACCCGTTCAAGGTGGACCGCCGCAAATGCCGCCACAGAATATGCAACAAGTTGCAGCAGCCGCCGCTGCTGCTGCTTACTATGCCCAGGCACCGCATCAGCAAGGACCGCCACAGCATCATTCACAGGCGGCTGCAGCAGCCAGCGTGGCTATGGCTCAGCATCAGATGCGGCAACAGCAACAGCAACAGCAGGGCGTGTATCCACCGTTCGTGTCAGCGCCGCAGGTGCAACAGCCGCCCGTGCATGCCGCACCACCGCAACCGCCTGTACGGCAACGGCATCCACATCAATTCACGTAATTTGAAAGAGCTCGCAATAACTTCATTTCATTAACAATATTTTCTTGAACTTTTGCAGCTCAACTCAGCTCCGTTATCTACTCGCTGCCTACAATGTTGGCATGTTAGCGATGGAAACTTTGGCACGTCGTGTACACGACGACCGTCCGCAAGCCAAGTATGCCCGCAATCCACCCTATGGCGAGGATGTCAAATGGTTGTTGCGCATCTCGAAGAAACTCGGCACTCAATATCTGCATCAATTTTGCGTGTGCGCTGTCAATTCCATTGTTAGTCCGTTCGTCCTGCACGATGTGGCTATTGAGTCGGCGCACTATCTGGGACGCAACAATCATCAGTTGGTAATGCAGCATTTGCGGTCGGCGCTGACTCCTTTGGTACAAAAGTGCCAGCAGATGTAAGTGATACTGTTCTTTATATAGTCACTTGTAACGGTTGTAATTGAAAAAAAAAAATGATTTAAGCGTTATAATTGCTTCGATAAAATTTAATCGTTATTTTGTGACTTATTTTTTCGATAAAAAAAAGGTTATTCTTGGGTTCAGGTGCTGTAACTGTTGTTTTTAAAAGGCAATAAATAATTGTTATTTTTCACCGCTCGCGTCGACATTTTACTGATACAAAAACTACTTATTTTTTCAGTCAAATATAAAAGTTAGAACTTGTCTCATTTTTTTAGGCAAAGTAAAAGTTTAATTATGAATTATTTCTTTGATAAAAAAATTTTCAATTCGGCTTATTTTTTTCAGTCAAATGTAAAAGTTAAATATGACATTTTTTTGATAAAAAAAAGCAAAAATTCGACTAATTTTTTCAGACAAATATAAAAATTAAAATTTGGCTTTTATTTTTTCAGTCAAAGAAAAAAGTTAAATATGTCTTATTTTTTTGATAAAAAAATTTATTTAATAAAAAAAAATTCAAAACAATATTTTTTTCAGTCAAATATGAAAGTTGAAACTTGACTTTTATTTTTTCAGTTAAAGAAAAAATCAAACACGACTTACATTTTTTGATAAAAAATTTTACTTGTTTTTCCAGTCAAATATAAAAGTTCAAATTTTTCTTTTATGTTTTCAGTCCAAGAAAAGAGTTAAATATCACTTTCTTTTATAGTCAAATATAAAAGTTGAAACTTGACTTTATTTTTTCAGTAAAAGGAAAAAGTTAAAATATTACTAATTTTTTTTCAATGAAAAATAAAAGTTTTTTACCCAAAAAAAGTCAAGTTTTAACTTTTATTTTCAACCGGAAAAATAAATTTTAAAAGTTAAAATTTAACAGTTATTCTTGATTGAAAAGAAATTGTCAAAAAATAACTGTTAACTGTTAATAACTGTTTTTGAAAAATATTTAAAAAAAATTAGTTCAGTTAGATTAATATTCTTTGACTCACTTGATACTCGCTATATTGATATTTTCTATATACAAATGCAAAATGACTTTTCGAATTGAAATTTTAAAAATAACTATTTTTTTCGTTTCCTGTTCATCTTCACATTTGGTCGTTAGAGTTTTAATTAAATTGTATCGATCATAATAAACGCATTGACGATGGTAACAAAAGCAACAACACCAACAATACAATAAATTTTTGAGATTCAAAAAATAAAAAAAACCACAAAATGTAGATCAAATTTGATAGAAAAAGAAATCACAAAATAACAATTATAGCGTGTTTTCAGATTTGCATAGCATCGAGTTTTGTTTTGAACGAATTCTTCCCAATAATTTTTTTTTCACCGACAAAATGAAAATAACGATCATTTTCGGCTCCTGTTTTATTACTTGTATATTCTTAATTGAGGTATTATTACATTAATTTTATATTCGCTTCTCCAAAACGCAGGTACATTCAGTGTATACACCAAAAGTTATACCATCTCACACAGGCCGATTACGAGGATTTCGCAAGCATAATTTTGGCAGCACGCGCCGCTTTCCAAATCACACCCGAAGGCAGTGCTCAATTCAAAGATTGGCTGCAGTCTATCAAAAGGTGAGTGAAATTGATTAATAATCATTGATTTTAACACAAATTATATGGATTTATTACTCTACCATGCCAGATCGAAATCCTGCAAAAAAGAGTTGTGGACGCAAATCAATGCAGCTCTACAAAGCAATTCCAAATGACAAAGACTTGATTCATTTAGTTTGTCACATTCATCATCAGCTTCTAAAATTGACAATTACTTTTCCACAAATAATTCAACGACTTCGGCAACATCAACGGCAACGACCACAGCAAATACCATGGGTGCTCCGATGGACACAGCAGCAACAAAAACCGCAGCAGATACATCCATAGCGGCAGGCGCGAACGCACACAAATTTGAATGCACCCCCGCGGCTGTTGCAATAAGTAATGAAGTTGCTGGTGTTGGTGCTGGTGGTAGTGGTGGTGGTGGTGGTAGCAGCAATCGCAGCAGCGATAACCAAAATAATTGCATTCACAATATTGTCAATATTGCCAGCAGTCCGCAACAAAACAACAGCTGCGGCAGACATGGGAAAGCAAATAGTGCAGCATCAGTTACAACAACAACAAGCTGCACGCCACCCAGCAGCAATGAACCAATAAACAACAGCAATTTCACTTACTACACAACGGGCACCGCTGGTGATGCGGCGGCAGCAGTAACAACATCTGGCACGGCAACCACCACACAACGACACACGCAAGCTTTTGCGACGCCTCCAACACCACCTCCGCCGCCACCACCACCGCCGTCAACAGCGCATTATCGCCACTATCAACAGCCGCAGCAGCAATCCAATCATCAGCACTATGCTGTTGGCGGCGGTGCAGTGACGCCGCTCTCCGACGCATTTCACCACCAGCAGATGCAGCTGCAATTACAACAACAGTACGAGCAACACTATCAGCTGCAAACGGCCTACTACCATCATCATCACCAGCAGCAGCAGCAGCAGCAGCAGCAACTCCAACAACCCCAACAACAACAACAAGAGGAGCAACAGTCTGATGTGGCGGCCCATTCGTCATCCCACTACCAACATCAGCACTGTCATGCTTCGACGTCGGCAGCAACAACTCAACAGGCGGGGCGCAGCCGACAAGCCGCGCACGCAACGAATACATCACAAGCGCATACGCAGCATCAGCAGCATCAACAGCAGCAACAGCAATTGGCAAATGCGCTCTCACATCAGCACTCGGCACACACACAACCGCACGCCAACGTTACAGCTGCGGCACAGCAACATCAACAGCATCAACAGCAGCAGCAACAGCATCAGCAGCATCAGCAGCATCTCTATCCAACAGCTATGCTAGCGATAGCCACCGCACCGGCCACCACATACGGCACCGCTAGCAGTAGCGGTGCGGCGATACCAACCGTTAGCACCGTAAATGCTACACAAAATGTTAATGTTATTTCAGCAGCGCCGATTGTGGTGGAATTCAGCAATTTTCCGCTGAATTGTATGCGGCCGAATGTCAGTGGTGTTGGCGTTGGCGTTGGCCCGACAGCTAGTTCAGCAACAGCGCTAGCAGTAGTGGCAACAACGCAAGCGAATAACGATGCTAGCCGTGGTTTGACAGGGAGCCTGAACGGTCAAGCTAATCCGCATCTTCATCATCACCGACATCATCATCATTATCACAATACGACAGCAATGCACACACATGCACATCAACATTCGCTGCAGCAGCAACCACATCAGCCCCAGTTGCAGCATCAACACCAACAACTTCCGACAAAAATGGTCGCCGCAGAAGAGCAGCCGCAATTGCAACAACAGCTGCAAGCATACCATCAACATGGACACCAGCACCAACACACGTCACACTTTGGCTATCATCATCATCATCATCAGCACTTGCGTCATTATCAACATCCGCCGGCGCCGCCACCGCCACCACCACCACCGCCGCCAGCAGCACCATTGTAAAGCAGTGTCATCACAGTAGCGGCCATGGCAACAATGTTGCACAACATGTTGCGGCAACACGACGCTGTGGTGGGATGGCAGTGATAGAGATAGATAGAAGAGAGAGTGTTAGTAAGAAAATCATGAATAACAACAACAACAAATAACAACAAATAAGCAATTTTTATTGAACTTACCACCGTTTCTCGTAATAATAGTTTGGCCCATTACAGTATAATTTTTCCTTTAAATTAATTAATTATTGAATTATCGTTCATTTGCTTATTTATTAAAATAATTCTACGTTAATGCAATTTTGTTTTTAGTTCTATTTAAATGCATAGGATAACAATGTGTACGTTGGTATACAGACGCATAGACTAGATATACAAACATACTACACACATACTACATACTACATATGTACATAAACAACGGTAGTGTTAGGTATAAAAATGATAACTCCATTTTTGATAGTTTTGTGTTTTGTTATACTAATTATATATATATTTCAAATGTATGTATGTAACTAGCTGCAATCCAAACCCCATTTTTAATACCACGATTTACAATAGTTTTCAATATTTGCATACCATAGTTTTCAATAGGGTCGCAAAAGTTTAATTGATTTTTTTTTTTTTTTTTTTCAAAGTTAAAATGGCGCTATCATGTTTATACTTTACATGAGCGGATAATTCGAGCTCTAACCTCAATGAAAACGTAGATGTTCGAGGAATATTTTCGCACCAAAAAAAATTTAAAAAAATGTCTCATATTTTTTTCGCGGTTAGGGCTCGATATGTATGTATACCTTCAGTTAGTAGGATGGACTGATTTTTTTTATGTAATGAAACATTTACCATAATTTTTTGGATGATTTTTATTAAAAATATTAAGGCCTTTTTATGTAAATACAGGAATAAAAACAAAAATGAAAATGTTTTTTAAGCAACCGTTTTGTTTATTTTCTATTTAAATATGAATAGTTATTAATTATTTACACACATATGGACGAAATTGGTACGAAAAGCAGCGACAACAACGTATAAATTTGAAAAAATAAATAAAATAAAAAATGTGTGTAACAGTTAAACAAACAGAATAGCAAAACAAACAAAAAATTAACTAAAGCAGAATAGTAGCTACTAAATTAGCAAAAAAAAATAAATAAATGAAATAAAATTAGAATGTAACACTGACGTGAGATTTTGTACATTTTGCAGCTGCAATGTGTTCGTTTTTTTTTAAACTTTAATTTCACTTCAAGAAAAACTAAGCACTTAGTAACTTTTTTCTGCACTCTCATTTTTCGCATACATGCAAAGTAAGTTAGAAAAAAATAATAAAATTTTTCTTATAATTAGAATAAAAGAAATTGCGCGCATATTTTTGTAAATTTACAATCAATATTTTTTTTTTAGCATTAAGTACGGAGTTTTGCGTATTTTGTTTTTTTAGTTTCCCTTATATTTTTGTGCATTTTTCGACAACATACAAATAATAAACATATATGTACATACATACATACATACATACATACATACATATATTTAAAATCGCTGCATATTGGCATATTCATCCATGTATGTAAATACAATATGCAATATACATACATACATATATTTTTTTAATTTATTTTATTGTTCATCAAAATACCATGTAACGAATGTATGTATGAGAAAATACTTAAGTTCGATGGTGTTGCATTGAATACACTACATAAATATTTTATTGAATTCGATGTTGCAAATGTTGTTTGCTTTTTTTTTTTGTTTTTTTTTTATACATTCATGAATTTGATTATTTACAAGTTTTATTTTATACACTTTATACACATGAGAATACCTACAATTACATATACATACATCCACAATTAATGCTAAATGAATATTTCGTATTTTTACAATATATACATACATATACATACATACATTTATTTTCAATTAAAAAAATTTTATTTAAAAAAATGGAAAAAATAATATAAAAGTAGTTTTGAATAAATATGATTTTTTGGATTTATCTCAAAACTCACGCGAAAAAGAGAAAAAAAAAACAAATTGACTTTTTATTTACATACATACATATATATTTTATTGAAAAAGTTTGTTTAGTTCGTTATGCTTAGCGTGGGCGAATCGGAAAGAGGGTGAAGAGGTTAGAAAAGAGTTCGATTTTTTGTTTGTTTGTGAAGCTACAATATTTTTTCAGAGTTTTTAATACTCACTTATAATTTGTCTAAAATGACATTTTTAACTGAAAATTATAAAGAAAAACACAATGTCGTGGAAACCGAGTCAGACTTGCTCTGCACCGACCGGTATTGTTATTCGTGAAATCCGTTCGGAAGTTTTTTTTTGTTTTGTTGTTTCGAAGCTAAACAAGATCGATATTCACAAATAAGTTGCTTTCTAAAACTTAAATACAATATTTCAAACCAACTTTTTAAATAACTATTGCTTGGTTGTTTACACTCTATAACCAAATTCATGAAAAATAAAATTAATTTGAAATGATTTATAAAAGTATTATTTCGAATTGCCATCTAAAAAGGCCTTAGAAATGAATTTCATATTTCATCCATAATTTTACTAGATTCTGAAGCTGCCATAATTCTTTGAAGCCTGCAACTTTTTAAACTTTTCCGTAAAAATCTTCAGCGAATACAAAACAAAGCCTTAAAAAAACATCCAAACTAAAATCTTAGCTAAGAAAAACAAACAGAAAAAAAATTATAAATAAATATTAAAACAATATTTGCTAGGCTTTGGAATTTCCGGGGTAAGAGAACAAAATTTATGAAAACGGCATCGAAAATCGATGATAAATCCGATTCGAACCTAGAGTTGACGAATTCGAATTCAAGTTCGTTAATGATTGATATCTTTCTACATTTAATTTCTAAATGAACAACAAACGTATCTAGAAAATAGATAATTTTAAAGCCAAAGGGGACAATATGTTTTGGCCCTTACTGGAAGTATGAAAAGCAGGCATTTTACGTATTCAGCTATTGCATAGTTTTAGGCACATTTATTGTTCATTTAAACCAGAGAACATCAAACAATTGTTAGCAGTTCTCTGATGAATTATAAGTTGTTATAGGGTGCGTTCGTTCGGAAACGTAGTATTATAGTTGCACTGCACGTTTGACGAAATCAATGCTCTTACTCTCTTCAACTGCGTTATCCTTTATTTATTGTAATTTAATAAGCTATTCTCCGAATCTGATTATCAAAAATAACGTAAATTAGAAGTTCCTCCGCCTCTAGCATTAGTAAATTAGTAACTAAATTATTTTTTAAATACCCATACTCTAACCTACGAAGTTTTTTATTCGAATGGATATATAAAATTTATTTCAATGAAAACAAGTTGAGTTTTTCAATGACTTAATTTTATTTTATTTATTTATAGTGTTTTCTTTTCTCGAAATAATTTTGTCTTAAGTAACCTAATTCAAATTTTACAACATAAGAAGGCAACATTTTTTCGAGAAAAGAAAACTTCACTAGTTTATGGAATAATACACTCAAAACCAAAGATCAAAGAAAAAAGTTTTCTATATTTTGATGCCGTAAATTTTTCTTCAAATTGCGATATTTTCTCCCGATTGAGTAAACGCTTTCCTTCAAAATGAATAAAGACCACCATAAAATGAAATATGTTTTCTCTAAAAGTAGTAGATATTTCTTACATTCCCTATTTTCTTTTTTTTTTTGATAGCTGCTTTTCTTCAATCCAGACAATTTTTTTCTGAGTGTTTGAAATACATAAATAAATACGGATTTGGTGTTGAACTAGAATTTCTTAGTATTTTGCTAGAGCCCGGAGCTGTGTATCGGATTGACAGTAATTTTACTGAGTTGGCTAACCTCGTCTATTTTCCCGAGTATATGTTATTGCTCCGCATGCGATTGGCAGTCCTACCAAGTGTTCTTCGTGAGACGGGTACAAAATAATGAGTGTATTGAATCTCCATATGAAGCAATTCAGGCGGCAGTTGCCATCTTTGATAAGAACTATGTAGATTAAAATTCTTTAGGTCATCGTGATCCAATATTTTTTAGTTTATAAAAGTCCGGTTTACCTTGAGATATAATCGAATCCTCACACGTACAGTAAAGTTCTCCAGTATTTTTGTGCGTCTCCTATGTAAAGGGGGTCATCTGAATACACTGTGCAACAACCGAAACCAGCCCAGAATTTGTTAAAATTTTGTGAAAGTATACCCTACCTATCCACTAATAAAATATTCGATGGATTTGCGAAAGTTAGATCGAAGTTTTTGTACGTCCCATTAAAATTTTCATTTCCCGGCCTAAGTAGATTCCAAAAAATGATTAAAATATTTGAATGATCGAAATAAAAGGTTAAGGCGTAACAGCAAAGTAATACAGAAAATATTTTCGTAGAACTTTTTAAACCTTATTTTTTTAAACTAATCTGAAGTTCAATGACTAGTCGATTAAGCGTATTCGATTATTTTTCGAAGTAACTTTTGCAATTCGATCAGCCGATTGATCTGATCGATTTAGTCGATTACATGGTGGAAAAACCACAATGTAAATTTGATAGAATATCACATTTTATATGGACTTGGGATCGCTGATTCCGAAAATGGCACCCAAATTTTTTCCATAGCGACTGCATTTTGAGATACAGAGTTGTGAAAGTTTTTCACCCTACATGTGTAAACTTCTTTCAATTTCTTCTAACAAGACTGTATGAATCGAAATTCTAAAAACTGATCTAATTGTATGTGCAATTTCGCAAACTTTAACACTCAAGACGTATACATTTTCTCACTGTTAGAGTGAAATTCTCAAAAATGTAAAAACTTTATTTTTCGATTTATTTTTGGCATTAACTTCTAAGCCAAAAAAGTTAAAAGAAAACATACGAGTATTGTAGGCTGTACTTTTACGAAAAAATACGCACAGATAGATCAAAATATCGATTCCAAAAACAGTGTTAGAAAAAACAGAGAAATTAGGACAAAATAATGAAAAACCCTGTATCTCGAAAACTAGACGTGATAGAAAAATTTGGGGGTTATTACTTTATTTATAAAATTGAAAATATAATTATGTTATGAGAAAATAAAGCTTTAGTTTATATAATTCGAAAAAAACTATAAAAGTTATGATAGTTTAAGAAAAGGTAAACGATTTAAGTTCTATGTATTTCTTATTTGCCGCTTCAATCAACCTCGTGCCAGTTTCCCGACGGAATTATAAAATGTATTATGTTTTAAGACCCTCGTAAAAAAATTACGGAAAAATATTAGGATTTATGTGAACTGGACCGAGTTGCAAATACCTTCAAAAATGTATTGTTTTTATAAACAAAAACCGTTTTTTAAAAAGCTAAAAAAAATTCAACTCGATTGATAAAACAGTTTTAGCTTAGAGGGTCTGCAGAAAAATACTAATCGGAATTATAATAATAGGATTTTCGATAAAAATGGGACGTGAATAGGCTTATTGGCAAAAAAGTGAGAAATTGCCTTTTCATAAGTATGATGGCAGAGTTTTAGCTGAGTTATTAAAATTTTTCGTACACTAATTTTCCGAAAATGATTAAAAAACCAACATAAAAAATCTCATTATAATTATTGCGCTCAAACGAATTTTAAATATTTGTTTGCAGGCTTAAACTGTTATTTCATTTGAAGAGAAATTTTTTGGAAAAATGTCTTCAAATACTATTTTGGAGGTATTTTCCAATCACTCTAACGATTATAATTTTTATAAAAAAAATCATAATTTAATCGTTATTTTTTGATATTTTTCGATAAAAAATAATCGTTAATCTTGGATTTTTATTTTTTCGATCAAGGTCGATTGTTATTTTTTAACTCTAATTTTTTCGTTCAAATTTTACCGATATTTTTTGGATTTCAATTTTTTCGGTATTGGTAGCTAATGGGTTAAAAAAAAAATTCACATAAATTATTTGTTATTAGTAAAATAAAAAAAAAATTATTTTGTAAAAAATAGTACATTTTCATAAGCAAACCCCTATTCTTATTTTGCTTCTTTTTGTTATGGAAACTATGAACAAGTTGTGAACTTTTTAAAAAGTGATTTTATGTTGATTGGAGATGATTGTAGTTTGCAATATTTACTTTTTATATTTTCCAAAATCAGTTCCATAAACAACATCTGCTTCCCGGCTGGGAGAGTTATCACTTTTTTCAGAAAACTAAATGAAATAATATTAAATTTTTAACAAAAAAAAAACCGTAGCTTTCGGAAGAAGATATTTTCGGAAAGACAAGGTTTTTTAAAAGCACTAAACAAACGCCGTCTTTATAGAATTGAATATATAAAATATGGTTTGTATTAATGAAATTAAATTTCTTACTTTTCGTAAATTGATTTGATTATCTCCTCCACAGAGTGCTGGAATTCTTAATTTATTTCTTTAACTTTATTTCTATTATTTTTGTTTTATTCAAATTTATTTTTAGAAACATTTTTCCATATTTGCTGTCGCTACTGGAATGCAAAGAAGTCTCGAAAAGAAATTAGTGGCAATACAACAAAAACCGAACGATTTTTGAATTTATTCCTTCAAATCTGAGATTTTGAAAATATTTTTAATTTGTACCAGGAGATAATTTAAAAAACTGCAATCTTATCTAAAAAGAAAACGGTAATTTTTAGTTAAATCTAGAGAGTATGGCAACACTACCTACCGGAAGAAAAAAAGGAAAACGCAAAATGTTTATTTTGTTTTTAAAGCCTGTAAAAAATATTAACTATTTTAGACTGTTATGCAAATTAGACATACCACAGCAACAAATAGTTAAATAATAAAATTTAATATTTGAAACTAGAAAAAATTAAATAATACATGTATATATGTATATAGAAAAATTACAACACACGCACACTATGTGACAACAGCCATGTGCTAAACCAATGTAAAGCTATGTGACAACACACACACACAGTTACTCAAACAACTGAACGCATGATCTTTGTTTTTTTTTTTTTGATAATATACGTAAAGTTTTCCATGACACGTTTTGTTTATCAAGTTTTTAGAAATATGTATATAGTTTGTTCCATAAAAAAAGCATATAAGTCAATATATCAAACTTTGCATAAAATTTATAAAAATTCAAAAAAATTTCAAATTGTTTAAACAGAATTTTGAGATGATTGGGTATATAGTTTTGTAGCTCATTTAATTTCAGTAAAATAAATCTAAAGTCAAAAGTGGCTAAAAATGCGGATTGATTTTTATACATTTTTTTTTAATTTTGGATTTGAAAACATTTTTGCAAAAAAAGAAACATAATAAATATCAACGGGAAATCCATCCGTTACGTGGAAAATTAAGCAAAAGAACAAAATTAAGAAAAAAAATTGTTAAAAACAGACTAAAATTAATTGAAGTAAAAGACTGCATATCCAAAAGTTTTCTAAAAAATCGGACAACAATTTTTGAAAATTACAAAGTTTGAAATTTTGCTTTACATGCTTTATACTTTAGAATGAACTA
This sequence comes from Anomoia purmunda, assembly GCA_951828415.1. Lineage (NCBI taxonomy): Eukaryota > Metazoa > Arthropoda > Insecta > Diptera > Tephritidae > Anomoia > Anomoia purmunda. Next base: position 44,113,581 of record OX639995.1, read on the forward strand.
AAGTTTTATAAAAAAATTAACAAAGCACATTGCAAATATTGTAAAAAAAATCACCATATTATCAGTTGTTTGAGTCACCGTACCTAATAATAATAATGCATATGTACATAAATATGCAAATACAACAATTAGTAGAAAAAAACGAAAAACCCGCACGGCATTTGCTTAAAAAGTGTTAAGATTTTTAAATAAAATTCATGCAAAAAACAAGAATTAGAAAAAAATGTACAGCGAAATATTCATACTAAGCCCCAAAAAGTGACACTGGCATGCTTTCTACGTGCTCGAATCTTTGTATAATAGCTATCGCTATACATTCTCTTCCACTCCTCCCAAACAAACAACAACAAAATCATTTTTACAATTTAGCAAAAAAAAAAAGAGTAGTGCATGGATTATTTTACGATAAATGCAACTTGCAAAGCTTTCAATAATTTTGTTAACTTTGACGATTTTATTCATATGCCATAAATTACCTAAATATGTATGTACATAGGTAATTTCGTGCTGAAAACAATCAAGCCCGTTTTGTGCTAATACTCGCAGCATGCCAGTTGAACAGAAAGAATGAATGATATTTTTAAGTAATTTTAGACAAGACGAGTACTGAAATGCCAGCAGTATTTACGAAATTTTATTTTTTTTGTTAGTTTAAATTCTGTGTGATGGGTACTAAGAAATGCAGATTATAGATTATAGATTATAGATTATAGATTATGCGTTCGCACATCTTCATAGAAATTCTCTACATTCATACTTTTAAATCGGCACTGCCAATCCGTACCATTCTTTACTTAATTAGCTTCACTAAAATTAATTACAATGCCCAAAAGTGGTTACTCAATACGAACGCACGCTAATAATTATGAAAGTGAATGCCACCCTGATCAAATTAGCCGAAGTTCGGAGGGTCTGAGTTTTATTTTACCGAGGATTAAAGTTGTAACATTTTCGCCAAAATTATTCAAGATTTTTAAAAACTTCTGACGATGTCGTGCACTCCCGGGTTTTTGCCGGTAGGATCTGTATGGGGAACACAATTTTTAGAGCATTATTTACCGTATAGTGCTAACTAAAAATGAATTCGAAATAATTTTACTACAATAAATAAATGAATTTAGGAATTTGTTTATTTTATTTTGGGGAGTATTTTTTTGGCTACTAATTTAACGCCCCGTAAAAAAATTAGACTAGTACTGTCTTTCGCAAAGTTTGGTCAGGGTCATTTGTAGGCTGTTGTTGAGTAATGTCTTTGTAAAATTTGTAAAATTGGTGTTGCAAACATTTTTGTAAAAATCACTCCATTCTTAGACTATTTGACAAGTTTAGCACTTTAGAGGGTGGAATATTTAAATTTTTGTATGGAGTGATAATCGCTCTACAAGATGTCTATATGACTTGTAAATCCAAATAAATGCTCTGGCATTTTGCCAGCCACCCCACAAAACCTACAGTCCGTTTCTTCAGGTAAATCTATCTTTCAAAGATGGTAGCTTAACATACAGTAGTCTGACAGGTAGCCAGTAAGAGTTCATAGACTCTCCTGTCGTTCAGACAGCCTCCGCAAATATTGCCGTTTACTTTTGGTCTTACGATAGCGGGTTGGAAACTGAGACACTTCCCATTTCCTTATTGGTTTTGTGGCGTATCCCTTGGTTGACTCTGGAAAGACTCTACGTGACCGTCAGCCTTTTCGTTGTCTTCAAACCTCTCATGCTTCGGAACCCACCCACCACAACGTTATTTTGTTGTAGGTGGCAAATTGGTTGAGAAGAGTTTTGTAGTCATCCACAAGCATAGATGTCGCTTTAATGCATTCAGCATCTTAAGAATGCATGTATTTTGGTCCAATTTATCCTTATACGAAGACATTCGCGTCCACAAATTTCCATCGCGTAAATCCCCGTTGTTCTTTTGGCAAGATTTTCTGGAACCTTATCACCCATCCTCCTTTTCGTCTGTCACAACTTGTTTTAATCCGGCGACAACTATGTAACTTGAAGTATATTATTGTTGTAACAACACAAAACCACCCCATAAACTTTCGAAGATCGCCAAAGGTTCTTTCCTTGTCCACTTTGGAATTGAAATCGCCAAATGCTCATCCGCTCTTCGGAAGCGAAATCGAGTGGGATATATATAAAAGGAGAAGTCTGTTCCCAAGGGTAAACGAGAATTCTCGTCAGCAGAATCCGACAACGACTTTGTTCTCCTTTACTTAAAATCCGAATATATGGACCATCCTGTGTTTGGATATTCATATGTGTGATCTTTTTGTGTTCTATCCACGGTAACTCTTTTGTAGAGTGGAGTTGTCAGCCTTTGAGTTTCCAAGGACGTAAATCAAATGGGTACACGTGCACCTTTTCAAATTTTTGTTCCAGATATTCGAGACGCATGCACTGAAATCATATCCCTTATTCTGTTTATATGTGATATTTAATGTGAGGTTTCATTTGAATGATTCCCTCTAGGAAAGGAAAATATTCCTCAAAGCTGTACAGCATAGTTTCCAAAGCAGGATGGAAACATTATCTTTCGTTGGGCAGTTAATTTCGTTTTTAACATATGTACAATGTCATAAGTGTCCGCTGTACACGGACTTCATGGAGAAACCTTCCTCCTCACTGTCCATGGAATGCATTGGAAGACGAAAAGAAAGTGGCAAATATAGTGAACAGTCGTGTCGGGTGTATTGTTCCGAATGTAAAATTGAGGAAGAAGGAGGGCCGGTTTCCAAAGACGATTGCCCATTAAGAACTTGCCATATAGACTAATTAGAACCGTTGACAGCCACACTGCAAAACGATAGATATTCTCTTGCACACAGATCTAACCAGCATAGACCAGAATGTGCCAAGATATTTAATCCAAAGATACTCCACGATAATGACTTTAATTGTATCTCCCAAAAAGTAATTTTGGTTGTGTGACCCTTACCGTAGCTCCTTAGTTGTTTTAATTTTTATGAATTATGCAGCAGACTAGAGTGTTGTCTATAATCGGCTTGGGCGTATCGAAATTTCTAAAGTTAAACTGCCCTATACCACCACACTATCAGTACTACTAAATTATTTCTTTCTGAATTTCGCAGTAAAATGTTTTTTGATAACTACACCTAGGAATGACTTAATTTGGATTAGTAAGCAGAAATACACATTTACATTTCACCATAACAGACGGCGTCCTTGCGCATTTAGACCAGTGTCTAAGAAGCGTTAATGTGTTGAACGCGAAATGAGCGTACTGGTGAATTGCTGATCTGTTCAGTGTGAAAACTACGATTATTGCCGGCCTAGCGAGGCATTGCGCGCGGAAGTGAAAGGCAGAACATGTCCGAATGAGCAGGTCTAAATGCACTAAAATTTTGAGTATTTACGTCGAGCAAATGTCATGATTTAAGGCAAATTAAGTCTGGTAATGTAAATTATGCTGACATCTGTTTAGCTTATAAACCTCTCTCTTCCTTTAATACGAATTCGATATTTTTGCATTCTTTGCAAGTGCTATATGTAAATTAAAATATTTTCAAAGCGTAACATACTCGTACATATGTACATCTATCTATGTATAAATGCTTATATGTACATATATAATATAGACATACTTAGTATATATGTATGTAGATAAATAGCTATATACACTCATTTATATTTATTATTGTACGCATACACTAACTTACACAAATATATACATACATATATACCTACATATGTACTTATACACATAAATATAAAATTAAAATAAATACATACATATATTTACACTATTAATTAAGCTATTTTAAAAACAGAAAAAATTACCTCATTCTTTACAATTTTACAATTAAATTACTATTAACCTTAATGGTAAATACTTAGCATGTACTTACATATGTATGTATTTTGAAAAAAGAAAAAACAAAATTAAAAATTATTTAAATACTCATCGCATACAAAGTAAATAGTTGCAAACGCAAATACTATATATTGTAATGTATTGTAATTACAAAAAAAATGGAATAATGTACTTGCGTTGTTAAAGACATATTGTATTGAAATTAAATACGCATGCAATAAAGAAGTATATATATATAATATACATGTAAATGTATGTATGATAAAGTTATACAATGTTTAGCTAAAAAACTTGTAAATATTTAAAAAGTTATTATGTGTTTCATGTGTATATGAGTACATACATATAAATTATATAAATACTCCTGCGGACGGACACATGGTCGTAGTTAATTCCAGGGATATAACAGTTATAATTCATATCGCAAAAACGTCGTAAAAATAAATATTTTTTGTTTCGCTAATAAGAGTTATATCCCAATATTTATTTTTAACGTTACCTCATAACTGTTATGCAGGAGACATATTTTTTCTGTTGGCAATAAGAGCTATTTTCCAAAGCGTCATTTTTACGTTGCTGATTTCTACTATATAGGATTAATATTTTTTCTGTAACCAATAAAAGTTATTTCCCAACATTTAATTTTTATCCAGCCTTTATCCAGCCTGATATGTGTTATACAAGAGAAATATATTTTTTCTGTTGTCAGTACGAGTTATTTTCTAACGTTTGTTTGCCTAATAAATGCTATTTAGGAGAAACATTTTAGATGGATGTGGATAAGAACAAAAAGATGTTGAAAATTAAAGTGAACATGAATATAAAGATAAAAGCAAAGATAAAGTGAAAGATGAGGATGAAATAATTCTTATCAAACGACATAAAAATAAACTTTAAACTTAACTCTTATTGGCAATGGAAAAAATATTTTTCTTTAAATTGCAGACATCGAGAAACGTTTTTAAATTGCAAATTTGAAATAACAGTTATTTTTGAGCTCTGATTATTTAATGGCGCCCAAATTCTCCGCGGGAAGTTATGAAATATTTAGTATGCCACGTAAACTATATATATTCCTTTTCTATACGATACCCCTTGTGCAAAGAGATTATGTAACTCGTAAAAGTTGCCGACAACACAATTTGGAAAATTCCTAATCACAGCTGTAGACAAACGATTTATTTTTGCGGCATAGATCAGGGCAAATTGTTGGCAGTAGGTAGAACCAAACTATCCCTGATTTATGGCATTAATCATTTATTTATTTGGATGTTATTTGAAAAATCAACAATTAAAGCGGTAGCAGTTATAGCTGCTATTTCGGAGATCACCACATCTCCTCATCAGACTTTTTCTTTCTAGACTTCAGGGCGAGCTAAAAAAAAAAAACAAAACAGGAACACGAAGCAGTAATTTTCATTTTCAAAATTCCCACAGCTTGTTCTCTACTATCTTCAAAAAGTAAACCAGATACAGTATTAGATGATGCTGTGACCTCAGTTTAGGTAAACTAATTATATCCTCCGGCTTCAGTGCCACATATTGTCGTATTTAATACGTGCTTTGAATTTGGTTTAACTTGGATAGTAAATACAACTTTTAGAGAGAACTTGGCTCCAGCGCCACCTATCGGAATTTTGTTACGTGCATAATATACACCATTGCAAGCATATCCTATGATTTTGAGCTCAAGAGTCAGTAATTTTCGAGTTTATAATATATATACGACGTTTTTATAAATAAGAAGATTATATGTAAAAATGAATACAAATCTATTAAGGATTAAAAAAATTCTTCAAAAGTAGTAAATATTTCTTTAACGGGTGTTCATTCCCTCTTCTTCTTCTTTTCATAGTTGTTTTTCTTCAATACGGAAAATTTTTTTTAAGTGTAGCAGGAGATATAAACAATTATGCAAAAAACACCTTACACGTACAGTGCACAACAAAACGATAACACAACCATCTATTCACAAGATCTGACTACTTATTTTTCTTTATTCAATTTTAATTTTTGTTTTTTTTTTTTGTAAAAATATAGTTTAATCTACAACAAACACCGGGTAAATCCAAGTCTCAAACGTTGTTCAAAATGGGTAAAAAAAATTGAACAAACTTTTCACAAGTGTTACAAATTTTTAATTTGAATTTTTAGAAAAAAAACAGGGTATGCTGTTTTATAGCCAAATAAATTTAAGTATAATAAAGTGCAAAATTGGAAGTGACTACAAATTACTGTTGATTTTTGGGAATTTTTTTTTCCTGACGCTCTTCCGCAAATTCGCCCTATAACGCATGATTGAATTTTTTTTATGTGAAAAAACCGCGCAACACCGTCAGTAAAAAAATTATAAAATATCCACGTAGATTTATAGTCACTTGAAACATGTACCCTATCATTAAAAAGGCATATCGAAATTTTTCCTAAAAGTTCGAATTAAAACTTTTAAATTCTGTGTAAAGTTTGTGAAATTTTTCCTCCCATTTGAACAAAGTTTGAAACTTGAATCTAACCGGCGTTTATTTTAGAATGAACTATGTTTTTATAAAAAATAGTTAATATTTAATAAAGTAAAAAGAGAATAGTCAATTGTGAATTTTTTATATTGTGTACTGTATGTATTATATAAATATTTATGTGTGTATGTACTTTTATACGCATGTTTAGTAAATACACTAACATATAAAATAATTAATAAACTAAACGATTTTTAAAGCGCAACATTTCAGTTTCGCTTGCGATATGGATTCTGTATCGGAAAGCGCTAAGAAACTTTACACTCTCGCGAAAATAAATAGCCATTGCACTATGTTAAACATACATACATAATTACTTATAGTATATAAATTAAATGAATATTAATTACAGAAATAATACATACATATATACATGAATTACAGCTATATTTCGAATGGCTTATGTACAATAAAGACAAAAATTAACAACTTCGAATTTTTCACAAAATCAATGGATCTTGTAATTTGTTTCGTTTTTTAGCTTTGATTCAAGCAAACATTAAACATTTGTACATAACTGCACATAAAATGTACAAAACAAAAATATTTTAAAATAATAAAACAACAAAAATTATGTAAAAAAATTCGACTTTCGAATATGACTTTTTAATATTGCAAAAACGGTGCGCTCGCGCACATTCCATTTAAAACTAAAAAAAAACAAAGTTCAAGAACAATTTGCAATTATTGGATTGGCAAAAACAAAACCAATTAACAGCTTACAAAATGTTTAAATGTATAAAAATAAAAGCAGTATATGCGCAAAATTTTAGTGAAAATAATAAAAGCGAATGAGGATGCAAATAAAAATTAAGATTTAAGATTTTTAGTGAAGTTAAAGAGCTCGAAATTAGTAAATAGTTGCGAAAAAGAAAAACAAATTCTATAAAAATTACACACTATGGTAAATAATATATTTCAATGGGCGTTATATATACTACATATACATTTTAGGATACAATATATGCAATATATACAAACAAAGCCATATGCTATAGTTATAAATAAATTTAAAAATCATAAGTACACACCCACTTTACACACACGACGCAAATACATACATATATACAAAATGTAAATACATAAAAGGTATTTACATAAATAAAATGTGTGGGTTTTTGAAGTAAAAAAGTGGTCATAGTTAAATTCTCACACGACCAATACACAGCAGCTACATAAATAATACATGCAATGATAAAAAAAGTGTTCTTGAACAAAAAATTAACTGCATAGCTAAAAAAAGAGAAAACCACTTGCATACATAAATACAATAAAATTATAAAAAAAAAACACAAACAAACTGAAATAACTATAACTAAAGCAAATGGATTTAAAACATTTTTAAGCTGTACATTGAATGCAAATAGTAGTTTTCAAAACAAAACAAAAAAAAAAAACCAAAACCACAAATAATAATAATAAACGAAAGACATGAAACAAAATTAAAAAAAAAAAACTTCAAATCAAAATAACTACCACCAAACCGATCTCCCCTTTAAAAATTAGTCCCAACGGAGTTAAACTTCGAAGCTAGCAAGAAAAAAAAAACCACACACTTCCTTGAGTGCTGGATTCTGTTGATTAACTACAGTGAAAAAATTGAAAATAGACCGCTACTTTGTGTCCCGCAGAGTAATTTAAATTCTCCCTCAAAGCTTATTCGATCAAATCCCGAAATCCAAATACTTCAAATATCAAAAAAAAAAAAAAAATTTATTATAGCAACAATTTGTTTTTGTATTTAGCTCACAGGCAATAACCTAAACGAAAATACACAATAAAACCAGCAGTAAAAATATAAATATATATCTTATAAAATACAACAATAATTTCTCTAAACAATAACCACACCAATTAAGTATTTAAATTACCACAAAAACTACCTAGAGGCATGTTAGAATCAATTTAAAAACGAAAAAAAATTTTAGAAAATTATTTTATGCAAGAACAAAGTTTATAACAACGCGAATAACCAATAACAACAATTTGCTAAATCGCTTACATACAACAACAACAATACAACTAACTACATACATACTACTTTGATTTGCAATAAAATTGTCAGATTCGTTGGATATTCATATTAACTTTTTGCATAAGCTCATAGACGAGTACATTATATACATACTACATGCATACATTAAAACATAAATAACCAATACATGGATAACTAATAATATTTACTTATACACAACAAAAAAAAGTATGTACTACATGCCAATATACACATATATACATATATATATATAGTACTATGTATTTGAATATTGAAATAATATTTACTTACATTTAAAACCGATCCCCCCCAAAAGAAAAAAAGAGCAAGTGCATACAGAAATAAACCGAAATTAACCAGAATTTTAAAAAGAAAACGAAAACACTAAACATCATGAAAATAAAGCAAAAAATAAAACAACTTCAAATATATGAGTTTTTCTTTTAACTTTTTTTAAAAAGACCAGACACACTAGAGTTAGGAATGCTAATTCGTTTTAGTGATCATTGAGTCTAGTACGAATTTCTTAAAATAACTGTGACATTTAGTTTATTTAGTTTTTCATTTATGCATTAATATTATGGCTAAAATAACGGACTACTTCCACAATTCAAACACCAAATAAGAATTAGTACATATTTTATAAGTAATTCATTTACATATACATATGTATCAGACCCCGATGCACTATATATTTGAGTTACGCCATACCAAGAAGACGTGAGCGATACCTAGGCTCTCAAAGCCTTGGGAAGGACCTCGTACGCTCGCTACCACCAGCCATAATCTTAGACTTTCTAAAGGCGCTGGGATTGGACGAAGTACTTAAAGGAGTGTGTGATCTTTTAGGTCGAATCCTCTATAATATATCTATCTATCGATCTATTCACCTATACAGTCGAACTTCCATATAGCGAATCTCAAGGGGACAAAAATAAACTTCGTTATAAAGGGTGGTTAAATTTTAAGGGCCGATGTTGATTTTGAATAAAACACAAATTATTTTGGAAACTATTATAATTTCTTTTCATTATGATAATATGGTATGGTTCAATTATGTATGGAACAAAATATCGGCCAAATGTCCGCCGCGACCTTGGCGGCACACCTCCATCCGATGGTCCAAATTTTCGATAACGCTGAGGCATAATTTAGGTTCCATGCCGTTAATGTGCCGTATTATCTCATCTTTTAGCTCTTGAATTGTTGCTGGCTTATCGACGTACACCTTTTATTTCAAATAACCCCAAAGAAAGTAGTCCAACGGTGTCAAATCACATGATCTTGGTGGTCAATTGCCATTGCCACTACGTGAGATAACACGGCCATTGAATTTGTCGCGCAAAAGAGCCATTGTTTCGTTGGCTGTGTGGCAAGTGGCACCATCCTGTTGGAACCACATATCGTCCACATCCATATGTTCCAATTCGGGCTATGAAAAGTTCGTTATCATCTCACGATAGCGAACACCATTCACAGTAACTGCCTGACCGGCCTCATTTTGGAAAAAATACTGCCCGATGATGCCGCCAGCCCATAAACCGCACCAAACAGTCACTCTTTGTGGGTGCATTGGTTTTTCGACAATCACTCTTGGATTATCATTCGCCCAAATGCGGCAATTCTGCTTATTGACGAATCCACTGAGGTGGAAATGTGCCTCATCACATGAAAATGATATGCACGATATGCATTTTGATTTGAACGCCCATTTTCATAATAAGCCTGTATAACTTTAACACGTTGCTCGATTGTGTATCTTTCGATGTTCAAATTGAGTTAGTCTGAAATTGAGAAATGTCAAATGAAATGCAGAAAAAAAATTGACGTTTAGGTGTGGTTCACATTCAACATCGGCCCTTAAAATTTAACCACCCTTTATATATAGGAAACTCGTCAAAAAGAAATGTTTGAAAAGGTTGTGTTTATTTATACAGTTTTATCAAACAATAATTTTTATGATCATAAAGCCACCAAACTTCTTCCGGGATCGAACCCAAGACATCCACGGCGAACTCGTATTCGTCCTTCGTAAGGTAGCGCCTTAACTACTTGCACTAAGTGAGCCGTGTACATACACAGTTTTATTTAAAATAATTGGTGAATTTTTAGTTGGGTTTGACTTTTCTGTATTTCTTTCATCCCAGCAAACATGCGCGGTCGCATTCATACTTTGCCTAAACTTTTATTGGCATCAAGTAAATTTATTAACACAACAAGAGGCTTATTTTCGTATATAATATTCAGTAAAATCTGCTTTCTGTAGTGTTGTGTTAGGTTAAGGATAATAGCATGGCCGAACTCGCGGAATTGCCTAAGTTGACCGACTACGTGCTTCCGACCGGCTCGACCGAAACCAAATTCATGTCCCAGCTGCCCGAAAAGGAGGAGTGGAGATTGGATACAGTTAGGAAAAGTGGCAGACGGCAGAGTTAATGGAGGGGTATTTTCTGAACAACTGGGCATAACTTTCAGCTTCCGTCTACCTGATTACTGAAAAACAGGCGGAGCTTATGACAATCTTGAAGGCCGCATCACTGGTACCGTGTGATATGATTCCCGGTGATGAAATCTATATTTTCACCGACAGCCCGGCGGCTATTACATTCCTCAGGAAAACGTCGCTAACTAAAAGGGTAGCTGTGGAAATGCCGCTGATCTTTTAGCGAGATCGCTGAGACATTCTTTATACACATCGTGTGTGGGTTCCGGTCACTGCGACATACAGGGCAACTGCGAAGCCGATCAGCTTGCTCGTAAGGGCACGACTTTGCTGGATAGTGATATTAATGATTCACCTCGCATCACTCTGTAGACATGCAAGCTATTGATACATAAGCCTAGGTGTGTCCCTCTAGGGACAATTGTCAGTAATTCTTAGGCCATGTTTGGAGGAAAATAAGCAAGCTCTATATATTTTTCAATTTATCTTTGACGTTCTCAACGAAAAGTATAATTTTTCCTTTTTGAGAACTGAACTTTTTGTCCAGCGCTTTAAAAGCCATTTTAAGTCAATTTCGCCTGCCATCTACGCTTTTTTCTTATAATCCACATTCTGAGATTGTATGCCCTTGATTTCCTAATAACAAGTAATTTAAGTTTCTCCGACCTACATATATTACAAGCCACTATGACGGTTTTTTCTTGCTATTTTTCCACCAAATCATTTGACATGAAGAATGCACCGAATTCTTTTGCGTTTAAAACTCAATTGCTTACCGTCTGTCTTTATGAAAAACTTTGCTTTGTTTTTCACAATTGTCGAAAGAGTGTTTAAAGGAATTCCCAACTGCACGGCAATTTATTTTTCTGTCATTTATGCCCTTTTCAACTTCATTGATTATAAAAAGTTTTTGCTCCAGCGAAATGCAATTACACCTCAATATTTTGCTTACTATCAGCCTGTATATCATTTGGCAACTGAGAAGTGATGCAAAAATTACTAGTGACGGCATTCTGTTTATTAATTTTTATCATCAAATTTTTCCTTCGAGACTTCCCGTAAATACATTTTTGCCTTGGAGTTATGGGAGTAGAAAAAAGTTTAGTATAGAAAAATTCGTTATAAGAGAATTCGGTACAAGGAGAGAGAAACATACAAACATTGAATGAAATTGCAGAGTCTAGAAAACTTCGTTAAACAGAAGATCGCAATTGAGATGACTATGAAACCTCTAACACAAATCATTTTTGTTCTTTAAGAGCAAACAAAAAATCCTCCAAATATCCGATAAAAAATTGATTTTTTGTATAAATGCAATTCTTATGGCTATAGAAATCGTTTCTAAATTTCTATGTAAATCAAGTCAAGTGTAAGTCTTGCGTAGTCGGGTCATAAAGCCTAAAAGCGTTCAACAGAAAGTCGAACATCGAAAATGAATCGATCTGACATAAAAAGTATCGTATTTTGCTCGCGTACATTGAAATAAAATCGATTCCAGAAAATGTGTGCAGCCCAACTGATAACCAAAAGCTTCCGTCTGTTGTTTATCATGGATAATTTGAAAAAAAATATTTTCAAAGGTAATATGCACATTAAATGACTTCGCAGAAATAAAATAGTAAAAAAAAATAAAAAAATTGGCTAAGTATTACTTCTCGTGATGTGCGCGAAAATACGCAGTTAACATATGAAAAATGCTAAATAATATGCTCAGCGGTCCACATGTCATGATCATGCATGCTCTAAATGCGTATGCACAGTGGGCGACAAAATTACACATATGGACATTTTACATTTAATTATTTTTATTTTTTTTTTTCAAATATTCACAATGTTTTTCATTTTAAGTATTTTTGGTAGTTGTGGTTGTGTTGGTAGTTTTGTAAAAAATTAAGTGCATATAGCAACAAAAACACATGCATTTAAAATTCAAACTTTGTACAAAAGCTTTAAAGTCTAAAATATATTCTTAATAAATTTTTAGAATTATGAAAAAAGGATTATTTTTAACTTTTCGCAACAGATATCGCTTATCTGAGTCGGTAAAAATCTTGCTGTGGGAAGCTTTGGGCTTGTTTTCCACTTGCTTGTTGGTTTTGAAGCGCTTAATTATATCGTGAACAGTATAATGACTTCTGTCGATAATTTCAGCAATTTCACCCATCGATTTTCCATCGTTGGAATGCTTGATTCAATACTTGTTTGGCCTCTTTGCCTAGACATTTTTTAATCACAAACCGTAATTCTAACTATGTATAGCATTTTCATTTTAAATTAAACCTTTTTAAATCTAAATGAAACTATTTTTAAACTAAACGAACCCTTTTTCAAATTAAACGAAACTATTTTCATATTTAATGAAACTATTTTCAAATTAAACGAAACTATTTGCAAAATAAGTAAAACTCTTTTCAAAATAAATGAAACTTTATTCCAAAGAAATGAAACTTTATTCAATTTAAATTAAACCATTTCCAAATTAAACTTACAAAGAATTCAGAGAAAAAAAATTCCTTACAGAAGCAACCAACAACAATAGGCAACAGCGAGTTCACTGTACGGACCAAGGCACATTGAAACATTGAAGAGGTAATAAGAGGTAATTCAAAGCAAAAAACCAAATCCCAATGACAGCGAATGCACAGTAAGGGGTTACAAATGGTTCAAAGAAAAAGCATAACCAAATGATATTCTGATCTTTTGCTGTTGTTGCTTCCGACAGATGGCACAACGCCGAAACCGGTTTGTCTTAAAACCAAATTTGACAAGGGATGGCGAAAATTCGTTCCAAAATACGTCATAACCAAATGGTTCATTAAATATATAACAATGGTTTAATTTAATTTGGAAATGGTTTAATTTTATTAGAATAAAGTTGCATTTATTTTGAAAAGAGTTTTACTTATTTTGCAAATAGTTTCGTTCAATTTGAAAATAGTTTCGTTTAATTTGAAAAAGGTTTAATTTAAAATGAAAATGCTATATATATTTAAAAAAAACCATCCGGGGAATTCCCGTTAGTCAGTTAAACACTCTACTTGAAGTTGGTTGCAATTCTTCGACAGACTTGCATTTATTTAGAGGATAGTTATTGATATTGAACAAATATTTTATCTTTTTTTTAATTGCTTTGGTTGGAATATTTTTAGGAAGTAAAATTTTTTTCTACGGTGACCAACTTTGGCTTGGAGCCACTATACATACGTGAGCTGGACTGGATTTGAAAACACCTTCGAAAATTAAATTATTATGGTTGCCTTCAGATTTTTTTAAAAAAATTTTTATCCAAACCTTTCAAGCTTAACGGGTTTATTTTCTGAGGTTCTTTTTTTGGAAAACATATTTTTAAAAACTTTTTTTATTTATAAAAATTCTAAATCCTAATATTTTTTCGAAATATTTCGCGGGGTCTTAAAACATAATAATTTTTATAATTTCGCGGGAAAAAACGTAACTTTTTTGGTAATTTAAAAATGTGTATGTTTGCAGTTGCGTCCTATAGGATTCGGCCGATTACAAGTAAATTTGGCACACCGATTGCAAACTTTAAAAGAATGGGTATAGGGTAAAAATAATTTCGATATATGTATAAAAAGGGAGTGACATATTTCACACAAACTGAATTTTTCATTCTGTATGTCTCTGGAAGTATTTATGATGGAGTAGTGGAAGCTGATATGGAGAAAAATGGAGAAAAGGAGGAGTTATTTCGAAAGGAGGCTTGGCCCTTCCCATGCAAACTTAATTTCCCACACTGCATTTCTGTAACTGTGGTAGAATACAAGAAATCGAAATGTAGATCAATAAAATCAATCAATCCCATACTCATGGAAAAAAGGTGTTATTTCGGAAGAAGGCGTGGTTCTTCCCATACAGGTGGGGATTACACACTGCTTATCTCTGTAAGTATTTGAGATAGGGTACAAGAAAGTGCAAATTTATGTTATCAATGCTGCACTAATAGATAAAAATGGGAACTAAACGGGAAGGAGACATGGAAGCTTCCCATTAAATTGCGTCTCGTTATTTTTGTAAAAATTGACTCGAAATACATTGTGAATAATGCGAAAAACTCACTTTTATCGCCCACTGCATTTAAGAGACATTGTAACCATTCCCCTAACGCCAGCTTGGCTTTCGTTGTATACCACTCGAGAGCCACTCTGACCGTCCGACCCACTGTCCAATTGTTAGTTAGTCCACTTTCCTCCAATGTTTATTAATTAATCTTAAATATCATAATTTTTTGTTATCACTTAACAGCAGTGACAACAGTGATTTTTTCACTTGGATTGGGGATTTGAATACATACATACTATGCACTTACTATGTACTACATATTTGAACAACAATAATAAACGTATTAAAAATAAAGCCAAGCGCCAAAAGGAATGGCATGCGGTATTACTGCGTAGCGTGTTGATAATAGAAATCCAAATCAGAGGCTAACAAAGTACGCCACAATCTCTAGCACTAAAAGCGTAAAGTTTGTCGCATATGGTGGTGGGGTTTGAGGGGTTGTCGAGGCAATACGTTGGCGCGCGCAAATCAGAATGCAGAACGTAACGACTTAACGCCAGTAATATTTATTTAATATTAAAAGTGTCGGCGTCGTCATCAACCGCCAGCCTCTGGCCGGCCACCAATCTAACAGCTAGAATATCTCTACGAACAACCAAGACTGAAGTGAGCGAACGCTTGTCTTTGCTTTCTACATACAAAAAAAAAAAACACACACACACAAAAAACAAAAACAACACAGCACCATCAGCTCGCCATAAACCGCGCTAACCGGGCCTGTCTGTATGCCCGTTTCATTTGATTGCCTCCTGCTTACGTATTTGCTAAACGCTGACTTGCGAATGCCTTAACGCCGGCAGCCTATCGTTTACTCGCTAGCCGGGCCTGCCTGCCCATCTGGTGTAAACGGCGGCAACGTATAAAAACATGTTCAGTGCCCAAGAAATTTGTCATTCACTAGCAAGAGGCAAGCCCAAGCAGCTGAGCGTTAGCGGGAAGAAGAACAAGAACTCACTTTTAAAAACGGCAAGCAAAGAGGAGTGCATCTACGCGCGCACACATACACACACACACGCACACATCCATCCATAAACGTGACAGCGCAAAAGCGGAAAATCACGCGAATCGAACTACAAATTTTTAAAATCAGTTGCTGACAGACTGGCAGTGAACACGGTGATAAAAAATTTGCGAAAATAACACAAAGTGATTTAGATTTTTTCTGTGTAAACATTTTTAGTGTTTTGCGTGTTTCGTTAAATTTCGATAAATTCAATTCCATTAAAAATGTCTTTTACACGCGAACAACTGGAATCGGCTACGGGCGAGAAGCTGTCCAAGTCGGACACAATCAAGTTGCGGAATAAACATATTGGGTAAGGATGACAAATCATATGTTTATAATTTAATTTTAATACAGGATAATTTTTTTTGAACTTATTTTCGAAAAGTTATGTGAATTCTTAAGAAGTGAGTTAAATTAGTGACATGCATGTTTGAATTTAATTACACTAAGTGTTTCAAAAAGGAGTTATATTTTTTAGCAAAAAAAAATTATTTAAATAAACTTAGCCAAATTAACATATTTTGATTATGCGAAAGTTAATTTAAAAAAAAATTGTTTTTTCTTTGTTTATTAATATAGCGTCCGCAAATTTTTTTCTTTTATAAATATAAAGCTGAAGTACATTAATCATGAAAAACATAAGCGACATTTTTATTTTATTTTTGGTTTGTTTCGGAAATGCATAATCAAATGTACATTGATGTTAATTTTTTATTTTGCTTAGACTACGGTAGATAATACAAAACTAAAAGTATTAAAAGATTTTTTTTTCATGGAAGAAAACCGAGACATCTTCGTCAAGAAAAATTCTCAAAAATCATCAACTACTCCGCTAAAATCGTGGCTATTAGATACTTGCACTTTGAAAATTTACTTGCACTTTTTTTTAAGTTTGTAATTTTGATGAAAATTTGTTAAATTATTTTAAATTTTTGCAAAGTTTAAAGCTTGTGTTTATATGGTTTTTGTTAGAGAATGAACTGTATTTGCATTGAAAAGTAGCGAAAATTAAATAAAAAAAATTGTAATTGTAAATTAGCGAAAATTAAATAAGTAAAAAAAAATTAGAGAAAATTTTTTAATATGTGGTGCTTTTATAATTTTGCAACGGAGTGTATAATGTTAAAAAATTAATATATATGTATATAGTGGGACAAAAATATACTTAAATATCGGCCAAAATTATTCAAAACTCCTATGCATTTCCAAGGTATTGTTTGTGAAGTTCAAAACTCTTTAATTTATGTGCTGAAAAGGAAAAATAATTTGGATTCGGTTAAAAAAGTTAAGCAGTAAAAATGAAAGTATGTGCTTTTAGGTTTAGTTAGGCTTCTTCTCTATTTTATATAAAGTTGTCTAGATTTAATTAATTCAGCATTTCAGTCTAGCAATTTGTGTTAAAACGGGTATTTTAAAATGACTCAAAAATGAGAGTTGCTTCTTTTAATAATTTATAAAAAAAAAATGTTTAATGTATATACGATTAAAGCCGAATTGTACAGAAAATTCAATAACAAATAGTGCCATTTAAAATTTAGAAAACAGCTCTTTTAATATGCAATGCTAATTTTAATGTTAATGTAGGATATCATAACATTTTTTTTTTTGGATATTTTAAGGAATATATTTGCTTTTTATTTACTGTGTACTTTGACGCTCTTAGTATAAAGATTTTGTCTGAGTAGACCTCTAGTAAAATTCTTCGAAGAACAATTCTTTAGTACTCTAACTACTTTCGAAATTTCTTTTTTGAAAAGTTTCTTGAAGTAAGAGCCCAAACGTCACTGTTAAGTAGGGGCTATTTAATTAATGGGTTAAAATGTTGTTATCAAATATCCACAGTGAAAAAAGGAATCTACGATCATTGTTGTGCTATTTGTTGGTTATGGAAAAAATAGTTAACAAATAACAGTAAATAAATAATTCTAATTTTACTTAAATAAATAATCAATTATTAGATTGTTCTCATTTATATTTTCGTTGAAATACATATATAAAATTTTCCACATTTATTTAAACGCAAACCTTCTTATATAAGGTGCACAATTTTTAAAACAAACTTCTGATATCTACATTTTTATACGTTCTAAATTTCACTTAGTATTTGCATATGACTATAAAAGGCAAATGAAATACTTAAATTATTTTATGTGTTTGTATAATTTAGTGCTCTTTTACTATCTAAATATTGTATAAGTATTTTTCAAGATTAGTTCCATTAGTAATAAATCTCTGTTCAAACGAAAATCTCTGTGGAAAAAAATACTTTTATTTTACTTATAATTATCATCCAAGCTAGCCGAGAAATGCACAATGGGATTAAAATTTACGTTTCAGTCAAAAGCAAACTCGATAGAGCGGGCGTATAGACAAATCGCTTTCAGCGCTACTAGAATGCCCTCTAGAAAATAGTCTTAAGATGGTTTCGATGCCACTTATGGGAATAAGCGGGGAGAAAATCGGCAGACATTCAAGCATGTAGAATAGTAAAAGAGTTTTTTGTATCCAATTACACGGTGCAACAAACGAAACCAGCCGCGACTTTGTTATTATTTTATGCAAGTGCACCGACCTATGCAGTAATTAAACACTCGATGAGTTTTCAAAAGTTAGTATGGCTTACCAAATTTTTCATTTCCCAAACTAAGTTGTTTTCAAAAAGTACAAAATTTTTTAAATAAATATCTCAGCGAATAGAATAATACAGTAAAGTTTTTACGGGAAACATTTTCGTAGAACATTTCAACCTTACTAACTAAAAGTTTCGTTTTGAACCTTACTTTGAGAAACCCCTTGAAGTATTTTACATTTATGTTCTCCTTCATTAACATTAACATTGCAAGTTAACAGAACTGTTACGAGTTCTAATTTTTACTATTTGTATTTTATTTTATATAGAATTAGGCTTTGATTGCACATAGATTTTGTCTGAGACAAAACCTTAGTGAAATTATTGGGCGACGAATTCTCTACAACATTTAACCCTCAAACAAATTTCCAAGTTTCTTTTTGATCTTGCAGTAAGGGTCTACACGACACTTTTAAGTGGGAGTTAATGGGTTAAAATGTTCCACAAAAATACATATTTTCCGTTAAATTTTACTGCATATGTCTTAATCGCTCAATTTGCTTAGTCATATATTTTAACCATTTAATCGACTTTTTTAAAAATCCCTTGGGCCGAGACCTGAAAACTTTAGTAGGCCACAAAAAAAAAAAAAAAAAAAAATTGGGTGCAACTCAATTCATTCAGGTATGTCAAAAAACACAATAGGCGACATTAGCTAATTCATAAAAAAAAAATTAAAATACTTAGACTGCTTAGGCTACGATAGATAACTTCATTGTACACAAACAGTGCAATAAAATGACACTCCTATGCGCTAATTGCCTCCTGAACAGCTAGTTACGAAGCTTTGCAACCTACCATTAATTTAAATATTACCTCCTACTCATTTTAGCCACGCGTGTAAGTCGCATATGAATTTTAATTTCCTTTTAATGAAAATCTCCTTCTATGATTTGGGGGTTTGTAGAAAGCAGAAAGCTTAAAAGATTACGCAAACAATGCTAAGAAATTTTTTTTTATATTCAAGTGCATACATATCTACATACTTTTGCATTGCTTGCATTCTCACTTTGTTGGATTTGCACTTTATGCGACCTATACGTGACCAAGGTTGTTGTTACCTTGGCGAGATTTCATTATCAAGGTCATGTGTGGCGCCAAAAGTACTCGTATTACGCCAAGTGTGCAAACACTCACATCCTACGTCCAAAGCATCCTACTCAACAAACAATATGCAAATAAAATAAGTATGTATGTAAGCTGGAAAATTGCAAACAAAATAAAAATTGTTTAAAGCTTTCACCACCCATTCGGCGCCTGCGTCTATAAATTTTCACTTCTCAAATGCCTTCGCCGATTGCTTCTATTGTAGTCCTGCTTAGGTAGTTGCATATGTACACCGAAAAAATAAAAGAACTTAAAGAAATGTTCCTTATTTTTAGTGTAATTTTTTCTTCAAATTACCATATTTTCTCCCGATTGAGTAAAAAAGGCTTCTTTAAAATTAATTTTCTCTGAAAGTAGCAAATATTTCTAAAGCGAAATTTCATTCCCATTTTTCTCTCTTTCGTTAGCTATTTTTCTTCAATTCAGATAATTTTTTTTGAGTATATGTATTCAAATATATAGATTAGTATTTACAACTTATATGCCAAAGGTACCGGCTTTCAAACGCTAGTATTTATATTACAAAAATATTTTTTTTCATAAATTCGTTCAAGGTAGAAAAATTCATTGGTTTAATACAAACTAATTGCTACTGGATTCAGGAACATACCCAGTCCCTATATGATGAAATTTACATCACTTTTGTATTTAAAACAAGTCGCTGCGAGACTGCTTAGCATTTGTGCCAATTCTTATCTAATTTCCGCAGGGTCATTGTACAAACAATTTAGTGGCAATTAATATTATCTATTGTACTTCATAACAGCAATTTATTTGACTTTCATAGCGAAACAGCATTTAGAAAGTCAATGGATTAGAGATAAGTAAATAAATATTCATAGCAAGGTGTCTGACCGAAAAAGTGTGGCATTTGAAAAACAAACCAAAGAACTTGGCATGTTTTAGAACTTCTAATGAAGCATTGTGACTTTATAAAGTTAGAATTATTCGTGATCGATTTGAAAATTATGTACTTCCAACTAATATGACAGAGCACATGACAGCTCCAAGGAGTTTAAAACTACTTAATTTGTATTTTATCTTTTAAACATTTGGCAATTCTCGTATATTTACGAAATTAAAATTTTCTAAACATCTTTCGTTTTGCACCAGATTTGTAGTATTTCATTTTACTTCTTAGTTAAATTATGTTTGTAAAGAGCTTTATTTAACGTGCTTTTCCGGGCAACCGAATTGTAATATTTCATCAATATTATTAATTTAGTTTAATTTTTCAAAAATATTTTCAGATTTCATTTCGTTTTTTCGTTTAATTTAACTTTTTAAACTCGTATTTTAGTAGCGATTCAGTTAACTTATTATATAAATTTAGTTAACCCTTTTAAACAGGTGATAGATAATCCTGTTCAGAATTATTTTCAAATTTCAGATTTCTGAAATCTCTTTCTTCTCAAAAATATGCTGTAATATTTGCTAAAACATTTTAAAATTGAAACTTTCTTAAACCTCTTTCGGTTTGACAGCAATATAGTAATATTTAATTTTACCTATTAATTTAGCTTTTTAAAAAGGTGACAACCTTTTTCAAAATTATTTTCAAACCTTAGCTTTTTTAAACCTCTTTCTTTTGAAATCCACGATCCAGTTTTTAATTTTCCCTTTTAATTTAATTGCCACTTTTAAACAGGTGGCAACCCTCTTAAAAATATTTTTAAATTTAAATTTTTTTCAATCTCTTCTAGTTAACAGTATTTTAGTAGCATTTCAGTTAATTTCTTAACAAAATTTAATTAAGCCTTTTAAACAGTTGGCAACCTTTTTCACAAATGTTATCAAATTTAAGATTTCGTAACCCTCCTTATTTTAAAACTCGTGCGGTAATATTGAATTTTACTTATTATTTCAATTTCATTTACATTTTTAAACAGATGACAATCCCCTAAAAAATATTTTCCAATTTTACATAGGTGGCAACGCTCTTCAGAATTTCTTTCGAAATACAGGAATATTTAATTTTGCTTATTGATGTAACTTAATTTTCTATTTATATGTAAAATTTTTGCCAAATCCAATTAGCTGTTTCGGAAATAACTTATTGCCCTATATAATAAATATAAGTTTTTTCCCGATTTCCTATCACCTTTGCCGCTTTATTTCGTTACAAATAAACAATATCTTACTAATAATAAAAAATCATAAACAAATACCTCGAAGTGTCAGCGGAAAAGGGTGGCCCACACTTAGCACCTTTCAAATAGTGCAAACAATAGCTTATCAGTTATACTCGTGTCGGCCGATCACTTGCTGGCGATCGTCATTAGCATAACGGAACAGATCGTGAACTCGTGAAAAGGCAAGAAAAACATGAAATTGCGCCGCCGCTGTAAAGCTATGAATGATTTTCCCCTTCTTCTGCATCCGACGTCGAGCCGCATGCCTTTCATTGCAAAGCAGTGAGGCAACTTCAAGTGCTTTGAGGCTAAACGTGACCGGCCCCCTTTTTCGCAAGGCACACATACACACATACTTATGTACATACATATGTTTATATTTATGAATGTGCACGCACATAGTATGTTCATTTATTTTGAAGAAAGCTGCAAAATTTTAGTTTATTTTTAATGTATTATTCTATATCAATATCTTCTTGCAAAACACAACAAAAAATATTTTTTTGTTTTCTTTCATTCTTTTATGTACATATTAACAAACGTATGGATTCGCCGACTTTTTGAAACAATAAATTAACTACACTGCGAAAAATTAAAAAAATAAAAATAAAAAATAAAAAAATACTCTGCAACCTAACAGCCAAGCTTGCCAATTATTCTATCGTTCTGATCCCTTGAAAATTGTACGCGGCCAGGGTCAGTATATGTTCGATGAGATGGGCAATCGTTACTTGGACTGCATCAATAATGTGGCGCATGGTAAGTTTGTGAAAGTATAACCCATATATTTTTTATAGTTACGGTGACCATATTATTCAAATTAAAATAATTCTCTTTTCAATTTCATTAAAACTTGACCAAAAATAAACGTAATGAACGTTTGCCCGCAATTTATTAATCAATGAAAAATTAGGCTTTTGTGCCTTTAAATCACATTAAAAAGTAAAAGAAATTACAAAGGTGATACAATTAGCACATGAAAAGTAAAATCCAAAAGCGAAATTAAAGATAGTTCAAGAAATAAATTACAAGAACCAACATTTATTGAGAAAAAAATAACAAAGCCCCCGGAGTAAAATAAAGTGATTTTTAAATAAAATACCAATGGTCACCGTATTTATAACTTGCAATAAAACTTTAAATTTTGATAAATTATTAAAATGAGCAATTTATTGCTAAAGAGAAATTGTATACAGCAAACAAAATAAAATACAATTTATAAGTATACGAGTTATTTTTAGGATGAAAAGTGTTAGAAATTTCACTTTTTAAACGGAAATTACTGAAATTTTACACCGAAAACTTCTCTAGAATATTTTAATCCTCTAACAACTTTCCAAATGTGCTTTTTGATGGGCTTCTTGAAGTAAGAACTAAAACGACACTTTTAGGTGGGAACTAATGGGTTAAATGCTCTACAAAAATATTTGCAAATTTTGGCAGGTCATAAATTTGAGCAAACTTTTTCTATAAAATTGTCGTACAGTGATAACAAAATTACTAATTTAAATCAAATATTGTAAGGGATTTCTTTGATATTTTGTAATGAACTGAAAAAGAATGCAATTAACTTATTTCTTTATTATAACATTCAATACAAACCAAAAATTGATAACAAAAAGTATTCGAATTGCAATTAATCATTTGATATATTATTTTACGAGATGTGATTTTTTTAAATTGATTTTAATAACCATCTCTAGTAAAAAGCTGAAAAAAACATTTGTAAATGCGTTCTGTTTTAATATTCGTTTATTTATAGCTCAGTAGAAACCATAGAATTAGTAATTTAGTGCAACAGCTATTTAAAAAAAAAATTCAAGTATTTTTGTGTAAAACAATTTAAGTAATCAAATCCTTATCTTAATTATTCGATTAGTGCTTAGTCGAATATAAATCGAGTAAACTTTTCGATGCACCCCTGTTAAGTATGTTTAATTTTGATTTTAAATATGTTTAATAGGTAAAAGGAATCAGCTGTTACTGCTTTTGATTTTATTTAAGGAAAAAAGGGGGGAAGAGGTGAAAACGAAGTCAAATTTGTTGTGTTTTGTTTGTGTGAAAGGCAAATCCGATTGATCGATTTAAAACTTAACCGACTCGATTAACATGGTTGCCTGAATTAAGTCAACTAATTACTCAGAATGCTACTCGTTTTTTTTCAATGCTTGGCCTTGTTTTATATACACAAGTATCTATGTATGTACTTATGTAGCTATACCTTAAAAATATATTTTGTTTTGCCAATTTGGCACCTGGCAAAGCACCAAATACTTTGCAAGTTTCCTATTTTGATTTTTCTTTGGCTTCAAAACATGTGATACGAGTATTAGTATACAAATTTACAATTATCTAGTATCTCAAATACATATTATACAAATACAATTGACTACTCAATAAAAAAAGTATTGTTTAATACAAAATTTCCATTTTTTGTCTGAGCAAAATAAAGAGATAATATACAGTGAATATGTATGTATGAGAAATATTTTCTTTATAATCAATTAAATTAAAGTCTTGTTTCGTTCAACAAAAAAATTGCAAAGTCCTTAGAGTATTACAATGCACTAGAAAATTGTTCTTCGGGAAATTTTACTATATACATACATATGTATGTATGTGCGATTTAAAAAAAAAAATAATAACAAATAGTTTCAAAAATTAGGCAACGTCTCTGTTAATCTGTTCTGTCAACCTGAATGCTGCATATTTCAAGGAGATACGTTTTTTCTCTGTACGTCTACGTTAAAAAAAAAAAGATTTTGGAATACCAAACGAGCTATGCAATATACGAATTACTCTATTTGTTCTCGTGTCAAAAGATACTGAAAAATACTCAGCACAAAAAGAGTGCACTCCCGTCAGGGCATTCAATGCTAAAAAGGATGCACGTGGCGCGGATATTTGCGGAATAATTCATTGTTCGCAAAGAAGCGATCTAAGATTGACAATCCTAATATTTTACTGTTACCTTTTACTTTCTTTGTTTTTTTTTTTGTATTTATTCTCCACTTTTCAAAATTCTTAAAACCAAATAATTTAAAGGCGCCTTTTTCTCTTGTTTCTCTGAAACATAACTATAAAAATAAAGAAAGTAGCAAAAAATTTTCATTCTGAACTGGCGCTACGCAGACTCCGTTTTGTTGTACCTGTAACTGAGTGAAAAAAGAACACAGCAACTGTGCTAAAATTTCCTTTATGTTATGCTTTGTTAGCTGCTATTTATGAACTGAAAATAGTAGTTCTGGGAAATCATTGGTTGTGTTTTTTGTTTTTGTTACTTATTTAACCTTTAACTGGGGAGGGGTCTCACTGAACTTACGTGCTTATAAATTTCTGAGAATGAAATGCTATGTTTGTATGTTTATTAATTTTGGTAAAACTTTTTTGATTTTTTACAACAAAAATGAATTATGTCAACAGTAAATATTTTCATTTAAAACCTGTTTCTAGCCTTCATAGTATTTTTTTAAATCAAATTTAATAGTAACCCTTGTCAATGTGTTTTCGTATATTTTGAAATTTTTGAGATCCAATGCAGCATAATAAAAAAACAAAAAAAAAGAAGCCCATACTTAAGGGTTAAAATATATGTACGCATATTTGTACAATAAATGAAGGTGGGTAATTTTTATTATTAAAACTTGCGAAATGCAGTTGAAAAAAATGTTTGCCCACATGCTGAACAAACCAAAAATATTACTAAAACAATGCAGTCGAGTTACAATCATTTTCCACTTAACAGCAGGGTGACATTTGTCTGGGGATAGCATTATCGTTGTTTGTGTTCTGGTTATTTTCCGCAGGTTTTTTTAAATTTCTTTTGGGTATTTTCCACTCTGCAGCCCGCAGGTAGATCGCGTATTACAATCGATACAACTGCGGATCGCTGAGTTTTTAAAATAGGGCCTGATTTTAAACACATGTATGTATGTATGTATGTACAAATATTAGATTGGGTCGATAATTTTTTTGCTAAAAAGTTTCAAATGAATCTTTCTAAACGCATTGAGCCAGAATGTAAATAAATTTAGTATACTGTTGTGAAAATATTGGAATTGAAAATTAAAAGCAGGTTGTTGGAATGAGACGAGTTAAGGAAATCACTTAATCTAAAATCATAAAATAATGCTAGCGATTTTCAAAGTCTTATTTTCATAATGGGTTAATGGAGTAGAATTAAAACAAAATTTGGACCTAACCAAATTTTATTTAAAAAAAATACTTATATATGTATATATCGACCCAATCTAATCCATATATATATATGTATGTATATGTATGTATGTATGTGCGTGTATGTACATACATATATCTAACATTATAACGCCTCCGCACTAATTCTCGGACGGCAATGAAACAGGTCTTTTGTTTTTGCGAAAAATTAAAAGCGTGACTTGTCTTGCTCTTTTCGATGCGATGCATGAGCGATTCACGTGCTTGCCCACATTTGTTATGAACTATAAATACCCAGCGCTGGAAAGATACTGATGTGAAAATCCAACAACTAATTATTTTTTTTTGGCACCAAAGTTATGGCATTGTGTTGTTTGTTATTTGAGATGTTTAAATAATTTTAATATACAAGTTAAGTACAATGGCGTGCAATAAAAATGCAACTCTAAAGAATTTACTTTCCGGTGATGTTAAAACCGTAGCTCAGTAGAAAACTAAACGACATAGACCTTTTGACAATTGCTGACCCCTAATTTGTCATTATAAAATTTTATATTAAAAAAAAAAGTTGGTTATGCCATTCGAAACACTTTCAATTTTAGTATAATGAAAATCAAGTTAAAATTTGTTTTTAATTTCCATTGGTTCTTGTTACATTTTTTTGCAGACGGGTGTTGGGTATTTTTTCCCGTACAAAACAGAATCGTGATCTTTAGTTATATGGATAAAAACGACGAACAACACCGTCAGCCAAACAAAAAAAAAACAAAGATTTGAGTTTAGAGCCATAAACCAACCGCCCTATTCCGACGTCAATGACAATACTAATCCCTTGACTATTGCCATAGATACTGCACCTAATATTATTCCGTCATTGTCATGCACTCACTAGATCAACATATTATAAGGCATAACGATTCGACTGATAATCCAAAGTTGATGGATTTTACCCAACTTCCGCAAACGCAAAACATTAAAATTAGATGTTTTTTTTTTATTAAAATATGTCTTTGACAAATGTCAGAATGTATTTCTGATATGAAAAAATACTTTGAAAAAATCAGCTATCAGTTAGAATAAGCGCTCTGCAAAAAAACACCACAAACTCTGTTAGGTATTTCTAAATTTCATTAAAAATGGAAAATTTACACCTTCGTCACACGCAGCAAGCTGTCATTAGCGGCAGGCCTCTCTGTTCTATCTGCTGACGCAATTACCAACACTAAGGAGGTACATACATACATGCTAGGTACTTTGACGTCAATGGCTATTGTCAAAATATAAAAAAAATAATAATTGGCATGTGGCAAATTCAAAATATTTTTTGCAAAAAATAATATCCTATGCATGTTTTTATATATGTACATATGTATGTACTTATCAGTGGCATATTTAACAAAAACTTGTTTATATACATACATATGTACAAAGGTATGCAGATGTGAGCCCCAAATTTTTCGAATAAATTATATGCAATTATTTATTTATTAAGAAAAAAATCTGATTGAAGCTCAGCCTCCGTTCTGTATCTTAATCCTAGCGATGGAACGATACGAGTAAATCCAAGTACATACTAGATACTTTCAATTTTGGTATCGATACATTTGAACCAGTTAATGAGTAGGTATAGCAAAAAAAATTCTCATACCGAAACCCGATTCCACATCAAATTTCACTTCGACATTATTTCGTCGACTATTATGCGATGCGAGTAGGTATAGATACCTTAGATCTGATATTTTTTAGCTATCGATACTACTTCCGAGTAAAATTATCGATACCTGCACGTTATCGTTTCATTTTTACTGCATTCTCGCTACAGGTAACTGACAGGTACTGCCGCTTAAATTGTTCATCATTAGCTTGATTTCCCTTGCCCATGCGGTTCATTTCGATTACTTGAAATCCAGCGATATCAGAGTTTAAAAAGTCCGAAATTAACGCTAGTATTGGTTTCTTGATCAAATTTACAGTTCAAATTTTGAATATTGTTTTTTTAGGAGTATAATTTGAGTTTTTATAGGCGCCAAACTGAACTGTGGACTGATTTGTTACCGCTTCTGCAGGGCTATCCTATATTTCAAATCAAATATGTATGTACATTTTAGGTATGTATATCTAACACATATGCTAACGAAATTAAAATCATTTCAAAGCTTTGGCTAAAACTGGAAAAGCATGGCTCTAAACTTTAATACTTTTGAGTACAAAACAATCACGTTTTTATTAATTCGTATGCACCTAAGTATATGTACATATGTATATTATTTTAAGTAATCCCAAAGTCACTAAAATTGTATAATCAAACTGGTATATGCTAAACACAATAGTACACGGTTTTATGATGGCTAAGAAATTAGAACTTTACTAGAATAAACTACATACATAAATAACAAATACCTATATAAATATTTCCTTATCAGCCACAATGTGTGTCGTCGTTCTCTATTGTTTTTTCTGTGCTTAAATTAAATACTTTATTAGTGCTACTAAATTTATTCATAAAGTTGGGCGAACATTACCTGTAGCCATAGTACAAGCAGCAAATTGCGCACTACTCGCATGATGTTCATTCATCGCTAGACTGCACATTTTACCAGACATTAAAATGTAGATACCCCGTAGGAAAATTCCAGAGTCATTAATTCATGTGTTTCTACTGAATTAGAAACCTCAGCTATTTTATGTTGTAAGTACGTAATTTTAACCAATGGTGGTTAATTCTTCTAGCACTTTATGCGTAGAATCAGAAATTCAAATGAGCTTTACTGGGCTATATGTAGGGATTCAATATCGGTTTGAAAGTATCGATCGGCTATCCATAAATGCCAAATTAAAAAGACTTGATACTCAAAATATCGATACATACCGCTCTGACATGAATTTTATCATAGCTACTACGCCTAAAACTATGACTCAACAGGTCATAGCAAGAACAATGACAGTTGCATTAGAGCGCTTAGGCCAAATTTTATCATTATCTTTTCACCGGAGCATTATAATCAGAGCAATCGCTCACAGAGCCTTCTCATCTTTGCTCGACATCATGCACGTTTCTGCGCTCTGTAAAAGGACGTGAATGATGAGAGATTTATAGAGCGAGATTTTTGTTCGTTGTGAGAGGGCTCTGCTTTTCAATTGCCTACTGAGCTCAAAGTAGCACCGGTTGGCAGGAGATGTTCTGCGCTTGATCTCCAAGTTACATTATTGGTGGTTGGATCCTAAGTATCCAAAGTCTTTTACTATTTCCAAGTTATAGCTGCCAACAGTGTGGTGTGCCCAATACGTCAAGACTTTTTTTGTGCTACCACGGTGTACTTTATTTAGTTCTCGTCCGCCGCTAGACCAATCGCTTTTGCCTCCTTCTCTAAACTGAAAATTGCCGTACTGACGGCTTTGGGTGTTCAGCCCAACGATATCCATATCATCTCGCCAGCAGGATCATACTGTAGCTATGTATGGCGCCGCTGCGATTTCGATTGGTAACTCGTATGATCCTTTCCAGCATCTGTCTAAAACCGAGTTTGGTCTGGAACGGCTCGGAGAGGTCCTGCCCAATCTAGACGGAGCTAAATGTTGTGATCAACGAGATTCTACACAGCTGTATTATATTTGCGGGCAAACAAAATCTCTTCTCTTCTGCTATTGAAAGGCTTACCCTATCAATTAGGTCATTAAATCACCACACCGAACTTGAACGCTCCAATTTTGTAAAATTGGTATCCTTACCGGTATTATGTTTTGTTTATTTTACTTATTTTGACACATTTTCCCCTCTAATATGACCCTTTATACCTGAATAAAGTTGACAGCAGCGGACACATCGTTCGTAAAACTGGAAAGAAATGATTATATTTTCATTCCATCTGATCATACATATCTAAATAGTATTCTGTAAATAACTTTTCTGTGTAAATTCGATTCGATACTGGGCCTCAAGTAATCGTTTAAAAAAAAAGAACGTTTTAAAGTCAGGTCAAGTTTTTCCTGCAGGCTGTCGTCTGCATAAATTGAGGTGGCGACGGTTTATTACTGTTTGTGTTTGTGTGTACTTAATTTAAACGATTCGTAATCGCGTGTGGATAACGTGAAGATCGCATTGTTGTCGGACTAGTGACCCTCGTTCGCACGAGTTTCGATTGCTGTCCAAATTATAAGTGGGCTATTAAGTATGTACAGTTGTGCTCAAGAAAATAGTAGCAAAATGTATTGGAAATTTTATCTTTGTCGAAGTTTCAAACTTTCTAGAAAATGTATACATTTTAGAATATTTTAGAGTATGCAGTTTTGTAGCCTATGCAATTTTTAGTGTAATAAAGGACAAGTTTTGAATGGCTGAAATTTTTTCTTTGAGTTTTGAAGTTTTCTAGAACTTTTTAAAACTTCTATTTACATGTTTTTTTTTTATAGAATTTAATATAAGCATTTATTAAAATGAAATAAGGAAAGACGAACTTGTCGATGCACATTGCTACTAGTTTCATGATCATAGGTATACGTACTACGGCTATATAGCTTTGTGATTGTGTATTTCTTTTAAACAGAACTTAATTTTTTTATAGCAATAATCGTACAGACGAATATTACGAGCTCCGCGCAAAAACGACATATGTATGTATGAATGTATACGTGGAAATTTTCGCTTCAAATATCTATACATATAGTATATACAGCGTAATAAATACAAAGGAGTAACAATTAAAAGATCATATAAATAAATAGTAGATATGGAACAAAGTAGAAATAAACACACAGATAACGGATAGCTTGCTGATTAGGGGAGACGATCGTGTCGAGTAAATGTTTGCATTAGTTAGGAATTTGTTTTGTGAATTAATTTATGGAAAAAAATTACAAACAAATAAAATTCTTGAGTTATGCTACTATTATATTGGTGTACACGCTACTTTGTGTATAATAAATGTGGCAAACATTTGCACCGCACTCACTCACACCAAACACAATCACTTTGCGCTTTGAAAGTTTGAGTGCCGTTGTACTCGTACCTACCTATCTACGCTTGTGCCATGGGTTTTATTTTTGTTTCGAGTGTGATTTTAATTTATGAACATTATAAATAGGTTACAAGATCATCATTGATTACCTTGAGTGCTAAAATTAGAACGAACAATTTTTACGTTTCAAATAGCCAATTGTTAGAAATATTTATGTACATAGATTTGATTGTAGTTTGCGAGCATTAATAAAATAAAAAAAATTCATGATAAATTCAAGCAGCACATTTGCTAATCATACATAGTTACGCTATATCTATTTAGAGATCAACTTATGCAACATTGCTATTGCTCTGTCGTTGTTCACGTGATCAATGTGGGTTTCTATTCAATATGCATTTGGGTTATCATACATTGCAAGCACTTTGCACATCGCATGCGTGATTCTCTTATCCGCAATTGGCAAAATGGCACTCACGCTAAGGCTATACTGGCTGGGCAATTTGCAAAAGTTCTTGATTATTATTTGTTAAACAAATTATTACGTGTTAGGAAATGTTGACATACATTACATTTGCAGCTGATTAAATGTGTCGTGAAAGGAAGTGGATTGCAAGTGCATACAATATATATACAAACATATGTACTAGGGTTGCCAATATATGCGAAACATTTTTATACCGGGATTTCGCGATATTTAGAAAGTATTCCCGGGATTTGGCCCGTGATACATCTTGGTACATAAGTTTTTTTTTTATATAAGTAAAAATTCAATAATTAAAAGCATTGAAAAATACTCGGGGGGGCTATCACTGTAGCCGTCGTCGTCCGAATTTCGTTCGTAGCTATTCGGACTCAACGATTCCAATTTTCGTAAAATCTCCGAAAAGCGAACTACAATGGATTCAGTGATAAGGCTAACTGTGAAATTAAATTCAATTAAATTTGTTGTAGCTCTTTTGACAGCTAACCCATTTGACAGGTAGAAATTACATCAAAAAGCTACAGCTAGTTATAAGCATCAACTTAAATTTGACTATGAATATGCCTGGTGATGAAACGATACCATGCAGGTATCGATAATTTCACTCGTAAGTAGAATCGATAGAAATAATCGATACCTGGATTTGGATCTAAAAAATCGATAACTACTCGTATCGATGCTTTTGGTTATGAAGGTCTTCCGTATGCTAATTTTTAGCACACAAATACATTATTTATAATTTTTAAATACTTAGTGCTGATATCTCAACAATTTTAAACACTTTAAGTGTAAAACTCTGTACTTGTGAATATTCTATGCTTAAAATTCTTTAAAATACACTTAAAAAGAGTAGTTTGCAAAAATTTATAAAAAACAAAAGCGGGGCTACTAAATCGTAGTGTGACTTTTCGGGAAAATCTGCGAAAATGCTTTCCTCAGCTACTTTTAGCTTTTATTTTTTTGTTTTATGAAATACAATTTCAATGATTATTTTCAGTATTGCAAGCCAAAAGAAGTCTACCTACAGACATCTTCCGGAATTCGAAAAATTTTAAATCGACTCGATTTGAAAAAAC
Organism: Anomoia purmunda; assembly: GCA_951828415.1. NCBI lineage: Eukaryota > Metazoa > Arthropoda > Insecta > Diptera > Tephritidae > Anomoia > Anomoia purmunda. The sequence continues at coordinate 44,146,018 of OX639995.1, forward strand.
TCTTTCAAGATTTTTAGTCAAAATATTTAAAATTTGGCGCTAAGACTATTTATTTCACACGCCTGATACTTTTTTTTTATAGTTTTCATATGAAATATTCACATATTTTCAAAGATATGAATAAAAATATTTGCCAAATCGCATGATTTCAAATCGTTCAATTTTCAGAACATGGCCGTAAAATAAAATATAGAACATTGCCGTAAAACAAAGAATAGGGACCTAAGCCAGCACAGTTTTTAAATATGAGTAATTGAAACAATCAAAAATGCGATCCGATTTTAATCAAATATGACTATATCGTTTGATAATATTCGAAGCATCTTTACCTGTTTTTAGTCAACGACAGGTGCACTTGATAGATAGATAGAACAACATTTCGCCTAGTAAGAAACTATAATCGTTTCCGGAAGCACTTCGATTGAATTTTGCGAACCTTTCTTCTCACCAAGTCACATGAGCCTTTTTTTTTAGCTACGGTCAAATTGTGTGGAATCCAAAGATTGTAGACTTTCTTCACTTTGCAAATGTGCAAGGATGCTTCTATCTTCTGGTACGTCATGAGCCAGTGCATTTGAATTATTTTACATACGTTCACCATTGATCTTTCCTGTAACCACCGCAGTTGTTGGGCTCGACCAGAGTTCATCATTGACTCGGAAACGTTTAAATTTTTATTTGAGACGCTTTTAAATGAAAGGAATATTTATCTGGCAATGTTTTTTACCTTAAAAAATTTAAATTTTTCAAAATTCCGGAAATGACATGTCAAAACCTCCGTTTAATGGCCGTTCCCGTTAAAAAGCGGGGTTACCCTCGTACAGATCGAAAAGGAACACTTAGCTATACGTAAATGAAATCATAATTATTTAAAACAATTTTTCAGTAGAGAAATTTGGTTTTAATATTGAAATGACTAGTGTAATTTTCCAGTAGGGTAGAGACGTTACAGATATGCAATAGAATTCGATTCGAGAGCGATTAAAAAGTCACAGTTTTTTTAAATCATACCAGAGACATATTGTAGTACTACAATTTGATTTAATCATTAGTATCTTTGCGAGCCGAGAATTGTGGCCTAATTCTGTTGACAATACCAAAAGCCTTAAATATTTTTCCAATCACACGCTAAGGTTCGACATACATATGTATGTATGTAAGCAAATATGTTTGAAGTGCCCATTCTCTAATTATCATCTAAACGATAACTAGCCACTTGGTTTGCTATATAACATCCATAGTTAACTCAATCACGTTCCATTTCTATCAATGCCTATGCACATAGTTATTTACATACACGTGTATGTAAATGTAAATTGTTATTTTATTCAAAACAAGATAAGCTATAGAATTTTCCATAGCAATTCAAATATATACAGACTATTTGAAAAATAAATAAAAATCATTATTAAGAGCAAATAAATACTACATATGTATATGTAAATATTTACGACAAGTGCTATCTGAGCTCTCGCAATAAAGCCAACTACAAAACTATACAATTAACATATGTAGGAATGTATGTATGTTTGTTTGTATGCATCCGTGTATGTAAATATTTAATTCCATATACCATATGTTTACAACTTATCACACGAGACGTTCACATGTTTTCCGATGTCGTACTAAATCCGAATGTGGTACGCGTAAAGCGCAGAGCTAAAAGCACGCGAGTCCAACTAATCGCACGGAAAGCATGATCGCTGTTTGCTTTTTGATGTAGTAGTAGGTCCAATGTGAGATGTGAGACGGAGAGGGGGAATTTATTCAGTATTCAAGTTAAGGAAAGTGATTTGTGTTTGCCCAGCAAACATTAAGGTTAGTGCTGGATTAGAGAAAGATTCGAGCATAAATTCTTTACGCTTAGAACTAAAGCTGGAAAAGGATACGAGAAAGAGAGAGAGAGAGAGAGAATTAGAGAATCCTATGATACAAAACAGGAGAAAGTTATATTTAGTGACATTTGTTGCTGTTACTCATGATTCAATTATTAAAGGTTTGCTCAGTAAATAGTTTTCTCGCTCACTCTTGACAAAATCGGCTCCCTTAGCTAGTCTTCAAATTTACGTGCGAATTGGAGTTAAAGCTACATTTGTACATTTAAATATAAATTTAAAATTGCATATTGGATGAAATTCACGAGAGTTTATACTTAGGTAACATGAAGACAACCTTTGGTAAGGGAGTATCGAAACTGTAATGCCACTATAAAGCAAACCTTTAATAATTGAATCATGGCTGTTGCTAACCATTTGACTTTTAATAAAATTATGACATTTCATCAAATCCCATGCTAAATACCTGATTCACTAAAAGTAATAATTTTTTCTTGTAAATGTTAACGAAAACTGATGGAAATGAGTAAAGTTTTGTCAAATAAGGAAAAAAATGTATTGAATAATTTTGTGTATGTTTGCAAAAAATAAAATAAAGATAAATGAGGCGAGTCCCCCCAAACTGTAAATTATCTGGTGTAAAGTTATTTTCAGTTCAATGCTTGCTCCTTATTTTTTTTATTAAGTAACTTACAGAAGAACATAAAAATAACTTAAAAATGTGGAATACAACGAATTCGAAATTTTTCAAAAGCGCGGTGAACGCAATTAGATTTCAGAACGCACGAAAGAAAGAAAGTTAATTGTTTATTGCTCTTAAGATCCGAATTCAAAATTTTCCATTGAATTGGGAAACATAAGTTTGAAATATGGTGTCGAAAATATTATAAAAATAGTTCCTTGGGAAAGGGACATCTTTAGAATTAGATTTTTAAATCGCAATAACGGGGAATCCAATCTTATAAATGCAAATAAGAAAATGAAAAAAAAAATTTATAGCACAATAATATAATAATGAAGTCTTACTTCACAGTTTATATTTTATATAGTTTTAATAAAAAAAGGTGATAATGATTTTTGACTTGAAATGTTATAGCATATAAATATAAATATGGGAAAGAAAATACTCGTACGTATTGTTTAATATAATCAAAGTGACTAAGCCGTCACAATTTATGAAACTTCAAAAAATTGTATTATCAGTCAGAATTTGTTTATTGAAATTGCCTTCCCTTTTGTATCACAGACAATCACAGAATTCATGGCAAAAAAGCGGACACTTAGTTGTCTGACGGGGAAAGAGGTTGACAAATCGAATTCAAATTTTATTATCAAATGAATTTGCTATTGGTGGCATTTTCCATTGTTTCTCTAATCAACGTCGCACGATTAGTAAATGAGATTCATATTTATCTAATGTATAAATTGTAAATTTTTCCAACATTAGATTATCTGTTCACTGGGTGTTAGTATGAAAAGCGTATGGATCTTTCTATGGAGAGTCAGTGTATTGAACAAGTGACGGGATAGGGGCGTGTGCCGATCGCGGCGACTATGGTCGATCGATAGACAAAGAAAAAGTTGACTAGAAATAGATTTTTGAAAATAAAAGCAAAAATAAATTCAATCGAAAGAAGTATGTTGTCTGCTCTTATGCGATCCGAGCATTTGAGTGACCAAACGATCGTGTCAAAATGTACGGCATGGCGGCTACGTATTTTTTTTTTTTTTTTTTTTTTTTGAATTGGCTGGCTCTATCGAACAATATTGCGCATGTTTTTGATGTACATTTTGTTCATACATTTTTTTTATCAAAATATAGCTCATTCTATAACAGATACCATATATGTATGCAAATCAAAATTTCAAATTTTCATAATTTTTTAGAACTTTTTGGATATGCAGTTTAGTCAAGCGTTGTAGGGCAGAAAATGTGCAAAAATATTGAAAAATCAACAGTAATTTTGAGCTATTTGAATAAGCTACGAAATTGCATACATACTCGGAAAATTTCTAAAAACTGCTTCAAATTTTGAAATTAAAATTTTTGAAATTTGTTTAAAGTTTTTTGAGATTTGTTGAATTTTTATGAATTTTGTATAAAGTTTGAATATTTGATTAATATAGTTTATGTTATAGAGTGAACAATATTTTAAAAATAGAAATTTAGTCATCGGTTCTCAATGAAATGCCATTACTGCGCTTCATTTAAAAAAAAAAGATATGATATTTTGGACATGACAACACAATTTTTCCAATTTTGTTTAGTAATGTCATTTTAACTAAATATGTCGTACTCTTCGATATTAGTCTTTTAATATCGTACAATATATGGAAATATTTTATTTAAATCGCTTTTTTTGTATTTTTTTTGAATTTTTTCTTTTTAAAATTTGTTCATACATTCTCAATGAAATATTGTTATTACGTTTTTTAATGAAATTATTTTTGTTGAAATTGTACATATGTATTTCGGAAATTTTTTTCAAATTTTTTAATTGCAAACCTTCTACAGGCAAATCACTTAGTTTTCTGCCAAGTCAGTTTGTGTTGCCTTTCTACTGTATTTCCAAAATCTCTCTCACATTATCATATCCTAAAATTATTATTTCTATTGCTGGTTTCAATAAAGACACCGTAGAGTGCGAGTAAAAACTGCTATAAGATAATATTTGGTTTTAGTCCAAGTTCCGCAATAAGAATTCTACATAGACCAAGTATAAAATATTGTAATATAAACACACAAAAGCTCTTGGCATTAAATCGTCCGTGGTTTTGCAACTAACAATCAGTAATCATCATTATCCGAGCTACGATCTTAGAAATATTAATATTATTTTAGTTAATTAATTTACTACTAAAGTTTCTATCTTTATCTCAAATTAATTGTAAATTTTATTTATCTTTTCAGTCGGCCATTGCCATCCGAAAGTGGTGCATGCCGGTAGTCTTCAAATGGCCACCATTTCCACCAACAATCGTTTTCTGCACGATGATATGGTGCAATGCGCCAAGACTTTGAGCAGTAAAATGCCTGGCGACTTGTCGGTTTGCTTCTTCGTCAATTCTGGATCAGAGGCAAATGACTTGGCTTTGCGCCTAGCACGCAACTACACCAAGCACAAGGATGTGATCACACTCGACCAGTAAGTTTTTCAAAATCTAGCAATTGGTTATATTTTTTCTAACTATCCGGTTTCTTCGCACTCTCTATAGTGCTTATCATGGTCACTTGACTTCCGTCATGGAGATTTCACCATACAAATTCAATCAACCCGGTGGCGATCCGAAACCCGAATACATTCATGTTGCACCCTGTCCGGACGTCTATCGTGGCAAATTCATCGACAAAGATCATCCTGGCGCCGATATGGCCAAGCTCTACAGCGCCCCTATCGTGGACATCTGCAAGAAGTTGCAGGCACAAGGAAAAGGCGTAGCTGCCTTCATCGCTGAGAGTTTACAGAGTTGTGGCGGTCAAATCATACCCCCAGCCGGCTATTTCCGCGCTGTCTATGATGCCGTACACGCTGCGGGCGGGCTCACCATTGCCGATGAAGTGCAAGTCGGTTTCGGTCGTGTCGGCACACATTACTGGGCTTTCGAGATGCAAGGGGTTGTGCCCGATATAGTAGCAATTGCCAAGCCAATGGGTAATGGTCATCCTGTGGGTGCTGTTGTGACAACCCCTGAGATTGCGGACGCCTTCTATGCGACTGGTGTAGCTTATTTCAACACCTATGGCGGTAATCCCGTCTCCTGTGCCATAGCCAATGCTGTGATGCGTGTCATCGAGGAAGAGGGACTGCAGGAGAATGCCCGAATTGTCGGTGACTATTTGAATACGCAATGTCGTAAGTTGAGCTTGGAATTTGACATTATCGGCGATGTGCGCGGCGTAGGACTTTTCATTGGCATAGAATTGGTGAAGAATCGTGAGACGCGTGAACCTGATACGAAGGCTGCCCATTGGGTGGTGAATCGCATGAAAACCTTACACAAGGTGCTCGTCTCATCCGACGGTCCCAATGATAATGTAATCAAACTAAAGCCACCCATGTGCTTCGATCAGAAGAATGCCGATACATTTTTGCAAGCATTCCGCGAGAGCTTAGCTATGCTAGTGAAGGAAGGCAGTGATGCATCGTTTATGGTAGGTGCCGACGTTAATAACGAGGAGAGCACGAGTACGGTGTTTGGGAGTCGCCAAAGACTTATTAAATCGTCGTGAAAAGTTGATATTGCAATATTTGTACGTTTAGAAATAATTAGAGAACAACCGAACCTAGCAGGACCGGATTTTGGCCAATTTCAACCGAAGCTAAACTGAATCAAAATCCAAAATAATAAATATTCAATGAACTTCTAAAAATTCTAAATTCATATCTATTTCAGTACATTTTTAATACTCGAAATTTAATAATTTAAAATTACAATGTAAAAGTAATAGCTATTCGAAATTTCCGCTTTTAACCGATTCTAACTATCGGTATAAGGCTGGAATGGAAACTGAACAATTGCTCACTAGGTGACTTTTTTTTAGACGGAAAGTGAGGGCTTTGATATCAGCATTCAAAAAACGACATATAATTTCTTAATTTAATAATTAATAAAAACTGACAAATGTTCGCCCAAAGTTCGGATTTTTCGACAAGGCCGAACTGAAACAAATATTGGTGGTCAAAGATAGCCGAAGGTGAAACACAATTTCGTCGTCGTTCGGTTCGGTCGTTTTCGGTCGTTCTCTAGAATTAATCAATCATAGTATTTAAACATATCATTAGTCAAATTATCTATTAGCCATGTTGATATTATTGCCATAATATACCCGCACACACAAATTTCTTAATTTAGATAAAAACTCACATATATATTGGATGTTTATTAAATATAAAATTCTTGCACACAAATATATACATATACATATGTAGATGTAATGAAAATAATTTAACAATTATACAATTAGATTTCTAATTCCTTATTATTAGTTGCCTTTTGTGTAAAGACGTAGTTTGTAATTAAATTAAGTAATTGCAATGTATGCATACGATATTCATATATAATTTGTTAGAAAAATATTAATTTTGGCCTGCATTGCATACATAGCATAAGTAAACGTAAATTCTAATAAAAAAAATTCCAATGTAAAAAGGTAAAACTAAACAAAAAATCTTTTAATGACAGCAATTTGATGCATGTTGATATCCGATATAATTGTAACCCGAATGAAGATATGTACATTTCGAGCTCAATCAACTTTAATTTTGTTTCATTCATGGAGTTCGAGAGAGGCCCAGCTCTACGAATTTCTATACTAGTCCGAACATAATTCCGTTCTAGACGCGGGTATGCCTCTAACCTCCTGAAAATACAGTTTAAAGACAAAACTCACCGAGGAGGCGAATACCAGGTGGGTCATGGAGCCCACCTGTCTCATTATTAGACAAGTTTGGCTTAAGTTTGGCGTTAAGCATTCCAAAGCTCTTATTCGCCTTGACTTGATCGTCCTTCTCTCATACCAATGAGACTGCCTTTTAAGCATACATGGGAACAGATTGGAGGAAGTGAAGAGCATCGAAGTGCTCTTTCCTGGCCAATACCCGAAACCAAATATTCAATAAGTACTTTCTAGACTGATGTATATTAGAGGGATTTTCCGTTATCCCTTGCCAATTTGGTTTAGAGACATACCGGTTTCGACTTAGTACCATCCTCAGTGCCATTTTTTGCATAACGCCGAAACCGGTTTCTTTCCATACCAAACTTGACAAGGCATGAAAATCCGAAGATCAAAAATAATCTTTTATACTGTTAGTCCGGCCTGAGCTCGGTGCGTATTCCCGATTTTCTGGACTGCGTTAGGCGCATTCGGTGGTTCAAAGAAAAGGAAGGAAAGAAATATGTACATGGCTCCCGCCAGCGGTATCACAATGGACTTTGTTAGCCTACGTGTGCCTCCGTGGTCTTGCACGGGGCATTCGCTTTAATCTAACCTAACCTATGAACATAATAGACCACGACGCAAAGTCTAACGTCCCATAATAGTGAGTGGCCAAAAGTAAGAATTATCGCAGATCAATAAAATTTTGCACAGTCCTACTTTGCTAAGGTGTATAATAGGTGTGCAGAGCGTTTAGGAGCTTCAATATACAATATGAAACTTAAAAAACGACATAATTTTGCAAAACTCAAAACCAGGATAAAATGTCGGCCGGAGTACGAGTTTTCTGATAGTGGTCACCAATTTTTCTTCAACATATGTAAGTGACATTTTTATTTTTCGAAGGGGTTTCCGTAGCCTATGACATCCGCCAATGTAATTGATTACTTGTGATCAATGTTTATCCCTGTGAGTGGACGGAATATTCGATAGTCAATAAAAACAAAGAGACGTTGTTGGCAACATAACAGACACTGCCAGTGGTCGCTTGAGACTAGTAGGGTTCAGTGGACGAAATTACAGACCACACAAAATACAACACTCCGTGTAGTGACAGGACGCCTTCTGTTTTCGCTAGCACATCACCACGACCATGGCTAAGTCGAGACTTGAAAGGTCTAAGAAACCGCTACAACAACAATAACGTGTAAGTGGCAAATTATTATTACTATTAATTTTAAAGTTATTTTATATCACTGTGTCATATCCATATAAAATAACTTTAATCCTGAAGATTGCGCAATTTTTGTACATTAAACATAAAATATTTCTAATAAAAATAATTTAAACCATTTATGTGTAAAAACTGATTGAATCAAGCGTCTTCGGCGGCGTAAATTCATTCTCCAAATGAAATTAGCCCGCAGTCTGCAAACGAAATAAAACCGCTCCCAACCTAATTTCATTTGGAGACTGTCTGGTAATTTAATTTTTTGATTGCGGACTTATTTCACGCCGTCTTATTTTCATCCACCACGCGGGCTCCGTGTATTAAGGGAGAACCCATTTTCGCGCTTCATAAAAATTACCATGGTCGATCCAACACCGGCTACGCTAGCCACAATATTTTTGCGTAAGACTTCTTTCGGCTCAGGCGACCTTCTGCCGCTTTTCAAAAAAAACTAACACTGGTCGGTCCAAAGTCATCCAAAGTAATTGATTGCGGGCGAAATTAATTTTGAAAAATGAATGTATAGCGCGCGGTATTATTTTATTTTTTGATCGCGGTCGTAATGGTCTTATTTAATTTTTTGAATTACTTTCTCTCAATCTTTGTGTTGAGTAAACTGTGATCTTAAAAAAACTCAAGCAAGACCTAAATTTATTACTAAATTCCTACTCAAAAAATCCTGGAATGCAAACTAAGTAATTCCGAGATTTTTGTGTCCCAAAAAATGCCGTGATCCCGATTTGATAAATAATTTTTTATTTTCGAATTGACATTACAGCAGAAGCAAAAGTTTTAAATTAATTATTATTGCAGTTAACAACAACTTATGAGCATTTTTCTTAACATTTGCATATAAATACCAACCAACCAATTTTACAATGAGAAACTATGTACATATGTATATATATATATAAATGATTGTCTACTATTTTTTGATATATTAGCATTTACATAAAATTAAAAAAAAATTGTATACCTACCAATTGCAGTAAGTGCTGAGTATTTCTTTTTCACTTACAAAAACATTGACTACATTTTCCAGAATTTACAAAGAATTTCCTACCTAAACTAAGTTTCTTACTTTACATCACTAAATACAAATAACATAAATAAATAATTAATTACATGCAAAAAATACAAATTATTACAATAATTACAAAAAATGCTAGTATTTTTAAAGATACCGTAAAAAGAAAATAATATGCAATTTATTATCTAGGGAACAAAATTGGCTCTTGCATCATCATCACCATGTTGAAGTCGGACTGAGCCATTGGTTGGGTAAAAGGATTCTGTCTCCACCAGGGTATCGGGTGTTCGTACAGCTGCTGCCAGCCCTTCCGATTCGTCGGTCGGCTATAAATAGAATTGTATAGTTAAAAAAGTAAAAGTAAAGGTAAAGGTAAAGTTGTAAATAAATTTACGCAAATTTTGTATTAATTTTTGATCAAACTATAGTAAGTTATATAACACGAAGGGCACAAAGTTTTCGTTACTGAGAAACTGAAGTTTTTTCATAAAATTTTCGGCAACGAAAACTTTGTAACCGATACAGAATAGGGCTAAAATTAAAAAATCAAATTGCATACATAATCTAAAAAAAATGCAACAAATTTTCATAAACATTTCACATATTTTAATATAAAGGACTTTATATCACACTGCCGTAGAAATATTAAAATATTTTTATTAAAACAAAAACGGAACTTGTTTATTTACTTACTCCATAAAAAAATCACAAAATAATAAAACTGGAGGCGTGGAGTCCCTACATGCACCAGAAGTGACAATTCTTAGGGAAATTTCAAGAAAGGAAAAATAATTAAAAATAAATTAAATAATAAAACTGGAGGCGTGGAGTCCCTACATGCACCAGAAGTGACAATTCTTAGGGAAATTTCAAGAAAGGAAAAATTTCCACGAAGATCCAAGCTATTTAATTTGTTTATATTTTTTGTTTACGCTCAAAACATAATAACAAATTTTTTCTATAACTACAACTTTCTTCTAAAATGGACTTGCTTCACTTTCAAAATACACAGCTCATATTTTGAAACATAGCTATCATTTCTTAGCATCCCATTTTTCAAACAGCTGGTAGCTGGCTTCAAAAACGAAGATTTCCGATAGCTCTTTCGTTTCACACCAATATTGTAGTATTTAATTTAACTTTTTAAACAGGCGGCAACCCTCACAAAAATAATTTTCAAATTTAGTTTTTTTTTAATTTTTTTGTTTGACACCCATATTTTTCTACTTCACTAGTATTACTAAGTTGATATTATTTAATTTTTCAAACAGCTGGCAACCATTTTAAAAAATATTTTCGAAATTAGACTTTCCTAAACCTCATTTGGTTAATTAACATCAATGAAATGCCATTTCAGTTAACTTATTAATTAAATTGAACTGACATTTTTTAACAGGTGGCAACCCTCTTCTAAAATATTTTCCTATACACCTCTTTCTTTTCACACCAGTTGTGTAATGTTTCATTTTTTTTATTAATTAATTTAAATTTCACTTTTTAAACAAGTGGCAACCCTCTTCAAAAATATTTTTCAAACACAGAAAACCCAGTCTAAACCTCATACTTAATGCACTTTGATTTTTTTTACATATATTTAAATATAGTAAAGTTTTTTTTTTAATTTCAAATTTTTCGAGCTATGTATATTTAGTTGTTGACTACAAGCAGAATAGAGAATTTGCTCCTTGAAAATCGTTGCAGTGCGTTTGTTTCCTTGTATTGCTGTAAAATGGCAAATGTTGTTCCAAAATAATTGTGTACTGAATTCTCGAAAAAATGCGTTTTTTTCAATACAAGTTACTGTCAAAGCTTCTCAAATTGTAACCGCACTGCCACTATGCGCTTTACTTCGGCTTCGGCCATCAAAGTACGTTTCGGCTTCGGACAAAAAAAAAACCAAATTTCCCATAAATGAGTATTTTAAGTGTGAATAATGCTCCTTCAGAAAATAGTTTTGGGATTTAATTGAACATTTTTTTCTTAATGGAAATTGCTTCAAAACCTCTGTCTACTCTTGGTGAACAATTGTCCAGCATTATACAGTTTAAACAAAAATTCGCGATCTCTGTAAAAGCTAAAATTAAGAATCACGTTTGGATATTTAAATAATCACTCAAAAAAAAAACAAAATTATTCGCCAAATGACGTAGTTATATATATTTGATAAAAAATAAAACTATTTTTTCGATTTGTTTGTTTTGTGCATTTTATTTTTTTTTGGTAAAAAATAGAAACTGAATTTCTTTTCAACAAAAGTAAGCATTATTTTTTGATCGAAAGTAAAATTCAATTCTTGAGCGAAATTTTATCGCGTGGAATTAAAAAAAAATTTTTGAAATCGCCTAACTCTAAATGTTTACAAAATTTGGAGCGCCCTCTGTAAACATTGTAATTAAGAAATACTTTTCGATTTCTATTAATCGCTCAGAAAAAGAATTACATATCGAGTTATATATTTTCATTCAAAAATAAACTCGCTTATCGATTTGTTCAATCGCTCAGAAAAAATAATCATATGTCGAGTTAATTTCATTGATAAAAATAACTCGTTTATCGAGTGGCATTTTTCCGTTCTGAAATAACAAAGTTTTAATAAAAAAAAACTCATTGAGTACCTTTTCCATCAAAAGTAGTCATTATTTTTTGATCAATAGTAAAACCCAGTTCTTGAGCGTTTATTTATCTCGCAGAAATAAAAATAATTTTTTTCGTTTTATTTTTTTGACAGAGTGAAAAACTTAAAATATTTCAAAAATTTTGAGCGATAGAATTACTTTTAGATTTTTATTAAGCACAGAAAAAATAATTGAATGTCGAGTTGTATTTTTTTTTTACTCAAAATTAAAACTCGTTTAGCGAGTGTAATTTTTCGCTCTGAAGTTATGATTTTTTTGTGAATTGTTACTTTTTGATTAAAAACAATAAATACTTTTTGAATTTTAATCTTTTTTTTTCAGTAAAATTAATTAATATTTGCTTAGGTATTGTATATTTTTCTGATTGAAAGATAAACTCATTTCTTGAGTTATTTTATATCGAAAAAAAATTGTTGAGTTCGCAACGTCTAAGAATTTTTGAGACTCGTTTAGCTCTGAAATAATGATTTTTTTTTGTTTGTGAATGGTTACTTTTTGATTAAATATAATAATTATTATTTTATGAACTTCACTCTTTTGATAAAACATTTACACAGAGTTTTTTTCTCAAAAGTAACGACTATTTTTTGATTGAAAGCAAAACTCAGTTCTTGAGTATTATTTCATCTCGTGGAAATAAAAAAAATTTATTGAGATTAATATTTTTTTGGCATATCGAAAAACTCAATACGTTTAAAAATGTTTGAGCGACGTCTGTATACGATATTTTCGATTTCTTTTAATCGCTCAGAAAAATAATCATATGCCGAGTTATATTTTTTTTTTGATCAAAAATAAAAATCGTTTATGGTGTGTGTTTTTTTTTCGTGCTGAAATGATGAGTTTTTTTTTGTGAATTGCTACTTTTTGATCAAAAATAATAATTATTATTTCATGATTTTTTTTGTTTTGGTGGATCGAAAAATTGAAAAAATTTAAACATTTTTAACCGAGCTCAGTAAAATTTATATAAAGAATTACGTTTCGATTTTTAATAAACGCTAAGAAAAAATAATCATAAATCGAACTATATTTTGTCGATAAAAAATAAAACTTGTTCATTGTTTATCGATAATATAGATTTTACGATTTTGTTAAAAAATAATCATACGGTTTTGAGTTTTTTCCATCAAAAGTAATTATTATTTTTTGAGGTATATGTATGTTTTTTTTTGATTGAAAGTAATCCTCAGTTCTTGATTCATACGCAATATATGTACATACAATCATCAAAAATTACATTGATAAGGAAAATTGAAATAATAAGAAACTAAGGTCTACCATCCCCATTTTCGGATATAGAGCTCTAATTTCTGCCAGAAGACTTGTTATTGAAAATTTATTCGAATTTAGGGATTGGAACGGCTTCTTTATGCGTTTACGATTTTTGCTTTGTACGGGAGGTGGGCGTTACAGTTGAGGGACCACCCCAAAGTTGTCTTAATCTCAACGCAAGGGTTACCTTAAGTTCAGCTTGATCGGATAACTCTTTCTATTTTTTGTCGCGCTTTTTACTAATACATATAACAAATATCTTTTTACTCACAGCGGCCGCTTCGAGAAGAATCTCCGCACCCGATATCGAACCGTTTCCGGGATTTCGAAAAAATCTATAAATCGGCGGAACATATTCCTTCTTCTCACTTCCTCTGTCGCCGCTACCGTAGGTGTCACCATAAAAAGAGGCAGTTGTGCTGCTGATCCCGCCGCTCTGCTGCTGCTGCATGCTGCTTGCAAATTTACTACTGGCGCCACCGCCGGTAAATGCAGATAATGGATTCTGGAAATGCAGGTTGATATTGAAATCGCGATGATTCGGAGACATGGGACGATAGTAAAAGTACCCAACGCCAGCGCATAATAAAACTAACAGCAATAAAATCAAAACTACTATCACTGCGACGTGTGAATTAGTCGATCCATGCTGATCGGTGTGTTGTGTTTCACTCAAAAGAGCGCTGGACAAGATCTCATTGTTGGTTGTCTTCGGGCAGTGTACATGTTCGAAGACAATAGCATCGCCACACATACACTCGTAACCATAATCGGCCTGCACACACATACCATGACATTTGGCCATGTGACAGGGATTGGTCGCGATTGGTTGACGCGTTACACCATCCACCACAACATCCTCGGCATTGAGAATATTCAAATTGAAAGCTTTGCAATTGTGTGCACCGAAAAGTTGACAGTGTACTGCTTCCTTGGAGCCGATATTCACAATAAACGCTTCATTCTCATAGACAGTGAGACCGGATGGATGCATTACCACATTACCCTTTTGTATGATCGTTCGTGGCACAAGCGAGCTGCCGACTCGATAGTCGATTACCTGTAGTGTCTTCGTATGCATATCCAGAAAGTAGAGCGCACGTTTGTAGGGATCGCAGGCTAAGGCTGTAATATAACCACCACGTTTTAATAACAGCGTTACACGTTGCTTACCATCCAAATGTGACATGTTCAGCTCGGAAGCTGGGGAATTAAAGGAATTTGCGCGTATAGTGACATAAAATAGGCGACGACTGAGAGCATCGACAGCTAACGCGCGTATAGTATCCCGTGGATTAGCCTGAACTACGAAACCGCACATTCTTGCATCGAACGAGCACACTTTAATTCCATACTGACCAGCACGTGTTATAACGTAGACATTATCTGTGTTAGGAGAAATTAGAGTTAGTCTACAAAAGATTTGGCTTACTGAGTTTCACTCACCTGTGATCCAGTCCACAGCCACTTTTGACGGTGTCTGCACCCACAGTCCAGCCTTCACCTCGCCATTCACCATGTCAACTTTATATAGCACATCCTCGACGTCGGTTGTAAAGTAAGCCATACGTTTGTGTGTGTTTATATCGAAGCCACCGATCATCGAATCGTTTATAGCCCATGCGACCCTTAGCGCTATCGGTTGTTCCGTCATGCTGCGCACTTCATTGTAGGTGGAGAACATTAGAGCCGATTTGCTTTCAATCGATTTGCAGGTGGTTTTATCTGGCCGTAGCATAAAGTCCGGATAGCATTTGCAACGATACGAACCAAGCGTGTTCTCACAAAGTTGCGCACATGGTTCATTATCTTCACACTCGTTCACGTCTACACACGTACGCTGGTCCGTATGCAATCGATAACCGGGGAAGCAGGAACAAACTGCACCCGTTGGTGTTGGACTACATTTATGTGAACAAATCGGCCGACTGGATGTAGCGCTGCAAGCCGTCTCGCAGAGTGGTCCCTCATCGGCACCCGTATCACAGTCATCAAAATTATTACACACATGCGACATTTCCACACACTGACCATCTTTGCAGTCGAACATGTTGGGACCACATGGGCGTTCATTTTGTTTAGTCATCATTAGGCCAGCAGTGGTTGCGTTTTTATAATGTTCACAATTCATTTCGTCAGAGCCATCAGCACAGTCTTTATCTCGGTCACAACGGAAATCCAATCGAATGCATTCTTTACTAGACTTACACTGGAATTCGTAAATACTACAAATCGTGCCACAATTCTCTTCGTCTTCACCGCGTGGGCATTCGGCAGTGCTATTGCAGCGAGCGCTTAACTCTAGGCAAACACTGGCATCGCTTGGGCACTGATACATTGGATGGGTTTCTGAGCCGCAGGTCAAATTGCGTTTTTTGCCTGTTAGAAAGTCACAATTCACTTCGTCCGAATAGTCGCCACAGTCATTGTGTCCATCGCAGACCAGACGTCGATCAATGCACTGACCAAGCAAACATTTGTGCATATCACTTGGGCATTCCTTGATGTCTAAAGTAGAGATGAAAAAAAGATATGAAGTCAAATTAGTTCAGTTAGTGTTTAAAAAATAGTGTGAATCTCAGTTCAGTCTAAGAAGATTACTTAATAAATCTACGCCAATTTTTCAATAAAATTTTCCCTACCCTCCTTCAACTTTACTGTAATGGGTGTGGTTGATATCAGGGCTCAAACTGTTTACGTGGTGCGGCTAATTTAGAAAAAACTTGTACCGGTACAAGAACTGGTTCATGGGTATCTCTGAACTGCTGGTCGTTGCGGTTCAAAAGGTTAACTTTTTGGCGGAAACTTCACGAAATCGAGACTCTACAGTGTTGGGCATATCATATTGGACAAAATTCTTTATACTTACAACAGTTTGCCACTTTTTTTATTAATTTTTTTTTAAATATTTTTTTGTGGAAATAAAGCTTATTCTTCCTTAGTTCATCTTTGTATGATATCCCCAAAAACTTTTGGGTTTTCGAGTTTCAAGTGATTAAAAATTCGCGTTGATTTTTTATCATTTCTTATGTTGATAGTGTTGGGAATCCTCTTCCATATTACGAATGCGCCACACCGGCAGTAAAAAAATTATAAGAAATGATCGCGAAATTTTTGGTCACTTGAAACTTGCTATAAACCTGAACATCCTACATTTAATTTAGATTTGTTGAATTTTTGTGAATTTCGCACAAAGCTTAAATTTTAAAACCTTTTCCAATAGTATTTCAGAAAAACGCAAAAATATTTCAGAAATGAGCAAATATATTTCAGAAAAGGTCAAATGAATTTCAGAAAAACACAAAAACGGGAAAAAATTAATTTTAGAGAAACACAAACATATTTTTTTCTGAAATAAATTTTTAATTTTCTGAAATTCATTTGTGTTTTTCTGAAACACATTTGCTCTTTTCTGAAATATATTTGCTCATTTCTGAAATATTTTTGGAAAAGGTGAAGTGAGTTGAAACTTTCACCGTATTGATGAAATGAGTTTCAGAAAAACATAAAAATATTTTCTGAAACAAATTTGTAAGTTTCTGAAACACATTTGCCCTTTTCTGAAATACATTTGAGTTTTTCTGAAATACTTTATTTTCAATGGGAAATGCAATCAAACTTAAACTTCTTTAGTAGTTTCAGCATAAGGGTCGTCTCACAAAACTTTATTGCTTTAGTGGATTTTAATTTTTTTGGGAGTGGGTTTCGGTTCGGTTTTGGCATTCCAAATAAAAAAGAGTTCGGTTTGAGGCCCACGTAAACGGGTAGTTCGGTTCCAAACATCGTTTCAGTTTCGAAACCTGTTTGCATTCGCGATCTATATCGATTGTCTTTCTTACCGCATTTTTCGTGCTCATCCGATGCATCGGTACAGTCCAATTTTCCATCACACTCCCAGCTCTGCGCGATGCAAGTACCCGTATTGCACTGGAACATACCCGCCGCACAGACGGGCACATCGCCGGACGCCTGTTCAGTATTGGATTTGCAGTTGGTCTCATCCGAACGATCGCCACAATCGTCCACACCATCACACATGACACTCTGGTCCACACAATTACCATTGTCACATGCGTGCTGATGTGAGTGACAGCGTTTATTTTGATCTAAAATATGGAAAATACGAGCAGTAATCGAAATTACAGTAAAACATACATATTCTTAGCATTTTAATCGAATTCCTACCGAATTTCTCGCAGTGCGTCTCATCTGAACCATCGCGACAATTTTTCTGTCCATCGCAGCGCTGCTCTATTTTTATGCACTGCGTAGCATCGTGACACGCATATTTCCCAATAGTACACACAACTTTACGTTGCTTAATACTCGCCGGATCACACTCCAACTCATCCGAACCATCCGGACAGTCTTTGTGTCCATTGCAACGCCGCGATTGGGTCAGGCATTCACCCGAACGGCAACGGAACTCACAGTCGATCGCATCTATGCAGCTGGTATTAGTTGTGTCACGAAAAACAAGTCCTGCCGGGCACAAGCATGCACTAACCGACTTCGTGACCGTCACACAAACATGCGAGCAACCGCCATTTTCATGTTGACACGGATGATCGAGCACAGCGATCGGTTGACTTGCCAACAGAGGAATGCGTGCGGGGAAAACGTGAGCGAAGGCCGAATGAGCCACCTCAATTTCAAAGCGTTTCACTGTGCCCATATTGTTTTTGTGCGTCCAATGTATGGCCGAGGAATGCAGCTCCGACCAGAAGAGATCGTCTTCGACCAGCGCAAGTGAGAAGGGACGTTTGAGCCGAGAACGGAAAGTATAATCTTCAAGATTGCGATAGTCGGTAAAGGAAATGCGGCCAAGTTCACTATCAGACCAGAACAATCGTTTCTGCGCAAAGTCCATAGCAAAGCGCAAATCATCATCACCAAGTTCTTCTTCAAACGCATGCGAATGTGGACCGCGACCGCTGAGTGGCAACTGATCCATGTGAACATATTTGCGTGTGCGTAGAGCAACAAACATAACGCTGTTGGTGTGAGAGAACTCGATAAATTTTTGTTTTTCTTTTTTTTTTATTAAATTATTAGCTTTATTAGGGAACTTACCCATCTTCGGGTATTAATGCGAGCGCAATAGGCACTTGCAAGCCGGCGAAGAAGCTCACCATGGCACGTTGTCTTGTTTGCATTGAGTACACCTCCACCGAATGACGTTCCGCATCAGTCCAATAAATATTGTGCGCCAGGTGATCTGCGAATGACAGAGACAGTTTTTTTGTTTTGATTTGTTGTAAGTATTTTGAAAAATCAAAAACTTACCAAACGCTATCGCAGTTATATTACCAATATTCTCGCGCACCAGCACCGTTATCTGGCTCGTCCGCTTGTTGAATTCAAAGATAGTACGTTGCACATTATCAACAATTATCACACTTTCATTCACACTATTGTATGCCATTTCGCTGATGTACACCGGCAGTTGGTGTGTTTCCGCTATGGTATGCCGCCCAAATTTCGTATGGTCCATTTCGAGCAGTGCATTCTGCACACCAATAAGGAGTCGCTGTTTCTTGTGAGTTTTAATACAGCGCGAATGATCGGTACTCAACTGCATGCCATCGGGACAAGCGCACGATGCGGTATTGTTTTCGGCGAGCAAACACAAATGAGAGCAACGTGTACGCATGCAACCATGTTCGACTTTAGGCTGTTTAGCGGCATGATAAATATGCACCGCATAAATGGTGCGATCCTTAGCGATCACATGATGATCTTTGCCAGTGAACTTATTGCATTTGTGTACACTCTTTGTACCCCAATCGGACCAGTAGATGTTATCTTCAAAGATGGCTAAGCCATAGGGATGTTTCATAACACCGTCGAGTATGCGACGTCGGTCAGTGCCATCGGGTCGTGTGCTCTCCATAATCGATAACTTGGCATCGACCCAATAGATACGATTATTGTGCATATCCAAGGCGATACCATTCGGCCAATGTATGCCGTCGGTGACCAGTGGCAGCGAGTTGCTACCATCCATAGATGCGCGTGCAATCATCGGCTTTGCGCCCCAATCCGTCCAGAATATTTGACCACGTTGCGGCCAGAGGGCAACGCCACGTGGTTGATGTACGTCCATGGTGACGAGCACAACGCAGTAGAGGCCATCGCTGGAGCAGACGGCAATGTGTTGCAAGCTGTTGTCGGAGAAGTAGATATTGCCTGGAATGTGAAAGGGAACATAACAAAAGGAAGCGTGAATGTTTTTTTTTACAATATTGTGCGACCGTCTTAGCCGAGTGTGTAACGCGTGCACGATTCATTGGTGTGTACCGGGTTCAAATCTTGGTATCGATGTACAAAAACTATAAAATTTATAAAGTGGTAAAGAGACATTTTCATGCAAAATCTCTATTTATAATTTATTTTTTATCAATGTAGTTGTAAAATGGAACAAGAACAGCTTATTTGATTTTTTTCATTCAAATTCCCATTGCCTTTGTGAGGGGATTGTCAAAATGAATATTTGTGTAAAATAAAACCTGTGGAATGCAATATTAGCAAGGGTTTTCATGGTAAACATTTTTAGTTAATTTTATATAAAACTGTAGTTTATGCTATAAAAAAAACTATGTAAATTAATTAACTCAACAAATTTTCATTGAAATTTTAAAAATTTTTAGAAGGATGTTTAGATAGATTTTGGGTATGCACTTTTATAACGTATTTAATTTTAGTATATCAAAGTACAAGTTTGAAGTGTCTAGAAACTACGGTAGGTTTTTTATATATTTTTTTTTAATTTTCAGCTTAGAAAAATTTTTATACTAAACTTAAATATGCTATAAAATTGCTAACACGAAAAATTTCTAAAAACTCTTCTAAAAAATTTTAAAATTTTGATGAAAATGTGTAGTGTTGTGTTGATGTAATTTTTATAGTAGGAACTAAGTTTGTACATAAAATTAACAAAAAAAATGTTTAATAAAAAACCTTGCTAATGTTGTGAAAAGATCACCCTTCGATCTTTTTTGCTTGCCACTGTATATTTTTTTTTTCATTTTCTCAATTCGCCCAACAAATTCGCCTAAGGATGACTTTGATAATTGTCTTACCAAAAACCAAAAACCAACTACATGTAAGTTTTAGGAATGAATTCACTGTTGCTTTTGCCACCACCTTACTGAATACGCCTTGGGTTTCATTTGTTTTGAAAAAAGTTTGTTTTATATGAAAAAGTTTGCATTTGACTCAAGGCGAATTTATAGAAGGTGATGGCATAAGAGCAACTGATTTGATTTTTTTTATTCACCTACATGTATTTTGTTTTTGCTTTTGCGTATGAGCTTTCAAAAGCCGTAAAAGCAAAAACAAAATGTATTTAAATTTTGACAACTCTTACGCAGAAACAAAAACAAAATACATAGGAATTTTGTAGTTGTATTTATAACACCACCTTGTATGGATTCGCCTTGCATTTGACTCAATTCAAATAAGATGAAGTTCTTAAAGCAAGCGATGCCTTCTTTTTCCACTATATTTTTATTTTTCCTTTACCCATGACATCCTCAAAACGAAAACTAATGGCACCCATTCTTCTATTCTCTTTTATCGTGACATCCTAGAATTGAAAAATGTATTTGTGTGCTAATCACCTGGTGTTCCTACAGGAGCCGATTTGATTTTTTTTTTCAGCTTACATATACATACATATTTTGTTTTTGCTTTTGCGAATGAGCTTTCAAAAGCCGTAAATGTAAAATCAAAATACATGTAAATTTTAACAACCCTTAGACAAAAGCCAAAACAAAATACATGGGAATTTTGTAGTTGTACCTGTTACACTACGTTATATGAATTCACCTTAGTTTGATTTGAAAAAAGTTTGTTTTTATTCGAAAAAGTTTTCGTATGATTTCAAATAAGTTGTATTTGACTTAAAAAAGGTTTATTTGACCTGAAAATGCTATACAAATTCAGTTTCTAGTCACTTAAAACTTGCACTTTCTTAGAATACTATTTTTTTAAACATACTTATAAAAGGTTTGAATTTCTATATAATTTTTTTTTTATAAAGTTTGATTTACTAAGGTTTTGTTGTAGTAAGAACTATATTTTTATATAAAATTAATAATACTTAAAAAAATCATCATTCGTCCGGTTTTGTTCATGAACGTTTTTCCGAAAATGCATGCTGGGGTTAAAAGGTAAATTCGGAATTTTAATGCTCTTATACCTTAGAATTGCTCGATATTAAAGTAAAGAAACAAATATCTCGGTAAATTTTTGCATTTTTTTGGGCACCTATACATAAAGTTAATATTAAAAAATGTTAAATATATAATTGAGTTCAAGACAGATAGTTTGTGAATTAAAAAATATTGATTTTCACGGGTTTTGTACCATTTCTACGAAAAATTGTTTTTGAACCATATAAAATACATGTGAAACTTTGCAAAATAATTTTTGATTGAAAAAATTGAGCTATTGGTTTTTCTGACAGAGAACAATCCTAGGTAGTGAGAATATTGAAATTCAGAATTTACTTTTTTTGTATCACTCTAATGTACATATGTACATTTTTTAGAAAAGTATAACTGATTCCATAACATACATAAACCATATGATACCAACTTTTTAGAAAATGTATAAAAATTCGACAAATTTCGAAAAATGGTCATACAAATCTTTAACTTTTTAATCAGCTTTTTTTTTTTTAATTTTCAAACAAACAGCTTGGAGGCCCATTCAATTTCACTACAATAATGTACAAGTTTCAAGTGGTCAACAATTTTTTTTTTGCTGACGGTGTTGGGCATTTTCCTCCATATAAAGCATCGTAAAAATTTACTTTTGACAATTTTGTTCACACAAAATAGGACATTGCATTTGTATAAATAAAAGGACATTTGAAATCGGTCAACTATATTCGGAGATAAATATAATTAAGTGAACTATTCTTTTTCAGATCTCAAAACTATTCTACATTCTTATATGCTGACTTTATATTTAGATTTAGCGGAATATTTTTTATTAAAATTTATGTAAAAACGTCGCAGTTTAGAAACTTTAAAAAATTTGTGAACTTGTATTACTTTAAACTTTCTAATTTGTGAGTTTTTCGAGAATAATAAATAAAATTAAATTATCACACAATTTTGAATTGAGCGATTTCAAAATATTTTGTAGTTTTAACAAAAAAATAAGTTATATTTTTTTTTCGATGTACAGCAATCTTATATGGTGAGCGCATTGAAATTCTTACTTTTTTAATCACCGTAATGCACATATGTACCTAATATATTCTTCAGATATCTTCTCCACCATTCAGCTGCTATATTTATAAATTATTTACTTTTTATATGAAACCAAGCATGTATTAATAAAAAAAAACGATCAAAGCAGCTACAACCCAGTATATAAAATTTCTTGTTGTGCTATTTAACTGGGGATTACTGCAGAAAAAAAAACAAACATATTAGTCCGACTATAGTCTTAAGTTTCTCCCACTTATTAAAAGCAAGTACAGTAATGAAAAATTCCGACATAGACATAGTAAGAAAATATAGTGTTTGAAATTGTTTACTTCGCAAAAATCTCACTCTATCTACAAATACATTCTAATCCTTGGTATCAGGTATAAAAATTTCAATAACTGTGTATCTTTAAATAAAAAAATTATATGCATCTACATACCTTTGAGAAAATAAGCAAAAAATTATTGAAACTGAAAAATTGGTACCGTTGAAAACAAGATCAGGATTGTTGAGGGAATTTCTCTTCAAACTGTAGTCTACTTATTCGACACAAATTGAATTAATTAAAAAAATAAAAAATTTTCAAAATGGAGTTTTCATGTCTACTCCTAGTCCTACAGAAATGCACTACTACTACTACTACTAATACCACCACCAACCTGTGAGCCAATCGACGGCCAAGTCTTCTGGTGCATCCAGTCCAGAAGTGAGTAAAATTTCATGATTGGTACCATCTCCGTTTGCCTTCACAATACTCTCCGCCTCACTCTGTATGTTCGTCCAATAGATGTTTTGCCCATCTGAAGCTACACCGATTACTTTAGTCAAATTCTTTGCCACCGTATAGACGAATTTATCACGCAAATGCACCCCCATCACAGCCATTTGAGTGGTGTAGAGTAGCAACGGATCGCCGCCTAACGCAACACAAGTCCTATTATCCTCCTTTAGGGCATAGCCCTCGTCGCACGTACAGCGGTACGAGCCGCGCGTATTCACACAACCTTGAGAACAAAGTCCATATAACTCCGCACACTCGTCGATGTCCCTGCAAGAATTCTCCAGCATTGACATCCGATAACCTTTGGGGCAAATACACTGAGCACCATTCTCGGGTAACATTTTACAAATTGACGCTGGTGGGCAGGATTTTCCACTACAATTGCGGATAGTCGAAGTACATAGTTGAGATTCATCGCTACCATCCACGCATTCCGTTTTACCATTGCAAGCCGAGTCGATAGGCAGACAGCTTGAATTGTCATGACATAAAAACTTTCCGGCTTCCAGAGTGCAATTCAAACCTATGTAAATATATTTGGTATCGTATATAGCGTTCAAAAGCTCGTTAATTTATTACAACATACCACATTTTTGCTCATCACTGCCATCGCCACAATCGTCAACGCCATCACAGACCCACTTTTTGCTCTCCAAACATTTCTTATTATTGCAAAAGAAACCCTGACAACTAATTTTCGCCCGCTCACAACCATCCTCCTCGTCGGAATGATCGTGGCAATCGGCCTTACCATCGCACATAAAATCCAATGGAATGCAAGTCTTGTCCGAGCTGCAGGTATATTCGAATGAACTGCAATTCCGTTTCGACGAATGCCAACCGCCAGTGCCGATATCAGCGCTCGCTGAACCAGCTCTGCCAGCACCAACGCTGATCCACAGCGAAGATGTCGGCGACAATGACGACGATTTGACGCAGTCGAATTCATCTTCACCACTAGGACAATTGTCGATGCCATTGCAAATTAATTCCGACGACAAGCAGGGCCCATTGGGTTTGGCGCATTGAAACCAATTTGGCTTGTGGCACATCTTCCTATCTGCATTTGAAGAGGTTGTTATGAAAAGATTTTGGAAAAGAACATATGCAGGTTTTTCTGTTATTAATTTTTACCACAATCCAGTTCGTCCGAGTTATCTAGACAGTCGGGACGTCCATTACACATCTTCTCTTGTAAGATGCAGCTTCCGTCTCGACACTCGAAGTGGTCGGCGCCACAATGATGGGAAGCTGAAACGCGTGCGAAAAATGGCGGCATCAAGATGAATGCGACCGCAACAACAATAACAAAGCAATTAGGAGTAGCATCGGCGGGCTGTAGCTTGTTGCGTACATTTTGTAACGGTAAGTGGAAGGCTTTTGCCCTGAATTGATGGAGGAAAAATGATTAGAAAACAAAAAAAAGTAATTTGTGATTAAAGAAGCTATGGGGGAAGGGAGGCGCGGTGAAGGGTATGAAAAAATGCAATAAGCGCAAAGAGAACAGGAGAGATCACATGGACGTTCGCTTGACATTGTTAGAAATGTGAGGTTAACTAAAATAATTTATAATTTTTTCTTTGATATTTCATAAATTTTGTTTTACTAATTTTTTTACACCGTTAACTTAAATTAATTTATTAATATTTACTTATACAAGCTTTTTTATTCAAGTTCTTTTAGAAAGCACAAAAAAATCGATGAATACTTACATTTGTGGTGGTTTCAGATATCCTTTTGCCACCGTGTGCTTTTAATTTCGCCAAATATTTTTGCTTAACTTTTTAAATTTTTTTTTTTTTTATTACTTGTTCTTACACAAATTTTAAATAAACTTTAGGCGTGTAGACAGTTTTTGTTACAAATAAAACGACATACAAATATTTTACAATTTTTTCCAGATCTACACAAAATTTGACGCGCATTAGCGCGTTATGGTCGCAAATGACTGACAATCGAGAATTTCTGAAAAAGTGCCGTTGGCCTGCATATTTAGCAATGCGCTGACTGGAAAGTCTACATAAGTTACAGTTAATAGCTGAATTGAATGTAGGAATAGGGGTGCCGAGTGTGGAAGCCAATTTCTTAACACTTTCAATGAGTTCCAAAAATAACAAAGAAAGTATAGTCACAAAAAATATTAAAAAAAAAGTATGAAGAAATAAAAATTAAAAACATTTTAGGAAAACTTTAAGTAATTTGTGCATTTTGCCGGAAGTCAACGGGTCTATCTGTCGGTCGAGAGAGGTAACTGTTACATATAAACTATGTCGTAGTGCTTTCAGCGTCCTCTATCGGCCACTAGTGAGCATCGTTTTCAAAATTCTCATGCGCCTATTAAGTGGGACAGTAGATGGGAAAACAGCTTGAAATATAAATTTTCTTTTGTATTTCACTTTCTTTTGTATTTAATGGAGAGCAGCTAGAGTTTTTTTTTTCAGTTTGGCATTAGGTACATATATATTTATTAGGGTGGTCCTAACAATCAAATGCACGATTTTTATCTCACCGTTTCTATCGGCAATACCACGGTCAAAGAAATCACATATACATTTAGATTCTGGTTGGAGGCGACTGGGGCGAGTCGCACAGGGACCAAAGTTCAGATTACCATATTAATTAGAATAAAACAAAAAAAATAAAAACCCTTTAACACTATTGCTTCTATGCTTCTTATCCCCGAATCTCCAAATCGCACAGTCGCAGAATAAGAAATGTTTTGACTTTGAAATAAAAATTTCTAAATTTTAATTTGCAACTTTGAAGTTGTGAATTTGAATTGTAATGTTTCGTATTTGAAATGGGGATTCCGAATATTAAATGGCAATTATAAATATGAATTCCACCTTTTTGTACTAGGGATGCAATGCGTGGTCGCCTCCTCGTGGTGCATACTGTGACAAACCTGAATGGTAACAATCCCTGCTCTGTCCATGCACTACTCTTAAGATTATGTTTTTGATATGTTGATTTGTTGATCTTGGGCTGGCGGTTGTGGCATTCTACTACCTGAGTATGCTGAGGTGCAACTCAGCAGAGACGGTTGGTAGACTAATGCTACGGTCGTCTCCGTCCCGTTAAGACCTGGCAAGTTTCAGAGTACATTCCAGATCCTGTCGCCATTAAGTGCGTGGTGTAGGTGCGGGAGAGGACTGCCGTCTTTGCGTCTGATCTGGCTCTGAACGCCCACCTTATAAGGGTGTGCGTCAAGCCTCGCATAGCATCCCTTCTTCGGCATAGCCAACCATGGGATCTTTTTTCAGGACGATTACACCTTCGGGTTAGGGATAGAGGCTCTGAGCTCTGAACTCCAAATCTTTCTAATTTCTGGTAAGCTTTCGAGCGGTGGAGGGGCATCGAAGCCGATCCCCAAGATTGTCTTATCCTGGCGGGTGGTAGCATCTGTTAGCGAAGGGAAGGTGAAACTGTCTCCCTCCATTGGCTCTGTTCGGGAGACGGCCTTTCTAGCCAATACTCAAGGCGGAGAAGGAGTGTAGGAGCTGACTTTTTATACCAGCAATTGCTTATCCCGTGGTGTATGGGCACCTTCGAGGGCGGCATAGCGTTCGCTTTCTGGCAGGCCTAAACGGCAGGTAGGCACTGGGCGGAGGGTACGCTCTGACCGTCGCATGACCTCCAAGATTTTGGAAAGCTATGGCGATCTGGCTGCTTTCAGATCTCCCAGAAGTACGCTAGGTCGCTTGAGTGGGCCAAGTGGGTGCTAGGTGAGAGTGTAAGTGCGTTTCCGAAAAGCTCAGGCCCTAAGAGACAGCGATCTCAGGAGGGGGAGAGCTCCCTAGTCAAAAAGTATAGGACGGTCTTCAATTGCACACTTTTTTCATAAACACGTACGAATTTGTAAATAAGTAAATTCCCAGTGTAATTGATTTCACACTATAATCGATATCGTCACTTTTTTATAGTTACTTTCCAAAGTGAATCTTTATTAAATTTAGTAATTTTTATTGTTGTTGTTGTTGAAAATATTATGAAATACTTCAAGTATGTGATTAAAGTTACCACATGAGATTTTTGTTGAAATTGTACAGAGTTCTGGAAAAGTTATATTTTTCAATAGTCCAACTATTTCTGTTCAGGAGACTTCAAATAACAATACACAGTTATTTATTTAACCATTTTTTGGTATTAACTACTTTTTAGGAATCCTCCAAAACCCCAAAAAAAAAAATAATTTACTTAAAATGAGAATGAAACATGTCACTGAAGTTGGCACAATGCCGAAACCGATTTGGCTCCAAACCAAATTTGACAAAGAATGTCGGGAATTCGTTTTCAAATATATCGTGACATATTTTATTAGTTTTGGCTTGAAAAATCAATTGCTTAAAAACATAATAAATATGGATATTCAAAATTCATTGTATATGGCCTTGTATGCGTATGAGTGGATTTCAAAATTATCAAGCAATGTAATGTATTAATCGATGTGTCTGAACCTAGCACTCCACACTAGTCTTTTTAGGTGTTTTGGTTTTAGAAGTTGTTCAGGTTTTAAAAGCGTTTCAGCGATTAGAGTTTGGCAACTCCATACGACAATCTTCAAGCATTTTATTTCTTTGCCCTTTTTTAATTTTACATAAGGTCTGTTCGACCAATGCACCAGTTGGATAGGCGGGAATACACAATGAAATCTAAACAAAATGAAGCAAATTTAAGAAATATTGAGTTTTATTCACCAAATTTAAAATTTTATTAATATTTGAAAGATGTAGATAAATTACATCGTTTTGCGTTCGTTAGAGCTATTGTTCTAAACTGCTTTGAGTTTTGTCCGATGTTGTTCTGCAGTGCTCTACACTTTCAGTGCATTCATCGGACAGACGTAAAAGTGTACACAAAAAAAGTAGAGAAAAATTTCCAGCCAAGAAATTTATCGATTAAAAAAATGTGAATCCGCTGGGAATAAATCGCCTTATTTCAAACATTTTTAATTAGTTTATTGTGGGTGTATTTCAAGAACACATCAGAGATCGTCTTGAAAAAGTTGAAAATTTGACATTTTTAAGACGTTCTGGGCTTTTTGGACTTTCGTCATGAAGGTTTTTTCTCATATACATCTACTATTTCCACTTTTGAGACATAAGCGACGCATGCGGCAAAGCCTGAAAAGACTGGTGTGGAGTTCTAACTTAATAATCATGTATACATTTTTTGGTTTGGCTACTTGGCTAACTGTAAAATTAGTGCAACTAATTCAGATGTCTTATCGAGTTGATTATTGAGAGGTTCACGAGCCTCAGGAGCTATTTGAAATTGTAGAAATCGAGGCAACCAAATTTAAAAAAAATTGACGGAACCCACGGCAGTTAGGCCTCGAGTCGGCCCCTCGGGCAGCAACTCCAGCCACGTCCCAAGACAGGATGGATGTGCTGAATCAAAAGCTATAGAAGTGCCATTCCAAACCCTGCAATTAGACAAGTTGGAGATTTTATGGAGATCCCTTCCACCTCGAGTGGTGGCATCAACGCCCCTCTCATTCTTTCACCGCGAACCCAACACATATTTCGTCAAGGCACTGGGCATCACTCTACAGATAGGTAAGCTTTTGATAAGCCAAAAATTAGTTAGGATCGCAAACGACAGGTGGCAGTCTGAGTCCACTTGCCACAAGGGTCCTCTGGCCATCGGTGAGTGACCAACGAATATATCTCTCCTCAACCTGCGGAAATAGGATATTTAGATGACGACTGCAGTCCTAACCGGGCACTGTTTAATAGGTGCACATGCAGCATGGATTGGGCACTGGCGGGACTGCCTTTGGAGTTGGGTCGTGACGTGGAGGAGGAGACTATCTATCCACTAGTTAGAAGGAGAGCTGGAGCTGTAGGTAGCTATTACGTTAATGAACTTGGCGATCTTAGATCACTGGAAATTAGAGACATGATGATGTTCCTTAGGAGTACGAAGTGGTTCAAGGCGAACAGGCATCACTCGATAGCCCCTATACGGTATCACAATGGGCCATGAGCCTAAATGCGTCTCACTATGGACTGCCGCCTATCATAACCTATAGAATGACACACATTTTTTAAGTTGTTGAAACAAATTTTTAACTTTTCAAGTTGACTTCAGTAAGCCGTAGTAATTTTTCAGATACTGATTCAATTTTGACTTATTTGGTCCCGTTGAAATCGGACGACGCCTTTTCACTTTTTGATAGAGGATCATGAAAAAGAACTATGAGTATAGGAATTTGCTCGTTTTCGTTTTTGAACGGCAGAAAGAAATTTTTGTACCCACTTTGCACTAATCTTAATTATACCCAAAAATTCATGTAGGATTCTAAGCACTATTATTTTTGAGCGTCCTGTCTCCTTCACAAATTTAATGCTTTCATCCACAATGACATCATATGGTCATCCTGGATGCGGTTCATCATTAATTGATTATCTTCTCCAACGCTTTTCTTTTCTTTTGTACAAAAATTTAATCAATCAATGATCCTCAATTGTGTGCATTTCGAGCTGTTAAGCGACAGTCCCAATTTATGTTTTATTCTCGTATATAAAAATCTCGTGTCACGGTGTTTGTGGTCGAACTCCTCCGAAACGATTTTTATGAAATTTTGTATGAATAATTAGTAGGTATAAAATAAAAAAATGGTTGTAAAGTATATTTTGTGTTTCGTTAAGGGTTGCCACCTGTTTGAAATGCCAAATTTAATAAAAATATTGACAAGATATCATAATTTGCGTGTCAAGCAGTTCGTATCGGAAATATTATGTATACCAATATTTTTTGAGGGTTGCCACCTGTTCGAAAAGTCGAAGTTAATTCAATTACTTATATAATACCTAAGTTATATGAAATATCAAAATATGCGTTTCATACAACTCGGCGAGGAGAAGGTTCATACATATATTTTCGAGAGAGATGCCACCTGCATGAAATGTCAATTTTTCTTAAATTATAGGTTGTTATACTATATTTTTGTGCGAAAATGAAATAATTTAATATTTTTTGTTGTGGGTAGGTACGAAAAGTATAGTAATTTAATGACATGAAAGTTTTTGTTTTTTTTTTTTGGTTCCCCCAGAAACTAAGTCTATGCGAGGCTCGTGGAACCCCTAAACCAAAAGGGTATGTATTTCAAGAAGCAAGCAAAAAAAAGACTTTAAATTTGGAGATCTAAAAAATAAATAATCAAATAAAACGAAGAATTTGTGACCTACCCTAATGCACGCATTCTCATAATATCGCGTCTGTTTAGTTACGCATACGCAATGTATTATGCTAAATTGCAGTTAAATGCAAAATATGCGAACAATTTACACAAGTACACTGTATATATGTACATACATATCTACACACATATGTATGTATGTAACCCGTTGTAACCATTTTATGATCCACCAAATGCTTACAACTAGTTATAATGTTTTTATAGTTGGGTTTGTTGTATAATAAACACCTGCTTGTTTGTATGTACTAAGTAAATTCCTACTAGTGGTGTCGTAGCGAATGCATAGGGCCTGAAAAGAAGATTATGCACATTTTTGTTTTTCAATAGTTGTATTACAGGTATTTTATGTTAACCAAATAATGCAATAAATATCTATGTACATATGATTGATAACTTTGAATAAAATCAATAAAGCACTAACTAATTGCTTCCTGATTCATTAAATGAAATTATCTATCAAGTACTCAATGGGCCATGAGAATCAGAAGGGCCTAAACATACATTTTGTTTTTAGAGTTGTATAGTAAAAAATCGCGTGTGGCATCTTCCACGTGATAGAAGTGAAACTTCTTAAAAAGATTGAGAATAAGAGAGCTTCAGTGTGCGGGGCAGAGATAGAGATCATCTCAAAAGTTAAGGGCTTGCATAAAAACATTCTGTTTATTCAATATTTACACAGTTAGTATTTCAATTAATATTTATAAAATATATGTAAAACACATTTTTCGCAAAGAGAGTTATGCTTACTTGCCATTAGCACACATTTTTGACGACAAAATATGACACGAAATGCCAATATGTTGAGATTTTATAACTCTGCATTGGCTTCAATTTGAAATATGTAAAAATGTTGGCTGTTTTCATTCAACTGGCAACATTTGACGTCAAATTTGACTTGGTTAGCGGTGAAAAATCATCTGATGCAAAATTTGCGTGAAAATCTCCCCCGAGAATTTTCAGCTAGTACTCCTCAGCAGTTGTTTCAAGCGTTGCGGCTTACGCCGCTTGTGACTCAAAAGTTAAACTTGTGAAATGTATCAAAACATCCATAACTATAGTCCGAAAAGCACAGAACACCTAAAGGTAAAGCCAAATTCTTAACTTTCCCCAGTCGTTCAAATTTTGCAGCATACAATTTATTTATTTATTTATTTATTTATTTATTCAGTCTAAAAAATACAGGATTTCTTACAGACTATACAAGACTATCGGAATACAAATAGTTTTACAAAATAAGGTTTATCTAATTAATTCATTTAATAATAGCTTGAAATTTTGCTTAGTTAACGAAAAAGCAAAAGCGAGAGAATTTGAGACTTGATTAAATTCTTTCAAAGTTCTAAGAAAAGGTGCATAAGAAGCATAAACAGTCCTGGCACGCTCCAAGAAGAACAAATCATTACTCCTCAAGTTTCTTTGAGGAATATGGAAGTAAATACGCTCTAGAAGAGCTGGAGAGTCGATTACTCCACTTACAACATCAAAAACAAAGTAGATTGAATCGGATCAGAGAAGAATAATGATCTAAGAGCAAAATGCAGAAACTTCTTCTGAATGGTTTCTAGTCTATTAATGTGACAACGGTGATATGGCCTATATATAAATACTGCATATTCTAACTTAGATCGCACAAGCGAAGTAAATAGTTCCTTTTAAACAATAAAAGGAACGGAAACTTTTGATAAGATGTTGATGCACCCTAGAATTACGTCTACAATACAATAAACCGATTACACATTTTTGAAATAAGAAGATTTAATCTCATTGGATTCACATGTTGGCTGTGAATTCTTCTCATACTTTTTTGTGTACTTTTAGGTCTGTTCGATGAATGCACTGAAAGTGTAGAGCAGTCCTAAAAAATTTGTGCCCCAAGGGAGTAGCATACCTTACGAGACTGTTCAGCATGTCTATGACTATCCTCATCATTCCAGAGAACTGGAAGACTGGGATGGTACTTCCGCTGTTGAAACCAAGGAAACCGGCCGAAAAGGGAGAATCCTATCGACCGATTTCCCTTCTTTCACCAGTGGACAAGCCACTCGAGGCTATGCTGCTTCCCTATTTTACACACCATCTGAGCCCGGCTAAGCATCAACACGGCTTCCGGAAGGTGCACAGCACAACAACAGCACTAAACGTCATAAACACCCAGGTGATTCGAGGCCTCAATCGTAACCGTCCCTGTGAGAGAACTGTCTTAGTGGCGTTGGACCTATCAAAGGCTTTTGATACGGTCAACCATTCAACGCTACTTGAAGACATTGAAACATCCACTCTCCCGCAGGGTCTGAAGCGGTGGACCGCGAACTACCTGAGTGGTCGACAGGCGTCGGTCTATTTTAGAGACTCAACATCTAAACCGAGAAGAATTAAACAAGGGGTACCCCAGGGTGGCGTCCTCTACCCGGATCTGTTTAATCACTATATCTCGAAGCTCCCTCAGCCACCCGAGGGGGTTTCAATATTCTCTTATGCCGACGAATGTACGATCATGGCATCCGGCAATGCAATTGATGACATGTGCTCAAAAGTGAATGGTTACCTCTCTGAACTTGCTCGTTTCTTCACTGGTCGGAACTTATTTCTATCCTCGGCGACCTTATTTACCACCTAGACGAAAGAGGTCAAGACATAATTAAATATACATGTGGACGGTACACCTGTACCGACAGTAAACCACCCAAAAATTTTGGGTGTTACATTTGACAGCATGGCTTCTTTCTCTGCGCACAGAACTGCAGTCGTCAATAAAGTACAGAGCCGCAACAAAGTCCTCAAGTCGCTTGCCGGCAGCACTTGGGGCAAAGACAAAGAAACGTTGTTGGCAACATACAAGGCGATTGGCCGGTCGGTTTTAAACTACGCCGCTCCAATTTGGTCGCCCGGGACAAGCAGGACCCAGTGGATGAGACTACAGGCTACCCAGAATACAGCACTCCGGACGGCAACGGGATGCCTTCTGATGTCTCCGGTAGACCATCTACACCATGAGGCTTCAATGCTAACAGTTAGGGAGCACAACTTTATGCTCGCCAGGCAGTTCCTCGTTGGTTGCCATCGTAATGGCCACCCTAACGAGTACCTGCTTGCTGAGGATCCGCCTCCGAGATATCTCAGGGGGCATCTCCTAGATATGACCGCCGAGATCTAGTCGCACATCACCAACAGACTGGACCCTGCTGCGTACCGGGTAGTCCTGAACGACATTCACAGAGAGACAATCACCACCTTCATCGACTCTCGCCCTGTGAATGCCGTCTTCGGGGTCAAACCACCACCCATAGCAGAGGAGGAGCTCCAGCTGCCTCGTGAATCCCGCGTCACTCTCTCCCAACTACGTTCTGGCAGGTTAAACTCCTACTTATCCAGAATTAACCCAGAGATACCCAATGTGTGTCCGGCATGTGATAACTCCCTGCACGATACCGCTCACCTTTTTACATGCCCCTTAAACCCGACTCATCTAATCCCCCTTTCCCTTTGGTCCAACCCTGTCGAAACTGCGCGTTTCTTGGGCCTTCCCCTGGATGAGTTGGATGATAACGACCATGGTTGAACCGATCTTGCAGGGTCTAGGTAACCGCTACAACAACAACAACAGCAGTCCAGAATTATAATTTTTTTTTTTGAAGTCGTTCAATCAACAAATTCTTACAGACTATATTAAACTAATGTACAATAGTAATCACTAAGATGAAAAAAAATATCGATATATGCCGAGTAAAAATATCGATACTTAGATAAAGGTGCAATTTCGTAAGGTATTGTGAAAATATTCGGTAGTCTAAAAAATAATACATATTTGGCAGTTTTATTGCTTTTTTTATTGCTAGCAAATACCCGGCGTGCTTTGCTTTATATAAAAAAAAAAACAAATTCACCAAACAAATTTGCGGGGTTTCCACCGGAATTATACACTTTTTTACGTTTTAAGACTTCCGTGAAAACGTTTCGAAAAATATGACGAATTACGTGAGCTGACCTCATAAAATAGTTATACAAATTTGATACTCGGAAGTAAATATCGGTTATCGATATTTTGAGAATAAAAATACCCATATTTTTTAATCATGCCTAGCAATGCTTTGTGCAATATAAAAATTTATGAATTTTTTAACGAAAATATCTCGTCAGCGGTTTAAGGATTCCTAAGCAAAAATTTTAGACCATGCAATTTAATTTTATATATCACTTTTCTCTATACGGGAAGTAATTTTCCATGTAAAAATGCAAATGCATTGCAAAAATGCTTAAATTTGTATGTTCGCATAAAATATGCTTATCCTATTGCTGTGTATCATCACTTTCTCTCGTCTCATTTTCTCTTTCAGTGCGTTTTATCTTTCGTCTCAAGTTCATTGAAAAAAACCGCGAAAATGAAGACAGATAAAATTAGCTTACCAATCATTTTTGAAAAATTCAACATCTTCTTTTATTTCTTCTAGTAAAAAGTAAAAATTAAAAATTAGAAGGATGTTTCATTTATGCCAACAAAAAAAATCTTACGAAATCTTCTAGGCCAATCATTTTTTGCTATTTCTTCTTCTTCTTGGATGCATCTAAAATACTAAACCCATAAAGTATATCAAATATGTTTGATTGGAAAATCTTTGAACGCTTTTTTAATTCATATTTTATTTTTGCAAGATAACCAAAGCGAATCCGTTGTGTACTTTGTTTGCCTAATTTTGCGAGTGAAATGTCAAAATCTGTATTCGCCTTATGTATTTTCTTTGTGTAAACAAAACAACCCTGCGAATTGGGAAAGAAGAACAAGCACTCAGCTCATGGGGTGCTATCACCTTACAAGAATTCGCCTTGATTTGTAACTTCCTGATTGTACTCTGCTCAAAGATTTTCATTCGATTACGGAAATATTATTTTTTATGCTTTATTTGTCAAAACTAAGTTTTCCTATCATATTAAATACATAGTAATTTCTTATAATTTCTTATAATTTTTCCTGTATTGCTATTTCGGAATAATTTTCTGCAGCGTGTCGAGACTAGTCACGATCTCCAATTACCATTGAAAAAAAAAACAAAAGGATATGTAAACTTAAAAACAGTGATACAAAATTTTAAAGTCATAGGCTCGGCAAGTGCTAAAATATCCAAATGAGCTTTTGCGCATATTAGCACTTGTTGAATTGTGGGCGAATAACTTTTGTACGACTACTCTATGTATTTATGATTATTTGTATAACCGAAACGAAATTTAATTTTACTAGCTAGCTATTCATTCTTGCGAAACAAAACAAAAAGATCCAACTGCTGCACAGCCGCAACAACTCAATTACTGCAAAGATGACCTAGACGAAAATAACAAAACAGCTAGCTGTGAGTAGTTGAAGAATTTGTTGAAATATTTTGTGTCATCTTCACCAGCTTACTACGCTGTAAAACATTGCTACACGTCACTGTTTGTTAAATTATTATTTTAACTCAAATTACACTATTCAACAAAATTCCAATTTATAATCTCCGAGATTACACTATGAGTTTATTATATCTTGGTATTGATATAAGTAATTAAAACTTTCTATCACATCTGAGTTCCCATACCAAAAACAAAATTAAAATTCACAATATATTGCAAAGTAACGACAATGTATTTTGGTCCAGTGGCAAATTGTGAACAAATTATTTAAAAAAGACTTAACAACCCGGCGAAAATTGCCTCAAAAGTAAAAACAAAAAAATACTTAAAAAGTAAGAGTAAAAATTAAATAACTTTTGTCTCATTGTATTGCCCAATCTTTTTTATAATATAGTGTTAATAGAATGTACTATTGCCGATCTTAAAGACATTTCAATTTTTAAAAAAGTTAATAACTTAAAAAAAAAATTCCACAAAAAAATATGAAAATGGCACGAAAATACTATCTTTCATAAGTGCATAAAACATGAGCAGAATCAGTACTACCAATCGCGAGAAAATAAATAAAATTCAGGCAATTCCGAAAAAAGGTTACTATACATAACTTCCAAAATATTGCGATTTTTGAAAAACTATTATTTCTTAATTATTGTGAATAAAAAACACCGCTTTCACAAATAAACGCTTTAACTTTGAAACAATGGTGGCCCACTTTTATATAACTTCAGATGCTACTTGCTCCGACCGGGAATTGAATCCGGGACCCAAGGAATGAAGCGCGCGCACGCTAACCACTCGGCTGCGACATTAAAAAAAACAAAAAAATCATAGCATTGCAGTAATTAATAAATTAATAAAGTAAAAAAAAATCAAAAAGTCAGGACCTTGCAGAGGCCATCAAATTAGCAGATGCTGCAAAAAAGGAATTGATCAAAAGAAGAGAATGTGCTGTAGAGAGATTCAGAGAAATCTTTGAAAATGTGAGAAAAATTAGCGAAGAACATGACTTTGAGTTGCGGAAGCCAAGACTTGCTTCGAAAAATTTTTTTTTTTATTTTTTTATTTTTTTTTTATAAAAGCTTATATACAATTAAAATTAATATATAAACTATAACTAAAGCAGCACTAGCAACAGAGGCTTTCGGCTGGGAAGCAATCGAAACAATCTCAGCGCTCCAACGCACCAGCTGACTCAGTCGAAGATTACTATCGAATCAAAATTT
This sequence comes from Anomoia purmunda, assembly GCA_951828415.1. Lineage (NCBI taxonomy): Eukaryota > Metazoa > Arthropoda > Insecta > Diptera > Tephritidae > Anomoia > Anomoia purmunda. The sequence goes on from OX639995.1 coordinate 44,183,219, forward strand.
ACAAGATCGATTTTTGAATCAACGGAATATTTTATCGAATTTCGGCTGCCTATTCCCAAACAAGATAAAAACTTTTGATGAAAACTCATGTGTGGAATTATTCAAATCATACTCTGCGATTCTACACGACAACTCCATATTATAAATATTGATTGCTGATATTCAACTTTGGCGACGACGCATTGCTAGGGAGGAAATCAACCATTCCCTTGAAGCACTTGACATTTGCAACGCAGAGGATTTTCCAAATGTTCATCAAATTTTTCGAATAATGGCAGTTTGCCCGCAACTACGGCGATGACTGAACGCTCCTTTTCAACGTTACGTCGTCTGAAGACGTATCTTCGAGAAAATATGACTGAAGATCGACTAAACGGTTTACTCGTAGCTACCGTGAATATACATCGGGATGTCAAGATTGATGTTCAAAGGGGTTTGGATGAATTTTTTTCGGTACCTCGATGAGTCAGTTCGTTGACTGATAGCCAATAACTATGGTATTATTCGCTATTTTTCTTTTGACTCAACGGTTAATAAATATGCAATTTTTCACTATTGAAAGTCTTTCATTATTTGTTTTCCGTTACTATTATAATTTTAATTGGCAAATATCATAAATAGTATTCACAAAGCAAGACTTTTCGATAACGAATGCTTTATACAATCAATGTTCATCTTCAGTTTCAATTTTGCATACACCATGTCAAAAAAATTCGTTAACAAAAATCATAATATTCTCTGAGCATCCAAAGGTCAAAACCCATCCCCCCCAAGAAAGTCCCCTGTGCACGGTCCAGCATGTGGGTTTCCAGAAGAAATAAAATGCATATAATTTAATGTTATGGCCAAGAATTTAGCTTTATTATAATGATAAGGATATGCCATTATATTTTGAAAACGATTTCGGGCAAGTGACCGCCACATCTGCCTCGAATAAATTCCAGTCGAGAGACTCATTTTTTGCAGCAATTGGGGCCGTATGTCAGCCGTTGGGTGTTAAATCGCACGATCGTGCAGGTCACGCCAAAGACGCATGGCGCGAAATAACGCGCTCACCAAAAGTTTTCTTCAATAAATTTATTGTTTCGTTGGCTATATGGCAAGTAGCGCCGTCTTGTTGGAACCAAAGGTCGTCCAAATCAACATTCTCCAATTCAGGTTATTAATCATGACTCTATAGCGTTCCCCATTTACTGTAACATTATGGCCGGCTTGATTTTTGAAGAAATATGGACCAATGATTTCCTCTTCTCACACAGCACACCATACAGTGACTTTTTAAGAACAAATGCAACAATTTTGTTTATTACAAAAGTGAGATTCATCGCTGAACAAAACTCCCTTGTGTAAATCGGGATCGGTGGGCATCACGTTTTGGGTCCATTCACCGAATGCGACGCACTGTGAAAAAGATCAACTCCGAAAAAAGTATTGAGAGCCACATGTCTAAAAAGAAAAAAACCCTTTATATGTGAACGTTACAAAAATAATATGGCGATTGTCTTGAGGAGCATGATTACGATGTTGCGGTGGGTTCGATACCGGGAAGAAATCTGATGAGGAGATATGGTAAATAAATTGGTAGAAAAATTAATATAAGAATTGGATAATAATACAAATTATTAGAGTGCAGAATCTTTGCAAAAAGTAATAAATAATTACTAATGAAGTGAAACAAGGAAAAATTAGGAAAAAATAAGTCCCAGGGGATGTGAACGAAACTTTTAAACTACCAGAATCAGGGTACGAGTACACAGCCGTAGAACATTTTGTTCGCTACTGTAAGTATTTACATATGTGCATGTGCATGTATACATCAAAACTAGTTATATTATATTTTAAAAATCTTCTTTAAACATTTTCACATGTTAGATATATCTTAATTTCATACTCGTATTCTCAACAGGTTAATGACCTTTTCTTTTTTTGTTTGCGATTTGGTTATTTTGTACATTTTTAGTAATATTTGATAATATAAATAGAAACTTAGGAATCAATCTGAGCGCATTATTTATCTTCACACACACACGTACACATACACATGCAATAGTTTTTCACGTTAGAACCTTTACATTATGTTCTCTCAATAAATTACAGCGAACAAAGTGGTAAAACAACTTCGGTGGTCTCTGAAACTCATAAATCAAAATCATTTAATTTTGCTCAAAAAAAAAAAACAAATTAATATAAAAATGAAAATAAAAAAAGTATAGAAAACCATTAAATTTTGCATGCAAATCATTCTATCAATTTTGAGTAGACTTTTGGCAAGGTATTAATTTATTTAATGCCAACAGCGATGAGACTATGGTTAAACCCAATTTTTTGCTTATTGCAATATACTACATACATACATACACACATTTCCAATTTTTTCTCTTCCCCAGGTAGGAAGTTGAAGTTAATAAATAAGCGATTACACAATTAACGTACGTAAGTAATAGTTTCCAGGTTCTATTCGGATTTATTCTTTTGTAAAAAAAAATACAAAAGAAATCTCCCTTTTAAGTTAAAAATAAAAGTTGTTTGGTCACTTAGCGTGGGAGTGATGACTCTGGGTGAGACAGAATAGCATGAACTTTACACAGCAGGAGGCAAATGTTGAAACGATTTTTAACACTTAGCGTCGTTTTCTCAATGTCTGGTTAATATTAACTACGAATAGTTAGATGCGAGTTGGAATTGAGACTTGCGGTAAGTTTTTACGGCACAATTTTTGACAGATGACACTAAGCGAACTTGGTGAAAATGAAACCTTTGATTGAATTCTTATCAAACGCTTAATCGGACTTAGAAGAAATGGCGCTTAGAGCATTCTCAAGTAGTCATAGAGTCGTCAGGTCATAGAAAGAAAAATTTAGCAGTTGCGGATATTTCGATTTTATTGTTGTTGCATTTTGGAAAAAACAACTTAAACAAATACAACTTTGAACTTTTGAAATTTTATTTAAATTCCAACATCGTGCGAATCCCCTAAATTTCTTCTTTTTTTTTGGGATTTATTGAGCAGTGTTCGGGGATCATAACAGCTACAATTTTTATTATTAAAATCGCTCTTTAACAATTATTTTGTAACTCTTATTTAATTATTCATTAGATAACTTTTAAATCAAAAATAACAGTTACTTATAAAAGTCATCAATATAAATCAGTAACTAACTATTAACTTTTAAGTCATACCTATAAAAGTCAGTTAAATTTTTTGCAGAAAATGATATCAATAACAAATAATGGTTTTGTTACCCGACAAAGTATTTTCTGCGAAAAAATAAAATGACTTTTATAAGTATGGCTTCAAAAATACAAGTCAGTAACTGATTATAAATAAAAGTTTTATAAAATAAATTCACAAACAACTGTGAGATTTATAAAATAACAATAAAAAATATTGATAAAACACAAATCACTTTTACTTTACAAATCAAAAATAGCTGTTATTTAATTTTTAGTAAAAACTGCAAAAATAAATTATGAATAACTTGATACTAGATGGAATAAGTAGTCGTTTGGTATATTACACTTGATTGCAGAACATTTTTTTCATAGTGAAGTTTTCAATGGCAGTTTTTAGAAATAACTGTTATTTTCGCTCCCCGACACACAAGGGATATTTCAACAAGAATGATAAATCTGAACTCGCAGTAATATTTTTCAATTCCCCTCTCCGATTATTTCAGTTATACCCTTCAAAACATGTCTGAATTTTGGCCGTCAAAATATTCCAAGACAACATTACTTCAATGGAAATATTAAAGTTTGAATTTAGAAAATGGATAATAGTCGCTTTGGATCAAGTCGGGATGGTATGAAGCTGGAAGAGCTCATTGAAATTGCCTTCCTCGCATGTCAGTCTTGGTAATACCCGAGGTGTCAAGCAGGAAGCAACAACACTCCTCGCAACAGTTCTGCTCGACTATTTTCTTTTCGATGGAACTTAAATTCACTCCATTTCATTCTTAAAGTTTCCAGAATAAATCGGTCTTAATATTCTAAGAATGAGATAAGTCGATTTGTTGGTCTTAAAAAAGAGGATGAATGCCCGGCAAAGTGTGCAGTGTGCGGGAGCTCTAACGTATTTATTTTTATTGAGAATTCATGAATAATCTTTTATTTTCTGTACTATAATAAAATTGCAAACAAGTCGTGTGTGTACATTGCAAATTTCATTAAAAGAATGACCAAAGGTGATGCCGGGAATACAACAAAATGCATTTGGTCCATTTTTAAAATGTTTATCGGTCTGTTTGCCTATTTGAGCTGACCAATCTGCGAAACTACTGAATGGATTTTCATCGGACTCTAATTGGTGACTAGGCAATCACTTGTGATGTAATAGAGTATATTTTATTAAAATATTAAATGCCGGTGTTTATTTTTTGTTGTTCATTTTTGTATTTTCTATGACCACAAAATATCAGTTGACAAGTTGTGAATTGTTTCACAAGTAAATAAAAAAAAACGGTAAAATCACTAAAATTAAGTTTGCCAATCGGCATATAAACAATTTAGCTGCTTAATTTAGACAACTCGTAGACAATTTAATTACAGTTGACAATGTTATTTTTAGACATTTATCTATTTAATGAAATGATTGAATGATGGAATATAGTTTTGAATTTTAGAACTTTTTGTTTCATTTTCGCATAAAGTTTGCATTCTAACCAAACGCATTAATCTTGCTTATAACTAGTGATATTAATAATAACTGCAGATTCATCTGCATAGCTAAACTGGTAAAACTCTGTGCAAGGAGTGGCCGTTAGTTAAAGAAGGCTGCGCGGGAGAGGAGTTGGCGACAGGGGCACAGTCAATATTTTGAGAAGAAAGGGTGATGTTAAAAAATAAATGTTGAATTAAATTTCGTATTTGTTTTAGCTCTCTTAAGCTGAAGACAACGGATGTTTTCATTTTCAGTAAAGTTTCGATAGAACTGTTAATCGGTTGTTATTTTTGGCAAGTGGCCAAGATTTAGTAGTGAGATGTTATTTATTTTTAAATGTATACACAACTCGAAAATTTTGATTGCCTTTGCATTTTGGTTTCTCTCACATATAACTTGTGTATAATTTCATTAAATTTGACATTTCAAAGTGATGACTACCCTGTCCAAAATACACCTTATTTTCAGCAAAATGAACGCCTTGACACCAATATTTTAATATTTTATATAACTTGTGATAATTTCATGAAATTCAGTACCTATAACCAATAGTGATGTAAGTAATACTAGATTGCGTATCCTGCGACGAGTGATATATCTCAAAAAAAGTAAACAAAGAGTATGGAGAAAAGATAGACCCACCAGTATTTTTCAACTCTTCGGTGAGAAATTTGAATTGTAGCTAAAGTAAATCTACAAAATACAATAAAAACTGTGACTCTTTGCCTCTCATTCGTACAACAAACTTTTAGTTGGGAACTATCAAAATCGGCAAATGCAGGGGTGGATTTACCAAAAGGGCAACATGGGCAGCTGGTCAGGGTGCAAATTTTCAAAGGCGGCAAATGTCAAATGTCATGTTTAAAATTAATGTTCTTTTTTTTTGCTTAAGGACACCTATCCTATAAGACTCTTCATTATAACCATGTATTATTTCCACAGTCATCATTTGTCACTTTATGTTGTACATTAAAATAATTGGCTTCCTTCCCATTGGACTAAAGTTAGTTTTTTTGAACGGTGTAAAGCAAATCGTTTAAAGCAGATACATACTTTGAAACATCCCAACAATCCATATGACAATCAAACTTTATTTTTCTTAACAACTTCGGCTTTAATAAATTGAGAAAGCGAAATTGGGCGTCAATTATCCTTGGTCTCTAAAGCAAAAAAAAAAAACAAAAACAAAACAAAGGTCGACAGATTTTAGGGTTTCAATTTAAGTAAATCCGGCCCTGGGAAAAGCCAAGTAGCGGTATCATTGGCGGTGCCACTTTCTATATTCAGTTCACTGTGCCTATACAATCTATACGTGGGTATTTTTATTGAAATACCCTTTTTATAATTTTTCCAAAAGGCTGCTATCCAAATTTCTTTTCTATTTTAAATTTGTTCATACATTCTTAGTGAAATTTCGTTACTACGCTTCATTTAAATAATTAATTAATTTCATATCTGAAATATATGGCAACACCATTTTTCCAACTTTCTTAGATATATGGCAACCCCGAATTCAAATATGGTGTATATGTAGCGCTTTAAAACTCTCCTTGTTTAATATCCGTACTACTATATTGTATACATATGTGAATATTTTATTTAAATAGATTTTTTGTAAAATACTTACCCAGAAAAAGGAGGAATAATTCGTAATAAAATTTCAATGGAAATGATATCGTAGTATGCCCTTCGAAAATAGTTTTTAGCAAGCAAAATTAAGTTTAATGAATTAATTTTCCTAAGTAAAACTTTTTTAGAGGCAGTGATTTCTTACATCGCGGCAGAATCGCTTTACTAATGTCAACCATTATTTTTATTATTGCTACTACTAATTTCCACTTCTACGTTTACTAACTTCTACCACTATTTTTACAAATTTCTTCCGCTGCATTTACTAATTTCTACCACCATTTCCTAAACTTTTTCCCACTATTCTTACTAATTTTTACCACTATTTTTACTAATGCTGCTACTAATTGCTACCACTATTTTTACTAATTTTTTCCACAATTTTTATTAATTTCTACCACTATTTTCACTACTTTCTACTACTACTACTAATACTACTACTATCTTTACTAATGCCACTACTAATTGCTACCACTAATTTCTACCGCTATTTTTACTAATGGTACTACTAATTTCGACCACTATTTTTACTAATTTCTACCACTATTTTTACTTATTTCTACCACTATTTTTGCTAATTTATTTACTTATTTCTGCTTCTACTAATTTCTACCACTATTTTTACTAATGCTACTACTAATTACTACGACTACTTTCATTAAGTTCTATTACCACAAAGAAGTTTTACTTCTGGCTCGCGGCGCTTGTTTTTGTTTCTGTAAATTGGTCCATCTAGCTACCAAGATAGAACTAACACCTTAAACACCACTTTATGTTACACCACTGTTCTTCTAACTGGAATTTGGGTTTAACAATTTGACTACTTCTCCATCAACCAAGCATTGTTTTTACACCACCGCATATTTTTTATTTTAAGTGAATAATTTTTAACTGCAGAACGTCAACATAAACTTGTTCATTTTTCACGGTAATGCAAGGTGTTTAACGCTGTTGTTGTTGTTGTTTGACGCTGTTGTTGTTGTTGCCTACCACTTTACACAAAGGTATGCGGCTATTGTCTTTTTTTACTATAAAAATTATTTTAAAATTTAAGAGAGAATTTAAATGATTAGTGATATTATTGATTGTTGTGATAAAGATTATCTTTAGAAATATATTTTACAATAAATCGATGTTAATTTTTCTGACACTTGTGATTTCCAGTTTAAGTTATGAGATGCGCCAATGATCGTCAACAAGTCGAGAGAAATGATAATAAAAAAAAAAGTTGCATTGAACTTCGAACAGGTTGTGTCAGTCAATAAATCAGCCTAGCATTAACTGCGTCCGCCAATCGGTCGGCAGCGGTTTTCGTACTCTGGCCATGCAGTTGGCGGCCGGCTACTCCACTGCGAGGAGTGATGACTGACTGTTCCTCAAGCTTGGGGAGCAGTAAGACTCAACACTTCTATTCTAGCGTTTTCCATAAATGACAGCAAATAATAAACAAACAAAAAAAAAAAAAATAATTGAAAAAATAGCCAAACCATCAAGACAGCATTTCAAAAACCACCAACAAACTAATACCGATTAGCTCAACGACGTCAAAAATATAGTCAAAAAATTTGTAAGAAACAAAAAATTGTTAGTACATTTATCTTGCGTTGTTTATTCGTTGTGTTGTTATTTAGTGGCACAGCTTTGAATTTCTTTTGTTTGTTTGTTTTTTGTTTTTTGGAAAATATGGGCTGGTGAATTGAAAAAACCAAAAACAAAAAACAAAAAACAAAATAAAACATTACGCGCTTCTTTCAAGTATAAATTGACGTGTTTACCTAGGTTGCGACAACAGTTCTTAATTTACCACAAACCGCAAACGACGCGACCGAAAAACGTAACGCACCTCAAACGCAGAATAAAGATTTAGAAATTAGTGCTAAAATGGTTAGTGATATGAAGCAAAAAAAAAAAATATAATAGAATTTTGTAATACGCTAAACTGGATAATTTTTAAAGCGTGTCAAATGAAATTTTTTCGCTTTTTTCTACGGGCAACCCCTCAATTTAGTGAAATTAGAAGTTTGGCATAATTTTTGTTTTATAACAGGGAGGCGTTATACAAATTTCAAATAAAAACAAAGGGAATCGCAAGAAATTTTTGAACGCAAACATTTCTTGTTGCGCTGTGCGACAATTTTATGGCAATTCAGTAATAAAACACTCTATGGATTTGTAAAAGTTGGCTCGAATTTTTTTACCGCCTACTTATGTTGCAAAAAGTGCGGAAAAGTTTAAAATGTAAGCCTGAGCAAAATGAAAGCTACATATGTATGTAAATATACAGTGAAATATTACGGGAATTTTTTCGTATTTCATATTTTAACCCATTAGCTACCACGTAAAAGTGTAATTTTTTGTCTTACTTCAAGGAAACTCAAAAGAAATTCGCCAAGTTGTTAGAGAGTTAAAATGTTCTAGAGACTTATTTGTTGGGAAATTTCATTAGGAGTCTTCTCAGACAAAATCTGTGTAGGATTAAAGCATGAATTCGACGTTAAATAAAGTTGTATAGCTTCATATATAATTTATATCCCAGTTCTGTTAACTTATAAATAAATATTGGATATTTAAACCGGCAAATCTCTGTTTTATTTTCTGTGTAATTTTACGTTCTTTTTACAAAGATTCTGCTTGAGAAGGCCTCTATTAAAATATTCCGAAGAAAAATTCTCTAGAACAGTTTAACCCTTTAACGACTTTCCAAATTGTGTTTGTGAGGGGTTCCCTCAAGTAAGGGTCTAAACGACACTAATGGGTTAAAATGTTCTACAAAATATTTTCAGTGAAATTTTACTCTCTATGTCGCAACCTTTTATTTCGCTCAGCCATGTATTTTGATCTACATACTTTTTTAAACCAACTGAAGCCGGCGCATGCCTACTATAGTAGGTCATAAAAAATTAAAGCTCTCTCTCTAAGAAAAACGGCCTCTCGTTGGGACAGCCAGCTTAACCTAACCTAATTTAATTTTTGCAAATTCCTCTAGTTTTTTTATTACTGGATAGGTAAATTTCAGAAAATATTCCCAAAGTCCGCGCTGGTTTCGGTTGTTGAATAGTGCTATGGGGCATTTCGACTTCAAGTAATGATGTTTTCTAAAAAAAATGATTATATGAAGATCTTAGCACACTAAAAAAAATTAAAGGATAATCTAAGTTCGGATGCATCGACCTTTAAATAACTGACACATATTTTTATCTCAAATAAAATATTGCCTACATTCAATATAATACTCTTTTTTTTGTAATATAAACCATTTTTTTTTATTTAAATACAAACAAAAATAATGGGAAATATTTTTTTTTTATTTTTCTAATTAAATTCTCCGTATCAAATTTGAGCAAATCTGCTACAAGATTCAATAATATTTTAATTTTTTAGCAATATATTGTTTTCGAAATTTTGTTTACTGAGTTTAAATGCAAAGTTTGTGCCATATTTGATTGAGTTTGATGCAGCGGTTTTAGAGATAAATCCCAAAATATTTTAACCCTTACATTCCATTCTCGAATCCTGTGTACGAATTGTGGGACAAATTATCCTTTATATTTACGGAATTATCGCATTTGCTTGATTTTTGTAAATTACCGTTGTATGAGAGACAAGCGATTATTATAATTTTTGAAAGTATGCTTACTAAGTTAATATCTAAATAGTGTACTAAATTTGGTAGAGTTTGATAAAGTAGTTTCGCAAATATACATATTTGCTTAGTGGGCGATACCCGGCCAATTTTCCAAAATTTGTTTTTTAACCCTTGTCCATATCTCCCCAAACCGAGCCTATATGTTAAATTTGAGTAAATTACCTTTTATAGTTACTGAAATAGTTTCGGTTTTTGTAAATTACCATTACATTAGAGGTAGGCGTGATTTTTGTTAGATTTTTCCAGTTTTCAGAATTGTGCTTAGTCGCTCGAAGTGCTATGTGTGTACTAAATTTGGTAGAGTCCCCTATCAAACCACATATTTCCTCTAAATGGCGCGGAGCCACGCCCATTTATCCACTTATTCTCTTCTCCAGACCAATCGCGTTCATATATAAAATTTGAGCAAGTTATTTTATATAATAACTGAATATATTACATTATTATGATTTTCACACAACACCATGTTATGGGTTCCATTTCGCCCATTTTCGGTTGATTTATTCGATGAACGAATGGACTGAGAAGCAGGCTTAATCGATTTCTCTTTTAATTCTGAACATTTTGGTATACTTACATATATCTATATCTATCTCGGATCTATCTCTATATCCCATCCGTTAGGTGGACGAAGATATGTCACCCCGGGGCTTAGTGCGCTAGGGTATAAAAATGTAAAAGGGAGACGCTAAGGCGGCAAGACATTTTTTTTGTGAGAAAAATCAGGAAAAACGTAGCCCAATAAATCGCCAAACCAGGCAACACTGATCTTAGCTTCAATCAATTAAACATGCAATCTATCCTAGCTTTGCTCTCCTCTTATGAAATGTGCCCTGAAATCCACAACAGATGAATGAGGTGTTTTTGTTTTTTTTTGTTCTTCAGGACAACTGTTGTATGAATCGAGATTATACAACAGGCATTTGTTATTAGAAATGCAAAATAGTTTATTTACCGCTATGACTGTCTAGGCCGACACACACCTGGCGTTCTTTTATTTTGATAGCTGGTGTCAATTGGAAACCTCAAGTGATGCCCAACCCCTTTCAATTTGCTAGGCTATCAGGCTGATTCTAAATAGAAACTCCCAGGGAATTTCTTCTCTTCTACCATTGCCTTAACGTGAGAAAGGAAGGCAAATTTGTAGGGAGTTTTTATGTATATATGTATTTCGAGCATTAAAATATACTTGTTTTATTGTCATTAACATGACTACGTTTATGAAATTGATGTGATTTAAATTTAAGTAGCTTTTTTAATACCAATAATAAAATTCTGGCATTTTTAAAAGCTCATTTCATAATATTTTAGACCTGACATAAGTTCGGATCGGCCGCGCTCTACTCATAAGGTATGGCTTTTAGTTGGAAAATCCGGTAAGGCTTCTACCCCGTGGCGGATTAAAGGAAAGAGGCCCACTCAGCGATGCTTAGAGGGGTCCAGTTGTATGTATCCCAGAAACCTAGTTTTTTTAACACCCAATATCCAATTCTCATCTACATTCTGTTCTGTTATGTGTTTTTAATCAATATAGAAAAATTCTGTTAATTAAAGCTTCTCGTGTCGCCTTTTGTTTAGCAAATATTTCCATAGCCTAATCAAAATTTTGCGATCTCGCTACTATTTTTTTTTTATGTAAAGGATACCAAAATTATTTAGGATTTTAACAGCTAAAGAGGCTCATCGATATTCTTTAACTATTTTCAAAGAATACTAGCTGAACCGATGGATACAGTTAAGAACAATCTCAATAGACTGCAGAATTCGGGGAAAACTGTCTATAATTTTGTTCGTAATTACAAACTCCAATGAATGTAGTGGTGTGTCGTTCGAAAAATAACGATTTTCTAAAAAGTATATGACACTGAAGCTAGTCAGTTAATGTTTAAGATCTGGAGTAAAGAACTCCGAGTATTTTTCCATTAATTAGCTAAAACTGGTTTGCAAACTGTCTTCTTCTACAATCCTTAGATTTTCAGGCATCAGAAAAAGCGAAAACATTGTTAATGTCTCGAAATCCGCCCGCACTTTCTTGCGATTCGTTAAAACGAGGCTTAAGCTAAACACCTTTATTATTACAATATTTTATCACAATGAAGAATACACTAAATAAGATTAATTGTAATTATTATTTTCTCTATTTAAAATTTGGGGCCTGTCTACCAGCTGAACGTATTGATGTCGGCTCCACTGCAATGCAAACATTATAACTTTTGAAACGCTCTTCTCTAATTTCAGAGTACATTCTTCGGTGTCGCATTACTCGCGCTGATCGCTTGCACCAACGCTGATGTCTCACATTTGTCACAGACCTATTTGCCTCCTTCGAGAGCAGCAGCATCGCGTACTGTCACCTTCAATGCAGCCACCGGATACTCCAGCGGTGGTGGCAGCAACTACAATGGACAACGCTACTCAGCTCCATCAGTGTCGTATAGCGCTCCTGCTGCGAAAGTTTTTGGTTCTTCTTCGCGAACCACTGGGTATGGGTATTCGGTGCCAGCAGCACCGACGCGGCAATACCTGGCACCATCTGTAGTGCAACAAACTGCGTCGGCAGCCGTATATCGTGCCCCAGCGACCACATATCGTGCTCCATCTGTTAGTTATACCGCACCAGCTTACCGTGCACCAGCCGCCACTTATAGCGCCCCCGTGGTTCGACAACCTGCACCTGCTACCCAATATCGACCATCGTTTGTGTCTCAAAGTGTATCATCTGGTCAATATCGTGCCCCAGCACCGGCTTACAGGGTACCAGTATCCACGGGTCTAAGCACGTCGTCGGGTTCATATAGAGCACCTTACTCTTACAGACCTTCTGCATCGACATATCGCGCACCAGCGGCCCACTACCAAGCACCCGCTGCCACTTACAATGCTCCAGTTGCGGCCAGCTACCACCGCGCTCCAGCTTCTACCTACAGGGCGCCCACAATCTCTTATGGTGCTCCAGCTGCTACTTCGTACAGCAATTCAGCTGGTTCGTATCGCGCCCCAACAGCTACTTATAGTGCCCCAGCGGTCCAATACAACGCGCCAGCCACTTCTATTTCGTCGGGATCTTCCAATTTTGGTACACAATATGCAGCAAATGGTGGTTATGTTTATTAAAAATTGGTTTCTAGATCTGTTAAACGTTAAAGTATTTCCCTTTGAATTGTTTAAAAAATAATAAACTTTAAGATACATAAATGAAACTGCATAGAATTTTGCCTGTTTTACTGGAACTATAAAATTATGTATATGATCTCTCATTTTTATCTCAAGTTATCACGAGTCTCTCGGAAGAGTGAGCTTACAAAATGTACAATCAATGACAGCTTACGATCTTTTCTGAGCCGATAAATTATTAACGTATTATAAAAACACATCTGCCTGCCAAATTTCAGTAAGATATCTCAAAGTCTATGGGACCTTTTGCATTCAAACAGACAGGCAGGCATACAGACAGCATAGATAGATATAGATGGCTCTCCATAGCAACACAAGAACTAAATACATTCTGTTCCGCTCAAATAATAAAATTAAACCAAACAAATTTAATTAAAAGATTGGTTAAATGTTTGACGCCATAGCGGAGCACGTCATTACGTTTCTTTTTCATCTTCTGCTTTTCCGATAGGGTGAAAAGTTTATGTATATTGGAACGATTTTCCGTCATCCCTTGTCAAGTTGGGTTTGGAGGCAAGCCGGTTTCGGCGTTGTGTCTTCCTCAGTGTCGTTTTCCATTCTTATATTTATATCGATTCCGAAAACTATAAAAAATTTTCAGGGTCTTATGCTGATTATTAAAAATGCATAACTGGAGGTTACACAAAAAAACTTCATCTCCGGATCGAAGAAAATTTTTCTTTATTTTAAACTTAAAATGTTGCAAATTTTTCTTCGTAATATTATCTCCCGATTATGTTAAGTCTCCTTCTAAATTAATGAAAACCTTCATAACGCTTCATCGACTTTGTTTGGCAAAAAGTTATCGAAGACAGAGTTGCTTATCAAAAAACACAAAGAAAATTTAGATGTTTTCTAGATTATCATGATTGGTTCTTAATAAAGTTAGACAGTTTTTGCAGGGTGAAAACATGCAAACTGTTTTCACAGAATATCACGAATGAGCCATAAACAACTGTGTGGACTTGGTATAAGGCTTGAAAAAACTTGAAAGCTAAGTATAAGAAAACTGAAATGCTCAAGAAAAGCGTGTTTGTAATATTTTCGTATCCAGTAAGCATCTCTAAGATAAAGAAAGAAAGATACAAAAAAAAAGAAGAAATTCGTGGTAAAATTTGGTACACATTTTGTTACTTTAATTTTATTTTTAGATATGAAGTAAAAAATAAGGCAAATTCTGAATAGGCAACTAAGTAAAAAGTCTTTAAAATAAAAATAATCAAAATTGAAAACGTAATTAGTATTACTGTCGATGTGATTGTTCGAGAGTAATTAGACAAATAACCTAATCCTTGAGTAATCATTTAATATTATATAGCGTCGGTTATAATGGGTTATGACGAGGCTGCTTCACCATATGAGATGAAATATTAGGCTTCATTTTGGTAAATCGATAATGCTGTGAAAATTAAGCTAATTGAGCCAGTAAATATAAAAGACTAGACAGCTCATCCATTATTGTGTTGAAACAAAGATTTCGTTCTTTGTTTTAACTCACTTTTTTTTATTTATTTATTTTTTGTTAAATCGTTTCACTACTCATTAAAGGCTTTCGAAAGCAGAAATACTGAATAATATCTATAAACCCAATTTAGAGTCTTCTCTGTCTATAACGGTATTCGTAACCACCATTGGCAGCATATTTAGTGCCATAATTGGAAGAGCCAGCAGCTACAATTTCTTGAATGTTCGAAGGAGCAGCAAATGAGGCCGGAGCTGGAGGAGCGTAAGCAACGTGTGGAGCGGAGGCGGCCGGGACAGCTGCGGAGTAAGAATACCCTGGACTAGAGGCAGCAGCAACTGGCGCAGCATAGCTAGCGGGAGCAGAGTATACAGGAGTGGAATGAGAAGCAGCAGCCACTGGTGCGGAATGTGTTACTGGCCTTGGAGCTGGAGCTGAATACGAAGGAACTGCATATGAGGCGGCGGCAACTGGGGCGGAATGTGCTACTGGTCTTGGAGCGGGAGCAGAGTATACGGGAGCTGAATGAGAAGCAGCGGCCACTGGTGCGGAAAGTGCTACTGGCCTTGGAGCTGGAGCTGAATACGAAGGAACTGCATATGAGGCGGCGGCAACTGGCGCGGAATGTGCTACTGGTCTTGGAGCGGGAGCAGAGTATACAGGAGCTGAATGAGAAGCAGCGGCCACTGGCGCGGAATGTGCTACTGGCCTTGGAGCTGGAGCTGAATACGAAGGAACTGCATATGAGGCGGCGGCAACTGGGGCGGAATGTGCTACTGGCCTTGGAGCTGGAGCTGAATACGAAGGAACTGCATATGAGGAGGCGGCAACTGGCGCGGAATGTGCTACTGGTCTTGGAGCGGGAGCAGAGTATACAGGAGCTGAATGAGAAGCAGCGGCCACTGGTGCGGAATGTGCTACTGGTCTTGGAGCTGGAGCTGAATACGAAGGTACTGCATATGAGGCGGCGGCAACTGGCGCGGAATATGCCACTGGTCTTGGAGCGGGAGCAGAGTATACAGGAGCTGTATGAGAAGCAGCGGCCACTGGCGCGGAATGTGCTACTGGTCTTGGAGCTGGAGCTGAATACGATGGAACTGCATATGAGGCGGCGGCAACTGGCGCGGAATGTACTACTGGTCTTGGAGCGGGAGCAGAGTATACAGGAGCTGAATGAGAAGCAGCGGCCACTGGCGCGGAATGTGCTACTGGCCTTGGAGCTGGAACTGAATACGAAGGAACTGCATATGAAGCGGCGGCAACTGGCGCGGAATGTACTACTGGTCTTGTAGCGGGAGCAGAGTATACAGGAGCTGAATAAGAAGCAGCGGCTACTGGTGCGGAATGTACTACTGGTCTTGGAGCTGGAGCTGAATACGAAGGAACTGCATATGAGGCGGCGGCAACTGGCGCGGAATGTGCTACTGGCCTTGGTGCAGGAGCAGAGTATACAGGAGCCGGATGCGAGGCTGCGGCAACTGGTGCAAAGCTGGCGTGAGAAGTAGACGGAGCAGCGTAGGAAGCTGGCGCAACGTAAGTGTTGTACGAATTAGAAGCCGATGCTTTAGGCGGCAAATAGCCTGTGCTGAGACCGTGAGCGCTGCTGCCCAGCAGAGCAAATATAGTGGTAATAGCAAGAATTTTCTGTGGGGAAAAATTACCAAATTCAGCCGTCTGAATACAATGAACGCTTCACATCCTTTTTGCTTACCATTTTCAATTGGACCTCTAAATTGGTTAACCTAAAAATTAGAACTGATGATGGTTCTGAGAATTTGGCAACTTTTATACGATGAGAATCTATGATGTAGACAATTGGCAAAAAATAAAAACGTTTAGACACGGCGATGTGGGGGGTGTTCTTGGTTGAAAATGTGTTGTTGCATTTTTCATTGTTTAGAGAATTCGAAAGTTATTTCATTAATTAAAACGAGTTTTGCGAAATATTTGTAGCCGATGAAGTTAATTAGAATATTGAGATATTTAAAACACTTAAATACGTTACCAATACCAAGAAGAAGAATTTGCAATAAAAAAGATGTGCATTGCAGAATATTAGTAAACTTGCAGAGAAGCTCTGTCACGACGACAAAATGGTGACAAAAAAGAATAGAAAGTAGTTGAGGAACTTGTTTGGCTTTTGAAAAAAATCACAAATACATGTGCATGAAATAATGCAAATTAATTGCTGTCCGCTTAAACCGAATTCTCTTGATCATCTGGCTTATAAATTGTTGGCTCAACACTCTGTTTGTTTTTTTGTTTTTACCGCTGCACTCGCACAGCCAGCCAACCAGTCTCAGATCGTTTATCTATTATTTATTTATTTTGAAGCTCTAAAAATAAATATAAACTAATTCCCCACAGCAGCTAATAGTAATTAGAATAAAATTTACTAGTAATAACAGTAGTTAATGTCTTGAAGTTTTCAAGTAGTATTGTTCGGCTATTCGAGCAAATTGAAATATTTTATTAGCTAATTGAAAATGAAACCATGTGATAGGGGTTAATGATGTGATTATAGATAGTTTATGTGCGTGAAGAAACGAGTTGATGCTCGTTGAGCCTGCGCAGATGGCTCGTAAAAATTAATATTGTTTTGTGGAATTAATTTAGCTTAATAACTTTATATTCAACAGCAATATAGATGATTGATTTTATATTATTAACATTTTTACTTTTTACTGTTGGCTCAAGCATTTTCACCTTTCTTCTTGAAAACTCGGTGAAAGTTTGATCGTTTTGAAAGTTCTATGGGTGTTTTTTCGAATAATTTCTTCATTCCTATATATAGATAAGTTACAATTTATCAACCCCTTTTTTGAATGCCCTGTTCGCTCGATTTCAATGGAATAGGTAGCAAATTATTTTCTCTAATGCAGGAATGTTTTCGGACATAGGGAGTATGACATCTGACATACAGACTAAAATTTGAAAAACACAAATACATTTCTAAACACATATCTAAAGCACGAATTCAGACATTGAAAATACCGTATTAATCGAGACAAATGGCAAGTATTCGTCAAAAAGAGTGCCAACAATGGCCAGGAACTCATCAAACACATTTCGCGATCGGCACCAAAAAGTCAGATATTTCATTGCTTTTTTTTTTTGGTTTTTTGCGTTGTGACTTGGTGTGAAAAATGGAAAAAAGAAGTAGGTACATTTTTTTTACAAAGTTAATTCAGCTGGTAAATACTAGCATTTTTAGAAATTGCTGTGGTGTTTTCCATCTCTGTGTTTTATGAGCTTTGCCTTTGGATGTAAACAAAATCAGCTGTTGTACTATTTGACATTTTGTGGGCAGCGCACAAAAAGTAAGTCAATTACGATCCAATATAATTCAAGTTTGCTGTTACCCAGTTTCTGGGCTGTTTTTATCAGCAGCGGGATCGTGTGGAACAAACCTATTTCTTTTTTTGAACAGAGACAAAGGCATTGTGAATAAATAAAAATGAGGAATCTTAGCCCATAGATGTTGAAATTCGGCAGAGCTGAGATCACCCAAAGTAGCAATCCTCACTGACGTTTGATAATGATAATTTGTCACATTTTATATAAGCCACCGCCATCTTGAACTTAAAAGACTTCTCACTTAAATTCATTCACAATGGACAAAGGATTGGAGCATCACACAACACTCGTCGGCACCGAAATTCTTCCAAATGTTAGTTTTCCTTTATCAAAAATACTCGATCGACACCTTCGAATTTCCTGAATAAATTTTCGTGTCATCGCAATATCGTTAGACAATTATCGACGGATTATCGGCTGTCTCCAGATCGAAAAGCGCGAAACCAAATCTCTCATTTGCGATAGACGGAGGCCATTTTTCCAGTATATTAGACGAGCGCACAATACGAGGACCGAACATCACATATGTATGTCTCTGTGAAGAAAAGACAGCTACTTACTTCGCCAACTAACTCCCACTCCCACCTGGTGTCTAAGAGCGCTTCTTAGAAAACCGGAATTCTCGATTGAGTGTGCAAAGTTTAAGATGCCGACAGTTTAAGGTGCGACGACTTATAGAAGGTTTTAATACTAGGACAAATTGCTGTAAGAACATAAACGGAGGGAGACCTAGTGACTGATGTCCAAAGCAAAAATAAAAAATATATGGATCAAATATGATCGGAAAAATAAAAATCTAAGAATACAGATTATTTTTAATTGAAAAAATAAAATTAAAAAAACAACGATCGAACAAATATAAATCCATGAATAACTATTAATCTTAATCGAAAAAGAAATTACAAAAAAAGTTTTTTTGTATTAAAAAAATAAAAATCACAAAACAACGACTAAACCATTATTTTTTTCACAAAAATTATAACCATTACGGTCCCTGGCTCACCGGAGGAAGGTCCAGCAAAGTACACGGGAACGCCCAAAATATCGTTGAAAGAACAATCGGTTTTCGGCATTGTTCTCCACAGGAAGCTACACCGATCATCAATGTATGCTGTGCATTGCATAACATCTACATACATTACTGCGTAGAAGAACCTTATGCTGAAAGCCAAATAGAGAAAATAACCGTGTTAGATCATACTGAGAAAAATCAGTCTGTAAACTATTCTAATGTAAAAGTATCCTTAGAGCTTTGTAGATAATTTCTTCTAACTAAATCTTTTAAATCATTTTTTTAACATATAAAAAGTCACATAAATGAATTAATATCACACTATTTAATTATAAGGACGATCCAATATAAATATTCTATCAATCACCCTTGCCCCAATAACTCCATAGCTCTGTTAGAAAACTCCTACTGTAGATGCATCTGCTTTGGCAGAAGAGCTCTCGTAGTCGTTCATCTCTAGCAGCAGCAATAATTATCGCTAATTGAATGCCTGAAGTAGATGTCTCCATCCCTCAAATCCTAATCAAATTTTCTCTACATTATTTAATATGTACATGCGGTTGCTATCATCTCCTGCTGATCTGCACTTAGTTTTGTTTAGAGACAGCTTCCGTTTAACATAGCTTTTATAGTACAAACAAACATGTAAAAAAACAAAATATCATTTTATATTTTATATTAACTCAAACATTTTTTTTTAAGATTTTGCTCGAAATATTATCTTTTCTTATGAAGCGTCTTTTCATTTAACAAGGCATGAAAATGTGACCATTCCCGCGTCAACTGGTTTCAAAGATTGGAAAAGAGCCCTAGAAAAAATCAAAGACCACCAAATGAAGGCAAACACTTGGCTGCCTCAGAAGATGCGCAGAACTTCAAGCTAATGTTTTTTACCACAGGACTGGATTGGCGCTATTCAAGATGTGGAAATCAGTAGGGTAAAGGTATTGGATATTCTGACAAAGGAAAACTTGATAATGGAAATAACTTTTCAAATACAATTGCCATTTATTCAACTTTCATTTTACTTAGACAAATGTACCTTAAAATATAAATTAATAAAAAATAAAAAAATATTAGAGCAGATGCCAATTTATAGTAACTAACATTATTCGTAATTTGATTATATCATCATTTTTTTTAAACAAATGTTCCTGTTTCCTCCCTGACCTTCGACAAATCTAATATTTAGCTAAAAAAAATTAAAAAAAAAAACAAAAAGCTATAGGCTTATCCTCTATTAATAAATTTAATCGTATCGATTTTTTTATCTTCCAAACATTAAGTTGGAAAAATTGAGATAATTAATCATTCTAACCAAAAGTATATTGGAAAATATATATTATAGCAATTTGTATTAATAAAAATCAGATTTAATTGATCTAAAAAAAAAAAACAAAAAAGTGAAAGCCATTTTTTATATTTTACAATGGATGTGAAAGTTGTTTAAAAAATTATACAGGTTAAATTTGTAGCGTGTGCTCTTAGTAAGAAATATAAAAAAACAAACATTTTACTTAACAATTAGAAAGTACGACCGACAGTTGTTATGTAAGAATAAAACAACTAATTTACATATTGGAATTAAATATTCATTTTGTTATTGTTTGTGTAATTTCTTGACTTAATTGCAATTATTTCTAAATTATGTGTGATGTACATTAGACAGTATCACAAAAAAAAAGTTGCAAATGTGTCATTCAGGTCTGCGAAGATTTCAAAAATGAGATTTTTTTCGGCATCCTATAATTTTGTTTTTAATAATCTTTAGTTGCAAAGGTATTTGGGAAAGGTACATTTCGGCTATAGAAATCACTAACCTATCCTGCCATACTCAGTTTGTATGCAAGCTTTAAAAAAAAACAACATGCATGAAAAATTATCAGGAATCGAAATAAACTTTATTTGGATTTCTTCTAGTCAAAATATCTTTGGCTAGAATTTGTTAAAAAAAACTCGAATATATCGATCTAATTGTTATGCCATACGCTATGCAAATCTGAACTTACTTTTATTTTGAATAGTTTTTTGTTTCAAGCCATTGCATAGTCGTTATTATGTGATTTTTATTTTTTCGATCAAAAAATATTGTTATTCTTGAATTTTTACTTTTTTTTTTAACAGGTTTATCGTTATTTTTCAATATTTACTTTTTCGATAAAGTTTGCTAGTTATTTTTGGATTTTTATTTTTCCGGTTCAAAATATTTGTTATTCTCTCATTGTGATTTTTTTTATCCGGTTTTTTTATGTTTTTTTTTCGATCAAAAATAGTTCTTATTCACGGATTTAAATTATTTATGATCAGGTTTTTTGTTATGATTTAATTTTTATCTTTTCAATCAAAGTTGATCGATATTTTTTGATTTTTAGCTATTCGATCAACTTTAAATGTTTTTTTTTTGATTTTTAATTTTTCAATCAAAAATATTAATATTTCTTGGATTTTGTAGTTTTTTAGATAAGGTTTAATTTATTTTTTAAATTTCAATTTCAATTTAATTTTTATTTTAATCGTCTTTCTTGGCTTTTTATTTTTTTCATCAATCGTTTTTATTTTTTTCATCAATCGTTCATATCGTAACATATCGTTATTTTTTGATTTTTATTTTTTAGATCAAAAATAGTCCTTATTTATGGATTAAAATTTTTCATCAGGTTTTTCGTTTTTTTCTTTTTAATTATTATTCTTTCCGTCAACTTTGTCGTTATTTTCTGATTGTTATTTCTTCGATCAAAAATAATCGTTATTCTTGGTTTTTTTATTTTTTTTTATCAGGTTATTTTTTTATTTATTTGACTTATTATTTTTGTTATTTGTTTTTTTTTTTTATTTATTTACGTTATTTTTTATTTTCATTTCCTGATCAAGTTTGATGGTTATTTTTTTATTTTTATTTTTTCGACCAAAAGTAATCGTTATTCTAGAATTTCAATTTTTTAATAAAGTTTATCGTTATTTTCTGATTTTTAATTTTTATTTTTTCGATTATCGTTGATAGTTATTTTTTGATTTAATTTTTTGCGATGAAAAATATTCGTTATTCTTGTATTTACAATTTTTCGAACATAATAAATATACACAAACAAATTTGTCGGCGGTGACAAAAATATGTTTTATGATCGTAAAAAAAGATCACAAAATATCGATAAAACTTGATAGAAAAAAGAAGAAATCCAATATTAAAGATTAAATCATGATTTTTATACCTATAATTTTAACCAAATGTATACGTATTATAGAACAAATGGTTTATTATAATATTAAAAAAAAATCACCACTGATAATAAAACAGTTAACAAATTTTCAACGGAATCATAATAAATGAATATTTGAAAGGAATTTTCAAATTGGTACAGCTCACGTAAATCTTTAATAAGCCATTTCTGAATATAAACTCTGTCGGAATTTTTCTCCTTATCCAAACAAACAAGGGAAACAATTCCGCGTTCAATTCTGAAAAGGGTGCTGAATATTTTTTCGCAATACTATTGTGAAAATCTTTAAATATCATACATTTTATTATTCCGATGGAAAAGTAGTACCAATTTTTTGTTTGTATGGTAAGTGATACACCCTAATGTACACACAAACATTTCAATTCAACCTCATCCGAGTTTTTGGCAATAACAAAAGATGTTCCTAGCTTTCTGTTGTTTTTGCAAAGATTCAAAAGCGTTAAAGAATTAAGGTTAATTGCAACACAAAAAAAGAGTAAGAATTATAGCAAAAAATTTTGTTTGGAATAAAACCAGAAAAAAAGGAGAAGCGATGACACAGACTTCTCAACATCTGCAGGTAGACTTTCTGCAAACTCGTTAAACTCGACCACCGCTGGGTGTCGGCCACACGCTTGTTGCCATTCGATAGCAGACAGCCTGTAGGCCGCAAAGCGCGTTGAAGTGGCAATGTAGCGGCGTATGACCGAGATTAAGCAGTGTTTACGCGCAAATTGGCTTAATTGACTTTTGGTTTATTCTTCGTCTTCTTCTGCTTCTTCTTCTTATTATTATTTGTATGTGGCGCAAAACTCCTGGGAAGAAAACAACGAAAATGGGGAAATCATCTCACGCATCGTATAAAAGTTATGCGAAGTTGAACGCAAAGACTTAGTTGGATGATTTTTGTGCGTTTGGAATGTCGGCTTTACGCACAGGAAGCATTTTGAGTAATAAGGTTGGCGTTAATTTAAATTTTCTAGTCAAATTATTTATTATACAAATAATGAATTTCTTGCAGATGTTGTTTCTCGTTTTCGTTCTTTCGTTGTTCTCCACCGCTACGCTATCACAAACCGTACACGATCCTATGACGGAGCATATTTATTTTTATCCACGACCAGGAAATGGTTCACCCCATCCCGTGTACGTCAAACCAACGGATCTTATAACACGACATCGCCTGCAACTTATTACGGATTGGCCATATCCGGGCCCAATGGGTGGACATGCCCACAAGCCCATCGATTTGGTGGCCACCGCTGAAGTCAGCTCGCAACCAATTTACTTTCGCAATCGCGAAAGTTTGACCAACCTAAAGCTCAAACAGAAACAAAATATTTTGTATCTTGAATTGCCAATAGCGGCACAGAATGAATCTAATATTAACGAATCAGAGAATAAAGTTTTAGAGTAAAGGCTCAAAGTTTGAAAAGTATAAAAATCGCACTTTTATTTATTTATTTTTTGTAGATATCTCCATATTTTTTTTTTTTTTTGTAATTTATACCGACAGTCCAATAATATTCGTGTTCTAGTAACGTTTGCGGTAGATGTAGCCACCGTTGGAGCCGTACGTGGTGTCAACGCCGGAGTACGAGGGCGAGGAGTGAGAAGCAGCGGCCACTGGAGCTGAGTAAGAAGCGGAAGGTGCTGAGTAAGTTGGCGCCGAGTAGGAAGCAGCGGCAACTGGTGCAGAATAGGATGCGGGTTTTGCTGGAGCTGGAGCTGAGTAGGATACGCTTGGAGTCGAAGCTGCAGCTGAGTAGCTTGGAGCCTTGTTCGATGAAGCAGCTGGAGCTGAGTGGAATGTACCTGAAGCCCAAGCTGCTGCTGAGTTGCTTGGAGCCGAGTGAGAAGCAGCTGGAACAGAGTATGAAGCGGAATTAGCTGGAGCTGAGTACGATACGCTTGGAGCCGAAGCTGCAGCTGAGTAACTTGGAGCCGAGTAAGAAGCAACTGGAGCTGAGTAGGATGGACTTAGAGCCGAAGCTGCAGTTGAGTAACTTGGAGCCGAGTAAGAAGCAGCTGGAGCCGAGTATGAAGCAGACTTCGCTGGAGCTGAGTAGGACACGCTTGGAGCCGAAGCTGCAGCTGAGTAACTTGGAGCCGAGTATGTAGCGGACTTAGCTGGAGCTGAGTAGGATACGCTTGGAGTCGAAGCTGCAGCTGAGTAACTTGGAGCCTTGTTCGATGAAGCAGCTGGAGCTGAGTGGAATGTACCTGAAGCCCAAGCTGCTGCTGAGTTGCTT
Organism: Anomoia purmunda; assembly: GCA_951828415.1. Taxonomy (NCBI): domain Eukaryota; kingdom Metazoa; phylum Arthropoda; class Insecta; order Diptera; family Tephritidae; genus Anomoia; species Anomoia purmunda. The sequence continues at coordinate 44,207,629 of OX639995.1, forward strand.
GGAGCCGAGTGAGAAGCAGCTGGAACAGAGTATGAAGCGGACTTAGCTGGAGCTGAGTACGATACGCTTGGAGCCGAAGCTGCAGCTGAGTAACTTGGAGCCGAGTAAGAAGCAGCTGTGTAACTTGGAGTTGAGTATGAAGCAGACTTCGCTGGAGCTGAGTAGGATACGCTTGGAGCCGAAGCTGCAGCCGAGTAACTTGGAGCAGAGTATGTAGCGGACTTCGCTGGAGCTGAGTAGGAAACACTTGGGGCCGAAGCTGCAGCTGAGTAGCTTGGAGCCGAATATGAAGCGGACTTAGCTGGAGCTGAGTAGGATACGCTTGGAGCTGAAGCAGCAGCTGAGTAGCTTGGGGCCTTGTACGATGAAACAGCTGGAGCAGAGTACGAAGCGGACTTAGCTGGAGCTGAGTAGGATGCACTTGGAGCCGAAGCTGCAGCCGAGTAACTTGGAGCCGAGTACGAAGCGGACTTAGCTGGAGCTGAGTACGATACACTTGGAGCCGAAGCTGCAGCTGTGTAACTTGGAGCCGAGTATGAAGCGGACTTAGCTGGAGCTGAGTACGATACACTTGGAGCCGAAGCTGCAGCTGTGTAACTTGGAGCCGAGTATGAAGCGGACTTAGCTGGAGCTGAGTAGGATACGCTTGGAGCTGAAGCAGCAGCTGTGTAGCTTGGAGCCTTGTACGTCGAAGCAGCTGGAGCTGAGTACGATATACTTGGAGCTGAAGCTGCAGTGGAGTAGCTTGGCGCTGAGTGGTAGACGGAGCGTGCTGAAGCTGGAGCCGGAGCGGAATACGAAACCTTTGGAGCCGAAGCAGCAGCCGAATAGCTTGGCGCTGAGTAAGTTTCGTGATGTGTGCTGGCAGCAGGTGGCAAGTACTCTGAGGAAATAGAGCTAGCAGCGCCTTGCGATGGCGGCAGATATGTGCTGCTCAGATGGCTAACATCGGCAGCGACGCAGGCAAGGACAGCAAATGCCACGACGACAAAGAATTTCTAATAGAGATTGAAATAAAAGGAGAAAAAGAAATCGCAAAAAAAAAATAAACAAATTAATAAAATAGAATTGATTTTCATACACGTTAATTATTATTTCGAGGGTTTTAAAAAGGAATAAAATCCTTAAACACATTTGAGTAAAATTTTGAGTCATGCGAATGATTGAAGTTAGACTTGTTTTATCACAAATATCACTTTTTGGCTAAATTGAATACATGTTTTACACTAACCATTTTAAAATTGGTTGCTCTTCACTCAATCGGGAGATTTAAACTAATATAGAACTTCCGTTCGCCGGTATATTTATATAAATTTTAGCGGCATTTGTTTAATTTGTGAAGAAGCGGTTGATATGCTAATTTTCAAGCACACAAAAAATCCTGTACTAACGCACATCTCGTTCTATAAAAATAAAAATAAAAAAATAAAATAAAAAAGCATAAACCTCTAATAATATGCCCAGAGCAACTTAATTCTAATAAAGTATATTTTTAATATTAAATTGTCGTCAAATCTCAAATATATATAAAAAAATAAATAAAGAATGTTTCAAATTCAATTTATTACTAGCAACACTACATTTGTATCGATGAACAATGAATTATAGATTTCAACGTGCCATCAAATATTTTCACAAAAACTACATTAACATCTTTAAACCATCTGACAAGAAATTATTAAACATATCTTGCTTAAAATATATAGACTTTGATTGAGTCATGCCTTTGTATAGTTTATAATCTTTCTACTTAATTATTTGAATAATTTTTCTTGTATTATCTTATAGCAGAATTGCAACCGTTTTTAGAAAACAACTTTTTCTAACTGATAAAATTCGATTACTAATTGATAAAATTCCACGCAAATAAACTATGTAACATAAGCTTAATTTTTCTATAGGGCGTAAAATATTCTTTCAAGAATTACAGTTTCTATTTAATTTTATTACAATCGGGGACTTCACGCATCGCATGCATTTGAGTAGTTTTGGTAGCTTCCATGCGAGTATTATGGGATCGTACAGGTATAGGCACTTTTACTAGCAAGTAGTATCGAAAGAAAGTATTGATTCCTGAAATGTATGTATCGTATCTAAAGTACCGATAAATACTTACATATTTATATTCTGGATATTCTGGATGAATACCTTCACTTCAGTGTGCAAGTTTTTAAAACAAAATTATATTCTCTATCATTTTAAAGACTTTAAATGGGCTATGCTGATGTCGTTACAATAGTCACCACAGTTACAATTGACCACTTTGGTTAGAAATTCACAAAAAATGTCTAAATAAACAAAGCTATTTTTACTTTCCTTTGTCAGTTTCATAATTTCAATAATCAGCTGTCAATAGTGTTGCTCATAATTTTACTTTCACCACGAGGTGAAATTTTCATTGTTAGAAAGTTGTCAGAATACCCGTGGCAAGTATTGGTTACAAAACTTTAATAAAATATAAGGTGACAAATTATTGTAACCAAATCGCTAGAATAGGCCGGCAAGTATAAAACTCTGTGATTGTGAACAACCTACATATGTTTAAAAATGTTCAAAATTACACCAGAAATGTGGGCTTCATTGGGGTACTGAATTATGTCTGTGTTTTCGCGAAATCTGCGAAAATGCAATTACAGAATCCGTAGACTTTTTTTTTTAGCTCTTATTTGAATGCTTAATCATATTTCATAAAATTTGAATGATATTTGTCAAACCAGAATAACTCTATCAGTATTACGATGATGGACTTTTTGCGATATAAAATTATGTGTTTTCGAGATCAAACTAAAACTAAAGTCAAATTAAATAAATACGTCCAGCCAGCATTTTCTGAAATTTTAGTGATTAAAACAATGAAATATGTATTAAGTTTTTAATGAAATAAAGTCATAGTCATCTGGATAATAATCTAATCATCTTTATCATTTTGTAGTCAACAAAAGAAACCCAACAGTAATATATTGATTATAAATAAAAAAAAATAAAGTTTGAATGGTAAAAAATAAAATTTTACCGATACAATATTACTAAAAGTTTTGAAAAGGTAAATCCGTTTTAGTATAAGATTTCGATACGAGTATTTTTTTTTGATACCTGCTCAGTAATTGGTTCAAAAGTTTTTACACCAAAATTACTTGGTATCGAGTGAAAAGTACTGAGTGTTTACTTGCATTTACACATATCGTTGCATTCCTAGTTATAAATCTGTAAAATTTTAATTTTTGAATGTACTTTCAAGTTTTGGCTAAAACGACGACAACGATGCCAGTATTTCATCAAAAACGTGTACCTACTTTTTATGAGCCGATATTATTCTTTGTTCCCCAATCAGATTTATTTTTGCGCATCTGAACTCTCGAAGCTCCGCGTAGAAAAACTTTAGAGTTGAACCAATGCAGGGTTGCTTTGCTCACCTTGCTGGCTTCGTTTTGCTTTGCTTTGCTTCGATTCGAAAGCTTTTATGGCCAAATGGTAGTTTCAAATGGTGTAATTCAACTAGGTATTAGTTTACAAACTCAAAATCTGTAACTCTAAAAAAAATTAAACAAATATTTATTATATAAGTACAAGGAATAAAAATGAAAAAAAAAAATATATAATTGTGAGCTCAAGTGAAATTGTATATATAATATATATATATATATATCTATGTTTTTTATTTGGAAAATTTTTGGCATTGGTGTAAAAAGCTTTACAAAATTTGTGATTTTTTGTATGATTCATTTGAAGCAACGAACACAAATCCATCCTATCAAAGCCAAAAGCAAAAAGCCATTCGAAAATGGAAGCACCTTGAAGGAAAGCCGACATTAAGCCACCTTTTTGTCATATTTGTAGCGGGCAGTGACTGGGCAAGCATTCAATATATTGATTACAGTGATTTGGAAATATAAAAAAGAAGTGTTTGGCATCCCTTTTTATCATCGCTGGTATCCACAAAAGTTTGAACAATAAACAAGGTATTTATTTTTAATAATTTAAACTACGGTTATTTTTTGTTAGACTAATTATATGATTATTTTTATACCCGAGTGCACCAGTGCCTAGGTATTATAACTTTGTACCCATACCAGTTGCTTGTAACAACATAAAGTAAATGAGCTAGGTATAGATATAAACATATACAGTACTCCCCTCATAATTGAAGCACAAAAAAAAGCAACAAAATATATTTCAGTGTCCAGCTATGACTCGAAATAAAAGATGTTAGAGAAAAAAATCCCAGAAAAACAAATAATTTTTTTTTTGTTGACCAGTGTAATTAAACAATCAGTTGTTATTTACCTGAAAGCGTTGCACCAATTAGTTAACCGACTTGTTTCAAAAAGTGGAAAGTGCTGTTCTACTTCATGCGATTCAAAATTCAAAAATTCCCCATGCGTTTTAGATGCTCATTAGATATGGTAAAGATAGTTAAACTGGATTACTTTTTTTTTTTGCTTTCCATTTTTATTTTTTTATTTCACTATGAACTAGTCTGACATGCATTTGCGCCAAGATGCATAGTAGACTTGCGAATACATAGCGCATAATATATATGTGGTCTGTTGATTTTTTGTTGATAGAAAATTTGTAATTAAATTCGTCGCATCGGATATCCAATTTTGTTTCTATTTAACTTTTGTTTAACTCAGTAGCCATTACTTGCGGCGATTACGAGTACCTACCAACGTCATGAGTGATAAGCTTTATTTACATATGACATACATAATACCAAAAATTTATTGTTTGCTTCTGTTCAACGTCAACCATAGCTAATTAATCAATATAACTAAAAGACATTCTTGTTAAATGGTTACTATATAAGCGATAAGTTTTATTTACAAATGAGGTATGTACTTAATAAAAAATCAAATGGTACAAAAAAAAAATAAAAATCACGCAGCTAAATCTGTGCTTGCTGACGTCATGGCAATAAACAGCTAGATGTATAAAAAAAATTCTCTTAATGATTGAATTAAAATTCAAATACAAGAAATTTAGAATGCACTTAATAAATCTTTTCTCCTCTTTCTCTCTTCTTTCTTACATGTTCCATTAACTTCTTCTTTCCATTCACTTTTCAGTAGACGTAACCACCATTGGTACCGTAAATAGTATCGGACTCTTTGTTGCTAACTTCTGTTGACGATTTGGTATGCGAGGTTGAAGAGCTTGTGCGAGGATTTCCTACAGCCGCCGGAGCGAATGAGTGCTGCTGTGATGCTGGAACTGCATAATGGAATGATTGTGTTGGACGGTTATTTTCCGACTGGTAGCCCGAAGAGGTTTGAACTATGGAACTTGAGTGGCTGTTGTGTTGAATTGCAAATGGTGCTGCGGAAGATGCAGGTGCTGTGTAACTCTGGGTCGCGGTAGTTGGTGGCAAATATTCTCGGCTAATTGCAGGACGTTGTGGAACAGGCGCAGAGTAATACTGTACATTTTGGGGAGGGGCATGTGCCGAAGGTGGTGGTAGATATTCCTGGCTAACTGCAGGTCTAGCGTGAGCTGGAGCCGAGTAAAATTGTTGGCTAATAGGTGCCAACGTTGGGGCCCCGAGTTGGTTTACTGGGCGTGGCGGCAAATACTCTTGACTTACTGAAGCAGGAGTAGGTGATGAAGTCTGTTTGTTAAATGGATGTTCTGCTCGAACGTTGGATGGCTTTCCTGAAACTGGAGGCAGATATTGTTGGCCAACTGGAGCTGGACCTAGTGCAGGTTGTTGTGTTGGCTTAACATGGGCTTGTTGAACTGGAGCTGGAGGAAGATACTCTTGACTAACAGGAGTGGGGATAGGAGGCAAATGCGATTGCTGGCTAACTGGAGCTTTCACTGGGCCGTAGGATAGGTTTACTGGAGCTGAAGGTAGATACTCTCGACTAATTGGAGCAGGCGCAGGTGCAGGAGGTGAATACGGTTGTAGACTTACTGGAGCTTCCGCTGGATTATCTTGATTTAGTGGTTTTGCAGCCGTAGCGGGAGCTGAATAAGACTGCTCATTAGCTGGAGCTTTCGCTGACTGCTTTACTTCAGCTGTAGGCAGATACTGTCGACTAACTGGAACTGGAGCTGATGTAGGAGACGAATAAGACTGTGAAGCTACCGGAGCGAACGACTGTTTCACTTTAGCTGGAGGCAAATACTCTTGGCTTACTGGAGCTGGAGCGAGTGCTGGAGGAGAATCAGATTGTTTACTAACTGGAGCTTCCGCTGGGGAGTAGAACTGCTTTACTGGAGCAGGAGGCAAATACCTTTGTCCCATTTGAGCAGGAGCTGGAGCAGGAGCTGGAGCAGGAAGTGCATAAGATTGAGGGATTATTGGAGCATAAGATGGAAGAGAGTATAATTGTTTTTGTGGAGCCGGTGGTAAATATTCGTGATTATTGTGAGTTGGGGCAGTGTAAGATTGCTGAGCTTGTGCTGAATATGTTTGCTGTGGAGGTGAATATTCTACAGCAGGGGCTGAGTATGATTCTTGATCTGGAGCAGGAGCTGTAAGAGACTGTGAAGGAGCAGCCGGAGATCCCGAGTCTACGTTAGATTGCTGTTGTGTATAAGATTTTTGTTCTGTCTCATCATCAGAATGGCTATTTTCTTGTTCATGATCAGAATCGTTGAAATTAGCCGCTTGGACAATTGAAGTAGGTGTATAGTCCTGCTGAACTGGTGCAGAATTAGGTTGCGAGCCGATTGCATTGGCACTACCCTTGGGCTGTGGTGCAGGGGGCAAATATTCATTAGAAACCTGTGAAGCAGGTGGCGAGTATGTTTGTGGGTGAGGGTCTGGATTTGGCGAGAGATGTCCGTTTGGTACCTGGGGTGCTGGAATTGAATAATCCTCTTGAACGGGAGCTAGATCTGGTGATGTGTAAGATTGCGGGGAAGGTGCTGAAGCTGGTGGCAGGTATTCGTTGGTTCGCGCAGCGGGAGCCGCGTAAGATTGTTGAGGTGGATTCGAATAGGTTGGCGCTGATGGGGCTGGATTAGAGTAGCTCTGTTCCGCTGGGGCTGCTGGTGAATAATAAGTTTGTGCTGAGGCTGGTGGCAGATATTTGTTGAATTGCGCAGCATAAACAGAATAAGATTCCTGAGGTGGGGTAGAGTAGTTTGGTTCGGCTGTAGTGGGACCAGAATAGCTTTGTTCTGCTGGACCACCTAGCGAATAATAATTTTGCGGAGAAGGTACTGAAGTTGGTGGCAGATATTTGTTGGATGGCTCAGCAGGCGCAGAATAATATTGCTGAGGTGAAGTCGAGTAAGATGGTTCGGCTGGGGCTGGAGCATAGTAACTTTGTTCTACTGGGGGAGCCGGAGAATTATAACTTTGCGAAGAAGGTTCTGAAGTTGGTGGCAGATATTTGTTCAATGTCTCAACAGGAGTATAATAAGATGGCTGAGGGGGAGTCGAATAAGATGGTTTGGCTGGAGCGGAATTGCTTTGCTCTACAGAATTGGTTTGCTGAGGTGGAGTCGAGTAGGCTGGTGCAGCTGGGTGTGGGGCCGAATAAATCTGTGGCGCAGGAGCAGCTGGGGCATAGTTGTATGAGCCAAACTGACGTTGAGTATCGATAGAATGCGATTCATTTGGAGTGGCTACTTGAGACGGAGCTTGATATCTGCTCTCGGGTGCTTGGTAGTTGTAAGTGCCATCCGCGCTTCGTGAGTCCTCTTGCTGAACAGGTACAATACTAATCACAGAAAAACTGGCGATGGGAATCGATCGGGTGATCTCAATGCCGCTAGGTAGAAAACTCTTTTGTGGTTGCTGCGTTTGTGGTTTATTCGGCACAATCGAAGTGTCATCGGAATTGCTGTGTTGATTTGGCGTTAAGTATTTTTGGTTACCGAACAAGTGGCTGACATCGGCGTTAACAATTTGGCTCGCTGCCAGCATCAAAGTGATAATCACGTAAAATTTCTGCGGCGAAAAAAATAATTGTTGTTTAGTTCTCAATTAAAATTATTAGCATTTATAATTCGGCTGCGATTGTCATTAAAAAGCAATTATTTTTATATCAACCAAAGTTAAGTGCTTAAAAATATGTTTAAACTTTAGTAGTTGTTATTTGTGATGCCATTCGGAGTCGCCGCAAAATTTTAGGTCTCTATACTCTTGTGGTACAATATCGCGACGCACATCGCAAGTTTTGAGAAGATATTGGTAAATTTTTACTATTAGTAATTGTTAAGCGATTTTTAATGATATTTTAATTTATCCACTACACATATGTATGTATGTATTTTGAATCAATGTAACATAATTCTAACACTGAGCACTTAAGTAAAATAATTCTAACGCAAACCAAATGAACTGACCATCTTCACTGGGCTTCCACTGCGTGGTTAACTAGACGATTGAAGTGCCACTACTGATACTCCAACTTAGCATCTCTTGACCATTTATAGACATCCCTTCTTTAACTCAGCTAAAACGAACGAAAAATTTTGTCGTCAAGCCAAATGAAGGAATGAATTAATGAATGAATGTGCGTACGGCCGAAACAAATCCAGTGCCAAGATCGCGAACACTCTGCCGTGTACGCGTTGCTGCGTTGTGTCATCCATCTGCCTCGCAATTACTAAAAGCAAACACTAATTTTAACACAACAATAACAACAACAACATATTTCACTACCACTTCACACGATTTGCATTTGCATTTTAGTTCAACTTAATTGATTAATTATTAAGTCAACGAACGCCCGCGGCAACAATTGCAACAACTCAGCGCGCGCCTATTCCGAGCGTACAGTCAACGAACGACGCAATACTCGTAGAGTGTGCAAAGGGTCCAATTGCTCACCCGAACTAAGAGCACAGCGCTGAATGGGAGACATTTGCATAAATGTTCCCCACAATTGGCGGTGTTAGACGAATTCACTATGGTCTAAACGTCAACCATAAAAAGGTAACATTTTACATTGCACGTAAATGGCGTTTTTGTTGCTTTGTTGCATTATTACTTTAATTTATTATTTTAGCTGTTTGTTTTAAAAAAGTTTATCACTTTAATAATTTATTTATTGCTGTCCGTCCGTCCGTCCACTTCCTATTGCTTCACTTTATACCACACATTTAAAATTTATTAGATATTTTTTTTTTGTTGCAATTTTTAGTTTTGTTTTTTATTTTTGTAATAGTGAAAGGAGGGTACTAACTTACTCAAATCAGAGACAAATGGAAATTGATTCACATAAATTAGCAAATCCAATTACAAAAACCTAAAATCTGCGCAAACACTCAGCGACAAAAATTTATGCAGACGCGATGTTTGTTGCAATCACAAATTTAGCCGCGAAAACATTTTAAGCGCAGTTAAACTTTTTTTACAATCGAATTTCATTTTAAATTAATGAATTTTGGCAATCAATTAAACAGATGTTCGCTGCAATTGGCGGGGCAAGAGATTAGAAAGGAAACAAAGCCATTCGAAATTTAGATATAAGTTATAAATATTTATTTTTACTTGCTTTCAAATGTTTGCCAAATTAATGATGGCTTTGCGATATTACAGTAGCATGCTAAACCTACAGAATAATCCCAACAAACACTTAAATTAGTAAAGAAGTCGTACTCTTTCGAGTTGCTCTAAGACAGGAAGTTAGAAGATGATTGGAGCGAACGATATTTAAAAAAAACGTAGTAAAATAATTTCTTCCTTACGCCGAATTCTAATTGGGTTTTAATGTGGATTTTAGATTGATGTGAGTTGTAAGTTAGTTATAACCAATTTGAACTTTTTTTTTTTAATATATTTGGTGTGGTCTAATTTCTAACGACTCGATGCTTATAGACTCCATACACGATGCGTCAGACTTACGCGCCATTTGTGTACACTCGAATTTTGGTTGCACACAGTTGCGGAGTGACATGGAACAATTTAAGTATTTTTTTTATGATTATAAGTCGATTTATTACCCGCTTAGATATTCAAGAATGGTTCGAAGAGCTGCATTTCGGCCGTTTGAAATTTAAGTATGCTCTGCTCAATCCACAAGAAGTCTTCTAAACACTTCATACAAGGTCCTATCGAGCGTATTGCGCGAAAGATTGAAGCCAGCCGTGAACGAGCAGATTGGGCTTTAAAGTGTGGATTTAGACTTGGCCAGTCTACCATCGATCAGATATTAACGATACGCCGTATCTTGGAAAATATCCGAGAGAATAGAATCGAAGTTCTACTTTGAGCTGATTAGGCAATTGACTAGTAAATCTCTCTCTAAATTACTACACTGTCAGTCTCTCAATATGCCCGTGCGTTTATATGGCGCAGAATCATGGGCGCTGTCATCATCGAATTATATGGCCCTTGGAAATGTCTATTAAAAAATAAATAAGGAAGTATTTAAAATTGTTTAATATAGTAGTTTTCAGAAACATTTTTGAGTTTTAGTTTTGATCAATTATGTCATGAAATGATAATTTTTTACAAGAGTATATATGTTCAACTCTGATTTCCGTTTCCTTCGTTAAATTTGTTGATGTGTAACTGTAGTATTATTCTTAAAATTTTACCTAAAAGCTAACCGACATCGAAACATCGTGTTACTGATCCAATCTTATTTATGGTCCGAATTTGTTAATTTTGAAATATATGTACATATACATATGTATGTATGCACATATTTTCATAATGCCTCGTTAAAATTAAACAAAGCCTTGTGAACTGTTGTTGACGTGAGTTCGAATCCTATGGAAGCCTAGTAAGAAGAACTCTGATTAGGAGATGTGGTGATCTCCAAAATAGCTACTAGAAAATCTACCACTGTAATTGTTTTTTCAATAACTTACGAATAAATAAATAGTCTTAAGCTCATAAAAATTGTGTTTGATAAGAAATAGAGCTCATATACATATGTCGCTCGGGAAATTTAACGCCCGCAAAGCTCAGAGAAATTGTATGGCAAAATAATATTCATATATTTACGATATCTTAACTATAAAATCTCCGAAACTCCATACCTGCATTACATGAAATGAAACTTCTATAATTAATTCGAGAAAAGCTGGATCTTGTGTTAAAATACTAATCAGAAAAGAAAAAAGGAACACATGCACTTTAGTCTCATCCATAACTAGAACTTTTCCCGAACAAAATTTATTTATTTTTATTCTCATAATTTTCTCTTGTGATAATCACGGTGAGTGGTTAGAGGCTTTGTTCGGTTCCAGAGTGCTCGCTGCTTGTGAAAATGAAAGTTCTCTTAAAAGTAAAAATGTACTTTAGTAAGAATAAAAATAAATTTCACGGATGATCACAATACTGGAGTTATTGTTAAAACGAAGAGAGCAACGGAAGTTGAGAAAATAGCATCTTAAAATCTTAAGATCGTATACAGTGAGTCACACAACTGTCCACAATATTTACAATGTTTTTTTATAAAATATAGTTCGTTATGTAGTAAACTATTCACACAATTTATAAAAACACAACATGGCTTGCGTTAAAAGAAAAAGGTTTCCAAGTTCGAAAATTAAAAAAAAATTAAATAACAGTAGGGATGTATTTTGATTAAAAGATATGACAATTTGTTGAAATTTCGGAAAAGTTTTAAACTTCATGTCTATGTATATGCTTTTTCTTATAGAACGAACTATATTTTCATTAAAAAAATGACAAAGAAATGTATGATGCTATAATATCTGTTGAAAAATTTAGTCTACACAACAAAATAACCGCTAACGGACTGAGGCTGATCGACTCCGCCGGGGCCTGAAAAATGGTGAATTTGTCATGCAAATTTTTACGCTATGATTCCATATCCAAAAGCCCATTACGACTACCTACTAGATTTGCAAATAAGTTACTAGGGTGATTTAGTTATTTTCTTTATTTTTCTTTCAAAAAATCAATACCTCTCACAAAGCAAATTAAACCACTTAACGACATAAGGCCGTATGCTAATCATGTTGTATAACCGCACGAGAAATTATCTTGTATTGGCTATTACATGCCCGAACATCTGAATTGATTAAGTTAACATTAAGAAAAAGAGGAAAAAATTACTAACCACTTAAGGATTTAAGTGCGTGCATTATTGAAACTTTAATTTTTTACGCTGCATGAACTCATCGAAATTTTTTTTGCTAATCACAACGCCATCGTCGCAGCAATATTAAAATCACATCTAAATAAAATCTAATTTTAATTCGCATTGAAGTGCCAAAATTATGAATTTTAAAAAGGCTTAACATAAATTAATTTGTCTTTAATGAAACTCACAAATAAAATTAAACCAATTAAAAATCTTGTAATTATTTGAAGATGATGTGTAAAAAATTAAAAATAATTCAATACGAACGCGCAGATAGTTCGCTAAATTACCAATTATGGAAGCTATCATGTTCACTAGGGTGTGTCAAATTGTATGGCGCTGGAAAAAAGTTCAAAGCATCTTCGTGATTCTGGTACTATGGATCGTACCAAGTATTTTGGCCCAAGGCACCATGACTCTAAAATGAATTTCGAGATCGCGGAATTTGTTTTGGCAGTTATTTTCAAAAATACTAAAAAGTCGATCAGTTCATGCATTTCAATTGAAAGAAAAAATTATTGAAAATATGTATACGGGTTTTTCTTGGGTCGGGGAATCTATTTTTTAAATTAATTTCTATGTGGACTGCCACCAGGGGGCGTTTTATACTCTTTTGTCGTTTTTCACATTTTTTGCGAAAAATTTAAGATATTATTGCACAAATCAACAAATCTTTGACCTTCTCATAATTCAAAATACCTCAAAATGTTCTGCGCTGAAAATTAGGTGGGGTACCCATACAATTTCACTCGATTGTACCAGTAATTGAACGTGTCTTTCCGTAAATTGTATATATAAAGGAATTTTTGGCCTAGGCAGTGGACTCAAAACTCATTTTAGAGGAACTTGTTACGATCCATTGGACCAGAATGATGCTTTGAACACTTTTAATTGACCCTCTCTAATGTTCACATACTTTTTGTTGTTATTTTATGTTTGTTTTTTTTTTTTTTTTTTATAAAAGTCAGCTAGGCTTTTGTATAAGAAACACTGTATAAAGTCACATTCGAAATCTTGTAAGCAAAATAGTAAAATTTAGTATCAAATTTTCAAACTTTTTCATTATAATTTTAATTCTAAGTATGCAGTTTTTTAGCCCATTAAATTTTAGTATAATAAAGTCCTAATTAGTTAAAAGTTTCGTTGATTTTTGATAATTTTCTTTAACGGCGGTGCCACGCATTTTCTTCCATACAAAATAAGTTCGACAATTTTTTTTATGTAGGGAAGCTACTTGGAACTTGCACTTCATTATCATTGAAATTTTATGGACTAAAAAACTGCGTACTTAGATTCTTTATAAAAAATCGAATTAAAAAATTGTATTATTGATTGAATGATTTTTTTTTTGAATTTTCCTATTTTTTCTACTATGTTTGAAATTTTGATTTATATGGTGTTTTTTTATAATGAGCTAGACTTTTATAAAAAAAATAACAAACATAAAACAAAAAACAAAAAAAGAAGAGTCGTGTCCTGAAAATGCTCCTGAGTTTTGTTTTTCTAATATTGACAACATTTTCCATGTTAAAATATTTCAATTAAAATATAACATAAACTATAAAAGTTGTTATGAATTGTCACAATTTTTTCGGGTATGCAATTTTTTGAAGTAAAACTTCTTTAGCGGCAGTGATTTTTTACATCGCGGAACGAAAGTCGTGTCTGAATCGTTTTATTGATTTCTTCCACTATATTTATTAATTCAATTACTATTTTTACTCCTTTCTACCGCTATTTTTTTTACTTATTACTACTAATATTTTTACTAATTTACTAATAATTACTACCACTAATTTTACTATTTTCTACCACTATTTTTAATAATTTCTAACACTGTTTTTATTAATACGACCACTATATTTATTAATGCCACTGTTTTGAGTAAATTCCATCACTAGTTATTTTTATTAATTTCTTCCACTATTTTTACCAATTTCTACCACCATTTTTATTAATGCTACTAGTTATTTCTACCACTGTTTTTTTTACTAGTTTCTACCACTATTTTCACAAATGTACCAAATTTTTATTTGATGACGGTTTTACGAATTTTCATTCATATAACGTAACCACAAAATTGTACATTTTAAAGTAAATTATTTTGAACTTCACTAAATTTTGGAAAAAATTTTACAAAGTTTATAATTTAGATTTTTATGATTTATGTTATTGCATGAACTATTTTTTAATAAAAAATTAATGAGAAAAAATGTAATTGCAAAAATCTTGTAAATGTTGCAAAAAAAAACACTGTACAATTTTTATTCTGTGTCACTGTAGTTATTGTCTTTTTTTTGCACTACCTGCGATTGATATTGGCATCCCTTGCATTTCATTTGTGCAGACATCTGTTGCGTGCTCGTAATTATATTGTGTGTGAGTATTCGAAATACAAGCGTTTCTTTAAAATGGTGAAGAAATAATTAAAAGCTTTTCCTAACCCATTTTGAAATTGAACAGCCTTCATAGAGCTAATTTACATTTTCGCGAAAGCTTTTGCAAAATAAAATTAATAGCAGACAAATAGAAACGTTACGTTCGGCACTCGGGAAGTAATAAAGTTGTTGTATAACGGTTATTTGCATTCGCTGCGTTTGCAAATGGGTCCAGAAATCAAAAACTTAGCGATACGAATTTTGAAGTGCTTGTCTTAAAAAACGTTAATAGCGAGTAACATGTTTCAAAGATAAATTATGTTTAATTTTTTTTAATAAGAGAGTATACTTTTCCGAAAGCTTTCGGTGCGCTGAACAAGAATTCAAGCTTCAGAATTGCTCTATCACTTTAGGTCTTCGTAAAAGTCGTTGCTTTTATTTGAGGTTATGTAGCATAACGGTTTTAACTTTTATTGTAAAATTACTGCCAAAATCTTAAAGTACAAGCCTTTCCATTTCATGCAGGTATAAACACATTGTTAAATAATAAATTTTTCAGTGTTAATGAAACCTTCGATGTTTTACACCTCTAATCTCTTACCACTGTTGCTTACGGGTCTCGAAAAAGGGCATTTGAAAGGCCAAGTACTTTCGCCGGTTTCTAATTCTGAAATCTTGTCGGCCTGAGTAATTCATTAACTACCAGTAACTGGTTTCAGTAAATAGTAAATATTTTCATTAGAGAACGTAAACAATACACCTGCAAACATTTGTCACCACGAGAAGACAAGAAGTCATCGCTCCGATCTTAGCTAACAGAGGTATGGCGGATCACATCAAAGGATGGCGGATCTTGGAAGAGAAAGCTCTTTCTCATCAGCGATTCAATGACTTTGGGCTAGCCACTTAATCAAGTACCCAAAAGTCGAAATTCTCGAAAAGCGGATTGACAAGAGCTTGGTGTGCTACTTGAAACGAGAATACCTGACTCTCCAAAACTCAAAAGCTTACAATAAATTGATGAGGCGATCCAACGTGGAACGACGATAAGAACTCCGGACACAGAAAATTATTTGGATGGTTGTCAGAGCAATACCCATAGTTTTTGGCCTCAAATGACTAACTGATAGCGAGAGTGTCTTTTGGTAGAATTTATACCGTAAGCTTTCCTACAACCGAATATGGGAAAGATCCCTATACTCTCTTAAGAGGTTCGGTTAAAAGGTTTTACATTGACGGCTCCAAGACAGAAAATGGAACTGAAACTGGTTTGCACCGGGATGGCGATTTCAGATGCTTTTCTGGCTTAGGTACAATCACCACTGGGTAGTTGGCGATAGGTGGCGTGGATACCGAATCAGAGTATGTAGTGACACCCAAGCTGCACTAAAGATCTTGCTTACATTTCTTTAAAAACTGTGCAAGAAACTAAATTGAGGCTGAACTTTGTTGGAAAAGGGAATACACTTGAACTCATGTGGGTGCTGGGGTATTGCGTTGTTCAATGTATGGAGCTGGCTTGTGAAGTGGCTAATTTCGGCCCTATTGGCAGACCGCATTGAACCATAGCCAATTACAGGGCCAAGCATAGCAGGGACGGTCGGGTACCTCAGGGATGTCATGACTAAAACGCATGAGAACCGTTGGTGCACTACCAACAACTGAAGAACAACCAAGTGCTTCCTGAAAAGAACGGACAGGTTGGTAGCGAAGTTCCTTCTTAGACAGAGATGGAAGGAGTTACGAGTACTGGTTGGGTTGATGACAGGACAGAATCTTTGTGTTAAAGACATAGTCGCCATAGGCATTATCGATAACCCGATGTACACTTATTGCCTGGAGGAAGAGGATATCAGATCATTTCCTCTGTATCTGCCCTGCTTTTGCTAAGAGCAAATTTGTGTCAGATATATTGGGAATGGAAGACGTTCATTGGCTATCCCTCGACAAGCTTCTCAGATTCATCAAAGAGTCTAGACGATTTTGTCAAGGCAAAATGAAGCCGCATTGCCACCTCTTTCCGTATCCCTTGACGCGTGAGTGCTTAGAAATCCGATTTCGGGTTTCCGTCTCATTTCAATTTCATTCCAATTATTTTCAGTAATCAGTGTTTTTTTTAGACAATTGCAGCTCAACGTTGTTTTTTTATTAAAGAAAAGAAAAAAGAAAAAGAACAGGCCACTCTCACTGTTAGCTACATTTGTGAGAATACAGAAGGAATGCCCTTCCGCGTACAGCTAATCGCCAGCAGTGAATTTGATATAATCAGTTGCTCGTCTACGTCAGCGGAGAGCTGTTTAAAGTTGTCTGGTTTACCAAATACCTGCGTCCCCGAACGAATTTGAAGACTCCAGTATTAAAAAACTGGTACTCTTTCCGATCCATCGTTTCATTTTACCAATATCGATATAAAATTGGAGAAGGTTTTGCTCACCGGGGGGCCTTGATGCGGTCCTTGTATTCTTTTATACTTTTTTCATTCTACTTCAAGTACTCGATTCCAAAAAAATATCGGTTTACAAATATCTAGTGAAAATATCTGTATCGAATGACAAAAGTATCGCTATACCATCGATTCGAAATTCATGTCGCTAATCGTGCGCTTTATTGGAAGTATATCGCCATTCAAAAGCAAACAAATAAAAAAACACAGCAACAACGTTGACCTAAAATATTCACAATTACAAATTTTCAATAATGAAAAATATACATATCTAATTGTATTAACTCTTATGTTTATTAAATTCGTTGACAGATTTCTAATTTGAAATGACAAATCTATTAGGTGGTCAAAATAAATAACCTGCTGAAAAACTATCGTAAGTTGTGTTGTGATAATCTGCAAACATATGTATAGTATGTAGATATGTCAAATGTATGTCAACAAGATATTGGCTTACATTTTTATTAACCAAGGTCAAACATAACCAGATGCAAACATACATATGCAAATTTCTGCCGATTTTTTAATTACTTATCTACTTACATTTGTTTGTGCGTACTGTAATAAATAACCCAGCAAACACTAGAAAAAATATTATCCAACTTTTGCCGAAGCATTTTTTAATTTAACAACTAAATAAATTAGGTAGAGTTTTTAACCTATGCTGTTTGAGAAAATATTTGCAATCGGAGTTCAAATATAGTGTATCTTTAAAATTAATAACTAAATAAATCAACATAAGTCAAAGTATCTGAACATTCTCAATGCTGAATTTTCCGGTTTTTAAGAGCTGTAACTTTTTGTAAATTTTTACGCAACTACAGTGCAATCGGAAGCAAACCGCTCTGAGACAATTTGATAATGCTTTTTCTTTTGAATCCCAAACAACTAATTTTTTATGAATTTCAAAGAAAATCGCATTCAATTTAATGGAAATATTGACAAAGTGCACAATTTTTCACAAAAAAGTAAGAGATAAAAATGTTAAAGAGTTTTGTTAATTTTTTTTTTTGATTGTGAAATTCTTTTTTAACATTTTAAACTGTTGGTTTAAGACGTACAGTTTTCTTCTATTTAGTGACCCTTAGTCAAATTTTTCTGGAAAATTTTTTCTAGAATAATTTGGTCTTTGAAGGTCTTTGCAAATAGAGCTTCTGGGACACTTTTGAAAAACATGTGACGAAATGAACCTTAAATATAAACTTCTTTGGGTTAGGGTGTTCAACAAAATTTTTCCTTTTTTCAGTTTCTCAATTAATTGTTTGTAAAATGAAGAAAATTACAAAAATTAATTTTTAGACCTAATTTTATCAACCAAATTTTTTTTTGTTTTTGAATAATATACCTATTCGTTATACATACATGCAACGCATAAAAAATACAAAAAGCGATATACATCTACGAAAAGCAGGGTACGTAACGGTTATCATTTTTATAAAAACAACCGTGATTTAATCATTATTTGGTGATTTTTATTTTATTGATAAAAAATAATCGTTATCCTTTGAATTTTTTTTTTCGATCATATTATTATCACCGTCGACAAATTTGTTTTTATATATTATGACCGAATAATTGTAAATGCAAGAATAACCAATAACTTTGGTCGAATAAATAAAAATCAGAAAATAACGATTATGCAATGATTTAAAACAAAAAGCCTTCAAAATAAAAATAAGGTCACATTTGTATAGCATAATCATTGCCGGTGTCCTGGTAAAAGGAACAACCAACACTAAAATAGTGCCGCCAATTGATTCTCTGCCAAATACAAAAACAATTCAAAGTATAACAGATGCTAACTAACGGTATTTCCATTTTGGCAACAATTGAGCACGTGCGCCATTTCTATGCATTGTCCGAACGCATTCGGTGTGGTTGATGCTTTGAACAGTAAATATCTTGCTTAATTTTGTACTTTCTCAATGCCTGGAAAAAGAATTAATGAGAGCCTAGTTTAATTCATTTATTTACATTACTATGAAGGCAAATCAGCTAGGTAATTATCGGGAATGTTTTCAATAAAGTCTAAACTATTTATAATAATATTAAATGCGCAGAAAAAGAAAAGAAAATTGAATTAAAGCATTTCGAAGGCAGACCACTGAAGCTTACTAGATGCGTCCATTCAAAAATTTAAAACAGATCAGCGATAATCCACAAACGAGCTTGAGGCAGTTGGCATCTGAGTTGGCATCTGAAAATTAGTAAGCCACGAGACATTCCGGATAACTTTAAACAAATATTCCTCGAAAATGGATTATTCTCTTTCTCTGGTGATGATATTGAAAAGAGACTTAATTTTTTTTTTATTGCCAATGCAGAATACTGCGATGACGTTATATTTTGTGATGAGGCAAAAATAATTTTATATTAACATGATGGACCAGCAAAGTCCAGAGAAAACCCAACGCATCTCTGCAACGGGAAAATATAATACCAGAATAGTTTGGGGTTGCATCTCGTCGAAGGAATTTCGTGAGCTGAGCATTTTCAATGATCTGCTGATGAAAAGCCATTCTTAAATTTTTAAAGAGCGTGATGAGATTTGGATTTGTTAACCCCCATTTCGCAATAAATTCGAGTAAAAGCTGTAGCAGAACAACGATTCGAAACCCAATTCGTTGCTGTTTAGGGTGCTGTATAATTGCAGCAAATACAATGACACACCAACCAAGAATCTCCGAGCTGAACCCGATTGAAAATTTGTGGACTTTCTTATAGAAGCAAAAGAGAAAACGTACCACAACAAAAATACTCTCATCAAAGCCATTTAGGAGGAATGACAGAAAATACCAGAGATTTACGGTCTAGATAACCTTACTCAGTTCATGCCCCGTCGCCTGTGATCGGTTGTGGATAAAGAATGATAGAATCCAAGGTTGCGTCTTCCTGCAGCGAAATGACAGATCGGCCCATTTTCTAACAAGTATACCGGATGAAAAACTTCCAATATTTAAATGAAAAAGGTGTTTTAATTATGCTTAAGTATAGACAGATGATTTAAAAGCAGAGACTTAATAATTAAATCTGGAAAATACTAAACAAAGAAACTGAATCTTTGCCCCAAGAATTACATATATAATATAAGAGTGCGCTTGCCTGCAGAGCGCTAGCACTCTCTTTGTTGATTAGACAGCATCCACCCATTCGCTGACGAAATAAAAACAGTTTACACAAACAATGCTAAGCAAACTTTTAAATCGTTCTGCCGTTTGTTCGCTTCTTCCGCGTTTCTTCCTCTTCTTTTTTAGAATTTTTGCTTTGCTCTCTCCTTCTCTAGTTTTTATTAAGTCACTATCAGTTGCTCTCAGCGTGGAAGGCGCAATCTTGTTTTTTATCATTCTTTTCTTTAACCCAATTTTTAAAAAAGCTTTGTCTAGTTGCAATTAAGGTTGGGAAAATTGAAAAAGTTAAAAAATATATGTACAATGTTTCGATTTCGATTATACAAGAACATATGGCTACGAAATTAAATTGTGAATATTTTAAAGTAAGAAAGAACGTAGTACGGATGCCTGAGTGCCACTTAAAAAGTTATTTTAAGTTGTGAATACAATTTGTTGATTTGCCGTTAAGAATTCACTTTAGATGTTTGAGTTCAAACTAAAAGGTATGTTGGGTAACTCGTTTAAGATATGTGTGTGTGTGTGAATGCGCTCTAAGATATGTCTAGTCGAACTCACTTTTTGATCTGGTTGTTCTATAAAATTATACAAATATGGAAATAATGAGATGAGATCCAGAAAACTCACCAAATACCTATACTCGTAACAACAACAAAAATTTTATAAATATCTGTTACTTTGCAATTTAGAAAACTTGTGTTGTTATCTCAAATTTTAGTTATGTCACTCACGCAAAGTTCAAAAGTTGAATTTGTAGGCGGAATTTTGCTAGTTTATTTTTTAATAAAATCTAGTTTTTTTTAATATACTAAAGAGCAATTTTGAAATAGCTCAAAAATCCCATTGATATTTGATTTTGTTTGCAGTCTTTTATAGCCTTTTTTTACTTCCATCGCAAAATACTACAAAGAATTAATGGGAAGCTCTAATTTTCGAGCCACTTCCAACTTGCACTTTATTATACCAAAATTATAAAGTTATAAGAAAATATGTATTTAAAATGTATCAATTTAGTTTCTTAAGGTATACATTTTTTTCATAGCTTAATATTTTACACTTAGTTTTCTTAAATAATAGAATTAAGTGGTAAGTGGTTGAATCTGTTGTTGTCGGTGTCATTAAAATCGAATAGCTTAAACTCGGCCACATTCGTCGGTAAAATTTTCTCATTATCTTGGCGCTCTGTGGCCAGTGTTTTCATTGTTTTCCTACAGACTTAGTATTCACGCTCTAGTGCCTTAATTTCTTTTTTTCTTTACTTCCAGCATATTTGTAAATAAATATAAATAAATTGCTTATAATGCTTATTTGCATAGCGTCAAATCTGCTGTCGCTTGACACTTCCATGTTGCCTAAATCTAAAGTAATAAATCTTCATAAGTACATTCACCCTCAACTCATTGAATGCCGAAACTTGTTGATGTTGCTACTAAGGCATAAATTAATCGCATTAAGCTGCCATCAGACGTGGCAAGGAAAGTACTTTTTCTAATAGGTTTGCTGTGAAAAAAGTGGTTGCAGAAAGTGATTTTCGTAATTCGGCGAATAGCTTCGGAAATCTAACTGACTTCCAGCAAATCACTCGCAAAAGTCAAGGATGATAGAGAACAAGATTTCGCCTTCCACGCTGAGAGATAGTAATAGCTAGAGAAGAAGAGAGCAGAGAATAAATTAAAAAAAAGTGCAGAAGAAGCGGACAAATGGAAGAATGTTCAAAAAGTTTTCTTAGCATTGTTTGTGTAAAATGTTTTTATTTCGTCAGCGAAATGGTGGATGCTGTCTAATTGACAAAGTGAGGACTAGCGATCTGCGGAAGACGCAATCTTTTATTCTATCATTCTTGTGCAAAAGTCATATTCAACTTTTTAATGTTAATATGTAGATCTAGCATCTTTACAGAAGTTGAAGAAAAATGTATGGTTATTTTTTCAATTATGTCCCGATTTCTACCTTATCATTTAAACTACGTTCACATTACAGCGTAAATCACTTGATCGCTTGTAAAATATTTCACATTTCATACGCGTCATTCCTACGTTGTCTGGTTAGCTTTGCAGCTGCAGGGTTGTTTAGTTGTTTCAAAAAAAAAAAAAAGATGAAACAAACAAAAAAACAACATCGGTTACCTTATAAATAACTCGCTGTTTGGCCGAACTCCGATCCGCAGACGATTTTTGTGAGACGATTTTTCATGGCGGAAACGCACTCGAAGGTTTGACATAATTTTGGATGTTATTTGTTCCGCCCGAGATTCGAACCCGAAACATTCGTCGGCTCGGGTCATCCTCCGATTTCCTCAGAAATCAAGAATGCGCTCCGAAATAAGACAGTGTATCTGCGCTTTTAGTATGTTCTTTTGAGTAATATTCATTTCCTCAATATCTCCTTGGACCAGTAAACTTTTCGTCAACCCCTAATACAATAAATGAGATTTGAGTTTCCATACAATTACTATTTTTATTAAGATATTATTAGGTCGATTTTGGCTCTTTTTGGTCTAATGTATTTATAATTTCTGATGAGAGAAATTCCACAAGTCTGCATTTAATGCACATACCCAAAAATAAAAATTGTCTTGGTTGAAGGAAAACAGCAATCAAAAGAATGAAAAATGGGATTGAAATGGTGCTTAAGATATATTTACTACTTTTGTAGAAAACATATTTAATTTTTTGTAGGTTTGTATTCATTTGGAAGAGAGAATTATGGCATCAAAATAAAAAAAAATTCCTTATCTTGATATATTTGGATTTTTTTAATTAGTTTGTTTAGACGCATACACTGATAAACAATCTTTGTACCTACTACAATGACACAATCCTTCATAGGCATCACTTTTTAATAGCCCTAATAGTTTTTAAAAAATTAGTTCATCACTCCAGAAGGGAAAAATTAAAGAAAATTATGATTTTTTTGTAATTTTTTTCTTTTATATAAAAGCTTGCTAAAAAAAAATCAGTGTACTAACGAATGCAATCGATGGATACATAAAGAAAGGAAATTTAATGATCAACTGAAAATACCAAATACGGGAAATGCTAATGTGAAGGGTGTTTTTTTTTGTAGACTGATAGAACTTTATATTGAAATAAAACACATAAAAAATGAAGTATGATGCCAAATTTTTTTTTATTTGAAAGATATTTTCATCACATTTAATATTTAAAATCGATTTCTGGCATATGTTCGCCACGACTAGCTTTGGTGAATCGGATGCGATCAGTCCAATTTTGAACCACTTTTTGGAGCAACTGTGAGCGTATTTCGTTAATAATACGAGTTATGTCGGCTTCCAAAGCTTCAATTGTTGCTGGTTTATCAGCGTAAACCAGATGCTTTACATAACCCCAAAGAAAATAATCCAATGTAGTTAAGTCGTATGATCTTGGAGGCCAATTCACTGTACCATTTTTTTGGCAGAATGTTATCGCCAAATTGCTCTTTCAACAAATCGATAGTTCGAGAGGCAGTATGTTGGAACCAAAATTCTTGCAGGTCGATGTTATGCAAATTTGAAAATAAATAATCGGTAATCATTGATCTGTAACGATCACCATTGACAGTAACATTCGCTCCGGCCTCATTTTTAAAGAAATAAGAACCGATGATGCCTCCAACATGTAAACCACACCATACGGTGCATTTTTCAGGATACAATGGTGTCTTGAGAGTTTAGCCAAAAATGAGCTTCATTACCAAACACAATTTTTCGATAAAACAAAAAATTCAAAGTTTGGCGAACAGAACACTGATTTGTAATGTAAATTTCCACAATTTGTAAACGTTGTTGCGGCGTCATTCTTTCCATGATGATTTGTCAATGCTTACTGAACAGAAATGTCAAAACGAAGTGTGAAATTTTTATAGAGATTTAAGCAGTAGAAGCAAAGTTATAGCGTTTTGCATCTGGCTCCCTAACGAAGTCGTGGCGCGTCACTACACTAGACAAAAGTGTACGAGTACTTGGAACTTTAAACGCGATCATCTCGAAATCATGTTTTGCCAAAAACGTCGTTGCGGTGACTTGGATAGCCGAAAGAGTTTTCAACCGATTTCAATTTTTTTTTTCAAATTGTTCGTATTTTTTTTTTTTGCCATGTCATTGAACGATTTAATTTTTTTGTTTAAATTTTCATATGAATGTTATAAATTTTTCAATACATTTCATGAGATGAAAAAAGTAGCCTTTTTGAGAAAATCGTCCCTGTTTGAAGAAAAATTGTTTCTCATTTCAATGAATCGCTCAAGGACACCACAAGTCCCCATGCTAACAAAATTTGTTTGGTTTTATGCTTTCAGTTGAGCTGATGGACTGGAACCGTAGTTACGGCAAGCCTCTTTGAAAAAAAAACGCGTTTTGCGTAAAATGTCATAACTTTGACAATTATTATTATTTTGTTATGTTCTTGAGCTGATTTTACAAATTAGACATTGTACTACGCAAGACGTATAACTAATATTTAATAAAAATATGGCTACGTACTTCTACAAAAACTCAACTGATTTGGCCAAATGCGAAAAGTTTTTTTTTTGTTGGCCGAAACATCAAAAACATATATTAAAAGGACAAATGCAAAAGAGAAGGGGCTTCGCTTCAAAAAGGAGGACAGTTGATCAACTTATATAAAGGCAAGATGTAAAGATGTTATGATTATGGATTATGGTTAACACAATAAAATTCGAAGAATATCAAAAAGAAATACCATTTTGAGTTTCTTCTACTAAAGCTAAATCAGCTAATGGCGCTTGTTTTTTCTTGAAATTTATGCCGAAAAATCAGTTTTGGATATGAAGGTCTTCCGTATGCAAATTATTAGCGCAAACATAAATTTTACATAATTTTTAAAGACTTAGTGATAATCTTTTAAAAAAAATTAAGTATACAACTCTAAGTATATATTTAAAAATGTTTAAAATGAAACTTAAAAGGTGGAATTTGGAAAATTTTGCTACTGGATCGTAGTCGTGAAATCTGTAAAAATGCGATCACTGATTCTTGAATCATTTGCCTTTCTAATCTTTTATTAAGATGTATAATAATTTTTAATACAATTTCAATGATACTTTTCAGTATAAAGACATTGCAAGCCAAAATAATTTTATAAATTTGAAAGGTAAGCAAAATAAAACGATAATGCAATTAGTGGAAAAAATAAAGATTTTTTGAGTTTTTAATATGATGGTTTTATTATTAATATTTCCATATTTATGTCAAAAAAGCTGTCACTTACTTAAAAGTTGAATTCGACTACATGCCCTATATTTACCTGTAATTCACTTTTTGAAATTAAAAAGTTACTTTCGAAAACTATTTTATTTACTCAGTGCAACTGCATCGTTAATCATTTTACGAATTGACCGACTTAACAAAAGCATTTACTTTCCCAGTCTGTCTGCACCTTAAGCTGCGGCAATTAAAACCAGAATACTATAATAAGCAAATGGGTTAAAAGTTGGCGACTGACGCGAAGCCAATAATTTGCCAAAGCTGGCGCAGCTGAGTTCTCAAATGAGATCATAATAAATACGGAAAAATCTCATAAGCAAAATGCCGAGAATATAAAAATGAGAAGCATGAAATCAACGCACGCTATATACGAGTACTCGTAATCAATCTGAGATCAAACGCTGAATATGTGTTGGTTCGGGTAAAGAAATAGGTCAGGGAATGCAGACCGCTCATTTATCATTTAGGTGAATATGCAAATGTAACAGTTTCACAACAAAAACTCCAACAATTGTTTTAAGCCTCTTATAGCAGCCGAAGTAAAATATTTCCAGCATATATTTACATAAATAAATTTTGCTATTTGTTTCGAAAGCATTTGTTTAATGATTTATAAAATGAGTATTCACACTTAACAAAAAAGTATAAACTAAGAAATTAAAAATTCAAAAACGAAAAACTGCTAGTAGTGCTTTATATAAATTTTCGCTGTTACACATTCGTATCGTGTTGGAGATGCGATAAAATGCTAATAGATTTAATAAAGTTAAAGCAAAGTTTGTAAAAATTAGCGTAAAGAAAAAAAAAGTAACCATAAAGTTGTCCTAGTACCTAATACTTAGTTGCAAAGGTTTTTAAAGCCGTACTACAAACTATTCCGGTTTGTCGTAGACGTAACCGCCATTCGCGCCATAAACGGTATCGCTGGCTATGCGAGTTGGCTGGTCGTCCGAGTTTTCGCCGTCTGGGTTTTCCTGATTAGTTGTTTGGTAAGGTACGCCCGGAAAGCCTCCTGCTTGTTGAGGTAAACCTTGGCTAGGAAAGCCTTGTCCAGGAAAACCTGGGCCAGAGTAACCTAGGCCAGGGAAACCTAGACCAGGATAGCTTTGTCCAGGTAAACCTTGCAGGGGTAAGCTTTGCCCTGCGAAGCCTTGCCCTGGGAAGCCTTGCCCTGCGAAGCCTTGCGCTGAGAAGACTTGTCCTGGGAATCCTTGTCCGGGGAAGCCTTGTCCTTGGAAGCCTTGTCCCGGGAAGCCTTGTCCTGGGAAGCCTTGTCCGGGGAAGCCTTGTCCTGGGAAGCCTGGTCCCGAGAAGCCTTGTCCTGGGAAGCCTTGTCCCGAGAAGCCTGGTCCCGGGAAGCCTTGTCCTGGGAAGCCTTGTCCCGAGAAGCCTGGTCCCGGGAAGCCTTGTCCTGGGAAGCCTTGTCCTGGGAAGCCTTGTCCTGGGAAGCCTTGTCCCGAGAAGCCTGGTCCTGGGAAGCCTTGTCTTTGGAAACCTTGTCCGGGAAAGCCTTGAACTGCAAACTGTGCCGCATAACCCGGATAAGCCGGTGTGGGAAAACCTTGCCCTGTACCATAGCCTGGCTGTTGCATGGGATCGCTTGCTGATTCTCCATTTGATGGGCCATTCGATGCATCATCCAGTGATTGCTGTACATCCGTTACGAAAGCTGTGCTTTCCTTGCCGATTTCGTCACTGAACACTTTATCGAGTTGCACTTTTGGTTGCTTTTGTTGCAGCGGCGCTTTCGGACCATCGACTACGTGTTGAGTTGCAGCGGCGGGCGGCAAATAATCACGACTCAAATGGCTGACATCGGCAGCAGTTAGCGCAATCAAAGCATGGCATAAAATTAGTGCTGTTTGCTGTAAAGAAAGTTGAATATTTCAAATATAAATCACTTTAGCATTGCTTGCAAATTTTTCCCCACTCACCATTTTGAAATGTTGCGCATGCGCCTGCATGCCCCAAGAACTTAGAATTGAAACTAATTTTAAGTTAATTCAAACTGCTAGTTATATACCAACTGTGGAGAGCTAAATGTTATTGAACTCTTTTCGCTGTTTCTGCACCTTTTTGCTGTCATCACGCTATAGAACTTTCTTTTATGCGACTTTCTAATAGCGTTTAAAATCTTAAATATCCCACTAAAGGCAATTTCAGATATGTATATGAAACGCTGCGCTGGTGGGTAGCAATTTTGGTGCTTCACCATAATTTCCATTATGTCACTGCGATGTGTTAACAATTTTTGTGTCTGTTTATTTTGTTCTGTATATTTGTCTATTCTTTGATCTGTAATTAAATAACTAACAACATTGTAACTATTAAGTTCCAAAGCCATTAAAAGGCAGCTCAAAATGCTTCAAATGGTCAGCCTTCGTCCATTCTTCACCACAAAACTATTAAATTTGTGGGCACTACGTTGTTTTAGTTTTTTCTTGTTTTTCCCTTATAATTTACATAGTATTATGTCATGGCGAATTAATGGTTTTACGTTACGCTAAGCGCTTAAATATAATGTACGGAACGTAAGAATAATCAGAATAAATATAAATGTATGTATTAGGCTGGGTCGTTAATTTTTTTTTCGCTACGTCTGCGATATGTAGAATGTCTACTTATATAAAATTACAGATAGTTTAATGCAGTGCAACCGTTGATCGACTAAAATGGCAATTTTGCTCTTTTTGAGAACAATCTCCCAGGAACAAATCTTTTGAAAATATGCAATTTTGATCCTTTTTGACCTTTTCCACTTACTAAATAATCATTTTAATATTTTAAATTTTTCCATCGGTAATTCTCAATGCCTAAAAGGCTCACCTCACAGAATTGAAATGAGAGTTTATTTGGGAATCGTTGTTTTTTTAACTTTTCCTTCTGAAATTTAATGGTACAAACCCTTTGAAATTTATGCTGACAACTAATGAGATTATTGGGTACTTGAAGATAATGTATATGTCAAATATTAAATACTATACGTTTTGAAAATTTTCAATCAATGTTTGTTTTTTTTTGAAATTGTGTGTGTTTTAAACTAAGTAACTTTCTTAGCCTCTAAATAATATATAACGCAATAAGTAGTATAGGTATATGTAATTAAAAAAATTTTAAAGTGACCGCCTTTTCGGCCATAATTATTTTTGACAATTTTCATCGGTAACATTCAATATGCCACATTGACCAATGAAAAAGAGTTTTCTATGTCGCCCAAAGTTAACTTAAGGACCCTCATGCAGTAGGGCAATGTGTAAAAACCGGGACTTAGGCTCCAATATTGTTGCACGAATCTACACGTCAGTTGTGAGACCAATTCTTTTGTATAGCAAAGTCTCTATACTATTTTGTTATCGCCAAAACAGTAAATAATTAGAAAGTAGATAGAGTGCAGCGGTTAGCTTTTTAGTTAATACCCAGGACTCTGAAAACGACGACTAGTAAGAAGCTTAATGCGCTACTTAATCTCCTCCCGGTAGATCTATATGCTAAAGTAATCGCCATCTTCTTATATCTACCACAATTCAATCTGCCGAACTCATTGAACTGTTCCGACCCGCTCGACTGAAACCAAAGTCACCACTCAGCTGGCCGACAGCGAGGACTAGATATTGGACGCGGTTAGAAAAATTGGATCCACCAACGTTTACCATTTTCTAACTTCCTGAATTTCTTCACTACATCATCAATCCTCCTAAGACATCCCTTCATAAACAACAATAAACGAAAGCAGTTTCGTAAAGTCAATTTATTTAAATATTAGTTTTTCTTACTTTTTAGATATAAAATCGTTTAAAACTTTTTGAAATTTTACCTTTCAGCCACATCATATGAATGAACGAAGACAAACTTTTTTTTTATTAGATTTAGCTTCGAAAAGTTGCATTTACCCGCGGCGTTTGATATCATCAGACCAAAGAAGTTGCATGCCGTTTCGTTTCCTGTTTCAAGAAATTTAGTCCAATTTCACCATACCATAAACCAATTGGAAACATTTTTGTATTCTACGCTCTTTGATCATACTTCTTTTACATATTTGCAATACTGTCACTGTATTTGAGAAAATTGATTGTGCCATATTATCAAAAACTAATTTATACGATTTCTTGGCACTTACAATTTTATCTTTCCCCATATATGTACACTAATTCTAAGATGAAGTAATTGAACTACGCCATTTCGTTCATAAACTCAGGCTCAATGTTCCTTAAAGTTTAAACTAAACTTAAGTATAATAATTTAAATATATGATCTGAAATTGATCAAAAATCTCTACTTAAATAGCTCATCAGAAATTGCGCCTGAGGTTGCAAATCTTCAAATTAAATTTTCATTTATTGAAACATTTGGAAATATTTTGCTTTTCTGACAGGGGTTATCATCCCTTGCGAGCTGCTAGGTCCCTAGCTTTTCGATTTTAATATCTCAGGTAATTTTTATAGTTAATGTAAATTTAAAACCACAATTTTGGAAGACAATCTCTATCCGTGGACAAAAAATTTAGTCCCGGGCGCAAATCTTGGCCGGGCAGGTAATAGCAAAAATTATAGAAAAAGTTTTTCCTAATAGCGGTCGCTCCTCGACAGGCAATGGCAAACCTCCAAGTGTATTTCTGCTATGAAATAAACTTCTCATAAAAATCATTGGCTATTCGAAGTCGGCGTAAAACTATAGGCCCCTCAATTTGTGTTACTATATCAAGACGCACACCACAAATGAAAAAACATCGGCCAAACATCAAGCTATGTTAAGCGCTAAATTTTCATCTTCGTTCGATCATCATTTACATCGGACAAATAACACAAGTGTTAACAGAAATTGCTTAAAGCTGCCTTTGAAATCAAACTTTTCAATTGTTTCGTACTTTTTCAAAGCTTTCAGAAGACATAAATCTTGATATGGTGCTTTGAATGTCGAACTACATTCAAAACACGGTTTAACATAGGTTATTGCTGTGAACTTGTGTACGCCTAACGATCCTCGTTTGCCCTTTGCACTAACTTTGATATGAAGATGTAACATATACAGCCTTATCCTGAGTTTCACTTCCGCCCAATATGTTTCACGTTTCACTCTTCCTTAATTATAAATTTCGATTGGAAATTTTTCGCTTTCGAACATTCTTTTCGCGTATCGGCCACACTAACTACGGGCGAAAAGTCTAGCCAATAGCTGATTTCTATCTTGAATTTGGTAATGCATTGGTTGACACGTCCAATAAATATGTAAACGTTTCTTTATTTAGTATTTATCGTTGTATTGAAGACTTACTTACTTACTTGATTGGCGCTATAATTGCTTATTTTGGCCGAACTTCTCCAACAATTTGTGGTGTGCGTCTTGATGTTGTAACACAAATTGAGTGACCTACAGTTTTACGTCGACTCCGAACGGCGAATGTTTTTTTGTGGGAAGTTTTTTTTTTCAAGGCAGAAATTCACTCGGAGGTTTGCCGTTGCCTGCCAAGGGGCGACCGCTATTAGAGAAAACTTTTTCTATAATTTTTGGATGTTACTTACGGCCGCCTTACTTATAGGAAATTTATAAATACTGGAAGCTATTGCTTCTATTGTAGCCTGAAGGATGTAAACAGAGTCTCATATATGTATACTTGTTTGGCATCTATATAAAATCGTAACTATTTAGTTTTAACATAATCTTTACTATCTGTTTTCATAGAAATTTGTTCGAAATTCAATTGGCGCTATTTTGATAGCAAATTAATATGCGACCGAATTGACACAAAAATTATGCAAGTCGGCACAAGAATGAGTCGTTTATGGAATGCGCAAAAACTTGGGAATGCATACTTATTTCTATACCAATAAAAAAAATAAGGGACACCCTAATGTATGTACATACATAGGAGTTTTACCTTTCGTCCAATGTAAACTGGTCTGAATTGCCCTTTTTAGCCATAAACTCGTAAAATAATGTTAGATCATTGAATCTTGGTACTTTTGCATACTAAATATATCGTTGGACAGATTGCACCAAGTCTTCACATATATTTTATATATAGATAGATATTTTATTAAATTATTGCCATATAAAAGAGCAGATATCAACATACGTTTGAGAATCAAAAGTTACAATGACTTTTCGTTACTTTTACTCCACACTACATTCATCACTATTTTCAGATACCAATCTACCAAAAAAAATTAAAAAAAAATTACACCACATAAAATCAACGAAGACATCTTCATAGCACATAAATCTTCATACCTTTAACTACTTACGTACTGATATTGTATGTACATAATTAAATTTTTTAGACCGCTTTTTGAATTAATTTGCAATTAAAAAGCACAACATATTTTATATATAAGAAATGCAAATAATACTTTTCACACACATATGTAAGATTTTACGGCGTTGTCAGATCACAATGCAGCAGAAAAAAAAGTTTTTTATAGTATACCAAAACAGGCATTAACTAAAATTTAACAAAAATGTTGAGTTTATGCCAAAAAAGGAAGGAAGATGCTAAGATGGGGTGCAACTGAATTTTAATTAACCGTCAACAAACACTACTTGTTATATGCTATCAAATAAGTTAATCTTATATTTAAAGATTAATGCGAGTTCTTTATAGGCATCCAAAGTTATCACCCGATCTTTATGGATATATATAATTTTGGAAAAATGGGCTATACCACGCCCTATACAAACAAAAAGCAAATACCTTGATAATCCGCAACTATTTGACGCAGATGTATAAACTGTAGCAAAGCAAGTCGGGAAAGTTAGAATAATAATTTTTGGGAAACTTAAACGACCTTGCTTGACTCAAATAAAACCAAAAACAAAGTAGTATAATATACACATATAGTAAACATTTTTACTTTTAAGTATTTCTCAGCCTAATTACATTCTTAGTACCAAATTAGAAAGAATTCGCTATAATTTAGGATCATATCATGCTACCAAATCTATCCTTCAATAATCACTATAAGGTTATAATATCGCGGAAGGATTCAATTGTGGTACATTGATGGATCCAAGCTGGAGGATGGGAGTAAATATTTGGATCAAAGTCTCAGGAAAGTCTGCCACTTAACGAACCATCTTCGAAGCGGAGGTTTACACAATTGAGCTCTGTGCCCGCGAATGTCTCCGCAGAAAGCCAAAATGGGATCAAAATGGGCTCTTAAGGCCCTGAACGCTTGCTTAATGATATCGAGGCTTGTGGATGACTGTAAAACTCTTCTCAACCAATTGGCCATCCGCAACAAAGTGTCGTTGTGGTGGGTTCCGAGGCGTGATGGATTTGAACTCAAAAAAAAGGCTGACGGTCTCGCAAGACGTGGGGTTCAACGAAGTCTGCTTGGTCCAGAGGTTTTCTATGAAAAATTCAAGGGTTACATTGCCCAATTGATAAGAATATGTGAGGAGTCTCGCTCTGCAGCTAACCGCCGTAGTACGAAGGGTAAAAGTCAATCCAAGATGTTCACATCTTCCTATTTATCTGTGAACGGCATCTCAGCCGAGAGATTGGTTACCTTACAGATCACTTCCAGCTAAGATGCCATCTTTGTACCTGAAAAGGCGGTATGAAGGTTTTGTTAGTTGTCTGACGAAACGCCAGAGCATATATTATGTGATTGCTCTTGGTGAAGAGACTATCATCTCCATCAAAATCAAGAATATCAAACTTCCGTAAAAAACTAGTCGACTAACTATTCAATTTCGATTTTTCGATAGGTGGGTTTCTTCAGAGACAGAAAAAAATCGTTATTCTATTTATTTTTTTTTCGGATAAAAAAATCATTGGGAAGAATTCGTTCAAAACAAAACTAGAATGAATCGATACCATTCTTATGCCATATGCTACGTAAATCTGCCTATATTTT
Source organism: Anomoia purmunda (assembly GCA_951828415.1). Taxonomy (NCBI): domain Eukaryota; kingdom Metazoa; phylum Arthropoda; class Insecta; order Diptera; family Tephritidae; genus Anomoia; species Anomoia purmunda. The sequence goes on from OX639995.1 coordinate 44,240,678, forward strand.
TATATAGACGATATTTGGTTTTAATTCTATGTTATCAAGTTAGATCTCTATTTTTTTATTTTTATTTTTCCGATCAAATTTGATCGATAAAAATAAATCGTATTATTGTTCTTTTGCTAATATTGCCATCGCTGACTATTTTTTTTGCGGTCACTATGATCGAAAAACTATAAATCCAAGAACAACGATTATTATGGATCGAAAAAATAAAAATCCCAAAATATCGATAAAGTTTGACCGAAAAAATTTGAATTAACATATCTATCAAATGTAATTGTAAAATAACGATTAAATTATAGCTTTCATTTTTATAAAAGTTATAACCGTTACAGTTCCTGGGTCTCGCTCAATAAATGCTGGCTTTTTATGCGATTTTTAAAGAACTTATTGTAAATAACTAATCGAATAGCCAGGTAGTTAATTTTTAGCAAGATCTCCATTACTCAAAATTTAAAAATAAAAATAGAGGATTTTTTAAATTGATTTTTTAAAACAAAAATATATTTCATAAAAAAAAAATTAACAGGTGATTGGGTGTGACTGATATACAAATGTATATAAGATGCCTTGAGCAAAGCAACGGTAAATTGCAAAGATATCCTTGCTTACATCTAAATACTATTTAACTAAATCATCAGAGTTCCAAAAGATTTCCTACTTTCTGTAGATGTAACCACCGTCAGAAGCGTATTGAGTACCAGCATCCCCACCAGAGTGAGATGAACCACCCGATGAATAGCTGGAACCAGAGTGTCCAGAAGAACCACCACCGCTTGAGTAAGAGTGGCCAGAAGAACCACCACCGCTTGAGTAAGAGTGGCCAGAAGAACCGCCACCGCTTGAGTAAGAGTGGCCAGAAGAACCACCACCGCTTGAGTGAGAATGCCCAGAGGAACCACCGCCGCTGGAGTAGGAGTAGCCACCTGCAATACCTCCTGACGAATGCGATGGAGTCGAGTAAACTGGCGCTGGTGCTGGGGCAGAGTAGACTGGAGCTGGGGCGGGTGCATAGTGCACTGGGGCAGGTGCTGGTGCAGAATGACCGGAAGAACCCCCACTCGAGTAAGAGTAACCGCCGTTACTTCCGCCCGATGAATGTGATGGTGCCGAGTAAACTGGAGCAGGCGCTGTGGCAGAGTAGGCTGGAGCTGGAGCGGGTGCAGAGAGCACTGGAGCGGGTGCAGATGCAGAATGTCCGGAAGATATGCCACTAGAGTAAGAGTAATCGCCGCCATCACTTACGCTTGATGAATGTGATGGGGCTGAGTAAACTGGAGCTGGAGCTGGGGCAGAGTAGACTGGAGCTGGAGCTGGTGCCGAGTGCACTGGAGCAGGTGCAGATTCAGAATGTCCGGAAGAGACGCCACTAGAGTAAGAGTTGTCGCCACCATCACTTACGCTTGACGAATGTGATGGGGCTGAGTAAACTGGAACTGGAGCTGGGGCAGAGTAGACTGGAGCTGGAGCTGGTGCCGAGTGCACTGGAGCAGGTGCAGATTCAGAATGTCCGGAAGAGACGCCACTAGAGTAAGAGTAGTCGCCGCCATCACTTACGCTTGATGAATGTGATGGGGCTGAGTAAACTGGAACTGGAGCTGGGGCGGGTGCATAGTGCACTGGGGCAGGCGCTGGGGCAGAATAAACTGGTGCTGGAGCTGGAGCTGGTGCAAAGTAGACTGGTGCTGGCGCTGGGGACGAGTAAACTGGAGCAGGAGCTGGAGCGGGTGCATAGTGAACGGGAGCAGGCGCTGGAGCAGCGTAGACTGGAGCTGGGGCAGCAGCAGAATGCACTAAAGCCGGCGGCAAGTATTCATTAGATGGAGCAGAGTAAGACGAACCACCACCTGAAGAGTATGAACCACCAGAAGCCCCACCTGAGGAATAAGAGCCACCATCAGCACCGCCCGAAGAATATGAGCCTCCGTGACTATGGCTCGGTGGCAAGTATGTGTTCGACAAATGACTGACATCAGCCGAAGCGAAGGCGGCCAAGGCAAGTGTGGTGAAAATGAAGAGTTTCTGGAATGGCAAAGAGGTGAGTGTGAATAATTGAAGTAAGAAAAAATCAATATCCATAAGCTTGTTAAATTGTTAATTTTCTTACCATCTTGATTTGCTTATTGAATGTTGTTTACAAAAACAGGATAATATTATTATGTACTTAGCTGAAAGACGAAACAGCTGGAACTGATGATGTTATAAAATCCGATTAACCAATTTATACAAAAAATTTCGATGCTCGCTTTTTTTGAAACACAAGAAATCTACGCACACGCAGTCATCGTCTCTGTCGGCTTTTTCTTCGCTCGAAGGTTGCCTCAGTCGCATAAGTTTGCGCTATGCTACAAGTCTTGCGCCGACCAACAAGTTTTAGTTATGTATTTACATTAATATTACCATAATAAAATCGAAATCAAATGCAACCTAATACTTAATAAGAAATCCAAAAAATGTACATAAAATTATAATTTAAATAAGGCAAATAATGCAAATGGCTGATGTGCCTTAATGTGGTCACGTTTTCCGTCACCCTCGCCCTTACTCCTACGGCAAACAGGCAGCTGATTTCAATAAAGTCACCGCCTTCACAACTCAACGTATGGATCAAGTATGTTAATCGCATTCGTTGAGAAAATATAATATGTAGATATATTTATAAATTGAAAAAGGTGTTAGTTAGTTACATATCACAGACTCAGAGGTCACACAATGGGTAGTTGTAATTGGACATAGAACACAGAGCACTCATTTCTTCTAAATACATCCCTGTTATGTTGAACTACTAGAAGTACTTTAAGGCGATGTCATTGGCGCTAAAGCTAAGCTTATCTATTAGGTATCTATAATTTGGATGACGCGATAATCGGGAACGTAAATAGGGCTCGGTATTGCTAGCTGGCTAGGAAAATAAACCACATTATAATTTTTTGCGCATATTAACCACGTAACCTTACTAACCATATCCGTATTAACGGATATTTGAATACAAGCGGAATATGGCAGAATGCATCCTCATAGAGTGACCGTTTTGGTATGAATTTTAGAGCGGTGGCATAATTGAGCTTTTGAATCCAGACACGGCAAAATCCCGTCAATTATTACTCCCGATAAGACAGAAACCAGATAAAAAGAAACTTAAAAGTCATCTCAAGAGGACCACTACATAATTCCGACTTTTGAGATCGGCACAAGACATTGTCCAGATAATTTGAAAAAAACCTGATACGTAACAATACCGACCAGACAAAATACCATACGACACAATGGCTATACAAGGCAATTATCCGACAAGACACAATCCAAACAAAAGTAATTGATGTTCGTTTTATTTCAATGTACTTTAAATTTGGCTTCGGGGAAAAACGATGTGAAAACTTTTACGCTTACTTCTTTGAAATCAGAAAGTATAAGTTTGGGGTTAAATGAAATTTGATGCTATATTTAAGAGTTCTAATTTGAATGCCCACTTTTCTGAGACATTAAACAGTAAACTAATGGAGATATTTCGTTGTAACTATCTGTACCTACGTGACCTTAAGGGGTAAAAAAGTTGTGTCAATAATGGTGCCACTACTTTAAAACTTTCATCCGTGATCCATACATATATATATATTGGATTTATAACAATCATTTGGCCATCAATTTTCTCGAAGTATAGTAAAAAGGATTTGTAGTCAACATATTGCAAATAATGTTGTATATCTATCTTCTCAATTTTTCTCTTGCTCTATATATGCATTTTATGTTGATAAACGGAGGCTGATGGCAAATACTTTATTTCTAATACAGTAGAAGTCCGATAATCCGGCACGTTCGGGACCGCCTCGGTGCGGGACTACCGAAAATTCCGGTCTATCGAGCGGTAATTATAAGAACAATTGGGTTAACAATTAAACTGCAAATACAGTATGCAAATACGTACAATAAAGTTTATTTTACATTTCATATAACGAAAACATTGTCCCTGTACAGTTAGAACGAATTCCATTTTTTTTTATAAACAGTTTCAAAAGTTACGTTTACTGCGATGTGAATGGACACAAAACAACAACGCACAAAAAATGGCGAATACGCTTCGTGATTGATTAACGGAGCTGCACTGCACCTAAATTTGTTGCGGCAGCTGAGACTAGCCGGCCGCTAATTGTTTCGGAACAATAACGAGCGCTTCCGGATTATCCCGAACTACCCCGAAACTTCCGAATAGCTCTCGAGCGTTTTTATTTGCTTTAAAGACACACTTTTGGAGAAAACCAAAATTTTTACAATTTTCCGGAGCGATGCCGGACTATCGGACATTCCGGACTGTTGGATTCCGGACTAATGAACTTCTAATGTAGTACCGCATTTGAGTCTCGAGGAAGAAGAAAAATTATATGAGAGAATGCTTTGTCAGATGCTGTTACATACTTCGTTGGCCACATTAACATTATTTTCCTTGGCATCTTTAATGCATTGTTTTTGACAATCAAGACAAAAATACTGGCAAAATATAAAATCAATTTAAAAAAACCTAGCGGAGTTTCTTGTCTGGATTGTGTCAAGATGGGATTATGTATGGTCGCCATTTGGTCGAGTCTGGATGATGTATTTCGATGTTTTGTATTTTTGTGTTGGTATTTCGTTATACACCCCATCTTAAACCTACTTTTTCTTTCAAAACAAAAAACCATATAACGGCTTCTTCATTAGCAGACCGCTAATGTTCACATAAAACAAAATTGTGAAAAGTTTTGATTTTGAAGGCATGAACTAAATCTTTTAAATTTTTTTGAGTCAATAAAAAAATTACCTGCAATTGAGGATTTTCAGATAAAAGACAATTTTTACGGAATTAATTTTAAATCTACACCAAATGTTCAAGCTTTTGAGGGTTAAAAACGACCTCGTTAACTAAAAATTTATATGTAGAGCGTTAAAATTTTGAAACGGTACGATATTCAATACCTAACTAACTTTCCTTGATCTCTTCGTACTCTAGGAATAAAAGATTTTTGACGAATCGGTTCTATTTAGTGGACTCGAGTTGAGGATGAAAAAAATCAATTTTTCTCAGCTACATTTCGAGCAAGAAAAATTTTAAAGTTAACTCAGGCATCATCTCTTTCAATTTATTTAATATTGAATGGATAACAAAACTGTATTCCCAAACTGTTCTAAAAGTTCAGATTAAAACGTTTTAGGTTTTGATAAACTATTGTTGAATTTTTCTATGTTACAAAAAAAAATTCAAAATTTTATGTTTCAATTTACACACATACATTTTTATAAAAAGTTAATGAAAAAATTGTATCTTGAAAAAAATTGTCATATATCATCAATCCTACTGATATTATAAATGTGAAGGTTTGTGTGTGTGTGAAAAGAATATTTTTCTTTTAACATGTAGGATATATTTTTTTAAGAAAGCTGCAAACTGTTAATAAGTTTGAAGTTAATTAAATAAATACTTTAAATCTGATATTACTAAATGACGACTGGACAGATGTGGATAATATTTGGCACATATTTAGTCCATTACATGGTAGTTGTCATCTGTATAAATATTGCATTATGTGTTAATAAAGCAAGAATGATAGAATACAAGATTGCGCCTTCCCGCAGTGAAATGACAGATTTCGCCTTTAGTAAACAAGAATACGGGAGAGAGAAAATTGAACAACTTCCAATATTTCATTGAAAAACGTGTTCTAATTGTTCTAAAGTGTGAAATATGAATTTATAGGCAGACATTTAATAAATAAATTCGCAAAATACTAAAAAAAGTGTCTCTTTTTCTTAATTTGTGAAAAAAGCTTTGTCTAGTTGAAGTTGAGAATTGTCAAACCCGGCAAAACCAAAGTAGCGGTACTTCTAAAGGCGTCACCTTCAGTATTCAGTACACCGTGTTAATAAAGCTTAATTCCCAAAAATTATTTGTGAAAGGGTTGCCACCTGTTTAAACGCATGTTAAGTTAAATTGAAAAATAAATAACATTTTACAACATGAGTGTCAAACTAAAAAAATGTTGGAAAAGTTTAATTTCAAAAGTATTTCGGGAGAGGGTTACCACATGTTTTAAAAAATTTATTAAAAATATAAGTCAAATCAAATATAAATATAAATCAAATACAGAAAGCTTTGTGTGGAAATACCTTTGCAAGGTGTTGCCACTTAATTCAAAAAGTATACAAAAGTAAATTATCAAGTTAAGAGAAACATAAGGCATGGGATTCGAAGGTACTAGGGTTAAGAAAACTTAATCATGAAAATCTGTTTAAAGAGTGTTGCCACCTGTTTAAAAATATTAATTTGAATAAATGCAACATTAATGTGAAACAAAAACGTTTTATCAAAAAAGTTTTTGAAAAGCAGATACTCTTTTTTATTAGAGTAATAACAATCTTTGGAAAGCTACGAGCCAGCTTAAGATATCGAATCTAGCACAATCAGCCATATGAACCGAGAACAACTAGTGAGCAAAACATGGTTGGTGAAAAGGCAGAAATCTTTGCCAGCTCTCGAAGAACAGTAATCATAATACATAATATAGAATCCCCAACCAGCACAACAGAAGAAGTAAAACTTACCAAATGAACACGCCCATACGAAAGTTCTCAAAATTGGAGGTGAAAGCAGCGTTGGAAAGCTTAAACCAAATACTTCAGACACGCATCACCCTTTTATCTTAGCTGTTTACTGCAGTTTTGACAATTAGCTTCATATCTCCTCAGTGGAAAATTTCACAAATAAAAATCATATATACATAAGCCCGGAAAAAGTGCTGATAAAATCGAATCTTATCGGCATATTAGCCTACTACCCATTCTCTATAAGATCATGGATGTACGTTTTTTTTTTTTTAAAGATTGATTCCAATTATAGAAAACCGCAAGCTAGTACCCAACCATCAATTTGGATTTAGAATAACTCATAGGCTTGTTGAGAAAATATATTTTACATTTGAGCAAAAAAAAAAATACTTTATGTACAGTTACCTTCCTCGATATATCACAAAAATATAAAGTACAAATCAACCTACCGATCCACTTTTATATATATACCGCTTTTCCGGTACTTTTTTGTTAAACAAGCCGTCGTAAATCAAGCAATATAATCTGCATTATGGCAATGAAATCAAAATCAAAATCAAAACCAAAACAAAACGCTGCCGATTAGGCTGATAAAGTCAACTGAGCAACCAGCAAACACAGTGGTTTTTTTTTTAAATAAATACATACAATATCTACTTTATATGTTAATGATGGCGAAGCGTATGCGATAGTCAAAATGATTAAGAAAATTATAAAATTGTTTGCAAAATTCAAAGAAATAAATTAAAAATTAATGCGCTCCAAAAAAATAGAGTATCTGCAAAGCAAACGACGTATAAAAATAGGCATGCGTAGGCCATTATGGTGGTCCAAAACACAAGAAAAAAGAAGTATAATCGGAATTTTAATACTCTCATCCTTTCGTATTATCCTACTTCGAAAAAAATAATACTCCTTTTTTTATCGAAAAATATTTAGAGGTCTCTTAAATCTTTCCATGAATTTAATATGCGAAAAATAATTTTTCGTAAAATGGTAGAGAAACTTTGAAAATCGATATTTTCCAATCTGTAAACTCCGTTTCCCTTCAGGAGACTTCAGAGAATAGTTTTCAATTGCCTATTTAATCTTTTTTAACATTAGCAGGGTATTACATTGCTTCAACAAAAAGGGTGCAAATCATCAAAAATTTAGCGTAAAAAGTCTGTATAAAAATACAGAAAAATAAAAATTTCTACGGAATCGTAATAATGAGATGATTGCTGCTGTTTTCAAATCCAGCCCATGTAATATTTTTTTTTATACCGGAGAAAATCACTAGGTAGAATAACGAATTGCATGTAAAGCAACAACACAAAACTCGGAAAAACATGAGAGTTGAGCCAACTCGGAAAAATGATATCCGACTTGAGATGAAGTGTTGGGAAGTGAAAAAACTACCCTATTGTGAATGAGCCTTAAGGAAATACATTGGAAATTTTATTTTAGTACGTAATCCGTTTTTATTTGTTAGTACTTTTAAATTAATAAATAATTCAACCTCAAATTTGCCAGCACAACTATTTTCCGCTCTAAACTTATCGCATCTATCCTGAAAGAAACTAACAGGGTTGCTTTTGCAACTAAAGGAAATTTCAGCCGACCTGTCGGTTACAATGAAACGTGCCTAACATTAAAAAAAAGTAAATTTAATAACAATTCTTTGAAATGCGAAGCAATATATGTATAGGGTCTCCAAATAAAACAAGATCAGTCAAGCCTTGACCTCACAAGTGTTTAACAACTTCAGTGTATACGGTTTGAAAAACGTTGGACTGTTACGCCGAATAAAACCCCACATTGCGAATGATTTCGAAAGAGTATAATTAATTTGCATGGGTTTCGCACACATCCTAGTCCCTTACTTCAGCAACATACTTGAGGGAAACCCTAGTAGTGTACTGGCACGAAAATACTGAAATTTGTTTTCTGGTAAAGACAGAGCAAAAAACGTAGATTACAAAGAAGTCGCATAACTTCCACCGGTTTTCTATCAGAAAGCATTGCCCTGTTTTCACCTTATCAGAATAAATTAGTTTTTTGCTGATTGACTTTAGATTCTCATTTGATCCAATTGATTTCTGGTGTGGTGAGATAAAATTTCTTGCTTCAGGAAACGAAACGTCATTCAACTGCTTTCGCTGCAAGAAATGTACTGGCAATATTAGACGTCATTTTACCTGAAGCTATTGACTGTCACTTTCCGTATATTTATGGTAAAATTTGTTAAGAATGGGAAATTTTTTTACCATTTCTTTCCGTATGTTCCTGGTGGTGTGATTGTTTTTTGCGAAAATTTTCACATGTATTGTGTTTGTATTTGTTAGAGTTGAGCAACTTTGCATATTTTTTAGGGATTTGGTTATCGAATTTTATAGGGTTGTAATCTTTGGACTTAGTGAAGAATGAAGGAGTCTAGCAAAAGTTTTGATTTTCGAGCATATTTTGAGATCGTCTACGAAACATAAATAATATAATAAACTGGTGTTGTTTATAAATAAAGTAAAAAACAAAGGTCCTAAGAAGCTAACCTAAGGTATGCCCGAAGACGCCATAAAAAATTGTGAAGATTCGCTATCGAAAGCAGTACCTATCAGGGTTCTGACACACAGAAACATAAAATACTTATTTTCGGCCAAATTATTTCGCATAAATCAAGTGCGTTCACACGTGCCACTCCTAATTTATCTTGACAGCTCTGTATCCACAAGGTTTTTTAGTTTTGTGCCTATTTAAATGATATCTTTTTTAAACTTATGTTCACGAAGGAAAGCTTCTAGAGGTAGTAAAAATCAAGGAACAAAATGCATTATCCTGTTTGGTTATGGGAGAACATATTTTTCGAATACATACACACATTCGATTATTATGGATAAAACTTAGAGTCAACACTGATTTGTTTTTGGCTTGGTTCTTGCTTTGATTCAGGATTTATGATATATTACCTAATTTATTGACAGATTTTATAACCCAAAGCCACTTAGTTTTATCGTAATTTGCTCATAAATTAAGAATGAGCCTGAAATTGCGTTATTAATCCAGTTTGAAATTATGAATGTTAAAACTTTGTGCGAAACTCTATCGAATCCCTTTGAAAAGTCGGTATAAACGCAATCGACTTGCTTCGCCCTCTACAAAACGGTCTTCATGGAAATTATCAAGGTTTGTCACTGTCTGTCTGCATTTAACAAAACCATGTGGGTTAGAATAAATAAGACCAATTGAGAATGAGAATTTCTGCTTAACAACACACTCGAAAAGTTTAGAGTACTGTAGATAATTTCGAAATCGGCCTGTAATTACTAACATCATTTTTGCTGCCACTTTTAAAAATTGGAGTTATAGACATTGTTTTCCAGTCATCTATAAAAATGTCAGATGATAGAGATTTATTGAAAATAACAATTTTGCTTGACTTAATAAAATATATTTTACCTCACAGTTCCGTTGGAAAAACAGTACCGATTTTTGCAGTTTTTTTTTTGTATGGCAGGTGATGCTCCTTACTGGGTATTATACAAGGTGGCGCAAAAGTAATCCTCCTATCAGAAAATGCTATAAATTTTGCGATTGGCCCCTGATGTCAGTTCTGTTTTGACATTTGTGTAGTAAGCACAAGCAAAATACACGTTAATAAACAATGTTACGCTACACTGCTCCAGAACGCGGAATATTGCTGATTATTTATTTGACCAATAATCGGTCGGAGATTTTGGCACAACGTGAATTTCGTCGCAGATTTCCTGGCCGTCCAACGCCTACTGGTGAAACACTGCGACGTTTAGCCGCTCGCCTCGAAGAAACTGGCACAACACGAGATGCTGCCAGGCGTGGCAGACCCCGGAGTAGCCGTTCTGCAGAGAATATTGCTGCTGTAGCCGAGGATGTCATGGAAGCGCCGTCGGCATCGATCAGACGACGTGCCACGCAAATGGGTATCAGTCGACGGTCTTTACAGCGAATTTTGGTACAAGATTTGAAGATGTTTCCGTACAAAGTCCAGACGGTGCATCAGCTGTTAGCTGCTGACCACCAATCGCGTCTAACATACGCTCAAGCCATCCTTAATCACCACCAAGGGGAAAATGATTTTTCATCAAAAATAATCATGAGTGATGAGGCCCATTTCCATCTTAGCGGGTACGTAAATAAGCAAAATTTACGCTTCTGGGACACTGAAGATCCGCGTGTAACCCACGAAGAGCCATTACACCCGCTCAAAGTCACTGTATGGTGTGCTGTTTTTGCTGGAGGAGTCATCGGACCTTTTTTCTTCGAAGACGTCGCGGGCCAAACGGTTACTGTGAATGGTGAGCGCTACAGAGCAATGATCAACGAGTTCTTTTTGCCGCAACTTGATGAATTGGGATTGGAAAACATGTGGTTCCAACAGGACGGTGCAACGGCACACACTGCACGTGCCACAACCGATATGCTGAAGGATGCATTTCCCGGGCGCCTAATCTTCCGTTTTGGCGATTTGCACTGGCCAGCAAGATCGCCTGATTTGACCGCTCCAGACTTCTTTTTGTGGGGCTTTTTGAAGTCGCGGGTTTATGTCAACAAGCCTTGCAGCTCTTAAAGAGAATATCCGTCAAGAATGTGAGGACCTATCGCCGGAAGTTTTGGCCAAAGTGATGGAAAATGCCATAAAAAGGGCTCAAATGACAATCAACTGTGGCGGCGGCCATATACATGACATCATATTCTCGACTTGATGTAAAAAAAAATAAAATACCAAATAAAAATAATCCACAAGAAGAATCAAAGTTTTTATTTTTTTTTTTAAATTAAAGCCAAAAAACATCGGAAGTTTACTTTTGCGCCACCCTGTACTTTGAAATCTCCTAAGAGAGAAACAGAGTTTGGTGTATTTGAAAAATATTGATACCATTGCTTTTCCCCCTTTGAGAAAACTCTAAATATGTTTTCTATTTCCAAAAACAAAATAGGGGTGTCTCCTTTTGCGATATAAAGCAATCCGAGGTTGAAATAGCATGCATACATGTCGACATTAGCAGATGTACATAAGACAACAACATGGATGATCGCGGCAAAACGGTGTCAACGTTATCAGTTAAAATAAATAAGCGCCGCATCAAACACCCTGTCATTGCATACACACATACATACATAGATAGTTAAACAAACAAACAAAGTGAAATAATTAAACAAAAGCAATGCAATACCGGCAAACTCAAGAGCGCCGAGGCGCCGAGTCGGCTACTCGCCTAGTCGCCTTATTGACTATCTGGTTAGCTACTTGGCTTATTGACAATCGCCGCCACGCTTGCGCATTAGCATCCGAATACACACACCCGGGCAAACGTCCATATACTACATATGTATGTAGATGACAGAGATGTCAAATGCAAATTTCAAATTGTACCTAATATGGTAACAAAAATGTCTGTTTTGCTACCAAATTTACCTAAAAAGCGGCTTATAGTTTTTTTAACAAAATAGGTAGTAGGTAGCTAGAAAAGCTACCCATATATGTATGTACTTCTGATATATGTGACTTTTTGACTTGTTTCGACCCTTTATTTATTACCTACTAATTTTATAAAACGAGCAGTTCCATAGGAAAGTAGAGTGGTGTATATTTTCGTAAACTTTGTAGTTTTGCAGTACTTAGGGTGCGAAATAACTGCACTTGAATTTGGGAAAATTTATTTATTGAAAATTTAATATTTCAAATATTTCAGTTTGATTGAAAATTCTAAATTTGAAACAATTAGTTTAGTTTTAAAGAATTTTTATCTTGAAAATTAGTAGACCTGCAAAAAAAGTAACTATACAAAATTTTAAGTTAAATGTTAATAATAAAATGAAAATATTTTTTTTTTAAATTTATTTTTACACTAATTTTTGATTGGTCAGAATACACGCACCATAGCTTTAACAAAAAAAAATCACAAAATTGGAAATTTTCTTACAATATAATGAACTTTTGAAAGAGAGAGCTTTTTTGTAATTTCTGAAAAAAAGTTTGAAGTTTATAGATATATGCCTAAAACAGAATTGCGACGACAGCGGTTAACACGATGTCAAAATTTGTAACACAGTGATTCGCATGAAATTGCTCATAGTTACGGCTGGGACGGATTTCTTCCCGGTGGCTATTTTTCCATCGGTAAAATACTTAGATTTATTTCTATTTTCTCCGTCGGGTCGGAGACTCAGAGTTAGTTTTCTGGTGCTCTAATCTAAATATGTTTGTTTGATAAACGAAAAACAAACAAACTAGCATTAATATATTACATTTGCAGAAGAAAAAGCAAATATAATTTGAAATTTGTTAACACCACAAAATGTCAGCTAAAAACTGTCCCGTCGCAATTGCGTTCACCTGCCCGAATTTTCCGAACCGGAATTAATCAGCTGTTGAATGGTAGTCGACTCGTCACTCGCTGCCCGTTGAAATTCTGTTTCGGTTATTAAGCTAAGGAAAATTAAAGATCTTCGAGAGTTAAACAAGTTAAACACATTTTATTGCAATTTAAAGCAGTCCCCCCATTTTCGTAATATGACGACTCGCACAGTTTCTCAAATCAGCTTAGTGAACCATTCTTACCTGCTTCAACGAATGCTGGAAGAAAATAACCTATCGGGCTATTTTTTAATTACTCCAATTTTTACAGTGCTTTTACTGCCACAATAGCATTTCTTTAAAATTAGTCTTTGGCCAATAATTTTTCTTGGCAAGAACTCTTTGGCTAGCAAGATGATATTGATTATATTATATTTATTTCGCATGCATTTCTAATTTTGATCCCTATTAAACTTAAGTCCGAGAATTTACTTTCGGCGGCGGTTAACTGTGAGGGTGCCTTGAAAAAAAATATTTAAATATTTCCGTTAAAAATTACTTAAGTGGCAACACTTGTTGGGATTTTCATATCTAAACTTACTAATACTTATTATATGAAAACTATTACTCATTTGTACCGGTTTGGTGCCCAAAGTACTGAATCGATTTTAATAGCTATTAATTTAAAATAATATTATAATATTTTTCGGCCTATTTATTTATATCAAACTTAACCAAAAACTAAACTAATTTTTTTTTATTTAATGATTAAAAGCTAGAGGACGTGAGTTCGATCCTTGCAAGAAGTCTGATGAGGAGATGTGGTGATCTCCGAAATATGTAGCTATAACTTCTACCATTGTTGTTTCTTCTATACATTTATAATCATTTTAATTTTTTAATCAAAAAACAATAGAATGCCATATTTTTTTTTATTTTTAATTTTTCTGATTGAATCAGTAAACATATGAAAAAAATCGGCACTGTTTTTCCATCGGAATTATAAAATTCATTATATTTTGCGACATCTAACAAAATATTTTCCAACAATATTAATATTTAGGTGAGCTAGAAAGATTTGAAATTACCCTCATTTTTGGTTTTTTTTTTATAAATAAAATAGTTTATTTAGAAATCACCGCAGGTCATAAAACTTGTTACGGTTCAAATTTCTGCATACAAAAATATTTTAAAAATCGTTCCATGGAATCATAATAATGCAATTTTGGACGATGGCTGTGAATTTTTTTGGAAGATTGGTTTAAGGGATAGTTAAATTCGACCATTTCTTCGCTTTCTGCTTTTTATCTTTTTTTTTGCACGCGTCTGAGAAAACGGGATTATCGACATCAAACAACAAATTTGGGCTTATGACGGGTTCTCATAGTTTACGGTTTTAAAAATGTTCCGCAATTAGGGCTATTCAATGACTGAAATAATTTTTTACAAACGTGTTCAGCGTATAAAAAAATCACAATCAAGAAAACTATGCTTCTTCCATATCAAATTTATCGAAAAGGTAGTTTTTCTCAGACACGGCACTATACATACGTGCGGACTATCAAAAGTTCGCTTAATTTTTAAATATTTAAAAATAAAACGAATCTGAACTAAATCCTTTGCAATTACTTTACTGGGCTCTTTCTATATTTTGGAATGCCTGTTTACTTCGCCCCATCAAAAATGGTAGCTGCTTTTTCTCTGGAAAGGGCCAAATGTTTATGTACAGCAAAATCGTATAACGAAGACTGTCTATCAAAAGTTTTGAAAAATGTATTTGAAAACCGTAAGAAAGAATATTTGCAGTGATACTTGTTACAATCATAAGTAACTTTATTGCGATCTCTGACCTGAAAGAAATACGACCAGCACCATATTCTTCGAATCTAGCGGAAGAGAACATGGCACAACACCCAAACCCTAGAGCTTTTCTCGAAGCCAGTTAGCCCTCAGGTAAGCGTCTGATATCGGGTTAGAGAACGGCTTGCTCACCCTACGTAGGTTTGAATGCGAAGATAGCAGCTCTCCGCGGGCAGGCTGAGCACGCTTCTCTATTCTATGGCCACTTTGGACGTGTTCCGTTTGGTTTTATAGATTTGACTGTCATAGTCAGACAATTCTGGAGTGGGGGACGTTGTGTGAGCCATTGAGCAGCCTCCATTATGGCATTTAGCTCTGCCTCAAAAATGCTACAGTGGTCAAATAAGCGAATGTGTGACTTCAATAGAGTGAAGAATACGTTCTTCTGCTTTTCTGGCCACCATCTGTAAATAAAACCATCGACTCTGGTCTAGGTCTGCGACACCATTTCATTGATTTTTGCCTTGGATTTTTATGGAGAAATAATTATTTAGGTTGAGTAGAGGATTTTTATCACTTGATTTTCGTAGTTTATTCGACAGCATTCCCAGGATCTGTTCCTGTCCGAATATCGGATCTTTCCACGGCTGGATCGCATTTAGGAAGGTTTAAAATGAATTCCAAAGACATGGTGATAAAAATGGAAGCCATTCACTATATCAAAGGGTGGTTTGAAATAAGTCATTTTGAATTTTCTCATTAAGAGTGCCAACTCAGCCTTTGAAAGATTGACCATAAAGTACGGGGTTACGGAACTAAATATAATTAGATTAGTAAAAAGCGTCTGTAAATTAGATGATTCTCTCGATTATAGAACTAGCCATCTCTACTGTCGACAATGAACAATTTTACTTAACGCCTTAATTCTCAAATGTTTCTCTAATTGTTCTCTGAGAATCATATTTCCTACTCGGCTAGTTTTAAAAAAAAATCGTATAGGGGTGTGGGTAATCTAAGTTGCGAAGCGCTATTTCAGTATCCGTATGTCTATTCCAATTCAGCTGATAAAGGTGACCACGCAATAAATGCTGTTTCAGTGTGCGTGATATGAAATTTATACAATATAGAAAAAAAAAACTACATTAGAGAATAATAAAATCAAAAACATTCACATTTTTATTTTCAACAAAAATATATTTAATAAAAGAAACAATTATTTACAACATGTAGATTCGTAGGAATGAGATTGTTGTTTGTGATTTGTGTATATGAAAATTGTTTCGAACATTGTCAAGGGGCATACACTAAAGCACAAACACAGTTTGACTAATTACAATACCGAGCGATTTACTTCTTTCTGTAGATGTACCCACCGTTGGAGGCATATTGGGTACCAACATCACCACCAGAGTACGAAGAACCACCACCTGAAGAGAAGGATGAACCGCCCGACGAGTAGGACGAACCGCCGGATGAGTAGCTGGGTGCCGCTGGAGCCAAATAGGTATTGGATGGACCAGAATATCCTGAAGAGCCTCCGCTTGAGTAAGAACCACCGCTAGAATAAGAACCGCCTGCACCGCCGCTGGAGAAACCACCACCGCTACCACCTGAAGAGTATGATGGAGCCGAGTAGACTGGAGCTGGAGCATGGTATACTGGAGCTGGAGCTGGAGCAGAGTAGACTGGAGCGGGAGCATGGTATACTGGCGCTGGGGCAGGAGCAGAGTAGACTGGAGCGGGTGGTGAGTAGCTTTGTACAGGTGGCAAGTATTCATTAGATGGAGCAGAATAAGACGAACCACCACCTGAAGAGTATGAGCCACCACCAGCACCGCCGGATGCGTAGGAGCCACCCGAAGAGTAAGAGCCACCCAATGAACCACCCGAAGAGTAAGAGCCACCTAATGAACCACCCGAAGAGTAAGAGCCACCTAATGAACCACCCGAAGAGTATGAACCACCATGGGAACCTCCCGAAGAGTATGAACCACCAAGTGAACCTCCCGAAGAGTATGAGCCGCCACCTCCTGATGAGTAGGATGGTGGCAGATATTCAGATGTTAGAGCTTGTGCACCGTGGCTCGGTGGAAGGTACGTATTCGACAAATGGCTGACATCAGCCGAAGCGAAGGCGACCAAGGCAAGAGTGGTAGCAATAAAGAGTTTCTGTAAGGAAAGAGAGAAATATTGGGGATTAGATGGTTAAGATGGGAGGTGAAATTTATTTAATATTTACACTTCTACAAAACAAATGCGTGTATTCAAAGCATTTACGATATTTTTTTGAAGAAGGGGATTATAAAAATGAGATGGAAATTAAAATTTGTATAATTATTAAAAAAACATAGCTTTTAGAATTACATAACAAATACGCACGGAATTTCGTTAAACGTGCCCGTTTTAAAAAAGTAGTCGATTATGAAAATAGATGCTGTTTTCTAAAAAAAGCGGCTGCA
This sequence comes from Anomoia purmunda, assembly GCA_951828415.1. Lineage (NCBI taxonomy): Eukaryota > Metazoa > Arthropoda > Insecta > Diptera > Tephritidae > Anomoia > Anomoia purmunda. The sequence continues at coordinate 44,257,823 of OX639995.1, forward strand.
AAAATTTCCGAGATTAGCCAACAGGTAAATTCGTAAATATTTCTTATTAATATTTTTTGCTTTAAACAGCACGCACTGAAACTGATTTTGGCAAATTCACAACTGCTCTAATTTTTTTCATGTTTCAAAATATGTATTTAATATGTATTTAACACTCAAGCGGACTTTCAACTTTTCGAATCACTTAATTTTTTCGTTTTTTTTTTGTTATGTAACTTAAAAAAAAATATTTCATTTTGACCACCAGCAGTACTTGAAAGCCGTTAAGCTTCTGAAACACGTTAGATACAACAAAAACAAAAATGCTGCAAATAATTTCTTTATTTTTCCAGTTCACCCACCATTTTGCTCGGATGCTCTAGGTGTGAACTTTTAGGATGATACTACTGAGCTGGGCGAAGAGACCGTTGGAACTGATGCTGTTCCACAAACCGACTGACCAATTTATACAAAAAATTATGCTTATGCGCTAAAGGTTTGCTACGCGGCACAAATCACCTGCAAGCATACTATCAGTACCGCCGGCCGCAGCAGCTGCCGCTCCACAACAACAACGACTTGCTCTTCTGTCATAAAAAAGCGACACGAACGATACGCAACAACGTTAGGGCCAAGTAGTAAACAAGTTTTAGTAATTTACAAAATGTATGTACAACAAATACGCAAATAAATGCTAACCCTCCTCTAAAACAAAAACAAAAAAAAAATAGAAGAAATAAATTTAAAAAACAATGAAACTAAAAGTGAAAGAGAAGACAACAACAAAAAAACAGAAGATATGAAGACCAAATGACAAGCAGTGCGTCGACGCGACGGCGGCGCTGTAAAACGCAAGCCGACGAATCCAATGTGCGAATTGAAGGGTAATACTCGTACAACGACGAGAGGTGAGAGATAAAAGTAAAACCAAAAAAAAAAAAAAATATAAAATTTAACCGAAACCCGAAACAAAAAAAAAAAACGTTAACAACAATAGCAATGCTAATAACAAAATAGTCCCCACTGCCACGAAACCGCAGTTAAGGGGTACATGAAACAAACTAAGTCAGTCATTTTAGTTTAAAGCTTACGTGCAAAAAAAAAAACAAAGAAAGACAAACGTCAAAAACAAAAATCAGCAATAATACGAATAAATTAAAAGATTGAAATAGTTATATACCTACATACTACATACAGATATTTACAACTGCCATGGATTATGGAAAAAACAACTGCGCTGTTGCTTGCGGTAACGGTAGAGCAATAGAGGATGTCCGACAAGCGCTGCGGGTTTTCAAACGCCTCCAACAACAAAGTATTAAAAATAATGACTGGCTAGCGAAGCAAATTTGTGTGTAGACTTAAGAGGAGCAACACCAATCTAGAAATTGCAATTTATGCATTTAATCAACCATTCTTTTTAGCCGCAAAAGTGCATGTGTAAATTATGAATGGATATTTTTTGGATACTGGCGTAATTACCTGATAGCGTTCTTCACACAACGAAATTAACTTCATCTCGAAAACGCATGCGCCTTAAAATTTTTAGACTAAATTCGGCATTATTAATAGTACTGAGTTCAAAGCGATGATACTCGTCGATGGTTTTTGACGGATTTGACGGCTTTGACGGCGATGCTTCGCTAACAAAGTCAAGTTCACAAACAACAAGAGTAAAAAAATATTTCACACGCTTTTGAAAATATGTAATGTTAACGAATGCTAATGATGTACATATTTACATACAATGTCGATATCTGTACATACAAAAGTACATTCCAAAATAGCAGTATAGAAATCAGACAATAATAGCCCCTAATAAACTAAATTCAGTAGAATAAAATAAACTAAAAAAAAATAAAGTCTCATAAAATGGGGGTTAATAAAATAATGGAAAAAGCGAAATAAAATAAAGTAAAACTACAATCTAATATATAAAAGCCATTACACAGTGCGAGGCTCTAAAATACCTTAAAAGTGTTGGTTATTTTCTTGTAGGTCTTGTCGAGCATTAATGTTATTTACGGCCAAGAACCAGATCCCTTGTTTTGAGCTACTGATTGTTCATGAACTTATGTGGGAGTGATTTGAGACCTTAAGCTGAGTAACATCGCAGAGAGAGTTAATAAAAGCAAGCATCGGGGTTTACTCCTGCAAGCGGCTTTTTGGGAAGACTCGGAGTCTACACCCGATAATAGCCCGTTGAATGTACACAGTCGTAGTTCGTCCAATTTCATGCTATGGTTCCCTGGTTTGGTAAATACCTTTACGCAACCAATATAACCAAGGCAAGCTAGATAGAGTGCAGAGACCAACGTGCATTGGCCGGGGCATTGCGAACTTATCCTACGGATGCCCTAAATGTTATAAGGCTCCGAGGCCTGTAGAAGGAAATGATGAAAGAACGTAGTAGAGTTCTTTCTTTTCTTCCCGCCACGATCAGAGAGGGTACAGATTATATGCAGCCAGAAATAGACTTCCCATAGGACAAGAACCCAGTCTCTTCGAGAACTGAATGGGATGGAGGTTTTGATATATCCGCCTGGAATCACCCTATATACACTAACTGTCCCAAAATGGAGCAAATTGTTGCGCAGGGATAGTCGCAGAACTCTTGAGAGAAAATCTTACCACCTGCCTCAATTTGCTTGTGTTTTTCAGGCGGAAGCTTTTGCTATCACTGAAGAACTGTCGCACATTAGAGCGTTCTGCCTTGGAAATTTTCAAGATGAGCGTGTAGCTATCTTCTCAGACAGCCGAGCGACCATATTGGCTCTGCCATCTTTCAAAACCAAATCGCAGCTGGTTAAGCAATGCAGGATTCTATGGAACGGAGTCTGCGACCATCTGTCAGTGGACTTAATTTGGGTTCTTGGGCATCGCAGAATAGCTGGAAACGAGGCGGCCGATATGCTAGCAAGAGAGGGTTCAGTAACAAGCTCAACTGAGGTGCCGATTCCAGTTCCAATAGGTTCAATTATCGTAAGGCTACCCTGGGAGCGTTTTAGTATAATTATCAGACGGATTTGTGCAAACATTGTCTCAACAATATTCTAAAATTTAGCAACTGCGCTAGTTGGTTTTAAAACGAAATAATCATAGGTTCTATGGTATCAAAACAGTACTCAGTTGCCAATTGGAGGTAGAGCTAAAAAATTTTGGAAATGCCGTTTTATAGCCTATTAAATTTTAGTGCAATCGAAAGTAAGTTTTATTGACTAAAAATTCGTGTTAGTTATTTAAAATTTCTTTTTACTGGCATTTTCTGCCACACAAAATAATTTTGAGCATTTGTTATAGTTATGGATAAGTATCGAAAACCAACGCAAATTTTTAGTGAGTTGAAACTTGCACCTTATTATATTTAAACTGAAACCAAACTGCATTTCTAACATTTTTCCACATTCTTTAATTAAATTTTTTTTAAATCTAGGTGTACATTTTGAAATTTGTTGAAGTTTTATGTCTCTTATACAAGGTTTGAAACTGATATTCATATGGTTTCTGTTCTAGAATGGGCTATACTTTTATAAAAATATAAAAAATTAAGATGAGCGAAGACTTGACTTCGTTTAGCTTTGACAAAGGATCATTTGAATGGCAAATTATTAAATTAAATTAAATTATTAATTACTCTTGTTAACTTTACGTTGCATTTTTTTTTGCATAGGGAAATCACATCCGAAAATGAAGAAGAAATTACGAAAAAAAATCTGAGAAAGATTTTCTGAAGATTCTCGTCGCCTTATTTTGATTTAGATTCATTTCACTTGTGTGTTGTTATCCACTTAATAAAGTAGTAAATGTACATATAACTCTACGAAGAGCTTGACACTCATATTTTAATATTTTATATCGTTATGTATAATTTAATTGAATTCGAATTTTAAAAAAAGTGGCAACTCTCTTCCCCAAGCGAAACGAATGAGTTTGCCCCCATATTTTACTATTGCATATAACTTCTGTATAATTAGTTAAATTCGACTTTTCAAACAGGTGGCAACTCTTAAGTAGTTAGCTATGAACCTTTTAATCCAGACGAACCAATTGACTTCAATTTTTAATATTTCATATAACTTGTGTGAAATTTAATTAAACTCCCCTTCCCAAACAGGTGGCAAAGTTCTCTAAAATATGGGTATGAACCTTCAACTCGCCGAGACGAACGACTTGATACCTATAATTTAATATTTCATATAACTTGTGCATAACTTTATTAAATTCGACTTTTAAAACAGGTGGCAGCCTTTATAAAAGTTAGCTACGAATTTTTCAAAGAGGTGGCAACATATCCCAAGCATAAACTATACTTTACAACCTTTTCTCATACCTACCAATTATGTACTTTTATTTATACACAAAATTTCATAAAAATCGGTCGAGTCCGATCACAAACACCGCGACACAATACTTTTATATACACGATTTTTATTTTTATTCTTTCCATTTATTTCCATTGATTTTTAAACAACAAAATTGCCTGACGGTCTCTTGCTTATATTTGGTTGTTTATATTATTATTGGGTGGTTAGAGTGGCAATTTTTAAATACGTAATTTTGATTCACACGCTATTGGTTGAGTAAAGTGGTAAATTTTTGATGGTGCGGTGTAATCGAAAAGTACTAATCGGTTTATTTTAACCGGGTTTTTGATTAATCTAGCCCTCACTATTGGCAGGCAATTTCTTGCAGACTCTAACACCAAAAACTTGTAAAATTTATTCAAATAAATTATGAGCGTCGATGAGCATTTTTTTCTGTTGTTGTTACGAAAAAAAATTTTTTTTTGTGGTTTGGATGTTAATCGCGGCGATGATTCATTTGCTTAGTGTTAACTTGTGATTCTACATTTTTTCAGCTCCGTCTAATTTTTTTTATTTTTGTTTTGCATTTTATTGTATTTAGATAGAATTTTCAATTTTAATCTCCAACAATGCCGTTCTTTGTTGGTTATTGCGGTTTTATTGCCTACATACACAGTCCAAATTTTTATGAATTTCAAGTTAATATTTTTGTTGTTTTCATCCAGAACTAAATAGTTTATAAATTTTTTGACAATATTGGTAATAATTCTAATGCAAATTTTTGGTTGGTTTTTTCTAATAAAAATCTATGAACGTCCTATTGATATTAGGAGAATGCTTGTGGTATATATGTACCTATATATTTTTTTAATGAAATAGTAGTAGTATACACATATATGTTTTTTAATTAAAAAACAACAGAATGTCATATTGAAATTTTTTTTAAGAATATGTTCATTAGGCCGCATCACTCCCCATATGAAAAGAAAATCGCTACGTGTTTATCCATCGGAATTATAAAATTCTTTATATTTTAGACATTATCTAAAATATTGCGCAATAATATTAAGATTTAGTTAAGACTAGTTCATGGGGAATAATAATAATGGAATTTTTGTGGCTGCCTTCGACGGCTTTGGAAGATTCGTCTAAAAAGAAATCAATCAAAACTTTTAACAAATAATATATCATTGGGAAGATACTTTCTCACCCTTTTTAGTTATTTGCAAATAAACCAATTCTCGTTATGATCCCTTTGAACAAACCTTTAAATATTTTGAAGCACACCTTTTAATCTTACCTTGTTTTAACATCTCAAGTGGCGGCTTTTAATATTAACAAAATGTTTTTCTTTATAAAAAACTCCATTTTTAGAGAAACCAAGTAACCGAACCTACTGACATAAATCTTAATATTGTTCGGCTAATTTGGAGAAGGAGCTACCCTAATGCCCACATGTATATTTTTTAAATTGAACCCAAGTTTTTTGAAAAAATTATTTCGATACACAAATTCATAAAATGTTAAACTTTTGTGGCGTTAAAAGGTACGCTGGGTGTTTGCTCGCATATGATATAATTCGAAGTTTCAAAAAACTTAAATAAAAATTTTGAAAACTCGACAAAGCCTTATTAAATTTTGTAAACCTTTAAACAGGATTTCGATCCGGATTTTGCCACTAACCAGATAATTCCAATTTAAAAAAATAACAAACAAATAAAATAATTTCCAAATTTTGGGAGGAACCGTATAATATGCTAAATGGCTGTTGATTTCTGATGCATATTTTTTATTCAAAATAACTGATATTAATTTTTAAATTTAATGTACACTTTATTTTTGTCATATCCAGAAAAACAATAATCTTGAGTTGTAATACAAAATCTCATATCTGAGCAACCTGTTGTACTGGAGCTAGAAGGAGTAGTGGTGCGATCTTGTCGGCATCATCAAATGATTAGGTTAGGTTAGGTCAAAGCGGGGCCCGTTGTGACACCAGTAGCTCAGTGAGCGCTGCCTGTTCCCCTAAAATGGATTCCAATTATGTTACCCAATGAAACGTAGGTGATCGTTTATGTCTCCCGATCTCAGATTCGGCAGACAGTCGAAGATGGGTTGGTGTAGACATCTCCTTCTCGAACTTATTCACAGCAGTCGTGCGATTTAATGACAGCTTGACTATCGGAGAAGATAGTTATTGCTTGCGGGTTAAGTGCCGAATTTATTAGTCACTGCCTCATTTATTGCTGTAAGTTCAGCCTGAAAGACGCTGCAGTAAGAAGGTAGTGGAAAGCTGAGTTTGAGCGAGAGAACCTGAGAATTAATCCCACTTCCAGATATACCGTCCAATTTAGAGCCGTCAGTGTAAGGTACCGTGACGTTGGTATAACACCCGATAACTACGTCATCCACCCAGTCACTCCGCGAAGGAATACGTGTGATGATTAATACATTATAAAAATAAATCTACCTATTGAATTTCAGTCAGATATGTATCTCCAAAACTGTGGGGTTAGTTTGTTTCCACAAACAGTCAGACGGAAGAGCATGGCTAAATCGAATAAGCTCGTATTCTTGATGATTTTGATGTACTTGAGTATCTGCCAATCTCTTTTTCTTCTTATAATTAGAAGCAGCGAACCAAAGTTGTATGTCATCTTCATGGCAGGTATAAAAAGGCAGCGTGCGATAACTTTGTGATTGCTACAGACAAATTGCGGCGAATATTGACGAAAATGATGAACAGCGGAAGCGCCAAATGCGATGCCACTAAAATCGATAAAGAACATACATCTGTATTTGAAAACGGTGTCAACGCTATCAGTCAAAATATATACATATGTACTATATGCATACAAACATGGCTACAAACGCCGACTTTGCGTAGATAATATAAAATTAACAAAGTGAAATAATTAAACAAAAGCAATGCAATGCAATAGACTGAAAATCGCTTAGTCGCCTTGGTGGCTAGCTGGCGCGCTAGCCGTCTTGTTGGTTAGGTAATTACGATCGTCACACATCTATAGATCGCTAAATAGTAGCCCCACCCCGCCTTTCAACTCTTCTATTGACTGTTTATTGACTGACACAAAAACGACGACCAGTAAATTGGTTATAGCGAAGTTTAAGAGAACTTAATAGCCAAAAAAAAAAAAAAAACAACGAGTTGATGCATAGAAACTATTTGTGGGAAGGTTTGCTATTAAAGGAGTTTCTTTTTTTGGTGTATTAATTATTTGTACTCGTTCACTACGTTCTGTGCATATTTTTTGAGATTTGTATTTTTGGGTAAGGTCAGTAAATATATGATTAGCCGAATGAATTAGCTGTTAGAAATTAGTATGCTATGTTCATATCAAAATAAATAAACTTCAACCCCGTTTTACACGTTCATTTCGATCCATGGAACTCTGGAGCAGATGCTCTTATAGAAATTTGTGAAATACTCCAATTAAAAATAAAATATGCTCTGTTTACTATTTTCCAATTAATTTTTACTACAGATATATTTAAATAAATTTAGCCATCACAAAAATGGAATATATAAGAAGTTTGTAATTTGTAAGAGAAATTTATCACGTCCGCCTTGGTTTCTGATTTTTGTAGGATTTCAGCTTCCGCCCAAAATTGCGCTGGAATTCAGTGACTCTGTAATCGTCTTAGGGGAGGGCGGTACAAGTAAATACAAGTACATACTCGATTCTTTTCGTACGATATCAAACAATTTTGGTATCGATAATTTTGAACCAAGTACTGAGTAGGTATCAAAAAAAAAATTCTCGTATCCCGGTAATTAGGTAAGCTTTGCTAAGACATTTTTCCTCCACTATTATTTCCAATGTGAATCGGCCCGTAATTTATAGCTGCTTGGGGCCAGTTTTTCAGTGCTAGTTCAACTCTGTTTGCCGTTTAAACTTAGTTCAAACTCTCTACGCCGTTTTTCAGTAAACTTTAAACTTAGTTTAAACCGTCATTTTAGCAGTTTAACTAGTCAGCTCCCGTGGCCGACGATAATCGTCTTTTTCCCACAGCCACGATCGGCAATTCGCACGTACACGAAAGTGACGTTTGACAGCGGCACTCCTTCTCTGCTTGATTTCATTGCTGAAACAGCTCACTATCGGTCAAAGATAAAAAGTTCTATGAAACGCGAGGAAGTGTCCTTATATTTATCCCGCGCATTGTTATGTCTGAAGTCGAATCCCATATATGAATAGGAGGAACTGAAAACTGTATTTCGAACTTATTTTGATATACATAGTTGTGGCATCTATTCCTTTCAAACGATTATTTTCAAAAGCAGGGAGAACAATAACCATTTTAAGCAATAGGTTGATGTTCAAATAATTGGAAAAACTTCCATCCTTTGTGAAGTAGTTATAACAAAACTAGAAACACCCGACAGATGTTGTCCTGCATATATTTATTTATTAATTAACCAGAAAACGCATTGCGGTTTCTGTCACATAATTATAACAGCGGTCTCACAAATATGGGTATGCACGTTGTCCGAACAATTTTACACTCATATTTGAATATTTTATATCCTTGTGTATAATTTAATTCAATTTTACTTTAAAAAAGGTGGCAACCCTGCTTTTTTACATAACTTGCGTATACTTTTATTATAATTGAATTTTCAAACAGGTGCCAATTTTCTTAAAAATATAGTTAGATTTGAAGCTTACCATATTTTACTATTTCATATAACTTTTGCATTATTTGATTAAATTCGACTTTTAAAATAGGTGGCAACCCTCTCCGTAATATAGGCATCAATTTTCCTCTCGCGACACAAACCGTTTGAAATCCTTATTTCAATATTTCATATGACTCGTGTATATTTGAATTAAATTCATCTTTTCAAACAGGAGCCAACACATTTCCAAATTTAACTACTTACGTTCTCCTCAGCGAAACGAACCGGTTGATACTCATATTTTAATATTTTATGTATTTATCTATCATTTAATAAAAATTGTCGTTTTTAAACAGGTGGCAACGATCTCCAAAATATAGCTAGCCATACACATTCTCTTAGCGAAACGAACGGTTTAACACCCAAATTTTAATATTTCAACAATATTTCATGATGAAGGCAACTCTCCTCAAAATATTGGTATGAACCTTCTCTTCGCCGAGTCGTACCTTCTGATATTCATATTTTAATATTTCATGCAACTTTTGTAAAATTTAATTAATTTGATTTGACAAACAGTTGGCAACCCTTATAAAGGTTAGTTATGAACCTTCTTGCCGAGTCGTTCCTTTCGGCACCCATAATTTAGTATTTCATATAACTTGCGAATAATTTAATAAAATTCGATTTTCCAACAGGCGGCAAATCTCTACCAAGCATAAAATGTACTTTACGACCAATTCCCATACCTAGCAAACATATATACATATATATAAAATTTAATAAAAATCGGTCGACCTGTTAAGGAGAAGTTCGACCGCAAATACCGTGATATGAGATTTTTATGTATTTTCGCTGAAATATTTTATAAATAAGTTTTTTCTTAAACAACATTAATTTCTTGTTATATCTTCCAATATATTAATCGAAGCAATTATGGCAATTGTCGTCGCCAGTCCACTTGATTTGACAAGATTTCGTCAAACAAAAATGTGACATGAAAATTTCGTCAGCAAGAAGATCAGGATTTAATCCAAATTCAGTTTTCTGTGCAACTCTGTTTCTGAAAATAACTGTCAAACTGCGGTAAAATCAAACAAACCAAGACGAATTCATTTAAGTTGGTTGCGTCACATGAGCTGAATGCTTCGCCTAGATTGGTGGAAATGTCAAAATTCTTTGTTTTGTTTACATTTGCAATTTTTATTTACATTCGAAATGGAAAATTAATGGTGTTTTTCACTTGTTTGACTTTCGACCTGTTCGTTTGTGATTGTCTTTCTTGGGTTCTCTAACATTCACTCCTCTTAACAGCAAAAAAATCCAAAAAATGCAGTTCTTGTATTTGTAGTAACGCTGCCATCGAATATGAGTTGTAAAACCCCGAAACGACAGTTTGGACAAGGTATAACAGTTTCATTTGAAAAAAAAGTACCGTGTAATGCGAGGCTCAAGTGTAAGTGAATTTGTATGCTGATCGCTAAATATTTTTAGCTTAATTTTAAAATCATCAGCGGTAACAGCAATTACTCCACTTTTCTCAGTTGGAGGCGGATTAGTTTGCATAAATTTAATTTGAGTTGGGTTACACGTTAATGATTTGACAGTAGCAATATTATACACATAAATGTGTACACACACGTCCATACATATGTACATACATGGTATAAGTACATACATATATTGGTATCTGACCGCGTCTGAGAAAACAATTACCGTTTCGAGAAAAATATGTAGGTTAAAAGTCTTGCATTAAAGTTTAACAAATTTGATGAAATTTTTGGGCTCAAAACCAACCAGATAAGTGCTCCTTACGTTTTTTGTGGGATTAGTCTCGCGATTTAAAAGTTCATTATTTTGTAAGAGCCCAACTCGATGAATTTGCATCAATTATGTTAAAAAAAACTCTCCTACCCTAAAATAAATAACAAAGAAATGGGAGTTAAATAAAATTTTTTTTTTTTGGGAAAATTATTTCATCCTTAACAAAACAAACGACAATGGTTAAGTTTTACGTATTTAATAATACTTTGACGTAAACATTTTTGAAAAAGAAACTGTGAATATAACGAAAAAAGCTCGAGGCAATCTTAAAAAGTAATAATCGTATTTTATGTTTAAATAGTTTAAATAAGATTACTAACTTTTAATAAATCAAGTAAAATTTATATGGAATAAGCGGTAGGTTTAAAAATATATACGTTTAAGTCAAAATAATAATCAATCAATTTTATTTAACTTCTTCAACAGAGTCATTGCTTTTTATGTTAAAAAAACGATTAAAATATTCATATTTGATAACAAAATCTTACCTTACGAGGTGCTCACTCAAAAATGGATATCTAAAAGAATTTTACTTATTATAATTTTCACAAAGTGTCTCATGTTAAATCATATTTATTATTTTTATTAATGTAAATCATAAAATGCAAAATAGTTCGAAAAAATTACCATTCATTTACATACAAATTTCGAACGAAGTTTTTCATGATAATTTTTTTCGCTTAATTTACATATATGAAACTATATAACAAAAACCATATAAATTAATGCACAGTTACAAAAATAAATAAATACAAAATTTATAAAAACTCAAGACATTTTCTTAAAAATGTTAACATTTTTCTAAATTGCATGCCAAAGCAAACATGTGTCTTTTCTTTGGTCGTGTACACTTTAATTACGCCCCTGAGGACGATGTCCGGAGGAGACTGAAATATATTCGCAATATAAGAACTGAATGTGTTTATTATTAAAAACACCATTACCTCAAGCCGGTATTAAATATAATTGTTTATCATAATGTTTAGAAAATTTTTATGTATGAAATTTTGAGGCCAATTTAACTTTAGATAATGGCTAAAAAAATAACACTGATTTTTCATAATTTGTTGAAATTTTGCTCTTGGAAACTTTATTTTGAATTTTTTTTTCCACTTATTATTATTATTAATATTTTGATAAAATTATCTCTGTTTTATGCCCTAGTTTACTGTCTGGAGAACATTTAAAGCCCCACGAAAATTTTTTCGGTAGTTTCGGAGATAATAAATTCATACATACATGAAAAGAAAAAAAAGATTTATAGCCAACTATTATGAGGATTGTCATCTGCTTGGAAAAACGAATTAAATAAAATAAGTTATTTGAAATACTATATATTAAATGGGTCAGATGGTGCGTCTCGGCGAGTAGAAAGTATTTTAGAAAGGGTTGCCACCTGTTTGAAAAAGTCGAATTTAATTAAATTTTACACAAGTTATACGAGATGTTAAAAAATGGTTGTCAAACGATTCATCTCGGTCAAAAGGTTCATAGAAACCATTTATGAGGGTTGCCACCTGCTTGACAAGTTAAATTTAATTAAATTGCACACAAGTTAGATCAAATATAAAAAAAAACATGGACGCCAAACTATTCGATTTGCTGAAAAGAAGGCTTATAGCATAAAGAGTGTTGCCACCTGCTAGAAAAGTCGAATTTAATGAAATTATACTAAATTTATATGAAATAGTGAAATATGGGAGTCAACCTCTTGGTTTCGCTATGAGAAAGTTTATAGGCATATTTGGTAGAGGGTTGCCACCTGCGTGAATAGTCGAATTTAATTAATTTATACACACGGATGTAAAATATTAAAATATGAGTATCAAACTGTTCCGTCTAGGCGAGGACAAGGTGCATATTTGTATTTTTCAGAGGGTTGCCACCTTTTATTGTGGACCAGAAACCTAAATGCGTTTTTTGGTTACCTATGCAAAGGGTCGTTAATAAATTAATACACGCAGGACAACGTCTGTCGGGTTTTTCTAGTTTTCTTTATACAATTAAAATACTGAAAGAAATATTTAGTATGAAAAAATGTTTTCGAAGTTCGTTCCTTTTGCTTTTTGATATTAGGAGTGTTTTGCTCCGCTTATATTTTTATGTATACTTAGTACCTTTACAGAAGGTATCAGTAATTATTTAAGAAGTTTTTTTTTTAATAATTGCCATTATTTCGAAACATGGTCAGATAATATAAAAAGTATTACGACGATACAGTTCTTAATCTCAATGTTCGTCTTCACTGTCGAAATGAATTCGATACACTTTAATGACAATCAAGATCATTTGAATATCACATGAAAATCCAATAATTGACAGATCATATCTCCGTAGAAAACGATAAAAAAAATCCCATAACACGTATTCAGGTGTAGAAACACGGAGGATTTTTTTTTTGGCAAATTGGGAGTGTGATTGAAATTTCGGTGTCCGGGTTGTAAAATATTACAATTTACTTTATTACACTCGCTTACCTATGCACATATTTAATTTAATTTAAAACTTTCATTTGCATATAAATGTTTAATTCACGGCACATCTTAATTTGCTACTATTTCTTTATTTTTTTTAGCTTAATGTCTCCAAAAACGAACGATGCGGGCCAGCCAGCATCAGAGGGTTGTTTTTCCATACATACCTACATATGTTTGAATATCGCTCTTGCTTTTTTTGGAATTCTTGTTTAAGTTCACCTGAGGGATTAAATTAATAAGTATGGTCACATATCTTATAGCAACAGCAACAAAGATAAATATTAAAATTTTATTTCAAGTTCAATCAAAATTAATAAAACGATTAATAGGCATTAGGTGATCACTTTATAGAACTTTTTATGATAATGTACCTTCGCCACATACAAATATGGCATCTGCGGTGTGTAAATTCTAAAAATAATAACACCTACATATTTCATTTTGTTTGAAATGTGCGCAGAAATTTTATTCACAAAAAATAGACTTTGATTTGAAAGTATCTATACAACAGTTACCGCGATATCATGTCTTAAAAATCCAGATAATATTTACCATTAAAGTCAATTAGAATCTGAATCTGTCTCTTCCATATTTGAATCGATCAGAAGTTTTTAAATTGATACATTTTATAAAAAGGGGCATACGCATGGTGAAAAGAATACCGAGGGAAAAATTTAGTCAAAATTTCTACGTCACAACAGATTTTCTTTACAAAAACCGTGTGTGTATGTTTACTCGCAATCATCTGTATTATTTTCAACGTGTTTAACAATTTTAGTGTGTATTCTTTCTAACATGTATACCAACGTATGCCCTCTCATTTCTTTCTACCGGTAAATCTGGTGTGACGTCACAGCCCAGTTGGTCTCCTCGTCTTTCAGATCAATCAGATCAATCAGCGCAATCTTGCATTCAGCTATTATTGCGGCTTACGTAATAATAGCTAAAGAAGGAGAGAGCAGAGAAGTTCTGAAAATAGAAGAGGAATAGAAGGAGCGGACAAACGGCAGAATGATTTAAAAGTTTGCTTAACATTGTTAGTTTAAATTAATTTTATTTCGTCAGCGAATGGGTGGATGCTGTCTAATCGACAAAGAGAGAACTAGCGGTCCGCGGAAGGCGCAATCTAATAATATTTAATATTTTTAGTATCGGTAGTAATATATACATTTTAGAACTGAATAGTCACTGACTATACGAAATTCATCGCGGTCAACATTCGGCATACGACAATGAAAAAAATTCTAGATGCGATTGTCTTGAACTGTACGTGAGTTTTGTAGACCTATGTAAAAGATAATGGATTTGAGCTACTAAGTGTGATCTGAACGAGGAGGTAATGGCTATTTGTTTGCCATAAATTGAAGCCCCAAAATAAATAAATTAGAATAAATGGAAAATAATGAGCTTTTTGTTTTAAACACTATTTATGAAGGCCTTTAGATTTTATTAGTTGATACCAGCGACTTCTTCTGCGTTGCTTACTATGCCGCCATATATTCATAGAAGATTTTTTAAAGCTAAAAATATGTACCACTTCGATGAACTTAAAAAAAATGTTCCGCTGTAAGAGTAAGGATGACGTCGACTTTAAAATTAGTAGCATATTTTTTACATAATTTAAAATTAGATGTACAAATCTTATTTGATTTGCACTAAGTCGAACCATAAATATGGATTTTCTGGAAATCTGGACTATGGAGCCATCTAATGGGTTTATATATATATGTACATTTACTTTTTGCAAATCTAGTACCAAGACTTATGTAAAAATGTTTTCCAAGTATTCTTACTCGCATGATATAATATTGCACAAAAAATACGGATTTGTATTCTAGCGCCATCTAGCGTATACATTTTTAGTAAAAGTACTTCTCGTGGGACCCGTATTATACGTTTCTAAATTCAACAAAACCGCGTAAAAAACAGATATTTTCTGAATAATTCGTCTCATGCGCCACCTATCGCATCAATATTTCATAAAATTATTTTTACTGCACCATCACCATCACCATACATTTCTAATATCATCAATAGCGGATCATAAATGCCTCTAGGCGCAGTTATTTTCCATAAAAGTGTTTTTTTATTGCACTAGCACCACATCCCTCTAATATCAGCAATACCGCAGCATAAACACGGGTTTTCTGAATATCTTGGCTCGCGCTTTTAGATGCACGAGTGGTTTTTTTTGTAATAATAATAATATCATTTTAAATTAAATTGGGCGATTCACATGTCATAAGTCATAAAGTCATAAAATTAAAAAAAAAAATTTAAAATAGCTTAGTTTTAATTATTTGTTTTAATGCAATCCAAAGACATAACTTTTGAAATCTAAAATTTTATGACTTTATGATTTATGGCACATAATGACACCTTGTGAATCACCCAAATGTAAAATGATAAATTTCACGTAAATAACACCAAAAATAATCTTATCATGCAATGAAAAAGAAATAAAATTTATTTTTTGTAGACCAGTGTAATCTACATATTTAAAACAATTTCAACAATAGAAGGTGTATCCAGGTATTTGGATGCCATGAAATGCAATTAGCTAACAAGACAAAAGACAAATTGCCGCAATAAAAATTTGTGGCGTATCGAAATTTTCACGATATCTGCCACAATTTAAAGCACTTAATAAAAATAATAAGAGAACTATATAACGTAAAGTGTTATTTGGGGAAAACCCTGAAAATAGAATAGGATATAGAGATTAAAAAATGTGTTGCAATCTTTCATGCGAATAAAGATGTAAATATGTAATGAACAAAAGATGACCTGCTAAGTCGAAGCATACAAATCTTAATGATGCTATTCATAATTTTTTTCTCTGATTTGCCTCGCCCTTTGTTTTATGTAGTACAATTAACTTTGATTTTTATTTTTATATTTTTTTCTGGGCAAAAGGAGGCAATGGAATACTGCGGCGTTGAAGTTTTTTTTTTCATTTCATAAATTTGTTGGGTAGGTACACACACAAAACCGTGGCATAGTATTTATTAGACATATAATTAGGGTAAAATAAATTATTAATTCCCAACTTATTACAGTCAAAAATGTAACTGTGTAATATTCGAATGTTATATTACGATTTGGTGATCAAGGTCTTATTGCAAGCTGTCTGCAAAACTGTCGACGGAAATGCCATTGCACTCGCTAGAGAAAAAGGTAAACGACAGCAGATGTGCGCCTGTGCGATTTGGAAGATGGAGAAAGAGGTGGATAACTAAATGTAAGACATTATTTTACATAATACATAATAACCAGTTGGTCATTCAAGTGATGAATGACAGAAGGCCATGGCTAAGCAATGCAGAGGATGTGAATCGGCGATTGTTTCAGTTATTATTGCTGTGTGTGTGTTGCGAAATAAAAGACCGAAGACCGAAGACCGAAGAAAAAAATAAAAACGAAAAAGAATCGAATTCAAAATCGAATGTTTTAGCGCATTTAACGTAAACTGGCTACAGTTACATACTATCACCATAATTAATGCACACGCGCATGCGCATCGTGGCACAATGACGTAACATTTGGTATGCACATACCGCTGTAGTGCCGAATGCCGCACAGTGGACAGCTGTAATAAAATTGACGTATAAAAAAGTATTAGCTAATATTAAAAAAAATGATGGGTTTCATTTCAGTTCCTTATAACATCACCTTTTTGTACCTGAACATTTTGTTATAAATTCCTTAGCTAAAAAGTTATGGATAATTTAAGAAAAAAATGTATGAACCAATTAGAATTATGACAATAACTCAATTACCTCACATTTCGTAAAAATTACCAATTTAATTTTTGAGCTTAATGCCAATAAGGAAAGTATTCTTGATTTTTTTTTTATTTATCAATAATATAAAATTTTATTTTCCCATTTTCCAACCTAATCCAGTTAAGCTTTGGGATACAAGCAAATCCCAGTTGTACAAAATCAGAATTGGTGTGCAAAATTTTATTAAAAAGGGCTTTAATTTAGTATAGAGAAAGCTATAAAAAAACCTAAATTTTCGTTTTGAGTTTAAAAAAAAAAAAACTTATGTAAATACCAGCAAATACGTAAAAAAAATATTACGAACCAAAAAAAAAATTAAGATTATGACCTAAAAACTGACTTAAATATGCGTCGGCTCACATTCTAACAGTGCCCAAGTAAGGGTTAAGGCAATGTAAATAAGCGTTTGACATGTCTGTTTGATTTAATAAGACTGCCGATAAGTATCTGACACACATACATATATCACATAAAATTATGGCAGAAGATCATAAAATTCGAAAACACGCATTTTTTTAGACCCTAAGTTCCTACCTAATGCTTTTAGCACACTGTGCGCCGCATGGCCAGCGTTCATGAACTTGAAGAATGTGCATCCACACTCTTGCGCGACCACTAGCAGCGCTTGCAAATGATTCACCAAAGAAAATCGAAAGCACCACACAAGCCAAAAGATACAGAAAATGAGAAGATTCACACAGCTGGCTAGGCATTCCACGCATGTCAACCTCAATAAATCGACAGGCCTTTCACTATACGTACAAATGAAACACTTTCGAAGCTGTTAATCTTTTCCAGTTTTTTTACTTTTATTTTGTTTTTTATTTACTTAAACAACTGTAATATATGAATTTAGTTAAATCTACATACTTAATAGATATAACCACCATTGGCTCCATATTGGGTATCAATACCAGAGGAGCCACTTACTACACCACTAACATACTGCGCCACAGCATCATGCGCCACTGCCGTTGAAATCGCTGATTGTGGTGTACGAATTGCAGTTCCCCCAATTGCTGCTCCGTTGACCTGCACTTCATTATTGGCTAGCGCATTTCCATAGCTATCGCTTAGCAAACTGTTG
Organism: Anomoia purmunda; assembly: GCA_951828415.1. Taxonomy (NCBI): domain Eukaryota; kingdom Metazoa; phylum Arthropoda; class Insecta; order Diptera; family Tephritidae; genus Anomoia; species Anomoia purmunda. The sequence continues at coordinate 44,275,921 of OX639995.1, forward strand.
TGACCGAGATCTTGTACGCCCGCATCCTGGCTGCTCAAGTCATAGCTGCTGCCGCCATATAAGAAATCCACGGCTTCAGCTTCGTTTTCGGCCACTTCGCTTGTGGGCGCCGGTACAGCAAATTGCTGTTGTTTCTGCACTGCCACTTGATACTGCAATTTTGCTTCATTGTTGCCATATGTTCCATGGGTGGTGGTCACACCAATATTAGCCGTTGTAGCCGGCTCTGCTGTGAGCGTCTCCTCACTTGCATTGTCTATGGGATTGCCGCCATAAACGGGCACCTCCTGCGATTGCAGGGCATACTGTAAACTCTGCTGATGGCTGGTGTGAGGCGCAATATAGCTAGATCCAACATTAGGTCCGACGACTGCATCTCCATCTCTAATGTCACTGACACTAACGCCGGCGCCTGGTTGTGCCGGTGGCAGGTATTCGAGATTCAGATGGCTTACATCGGCAGCGGCGTTGGAAATGAGAGCTAATACGACGACAAGGATGAGTTGCTGCAATAAAAATACAATTGACTTTAGTAATATTTTAAAAATATATCCGTTTTTGTTCTAATAGTTTTCCAATCCTTTTAGTTTATGCAAGTGAAATTTTTAAATGTATTCCTACCATCTTTATGAATTTTAGGTAAGGTTACATTGAGGTCGCTGCGAGGAGGCCCACTTAGATTGCCTGATCTATTGGTAAACTATTGTGTGGTCTTCAAAGAAAACAGAAAACCCAGCACATACTCGTCGCGTTTTTGCGACAGCTGTACAACGAGAGAGATAGTGTTCTTCATCTCTGTAGCTGCAAAAAATCATTGGAAGGGAATCTTAGCTTGGTACCGGCATGCCAAACAGATAGCGCTCTATCATAATGTAGACCATGGAACTAGTGATCTTGACTTCCTAACTCCGATTCTTGGCTATATTTGATATACATGATGAAAGTGTTGCATTGCTGAGTCAGCTCGTTCAGGTCTCTCTCGCTATCAGAATAGATCGTGATGTGTCACAGAGTCTTTGCAGATTTCTTAAGCCAAATGGTGGCCTCAGTGTTTGAAGAAAATTTTTCCTGAAAGGCGCTACAAGCTAGACTCAGGTTCTGTGAGAACTCGATTGAGTGCATTTGGGTTCAGGGCCTCTTTACACGCATCCATTTCTGAAATATGTCTGGAGCTTATCACAGATATGTACTCGAAGAAAGCTGCGGAGTTCCGGAGTATTTGTGGAAGTGGAAGGCAAGCATGGAAGTTGTTAGTCCTAAATGTCTGAGAGAATATCCTTTCTCTGAAGACGATGCCAAACAAATTCCACTAATGTTCCACTTGAAGTAAGGATTTAATAACAACCTCTGAATGGAAGTAGTTGAAGACTCCTTGTAAGTCAGGAAAGATATTTAATATCTATTTCCGTGAGGGGACCGGGGAAAGCGTGTTTGCAGTATCCACTGAATTGCACTAAGGATACGGGTGTGGATATGGTAACAATCTATTTCTATGTTGGCAGAGTTTAGAGGACATTTTACCCCAATTTGGTGCTGTCCTGTGTGATTATGCCTGTTTGCCTGTCGTAACTCTTCAGAAAGGATCTTCTCTAGTCGATTGACCTCAGAGTTTTGTTACAAAACTTTTTCGGAAGTTCTTTTAAGATTCCCTTTGAGCTTTATTTACGGCATTCGGAATCCTTATGGACTTGACCTTCAGCCAAATTGATGTATAAATGCGTTTTTTCAAATAAGCTCGACCCTCGCGCCACCTATGTAGAAGGTTACATGTTGGGTTGTCAATGAGCTATGCCGATACAAAATTTCGACCAAACGGACGAGAAATAGAGCTGGGAAAAATATTTTAAAAATATATGGGACTCGAAAATCTAAGATCTTCGATTATTTTAACACCATATTAAGGCATTCGTAAATAAGGACTATATTTCACTTGGCAACCTTGCACATTTCATTAAAGTTATGAACCATTATTTTTAATAAAAAAAAATAAGTTTAAAGTATTTACGGAGAGCGTAATACAACACTATGAAAATATTGATAATAAAAGCTAGTTATTTATTATATCACTGACCATTTTGTAGAACTTAGTAGTTTTTTCAAACACTTTGAAGATATTACGCAATAACAAACGGAGCTTAAATTACTCAACAAAGCACGATGAATCGAATTTGAGAACTGTCACCTGGAATCGACTAAAACATAGTCTTATATACCTGCCCAAAAACGCTAATTGATTTGTGATGATGTTGATTGAAAACAAAAAACGAATTACCTATATAAATATATCTTATTTCGGTAAATACATAAATTAAACAATAGGCTTTACTTAAGAAACCCGCGAGGGAACGCACTTTGGCAAGTGTTGATTTTTATTTAACTTGACATTTGAAATGTCAATAAAAAACACATAAACTAAACAAAAGGATATATCTAAATATGTACACCATATAATGTATGTATGTATGTTAACTCATAAATCAAGATCGTTCAAATGGTTGATAATAGAACTAAGAAAAAACTAAATATTTATTTGCATGATGGCTTTGACGACGGTGGTGTGCTATAATTTTTTAACTTATTATGTAGGGAAATAGATTTTTGCTTTGGAGCTATAAATATTAGCATAAAACGGATAGCGCCTATTGTATGCACGAAGTAAGTGTGTACATAGTTAGCAATGACGCATGCGCAACGAGATCGAAAAGTTAAAGGGGCGTTTGACGTATTAACACATCCGTTAGCCGGCTTATTTAACATATCTTCTTCAGTTGATTGATTGCTAAGTATTTGATTCTACAAAAACGTTTGTGTATAGATTTATTTTCATTCGTACATATCTACATAATTACAATACAAATATTCTTATGTTCAATATAGGCTTAATAGAGCTGTCATAGGCATGGATTTCTTAAACACTTAATAAAATAATATCTATCTACCAATTTAGAATTTGTGTATGTGTGTGTGAACATGCTACACATTTTCTACGTTCACATATTTTATTTATTCCAGCAACAGCTGAACCGAATATCCGTGTATGAAGCTTAACGAAATTCGTTTGTTGCGTTTTTGACTAATGAGATATTTTAGCCAGTTACTTTTTTGGAGATTATCAACTTCAACTTAATAATATAATAATAATAATTTGGCATTTACACCATATAGCTGGATGCTCGGCTGAACTTCTGCTACAATTTGTAATGGGTGTCTAGATGTTGGGCCCGTTTCTTTGCACCCGAGTTCCAAAAAAACGCTCCAACTCGGATAAAATTTCCTTTAGTTGCAAAAGCAAACCTGTTAGCCTCTTTCATGTACGTTGCGATTTGTTTTAGTGCTATTTGGGAACGGAAAATAGTTGTACCAGCAATTTTTAGGTTTACGTAGTTATATATTTACAAATGCTATGCAAATAAAATCCGTGTAGGTGTTATACTAACATTTCCCGTGCATTTTCTTAGTGATTATTCATTTTTTTTACTTCGCAACACTACATCTCAGGTCGGATATGATTTTACAGAGTTGACTCAACTCGCATATTATTCGGAGTTAGTGTTGTTGTTTTACATGCATTTTGTGATCCTACCTAGTGTTCTTTTGCAATTAGGTTACAAAGAAACGGGCCCAATAATAATTTGGCGTTTACACCATACACGTAGTTTGATGTTTGGCCGAACTGATGTAACAGAAATTGCAGGGACCTACAGTTTTACGCTGACTCCAAGAGACAAATTACACGCTGCGTCTGATTACGTTACAGATGTGGCAGAATTTCTTGAAACATATGAAGTAATGGGGCGCCCATTTATGTACATATGTATACACATAAATGAATATTATTTGGGTAATTTTCCTGAAATTCTTTGTAAGTTTAGTGACGATCAAGGCGAGCACTTTTATTAAGAGATTATGGCAATGGAACGTCGCTTTCAAGGAAAAAATTGGATCAAAATACTAGCAAATTACAGCTGGTTGATGTTTGAGTATTTTATGTAAGCGTTTATAAGTCTGTACATATGTATGTATGTATGCATATATATCTATCATTCAGTTTTTTTTCAAAGTTTTCAATGAAACCGAGTTTTTGCAGTTTCGATTTCTCTTTTGAAAGAGATAGCAAACTCCAAAAAATCTAAAAAACTAAAAGAAAGAAAGTTTGTTTTGTAGACGAGGTCATGCCAAAATGGTTTTTTATAAATAAGTTGAGAATTTGAGGGTGTTTGGAAAATTTCCAACACATTTTTGTGAACCACTCGACCAGATCTACGACCTCTACGAGGCCACTTGGAAAGTGTATTTTTTATGGCAAAAGTGTACTCGGTGCTTTGTGGATATTACTTTCCACAGTCAGGATTCGAAATTGGGACATACCGAATAAACTGCGTACACGCCACAAATTCGGCTGCGGTGACCACCACTTCTACTTAAATCCTGGTAATAAGAATTTACATATTATATATTTGGCGGGTATGTCTCCTATTACACAAGTATGGGGCACAAACAGTGTAATTTTGCATTTTTCGATAGTCTATACTTTTGAGAATAACATACTAAAATTTTATGTAAATGTCTTAAATTGATTTTGAATTTAATTCTTTAGAAGAGCAGCCTGGGCGTCGAAAGCTATCGTTTTACCGTTAAACTCCCTTTTCGCAAAGCAACAATTGAATCTTATTTTACGTATTTAATATTGGTTTCTTCACACAATAGCCTTTTTTTTATTAGATTCCATGTTTTAAAATTGTCTTCTAGACTTTTTTCAACCCATTTTTTTTTAAATACTGATGATACAAAATGTTTCCTCATTCTATGCATTACTTTTTCCCAAATATCTTTTTAAACCACAATTTTCGTGCAGTTACGCTCTGAATGTGATTTTATTTCTAATACCTTTCAATATAAAAGCTTATGGGAGGAGTTCGAAAAAGGAGCCTTTCCAAACGCTTTGAATTTGAGCCGATTTCGTTGCTACTTTAGAAAATCGAAAGTTGGAAAATTGTTGCAGCCAAAGAGTGATCGAGTAACTTTCGGTTCGTCCATATTTATGGTTTGAAAGCAACAATGTTTTTTTGACCCAGTTGCCGATCGGCAACTGTAGGCGAATTCTTAATAAGTAGTATTACAAAAACTGAAACAAAATTTACATGGATTTTTTCGATTATCAAAGTAGTCAACTTCTATCAGACCGTGAAGCCAAATAAGTTGATGTCGATTTCCCAACAACAAAGTATTTTGTATTTCTACGGCTACAGCTATCAAAATTTATATGTTGTATGTGTTTTGTAAACTAAAACAGATAACAAACTGCGGCGGTTTGCGACCCATATTTCCCGTTTTGAAAATCTCATTTGCAGTCGCATTTACAACTGTTTGTTTCATTTTCATTTAAAATACAAATTAATATTTCAATACCTTTGCATAAAATATGGCATCCCACTTACTTACATTTATAAATTTCAATTCATATTCACATCCTCTTAGCAGTTAACTGCACAAATCGGCATTACAAGAAATGTATACATTTTAAATATGGCATGCGTGGATTAAAATCTGTAGATGTGGCCTCGTTGTATGAAAAATTTGGAACGCTTGAATCGACACTATATTTTTTATTTGAAATGCACATACAACTATCTTCTTTTTGTTCCTAATTAGTGCTATAACCGCTTAGGCGGGTTTGACAGATTCAAAGACAGCAGGCCAGCCGTTCCTTTGCCTTGCTAACGGTAATATGCTATTTCTAGCCATCTTATATGAATTCGCCTTGACGAATTTGTTTATTGGGCATTCGACATCCAATGATATAAATTTGCCTTGGAATTCGCTTTGTCCAAAGATATGAAAAATTTAGTCACCATAACAACGAAAGAACTGTTTTCTTAAAAATGTAAACAAAATACTTTAATTTGACAATCCATACGCTCCTCGGCAGGCAAACCTCAGATTTCTGCCATGAAAAAACTTCTCACAAAAATCATTTTCCGTTCGGAATCGGCGTAAAACTTTAAGTCCCTCAATTTGGAGAAGTTCGGCCAAACATCGAGCTCTGTGATGTAAACGCCAAATTATTATTATTATTATTAAAAATAGTTTTAAGTAAAACTTCCTATTGTATGACACCCATGTACAGTGGGCAAAAAAGTTTTAGTCATCCCATTCATAAACTCAGTATGTACTACGTATTTCTATTTTAATATATTATTTAAACTTCAAACTCTATATAAGCATTCGTAAAATAAAGAACAAACCAATAGAACTCTAATTTAATATTCGACTGGCAGCTTGAGACTTATTAATAAAATTAAGAAAAACATGCAAAAAAAAAGTCGAAAACCCGAAACTCGAAATTCAATTTAGGTTTTGCAAGCATACTTTTTTTAAAAATGGTAAAATTATTGACAAAACCACAACAGAACCAGCGAATAACGGATTTTTGGTACTATGTAATGATTTTTGGGGTGCCTTGGAATTTTCGAGTTATAGTTTTTTTGTTTACTCAGCGAGACCCTTGGCATATGACAATGATTCTGTTTTTTTACACAGAATAGGCGATAAATTCCTTTTTGATACACTGTAGACATATTTCGGTATATACTATGCTATTAATATTCGTCAGCGGTAACTGGTGCCATTAACACTGGTTTAGCTATTTTATATTGTCGAGTTAATTAGAGACAGAAGATACCGATGACTTTGATGGATGAATGCAATTTATATTATTGCGTTCAAATTTTAATTTATTGGAATGAAATTAACACTTAAGTGATATTAGAAAAAAAAAAACACACGTTTGCACACATGACGTGTAATAAGATTAAAGGATTTCCTTTTAAAATTATGAGTCAAGATTATTTATAAATATGATAACTTACAGTCATGCTGATGACAAATAAAGATGCATATATGAAATGTTAAATGTTAAATATAACTAGGTAATATTTGACTCACTTTGGAGAACGACCGAAAATTAGGCTTTGAATAATGTTGCATATTTTATTTACACATATCATGAATTATTTTATTACCAGAAATTCATTTATTTATCAATATATTAGGTACATTATCTAATATCAAACTGTTAATTCAGGCTGAAAGTATGCATAATAAAAATATAACAGTTTTGATGTCTTTGTAGTGCGTTATTTATGTATGCGATTACAAAATGGTTGGTGCCCATCATTATGGCGCCGGTACGTAAATTCTTAACCGAATAGGGCCATCTTCACGAACGCCACCAATGGCACTTATAAAGAATAACAGTAGAATTTTTCACTGCCATCAGTCATAGGGCGAACAACAAAAATATCGCAAGAGCGGCTCCTTTTCAGCTCTCATCGCGCAATTTTATATTCTATTTATCCATGCTGTTGCGGTCCCGTTTTGGGTGGACTCTCCCATTGGAGACTTGGGCGCTGATTGGCTACGCACACCGATCAACAGCCTTGCCAACACTTTGGTTTTTTTTCGGGTATTTTGTGGGTATTCCAAAAATGTCGCAGTTGGAAAGAAAGGAAAAAAGGGTCAGTAATGAAATATTTCTTAATTTACGGTACAATTTCTACACATATATAACTAATTATAGGGGAACCTCAAGAATGAAGGAATACAAGCTTGCGCCGTCCTGTGGCGAGTGAAATATCTCACAAAGAATATAGAGAAATGAAAAATGAGTAATTTCCAGCATTTCAGTGAGAAACGGGTTTTAATTTTGCTAAAGTATAAAAATATTATTTATAGCAGGGACCGTGCCGGTTATAAAATTTATTAAAAAAATTACTTTTTAATCCTTATTTGTTGAGTCTTATATTTAGTAATAATAGTAATTTCTTGAATTCCATATTTTGCTCAGAAAATAAAACTTCAATTGTGTGAAAAAACTGTAGTAATTGTGTTTTACTTGCTGATCAAAAAATAAAACTCAAAATTTAACGATTATTTTCAGAGCAAAATATAAAACCCAACATTTAACGATTAAACTTGGCTTTTTTTTCAAATAAAACTAAAAAACAACAAAATCAATGTCGCGTAAGGTACTCCTTGTTGCAAGGAGTATGTTGCTTTATTTCTTATACACGTAGCATTTCTTATTTCATGCATGATTTTTTGGGTTGAAATTTGAACAATAATCGTTACTTACGGCCCTTGATTTAAAGAGGGAGATTTAATGAATACATCTGCAAATACTAAAAGCAGTGGGTCTTCGCTGTTAGCCTACTTTTACTAGAGAACTGTCAATTTCGGCAAAACCAAAGTAGGGGCAACATTGACGGCGCCACCTTCCATATTCAATTCACTGTGGGGGAACCTCGAGCTACATATATGATGTAAAAGCCACATTACGAGTATTGTTATTGTTATCAGCTAAAATAATACCGTGAACCGTTAAAGTATTGATCCAGTATTTTTTTTTAAATTTTTTTGATTTTTTCACAGAGACATATGTGAAATACTATAGTTTCTTTTTTAATTTCAAATTTTGTAAGTAGAATATTTAGTAATAACTACTTTGAAAATATAATTTCATCTCCTATTCCTTTCTAACAAAAAAGTGCTAGTTTAAAGTAGATAAAAAAATTGTTGTCGTTTTTCGCTAACTACTGCTACATATGTATGTAACTATGTTCATAGCTATGTACATAGCCATAGATAAATAGTACACTGACGAGCAAAACCGGTATGGTATTTTTTTTTTTTTTTAATATTAAAAAGGTTTTCCATGAAAATTTTTTTCCATTAATTTTATATAAATATATATTTCATACCATAAGAAAACCCATATAAATTATTGTTTCAAACTTTAGACTTTTCATAAAAATTTCTAAATTTTTAGAAGCATGTTTAGATATTTTTTGGTATGCAGTATTATATATAGCCTATTTAATTTTAGTTAGCAATGTGCAAAATTGAAATAACTTGAAACTACCGTTGATATTTTATAATTTTTCGAAATTTTAGCTTTGAAATATTTTTTTATATATCGCCTATAGAAGAAAAAAAAATTTCACTTTTTAGTAAAAAAATGTATAATGCTGTCGGTATATGAAATTATTACGAATCAATTGGAATTTTTATAAAATACGCACATTCTATGAAAAAAATCGAAAATCTAAAAATCACAAAATAAGGCCCAGCCCTCATTAATAAAAAATGGTCTAAAAAATAAGACCAGATTTGCATAGCATATGGATTATACGAAATATGTTTTGAACGAATTTTTCCCAATGATTTTTTTACCCGAAAAAATTAAAATAACGAATATTTTCGGCCTCTGCTTGAAATATTAGTTTGCCTGATTTTTGTTATAGAACGAGGATGAATTATATTTGTACATGAAATTAACAAAAAACATGTAACATGAAAAACCCTGCTAATATTGTAAAAAGGTGGACATTCGACCAGTTTTGCTCATCACTATACATATGTAATAAATTGACAAAAATTCGGCGTCCTCCTAGAATCGAAGAGTTTTTAAATTAATCTGTAAAAATTATATTTATCCCATTCAAAATATTTCAGCGCTAGAAATTTTCGTTCATTATTTAAATTATTTATTCATTTTTTAATTGTTATCATTGGACAGATTTACATACCAGAAGCATCCTACATTCACCTACATATAAAGATAGATAATGGGTGGAATGTAGTTAATTCAAAGAACAACAATTTAATCAATTGAAATAACTCTTCGTTGTCAATCATCTCCAATACGTTATCATTCCTATTCTGGCTGTCAATTAAAATGGCAATCAAATACTCTTATCGGCTAATCAAGTTTATCGAATAGAAATTGGTGTTATTTTTGCCTTTCCGAAACCTAAAGTCATTAATAACGAATCGATGGTTAGGGTTAACATATTTTTCATGATACATAAACTAACTAAATCGATCTTTGCGCAAAAAATCACATGATATTCTAGTCACGAAGTTGTTCAAATTTATTCTTAGTACCAAGTATGCAGTAGGTTTGATTATTGTTCACGAACAGCCAATTATAATGATTTTTTTTGTGAAATTTTATTAACCTCCGTTTAATCTGTAATTTAAAATAAAACAAAAACCTAAAATTAATTAATAGGATGATGGATTTTTAATCACCCTAACACGAATTTTCGACACAACCAATTTCATTTACAAATTTACATAACAAATTTTAGTGAAAGGCTTGCAAAAAAAAAATAATAAAATTGTATTTAAAACAAATGCAAATTTTCCAATACGTACGCATAAATCTACGTATGTATATATGAACATATCTATGTATGTGTGTGTATTTGTGTAGATACTGATAGCTGTTAATGTGACTACGTAAACCCAACCAAACCCATTATGAGACGAAGGCCATAAATATTTTATTAAATCCGCTTTTGCGTCTAAATATTAGGGAATTTTTTTTTCAGAGACATAAAAGTACATAAACCAATATGCAAAACAAAAGTTAACACCTTGATGTTTCAATTAAAATTTTTTGTTTTTTTTTGTTTTTTGTGTCAAAACGTTTTAGCAACTGTGCTCTAAAATAATTGGCATTCGTCAGAAAATTAAGATTTGCAAGATTTGTGATTAATTATTTAATTGCGAAGCAGAGTAAGCAAATCAAAAGTTATTGAAAGTACAATAAAAGAAATTAAATTAAAACACATTGACAGCTCTGTAGAGTATAGCTTGACTTGAACTAAAAGTGATGGAGATCGAAGACTCTTGTATTATTTCCTCCGTTAACTAACTAGTTATGTAGGTATATGAATTATAATGAAAAATTAGGCGGGGTAGCAAACATTGACCCTTACTGTGAGGCCTTCTACTTATAATTAGTTACTTGTATCTATAATCTATATCTCTATAATATATATATAATAAATGATGTATGCGTATTGTGTTTTTTTAGAAACATGATTGAGTTGATGCCAGTTTGAAATTAACCTTTAGGTGAATGTGGCAAATTTATTCCATTTATTTGCTGTCTGATCCGAGTATGGTCGTGCCTGGAATATAAACAGTAAGTACTGGGCTCAGAGTGTCGTTATCTACATATGTCACATTAAAAAGGTATCGTATAAAGAGTCTAACGTTCGAAGTGACAATCAAATTATACGAGTAAGTAGAAAATTTCGAAACGAAGAGTTTAAGATAAACTTTGTACTCAGCCTTTGTAAACTAAATATCTTGGTCATAAAATCAATTTAAATTTAACAGAATATTTGGATTGAAAAGGAACCTTATAAAGGGTGTTTTTTAGACATGTGGGTTTCAAGAAGAAGTAAATGGCATATAATTTAATGTTATGGCCAAGAACTTAGATTTATTATAAAGATAAGGGTTTGCCGAGAGGTCCAATATCCGACAACTTTTTGCAGCAATTGGGGCCGTATGTCAGCAATAACGCGCCGAATATTTTCTTCAAAGGTGTCATCATCTCGACTTATCAGCGTAGACAAGCGACTTTACATAACCCCACAAAAAATAACTCATCGGTGTTCAATCGCACTAAAAATTTCCTTCAATAAATTTATTGTTTCGTTGGTTGTAGGGCATTTAGCGCCGCCTTGCAGGAACCTAAAGTCGTTCCCCATTGACATTATGGCCGGTTTGATTTGTGAAAAAATATAGACCAATGATTCCCTCTGCCCATAGAGCACACCAAACAGTGACTTTTTGAGCATGTCACAGCGTCTCAACAATGGCTTGTGGATTATCAACACTCCAAATGCGACAGTTTTGTTTATTAAAATACCCATTCAACGAAAAGTGAGCTTCATCGCTGAACAAAATTTTCTTGTGAAAATCGAGATCGGTGGCCTTCTCGTTGTTGGCCCTTCCTGCACGAGTTGGATCTTGTAAGCCCGAAAACCAAGATCCTTCCGCAAAATCTTCCATAAAGTCGATGGGCACAGCTCCACTTGTTACATTCGATCGCGGATGGGCTCAATCGGGTCTTCTTCGATACTCTGCTGCACAGCAGCAATGGCGTCTTCAATGAGCACTGTACGCCGTCTCTAAAGAAGGCGCATTATCTACTAGCCATGGTTGCTCGAATTATCGACTCTGCAACTGGGCGATTATATCGACCGAATATTAGACGCAGCGCGCGATGTGTCGCGGGAACCGAACTATTATTTTAGTAATAACTTTGCACGATTTGCAAACGTTGTTCCGGAGTAAGTCTGTTAATTATGAAATGGCAAACAAAACTGAGTAAAAAATAAAGTAACAGCTGTCAATAAAACCAACCCCGAAAAAGGCATTGTCACGTTGAAAACCAGACGTCTAAAAACACACCCTCTATTACAATTGTTTACACGAAAAAAATACTTCAGTAAAGAAAAGTTGTTTAGACTAATTTTAGGTCGCTGAAGACGAAACTGGCTTTCAACTATTTTTCGAAAGAAACGTTTTCCAGATACAGGTAAAAATCCTGTTCTTAAGGTATTTTTGCAGTCATTGCCAGAACGTTACAGAAAAGCGAACAAAACTAACCATCTATGGATACCGTTTTAAAGATACGTTCGGTCTTTTAGCGTTGATATATCTTCTGTGTGGGAAATCGGAATTGTACTTTTTGAGTTACGGCTGTTTAAATTTAGAAAAGTAAGGAAATTTTTCGAAACCTAATCATATTCAAATATAGTAGAAAATAATATTTAAAAATATTTTATGGAAAGTTAATTTTTTTACAAAACTGTTGAGCGTAAACTGTAAAAGTTATTACAAATTAAATAAAAGCGATCAAAAAAACCTTTCCACGCCGAGAAACGATCAAAACATCGCAGCACAACACAGAGGACGTGCTTTTTTTGAAATATCACTTTTTCCCGTCACATCTAGATTTTGAGATACAGGGTGCTGAAGATTTTTTTATGAGTTTTTCTCAACATAAAATTTCGAAAAAAATTATGCTTGATTTGATATCCAAAATGTTTACATTTGTGTAACTTCTGTTTTACTGTTAGAGCCAGTTTTATGTCAAAAAAGGCCTAACAAAGCGCAAAAGTTGCATACCTTTCAGAGATAGCTTTGGCTAGAGAAATTTTAAAGTTACTTTTACGAAGAAAAAAGTAGCAGTGTTCATATTTGAATCCTCTAATTTTTGTGTAACTATCAGCTGTTTTCTTGACACCACAAAACAAGCGCCGAATTAAACAGTGAATCGCAGGCTTTCCGAAAAATCTTTATGAAAATAAACAGAATGCTATCCGGACAAGAACGGACATTTTATATAAGTCAGAACTTTATAGTTAGACATAATTATTTATATCATAAAACTAGCTGAAACAGACTTTTCGATAAATAAAATAAACTTTGAAATATTTTTAATTATATTTTCTACAAAGGAATGAATAAAAATTAAAAACTTTCGAAGAAGTTCGAAAATGTTCTTATTTTTTGCTTTAAACTTCTGTTACTCAAAAAGGACTATTCCGCTTTACACAAAAATAGGGCGAAAGAAGCTTTAAAACGGTGCCTATAGGCAGTTATTTTTATTTATATTCTGGAGTTTTTTGGCAATAACTGTAAAATTACCTAGAAAACAGTTATTTTTTTTATATATCAAAGGTCGTTTTAGGAAAAATAAATTAAGCCCATTTTCATCTTTAGCGGCGACCTAAAATTAATTTATAAGACACTATTTAACATGGTACCACCTATGAACGAAATATTTGCAAACAAAGGTTATGACCAAATTCACGGAAATTGATTGGGGAACTTTAATACATACACCGCCGATAAACCACAGAAAATTACAAAAAATACAATACATAATAATGACCAATATGTACTCGATTAAAATTGATTTTCAACGCAATGGCCATTGCTGTCTGTTTTCGTTATGTAATAAAGTAAACACTTCTTTTACCAATACATTGAATTATTTTCTTAAACCCAAAATATTAGCAAAATTCAAAGATGCACATATATTTCACGCACATTTCTTCACGGACAGATGGTAGATTAGTCTGATTAATTGCTGATTTCCGATCTTGAAGCAAAGTAAAACCTTAGAGAATGTAGGACAGTCAGTCTGATTGTGTTTCAACTTCACAACAAAATGGTCAGAAAATCAAACAATTCACTTTAGTACACAACTTGCATATGCTAAGGAGTTATTTAACTACAATGAAATACCCATTCGTTATCTATATCTATATCTATCCATTAAGTTCGCCTAAGGGTTAATTGATTTGTTGACCCCAACATTCAGCTAACGCGAATTGTGTCGATACATTCGTAGATATGAACAGATGAACAGTGGTGGGAAAAGAAATGTAGTCTAGCAGACGGTCGCGTGCTTTGCTAACAACCTTGCCATTTTTATAACATTAAAACAATACAATAATGTGTGTGCGTCCACGTGAAAAGGGCCCACTTCGGCGGTATTGGAGTTATGCATATAGGCGTCTTCCTGGTTGATTTCCGAACATTTTGAGACAAATTAGACCATCCTAACTGAAGAATTGAGGGAAATATGTATAGAACTTTGAAGGTGAATATCCGTAAAATGACTAATTGAGAAAAATCAATTTGAAGTTGAAAGTTGTCCCTTGTGGGGCCTTTTCTTTTTTTTCAAAAAATAAAATTAATTACTTCTATTATACCTAGGAAGCTAAATTTAGTGTCATTCGACGCGTAAATGTATATAGTTTCATAATAAACCATAATAAAAAATTAAGAAATTCGATCCATGTATCGAAAAGTCTATATATCTCGGAAATTAGATGCATTTTCACGTGGACGCACACATATAATACATATTTCAAATGGAAAGTCATTATCAGTGTTGAATAGTTTTTTACTTAACGGATTCGTATCTTTTTATATGAAGAATATAAAATGATAGCCGCGGGTTCGAAAGAAGCATAAAAAAACATATATAGCTTATTTTAATAGCATTCACTCCTCAGAAGGCAACGACAAACCACTGAGAACATTTCTGTCATGAAAACACTGCTCACAAAAATAATTTGCCGATCTTACAGGTTTCTCAATTTATGGTGTAACATCAAGATGCGCACCACAAATTTCTAACGAATTTTGAAAATAATCTATATTATTCGTATTTTGTCACTCGTTTTATCTTACTCTCCATAATTAATTTCGTCACCTGCAAACACTTCTCAAAAGTTCCCGCATTTTATCCCACATCTTCTGATAAGACCATAAGTAGGTTCTCTTCCGCTTGTTTTTTGCAATATGTACTTGGGTCTGATTTTGGACACTAAGCTCTCCTGGAGCCAAATATTGAGGAAAGAGAGAAAATGCATAGGTTGCTGTTGCTGTTCGGAAAAGATGGGTGCTCTCTACCAAGGTAAATCACTGCCTTTATGAAACAATGTCGATAATATTTTATAGGGCGATTGTCTGGTGGAACTCACTGGATAAGGTATCAAAAGTTAAGCAGTTAGAACCGCACTCATTGAAATCAGTGGAGTGCTTCGGACCACACCCACTCTTGCACTTAACGTTATTCTAAATGTGATTCCTGCGGGCATTGCCAGCAAGGTTGTTGGAGCTCGTGCTGCAACCCGGTTAAAGAGCAATGGATACAACTTCAATTCGGTCTTTGGGCATTCTAAAATTTTCGATAGCTTCGAGCTTTTTCCTTCAAGAAACAGATAGGTAGCAACCTGTCGGTTCTGGCTCCATATGGATACATCCTCAATCACACACACAACACACCCCCACAAAGAGACTAATGGGTGGAGGGTCGCTTTTGGGGCTAGAGGCCGGTGAACTTCTTCGTGGACGGGTCGAAGTTGAACGGAAAATTAAAGTGAGTGCCTTCTGCAAGGAGATCTCCCTCAGCCAGAAATTTAGGCTTCCAAAGTACTGCTATTTTTTTCAGGCGGAGGTAGCCACAATCAAGGAGGTAGCCGACTGGCTATTCACCAATGTTATACCCTTTAGACGGGCAAATATCTATTACGACAGCCACGCGACTATCAGGGCCTTAGGGTTTCTAATGGTCAGGTCAAAACTAGTCAGAGAGTGCCTGACTCTCTCTCATCCGCCTCTGAATACTTCGATATTGGACCGGGCCATAGCGTCGGCAGGGCACCCTTGAAAGCATTACTCCAAGCAGGGACAGGGTGGGAGCTCATGTGGTCGCTTACGAACTTCTATTGAACATATAAGCTCTATGTCGGCTCAGCGATCGCTAGGCAATTATCATGGCATTCAAGGACCCTTTAGACGGTCGTGGACCATATCCATTCGAAGGAGTTCCGGTCACCAAAAAAGCGACAACTCTCGATCGTTGTAGGAGTTCTGACTGAACATTGTCCGATAGGTATTCA
This sequence comes from Anomoia purmunda, assembly GCA_951828415.1. Taxonomy (NCBI): domain Eukaryota; kingdom Metazoa; phylum Arthropoda; class Insecta; order Diptera; family Tephritidae; genus Anomoia; species Anomoia purmunda. The sequence goes on from OX639995.1 coordinate 44,292,207, forward strand.
TGCGATTAAGCTGAATGTAGTCTCTGACCCTTTTTGCCGCTGCTGTCTGAAGGATGATGAGGTGGAATCAAATTTTAAGTATCTACTCAGGTGCCCTGCCTTTGCGACTCAGGTTTAGGTGTCCAGGCTACTACTTCATTAACACCCCAGGAGAGCCCTCAGAGTTGGAAACTACCAGCTTGTGGGACTTCATTTTGGATACCCAGCCATTCCCCAATCAGCCTTATTGATAACTTGATAACCTTAAGCTTTCCAAGGACTTAACAATTTCATCCTTTATTTACACCGAACGATTATTTTAAATAGTCGGTTTGTTGTTCCCAATAACGACATAAAAGCCAAATAAAAAAAAAAAAATTTAATACTACGCTTACTGCGATTGACACAATTGGGCTTTGAAAAATGTGACAGTTATTCAGGTATATGTCTACATGGAAAACTTTTGATTTTGACAGCATTAATTTGTTCGCGGATTTGAAGAAATGAAATGGTTAAACAAAAAAATTGCAGAATTGCCCATAAACGCTGATATTTGAAACAATCGACTAATTAATGTGCCATACAAACAAATCACAGTTTAAGCAATAAAAGAAAAGTAAAAAAATGTTAAATAAATTTATGTACCCTTGTTTGCAAATTTTGCATAATATAATGCAGTCACACGCGAAATAATAAAGAGATATACTTAATTCAAAATGTTAAGTTTTTGTGGGAAAAAGTTCACACATTTGATTTTTTACAAAAAAAAAAAAAACAAAAAAAAGTACCGGATGGCATGCAACGTCGTTATTTTTGAGAAAATTTAAATTCTACTTGACTGAACGCATTTGCCTCACCAAGTTGATCAAATATTTTAATAAAATGTTAAGCAAGTATATTTAAGATAAAAAGCCTCGTAGCAAGGCGAATTTATTGAAGGTGATGGCATAAGAGCAGCTGATTTGATTTTTTTTTATTCACCTACATGTATTTTGTTTTTGCTTTTGCGTATGGGCTCTCAAAAGCCGTAAAAGCAAAAACAAAATGTATTTAAATTTTGACAACTCTTACGTAGAAATAAAAACAAAATACATAGGAATTTTGTAGTTGTATTTATAACACCACCTTGTATGGATTCGCCTTGCCCCGTAGCCTCGTGCAAAACGTGCGATGAAAATAGAAAAGGTTCTCTCTAGTGGGAAATCGTTGAAGAATTTATTGGATTTTTAGTTTTCTTTTTTAGGAATCAATCGCATACCATTACCCATTCAATGATTGGGTGTTGGCGAAATATACACTACATCGTGGCTTTTCGAAACAAAATTATTTTCAGCGATGAGGCTAATTTTCATTTGTAAACCAATAACCAAAGAGAAATAGTTAAACTATCACTTCAACAACCTAACAATGAGTGACATCTTGGTGCATATTTTGCGCTGATGTGCAGATATTGAAAAAATAGCCGCACTAACGTGAAAACCAATCGCGCATTTGAAATCGTTAAATTTCATATTCTTTACACAATTTTTCTTATGTATTCTTTTTTTTTTTTAGCTGAATTTCAATTGGTAATTTAATGCCCAACTCAGTTCAAGGACGAAACTGTGGGAATGGCCTCATCTTTTGCGATTTCAGTCAATTCGATTAAATTACCGATTATTACAGCCTGACGGCTCACCCGCTTTGCTCTCGCAGCACTTTTTTCTCTAGCATTTCTTTATTGGGGCGATTTCGAATTGGTGCTCGAGCCGATTCTGTAGGCGATAATTCAACCAAAAGATTTGGTATTTATCGAAACTGTATGAGTGGGTACATTAGGGCCGGCGAATTTTTCATACAGATTTTTTAACTAAAAATCGGGTTATTCGGATAATATAATAGCTTCTATATAATATTTCTAAAGGGTGGTTAAATTTTAAGGGCCGATGTTGATTTTGAATAAAACACAAACTATTTTGGAAATTATTGTAATTTCTTTTTATTATGATAATATGGTGTGGTTCAATTATGTATGGAACAAAATATCGGCCAAATGTCCGCCGCGACCTCGGCGGCGCACCTCCATCCGATGGTCCAAATTTTCGATGACGCTGAGGCTTAATTGAGGTTCTATGTATGCCGTTGATGTGCCGAATTATCTCATCCTTTTTTGCTCGATTGTGTATCTTTCCATGTTCAAATTGAATTAGTCTGAAATTGAGAAATGTCAAGTGAAATGCAGAAAAAAACTTGACGTTTAGGTGTGGTTCACATTCAACATCGGCCCTTAAAATTTAGCCACCCTTTATTTCCAGTTATCAGAAATTAATTAAATGCAATATAGGGTAAAGAAATAATAGGGCAGGAAAAATTTGTAAACAAACAGCTGTCAACGAAATCACGATGAGAATTGAGATAGGCGTGTAAACAGTGACAATTTAATATTGAAATTGAGTGCCGAAATAGCACAACTTCGGGCTCGTAGAAACGACACATTATTTTATGCGTTCACTAGCAGTATGTCCGCTTATTTATAGTAGTAGAATAGCACACATCGAAAAATTATTTACGAAAGTGTTTGTTGGTTATTATTATTGTTTATCATTTCGTTGATTTTGTTTTTGTTTTGTGGATATCTGAATAGGTATATGAATATTAACCTGCTCTTCGTAAATTCGGATATCGGGATAATTGTAGCAACGAGTATTAACCGTATACTTTTCGGATTATATCAGTGTCAATGAGGATATTCCCAGCTAAGGCATATTAAACAGATAACAGAAACAGGGATTTTTTCATTTGAAAGCTGTCCATGATCTGTCAAACGACAAAGGCACATGAAATTGTCTTCTTCTTCATTCGCTTTTCGCTCATTACATGTGTCACAATCAACAAAAAAATACACGCCAGGGCTGCATTTTTTTTAAATACCTGACTTGGTTTCAGCCCTAGAGTACATACCTATGCACATATATATGTATGTATATTGTTGCTGGCGAATGGCAAATTTTTTCAAAATCTATGTACATATGTTAAATTTGATAAAATTACCTTCCCCTCCACGAAAAATAGAGTGGTTACTGCCACGGGCTTGCCACAATAGACACACTGTCGGTTGGAATTCTAAAAAAAAGACGGGCGGTTGAGAAATGGGGCACTAATGCTTTAAGGAAATGAACTATAATCGGCAATATTTCACTTGAGAAGGGAAGGCATAAATCTTTCGAGAAGTTTAGAATCATTAGACTAATTTGTTGGTCATATAAATTTTGCTAAAAAATAAATACAAAAGCAAATGAGCAGATAATTTACATACATACAGGGTGGCTGAAGAAAAGCGCTACCAAAAATAATTAAAAAACAACAGCTTAGTAACTTCAAACTAGGTTTTAGATTGTGCGCCGCTTTGACGCATTGGAGTCTGTAGTATCTGGCCAAATAAAGGCAGCACTCCTCCTTGTAGGTGGACCATCATGGGGCTCGTGAATAGTTTTGTCGAGTGGGGCATGTCAAAAGAGAATTCCTGTTATCTCTGTCTGAAGAAGTTTACATATTAAAACCAACCAGTTTGCAGTAGGCAATTTCCGCTTCAATCCTACAGACAGTGATGAATAACCTTTTGATTTGATGTCGCACTTGCATCACCGAACGTGGAGGGCATTTAAATTCAATTATTTTTAAAACCAAGTACAAAAAAAATCAAATAAAAAATAATTCTTACTCAAATAAATAAATAAAAAATAAAACTAAAAATTTATTTGACTTTCTTAATGAAGCAATATTAATCGGCCACCCTATATATACATATAAACATATATACGATATATTAATCTCTACAAACCGCCTGACGTTGACCTTTCCAGTGCGTGTCAATTGTTTTGCCGCAACGTGAAGTGTTAAATACCTGCGATTTATACTATAGCTCTTTTTTCTTTAGTAGCATTTGCTTTAGATAAAAGCCTACCTACCCTGTGGGGAAAAACAGACAACCTAAAAATTTAATTAATTTAAAAAATAGTTGGAAGGCAAGTGCTTTGAAACAAATGCATATTAAATTAATTATGTTGATTTAACTTGCACCAAGTATATATGTAATATTATAATTTTTTTGTGGTTAATTATAATTTCAATAGATTATACTTGTATGTTTACAAAAATGTAACTAACTTTTTGAATTTTTTTTGTAGATAAATACCAGCTATTTTAGTTCCTAGTTTAATTCCTATCTTTCTGAAAGGACTCAAAGAACCAAGGCAAATGGATGCATATCAGGCTTTCAAAATGTAGAGATAGGGGTACCACAAGGATCAATCCTAGGTGCTTTGCTCTTTATTATTTACATATGTAAATGATATCGGAAGTGTATTAAAATACTGTAAGATTGTAATGTATGCTAATGATACTCTGATATATGCAGAAGGAAAAACTGAAACTGAATGCGAAAGAAAGTTAATGTATGACATTCATCATTTAACTCTATGGCTTAAGGGTAATAAACTAAAGCTAAATGAACAGAAAACGAAGATTATGGAAATAAATATGAGTAGTGAAATTGAATTAAAAATAAATAACATTGTTATTGAGAAGGTGGACAAAATAAAATATTTAGGTATTATAAAAGACAAAAATATGAAATTCGATGAACATATTCAATATATATGTAACAAAATTGGAAAAAAGATTGGTTTCTTCAAAAGAATACGTAGTAAAGTCGATACAATGACCGCAATAAATATTTATAATGTAATCATAAAACCACATTTTGAATACTGTTCCACCGTCCTATATACATACATGTTGTAATCAGAGGCAAATGAATAGACCACAAAGGAATGAGATGTATATTAAAATGTAGTATCTACACCCCGGTTAAAATTATGCATGAGATGTTGAAGTGGCTAAATATTTCCGAAAGGCTTCAACTCAATACGTTATTTATTGATGGTATTTAAAATCAGGAACAATGATGCCCCGTCATATCTAACAGATAAAGTTGAATATGTAAAGGATGTTCAAAAGTATGAACTCAGAAACCTAAACGATTTTAGAATAAAATACCAGAGTACCAGAGCAGCACAGAACTCGCTTTTCTATCAGGGATTTCAAATATTTAACTCCTTGCCACAATGTATAAAAAATGATCACAATATGAAAAGATTTAAAATAAATTGTATAGAATATATTAAAAACATCTAATGAGCCGAAACACTATCCAAACAGTATTGTATAAAATAAAAAAATTTAATTTTTAACTTTGTAATGGAATTAAGATTTAAATGTAATGTAAAGTATTATGAAAATACTAATAAATTTAACTTACTTACTTACTTACTTACTATTTCTTTTTGATTTAAAACGTGCAAAATTATAGCTGTTCGAAATGAAACTGTTTTTTTGTTTTTGAATTTTGATTTTGAAGGTATTTTTTGTAAAATTGTTGCCATAACATAAATTAGTTTATTATTTTATTATTTTTGGCCTCATATATTAGAAACAAGTTTAATTTTATTAAGCTCGATACCGCTTTGAAAGATCGTTATTTTCGCATATTATTCCTTAATAAAAACCTGGACTCGAGCTCAATAAAATTGCAATTGTCGAAACAGGGGTGTAATTATTTTTAATTTGTATACTGAATTGAAATTAAAATGTATTTTGGTTTAAACGAAAAATAAAAATTTTATTATTACTCGTACTCTAATAATTTTAAAATAATTGGAAACGGACAGGTTTAAAAGAAGTTGGTAATTAAACTAGTTTTAAAACTGAAAAAATAGAAGTCAAATAAATAGTTGGAAATAAAAACATTTTACTGCGGCTGGGAAAAAGATAATTTTGATGTTCTTTCTGTTAAACATATTTAAAATAATTTGGAATCAAATGCAGAATGAGATATGTAACTGACTTGCTTCCAGGACACAGTCATGTTAATAAAGACAGTTACAAGAAAAAGAAATAAATTCAACCACTTCTAGTTGGTACAAGTTTTTTAAATTGCTTTGAAAGCAATTCTATTTCCGACAGGGTATGTATACACGCGTGTATGTATGTATTTATGTAGCAACATAAATAATCAGCAGCTGTCTGGCGATATCTTAATACTTCACCTAATAAAACACTTCATGTGCCATAGAATAAAATCTCTTATGTCCGGTTCTTCACTGGCGTGAATTTTAGCAACATTTTTTTTTGTGATGATTCACGAAATGGTTAAGTATTTAGCATATCACCACATTAGATACAAATAATTGTTAGTGCTTTAAAAGAAAATATAATTGGACGTACAGTAATAGTATTCGTTTTTGAATAATTTAGTCGGTTGCAATGAAGAAACTTTGGACCTAGGACGTGATAGCTTTTAATAATTTTTTTTTCAAAATTTGCATATTGCTTGGCTACCACCACTGCGACTACATAATTACAGTTATCACATAATTCTACATAAAGTTATTACTAATGTATATTTGTATTTTATTGCATTTAAAACTATATGACTTTCAATATTTTTGTATTTTAATTTAACCAAATCAAACCCAAGAACTAACCTATCCTATTTATTGTAATTTTTTTCTTTCCTACTATAATTTCGTGTCGTTATTCAAATTAAAAACAAATCACAATCAAGCTAAATAAGCACAACAACAACAATGATCAATCTTAGGTGGATTTAGCTTTATCGAATGCTCTTTGTTTTTATGTGAAGTATGAGGGTCGTCAAAAGTAAAGTCGGAGTGTGAATGCTCTCCCACCCTAGGATTATTCAATATCGTGAAAAACCTTACACCAACCAATGTTTTTTTTTTTAGCAGAAAAATATTTAGAGCTTGTTCATTTTAACTGGGAGAAGAAATCTTTCGAGGAAGCCTTGAAAATTTATATGTTACTCTGCTGCTCTTCACTAGAATAATATTCAATTATTTATTTTACCATTTTTTATTATTAACTATCCATTTTTTTATTAACGTCCCATTTTTCATTTTTGAGGTGCTTGGGGGACACATAAAAAATATTTAATATTAAAAAAATTAAAAATAAACAGTTTAAAATTTATGATTGGTTCAAGAGAAACAGAGTTTGCCGATTGAAAAAAAATAGATTTTGAAGCATTTTATACCATTTCTACCAAAAATTATTTGTTTCCCAAATAAAATGCATGTGGAAACTTTAGGCGCCTTGAGCGAACTCCAAATATTTTTTATTAAGAAAATTGGGGTGTTTTTCCAACATAGAACAATCCAAGGGCTGTGAGCATTCAAATTCCGAATGTTGCGTTCTTTTGGAACACCCTAATATGCGTACGTATGAACGGTATTGATAATTTGTTTTTGCTGACAGTGTTGGAAATTTCAAAAATCAAAGCAAATTTTAGTCACTTGAAACTTGCACATTGCCATATAAATTAAAATTGCATACTTTGCATTAAAAACAATCCGATATAAAAAGTTGAAAGTTTGTATGACAAAAGTTTTTTTTAATTTATACAGTTTTTATACATTTTCTGATAATATTGAATAATTTTTTATATGGCTTATGTGATAGAATCAACTAAATATTTTTTTAATGCAAATAAATAAACATAAGTGACCCACGGTATTTTTTTGAATTTTGTTGCTTATGTTAGCCCCAAAAAATTTTGAAAAAAATGTGACACCGACAGCAAAAAAAAAAAATCGAAATTAAACGAAAATTTTCAGCTAATTGAAACTTGGGTTTTCTCATACTAAAATTTATAGGGCAATATGCCCAAAAATATGCTTAGAATTTTTATATGAATTCAAATTAAAAAGTTTAAAAATTTTATGAAAATTTGTTAAATTTTCCTACTTTTTCTACAAATTTTGAAATGCGGATTTGTACGGTGATAGATATATAATGAGCTACTTTTTTGTAAGAAATTAATCAGCATTAAACAAACAAACAAAAATTAGCCAAAAAAAAATGTATAAAAAAAAATATCGTACCCCGATTTGATTGCCCGGCCCTGTATGTAAAAATGTCCATTAATTTAGACCCCACCATTTTTGTAACTACTCTTGGACTTGAATTTAGTGACGTTGATAGAATGCTATAAGCGTTTGAAGAATGCCGAGAAACGATAGCAAATAACTCTTAATAACAGAAAAAATAGTTCTCTGATATAACAGTTATCAGGTAACGTAAGAAATAAACGTCAGGATATAACAGTTATATAATAAATAAATGTTGAAAAATAACCCTTATTGGTTAAAGAAAAAATTTTTCCACTGAATAACAGTTATTAGGCAACGGAAGGAAGAAATGTTGGAACACCTCTCTTATTGCTCGCGGAAAAAATCTTTGCGCAAAATAACAGTTATCAGGCAACGTGAGAAATAAATATTAAAAAATAACCCTTACTGATAAAAAATAATAGTTATCATTTAGTAACCGTTATGGAGCAACGTTTTATCGATAAAACCTATAATTGTTATGCTCTGGTTCTTATATACAGACCAGAGACCATGCCCATTTTGAAAATAGAAATTAATTTTTGTTACCAATATATTGAGCTAAAGACTTTCAAAACGGGAATAGATATCCAACGAAGTACAAAGGCACATCTACCTTAAGATCTTAATATATTTATAGCATACTTGCATAATAACTGCTCGATTTTGGTGTTCATCAAGCGTCCAATGATTGCTAGGCAGTTATGTAAGTCAGGTATAAATGAAAGCATTAATTAAGCGCGAAACAAGTAATAAAATCGATGCATCGCTTTAATTCCCAAACATCTGTGAATCACGTTCCAGCTGTGAATACTTAAAAAAAATTGAGTAAACATGACGTGAATGTAAATAAAAAAACTAATTCACATAAATTTACCTACTTCTAGTGGCCGTTGAGCCGTTGAACTTACTTTTGATAAGCGCTTATCTATTAACGCAAAGCGACAGTCGCTTAGCGCGCAACATATATGAAGGGGATGTAGCTCAGTGGTAGAGCGTTCGCTTTGCATGTGAAAGGCCCCGGGTTCAATCCCCGGCATCTCCAGTGGCTTAATTTTTTTAAATTTATTTTTTATTTTCATTTTTTGAAACAATTTATGATGTGTAGTCGTTTAACAAAAAAGTTGTAAGACCGACAGTCTGGGTAAGTCGATTTCAGTTATACCGGCAAGCAGCCAGTTTAACAAAAACAAAATACATGCATCACAAAAGTGGTGCAATTTCGAATTACAATATACAGAAGAGCCAGATAAAAATATTTTATAGTGTCTTATTGTCGGATTAGTCGTATCGCATTTGGGTATACTAACTACGAATTAATTATATAAACTAGTTTAGAATTGCAACGAATCAACTACATATAAAAAAACAACAAAATTATACCTAGGCTGATCGACACCGCACCTCAATTATTTGGGGTTTGAAAGCTTAAATTTTTATTTAAAAAAACTGCGGCATTTTAAAGACTAATCGGTATTTAAGACTTTATATGCCAAAACAATCGTAGGGTAGGTTAGCGCGGTTTTTTCTTACGTCTATAGAACGGACTGTAGTTTGAGTAACTGTAATGTGGTATTCTCAGTGTTTAAATTTATTCCAAGAGTTAGATCTCTTAGCTGGGTTGAATTTTTATCTATGTACACTTCCTTCTGAGGGTCGACCAACATCGAGCCTTTGGTTTCCTGTTTGGCGTATGAAATGGTAAAAAATAATTTTTTTTTTTTAATTTACAGCATTCTAAAATTTACAGCACACCACTAATTCTTCAAAAATTGCCACTCTATGGAAGGAGGGTGCGGTGTCAGTCCGTTTGCTTTAATTACCCAAAACCTGTTTAATAAAGCCATATACAACAAATTTTGATGAAGTGAAAAAAAACAAGTTTTGGAGATGAACGAACCTACTAGGCATGGTCTTTTTTAAGTGCCGAAGGTTCCGTGATTACTTCCGTACAATCCCGGGAATTTCGGTATTTTCGATCCTTTTTTTTTAATATTTCTGGTATGTTTTGTATTCCATTTAATTGTAGAATAAAAATAAGTTAGCTCGAAGTTGCTACAAATAACCGTTGTTTTACAATTTTTTTGTGAACGGTCTAGCCCATTTTTTTACGCAAAAATCTAGGTTCGCAATTGTTATGTAAATGTGAGTAAATTTTATCGAATTTTTTTTGTTGAGTTTTGAACTAATTTAAAATTTTAGATTTTATGGTTTTTGTTGAAGAAGGAAGCATAGTTTTGTAATAAAAATAATAAATATTATTTAACTGAGACACTGCTAAAATTTGTATAGATACAATTTTTCGGGTGTCCAATTTTGAGTGTGACTTACTTGATTTTCATTTTGACATAATTTTAAATAAATAACATTTTTTGGTAAGAGAGATTTTTAGATAAAGCAATTTTTTCGAGTTAGGTCGTTATAAGATAATAAATTTCTTAATCCCGGGGCTTGTGTTGGAATTCAAATATTGTAACAACGAGATCCCGAAAATCCCGGGGAAATAAAAAAAATGACCAAAATCTCACTTCCGTTGGAATTTAATTATCGCTGGAATAATTTTATAGGTAAAAGAAAAACTTTTTATTTAGTGTTTAACCGAAAACTTCTTAAGTGGGACCTCAACAGCCTGAGTGAGAGTATACTAATGCTGTGCTCTCACACTAAATAAAAATGTTCCCCACTTCCCAGCTAATCTTGGTGAGCCTTGGTACATGGTTTTTCTGATCTAGTACACCTACATACAGTGGCGAGCAAAACTGATCGAATCATGACTTTTTTACAATATTAGCAAGCTTTTTCGTGATATTTTTTTTTGTTAATTTTATATAAAAATATAGCTCATACTATAACAAAAAAACCATGTAAATTAATGTGTCAAACTTTATACAAAATTTATGAACAGATTTTCATCAGCCTATTAAAATTGAATGCAAGAATGTTCATGTTTGAAGTGGCTCAAAACAGCCGTTGATTTAAAATTTTTTTTTTTATTTTTAATCTTGCAAATTTTGTTTTTAAAACGCATTCATTTTAGAAAAAATCTCGTGGATTTGTAATAATTGTAAATGCCGAGAGAATTCTGAACTTTCTACCAAATAAAATATGTATGTATGTATGTACTTGTATAGGCGGTATATGAACAAAAGTTAATAAGGCCCAAATTAAAAAAATATATAAAAAACCAACGCTAGTTTCTAACCACTTCAACCATGCACTTTGTTAAAAATTTAAACAGAGGTTAAAACTGTACAAAAAATGTCTAAAAATACTTCTAAAAAATTAAAAAATTTTGATCAAAACATTTTGTTTTTTTTATAAACTGTATATACTATTTAAAACATTAATTTGCATGGGCTTTGTTATAGTATGAACTATAGTTTTATATAAAATGTACGAACATTTTTATCATAAAAACCTCATTAATATTGTAAAAAAAAATCACCATTCGGCCGGTTTTGCTCGCTAGTGTACATACACACATGCATATTCAGTCATAGATTTGTAAGATTGTCTGCACATGCGTACACTTTGAACGCAATTTAAATTCAAAGTTTTACGATCATTTGTTGATTTTCCATGTGCGCATGTAGATTGTATATAAATACACTTTTTTACTTTTTGACTGTACTTAAGTATTTTTCGTACTTTTTTTACGTTCCAACTACCGTGCACAAAAAAAAAAAACAATAAACAAACCAACTACATAAAAGCAGAAATGTTTTGACAAATTTAATGTTTTGTTTTACCATTATTATCATCTACCAGTTATTGTTTGCTTGCGAAAATGTCAGCAAATTTTGGCATTGCAATGAATTTGAAATCACGACGGGTGCGAATATTTACTGGCATTTTTTTTTATTTACGAGCCGTATGTAAATATCTGGTATTTTGCTTTAAAGTTTCAACCATTTCGAATCGCTGAGTTTTTTCTTAAGAGTGGCATTTCCGCATAGCAAAAATTTGTCTCGCCTGCATTTGTGTGGAATATTAAATCTGTATGTGTATTTAAACGATGAGAAGATGTTGAGCTTTAACCGGGGGCTTTTCAGCATCAAAATGAAAATGTTGAAAAAATATGTCGCTTACCTTTTTTTTTGCGGTTAGGGCTCGATGTACAAGCGGCATTTTGGCTACGTTTTCGAATATGTTAATATAATTTTATTCAAATCCAGTTTTGACCGTTCGTTGACCTTTGGTTAGCGTTCTGAAAAAAGTCTCCATAGAACTCAAACTCATTGATTTTGTCACTAAACTAAATATTTACGAAGGAAATCGATTACTTTTTGTCGCTATTGAATAAACAAGGCAATTTGTAAGAAGAATTAGATTCTGTCCCACCTTTTTGGGTGAAATTCTACCAAATCCAAAGTCATATTCGCCCTCCTCATTGTTTTCAAAACTAAGAGAGCAATATTTTTCTCCGATTGATCTACAACCAGCTAAACATTTTAAAATGGAAGTGCCAGATAATCAAAAAGGATGTGGACGACGCGAAGGTTTGTTACAAGGAGCGCATAGAAAAGGATAAAAACGCAGAGCTTATATGTTGCTTTTGAAAAAAAACCAGCCTGCACGAATAGTTTGCATCAATAGCACAAATAAAATGTCAAATTTGGTTTCTTACATAATAAATAAAATAAATAAAACGATTCACTGCTTCGAAATTTTTCGTAAAAATATATCAAATTTCAATATGGGTACCCACAAGGTCGGTAAAAACACATATCGATTTTAAGGTCAGCGAACGGTTAACTATTTTTAAATAATCATTTAAGAAATATGAACCGGATCCCATTTACCTAAATTGCCGTCCTTTTGAATCTCAAAAACCTGTTGCCTCTTTTTTGTGTTTTTTTCTATTATTATTTAGAAACCGAAGATAATAGGCGCACTACAAGCAACGTTTTTTTTGGGAATATCCATAGATGGATGAATGGATGGCAAGAAAGTGCGAAAAAAGTCAAGCAAAAAATAGTTAATTTTAAACTTTGTTTTAAATTTGCCCGCCCTAAAATTTGCCGCCCTGGGCAATTGCCCCTGTTTCCCGTAATGGTAAATCCACAACTGAATATGAATAATGAAAAACTAGAATATGAGTGTCCAACGTAACACTGTTGAATATTTACATTACTTCTGATTTATTTGAAGAGTATTGCCACCTGTTTAAAAAATAAAACTCAGCTTAAATTATTTAATGCGTTAAAATTAATTATTACAATATGAATATCAATAGAAATGGTTTTGAAAAGGCTTTATTTATAAACAAGCCAGAGGGCTGCCACCTGTTTACAAAATTACATTCAAATAGAATTAAGGGGATTAGGAAATTAAAATTCGTATCGCCATATGCAGGTCAGGCGAAAGTGATTTAAAACAGCAATATTTTGAAAATGTTTTGAAAGCACGTTGCCACCTGTGTAAATAGTAATAAATGGTGATTAACAGAATAAGTTAAATGAAGTTTTGAAATATTTTTTGTAATATGGCTGTCATAAAAGAAGCTTACGAAAATTGAAAAATAGTTTTGCAGAGTGCTGCCACCTGTTTAAAAAGTTAAATACAAATCTATTAATATCTGAATCAAATATAGCAATATGGCTGCCGAATTGAAGAAGTGAATTAAAGTTTGGCCTAAAAAATATCTTACTAAATGGTTGCCACCTTTTGGAAAAGGGTAAATTCATTTAAATCATTAAGTTTAAGTATTACCGTATTGGTTTAAGAAAGCTTCATTTCAAGAGAGCGAATCATTATGTTAAATGAAACATCACTGCATGGAATTCAAATGAAATCACGAAACTTTTTTTTAATGGGAGTTGCCAGTTTCTTGAAATAATTAATTAAATTCAAGTAATAAGTTAACTTAGATTTTATAAGACTGTTGTTTACATTACATTTTTTTCGATAAGTCAACTGCATTGCTACTATAGTGGTGTCGAACGCGTTAAGTTTGTCATTGCAACCTCTATGCAAAACCTAAGGTTCAGTTTTTTTAGCGTGCCGTGATTATAAAAATACCATGATTTATTATTCTCAATGCTAATTTTTTATGAGGCACCTTAATGAATATACATATATTTATTTATTGCGCATATGAATGCACAAATATAGTTTCATGTGTACAAAGCTATTGATGTACTATGTATGTTGTACTGAAAAACCTATCGATTTGCTGAGCTGAATTTGCAAAACCGCAAGTGGAAAAATTAAATAATACAATTCGATTTGAAAACAGCATCTAATTTGATGGGTAAACATGAAATTCAAAGTGTGGATACGCATGCGCAAAAAATATTGGCATCGTCGTACTACTGTTTGTAGCCACCAGCCACCAGCCACCAGAGCAAGTCGTGTGTGGTTGCCGTGAGCAGTTGGCTGTGTAAATATTTGTTGTGGTATTTTAAAAGTGTGTTGAGGTGGGGAGGGATTGAATGATTAAATGTAATGTTTTTTGTTTTTTGTTTATCATAAATGGAATCCCCGCCGATTTATGCCTTTTGGCTTTATATTTTAATATGTATGTAGGTATATAAATTACCTATTTATTTTTAGCTTTTTTAGCTTCACAGTATAATTAGTGCAAGGTTAAGCTTCAAATCATACGCAAAGTTAAAGCTGCGCATTTACACCTGGGCATTCGTATGTATGTATGTAACTATATACAGGGTGTTAAAAAAAGAATGTAAAATATTTAAGAGGGCACTAGGTTTGAAACAAGAGAGGCTACTAGTTAACCGTTTTGGAAATATGGCAAGCTATATTTGTTTTTATCTTTTTTGATGAAACACTTTTTTAGCGGAAGGAGAGTGAATTTATTACATCGCTACTAACTACTAATACTACTAATTACTGAAACTTCTAATAACTACTACTACTAATTAGTAAAACTACTCCTACTACTAATTACTACTACCGTTTTTAATTATGCTACTACTGTTTACTAATTCAACTACTATTTTTACTAATGATACTAGTAATTATTACTACTGTTCCTAATTCTGCAACTACATTTTTACTAATTCTACTACTATTTTTACTAATGCTACTACTTATTGCTACTGCCATCTTTAGTAATTCTACTATCATTTGTACTACTATTTTTACTAATTTCCCTAATATTTTTACTAACGCTACTACTAATTACTATTACTATTCTTACTAGCTTCTACTACTATTTTTTTACTAATTTCTACTACTATTACTACGACTGCTACTGGTACTACTACAGTTTTTAATTATGCTACTACTTTTTTTACTAACTCTAATATTGTTTTTCCTAATGTTACTACTAATTATTACTACTGTGTTTAGTTATGCTACTACTTTTTTACTAATTGCACTACTATTTTTACTAATGCTACTACTAATTACTACTACCAAATCTTCAGTACTTCTACTAATTTTTTACTTATGTCGCTAATAATTGCTACTAATTTCTCTAATATTTTTACTAAGGCTACTACTAATTACTTATATTATTATTTTTACTATGTTTTAGCAATATTTTTACTAATTCTACCACCAATTACTATTATTATTTATATTAATCTCTACTACTTTTGTTTACTACTTCTACTACTAATTACTACTACTATTTTTACTAACTTCATAAAATTACTTCTTTGGTTAATGTCTATGGTGCTTGGTATATTATTGATGTCTAAGTATTTTTTAGATTCTCCATTTGGAAGTTATACTACTATCAAAATTATTGATGGAACTAGTGATATTATCGATACCACGTCACTATCGACAGTTAGCCAAAAACTATCGTCAATTATCGATGGTACCCACTATCGATTGTTTGCTACCACTGCGATTTTTGCGATTGGTTTCTACCAATCGTCTTAAAACTGTCGCTTTCTTGTCAATATTCCTTAAACTTATGCGGCTGGGTTCTCAATTCCATTTTACCTTTTAAATCAGAAATACAAATGTTTCTATGACAGTTATATTTGCAGCTTCATTTGTGAATTAATCAAAAATGCCAACCACTAGGAGGTTTAAGAATCACATGGTTTGAATATTTGAAGAACAAAAATCTCGTGCAACTTGAAGGGAGTGGACTTTGCGCATCTAATATGACTTAAACTTTTTTGCTTTCTTTGTTTGAGTTTCTATTTTGTAACTACAAATAAAGTAAAAAGGTGATTTGAAGTAAAAGTTCCAGAAACAAATAACTTGCCGAATCTGCAAAACCATTGGATTGCGAAACCATATTTATTAACCCTTCTCCTGAATTAAGGCCATTTTGTGACATTTTCGACTTAAAATTGTCGATAATTTCTAAACAAAAAATAACAATATAAAACAATTATATTACATTCTGCAAAAATTCGAATCTAAATTTACTTAAATTCGAATTAAAGAAGATGTATTGCAAGATAAATTATTTGAACATTTAAGTGTGCTACATTAAGGTGATCTGATGGCTCGCGGTAGGCGGCGTTTTTTATTTAATGGCGTTAATTAAATAAATGTATACCATTTAAATTTAAATAACTAAAATATATTATACTGTATATGTACCTAAGAACATTTCAATTCATATATTTATTAACGCACTCTCGATACTTTTCTGTCAAATATATGGCAGATCATTTCGGGGCCTGAATGTATTAAGCGTAAGCTTTTCTGACTTGCACAAAGGGGTTAAGACTTGTTTGCTTCTTTTGATTTGCATATTACCCTCTTAAAACTTATACATTTTTTAACACCCTGTATACGCGCATACATACATATACCGGCACATATCGACCTTAATGCAATTATGATTTTATTTCAAACATTTTCTAGCCTATCATTATGAATATTTGGTTTGCTTCTTACATATTTGCTTTTTATGGTTATTTTCAAACAGTTTTATTTTTATTTTTATTTAGTAATTTATCTTATTTATGTATTTTTGTTTTCATCTTGTTGTCCTACTAAATTTTATGAGTTTTCTGCTACGATATTTTTGCTATTATTTTTTATTTATTTTTATTTTTATTTTTATTTTTGTTAGGTTTGTTTACCTTTTCGCATCTACTCACATTTCAATTAAAAAATATATGTACATACCGATGATAAACGGCGAGTATTATTTGTGTTTGTTGAATGAAGGTCTAATTTGCTAAAGCAATTATCATTTGCCTTAAATTTTTATGACAATTACCATACATTAACATTGGCTTAAAGTTTATGCCGATTCTTCGCAAATACGTAATAGATTGTTCTATTTAAATAGGCACGCCTGACAGAATATTTTTTTCTTCATTACCTTCATTGTAAGCAATTTATTTAAAAGAGCCTTGACATTAAATAGTTTCCTTATGTACTTTATGAAAATATTTAGCTTAATTTTAAATATTAAATAAAAAAACTAGGTATATTTTCATTCCTTTTTTGCCGATTGTTTTTGTTAGTGCAATTTTTAAAATAAAAATAAAAACAATGTGAGCATAAAATGCGGTTAGCGCAAAATTGTGATGAACAATTTGTTAAAATGGCAAGGTAATTAATTCAATGTACCGCCTAGAAGTCGTTGAATTTGGAAATATTCCAATAAGTTTAGCAGCATTTTTTAAGTAATAAAATTACCATTAACACATGCCCATCATTAGCTAAAATCTTCAGTGTTGCTAGATAAATAAAATGATGCACATTACTGTTTTGCGGACTTTAGAGCCATTTTTAATAGCACGAAGAGAAGTTGATCCATAACGTAATGTCTAAATTTAAAATTTCCGTCCAAACTTTTTGGTCCATCTTAATTGAGAAGGTTCCCCCCCAAACAGTTCGAGATTAAACGAGCATAACAACAAAAGGGTCGTTAGCGCATTGTTTTCGTGCTTAGAAGCAGACAAAATATGTTGTTCTAGCGTTGCACGAAAAAAAATAAAATTTGGCAACACACAAATAACCCTAACGTCAGCTGGATGATTAAGTGAAGAATAGTTTTCGCCAATAGGTTGTACTCTGGTGCTTCGCCAGGTACTCAAAAAGCACTGCCCTAGCTCGACGTTTAAAAATCTTGTTCCACAAACTTCTCATCATGCCCGTATTTTTAGAAGGAACATAAATTTGGAATATGTCACACAAAAATAAGAAGGCTTTGGTAACCTTCGAGAAAACTACTACACGCATGATCTATGGCCCCCTTTGCGAGGGGACAGATGCCGAATAAGATGGTATGAACTCCGTAATAGCATGGACATATTCCAACACATAGAACTTTAACGACTGCATTGGCTTGGACATGTACCCATGGATGATGATGCTTCGGTAAAAAGAACCTTCAACGAAAGCTGGAATAACCAAGTGCAAAAAGACTTCTTCACTTGGTGTTAATAATTGGCGAAACATCGTAAAGCGGAGAGGCAATTGGCGAAATGGTTGTAATGCCGAATAAAGAGGATAATAATGAAGCAAATTAAACTTATGAATTTTTGTGCTTACTTGTGTGGACATCGGCCTGATTTGGGTGCCGGGCCATAGCGTCAGTGCTGGTAACTGCAAGGCTGGTGAGCTCTTTTGGCTGGGTTATCTGGAAGTCATTACTCCTTGCAGGGAGAGCTTGGGGGATCCTCTGGCTGCCTGCGGACTTCTCTGTCGACTCAGTGAGCGCTGGTCAAATACCAAGGACCCTCTGGCCGGTGATGGACCGTAGGCGTTCGAAAGAGTTCCGGTCGCTAATAAAGCGGCAACTCGCGCACCTCGTAGGAGTTCTGACTGGACATTGTCGCTGGGTATTCATGTGGTTAGGCTGAATTTAGTCTCTGATCCTTTTCGCCGCAGCTTTATGGAGGATGACAAGGTGGAATTCTTAAATTTTCTGCTCAGCTGCCCTACCTTTGCGAGACCTAGGCTCCTAGTTCTTTAGTAACCGAGATGAGCTCTCTGTGGTGTAAATTAGTAGTATGCGGGACTTCATTATGACTAAGTGAGTTCCCTCTGCGGGGACCACCACATCAACCTAATATAACCCTCCTGTGTGGAATTTATACATGAAACCTAATACATATAGTTTAATTGATCGAAGAAACAAGAAAGTTTTTGCGCTGTCTTGGTATTAATTTTATTCATTTAGTATTTTGCAACTTGTTCCCCGTTTGTTCTTTCTTTTTTGTTTGCTTTGGTAGTGGTGTAAGTAATTAACATAATTTTTTTATTTAAAACATTAATTACTCGCATTATCAATTGAGCCATATTAGGACCGCAGGTGGCCGGATAGGAGACAAATGGCGAATGGACCATTTGCCTTAACGCAGAGGGTCAATGGCAGTTCATTTCAGTAGCGTCGCTGGGAATTGTGATTGAATTGTAACGAATGGAGTAATCGCTTCCGCCTTTTCTTATTTGCACATTCAACCAGAATTTATCTAAATATGTTGATAGAACAGGAGACGAAATCTTAAAAAAAACACATCTTCAAAAGTGACGCAAACTCAAGTAAAAATAAAAGTGAGTTTCGTCTCTTTCAGCGCTGCGCACGCTATTCTGGATGTTAGAAACAAATTTCAATACTGTAGCTAAGTACTGCCAAGGCGACCAACCCAAGCCGCAGCGATGGCAGCGCGAAGCAGTGGAAGTAGCAAAACCCTTGGTGGCAGCTTGGATGTTGACGATTAGTATGCCATTTCATAACATTGGTTATGGTAAGCTATTTAATAAAGCCCAAACAAATTAAGACGCTAAATGCCTACCGAGCGAACACAAGCACAATAACACATTGGTTGAATTTAAGTTGAATTTATTTTGTCTAAGTAATTACCTGCTAATTCAGCGATTCGTCATATATTCGATAGCGTCTTTTGGTTAGTAGCAAACTGGCTACCGCCTTTTGTCATTCTACTAGCCCCAACGGCCAACACCCAACACCCAACACCCAACCACGCTGTCCTTAACAATTTCTAGTGGCTGCGAGCAAATCTAGAAGTCATTTATTTATAATTATGTATGTATGTATGTATGTATGTGTGAAGAAATGGATGTTTACACATCCCAGCTAAAAATGCGTTAACCCTAGAATTTCTCATTCCAGATGCGTTTAGTTTAAGGGAAGTGCAGTGAAGAGGCCGAAAAAGGGTATTTTTAGAGTTAATTTTATTATATTCAAATAAGTATAATATTTATTTACAAAAGTGAAAATTGAAAATTAACAGGGGATGGTGACTGGAATTTTTATTTTGAAATTAACAAACCAAACATTTTCATAATCAAGAGGGTTTTTTATCGTAGATAGACTAAATTATTTACGATATTCTAAAATTAGAACTTAAAAAAACATACATTTTCTTGTTAAATAGGGTTTGTTTCCGTATATAGACTAAAATATTTACGATATTTGAAAATTAACACTTTAAAACCGGCTCCCCAAAAACATTACGATTTTGAAATCTTTAGTGTAAATACAACTGTGTTTTGTGCTTTTTAAAATGAATGTAAGTTGAGGAAAATCGGTGCGCTGGGTTTTTTATTACCACTTACAAAATTTTGAAAAACATGGTTTCGAGAAAACTTCGTTTAAAGTTTGCGGTCAAGAGCTCGGCGTGCTATGCGTCAGCTACTTCCAAGAAACATCCACAATTTCGAGAATTAGTTGTTGAAACTTTGACACGATATTCTATGGCTATATACATACCGATTAAAACAATAAAAAAATCGATTTTTTGAAATGTCAAAATTATTTGCCATTTCACAATGAGCAGACTTACTCCGGAACAACGTTTGCAAATCGTGCAAATTTATTACTAAAATAATGGTACGGTTCGGGCGACGCATCGCGCGTTGCGTCTAATATTTGGTCGGCATGATCGGCCAGCAGAGTCGATAATTCGAGCAATCATGGATCGGTTTTGCACCCCGTTAACTCTAGTGACACCATACAGTGCTCACTGAAGACGCCATTGCTGCTGAGAAGCAGAGTATCGAAGAAGATCCACAAGAGTCCGAGCGCATAAATTGAAGCTGTGCCCATCCACTTTATGGAAGATTTTGCAGAAGGATCTTGGTTTGCGGGCTTACAAAATTATATACGTTTTATTTCTTATTGAAAACCACATATCTAAAAAAAAACACCCTTTGCATTCCCCGTAATGGATTAAAGAAGCGAAAGTCGAAAAGAAGCGCAATCTTGTTATGACATTCAATACCACTATGTAGATATTTGCAATTACAAATTTTTTTTACTGGGATATGTATGCGGGTTTGTGGCCATACGAACAAAATGTCCTTCAGCTCATTAGTTTGACTGGTTGCGCTAAACGGTTGGCATGTAGTAATTGCAGTTTAAAGTAATTTTCTGCACTTTTTGTAAAAACCTACTGCGTAGCCAAGATGATTGTTATGATTGCGTTTCAAAACTAAGTATTAAAATTAACAAGTAGCGCGATCAGAAGGTAGACAGCCTGACTAAGCCAGATCTCTTAGCAAAGGTAGGGTTACTAATCGAGCATTGTCCGAAGTGAATCCATGCGTTAAATCTAAGCATATGCTGTTACTTTATTATTTTGACAGTTTGGAGGATGAGCTAGAATGGCGTGAGCATCTTCTTCCTATATGAAGTGACCCGCATTTCATGGACAATCTCGTGTATCGCCGTTCTCGCGAAAAATATTGGGTAATGCATTTGAAACCAACTCACGATATCGTTGTTTAATGTAAGAATCAGAAGAATTCCTGTAAATTAACTAAAAGTAAAGTGCAATACTCCGCGTACGCGATGCAATTAAGTCGAGTATCACGAAGCTCGCGAGCCTTATGCGATTCTCGATGCACGAAAAGCTCGCTAGAAAGTGATCCTCGCGAGAAATTGCTTCTCGAGCAGAATCGAGAAATGGAAAACTCGAAAATTTATTCTTTTGGCTGATTGTTTCACTGTATGCCTGATGGGTTGGGATAAGTAGCGAAAAATTAGTGGAAGCAATCCAGTTATCTTATCGAATTGAATATTGAGAGCCTCGCGAGTCGTATGAGTTTTTCGATAAACTGCTGCTCGAGCAATCTCAAAACAGTACTACAGCATATTAACCATTTTTGATTTAGATGAATATTGGTTAGAACTTTTATTTTATAAGTTATATAATTCTACAAAAAATATTAAACATTTTTTCGAAAGTTGTACAAAATTTTAAATTTGACAATTTCACGGACCTTCAAATTTTTTTGTTAATTTTTCGAAAAGGTTCTGGAGATAAAAAAAGGCACAAACTTTGCTTTAAAAATATTTGTGGCTTTAAAAATAAATATATTTTGGAAAAAATTATGAGCATAAAAAATTTCAGAAAAAAAATTCGAAAAAATCAGAGGCATTTATTAGAGTTTTGGATCAATTTGTTTTATACAATATCTCTAACTGATCTTAAAATACCATGAAATTTTCAAAATGGTGCTATTTCCTTTTTAAGGTACATATGTATTTTAGATTTTTGAAATTAAAATTTTTTTCCAACGGGCGACCGCTATTAGAAAAAACTTTTCTATAATTTTTGATGTTACTTGCCTCTCACTATGAAAGTGGTGCAGTTTTATATTTTGCAATATCAAGAAATTTTTTTTAACGAATTTTCATAAGTTTATTGGGTATGCAGTTTTATATTATGTTTATATAAAAAGTATTGAAAAATCTTGTGAATATTACAAAAAAAAATTGGCATATTTTCAGTATGTCGCTTTAGAGCACTCCAAATATTTACTGTTATCTATGATACTGTATATGTATTAGATCTACGTATAAAACGTCTTTCGCTTAATTTTACTTTATTTTAAAGTCATTAGTGGTCAGTTGCGTGCTTTTAGTTGATTTTGATATTTATTGGAAGTAGTTTATTTAAAAAAATTTAAAAAAATTTTAAATTACAAAAATTTAACCGCGTTGACAGATTAAAGGAAATCATAATTTTTCGAAAATTCCTAAAAGAATTTATTGTGAAGTAATCGATCCACAATAGTGCTCGATACTTCCCATCATTATATAAAAAATAAGGGTTTCTCCGAGACTTCGATATTTTACGTTGCTTCAATATCTTCGAGCATCTAAAAATCTTACATAGAATCAATCGTGTTTGATAATGTCTATTTGTCCGTAATAAATAATTTTATTTTGCAACTGCAATTGCACCTATTGCAATAAACCAAAAACTGATCTCAACAAAATTGATTCTAAAAACAAACAAAAAAATCCTTGGAGAGAACCGGAGGGAACTCAGATATAACCTTAACTGAAATATATTTGTAAAAACTATTGAACACTGTCTATGGCAACTAAAAATTCACTTAAAAAAAATTAAAAACAATTCATTTTGATTTAAGGTTTTCTTTAAAGTTGTATGCTTCCTTTTAGATATTAGCACTTCGCGTACACAGAAGCATGAAGCTAGTTTTGTGCCCTATCTTTTCGTGATATTTTGAAGATTAAGTGCAGAGCAAAACAAAACCAACAGTCACTTTTAGAACCTTGTTCTTTTTAGAAATAGAGATTCGAAGGCGAAATTCGAATTTTCATTTCTTCATTTTGGCCTATGGGATCGACCACTGTGCGCTTTTGCTATATTGTTTTGCATCCCATGGCACATTTTTGGGAAATGAATGTAAACAAATTCCCAAATTCGCGTATAAATTTGTATTGGCCTAATGCACATACATACATATGTATGTACATAGCTGTATATTGAGACTATTTGAACTTATAAAATTTGTATTTTTACGTTTTTGTACACCCTGTAAGTCAACCCACGTATGTTTGCCTTGTATTTCATCTTTTATTGTCTACTTTCAGGCGTTTACTAAAGCGCTGCCACTTGGTTACTAAATTTATTTAGCCAAGCAAGCATACACACGCCCAAACATGCGACTTTAAATGAACAAAACGATGACATTTTGCTTTATAGAAAAGGCATGCGATAACCAAGTGACTTTGTAGGTTTATATATTTGTAGAGCTACATACATAGATACATACATATTTACATACATATGTACCTACAAATATTTGTTTGTACTATAAATAAAGCTATACTATAAAGCTTTGGGTAGATTGTTGTTGTTAATTTAAATTTTTTTGTTCATTTAATAGTTTTTGCAAATCCATCGCAGCATTTGTTCATGACTCACACAACATCGAGCTACATACTTATATGTATTCCATTTATTTTAAATTAAAAAAAAATCACTTGAGGTGGTATCGAACCCATGGGCTTCACGATGCAAAGGGAAAGTTCTACCACTGAGCTACAGCCGCTTCATCCTCATTGTTGGCCAAGTGGTAAATGCCCACTAATCGTTCGATTATAAACTGTACGATATGATTATCCAATTTTTTATTTTTTTGTTCATTAATTTCCTCACATAACGACAATTGACTTTATTGCGACTTTATTTTTCACTTGCGTAAATAAAAAATATCTATTATTTATAGCTGTACGTATACATACAAGTACATACATACATACATAGTGCAATGAGTGCGAATGTTTGTGTGTCATAGAAAGGTATACAAAATTGGAACATAAATTTTAGGGTGGGTCGAATTGTATGGCGCTGAAAAAATGTTTAAAGCTTCATCGCGATTTTGGTACTATGGATAGTACCAAGTATTTCTGTCCAAGGAACCTTTAAAATTAATTTCGAGTCAGCGAAATGTTTTTGTCAGTTATTTTGAAAAATACTATAAAGTCGATTTATTTAGTGCATTTCAATTTCAAAAAAAAAAAAGGCATTGCAAATATTTCAATTATTTTATTTATTTAAGTTATAGAATTTTTTTTTTTGCAAAAATACTAGTTAGGATCGAGAGTACTAGAATCGCGATGTTGCTTTGATCATTTTTAATTGGCCCACCCTAATACATGTATACTTTTGAGAAAAAAACACAGGTTATATGGATTATTATATTTTTACCGAGGCGCTATTTTTTTCCTTTTTTTATTTATTAACACAAAATAAATAGATAACAGTCTCAAACTTTTTGCGAAATTCATCAAATTTCAAAAACCATCATAAAATGTTAAAATTTTTTATCAGAATTTTTAAAGAATTTTCTGGCATTCAGTTTTTTAGTTAATTCAATTTCCATGTTGCGTATTTTTTTCGTACGAAAAAAAACTCAATTTCAATCTAATTTTGTTTTTCTTTGAGAAAAATTCTTACAATAATCAGCAAAAAAATTAACCAAAAATCAACGCGAATTTTCAGTAACTTATAAATTACATATTATTCTTGTAACATTTATATAACTACAATACAAAACTGCATACTTTAAAATCCATATTAAAAGGTTGCAAATTTTTTTAAATTTGTCGAATTTTTATACATTTTCAAACAAAAGTTGAAAACTTTTATTCATCTAGTTTATGTGCTGGAATCAGCCATACTTTTATAAAAAAAATTATTGAAAATAAAGTAATAAGCATAAGTGTGAAAAAGTATTATATTAAATTATGTTTCTTATGCTAAGCACGACACTGTACGTACAGTTGTGTTCATAAAAATAATAGCAAAATTTATTTACCAGTTTTGACAATTTCTTCTTTCCTTGTTTAATTTTAATTTTCCACAAAAACCATTTAAGTCGAAATTAAAAACATTCCAGAAAATTTATTTAAAATCCAACTAAAAAAAAATGCATTAAAACTTCTAACTTTTTAATTCGAGTTTCTAGGAAATTTGCAAGCATAAACTTTACTATAAATAGTTCAAATAGTTAGTCATTCTTGTAGATTTTTTTATAAATTTTTTTTGCTGGCGTTGTTGCGTCTTTACTACTTACTTCCATGTAACCCATGAACAAAACTCTCTTTTTTATGAAAGAAAATGCTGAACACCGTCAGCAAAAAAAAAGAAAACAAAATTAAAAAATCAACAAGAATTTCAGCGTCTTGAAACTTACACTATATTATCTGCAAAATTTGAAAATTTTATATAATGTTTTTTTTAAATTTGGAATTTAGCTAGTTAGTTTTAGTGCATTTAATTTTAGTGCAATGAAATGCAGGTTTGAAGTACATAGCTCAAAATTCGAGTTGAATTTTGATAGTATTCTTTTATGCCGCAAGTTTCGAGCAGGCGTTATATAGAGAAAATACGCCGAATAAATAGTATAAAATTTTGATGAAAATTCGACGATTTGTTTTTTTAGTTTTCATAAAGTTTGGGACTTGAATTTATTTCGAGTTTATGGTAAACAACAAAATTTTGATGTAAAAACAAAATAATTTAAATTTAAAAGAATCAAATAATTTGTCGAAACTTGCTCATAAGTTCATGTCGTATAGTTATTTTAAGCGGTTTATTACAACCAACAAATTTTAAACGTAAAATGTCATAGTTTTCTAATCTATAAGATCATTTTAATGATACTCGAAAATTTGCTCAAAATTCGGATTAAAAAGTTGAAATCTTTGATAGATTTTTATTTTAAATTTCTTGAATTTCAAGTAAGTTTGAAACTTCGACTAACATTATATTTCTTATATAATTATCTATATTTTTATAAAAAATTGTTTAAATTAAATAAGAAATGGAGAAGTTGTAAAAACTGGGCAAGACATTCGGCTATTATTTTTGTGAACTCAACTGTACGTACGCTAAAAAATAGTAGTAATAAAGAAGAAAGCAACAACAACAGCGGCATGCTTAATAACTAGAGAATAACCGAACGCCGATTTTTAGGGCCTAAGCCGAACTGAACATTTTCAAGGCCTAAAATAATAATGAATTTTAAGAATTTCGAACTTTTATTATTGTAAAATAACAATAAAAACCGAATATATGTAAAACAATGTATCGGAAGTAAGGTTTTTAAGAGAAAGCCATTATTCTTTATTTATTTTCGCAATTGCAGCCTTTCTGTTAGAGGAGCGGTGGGATGGGATGCAACGTCTTTGTAATCTACGTTCGTTGACATCGAAATTTCCGAATATATATGATTGCCCAATATAAACGTAACGTATCTTATGTTGTGCACCAAACTCGTAAAATCGAAAGGTGCTTCAAATCTAGTGACTTTCTCCAACCAATGTGTCCCGGGTTCGAATCTCGGCAAGTTACATCAAAAATAATAGAAAAGTCATTTTTCTAATAGCGGTCGCACCTCGACAGGGAATGACAAACCTCCGAATGTTTTTCTGCCACCAAAAAACTTTCCTTGGTTCGCTAGGTACCAAAAGTTTTGCAACATTGTGTGATATTGCCCAGGTTAGCAATATCTTTGTTTTTGCAAAGAACACGAAGTTTAAGCTAGAAATTTAAACAGCGTTCTTTATATCACATAAAAAAAATCGTTTGCGTTCGTTATATAGAAACATCAATGCCATAATTTTGAGGACTCGTTAAACCGAAATTTCATTATTTCGAAAGTCGCTATATAATTGACGTCTGTTATCGTGAAACAGGAATTTTATATAAAAAAAGAAAAAGCGATAGTTTAATTTATTTCATACATTTTTTTAATGTTCTTCATATTTTTTAATAAAAAAATCCAAAGCGTTTTTAAAGACATATATGTACATTATTTTGAATATTCCTTAATATTAATCCTATTTGGAGTTCTATATCTGGTAATGTTTGGGTTCAATAAGACAACTTGGAACAATCTGTTTAGTTATGTTTTCATTCTCAATATACTTTACAAATTATATTTTCGTATTACAGTCTAACTTCCATACAGCGAATCTTTTTTGATTTTTCCACATTTCTTTCTCAATAAAAACTTGAAGCGTGAAATGTAATTACGGTACAACATTTTGCTTACTATCAGCCTATACATCAATCGCAAACTTAAGACTGATGCAAAAATGACTAGGATGACATTCTATTTATTGATTTTATCATGAAATTTTCAGTTTGGGACTTTCCCTAAATACATTTTTGACTTCTTTTTTTGGTACGAAACAAAAATCGAAGTAAAATTCATTATAGGGGGATTGAAAACGCATGAAATTTCGGACGTGGAAAAAAATCGTAGTATAGAATCATTCGCTATAAGGAGAGTAAGAATATTGAGAATTGAATGAAATTGTAGTGTTCTGGAAATTAATTCGTTACAAAAAAACTTCCTTGTACAGAAGTTCTTAATAGAGAAGTCCCACTATATATATTACTTTCATAAATAATATTTCATTAGGAGTACAGTAAAAGAAGAGAATATTGTGATTTGAATTTTTCCACAAAACGATCTTAAGTTCTTCCCATTTTTCCCCCCACTCCCAAAATACAATGTTGAGATAGGACAGTAGCAAAACGACGTACATCACTGGATACGTACATCACCTCGTTGTTATTGCATCATGTTATGAAATGTATAATTTTTTTCAGTATTATTACAGAAAATAATAAAGCTATTGTGTAAATCCCGAAGTCTTATTTGAATTTTGTAAAAGAAAAAAGAAACACATTAAAAGTAAAACGTTGTTCAATTTTTAAATTGCTAAAAATTTCCAAATGTTTGGACAAAGTTCGGTTTTTTTAACTTTTTTAGCTAATGCCGAAACAAAACCGAACCGAATTTCGGTAGCCGAACATGACCGAAGCCGAAGACGAAGTTCGGTCGTTCTCTAATAAAAAACATAGGTGAACATTCGCCAACAAACGAATCGATGTCATAAATTAAACACTTTTGTTTACAAATTTATTGCAAGTGCTTACAGCTTCTGCAAGTGTTGTTGTTGTTATTGTTAATTCATGCTGCTGTTGTTGCTGTTGCTGTTGTTGTGATCTCTTTGTTGTCATTGTCGAAGCAGTAACATCTTCATTGTGTCAATAATGCAAACAACATTTGAGCAACAACAACAAGCGGCTGGTTATTTAGTTGACACTGCTGCAGCAACAGCAACAACAACAGCAACAGCAAAAAAAAGTTTTGAGGTGCTCTGCGTATGCAAAATAGGTTGATGGAGACTAAGGTGGCTGTTGCCGGTGGTGGTGGTGGTTGTGTCACAATGAAGCAACAACAGTCTTAACACTACTGTGCTGCTAGCTGCCGATTATCGATTTGTCCCAGCAGCTGGTGCGATTGTGCAACCATAGATATGTAGATAGAGGAGTAGAGTAACTGAGGCTGTGCGCTTTTTTGAGGCAAAAGGTGTGTTCATCGAATTTCCATAAGCCACCAACACCACACACACATCCACACACACATGCAAATATTTGAATAAAAATGTATACTATGTGTTTCTTTGCAAAACATTTATGCGCACAAACGAACAAACGGTGCAAAAACATTGCAAGTATGTAGCTGTTCAATCTATGGCGCATGCGCCTCCAGCTGCAGCAAACGCATTGCCAACAAAGCCAACAAAACACTGCAACTATGGTAGCGCACTCGTACGAGCACGCATGCGCAAATCTTATGCGGCGGGGTTTACATACATGCAGTTCACTTACATGAATTTTAAATGATATGTTAATGGCAAGAAGAATACAAGTACGCGTGCAACAAGCGCTTGTACAATATAAAAATTTGTAGATGAAGTAATTTTTAGTTTTATTTCCATATTTTATTTTATTTTATTTTACATTTTTTTTATATTTTTCTCGACGTTATTCAACAACAAACTCGATAAGCGGTGTACAATGAATACACAGTTGTTTGCCGTTTGATATCTACATATGTAAAATTTATGCGAATGTTAAATATGCGCGCGCGCTTGAAAAAAAAATTTCGATATGGCTGCAAATTCATATCCATTCTTCCATACATACAAACATACAGAAGAAATCATATAGGTGTGTGCATCTAAGTTCAGCACATGTGGACAATTCCATGTCAAATCGAAAAATGTCCTCGTTAATTTTAGGAAAATAAAAAAAAAAATACCTACTCTGTATTTTAGAATGCTTTTCTTTTCAAAATTCAAAATCTATATCCTACAAAAAACACCACTCTGACTATTTCTGAATATTTTAAAAACAAATAGGGATATTTTATAATTTTTTTTTTTCAAAATTCATATCTCATAAAGAACACCAGTTTGAGTATTTTTTGGATATTTGAAGACCATAACAAGTATTTTATATTTTTTTAAATTTAAAGCGCATGTGGACAATTCCATGTCAAATCGAAAAACGTTTCGAATCGATCGCTTTCGATTAGGATGCAATTTGGTCAGCAGTTTCGTTTAAACATATAACGAAATTCGTCCATCAAAAAAATTAAAAAAATTGTTGGCAAAAGTTATTCAAAATTACAAATTTCGCTATTTCCCACTTGTAGAAATGATTTTATTTTCTTTAAAATTCAACAATCAATTCATATCTTACCAAAAACACCTCCTTGATAATTTTAGGATATTTCAAGAATAAATAGAGGTATATATTTTATAATTTTCTTCTGTAAGTCAAAAATTCATATAATGGCAAAGAACACATCTTTGGTTAATTTTATATTTTTAAAGGACATAGTACAATTTTTACATTTTTTTTTTCAACATTTTAAACTTACATGTATCTCAAACAAACAACTACTTGATAATTTTAGTATATTTTAAGAATAAATAACTAATATATCTTTTTCAAATCCTCAAATTCTCATCTCGCAAATAACACGCTCTTGATAATTTGACGATATTTTAAGAACAAATAGAGGTATTTTATAATGTTTTTTTTTTAACACATTGATATATATTATAATTTTTATCCCCCAAAATTCTTATCTCAGAAAGAACACATCTTGAATGATTTTTGGTTATTTTAAGAGCATAACAAGTTTTTTGAAAAATTTTTTTTTTTTTAATTCAAAATTCTTTTGAGAACAAATAGCAGTATTTAAAATTTTTTTTTCAAAATTCTTTAATTCGTATCTCTCAAAAACACCTCTTTGTTCATTTTTGGATGTTTTAATTTTTTTTTTTCAAAATTCGAAAATTCATATCCTTCAATGAACACCTCCTTAATAATTTTAGGATTTTGTAAGAACATTGAAAGGTATTTTATAAAAAAAATCAAGTACACAAAAAGTATTGGGTTTTTATTAAATTTTGAAAATGTTAAATTTTCTTGAAGAAATAAATATAGAGCAAAAATAACTTGATTTAACAAACGACCAATTTTTATTTTTTTACTTGTGCGAATTTTTAAATGCACTTTTGGTTTGAAAACTCAAAAATTCAAAGCTGAAAATTTTATGACCGTACAAAGGTATTTTATAAAAAAAATTGATTACACAAAAATATTAGAGTTTTATTTATTCAATCTTGAACATCCCAAATTTTTTTCTTTTTTTGATTTAAAGTAATTTTTTTTAAACGTATGTAATGTAATGTATGTAATGTATTTGAGCATATACTAGATTTCGAGATATTAAAAATATGAAATATCCTAAATTCTTCTTGTTTTTGAAAAATTTTTGAATTTTGAAAAAAAATATATTTTTTTTCTTTCAGCTATATATGTATCAAGATCTCGAGAAGAATCACAGGAAATATTTTTTAATATTTCTGTTGCTTGAAAAAGTATTTTGCCGTTGCTATAAATTTTCATGAAGAAATAAATATGCGACCATTTATTTGACAGAAGATAATTTTTTTTCATTACATGAATTTCAAAGGTTCATATCTTACAAAAAACAAAGCACACCTTGAAGATTTCAGGAACAATCAGTAACAAATATAATATTATATTGCAATTTTTTGACTTTTAAAATTTTTTGTAACATATATGTATTTTTGTAGTCCGATGCGTTTTGGTAGCTCTAATAGTTTTTCAAAAGTAAACTTGAAATACAGCGAAATTTTGAATTTTGCATAACTTTTGGTAAACATATTTTAAAATTTGTTTTTCGTTAGTTGAAGTTCATTATAGAATTAAAGAAAACTTCTGGCCAAATTTCATGCAAATCGAAAGAGGCCAATTCCAAGCATTGGGCGATTTGACACGGAATTAGCCATGCACTTTGTTTAAGAGCGCCGATCAATAGCCACTTGGTGCGCCTGCGCACAGAACAATGCCAGCTCCATTGGGGAGTGGGAAGCGTCACGATCTTCTTGCCAGCAGCGCCGTGCATTCATTGACAAGTAGATTCGAATATTATTTAAAAAATAAAAATAAAAAATTAAATAACACTAACAATAAGCAAGGCGCGGGCGCCTAAAGCGCTGCAAGGTATTTAGTGCTTGACAGGCGTACAAATCGGTGGTTTGGTGCTTGTTATAATAAAGTTGTAGTCGGTGTCAAATATACGTACATACTTAGATTTGCATATGTGTGTATAGGGTCTTTCAATGAGAGGTTTCATTTTAAATTTCGCACCAGGTTTGAACCGTCAAAACAACAACCGACAGTGACGGAGAGGATTTTCGGAAATGTATTGATTTTGTGAGTTTTCGAAAAAAAAACTTATTCTGAGCTATGAAGCTTATTTTCATCTTTTTGAGTATATAAAAAAAAGTTATCATATTTGGGTATCGGAAAATCCCATAGGAATAGTGGAACAGCCACTTTATCTACCTTGGCTGGGCCGATGGTGTCATTCGCCAATGTTTATTTTTAAATGAAGCTGGTGCAATTGGACTAGAATATAGCTTCATATTTGGCTGAACTTCTCGTACCATTTGTAATCTAGATATTGGATGTTACGCTCCCTGGACGAGATTTGTATGAAGAGGGCTGGGGGTGATAGTCTGCCCAATATTGAATGTATTTTTTATGGCCTGAAATTTATTATATAGATGTGGATAACATTTATTTCCAGCAGGAGGGCAGAGCATGCCAGATAGCTGGTAATTTAATGGTTGCTTTCTGGGCGCATTACTTCCCGAAATGGGGGTTTCAATTGGTCTTGATGTTTGTTCGATTAGGCTTTTTTCTCTGTGGCTTCATTCTACACTATTATAGATATGAAAGTTTGTGAGGGTGTTAGAATGTTTGTTACTTCTACAAAACGAAGGGATAGCCCTTTGAATACAATTGGCATAAAAATACCTTATGATAAGAACCCCATAGAGAGATATTAACTCTTTAAAAAAGTAAATTCAATTATATAAGTTAAGCCACATTTTGCACATGACGGCTCGAAATTTTTGGTTATGATTTGACACATATGTACATACAGCAACTCATAAAAGTATTTTGCTCTAATTTTTTTTTTGTTTTTACCATGAAGAACATTACATTCAAAGTTCAATCAAAAATGAAATTTTGTTGACTTTTTTATAAATAAAGTTCATTTTAAAATGAAAACCATACCAATCAATTTCAAATTTTTTTCTAAATTTCACACTGCTTAGTTAGAATTTTTAGACATTTTTCGATTATGCAGTTTTGTAGCCCATTCAATTCTAATATAGCAGAGTGTAAGATTTTATTGCGATTTTGCCCATTTCTTTCATATAAAAAAATTCAGACATTATACCTTCACTTTATTATACGATAATTAATTCTACTTCAAAACTGCATACTCCTTCTAAAAACTTAGATTGAAAAGTTGGAAGGCGAATTTCAATTAAATTATTGAGTGAAAAGAAATGTTGTAATATAGTCGTCAAACGAAAGAGATTTAAAAAAGCTTCATTTCCACAATGATTTAAACTAAACATTAAATTAAATTGCTAAGTTAACTGATGCCATACGAAAAAGCTTGAAGAAATATTTATTTCGGAAATATATTTAAATAGGGCTCCTGTTCAAAATGGAAAACTAAATTAATAAGTTAAATAAAACACTAAAGCCTCCAGAAATCTTGTTTTCAAAAATATTCTTGGATATGGTTTCTATAAAAACATGTTTGAAAAGTAAACTTTATAAAAAAGTTCACTCACACACTTAAAGAAATACAGCTGTTAAGTGATATTTACTACTTTTGGGGAAAACGAATTTATTTTATGGAATTTTTGTTCGTTTGGAAAAAAATTCGGAGAAACAATTTTTTATTTATTTCTTTATTTATTTACTTATTTAGCCAATGAGTACAATAATTTTTTGGGAAGGCTAAGCGGAATACAATAAATACAATATTAATAAAACAAAACAAAAAAAAAAAAGAAGAGAGAAAATTAACTACTTATAAAAAAGATCCAAAGCGTTCCTAAAGCGATATTTTAAGAATGAAAAATCAATCTCGACAAACCGATCGATTCTATTGAACTCAATCAAGGGAGCATTTCTGGCATACAAAGATTAAAAAATCCAACATAGAAATACTCCGAAGAGGTCTGACAGGTATATTAAAGAAAATCCTCTCAAGGAGTACAAGGCAGTCAAAATGCCACGGACAACATCGAAGACAAAAGATAAAGACAAAATTGTTCGCCTACTCTACAGGGATTTTAGATTTATCAGTAGGCATCTCGATTCATAGGCAGAATGCGTAGGCTACGGAGCGCAAAGCGTAAAAATACCTTCTGTATACGTTCGATACTAGTAATATGGCACTCAAATTTACGGTGACCAAATAAAAGAGGCGTATTCAAAAGCTACAATAATAAAGAGTTGTTAAAAATTTCTAAAATTGGATAGTCTAGATAGTTGCAGTGCTTAAACAAAACTACAGACCATTAACGTCATTTGTGAAGATGGTTTGAGCCGAGCGATCCCATTGAGCACGTCCGTAAAGGACAACGCTACGTCAAAATAAGGAAAATGTTTTTTAGGTTCGTTTGATTTTTCAGTGTTGCTTCATTTTGATTATATTAACTGAAAGTCTACTATACTGGAGTCAAACGAAAAAGGTTTAAGAAAATTTCAGAAGTATTGTGTATACGGTTGGCATCTGTAAAAATTTTAAAAGGCGTCCGCTTTACTAACAATAAATTGGGTTCCACTAAAACCAAATGAAAGACCGAGCCACTGACGAAAAAAAAAATTCCTGGAAACAGACGTAATAACCAATTATAAAAAAGATATGGATTTAATTTTTTTAGGAAATTAAAAAACTAAGCCTAACAACTAATTGAAAAAAAATAACATTTGGTGAAATTATTAATTTCCTTTTCTGATGCATTACTATTTAAATATATTTGTTCTACTCTGAAAAACATATGTACATAAGTAATTGTATATAACTAAAGTCATATTGAAATAAAATATTAGTTATTATTATTGAAGAGGTAGTCATAAACAATTTAAAGATATTGACCACTCTATCCACAATTGCAAAATATTTCAACTTCTTAATTTTTAAATATTTGTAAACAAAAAAAATTTACCCAGTTCCACGGAATTACTTGATTTATTTGTAAACACTTACAATGCACTTTTTAATCCAAGTCAATTTACACCATATTGTACATTTATGAAAGTAAATTAAAAGAAGCTTAATTAAAAGCTTTTATTTATTATAAACATATTGTGTAATAAGCAAGCTTTTACTTCTTTCAATTCGATATTTAAAAATTTTCGGCAGCGCGGGATTATTGCAAGCTAATCAAGGAATTTTCGAGACTGGCATTCCTTTCATAAACTAGGCCCAATAATAAAAAAGTGTATCCATAGAAGGTGATAGCAAGATAAACCAAGCGAATCCGCTGTGTATTTTGTTTGTGTAATTTTGCGTGTGAAATGTCAAAATCTGAATTCGCCCAGTTTGCTTATGTATTTTATTTGTGAAAACAAAACAACCTAGCGAATTTAGAGAGAAGAACAAGCATTCAGCTCATAGGATGCTATCACCTTGTATGTTTTCGCCTTGGAAATATCAATTAAATTTGGTAGAAAAATACCAAGGCGAATTTATATAAAGTGTAGTTACTATAGCAGCCAATTTAATTTTTTTTATTCAGCTACATGTATGTTGCTTTTGCTTTTGCGTATGGGCTTTCAAAAGCCGTAAAAGCAAAAACAAAATATATTTAAATTTTGACAACTCTTACGTAGAAGCAAAAACAAAATACATAGGAATTTTGTAGGTGTATTTATAACAACACCTTATATGAATTCGCCTTGAAAAATAACAAACTAAAAAAAAATTTTCGAAAAATTGAACATTCATATATAGTTTTTTGGCCGGACTTCATTTCATGTTGTTGTTTTTTCTACAAAATACCATTACTTATACTGGCCTTGAGCTCAAACATTAATATTGAAAAAATAAATATATAAAAATAATGATAAAACTTGATCGCAAAAAAAATTTCAAAATATCGATCAAATATGATCGTATAAATGAAAACCACAAAAGACCTTCTAACTAAAAATATGATCAGATTTGCTTAATATGTGCTAAAAGGATTAGATCGGTATAGTTCTGTTTTTTTTTTGTTTTTAACAATGTCTTCCTAATGATTTTACAACCGAAAAAATCGCAAGAACCCACATTTGCGGTATCTGATGAAAACTATATTTACTAAATGAATTTTTAAAATAATCTAACGGAAATTAAATAGGTAGATATCAAACATATATCGAATTAAATTCATAGAGAACTCGGTTTGTATACGAAAGTCACGGAATTTCTTTAAAGTTTACTATTT
This sequence comes from Anomoia purmunda, assembly GCA_951828415.1. Lineage (NCBI taxonomy): Eukaryota > Metazoa > Arthropoda > Insecta > Diptera > Tephritidae > Anomoia > Anomoia purmunda. The sequence continues at coordinate 44,328,516 of OX639995.1, forward strand.
AATTAATTTATGTTTTTTTTTTGTTTTTTAGATTTCAAATTCTGTCAAAACCTAAAATCTGATTTAAATTGTACCCTCATCAGTAGTTTTAATCGTGGGAAAATTAGGTACAACACGTTTTTATTTGAATGAATTAAACAAATTTTGAATTTCTTAACAAACTTTACGATTCTTATTTGGCTTATTAACCAAAATATTTTGTTTACATTTTTACATATAAAATATCCTTTCAGATCTACATACATATGTATGCACATACATATGTATATAATTGATACACAAAAAGGTAACAAAACTATAAATTTCAGAGCATAAAAATGAGAATAGCTTGCCGTATTTTATGACTGGAAAGGGAACAAATAAAAAATAAAATAAAAAGTTCACCACCACCAGCTGGAGTCGTGTGGTTGGAGATGCCGGGGATTGAACCCGGGGCCTTTCACATGCAAAGCGAACGCTCTACCACTGAGCTACATCCCCTTCATGGTTACCCGCTTCCGATGATTCGGCATTTGTGGTAGCGCAAGTACAAAGTAAGAACGCTTAGAAAGCGTAACGAAACAAAAAAATATTTTAAGTTTAAACACGAAAACCAATTGTTATTGGTTTTTCTTGTTACTCAACCTTTACGAGCATATTGGTTTATTGTATTTTGCCATTTCAGCAGAATGTTAAAATTTGCTTGTAATATTTTCTTTTACTAGGTTTTTGAAATTTTTGCAGAGGCTAAGTGAATAGGAAGTTTTTCGAATTATTTCTTAGTGCTTGTGTCTACTACGTATTCACCTGTGTGCGCATGTATTGTATATATGTATGTGTGTGTGTATTTGCGCCTCATACTAAAATCAAGAGAATGTTCTTGTACTTATTTTCCGCAAACTGTTAAAGCTGTTAATATTTAAACAAAAAAAAAAAGTTTTTTTTATGGGTGCAATTTTCCAACAAAATTAAACTGCATATTTAATAATAAAATTATTATGAGTATTTTTTTGTTTGTGCATATAAATCGAGTACTGTTTAAAAACTCTTTAAAATACGTACATTAGAGTGGGTCAGAAAAATTCGAAAAAAGCAACCAAAAATTTTTTTTTGCTGGGACTGAAAATAAAAGTTACTTTTAGATTTGTGAACCAAAAAAGAATCTATTGTCCTACAAACTTTTCAAAAACTTTTCTATCGTGATATATTAAATATTTTAATGATGGAGTAAGAAGTACTGCTTACCACTGCGCCTATTTTTTTAATTTTGAAATTTTCCGAAAAAGATATATGTATGTATTTATATATGTACATTAAGCCGTATCACTATATATGAAGGGAAAAATAAGTTTGGCGTGTGATAGGTTGATGGGAACACTTATGCAAAAAAAAAGAATTTGGTCTACAAAAAAAATTTGGTGTAAAAATTTGGTCTATAAATTTTTTTTTGGCGCCCGCTGCTTTTATTTACTTGGCGTTTTTTGCTATAAGTTGCATATTTGATGCCCAATTTCCAAAATCCTTATATGTATCGCTGAAAAGGTCCCGCCGAAGACTTTATTTAGTTTTTCAAAGTTGTTGACCTTAAAAGCCGTTTCGATTTGTACCTTCACTAATTTTGAAAATACTTTCACTACACAGAGCGAAAATACCACCTAAAATGCCCTATAGATCTGAACAAAATTTAGCGGATTTCTCTATGATTTTTTTTCAATAAGAAGCCCTTCTTAATATGACTGGATATGTATTTTCAATAAACTGAAGAAGATAATCTGTAAAACTTAGATGAAAACTTTTCAATATAATGAAGATGATAACTTTTTCTATAGAGTCTACTTGGTAACCTGAAAAATTAAGATGAAACCCTCTTTAATATAATTAAGAAGTGAATCCTGGTTTTCATTAGAATTAATTTTAATAAGCCGAAGATCTTATTCATTTGAAGTTCTAAATTTATTTACGTAATTTTTTTTCTGAAAACTACTATCACACTGAACACACTAAACTTGACGCGGGTGTTTTAGGGTTACAGTCTAGGCCATTCTAAACCAATGTATAAATATTTGTAGTTTAAAATAAACGAATATCTTAATTCACTTACTTCAAAATCAAATATAATAAAATTATATTCAGCAGTACGATTTGTTTTTTCTGTATCTCTTTGAAGATTTCGCTTATTTTGACATTGAGTTTAACATAACTTTGACATTCATGGGTGGTATGTGCTCTCTTCGTTAATTTTTTTTTAAATTCAAATTGTATTGAAATCTCCATACCGGGTCATTACTTTTCCGTATTGCATATACAACCAAAAGCTGGTGGTAGAGTTTAATTTAATTTTTTATTAAATTAAAAATTTCATAATTTCTATGATTTTTTTTTACTCCAAAAGGAGATTGGTCTACCGGCGCTGCATTTAATTCTCTCATTTAAATCGAAAATTTATTTCCGGCCAAACACCAAAATAGCTAGGCGCTTCCTTTGAGTCGGTAAAAACAAAAAAAAAAATAAAAAAAGAATCCCAACTATTCAATTAACCGTCTCGCTCGTCGGTTCAACCTCCTCAGAGCCGCAACACTTTATTTTCCATAGACTACAGCGCAGCCGATGGGCGCATAGGGAAATTTGTGAAAAATGCAAAATCAGCCGAAAATTACAAATTATCAGAGGCTACTTATGTGAGTACCTAAGTGCGAAGGTGTGTCGTCGGTGTATGCCTAGTTCAGGCATCCAATTCGTTTTTCGTGCCTCACGACTGAGCAGAAATCACAGTGTCCACTGGCTGCCCCTTTGTCAGCGGATGCCCTCCTCCTTTCGCCGCGCGGTCAACGCGTATACAGCGCATATATGAAATATATAAATTTTTTTTATATCGGTTTGTTCAATTCTGGCAACTCAACACCTTCGCACTTGACGTGTAGTATCTGCGTTCAGTTTTGAGGCTCTATTGAAAGGTGGGGGGGGGGCGTTGAGACGCGACGGGGCGCATGAAAATTTATGCCACCTTTTCGGATGGCGCGCGCAATTTTCTAGTTTAAAAACGTTTTAATAAAATGGCAAAATTACGAGGTGAGCTGCACTGCACAAGCGGCCGTTTGTTGTTTTGCTTTCGGTGCTTTTGGTGGATAAAATCGATTGCAATTTTTTGTGATTTTTTGGCTTTGCAGTGCGGCTGCGGCGCTGCATTTTAGGGCACTTAACACGTCAACACGCTGCCGTGGTTGCGGCACAGCAAATAATTCCCACAAATGGGAAAAGTCTCGACATGATTGCCTGCCTCGAACCACGACTGCCTGAGTCACCGCCAGCGCGCACTGCCAGCCTAGCCAACCAACCACTGACTGAATAGCAAACTACTTTTGCCTGCCTATTCGGTCTATTTGCTAAGTAAAACTTTAGCGCACACCCGCTTTCAGCAGCGTATCAGCGTGATAATATTGTTGTTTAGGGCGTCCATCAGCTATGTGCGGCTCTCAATAGCAACGCACGCAGATAAGATTACGACATCCAAGTGGTCAGCTGGTAGGCCGTCAAAATGCGCGCTGCTATCTAGTTAAGCTACGCGATCGTTGAAACTTTTGAACGGTTTGTAAATAAGTCTTCGCAGACGTGTTGCCGCATATTCCGCATGTACTGCATCCAGATGCCACGAGTAAGTGGTTTTTGCTTTCAAGTGGATGGATTTCATGTCGATACACGCCGCGGCTCGATTGCGGTTGTGGAGTGGGCCATCATGCATGGTCACAATCATAATAAGCCAATGCTATTGCGTTCCATAACGCGCCGCCTACCAGCCTCACTTGCGGCCCATCAGCGTTCACATGTGCGCGATTATTATCTACTTGCTGACAGCCGCGAGCTAAAGCTAAAGATTGTGGTGGCATTGGAAAGGTATCAAGGCTGGAGGCGATCGTGAGCGATTTACGCTGCTGCCGTTGCTAGCGCTGGTGCAGCGCGGCAGAAACACCCGCACATGTACGACATTGGGGTTAAGTGGCCAATGTAAGGCGTGCGCATGTCTAGCGGTTTCTATCAATGCGCTCATTTTTTGATAGGAAATCAAAGGGGGCCAACGAACTACGATGGCAAAAAGCAGTAAAAGCATCGTTGGTTTTTTTACAATTCTTCAATGACAACTCATAGTGTGAGAGCAAAAGGTCAGCTGCGGGCACATAAGCTCGGGCAGCTAATTTCCCGAGCAGTCTTAACCTCTATAAATAAAAGAAATAGAAGGCTTTGGAAATTAAAAAATTTATTTCTTTAGCAACAATTCCGAAAGCCTTTTCCGTGTCAAACGCTTTCGATGCTGCGTGATAGTTGCTTCTGCTTTAGAAAAAAGTCGTACACTCGGAACTTCAGTTGGCACGATGGATAAATATTTAGACACATTTTTAATATCGTCCCAAAATTCGATTGCATTTGTATTTCAGCCTCCATTGCTGTGAGGGACTTAGACTTTATATTCTTGTGAGCTAAGTTTTTTTGAAAAGTCCAAATACCAAAAAGTCTTATAGAACCACTTAAATTAAACATTGTTTTATTTAGCCAAGGATTCTTTTAAATATAGTAATTTTAATCTTCGTTCTAATGTGGTTGCTAGAAACAATTAAAAGCTTTGTAGTAATTTTTTAGGAAAATATACAAAAAAAACACCAGTGTAAAATATCGTTCCGTGTTACATCGATATATCGATATTTTAAGATCCGAAACATCCTTTGCATCTCTAGGCACGATATCAGGCCTGTTAAATCGATATGTTACTCATTCATAAATGTCGAAATTAATAGATTCGATACCCAAAGTATCGATAATAAATTAAAAATGAAGTTCAGTCACAATTTCTCAACCTTCAAGCGTAGTACGGACTTCTTAAGAAAAGAGATAAGACAGAAATTGCATTTATTCCTTGTCTCAAAAAAATGTGTACCAACAAAAAGAAAATGCATTAATTCCGCAAATTAAAACGTAGGCGGATTTAATCAAATGGAAATTTCCGAAAAATCGAAATTCTGAATACCAAATACGCTAAACAATCGAATTCGACTCAATTCCTATTCCGATAGAAATCGAGCTCCACAAAAGCCGTGAATATGTTATTATTGCATTTGGTATAAGTCCATTTGAAGCTTCAAAAATCGTGTACAAGTCTAAATCTTGTTTAAAATCGACTATCCACCTATTTGATTAGTCGATTTGCAATTTTTTATGGTTGATAATCGAATAGCAAGTATTCGATGCAATTCGATTAACTGATCGACTAATCGCTCACCATTGAGTAGTCTGATTATCGACTAACCCAAATTATTCGAATAGTGACAGTCACTTGCAATAAATTCATAAAAATTCCTGATGGAATATAAGTTTTGTCAATAAGCACAAACCTTCCAACTACATAAAAAGCAAATATTTATTGAAAGAAAGCAACAGCCAAAAAATCGAAAAGGAATGGTTAGTCGATTATTTAAAGTCGGTTGGTCGATTAATCGATTAACAAGAGTTCTACTAAACATGTGGCTCCGAGAACACTGGAACTCAATAGAGCCTTTTCATAGAGTTTTTCCATGGAACTCGATTGTGTTGTTTCCTGGTAAAATTTTTTTTTTTGGAAAAATTAAATTTAAATTCTCGAAAAGTGCATTATATATTTTGTCATCTGAAAGAAGTCACTTTACAATTTATTTTGGCCAAGCCCTTACCCAAAAATTTTTGTTTCATTACGAACATTTTGCAAGTCCAATTATTAAAATCGTCAGTTTTTAGAGAAGTTATGTGCGTTGAAAAAAATACGATTTTCGGAGAAAAATATAGGAACAACTTTTTTTCGCCCATAAAAAATATGTGTTTGATAATGTTCAGCAAGAAACAAATTATTCGAGTTTCATGGCAAAATAACAATATGACCGGAATGGACCGGTCGTCTCGAAATGAAAAGCTCAATAGTAATTCTTTTGATAATAGTTATGGAATTTGCTATTTGTAAAAGCTAAACTTGAATAGCCCAAGAACGAATTTAATGTTGCAGTCGACACGACGCTGATCAAACAATAAGCTGTCGCACCATTTGATCAATTCACTTCAATAAATGAAAAATAGAAAAATGTATTGTAAAAACCGCGACCAATTAAATGTGGTCCTAGGAAAATGCATTTAAATTCGGTGGGACAATCATAGCATATACCACAAAAAAAAAAAGTGTGAGTTTGTGGTCCTAGGTGCGCAGTGCAATCGAAGAAGTCAAATCAACAAATCAGTCATGACTAGCAGCAATCAGTACAAATTCCGTGTAAACAGCAGCAACAGACAGCAGCTGCAGCAGGAGCTGCAAGATCAGCAAAAACAACAACAACAACCCCAACAGCAACAGCAATGGGCGCACTTGGAACCCCTTTGTCGCTGCTTCTGATCTTGCTGCCGTGCCATAGGTTGTGCTTTTGTTGTTGGTGGGTTTTTATATTACTCGGACTTGGAAGCAAGATCGATTTGCCATTTCGGCGATGAAAATGCCCCTAAGCGTGAGATGAGTGAAGTTAACACGCTTTGATCAACTAAAGGCATAAGTTAAGCTCTAAGTATACAGAACTTTTTTGATATGTTAAGTACAGTGAAATGCCTCATAACCGGACACTCACAGAGTTTTTGTTTTTGTCCGATTATGAGTACAAAAGATATGTATAAATTTATGAGAAATGTCGCTTTTGATGAAAATTAACTCCATACTCCTATTTAGAACGAGTTATTTAAGAACACTAAAAAAGATAACGAATTGCATGTAAAAAAAAATAATATGTAATACAAACTCGGAAAAATATGCGAGTTGAGCTAGCTCGGTAAATTGATATCCGATCTGAGATACATATATAGTTGGAAAGTGAAAAAACTGCACTGTTGTGGATGATCCCTAAAAAAATACCCGGAAAAATTTCTGTTTAACGTTTTCATTTTCATTTTTCTGTACAACTATTTTCCGCTCTTAAATAGCACTAAACAAATCGCAACTTGCATGAAAGATGCTGGCGGGGTTGCTTTTGTAACTAGAGGAAATTTTATCCGAGCTGGAGTGGTCTTTTGCAAGTCGGTTACAATTTAACGGCTCTATAGAAGTGTATACCACTCCATCTATGCCCCAAGTTTTCCTACCTCTACTTTAGATATCAATAAGGTCATCATATCTGCAGCTATACCTAATTTGAATTGTTCGAACTCCTAAAGGTCGCAACTTTCGATCAATTTTATATCGATTCAGCGTTATTACGAAGATCCAATTGTAGCAGATGCGAGTAAATGCTTTAACGTAAAATAATTATGACACATTCTGCTACCCATTATAATGAACCACGCGAGTAAAAGATTCCACGAAATTTTTCATGTGGATCATCTTCGGTTTTGGTAGTGTAAAATTTACCTCTTGTGTTTGGATTGAAACGCTCTTTAAAATTGTATCAGCTATATTGGAGAAATGAAAAGCAACAGATCGAAGCACATTATCATTATCAATAAAGTTAACAGTGCTGATATGGATGAAGATAGCAATATCGATATTTTACTGTTATCCAAGTCGCAGCTCTCATTGATTGTGGGGATACTGAGGAGGTGTAATCCTCTCACTACTTTTTACTCAGCCGCCCTATTTCCACGAGACTAAGACTTAAGTATCTTGGATCGCACCTTATCCAATCTCCGGCAGATATATTAAGAGTAGAGATTAGCCAACTCCGAAGCTTCATTGTAAGCACGCGGCGCTTTGCAAATTAAGACGAAAAGATGTCGTTCTGCTTCCGTTTGTACTGCGATATCACAATAGATGTCAGAGGGTCTAACCTAACCTAACTTTACATCGAGGAGAATATTTACAGTGAATGGTCTTTCAAACAGACGCTCACGTGAGCGAACATCTCTCTTAATTAATCGATTTTGATTGGCCCAAGTTTTACGCATACTTTTCACACACACCAAATATGCTCTAATACATAGAAGTTTGTTGTATATTGGAATGATTTTCCGTCATCTCTTGTCAAGTTTTGTTTGGAGACAAACCGGTTCCGGCCTTGAGCGATACTCAGCCAAATATAGCTCGCTCTTCACTCGATTTCAATGCTAACATTATTATTGGTGTTTGGATTATCTTCTCCAGAAGTAGATTAAAGTAATCGCATATCTTGAACCACGTCTGGCATCAATCGCATCGGATTTCATATGCTGTATAAAAAAGACTTATACCTAGGGCGAAAGAGAGCAGAACCACCATTTTATTGGATTATGCAGAGCTAACTTAAATTCCATTCAGCAGACATGCATCCATTAGCAGCTCATCGGCACTATCAGCCTTGTTGTTCTGTATCCACGATTCTGCTATTCGAGTGATTAGCGGTTCGGGTTCATCAACTTCCATGATTCCCTTGTTTCCACCAATAAGCGCCAAGGACACCTGCCAGCAATATCGGCATATATTGCCATCTCTCTTCTTCTCACGGATATTTCTTCCGAGCGCAATGGCGCGGCATTCCATTTATCGTATCAGTCATTCTGCCGAGCAGATCGAAAACCAATGATTTTCTCAACGGCGATGCGTAAAAAGCGATCCCATTGCCCTCAGATATGATTTTGTTGAATGTTATCTTCAAAGAGTAGTAATAGTGTTTACTTTTCTTTTTTTTTTTAATCCCAATTCATTCTCATTTTTCTTTCTTTTGATATCAGTCTCGAAATTGATTTTTTTTATTGTACTTCCAATTTTTTTCATGACAGTTTTTGTTTGTTAAATTTTATAAAAAAAAAACATAATAAATTCTATAACAAAAGGCATAAAAAGAGAAGTTTCCAACTTAATACAAAATTGCTTGAAAATCAACAAATTTTCATGAAGTTTTTGTCCAAACTTTTAACGGGCGTGTTCTAGCGTAGTGGCCGCTTTTTGAACCGTATTTTTGAGAATTAATTGTAGGAAAACTACTGAAGATTTTTCAACCAGTGTTTGTTTTTATTTTTAAAAGTAAATTTCCAGTTATTGAGAGGATTTGTTTTGGTTTTAAATATTTTTTTTTAACATTTCAGTTAAGTAACCTTGACTCTGCCCTTGTCAAAAAAAGAAGAGGGTGCCTGATGTGAAGCGTTTTGAGAGTTCGGATAATCTGAAGAAAAAACATGAGCTAAATCATCATTGCTACTCGTCACACAGGGTTTTTCAAAGATTACAAACTTTTTCAAAATTGTCGGATTTTTTCGAAAAAAAGGTTTTTCGTTTTTTTTTGCTAATAATGGCTGTAAATATTGTTCAGGTAGAGATTTTCAAAAAAATTAAATGACGCCATAGAAAAAAGTTTGCTCAAGAAAAATACGCAAAATATGTATGTATGTTTTTAAAACTGTTCACCCGCCCTCTGATAACATGACTTTTCAGGAGACGCATTTAAAGATATAGAACGTGATAAAGAGACGACGCGTGCGGTCGTTTAAAGATATATAACTCCTAAACGTAGGCATAAACGACTTTAATCTTCAACCGCGTATTTTATAAATCCTTTAGATGCAAAATATGCAAATAAAAAAGAATTTTGGAAGCCGCTGCACTAGAACACCCCCTTAAGTATGCAAATAAGTTATGTGGAAGTCTCAAATGGTAAAAAATGGCCTTCTTGGCTTCGGAATTAACTTGCAGTAGTTCTTTGACTCTTGAATTAGATAAATAAATTCTGATAGTCCACTTTTTGACCCCAGCATACTTTTTGATAATATTGCTCTAAGTTTAACTGTGGGTGTGTATTACAAAAACAACGAACGGAATAATTCAAAATACCATTTTTCAAACAAAAATATCGCTTATGGTCTTTTGCCATGCTAACGCCGATATCCACTACGCATAAAGGCGGGAGCGTCATTACGTCATATTTATTTATTTATTTAAGTAGAAATTAGTCTACAAAAAAAAAAAATTTCTTACAGACTAATGCAGATATTTTAACAAAAATTTTCTTATTGAATGAGAGAGATATAATTGAATAATTATTTAGAGGGATATCATATTGCGTTTCAGTTCTATTACTTATAGGCATAGCTAAGAAGGGTTATGAAAGAGTGTTTTGATGTAGAAAAATCTATCTCACAAGATTTAGAGATTGCATTGAACTCTAGCGATGGGTGAATTTGTTGCATAAACAACCCTTATGAAGCCGATATAAAAAAATCGTTACGAAGCGATCTAGCTGGAGTGTTGAAATAAATCCATCCACGAAGTGAGGGGCAATCCACAACTCCGCGAATAATAAAGACAAAGTAGATTTTCTAGATTCCAGGGATTTTAAATTAATAAAAAGACATCTCGGACTGGGCTATAAAACGATGGATATGACAGGCATGACAAGGTATCCAAATAAAATATGCATATTCTAGTTTCGAACGAAGCCCAAGGGGGTTTACCAACTAAATTTTTGATGAAAACTGGTTTTCGGGTTTTAATATTGCGTATATTCGTCTTAAAATTTAAAGATTGTTTCAGAGAAATTAGCGAAGAACATGACTTTAAGTTGCGGAAGCCAAGACTTGCTTCGAAACAAACTAAGCGCTCGAAAGCAGTCGAAGATGACTATCGAATCACCGTTTACATACCATACCTCGATTTACAAGATCGATTTTTGAATCATCGGATATTTTATCGAATTTCGTCTGCCTATTTCGAAACAAGATGAAAATTTTTGATAAAAAGTCATGTGTTGAATTATTCAAATCATACTCTGCGCTTCTACACGACAATTCCAGTGAAATATGGATTGCTGAAGTTCAACTTTGGCGACGACGCATTGCTAGGGAGGAAATAAAAAATTCCCTTGAAGCACTTGACATTTGCAACGCAGAGGCTTTTCGAAATGTTCATCGAATTCTTCAAATAACGGCAGTTTTGCTCGCAACTACGGCGACGAATGAACGCTCTTTCTCAACGTTACGCCGTCTGAAGATCGGCTGAACGGTTTAGCTTACCTGAATATACATCGGGATGTCAAAATTGATGTTCAAAAGGTTTTGGGTGAGTTTTTTCCGGTACCTCGAAGAGTCCGTTCGTTGATTGATAGCCAATAACTATGGTATTATTCGCTATTTTTCTTTTGACTCAAAAGTTAATAAATATGCAGTTTTTCACTATTAAAAGTCTTTCATTATTTGCTTCCCGTTACTATTTTCATTTTTATTGACAAATGTCATAAATTCCATTCACAAAGCAAGACTTGTCGATAACGAATGCTTTTTACAATCAATGTTTATCTTTAGTGTCAATTTTGCATACACCATGTCAAAAGAATCCGTTAACAAAAATCATAATATTCTCTGAGCATCTAAAAGTTCAAAAGCCCCCCCGAAGATAGTCCCCTGCGCGCGGGCCTGTTAGGGACTTGAAAATTCTGGACTACTGCGTTTGACAAATGCTAACATAGCGTAAGATTTAGAAATGGTATAGTTAATATGATTAATAAAGGTGAACTTTGAGATAATATAAGATATCCGTAACGGGAAAAAACATTTGGCGAAGAGAATATGAAAGCATTTCGTTATGTTCAAAGGCAGGCGATTACTAGACTAGTAATACTAGTACACCATAAGAGAATTTTGTCAAGATCAGCTTGAAGCGCCAGAGAATCAAATGAATTTTTTATAATATAATATATTTTTAGATCATCAGCATAAAGTAAAAACAACTAAATACTAATATAATTAATAAACAGTACAAACAGCAAAGAACCCAAAATACTATCTTGGTGGACACCAGACGTAGCAATAATCCAATAAGACTGTAAGTTGTCAACGACAACCATACACCATCTGTTCGAAAGATAGGACTTTAACGAAGAGAGAAATACGGAGTGAAAGCCTAGGCACACTAATTTCTTAACTAGGCTATCATGCGAAACTCGATCGAAGGCCTTAGAGAAATCTTTATATACAAGATGGAAGCCATGCTGGTAGGTCTGTAATTGCTCACATCGCATTTATTTTCGCTTTCCAAAATTCGTGTAATAAAAAATCACCGGAAGATAGAGATGTATTCAAAATTATCTTCAAAAGATACGAAAGCGAACACACAGTTTTTAAATAAAGCCCCGTCCATTTGCGAAGAGTGCTTAAGTTTGGCAATACCGTTGACGATATCATCGAAAGATAAAGTGAACAATCCGATATCAACAGAAGATTTCAAATCACACCACTCAAACTCAAGATCTCCGTACGATGGAAGAGTAAAATTGGATTTCAAAAAATCTGTGATGAGATCGGCTGCTTTATTGGCAGAATTTGAAGTTTTTTCTTTCAAAAACCTGTTAGTTTTTGAAACGGTGAAAAGGGCAAGCATATAAAAAAAACTCTAGCTATACAAAAATTGAACTCTTTTAACAGTTAAGTATTACCAAACTTAAAAAAGTGCTCTAACTGCCATATTGCACACTTTAACCAACAAGTTCAACAACACTTTCTTTATTATTTTGTTTGCTTTTTTTCATTGCTCCTCTAGTTCGAGTTCTTTTTTTTTTGCTAGCAGCACGATTGCTCTGTAGCGAATCTGTCGCCACATATCGAATCCATCGCGAGCGAAAATAGTAAAACTACAACATTTCAGGAGCAGTTAGAAGAACAGTAACAAAAATAATAAAAACAACATTCGATCGGTAATCGATCACGATTGGATGAGCGTGGCTGCAATGGTAAAAGCAGCAATAGCAACAACAACAACACTGTTGCGAGAAATTTTAGCAAGTTAACATCTTGATGTGCCCCCTGGATGAGAGGATGAACTGAGCCAGTTGGAACCGAAACTTTGCAATACCAAAGAGGAGGTAGCTGTGGTAGCTGCCTGCTGCCTGCTGCCTGCCACTGCTACAGCTACCGGTGCAACGGATAGCAACGCAATGTTGAGTTATAAGTATAATATAAAAAAAAAAAAAAATAAAAATGAGCAATGGGAATCAAAGCATTAAAAGGCGGCGATTGCGATCTCGATTGATTGCAGCGACCGCAAAAACTACTAACGTGCAACTGCAACTGCAACAGCTCGCTAACCACTGGTGCGGCGATGGTAAAACTCAAATAAAATTTTGCCAGCTTGAAAGTGTAAAGTTGCCAATAAACGCTCGGGCAATGGACATACTTAAGAGAACCTGCCCTCAACGTAATACGAGAAAAATTTATTGCCTTTACGTATCGATTGCAATAATTGCAGCGCAACGGATGTTTTGCACGAAGGCCAAGACAAGACAACAACGCTTGGGAATACGAGTCGCATGCAGTGCAGGCAAAAGATATGAAAAAACCATCCAAAATACACACACACACACACACAGGATTACATATTGGCGGATCAGTAGTTGTTGCTGCATGCTCTGCAGCAATTGACCTCTGAACTTGACGAGCCGATCAATCATAATTGCGACTGCAACGAATCGTCGTCGGAAGCGATGCATTTCAGTGTTGAATGCGATAGCAGAGCAGAAGCTTACTACTTGGGTGAATACGAGTACTGTGTTCTGGATTCCTTGTTACTAGCGTTTGCGTAAGGGCTAGGGCCAAAAGCGTTTGTAACACGATCGCCATATCGCACTTAGTATATTTAATACATATCGGCTATCGAGCAGGAAGTAGCGACACGTTAAAGAATTACATAGGGCATGTAGAAACCACATTTTTCGATAGTTTCACTTAGATCGTTGCGCTAGGATATGAAAATTTTTTTTTAAATTTATGAACAAGCGTAGCGCGTAAATGATTTGGATGGTAATTTGCCATATGTGGCACATTAACACTGCGAGCTCGAGATATGCCAAAAGAGCAGGCACAAGAGTGGTGATGATGCAATGCGTGTGGCCAATTGATTTTGCAGCTTTCGAGCTGCCATTTTAATTTAATAAATGAAAATTCAATAAAAAATACAACTGAGTAGGAGAAATTTATAGATTTTTGTGAAAAAATTTCGAAAACATGAAATCAACATGATAACATTAAAATATCAAAGAAATTTGCCAGTTTTCAAGAAATTATGATACCAATTTAAAAGTTTATTTATTTAAGTATATATAATACACCATATACACCATATATTTATATATGTATACATTTAGAAGCATTTAAAAATAAATATATACCCAGTTCTCTCAAAAAAAAAAAAAAAACAGGAAATGAATCGGCATTTTAAATCGAATTTGTTTTATTCTAAACAGTGATTGCATGTCGAATTAAGCATTATTTCTTTACTGTCCTTCAAAAATCAAATGCACGTCCTTTTAACATTTCAATACAAATATCGCAATTTTTTAGCAAAACAAAATTCACTTCCTTTCTCTATCCAACTTGACAACACACTGCTCTTGCCAATTATTTCTCATATTTGCCTCTGGCAGCCCGCCTTTTTGCCTGTTAACTGATAATAAGGGGTCTGAAGTGGCAATGTTGCTGTTGGAGCTGGCCATCTTAATTTGGTTCAGGCAGTTGACAGCCCAGTTAGCGCCCATTCTGTTTTGCTTGACATTCGCGTATTGATTTAAGGGTTGGCATGTTTTTTCTTGAGTTACTTACGGCCGACGGAACGATACGTTTATCTATAGATAAAGATTTATCTATAACAGAGGCGGACCCACTATCCTTTTCAAATAACTCAACATCATCAAACACGACTTCAGTTCACATATTTTGTGAGCAATTTAGATAGTTTCGTATCGAGTTATCTAAGCAAGGGAAAAGATAAAATGGATGTATCGCTCCCATTTTCACATTCACAAATTTCCCTGTGAATTCGGTTCACTTTATATAGGAATACCAAATTCAGACATCGCGACATGTAATCAACTCCTTCCCGAGCTGTCGAATGCTGCTTTAAAGTCGAAAAAGAGATGGCTTGTCCCGATTTTCCTACTCGGGCCTTTTCCAATATTTGGCATACCATGAATATCTGGTCGATAGTAGATTTGCCAGGTCTATATCTCCGCTGATAAGGTCCAATCAGTTCGTTCACGGTTGGCTCCAGTCTTTCGCCCAATCCGCTCGATAGAACCTTATATTATATGTTAAGCAGACTTATCCCGCGATAATTGGCGTATAGCACACTCCGCACTCACGTACATATTTCGGTCTCTCATTTCTTTCTTCGAATAATACGTCGCTCTTCTTTTCTCATCTACCGGTGGCGCTCCCAAGCAGCTCGCGTTGCGCCCGGCAGCGTCTTTCGTTTATAAGGAGGCGCGACATCTCTCATCGTATATGTTGTTCGTTCGGGCTTGCTGGAATCCATGGACTTCTTCAGCGCTGGTATGTTCTTAGAGAGCAGGGGTGAGAGTCGAGTGGTGAAGTTAGTAGCTGTCCATTATAGTGCGCACAGTCACCGACGTGTACGTTTGCCGTGTCTGTTTGGTGGGAGATACACAAAATTGAGCAAAACTTGTGCCCGTGCGTATGTTTTGTAAACAAACTTTGCGTACATAAAACTGTGTTTGTATGCATCAACACAATGTTGCCATTCCTTTGTTTGCATACATACTTTTACACACATCCGCGTTGTCAATCACAATTTTTCATTGTATAATAAACCAAAGCCAAAAACCAACAAATGCAAATAGTTCATTTATCTATAATTAACATTATTAAACATCGATTTTAAATTAATTTAATAAAAATTTAAATTTTTATAAGGTTATTTTGTTAATGATTTTAAAAAGTTCTGCTTGGCAACACTGTGCGGTGAGAGAGCACTCAGCTGACACGGCTTCACGGCAAAAATCTAAATTTCTCTGATTACACACGTACACGTCGCGCGTACCCGTCACACGAACACGTTGATGAGTTTTCATTTACATGGCGTTCTCATAAGTTTGGTCGTGTCAGCTGACACGCAACGTACGTTTGCGTCGGTGACTGTGAGCACCATTAGAATTGCAACTTTCCGACGTCGAGATTTCTCTGAGTTTTATTATTATTATAATCTTCTCTATATGAAGTACAGTTTTTGGTTATTAGATACTTATTTCATCGATAATAGCAGCAAAGATTAATTATAAAAAGCAAAGAACAAGAGCAAGATGTAAAGCTTACATTTCCTCGATTTCATTTGAAACTGTTAGTTAGGTGATTTAATCTACTCAATATATAAAAAATCGTTTAGTGCTCCGTTCGTTTGTATTCAAATATTTTAACTCAAAAGTATAAAATAAAAAATAAAATAAAAGTGGTACAAGTTCTTCTATGACTATGTGATTGAGACTAAATTGTTCTATATCTATACTGAATTCCTATAACTAGCAGCAAATTAATTAAAAACAAACATTTCTTTAATACTTCCACACTATGGTCTGTGTTTGACCAGTAATCCAATCGCAGCGATCTACATATGTACAATACAATTATAAGAATGTACACACTCCTACTATTTTCTTTACGCTCCAGCTTCAAGCAATGTTTTAGCTTTAATGACTTTCTAATACCGCCAAACAAGGTTGAATTAGATGCTCCATACTTCACTCAATTTTCGCTCACATCACATCATTTCGGAAAGTACACTACCAAATACCTTACCATCACCAGCGCACCATTACGTGAATTACCACCACCACCAGCTTTAGATGCAATAGATATATCGGCAAACATATTTATTTCAGGTCACGTTCACGCTCCCATCATCGCATCTGATCGGTGCTGCGTGTCGTTGCGTGAAAATCCGCACTTAACTCATCCTGAAGCGGCAAAGAAACAATTTTCAAATCACGACTTTTCGACGTCCACTCGTAAAGTGTGAGACGTTAGTGGACAACAGATCGCGAGCACAAAAACAAAAACAAAAAAAAAACCAAAAACAAATCAACAACAAACACAAGCGCACACACAATCAAGGCTCTAGATAGAGCTACATGAAATTGAGAATTAAATTAGAAATGTTGTAACTCGCGCACAAACGTGGACCAACAACGGCAACAACAATTACGAAACTATATACACTATAGTCTTAAATTCGGCGGAATATTCACCCACTTAGAGGCTTGTGTGGAGGACCAGCGCAACGCACATAGTGTGCGCAATCTATGAGCTTAGGAAATTTCTTTTTTTGGGAGCGGGGGGCTATGATGGCAGTTAGACGCACGAAGTGACCGCAAATAACAGTCAACAGCGTTGATTGTACCAGCAGTTACATATATACATACATACATTCAATCCCACATACAAGGATATAGTCGTAGGCGAGGCGAAATGCTTGAATGATGAGAAGTGAAGGCGGCCGAAGACGCGCGGATCGTTGGCAAATTTAATGGGCCAATTTGAGATATTTCCGCACTGTTGATAAAGTTGTTGTTGTGCTGCAACAAGTCAAGTTATTTAGAGCATTATTGGTATGGGAGTGCGCACGAGTGGAAGTAGGAAACGTTTTTCAATACTCTCCAGCACCACTTTAAGCGTGATCGCGTTTTTGCGATTGCTCATTGCTAACCGCCAGTGAGGCTCAACACCAACTGCAGTCAACATAGCGGCTGATGATTGCTGCACGCGTAAAGTTGTGGGTGTTGTTGCGTTCGACTGTTACGGTGTACAGTGTTGCATTTCGTCTCAAGAGCCCAATTGCAAGGTATCAATCTGCGGACTCCAAACTCTAGTAGTTTCCAGAGAACTGTTATGCGGACTGATGGTCTCTGGGGGATTGATATAATCTTAGAAAATCAATTATGATCCTTGCAACGCACAGGAGGTCTTCCGCTTCCTTTGCTACCACTAGCTGTTGCTATTTTTAGGTCTGAAGCCTTTGCGACCATTTGTACGGCTTTAGTCTGCCGCGCTTACTCCTTATCTTAAGGCATGGCATCTCGTTCCGATATAACCCCAGAATTACGGACGTACACATTTTATCATAAGATGGTCATGTGAGTCTCGCGATTTATCAGAAGGGAGGCTATACCTAACGTTCAACTGCTGCTTGTATGGTGCCACCCCCTAGCACAAAGCTTAGAAGTGGCATTTGGTATACCAATACTGTTTTTTCCAGGGCAATCGTACCATTTCTTGCTAATTCGTCAACCTTATCATGACCTTTAATGCCTCTGTGTCCATTTCGTTCAGAGATCTTCGTCATTTCATGAGAGACTTTGTGTTATCTACACATGACTTTAGGGATTTCATCACCGCTTTAGGGTCAGAAAATATATCCACTTGCGTATCGTCTTTTGATCTTTTGACGAGGTGTCGAGTGGCCTCCTGGATCGCCAACACTTCAGCCTCGTATAAGCTACAGTGATCAGGTAGACGGAAATATATCTCAAATTTTTGCTCTGTGTGGAGCCATCCAGTGTATGTAAATGTTTATAGCATTTCGTGTGCGAGCAGGCAAGTTGTTCCTGCAATAACAACTATCTTTTAACCAACTAAGTCAAGCTGAGGCGGGTGCAGAATAGCATTCAGAGCTTCAGTGGGTGAGAAGCATAAAGCTCCGCTTATGCATAGCCCTGAACTCTTTGCTGTCGATTCAGTGAACTATGTGTAGACTTAGTGAACTAATGAACTAGCTGAAGAGCGCTTCTGTTGCTTCCTTAATGCGTTACGTTGATAAAGACCCCAGTTTTTGGTCCAAGTTACAAGTGAACTAACAGCAGCATCTATAAGATCACCCAGGGTTTGGGGAAATTTTCCGTGTATGATTAGAGCAACGTCATCGGCATTTGAAAACCCTCATACCCACGCAACTGCTACTATTCATGGGAGCGGAGAGTAGATACCTCCCCGCGAAGTGCCCCTCTCAACTGACCTGCGAGTCGTCTGCCTCCCCTCTATGGGTATTTAGTTCATGGATGATCTCGACCAGAGTTTTATCCACTCACATTTCTATCAGGTTCGAGGTGATCGCATATGGGAGGATGTTATTGAAGGCCATTACATATCCAGGAATACCACAAATGCAAGTTTCTTAATTTTGAATAATTGTTCAATTCTTGAGACTGAATAATGGAGAGCTACCTTCGTAGATCTGTCCTTGCTATAGGGATGTTGTGCGTTGGATTAAATATTTGGGTTTTTCGATTGTCTTATATATGTATGCCCATGTATACCATTCAATCGCCTATGATATTCCATAATTTGAATTTGGTTGGGATATCAGTCATTAGTTTTCACTAAGTCGCACCCCCTTCTCGTATAATTTTCGGGAGTTTCTCCTATCGATTAGTTGGATTTGATTTAACTTATTATAATTTTGAATCACTTTTTTAACAGGTGGCAACCCTTACCAAAATTATTTTTGAAATTACGCTTTCTTTGAATTTGTAGTTTGGGACTCATATTAGAAAGTATCGTTTATTTTTTAATTAACCTATTTTACATTTAAACGGGTGGCAACCTTCTTTCACAAAATTTGGCAAATGGAGCTTTATTAAGCCTCTTTCATTCAACTCCCATATTGCAGAATTTGATATCATTCATTGTTTTAATTGAATATAGCCTTTTAAGCAGGTGGCAACTCTATATTGTATAACAGACTATATATATGTATGTATGTTTGTGCCAAATCTATCCAGTCGTTATATAGCAATATGGGATTTATTTTTATTTTTGACCTTATTTTTTATGAATCGTCTGTATAATTTATAGAGCTTGTGGCCAGGTTGTATTAGGGAATAATATTAGAAAACAACAATTTATCAAAGTGGTATTATTGATAGCTGCTATTTCGGAGATCACCACATCTCCTCATCAGACTTCTTTTTTTCTAGGTAAAGTCTCATATTATTCCTAATACAAACTTGGCCACAAGCTCTATAAATATGGTATTTAACCTATTTATTTAACTGATTATAACTTTCTCAACAGGTGGTAACTCTCCATATGATAATAGCCTATGTTACAGAGTAGGGGTTCGATATTTTTGTGCTAAATTTTATACACCTCCGACACATACTCACACACACACAAGTTTTCACATTTATAATAGAAGTTATTATTAATTGTTGTTTTATTTAATTTAATTTCACCCACTCATATATCATATTTAGCCCACGGTGGCGCAGTTGGAAGTTTGGTCAAAACAGGTATTGCACAGCAAATAAGTGGAAAATTGCCGTGCGGGAGTTTTTGTTTTTTGTTTTTTTGTAAATCTAAAATGTGAAAACATACACTAAGTATATATGTGTGTGTGTGTGTGTGTGTATGTGTGTAGTTGTGCTCATGTAATTCCACATTGCACATTGCCGCACATTGACCGTGGAAATTGGCTGATCAAGTGCGATCTTTATGGCGGCGCGCAAGTGCGATTCTACTCAGTGCAAGCAATGTTGCTTTCATTGCTGTTGTTGTTACTATATGCAGCACCAAAGTTTATTGGACTTTTTGATTTTCGTTAACTGCAACGACTTTTGTTGTTGTTGTTGGACTTTCGTTAACAACGTGCAACATTTTTGGGGCGCGCATTAATGGAACGGCAACGGCTTCGGCACCCACCACACTACCACCTCGTCCTTTAAGCTAGGACATTGTTGCACGCGTTGCACGAAATGCACGATTTCCTCGTAGCGCTATGCTACGGTAAGCGGCGGCAGTGATGCAGGCATTTTGATTGCTGACGAAAACAACAACACAACAAGCGCTTAGAGGGCAACAACCACACGTGCGCGGGGGATGGGGAACGAACGCTGGCAGCCGGTTGAAAAGTTCAAGTTCTCATTTCTATGAGGTGAGGTGATTTTCCGGCGGCAGCGGATAGTTATAGCGGCCGGCAATGGTTATAGCGAGCAACATGAATCATGTGAAAATTTCGCAAAAACCGGGAAATTGTAAAAGCAAAAGTGGAGTGAAATTATAGAAATTATATTTGCTACAAAGACGGCGGCAACACTGCTGTACTTACTTATATTTGTGCATATGTGTGTGTGTCAATGTGTGCGCTGCGAATGCGGGATTTCGCGTTTAGGCGACAGCAAAAATTGCTGCTTACTAAACTACGTAAGTAGTTGCCGCTGAGTGTGGAAATTCGTGCAAAAACTCTATGCAAACTTAACGTGCCCCTGACCTGTGGCAAGCCATTTTAATTTGTGGCACCATCTACCGCAACACTAACACTAACACACTCACACACACACACACCTGCCTGCTAAAATGCGAGCCCTCCGTTTCGTCGCGCGCGTCGCTTAGTTGACCAGAAAATATGAAGTTCTCCCCCTCAGCCGCTTCCTTGTGCACTGCCACTTGAACGCTTTGTTGTTGCATTCAATGCTAAGTTTTGTGGCAGTGCAAAGGCAAGGCACTGCAATGCGTCCACATTTTTTTTTTGTATTTCGTATTACGTTTAATTGTTTTTGTTTGGCACAGCTGTAAGAGCGCATACTTTCATGCCCCATGCACTTGGATGGCCAGCCACCCACCATGCCACCAACAACACCCATTATTACCAGCACCACCAAAATACCAAATATGTACTAGCTGGGCAATCGTCGCGTCGTTCAAATGCAATGCAAACATTTTTGTTTATGTTAATTTCTATTTCCTCCATTGTCGTCGTGGCCGTCGCGTCAGTACGCTACATTTCGCTACATTTCGCTTCAGCGCGTTTTTCGCATTGTTGGCCCATTAAATGTTGCACGTTGCGCTCGCTTGTCGTCGCAGGTAACTGCTTATTTGGCCAATAAAATTAACCTACCACAAGTCGATTGTTAGTGGCTATGACGGCTACTTAGAGTTTTTGCTGGAAAATCCCAAACACACACACAGTCAACAGCCCCATTCACTGGGTGCATCGACGAAGGGCGTTTAACTGTTTGCGGCGGTGGCTGTGGTGCATGCAACAAGTAGGCAGTGCCATTATTTTGTATAAACAACAATAAATTACACTTTTGAAGGCGCGTTCGAGTGGGTAATTTTTTCGCTCGCCTGACTGCTACTCCGCCCGCGCTCTCGTTCGCCTGCTAACCGGCTCTTTTACCCATTCACTTAATTCGGCTAGACTGAATTTGCCTCTAGGCTGGCGCTTAACCCTAGCATGCTTTTTTAAAAAGCCGCAATGGCGTGATGGTCAGCGGGCCTTCCGGCAATATATTTCGCTTTAATTTTATGAAAATCATACTTATAATTTCTATGAGCCTAAGCGCGTACTATGTAAATCATTTCTATTGTATAGATTTAGTTAAGTAAATTTTTCCTCACCACAATTTCGTCGCCTTGGCTAAAAACAGTAGCAATGGCTTCTGTTCGACCAAAGTGGGTTAAAATGTGCAATTACTGCCGGTCGAAATGGTGGCCGTCTCAATTGAATTAAATAGTTACTTGTATTGTTTACCCGATAGGGGCGAGTGTTTGCTCTCTCCTCGCGTGTTGTTGCTCATTTTCGTGAAATGCCCTCAATATTTCCAGCTCAACGCCTTGGGAGAAAAAGTTGAATAATTTTTATTAAACAAAGCGTTTAACGTATACAAGTAAATATGTAAGTCAACGAAAATGTAATGTGGGTATCGTATACGGTAATCCGATAATACATATTTGACTATTTTGTTCAAGACAGAAGGGATTTGGCGATTTTAATGCCAGAGTGGGATGTAGTGGCGGATGTTGCGGTCAGCAAAAGCGGCATTGGTGACTTGGACCCTCCAGAAACAGCACTCAGAGCCCTGGGGTTCCTTCCTTACTTTACAGGTAATTTTTTTTTTTTAATATTAAAGATAGTTGACGCGAAAACCCTTATGCATTCAGGCAGGTTCTGGAATCCGAGTGAATGTGAATATGAAAATGAATCTAAAACCGAGTAAATTTAATTTTGATATTCTAAAATCCTTTTTTTTTTGCTCTTTTTAAAAGCTCGATTTTGATTCACGCTAGATATGAACTTAAAAGCTGATAGTTGTCAAAGTTTTCCACAAAAAGTAATACATTTTTTAGAAAAAAATAGAAAAATTATTGTGTTAACAACTTATGGGGCTATTTTTTTTTGGAAAATGTTAGACTTTCAGAAGAACGGGGATCATTCAGGACCACTCCGACCCTTTAGATGTGCCTGAATTAGTGGAAGTATTTAGTTATGTTTATTGGTGTTCGTAATTAGTGTAAATATTTCCATAAAAAATTTTATAAATTTGTGTCTAGGTAGTGCAATCTTCAAGAGACTAAAAATTCGTGTTGATTTTTGATAATTTGATAATTTTTTTTTGTTTTGCGGATGGTGTTGGGAATTTTCTAACATAAGTTGAAGGAGAAGTTCTCCCTGCATTGTATTCTTGCGTTTTTCTGATCAAAAGTTTTTTAAACTGCAATATTTTTAAATTAATTTACTTACATTTCATTTTTACTGCAAATCCACGAACTAAAACTGAGGTGAATGCGATTTTTTTCTTTTGAATTCGTTTTCCAGAAAATGCAATGTGGAAATGAAATGGGGAAACACCGAGCACCAAATGTCGGATTGAAAGTGAATTTACGTGATATTCACTTGGAAGTGAATTACAAAATCTGCCAAATTACAGGGGTTCAAACTCAGCAACACAACTCGCGTGATTTTCAGTACAAAGTGCATCACAAATTTCGAGCGTTTCTGCCACCCAGCTTCTTTAAATAATTGAAAGAAGAAAAATTTAGATCAAAAGTTCAAATTGAAAACGATGAACTTCTTGAGGAATGGAGAGATGCATTTCAACTGCTTTGAAGAAATTGAAAGACTTGAGAAACGAAAACAGATACGGTAATTTTGTTTTCAAGGTGAACCATAAATGGGAAGTGGTGGGAAAATGCTGATTTTCTAATTGTCAAAAAACGTAAAATTACAAATTGTTCGATAAAAAAGCTGCCGATTCGCGTTACATCGAATTAGTACTACGAAGTTTTAGATAAAATGAGTATCGAATTGCAAGAACGTGCGGGAAGATTTCGGCACGCAAACAATGCTTTCGGTTTTCTAATGCCTGAGAATCTGAGGATTCTAGCTGAATGTAATTTACAAACCAGTGTTAGGTCATTAATAGAAAAATACTCGGAATTCTGTACTACAGATCTTAAACATGAACTGCCTATCTATTCAGATTGCTCTTGACTCTGCCCATCGGTTCTAGCTAGTGCTGAATGTGTCAGGAGCTCTTTTGAAAATATTGTAGTTAAAGAATATCGTCGAGTCTCTTTAGCGGAGAATACCCTACATAATTTTTGTAGGCCGTCCGCTTTTAGAAAAAAACTTTTCTATAATTTTTGATGTTACTTGCCCCGGTCAGGATTTGATTCCAGGACCTACCGAATGAATGAAATAAACAATTTATACCGAATTCTGAACAACTAATCAAACAAACTGAGTCAGCGAAGATGACAAGGTAAGACGAAACAAATGATTTGAAACCGGAAGTAAGTCAAATGGCATTGGTGTAAAATTGACCAGAGCCGAATTATTTGGCAGATAAGAACTTGGCTCTCCGAGAACATCGAGATGGTGGACGTTTACCCTGGGAAATTCCAGTAGACAAGGATAATAATTTCAGAGCACTTCTTCGTTTTGTCGAGGAGTTTTTCTTAAGGCCTTGGGGCATTGCACACTTTTGAAATATCCAAGAAATAAAAACAAAAATTCTGTCAGTTGTAGGCAAAAGTTTCACGCGCTTTATGGCAGGTCTCGCCGTATTGTTACGGGCTTCAATTTCATATAAATAGAAACTTGTCCGTTATCATACGTGATAACGGGTGTTATTCCGGCTGGTTTAACTTTTGAAGAAATTCGGACCAAGATCCACCCGCCCATAAACCAAACCAAACCAAACTGTTGTTTTACCGTGATGCTCTTGAACTTCTTCGAGTTGTTTGATCCAGCTGACC
Organism: Anomoia purmunda; assembly: GCA_951828415.1. Taxonomy (NCBI): domain Eukaryota; kingdom Metazoa; phylum Arthropoda; class Insecta; order Diptera; family Tephritidae; genus Anomoia; species Anomoia purmunda. The sequence goes on from OX639995.1 coordinate 44,353,266, forward strand.
TTGATGAACAAAATTTTAAACGAAAATAGTGGACATTTTTCGAGCTTTCAAGACCTTAACGAGTCAAACAATGTCGCGCAAAATTTTTCTATGATGAAATGTCAGATTATACTGAACGCGAGAACTGTCCAAAAATCTCTACTGAAAACAGCACCTCTAATGAATCACCCTATATAAGAGACTGTTTGAAGCTCAATAGAATACCATTATTCTCCCATCGCCCTTCGTTTTGGTTTTGTTTGTTTTTTTGTTTGAGAGTAAAAAAATAAATTAATTAATCGATGAACAAAAATAATTAATGAATAAGACAAGCAACTCCATTTGTTACGCGATTTCCACTCGCACGCTGAAGCGATACACAAAGTTGTATTGGTGTCTGTCGGAAATGGTGTAGCTATTGATGCGTCCTCATTGCAACCGTGTTCGATGTTACACAACAAATCGATACAAATTTCGCGCTTCATCCAATTTCAGCCAATTTAAACGTACGATGGCAACGGCAAGAACAGGAAGGGCGCTGTGGCGGCGGCTGATTGTCGTTTACCAAAGTTGCAACAGCAAATTGCAATTTTATACACTTTACACTTGAGCTCCGTAGCGCGGATAGATAGAACATGTTACTACTTTATTTACTGCCTACCGTGACAAGTGCGCGGCCATCAACCGACAGCGATGTGGTGCGGGTAAAAGAATACAATATGTGTTAGCGATCGATGTTTATACTCGCACACGCACACACACACATGTACATTTTTATCTTTATATACATATGTATGTATGTAAGTATGGATGTGGCGACACTTGACACATTGAACGCGTCAAGCGAATAAATTAACAAGCAAAAGATGTTGACGTTTATTGTCAACACTTGTAACAAGAGGCCCGTCGCACGCTTTCGACCACATGCAGTAAAACGCCGCGGCCAAGTTGTAACACAGAGAAAGGCATACACACTGCAATCACATGTCGCGCACACAGCGCCACTGACAACATTGGCGACACAACACAAATGACATTCGAGGCGCAGGCGGTTGGCAAACAAGTGAAGAGGACCGGCGGCAAGGGGTGGCAGAGTTGTGGCGGCGGCGCGCATCAACGATGTGTTAAAGTGTGATTTCTGATGTAGAACAAAATTGCCGCAACACCATAAAAGTACTTGCAATGGCAGCAAAAGCAACAGCAACAGCAGCAACAGCAGCAGCAGCGACAACAGTAGCTTATAGCGCGCGCGCTATAATTAATGTGCGTCTGTGACACGCATGCGCCGCGCGCGGCATTGCCGCAACTGAAAGCCATACCAATGTTTTTACTATCAGCTTATGTTATATGTAATTGTATGGGTGCGCGGGGACTGCTGTATTGAATGCTGTATCTCCAGATTTGGCCACAATGACAGCGCAACAGTGACAGCAGCTGTCAGACCACCTCGCGCGCACAACTTTTACGCTGGCTGACTGGCTGGCTGGCTGGCTGGCGCGTGGCACTTGCAAGTTGCAACATTAGCGGTTCAACGATAATTTGACAGTTTACTAAATTGAGTCAACCGTTGATTTGTTTTGCTTGTAAGCGCGCTTGCTTGCTTGCTTTGGTCAAAAGTCGAAATGCACCAAGCAATTAAGCGTTGAGAACCGGAAGTTATATGGTTATTAATTTGGTTGCATTTGCTATGCTGCACCGTTATTTTAATATGAATTTTCTGACTCGCTATGTTTTCGGTAGCGGCGTCGCTTTGTGTTGGTTAGCAGTTAGGTTATGTCGCGATTTGCGAGCACGATTAACATAAACATAACTCAGTGACGAGGACGGATATAATGGGTGTTTCTCAGAGGTTTGCTTTTCCAATAACACGTAGGTTACGTTAGGTTAGGTTAGGATAGGTTAGGTTAGATTAGGTTATGGCTCCACATCTAAGGTCCTCCAAGCTATCGAAGATTTGCCTAACTATTTGAAAAGGAGAGTCTTTGTCTGGATAGAGCAGGGCACTGGCACAGAAGGTACAAAAATTGGGCAGATCTGGCAACAATATTATAAACTGTGCAATGTTTGGATAGACTAACGTGTAAATTTATTTCGAAAATCATGGTCCACCTCGAGAAAGCTACCGTACGCTACCTCTGTTCAGTAATACAGCTCATTATCTTCGTGCTAGCCCTATTGGAATCATCGTCACCTCAAATGGATGTTTAATTTTCAATATTGCTTGTTGAATTTATCTGAAACTTTGCGAATGTATTCTAGATATCTGAAATATACCTTTGCTTATTCCAAATAACATTGAAAAATTTAAAAAATCGGTTTAACCTAATGTTTATTGATGTTAATGGCCACAAATAATATTTAATGTTGTGTACTTTTGAACGCAAAATGAAACGGTTCAAATTCAGAGCATGCAGTGCGCTACCTTCTTGATTCCTCTTAATCGTCACAGATCGCGGTTCGATTAAAGCTAAGGAAAATGCGGTATAGAAATTGCGGTCATAGTAAATCGATAGATTGTAAAGAAAATGTAGTATTTTCACACTGAAAGCACTCTAAAGTAAAGTTCAATTATATTGTATTTAGTATTTAATCAAAAAACAATTTGAGAGCGAGCTAACATTACCTAATCGGACATAGTCGCGTGCTTTAAGGTGCAAGATTCGCTCTGTGCAGCAAAAAATGCCAATTACCTATAAACTCAAAGCAAGTTAGGCCTCAATTGTGAGCTGCATTCAATCTTCGATCTTACCTGGTTATCGAACATCGAAAATCGAATATCAAATTCCTATTATGAGCTGTGCAGCCCTGTTGAAATTTTTGTTGCACATCGAATTTTCTGAATTGAAGTGTGAGAATTTGCCAAAAATGTAAATATTTTGAAATTGTTTTTGGCGTAGAATACGTCTTACCTTACGGTATGGGCACCAATGTCAGGTTTTTATTGTTGTAATCTCTATTTCTTTAATTATAAGGAAACGGCTCGATTAATATTTTTTTTTTTTTTGTAGTCAAATGAAGATGTTAGCTTTCGTTTGACATACATTTCATGTTGGTTGATATCTTCCTAATATTTAAATTTCTCAAATGAAAATTGTATAAACACATGCACACAAATATGTGTGTGGTGTTTGGTTGAGTGTTTGCTGTTAGGCGATTTAAATGTACTCGTGCAGCCCTTTCTTTGTATTGCATAATTTTAGGCGGGCAAGTTAAAGTAGAGTAAAAGAAGAGAAAATGCTGCCAAGCACTGCAAAAAAAATAATAAAATTGATTCGCGTATGTTATTTATCATTTATCTTTACTATTGATAACAGCCATTGACTTCGTTTTTGCGAGAAATTTAATTGATAATTTAAAAACATTTTTATCCTATTTTTCCTATCATAAGCTTATGTATATCATCCAAAGTAACTATCAAATAAAGAAATTCATTTGCTTGTATTATTTATCATTTATTGTTACATATGTTTTCTGGCTTATCGGATGGCGTATTCTACGTTAAACTTAATGGCCGTGTCTCTGACACAGCCTGCTTCTTTTTTTTTGCTTTTTGGCTACTAAACACTACTATTATTAAACTAGCTTTGTTAATTTTATGCTGGTTTAAGGTCGTAACTACGAAACCACAACTGGAAATGCTTGTTTCATTGATAGCTGAATATCCTCAATTTGCCAACGAGATTTGCACGAAGTTCAAGCGGGGGAAAAATTGAAAGAATTCTCGTTATAGCTAAATGGTTTGTTAGAACGACAGCAAAATGGATTAAGGTTAACTTAATTAGTATATTATTCATTAAGAAATATATTTAAGCTTTGGTATTTGCATTCCTGAGCACAAAATCGTTGCACTGTAGCAAATTTTTAAATGTTTGGAATTGATTTGGCTCGAATGTAATGCTGCAGCGACTCTTATACTGTGGACAGCGCAACCCAAACGCCTCCTTAGATAGTCGAAAGTTTCTTATAAATCTGTAAACAATATTCAAATATGTTATCAATATATATAAACTCCTCTTTAAAATATTACACTTACGCGGTGAAATTAATTTGCAAAGGGTCTGAAGCATCTCTTAATCTCCTCCTCCTCTGAAGAATCGTCAAACCCTCGTAGTTATATACATATATGCGTATATTTTTTTATTTACTCAACTTGCTTGCACCTTGTACTTACTTTCAATGACAGCTGATAGAAATATACTTCTGTGGATGATCTAATTGTGTGAAATTCACGATATCGCTATTCTTTATCGAACCAAATGCAAACATTTTGGATCAGCTCATTCGATCACAGTCGAAAATTGAATGTAGCTCTTAACAATGCCCTTATAAAGCTGCAAAAGCAACAGACATTAAGCTTTTCGCTACTTAGATCATGAAGAAAATTTACATAGGCCATGGGAAATATAAGATCGAGTAAAAAGAGTTTATTTTTTCATTAAATTGAAGGTTTTATTTAGCATAGTTTCCGATTTAGTTCAAATATGCACCATTTTGTTCGATAACTTGTTTCCATTTTAAAGGTAGAATCATAATACCACTGTCATAGAAACCCTCGTCCCTATTGGGTATTGGCGATTACAGGGTGGATGCAAAAGACCTCCTAACAAAACTCCCGTTGCTTCTGGCGAGTCACTATCGCCTTATCCTTATGGAACACAATTTCTCCCCTCTTCACCAAAGCTGGTCACTTCTGGGCTATTGCTTCTTTCCCAAGATCTAATAAAATTCTCAATGAGCTGTGTGCCAGATACAACCAGTGTGTAACGTGAATTCCCGGCTATATACCAGGTAAATATCGTACATAAATATCCCTTATGGTGCGAGAATACTATTATCTTCTTTTAAAATCAGGGCGAAGCCTTTGGCCTTTCCCTAGTGATGGTATTATAACTGGTCATTGCCTACTGGATGCGAATCGATTTTCCAGCAAACGATTTTTGTCGAAGCTGTCGCAATGAGTAGAAGGTGAAAGCCATATACATTTACCTTAGCTACTGCCATGCTTTAGCGAGTGTGAGAAGGAGATACCTACACAAGCATTTATTCAACTGTCTACCTATGTATGTATGTATACCCTATACCCTTTTGCGGCCCACAGTACACTTAAGAAAGAAAGGCAATCTCCTATATATAATCTGAAAAGCACCGCGTACCTTTAACAAAGCTACGAAATTGCGGGAGGGTGAATAAGATGCGATCCCGGAAACAAGAATTTTAGTCTCGCAAAGGTAGAACAACTGAAAATAAAGTGTTTGATATGATTCCATCTCCTCAACCTCTGAGCAGTTGGTGTAGTAAGAAGCAATGCTGACATTGAAGCGCACCACATGGATTCCTATGGAGTGGGTGTCTGCCTACTTCTGGTTCAAACGACAAAGTTCTTGGCCCTACCTCCAATGATTCTATCAAGTGTCGATGGATCCATGAACGTGAGTAGGAATGACAGAAATACGAGTTAAATTTATATCCAACCTTCCGCTGTCTAACCGCGGCGTAAGCTGTCAGCCTTCCTCAGCAGTATCAATTGGATTTATATTTAACAAGACGTGGCGTGGTCCGAAAGTCCCGCCGATTCTTCAGATGTACAATTATATAAGTAGCTATATCCTATGAATTTTTTATAAAAGAAACAACACAATTTCCATATCCATACTTAAATTTAACGAATGTGCTATTTTACCACGAAATTTGACAATTCGCTGCAAGTTGTTGCGCAGCATTGTAATTGCCATCCTATGTCGTGTGACAATCGTGTCGTTCACGGTGCATCCCAGTTATGGTAATTATATTTTTTGCTAATCATTTTTGGGCAGGGCGAAATATAAAAATATGCTTAAAATTATTGAAAGTGACCGATTGGTGTCTGTGGAAATTTGTTGACAATGTCGGAAAGGTGGTCGTAGCTTGCAACATTGCACTGGGTCTCAACAAAAGGAAGGGAGAAGTTGGAAAATGTGATTCCTTGCAATACTAATGAACACAACGGTGGTTAACGATGGCAAAGTGCAAGCTTTTGTTTTGTTTTCTCTAATATTTTTTTATGATTGTATGGGAAATTGTCAACGGCAATGAAATTGCAACTTTGTAGAAGAAACCCGCAAATAAAACTACAACTAAATATTCGTCCATTTGACAACACAATGCCCCCAAAGCTGCCAACTTTTTTAGGATAGCCACATGTTGTCTCGCCGCGCTCTCGCCTTGTCACCCACAGCCTCTGCCAGTCAACATAATATGAGTACTTGTTGACAAGCAACATTTTTTAAGTTAACCAGCAGCAGTATGAGCGTTCATATTCAAATCGCAGCGCTCAACTGTTGGGCAACTCTCAAAATGAGGCGGCCCAGGTTTATGCGACTGGCGGTTGGCCGCTGGCCGCTTGCCGCCGGCCTCTGACGACTGTCATATGTGGCGTTTGTAGCTGAGGAAATATGGTCATTGCTGTCTGAAATATGGACTTTGCTGTAAATGACCGAATAGGCAATACGACACAGCCGGCCGAGAGGCACATGCACCGCCGCCATCTGGCGTACTGTAAACGCCTGTTGCCATTGCCAGCACAATGACGGTAAGTCAAAGTCAAAGCGAATGGATGTGTTACATTAAAAAAGCTGCACCGAATGGTAGTTCGCCCCATTCGCTATTTGGTCAATTAAATTTGCGCGAGCACACAGAGTAATGCACCCATATTTACACGCAGACATAACGCCAGCCAGAAATAGCGACACATCTGCATGGATATATGTATGTATGTAGAGAAGCGGCCAGGAGTTTAGCCAACCAGTTAGAGTCAGTGTTGACCACTTGACAGTTGAGTTGTACTAGCAGTAAAATTCAAATTAAACCTAAGTTCGGCAAACGCTTCTCTCTTTTGTGTATTCAGATATGAGCCTAGAATTTTCTATAATAAATTTGCATATCTAACTGGACATCGGAGCGCTCGTTTGTAGTATACTATCTATGTACATATTATATGTACATTCATATAAAAAACGTTGTTGTTGATGAGCTTACTTTCTGGCTGGCGACGATTTTTAATATTTTCGTATGTATGTATTTAGACACAACAATCATGAGGTAAAAAGTAGAGTTCTAGAGGGAAAGCGAAAAATTTTAGGTAGCCAAATTATTCTTTGGCTGGTATTAAAACAAATATTTAACGTTGGTCTCTTGTGTGCCGTGTCACCCAAGTAGCAAAAATACAGCCGTTTTGATGCCATAAACTCGACCTAAACTTACTGAGTAATGGAAGGATCAGCATTACAACCAGCCAGAGTTCTTAAATAAATCCACTATGTTGGAGGTCTCGATCCCAGATATCTGCCCTAGATTATCAAGAAAAGGACTTGCCAAGGATGTTATATGCGACCTAGAGTCGCGCACTTGCATAGGAAATGCTCAACCGTTTCTTTCGCGGTTATGTCTCTACAGCTTCTGTAGTATTCGCTTTGCGGAATGCCCATTTATCCGCAGTGTAGAGGTTCCCACCAGATTGCAGAGCCGTAGCTTAGCACTGGTTACACCAACGCTTGGTACATCCAGGGTACCATCTTTGGCTTGAGACCCCACCTTTTGCCAAACATCAATGTGCAGGCGTAAAAGCAACACGGTTTAAATTTCCTCGTGAAGAACAACAGCTCCGTCTTATCTGGATTTAACCCAAGGCCACCTTGTGTCTATCTACTTAATTTGGCCAAGCACAAGTATCATTTAAAACAAAAATTATATGTAACCCTGCTAAGCCAATTACTAGTTCTATCTTTAATAAAATGTATAAAGAATAGAGATGCCAAATTGAAAATAAATATGGGTTAATTTTTCCAAGAATCTCATCCTTTGAATTTGCGGGTAAGAGACAGATTCCTGCCTGCGGTGTTTTTTTCTCTTCTTGCTATTGATTCTTGTAGTGATAAAATAATAAAATCCGCCTGTTTCTTCTTCTATACTTTTCTATTAATTCACAATAATGCTCAGGGTTGTATACGTAATTTGCTCGTTTTTTATTTTTATTTTTGTTTCTATCAAAAATCAAATGAACGGCAATTCGATAGAAAGGAAAGTGCGTTAATAGAATTGTCGATATTTTTATCCAAATTTCGTTTTAACCAAAGTTTTACTTCGTTTCGATGAAAAATACATACGATATTTGAAATTACAATATTCAATATCGTTAGCCCCCATATTGCACCGATGATTCCGATAAGGGCAGATAATGAAACGAACCAATCACTTTCAACGAAGCCTGACCAAGTACAGCCATCTGACAACTTTTTTCCAGTAGTCGGAACACAACTCAAAAAAATCTACACAAATCACATGTGTGCCATATTTTAAATCAGTTATGGTTGAAGCTTTGGAATTGTTGATCCTATCCATGAGTCGTTTTAATATGACATCATAGTAAATGACTATAATGCTTGGTTTTCATTACGTCAAATTTTACATCAAACGTCGTCAGTTGAATGAAAATTTAATAGTACAAATGCCGTCGATTTGACACCAATGTAAATTTATAAAGCGTCAACATGTTGGCATTTCTTGCCATATTTTGTCGTCAAATATTTTACCTAATGAAAACCAAGCATAAGTTCGTTCGGAACACGATTGCTGGTGTACGTCGCGTTTTTTGGGGGAATTCTCTAAGTCATTTAGAATTGAGGCTTTCAGTTATTGGGGTTTTCACGAATTCGGTCTATATTGTACGGGTTCATTGAGCTCATTTCAGTCGAACATATGTAGATGGTTGAAAAGGCGAAGAAATTTCTATTTTTGGTGAAAATGCTGTAGTTTTTATTTTTTCTTATGTATGTTTAGATAGAAGTACATACATAGATATAGAGTTTCCAATTTCGAAGCGGTGGCAGATTTAAGTGGAAGTGAAGATGAGGGGATTTCTGCCTGCAAAACTATTGCAGGCTCAGCGCTTGAGACCCCATGGTTCATTTTTGACGACATGGTAAAAAATACATTGAATGAATTTAGTTAAACACGTTGACTGCCAGAACAATTTTCAGAAATTTGGCCTCAAATTAAAATTTTATTTATTCACATTATATTATTGCGAACTCTAATTCTAGTGCATAGTAATAGTTTTTGTTCGTTTTTTAATAAATTTTCTGTTCACGCAAGCGCGCATTGATTTTTTGCTCTTTTCCCAGAAGCCGTTTATCGAAATTGACGCTGATATATTACGAGTTTGATCGTAGCTGCACAAAAATTGCGAGTAAATACAGGACGAGATATCTCCTAGTTCACGTCCTAGAAAAGAACGCAATCTACAAGTTATCTCGTAGTTGGCAGTCAACGTGTAAAGCTAATGTGTTGTGAAAAAGTGTTAAACTAATTTTTTTTATTTTGACTTAAACCACTTTCAAAATTATGGGCACATTTAAAAACGGTGTCATTTGATTTGAAAAAAGTTTAATTTTACCTTAAAATTTATTCTATTGAGTTACCACATTTTTTCCGATATCTAAGATCCATAAGCCATTATCCGACTGCTTATTTTTTGTTCCTCAGTGTACTCTTTGTTCAAGTATGCGAATGCTCACCGCATTTTGGTCCAACCTGCCACGCCATTTGGCTGAATAATTTCAAAGTTATTGAATTAGTCAATTGGTGAGTGCCGGCTGTGCTGCGGCTTTAAAGCCAAATAAAAAGCACGCTAGCCTAAGCAACTTAACCAAATTTGCAGCAAACTAACAAAAAGCAAAGTAACTTCAACATTTTATATGCATGAAAAATTTGAAAATGATATAAAAGAAGAAAAGGAATTGCCAGTGCTCAGCCATTTTAGTAGCGCGGCACTTAAGCGGCGGCTGATGGCTAATTTACTTACATGACTGTCTAATCATTTTAGCCGCCCGGTGACTGGATGAGTGAATATATGTGGGGCTATCTGTATGTGTGTGTGTTTATATATACTTGAAGAAGGTGGTAGGGCGGAGAGTTATTTGCATACACCACTTTGATTCTATATATCCGCGCGTATCAAAAACGCAGCCAAGCGCGTCAATGACAACAAAATATGCGCTATGTAAGTGAGACTTGTGGCAGAAAAGGCAACATAGCCAGCCTATTAACAGAGCGGCAATAAAAAGTGGTAAATACACAAAACAAAAAAAAAACAAAAACACTTTTTAAGCGACCACCAAAATATTTATGTACACCACATGTATGAATATTACGCCATAATCCAACAATGCCGCCTTGACCGCCAACGAAAATGCAGATCGCGATAGCGTCCACAAAGCCATTGTTGGCCCGAATAGTGTGTGCCACAAAATGTAGCAGCCGCGTGCAACGCACAGCAATTAAATTTTTGCAGTTTCATTTAAGCGCACCAACAACAACAAAAGAAAAAACAAACAGCCAACAAGTAGTAATACGATCGCATACCGCGCGGCCGCCATGCAAAACGCTAGAGGTGGTGAGGCGCAGTGCGACGCGCGCTCTTGTTGGTAAAGCGTTGCCACTTCTGCCACTGCTCTGCTTTATATTGTTAGTGTTGCTGCTGTTATTCGTGGAAACCGCATCAATTTCGCTGGCTGTTTTAGTTGCAATGATCGTTTCCAATGTGCGGTAAGTGAGGCATATCGAACGCTTGGCGGTGTGGCTTTACAACTTGGGCGGTGGAGGTGGTGACGCGCGGGCAGGTAGGGACGCAGTGTTTAAATGAGCGGATGAGTGGCAATTAAGTTTGTTTTATTAGCACATAAACGTTAGGGAGAACGTAAGCGCGAAAGAAAGCCACCAATACGATGATACACTGATACAAACATTTGCAAAAAAACACAAAATTTGCAGGTATATTCTTGAAGAATTTTAGTCGCGCAAGTACATAAATATTGTTCAAACATAAAAAGTGTGGAAATAATCGCAAAAAATGCTGAGGTACTTATTCTTGCCACAAGTGTTTTGTAGCTGTAATTGCGGTGGAGAAAAGAAAGAATGTTCGTTCATACATATCGCATTGCAAATAAACTCAAACTAACATAGCGGCATTTTGTCGCACCCGTTAAAGTTATTTAAGAGACAATTTCTTGCGCAAAACCCAAAAAAAACCAGAAAGTACAGCTACTTATATTGACATAACAGTAAATTGATACCTGTATAACATAAAAGGTGCCTTTTCATTAATTGAATTCGCCTTTATTTTAATTTTCTTGCCTCAAGGTTTGTATACATAGTTTTAAAGAATGTACCGTGCGTTTGCGGAAAAGGCGGAACATTTCTAGTTTTAGAAAGGTGCAAATTTTTACTAATCCTTAGTAGCAGAACTACTACTATTTTTGCTAATATCTACTACTATTTTTATTAAAGCTACTTTTAATTACTGCCTCTATTTTTACTAATTTCTCTACTATTTTTACAAATACTACTACTAATTTTTACTACTATTTTTACTAATGCTACTATAACTACTATTTCTATTTCTACTAATTCCCACTACTAATTTTTTTAACATCTGCTACTATTTTTACTAATGCACCTTTTTGTTACTGCTACTATTTTTTCTAATTTCTACTACTATTTTTACAAATCCTACTACTACTAATTTTTACTACTATTTTTACTTATTTGTACTATTGTTCTTACTAATGCTACTACTTATTACTATGACTATTTTTTTACTAATTTCTACTACTATTTTTACTAATACTACTACTATTTTTACTAATACTACTACTATTTGTACTTATTTCTACTACTATTTTTTCTAATACCACTTATAATTACTACCACTATTCTCTATACTGTTAATTTCTACTACTATTTAAAATAATTATTTTTACTAATATTACTACAACTATTTTTATTAATTTCAACTACTATTCTGACTACTGCTACTATTAATTACTCCTACTAATTTTGCTACTTTCTACTACTATTTTGACTGATGATACCACTACTTACTACTACCATTTTTCAAATTTCTACTACTATTTTCATTAATGTTGCTACAAATTACTATTACTGTTTTTACTAGTTTCTACTACTATTTTTACTAATGCGAATATTAATTACTGCTACTAGTTTTACTAATTTCTATTACAATTTTAAGTAATGCTGTTACTAAATAACACTACTATTTTAACTACTTTCTACTACTATTTTTACTAAAGCAAAAACTAAAAAAGGTACCTAAAAAAACTCTCTCCCATATTTAAATTATATTTCTTTGTAGAATTGGCGCAGAAGTTCTACTTTTGGTTCGCGCACTTCGGTAGGCGCGTGTTTTTGTTTTTGACAATTCCTTTAATTATAAATTACCATTATTTATACTTTGTCATAATCAATGATCGTTTACCATTAAAAATAATCATAGTTCTACCCATTTCAAAAAAACCTCAAATACATTGGGAGTACTTTTCAATAAAAACAATTTTTTTGGATGATTGATTACTTTTCATTATGTTAACAACAATTGCAACAACGTCTATGTATATATTGTTAAATAATGCGAAAATTAACTAATTTTATGAAATAGCCTTAAAGGTTAGCATGCGTTTTTAACAGTACTAAATTTTCGAAAAATGGCGCCTTTTGACAGAACCCGACGATGTTAACGGGATGTGCAATAAAATTGAACCTTCTTTGTTCGTAGATCGTCGTAGTTCCTCAAAACTTCTACAACCGTCATTGGATCACTTAAATAACTGTAAAGTTGAACTAGAACCTGATTTTTTATATAATCTTTGTTTGGAGAAACTTGCTTAATATTAGAACCATGTGCCGTTATGTATTTTTCAATCTAAATCAAATCTATCGCTTTTTTCAAATTAATCCCTTTTATTTTGACCTTAATCGATCAAGTAATATTAATTTAAATTTTTCATTAGCGATTTGTGCTTGCAACTTGAGTAGCAGATATATAAAACTGTTAGCTTCAATATTTGCATACCCTTTTTTTAATTCCCGTTCCAAAGCTAAGGGATCTGCAAATGTATATTATATACATACATACTAATTAACCCACATACTACATTCACATCGCAAATACACGAAAGCACGTTATTTAGATAATACCCTGATCTGCCCTATTGCAACGCGAAACAAGCGGCATTTTTGGCTAATTTTTCAATTCCTTTTCAATGCATCAAATTAGTTGCCGCCTTATCAGATGAAGTGTGTTTTTTTGTTTTGTTTTGTTTTTTTTTCCAGTACAACATAAATTGCATGTACATATACCGTTAAATGTCATTAGCGATTTGTGCTTGCAACTTGAGTAGCAGATATATAAAACTGTTAGCTTCAATATTTGCATACCCTTTTTTTAATTCCCGTTCCAAAGCTAAGGGATCTGCAAATGTATATTATATACATACATACTAATTAACCCACATACTACATTCACATCGCAAATACACGAAAGCACGTTATTTAGATAATACCCTGATCTGCCCTATTGCAACGCGAAACAAGCGGCATTTTTGGCTAATTTTTCAATTCCTTTTCAATGCATCAAATTAGTTGCCGCCTTATCAGATGAAGTGTGTTTTTTTGTTTTGTTTTGTTTTTTTTTCCAGTACAACATAAATTGCATGTACATATACCGTTAAATGCACCCTAATTTCAGAAATAATTCTCCATTCCAAACAACACTAATAAGGTCATTCAACTTTGCCGTTCATATCTTTTATTTTCTTAAATGAATGAATGAAAGAAAGTATAAATACTTCAACTGCGTTGCCAACAAACGCAGGTGACAGGTGATTTGTACCGTAAAGGGATAACGTACATACATATGTCAACATTTTCGTTTTTGCAACATTTTTCACACTTACCACCCTTTATTATCCATTTCAGTTGGTATGCATTGAGCGCACAAGAAGAAATTAAGTTGAAAAAAACACAACGAAAAAAATGGATTAAAACCTTACAGTAAATGCAAGAAATTTGGTGAGAAAGCAGAAAAAGTTATAACATTTTTACTGTTGCATAAATTAAACTGTTTTTTTTTTTTGACATATTCGTATTTCAATTTTATTTATTCCGTGGCAAGCATTGCTTGGTTTGGGGGCGTTAACAGTCCTAAAGCAATATGAGAGCCCTTGGGTTTTGTGTTTCATTGAAATTTGTAAATTCAAGCGAAGTTAACTGCCATTAAATGAATTACAAATTAACCACTTAAAATTTCAAATTTGTCGAGTAATCCAAGATTTGCGAAGCGTTTGTGGGATGTGTATAAATGGCGCCTAGAAGGTGGGCGCTCTTTTGAAACAACACATTGCACTTGAATTGAAAGTGTTAGGTATATACCAATTCTACAGAAATATGTAGGTATGTATACTATATAGATATTATTGCCCGCATTCACAAAAATACATATACATATATACTTTTATGCAGATAACTGAAAAAAAATCATACAGAACAATAAGAATTCCTTGTTCGGTTCGCGTTCATAACTTGCACTACAAAAACATTACAAAATCTTGTGATTTTTATTTTAATTAAAAAAGATTTCGCTTCCACTGAAAAGAAAAACAAATTTAGACGTGATGTGTCAATTTTATAATATAGTTATTTTGTTAAAAAAAATCCATTATGTTTCCAATAGTTTAGTAATTTGTATCTCGCGTTGTATGAGTGCGATCGGGTTCCGCTACATGGCGTTAGAAAGATGAGGTTCCGTATAAAAAAAAAACTTCTCATACAGTTTTGTGATTGCCTGAATCAGTATTGTATGAGCACGAAAACGCAAGTCAGGCGCGCAATTTTTTGATTTCGTCGATTCCGTTTCAGCAATTTTGATATCAAAGATGCCCCATCGATAAAATAATGGAAATAATCGAGTTCGACCGCCATGTACAACGATTTGAATAAGGCTGAGCACAAAAAGAATCTCGATGTAACGAAAAAAACCTCAAGGATCGATTTGCCGTCTGAAAATCGCTGCTGATTCGCAACAAAATCGATCCATTTCTGAAGTGGATGGTTACTGGTCATGAAAAGTGCGTTACTTACGGCATCGTCAATTGAACCGGTCGTGGTCGAATGGCGGGTGAGCCAACGCAAATTGTGACCAAGCCAGTATTGATGGTCAGAAAGGTTTTGATATGTGTTTGTTGGGATTAGCAGGGAATCATCTACTATGAGCTGCTCCTCTACCGGCAAACTCTTAATTTGGTCAACAATTGGAGCGTCTAAGAGGAAGCAATCGCCCAGAAGTGGCCAGCTTAGGCTAATAGAAGAGGAATTGTTTTCCATCAGAACAACGCTAGGCCACACACATCGATAGTTACTCGCCAGATGCTCCGGGAGCTTTTTTTTGTGCTAAGTACTAAGTGCTTGGTACCGGAAATTCTGGTTGGCAAATAGATTTATTTTTAGCATTTGGCAGAAACGCAAAGATTGAACCACATATAGCTGCAATACTACTGATTGGTCAAATATGAGGTTTGCTGGAATAACTCTAACAATAAAACAGCTTGTAAGACATGAAATTTGGCATTCCTTATCAAAAATGATCGAGATCGGTTCCTATAACTTATAGCTTCCATAGCACATTGAGTGCCATGGCTACACGTTTTCGTGCGACACCAAAAACTTCCTGGGGTGCCGTCGTACGAAAACGTGCGACAGGCATTGTCTGGCCTTAGATATTGTCGTGCGTTTCTGCCTGATACTACAGGGGTTTTTTAATGTTTTTCTAGTAGCCTAATGTTTTCCCTAAATTTTGGTCCATGTTTCATAGAGATATCTTACTTTTTTATGATAAAAACTCGGAGGTTCTTTTTAATTTTGAAAATTTATTTGAATTCATTCGATATTTCGGGAAAAAAGTATAAAAAAGATAGAAAAATATTAAAATTAGGATATGATAATTTCAATTTACATTAATTCGAATGATTTTATTATTTTCATCTACTCTTTTTGCGATAATATGTTTTGATTGCGATACAGGCTGCGGGGATGTGAGACCTAGTAGGTCCTTAGCAACGCGTTCACGGAATGTTCGTATATTAATGTTTTTATTCGTAGCTGCTTTATACACAGTAAACGCATTTACCACAGAAAGTCCGAGTAAAAGTTCAATTCCCAGCTTTCGATACCATTTTAACCCTTTGCGAAGGGTATCTGAGTAAGAAGCCATTTGGTCGGAAAGATCAATGCTGCTTTCCCCTTATTATATTCTACCACAGCCAATGGCTGTGTAAAAGTTGTCTACATATAAAGTTCGACCTTGACCTTTCAAATCAATGATCAGATCCTCGCAAACACTTTTTGCCAAACCGACTTAAATAAATGTAAAGGAAAATGCGTAAAAAGAAAAAAAAATTAAGAAATAGCCAAAAAAAAATCAATCGCACATTTTCGTACGGCAGAGATTTTTACGATTGCAATTCCGCCGTATTAAATCCAAAATAAACCACAAAATCATCCGGGATTGGCGCAGAACTGAATATTTTCTACTTTTACACCAGTTATAGTAAAAAATGTGCTTCCACCCGGGGAAGGTTTTCGTCAAAATCCCTTGGCACCCAATGTGATAGAACTAATTATTCAGATATGCGTTTCTGTTTTAAAACTCCTTTATTTAGACAGATAAAACTGTGAAATTTTGTGAGTTACTTTTCAACCATAAACTACAATGCCAACTAAGTAAATAATCAATATCTGTGTTTTATAAGATAAGCTGCGATACCACTGATTGTTCAGATATGAGGATTTACTGTAAAGCTCCTTAATGGCATAGTACTAAGAAATTTAATATTTGTGCGCTGAAAACACAGCAATAAATTAAATTAAATTGTGTAGGGTAGGAAAGGTTCGGCACAACCGACGACATTACTTTCTGTACTTGTTTCTAAATATTGTAGATTTTAATTTATGTGAGTGAATAAGGTCGATCAGTATTTGGTACATATGTACATATATATTTCGAAAAAGATCTCGTATCGAAATTTTATAGTTAGTATTTATTCATATTCCTAATATATTTTCCATGCACCAGGGCAAAAAGCAAGGACATGGCTTAGGGCCCAATATTGTTGCATGGATCATTGAAAGACATTTGTGAGAGCAATCATATTTCACGACGTAGTAGTTTGGTGAGTTACTGCTAAGAAAGTAGAGAGAATTCAGCGGTTAACCTCTCTTCTAGTAACCGCGGCTATGAAAACGACGGTCACCCAAATGCTAACTGCGCCACTTATCCTCCTCCCGGTACCTCTATATGCTAAAAAGTTGAATATAATACTCTTGCAATAGGCTAAATTCAATTCGGTCACTATTCAATAATGAAAGAACACATTGAGCTGTCCTTGATAACCGACCGAGTTAGAACAAAAAAAGAAAAACAAAGGAAAATTAAACAAATTCGTTTACAACTCAAGTAGGGCATTAAATATTATTTTTAGAAATACCTGGACTACAGCGAAATCTCTGCTAATTACTCATTAATTAATATAATTTTCAAATATGAACCACATCGGTCCATAAAAAAGATGTTTACCAATATGTTGACTTCAAACTCACCCACCGAGTCTACTTCCCCAAAAATGTTTTCTTTGCACAGCCAACCCACATACTGAATATGAACTAAATCGGTCTTTTTTGCGCAAAACCATTGTTCATACTGAAAATTAACCAAATCGGTCCATAAATAAGATTTTTCAAAGTATCTTTACTCCAGCGCCATCTTCCGGTATATTTTTTGCAAGCACTTTTCTATTTGCACAGCCAACCCACAGACTGAATATGAACCAAATCGACCCATAAATACGACGTTTAGAAATATTTCGACCACCTTTCGGAATTTTTTTTATACAAACACTACCCGGGCCACAATATGTGTTAGAGCAAAAACTTAGCCAAATCGGTTTGTCCGTTCTCACGTCATGCGATGACCAACGAACACCATTTAATTTTTATATATGTATAAGAAGATGAAGCCTTTTCAGTACGGTTTTCTTTTAAATTTGGAGCTAAAAAATGCGGCATCTCTTTAAATTTTGCTTGTGAAAACAGTTTCGAAAAGTCATGTGACAACGGCAAAGGTCGTAGATTTTAGAAAATCTTGTCCGATTTTGCCATACCAGAACTAATTTGATTTTTGCTGATTCGTATTAGAATTTGATTGGATCATTGCTACAGAAAACGAGGCGTCATGCAATTTCTTTGTAATCTACGTTCTTTAATAACGTTCATAAGAAATTATGAGTGGAGCTTTTCTCGAATTAAGTATCGATATTTTGGGTATCGAGTATTGTTTTCGATATTTGTGGGTACCTGATTATTTTAGTGTGATACTTTAAAAGATACTTTTGCGTTGCTATCGTACCCCTAAACATAAAAATTATGGGCTATTTAATGAAAATTTAAAACCCTTTAATATATCGATTATTAAACTTTTGAAAGTTTATACCAAAAGACCATATACATACATCTCTGTGCATAAAATTGCCTACATTCATAGCCGAATGTGTATAAGTATTCATGTATGTATGTATGTATGTACATATGTATATTACAATTATATGCATATACTCTAATATGCCCATATATATATATATATATATATATATAGATTCACATACCCAACTGGCAAATCACCTGCCTACAACCAATTTCCTTAGCCAGAGTAATTTGCCGACAAAACCTCGATTCGATATTCTCTCGATTTGCAGTGACAAACATGGAAAACCTTTTAAATGTTCTCATCTCACATCCAAACGCTCCCAGCACACTTCTACTATCTATGTATGTACATATTTATATACTCAGTGCTTTGCACAATGTGCCGTCGGAAAAAAATTGGAAAATTCAAGTGGCGCCGCAATGTTTGCCGTCGCTGTTTTCAATGTCCACAGCGAATTTTATTTACTTTGTATAACTTCATAGATATACCCAAGGCTTACTCTCCACTCATCATTACCCGCACTTCGTGATCTTCGATAGTCGAATCATTGTTTATACTACATTCGAAATATAAATAGCACACATAGCACACGCTCATCCTCGAGCGTTTTGTGCTGTGTGAAGTGACACTTTGACTGGCATTTCAATAACGCGTTCACAATGTGTTTGTTGTTTTTTTGTTTGTGTTGTTTTTTTGGTTTTTTTTTGGTTGTAACAACCAATAATTGCCATATTCAGTATGACATTGTGATTCTTGGTTGTCGGCTGTCGGCTGTCGACTGTTGGCATTACCACCACAACTCTTCTACTGCCCGCTTCTTCTCTTCTCCCCCCTGTCCTGTTTCACCTGTACGTTGAACTGCTGTTGTTAGCAATTTGGAATTTGCACTTGGACGCACTTTAAAGGAAGCGCCGCAGTTTGGTTATGTAAACATTGCGTTCAAATCAATTTGGTGTGACAAAATTCCTATACAGACTTTGAATTTTCATTAACTAATTTTTGCGGTAGGTTTAGGTTGGGGAATGCAACAAATATTTTTTAAATTAAGAAATGGCTTCTGATAAAAATTTAAATCGGTTTGATTTGTGTAATTAGAAGTTAGTAAAAAGTCTGAGATAAATTCTGAAGCGGTTTGAACAAAAAACTAGGCTTAAGCTATGACACACACACCAGTCACAGTCATTTCAGGCTTTGCCTAATGCGGCTTGGGTAAAACATATCGATGTATAAAAATATCGATAATTTTTCAGAAAAAGGGGTAAATGTATCGATATTTTTAATATCATCGAAATCTAATTTTTTTAATCGATAAATTAATTTGCTGAAAATTCTTACCTGCACTTTTATGCACTTTTAGGTCTGTTCGATGAATGCGCTGCAAGAGTAGAGCAGTACCAAACAATATCTGACAGAAGGCAAAGCGGTTTAGTGCAAAGGTCCTAACGGGACGATACAAATTTTAATCAAATTTTCCATTCGGTGATTAAAATTCCACATTTTTTAAATTCACCTGCTATTGTTTAGTTTATCTCCGGGTATTCGTCAAACGGGTATGTAAGTATCTACTAAGGTTGGTATTCAAAGAAACCCCAAGATTCCAAAAAATTGAAATATCGAATTGACAGAAGCTAAAAATTGTTCACAGTGTTGGAGATAGAGGTCATTGTCTTCAAATGGCTTACGTTAGCTTAGGTTAGAAAGGCGGTGAAGGAGCTCAGCGCCCAATTAACAACTGAACAACAGAATTTCGCTTAAACCCAACTAGCGCAGTTGAAAAATTTTAGAATGTTGTTGGGGCTATGTTTGGACAAATCCTGCAGAGAATTACACTCAAACGCACACAAAGTGGCCTTAAGCTTTCTCATTAGAGTTGGGCATGTGCACAAAAGGTGCTCAAATGTCTCTTGTTCATTTTCATCCCTTCAGCTTCTGTAGTAAACATTGTAGGCAATGTCAAGTCTTCCGCGCTTGAGTTCCTGTTAGGCCTGCCCTTTGCCAGCAGAATTGGTGCCCTCTTCAAGTCGTATTTGGGTCATGTTAATTTTTCAATGCAAAATCCTTGCGCTCCCTGCCATCCCTGACCTGATTGCTGAAGGTATTGAGACTGGAATCGGTACCTCAGTTGAGGTGGTTACTGAACCATCTTTGGTTAGCTTTTCGGTTGCTTCATTTCCAGTTATGTTGCGATGCCCAGGCAACTCAAATTTAGTCTACTGGAAGTTGGTTCCGGACTCCGTTCAATAGAGTCCTGTATTAGTTAACCAGCTGCGATTTGCTTGTGACAGTTGCCAGAGTTAATATGGGTGCTCGGCTGTCTAAGAATTTGGCTACAAGATCGTCTTGGAAATTTTTAAGGTTGTTTGCTTTAAAGTGCGTTAGCCTTATTCCATCTTGGAACCGTCAGTGTATATAGGGTGATTCCAGGCGGGCATATCAAAACCTCCAGCTCATTCTAATCTTGACGGGACTAGAATCCCAAAGTGCCTACGGCAGTCTTTTTCTGGCTGGATATAATTAGTTCCATCATATAGCGCCTGTCCCATCGTGGCGGAAAGGAGAGAAAGAACTCGAATGTGCTCTTTCATCCTTTCCTTACACAGGTCCAGTTCTCAGAGCCTTAAAATGGCTTTTACAGATCAGCTTACAAGTGTTGCGGCGAAGGAATTTTTTTATCAGTAAATTTGTTGGGGAAAAGCAGTTTTGGAAATATTTTGCTCACCGTTCTGTTAAGAAATTATCCATTTTCGAACTAAAATTTATACGCGACTGGTAATTGATATAGAGTGGTTTTATTTCGCTATTTTAAGTTTAATTATATTATTGCATTATGTCTAGTTATTTTATGGAGCACAAATTACGGAAAACTATTCCACACAATATTGAACTTATATTTATAAGAATTTATATTACGAGTGGCGAATAAGGAGTTTTTTTCCGTGAGGCATATTATTGAACGGACATATATGTATCTACTTAAACCAGAATATATGTACATATATGTAAATACGCTCAATTCTTATTCTTGACATTATCCATTGAACAGTCATAAATACCATTAAGAACTTGTTTGCTTATTGAAAAAGTTTTGTTAAACAAATCAGATAAAATCAGCGAATCCAATCGACACATGGAAGGAAATACGATAAAGGAATACAACTAATCGAAACAATGAGAAAAGCAATAGTGGCAACCCAGCGAACACATACCCCTCTACTTGGCAGACGTCGCAAGGTCTGCTGCTCTTCATTCCTTGCCTCGTCCATTGCATCTCTTAGATGGCGCTGAAATCCATCTTTGCTTTTACGACGACATCAACTAGTCGGACAGAAGTACCTACCCAATTAAGGGTTCGTATATTTCAAGTGCATACGCTCAAATCAAAGTCCTTAAAAGGTTTGCTGTGGTCACCAGGTTTGCATTTTCATTTTAGATCACTCCCACGGGTGCTCGTAAGCTGCATGACCTGCTTGCAGACGAATCGTTCTGGTCACGCTCTGGTGAATTCCAGTGACTTTTCGCACTTCCTAGTACATCCAAAAACGGAACCATTCTTCAACAATTACAAATGCCAGAAATTGGTGCATGTTGCGTACTGCAATTTGGTTAAAACCTACAACCGCATTGGAACTGCTGAGGGAATGTAGATTTGTCAATGATCCGGAGTCCAAGCAGGATTCGAAAAGTTGTGTCGAAAAAAATAGCTACCATTTTCTGGGATAGCTCAGCCTTTTAGTCTGCTTCACAATTTGAAAAAATTGAAAAGCAACACAACTGTTGAATGAGCTATAAAACTGGATACTAGGCTGGGTCGTAGAAAAAAGTTAGCAAACATATCTACTTTTGACCGACTTACCACCCTTTGAGACCCAGATTTAAATACAACAGCTATAAAATAATTTGAGTTTCTGATTAAAAAATGTCTGATTAAAAATTTTGAAATTTTGATTAGAATTTTGTAATTTCTTTTTAAATTTAGCACAATGTTTGAAATTTGGATTTATACCAAAATAATTGAAAGTAAAGAATTGGGAGATTCATAAGGTGCCATAATGTGTCATGAAGTTATAAAATTTTTTCAAAAGTTATGTTTTTGGATTGCATTGAAAGAAATAATTAAAACTAAGTAATTTTGTATTTTTTATGACTTATGACACCTAGTGAATCCCCAAAATATTATTTACATAAGTGTTTAATATAAAAATCTCGTGGCGGGTTGTTTGTGGTCGAACTCCTCCGAAGTGGCTCGAAAGATTTTTATGAAATTTTGTACGTATATTTGGTAGGCATGGGAATAAGTCGTAAAGTATATTTTGTGCTTGGGACAGGATTCCTACCTGTTTGAAAAGTGAAGTTTAATTTAATTATACAGAAGTTATACATATAACATATTAAAATATGGGTGCCAGGGGAAAGTCTGGCGGAGGTTACTAGTTGTTTTATAAATTTTACATACAAATTTAAAAAAAAGGGTTTTCTCAAATATGATTATCAATGGGAAATAAAATTTATTTATAGACTTCTTATAATGCTTCATAGTAAGTTTTAATAGTATTTCCGATCCTGTGTTTGTGAACTAAAAAGTAAAAATACTAGTAAAGATGATTGAAATTCCATAGACATTTTTTGGCTTGTTTTTTTCTTTAATTTGCACAAAGTTTGTAATGTAAATTTATGAATTTTTTTGTCATAGAATGAGCTTTGTTTAGTTTTATATAATATGTATCAAAAATAAAGAGAGATAAGAATGGAGTGACAAAATATGGTACTTCCCTAATACTTTCCACTTTTTCGAAAAACACTCAGGTTAATTATTAAACATTTAATTTGGCATGACAAAATTTAGCTTGGAAACGGACACATCCTTATATCGGTTATAATTCAATAATGGCCTAACTCATGGAATTGGCTATGATAACCGACTATGCGCTGCCGGCCGGTGCGACCGAAACCAAATTCATGACTCTACTGGTCGAAGAGAGGAGGGAAGATTGGACGCAGTTACACGGATGCCACGGAAAGCCGCTCTGGTACAGTGTGACATAATTCCCGGTGATTTAATTTATATATTCACTAACAGCCAGGCGGCTATTAAATCCCTAAGGAAAACGTCGCCGGCATCTAGATATCTAGGGTAGCTACGGAATGCCGCCGATCTCTTGAAGATATGGCTAAGACATTTCTAACACATATTGTGTGGGTTCTCGGTCACTGCGACATATGGGGTAACTGCGAAGCTGATGAGCTTGATCGTCAAGGTGCATCTATGCCGATTAGTGATGTTAGTGATCCACCAGGCATCCCTCTGCAGACATGAACGCTTTTGATAAGCCAAAAATTTCTTAGAATTGCAAACGACAGGTGGCAGGCAGAATCTACTTGCCGAATTGCAAGGGCACTCTAGTCATCGCTGAGTGACCAATGAACGAAATCTCAATCCTCAACCTGGGGAGACAGGATATTAAGTTGGCGACTACAATCGACGCACATGCAGCAATAGAGAGAGAAGGATACCTACATCATCTACACTGCCTCTGTCCGGCACTAGCTAGAATGAAAGCTGAAGCTATGGGTAGCTATTTCCTTAACGAACTTGCCGATCTTAGGTCAGTCGAAATTAGGAAACTGACAAGGTTCCTTAGGAATACGAAGTGGTTTTAGGGGAACAGGAAACACTAGTCTACAGCCCCAATGGATCTATCTAGGGACTACCGCCTAACCTAACCTAACCTTCGTTATGGTTTGTCATCGTTTTGCCCATAGACAATGACTGATATGAAATTTTTGCGCAGTGCCAAGGGTAATTGGCTTCAATGTTTGCTGGGATCCAGCACACGAATATATCGTAACGTCAAACCTTTTGTAGCAACAATATTTTTGTTGCTTCTACTACGGCCATTCACTTTGCTATGCAAGTAATTTTATGTACATAGGTACATATGTGATTTTTATAATTTATCGCCTTGGAGAGCAGCGAAAGATAAAAACTCAACGCGCAAATGGACAATGGCAGCGCCAGTGGCAGTGGCAATGCCAGTTGCAACAAGCAAAATTAGATACAAAAGCATATAATATATTTGTGAGTGTGTGAGTGTGAGTGTGCGTGCGTGTGTGTACACATACCAGTAAGTGGTGGCAGCAAATATTAAGACATTCAGAGTGTACGCAACACGACATTTACAAATGTTAATCCATTAAGACGCTGTCAATAGTAAAATCTGTCAAAAACAAATTGTTCCCAAACAGCTACTGGGCAACGCGGGCATTCTATAACTACATATCATGCACGCACACACATACACACAAACGAGCGCGGTTTCCATGTTGCCGCAGATGCCAAGGCTCACTTCGAGTTAGGGGCCATGGTAGCAAAACTAAACCGGATGGATGAGTGCGGCTAATAATAAATAATGATAATGCAAAATGCAAAACGAAGAAAATGAAGAAAATGTAATACACAACAGGGTAAGAGGGTGAGGGGAAGTGAGTGGCAATATTGGTGAAAAATGCAGAGCTGTAAAACTGCAACCTGCCACACTCACAAACAAACCCACTGTACTCAATGCAAAAACCTACACACACACATTCCTGTGGCGGCCGTGGCACGCACCTGTTTCGACGTGTTGCCACAACCGGCTGCCACAACTCCAGCCGCACGCTAACTAATTAAGTTAAACTCTAAGAAAATTGGCTTAAACTTAATCAAAATGCAACATTAATCCTGGCCTTGGTTTGTTGTTGCCGTTTATTTGGTGTACAACGAACGCGACACTTGTTGCCACTAATGTCGCTTGTGGCGGATTGCGTACGGCGCAACTCTACTTGTGACTAATGTTTTTGGCTTAAAGTGTAAGTTAAAATTTATTTTAGTCTTTTGAAAACTAACGATGGCTATGTACATATTTATCACATGTTGCACATTCACGCAGCGCGATAGGTAGATAATTACCACATTTGTCGTCGCAATTCACGGAACGCAATTAATAAGAAGTGAGCTCTCGCAGGAATAGTAAATGCCAGATCTCAATTATCTAGAATGGCTTATCAATATGGTGAAAGTTGATTGACTAACATTTTTTTTATTGCCCATAAAAATAAAAAGTATTAAAAAATGGTTACATAGACTGGTGGGTATTATTTCCTGTAGAGTAACAGAGCTTGCCGAGTGACAAATATTGATTTGAATGTATTCTATACTATTTCTATGAACAAATTTTATTTTTTTCATATAAAATACATGAGAAACTAATTTTTCTTGAATAGAAAAAAAGTGAAACGGAATCATGCGCATTATAGCAGAAGACCTAAAAAATCGGGGTGCACCTTTTTCCTTATTTTCATTGTACACAGTGTTATTATTATGCGAACCCATATTAAATGGCTACATATCGTTACCAAAATGGTTAACCGGTGAAATGCTGCGTACCCAAAATGAAGTCCCGCAATCTGCAGATTTCCACCCTTGACAATTGTAATGAAGTAAGCGCTGAGGTAGCTAAACCTCAGCCTCGTAAAGCTAGGGCAGGGTCGTTGAGTAGAAAATGAAAAGATGATTAAATATCGTCCTCCTCCAGACAGTTGGAGCAAGGAGGGCAGAGGCTATATTCAACCTAACCTATATGAACAAATATCAGACAAAGTCCGGTCAGAATCACTACAAGGATTGAGAGTCGTCGCTTTGTTAGCGACCGGAGCTCCATCGAACGCCCACGGTCCATCACCGGTCAGAGGGTCTTTGCATTCCTACATGTCGTTGTATTTCCTCAGCGCTCGCTGAGCCGACATTGTGCTCATCTGTTACTCTCTTTGCTTGGAGTAATGACTTCGAGGGTGTCCTGTCGAGGGATCATATGAGCAATGCATTTTCCTGTAATGTCGCTGTGGCCCGGCAACCGCATCATTCCGATATAAAAGTATTCAGAGGCGATTGAGAGAGAAGCCTGGTACTTACCGACTAGCTTCGACCTTACCAATAAATACCCTAGGGTCTTGATTGCAGTCTGACTATCAGAATAGATGTTTGTCCGTTTAAAGGGCATTACATTGGTGAGTAGCCAATCGACTTCCCGCCGATTGAGGGAGGTCGGGCATCAGGCACACCTTCCAGACCACTTCACGATCATGTATAGGTATCCCTAATATAATGTCAAACAGGGTGCCCAAGCATTTTCCCCTGACAATAGGTGCCACATCGCCCGCAAACGCAATAACCTAGTAGCCTTTACTTTCCAACTCCCTCATGTGGATTAAAGCACTGCCCCACTCTGCCACGACAATTCTCTCGTATAGCAGGTGATAGATGAGTCTTACCAGGCCCGAATCACCCCGGTATCTGACAACCGTGTGCAGGGCTGTTTCCACTCACCTGCCCTTCGTGCACGCGTGTTGAGCAACTCTTGGATGGAATACAGAAGGTTTTCTAGGCTTTTGGGAGGGTCAAAGGTCAAAAGTCAAGTCATTTTAAACTTTTAAAATGGAGCTTGGTACTGTATTGGCACCTTATTTTCAAACACCAGAAAATCTTGAAAAATTTCAACTCTCTGAAGATTTTTATGAAAGAAAATATCGCTCCCTGACGTAGCAGATGGCATAACGTTTATTGGCCTACATTTTCAGATGATCCAAAAAGAGTATGCCCCAATAATTTAGGAACTATGTCAAAAGTAGGCTGCCAAACATACAATACAACTCTCTGATTGGCAACAAATAAGGTTTTGTTCTTTTGCTTTTAAATACTATCCGTGAAATTTACCTATTTCTTTAAGAATTTATGTTTTTGTTTCTTACCAAATGCTTGTGAATGTTTTATAAAAAAAAAGGAATTTAGCTAAGTATATACATTTAAGTTAAATAAATTCTTAGATAGTTAACTGAATTTTTTTTTCGAAAATAGACCATACAAATGTGTGAAGTCTTTTTCACAAAAATGGGAAATAGTTTTAAAGCCACATTTTGTACCAAATTTATAGAAAATATTTCAATTACTTTGTATTTTTTCTTAGGACCAAACTACCAATTACTATATTCCACAACAAATTATATAGCGTTATAAAACTCAGGTCTGAAAGGGTTAAAGGTAAGCTCTTCGGTATCAATAAATTAACCTAATGCATATCCTCACCCGAAATCTAGTACCGCGATTGCTAATTTTCTGTAGCCTACGTACTCGATCAGCCATTGCTCGTCCAGGCAATAAAGTCAACATGTCTGAACATCAAATAGAAAGGAAACGATCATAGACTAATAATTTGTGATGTACTTAATTAGTCCTCCGCTAAAGTAGGCGGACGGTCGCTGTAGAAAACTACAACTACCATCGGTATTCATGTGAAAATTTGTAAGCAAACCGATTATAAAAATTGTATTAATAATTCATAAATCGCGATTAAAATTTATATTCGTTTAGAAACAATTTTTATCAACGCTTAAGATCTAGACTTTTATTTAGCTCGTGGCAACTTTATAATATCGCGATTTGCTTCGTTAGTGAATTAGCAATATGAACAACAACAACAACAACAACAAAAAGTTGAACAAAATAGACAAAGTAATTCGATTTAATTCGCAAATTATGCAGCAATTTATCTGCGTAATGAAGCAAGCGTGTCTCTGGTGTACGCACCAAATTCCATCTTGGGAGACGCAAAGAGCGCAGCCAGTCAGCCCCTTAGGAAGAAAGCAAGAGTGCAGGAGAAGTAGAGAAGCATATCCACCGACTGACTGGCTGTAGGCAGCTGGCGTATATTTTTTAATATTACAATCCAAAAAACAAAAAAAAAAAGAAGAAAATCCAACGCATTTGCACATTTGAATGCACTGACAAATGACAAAAGGCGTAACCACTTGGAGCGTTAAAGGATGGATGGGGGAAAAATGCGAAATTTTCGCGCTGCTGGTTAATTCCAATTAAAAGCGCAAACAACAACAACAAGAACAACATCAACGACTGCAATAGAACTTCGCGTGTGCTTGTTAAAAACAAAAAAAAAACAACAAAATATTATGAAAGCATAATCAACG
Organism: Anomoia purmunda; assembly: GCA_951828415.1. Classification (NCBI taxonomy): domain Eukaryota; kingdom Metazoa; phylum Arthropoda; class Insecta; order Diptera; family Tephritidae; genus Anomoia; species Anomoia purmunda. The sequence goes on from OX639995.1 coordinate 44,381,629, forward strand.
CTAAGCCTAAAATCGCATAACATTTACACTGCGTATAGCAATCCGCTTTAGGCCAGCAAATCCCACCATCAGCCACCTACCAGCCGCCATACCGTTGGTGTGTGTACTGGCATGTGCGCTGCGCTGTTTTGTTTGGTGCCGATTACGATTAATGAGTTGCACTTAAAATTACAGCAGTCAACAATAATCAGGCTCAAGTGGCCAACAGCGCTCTATGCCTCCCCGTCTTCCCCGTCTTCCCCAACAACGTACAGTGGTATTTTACTGGTAAAAAAATTAATTTTTATTCCATCGAATTCAAAAAATCGAACGATGCAGGTTTTAATAGAAATGTTTCACTACATAAAGTTCACAATTTCTCCTCCCAAAAGTAATATATTATTTGGAAAAGTTTAACAAAACAGATGAACGACAAATGTTTTTTGTGAAAAGTTTTTTTCCATGGCAGAAATACTCTCGGAGGTTTGCCATTGCCTGTCGAGGTGCGACCGCTATTTGAAAAAACTTTTTTATATATAAATCCCGGCCAGGATTCGAGCTCGGGACCCATTTAATGAAGCGCGCACATGCTACTCGCTCGACTACGGTGGCCGCCTATATAATAAATATGGTGTTTGAAAAATATCCCTTGGAAAAAAGTTAATTCGGTCCTGCTGCGTTTTCTCTATAGAAATAAATGAAAGGTTAAAAAATCACCGCATATCACTGCAAATGCTACCCAAGGAAGTCGAAGAAGATCATTATAAAAAAAAAAATTATAGATTGAGGTTTTCAAGAAAATTCAATAGAATTTAATTAAAGACTTATGCTTTGAATTATCTGCTCTTATCATTTGACCCTTTCATTACTAATATGAAACGTTAACCTCGTAAACATACTTTGGAACTGGATGATGTTATTAAAGAAATGATAGTTAAAATTTTTCAACATTAAGGGTATGCATTTTTGCTGACTATTAAACGCATGGCTTGCAGTTTTGCTGACTACTTTTAGCTAATGAGACAATAAAAACTTTTGAAGCCGCGCTCCTTTTTCAAAACTTCGGCGCAGACCTATTGGGGCCTCGTAGGCCAATTCAAATATCGGCTTCTTTGGTACAAAATTTGCAAGGGAGATTTTTTAAAACTATCCTATCTGAAATTTCAAATAAAACAAACACATAAAACCCAGAAAAATGCATGAAACATTTATAGTACGATACTATGGTAGATACAATTATACCCTTACATGAGAATGAAATGGTATTATAACTTTGGTCCGATGTGTGTAAGTAAAAGAAGAGATAAGACCATACTCAGATATGCTAAAAATATCAGGAACATGAGCTGATTCGATTAAGCCATGTCCGTCTGTCTGTTTGTCTGTTTGAACGCAAACTCGTCCTTCAGTTTTAGAGATATCTAAATGAAAGTTGGTACGCCGATGTATTTCTATAATGTATTAATCATTTGTTGGATTCGACCAGATCGGACTTTATATAGCTACTATATAACTGATTGTTCAGATATAAGGATTTCTCTTCCCAGAAGAGCTAAGAACATGACATTTGCCAATCGTATCCTGTATTATTAGTAAAAAATGTGTAATGAAAATTATTAAAATTGGATAACCATAAGTTATACATAGCTTCCATCAACTGAAAATTCAGATATGAAGTTTTGCGTTATAACTCGTATACTAAAACAGCTAAGGACATGAAATTAAAACAAAGTATACAATGAAAATCATCGAGATCGGACTACTATGATTTATAGCTCCCATACAACTGATTATCCAGATATGAGATTTTGTTTAAAACTCCTATATTTAGACAGTAAACTCCCTGAAATTGTGTCGGCCATTCACTTATTAAATCTTACCAAGTAACAGTTATAACAGTTATAGAATTCCTTGGAATGCGATCGAGGCAACTTGGCCTAATGCACGGCTAGAAAATTTGCCTGCTGCAAATACTCAAAGTGCAATTTTTAATATTTAATTTTTCTTTACTTGTTTAATGTTTGAACCCAAATGACGGCCGGGGCTGCGCCTCAAATGCTCAATCCGCTTAGTTCAATTTTGGCATACTCTTTCCAACATTTCGGCTGGTATCTCACGAATAAATGCTTCAATGTTGGCTTCCAGTGCGTCCATCGAAGCAAGCCTGTTGCTTTAGACATAGCCCCACAAAAAATAGTATAGAGGCATTAAATCGCACGATCTAGGCGGCATATTGATAGACCCCAAACGTAAAATAAACTGTTCACGGAACGCACCTCCCAATAGACCATTGCTTCGCGTATGGTGTTGGATGTGGCACCGTCTTGTTGCAAGTCAAGCCCTTTCATTGGTAAAAAAAAGTTTGTTATCATCGCACGGTAGCGCTCACCGTTCGCAGTAACGTTGCGCTTCGCATCATCTTTGAAGAAATACGTCCCAATGATGCAGCCAGCTCATAACCCACACTAAACAGTGACAGCGATGCATTGGTAGCTCTTGCAATGCTTCTGGCTGGTCTTCACTCCAAAAACGCCAGCTTTGCTTATTCACGTATCTATCCAACCAGAAATGAGTTCGGTCGCTGAACACAATTTTCCTATAAAAAAGTGAATCTTCGGCAAACTTTTCAAGAGCCGGTTCACTAAAAATTTGAAGTTGTGGTAGGTAGGTCGTTAGGCTTCAATTCTTGCTTCAGCTGCATTTTGAAAGGCTTTTCACCTAAAACCTTCCGCAAAATTTTCACGTAGTGGAGTAACAGAGACTCAATGGCTGCGAACGGCGCCGAATCGATAATTCACGGTCATCACTGACACTGTCCGATACAGCTACGCTAGTTTCTTCAGTTCGCACACTACTTAAGCGTATTGGAGGTTTAATGTCCAACAATGTAAATTTGGTGCGAAATATAGTCACAATAGCCCGAATTGCCGCCTCAGTAGATCCAATGAACTGACCATAATATTGAAGCATCGCGGGATGAACATTCTTAACAGAGCATGCATTTTGATAATAAAGCTCAATAAATTCCAAGCGTTGCTCGTCTGTAAGACGATTAATGGTCAAATTATACGCTAAACGGAAGTTGTTTGACAGTAAAGCCAGATATGTGTGTGTGCTATCAAAATCAGTGTTGCCATAAAGAAAAATTTCCCACACAAGTCTGTGTTCCAACTTTGAGTAAATTACCGTTACTTACTGAAACATCCCATTTTTTATTTTTGTAAATTACCGGCTGTTGCCCGATTTCATAATTTTTTAATATCGTCGGTACCTTTCACAATAGTAACGTGTATGTGCCACGTTTCGTAACGATACCTTTTATTATTATGATTAAATGAAAATATGTATTTAAAATTTTTTAATATACATAAGCCCAAGGAAGCATTCAAGAGGGAGTGACCGATTTCAACCATTTTTGGGATCTTTTCTATCCATGGAGCACTCCTTCTATTTTTTGCCAAACAGATTATGAATCCATACCACTGTGCGACGCACACTCTAGTCCGACAAGCTTTCTACTCGAGGCATTCAAAATAGCGCGCGCCATTTGCAGCGTTTTGCGGTGGACTTCTTTCTACACAGCTGCTCCAGTGACACTTCATTCTCAATAATTTTCTTGCGTTTGCCCCGACCCCCGCCAACTTGTTCTCTTTCAGTTGCTCCACGCACTTAACCAAACACCTTGCAACCGCAAAAGGCGCACACTTGATCTGAAAGCGTTGGCAGCGTTTGCATTCGCTTTCCAATTGCCGCTAGCGCAGGTAAAATGCACCTCTAATATGCCTAGCTTTATGACTGTGTGTGTGTGTGTGCGTTGTCGACTTTTAATTGCTGCTGGCGCTTCAGTTGACTGCTCTTTGGTGTCGGCTGACTGCATTCATAATTTTTTTTTTGTGTTCTAGCCGTATAATGACTGATTGCGTATACGACGCTCCACTGGGTGCATTCTCTGCTTCAATGGACTCGTCTACGATAGTGCAGATAGCATTTGCATGTATGGGGCTTCTATTTCTGCTAGAACGGCATGGCAAGTGCACTTGTTGCAGCACTGTTGCAGCGATTGCGTTGCATTTGATTGCGTAGCATTTGAGGTGCATTTATTGATTGCATTTCGTTTTTGTTTGGCGTTAAAAATCTTGTAAATGCTGGCGCCTCATTGGAGCTGAAAGCTGTTGAGGCGATCAGCTGCCTCTTGTGCCACTTCATTCTAGGGGCCTCAATGCGAACCAAATATTTCTTTCGGCATTTTTACTTCAGCTTTTCTGCTGCTAATGCGATCCTTTAAAAGTCTCCCCAATTAAGGAATATATATAACTAGAAGGCATTTTTAAAATGATTTTCTTTTAAGTTTGTGAATAGATAATGAATATATGAATTTATTGAATTCGTGCGGTCATTTTAGCAGATATTTGCGAATATATTCTGAAAATTTTCAAATTTTTAGTAGCACTAGTAAAAATAGTAGTAGAAATTAGTATTAGCATTAATGAAACTAGTAGTAGAAATAAGTAAAAATAGTAGGAATTAGTCAAAAAAGCGGTAGTAATTAGTAGTAGCAGTAGTAAGAATAGTAGTAGAAATTAGTGGTAGCGTTAAAAAAGTAGTAGTCGAAATAAGTAAAAATAGTAGTAGCAATTAGTACCAGCACTAGTAAAAAGAGTAGTAGAAATTAGTAGTAGCATTAATAAAAGTAGTAGTCGAAATTAGTCAAAAAAGTAGTAGTATTTAGTAGTAGCATCTGGTGTAGAAATTAGTAAAAGTAGTAGAAGTGATTAGAAAGTAGTAGTAGTAATAAGTACTAGCATTAGTAAAAATATTAGTAGAAATAAGTAAAAATATTTGGAGTAATTAGTAGTAGCATTAGTAAAAAATAAAAGAAGTAGTTAATATAAGTACATGAATATTCAAAGGAAAAATTAACCAATGAAGCCACCGCTCCAAAATCCCGTACCAAACTGCATACTCATTAGGGTTCTGTTAAGGATATTTAAAGCTTGCCTGACTTCGTCATATTTCCGTGCTTTGGAGAAAAGTTTGGGTATTTTTCATTCCCCAATCGTGGAAAGATTATTATGCGCTGGGAAGAATTGTTCTCTACGGCCAGAGAGCATGGAGTGGAAGAAAAAATTATAAGATGGATCCACTCCTATTTAACTAGAATATTGGCGACTGTGCGGGAGAACGATGGTCTTTGCACCATAAAAGAAGTTGGGAGAGCACGACCATAGGATGATGGATTCTCGCCTTTCTTATGGTGCTTGGTAGTGAACTCTTATTTAACGGAAGTGCAAGATTCCATTCCCATCCCTGCTTAGGCGTGCGATATTTGTGCATTAGCGACAAAAAAATCTCTCAAGGAGGACTATGGAAAGACAAAAAGATTGATGCATAGCGCACCATTCAGAGGAGACCCGCCAAGACAACCGTGGTATTGTTTACATAGAAAATAAAAGGTCTCAAATTTCCGGTGCTTAGAGGCGTAAACTTTAGGGTTCCGAGGAAGTGAAATATTTAGATGTAGATCTCGATAGAAATATGACTTATAAATTTAACGTCGGATTGCATGCGCCGGCTGTGGTAATTTGGATATACACTGCTCTTTTCATAATAACAGCGATATTCCAATCCTAGGTATTTGTTATACTTAAGTTAGCAGACTAGGTAATTGGTGAAAGGTGACGCAGACTCAAAATCCGAGTCTGCAGTGATAACCAAGCTGCACTCCAATCATCGATGACCCTATGCCTACATCATGCCCGTAGGACGAGGTTATCATCGATTATTCCCTTTGTTATTTTTTCCAGGTTTAGATGGCCGAAGGTTTATCTGGAAGATTTATGGAAGAAAGAGTTCCTATAAGGTGAGGATGATTGATAGGCCTTTTAATGCAATGGGCAACTCTGCCTGATAGCCGGTTTCGGATTTCTGGCCTATTCAATCTAATTCATTTCAAACCCAAGCTGTGTGTTAGGATTTTCAGCGGAAAAAGCTGCCACCATATTTTCTACAATACCCCTGTCTCTCTTATCTGTTGATCTTATCTGATATCACTTCCATTTTCCCGAGATAGTAGCTCACAAAGACGCAGCTCAAATTCTAAGAAAATCAGCCCTCTCGCTCTATGAATGATTGCCTTCAATATAATTAAAGGGGTCCTCTACTCTCAAGGCCTAAAATCGAGCGGGTTTTTGGAAATAAATTCACAAGGATCTAGTAAATGGATTTTAAAAAAAATTTTATTTAAAAGGTACATGTTTTGACTTCAAAATTCTTGTATCGTATAAAAAACAAAAAAAAATATTGTCAACCTTGAAACGTCATTAACTAAATTGATGTGGAAACTGGATGGCGGGACCCAAGTAAAATTCTGGACAGTTGGGTAATCGGTGATCAAAAATTAAATATTCTTTATAATCACAGTTACGTTGGCTATGTTTTCCCGAAACAAAATTTTTTTGTTTTGTAAATTGTAAAATTTATGCAACAGTTTATTAAAATGTTAAATTTTCAAGTTATTTTTTGACATTTTAGTGACTTTAAAAATGGAACAATATAAAATTTTGCAAATCGTACACGGGAAAACATAGCGGTATGTTCACTGATTAATTCAATAAAAACCGGACCAATACTTTTATGAAAAGTCTTACTCGGCAGCTAAAAAAAAACCCTATTTTCGGGAAAACGCGTTTAAATATGGCGCGCCACGCTCAGCTTCTCGAAAACGGCCAGAGACGGGTACATTACGGAGCCCAGGAGCAAGCAAAGAAATGTGATTTCCACGAAATCCTCTCTGTGGCGTATTCTTGGATACATAAAGATTGAAATAAATTAAAAAAAAAAATCGATTTTTTGAATCCGCAAGAGTAGAGGACATCCTTAAACAGAAATCGCTCAGTTTTAATATTCTTATATTTCTGTAAATTAATGTTTTAATACTGAAAGAATGCTATGCGAATAGTTTTGCAGGACACAGTGCATATTTAATATAAATACTCAAACGAATTCTCATTCGAAAGAGCCAACCACTTCACCACTTTTCTTTATACCATTCTTTAATTTTCTTAATCCTTTTTTTCACTAAGAAAATAAATCTCTCAACAACTTAAGTCAGCATAAAAGTGATATAAATATAGCATCGTGGCATGAATAATGAAGTATGCATACGATAAATAGAATAGAATGGAAATAGGGATGTTTTAAAACATAAACACATTTTCTAAATATATCTTTAATGAAAGTAATCTCACCTTAAGACCCAAATTCCCATTATAAATGTTTTCTTGCTTTTTTTTTACAGTTTTACTTTTAAAGCAGCATCCATCTCAGCAGTGCACTGCGCGCCGGACTGCTTCAGAAAAAATATGCGTAAGTTATGCTAAATTTATGCGTGAGTCGTGTGTGTATGTATGTAGGTGTGTACCCACATATATGTATAACATATGTATATTTATGCCGCTGGCCATCATAAACAACCATCGACAATGCTGCAGATCGGCACAAGTCGGTAGCATTCGAAGAATACGATGCGCCTCTTTGTTAACGGGGTCATATGCAAAAATCCTTGCGAATAGAAGCAAATTCTTATGTAGTATATGATAATATTATGCGTGTAGGTTTTAGAATGAACAAAGGCGCATAAACAAACTACATAGTATAAATATAGCATATAAAAATAAAACGAATTCGCTCAGTAGGCTGAAAACCACTTGCCCTGTCTGAAGCTGACCACGACGATTTGGCCTGAAAAAGTTAATGCTGAAAGATTGTATTTCGTTTTTTTGATTTTGTTTTGTTTTAAATGCGTTTCAAGTTGACATTTCAATCTTGCTATCAAGCCGTGCTTAAAATGCCTTACCATTTTACCTGTATAGCCAGATATTAACGCATCCTCCATAGACTTCCGCAGCCAATGTCGATTACCATACACAGCTGATCCCCTTTTTACACGGTTAACTGGAACCAAAAAAATTTTCTCGTAAAACAAACTGCGTGAAAATAAAAATAAATTTTCATGCGGTCCAATTTCTATAAGTACAAATAAAATCCGTGTAAAAAAAATCTTATTTCCATCTCAACAAAAATCCATACAATTTTTAAAAAGTATACAATTTTTAAAAAGTAAAGCAAAAATATATAGGTACAGTGCATGACATAACGATAGCACTGGCAAATAATCATAAACTTTGATTATTTATTCTTCGTAAAAATGTACAATTTAATTTTTTTTTAAATTTACAATTCAATTTTTCGTAAAAATGTACAATTTAATTTTTTTTTTTAATTTACAATTCAATTTTTTGTAAAAATGTCCAATTTAAGTTTTTGTAAAAATTTACTATTTATTTTTTATTACTTTTTAATTTGATTTTTAATTCGAATTCGAGAAAGTACGCAGTTTTATAGCCCATTTAATTTTTGTTTAACAAACTACAAGTTTGAAGTGGCAAAAAATTACCATTAATTTTTGAAAATTTTTACCTTGGCGCTCTGACGTAAATTCGTCCACGCATGCTCGATTTTTTTTGTATATAGGGAAAACCACTTATTATCTAAACCTTGTTGATTTTTGCCCCCATTGAAACGAAGTTTGAGATTTTGATTTAACCGTAGAATGAACAATATTTTTATAAAAAAGATATTTGAATTAAATTTAAAAAAGAATAAATGGTCTAAACTAGTGAAAGAGTAAAAATGCTGAATGAGAAAAAAATATATGAAAAGTCCCTGCAAAAAAAAAAAGAGAAAACCGCTTAGAAAAAATGTCTGCGAGATGTTTAAAAGCGCCGGGTAAAAAAGCACAAAAACAAAAAACAAAACAAAAAATATCGCATAAAAAGAGGATCAGGTGTAATGGTTTTTTTTGCAATGTTTCTTAAGCTTCTACCTTCACAGCTCAACACAGACAATTGACGTAATAAAATAGTGTATGTTCGTATGTAAATGTAGCTACAAAGGAAGAATACATACTACATATCTGCCATTTATTCAAACCGTACTGTCTGCCATTCTGTCAGTCTGTTTGAAATTTATCAATGCCCTTGGTTATTCATCAAGCACATATCTAAATTATTCAAATGGAAATTGTACACAGGAATTGCCTACATACAGTGGATCAATAAAGTTTTGGCACAGTAAGTGTCGTATAGTCTGGAGTTGTTTACCAGTTTCCTTTTACAATATTTCTATTTTTTCCCCCCAATTTTGTTTGTTAATCTTATAATATATAAAAATGAATCGTAGTTTATTCGGATGCTTAAAACTTGAAAACGACTGGACCCCAATTGGATACTTTTTTTTGCGGACTTGCTAGTAATTGCTAGGCCAAGGTTTAGGGAAAAGCTCAACAATTGTAGTTCACCACGTGGCTTTAAATCACATATTGCTAAATGACGACTGGACAGATTTGGCGCATATAATATATAGTCCGTTTCAAAGGCTTTCATCTAAGCAGTTCCTAAAGGGAGTTGCCACCTTTTCAAAAGCTTAAATTCAATTAAAGTAATCAAAGAAGTCAAATATTGCAATATGGGTACAAACCATGGTTTCGTATTCAAAATATTTTGAAAGAAGGTTGCCACCTGTTTAAACGAAAATTAAGTTAAATTAATAAATTAAATGTAATTTTACAATATGAGTGTTAAACTAAAGGGTTTACGAACGTTTAATTTAAAAAATATATATGTAGAGGGTTGCCACCTGTTTGGACACTTAATTAAATCTATAACAAGTTAACTCAAATATTATGTTGTGGATAGAAGAACGGAAGTAGGCAGAAAATATTAATTTAATTGAATTCATAAGTTAAATGGAATATAGCAGCGTAGGTATGAAAGGAACCCATTTATTCGATCACATTTTTGAAGAGGGTGGCAAAGCTCTCTTTTTCGTCGAAAGCTGATTTAATATAATTATTTAAGTAAATGAAACTCTTCAATACTGAAGTTAAAGGAAAAAGTTTAAGAAAACTTTATGTGAGAACCATTTTTCGGAAGGGTTGCCACATGTTTAAAATATTTATATTAAATTAAAACTACACGATAAATGAATCACTAAAAGAGGCGGGAACCGAAACAGATTTAGGAAAGCTTAAGCCTAGGAAAAATGTCGAGAGACTGCCAAATTTTTGAGAAATTAAATACAAATTAATTAATAATTTAAGAGGAATTAGAATGTCTCACATATAATGGGTGTTTTTTTTACAGGTTTGTTTTTCGAATAGAGATAAAACTGGCATTTTGTGGTCAAATCTGGCAACTCTAATGTCATTTATGTTCAGTTTGGTTTGCCATTTCATCATGAACAGGTTGACAAAAGAACAACGCTTGCAAATCGTGCAAATTTATTTCGAAAATAATGGTTCAGTTCGCGAAGTTTACCGCGAGCTCCGTCAATTTTATGGTCGACATAATCGTCCATCAGAGCAATTAATTCGGTTAACCATGGATCGTTTTCGCACTACGTTTACTCTATGTGATAATACGCATCCGCAGAGACGTCGAACAGTGCGCACCGAATAAACAATTGCCGCTGTAGAGCAAAGTGTTGAAGAGGACCCGAATGAATCGATTCGCCACCGTGCACAGCAATTGGAGCTTTGTCCATCAACTTTATGGAAGATTTTGCGCAAAGATCTTGGCTTGCGACCTTACAAGATCCAGCTTGTGCAAGAATTAAAGCCGCGAGACCATGCAATGCGTCGTGATTTTGGTGTATGGGCCGAAAATGAGATTGATCTCGATGCTGATTTTCATCGCAAAATTTTGTTCAGTGATGAGGCTCATTTTTGGTTGAATGGCTACGTCAACAAGCAAAATTGCCGCATTTGGAGTGAAGAGAATCCACATGAGACCCTTGAAACGCCATTACATCCACAAAAACTGACTGTTTGGTGTGCTCTATGGGCTGGTGGAGTCATTGGGCCATACTTCTTCCGCAATAATGCTGGAGAGGCAGTTACCGTTAATGGAGACCGGTATAGAGCCATGATAACCGACTATTTTGTTCCCGAATTGGATGGCATGAATGTGGATGAGTTGTGGTTCCAACAAGACGGCGCTACATGCCACACAGCGCACGTCACAATCGATTTATTGAAGGAAACATTCGATGAGCGCATAATTTCGCGGAATGGACCTGTAAATTGGCCACCAAGATCGTGTGATTTGACACCATTGGATTATTTTCTTTGGGGATATGTGAAGTCGCTCGTCTACGCCAACAAACCAGAAACGTTAGGGAAATTGGAAGCCAACATTCGTGGCGTTATTGCCGACATACGGCCCCATATGCTCGAAAAAGTGGTTGAAAATTGGACCTGTAGAATTGGCTTTATTCGAGCCAGCCGCGGCGGACACATGCCCGAAATCATATTTAAACATTAATGGCATAAAATTATCCTTCCAATAAAGCCAAATTGATGGACCTTAAAACGATTTTCTTGTGTTTTATTTCAATTCGAAGTTCTATACCCCTAAAAAAAACACCCGATATGTAAATTTACAATAAACTGCTTTGAAGGCAGTTTACAAAAGTCGCCAAAATTAATGAAAATTGGCCTGCCCAAATTTAAGAAACTTAACAAAACCAAATAATTTTGACTTATTTCTGAATATAATTGTTTATTCCCGGCAGGACATAGGGTCATAAAGTTCGGACCGAATTTCCTTCATTCCTTGTCAAATTTTCATTTCGAGATAAGCCGACTATGGCACCCCTAGTCAATCTATTAATTATTATAAACCAAAACTACTTATACTATTAATAAAAAAGATAGAATGACCCCAAAAAAATGAACTAATACTTAAAATTGCATTTCTTCCATTTCATTTTTGATCCCAAACTGTCCTACAAAAAAAGAGTTATGCAAAAATGTATTCGCTATTATAGGCCGAATTGACTGCAATTCAAAAAATATATTACTAGTATAAAATAATTAAGTTAAATAAAAATTCACGCTAGGTGGCGCAGGAGTGCAGATATTCTTAAAACTGCATGTTATGGGAATAGCTAACTAGTCTAAGCATGTACCGTTGCTAATATAACTATACTTTTATACAGGATTAACGAAAGAATTCGGCATAAAAACATTGCGAATATTTCAGAAACATCACTGTGCCAAAACTTACTTAATTCACTGTACAAATTTAGGCACATACATTCTTATAAATATACATATGTCCATACAAACAATCCAACAACTACTCGCATGCACAAATTTATGTTTATATGCTCATAGATATCTTAATTCCATTGATCCTGGAAAAAGTTTCTAAATACATACAATGAAATGAAATCTCGACTACCGTCTACGGTCAGGTTGAAACATTCAAAAATTTACGGCCACTCTTATGAACGTAAGTCTCTTTTGTATTTCAAGAAATGCTCAGTAAGACGTTAAGAATGTGTGTAAAGTATGTAGGTGTAAAGTTTTGCAAGTTTTGCAAACACCTAGCCAGCAAATTGCTGTGAATCAAATAAGTTCACAGGAATATTAAATACCTATGTAAACAATATTTCATTTTGAATGAGAAAAGGGATACAACAAAGTAAATATTTGAAAAAAATGTAAGTTTAAATTGTTTCAAGTAGAAAATTAGATGCACATAACTGTGTTCGAATTGGAATGTGTTGAATTTGATAGTTTGGAGATATGTATAGTCGTACTTATAGGTAATTTTATTTAATTTTAATACTAGCTTGTTACAAAACAAAAAAAAAAGTTAACTGAAACCATTGTTATTAAAGTTAGTTAAAAGCGTGGATAGTAGTTTTGAAAAAAAAAAAAACTTTTATTATGTACATTAAAATGATTTTGCGTCATCCCTTTTCAGGTTTGGTTTGGAGGCAACCCGGTATCGGCGTTGTGGACCCGAACTACATAATGTGAGAGTATGTACATACTATAATTGTTTGGGGTATTTCGTAAATAAATTTTTTGGGCATCGTGCTTTCTGGTAAGCCAACTCTTTAAATTTAAAATACAGCGAGCTAACCCATTGTCGAGCTATGTGCCATCTCTGTTGCCACATTTGTAGGCTGGATTCTCGCACTGCCGATCTATCAGTTGCATTTGCCGCGATCTCTGCTGATTTTTTTCGCCTGGACAGCACAGTCGCTAGTTCGCCAGAGAGCACATGCCTGCGATAACAAAGGCCCGCTTATCTGAAATTGTTTTGTAACTGCAACATACCTGAAGTAAAAAAAAAACAAGGCACTACAAGCTATTCCACTTATCGTTTATCCCAACACCTATAAAATGATAATTTAATAGGTTTACAATTTATATTTAGATTTATTGAATAATATACCGCACGAATATGAAAATTACTCTATTTGTTAAAAAAAAGTGTTAGGAGAGGATATGTTTATATACCTTATCCCGTTTTTTTTACACTTTGTTATTAAATACGATATTAGGCATCCTAAGAGGCCGTATAGCCGAACCGAGCTCCCCCAGCCTTGCCTCAGCGTCCTCGCTCCTCCGTTTCCCGAGAAGCCACCATATGCAGGAGCCCAGTACAGGATGCGATGGTATTAGCGAAAAGATAATCGAGTCCTGATCGCTACTTGACTGTGCACAACAAAAGCAAGCTGGGAAGGGGCAAGGTGCATCAAACAGACCAATTTTGCCGAAATATAATTTGCTAAAAGCCCCAACACACTATCATAACCGATGGCTCATTATTATTTTAAGAGCAAATTACCATGAAACTAAGTAATCCAAGTAATCCTTTCTAAATTTTATCAAAAATAATAATAGAAAAATGTGTTCTCCCATAACCAAACTGGACAATGTGTTTTGAAATATTAGCAGTTCACTTAACTTTTCCTAAATTTTTACTGCCTCTAGAAGCTTTATTTTTTGATCGTAAATTTCAAAATACATATTATCACAATAAATATATTAAAATTGTGCTATCTCTCACATTTTCTGCTATGATCATAGGCTAATCAGCAAATCTGTCTAGATAAATTAGGAGTGACAGATGTGGACGCACTTGGTTTATGTGAAGTAATTTGGACAAAACTAAATATATTACGTTGTAGTGTGTTTCGGCTTTAAAATCTCAGCCTGACACACGTTGGAGTGCATCTGGAAAAACAATCGATAGTCTATCGATAATATCAATAGTTTCCATTTTTAAAAACTATTGATTCTTTTTATGCAGTACCGGTAGTTTTGAAACATTTCCTCACTGCTTAATTGGTACTAACGTTGAACATATCAGTAGAACTGTGGTAAAAGTGCAAAAGAAAAATTATCATTTATCGCCAAAATGTACTCAATATTGTTGTTCAAATATTAAACTTTAACGTTAAATAGGCACAATTTTTGAGATACTATTCCAATATTATTTTTTTGAAATAATTTTTAATTATTTTTTCTAAAAATTAGCGCAAAAGCCTTACTAATCAAAATATCAAAGTTCTTACAAAAATTAGCAAAGTTTCATCAAAATTTTTACCGTTTAGTGTGGGTTGAGCTTTTTATGGACGATGGTAAGCACATTTTTCATATAGCGAAATGATCGGCACAATAAAAGAAATTCCCAAAACTTAAAATCGTTTATATACATTTGCACTGTAATGTACAAGAATCGAGTTATATATGTACATACATATGTGGGTGGGCACTTCAAAATTTTGTATTATTTCTGATAAAAACGGTGAAATTTTATGAAAACTTTGCTGAGATTCGTTAGAACGTTGAAAGTTGTATAACTAGGGATTATGTGTAAAAGCTAGCCATATTTTTATAAAAAACAAACTAAAATTTTAAAATAAATTTAAAAAAATAAAATAAAATAAAGTTGCATATTTGCCATCGATTTATCTTTTTTTTTTTAAATAAAATGCTCTTTTACTAATAAAATGCGCTGAACAATAAAATTGCGAATGTGCATGCTTATTGTTAGAATTCGATAGTACTATCGATAATATCGATAGTTTTTTTAGAATATTAACGATAGTGTTTTTAAAAACAACGAAAACTATCGATGGTACGACAATCTATAGTTTTCCAGTTTTACGTTGCTGTAGTTGTGAAGTGTGTAAGCTTTCCTCAACGAGAGTTATGTATATGTACATTTTTGGAAATATTTTTCATAATTTGAAACTTTGATTTATGTGCTTTATGTTTGAATATAAATTATATTTTCAAAAAAACAAAAATAAATAAATAAAATAAGTTCGTATGCCATACCAGAGGATACGATACCTGTTACTAATAAAATGCATTGAAAAATAAAATTGCGAATGTACATGTTTATTGTTAGAATTCGGTAGTACTATCGATAGTTTTTTAAAAACAACGCAAGTTATCGAATATTATCGATAGTGCTTTTAAAAATATCGAAAACTATCGATGGTACGACTATCGATAGTCCTCCAGTTTTCTCGAAATTTTGTGCATACTTTCAAATTTTGATTTATGTGGTTTTTTTGAGATTATAAGTTATATTTTCAAAAAAAATGTTTATGTATACCATAAATGAATCCTCTTTTACTAATAAAATACATTGAAAAATAAAATTGCGAACGTACATGCTCATTGCTAGAATTCGATAGTACTATCGATAATATCGATAGTTTTTTTTTAACATCGAAAACTATCGAATAGTATAAATATTTTTTTTTACTCCTATCCTATGGATGGTACGACTCCCGATAGTTTTCCAGTTCTGCGTTGCAATAGTTGTTAAGTCTGTAAATTCCCTCAATGAGAGTAATTTTTTGAAATTTTTCGCATACCTTGAAATTTTGATTTATTTGCTTTTGGTGGGAGTAGTATAAGCTATATTTTTCGTAAAAGTATGTAGACAATTTAATACAAACAAACAATTTGTCATTAGTTGCGCAACATATTGACGCTGCTATTTCAATGCACGCAGGTGTACGTGGGTAGCTACTACGATTAGCGAACAGCAAATATTAATTTCCCCCCTTAAACGCTTAAGTGATATTTGTAGCATGTTTGCTCATAATACATCTCATTTAATGCGTAATTATATGATTTTGTTGTTGCAGTGCTGCTTAACACACAACAATTTATCACTTGCAGTTATGGCGCGAGAGCCTCAACGGGATCATATCATATTTCAATTTATTGCCATATTTCTGCGTATTGCCGCAAATGTGAAACGACCTGTAGCGGTGGCAGGGAACGTTAATAAAAAATTACTATTTGCCATAAAATTCCACCAACCAACTTATTATGAATGTGTGTGTGCGCATATAAAAAAAAATTAAAAAAATTATGTAAGCGGCGTGGTACGCAATTGCAAACAATTCAATTAATTACGGAAAAATTGCGCTGTTCAAGAATGCTGCATTTAGTATCCGGGAAGCGCTGCGGCGCATTGGCACAGAGGGGGAAGTTAGGCTTATGACGCAGTGTGTGTGTGTTAGTTGCAATGCAATTCAGGCCTAAACGATGATTGTGACGTTGGCTGCGTCGGCCAGACACGCTAGTTGAACATTTAATTTGATGTGGCAAAAATTATGAATGGCTGCGCTGTAACAGGTTGTTCACAGATACGTTGTTGTTTTTTTGTTTTTTTTTTTTTGTACCTGCCACTTGGTGTTGCAGATGCCGACCACCCCAACACACCAAGAGTCAAAATGTCGAATCATTTGCGTACATCATGTGCGCCACGCCGACTACAACAACTGCCACACATCTCGCACACATTTTTACGCGTTGTCGCGGTCAGCTGACTTATCGCGACAGCGCAAGAACTCTCGTATAGGTGTAGCTTTAGATTCATTAGCATATTTAATTTTATTTAATTAGCGAATGCTCATGCAGTTTATTATGATTGAATGAGCGCACGCACAATGGGAAATGTATGGAGGTAGGTATGTACGTAGGTAGGTTTCCGTTGCAAATTGTAACTGTTAACATTGGATCGGCGTCGGCGAGCATGCGCGTAATCGTCTGCCTTGCTACACTACTACTACTGCTACAAAGGAGCTAGTGATGGAAAACTATCGATAGTATTATGGCTAGTTTTTCCCCCCGTTACTATCCAATATTTTCCAATTGGTAGTTAATGTTTTTCAAAACGGAGTACATCAGCTCCGACAGAAAAGCCAATATTAATTAAGAGAATGTAAACAAACTGTTAGTAAAAATCTACAATTGAGGGAATTCAGACGTTGCGCGCCCCTTTTACCGCTATTCGGTTCTTAAAGCCCGGACACACGCCTTGCCATAAATACATAAATACTGTTGCAAATTTTCGCAGAAAAAAGTGCCGTAAGTTTTTTTTTATAATTTGTATGCCGAAGGAGCAGCAGTCGTCCTCGCGTGGTTCAAACAAATTCCCTTAGAAAAGAGAAAATTATGTCAAGGTAAAAGGATATATCGACCAGATCAATCTCAAGACTTATTCGAGATGATCACCACATGAAAGACAACCGTCGTTCAACTGGTCATCTTTTGACAACGCGCTTGAGGCAAATTAGGATGTTTTAGAAAGCGTGGTAAATCAGTTAAGCAATACTCTCTTCGATGAAGAGCATTGGATCTTCCAGAAAGATTCTGCTACAGCGCAAAAGCCATAAACTACCCAGCAGTGGCTTAGAAGCAATATTCCTGGATTTATAGCTGCAGATGATTGACCGTCTGGAAGTCCGGATTTAAATCTATTGGACTACAGTTTATGGTCAGAGCTGGAGAACATGGCCTGTCGAATACCCCACAGAAATTTGGAGAGTCTCAAAAAATCTGTGCGTGCTGGTATTTATCAATGGCTGAATCATTTGAGGGCTTGTGCTAAAACAAAAGGTCACCATGTCGAATAAAATTTTCTACATCGCTCATTTAATTTATGAAGTGTTAAATAAAATTAACTTTATTAAAAAATGTATTATTGGCTCTATAACATAATTCGTGCGGGGGTTTTCCAAAATTTTAACGCTTATTTAAGAAAAACATGCAGAATAGTATTATTCAAAGTATTGCCCATCTGAAGCTATGGCTTGTTCCCATCTTTCTGGCAATTTGTGGATCCAATCCCAAAAGAATTACGCCGGCTTGGCAGCCAACAATGAGTCAAGCCAATTTTTGATATCCTGCTCTGATGTGCACCGTATTCCAGTGAGGGCGTTCTGCATCGATCGGACGTTTTTCGGCTACTGCTCCCTTCAAACGGATTAATTGTGTTCGGTAGCGTTCTCCATTGATGGATTCACCCGGTTTTAGCAGCTCATAATATAGCACACCCTTCTGATCCCACCAAATACAGAGCATTTATTATCACAGCCTGAATTTGTAACAGAACTTATGGCAGTGCTTTATTTTCGTTTAAATTACTTCGCATAAATCAAGCGCGTTCACACTTGTCATTCTTATTATTTCTTGCGAGTTCTGTAGCCACAGGGTTGCTTTGTTCTATGATCAAAAGAAAAAATGTGATAGGTTGTGTATATATTCAATATATTTAAACTTTATTGTGATAATATCTCTCTTTGAATTTATGATCAGGAAAGAAAACTTGTAGAAGCAGTAGAAATCAAAGAACAGTTGAGTGAACTGCTAATTTTTCAAAATGCAACATTCAGTTTGCTTATAGGAGACCACATTTTACTTTTTTTTTAGAATGAGATCCCAATTAATATAGTGTCTTTGAGCTTTTATCAAATGATATTGACTGCTCACCAAAATTGGTATACTTGATGTGCCTTGCCCTTTCCAAGCTTGCTTTTGTAGGCAACACAGCTTCATTACCCAAAATATGATTTACTTTCATTCCCATTCATTCGGTGGGATTTGTTTTTCTGATTGAATGAAATCTTTAATTAAGTAATTTCTTATTTATTATTTTAAACGTATGCAAGATTGAATTAATGTATTCTGTACACCATGAGATAGCTGCAGAAAGTGGTCGAAAATAGGGCCTCCTCTAGGCTGGAATTTATTTGAGCCAGTCGTGGCGGTCATAAAATGACAAATCCTT
Source organism: Anomoia purmunda (assembly GCA_951828415.1). Lineage (NCBI taxonomy): Eukaryota > Metazoa > Arthropoda > Insecta > Diptera > Tephritidae > Anomoia > Anomoia purmunda. The sequence goes on from OX639995.1 coordinate 44,400,567, forward strand.
ATTTTTATAATATTATACCACTATATTATGTATATGCATTCTATTTCCCCTTGAAAAGCACACGTCTAAAAACAACACCCGTTACATATAAATCTAAAGTTCCTACTGTCATAGCGGTCAATGTCATGACTGAGTAATGAAAAGTTTGATACATAAGCAGATTTGCTACTCACTCTTCACATATCGCCGTCTCCTTTAGCTAAAACAATGTTATTTCTTTGGAAAATTATGTGTGAATCTTCTCATATATTGGCGTAGAATACGTCTTACCTTACGGTATGGGCACCAATGTCAGGTTTTTATTGTTGTAATCTCTATTTCTTTAATTATAAGGAAACGGCTCGATTAATTTTTTTTTTTTTTTTTTTGTAGTCAAATGAAGATGTTAGCTTTCGTTTGACATACATTTCATGTTGGTTGATATCTTCCTAATATTTAAATTTCTCAAATGAAAATTGTATAAACACATGCACACAAATATGTGTGTGGTGTTTGGTTGAGTGTTTGCTGTTGGGCGATTTAAATGTACTCGTGCAGCCCTTTATTTGTATTGCATAATTTTAGGCGGGCAAGTTAAAGTAGAGTAAAAGAAGAGAAAATGCTGCCAAGCACTGCAAAAAAAATAATAACATGGATTCGCGTATGTTATTTATCATTTATCTTTACTATTGATAACAGCCATTGACTTCGTTTTTGCGAGAAATTTAATTGATAATTTAAAAACATTTTTATCCTATTTTTCCTATCATAAGCTTATGTATATCATCCAAAGTAACTATCAAATAAAGAAATTCATTTGCTTGTATTATTTATCATTTATTGTTACATATGTTTTCTGTCTTATCGGATGGCGTATTCTACGTTAAACTTAATGGCCGTGTCTCTGACACAGCCTGCTTCTTTTTTAAATAGTAGAAAAATTCGAAAAAAAAACAAAGAGTCGGTTTCACCGATTCATTTGTTGTTGTCCATTAGGTAATTTGTGCATCTAGATCGTGATTGGTATGCTGAGTGACCGTTGTTCCTGCATCTTAGCCCGTTAAGCTCCATGTCCTCGTCCATCTTATACCTCCACCCGTGTGCGAGAGCGAGTTAGCAATACCCTTGCTATTCCCTATCTTTTTGGATTGTGTAAGTACTTGAAATCAATCTGTTAAAATTATTAGTGAACTTTTTTTTATTGAACTTTTTCCACAGCCCGGTCGTATCCCTGCTCTTTTTTACCTTCACCCCTGTGGCAACGTTTCCTTGCCAAAGTGCACTGTCGCACGAGAGTAGGCATTTCGAATTTCGAGAATTACAGTATGTAAGTATTTAAGAGAAATAAAATATTAAATGATTAAATTTAATAGATATATGTATATCTCTCATTAGGTCCTTTGAGTATGCATGCTATTAGAATAGATGATAAGCATTTCAGCCTGTGTGCAATAATAGTGTAAATATTAGTTGTTTCTTTTTAAGGTTGCTAATACCTTGTGTTCCCGAAATTCACCGTCGCCATTTTGAAGTGCTTTTCTGGCAAATTCTATCTCCTACCCTGTTTGTATATAAATTGTTTAAAGTGTTAGATTTCCAAAATATTTGTATAAGCTTTTATCATCTAAATTCTAAATGGATAATATAAGAACAAATCAAATCTAAACGAATTTATGCAGGGGCGGATCCTGAAACGATTCTCATGGGGGAAAATAATTTTATACCTCAAATCTGGTGTAAGAATTATTCGGAATGATAGTCGGCGTGAAGTTCAATCGATTAGCAGAAAAATTGATACCTAATTGATAAAATGACTTGAATTTCTTACAAAACAATTTTGGTACTAAATGGCACTAAAAAATGCAATTAAAATTACAATTTGCATTTTAGTTACATTTTTATATGGCTTATTCCTGAATGATTCCAAAGCAAATTTCTAATTTTGATTTATCTCAAATACAATATTTTTACGGTATACAAGTAATCTATCAGGCTTCGTGCTCTTGGGGGGCGGGGGCGGGGGTTGGTAAATGCCCTCCATTTCCCCTTGCTGGATCCGACCCTGATTTATGGTTTTTAAAAAACTTCTACACAAAATGGGATTACATTCTTACCCCTTTCTATTACCTTAGCAAATACAAGGTACGAGAGAGCTAAAAATTGGCTGTAGTTATGAATCAAACATTTGATAATGGAATCATTGTTGTCAAATAAACTTATAGAAAGAAAATATGTCATATATTGACTTCAGCTTGCTTTATACACTTAGGTAAATTATAATTTAAGCTTGGGAAAGAGTTGCCACCTATTTGAAGAGTCAAATGTAATTAAAATATACACAAATTATTGGTGTCAAACGGTTCGTCTCGGCATTTTTTTGAAACGTGAAATTTTATTAAATTATACAAAAGTATATAGAAAATTAAAATATGAGTACCAAACGATTCGTTTCGCTGAGGAGAAGATATATATCTAGCTATATAGTGAACAGAGTTACCACCTGCCAGAAAAGTCAAATTTAATTAAGTTAAACACGAGGTATATGAAATACTTTTCGTCTGGATGATGCGAAGATTGACACCTATATTTTTGATATGGTTGCCATCTGTTTGCAAAGTCGAGTTTTATTAAACTATGCAAATGTTATATGAAATATTATAATATGCGTGTCAAACGGTTCGTCTCGGCAAGAAAGTTCGTGGCTTATTTTTGAAAAGTCAAATTTAATCAAATTTTCAACAAGTTATATGAAATATGAAAATATGGGTGCTAAATTTTTCAATTCGCAAAGAAGAAGGCTTATAGCATATTCAGGGTTGCCAAATACTTAATAATCCGAGTTTAATAAAATAAAAATAAATATGGGTGTCAAACGGTTCGTTTTACTGTGCTGAGAAGGTTTTTAGCCAGTATCGATTGATTTACGCTATCGCTTTCGAAGGCATCGAATGTCCCGACTATCGATAGTTTCCCAACTCTAGAAAGAGCGAATGGTGTATTGCATCTGTCAGATAATTAGTACTAGCTGGATTCGACTTCTTAATTTCATAGTGGCAACTACAGCTGCCGCAGTGTAGCTCAATTTTACAGTTAATCGCTTACATATTTTCAATTTATTAACAAAAAAAAAAATATGTTTATGCTCGCTAGCTCGCGCAAATTGATTGAAGACGCAAATCGTTTAAGTCAACACGCTGGTGAACAAGCAACATATACCCATACACACACACACACACACACACACACATACACACATACAAACCTAGGTAGGTGCGTTGCACGCTGCCACGCATTAATGCCTCAATTATTGTGCGCGACATAAATTGGTGCCGCCGCCACTGCATGTTGCACATTGGCGCTGTCGTCGTCCAGTGATCAGGTTTCATTAATTGGAGTTATAGTATTTCTGTATGTGTGCGTGTGTGTGGGGATCAAGAGGTTGACGGGCAATTTGTCATGCGGCAAATTGACCAATTCATTGAGGGATTGCTAAATTGATGCAAACAGGTTGCAAGGCAGAGTCTTCGCCATACGCACAATAAAAATATCTATTTGGCAAAGTGATTCACTACCCTACAATAAAAGCGATTAGTCGAGCAGGAGTCCGGGATCAGTCACAAAGGAGCATGTGACTAATACAACTTATGATCTCTCTTGTTCGAGCATGTCCTAAATGAATAATTGTAACCTTTTTTACCCAAACGGGTATAAATGGAGACTAATCTATCTCTCTAATACTCCAAAGTTAACAGGAAGAGACTAATGGATTTTTTTCTACTTTTTAAAAGCCAACTAACAATTCAAATTTACAAAACATTTATTTTCAACTGGCTATGCCAACCGTGCGTTTAAATATAATAAAGAACTAAAAATAAACTCCGGCATATGTTGATGTCATTGAAAATATAAAAATTTATTCAAAACAAAATGGTTTCAAGATAATTCTAAAAAAATGGATTTTTCGTAATTTGTTATCGCTATAAAATATATCCTGAGAGCCACAAAATCCCTAAAAATTAAAACCTCCAATTACTACCAATCCCCATTTAAAAAAGTCTCCAACACAAAATCATAATCAACAAACACAAAATCCCTAAAATCAGAACCTTGGAATACGTGTTGAAATCTATAATTAACATTTTCAATTCCCCTTAACTTGGCCCGAAACAATGTACTTTGCATTACTTTTGCAGAATTGTTAAACAATAGAAACAAAACTTTGAAAGTGGCATTTCAAACGCAATTATTCAGCTACGTCGTGAAATCCGAGTTTTATGTTTGAATTTATTTTATCGATTTTAGGTGTTGGAGAATTGTTCCTTTTGTTATCGGAAGTAAAACAACTGTTCAAACTTTATAGTTTTTGGTAATTTTAGCTTTTTTGTGCTGTAGCTGGTGTTTTTCATAAAATATAATACTTATATATTTTTTGTGCAAAATACAATTCTTGCTTTAATGGCAACATTTTTCATTTAAAGGGGAAAGTAAGAAAAAAATCAACCAGAATTGTTGCTACTTAAAATTTGCCATACGTTGCAATTGAATTAAATGAGCTATACAACTGCATACCCGAAAATTTTCTAAAAATTTTGATTGAAAAGTTAGAAATTTTACTGATTTTTTAAACTCACACTTATACGGTTTTTGTTCAAAAGCCAACTTTATTTTCATAACAAATAATTCAAATTAACTCGAGAAGTATTTGATCAATTTTCCGTCATCTCTTGTCAAGTTTAGTTTGGAGACAACCCGGTTTCGGCGTTGTGCCATCTTCAGTGCAATTTTTCGTTCTCTGCACAATGCCGAAACCTGTTTGTCTCTAATTCAAACCTGGCGGAAAATCGTTCCAATATAAAAACATAAACTTTTCACCCTGTTGAAAAAAAAAACAGAAGATAAAAAAGAAATAAAGAAGAGAAAATTGCAAAGAATGATAGAATTGAATAATGAATAAATTGAAATATTTTAGTGAGAAGGTTTCATATTCGAAAAAGCAAATTCCGATAGAATTTCGCGACACCGATCAGATTACGTTTCCGAAAAAAAAATTAATTCAAATATGGATTTTGCGACATACTCGGTTAATATTTTTCCGTGTACCATTGTTTAAAGCCAGGTAAAGTCTAGAAAGAGAGAAGTCTGATGAGGAGATGTGGTGATCTTCGAAATAGCAGCTATCACTTCTACCACTTTGAAAAATTGTTGTTTCTCATAATATTCCCTAATTCAAACCTGGCCTCAAGCTCTATAAAGTATACAGACGTTTCATAAATATAAGGCCAAAAGTAATAGAAATTTATTTAGTTTAAGTTAAAAAATAACAGGGTAAAACATTTTACCAAAAACAAGGGGATTCCGTTTTAAGGGAATTTGAATTTGAGGATTTTTATTTGGGGATTATGTTATGCTGATTTTGAATTTGGGAATTTCAGGTCCAACCCATCACCTACGATATGCCCGATGTTTCTGTCTAATTCCAGTTAAAGCCTACGAAAATCCTCTAGGTAAATTCGGGGATTAGTGGGTTGAAACAGACATACCAATATTTTTAAGATGGTCATAATATATTCTACTATAATCAAGTTTGCATCAACTTCGGTCTTTTTTTAACTTTCAATGTGCAGACGCAACTTTGATGCAGTTTTATTATGGTAAAGAAGATTTCATAGTTTTATTTTCAAGTAACAAACTAGAAAGGCGCATACATATTTGAAAGTAATAAAAAAATGTATTCAAAACCCCTAAACCAAATTTCATTTTCATTTTTATATACCCAGAATGGTATATAGCGGTCACCTAATTAAAACTATGTTCAAATTACACCCTATTAATTAATTTCATGCAAATTACTTCACACAAATAAAAAACGTTCGCACGCTTCTTTTCAACTTTATTTTGACAGATCGCCAGTAACAGGGCTATTTCGTTGTTTGATCAAAGGATTGTGTACATTTTTATTATATTTCAATGTTATTGTGATATTATCCATTTTTAGAGGTATAAAAAATTAAGGACCAGTTTAGTGAAATGTTAATTTTTTAGAATAAATCGTTCAGTTTTATTATGGAAATATTTCCGATTAATATCGATAAAATTCAGAGCAGTCAGCTTTTGTTTTTGATTTGTGATAAATTAGCTACTTTCAACTTAATTTATTGACAGATTTTACAAGCCAAAATTATTAGCATAATATTTCAGCATTATTTAACATAAATTAAAAAGGAGCCGTAAAGTGCGCTAATGTGCCCGGGTTGTAAGTTTTGGATATTTTAGTTTTATTTATTTCATCTTGATTTTACATTTTTTTTATAAAAGTTTACCGCACAAATTTGCATACAATTTATTTAAAATCAGCCAATTCTCACAATTTTCAAACACAACATCTTCCAAACCTCTACACGGTGATTTTTTTTTATAATATTCACAATGTTTTTCATGACAAACTGATTTCGTAAATTTTTTACAGTTTCTTCTATAACAAAAACTTATTTATCAAAATTTCAAACAATTTATAAAAGTTCAACAACTTTTCATAAGACTTTTCAATTTTCTAATCACAATTTTTTAAAAGTTTTAGGAATGCAGCCGGTTGATTTTTGACAATTCGATGTTTAACTTATGGTAGAACCTTCATCACAAAAATTAAAAAAACAAACCATTGAGAGGTTAATAATATTTTTAGAAAAGTTAACTTTTACACAAAAACAATGCATGAAAAAAAATGTAAACCGTGGGAAATTAGATAACATCCAAGTATGTAATTTCGAAAAAAATAATAGCTATAGGTTCCAAAATAAATTTTTATTTATTTTTGTCACCAAAAGGGAGAATGATATGTAAAATATTATTACCAATTTTGTAATGATTTTTTAAGAAAATATTGCTTATGAAAAAATAGGAATGTGACGGGTAGATATGGTATATTTAAAAAGTGCTTCAGCAACATTTCAAAACTGTAGCTCTTCATAATTGTGTACTTGTTGAACAAATACCCATTGACTTTTACGTGCAAATAAAAAAAACTCAGACGTGCTGGACAATAACTTCTGCAAAAATTATCTGTGGGATGCCCCTTTTTTGTTACAAAAGGATATATTTATACATTTTTGAAGGAGAACTTCATTTGCCGCAGTGATATTTTATATCGGAATCATATAAAGAACTCGCGTCCAAATATCGCATAACGAAAGTCGCATCAGAATCGTTTTACTAATTTCTACCACTATATTTGCTAATTTCTTCCACTAATTTTTAGTAATGTTACTACTAATTCCTACCACTATTTCTACTAATATCTACCACTATTTTTTTAAATTTATACCACTATTTTTTACTCATTTCTACCACTATTTCTACTATTTTCTTCCACTATTATTACTAGTTTCTACCACTGTTTTTATTAATTTCTTTAACTATGTTACTAATTTTTACCACAATTTTTACTCTTTCTACCACTATTTTTTTTTTACTAATTTCTACCACTATTTTTGCTCATTTCTACAACTGTTTTTACTAATGCTACCATTAATTACTACGAGTACTTTTATTAAATTCTACTACCACAAAGAAGTTTTACGTCTGGTGCACCCCATATAATAGTGAACAAATTACAATAGAGTTTCCGATCAAAATCCAAAAATTAAACAAAAAAATTGGTTTTCTACAAAAGTGGTAAATATTTCTTTAGTGCCATTTTATTTCCACTTTTCGATCTTTTTTAGTTTTTTAGTGTGCATTTAAAAATTTTAAGTGGTGTTATAGTTATGACCTAGACGGTAGACTGACAGATTAATATACCTTAGGATATCATCATTAACAGACAGTTCGATTACAAAACTGATGGAAACATTTCCACTAATTCCAAAATTAATAAAAAAAAATTACTTGGGCCTTAAGGATGCAGAATATTTCTTTCATTTTGACGTGACTTTTTTTAATTTCAGCACACCCAAGTGACTCGAACAGAACTACGAACTACGAACTGCGCCGCGAACTACGAATGAGCGCAAGTTGAAAAAACCAAACTCTCAAATTTTTAGCGAAATTATTAAGAAACTTTTACGCTTCAACAGCCACAAGATCCCAAATGGTTAAAACTAACGTGACAAGTTGTAACATTAGCCGCGTAAACGTAACAGCCTACAATTAACTGTAATTATAACACATCCCTTCCACCCATCCTCGAAACTTCCCTGCGTCGCAGCAATAACTGTGCCCATAGAACGGGTAAGCGTGAAGGAAGTCTGACAAACTCAAATGTGTAGATAATTTTGATGTGCAACCAAAGTGCAAAGTTGCGGTTGCCTGCTGCTAAGCTTCATGCCACTATATCTATGTACTTACTCGCATGTGTAATAGATTTACTACGTAAGTACTTAATGTGATTACTTACTTCTGTCATAAATGAGAAATTGAGAGGTGTAAAGCGTGTGTCATCTTAGAGGCTGCTAGTTTTCTTTGAAATACTATAAGTACATTGTGCTTGTAGGCTGTGTGTTGCACAAATTGTCACATGCATCAGGGAGATGCAACAAATTAACTACATACCTACCTCCATAGAATACAATATCATACGTGTTGGCATTTTAAGTCGCATTACTCTGTGGCGCCTGAATTTACACGCATTTGAGTTGATAAGTGGATGGCATAGTAAAAGTAAAATACTAAGGATTTCATGCAGGGAATACTAATTATGTAAGTTATTTAACAATTAAAAATTTGAAATGACTTCGATTAACGGTATACAACTGGAAAATAGGCTGGCTTTTTATTAAGCTTTTCAATTAGTTAGTAGCAAATTTCATTTTATTTTTCAACGTAGTCTCCTTCTAGCTCCATACATTTAGTCCAACGACGTTCAAACTTTTAGATGCCTTCCAAAAAGTAGGCTGCGGCAGAGTCTCGAAAAGTGCCCTTAATTTCCAATTCAACTTCCACAATTGATAAAAATCTCTTACCACCGAGCAATTTCTTCAAGTTTGGAAACAGAAAATAGTCGCAGGAAGCCAAATCTGGCGAATACGGAGGCTTTGGATTAGATTAAAAAATTCCAAACACTGCTTCGAAGTTTTCATTCGTTGATGTTTTTGGTCCATTGTGAGCAAATGCGACACCCATTTTGCGGATAACATTTTCAAACCGAATTTTGCGTGCAAGGCATTATGCACACGTTCTGTTTTGAGATCTTCACCATGTCAGCTATCTTGCTCACTTTTACCCTTCGATCGTTCAAAACGATATCGTGGATTTTTTTCTATCGTTTCTTCTGCGAGAGCGTCTTTTTTTTTGGCTTTCCAGAACGTTCTGCATTATCGGTGCTCGTACGACCACAACGAAAATCTGCGATCCATTTGTAAATCATTATAATTTATGGTGAAGAATCCGAAAAATGATTATCAAGCTTCGCTTTTATTACTGCAATCGTTTTCTTGCGTAAGAATAATATTTGATGATAACACAAAATTCACCTTTTTCCATTTTTCACAAAAATCAGCAGTTAGGTTGCTTCGAATTACTGCTAAAAAAAATAATTGGCACTTCTTATTTAATGCTTTGAGGGTTGGTACTCTAATATGGCAACACCAATTTTTTTTAAGTGGAGACGCCTGATAAATTTTGAACGGATACGATATCAATTCAACTTGCCCTTGTATTTGCCCTTATGTGAGGCACTATTGGGGCCGTCGATTCTACTCATATATCAATTTTGCCACCAAAGAATGCAAATTAATATGCAAATGGTAAAAGCAAACTTTTATCAAGAATCCAAGTATAAAAATAGAAGCTCATGGATATTCCTAATCACTCACTTACGGGTCGTTGATAGCAACCAGTTACGAAAAATCTCAAAGCCGCTAGAACCTATATAATAAATATATAAAGAATTATAAACGTTTGTAGTTTGCAATAAACTAGTATCTTATTTCAGCTTAATGAAATATAATGAAAACGCTGAAATTTAATTTGGCAGCAGGCATTCATTTGTTTTTTCTCTATTCCTCTTTGTGCTTTTCGCTTATTTTGACATTTAGTTTGACAGAGGTGCCACACTTTACCACTTTGAATAAATACAACGAAACAGCTGTTAAGTGTCGTTAAGAATAAGCTAGTGAGTCGCACAATCGTTAGTGCAAACGACAAATATTGTCGTCAAATGTTGCGATTGTCGCACCGTTTGAAGTTAGTGAATCGCACTACGGGTAACGGGCTGCTAACGTATAAGAGCTGACATTGGCGTGGCAAAAATAATGATGCAACAGTTTCTGTTATTTTTTCTGATATTGTCGATGACTTCGGGCAAGGAAACTTTTGAATACCATTCAGCATAAATTGTTCTGCAATCCTCAAGGGCAACAATAGGAACTGATTCAGTTTTATGATTTAGCTCTTTTTATGTACAGATTCAAGTTTCGTTACCTGTTAAGATATTATAAACTTCACAAGCACTCATTTAAAATACATACATTTTTTTATTGACACATTTCATGTTATCGAAAATTATATTCTGACATCTAAAAAACCACCATGAGTGCCGAGTAAAAGGATATTTTCACCGGACGCGTTCGTTAACTTTGTATGCGTTTGATTATGTCTAAGTCATAATACAGAGCTCTTACAGTAAGACTTTCCATATCCCTCGAAACCTGCCATCCTCGCGTAGAATAGTTCTATGTAAGGCTCTCAAATTCTTTTAATTTTTGTTTGGCATCGTCCATGTTTCTGAGCCATATAAAAGGGGTGAAATGTTGCGAAATATGTAGGCGAGAGTTTTGTTTATCGGGAAAGGTTATCGTATCTGGCAAACTGTCAATGGAATGAAAAGTTAGAAATATGTACATACATATCTTTGGCTGCTGGAGCCATTTAAGTTTATGTTCTGAAAAAATGGAATATTTATAAAAATGCAGGAGTATATTTAATAGGAGTATATTTAATTTATAGGTAAATTTACAAAGTGATGTCAAGTTTTACTCTGGCTTGATTAAAAAGCACTGGAAGCAAATCGAAACTGCGAAGTTATTTATTTAATTCATTCAAACAAATTTTAGTCTGGAATATTGCATTATAGCAGATATGAGAATTCATAGCTTTAAAGAAGATGATTGTTTTCAAAGGTCAGGAAAATATTATTTTTTCACATTTTTATATCCCTTAGGGTATGATGTTTTTAAGCCGAATTTTCATTTAATTAAAAAAAAGGAAATTAATTTCAAGATAGTACTACATTTTTAATATTTTGGTAGGGGTGTGGACAGTAAAGCCCTCTTGGGTGCACCAATGGTCTAACCAAAACATCTTACACAAAATGCTCTACTTTAAACATTCGTGCTGAAAAGATTTTTGATTTTTTGACAAAAAACCAAAATCTTATTTTCACAAATTCATGGAGGATAATAAGCAAGCGAAAATCTCTGTTCACTTTAGTCGATGTGGTTTCCGGGTGATTATCAATCCGATAATCCAAAGTTCGATGCTACCTTTCAAATTTGAATTATTTTTATTTATCTCTGTTTTTCAACTACATGCCATTTTTTTTACACATTTTATTCAAAATTTGCATTGATGAAATTTTTTTGCAAATAGGTTTGCAGTTTTTAGTAGTTATTCTTACCTTTTCCATTAAAATATTAATGCTGCTATAATAAAATATTTATTTGTCATACAAAAGATTTTTGTCTTCCGAAAGACTGATGGGAGCTGAAGGATAGTTACCCTTTAAATCACTACAGTGGTATTGGCCGTTTCTCAAAACGTTCGTTAGTTTAGAATTTTACAATTAGTTGGGTTTTTTATAAGAATGCCCGAAACAGTGAGAAGTGATGAGATTTATTCCGGAAATAGTTCCCTTACTTGAAAATCCTATAAATAAAAGCAAAAATGAGGAAGTAACTATGACTTTTCTCTTTCAGAAGTTACATGATTTATTCTTAAGAATTTTTGCAATAAAAATCTTCAAAATAATCCAGCCCAACTAACAGCGGGTTAAATAAAAAAAAATGAATTATTAAACAAAAACTGAAAATAATCTACAAACTTAAAATGATAAACTGAAATTTAAAGAGCCAAAAAATTATCGAGATCGTAATGGAAGAATTTGTGGGGGTTCAGGTAGTTAGAGCCACAATTTGTTCCTTCTTGGATCTTGTGATTTGCCATTGCTTTTGTTGTTGTCATTCATTCTACTAAACATTTTGTTTTGCTGCATTTCCGTACTTTTTCCTCTCATTCTCTTTTAGTGAGCGGATTTTTCTCACACTTTGAAAAGTAAAGGAACGGGCCTATTTACAAGAACAAAATGTACGTAACCCCGCCTCTTCTTGTTCATACCCCTAATATTTATCGTGTTATTGACAATAAAAGCATACAGAGCCACACAGATGTGAAAATTTGATTGAAAATTGAGTTTATCGGAGAATCTGTTTTCAGGTATTTGTGAAGTTCACCTAGACGAAAGAATTTTCCATCATTTATGTCAAAGACAACACACCTTCAAAAAGTAAACAATTTTTTTTTTTCGAAAACAATAGCGCGCTGATGAGTTCTTCTTCCCTATCTCTGCTTGCTGCTGCAGATATCCTTTGTACTTTTGCTTTTCATTTCTTTTATTCCTTTGATTATCAAAATCCATTAAATGCTTTAGTTTGCATTGCAATTTCGAGCCATTAAAATGGGAGAAAAAAAAAAGAAAATAAAATTATAGTTACAGGTAGGGATTAATTTCGCCTCACACCTAATGCTAACTCAGAAGACAACTTATGTGCATAAATGAAATAGTGCTTATTTTTTCGTGAGCTTGTGAGAACACAGCGTTGCTTATAGATTTGGATAAGTCCATGCCAACTCGCCCAATTTTTGGAATCGAGATATTTCGATTTGTAAGAAATTTGGTCAGAAGTTTTCTTTTATCCAATGACAAAGTTTTACTAATGTAAAAATGTTAAAAAAATTGTTTCCAAAAGTTATGGAAAATTCAAAATTTCAAAATTTTTCCATCTTTTGAAGTTTAATTATTTTATTGATCCATTTTAAAAAGGACAATCGGGGCTACAAAACTAGATATTAAATTTTTGTATAGAAATAGAAAATTCCAAAATATGGAAGTTTAAAAAATTTAATTAATAAATCACTAATATTTTTTGACTCAATTATTTTTACAAAATAACTTTCGCTCAATTGGTTTTACTTTTATTTTTTTAAGGTATGATTTTAATTTAATTTTTTTTTCGCCATCTGTTAATACATTAGTAATAAATTAATTTTAAATTTTGGGCAAAATTAATTTTTTTGTAATAACATGAAAAACATATCAATAGGAAGCGGTACGTACGCTCTGCCGTCTTTTAGGTTACCAGGAGGGAACTCAATATAATCGAAATAACATAGCACGCCTAGATAAAACGGTAATTTTTTTTTTGCTAGAGCTGTTATAACTGTAATATTTTTTTGTATATTTTCGAGGAACTTGGAATCAAAATAAAGGGTAATAATTGAAATTTTGACTATCAGTATTCGGCTCACATTAATATTCAACTTCAACCAGGGGCCGTAACAGTTTAAATTTTTATTAAGAAAATTGCTCTTTAACAATTTTTTCTTACTTTTTTTTAGTTGCTCTTCATTAACAATTCTTTTTGATTCCCATTATAAGAAAACTCTTAGCATTAACATCATTTTCACTTTCCTGAAATAAGAAATTGAAATGAGGCATCAGGAAAGAGTTCGAGAATATAAGAAAAGCGATCGAAAGAAGACGACTTACATAAAATAGTAAATTAATTAAATTATATTAAATTTATATGTTACAAAAACACTTTGAAAGTTTTGGGATATTTTGAGAATTTTATTACTTAATTCAAAAAAAATTGAGCCGTAATGAAATTTTAAAATTTTGAAAATTTAGATTTCTTACAAATAAAAAAAAAATTTTAGTACCGTAATTACTTTTCTAACGCCTTAAATTTAATAGTTATTGCTCAAAATTGTAAAATTGAGTTTTTATTATATACAATTTTATTAATAGATTGCGAAAGAGTCAAATTTCTTTAATTCGAAAACTCATATGTTACAAAAAACACTTTGAAAATTTTGGGATGTTTTGAGAATTTTATTATTTATCTTTTAACTATAAAGAAATTTTTAAATCTTGAAAATTTCGTTTTTTTGTGATTTGGATTAAATTTCACTTTTCACATTAATATCATTTTCACTTTTTCCAGAATAAGAAAAGGGATCGAGAATATTGGCTTACTTTAAATAATAAAAATATAGAATTAGAACATGAAATTCCACCAATCAAAAACGCAATTTTAGATATTTAATTACCTTTTCTAACGCCTTAAATTTTATAATTATTGCTCACAATTGTAAAATTGAAGTCTTATTTTCTACAATTTTATTCAGGGATTGCGGAAAAATACACTTTTTTAATTCAAAAGTTCATATGTTACAAAAAACACCTCGAAAATTGTAGGATATTTTAAGAAAATATCTTATTTTTTATTTTGTAAAAAAATTTTACCGAAAGAAAATATATTTTGAAATTTGGAAATTTTTTGATTTTTGAAAATGAATCCAAGATTTTTTTTGTAACTCTATCAAAAACTAATAAAAATAAAAAATCTGAAAAGACTGGAAAATAGTAAAATTTTGAGATTTGGGGAGAAATTTTAAATTTAAAATTTAACATTAATTTAAAATTTAACATTAATTTAAAATTTAACATTTTAAACTTAAAATTTTTTAAAATTAAATTTTTTTTCACTGACAGAACTTTGTTATTGGATAAAAGAAAATATCTTACCAAATTTCCTCAAAATCGAAAATGGTCGATTCCAACCAATGGTCGATTAAATATGGAATTACCCATTTGTGTGTACATTAGAGTGTCTCAACAAAAAAGTTTCGGGCTTCCCACCAGAATTATTAAAGTTATTATTTTTTTAGTTCCACCAAAATATTTAAATTACCAATAAGAAATGATTTTTGCTATAAATAAGAATAATTTTCGAAATCTTTTTCAAAATAGATATAATTTTTAAAATTATAATACAGCCTTCTCTTGAAAGTTCGGCGGAAATTATTTGAAAATTTTATGAACAACAACATAATAATGAGATTTGCGAAAAAATTAAAATGATATAAAATGCCTTTCCAAGTAAATCTTCCAAGTTTTTTCTGTCATTGAAGTTTGTTTAGCACAATATTCTAAAAAAGGTCAAGATGTGTCATTGTTATGATGCATTGTGGAAATATTTGCCCTTTATGATCTGAAGTGATTTTGTGGAAAAAGTATTTCAAAAAGTTTGTTTAGCAAAAAGAAAAGATGGCCAACAACAGCACTCATTGCTTTGATTTTTTTAAAAAATATTTTTTTAAACTGTTTTATGTTCAGATGACACTTTTTTGAAGAAGTATTCCAAAAATTTCAATTTTTAAATTTTTAAATTTTTTGAGCTTTGAAAATGCATTCAAGACGTTTTTTGTAACTATAATAGTTTTTTGTTAATGTAAAATGTAAATAAAAATAAAAAATCTTGAAGATACTTTTTTGAACAAGTATTTCAAAAACTCTCAAAAAAGTATTTTAAAAAACTATTTTTATTTATAAAAAAATCTAATTTCGGACTTATGTACATATGTATATTCAAATCGGTCCAGTTCGCGTAGATCTTAATATTTTTCCCAACATATTGTGCCAGATGACGTAAAATGTAATGCATTTTATAATTATGATCGAAAAGTTGGACCGATTTTGTTTGTATGCACCCTAATTTCATTTCATTTGAAAATTCTTAAAAAACTAAACTATCGAAAAACTATTTTTGTTCATAAAAAATCCATTTTTGGAGGTACTTACCAATCGGTCCAATTGCGCGTTATATATATTAATAATAATCCGAAATGTAATGAATGTAATAATTCCAATGAAAAAACTGAACCGATGTTTCTTTTTTGTGCGGGTTGTGATGCACCCTAATGTGCACATGTACTATATGCTTTCCACTTGAAGAATTTTTACTTTGATGTGAATTTTCGAAAGCGTGGTCCGTCATTGTAAGTGTTTGAGATTTTTAGATTTAGAATTTTTTGCTGTGTTTTAAATGGGAAGTGAGTGTGAAGCAGCGCCTACCATCGCATATGTACCTGCTTTCCCAACAACCGAATTTTATTCAACACTTCATTTGCTTGAGTCTTTCAATTGTACTTTGCAGCAGTTCAAAAAAGGGCGAGCACCCAAAGAAAATAACAAAACAAAAAAAAAAACAACCATGAGGCGCGCGAGAAGCAAAAATTAGACAATGTCAACATGGTGGCCGGTGTTGGTTAGTTACTGATGGCTCACTGCCATACGCTGGCTCCTCCTCCTCCTCCTGTCAGCCAGCCAACTGGCCAGCGAGCTTGCTGCATTTGAATGGCGAAGAACAATGGTGTTCATGTGTGTGTGTGTGTGTGTGTCTGTGTGTGTGGGCACTGCGCTTGTGACACGTCTTCTTTGGTTTGACAAACATTTAAGCTTAAAAGTTGACAACAATTAGATGGGACAATAAAAGTAACAGAAACAGCAACAGCAACAACAACAACAAATACCTACTGCAGTAGCTTAAGAAAAAAGTAGCAGAAAAAGTACAACAAAAAGTTGACAATACAACAAAACGTGTTGTAATCGTACAAATGCTTAGTTGTAATAGGTAGTTGTAGCGTAGTGTTGCTTGGCAGCGTTTGTGGCAGGTTGTACTTTGCGCGCGGCGTGAACTTTGTGACACGAACGCTTAACGCTTTAGTAGCAGTTACACTAAATTACTAACTCACATTCGGCAGCTAGGTAGGAAGGTAGATAGGCAAAGCTATGGTTAACTCCCTGGTTGCAGCCTGGGCGCTTAAACCCCTCCTCCCTGCCTCCCCTCCACCACATGACTGTGCGGTGGGGTAAATCTCAGCTGCTGTTGCTGCTATGCCCATCGCCTGCCACTTCTCGTACTTGTCTGCCACTCATTCACTTCACTTTGCCTACGTCGTTGTGTGGTAAAGGGTGTGGCGCGCGCCCAGCGGCCCTGTCGCCGTGCAACATGTTAACAATAACGCTGACGCTCGGACGAATGTTGAATACACACAACAATGCGACGAGACGCGACGCGACGCGAAATCCAGCATCCAGCGCTTGAATTGTCGCATTGTTGGTAGCGCATTGCATTGCAAGGCGTCGTTGATGTCCATTCGAGCGTGTTAACCATGAATTGGTGCCTGTTATCACATAATTTTATTTCGCGGGTAGGGCTCAAAAGAGGTCAGCTGCGCACAAGGGCGCTGAACCAAACAGCAACGCGACGAGCCGCACCGCGCCGCACCGCATCGCCGAGCGTGCTTGGTTTGAGTAGCGTGGAATATTGTTGGCGGTGGCCAACGTGGCCATCAACAGGAAGAATACAACATGGAAATAACAGCCAACAGCAGTTGGCGTTTGCTGACCAGTTGGCAGTTGCCATGAAATGGATTTGTTACTTCTTCGCGCTACAAGCGCATCAAGTGGATGCCATAGAGCGAAGACCGAGTTGGCTCCATTGTGGATATGAGGTGCGGCGCGGTACGGCGATTGCCTAATGAAAATGCTTACTTACACTTGGCTAGTGACAAGTGTCTGGGCTGGGAAGTGTACGATTGGAATTCCGCTAAACTGCATACGCTATGTTTGTGTATGAGTGTGTGTGTGTAGTATGCTCATAGAAAGCGGAAAGAGGCAATAACTTTTGCAGCAACTAAAGAACAAATTTCCCATACATTCATTGGTTAATGTTGACACTTCGAGGCACCCTAAGTAGCATGGGAAGTGGAAAGAATCAGCAACAAAGTAGCTCTGTAAATATGTCCATATATTTGTGTGTATGTGTGGCTACGTGTGTTTGTAGAAAAAATAGAAAGAAGAAGCAAAACAGTACCGACTTGGTATTCGTACTTTTAGGAAAAAGCGACTCAAAATTCGTTCAAATACAAAAGAGCTCCATAGAAAATCCACGGCGAGTATTTTAATTGTTCGAATGTTTAATCCTATGATTACACTACTGAACAAATTTCCAACTTTTGATTGTATCTAAAGTCGCAGTTTACTCAATGCAGCAAGATTCTAGGTATTAGTTGGAAGCAAATTTAAATGCAAGTCTGTACCTACCATAAAAAGCCCTAACATCACTTTTACTGTGGGATTACTTGCAATCGACGGCAACATTCGTTTGCCTCGGACCAACCTTAAACTGCTCACTACAAGAGGTTGAGGGTTGGGTTTTGGGGTTCAGTATGCTGAAATAACAGCTAACTTGTTTTTCATTGTGATAAAAACGGGCTGCCGTATCTAATGCTTATATTTTTACAACTGAAGTAAAACCAAAATCGCAATTTAAAAATAGAACTTTTAAACCTTGATATTTCTGAGACACCGCTCTGCAAAATTCACCAGAGTATAATGTAAAACTATTCACACGAGTACTTTTAAACTCACATGAACCGAAATAAATAGTTCGGTACAAGTGAATATTCGTGTTTGGCGACTTAAATCCCAGAGTAGATGAGAAAGACGTCCTTGGTGACCCTGTTAGAAAATGCAGTCTCCTCGACGAAACTTCCATCCACGGACTGAGACTGATCGACTATGCGGGAGTCCGAAACATTGTAGTATGTAGCTCCAGGTTTTTGGCACAGAAAAGATCATTAGGCTACGTGGCTGTCTCCAGTTTGAATTGAGTTGAGAAAAAGAGAGAGGGAGATGTATTATTCGAGGAAATAATAATAACAAGCGTCCGAAAATTGTGCCAAAGGCGCGAGAACAGAACGTAGATGGCGATGCCCACGACGGCGATGAGGACTATCCCGCCGGTACGAAAAGCAAAGATACTGCCTAGAGGGCTACGCTGCCATCGGGCGCCACGCGAGCTGTATGGAAACGCTACCGGCACGTATTCAAGAAGGGAGACGTATTGTTCGAAAAACGAAGATTGAGGCCAAAACACGTCAGTGCGAAGAGCTTGAAATGCTAGCCGACAAGAAAAGCGCCCAAAAAAATTAGCAAAAGGCTTGGCGACTTATGTAAGGCTTTAAAACCGGCGCAAATTCTTGTAAGAACAAGAACGATGACCTAGTGGCTGATGTTCGAAGCATACTTTAATCGTGACAGTGAATACCAATAAACGGCTTTGGTAAAGTACAACCACGAGCTTATTTGGCGAATATGGGCGGACGAATGCGTGTCCGGCAAATAAAATTTAAGTACCCTCTGCCCATTCCACAAGAAGGGTGATCCCGCACTAGGCGCCAACTACCGGGGTGAAATTCATCCTTAACATATTACTGAAGCTAACTGTCAACGAACTGATTGAACCTTAACGAGGGCAAAACGAAGTACCTCCTGTCATTAAATAAACAGTTAGCGGATTCGCGTTTGGACCAAGGCGAATTTATAGAAGGTGATGACATAAGAGCAGCTGATTTGATTTTTTTTTTATTCACCTACATGTATTTTGTGCTTGCTTTTGCGTATGAGCTTTCAAAAGCCGTAATAGCAAAAACAAAATGTATCTAAATTTTGACAACTCTTACGCAGAAACAAAAACAAAATACATAGGAATTTTGTAGTTGTATTTATAACACCACCTTGTATGGATTCGCCTTGGTTTGGGCCTTATCATCGCTGTTGACAATTACAGCTTCGAAAAAGTGGAGGAGTTCGTTTATTTGGGAACCAGCATTGACGAGAATGATAAGAATGAAGAAGAATGTTTCTTGCCAACAAGTGCTACTATGGGCTGAGTAGGCAATTCCGTAGTGTTCCACTATGTCCGTGCATTGTATGGCACAGAAGCATGGACGCTATCAACATCGGATGAAATTTCGAGAGAAAGACTCTCCGCAGAAATTTTGGACCCTTAGGTCCTTGCTACTGGGCATACCGCAGAAAATGGGGCGATGAGCTGTATGAGCTTTACAACGATAGTGACATCGTTCAGCGAACTAAAATTCAGTGGGTACTTTGGCAGTTGTTGTTGTTGTTGTTGTTATTCAACGCGGTACCCGCTGCTCGTAGCAGAGGAAGAGGATGTTCTCCACTAGACAAAAAACATTTTTTTGGCGATAGGAATAAATAACTTAATCTAAAGAAAATTCTCTTGAACTCACACCGAAGACATGGTTGCCTTAAAATGAGTAAACGATTTGACCTACAAAATACAATAAATGAAACGTTTGAATTATCATTTTGCATTAGGATATCTTATATATTTTATATTATAAAGTTTCATTTCAAAATTTTATTTTTTCCATTTGTATGTCGTATGAGGGAGCCGCAACGCTTGATTTTTGGTTTAACAGCATTGGCAACATTCAAAATGGGTTAAGGAAATTATTGCTAATATTAAGTAAATTTACTTCCTCAAATTAATAGCACAATATTTTCAACATGAACCAAAACTAAGAGACAAGTTCTCATATTGAGGTAATTTTTGCCATTGGGCTAGAAGCCGTCTCGCAAACGAGCGCCAGGTAGGACAACGAATTGCGTGTAAAGCAACAACACTAATTCGGGAAAATAATGACGTGAGATGTAGTGTTGGGAAGTGAAAAAACTGCGCTATTGTGAGTGATCACTCAGAAAATGCATGAGAAATGTTAGTTTAACACCTACATGGACTTTATTCGAATAGTATTTTTGAAGATATAACTACGTCAATCCAAAATTTGCCAGCTCATCTGTTTTTCGCTCTTAAATAACACTAAACAAATCGCAACAGGGTTGCTTTTGCAAGCAAAAGAAATTTTATCCGAGTTGGAGCGTTCATTTGCATGTCGGGTACAAAGAATCGGGTCCATTATCAAGTAAAAAACAGTAACTCTCAAAAAAAAAAAAAAGGAAATTGATTTCTTGTTTTAAAGAAATACGTTTTTCTGAATGTATCCGAATTGATCTGGTGACAAAAATCGCTTCGATTTTGCATTTTCAGTTCAATTCAATTCTTTGCAATTTCTTCAAATGTAAAACGATCTTCTTCTTGTTTTCAATTCCCCATAGTGACGCAAAAGTTAATTTTTATATGTTGACCTCTTAAAAGTGAACTAACTTGTTGGCGCTTTGGGCATGTCATGCATGCCACATCGTACGTGTGAGTATGCAGTTGCATGTGCAACATTAACTACTACAATGAACCAAATAACAAGTGCAACAAGCACTTGCTGCCACATGCCACATGCCACATTCAAATTAAATGCATTTAAAGCGTGTACAAATGTGCGGTGCTGAACAGTTAAAATGCTTACGAGTGCACCAACAAACAACAACAACAACAACTAATGTTGCAACGTGAGCAATCAAGTGACAACAACATGAAATGCAACGCACAATGGAACAATGCGAGTAAATAGTAAATGGTGCGGCATGAAGGTGTCCTATTGGTTTATATCACATCACCATATAGGCGAACAATAACAACAATTCCCAACAAGAATTACAATAATACTGCTACAACCACAAAAGTGTGTATTTAGTGCAAAATAGATACTATGTAATAGTTTTACTCATTTGTGCAACATACGGTACGCATTTGCCGCACTCATTGTGTCAACAACATAAACGCGGTGTTTGCGCGGCTACCATCTTGCACGAAAAACTAATTTACTTTTAAATGCTAAATTCACGATGCAAAAAAAAGCAACAAGATGTTCAAACCATTATTGGCAGCGATTCAATGTTGCATTTACTGCAGTTGTTGTAGTTTTAAAACTATCAGCTCGCATGTGTTTTATGTTCGTAAGTTTTTCGGCTAGACAGACTGCGTTTGGGTTTTGTGAGTGATATTGAAATTTGTCTTGAGTTTGATCGTCCATGAATCGTACGCAATTTAATGCATAAAACCAACATTTCATTACGACCTAACTGACATCTAGCGCCGGACGCCATAACTATTATAATATTCAACCATCCATACAATGCGGAATGAATTCGACTTAGGATAGAAGTAGTATGGTATAAACCCCAAAGTGTTTTACCTTCTCAGGTTAGGTTAGGTTCGGCTACTGTCGCTGCCTGAATTCTAGTCCAGGAGGAAGGCATATTTAGGCCTGATGGACCGTGTGACACCCTTAGCGAGGGTTTTTTTTTTTTTTCAGTCCCCAACCAGTCAGTTTACTTGCGATACCTTAAAAACTCAAATATGCCCGCTGAACAGGACAACGACATAGATAGAGCTTAACACCTTCGAGTTCTCCTGCATCGCAGCTTCCGGGGTAGAAGTCATTTTCCTGCAGTTATAGCTCCTGCCTAGGGAGAGGCGTGCCAGGTTGATAAGATGATCGGAACTTGCAACCCTCTCTACAAGTGTTTTTGAAATTAAGTTTTTTTAATACGTAATTCGGCACTTTTATTTGAAAATGTGTGTTTTTTTTTAAATTTAATTCAATTTGCATTTTAACAGGTGGCAACCTTCTTTTAATAACGTTGTAGCTTGTTTGGCACTACTGATCCCAAGAATTTGAAAACAATATTTGATTCTTCATACTCAGATCTTTGGATGAGAGTTTTTTTCTGAGACGGAGAAGACAATTTTTTTGTAATCTCAAACGAAGTATTTGTTTTTATACAATACAATATGAAATATTAAGGGTCGTATTTACTTATAAAATATGCGTTGTAAAACTTTTAAAATCAATAAAATAGAACCAGCGGTTATCGAGATATTTAAATTTGAAATAAATGCTAAACAAAACTTTACTTTGTTAAAAACAAGTTTAATAAAAATTAAAAAAAAAATAAGTATAGCAAAAATTATCAACGTTACATAGCTACCGTTTTTAAATGGACACACTAAAAAGCAGCCGTCAGTTTTTTTCTGTGCGATTTCACGAATTCTGGCCCTGGTCGAAATTAATTTTTTTTTTTAAATTTTGATATTAGGTTTTTAATTTTTTTAAAGTTTTTATTGGGTCTATAACTTAATTACGGGGGTTTTCCAAAATTTGAACGTTTATTTAAGAAAAACATGTACAATAGTATTATTCAAAGTATTGCCCATCTGAAGCTATGGCTTTTTCTAATCTTTCTGGCATTTTGTGGATCCCATCCCAAAAGAACTGCGCTGAGAATGAATCAAGCCAATTTTTGATATCCTGCTCTGATGTGCACCGTATTCCAGTGAGGGCGTTCTGCATCGATCGGAACAAATGGTAGTCAGCAGGGGCAAGGTCTGGGGTATAAGGCGGGTGGGGTACAACTTCCCATCCACTGTTTTCCAAATAGTTCTTAACCGGAATAGCAACGTGGGCCGAGCGTTGTCATGGTGGAAAATTATTGCCTCGTGCCTGGTCGCATATTCCGGACGTTTTTTGGCTACTGCTCTCTTCAAACGGATTAATTGTGTTCGGTAGCGTTCTCCATTGATGTTTTCACCCGGTTTTACCAGCTCATCCTTCTGATCCCACCAAATACAGAGCATTACCTTCGCGCCATGGATATTCGGCTTAGCCGTTGATTTGGCTGGTTGGCCGAATTTCACATATGTATGATTTTTTGCGCTTGGGTTTGTCGTAATGGATCCATTTTTATCACCAGTAACAATCCGATGCAAAAATGACTTCCTTTTGTGGCGTTCTAGCAGCATTTCGGACAAGCAAAACCGCCTTTCGACATCTCTCGGCTTGAGTTCATGTGGAACCTAATTTCCGTGCTTTTGAATATATCCAGCTGCTTTCAAACGTTTTGAAATGGCTGTTTGAGTGACACTCAAAGATTCTGCGAGCTCTTGCTGCGTAATGCTTCCAGTTCTTCATCTTCAAACTTTTTGGGCTGCCCAGGACGTTCATCGTCTTTCAAGCCAAAATCACCACTTTCAAATCGTGCAAACCACTTTTGGCACGCTCGCTCAGCTAGAGCATGTTCACCATAAACTTCCACCAAAATACGATGACTTTCGGCAGCAGTTTTCTTCATATTAAAGTAATGAAGATGAAATCACCGCTAAAACACTTTTTCAGGCACAAAGTTCGACATATTTGAGTGAAAAAAAATTATTGTTGTTTACGCTTCAAATGAATGACATATACTGAAAAGACGTACAATGACAGTAGCTTTCCCACGTATGTTCGGAATATATTGGAACGATGGAATACATGTAGGACGGGAACACCGCAGTGGACGAAAGACTTAGAGTATACTTAAAAATACAACCCTGACAATGTTGAACGAACTTGACGAACGCGTGGCAAGCAAAACGAGAGTTGGAAGTTGAAAGTTGAATTGCCAAGATCTAATTTGCGTATTGCATACCGAAATATTAACTCGCTATTATTAATACTTAATTTAAGACATTAAACTATGTAATCAATACATATTCAATAAACATTTCCTAATATACAAATAAATAAGCAGTGAAGTGTCTATTTTACTACAAATTGGTGTCAGAGTGGACTGAGCTTTAACGCGAACAGTTGTGTGTGTGTGGCAGTAGCCAACCAAAAGAACAAAATCGACATTGCCAAAACATAATACTGGCATGGAAAATATGCAAGCGCATTAATCGAAAATATTAAAGATATTGTGTGGAGAAAGACATCAACCAATTGTGTGCAAATTCTTGCTTGACAATAGCCAAATAGTGCAAGTGAACAAGTTTTGTCTTGTGTAGTTGAAGCTGAAAAACATTAACACTTGTTGTTGGTGAAGTACGAGTACTGGCGTGGCAGAGGCCGAATAGCGCTAGCGTACTAGTTGTGTGTTGCAGCAGAAGCTGAAAAACTTTAACACTTGTTGTTGGTGAAGTACGAGTACTGGCGTGGCAGAGGCCGAATAGCGCTAGCGTGCTAAACGTGTGTTGTGACAGAGGCTAAAAAGCATAAACAATTGTTGTTGGCGAATACTGCGCTGGCGTGGCGGTGGCCGAATAACGCTAGTGAACATTCGTGGGGAAAAGGCTGAAAGCACAAAAACAAATTGTGGTTGGTTGAACATTCGCTGTACTTGCGAATTAATTTTCCGTTGATTCAAAAATCTTCGTGAAATTTTGTCATCGTGCAATCTACTCGTTGCTACGCTGTGGCACTGGCAGAAGAGCGTACCTGAAACATTGAAAAATTCTGGTTGGAAAATTGCAACGAAACATTTGGCGAAGCAGCGAAATTGAAATTGGACAAGCAGAACTGCAGATGAGTACGAGTAGTATAGAAAGTAGTAAGAGTAAGAGAAATAGAATGCAAATTTGAATTTTAACTGATAGCTAAGTCATTATCTTTCTCGTTTCATGACATTCTTAAGATGTTGAAATTTTGTTTGATTGCATGTAAGCAACACAGAAGAAAATTTTTAGTGGTGAAATTTTATATACGAGAGAGCTTTATACTTTGATTGCTGAGGTGAATTGTTAAGTAGTATAATCTTCATGCACAATTGCAAATGCAAATGCAAAATCGAACTAATAACTTGCTGTATGATTTCATTAAATTACTTTTATGCGTATAAGACAAATTATTTTTATAAGATATTTGTTGTAACTATTTTTAATTTCACATTTTTATATTGATTGAATTGCAACTGGCTTTGTAAAGTTCCACAATGGAAAGAAGCGAAATTTTAAAATTAAATGTAAGTGAGTTGAAAGCCAAATTAATTGCATTAGGGTTGCCGACTACAGGACGAAAGATGACCTTACAAGACAGACTTTTTGAGCATTATGGCCTGACTGTTGAGGCTAACAATGATGATGACGTAAACGAGGGCTACGAATATGGCGACGCTGGCACATCACCACCAAGTGAAGTCCATTACCAAACATTTAGTAGTACGCCATTTACTTTGCGCGATATTGCAGACTCATTAACGTCCTTTAGCGGTTCGGGGTCTTTGTCGGTCGAGGATTGGTTAGACGAATTCAATGAAAATGCTGAGGCAGTTCATTGGAATGCATTGCAGAAATATATATATGCAAAACAGCTACTTAAAGGCGCAGCAAAGCTTTTTATACGAAGTCAGCGAGGAATTACTAGTTTTGATATGTTAGCGCAGGCATTAAAATCCGAGTTGGGTATTACAGTGTCATCAATCGAGGTTCACCGAATGCTACGAAATCGTCGAAAGCGGCAAAATGAAGATTATAAAGAGTATCTTTATAGTCTCATGGAGTTGGGCAAGCCAATTAAACTTGACGATGTGAGTTTAATTGAATATTTTGTAGAGGGTATTCCTGATTCACGGCAAAACAAAATCAACCTTTATCAGGCAAAAACCATACCAGAGTTGAAAGAGCAAATACGTGTGTATGAGAAAGTGCGATCTGGTCGCCAGCAAGTGACCAGCTCAAACTTAAATCAAACAACTTCCAAAGTAGTAACGACAGCTAATCAGGACTCACAGAAAGGAAAAGTTAAACGATGCTTTAAGTGTGGTAATGTTTCCCATATAGCAAAAGATTGTAGTCAGGCACAACCTAAATGTTTTAAGTGTGGGCAACCAGGCCATCGTGCGGCCGATTGTCGAGATACACAAGCGTCAGTGAAAACCGAGAAAGGTAGTGTAAATACGTTGGAGGAGGACCTAGTCCCAAAAGTTAGAGAAATTGGTAGGTGCATTTTCAAGGACTTGACATGCAAGGGTGTAACCTTTTCGGCATTAATCGATACCGGTTGTGACCTTTGTTTAATACGTAACGATATCTTGCTCATGTTGGGAGAAGATATTGAATTGAATAACGATAAGCGTCGACTAAGAGGTATTAGTGGTAGTATCCTTGATACTTTAGGTAGTTTTACCATTATGGTTCATGTTGATAATTTGCAACTTGAAGTTACATTCCACGCAGTGCGTGAACGTGATATGCATTACTCAGCAATAGTCGGTAACAGTATACTCAGAAATGTAAACATGATTGTATCGGAAGATTTGGCAGAATTCAAGGCAAAGACGGTTAAGGATGAGGTAGATAGTACATCACAAAGCATTTCTACGTTAAGAAATCCTGATATACGGAATATGGAATTAGTAGACGCAGCAAAACAGCAGGAGAAGGTTGATGTGCTAGAAGAATTCAAAGATATGTGTTGTATAGTGGAAGAATGTGAAGCTAGCGAGCCGGACGTTGACTTATCGCATTTGCATGTAAGCAATACGAAGAGGGTCAAAGAGTTGATTATCAATTATAAGCCAAAAAAGACGAGGGAATCTCCAATAGAAATGAAAATTCTATTGACAGACGATATTCCAATTTATGAACGGCCTAGGCGCATGTCATACGCTGACAAAAAAGTTGTAGACGATCAAGTAGCGAAATGGTTGAAAGAGGGAATCGTTCAACGCAGTACGTCAGAATATGCATCGGCTATTGTGCTGGTGTCTAAGAAGGACGGTAGTAAGCGACTCTGTTGCGACTACAGGCGAGTAAATAGTAAGATCGTACGAGATAACTTTCCGATGCCCCTATTAGACGATGTTATTGAAAGATTACAGGGAGCTCAAATTTTTACGACTCTGGATTTAGCTAATGGGTTTTTTCATGTTCCAGTTGAGAGTAGTTCAAGGAAATATACAGCTTTCGTCACGCATAACGATCAGTTTGAATTTTGTTACGTTCCGTTTGGAATCTCAAATTCGCCTGCTGTATTTTCGCGTTTTGTATTTGCTGTCTTAAGAGACATGATCCAGGATGGAACAGTTGTGGCCTACATGGATGACCTCATTATTCCCGCGAAGGATTTGAATGAGGGCATCCAAAAGCTAGAACGTGTTCTGAATAGAGCGTCGGAATACAACCTAAAAATAAAGTGGGATAAGTGCAGGATTCTCGTGCGTAGAGTAGACTTTTTAGGATATATTTTAGAGAACGGTACCATAGCACCGTCGGAAGCCAAAACTCAAGCCGTGGCGAAGTTTCCTACGCCCCACGACAAGAAGTCGTTACAGCGCTTTCTAGGTTTAACGTCTTATTTTCGAAGGTTTGTACAAGGTTATGCGGTGGTAGCGAAACCACTTACTAACCTTTTGAGAAAAGATTCAAAATTCGAATTGGGGGACGAAGAACTGACTGCCTTCCAGCAGTTAAAAATGGCCCTGATGAAAGCCCCTGTGTTAAAGTTGTACGACCCTAAAGCAACCACCGAAGTGCACGCGGATGCCTGTATTTTCGGACATGGAGCTGTGTTAATGCAGAAGGACACGGATGATCAGGAATTTCATCCTGTTCAATTTATGAGCCGTAGGTGTAAACCGGCTGAAGAAAGGTATCACTCTTACGAGCATGAAGTTCTAGCGATTGTAGAGGCTCTTAAAAAGTGGCGAGTGTACCTAATGGGGATCAAATTCAAGATCGTGACGGATTGTAACGCGTTTGCGTTTACGATGCAGAAACGGGATATTCCGCTAAGAGTATCTCGCTGGGCTATGTTTCTGCAGGACTATAACTATGAGATAGAACACCGCAGTGGGTCGAAAATGAGGCATGTGGACGCACTAAGTAGGGTGTCCTGTCTTATGTTAGAAGACTCCCTGATACATAGGTTGAAACAAGCTCAGCAGAGCGACCACTGGGTTAAAGCCGTATGTGCAGTTTTAGAGCAGACTAGTTATGAAGATTTTTATCTGAAACAGGGAATTCTCCTCAAAGATCCCATCAAGGAACTGATAGTTGTCCCATCGTCTATGGAAATCGAAATAATTACGATGGCACACCGGCAGGCTCATTTTTCAATTAACAAAACCAAAGATGCAGTTGAGAAATCTTTCTATATTCCGCAAATAACCGCTAAAGTCACGAATGTAGTTCGTAGTTGCGTAGAATGTATTGTGAGTGAAAGTAAGTCGGGGAAAAAAGAGGGATTCCTTACACCGATAGACAAGGCAAACAGGCCTTTAGGGACCTACCATGTCGATCATGTGGGTCCAATGGAACAGACCGCTAAGTCTTATAGTTACATATTTGTCGTGGTTGATGGGTTTTCAAAGTTTGTGTGGCTCTATCCGACTAGAACTACTGCAGCAGATATTGTTATAGACCGGCTTAGTCGACAGGCTTCCGTGTTTGGCAATCCGAAACGCATTATATCCGACCGAGGTGCAGCGTTCACGTCAAACTCTTTTAAGAAATACTGCGAGACAGAAGGGATTGAACATCTTATTATTGCCACGGGTGTACCCCGCGGGAACGGCCAGGTGGAGCGCATCCACAGGATTATCATTCCGATGTTGTCTAAGCTTTGTTCAGAAAGTCCTGGTCATTGGTACAAACATTTAGAGCGTGTTCAGCAGACAATAAACAATACTCCACCTAGGAGTACAAAGTTTACACCTTTCAAGTTATTAACCGGAGTTGAGATGCGAGTAGGTTCTGACCCTAGATTGAGCGAATTATTAGAAGTAGCAACCATAAAAGAGCTAGACGAGGAACGTGAGAATGTGCGTAAAGCAGCGCAAGCAAATATTAGCAAAATGCAGGAAGAAAATCGTAAATCATTCAACAAAAAACGAAAGGAAGAGACAAAATACCGGGTAAACGAATTAGTCGCCATTAAGCGCACACAGTTTGGTTCGGGATTAAAATTAAAGCGAAAATTTCTAGGTCCATATAAGGTAAGCAAAGTTTTGGCTCATGGTAGGTATGAGGTAGTGAAAGTAGGCGACCACGAAGGCCCCGGGCGTACAATTTCTATTGCGGAATACATGAAAAAATGGGAGCCTTCGGTTCAACCCGAGTCATCATTCGAGCCGAATGAGGCGTCAGGAGGGCCGAATGTAGGACGGGAACACCGCAGTGGACGAAAGACTTAGAGTATACTTAAAAATACAACCCTGACAATGTTGAACGAACTTGACGAACGCGTGGCAAGCAAAACGAGAGTTGGAAGTTGAAAGTTGAATCGCCAAGATCTAATTTGCGTATTGCATACCGAAATATTAACTCGCTATTATTAATACTTAATTTAAGACATTAAACTATGTAATCAATACATATTCAATAAACATTTCCTAATATACAAATAAATAAGCAGTGAAGTGTCTATTTTACTACATACATATGTATATGTTACGCCATCTCTTAGCAAATCGCACGAATTAAGTTAAAGACCGAATACTATTTTTACTACTACATTTACTAATTCCGACTACCCTTTTTCTTCAGTACTACTAATATTTTTACTAATTTCAACTACGAATTCTACTAATGCTGCTACTAATTACTACTACTATTTTTACTTATACTAGCAATATTATAATTGTTACACATATTTTAATTAGCGTCAGTACTTTTTGTGGAACTTCGATGATGAAAACATGGTGGCAGGAAGAATGGTGGCGGATCAAAGCGTAGGTATGAAATTTTTAACTTTTTATAATGCACGAAGTTGCATTAAGCATAGAAGCTCTAACTCTTCAAGTCTATGTACTTGCGGTAAAAATACCATATTGTAATTCTCTTACCCTTTAAGTAAAAGGATCTGTACGCTGTTCTCTTTCAGAGAAACACCATGGCTTCTATGTTAATAATTTTTATTTTCTAAATTTTACAAAACAAAGTTTTTTGTTAAATTTGATTTCTAGTAAGAGAAAGAATTAATTGGGAGCAGTACAAATTTTTCTTGTAAGTAGAGCATTTGCTTCTGTGAAACAAAACTTATATTACAAGTTCAACAAATGAAAATTGTCATAAATGCAAGGTGCTTCAAACATAAAATTTTCCAAAAATATTACCTCACATTTTTTTTTTGTTATGTCCAGTTTTCCTTACAAAACCGAATGCTATGCTAATTTAGTTGGCTATGCAAATTTATTTAATATTTTTGTTTTGTTTTTGCATCCCCCATTGTAATCACTTAACTCAATATTTTCCCACACATTCCGTCAAATTTGGAAAAGGCGCATTCGAGCGTTAACTTGTCAACAACATGACGAATCTTTCATTCGCCCAACCAATTAGGCATTGTTTTTTCTACTAGCCGTTAACATTATTAGCATGTGAGCATATTTGTCATGCAAAGTCTCAAAAACCTGCAATAGCAATGAAAAATCAAAAAAAAAAAAATTAAAAAAAAAAAAGCGAAAGGTATGACTACGGATTGTTATATCCACTTGTGGCACTGAAATAATCAATTTACTTGTAACGCCTCATATGACGAATATGACACTTGCAGCCGCTTTGCAGTAACCATTTGAATTGCAGGTTTCGTGGTATGGCAGCGACAGTTAGTGGGTAATAAAAATGCAGCAGCATTTTGTTTTCCTTAATTTGCTGATCGACAGCAATGACGAAGTTGGAAAGAATATAAAAAAATAAAAATAAAAGAAGAACACAGCAACAGAGGTGCAAATGACGACCGACGACCGACGACGATGACGTTGAAGTTAAAGTCTACGGCCAGTTGATGTTGACCTGTCCCACGACGTGGTGAGACCGCGTCAGCCTCACATTGGCAGCGCATAAAAATTAAGTGTCTGAAACCGAATGCCGCCAAGGCAGTTGACAAGGCAGCGGCTTGTAACAAAGGAAAAGCGTCGCCAAATAGACAGCGGCGGCGGCGGCGGCGGTGAAATGCGCAAACAACAGACAAACAGGATAATAAAGAGGGCAAATACGAGTGCAAAGTTTGCTATTTGAAAAATTTCGACTATTTTGCTTGTGTCAAGGGACATACACACACAGGCATACACTCACACACACACACACGAGCGCGCATAAATACGTAATTCAAGGAAGTGCACGGGGGGCAAAGAAAGTGCAAAGGAAGAGAAGGCAAACGTTTGCATTTTACATACGATTGAATGCAAACTACATGATACGTAGTGTGGGGAGAGGGGGCAACACGGGGAGCTACTAACTGTTAGCTGTATTGTTTTCGCGGTGTTTGGAAGCGGGTGGTACTCGTATGCCGAACGGAAACCTTCATGTCCTGGCAAATTTCCCGTGCCGCTCGTTCAATGCAATGGCTTGCATTTATGACGACTGCACCAACAACAATAGCAACAAAACAGGAAAGGAAACTAATATAGATATTGTTATAGTTTTCACGTTGAGTTGTTGCTGCTGTTGTTGTTGCATTGTGTTACACGTGCACGCTGCGTTGCAATCGTTCGCGTTCCCATATTATTTTATAGCTGTAGACATTCTAATAGCTTTGGTTGGTTGCTGTGGCTCGTTGTTATTGTAAAGGAAATTTGTAAGTAAATCTCTTCCCTTTTTATTGCATGTGACATGTGGCATGTGGCAAATACGACGGAAGCGTTCACAGCGCTGGATTAGGTTGAATTTAAGTTGTACTACTATTTGTTTCGCGGATTGACTGTTTGACGGCAAAGATGACTAACTGTTTTTCGTTGCTTGTTTGCCATCTTAACATATTAAATGAATTATAAATATACACAATGTCACAACCAGGTCCATGCGCACTTGCCGGGGTTTTGAGGGTTCAAACCCCACCCACCCAGAGAAGTATTAAATTAAAGTTTTCATTGTAGCTGAAGGTACAGTAAGTTACAAAAAATATGTATAAAGTTCACGATTTGGCTTTACCAAAACTGAATAGACTGTAAATTGTTTGAAAAGTCAAATCAAAAACTTTATTAATGTGAAAGAAAGAACCGTGTGTGATCGAACTTGCTCTTTAGAAAAAGTTAAATAAGCCTTTCGGAAATCGTTCACTACATGACGAATTGGACACTTTTCTCAATAAACATCTGCCGCCAAAGAATAGTGGCATGTTTTAATACTTTTTTGAACTGCATATCTTCTGTTAAAACAAATTGGTCTGAAAAATCTGTCGCTCCTCCATCGATCCCATCTAGTGACAAATTATTCAGTTCAGCTTTGTACGGATATACGAAATCAGTTGCTTGGTGGAATAATAAAAATCTACAGCTTTTAAATTTTTTTTGTTTATTTGCAATATTCTAACATATTTATGAATTTGCATGTAGGTAGTATGAAGACATACGTTGTTGGTAATTTGATATGCTGCGTCGTTTTTTTTCTTATTTATGAATCCAAACTAAAAAATTTTTTGTTAACTCATCTTAAAATATAATTTCTACTTATATACCATATCTGGAGTTATATCGGGTCTTGCAATAGGAACGCTACAAAAGTTTTTTTAAATAAAACAAAAACGGTTTGGGATATGAATGAAATTCTTTATTCCTGTGAAAGTACATTCGATGCCATTATGTATGGAACTCGATTTCTTTTGCATGGGCACCACGGGCAGGCTTGCAGAAGTCCAGACGCTGAACCCAATTTTCGACGGTTTTCAAGCATAAATCGGCCGATACTGCTGCAATTTTACGTTCGATATTCGTACGAAGTTCATCAATCGTCGCTGGCTTGTTGGCATAGACCATAGACTTGACGTAGTCCCACAGGAAATAGACTAACAGCGTCAAATCGCACGACCGAGGCGGCCAATTGACTGGGCTATTTCGTGAGATAACACGTTCACCAAATTTGGTTTGCAATAAATCGATTGTGACATTCGCTGTGTGGCTTGTGGCGCCGTCATGTTGGAACCACATATTGTCCAAGTCCATATCATCCAATTTGTGCCATAAATTGGACGTAGCGCTCTTAAAGTTGCGGCCATTGACTCCGAATTTCGGTAGTAAATTTTAATAATTTCGACTCGTTGTTAGATCGTATATCTTTCCATGATAAAATGGCAAACCTGACTGAAGAGAAATGTCAAAAGAGCGGGGAAAAATATGGCGTCGTTTGCTGTCACTATCGGTCTACTTTGGCTTTTTCCAACTATAGTTGAAGAAGCCTGCATTGAATTATTTGAAAAATACTCTGCGGTTTTGCATTACGATTGTACTAAATTATTTTTGCCGGCGAAGAAAAACTTTGGCGAAGACGAATTTTAGATAAAAATATCCAGAATTCTTTTAAAGCACCTGATGTCTGCAACGAAAACGATTTCCCTAATATTTATCAAATCTTGCTTATAGTGACTGCTCCACCAGTAACAGTATCGACGAACGAACGCCTTTTTTCAACATTGCGAGAACTGAAAAATTATATCCGGTCTACCATGACTGAAACTCGACTAAACGGATTGGCTGCACTTAACATTCATCGAGACGTAAGAGTTGATGAAAACGAAGTATTGGACGGCTTTTTCCTTGTAACTAATACCTATTTATGAATTATGTATGTAGTTAAAACCTAATGGCCGGTGAATAGGGTTCGCAAAACTAGTAAGAGAGTGGTAAAGCCCTAATTTTTCTTACTAAGTATATATGGGTCATTCCATGCAAAATTTACACTCAAAAATCTTTTTGGAAAAACATGTCCGTGCAGGTCCAAGCAAGTTCAGCCTCGGTGTGCGCTCGCTCGTTAGCTGGCGGCGAAGCGCGCGTAAAGATTAAAAAAATCATAACCCCTGAAGTTTTCATTTCTACATCGCAAATTTTTCACAGGTTATATAGTAATCACAGGCAATCAGATTAAAATAAAAAAAAGTAAAAAAAATTTGTTCCAAATTTGGAAAAAGTTTAATTGTTTAGAAAATACACAAATTTGTTATAAAAAAAAAGACTCACAGAACGTCTACTCAGCTGTGTTGCGGAGATAGGGGAATAACGAAAATTTTCAGTACGGAAAGAATTTTTTATGACCAAAACTTTTTTTTACTGTGGAATACTGAAAAAACGTCTTTTTTCAAGATTTAAAAAATTCGAAAATTCAACAATTCAACGCGAAAAAAATATGTTT
Organism: Anomoia purmunda; assembly: GCA_951828415.1. Taxonomy (NCBI): domain Eukaryota; kingdom Metazoa; phylum Arthropoda; class Insecta; order Diptera; family Tephritidae; genus Anomoia; species Anomoia purmunda. The sequence goes on from OX639995.1 coordinate 44,435,252, forward strand.
TTCCAAAAAAATTTTTTTGAGTGTAAATTTTGCATGGAATGGCCAATATGTATATATTTGTATCTTTTGACATTGAAACTTGGAAGTAATTCTTGTATAAATTTATATGCCAACCCCGGTGTATAATAGGCAAGCTATTCAAAACCTTAATTTAAAAATAGTACGGAAATAGGTGAAATATTTGTTTATGTTTCGTTGTTTTTTTTTTTTTGGGTATACGAAATATAATTTATAAAGATTTAAAAATTCCAATAAATAATAAATTCCACATATATTTTTGTAGCCTATTTTTAAGCCACATTCTCACCTAACTTACAACTTTAAGAACATCAAAAACGTCATTCGCCACTGGTGTTTACTGAAATTAGAGTAATACAAAAAGTAAAGTAGCTTTCTACGTTTATTTATGTATGTATGTATATCAAAAATGATTCAAAATTATAAAAAGAGAATGGATTTTTTGATTTACTAAAATTTGTTTATGTTTTAAACAAATCCGTGCAAACAATGTAATTACTTATATTCAACTACCTTTACAATAAAAAAAAACCTTTCATATTTTGCAACGAAAGTAGCGACCGGACAAAATTTTCGCTCGGAATTTGTAACAAAATATGTTTTTTTTTTTGAAAAATGTGAGTAATGATTAAGTTTTAGATATTTTTCATAACTTTATTAATCGTAATATACAAATAAAGGTCTCTTGGATTTTATGTGAATTTTGTATAAAGTATGACAGTTTATTTTATGTATATGGTTTATGTCTACATCGAGCCATATTTTCATAAAAAATTAGGGAAAGAACTAAATATCATGTAAATATAATTTTCGGGGAATGGGTCTGGTTCCGCCCACCTTAGATGTAATGTAATATTGGAACTTATGAAGTCTAATATCTAAAAAAAAAAATAGCGTCCGATATTTGAAGTTCTATTTCACCAGCACATAGATTTCTCTTTTTTTGTGAAAGATTTGCCCACTAATGCTGGTCACTGGTTGACTGAGATTAGACGGAATTTACTTCTTTTGATCGTTAAGAGAAAAATGTAAAATTTACATATATTTGTGTTATATAATTTACATATATTTGTGTTGACTTTTTTCTTTAAAAACATGGAGCGCAATGGCTACAAATTTTATACAGGAGGCATGGTTTAATCGTTAGTTTATGATTTCGATCAAGTTTGATCGTTTTTTTTTTTTTTAATTTTCATTTCCTTGATCATATTTGATCGTAATTTAGTGATTTTTATAATCTCGATCAAAAGTAAACGTTTTTCTTGTATTTAAAATTCTTTTATCATATGTTTTGTGATCGAAAAATAAATATCTCGAAATGAAATAAAAGTAATAGTCCAAAAAACTATTATTTTTTTATAGAAAAAATTAAAACCGAAAATAAACATACATACATATATCAAATTTGATCGAAAAATAAAAACTAAAAAGTAAAGATCTAACTACATCGAAATAATAAAAATCATAAAATAACTATTCTGCAATGATTTACAACAAAAAATCTTCTAAATAAAATTAAGGTCAGAATTGTTTAGCTTATGGCTTAAGGATTAGATCGCTATATTCGAGTTTTGTTTTGAACGAATCCATCACAATGATTTTGTGATCCGAAAAAAAAAACAAAATAACAGTTATTTTCTATCCTTGATTTAAAATAATTTTTTATCTCATTTGATTTTTTCTTTATTTCTAACATAAAAACGGTTTGAATCTATAAACGCTAGTGCTTGGTAACGGAGTTTCTCTCCCACCACAAATCCAATATCGAATCTGCGCTCCTTTATATGTGCACCGTCCATTTTATTTCCTGCAAGGCGGCAATGTCAGCCCTTACGGGTTCGGATATTTTAGGTGAATGCGCTCAAATCGCTGTCTTTGAAACGTTGCCTGTGACTGTCAATAAAAAAGAGATGTCTCATCCGTGGTTTGTTAAAATTTTTCATTAGTGGGTATACGAAAAAGAGCAGGACTTTGTTTATCTTGGAACCAGCATTAACACCAACAGCAATGCCAGCCTCGAAATCTCAAGGAGAATCTCTTTTACCAACAACTGCTACTTTGGGCTGAGTAGGCAAATGAGCAGTAAGACCCTCTCTCGACGAACGAAAACCACGCTCTATAAGTCCCTCATCATGCCCGTGCTAATGTAAGGCACAGAAGCATGACATCGTCGTCAACATCAGATGAGATGACCCTTGGTGTGTTCGAGAGAAAAATTTTCCAAAAGTCTTTCGAACCTATACGCCTTTTCGATGTCGCATAATGGAACGTTGATTAGAACTCCACACCAGTCTTTTCAGGTGCCGCTTATGCTCCAAAGGTTAAATTTGTGCAATTGTATGGAAACATCTCCATAACTAAAGTCCCAAAAGCCAAGAAAGCCTAAAAGTAGTAAAATTTTTAACTTTACCCAGGCATTCCAGACTCTTGTGGCAAATAGCTGCTTCGAATTTGGTTCGAACTTAGTGCTGGTGGACGTTTGAAGTGTCCTTGAAGTACATAGGTCTAAAATACAATAAACTAGATAAAAGTGTTTGAAATTAGAAGATTTATTCTGATCGAATCCACATGTTTTTAATCGATAAATTACTTGGCTGAAAATTCTCCTCTACACTTTTGTGTACATTTTTAGGTCTGTACAATGAATGAACTGAACGCGTGGAGCAGTGGAGAACAACATCGGATAGAGCTCAAATCAGTTTAGTGCAAAATTTCCTAGCGAACGAAAAACAGTGCAATTTATCTATAAGTATGAATAAAATCTTCCATTCGCTGAAGAAAATGCCTTGTTTCTTAAATTTATGTACTTCCTCTTGTTTAGTTTTTCTCGTGTATTTCCGCATATCCAACTAGCTCATTCATAGAACAGACCTTTTGTTAAATGTAAACATTGCGGAATAATATCATGCTCGAAAATTATCGTACTTAGTTGCCTAATTCTAACGCCGGTCAACTCTGAATATTTTCGAAAACCACAACACCTGAGAAAAGACTGGTGTGGAGTTCCAGTTTAGGCTACGTAGGGAAGAAAATGTAACAGCCCCGAAATTATTCGAACAGGGCCCCCTGATGGTAGCTGAGGAAAAGAAGGTCTCCTCTGCGTTGGAAAGTTCCGGGGGGCGAACTTGACTTCTTTTGGTGCTTCCAGTTTGCGCCAGTTTGCAAAATAATTGGCAAAAGCGTAGACAAGATGCCTTCCGCGACAATAAAAAAATATTAGTAGTGAAGAATATCACCATAGATAATTATTAAAACGGGTACTGACCAAAAGCGAAATGAAAGTTCTCTTTTATTGGAAAGCTGTAAGCTTACTGGTTGTCTTTTCGGTCCCTATGTACTTGTATGAACTTAAGTCGAACTCTTAACATAGTAAAATACATTCGTAATATTTGCTCTCCCTTTTGAAAAATATTTTCCTAAACGAAATTATCAAGAAACTGTCCACCGAACGAGGACGAAAATTCCAAATTTAGTATACGGCCTTGGTATCATTTGAAAGCTTAAACTCCAAATAAGAAAATCTGATACATACCTTGTAATTAGCAATACTCTTAGCCTCATATATCACTTCGAGGCATAGATGATTCGAGTTTCTGAGAGCAGTGTCCAACCAAGAATGATAGAAAACCAGATTACGACAACGCCGGCAGCGTACACGTCACAGCGGTTGCTGTTACAGAAATAGCGAGACGAAAAGGAAGGTGATAACTGCACTTGGGCAGTTCGGCACTTCACGTTTGTTATTGTTGTGTTTAACTTTTTGTAAAAATCACTCTAAACTCTGAAAAATTAACTTTTCTTCTTATTAGGAGTGTGTGTCTATTCAAGGGCCGAAAACAACCAAAAAAAAAACCAACAATTTAAACTAAAACCATGAAAACAAAAACAAATACGAAAAACTAATTTCGGCGTTAATCGAGTAAACTGCAATGGCGTTTTGCGCCTCAAACTGAGCTGCGAATATATAAATACATAAATAGAATACAGTTATGTGCGTGTGTATGTTGGCACTCGTTGACGCTCCCCTGGTAAACATTCCGGCTGAAAGTGTAATTTTAGGAAAAACCGTTAACAAAATGCCAGCACACGAAATCCCAAACTCCCACATGTTGAGCGAAAATGAAATGAATGCAAGGCAGGCAGGCAGGCAGGGAGGCGGGCGGACGGGCGGTGCAATGGCAACGATAAAAGTTTGGTGGAGCGGAAATGAGGTGGAGTGCAAAGATTGAAGGAACGCCTGCTGAACAGGGCTACCATTTTGTTATGTTATGAATATTTCCAAGAGCTCTGTAGGCTTGTTACGGGTTTTATACCATTTATGCACTTACTAAATAGAAGATAATTTACTGACTAGTGTTTGGAGTAGATATGCTTCGTTTTTTTTAAATATTTTCCTACTCCCATATCTGAGATTTTAACTTTACATTTTACTTAATGTAAACGGCTCTATATGCAGCGACCCTACCTCTGCAATTGCGGTCAGAGAGGATATCTTAGATCTTCCCCTAGACTGTTCGAAGGTTCTAAATGTCAACCCCTTTTCGGACCACAGGTATATTTAATTCTCTCTGGCTGAAACTCAACCTCAATATCTTCACTACAGAAATCTGAGGAAACTGCAGAAGTTTCTTCCGGAAGAACCTTACGAGAATCTGTTCCTTTTGGAGAGCTCAATCGATAGCTTAGTGAAGAAATTCACCTTAGCTCGGAATGAATCGAACTATATCTCTTGTTCACGAGAAAACCTATGGGCAAATCTAAACCAACGATAGAGCTCTCGGAACTCAGAACTTCGAAGAATTCGTCTTTTTAACCAAGCGAGGAAGAGTAGAGAATTCTCGGATCGGGTTGGGATTTTATCCAAGGTAAGGGAAATTAACCGGGATTCCTGGCGAAGCTTCTGCGAGAAAATGGCATGTTTGAGGGACGACTGGGACAACTGGACAATGAGCAGCGACAAATCATTAAGGCCCATTTTCCCGACAACCCTGAGTCGTGTGGAACCACCGGCTTGGAACCGAGTGACCTCTATGTCTCTCCTTCTGGATTGGTAGAGGATCATCGCTTGCTCCTAGTGATGCATTTCTTCAAGTCCTCCGAGACCTGACGGTTCACTTGACCTCAAGTTCATTCCCAAGGCGAGTAAGAGCTCTCATGTGTCCCCTAAGGACCTCAGAACAATTAGCTTCTCATCTCTTCTCTTGAAACCCCTTTAGATGCTGATTTATCTGCAAATATGAAATGGGACTCCTGGTGAGCTATTTTAGAGTGCCAGACAATAACGATATTAAGAGCTGCTCCGACACTCCGAAACTCTGGCCGGGGGTATACCGTAGGCGTTTGAAGGAGTTCGATAGCTCTCGGTCCTCTTAGGAGTTCTGACCAGACATTGTCCGATAGGTATTCATGCGTTCAGACTGAATATAGGCGCTAATCCTCTTTAACACAGCTGTCTGGTGAATGACGAAGTAGAATCATCTGTTGATTTTCTACTCAGCGTTCCTACCTTTGCGAGACTAAAAAACTCTGTTAAATCATTTATTCGGTTTGCAAGATAGAAGGCACTGCGTTTAATGCGACAGTTTCTCTTTTTCCCGAATTAAAAAGTTCAGTTTATTTTGCATGAAGAAAAGGTGCTTTCATTTCTTCAACGGCAACTCTATTGTCAAATGCGGTGAATCGCTAGAAAAGCCGTTGGAAAGCTATAAGTAGACGCGCGCCGCGTTCAAACTGGCGTAGGAGATGAAATAAAACGAAAAATGAAAACTAAAAACAAATTTGGGGAAAACAGCAGTGCGGCGCGAGAGAGATGCGGGGAGGTTGTGAACAGAGGGGTGCCACAGCAGCAAGCAACGACCAGCGGCATTGCATGAGGTCATCAATTCCAACTGGCACGTCATCTATCTTGGCCGAGGCGAGGGTCCTTTAAACGACCTCTGGACATAGACGGACGAAAAGTACAATAGTGAACAACGACACGCATACAAACAACAACAACAGCAGCAACAACAAAACACACACATACATACTCAACTATCTACGTACAGCTCTTTAGCCCCAACTGCCAAAAGCTTGCAATGCCTCCAAAGCGAATGTCAGCACAGCATTAGAGAATGTCGAGCTGTAAAGCTGGGGAAGCTGGCATAGCAGAGGGGCCGCTATATTGACGACGAGCTGAGCAAACGTAATAGCTGAAGATGGGGACTCGTAGGCGAGACGTCCAGCAGGCAGTCAACAGACAGCAGAGGATTTGGGAATTGCGAACAACATTTGCGCAAGGAACAGTAGCAATATAAACTGGCGCAACTGGCGTGAATGCATGTTGGGCATATTCGCCCAACAACAGTGAACAAACAAGGAATAACGGGCGCATAAAAACACGTCTTCAGCCATAGAAGCTGAACATGAGCTATTCGGGTGGGACCAGAAATGGGTAGCTCCTATTGTGCATGCGAATATAGCAACGCACCGAACATGGCACTGTGGTGTTCGGCATTTAGCTGCACTCTCACGCCGATGCTACACCTACGCTTGCAACAAAGGATGCTCGCTAGCTAACGACAACGACCCCATACACTTGAAGGCAAATAAAAATGCGGCTCTTGCATTCGTTATGCAAGGACATTTGAAGGATAAATTTGCCAGAGTGCAATAGCGGCAATGGCATGCACCACATTTGATGCTAACAACAGCAACAAAGCTGCGAAGGGAGAGCTGCTGCTGTAGGATTCGCAATGCTGGTAATATTGAGCATTAAATAAATGATAAACAACCATGAAGAGCTGGGGGTGCGGAGAAAAATAAATGTACTTAGATATATACGTAAGTGTGTGGGTGAATGAATAAATGCAAGATCGTATGGATGATGGAGTCAGAGGTCTTGCATACGTAGATACCTGCAGAATTGCCTAATGAATTTGTATGTTTATACAAGAAAATATGGTAGCGATATTGGGGATTGAAATGTGAAGCGATTGATAAAAATAGAGAGGCCGAAATGCTTGAGTGTATAGAGCTGGGGATGTTTGCCGACAGAAATAGAAGGTGCGATGGCTTCAAATTCCTGCAGGAATGAAAACGGTGAGCTTAAAAAAAAATGCAGCACAATCAAAAAAATTATCAAAATCTACTGAAAGTTTTAGACAGTTCAAACCAGCCACTTTTTATACTTCAATTAATGCCTTAGAATTCTCATACATGATTTTCTTTTCAAATTCTTATTTGATGTTTTTTAAAGTTTTTAAGAATTTTTTAATATTTACCGTCAATAAAATGATTAGACTTCATCAGTGTAGCCTTAGACCTCGTAATCTACCATTGACCAAATATTCACCATAAGCGTGGTGTGACTGCTCCAACAGAATTTGGAAGAACCGCTCCGGACCTTTTGATATCGAACAAAGTTTCCGACAAGGCGATTCCTTCGAATTTCGATTTATTTAATCTGCTCTTGAAGAAAATAACAAGAGCTGTGGAATTAAATCGATCAGGGTTCATCGTTTAAAAGATCGAAACCGAACTGGACTCAAAATTATCAATGTTAGTTTCAATTTGAAGCCAACAGGAAAGGGTATTGCTCTGACAACCTTCCAAACAACTTTCTGTGTTCGGAGTTCTCATGGACGTGCCACAATTCAAGAGAATGTAGTCGACACTTAGTTTTCATTGCCTACTCTTGAATCGTCTCAGACTAAATGTCTTACTAAAGAACCTCGGACACTGTCCAAAAACTTTCAATGCTCGATTTATCTTCAGTTCCCTATGGCAGCTAGATCGAGACTACGATGACCATACCAGATTTTTATCTCAACGATATCTTAAGAGCATAAATCTCTAAGCATCGCACATTGGACTGATCGTGGAACTATAATGCATGCCCGTGGCGTTTCTTCCCCACTAAAGTGAAGGATGTTGACCCAAGAAACTCCTCCAAGACATACCCATGATATAAATACCAAAGCGCTACTATTAATCTGTATTTTTTCAATACACTTTTCACAGCGCTTTAATTGCTAATATTTCTATACCCTTCGTAACATTTTCTGAATTTATGCCATCTTAAACCTGTAATGAATAATTTATCTTTAATTTGGTTTTCTGTTCAGCGAATAAATAACATTCCCTTGGCGCAAAGTCGGCTTTATATGTATAGGGGATGGTTGAACTCAGTGAAGCCGCATTCGCGTTTTCCTCGCCTTTATCGACGATATATCGAAAATGAAATCGGTAACAGAGCTTTTTTAAATACCGCACTAAAAAAATATTTGCAATTTCACAGCAATATTTAAGATTCCTTGTGCAATAATTATTAAAAGAAAAAAAATATTTTTTGTATAACAATTCCCCAATATTTCCGTTTACTGTCCTTTGAAATATCTTCTTTGGCGTTGTCTGCCAGCATTTGCTATTTGTAATTTATTTTACTGGCGACTCAACCCTTTCCTTCCTGAATTCAATAGTGTGAACAATACGGACATACATAGATATCCCAAAAAGATGATGACGATAACATTGCATTATAGCCACCAAAAAAATATAGCCGGAGAGGTTGTGACGTCACACCAGATTTACCAGTGGAGAGAAATGAGAGGAAAGAATACACACTAAAATTATTAAGCACAGTTTTTGTAAACAAAATCTGGTGTGACGTAGAAATTCGGTCTAAATTTTCAAGAGAGGGTTAGCAGTACCACAATCTGCGACACCTTCTGTATTCTTTTCACCATGGGTTTTACCGCAATTCGGATATGGGGAGTTAAATTGCATCATTAGTTCTCTAAGTTTTCTGCAGATCCTGATACCAACTTTTATTTAAGTGGCAAATTTTGCCTACAGGTGTAATTTTTCAGATTTCTTTTCTTACTTTATAGTTTCGAACTTTTAACTGGTTGGTTCTGTCAGCTTAATTTCTTTGGCAAAGAATACAAGCTAGCGCGCCAAACCACGCAGCTCAGGTGGTCGATGTTTTTCTCAGTTCGATAATTGTGTTATTACACAAAATATAAAAGGCAACCCTCGTAACCATCGCTGTGATGACAATTGACCACCTGAGTGCTGCGATTTGACGCATTTAGACTTTTTTGTGTGGTGCCATCGCCAATTCAGCACCTTAAGGCAAACATCGAGCAGCCATTCGTGAAATAGAACCAGAAACCGTCACCAAGGCCTTGGAAAGCTGGGACACTCTACTGCGAAGGCAGGCAAGGCAAGTGATTTTTAAAAAGAAATCACCAAATTGATCAAAATCTTCGCTGGTTATCGAATATCGAAAATCGAATGTCAAATTCATATTATGAGCCATGTAACCCTGTCGAAGTTTTCGTTGCGCATCGAATTTTCATTCGAATGGAATTTTCTTTCTTTTATTTAAATCTGTAAATATTATTCATAAATGTTATCAATACATATAATGCCCTCTTTGAAATTTTACACTTACGCAGTGAAATTAATTTCTAAAGAGCTTGAATCGTTTACTACTTCTAACCAATTATAGTAAACTTCCATCCTCCTCTTCTGAACAATTGTCGAACCACAACTCCGTCGTAGTTATATTTGTATTTCATTTTGATTTACTCAATTTCTTGCAACTTGCGCTTACTTTCAATGCAGGTAATAGAAATATCTATACTATTGGGTATGATGTGCAAATTTTTTCGATCAGCTCATTCGACCACAATCAAAGTTCGAATGTAGCTCATAATAATGGCCATAATGTTGCTTGAAGTGTTCTTATCTTAGAGGGATATGCAAATTGAAAATATCTATCATCAACCCATACAAAAATTCAAAAAAATAAAAATAAAAATCACTCGATTCACTAAAACCTCCAAATACTTATGAATCTAACAAATCACCAACAGCCTAAACTATTCCTAGTTTGTTTGTGGCTGAAATTTATTTATATATATATTTTTTTTTTTTTTGTCAACAAGACGAACTATACCATTTCCTCTTTCCTGGTACGCCACACCGTACACGTTAACGTAAAACTTTGCAGCTGCGCCAACAGCACAACAGCAATCTATCTCCACGTCGGCTGGGACAAGTGCGACATGATGTTATGTGTCAACAGCTTAATTCGCTGCTGCGGCCGAGAGGTTTCGCCTGCAACACTACTTAGTAGGTGACTTAGTAGGGTGTGGTGGGTAGCCGATGTGGCGCATTCGTTCGACATGTTCGCGCATTCAAGATTGAAATCTCGAACGCAAATAGCAGTCGCGCATGTTCACAACAACAAAAACCACAACCACAGTCAACTAAGCGCTCGTGTCAGGAATAGCAGCATGATCGAGGGAATGGGGCGTGGAACGAATGGGCATTTTGTTTATTGTGGCGTTTAAGACGCATGCGCGCCCCCTTTACACATTGCACTCAAATCAAATTGTAATTCATTTGCCAGGGTTTGGGGTCAAGCATTGTTGTTGCATTGATTGACCGCACAGCTTTGAGGTGCTTAGCTCACTTTGTAGATTTTGTTACAATTTGCATTGCAACAATAGCTCACTCACTTCGCCATACATTCGAGCAATCGTCCGTCCGTCCGTCCATACGGCCTTAATACATTGTCCGCAAGCAAAGTTTTCGGCGCAAGATTTATTACAGCCTAACAATTTGGTGACTTTACGTGCCGTTACATTTGAAATGTTTAGTGGACTTGGTTGATTTTCGGCGAAATTAATGCCCTCACAGTTGACATCTTGTTGGTTGCGTTGAGTCGTTTCTTTCGAATTTCGTTGACGGCTGACATGATTGTGTCTATGATTGTGGCACGGTGTGAGTTTTTTTGTTGTAGTTGTAACTAAAAGCGTCTATGTTACAGCGACTTTGGAACTTTGTCGATTTTGTCAACGCGAATTAGCAATTGCGCAACATTTCTGTGACAAAGGAATGCGCGATGATGGCTACTAGTTGGCGATGACCTTCGGGTTTACATAAATTGTTTTTACATATGTATGTAGATGAGGTGCTTTATTTTACTTAGAATGTCCCATCGGTATGCCAAGGCTTGAACCAAGGTTCACGGATTCCTATATGTATATTCCCTAATGAATTTCTCATAATTAATAAAAAAGAAAGCTGGTCTCGAGCTCAAAAACAGTACATAACATCTTCTAAAATATAAGGCCGAAAATTATTGTATATAATAATTACTCTGCAATAACGCTCAAAAATTGCTGGCTAACAAAAAATGGCTTTGAAACCTGGATCAGCGACAAACAACGCGTTGCTAGGGATATGTTAGGATTAAAAAGAATCTGTATCTGCATGGCGAAACGCCTTAACTCGATGAAACGAACAATTCTCTACTGAGAGACCGACCAGAATTATTCAACTGAGTGGGCTCTGTGTTTCATTATAGCAACGCCAGACCATACACAATTTTGGCTGGAAAGTTTTGATTTACACACCGTACAGGCCTGACTACCTCTTACTTTGATCCTGATGAGAAAAAATTGGCCGATAAAACATGCACCCAGTTTTTCAACGATAAAACGCAGAACTTCTACAGTGATCAATTAGGAAATTATCGAAAACATACGAAAAATCACACATACTATTTACTTGATTAAAATTTGGTTTTCACTAAACAAAGTCTTCTTTAAAAAAGTACAAACCACCGAAGGTACTACAATAATGAATACATAATAATAGTTTAGCGCTTAAATCATATCGAGCTCTAATCTTGAAAAAAGTTAGCGAATTTTTTCCAAATTTTCTTTTTAATGCAGGCGTACACCTAAGTGGGCGAGCCAGAAGTAAAATTTATATGTCGGCTCTATTAAATATTAAATTGGGAAAGATTTTTATAAGAGTTTTAGTTTTTTTAGTTTTAGCATGAAAATAGTCGTAGAAATTATTTAAAAAAAAAACTAGTAGTAGTTCGTACTACCATTAACAAAAAAAATAGTAGGAAATATTAAAAATAGTAGTAAAATTAGTCAAATTAGTAGTAGTAGTAATTAGAACCAGCACAAGAAAACTAATAGTAGAAATTAGTAAAAAATAGTAGTAGAAATTACTAGAAAGAGCTGTAGTAACTAGAAGTAGCATAACTTAAAATAGTAGTAATATAATCAATATAATATCGTACTTAAAATTGTGTTTACAAAATAGGAGATGAAAAAGCAACAACATTGCACACGTCTTAGTTAGTGCAAGTGGTTAAAGCGCTGCCTTAAAGAGTACGAGTACGGTTTAGCGTGGAAGTCGGGGGTCGATCCCCGGAAGAAGTCTGATGAGGAGAAGTGGTGATCTCCGAAATAGCTACGAGGGTTGCCTTTTATATTTTGCGCCTTCGCAACACTACATGTGACTAGCTGTAATTAGATATTTTTATCGTAAAGTTTGGTATTTTTTGGCATAAACTTGCATATAACGTTTTCACTTACGAGTTTTATTTGTGTTTATTTATAGTGAGTTTAAGAATTCATATTGCCCAAAAATGGAATTAACCCGTGAACATTTTCGTGCTATGATTTACTACGATTTTCAACGTGGATTATCGAGACAGGAGTGCTTCAATCAACTTACTTCTACTTTTGGTGTTGAATCACCACACTTAGCCACTGTGAAATGAGGGTACGAGTTCCTACGTGGCCGCCAATCTTTGCAGGACGTATTTCGTGAAGGTCATCCAAAAACGTTGGTTGTGCCAGAAACATTCGATGCTGTGCGTCAATTGATCATACAAGATTGTCATGTCACTTATCGCGAGATAGAGGCATCCTTGACCATTAGTGGGACGAGTATACATTCAATATTGCATGAACATTTGGTCGTAAGGAAGATTTTTTCTAGTTGGATACCGCATAATTTGACAATTGCCCAAAAAAGGACTCGTGTCGTTCTTGGTGTAAAGAAAGGTTGAAGAAATTTAGCCGCGGTGGATCAAAGCACGTCTATGACATCGTAACAGGTGAAGAATCTTGGATCTATGCATATGAGCCGGAAACAAAGCAGCAATCGACTGTATGGGTGTTCCAAGACGAGCCTAATCCAACAAAAGTTGTTCGCGCAAGAAGCACCTCAAAGCAAATGGTCGCCTGTGTTTTCGAAAAATCTGGCCATGTCCCAACTATTCCACTAGATAAACTTAAAACGGTCAATTCTGAGTGGGAATTTTTTGCAGAATTAAGGAAAACCAACCGCCGAAGACAAATCATTCTTCATCAAGACAATGCGAGCTCTCACGTATCGATTCACACAAGAGAGTTTTTGAGGGCTCAAAAGGTCGAATTGATGGGTCATCCGCCTTACAGCTCTGATTTGGCACCTAATGATTTCTTTTTATTCCCGAACATCAAAAAAAAAAAAGCGAGGTCAACGTTTTTCAACGCCTGAAGGTGCTGTAGAAGCCTTCAAACAGCTCGTTTAAGAGGCATCCTCTTCTGAGTGGCAAAAGTGCTTTGAAAATTGGTTCAAGCGAATGCAGAAGTGTATTGACTTGGATGGAGAATATTTTGAAAAACAATAAAACTATTTTCCTTAATATTTGACTGTGTTTTCTTTATTAGGCGCAAAAAAAAGGCAACCCTAGTATAACTTCTAACATTAATGTTTTTTCTATAAGTTTTCCTATTAAAAATGATCTTGGGCTTATAAAAATTATTGTTTGATATAAGTTTAAATCATCATATGTAGGTACATATGTAAATGTATATACCCATTTGTTCCCATATTGAGCGCAAATCATAGCATAACTTGGCCGCATATGTTTTCAATTTGAGAAGGCCCACTTCTCCTACAATCAAACTCAAAATATGATCAAATATAGCTCTATTCGTTTCTTCTTTCTCGCTTTTTATCCAAACTTCCAAAAGTTCATTTCGATATGTTTGATTAGCGATCAAAAGAATTCGAGCAAAAACTAACAAAAATTTATGGCAGAATCTGAAAGTAAGTAAAGGGCCTTGCAATAGGGACGCTACAAAAGTAGACCGATAGTGACAGCAAACGACGCCATATTTTTCCCCGCTCTTTTGACATTTATTTTCAGTCAGGTTTGCCATTTCATCATGGAAAGATATGCGATCCAACAACGAGTCGAAATTATTAAAATTTACTACCGAAATTCGGAGTCAATGGCCTCAACTTTAAGAGCGCTACGTCCAATTTATGGTCGTCGTCATTTCTGGCTAAATGGCTTCGTCAATAAGCAAAATATGCGTTATTGGGCAGGCAGCAATCCACACGTACTCCATAAGTTATCATAGCATCCCGAAAAAATTACGGTTTGGTGCGGTTTATGGGCCGGCGGCGTCATTGGGCCGTACTTCTTCCGTGATGATCAAGACCGGCACGTTACTGTGAATGGGAATCGCTACCGCTCAATGATAACCGAAAATTTTTGGCCCGAATTGGATGATATGGACTTGGACAATATGTGGTTCCAACGGGACGGCGCCACAAGCTACACAGCGAATGTCACAATCGATTTATTGCAAACCAAGTTTGGTGATCGTGTTATCTCACGAAATAGCCCAGTCAATTGGCTGCCTCGGTCGTGCGATTTGACGCCCTTAGACTATTTCCTGTGGGGCTACGTCAAGTCTATGGTTTATGCCAACAAACCAGTGCAATCTTTTATGAATTGGCTTTCGGCACTCGTCACAGGAAGGAGTTGTTTTATTTATCTTTGAGTACAACACCTTAGCAATGGAATAGTTCTTTGCTTTTGATGTTTTAATATTTCAAAAAGTTACATTGTGCCGTGGCCGCAAATTGTAATTAGTAGAAATAATGTTTGCCAAATTATGCCTAAAATCGAGTGATAATTTTTTATGATTAAACACATAAACTATAGAAACAAAAATATATTTTCAAATCCAATTTGTTTCGAATTCGTTTAATATTTCAATCCAAAGAAAGGTATAATTTTCTTTCTTGGGAATGTGATTGCATTGACATGAGATGAAGCTGCACCGAAAAAAATCACACCCACCTGTCACATAACGGTACTATACAAAAATAAATAATATTCGATATTTTAATACATAATGTAGGGAACTCGATCAAGTTTGATACTAAGAACTTAATAAGATAGAGAAATACATACAAAATTTGAGAAATGGTCCACTTTAGAGGGTGCATCTCCGTTCCCACGACAGTCGAGTCCACAATACCGGAACGACCCGGACTTATATCCGGTCAAGGACTGCCACTTCAGCAGCATTCCCCGAAAGTGAGTAAGGAATGTTTTATGCTGCTACAACACCAACAACAGCATCTCGGAAATTACCTTATCAGGCACTATCAAACTTGGTACTCACGCAATATTAGAACTTGTCCAAAAATCGCAGAAGTTCAAGTTCATTTTTTTGAGCAATCACTAATATCAAAAAATCAGCTGCTATTTTTCGTAAATTTTTACAAAACTGAAATAACTTTTTAAGAACAATGAAGGCTTCCAAACGAGACATTTATTTTTTACGGCACTATGAGAAAGTTCTGCCACGGCGAATTACGTACTTCCTAATAATAGTTTAAAGTATAGATTTGTGTTTTCTGAATTTTAAATTAAATTAAATATTTTGAAAAATTTTTCCTTTGCTTTGTATGAAAAAAAAAAAAATATTGTAAGTATACCGCTGTGCCCCATATCCATGAACTGTATTTATGGCCTTATTTTTAGCTGATTCAAAAAAATTTGTCTTTAATTTTTTTTTCCCTACCACACCGTGGTATTTCTCGCTCAACCGATGTTAAATTTTGCTCTTGGGTGGTGAAAAATTATTGAGTGATGAATCGGATGAGAAGTAGACCTTTCGCCAAAATCTCGGAACGAGAGCAGGAATGAAGCGGGATGGGACTTCTTTGTCTAAAAAAATTTTTTGTGTAGCAAACGCAGAATGTTCTGTATGTTTTGGCCATTGCATATTCGAATCATCAAAAGTGCAGCAAAGTCAGCTCATTTCAAAAATTTAAATAAGGTTGCTGGTTTTCGGAATATTTTGTCATTTATATCAACAGTTATTATTGAGCACAAAGCCAGTTTTTGTCAGGAAAGTATTAGAAAATGACAACGGTCACAGGGGTACAAATTTTAGCAGCTATTTTAGAAATCACCACACCTCCTCATCAGATTTATTTCAAGACTTTGCCCTCGCATGAATTCACAACCTCAGACTTGCCAGGCAACTACATAGCCAATGGTCCAAAGCGGACTATTTAGAGCGGTAGAAATTATAGCTGAATGTTGTTGCCTTTTTCCAATACTCTCCTAATAAAAGTCGGCCTAGAGTCATAAATTATTGTTGATATAAAAAATTAAAAACAAAAAATACTTTCTTTACAAACTTAATTCATTTAATAAAGAATAACTTAAAAAACAGATAGCACTAATATACAAAAATTTTAAGTTTTTGATTGTTGGATAAAATTTATGGCACCCTAGTGTATATATATAAATGTATTAAAAAAATGTTATATATAAATATTATAGTTTGTACTTGATGCACGCCAAACAAACAATGGAATTGAAAAAAATAGGTCCACAATAAAACTCATAAATCAAAACAGACAAAACATTCGCGACACAAGCCACACGAATGCGTCAGATACTGAAACGACCAGTTAAGTAGCTGAAGTGGTAAGGTAGCGAGGGGTGGTTAGGCGCACAATTGGGCATGGGCAGCGTGCCGGAGGACGCGCCAGCACGTACAGCAAATTCAAACGCGACCAACACGAAAGGTGCAGCTGCATAAACAGAAACACAAAAAAATAAAAACAAAAACAAAAACTGTTTCAAAACTGTCCACAATGAGAGCAAATAACTGCAAGCCAAACAATTGAACACCAAGCAACGCCACCCTAGTCCCTGGTCCCTAGTCCAGCCTTGGCGGATGATCGCCAGCGCGGTTCAAGATCAGCTGCAACAGCAGCACAGGAGCCAGTGCAATTGAACGGTTCACCGCTTCGCGCAACTTGGACGACTTCAAACTCACGAGCACAGATTTTCAAGGTAAGACAAAGGCGACGAAGCCAACACAATAAGAAAAATAAAAACTCAACTACAAATAAATCGATAGAAAATGGAAAAATTCTCACAGCGCGGCAGAGACACTTGTTTGGCATTCAGACAAAAGCAAAGGTGGGATTTCTTGTTGTTTTTGTTGTGGCGGGGCGACCGTTGATTGCGCGCCTGCGCGCATCGAGCGTGCGCAAACGCAGCCGAAACGCCGCCGCCATGGCCGCCATCGCCAAATGATGATAGGAGATGAATTTCCTTTTCCTGGTGTGACGTTTTGTTGCGCGGCTAACGAAATAATAATAACAGGAACGAAACCATGCCAGCAAAACAACAACAACAACAACAAAACTACAACAAAATGCAACAAAATAACACGATATCTGTAACAAAAGCGATTGCGCGTGCAACAAGTAAGTACCTATTGCAAGTCAACTGCTAGCTGCAGCGCCACTTGGACGAGAATTGAGTGAGTAAATGAGTGATTGTGTTTGTACGTGTGTGTGTGTGTGTGTGTGTGGAGCTGCGAACTCCGGCCACTTGTGACGCAAAGTATGCCAAACAAAAAACGCGCGCGCATTCCCAATGTACTATGGCAGTAATGGCAAAATCCGCAACCAGAGTGCAATGTGAAAAGTTGTTGTCATCGTAGATTGTTGCACTTGCGACTTATAGTTTTGTTGTCGCCAGACATTATAGTTCTATTACACTTTTGTGGTAGATGTTGTTGTGATTCCTTTAGCTGGTTAGCAGCAACTTTAGTTTTGGTTACCCCCAAAATCACGAACTAAATCGTGCACGACTATTCTGCGTGAGCGCACGATCGCACACAGATTTTGTCCCCCCCTCCGAACCGATCCGACCCCACCTTCCACCAAACACTTCCCTGATTCCAAAATCCCTCTCACTCACACTTGTGGGGGGATTGTCTTGGAGATGTTGTGGAAAGGTGCTGGCAGAGATGAAGATGGCAGTGGTTAGTTAGCAACACGTAGCTGCAACACAACAACAAAAGCAAATAGCAGCAACAAAGTAGAGAGACGACAACAGGCAAACGGGTAACGCCAAGCTCAATTGCAAGCGCGACACTTGTAGCTCATAAAGCGATCATTCCACGCTTCAGTCATGCGTCGTCTGTCGCATTGGTGCGCAATGTTTGGCGCTGAAGTCTACTGGATGCGCGGCCACTAGGGATGCAAACTATACATCGATATTTCGGTAACCGATATTTTGGAATCTAAAACCATCGCTACATCGATGTGAAAAAATTTACTACAAACCTTTTAATTCGGTTTTTGAAACCTACTAAGGTCTTCCAGAGACGGTGATCCCAGATGCTACAGCCTGCTGCGCCTAGCCTTTCAGCAAGTTTTCCTATAAGACAGTGCCCGATTGGAGCCCCAACTACGTTAGAAATATTTTCTCCTTTTAGAGAGTATACGCTTCGTGGCCGTTCCAGTCCCATTTAGGCCACGTCTGACTAAGGCTCGAAAAGTCGTATTTTGACTCCATGTATCGCCAGTTTGTTTATATTATACATATATGTATATATTCTCTAAGTAGCGTTCTTTATCCTGAAAGATCTACTTGGTCGTGTCATGCCTTGCAAGTTCATCTGCCCTCTCCTATAGAGATAGGGGCAGTCCGGCGCGAGGTTTGTGTTAAACGTGAAAGAACTCAGAGCTAGGATGCATGGCTATCACTAAAAATGAAGATATCGCTTCCTAGACTTCTTGTTCGAAGCTTCTCTGCTGTTTCCATAATAGCTGAAACCTCAGTCTGAGACTCGCTGCAGTGGTCTGGTAACCTAAATTAAATTTGCATTACTGTTGACCTTCGAGAGATCTGACAGGACCATACTATCAGGTGGAGTATTAAACTTTAGTTTCTACTCCTCTTTACTTGGAACTTTTGTAATAAATTTACTTTCTGAACCCGTTATCGAAGCACATCGAACACATCCGTCCTGCTCGGAATATAACCAAACTTGTTTAATATACGAGAATGATCCCTGGTTTCAGGCTGCCACTGGGATATCTCTTCGAATCGAGAGCAGTCATCGCTGACATCTGTTGTCTCTCCTATGTTTCTCTTGCGTGTATAGAAGGATACGGAAGCCTTTTCATAGCGTTTAACTATATTCTCTTTCCAATTCATATTTTAATCTAAAATAACGCCTGAATTTTTGGCACTTGTAGCGAGACTGAACTGAACGCCATTTAGTTTCGGTGGAGTTACCGAAGTCTTTTTATACCACTTCGTAAAGAGAATGAGTTCGAACTTATTTGAGTTAACCCTAATCCCGAAGCGTTCCTTGCATCAGCTCGCATAGTGTTTGTGGAAAGTTTCCCCTGGGCGCCCTACTCGACACGTGGCTCAACAATTCGCTCACTCCAAGCCTCGCCTTTGCCATGGTTGATAAGATTCTTTGATATTTGAACATAACTTAAAAGTCATACCAGAATCAAAAAAAAAAAAACAAAAAAATGTGCCTTGGATCAGCTGTTGCTTCTATTGATCAAAATCCGGTCAAAATATGGGATGATATGAATAATGTGTATCTGGGGCTGCATAACAGGCTTTTTTTTAGTAGCTACCACACAACAGCGAAACCATTTGACATGGAAAATACTTCCAAATTGTTGTTTTGCAATTGTTTGCTAAATAATTAGACATTTTTTTTTTCGAAATCCTTGTTACTTATAAAGATTTGGATTCCTCGGGAAATCAGCTGCGCAAGCTTATGTGTGCAGAACTAGTCTTTTCTCTAAAACTATGAGTGGTCATTGAAAAATGTTTTTACTGTCGATGTTTTTTTTTTGCGTTTTTCCAAACATCGATACATCGAATCATCGATATTTTATTTCACGATGTTTTTGCATCCCTAGCGGCCACAAGGCAACACAATTTTAATTTGCAGCGAATTCACGATGCAACGCATAATAACAGCAACAACAACGCTTTGGTATTTTAAAAGTAGGCAATCACAGCTAAGATGGCACATTTGCTGATGACAACGACAAGAAAGCACCAAACTGTTCTCTATGATGCAACATAACTCCAACCTGCCGCCAACGAGTCGTTATGCCATCGCAGTCGTCCGCAAAGCATATCAAGGTTATGGTAATGCTCCAAAAAACGCAGTATGAGCAGTTGTGTCGTGGTTGCGGAGCACTTGATAGTGGGAATGGTTGGAACGGTTAAAAATTCTTAGAAGTTTTAAGTTTCTCCAAATGATGTAATTTGCTGATTGCATGAAACAAATGAGTTTATTTGCATATTTAGCTTGGAAATGTACAAGGAAATTAGGTGAAATTTCCTCAAAAAAAAAAATACGGGTACTGGCTTGGGAAAACGCTTTAACTATTTGTGGACGTGAATGAGGGACCAGGATGCGGATTATCGGAAATTTGCCATTTGCTGGTTTCGGAAAAAACAAAAGTTTTTTTTACTTAGTACTTTGTCCCATGGGTACATAAGACTTCATTACGGAATTTCTTTGCTCGGTTGATTCTACTCTTGCTACATATTAAGCAGATAGAGTCGAAGACAAACGCCTAAAATTTCTATAGCTTTTATTTCTTTTTTCAAGACGACCACACGCAATGTAATGACTAAGAGGGCATGCACCTGGAATATTCGAACTTTTAATGGGGAAGATGTCCAATCCCCAACTGAAGAGAAGGACAATAGGATCAAGGGTCAATTTCATCACTCCTAGAAAGCACCTACAAGCACTACCTCCGTCACGATATTAAAATCGTGCTTGACGGTATTAACTCCAGGATGGGTAAGCAAGGGATCTTGGACCCACTTTAGAAGATAAAGTCTCCACGACGAAATCTCCGCCAACGAACTGAGATTGAGCGACTTTGCTGGGGCTCGAAACATCGTAGTGTGTAGCAACAACTTTTAGTAAAGAAACTTAGCTACGTAGTTATCTCCAGATCGTAAAATGCGAAACCAAATCGATCAATCGATCATATTCCGATGGACGGAAGGTATGTTTCTAGTATTTTTGGAATAAATATCCACTCGGATCTCATTAAGAACACTTTCACTTTCTCTTTCACTTCGTACCGCCGCTGATGAAATCACTGGCTTTCAGCGACCCCGAAAAATTGAATGCTGGCTATAGGACCAGAAGATGAAGATCCGGAACCCCAAATCGCTAATGTTGGCATTAACATGCCGTCACCCGACCTCGATGAGGTTCGAATAGCAATAACGGGGCTACTGAAAAACAAAGCCGCGGGCGCTGATGGATTATGAGCTAGGTTATTCAACAATGGTGGCAAAGAGCTGGTAAGGTCCATGCAACAGCTCATTTCCAGAAAATGGTCGGCATTGGCAGATTTTTACCGTCGTGGTCGAGGAAATGTTCAAATTTATCTTCAATCATCTTCATATTTTATAAGTATGTACATTAATATGAAATACAGGAAGTACTAAAGACTTTAAGAAGCTTTGTGCGGGTTTCACAATGCCAATAGTGCTTGGTTTTCGAGTTTTGAGACAACCAGCGACTGCAACCACGTGGTGAGAGTGGGCAATAAGGAAAATATATATGTAGTTTATCATTTTCAAGGTGATATATTTATTTCCTTTGGAAACGATCGAGTTCGTAGCGCAAACATTGCGATTGGTTTGCCTTAAACTTGAATAAAGAGGAACATTTTAAGATGAGTTTTAACTCTAAATTTCATTATTTTTCCACGCTCAAAAGTGCGGAAAAAGTGTTCAGTTCTGAGACAACCTGTATCGTAAATGTGTAAGAAAAAGGAATATTTGAAAAAAAAAAATAAGTGGCACACCAAATTTGCATAGGTACGCACTTCAGTGGCAACATGAAAGTAATAAACAATTAACATAAACTACTTGATGACAACCGAAGTGAAGAATGGGACACCTGCGTGAGCAGACGCAAATCTTCTTTGAGAAAGTAAAAAAAAAGAAACCAATCGTTTGGAGCAAGGCAAGCAAGCACAGCAGGCCTACTATATAATAAATGGTTTAGAGTATTGAAGTGAACATGTAAATTAATGCAAAGGATGAGGTCTGTAGGAAATTGAACTACATAGTTTTGGGATATTGGTAAATCATTAAACCCTTTAATAATAATCGAATGATATATTTTAAGGGTATGCAACTAGCAGATGTCTTGTGGATATTTTATAATGAATATTGTTTGTAGAGAAGCAATAGCTTCGCCGAAATCACATACTTTATAATAATTTTTTTTAAAAACTCTTTTTGAAATGGTGGAGAAAGAAGCGCCAACTAAGCCAACTTTTAACAGCCATGGAGTTCTTTACCGGGTCAATTCATTTGTACGATTTTATAGAAAAACTGGTTGATATCCGCGACTTCGCCTTCCATAGACTTGCAGTAGATTTTTAAAGCAAAAATAGCTTTGACGAATATAAAAACACTGCCCGGTAGGATATATGACCAAAATGTCTGCATCTAACTTACGAGTCGCCTTTATCTCCACTATGACTACGGGGCATAGTTTTTAGTTACACAAAGCCCATTAGATTTGAACTAAGTCAAACCATAAATATGGGCTTTCTCGAAATCTTGACTATAGGCGCTGTTTAATGGATTTATTTTGTAGTGTATTTCTCTTCATATATGCAGTACATATCCGTACTGTGTTTTTATCGTAATTATAAAATTAATTATATTTTAAGACAGCTATCAAAATATTTCTTCAAAAATATATAGATTTACTCGAGTAAAAAAAAAAAAAATAAAAATAAAATAATATGAAAATTCCTCCATTGTTGGCTTTTTTTATAAATGAAAATATTTTTGTTTCAAATCTCGTTGATAAAATTTTAAAATATTTTTAAGTAGACCTTTTGAGCGTACATTGCTTTATAATCTAAAGTGTTGTTTTTTTTAATATTAAAAAAAGATATTGTTATCTATTGATTTTTTTTAAAGAAATATTCAATCCGATCCAGCTCACGTAAATCTTAATATTTTTCAAAATTTTAGAACCCAATAAATTTTATAATTCTGGTGGAACCTCCGGAAAGGAATCCTAATGTTCATAGTAGGCATATTTATTTTTCAAATTTGAACCTACGTTTTTTTAAATAAGTTGTTTCAGTACACAAATACATATTATGTAATTCGTTGTACTTTTGGACGCGTTAGAAAGTACGCCGAGTATTTTCTAGTGTCATCAATATTGGACCATAAATAAAGATTATCTGAATAGCTCGATTCTAGCCCCACCTCCATTATGCTTTTCTAATTTCCTAAAAATCGAGTCATAAATACGGCTTTTCTGAATAACTCGATTCATGCGCCACGTATCGGATGAAAATATAACCTATGTTCGTGCCATGATTGAAATCTGTTTATCGATTTCCGAGCCCCGTAGTCAAAAAAAAACGGCTGCATTTTTATATACATACATATACAGACGATACATAGATTGTGCAGGTAATTTTTTATGCATTGGGCACGTATCTTGGCAAGGCATCCAAAGATTCGGCTGGTTCAAATGACTACCTATACTTTACCTCAGGACAAATAATCTATAAACGTTAAATCACACGTTCTTGGTGATCAATACACTGACGCAGTTCGAGAAATTATCCCTGCACCAAATGTATGCTTAAAAAAGCCAGGGGCGTACCGACTATAATTTTTATTCAAAAAAATACTTGATTACAACTCATCGAGATTTCGTGTTTTTTTCGATTAAGTTTCATTGTTATTTTAGATTTAAAATTTTGCGATCGTATTTGATCTATATGATTTTTTTCGGTATTATTGGATATACAATTTTTCGAACATAATAAACACAAAGAAATGTTTTGGTGATGACAAAAACAGCAACACAACCAATAACGCGATTTATGTCTTATAATCGAAAAGATAAAAATTACAAATATCGATTAAATATGATCGGAAAAATTTAAATCCCAAAATATCGATTATTTTTTGTAACGAAAAAATTACAACCACAAAACATAGGTCAAATTTGGTCGAAAAAATAAAAATTCCAAAATATCCATGAAATGTGGTTGAAAAAATTAAAATCATAAAATATCGATCAAATGTGATCGATAAAAAAAATTTAACAAATAACGATTATATAATGATTCAGAAAAAGAAATGCTTTCATTAAAAATAAGATCAGGTGGCATAAGATATAAAGATTTGATCGATAGATGTATGGGAGTTTTGTTTTGAGCGAAATCTTCCCAATGACTTTGTTTTAACCCCAGAAATCAAAATAACGATAATTTTTTATCAAAAAAATAAAAATAAGAAAATATCGAAATTTGACGGAATAAATGAAAATTAAAAAATACCGAAAAAATTCGATTGAAAAATTAGAAATCACAAAATATGAATTATGTAATGATTAAGACCGAAAATGTTATAAATAAAAATAAGGTAAGACATAATAAGACATACCAATAAAAAAATATTGATCAAATTTGCTCGAAAACATAAAAATTTAAAAAATATCAATTAAATGTGATCGATAAAATAAAAATCACAAAATAAGGATTATACAATGATTTAGAAGAGGAGATATATTAATTAAAAATAAGATCAGATAGTATAAGATAGAAAGATTAGGTCAATGTATGCAAATTTTTAAAAATTCAAAATAACGATTATTTTTGATCGAAAAAATAAAAAAAACAAAATGTCGATCGAATTTGATCGAACAAATAAGAATCCCGAAATATATTTCAAATGTGATCGAAGACAAAAAATTACAAAATATCGACCAAATGTGATCGAAAAAATAAAAATCACAATATAACGATTATGTAATGATATAAAACTAGAAGTTTTCTAAATAAAAATAAGATCAGACAGCATAAGATATAAAGTTTGGGTCAACATATTCGAGTTTTGTTTTTAACGAATTCTTCCCAACAATTTGATTTATCAGCAAACAAATCCATTCAACATGGAGCGCGATATATTCGACAATGATTACTCTCTAGGGCTCGCCGTTCGTGGTAAGATTCTAGGTGTACTCATTTTTAAAGAAATAAAGACCAACGATTAAACCGACCCTTAAAGCTCGCCAAATACGAAGTTTTGTGGATATAACGATGCCCCGCTAATCTCTCATCTGCTCTCTGCACCCCAAATGTAGTGGTTTTGCTTAGTGGCATGCCCATTGAATCGAAAAATGGACTTCCCAGTGAACAAAAGCAACGTGATCGATAAATTTTCGCTCCTAGTGGGTAGTCGCACAAAAAACGTAGGACTTTGCTAGTGAACGAGCAGCGCGACCATCACTCGTCGCATCAATGTAAATTATCAATTATAATATAATTGTTTGCGCAATTTTGTTTGAGAGTATTTTTTGTTTTTGTTGTTTTTTTGGTCTGTAGTTGTAAATTTGCATATAAATGATTTATGAGTCGTCGCAGACAAAGAGCCTCACATCGGCAAATTGCGTGTTGATTGGCATAGCCAGGGGCGAAGACGAAAAATGTTGGGTGAAAAAAAAATAAAAACAAAAACAAAACATACAACAACAACAAGCAGGCGCACAGCATGCAATAGCTCGCATAATATTTGTGTATATGTAGTAGGAAAAGTGTTGCAAGTGCCGTAACCGCCGCGGGCGCAATGTGGCGCTATCCTGTGGCAAGCAAGGTAAACAACTTGCGGCAGGCATGAACTCATTTGCACCTATGTTGCATCCAGATACAATTAGGCGCTCTTGAGTGCAAGCTAGTGTTTTCGAAAACTTTTTTTTCACTAACCCCGCTGTTCATTTTTCATTCATTCGCACTTCTTTCGACATGCATACATATCTACATACTTAGTTGCTACCACTTAGAGCAAATGTTGCATGTACAGCGTTATTAGTTACGCCGCTTGAATGCATTTTGTTCTCTGTTCTCATTGTACACTTTAATTTAAATTTAGTTTTTCAACTGAGCGCGCGTAATTATGCGAAACTTCTGCGATGGCTTTCATTCTACGTTGCATCGGCGCATCGGTGCATCGACGTTGACTTTTGAATGCGCAATGCGCTACTAGTTGCACATTACTTAGATATGCATGCCACGCCCCCTTCATTGTGTTGCGCTCAACTCATCGACAGATCAACAGCAACGTTAATGCATGTATGTGTGTGTGTGTGTCTAGCATTGGCGGGGTGTGTGTGTGTGTGGCGCATTGGAATTCAATCTATGTGCCCGCATGCTGCACGACCACCACCGCCTCTTTTTCCTCGACGTGCAATTATTTCTATAATTCTTGCATGTTCAGGTAATTAAATTGCACATTTGCGTCACTTTGTTTTTGTATTTGAATTTTAAAAGCTTGCAATTTGCAACATTTTTAATTCAAATCCAACGCCTCAAACTTTTCCTCTTAAATAGACCTCTCGCAATGATATGTGGCAAGTGTTTCAAGTGCACACATTTGTGTAAATTTGTATGTGGCAATGTAAGCATAACTAATCCAGTCCAATTCACTGGAAAATTTACTGCACCCCTTGGATTTATTCTCATCCTCATGCTGCAATCGCAGCGCTTTTCCGCTGATTAATAGTTCAATTCTCTGACTCTCGTTTTCTTAATTTCATTGACTGGTTGGGTTGCTTCTGGGACTGGATGTTAAATTGAGATGTCGAATTTAATATCGACGTTTAACTCAGGTATGCACAGCAGGGAGTGTTGGACTCTATTGGGCTCGTTCTCAAAAAGAGAAATATTCTTTCCGAGCTAGGGGAGGGGTCCATTACACAATATGTGCCCAGAGGCACCCACCAATTGGGAGTTATCTTCCCTCTACTATGAAGTCTAAGCGTTGATGCCCTGCTTTGGAACCTAAAGGGCACTAGTTGTCAAGTCGTTGCGTATGCTGATGACATAGTAATCGTAACAACCGGTAAACATCTGCAGGTCTAAGTGAGTTACTACAGTATGACCTCAGCCAAGTAAACATCTGGTCGAAAGAAAGTGGGCTTAGCGTTAACCCCACTAAGACCGAGGTGGTACTCTTTACGGGGAAATATAGAATTGCCCGGTTAAAACCACCCTCATTGAACGAAGTTGAACTCATTTTCTCAACCGAGGTCAAGCACCTTGGAGTTATTCAAGTCAGAAAGCTCGAATGAAAGCAGAACATCGAAGATCGCTCCAGGAAGGAAGGAGCTAAGAAACGGGCATGCAAAGGGCTTGAAAGATCATCCGAATACACTAAGGAAGCCAGATTACAGTACTCCTCTACTCTGCATGGACAATAAATTGTCCATAAGAATCCTAGAGATAAATAAATGGGAAGATGTCATATACTAGTTGGTTCCATACTCAACTAGAGAGTGGGCAGCGGGATTCACTCGAACGAAATTGCGCTGGACGTCAGCTTTCGCTTATCTGGCCACTGAAGCGTTTTTCAAGCAGAGCTAAATTCTAAGTGCCCGCTCCTACAGACAGACCTGCCATTATATACTCCGACAGCCAAATCTAATAATAAATCTCTTATTTCTCATAAAACAATGGCCAAAGTTGCCATAAAATGCAGAAGTTCTTTCAATCGCGTCTAAGCGTTCTGCGACTTCGATTGTTTGGCCGACCCGAGCTCGACAAGCATTCCCGATTTTCTGTGCTACGTAAGCGTACTCGGTGGTTCACCTCCTAAGGGAAGAAAGGAAGAAACCGCATGGCTCCCTCCAGCGGTATCACAACGGGCTTTGCCAGCCTAAGTGTGCATCCGTGTAACATGGAGAGATTCAAAGCAGTCCATCTCCGATCTAATAATATCTAAACTTGAGTTCTCGAAGGTACTAAGAGGCATAAGCCCAAAAGAATGTTCAAATTTAAAGACCTGCCCGCAATTCGCTTTCAAATATTTGGAACCGAAATTTGTATTCTTGATATGAAAAATGGTAAAACGGAGAAAATTCCCTTGAATTTTTATTCAGAATCGGAGTGGCATTCTTTTATTTTTATTAATCCGATTCTGTATTTTTTATTTTTTTTTGACTAATTTTTTGCCATTTCGCCTTTGGATTTTCTGCAATCACAAATAAGAAGTGGGAAGGTTGTAATGTCGTTAAATAATTTTGTAAGAACTTCTCATCTAATTCAGTTTATGTTTGTCTATAGTTGACAAAATATAAGTTTATCAGACATATTCGAAACTTTTGAAATCGAGCAGTTTTTATTTCGATTTTCAGAGCATTACCGTATAACTAAAAGCAAAACTAAATATAAACAGCGCTGCATTCGATCCAAATTGTATCTAAAAGTCAGATGTGTTGTCAAAATACTTTTCGGCTTCAAATCTTACCCAAAAAGCTCAATTGTGCCAAACTTATACCTAAAATGAATTACTAGAGAACGACCGAACCACGATTTTTAGGACGCTATTAGCATGCTATTACAAAACTATAAAAAAAATTTTATTAACTTGGCATTATTTTGACGACTTGAATATAATAGGTTATTGCAATTTTTTCGTTAACGTTGAAAAATTGATTGTAATGGGCTTATTTTTGTTACTTTCAAGACCATCAAAATTAGAAAATATAATCATCTGAACAATTTAAAGCTTGTGTAAGAATCACAATAAAAAATGAACAACTAAACGTGTTTCCAATTTTGACGACCAAATACTGAGTATCTTGTAAAACTTCAAAATATAATAAAAATTCTAATCAGTCTAAATTCTTTCAGTATAATATTCAAAATACTATCACTTATTTTAAATATACAAGTATTACGATATAATATTACAAAATGTGTAGCTTTCCTTTACTAATTGTTGTTGTTTGTATTGCTTTACTGTTTTGCAAACAATAATTTTTTTAAGCATTCTAGCAGTTGAAATAAAATTTGCTGCTAAGCGTGGGGAAAGTATGTTGTTTTTTAACCTTTCGAGTTCTTGTTGTTTTTTTAACTCGAAGAGTAAACTTTAAACTTTTTCAACTCAGAAATTACAAAAAACACCTCTTTCCAAATTTCACTATAATTTAAAGAAAGTACAAATTTTACGAAAAATATTTTATTTTTAGAAAATTCCATGGTGTTCCTAGCAGAATTCTGAACAATAAAAAATTGGTGTGTAGATAAACTACAAAAAAAATTATTTTTTAATGCTAAACAAATTTTTTTTTTGCATTTTTCCTCAAATTTTATGCAAATGGTTTTTCTTGTAGGATTCATAGTTTTCGAGATACCAATTCTTAAAAAAAAATCATTTTTTTAATTTTTTAAATTTTCAATCGCGAATATCTTGCAGCATAATAATAATAAGAACAAGTAAAAACAGCGCTGTCTTCGGCTATGCCGAAGGCTTCATACCTTTCATGAATGGAAGAATAGTAAAAAACGTGTTATTGTATTACAATTTCGTATTACCTATAGTTAAAAGCGAAAATTTCCTTCAAATCAATAAAAATAATTCTAGTAAAGGCATTGTTATAAATTATTTAATGCTTTTCCTTATGTAATTAAAAAGAACTATGTTTTAAGAAGGGAATGGTTTTTGAATATTTTTAATATCGTATCGACGCTTGATATTCAACATTTAAAAAATACAAATAATTAAGTATTAATACGTAAGACCTACATATGTCGGTCTTTGAAAACAGTTATCAGATCCGTAAATAGTTCCCAAACGTTTAACGCTATGATTCATGTGATATTGCGCTGAGCTTATTACTTTTCGCAATAAATATTTGTCCTGAATTTATCTTGCCGATTTACACTGTGAACTCCGATCTTGATGAATACTAATATATAGCTAATAATGGTTGATGTTTGTGCAAAATTTCAAGCCTTTAGCTGTTTAAATGGAGGAGTTATGGTGCAAAATGCAATATCTGAACAATCGGTTGTATGGGAGCTATATGTTATATTTCTCCGATCTTCATGATTTTCAATACTGATACATAGCTAATAATGGCTGATATTTCTGCAAAATTTCAAGCCTTTAGCTGTTTAAATGGAGGAGTTATGGTGCAAAATGCAATATCTGAACAATCGGTTGTATGGGAGCTATATGTTATATTTCTCCGATCTTCATGATTTTCAATACTGATACGTAGCTAATAATGGCTGATATTTCTGCAAAATTTCAAGCCTTTAGCTGCTTAAATGGAGGAGTTATGGTGCAAAATGCAATATCTGAACAATCGGTTGTATGGGAGCTATATGTTATATTTCTCCGATCTTCATGATTTTCAATACTGATACATAGCTAATAATGGCTGATATTTCTGCAAAATTTCAAGCCTTTAGCTGTTTAAATGGAGGAGTTATGGTGCAAAATGCAATATCTGAACAATCGGTTGTATGGGAGCTATATGTTATATTTCTCCGATCTTCATGATTTTCAATACTGATACATAGCTAATAATGGCTGATATTTCTGCAAAATTTCAAGCCTTTAGCTGTTTAAATGGAGGAGTTATGGTGCAAAATGCAATATCTGAACAATCGGTTGTATGGGAGCTATATGTTATATTTCTCCGATCTTCATGATTTTCAATACTGATACATAGCTAATAATGGCTGATATTTCTGCAAAATTTCAAGCCTTTAGCTGTTTAAATGGAGGAGTTATGGTGCAAAATGCAATATCTGAACAATCGGTTTATGGGAGCTATATGTTATATTTCTCCGATCTTCATGATTTTCAATACTGATACGTAGCTAATAATGGCTGATATTTCTGCAAAATTTCAAGCCTTTAGCTGCTTAAATGGAGGAGTTATGGCGCAAAATTCAATATCTGAATAATCGGTTGTATTATATGTTATAGTCACCCGATCTGGCCGATTCCGACAAATGTTTAATCATTTGTAGAACGACACCTGCTCACCAAATTTCATCAAAATAGCTCTAAAATTGAGGGACTAGTTTGCGTTCAAACAGACGGACAGACGGACAGACGGACAGACGGACAGACGGACAGACGGACAGACGGACAGACAGACGGACATGGCTAAATCGACTCAGCTCATCGTCCTGATCATTTAGGTATACTTTTTGATGGGTCTATCTCTTCTCCTTCTGGCACTTACAAACATCGGACCAAACTTAATATACCATTTCATTCTCATGAAAGGTATAAAAATCAAACAAAAATATTATTTTTTTTTTTTCAAAACTGGGTAGCACAAATATACAAGTACTATAAAACTACAAAGCTTTAGATAAACCTGTGATCCACCATTTCCCTTTCAGATTCGAGAAAAAATGCATTTAAAACAAATTCGAAATCGATCGATGTGAAACTTCTTGCAAACAGAGGAACAAATGAAAAATATAAAATTTTTGTAGTTACAACATTCAAGTGGCTGAATTACATATTAACGTTTGGATGTACTTAATATTTATATATCTAAATGCATCGCTACATTCACTTGCATGCCGTTGCACAGGTTATTGTGGCGTGTTTGCTTTAGATGCCACATTTTGCATGTCCTATTTAGTGGCGGTGCTGGCGCGCTGCATTCATTGTTGCATAATAATTGTGAAAAAAAAATACAGATGTAGCTATGCCAACTTTGTCCAAGTCGTTGCACAGTTAACTGCAGGAGTACAAACACACATACATGCATATAAATATATAAACATGTACATAGTACATATGTATGCATTTGCGTTGCTCACATCCAGGTGAATAATTCGAAATGGCTATAATTTGATCATTGAACTGTTCACTAATTGCAGGCCTTCAGTTGTTTTACCTATTGTTTTAATTTATTTTTTTCAAAATTCACTTTCAGCACACACATAAAGTATTTACATATATGTATGTATATATTTATGTATGTAAATATATATGTATGTCTGCATTCATTTACATTAATTGCATTTAAAAAAAAATATGCATAGCATCATTAAATATACCTCGTACTCCTCCTCGTAAAGCGCATAACAATATTAATTCGCTTATTGCTTGTTGCTCATTACTCGCACTTCATCATTCATTCTCACCGACACTTTTACATTCTCGTTTGTAATTAATATGAAAACATGACATAAATTGCTGGATTAGCATGTCGATTATCTGCCATGGATCGTCGCATCGGGGGACTGGGTATGATTTTCTGGTTGAGTGAACTTTAGGTTGTTTACGGCCTATCATTATAGGAATAGCTACAATTTTACAACAATCAAGTGTTTGAAAGAGGGGTTCTACTTTCAAATTACAACAAAACAGTAGTTCTACAATAGGATATTCCTACAAACATAAACTAGATAACTATGGTTAGGCCAAAAAAAAAACAGACAGACTCAAAACACGCATACACTGTGCTTAACGGCGAACCTCCGCGTTAATTTAATGAAAACGCTTACATTGTGGCAAAGTGGAAACATCCTAATAAGGGTGGACAACTAAATTACTGTATTTACAATTTTTTCTTTTGTGGAGTTCCCTAGATAAGACGGTGGTAGTCGCCAAGCTAGAAAAGGGCGCAAAGATCGGCTCCCATTAGAATCAATGGGGCCCTTCGGACAACTCCAATGCTAGCGATGTAGGTTATGTTGAACCAAACTCCAGTATATACTGCGGAAAAAATCCTGGCAGCGCATGCCACCGTCGGGTTGCGGGATATTGGACACAAATTAAACTCGGATGATGGTCATTCAAGGATTTTACAAGATTTTGACTTCATTCCCGTTGCAATGGACCATTGCGTGCCAACCATGGCTCCCAAGGAATACTTTGGTATCGTCGTTCTCTCCAGGGAGGATTGATGGAGAGAGGTACGATCTGCGCCAACGATGGCTGCTTAGCATGTTCACGGATGGAACGATACTTGGTGGAATAAAATGCCGAGAACTCTGTCTAAGGAAAAATTTTAAGCTACCAGATAACTGTAGCGTGCTCCAGGCGGCCGTCAAAAATGCAGCAGCCGAATTGTTGCTTACCAGTGAAACCTCTGCGAGGTAAGGGAATATTTACTCCGATAGCCAAGCGGAAAGCAGAGCTATGAACTCAATATTAATGCGATCGAAAGTACATAGTATTACGATTGCCGGATTTCTCTTACGAAAGCTTCGGAGTATTCCAGGAAATTGTGAAGCAGATGAGGCAAGGTGCACTTGAAAAGAAATTCTTAGGTTAAACTCTTCCTCAGCTATTTCGCCTTTTATTATCACCATTTTAACCCAATTATTTTGAAATATAGAAAGCGATTTCGCAAAATAATTGCAAACGGTTTTAATTTTAATCTATTTTTTTTTAAGATTAAATTTAATAAATTGTTTTAGTTGTTTTTAGTCCCCTGACACCGGGCCACCTCAGGGAGTAAGTTTGGCCTTACCGCGGCAAGGGGCGCTGTCGTGGTGTACCACCCATTTCCCCCTCAATATTTCTAGACCGCTGCGCTTGCCTCGTCGAGCAGGTGGTCGTACGACCAAGATGAATAAAGGTAAAGCAACAACAACAACAAAAAACACAAAAAAATTGTCTTCCCCATCTCGGGGTAAGACAAGCATGAAATTTTCTTCTTCCCCATCTCGGGGTAAGAATGCGCAGGCGCAAGCGCCTAACGCGCCGCTTCGCTCCGATAGGAGCTCTTCCGGGCTGGATGTGAGTGTTGCACGCCGGCCCGTGACTTCGGGTGTTATGGCGGGGCCTAGCACCAGCAAAGCTGCGGGGATTGTGCTGGAAACGGCAGATCCCTCCGTGGCACTAGGCACTAGGGGCCCGTCAAACACCGGCGCGGCTGCGAAGCCTAGTCTCGCGAAGGCAACGGTCTCACGGCCTGGCCCGAGTGGACTAAGGCGACAAGTAGCCGCACAAGATAGTATAGAGGGCGTGGCAGCGATGGAAACTACGAGCCACGCCCCTCTGATGTTGGAGTCGGAGCGGTTCAAATTCGCTGACAAGCGTAAGGCCGCGAAGACGTTAAAAAGATACGACGGGGTCCCGTTGGAAACGTTGTCCCAGAGCGCGAAGGAAGCGGTGGAAAGGGCGAAAGCCCTGCTGCCTAACTTCCGGGTCACTGGGGCTTCGGTGGAAAACCGGGTGCCTCCGTCAAAGCGACAAAGATCGGCGGAAGAACAAACTCCGGCCTCTAAAAGAATCCGGCCGCACTCGTGGGTGGGCAGGCCTAGCTTTGCCGAGGTTGCGAAGGACAGGATCCTTATTGGGGTCCTGGACCGAGGCAACGAGCTCGGGTCCATACCAAAGGACCAGTGGAGGTGGGTGAAGGCAGCTCTGGCGAACGTCATCTTTGACGTTCTGCTGGAGAACCCTGGAACCCCCCCTGCCTGTAAGGACGCTGGTTGGTACCAGGGCCACATTAAGGTGGTCGCCTGTGAGGACCTGAGATCGGTGGCGCTGTATAAGGCCGCCGTTGCAAAGGTGGGCCCTGTCTACCCAGGGGCTAAGTTGGAGGTGGTAGACTGGAAGGACATTCCAGTCAGACCCCGGGCGAGGGCATGGGTTCCGGTGACACCATCGGCACCGGAAAGCATCCTAAAGATGCTTCAGGTGATGAACCCGGCCCTCCCAACAAGTGATTGGAGGGTCGTCCGGGTCGAGGACGCGGAAGGCCCTTCGAGACAAGTGGTCTTGTCCCTAAACAAGGAGTCCATCGGACTCCTTGAGAAGAGGCAAGGCCGCGTCTGCTATGGCCTCGATGAGGTCATCATTAAGGTGTACCGCGGGGACGCTCAGCGTGCCTCTGGTGCGGGTGCAGCAATGGACGTGGACATTGAGGCACCCGAACCGGAGCCGGAACCGGAACTCTCCGACGCTGAAGGCAGCGTCTCCTCTCAGACAAACTTTGCACCAACAATGCACAGGATGTTTGCGGAGGAGGAGCTGCTGCTCAGCGACGGAGAGAGCGTGGCTGATGTCACCGTCGTGGCTGGAGGGGAGGCAGCGGTTTTCTCGCATGAGAATTCTGCAGATAAACCTCCATCGATCTAAAGCAGCCTCAGCTGCTCTCCTAGGTCGCCTGAGCAAAGGCGACGTTACGGTGGTACTCATTCAGGAACCCTGGGTTTGTAACTCAAGGGTATGTGGGTTGAGTGCCACCGGCTTTAAGCTTTTCGTGGAGCGCGGTAAAGGTAAAATTAGAGCCTGCATTCTGGCTAAAGCAGATTTAAATATCTTTCTTTTACCTAATTACAGTGATGGCGACGTCACGGCAATTCTTGCGGAGATAGGGGGAATGTCACTGGTGCTGGCATCGGCTTACATGCCGTAGGAAGCCGAGTACCCCCCTCCCTCTATGGTGCGGAACTTAGTGTCCAAATTTGAGAGCGGACACATGTTGGTCGGCAGCGACGCAAATGCTCACCATGTCAACTGGGGGAGCACGGACATCAATGATCGAGGTGAGTTACTCTTCAACTACCTTCTAACTACTAACCTACTTATATGCAACAAAGGTAGGGATCCCACCTTCATTACTAGCAATCGTAAAGAAGTTTTAGATATAACTCTATGCAGTGATAGTCTATCTGAATTGATCGAGAGTTGGAGGGTTCTAGATGAACACTCCTTCTCTGATCATCGTTATATTGAAATCGTATTGAACTTTTCTATTACCAGCCCAAAGGTGCGAAAAAACCTAAAAAACACAGATTGGTGCTCTTACAAAATGTTATGTGAGGATAGGCTAAACAGCGAACCACTTATTGAACCTAATTGTATCGGGGATCTAGAGAACATGGTGGACGTTTTTACGCTGACCTGCTCAAATGCCCTAAATCAGGCTTGCCCTGAACCAAAACAATGGGGCAAACGTAAACCCCATTGGTGGTCACGCGAGTTGGACTCACTACGAAAATCTTGTAGGAAAAACTTCAACAAAGCCAAGAGACTTAGTCTCGAGCTGGTATGGCTAGAGTACAAAAAGTCTCTTCAGACCTATAAAAAAGCTTTAAGGGAGGCAAAGAGATCCTCGTGGAGAAACTTCTGCGGCGGCATCGAGGGTGCTTCCGAGACGGCCAGGCTAAGGAAGATTCTCTCAGGATCCCCTAACCCGATAGGTTTCTTGCAAAAGCAAGACGGTTCCTGGACCTCAACGGGAAAGGAAACCCTTGAATTGTTATTAGATATCCATTTCCCTGGTAGTACAATTGCGGAGGAAGGAACTCCTCCGCTCATCTCCTCCAACCCCGTTAACATACCGGTTTCGGAAGAAAAGGTTAAATGGGCTATCCAAAGCTTTAAACCATACAAATCTGCTGGGCCGGATGGGATAATACCTGCCCAGCTAATTGAGACACTGGAGCTGTCTGCAAAATGGCTCTGTACTATTTTCAGGGCCTGTTTCAAACTAAATCACATACCGTTGGCATGGAGAAATGTCACGGCTGTCTTTATTCCTAAAGCCGGTAAGGCCTCACACACAAATCCAAAGGATCTTAGGCCTATCAGTCTATCATCCTTTGCTCTTAAGGCCCTTGAAAGGATTATTAGTAGCTACCTGTCCGATACCATCGACAGTAGACTACTGTCTAATGACCAACATGCCTACCGCAAAGGCAAATCTACTGAGACTGCACTCCATAGCTTGGTCGGCTATATTGAGAAGTCTCTCAGCGTTAAGGAATTCTGTCTTGTAGCCTTCCTGGACATTGAAGGCGCCTTTAATAACGTATTTCCAGAAGCTATAACTGGCGCCGTTAGGGATCTAGGGGTTGAACACTCACTGGTTGACTTTATCGGCCAGCTACTCTGTTGCAGAGTAGTAAGGGCTAAGCTGGGTGCGAGCGAATTGTCACGGCACGTGTCGAGGGGGGCGCCACAAGGAGGCGTCCTATCCCCACTCCTATGGAACCTCACCGTAAACACGCTACTGCGAGATACGGCATGGGGTGGCGCAAAAGTCGTCGCGTACGCCGATGACGTCGCGATTGCAATCAGGGGGAAGTTTCCGCAGACATTATGCGAGCTGATGCAACGAGCGCTTCGGGAGGTATCCAAGTGGTCCACCCATTGCGGGCTCAGGGTCAGCTCAAGTAAAGTGGAACTTGTACTTTTCACGAGAAAGTATAAAGTGCCTTCTGTGACTCCACCGGTACTAAACGGTACCCGGTTAAGTCTTTCTACAAGTGCCAAATTTCTAGGCGTTATTTTAGATAGGAAGTTGAGCTGGAAGGAGAACCTAGTTCAACGTCATGAGAAGGCTTCTGTAGCCCTCTACACATGTAAGAGAGCCGTAGGCAAGAAATGGGGGCGGTCGTCAGACCAATACTCCTGTATGGGGTAATCGTGTGGTGGCCTGCATTAGAAAAAGAGGGTAACCTTAGACTACTCACCAAGGTGCAAAGATCTAGTATGATCTGCATAAGTGGGGCGCTCAGAACTACTCCAAATGAGGCCTTGAACGTCATTTTAGACCTTATTCCTTTAGATTTGGTTGGACAACAAATGGCAGCGATGACTGCTTTGCGACTAAGAGAGACATCCCAGTGGCACCCTGAAAGCCAAGGGCACTCTTGTATTTTGAATAAGTTCCGCTCTATTCCGAGCAGCACGGATCGGTGCGCCTTGACATCGGTCTCTGAAAGTAATTTTACTACACGTATTCCAAGCAGGGAGGAGTGGAAACTTGAGTTTCATACTCCACCTGATAGCATTGCCATCTATACAGATGGCTCGAAACTCGATAATAAGGTAGGAGGAGGCGTTTTCTCACGAAACCCTCTCCTGCAAATTTCCTTTAGGTTACCAGATCACTGCAGCGTCTTCCAGGCTGAGGTCTCAGCTATCAGGGAGGCGGTAGAGAAGATTGGGACCGGGATTACAGGAAGAGACATCTTCATTCTTAGTGACAGCCAGGCTGCAATCAGAGCTCTGAGCTCTTTCACTTTTAAATCTAACATCGCGCTGGACTGCCGCCTATCTCTGCAGGAGATGGCCAAGCAGAACAGACTGTACCTCATTTGGGTCCCTGGTCACCGGGACATAGAGGGAAACTGCATGGCAGACGAACTTGCAAGACAAGGTACGACCAAGCAGATTCTTCAAGATAAAGAACGCATTGGTATGCCGTTTGCCACTTGCAAACTGCTACTCAGAGATTGTACATATAAGCAAGCTGACAATAGATGGAGGCAAAATACGACCTGTCGAACCTCAAGGCAGATGTGGCCTAAATGGGACCGGAAACGGTCGCGCAGCGTTCTCTCTCTAAGTAGGGAAAACATTTCCAGCGTCATCGGGGCTCTAACAGGGCACTGTCTGATAGGGAAACATGCTGAAAGGTTGGGAGTACCCTTCCGAAGATGCTGTAGGAGCTGCAAGAACGACGAGGAGGAGGAATCGATCTTGCATTTACTGTGTAAGTGTCCTGCACTGTGTAGAAGCAGAATGCGATATCTGGGATCACCGTTTTTTGATGACCTTAGTGAGGTTTCAATTGCCGAGGTAAATTGTCTGTTGAAGTTCATCAGCGAGGCAAAATGGTTTGGTGAGGGGTAATTTTTCCTTTTGGATGGTACAAATTTTTCCTTGTGGTAACACAATGGGCCTCCTAATATTGGCCTAAGTGAGCCGCTGTAGGCGGCTGCCACTCCAACCTACCTACCTTTAGTCCCCTCCAACATGTTTCAAAGAAAAAAATATCGCATTTTCTTCAATAATTCATTGAATCTGGTGATTGCGTAACCAGTAACTATTTTCCCTCAACGGCAAACATTTTACAACTGATAATGCAAATTAAATTATACTCAGACCCGTTCTGCATTTCGATTCCGATCAACTTTTTGGGAATCGATGGTAGTCCTGATTTCGATTCCAACAAATTTGAATTTGAAATAATAGTTTTGAATTTCAATTGTAACTTTCTGAATTTGAAGTGAAAATTCTGAATTCGAAATGCAAATTCTGAATTTGAATTGTAATTTCCTAAATTTGAAATAAAAATTCTGAATTCAAAATGGAAATTCTGAACTAGAAGTACAACTTTCTGAATTTGAAAAAAAATTTCTGAATTTAAAATGGAAATTCTGAATTAGAATTACAACTTTCTGAATTTGAAATGGAAACTCTGAATGTGAATTTTACTTTACTGAATTTAAAGTGAGAGTTCTGAATTAAAGTTGTAAATAGTCTTGATTTCGATTCCTACAACTTTGAATTTGAAACAAAAGTTTTGAATTTCAATTGTAATTTTCTTGATTTGAAGGGAAAATTTTGAATTCGAAATGGAAATTCTTAACTTGAATTGTAATTTTCTGAATTTGAAGTGAAAATTCTGAATTCGAAATGGAAATTCTGAAATTGAATTGTAATTTTCTGAATTTAATGTGGGAATTCTGAATTTAAGTTTTAATTTTCTGAACTTCAATTGCTGTTTTCTGGTTGATAATTGCCAAATTAAACCCGAATGTTTAGAAATCATTACATAAAACATGAATAATCGACAATAGTTGTACAAGCTGATTATCGACTAGGAATGAAAATGATTCAAAGACTATTCTAAATCTAATCGAACTCAACGGAATCAAGAGCTCTCCAAAACTGAAACGAGTCGAAATTGCATTGTTTCTTACTTTTTTTTAAGTTAATTAGCTAGTTACTATCTAGAATTACGCTCAATTAGAAGGGGGAAAAACCATAAAATTGAAATTTGTGAAAGAACACACTAGGCTGTGAAATTCTCTCACTATACCTATAGATAAATGATATGCATAATTTCCATGTATTGGGCTCTTTACGTCTTGACTGCGCAAATTAAATGAAATTAATCTAACTTTCTTTACTTTTTTCATAACGAACTGCCATAAAACTGTTTAATAGCTAAAAGAGTCGTTTACTAGCAATTTCGAAGCATAATTATCGATAGCAGTAAGCCAATTTTCGATAGCATCAACTTTAGAGTATATTTTACTTGAAACATGCGTTAGTGGTTATTAATACTGGTAATTGGTGCAAACAGGTAATGAGTGCCATTCTCTCTATATGCTAATATTGCATGGGCATGCATATTAGGGCGTGCCTTATTTTTCGAAGATATAAATAAAAAAAGTGTTCTACTTATAATTTTTAGTTTAAGCGAGGTAAGTCGGCAGCCTCTAAACAAGTTCCTCATAGTCGTATGTGAGAATTAGCGCTTGCCCGCCTAAGCGGTCAGCGAGGACTTAGCTCTGGACAGCGAAGTGGGCAGTGCGACTTCGCTAAACTCGGCGCGTGAGAGGGAGCTTTTAGCTAGCTCTGCCAAAGAGGATCAGAAACCAATGAGCAGAGTGTGCAACAAAGAGGATAAGAGAGCCCTATCACAGTAAAAGTATATGCTAGGCATTTTGCAGCGCTTGGGAGCCCTAGTTGACCCCACCGAACGGGAGAGTGAACGTCTAGCCTGGGAAAGTGGTAAAAGCAGGCAGGAGGTACGACTCAAGCAACTCAAAATACTACAACAGCATCGAGGAGATGCAGGCAAATGGTCAGAGTTTGTCGAAACGACAATGATCGACCGAAGGCGAGAGGCCTGCCAGCATGCGGCAGAGGGGTAGTGGAACTTGAGTTCAAATTCCGGAAACAATCAGTTTAAATAAGGGAATGTTCCCTTAGGTTTTCTTAGAGACATTTTTTGGTGTCGGGACATAAAACCACGATACCACTCTAAGCCGGCCATTTCGTGACGATTTTATGAGATTGGATATTCAGCATAAATATGTTTGGCATATTGGTAGGCCAATCAAGGCGCGATTGTATCGATATCAAGCCGAAATAAATATCTGACGAATGAAGCAAATGAATTTCAAGAGAAATTTCTAGTTCGGCGTTAAGTACCTCAAAAATTAATTAACAATATAAGAAAAACAACGAAACCATTTTTCGTAGAAGTAAGTCCAATTAAAAAAATCAAGACAAATTCCAGCCTGACATTTTAAGTTCGGCGATTGAAACGTAATTTTAAACTTACCGTTTTGAAGCCCTTCGCCACAACTTTTATATTGTTACCATTCACTGCTTCCAGACGTTCAGATGTTTCAATTCCCTCCGGTTTATTATTTGCATTTTTTCTGCAGGGCAGTAATAATATTGAGCGGCAATTTCATTGCTGCAACTGATCGACGCCGAATCTCTGGATCTCTTTTTGAGGTTTTACTCCCAAATATCCCCCCATTTCTAACCAAACATGTGCGAAATCCGTGAAAAATAATTTTTTATTACTTTAAATCACAAAAGTTACCTCAAAAATACGCTATGCCAAATTATGCTGTCAATAAATAGCGGTCGGTTTCTCCATTATCTTATGACACAAGGAGCGATGCAGTTATAATAGTGTGCAAAACCCGGACAATCAATTCCCTCCGATTTGTATGCGAAGAAAAAAACTTTTTTTGCT
Organism: Anomoia purmunda; assembly: GCA_951828415.1. Classification (NCBI taxonomy): domain Eukaryota; kingdom Metazoa; phylum Arthropoda; class Insecta; order Diptera; family Tephritidae; genus Anomoia; species Anomoia purmunda. The sequence goes on from OX639995.1 coordinate 44,476,519, forward strand.
CAAGTTCCGTGAAGCTCGAAAATGAATGCCACAAGTGTTGAAATAAAATAAACATGAAAATCAGAGCGAAAAATCAGAAGTCAAAATGGCTATATCTATGTCCAAAATGTCTGTGTTGTAACAGCTTTTTACCGAAGTTACCGACAATTCGGCTAGTAGCGCCATCTCTGAGGAATATGAGTGGTCGGTATGGGACCACCCTACTTATTATTTTGTTTAAGGGGAAGGGCTTTTTATGTCTTACGAAAATAATGCTGTTTTGCTGAATATTTATACAAAAATTCACCGTTTGCACTATGATAGTGCATAGCAAGTTCAAGTCCAGACTGATCGATCCGTGAAACTTCAAATCATATATGTAATAAGTAATAAATTTTAATTTAATAGCGGCGGCGGGATTTCTGTATAAAACAAAGAAATCATATAATACATTTTTCTAACCTTAAGGACGCCCCTAGTGTATCCTCGTGTGCTTTAGCTCAAAAAATTCTCCACTCTTTCCCTTTACTATTTCAATTGTTGCAGTTTATCATAACGCGTAATAGAGATGATGACGAGCCTGCTGTTGTCGATGCTGATGGCTTTCCTGTTGTTTGCTGGTGTCGCGTAATATTGCTGTCGGTTGGCTTAATTGGTCAGCCCGCACTAACTGTGTTCGCACTTCGTAATTTAAATTTTTTTGTTGTTGCTTTTTTGCATTTTTCCCCGATTTTAAATTAAGCCAAACAACCACCATACACGTAAATGTTCATAACAAACTATGCGCGCCACATTGGCTATCACGTAGACAAATACATGTAATGCAATTTGCAACGCCATGCCATCAGCCACATGCGCCCCATGAGTGCAAGAGTAAAATTGCCGATCGTCATTCTGGCGGCTAGTAAATTTTGTATAGAATGAAAATTGTGTTTTGATTTTCTGCACAATTTCGAAAATTACATTAGTTGTGCGTAATTGCGTGAAATGGCTGCAACATAACACGCGTCCAATGCAAATGTCGCACCCCACTCACCACTACAAAGCCCCACATTGCACTGCAACTGCAATAGCTAACCTAAGCTAAGCTAAGTGGGCATTGCCGCTCGTTCAATTAACACTTTGCAATGGAAGTTTGTACTTTTTGCGGTACTGAAATGAGCTATCGTTGCTATCGTTGTTGTTGCTACCTTTTTCCCGCGATACCACAGTCAACGTAACGCGTTGCAACAACGATGATAGATATTAAAAATTTACAAGTTGCTAATTGTATTAATTTCGAATGAAATCATTGCTGCAACTCGAACTGCTGCTTGCAGCCTCAATTATTGTTGTTGTTGTTGTTGTTGATATTGCAATGCTTTGCATTGCATTGCACTCTGTTGTCTGCCCTTGCTGTTGCTGTTCTTGGCGTTCCTGGCGTTCTTGGTCTTCATGTTTTAGTTACTTGTTTATTCATTAGTTCTGTGGAAAAACGTGTTTAATTTGTGACAAACTCGGCACAAGTTCAAGTTGCAACATCAGCATCGCGCACTACCAATGGGTTACCCCAAAGAGGTGGGCGCACTTTTTTGTTTTTGCTCTGTTTTTTTTTTAAAGCCAACGGCAGAGAGTTATCAATTTTGAATCTTCGACAAACGCATCACGACTTTGATGGAAGTAATGCGAAGCGCATGGAAAGCAAAGAATAGCAAATAAAATAGGATTAAATTAAAAAAAATTAAATTAAATGAAACAAGTAAAGACAGTGCTGTCTTTAGGCTCTGCCGAGAGCTTTATACCTGCCATGAATATAACAAAATTTTACTTAAATCTATTAAGGTATTCATTGCCCGAGGAGGACCTTATAGCGTTTAGATTTTATAGCTCGATGCATGACTGCACTTTTAGGGCGATTCGTGGTGCTGTATCACAAATTGAGAAATCTACTGAGAGGCGACGGCTTTTGGAAAACAATTTGCTATAATTTTTGATGTCACTTGCCTTGGCCGAGCTTCAAACTCGGGGCACTCCAAGTAACGCGCAAAGACACTACGCACCCAGCTACGGCGGCGGCCACATTTATAGCTTACACACAGTACTGGCTAACTGTGAATGTCGTCCAGCGGGACTATATCGTTTTCCAACCTTCGCCGGATATTTTCGTTTACTTTAACACAATTGAATCGGCGGTGAATTATATAAAAAAAAATAAACACAGCTGACTGTGCCGCTTCTATCCGCAATGAAATTCAGAGTGCTCCTATACCAAAAAAGGCATTCATATAAAAGGAAGCCAAAATAATACCCAACAGATAATTTAAAACGAGAAACGACTCTATGCAAGTTGCTTGTCCTTAAACCGTTCGTTTCATACATATAATGATATAGCTTCGATTTTGAAACTGCAATAAAACTGATAACATTTTATTTTGTTAAGCATTTGAAAAGCAATCGGGTCACCCTGATTTGATTTCGCCGTAGGCGCTGCCGTCGACATTAGATACAAATTTATCGCCGCGAATAGTCGTCGGGCGAAATTCGTTGTTTGCTTTGGCTGTCCGGTTGTCCGCCAAGGCGAACTCATAGAAGGTGTAATATTGCGAGTGAAACATCTGCATTCGCTCAGTATTACTCATGTATTTTGTGTAAATCCGTAACCCCGGCGAATTGGGAATGAAGAACAAGCATTCAGCTTATGGAATGCTATCACCTTATATGAATTTGCTTTGGTTGTGCGCATTGTTTTATATGTATGTCGGTGTGCTATACTTTTGACAGCGAACCTTTACAACGAAAAATTCACCATTCGCCGATATTGTGTGTAGGCTATTAAATTTTGAAGGAATATTTCCATAAATTATGAATTTTCACACAAATTAATATTAAAATGCTATTAGAGTCGACACCGCCTAGTAACAGGTTTTAAGTGAATTTGATCAATTTCATATTGGATTTTTTGTACTTTTTTGTTAATGTGTCCATGTCTGAGAAAAAATTTGTGCCTAAACGAATGCATGTGATATTAAACGAGCGTAACACCTGCTGTAGGAATCGTTAAAAATTTAAAGAACGTTTTTCGACCCGTTACTGTCTTCCTATCTCTGGTGTATTTTAATTTTTCGCCGCGCCTTCCTTTACTAGGGTAGGCAAATACTTTAGTGAAATAATCAGTACAATTGGGATCAAACATCAGCCCCAGCCATACAAATCAGGTAATTTTTATAAGTCTTTATTGTTTATTAACGCATTAGTTGAACAAAAAAAACTAAAAGGCGTTTAAATATTTACAGTATTATCAATATAACAATTCATTAGTTTAAAACCAAACAAAGGATTACCTATGTATGTATGTACATGTGTGTTCACAAAAATAATAGCAAAATGTGCTGACAGTTTTTAACAATTTTTTTCTTTTCTTACTCAATTTAATTTTTTTATAAAGCTATAGTTTAATTTCATAATAAAAAATATGTAAGTTTATGTCTCAACCTTTCTAGAAAAGTTATAAAAATAAAAAAAATAAAAAATTGTCATCGAAATATTTAACGTCTTGATCCGTATTTGTAAAAAAAAATGTGGAGTACGCAGTTTTGTAGCCCAGTCACTTTCACTATAACAAACTGTAAATTTCAAGTTTGTAGAAATTCTTGCTGGTTTTTGATAATTGTTTCGGAACCTTTTGTTTGTCATGCGCTAAAATTTTTACATTACTTTACTAAAATTGAATATACTACAAAACTGCATATCCAAAACCGTTCTACAAGTTCTGATTAAAAAATTTTAAATTTTGAGAACAATATTTTGTTGTAATTTTTATAATTTTTCCAGAAACCAGTAACCTCAAGTAAATGTCGATTATACCAATTCAAAAAAATGTTAATTAAAAATCAGTTAAAAACCAGTACAAACTAAGAAATCCGTAGATTTTACTGATCTGTACTGATTCGGGGTTCTTAAAAATCAGTGCAATAAAGAGAAAATCACCTCATGTACTGATTAAATCAGCACATATCCAAAAACCCATTACGCACTCCCATATGCGCCGGGCGGGATTAGAACCAGCGTTCTTTTCGGTAATAATACTCATCACATACGTTTCTATAATTGCTATATGTCGCATTGAGGCAAATCCATAGGCCGTTAGAGAGTGCGGAGTTGGCGCTGGTTCGCAGCTTGTTTGCATTCAGCAAATTAATAAATCGGCGGGAGATGTCACGATACTCATTGTCAAACCACATGAGCATTGAATGCGATCACAACAGCAACAACAACAACAACAACAACCACCAAAGCAAAGTGCAGTAACAACAATGCATTTGTTTTTTGCTTTTTTTTTTGTTTTTGGAGGCAGTGAGCAGCAATGGCGCATGCGCAGCCGCATAAAATTGTAGCAACATTGTGTAAGATCAATGACAACCTTTGCAACAACAGCTGCAATAAAGACGATGCTAGTTGCAACAACAACAACAAGACGTCAAAGCAAGTAACGATATCAATAGCACTACAACAACTACTCGCATGACAATACATAAACATATAAAAAAGAAAAAGAAAAACAGCTACAAAAAATATTCTCTGCAACGCGCCACAAATGTCATCGTATTTGCGTTTGTCGCAGCGACAACTCGACAGCAGCATACTCCTATCACCAACAACAACATGTGTATTGTAAAAATTTTTGTATGCAATATTTTTTTTGTTTTTTTTTTCTTTTGTACATACATATGTATATTTGAAGCTGACGACCATGAAAAACGTGACATTTTCATGTACTATGGTTAAATCTTTCAAAAATCAGAATTACGAGTCACAAAATGTAGCAAAACTGCGGCCGCGGTGGGTGCAGGCAGCAACAACATTTCCACCCTACTCACCTTCACTCGATAGCTATAGATGTATGTAGAAGTGAAGTTTGAGCAAAGCCACATGCCACATGCGTCGTTCACTATAAAATGTTGCACAAAATGCGATCACTTGCTGCCAGCGGGTTGCGCGTGCGCACTAAATATTTTGCCGTGCTGACATTTCGCTTTGGTCATGTTGCATTTGTTGTAGTCTTAAGAAAAACAGCTGGCATTGCCACAAGCCCACAAGGTTAGATGAACAATTTCAATTGAATTTGTTGCAGTGGTAAGACATTCGACATAGTGGATGCGCTTTTGTTGCACCAAAGGTAAGCAACTTGAATAGCTGCAGAAGAAAAAATTATGTATATAATAAACCGTTAGTATTTTACAAATAAGTATACGCCGAAGTAAAATGTTCAGATATAATTAAAGACATCGACGTAAAAAAAACCTGCTTAATTTTATTTTGAATTTCTTCGGAAATTTATTGGAAAGTTTGAAAGCAAGGAGATAACTTCTTGCTCAGTCATTTTTATGGAATTTTTCCCAAACATATGTAATTTTAAGAAGAAATGGAAAGAAGTGGGAAAGGGAAAGCTGTAAGAGCATTTATGACTTGTCCATCCATGACAGGAAAGAGCTGGGACTACTCTCCAAAAAATACTGAGATGGATCTATGCAGCTATCGTACGGCTAATCATCGCCGCTTGGCTGGATAGAACCACTAAACAGGGAGCCATTTTAGCGCTCAGCCAGCTGCAGAGTTTGGCCTGCGCCTGCATAACAGGAGCTATGAGAGCTTGTCCAACAGCAGCCATGGAGGTTCGGTTGGAGCTAACGCCTCTTCTCATTCACATCCAAATGCAAGCGAGGAGGGTTATCTGGAGAATTGCTCGTACCAACGGTGGGGCAGGATAGTATATGAATCGCAGGATGATTGAAAATTTTGTGAAACAATACCCCGAAACTGCAATACCGAGAGGCACTATGCCAAAAGATTGTAGCTTTACAAAAAGATTCAAAACAGAACTCAGTGACAAAAAGAATTGTGTAGGCATATCTGAAGCATATAAAATAAACCAATGCATGATAACCTGGTACACGGATGGTTCATTAACTGAAGAAGATACCGGCGTAGGGGTATATGGTCTGGGGTCGAGGTATAAGCTATAGAAAGATATGCGTTCTTCAATACCTGCCGCACCTACCGGAATCACAATATTGCCATTAAGGCCAATAGTCAAGCAGCTATTACGGCCCTCAAATCTCGCCAGGTAACTTCTAACCAATCATGTGTGGGTTCTGTAAGCTCCGGGTTATACTGGTATTGATGGTAACGAAATTGCGGACAAACTTGCAAAAAAAGGGAGCACGAACTCCTTCTATAGGACCAAAGCTCTTCTGCGGTATAGGAAAGGTGGCAATATCCACTTTGATCAAAGAAGAAGAGGAAGTCCGCAGGGAACTATACTGGGAAAATCTACCAGGTCTGAAGCACTCCAAAGCGCTTTTAGGTTCCTACAAACTAGAACGTTTTAGAAATTGGATGGGATTATCAAAGACTTACCACGGAAATACTTTCAGGACACTGCAGGCTAAACTATCACCTGACTAAATTGGGAATTTACTCGGATGAATGCTGTAGATTCTGCAGAGTAGAACGGAAACTGCAAGACACCTTCTGGAGCAGTGTCCCGAGCTAATTCATAAAAGTAAAAGGAATCTGGGTGAATACCTAATACTGGATGGCGGTATACATTCCAGAGATTTAGGATCAATACAAAATTTTATCATTGATGCTGGATTAAATGATATTCTTTAATCCACGAATGGGGGCGCAATAGATCTCAAGGTCACAGTCCTAACAACATTAACAATAAAAAGAAGAAATTATGTTAAAAGTCCTACAAAGTAAATTAGTATGGATATTCTCTCGTTTCTACTACAATCTTATTGAAATTATCAATATCGAAAACTTTTTATTTTTAAAGGAGCCCTTTTTAATTCGAATCTTATACTTTGGGAATAAAGTACTCTATATTGCTGTTAGTTTAATATAATAAATATTGTTCTTTGGATTTTTGTATTTTCAAAATAAAAATTTTGGTTTACTTATTTTAGTATAATTTCAGAAATTATAATTGTTTTTAAAGATAAATATCTTTATACGAAGGCGACTCTCTTTTTCTCTAATTGTCTTGCTTGTGCGTTTGTATTGAAGTTAGTTGTCAGTTGTGTAATAAAGGCGTCACGGTTATAATAACCAAAAATGTGACTAATGTCATAGAGGGATATACTGACTGCTCTGAACTTCTGAGCAGGATAAATTTTAATGTACCTTATCGTAGCATTAGACGTGTGGATATCTTTAGTATGCCAAATTCAAAATCTAACTATGCTCTTGATGTTCGCTTAGGTCGAACATTGACAGATTTGGTAACTTTATGTTTAAACGATAATTTTAAGAATATATTATTTAATAATCCTAGCCAGTAAGCATTTTTGTATTCATTGGCTTAATAAAGCATTCGAAAGTAGATGCTTTAGAATTATAAGAATTATAAAAACAAAAATTATACATAAAAGATTTTTATGAATATGAATTATAAATTAAAATGAATTACGAAATATGTGCACGACCCCTAATTGCCAAGATGGACATCTCATACGAGTACAACACTCGATGCCGGAGCTGCAATCTCGAGAGCAGTAAAGAAACAGTTCTTTAACTCTTCTACCTCTGCGAGTGTCCGGCTCTGGCTCGTAGTAGAAGACAGCAGAAACTAGGATTCTTCCTGTCGAGCGACTTGAAGAATATCGCTTGTTGCACAACATCAGTAGATACATCCACAAATTCAAATGGTTTGAAAATTAGGAATCACAACAGCAGAAAGGCAGAAGAAAAGGTTTCAGGAGAGTCAGCGTATCAAAATGACGCTCTAAGCGCTAATTGTGACCTAAGTTCTTCCTAGACGACGTTACAACCAACCAACCAACTATGTTAACTGGATTTATTGCACCCGAAATAAAATTCTCCTTTACTTGTTTATCGCGCCTTTGATGTTACTTCTCATTTAATTACACATGAGAATTCGGAGACCTGCCTAATTAGGGAAGCTGCAAAAAAAGTTTACGTCACTAATCGATTCATTCGGAGAAAATTTGCGCCAAAATATGATATAAGTCTTCTTAAGAGAACTGAGTATTATTTCCATTTTAAAAGAAGACCAAAACAAAGAAGCCACTTTGCATTCTTCAAGATATAATTGCACTTTCATGGTCTTAATATTTTTTGAGTGCAATTCAGTTTAATTAACAAAATAACGCGAATCGAGCACTACAATTTGAAATACCTCTAGCGTGCGCTTTATCAACTATTTGCATACACATGCAACTTTGCACCTACACATAAATCCTGCACATTCGATAGATCAAAAATCAAATCAGCGTACTAGGAGATCCATATGCTTTCAACTATTTTGAGAGATGGAAGCTGATTGGTTTATCGGTAATTAAGAATTTCAATAGAAGGGCGTTCGTAATGTTACTGGAACACAGTACAAGAAAACACACCGACATACAAAAACACAGAGAAAATCCATGCAGGCGGTCTGCACCCATATCAATCTCCCCTTCGAAAGAGCCAAAGGGCACATAGCAAGAGCTGGTAGGGGGGAGGTGGAACAGGAATTGGATGCAAAACTCCAAAACAAAATCAGTCAATCAATGACAATATTACAATCAAAAATCATACTAATTTCAAAGATAATTGGCACGAAGAGCAAAACGAATTGGGTGCATCCAAACGCCACACCTACTATGGGGTGGCAGAGAAGCGTCACAGAGCAGGGCAGTGTGGAGTAGATGGTCGAAAAACGTTCTTATTGGTCACCAACGGACGAACGGCAGCAAAATCAAAGACGAAAAATATTGATGCAACCAAAAAACAAAAAACCAAAAAACAAAAAAACAAAGAGGAACTTAAGAGTTTTGCATAGTTGACTAATCGAATGAATGGATGTGCTGAGTGAGGGAGCGAGGAGAAATTCATAGCAAATAAGCTAAGGCAAGAGCGGCACAGTGTTGGTTGTGGAGGAGCAAATGAAACTGGTGCAGCAAAAACGCCGATCCACAATCAGAAAAAAAGCAAGAAAAACACAAAATCAGTAAACAAAAAACTAGAAACTAAAAAACATGCACACATTGGCGAAGGCACTAAATGAAATATGTCGAAAGCGCAAAAACACAGAAAAATTGTGCAACACCCAATACAATATCAAAAAAAAAAAAAAATACAGTTACAAAAGCATACAGAATATTCACAGCGCACGAAAAAGTATGAAAAGCATAGAAGAGGAACGAAAAGCGAAAAAAAATTGCAACGAGCCAGTGAAATTTTTAGCAACAAACAGGCAGGGCAGGGGGCAGGCAGACGCAGTAGCTGAACATGTATGGAAAAATGCAAACAGCCCTCAACGTCGATTCATCAAAAAGTGCAAATGAAAGGCCAAAAAAAAAAAACAAAGAAAGAAATGTAATGAAAGTTGGAAAAGTGTGCAACAAAGAAAAGCCGAACACAACCAGCCACATGCGTTCATGGTTGCAAATGGGATGGGGAATTTGCCACCTCCTCGAATCTGTTTGCCTTTAGGAGCACCAACGACGACGAAGACACGCGCACACACTGAAAACTGCTAGTATCGAATTAAGATTTGGAACTTAGTCAGGTAGGTGGGCTCTATGGAGAATAGCAAATCCATTTATCTCTATGAAACCCCAGAGTAGATAAAGTTTTTTATAAAGCTTTATTAAGCAAAATAAATTATTAGCATAAGTATTTGCCAAAAGCCTTATCTTACAAATACAAAGTAAACAGCTATGCTCTAAAACTGTGGCCAATCTGGGCTGTTGTTTCTGAGAGCTATCGAGCCGAAGAGTGCATCTCTGAAATTGAGATTTTAGTCGGATATTTTTCAGTATTTCCAATTATATCATTTATCTGAAATCTGTAGCTTTATAATGAAAACACATACTACGTATAAGTCATAGTTGTATAATCCAAGAATAATATCTTTTTAGAAGCAATATTTAATTTTTATATAAATAGGTAACTTTATGTCAAATCGACCAATGTTGGGAAACGACCATTTTTGATTTTGATGTAATGATTATGAAGGGGATTTCTTTCATTCCACAACGGAGTTCTACTAACGGGGATAAAACTAAAAACGTTGTTTTCAAGAGTTACGCAAAATAAAAAATTTAAACATTTTTCGAATTTTTTTTAGATTTTTAGCTTCAAAAAGCATCAAAATCATGGATTTAGTTTACGCCTATAATATATAAAAAATTTGATATCAAAAACTTACAAAATTTTGATGTATTCAACATTGAAAAAATCAAAAAGTTATATTTTTTTCGTATACATTTTATTTTTGTAAAAGGCCTCTGGGTCACAATTTCTCAAACAGATCACCCGAATGCGGTGAAAAATTATTTTTGCTCGTTTTTTTTTATTTTTTTTTTTTTGTAGGCATTAATGATGCAAACAAAGTCCCAGTTGGATTTTCTAAAAAAAATTTTTTGTTTGAGATATCGTTAACAAATGTTTTTCGTCATTTTTTTCAAAGATCAATTACGAACGATCTATCAGACCGAGTTAGATGATTCGACCGCCATTTTAATCGTCATTTAATACAGATTGAGTGTAATTTTTTCGGAATAAAAAAATGTAATCTGAGTCAATTGTTTATATATTTGTTTATTACAAATTGAAGAAAAAATGGCTTCTGGCCTATATTTCGACATAAAAAAAACTACATTACATTTCACGCTAAACAGTATTCCGTTATGAAAAAAATGGCCCGCAATCAGGAAAAAAGTTATTTAGCCTTAAACGTCATGATGCAGCGTTTGGTGCGCACCATAGCGTGTTATTATTCTCTAGTAGCAACGAGAGATGCTAGCGCTAAAGAGTGGCGGGCGCATATCACTGCGCGTACGGCCGAACGTTGCACGTTATCAAATATCTAACTGAAAAAAAATTTTGAATTCTTATAATTTGATACCATATTAACCACTTAGAAACCTAAGTTTAAATACCTAGCGCATTTTTTTATTTATAATATTATTATAAATAAACAGAACTTGTTGTAAGCAATAAATTCAGTGAATGCCAAGCTCTTCATTGTGCAAACTTACAACATAAAGAGATTATTATTCCTTTATCGTACCCAAACAAATTTTCTAAACTATTGCTTTTTACGCATTTCTTTCTATCTCTAAATACATTCGTGTTACCAGAGTTCTACAATTTTCGAAATTATGCTTGCAGAGTTGAAATCCAAATTATGTACGAAATTTTATCGAATTTAATACAGTAGTTTATGAGGTATAACTATTTTCTGCATATTAAATTTCATCAAATTTTCTTTATAGTTAATGAAATATCGCATTTTTGGATTTTTGTGATATACTGTTATACATTTCTATAATTTTCGAAATTGTGGCTACTGCGTTGAAATGTTAAGTATCAATTTTCGTGGAGTTTGATAAAGAAGTTTCGTCCAGTTTACAAAAAAAAATTTAACCACCCAATCCCGTATATCAAATTTGGGCAAATTTTTTAATAGTTACTAAAATACCGCAACTATCTATTGAGTTTTGCCAACTACCGTTACATGGGTGTCGTTATTACCCGACTTCGTCTAAGACAAACGACACTTGATTAATTTTAGAACCTGTCAAACTATCGATGGCACTATGTTTCGTTTTTTTACTACTAACGACTAATAGTCGGCATATCGATTAAATGCCGCTTAATGGAAAAGATTAATTCTTTACGTAATTCATGTGTGAAACCCTTAAAAGTCTGTGTAGGTGAAATATATTGTAGATATTTCCTAGTGCTCAACAATTGATAACGCAACATTTAAAAAGACACATGGAGTTATTAAAAAAAATCTGCAGAAAATGCAGTGATGATTGTTGAAAACGAAGATCATATTTCATTCATCGGCAAACGTACTTAGGGCTCACTTGGTTTTTTCTCATATCAGAGTAATCCTTTAAAAAAAATAAGCTAATGTCCACCGATAATTCTTTACGTCGCGCCCAAAATTTCTCCAAAGCGGATTAGAATTCCTGACGAATTCGTCAGGACTGTTTTTGCGAACCCACAAAATGATTTGTTTAAGACCTTTTTAGTAAACGATTGCCGACTTATTTCAATGATTTGCTTTATTGGATATTTTATACTTTGACGCTTAAGTCTAAACTTCAATACTTTTAACGATACATATTTCAATGGTTTACTTAAACAATAGTTTGACAACTCTAGCTATTTTCAGTCAAAAAAGTATAAGCTCGGTTCTGGCCGAACAGGGGACACCAAGTGAAGCTAAATTCTTTTCAACGTAGATAAGGCCTTCCTCTTCTCTGCCACCACCAGCGGCTACGGCGTCGAATGCTTGCAGGACTGGAACATTTTCGTCCATATGTACAACATGTCCGAGCCAACGTAGCCGCTGAATTTTAACTCGCTGAATATTAACTCGCTGTACTATGTCAATGCCGTTATAAAGCTCATACAGCTCATTGTTCCATCGTCTGCGGTATTCGCCGTCGCAAAGACGTAAAGGTCCAAAAATCGTTCGGAAAATCTTTCTCTCGATTTTCGTCTTTCAAACAGCATAATAATAATAATAAGCCCAACGGTTACCCTCTTTCCCGCCCAACCGACACGAGGGGCACAGTCCGCATGACGTACGGATCTTTTTTTTCTTTTATTTTTATATTTTTTTTTGTGCCGAGTTGTTAAAAGGAAAAAGTTTGTTAAGCGTCGAGATCCAAAACTGCTCAGCTACAAAAAAAAACTTCATCAGCTGAATCAAATATATATTATACCGCCGTTAATCATTTATTGAGAAAGGACAGTACAGCTCTTTTTATGGTGAAAAGTGAGTCCGAAATATCAAAAGTGCTGGAAAGACAGTTGAAATCTTGACATAAACAACGGAAAGGTTCATTTAATTCATAATTGGTTTTACACTGTTTTAAATAAAGAGGTTTAAAGTGTCTTGAAATCCGAGAAGGAACATTAAGTTTAACTTCGGCCATAAGAAATATGCTTGCGATAGACCCTGTGAGTAGTTTAGTAATGAATATTATGCCTAGCATTTCTCTACGGCTGGAAAGAGTAGGAAGATTTATTAGCTTCAAACGATCAGTATAATGAGGAAGATTAAGCCGAAAGTCCCATCTAAAGTCTCTTAGGGCAAAAAGTAAGAACTGTTTTTGAATTGATTCCAGCCGATCAATGTGAACTTGATAACGTGGGTTCCAAACTATCGAACCGTATTCTAGCATAGGTCTTACTAAAGTTGTAAAAAGAGCCTTTGTTACATATGGGTCCTTGAATTCTTTTGACCATCGTTTTGTAAAGGCAAACAATACGGTTAGTAAAATAAGTATTTACCCTTAAAAATTTATTAGAACTACATGAAAGAAAAACTACTTGGTTCGGGAAGAATTTTAGATATCAGCCTTTTCCGCTCACTTTTATTAACTTCAGAACATCCTATAGCAGTTCCTAGTGTGACTTTCTGACGTCCTTCTCGTAAGCAGGGGACCATACAGATTCTCCGTAGTTCAGAATCGCTCGGTCAATCGTTTTGCTAACGCCTTGGTTCGGTGGTAACGAAATTAGAGCTAGAGCTCGAACCTCCTTTTGACCAAATACGTGACGTTAGTACCGCGGGAATCAGTATTCAGAAGGTAGGAGGTTTTGTTCGGGTTAAAGTCCTATAGGTTTGGAATTTATGTAGCTTTCGATTCTTGCATCTCGTAGATAAAGTATCTCTTATATGCGTACTATGTGTAAAAAAAAGTGAATGCTATTTGTATGTCGAATAAATGGGCGTAAGCAGAGCACAGAGCGAAATGAAACCAAAAAAAATTGACTGAGGCAATGTTAGAGCAATGCTGACAAGGTGGCATGTACAAAATTTGCATCACCGACTATGCAAACAACAACAACAGCAACAAATAGCAATAAGCCAACAGCGCATAGCGACAAGTGTAGAACGTGTATGCTGTGTATGCTGCAGTAAGCCAGTGTTGCTGAGAGGCGAGCAGGCATTGGTGGCATTGTAAGCAATGCAAAAAATGGCAAAAACAATACCACCACAACAACTACAACAACAACATCTGTCACACAACAAACGACAAGGCACTAAATCAACATTTCACTTTGATGAATGATGACCACCACGCCGGTCACCAACGTCAGCAGCAAAAGCCAAGCAGAAACGAAGAACGGCAACGGCAGTGTCCACCAACAACGATACAGCAAGTGGGAAAAGAGATAATGAAAACTGAAATCGAGTGAAATTGGTAGTTGTGTGAAAGAGTTTTTTGCGATTTGGAAAAGGGTTTGTTGTATATTTGTTGGTTGCGAGGTGGTTGGTTGAGCAGAGATGCAGAAAAAGTAGAACTTCGCATATAGCAAAGCAAATGCAACAAAGGCAAAATAACGGTGCTATTCTGCATCGCCAATAATTGGCGCGGATGCATATACGCCTACAAATACACAGATGCCGCCAACCATCCAAGTGTGTGCCTGAAAATCGAAAGCAAATGCAAAGCAAGCACATATCTGTTGTGTGTGTGTGTGTTTCATGTACATATGCAGTAATATCATGGAAAAAAACATGCCTGCATGTTGCAATAAGAAAAACAATGCAAAATTGAAGCACCAAATGTCCAACCAAAAGGGCGAAAGAGACTAATGCTCTGAAGAGGCAATCGAAAGCAGTGCAGAGATGCTGAAGAATGGATTTCGAATTTTTGAAAAAAAAAATGCTAAACGAACACGAAATCAAAATGGTGGAGAGTAGGCGTGTATGAGATTGGAAAAAAATGCATACCCAAATTTATCACAGCTACACGCTCTAGAGAGGCATACTTGGCTTCATGGACCATTGTGATACCCCATTGGGGGCTGTTGAGTGACCCCTGTTCCCCTAAAACCTCTTCGTATTCCTAAGGAACCCCGTCAGATCCCTAATTTCGACTGCCCTAAGATAGTCATTTTCATTAACGAATATCTTCCCAAAGCTTCAGCAATTTCTTCAGACTAAAAATAAAACTTAAAAACCTACACTTAATTCCGTTCTTTTTCACGGAATACATTTTAGTAGTAAGTGGCACTGGAAAGTGAGTTTTCAAATGTTGTGGTTAGTATTTCAAACGATATGACACATTTTTTGAGTCAACATAAAACTATCGAAAGTTTACCAAAACTAAGTAAAAGTAAACTGAAATGTCCGAACCTTTAATGGGGAGACTGCCGCTACTGGCCTCTTGGGACCTCTTGAGAGCAAGAGCTGACATCACCACCATCTAAGAAATGAAATGGACGTGACAAGATAAGTATACCATTCAGGCCTGCGACTTGTACTACAGCTGCCATAGCACAAGTTGGATGCTGCATTTGCAGTGGGACGGAGACTTCGAAGCCATATACTGTCGTTCACTCTGATGGACGAGCGTCATGCATCAAGGCGAGATTCTTCAACATATCGCTGATTTGTGTCCACGGCACGACTGAGAACAAAGAGGGCGCAATAAAAGACAAATTATAAGAACGTATAGAATGCACTTGCGAGTGCTATGTTTTAGTCGTACGTGCACTCCTAGAACCGAACATCGACTCGGTCGGTTGCAGCGAAGACGCGGCTATGCCTCCGTATAGCAATCGCAAAACACACCTACTAACTTTGCTACTCGACTCTTACAGCTGACCAATAAGAGCAGTAGTGGGAGCACGTTTCTCTCTCACTCCGTACCGCCGTTTAAGATGTTATTGCTTTTTCAGCTCAACGACCCCAGATAGCACTACTGGTACGATGAGGAATCCCGCGTCGCTGCGGAAACTAAAAATAATGCCCATATGGCAACGCTGCAATCGGGCGACAGACGATCTGTCTGGGAACGCTAAGGGTGGTTGAGAAAGGAAGAGAGATGTATTATTCGCGGAAAGAAGAGAAATTACGAAATACGTGAGGGCAAAGACCTTCAGATGCCAGCCAATTGGAAAATCTCCCGAACATTTTACCAAAAGGTGCGGTGCCTTACGAAACGTTATAAGATCGCGGAAAATTTTTGTAAGAACAAGAATGGCGACCTGGTGACCGACATCCAGAGTACGCTCACCTAATGTACTTCATTACTTGCCAAATGGTGCCAACGAAAGCGTCGCAGGAGAAAAATGGTCGGACGGATGTATGCCCGCCGATTAGGATTTAAGTGTGGTCTGTCCAATCCACAAGACGGCTGATCCTGCAATATGCGCCAACTACTCTCCTTAATATTTCATGCAAGGTTCTATCGAGCGTATTGTGAGAAATACTGATGCGAAACATCAACGAACTCATTGGACCTTATCAATGGCGTCTTAGACCTAGACAATCTACCATCGATCAGATATTCATGATAGGCCAAATATCGAGTTGAAAAAACCCGAGAGAAGAGGATCGACACAGACCATCTATTTGTCGACTTTAAATTAACTTTCGACAGCAGTTGAAGAAGTTGCTTATATAACGCGATGTCTAATTTTGGTATCCCTGCAAAACTAATACGGCTATGTAAAATGACGCTGGAGCAACACCACCAGCCCTGTAAGAGTTGGGAAGGACCTCTCCGAGGCGTTTGATACAAAACGAGATTTCAGACAGAGTGACTCCCGCATGTCGCATGACTTCTTTAACATTATCTTCGAAAAGATATTTCGAGCTGCAGAATTAAACCGGCCAGGTATCATCTTTACAATTGCTGTTATAAGCTGATGACATCGAAAACCACGTCGTTAGTTCTACCCGTTTCAAGCTGGATAAAGAAGCAAAGCGAATGCGTCTGCAGGTGAACGAGGATAAAAAGAAGCGAAGGGCTTTGTATATCTTGGAAGCAGCACCAGCACCTATAATAATTTCAGCTGCGAAATTATACGGAATATCTGTCTTACCAAAAAGACCTTATTTTGGGCTGAGTAGGTAATTGCTTAGTACCGAGCTCTTGACAAACTAAAACCACACTCTATAAGTTTCATATTGTACCAGTGCGATTGTATGCCGCAGAAGCACGGACGCTGTCAAATCGTATGAGATGACCCTTGTAGTGTTTGAGAGTAAGATTCTACAAACAAATTTTTGGCCATCTACTTACGTCTTTGCGACGGCGAATACCGCAGACGATGGAACGGTGAGCTGTATAAGCTTTACCGGGACATAAACATAGTTCAGCGAATTAAAATTCAGCGGCTACATTGGATAGATCTTGTTGCACGTATTGAAGAAAATGGTTGAGTCTTGGAGCTGTTGGTTACAGAAGAAGAGGAAGACCTCCTCTACGTTGGACAGACCAGGTAGAGAAGGACTTGGCTTCACTTGGTAACTTTAGCTGGCGCCTATTAGAGGAGCGACTCTGTCGCCATATTTAAATCGTCCAAAATCGCCTAGGTTATTATAGCGCCAATTAAGAAGAAGAAGCAGCAAATGTTAATAAATGTTCAAATATTAGGGAGATTCATCTAAATGTAATCGCATAATCTTTTAGACATAAAAATCGTGTATGGGAAGCCGGTTAATGTATGAGGTTACTATGTTTAACAGTAGTTTATCACTTTAGATTAATCGCCCTATTAAAAAATGTTACGTCAAGTAAATCTCAAACATAAAAATGGAGAAGGCGTAAATTTAAAAAATGGGCTTACTAAACTAATTCCCACGATTATTTTATTTCTTAATAATTACCGAAACGAAAGATGTTTAATTTCAAGAAAGAAACAATAGCATACTTGGTATGTAGGTATGTAATATAGAAAAATTTGTGTATGCATAAAAACTATGATGCATTAAAGCAAGGATGTCAAGTTAATCGAATTATTACCGCTACATAGCCAGCCGGCCCAGCCTTCACTCATGTTTTATGTGCACAGTGTGCAAGAATGACCCAAGTGCCTACGAGTACCTGTGTTCACATTCACCCCCCCCCCCCCCCCTATATGGAGAAGGCGCGCTGCGGATACTCACCTCCTATTCATACACTGAAAGCTGTACATATTGATATTTGTATATATGTACGAAAAAATGCTAGCTGGACATTGCTGCTGTACGGGGGAAACACATAAGGATAGCGACATAAAAAATTATAAATAGAAGAAAATGCAAAAAAATTTATGTTCAACTAAGTGCAATTAATTTCTTTTGCATACCTACAGGCGTGCACACAGGCATCAAACATGCCACGTCGTGGGTTAAAGTTTTTTAACGTGGAGAGGCCGAGTATGTGGAAGTTATTCTGAGTGAAAGAAAAACTATGATAGCTTGGAAATTTTCTGATTTTTTATAAACTTCAACAACCACTGTATAGATGGGTGCGCTAATATGTGCGCTTGTGTTTGTTATATATTCACATACATGGATGAGTAGGTCCAACGTGCGCATTTTTTCTATTACCGAAAACGAAGAACCATAGATATTGTAAGATAATAATAAAAAAATTACAATTAAGAAAAGATCGGGTGAAATTGTCTTTACAAGGAACGAAATATAGTTATTGCTTTTTTAGTCGCAATAAAAAAACCCCACCACCCTCTCAGCATCGTCAAATACTTTGAAGTGTAGCCTTAAACTTTTATATAATTTATATTTTTCGAATTTTACAAATAAAAATATTTTAAAGTGAATGTTCCTGGTTAGGATAATTGATTACACTGTGCAACCACCGAAACCGGACCGGACTTTGTTAATAGTTTCTGAACGAATACCCATCCAGTAATACTTAAAACACTGAATGGACTTGCAAAAGTTAGCTAGAATCTTTTAGGAGATTTCAAACAGGAAAAATATTTTCATAAAACATTTGAAGCCATTAGCCCGTACCCAAATCTGTCCTTTTGGTCCTTAGTTCAAAAAATCCGTCAACAATCAAATTTGGAAAGTCGTTAGAGGGTTAAAATATTCCAGAGAATTATTTGCCAAAAAATTCCACTAGGGATCTTCTCAGCCAAAATCTTTATACAAATAACATAAAAGTCATTGAAAACAAAAAGCAAATATTTCATCTGAAATATCCAACATTTTGCTTATACTCTTTTCCACTAACATTAACACTGCAAGTTAACAGAGTTGTTATATAATTTTTGTATGTGACTATTTACTTTTTTATTATACATATGTTGAACTCGGCTCTAATCGCACACAGATTTTGTTCGAGTAGACCCCTAGCGAAATTTTCCGGCGACCTAGAATATTTCAACTATCGAACGACTATCACTTTAAGGCGAAAACTCCATTAGTTTTTATTAAATATAAATATTTATTAAATATAAATATATCTCTATCCATTTCGAGCAAATATGTTCAAATTTTATTAAGACAAATTTTCCAAATATTTTTTATCTATTGTCTCCCTTTCCTTTTGCAAAGTCTCAATTCCATGAATTTGACATTTCGCTAGATGTTTAAACTCTTTAAGGGAATCATTATGGAAAGATATGCGATCCAACAACGAGTCGAAATTATTTAAATTTACTACCGAAATTCGGAGTCAATGGCCTCAACTTTAAGAGCGCTACGTCCAATTTATGGCCCGAATTGGATGATATGGACTTGGACAATATGTGGATCCAACAGGATGGCGCCACAAGCCACACAGCGAATGTCACATTCGATTTATTGCAAACCAAATTTGGTGAACGCGTTATCTCACGAAATGGTCCAGTCAATTGGCCGCCTCGGTCGTGCGATTTGACGCCGTTAGACTATTTCCTGTGGGGCTACGTCAAGTCTATGGTCTATGCCAACAAGCCAGCGACGATTGATGAACTTCGTACGAATATCGAACGTGAAATTGCAGCAGTATCGGCCGATTTATGCTTGAAAACCGTCGAAAATCGGGTTCAGCGTCTGGACTTCGCATGCGTGCCCGTGGTGCCCATGCAAAAGAAATCGAGTTCCATACATAATGACATCGAATGTACTTTCACAGGAGTGAAGAATTTAATTCATATCCCAAACCGTTTTTGTTTTATTTAAAAAAAACTTTTGTAGCGTTCCTATTGAAAAACCCTGTATATTTTATATTTCATGGCAATTCAGCCACTCCTCATTTTCCTTTTCTACAAAAAATATTTAATACATCGAATCAGAATATTAATAACTATTATTTGATTTAAGAAAGTCATACAAATTTTCGTAAGAATTATAAAAGTCGTTTGAGAGTGACACAATTTTGTGAAATTCTTTTGGAACTGAAATTATAAAAACCTTTTCCTAATAGTTATTTGTGAAAAACATTTTTCTAGTTCAGAAGAATTTCGCTACTGAATCCCAAAGGCACTTTTTTAATATAAACCTCAAAATAATAGTTGATCGATGCCTTAAAAAAAGTTCACACTCATAACTATTAAGGAAATTCATTTATTATTGATTTGATTTGCCTTATTCTTTTCTGTTATGTCACTGTTTAAATGAAACATGTTTATAGGTATTTATGCTTCTGTGATGTTGGTTACGAAACTTAAAATTTTTCAAAATGCAAAGCTAAATATAACGAATAAAAAACCCAAATTTAAGGGAGCATTCGACCAATAGACTGCACTGTAACAACATTTTTCAAATTTAAATTGTTGGCACATATTTACAACTACTTTGGGGTCATGCACATATATTTTAGACCCCCTCCTCCTCCATGTCCCACTTTCAGAAAAATTGTTTTTATTAATCGTAGAATAAAATACAATATTAATTGATATGTGTTAAATATTAGGCAAAGGGAAATCACATGTCACACTTCATCACAAATCGCCTATCCCCCGCCCCCCCCCCCTAGCGCGTTACGTAATATGTGCACGACCCCTTTTGTATTTGACCATTAATCGAATAAGTACTGCTATATCTGACAGAATAACAAAAACTAATAGTTGGAAAAATTGTGTGAAGCAAAAAATTTAAATAATGGAAATTAGAGACTTATGCGTTCAAGATCGAATAGAAATCAACATGAACGAAAATGTCACTGAAGATGGAACAACGCCGAAACCGGTTTGTTTCCAAACTAAACTCGATAAGGTATGACGGAAAATCGTTCCAATATACAACATCTTTTCCCCCTGTCGGAAAGCAGAAGATCAAAAAATTACAGTTTTTTTGGTGGACTGTTGGTTCCTTCCATAATTAAATTTCCAAAATATCAGGTAAGCACTGCTTCTATTGCCGAGGAGCTAACCACTATACACAAACCCGTATGGACTCATTTTCTATTACAGGGCCGTAACAGGAGTCCTCTGTATTTGATTCAGCTTCCAAATTATCGAGTTTTTGTTGTCTGAGAGCCATCCGGCCTTCCCTGGTTGCATTGTGCGCCCGCTGCTCGTTCGGGAAAATGGCCTTGCCAGTGTCGTGCGCTACGCTTGACGCGCCACGACTTCGTAAGGGAGCAAGATGCAAAACGCTATAACTTCGCTTATACTGCTTAAATCTCTATAAAAATTTGAATTCTTAAGAACCTATACTCTAAGATGAAAGAATAAACAAATTTTCGATTTTTTGACCGACTTCAATATATATAGACCCTTAAATAAAACTGGATACAAAAAAAGCTCGATGTAAGGGTGCCACGCAAAAAAAACCTCATGAATCATCCATCGCTGAATCGCAACAAAATTGAGCCATTTCTTAAGCGAATGCAAACTGGTGATGAAAACTGGGTCACTTACGACAACGTCAAGTGAAACCAATCGTGGTCGAATCGCGGTGAGCCGACGCAAACGGTGGCCAAGCCAGAATTGAGGGACAGAAAGGTTTTGTTATGTGTTTGGTGGGATTGGCAGGGAATCATTTACTATGAGCTGCTCCCCTGCCGTCAAACTCTTAATTCGGACTTGTACTGATAACAATTGGATCGTTTGAAGGAAGCAATCGATCAGAAGCGGTCAGCTTTGGGCAATAGGAGAGCAATTGTGTTCCATCAGGACAACGCCAGGCCACACCCATCGATAGTTACGCACCAGAAACTGCGGGAGCCTGGCTAGGATGCACTTATGCATCCACCTTATAGTCCGGACCTGACATTAAATGATTGCTACCTATTCCTCTCTATGGCGAATGATTTGGCTGGTGAAAAATTCGCCTCAAAGAAAGGTTGTGAAAATCGACCGTCCCAGTTTTATGCTAATAGGGACAAGGGTTTCTATGAAAGTGGCATTATGAAATTATCATCAAAATGGCAACAAGTTATCGAATAAAACAGTGCATATTTGATGTAAATCGGACCAGTAACTATGCTAAAAAGAACCTTCAATTTAATGTCAAACTAATGGATTTATTTTTACTTGAACAGCCTCTATTAGAAAAAAGAAATAATTTCGATCGGATATCGAGCGTGTATCAAAAAAATTAAAAGATGTAAAAATTTGAGGAAAAATTTAAATATTCAACATTTTGCATTGTACAGTTATATTAGTATGTAGCAATATTTTTTTATAAATGTGCATATCCACATATGTATATATTTACATATATTGTTCAACCTGCGCATAAATTATGATCCCTCCTACACAGCTTCATTATCACCCACAACCAAAACATGTAGTATTTTTGGTACAAAAAGAAAAAAGTTGACGGGAATTTCGCCGATAAAAGGGAAGCGTCCGCAAAAAGTTGATGCGGCAAGGAAAACAGAATCGAAAGAATTGGAATTGCTAATCAAATGTATTGGTACCTAAAATGTTCACATGTAGTATGATTGACTCTCCTCTATTTATTTGGATGTGTGTATGTATATGTATATGTATCTGTTATATGCATGAGAACATACAGCCATCTATCTATACGTGACTTCTATGATAATTTAAACATGCGAAAAAAAATATGTAGAAAACGAATTCGTAGCTAAAAAATCGTTTTGTCAACAGTTTATTCTGTATCTGCATATCTAATAACAAATATTCCGATATTCGACACTTTTGTGCATTTCTCTGCGCGGGCGGGCACTCATGCATATTCACCATTATTGCTTGTATGTGTGGGTGTGTGTGTGTGAACCTACCCTGTCGGAAAAAAGCAGAAAGTCTAACAAATGTACCAATTTAAAAGTGGTAGGAAGCTTTGAAACAAATGTGCGTTAAATTAATCAGGTTAATATAAATTGCACTAAATATATTTCAGATTTATGTAGCTATGCATAGTATTATAATTTTTCTGTGGTAAAATATACTTTCAGTAAATTGTATATATATATTTATAAATCCTCCCCTATACCTGATTTTTGAAGTAAAACTTCTTTAGCGGTAGTGAGTTTTTACATCGCATAACGAAAGTCGTATCAGAACCGCTTTACTATTTTCTACCACTAATTTTACTTATTTTTACTACTATTTTTATTAATGGCACTACTAATTTCTACCATCATTTTTACTTATTTCTACTACTATTTTTATTAATTTTTTACTAATTTCCACCACTATTTTTACTAATTTCTACCACTATTTTTTCTAATTTCTTCCACTATTTTACTAATTCCTGCCACTATTTTTACTAATAATACTACTAATTTCTACCACTATTCTTACTTCTTTCTACTATTATTTTCACTACTTACGACCGCCATTTTTACTAATTTCTACCACTATTTGTATGAATGCTACTAATAATTTCTACCACCATTTTTATTAATGCTACTAATATTATTACCACTATTTGTAATAATTTCTACCACTATCTTCACTACTTTCCACCATTATTTTTGCTAATTTTTACCACTATTTTTACTAATTTCTACCACTATTTTTACTTATTTCTACTATTATTTTCACTACTTTCCACCACTATTTTGACTACTTTCTACAACTAGTTCTACTCATTTCTACCACTATTTTCACTACTTTCCATTACTATTTTTACTAATTTCTTCTTCTATTTTACTAATTTCTACCACTATTTTTATTAATTTCTACCACAATTGGAAACATTTTATTGCAGCTGGTAAAAAACTTATTTTGATGTCCTCGCTGTCAAACATATTTAAAAGTACATAGTTGAAATCAAAAGCATAATCAGATAATTGTCTTGCTCCTAGCGCATCACCATTTAAATAAAGTTAGTTGCTTACAAGAAAAAAGAAGTTGGCAAAAAAAAGTACTTTTTAAAATGTATTTAAAGTAATTCTATTTCCTACAGGGTAGATGTGTGTATTTATACTCGCACACACTCGCACATACAAACGTTGATTATTTCCATTTATCAAAAGTAAAATATTGGTTGCCCGCATTGATGATTCGCCCTCCGTTTCCTTGCGCACAGTTTCCGTTTCTGCATTTTTCGGTGAGCACTCATTGGCAGGAGGAGTAAATGAGTATATACGTAGTTTTTTTTCTTTCAATGAAAAAGTGTCTATTGACAAAAACTGTGTGTACATAATTCGCAAAAAAAAATTGGAAATTGCAAACGTTGTGTAACTTAAAAATGTGTGCTTTGCGGGATGGTCAGAGGTTCGCTACATGCATACACTGTTGATTGTAGGTAAAATGATTGAAGTATTCAACGTTGAAAATTTCGAATGATTCTCGTTATATTTGTTGTTTTTATATTTTAAGGAAAATCACATGTGAACTTATGTATGTATATGTGGATATAGGAAAATAGAGCATGGGTTTGCGCATGGTTTTTGTTTGATTTTCAAAATTTTCCAAAGTTTGCTTACTGGTCTAAAATATGCACCAAATGTACCAAATTTGGTAGTGTTCGGTAAGGTAGTTTCGGAGGTATACCTTTTTCTTCTAAAGTGGAAAGTGGCATGCCCATTTTCCAAAAAAAAATTGCATACGTGTTCCCTTTCCTATGGCCGAAAGATAAATAAAGCAGAATGCTATTCGCTCTCACTCTCTTCTACCTCGGTCAGACCAAACTAGAGGAGCTGCTGAACTGGCGAGGCGTGGCTCTGCATTGAGCGTCTCCCACACGATGGACATGGGTGCCTCTCTTAGAGATCAAAAGCAGAATTGTAAAATTTTATATTCAAATGGTAAATAGAGGTGGCACCGTATAAGATTGTTTAGCATTACCCGGCAGTTTTTGGCTTCCTAACATCCACCTAAAATCTGGGCTCTTTTAGGGACGATAAAAGAAAACTTATTACAAACTCGCGGTAGTCTGCCTAAGGCACTGGTTCTTAGGACTGCATGCCGAAAGAATCTGCTTACAATGCGACAGGCTCTGTTGCAACTGTGATGACTCGGACTCAAGTGAGAATGGCCAGCTCTCGAGGATGAGGCAAAAGACACTCGGTAAACCATTCCTGCAGAGCATTCGGAGTACAACTGCCACTCTCTGTGTGACATACTTAAATTCATTAAAGCCGCCAGATGGCTTTAGGCTGCGCGAGTTGTAGAATAAAAATGCCAAATTTTTTAATTGCTTGCCACCAGTGTGGCAATTCACTTAAACCAAACAACAAACCATTAATTTTTAGACCCAATCTTGTGTGCCGAATTTGATTTTCACAAAACACCGCTATATATATAGGGGTGGTTATTAATCGATTTCGCAAATTTGCAATTTCAACATATATACCTTGGATCAAGGGCTATGTGTACATCAAGTTTCGTTGAGATATTCCCATATTTACCCGATATATTCGATATATTCGATGCACTAGCGGACAGATGGTCGGCCAGACAGACATAACTTAATCGAATTCGCTATTCATTCTGAACATTTTGGTGTATGTATATAAGTGCATATCTATCTCGATTGCTGCCATGAAAAACCCTCTCTCAAACCATTCTGCCATTCGAAGTCGGGGTAAAACTGTAGGTCCCTCAGTTTGTGGTACAACGTCACGAAACACAACACAAATTGTAGGAGTAGTTCGGCCAAACATCGATCTTTATGTTGTAAGCCTCGCATTAATATTATTTTTATTATTGAAAAAAACTAGAAGAAGGCATAGATTCCCTACAAAATGAACAAAATGAACCAAAATGAACGGTTCACACGATTTTTTTTTTAATTTGCAAAGTAAAAATTTAATAACTCTTCTATTCATTCCTATTACTTAACTCGGTCAACGACAACCGCACTATCGATACTATCGATGTTTAAGATCATTGTTTTGAAAACAGTCGACTGGCAGTTCTATCGGTAGTGATGTTTTTTGGATGTTACCATCGATTTTTGTATTCGTCATCTATGATGTCTACGACAATCGATAGTTTCTTCTCTATTTTGCACCAATGTATGATTCTAACTTCACAACTTTAACCGTGGTCTGCTTACAGAACGGAGATCGCGTCAAGGTAGGCCTTCTAAAATATTTGTACCCCCAAACATTTTGCTGAATACAATGACCTATTGAAACTCAAACGATACTATCGATGGCGCTTCACTTAAATTAACGATAGTTCTCCAGCTCTTATGCGCAAAGCTTAATATTTGTAATATCTAATAGTTGTTGTTGTAGCGGATAATCAAACTCTGCAAGATCGGCTTACCCCAAAGCGCAACTATCTAAATTATTGTCAAAAATTTTCGAAGGAAGCCAGATACTTGGTTTGTTCATAACTAATCAAATTAAGTTAATAAAGACCCTATGAAATATCGAATTCGATACAAATATGATATTCGGAAATAAATATCGAATATCGATATTTCGAGATTAAATTTTATTGGTGTATATATTCAATATTTTCTGTAAAAATATCGATATTTTAATACATCGATACCTTTTGTCTAAGACAAAAAGCTCGGACGCACTACAACGTAAGTTATTTATTTTCGTCCAAATTACTCCGAATAAACCAAGCGCGTCCACACTTGACATTTCTAATTTATCTCGACAGAGATAGGAGAAATTGTGAGAAATGGTGTACATTTTTAATATATTTCAATTTATTGTGATAATACATTTTTCGATTATTATTATAAAATTTAGAGTAGCCAATGATGTGATCCTAATTTTTTATGGGCTTATAATAAAATATCTCATTTCAACTTAGTTTTTTTTTATAAGGAGAAAATATTTAGTTTCATCGTAATTTGCTCTAAATTAATAATGAGCCGTAAATTACGATAGGGTGTCCGGGCTTTTATTCAGTATACATTGTCATTTCTCTTTAATTTTTTTTTCTATAGGAAATTTACAAAAAAGTCCCGAAGCAAAAGGTGTTCGTGTTCTTATTCTATTTGCTTTTCATAATTTATTTGCATGCATTTGCTGCAATTAAAACAAAAATCAATGACCCTATGAATGTGAACTACAGTTCTTTGTTCAAAAAAATGTACAATAGTAAATACATAATATCAAGTATGCATGTGAAATTTTAACAAAAATTAGTGGCATAATGATCCCAAAAAATTTTAAAATATTTTCAATCCGAAATGCTCTGTTTGACCGCGAAATAGTACAATAGCAACAAAGTGGCAGCCATAAATGAGCGAGGCGCACCAATGAGGGGTGTTTTTTTTCGACATGTGCCTTTCAAGAAGAAATAAAACGTATAGAAGCTTTATTATAAAGATAAGGGTTTGCGTGTTTTAAAATGGCAAGAGACCGCCGCGGCTGGCTCGAATAAATTACAGCCAAGACTCTTAATTTTTGACCACTTTTTGCAACAGTTCAATATTCTCTTCCAATGCGTCAATCGTCTTGAGCTTATCTGCGTAGAAAAGCGACTTCACATAACTCCTCAAAAAAAAACGAGTCCAGCGGTGTTAAAGCGCACGATCTTGGAGGCCACTCCACAGGCCCACGTCGATTATCTCGATGTGCTCACCAAAACTTTCCTTTAATAAATTTGCTGTTTCGTTGGCTGTACGGCTCAAGATTTGCAAACGTTGTTCCGAAGTAGGTCTATTTATTATAAAATGGCAAATGAAGCTAAGAAAAAATCAAGTAACAGTTGTCAAAAAGACCAACTCCGGAAAAAGTATTGCCGTATTGAAAACCACAAGTTTAAAAAAACACCACGACTAAATGTGATGGTGCCTATGGTGTCTATGGTTTAAAGATTTCTAGATTCAGATTAATTTTTGGTTGGTTTTTAAAAGCTCATTTAATGGAAGTATCAGCAATAAACATACAGACACATTGATTCCCTTCAACTTTTCCATTCTTGAAATGTACAACTTTCTCATAGGCCATTTATACTCCGCGGCATTATTTCAAATATTGGCACTAATTTGAAATTGGTATATTGGGTTAGAGATCTAGGAGTGCATTTTGACTTTAAACTCATATTTACTGTGCATTTTAATTTCATTATTCCAAACGCCTCCTCCATGCTCGCGTTTGTTCGCCGTAATAGTTCAGATTTTTTGAGATCTATACAACGTTAAAAAATTTTATTTTACTTATTTTAGGTTTCGCTTGGAAAATGCCTCAATTATTTGGTGGTCTTTTCATTCTACGCATGTAATCAGAATGGAGCGTTTTCAGGAAGCTTTCATCAAATTTGCACCAAGCTATCTTAACTTTTCGGAGTTTATGCCCTCCTACAAATCACGTTGCTAACTTCTAAATCTGGAATTGCTTGTGGATAGGAGGAAATTTCTATCCTAATCTTTTATCTTCAATGTTCTTTCTAACGCCTTAGCCCCGAAATTTTGGCGAGTATATTTAATATGAGTATTTCTCCAATTCATATGTACATATATTACTTTTCGGCCTGATTTTTTTTATTAAACGATAATATTAATTTTTTGAGCTCAAGGCCAATATAAGGAAAATTATAGTGGAAAAAAGACAACAACAGTCAGGAGTGGGCTGATGCGATAGGATCCGCCCTTGTTAGGGCTAGGGTCGAGGAACCAATCAGGAATTGGATCTCGAGCCTGCTCCTAAATCGTGAGATATCAGCTGAGCTGGGGGGAGCAAAGGTGAATAAACAAGTAGGCAGGGGCACGCCACAGGGTGGAGTGCTCTCACCTCTTTTGTGGCTCATCACCATTAATGATATCCTAGTCGAACTTAACACAGGCGGGGTTAAGATTGTGGCGTATGCCGACGATGTGGCAATCCTGATTACGGGTCCCTTCCCTTCCGTGATGAGCGAAATCATGGAAAGAACGTTGGCAAGATTAAGTAGGTGGGCACAAGGCTGTGGCCTTAGGCTAAATCCAGATAAGACAGAGCTGTTGCTCTTCACGAGGAAGTATAAACCACCTACCTTCAGACCACCAAGCTTGAACGACCAACAACTAGGTTTATCCTCCAGTACGAAGTACTTGGGGCTGACCATCGACTGTAAGTTAAGTTGGAAAATGTGCATTGAAGAGCGAGTACGGAAGGCCTATGTTGCTTTCTATGCTTGCAAATCAATGTTTGGCAAGAAGTGGGGTCTCAAGCCGAAAATGGTGCTATGGATGTACCAAGCGGTGGTGCGACCGATGCTGAGCTATGGCTCTGTAGTCTGGTGGGAAGCTCTCCGGAAGAGCTATAACCTCACGGGTCTGCAGAAGGTTCAACGCACTGCGTGTGTTGGTGCCACGGGAGCCTGTCGCACCTGTCCCACGGCGGCTTTGGATCCCATTTTAAACCTGCTTCCAATTGACTTATATGTAATGTGTACATCTTCTCAGACAGCACTTAGGCTCAGAGAGTCTGGGTGCTGGAAGGCTACACAGCAAGGACACAGTAGTATCCTTGATCAACTACCCTCAGACATAGTTAACACCCGGACGGACTACATCCCTCGCAAACTGGAGTTTGAGCACAGGATTAAGACTGTGTTTCCAAGCAGGAATGCGTGGAGGAGGGGTGAGGTCCTTGCCGATAGCGGCATTCAAATATTCACTGACGGTTCCAAAATGGATTCTGGAGTTGGAGCCGGCTTTTACTCCGAAACCTTGGAATTATCCACGTCTATCAAACTCCCTCCGTACTGCAGTGTTTTCCAGGCGGAAGTCTGTGCGATTTGGCAAGCCTGCAAATCGCTTGAAAACAGAAGCGCAACGGGGAAGATAAATATTTTTTCCGACAGCCAGGCGGCAATAAAGGCGCTAGCGGCACCAAATATTGGCTCAAAGGTAGTCGGTGTTTGTAAGCAACAGATTGCCTCTCTAACAAATCTAGAAATTACCGTCACCTGGGTTCCCGGGCATAAGGGAATCGAAGGGAACGAAAAGGCCGATGAGCTAGCACGGTGCGGCTCGGCAGAGGATGAGGTAACAACTAGTATCGAGATAGGTATACCCCTAGCCGTAGTGAAGGGAAATATACGAAATTTCTATCTCAACAAGGCTCAACAAAGATGGAAAGATACCCTTACATGCAGGATAGCAAGAACTACCTGGCCGGACTACAATAGGAAGAGGACCAGAGGTCTTCTTTGTAGGCCCAGGGCTGTCACCCACAAACCTATCGCAGTATACACGGGACACTGGACTTTGGGCACGCATGCGGAAAAAATGGGCATTCCGCATAACCAATACTGCAGAAGCTGCAAAGATGGGGCTGAAAAGGAAACGGTCGAGCATCTCCTGTGCAAATGCCCGGCCCTGGCCCGCTTTCGGCTAACATACTTAGAAAGTCCCTTCCTTGACAACCTAGGGCAGGTATCTAGGATCGAGACCTCCAACATAGTAGATTTCATTAACAACTCTTTTTGGTTGTAATGCACATCCTTCCATTACCAAGTAGGTTTTTCGAGTTTATGGCATCAAAACGGCAGTATTTTTTGCTACTTGGGCGGCATGGGTCGCAGCCATTTTACCTACCTACCTAGGAGTGGTAGAATTTATAGCTATTTCGGAGATCACCGCATCTCCTCCTCATCAGATTTCTTTCATGACTCCACCGGCATTCGAACCCACAACCTACGACTTGCTGAGAAATTTAAGGCGTTCGAACCTATTTTACGTCCATCGAATTATGCTATAAATGCACCTACTGCACGCGCCCTCAGGGAAATAAATCAATTCAATCAAATGGTTGATATTAATCCCTTCCACATTCTGGAGTAGTTCTAAAAAACATTATCTCAAATTACCTTAATTTAAGTTGTTAAAAAGCTAAATAGTATTTTTAAGCGTAATCGGTAAGAAACATTTTGTATTAATTAACTGTAATAAATTTAAAAAAAAAAAAAACTTGGTCAATCGCAACACACAACACACACAGCTGCACATCGCTGCAAGTTCTCTATGCCACATGAGCTAAATGCCGTCGCACAAGAAATCACTGTGGCAACTGACAAACAGCATTTGCTATATGCATGTACATATGTTTTGCACGCATTCCAAATGCAGCAGAGACATTATTGCTGTACACAAATATCCGCACGCGCCGCTTGTTTTGCATATTGCCACACAATGGGTGGTAAATTGAAGCTTTCAATTGCGTTGCAACAAGCGTTGTTGTTTTTTTGTTTTCTGTTTCAGTTTCTTCTTTTTTTTTTTGTTTAGCGGCTATTTTGACAGCCACCATATTACAACAATAATTGTGGTGCACATTAATGACACGCAACATTTGCCACATGCCGTGCAATTCGAAATTGAGTTAGTGTCACGTTGGCGTTGCAACATGCTGCGTACAAATGCCAAATAAAACGCCATAGTATTTTTGTGGCAAGTTATCAGGTGTTATTGCAATGAAGCAGTTAAAGAAATGAAAAACAGTAAATAAATAAAATGAGAAATCGCTGATATTTATTTATTATATTGGTTGGTTGCAGGTGTTGCGTGTGTTATTTATTATAAGCTCAGAGTTGCATGCATTCATAACTATCTACATTCACACACACACACACACGCATACACACACACATCTTAGTTGCTTAGTAGCTAAGTAATATTGTCGGCATATGGATTATTTTCATATTTGCAATATTCGATTGCGCTTTAGGTAAACTATGTGCATAACATAATATAGGTATGTATTGTACATGTGTAAGATTTGATATGATCTTGTTGTCACCCAATAAAATATGTAACTGTTCTAGCAACTTGTTTACATGCCACACGGGTACATATGTATGTACATATGTTGCATGCGGCTAATTGCTTTTTAATTTTACGGTATACCAAATACGTACTATTTAATAGTTTTGATTATGTGACAGTATAGATAAGTGATGAACATATGTAAGGTGACCGACCCTCCGTTCTTCGTTTTAGAGGGCAGCCCTTTATTTTACCCTTCCGTGGTTTGCCATTCTAAATAAGGAGCGGGGTTTGGCCTTTATTTTTTATAATAATCATAATAATATATTATATAATAATAATAAATTGTTTACTTGATTAGTTTAAAGACGTAGAGGTCCATAAATCTTTTGGAGAATCTTTCTCTCGAACACTCCGAGGGCCGTCTCATCCGATATTGACAGCGTCCATGCCTCTCCGCCATACATAGCACGGACATGATGAGGGACATATAGAGCGTAGTTTTGGTCCGTCGAGAGAGAGCCTTACTGCGCAGTTGCCTACTCAACCCAAAGTAGCACTAGTTGGCAAGAGAGATCCTACTTTGGCTGTCATTATTGTAGGTCTTAATTCCGCTTACCAGATAAACAAAGAACTCCACTTTTTCGCGAGTGCGCTGACTGTACTTTCGCTTCTTTATCTAACTTGGAAAAGGCAGAAGTAACGGCGCGGTTGTTGCGGCCAATGAAATATAATTATAATACATATTAACAACTTTTCTAGTCGGTGTTTGGCCGAACTCTTCAAATTGAGGGGCCCACAGTTTTACGCCGACGGCAGATAATTTTTGTGAGAATTTTGTTTGAGGTAAAAATATACTCAGAGGCCTGCTATTGCCTGCAGAGTGGCGACCACTTTTCTATAATTTTGACTGTTACTTTAATTAGGAAATTACATCATTTACTTTATTTTAAAATTTTTGTTGACTTTAAATCTCTTTTCAAAAGCTATTAAAATCAATATTTTGCCTCACTAAGGAAAATTAGGTAATACAAATAGTTCCCCAAATTTGTTCAATGAAATCAAATTAAATACATTTTTGGAGGTATTGTATTTTCGACGGATTCAACTTACGTGAATCTTAATATGTTTCCGAAAAAGTTGAATAGGATAATTTGACTCAACTGCTTTAAAATATTTTTTTTATCATATATTTGAAATAAAACATAGTTTTTATTACATAATATTTAAGTTAGAAATGGTTGATCGCTTTTAAAACTAACACAAATATATTGATTTTTGGAAAATTACCTCTAGCTAAGTATTAGATAATGGGTAGGGGTGCTTGAGTTGAGCGACTACACTCAATCCCGACTCTTACGCCCACTTGCGTGCTGCAACCTATGTTTAGCATTGGGACACGGCAGAAAGATAGGGAGCTTTAATAGGGCCACACCGACATACTCGGTTTAAAGGCCCACTAAAGTCAGCAGCGCTTATTCACCAGTTGGTGCGGCTGCAAGCGGGCATCTGGCTTGAAACAATGGTAAATGTGTCCTTAAAAATAAAAAAATAAAACGTCAATGAAACACTTCAACAAGCCTTAAATGGACTCGGATCTTTATATTGTCGTAGCCAAAGAAAAAGACGTGCGTTTAAGTACACAAAGAAAGCTCGACGTCGAAAGGCCGCAATCGCAAAATACAGCTACTAAATTCGCTACTCGACTCTCACACCTGTTCACTAAGAGTACCTCCCGGCCAACTGGAATTCGCGAGCATTTGGAGCACATTTCTCTAGCACTAAGTACTGCCGCTGAAGAAGTCATTGTATTTCTGCGTGCCCGGTCGCAACGCAAGCGGTATGGGAACGCTACCGGGAGTTGCAAAAGTAATATTGACGTATTGTTCGGAAAAACAAGAGAGAGGCCGAAATACGTGAGTGCGAAGAGCTTGAGATGCTAGCCGACAGGAAAAGCTCCCGAAAATTTTACCAAACGGTGTGGGCGAATTCCTCTAAGAACAAGAACGGTGACTTGGTGACTGATGTCCAAAGCACACTCAATTTGTGGAGAATAGAAATAATACGGTAAGCCGTATTCTCTCGCTTATTTGCAGAACATGCCCGCCGACTTGACTTAATGTGGGCTCTGCCCAATTTACAAGAAGGGTTATCCTGCCAAATGCGCTAAATACCAGAAGATATGCCAACTTCACAATTCACATAATGATTTACAGAGCTTATTAGACGAAATGAAGTTAACCGTTAACGAACTGATTGGACCTTATCAGTGGTGCCATAGACCCGGTAATTCTACCATCGACCAGATTTTCGAGATACGCCAAATATCGGAACAGACCCGTGAGAAGAGGATCGACATACACCATCTATTTGTCGACTTTACATCAGCATTCCACATATGACGAGAAGTTAACTATATATCGCGATGTCTGAATTTGGTATCCCTCCAAAATAATACGGCTATGTAAACTGAGGATGGGCAACAGCATAAGGACAATGTCTGCCGTGGTTTCAAACCCATAATAATAAACTTCAAATAGATTCTAATGCTCAGATGATATAAGGCATTGTACGTATTCGCTTCTTTACTCACATTCGAATTAAGATGACTCCCTTCAAAAGTTACTTTGAAATTGCCATTCATTTTTAATTCGTTCTCAAATCTGCATTTCCATAAATTCTTGAATTAGCTGACAGTTCGATTTCTCATTATTGTTGGATTTATTTGTTTTATTGAATAAATTAAGAATTTCATCTGACCCAAGTGAAGTGTTAGTGCGGTTAGAGTTTAAATAAGGCAATTATTTTAAAAAAATGTATATGCTTTAGAAAATGGCATTTCTATAGAGTTACGAAGCATTTCAAATTAACATATCTTATTTTTTATGAATTTGGAGGTCAAAATTTAAGTCCCGATACCGAAAAAAAAAATTATTCCCTTGTTCACCACATTTATTCTACACTACACACATTCACACAAGGCTATCAAATTAAATACAACTTGTTTCTTTAGTTAAAAAGCTAATGCAGCAAAAAGTAACACTGGTGTTTTGTTGGCAAGCAAAAAAAAACCAAAAAGTACAGAAGACAAACCACAGCTATGGTATGCAAAATTGAGTAATACAATCGAATTTGTGCGCATGCGTGTAGGCGACTGAAAAATCTAGTGCAGCTGCGCAGCATATAAAAAACGTACGATCGCCTCCACTTCAACGAATCGTTATGTAAGAGAAAGAAGCCATCCATGGATGGAGTGCAAGAGTTGCACAGATTTGCAACCGATCACCTTGTTGCGCATTTCAATGCAAAAACCTCTAACGGTGCTCACAAACGCAAAATTCATCAAAACATGAAATCCACTTGTGATCTGGACTATCAACACCGTTGCTGGCACAGTGTGAGGCCAGGTACTGCCAGCAGGACATAGCGGATTTTTTATGTGGTGCAACAAATGCAACATTGCAATGAAGGCCAATACAAACAAAAAATACTGTATGTACTTATAAATAGTTGCAGTCATCTGTGTACACCGGGATTGCGTTCTTGATTATACTGGTTTACAGGTAATTAAATTTTTTCCCTCAAAAATCTAATCATCCATAATCTATGCAAATTTGTGTTTGACTCCATATAACAAACAAATACCGAGATTCTCTTTCGAGAAGCTCAGTGAAAACTTTTTACACTGATGACAATAACATTGAAATGGACCTATTCTGCCTCAGGTACAATGAAGTCCGCTTTCCAATCGGAGCTATTTGCTAAACTTAATTTAGTGGACAATTGGCAAAAGGTGACGCAAATATCTAATCAGAGTCTGTAATGACAGCCAAGCTGCTCTAAAGTCTTTGGAAATCGGGTTTACCTCGTCGAAAATTCCTAGAGACTGAGTTCAGGCTACGCTCTATTGCAAAGTCGAATAATTTTGAAAATATGCGGATATATCTAGAACTAGCTGACGAATTGTCTAACTGCGCGTATTTGTAGTATCCAATCGAACCGCAACAAGTTATGGCGGCAAGCAAAAAAAAGGGACTATTAGGTGCTTCCTGAAAATACCGGCGAAATTCCTTCTTAGATAGAGAAGGATGGAATTGCCAGACCTGGAGAAGTTGATTACAGGAGGTGGGCACCACCATGGGTATCGTCGATTACCCGATGTACACATCTTGCCTGGAGGATGAAGATAGCATCGAGCATTTCATCTGTATCCGCTCTTCCTTTGATGGAAAACATTAATTTTCTATCAGCCGACGATCTTCTCAGATTCATTATGTGCAGAGTCTGAAAGATTTGTGAAGGAGAAATGAAGTCTGGGTAATCCTTATAAGAATTTTTGCTTTATTTTCCAGCCGACCAGTGCAATTAGTTTGACTTTCAAAAGTGAAAAAATTTTAAATCTCAAGTCCAGACATTGGACTACTTGAACTATCAAATATTGGGGAGCTCACATAGACTCTCTGTGGTCTGCAGTCCATTCAAAAACAGAACGGCTACTTCCCATTTATAATCTAAAAAGCGTCGTGTGCTTTTAATGAAACTACGAAGATGGGTAATCGTCCTCAAGATATGTCCGCAGTAGAGTAAATAAAATGCGATCTCAAATAATTAATTTTTAGTCTCGCAAAGGAAGGACACTTGGACAAAAAGTGCTTAGATGATTCCTCCTCCTCATCCTCTAATCAGTTGCCGCAGTAAAGGTCAGTGCTGATAATGAGAAGCACCACATGGATTCTCATTGCCATTCCAGTGGCCTATAAGCACCCATGTAATTGCTGTGGCGTGGACAGCCGTGACCTCCTCCGGGCAAATCGACCTCACGTCTCTACACGTTCTAGGCAGAGGACCCTCGAAATCCTCCTTGTTATGTTTCTGTGTCCCGGTTTGCAGATAATTTTGACGCAGATATATTCCGAACCTCCTGAAAGATAAGTCAGGCAATCATTTCTACTTTCGATCTTGCCATTATTGAAGCAACAGCTTTAATTGCTGCTTGGCTATCAGAGTAGATATTTACTTCCCTTACAGAGGTCGCACTAGTAAGCAGCAAATCGGTCGCTTTCTTGATGGCGGCTACCTCAGTCTAAAATACGCTGCAGTAATCTGAAAGCACAAATTCTTGTTTCTTATAGAGTTCTAGGCAGTGCATTCCATAAACTATTTATTTCTCGAGTTCTCGGCTTTGGCCCGCCATAGAAATTTTTCATAGAAATTTTCTAATAAGCTCAAAATGTCGTATGCCTTGAAGAGCTCAGAGCTTTATTTTGTTAGTGGCACTTTGATTTTAGTTCTATTGTGAAATGCTTGAACATTTAAATTTAGAACAACCATGGTTTAATGAATTCCGAATGTCAATACCATGCGGAATACTCGCACATACGATGTCGTAAATTAAACATTTATATTTGGCCATAGACGACGTCCTCACCAATACAAGTAGTCGGAGGGATGGCGATTACAATTTGAATGTTCATTGACACTTTACGCACACAAAATGAGCTCTACTTCCTCCTATTGCGTGCAAGTACATTGCGAAAAGGACTGCGGCCAGACGGCTTGACTGACTGCCAACAGAAAAAAAAACTCGTTTAAAAAACTCTGCTAGTTAGCTTATGAAGACTCATCCTAGTTAAAATTTTGGTTAAAAAACATTTTGCATTTGAGAGTAGGCGACAGCTTGCGTTGCTCAAAAATATTATAGAAGTAGTAGAGAAGTATGTAAAATACAATAAAGCGAATATACGATTGCGAGATAAAACTGAAACTGAAACTTACCCAAACTCTCCAGGGGCTGGTAACAAGCAGAGAGCCAACCAAGCAAATCAGGCAGGCTGGATTTTATGTGCTCTGAGGCACACACCTGTCTGGGCTGATTTTTAGTGTACGGGTTTCTTTTTGTTTTTTTTGTTTTTTTTTTTTTTGAGTAGTCGCTTGTGTGTCTGCAGATTTTTTGGACTAAACCAAAGCCTAGTGGCAAAAAATAACTGCCCGCTTCTCTGCCATACAATGAGGAAATTGTATTTTCTACAGAATATTGTTTCGAATAATTCATACTCAACTCCACTCACATGCCTAAATACATAATACGTTAGGACGGCCGAGTACATAGCCCTTTTTGTATGTGCGTCAGTTTGTGCACTTAGTTATTGGCATGGCTCAGCGTTTCTCTATCTGCTTGTTTGCCTGCCTAACTTGCTATCAGAGTTCTATTGCGCCTTACCCAGCCTTGATCGTCTCGCGGAGAGAGAGAGTTCTGTTGCGTCCAATGTACCGCTCGCTGAAGCGTGATGTCGTCCGATACATATTTACGAAATAAACTGAATGTTTAAATACAGAAAATTCATTTGTGTGTTATAAGCCACATGTGACGCATTTGCACCAGTGCTTCATTTTCACAAATTGAAACGATATCAACTGTTTTTTGCTCTACTATTTGGATTTAAATTTTTTGTATAAACTTATTAAATTATGAACATTAGGGTGCACCACTTGCCATACAAACTAAACTGTACTGTTTTTCTATCAGACTCAAAAAATTTATTACATTTTAAGACATCAATCGGAATATTTCGGAAAAAGATTTACGTGAGCTGGATCGATTTGGAATTACCTCCAAAAATGGAGTTGTTTTTAAATAAAAAAATATATTCTTTTTATTTCCCAAAAAACCACCTCATAGTATAAAACAATTTAAGCTTCGTTAAAAGGTTTTCATAAAAATACTTTAAAATTTCTTCAACTGAATCATAAGGAGATTTTTGATGGTTTTTTTTTACCTTTTGGAGGATTGTTTTTAGAAAAAGCTTGACCGATTTAAACTTATAAGCTATCATTGGAAAGCTACTTTCCCTATTCACCCTGTTGGGGAAACAGTAGATGAAATGAAACAGTAATTTCTACGCTTTTCTGCGTTAATTTTCGAAATTTTTTTTTTGCTGACGGTATTTCACATTTTCTTCAATCAATAAATGAATTACTGGTGCCTCGGCGATCTTGACCGATTCTGGTAAAGCACGCCAGTCGTTCCTTTGCCTTGCTAAGTGGCGCCAACTGGAGACACCAATTGAAACCAAGTTCTTCTCCATCTGGCCTTTCCGGCGTAGAGAAGGCTTTCCTTTTCCCCTGCTACCACCAGCGGGCACCGCACCGAATACTTTCAGGGCTGGAACTTTCTCTTCTATACGTATAACATGTCCTAGCGGTAATGCTCATACAACTCATCGTTGCATCGTCTGCGGTAT
Organism: Anomoia purmunda; assembly: GCA_951828415.1. Lineage (NCBI taxonomy): Eukaryota > Metazoa > Arthropoda > Insecta > Diptera > Tephritidae > Anomoia > Anomoia purmunda. The sequence goes on from OX639995.1 coordinate 44,515,507, forward strand.
TCGCGTAAAGGTCCATAAATCTTTCGGAAAATCTTTCTCTTGAACACTCCAAGGACCGTCTTATCCGATGCAGAGAGTGCCCATTATTCTGTGCTATACAATAGCATGGCATGATGAGGGAGTTTGTGTAGTCTTTATTCGTCCAGAGCGATCTTTTCTATTCATTTGGCTACTCAGCCCAAAGTAGCACTTGGTGACAAGAGAGATTCTTCGTTGAATTTCGAGACTGACATTGCTGTTGGTGTTAATGCAGGTTCCAAGATAAACAAAGTCCTGTACTTTATCAAAATTATAACTGTCAACAGTGACGTTGGAATCAAGACGCGAATGTGCTGACTGTTTATTTGATATGACAGGAGGTACTTCGTTTTGCCCTCGTTCACCTCAGTAGTTGCACACAATGGTGTCAGATCGGTTTAATTCTGCAGCTTGAATTATCTTTTCCAGCATAAAGAAGTCACACGATGGAAAGATAGCCTGTCGGAAACCTCATTTGGTGGCAAACGGCTCGGAGAGGTCCTTCCAAATTTTGACTGAGCTGGTGGTGGTGCTCAGCGTCATTTTGCATAGCCATATTAGTATTACAGGGATACTACTAATTTAGGCACCACCGTGGTATTTAAGTAACTATCAAAAGCTGCTTTGAAGTCGACAAAGATATGGTGTGTGTATTTTCTAGTATTTGGCATATCGTGAAAATCTGGTCGATGGTAGATTAGCCATCTCTAAAGCCACACTGATAAGATTCAATCAGTTCGTTGACGCTTGTCCTCAGTCGTTCGCACAATATGCTCGATAGCACCTCGTGTGAAATATTAAGGAGGCTGATCCCGCGGTAGTTGGCGCATATTGCATGATCTGCCTTCTTGTGAATTGGGCAAATTCCAATCGGCAGGCATGCATTCGTAAGCAAATGAGCTAGTACCTGCGACTTACCATGCTTGAATAGCTCAGCTGGTAATCCATCAGCTCCAGTGGCTTTGTTTTTCCGTTACCGCGTTATTGCTATTCGAACTTCATCGATTTCAAGTGACGAAATGTGAATTCTCAATCGTGCGAGTGGTTCTTTTGGGTTCGCTGGAATTCCAGAACTTCCTCAGCGGCGGTACGTAGAGAACGAGAAATGTGCCTCCAATTTTCGCAAATTCTTGTTTACTGAGAACTGATCTTAGTGAGCAGCTATTAGAGTGCAGCTATCTGTGGCGATTGCAGCTTTCCGATGTCGAGGTTTCTGTGAGTATTTGAAAGTACGTTGCTCGCTGCTCAGAGGCGTATGAGCATCTTGGCTGCGATATTCGGTCCTCGGGGTGTACATACGTATGTCTAATACACTGGAAGCATGTCCTCCGTCTATCGAAATATGATCGATTTGATCTCACGTTTTTCAATCTGGAGACTGCCATGTGACTTGGTGAATCTTCCTATGCTTAAAGTTGGTGCTACATACCACCATGATTCGGGTTCCGACAAAGTCAATCAGTCTCAGGCCGTTGACGGAGGTTTAATCGTGGATACCAAATTTTCTACAGTGAGACCAAAGATCTCCTCTTTACCCAACAACCAGGCAGTGAAGTCGCCAAGCACGATTTTGATATCGGGGAGACGGGGACAGCGCTCGTCAGTGCATTCAAGCTGCCTCGTAGAAGTGATCTTTGATCACTTCCTCCTTCCATTCCGCCAGGTCGTGGGCACAAATCAGCTAGATATCAAAGAATTTTACTTTGATGCGAGTCGTGGCGAGACGCTTGTACACCGGAGTGGCCATTTCTATAAATAAGTGATAAATATTGTATGCACGTTTCGCGGCTGCCTAAGAAATCCACTCTAATTTTACGTACTTGGTGCAAAATAGGACCATCAAACCGGCTTATTTGAACTAATTTCCACGGTTAACTGTAACATCCAAAATGTTCACAATGAAAAGAAACCTGTCTTTTTAAACTGCCCTCCTTAGAATGCCCCGAAAAGTGACCCTAGTGTATAACTAAGTTTAGTTTCGCAAAGTATCAAACTAAGATATTGCAGACACTCCATAAAACAGTGCTAAGTCAAAATATCCCATTCATGGGAAATCTATAAAATTAAGTTGTAATCTTATTTTTGTATCAATATTCTTGCACAAAAAACCTCCATTTTAGTTAAACTTTAAGGCTGTATTAAAATTGAAAAGGTTACTTATGCTACGCAAAAACAGCTGCAGTAATTCTCGTTTCGGGTGAGGTAAATAGGAAGCGCTGTCGAACAGATTGAGGCACTTCGTACCACAATTACAATTTCTTTTATCTATAAATTCCAATATTTCGTGTATAATTTTTTCAACATTTCTTCTACACCTGTGCTGCTAGCTCTATGCGCCGTCGTTGTCGCTCATTCTGCTCGGTTGCGCGCTGACAATATTTTTTTTTGGGTTTTTTTTTGTGGTCGCCCATTGGTCTCTGATGTATCGTCAATATTTTTCCTTTACCAAAAATGAATTTTTACCTTTATCAAAATTAAATTCCTTTGCTCATCGACGGCGCACCCACATTGCCCCAAACCACATCCTACCGCCGCCGCTAGCTACTTCCTTTGCTAACTCCACTCTTTGAATTTATTTTTTTTGCTATGCATGTACTTTATTTCAAAATGCTGTGCTATAGTTGTTGTTGTTGTTATTGTCGTTTTAGGTTATAGGTTTTCTGTCTGCTGCTGGCATTGACTGACTGGCAGCTTTTCAGTTTCCGTTATCGCGTGGCACTCTCTCTCTCTCACACCGATACTGCAACTAACTACACATCAGTGGAATATCAATAACGGATGCTGCTTTTTACAAGCATTTCCCGCCACCGCAATGGAAGCGACCCCCCATCCCCCGCAACCCTCCGCATTTTAACTCCATAGCTTCTAGTCAGCTTTTGGCTGACCATTTTCAATAGTGAAATTTCATTTTACCACAACTCCTGTCGATACCTTAGATTTGGTGCCCTTTTGATGTTGTGTGTGTGTGTATTTTTTTTTTCGTTTTTTTTTTGTTATGTCTGCCTTTTATTACCAAATAATGTTGCATTGTTTTTGTTATTTTTTACAGTCATTCAAGCATTTGCTGGCCATCATTTTAACAACAATTGCTATTTACTCAAAACCTTAGTGGGTGTCGTTCGCTCCTCGTCAACTCACGGTCCGTGCAAACGGCATTAGAGTCACGTTTTTTATTCATATCCAGTTAGAATGAAAATAATGGCAATGAAATTGTACAGCAATGAGTGGCACAAGCGCTGAGGTTAACAAAATAATCGATATTTTAAATTTTCAAATTTTCGGGTACCTCACTCGACAACCTCAACACTTTTTGTGACAAGAACACCAACACACACACCTGCACACACCCGCAATGTTTATAGTGAAGACGTGTTTATAAGTGCTCTGAAAAAAAGTGATAAAAAGCTAGGAAAATAGACCTTTGCAGTAATAAAAAGTGTGAAAGTGCATGTGCAAGCGGTACAGCAGCAATCGCGATCGCTACTAACAGGTATAGCATACACCTGATGGACTAAAAGTAAGTTTTTATAAACAATAGACTTAAGCCCCTGTGAAAATATCCGCGGATAACAACGAGAAAAGGCGCGAAGTTGTGCTGAGAAGGAGAGCAGTTGTCTATAATCAGCTGATTGTCTGATCAGCTCAGCCAGCAACCAACCTTCACTACACAAACAACAGCAGGCTTAAAATTATCATAGAGAGCAGAGAACGGAGAAAGAGTAGGTGAATGACAACCGCTACACGCAACTACTCAGACTAGCTGACAATATGTCTGATAAATCTCCGAGTAGATGCGCTGAAGCAAAAGATGCGTTGAACCCATTTGGGAAAAGTGCGAGAACCGCACGTGCGAAATGAATCGCTCTCACTAGGACAAGAGCGCAGCATAGATAAGCAGCGACACGAGCTTACGACTCCAAGCAGCGAAGAGAGCAGCACGTTACGTGCGAGAGAATGTGAAAATGCTCCAGCGGCACAGAGAAAATCAGATGGTGAGCCCCTATACTTGTTGGGAGAAAAGATAAGAGAGCTTATCAGCATGATGGAGATACAGAGGCACATTAATATGCCTATGAGAGATTTGGTGAGCGCCATAAGCAAGCAGCACCAGAGAGCACTGGCTATGCAGAGTATAGCAAAGCCGCCTATCGAGTACACTACCAAGTACACGCAAACTGTGCCAGCTAACAGCGATATCAGCAAGCCAAAGAGAGCCCGTGCAGCCCGTGATAACATGCGGGATGCATCCAATTCGCCGCAGCAGAAATCAAAGCGCACTCGTTTGGCCTCACCAAAAGGGCCAATAAGTGCGAAAGATAAACTGCAACAACGAGGCCACAGCCAATCAAAAGGTGAGAGGGAGGCTACTATAAGCAAACAAGGCGCGGAGGCTGCCGGTTCGAGCGTGCCTATAGGTGCTGTCGCCACCCAATCGCGTGAAAGCTGGACGAAAGTCGTCAATCGGAAGGGCAAAATCAAGCCAACGAAACCAGATGCGCTGGTTCTAAAAAGAGTTGGTGAGCTTTCATATGCGGACATTTTAAAAAAGATGAAAGCGCAACCCGAGCTAAAGGAACTCAGCGAAAATATAAAGAGCATTAGAAAAACTGCTAAGGACGAGCTCTTGTTTGAGCTGAAGCAGACGAGTGATCCTGCCACTGAAAAACTCAAGGCAGCTGTAGAAACTGTTCTCGGCGAAAATGCGTCAGTTCGTTCCTTAACTCAAGAAGCTATAATTGAGATAAAAGACATGGACGAGGTCACTACCAGAGAGGAAATCATAGATGCTATACGGATTAGCATTCCCGATTGTAAAGTGTCGCTAGCAGCAATTCGCTCAATACGCGCTGCATATGGAGGCACACAGACCTGTATAATTAGCCTGCCGCCAGCGTCTGCACAAAGGCTGATAAACATGTCCAAAATCCGCATTGGATGGGTTAGTTGCCGGATAAGGGAGAAAATAGCCATAACACGGTGCTACAAATGCCACGATTTCGGCCACCTGGCTAGGAGGTGTCCGAACGAAGAAGATCGCACAGCGCATTGCTTCAGATGTGGCGGGCAAGACCATAAGGCAAAAGGCTGCACAAATGCGCCGAGGTGCGAGGTATGTGCAAAGAATGGCGAGCGCGATCCCAACCATATACCAGGCGGGCGAATGTGTCCAGCATTCCAGAGGGCAAAAGCGAAATACGCGACCAAACCTGGATATCGAAAATGAAGCTACTGCAACTCAACCTCAACCACTGCGAAGCAGCACAAAGCCTGCTTAACCAAACGGTTTACGAGCTGGGTGTAGATGTAGCAATACTAAGTGAGCAGTATAAAAATAGGCCAGAAGCGTCATGGGTAAGCGATGCAACAGAAAAATGCGCCATATGGAGCTGCGGAAGAGATCCAATCCATTTGGGGAAAGCCGTATCTGCAAATGGCTTCGTGTGTATTGAAATAAACAGCGTGTACATCTACAGCTGCTATATTCCACCCAGTGCTGACTTGCCTAGGTTTACTGGCATTGTCGACAACCTAATTAGGGATGCTAAACAAAGAGGTGCGGCAATCATAGCGGGCGATTTCAATGCGTGGGCATTAGAGTGGGGATGCAAAAGAACAAACCCCAAGGGAAGGGAACTTCTTAATGCACTCGCAGCGCTGGATCTGGTATTACTAAATAGCGGAAGCCAAAATACCTACAGCAAAAACGGTGCTGGCTCCGTCATTGACCTCTCCTTCATATCCAGGGGACTAAGTAGAGCAACAAGTTGGTACATAAGCGATTGCTATACACATAGCGACCACCGAGCGATAGTTATCAGTATTGACAAAATACGAGGAGGCGGCCCAAACTCTACAAGACCAAATGGCTGGAATATAAAATCTTTCGACGAGAAACTCTTCGAAGTAGCCTTTGAGGACATCGAAGTATCGCTCACGGTGGAAACTGCTGCCCCTAAGCTTAGGACAGCAATAGTCAAGGCATGTGACATGGCCATGGCTCGGCAAGGAGGGCGCAAAGCCCGTAAGCCAGCGTACTGGTGGAATAGCGTGATCGCGGAGCTGCGAGTGCAATGCAATGGGGCCAGAAGACTGTGCCAGCGATCACGAAACGCAGAAAATGCCACGGAGCTTAGACTGAGGTACAAAGAAAAGCGGAGATTATTTAAAAATGCCATTCGTGACAGTAAACGCAGCATGTTTAAGGAACTATGCGAGGATGCTAACAACAACCCTTGGGGCTCGGCCTATAGAATAGTTCGTAAAAAGCTAAAGAAAACGGTGCAGCCAACATGCCCAATTCTTTTAGCACAAACCGTAAAAGATCTTTTCCCTGCAAATCCCGACTTCGGTAGGAGCCTGATTAATGAAAACCTTGGCAACATACCAACGGTTACAGTGGACGAAGTACTACAAGCCAGCTGTAAACTATTGCCTCAAAAGGCGCCAGGACCAGATGGCATACCAAATATTGCGCTGAAGAAAGCGGTGTCACAAAACCCGGGTATCTTTGCAAGCGTATTTAACGTTTACCTGCAGGAGGGTGTCTTCCCAAGAAGCTGGAAGCTACAAAAGTTGGTACTCATACCAAAAAGTACAGGTGCTGGTCTTCCCACTGGATATCGACCGCTATGTATGTTGGACTCCACCGGAAAGCTGTTCGAGCAAATTATCAAAAACCGGCTGGAGGCGCATGTAGATGAGCTCCTATCAGAAAATCAGTTCGGGTTCAGGAAAAAACGGTCAACCATCGATGCGCTAGAAGCCGTAAAGGAATTGGCCGAAAAGTCCATCAGTGGCAAGCGATGGCTAGGGGGCACTAAAGAGTACTGCCTAATGGTCACGTTAGATGTAAAAAATGCGTTCAACAGTGCCAGCTGGAAGGAAATACTTCACGCTCTCCGCACTCTGCATGTCCCTGGATATCTTGAACGCATCATTTCCAGCTATCTGTCAGATAGGGTATTGCGGTATGATAGCGACTTCGGAGCCAGCGACTATGAAGTCACAGCCGGTGTACCACAAGGATCCGTACTAGGACCACTATTGTGGAACGTCATGTACGATGGCATTTTACGGCTTAAAGTACACGAGAAGGCTACCTTCATTGGCTTTGCGGACGACGTTTCAATCGTTGCGACCTCAAAAACGCTCAAGGAGGTGGCAAACATTGCGGAAAAGGCGGTAGCAGCAGCACAAGAATGGCTCAGCGCAAGAAACTTAAGCTTAGCAGCCCATAAGACGGAAGCCGTACTTATCAGCAGTCGCAAGAAAGTAGAAAAGGTGGTGCTTAAAGTTGGCGATATCGCCATAGAATCCAAACCGCATGTGAAGTACCTAGGGGTATTGGTGGATCACCGACTTAACTTCCGGGACCACTTGGAGTACGCTAGCAAAAAAGCTGCGATTGCAACGGTTGCCCTGTCCAGAATAATGGCAAACATCGGCGGACCAAGGCAGCAGGCCAGACAACTTCTTGCTGGGGTAGTGAAGTCTATCCTCCTTTACGGCGCGGCAGTCTGGCATGACGCATTTAAATATATCTCATACACACGAAGTGCAAACTCCACATACCGCTTGTGTGCTCTCAGAGTGTGTTCTGCGTTCAGAACGGTATCGGAAGACGCGGCGCTCATCATAGCTGGACTCTTCCCATTGAACCTGGAAGTCCAGCAGATATGCGAAGCGCGAAACACTACGCGCAACCATCGTCAAAGCAATCCCAATTTGCAACGAAAAACGCTTGAGCATCGCAGCATAGCCCAGTGGCAGGCACGTTGGGACACGACAACAAAAGGACGGTGGACGTACCGGCTTATTCCCAAAGTTGAAATATGGCTCCGGAGAAAGCATGGAGAAGTGGACTTCTACCTGACGCAAATACTTAGTGGGCACGGTTGCTTTAAAGCTTATCTACACCGTTTTGGGCATGAGGATTCCCCATATTGTGAGCATTGCGAATCTAAAGTAATCGAAGATGCGGAACATGTGTTCTTCGTATGCCACCGCTTCAGAAATTTAAAGAAGAGAGTGGAAGCAAGACACAGCTGTGTCATTACGCCAGAAAGCCTAGTGGCACTGATGCTGAAGAGCACCGAGGCGTGGAACGATGTGCAGCGTATGGCTGCCGAAGTGATGCAACAGCTAAGAAATAGCGAACAGGCAAGGCGCAGACTTCAGAGGCAGGCTAGACTTTAAGCATCCTGCTCGGTAAGTAATTCAGAGGGTGGGCTAGAAAATACCAACAGTGGGTGGTGCCAAGCGGGTGCAGCTTTTGACGAACTGTACCAGGACAGAAACAGACGATAGAGCTTAGTGCTCAAAACCGCCTCCCGACGAAATACCTGACGGTAGTACCGGGGGGATATATATACGGTACAGGACACACAAGGAGTTTTAGTTTGGGTTAAAGTCCTACTCTACGGGGATCAGGCTTTCGATGCGTTCTCCTTGTATACAAAAAAAAAAAAAAAAAAACCCGCAATGCTGTATGAGCTTACTTTGCATATTTTTAAGTCATAAAAAGCAGCACATTGCAAAATATGTGTACACATAAAACTCAAATTTATTTCGCAAAATAATTTCAACTCTTCGGCAACTAAAAAGGGGGGAGGGGGGGCTGTGGCAAGTCAGCAAACACCTCTAGGTGCTTAAAATTTTTAGTTGCAAACAGTATACCTTTCGACTTTTCTATAGCTATAAATATTCAAACATAAATGTGTAACGGTACATCGTAGATCTATCCACATCTCGCATTACTTGCCACTTCATTCCCCAATAGCTGCAGTTCGCCTCTTCCTCTCGCATTTATTCCAATTGCAAGTTTCATTTGCACCCCCGCTCCTGTTTATCTCCCCGATTGGCAATTCATCTCTCTGCCTATTTTTTCTTTTGCCAACGAAGGCGGACTTTGGTTGGTCAATGTGCCGCATTCTAACGGTTTTGTGTGCGTTTATTACAAAGTCAATGCGTTCGATGGATGCAGTTCTCGCCCATTTTTAACGTATAGGTTAGTTGTTGTTGCTTTGTAGTTGCCTCGCTGCCTCGCTGTATTTCCGTTGCTGCCACTCATTGGTGCCATTTTAATGGACTTGTTTTTTTGTTTTTTGTTTTTTTTTTTTGCATACGAGCTCAAATGTTGGGGCACATTGGCTTATTGCAAATGTGTGTGATGCAAGGGTGCATTTCGAATATTTTTTTGCATTCGCAGGCTTGTTACAAATGTTGGGATTAGTATTCGGTATTCGTAATCGGTTTGGGTTTATATTTGAAGTATTTGAAATACGTGGAAGATAGCGTTACGCCGAAGCCAGTTAATCTATAAATTAAATTCAAAAAGTAATGAATGAAGCTCGTGCCGAAACCGCAAATAGTCGTTATTTTAATTTTTGAATAAGCTTGAATACATCGATCTAATCCTTAAGTCATATACAAATCTAACCTTGTTTTTATTTAGAAGATTTTTTTTAACCACTGCATCGTTGCACTAATCGTTAGCTTTTAATTTTTATTTTTTTCTTCGATTTAAAATTTTCTGATAATTTTTAATATTTATTTTTTAATAAAAAACAATCGTTATCCTTGGATCTAATTTTCCGACCATATTTGATCGATATTCTGTTTTTCGATTTTTACTTTTCTGTTCAAAAGTCATCGCTGTTCCTACATTTAAAACTTTTCGATCATAATAAATGCAAACAAATTTGTTGGCGATAAAAATATTATGTTTTATGATCGAAAAAAAGACCACCAAATATCGATAAAACATGATGATTTTAATTTAAATCCATTTTTTTTTTGAAAAATCAAAAAAATTGCGATCAGAAATTATCGAAACAACAAGAAGAACGATAATTTTTGATCGGACAAATAAAAATTCCAAAAAAAAAGAGATCAAACTTGATCGAAAAAATAAAAATCCAAGTATAACGATTATTTTTTTCATAAAAATCAAAAAAATATCCATCAAATATGATCGAAAAATAAAAATCCAGGAATAACGATAAAAAATAAAAATCAAAACATAACGATTAATTCACGATTTTCTTTTTAATTATAAATGTAACTGTTACGGCGCCTGGCCAAAACAAATCCAGAAAATATAATTTAAAAGTAATAACGAATTACGAAAATTAGGAACGTTTAGATTCGGTCGATTTAACTATCCCCTTGGCCGGAGTATTAAATAGTGTAGGGCAATATCGATGCCAAAAGAACTGAAAAATCGATTCTTAAAAGGATCTACTGCTCCCGAATCTTAAAAGTATCGATTTTTGGTATTCAAAAGTACTCAGTACCCAAGTTAACTCAAAAGTACTTAGTGCTATTCATTCCAGATATATTTACACTTGATCCAGTTTATGTGCTCCAGTTATGTGCTCAGTACCAAATATAGTATAGTCGATTTTCATAATGGAACAATTGGCTAAGAAAGAAATGTATGTATCTACATATGTACATGATTTTAAAAAGAATTAAGCTACAAGCAGATTATTTCTCCAAATGTCCCCAAATGCAGGATGAATCGCACGTTGGACGGCACAAGGAAAACTGCAATCGGAAAATATTGTCATCATTTTCCCCTCTTGCGTTTCACTGCTGTTATTGGAAATAGTTGCACAACTAGATGACCATCAAGATAAATGGGTTCGCACTTTTGACTCTCTACGTACTGCAAGAAGCAAGCACCAAAAAAAGAGACGCTATCTGGAAAGCCATGCTACGACTGGTCGCAGTATGACATTTTTGAAATATCACCGGTTTTTGAGAAAGGAAAGGAACCATTTTATTCGAAGAAATAAAATAAATGAAAAAACTCGGCAGGGCAAAGAGCTTGGAGAAAGTGCTCGAAACTTTGAGCCAACGTGTTGGCAACTTATTAAATGTTTCAAGATTATGTGAAATCTTAAATGAATGGTTGGCCACTTTGTTGATTCTATCGGCTTTCTCATGCTATTTATCGACACTAGTTTATTTCATTTGACGGCCGCCGGAGCCCAGTTTGTAGTGTGTGCGCGCTTCATTTAGTGGGTCCCGGGTTCAAATCATGGCCAGGGCAAGTAACATACAAAAAAAATATATATAGAAAAGGTTTTTCTAAATGCGATCACCCCGCGGAAGGCAATGACAAACCTCCGAGTTATTTCTGCCATGAAAAAACTTCTCACAAAAAAACATTCGCCATTCGGAGTCGGCGTAAAACTGTAGGTCACTCAATTTCTGTTACAACAACCAGACGCACACCACAAATTGTAGGATAGGTTCGGCCAAAATCGCTTAAGCGGCTATAGCGCTAATTAAGTAAGTAAAAGTTTATTTCATGGTTTTATTTGTTGAAAATAAAAATAAGATAACACGCACAAGTGCAAAGTAACAAAATACATGCGCTCAATGAAATTGAGTATCGAGAAGCTCGCGAGAACTTGCTTCTCGAGCAGTAGCGAAAAATCGAAGGCTCTAAAATTTATTGATTTGGCTGCTTGTGTCACCGTATATTTTTTGTGGTAGGATAAGGAGTGCAAAATTAATACAAGGAATTCCATTATCCTATGGAATATAATATTGAGAGGCTTAGAAATACCAGAAGCTCGCGAGAAAGCGATCCTTGCGAGAAATTGTTTCGGGAACATTCTTAAGAAATCAAACGCTCTAATAGAAACTCATCTCCCTGGCAACACGAAATCACATTCAACTCCTCTGGATTCCGAGCCACAAAGGCATCGAAGGAACTGAAGAAGCTCATAGATTAGCTAGAGACGCGGCGGCAAAAAATCCTAGAATACCCGAGATCTTCCAACCAATTGGACAACACTCTATTAAAGAGAAGAATAACGCTAAAGCAAAGATACTGACACAATCGGGTAGGATAACGTTAAGTGAAGTGTCTATTGGGAGGATACAATCGTAAACGCTTTAAACTGTTTGTTAACCTCTCAGAGAAATTTTCGGCTAATGGCAGGCTTTCTCATGGGTTACTGCGTACTGCGAAGTCAACAGGAACAGCTTGGAATAACGGCAAATGAATCGGACCCGGACATCTCGATTCACAAGCCTTTCGACTGGGATGCCAGCTCGAGAAGACGAGGTAAATACATAGATTATATTTTCTAAGATCGTTGGAGTTAGATGGAGGTACTGGTGCAAACCTCTATTGCCATATATCTCTATCTATCAGCACTGCTGTTAAAAGTTTCAGAATTTTTAACTGTTTTTCATTGATTCGGGTAATCGGTATTAAAACCCATTAGCGTTTGCTGTCAGTGCAACACAACAACACTAAATCCGATGCGATGCGCATAAAACACACACACAATTAAAAGCATACGCACACCCACATCCATATGAGGTATGTACGTAAATAGTACAAATGAATGTATTTAGTAATTGTGTATCGTAGTTGGTTAGCGCGATACTCGATGCGATGCGATGCTCGTTAGCCTGGCCACCAGGATGTTAACGATGTGGGCGCGCACAGCCTACCAAAGGCGCAGCCTGCATGCCGATGTCAAAGATGTGTGCGACCGACCGAAGAGTGGGATGATGTTGCTGCAACTCTCGGCAGCTGAACTGCCCGTTTGGGGGAGGTGTATTTTAAGCGCATCAAACTTTTTACTCGCAATACATTTTATATGTACATATGTATGTGTGCATGTATGTGTAAGTACCAATGCATGCATGTGTTGTGTATTGCATAATAATTTTTTTTTGCATTTATTTTTGGTATTTTTTTTTTTGTTGCTTTTGCTTTGCGACACTGACCAAATGCTACACCTTGCGCACAATGCGGCCTTTTCATTTCCGCTACTCAAACTGCCCCCAAAATGACTGCCGATACTCCGCCATTCGTTCCAATCGAGCGGTGGTGCCTGTGGTCCTTTCGTTTGTTTCAACCGTAAGCCACTGCACTGTTTGCTAAGTCTGTGTGTGTGTGTGTGCATATGTGTAGATATGTATGTATGCGTCGAGTGGTCATGCATCCAATTCGTCGCTGCTTATGTTCGTTTAATATGCAAAACATTGGCGTTTTTTTTGTTCTTATTGCTATTTGCCAAACGCTCATCGATAAAAGCCGCACTAACCAATGGCAGCGATGGGTGCAAGTGCACACGACGGTACATTGATATGGAGGAGTAGGGTCCTTCGTCAGGATATACACAACAAGGATATGCAAACTGCAGTGCTCCCAATGCTATGCTGCTTTCTTCTTCTTCTCCCGCCACCGCCGCCGCCAATCGCTTTTTCCTTTTTCATCAATCACATGCATAGGAGCACATATGTACATATGTAGGTGTGTGTGGGGGCGTTTTTTCCATGCATTGGTTTGTGTGCGTATGCTGCGGTGTTGCACGTTAATTACTGTAGCCCACACAAAAGGATATGCGCGCTGGCGTTCGTCCTTTTTGCGCTTCCGTTTTATTTTTTTTTACATGATTTTTTTTTTTGTTATCCCTCCAATTGTCGTTACTGCTGGGGCTGCTGCTGTTGCAACAACAGCTACATGCATGCATATATCCAATAGCCGATAACAAGAACAACAGCAACAACCACATCTACAACTGCAACAACCTTTCATCAATGGCATTAATTGTGAAAAATATGGAGGAGGGCGCATTTTGTGCCCGCTTTGCTTTTAGTTTTTTCGAGTTCTTTTCGCCCCCCACTCCGTCCGTCCTGTTAGTCGCTGTGGCAACTGACCAGCAATTCTACTCTCGTCCTCCTTATGTGCGCCCCCTAAATATTCGATACAAACGAATGTTCATCAATTCTAAAATCTCTATCAGTTTGCAGAAAATGAAAAAAAAAATAACGAAATAAAAAATAGTCGCAGGCCTGGAGTTGTTTGGAATAAGGAGGAAAAACTGAGGTAACGTAGTATGTGGCAGAAACGAAAAAAAACGGTAAAAAATGCATGCGGGTGTGTGTGTGGTTCGGACACAGCAACGTGTAGCGAAAGAGCTTGGAGCAAATAACTTCATTTCATTCTCCACACTCGTTGCTAAATATTTCGGCTTATGCCTCCCTACCCCCCCTAACATGCAATATATCCCCATATATGAGAATCTATGTACATACATAGATTTTATGTAATTTTGTTGTTGTTTGTATCGATGATCAATAGCTGAAAAAATCGTTGCAGCAACTAACAACAAACACACATACAATAATAGAGCAATAATAGCTGCTAAAAACAAAACCCGAGCGTGGGCGAAAAATGTCCACCTGAGTTGGTCAAGTGTACATTTGTAAATACATTAGACCGCCTCAAATTTGTAGAAAAAAAAAAATGCAATGTATTGTTTAAGAAGATTTTAAAAACTCAGCCATATCATGATCCTCGTCTCATTCGCAGAGTTTTAAATATTAAATAAATATTTCCTTTTACCATCAAAATTTTGGTTTGGGTTAACCCATTCTCAACCCAAAACTTTGTAGTATTGTGTTAAATTAAATACAAGCTGTTTTTTATTTACATCACACGCAGAGTTCATAAAATACACTGATGGGAAACATCACAAAAAGTTTGAAAATGCTAGCGCTTACCAGTTGAATTAACTATATAAGGGAATCAGACATAAGGCTGTTGTTTTTCCATTTTTCACAACAAGTCACAACAACAAAAACAAAATTAAGCAGCTGATTTCTCGCTTCCGTTGTTTTACCATTTCTTTTGTTCTCTAATTACCGGATCGGATCGGATTACCGGAAAATTATAATAAGTTAAATCGCACTCAATTAATTAATCCTATTTAATCTTCATTTCCCAAATGTTAAAAAAAAGGTTGCTAATTAATCTTCGTTTCCCAAATACTTTTAAATTAAATTAAATAAACACATAAACGACATTTTACAATATAAATGCCAAACTAAAAATTTTAAGAAAACGTAATATAAAACATATTTTTCGAGAGGGTTGCCACCTGTTTAAAAAATTAATCAAAATTGAAATCAGTTAAACCACATACAACTAATAGTATATGAAAAGATGAATAAAATTTAATTTCCCCAGTGCTTTTAAAAAAAGGTTGCCACCTGTTTATATGCAAATTAAATTAAATACAAAAATAAACAGCAGTTTACAATTTGAATGTTTAAAAAATGTAACTGAGACCCATATTGTCTCACACGAAATAGTTTGAAGAAAGGTTTATTTTGAAAATAATTTTGAAAAATTTTGAGAATTGCCACGTCATTTAAAAGGGTAAATTAAATTTAATTATTAAATTAAAGGAATTATATCGTAGTGAGATTTAAAGAAAGAAGAAGGCTTCAAAAACTTTATTATGAAAATAGAAATGAAGAATGTTGCCATGTGTTATGATATTTTGCAATATGAATGTCCGGTTTAAGAAATAAAATATTTAAGTATGGGTCTTATACGAAGAAGTTTTAAGAAAGCTTTATTTTGAAAAAAAAAACCTTGGAGAGGGTTGCCACCTACTTGAAAAAGTAAATAAAATTAGATTATTTAATTAAATTAAGTAGTTAAATGAAATGCCAATATTTCAAAATTCATCATGCAGTTTGGTTATGGGAGAACATATTTTTCGATTGTTATCGATAAAATTTAGTGCCGACGCTGATGATTCGGTTCTTGACTTATGACTCAACTTACTGATACCCACATGTTTGCCTGCCTTGCTTTCTACTTTTCCATATATTTCCGAAAGACTTTTTACTGCAGCTTTGATGAATTTAAAAACAATGTCCCGTAGTCCTAGTAAAGATGAAGTCGGTTGTCTAAAGTGAGTAACAATTTTTTTTACATAATTTCAATTAATTAAAGTGTACATTTATATCGACTTTGACTATATTGATTGTTAGATTTTAACTAAGTCGAACCATATATATGGACTTTCTGGAAGTGTTTACTATAGAGCCATCTAACGGGTTTTTTTAGACATATTTTTTTTGGTCAATGTTAAATATGTAGCTTTTCTATTCGCAACTGAAGCCTACTTATCTAGTATCATCAATATCGGACTAAAAATACGGGGTTTCAAATCTAGCGCCATCTAGCGAATCCATTTTTCGTAAAAATAATTATCATCGCACCCCAACACCAATTTCTAATTTCATCAAAATCGGATTCAAATCAGAGATTTTCGGCATACATCGCCTCTAGCGACATCTAACTTATTTATTTTCTATAAAAGTGTTTTCTATTACACCAGTACCATAACTTTCGAATATCATCAGTATTGGGCCATGAATACGGGTTTTATGAATGACTCGATTCCAGTGTAACCTAGCGGGTCAATTTCATGCAAATGAGCCATAATTTTCTAATATCATCAATATCGGACTATAAATACCGATTTTCAGAATATCTCGACTCATGCACCACCTAGCGGATCCTTTATTTGTAAACATAGTTATCATCCCATCCCCATCATCGATTTCTAATTTCATCAAAATTGGATTCAAATCAGAGATCAGCTAGATCGCCACCTAGCGCATTTATTTCTCATAAAAGTATTTTGTATTGCATCAGCACCATACCTTTCTATCAATATCGGACCGATTTTCAAAATATCTCTACTCATGCATCATCTAGCGAATAAATTTTTCATAAAAATAGTTATCGTTGTAGCCAATTAATTTCATCAAAATCTAATCATAAATACAGATTTTCTGCATAACTCGCCGCTAGCGGCACCTAGCGCATTTATTTCTCATAAAAAGATTTTGTATTGCACCAGCAGCATATCTTTCTAATATCTACCATCAATATCGCACCATAAATACAGATGTTCTGAATATCTTGACTCATGCGCCACCTAACGGATTAAAATATAGCCCATGTCCGTACCAAGGGTCTAAGGAATATACTGTCCAAATTTGATTGAAAACCGCTCATCAGTTTTGAGCGATATTGTAACAAAGAAAATGGCTATATTTTTATAGTAGTATCATTTTAACATATTGCTGCATTTTGCAAGGCGAAATCACTTAGTTTCAGCGGAATTTGCTCATAAACTAAGAACGAACCATAAATGACAATAATGTGTCCGGGTTCCCACCAAATACAATTTTATTTTGCAAAAAAATTAAAATTTTTTAGTAAATGGTAATTATGGCTACTTGTATGGCTTTATGACAATAAAATCTTCCGAATTATGCGAGGTGTTCAGAAAAATTTTTCGTTGAGTGTGGGTCGATCCGGTCTAATGTACATAGAATTTGCTTTTAGGTATGTAGAATGTAAGTACATACTTATAAATTTGAAATTATATAGATATATATGAATTCTACGTCCTTCTAACTCATTTCTGTATGCATGTACATATGTATGACCTGTGCACATATGCACGTAAATTAACAAACAAAAAAATCTCCATTTATGCTGCGGTATGGGTTTGGCTATCGCGCTTGATTCGTTCATTTTCAAGCTTTAAATTTTTTTCCACGCTTTAGGTTTTTTTTTTTTTGGTTTTCCATCAAATACTTTTTCCTTTGATTTTCTTTTAATTTTCAAACGGCCCCCCCACCCTAATGCCCGCATTTGCATGTGCATGTTTTGCGGCAAAATAATTGAATTGGAAAGTACAAAGTGAAGCGCGGAAAATGCTTTATGGCTCTGCCTTCAATGCTTTTTCTCGACATCATTTTTTGTTTTGTTTTTTTTTTTTTTTGTTTTAATTTTTGTTTTCTTATTTTGCAAGTAGGTACATACTATTTTCTTTTGCATTCATTTTTTTCGTTCCGGTAAAAAATATCGTAATTAAACAGGACATGCTTCTGATGTTGAGTGCGCTGAAAGCAGGACATGGTACTCGTATAAACACAAACACATGCACATGGATTTTCACATACATATTTGAATCGCTTGCCATAATAACTGCACACACACACACACACACACACACACAGAGAGAGAGAGACACACATACATACATCGTATCAGTTATTATTGCTGTTTTTGTTTTATAGTGCACTAAAGTGTATTGAATATTTAAATATGCGCTTCGGCGCTCATACATATGTGGTATCCATGGAAGTGAGCTAGCGCGCGCAGAAAAAAATAGTCGACAGCAAATATTCTAGTTCTTTCAATTTCTAAATACTTTTTCACCCCTTTGCTTGAGAAAAATTGCATTTCACTACGCTTGTTGCTATTCGTCTCAATGCAGTGTTTTGTTGTTTGCTTTTGTTTTTTTCTTTTAATGTTTTTTTTTTCTATCAATTTTTCCTCTATGTTGCACATTGATAAATGAATCCAATTAAAAGACACTTCACTTGCATCAATGATTCTCGCGCTGTTCCAACAAAATACTACTACAACTACAACTACAATTGCCGATACAGAGCGTAGCTGGCTGATTCCGTTTGAGTCGGTTCGTTGAAAATTTAATTTCAAAATTTAGGTTGGAATGATTTTGTTAGCAATTAAAAAAAAATTAATTTAAGTTAATTAAAAATAAATTAAATTAAATTGGGCTCATTCCACGGTGACAGTTGAGGCATTACAAGTTACAATGCCAAGTTTTTAACATTTTTCAAATTATGAGAGAAACCCCTTCAAATTTATTACAACATTGTGCAGACACCGAAACCAGCTGGAGATTTGTTAATATTTTCTGAAAGTATACCTATCCAGTAATAAAACACTCGATGTATTTGCAAAAGTTGGATGTAATTTATTTTTAATACCTTATAATACCATGTTCACACGACAATGAAAACAAATTGTGTTCAGGAGATGTTTTCAATATTAAACATGAGCGTCAACACAACTTTCCTTTTTACTAGCTGGTTTTCGATGACGTTCCTACGGAAATCCTGTACCCGAAATGCCCCCAGAGTTTGAAAATAAAAGCTGCCCTCTGTGAACATCAAGCAGTGTAGCTTTTTGTAAATTTTTCAGTTTTTCTCCACCCTGATTTTTTCTTATTATTGTTCGTATTTCTTTTACTCAACTAGTGACGACAAATCATCGATTTTTTTTTTTTTTGGACAAAAAATTGTCGAACCCAGAGTTGCTTATGAAAACAGGACGAAAATTTAAATATTTTCGAGATTATCATGATTGGTTCGTAATAAAGTTAGACAGTTTTTGTAAGGCGAAACAAATGTACTTTCAATAATAAAAATCAGGCTGAAAAAATAAAATACATATGAATATCTTGCCTTGGCCTTGGTATAAAGTGTTGATTACCCCGGCGTAAGTTGTTTTAAAAAAGTGAACGAAATTAAAAGTATATGTATTAATACAGTAAAACTTCACTGCAAAAATTGTAATCCATTGACACCCAAATAAAAGTGTCGTTTTGGGTCTTACTTCAAGAATCACCTCAAAAAACAAATGTGGACAGTCGTTGGAGGGTTAAGATATTGTTGAAAGTTATTCGCCGGAAAATTTCTATAGGGTTATTCTTTGGCAAAATCTTTATACAAAGTACGTAAAGGTGCCCGTAAAATAGAAAAGCAAATACACCGCTTTGAACTAACAAAGCTGTGCTCTAATTTTTATACTTATAGAAAATATTTGTTACTAGGTTTTACCCGCGGCTACACTCGCATGAAATTCGGCTTAACGTTATGAATTCGAATTTAAGATAATGGGAAATAAATAATTTCACCAAAGGTAATAGCTTTGAATAGAATAAGAAGAAGACATATTTATTTTTAGAAATTACATTAACATTAAGAACTCTCATTTTCTTGATAAACTTTTTTTAAGCCTACTTCCTTTGAATCCTACGCTGTATATTTCCTTTAAACTAATAAGCCAATTTTATTTCATTTTTTAAGAAGATGTCAACCCTATCCAAGGTGTTTTCAAAATAAGGCTTTCTTACAACTCATTCGTATAAAATGAATATTTCGATATTTCATTTATTATAACTATATTTGCTTTTTTAAACAGTCTCCAAAAATATTTTTTTGTTTAAATTTTGTGTTTTCATATTATTTAATATAGAAGATGGCAACATTCTTTTAAACTTTGGTATATTACACATTTCTGGGCCAAAATCTCGTAATAGGTTATAGCGCCAATTAAGTATATTACACATTTCGCAGTATTTGAATGTAATCTTTTGTTTAAATGAATTTAACATTTTCAATAGGTGGCAACTACTTTAAAAAAAATTTACTTTATTGTAACAAATACATATGAATGCTAAAACTTTTCCTTATCTGCGCAGCCGTCATCGATATGTAATTTATCTTGTATATTAAATTGACTACAACCTTTTTAACAACTATTTTGAAAATATACCCTATATATTAACCGATCTTAAAATCTACTTGTGTGTCAAAATTTAAACAAATCCGTCGAACATACTCACACATTCACTCGCACATAAACTTTCACATTTATAATATTAGTAAAAGTTATCTTAAACAAATTTTCTTAAATTTTAGAAACGTGGCAACTCTTTTATGAACAGCTTTCAAAAAACCTTTGTGTAATCCTTATTTTATATAATTATCAAAAAGTTAGCAACCCCTCAAAAGTTTTTCGAGATTAAGCTTTTCTAAACTTCTGTCAGTTCAAAGCAGTATTGCAATGCTTCATTTATTTTTTGAATTTAGTGGAATTTGAATTCTGCAAACCGGTTGCAATCTTCTACATTTCTCGAAAACGGCTTCCTTAAACCTTTTTCTTTTGTGTTTATTATAGTACAATTTTCCTTACCTTAACAATTTGTTTGAATTAACGGTCCTTAAAAGATGGCAACCCTCATCAAACATTTCTTCGTATAAACTCTTTCGTTTCAGAGTAATAGTGCTATATTACAGTAAGCTTACAAATAACATTAAATTCATATAAATAAATACGTCGCAACACTCCACAAATATACATACATATTTTCGAAATTAAGTTTTTAAGCCTACATTCTCTGAACATCATTACATGGCAACCATTTTTAAAAGAATGTAGGAAATGAAGCCTCCTGAGCTTTGGCTCACATATTAAATGGATTTTAGTTAACTTTTTAAAATTTTGAATAATTTTTTAAACATCTGGCAATACCCTACAAAATTATTTTTGAAATTAAGTTTTCTTAAATTTTTTATTTGGGCACTCATATTGTAGAATGTCATTTATTTTTTTAAGTTAACTTAATTTGCATTTAAACAGGTGGCAACCATCTCTCATAACATTTAGGAAATAAGGCTTTACTAAAACTCTTTCGTTTGATGCACATTTTTCAACATTTGATTTAACTTATTATAATTTCAATATATTTTTTACACAGGTGGCAACCATCTCGAAATGTATAAAAAGGCAGTGTAATGGAAATCCACGAATGTACATGGATTATGGGAAAACTGTTTTCAGACAGCGAAAAACTCGTACTGAATTTTGTTGTGTCTGTCTGTTAAGTTGTTGACTAAAATTAGGGGTCGGGCTTAGTTCGGGATTGATTAGGGGCTAATTCGAAATAATTTCGCTTTAATAATATAAATCTCATAATAACGTCTTTGAAAGACGCAAAAAATGTACATATGTCGCTGATAATTATTATAGAAAAACTTTTATAATACAAGCCTCAAAATAATAGTTATTTTTGAATTAAGGAAATTCACTCTCTCCTAACTAATATTTATAAAATGATAAGTATCTAGAACTTAAAAAATTTCACTGGCACATAATTATTATGAAAAGACTTGTATAACTATTATCAATATTAGGATGACTTTTTTAAAATTCAACGGTCAAATAATTATTATTGTTCTGGATCTCTGGTTTTTTCCGTTCAAAATTAAATTTCTCTACTTAAAAATAAGGACTCATATATATTAAATTTTGATTTCTGTATGGTTTTTGGATATGTATTTCTTTGATAATCATTAAACGGTCACAATTTGTTTACATCTGCCAACGTCATTATCAATTGTTGTTAGTTTGGTTCAACGTTTCATCATGAATAAATAAATTAATAACAGAATAACTTGTGAAAAATCGCAAATCAAGGATTAGCTCGGGATTTTTTGGAATTTAAATAGCCAATTATGGCATTTGTATAATAATGGGCCCGTTTCTTTGCAACCGAGTTGCAAAAGAACGCTCCAGCTCGGATAAAATTTCCTTTAGTTGCAAAAGCAACCCTGTTAGGGTCTTTCATGAGTGTTGCGATTTGTTTAGAGCTATTTAAAAACGGAACATAGTTGTGCCGGCAAATCTTTAAGTTTATGTAGTTATATATTTACAAATAATATGCAAATAAAAACGAATTAGGTCTTAAATATAAATTTCCCATGTATTTTCTTCCGGATTATTCTCAATAGCGCAGTTTTTTTCCCTTCCCAACACTGCATCTCAAGTCGGATATCTTTTTACCGCTTTGGGTCAATTCGCATATTTTTCCCGAGTTAGTGTTCTTTTGCAAGTCGGTTACAAAGAAACGGGCTTACTATTCAGATTGTCTTATATGGGTTTCTGCGTTATAAATCGTACACCCAAAAAACTAAGAACATGAAATTTGGAACACGTTTCACTTCTCATAAATAGAAAGAGTCCAATTCAAAATCCCAGACAACTGATTTTTCAGATTTGTGATTTTTCAAAAAGTCCTTCACAGCTAAAACCGTGATAATATTTTATGAACTATTGACCTATCGTACAAGGTTCACTATTTTAATGTATTTTATTTTATATTCTGAAATTGAATATAATTATATTATGTATGTATTTATAAATTTAAATTTTGTATATTCATGAAAGTTGTCTAGACTTCGAAGACCGCGCCTTTTCTTTACTTATTCATATCAAATTTATTAAATAGGTAATAAATTTCAATGCAATCTACAATGTACATGCTTTTTCCATATTATTTTAAGATACCAAGGCAGACTTCCAAAATGTAACTATAAATTCCCTACTCCCAAAATTCAAATCTTTTATGATTGAATGAAGGCGAATAGAGCCGATTTGATTATTTTTAATTCACCTACATAGATGTATTTTGTTTTTGTTTTTGCCTATGAGCTTCCAAAATCACCACCTTGTGTATATGAGTTCACCTTGAATTTTATGACAGCGTATTTTCAAACGTTCTCAATGCTTTTGTTTTTGTAAATTAGAAAACAAATTGTTTTTGTTAAAAATTATATGTAGGTACCTAATAAAGTCAAAAAAAATTAAATTAAAAAAACATATCTCCCTCCGTGACAATGCGCTTTGAAGCATTGCCGTGACCAGGATTCGAACCTGGGTTACTACGGCCACAACGTAGGGTCCTAACCACTAGACGATCACGGCTATGGGAGACTTATTTTCACTTCGAGCAAACTGCAGTCAACTACCAATGGCCAGCCAAACCAGCTCTCAGCAGCTGCTCTTCGTTTACTTAGCTAGTTTGCGTTTGTGATTTTCACTGGCGGCCCATTCTCAACCACCACCAACTGTTTCACTAACGTTTGTGAAGTCATTCTCTCGTTTGTTTGGATCTGTGTGAACTTCTTGTTTATTTAAAACTGTGGCACTACTTAGCCGACAGTTAATGTGCACTGTGCTATCGACAATCGAGTTGTGTGGCATTGCGCAGGTCTGTCAACAGTTGAGAGTATTATGATAAGGCAGCTACTAAAAATAGAATAGAGTGTCTTAATTAACAGTTGTTGCGTAATGTGAAATTTGACGATATATTTACATACATATGTACATAGAGAGAAACATACACATATGTATATGTTACGTATTAATAGATTGTTGTTATTTTATTTTATTTCGAAAATATGATCTGGATTTTTATCTATTTACTGGTTTTACCCGTCGCTTCGCTCGCACGACATTCGATTTAACGTGATGAATTCGAATTTAAGGTAATACATACATATGTAGAAAATAAACACGGACGCTTATTGTTATAAGCGATATCGAAAAAATATATATTTTGATTTTGATCGTTTTCATCAAATCAAAGTAAAACTTAAAAAATAAAAATTTTTTATTGAATGATAAATAAAACTTACAAAGTGGGTTTTAATTTACAACAGAAAAATACAATTTAAAGAGCATATTTTTTCTTGAGCGAAATATCACAAGGCGAATTCATAGAAGGCGAATTCGATCAGGCAGCTAATTAAATTCACTTGGTAAACGTTAAGTCAAGTTGTGTTTGTTGTAAATCATACTGTCATTGTTCGTATATTTTGTTAGTGTAAATTTTTGTTTTTGCACTTATAACTCCACCTGATATGAATTCGCCTAGAAGTATCTATTATTTTACGAACAAATATAGAACTTATATATAATTGTTAAATTTAATGAAAAAGAAAATAATCAATGCGTATTCACTACGGTGGTGGCAATACCAACAGCGAATTGATACATTTTTTTGTTAATTTTATGTATATGTATAGTTCATGCTATAACAAAAATTATATTAATTATATTATAAATTATTGTTCTACAATACATATATTAGAAGTTTTTAGAAATTTTTCGAGTATGCTTAAAACTGCTTACTGAATTTTAGAATATAAGTTTCTAAGACCAAAATTAAAAGAAAAAGCCACTTCAAATTGTACTTTGTTATTCGAAAATTAATTCATTAATGCACACCCAAAAAATTTCTTAACATGCTGCTTAAAACTTGATGAAAATTTGTTGAGTTTTTATAAATTGTGTATAAAGTTTGAAACATTAATTTGCAAGGTATTTCTTATAATATGAACTGTGGTTTTACATAATATTAATAAAAAAATTATTCGACCGGTTTTGCACGCTAGTGTAAACAATTTGTTATTTACAAAATCGAAAGTTTTATTGTACACAAAAATTAATTTTAACCATCCCCACATAAAGGCCAGGCGAGTTAAAATGAAAAAATCAAATAAGCTGTTTAATCTTTTGACACCACCTTCCATAAATTTTCCATTATAATAATCACAGTATATAATTACAGTAATCCAAATAGGCAAAACCATAAATGTACATAACAATTTTTTTGTCAATTCTTTGGATTGTTTTGGTTGATAATTGTTGAGTACTTGTCATTTCTGTTAACCCAAATTAATATAATTTTCAATAGTGAAAAATATTCTGAAGTCACATAAAATAAAATATCGAGAAAACCAATAAGTCAAATAATTCACATTTTTTTCTGTCAAATTCCTGACTCAGTGTTAAATATCCCACTACGTGAGTTTTTAAAAAACATTGTCACCCACTGCACATACAGTGGTTGTCGTAACTATACGACCGAGTCAAAAAGTGACAAGTTTTTACTCTTTTTTTGTTATTTAATAATTTTTTATACAACAAACCCGTATGAATTAAATCTTCCCATTTTCTACAAATACTAATAAAATTTAGCACATTTTTCTGAAAATCTCAAGCTTCTTAATTAGAATTTTTAGAAAATATTCTGGTATGCAATTTTTCAGGCCATTATATTTTAGGATAATTAAGTTAAAATTTGAATACGTTAAAAAATCGCGTTTACCGAAGGCATTCCGGATTCAGAACTAGTTCAGGATCGCACTAGCCACACATCAGTTTCCAACCAACCACGAACTAGTTTCATATTAGCCCGATACTAATATAAAAATAGCTCGAAACTAGTATTATTGCGAAACTAATCCCGAACCTGTCTCGACGAACTAGCTCTAAAGCAGCCCTGAACTAGTAATTCTAAAAACATTTTTAATGTAATACATTTGTACCTTTTTGAAATACATTTGTGTTTTTTTAAGAAATCAATTGCGTTTTTCGGAAATACATTTTCTGTGAATTTTTTTCGTTTTTCTAAAATAAAATTGTGTTTTTCTGAAATTCAATTGGTCTATTCTGAAATACAATTATATTTTTCTGAAATACATTTTACTTTTTCTAAAATATGAACATTTGAGTTTTCTGAAATACTATTGGAAAAGGTGTAGTACTATTACGAAACCTGAAATTATCCTGAAATGAAAAGAAAAGCATCGTATCGCGTCTTTGTGAAGCAACGTTGTAAAACCACTCTCATCACGCTAAGTTGGGTTAGGTTAGGCTAAGCTGGCTGGCCCAACAAGAGGCCTCATATAGACCAAGTAGGTTCTTTGTATTATCAGAAAAGTAAAGTGAACGATCGATGAAAACTCTTGTTTTATAAGCCGCTGGTGATTTCGAAGAACGTGCATGTATCTTCTATATCTTTCATCCTTTACCAGCCCCAATTTAGCGTCATGTGCCGCCAAGAAGCAATGTCCTTAGAATCTGGAGTCCTCTCTTTTTAGAGACAGTAAAAAGCACGTGAGTTTATTGTCATACGATTTGTATATGATTTTCCGAACCCTACAGACCTGCGTTCGCTTCCACGCCCTGTCTGCTTGCTGATATGTAGAAATTTCGTGCGATCGTTTGATTGCTTGGGATGAGATCGGCACTTCCTCACTGATTGAGTTTTCTAGATAGAAACCCTGTCTTGCAAGGTCGTCTGCCCTTTCAATTCGCTCTACACACTTATATCTCGGGACCCAACACGGCTAACCTGCCCAAAGCTTCTTTACACTCTATTATGGCTTTAGAGCAGGTACTGTGCGAAAGCAGGGTCTTGCCGGCTACCTGACGAGAAATCCAAATAAAATAGCCGATTTTTTTTTTGTTTGAATGTGAAGTGATTCACCTTAATGAGGATAGATATTTATGCAGCCAGTCTTGACACAATTTCACACTTCATTTACGCCATCAATATACGCACACACGCACATGTTTGTTCTATGTTGTTGTATGGATATGTAAATGACTGCTACTTGCAACACACTGTGTGGCAGAATTCTGCGTAATCTCAGGTCATTTAATCAAAAGCTAAACCAATAAAAACAAAAAAAAAACAAAATAGCCACACAATCAGTGAAGACAGCTTATTTTTTTTATACATATTGTAGCTATTTTAGCTTAATAAGAAGCGTTAATGAACACGACGAAAAACAGACAGACAGACGGACAGACATATGGACGGGACGGAGACCAGCATACTACGAAACGATTCACATCTCAGCGGTTTGCAAGGAAATGACTGCGCTTGGTGGTGGTCGCATTTACTGCTTGTTGATGTCTATAGCAAGTGGCAGCAATTGATGCAGGTGAGTTGCCACAGTTGCAGCACACCCCACTGCAGCTGTATGCCGCACGAATGCGAAAGGACACACGAAACGCAGTATGCGATGCAAACAAAAAAAAAAACAGGAAAACAAAACCAAATGAAGCGAAAAAGTACATTCAGAAATAATAAAAGCACAAATGCAAAGCAGCCAGCCAGCCAGCCAGCCAAAATTGCGGCGAACGGTGTTGATCGTGTGGCACATACAAACACACATATGTACATACTAAATTGTATAAAAAAAAAAACAGCAAAATTCATACATACATTTTTTGTTTGCGTGAAGCGCATGTTCCACATGCGCATGCGCAGAATGTGCGAATTTGATTGGTGATTTCATGGAAACAACGTGCCGATCTACTCAGTAGCTACATACATGCCAACCGCGTCCCCACACCCGACCTCGTCCTCACCAATCGATATATTCAACCTGCGCGCGTTTAGGCCGCGTGACTTGACAGTCGCTTGGCGTTCTTTTTTGCTTTTATAATTTTTTTCTGGATTGCTGCAGTGCATCCCGGGCAAACGTTGGCACTTCAATCAAGTCGAAACTGGATTTCGCACAATGTTAAGAGAAGAGCAGGGCAGTGTACGCAGTGACATGAAAACTTTGGCTGCCCGCAAGCGTGTTGTATGCGCACGCAACTTTAACAGCCAGCAGCAGTATGTAAGAAAAGCAACAAAAACAAGAACAGCAAGAACAGCAACAACAGCATCATTGCCCATCATCATCATACATTCTACATACATACATACGTTTTGGTCATTCCTATTGAATTTATGAACAACTTCATTACATTCGACCAATTAAATACCGAAATGCAATTAATCAAAAATCACAATTGCACTGAACGTTCTTCAACTACCGTTTTGTTTGTGGTTCGTGGCACGCAGTGGCTGGCTATGCACCTCACGGCAGCTGCGTGCCACCACACCACATTGACAATGAGTAGCTGCAGATGATGCATCTGAAACGGAGCTTCTGTTGTAGATGAATGAATGAATGCCATCGGTGGCGGTTGCAATGGCTATGCAATGTTTGCACTTCGTTAACTCGGATGCAGCATGGCACGCATGCGCGTGTTACCAACGGCGCGCGCGTAAGCTGCATTTTGACAAGAAACCGAGGAGAGCTGCACAGGTGCTATATTTTTCGGTGCAAGTGCATTTAGGGCACCCTCACCGTGTATGATGAGTTTCGGTGTAAGAAAAAGATGCTCGAGGCATGCAGACATTTTTGGGGTTCATGTGAATTAACTGTAGACTTTCGTGTTTAAATTTCAGTGTGTGTTTAATGGGGTTTCTGCGCGCATTTTGGTCGAAGGAGCAGTGCTGCTGTTTTAACAAATTTTATGCGATTTAATGTTAATCATAGTGGACCATCTTGAAACGCATTAAATATTCGTGTTTGTATATTGGACAGCGATAAGCATTGAATTAAGCTTAATGCGAGAGATGGGGTGTGCGTTTTGATGTTGTCCAGCTGAAATGAGCCAACCTTTAGCTTTATACCACCTCTGAATGCTGGATAGGTTCAATGAGATGTTGGGTTGGATTAGACAATATTTGTGTAACCGATGGAACATAAACCCAGACCATAGTTTTCCGAATGTTTTCGGTGTGCTGAATTCGAATTTGGTCCTAGTATTGTTCCAGCACGCCCGATAAATCGAAAATGTGTGAGTTGGCTAGGCAAACGTCATGCCATATAGAAAGTTTATCTCTAGGGATATAATGAAAATGAAGTAAATGTTCAAGGCTGCCGGGAATGCTCTCACTGTAAATTCTCCGTGTTGTAGTTCACCACTTTGCGAATAGTTGTTTCCCTTCGATTCATATAGATGTGCCGATTGCTTGATTTAAGGTTGTGTATGCCCCTTTCCTTAATATACCAGTCGAACAATCGATTTCTCTATAAACAAAGTGCAGCATATCTGCTAATAATTTTTGGGATACAAGTGACTTACTTTTCAAACACATCCACTGCTATTCCCCAAGGTTTCGGAATATCATACAGTCTCAGACAACTCTTAAATATTTGCATAAGTTTCGGTGGTGAAAATTTATTTCGCTTAATTTTTACGAACGATTTTAAGCTAATTATTTTCCAAATTATATACTCTGGTCGAGCCTTCGAAAGGGTCGAAGCATTCTAGAAATTGAGTCTTCTAACAGGAAATGCTCAAGTGCCTTGCTGTGTTTAGTCCATTCATCAGTTTCTTTCCGGATCTGTGAAGAGGTTATCGAAAATCCACTATGCCTCTGAAGTCTTTTTGGACCTCCTAATTTTTATTTTATAAAGATGATAAACATGCTCAGAGATTTTTGTGAATATTTTAAAACAGCTCCCACAGAAATCTATTCAACGACAGCCAGGTCTGCGTACCTCAATGTCTAAGGCTTTACACGATCGAGGACTAGCGATCTGACTCTCTCACCCACGAAGTGCAATGAAACTCCATTTACGTCATTGATAATGGAGGATGAGTTAGAGTTGGGTATCGGCGTCGTTAACCGTGAACCGTGAACCGCTCCCAGTTTGTACCCCTTACCTCGCGCATCAGATGATACAATTACGAACTTACGGACGAAATTCCGCTCTCTCCTCATGATAACAAAAAAAAAAAAGCTTCAGCTGCTTCTGTACTCCGCGTTACCCTTTTCCTTAATACTAGCCACTAAATTTGAGACTTTCAATTAGAGAAATTTTTTGTGACTTGAGACGATTTCCGTATTCAGAAAGCAAGAGTCTCAAAAATTTTCACCAGAGACTGTGATGGAAATCAGTAGAGCTAATCAGCTGATATTATGCTCCAGCCAGAGATGCATAATGAATGTGTATTAATCGATTACACACAATATACTTTTTTAAATCTTTGTCAACAGCATCATTTCTCTTTAAAAGTTAAAACTATACGGTTGTTGTAAAATTAACAATGAAATTAGGTGTTAAAAATTCTTATTACTGAATTTTATCTGGACCGATTATTTAAGAGATGTGTAAAAATTAGAACTATCCATAATAGATAAATGCGGCTTCTCATCCATATGCAGATTCGATCAAAATGGCAGAACAAGTTACATAAGTAAATGTACACAAATGCTTTTTTTTAATTTTTTATTATGAAAATTAAGTGACATTGTTTACAGATTGAACGCGAACGGTCAAGGAACATATCGACCGCCACTTCATTTTCGCCTTTATTCAATACGTTCGTCAAACTCTTTGTTTTGTGACCTGCTCAGGACCAGTTGACAAATTAGTGACTTCATTTTGAGACTAGAGACATGCGATAGCTCACTAAATAACGAATAGTCTCAAAATCAATCTCGCCACCGAAAAGTCTCAACTAGTGACTAGAGACTGATAACAGGTTAATATAAAATATACCTTATGTTATTTTCGAGTTTAGCTATTGTCTAGTCACCAGTTAAATGCAATGAAAATCCGAAACAACCTTGGTCATAATAATGAAAACTTAATGTGACGACAAAAAAAAATTTGAACTCCACAGGTCGAACCCTTCGGGGGTCTTGATGTACTTACCCGATGCCATCGTCTGCAAGGTGAATTCTCACCCCCCAAACCTTGACCTTCAATATTTCGTATATGGATTTAGGCAGGCAAAGGTTACGACAACACTCTCTTGGTTCAAGGTTCTCCTCTACTCTTCTTTCTAGTTGCGTTTGGCCATCCCCGGCTCACAAGGGAAAACAAAAACACTTTACATGTGTTAGCCTCAAGAGCATCATCTAGTTAATGTTAGTGATTTATTTCGATCATAAATTCTGGGGTTTCTCATGCCAGAGTCGGTCAGCTGATTGCACACACATACATACGTATGAACATTTCCATGTGTGTATCTAACTAAACATGCAACGCACTAAATGCCACTTAACTTTGACAAGGTAATAAACAAATGTAGTCTATCTTAAAGATAATAATAGTTTAATTTTGGTCATAACTTTAAAACAACGCAGCAATCAGGAAAAAAATGCGCGGCGCAATAACATAAATTTAAATCACTTGTTGTAATGCCACAAACAGTGGCACAAGTGAAGTGAGCATAAGCTGTTGGGGTAAAGCGCTTGTTGTAGTTAACTATGCAGTAAATATGTATGTATAAAGGGTGTCTCAAAATGAATATATTATTAAAATAATGAGCGATACTCAATATTCTATATTTTTAATTTTAAATTTTAAGGACGGAAAATAACAGTTGTTTTTGAAAACTGTCATTGAAAAATTCGCTATGAAATAAATGGTCTAAACCAAGTATAATGTACCAATCGATTTCTTATTTCACCGAGAATTAAATTGTGAAATAATTTTTTTGTTGCAATTTTTATGCAAAATTTGAAAAATAACAGTTATGACTTTTATTTTATAAATCTAAAATAATCATAATTTTTTTATTTTTATTTTTGTAAATAAAATAAAACAGTTATTTCTGATTTTTATTTTATAAGAAAAAAAATACTGTTATAGAAGACTCTTATTTATAAAATTCCACAACATAAATCATTCACTGGCTTTTGGTTTTTAAGTCATACTAATAAAAGTCACTTTAAATTTTCGCAGAAAACATGTCGTTGGGTAACAAAAAAATTATTTATTATTCATATTATTTTCTCTGAAAAAATTAAATTCATTTTTATAAGCGTTACTTAAAAAATAAAAGTCAGTGACTTTTATATATAAAAAATTTCAATAACTGTTATTTTTGATTTTATAAATAAAAATTAAGAATAACATTTATTTATGATTTTTAAAATAAAAATCTAACATAACTGTTATTTTTGATTTCCAAAATAAAAATTAAGAATAACTGTTATTTATGATTTTTAAAAAGAGCGAGTTTTATAATGGACAATCGAAAATGCTACGGTGCCTGTCAAACTGTCATAATTCCGTACACTAGTTATTTGGAATTTATTATCACTTGAGGTACAAACCGTAGCTTACGGCATTTGCATTAGGTTTTCTTTGAGTTCTGGCGTCGCGGTAAACCTTACAATTTTTCGATAAAGAAAAAACGTTAGAACCATTGGTAACCGGTCGGATTCTTGCCAAGGGTTTCCTACTGTACGAGTACTCACGAAACAGCTGAGGTAAAGCCACTTCGCAGCTATGTAGAATAATGCTTGAAAAATTTGGGTGCGACTAATAACCGACCAAACGACTATAACCTTGGTTCTACGTTATCTTTTCCCCCATTGTCAAATACTTGATTATAATTGAAACGACAACAGTATTTTAAACAACGTTAACACTTAATTGTAATATTGAAAACAAAAAGGGATACATTATTTCACTATGATAAACAAATCCTCTTTCTAATAATTACAATATAAAATAATTTGACCTACACAGAAGTGGAGACGCTCTCCTAGTTCTAGGAAGCGTAAGAGTACTCTCTGTCGCTTATCAAAATAGAAAGAGGTGTAGTTTGGCTATAGCTACAATTTAATGTTTTAAAAGACCCTCGAGATTTCTAAAAAAGCATTTGCAACGTAGGATAAAATTGACAAAAAAATAAAACCCCGCGAAATTGGTCTTGTGACAGCACCACTTAACTGGAAGCTTTGGTTTCGATGGGGTTGGGCCATGGTGTTAAGTGTATTCGCATTTGGGCCCATGTGGAGAGGTGGTTAGTGTCATGTCAGTCTACATATGTATATTATAATTACTATATGTAGATAAGTCTGTTTATTCAGGACAATAAGGAGGATAACTTGATACAATACTGTGAAAAAGCTCGAGATCTACGTCTGGTGCAGGTGGGGATTGATCTTCGAGAACAGTCTTCATCGGGCAGGAGCTGATTACTGGATTAATTGAATTTCAATGAATGGCGTTCAGGGTTTGTCCATAGTCTGTCGAACTAAGAGGTAAGTATTGGTCGACGTGGTATCTATACTCCACGAGAACCGTTGTGATTTGTCTGGTAGGAAGTGTAGCCTCCAGCAAATGTCCCAAGTTTCGTCCACTGCGCCTTGCTTGTCGCCGGTGCTCACCATTCCAAGCGTCAACCGATTCTACGTACCGGAATGACTGGGAATTTTGCTCTAATAAGATTATTGCTTCAACGATCTAAATGAGTTGAGGTCAGTAAAGACCTCAGATAAACTCTTCATCATTGCAAGGTCAACTCGGGTCTATTACAAGAATCTGCATGACTAATAACTTGACCTGGAGAAGTTTCTGTTGTCAGTCTGATACCAAGCAGTTGGGGTGCGAGGCAGCCATGCGAATTCTAATTACGTGGAACCTTTAAATCTAAGGTTACAATATTCTTGCAGCCCGCATTTTACTCAAGTCGGTTAAGCAAGCTTTTCGATATCGGTTGTTATGTATATTATTTTGGTACTTTTTCGTTAGAAGGCTATACATATTATCAAAATTAGCACAGCTGGGGTTTAGCATCTTCGGTCTATTCTCTTTGTAGTTTTCTTTTCCGACAAAGTGAAAAGTTGACGTATTACAAAAAATCTTTCCAATATACAGTAATTCTTGAATCTCACTTGTCCCACATTCCCTGTGAGCTGCGTTCGGAACTTTTTTCTCTTCCTTATTGACGTTCTCCCCTACACAATTTTGAGCATAAACGGCTTTCGCTTTTATTTAATGATTGAGTTTAAAAACAGTCACCCAAATTTTCGTAAGAATTATAAAAGTCTTTCCATTATAATTCTGAGCGAGGCCAAAGTTTGTAAAGCTTGAATTGCAGAACTATTTCGCGATTTATTTGGTACTATTTCGGAATCATTAGGAACCAGACCCGAAATGGTTCTGACCAAATTCCGAACTTCGAAAAAATGGTCAACCGATTTTTATGAACATTTTTATGTATTGGCAGGTATTAGAACAGGTTGTAAATTATATTTTATGCTATGGAGACGGTTGCCACATTTTCGGAAAGTCTAATTTAATTAAAATATATACAACTTATTTGAGATATTAAATTAAGGGTGTCAAGTGGCTCGCTTCGGCGAGGAGAACCTTCATGCATATATTTTAGAGAGGGATGCCACCTGTTTGAAATGCCAACATTTATAAAATTATACAAAAGTATATAAAAGGTTAAAATGTGAATATCAAATGGTTCGTTTCGCTGAGAAGAGGGTTTTTAGCTGGCTATATTTTGAAGAGAGTTGCCACCAGCTTGGAAAGTAGAACCTAATTAAATTTGGCACGATTTATATGAGGCGAGGATAAGGTTAACACCACTTTTTGAGGGTTATATGAAATATTAAAATATGTTTGTCTCGACATAACTAACTTTATGAGGGTTGCCACATGTTTGAAAACTATACTTTATTTAAATTATATACAAGTTATAGAAAATATGAAAATATGTGTGCCAAACTGTTATGTTCGCTGATGAGATGTCTAATAGCTTAAATAGGGTTGCCACCTGTTTGAAAACTATACTTTATTTAAATTATATACAAGTTATAGAAAATATGAAAATATGTGTGCCAAACTTTTATGTTCGCTGAGGTAAAGGCTTATAGCGTAAACAAGTTATGTATATGAGGAGACGGTTTATGGCTAGCTATATTTTAAAGAAGGTTGCGAAATGCTCGAAAAATTTAATTAAATTAAATTATACATAAGTTAAATGAAGTACTAAAATATGAGTGTCAAACTATTTGTTCCGCTACGGGAAAGTTTATAAGTATATTTCGAAGAGGGTTGCCACCTTTCTAAAAAGTCAATTATTTTTAATTATACGAAAAGATATAAAATATTTAAAAATAAGTGTTTGACTGTTAGTCTCGGTGAGGACAATGTGCATACCTATATTTATGAGAGGGTTGCCACCTGCTATATGTGACAGAAACCGAACTGTGTTTTAATAAATGAACATTGGCAGGTCAAGGTCTGCCGGGTTTATCTAGTTTTATAGAATTTTTTTGGTATACAAATAAGCGGGCAAAAAGTAGGTGCCCATTGGTATCTGGTTAAGGGAGCTTTCACTGCCTATGACGTCTTTTAAATTCTTCATATCCAATTTACTCATACAGACGCCAGTTCTTTGCAAGTAATACTATTACAAGAATATTTTTCTGTATTTTTTCCGGGTGTCATATTTCTTTTCAACATGAACAATGATTCATTCTGATACACCCTGTACAGAAACTTGCATCTGCTTCGATTCAATCCATTTACGTTTTAGTGGCACTTTTTCCACGCATAAACAATTAAAATGCAATTTTTCTTCGACAAACTGGCAAACACGTAAGCCCTAAAACAATGGGGGGAGGGGTTGTGCGAAAAAGGCACGTCCACTAGAAGAGAAGTGTGTAAAATGTGGAAATTATGCGCAAACAATGTTAAAACAAATGAAATGCGAAACATTTCTGACAAGCGGACAACTTGGTGCGGACCACAACTGTTGCAGCAACAAGTGCATGTGCAACGGATGCAACATTGTAACATTGCAACAGTGGTGCGAACAATGCAAATGGTAACTGCTATCGGCCAAAGCGGACAGAGGTGTTTGCAACGCAATTGTGCGCGCATAATTAATAACTCAATCCAAGCGGGAATATTATGGACATTCATACTTACGTATGTATATTAATTGTTGGTGCAATGCCAAGCAGTGGCAGTAGCAGTAGGTATGTATGTATGTATGTAAAATGCATGTAAAATTAACAACTGCCAGCAAAATGTTTGCGAACATGAGAAATGCATGAATTGTTCTTATTGTATACCACACACATTTAGAGAAGATTTGCAGTGCAAGTACCGATCTTTCGATGCGTTAACTGGTTATAAATTGCAAACATACGAGTGTGTAAGTTTGTATGTATTGTAGTTGAGTTTTAGATTCGACTATATATGTATATAGATATGTGTCTTAAAGTTATTTGCTTAGATGCGTGCAACAACGTACGGATTTTTTCTTCTACTGGCACACAACTTGTACGTACGTTATTAATTATAAAAATAGTAATTATTCTCCTTTATACTCGCATCTACATACGTAGGAACATGAATTGTGAGCAGATAGCAATAATCTTAATTACGTATTACCGCTTAATGAGCGTGTTCGAGAAAGAATTACATATTTGTGAATAATGTTATGATAAAACGTACATATAACTATAATATACTTACATACATAGTATATAGTATGTATATATGTAAATATTTCTGTTTATAATTACAGTTCGAAAATAATCGGCAGAAGTTGTCCTTCCTATATTTATTTATTAATTTTCCTCTGCATATGTAACAAAAAAATGCATTTGGGTTTTTTATCAAACATAACAGGTATTAACTCTCTCAAAAATATAGACGAACAGTTTGACATTCATAGTTTCATCTTTCATATTCTTGTGGGTAATTTAATTCAATTTGACTTTAAAAAAAGGTGGCAACTCTCTTTAGAAAAATATATCTTTAAACTTTCCCTTATTTCATATTTCTTGTGTATAATTTAACCAAAGTGGACTTTTCGATAAGGTGGCAACCTTTTTTAATATACAGTTAGCTATAAATCTTCTTCCCAGAAAAACGGACCGTTTACTGTTTCATATAACTTGTGCATAATTTTATTACATTTGAATTTTCATGCAGATGGCAACCCTCCACGAATTGAACAGTTTGGCACTCACATTTTCATCTTCCATATGACCTGTGTTTAGTTTAATTAAATTCAACTCTTCAAACAGGCGGCAACCCTATATAGGGTATTAGACACCTCCTCAGTGAATCGAGCAGTTTGGCACCCATATTTTACTATTTCATCATTTCTTGTGTATACTTAAACTAAATTCGACTTTTCAAGCAGAAACGGACCTTTTTGGATTTCATATAACTTTTGTATATTTTTTTTTTTTAAATACGAAATTTCAAGCAGGCAGGTGGCAACCCTCTATACGCTATAAGCACTCTCCTCAAAGAATCGAACAGTTTGACACTCACATTTTCATTTCCTATATAATTTGTGTGTAATTTAATTAAATTCAACGTTCAAAAAGGGGGTTTCTTCCAACATAAAAAATGAAGAGAAGTATAAAAACAAAAATGTGTTTATAGCAACATCCGAAAAGTTTACAAAAATTCTGGATAAAAAGTTTGTAAATTCCATGAACATTTTTTGGAAAATATTTAATTTTTTAAATTTGAACGTCGTTAAAGAATAAAAATGTTTTTGAAAATCATTCGCCGGAAAATTTTACTAGGTTTCTTTTTCGACAAGTTTTTAATACAAATAACGTAGATTACGTTGGATTAGGTTGGAATGGCTGCAGAGAACCGCATCTCCTGCACTTAGGGCAAGAGTAGGACCATTTTGATGCCATATGCCATTCAAATGTTACGGGGCTCACTCGGGATCAAACCGTTTCCTTAGCATAATGAACTTTGAGACTACACTTATTTTGATTGCCGATATCTCCGCAAGGATTGGCAGAAATGTTTTTCCGAGCGGTGATCTATACCCTCCACTTCTCCTTCGCATTTACAGCTGCGACAGTAGTCTGGCGCCGCGCTCAATCCCAATCTCAAAGCATGTACGCCAATTAGGCAGCCACTTGTAAGAATTTTTTTTAAGAATGGAAACCTCGTGCTAATTTAATTTCAGAACGGACGGACCTGCGCATAAGGAGACCATGTGAGCCTAGCAGTTTCACTGAAGAGAAGGTTTCTTCAGCGTTCATTTGCCACTTGCATTGTGCTTTTACTGGCGCGAGGTTTAAAAGTGGACATTGGTATACCTACTCAGCCATTCTCCGGAAGGGTGGGGGCGGTCGTACCATTCCTTGCCCAACTCATTGGATTTTCTGTTACCATCAATGTCTCGATGTCCAGGCATGCATATGAGTCGTATTCTATAATGTTGGGCCATCTCTAACAAACAACGTAAAAGCTCACAGAAATTATAAAACAAATAGTAGCATCCTTGACATATTTACTTGTGCACTCGTCATTAATATTAACGGATATAATTTTTATAAAAAAATTGTCATGATTTAATCATTATTTTGTGATTTTTATTTTGTCGATCAAAAATAATCTTTATTCTTGGGTTTTTATTTTTTCGATCAAGTTCGATTGTTATTTTTTAAATACTTGTGTAATTCGCTTTCAAACATTTGGATAAACTATAACCTGATATTATATACGTGATACCTCTTTTCTTCAACTTCGAAGTTCGAATGTGAAAGAGGAACAGAGAAAAAGATACCCGCAAATATGTATTCTTAATATGAGAAATGGAAAATATAGAACATTTCATTAAGTTGTCAATGAGAATCGCAGTGGCATTCTTTTTTAGTTTTTGTTAATCTTTATTTGATTTTTGTTATCAATGTCTGGACTCATTTTCAGTAATTACTCATTTGGAATTCTTGCAATCAAGTGAGAATGTTGTAAGGTTGTAAAACCGAAACGTAAGGTCTTCTCATTCCGATCATAAAACGTATTATTACTGTCGTTGATAACTATTTGCTTACGTTTATATAGCTCAGAAAAATTTAAATTCACGAATAACGATTATATTTGATCGAAAAAATTAAGATTAAAAAATAGCGATCAAACTTGATCAAAAAAATAAAAATCCAAGAATAACGATTATATGTGCACAAAACTATAAAAATCACAAAATATTTAACAATTTTGCAATGATTTAAAACAAAAAAAATGTTCAATAAAAAGAAGACCCGATTTGTATAGCTTATAGCATAAGAATTAGATCGATGTAGACGAGGTTTGTTATGAACGAACTCTTGCCAATGATCCGAAAAAATGTAAATACCGATAATATTCGGTCCTGATTTTAATCGCACACAGATTTTGTCTCAATAACTCTAATGAAATTTTCCGGCGAGAAATTCCCTACCACAATTTAACCCTTTAACGACTATCGAAATTGGTTTTTTGAGGTGATTTTTGAATAATGGGTCAAAATGATACTTCGAGCTGGGAGCTAATGGGTTAAAATGTTCTAAGAAAATATTTCCCGCGAATTTGTATTGTGAAAGATGTTTTTTTAGACTGATAGAACTTTAAATTTAAATTTAAAACACATAAAAAATGAAGTATGATGCCAGATTTTTTTTATTTCAAAG
This sequence comes from Anomoia purmunda, assembly GCA_951828415.1. NCBI lineage: Eukaryota > Metazoa > Arthropoda > Insecta > Diptera > Tephritidae > Anomoia > Anomoia purmunda. The sequence continues at coordinate 44,554,650 of OX639995.1, forward strand.
ATATTTTCATGACATTTAATATTTAAAAACGATTTCTGACATATGTCCGCCACGACTAGATTTGATGAATCGGATGCGATCAGTCCTATTTTGAACCACTGCAAAATTTCCATGTTGTGGATGGACAAAGTCCAACTTGTTGAGCACGGCGGCGAATAGACAAATTCGGATCATCTACAACACTATCACTTACAGCACCAATATTTTCTTCTGTACGTACAGTTCTTTGTCTTGTTGTTGGGTTTTCATCGAGTAGAGTAAATGTTGTTCAAAATTTATCAACAGTTCGACGAATAAGCTGCTCTGATGCTCGATTATGTGGACCATAAAATTCAATTCAAGGGAAGTGATGATTTGTCGATGCTTAGTGAACAGAAATGTCAAAACGAAATGTCATTTACCAGCTGTCAAGTGACAGCTATCCCTATCGAAAGTTCTATCAGTCTAAAAAAAAACACCCGTTTTATGTTTTAAACTTTCATTTCATTTAGACCTACATACATACATATATTTTAAAATTAACGTTGTAAGTTAACAGAGCTGTTACGTAAATTTTATGGGAAACTAATTTTCATTTTATTCTATGTATTTATAGAATTCGGTTTTAGTCGCACACAGGTTTTGTCGGCGAAGATCCCTAGGGAAATTCTCTATCATATTTGAATCCCCTAATGAGTACCCAAATTTGTTTTTTTAGGGGATTCATAAAGTAAGTATCAAAACGACACTTCGAAGTGGGAGCTAATAGGCCAAAATATGCTATGAAAATATTCCCCGCGAAGTTCTATTGGGTATGTCTTAACCTTTGATGAAATTGAAAATTTAAATTAGTCTTAAAAATATGAGCTAACTTTTGCAAATTCATCGAGGTAAAAATTCAGAAAATATTAAAAAAGCCCGTACTGTTTGAAGTTGCCATAAAACTGTCGCATAGTGGAGTTTAACGTTTAAATTTTGTTTGAAGTAAAATCGCGATTTTTGCAAAAGTGTAATAAAAATTAAACAAAAGGCAGTAAACTTTCAATGTATATTGATTAAACCATCAAAATTTGGAGTAATCCCATAAGAGCATTCTCTTCATCAACTTACAGCAAAGGATTTCAGCACGAACGAGGAACTCTCCAACAAAAGCCAGCGTGAAACAAATAACTAAATAAGAAAAAAAAAACAAGAGACTGCGAACAAAACGCAATGGCCCAAGCGCACACAGCAAACAAAGCAAACAAAGTAAATATGCACGGCGTAGAATAACAAAGTAAGAGAACGAAAAAGGACATCATCCCAACGAACTTGTTTTGTGACAGGCCGACCAATGCGACTTCAGCAAAGTGAAAAAATTTGAACCGAACGGAAGTGACCACTGGTCAAAGGCCGCTGCCAATTTTCATTTTTGCACATTTTTTCACGCCGAGACTAACTAATGGTCATCAAAACAAAAAAATCCAAGAAAAAAGCACAAAACACAAAAAAAATAAAAGTAACTTCAAATGCGAAGAAACTGTCTAAAATTTCGAAAATAAAAAAAGTGCAAATCCAGCTGGCTTGCAAATGCACATGTGGCATCATTGTTGTTGCTTTTGTTATTGCTACTAGATGCGCAGCAACACCAACGCAAAAGCCCGCACACACACTCGGACAAAATTCATGCGCAGCGTAAAAAGCCCAAATAGAATAGAGGCCCAACAACCCATCGCAGGTACGAGTAGTATTGCCCTAACAGTCTCTGTTGCTGCCACTCTGGTTTTTGGCGTTGGTGCAACACGAAACGAAAAACGCATAAAAACTTGATGGCCTGCCTGCATGCTGTGGCAGACGGAGAAGATGATGCGCGCGCGGAGAGTAGGCAGACAATCGAATAAACTTGCCACCGTCTATGGACACAATATATGTACATATGTGTATGTGGCTGTATGTGTGCCTGTCCGTCGCACCGCCAGACTTCGTGCCGCAGGCGTGAAGTGGGTGTTTTGGGCGCAGGCGGCATTTTTGCATCGCATTGGCGCAAATGAGTCCTGTTGGAGGCGACTTCCTGTTTGCTTCTCCGTTTACGTTTTGTTTGCTTTTATGCAACAACATCCTTTGACCACCCGCCACACACACACACACACACACTTGCACATCCACATCAATACAGGCACACCTTCAAAATTTCACAATCAGACTCAAGCAAAACAAAAAAAAACAGCACAGCCCATCGTCGTTGCTGATGATTAATCGAATTAGTTTTTCTTTCTTTGCTGCAACAGCAGCAGCATTTCTGAATGCTCTTAGTGTTGTTGGCGTATTGTTGTTGTTGTTACATGTCCTGCGCATAGAACGCAACACCCAGCAATAAAAAGTAAAACCCCGAATTGCGTACAGTCAGAGCAGCTAGAACAGCAAAAGGCAAAACTGATGCTGGGTGGAAAAAAAAATTTGAAAGTGAAAAAATTACATAACTGCAAATTGCATGGGCGGTTCAAATGTTGTTTTTGTTTTTTCAGTTTTCATGTTTTTTTTTTCTTTTGCATTTGACACATCCGTGTTTCAAATTTAGCCGTTGTTGTTGTTTGTAGTTTTTAGTGCATATGGCAACATTGCCAAAAAGACTAAAAAAAAAGATATGCCATCAACGGCCAGAAAAGAATATGCGCTGTACGTGTGCACCACAAGGGTGCACTTAAGCATCCCCACTTGTAGCTACACACACACATAAATACACAAATACATACAACATATTCTAGTATGCGTAGATATTCGTTTATGATATTTATGCATTGCCTGTTTCTTGACATTTGCCGAGTGCCTATTTTTTTTTTGAAGAGCACAAAAGGAAACAAGCTCTACGTTAGTAAGCAAAATTAAAGCAACATGGATATATAATTGAAGAGCTTAACTTATATTTGTTCACCACTTAAAAAACTAAGGAACTTAACTTTGCACCTTTTACACATAGGCAATTTCGAGAAATATGTAGATAGATAGATATTGGTATTGAGGTTTGAATTTCGATCTTGTGGTCCATTGTGCCGTCCATTCTTTATAATGCCACGTCTAGCCCCAATACTCTTAGGAAGTATAAGATGATGGTTGGTGGCAGCGAGCTCGGATACCGCTGCCATCTTCCTGAGACGCCTTCACATTCGAAGAGCAGGAGCATCCGGATTTCCGACATAACTCGTTTGACCATATTCCTAGCCTGTGCAAGATGGCTTCGCAGTCTGCAGTGACCTGTTAGAAAAACCCGTCCCCAAGTTGTCTTTAGAGAGGTCGTTAAACTGTTTATATCGTTTCCTACTAAACTCCTCCACTTGACATTTCGTCTGGCAAAACCACGTCGTCTGCTGCTAGTGTCTTTCTTAAGGCGTATTTTTCTCATTTCTAAGTACCACCATAATATTATGTTGCTCTATCTTCACGGCCGGGGTCGTATGGGTGTTTTAACCGCCGCACCTCTGGTTAATCTATCGGGCTCCATGTTGCCTTCAATTCTTTACGACACGGAACCCCGAGAAGCTGGATGTGATTATGAGTTGCTAGAATGTTGAGTCTTTTTATAGACTCAGGCACCCATGAGTATCTGATCTCGTATGATGATGGGGCCTTGCTGCTGCTGCTTGGCTGGTATTTTATTTGCCTTCTGGGACCGAATACCCTGGCGCCTACACCCTCCAGAGTCTTTGATACGTCAGTGTACTAGTGCAGGTTGCTACCTTGGAGATGTCCTTCCAGCGATGACGTACTCTATGAAGCTTTGTTGCCTAGTTCGATTGTAAATCGTCTCTCAGGTATAGTTAACTTAATGATCTCATTCTAAGGAGTTAAGCTAGTGGGAGCCGAGTGCTCAGCTTCTCCACGTTTTTGGACGATATAATCTTACCTTTCTCATGAACACCAGCCAATGAGATTGGTATCATTTGTGCTAGTTTCCTTTTCTTCGAGAATGGTATGATGGCTGTTTTCAGTGGATTAATATGAAGCCCCACTCCAGCGCACCACACCTTTGTAATATTTACCATATCATATATAATCACCGGCTCTGTTACCATTCCAGTTAATTTTTTATTATAATTTATGTATTGAATCCGGATATGACCTGTCTTTCCCTTTACTATCCATCCTTTTTTTTAACTCTTAGTGAATCTAATAACAAATAACCTACTTCTGCGCACACCGGCTGCCAATTATATTATATTCGTCTACAGCCTTCTTTGATTAGTGTAACAATTTAGCTTACATCAGCGAGATTAGGAAGCAACAAACTTGGACAACCTACTTCACCTAAAGTACAGTGACCTGGCCTCAGGTTTTGGTAAGCGTTGGTCCACCGTTAAATACTTATCCAACCCAACGAAGCAGAAATTTCATTCGAAAATCGTGCTTCGTCGGACCCGAAGAGATACGCGAGCTACTTTAGCCGACAATTTATATTGCATTCTTCGTAGATAGGACCAAACGGTAGATGACCTGGAGATTGTGCAAACAGTCCAACACCAGCTCACCCTTTGAGGGAGGTGATGAGCTAAAGGAGGCTATCGGGAAGGTGAAATCTTCCAAGGGTACCAGACCTGATGGGCAATGCGCGTTGGTGCTAAAGAATTTTGGGTCCGCGGGAGTTGAGTTCCTCACAGATCCTAACCTGTTTATTGCCACGTTCATTACTCATGACTTTAAGGTGGGTAGTGGGCTGTTCGCACTGCTAAAACAAGGGAAAACGCCTACAAGGGTGACCCCTATCGGCTGATCTCCTTGCTTTCATCAGTGATCAAAACGCTTTAGGCTTTATTCCTCCCGTACTACACGTACCACCTGGGCTGGGTTAAGCATCAATGCCATAAACACGCCGGTCAAACGTGGCCATAACCGTAACCGCCCATGCGACAGAAACGTCCTCGTGACATTGGACCTGTCAAAGGCTTTTGACATGGTAAACCGTTCCACGCTTCTAGCTGACGTGGAGATATCAACTCTACAGCAGGGACTGAAAAGGAGGCCGGCACCACCAAAATCGTCAGAAAAATACGGAATCGCAACAAACCCTTCAAGACGCTCGCCGGCAGCACTTGGGGCAAAGACCAAGAAACGTTTTTGGCTACATACAAGGCGATTGGCCGGCCGGTACTAAACTATGCCACACTAATATGGTCGCCGGGAAATGGTAGGCACTGTGACGGAATGTATATGGAGGCTCAATTTTCGTACACTTTTTCAGTGCTGCCAGATCTGAGCAATTCGTGACTATTTTATAGTTATTGGGAAATGGAACTTGTAAATAAAAAACCTCTCAAACATAAATTCCCTACTTTTCACACCACGTTTCTTTATCAGCTGAAACATCCGCACTGGCTATGTAAGAACAAGAATTTATAAGTGCCTCCTTGATGTAGCTCAGATTGTATGCTTCCAAACGACATGACAGCGCCAAATTTTTTATTTCGTCTCAACTAAGTCGGACCTGCAACGCGTCACATTCTCGGCGTGGCGTGGCGTGGCGTGTCTGGGCATCGCCTACATACTTAGATGGTGCGCCATGAAGCTCCTTATGTAGTTGGTGTAAGTTTTTGGCAAAGATTGATGAATTCCACTGATGATGGCGGCGGCAATGATGATGCTTTTGATGATAATGATGGCGTTGAACAAAATTAGATTCTTGTTACGCCTTCCGCGCTACCACCAAAGCAAAATAAAAATACGAGCGTGTATAGTTAACCGGAATGCATGCGAGTAGTTGCGAGAGTTTGGTTTTATGCGTCTACATACAAATAATATATATTTTTGTATACAAACACAAACACACACACACACACACACAAGCGAAAGTAATATTTTACATGTATTTTTCTTGACTCTATGCCATAGCTTCTACCTTCGTTGTCGTTCTTAAGGCGCTTTGGGCATTTTTTGTTTGGGTCCAACTCTCCTACACCTCAAAATGATTTGCAGGCTGCGCCGCATCTCACTAATACTTATGCAGGTAGTGTTTTTTTCCTTTATACTTTTATACGAGCATCCTTGAAATAACCTTAATCCTTGCATCAACAGAATGAATCGTTGCACGGACGCCACGCTTTGTTGTTTATGAACGATTTGCCTCACCTCCCCTTCGTCAAGCTCTCCAGTGTACTTAGCATCACATCGCATTAGCAGAACTGGTGCAATGCTTTGTGGCATGCAATGTGAGTTAGTGTTGGTGGCTGGCGGCTAATGTGGCATGCCTTGACAGCTGATGCTTAAATTCACATATTTCGTGCGCGTTTTCCTTACTGCGTGTAAATTAGCTAAGCGAAATTCAACCTTGGCGGGTTTTCAAAAGGATTGTCTAGAGCTCCTATTCGATTTCAAGTTGCACAAGACTTTGGCAAATGTATGATGCAATCGAATTTTTCTCTGATTAACTCTCATTTATTTCCAAACAAAAAGCCCAATACTTGGAGATTTTAAGAAGCGCATATTAGGCGCCTAAGTTAGTATTAGCATTTATGGCGGTTTGTGTTCAGTATTTACGTTTCATGCTGAGAAAAATATGTACATATATTCTCAGCAATCCTGTTTGAGATAAGATATTATCTGACTCGCAGATTTCTAGCACTTCCACTTGGGAGATGATTGCCTAGTTTGCTGCAATTTCCGAAAATAAACACCTAAGCTTACATAGGAGCCCATTTCGAACCCACTGGCACAAATAAAAGGAATGTGCTCTCTTTTTCATGCCTCTTTTAGATAAACCATATACCATGAAAATCTGTGTCGAAGTCTGTGCCTAATAATTAATGAAACATCAGGGACTTTTAGTGGAGCTTTACCCGTCTTTGGCGAAACCCTCACCTCTATTTTATTGACGTTATCACCGCCACCAAATGGACCCACGTTTTTATTCACAGGGTCTTACCATCGCAGATGAGGCCTCTCTGCCGCCTCCAGCAGGTTTCGAATTGGATAATTGCAGAAGGCTCTAAAATGCTAATTCAAACTCAAAACTATATAAATCTTTCGAATAATTTTTCCTTCGAATAATCCAAAGCCTGCCTTAGAAGATGTCATCATACAATAGAACGGCCGTGATGAGGAACTTAAGGAACTTATAAGACCTTGGATTTCCTCCTCAATTGCTTAGCTATCTCAAATAGTTCCTTCTGGAAAGAGCTATTCTTCATTGTATTTGGAAGCGTATCTCATTTTCTTTGTGAATTCGGGTACCAAAGTAGATGACGTTTTCCCAATTTTGAAATTTAGAAATGTCAATAAATACAGTTTATGTCATGGGATAAGGAGATCTTTTCTTTTGACCCTGTTCGGTTGGCTTATTTATTTACTTTGGAAACTATAAATTTAACATAAAGATATTGGAGACCGACGAGCTCGATATAATCAGTATGTACCAGCAATTGTCAGCTCTTATAAAAGATATTACAATACAATTTAATTAGACAACAAAATTATCTTGTCTCACACGAGGTTCAAGAAATATCATAATAAAAGTTGTCAACGTTTAGCCTAAGGGTTTACCGGCACAAGCAGGCCCGTAAATGAGCCCATTGTGACACCACTTAGATCCTCGTTTCCCCCTGTTTGAACCCACACTTTTTGAACCCACGGACCACTCGTACAGTAGATAATTTAGAATTTCAAGCTCCTCCTTGTTTCTGCAGCTTCTACAGAAGCCGTTGTGAGGGATCCCCAGCCAAACCGCATGGTTCCCGGTAGATATGCGGCCCCTGAGTAGCCTCATTTACTTAAAATGTAGAGTTATTGTGATCGCTTCGTGCTACAAAATTTTTGTGTCACTGCAGGTGTGAAGAAGTTGACGAGGGCCATGCCTAAACTTTTCCACGTACCCATAACAAGTGCAAATTGAATTGATCGGTCGTTTCGTTGAGAGATCTACGACATTTAGCCACAGTCTTGGATGTGATTTCAGAGCTGCATGGGTTTCTGAGTATTTATATTACTGAAAGTATTTCCTTTCAATCGCAGGCGCTGCTCAACTTGGAACATATAACAGTAGTCAAGTAGGCGGAACATTTTATTTATTCGCAGTTGTTCTTAATAAAAGCTCTCTTGAATATTAATCTCAAATTTTGAACCGTTTGTGTCGCATCGAAGAGAATCATCATTAGGTCCTTGTTGATGCAAGTAAATGACGATATGCAGTAGGCTGTGACAGGCGGTAGGCTTGCCTTTTCTAATTTTGTTTGGTGCCCACTTAGTTTTACCATTCAGCGGAATAATTCCCTTGGTCTTATTTGCAGCATGTTGTATCTCACGGTTAGTAAAAAAGTGTGCCGATTCTGATGGTGCTCCTGCTTTTGCTCAATAATAGTGTTGTAGTTCCACGAAGTCGACCAGTAGCAGTAGCTTAGCGGAGATTTCATCACAGATGTTGACTATGGGATCAAATATAACTTTCTGGACCTCCCTGACGTTGAAATCGTCAAGCAAGAATTGGATATCGCGGCAAGAGAAGCGTTGATAACCGCACTCGAGGGGCTTACAGGCCTCACCTTCATTCCCTTCTTAAAACATTTCCAGGTATAAAATAATTTGTAAATGTCAGTCTGCTCCGTAACACCCTTACATTTTGATGGCACTTACAAGAATTGATATGTTAGTTTTGGCGTAGAATACGTCTTACCTTACGGTATGGGCACCAATGTCAGGTTTTTATTGTTGTAATCTCTATTTCTTTAATTATAAGGAAACGGCTCGATAAATTTTTTTTTTTTTTTTTTGTAGTCAAATGAAGATGTTAGCTTTCGTTTGACATACATTTCATGTTGGTTGATATCTTCCTAATATTTAAATTTCTCAAATGAAAATTGTATAAACACATGCACACAAATATGTGTGTGGTGTTTGGTTGAGTGTTTGCTGTTGGGCGATTTAAATGTACTCGTGCAGCCCTTTCTTTGTATTGCATAATTTTAGGCGGGCAAGTTAAAGTAGAGTAAAAGAAGAGAAAATGCTGCCAAGCACTGCAAAGCTTATGTATATCATCCAAAGTAACTATCAAATAAAGAAATTCATTTGCTTGTATTATTTATCATTTATTGTTACATATGATTTCTGTCTTATCGGATGGCGTATTCTACGTTAAACTTAATGGCCGTGTCTCTGACACAGCCTGCTTCTTTTTTTTTGTTTTTTGATGTGGCTGCACACTTAGATCTTTTTAAGTTCTATTATCAATCCATAGTACATTCCAAAACCGAACTGAACTAATTAGAATCTGAAAAACACCACGTCCTGGCAATGCAGTTATTAAGCTGACTGAACGGAGGAGGAGGTGAGAGAATAAAATGTGATCTCAGAAACTTGGGCCTTAGTTTCGTGAAAGCAGGAAGTGAAATGAGTAGAAGATTCTGAAATGTTGCCACCTACTGATCCTACCTTACAGAGATCGAGCTAGTGAGCTGTCAATAGGTCTCCATTTGAGAGTCTGAGTAACCCGATAGTCTAAATTTTAGTTTCAAACAAAGTTATTGGCAGTAGACTCCACTCCTAACTCTACCATGAAGTCTGAGAGGGATAGAACTACCGAAAGATCCCATAGGTGTTGTGTATTGCACACAATAATCCAACATAGGCGGGACGAAATAGAAACTTCGCTATATCCCCGAATTCCCACAATTCTAATACAATTTATTTATTTAATAACACTAGACGATAGACAATACCGTTTGTAATGCCAAACCCAGCCACCATTTCCCCCCATTACAAGAGTACAAGATAACAAATGCCTTTTTCGATATTTTCCCAATATTCAATTTCTAGATAAGTTTCGTAACCAGGAGCAAACGGAAATATTTAAACCTATTAAAACGACGAACTGCATGGGTGATTTCGGATTTTTTAGCATTTACAGTTAGTCGGCAGTTTTGGGACCAGCTGCCTTTTAAATATCGTTGCATTATCTCACACAAGATACCAAAAAAATCTTCCCCTGACAATTGGGAGAGGGAGTAATATAAAAAATTATAGAAACAATTTTTTCGAGGAGCAGTCAGGCAGTTACAACATCAAGACGCACACAACAAATTTTAGAAAAAGTGCGGCCAAATATCAAGCTATATGGTGTAAGCGCCAAATTATTACATTATTATTATTATATGTCCATTTGTAAGTAGCGTATTTGGAATTTGTGATTTTGTTGTTATCGAAACTTCTATTGTATATTTAATTTAATTCGAGTAGAGGAAGTGTAACCTAAGCATGTAATATATAAAAGTCTAGTTAATTAAGTTTAAAAAATTGCTGATTTAAAAAAAAGCACATAGCACATAGCGGGCACAAATTGTCTAGTTATATCAAATTAGCTGGCAAAATGAGCCTCGCATGTAATACGTAACTATTAAAATTCTTTTGAAACTCATGTAAAATAATTTAAGAAGCTTATTAAAGAATATTCTAAAGAATTATGTATATAGAGAAATGCAGAAAAGACAGCACGCGCTGCAAATTAAAAATTTTAATATTAAATAAAGTAGAAAATGGTATATCAGTTCATTAATAATTATAATTTATTACAAAATACAGGGTGACCAAAAATAAATTATATGCCGTTATATGTTTTTGCTCAAATCTTTTCAATGAATGGAAAAATGGTTGGTGTTATTCTTTTATACATTTCTTTGAATCTTCAGATGTATTATATTACTTATATATTTTGAAGAAGATGTCAGACCTGAGACGTATTCTAGATTTCCATAGCTTCTTCGCACAAACTCAAACTTTGCTTACTTTGCAAATATCATTAAAAAATTTGGCATACAACGTCAATTGCAAAAGTTAGTCCATCTGTCCATTTATTTTGGGCCACCCGTTACATATACAGATATAAATGTAAATATTTTTATAATAAATATAAATATGCATTATTATCATATACATTAGGGTGTTCAAATCAATTATCAAATTTAGTGTGTTTTAAAACTTCCGCCGGAAAAATATTTCGATTTACGTGAGCTAAACCAGCTTCAAAAATGGATTTTTATATAAATAATAAATCTTTTCAAAGGAGCTGCCACAGATGTTGAAAAGGATTAAGCTCGAAATGTCTGCACAAATATATTAAAAAAAAACAACGTATTCATAATAATGAGATTTTTCATGATTTTTCAAACCGCTTTTAATAATTTTCTAAAATATTTTGGTGGAAAACTTCAAATACAATATAGTTATTTTATAATTCCGATGAAAAAGCGGTACCGATGGTTTTTGAGGCGTTTAAATATTATAAGAAAATTTCTGACTTCCCATAGCGGGACTAAGGCAGGTGTGCCTATTTACGGACTATTACTCGTAAAAGAGAGGCCTTTTGTGTATTTTATGATTAATAAAATTAAAAACAAAATGTTCCAAAATTTATTTTTCCAAAAAACCAAATTTTATTCCTACTTACTCCAGTGTGAAAATTTAGTCCAGTTCCTAATTCCATTCAAAAGTGTTCCAATTTCTGTTCTATAAGTAAATTTAAAAAAAAAATTTTTTTTGCACTGCAAACATTTTACACAACTAGGTAATTGAATACTAAGCTTTAAAATTATTTGCACAGATTTATTTGGAACATAAAAACCAAAATTTGTTGTAAAACATAAGGAAATCCATTTGCTTTTTTTTTGTAATATAAAACATAAATCCGGATTCTACGTTTATTTACATACTACACAAAAAAGTAATTAGAAGTACATACTACACTTAACAAATTAGAAACAGTCGTAATTTAGCTTAAAGTCTGACACGGATGTGGAATCTATTGATTATTGGAATTTTTAAATCTTTATAAAAAAACCACGAATGGTCCTTAATGCACGAGACAGAAGTAAAACTTCTTTGTGCTAGTAGAAATTAATAATAGTGGTCGTAGTAGCTTTAATAAAAATAGTTGTTGAAATTATTAGTACAATTATTAAAAATAGTGGTATTAGTTAGCAGTAGAATCAGTAAAAACAGTGGTAGAAATTAGTAAAGCAGTGGAAGATATAAACAAACATAGTGGTAGAAATTAGTAGTAGCATTAATAAAAATAGTGTTAGAAATAAGTAAAAATTGTTGTAAAAATTAGAAGACCATTAGTAAACATAGTGATAGAAAATAGTAAAATAGTGGAAGAAATTAGTAAAAAATAGTAGTAGAAGATATTAGTACAATTTGTAAAAAAAGTGGTAAAATTAGTAAAAATAGTGGTAGAAAGTAGTGAAAATAGTGGTAGAAAAAAGTAAAATAGTCGTAGTAGCATTAATAAAAATAGTGGTAGAGATTAGTAAATATAGTGGTAGAAAATTGAAGGACCATTAGTAAAAATAGTGATAGTAGTTAGTAAAATAGCGGAAGAAATTAGTAAAAATAGTGGTAGGAATTAGTAGTAGCAATAATAAGCCTTAGTAATGATAGTGGGGTGAATTAGTAAATGTAGTAGAAATTAGTAAGCGATTCTGACTCGACTTTTTTATAAGATTCTGATGCGATGTAAAAAATCACTACCGCTTTACTTTAATTATATTTCTTATACCACAAAAAATACTTGAAATTTTCGCGAACTCCATTCGCTGACATTTGGGTTTTAATCAACAATTTGTACTTAACTAGAACCTCAATTAAAATTTTGATTAAAATAATGATACTTAGAGACTGCGAAGTGTGAAATTTGAAAACTTGCAAAATTCGAATCAATTTCATAACCTTTTTATCTAAAGCAAATGTTAAAATTTTCTAAATTTTCTATTTTAAAAATTACTGGCGAAATACCACGGGGATGGGTACACTTACCTTACTGTAGTCGAAGATATCACATATAATTAATTTTGGTGCCTATTGGAGGCAGTTAAGGCGTGAAGCATAGGAGTCAATATTATAGATTACCCTATGAAGGCTCAAGAAAATAAATTCAAATAAAAATGAATCAAAAAAAAAAAATTGTTAATATGTTGCACCAATTTTGCCTACAATAATTTAGATTTAAAAAAAAATATTTTTGAGTCTACACAGGATAATCTAAAGTTTGACCACTGTGCGACAAGCCTTAACCATCTCCAATTGGAGCCAACATTTATATGTGATATCTTTGGCCGTGGTATTGTCGATTGAGCGGTTGAAACGAAAAAAAAAAAATAAAATCTATTTGGTTTTTAAGCACCACCCTAATGCACATATTAACACATACTTACATTTCCATTTACAAATGTGAGTTCACTCCAATGTAATCCACTTAAATTTTTTTACTATACGATTACCACACAAATTGCCAGTGGCGGCATTAATCACCTAATCAAAATAAACTTGTAAAACTTAATATTCCCTCTAATCACTTACAACCGTCCGACCGATTAATCCTACAAAAACAAAAAAAAAATTTAAAAAACGAACAAGACAAATGAAGACTTTTACGGTCATCATTCGAGTTAATGGCTAATGAAGATAATTAATCAGGGCGCTTTAAATAGTCAGCACCTGGAAAAGCAGACTTAAAATTTAATGATGGTTGTGGCTTCAGGTACAAAGCGCTTGTTTTTGTTATTGTTGTTGTTGCTTTATTTTGCTATCTCAGTTTGTTTGCTGTACGAAGTATTTGGTATTGCATTAATTTTTCAATTTCACAGGCAATCAGCGCTGCAGCCTATTAGCCACAAAGAGCGAATGCGCAAAGAGAGAAACGCAAAATAGAATAGGTTTACTTTGGAGGGGGGGAAATTAAGAAAATATTTAACTACTGCTAAAAGCGCCTGCGCCTGCGCTGCCGTATTTCCCCATTGCAATTTGCCAAATTTCTACTCAAGGCAAGCGATCTTATTTTTCCCTCTTACTTTATGCCTCCTTCCATTCAGAATAATCATTCGGTTGAAATCGCCGCAAAGTTTGGCCGTAACGCGCACAATTCATTTGCAAAATAAGCGAATGCAAAACTAAATCAACTAAATTGTTGTAGGTCCAGCGCGCACGCGCAAATGGCGCGCACTCAACGCGCTCAGCATGGAGCATTTGGCCAGCGTGGAGGAGATTATCTTAATTCACGTTGTGGGAGACAACAACAACAACAACTACGAGATAAACGAGTACGAGCACTCATACGACGACGACGACACAACTAATGAGTGCAATGAGTGAAAAAACCATGCGCGTCGTGGCCACCAAATGAGACGCAGGCGCGCAGGCGTAATGTTATATTGGGGGTAATATACATTCGAAAGTACATACATATGTACATATGTATGTAGATATGCAAGCGCTTAAATGACTGACTGATTGGCTTTCTGCACTGCCTTGTTTTAAAGATTTTCTTTAAGCAAAAGCAACACAAATTACGATGCGTTATTGGTAGAAACTTTTAGCTGTTGCCCAGCAAACATTTTCGTAGCGCTCCGAATTTATAAGTTCGAAATAGGAAAATATGAAAGCTACACCACACAAATTAGATGCAAATGATGAGACTATAAATTGAGAAAAGAAGTGTCTTATATGAGCCTAAAAATAGTCTTATTGGAGATAATGTAGGGTCGTATGCGAATGAGGCGCATAAGAGGGTAATTAGAAAACTATAGCTGATTCCGTAACATAAAGCATATAAATAAAAAATTCAAACTTTCTAGAAAATGCATAAACATGTTATAAATTTAAAAAAAAAAATTGTATAAAAGTTGTAACCTTTATACAAAATCCATACAAATTCGACAGATAAAAACAAAATGACCATCAAAATTTTCAACCCTTTAAACCGGATTTTTAAAAAACCTTGCTCGTCGTTGTTTAAAAATTAAATGGGCTACAAAACTGCATACTTAGAATTTATTTTATCCGTATCAAAATGTTGTAAATTTTGATAAGAATTTTTTTTTTAATTTTTTATACATTTTCTAAAAAGTTTAAAGCTTTTATTTTTTTAAAATTCGGCATAAGAAATTTAAAATTCGTATGCTCTTTTTTAATTTATCGAAATTTAGTAAAAAGCTTGCAACTTTTATTTACATGGTTTATGTTTCGGAGTGAGTTACAAAAAAAAAAGTAAATTAACAAACATAAATGGCTAACTAAATTATTTTAAATTTTTGGTGCTTATGATATGCACAACACTGTACATATGTATGTATACATTTTTTTTCATTCACGCCAGTCGTCATTTCACTTCACAGAAGCATAGCGCATTTTTTAATTGGAATTAAATAGTTACGTAGTGAATTTTTAGTAAATAATCCTTCTCGTGAAGAGGCCAACAAAATATTAACATAATTTATTTTAGTAAAATCTACGCTGGTTTCGATTTGGGCATGGCTTAGATTAATTGCGTGTAGAATAGCTAGCGGGGGGATTACTATAAAGGGGGTGTCAAAATTGCCCACATTATTCTGGAGTTTAGAACGATTAACAAAGTTCTAATATATCCACTGTAAACTTAAATAACTTTCGATTCCAAATTTTATTGGCATTCTACATAAGCCATGTACTTTATAAAAATTGTAGTAACAGCAAATTTTGAATATCTCGAACTACTTTTTTACAAATTGTTATTAAATAAATTGATTTTAGACTCTACTTTGTATAAAAAAACGAAAAGAAAATAATTTTCAAGGTGACCGAGTGATGTTAAATATATTTTCTACTGGCACTTAATGTAGACTCGCGCGAGCTCCTCATTCGAATATAGAGATGACATGATGCGAGTAAATACTCTATACTTTTCATTCGATACCAAGTAATTTTGTATACATTACAGAAAATTTGAGTTTCATGTTAGTTGTGAAGTATGACGAACTAAGAGTACGTGTCGTACAATAAAATAAAGAACTCTGTGAATTCATTTTCATAAACGCAAAAAAGCGAACAAGAGAAATGGTCATTTGATACCCGACGCCCATACAAAACTAACCGTCAAACTGGCCAATAGTTTGAGTTATTTTCCCCGCTAATATAATAGGCTTCTTGCAGGGTGTTGAGTAGGTATCGAAAGGAATACCTCGAATCGAAACCCGATACTAAGACACTGTTACTTCTAATATAAATCTCCCTGTGCTTTATGGCAACAACATCTGTTCCTGGCGATTGACTGTTTTCGAAAGCAGAGCAGCACCACGTACAGAGATCGTAATTTAAAAAAAAAAACTTATATTTTTATGAAGTGCAACCAAATGAAGGTTTTTTCGTTGAAATATTTTATGAATGCATTTTTTTCTTAAAAGCGCTTAACGTTTGTGCAATATTTTCCAATGTATTATTTGTGTTGTTTTTTGTTATTATCAAAATTTTTATTCAGTTTAGGATTCCCAGCGGATGATCAATTTATGACTAAAAAAAAATAAAATATTTAGCTTACATAGTTCATACGAAGTACATTCACATCCAAAAGTATCGATACGAGTACGACTAGGTATCGATACTTTAAACCCGATATTTTTCAGGCATTAATACTTTCTTTCGATACTACTACCAAGTACGAGTATAAGTATCGACACCTACATGGCTCGTTTCATCCGTAGATGAGTACAAATTTAGCGTGAGGTGTGTGAATTTCAGCCTCGCGAATACTAGCCATCTGAAAAGTTAGTGCTAAGAGAATTTCAGAAACAGGACTTAAAATCTAACCGCGCATTTACACCCAAAAATGTTCAGTTTCGGATTGATTTGCCCAACAAGTTTCTCTGGTCAACCCGTAGAAGGTCTTGGCAATGCTGCAGCTCAACATTCTCTTTCAGGCTAACTTGTAGCCTATATTTTAAAAAGTAGACGTAAGTTTATGAGAGGGATCTCCAGTATCTCTCAATTGCCCGTAAATTATTTAATTAGTATTCTGTCTAGCCCTGCTATTACACTGTGGAACAAATTCAGGTTAGCAAAAGTTAGGTCAATTCTGAGAGTGAGGGCTGAAAATAGAGGCTAAATTAGAAGACCCGTATCGCGGCGTTTGCTTATGCTCGTTCGAATTTTTTTTTTATCGACCTTCGAACTTTGCAGTCAAATGCCGATTTTCAGCATATTGTTTATAGGGTTTGTTGGCTATAACTCGTCGACTAATTGATATTTTTTCAATCTGTTAAAGCCAAATTATTGCTAGAGACCTGTGCAACAATTATAATTTAAAAAAAAAAACTGATTTGGAAAATTTTTGTAGTGCTTATGAAGCAAAATGTTGGACATTTTTTTTCTCATGCTTTTTGAACATATTTTCCACAAAACTAAGTATTTTTTGCTTTCTGTTTGATCTATAATATGCTTCTCAGTTTCTTCAATAAATTTCAATTGAAAAGAAAACAATCATAATACAAAACTTGCGTTTTCCAGTTTAATATTAATTTACTTCTCTTTTCTTATGTACCAATTTTTTCAGTGTTGGTTTTGAAGAAACATTGGAAAAGAAATTTTAAAAATATGGATAAAAATATAGTTTATAGATGCAATACTCGCTGTAATTTGTTGGTGGTATAAAAACATCTATGAAGAAGAGGAAGACGAGGAAAAAGAGGAAGAAGGGGAAGACAAAGATAAAAATAATTTTTCTATAATTTTCTTAAAGTTACTTATCCCGACCGAAATTTTGCGACAAAAAATAAAATGAGTTTTCGAGCTTAGCGATGGATTTTAGATGGGAATGGAATAGACAATACGACCTTTTCATAGTTTTCGCTTCTGTTTTGAGTCGTGACGATTTCGAATATCTCACAGAAAATGTTGAGATTTCCCAATTAAACCTTGTGGCTACCAAAAAATGTCTTCATAAAATCAATTAAGTATCTCATTGAAGCCAATAAAACGATACAAGTTTTCCCCTTAAGTTATCTTACAAAAAAGCTGTAGCTTTCGATTTTTTTTTACCGGCGTATGGCATTTCAGACTAGCATCTTGTGACCCGTTCTTGCTGCTTGTTATGTGTCATTTTAATTTAGCATAAATTTCATTAAATCTCAGCAACAAAGCGATGTTGTTCTTATTTTTTTTACTGCCACACTTTCATGTAAAAAAAATAGATGGCATGCAAAAATTACAGACGCAACAAATATAATTTGTTTTTTTTTTTTTTAATTAAACGGAACTAGCCCCACACGCATTACATATTCCTGCTGTGCTGAAGAAAATCACAATTAGGCGAATAAAAAATTTAACTAAATTCTCCTCGAGACTCCAACTGGCGAGTGTGTGTCTTTATTTCCTGTGCGGCTATTGGGCGCCTTGCTAGCCGATTGTTTATTGCGTTTAATGCAAGTTTTTACGGCCAACATGAACGCATAATCTATTGCACAGCAACAACAACAACAACAACAACAACAAAAGTAGCGGCAGCAGCGGCTTATAACCTTCGTAAGAAAATGCCACCACCGCATTTTATGTTGCATATAAAGTGCGCAACATTATCTACCCAAAGTGTGGAATAATGTTGCAAGTTGCCAGCTAATTGAGTCATCTCGTTAGTGTAGGCGCATGTACCGCCAAACCACGACACGCTGACGAAAATTTGCACGCATGCACACACAAACACACACACACAATTCTATGCATCAAAAAGCTAATTTAAATGTAGCATAGCATATTTCTTATTCATATAATGAGCCTTCACCAGCCTCACCTACCCCACCCATGCAACATGCAACACATTGCGGATATTCTCATGCATACCTACATATGTACATAGTGTGAGCGACCCACAAATCACAGGCACTGCTTAGCAGGATGGAAGGCGGGCGCATAGCCAGCGCCTTTCGCAGCCAGGGTTTTGGTAGTTGAAAAATTAATAATTTTCACAAAATCTTTTGGCACTTTGACATTTCGGTTCGCTTTGTTCCGTGGCGTTCACTTTAATTTCGTAATTTTTCTTAGCCGCCCCCTCTGCATCTCTCGCCCGCTCTCTCTTTCGCTCCGTCTCAAGCAACCTACGCCCCGACATTCATGGCCATTGCACCAAATCGTCGTACCCGCCACTTTGACGCTCTCTCTGCATTCCATCCAAATTGAGGTTCTTTTGGTGTCGCTGATTCATTTTTCTTGTTTCTTCAGTGAGCGCCTTGCGTGTCGGTTACACTTTTTCTGCTGTTTGTTCGCTTCCTTTACTGATTCAACATAGTTCCTTCCTTTGTCAGCTTATTTGCGTGAGTTTGTTGCTGCTGTTTTAGTTATATTTTGTTGTTTTTTTTCAATATTTTTATTGTTGTTATTTTGGTTGCACTTTTCATTGCGAAATGCAAGTTTAGCCCGAAATTTATCCAAGATGGCGCCAAGAAAAATGATATGTCATAATTTGTTGGCATTTTCTGTCAACTCTGCGGGTGAGTCAAAGTAAACGGCAAAGTACATCCATTGAAACTTTGCCTCTGACATGTCCTTCGATAAAAGGAAAAACCAAAAACAAAAAATAAATGAGGACAATGTAAAGCTCGAGATTATAGCAGCGGCGCACAATGGCGTAGGACAGAAATTAAGCGGGTAAAAACTCCAAAGATTAAAGTTGTAAAATCGCACCAACGACCAAATATAATTCTTTAGGAATGTCTAGTAAAAAGGTCTCCTCACGCTAGACTTCGCATGAACGTCCAAGTTTTACAGTTTACACCTAGAAATCCTTTATTTCCGCGAGCCTCCTTCAAATCTCAGAGTTCGCCAGAGGCTTATTCCAAGATCCTAAGCTTTTTGGCTTAATCTGCACATGTCTAGTCTGGCAGGGAGAAACACTAAGGTCAGTTAGGCTCATTGTGACGCCACTTGGGCGGGTACTCATCTTATCTTCCCTCAGTTTCCCGTCTGATGGAACTCTCATGTTTCCTTGACGAAGCATTGCAGCTCGTGGAGTCGAGCTAAGTCAGACACTGAAAGAGGTATTGGGAGAAAGCATTATATCAAATTTTTGACAGAGTGGGGTACTATCAGAGGTTGTTTTCTGCACTCTTAACGTCCTCCTCGTCTCTGCGGCTATGACAAAAATCGTTAGCGGGATGTACCATTCGAGTTCCGTGCACTCCCATCAAGCAGTGTCCAGTAGTAATACCGACCACTCTGCTGATGATGGGGCGGTCGATTCGAATAACTTTTGGAACTTTCTTATTGATACTTGGCCAGACTGATTGGTAACCATCCTCTGTTGGAAAATTCAATGAAAGATGATTTGAGTTGGTGCTTGCTAGAAGACAAGAGGACGCCAACATCACGCCCAGAATTAAATGTGAGCAGATCGGTACCTTCCTTTGAGAGCACGTCTGCCGCGTGACGATGTCCCCTGGTACCCAAATGTTACCCCTCATAGGAATGTGGTTGTACATATTTACAGAAATGAAAAAAAACTGCATTTAGCCCCCCTACGAAGTGTGGATTACGCTTGGCATTGCAACGCAATAAGCTTAATTTCGAAATTAATAGAAATGAGGAAAAATGGCGCCCACCACCTGCCCGAAAGTAAGTAGTTTGTGATTTTCGGGGTCATATGGGAATACTTATCACGTTTCTTCGTCATCCCATTATCAAATGCTCGGACACCATTCTACCAAATTTATCCTTCAATAAGCACTTCGAGAGAATAATTCCTAAAAGGGACTTCTGCGAAGCGATAATACAATATATTTCCGAATGATCCCAAGTGCGATACACTGATGGATCCACTGAGGGATGGGAGGACTAGGGTCGCTCCAACGTTTTAGTAAAGTCTGTCAATGGGCACCTACCCAACCATCTTCCAAGCGGAGGTTTCTGCAGTTTAAGTCTGTGCACGCGAATCCCTTCGTACAAGGACAAATCGGGCCAGAATACATATTATATCGGGAGGTCAGGCTGCTTTAAAAGCCTTGGATGCATATTTAATGGTATCGGAGCTTATGGAGGATTGCAAAACTCTTCTGAACCAACTGGCCATCCGCAGCAAAGTAACGTTGTGATGGGTTCAGGGAGATGAGGATTTGAAGGCAATGAAAAGGCTAACAAAACTTGGAGTCCTGCGACATTTGCTTGGTACAGAGCATTTCTGTAGAATATCAATGGATTACATAGTATAATTAATAAGAAGAAGTGGCAGTCTCTGTTTACAACTCACTGGCGTAATACAAAGGGTAAAAAGCAACCCAGAATGTTCATAACTCCCTTTTGGAAGATCTCTATACGACTTCTGAATCTCAGCCGGGAGAGTTTAAGAACTCCCACTGGTTACCTCACAGGTCACTGCAAGTTAAGATGTCATCTTTATAAGATGAGTATAGCGGAAGAAGAGGACTGTAGAACTCACACGTTTTGGATAATGACTGTCATCTCCATTCAAAATCTGGAACATGCCACCCTCCAAAGTGCTAATCTTCTTATCATTGGATTGTAGATTATTTAATTTGAATTAACATAGTTCACTGCAATAGCAAATGTTTTTTAAGATTAGCAATTGTCTTTTTAAGAACATTGACAGCTTTGAAACGAGAACTTTTTGTAATATGACACGAAAAGGACATTACTTCCAAAAAATTTGTTGCCATGGAGAAATAACCACATATTTGCTAATTAACTTATTTTTCTTAATGTATTCACATATTTATTTTTTGTTAATTTTAAATTTATTTAAATTATGTACCGCAATTTTTCTTGAAGTTATAAATTAAATCATCCTAGATCGACCATTTAGACCACTGTGCGGCATTAGAGCTACATACGTACAAAACAATGTTCAGAAAATCATTGTAGGAGTATATTGGCTTTTTCGAATATAACAACAAAACTGTAGATTTTGTACAAACGAATATTTTGAACAACTAATTACTTTGCGTTTCATAAAAAGGGAACTTCTTATGATCAGCCATTGGTTTCTGGTAAAATTGATTTTCCGAAACGAGTATTTCAACCAAGTACTGAGTGTTTTTTGTACTTCGAAATTCTTAAACAATCCCGGAAGAAAATATACCCAGCTATTTATCGATATTATAATAAAAAAATAGTGTCTGTACTTTCTTTCTCTTTCTTTATAATATTGGCCGAAAGTGATACAAAGAAGCAGAAAATATCTGTTATTTTGGTTTGCTTCTACTGTAATCTGAAAATTAGTGTCGAAAACTATATTTCAGTTTAAAATAGCTATTGACCGTGTGAGGGGAGCTAGTGAAAATTCCCCTTCGGTGTTTTGCTGATTTCTTCACAGTGGCGATTCAAAAGGTATGTAAAATTACCAGACGTGTTCAGAACTATTTTATTCTGATAAATGTTTTTTGAATAGGTACATATGTATGTTCATATATAGACTCTATATTTTTATTTTTTTCTATTTATAGAGATTCTTTTTTTGACGTTTGCAGAGCGCTCGCTTTAAATTTTGGTAAGAGTTATAAAAGTCTTATGATAACACAAGCCGACAAGAAATCTGTGCTATGATATCTGATCAACATTTCATATATTGAATTTTCTGTAGAGTCTGTATACGAAGTCAGTTTTTGAGATATAGCTAAATTTCGATATTTTGAAAATAACTTTACTTCATTTATTCTTTGACTTTATATTCGAAGCCGTCAGATAATTTTAAAGTAGAAATGTTGATTAAGGATCTTTGGACATAAAAGCTTTTTGATAATAACTATAGTGAGAAATATTTTTTAAGTCATTGATAACTATTATTTTTTTTCTAAAGTCGTATTATGGAATTTTCTTCGTAATATCATCAGCGAGATAATTTTGTAAATCATTGCAAAGTGTTATTTTTAGACTTGCATATATTAGATGAGAAAAATTTATAATATCGCCCAAAAAAGTTTTACGTTTTTTGATAA
This sequence comes from Anomoia purmunda, assembly GCA_951828415.1. Taxonomy (NCBI): domain Eukaryota; kingdom Metazoa; phylum Arthropoda; class Insecta; order Diptera; family Tephritidae; genus Anomoia; species Anomoia purmunda. The sequence continues at coordinate 44,577,326 of OX639995.1, forward strand.
CAATTATTACTGATAAATATTTTCTTTATAATTGTTATGCAGGGGAAATATTCTTTTCCGTTGTTAATAAAAGTTATTTCCCAACATTTATTTCTTACGTTATCCGATGACAGTTATTCAGGCGAAATATTTTTTCCATTGACAATAAGACTTAATTTCCATTTTTTGCACCGCCAATAAGTGTTAATTCCCATTATTTATTTTTTACGTTGCTTGATAAAAGTTATTGGTCAACTTTTATTTTTATGTTGTATTTTGTTAATTCAGTATTAAAACTAATAGTCGCCGTTGACTAAAATATCTCGTCATGCCATAATAATTATCAAAAAACTTATAATTGTATCGAACATTTTTATTTGTACATTAGGGTGCGCCCCTAAAATATATTGTAAAAATTATAAAATTTGTTATGTTTTAATCTAACATATTTTCATAAAATATTAAGATTTACGTGAGCTGAATCGATTTGAACAAGTTCCCAACCCGGAGTTTATTTTAAACAGAAATAATTTTTAAAAATATTTTTTCACCTCAGTTCATAAATCAATTTAAGGTTAAAAGGTATGCTTAAAAAAGTTTCAGGGAAGGAATGTAACAGTTATTTCTGAAAACTCTCATTGAAAAATTCGCTATGAAATAAAAGTTCTACAATTAAGTGTAATATACCAATCAATTTCTCATTTCACCGAGAATCAAATTGTATGATAATTTTTTTTGCAATTTTTATGCAAAATTTAAAAAAATATTTTATTGTTTGATTTTTATTTTATAAATCTAAAATAACAATTATTTTTTTTCTCATTTTAGAAATCGTAAATAACAGTTATTTTAGATCTTTATTTTATAAATATAAAATAACAGTTAATTATTATTATTATAAATAACTGTTATATAAGACTTTTATTTATAGAAGTCATCAATAGAAATCATTAACAACGGTTTTTATTTTTTAAGTCATTTTAATTTTTTCGCAGAAAATAAGTTGCTAGGGAACCAAAAAATTTATTATTATTGATATTATTTCTCCGAAAAATTAATTAAAAATAAAAACAGTGACTTTTACAAATAAAATTCTTCAAAAACTATTACATTTGATTTATAAAACCAAAAAATAAAAAATAATTGTTATTTATGACCTTTAAAATAAAATCAAAACTAACGGTTATACAAGTTTTCAATAACTGTTGTTTTTGATTTATAAAATGGAAATAATAATTAATTGTTATTTATGACTTTTAAAACAAAATCAAAACTAAGGGTTATATTTGATTTATAAAATAACAATCAAGAATAACTGGTATTTTTCAAAGTAAAAATCAAAAATAACTGTTAAAATAACAAAACTACAAATAATCGTTATGCGAGCGATTTTTATAATTCAAATTGTAACTGTTGCGTTCCCTGTTTTAGTTGCAAGAAAATAAAAGGGGCGGGGAAAACGGCTTTCGTTGATACCTAATAAGTCCTGGCTAAATTCCATAAAAGTTTGAATTTTTTTTTTTTAATTATTTGTATCCAGATATTTTAAGCTTTAACTGGTTTATGATTTGTGCTGATATTTTTGAAAAAATATTATTGAAAAATATGTGGCAATCTTTTTGAAAAATATTTTGAAACACATTTTGATTTATAAAATACTCCATTTTTGGCGGTTTATTTGAATCGGTCCAGCCCACAAAAATCTTAATATTTTTCTGAAATATTTTGGCGAAAGTCTTAAAATATCATAATTTTTTTTTGAATATCGGTGGAAAACAGTATGGTGTTTTTTTTGTGTGAGAAGTGATGCACCCTAATAAACATAAGTAGTGAGTTTCTATAGCAAAAAGCTTAATTCTACTTTCATTCCAATGCTATTTCTTACTCAGCGCTTCAATTCATCGCATACAATATTGACGCGATGACATCCTTAATTGGAGTCCATTATGTCAGCTCACACATCGATCACAGAAACACACACACACACACATACACACAAAAGCGTGCTGATAGGAACCATGGCACATAGATGTCGCGCAGTCATCCTAGGCGATACGCAGCTTTCGGCCTTGTGCCAACGACGAACAATTATCGGCTTCTCTCTCTATACGCGGCAACATGTCCTCATGTCTTTTCACACTGACCGGCCTGCGATGCGTCTGTCTGTTTGTCACGTCAATCTATCTAAACAACGTTCATTCAATAGTTTATTGCTGCCGTGCCGAACACTTATCTGTCCATTTGGTTAAGTAGTGAAGCATTGCAACATTGCAACACTGCGTGGCATTGATGGCGAAAAACAATCAAAATCTAGCCAATTGAAAATGAAATTGAAATTGAAAAATTTCACAAAGCGAATCTCTAAGGTCGCATCAGCGCAAGTGACAATACTCGTACAACATACAAGTGACCGCCAATCGGTGCTGCTGGCGGCGCCCTCCCCCCTCCTACTCGGCGGTCAAAATAATGAATACATGATACGAATTTAAGGCAGGGTAGGCCAGGCAGGCAGGGCAAGCCAGGCAGGCAGGCAGGTAGTTAGGCAATTGTGTAGATCCACTATGCGGGAGTGGTGCGGGAGCGGGGTTAAACGTTAGTTGTCGTCGGCGGCGATATGTTGATAATGATGCACGGCAAGTGGCAGTAGCGACAATGTTGCAGTCGTAACCTATGTGGCTATCGACGTCACTGCCGCCGCTCTACTAATGTGGCGGCGAACAGCAACGGTTGGTGGAGAGCAGCAGGAGCTCGACCTGACATTGGGGGGGAGGTGGGGTGGTTTTGATTTTGATTTTCATTTTGCCTAACGCAGTGCAAGTCTGCTTCATTACGCATTTGTAGCGTTGACCGCGCGAAACAATAGAACTAAATATTGACTGCCACCGACGCCGCGTGCATTTTGCATTTTGCATGTTGCAATCACAGCCGCAGTCGCAGTCGCAGTCGCAGTTTTGCATTTGAGTGAGCACAGAATATGTTCGTGTGTGTTCGCCAGTTGTCACTGTCATTGATGCCATGTCAGCATCCACGCTGTCATTGTTAGGCAGTCAGACAGACAGACAGACAAAAGTGCCGGTGAAGCTTGTCGATTTGAAGCGCCAGTCAGGAGCTGCGCTAGCACAGAGCTTTAATTTATAATATAGTAAATAAGTGGCGGTATTTGCGACGCAAACGCGTAATTTTAGTTGCTCCTACTGCTCCTGGTTTCGATGGTTGTACTCGCACTATGCTATAGAAAATGCAATGAAATCCATGCAGCTCTGCGCCAAGTGCCCTGGTGGCACCACAGCGTCTGTCTATCACCACGTCAATGCGCTGAATGCGCGTGTCAATCAAGATGAGCTGCAACGATATGGCGTTACTCGAATTATCATCGCTTCTGCAATTGCGTTGATGTCGTCGAGTGATTTTCAGTGAATTCGTTTCTCCTGCGCGCTTGTCCACTTTCACTACTAAAACGGGTTCTAGCGATTTTAAGAGTTTTTGCTGCGCTTTATGTGGGATGGTTTTTTTTTTATTTGTTAGCTGCTTACCATAAATAGTAATTTTTTTAATAATATTATTTTACAATATGTAGCCACCAGACGTTGCAACAGAGATTAAGCTTATTTCTACAAATAAATAAATACTTATTTTGGCGTAGAATTCGTGCGCCATGTTCAGCTATGGTAACCGCTTTACTTTTTGCTAGTTTAAGTAAAAAAACAGGGAATCGGACCTTTATAACTTTTATAATAAAAGTAGTTAGAAAAAACTTATTTTCGGACTTTTATTTTACTTCAAACAAAATAATCGTTCAGTCCGGACTTTTATTTTTTTAGTCCAGAAATACCAGTCTACACAAAAAACTATCAAAAACCAACCTGAACTTTGTATGATTTTTTTTAATAATTATTAATTTTAGTGAATTTCAAATTTTAAAACTGCTTACTAAAAATTTTTAAAAATTTTGAAATTTGATAATTTTTTCAAATTTAATGAATTTTAGTGAATTCCAAATTTTTAAATTTCTTATAAAAAAGTTTGAAAATTGTATGCTTTTATTTTTAAATTTGATGAATTCTAGCGAATTTCGAACTTTGAAAGTGCTTATTAAAAAGTTTGAATTTTTTTTTTGAAATTTGCTGATTTTTAATTTTAAAAATAAATGGGTCAAAAGGTTTTTAAAATATCTTATAAAGGAGTTCAGAAATTTTATGATACTTTATTGAAATTTAATGAATTTCAGTGAATCTCAAATTTCCAAATTTCTTATTAAAATAATTGAAATTTTTTTGAGATTTGATGAATTTTAATTTTAAAATTAAAAACTGCACACTAGAAAGTTTTTTAAAATTTCTTATAAAAAAGTTTGCAAATTTTATGAAAACTTTTTGAAGTTAGAAGAACCTCAAATTTTAAAATTTCTAATGAAAAAGTTTGACATATTTTTTGAAATTTGATGAATTTTAATTTAAAAAATAAATGGACCACAAAACTGCATTCTCAACAAGTTTTTAAAATGTCTTGTAAAAAAGTTTGTAAACTTTATAATTTTTTTTTTTAAATTTTAAAAGTTCATGAAATTCGACGAATTTTGGTGAACTTCGTAATAAGTTTGAAACTTATATTTATATAGTTTATGTTATACTTTTATAAATACTTATTAAAAATAAATTGATAAAACTTAAGTGGTCCACTGTATTATATTGAATTTATTTGCTTCTGATATGCACGCATCCAAACTTTGTTCCATGGTATCAAATAATATTTTTAATAGAAATATTTTTTAATTGGTGACATTTCTCGTTTAGATGATTCAGTACTATTTCATTTCATACCAAACTTTTTTAATTTAGATAAGCGGTTTGCTTATTTATTTGGGAAAATTTAACTGTTATTACTGGATTAAAAAGTAACAGTCCGGATTTTTCAGTAATTATCGGGCATTTTCCAAAAAGAATTGCGTAAATAAAAAGAGTCCAGGTTTTTAACCAGGAGGCCTTAGGAGCAAAGGAACTTTGATAAATTTCTTCTACAATAACATTTTGCCCCAGAATTTTATTACATAAAAAAAAACTATTATTTTCGGTCCCAGATAAGAAACCAAGGTGGTCACATCAGTCATAAAGCTGTATGGTATAGCGCCCCGAATCAACCCAAGTTAAGTACGTGAAGCTTGAAAACTATCGATACTATCGACACGGCTATTGTTGGTTTCTGTTTGATGAAAGTTCAATCGATGGTCAAGCGACTATCGATATATCAACACCAACTACCATATACTCTGCTCTAATCTGGGACGCTTATAATACCCAAATCTTCACAAGTTCCTTTGGAATTTTCCGGAAATTTCATTTATCGATGGGTGTCCAACGTTATTGGTACGTCATCTTAAGAATCCATAATTTATTAACAAACCAAATTTGATAAAAATAGTCGATAGAAAAAAATAATGCATATTTGGCACACAAATTTACTCAACACCAAGGAGACCATTCATAGACAATATTTTTTGAATGCGTTCCCAAAACAGAAACAGGTATTATGTACAGCTACATTCAAAACTAATCAAATTGAGTACATAGTGACCTCAAAAATCATCTTGTCTAATATAAATTTGATTCTTGGAAATACATATTGAATAACGATAATTCGATATTAAAATTATTGACGTATCTATCCATTATTTTCTTAATTTTCAGTAGTTTAAAGCTTAAATGAGATACTGGCGCTAAACCTAAACAAGGATATCAACTATTTGGAACCAGGTTTATTTCCACTACTTACTGCCAGAGTAAATTTAGTACGTATATTGTATTAGAAGTTAAAAAATCTACTTACATATTCCATTCTAATATCAAATCCACACCACAACGAAGCCCCAGTTGTTTAGGGCTCATTCGTGATTTTTTGTGAAAACAGTCTAACTTTATTACGAACCAATCATGATAATCTCGAAAACATCAAAATTGTCGTTGTGCTTTCATAAGCAACTCTGTATTCGATAACTTTTTGCCAAAAATAATCGATGATTTGCCGTCACTAGTTTAGCAAAATAAATGAGAAAAAACCTATGTGAAAAAAACTGAAATATTTACAAAAAGCGAAACTGCTTGATGTGCACAGAGCGAAACTTTTATTTTGGAGCTCTGGGGGCATTTTCGTTACCGGATTTCTTTAGAGTAACAAAAGGTAAATAAATAGAGAAATGCCATCGAAAGAAAGTTAGTCGAAAGGAAAGCTGTCTGGACGGTCATGTTTAATATTGAAAACATCTCCTGAAAAGAACTTGTTTTAATTGCCGTGTGGATATGGTATAATAGTGTTGGGAAATATCGAGTAATTTTGAAGCTGAGTGCTTTGGTATTGAACCTTTTAAGAATCGGGTATATTTTTGAAAGTGTCGAGATTTGCTTTAAATTGTAGTATAACGAAATGCTTGCGTCAAGTGGGTACAAAATAAGGTGACGATTTTTTTAAATTTCTTTGCTGATGGCGTTGCAAAATTTTGTGCAATAAAAGTCTGAACAAAGTTTATTTTTAAATAAGCTAGAATTTATCTTAAGCCTCAGTTTAACGTAGATATTTAGAACCGGCTTATTCTTTACTATGCTCTTATATTAATCCATCCGTATTCTCAAAGAGTCACACTTATGTAATTACTTTAAGAATTACCGGCTTTCACGAAATGTCGAACATAAAAATTTAAGTATTTTCTTAAATAAAAAAACAAACAAAAAAGAAATAATTTTGCCTACATCAAGTTTGCCACGCTTTCTTCTTTTTCCAGCGCGAACGCGTTGTAATCTCGTTCATATCTTAAGCAAAGTTGAAGTTGTCATGTTGTTATCGCATCACGGCACCACTTCAATGTTGTAGCAGTCCATACGAGCGCCACTCTACATGCAGTTGTGCTCCTGCCATATCCTGCGCGAATTTTGTTGTTGTTGTTTGGAATAATTGTTTATTAAAAGTAAAAAGTAAAAAAGCAAAAAGCAAAAAGCAAAAAAAAAATGTAAGAAAACATAAAGTGCAGTGAAATTGGCAGGCAAGAATCAGACAGAAAAATATCAACGAAGACATAACGGCGCCATACGCTCGTGCAACCTAAATAACTTCTCCACCTGTCGCATGAAGGGCGCACAAAAAATGCTAAGAACAAGAAAGCCAAATTCCGGCAGAACGTGCAACTGGCGTTGTTGGCGCGCAACACAGCGCCGCTACAATGCCGCTTTTTTTGTTTTTTGTTTTTGTTTCTGCCAAACGAAGGTGTAATGCCTACCACCACCAAGCAGCTCACAAACATTTACCGCCTGCTTCATTGCCAACACAATGCCAATGCTCAAAGCTCAGTTTTTGGCCATTTGTAGGAAGAAAAAAATAATGAAAATTTTAACGGCAACAGAGAGAATTGGCGGCGTCTTGATTGGCGGTTGCGGCGGTGGCGACGGCGGCAGTCAAGCAGTGGAGATGATGACGGCGCGTGCTTTTCGTCAGTTCGACAGTTGCTGCCTGCCCGGTGCTGCTGGGTTTTCGGTGTTTGGGCCTACGCGCGCGCCACTTGCTGGCTGTCTTCAAAATTTTTTATTTTTATTTTTTCGTAATATTTGAATGTTCACTCCACAGCTAGCTTTCTTTATATCATTTCACTCTTTTTTGTTTGTTTTTGTTTTTTTTTTGTATTTCGCCCCTGCACTTTTTTCAATTTTGGCAATTGTATGCGATATCGACCCGTCACATACGTGCACCGCCGTCGTCGTTGCCGCCGTTACCTGCGTTGTTTCGGGTGCGATGGAGCGTCGTCGTCCACACACACTCGTCACGTTACACCTTGGCGCACCACGTCGCGTCGCACCGCTTTGTTTATTCGAGGATCTTTCATATGTCAGCTATAAACGTAAATTTTACAACCGAATGACGTCTAAAGTACGCGAAATTTTTCCATTCCATTCGAGTGCTCGTGTCGGTGCTCGCCCCAACGCACGCTTCTTCCACTTACACTTCCACTTCCACTTCCCCTACCACTGTTTCGCCGGTTTTTGCCAGAGTTAATGGTGGTTGTGCTGTCATTTAATGTCTCAGAAATATTTTTGGGCCTCTTCCATTACCTTACCGCTCCTCAAATAGCGCTTTTTAATGTTGGCCCTTAATTTTTGTATTTTTGGCATTTTTGTTTGTTCGTTTCATTTGTTGGATTTGCTTTGTTGTTTTTTAGTTGTTGGCATTTTGTAATCCTTTTCCTGTTTTTGGCGGTTTGGTTTCATTTCAGTATGGTATGGTTTCGTTTGTCGTCTGCTGTTGTTGTTTCCGGATTAATTTTTGGTATTCCGTTCTGTACGAACGCTAGCCAGACCTCGTTCGCTACTCCATCTGCTATTTATGCAATGCATAAGAATGGTACTGAATTTTATTCCTTTTAATTTACTAAAGTGGCTTATTAAGGCATAGCACGAGGTTCACTACGACAACGTAAATGACTATGTTGACGATGTTGGTTGGTGACGTTGAAGACGAGGCGGACGAGGCGGAGGAGCAGGAGCAGAAGGAGGAGGACGCGGTTAAGAACGACAAGGCTTATCGTTTGCGCTATTACCAGTTTACTAACTATATGCACTCTCACTAAAAATATTTTCTCTGTTCTATAATTTTTATTTCCAACGCTTTGTGACTGTTGTTTGGCATTTGTGTATTTCTTCTTCTTGTTTGTTTTGTTTGTATGGTTTGTTTTGCTTTGTTTTGTTTTGTTTTGCAATCGACTTTGTTATTTTTCCGCAAGTTTTTGCCAAATATTCACAGGATAATGTGTCGTCTGTTGCCTGCCGAAGGTTACGAAAATCCAAAAAACCACAAACTATAAGAAAATATTTACCACGAAGCCAAAAAAAAAAACGAAAGGGGGAAAGTAAATGGCTTAAAATTGAAGTGCCTCTCGAGGTATGAAGACGTTAAACTATGAGTATCGGGAAGGTTCTTTAAGTCCAGACGTAATAAAGACTCATTTTAGGTGGTAAATAAATAAATATTAAGCGAAATGCAGAAATGCAGAGTTTCTCCAAATTCCAAGGATTTGCCGTTTGTAATATTCAAATGTACATACAAATATGTGTAGTTGTATGTATGTATGTTTATATGCACCAATGTTTATTTTGATAAAAACAGAGATATAACTATTTATTACTAGCTTTTACCCGGCTTCGCTCGCATGGAGTCAAATTTTCCCAAGTGGGCCAACTAAAATCGCGTTTTCGAATTTCAGATTTATTTTAACATATTCAGAAAGTTCAGAGAGTACAGAGTTGCATAGCAAAAGCGTTAAAAAAATATTTATTTTTCGAAGAGTTATAAACAAAGAAACTTTATAGCAGGGTTATCTCAAAACAACGATAATTCGATAACAAATCAAGATTTGCATATGATTTTTTTTTGTACATCAAAAATAGAGCATTCGACATTATTGAATTTTGTTGTTATTATTAACTTACATTTTATTGTTAAAAAATTTAGTATTTAAAAACAATTTTTATATATATAAAATAAAAAAAATGGTATATTATTTTTAAATTAATTAAATATTAATTAATGAATATTTTAAATATCTAAATTCAAAAATAAATTTTATAATTTTTAATTATTATATATTAAATAAAAAAAATGGAATATTATTTTTAAATTAATTAAATATTAATTAATAAATATTTTAAATAACTAAATTCAAAAATAAATTTTATAATATATCATAATTAAAATTATAGTATATTATAATTAATTTTACCTCTAATTATTTCTCTAAATTTTTTTTTTTTTTATATATATAATTTAGAGATATACCAAGTTATAATTAATATATATATATATGTATATAAATATTTAATTAATTAATAAATTTATATAGTTTCATAAAAAAACCCTAAGATTCATAGATCCATAACAGTTTATTAGATTTATATGTATATAATATAATATGACGTTCGAAATTGGTATATAAAAGGTAAATAAAAGGTTATAACTTTCATTAGTTTTTAGTGTTTTAATTTCTTATTATCCTAAACCAAAAATCTAACCCTACTTCATAATTGCCGTTTATTTTGCTTGTCATTGGCAACTCCACAGTCGGTCATTCGGGTTTAGAACAACCGAATTTATTATTAGAAATGCACAACATAACCTCAATCTTCTGCACATACATATTTACAGCATGTGTTTGATAAATGCATGTATTAAAACTGTTTTCCATAACAATTTAACTTTTTTACCTATTTTCACATACGTTAATGTTATATTTGTATATAATTTTCGAGCCACTGGCAACCCCTTAGCATTTTTCCGATTCAGAAAACTTTATCAGTTCAATGGAGTATAATAATGCCCATTTATCTTATAAATTTGTTTAATTTTGAATAATTTAAATAGGTGGCAACGCTTTCCAAACAAATTTCTTAACTGAACATTTCCAAAACCTTTTCCATTTGACCGCAGTATAGCAAATATTCAGTTAGCCTACCAATTGAATTGTATCAACGTTCTTTGGCAGGTGGCAACCCTCATTATAAATGTTGTCGAATAAGCACATTCGTTTCACAACAGCGCTGATATATTTCAGTAAGCTTAAAAGTTGAATTAAATTAATATTTTTAAACAGTTGGCAACACTCCTTAAACACATTTTCAGGTTTAAGTTTTTTTAGCCTACTTCCTTTGTATCCTTTGAATGAAAATTGCGCATTCTAAAAATTTGTAGTTTGGCACTCATATTGCAAAAAATATCGTTTATTTTTTATTTCACTTAATTTGCATATAAACAGGTGGCAGCATTCTGTAAAAGTATTTCGGAAATGAAGCTTCAATTAGCTATTTCGTTTCATACCCTTATTGCAATATTTTATTTCATGCATTTTGCTAATTGAATGCAGCCCTTTAAACAGGTGGCAACTCCCTATAAAAGTCGAGTTTATTATAACCTATTTAACGAACTATATATACCTACATATATGTGCCAAATCTTATCCAGATCTATTCAGTCGTTATGTAACAGCACGAAATTTAACTTATTTATTTAATTGACTATAACTTTTTTCACAAGTGTCAACTCTCCATAAAAATATAGCCTTTTTTCTTTTAAAACATTGAGTCATAAGTAAAAAAAAAAAGTACTTCCTCTCTTTTTCGAAGTTTGGCTTCGAAATCGAGTAATAAGGACCTTCGAATTTCGATATTGGACCTGGTTGGTCAAATGCCAGATTTTCGAAAAAATGGATTCACTAGAAGCTAGCGTTGAGTTAAAAAAAAAATCATATTTATGGTTAGATTTTAATGATATTAGAAAAGTAGGCGAGAGATGTGATTAAAAATGTTTTTATAGTCCGCTTTAAATTAAATATAAAACAAATAATTGTATCCAAAAAAAAATTTAAAAATGTATTTACAAAAATCCATTAGAGGGCCCTGTTTGTGAGATTTCCTGAAAGCCATATTTATGTTTCGACTTGGTTTCAAACTAATAAGCTTTTTGCAATTAAAAACAATGCCACTTGGTCCATAGTCCCTTAGTAAAGTTTACTCCCTTGGCAATTACATATATCTAAAAAGTGTTACTAAACTTAAAATCGACTACATCTTTATTGATACTGCGAGGCATTGTTTTTAAATTCATCGAAACTGCATTTTTAGCTTTAAAAATCTGCTCTAATTATTGTTGTAAAAATTACTAGTAGCAGATTACTAGCTCATTGAACTTGTGTATAATAAAGTGCAAGTTTGAAGTCTCTAGGAATTAACATTGATTTTTGAGGATTTTTCTTTCCGAAGGGTTTTCGATTTTCTTACAGAGAAGAATAAATTTTATTCGTTATATGCAAACAATGGCAAAAATCAACGGCAAGTTGTAACCACTGGACAATTAACTGCACACTCGAAAATTTTCTAAAAAGTTTTTATATTAAAGTTTGAAAATTTTCTGTTTTAAAAAATTTTTTAATTTTTTTTTTAGATTTCTAAATTTTTAAAAAAAATTTTTAAATTTTGTTAAAATTTTCTAAAATTACATCGCCCTCATTAAATAAAATTCGGTACGGAATTTAAAATTCAATAAATTTTAAGATATCAACCAAATTATTTCGCAATAATATTATGTACGTAAGTTGGGCCGATTTGAAATTACATCCATTTTGTGGGTGCTTTATATATGTAAATACAAAAAGTCTTTTGAATATTTTTTCATATAAATTACTTTATATCATAAAAAAGTTTAAGCTTGAAATTTCTGCATACAAATATTTAAAAATCTCTTAATTGAAAGCATAATAACGAAGTCTGTGTTGCTGTCTTTGACTTTTTTAGGAAGATTGGCTTAGGAAATACTTTAATAACTCATAAAATTTTACCATTCAATTTTTGTAGTTATAATAAAGTGTCTGCTCTGAGTAGCTAAAATTTGCGTTGATTTTTTAAAATGCTTTCAATGGTTTCAAAAAACTAACATCAATACTAGAACACTAACATTAAAATTAAACAATATTGCCTGTGTCTCCAAAAAAAATCATATTCGACATAATCTACTTTTGCATATTGGCACAGATACATACATATGTACATATGTAGTTACATATATTCAAATTTAGAATGCAAACTTGTATATGTGTGAATGTGTATATATGTATGTGTGTGCATATGAATGAATGTACGTATGTATGTATAATCAGTAATCTGACTTATCACATATATGTATGTAAGTACATAGGTACAGTAGAAACATTTAAATCTACATTTTGGTATTTATGTAAATAGCGCTGCATGTTATCGCTAATGTTTTGTAGTAAAACTGCTTTATAGCTTCATTGATTTAAACATTCTTTTAAAAATACAAAATAATAATTCTTATGTAACAAAAAAAAACAAAACAAAAACGTAATACACTTTGGGAAGCTGCTGAGCTGCGTTCATGGGCGTCGGTGGTGTAATGGTCAGCATAGTTGCCTTCCAAGCAGTTGATCCGGGTTCGATTCCCGGCCGACGCACAGTTTTTGTTGTTCGTTTTTTTTTTGCTCATAACTTATTGTGTATATAATTCGTATTTATGTTTGTCTATTTTATTCGCTTCACTGGGCATAAATATATTTTTTATGAGCCACCTGGAATTTTAAAGAAAATCGCAAGGGTTTAGTAAATAAAAATGCGACTCTAAAAATATATTTTGTGCTTACAAGAAACTGAAAAGTTAACTTATATTAAAGATATTGACGTCTAAACAAGCTTGGTGGCCATGGAGAGAGCGAGGGGACAAGATAGTAGAAATTTTTGGCAGAAAATTTTTTAAATTTTATTTTGAATTTCTTCACAAATTTATTGAAAAGAAAAACGACTGAAAACAAGGAGATAATTTGTTATTTTTTATTTTTTTTTATTTTTATAGATTTTTGTCCAAAAATAAGCAATTATAATAATAAAATTACTTGTTTTTATGTAAAAAATTATATAAGGTAAATTAATAAAGAGATCATCTAAATTTTACAAGAATTTATTGAATTTATTAATAAGGAAAACTTTGTATTATTAATCAGCCCATTTAATGAGAAATTTTGGCTTTCGATAGAGACTGTAGGGTTTATTTACTTTGTGAATAATCTACTTAAATAATTTTTTGTTTAATATTATTAACATTGTTTTTGGATTTTTGTAAATTCAAAATTAAAATTTTTTAATTTTTTTTTTGTTGAAATTTCTCTTCGAATTTTTTTTTGATTTTTTTTAAATTGCTTTTGAAACTTCTTTTTGAAATTTTTTTTTTATTGTTCCAGAAGCTTTCCATGAATAATAATAAAATTGTGTGTGGCAAACTATGAGATTGTAACACATGGCTAATAATAACGCAAATTTTTAAATTTTTTTTGGAAGTTCTGTGTATGTTTAAGCAATAGCAATTGCTCACGTACATTTTTTTCTGTACATAATTTTTAGATTATGTTATGTTAATTTTTTTAAAATTTTGTTGGTGTAATGCTTGTATGTACATTTTTGGTTTCTTTCAAGTAACTTTTGATGTAGTTATTTTTCTTTAAAAATATTTGATATATATTTTGGAGAAACTGACATTTTCCTTTCATCTCAACCAAGCTAAAGGACTGATAAAGTTGGAATTGTTTAAATCCTGGGGCTCGTCAAATGAAATAAATTTAATTCTGATTGAGCGCGGTATTAAATATTTTTTCGTTCTCGGGAAAAATCAAATTGACGATGTTGACTCTACTTTTTTTTCTTGATAGATTGAAAATAAACAAACTAGGAGACTTTATTGGTAAGCAGCAGAATTTTACGCTAAATCGAGAGACTACACTCAGATAACTTCTTCTTTCCAAAATTAGGATACGTCCAATCTAGTAGATTTGTTAAAAAAAAACAGTTTAGGGTCAACTTTTTTTTAACTTTCCATGAAAAATATGGCTACCTGGAAATATAAAAGAATTACTCATTGCATTGCGAACAATTATATTCCCTCGGGTCGTAAAATACAATACTCTGAAATGAGGCAATAATTAAATTAAAAAAACCGTTCTACTGTATATGAAATGAGTTGCAGTGATCTTACTTGTGTATAGATCGGAGTTCTCTTCCAAACTGGCCAAGAGCTGGGTGATCGCAAGAGGCGAAGCCCTCTCGAGAAAGAGAAGACAAAGAAACGAGTAAATGTTACCATTTGTAGATACATTAGCGACATTAGCATTTTTTTTATAATACAGCGACACGGCTGCTGACTTAAACAGAAACAATATGCTATTTATTGTCAGAAAACAAGCTACTTACAAAAATATACATAGGTGGCAATAATTTTAAATTGATAAGATCATTGTCTTATTATAATTAAACGCGGACTATAATGAAAACGAAGATTTACTTCTTAATTATATTGAAGAGGTTTTCTCTTAGTTTTATAGGCTATCTTCTAGATTTTATTGAAAAATTTTCATCTTTATTCAACGTGTCACTTTCTAAATTACATTGAAAACCTTTCATCTCTATTTTCTAGATAATCTTCATATCCAGTCATAATACGAAGGGCTTATTCTGATTTATAGGGAATTTTAGGCAGTCTTTTCGCCCTCTGCAGATAATGAAAAAAAAAAACCGTTTTACAGGTGCAGATAAATGCAAATTAAATTATACTATCAGTATTTAATGAAATATATTTCAGTAATCAATAAAAAAATATTTTTACTGCAAATTCTTTCAGCAATCAGTTAAAGTTTACTGGTAATGCAAATTAAATTCCGATATCAGTAAAATTTTACTGATTTCAACTGTATGTAATGCATAAAATATTGATTAAAATTATCTGTAGAAAATTTGTAATTTATCGGGAACGAAACCAAGGTATGTTTTGAAAAGTGACTGGCGTATATTTGCTTGGCTGAATAAATAATTAAATAAAAGCAGTAGTCAGTTTTAATTACATCAATTCCGCATCATTTCGAGATCGCAGTTTCTTTAGATTAATATATTAGGCGGGGTAATTGTAGCATAATCTAAAACCCCTACAAATAAATTGAATTCAACCACATTTCGAACATATCATATATTAGATTTTTTTTATTATTTGGAAACTTTCCCGAACTGACTTTATCAACTTCATCAAAATAGTGGTATTATGAGTTACGATACGAACGTATTGATGAATCGAATGTTCACTTGAAAATTTTGAGTATTAGTATTGTGACCGGCGAATGAGCACATTTACTTAAATTTGCTGTTTCCATACCCAAATGCGTGTATCTGACAAATCAGTTCATCCAAATTTGACAATTGTGTCATTTCAAAAACTAAATTACTCTAAACAAGAAATATTAGTTTGAAAAAATCTCAAATAATGACTGCCCAAACTCCGAATTTCAAACTTCACAAAAGTTCTGCAAATTAAAAGAAAATTCTAGCAAAATTTCAAAATTTTTAATCAGTATTTTTTTTTTGGAAAATATTTGGCGATACAGTTTTGTAGCTCATTTAATATTATCCAAGTTGGAAGTGTCTAAAAATAGCCGATTATTTTTGATAATTTTTTTCGGCGACTGTGTTACCTCTTTTCCCCCTTATAAAAGTAAATTTTGTTCACGCGTTATATGGAATAAACGCGGAGCACCGTCAACAAAAAAAAAATATCAACAATCAATAGTAGTTTCGAGCCTCTTAAAATTTACTGTTAATTTTACTGAAATTAAAATAGCTAAGGAATTGTATACCTAAAATTGGTCTAAAAATTTGAATTAATTTTTTTTTTAAATTTCACTGTTAATTTTTTTTTAAATTTGCAGAATTTTTGTGAGTTTTATACAAATTTTAAAAATTGGAGTTACTTATAAAAATACGCTATTTTTTATACGAACTAAATTTAAAAAAAAAAATTTAAAAAAAACCTTGAGAGTATTTAAAATAAATTTTACTGTCAATCTTTTTTTAATTTGCGGAATTTTTAAAAAATTTCGTATAAAGTTTGAAATTTGAATAAACTATGTTTTTATACTAAATTAATTTTAAAACCAATAAGAAAATATTGTAAATATTTAAAATAAAATCACTGTTTAGCTTAGAGCTACTGCATAAAATTTTCTCAAATTAATTGGATTTGCATAGAGTTGGCACTATCGCGATTTCTCTAATTTATTATATTTTGACTTTTCATAAAATGAGTGAACATGACTCTTTCTTAAAAAAAATAATTTTTTTATTAACTCAACTTAAGCTACTTTTCCATACAACCAATGGTCTAATAAAAAATCGCTTAAATCTGCTAAGTAGATACGTAATCGTTCATTTCCGCGCTTGGCAACAGAACACGCGGTACAAAGCAAATCTGAAAAACGTGTAAAACACAAGCATGTGTGTGTGTGTGTGTGTGTGCATGTGAAATGTATGTATGTACATATGTAGATATATCAGCGCCGCTATGCCAAAATAATTTATTTACTAACCGTAGAAAATTGCTTAATGCTATCGCTCGGTTAACACGTACTACATATACTACACACATACACACACACACTCACATATATAAACAAAAAATTATGGCGTGCAGTGCGGTTCTTTACCGCCGTTGATCGACAGCTGCGGTGTCCGAGTGGTTAAGGAGATGGACTTGAAATCCATTGGGTTTTACCCGCACAGGTTCGAATCCTGTCCGCAGCGTGAAATATTTTTTTTATAAAATGTGTATTACACTTTTTTTCATATTGAACGATATTACATTGTACATATATATATCGTATGTAGAGGTAACGTTAGAAAACTAAAAAAAATAGTTTTTTTTTGGCAAAAGCGATCATAAAACTACTGCTCCCGTAATTTTATTTTCGATTTGGTTAGCTAAAAAAATATATACATATATAAAAATATAAATATTAAGATACATTAAGGTGATGAGAAATTTTGCAAACTTTTTCCATTAAATGAATAAAAATCAAAAAACATAATTGTGAAATGTAGGTAAAGTTTACGTATATGCACATTGTATATAAAACGAAACGGTCCGCTATGAAATTTTTTATATATTTAAAATTGATCGTAAAATATATTTAATGCTTGGGTGACGGTTGCCACCTTTTTGAAAATTCGAATTTATTTCAATTATACAAAATATTATAAAATTTCGGTTCGCTTCGCTGTGGAGATGGTTGCCACCTATTTTAAAAGTCGAACACACACAAATATGGGTGACAAACATGTTTGAAAAGCCGAATTATACACAAGTTACATATATGAAATATTAAAATTTTGATGGCAAACGGTTCGTTTCGCTAAGGAAAGTCTATTTTATTTAATTATACACAAGCTATACAAAATATTCGAATATGGGTATCAAACGACTAGTGTCGAAGAGAAGAACGGTCGTATCAATATTTTGGAGAGGGTTGCCACCTGTTGAAAAAGTCGAATTTAAATAAATTGTAGAAAAGTTATGTGAAATATTAAAATATCGGTGTTAAATGGTTCGTTTCGCACTAGAGTGTGTTTATTGCTAGCTATTTTTTGAAAAGGGTTGCCACCTATTTTGAAGGTCGAATTTAAATAAGTTAAACAAAAGTTATATTATGTATTAAAATATCGGTGTTAAATGGTTCGTTTCGCTTAGCTAGCTATATTTTGAAAAGGGTTGCCACCAGTTTAAAAAGTCGAATTTAAATAAATTATACAAAAGTTATATTAAATATAAAAATATCTGTCTTAAATGATTCGTTTCGCTGAAGAAAAGGTTTATATTTAGCTATTTTTTAAAAAGGGTTGAATGAAAAGCCGAATTAATAAAATCATACAGGAGTTATATGAAATAGTAAAATATGGGTTCGTTTCGTTAGAATAATTTTTATAGAGTTCGTTTAAACCAAAATATTTTTTGTTTTAAATCATTGAATAATCGCTATTTTGTGATTTTTAGTTGATCGATCAAAGTTTATCGATATTTTATGATTTTATCGATTAAAAATAATCGTTATTATTGGATTTAAATTTATCTGGTAATTTATTATCGATATTTTATGACTCATATTATTTCGATCACAAAAAAATCAAATTATTGTTCTTTTTGCTGTTATTGTCATCGCCGGCCATTTTTGGTTTGCGTTTATTGCGATCGAAAAAATTGACATCCAAGAATAACGATTATTTTCGCCAAATTAAATTTAAATCACACCATATCGATCAAATTTGATCGAAAAAAAGATTATTAATCAGTTATAACCTTTGATTGTGCTTTGGACATTAGTCAAAACTTCCGTAAGTCCACCTTTTAATTAAATTTTCGGGTGCTTTTGCTGCCCCCTAGCATCTCAAGCGCTTCGCTCACATATTTCGACCTCTCTTTTCTTTCTAAGAGCAAAACGTCGCTTCCTTTCTCAACTCTTGATAGTGCTCCTAAATTCCTCGCGGTGCAGGTAGGCAACGTCTTTCTTTTCTGCGGAGGCGAGGCATTCCTCATCATACCAGTTGTTCTTTCGGGCTCAGCAGCGGTAGGTACAGAATAAGAAATGCGCTCCCGATGTTCGCGAATTCCGGTGAGTAGGTGTGAAAGTCGAGTGCTGAAGCTTGTAAAAAAAAAAAAAAAAAGATTGCACCTTTTTTGTGGCTTGGTGGATCTTCTTGTGCAGAAATCTGGTGGTACAGATTACCATGTTTCGAGCCCACACAAAGTCGATCAGTTTCAATTCGTTAGCAGAAGTTTCGTCGTGGAGACTGAATTTTCCGACAATGTGACCAAAGATCCTTTCCTTGCCCACCCTGTCATTGAAGTCGCCAAGCGCGATTTTGAAATCGTGACGGGAACAGTCCTCGGCGCTAGTTGAAGTGATCTTTGATCTAAAAACTTATGGAACTAAAAAATTGCTATATAATTTTTAAGAAAGTTAAAAAAAAAAAGAGCCAGGGGCTAAGACAAATTTTTTCAGCTAAATGAAAAAATAAAGAGCTAAATCTGGCACCAAAAACACCAAAATGCAAGCACTGGTGCTGATTGCCTGCGAGCTTAAATATCTACGTACGTAATTATATTATATGCCCATATACCTGCGTGAAGAACTCACCTAGGATAGGCACACAATTTAAAAAAAAAAAAAAAAAAACCTAGATATTTCTAATGTGTTCTGTTGGCGTCCGCAACTAGAAAATTTACATGCCAGTAGTAGGCAACCAATTTTTTGGGGAAGCTATTCAGACTACTGGTCAGCGTGTATGTATGCAGCTATTTACTACCAATCACTCGCCTACCCATGGATAGTCCATTTGCGCGTAAAAATTCTAAATACATACAAATGCTGAATAAATACCACGATGCCGCACACCAATGCAAATGTCGAAATGAAACACCCATAGAAAGTTGCTGCTATCCACATTGCCCCATGTTGCATTTACATATTATACTTACTTATATTTACCAACACACATGTACGCGGCTGACATTTTACATTGTTGCTGCTGCGACAACACAAAAGCTGCCAATATGCATATCGACAGCCGGAAATGGCAAGTGAAAAGGAGCCAACTACGACCGTGCAAGGTGCAGTTGTTGAGGCAACCGAATAGGTCACGCGCAGTGAGCAGGGGGTAGTGGGTAGCGGGTAGCGGGGTAGCAGAAGACTACTATTGAAGGGACACAAATGTCGATGAGATTGCGCCGCTTGCAAAGCTTAGTTGCGCTGTTTTGTGTTGTGCAACACCCCCAGGGAGGCCTATTTGATGTGTCAGCAACTCGATTTTATCCTCTGCCGTGCGCTTAACGGGCGCGTGTGTGTGTGGTTGTGTACCCTGTCGGAAATAGAATTACTTTAAAGGTAATTAAAAAAATACTTTTTAACCAGCTAGAAGTTTTCGACTGCCTGATCAGTGCAGCGTCTTTCAGACAGAGCTAACAGCAATAAAAGAGGCTGCTAAACACGGCACTTAACCTGCTAGCCATTACTATATTATCCGGTAGCCAGTCTGCTATTAAATCGCTCGATTGCTGCGTAACATCGTCGTGTACTGGGTGCCCCCCATAAATTCAGAAAGAAAAAATTCAGAAATTCTGTTTTTCAGAAAAATTTATTCAGAAAACTCTTTTCAGAAACAAAAAGTCAGAATGAAAAATTCAGAAGTCAGTGATCAACAATGGATTGAAATGAGGAGTTAGTAACTTATACTACTAAATATGAACAATGCGTTTTTAGAAAGCTATCAGACGGCTGAAAAAAAGAATGTAGAAGTAAAAATTCCGAAGTAAAAATTCAGAAGTCAAAATTGAGAAAGTAATCAGACGGCAGAAAAAACATTAAATTTTGCGCAAAATTTAATGTTTTTTCTGCCGTCTGATTACTTTCTCAATTTTGACAAAATTTAATGTTTTTTCTGCCGTCTGATTACTTTCTCAATTTTGACTTCTGAATTTTTACTTCGGAATTTTTACTTCTGAATTTTGACTTCTGAATTTTTGATTTCTGAATTTTTACGTCTGAATTTTGACTTCTGAATTTTGACTTCTGAGTTTTGACTTCTGAATTTTGGCTTTCTGAAAAAAGGGTTCTGACTAATGTTTTCTGAAAAAATGTGTTTCTGAATTTTTGTTTTCTGTATTCTTGGGGGGAACCCGTGTACTGTGTTCGAGTGCAGAAAACTTCTAAACGAACTGGAATCCAGATAAAGCTCGTATGTTGCATTGGTACCTGGTCACAGCGACATACCGCGTAACTGCGAGGCAGACGAACTGGCATACCTCTCACGACGTAAGAATACCTGTCTTCTTGTAAACGTAAGATGGGTCAAAGAACCCAACTGTGGGATAACCCGCAGCTCTGGCCCTGAGTTTCATCAATATGGAACGACACCTCTAGCGCCTGGTGACAGGTATCATAACTGGTCACTGTTTTATGGGTACGCATTCCAGTAGGATGGGCTTTCCCGCAAACGATTACTGTCGCAACTGTCGCGACGAGGAGGAGATGTCATCAATCAATCAAATTGGATTCGGTTTTTAGGGGAATGGGCGGCAGATGCTGCCCAACTAGTATCACAATGTGCCCTCATTCTATGCAACGGTATGGAGGACTATTTTAAAATCAGTGTAATCATCAACTAATTTCAAACCTGTTTGTTTCCAATTATTTAAAAACGTGTACAGTCAACTGCAGCTTTTAAACTAAGTATATTATACTTGCTCTCCACTTCCTCTTTCTCTCTGCAACTTCGGCAGAAATCGTTGGTTAGGCATTCCAATCTCTTCTCGTGTGTGCTCAGAAGGCAGTGTACGGTTATTATCCCGACCATTAGTTTGAGAGAATGTTTGTCAAAGCGGATGAGAGCTTTGGATCGCTTTACGTCAAACTTGTCCGGTAATCCCTCGAGTTGGTCTAGCTTTCTTAGAGTATTTGAAAGAACTTCCAGGACCAGGAATTTGCCGTACAGATCAACCGCTGGATGGTTTAAAATCACTTGCAGAGATTTAGTACGGGTAGAGAGTAGCGCTCCCTTTACCACAATAGGCATCAACTGTTAGATTCCATGGTAGAGGGGAGAGAACGCCCCCTTGTGAGGGTGCCTCTAGTCAGATGTTTAGTTATGGACCCATCCCCTAGCTCGGAAAGTATAGTTCTCTTTTGGAGAAGGAGCCCAACAAAGTCCGCCACTCCCTGCTGCACCCCCACTCCAAAGAGGGACGTGATCACCGATTCAGAGAGAAAATCGTTGAAGGAAAACTCCCAGCATGTACTCTCTGAAGACCAACCCTTTTTCAGTAGCTGAAATAACTTCATGGAGTGCGGTCTCGGCTGATTTGTTTTAGAGTATGCATGCTGGTTTGGAGAGAGGTTGCCGTTTTTTATATTCCACCGAATATGCTGTCTAGATTTTTAAGGAGAAACGAAGTGAAGCTTATTAGCCTAAAGTTCGTCGGTTTTACATGAGCAGCCTTGCCTCCTTTTGGTAGAGAGACCCTAGCCCTTGCCGAATGGCGTGGGACATGGGTAAGGGTAAGACAGGCTGAGAAAATTAGCAGCAGGCGCTGTACATCCTTAGCTTCTTGCAGTTGGGCGGGAAAGATTCCGTCAAGTCCATTACGGAGTTGCCTAGGGAAGAGTAGGCCTTAGGGTCTGTTGAAGTGTTAGAGATGTAATCTGAGCATCCTGGGAAATGGGTGTTCATAAGCAACTCCTCCATCGCATTTCGGTGCAAGTTGGTAAATTTTTTTGACTGCCCGCTTTTTTCCGACAGGGTATTGATGAAATTGTATACGTGTGTGTGTGCGTGTGCTGCAATGTTTGAGGGCACCTGCATTGGAATTTGCGCAGAGATGCTGGTCGTCCTTCAAGGCAAGAACACACAAAGGTAAAAAGTACATATGAATATCACACTCGTTCCTCCATTTAGCCGATTTGGCATGTGTTGCAAGCAAGTTGATTGTGGCGCTCGGTAGCGAGACAAAGCGGGTTTGCGACGCAATGGACAGGCTAACTAACAACGCCAAAGTTCAAATCTATGAATATACATACAAACATACACGCACACACACATAGCCATTTATGTACTTAGATAAATTTGTGTGTGTGTGTGTGTGTTTCCCAACTTGTATTGTGTTAGGTGACTTCAATCAACACCACCCCCATCCCTTGACGTCAAACAAAATGTTGCACGTGCGCACAGCAGAAAGCTCCAATAACTATCTATGAATGTTGTGTAGTGTGTGGCAACATGTGTTAATTAAGCCAAAAGGTAACCCCCGACCGAGTAACCGAGGAAAGCGGACTGAATGACTGAAAAGACGTTAAAGAGAGAAGGCAAACGAGCGCGGCGCTGGACGACGTCGGACAAGTGTAGGCAATGCGGCAGCAATTGATGATAAGTGGTGGATGGGTGGATGGGATGATGCTAGTCTTGGTGGCCACCTATTATGGGGTGTCGTCGTAACGTAACGAATGCTACGCGCGTTTGCAGCGCAAGCATTCATAGAATTTCTCTTGCGCCACTGTCTCAGCTACACCTACGCTTTCAGTTCGTTTGGAACACAGAGCCTATCAATGCAATGGACGGATTTTCAGTGCGAGGGGAAGAGAGTAAGGCGGCAGGTCATCGGCAGGGATATCGGAAGTGATTTCGACGAGGCAAGGCTGCAGGCTCCTTCGACGTTTAGAGGCTTGATTGGATGGACTTACCACATCTGTATATACACACATACATACATAACTGTACCGGCGATGAGAAGCGAAGTGGCATAGTGCGATTGTGTAAGTGCATCTGCATTCATTCACATGTGTGCACTTGTGGCAGAGTTTGGTGTGGATCTGGCAACAACCGAATCGATAACAATCAAGTAGAATAATTCGCAATTGGAAACTACACACAAAATGGTGCTGAGTTAAAGCAACTAAGTAAACCAACAGACAAGACTAGTAGCAAATAGCATTGCAAGAACAATGGCAAATAAATAGAAAATCAAATGATAAAAGATGGACGCAGACAATGAATGGTTAAGGTGATAGATCTGCAGCTACATAGGGTAGGTGTGGTAGTGGGCGGCAATTGGCAGGAAACGGAAATGGAGAAAATGTATAGATATGTGTAAGCAAATACTAAATGGTACATCATATGAATATGGAGCCGAGCACACAACGCATACAAATGCAAAAAAAGGTAAAATATATGTATAGTGCATAAATTCGAGGCATACTGATTACACAATAAAAATTAAAGCTTTGTAGAGACTACACTTATGATCTTTACAAATGAGCGCACATGTGAAGCAGTGTTGTCAGAGCTTTTTGGAAAAAAGGATATGTAGGCATAATAAAATGGGTGAAAAAGGCTGAAAAGGGGGAAAGACGCGTGCAACTAAGTGCGCGAGCGACAAGTAAAACTTTTGTGCCGATAAATTAAATAAGGAAGAAAGTTTTATAAGATATCCCTTTAATTTTTTTTTTTTAAATTAATTCCTAAAATAGAGGGAGAAATTAGTAAAAATAGTGGTAGTAATTAATAGTAGCATTAGTAAAAATAGTGGTAGTAATTAGTAGTAGCATTAGTAAAAATAGTGGTAAAAATTAGAAAAAATACTGGTAGAAACTATTAAAAATAGTGGTAGTAAATAATAACATCATTAGTCTAAATTATGGTCGGAATTAGTAAAAATAATGGTAGAAATTATTAAAAATAATGGTGCTAAATAGTAGCAACATTAGTAAAAATAGTGGCAGAAATTAAACTCACCGTCGTTATACGATACGCTGAAGAAGTTTTTACTTCAATAAAAAGGCTCAAAAAGACTTTATTAAAATTAGTTTCAAGTTAAACATATACTTATAAATCAACAATTCAAACATTTTACGCCCAATACGTTTTCTTAACAAGTTTTGTAAAGTTTTGCATATTTCTAAGCTTCAAAAAAATTTTATTTTTATGGTAAGAGGTAGCTAAAACTAATCATTCTATTTATATATCACATATTTTATCTTTAGCAGCAGGTAAATTTGAGTACATACATATAAGAGATATTTTTGGAGCACGAAATCAGGACAACTCATTTCCTTCATCAAGCCATATCTAATTCTAAAAACTGCATTTAATATTTTAACACTAGCTCTTCTTCTTCTTTTTTGTTTTGTTTTGACAATGTTCATATTGCTAAAAACGCATTCAACTTCTGCGTTGCTGAGAGGTAAAATTAAAAAACTTAAAAACAAAACTACAAAGCGAAGCAAATGGATTTTCGCTAATCGCGAACCAGTAGATTGGGTTTTATATCGTTGGTATTTATTTCGTTCGGATTGAATTTACACTTTTAAGAATAGGCTAAAAAAATCTAGAGCCTAAATGAAAATTTTCCCGTTAATAAAAAAAAGAAGTTAGATCTAGATGGAAATACCCAATTTTTTAATATTTATTTTTTACGTCATTTGAGAACAGTTATTATCCAACTGAAAATAGTTATTTTATCGTTGACTGATATCTAGCTTGTCTTTTACTGTATCTTTATTTCCATCCTTATCTTCATTTTCATTTACATAACTTTTATGGTCTTCTCCATATCTATTTCCATCAACCTACATACCTTACAATGTTTAGACAACCTATAAATAAACCTTGGAAAATAACTCCTATCGGCAACGGAAAAAACATCTCTCATCTAATAACTGCTATGGAGTTTTGCGTTTTGCGATAAAACTTATAGCTAGTTTTTATTTGAATTAACTATTTTTTATGGTTCCATTTTACAATTTTTAAGGGTTTATGGGAGACTCATAACGAGTAGTAACATTCAAAAACTGGGTTGATAAGTCATTGGGTTTTTTTACATTTTTCTAAGAAAAACAGAGTTCGCGCACTAAAAAATTCGTCTTCAAATGTTTTGTACTATCTCTACGAAAAATTGTTTTCCCTATTTTTTATTTTTGCCATTAATTTTTGCACTCCTCAGGTGCGAAAACAGCAAACGATGGTGGCGGTCGGATTTGGATAATACGAGTGATGGGGAAGCAATTCATAATCCAATGCGTTCAATTTTGTCATGGCTTTGATGCTCGTGTGTGCTGGTGCATTGTCCTGATGAAAGGTTTCATTATCCACACGGTCCAATGATTGTTCTCCCCTTTTCAAAATGTAGTTGATGAAGATTATTCCGCGCGCATCCCAAAAATACTTCCCAAGACACTTATAGACGATTGTTGCGCCGTTGGACGCTTCGGATGACTTCCGCTGGGTTCTAACCAATCTGCCAACTACTAATTTGATTCTGGTGTGCAGTGGTGGGTCCATGTTTCGTCCATTGTGACAAATCTATGCAGAAACTCCTTTGGGTTACACGGCGCTCCGAATTATCAATACTTTCGTACTTCAAAAGTGAATTTAAAAAAAAATATTAAATAGCTTTAGGTTTTTATAAAAAGTTGTCCATGAAAATAGAATTTCAAAAATTTTGAGTGTATTAGCACTAAAATATCTTGGCATGCTCGGTTCGACTGCTCAAATTCACTCGCATATAAAATTCTCAATTTTGCCTTATTAAAAGCCAACTTAAGGATTTGATTTTAATTTAAAACCATTGAATTCAGTTTATTTTCATGGTAAGTTTGTGTACTTTTAGTTATTGAGTTTTACAGCATTTCGGAAAATCTAATCGATTTTATCCAGCTGCCAATCCAACTTCAATTTAAAACTTAGATTTTCAGGGAACTTTCTCTGGCAACACTCCCAGAGTATTGAGTACAGTGAGTAGGCTGGTTCGATTTTTGTTTTTTGTTTCATTGAAATTTAGATAGGACGCAAAAATAGCTTTACATTATCTGAAATATAACTCCACAGTTTCAGATAAATTCATCAAGTCATATTCCTCCATATTATAAATGATTTTTGCATGGAATTTTGAAAATATTAAAACATACTGCAATAAATTCGCTTAAAATCTGGAAGATCACGAAAAAGTTGTTTCTTTCGCCTTTGTCGTACTTTTTGTTCTTTTTTTTTCCGAAATTAATCGACTCCATGAATCGGATGACTGAAAGTTACTTCTGTTCTATACCAACAGATACACACGGCCTTTTGCTATACTTATTTATAAGAAAAACATTAAATTATAAACGCAATAGTATAAAAAAACTAGCAAATGTTGGAGTATAATCGATTTTCCCGGACATGTTACTCCAACTAGTTGTTGGTGGTAGGTAGTAGTGTTAATAGTAAAAAGGATAGTAGCAGTAGTTGGCGCAGTGATAGTAGTAGTAGTAGTAGTAATTAGTAGTTTTAGTTAGTAGTAGTAATAGCAAGCTTCAACTTATAATTTTAATTGATTTTTTAAATCACTCCAAAATTTTTTTGTTTTAAATTTAATGTTCACATATTTATTTTAGTATGACACTCATATTGTAAAATATAAGTTAATTTAGCTAAATTGAGCTTTAACCAAATGGCAATCTCCTTTCAAACTATTTCGGTAATGAAGCTTTATTAAACTGCTTTCGTTTAATACCCATATTACAGTATTTGACTTCATCCATTTGTTTAAATAAGTTTATCCTTTTAAAAAGATGACATCAATCCCTTAAAAAAATTGGTTCTATTGCAACAGATATATATTACTTACTTAATTGGCCCTATAACCGCCTAAGCGAATTTGACCGAACTTCTCCTACACTTTGTGGTGTGCGCCTGGTTGTTGTAACACAAATCGAGGGACCTACAGTTTAACGCCGACTCCGATTGGCGAATGTTTTTTTTTTTGTGAGAAGTTTTTTCATAGCAGTAATAGGGCCAATAATAGGTTTGCCATTGCCTGTCGAGGGGCGGCCGCTATTAGAAAGAACTTTGTATAATTTTTGATGTTACTTGCCCCGGCCAGAATTTGAAGCAGGGACCCACCGGCGCACACGTTACACACTCAGCTACAGCAGGCGCTATACGGATTATATATGTATGTATGTATATGTGCCAATTCTTACCTCACTCTGTCCTGTCGTCATCGATATTTGATTTACCTTATTAATTTATATATAAGCTATTTGTATATTAACCCAGGTTATAAGCAACAAATTTTATACAAATCCATCTAATATACTCACACACAAACTTTCACATTATTATATGTATATTAAGAAAAATTGATTTAGTTTTGGAACTGTGGCAACTCTCTCTTTTATGAACAGCTTTCAAAAAAGTGTGTGCAAATTTATACTAAGTTTTTCTGAACCAGTATTATAACGCTTCATTTATTTTATAAATGTAGTCGAATTTAAATTCTTCTGCTCTACGAATGTATTTTTCTAAATGAACATTTTATGTTTGATACCAGTATAGTAAAGTTTCCATTACATTGCCTTTTAAATTGAATAAACTGTCTTTAATGGATGACAACCTGCCCCAAATATGTTTTCGTGTTAACTGTTTCGGTTCAGAGTAAAACTGTTATATTTCAGTAAGCCTACAAAGAGCATTAAATTCATGTTTTCAACATGACATCTATCTATCAGATTTATCGAGTCGTTATATAGCAGAAAGTGGCTTAACTTATTTATTTAACTGACTAAAACTTTTTTCACAATTGGCAACTCTCCATATGATATAGCCTATGTTAAAGCGTAGGGGGTAGACTATTTGTGTGCTAAATTTTGTACAATTCTGTCCAGCCGTTCGGGCCTGAATAGGTAACAATATACTCACACACACACATAAATTTTCATATTTATAATAAAAAAGTAGGATTAGTAGGAAAGTAGTAGTAATTAGTATGTGGTGACTTTGTGACGCAATATCGACGCGACCTTCGTTATGCGATGTAAAAAATCACTTTCATGCCGCCAAAGTAGTTTTAGTTTTTTTTTTGCTAATATGATATATCCCACACTGTACACGCCAAGTGTATCTGAATATAGTATATGAACATAGTATGTATGTACAAAAATACCACATATGTATGTATATACATACGTACATATATAGAGTACATATATCCGGCACGCAAAGGTTTCAATTTCGTTAACAAGCTTAAAGCCGCATTTATGCAGTCGTGTTCATTTTGGGCGCACAACTGACACACCACCAACAAACCAAACGGTGAACCGACACACAAGCCAACCTACCAACCGAATGTAATCTACCAACGGCTCTTCCCTTGCACATTCAAACCAAAAGCATATATTATAAATATATACTACATAGCTATACACAAATCCACATAAGTATTGTATATGTACATATTTTCTCGTATGGTGGTATATATGTAGTTAGTCTACAACAACAACCACCTACGCAACGCTTTGAGCCGTCGATGACTCTGACGTTGTTGGTCAAAATGGAATAAACGAAGGAATCAACGGGCATACTACATGCATACATAGAAATTGATTAACGGAGGAGTACGGTGCACTGACGCTGTACGTCAGTTAGTTGGCCGGTAAGCATAGCCATTACGCCACTACGCCACTACGCCACTACGACTGCTCTGTTGGCGCGTCTGGTGCCGGCACTTAACTAAACTATTTACGCTCCCACTGCGCGCACGTAATCCTTTACGCAAGCAACGCAAGGCAAGTAAAAAATGATTTTCCCATTTTGGAGCTAGTGACTGTTGGGTGGTTAAATAGAAAGCGAGTTGTGTGAGTGATATGAGTTGGTTAAGTTCCCTTAGCGTGGGCTTTTGCTGCTGACCAGTGTCACATACAAAAAAAAAAAAACAAAACAACTTACCACTCACTCGGACCGTCCTACATAGATGGAGCGTAAAAGCCTATTAAACCCGATTCTTTACTCTAGGCGCTCGTATGTGGAGTTTTAACTCGCACAATGGCGGCGCAGTAAATTTTCGTGCATCCTATCCTTTCACTTTGACTTGCATTGCGCACAATAGTTCCTTGGTTTTTTTTTGGTGCACTATTTGGTTATATCCTTCGTCAATATCCTTTGCTTTGCTTGCCATGCTATTTTTGTTTTTCTAACATTATTGTTGTTTTGGTAATTTGTTTTTGTCCACCGCATACGCAATATCGTTTCAAATACGCCCTTTACTCTGCACTTTCGGTACACAGTTGGATTGTACGGACGGTACACAGTTGGATTGTCGTACTGTTAGTCTACGCTTAGTAGTACATCTACCTAGTTGACTCTTCGTTATATGCGCGCGCGTGTGTGTGTGGGTGTGGGTGTATGTGTAAAGGAAAATATTATTTACTCGCCCATCCACTGCCCAAGCACCGAACAGTCAAGCGCGTCTATCACAACCCCCGACTCTCGGACGCACACGCTGGCCCACCATATCACTGGCGCCCCAAAATTGCCTACCCGACTATCCTTTCGCCCATCTTTTTTCTAAACTTCCTTTGATTCCTGCTACGCAGCCCAGCTATGCCCAGCACACACGCACACATACAATTTCCTCTAAAATCTGTATTCGAAAGCGCACTTCCTGCTCGATGCGTTCTTGTAGTCTCCGCCACCAGCTTATACGAAAATATTTTGCCATCCCTACAACCCGCGCCACAATGCTGCCATCAATAATCCCGCGTCCTGTGCTTTTTTGTTTTTGTGTAGTTTACAAAGGTCGACTGCGTTTTTGGCCAAAACAAGAAAATCCAAATTCGCCCTGCGCGCCACCAACTAGTCCAGCCTCTAATGTCCTTTTCTACTCGGCAGCCACCCACCCAACCCAAGTCGCTTCCGGCCCAATCCGTTCTTATGACCGGCTGGTTGTCCATTCGTCTGCACTATCGACTGACGTTGCGTTTTCGTAAACGTTCCACGTCCCACGTACACACAGCAAACAGAAACAACCACCTACACTCGCATCAGCTAAAGCAATACAGACGTCCGTCCATCAATTGCCCGCTAGGCCGACTCTCACAACCGAAAATTCGGACTGCGCGTACCTTCCTTAAAGTAGAAAATCATCACCCGGACGCTCCCTATCATTGCGCTCCTCCTGACACACCGATGACCAATCGAAACTACGCCTCTTGCGTGTATGCGCCCAATTGTAGGCGTGGTCATGTGTGCGTTGCGTACCGATGGCACGTAGGGATTTTCCCCTATTTCGACCATCTCCACGCTCCATGCTCCACGCTCCACGCTCCATGCAGTTTGGCGCACAACCGAAAGTTTATTTTCGCCGGTAGTCCATCATCACGTACGTAGGGCATTTTGAAAGGATTCCAACCGAAAACCGTCTTGCATGTTTTGCTAAAAAAAATACTTGACTCCAAAATTGGTTCGAGTCGTTGTTGTGCTCTGTCCTCCAACCATAGTTGGTGGTTTGTTTATCATCGACTCTCTGTGCTCATTGCAGTCTGCAAAAAAAAAGTGGGCTGCAATTGTGGCGCCGGCTGCGGCTGTGACTGCGACAACGACTGCTGTGCAGAAATTTTAGTTTAGCAGCAAATTTCGAGTCGAACCAAGCAACAACTTCAATGCAATTGCAAACAACAACTAACAATTATTGGAAGTTCTCTGGTTCTCGTTCCACTGTGACAATTATTGGCTGTGTGTTCTCTTTGCCTGCATCTAATGGCGCTCTTAACTGCACCAGAGAAGTTCTCTGACTGCACCACTGTTGATATTTTGGAGCAGGTTGCATGCAACTGTTCGCTTCCAACTAACTGTTTGCTGCACAACAAGTGCATTTCGGTTGAGTGACGCCGGTTTTATGTGCATGTGTGTGTGTGTGAGTGAGTGTTTATGGTGTTTGAGTGAGTGCACCTGCAATGTAGTATAAGGCTATTTTGCACTCAGCGTAGGTTTTCTGCAGCTAGGCACTCGGTGTGTGGATTTGTGTGCATTGCTTGACTTTGCTTTTGACTTTGGTAATCTTATATCCTTGCATTTCTGAGTACTGTGCT
The DNA here is from genome assembly GCA_951828415.1 of Anomoia purmunda. NCBI lineage: Eukaryota > Metazoa > Arthropoda > Insecta > Diptera > Tephritidae > Anomoia > Anomoia purmunda. The sequence goes on from OX639995.1 coordinate 44,609,097, forward strand.
TCTTCTATGAATTTTCGTAGACATTTTGGCATCGGACAAACCGACGGCAGTTGCGGTTGGTGTTGCCGTCGGAAAACTGATGGTTGAATTTTTCAATTTTCAGTATTAAAGCAAAGTGAAATTAGTACACTTATTTTTATTATTGTTTTTAACAGCATTAAGCAACCGAGATAGATATAGACATATATGTACGTAGTATACATATATATACAAAAAAAAACTTAAAATTAATAGCGCAATCGATTAAGCCATGCCTGTCTGTCCGTCCGCCCGTCGATCACTAGTATAAGTCAAGTAAATGTTGAGCTATCTCAACGAAACTTGGCATACACATTACCCTCGACCCAAGGTAGTTTGGGATTGCAAATGGGCCCAATCAGATAACCATGCCCACATAACGGAGTTTCGTGAAAATTAAAAGAATGCGATATTTCGGTAACCAGTAAAGATAAATTACTCAAAAAAGACTGGGCTGGGTAAAAAAAGCGGCAGTATTTTTTTATTTTTATTATTATTATTTTTTAATGGGACTGGCCCCACCAACTTTGTAAGAAAAAAATATATATCTCTGAAACTATTTCACCAAAATCTACCAAACTTGGTATACATATTGCATTTCAAGTCGGCAAGCAAAATTTTGAAAATTCAAAAAATCGGAGAAAAGCCACGCCCACCTTGTAACGGTAATTTTGAAAAATAAAAAAAAGCGATATTTTAGTTAGTAATAAATATAATCTTCTTAAATTTTATGAGAAGTAATGGGGGGAGGGGGATGTATTACCCCTTTTGAGCCCATAAGTATATCTGCTACGCCCACCTCGCATATAACGGTGATATTGAAAAGAATTGGCTAGAATTTAATTCGTAGAATGTGGTTGCATATGCAAATACAAATTTTGGTAATAGGCGTGGCACCACCCACTTTTTACCAATTAAGCATTTCTCAAAAAAAAAAACTATGCCACCAAACTCCACCAAATTTAGTGCACACATTGGATGTGAAGGCAATAAGCACATTATAGACGGTTTACATAACGGTAAAAACGAAGAATCAAAAAAATTCAATATTTTTAAACTATACAAAGAAATTTCCTCAAATTTGATAGCGAAGATTGGAATGGCCATGGCCCACCTTCGAGCAAATAGATAGATCTCCGAAACTCTGCAACCACTCTCACTTCGCATATAACGGTAATTTACAACCAATCAAAATATTCAATATTTGACTAAATTCTTTCGCGAATTCTTTCAAATTTGGTATAAATAATTTAATTAGGGAGAAAAATAATTCAAAAATCAAAAATTTTGAAAATAGGTGTGATGCGCTAAAATCATATTAATTTATTTTTGTTGTTATTTAAATAAATAAACGCCGTTTAAGATTTCAAAATGATGTTGATGAACAGTGGTTTTCGGCTTACAATATTCTCTATACCTTGATCAAAAAGAAATATGTATATAGCTGTGAAGATATGGTGAATAGTATTTTCTTCTTAAATGGGAACATGAGCCCGTCTTTTTCCCAACAAATAATATGTAGCCTCATATAAAAGTGATAACGAATTAGGTTTTTTTTATTATGAAACCACCAATTTTTTCCAAAACGATGCACAGTTTGTTCTACATATAACACATATTGTATGAACACAAATATTATTCATCTCTATCGAATAGTTGCAGATATAAGACGAATTAAAATTTTCTCTTCCATGGGGGCGCAACACCGCCCATTTTTCTAAACTTAAATTTTTGGATCCGGAGATTACGTTCAACTAACAGTAAAATTTGCATAAAGATCGGTTGAGTATTTTGAACGCCTGTAAAGGACTCCCATTCATTTTGATATATAAGATTCAATATTTTGATTGCATACAATAAACAAGTAAGATTTATTTTTTTAGGTTTATATTTAAAGTTTACATTTAAAGTTCGGTTGGTTTGAGATGACGGATGTTTTGTGTTTTTTTTTTTGTGTATCACTTCACTTAACAATTTTGTATTACCGAAATATTAAGTGCGATCATTGCGTATCTTGTTCGAAAGACAATTATGCCGCATTTAACGATGTAAAATTTATAGGGGGATTGGTTATAATTGGCCAAAATGAAACCTTTTTTAATTTTGGGTATAAAGTTTTTTTTTGCAGAATTTCAGCGTTTTTTTTTAATTACTTAACTTTACGTTAAAAAATTACTAAAATCAAAATCTTAAAAAAATGTCGAAAATTCTAAGAAACAAAAATACTTTTAAAATCGACCAGCTATAACTGTACATGTTTTAAGCCAAATATGTATAAGGATAGTATTTGTGTACAAAATAAGAGTTAATAAAACTAATTACTTTTTATAAAGATGTATTTACATAAAATTTATTCAAAATATATTTTATCAGAGAAAAATTATAATAATACAAATAAGTATATACATATATATTGGGTGTAAGTTAGATCAACATAATTAATTGAAAACGCATTTGTTTCGAAGCAGTTGACTCTAGCTACTTTTTAAATTGTTCAATTTTTTAGAGTGTTTGCTTTTTCCGACATGGCATTGACTCTTAATATAATAATAATACTAATTTTGCGCTTACACCATAGCTTAATGTTTGGCCCAAGTTCTCCGGCAATTTTTGGAGTGCGTCTTGATGCTTTAACACAAAATTTAGGAGCCTACAATTCTACGCCGATTCCGAACGGCAAATCATTTTTGTGAGACATTTTTACACACGTGGACCTGGATAAGTGGGAGTTTAACCTGCTATGTAACGTGGGTCTCATGAGGCAGCTCGATGTCTTCGTATGCAATGGGGGTGTTCGGTCTTATTAGACGAATGTCGTTTAGCGGCTTGCTACGCCCTCTTAAGGTCAATTTACTCATGGTTGCTGTTACCAAACTCATCTAAGGAAAGGCCCAGAAAACAACGGACCGGAAGGAGGAAATCAACAAATTTCCATCAAACCAAAATTTTTAAGCAGAACTTTTAGCCAATTCAATTTAAGGATCAAAAAATGCAACCTTCAAGTAGGTAAAAATTACTGACGATTTTTGATAATTTTTTGGTTTTGAAAACTTGCTTTTCATTTAACGCACACAGTTTATATGGAAGAAGATGTGCAAAACCGCCAGCACAAAAAGTAATAAATATCAACGGAAGTGTTTTATAAAATTTCCTTCATCAGATGTACCGACGATCAAAATTTAAAAAAAATTTCAAAAATCAACCCACATTTTTTGCCACTTTAGACTTGGGCATTATTGTGCTAAAATTAAGAGGGATACAAAACTATTTATCCAAATATTGTAAACAAATTGCATAACGAAAGCTCCCATTTTTTATTGTACGGAAGAAAATGCAAGTTTTTAGTCATTTGAAACTTGCTACAAAATTACATAGCCGAAAAGCTTCTAAAAACTCTGATTAGAAAGTTTGAAAATGATTGATGAAATTCGTTGAATTTTTGAGAGTTTGAAACTTTTATTTCACGTACCTAGCAACACCATTTTTCTGATTTTTTCCTTACAACCCTTTTATATAGACAGAAAGCAACCAAGAGAGTTATAGGATCACTGATGAATAGCGGTTGATTTATTTATTTTATTTTTTACAGTCTGTAAGATTTATCTAGTATATAAAATATGTATATCACTTAATATTAAACATTAATTTTGAATATAAATATGCACCACAAAAGTGTTTCATGTAATTTTTTTCAATTATAAAAATTATTTTACACCATTATAACTATATACGTAAATAGTTGGTGTAAATATTTAATTGGTTGGTCGGAAACATCGAGTTCCTGATCCCTTCAGCCTGTTTTATTTGATCCTGTTAAAATGTCTTGAATGCGGTGGGAAAATCCTAGTTTCCGATCCACACAGTCACTCTGTCTTGGTAGTTGGAAAGTCCTCATTTCCAATCCACGCTTTTAGCGGGAAGTTATTTTCCAATTTTATGATGTTATGTTTTTCTCCGAGTTTCTGATTCATCTAGTCGCGGTACATGGGCGGTCGGAAGGTTCTAGCATCCTATCTAGCTAGTATTTAACACTATTTTATTATATCTTTATCATGGCTGGGAGCTCGAAAAGGCCGAGTTTCTGATGAAACCAGTCACAATACCATGGCAGTTGGAGAGTCCAATAACCACACCGCACTATTGATACAAATCTAATAGGTTCCGTTCGACAATATTCGTACAGCCGTCTCTTAAAAAGGGGTATACTTTCACAATTTTTTAAAGCCGAGGTAACCCATGGAAACAGCCTTTTGTAAAATATATATTTTGTTTTGTCTACTATCGCTTTATTCATTGGACGTCTTAATATGTATGTTTGGATTTCATATACATATGCTCCAGAAATTATCGCTAATATAGTAAAGTAGGTTGCCCTTTTTAATATTGTACTTGTAAAAACTTGTTGTTTCACGCTTAACAAATTCAAAGCTACCAGCATTTCTCGTATCGGGGTATCAGAGGCTTTTTTGATAATGTATCTCATCGCTCGGCTTTTTTTATTTTTGCAGCTGATCAACATTTGCATCACTGGCTAGGAAAATATAGTTGTGCTTTATATAAAATGGGGTTCTAGTATCGATATCTACTCCAAAGTTTTATATGTTATTCTCTTTTATATACATTATCTTTTTATTACACTAACTTTTTGGCAATTTTTTTAAACTGTATATTCAATGTGTTCGTCGAATTTAAGTTTGCCATCTATGTACTTATGAGTAAGAATTCGTGAAACCGATCACTAAAAATGGGTCGGTTTTGTTTTTCAATTAAAATGTAGTTCGTGAGTATTGAACGTGATTCCCAAAATATAATTTCGTACAAAAATTTATTGTGCTAATTATTGGCATAAACAATTTCTTGACATTTTTTTTTTGTTTCGCTGCATCTAATAATCCATTTGCTCCAATGTGATGAAATTTTCACAGCTTTTGGCTGTTTTGTCGTAGTTTATAATGGAATTTTTTCTAATGCGAATTCTTTTGAATTTTTTTATTTATAAATATTTATTTAAGCAAATTCAAAATATCGTTCTGGAGCAACAAAAGTTCTGAAAAAAATTCAAAATATTCTTTAAGCTTTGTGTAACAACATATCAAAATTTCAAAGTGTGCGTTTTTTTTTCGGAAGATACGAAAATTTAAACTTGGCGCTGCACGCATAGCATTTTTGAGTGCGAGCGCAACCACACAATACTTCCATGGCGCTCACAAAATTTAAAGTTTTTTTTTTTGATATCATAATTAAAGACCGCTAAGAAAGGCACAAACAACAAATTATATTGTATGTATAAGTACATTTTGAATAAAAAAAAACGTATTACTTCTAACTCAGTTGAAACTGGGCTAAGATTATTTACATAAAACCAAAATATAATTGTTTAGTGGTTCGATATTCTATGATCCTCTTCCTTCTCACATACAACTGCCATATTGGAAAACAACAAGTCAATTCATGCTTCAGACAATAATAATAGCATTCAAGGGATTTTCTAAAATGGTATCTAAAATATCCTTTATATATACTAAATCATAAATTCCGCGTCACTTGTGCCTGGTGAGCGATAAACTACCCCTATTTTCTACTTGATAACACAGTTTCAGTTATACATATGCTAGAGCTTTCGATTTCTGCTCGACATTCTCGGGTATTTCGATAATCGATAAATCGAGAAGCCCAGTCAATCTCGGGTATCGCCGTTCTCGCAAGAAATTTCGAATACTTATCGATACGAGTACTGTAAACTGTATTGTAATCTGGCGAGCCTTACAAGATTCTCGATGTACAAGAAACTCGTAAAAAAGCGGTCTTCGCGAGAAATTGCTTCTCCAGCAATCTCAAGAAATCGAAATATATACTAGATTTATACCCATCGTTGTTGAAATGTACAACGTCGTTGAGTTAACAATTTCATTTTTGAAGAATGTAATTCTATGAAGAATCATTTTTTCATAGTCCTTTATGATGGCTAATCTTTTAGTTACGGCTCTGAAACTTCAAGAAAACGTGCGCTTTGATAAAATCAGTTTGCAAGGAAAAACAGCAACGATTTCTAAAAAAAAAAATTGGTTAGGGGGTTTCCACATTTCATCAACGATTTATACACACGTACATATGAATGTTGATAAAAAAACATTAGTACAAATAAAGGTAGAAATTACTACTACAACTAGTAAATATAGCGATAGAAATTAGCAATAATTGTGGTAGTAATTGTGGTAGAAAGTTGTGAAAATAGTGGTAGAAGTTAGCAAAAATTGTGGTAGTAATTAGTAGAAGCAGCGGTAAAAATAGTGGTAAAAAGTATTAAAAATAGTGGCAGAAATTGGTAAAAATGGTAGAAGAAATTAGTAGTAGCATTAAAACCAATAGTGGTAGTAATAAGTAAATATAGTTGTCGAAATTAGTAGTACCATTAATAAAAATAGTGGTAGAAACTAGAAAAAATAGTGGAAGAAATTAGTAAATATAGCGATAGAAAAATTGTGGTAGGAATTAGTAGTAGCATTGGTAAAAATAGTCGTAGAAATTAATAAAAATAGCGTTAGAAAGTAGTGAAAATAGTGGTAGAAATTGGTAGAAATAGTGGAAGAAATTAATTGTAGCATTAAAACCAATAATGGTAGTAATAAGTAAAAATAGTGGTAGAAATTAGTAAATATAGTGATAGAAATTATCAAAAAATGTGGTAGTAATTAATTTAAACCAATAGTGGTAGTAATAAGTAACAATAGTGGTAGAAATTAATAGTAGCATTAATAAAAATGGTAGTAGAAATTACTAGTGCAACTAGTAATTGTAGCGATAGAAATCAGCAAAAATTGTGGTAGTAATTAGTAGTAGCATTGGTAAAATTACTGGTACAAATTAGTAAAAATAGTGGTAGAATGTAGTGAAAATAGTGGTAGAAATTGGTTGAAACAGTGGAAAAATTAGTTGTAGCATTAAAACCAATAATGGTAGTAATAAGTAAAAATAGTGGTAGAAATTAATAGTAGCATTAATAAAAATAGTGGTAGAAACTAGAAAAAATAGTGGAAGAAATTAGTAAATATAGCGATAGAAAAATTGTGGTAGTAATTAGTAGTAGCATTGGTAAAATTACTGGTACAAATTAGTAAAAATAGTGGTAGAAATAGTGAAAATGGTGGTAGAAATCGGTGGAAATAGTGGTAGAAATTAGTAATAGCATTTAAACCCATAGTGGTAGTAATTCGTAAAAATAGTGGTAGAAATTAGTAGTAGCATTAATAAAAATAGTGGTAGAAATTAATAAAAATAGAAATTAGTAGTAGCATTTAAATCTATAGTGGTTGTAATAAATAAAAAATAGTGATAGAAATTAGCAAATATAGTGGTAGAAATTAGTAAAAATGGTGCTAGCATTGGTAAAAATAGTGGTGGAAATTAGCAAAGCGATTCTGACGCGTCTTCTTTATACGACTCTGACGCGACTTTCGTTACGCGATGTAAAAATCACTGCCACTAAAGAAGTGTAGCTTCAAAAATCACTGCAGATTATTTTTTGTGAGTAGCTACCTACCTGCCTACATATTTATTTATAATTGATACATCGTATTATTTCATAACCTTCTGTGACGAATAAAATAAGGTAAAATATTTTGATATCATAAATTCTCTTTCTTTACCCCTTTTGCAGGCGCCATTTCAATAGTTTTGTTATTTTAACCAATAAATATTACTAACCCTTCGTTTAGTCAACTGTCAGTGAGCAACAAAATGGCTGTCTTGTGTCAAATATTTACATACATACATATATCAATTGTCAATTGTATTTACATTCATCGCCTCAAATTGGTCGCTACGATTCCTTGCTCCATTATAGTCAGTCATTGGTTTTGTTGTTGTTGTTGTTATTGTTATGTCATAATGAAGTTTAGATTGTTTCAATTTCTACCAACCAAATTGTTCTCTTCTTATTGTAATTGATTTAATAGGCTATTAATTTCGAAACAACAACAAATATTGATGATTACAAATAACAAGAATAATTCAACATGCGCTTATGGAAATGTTGCACATATGCTAATGTGTGTGTGTGGGTGTGTGTGTGTATGCGCGGGTGTATTTGTACAAATGAAGTACCTTTCAAAATTTGACATGCCAAATAAACGTGTCATGCCAAAACGGAACGGAAGCAATAATACTAAATTGTTTGTACTCTAGCGGACAATCGACAAATGCACCAACAACAACAACAACAACAACAACAAACAAACAAACATCCGTGCTATTGCAAATTTACTTATATATTGTACATAGTATCTACACACTCGCATGTGTGAGAATGAAAATGAGACGTTTTGATTGAAACAAGCCATATTGGGGTATGTTGCATGTGGCAAAGAGCAGCGTTCAGCGATGGCGTCCATTTTGTTGCAGCACCAAGCACCAGCTCCTCGCATGCAATTTATTAATAATTTACAACCAGCAAATGCATTGTGTCTCATCCCTACCAACAGTAAATCCTATCATTTTTGATTTCAGCCACTTGAGGCAATACAATTCCTTCTCCTGCTCTTGCTCCTGCTCCTGCTAGAACAGTTACTGCTGCCCTCTACCTCTGTGGCTAGGTTGTTATTTTTGCTATCAACTGCCGCGTAAGGCTCACTAAACTATTGTACGAAAACATTTCCGGCACAGACATAGGTGGAGCTATCGAACAAATCGAAACTTTAACCCGAACAACAAATTGTCATGGAATAAACGTGCTGTGCAATTGGATTTCGATAAGGGGCGCGGGATTGGGTGCGCGCTGTGCTGGATTGCATTCGAAATGCGATTACTCGTAAATTCGTTTTCAATTAGTGTGGAAGAAATAAATAACTCACCAATGAAATAAATAACGAATAAATTGTAGCATTTTGTGTTATTGTTGTTTTTTATCCTTAGACTCAGAAGTTTTATTTAAAATTCAGTTGCCTAATTTGAGCTCGTAAAAGTTTTATTAGTAAACAGTTCAATGAAGAATTTCAATTGGTATCTCAATTATGTTAATTAACATTTTAGAGATAAACTTAAATTGATTGCATTTTCCTTGCATAAATGCTAGGCATTAAAATAGAAGTATTCCTGCTCGGTAAATTAAATTTAGACGTTGGAGACGTGGAGTAAATTCTTTTGATTTGAGATAAATACTGTGGAATAAGGTTTCCTTATCGTAAAATCTCTACCATCTGGTAGATTACTCTGTGCAACACCCAAAATCAGTCCTGACTCTGTTAATTTAACACTCGATGGGTTGCAAATGTTAGCTTTCTTTTTTATGGCGACATACCCGGCCTAAGTTGTTTTCAAAAACGTGGACAAATGAAATGTAAAACATATACAGTGAATTTCTGCAGGAAATATTTTCGTAGAACGGTTTAACCCCATGGATTCCACATAAAAAATTCGTTTCGTTCCCTACTTCAAGAAATCCCTGGTTCGAATGGTCGTTCTCCGTTCAGAGAACTAAAAATAACACTGAAAATGTATCCGAACTAAACTTGACAAGATATGACCGGAGAATCGTTCCATTATATATCAACTTCTCACCCTGTCGGAAAACTGAAGATATAAAATAAAGAAATACTAGAAAATTTTACTAGGGGTCTTCTCAGATATAGCCTGTGTGCGAATAAAACCGAACTCTACATGACTTCAAATAACAAATAATTTCATTTCCAAATTGGGTAACACCTCGTTTAATTTTCAAATTGCAAAGCAAAAGTTAAGAACGCATTATAAAAAAATTAGCATAGTTCAAGAGGCCACTTTTTTTAACATCTGTGTACTTTTACAATCTTTTTGAATACATTTTTCCTGATAAGACCCAAGTTTAAGATTTTGGTAGGAGTTTCAAAGCCCTTGGGCGCGCAAATGATATCTAGGTATACTCGTAAAAACAGTAGTGGTCACAAGGGATTGCTTTGAGGCAATAAGGAGCCTTTCTTAATTGAAAACTTACAATATGCAGCTTTAGAATCATATAAATTTCAACCCGGGCACTAGTAAGTTTCCAAAAATTCAGAAATTATATAGAAAATCCGTAATTACGGTCCGATGATGATGATATTAAAAACTTATGGTACTGGTGCAATAAGAAGTACTTTTATGGTGCGGTAGGTGGCGCTAGAGGCGAGTTATCCTGAAAATATCTGTTTTTGTTCAAATTTTGATGAAATTAAAAATATATAACGTTGGTACGACGATAGGTTAGGTTAGGTTGGAGTGGCAGCCGCCTACAGCGGCTCACTTAGGCCAATATTAGGCCCATTGTGTTACCACAAGAAAAGTTTTGTACCATCCCAAAAAGAAAAATTACCCCTTACTAAACCAGTTTGCCTCATTGATAAACTTCAACAGACAATTTACCTCGGTGCTAGAAACCTTACTAAGGTCATCCAGAAACGGTGATCCCAGATGTCACATCCTGCTTTTACACAGTGCAGGGCACTTACACAGTAGATGCAAGATCGTTTCCTCCTCCTCGTCATTCTTGCAGCTCCTACAGCATCTTCGGAAGGGCACTCCCAACCTTTCAGCATGTATACCTATCAGACAGCGCCCTGTTAGAGCCCCGATCACATTCGAAATGTTTTCCCTTCTTAAAGAGAGAACGCTGCGCGACCATTTCCGATCCCATTTAGGCCACGTCTGCCTTGAGGTTCGACAGGCCGTATTTTGCCTCCATCTATTGTCAGCTTGTTTATATGTAAAATCTCTGAGTAGCATTTTGCAAGTGGCAAACGGCATACCAATGCGTTCTTTATCCTGAAGAATCTGCTTGGTCGTACCTTGTCTTGCAAGTTCATCTGCCATGCAGTTTCCCTCTATGTCCCGCTGACCAGGGACCCAAATGAGGTACAGTCTGTTCTGCTTAGCCATCTCCTGTAGAGATCGGCGGCAGTCCAGCGCGATATTCGAGTTAAACGTGAGAGAGCTCAGAGCTTTGATTGCAGCCTGGCTGTCACTAAAAATGAAGATGTCTCTTCCTATAATCCCGGTCCCTATCTTCTTCACCGCTTCCATGATAGCTGAGACCTCAGCCTGGAAGACGCTGCAGTGATCTGGTAACCTAAAGGAAATTTGCAGGAGAGGGTTTCGTGAGAAAACGCCCCCTCCTACCTGATTATCGAGTTTCGAGCCATCTGTATAGATGGCAATGCTCTCAGCTGGAGTGTGAAACTCAGGTTTCCACTCTTCCCTGCTTGGAATTCGTGTAGTAAAGTTACTTTCATTTACCGATGTTCAAGCACACCGGTCCGTGCTGCTCGGAATAGAGCAGAACTTGTTCAAAATACTAGAGTGCCCTTGGCATTCAGGGTGCCACTGGGAGGTCTCTCTTAGTCTCAAGGCAGTCATCGCTGCCGTCTGTTGTCCGACCAAATCTAAAGGAAGGAGGTCTAAAATGGCGTTCAAAGCCTCATTTGGCGTGGTTCTGAGCGCCCCGCTTATGGTACGACGATACGTTTACTAAATTCGCTGATAGCGTGATAGCATTAGAAATCTAAGTCTGCTGCTGATGCGACTAATATTGAAAACATCATTAAGTATGTATACTGTATATGTACGTACTCGTATACTATATTTGCAAGAAAGTCAAAGCAATATGAATAAAAATCCATTCCGTCCATTCTGTTGTTGAGATTTCCAAAAAACGCCATACATATGGTTCGACTTAGTTTAACTACTTAGTTTAGTTAAGCTTTGGGGAATGTTTTCAGCCCCTTGGCCATAGTTGAGATAAAGTTAACCCTTAAGTTAGTTGCAGCTATTTTTGACAGATATCTCATTGAAAATTATGTCAAAAAACTGCTGCTAACTTTAGAGTTGGTTTCATCTTTTAAGCTTTAAAAAATCGTCTGCAAGTATATGGGAAAGTAGTAAGCAATGCAGATGAAGTCGCGGGCATCAACTAGTTAGTATTTATATAAAAACAGAAATCTCAAGTATACATCCGCAGTGGCAAATTCATTCAAAATGTATGGATGTGTGTGTGTGCAGAGATCCCTAGTCACTATTGATTTCTAAAGCGGCTGACCGGTGTAACCAGATTATCCTTTTCGACGCTAGATATACCAATAATATTTATTATCTAGCCTCGGAGTTTTAGTTAATATTTTTTATATACGTATATAATTACTTGACCTTTATTCGGTTATTTTTACCTAAATTTTAACTTGAATTGCTTCGGTAAAAATTTGTTAATTTTGACTTGATAATTTTTGGGGTTTCGCTAACGTTGTATTAAAGAAGTAATTAAAACGGGCGTGGGACTTATATTCATTGGGGTTTACCATTAGCATTCATGTCATTTTGGTTTCTTCGCTTCAGTGGCGGTTTGTTTGTTGTTATACAATTATTTTGGAAAATAATGGATTTCTTTCTTTTCGACCAATATGGAATTGATGATTCAGATCCATTCGATGCGGACGATGAAGAAGATTATTTGTCAGATTCTTTTTTTACAATTTTTTATTGTCAAAATGCGAGCACACTATTATGGGTTTTTGTCAGCTGGTGTGTATCGACTCCAATGGTGCATCCATTAAAGAATTGCGGAATGATAAATATGCCCGACTCGATGTGGCAGCTAGTAATGCATTTATTAGTTTCACAAAATTGGATCCGGAGAGGAATATGTATGTGTTGTAAGCACATATATTGAACGTCGCAAAGGTATGCCACGTGGTCAAAATGGTTGTACATCTTTTTCTTAAAGTGCTATAGACTACCCTGTTTCGGGCCACTCAGTCTCAGTCCGTCAGAGGAGGTTTCGTCTTGGGAACCGAATTTTCCGACAGTGTGACCAAAGATACTTTCCTTATCCAGACTGGCATTGATATCGCCAAACATAATTTTGAAATCAGCGCTCTTAGAATGATTTTTGATCACAATGACACACAGGAGTGCAATGGGGTATGGTCGAGCAGCAAAAAAAAAAACGCGGCAGCATCTGGTGGTGCGCTGCGTTTGGACCCACCACTTAAAAAGCTATAGCCAATGAAAAATTTCAACAAGCTTCAGATGAGATCTCTCTTTTTTGATTACAACCAAATGCTATGTATTAAGGTGTATGATTTGTGGGCATGCACCAGGAATATTCGAACCCTTAATGGGGAAGATGCCGCTGCCCGGCTGGTTGTTGCCCCCCCTAGAGCAAAGGCTGATATCACTACCATTCAGGAAACGAAATGGACGGGGCAAGGTAAGAAAACCATTGGATCTTGCGACGTCCACTACAGCTGTCATGTAAAGTAGCGCTAGTTTGGTATTGAATTTGTGGTGAGAGAGAGACTTCGTCGCCAAGTACTGTCGTTCACTTCGGTGGACGAGCGTCTCGGCACAATTCGCATCAAAGTGAGACTCTTCAACCATCCGGTGATTTGTGGCCACGCCCCGACCGAAGAGACACTTTGGAATCTAGTAATAAATAAAACAGTTCTGAAAAAAATTCTATTTTGGCTGTTTTTTGGACACGACGACCCTACAGTCCTCTCAAAGGAACCTTTCAAACTAGATATAAGGTTATTTCAAAACTTTTTTTGCGTGACCCAATTTACTGCCATTGCGAGTGTCAACAATTTTGAGAATATTTTTGCAACTTTAGTTGCTTCCTGTTTTGCATACAAACATACTTAATAAATACTACTTGCATTTATCAATTTAAACATCCCATGCATTAAGAATAGTAAAACTAAAAATGAAATCATCACAATTCCAATGACAACTTCCGCCGACGGCTGTCTGTGAAGCAGAAACCAAAAATGACAATAGCAAAATCTGCGCGCCACATTCAACATCTTGTGTTGTGTTACCACTGGATTATGCCACGGCAAATTTATGTATGTATGTATGTATGTATGGGTTTGTCGCGCGCATAAATGAACGAGTTGACTTTACAAATCAACCTTTTCAAATTGTTGCATGCCACATAGCAGCAAGTGCAGCAAATGCAACAAATGCAACAAAAGTGCAGGCAAGACGCGTCGCTTAGAAATGTCACATTTTCGGCATACATTTGCATCAAATTAAAATTTAGCAAGAACAAAGCTAATGCTTGAACTGAGAGTAGATGGATCGTAGTTGAAACAAAGCATTTACTTTAATTTGACAGCGAGTGGATTTTAAACGTTATTGTTTACTTACCTACTTTCTATTATTTTCTTAATTTTTCACATACTTGGCTTCTGCTTGCCCCCTGCCGTTGAAATTGGGCGGCTATTGCATCTGGTCATGTTCATGGTGGAGGGCATTTGACCTCTTGAGCCATGAATAAAATTTCCCATTGAGTTTTGGAGGACTCATTTGGCCAGACTGAAGATGGATGGGACATACATTTTGTGAAACAAAACAACTACTGCTCGCAAGTCCGCGCATACAGTGACCTAAACAATTGAACACAAGATTTTTGGTTTTTATTACTCGTAATGTTTTCCATGAGAATTTGTATTCCTTAATTTTTTATGAAACTTTTTAAGTCTGTAATATAGCTGAAAGTCAAATAAAAATTAAAATTTCAAACTTTGCACAATATACATATATAAATATATAAAATAATATGTAAAAGTTCAAAAATTCAAAACATTTTAATAAGAATTTTTACAAAACTTTTCGATAACCATTAGGGTGGGCTGAAAATAACTTATTTATAGAATTTTTATTGCTAATAATAAAAAAAATTTAAATCATGCTCTAAACAAAGCCTATCAAAGTTTAAAATGTTCAACTTCTTATTTTTTAGCTTACTTCGATCCCAAATTTCATTTAGTACAAAAAATGTTCTAAAGAACTAAAAGTTTTGGAGATAAATAATTGGAATTTTATTTAAAAATAATTAAGTTTCGAGTATTAATATAAAATTTTTGGTTAAAAAATTATCGATAAATTTCTTACTCAGATCACAAATTTCATTCTCTACAGTTCTAATACCAAATTATGTGGAAATAACAATTGTGGCGTTAATTGCAATTTTATTGGAAAAAATAAGTTTCAAATATAAATTTTATAATTAATTTTACAGAAAATTTAATTTCCTACAATAAATTATTTGCGATTAAAAGTGTTTGTGATAATTCAGATTTGTTATTAAAAGGGCGGCATTTCTGTCAATGAACGAATGATTTATGGAAAAAAGTTAACATATCACTAATTATATATAAAATTCAATAACGAAAAACAAAATATTTTGAACTTTGGTTGACTTGAACTGGCCAATATACTGACCAAAAATTTTCACCGCATTCTAATGTGAAAGTCTGAAGTAGTTAAAAATTTCGATTATTTTTGAAAAATGCATGCAACTTATAGAAAAAAATATCAGCGCACCCTAATGTCTTAAATAGTTAAATAACTTGAATTGATTTTTGAAATATTTTGAAATATTGGTAATGGAAACTTTTTTTTTAACAACAAATATAAAAAATCAAGACGAAATTAAAAGAAATTTTGAAAAGCGATTTTTTTTCTACTTCAGTCTTGCTCTTTATGGGGCTACAAAACTGTATACTTAGAAAATTTCTTCGAATTCTGTTTAAAAAGTTTGAAAACTAAATGAATATTTGTTGAATTTTTATAAATGTTGTGCAAAGTTTGAAATTCTGATTTATATCCCTTTTGTTGTAAGGTTTTGTAATAAATTTAAGCAAAAATTATCATGACAAATGTTTTATAGAAAATTAACGACCAAATTATCATGGAAAACATATATATATCAATATTTTGAGTCACTGTATGTGGCAAATGTGGCATTGCTTGTGCTACTTTTCGCGCCTCGAAATTGACACAGAAACTGGACGCTGACGGTCACAGTTGATACAATTGGAAATAGCAAGTGACACTGCGGGGAATTTGGCGTAGAACTCTACTACTACACACACACACACACACACACGTACAGTAAATTGCATACCTATGTAGGTGTGTATTTTGTGTGGCGTAATAAAATAATGGCGCTAATAATAAAAGTGTCGCAAAGTCAACATTCAGCTTCATTCTTACAGTTGCAATTGTTGTTGCAGCTACTCCTGCTATTGCAATGTCATACTCCTCCACTTTCCACTTTTTTCGTCTCCCCTTGAATCCAGCCTCTTGGCATTGCCACACGCGACGCATTGACTTGGTAATGAGTTTAATGGACAGAGGATATACTTACTATATATGTATATAGTTCTCGTTGACTTTTTGCTGTATATTTTTGTTATTATTCTTGTTGTTGTTTTTGCTGACTCTGCGGTAACATTGAAATGCACTTAAGTTTCGTTACACGCATACATACTTGCATACTTGTTGTAGAATTACGATTTTCCCACGCCGCATGGTTATTAAGACATCTCTCCATTTTCAAGCTCTGCTATGGAACAGAACATATGTACATATATAAAAAACGGATGTTCACATATATATGCACATAAGTATAAGAATTTCCCATGGACAAACTGACATGCATTAAACTTTTTTCATAAATCAATAATCAAGTGAAAGTTTCTTTTCGGTAAATTTGCGCGATCATTTCAACTGTTGTTCTAATTACCGAAAAAACTACTCCGAAATTTACTATAAATGCAATAAAATATTTAAAACCAATGCTTAAAAAAATTAATCTATAAAAATTTTCTATTCACTAACTTGCGACTTTGGCTTTCTTAATTAGCTAGCGTTCCATCATCCTGCTAACTGGCGTCAATTGGAAATACCACGCGGTGCCAAATTCCATTTCACTTAATTTTTTCCAATGCGGAGTAGACATTCCTCTTCGTCTGCAACCACCAGCGGGTTCTGTGCCGAATACCTTCAGAACTGGATCATTTTCTACAATTTGTATAATATGATCTAGCAAGTGTAGCCGCAAAATCTCCTCAATTCGCTTTCTAGGTCTATGCCGCGATAAAGCTCATACATCTCATTGTTCCAACGTCTGCGTCATCGCAAAGACGTAAAGGTCCAAAACTCTTTCAAAGCTTGGAAAAGGCAGATTTAACGACGCGGTTGTTTAGGCCGATGCTGTCGATGTCATCAGGATACGACGTCAGCAGATGAGTACTCTTATGTTCAACATTATTTTACAAAACTATATGAGTTATGCAGAGATAGCAAGTTCAAATATTGCGGCATATAGGCAACTTTTTCTCATACAGCCGAAAGTGGATTTAAAGTTGACAAAAAGGTGGTATGTGTGGATTCCGTTCTGTAGACTATTTTCCAAATTTGTGAATATCTGGTCAATGGTAGACTTGCCCTGCCTAAAGCAATGTAATTGATGCCGCTCAAGCAGTAGTTGGCGCGTTTTATAGAATCGTCTCTGGCCCTTACCAGCTCTTTCCAGGCTGAGGTGTCAGCTACTAAGGAAGCGGTGGAGAACCTTGAGACTGGAATTCTGGGAAGATATATCTTCATTTTTAGTGATAGCCAGGCTGCAATAAAGGCTCTGAGTTCCTTCAAGTATAACTCAAACGTCGCGCTGGACTGCCGCCAATCTCTACAGGCGATGGCCAAGCAGAACAGACTGTACCTTATTTGGATCCCAGGCCACAGGAACATAGAGAGAAGCTGCATGGCAGTCGAACCTGCAAGGCCAAGGTACGACCAAGCAGATTTTTCAGAATAAAGAACGCATTGGTATGCCGTTTGCCACTTACAAACTGGTACTTAGAGAAAATATACATGAACAAGCTGACGATAGATAGAGTCAAACAACGATTTGTCGAACAGCAGACGTGACCTAAATGGGACGGGAAAGGGTCACGAAATGTATACTCTCTAAAAAGAGAAAATATTTCTAACGTGGTGGGAGCTCTAGCCTTTCAGCGGTGGCTAGGCTAGGCTAGGTCTTACATCTTCTGTGTAAGTGTCCAGTACTGTGCAAAAGCAAATTATCTGGAATCAACGTTTCTGGATGAACTTAGTGAGGTTTCAAACACCGAGATTAATTGGCTTATGAGATTCATCAGCGAGGGAAAATAGTTTAGCGAGGGGTAATCTTTCAGTGGATAGTGTCAATGTTTGTGGTAAAATAATGGACCTTCTATTTATGGTCTAAGTGTGCCGCAGCCACTCCTACCTACCTACCTACCAGGTCTTCGCCACATTCTTGAATAGCTCAGCTAGTAATCCATTAGCGCCAGTGGCTTTGGTGTTCCGTCGCCGCCATATTAGTATTCGGACTTGGACTAGACCGAGTATTCTCCTCTCCTTCTGGCTACTCGTTTGCTCTCCCCTCTCCCCCTTGAACAAAGTGCAGAAATCCTTCCTCCATAATTTCAGCCCATAATTCGCCATTCTTATTCTTACAGGAATTTGCCCCAGTCTTAAATCTTGTGTAAGTCATCGCGCTTTCTAGTAAAACTTTTGGACACTTTTCCTTTCGGCTGGCAACGCCAATCAGTCTCAGTTCTTTGACTGAATTTTCCCCAAGAGTGGCCACAGATTCCTTCCTTTGCAACACATCATTGAAGCCGACAAGCACGATTTTGAAATCGTGATGGGGCAGCGCTCGTTTGTGCATTCTAGGGCGCTCATATAGATGATCTTTGATCATGTCTTCTTCTCTTCCGTCGGGCAAGTAGCACGTTCCCCGTTATGGATTCGGATACTCCCAAGTACACACCCTCAAAATGTTGCCCTTGATACAGTACCATAGGTCGTCATCAAAAAACAGCATATCTCATTCGAGGCTTGTTGGAATTTTACATTGGTGATATTTTTTTTTACATAAATGTCGCAATGGTCAGACACCCGACATATCAAGACATCACTGCACTTTCATTTTTATTTTTTCGATCAAATTAAATAGGTATTTTTTTAGTTCACAGAGTATCCATCTAATAAGATCGGAACAATTACAATCTAAGTAAAACTATTATAAAAAAACTAGTATAATTACAAAATAATCAGCTATTTAAAGCTGAACTCTTAGCTAAATCCAAGCTGTCATTCAATAGGCAGTTTTTAGTTACGGAAAAGTGGGAAGATTGCCATATTCGATCTAGATTGACCGCAGTTCTCCGGCGACTTATCATTTCCCACGTATGTATAAACTTAGACTTTTTCTTTTTTTGCTTTTTTTTGCGTTTGCATTTATGCCGGGGGTTTATGTTTTGTATTCAAAAAAAAAAAATGAATGGCTTGCATTTTCGTAGAAAGTTAAATGTCATAACATTTTATTAAACGTTGTTTTGGAAATATTTTTTTTTTAAACTTAACTGACTTCCGACAAACTTCCTGTCCAAAGTGTCATCATATTTAATGTCAAGTAACGGTGACGTTAAGATAAGAAAGTAAACTTAAGATAAAACGCTGTGTCAGCTCGCAACACATACAAAAATAAATTTATAAATAACTAAGTTAGTACGTATATGTAAAGGTATAAAGTAGTGTGTGGCATCTAAATGAAAATGGCCGCACTTGCAGCACAACAACAAACGTTGTGGTGGTCGCACATTCGCGAAAACATCAACATTCTCCAATAACATCAAATTTTACGTTTACGTATTTTCAAGAAAAATTAAATAAAATCTTTGCGAAAGATGAAAAAGAAAATAAAAAAAAAACACTATAATATCCTTATCTGTCCACAAGTTGAGGCTTGGACGGCTCGGAAAATTCGCAACGAAACCATTGAAATTTCTGGGTGGTCGTTGCGTCTTTTAAACAGCCCATTTACCAATAATCAAAAAAAAAAAAAAACAAAAAGCGCTGCGGCTGGAGCTTGGCAGCCTGTTTTCCCTGCAGATCGGCGCATCACGTACGTACAAGGATGAAATGGTACATCGTCACCGCCGTCAAATTACCCACCAACCAAAACGAGAAGCAAGAATTTAACGAGCTGTTCACAGGCACGAAAATGGAAAATGTTCCAATCTGTGGGCTGCGGGCAAGGAGGTAGCGCTAGCTGGCTTTGAGACAGAGAAAATTGTGCTCGAAAATTGCAATCAACTGCAAAATCGCCAACCTAACAATGACATCGCATCAAAGCAAGGATACTGCGAAGGAAGGAAGACCTGCGAAGGAAAGACAACAGCCAAAGCGAATGCACAACAACTGAGCTGAAGCGGAGGAGGCGTTGACGCCATATGAGGCGCATCAATTGACATTTTGGAGCTTTTTTGTTGTTGTTTTTTTTTTGGCCTTAAACTACAGCTTTACTCTGCGTATACATGTAGTACATACATATTTTAGTATATATAGTGTGTATGTGTTTTTATTTTTGGCACTTTTATTTCTGCTGCCACAGCCACTTTCGTTACGCCAACCAAAAATGCGAATCCTTTTTAAGCCATTTTTCTACGTCAAGTGTTGTTTTTCCAAAGTCGCTCACTCGCCTTTCAGTCAACTTGAAATGCCTTGCTGGCAGCCTGAACGGCATGAACGGCAGGCGGGCTGCTGATGCGACGAATTTCGCGTCTTAAGTAGAGCCGGGTAAAATAGCCAATGTCGTTGGTGTCAGGCAAAGTTGCATCGATGCGGGCGGGCGGGCGTTCGGGCGGTCGATCGGAACAGGGGAGGCGGTGTTGGAGGTGACTGGCAAACAGCAAGATTCCATTAATTTTTGTCATCCCTACTCTGCGGAATTGACGCGTATTTTTCGGTGGAAAAAATGAAGGGAATAGTTTAGTGCATCCTGGCGTTTGTTTGTGTGTAGGTACATAAGAGTGTGTGGGTCGCTGCTGTTCGATGTTGGGCGCTTGAATGAGCGGCATAATTGTTGTAGATTTCCTATTTAATTTTTTATTTTTTATTTAATGTTTTATGTTTTCATTTTTGGGAAGTTAGTTATTTCAACGTATTTGGGCGGATGTGTCACGGTGTCGACGGTTTGATGCCGCAAACGGGACCACGGTACAGTGGCAGTGGGAGAGCCGACGATACACTGGCATTAAAAGTTATTTTGTGCATCTCAACAATAAAAAAAAAAACACGCGTGCATCTAAGTTCGCGAGCCAGAAATAAAACCTCTGCGCCGATATAAAGTTAAATATGGGAAAGGGTTTTATAAGACATCTTTTTAGTTTCTTAGTTTATAAATTAGTAAAAAATAGTAGTAGTAATTTGCAGTAACATTAGTAATCACAGTAATAGTGATAAGTAGTAGCATTAGTAAAAATAGTAGTAGAAATTATTGAAAAATAGTAGTGGAAAATAGTAGTGGCATAAGCAAAATTTTTTAAGGAAATTGGTAAAACAGTAGTAGAAATGACTAAAAATAGTAGTGGGGGCAGTAGTAAAAATAGTAGCACAAATTGGTAAAACAGTAGTAGAAATTGGTAAAAATATTAGTAGAAATTGGTAAATCAGTAGGAGAAATTAGTAAAAATAGTAGTGGTGGCAGTAGTAAAAATAGTAGTAGAAATTGGTAAAACAGTAGTAGAAATTAGTAAAAACAGTAGTGGTGGCAGTAGTAAAAAATAGTAGTAGAAATTGGTAAAGCAGTAGTAGATATTAGTAAAAATAGTAGTGGTAGTAGTATTAAAAATAGTAGTAGAAATTGGTAAAGCAGTAGTAGAAATTTGTAAAAATAGTAGTGAAAATAGTAGTAGAAATTGGTTAAAATAGGGGTAGTAATTAGTAGTAGCGTTAGTAAAAATAGTAGTAGAAGCTAGTAATTATTAGTAGCGGTAGGAGTAGTAGCAGTGCTACTAATTCGGAGTTGCAGTCGTAGTAACTAGTAGTAGTAGTAATAGAACTACTACAAGTAGAACTACTCTAGTAGTAGTTGTAGTGGGGACTCAGTCCCGAACTACTGATCGGTCCTGAAATGGCCCCGTCATGTCGTGACTTCATGAAGCGATTCTGCTGCAAGCTGTGTGACGCCATGTAAATAATCACTGCCGCTAAAGAAGTCCGGAAGATATTCAGGACATGAAATTTGGCACAATTTTGACTCTTCATGAACAGAAAGACTACAATGAAAATAATGAAGATCGGACCACTATAAGTTCTGATTTAAGTGTAAGACTTTATTGCGTTATAAATTATAAATAAACGCCGTTATCACTTGGCCCTAATTACCTTCTAGGGTGGCATTTTTCAAAAGCACAACTCCGCATGTACCCAGATCTCAAATTTGTGCCAAAAATCTAAAATTCTCGAAGAAGGCTAAATTTCTGAGGATTATTCTAGACTCTTAGCTATCTTGGCTGATGTCAAATTCTATCTCCTGAGCTCAGGGAATAGTACACTCGATTCAGGCGTAGTTGGAGCAAATCTTGGAGTTACAGCACATGAAGATTTGTCATTTATTTGAGATGCTCTGCAGCTGAGAGTGCTCTAAGACCTAAGGCTCTAATAGGCTGGGGATAATGGATAAGTAGCATGCCTCTATCTTAAAAAGATTCGGGATTTCTGGTACAACATTACTGTCGCTCTGGAGAGGCCGTTGAGATTTGCTAAAATATCGGGATTGCATAAGGGCGTGTAAGTATACGCTAGGGGTATATAGGTAAGTAAATTCTGGGGCTTGAGAAATTAAGGTCAAGAGTCGGGTGTCTGACGGCGCAGAGACGGCTGAAAATATTTGCTTGCAAGAAAATCAGCTGTTATAGATTTACAGACCCGCTGGTATAGAAATTTCCCAGCAAGACGTGACTATCATAAAATCCTACGCACTGAAATATTTTTTTTCGAAATATATACCGTTAGTTATCGTGCTGGATTAAATTTAGTACCGGCATGACACATAAACACACTTGCGCTGAAATTAAACACTGCACTTGCAAAAACACAAACTCTGCTCACAAATATTTTAAAGCCGTCGCAATTTCCAAAAAAGAAAAAATGTGATAGCCTGAAGTGCCACCGCTCTTGTTAGTTGAGTGGAAAAATGCGTTTTTCAGAGCTACTTCACTATTTTATGGCACGATCAAAATGAAATGGCACACAAGGACAATACTTACTTTGAATAGCGTATACCATTAGGGTGGTTCAATAAGACACAGAAAACACCGCTTTTTGAAATTATCAAAAATGTAAATTTGTTTGTTAGACAAACGAAAGACAAACTCACTAGCATTACTAGCTAAAAACCGTCCCGTTGCTATTGTGCTTACTCGCCCGAATTTTCCGACCGGAATAGATCAGCTGTTCACCGCTAGCCGACCCGTTGCCCGTTGCAATTCTCTTTCGGACATTAGGCTACTACATATAACCCTTATGCGGGAACGTGTGTGCTCAGGTCTCTCGTTTCCATTTGCTACGTTTGTGAAGAGCGGGTGGGGAATTTTTCGTTTTTGGGCCCACCCTAGGACTCACACTGTAGTTACTCATAGTTACTGCCGTGAATGTATTGATGGTATTGATAACTGGTCTTACTTCATCTTCGGAGCGCAGATTGGCAGTTAAATGAGCGACGTAGTGCGGTTGTCTGCTGCTGCTGCGTAAAAATTGAACATGACTGTAATTTATTGAAGAGTTCACGTTGTGCAAATCGGCGCAATGACGGAGTGACGGCGGCGGCTTAAGCAGCCACGGAATTGTAGCTATTGGAAGATTTTGCCAAGTAACCAAAATTTTTAATATCTTTCGCTATACTTACTGATAGAGCGCGCGCGTTATCAGCATCAATTAATTTTCATGCCACAAAATACGGCCACGCCAACACACTTCATCATGCTTCATCTTAATCATCGTCACTGGTGGCCGACAGCCATCAACGGCAGCTTTTCGCGAGCGACGCCAAGGCGGTGCGGTGCAGTGCGATGTGGTGCGGTGGTAAATAACAACATCGACGTTGGAGTGGGTAGACGTAGCGGACGAAGAAGAGTACAAGCAAAGCTTAAAGGTGGCGAAAGCTCACCGCTGCCTTCCGTCACGCGCGCCACCAGTCATGTCCATAGTGTAGTGGCTGTCTAAGCCCATAAATCCTGGCGCTTACAGCCAAAGCGACAGCTAGAATAATAGTAAATGGAAAAGCGAGTAAACAAGAGATGGATTAAAAACGCCTACTTTGCCGCGCCACACCAACACCACCGCCGCCGCCGTAACGCAATGTTGCTGCAGCTGATAATCCTTTTTTTTTTGGTTTGCGCGACGGGCTCTGTTTATGTATTGGTTTTTTTTGTTGATCCTTCTGGGCAGATTTTAAAATTTTTGCCATTTCTGACGTAGCTTTTTCATTTTATTTCTTAATATTTTGTTGCTTAGCGCAAACCAGCAGTGACAACATAAATTTTGATGCAACCTCAACAGCAACAATGCATCACGCGTTGTGGCATTTCACTTTGTATATGTATAGTGTGGTTTATATAAACAAATACATATAGCATATATTATATATATGTAATTCTGTGTATGTGTGCGGTTTAGCACAAGTTTACGCCTCACGCCAGTCCTTGTCACTTTTTCTAAATTTATTTATTTTCGCCATCCATTCGCCTCTTGCGCGCTCCTCTCCGCACCACACCGCATCGCTGCTAGTTTTGCGCCTGCTACTGCTCTTACACTGACACATTCATCACGTGATGGATTGCAATGGGAGTGACATTTTTATTTCACTGATGGACGACGACTACAACAACAACAACAACAACGGCATAGAAGAGAACGTAGCCTTTTTCACTGCAATGGCGTTTGGCCAGCTCTGCCGTCAAATCGTCTCCCTAAGCGAGGCCACAATGCGCGATGTCACGAAAAAATACCAAAAAACAAAAACAACAATAAAAAAAACCAAAAAAACGACGTGGATGTTTCAAACGCGTTGGCCCCAAAGTAAAACTAACATTGCACAGTTAAGAAAAAAAGTAAAAAAAAAAACGAAAACAGCGCATATCAAAACAAACTGAAATGTCGTAACTATCGAATTTTCGATAGATGTGAATGTTGCAAAAAAAAATTGAAATAAAAATAAAAATAAAAATAAAATAAATAGTAAAACTGCACAATCGATTCACTTTGGCTTAATACAGTTCGGTCGGCTCACTCTGCTCCCACAGCTTCGTTGGCCAACTTCCCCCTCCCCCGCCCAGACATTACGTACGACTTGGTCGCAAACGCCACACTCAAATGGACAATTGACGCTCTGGTTGCCTGGCAATTGTCTTTTTGGCTCATGATTGAAGTGCAATAAAACCAACAAATGGCCAAAACGAATTGTTCTATGCCACCTCCGATTTTTACAGAAGTCTCGTATTTTTATTTCGCTTCCTTTTAGCGTTTTGTGGCAAGTGTTCTGGGGCGCTCTACTTGCTCACTGGCCTGGGCTATGTGTTTTAGATTTTCATAGCAAACGTATGGCATTGATATATAGATAGATATAAAATATCTACGTACATATGTATGTACATATAAATATTTCAAATTTTACCCAAGTAAATGTAAACATTTTTGTTTTTTATTCTACATTATTTTCATACAAAGGACATT
This sequence comes from Anomoia purmunda, assembly GCA_951828415.1. NCBI lineage: Eukaryota > Metazoa > Arthropoda > Insecta > Diptera > Tephritidae > Anomoia > Anomoia purmunda. The sequence goes on from OX639995.1 coordinate 44,634,471, forward strand.
CGTCGTTGCCGCTTCCTGGCAGTTGACGAATTTTTAATTGAACACGATGTCAGAATTGTGCAACATGGCTTATATTCTAATCGAAATAAGTTGTTAAGTAAAAACATAAAAAAAACACAAAATCTACTCCAATTGACGCTGCCAATCATGCAACTGTCACGTTTCATTGCGCTATTTTGTGCGGCAAATGGAAACATTTTGTGATAATAACAGGACAAGAATGCTGCTTCGTTTTACCAATTTGGCTGGGCGAAGATTGAAGGGTTGTGATCGCAGTTGGCTGTTTTTTTCATCCAGGTTTTGAAGCTCAGGAAGTGTTCTGCAAATTGTAGGAATTCAAGTACTAAGCAAACGTGAACGACTAGCACCCAGATTTGAAAACAAAAACCCTTGCCAATCAAAATTTTGTGTTGGTTGTTGGGTATCTAGCCATACGTAATTTTTTTCACATGTTATTTTGGCACTGACAGCTCTCTGCCGCTGAAAATCTTGACAGAAAGTTAGCTTTATGTATCCGCGACACAAAATCAGTCACTTTACGCTTGAACATCGTTGGCAAATAATGCAAACTGAAGAAGCCGATGCTTGAAAATTAATTTTCCATGACGAAGCGTAGTTTCATTTCGTCGACTATGTTAACAGGAATGAATCTGGCGTCAGCGGATTGGTAAACCCACCCATGATCGTCGAGGATCCAACGTATCCACAGAGAGCGGCAGTATGGTGCGAATTTGGAGCGGTGACATCATTGGCCCATTTTTCATTGGAAATGAAGGTGGTAACGCCATTTTGGTTAACGGGATTACTACAGAGGTGTGATAAAAGATTTTTTTTTGTGGCCGGTGATCGAAGTCATAGACTTTGGTTTCAGAGGATCTTGCGATATTCCGTTGCGATATTTTTCGCGAAACTTTCGGTGATCGTCTAATCAACCGTCTTGTCGATTTCAACTCGCCAACTCAGAGCAACGATTTGACGCCGTTGGACTTTTTATGGGGTGCCATGAATCACCGATTTCATGCGAACAATCCGTTAACAATTCAGGCCCATAAGATGAAAATCAATTTATTTATTTAATTATTGATGCCCAAAATTAAATAGTACAGACTTTAGGGCATATTACAAATATAGAGTTAATTACAATAGTGAAATTTGCTTAGAATTAAGTACAATAATATTTTGTTAAATTATAGTTTTCCAAACGACTATAAACTACTGATTTTGGTGCCGAGAAGTCGAAACCCAAAAAAACGAGCAGTCAATTTTAGCCAAGATGACGTCAAGAAGAAAAGAAATAGTTAAAAGCGTACGTATATTATTTAATGATAGTAGACTGATCAATTGGCAACAACATTCGTAAAATGGTATCGGGTCAGTAAAGTTTAAGGAGTAAAAAGCAAAACGTAAGAATGTTTTCTGCACTCTCTCCAATCGAATGATATGAACGCCTTAGTACGGTCTGCAGATAATAGCAGCATACTCTAATTAAGACTGAACAAATGCTGGTCATTCGTGAGATAGAGCCGAAAACTGTCACCAAGTTCTTGGTCTGTGTTAAGAACACACACTGCTGCGATGCCAGTTGTGGAAGGGAATTTTCGATCTTTCGAAAAACTAGTAATATACCAAAAAAAAGTGTATTTTTGTGAATTTTGAAATACAACCTATTTATATGGTCCATCCTGTAGAGTTCTTCTGAGAGAATATCAAAGATTTCTTTACTACGAATCTAGCTAGAGATAAAATAACCCAAACTTTTTCCTCCGTATAAATCTATTGATAGAGGAGATTTTTATCTCGGAATATCTTAAGCGAGATTTCTCTACGGTGCATTTATATCATTATCTCTTCTTCAATAGTTTTCTAACCCTATAGTGCACATCAATGAGTCTACTACTAGTCAGAGTGTAGTTTTTTACTGTGAGAAAATGTGAGAAAATCTAAGGGAACTAGGGCTCTGGAAAGGACGTGCGTTTGGCCTTGGACGCATACTGCAATCTGTCAACTATTCGAAAATTAAAAAAATAAATCGGACTATATGTATATGCCCAAAAATTCTATTATGCAGAAACTTAAGTGCCTTGTTGCCCGCAAAAAGATAGTGGAAGGATATTTTTATTCACAGATTGCCAGGCAGCGATCCAAGCCCTCAGCTCCAAAATAGCGACATCGATTCTGATGAAGCGGTACAGGGAATGCGTTGTGAACTTAAGCCGCGACACAACGACTGCCTGATATAGGTCCCCGGGAACGGTTACGAACTAAAGAGAGACTAAAGAGCTGGCTCGAAATTACCGATTCGTCTTGCCCCTGTGAGGTTCATCAGGGGATATCCCAACACTGGTTTCACTAGGCTAACTGCAAATAGAGAAAACTACAGGTGTGCACCTTATGAAAGAATTTACCAAAAGAACTTCAACTATCATTAAAATGAATCGGTGGGACGTTTCCTGGCTAACCGCTGCTTTCACAAGCCACTAGGTACTGACCGGACTGGATTGGAGCTGAACGTCTAATGCCACAATTGCAATTTACCAGGTGCTGAAGAAACGGTAGAACACCTCCTTCGTAGCTGTCCAGACTTAGACTAGGATTTTTGAGCAAATCCTACTATGTTTTTGGAAAGTTTTCTTCTAATATAAAACGAGCAGATTCTTTGCGGCTTTCTCAACGCTCTCGACATTTCTGTCAGCACTTATGTGCCTACTACACTCGTCTGAAAATGTAGATCGAATTTTTGTCAACATCTAAAATCTAATATATGCACTTTATTTTGCTTCAAGACTTTCGGAAAAATATTTTGGAATAATGAAAAGATTTACGTCAGCTTAACCAATGTGAAACGCCTTGTGTTTTTCTTTTTTTTTTTTTTTGAAAAAGGGAAAGTAGAGCAATTCTCAGCAAGGCGAATCCATATAAGGTGGTTTTATAAATACAACTACAAAATTCCTATGTATTTTGTTTTTGTTTCTGTGTAAGAGTTGACAAAATTTAAATACATTTTGTTTTTGCTTTTACGGCTTTTGAAAGCTCATACGTAAAAGCAAAAACAAAATACATGTAGGTGAATGAAAAAAATCAAATCAGCTACTCTTATGCCATCACCTGCTATAAATTCGCCTTGAACAAAACTATTTTTTCTAATTATTGTATCAGCAAAGTGATTTACCAGCTGTTTTTATGTAATGAGCTAGACTTTTATAAAAAGTTATTAAAAACGAACTTAACAAAAGAAAAGTTAGCAAATATTCACCACTGTATGTTAAAATTTATATAATAATATATTTATTTTAAGTATCATTCAATCCATTAATGATTCACACCCCTTAAGGCAAATATCGAGCAAGTCTTTCGTGAGATATGAGCCAGAAACCCTCAACAAATAAGAATTTGACGTAAACGCTTGATGTATGCGTCTTGATGTTGTAGCACAAATCTAAACCGCTACTGAGGTCATGGAAAACTGGATGAACATGATGCGCAACCGCGAAGCCTGCCGAGGCCACCATATAAAAGTAATCGTCTTCCATAAATAAAGGGAATGTTTGCCCACTTTAGAAAAAATCGACAACATTAGTACACAAATATTTCATTAATGAATGGTACTTCGTTTAAAAAAAAAGTGCTGTTTAGACTAAACTTGAGTCGCTGAACATGAAGTTTAATTTACTTTTACAAAGAAGCGTTTTCAAGATATAGTCAAAATGCTGTTTTCAAAGTCCTTTCGCAGTTATTGTCAAACCCCCTCAAATTAGTAAATAAAGGTAATCTTCTGTGTATACCGTTTTAAATGTAGCTTCTATGGTTCAGAAGTTATAGCCAAAAATGACCTGGCATAAAACTGGTTTTACTGTGGGAAAATATGTATACATAAATTTAAACTTTTTGGATAACCAAATACATTGTTGGAACGGACAAAAATTCAACTTCTGTTAGGACAAACTTACGAAAAGCTTTAAGCGACCCATATCTAAAAATCTAGATGTGCCCGAAAATTCAAAGTGTCATTATCAGAATCAGCGGATCCAAATCCATAAAAAAATTGTGATTTTACATCAATTGCAAATTCTGGATGTTGCTCTGTGAAAGTTTTATGCAGATTTTCAACTGAAAAAGTGAATGTAGTAAAAATTGAAATTGGCCGCTATTATTTAATTTGTAATAACTGTTTTTTTTTTAGGATAATTGTCTTTCAATCAAAATTTTTTACTTATTTTTGTTTTTAAGACTATCAACTAAAAAAATGAATAAAAACGAGCAATTTAAAAAAAAAAATCGAAAAGGTCCTTATTTTTTTATTTTGATTCTGGTAACTCAAAAGTAGAAATTTTGGTTTATTTGCTATGCTAGAGTCTTTTGGAAGTAACCGCAAAACGACCTTGAATACATATTCGCGTTCAGCAATTTAAAAATTAGATTTAAAAAACACTTTGAATTAAGCACGTTTTTCGTATAAACTAGTGTATTTTTTTTATTAAGATAAAAATACCCCACTCTGTGTGTACTCTGTCAGAAATTCAAATACTTTAAAATATATTTAAAAAGTACTTTAGCCTAGGTGCTAGTAAATTATACGACTATGTCTTTGATTTGAACTACTTCCCAATAAAATATGTGTACTTATAATTATATGAAACTCCGTATGTTTCAAAGTGGATCCATAGAAGGTGACAGCAAGATAACCAAGGCGAATCCATTGTGTATTTTGTTTGTGTAATTTTGCAAGTGAAATGTCAAAATCTGAATTCGCCCCGTATTGCTCATGTATTTTGTTAGTGTAAATAAAACAACCCAGCGAATAGGAAAAGAAGAACAAGCATTCATGTCATGGTATGCAATCACCTTATATGAATTCGCCTTGTTTCAAACTAATTTAAAATCAGTCTGTTTCCACTTACTTCCTTACCTGGATGTTTCCAATTAAGGCAAATTCCTAAAAGTGCAACTACAAAATTCCCATGTATTTTATTTTTGCTGTTGCGTTAGGGTTGTCTAGATTTACTTACATTTTGTAAACGGCTTATGAAAGCTCACAAGCAAAAGCAAAAAAAATATAAGTAAGTGAATAAAAGAAATCAAATCGGCTACTATATTAACAACACCAAAGCGAATTCATATAAGGTGCTGTAAAACTCGCTCACCTCTCATAAGACGGCAACTTATAAGAAATTAAAATGTTCAGTATTTTATTAAATCATATCGCAATTTCTTTTAAATTTGGTATAAAAAAATCTAATTAGGGAGAGAAACATTTAATAATAATATTAATTTGGCGCTTATACCATAACTTGATGTTTGGCCAAACTTCTTCTGCAATTTTGTGTGTGGTGAACGTCTTGATGTTGTAACACAAATTGGGGGACCTGCAGTTTTACGCCCACTCCGAACGGCAAATGATATTTGTGAGAAGCAATTGCCTGTCGAGGGAAAACCGCTATTAGAAAAAACTTTTCAATAATTTTTTAATATCACTGACCCCAGTTAGGATTTGAACCAGAGAAACTCTGAATGAAGCGCGCACATGCTAAACACTCGGCTGTGGCGGCCGCACGTTCCAAGCATACTAATTTTTTATTTTTTTAAATTTAAATCAATAACCGTCGTTTAAGTTTTCAATAAACGCATATTTTTTTTAGATATTGGACAGTAAAATACTCTTTACACCTTGATTTAAAAAAAAAAATCTATAAATCGAACATCACATATTAACGTTAAATAGCGTGGGTCCGCCTTTTCCCCCAACCACTGTATATTGGAACGATTTATCGTCATCCCTTGTCAAGTTTCGTTTGGAGGCAAACCGGTTTGGGCGGTGTATTCTTCAGTGCTTTTTTTCGTTCCTAAAAGCAGATCATGAAAAAGAAACATAATTTATTTATTTATTTATTTATTTATTTCAGTCTACAGGTTAACCTTACAGACTATTTCTAATTTAACACAGTAAATAAATTTAATTTAAATCTAGATAAAGTGGTATTAAAATCTATATGATGAACATAATTGTTACATAGACGTATACATCGGGCAATTGGTTCATTATAGCCATAATTAGTTCTATGAGAGGTTTCAACAAGCAAACGATTATGCCTTAATTCATGTGATGAAGTATAGAAATTCAAAAAACCATATAATTCATCACAATTAATTATCTTATTTATTAAGTTGTAAACAAACATTAGCGCGAAGTAAGTTCTCCGATCTTCTAGAGATTGTAAAGCCAAGAAGTTTCCGCCTTCCATCATAGGACGGCAAATCGCTAGGCCAATTTAATTTAAATAGAGCCATTCTGGTAAAAGTTTTTTGAACCCTTTCAATTCTACTAATGAGAGATAAGTAATAGGGACTCCATACAAACCAACAATAATCAAGGTGTCTTCTAACTAAAGAGTTATAGAGAGACTTTAATGTGCAAGGGTCCTTGAATTCACTTGAGTTCCTTCTTATGAAACCCAGCATAGAAAGTGCTTTAGAAAGAATATAATCAATGTGCTTATTTAGAGTTAGTTTCGTGTCAAAAATTACTCCAAGGTCCTTCACTTCATCAATGCGATTTAAAATAATATTATTAATGGAATAGTCAAACATAGTGAGACTTGCAGTTTTGGTGTATGAAACCACATTGCATTTGTTTGTGTTAAGGAACAGATTGTTAACAGTGCACCATTGCTGAAACACCACAAGATCGGATTGTAGATTAAGGCAGTCATTTAAATTACGTACCGGCATATATGTAGGCTTTAACATCGTCAGCGAACATTAAGCATTTAGCAAAATTAAAGTGCTGGGGTAAGTCATTTATAAACAATAAAAACAGCAGTGGTCCACAATGAGCGCCCTGTGGTATTCCAGACCATGCATTGATTAGGATGTCGGATTTTGTTGGGTCTATTTTAACTAAGAATTTCCGTCCTACTAAAAAACTTTCGAAAAACTTCAATAGGGTCCCTCTAATTCCATACAAAGAAAGCTTAAGTAAAAAAACTGAATGGTTGACTTTGTCAAAAGCTTTGGAGAAGTCGGTATATACAACATCAAGCTGATATTTTTGTTCGAAGGCCTTAACAATTTGATTCTTGATAATTAAGAGATTAGTACACGACGATCTACCAGGAAGAAATCCATGCTGAAATCGACCAAAGAGATCTTTAGAGTGCTGAAAAAGCTTAACATTTAATATATTATCGAATAACTTAGCGAAAGTAGATTGCTTTACAATTGGCCTATAGTTTGTAATTTTGTTTTGATCACCTGACTTAAATTGAACAGAGTTTCCAGCAATCGAGGAAAACTCCATGTTTAAGACAAATGTTAAACAACATTGACAAAGGGTGAGAAATAGCATTGCAAAAGGTCTTTACGAATACCGGGGCGAGCCCCTCCAGATCTGGACAAGAACTTGATTTTAGGTTCGAGATTGCCAGCGCTACGTCATCGGAAGAAATTTCAAAGTTGGTTATTGTACCCGAATTTACTATAGAGTCAAAAAATGCAGAGCTCGTATCAGATATCACTTGACATTCCTCATAAACTACCTGAAAGAACTTTGCAAACAGGTTGCCAGTTTCCAAGGAATTTTCAGAAAACACTCCCTCATACTCAAGGCTAGTCGGGAGACCATTCGTTTTACGTTTATTATTAATATACGCCCAAAATTTCTTTGGGTTGCTCTTGAGATCCCGTTCTACATTGGAGATGTACTGGTTATATAAGAAGCTATGGAGACAGCCATAATCCTTTTTCAATTTAATTAGGCATAGGTTATCCGCAACGCACTTGGTTTTCTTAAATTTTTTATGTGCTTTATTCTTTAGATTTTTCAAATGGCATAGTCTTGAATTGAACCATGGAGGCTTATCTCGTACAACTGAATTTTTTAAAGGAACAAAGTTGGAAATGCAATAACGCAGCTTATTGCGGAATAGTTCATACGAATCACATGGGTCATTGAAAGAGTTCAAAATGGACCAATCAACCGAATTGAAAACTTTATGAAGAACCACGTTAGACTATTTCTTACTTGTTTAAAATTGTTCTCCATTATATAAATAATTGAAGAACTAAACTTTCCCATAGTGCATTTTTGTTTCAAATCGGTTCGTTTTTTTTTAACATGACTATTGTCCCATCTAATTCCCATTAATTCATACAATAATGCGAAGTCAGTCAAACCTGAAAGTTTTTTTTTTATTTATTAAATTAACGTTTTTGTCCTTGCCCCACTTACACATTCACACATTTGCACATTTATGTAAGTACAGTTGACTTCTGTCTGACTGTTGAATTACGAGAAAATCCTTTCAGCACAATTAGATTGAGAGCAGTTCGCATATGGACGTACATACATAGGTATGCACATACAGGCACACAAATTTATGCAAGCATTTAAATATTTTCTTTTTTTTTGTGCGCTTTTTCTCGCATATAAAGTACAATATATTAAATTTTTAAATCTCACAATCAACTGAGGCAGCAGCAACTTAAGTAACAAAAATCTACAAAAAAAAATACAAAAAACAAAAGTCAAGTGCGGGAATCGCGGCAACAATGCCAACAACAAAAGCGACAATCTACGCTAAAACTTTAACAGCAATTGTATGTAAGTGTGTCTAACCAAAGTCGCGTCAGTTGGAAAATGTTGAGTGTAGAAAGTGAAATTTCACTGGTATTGGAACGTACGGAAACGTGACAACAACAACAACACTGCGACACACACAGCAACACACTCGTTTCGCCGTACCTTGTTAGATTGCACATCGCCATCTAAATATTGCCGGTATTGTTGGTGTTGCTGCTGCTGCTGCTACTGCTGCTCTAGTTAAATAGAAAATTTTATGTATTTTCATGTATTTTATTTTTTATTTTTTTTTATAATGCTCCTTTTTATCGCGTTCTCTTTTTTTTCTTTTTTTTTGCTGGTTCGTATTTTATTTTATTATGTTAAAAAGTTTTCACAAAGTGTAGCGTTGCCGCCGCAGCCAGCAGCCAGCAGCCAGCAGCCAACATCAAGCAAGGATATCTGAGAGTTTTCCACTAGCATTAGTAACCTACTACTACAACAAATATTGCATACTGCATAGAGCAATAATAACAACAACAACTAAACCAACAACAGCTAGACATTGGTTGATGGCAACAATGCGCCAGACAGCGCGCAGACAACCGACAACAAGGAAAAGTGCAACGATGGCGACAACAACAACAACAACAACAACAGTAACACTCATTGCAGCAGCTACAATTGAAATAACTAGCAGCGAGCTAAATGTAATAAGAAATCAGACAAACACACACACATACAAACATCTGGTTATGTAAAGTACAGCAGCAGCAGCCGCATGCCACTTTCGCTATATATGTACATACATATGTACCTACGGCTGTATAAGTTTATATAACTAAATAAATATGTGTGTATGTACGAATGTGTGTGCACTCGCTGGCAATAGTGCAGAATTTTATTATCCTTATTCAAGTTTCAAAGTTATTGCAAAGTGAAAACTCGGAATGTCTGCTGACTTTTGGACGCAGTTGCTGCTGCTCTGCTGCTGCTATTGTTGTTGTTGTTGCGGATAGTTACCATCGCAGCTGGCAGCGCAGGCGGCACAGTGTTACGCCCCCCTATGTATATAGCGTGAACAAAAATAGATAGATAGATAGGCAATTTTAATTAAATCTTTATGTTTTTTGTGTTCTTCTAAAACTTAAAACATTTACACAATAACAGTAAATGTTGTGTGTCTACACTTCACTTTGAGCTAAACTCGTTTATAATAAGGTCTTTATATTTAAGACAACTATTTATATAAATGTACTGTAAACGATAGTTACAAACTCTAAGAATGCTTAGAATCTTTGGCAGGCTTAATCCTTCTCACCGAAACAATCAAACCGAATATGTTTGTATAAAGGACATACGCCTATGAGATGATAGGTGTCCTCAATAGCACTTAAATTGCTAATAGAGCAGTTTACAGAATCGATAATGTTAAAAGAACTAGCATTAAGATTTAACAAAGCCACCCCAAGCGCGAAATCAGACTTATCGCGTAAGTACTGAAGGGTGTAGAAGTGGAAAGAGTCCGATGTAATCAGGTCAGTGTAAAGATCATGCGAGCGATGCCGGAGAGTAATTCGCGTGTCAGTTAGGTAAACAGGTCAATGGCGTCAAAATTTCATTTTAGGGGTTAAGGGTTAGGGGTTACCTTCGACAGCTTGTCTGTGCACGGAATATTCACTAAATTACAGAGCTGCAACAAACCCCTCAAGGCGTTCGCCAGCAACACTTGGGTCAAAGGCAAGAAACGTACAAGACGATTGGCCGGCCAGTTCTCAAATAAGCAGCGCCAGTGTGGACGCCAAACCACTCCAGACCGCCAAAAATACAGGACTTCGGACCTCTACGGGATGTTTTTTGTTGTCGCCCATTCACCACCTGCATATTGAGCCACAAATGCTCCCAGTTAGGGAGCACAACAATATGCTTAACAAGCAGTTTCTAGTGGGTTACTATCGCAGGAATCACCCCTTCAGACACCTACTAGATGCTGAACCGGCTTCCAGTCACATCACCGCTGGACCAGACGTACTACAAATAAGCCCTAAATGATATTCATTGAGAGACAATTAATACTACCTTCATCACCGCCAGACCCACGAATGCCGTAATGTCGGAGTTTAATCACCATCCATTGCAGACGAAGAGCTCAAGTTGCCTTGTGAGACCAGCGCTCCGTTTGCTCAATTACGTTCTGGATATTGTAGCAGGTCAAACTTCTACTTGTTCAGAATATACCCCGCCATACTAAACATATGTCCCATATGTGAAGAGTCCCCGCATTATACTAACCTTCTCTTCACATGCCCACAAAAACCTACTCGCCAAACAGCCTGTTGGTCCGACCCCGTCGAAACAGCTCGTTTCTTGGGCTTGCCGTCACTTTGTGAATAATCCGATATCGGCAGGGCTTGGTAAGCTCCTACAACAACAACAACAAGACAGCCGCTAAAGGATCCATATTAACACTTTTATAAACTTTATACCACTTTTTGACACATTACGAGCCTTGTGACACTGTCCTTCGGCTACGATGCGAGGCAGTATGATTGAGAGCAGACTAAAATAACGCGCAATATAGAATATGTGGGTATGCCAGATATGGTAGAATAGGGAACATATACCAGATTTGAGGCGCAACAAAAATAGTAAACGTGGTTTGATTTTCATGAAATTTAATGCATGCCAATATTTCATCCTAATTCTAAGTATTCAGCTCTCGGAAAAAAAACAAAAAATTCATATACAAATATCTTAAGAAATGAAAAACATGTATCTTGAAAGACGGATACTTAGTTCAATTTAAAAAAAAATGCAAAACAAAAAACTTCCTTCCATATCTTATTTTTAAAAATCTCGTATCACGGTGTTTGTGATCGAACTCCTCGGATTTTTCTGAAATCTTGTATGTATACACAAGTTATATGAAATATTAAAATACGGATGTCACATGGTTCGTCTTGGCGAGAAGAAGGCTCATAGCTATATTTTGGAGAGGTTTATGTTATTTGAAATACGAAAATATGGGTGCAGGGACGGCTTAAATCTAGCTATATTTTAAAGAAGGCTGCCTCCTGATTGAAATTCGAATTAAATTAACTTATACACAAGTTAATTGAAATAGTAAAATATGAGAGCCAAACTATTTGCTTCGCTTGGAGAAAATTTATGGGTACATTTTGAAGTGGGTTGCCCTTTTATTAATTAAATTTACGCATCCGATGGCATTTAGATAGGGATGGACAAATAAAAAAAAAGTATTTCGATAATCGTATCGATTTTTTAAACGATATCAGTATACGCAAAGTATATACAAGTATAAAAGTAATGCATCAATCGGCCCGTTTCTTTGTAACCTAGTTGCAAAAGAAGACTAGGTAGGATAACAAAATGCATGTAAAGCAACAACACCAACTCGGAAAAATATGCCAGTTGATCCAAGTGATGGGAAGTGAAAAAACTGCGCTATTGTGAAATATATGTGAAATTTCAGTTTAACACCAAATCTGTTTTTATTCGAATAGTATTTATAAATATATAACCATTTAAACCTAAAAATTGCGGTTACAACTATTTTCCGTTCCTGAATAGAACTAAACAAATCGCAACTTGCATGAAAGAGGCTAACAGGATGGCTTTTGCTACTAAAGGAAATTTTATCCGAGTTGGAGCGTTCTTTTGCAAGTCGGCTACATTAAAACGGGTCCAATATTTCGACGCAAAGATATTTTGATCCATTGATAGGGCATCAACAGTTTTTTTTTGAAACCAACTTCAAATTTTTATTTTTTATCCAGCTTGGAACACTATGCTGCGCTGCTTCTGCTGCTACTGCCACTGCCACTGCCACTGCCCGCCCAACATTCACTATCTGTTTCTGTTGTTGTTGTTGCTATAGTTTCCCAGTCTCTATCACTACTGAGTGCCACAAATCCATTGCGAATGCGGAAAACTTTGCAGACATTGCAACATTGTGGCAAGCAATAACAACGCGGAGCAGCACAGCTGCAGCAGCCAGCCAAGTGGCAGCAGATGTTGGTGCTTGCCACTGAAGCGGGCGGGCGGGCAGGCGGTCGGCTGCAGTAGCTACAAACGCACACTAATGTGTTGAGCGCGAAAATGAAAAGGCGCGCATCCTTCGAAAGGACACACACACGCACGCACATGAATGAATTTATATTTATATATATATAGCTATATATAGTATATACTTGGATCAAGCGAAAATCCAAAAAACATGCATTATTCCTTGCGCTACTTCTCTATTTAGTTTGCATTTGCATTGTTGTAATGATGTTGCAACATCTATATATAGATACAACAACATCACGTTTGCCAACGTCTGCCGCTGCCGCTTGGTTGCAAAAGTTCTATGTTTTACTCAGATTTCTAGGGCAAATACTTTTGCTCCAGTTCAACTTTAAGTGAAGTTAACTCAAACATAAACAAACGCAAACAGTGGCAAAAACTTATGCAACAACAATAACAAACAATATGTTGATTCCTCTACTGGCAACAGACAATTATGCTCAGCCAAATACATCCACACACAGAGCGACTGCATCAAGCAGACATTAAAAGCATCTGGTTAGTTAAGTTGGTTATCAGGCGGAGAAGTCAGGAAAAGTTTTTAGTAGCCGAATTTTGAATTTAGTTAGTGCTAAAGGAATAACAGTAGGATGATGATGACTCTGGTAGTTTTATTGAAGTTTTGAGAAGTCGCTAAATTATCTAGTTTATTTTGAATTTTAAATTTTTAGCCCAGAATCTTAAGAAATACTAAGTGCATGTAGATTTATGATGATTTAGTTTTAAAAATTAAAAAAAAAAAAGAAAATATATTTAGAATGATGTTTTGGCTTTTCCAACGATATTGAACAACAGTGAAAGCTCCAATAGGTGGACGCTCTATGCTAGAAAAGTTTATGACCAAGCTATATGTATATTTCTCAAATTGGGGTAGAAAAATCTGTTGATCAGCCACAAATTTTTCTCACCCCATTTGATCCTCCACAAACTCACCGCGTAACAATTTTGATATATAAAATAAGTTTGTAAATGGGTTCGATATGAGGAAGTATTTTTGTTCTATATTTAATTGATTGGAGCTTTCTGTTTTTGCATTTTTAAGGACACTTAATTTACGATAGTATCAGCGATAATAACATTCCAATTTATATGTTTGAAAACCAGTATTGTCCCGTATAGTTTTTAAGACGGAATATTTTACAATTTTGCCCCACTAACACTCAGCATCAGCATCATCACCATTTGAGCCAAGCCCATATTGAGCAAAATCCAGCATAGGACTTGTGTCAAACGGTAGCAAAATTCTATGGTGAGATATCTTTTTACTGTGGGGAGGAAATTTTCCTTTTTTTGCTGTGCCAATCGGTAACTTTTTTCTGTAGGAGAGAAAAACAGCTCGCCAGAACTTTCAGATAATTTGTTCCATGCGATGTTTAAACCGGTAATCGTTGTAATTTATTTTAATTTTTAATTTCTAACTAATTATTAAAAAAAAAAATTAATGGTATAATTACATGTAATATATGTAGTTTTTTGTTTTGGATTTTGTGCCGATAGCTCTATATTATTTTGCTTCATTTTTATATGTATAATACATACTAATTTCGGTATTCTTCCTCAATCTACTAGTCAAAAAATCCAAATTGCTTGTCAAAATTTTCACTGGCGTTATGAGGTTGGCAAATTATGTTCACCTCATAGCTGTCAATAATTTCCATTTAAATGTACTTTGCTACCATTTGACAGCGAGATTACAAAGTAGTTGCATGGCGTTTCGTTTACTGTGGCAAGAATTTTTTTCCAATATCACCACACCGAAAACCAATTGGATCTACTCAAATTCTGATATCAATCAGCGAAAGTCACATTAGTTCTGATATGGTGAAATTGGACGGTTAGCTAAGACGATGTACTAGCTCTATAATGATATGGGCATACGTACATAGTAAAACGCGTTAAAATTCTACGTTTTCAGTGGCTTTGAGATGATCCCTCGAATCGGCACCCATGGGTGGACATCGAAAGCAAGGACGTTTTCGAAAACAATGGAAGGAAGAAGTGCAGAAGAACCTGTGCTTACTTGGCGTGGTTAATTGGTGAAACTTCGCAAAAGAGAGAGGCGATTGTAATGTCAAATAAGAAGAAGAAGCATAATAGAAATCAAGTAAAGAAGAGACTACAAAGCACAAAAATTTAAATTGGCAAGAAATGTTGCTTAGTTTTTGTACACATTCAGTACAAATGAAACCGAACTTTAAATATCCGGCGCATGTTTCAACTTCTGCTTGACTGCTAGACATTGACATCATCGGGCTTAACAATCGCGCCTAGTTCTGTTCTTTTCAAGCTGAATATAGAAGCCAAACAAATTGGCCTGGAGGTGAACTAGGGAAAAGCAAAATACCTCCTGCCATTAAATAAACATTAAACGGATTCGCGTCTTTACTCCAACATCATTGAATCTCTCTCTTGCCAACACCTGGTACTTTTGGGCTGAGTAGGAAACTTTGTAGTAAAACAATCTCTCGATGGGCCATAGCTAGACTCCATATAAGTTTCTCATCCTGTCCGTGTTAATTTATGGTTCAGAAGCATGCACGTTGTTAACATCGGATGAAATGTGCCTTGTTCAAGAGAGAGATTCTTCAAAATTTATTGGATCTTTACGTCTTTGCGACGGCGAATAGCCCAGACGATCGTACGATGAGAAACCATACACTTCTGCCATTCGATACCGATATTTTTTACTCGATACTTTGTGCCCAATATTGTGTCTGTAATGGCGCTAGAGCCAATTAAGAAGAGGAATAAGTAGAAAGGGTGAGTGCTGTGCGCACCGTTAATATAATACTCTGTATTTTGAAAATTTAAAATTTCCAAAAGTTTGATTTTTGTTTGTTAGATTATTCGTGATAAATTTAAGCAAATGTGCTATACGATTTTTGGGATCTAACCCAACAGTTTCCAGATCTAAATTAATTATTAATGAATTTTTCAAAAGTCTTGATTTTTATTATTGTTATTAAAAAAATTAATATTATCTCGAATCACATCATTTCCTGTTCATAAAACAAAAATACTTATGTGACTAAAAATTGCAATAAAAACTTTTATTTTTAACACCAAAAACTGTGAGTGAGAGGGAGAGTATTTTTTATATTTTTTTACAGCGGAAAGTGTTCGACAGATTTGCATAAAATATAGCTATAAGTACCTGGTGTATGAAGTGGGTTACCATATTGAATATTATTTAAAAACTCTTTGCAGCTGTTTAAAAGGTTCAATTTAATTAAATTAAGGAGAGCTTCATTTCAAAATAATTACAAGGAGGGTTGCCAACTTTTTTTTAGCAAACAAAATTGGCATTGGTGTCCGATGTTTTCATCAGAAACTCTGTTTCTCTTCCTGAGACTCCAAAGGATAATAACCGATTTAATATTCAACCATTTTTTTTAATACGGAATATTAATTATGTGCCCATTTAAGAACTTTTCGGGCATTTTGGGAACCATAAAAAATGGTTAAAAATTGGTTAAATAGATATTTGGTTATTATTCTTTGAATTCTCCTGAACTGAAACAGAGTTTGTCGATTGGAAAATATTGATTGTTAAGGGTTTCATACCATTTATACGAGAATATGTTTTTCCCGCCATTTAAAATTCAAGTTATAATTAGAATTTATGCAAAGTTTAAGCGCTTTGAGCGACCTTTAAAATTTGTGTATATTAATTGCAAAAGGCTGAATTATTTTGTTTTCGTTATAGAACAGCTGCATTTTCAAACTCATTTCGCTAACTAAGGGCGTGCAAATTCAATGAAATATGTAAAAGGTACAAAAAATTAAAACTAATATATATACCATAGAAAATCGCCAAAACGGCGAACAAACAGGTGGCGAAAATTAGCCAGAAATTGGCCAATTTTACTAGCAGCCAAAATCCGCTGATTCGTAATTCTAAGAAGTGTTAAAAGTTTCAAGCTTTAAAAATATTGTTTATTTGTTTAAACATTTATATTTTATTACCATGCTCTTTTTTCCTTAATTAATTGCTGCGCTTTTACTTTGCATTCTATTTTATGCTGTGCGGAAAATTTTTTACAATTGACTTCTGAAAAAAAAATTGAAATAAAAAAAAGAAACCAAAGAAAATAAACCGCAAACTCAGCGGTGCTTAATTGTGCAACATTTTGTTGCACACCACAACCGAAAAAATTATTTACCATTTAAAATTATCTCACGAAACTGGAGCGATTCCTAGGCAAAGTGAAGCTGTGCTGAACAGCCAAAACAAAACGAGGCTTGAGAATAAATCTCGATCCCATACAGCAACACATGCGGGGCATTTTTTGTTTGTTTTTTTTTTTGTCTTTTTTTTTAATGCAGTTGACTTCAACGTGAAGTTAAATTGTGCAGCTGCAACTCACTCGTAATTTGAACTTGATTTTAAAAACGTCCAAGAAACAATCACGCTCCCACGCATTACATCCGCATTGTCTCAGTACCAACCCCAAATGAGTGACGCACACAAACAACACGATTTGTTTAGTTAAGTTGTTGTAGTTGACAGCAACAATTTCAGCTTGATAGGCAATTTTTGTTGAAGTGCATTTGATTTTGATTTGAATGCAGCTGAATATAAAATTAGTAGTACTATAAGTTTGGTTTGCTACGAAAGACACGAGTGGAGTTAAGAGAGCAGCAAAGAATCTCATATAAGTCTTTGGAATTAAATGAGTTGTTGATGCTTAATTAAAATAAATTTCTGAGCTCGCGTATATGGATACCTTTTTTCCTATCAGTGACGTCACCTCAACTATTCGTATCACTTTAATATTTTTAGATACTAGAACAATCAATATTAATGTGATCAAAATATTTCATAACATCGCATACATTAGGGATGGCAAGCGATAATTGCCAAGACACGGTATTTTGGGATATTTTTAAACTAAAAACGGGAACCTACTTCAGTCTTTATAGAAACTTCAAGTTGTTTAAATTAGTAAGTTATACTATTTAGTAAATTTGAATATTAGGGTGGGCCAATTTAAAATGTGTCAAAGCATCATCGCAATTCTGATACTATGGATCGTACCAAGAATTTCTCTTCAAGGAAGTACACCTCTAAAATGAATTTCGAGTCCGCGGAAAAAAGTAATTTATTTCAGATAGGAATAACTTTTTATCCTGTCGGATGAACTGAAGATAAAAAAGGATTTATTTAATCTAATTACGGTGGGTAAAAGTTACGTAAATAAAAGAAACTTACTAAAGTAATCACCTAAACTAAATACCATGGCAACTAAATATTTTATCAACAATAATTTTTGAGCTCAAGGTCAGTTTTTTTATTTGGAAAGTAATTATTGAATTTTTCCAATATTTTCTTAATCAAAAACTGACATTGAGCTCACAAATTCTTGTCAATATAAATAAATTAGCCCAAAAAAGCAATATTTCTATCAAATAAATGAGCACACTATTCTAAAAATATTAAAAAATAGATTTGGCATAACCAACAACAACCGTATATTCATTGTAATAGCGCCAAACTAGTGTACTTGAAGTGAGTTGGGATATAGGAGGTGAAAAAAATCAGCAACAGTTCACATGCCCGCTTGGATCATCGGCTGCATACTTGCCTGGAGAGTCGGAGCTTGTGAATTCAAACCCGGGAAGAGTCTAGAAGAGATCTGATGCGAAGGTGCGGTAATCTCTGAAATAGTAGTTAAAATGTCTATCGCTCTCACTTTTGTGGCCTTTTCGCAATAGTTTTCAAACAAAAACTGGTCTTGAGCGCAAAACATGTGATTAAATTTTTTGCTAACATAAATAGTAACGGACATAAGAGCAGCTTCTACATTAAGAAGGAGAATGCTAACCGAGGTATAGAGAATCATATACTCCATCTCAGTCTAGCAAAAGCAGTACAGAGATAGAGGAAATTCTCTGTGCTATCCTCGTTCTCCATAGTTTTTATTGCAAGCCCGTGATGCCTATACACACAACTTCTGCAGCCTTTTACAACCGTGGATTTAACCATCGTTCTATACCACCAACAAACTACAGCAGAATACGTGATTATTGGTCTCATTAGGACGGCGTATACCGAAAGTTTCACAGTTGATCTCAGACACCAACTTTTACCGACACTGTCCAAAAACTTCAAAGCTCGATTTACCTTCTATTTGACATGAGCTTTTCAAGTAATTTTTCTATACCTCCACTACCAAACACCACAAGAGAGGTGAAAGTACACCGCCCTGAGGGCATCCTCTTCCAATCTCTGTGATAGTGTAAAGATCATGTTTCTCACCCCCAGCCAGCAATCTTCTAGATAACATGAGGGGCCCACCTCAAATACTCAATTAAAACTCCCATTGTGCACTCACCTACTTCCAGTCCCACTTCGATCTTTGTTATAAGGTCATGTAGAACTGATTTATAGGATTTACCACTCTGTTATGTATGATAATGAAAACTAAGCGGACCGCCCACCAAAACTTTTGGTCTGCTGTGTTTTTCGACCCCGTGCGCTCCAGGCTCTTTGGCATGAAAGATGTTGGGCTGATTGGTCTGAAGATTTTTGCTAGTGCGTTTGGGATTGAATACTACCCAAACTGTTCTCCAAAGCATGGAATATGACCAAAAACCAGATAAGCTCTAAAGCTTCTTATCAAGGCCCTAATGAGCTTCTTCTTTTTGAGTTTTCAGCGTTCTATTAAGAAATTTTCTGGACCGTTTACGCTTTTCCTTGCCTACTTCTTCCTAATTCCTACTTCGACCTTTGGGTGCCTGATTATTATCAGTGCCCAGCCCAAGCTCAATGAATCGATGATCAGAAACAGTTTCCTCTTTCAAGAGCCTCCAGCCATTGATGTGATCCTCCATACCTGTATTAGCTAAGTCAGATCGATCACTTCTTATCTTTTGGTGGTAACAAATGTACGTTCTGTATTACCACCCCGGAGGTGAGGGCAAGGTCTAGAAACGTATTCTCGCGAGTGCTCTGTGAGTTTGCATCACATCCAATTATACTATTTGACTCAGCACGATGCCCATAATTTCCCTCGAAGGAGGGCAAATACAGAGTCGTGTGACGAGTATGCTGAAACTACGGTGACCTAGGTTCGACGACCACCACTAATACAGTACCCGATTTGTATCCCACAATCGACTGATCGCGGAATTATAATGCATGCCCGCTACCTTTCGTCTCTCTAAATTGAAGGATGTTACTCGAAGAAAGATTATTTGGGGATTTGTATACAGCTTTGCATGCCTACTGCATAGGAGACCAGTAGATGATTTGCTATGCTGCAGATTAATGTACGTGAAGGTAATCTCAGTCATACTTAATATTACTAATATTTATTCGCCTTTTCCCTCTCGTTATCCTGGACTTCGAATAGAATCCGTCCAGGTGTAGGTAGGTGCGGTATTCGTTTCTAGTTCGATGAACTCTCGACGTGCCCACGTCTATATCCACCACTAGAAAAGAGCCCCCTTCATTGCCTGAAGTTGCCTCTTTTGTAGTAAACAAGTACACTCGTATTCCTTGAGAAAGCGGAGCGAGGTTAGAGCATTTTATCCTTACTGCGGGCCTTTCAGAAAGGTAAAGAAAAGGGAAATACCATTCAATCCGGTTTTGAGCTTAAGACTATAACAAAAAAACTTCTCAAACAGCTATTTTATTGTTGGTATGCAAATATATGCGTATTTGGAAAATTAAATCGTATTCATTTTAGTGTTTAGTTAATACAAAGTATTATATGCAAAAAAATGCCAGACAATTTTTTCGTGGACTATTGTCCATGTCCCATTCATCCATATATATTATTTGACCTCTATTTATTTGCAGCATTTCCACGTAACAATCAACACACTTCTAATGCAAATAGTTGCAATAATTTTACTGGTTATATGTAGCAAATTTAAGCTATATTTGTTTCAGTGTATGGTTTATAGTAGGAAAAACAGAAATTTGTTACCCCAGAATACCACAATTTCGAACAATCAACCCATAGATCAGCTACCCCGTTTATTGTGGGAACGCCTCAACGGCTACGCTGGATTCTCGTATGATTTGCTACGATATTTTGGCTACTTTGCCATAGCATTCAGCTACTTCGATAGCTCAGAAATGCCAACAATTCAATAAAATCACAAATACCGCACCTCACTGACATGTTGCATTAGAATGCATGTAGTATACTCGAATGCCACAAATTGCAGCATCATCACTTTAACATGTGTTAAAAAATTTATCTCTTAACGATTCTTCATATCTTAATCGCCTGAAACAGCGACGGCGTTGCATGCCACAGTGCTAGGCATAATTCGCTGCACCAACTGCAATTCCTTCAAACCTCCAGGTGAGCTTCAGCGGCAATATCAATTGCATTTAGCTGCTGCCGCTGCCATCGTCGCTGTCGCCGCCGTCCGTTGTTGTTGCTTTCATCGTAAATTTCCTTCCTTGCTGAATAGTTGACTGCATTGAGGACGTTTGCAATGCCTCTGCTCATCCTCTAGCCGCATGCTGCGGATGTATTGTGTATGTGCGTCCCCCCTTCCTCCTCCCAACGGCCACCACCGAATGTTGCATGTGCAACCGTGTTTATGTTTTTATTGATAAAATTGACATTAATCGCGCGATAAAGGCGATTTGCTGTAAGATTTTTATCGCGTGCAAATTGCCGACGGCCAGCTTGATTGGGCCGCGTCCTGCTAGCATAGCGCGCCGTGCCGTGCAAACGCAAATTTGCATACATTCGAAAATTTAAGTAATTCTCAATGCGCTCAAAACGAGCTTAACTAGCAACCAGAAAAAAAAGAAACAAGCTGAAACTGTATAAATAAAGACTGAAATGAAAATGTTTTATTTTATTGCTATTTAGTTGCCGTCGCCGTCGCATTCGCCGTTGCTGACGGAGCTTCTACTATCTGTCTGTCCATTCGCTGAGCTGTGGCGACTGCTTTGCTGTTTGATTGGTTGGTTATTCGATTATTTAACTACTTTGGTTGTTTGGTTAATTGGCGCGCTATATACAATTAAAAGCTTATGTTCATATTAGGGATGTGCTGACCTGAGTTGCCAGAAAAATTTTAAGGCTGGGCCAGATTATTGTCAAAAAAGAGCTGTAAAAAGCTAACAAATCAAATGTGTACCGAGAGGTCGGGGCGAAGTCGGCGTGCTCGAGAAATTTGTCTGTAAAATAGGCTGGTCCGTGGAGAACGTCTCTTATCTGTATTAGTGGGGTCCTGTAAACAAAGCCGGTAAAGGAAGTTGCTGCTATAGCCGCTCTAAGTTTCCAACATCCTAAAAGCTGCAAAGCAAATAGTTGCAGTCATATGACTATTCTTAAAACTCACCAACTGTCAAACTTAACGGACTACTTTATACGAAAGTTTTGTTGCACCAAAGAATATCGCGGATCAATACCAAGCAGGGAGTCATGGGCGGATGAAATTCAAGGATCTAACAACACCTTATGATTCTATACTGATGGCTCTCAGCTGGATAGCAGAGTTGGCGTGGGTGTTTAGTCTGAACAACTAGGAACGAAAACGCCATTTCGCCTTCCAGGCCACTGTAGAGTATTCCAAGCCGAATTAGCGGTAATACCAAAAGCAGCACAGATCTAAGAAGCTGCTGTGTTTACGACAAACTCTGTTTATATCTACTCAGTCAGTCAAGCTGCTCTAAACGCCCTTGACTCGGCCACTGTAACAGAACAGATAACGAGAAGGCAGACAAGCTCGCAAGTAGGGGTACTTCCATATCTCTTTCACCGGCCTGGAAAAGAGTGAGTATGCCGCTGCTTCCTGTTCAGGATTAGGGATTTCTTCCTCAAAGCAGCTGTGGAAACGCAGCGGGACTTGCAACACATCCAAACTTATGTGACCTAAGTGGGGCATACGAAAATCCCACAGGCTACTAGTTTTCACCTCAGAGAGCTCTTCTGTGGTGCTAAAGAAATAGGAACCTAGGTATCTGAACCTCATACTCGCAAAAGCAGGGCAGCTGAGTATGAAAATGAAAAGATGATGCCACCTCGTCCTCTTTTATACAGCTGCGGTCAGAGACTATATTCAGCCTGACCGCATGAATACCCATCGGACAATGTCCAGTCAAAATACCTACGAAAATCGAGAGTTGCCGCCTTCTTAGCGACCTTAGTTCTTTCGAAGCCCACCATCGGCCAGAGAATCATTGGTAATTCTGCTTGTTGTAGTAGTTACCCAGCGATCGCTGAGTCTACAGAGAGTCCATCTATTCATGGCTCATCGGCCATGGAGCTTGAACCCATTCAGAAAATGTTTGAAATTTCAACTAGTAGGAAAAATTATAGATACTCTTAAATCGACCAATTCTATTGCTGAAGTGCAATCTGAAACATTTGAGCAAGAACTCGGAATGGTGTGGTCGATGTGAAAATTTCGTCGATATTTCAAAAAAATCATGCAATTTACGTAAAATTTTGCAATGGCCTTACAAAATTGTTCGAATCGTTCTGACTTCACCTTCTTCTGCCGAGCCTTGTCATTGGTCAAGTGGTTATTGATTTCATGCGGATAACAATGGGCGGCGATGGTTTAGATTTGCTCATGTTACTTCTTTCTCAAAATACTTTTAAGTTGACTTATTATCAAAATTCGATATGTACATCTTCACCATCAGAATCATCTATATCTTTGTCTTGTTTCAATTAAATTCGTCAAGGAGAAACTTCACTGCCTGCCGCGACTGATGAAAAAACTGGTTTAAACAAGGCGTTCGTTAACATCAAAAATGGTTTAAAAAAATGGTTAATTTTTTGACAGACTAACCACTGTCTCCCTGTACATAAAATTGCCATATATCTAACTCGCTTAGGCATAGTATTGTTATTGGATTACGGCAGAGTTCGAGAGACAAATTTGTAAGCGTTTGGGTTAGATAGCTAAAAAGTTGTGAATGTGTTTGAAAATCTATTGAATTTGTGTGGCAGGGCTCTTTCCACTCCCCCGCGTTGCTAAGGGTTAAAATAAAATTACATAACCCGCTGAAGGCATGCAGAATAAACCGAAGAAGAAAAAAAAACAGTATTATTTTTTCTGTATCTTTTAAACTCTCAATATTTTTCGGCAATCGTTGACATAACTGACAAATGTTTCGTATTTTTGACTCTGTATAATCATGAATTACTGCTTAGACTTTATTTTTTCTTTATATGTATTATCTTTTAATAAACTCGTCGTAAGAATAATGACACTGTCTGAAGGGAGAAATTAATGGATTGAAAGAAGAACAATCACAATCGCAATAATTACTTAGTTCAAAATAGTTAACTGGATTTTAAAAAAGCTAGAAAACAGAATAATAGCTAAATGAAAATTTTCAAAGATAAAACTCAGAAAATAAAAGTTAGATATAGCTATCAAAAACCAGCGGTCATGATTTTGTTAATAGTTTTTATTAACATTAGTAGCAGGCTTACGAACTGAGTTCTTCCTTTTTTTGGATTGGCTCTAGTTCTGGAGACAAACGAAACTTAATAAATTAATGAAAAAAAATTATATGACCCATTTCCAGTTGTATTAATTTAATTATTCCTCTATAAGTTTTTAAGATGGTGAATTTTTTATTGGGCCAACAAAGTGGGTACACTAAACCCCCTGTTTTATATGTTTATGGAACAGTCGTGCAAGAAATGAACATTGGATTGGAAACGACTGGCCGGTGAGAGAAAATATGGAGGTAGGAACAGCAAATGTGGTTCATGACCAACTGATAAGACGAGAAAAAATCATTCTTCCACCACTTCACATCAAGCTTGGGCTAATGAAACAGTTCATCAAAGCCCTTGATAAGACAGGTGACTGTTGACGAATATGTGTGCAAAAAATTTCAAGTCCTTAGTATGGAAAAATTAAATGCAGGAGTCTTCGATGGTCCTCAAATTCGTACCCTTCTAAAAGACACTGAATTTTTAAACCATATGTCACAAATTGAATCTGAAGCCTGGCTAAGCCTTGTTAATGTAGTCAAACATTTTTTGGGAAATCATAAATCACCAGACTATACAAAACTAGTTGCTGATATGCTTCTTAATTTTCGCAAACTAGGAGCTAAAATTAGCATTAAATTACATTATTCGCATAGTCATTTGGACAAATTCCCGGACAACCTAGGCGATTGCAGTGAGGAACAAGGTGAACGGTTCCACCAGGACATACAAATAATGGAAGAAAGAAACCAAGATCGATGGGACGACCACATGATGGCAGACTACTGCTGGAACTTAATACGGGATTGTCCTGAGCAACGACATCATAGGAGGTCCTACAGAAAAAGTTTTTTGTAATTGTTTTTAAAATTAATTAATGAAAAGAATATATTTATTTTTTTATTTTTGTATTATTCTTATACAGGCGCGCAATAAAAATATAATTTAAATCCATATTGGTATTTTTAATTAGGTTTTTTTGTGAAATATTTGAAAGTCTTTATCTGAAAAACTGGAGCCAATTCGACAAAACTGATATTATTTTCGTAATCAGCGCCCCCAAATTACACTAAATCGACTTAAAAATCTCCGACCGCAAAAATTTGTTGCGCAGTGTAATCTGGTTACACTGATGCCGACGTCTGCCATTTTAGCACTACATTTGCTGAAAAGGAATGAATCACCTATTGTAGTGTAAACAACTGTAGAGAGTGTTTTTAATGAAAAAAATAAATGTAAAAATTATATATTCCAACTACTAGATAAAAATAACTCATTAAAAATATTGACGCGTCATAAATTGGAAAAAATTTAAAAAAAAAATTTGTAACAAATTAGTTGAAAAAAATCTTGTCGTTGCAGCTCAACAAAAAAAAAACGTAATAAATAATTTCACTATTTGAAAAAAAAAAAAATATAAGCAAATAAATATAGCGCTCAAATACGAACACCCCTAGTGCAAACATTAACTCAATAAAAGTAAACAATTTTTATGTTACACCGTAGCACCTTAGCTGAATTTGCATTTTAATAACCAAACCACTCACTTTTTGTGCCTGTACTTTAAAACATAGTACGATTTATATTTTTGGTAAGAAAGGTAAAAAAAAACAACACAAAATAAATAAAACCAGCAGCTTGCAGTTTTGAGGCAAACTAGGCACTCTCGATTTAATTATATATATCATAAAATAAAATAACTGTTAGTTGGAGGAAATATTTAAATCGCATAAAAACTTTTTATGACAATTTTTACCATTATTTAGACTTCTTTGCACCGTTGTTGGTTTATTGAGTGTGATTGTGATTTCAAGTAACTACAGACATAATTTATAATTTAGTAGATTGTCATAGGAGGTATTAAAATTATGCATTGCATGCGTGTGTATTTGATAAGGTGATTGCACAGGTGTTTCGAAACCGAAATCCACCGGTATGTTTTTTTCGAATTTTTATTCAATGGTCTGGACCTATGCTCCGTAGTTTACAAAAAAAAAATTAAAATAATTCAATATATCTAATAGAGTTTGCTACTTATGATTATTAATTAAATTTTTTTTATATAAAAATATAGATATTTATTGTATATTAATTTTTTTACCTATTTATTTATATCAAAAAATAATTTTTATGAGCTCAAGGCCATTTTAATAGGAAAATTTATAGCAAACCCAACAATGGTAGAAGTTATAGCTACATATTTCGGGTATCACCACATCTCCTCATCAGACTTCTTTCGGGGATCGGATTGGAAATAACCTCGAGCTCAGAAAAGTTATTGTTTGATAAAAAAATGTAGCTCATTCTATAACAGAAACTATATAAATGAAAGTTTTAAACATTGCACGAAATTCGAAAAAAATCTTATTGAAAATTCACATAAAATTTCCAAACTTTTTAAGCAGAATTTTTGGAAACTTCTATGGTTTGCAGTTTTTATAATATGCTAGTTCAAAGTGGCTAAAAATTCGCGTTAATTTTTGCATTTTTTTTTTGTTTTTTGCAGACAGTGTTGCGCAATTTCTTCCATTCAGAAGTAAATTTTATTGAGGCCTGTATGAAGAAAAATGCCCAACACTGTCACCAAAAAAAAAAAATTGTCACAAATTTTTTGCCATTTGAAAATTGATTGGGAAAAATCTACAATAAACCACCTTACTGACATGATATATAGTTGTTTGTGTAAAAAAATGTAACTCAAAAAGTTACTTTTATTTTCTAACCCAAAAATTACTTAGTTTTCGAACAAAAAATAAAATTCTTAAAATTATTTTTTTCAAATACTAGAAAGTAAAAATTAAAAAAAAAATTAAAACTTACTTAATCATTTTCTAAGTTAAATGAAAACAATGACATTTTTCAAGTAAAAAATAAAAAACTAAAAAAATAACTCTTATTTTCTTAACAAAAAAAAATATGTAGATACATATTTAATAGCAAAAAGTAAAATTCGAAAAATAACATTTTCCAAATAAAAAATAAAACAAAAAATTAAGCTCAAAAAATAACTTGCAAATGAATTTATTTTCTAAGCAACAGTAAAATTCGAAAAATAACTTTTTTCAGTAAAAAATAAAACTCAGTATATATTCTCTAAGCAAACAAATAAAACAACAATAAATAAAACTCAGAAAAAAATTTGCATTCTAGTTTTTTAATAAAAACCAACGGTTATTTTTAGCTACATGTCATTTGCATTTTAACACACTAAAATTGAATTGGCTACAAAACTATCTATTCAAAAAGATCTTAAAAATTCTGAATAAAAGTGAAGAACATTGTGAATATTTTAAAAGAAAATATGTATCTGTACGAGTTTCTATTTGAGTCACTGCATGTACATTAGGATGCAGTACACTACATAAATAAATAATAAAATCGGTACTGTTTTCCACAGGAATTATAAAATATATTATATTATAAGATTTCCACAAAAATATTTGGGAAAAATATTATGATTTACAATTTGAGAACAGCATCAAAAAACTCATTATGCTGATACCGGCGAAAACTATTTAAATATATACATACATATATGCAGAGCCTTTAAACCTCAACCATTTAATCAAATGAAGGGATTTTTTTCAAAACTATTTTTAAAGACTAGTTTTATTTATAAAAAAATCCATTATCGGAGGTAATTTTAATTTAATTAAATCTTAATATTTTTACTTATCTTTCGGTTATACGCCCTAGTGCACATACATTACTACATATGTATGTATGTATATATCTTTAAAGCCAAATAATAAAACTGCATTCATGTTCATGAATTATGAAGTTATTTTTCTTTAAAAAATTGTAATGTAAATTGCAAATAAAATATTTATGTACCTACAAAAAAAATATAAAAAAAATTCCGCAGCCGGTAGGATTCGAACCTACGCTCCCAGAGGGAATCTGATTTCGAGTCAGACGCCTTAACCACTCGGCCACGACTGCTTGCTTAAACCAATTGCTCAACGCCTCATATGACGTCAGATGCTTTGCGAGTGTAAACTGAACACTGCATTATCGATGTTAGTTTGGGAATGTTTTGTTGTTGGGCTACAAACACGAAAATATGTGTTGGTGGTATTTATGTACTTACATATGTACATATAAATATATATATGTACATGCATTAGTATATATATTGAAATTAGGTAATAAAAAATAAATAAATGTTAATTAATTAATCGAGCGATATGTCTGCATGTGTTCATAAAAATAAACGGTATACTATATTGACAAGTTTTGGCATTCTTGTTGTTTTTTAATAATATTTTTTTTGTTGACGGTATTTGGTATTTTCTTACATTCAAAAGTAAATTTTTTCCATGCGTTATATGAAAAAAGGCGTAATACCAAGCAAAAGAAAAATTAATTTCAAAAATCAACACAAATTTCTATCCATTTGAAATTTACTGCTACTTTTCTAAAAATTCAATTTAAAAATTAAAAAATTTCCAGAACATGACATTTTTTTTTAAATTTCTTGAAGTAACTACTATAAATTTTCATTAAAAAAAATCAAACATTTTATATTTTTAGAATTTTTAGAAAAAATCCTAAGTGTGCAGTTCTATATAATCCATTAAATTGTAGTAGGATAAAATGCAAGTTTGAACTGCGTAAGATATTTCCTTGATTTTAGATTATTTTTGATTATTTTAAAACTCCCAAGCTATAAAAACTATGAAAAATCAATGCCATTTTTTACGCGTTTGACACTTAAGTTTAATGAGCTACGTACCAAACATTTTTTTATAAAAATGCTGTATAAAATTTAATTTAATTTAATTTTAGTGAAATTTTTTTTAGGACTTTTCTAATTTTGTATACAAAGTTTTTAAATTAATTTATATACTGTTTGAAGATAGTGAGCTAGACTTTTATAAAAACAAAATTTAAAATTGAAAGACAAAAGGAATAATTTTTTTTCGGAGCAAGCTTTGTAAAGCTTGCTTGCATATCAAACGCGTTATGATGTTCGAATATTTTGATTTTTATTAATCGCTTAGAAATCATGATTTTGAATTATTTTGTTTTGACAAAGAATTAAACAAATTTGTTATTGTTT
Organism: Anomoia purmunda; assembly: GCA_951828415.1. Classification (NCBI taxonomy): domain Eukaryota; kingdom Metazoa; phylum Arthropoda; class Insecta; order Diptera; family Tephritidae; genus Anomoia; species Anomoia purmunda. The sequence goes on from OX639995.1 coordinate 44,663,608, forward strand.
TCTCTACACATCATTATTTTTTTTCTTTGTTTTTGATTTCAATTAATTAGTTAATTTAATCAAAAGTAATTTTTATTCTTTAATAAATAATCGTAATTTTTTGAGTTTCATATTTTTACCAAAAATATTCATTTTTGTTTTGGATCAAAAAAATAAGACCCATTTCGGGAGAAATAAAAATTAGTTTATGAGTTTTATGTTTTTTCTTTTTAATTTTAAAATAAAGATTATAAAAGAGATTGGTTTCCCTGGGGTATGATCAATTTTATCTGCCGACAGAGCCATTATTTTCTACTGTCGTCAAAATAATAAGGAGTTGCAGATCTTTTTGGCAAAAGAAGATGCCCGAATAATTATTAATTTATTTATTTTACAGTCGCTTAATATGAAATGCCTACAGTGACAAATAATTTAGTTGATAGTTTTGAGCACTGATGGCAAAAAATTGTTAGAAATGTAACAAAGTTTTTATAAAGCCCAGTAGTGACATTAATAAAATGAAAGTACATAAAATAAATATTTATTATACCAAATTATCTTTTAGAAAATACGATCTCTGTTGGTGGTACAAAATGCAAACTGGAAATACAAGTAAATTTAGGGAATATTTTTTTTTTTAACTTTCGCGACGATTTAAATATCTCGCATACTTTCGCTTCTACAGTATTATTGTCCATAATGTCCTTAATCTAATTATTATGTTGATAAATTTATCAATTCATATCCTAAGAGTTAACACATTTTCTTTTCCATTTTAATTTAGGTCAATCAACTTTTCATAAAAGTTGTTTTTAGGAATTCAACTGAAATTTGATAATTTTGAATAACATTAATTTTTATGAGCTCAAGGCCAGTTTTTAATAGGAAGAATTATAGAAAAAACAGCAATGGTAAAAGTTATAGCTATTTCGGAGATCACCACATCTTCTCATCCGACTTCTTGTAGGGATCGAACTCATGCCTCCTAGCTTATACTCATTAAGCTAAAGCCTAAACGAGATGAGCCAAGTAAGCTGTGTATGCTATTAGAAACTGGCCTTGAGCTCATTAAATTTATTGTTTGATATAAAAATAAATAGGCCGAAAAATATTAATACATTTTGAATAAGTTTAATTTTTTCCAAACACTTCAGTTTACACCCTTCGGTCATTTGAAATTAAAAAAAAAAAATCTACTTTTAATGGAGGCTGCTCGATATTTTGGTAATGTGTTTTTTTTAATTATGACTTAGTCGTTATTTTAAATTTTTTTTTTTTTTATTTAGCATAGAGTCGGAGTTGGCCATTTCATCAGGGTTGTATTTAGCAGCTCACAATACACAATTCCTTTCCAATTTCACCATACATTGAGCATCACCTTATTTGGACCACTAGCCTTTGATTTTATTTTGCATTTATTGTAGTATCATATTCCTAATTAATCCTTTGCCATTGCTCGCTTAAGGAACGGTGGTTTAAAATGTGGCAAGAACTCTTGTCCCATTCAGCACACGTAGAAATAAAATTGAATCCAATCAGATTTTAATATCAAACAGCAAAAGTCAAATTAGTTCTGGTATGTAGAAATCGGACGAGGCTTTATGGTACAGGAACGGTGGGAGTGATTGAACTTCTTTGCAATCTACGGCCTTTGTGTTGACTTTATCAGTGGCTGGCCGGCCAAAACGAAGTGAGTTTATTGCATTGAAATTTCCAAAAAAATTTTTCTGCGAAATTGAATATTTACTAAGAGCTAACGACGTCATGGCCGTACTCGAAATAAGTTAAATTACCCACAGGTATTTTTGAATTGTAAATTCACCATTCATTGGTTGAAAATAACTATGTCACTTGCTTTTGTAACCCAGCATTTATTTTATATTTTACAAAGTTATTGTATTTCTCAATTTCTTAATTACGTATGTCGAAAATTAATTGAATTAGTTATAGAAACCAAATTAAACTTATACTGACCCAAATATTTTTGAACTCTTACATTAGCTACTCGCTAAATTAACTTTTGAAGAATGTTGATTAATTTGCATGCCAAAAAAAAAAATGTATTACAAAATTGCAGTCTCTTTTGAATTTCCGCAAATAAATTCATTTATACTTGTTGGGAATGTAGGAATTAAATAATTTCGAATATTTAATATAAATTTTAAATACAAAATTTAAGATGTCACTAATTAAAAAAATCCATTATGATTGCTAGTTTTGACCTCATATGCTTCCTTCTCAGTAACTTATTTTCTCAACAATCGAACAAAAATTGTTAGCCACTTTCTTTACAATTGTATGTAGGTATGTATGTATGTATTTATGTACATATATATGTAGACCAAGCGAGCCAGCGAGCCACAAGATTTGTTAAATTATCACTGTTCCTAGCTAGGAGTGATGCCCTAAATTCGTTGATGTGCTTTTAAAGAATGTAGATATGTATATTGGCCTACTGACCACTGACCACCATCCTCCTTCTACACCAAAGCCCAACTGCAGTCTCACTAATTTGAATACCTGTTAATTTTGTCTTAGTATTTATTTAATTCGAACAACTTAATGGTTACAGCCCAAATTTAGTTTGAATTCCAAGAAAAATCCAAGACATTCGAAAGAACTTGAGGAAAGTATTGAACAAGTGCGAAAATGAAGTAGCACGCAATCTGCCCCTTCGTCGTTCGCTATATTTTGCTTAAAGTTACTTAAGTCTCATAACGCATAAAAAAATGCAATGTTAATTTTACGATAACCATACATTTTTAAGTTTTAAAGATAAATAATACTTTCGAAAAAATAAATTGTGTGCTATCGATTAACAACTTACGATTAGCTGATTGTCTCTACTGATTTCCACCGCAGTCTTTTGGTGAAATTCTTTTGAGACTGTTGCTTATTGAATACCGAAATTATCTCAAGTCACAAAAAATGTCTCTACATGAAAATCTCAAATATAGTGACTTGAGATAACTCTAAGCTATAGAATACCGCCTTTAGTCAGCTTTTATAGTTGTTGCTAGCGGCTCCACCTAACTATCTGAATAAAAATTTTATAATATTACTTTTTAGGTGCGATCTTGCAGCACAGGATCTTAGGTGCCACAAAAATACATCAACGCTTGATTTTCTTTTCCCTCTAGTAGGATCGGACAAATATTTGATAACTGGTACTGGTGGTACTTTGTGGAAAAGGTATTTGTCTGACTAATTTTGGTTTGCTAAACACCCAGAAGTTATAGCCACAAATAACTCGATCAAATATGAAATTTTTCCAATTTTTCAGCTATTTTTGGCGTAAAACTGACGCTACAGTTAGCAAATCTTTAAGAAACTAAACGTTTTGGATATCAAAATTCGCTTGATTTTATATTTTATTCTGACGAGTTTTTAGAATTGACATTTGTAAAACAGTATTCGAAAACATTGGGGGAAAAGCCAACCTATGTTAGGATAAACTTCAGCACCCCTTATCTCATGATCTAGATGTGATGGCAAAAGTTTTTCTAGCAGACATTTTGTTTGCCGCTTTCATTAATTTGAAATAACTTTTACATTTTCTGTCCGACTTTGCTGTTTTGAAATTGGTTTCAATACAAAAAAATCATACCTAATTTGAAATATGATTTCAATATTGAATGTTTCTATCAAATTTCAAATGCCCAAAATATGTGGAAGATCTTACAAAAATGTTGAAATTTTAAATTGTATTTACGAATGTACATAAGTTTACGAAAAACTTGAATAACTCAACCAAAACTTTACCGATGTAGATTTACAGGGTATCATTCGAAAGGCATTTTTTTTTATATTTTTATGATAACGTCAAGGGGGTTGTTTGCCTAAAATCTCATTGCATTCTGTTGAGCAAATTTTTAAATATCTTAAGCTTAAACTCTTTTATCACCACAAGTGGTTCTTCTCAAAAATTATTTTATTTTTATTTACAAAAGTCGCTATTTTTGAAGGCGATTTGAATAATCGGTCGAGCTCACGTATTAATATTTTTAAGAAATAAATATTTTTAAGAAAGTCTACAAACATAATAAATACATTTCATAATCTAGTATTGTACATATTATAAGCAAAACAACTCAATATAATACAGTTGACCAGTTATGTGTAATGGCTTATTTTCACTATTTTTTTATTTATTATAGCTGATTCTATAACATATATGTAGCATTGAAATATAAGTTTCAAACTCTTCAAAAAAAAATGTATAAATATTCGACAAATTTACAAGAAATTTTATTAAAACTTTCAACTTTTAAATCCGGATTGATACTCTTTTAGTGTGGTAATCCATCTAAAAATAATAACTAATTAAATAATTAAAATATTTTTCTTTAAAAATTGCACTTTTTAAAATTCAGCAGTGCCAACTGCTACAGCAGCGCCAATTGAATTCATTCACTCAAAGTTTAAAACAAAAATTAAATTTAATTAAATGAGTATCAACTGACCCGCTTTGCGTCCGCATAACACCAGTTAGTTTTACTGCTGGGAAGTTATAGAAATGCAGGTGTGCAAGTACTTGAAAGTGTCGAGAGTCAAACAACCTATTTACCTTGGCTAAACGGTTGAAAAAAATTACGTCTTTAATCATAACTAATCTAACTCAAAGAGCAAAATTCCGGAATATACGTACCTACTTGTAATACTCGTAACCAAAGTACGGAAGTATTATATAAGTAAATGGAGGGAAACTTGAGAGCACACTGTTTCAGTGTTTGCACTTTTTGTTGTCGTTGTGCGAATGGCTACGTAGAAATGAGCCAAAAATGTAATACTTTGACGGAAACGTGAATTCATTTGAGCAAACTACTTAAGTATTTGGAAAAAAATTAACTCAAAATGCAAAAACCACAAAATATGAATTCATATCTTCATAAATGTTGACGTATGTTGTGCACGTAAAGCAGGCCGAAGACGTTCGAAAAATGGGCCTCACTTTTATATACTATATTTCATATATTATATACTATTCTACGAGTATACTAATTTGACATTTGCATTAGATTTTACTACAAGTATTTGACAAGACGTAAGAATATTAGACTTTTCTTTGTTTAGATGTTTTTATTTATTTATAGTTCGTCGGGCGGAAAAAGATATTTTTTCGTTTAATTAGCCGTGCTAAATATGATTCGAATGTGATAATTCTAAGTAAGCTAATTTGGAAAACCTAAATGCATTCAGGTAAAGGCGTTTTGTATAAAATAATTGAAAATCGTAAATGTTAAACTCATTTATATTTTCAAATAACTCACAGTATTTAAAATTAAATAAAAAATCTCAATTAAGGTTTGAGATTTTGCGAAATTACCGTTTTGTCCTTATTCCGGAAATCTCCCGTTCCACTTATGTGATCGCAAAAAGACCTTCAAACTTCCTAACAATCTGGTAAATATATAATGTTTTCTAATCGTTGTATTGTAATTGTATTAATAAGCGCATACTACCAATTAGCGGCGTTTTTTTTAGGTTCGTCACCGTAGCCTGAGTGCGTGGCAATACGTGGCATCAAAAAAGCTTTTTGTATATCTGCCATGAATAAATTTCTCACAAACTTATCCGCTGGGAGTTTGGGCATCAACGTAAAATTGTAGGTCCCTCAATTTATGGTACTACATCAAGACGCACACCAAAAATTCTAAGAGAATTTCAAGAAAACCAAAAACTCCATGAAAAAAGCGTTTAAGAAATGTCCAAGAAAATTTCTTCTGTCAAATTTCTTTAAGACCATCCACAGTTCTAAAGAAAAACATTTTCGCCACCACCTGTTCTAAAGTTGTTGTAGAAAATAGTAATAATCAAGCCCTGGTTTTGACAGGAAATAATTGCGCGCTTCATAATTTCTACAAGAATTTTTTATCATTTATTTTTATTAATTTTATTAACTTCTTATCAAACATCCCACATTATGTAATTTTTTATTATTATTTTATACTGATCAGAGCCAAATTGAATTCTTTCATTTATTATTTGTCCTTCTCTTCCTCTTCTATTGTTTTCAGTTCACCATGAATCAAAATTACTGCTTCGCTACCATTTCACGCTCAAGAAGTATTGCCGAATTTTTCTTGAGAGCTTTGGACGAAGTTATATGATTTATAGGCGTCGGATTATTGTTGCTTTTAATAACTCAATTGCTTTAGACGCTATATCGCATGTGGAGAATTTTTGTCATCAAAATTTCAATATTTTTGATCGGAATTTTTAGAAATTTTTGGCTAACAGTTTTATAACCTCCTCTTCAATTTTCGAACAATAGTAGTAATAGTACAGATTTTTGATAATTGTTTTTTCCTATAGGTGTTGCCCAGGTTTTTGCATATAAAGGATCTTGCAATAGGGACGCTACATAAGTAGACCGATAGTGACAGCAAACAACGCCATATTTTTTCCCGCTCTTTTGACATTTCTCTTCAGTAAGATTTGCCATTTCATCATGGAAAGATATACGGTCCAACAACGAGTCGGAATTATTAAAATTTACTACCGAAATTCGGAGTCAATGGCCTCAACTTTAAGAGCACTACGTCCAATTTATGGTCGTCGTTATTTCTGGCTGAATGGCTTCGTCAATAAGCAAAATATGCGTTATTGGGCAGGCAGAAATCCACACGTACTCCATGAGTCAACATTGCATCCCGAAAAAATTACGATTTGGTGCGGTTTATGGGCCGGCGGCGTCATTGTGCCGTACTTCTTCCATGATGATCAAGACCGGCACGTTACTGTGAATGGGAATCGCTACCGCTCAATGATAACCGAAAATTTTTGGCCCGAGTTGGATGATATGGACTTGGACAATATGCGGTTCCAACAGGACGGCGCCACAAGCCACACAGCGAATGTCACAATCGATTTATTGAAAACCAAGTTTGGTGATCGTGTTATCTCACGAAATGGCCCAGTCAATTGGCCGCCACGGTTGTGCGATTTGACGCCGTTATACTTTTTCTTGTGGGGCTACGTCAAGTCTATGGTTTATGCCAACAAGCCAGCGACGATTGATGAACTTCGTACGAATATCGAACGTGAAATTGCAGCAGTACCGGCCGATTTATGCTTGAAAACCGTCGAAAATTGGGTTCAACGTCTGAACTTCTGCAAGCGTGCCCGTAGTGCCCATGCAAATGAAATCGAATAAAGAATTTAATGCATATCCCAAACCGTTTTTGTTGCATTTAAAAAATCTTTTGTAGCGTTCCTATTGCAAGATCTGATATTACTGCGAGAGTCAGCAAACAAAATTCTCAAAAATCCGCGGTAATTTGTAGCCACACTACGTCGTACTAAAATTTAATGAGCTGTTAAACTGCTTACACAACAATTTTTTAAAAATGCTGATAGAAAGTTGGAAATTTCGAGTATGGTTTGTTGACTTTTTTTCAAATATCGCAAAAAGTTTGAAACTTGGTCTTAAACGGGTTGAGATGTGAAATGAACAATACTTTTATTGCAAAAATTATTTAAATCAAATAAAAAAATAAATATGTAGTCAAAAGTTGTAAACATGTGGGGCGGGTATAATTATGCAATAGGTACGTTGCATACATACATATGTACTAAAAATATTTAGAAAATCACTTGCCCCAAGTGTATGTGTATGTTCACTTATATTTACATACATATATTTTATATTTTAGTTCTATAAGTGTTAACACACACGAAGGTCGGTTTAAACATCTAAATCACCGGCTGAAGTAAATGTGAAGAACTGCAAAATATAAAGTATAAAAAAACTCAAGAACACTAAAAATAATAAAGAAACGAAAAAAAGACCACAGAAAATTTGCAAAAATAAAGAATTTTCTTTCAAACAACAAAAAACAAAAAGAAATACCAAAGAAAAGCAAGAGGGAAAATTGTGGCGGCAAAGAACGAAAGCAAGCGGAAATTGACGAAAGTTTAAGTGGCAGCAAATACTTAAGTATTTAGTTGATGTTTGTATGCCGCATTTTGAACGCATACAAGCGATAAGTATAAATGTACATGCATATGTATGGGTATGTGTGGGTGTGTATGGGTGAGTGTGCACAGTTTGCATGCTTACAGTTTTGTCTATAAGTTCGCTGCGCATGCGGGAGGATTAGCTTCAAGCTTACACGATGCACCGCAAATGCAGAATCGGATTTAATTAAGACGATAGAATATATGTAGAAGATATTGCTGAGGGTTGGCGCTACAATTGGTAATTTAATTCCGATATATCTAACTTGTATATAATATAAATAACTAGATATACATATGTACATGCAATGTGAGTAATGCACAGGTATTTTTGCAATTGCAAAGTTCATGGTCGTGCACATTGGGTAGAGGAACGGTCGGTCGCCTAAGAGGTTATGCGGAAAATCGCAGTACATGTGAGATTTGCTGTAAGTGCCATCTTTAGAGATAAATTCTAAATAATTGATACTTATTGCAGTCTCAAAACAAATACACTTCCTAATATATTGATTGAAATTGAAGGTTTTATTTAGCATAGTTAGAATGACCCGATTAAGATCAAATATGCCCTATTTTGTTCGATAAGTTATAAGTTGCCATTTTGGAGGTAATTTCCTAATGCCACTATTCTAGAAACCCTCGTGCCTATTGGCAAAAAAAAACTGAGGCGGTCGATTTTCACAAATTCCTCTTGAGGCGAATTATTCACACACAAAGTCATTCGCCTCAGACAGGAGCAGATAGTAATCACATGGTGTCAGGGCCAGACTATAAGGTGGATGCATAAGAGTCTCCTGACCAAGATCCCGGAGTTTTTGGCGAGCCCCTATCGATGTGTATGGCCTGGCGTTGTCCTGTTGGAACACAACTCTTCTCTTATTGGCCTCTTCTGGGCGATTGCTTCTTTCAGACTGTCCAATAGTTGAAAGTACACGTCCGAATTTAGGAGTTTGACCGTAGTGGAACAGTAGATGATTCCCTGCCAATCCCGCCAAACACATATCAAAACCTTCCGGACCGTCAATTCTGGCTTGGCCACCGTTTGCGTCGGCTCACCGCTATTCGACCACAACCAGTTTCGCTTGACATTGTCATAAGTGACCTATTTGTTATCACCATGAACCATTTGCTTCAGAAATGTATCGATTTTGTTGCGATTCATCAGCGATTTGAAGATGGAAATTCGGTCTATGGGGTTTATTTTGCGGTAGCGCGTGTGGCACCGATACATCGAGCTTCTTTTGTGCAATGTTTAGCTCCTGGTCATTCGAAACAGCGCTTGCATGACGGCTGGACTCGACGATTTTGATTATTTTATCAATATTTTCGACAATTGGCCTTCCAGCGCTTGGTGCATCTTTGATATCTAAACCGGAGCGAAATCGACGAACCCAAAATTGCGCATAATTGGCTGTGACAGTATCGGGATCATAAACGCTACTAACATTTTCAGCCGCCTAGCGTTTTCGCCTTTATCGCAGAGAAACTTTAAATTATGGCGTATTTTCTCTTAGCTGGTGTTCAGCGTCAAGCATTCACAAAATTGTGTAAGAAATTTTTTTAGTACAAAATTTTATCTTTCATATAGCCTAACCCGATGACACTTATATAAGGCGAGTTACAGATTACTAAAACCAGCTATTGCAAAAATTATGGATTTCTTTTTATTCTATCGAATAATAAGTGGATTTCATAACTATAACCTAATGACAAGATTTGATGATTTATTTTTCTTTGTTTGAGTTCTTTTTAATATGTAATGAAATAAAACTGCATACAAAAATTATTTATAAAAATGCTGATGACAAATTTGGAATTGTTGACTAAAATTTGCTGCATTTTTTCGCATTTAAACGAAGTTTGAAACTTGGATTCAAACGCTTTGGATGTACCATATGTTTATAAAAAAAAATAACAATTTATTTTAAATTTAAAAAGCTATGAAATACACTATATAATTTACATGCCGACATAGTAGATAAGTTCTTAGTTTTTTCGATGTCCCATTTTAAGGCGGAAAGAAAAAATATATTTATATTTACACGATTTCGCCTCAAAAGGCAATATTTGAATAAGAAAAATTGATTATACTCTTTTTTCGAAATTAACACACATTATACAAAACTAGCTGGATTGCGCGAAACTTTGTCAAGCGCTTGTTAGTTGAATTTTTATTGCAACAATTCACCGCCCTTTGAGGATGCGAGCAAAACGTTTTTAAATTTTTCATTGTGTTTTTATTAAATTAATTATTAAAGATTAAATGTAATAAAAAATCAATTAAAATACAAATGCTCAGTTCATGTCAAAATAATATCACTATTGATTTTTTCTGATTTAATTCAGCAGCGTCTAAGTAAATTCATTTTAGAAAATTGTTTAGAAAAAAAATTTCAGGATAAAATTTTGAGGTCCATTGAATTCTAACATAATGCAGTGTAAGTTTTTAGGTGCTTGGACTGCCGTTGTTTTTTTGCTTCTCACAGCGTAAATGTATTTTGGGAATATCTCAGCCATAGCATCACCTGTCGTGTGAGTTTTTTGGTAAAAATATGAGCCAAATCGGAAGGTAAATGCAGTATTTAGGAATATCGCGATCACAGCGCCACACAGCGGATAAATTTTTGGGCAGAGTATTTCTTTTCAATATAGTGACATATGTTCCAAGTATGCAGCACATCGGTCCAGCCGCTTAGCACTTTTTACCAGGGACCGAAAATAACCGTTACTTTGATTTTTTTTTAATCAAAAAATCATAGGCAAGAATTCGTTTAAAATACATTTCGACGATAACAATCTAATCCTTGGCATAAGAATCATATACAAATATGATTTTGTTTTAATTAAGAAAATATCCTTTGTTTTAAATCGTTGCGTAATCGTTTTTTTTTTTTGATTTTTTTTCGATCAAAAATAATCGTTATTCCTGGATATAAAATTTTTCTATCATAATATACACAATCATAATTGCACAAAATTTCATCAAACTTGTTCGAAAATTAAATTTAAAAAAAAACAATTATTTTGGATAGAAAAAGAAAAAAATCACAAAATAACGATTAAATCAAAAAAAAAAAAATAGAAATCAGATAAGCCGTATGGTCAGACGTCGCGGTAATACAAAATAAGGTTCATTTTTATGTATTAGATAAAAATAAACTTAACAGAAGTCTGAAGAATATTATTCAACTAAAACTGATTGAAATTTGTATGCAATTGAGCAATGTGTTTTTCTAACAAATTGTGTTTTGTTTGCTTTATGGCACGCCCAACCTGCTATAGTTAATAATAACTCTAATCAAGACGGCCAAAATATTAATATTTTCTAATTTTTTTTGTTTTGGTCAACCAACCTTCAACTCACTTCACTCCCTATTGCTCTCTCTACCCACGTCGCCGGACTCAAACAAAAATCAATTTCTTTTTTTTAATTTTTATTAAAAAAATATTTTAAATATATGTATTTGAAAATTGCCTTATAAATAAATATTTATATAATGCGATTTAAAAAACAAAAAATAAAAATAAAATCTAGAAGCTTATTTTTCCAGAGAAAAAGATCTGAATAAAAATTCCTGGGATATATTCCCGGAGAAATTTCGCAGTTCGATTCAGCCGGTGTCCCAAATAGTTAATATACTCATAAGGTATTAAATATATAAATACACAAGTAAATTTTGGAAGGTTTGCTAATATTATTTCTAAATTTAACCAGCAAACAAAGAACTTGAAAATAATTTGTTTAACTTAGTGCTCGAAGCTGATAAGTGGGATAGATAGATCGTATGAAGAATGTTGTTTGTAGTTGCCCACCTCTAAACCTAAAATAATAAACAAATAAACAAAAAAAAATTTTCTAAATTAAAGACTTGACTCATTGGAAGTCTGATATTTTTTTTTTTAAAGAAATTATATTTTAAATATTAGAGAAACTACTCCCAAAACACATCACCCAATTTCCTCTTCCCCTCAAATAGATGATAGCAAATATCTTCACCTTCGACGTTTGAATGTGAAAGAAAAGGTATTCGCAAAGTATTCGCCAATTTGTGTTTATGATATGAGAAATGTTAAAACTCAAAAAATTTGGTGGCAATTTAAGAACTATTAAGGTTGTAATGTTTCAAAACAAAATTATAAGATCTCAAGCAATTCAGTTTTGGGTTTGTCTAAAATTGACAAAATAGAACCTTTTTTCCTTGTAACAAAAAGCAAAACTAAATATAAACAGGGCTACTGTTTATACAAATTGTAGCAAAATGGTCGATCTGATAACTCGACCCGATAACAACTTTCAACATAATCTTTCTTTTTTGCTATTATAAATAAATAAATCAAGTATTTTCGGATGTGGGACACGCAAAGGTTAAATAAACCCTTTGAATAAAGTAAAATAGTTTAATTCTAAAAATTTAGTTTTAAATTAATACAAGTGGAAAATAAAAAAGGCAAAAATCCTTTTTGAAATCACTAAAATTTGTTTGCTAAACGAACATTTCGGACAGTATAATTTGATCCTTGATAATTTCAAATTTATGTAAAGGATAAATTTGTGATGTTTCCTTATCTTGACGGAAATATATTAATTACTGCGTCCTCTAAGCTTTCAGCGAAAACAACGGCACTATTTGCTCATTAAGTAAATAAATAACATAACTCCATACATTTTCAAGCCCCATGTTGAAAGGGGTAGATTGATGGCATTGACACCAACAGCATGCCACACGGCCATTCAAAAATTCCTTAACTCATTCATGACTAGTCACAAATGAACATAGGAATATATATGTAGATACAAACATAAAAATGAATATATGAAAAGCAAAACAAAAAAAAACACCATGATATTTTAAATGCACGACAAAACAAAAAAAAAAGAGAGAGACTTACTGAATCAAGCACATAGTAATTACTTAATTCAAGTGCAACAAGCGAGCGTGCAACAAGCAGGCTATCATGAAAATACATGAAGAAACTCACACGACTATGTGCTTTTTTTTTTGCTTTAATTGTCTTTTTTTGTATGCGCCTTAAGAAGTTCTTTGCGACTAAAAATATGAATAAAATGTTTGTTGAAGATGAATTACCCTTTACCACCAAAGGTGCAACACGCACGCAAACACTCATGTTGCATATGTTATCCATGGAAATGTGCAAGTGTGTGCATGTGTGTATATGTGTGTTCATAAATTCGTTGCCTGATTGCTTTCAACACCAAAAATTTTAAGCGCTTTTAGGCGGTTGCATGCGCTTGTTGCGAGTAAGTGTTGAATTTTTAATTTCTTAAATACAAAAACAAAGATAAAAATAAAATTAAAATGCAACCAAATTAAATTAAGTAAACAAGTTCAAGTAAAATAAATGGGCCCACAAAAAGCGATCGAAATAAAATTAAAGCAGATAAAAAAATATTGAGCAAAAAAAGGGAACAGTCAAAATAAAACAAAACAAAATCAGCTATCCTAGTTGATGATGCCAACCAAATGAAACAAAATAAAATTAAATAAGGGAAGATAAAATGGAAACAAACCAAGATTAAAATAAATACAAAGAAAGCAAATTCAAATAATGAAAAATAAATCTATAAAATAGAAATATATTAATAATTAAGCAAGTAAAATAAAATATTAACATAAAATAGGATCAATCAAAAAACAGGGGCACAGTGAGAGAATAGCAAATAAATAAATAAAAGCTATCCTAGTTGATGATGTCAACCAAATGAAACAAAATAAAATTAAACAAGGGAAGATAAAATGGAAACAAACCAAGATTAAAATAAATACAAAGAAAGCAAATTCAAATAATACAAAATAAATCTATAAAATAGAAATATATTAATAATTAAGCAAGTAAAATAAAATATTAACATAAAATAGGATCAATCAAAAAACAGGGGCACAGTGAGAGAGTAGCAAATACATAAATAAAACACAATCTTAACATAAAAAAAGACCAACAAAATCTAAATAAAATTAAATATAAATATAAATATATGTAAATGAATAAAAATAATAGTGAACCAAAATAAATAAAATAAAAAATAAAACAAAGTGAAAGAAAAAAAAATAAATAAAATAAAATACAATCAGTATGTTAAATTAAATACAACTAAGTAAAATAAACACAAACAGAAGATTAAACGGAAAATAAATTGAAATAAAAAAAAAAAATTGAATTTAATGCAAATTAAATTAATTAAAACACTAAAACTATATAAAACAAGATAAAAAAAAGAAATACAATTAAAAATAAGAACCAAACAACCAAACCAAAAAACAAATAACAAACGAAATGAAATAAAATTACAAGAAATAAAATACTGTATATAAGTAAAGTACTTTAAAGTAAATAAATTTTAGTAAAAAATAAAAAGCAACGAAATGGTATTAATTTAAAATAAACTTATACAGACAATAAATTAAAATTAAAAGATAAAAAAAAAGTTAAAGACAAATTAAAGACAAATAAAATAAAGTATCATGAAATAAGAATAAGTATGTGGATAAAATAAAACAAAAGGCAGTTAAATAAAAATAAATAAAATAAAATGTGAACAAAACAAAATGGAACGATACAAATATTATGACCACAAAACTAAGCAAATAATAATAAAAAAAGATGAAACTAAATTTAAATACAAATAAACTTAAATAAATTGCGGAAAAATAAATAAAATGAAGTTACAAAATAAATAAATTAGCCTAAAACAAGATAAAATAAATTCAGACCATAAAAAGGACGAAATATGAGATAAATCTAAAAAAATACAAAATAAAACTATTATTTTATAGTAAATTAAATATAAACGATTAAAACTAATTAATAATTGAAAAAAGAAACCAAGTGAAACAAGCTAAAACAAAATAAAATTAAAATAGACAAAAAAATAAAATATGGATACAATAAAAAGGAACGATGACAAATTGATACCAAACCAAAGTATAGGAAAAATATTTTTAAGTAAAGTATTTTGAATTTTAAACCAAACAAATTCAATTAAATATCAATAAAACAAATTAAAATACTGGAAGGTAAAATAAATCTAAAAAAAGAAATATAACGAATTGAAACAAATGTAAAAAATTACTAAAAAAAAAATCATATTAAATAGCATCAAATAAAATAAAAATCGGGGCAAAAGTTAAGACTATTTGTATGTAAGAATACTTTTAAACAAAATAAAACTGAAATATATAAGTATAAATAAAATTAATAAAATGAAGTGAAATAAAAATAAATTAACGTAAAATAGGATGAATAAAATAAATAAGGACGGTAAAACAAAAAAAAAATAAAATAAAATAATTTATTAGAATAAGGGATAAAACAAAATATTCTAACTAAGAAAATAAATATCAAATAAAAAGTAAATTTAAATTATCAAAAATAAAATGCAACAATGTAAAATAAAATACAATAAGCAAGTAAAAAAACTAAAGTAAAAATAAATAAAATAAAATGAAATAAGTAAAAAGGAACAAAGGGAAATTGATGCAAAATAATATTAAATATAAAACATACAAGTATAATGAAATTACATATAACTAAAATAAATTAAAAGACTAAAATTAAAATAAATTAAATAAAAAAATGAAACAAAGTGAAATGAATTAAATAAAAATGAAATTAATGATACCAATCAAAAGTAAACAGAACAGAAGAAAAGTGTAAAAGAAAAAGATAAAACTAAATATAAATAAGATAAGCTAAAATAATGAGGAGTAAAGTAAACCAATTGTAATAAAAAAGTAAGAAATAGAACAAAGTGAAACAAATTTTAAAAAAAGAAACAAAATAAAATAAAATGAATCAAACGATAAAATATCGATATGAAACAGAAAATAAAAAAGTGGCAATAAATAAGAAAAAATTATATAAAAAAATATAAAAAATGTTAATATTGAAAAATTAGTACACAAAATGAAATAAAACAAAAAAAAACAAACTAAAATAAACTAACGGGAATAGAATAAAAAAAACAACAAATAAACCAAATGTAAAATGGAATAATCGAAATTTTTGAATAACATACATATGTAAATATATAAAAATTGTTTCCAAAAAACAACCGCCAAAAATATTTATAATTAAAATTAGGGCAGAAGTTCAAAATATTTGCATGTAAATATGATTATATAAAATACAATTATTATAAATTAAAACCCTAAAAAATTAAGTAAAATAAATCAAGTTACAAATGAAACAAATTAAAAGAAAATAAAATTAAACTACAATAAAATATAACAAGAATAATGCAATAAAGATGAATGATACGAATTTGATACCAAACAAAAGTAAACAGAAAAAAAATTAATTCATACACTGGAAAGTAAAATAAAATAAATGTAGTAAAAAATAAGAAATAGAACAAAATAAAAAAAAATTAAAAAATTCATTAAATTACATTAAATAAAAATAATAAAAAGAAAATGCCGATAAGACATTGATACAGAACAGAAAATCAAAGAAAGTGAAATATAATAATGAAAAATGTTTAATATCACAATATAAGTACGTAAAAAGAAATAAAATAAAGCGAAACAAAATAAAATAAACTAAAGAGAATAGTGTAAAACAAAAAAAAAACATAAAAATCAGAAATCAAAAGTAAAAAAAAATTTGTAATTAAAATAAATTTATACAAATGCTTTCCACAAAAAACAAGTGGGAAAAATTATTGTTGATATAAGAAAATCCAACCAAGAGGTTATAAATATTTGAACGTAAAAAAGGACAATTTTATTTTAAAATTAAATGAAAGCGAAATATGTTATATAGACTATAGTAAATAGTAATTTGTATGAAAAATTTTTTAAAATTATTGCTTTAAAATGTGCGCTCGAAACCAGGACTATGCGATTGATAGATATCTCTATCCGCTTAAGCTCATCCACACATCTAAAGCCCCCTTCCATTTACTTCCTTCGGCCAATATGTTGATTAGCCTATTTTTTATTGTAATTTGTTTTTTTTTTTTATTTTTTTTTTTCGCGTAAACTCTTTTCCACACATGCAAATATTTACATATGTAGTTAACATATGAGCCACTTAAAGACTTTCGCCCGCAGCGTGCCACAATGTGCACATTAAGACCAATTTTTTCGGCTATAACTTTGTTTTAAAGTTTTTGGTGTTGTTTTTTTTTTTAAATTATTATTATTGCATGTGTGGCAGCTTGTTGGTATCATATTTTGGCGTGTTTGCAGTACCATGTTTCTTACCATGCCCCTGCCGTTGCAACTAACTGCACACCCATCAAAATGCACATTTATGGCTGCTGCTGCTAGGAATCTTAGGTTCATATATTGGTTGTCCAATTGGCGCCGCAACAGCGTTAAATGGCGTGCAAATGCCACATAACAATAAAATTAATTAAAATTTTGCATATTTTTTTACGATTGCTCATATTTTAATTGAATTGGCAAATGTGTGGAAAGCAAAAGTGCAAGAGTGCGGGCGCAAGGAACAGCTTTAAGTATTGGAGCAATGCTTTTGCCACGCCTGCTGCATTCGGGAGACATGAAGACGCTTGTTTAGCCACAGAAGGCATTTATTTTTATTATTTTATAAATTTCTTTTTTATTTTAATTCCATTTTTTTTTTTTGCTTTTGCTTAGTATTTTATTCGTAAAAGGTTTCTTCCTCGCTTTTTGAGAAATGTCACCTGTCAGGCCATATTTTTTAAACGCCAAATACTTTTTGGCATAATAGTCCAATTACCTTATCGCACGATCAGTTTCGGTTGTCGTTCGCATTCGCATTTCTAGCCATTGCTGCGCAGCCTCATCCTCATTCTTATCCTACTCCTGCTCCTGCGCCGATTTGCAGCAGTGCAATGTACTCACTCACACATACGGAATTTTGTTGTTGTTTTTTTTGTTTTTCTCTTGTTAGCTGCTGCTGTTGCAACATCGACATTCAACGATTATTTATTGCAATTGCTGTGGCACAGCGCCCGACCATGGCAATGGCATTCATTGCAGTCAGCAACGATCGCCAGCAGCAACAACAAAAAACAACAACAACAATGCGCAAAGCACAAAGCGCAGAGTGGCTAGTGGCTAGTGGCGGCCACGCAACACAAATTCACCGCCGTCGCCTAAATTGCGTAAAAACATGCCACCCCAAGAACCCGAAGGGGGGCCAACGGTGTGTCCGCATGCCAACAACTTACGGTTGCCCGGCTTGCTTGCTGCGTACTCGTCTGTCTCATATTTAGCTCGTCCCAAACACGAATACTTAGCCAGCTTCCTTGGTCACATCTGTTCCGAGTAGTAACTAGGAAAAACTAGTTAAAAGCCAAGCCGCAACGCATTGTCACCATCGTTCGGCCTAAGCACCGCCATGCCGCCGCGCCGCATCGCCGTCGCCGTTTCAACGGTGACCAGCAATCGATTATGCTAAAGTGTCGATTTACGACCATACAAAGCGAACGCTTACATGCGCAGAAACGCCAGGGTAAAAAAAAACACTACAATTGTATTGCTCGATTATATTTCTTGTGAGCATGTTTATGCCACAAACGCACAGCTCAAGTCGCAAATGAGTCCGCTGGGAGCACTCAGTAGCCATGCGCTGAATCGGCGCTTGTGCATATGTAGCTAGTGGTCAATTGAGGATAGGCGGGGTTGCCAGATCACTTTCTAATATCAAGTTAGTCCACATAGATATTATAACCCTATTAATTTCTAATTAGAATATGCTTCGAAAGTGAAGCAGAGAGCAAATACAGATTAATTGAACCTTACCCCAAAGTTCCCTGGTCTGGTGGACGTAACAAATATAACCAAGTCAAGCTCAGTAGAGTGCGGAGATCAGCGTACAATGTGTTGGCGGGGGCATTGAAAACTTGTCTTACGGATGCTCTCAATGTTATATCACATCTCCTGTCTATAGATCTTCATATAAAGCATTCCGCATGAGTGTCAGTTGTATGGTCTGAGAACTTGGTCTGTGGAAGAAAAGGATGAAAGAACATAGTAGAGTTCTTTACCTTCTTGCCCCACGATCAGATAGGGCACTGATTATACATATGTAGTCAGAAATAGACTTCGATAGGCCCTTCGGGGTCTGAATGGAATGGACAGAGGCGCGTACGCATCTTGGCTCCTCGCATGTTAGTTCCTCGAATAATGCGCACGTCTAAGACAAAGGAGGCATGTACCACAACATGAACAATTTGATTTCGTGTTTTTCCATCAGGAGATAGCCATGTAGCTTGATGTATCTTTTTATGCTTGAACCTGGCACTACATACTACCCTGTTTCGGGCCCGGCGAAATCGATCAGCCTCAGTCCGTTGGTAATTGTTTCGACGTGTGGGCCAACTGTGGGACCAAAGATCCCTTCCCTTTCCGCTTTGGCATTAAAATCGCCGAACATGATTTTTATATCGCTCTGGTGCGGATGACGGCGAGAAGTTCGTCCATTGGGGCGAACGACAGTACCTGGTGGCGTAATCTCTCCGCTAGCACAAATCCGACCCCGAATTTGCGCTCCTTTATATCGCAGCAGTAGTAGACGTCGGAAGATCCGATCTTCTACATTCCTTGCCCGTCCATCGCATCTCTTGGAGGACGGTGATGTCTGCCTTTGCCTTTATGAGGATATCTACTACCCTTAAATTATAGTCCTTTAAACGTGTGCCGTGGTCGTCATTAGAATGGGGGGTCTCAACAGATTCATTATGTTGAAATTTTTTTATTGGAAGCTGTTTTTATGGCGAGTACCAAGGCTAGCGTACAACCACATTCGGCATTTTGATTTTTGGGCACATTTATATGGCGAACCGCCTGGTGAGCCCTTAAATCGAAAACCAGGTTCGCCCTCTCACATACGCAAGCGGATGTTCAGGGATACACAGAGGACACTAGGGTGAAATCACCCGGAAGCTGTGAGCTGCTTGAACCGCATGCAGAAGAAACGTTTTGGCCACTCCCAGGTAAATGGCGATCAGAGACTTTCTCCACACATGGTTCCATCCTTAGAGCGTAACTGTCTTGGGAATTTTCAAGGTGAGCTGTAGCCATCTTCTCATACAGCCGGGCGGTCATATTGACTCAGGCGGCTTTCACAACCAAATCGAAGCTGGATAAGCAATGCAGGACTCTATTGAGCGGAACTCTCAGTAGACTTAATTTGGGTTCCTTTGCATCGTAATATAGATGGAAACGAGGCGGCCGCTGTGCTAGCCAGAGAGGGTTCGAAATTAACATGACCCATATATGACCTTAAGAGAACATCAATTCTTTTGGCGAAGGGGAGGCCTAACGTCTCGACAGTTCGTACGGGCCGCTAGCCAATCGTAACCCACACCAAAAGACTTGGCATTGGCAGAAGCTGCAGAGATGAAAATGAACAAGAGAGAGTAGATCACCTTCTGTATAGATGCCCGGTTTCGTAAGGCGACCCTGCAGATGATCTGTTTCAGTTTCAGTTTTAATGAAGTTCATTTAAAAAGTATCGTATCATCAGTATCAACATTCTTTCTAGCAAAATATATTAGAGATCATTGCGTGACCTTTATGTTTCCAAACCTGATTTGACAATGGATGACGGAAAATCTTTCCAATATACAATACACGTTCTTAGAGGTGTAGAGAGGTTAATTCAGAAGACTAACCAAAATAGGTAGAGTTCCTTATCAGATTGTCAAGTGAGGCCGTTGTATTTATGTACAGCGGTTATTTTTTGAGGCACAAGGGATATATAGTTAAATTTTGCAAGTATTTTAGTCAGACTAGGCGCAACATTATTTCCTTAGTAGCTTTGAAACTGCTTTTAGTAAACCCTCAATTTCATATCTGTGAACCAACTTGGCAATCCTGTCAGCTCACATACTTCCTTGTTTCGTTTTTTTTATTTATTTTTTTTCATTTTAATCCGACCGCCTGCTACGTTGCTGCAGTCCCACATTGAATGCCGCGCGCGAAAAAATATCTTATTGCTTGTATGACAGTTGTTATTGCGGCGGCAAAAGTGATCTACAATAGTAAATATCAGGTAAGTGAGTATACAGTTGTTGGGCAATGTAACCTATCTACTTCCCATTGGTATTGCTTTTATTGCCTACGGTTGCATCCTGCTGTCGGGGCGTAACCAGCGATCACATACATTTAATCGAATCGCAACGCATATCAACGCCGCAATACTATCTGCCATTCGCAATCGCTGATCTCCGCTGATCGCCAACTATTGATCTCCAAACTGTTGATCACCGATCGTACAGCACTGATTTTTCGTTTTCACTATGCTTTGCTTTAGTAGACGCGAAACTGAATGCAGTTTCGTAATTGTTGAGCTTCTCAATTTTATTGTTTTGTGGCTGGCTGGCTGGCTGGCCGGCTGTACTCGTACGAGAATATCTTTGTATCCATGTACCTATTTGCACTACGCTTCTCGTAGGAATGTCTGTGTATGCTCACTGGGATTCTCACACACGTAAATTTTCATTTAATCACCGCTTAGCTGCACTTGCCACACGATCGCTTAACTATTGATGATTACTATTTGTTGTTTTGTTGTCTGCTATTTTCATCGATTTTTTGTCTGTTTTTTTTTTTAGTTTGAGTTCTGATTTTTAACTTTGCCGCACTATTGCGTTTGTGATTTAGTTGCAATTGTTGCACACGTCCCATTTGCGGTGGCACATCCTCTGCGGTGACTCAACACCATTTGGTGTTGTTGTAGCAAGGGCTTCCGTTCACCACTACGCCACCCATTTGGTGTACGCAACTTAAGCGATAGATAGATGCCGCGGCATTTTGCAATTGATCTAAGAATAATACAGTGTCTTCAAATGTTAAATTTGATTTGGTTCATTTATATATGGACAATATGTATATATATATATATATATATATATATATTTATACCCCGTAACAAAAAATATATCAGGATTTTATTTGTATGTTTTCCTTTACATTTATTTTGGTCAGCCTGGATTTTTTCAAAACTATCATTAATTTTACCCAATACGTTTACTTTAATATTATCCTCAGGGCACGAAAATATTTGTTATTTTGACTTTTTCGGATAAAAAAATCATGGGGAAAAATTCGTTTAAAACAAAATTCATAAACAAAATACTTGCTCCATTTGCTATGCAAGTCTGATGTTATTTTTATTTAAAAGATTTTTTTAATTATTACACAATCGTTAGTTTGTGATTTTTATTTTTTCAATCACATTTGCTGGATATTTTATTCTCTTTATTTTCGATCATAGATGATCGATATCTTACGATTTTTAGTTTTTCGATCAAACTTAATAGATATTTTGTGTTTTTTTTTTCGATCAAAAATTATCGTTATTTTAGACATTCATTTTTCTGATCAAATTTGATCGTTTTTTTTGTGATTTTGTTTCGATCAAACTTATTCGATATTTTGTGATTTTTATTTTTTCGATAACATTCGTATGAAATTTTATCCTTTTCATTTTTCAATTAATGTCGATCGATTATGATTTTTAGTTTTTCGATCAAACTTCGTCGATATTTTGTGGTTTTTTTTCAATAAAAATTATCGTTATTTTGGAACATAAATTTTTCTTATCAAACTTGATAGGCATATTGTGATTATTTTCGATCAAACTTAATCGGCATTTTGTGATTTTTATTTTTCCGATAAAATTTGTATTAAATTTTGTCATTTTCATTTTTCGATCAAAGTTGATCGATGTTTTGTGATTTTTCATTTTTTCAATCAAACTTAATTTTTTTTTTGATCAAATATAATCGTTATTTTGGATCGTAAATTGTCCCGATAGTATTTGGTCGATATTTTCGGATTTTTATTTTTTCGACAAAAGATAACCGCTTTTTTTAACTTATATTTTTCCGATTATATTTGATCGATATTTTGCGATTTTTATTTTTTCGATCGAAAAATATAAATCGCAGGTATAATTGCTGTTTTTGATATTATTGGCACCGCCATCAAAGTTTTTTTGTGTTTATTGCAATCGAAAAATTCGATCTCAAAAATAAAAATCACAAAAGACCGATCAATTTGATCGAAAAAATAAAAATTCAAAAATAGTGATTAAATCATGATTTTTTATACAAATTGTAATTCTTACGGTTAGTTCTTATTCTTATTGGACTTTTTATATTTTGTTGCATTAAAATTTTTTTATCACATATATAAAAACGGCCAACGATCGTAAGCCAGCTCGAAGATAAGGGGTAAATCCTTGAGCGCTGACATTTTGTTTACTTAGTTTGGTAATTGTTTCTTTTTTAAGTTCAACTCACAGCTTCCTTAAAAAGGAAAGGAGAGATTTAAATTTTACGAAGCGCGAGAGTCGGATTTTAGAACAGCCTCCAAACTGCCGGAGAATTGAACGGAAACCTAGAAAACACTCACTCAATACAACTAAGAAAAAAGGGACTAGTCTTTGCCTGGACTTTGGTTGGCTGGTTGTAGCGTTGCCTAGGGAAACCCAAGGAGGGAAACCCTAGGAACCAATTAGCGCTGAGAACACCCTTTTTATACGCTGATTCTCCTGAAACCTGTTTTACTGTTTGTGTGATTCCTAATTTTCCTGGATCTATGGATGAATCTACTAATGTTGTTCATTGTGCAACTAGAGACCTTCCTCAGGTCGCACACCAGGAAGAATCCTAGTCAATGTTGTCTACTACGAGCCGGAGCCGGCACTCACAGAGATAGTGAAGAACTGTTTATCAACTGTCCTCGAGTTTGCAGCTCAGACATCGAGTGTTGTATGGGATGCCCATTTTCAATTGGCCGCATATTCGCCAATCAGCCAGTGTCCCGTTATCGTGGCTGTCGGTCGGAATATATTTTCATAGGTCCATCGTTCTTGGTTTGTCATAAGTGGGCCAGATTTCCTTCGCAATTTTGTCTAAAAGTGGTCAATCTGTTCCATCTTTTTTCTGCCTTCCGTGAGAGCTGTAAGTGCAGATCTCTTTTGATTACTCCTAGCAGGCAGATGATTGCTTCGACCATGGGTGCAACAAGACCTGGACTTTAGATGTCGGGCAAAATGTAATTTTTTTTTGGAAGAAAATGAGCAAGAAAAATTATCAAAAATCAATGGAAATTTTTAAAAGCTTGACTATAATATACTATACTATAATGTATACGTAAAATGCATAGTCTACAAAACTGCATACATTTTAAAGTTTTTGAAATTATTGCAAAGTTGTTGTAAAGAAAAAAATTTAGATTTTTATGTTTTATTGTATTGAAATGAACTATATTTTTTATAAAAAATCTAGTAGAAGAGCCAAAGACGACTAGATACGAAACTCTTTGCTTCGTGAGTGCGCGGCCAAAAGGTACATTTTTTATAACATTTTCCACTGATGCCACTAAAATAAAATGAACGCTGGGGATTTTTGAAACTATTATTGGGCATTTTGCACTTTCCACAAAATAGATAGGCTGCACCCAGCTGCAATTTAATGATGATTATTTTTACAAAATTAGCAATTTTTTCATGCTCGATCTGTTTCTTAAATTTTTGTATATAAAAATCTGTTTTAAACTATACTTGTTTGTCTGCATAACGAAAGTATTATAAATCAAAATTTCCAACTTTGTACAAAATGTGGAGAAATTCAACAATTTACATTTATTATAATCAAAATTTCTGTCGAGTACTTGTGCAGTTTAATTTTAATGTAAAAAAATGAAAGTAGATTAAAATTAATTTTTTTCCTGGCTGAACTTGTGTAATGCTATTAAAATCTACCCTACAATTGAACTAAGTATATGTGAAACTAATTCTTCACAAAATAAAAAGGATTTTATAAGATCAGTCTATTAGTGATACAGGTAGCGATGCAATCCCGATTAATTCAAATGTGTGCTGTAGAAAATTTGACTGAGTATTTTGAGGACATTCAAATCATTCGCTAAATATACAAACACACACACTATACTTCGAACTGAAAATCATATTCATACACATATGTAGAAAAATATATAATAAAATCTTTCAGTATTAGTAGTAAATTTTCGTTTTGTTTATTAAATATCTTAACTGACCTGATTCTCAATGTATCGCATCTAGGCTGTAAAATCGCTCGCATATCGCTGATTGGGCGATTCTCTATTTGTTGACGAACAAAGCCGCGCATTAATGTGGTATTTTTTGGGTACATATTATATGTATGTATGTACGTTTGTATAATTACAAATACCCAGCAAGCAAGAAAATGTTCGCTTCTTAAACAATGGCCTTTCCGGACATTTTATGTATCCGAAAAATACCCAGAAATTGTTTTGTTAAACCGTTTTTCGAAGTATGAAAAGCCAAAATCAAAAAGTAAATTAATTAAAAGTAAAGTAACTAAATTATTAAATTTAAACTTTTTGCTCGATAAATAGAATACGACTAAAAAAATACACAATTTTAAACTTTGAAATTGCTAAAAGATTTTTAAACTGTTGGGATTTAAAATTTAAGCCTATGCAGTATAAAATATAGTTTATGATAGGTTTCAAATTTTATTTTAGACAAATAAATTTATATTTTAGTCCGGGAATCTATAAATTTTAAACTAAGGAAGTTTTATATTTACAATAATTTTCTGGGACCGTAAATGTTATAACATTTATTAAAAAATTCTTATTAATCGTTATTTGTTGAGTTTTTTTTGCGCAGAAAATAATCGTTACTACTTTAATTTTTTACTTTTATTTTTTTGCTCAGAAAATTTAACTTAGTTTGTGTGAAACCCCCTACAAATTTTTTTTTTATTTTATAACGATAAATAAAAGGCAAAAAATAACGACTATTTGCTGAGTAAAATATAAAACTCAAGATATAACAATTATTTTCTAAGAAAAAAATATAACTCAACAAATAACGATTAATTCTTAAGCAAAAAAGAAAACTCAAAAAATTATTTTATGAGCAATAAATAAAACTCAAGAAATAACCATTAAACTTGATTTATTTTTAAATAAAACTCAAAAAATAAAAATAAATGTGACAAGGATTATGCTGATTTAATCCTTACACACGTAGCGTTTCTCTTTCCGAATTATTTTTTTCAGTTGAAGAATTTGAAGAATTTTTGAGCTCAGGACTATTTTTTATTTAGTTTTCATTGGAAAAAAGCAACAACAGTCAAAGCGGTAGAAATTAGAGTTGCTATTTCAGAGATTACCACATCTCTTTATCAGATTTCCTTCTAGACTCCGCCGGGGTTTAAATTCAAAACCTCAGACTTGCCAGGCAAACCAATAATCCAAGGGGCAAGGGAATTGTTGTTCATTTTTCCAACTTCCTATATCCAAACACAATTCAAGTTCGGCTGTCTGCCGCTATTGTTAAAGTCATCATCCATAAAATATATCTATTAAGATTTTGCAACAATAATTTTTTAGTTCAAAGCCAGTTTTTATTTGGAAAGTATTAGAGAAAAGGCAGGAACAACAGTACAAAGTTTAGTTTGTATATATTCATTAACTTCAAGTGCACAATTATTTAGATAAAATTATAGGTACCATAAAATAAGTTGTATCATTGTATTCTCAAGGTTTATGGGATTTCAAACCCTTAAATTTTGCTATATACAACTTTCTCCATTCCAAAATATTTAACAGACGCTTACCCCCAAATTTCCGAGTATGTATTCTTTAAATTTATTATAAATCGAAAATTTTGAACAAAAATATAACTTAATAAAGCTCTTTAAATCAATTTTATTATTTTTTGAATAAGGATATTAGAACGGAGTTAAAAAATTTTACAAATATACAATATTAATTGAAAATATATTTCACCTTTAAATAATAGATATCAGAGTGAATTCATATCGGGTAGTGCTATACCTACAGAAACAAAAATTTACACCAACAAATTATGCACACAATGACAGTATGCTTTACAACAAACACATCATTTTCACATGACGTTCACCAAGCGATTTCAATCAGCTGTTTGATCAACTTCACCAGATATGAATTCGAAATGAAAAACTCAGTTCTGTTGGAGATACCATAATTAATCGGCTCTATCGCCAACTTCGCGGGAACAAAACATTCCCATAAAGTTGCAAGCAAAACAACAACAAAATGGAAAAACTCGTTTTTGTTTCGCTGGTAAATTTGTGGGAATATTTGTTCCCACATCATTCGCAATAAGGCTGAATATTTACTTGAAGGGATTTAATTGCAGTCCCATCTCTGTCGCGAAATTCACGCGCTTAGCCAACTGAAAACAAAAAAAAATAAGCAGAACATTAAATAAAAATATTCATTAAGATTTCATTTTCATCTTTTGACAAACCCTGCAGAAGTTTATTTATTTTGATAAATATTACAATGTTACTACATTTCATTTTAATCAAAACAATAAAGCCTGCGGCGTGAAACAAAAATTAAAATAACGTAAGGAAAGTAGAAAGCTAATTCAGTTAAAATGAATTTTAGTTCGAGTAAGAAAAAAATGTCATACGGTGGGCCCGGTTTATTGTACCCTATTTGCAAAAGAACCCTCCAACTCGGATAAAATTTCCTTTACATGCAAAAGCAACCCTGTTCGCATCTTTCATGAAACAAGAGATATGTTTAGTGCTATTTAAGAATGGAAAATAGGTGTGTTGGCAAATTTTTACTTGATGGGGTTATATATTTAAAAATACTATGCAAATAAAAAATATTAGGTAATAGGCTGGAATTTCCCATATATTTTCTTAGGGCGAATTCACAAGGCGCAGTTTTTTCACTTTCCAAAACTTCATTTCAGGTCGGATATTATTTTTCCGAGTTGGCTCAAATCGCATATTTTTCCGAGTTGGTGTTGTTGCTTTACATGCTACCTAGTATTCTTTTGGAATTAGGTTACAAAGAAACGGACCCTATATTATATATTCCGAAAGGCGGCGCTTAGCTTTACTGAACTACAATAGATACTGAGGTTAAATACATATCAAATGAGAGGTATTGAGGAGTAAATTTGCACAAAATTAACAAATTGAAAATTCGTTCGTGAAAAAATGTTGTGTGGGAGGTTGTTAAAATTCTCCTTTTAATGCAAACTAAATAATACTATGAATTCTAAATGCATACATAATTTTTAGCCCTAAAAAGTATAAAATTTATACTTTTAGGGTTTAAACTTGATTTAGTTGAAATTAGTTGTCCAATTTACATTGTGTTTTATGTAGCATAGTGATGGTTCAAAATTGACCACTTAAAAGTTTAACATTTTCAATCTCTAAAATGTAATTAATGAATTTAAAACAAATTCTAGATTTTTGTTATTGTTATTAAAAAATGTGCATTAGTTTAAATCACATCTGTATCAATTATTGTAATGTCAAAACTTTGTTAACCTTGCAACCGGTTCCACCAATAGCAGCCAGATATTTTAAAGCAACTTTTGTTCGACAGAAAATATTCTGACATGCTTCAATCGCTTGGCAGAAGATGTTCGTTGAGAAAAATGTCCGATTCGTTACGTAATGAATAATTTCTTTAAGTATTATTACCGAAAAAAATAGCACTGATCCAATACTTTTCCTGTAAAATACTGTAAATATATCAAAGAGCAAAATTACTCTCTAAACTGGAAGTAGAAAAATAGTAACAGCCAAAAAGAACAGGAACACAAAAAAAGCTTTTTTCCAGGAAAAACGTCAAGCAGTTTTCTTTCAAATTAAAAATGAAAAGCGAAAAACTGGGAACCAATAAATTCACTTTATTATTTTCTACCAGCTCTCCAAAAATCGCTCTCATTTACATGATTTTGAGCTACAGGAAAATTTTTCCTTCAACCCCCTGAAAGTTTGTGTAAAAACCTCTAAGTTCATTGAGTACAGGAACCGAACTCATATCGTTAAAAGGTAAATCCCAAAGGCTGGTATGACTTTTTGAGAGACAAAGAGAAACAATTTATAAACAAAGCTTCGTACAATTTTTAAATCAATATAAATTCAGATATGTTCGGCTATTTTTTGCACGAAGTCAAATCGCAACCGAACCGATGGCCGAAGCCGAAGTTCGGTTGTTTGTTCGCTACGTTACAACCTTAAAATAATTATTTTAATAATAAAATTTCATACTTGTTAACGTTTTTGAAAAGTATGTATATAAGCATTACTGAATACATTATAAAACAAATGGCAAACTAAGGACAATAAATATGGCCGAAATATCATGGCGAAATCACCACTATTGAAAAACACTTGATATGAATTTTCGAGCGGCTGGAAGAAATGTAGTTTTTTTCCTACTTCTGTGCTCTTATTTTCCTTTTTAAAAATTTGTTAATTTAATAATTTAAGTTATATTTATCTATCAGAATTTGGTGTTGCGAGTAGGCTGATTATTTGTGTTTCCTTTTTGGCAGTAAAAAATTTGAAGACAGCGCAAACTTAGTATAAAAGTACATGATTCCAAATAGTCCAAATCGTTCTAGTTCTGCACCAGAAATTTATTTAATTTCATCAGATTTTCTCTGCAGGGTTTCTTCATTCATATGTTGGTGTCAATTAACGCCAGGCATTCTGCTGTCCACTTCAAAACAACTTCTGTGCACTTTTAGGTCTTGTTCCAACATTTTTTTTTTTCTTATCAACATGGTTGGTGTTTTTGTTGTGCTCCACAGCTTTTATTGAAAGATTTATGAAATTGACTGCCATTTGACCATTTCGTTCGCAATTTAATGGAGTCAACGGTGTCAGTTAATAGACCAGTAGGCCGTACCGTGCGGCGGCATTAATGCAACGAAGGCAATTTTGCTTGTTGCCATGGAATAAGTAAGTAAATCTGGAATAGTTTTATTTTCATAGTGCTATAGATTTTTTTTTTTGCTTTTCTGCTGCTGTTCCTAAGATGGGCTGCATTTAGTGGCGTTGGAATAGATGTGCGTAAAAAATTACAACAATTCGACAAATGGAATTATGGGGAATTATTAATGGATACTTTATTATCGTATAGAAGTAAATTCGGATCACTAAGATTGGGTAAAAGTAGGTAATTGAAATAAAACACACGCGACTCCAAATGATGGACATGAAATTAGGTGGGCACAAAATGGAAATTTATTCTTATGTACATAAATTATTTTTCAGAACAATTATATACGATTCTTCGTATCTTAAGCGACAAGTACAGTTTTCCACTTATGTTTACTATTTTTTTTAAATATTTTTTTTTTGGAAAAATGTGTTATAGTTTGTGTAGCATATCTTATATACATATATAAAAGTTTCAAACATTTTACGAAATTCGCAAAAATTCATCGAATTTTAAAAAAATTTCATATTTTAAGCAGTTTTTGGGTATGCAGTTTTGTAGCCCATTTAATTTTACTATAAAATAGTTCAAGTTTCAAGTGTTTAAAAATTCTGATGGATTTTTGAAAATTGTTTTTTTTTACAGATAGTGCTCAGCAAAATACAAAAGTAAATTTTTAGAAGAATTTTGACCAGCTTGGAAAACAAATTTCGATTCGATAAACTTAATTGACCGCTTGGCTGTCTAAGCAGCTAGAATAGATGGTTCTGAAGGTTTTTACTGGCGCAGGTCGAAATTACTGGAACCTCAGCCTAAAATATGGTAACATATCTTTGGTACAGGTTTGGGGTTGCATTAGTCCAACTAGTCCAACTATTCCGTCCAGGTTATCTAATAAAGGATTTTCAGCCAAATCAGGTTTCTACAGCGCATGCGTTGATAATTGTACACCTTTCCAACCCGGCCATTCTCCCCTGAATATCATCTGTTAGGTTACTAGTAAGGTTCTTTTGCCACCAAATTATGATCGGGTATACGATCGTACTGTAGAGACATCCTATTGACTTTGAGGTTATTAGACATATCCAACTAAAAAGTATTCTGCGCGTCCACATGACCGGTGTGGCGTATGCGGCAGTAGCGTACCCATAGTAAGCTAATTTGGTTAGGAGGTAATTAACTATGAGAAACTCACCCAGAGGACAGCCCTTCATGAATCCAATCCTCTCAGAAGAAGCGAGTTGACTTTTATTCTGCTTGATATCAATAGTATTTTTCTTGTATTTCCTTGGGAAAAGTGGCTGGCAGCAAGTCGAACAATATATCCCAAGAAGCCTCCGTACGAAAATCATTTCAAGCAGAAAAATCTCACAAATTGTCAAATTCTTTGATGGAGGTTGTGGGGAGGAGTGCGGACCTATGTATGAAAACTCACTGAACTTTAATAACATTTAAAACTTCGTAAAGAAACCCCCTTGCAAACAAATTTAGAAAGTCGTTAGAGGGTAAAATGTTAAAGAGAATTAGTAGCTGGAAAGTTTCACTAAACAAAATATTAAATAGTTTCATAAAAAAATTTAGAAAACAGCTCCCTTAACTAGAAATGTTAATCTTAATGAAGCAGAGCATAAATAAATGTTGGAGATGTCAAGAGGAAATCTATTTTTTTATTTTCTATGGACTTTTACCTTATATATATAATGATTTGTATAAGAAGACCCCTAGTGCAATTTTCCGAAGAATAATTCTCTAGACTATTTTAAACTTCTAACGGCTCTCAAATTTTTTATTTGACGTAGAAGTCAAAATGACACTTCTGCTTGGGAGCTAATGTATTAAAATGTTCCACGAAAATATTTGCTGTGAAGTTTTTTTGTTTACGTATGTTTTTTTCGCACATACAAATATTTCAATAGTTTTTGAAAACAACCTAGGCCGTGACACGAAAATTCCAATTAAGTTTTGCAAATGCGTCTAGTGTTTTATTACTGAACTAGTGACAAAGCCACGCCCCCCGACGAGATCCAAACATTTTGTATCCACGTAAATAACGAATTACAAAGCTATCAAAACTGTTGAATTTTTGTTATGCATAGTTTCAGGCTGAATGCAATGGAATTAACAGTTTGAGCGGCATGTGGTGGCTAGCGGAACTTTTAGCTTTTATATATTAGATGGGTATACTTTCAGAAAATATTAACAAAGTCCGGGCTGGTTTTGGGTTGTTGCACAATGCTGTTAGTATTTGCATAAAAAAACGTGCTATTTTTATGAATAAAAATTTAAATATCTTATGTAAAAAAAATATTTTTTATTGGAAAAATATCCATATTTGAACTATAGTATTAAAATTTTAATTATATAAAATTTGGAAATTATCCTCAAATATAAAAGGCTCCGAATAGGTAGCAAAAATATTGCAGTTCTTAAACTTCACTCTTTGAACTTCGCCCAACCTTTTAAAGGGGTTAAATTTTCATTGATAAATTTTCGAATTATAATTTCCAATAATCAAAGGTGAAATCCACCATTTTGTGAATAATCCCAATTCGTAGGCCCATCTCATTCAAAAATATCCGATAGGGCGACATAATGCCAAATGTTTACTTCTCGGGAAATGACAATAATCTGTGGTTTTGTTAAATAAAACATATAAAAGAACCTACCATTTTCTGTATCGTGAACTAACCTAACTTATGTAGCTGTTCCTGAAATAATGAAAAAATTAAATAATCAAAGAATATTTACATACTTATGTACAAATGTAAAATGTAGAATAACAAATTTATTTGTGCACAGCAAAATATTGAAAATTTGAAAATAGGTAATCAGCTTGGCAATCATTTTGCGGAGCACCTGTGAATGAACGAATTATGAGAAAATTATTGTTTCATAAACATTTTCTGATCATACTTTTGCACAACATAAATTTTTCGATTATGCATTCGATTGAACTCTCACAGTTTTTACTGCTGCTCTGCTTTCCTTCTAAAAGCCTATCTAATACTTTTCCGATCGTATCGCGCGAACAAAATCAAAATTATAACTTCTTATTCTATTTATCTTATTGCGCCAACAACTGCAGATCGTCCGTACCATACTCGATCAATATCCGTTCTACAGTTGATTTAGATTTGTATTTCGCGCATTGAACGCTTTGATATTTATGATTAAAATCGATTTGATTATCCGCTTGTCACATTGCCGCTGCAGCTACCTATGTACATATCTAGATGCATCTGGAGCAATTTGTGCTGTTGTGCTGTGCTAAATGGAGTTACATAGGTGATCGACCGCCGTTCAAGTTGAGATAGAGGATTTCGCAAATTCTATTCGAATTGCATGATATGCCATAATAAATATAAATATGTAAATGTGTATATAATAAAATAAATTAATATCTAATTAACGTGAAATTAAATCTATGCATATTTATGCAACTAGTCCCATTTATATGTAGATAGAAGCATATGGAAATATTTGCCGCGATTATGATTGTCATAATTATAAAAATTGTTGCGCTGCTGTAGGCATTAACCTGTATTTGTAATAGAAATTACCCAGCTGGCGAAAGAAATGGTAAAGTGAAATGCTAGAAGTTTTGCTGCTTGATCTTTGAGAGATTTAAATCTGTCGCAGGAGTATATTAATTATTTTTATTAGTATAGACTGTCCTGGATATCAGTTCCTTCTGCTTCAGCAGCACGTACAAATTTTTATATACACTAAAAGTACTTCAAATAATGACGCAGCAAGTTTTAACTTTACGCCAGATATGAATAACACAATGAATTTTGTTTTTTTATTTAGTTTTTGGAGTCTTTGTCAAAAACAAGTGTCCCCATATTTTTGTTTTTGCTTTTCTATACTACACCTTTTCCAACAGTATTTCTGAAAAACTCAAATGTACTTCAGAAAGTCATAATTGTATACCAGAAAAGGCCAAATGAATTTCAGAAAATTACATTTGTATTTTAGAAAAGACCAACTGAATTTCAGAACAATACAATTGTATTTCAGAAAATCACTGATTTATTTCAGAAAAGGTCAATGAAAATTCTGAATTGGAATTGTAACTTTCTGAATGTGAAATGACAGTTTCTGAATTTTAAGTGGAATTTCTGAATTTGAGTGGTAGCTTACTGAATTTGAATGGAATTGATTTTCTGAATTTGAAATGGAAATTTTGAATTTGAATTGTAGTTTTCTGAATTTGAAATGGAAATTTTAAATTTGAGAATTTGAAGCGGGAATTCTGATTTTGAAATCGAAATTCTGAACTTGAATTTTAATTTTTTGAATTTGAATCGGGTCTTTCTGAACTGGAAATGGAAATTTTAAATTTGAATTGCAACTTTCTGAATTTAAATTATAATTTTCTGAATTTTAAATTTAAATTCTGAATTTGAATTGTAACTTTCTGAATTTGAATTGTAACTTTTTGAATTCGAAGTGGGACTTTCAGAACTTAAAATGGAAATTCTGTATGAGAATTGCAACTTTCTGAAGTTGAAATGGAAATTCTGAATTTGAATTGTAATTTTCTGAATTTGAAATGGAAATTCTGAATATGAACTGCAACTTGCTGTACTAAAACTGAAAAACTGCATATTGAAGCCAGGCGAATTCATATAAGGTGATAGCATACCATGAGGTGAATGCTTGCTCTTATTTCGCAATTCAGTGGGTTGTTTTGTTAACACAAACCAAATATTATTGCGAATTATGATTTAGAAATTTCACTCACGCCTTGCTTATTTTGCTGTTACCTTCTATGGTTCCACCTTGATTAAAGCGACGGATTTTTTAACTTCCATGCTTCTTATGTATAAAAAAAATAAAGTTTTGACTCTTGGTAAGGCGAATTCATAGAAGCATGATAGAATCCCATGAGCTGAATGCAAACTAAACATGAGCAAACTGGGCGAATTCAGTTTTTGACATTTCACCCGGAAAGTTACAATAACAAAATACACAGCGGATTCGCCTTATTTATCTTGCTATCGCCGTCTATGGATCCATCTTGACTGCTACCAATTGATTTGAGAATGGGTTTTAGAGAATAAGTGCAACATCATGGGGTTGATTTATCGTTTCGTTATAGATATTGGCGGTAACAAAATATTAAAAAATTGTATCGACCCTCATTAGCAATTTTTTTTTTAACATACATACATACTCGAAATGTCGGCTGATGGTAAATAACAAGGTGACCCGGTATTTGTGGCGCAAGAAAAGAGTGACATAAAAACCACTAACAGAAAACGAATACACTTCGAAATATGGTAGCACTTAAAAATTACAAAATTTTGAAAACAAGACAACCCATTTTTGGCTATCAGTGAGACGAAATCGCGCTAACCAAAAATACCAAAAAGTCCAACAACCAACAACCGCCGACCACCGAAATGTTGCAACTGCCACAACAATGACAAACTGTCAAATGATCGAATGAATGAGTGACTAGATGAGTGAGTGAGTGAGTGTATGTGTGACGTGTGGTTGTTGCTGTCGCTATGTTGCTGTTGTTGTGGTAGGCAGTTAATGCAGCAACATCTAATGACAAAACGCTTTGAAATGCAAATGTGCTAGCAACACGCAATCGCACGCAACATACACACACACACACACACAATCACACGGGTGAGTAGTAGTTGGCGTAGTTGGCAATTCGGCAATTGCAGAAACCACCAACAGCCGTCGGCATGATTGTCAAATGTTTGTCAATTGCCACAAATTTACAGTTTGACATGCGACAGAGTGTTTTTGGCTGTTTTTAGCTCGTTGCATGCCACGCAGCCACATTGCCACAGTGCCATATTGCAGCATTACACGGCCGCCCGGCAGCCAAGTTGAGCCGCTCGTACGGATTGTCACTGTCACAACAGCAGCTACTGTTTTCGCATTTTCTGATGCCTTTTTTTTTGGCTTTTAATATATGTACTTGCTAGCCAATTGTTGCCATTTTTGGTGCAACACACAGCTAAAACATATTTTGCATATGCAACAACGCGACTACATTCCAAAATGAGCAAAAAAAAACAGCTGCTGCTGCTGCCTCTACCGATCCAACCATTTTAATTGAAAGATGTCAATTTGCGGCTATGCCGCTAACGAAATTGAAAAGCATTTACAAAAACCAAATGCAACTCTATTCACACACACACACAAACACACACATGCCGGCTTCTATGCGTAAGCTTCTTTATTGCCTAAGGAAAATTGCGTTGTGCAATACGACAATTGCACTTCGGGGCCCACTTGACCATCAAATCGCATAGAATCGCCGGCAATTGCGCGCAAATGTCATAGCATAAACAACAGCAACACAAACAGCGGCAAACGAAGCAAAAGTCAAATATTGTATCAGCAACAAAGCATCGACAATTTGCGCAGCGTTGGATGGTATCATACTGGCCGTCGTCGCCGTACCAAGAGGTGTGCGGCAGGCGTGCGCGGTACTCTGGCGGCAAAATTGCCCAGACGCACGTCACTCTCACACAGCCTTGCAAACTTGCAGACTTGCCGGCCTACTGCGTGCGCGTGTATGTGTGCGTCGTACAACGCATTTTGCACTGGCGCGCTAATGCTGTGTTGCATGCCGCAAACGACTGCATGCCACAACGCAATATTTAATTGGCAAAATATGCGTCTAAACGCACATAAATTGTACGCCGTACTAACGCGCATTTTTCCGCCGTCACCGCCGCGGCCGTCACAACCGCCACCGACATGAAGACAGCATAAACGGCTGGCAGCGAGAACGTAAGCGGCTGTTGCATGCCACAGCTGACAACGCGTGTGCGTTGCACATACGAACACTCGTCCGTCTCGTATCTTTGGCTGTGCATCGTTAAGCGAGAAGTTAGTAACTCGATGCAATGCGGTGGGACGCGCCGCGACGCAATCCGCGCGCCAAACGCTGCAATTATGTAGTTAGTTTCTTTGTTGGTTGGTTGGTTGGTTAGTTGGTTCGCTAGCTGTACTGGGTGCTTTTGTGATGGTAAGTGGCAGCAGCAATTGCTATAAAGTGCAAGACAGAAACATATGTTTGATCTTCTTATTTTTTTTATTGTTGTTGTTGTTGTTATCATAGGTAGTTGATGTGCGTTACATGTGCTAAAATGTCAAGCGAACATTTTTGAAGTCTTCAGAATGCGGGCCTACAATTATTTGTACTTACATATCATATACACTTATACAATACATATGCAACAACTATGTATATAAAAAAAATAACAACTACTCGCAACGTACATACATATTTTTGTACATTGTATGGGATAAGTGCGTGATATAAGAACTTCATGTATGTGTCAGGATTTTAGAAGATCGCTAAGTTTATGACGTGAAATCTTGGTATTATACCATGTTCACATGGCATTGAAAACAAGTTGTTTTCAGGAGATGGTTTCTATATTAAACATGTTTTTTCAGTCTAAAGCTATCCGATAACCGAAATGACCTCCCAGAGCTTCAAAATAAAAGTTCGCTGTAATCATCGATCAAATCATTAATTTTTTTAATCGAACACGACATGATTTGTTCGTAATAAATGTTTAACACTAAGCACCGACTACCATTTCCTGGCAGTTCTACAAGTGATCTCGTTTTGACATCTACCATTAGCTAAAAAGGCTAACGAAAGCAGGTAGTTTGCAATTGTGTCAGAGTATACCTATTTCATCAATTATATCTATGTCGAAATGGCTTGGAACCCATACCAATTTATGGGGAAATGACTCAGACATCTCGTTGAGAGGTGGTAGTCGACTATTTTCCGATGGATTTTATTGCTCTCTGTGAAAATGCAGATATACATAAATCATGGATATCGTATCACACCTGTTAAGTTTCGTAGCCCTGTCAATTTGTTATCAGTCCGGTAGAGAAGCTAATGGATATTCCCTGGCTTAGATTATACACCTCCACCAACCCGACCCTCGAGCTTTGAGTCACCTGTGCATACATGGATGGACTCGTCCTTTCCTACAGCGTCCGTTTTCACTTTTCTTTTAAAGGTAGGAGGGTCGTAAAAGCTTAAGTGAGAGTAGAGGTCGGCAGTATATAGTCCACTACCCTAGGCAGCTTCAGGGACTCCGCAAGTTTTAATTACCGCACCGATTGCTACCTGTTTGGCATGTAGGTTTACCGAAACTAAGTTCAGTAGGGCGTACAGTACCTTAGTTGCTGTAGTTCTCATCGCACACGTTATGAATAGAGGCGCAAGCCTTTGTACTTAATCCATAATTTTTAAGTTTACCCCATTCTTAAGGGTATGGCGAACTACCGCGGTGTAGAGCCAGTTTATTGTTTTGGGTTACATTCCCCAACTTTTTTTCACTGCACTGCTACACTTTGCTCCATTTTTAAAAACCAATTTTCGATGTTCCGATAAATACTATTTCGAAGGTTACCATTCCATTTCCTGACGCAGAAATTACGCGAATCTTTCGCTTATTTTGAAGTGCACTTACATCTTAGATTATGCAGGTATAACTTTCGTTTAAGAATTTAAGTTCTCTAAAGTAAAAAAAAAAAAATTTTGTATACGACCAAAAGTAATTTGAGAAAAAATTGAAATTTTTAAGGCTGGCTTTCCTTGTACGCTCTTCAATGTTGAGCCTCGAATTAAGTTTGGGGTCCAGAATAGCACCAAGGTATTTTACCTTCTTTGACAGACCCAGTTCCGTTCCTCGAAACTTTGGTTTAGTGGAAACAGGTAGTTTAGTTTTATATGTGAAATTTATAAAGTCAGTTTTCTCAAAGTTCACACTAAGAAAACAAGCTATGAAGTGCATTATACGTAATTGAACTTATTATCGAAGAAAACAGAACCGATACAAGAGTTACGACGTCATTGTCATATGCCACTTTCTCAATGTCCATGCAAGAGCCCATAGTAAATTGTTTATAGTAGAACAAACTCTCAACTCTCAACGGCACCACCTCATGAGGGGCAGTCTCCATTGACTTCTATTTCAGGTGGGCATGTTGGATGTATGTATGCATGATAAATTGAACGCTTTGTCCCTAATGTTCGGATCAAAGAGTCTCTGAGACGTTTTGAGTGCAAAAGTCATTAGGATTATTGAACTGAAATCTTCAGATTTGTCATGACCAAGCTTCCCCGCTTTAGGAGTAAAAATAATCTGAGCTTTCTTCAGCTAAGTGGAACTGAGTTCACCACTAAGTAACCTCTACAAATTGCTACCACGACCGGAATAACTCTCCTCAAGCATGATGGTAATACTGCGTGGAGTGGCAACCACGTCAACCTAACCTGGAAACGAGATCTTAAAGCAAACAACGTACTAACATTCGAGTCAACGTTGTCAACGTCGAAGTGTATGTGACTTTGGGCATTGGTTTCGACGACCCTCGGTCATCTCGACGAGGCGTGCTCAGTGGTCAAAGTAATATAGTAGGAAAATCTTATGGTCTACCACAAGAGCGCCTCTTGCCGCGGCAGGGCTTCCGTCGCTCCCTGAGACGGTCCGGTATTAGGAAGGCGCCGTTATAATACGGCTGGTCTGTTAAACCCCTTAGCTGGAATACCTCCAGTGAGCACGGTAAAGCGTAACATCCTGGGTTAGTGGATTATTAGAACTTGGTCATCGTCCAGAAAGGAGCCCGAACCAGGGGAGTGGAGTACTCCTCGCTCAACTTCTTGCGCGATCGCACTACCACCCTCCGATAAGGTCTGGTTAGCGGTTCGACTAAGTCCACGCACCACTGTGAAATGTTACGTTTTTCGTATAAATATTTTATGTGAGATGACTTTTTGTGAAATTTTCCGTGTGTAGAAGATTTCAATTCTCTAAAGTGGTTGCAAATTTATTTTTTGGGGAATTTCTTGAACAATACTCTCAGGTGGAAGCTAATTGATTAAAATGATATTTTCTACCTCTCATTCCGCTCAGACATTTTTTAAAAACCATTTAGGTGGAAAAAGTAACACTATAGTAGGCTATATGCTATTGTCGCACAGTGTAATTCAAAAATATTTGTTTCTCATATAGCATTTGAATCGAGTACTTGTGTTTTTCGAATCTCTTCTTAAGTTACTGCGATACTTACAAGGCGGCATTCTTTCAATTTCGCTCGTTTCGCCTCATCGAGTTTGTTATGTTTCCGTGATGATGCAGGATTTATTTTTTGCTATTTCACCCACTGAAGCGATGCCAAAAACAACGCATTAATTTTCCTAATTTCATGCCGCACAAGTATACTTGCACACACACCCACACACAAATACACGCGACAACCCGCCAGTGCCGCTTCAATGGTTGCCATATCGGCGCGCAGAAGGAAAACTATTTATCAATGTTCAAGCATTTTATACAAAACACAAAGTGAGCGCAAAAAACAAAAATAAGAAAAATATCCAGCAGCAGCGTCACGCAGCTTATTCTTGTTGCAACTTGCAAGCCAGCTACCAAGCAATCAAGCAAAGGCTGTAATGGCATGACGGTTTTCGCAAATGGCCATGTTTTTCTTGCTACCGAAGCAAAACAAGTGAGCCCAGCGAGGACGAACAGCGAAGCGTGGAGCAAAAAAGCCAGCGGGGCCAACCGAGGTAATAATGCACGCAGACGCCACCTACAGCGGCAAAGACGGCCGAGCAGCCGAAAATACGCAAAAAGCTGGCTATCACGGGGCCACTAGGCGACGACGTGGGGGTAGGTTAAGAAATGTAGAAAATTTTCTTATGACAGCTGAGCAATAGCAGAAATGAAGAAGAAGAAGAAGAAAATAGAAATAAGTAGCAGATTGCAAATTCAAGATGCCAAGAGCCGACGAAACGGCAGTATGACTGGCTGCTAGTCATTTAGGTGGTGCACACGGACCGCGACTGGTGGGTGTTGAACGGCTAACGCGCTCTTGTCAAATGAAGCAGCAAAATTCGGCTGCAACAATTGAGCGACGAACTATCGTACTGACGAAGTCGCAGCGACCAGCAGGCTAAGCAAGTGCTTGAGCTACAAGCAGCCACGGCCGTATTGGCGACGGACTAAATGACGCCCTAGCGACGTAAAGTCCTGTCATTTAGTTGCTGAAGTTGAAAGAACTTATTTACGTTGCAACGCGTCGTAGCCACAACGGCAACGCATACGAAATTTCATTTTCGACGACGCCACAGACATTGGACCCGCCGCCACCGCCACCGAAGCCGCTCCAGCTATACTCGAAGTCCGCAAATGTCGAAGCCATCCAAAATGAGAAAGCACTTTGTGAGGCAGAGTGGCAGAGCGGCAGATTGGCAATCTGGGTGGGGGTGTTTGAGTAGTTGGTTTGGTTGATTGGTTGTTTGGCTCTGAACTGTTGGATATTTGTGCCGTGCGTGTGGGTGCATGATTGTATTGGTGCGCAAATATCCCAATTTGTGTGTGTGTGTGTGTGTGAGCTTGCAATTTTCTTGCGGTAAACGTCAGGCTTTTTGAGCGCCATTGCGCCAAAAGGCACCAACGCGTCGGAAGCATATTTCATTTTAGAGGACGAACAGGTCATGCGGCACAAAAACAAACTGATGGCAACTTAAGAATCGAGCTGCAATGCAAGCAATGCAAGGGGATAAGAATATAGAAGGACTCTAAACTGCTAGCGGCAAAATAAAGCAGTAGGCAAGGTAGATTTTTGTAGTTGGTACGAGTATAACGCGTAGAATAGAATTTGAGGCCAGAAGCGAGGGTGTATCGCCGCTACTGCAGGCAGTTGAACTGTGATGATGATTTTTGTGAGCAAAGAAAAAAGGAATCAACGTTTGAAAATATTCCATAGTATGAACGTAGCTACGCCAACAGTACTTTATTACACCAAATATACACGGCAGCTGGAAAGTCACGCACTCTATGCTGTGCAGCTTCAATCCATGGAAAGAGTATCGGAAAAAACTGCATGCTCGCCTAAATGCACATAGAGAAAACTTATTAAGCTCCAACTGCGTTTATGCCATACGCATTGGGGGAAGAATAAATGCAATTGTATTAGTGTTTTGTGTTTGAAAATAGGCGAACATTGAGGGCTTAAACCGGATTTGAATGCGCAGCCTGGAGGGGACGCTTTTACTTTTGTTATGTGGATTCACTGAATTTGACTTGATTGTCGCCTGCTAGCTGTCATTTTGAATGCTAAGCACTCTAAGTGTTGTTTATATGGTAACTGTCGCTCGAAAATTATCAATAGTCCAACAAATTTAATTCAATCAGACAATAATCTATATATTCGTCTAGTAAAAAGAAATCCATTATTTTTCCACTAGATAACTTTAGTAATCTGTATCTCGCGTAGAATATATAAATATGATCACGCTTTATGGCGCTAGAAAGATACGATTTCGTACTAAAAAAAACTTCGCAGACAGTTTTGTGATTGCTTGACTCAGTATTGTTTGAGCGCGTGTCAACGATGGACCCCAGTAAAGAAAAAATAGGACATATTTAAATTTTTTCTTCGATAAAGGCGAAAACGCAAGCCTGGCGGTTGAAAATGTAAATAGTATATATGGTACTGTTATTGTAACAGCCAATCATGGCAAATTTTGTTTTTTTTTCGATTCCGTTCCGGTAATTTTCATATCGAAGATTCACTGTTTCGTTTGCCCAGGAGCTAAACATTGCACAAGAGCCCCTTTGAAATCATTTAAATAAGGCTAGATACCGTCCAGCTTTTTTGCCCAATTGGAGAGGTATTGTGTGCCTCGTCGATAGTGATTCGCCAAAAGGTCCAGGAGTTTGCTTGGGAGATTCGTATGCATCCAACTTACAGTTCGAACATGACACCAAGTGATTACTATCTGTTCTTGTCTATGGCGAATGATCTTGCTGGTGAAAAATTCGTGTAAAAAGAAGCTTGTGAAAATCGGGAGTCCCAATTGTTTCCCAATAGGAGCGAGGGTGTGCATGAGAGTGGCATTAAGAAATTACCTTCAAAATTCTAAATTATCGAATGAAACCGTGCAGATTTGACCTAAATTGGACAATTCTAACTATGTTAAATAAAACTTTAAACATATTGCCAAAACTTAGTATTTATATATATAGTAGTATATAAAAATGTCGACCAAGTATTCACGATACGTCAAATCTTGGAAATTACTCGAGAAAGAAGAATAACACACACCATCTGTTTAAAACCAAACGAGGTTTCCGACAGGTTGACTCTCTTTCGGGCGACTTCATTAACCTTATATTAGAAAAGACAACTCGAGCTGTAAAATTGAACTATTCGGGCTACATATTTCATAAGAGCGAGCAACTTCTGGCGTATGCTGAGGATATCGATATCATCGGCTTCAACAATCGCGCCGTTACTTCTGCCTTTTCCAAACTGGATAAAGAATCGAAACGTATGGGTCCGCAAGTGAATGAAGACAAAACTTAGTACCTACTGTCATCAAATAAACAGCCAGCGCAGTTGCATCTCGGCATAACTGTTGGCAATTACAATTTCGAGAAAGTGGAGGACTTTGTTTATCTGGGAACCAGTATTAACACCTAAAATAATTTTAGCCTCGACATCCAATGTAGAATCTCTCTTGCCCTTAAAGTTCTACTTTGGGCTAAGTAGGCAACTACGGAGTAAAGTCCTCTCTCGACGAACCAAAACTACACTCTATAAGTCTCTCATCATTTCCGTTCCATTGTATGGCGCAGGAGTATGTCTCATATTCTCCGAAAGATTTATGTACCGCTATGTCTTTGCGAGGGCGAATACCGCAGAGAATGGAACAATGAGCTGTATGAGATTTACCGGGACACAGTCCAGTGAATTAAAATACAGTGGCTACGTTGGCTGGAACAAATGGAGGAAAATGCTCCAGCCCTGAAAGTATTCAACGCGGTATCAGCTGGTTGTGGTAGAGGAAGAGGAAGAGGACGGTATTTGCTGAGTTGGAAAGACCAAGTGGAAAAAGTGACGTCAAGTCTTGGTATTTCCGATTGGCGCCAGTCAGCAGGAAGAAGGAGTGGCTGGCGAAATTTGTTGAACTCGGCCAAAATCTCTAAAGAGGTTATAGCGCCAATTAAGTAAGCAAGTAGGTATATAAAAATCTAGCCGTTTTCTTTATTACAACTTAACTCAAAACCCGATGAACTGATTTCGATATTTAGTCAGTATATTCTTAAGACCCGTGGCATGGACATGGGCTACAGTTTAATTTGTGAGATGGCGCTTTAGTCGATGTATTCATAACATCCGTATTTATATGCCGACTTTAATGATATCAGAAAGGTATGGTGCTGGTACAATAAAAAACACTCATATGAAAAATAAAAGCAATAGATGGCGCTATTGATGAGGTTTCCCGAAAATATGTATTTAATTTCCAATTTTGATGAAATTAAAAATGTGTAATGTCACTACAGTCGAGTTATTGAGAAAACCCGTTTTTGTGGTCCGAAATTGATGAAGTTAAGTCGAGATATTCAAAGAATCTGTATTTATATTGCGACATTAACTATATTAAAAAGGTATGGTGGTGGTGTAAAAAAAAAATACTTTTATGAAAAATGGTTCCGCTAGGTGGCGCCAGCACAGAGAACAAGTAAACCTTATGAACTAATGACATCAACACAGCGACATTAGGTGTTTCATATAACTGCCATTCCTTACAGATTTCGTGTATTACATTATAAACCTGTTCATATGATCCGGAGTGGCTGTACACTTGTGAGATGCAATTTTGCATTTTGGAACAAAATAAATTAAGCAATTAATACTTTGTATATTTTTGGCTAAAG
Organism: Anomoia purmunda; assembly: GCA_951828415.1. NCBI lineage: Eukaryota > Metazoa > Arthropoda > Insecta > Diptera > Tephritidae > Anomoia > Anomoia purmunda. Next base: position 44,708,012 of record OX639995.1, read on the forward strand.
CTGATGAAACTTTCATCTGCTGACGACATTGTCTGCATTTGTCACCAATTTCATATAGCAAAAGTGGTAAAATTGAAACCAAATCATCGAAAAGGAGTCGTTATTGTATGAACAGCTTGATGAATTGACAGAAAATTATTTTTCAACTGGAAAATGCTACTGCAATATGCGTCCAAAAATTTTCCCATTGAACACTCGTGCGCGACCTCCTGCCAAAAAAATTTACTAGATTGGGTACAGCACGTGTTGAATTCACTGATAGAAAAGAGATCAGAGGTACATATTTCTTAATAAGGGATACATTGGACGAAAGCGAAAATGCCCGCAAATTTTTTCAAGTATTTTGTTTTGCGTTCAGAAAGTTTCGAGACCGCGAATGGCGAGAATTTCAATCGTCAACTAAAGCACACCTTATCAAAATCATCTCGTTTGAAATTGCCATCGGCACATACAAAAAATATAAGTACATAAGAAGTTTATAATATTCCGGAGGTGAGTTCGCCTGGCGTAGGTTTTGGATTGAAATAAAGTTACGTAATTGTAACTAACGTTCAGAAGAAGAAGACAAAAAACCATATTTATAAACAACGCTTTGATATGGTACCTTTCGTTGTTTTTGTTGTTGTTGCAATCCGCAACACAAACGCATTTTCCCCCCGTAAGATGCTCCGGTGTGTCAGTTCAGTACACAAAAACGTTTTTACTGCTGATTCCTATTATTTATTTACCTTTGTTCCTTTTGCTTGGCCGTTGCTGCGTTTTTCTTCCATATAACGAAATAAATCCTGACGAATAGTAAACACGCGCAATGTTTCCTCCGAGAGTTGTGCACCCTCTTAATCACCCTCCGCCTCCTCTACTATCATTTGCCCATCTCAAAGCTCCTGGCAAACATCAATTGCCTTACCGAGGCATTGCTTTCCCCCAATCAAGCAGCGGCATGTTCTGCATTATATTGCGAAAAACCAACACATAGCACGCAAAGGCTCGTCGTTCGCTTTGCCCTTGGAATGTCCTTTCGTGGCAGTCAATGGCATTTCTGCTACGTTGCAACGTTTTCACCGCTTATCGTGGGGGGAAGGGGGGTTCATAGCGCTATGTTGCAAGCAGAGTTTCTTTTGGTTTTCAGCTCGAAGAGTGTGGGGAAAACCCGTGGAAACAACAGGCATGTAACGAGCTGCATGGCGGCGCGTCATCAGCGGCAACAGTCATTACTGAAAATTGGTTTTGAGTCGCATTTACGCGCGTCTCTCTCTTATCGGTCCACACACATACGCACTGCCTTGCCCCTGCTACTCCGCGCACCCACAAATTCGCCCCCAAAACACAACAACGTTGCTGGTTGCAACGTACAACGCATTATGCTTTTCTTGCCACATCTCCGGGGTTCTTAAAAAAGAGAAAACGTCTTCAAGGCTTCGCTTGACGGCCCATCCCCGTTAATACAACTACTCACTTACATATACAACTTTGCGCGTTACCGGAATCGCATTCAGTTTTCGTCGTGTTTCCGTCGCCGCCATGCCTTCTTAGTTCAATGTTGGCGCCTCGTTTTCCCCAAGCCGTCATGTCCTCCATTTAGATTCATTTGTCCGCCTTCAAGAAATACTGCAAGCTGCGTGGAATGTGTGCTGCGTGGGGCGGAGGAGGACCTTTGCTTGTCGGACGCGTTCCGTATGTGTGTATGTAGGTATGTGTGTAAGGTATGCTGGTAGGATATCCGATCCCCCATGTATAATACATATGATTGCTTACGCCACACTTGTCTCCCCGCTACTTTACTTTGCGTCGTCTTACATTTCTTTTTCTATGCTCTCGAAATGCTCCATGCATGCGTCCAGTTAGACTCTGTTGCTAGCTGGCTGGCTGGCTGGCTAGGGTGATTTGTTCTGCACACAAAAAAGACTAATGTGTGGATTACAAGGATTTAGTAATGCAATTGCGTAGTGCGCGCACAGCATCTCAAGTGCGATTCGGATGTGTACGTTTGTTGTGCTTGTAAATACACAGCTTTGCTGCAAAAGAAAAGGAGACCTGAGAAAATTGGAAATAAACCGAGATTTCGGTTGACTTAAATGCAGCTGGAAGTTCTTTTTACATCAAAGACACACATATATGTATATCGTGGGACTTATTTAATAAGTTGTAGAAAATAAGCTAATAAATAAGTTGAAAGTAAGAAAATTCTGACTGTACTTTAACTTGTCGACCTTCTGGACTTCATTTGAGTACTCACTTAGTGCGGCGGTCAACAGCTAACATATCTCAATTGGTACTATTTATTAAATTTATAAAACACATCCTTAATCCAAATTTAGTCTTAGGCTTTTCGGTGTCATTTAAACTCGTATCTTGTTGGGCGAGGTTTTGCATGGATTGACATAGGTGTACAGCGAAAATTTGCACCAGACGGCACCACCCAATTCCTACGTAGAACCCTTCGCTGATTCCGAAAATCGAGTTAATTTTTTCTGTGGGCAAGTTTCAATGATATTTGAAATTTGCAGTAATTCATCTAAAAGAAAAAAGTGGTTTCACTTATTATCGTACATGTTATGAGCCTGTTGGGCAATCTTACGAGATACAGCAAATGAGAGGTAATAAAATTATCCATAAACAGTGTGTAGTTTCTGGGGAAATTGATGATTAATCATTCCAATTTTTTTTACATTCAAATTTTAAGGAAATGACCCCTGTTCTCATAAAACCACTTCGTATTCCTAAGGAACCTCGCCAGGCCCTTAATTTCGAAGATCGTTAAGTTCATTAAGGAAATAGCAACTAGTACCGGAGAATGGCAGAGGAGGTAATGGTCTCCTGCTCTTCCACGTCACGACAACTTTTACAGTAGTCCCGCCAGGGGGTTCCTAGTCTTGCTGCGTGTGCGTCTATTAAACTACGTTCGGTTAAAACTCATCTAAAAATCCTGTTTCCCCAAGTTGAGAAGAGATTTCGTTCGTTGTTCACTCAGCGACGGCCAGACTGTCCTTGTTGATGTTTTCGTTAGGGATTTAATAGCGGCCTGGTTGTAAGTGAAAATATATCTAGATTACATTATCGGGATTCATATTACACTGTACCAGTGATGCGGCCTTCGAAGTTGAAATCAGCTCCGCCAGAAAACCACTGCAATAATCAGGTAGACGGAAGCGGAAATTTATATCCAATCGTTTCGAAAAACTCTTCCTTCAACTCTTCCATCAAGCTTGCACCCGTCCATGTAAAAATGGATGGTTTTGCTTTTCTTAACCGCGACCAATCATCAATCTTCCCTTTCGGGCAGTTGGGTCACCAATTTGGTTTGGTCAGGCCGGTCAGAAGCACGTAGCTGGTTATCGTAAACAGTCGCATGAGTTCGGTCATTACTGAAGTATGGACGATATAGAGATGTGTTCATTTCCTAACTGAATTTAGTCTAATGAAAGTGTTGCATTAAACTTTCTTAGCATATAGATCTACCAGGAAGAAATTAAATAACGCACTAAGCGCCTTAGGGGCTGTCGTTTTCATAGCCCCGGTCAGGCTACGTGCTGAACTCTCTGCTTTCTGAATATTTAAGAGAGAGCATCCCACTAGACTACTGTTGGTGCCAGGGCTGCTCCATTTGTAATTGCTCTGAGAATGACGGAAATTCCTTGAACTTCCGCCTCCACGCTCATCATTAACAGGGGCGGAGTCGGTGAGTCATGTATCTTATAACTTGAAGCCAACCAGAAAATTTTCCAAAACGGCTTCACAGCCACCACTGCATTGTATGCATCGATACCCTCTAATGCACAAGCCACGAGCCATCAAGGATGGTTGGGAATTTCTTGCCCTCGCACCACTTCCAAACGCGCTTCGGCCGCCTTGTTAAGCTGCGAAGATCTTTCGTCAGCGCATTTCACAATCTTCACACTCTGGTGCCATCCAGCATACGAGCAGCTTGATAGGAGGATTTTACCTTGGGTATAACCGAGGATATATCTTTATTCAAAATTATGCCTTGTTAATGCGGGCAAAAGGTTGATCGCTCTCAGCCAAAAGTTCTCTGCGCTAAGTGCAACAATCTTTTTCATACAGACTGTGTTGGTATATTACCATCGGATGTAGAATTCCTACTCAATTCGGACAAGACTTTTTTTTTGCTAGTCATGCGCGGCTGTGCGTCGCAACTCTATTCGTTCGCCTTCTGCTGCCTTAACCCTGTTGTTAGGTTAAAAAAAACTTACGAATCTTAGGTTAGAGGACCATTTGGTCCATACTGCAGTTTTCATACAAAATAACAATTTAATCTTAGTCTTTATATTTAGTTTGGTTCAATACTTGCTAAATATTATTATTTTATTATTTACTCAACTCTGCTAAAACCCAGCACCAGTGGCCTGCTCTAAAAATGCTTCTAGTTCAGGAGCTCGAAAGCGAGCAATTTGTAGTTGCTGCAAGTCTAAGTCTGATGTAAAATGCTCCATTTGCAGTGCGTTTATTTGCAAAACCAACCGAAAAACATTTTTTTGCTCATCATGTAGTGCCAAAAAATATCGAACAAACTAATAAATACTTATTTTTGGAAAATTAATGTAAAGAAAATCAAAGAAAATATACTATGGACCAAATGGTCCCTTAACCTAAGATTCGTAATTTTCAATTTATCTTAGTCCAGTTTTAAGTCAGAGAATTAAATTTTCGCACATAATATTGTTTTATAAAAAGACCACCTGAGCTGAAAAATTTAGACAGTATATATTACCGTTCCAAAGTTACAAAGAAAACAAAAAAAAAATTGGACCAAATGGTCTTAACATAACAGCAGGGTTAAAAGAGAGGCCAGTGCCCTCGCAATTAAACACCAAAAAACCATTCTTAGTACTCTCAGAAAGTGAATGAAAAATAGAAATGGTTTAAAATCATTTTCTTTTGAATCAAATCTCATTTTTTAACGACATTCTCTTATGTCCTTGTTTATATTTTGTTGTTTTTAGAGCGTACCGGCGAACGCTGGTACAGTTAGTTTTAACTAAAAATTATTGGTAAACATTTTGAATATTGTGTTATGGCATACAACAGACGTTTCGTTACAACAAGCGTCGATAAAATTTCAACAAAATTGGTGGCGGTCATTTTCCGAAAAATCTAACGGCACACAAAAGTGTGCCTCTAACCAAAATAGTCAGCGATTATAGCCACATGTGCGCATGTGTGTGTGTGGGTGCAACTTATTGGCATGTTGCACACGCTTTCTTTGTTGACTTTTTTTTTGTTTGGTTTGGATTGAATGGCATGTTGCATATGCCTGCGCCTGTCATTTGTTGCCACAAACAAACGAAACGATAATAGTAGAAAAAACAAGCACCTAACAGTAAATGGCAAGGCAGATAGGCAAAGCAACGTAAAACACAAGCCCAGTGCCATGGGCAGTCAACAGAAAGAAAATTTTTAACGAGTGGGGGGGCCAGCCGTGTTGTGGGGCCGAGGGATTTGTTGGCTAAATCGCAGTGCTCAGCGCCAGCAATGAATGAATGCAGAAACAACAGCAATATCTAGTAATATGCAACAAAACGAAGCGAAAGCATTTTCATTTCATGGTGCACACATGCCAGCCAACGCATAAACACCCACACACACATACACACACACACACACACATGCACATTCATGTACTAGAGCTTAGATAAATGAAAGCATATTTCGTGGCGCTTCGCAAACAGGAAAGGCCACCATTCGAGGCCATTTACGTCGCACTAAGCCAATACAAAAAGGAACACACACACATCCACACCTACCACATATTCGCCATGTGCATTACATGCGTTTTGTTTTTATTTATTTGCCAATTGGCGATTGTTGCTGCTATTGCTTTCTGTTTTTTGTTTTTTTTTAGCTGCATGCAATTTTCGCGCTGCGTTGTCTATCTGCCCTTGACTCTGTCTTTGTTCCAGTGTCTGTCACTGGCTGGCATGTAGGCGTGGCAAAAATGCAGAAAACAACCAAAGTGAATAAGGAAAACAATTTTTGAATTGAGTGGAAAAAATTGCATGAACTGGCAGGCGAGCAAAATTGAATGGGGAAAAATATTTTGCACAAAATGGCGTTTTGGGTCTATGTGCGAGCAGAGAGCAGCAGCGCCCCTCTGCTGAGTAAGGTTGCATTTCATTCCCATTCGGTTGTGCAGGTTTTTGGTTGTTTAACCCTTTGGTAGACTCGTTTTTTTTTTTTTTTTTTGAAAAAGTAGGCGATTCGGAGTAGAATGAATAAAGTTTATCAACTACCAAAAAAGTTGCTAATCAACTAGTCGCATAGTCGTGTAATTGATTTTTAGCAAAAGCTATATCTACTACATACTCGAATAGCTTACATAACTTTAGTATACAAAGTTTCCAAGGCCTGAATTAAAAAAAAAGAAATTATAAAAAATCAACGTTATTTTGTAGGCACTTCAAAGTTGCACTTTATTATACTAAAACTAAATAAGCTATTTAAACTGCATACCGAAAAAATTTCTAAACATTCATCTAAAAAATTGTTAAATTTTGATGAAAATTTGCTGAATTTTTATAAATGAAATAAAAAGTTTGAAACATTAATTTACTTGGTTTTTGTTATAGTATGAGCTTTATTTTTTTATATAATTAGCGAACCAAATTTATCAAGAAAACCTTACCAAAATGTAAAGCCGTAAATTTATTTATTATTATGTAATTCAGAGTGAAACAATAAGTTTATTTATATGAACGCTTATTAAAAGTTAAACAATTAGTTAAATAGAAATTAAATGAAGTAAATTCAATTGAACCGCGCTTGGTTAGCTTAACAACGTTTGACGACCGTACAACTTCTACCGACTTTATCGACTGCCTTTCTCATCGCCGCTTTTGACATTTTCCGAAGGCGCTCTAATCGTACAGGGTTGTGTGCTACTGTCTTACATTCGGCCTTCCTGGTCATCTTCATCTGTCCCAGATGATACTAGGTCCTCATTTTCGCTGACGAACTTCCACAACTTCATATTGTCGCAGCTAGTTGTTGTAACGTTTGGGCCTTCGCCTTGGGCTGCCTTTTCCACTTCGTAGTGACCGTTGCGTTTTACTTTTATGACCTCGTAAGGGCCGAGAAACTGACTTGCTAGTTTGCGACCTGCAACGAACTGAGTCCTCTTGACAAAACATAATGACAAACCTTTATCTTTATCATCATTACCACTACTACTAAGCGTCAGCGATGCGGAAATTTACAAAACTATATCTGCCCAGAAATTCTAATATCCAGAAACTTTTGCACCCTGTTCCCATCTAGGAGGTACTGGAATGTTATATTATTCACAGACCGCTTCGCAGTTTTGGTGGATATGTGCGAGAATTTATTCAGTATAACCTCAAATAGAGATAATTAGAGTTCTACAGTCGCTACAGAAACTAACCAGCCAACCGAATGTTCAATCATTCCATACAATACATACTTACAATACTTCATTGAAATGATGATTTGATTTTTAAAATTGCTTTGGATGCTTTGAGATAATTTTTCTGCCAACACTGCTCTCAACGTTGAATGAGATGGCTCTTAGAGCGTTCGATAGAAAGATTCTCCGAAAGATTGTTAAATATTTACGCGATGGCCCGTATCACAAACAATTGAATTGATGAGCTGTATGAGCTATACGGCAACGTATAAATAGCCTGCCTTGAAAGTATTTAGGACGGTTCCAGCAGTTGTAAGCAAAGGTAGAGCAAAGCTGTCTCTCTGTTAGAAAGGTCAGGTGGAGAAGGATTTGGCTTCACTTGGTGCCTCTCGTTGGTGCCTGTCAGCCAGACAAAGTAACAACCGGTGTGATATGTTGGAATCAGCCAAAAACGCAGAGTTATGTACATATAGCGCCAATTAAGAAGAAAAATTTAAAAAGTCCACATACGTTTCGACCAGCCTCGACTCGAACCACAGTCGTCGTATGTGGGGAATGTGACTGTTTTTTTCAGTTTGCACTGAAATTTCCGCATTTCGAAACATTATATAACGGTTACTTGCTGAGCAGGTTGTTATTGTACGAATGTTTACATGCTGAGAGTCGTAACTAATTTTTCAAAATTTGCATCCTTCAAACAATTTACATTAGTAGTTGGCTTAATACATATCCTTTATAAATTTTAGGTAATAACGAGGAGTTTAAATAGGTTTTTAGAAAAATCAAAGACCATTTTTATACCCAATTGATCTTAAAATTATATATTAAAAGAAACAATTATTTCTAATAAACGAAAGTAAATCTTAAAAAACGTATTAGATTTCCATTCTCGCAAAATTACACGAGCGATACTTATTCATATTCAATATCTTTCTTATATATATCTACTTTCAAATATTGCTTACTATGAAATATGCGCATACATGCATTTTAAACTGTCAAAATATTTAAACCTCAAGCTACAATAAATACCACACAAAAAGGTTCATTGAACTAAAAATGCTCAGACCAAAAAGGTGCCAGAATAAATAAGACACTAACTTGACTTAGAAAGGGAAAATGTTCTACGTTCGGCAGTTTCTTCCGTATCTAAGACAAGCAATATCGGATTGCCATATTTTTCATAGGGTTAAAACACAAACCGTTATTCTCAGTAACAAAAACAACACATATTATTAACAGATATGAGATTGAAGTACAAATACATTCACGGCTTGAATTAAAGTGAAATTGAATTGGGAATACAAAGACCAAAATGGCGAACCAAAAGGCCAATAGGAGCTAAAGCTAAAACGGCACTACTTGAATTTGTGCGCTTAAGCGCCAAAAAGCATGGCTTGTAATTTTTTCTAAGCAAAGTAGATAGTATGCGAATAACACAAACATTCATATACGCTGTTTATATCGTGCGTACATATTAATGAAAAACGTGCAATATTTTTATAGCACTGCCATTTCTTCAGACCTACCCCAAGCCAAAGCGAATTGAGCCGCTGGCCTGACTAAAGACACACACACATATATGTACATACCTTTACTTGTATGCGTGGGAGAGCAGTTTCGTGTTTTTTTTATGTCATTATGGCCGCTTGGTTGCGTCCCTCAACATATTTAGATGAAAACAAAAAAAACAAAACCCAATACATACATAAATGAACGAAAAAACAGACTTGTTTAACAACTCCACTGAGCTCATGGCAGCAGTTAGCCATTAAAAATATTTAACGCAATGGCTGACTGTCAGATCAACTGTCTACCGTCGCTCAAGGGCTTCTCATTCATTCGTACATTTAGCAATTCATTTAGTATTTAATATATGTACAATACATAGCTTCCTATGCACGTCCCTACTACCCACCCACCTACATGCAAACGTGACACAAGTAAACTCTCCTTGTAAACGCACTCGCCTACTTGCCACCATTTGTGGCTTGAATTGCGTACGCTACTTAACCTACCACAATATATTTCAACTTTACTTAGGGTAGTTACGAAAATCGAAGAACAACAACAAGACTCAGCTCATGGCTCATGCCTTCTTCTCGCAAGTCTATTTTCGCACCCTTCATTATAGCATTATATTACACCTTTTGCGACACAATCGGATCGACCCTCTTTTCTGCCATCACCCGCATAGCTCTGTAAATATGTACGCAAAGTAATAAATAAAGTCATAATGCCCTCGTTTCTTTTGCTTAACTACCCTCATTTTTTGTATGCTTTGCAACGTCATAGCCGCTATCCGTTCCCCGCACTCGGTTTGCTCCTACAGTTAATTTTCCTGTTTGTCATTTTGTTGGGGCAGGTTCGCACTTTTATAGCTTTTCCTTTATTTTATCCATGTCTTGTTTTTTTTTTTGGTAAAACCACCCTGTTTTAGTATGTTGAGTATGGAATTCGACTCAGTCGCTGTGGCCGCCTGCTCTCCTTGAAGAAATTTTGCTTGTCAATGACTTCGTACGACTTTCAAACGACTTTCTGTGTCGTTTTGTGCGTGAATTCGTTTGTGTGTTTGTATGTGTATACCTGCATGGGATGAACCCCTACATATTGGAAATTATATTCCTACATATTAGCGAAAAATTTAGACTGCTTCTTTTGGAACTTCTTTTAAATAGTTTGGTCAGGTTCTACAGCACAGCACAGGTTCTTTAATCAATTCCCACAACTCTATACTTCTTCGTTACTGTTCCCATAACTGAACTGAATTCCCAAGGCTAAACGGATGTTTGTTTAGCTTTGTTTTATTTGGATTCTTTCTGTCTGTTGAAGGGTTTTACAGATTTTTTTTAAGTGTTGCCAGATATGTAAAATATGAAAAAAAAATTATGCAAAAATGTAATAAAAAATTTTACACATAAAATTATTTGATAAGGGTTGCCACCTTTAAAAAAAATTCAAAAAAGCTATTTAAATAAAATATTTGCATATATCACAACAGTACGAATATTAATCGAAAATAGTTATATTTTAAGTTAGGGTAGAAAATATTTTAAGTAAGGGTTGCCAAATATTTATAAAAAACATTGAAAAACAGTGTTGCCAGATATTTAAAAAAATAAATTTTAATGAAGATATCAAAAAAAAAAATTCACTGAGCATTTAAAAATAAAAAAATTTGTATAAGTTGCCACCTTTCCGAAAAATTATAAAAATCTTATTAAAATAAAATAGCAAGCGAAACGCCGAATTGAATTAAATTATACAGAAGTTTTATGCAATATTATATAGTGTTCGTTTTGCAGAAAAGAAAGTGTAACGCATTGTTTCGAAGAGGGTTGCCAACTGCTTGAAAAGTCAAATTTAATTAAGTTATATGTGAGAGGAACCGAAATGGGTTTTCTGCTTACATATTCAAAGGCAATTAATAAATAAATATGGGCAGGACAGCGGCTGTGTGAGTTTCGCAGTGATAAAAAAATAGAATAGAAGTCGAAACTACTAAAATCTTCAGCAAAATGGGCAGAAACCCACAAATTACAAATATATTTGAAAAAAAAATTAAAAATAACTCTCTCAACCGAGTTTAAATACATAGGGGTTATTTTAGACAGGAAACTTGACTAGAAGACCGCTGCAGGAAAGCGATTACCATCTTATACGCCGGTAAGACGACTGAAAATGGGCAAATAATTGGATCTGGATATACACAGGATATACACAGCTGTGGTAAGACTCATTCATTTCTATGGGATATCCGTATGGGGCAAGCGCTAAGTAAGACTTTGCCCAGATCTAAGATGGGGCAAATACATCAGTCACATTATTCGTGGTTGTCACGGTAGCACTATCCTTTACCACCCGCCAAACCTCTGGCATTAGATTTAAACTTTTCTCGGGCGGATCTCTATAGCACGTTTATCGCCGTCTATAGTGCTGAGAAACTTAATGCGATTTATCCGTGAAAAAAGCTCAAATTCGGGCCCTGAAAACTCTGCGGAATAATCTACGCGAACTGGAATATATACATTGCTTATCTAATCATACTTTATGTAAATCATCGATAGCTATTACTTTGAGACTTTTACTATTATAAAAAGCTTTGCATAATAATTATAAGCCAGACATATTTTGAAAGCCTTGAAAGACTGGACTATTTTGAAATCGTTTCGGGACCGTTTTGTGACTATCTCGATACCATTTCGAGACCATTCTGGTTCTGAAGGAGTGAACTAATAGTCCGGACATAAAAAAATTAAATGTTTTAAAAACTAGGGACTCTAACAGTTAAAATTTCCATTATAAAAATTGCTCCTTATCAATTATTATTGAATATTGGAAAACTAAGGAATATTTTATTATTATTAATTGGATTTATTGTTGCCTTTAAGCAGTCATCTTCCTCATCAAAGTTTCACTGGATGCGTTCTAATCACCATCTGATCTTCTGTTAACTCCTTCTGCGGATGCTACCATTTATATCACCTGTGGAGCTCCTTCGGATACTCAGCTTTCCATCTTCGGCTAAACTGATGATGGAGACTCGTCAGCTTTTGCCATCGGTTGACCATATGTTTTCCGCCTTGCGTTCGGAAACCGCCATGAGTGGAGCACCTATCAGGAAGTCATTATTTTTTATTCTTCAAAACCTATATAACAGTTATATTTGATTTTTATTTTATAGATCAAAAATAACTGTTATAGAAGACTATTATTTATAAAAGTCACCAATATAAATCATTCAGAGGCTTTTATTTTTTAAGTCGTCTTTGTAAAAGTCATTTTCATTTTTTCGCAGAAAATAAGGTGTTGGGAACCAAAAATTATTTATTATTCCTATTATCTTCTCCGAAAAATTTAATTAATTTTTTTAGGTATTGTATGACTAAAAAATTAAAAGTCAGTGACTTTAATAAATAAAAGTCTTCAATAGTTTTTGATTTATAAAATAAAAATAATAAATAACTGTAATTTATAACTTTTAAAATAAATATCAAAACTAGCCGTTATTTTTGATATATAAAATAAAAATCAAGAATAATTGTTATATAAGATTTTTGAAATAAAAATAAAAACTAACTGCTATTTAATGAGTAATTAAATAAATGTTACAAAATAATTGTTAATGAGCGATTTTTATAATACAAATTGCAACTGTTATTTTATTAAGTTGTACGTTTTCCGGTGGTCCCCTCTCTGTTCGTTACGAGAAAATATGATTTTTTTGTTTATATTCGTACGAAAAATCGTACATATGTAGATATTTACCCCATGCTATGTTGCACAATTTCACTCCAACATTAAACAGTTAAAAGCATTGACTTCCCTGAAGGTCTTTCTTTGTGTCCTCCAGTCGATTTTATTTCATGTCAGTATCTACGTTAATTCAGCACGCATTGAAAAATTTCTTACTCCACATCTACATAATTTTACTATATGGATGTTCCGATTTCTTAGCTTAATTCATTCTTATGTGCTCTAGTTTCAGTTTAAGAGTTCAAGATAGAGCAAATGTGCTTCGCACTCATATTTGTATGTACATATTTTGTACATAACCTTAAGAGTTGTGTCACATTGAAGTTACGCCACTTTGCTTACAAATCATTGTCTATTTCCGTTCTGCTCTCAATTTGCCATTATTTCATTTACACTTATTTACTCTAACTTTTTCTCTTTCGTTTGGTGGGGAAACCATCTTCATTCTTCCTATTTATCCATTTCACTTTTTGCCTCTTATCCCGTTCTCAAAACTAATTTTATTGTCAATTTTGCTTTTTACAATTTCGCCTCGTTATTGTTCTTTGCTTTTATTTTAGCTGTGTGTTTTTTTGTTTTTTTTTTTGTTTTTATTAGCCTCCAAGGACTTGCGTAATTTTTATGGTCGCATCTTATTGTCACGCTTGTCTTTAAGTCGTTATGTGCGTTATGCTCTTGTTATCGTTCTCTTTTTTCGCGCTCGCCATCGTAATCCTTTTTCCTGCGAATATCCATTGTCGTCTCCCGCCCTAGACTTAAATAGCCACATTATTAAGTATATACTGTATTTTGCTGCCATTTCCCCACGACTTTTTTGTCTGCGTTTTCTTTGCTATCAATTCGCCTTATATGCTGTAAATGCATCTTTAATATTAGTATATTTTACTATATGATTCTTTGTCCCACATTCACCCTTGAATCACCCTTGTGGCCTTGTTCGTTGCATCCTGTGTTATTCGCCTTGCGTGCCGCAAGAAATCTAAGTACGCTTTCGTTTTAAGGGTGTATTAGTTTTCGCTCTACTAATTTAATTGTCGGAGTATGTTATATATTTTGACGTTTTTGAGTTTAATTTTACTTGGCTAGGTGTTTCATATATAGACGACGTAATGGAAATCTTTGTTAACATTATCGAACTCCTTAATTTCCGGTATTTCAAAACATTACTTTAATTTGCTAGAAAATACACAAAGTTTAAAGTGTTAGCAAAACACAGCACAACAGTTCATATTAAAATTTGAAGACTGTTGCTGTTAAAAAAATTACTGTCCTTCAAGAAACCAGAATGATTAAAAGTTTTGTTTAAAAAATTTATTTTAAGAGTTAAATTTATTGTTCTTTTTTTATTTGCACCTTTGGAAATAAAAGTAGCTTTTTGAGGTTTGTTTGGCTCAGAAAGTAAAACTTATTTTAAGAATTTTATTTTTTGCCTAGAAAACAAATTTTTTTTTAGTATAATTTATTGCTTAAAACATGCAAGTTTTTTTTTTTTAATTAAGGTAGGTGGATAGAAGTGGCTGCCGCCTGCGAAATTAATTCCAACCGAAGAAAGATTACCCCTCACTAAACCATTTTGCCTCGCTAATGAATCTCATCAGGCAATTAACCTCGGCGTTTGAAACCTTACTAAGGTCATCCAGAAACGGTGATGCTAGCGACCACAGCCTATTTTTACAAAGTTCGGGGCATTTACACAGTAGATGTCAGACCGTTTCCACATCTTCGTTGTTCTTGCCGCTCCTACAGCATCTTCGGAAAAGGTACGCCCAGACTTTCAACATATTTTCCTATTAGACTATACCCGGTTAAAGCTCCAACCGCGTCAGAAATATCTTCGTGACCGTTTCCGGACCCATTTAGGCCACGTCTACCTTGAGGTTCGACAAGTCGTATTTTGACTCCATATGTCGTCAGCTTGTTTATATTACATATACATTCTCTGAGTAGCAGTTTGCAAGTAGCAAACGGCATACCAATGCGTTCTTTATCCTGAAGAATCTACTTGGTTGCCATGCAGTCTCCCTCTATATCCCTGTGGCCAGGGGCCCAATTGAGGCATAGCCTATTCTGCTTGGGCATCTCTTGCGCAGTCCAGCGCGATGTTTGAGGTGAATGTGAAAGAACTCAGAACTTTGATTGCAGCTTGGCTATCACTAAAAACGAAGATGTCTCTTCCTAGAATTCCGGTTCCAAACTGCTCTACTGTTTCCATGATAGCTGAGACCTAACCTTGAAAAACGCTGCAATGATCTGGTAACCTAAAGGAAAGAGGGTTTCGTTAGAAAAAGCCTCATCCCACCTAACTATCGAGTTTTGAGCCATCTGTATAGATGACAATACTATCAGTTGGAGTGTTAAATTCCAGTTTCTACTCCTCCCTACTTGAAATTCTTGCAATAAAATTACTTTCAAAAGCCAATTTTGAAGCACCTCGATCCGTGTTGCTCAGCATAGTACCAAACGTGTTTAAAATACAAGAGTGCCCTGGGTTTCGGGATGCCACTGGGATGGTCAAGTTTTGTTTGGAGACAAGCCTCTTTCGGCGTTGTACCATCTGCAGTGAAATTTTTCGAATGCAAACAATAAAAATTTAATTTCATATAAGTTTTTATTCATTTTGAAGTAACCTTTACTTAGTCGGTAGAAAATATCGCCATTTGCGGGAAATATTGCGACACCGAAATATTATTCTTAGGTCCCTTTTGTAAGTGTAGATATCTTTATCAGAGCACAAATCAATTTTTATTTACTTTCTTCTCAATATTATCAATACTACAGTCAGTGAGAATACGCCTGATATACCCTAATGCAACTGCATCACACCTCTTTTCACTTTGACCAGGGTTTACTTTTAATAGGCAACTAAAAAATAAACAAAATCTGAAATTTGTGAATTTCTCAAAAAATTTAAGGCACTCTTATCTTGAAATACATTTTCAATTATACTAAAAAAATAAATCATATAAGTATGTGCGAGTATGCAAGACATACCACGCGAGAGTTACATTTTGTTTTCAGCCCATCTGGCATCTCTATCTATGTACAACCGCCATGATCCTCAGAGAAGGTCGACTACGCAAGTGAAAATAAAATAAAACTTCAAGCACAGAAGCGGAATCGCAAGCCAAATTTTCTCAAGCTCTACATAACACAAAGGCAAAACAAAGCGCTCGTTTTTAGTGCAATGCACTTGAATGCAATTTTGTGTTGCAACACATGCAACATGCAACAAATAACAGCAACACCGTAAGTGCTCCAATTCAAATGCTTTTGCTGATGGTTCCCACTACCGAAATCACTTTTTCGTTAACTAAAAATTATGGCAAAATTGGAGGAAATTATAAAGTTAAGAAATAAATATAAAAAAAAGTAGAATTGAAAGAAGTAACGAAATTAGTTGTTTTGGTATTTTATCTGCTGCGGCTTTGTAGCGAATTAACACGATTTACAAGAACTCTTTTGGGTCGTTGCACGCAGGACTGTTGTGCTGATCTGCTTATAGCCTCGGTTACCCAGGGTGATGATGCATGAAGTGGAGTTTTGGCTATTCGGTTTGTATTGTGATCTATGCGATTATAGCCGCGTAATGTGACCGGCAGAACGGCAAAAGGTAAAATGACCAAATCGTAACTTGCCACTCCCGCCAGCTGCATTCGCTCCTGGTTGACTGAACACGCTACTCATCTGGTTATTTGCTGCTCAAGAACGAATTTCGGCACTTAAATTAGAAAATTATCTGCGGCACATAAAGAAAGACAAAACAAAAAGCAAAAAGAATAATCACAACAATACCGCAGCAACCATTGCGAAATTCGAATTGCTATTTTGGTTGTTAACCTTCTGAAGTTGTTGGTCGTTTTCTACGTACGTATCTCGACTAGTCGTTACTCATTAAGGGTTTTGCTAAGTGTGATTGTCGTTGTAACGCAGAAAGGAAAGATCCAAAGGTTTAGTGAACTAAGCCTTGTGAATTTTGAATGTCGAATGTTGAATTATTAATTTCCAATTATGATTTATGAATTATGAATTATAAATTATGAATAATGAATAATTAAGAACAAATAAAGAATAATGCGTAATTAATAATCAGTAATGTATTGAGAATTTCGATTATTTAATTACTAACTACCAGTTATGAAAAACGATTTATGAATTATTACGAATTACAAATAATGAATCATGAATTATGAATAAAATACTCCATAATTCGTATGAATAATGATTTATGAATTATGAATTATAAATAAAGGGTGGTTAAATTTTAAGGCCCGATGTTGAATGTGAGCCACACCTAAACGTCAAGTTTTTTTCTGCATTTCATTTGACATTTCTCAATTTCAGACTAACTCAATTTGAACATGGAAGGATACACAATCGAGCAACGCGTTAAAGTTATTCAGGCTTATTATGAAAATGGGCGTCCAAATCAAAATGCATATCGTGCATATCATCTTCATGTGATTAGGCACATTTCCAGCTCAGTGGATTCGTCAATAAGCAGAATTGCCCCATTTGGGCGAATGATAATCCAAGAGTGATTGTCGAAAAACCAATGCACCCACAAAGAGTGACGGTTTGGTGGGGTTTATGGGCTGGCGGCATCATCGGGCCGTATTTTTTCCAAAATGAGGCCGGTCAGGCAGTTACTGTGAATGGCGTTCGCTATCGTGAGATGATAACGAACTTTTTATGGCCCGAATTGGAACATATGGATTTGGACGATATGTGGTTCCAACAGGATGGTGCCACTTTCCACACAGCCAACGAAACAATGGTTCTTTTGCGCGACAAATTCAATGGCCGTGTTATCTCACGTGGTGGCGATGTCAATTGGCCACCAAGATCATGTGATTTGACACCGTTGGACTACTTTCTTTGGGGTTATTTGAAAGAAAAGGTGTACGTCGATAAGCTAGCAACAATTCAAGAGGTATAGGGTGAGATAATTCGGCACATTAACGGCATAGAACCTCAATTATGCCTCATCGTCATCGAAAATTTGGATCATCGGATGGAGGCGTGCCACCGAGGTCGCGGCGGACATTTGGCCGATATTTTGTTCCATACATAATTGAACCACACCATATTATCATAATAAAAAGAAGTTACAATAATTTCCGAAATATATTGTGTTTTATTCAAAATCAACATCGGCCCTTAAAATTTAACCACCCTTTACTATGAATTATAAATTGTGAATAATGAATAATGAATAATGAATAATGAATAATGAATAATGAATAATGAATAATGAATAATGAATAATGAATATGGAATAATGAATAATGAATAATGAATAATGAATAATGAATAATGAATAATGAATAATGAATAATGAATATGGAATAATGAATAATGAATAAAACATATTATTGCCATCGGCGACAAATTTGTTAGCGTTTATTAAGATCGAAAATTTGTAAATACGAGAATAAAGATTACTTTTTATCGGAAAAAAAAATTCAAGAATAACGGTTTTTTTGGTCGAAAAAATTAAAAATTATAAAATAACGATCAAACCTGATCGAAAAAATATGAGTTCAAGAATAACGATTGTTTTTATCGAAAAATAAAACTCATACAATAAGGATTAAATCATGATTTTTTTTATAAAAATTATAATCGTTACGGTCCCTGTACATAAAGTAATCGTTTTTCTTGAATATTAATTGCTAAAATTGGATTTAAAATTTATCGATCATTCAAGAAAGATTTCTCCAAAGTTTAAAATATTTTAAGAAAAGAGAAAATTTCAAGTGCACCTCCAAAATCTAAAGTTATGAAGAAAAAACTGCAAATCGAGATGCTCGATCAAAACAACGGTCATAATTTGGACAGATTTCAACTGATTCTGACAGTACTATGTACGTTGAAAATCAAAAAGTTGTGTATATCTAGTGCTTTCAAAACTTTAAGTTAAGTTGAATATTACTGACTTTGTGAAAATCCGAAAAACAAACATTTGTAAGTAGCGCCAGAAGGAAAATTAGCAGAAGTCAACGGTAATTTGAAATTGACATTTTGTTAAACTAAAATTGAGCGAGCTATGAATAAGCTTTTTCAAAAACTTCTAATCACAATTTTTAAAATCTAATGTAAAATTTGTTGAATTTGGAAAAGGTTTTATAACTTTGAAGATATTTGTATAATTGAGGCCTGCAAGGAGCTGCACAATCAGTTTTTGTAATAATCGCAACGTTTTATAACTAATCATTTATGAAAAAATTAAGAATTGATCGAAAAAACGTTTTTGTTCGTAGCCGAACTGAAACCAATCCAAACTTCTGTGGCCGAAGCTGAAAACGAAGTTCGGTCGTCCTCTAATACAAAATTATTTTTCAGGCTACCATTTGTTGAAAGCAACAATCTCCGTATGTAAACGGGTTTTCAATAAAGTTGACCGCCAGCCAAGTTTAAACCATTCACTTTTGTGAATTTGTTTAAATTCGGGATCCCAAAACAGCCCAGAAATTATTCTCATACCTAGAAAATGGGTAATAGAGAGCCACAACCGAACGTATTGGATTGTAAGAGTTTTCATCTTCGCGCCAGAAACAACCCGAACTTTCTTCCAAATGCTATATCACCTACTTTTTATTTACACCCAAACGCAGAATCACAATAACAAAAACAAATGAAACAGCTGATTTCTCGATTCCCGGAATAAGGTTGAAATAAAATTCGCTTTCAAATCTATGAAAACTGATAATGAGCGGACTTTATGCTGCAATTGAAAATATCTTTAAGAGTCTAGAATATTATTGACTGAAGTGCCATATTCACAAAAAATTTTCCCATAATAATTTAAAACTATGCATATGTACAGTTGTTCTTTCTCACTTTTACAAAGCCTATACAAAACAAAAAAATTAAACGCATGACTAAAAATAATAATTATTTGCTGAACTTATGAGAGAGATAATTTCATAAATTCTCAAGGACACCATTAAAAATAATGAAAAAAGTGAAGTAAACGAATATTTTACGACTCACATTTTCACGGCAGTTTCACGCTTAATTATCGAACGTAAATGGCAAGTCCAGGCAATAAATGCCACTTCAAGCCAAGTACTGGGTCAACTCAACACACAACGCAGCAGACAGCCGAAAAAAGTGTGAAAAACAATAGTAGTTTTTAGTAAACGCACTGCAAGATTTTTCACTAGCAAGTTATTGGTGAAATGGTACAAACAACAAATAGCCACCAGCGTTGATTGGCAAGGTGGCCACACCAGCAGTTGCCACTTGTAAATGAAAGCCTACAAAGGTCTGTGAGGAAATTAAATGTAGTATCCTTTGGAAGTTTAAACCTTAGCGAGACTTGTGGTATGGAATTAAATGGTGGTCGGTAGGTATGTAAAGATTTAGGTATGGTGGATAAATCAGACGACCAGTGTTGCCTTTGAGAATTTTCAGAATGTCACAAAAAAGGGGTAATTTATTACCAAAAGGGTCGCCAAATTTAAGAATTGAAAAATTAATCTGAGGTTATAACTCTAATATCTTGTAAATAAAAGTGGTCTATATTGAACCAAAAAACAATTGTTTCCACAACATATTTAATATAAAGGAAAACATAAGTGCAAATTTCAGAAATATATCGTATCTAAACTTATTATGTACATACGTATAGCATATACCAAAACTTTTTAATATTTATTGCAAATATCGGAAAATTTATTGGAGTTATATGTCAACTGCCAATTGCCATACGGTTACTAAGTATCTAACTCTTTGCTTATAAAAAATTGAGTGCAGACAGAGATCATAAAATTATATGTATCAATCTTTAGCCGACGTGTTTTTCTCTCAACTTAAAATGTCTTTGATTTGCATAGATAACGCTTCTTATCGAATATTTTAGCGATTTTGATATCTGCAGCCAAGGCGAATCTATGTTTTCTTCCGATCAGCTGATTGCTTCTTCTTTTTTCGC
This sequence comes from Anomoia purmunda, assembly GCA_951828415.1. Taxonomy (NCBI): domain Eukaryota; kingdom Metazoa; phylum Arthropoda; class Insecta; order Diptera; family Tephritidae; genus Anomoia; species Anomoia purmunda. The sequence goes on from OX639995.1 coordinate 44,728,582, forward strand.
CTTGAATGGTGAAAGTGTCAACTGGTTTGTTTTCTGTTTACATCTTCATTTTCTGTTTACATTTTCATTTAAAAATATTTTTAAATTCAAATTGATTTGAATTCATATATTCAAATATTTCGCGAAAAAATGGGAAAGTGTGTATTATGCGACAAGATAGTAAAGCGTGGAACGGGTCCGTTTTTCTTGGTACCAAGTGAAGAGTCGGAGCAGTTAGTGTGGTCCCGATCATGCCGGGTGCAGTTGAGGTGTAAATATGTCATTTGCGCCGATCACTTTCGTCGTGATGATATGGTTCTCGGAGGAAAAAGGGCTCGATTACTAACTAAAGCCGTTCCATATCCAACATTTGAGAATCCCAACTGCACTGCGGCTATTTCGGCTGTTCAAAGTTTAACGGACTTTGGTAATTTACTAAGACAGTGCAATCGGTGTTTTTTTATACAAAACCATTTATCAAATCCGTAAGCAGTGTTTTAGCAAAATAACTTTGAGCCAATCAACTAAATTTGCTTTTGCTGCATTAATTGTGGCAGTTCATTTACTCGCACATTGCACTGGCACTTTATGAAGAGTAAGGTTTCAATTGCGGTCGCTATTGTAAATTTTAATTTAAATATATTTACAAATATAGTTTTGACCAACTGAATCAAAAATAAACAGTTTTGTTGTCAAATTCGTTTCTATTTTGGCATTCTCTCTGTTCAAAATTATTGTTCTATATTTCATTTATCTGACATTCTCACCATTCAGAAGCAAAAACAAAACATGTGGAGTTTGTGTGTATGTGCTCTTGCGACCACCTTGTATTGAATTCGCCTTGTCTGCAGCCGTATTTAACGATATTCGCTATTACCGGATCAGCTGTTTTTTTTAGCTAGTCGATTATCTAAAACTAAACGACAACAAATAAGAAGATGTTAACTCTATCGATTAAGGAAAAATCCGTAATTTTATTTGCATACAATTGAAAAAAGGAAAAGTAGATAATCTTTTGAATATTTAACATAGGAATGACATATCACGATGTGAGGAGGAAGTAAGCCTATACATACAACAGAGGATTGGTGTTTGCTCCGGGATATAGGTAGGTAGTTCAGGTAATCAATCATGGGGTAATGGAGAGAATTTTGGAACCACGGAAAAATAATTCAATTTACAACTATTTCAAAAACTATTTGCAGGTATTCCAGATATTCCTTGGAGTCGTGATAACTCCATTGCCAGATCACCTAGAGGAGAGCCCGAAATTTCGCTACAATGAAGCATTGGAGTATATAAAAACAATTATAAGTACTTGTGGCGCCAAATTTACCTAGTATTTGACTTCACTTCGATCAAATATAATAAAAAACGCTCAAATTTATATTCGGCATCCGGCATTTATTTGCTTAGTTTTTCTATGCCCCTTTGTGCTTTTGGCTTATTTTGACATTTAGTTTGACAGAGGTGCCACTCTTTATCAGTTTAATAAATACAAAACGGTAAGTGTCGTTAAGAATGTGTTAGTGAATAGCGTAATCGTTACTACCAACGACAAATGTCGTCGAGAAAAATTGCGATGGTCGGATAGTTTAAAGATACAGTGAAACGCAATACAGGTGCAATGCTGTCAAACCGCTCATTTGAATCTCACCTCTCCCCTCTTGGCTTTTTCCTGTACTATGCTGGTCTACTGCAGAGTCAGCTAATTACCCCTGTAATAAGAGTAAGGTGCGCAAGCCTTGTCGTTGCTGTTGTTTTCACGCATCTATACCTAAACTCTCCGCATTCTTTATTGTCTCTATTATATAAAGCATTTACAATAGGCCCGTTTCATTGTAGCCGACATGCACAATAACGCTCCAGCTCTGATAAATTTGCCTTTAATTACAAAAGCAACCCTGTTAGCATCTTTCATTAAGCAAGCGATTTGTTTGATGCTATTTAAGAACAGAAATTAATTGTGCAAACATATTTTAGGTTGATATTTTTATATATTTAAAAATACTATGAAAATAAAACAGAGTAGGGATTAAACTGAAATTTCTCATATATTTTCTTAAAGCTCATTCACAATAGCGTAGTTTTTTCACTCCACAACACTACATCTCTGGTCGGATATCATTTTACATGCATTTCTTTATTCTATCTAGTGTTCTTTTGCGATTCGCTTATAAAGAAACGGGGCTAATATAAATTAATCTAAATCTTAAAATTGAAATTATTAAAGTAATTACAAGTAAATAATAAAAAAGATAGTTAAATATGAAATAAGAATGAGGTTGGTAAGACGGATGCAAGTGTAGTGCTTTGATATCCTATAATCAGGCTGACTTAAAATATTTGTATATTTTTGCCCTGTATTTATCTGAACCTATCTTGTTCAGCCCTTACTGACTCAAAAATTGAATTCCAGACTCTAACCATCTAATTCTAAACTCTAATTTCCATCTGAAATCAACAAATCAAACACTTTATTACTCAAGCACATTTTTTTTTATCGCAGATAGACGAAATGTTTGCAATATTCGAAAATTAGCCCTTTTAAAACTGGCTCCCAGAAAAAAACATTGCGGTTTTGACATTTCGTTGTACTTGAACCCGAAAAGGGTCTAAAAATGATTGGTTTATGAAATATTGAGTCCATATAGACCAGTTTTTTTTTGCTCTTTAAAATTAATGTTATATGTATTATGAAAATTGGTTCTCTAATTTTTTTATTATCACTTACACAAAATTGGAAAAACATGGTTTCGAGAAAACCCCGTTTAAAGTTATCGGTCAAGAGCACGGCGGGAGAGGAGAGAATTAGCTGTTTAAACACGATATTCTAAGGCGGTATACCAATCGATTAAATCAATAAAAAGTTGACTTTTTTTAAATGGCTTGAGGTACTTTCCCCCTTAAAGAAGGTGCGTGTTTCTATTCTAAAATTAAAGTTCTATGGTATCTACGCAAGATTAATAATTCTGCGGGGCGGCATTTCAAAAGAAAAATTGTCCCTGCTGGAAAACAGACATTTTGATATCAGTAGTAGGTTTAGCACACAGAACTTTCGACCGATGTGCCACTTCTGTGCAAATTTTCTTCTGGATAGATTTTCCTGCAGGGTATTTACGTCCCGACTTCAGTGTATTCCCGTCGGCAATGCGTGAAACAAATTCGTCTTAATTACATGAGACACTGGGGAACGTAAAATTATCTGCAATCAATTTTTTTTACGTAGTTCCTATATTATGAGAAAACCAATGGGAAATATTTAGTATGAAAAATGTTGATATGTACATATATATGTATGTATAATAAGAATAGTAACACTTTGTGACAAAATAAAATTAAAATTAATATACTTTTTGCTACCGATCGCTTCAATTTTAATATTCCGAATTTGAATCAAATCGGACCGTAAATACGCTTATTAGAGATATTTCGGCTCCAGCCCCTATTAAAAAATTCTAACATTTATATTTATATATGTGGCGAATACGTATTTTGAATTTTAACCAAATTTACCTGTAACTACGGTTTTTAGAAATATCTCGACTCCATCGACACAGCTGTAACCAGACGCATTTCGGTTTATTGTGTATAGTGTAACTAAAATTTAACTTTACAGGTGGCAAGCCTCTTTAAAAATATAGTAGTTATGAAACTTGGCCTCGCCGAAGCAAAGCGTTTGACACCCATATTTTAATATTTTTTTTATACTTGTAAATAATTGAAATAAATTTGACTTTTCAAAAAGGTGGCAACCTTCTTCAAAATATATCTATACCCTTTTTCTAGCGAAATTAACGGTTTGACGTCCATGTTTGACTATTTCATGCAAGTTGTGTATAATTTAATTAAATTCAGCTTTTCAAGCAGGTGGTAACCCTAATGTATTTTTTAATTAAATTTAACTATTCAAACAGTTGACAATACTCTACCAAGCATATAAATCAATGCCTAAAACCTTCCCGGTGTAGAAAATAATAATTATGCAAAGTTTCAGTTTTCAAACAGGTGGCAAGCCTATACAAACATATTTTTTTTAATTAAGCTTTCTAAAACATTTGATATGGGCGTCAAATATTGTGAAATTATAGTTAACTTATTGATTTTACTGAATTTACGTTTAAACAGGTGGCAACCTTCCTTAAAAATATTTGGATAATTATTTTTAATTATTTCATTTGGTACCCCTATTGCAATATTTGATTTTACTAAGTCATGTAAATGAATTTAAGCTTTTAAAAAGGTGGCAACTCATTTTAAAACTGCTTATATGTGGCAAGTTTTATCTAAATCTGTCCAGTCCTCATTCAACAATAAGTGATTTAACGCCACGTTTTGAACTTTAATTGAATTGAACTGAAAAATTAAATTCGCGCCTGCAGCGGCACTTTTTGAGAATTTTAGTACTTTCCTTTTTTCCTAAACCTTCGCGTAGCACTTTGGTCTAGTTGTTTTCAAGTTTTAAGCATCCGAACTAACCACGATCCATTTATATATATATGTATATAGATTTCGAAAGACACCGTAAACAAATCTGTTTTCAACGAGCTACTAATTTTAAAAATCTATTAAGGTTTGCTTTATTTTTATGCTACATAATAATGGCTACCCGATGAAATTGATTTTTATTTTATTCATTTTTCTAAAGAGTTTCTAAATGAATCACACAATACTTAACTGATCAATATTTCAAATTTTCAAATGTCTCCCTTAATAAGAGACTTTACCGATATCGAGTCTAGCGGTCTTAAAGCGCAAGCATAGTTAGGGGCTTCACAAGATGCCGTTACGTGTCATAATGTTATTATTATCGTTGTTTGGGGATAAAGCACTGCGACCTTGAGATCTATTATATTTGTGGATTAAAGTCTATCCTTTAATCTAACATCGGTGATCAAATTTAGTAGTGATCCTAAATCTTTGGACTGCATTCTGGCATCTGTTGTAAGGTATTCGCCCAGTTTCCTTTTCTACTCTGCAGAATCCACAGCATTCGTCCGAGTAAATTCCCAGCTTAGTCAGGTCATAGTTCAGCCTGCAGTGTCCTGTAAGAATTCCTTGGATAATTCTTATGTTATTCTTTGATAAACCCATGAAATCTCTAAAGCGTTTTAGTTTGTAGGAACCTAATGGAGTGCTCCAAACTTGGTAGATTTTCCCACTGTAGTTCACTGCGAGCTTCCTCTTCTTCTTTGGTCAAAGGCACCCCATTACCAGTTTAAAAGTTACCTGGCGTGATTTTAAGGCCCGAGGCATTATGGCAATATTCCGGTTCCGGGTAGTTGCGGGTGGGTTTGAAGTACGCACATCCTTCTATAGCATATATTTCTGCCTGAAAGATAGGTATTCGTTTCCCCATGAATTCCGAGTATCTTAACCCCAGACCATATACTCCTACCCTGGCACCTAGCTCAGTTAATGAATCATCCGTGCACCAGGTTTTCATACATAAGTTTATTTCTTATTTCATTTTGTTACTAAGTTCTGTTTTGAATCTTTTTGTAAAGCTAAACTCTGGTTGCATAGTATCCATCAGTTTTACAGTTTCGGGGTATTGTTTAGCAAGATTCCCAATCTTCCCGCGATTTCCATACCGTTCTGCCCGTCGTTGGTACCATCCTCCAGATAGCCCTCTTTGCTTGTATTTGGATGCGAATGTGAAGAGGTGTTAGCTCTAACCGAACCTCCGATGGCTGCTGTTTCACCATAGTTCCTATGCTGTCGCTGGTCAGTCTTAGCTTACTGAGCGCTAAAATGGCTCCCTGTTTAGTGATTCTATCCACCCAAGCGTGGCCCCGTGGGTGATCATTGGCCGTACGATAGGTATGTAGATCCATCTCAGTATTTTTGGAGAGCAGTCCCAGCTCTTTCCTGCCATGGATGTACAAATCATAAATGCTCGTACAGCTTTCTTTCCCACTACCTCTAAGTGTGATTTCCGGAGTAGTTTTCGGTCTACTGTCAGACCAAGAAATTTAACCTCTTTTTGGTAACCAACATTAGTACTACCAATTATCATAGGCTTAAATCGTTCAAGTTTATATTTCCTTGATGGTATGTTATTTGAACTAGGTTTTCTCCGCAATCCAACCATAACAACAAAAATTAGTTTTAAGCGACTAATTCTATGATTTCATGACTTTATCGAAAGTTACGACATCTTGTGAATCGGATAATGGAATACAGCTCAGATCATTGTGGTCATGGTTACTTGCCATCCTTCAATCCCTTCACTAAGTAGTTATTTACAATCCTGTGCAATTTGTGTGTTTTCATTTTGAATTTTTGCATTTTTCTTCTTTATCAAAAGCTTCTTATTTATTCTATTTTTTTTCTTTCTATTTTTCACTGCTTATTTCCTTGTTACACATTTTGAATTAGGACAAAAAAAAACAACAACAAATCTGATGATGTACTACGACCAGCTAAATACATTTTGTACATGCTACGAGCGTCTATGTATGTTGGAAATTTGTGTACTTGGTGAAATTTCATTACATTAACATGTCCGTTACATTCATTAAAGGAACAACTCATGTGTACATTTTCTAATTAAAAATTGGAAAATTCCGAGCACATCGAACATGCATATATTTAGTAGGAGCACAGCTAGAGTTGGAGGTTGGAGAGTAGGAGGCTGTAGGTAAAGCAATAACCGCCGTAGGGCTTTCTAGTGCAGGTAACCCAAACGAGAATAATGAAAATGAAAATATGGAAAAGAAAAAGTCCTGCAAATGAAGAGGTAAGGGTATGTTATTCAACAACGTACATACATAGTGATGGGAAAATCAAATCGAAAAAATTTAACTGCTATGCAAATGGTCCATAGCTGTGGTCGAAGTGAACAACAACAGCAATACAACGAGCAACGGTATAGCTTACGATCCTATTCGGAAGGTAATCCGAGGGTGGATCAATAAGACTGTTGACGTGCTTCCCTAAACTATTACACTAGTTTACAAATATTTCATAATCTCGTTAAAAAAAAAAGAAATTTTTGCTGAACACAAAAATAAGTTTCCATTATTTTTCCAGAGAAGCATTTTCGGGATATAGGGAAACCCCTGGTTTTCAGGTCCTTTTGCCGTTAGCACCCAAATTTTTCCATCACATCTACACCATTTCCAATTGTAAATTAAAATGCGAAGCGTCAATTGAAAACAAAAATAGTCAATTGCACTCCAGAAAGCGAAAATTGAAAATAAGAATAGCCAATTGTAATTGAGATTAGTCATTTTAAATTGCGAAAGCGTCAAATGGATATGAGAATAGCCAATTGTAAATGAGAAAGTGTCAAAATTAATTTCGAAAATGCAATTTAAAAATGAGATATATGTGGTAAAGTTAAAAGCTCGTGGCCACTATTACAGGCGGAAAATGGCCAAAACTTAAAATAGGTTTTTTTATTTCCATTTGGCGCATTCTGATTTGCACTTAACTGTTCTCATTGTCAATTAACACTTTCGACTTTATAATATACTATTTTTATTTTAAATTAACACTTTCTCATTTAAAGCTAATAATTATTGTTTGCAATTGACACTTTCATATGTACACCTGACTATTTTCATTTGCAATTGACGATTTTGCATTTACAATTGGAGATTTTGAAATACAAGCTGAGGAAGGTTTTTCATGACACTGCCCCAATATAGTTAGACTTTTTCTCAATTTGTGCCACTAATAGTAGAAAATGGCAATTCTAAAAAACTGTTTTGAATGCTACATAAAGTCAATTTCAATGTTCAATAAAGCCAATTTTGATTTCCACCACATTTAAAATTATATAGATTTTTTTACGTTTAACCCTGCTGTTAGGTTAAGACCATTTGGTCCAATTTTTTTTTTTTGTTTTCTTTGTAACTTTGGAACGGTGATATATACTGTCTAAATTTTTCAGCTCAGGTGGTCTTTTTATAAAACAATATTATGTGCGAAAATTTAATTATCTGACTTAAAACTGGACTAAGATAAATTGAAAATTACGAATCTTAGGTTAAGGGACCATTTGGTCCATAGTATATTTTCTTTGATTTTCTTTACATTAATTTTCCAAAAATAAGCATTTATTAGTTTGTTCGATATTTTTTGGCACTACATGATGAGCAAAAAAATGTTTTTCGGTTGGTTTTGCAAATAAACGCACTGCAAATGGAGCATTTTACATCAGACTTAGACTTGCAGCAACTACAAATTCCTCGCTTTCGAGCTCCTGAACTAGAAGCATTTTTAGAGCAGGCCACTGGTGCTGGGTTTTACCAGAGTTGAGTAAATAATAAAATAATAATATTTAGCAAGTATTGAACCAAACTAAATATAAAGACTAAGATTAAATTGTTATTTTGTATGAAAACTGCAGTATGGACCAAATGGTCCTCTAACCTAAGTTTTTTTAACCTAACAGCAGGGTTAAAGCTAGTTTTATGCCGAAAAAGCGACGTTAAATATCTAACTAAAACGATTAAATAAAAATTAACACTTTTCGAAAAAATCAAAAAATTTAAGGGAGAAAGGAACTAGTAGACTAGAATTACTTTTAGAAGCAATTCCAAGTCCTACCATTGCCAACTGCTTATTATTATTGTCGATAGATCACTGCGAAATGTTGTGCAAGTTGTTTGTCTGTGGTCGACAGTCATTGAAAGCAGCAGACACATGAATTTTTAGAAAATGGAAAGAATGTATTTGAACTTCCCACCAAGCATTATTTTTTGTGGGGAAAGATATCAATGAAACCAATTATAAACTAAGCAAAAAGCAAATATAAACTGTATATTATAAGAATTCGAATAACTACTAATTCGATATCGATTCTTTTAAAAACTGATCGAGGTCTATAAGATTTGCAATGTTCAATCAAAATATCTCAGGGCATATGTTCTGTTGACATCTCCGCGGAACGAAATGAATCGCTATACGCTTGAACAGAGTTAGGAAATAATTTTTGACGAAACACATTTTCTTCTCAGTGGCTATGTGGCGGATTGTGGAAAGATGATATCATTGGCCCATTTTCTTTCAAAATGCTGCTGCAAACACCATTTCGATCAGCGGTGAGTGCCACAGAGGTAATATAAACCAATTTTTGTGCCCAGAAATTGAGGACATGCACTTGGACGATCTTTGGTTTCAGCAGAACAGCGCGCGATGCCACACAGCTCACGTCACAATCGGTCTTTTGTATGCCAAGTTGGGTATTCGAGTTATCCGCTATCTCTGCGATGTCAGTTGGGGAACCAACCAGAGCTGCGATTTGACAACATCAGACTTTTTATCGTGTGTCTTGAAGGGCCGATATTATAAGAGAAAACCATTAACGGATCAGTCCATTAAGGTGAACATCGAGCATGTCACTCGTGCGATAGAGCTAGAAACCGCCAACAAGGCCTTGGAAGTCTGAGTTAGTAATGAATACTTGAAATCGAGTAATCAGTACTTTTGAAAACTCATTATCGATGTATTAAAAAATCGTGAAGTATCGACTCTTTCAATAACCGAATACTTTCTGAGTAGTACTAAACAAAATATCTCAGGAGCTCTCAAAATCAAGGGTGATCAATTTCAATGGTTAACAGCTCGAAAGTTGCACGTTCTGATCGACCAACTAACGTGAGCATAGTCCACAAAGGACGAACAATAAAATGAACAAATCCTTGATTGGAAAATTATATTTAGCCAGGTACATATATGAAAACAATGATATAAACTTGGTATACTCGTGAATTATATGAACTGTATAAATAACAAAAGGCACCCGTCTCTTTGTACGACTAATGCATTTGACATCGGCCGCGCATGTCCAAAGAATAAGTGCTTGCAAAATGCCAAACATAACACTTGATGAATGACGTCCAAAAGAAAACTCTAGTGCCAATCGATAATGGCAAAAGAGAAGTAAGGAGATGATATTACAATTGGGGTTCGAAGACCATTAATGATGGGGGTTAGATTTTCAATTTCTAAGTCTACGTAAGCTACATACTTAGCGAAAATATAAGTATTTAGCTTCATCACACAAACAAACGCCTATTTTGTGGGCCTCAAGTAATCGCTTCATTTGGAGAAATGTTGGAAGAAGTGTTTAGAAGTTAAAGGACTATTTATTCAACAGACCACAAATTTATTGACCCACCCTAGTATTCATGCAAAACTTTCTCCAATACTAAGAAAGAGTTTGTCGTTCGCTTGTTGGCTAAAAGCACCTGAATAGCCGACAACTAGCCCGTACATACGTGGATGTTTGTACGCCAAGCGGATAGCCACTAAGCGAGTTATAAGTTGAGTTGCTGGAGATGGATAGAGTGGTTGGTTGATATAATACCGTTGGTCGAGCACTGCGTTGGTTGCGTGGATAACTAGATTGACGTATAGGAAGCTGTATGGAGAAAGCTGATATGATGACGTTTGATTATTTGTAGAGGAATATAAATTTTCATTGAAAGAGTTGGTGGAGGGGAGGATAAAATATTTATAGTGGATTTAATGCAATTTTTTTTACAAATGGAATTGTTTTTGTACTCGTACCGCTATGTAAGATATACTAAAGATTTAGAGAATTAAATATGCAAATTTGTGTTTTCTAATAACATTCATAAATACATACATAGGTGGTAGTTTTAAAAAGTATGAATTTTCTTATTGAAAATTAAATGTGATCTTCTAACCTAAAATTCATTCAAAATGTAGTGATATGCCATCATTGGCTGTACAATTGTTTACGTTCAAAATGAATTAAGTTCATTGATAGTTTTTATAGGAAAAGCTGAGAAATATTTTCTTTATGTGATCTCAGGCAAATAGACAACGTTCAAATTCTGCTGTAAAAAATACGAAATTTCGCAGGTATTAATAAATAATCATTAGAAGACAATATATTTAATTGTAAATTTAAATAGAATAAATAAATGAGTCATTAAAATTAAATGCATTTAAAAAATCAGTAACTTAAAATTTGTTCAAATAAATGTTTTATATTTATTTTGTAACTAAAAAAAGAAACAATCATACTATTCATATTCCATACTAAAATATGAAAAAAAAATTTAAACCCATTCGTTATGTTTATTTAAATGCGGATTAGAACAATTTTAAAGTTTAGGGTAAAAAATAACTTTAGAAAATTAAATTAACTGTGCGTGGTTTTATTTGCATAACTGTTCAGTGTTTATAAAGCGGGTGTTTTTGTGATTAAATCATCAGAATTGGTCAAAAGTTGGTATAATCTGGCAACACTATTATCAGATTTGTTCAATTACTTTTGCCATTTCATAATATATAGATTAAGGCCGGAACGACGTTTGCAAATTATGTAATTTTTTTTCGAAAATCGTATTTCAGTTCGAAAATCGTTACCGAACGTTAAACCCGTTCCTTCATTGTTGGCTCGTTGAGCATTTCCATTAAAAAAATTATCGCATTTCGGGTGAACATAATATCATTCTGCAAATCTAGACAGAAAAGACACTCAACAATTAATGAAATTTTTGTAATCTTTAGAATCGAAACTTCACAACACATTTACACTAATTAGTATAACAAAAAAGTACGTTGATAAACTAAGATAGTATTAAAGATTTAAGACTTTGAGTTTCGAGAGAGGAACATTTCGGGAAGAGGTGCCAATCGGCCCTTTTTTCGAAAAGTTATGTAAAAATCGATATCTCGAAAAATGCTGGCTTAAAAGTTATGCATTTTTCGGACTAGGCTTAAAAGTTGCGGTATGAGACTCTTAGTAAAATATTGAAATAAATCGATGCGTCTTTCGAGATTCAAACTTTTGTCAAAATTTTGTATAAAAAAATCAAAAATTTTATGAATATACCGGATTGAAAATTTGTTCGAATTTACATCCAAAAGTGTTTTGAAAAATGAACATTTCAAAACGAGGCTCCAATAAGCCCATTTTTTGCAAAGTTAAGGGCATATAAAAAAATAACGTCTTTTTTGTGCAAAAATCGATATCTCGAATACGGCTGGTATAAAAAGCTATGAATTTTTCTTATATCATTTCCCATAATGAATTCGTGAAGAGCGTACGACTTTGATCCGAAAAATTTGGATTCAAATATGTACATATGATGTCTGATGATCTGATTTTTTACACATTCGGAATCCTCGTCTTGGCGGGTATGCACATAAAATTGTGTGTATGTATATAATAGCCAAAAGCACTGAGATTGCCAAGGATGCAGCCGCTTTGGGATGTCCTACGACCGACCGCATTACTTGGGCCAATATTATGCTGAAAAAAATAAGGAAAAACAACCATAAAAACGCCACTTCAAGCGAAGGCTAAACTCGAACAGGAAATCATAAAAATAATGCACCTAATGTCAGTGTATGTGTAACTAACTACCCATCATACACTTCTGGCCCAGCTAAAATGCACACGCATTCGAAATCCTCAGTGGGGGAGGTACATACGCACATCACCGCGTTTTAAAAACAGTAGTTTGAAAACTGAACAGAACGCATTGGTTAAAAAGAGAGAATAGAATAGAGAAAAGGGAAAATGCTGTCAAAATGTACGAAAAAGTAAATGGTAAAATGACCGGCTTCGAAGGCAGAAAAACAAAATCCAAACGAAAATCTACAGTGAAAAGTAAACTGTCAAAAAGAGAATGAAATTTCTTTTTTACAAAAATGGTCGAATGGCAGTGAAAAATACTTTTTGATATGACTACGCACTCTATGCACTGCAGCCGCAACTGTACACCATGAGCCTTGTCCTGCGTCCGTGTGGGGCGAGGGAGTGTAGTCTGTTTGACAGCAGCAGCAACAGCAACGACTCTGTCCCATAGGCGCTTAATTCAACTGACCGAGGGACTAGCCGGCCAATGGATGAACTCAAGCCGAATCGCACACACACAAACAACTTCATTTACTGCAGCAGAACAATACTCCCACACTACCACATTAACCAACACCCACACATGCCCACATATGATACATACCCTGCCGGAAAAAAATGGGCAGTCTAAAAAATGCACCGATTTAAAAAGTACACCTCTTCCAACAGTAGTTTAGAAAACCTCTATTTCCAAAAAGGCCCAAAAACTCAAATGTATTTCAGAAAAGGCCAAACGAATTTCAGAAATCGGCTGGTAATTGCCCATGCTGGTCTATTTTTCTAATAAAAAGTTTACTTAATCAAAAATTTTCAAAAAATATTTTTCTGAAATACATTTTCCCTTTTATGAAATTCATTTGTCGTTTTTGCCCTTTTCTGAAATGCATTTGAGTTTTTCTCAAATCCATTTGTGTTTTTCTGAAATACATTTGGCCTTTTCTGAAATTCATTTGTGTTTTTCTTAAATACATTTGCCCTTTTCTCAAATTTGGTATTTTCTAAAATACAATTGTATTTTTCTAAAATTCATTTGTGTTTTTCTGAAATACATTTGAGTTTTTCTGAAACACTGTTGGTAAAGGTTGGATGTCAACTGCTTTGAAACAAATGCATGTTAAATTAATTATGTTAATCTAAATGCACCGATTTAAAAAGTACACCTCTTCCAACAGTAGTTTAGAAAAACTCTATTTCCAAAAAGGCCCAAAAACTCAAATGTATTTCAGAAAAGGCCAAACGAATTTCAGAAATCGGCTGGTATATTGCCCATGTTGGTCTATTTTTTTCTAATAAAAAGTTTACTTAATCAAAAATTTTCTAAAAATATTTTTCTGAAGTACATTTTCCCTTTTATGAAATTCATTTGTCGTTTTTGCCCTTTTCTGAAATATATTTGAGTTTTTCTGAAATTCACATGTGTTTTTCTCAAATACATTTGTGTTTTTCTGAAATACATTTGCCCTTTTCTCAAATACATTTGTGTTTTTCTGAAATTCATTTGTCGTTTTTCTCAAATTTGGTATTTTCTAAAATACAATTGTATTTTTCTAACATTCATTTGTGTTTTTCTGAAATACATTTGAGTTTTTCTGAAACACTGTTGGTAAAGGTTGGATGTCAACTGCTTTGAAACAAATGCATGTTAAATTAATTATGTTGATCTAATTTATTTTCAATAAATTGTTTCACTTTTCCCTCATTATAAATTTCGGACCGAAATGTTTCGCTTATCGGTAACACTAATTTCAAGCGAAAACAGTAGCCACTTCCACTTAAACTCGAAAGGCAAACAAACAGATTCAAAATTGAATTAATAGTATTATTTATAAATTTACTATAAAAAACAACGGAATTTGCATTTATTCTAAGAGTTAAGAACCAGAGCGATATCCTTTTAAGTAGAGTGCAGGAAACCCCGAACATTGCCAGGAGTCTTGTGAGGGAGAATTGAGAGAATGTGGCTGAGTTGTTGAAGCAGCTGATATTGAAGCTGAATTGCGCGAAATCAACTTCAAAGTTTTTAACCAAGCTAAGAGCACCAGATAGTGACGTAATAATAGGTAGAGAAAGAGAGAGGAAAAAAATAAATAAAAAAGAGGAGGAAGACGAGCAAAAAAAAAGCGTGCGAACGGCTGAGCGATTGAAAAGCTTTCGTAGCATTGTTTGTGTAAAATGCATTTATTTCGTTAGCGAATAGGCGACTGCTGTCTAATCGTCAAAGAGGGGACCAGTGGTCCGCTAAAGGCGCAATCTTGTATTCTAACATTCTTGATCTTTACCAATACCATTTTGATAGCCACCCTCTTCAAAAAGAAGGCAAAGAAGCGCTAAGCTTAACAGTTGGAGCAATATCAAATTTCTATCTTAATTTTTATTTTTTAAAATTGTTTGATCTTTAGTCTCTTTCCTCACACAAAAGTCGCATTACAATTGAGTTCATTTGATTTAAATAACATGAACTTAAATGTTTATGTCATTGTTTTTTGCTTTTCTCAATATTTAACTTTGTAAACGAAACACAGAGTAGTCATTTTCATGTTCGAATTTCACAGCCGTTTCGAAGTGGAATTCATTTCGGGCGATACTCATAATAAGGGTATTCACTTCGGGTGTATGAAAAAATGACTAGCGAACTTTTTTTCGGGCGGATCTCAGAATAAGGCTGAATAAAAACGCACAGTTTTATAAAAATGTAAATAGTTTTATTAAATTATTATTCTACAGATACATAAGAACTAGCTATATATATTTTTTTGGTTTAAAACATGCAGAGTTATACCTGGTCGAAGTGAAAGTGTTTTTTTGAATTTTGATTTCAAAAATATTTCCTTCTTAAATCTTTATCTTTTTTTTAGTTTTTATTTGAAAAACAACAACTAATTTTGATGTTCTTTCTGTCAAACAGATTTAAAGGTAGTTGAAATCAAAAGCAGAGTCAAACAATCGACTTGCTTCTAGGACTTCACCATAAAGTTAGTTGCTTACAATAAAAAAGAAGGAACGTCAACCACTTCTGGTTGATAAAAAAGTACTTTTTAAATTGCTTGTAAAGTAAGTAATTCTATTTCCGACAGGGTCCATACAGACATAAATTTACAATACGCATCCAGCATACTCATATCCTTGGCGGCCAGAGTAACTTTAGGCGGGTATACTACTCGTACACTAAAAAAAAACGTAATAAAAGAGTTACCAAAAAAAATTGACTATCAAAGAAAATCTTAGCTTCGTTGCACTAAAACTATCAACACAACTTTGCCAAGCAATAAAACAACAACATCAGTGAGCACAACAAAAACATAAACTAACCCCACCTGAAATCAGAACCACTACATTGCAATTTTTACAATAAAAGCTGACGAGTTTGCAAAAGGAAAAGGCACTGAAAATAATAGCATAAAAATTCTATAGGAAACGAAATTTAAGATACCAACACAGCATCATTCACGCCTTGCTTGACGCATTTTATTTCGGTCTGGCCCAGTGTTGATATTTTAAGTACAAATTGCACTTTACTCAGTTCAATAAGTTATAAATTAAAAGTAAAAACTACAAATACGAATGCAACATTAAAGTTCTGTTCTATCAATGGCCAACAATTTCAATGATGATGTCAGTGATCTAAGTTAATTTAGTTTAGGTTATGACAAATTTACTATTTGAATAAATTACACTATTTTTCAGATTAAATTCAAAAATTTTTACGCTAAAATCTATTTTTAAGTAGTAGGTTTTGTGTAAGAAAATAGTAATATTCATTGTAAGCCGAATTAAACGGATTTGCGTAAATTCTCTTTATAACGAATGCTCGACAATTTTTGTGTGAAGGAAAATCAGAACCGACTCAATTTTTGACTTTAACTTTGATTGACTTTTTGCAGTGGGGGGCCCACTTGGGTGCCCACGATATCAGTCAAGGGTTCATTGTATGCAAAAAATTATGAAACCTTCAGAAGTTTTTTTTGTACTACCAGTAAACATTTTCCTTAAAAAAAGGATATCCTTAGCTAGCTTGCTTTGCTGCGCCAAAAAAGATACAATATTATTTGTTAATATTATTGAACAGTTTTTTAATAAGTCTGTTTTCGGATTTACAACTTTTTTTTGTTTTTTTCACCTTGTGTAAAAATTAATACGTTTTTCGAAATGAAAAACATGTGATTTACTTCTAGTAATTTGAATAGCAAAAGGGACGGGAAACTCCAATCGTTTAAAATCAAATTGCGGTCATTTAAGATGATAGGGGTTATTGGAATTATACCATTTGCTCTTCTTGATTTACCATTGAGATGGTCGATTTGATGATATTGGGCAGCTCACATTTTATAGCGCTCTGGTTCAGGGGTTTATCGATAATTTTATTGCCAATATCTGGCTTATTCCCTAAGTATCATTCTGCATTATTTTCCTTGTTAAATTTTTGTATAAATGTGGGGGGACAGAGAAATTATACTTCAAGTATACATACTTTTTCGATAAAGTATTATCGCTTTTACCCAATTTTGAAAACATTAACCCATCGGGCAAAAAACTCATGCCACAGAAATTATGCTAATAGGGTAGGGTCGTACCGAATGTGAGTAAGTATTTAATGTGGAAGTTATTTGCAGTACATTTCCCGCTAAGTCGTTTTAGTTAACTTTGTATGCAACTCTAGTTCGTTCTATAATGAAAAGCGTATAAATCAAAACTTCTAACTTTGTATAAAATTAAAAAATTATTTTAAAAGTTGTCATAAAATTTTCAAAGTTTTTTAATCTAAATTTTTTAGATACATTTTTAAGGATTGTAATGCGCAAGTCTAAAGTAACTAAAAATTCCGGTTGTTTTTTTTGTATTTTTTTTTCTACTTTCATTTTCTTTCTTTTTTCATTTTCAATAAAACGCGTGAATTTTATAAAAATTCAGGTTGTTTTCCAATATTTTTTTTTGTTTTGCGCTGACAATCTTGCATTTCTGCTGTCATATAAACTGAATGCGTTAAACTTAAAAAAAGTTTCCAAAATTAATTAAACGAGGTACAAAACTACATACTCAAAAATTGGTTAGATAGTTTGAAAATTAGATAAAAATTTTTTGTATTATTATTTTTTTAAATTTGATTTACAAGCTTTTGTTATAGTTTTCAAAAAAACAATTAACAAAATTGTTCATAAAAACTTTACGGATATCATTTGTTTAATTGTTTAAGTAACGTCGAAACTGAAAATATGAGCTGAATTCGATTAATGAAATTTTTAAAAGAAAAGTACTTGATGTCTAGATCCGAAACCGAGCATTCAATTGATGCTCATATCAAAATTAACCACTGGTGTGTTACATAAGTTTATATTAAGTTGAAGAATTCTTTCGTATCTTGGTATTTATATGCCGGTATTCTGTAATTCAGTCTCATCTCAGGTCACTAAATTTGAGACTATCATTTAGAGAAATTTTTTGTGACTTGAGACGATTTCGGTATTCAGTAAGCAAAAGTTTCACAAAATCTCACCAAAGAAAGTGGTGAAAAGTAGTAGAGGCAATCAGCTGATGGTATGTTTAGTTAGAGATGCACAATTAACCTGTTCATCGATAGCACACGATATATTTTTTCAATTATTTGCCAACAGCATTATTGTTCTTTAAAAATTAAAACAATATGGTTATCGTAAAATTAACATTGAAATTAAACGTTCCAAATTTGTATTAATGCATTTTATGTACACCGATTATTTATAATACGCGTAAAAATTATGACTATCAGCAATCGATAAATGCGATCAAAATGACGAAACAAGTTATTGTAGTAAATGTAAACAAATAGTTTCATTTTTCTAACATGCGTATTAAAAATGAAGTGCTACATTTTTTAACAGAATTAAGCAAAATATAGCGAACTACCAAGGCACAGATCGAATACTACTTTATTTTCGCGTTTGTTCAATACTTTCTTCAATTTCTTTGCTTAGTGACCTCCTCGGGGCCAGTTGTAAAATTAGTGACCTTACTTTGAGACTAGAGACTTGAGACGGCTTACTGAATACCGAATAGTCTCACAATCGATCTCGCCACCGAAAAGTTTCAATTAGTGAGTAGAGACTATTTACAGAATACGGACAATAGTGTCTTATCGACGGGTTTGCTACTAGACTGATCTGAGATTCCACCTAGTTTGAAAGTCTTCAGCTTATCCACTGTCACTGTACAGCACACTGAAAATTGGACTGAAATTTATATTGTTATTATAATTTTTTTTTTACTTTTGAAAATTTTAAGACAAATATCATAGTTATTAATCTATCAATATCTCTACAATGTGGCGCTCACGGTGGCGGAGAAATTTGTGAAAAATAACATCATTAGACTTCACAACAAATCGTCCCATCAGAGAACCCAAGATTTGTTGCCAAAAAAAAGAGCAGTCGTTGAAACAAAAATATAACTGATAACAAAAAAAAACAGCAACAAAATTTCTCTGCATGCAAAAACAACAGCAACGCCATTTTAAGCCCCAACGTTACTGAAAACAAGAATTGCTGCCAAAAATAACTGCTAAACAAAAAGCGAAAAAAACAACAACAATAAAGCAGAGAGTGGGAGGAGGGTAAAAGTAAAAACACGAAATGCACATTGCAATGCGAAAAGAAGAGGAATAGCAATAACAGGAATTGGGAGGAGGGGCGGGGGCTAATGCAAACTCAAAAAACACAAGCGTCGTGCGCCCAAGGAGGGCGTAAAAATAGGCAGCTGAAAAGACAAACCAACCATATGGCCTGCAAAAAACCGAAAGCGGGGGTGGAGGAGAAGGCGGACGTTGGGAAAATGGCAGTTATCGGCTTCGTTGCATACGCAAACGTGACAACACAAGTAAACGCACACATACACATAAACACATGCATGTTGAAAGTCTACAAATCAATATGTATTTTCGATGGGCATAACGAGAAAGTAGCGTTCGCTCGTCTATCTAACAATAGAAAAACTGAACAGAAACTAAACACAAAATATAAAACCGTAAAAGCATCGATATCCAAAAACAAATTACAAACCAAGAAAAACTACTGCGACACTTCGACCATGCAACGCAAACACAACACTACATTCAAAAACAGCAATCGATTGTGCTACGCATAAAGCAAACTCTTTGGTCTCCCCCCCCATTCGCCTCATATGCCACCTGAAAGCAGTTGCACCACTAGCTTACACCATGCAACCATGCAGACACCCTCTCACAAGTCACAGAGCAACAACAAAAACAACAAACCGAACAAAAATGCAATCAAAAAACAAGCCACTCGTGCCACTCAGTACAGTACAGTAGCTGAGCGGCAGGCTTCGCACCGACCTACCAAGCAAGCAAGCCAACAACCAGCAGGCAACCAACCAACCAACCAGCAAAATCGTCAATCTGTCCGCCGTTCACTCGTTCGGCAAGTCCGTTTGGTCTGTGCGTCCTGTAGTCAGGCAAATTTGCAGGACCAAACGAAATGTCGAGATGCCACCCTTGTCAAGCCTTGTACTAAGTAAGTTTGCTGTAGTATGCGGTGTGTGGCAGTGTGGAAAGTGTAGTAAGTGTGCAACACATGCAACACGACGCGCAAAACGCATCCCTCATGCAAAGCAACAAAACTAATAAAAGCCAACAACATGTAAGCCCTGAAGCTTTACAGTCACCATACCACCAGCCATGCCACCACCATACCTCATGCCTCATGCTAGATGCTACATGCTACATGCCACATGCCACACGATTCGCATGCTATAGACCTCGTTTACACCGTAACGCACCTCCCGCTGCGTCTGCTTTGCTGTGTCATTGCAACGTAAAAAACAAAACAAACAACAATTGCAACAACAACAACACGCATACTCAGCAACATTCGCATCGCATGTTTGCTACCCAAAAGCAACGCAATACCATTGCCGTCGGAGAGGGACGTACGTACGTATGTAGGTGTGCAGGCGCGCAGCAGTAGGGCGCTTGAGGTAGCAAACAAGGGGAAAAATGGCAAGTTTGAGTTTTGTGTTGCACCAGTCGGCCAATCGCAGGCAAGTGCAGCGTTGTGTGTGGGTGTGGCCTAAATGCAACCCCCCTCAACCGACCCAGCCAGCCATCCAGCCAGCCAGCCAGCCATGCACCCAGTCAGCCAGCTGGCGAGCTGTCCATGGCGTCTGACGTTGGGATTACTTCGCACAGTTATTTGTAATTGTTGTTTTATTTATATTTTGCAGCTGCACTTGTATTTTACGTGTTACTTGTGTAATGGCACGGGGCATCGGGCGGGGTGTGTGTGTTGGTGGAAGCGGGTGTGTAGCATGAATACAGGCAATAGTGGAAATAACAAAACAAAAAAAGGAATAACAAAACACTAAATACGAAAAACAGAAATCTTAAATACCATAACTCTGTGCACCCAACGCATTTGGTGGCAAATTAA
Organism: Anomoia purmunda; assembly: GCA_951828415.1. Classification (NCBI taxonomy): domain Eukaryota; kingdom Metazoa; phylum Arthropoda; class Insecta; order Diptera; family Tephritidae; genus Anomoia; species Anomoia purmunda. The sequence continues at coordinate 44,749,327 of OX639995.1, forward strand.
AGTTAATACTTTCCTAATCCTGGAATTGAGGTTCTGTATGGAATATCCACATGGTAAAAAATAAATAGTTTTTCCCAAATCTGAACCTCTCTGCCGAGCTTCCCAAGTTCCTGCAAAAATCGGTTTTTGGGGGTTCGCTTAAGAAAGAACTCTGCGTCGTGGCCGCATCCGACACTTGCTTTCTTAATAAAATTAGCTTTCCTACATATTTTTATCAAGTAATAAGTACTGGACTCTGAATCCATTTATCATGTTCCATTGAGTTCAAAACATTCGGTACAATCCCTGCAACCATCGTAGTCCTAATTTCCGCGAAATCTGCGAAAAAACTAACATCGCATCCTTCGTTGTAGTAGCGTATACTTGGAATGCATTCGTTCATAGATTTTCAGGCTCAGCGATGCCATTTTCGTGTAATCTCCATAAATCGGGCAACTGTTGACTCAGAGACTCACTCATAGCTTTAAGGTATTATTCCAAATCGGGCCAATTTAGATAAGGAACGAGATTAATCCTGAAATGAAAGCCGCATATAATATACTAAAGGCTCTAAGATCGGGCATTGCATTAGTGACATGTTTTTTGCTAGGCCACCAAAAAGTCTGCTATCTATTGTACCATTCCCAAACCTGTTGGTTCTACGTGCCTGTCAGGCAAGCTTGGCACCCCTGGAGTAACTTCTTGCAGCGGTGTGGCTCCACATCCTTCTACTCAGGGTTGGCGTAGAACCCAACACTGGGTCAAAAAGTTTTGTTCGGTAAGGCGCAATTTGGCCGCGGGTGGCATCATCTTAATGTCTATTCAGGACTAAAGAGTCATGAGGAGTGGACCACAATGTACTATGTGGGCTCGTTCTGCTCGCTCTTGGTGCTGCACACCTTCTCTTTCGTTTGTCAGACCAGAATGTCCAGGAATGTAACATCAGTCAGGTGCAACTCGTGCTAGGGACGGATGACGGGCCCTACCAATTACTACCACCAGGTAGCAACCAACACAGCCGTAGGCACAGCTGAGACACCGTGGACAATCTCACGCTTCCGTCACACCCTCTTCCGCGACGATCAATCCAGACAGATGAAATTGTTCCAACTTTTGTAACTGCAACGGAGACCAAGCGCTCATCACACACAGCACCGTGCAGTATTATCTTATCGAAGAAGACATCGACCGCAGGGATATTATACTTGAATACTCAGGCGATGTCGAGCTCCAAATATTTAATGTTTATTTAGTGTTTATATACTTCTATCTACCAGGCTACTGAGACAGGCCACTCTAGTTTTTAGGCTGTGATAATTGGCATAAGACAATGTCAAAGACAGTATGCGGACTATGAAGAGACCACTAAGCCAAGCTGGTGTTGTTCCAAGACCTGTCATTGCATTCATGGCTGTGGAGCGAGGGTTTATGTTATGCTTTCTAGCTGCACATTTTCTGAGACAGCATGCGAACTGCCCTTCAAATATTATGCATGATCTATTACATTTCGAATAAAGTGACAGACATTCTTGCCAGGAAAGGGATAATAGTCCTGCGATTTATAGGTGAATGCCCCCAACTCGGAAGGACAACAGAGAAAGGGGTGAACTACAGTATTTATATTCTTCAAATTTTAACACATCCCGACCGATTTTGTAATAGGAATAAAAATGTGGTGTGCAAAGTTTCAGAAAAAAAACATCATTAGAATCCTCTAACCTAAACTGGAGATCTAGTGGTAGAAAGTAAACTGCAAAGCACACGCTAGAGCTGGGCACTGCACTGATGGATTCACGAAAAAGAAACCTGGGCGGCAGTACGAATCCCCGAGGTTTAGGTTTTATACAAAAAGTTATCTAGGCTGCTGGATTAAATGATGCTCTATAAGCCATCCAAAGGGGGCTCAACAGAACCCAAGGTCGCAGTGCGCAATCATAATTAATTGTAGCATTTTCCAAAGTACATTCATAGGAATATAAATTTCATGTGCAGAACAAGAGAGTATATCCAATGGAAAACGAAAAGGAGGCAAAAAATCGTGCACTTATTCCGCTGATCATGTATGCCTTATGTTGTTAAATAATTGTATCATTTAATTTCGCCTATTAAATGGCAGATGGCGCTGGTCAAATAATACGCGAATAGATGTCTTCAACGAGCAATGAATTTCAAAATTCTACTATTAAGGTTTAGCTGAGCTATTTGACTTCGACCAATATACAATATGTTGGAACAAATTCGACGTACCAAAATTGCCAAAAAGCTAGTGATGGGTACTATAGAATAAAAAACTATAAAATTATTTGGTAATTCTAAAATTCTCTTTAATTCAATAGTTGTCAAGTAATCGCCCGATGAGAGAGGTTTCATGAGATAACCCCAAAAGTCTTATTTTAGCTAAAAGATGTTAAAGTTATTGTAAAGTCACACCAATTATTGAGTTGGGTATAAAAATTATTAGGAAGAACCATATACCAAACGCTGCAAAACTAAAAACAAACACCCACACAACACCTAAAAAAATGGGCCGCTCTAAAAGAGTAAGCACTTCAGGCAGGAATTAAGATAGGTTGCTCGAAACTAGTTCGCCTGCTTGTCCAACCCATACAGGTAGGAAACTGCGGGGAAGGAAAACCAAGTCAACGAGGCGAGTAGCCGAGGAGTAAAAATGTTAAAGGGAAATGCAATCGACGCATTAAAAGCTGGCGGCCTTTTGCAGCCCACTTTTAGGCGAATGAACCAGCTACATAGGTGCCGATACTCAACCCGCAGTTTGCTATACCGTTTCGTACGCGCTGTGTATGTATATGTAAAAGGAAGCACTTTCGAAATCGATGTGCAAAATAAAAACAAACGAAACGGCCAACGTAAAAACTACTTACACAAAAAAAGCGAAGCGAAACAAGAAAAAGCGGCAGATAAAAATGTTTGCAAAATGGCAGTTAAAAAGGTAGTAAAATTGTTAGAAAAACAAAAACAAAAACAAAGAAACAAAGATATGGGAAATGCGAATTGGCGCTGGAAGCTGCTGTCGATGCCAAAAATTGTATGCCTCCCCGTGGGGTGTCGGCAGCGATAAATAACTAACACTACTATAAGCACACACACACACACACACCAACATTCACACATAGCTTATCGACGAACCCAGAGGCCTTGCTGCACAAAAAAGAATGCAAGGACAACACTGAATTGGCAAGTAGTATACAACCAAAAAAAAAACAAAAAAAAGAAGAAAAGAAGAAAAGAAAACACGAAGGACAGCGCATTTGCGAGTTCGCTCACGTTCGTTCAAGTGACTCGTGTGTAGATAGATAAGTTTGTGTGTGTTTGTGTGCGTGTGTGCTCCTGTGTGGTCCTACTTGTCTCTTTGTGCGTAGTTTGCATTGCGCGTTTACGTTGGTGCACGTGCTTGCTGCTACACAACTATTTTTTTATTTTTTTATTTTGCTGAGGCAACTTTCTTTTTTTTGTTGCGCTCTTCGGCGCTTCGTTTGGCGTTACAGCTTTTCTAACCCATCCTCCCCTGACCTTTTGTTTTCTTTCTTTTTTTCACTATTTTTCTCTATATCTTGTTTCGTTCTTTTTGAAGAGATTTTGTGGGAGAAATGCGTTTTGCAGCCTTTTAGTTCTCTTCACTAAATTTGTTTCGTTTGGCCGTCCGTTTGTTGGCTGTATCTGGCAAAAAAAAGCACAAAAAATAGCAAACAAAAAATGCGTTTATATTTTAAGAAGTAAAAGTGTGTTATTAAAGATTTATTCCATATTCAATATTGTTACTATGTATTAAATATTTTAATTTTAAGTTTTGACTAACCAGAAATATGGAATTTTGCTTATTGTCGTTTATATGTAAATACGTTTTCGTTAATACTGGGATATTTTCTGGCCGAAAAATAAAAAATCAAATCTATTTTGTAGGACTCCATTCAGCTTATTTTTACTGGGTTGAAGTAGTCATACTGAGACCAATAGAAAGCATAATTTACACGCCGTAACTCCCATTGTGAACTTGCATTCACTATTGCCATACGAGTAATATTATCATCGGGTTTATTTCTTGACTGAGAAAAAATAAAATAACAATGATAGGCGGGGCTCAAACAACTGAAACTGAGATATTTCGAAAACAGTTCTACTTTCGGCTATTATATTGAATTTAACATAAGAGAAATCTCTTAAATCTGGTTATGAGAATTTTTGAGTATTTGCAACCCTCTTGAAATTTCTAGACTTTTATTATTGTTATACCGAAGGCTGGTGAAAGCTCCCAGTGGAATCTATGCACACCATCGCGAAGTTCATAGAGGAATCTCTTGCGTGTAAGGTCTCCCGCTGACTGCCTACCTTGACAACTCGGGGGACAGAATGGCAGCAGTGTGGGTGTCGAAGTCAGCCTCAAAGTTTTCATCTACCATCTGCTCAACTGCACCGCCTTAATTCAGAGAAGAGTGATCAGGGGCATCCCCCAAAGTGGTCTTCTCTAACCGTTTGTAGTCAACGACCTATTGTTAAGTCTGGAGAGGGAGGCCTGTCTGCTTTTTGCGTACGTGGACGACCTGGCGCTCATTCTCAGAGGGAGGTTTTTAGTTGCCATATGTGAGCTCATGCAAGGATGTCTAGGCAGTTTAACAGTTGGTTTCGGACCTTTAAGTCTGGGAAAGCCCGAGCTCGTTCTTTTCGGCAGGCAGTACAAAATTGCTAGCGTTCCCCTGCATTCGCTGGGTGACGCTCAGCTTTTGCGTGCCGATAGGGTTAAGGAATTATATCCACTTAACAGGGTCGAGAAAATCAAACACTTTTGTTTTGCGTTTTCTTACTATGCATTCCGTCAAGAATGTTTCTGCAAAATTTCTAAAAAATTTGACTCTTAAAACCACATTTATAGCACTGAATTGCCGAAGGTGTCCTACGACCTGAGTGACTGTTCAGTTTAACTTGAAACTTTATTGAAACGGAATTATCTCAAACGTAACTCGAATTATGGTAATTCGAGGATTTTACAAGGTTTCGACTTCATTTCCATTGCCCACCATGGGCACTTTAGTATCGTCCTTCTCTCTTCGGAGGATCGAGAGGAGTGCGATCTGTGACACCGAGTGCTGCTGAACGTGTTCACGGATGGACTTAAACTTGGTGGCAGTGTTGGAGGTGGAGCACACTGACGAGAACTCTGTCTAAGGAAAAATTCAGGCTACCAGATCACAGCACCATCTTCCTTGCCGCTATAAACGAAGCGGCGGAATGGCTGCTTACCAGTGCGACCTCGGTAAGGGAAGTGAATATTTACTTCAATAGCCAAGCGGCAATCAAAGCTATGAACTCAGTAATAATGCGATCGAAAGCAGTAAAAGATTGCCGGTCATCCCTTTCGAGAGCCTCGGAGTATTTTTCCATCAATTACCGAGGTCCTTTTGGCTAGAAGTAGGCCAGAGGAGGGTCAGGGAGCTTCTAGGGTTATTATGACAGCGCAGTGTCCATTGTGAATTTGCTTTCCTTTCTTAAAAATAGCATATACTCCCAGCAGTAAAAAAAATTATAAAAATAAAAATTCCGAAATTTTTTTAAAGAGTTTTTTTTAGCGTCCAACAATTTTTTTTGTTTTTGTTGAATGGATGGAAGTTCGTGCGATTTAAAGCCTCTATTGTTTTCTCAGGGAACAACATTCTTGAAAAATACTCCTTTTAACTACTATAATGAAAAATATATATATGAAAAAAATATATAATATATATATATAATATAAAAAAATATATAGATAATAAACAGAGGTCGCTCAAATATGAGAAATATGTATAACTTCTATAAGGAAAAAAATAATTTGCGTAGGACTTGTATAGAATGCCTGAAAATCAATAGTTTTCAATCAGTAAACTCTCCTTCTCTTCAGGAGACCTCAAAAACAATAACCAGTTATTTTTTTAACAATTATTAGATATTAGCTATTTTTATGAGTCCCTTAACCAGGTATTGACGTTATCAGAACACGGAATAATTGAATGATGCCAAAATTCTATCAGTAAAATAAATCACGTGGTATTCCCAGGCTCTTATTTTCATGCAACACTCTACTACAACATACAACACAACGCGACCTTGAATTGCCTACATATATATTAAAATATTCAAGCGGCAGGTTTAGTTTCATAACTCCGAACATTGTAAAATTTTGTATACCTCTCACACCCTCCGCCGCGGCGCCAATCTTAATCTTAAACGGTTAAGTAGACATTGATCAATTGAAATTGAAGGCAGTACCATTCTACTACATATATAAAAATATATTTACCATACTATGGAAATGAATCGAACAAAGCGAAAATCCTAAACGTTTGTGAAAATAATTATTCTTCATTATTTATTTTAATGTATCATAATCATTTTATTTCATGTTTATTGTTCAATTAAGTAATAAACGGACTCCATGAGAAAGACGTAAAATGCGTCGAAATGCGTAGGAGAGAAAAGGAAAATTTGCATATCGATTTTTACTTAAACTGCAGAAATGGAGCTAACCCATTATACAATATTTTCTTATTTCCTCACTCTACTGCCTTTTACCCAGTCAACATATCATTATTGCTATCAGTTTTGTCCCATTCTGGCGGTAGAGCGAGCTGTTGGAGTTTCAATTTTTGGTTAGGTGCTCGTACAAGAGCAGCAGTTTCAGAGAGAAAAACTCTCAATTTTTTTTTATTAGATTAGTAGAATGTATTATAGGCATCGTTCATATTGCAATAGAAGGAAGGCATGTTTTTAGACGAGTGTCAAACATCGACTCAGCTAATTAACTTGTCGCTTCTCTATGCATCAAAGAGCTTGGAAGAGAGACGTATTATTCACAGAAAGAAAAGATAGACCGAACCGACCGTATGAGCGAAGAGCATGAAATGCTAGACAACATGAGATAGAGGAGAAGCGATTTACGAAATACGTCTATGCAAGGTGACGTTGAGCAACACCATCGGCTCCGACAAAATTGGGAAGGGCCACTTTGAGCCGTTTGGTAACAAACGAGGTTTCAGAAAAAGTAACGCCCTGTCGTGTGACTTCTTTAACATACTGTTAGAAAAGATAATTTGAGCTACAAAATTAAAGCACAATTTTTTATGCTGATGTCATGCTGTTGTTTTTGTTGTAGCAGTAACTCCGACCATGCAAGATAGGCTTCACCATGGTCGTTATCATCAAACTCATTTAAGGGAAGTCTCGAGAAACGCGCAGTTGAGACAGGGGCGGACCACAAAGGCAGGGGTGTTAGAGGAGTTGGTTTGAGAGAGCAAATGAATAGGTTATTGGTATCGTACAGAGAATTTTCTCATGCCGAACATACCTTGAGTACTTCTGGGCTGGTTCTGGATAAGTAGTGGTTGAGCCTGCTGCAATATCCAGATCATATGCTCAAGGCAGCCAGGTTTAGGCATCGGAATGACCTGGCGTTTACCCGGCCAAGGGTTGTTGTTTTTAATTCGGTTTAGATCGATCCACACCATGCTGATGCCATCGATATCAGCGGATTCAACTACCCCGCCATTAGTTCTGCATATTCCAAGCTGGATAAAGAAATGAAGTCAATGGATTTGGAGGTGAACGAAGGCAAAATGTTAAAATGTCGCTGTTAACAGTTACAGTTTTTTTTTTATATGGGAACCAACAATAACATCAATAATAAAATCAGCATCGAAATCCAATGGTAAATCTCTCTTGCAGGCAAGCTCGCTCTCAACGAAAGTAGACTCTTAAAGTCTATCATCGGCCAAAATCGCCTAAACAGTACAGCGCCAAATACTTCGAAGAAGCACAGAGTGGAATAAGAGTTTGTCTAATCTTCATTTGTATCGATTTGATATTACCTTTGTATGCTATTTGTAATCATCATTGTTTCTTTTCGAACAACCCACGGAAAAGCACAAAAAAATGGTATACCACTTTAAACGTATTCTTTTCAAAAATATTCAGTAATTATCATTCTTTAATATTTCAATTGTCATTCAGCTTTAAAATTAAAGAGTTTGACATACTATATACATACTTACAACGAGGTAGTGCATAAAACGTCAGCTTGGCATACCCCATAAGAAATTCCAATGCAAACAAAAATATAAAATATGCAATCCATATTATACTAGCATTTTATCTAGAACTATAGTAAATAGGTGTACATATGCATACCATAAATACATACTACATACATATCTAAGTAAGTACTTACATAAGTGCTAGAAGTAAAGTGTAGATTTGTATGGAAGTGTGTACGTTATTTCTTGGCTGTGTTGCCGCCAGTTCGTGTCTGTGACATGTCCTTGAGCTAAAAATCGCGAAAGCGCGCCAACTTCTTTAACTACACACATACATATGTACATAGATATATACTTTGTTTGGAGCTTGTCTGACAACATTACTAACCAACTTTCTATTCTCGTGGCTCTCCTCTCCTATTCATGCCCCTTAGCTCTGCCGCCCACTGTCAGAACGCTTACCCCTTTCTACGCAGCCACTTAACATTTTCACTTTTCCTGCGCGACTTGCAATAGCTGAGAAGTTTTTATTCAGTAAGTAAGATGCCGGTAGACGGTAGCAAATATTTCTCGATATCAACCCTGCCTCCTTTTATTCACAGAACTTTTAAAATGTGCATACATACATATGTATGTATAGAAAGAGAGCTATTCGGATCTCGGAATTCTTCTCACCACTTTAGCCAACTAAGTAAGTTCCTTGCTGCGCTTCTATAGCTCTACCACTACTTCAACTATAATACTACTCAACTTTTAGTTGTTCTATGTACATATGTAAGTAGGTAGATGTATGTATGTATTTATATATATTTGTTGTTGCTGCTGCTCCATTAAACTCGTTGAATAGATTCCTTGTTGCCACCAGCTGCTTGCGGTTTGTTTTGTCTGCAGGAAAACCACGATTGGCAGTGTTGGTAGTTAGAATATTTAAGTATGTAATATTTACTCCTTGTACATATAGAAAAAAATATATGTACTTATATATAGTTTGTTGAAGCGAAATTATTAATGTGCGTATTTAAATATATACATACATATATGTATATCTAATTGTAACTATAGGTATTATATTTAAATTAGTTGACTACTAGCGACTTCGTCTGCGTTGCTTACTGCGATTCCAAACTAGTCACATAAAATCGACTTTAAAAATGGTAGCAATGGAATATTTACCAAAAATATTTGGCACTAATTTTAGAATCATCTTCATCTCGTTATTGATTAATGGATATTGTTTTTAACTTCACAAAGCTTATTAGACGTCGAACCATAAATAAGAAGTTCATACTTATGTATGCTTTCAATTCCGTCTAAGCCGTACTATCGAAGCATTTCAAATCGCTCTTGCAAAACACTTTTCCAATATCATCAATATCGGACTATAAATACGGATTGAAAACAAAACCCCAATTCCGGCGCCACCTAGCTGGTTGATTTGTCATAAAAGTATTTCTTGTCACACTCAAAATACATTTTTTCAATTTTATCAAAATCTGATCATTTATATAGATTTTGTGAATAACGCGCCTCTAGCGCCACCTAGCGCATTTATTTTTCAAAATAGTATTTTTTATTTCACCAAAACCATACCTACATATCTAATGTCAATAATGTCGTACTATCTATAAAAACGAATGTTCTTAATATCTACCTATCGGATCAAAATATGGCCTATGTCCGTGACGCTTGGCTAAGGAAAATAAAGTACTGTTCAAATTTGGTTGAAATCCGTTCATCGGTTACCATAAAATTTTATTAGGAGTTGCCACCTGGTTAAAAGGTCACATTCAATTAAAGCCATGAATGAAATAAAACATTTAAATATTGGTATCAAACGAAAGCTTCGTTTCCCAAATGTTTTCAAACAAGGTTGCCACCTGTTTATATGCAAAATAAGTTAATTTAAAAGCAATAAATGCCATTTCACAATATGAGTGCCAAAATAAAAGCATTAAGAAAACTTAATTTCAAACATAATTTTAGTGAGGGTTGCCACACGTTTAAAAAATTAATCAAAATTATAATAAGTGAAATCAAATCCATTTAATATTCTATGTAAGGCTCAATAAAGCTTAATTTTTCAAATACTTTTAAAGAAGGTTGCCAAGTAAACGACATTCTAAACTATGAATGTCAAACTAAAAATTAAAAATGCGTAGCTTCAAAAATAATTTTGTAGAGGGTTGCCATTTGATTAAAAAATTACTTAAAATTATAATACATTAAATCAAATTGTAAGATATGGGTCTCAAACAAAAAGGTTTTAAAAACGCTTTATTTTGAAAATACTTTTGGAGAGGGTTGCCACCAACTTAAAAGGGTAAATTAAATTAAATTATTAAGTTAACGGAAATATCACGTAATGAGACCCCGTAATGAAAATCCATTCAGTAGTTTCGGAGATTACCGAGTTCAAACAGGCAAACAGACAGACAAAGCCAAGGAATGTTTTTTTGAGTGTAGTTGATACCCGCGACTTGGGCTGCGATGCCTACTATGTTCCCATATATCAACATCGTACAATAAATAGATACGGGTTTCTCATCAATTTTTTTATAAAAGTATTTTTCGCCGCATTCCCATTATATGTACGTTTTTAATTTCATGAAAATCGGATAATAAAAAGAATTATCTGTATAACTCGCATCTAGCGCTTTTATTATACATAAAAGCATTATTTATTAGACCAATACCATAACTTTCTAATATCATCAATATCGGATCATAAATGCGGATGTTTCTAAAATTTATCGACTCATGCGCCACCCAAATTTGTCCAAATTTGATAATTGCGCGTTATTTTACGTTGATTACAATATTACAATATGGATATCATACTTTGAGTTGCCATTGATAAGAAATTCAAAAGAATAAAGTAAATGTAAAATGTAATGACAATAATATGTGTTATGATCGAAAAACAGTATCACAAAATATCAATCAAATATGATCGAAAAATTTTAAATCCAAGAATAACGATTATTTTTGGTCGAAAAAATAGAATCACAAAATATCGATTATTCGATGGGTCGGAAGTAAAATAAATAAATTAAATAAGAAAAATTCATAACAGAAATAGCTTAGAATGAATGATAATTGAGCAGGGAATTATTAAAATAGCAGAGCAAATATTTCAGAACATTACTACAAACGGCTACATTGTTGTAAACTCTAATAAAAAAAAAAACAATTTGAAGCGGGATATACATATGTACATACATATGTTTATATTTATAAATGCGTTTAAGTACAGATGTACGTATGTAGATACTAAAAGCAAGAAAGTTTTCAAGCGAGAGTAAAAGTACAAAGCTTGTGGCACAAAATTGTCATACGGATGTTTGGATGCACATCAGTGGCGTAGATAGGGGGATCAAGAGGATCGATTACCCCCATGACTGTCGATAAAAAGGTGCAAGAACTTTCTTCCGGAGAGATGGATTTTCGTGTCATAAATATAAATTATATTTTATATCATAATAAAGAGCTTAATATCAAGAGTTAAAGATTTCAATATATGGCAAAAAATATCGGTATCACGCTTTGCCTTTTGGGGAATTCGAGTACAGGCAAACACTATTGATTTATGATTTTTTTTCTTTAGGTGGTTTGAAATTAATAAAAGTAGTTGTAGTTATAGCATTACTAAAAAAATAGTGGTAGAAATTATTAGTACAATTAGTAAAAATTACAAAAACAAAGTGGTAGTAGTAGTAATTACTACCACAAGGAATTAGTAGTAGCATTAAAGAAAATAGTGGTAGAAATAGTGGTAGAAATTAGTAAAAGTAGTGGAAGAAATTAGCAAAAATGGTAGTCGAAATTAGTAAAAATAGAGGTTCAAATTGGTAATAGCAACAACAAAAGTAGTGGTTGAAATAAGTAAAAATATTGGTGGAAATTAATAAAAAAAGTAGTGGTAGAAATTAGTAGAAAAAAGTGTTGGAAATCAGTAAAAATAGTGAAAAAATTAGTAAAATAGAGGTTCAAATTAGAAGCAGCAATAACAAAAATAGTTATAGAAATAAGTAAAAAAGAATGGTAGAAATTAGTAAAATAGAGGAAGAAATTAGTAAAAATAGTGGTAGAACCATTAATAAATTTAGTGGTAGAAATAAGTATAAAGGGTGGTAGAAATTAATAAATAAGTGACAGAAATTTATAAAAATAGTGAGAGAAACTAGTAAAAATAAGGAAATTAATTAGTAAAAATTGTGGTAGAAATTAGTAGCACCATTAATAAATTTAGTGGTAGAAATAAGTATAAATGGTGGTAGAAATTAATAAATAAGTGACAGAAGTTAATAAAAATAGTGAGAGAATCTAGTAAAAATAAGGAAGTAAATTAGTAAAATAGTGGTAGAAAGTAGTAGAAATAAGTAAAAATGGTGGTAGAAATTAATAAAATAGTGGCAGAAATTAATAAAAAATAGTGAGAGAAACTAGCGAAAACAGGGAAATAAATTAATATGTTAATAGCACCATTAATAAAAATAGTGGTATAAATAAGTAAAAATAGTGGTAGAAATAGTGAAAGAAATTAGTAAGATTAGTGGTAGAAATTGTTAAAGCGATTCTGACGGGATGTAAATAATCACTGCCGCCAAAGAAGTTTTACTTAAAAACAAATTATGTACATGTAAATTGAAGCTGCAGAGGTAATAATTTGTCCCTCCCCCACTTGCCTCATCCTTGTCGTATGCCCTTGTCTACATGTCTGTGGCAATAATATAAGTACATCTATTTGTATAAGATCTATATCAGCGCTATTGCTTGGCGCTGCATAGCAGGAAAACTTTTTCGCTTTTCACTTTCAGTTTCCTTGCCATCATCGGATGACGTAGCCAGCGACGCAGCGCATTGGCGACCACCATTAGCAAAGAATGCACACACATACACACATGCATGGTACATAAATAGATGCAAACAAATGTAAGCACATATTTAGTATATTAGAAGTTTTTACATACAAATAGACACATAGCGATGTACTGGATCTTTTATACCGACATACAGACAGACAGACGTACGTAGTTTTACTGCTACTTCTACTGCTTCTTCCTGCTGGCTGCCAAGTTGTTGGGCAATAGCTTTAAACGTTTGCTTTCTGATTGTTGTTGTTCTTGTTGTTGTTGCTGCACCCGGCATTATGACACACTTAAGTGGTTTTATTATGAGGTTAAAAACTTTCGAAAGCTGACACTGAGCGCATTCCTTATGGCGTAACTATTCACAGTGAAACCGCAGCGCAGAAACAATAACAGCAAAAACAGTTGCATTGCCAGAAGAAGTATTTATATGTGCTATACATACATACAAACATACACATACATACATACACACATACACGTACATCCATGGATGCTCATTCGGAACACTCCACACCACCCACCAGTGCAACCGAAGCAACAACTTTGGAAAACGGTGGCACACTCTCGCCCATTCACATCTTCCGCACATTCACACAGACACACACACATACACTCACAGTACTGGGCATTGCTTGCTGTACGAGCGTTGACGGCAACATTTTGCTAGCGGCATAAGTTTTTAATTATTTTAATTGCTCTTAATTTCATGGCGCTAAGTTGCCTCGCACTTGTTGCCTCGACACAAAAGTAGAGTCAAACAAAAAAAAACCACACAAAAAAAAAACAACAACCAAAAGGAAAACCAACAAACACTATATCTACATAAACAGAAGTGGCACTGACTGCGCTCTAGTCAAACCAAAGGCGGCAATTTGGTAAGCCAGCGAAAATAGCAGCAAAAGTCGCTAAAGTAGAAGTTTCTTGTTTATTTGTTGATTTGTTTGTATTTCCTGTTAATTTTTGCTGGTTTACTGTATTTTAACTGCCCTTTTTGCTGCAAGTGCTTTTTTAGCTGTAGCTGTTGTTGTGGTTGTTGTTGTTGTGGATGTTGTTGTTGTTGTTATTGTTGCTGGGACCGTTGTTGCTTGCCACGCTGATTTATTTAATAATAACGTTAAGTGAATTACTTACCAAACGTACTAAATACATAAGTTTTTGATATGAGATTATTTACATACTTTTTGAAGAGCTACAGGATAAAAATATAAATAAAAACTGTGCAAATATGTTGCAACATTAAAAGTAGTGATGAGTCCTTTAAAAATATGCTGGCTTCTGGGTAATCAGAGCGTCGAGTGTGTTACTTATATATGACGCACTTTTTTCTAATATTGTTCTACCTAAATTTTATTAAAAATAGTGGTTTAACTACTTGTAGCAGTAATAAAAATAGTAGTAGAAGTCAGTTGTATCATTACTAAAAATAATCGTACTAAACAGAAGTATCAGTAGGAGAAATAGTAGTCAAAATTAGTAAAAATAGCAGTAAAATTAGTATAAGAAAAATAGTAGTAGAATCAATGAAATTAGTAGTAGCCATTAGTAGAATTACCAAAAATTTTAGTGGAAATTATTTAAAGTAGAAATTAATACAAACAGTAGTAGAAATCAGTAAAAATAGTAGTATTAATTAGTAGTAGCATTAATAACATTTGTAGTAGAAATCAATAAAAATCGTAGAAGTATTTAGTAGTAGAATTAGCAAAAATTTTAGTAGAAACTTGTAAAAATAGTAAAAAAAAATAATAAAAGTTAATTAAAGTCCACGCAAGTGCTGAAAGTCTCTAATTGCGATTCACGCGGGAGTGGCCAAAACGATTCTTCTGCATGCGGTTCATAACTTCTGGAAGATTTCACTCAAGTATCCTTTGGGTAGCTCCCGAACATCCGTTTGAGAGTGAGCTAAAGTGCGAAGGCGAACCTGGTGGGGTCACTCCGATGTTTTCGGTTTAAACGCTCACTGGGGTTGTGCAGCGTCCGTTCAACAGTAGGTGCGACTGTGAGCGGGCGTCGAACTTGGCACATCTTCCATTGATGAATTTCAACGAGCTTCGGATGAGACCTCCCTACACTGTTGGACCACGGCAAACGCTTAAAGGACTATGATTTGAGAACATGCAACTTGAATATCTGGGCTCTTAATTGGGAACGTGCATCTGCCCGGCTGGCGGTAAAGCTGAAGGCCGACAAAACCGCCATCAAAAAGATGCGATGCACGGGGCAAGCAATGAGGAAGATCGGACCTTGTTCGTTCCCACGACAGTCGGTTCTACGATACCGGAACGACCCGGATCTATATCCGGCCAAGGACTGTCACTTCAGCAGCATTCCCCAAAATTGTATGGGTAATGTTTTATGCTGTTACAACAACAACAACAACATCGGACCTTGTGACGTCTACTACAGCTGCGAAGTAAAGGAGCGGGGTCGGATTTGTGTTGAGGGATAGATTACGGCACCAGGTACAGTCATTTACCCCAGTGGAAAAACGTCTCGACGTTATCCACATAAGAGTGAAATTTTTTAACATTCCGCCTCTAAGGAAGAGCAGGACGATGTGTCGATATTCGGCCAAGATTCGTACGCGCATTTGTGCAGCAAAAGCATGGAAAGCTCGATGTCCAAAAGACAGATAGCCGACCGCTTTGTCACTCGACATGCATGATGCCTAGATATTTGGCCTCTCCCTTTACTATGACGATTTTCCGCCATAGGGTTATATGTTCGAGATGCGTTGTGTTTTTTTTTGGAATTAAGAGGAAATTTTAACGATTTTACTATACAGCAAATATAAAAATAATAAAAATTAGCTACAACAAATATGATTATTCGCAACTACTAGCAATCGACAACCTGTAGGTCGGCAAAGGGCTTTATCTATAAGCCAGTCATCCGTAAGATGTAGCATTCAACGTGTCAATGTTTTGCCTATAAGACTATGAGATAAGTGGAGTTTAGCATCTCCATTGGGGCTATCGATAGTAATCCAACATCAGTTAAAGAGGTTTATGATAACCACCATGGTTCTCTGAGAGAAATGTTCAAATCTTCCCTTTACGTACCGTCGCTGAATAAGTCATTAGAGCGATAGGTATAATGAGGAATGCCACGCCGCCATGGAAAAGAAAGATGCTCGGTCGCAACGCGAACTGTGGGGGAGAGATATCGGGAATTGAAGAAGGAAGCGAGGCGCACCTTCCGAAAATATAAGAGAGAGACCGAGATGCGCGAGGGCGAGGAGCTTGAGATGCTAGCCGATAGGAAAACGCCCGAAAACTTTATCAGAAGCCACGGCGGCTTACAGAATGTTTCAAGACCGGGGAAATTTCCTGTATCAATGAAAACAGCTCTTGTAATTTATACGCCAACTAACGCGGGATAAGCCTTATTAGCGGTATATCATACCGTGAAAAGAGATAGACACACACCATCTTTTTGTCGAATTCAAATCTGCTGTCGATAGCACGAAAATAAGGTGCCTATTTCTTATTACATGAGCAGTAAAGCTCGCTCTCGACGAACCAAAACCACACTCTATAAGTCTCTCATCATGCCCGAGCAATTGTATAGCGCTGAAGCATGGGCACTGTCAGCATCGAATGAGACGGCCCTTGGAGTGTTCGAGAGAAAGATAATCTGAAAAATATATGGGCCGCTACGTCTTTGGGACGGCGAATACCGCAGTCGAAGAAACGAAGAGCGTATGAGCTTTGCCGCTATGTAGATTTAGTTCAGCGAATTCAAATACAGCATGCAGCGGCTACGTTGGCTGAGACATGTCGTGCGAATGGACGAAAATGCTCCAGCCCTGAAAGTATTCAACGCGATACCTGCTGGTGATGGTAAAGGAAGATTACGGCCTCCTCTGTGTTGGAAGGACCGAGTGGAAAAGCACTTGACCTCATTTGCTATTTCCAATTGGCGCCAATTAGCAGGAAGAGGGAGTGACTGGCGAAATTTCTTAAACTAGGCCAAAATCTCTTAAGAGGTTATAGCGCCAATTAAGTAACCAAATAAGTTTGGTTTCCAAATGATCCCGAACTTCCCCGGAAATCGCCCCGTAATAGTTTTGAACTACGTCTGCTTCTATTACTTAAATGAACTCAGCATCTCTCAGTGGGGGGAAACTTTAAGCCACGCGGGATTTGGTATATGTTAATTCTACTTGCTTAAATTCAATCGAATAATCGATTCCCAAAATCTTGTGCACTACTCGCATTTACCAATAAATCAATCTGCGTTGTATCATGTAAGAAGTTGTTGTTGTTGTTCTTACACAAAATGGACATGCAATAAAATCAACCCGATCAGGCTGTGAATTCATTGAAGTCACTTGTTTTACAAGCAATAAATAAAAATATAATATGTACTTGTGCGATGCCGCTTAAATAAAACGAACAGTAATAGCAATAGCAATAGCAATAGCAACAACAATTTAGTGGCAGCAACAATTTACACAGCCGCACTGACAGCAATTTTCGCCCGAAACAATTGATATGCCAGTGCCACCAATGCGAACAACCATTACGAGTACGATTAGGATCGATTTACATATGCACATACATATCTAGTTCTGCGCTTGTGGGGGTATATCTATTGAATCGTGGGCTTTGGGCGGCAATGTGTGGCATAGGCGGCCAGCGACTAGCGGCATGTCACAAAGCGAAGTGTAGTAGCAAAATTAATTGCGATTGCGCCTAACAAATACAAATTAACCTACGCTCTGCCACACACAAACACACACACTCACACACATACAAACACACATACAAACACACACTTGTGCTTATGAATGAACGCCGGCCCGCAGGTTAGTAGCGCCGCAGCGTTGGTGGTGGTGGTGGCGGTGATGGTGATTTTGGCAGCAACACGATCGATGCGATCGATCGATTCGCCGTTCCTGCCGCAGTCGCAACGATTGCAATCGGAGGAAGGTTGAAAGCGGCACCGCCATGTTAGCTGCCACGACACATCATTGTTCAAACGGTAGCGGCATGGTGTTGCTACGGGAGTTGTTGTTGTTATTATTGGCGGCGTCGGAAAAGGATGAAGACGACAAACCACCGACGACGCCGAAGTCGCCAACAAATATTGTGGCCTATTCTGCGCCACCACCACTACCACCACTGTCGTCGCTGTTGCCACGAAGCAATCAACATAGCCTAATTTACTAATTAGCGTCATTCGATTGTTGCAAACATGTTGCTGACATTGCTGTTGCGCTGTTGCTGCTGCTGCTGCGCCGACTGTTGCTGCCATCTGTTTGTATTTTGTTAACAATAGTGATTGCAACGAGACTAGTCGCTACCGCTAAGCGCGGTATGTTCATGAAAATTTTGTACACATTTGTTGCATGCAACATGGCTTTTCCAGCTCAGCTCCAGCAGAG
This sequence comes from Anomoia purmunda, assembly GCA_951828415.1. Lineage (NCBI taxonomy): Eukaryota > Metazoa > Arthropoda > Insecta > Diptera > Tephritidae > Anomoia > Anomoia purmunda. Next base: position 44,767,584 of record OX639995.1, read on the forward strand.
GCTGTGTAGGGCAACCATTTGTAGCAACTCCACTACTATTTCGTTTTCTTCTTCTTTTCTTCTTTTCGATTTTTCCTATTTTTAAATGTTTTCCTTTATTTGCTTTTTGTTTTTGTATGTTGTAAGTCTATTATTGATCACTCGCCTTGGTCGTTGGGAAAAAGACTTGCAACACCGCACCGAACATGACAGTTGAACAAGCGCTTGCGGCGCTACTGCCAACCGCTGTCTTTTACATTTTCAGGCTGGTTGCCACCGTTGCAGCAACTAATTTCTACTCGTACTCGTATAGTTGCAAGGACGACTCTGTATTTATGTCTGTCTGCATGTATGTGTATGTATGTTTGTGGCATTTACAACGCACATTCTTTGTGGCACCACTATGCTTGGGGGCCTGTCGACGTTGGGCGCCATGTCAGTTAAATTCGACACACAGCAGCCACAGCTGCGACTGCTACAACTAAATATATACAAAATGCTCTTTGTTTGTTTGTTTGTTTGTTTGTTGTTGTCATACGGTGGCTGGCTACCATTTGACATATTCGCTTGTGCGTGTCTTAAGACATTTTTTGAAGCTACTGTTCAAAGTGTCCAGTTCAGTTTGTGGTTTCTTCTAATCTTCTCTAATCCTGCTGCTTCTTCTTTCGGTTGTACTCGTAGTGGCATCGACGGGTTTTGGGCGAAAAAAGTCGGGGAAGTTAGCTAATTTGTATTGCGAATAAAAATATATTCCCATTTCATATTTATTTGTGAGACGAATGAAAATTTATTCGTTATTTCGAATTACTTGAATGATTAAAAAAAATGTACTTGTTATTTATATGACAAATGATAATTTTTTGGATATTCAAAATTATTTGAATGGCGAAAAAAAAGTTATTTGCTGTTTAAAATTAAGTATATGATGATTGAAAACTTATTCTTTATTCAAAATTATTTATATAACGAATAAAAATTTATCGATTGTTCAAAAAAACTTGCTCGACGAATAAAAATATATTTGTTGTTCAAAATTGTTTGTATGATGAATAAAAATATATTTGTTGTTTGTATTGTGAATGAATGTTTTTTCCTTATTCAAAATTATTTATATGATGAATAAAAACCTTTTCACTCTTCAAAATTATGTATACATATGACGAATGAGAATCTATTCGTTATTCAAAATTATTTATGTGACGAGTGAAAATGTATTCGTTTCTCAAAACTATTTATATCACGAGTTAAAACCCATTCTTTATTCAAATTGATTTATATAACGAATGAAATTATATTCGTTACCACAAACTACTTGTCTGACGAACGAAAATTTATTCGGTATTGCAAATTGTTTTATAACAAAATAAGATCTATTTGTTATTCGAACTTTACTTAAATGACGAATCGGAATTTATTCGTTATTCCAAATTAGTTATTTGATTTGTATTTGTTAAAAATTATTTGTATGACGAATAAAAAATTATTTGTCATTCAAAATTATGTACATATATGACAAATTAAATTATAATCGATGCGCCAAGGCGAATTTATAGAAGGTGATGACATAAGAGCAGCTGATTTGATTTTTTTTATTCACCTACATGTATTTTGTTTTTGCTTTTACGTATGAGCTTTCAAAAGCCGTAAAAGCAAAAACAAAATGTATTTAAATTTGACAACTCTTACGCAGAAACAAAAACAAAGTACATAGGAATTTTGTAGTTGTATTTATAACACCACCTCGTATGAACTCGCCTTGCGTTGTGCCAAATTTTTTTGTGTGACGAGTGAAAAGGTATTCGTTTCTCTTGCCAAAATTGACGAGAGAAAATTTATTCATTATTCAAAATTATTTGTATCACGAATGAAAATTGATTTGTTTCATTTATGTGACGAATAGAAATCTAAATTATTTGGAAAATCTATGTTTTTGAAACAGTGAATGTTTGTTGCATACCAGTAGAAATTATTCCCATCATACGAACGAAAAAGCAGAAATTTTAAGTACGAAAGGTATTTTGACAAGGCAGAGCTTAAATCCAGTTACTGCGAAGCATAAAAACGATTGGACCTACATAGAACATCAGTGAGGCCGTTAAAAACATTGATTAATGCTTAGACCTTTTCCATCCTTCAGATATTTGTGGATAGTATGGAGATAAAAAAAAATCTGGATATAATTAATCAACGCAAAATGTGAATTTAAGAAATACTAAACACAGAAAATCGTAAAGCCGATCACGTAGAGCATTTCATACATTATGTTTGTTAAGCTAATTTAAAAGATAAAATAAAACGCGATTTAAAAAGAAGAGCTCAACTCCAGTAGAGGCTGTTTAGGGTATTCATTTGTAGGAACTCCACTACTAGTACTTCGTTTTCTTCTTCTTTTCTAATTTTCCTATTTTTAAATATTTTCCTTTATTTGCCTTTTTTGTTTTGTATATTGTAAGCCTGTATGTTTTGTAACTATAACTATAAATACATAGCACAAATTTTCTAACAAAAGCCTATATTAAATTGTTTTCTTTCACTTCAACGGTAGATGGAAAAAAATCGTGATTGCTTTTATGAATTGAATATGTAGGTCCAGATGAATCGGTGCTTTTTTTTTATTATAATTTAAAATATCCAACGAAAATCCACAATAACAATATAAAGGTGTCAAGTATACTGGCATCAACAACCTAATCGCCTCCCATACAATCACAACGTTTCACCACCCCCCACCGCTCCGCACTTAACCTCAACCCAACATTTTTTAATCGTATTAATACTAAACGAAGTGCCCAATTTATCACTTGTACACAATTGCGTCTCAAGTAAATCGAAAAGAATAATCAACATGGAAAATCCAAACGGCACATGCTGATCATGCCATTCTCGCAGCCGTGACAAGATGGAAATTTATTTAGTCTTACTACAACCGCGTATCTAATAACAATACAATAAAATTTTGTCAAACTGCGCAAAAATTTCGAAATTTTTTTTTCTTATTTTGCACAAAAAAAAATGTTTCGCCTGCATTACAGCTTAGAAATTTGGACTTAGCGTTAAATTATGGATAAAATACGACGATGTTTTTATTTGTTAGGTGAAATAATATTAATTTTGTGCATTTTTTTGGAAGCCATTGAAGCGGGTAGGTATTCCGGTTGGCATATGAAATGCGTTTGCATTGTAAATAGTAAAAGTTTTTTTAGTTGAGACAATTAAAAAGTTATGAAACTAAAATTCTTCATTAAAATTCTGCTTGTTTCATATCGTAGGCTGGAGTGCGCAATGTTGGAAGAAACACAACTCGGGTACCATACAAACGCCAGATGGTGAATTCAAACGTCCATTCGGCATACTTTGCACATATCATTGCATGCTATGGTTTCCACCGATGTAAGTAGCTACTATGATTTGGGCATATTCAGAGAAAAGCATTTCCACAAAACGAGAAAGGAAATTTCCTTATTTTAGATTTACTTTCCGTTCATAAATATTACAAAAAATTCACTCAATATGAGAACTTTTTCGTTAATTCAAGTGAATGCGGAAAACATTGCGTTATTAATTTGTGGAAAAATATATTTACGCAATATTAGTAAACCTTTCCATTTCAAGACAACCCAACCCTTCGGTTCACGTTTTTATTTTTCGGTGAAACTCGAACATCTTGTTTCTTTTGACCGAAAAATTGTTTCCCCATATTTTTCGGCGATTTTAATTTTGTTGTGAGAATCGTATTTTGCCGTTTTAAATAATTCAACTTGCAAAATGTTCATGGAAATGCGAAGAAAAAAAATTCCCAAAATTCAAAATATTTTTTTTTTGGAAACATGAAAAAAAGATATTATTTTCAAAATAAGAAATGTGCTATTTAAAAAATAAACTTGTATCTCTTAAACAAATAGTTTTGGCTAACAGCCGCTTAGCGAAAATACATTTTTAAATCCCTTCAATCTTATGTGAAAAATGAGAGATAAAAAAATTCACTTTTCGAAAAATTAAATTTTTAAAGAAGTGACTTTTTCATTTTTCTGAAAAAATTATTTTGGTCAGGTTCAACTAATTATGAACATTTTGCAAGTTGAATTATCAAAATCGGTAAGTTTTTAGAGAGGGCATGCGCATTAAAGGAAAATAAAAATTTTAAAGACGGAAAAAAATTGTTCGGTAAAAAAAACACGTGTCTGATCATTTTGAAATAATATATTCGAGTTTGATGGAAAAAGAAATACATCACCCAAATGAACCGGTTATCTTGAAATGGAAAGGCTCTAGTACATTTGAGATTTTTTTCGCGCTTTTGGCGAACCATAAAAAATAGTTCATGTTAAAAAAAAATTAATAAACAATCGGCTATTAATCATTCATTCTGCATGAAGTGAAAGAGTGTTCACCAATTGGAAAATAATTGATTTTCAAGGAATATATAAAATTCCTACGAAAAAATACCTCTAAATATCACTAGCATGCAGATATTTCATTAATGAGTGGTAACTCGTTGAAAAATTGCTTTTTGGGATAATTTTGGGTCGCTGAAAATGAAAATTAGCTTCATCTATTTTCTCAAAAAAAAAAACCCTTTTCGAGATATAGGCAAATCCTCCCCATTTTCGAGGCCCTTTTTCAGTTATTACCAAAAAATTCCAGCACTGCAAATAAACCTAACCTTAAATGGTTACCTTTAGTGCATTCAGCATCTTCATGCTGATCTATCTTTTGGGTAAATCGGATTAGTACTTAAAAAAATAAAGACACTTGGAACTTTTTCGAAATTTTTTAGTTGATAAACGTTGAGAAAAAAAATTAAAAATATGCTTTTCAAAGACAATTTTTTCTCTGCTGATTTTGAAAATGGCACACAAATTTTTTCATTATGTCTAGATTTTGAAATACAAGGCTTTAGCACCCATGAATTGTTTCGTAATTTTTTTCCAAAACTATTTGATGATGCGCAATTCTTAAAACTGATCTGAATTCAACATAAGATTCCCCAAGCTTTGATATCCAATTCGTTATTATTTTTATTATTTCTTTACAAAGTTAAGCAACTAAAAAAATTAATAAAAATTAACAATTTTCGAAAAAGTTCGAAAATCTCTTAATTTTTCACATATTCATATTTTTTAACAAATTATTACCTACAGTTAGTTCCACACAAAATTGAATACCACAAAAAATTTCACTTTGATAATTTTCACTAAGTGTCTCATGTTAAATCATATTTAATGTTTTTATTAAAAAATAATGCTTCTTTATTACAAAAAAAAAGCATAAAATCAAAAATTGGAAACTTTGCACAAATCTAAAAAAAATCGAAAAAATTTTTTTAATTTACACAAAAATTTCTAACTTTTTATACCAAGGTTTTGGAATACAAAAATGGCAAAGCCGCTTCCCAAAAAATATGTTAAAATTTAACAGTAATTTGTAGCAACTTCGAACTTATAGTATAGTGCAACTTAATGGTTTATGACAGACAAAATTTCTAAAAAAAAAATCTCCTCATTAAAACATTGGAAATCGTCAAGAGAATAAATGAAACCTTTTTGAAATTTTGCTAGTTTTTGTATAAAATTAATTTAAAAAAATGAACAACATAAAATTTTGTTTGACGCCTGAAAATACCGGTATTGTTGACAAGTAATCCCGGTATTTTCGGTACTCAAAAAAAAAATACTGGGATCCCAGGATTTCCATACCTAACACAAATGGAAAATCACGATAACATAAAAAGGATAAAATTATCACTCTGCACATGCGCACATCTTCTACCATATTTTATTAAATTAATATTCGGTTTTTTTTCATTTTCAGCTATCCATATTGCGAATTCATTTTCGATCTGCGAATGTCAAGGCATTTTACTTCATATCCCGATTGTTATGAAATACGCTGTAATGAGACCTTCAGCTTCATCGGAAACTAGCAAGGCCGCTGAATGAAATTTTTTTATTTTAACTAGATTAAATGATTTGTAAATAAAAAAAAAAAACTAGCCGTTGTTTAAAATATGTACCCTGTAAACACAAATGCAAGTTTAAAATTTTGTTAAAAGTGTTTTAATGGAATTCACCCGCAAGTAACTATAAGAATATTTTTGTGAAAATTTAAAGCTTGATTTTTGATCCACTACTCCTGACAGCAAAGTTTCTATAACATTCCCAAGGTGACTTCAAAAGTTTTTGCTTAAAGTTTCAGACAAACAAAAACATTAAAACAACAATTAAACGTCTCAGACTTGTCTGCTATTCTGATAAGCGAACGCACACCACCTTTACGACTAGTATTACACAAACAACAACGCACACCTTTGAGTTTCTGTAGTTTCTGTAGTTTCTGTCTGTCTCTCTGTCGAGTTCATCAAAATGGTAAGCAATAACAACAAATTGGATGTAGTTGCTCTAAGTAAGGATGTATGGAGGTAGGTAAAGGCGTGGAACGAGTAGCAAACTTTTGGCATAAGTAGGTCTGTAACTTCCTTTTTGCAAAGAAAGCTAAATGCAACAAAAATTCTTATAAAATCAACGTCACGTTGTGCTGCTGCAAACTTTCACTATCTGGCACTCATAACACTACATCTAATTGTGCAAAAATACTTGAAATGATAGAAGGCAAAATAATGAAAGAGTGCAGAAAATGGAAAGAATTTAAATTATTTTAAGAATATACTACATCGTAAGGAATTGATAATAGATATCGTTTAGTTTATTATATTTCTTGCATTTTCTTTTTTTTTTTCTTTTAAAGATTTAACCCAAAGCGCCGTTTACCCCATTAACGCATGGCGTTCATCTGTCAGATAACTTGGAGTTAAGTTAACTGGAGTGCACAATGAATCTGAAAAGGTCGAAGGGCAATCCTCCATATATATCTATCTATCTATGTTAACTGGAGCATCGACAGCCAATTAACTCCTGACTAGAACTAAAACTGACAGTTGACAGCTGTAAATTTGATAAACGATTCCTCCTTTTGTCTTACATTATCTTCCGCAAAAAATTTACAAAAATGCACAAAAGAAAATCTATTTCTACAATTCCACATCAAAAAAAAATTAGTTAGTCACTTTTTAGTATATTCAAAATGAGTTTTTGTGAATTGTTCTGTAAAATATTCACAATTATCCAATTAAAGGGAGGGCAGCTATACTCCCGACGGAAACAAGCTGATTGAATTATCAATACACTCTCAATCATAGTATCACTATACTGATTGCCACTCAAATGACTGTCAGTGTGCTTCCCCAAAAAAACCATTCGCGACTCGCTACGCCGACTATAGGCCCGTTTCTCTCTAACCGACTTGCAAAAGAACCCTACAACTTGAATAAAATATCCTTCAGTTGCAAAAACAACCCTGTTAGCATCTTTTAAGAGACAAGCAATTTTTTTTTTGGTACTATTTAAGGACGTCAAAAAGTTGTGCCAAAAATGTGATATATATTTTGATTACATTTTTGCTTTACAGCACTGCATCTCATGTCATGCTATCATTTTACCGAGTTGGTTCAACTCGAATATTTTTTGTGTTGTTTCTTTGTATGAAATTTGTTATCCTACCTAATGTTCTTTTGCAAGTTGGTTACAAAGGGGTTGTGAGCCTCTTTCATAAAACATGCGATTTGAGTAGAGCTATTGAAAAACGGAAAATAGTTGAGCTGGCAAATTTTAGGTTACCATAGCTACATATATATTTAAAAATACTTTGCAAATAAAAACGAATCAAGCCTCAACATAAAATTTGCCATGTATTTTCTTCTGGCTCATTCACAATAGCACAGTTTTTCACTTTCCAACACTACATCTCAGGTCGGATATAATTTTACCGAGTTGGCTCAATTCGCATATTTTTCCGAGTTAGTGTTGTTGCATTACATGCAGTTCGTCATCCTATCTAGTGTTGTTTTGCAACTAGGTTACAAAGAAACGGGCCGAAAGATAATGCCCATTTCTGATTGTTTGTTAATAAAATTTACCATTGCTGAGGATCAGATGAACGATAAAATAAATATCTTGAAACATGAAGTACGAAGCTTAATTAATATTTAAAGCAACATATTTTTACAGGAAAAACTAGAAGAAGAATAAAAAGTTAGAAAAACTGTGTTCAAGATAAATTCTCATTTTCGTTAGGCCGTTTTTCATTACGAGGAATTTGTGAAAAATGTACGAAAATATATTATAGAATTTTAAGAAAAGTAACTAAAATCTGCTTTGAATTTGTTACAGCCAAGGCAACAGGGTTGCTTTTTGATTTTTTTCATTCGAAAGGAGATCATCATGATCTGTCAAACTACCAAGGCGAATAAAATAATATTATTCTTCATTCACTTTTCCATACATGACAGGGTTATACTTTATCTAATGTGGCTACCTGTTTAATATACTCTGTTTACAGATCTAAACGTCAAACCTGAAAATTTTCACCTCTGATGGTTTTATAAGCAGCCCTGACCCAATAAGAAGAACGAGAGTGAGCAGTGGAGCTATAGGTTTATATATTCCATAATATAATATTGATGTGTGAGAGGGAAATGTAAATGAAATCAATTTTGTTCTAAATTTGAAAAAACTTGTTTCAGCTCTGTGAATCAGATCTACCATCAGTTGAATACCACTGGAGGTTATCTATCCTCTAGTTAAATCTAACTTAACCGTATTGATGGAAGCGGCCCTAACAGTTATGAACCTGTTTTAAATAAACTATTTGTTTCTTTGTTTGCTGTTATTTCATCTGATAGGGTAAATCTCTTTCGTCCAGTGGCTTTACATTTTTTCAAAACAAATTTTCCGGTTTGCACTTTTGTTGTAGTTTACTTTTATTTTATACGCAGATCATGTATTTACAATTGTGTACCTAAAATTCATATGAAACATTCCACCATCTTGGATTTTAGGTTAGCCAAATTTGTCGCCATTTTGCTACAATTTTTATTAAAAGTAAATGGCGTATTTAAATATAAAAGTTGTAGAGCACTTCATTGTTTACGCTAAATTAATTTAAAAAAAAAGTAATCTAATTTAAGATAGTATTACAGTTTTAAGATTTTGGGAGATTGTATGCACTATAAGGCATTGCGTTGAAATTAAAGTTCGTACACTAGTAAGTCTTACCGCAAATTGATATCACTTCAGAAAATATATTTCAAAGTACATTCAGGAAAATGCTCATCTCCGGATCAAAGAAAATTTGTCCTCTGTTTTTAAGTGCTAAAAATTTCGTAATTTTTCCTCCAAATTGCGATTTTTTCTCCTGATTGCATTGTTGTTGTTGTTGTTGTTGTAACAGCATAAAACATTCCCCATAAAATTTTAGGGAATGCTGCTGACGTGACAGTCCTTGGCCGGATAAAAATCCGGGTCGCTCCGGTACCGAAGAACCGACTGTCGTGGGAACGATTGCGTGAATGCCTATGGTTATAGTGCGTTGGTTGCCACTTTGCCCAATCCAACAGAGAGACACGCTTAGTCCAGTTAAGTTCATTGCGATGCCACTTGATCAGCTCTCTTGTTACATTGCCTCAGTTAGAAATGTGATAGAACTATCTTTCGCTCTTTTCGATCTCGTCGCATTGATACTTGGCCAGATCAGTTTGGTATCTAAGCAGATAGACTCCGTTGTCAATCAATCTTCCATTGACCAATTTAGTGAAAGATAATTTGAGTTGGTGCTTTTTAGAGGACAGTACATTTCGAGCAGTATTAACTGCGATTAGCTTGGTCCCTTTCCTTGCAAGCTCATCTACCACGCAGTTTCCAGGAATATTGTTGTAATCTGGCACCCAAATCACGTTAAGGGGAATGGTTCGCGTCTAACATTTTAAGAGTATTTATCTTTTAAGATACTGAGGTCCTTATTAGCCAAAACACGGCCTCCCTTAATGCAGTTCGTTCGGCCTAAAAAAAGGCCGGGAAAGTCAGGCAGACGGGAAGCCGCAACCTGATGTTTATTGAGAGATCTTTGGAGTGCGTTTCGCTGCCAACTTTGTTGAAGAGCTTTATACCATCCGTAAAAATAGCGGTAGGTCCTGATTCTAAGTCCAAGCGGTCTGGCCATTCGCTTATGACTGGTTGAAGTTTTGTTTCGAGGCATAACTGTGGCTGCGCCCATAAAATTGAAGGATAGTGTTCGGAATTTTCGAGTGGCCAAACCTAAGGTCTCTCCATATGGTAGTTGTATTGAAACTAATTGCGTTGCAGCCAGTGAGATACATGCCGTAAAGATCGATAGGAAGAAAATATAGAAGAGTTGCTAGGGTCTATCTGGAGGTAGATTGCAAGGCCCCTGGGATTAATTTGGAATCAGCTCTCTTTACCCTATCCAGTTTGCTCTTATATGGTGACTCTTCCAAAACTGGTAATCCCATTGAAAGAGATGGGTCGGTGTATTATGTGCGGCTTCTTACTCCCACCGCTGCTTGACAGACGCAAAGGGCGGTAATGGATTTCCTGAACAGTTCCGTAAGATTGTGATTGCAGTCCAGCTTCTTGGCACGAATAACCCTGGGGTAAATCTTAAACGCTGTTAATATCTAAGATGCTTTTTCTCCTCTACGAAACCAAGGAAGTTTCTAACATTTGACATTTCATAACTATAGCAATAGGTATCGAATGCGTAGAGAACTTTCTGTCCAACAGACCAATCCCTTCCCCGAGCTCAATATCGACAAATCCCAGCACAAGTTCGTTCAAGGGCCAATCAAAGCACCCAGTTAATTCGCCAACTATTTTCAGTTACAAATAATTTTCCATATATTAAATTTCCCGCACGCAGTCTGTAAATTTCCCGCAGCCAGTCTGTCGGCCTCTCAACCAAGCTGATGGTTGGCGTGTTTAAATTCACTTTTGTCGCCGCAAATGGCATCAAAACTAAATAATCAGCAACATGAATGTTAAAATGGAAATGAAAATTGTAAGGCGAGGTTTAATTAGCTAAAATAAAAGCGTTTTGCCAAAGGCACAGCAGCAGCAACAACAACAACAATAACAACAATTGTGTGTGTGAAAAATGAGAAAACCCCCAAAAGGAAAATAACTTAAATAAAAATGGATTGAAATTACTCGCAATTGCAGTGACAGCAATAACAATAACAATAATAGCAACAACAACACAAATAACAGGCTCATGCGGCACAGGAAGTGAGTGAGTAGCTGATGGAAAATATGGGTAGTAGTGCAGTAAGTTTTGCGCCATTTAGGCGAGGAAGTGTCTGGATTTGAGACAAAAGACAGACGACAAACGCAACAACCAAGTGTCAGACAAGTGTTGCAAAATGTTGGTAAAGGCGATGAAAACAAAAAGAGAAATCAGGCGGGAAGAGAAATGAAAGGTTGATGGGCGGCCAAGGAGGGGCAAAGCGGGCAGTAAATAGGGGGGAGTGTGAACGTTAATAGATGCCAGTAAAATGACAGCCGAGGTGGCGATAGACAGAAAAATAAAGGTAAGAAACCTTCAACGCTTGAAAATAATCAAAAAAATATCACACATAGTACACAGATGGCGAAGCAAAGAGTTAAGTAAAAAATCACGCAAATTAAAAAAGCACGCTTTTAAGGGAATGAATTGCCAGTAGTAGTGTTTATGGCAGTATGCGGCTAATGAAAATTGACAATATACATTAGCAGCAGCGCGGCCTAAACGGAACACGCAATTAGTAAAATTAATTGGTTCGATTGTATCAATGCAGTGTTCTTTTTGTAATTTTTATGTTTTCATGTATGTAGATATATTCAACTTTATTACATACTTCATATTCAAGCATATGTGAATACCGGGTCAATTTAAATTGATAATATTTTGTAAACAGTATTTTTGGTTATACCTAATGTAAAAGTAATTAGTAGTAGCATTACTAAAAATAGTAGCTGAAATTAGTGCAAATAGTGTAGAATTAGTGTATATAGTAGAAATTAGTAAAAATGGTGGATGAAATTAGTAAAAATAGTAGTAAAAATAAATAAAAACTGTGGTAGAATTTAGTAGTAACGTTAATAAAAAAGTGCTAGAAATTGGTAAAATATTTCGAGAAACTAATAAAAACAGTAAAAGAAATTACTAAAAATAGTGGTAGAAGTTATTAGTAGCATTTAAAAAAAGTGGTATAAATCATCAGAAAAATTAAATAATTAGTAAAAATAGTGGTAGAAATTATTAGTATCATTAGCTGGAATACTGGAAGATATTAGTGCAAATAGTGGTGGAAATTAGTAAAAATAGTTGTAGAAATTATTAGTACCATTGGTAAAAATAGTGGTAGAAATTAATAAAAATAGTGGTAGAAATCCTAAGTACCATTAGTAAAAATTGTGGTAGAAATTAGTAAAAAATAGTGGTAGTAACTAGATAAAATAGTGGTAGAAATTATTAGTACTATTCGTAAAAATAGTGTTAGAAATTAATAAAAATAGTGGTAGAAATTTGTAAAACTGTGGTAGTAATTAGTAGTACCATTAGTGAAAATAGTGGTAGAAATTATTAGTACCATTAGTAAAAATAGTGGTAGTAATTAGCAAAAATATTTTATATATTATTAGTACCATTATTTTGCTCCAAAACATATACTTTAAAGTTATTTTTACGCGAAAATATCTCCGAAGCCATACCTACTCCCAGGACACCAAAAAAAAGGCATTCACATTTTTTTCACAATTCGAAGTGGTAAGCTTCATAACTTCTAAGCACTTCCGCTTTCTCTTGAGTACTCCAGAGCTTGTGTCCCCAATCCAAAAACCCATTGAGTGCAATAGATTCATACTTTTTGGGATATACTATACCCTCTGTTATAATTAGGGATTCCGGTTTGTATTTTGAGATTCAACATTATACCATTTGATATAGGACGAATGCTTTACAGAAAAAATGACACGCCCCCATTCAGATACAGCCCATTGTACTTTACTTTTGGCTCAGTTGAAAACCTGATCTTTCATTTCAAAATTATATCCTTTAGAGGCGATTGCTGTAGCTCTATTTTTTACCTTGGCCGCATTTTTGAAACAGTTTTGAAGGCTTTTGTTCTCAAAATATCTCGGCCTACTCTCGGATTTGTGCATCTTTTCCAGCTTGATCCTCCTTGCCTCCCAAGTTGATAAGTGTCATGCTATTGTTTATTAAAAAAATTACGTACGGAACTTTCATTGAACTTTTAAAGTTAGTAGTTTAAAAAAAAAGCCCATCAGCACCATTCAACTTATATTATACGTATTCGGGGAATACCTAGTTCACAATTTCCGCGAAAGACTTGGTGCGGCTTTTGTTGTTGTGCTGGGTGTATTTGAAATCGTATGCTATAAAACGAAGACTTGTTTAATTAATTTATTGTTTTTTTTTTGATCTTGCTATGATGAACAACTGATCAGACAAGTTCGCGCCTAGAGTCTTTCGTTTTCAAAGCCAAGACAGAAAGAGAAATAAACTCAATGAAAGCAATGATGAAAAATTAAAAAAGAGTAGATCGATTTCGCAACGAATTATCAACAAAGTTGAAAAACCTATGCCTGCTAGAGTTTTTTCATCTTCTGCAGGAGAGCCCTTTTAAAGCCCAAACACACAACATCGCTTAAATGATTTCGTTTTTAACGGTAACCCACAGGACGTTGAATAAGTAGTACCAATGTAACAAATACTCATACAGCAATTGCATGTATTTCTCTTTAACCTTAAGATATTGACCTTCAATAAAAACTTGCACTCAACCAAAATCAAATTGCACCCATAAATAGAAACTGAAACTTTCTCAATATGTGAAAACTCTTTTTAAAAGGGTAGGGTAATGGTTTTTTAGACTATTTTGGTGCCAAAACCTAGGCAAATCCTTTCAGCCATTTTCTCATGAAAAGGTAACAAAAATTTCAATACGTTCAACACAAAAACATTCACATTTAGTATGATTTGCATACATAAACTTTTATCTTAACGAGTTTTGTTTTCAATACGTTCAATATTTTTGAAAATTACGGTATGCGTGACTTTTTGTAAGAAAAAACAATAATTTTTAATTTTGAAAACTTTTGGATTGTGTTAATTGGTTGACTTAATTTTTTTCCGTTAAGCAGAGAAACGGATTATAGTTTAATCATCAATTGGGATTTTCCATGATATCTAGCAGTTAGTTATGGATTTCTTAGCCGATGTTCTCCTTAAGGGCTTCCAGCATCAGGGGCTTGTTCACAAAAACCCATCACTACAAAAAACCCCAGCGATAGATAGTGGATGTTGAACATTAGTCGTGTGAATATCGCATCTTATCGTATTTTAGTATCTATCGTATTTTAGTTTCATTTGCTCTATGTCGCAAATAGTAGAAATTTTTAAAGGTAAAATTCTTATCCTCGCTTTATAGGCATCCTGCGCCATCAGTTCCTCAGGTATGAGAATGTTAAATCACTTTTGAAAGAAATAATAGATTGCTAATAATGGTATTTTTTTATTTAGTTCAATCCCTTACATTTATGTAGTCTACTTTTTATAAGTAGCATCGATTAAATAACCACCTCTATTGACCACCGCGAACTGTCCTTTTTTTGTTTGGGCATTTCCCATCACTTCTTCGTGATCAGTATGGCAGCTATTTCTTGCGCTCATCAATGGTCTTCGGCTTGATGACGTAAACTTTACTCTTTAAGTAACCCCACAAAAATAAATATTGTGGGGTGGAGATGAAATCGAGCGAACTGTAATCAAATTTTGCAATGAACTTACTTTTAATTTTTACTGCATTCAATCAGCTAACATTGTTTGATGACTTAAAGTCTAGTTAGTCTAGACTTAATTTTCTTAATTTAACTTAATATTTTCCCAAACCTATGAAATACAAATCTGTGTTGGCGGTTAGTCCAAATTTAACTTTACTTAAGAAACTTAAGAATCTGTTGATTTTAAATTCTTAAGTTCCGCATACACGCAAAAAAAATTATCTGAATTGAAGAAAAACAGCTATCAAAGAGAAAGGGGAAAGCGATGGCGTTTAAGAAATATTTACTACATTTGTAGAAAGCAGTTTTAATTTTATGTCGGATTTAATTCATCTTGAAAAAAATTTGACGAAAAAATTATATTTAGAAATGAACATTTTTCTTAAGGTCTTTTGTTTTTAAAACAATTTGAGAGATTGATAAGATCGTTTCAGGAGTTCCCCAAGGCAGCCATCTAGGCCCGATTCTGTTTTTGTTATTCATAAATGATATTACTACTGCAATAAGATATTCGAATATACTAATGTATGTTGATGATGTAAAACTTTTTAAATCATACGCTTCGATTGAAGAAAGAAATTTATTACAAATAGATATTAACAGCTTAGTTGATTAGTGCAACATAAATTATATGCCACTTAACCTTAAAAAATGTAAATTTATGAGTTTTTCACGAAGAACTATTCAGTCAGCTTCTTACACAATAAATAACTATACTCTGGATCAAGTGTTTGACTTTGTTGACTTGGGAGTTACAATGGATTCCTCATTTTAATAGTCATGTTAATGCTATAGCTAATAAGGCTAGAAAGATATTTGCCTTTATAAAACGATGGTCAAAAGAATTCAAGGACCCATATGTAACAAAGGCTCTTTTTACAACTTTAGTAAGACCTATGCTAGAATACGGTTCGATAGTTTGGAACCCACGTTATCAAGTTCACATTGATCGGCTGGTATCAATTCAAAAACAGTTCTTACTTTTTGCCCTAAGAGACTTTAGATGGGATTCTCGGCTTAATCTTCCTCATTATACTGATCGTTTGAAGCTAATAAATCTTCCTACTCTTTCCAGCCGTAGAGAAATGCTAGGCATAATATTCATTACTAAACTACTCACAGGGTCTATCGCAAGCACATTTCTTATTGCCGAAGTTAAACTTAATGTTCCTTCTCGGATTTCAAGACACTTTAAACCTCTTTATTTAAAACAGTGTAAAACCAATTATGAATTAAATGAACCTTTCCGATGTTTATGTCACGATTTCAACTGTCTTTCCAGCACTTTTGATATTTTGGACTCACTTTTCACCATAAAAAGAGCTGTAACGTCCTTTCTCAATAAATGATTAACGGCGGTATAATAACTTTTTCCTTTTAACAACTCGGCACAAAAAAAAATTATAAAAAAAAAAAAAAAAACAAAAATGAATAAGATCCGTACGTCATGCGGACTGTGCCCCTCGTGTCGGTTGGGCGGGAAAGAGGGTAACCGTTGGGCTTATTATTATTATTATTATTAAATGTTTAAACAAAAAGTTAAGTTAAGTTTAAGTCTAGGCTAACTGCACTCTTCGATCAAATAAAATGCGCTTAGAGAACTGAATCCGAACCCGGTGAATATTTATATAAAAGAAGTACGCCAGATTGTAATGATGGTTGTCAAAATTGTTCAGCTACAAAGAGCTTCTGTTAAGCTAATTTTGTTTTTTTTTTGTTGGGCTATCTACCTTTACGTATAATGCATGAAATGTTAATAGAGTCCCATCTTGCACAGCTATCATATTTCCCGCTTTGTCTGATTTGCCACACCTTCCACTTTTGCCCTAACTTTACACAGACTGTGAAAAAAAAATTAAATATGATTTTTACACATAACGGTAATTATTGTTGCTGTTGAAGTTTTTCGATGTTTGGTCACTACCTACCTATAATTCGTACTGCTACTACTACTACTACTACTACTACTAACTGTTAGCAATAGTTGGGTATTTATTTTCAATTTTTCGCATATAATTTTTTGCCTGCCAGCCTCCCGGGAGCTTCTGCTAGTCAAATGGTGTTAGCCAACAGCATGTTGTTCGGGTTAATTACTCATATGGTATTTTATTAAACTTTTTTTTCTAATGATTTTTGTCTAACCACATTCATTATAAACCTACTTAATTAACTTTATAACAATTGGCATATGTACGTAGGTATGTACGTACATATGCTTGTACTTATGTATTAGTTGTATTTTGTCATGTTCTCATTAAGTCTTCATAAGAGAGGCGTAGCCAATCGATGCTTTGATAGAAAAATTAAAATTATGGCAAAGGCAATAACCTCGGAATAGTCGCAACTGCTTTCATGTTTAGAGTAGATATTTATATACCGCTATGTGTGTACAATTTGGAACAATAGTTTTTATGCAAACAATTGTATGTACATATGTGTGTGTTCCCTAATAATAAATAATTTTACTGTATTAGTTATAGATTTTGTGTCGTTACTGGAGTTCCAATATAGAACACAAAACACCAGGATAAGCTGTGACTGGAGTGGTATTAAAATCTACTTAGCTTTTGGTTCTACATTTAGATGATATATCTATACATACATACATATATGTATTACTAGAAAACCCCGGCTGACGCTGTCCTGCCTGGATATGTAACTAGAAAATGGATTTCAGTTTCTGTCACCTATAACAGACAGCAAGCAACCCTCTCTAAAACAATTTGACACTCATATTTTACTATTCCATATAACTTGTGCATAACTTAGTTAATTTTGACTTTTAAAGAAGGTGGCAATCCTCTTCAAAATTTACCTATACACCTCCCTTATGGGAACAAACGCTTTGGCAATCATAATTTAATTAAATTCGGCTTTTCAAGCAGGTGGAAACTTTGTTTAAAATAAAAATAGCTATCAACATTCTCCTCAGCAGAAAGAACTGTTTGCTAATTGTAGTTTAATATTTAATATTTCATATACTTGTGTATAATTTATTGAAATTTACATTTAAAGTAGGTGACATCCCTCTCCAAAATATATGAGTGAATCTTCTCCTTGCAGAGATGAATAGTTTGACCCTCATATTTTAATGTTTTATATAATTTAATTAATTGTGACTTCTAGAAGTGGTGGCAACCCTATACAAATATACCTATAAACTTTCGCCATATTTTACTACTTTAGATAACTTGTGTATAAATTAAATTCCACTTCTCAAGCAGGTAGCAACTTTATGACCTATTCTCATACCTACAACATTTTATTATAATCGGCCGAGCCGTTTCGGAAAAAATTCAACCTCAATCACCGTGAATCAAGATTTTTGTATAATAATAAGATTATTAATATATTTGCCTAAAATTGTGACTCTTAGTGTGAGAAAACAGTTACATTAAATTCCTCGCATTATACCTGTGGTTTTCAATGAGGCAATACTTTTTCCGGAGTCGGTCTTCTTAACAGCTGTTACTTGATTTATACTCAGTTTGCGTGCGACAATTGGAGCTGTGTCCATCCACTTTATGGAAGATTTTGCGGAAGGATCTTGGTTTGCGGGCTTACAAAATCAAACTCGTGCAAGAATTGAAGTCCAACGACCATCAAGTGCGTCGCACGTTAGGTGAATGGGCCCAAAATGAAATGGCCATCGATACCGATTTTCACAAGTATGTTCTATGGGCAGAGGCAGTCCATATTTCGTGCCTGAATTGATTCCAATTTAGCACCGCTGGGATGCCATACAGCCAACGAAACAATAAATTTATTGAAGGTCGTGCGATTTAACACCGCTGGACTTTTTTTTGGCGTTATTTTGGGGTTATGTGTAGTCGTTTGTCTACGCAGATAACCCCGAGACGATTGATGTTTCCGAAGAGAATATTCGCCCTCAATAGCTGCAAAAAGTGGTCAAAAATTGGATCTCTCGGCAGGAATTTATTCGAATCAGCGCGGCGGTCATTTGCTATAACAATAAACTATGTGCATTTTATTTCTTCTTTAATACCTCATATCTAAGGAAAATATCTACCCTTTACAAGGAGATGTGGGACGTCATTTAGCAGTTCGCTTGCCGAAACGATTCGAACGAACTCATTACTGGCGGAAGATGCTTTTATTTGCATTTTCGTAAGGCAAAATAATTGCCACATTCTGAGAGGAATTATAGCAATAAAAAAGTTTTCGAGAAGCAACTTGTACTGTACAAAATATTTCCGAAAATGTGTGTGAGGGTGTGAAAAGCTGGATAAACGAAGAGCCACCGTAAATGAATACAGCCGGCACAAGTAGGTACTCGAAGAATTAACTCATGAATTATTGCAGTAAAACTGCTTTAGCGGCAGTGATCGTATAACGAAAGTCGCGTCAGAATCTCTTTACTGCTTTCAACCACTACTTTTACTCATTTCTACCACTATTGGTACTAATGCTACTACTAAATAATGATTGAAATTAGTAGAAAAAAATCTGCCACCCTTTTTACATATTTCTAACACTATTTTTATAAATGCTACTACTAATTTCTACGACTTCTTTTATACCACAAAGAAGTTTTACTTTTGGCTCGCGCACTTACATAGGTGCACGCGTGTGTGTGGTTTTTTTTTTTTATATGGCGGAAAATTACCAAAAAACTGTCCGCAAATAAAATTTAAGTCTTCGCCATTTCAGACCTGAACTGTATTGTACTAAAAATACATTTACTATCAAGCTGAATTCCTAAAAAGCTTTATTTTTTTTATATCTGTAGAATTTCTCAAATATTGACTAAAGTTATTTATTTTTATAAAAATAGATTTAGCATGAAAAATATCTTGAGTAGAATTATGTAATTCGCCGCGCATTTGTTAGAAGAATACCATATTTTAAAAAATTAAAGACTTCAGAAATGCTTTAAAATTTTCATTTTATATATACTCCCACAATAAATAGCATGGATATTCTTACCAAATTTACTTCTCACATGTTACATATTTCTCAAGTTGAAATGAGTATTAGCCATAAAATTCAATTATAAGACTCTGAATATACTACAAAAGGCTAAACTTCAGAAATGAGCTGAACCCAAACTGAAAATGGGTTTAAGGGTTAATTTTGTGCATCAAAATATCTCATAAACCCAGAATTTTAGGGGTTAAACGTTACGTATGCATGATTTTTCTGTAAACATAATAAAATAAAAATGGAAAGATATTCACTAGTAAAAAAAGCAACGAGCATATATGAACTTATTAAGAATGATTTGTCAATATGCGGAGGAGGGAAATATTTGACTCCCAAGGCGAATTTATAGAAGGTGATGGCATAAGAGCAGCTGATTTGATTTTTTTTATTCACTTACATGTATTTTGTTTTTGCTTTTGCGTATGAGCTTTCAAAAGCCGTAAAAGCAAAAACAAAATGTATTCAAATTTTGACAACTCTTACGCAGAAACAAAAACAAAATTCATAGGCATTTTGTAGTTGTACTTATAACACCACCTTGTATGGATTCGCCTTGTTTGACTCCGCTTAAAGTAAAATTCATAATCAAACTTTCAAATCGCCGATACACGTAGGTATATTTTCGTTTAGGCCCGCTCTACCAGAAGCTGTTGTAGGAACCTGGCTATATCTCCATGTTTTACTTAGCAGCCAAATGTTAAAATGTTTATAAACTATTTCGGTCCCTATTAATCACAAAGATTTTTTTATAAGCGGCGCTGCCACACAACTATTTGTTAAAGCTCTCGATGCTGTGTTTCTGTGTAGACACGCGCTGTCGTTTTACGCTTCCTCAAGGACCTCTTCATTAAACTGCATGCAAAGATTTTCTCGTACATTTTTATTCTAAACTAGCCATTGACGAATGGACATTTGTTTAGAGCAAAAAAAAAAACAAATGTAAATTTAAAAAAAGCAGAAACAACGTGCAACAAAGTCGATACTAAATTGTAGTGCAAGCTTGCAAGAAAATTGGTAAATTCAAAAATGGCAAAGTAAAAGCAAAAAAAACCAAAAAAAATATATGAATTCAATTCTACATAAAAGTTCAACAAAAATACTAGAAAAAAAACAAAACATATAAAGCGCACAGGTTGTTGCTTCGTCATTTTAGTGAACCGCATGCGGCCAGGCAATGCAACACTGCCAAATAAGCATCCAATATGCGACCACTCATTCATTTCTTCATTATTTCGTTTGTTCCACTCCAAGAAAGACAGAAAGAAGGTATAGACTGACGACCTCACCACAGGCCATTTACTTAACAAAGCACTTGCATATCTACTTAACTACCGTCAGTACTGAGGCTGGAGCCGAGGATGCTCGCTCAGAAGGCTGATTATACCATTCCTTATGGCAGTCTAAGTGGCTCCTGCAAACTCGTCAAATCGATGTTTGTTTGGTGTGTAATTTTCTCCATCTGGTTGCCTACTTGTAATTTTGTCCGTATTTCATGACTAATCTATTAGAATACATGCAAGTGTATATTATACCCAATGCATAAATGGCAAAGGCTATTAAGACTTTTGTACTTAATAATTGTTTGAGAAAACATTCGTTATTTTGGCAAAAAAATTAAAACTGAACCTAAGCATAATTTAGTTTTACTACCGTTACGCTACTTTATAAGTATATACTAGAATTTGTTTTGCGAAAAGTTCAAATTATTTTTGGCAGAATAAATCCAACATTTTCATAGAACCCCATGAATATTCTCAAATTTTGGGTTTTTATTTGAACTTTTCGGCCTTAAATTAAAAAAAAAAACTAAGTTTTTCTTCTTTAACTCCCAGAGTTTGACACATTTTAGGGAGGGCCAAATTAAACAAAATATATCGTATCGATATTTTTCAACCATATCGGTACATGCAGAGTAAAATATATCGATATTTTTAACTCAAGCCGCAATTTCTTAAAGTATTGTAAAAATAGTTTTTTTTTTTGATCTTCTATTTGTCCGCCAGAGTGAAAAGTTGATATATATTGGAATAATTTGCTATCATCCCATGTCAAATTTGGTTTGAAGACAGATCGGTTTCAGCGTTGTACCATCTTGAGTCTCATTTTTCGTTCTGAGAACGTTGTGCCGGTTTATCTCCAAAACAAACTTGACAAGAAATGACAAATCATAGTTCGAATATGCATCAATTTTTCACCCTGCCTGAAAAACGTATTGTCAAAATATTCGATAGTATTGTAAACAAAATAATACATAGTTGGCTGTTTTATTATTTTTAAATTTCACTAGAAAAGGCGCGGCGTACTTTTTTGGTCCTCCAAAGAAGTATGTTTAGTTTTTCTTCTTTCCTTCGACGAGTTTGACGCATTCTAGGGATGGGTAAATGGAAAAAAATATATCGATATATATAGTATCGATATTTTTAAATATGCAGAATAAAAAGTATTGTAAAAAGGTTTTTTTCTTATCTTCTATTTTTCCGACAGGGTGGAGAGTGGATGTATGTTACTTATGGAACGAAATCGATTTCAATGTTTTGCCATCTTCAATATCATTGTTATTTGGAAAAAAGCCTGGCGTACTTTGATATGCCTCCAAATGTACAACGTATTAAATTTAATGTATTTGTGTACTGATCAAATTTATTTAGAAAAGTTTCGGTTCAACATAGGAAAATATACAAATGTAAATTTGGTAAAAAAAAAGCACCGGATTTTCCACTGGTATTATAAATTGTATTAGGCAATAAGGCTTCCGTCAAAATATTTCGAAAAATATGAAGATTTACTTGAACTGGGAACATAAAGACCTCGAAAAAATATCGAGTTTAATACAAAGTTGATTTTCTGAAGTAATTATGGAATATCGAAATTAAAAATTGCTTTTTTGATATTCAGTTTTTTAAAATTAAAATTACCGACTTATTTATGCATCATTTTCAAAAAAAGCTATAAATTTGTTATGATCGTCTATAAAAAGAGAACAGATGCTACTTTTAATAAAATGTTAAGAGCCGAAAAGCTTATATAAAAATCCAATATATAGTGTAGTGCCATTTAGAGCAAATTATTTCCTAATTTTTTTTAAGGAAAGTAGTTAGAGACGCATGCCTACAAAAAAATACTTTAGTTAACAATTTTTTATCAACATAAATAACATAATAAAAAATAAATATATACAAAATTTGAGAACTATTATAATTTTTGTGTGCATATTTTCAGGGTGAAGGCAATGGAATTAAAAAGCCGGTTTTAGTGACGCTTCTCTTTTAATTTATATTAAGACTAATAGCCCATCATACGACGGGAACCAACCCTTTTTAGATCCACGTAAATAACGCATTACGAACATATCAAAACTGCTATCGTTTTGTTAGGCAAACCTTCAGGCTGAACGCAATAGAATTACCAGTTTGAGCGCTAGGCTTTTATTTATTAGATTAGGGTAACAAAAGGACTAAAAGATCATGACTAGGAAATAAAAATCTCCTTGCATGGAGGTCTTCAATTCTCAACGTTTCATTTCAATAACAATTTCGCAGTATTCGATACTTATCTTATTATTTATAAAATTATGACTAATATAATACCTTACATATGTTCAAAGTTACTTTTTTTAAACTCTATATTAAGAATTGTAAAAAAATTTACTTTATATATTGTAATATACCAAACAGAAATGTTAGCAACAAATTTTCTTATCTTAACAACGAATACAAAAATATTCGAAACTGCCGATGAATCGATTAACTGCACTTAATTTTTGGTGTTACAATTAATTTTAATCGCGTAGTAATTTCGCGTTATCATCCCTAGTACAAAGTCACAAAATCATTGTAGAATGATATAGACAAGACACGAGCAACTAATAGTGAGGTAAAAGTTAGGAAATGAGAGCGCAAAGAAAAAATTATAAAAAAGACGAGGAACATTGTTTGTGTAAAATAAAAGAAAATTGCTTTTACTTCGTTAGCAGCTGTCAAATCGGCAAAGATAGGACTAGCGGTCCGCGGGAGGCGCAATCTTGTATTCTATTATTCTTGGAAATCTGTATAGCGCCGATTGTTCTGGATAGTCAGGATAACTTGAGGGATAATTAAGAATAAAGAGCGACTATCATATTTATGATTCCTCAGGTCAGCTCTTGAAGAGATTTTTTAAACCTCCAGTTCCGGGTGAGAATTTCGACTGTCTTTTTGCCACGGCGACTGTTCAGTCTGACAAATCTGGTTTTAAGTTTTAAGCTAGAATTTTTTGCTGGGAATCCATGTGGAATGGCTTAAGATGACTATAAGTTCTCACAGGTGTAACGGTGAATTATCCTTGCTTCTACTTCTCTGGAATGAAAAAAATATAAAATGAAATTAATTCCCTTTCATCTCTTCTTCGGCAATTCGCAAAGCCTTCAAGTTCGCATCAAAGACGTTTACCGCTGACCAAAATTTGTGTTTCCTTTTACTTGGAAAAAAAAGTTTCAAATAGATAGATCTTTTATTTTATTCGTTTCAGTATAAATAACTAACGTAACATACGCTAGGTATAAATTGTTCGATTTGAGAAAAATCCATGTATTTTACGTCATTCTAACAAATTTCCTTGCCAGCGATGCCTGCTCATTTTGTGCCTTAATTTTTGAACTTTTTGGTATTGTTTCTTTTCTATATTCGTGCTTTCTTTCTTTTAACGAAAATATACCAACGCAAATGAAATGCATTTCTTGGCTAGGCAATGGTTGTGCAACAACTACTATGCAACTATGCAACCGGCCTGATGATTTTTCCTTTTCAATGAACGACTCTACTTTCTCATTAATTTAAAAGAAAGACAATGTTGTAAATAGATAGCAAATCAGAATGGCATATACATAAAAAAAACAAAAAACGAAAAACTAAACTATAAACCTAAAATAATATAAGATATTGAAATAAAATGTGCATGTACGAAATCTAACAAAGCCTTTGCTCAAAATAAATAAACGGCAAGGAAATAAAAAGAAATGCGCTATTCTTAATGTTTCAAGAATAGCAAAATTGATGAATGCATTCGATGCCGAAATAAGTAACTGTCATTAGTAGCCAAGAATGAAATGGTATAATAAGATGGAGGAGTATATGGGGGAGGGGGGAGCGCCTTGCCTGCATTGTTCGAAATCTTTTCAAAGACATTTTTTTTTGTTTTCAACAAAAAAAGAAACACAAAATATAAATGTAAAATAGTCTGGCATGCGTGTGAGTGCAGTTCATTGGACCGCATTACCCATTTGGCAACATTCACAGTTACTTACGGCTTTGAGTTACTGTCTTGTAGTTGTTGTTGTTGTTATTGTTATTGCACTTTTCGTGTTGCCACAACGCGCTGTACACTTCACTTAGCCAGCTAAGGCGCAAGGATAATCCGATATTAATTGCGACTTGTCATGTTATGCCCGGCGTTTGTATTTTTTTTTGTATTTTTTTTTTTTGCTTTGCTTCATTCCCTATACGAGTGTCTTTGTACCGCACCATCCGCTCTCCACCCACATACATATGTATGTACCTCAATTGGCTACATTTTTCGACTATCCTCTGACCTCGCTCCACTCGCTGGCATTTTGTTAAATTCCATGTATTTTTTGGCGTTTTGTATACTTTTACATTTCCTGTATAGTTTTTGTTACCAAATATATTTTCTTTTTACTCTTCTTCTTTGATTTGTGTATGTTTTGTTTTTTTTTACTCGTATTTTATTTGCCGCCATTTCTTTGCGCTTTCTTTGTTTGGCGCGCAGTTTGTTTTTTTCTTCGTCGGTCTCTTATTGCTTCTGTCGCATTTGTTGTTGCATTTCACTCATTATTGCATTGCCTTTTGTTGTGTGTTTTATATTATTGTACTATTTCATTTTTTCCCTCCGTTTCTGCTGTGGCTGTGAAACTCTGTTTTATATTTTATTATTCAATGAGTGTGTGTGTGTGTCTGTGTGCTATCTCTGCGACCGGGTGCAAGTAATTTATTTTCGAGTATCACGCAATTGTGTGTATTTTATGCAAATGGTTTGGTAGCAAGAAATTTAGCAGCAAATGAGTGAATGACTTGGCTAAAGTTTGCAGTTTTTATTGTTTTATTTTCAATTTTTTTGTCTCGGTTGCTTTTAGTACATTTGCGGATTAGTCGCCGATTAGGCGTGCTTCAAAATTATTTCTACGATATGTCATTCAATACATAAAAAAACTTCGGAACTTTTCCTTAAAACTTCAACTGTGTGTTTCGTTTTATGTTGCTCCTAATTGGCGTTCAAACCATATAGTCTATTTTAGTCGATTTTAGCCGATTCCATTGCACGCCAGTGGTTCCTTTGCCTTGCCAACTGGCACCAAACAGAACCACTAAACGAAGCCATCAAGCAAAGCCAAGTCATTCTACCGTGGAGCTTTTTCTTCCATATGTACAACATAGCCACTGAATCAAAGTTTTTTAAACTATGTCCATCCTCCTCGGTCCTCGCGTGTAGTCCGCTGCTCACTTTTTAAGTGAGCACAGAATAAAAAGTTTAAAATTTATATCAATTCTATCTAACTTTATAGCTAGCTGGACATCTAAAGTTTACAAATGAATGGGGTTTCTTTTTGGCTTGTGTGGCAACACTGCCGTAATATGATCCAATAAGTGAACAGTTATTTGAAAAAAATAAGATGTTCTTTGCGAATGTACCAGGAAATTAATATTTTCAAGATGTTATTTTGCAGGTTTCTCCGGCGATGAAGCCTTGGAACTCGTTCCTAAGTGTTCAAACGAAGGCTCTTCAAGTGATTCCGATTCTGACCTGCGTTGTGAATCTAATAAGGAAGAACATAATAATGCTGAACAAGAATTGGTTGGTGTAAACGAAAGCCTCCAGTTTGGCGAGGTTAATATTCACGCTGCCGACGAAGCATGAAGCGCAGATACCGCAGAGTGGACAACACAGAGTGGACACCTTTCCAATATTTCTCGGAGTATTCTGAAGACGGTGTTTGGCGATTTCACAGCCGAGTAATATGTACGCTCTTCAAAACAACCAAAGTTTGAATTCAAACTATAATGAGTACAAGAAACTATCTGGGACCCACATATTTGCTGTTGCATGAAACTTTCGCGTGTAAGGTTGTAAAGGGTGTTTTTTTTTAGATGTTTGGTTTTCAATGAGACAATACTTTTTTCGAAGTCTTTAACAGCTGTTACTTGATTTTTACTCTCTTTGGTTTATTTACTCCGGAACAACTTTTGCAAATCGTGCAAAATTCATTACCAAAATAATGTTTGGGTTCGCGCGACGCAGCGTAAGAAAATTTTGTTCAGCGATGAAGCTCACTTTTGGTTAAATGGGTACGTTAATTAATAAAATTATTACATTTGGAGTTTTGATAACCCACAAGCCATTATTGAGACGCCGCTACATCCTCAAAAGTCGCATTGTGGTTTGCTCTAAACGACAAAAAAAAGTCGGCCATAATGTTACATTCGATTGGGGAACGGTATCGAGCCATGATTAATGACTTTTTCGTGCCTGAATTGGAGGATGTTGATGTGAACATCTTTTGGTTCCAACAAGACGGCGCTACATGCCATACAGCCAACGAAAAAATAAATTTATTAAAGGAAACTTTTGGTGAGCGCTTTATCTCGTTTCGTGGGCCTGTGGCGTGGCCTCCAAGATCATGTGATTTAAGGCTGGACTATTATTTCTGAGATTATGAGAAGTCGCTTTTCGAAGCCGATAGCCCCGAGACTATTGACGCTTTGTGAGAGAATATTCGGCGCATTATTGCTGACATACGGCCCCAATTCCTGCAAAAAGTGGTCAAGCATTGGGTCTCTCGGCTGGAATTTATTCGAGCCAGCCGCGGCGATTACTTGCCCGAAATCATTTTTTTGGATATAAAATTAAATAATATGCGTTTTATTCCTTCATGAAACCCACACGTCTAAAACACCCTTTACTATCGATATGCTATAAAAGTTCCAGCCATTACACAGATATCAAGGGACTGATTGTTTAAATTAAGAAATAATACGCATTTTCCACAACTTAAAGAGCTACTTCACAAGAAAAAGAGCAACAACAAATTGTGAACGGTTGAGCCAATTGTTATACAAAAGCCCTTTTGGGAAAATGTCAAACGACGAACAAACGATTATAATCTTACGAACCACATAATTGAAACAATACCCCTGCCCCGTCCCTCGCCAGTCCAGATAGTATAATACCGGGCCTTTTCATTTTCCAGGGAGCGAAACCTTGGGTCAATAACAAATGTGACCACGACAGTAGTGCGAAGACTTTCGGAAAATATACGTAAGAGCAGCGAAATTTGTATTGGCCGATATTTTACTTCAAAAGCCCCCAAAGACCTATGAACAAAACTTTCAATCGACCATGACCTTTTTACCAAATTTCCCTCAATGAATCTGTAAGAGAAGAGATGAGAAGCTAGCGATTGTACGTAACATGGATGGGCAGTCGTTCGACTTCAATGGTGACCACGTCCACCGGAACACGACCACTTATATGTATCTGTTCGTCGATGGGATAAGAAAGTCAAAAAATAAATAGATGTAAATTGTCCGCATACAGTCGCAAGTTACAACACGTCAATTGGAGGGGTAGAGCATTCGGAAGGTTGATATCCTACTACCGTATTAAAATCAGAACATAGAAGTTACCCCTCTTGAGTTTTTTGGCATATGGTTGATCTTGCACTGTTTAGTTCCTAGATTCTTTATAAAAAAAATAAACTTTCATGTGATGCAAAGCGGCCCGAGATGATGGACGTTTGAGATTTTAGGATGTACGTAGAAGAATGTTTGTCCACATGTATGTGGAGTGTGCTTTTAAATTGTCAAGAGAGGGCTTTACTACGCAATCAAAGTAGACGCTGGTTCGAAGAGAATACGCGAATGCGATGACTATTTATTTGATGATAGGAGGTACTTCGTTTTGACCTCGTTTGCCTACAGAAAAGAAGTACGGGATCTTCAACTTCTCTGGTGATCCCTTTGTTGACATAAATATGCTAAGTGTAAAAATTGTCCCTGTACAATTAAAGTGTTATTTTGATATCAGTCACCAGGTCACGCAATTTTGGCCCAGTGTTAAAAACCTTTCATAAGTCGCCGCACCTCTTGGTAAACTTTTCGGACACTTTTTTTGTCGATTAGCAACTCAAACTCTTTGCACTCACTTGCTTATTTCGGTCACTATTATCTTTCTGCCTCTCTTTCTTTCTCTGATACCGGTAACGCAGTCATATAACACGCGTTCCGTCCGAACACAGCGTGGTCCTATAAGCAGCATCAGGTATCAGCGCTATGAGTTCAGGCACCTCAACAGCTCAGTGATATGAAAATAGTTTCTAATCGCGGCCTTAGAAGGTAAATTTATGGAGCTTCTTCCTCAAATGACCTTAGGTCCGTTAGTCGGTCGCTTCAATTGAACAACATGACATTGCTTCATCCAAATAGTGAGCCATGGACCGCGGTAGTTCTTGGGCCTAACGACTCTACACAGTTCTACACTGATGGATCCAAACTATAGAACAATTGATGGCAGAGCAATTCGATTTTCATCAGGTGCGCATTCCGGGACACTGTAACTAACCAGGAAACGAGAAGGCGGGCGAGTTTACAAGAAGGGGGGCATCCGTACCTCTACCACCAGTCTGGACAAGTTTAGGTATGCTTCTCGTTTCTTGCTGACGTTTAGGGATTTCTACCTCAAAAAAGCGAGTACGCTGTGGAAACGCACTGTTAGATACTTGTAGCACGTCCAAATGCATGTGGCTTAAATAAAACATAAGACATTCCCAAAAATTCTCTCGCTAAGTAGGAGAAAATTATCCCTAGCTATGGGACTTATAGGATGACATGCACAACGACTAGGAAGCCACACAAGAAGGTGCTGTGACGAATGGCATCTAATATGCGACTGTCCCGCACTAGCTACGCATGAGGAGACCTGAGTGTAGCAGCAGAGTTGAAAATAGGCAGCTGCTGAAGTTTGTCGATGCGTCCTAACCTAACTTATGTATTTATAATATCTAGTACACCTACAACCTTTTACTGAATACGGTCTTGCTCAGTGATATCTCTGTCCATTCCCAGGAGAGCTAAACCTCTACTTTCCGACCACATCAAAACTGCACTTTTGCTAGGCCTCCCGTTACATAAGATTGATGATAACGATCATCCACAAGCCGATATTGCTAGTAAACTACTAAAACAAAATCAACAAAAAAACCACGGTGGGATCTCGTGGATCTCTTTTTCATATATTTGCATATGCACTGGGCCATGTGTCATGCGTGTTGTTGACGGTATGCCCAGATGTGCTGAAGCCCAATGAGGTTGGACCCACGCGCGAATAAATAGAAAAACAACGAAGGGAAGATATCGGAAAGAAAATGCATTAAAATATCTTTAAAGGCCTACGAAAACCAATTTTGCCATATGAATAAAAAAAAATAAAGCCAAAAGTCTGACTGGAAAATTATCGATAGTGTCACCACTCGATAGTTTCTGCTATGCACCATCGATAGCAACGTTTCATTTAAATGCGTCCTTGTAATCAGTAGAATGTTGCGGGGCACAAATATTTTACAGTTTACTGGTTTTGCCTTGTTTCGACGGCACTAACATATTGTTGAAGGTCAGTTTAGAAAACCATTGACAGAAGCCGATGTGGACCGGATTAGAGCGTAAAAGGCTTGGATAAAAAGTAGAGTCCAACGGGTTGAATGGACTATGAAATATTCACCCTCGATCTATCTTATGCAGCATATGTCTTAAAGTGCATTTAACCCAAAAAAAAACAGACTGCGCTCATGTCTCTTGATCAAACTATAACTTTACACTTAAAATAATTTCTAGTTATGTAGGTGAAAGACTCTACCGTTTTAGTTTTAAGCTGCCTTTGCAACAGAACTTTTGCAAGTACTTCATTATTTTTCATACAAAAATATTTAAGCTGTGGAGAACGGATTTTACAGCTTAAATATATTTTTTTATTTTTATTCTATTTATTTTTATCTATGCTATGCCCACAGAGGTCGAGATAAGGACTTAATTTCAAATTCATGACATTGCCTTTCCCGCGCGAATACCTCAACAAAGTAGACTGCTCAACGAAGTCTATTGGCATTTTTCTTAATATTTTCTTCTTCTTATTCTTCTCTTCTCTGCGGAGAAAGCTTTTTGTATGCAGCGCATCAATAGGACGTTGTCACCTTTGCAACCGCCGTCCGTCGCGTGCCTTGACTACCAAACACAAACACAACAACTTCAATTCGAACCGCGACGCAGCAGAGTCATTCGTTTTCATTTCCATTATCCAGTTTGTATGCAACGTAGCTTCTTTATGTTTTTTTTTTCATTTTTCCTCGTTTTTTTCATTTTTATTTTTTTTGTTAGTATTGTTGTCCTACGTGCCTGCACAGCAGCTGTATAGAGACGCAGTCAGTCAGCTGCAGCATCGTCCCTAAATTCCCGCAGGCATTTTTATTCGTTTTCATTGCGTTTTTCATCTCTCGCAGTGTCGAAGAGGTCAAAAGGCAAAATGTGGGGGGCGCAGGCAGAGCTGTAGAGAGTAGAAGTGCAGTTTAGCAGTGGCAGAACGGAATTAAAGTAAAGTGAATGGTGCAAACCTTGGGAGAGAGTCAAAACTGCTGCTGCTGCTGCAGTTCAAAGAAAATTCGAGCATCCTTTTTAGCCTCTAGCGTTGAAGGACATATGAAGGAGATTTCGTTCGAGCCGCAAAGACAACTGCAATGATGCGTCAATGCGCCTTCAATGGCGGGCTGTAGCTGGAGCAGCTAAAAATGGCTTTTTGGGACGTTTTATGGCGGCACAATATCCTATTCACTGCCACCCGATGCTTACATAAAACGACGAATGCGCTGGTCTTGCCGTTTTACAGCGCTATGTGTGTGGCTGTGGGTGTGTGTGTGTGTGTGTGTGTGTGTGTGTGGGTTTTGTGTACGCGCTCGCACATTTTATGTCCTTCGGCAATGACTTTTGAGTGGAAAATATGAAAGCAACGGCTGCTGCAATGCAACGCCGATGATATCGTAAAGCAGCTGGTTAGCGTAGGAACCGAGTGGGTGGTGGGGGGTGGGTTGGTTGTTTGGTTGAGTCACGGCTGTTGGCCAAATTAAAATGCATTAGCACAAGTGCGGAGTTGCTATATTGATGTGATTGTCTAACTGCTGCTAGAGTTTAAATGACGTAGATTATGTGTTATTTTATTGATATGGTGTGTAATTTTTAACGATAACGGAAATTTTAATTTTATGCACATATTTAATGTTGAAAATATATTTTCAAAACCACTTTAACTCGAATAATTCTATTAAATACTTTAATCGTATTACAACGGAATTTGGTCTTATTAATCACAGCATTGAATTTATTTTATTTTTATTTTTATTTTTATTGGAAACCAATTGGTTGTAGCTGGCACTACGCCACGATTAAGAGTAATGGCAGAAAATTAATAAATTTAATTTGAAGACAGTTGACAATCAGCGGGAATGATACTTTTTGAGATCTTAATTATTATTTTATAGATTTTTTAACATTCCAGATCCCTCTATGATGTTCACTCAAAATTATAACATTGGTTGTATATATTTTTTACAGGAATCAGTGGTTTTTTGCGACTAATTTAAAATAAATAAAAAAGCATTTGTTGCGATAACCGGGCCTAGAATTCAAATGAAAAATTCAATGAAAAAACAAATAAAGAAGTAAGTGCCCTACCGAAGTCTTTAAAGCTCTCTTAAATATAAGAAAATTTAACTTTAATTTATAACCGCGTTTTTAGCGGTTAATTTTTTTACTTTTTTTTTAATTGTGTTGGAAAACTCAACAACAGTTTACATCGCTGCAAACTTGCTTGGTAAGTCGGAGGTTGTGAACTCAAGCCCAGACAGAGTCTAGAAAGAAATATGTTGAGGAGATGATGGGATCTCCGAAATAGCAACTATAATTTCTACCGCGGTGACTATGGTTGCCTTTTTTCAATACTTTCCAAATAAAAGGTGGTGGTCTTGAGGTTAAAAAAAAATAAAAAAAACACTTCTTTTTAATTTGAGAGTTATCTGACTGAAATTTGGTAGGCACGAGTACTGAGATATTTAGGTACTTATGATTCGAAAAAGGTCTACTAAAAAATCCACCAAGATCGATGATCTATGAGATATAGACCTCATGGTACCGCTTGTGCAAATTTATATTTATTAACAAAAAAAAAACAATACTTATTTTTCCAAACATTAAAAAGGTTATTGGGAAATTTAATTCATTTTAAAGTATTTTAAACTTTTTTTTTTAGTGATAACTAATTTCCATTTCAAACAACAAGCTGAACAGGGCGATGTCATAGGAAGCAGTTGACTATCCAATGTTACATACATATGTACATATGTTTTGAATAACTTTATTTGTAATTTAAATACAACAACTTAAAAATTTTGTCATTTCAAATTAGTTCGACAAATGAGAATATAAAACTTAGAAACAAAAGAATTTGAGGTAGTGGTATTCCTGGACATAGCAGGGGCTCTTAGCAATGTCCTGCCATGTGCGATCACCTCGGCCTTAGCTGAACTGCGGATAGACACAACTTTGGTCAGTCTCATCCACCAATTGCTCACCAGCAGACTGGCGACCTCTGAGCTAGAGGGGCGAACAACTCTTAGGTCTTCCCATCCGTGTGGGACTTGAATCCGAACTATACCTCCTACGTTCACAGTGCCAATCCCCCCGGTACTACCGTCAAACGAATGTCTAGTAAAAAGAAATCCATTTTTTTCCAATAAATTGTTTTATTAATCTGTATCTTGCGTTGTATAGGTACGATCGATCTACATATATGGCGTTAGAAAGACAAGATTTCGTACTAAAAAAAACTCTACACAGTTTTGTGATTGCTAGACTCAGTATTGTTTGTAACAGCCAATCAGGCGCAATTTTGGTTTCGGTAATTTTGATATCACAGATGCTCCACACTCTGGAGGGTCAATTGTCGAAAATATCGATAAAATAACGGAAACTGTCGAGTCAGATAGTCATGCAAGCACTGCTTCGATTGCCCAGGAGCTAGACATTGCACAAAACCCATTTGGAATTATTTACACAAGGGTGGGTACAAACCGAGCTGGATGTATGGGTGCCACACGAGTTAACGCAAAAAACGTCAGAAATCGAATTTCCATCTGCAAATCGCTGCTGAATTCCAACCAAATCGATTCATTTTTGATGATGAAGAGTGGATCCCTTACGACAAAGTGATGATTGACGGTCAGAAAGGTTTTACTATGTGTTTGGTGGGATTGACAGGGAATCGTCTATTATGAGCTATTATCCTACGATCAAACTCCTAATTAGGACCTGTACTATCAACATTTGGACTGAAAGGATCAATCGGCCAGCTTTGGTAAATAGGAGGATATTGATTGTAACTCGTCAGAAGCTTCGGGAACTTGGTTGGGAAGTTCTTATACAGCCACCCTACAATCCGGACCTGGGACCATGCGATTACTATCTGTTCTTGTTTATTGCGAATGATTTTGCCTGGTTCAAATTTCGCCTCAAGAGAACCCTGCGAAAATCGAATGCCCCAGTTTTTTGCCAATAGGGACGAGGGTTTCTATGAGAATGTTGTTTTGAAACCACTTTGAAAATGGCAACCAGCTATGGATTAAAGTGGTATATATTTGAAGCAAATCGGATCAGCAAAGCTAAATAAAACCTTCAATTGAATGAAAAAATAATTGATTTCTTTTTACCACACCTTTATTTCGTCGGGAGGTGGTTTGAGCAAAAAACTTAGAACAAAGAACTTGTGTGGCGTTTCGATTCCTGTGGCAAGTAATCTTGTCCATTTTCAACCACCGGAAACCAAATGGATCTTGTCAGATCCTAATATCAATCAGCAAAAGTTGTGGTGAAATCGGACTAAACTTTCTCTTAGAGGAACGGTGGGAGTGATGCAATTTCTTGGTAATCCACGGTCTTTGGTTTGATGTGGTTCATAGGTCGTGGCATCCGCTTTTGTTCTTCGTATTGGCAGCAATTTTGCTACTTTTCCATCTAAAGCAACAAACCCCTTGCCAATCTACGTTCATTGATCTGAGCGAGTCACTCGATCGCTAAATTTTCTGTTAGGCAGGCGGTTTTACAGGGGTATTCTTATGCAGATGTTTGAGTGTGTTTTTAGAGCGTTAGCCTGCCCGGGGCAATTGCGTGTGTGAAGCTATGAGTCAATTGATCTAAGCTAGTGGTCGCTTAGTCAGCACCCAATGCGGAGCCGTTAACCACATAGTTGCCTAGTAGTACATATTTTACGTATGTAGATTTTCTAATTAAATTTCTTTTACGCTTTGTATTATTTTAGTATTACTCATTTTTGTGTTTGCTTTCAATTCAACGCGTTTCGCACAATTTGCAAATCTTCACAGTACAATCGCCTCGCTTCAAGCGCTAGCTGAAGCCTATGAATTATGAATTGAGAGCTGGGCTACAGATTGGCTAGCGGGGTCGTGGCGGAGCGCGGAGTAAATGACCCCATTTGCGAATTTGCACAGCTTTTGACCCAAATTGGTGCTGTCAACTATGCTGCTGAACCTTTGCCATTCATTTTACGAGATTTTTTTTTGTTGCCTTGGTTAAAGTTTTCTTATACGTTTTGTTGGCGAAACGCGCGCGATGCCCTGGTGTGCAGATTAATTGACTTTCGTCTTTTGTTGGAACGTGTTTCGCTTACGCATCTGCACATATGTACACACATACATATATACATATTAATATGCATAGTTATATATATATATATATGTAGAAAAGCAGACTCGCCTTAACAAATAGGAAAGGTTGTTGAGTCTTCGGAATCTGAGCTACAGAGACTAAGAAATGATAGGCCACAAAAAAAAAACACGCTACACAAAACAATTTGAAATTTTGTAATGCAATGTAATTCTGTATTAAAAAGAGGGCTGATGTGTATCTACAACCTCTACTTCTCAAGACAACCCCACTCCTCACAATGGGCTTGGTTATCGCAAACGAGGCTCAGTCGAAGAGCTTGCACACCTTCCCCTTCGGAAAGGCATTAAAATAGGAGGATAGATGGTGAAAGAATGATCAGCCGAGGGGTCTGGCTGTGGACTGGCTGGTGATGGTGAGATTGGAACCCATAGAACGGCGCCACTGTGGGATTTTCCGTTCCTCTGGTGCCGTGTTGATCTCGGGATGGTTACATCTCGGTCGTGTGCCCCGCGTTGGGGCTGATGCTGGATTTGCTCAGTGATCGAAGGATAGAGTGATTAATGATTGTGGTTGCCTATGACGTGAACTGTGGGCGGGATGGAAATCCCTAGTTAAGAATTTTGCCCAGGCTGCCGGCGGCTTTTAAAAGAGAGATGTCAGAAAGAGCAGAACATAGAGGTCTCTAATAAAGGTTCAGACAAGAATTGTTAGAAGAAAAAGTATAAACGATTCTTCAATGGAGCCTGTCCAAACATCATTCGACTCTTTAATAAACTATAAGTTTATTTGCTCCTTTGACAGCATCTCTTGAGTCTCTAACATATTCTATAGAGTCCATTTTCGGTTATCTTTTGTATGACTTTAAAGCACTTATGTAGGGTTTAGCCAATTCTTGGACTTGTAACACTCGTTAAAGAGTTTCCTAAAGTTACTCCTAAGAGTTCTAATCTCTCCATTCTATCAAAGCAGAGATTTACTTTCCCGTAGGGACTCCTCCTACATCGTTGGTACCCGGCCTTTCTTCTACTGAGCTCTTCAAGGAAAACGCATCCGCACTTTGACTTTCCTAATGCCGGAACGAATCTTAGCTTTCGCTAAGGTCCCCAGATTTTCAGTGCAGATCGCAAGGAAAATCGGCTTATTCGTGGATTTCCTCGGCTCTTCAAATTTGATGGGCTCCCGCAACAACTTATCGCCTGGTTCAGCCCTCGGAGGTAACCAAATGCGCGCGGGCCTCCTAGGAAATTTCTTGTTCGGTTTGGCCTTTAGGTACAAGCCCACGAAAGCGTGACTGACGCCCTACCGACGAAGTCCAGGGAGAACTGGTCGCCGTATTTGCTGACCCTGTATCACCTTAGAGATTCTGATGAGTCGACGTCTGAGAGAGAACCTTCGAAGTTTCCAAAGACGTAGTCCATTACGACACTCGACATCGACCTCAAATCGATCTCCATCCATTTTTGCAGCACTGCTGTTGGCGTTCTGCTCCTTTTCTCTGTTATATAAGTCTACTTGTCTGGTTGTGCCTTGCGATGTCGCTGAAGTTTTCTTCATCCTATGCGGCTTAGTAATGCTGGCTGGCAACAGGCGCGTTATTGTTGGTACATAACTTGGCTTTTTTTCTTTGGGTGTGCTGTGACTTGCAGCGCCGATGCCGTTATTGTCTATTTGCAAAAAGGTTGTACTATGGCTGGCACTTTCCATCTTGCCGCTGTACTACTTTAATTTCAAGAAAGATCATTCATCAGAAATGTTAGAAATAAATAAAGTTTTTTTCTGGGGCTTTAAAGTCTTGAGTGTTTTCCTTTTCTGGTCAAATTTGTTTCACTGCCCGTTTATCAGGCGCTACATCATGTCGTTGAAAAATCAAATTTTAATGCATTTTTTCTCTTTTCATGGTATAGCGGACAAAAAAACTTGCTAATATGAATAAATTCGTCTTCAGGAAAGGTACGAGAAAAAATTTGTTCGCACTTATTTTGAAGTTCGACCAAGAACCCAGCCATTAAATTACTAAATATGTATAAAACGACTGTACGGATTTGAGAATTATGTTCACATTTTTCTTATATATTGTGCACTCATTTGGTTCACATGACTAGTGATAAATAGTTTATATACATATTAATTTTAAGGCAATTTTTCAAAATACCCCGTTAAACATTGTTGCCTCCGGCCCCTGAATTCCATAAGACGCCACTGATATAGTTACATACTTATTTACTAATAAACGTACATACCTACATTTACATTGGTGCATATAAATATTCTTAGCAGAATTGAATGTTTTTGTTTTTTTTTGCAGTTAACTGATTTTTTTATAACTTTTGTTTTTTCTGCCCACCAACTACGGCAAGGCTAACTCAAAATAGAGGAAATCGTTTGCGAATTTTATTTTGCGTATCTCAGTACGGCGCTATCTACACATGTGCATGCGAGTATATGAATGTGGGTACGTTTGTATGTAGGTAAAAAGTATTTGTAGTTTTGCGTTAAGAGTTCATTGGCAAAACTTTAGTACCTGATTAACTTCTGTTGACTTTCTTTATTCGGCTTGCAAAACAATAGGCGTTTTATTTTACCGCCTTTCGCAATTTGCATTAAATCATTTGTTTTAATTTTTAATAGACTACTTGATATTCTTTTGTTATAGTTTTTTTATGCTAAATCAAGCATGAAATTTGCACACTATTAACTAATAAAAGGTGTAACTAAATATAAATTTCATAGTCAAGAGACCATCAAACTCATTAAAGGTTATTGACCTGCAAGATGTTTGTTCATATTATGTGGCTATAAATATTTGGGCAAACATGTTTTGAACTCAGTTTTTGAATCAACAAATCATGTGCATACTTATAGTACACATTACAAGAAATTTAAAGGGTGTAGGCAAAAACTCCGATTGCAAAGGAGTATCCCTAGCTCGTTATAAACTAATGGTAAATTAAAACGAAACTTCGAACTAACTTAGCTTTTAGCTCCTAAATACATAATCTGATTAGAAAATGTTATACATACATAAATTACAAAAAAACAAATACATACTGCCAATTTGCAAAAAAATAATTTAGTTAAATCTCTGCAAAATTTTTATGAATTTCACTTTCGGTTTTTTTGTTCTTTCAATTAAGGAAAAAATCAAAAATATATCTTATATATAAAAATCTCGTGCCGTGATGTTTGTGGTCAAACTTCTCAGAAACGGATCCGTCATTGTTTTGTTGAAATTTTGTATGTATATTTGGTAGGTATGAGAATAGGTCATAAAGTATTTTTTATACTTGGGAGAGGTTTGCCACCTGATTGAAAGGTCAAATTTAATCAAAATATACACAGGGCATATAAAATATTACAATTTGGATGCCAAGCGATTGGTCTCGGAAAGTAGGTTCATAGCTAACTTTTATGGTGGTTGCCACCTGTTTGAAAAGAGAAGAGTACCAGTAACAGAAAAAGAGTTAGAAATTAGTAAAAATAGTAGTAGAAATTAATAGCACCATTATTAAAAATGGTAGAAGAAAATAGAAAAAATGGTGGTAGAAATGATTAAAAGTAGTGGTAGAAATTAGTAAAATTAGTAGTAGAAATAAGAGAAAATAGTGGTAGAAATTAGAAGTATCATTGATAAAAATAGAAAATAGTGGTAGAAATTTGTCAAAATAGTGGTAGAAATTATAAGGGTGAGGAACAAAAATAGTGTTAGAAATTAGAAAAAAATAGTAGTAGAAATTAATAGCACCATTAGTAAAAATGGTAGAAGAAACTAGTTAAAGTAGTGGTAGAAATTAGTCGAATTAGTAGTAGAAACCAGTGAAAATAGTGGTAGAAATTAGTAGTGTCATTAATAAAAATAGTGGTAGAAAGTAGTAAAAGTAGTGGTAGAAATTAGTGGTAGAAATTAATAGGAGCAGTAACAAAAATAGTGGTAGACATTGGTAAAAATAGAAGTAGACATTAGTAGCACCACTAGTCAGAATAGTTGAAGAAATTAGTAAAAATAGTGGTAGAAATTAGTGAAAATAGAGGTAGAAATTAAAAGCAACATTAGTAAAAACGGTAGAAGAAACTAGTAAAAATAATTTTAGAGATTAGCCAAATTAGTGGTTGAAATTAGTAAACCCAGTAGTAGAAATCAGTAAAAAAAAAAGTAATAGTAATTAGTAGTAGCGTTAGTAAAAATAGTGGTTTTAAAAATAGTAGTTTTGCTTTAAAAATACGTCTCTAATATTTTTAACCAAAAATCGCTATACAACTGATTCGTGTTGAAAGAAATGGTAAATAAAAATTGTGCATGAATTCTCTTTCAAATATTAATTCTTCACGAAAGACACTAAAATGTTTATAGTATTAAGACAGATGAGCGCTGGATGATGGCTACCATATTATGCCAAAAATATAAACGTTCTTACACACATACATTCATATAGTTACATGTACATACTCGAGTACCAACAAACCTTGTTATTCTCTAATTTTCTTATAGTCATTTTTTTAAACGAATTTGGTTTTTATTGCGCACATTTATATTTGCCAAAAATAGCTACTTACACTTACAGACATAAATACATACATACATATGTACATATGTAAGTAGGTATCAAAATATCCAGCCGGTCAAACAACCTAAGCGGCATGAAACGCAGAACTTTGGTAGACATCAAACAGACGTTCAATGTCCTGCTCACCTGCCACCCGCCCAGTAAGTAAAGTACACATGCAAACAATATATGTATGTACATGTGCATGTACAAAAACAAAATGCAGACGCATGAAACAGCTCAGTGAACCGCAGAGAAACCCACACACCGAAGCATTTTTGACAATCGCACACAGTACACAAACCGCCATTGCAAAAAAAATACACACACATTCATACATATATGTGCACCTATACTCTGTTCGTTTTGGTTGCGTCACAATGCCGGCTAATAAAATGGTAACGCATTTTTTATTAACATACACACTCACATACACGTGGGTAGAAATAAATATATAGTAGATATACAAATGTATATTTCCATTTATTTATACACAAAATTGTACGAGTAAGCTTGAATAAGACACAATGAAATATCCTGCAGGACATTTGATGTGCCATAAGCGTCGGCATAAAGCGAAAGCAACGTAAATAAAGAAATGTCTAAGTTCGGGCGAAACGGAACTTTATTTATATACCTGGCGCATGTTTTCCATAAATACAAGAGGGTGAATGAAAATTCAGGTGATGAACTACAAGGTAGTTGCTAAAGTTTTCAAAATCATGATTCATAAAGCCAAATCACGAGTGTACATATGTATCAAATAAGAAAGATTGGATAATGTAGTTTAAATATATTATATATTTATATATTTATTTGCCATATCCAGGTCACACGGTTTTCTATTTCACGAAGAGAGTATTAAAAAATACCTTTATTAATATTTCATTTTATTATGCTTTTTTATTTTACTTTATTTAGCTTTATTTAATCTACCTTTATTTCATTTTTGTTTTACCTCATACCAGTTTAGCTTATTTTGTTTGCATTTTTATGTTAATTTGTTTTAAATATTTTTTACTTTATTTTATTTAATTTTTTATTTAACTTTGTCTTTATTTTAATTAACTTTATGTTATTTTGTTTAACTTCACATTTTATTTAGTTTATATGTTATTTTGCCTATTTGATTTATTCAATTTCATGCTGTTTTATTTTTTTCCAATTTCATTGTATCTTTACTTTGCCTCATTTTAAATAACTTTAGTTTATCTAATTTTAGCTTGTATTTATTTTATTTTATTTCATCTCAGTTTTTTTATACTTATTTCTTCCTTTATTTTTGGGTATCTTATTTCAAAATTTAACATATTTAACATATATTGTTTTTTGTATTTATTTCATTTATTTTTGCTGTATTTCATAATTTTTTATGTTATTTGGGTTATTTCTTATTTTTTTACTTTATTTTCTTCCATTTTTTTATTTCATCTCACTTTATTTTGCATTATTTTATTTAACTATAGTTTATCTCATTTTTTATTTTAAGTTTATATTTTATTTTACGTATTTTTTTTTTTTTTTGCTTTATTCTATTTGATTTTTTATGTTATTCTTTTTTCTTGATTTTATTTCATTTTGTTTTACTTGATTTTGTTTTAGTTTAATTAACTTTATTTCATTTTTTTTAGGTTTTTATTTTATTTTGCTTTGCATATTTTATTTTGTCAGTTTTTATAATTCGTTCATTTCTCTTTTATTTTGTTTGACTTTTTAATTTATTGAGTTTGTGTGATATTTTTCTTTAAGTATTTTTTACTTTTTTTTTATATTTGAATTTTAGTTTTAAGAATAACAACTTTATATAAATTATCATTTTTTATTTTTATTAAATATATATATATATATATGTATATATATATATACCATTTACATATTTACATATATCGCTTAGCTTATTTTGTTTATTTTTTATTTATTTATACTTTATTTTGTGTTACTTCAGTTTAGTTTTGGAATTTTATTTTTTTTCTTCTTTATTTTTACCATTTACATATTTACATATATCATTTAGCTTATTTTGTTTATTTTTTATTAATTTATCTTTATTTATTTATTTATTTATTTATTTATTTATTTATTATTACGGGTTTTTAGGCCTAAAACTTACAACTATACAATAATTTACTTCCTTTTTTTCTAAATTTGTACACATTAAAAGAACTAACTGTATACAAAATTCATTAAAAGTACAATTTTAAAATATTATTTATAATGCATAAGTTATATTTGCATAAATTTTAACTGCTCATTGGGCGCCGACTTTTAGGGCCTGCTTTGTTTTACTTGAGTTTAGTTTTGGAATTTTATTTTTTCCTTTATTTTTT
Organism: Anomoia purmunda; assembly: GCA_951828415.1. Classification (NCBI taxonomy): domain Eukaryota; kingdom Metazoa; phylum Arthropoda; class Insecta; order Diptera; family Tephritidae; genus Anomoia; species Anomoia purmunda. The sequence continues at coordinate 44,809,835 of OX639995.1, forward strand.
TGAATTCTTCTTATTTTTGTGTTTTTGTTTTTAATTTTTTTCATCTCAGTTTAGTTCATTTTATTTTGCTTTTTTTATTTGATTTTTTTTTCTTTCTCTTGTATATGTTTCACTTTATTTTATTAAGTTTGGTTTTATTTTATCATTAGCATTATTTTAATTAACTCTATTATATAAACTTTTTTATTTTACTTTATATTTTTAGTTCCATTTAGTTTTCTTGTTATTTATTTATTTTTTCTTTTTTAATGTATTCATTCCTTTTTCTTAAGTTTTATTTCTTTTTTATGTTTTTTTCTGTGTCTGTTTTATATTTTTCGCATGATTTTTTTCCTTTTATTCTATTTCAGCCATTTTCATTTCATTTTATTTGATTTCACTTTATTTTATTTTACTTCATCTTATTTTTTTTTTGTTTTGTTTTATATTCTTTTATTTTTTTATTACGTTTTATTTGAGGTTTTTATAAAATTTATTTTTTGCGCTATTTTGTTTTTTTTTTTTAAATATTTGTTGCTTTATTTCATTTTATTTTTTATTTTATGTCCCGAGTTAAATTCTGGGCTCGTAATTTTAAACTTTATTTTGTTTTTACCATTGCATAATTTTATTGTACTTTATTTTATTGTCTCTAGATGATTTATTTTATTTCTTTGTAGTTTTGGTATTTTATATTTTATTTAATGCCATCGCTGGCATTCAAATTAATCGAAATGCTGGAAAATCAAATATCTTTTCATGGGAGATCTAAACTGGGTGTCATACCTATTTTTTTTTTTAATTTCAAGTTCTTCGCATTTTCCTCTCTATTCTAATTCTGTATATGGAATCTGAGGAAATAATCTTTATAGGGTAGCCATTTTTATTGTCCTTTTGCCAATTTTCAAAACAATATAGATCAGGTGCAGCAGATATTTATGCCGATTTATCGAGTACGCATTTTCTTTTATATAATCAACACAATTATAATGCCCAAGTGCACAAATACGCTCGGGTAAAACAATAAATTCAATGACAGGCGGCAAAATAAAGCAACAAGCGACAACGATAACCACGCAGTGCCGAAAGGGCATTGACTTTTTACGAAATTATATGTACTATATGTATATAAAATATTTGTAAGTATCTTTTTTTTTTTTTTTTGTTTTTACTTTTGCACAACTTGGCTAAGCGAATCCCTAAAATGTCTAGAGACACGTGCGCCGACTCGTCTTGGTGGTGATGCCACTTTTGTTTGGGCAATGTGTATGTAATATGTATGTGTGTGTGTGTATGTGTGTAAGTAGTACGAATCAGCTGAAACGCTCGAAGGCAACATTTGTCGATGGCACGTGCGTAAGTTTACGATTTTACTAGATATAAATGGAGTTTAATTTATATTTAATATGGAACGAGTTAGGTCGATCAATCGGTTTCAGCAAAGAACGTAGAAAATAATGAGAAGTTGGATCATCCCTCACTGTTGTTGTAATTGGAAATTTTAGCTTTGACGTTCGCTAATTGGTATTGGAACCTGACTCGATTCAACTAGGTAGTTTTTGGTGTGGTGGTGAACTAAGTTACGATTTTTTCGCATATGGAACGAAACGCCGAGTAACTTCTTTATTTGAAATATTTAAATGCTGTGGAACTGCAAAAAAGAAAATAGACTTTCGGTAATGGTAATGTAAAAAATATGGGCATATTTCACCACACCAAAAACCAATAGAGTCGAATTTGTTTCTAAAATGTATGAAGCAATAGCTAGAAATTTTTTGTTAACAAATCGGGAGAGTTTTGCTCGTTCTTTGTTATCTTTAGCTTCGTTCCTCATCACAATCGACCAAAGTAAGTTGATTACAAAGAAGTTGCGTATCGTTTCGCTTCTGGTGACAAGAACTCTTGTCCGATTTCACCACATCAGAAACCAATTGGATCTAATCAGTTTCTAATAGCAATCAGCAAAAGTCAAATTGGTTCTGCTGTGGTGAAATTGGACGAGACTTTCTTTTAGAGGGACGGCGGGAATGATGCAACTTTTTAGTAATCTATATTCTTTGCACCCGACTTCATCCGATAATTGGTGAAAAAAGGATATACATTTTTACAAAGTTTTGGATTTTGCGGGATCAAACGTAATACATATGTATATACTATTTATGTACTTATATTATTTACTATCTACTTAATTAACTGGCATCGTTTGTGGATTTCATATCTCTTTATGTCATATACAATAATTTTATCTCACCCTGTTTCATTTCCATTTACTTCATTTCCGCTTTTTTCATTTCATTTATGCTTATATTATTTTATTTCGCTTTTACTTTCACTTGATTTCATTTATTTTCACTTCACTACATACCTCCCATTTTCATCACCACATTTCACTTCATCCCAATTATGTATTTTATAACATTTTAATTTATAATATTATTTGCAGTTTATTTCAATTTCTATTTTATTAAGTTTGTTTTTATTTTTATTGTTTTTTAATATTACTTTATTTGATTTTTTATTTTATTTTGCTTATTTTTATCTTGTTTTGCTTCAACTTTTTTGAAAATAATTTTTTTACTTTTTATAATATTTTTTTAATTTACTTTGCTCTTTTAGTTTAACTTTATTTAATTGTTCTATTTTTTCATTTTATTTACATTCATTTCATTATGGTTATCAAAATTTGAATTCTTTTCATTTTATATTTATTTTACCCATATTTGAATATTATATTTTCTCTAGTTTTTAATTTTATTTAATTTTCTTGTTTTATTACCTTAAATAAGTGGATTTCGCTTTGGTTTTCAAATTTTTTAATATTTTAAATTTTTCTATCTCACCAAAACTTAATTTTTAATTTTTTTTATATATATTTTATTTTGCTCTTTATTTTTTTTTTATTTATTTATATATTTTATTTTACCTTATTTGGTTTTTTTTTTATTTTTTATTGTTTATTTTGCATGCTATTTTGCAGTTCGCAATTTATTTTATTTTGTGTGTTTTTCATATATTGCTTGATTTGTGTTTACTTCATTTGATATTTATTTAGTTTTTTTTTTATTATTTATGTTATTTTGTTTGTAATTTTTCGAAATTAATAATATTTTTTTATGATATCTTGTCAATTCACTTTGTTTGTTTTTTAATTTGATCTAATTGAATTTTCTCTTTATTGGCTTAATTACATTCATTTCATTTTGGGTTTATTATTTTAATTTATTTAATTTTTTTATTTTACACAAATTTTGATTGATTGGGTTTATTTTATTTTATGTTTTAATTTTTTATTATTTTATTTGTTTTCCATTTATTTTACTTTATTTAATTTGTTATATTTTTTGTTTACTTTTCATGTTAACTAAATTTAGTGTTTTTGATTTTATTTTTATCTTTAATATTTAATTTGTACTTACTTTATTTGTATTTATTTAGTATTGTTTATTTTCTGTTATTTTGTATTCAAACTTTTTTTAATGCTTTATAGTTTTTATATTTAATTTTTAATATTTTTTATTTCATTAATTTTTTTTGTTTAGTACCTTAATTAAATCTTTTTTATTTTGGTTTTGAAATTTTAAATTATTTTCATTTTTTTTTAATTTTCGCACATTTTATTTTATTATTGTATTTATTTCATTTTATATTTTTTTCTTTGATTTGATGTAATTTTTTTTATTATTTTGTATTATTTTATTTGTTTTTCACTTATTTTACATTATTTGGTTCTTTATATTTCATTGCTTTATGTTAATTAAATTTATTTTATTTTATTTTTTATTCTTTGATTTGATGTAATTTTTTTTTATTATTTTGTATTATCTTATTTGGTTTCCACTTATTTTACATTATTTGGTTTATGTTAATTAAAGTTAAATTAAAATTAAATTTATTTTATTTTATTTATTTATTTATTTTTATTTTTTTTGATATTTAGTTTTTTATTTTCTCTATTTTTTAATTTTTTTTTAATATTCTCACTTTGTTATAATATTTCGAATAAATTCATTTAATTTTGGGTTTTAGCTCGGTTTGAAATTTTTTCTGCTTAGCTTATTTTATTCTAGTTTACTTTATTTTACTGAATTTCAGTTTCTTTATAATTTTGTATATTTTTTTATTGTTTACTTTGGTTTCTTTGATTCAACTACGTTTTATTTTAGTTCATTTATTTTTCGGTTTTATTTAACTGTATATAAATTTATTACTGTTGTTTTTACAGAAATCCTTCGAACACTTTCGCATCTTGAAACAACCCACCCGTCACGCACCGCATTACTAAATTCATTTACATATTTGAATTTTAATCTCTAGCCCCGGTTTTTATTTGCACACGCCAATATTTTGTGTAGGTTCAACGAACTTCAAACTCGCAAACAACTTTTCTTTGTTTAGTCAAAGCGGCATTGCAACACCGCTTGATTACGCCTACAATTTCTTATTTCACCTACGTTGCTTCAGGGAGCTCACTTGTTGTGTGTGTGTATTATGTATACACATGTATGGGTGTGTGTGTGTGTGTAAATGTAATGCGTTAATCGTTCCATGGCCTCTCACAATGGCAAAGTGAATGCACTTAATGCTGAATTTTTGTTTTTCCTTGGCTTACAGGATAATGCACCTTTCAAATTTTTTCATCGGAAACATTACACACATTTGCGTTTCGGTTAAATTTCAACATTTTTTTCAACGACGTATAAAATAGATATCACAAAAATACAAAAATAACATATTCATGTACTTGCGTATAAAAATAAATAAATACATTTTTTTTGTTACCTATTCATACATACTTTGTACATATGGATATTCGAAAAAAAAACACATGTACATATGTATGTGTGCAAGTATTTTATAAAAGTAAGGTGAAATAAACACCCAGGATAAGCACGCAAATAAGTAACGCAGTAGAAAAATCGAAACAGTATAAATGGAAACAGTGGACATATTTAGAAATTTACACAACCAAACAAAATGAGGAGAGATATACTACTATACCGGAACAGAAAGTTAACTTAAAAAGTTGAACTTAATTTTAAAAAAACCAAGGGGTTTAATACAAAATCAACAATCCATTTAACATGTCATTTATACCAATAACCGCAAACTAAGGGAAATTATACCATAAACCTGTCACAAAGACCAGATAGATAGCACCGTACAAACAAAACGGCAATTACTTGTCTTAATTTGCGTGCTGCAATAAATCTACAGAGCTGGGTAATCTCAACTCCCGATATGTCCGCCAGAGAGGATAAGGTGCGGTCCCAGATACTTAAGTTTTGGTCTCGCGAAGGTAGGGCAGCTGAGCTGATTCCACCTCCTCATCTTCCAAACAGCTACCGCAGTATTTTGATATTAAGGCACACCGCCTGGATTCCCATTGGACAATGCCCTATCAGCACCCCAATATTCAAAGAGAGCTGGAGCTTGTATAGCGGTAGAAGCTTTCGTGATCTCCTCCTGTCTACTTCTAGCTAAAAAGACCAGTGTGCCTTGGCTGCGTAACTCATTTGCTTCGCAATTCACTGGGATATCCCTTTGCCCAGGTACCCAGATTAATTTATTGTAGAAATACTATGAAGCTCTCGAAAGAGTAGTCCGGTAATCCTTAACTACTTTTGATCGCATGGTTATTGAGTTCATAGCTCTGATTACCGGCGGCCGCCGTAGCGTGTGCGCGTTCATTCGGTGGGTCCTGGGTTCAAATCCTGGCTGGGACAAGTAACATTAAAAATTATAGAAAAGTTTTTTCTAATAGCGGTCGCCCCGCGGCAGCCAATGTCAAACCTACGAGTGTATTTCTGCCATCAAAAAAAGACTTCTCATAAAAAAACATTCGCCGTTCGGAGTCGGCGTAAGACTGCAGGTCTCTCAATTTGTGTTACAACATCAAGACGCACACCACAAATTTTAGGAGAATTTCGACCAAAATCGTTTAAGTGGTTATAGCTCCAATTAAGTAAGTAAGTAAGGTCTGATTGCCGCTTGGCTATAGGAGTAAATATTCACTTCCTTTGCAGAGGTCGCACTGGTAAGCAACCATTTGGCCGCTTCCTTTATGGCGACCACTTCCACCTGGAAGACGCTTCAGTGATCTGGTAGCCAAAGTTCTCGGCATATACTCCACCTCCACCAACCCTCTCATCAAGTTTCGAGTCATCAGTGAACAGCCCTCCCTAGAGAGAATGTCTATACCAAAGTAACCCTTTGGAGCCATGGTGGGCACCCAGTGGTTCGTTGTGGCCGGAGTGAGGTCAAAACCTTATAAAATCCTCGAATGATCATAATCCGAGTAAAATTCGTGTCTAATAGCCCGCAGCCGGACGCCGGCCTGGCTCTACCCTTCTACCCTGACATCCATGTGGCAGTTAGTTAGCTCCTTCAGTGCATTCTTTACATATATTAAGAGCATTTTAAATTTCCTGTATAAACTTGTGGTGATCGTGCCAAAAGCTAAAGTCATCACCTAAAAAAAATCTACATTATATTTGTCATGGATTTGGGGGGCTCTATATGTGTTCAAGTTCCAGTTGTACGATTCGAATTTCTTCGTCATGGGACTCTGATGATGTTTATTTTGCAATTGCTTTGATATCTCATCGCAACTTCTGGATCGCCATTGAGTTTTAATCGAGGATCAAATAACGTAGCATGACTTTATATTTTTAAATACCACCCAAATTTGTGTAGACAGTTGTCTCAGTGACTTTTTTCGCAACAGACGAGCATCTGTTATAGAAATGTTAGATGTAACAAACCTTTCCTCAAAAACTTTTTTTATGGCGTAATTGATTGTTTTGAAAATAATTATATTACAAAGTGCAACAAGATTCCGTTATGTATACAGGAACAATTGAGTTGTTTCTTTTTTTTTTGGAAATATTGTACAAAGTTAAGCTTTATTATTACCTAAACTTACGCTAGATGACACAGTCGTACAATATTTGCAATATTTTTTTACAGGTTTGCATTGAAAAATAATATTTTTATTCATGGTAACAAAAGGTATGAGAAAATAGAATTTTCAATAAGAAAAAAACATTTTCTGTAAGAATAAGAATTAAAAATATTATATTTTTTATTACAAAATATTGATCTTTTTTAATGAAGCCCCATAAAAAAAATTGCAATAGTTGTACTATAGCACACATCCTAGCAGAAGTTTCAGGTAAAAATTTTAATCAAAAATTAAATCCTCAATAAAATAACTTTCTAAAGTTCCAGAAAGAAACATTATTTGATAGAATTTTTCTAAATTTGTCCAGTATACAGGGTATCCTAAAAATCACAAACATTAGATACGAGAAAACAAACAGATATATTAGTATAATACAGTATAGATGATCTGAAGATAAACATTAAGGACACAATAGGCAAAAATGTCAATTGACATGAACTTTGGCATCACATTTCTTATGAAAACCAAAAAAATAAATGAACGGAAAAACGTGGAACTAAAAAGTGTAAGCAATAAGAAATACAAATATCTTTTGCTAATTTATTCTTTTATTATGTGAACTCACTTACAACAAATTTGCTTCACTGTACCGCCCGCAAAGTTCAATGACCGTTTTCGTACACAAAATGAAACAATAACAAAAAACACCAGCAGCGACACCGATAAGCAAAAGATGATGACGACACCTCCAACGTCAACTGCGTCAAGGGAACCCAATGCCAAAGTGGGAAGTTGGAGTAAAAAATAAATGAGTACATACAAACATAAATACGAGTATAAGTACATACATTATTTATTTATGTGTAGCTTAGGGATGTTCTTATTGATATGGAAATTTTAATTACAATTTATTGACAACCGAAATGATCTTTTTTACACTTTAACCCTTAACTTGACAAATGACATTCTAATAAGAGGTGAATGGCTATTGTCTTGATATTTTGGTTATGAATGAATTATGCCTAAATATTACTGAAGATTAGAAGAAAAAAACTCTTAAGGAATGACTAAAAAGAAAAAAATGTCATACCTCAATCTCGCCGAAAGAAATGGATTAATTTTCTTTAATAAGTTTAAAAATAATTGACATTAAAACTTTTGGGAAAGCAACTACACTGAAAGTAGTAAAGTAATAAAATTGAAAAGAAAAAGTAAAATAAGTGCTGCATTATATCAATTCAATATATTTAATAACTTTAATGAAATATTGAAGTAAATGTTTTTACAGCGACAGCACAAATAAAGCATAGATAGGTATTTCGGGAACAGTTTAGGACCTTTCAGTACTCCTTCTACTACGACCATTAACTCAGTACTCCTTCTACTACTACTAGTTACTACCTACAACTTCTAAGTATTAGTACTATTTGTACTAATACCACTACTAATTACTACTACTATTTTTATTAATTCAACTAAGTTGTACTACTATTTTTCATATTTTTACTATTTTCACTTATGCTCTTACTAATTACTACCACCATTTTTACTAATGCTACTGCTATTTTTACTAAGTTCTACAACAATTTTTACTAATTTCTGCTACTATTTCTACATATGCTACTGCTAATTACTAATCTCACTTCTACTCATTTCTACTACTATTTTTACTAATCTTTACTACTATTTTTTACTAATTTCTACTACTAATAGTACTAATTACTATTAGTTTTTTTTACTAAATTCTACAACTACTTTTACTAATACTACTACTATTTTTACTAAGTTCTACTACTATTTTTACTCATTTCTGCTACTATTTTTACTTCTGCTACTACTATATTTACTAAGTTCTACTACTATTTTTACTATTTCTACTACTATTTTTACTTATGCTACTACTAATTACTACCATAATTTTTATTAATGCTAAAACTAAAAAAACTAAAACGGATGTCTTATCTCATCAATATCTCTCCAATATTTATTTCTATATCTCTTTGTAGAATCAGCACAAAACTTGTACTCCAGTTTCGCGCACTTAGCTGGAAAGCAAAAAATATCGGACCTCCGTCTATCGAAATTTGTATTACCCAAAAATAAGTACACCCCTAATGTGCCTATTTAATGTGGCAAATGCACGTAAAAAGCAGGCGGTTAAGAGAAAACAAAAATAATAAGAAGGCAAACCAAAAACAAACAAAAAAAAATTAAGTTGTGACAGTGTCGTCGCCGTGGACGCGTTTAAGGATAAGCCAAAACCAACAACAACAGCAATGCCCAAAAGCTTGAGCCAAAATCGTGTTGGGACGAGTTCGCAGTTCAGTACGTGTATCACATGCCTGCCTGCACTTGCCGCTACTACTCTTTCGTTGGTTGTACTAAATGTCCTTTTTGCTGTCGGCGTTGCTTTTGCCGTTATGTTATTGACTTGCCCGTGACGTTGCGGTTGAATGTCTTCCATGCACTAACACAACTGTAGATAGAAGAGAGAGAGAGAGTGTGTGTGGATTTGAGGTGAATGTGTGCGCCTATGTGGATCTTTGAAGTATTTTTACTTTTAGATATACTCACAATATATTCGTACATACTACCTAAATATTTTTTTTTGTATATTTGTAGCAAATATTTTTTCTCGTCAAGACGTTAGGTCGCATGTGTTCTATTCGCATATGCACGTGTCTCTATATTTGTATGTGTATTGTATTTTGTTTATATTTTTCGGTTGTTACACATTTTTTATGAACTGCAAATGTGTCTTGGTCTTAACTAAATGCATTGACGCTTTTCATAGTCAAGTTAAAGCGGATTCATTAGTTCCAAGTCTAAAATTAAAATTGTTACTAAAGCTGGCAAATTAAACAAAATATCAATTTCTGTATTTTCTCGGAGCGTTTAGCTGACGATCCGATTAAACCAAGAGTAATCATGTCATATTTTGAAGTAATTGAAAGCAACTTCGACATTATAAATGATTCGCTATTAATAAGATTACCAAAAATATATAAGGAACGATTTGATACATTCGATTCAGAGGCTTAGAAAATGCCATAAGATTTTCAATAAATTTATTTTCAACTAGTAGATACCCTCGACTTCCTCCGCGTAGCATACTAATTTCCCATACACTTGCGAAAATAGCTTTGATGAATTCAAGCTGAAATCGACTCTAAAGTCAGTAACAGTAATTTGGCAGAATTTTCAGCTCGATATATGGCAAAAATAGCTTTAGCTAACTTCTTCAATTTTATATCGACTTTGTCTCGAGGTTCTCCGGCGACGCTTTGGCTGTCCCCTCTTAGGAAAGTGGAGAAGTGTTCCCTCCCCAGTTTGAGTTTGCTTTAGACATCAACCACCACGTCGTCGTTTTTGTTCTTGCAGGAATTTGCATCTCATGCTCATCGTACTCACGTATTTTGGTCTCTCTTTTATTTCTTCGAATAATACCGCTCTTCCTTTCTCAACTCGCGGTAGCGTTCCCATACAGCTCGCGTTGCTCCCGATCGTAGCGTGACCCTGAATACAGCTTCTTTTTCTTCTGTCGTGTCGCGACATTCCTCATCGTATCAGTTATTCTTTCGGCCTCGCTGGAACCCAAAAACTTCCTCAGCTATGGTATGTAGAAAACGAGAAATGTGCTCCTAATGTTTGTGAAACCCGGTTTGTTCAGAAAGGATCTTGGTAAACAGATGTGGTAAAGCTACTAGCTGTCTGTTGCGATTGCAGCTTTCCGACGTCGCCTTTTCTGTATGTATTTAGATGCACGTTCTTTGCTGCAGTCAATGTTCGAACCTCTGAGTGTACATACGTCTAATACACTGGAAACATGCCTTTCGTCTATGGCAATATGATCGAATTGGTTCCACGTCTATCGATCTGGAGACAGCCACGTGGCTAGGTGAACCTATTTATGCTGAAACAGTGTTTCGAGTCCCGGCAAAATCGATCAGTCTCAGTCCGTTGACGAAGGTTACGTCGTGGAGACTGAATTTCCCGACAATGTAACCAAAGACCCCTTTCTTACCCGCCCATTGAAGTTCCCCATTTCGATTTTGAAATCGTAAAGGGGCAGCACTCGTAAATGCTTTACAGTTGCTCATAGAAATGATCCTTGATCATATCGTCCTTCTCTTCCATCGGGGCATGGGCACAAATCAGCGAGATGTTGAAGAATCTGATATGTATCGTGGCTAGACGCTCGTCCACCGGAGTTTCGTACTTGGCGAAGAAGTCTCTTCCCACCACAAATCCGAAACTGAACTTGGGGTCCTATACATGGTAGCTGTTGTAGTAGAGATAGCAAGGTCAAATGGCTTTCCTACCTCGCCCTGCCCATTTCGGTTCTTAGATGGCGGTGATGTTAGCCTTTACTCTAGCGAGGGCAACCACTAGCCCGGCAGTGGCAACTTCTTCATGGAGGGCTCGGACATTCCAGGTGTACGCCCTCAAATTATAGTCCTTAATACGTTGCCTGTGGTCGCCATAAAAAAATTTGGGTCTCATCCGTGACGTACTAGAATTTTTCATTGGTTATAATTTTTTACTGACAGGCCCAAAGCCCATCGCACAACCAGATACCGAGGCGTTTGTTTTGTGCTAAGAAGAGATTTATATAGCGAGCCGCTTGCTCCAAGTTAGTTGACTGCTCGCAGTCGCTCCTAGCGGTGAACAGATACTGCAGATCGTGGTGGACTCTTAAACTGAGAAGGTCGTAGTAATCCCACCAGGTTCGCTTTCTCACTTTAGCTCACACCCAAACAGATGTTCGGAGCTACCCAGAAAACACTTGGGTGAAATCTTCCAGAAGTCATGAGCTGCTCTCACCCAGAGACCTTAGCCACTTGCGTGGACTTTTACACACGGAACCATCCGCCAAAAGGCAAGTTCCGAAATTAAAACCGAACCAATCCGAAAGCTCCTAATAAATTTCCTCATTTCATCTCTTCTATCAAATTCCCACATTATGCTATGCCAATTGCAGTTTAGTGACTGAATTTCGCTTGGCAAGGAGCAGAATATCTTGCGTAAGACCAGTTGCATGCCAGCGCATTCTTTCATGTTTTTTATGTAAGTGTGTATGTAAATATTTATATGTGTGTGTGTTAAAGGCGTTTCGCGCTTTTGCATCTTGCAACAAATAGTTGCACAAATGCGTTGGCAACCAATACTGTGTGTGTGCGCTATTTTATGTAAGTAAGAAAACGCCGATTGTTTGGCTGCTGGGTGTGCACTTAGTTTCGCTGCTTAACAGACAATTAAAATCCAATTAATTGTGACATTTATTATGGCTAAGTCGGTGAATGGCAGCGGCGGCGCTGTGCGATTGTCAGAAGCCATAAGCCAAAAGCCAACAGCAAAACAAATCGAGCCTAAGCGAAGAAACAAATAGCCAGCTTATTTCTGCTATGCAAACTTTATAGGCACAAATGTTTGTATGTATGCGTGTACGTGTGGTTGTGTGGTTGTTGTAATCTCAATTCCAGTCGACCATCCCAGCCAGCCCTAGGACAATATTATTGATGCGGCTATCTGTTGATGACCATGTTACGAGTGCTGCTCTTGCTGCCGCCTATAGTTTTGTTGTTGTGTTTTTTTTTTTGCTGATTTTTATTACAATTGCCGCTGCAGCAGTCGGCTTGTAGACACTTGTCGATATGTTGTTGCATGATTGGCGACATCGACTCCTGTGCTCCGCCCCTCGTAAGCTTCCTCCTACCGCGCGTTCTTTTCAATCTTCATTGGTGTTGTTTTTGCCATAGCAGCAGCGGCTTGGTGGCCACCACTTTAAGGGCATGAGAAAAATATCTGCAAATGAACATTGACTTTGAAAGCTATAGTGCTCGCACATATAACTACATATACACTCCCATATGTGTGTATGTGTTTGTAGGTATGAATGTAGCTGCATAATTGCTGGGAAGATCAGCAATGAAATTTGTTTGTTGCCTGATAAATCTTAATCTTTTGGTTGTTGTGACTTGAAGCGCACTTCGATGTTGTCATCAGTGTTTTAAGCGTTGCCGCTGTTATTGTTGTTGCTGTTGCTTGAAGAATTTATGGCGAGCAAAACCGATCGAATGGTGAATGGTGACCTCTCTACAATATTAGCAAGATATTTCATGATAATTTTCTGTTTTGTTAATTTGATGTTTGACAAATATAGTTCATACTATAACAAAAACCATGTAAATCAATGTTTCCAATTTTATATGAAATTTATAAAAACTCAACAAATGGGACTACGCAATTTTATAGCCTATTTAATTTTAGTACAATAAAGTGTCAGTATGAAGTGGCTTTTGTTGTTATTGTTGTTGTTGTAGCAGCTAGCTGCACCCTGTAGAAAACAGATACACCCATGGTCGTTGTCGTCAAACTCATCTAGGGATTGGCCCAGAAAACATGCGGTTTCGACGGGGTCGGGCCAGAGGGAGAGGTATGTTAGATGAAATGATTTAAAAATCTCCACATGCCACACATGTGTTCGATATGTCGGCGTTGATTCTGGATAAATAGCAGTTAAATCTACCACAATATCCAGATCTTAATTGAGCCAGAAGAGTGCCGGACTCGCGAGACAGCGTCGACTCATCGTCTGCAATAGGTGGTGGTTGGACTCCTATCACGGCATTCTGAGGGCGAGTGTCGATGGTGGTAGTGACTGTCTCTCTGTGGATGTTGCTCAGGACCTGTCGGTACAACGTCGGATTCAGCGGTTGGGTCGTGTGCGACTGGAACTTGTCCTTTAGTTCAAGTAGATGCGCTCTTATGTACCTGTGAGGTGGCTTGTTGGCAAGCAGATGCCTATGTGGATGCTCCAGACGGTGACAGCCAGCAAGGAACTGCTTGCTGAGCATGAGGTTGTGTTCCTTAACGCAGAGCATGCTTGCATCTTGGTGTAAATGTTCCTTTGCCACATCAGAAGACATCCCGTTCGCAGTGCAGCGCTCTGGTAGGTTTGTAATTTAGTGGGTTTCGCTGGGTTCTACTAGTTTCTGGAGACCTCATTGGCGCAGCATAGTTCATTACCGGCCTGTCAATCGCCTTGTATGGGGGGCCAACAACGTTTCTTTGTCTTTGTCCCAAGTGCTGCCAGGTGAGCGATTTGAGGACTTTGTTCCGGCTCTGTACTTGGTCTGCGATTGAGGTAGTGTGCGCAGAGAAGGAAAGCATTCTGTCATATTTGACCCCCAAAATCCTAGGGTGATTAACCGTCGGAATGGGGTACCATCGGCATGAATGTCGATATCCAGCCTGACTTCCTTTGTCCGGGTACTGAAAAGGGTCCCCGAGGACTTTATCGAGCAAGTTCGGCGAGATACCCGTTTACTTTCGAACACAGGTCATCAATTGCTCATACATTGCCGGTGGTCATTATCGAGAAATCGTCCGTATCATCGGCGAATGTGGGGAAATCGGCCGATGAGAATCACTCTTGTCGGACGGTTTCCCTAGTTTCAGCAGTGGGACCACCCTCCCAACCTTCCAAATGTCAGAAATTATGAGGATGACCATAAATTTGTTGAGGATCCCAGTAAGGAGCTCAACTCCCGTGGGGCGGCGACTAGAGATTATAGGTGTTGTAGAGCGTGAACAACATGATGTCACTTAGTTTGTGATTAACTCTTTGTGGGTCCTAAAGCCGGAGCAGACACGTATTACATCTTAGCGAGGTGGAGTTCGTATGGAGTCTTTTCTGGCAAATGCAGTAAAAATTCGTTTCAGGCCAAAGGTTTGACTCGATGCCAGCCCTGAGTAGAAGGATGCGAAGCAACTCTACTGATGGGAGTTACCCCAGAAGAGACAGACGACAAAAAAGAGGTAAGCCAATCAAAACAGGGTTAGATTCCCGAAACAGCAGCCCTTGGGCGGGAAAACCCCGGATCATTACGGTACGTGGAACCGGCTGTTTTGGGAACGTTTGAGGCGGCTAGTGTTTGGTATGGACGTATTATTTATTATGTGGTTAAAAAAAAATTGTGTGCACGAGGACGAGTCAATAAAGCGTCTACATTTTATATAGAGGGTTATTAAATTTTTTACGCGGAAAATGAGGGTATATTTTATTTTGGTATGTCTCTTTATGCCAACAAATATTCTTTCAGTACTAAAACTGTACCAGCTGGAACTTTGTTTTTATTTTTTGAAAGTATGCCTATCCACTAATGAGACACTTGATGGATTTGCAAAAGTTAACTCAAAATTTGTGTTCGGCTTACTAAAGTTTTCCGTGCATATTGTTTTCAAAAAAGATGTATGTCTGAGAGAAATTAAAGACCGAAGACGAAGCAAAATTCGGTCGTTTTCTAATAAGAACTTACAACTTAAAATAAGTAAATAAAAGTAAAAAATTAATGAATAAAAAGTAATTTTTAAATAATACTACGAATCGTTGCGCTCTCTGGTCTAGTTATCATGCCTTAACATGTGGCATTCGTTTTTTTTAAGTGCTCCATCCAATAGCCAGAAATGTGATATTCCACATATTACTCTCAAACCTACAAAGGCCAGAGATGTTCCTCTTTATTTATTCATTGTTCGCATAACTTGGAATTTTTAAACCTTTCAGCTTTCTCTGATCTAATTTGGCATTTCACAAACCGCTAAACTTATATCGTATTTGCCTTTCCATGGCACAAATAAACAACCCATTATGATATTTTCTGTGTGTGTTGATATGCCTCTTGCTTTCATCCCGCTGCGTTTGGCTTACAATAAACGGGCAGCAGCAGTAGCGACAGCCAGCACTACCATTTGCCACTTGCTTGCGCCATACGCCATGTCTACCATTCGATTCTTAGCTAGCTGCTCTCTTGGCTGTTTGCTTTTTTGTGCCATCGATTTGTTGCGCGCCAATTAGATACGGTTAAATTGAATATTTTTTAACATTTCATTCGCCGCTGAGTAATTACTGTGAAATGGACTTGAAAATTAAGTAAGTAGTTGAATATTTACGAGTCGGCATTCACACATCCACATTAGTAAATAATCACATGCAAAAAAATATTTACAGACAAGTCAACCTCATAAAAACACAGGTTGCTTCAATACTTTGGTTTCGCACAACATAACATCAGTGCAGTGCATTGCATGGCACAACGTCGTCGCAATGTGTATTCCAGAATAGGCGGCGTCGGCGACGACGACGGCTGCGATGAACGACTGTCGGCTTCAGAATGTCTTTTACGAATTTCGCAAAAATTATGAATGCCTTTAAAACACTTTAACATTAACCATTACAGCCCATTAGAGGCCCCGCATGCAGTCCATCAGCATCAGGGGCCGAAGCAACCAGGCAAAGCAGCCAACCAGCCAACCAGCTTAGCAAAACAGCAAAACAGCAAAGCAGCAGCCTATCAGCCATACAGCCGCCCAGTTGGCAGTGAATCGGATGTAGCCATGACTAAAAGGACTTCGCCTCTGCGGTGCGCAAGTGAAAAATTCCAAACACTACCCGCAGTCCGCCGTCCGTTACCCGCTACCCGCTGCACACTTAGTCTCGCTTCGGCTGCGAATATCTTCAGCTCTTTGGTCATCATCAAAGTGTGAACTATTGTGAGTCTTCTCAGCCATACCAACATCCTTTCTCACGACTTGACCCGATGCGCCTCATGTCTGCCGTCAGTCACTTCTTTTGGATTATGGATGTGAGAGAATCAAGAAAAAAAGCATTGTCGTGTTGGAACTGCGAATATTGTAAAGTATTTGCATTCAAATGGCGAAAAGAAAAGAATTTATGAAGCAAAAATATTAAAAGTGAAAATTTTCACACTTAATTAATGGTAGTTGGATGTAAATGAAAGAGAAATAGTCGATACAATCATGTCATCGGTAAATAGACATTGAGGGATCTTTCGAGTGATAACCATATTTTTTATTCCATATCATTAGTCTTTATCGAATCCTCTTTTTTCTCAGAAACGAATAATGATTATTTACAGCTTAAAAAGTAGGTAATGTTAATATATGCTCGGCCAGCGCTGGAATTATGGTTCTTGCAAAGTCCTACTCAGTAATTATTTAGTTTTACAATTTTATTCCAGGTACTTTGTAGTAACTTATTTCGAGAGTTCACTTCGATGTCGTTTAGTAAACTAGCTAAAGTGAATTTTAAGATGGTTTTACAATTTGATTTTACAATTGAAATATAATTGATCAATCCCACATTTTACAAAACGTACTCTAAGAGCCTTGAGAATGTTTTAATTTATACTCTACTTAATTCCTATATTTAATTTCCTTTAGCATTTTATGCCTTTCAAGATAATAAAATGGGTTTTTGATCTGAAGTGTGTAAGAGCAACTAAACTATAAATGAATTTAATTTACAATAAAATTCGTTTGATACTCACTTTTGTTTTCACCCTTCCAATGAGGTTGGTTTGACCGGAGGAATTTTATATTTTCTCGTGAATAATACCATCTCGGTATTTGTGAGGTTAACGCTAAGCCCACGTTCTTTCGCTGTTTACTTGGCTGAGGGCAAGGCGAATCTATAGAAGGTGTTTTCTTCCGATCAGCTGATTGCTTCTTCTTTTTTCGCCTTGAATGGTGAAAGTGTCAACTGGTTTGTTTTTTGTTTACATCTTCATTTTCTGTTTACATTTTCATTTAAAAATATTTTTAAATTCAAATTGATTTGAATTCATATATTCAAATATTCAAATATTTCGCGAAAAAATGGGAAAGTGTGTATTATGCGACAAGATAGTAAAGCGTGGAACGGGTACGTTTTTCTTGATGTGAAGAGTCGGAGCGGTTAGTGTGGTCCCGATCATGCCGGGTGCAGTTGAGGTGTAAAGATGTCATTTGCGCCGATCACTTCCGTCGTGATGATATGGTTCTCGGAGGAAAAGGGCTCGATTACTAACTAAAGCCCTTCCATATCCAACATTTGAGAATCCCAACTGCACTGCGGCTATTATGGAATTTAGTATACACTTTGATAATTCACTAAGGCAGTGCAAACGATGTTTTTTTATACAAAACCATTTATCAAATCCATAAGCAGTGTTTTAGCAAAATAACTTTGAGCCAATCAACTACATTTGCTTTTGCTGCATTAATTGTGGCAGTTCATTTACTCGCATATTGCACTGGCACTTTATGAAGAGTAAGGTTTCAATTGCGGTCGCTATTGTAAATTTTAATTTAAATATATTTACAAATATAGTTTTGGCCAACTGAATCAAAAATAAACAGTTTTGTTGTCAAATTCGTTCCTATTTTGGCATTCTCTCTGTTCAAAATTATTGTTCTATATTTCATTGATCTGACATTCTCACCATTCAGAAGCAAAAACAAAACATGTGGAGTTTGTGTGTATGTGCTCTTGCGACCACCTTGTATTGAATTCGCCTTGGCTGAGGGCATATTGTAGTAGCTCATTTCATTTCATTTCCTTTTTCAATCGTTGAAACGACATCATGAAGTACTGTCTCACCTGATTTTCCTTTGGAGTAAGCATGCTGGTTGGGAGAGAGGTTACCGTGTTCTATATCTCGCCGAATATATTCATCTAAGAACCTCTCTAGAGTTTTCAGGAGAAGCTAAATAAGGCTTATAGGCCTAAAATCCTTCGGTTCTACATGAGCAGCCTTGCCTACTTTTGATAGGAAAACAGCCCTCGCCCTTGTCCACTCGTGTGGGACAAGGCAAGCTGTAAAGATCTATGACAGTAGTGGGCACATTATGTACTCCGGTTCTCAAATGCCTCAAGTGCCGTCATATCCGCTGTCCATGCTACTGTGTCAAACTATACCACGAGCATTATGAGAGACATATACTTATAGAGTGGTTTTGGTTCGTCGAGAGAGGGCTTTACTAAGCAGTGCCTACTCAGCCCAAAGTAGCATTTGTTGGCAAGAGAGTCATCTTTGGATTACCAGGATGACTTTATTGTAGGTGTTAATGCTGGTAATTGCTAGCAGTAATGCGCGAGTCAAGATGATATGCCAGGAGGCAGGACTAACGATGCGGCTGTGTAGGCCGATGAATTATCTTTTCCAACGCAATGTTCGGAGAGGTCTTTCCCAATTCTGGCAGATCTGGTGGTGTTGATCAATGTTATTTTACATAGACGTATTAGTTTTGCAATGATACCAAACTCAGACGTCGCGGCTTATAGGCAGCTTCTTCTCGTGCTATCGAAAGCTGATTTAAAGTCGACAAAGAGATGATCTGCGTCAATCCTCTTCTCCGGGACTTTTTCAATATTTGGTGTATCGTAAATATCTGTTCGATGACAGATTTGCTATGTCTAAAGTGTCAGTGTATAAGGCCCAATCAGTATGTGACCGGTCGTTAATGGCTTCAGTCTTTTGCGCAGTACGCTTGATAGAAGATAATGCAAGATCCCACTTTTTATGATTGAGTGGAGCACGCTTAAATTTCAATCGGCGGGCACGCATTCGTCCGACCATATTCTGCCAATAAGCTAATGCATGCGACTTGTAATCTCATCGCCACCACTCTTGAATGGCTCAGCTCATAATCCATCACCGATTTGGGGTTAGGGTTCTTCAACTTCTCCCCCACAATTTTCGAGAGCTTTGGACAACAGTCACCAGGTCGCCGTTCTTGCCCTTACAGGAGTTTGCCACGGTCCTAAAACCTTCCGTAAGCCGACGCACCTTTCGATAAAATTTTCGGGCGCTTTTCCTATCGTCTAGCGTCGCAAGCTTTTAGTACTCATCAGTAGCCCGAGTTCAGATCAGCGCATTATTATCGTATCACCACCACGATACAAATACCACCACTCCTCTTTCTATCTTTATGAATGCAAGGGATTTTTATAACTTAAATGTGGACGCAGTATGTAACCTAATTATTTTGAAATATTTATGACTATAGTCGTTGGTTTACGGTAGTCAGCATATCATATGCAATCAGTTGCTATTACGCTGACATAAAATCTATAAATATCCACAAAAGTTACATATTTTACAAATTACTTACCCTTCTTAACGTTCGGCGTCCATATTGTTTTTGGTTTTGGTTACAAAGTTTCTTTTGTTTATAAAGTGACTGCAAAAAACTTTTTTTCTCTTGTGGTGAATTTCGGGAGGTATGGTTATGAATTACCTCATAACATAGACCTGGCAAAAAAACTCGAAATTTTAGTTGTGAGGTTTGGAAAAATAGGACTGTTTTATATAGTAATAGTGTAAAATGCGACATTTCACCTTAAGAAACTTTAAACAAAGAAGTTACAGTAATTATTAAATAAAAATTAAAAATACCTTTTTTTGCATTTTTAAATGAAAACTTAAACTCTACTTTAAATTAACTTTATAAAAATACTCATTTCACAATTAATCACTTATTCAGTAGATTAGTCATCCGGGTGCCTGTAGCAGCCTTCGAATAGCTTCAAGCACTTTCTGTTTTTTATACAAAAATAAAAAGGCCGATCTGCTATAAACTTCTCTTCAAAACCAAATGCACCATCAATACAACAAGCTAAGTGGATAGAAAAAGTGAAAATTAAAAAATATTAATATTTAGGTGGCTCTATCGCACTTACCGGTTGCTGCCGCTGCCTCGGTTCCCTCTTCAGTTACCTTAATAAATGCTTGCTGTATAATTTTTGAGACTTGAAAATTTGTAATATCATCCTTCATAAGACTACTATAATCCGAGCTGGCATGGAAAATTCCACGTACACCGAACTGCAAACAAAAAACCCCAATAATGATTTTAAAAAATAAAATTGCCAACCAATACAATACAGCCTACGAACCTTCTCCAACAGGCTATGTACTTTTATAGTGCAACCGAATGTGAATTTCGGCAATTCTATGCTCACTTTCCGAAACACCAACTTATCTACGATTTCCGACAATCTCAGATTGGCCACAACCTCCAATTTAGTCGCCACTTCAATTGGTAAAACCACCAACATAGCCAGATCTGTATCACGATAAGGCAATTCCACCACTTTAGCTTTGTGATCGGCCAAATACGCGTAACGTGCGTTCATTACTTGACTCATCATCGGCACTGGAACGCTACGCTCTGCGTCGATGTGGAATGGTTTGCTTTTGGTGTCGGCCGGCTCGAATTGTTGTTTCCACTGCGCTTTAAAATAAATTGCATTGGCAAGTACCGCTTGTGTATCGGAGCCCAAATCATTCGACGATATAATTTTGGGAATGCGTTCGTTGGTGGCCAGCTTCACCCATTCATTGATAGTTTTTGCGGCTTGACATGGTGCAGAAAAGTCGAGTTCCTCTACGCCGCAGGCAAACTTTTGTTTGAGTGCATTGGCAAAATTTTCGTTAAGGCTGGAGCCGGCCTTAATGAATATTCGATTGGCAATCCACATGATCTTTGTTTTTGTGGCACCCGGTGAAAACTCGGTGGAGCCGATGGCGATAGTTGGTTGTGAGAAATCTGTGGTTGCCGGAAGAAAATACGTTTTACTAAGATGTTCTAAATCATTTTTGGATATACCAATATCAGTTGCAATTAATTGCAGAAAATTATCCAATTCGCGGGCACTTTCGCCTTTGATCCCGAAGCGTAGCATTGTTAGGATTTCCCATATTAGAAAGGGTGATTCAATAATATTTTTCAGTTCCTCGAGAAGTTTGTTTAAAATAACGTTCATCTCATAAGGTGCTGGCGGTAAAAATGGAAATAAAGTAAATTAAGTAATGGCGGATGCGTTGGATATATGAGGATTTGAATAAAATACTTAGTAAATTCAAGCGTATTCCTATTTCGTTAACATCATTAAAAAAATAATTCTAAATTTTAAAGAATTGAAAAAAATTTACTACTTTCAATTTCTTGTTTGGGAGATTGCTCTGTTCGCCTTCCTGGAAATCGAAGGGGCTTTTGGTAATACTGACTATGGAACTATCTTTAGTACATTGACCCAAAGAGGAATTTACTATTTTAATGTTGGCTTCCATCAGGTTATTATGAAGCCGTAGGCTACACTTGGTTACAAATTGTTGTGACAATTAGGGTGTCGATGTGAATGCAAGGAGCCGTTCTCGTACCGTTTACAATATAGTATTAGCCGAACTTCGGTTTGTTTACTCTTAGGAAGACACTGATTGAATACTCAGACGGAGCCAAATACCTGCGCATCACACTCGATGGAAAGAAATTTCACAAAATTCTAAGTAAAGCTGCACGGGACCGTGGACTTGTAGAATACTCTTTGGTCGGGCATAAGGTCTGAATTCAAAGATTATAGCATGGACCTAAGGCGAACTCCTTTCGAGAATTTTTTATTGGCAGTTGCGACCTCAAGAGAGCCACAAACCCATGGAGTTTAGTCAAATGAGTTCCCACACATCAACTCCAGATCTATACATTGCTACACTGATAAGCCAAAGATGAATGAGAGGATAGGTACATTTACATATGGACCTGATGCCAAGCTTTTCATGGGCGAATGGCCTACCGAGGCCGAGGTGGTGGCAATCTCGACTTGTGCCAGTTTGAAGCTCTAAAAAGGTATGAAAGGCGGATTCATAACTTTCTTTTAAGACAACCAAATGACCATCAGTGTGCTCGCCAAGAGGATGATCACGTCGAATCTAGATAGCTTGTGGTATGGCCCCTTTCAACTGCTGGTATCGAGTAACATAATTATGCTGTGTTGGGGGCCTGGTCATATTGTGATTGAAGGTAACGATATTGTCGACGAACTGCCTAGGACCGGCACGGAAAAATCCTTAGTGGGACCTGATCCATTTTGCGCTCTTAGCAAGGTATCATCCAAAAGACTAACTACTGAGTGGATACACTTAGAGCATCCGATATTTGGAGCCTCAGAATAAGGAACATCGCATCGCTTGGCGGTTCTGATATTAGGCTACATGCCAGTTACCTAACCGGTCGCAATCTTCTGCGTTTTAACATGCATCGACTGGATTTGTCTGCTGAGGATGGTGAGACATTTTGTGCAGGTCCGACATTGGCCAGATAGAGACTGGGGTACTTTCACTCAAAATCTTGGGAACTCGTCTCGTTCATTAGAGAAGCTGAAGTCATCCTGGGAAATCAGGGTTGTGGGCGTGCTGGAGGGATACAAAGATCTCTTAGAGCAGTCTCCCTCTCCCCTCTGTATGTAAATAATCTATTTATTTTGGAGTTTTAAAGCGGTGCAGAGATTACTTCGTCAGAGCAGAGATCTCCCAACATTTGATGAACAAGACTAACTGTTTTTGAAAGAACTTAGTATTGTGGGGGTATGCGATAGCATGTGGCTGCTCTTTCAATATCAAAAGGAACATCTCTTCTGCAGCTGTTCAGGTCATTGCAGAGCCAGAATTAGGTTTCTAAGCAAATCCTATTTTAGAAACCTCAAAGAGTTAGGTGTCGTGGATTCAAATAATAAGCTTAGATTGCTAAACTCCACGGGCTGGATCTACGAGTAAGGCAATACAAAGGGGTTCTTATCTTTCCTCTTCTCTTTTTTATTCTTTTTTCTATATGACTCAATGGGGAGTTGGCGTTCTTCACTCGCTACTGAAACTAACCAACCAACGGAATGTTCAATCATTCCACCCGACGTGTCGCTGAAAATATATTTATACAATAAAAGTAGTTTCAAAATTATATATACATAGATGTTAGAGCGTTCGGGGAAAAGATTGTCCGAAAGATTGTTGGACTTTTATGTCTTTGCGACGACGAATGCCGCAGACGATGGAATGATGAGCTGTATGAGTTATATGGCGGCGTAGACGTAGCCAGCTCCAAAGTATTCAATAAGGTACCTGCTATGGGGAATAGGGGTAGAACAAGGCCTTCTCTTTTGAAAAGGTCAGATGGAGTAGGACTAGAATTCATTTGATGTAGCCAAAATCACATAGGTTATAGCGTCAATTAAGAAGATAATTTTAAAAACTCCGCATACTCTTCCACCAGCCTCGACTCGCACCACAGTCGTCGTGTGTGAGGAACGTGATTATTTGCAGTTTACTCTGAAGTTTCCACATTTCGAAACTTAATATAACGGTTACTTGCTTGGTGGATTGCTATTGTACGAATAATCACGAGCTGAGTGTGGTAACTAATTTTTCAAAATATATATCTTTCAAGCAATTTATATTAAAAATATTATTTAAAATTGTAGGTAAGAAAAAACTCAAAGTCTTTTTATGCCCATTTGATTCCAAAGTTATATCTTTCAGGAAAAAATTGGTTCTAATGTACCCAATTTTTTTTAATCTTTAAAAAATTTATTAAATTTCCATTCTCGCAAAATTACACGAGCGGCAATTGAAATTTATTCATATTCGAACCCTTTCTAATATGTATCTACTTTCTATTAATATGTGCACACTTACTTACATGTATAGTATACTTTTATTTGTTTTCATTTATTTTAAGCTGTCGAAATATCCAAACCTCAAAAATACCACACAAAAAAGTTCATTGAACTAAAAATGCCCAGACCAAAAAGGTGCGAGACCAAGTGCATATGTAGTGTAAGACAAACAGCTCAATACACGGCATTGTCTCTGTGTCGAACGAACTCGGGTCGAATTGAAACAAAATAAAATGACAAGAAAAAAGGATCAACGCCGCCGACGAATGAGAATGTCTCACAGGACTACAACAAACGGCTTGATGGCTTGATGGCTGGCTGGATGCCTGAATTTGTTGTGTCTGGCCGCAGCGGGCGCACAACTAAAGGCTCACAGTAAAACAGAAAACAGAAAACAGCGGACATTCATACCTACATATAAAGGAGTCCGTCCGTCCACACATACACGAACAAAGCCAAATGCACGGACGCATTACGCACGAAAAGTTGATAGAATGAAGAGCCGAAAGGTTCTTGACATGACAAACACGCAGCACACATCCCGATACAAAATATGTGTGTGCGTGTGTTTGCGTGTGTGTGGGTGTGCAGACAGGCCAGGCGAGTGGATAGCTAGGCAGCCGGTGTAGGCGGTCGAGAGGCTTTCTGGAGAGCAAACTAATGTAAAGCTCGTAAGTAAACGAATGAAAGTAAATACATAATGTTTGTATTGTATATAGAAATGTAAATTGCCTGCTTATTTACTTACGCATTTATGTGCATATATACATATGTATTTACAAACTTATATACACACGCCACATGGATATGTGTTCAATTGCCGGACGAAAGGATATTGAACTATTGGACTGCTGAGCACGCATACAGTAATAGGTACGCAGGCTGATGTTCGAAATAAAAACAATAGAATGCTTACATTCGTATTAGGGACCCGATATTGGGCCGAAAGTATCGACATGGTACTTCTTCAAAGTATCGCTCTAAACGAATCGAGTTCTTATAAATGTGGAACTAAAAAGACTCGATACCTAAAATATCGATACCCATAAATATTGAACTAAACAAACTCGATGTCCAAAACATCGATATTCAATGAAAAAGGAAAATGTGACACAATTTCTTATAAAAAGAATCGGGTACCCATAAATATGAAACTGAAAAGACTCGATACCCAAAATATCGATACTGAATTCAAAATAAAATTGAGTCACTTCTTAGAAAAAGAATCGTGTACCCATAAATATCGAACTAAAAAGACTTGATACCAAATTAAAAATGAAGATGAGTCACAATTTCTTATAAAAAGAATCGGTTGGTCATAAACGTCGAACTAAAAAGACTCGATAGCTAAAATATCGATACTAAATTAAAAATGTAGAGGAGTCATAATTCTTAATTGAAACCAAATTAGAATTTCTTAGAAAAAAATCGGGTACCCATAAATATCGAACTAAAAAGACTCGATACCCAAAATATCGATACTGAATTCAAAAAGAACATGAGTCACAATCTTATAAAACGAAAGTGTATGGATAAGAACCAATTACCCCGTTAGCTTACGATCTCGAATTTGGAGTTTCAATTTTGAACATTCTTTACCCTTTTCGGTTCACCGTTTAATTTTCTATTTGACTAATTTTAGCATTATCCCCGGGACAAATTGGGGCAAACCTGAGCAAAGTTGGCAGTACAGGACAGACCTTACCTACAATTGGAAAGGGATTAGCTTACAGCGTGACCTTGCTATGGACCTTGTATTTGGTATAAACCACCTTACTATTTTTATTCCGTCTGATTGTCATATCCAAACATTCTTCTGTTCAAAATTGTTTTTTCAAATTCGATGCGATACTGGGGTTCAAGTAATAGATTCCTAAAAATATCGTTTTGATAGTATGAGTAAAAAATATCGGTACCAAATGCCAAAAGTATTGATTCGGTATCGTATCGAAATTCGTACTCCTAATCCGTAAATAAATATAAGTACATCCATACTATCATTCGGATATCTAAAATAACTAGCTAGCTTACTGAATTCAAATCTATATGGTTTGTAGTTTATTTTTAGATATTAAAAAGTAACAGTTATTTGCATAAATATAATACTTAAGTTATAAAAAGTATAACTAAATCGTTATTTAAAATCGAATTATCAAAATATATCAGCCAGATGTATAATGAATATAATTTTTTGTTTTCAAAGGGTCCCAGTTTGACAATTTACGCCCGAAATCGACAGTCAACTTGTTGCGTCCGACGATGGATTAAAAGCGGATGTAGAGAATTTTCAATGTACTTCGGTGATTTAGATTTGCGAAAATCCAAGAATGATAGAAAACAATATTACGACAACGCCGGCAGCGTACACGTCACAGAAATCCTCTGCCGAGAATAATGAAAAAAGGAGGGTGATAATTTGACAATGACAAAGCAATTACAAAGAATTCCACCCAAATTTTGGCCACAGCGTCATCAGCGGGAATTTTGAAAAAACTGCACTTCCTATCTTTGTTTTTGCTTTTGCTTGCACAATTCAAAACGCGGCACTTCATTTTCTTTATTTTTAGAATAGTTTTACACAAATATTTCAAAATTAACATTTATCATAAACGAAACGCAGCACAATCTGTATTTCTCAGTCTGTATTCGTAAACAAACACTCAAAACATCTTGCTACGTTATTCTGTCAAACGAAGCAAGTACGAAGTAACGGAAGTGCTTTTGTCGTCACCTTGTTTTCTCTGCGCCGTGGCGAAAATCGAAAAAATCAATATTTCGGTAGCTTTATAAGATAATTTTCCCGAATTTGATAAACGAAATTGCGGTGGAGAAAGGAATACGTGGATATATCTGCAAAACTGCTGGACTAAACTCTATCAAATTCATCATGCACTTTACGTTTAAACTCATTAAGTACAACAATCCCACTTTTATTATACTAAAATTTAATGGGCTATAGAACTGCATATCGAAATTTTTGTAAAAATGCGAATTCAAAATTTTAAAATCTTACGTAAAGTTTCTTGAATTTTTCCCCTTATTTGAACAAAGTTTGAAACGTGGATTTATACGCTACATGTTGTGGATTGAACTATATTTTTATAAAAAGACAAATAAATAGAAATAAAATATTGCAAAAAGAAATACCATAAAACTTAATTTCTAAAATATTTTACGAGAAGGTTGCCACCTAATTAAGAGTAAATTATATTAAATTAATCAATTAAAAGCAATTTTCCAATGTTAGTGTCAAATCAAATATATCAAGAAAGCTTAAATTAAAAAAATAATTTTGGACAGGGTTGCCACCTGTTTAAATAGTTACTTAAAATTGTAATGGGTTAAAACCAATATTTAAGTTTGGGTCTCATAACTTTAAGAAAGCTTTTTTTTCAAAACACTTTGGAGAGTGTTGCCACTTGTTTAAAAAAGTAAATGACATTAAAATATTAACTTTAAGGAAATATTACGCCATTGAGTATAATGGAAGTGTACTTAAGAAAACTGAATCATGAAAATGTGTTTAAAGAATGCTGCCACTTTCTTTTTAATTAAAAAATTTGAAAAAAATTAAAACAAAAATAAAAATGTTTTAAAAGTTGTTACCTTTAGTGAAATTTTTTAGTAACCTTTATGTTAAATTCGAATTCATAACAACAAACCGAATGACGTGCGAGCGAATCCGCGAATAACACCTAGTTTTATATACAGGTTAAATTCAATTAAAAAATTTCATATGGTAAAAAAAAATATAAAATAATTACATTTATATAGAAATATAATTTCATTTACACATAAATTTTTAAACGCACAAGAGATTGTCCCAAAAATTGTAGTCTTAAATTTTAATTGGTTATACAAATATTTAAGAGAACTAAAACGGAAAACATGGACAAGGTGAAAGTGATGCCCTGGTATTTGTTTAATACATACATAGATTCCCATATAAAATCAAAGTATGTAATTGTTTCTACATCCACAAACGCAACTAATATTGTTTTTGGTCCTCCTTTTAAACGTCACCCAGACGAATTTTATCGATCCACAATGCGTCGGTTATGTCTTGGCTGTTGTTACGCAAATACTTATATATAATATACATAAGTATGCGGGTGTGTCTGTATGTATGGCCACACGGGTGATTGGATGCGTGGGTTGTTGTGTGCAAAAAAAGAAAAATACTATTTCTAACTTGAAAGTGCGCGTCAGACACAAGAATTCTCTACATATTTATATTTATTTTATGCATGTAATTTATGAGTCAATATTTAAGTAGTTGTGAGCAGATAAATATATGTATGTATCTATGTATAAACACACATCCAGATAAATAACCAAACTGTATTGATTATTCTGATATGACCTGACTCAACTTTTTTTTTAGATACCCTAGAATTTGATATGACACTGAAGTAAATTTTCTTGTTTGGTTTAAATAAAATAAAGGAACGAAAAGGAAAATAAAGGAACAAAAAAGCAAAATCTAATATAATTTCCTATTCTAAGCTCTCTCAGCTGATTTAGGTTAATGAATAGCCCGGCAATATTTGAACTAATTTCTTACTTCCCTTCGAAATATAATAACTAGGAATAGTAACTTTTTCGACTTCTACGATCCCAGGATTTTCGTCATCTCGTTACTGCCATCCCGAGATATTCAGAAATTTATTATTTTGTAACAACCTAACTAGAAAAAATTATATCAATATTTTTTTGAAAAAGGCTCATAACATAAAATAAATAACAAATGAATGGGATTTAAAAAAAAAAACATTTTATTGTGAAAATAATTTCATTCCTAACAAAACAAACAGCAGCACATAAGGCTCGTTTCATTACAAACGACTTGTAAAAGAACGCTCCTACTCAGATAAAATCTCCTTTAGTTGCAAAGCAATTCTGTTAGTAGCTTTTATGAAGTATACAATTTTTTAGCGATATTTAAAAACGGAAAATAGTAGTGAAAATTTTTTGCTGATTTAGATAAATGTATATTTAAAAATACTATATAAATAAAAACAGATTGTGTGTTAAATTTAAATTTCCCAGGTATTTTTTAGGACCCATAATAGAGCGTGTTTTGCTTTATAACGTTGTATCTCAGGTCGTTGTTGCTTTACTTCGAATTCATTATCTTACCTAGTGCTCTTTTGCAACTCGGTTACAAAGAAACGGGCCCATAGTTAAATTTTACGCCATTAGTGATACTCGGACGTATACATAGCCGATGAAAATTTACTATTTCATCAATTATATTCTTTGTTTAAAATAACTTCACATATTTTTGAATCAAGTATAATTTATGTGGAATTAGTGAAAAGCAGTAGGTTTTAAAATAAATTTATGGGAAAATAGAAATCGAGTAAGTCTATTTAGCTTTTTCAATAAAGTTTTACATATACATACATATGTATAATGTGAATAAAAAAAACACTCAAAATATTCAAATTTGTTTACAAATTATTAACTGCAGTGAGTTGCACTGCCAGTGCCTCATGAAAATCATTTAATAAATTAATAATTTTTATTACAAAACTAATCTTCCGTATTCAACAAAAACCATAAAATCTAAAGTGCAAAACTTTGTTCAACCCCTATAAAAATTCCACCAAGTTTCCGTTAATTTACAAACTTTAACTTTATAGGTTTTACCTACGTTGTTGCATGAAAAAAGGGAAAAATGGGCAAGGTGCCGTTCACAAAAAAAAAAACAAAAAAAACAGTCAAAATTCAATGGCAGTTTGCAGCAACTTGTAGCTTACTCCTCATTATACCAAAATTTAATGGGCTAGCAAACATACCAGCAAGATATATAAATAAATATAAAAAAGATAATTTAAAATCCCTGGATGGTTGGCAAGTAACCCAGAGATTTTTGGTACTTAAAAAAGACTGTAATCTCGGGATTACCATCCCTAACATGAACTAAACAGTTTCAACGACAAATTACAGATTTGTATTTAGCTAGCGATAATCAGACACAGACATTGTATAACGGTAGAAAAATTTCGATTTTGAAATTAGGTTACTAGTATTCATAATTCGGAAGTCGAAAATGACTTTAAAGAATTACAATAAAATTCGTTTCAAGAACGATTATAGAACTTGTTAAATAAACATTATCTTCAATGGCACCCTAGAAACTTATTAGGGAACTGCATTAGCATTCGGGTGAAGAATTAACATTTTCTAATCCTAATCATTATCTAATCAAAAGCTATTATATTATTTTATATTCTGAACATACATATTCTGAATTAAAAAACATTCCCCAAGTAATTTTTAATACCCGTGCACACTACGGCTATTTTTACCCATTTTTGAGGCAGAAATTAATTACAACCGAACTAAGTGAGTTTTTAAATAAAAAAATATTTTTATAAATAACACTTTCGTAGTTAAGAACTTCGAGGAACACGAAGAAAAATTAAAAAAAATAAATTATAAATAGTTTATTAACTTATATTAGATTTTTTTGCCAAAAACTAATAAAGATCAAATTAAATATATCATACAAAAAGAGAGGGGAAACTAAAAAATTAAAATATTTTTGCAAATTTATTTAAAGAAAATTTTTTTCAGTTTCATTTTACAATTCAATGTTGAATTGGTGTCGTTTAAAACAATTGCATATTGTAGTGTGTCCGATATATAGTTATTTAAACCAGTCAAAAGTGATACATTTTTTAAAGGCTGCTGTGAAATGCACTCTTCGGGAAAACAAATTTTAATTTTATGTTGTCACAAAATTTGTTTTCTATTAAATGAAATCTTTCCCACATTCTGTACTTTTTCTTTCCTATGTCAGTTTTTGAAGTAAAACTTCTTTAGCGGCAGCTACTTTTTTCATCGCGTCACGCAAATCGCGTCAGAATCGCTTCATGAAAGTCACGTTAGAAGCGTGTCACGCAAGTTGCTTCACGAAGTCATGACGTGACGCTTGTATGAGAAATAAACAAAAATTACATACTGTGGTAGCGACATATCACTGTGTATGTATGTGCCTGCATCTATGTGCAAATATATACATATGTAGTATGTACTAGGTACCTATTTACATCTATGTACATAAGTACATACATATGCAGCTTGGGTCCATTTCTGCAGTAGTTAATGGCCATTTGAGGACAAGTTCAACTACTATTTTTACTAATGCTACTACTAATTACTAATACTATTTTTATTATTTTCTACTACTATTTTTACTAATTTCTACTACTATTTTTGCTTGTGTTGTACTAATTACTACTACTATTTTTACTAATTTCTACTGCTATTTTTACTAATTCTGCTACTAATTACTAATACTATTTTTATTATTTTCTACTACTATTTTTACTAATTTCTACTGCTATTTTTACTTATTCTGATACTAATTACTAATACTATTTTTATTATTTTCTACTACTATTTTTGTTAATGCTACTACTAATTGCTACTATCTTTTTACAATGTCCACTGCTGTTTTCACTAATTTCTACTACTTTTTGACCAATGCTACTACTACTTACTACTACTATTTTTACTACTTTATACCACTATTTTCACTCATCCTCAAACTAAAAAAAAAACTAAAAACGATGTCTTATAAAACACTCTCCCATATTTAATTCTATAACTCTTTATAGGGTCGGCGCAGAAGATCTACTTCTGGCTCGTGCATTTAGGATCCTCCCTTTATTTTTCGTTTAATTTTCCATTGTTTTAGTTATACAAATTATTTTGAATTTAACTAAATCTGACTACGCAGATTGCCTTGCAAAACCTTTGTATATTGCAAAATTTTCCAATCCGAGCAATGGCACAACTACAAAAAGTGCCACACTGTGCCAAATGTTTTTATCATTCTTTTCCTGATATTTTATTGGGAAAGGTAAGTTTTATACATTTTCATATATTTTCATTTATAATTAAACTTTGATTTAACATTACTAGATAAAAATGACTGAAGAAGGTGTGCCACCCGCCGAAAAGAAAAAGGCAGTAAGCCAATAATAAGTAGTTTCTATAATTTTTTCTACCACTGTGTATGTACATCGGTTCCTCAATTTTGTTATAGGATAGCAAAAAGTTAGCAGTTAGGAATTCACAAAATGTAATTGCACTACACTTTTGCACTGCTATTGCATTTTTAATATACGTAGTATGTATTTTGCATTACCTTTTTAGCGTTTAAAAAATTTCTGTTAACTTTATGTATATGACACACTTTACCACTGGAACCGCACTGAAATGACTGATTTTCGGTTTCTCCATATTATTGAAAATGAAATCGTAATTTACTTAATGTCAGCCGCATTGCCTCATATTTTGTTTCTTATCTCTGTGTACGCAGAGTACGCGTTTATTTATTTTACCCTTTTTTTGTTTTTTGCTTTGATGATGAAGCAAACCTTTAAATTTTCGTTTTCACTTTTTTTCTTGCATTCCTTAGATTAGGTTATTCATATCTATTCGATATGTGAAAATGGCATAGTTTTGTGTGTGCTCTTTGGCGACCATGGATTTGCAGCAGTCGTGGCCGAGTGGTTAAGGCGTCTGACTCGAAATCAGATTCCCTCTGGGAGCGTAGGTTCGAATCCTACCGGCTGCGGTCAAATTCCTTTTTTTTTACTAACTTACTGATTTATTATGAAATTTTTTGAAACATTGCCATCGAAAAAACGTCTATTGCGACAAATAGAAAATAGCTCGTTTGAATCAAATGTTGAGTTAAAGAGCTGATTTGGGAATTTGATATTATTCATTTCACGCTGTAGTTTTGTAGTACTTGGGGTGCTAATTAAATGTGCAAATTAATTTCGCTAAATTTTTTTAATGCTTTTATTTTATTTTCCAAGGTATACGCGATAGAAAATTTTTAATTTGAAAAAAATATTTTTTGTTTTTAAATTTGTATATCGGAAACTATTAGTCCTACAAATAAGGTAATTTAAACAAAGTTTTAGGTAAAATCTCAAATTTTTATATTATTAAGAAGTAAATTTAAAAAAAATATTTTCCTTATTAGATTTTATTTTAACATTAGTTTTTGTTTCTACAGAATTCATGCTTGGAAAAGCAAGGATTTTCGCAAAAAAAAATATTTTCATAAAATTTGAACTCTCCTTAACATATACTGAAATTTTCAAAGAGGTTTTTTTTTTGTCATTTGCGAGAAGAAAAAGTTTGAAATTTCTGCTCTGACTTAAAAAGATAACTTTCATACTTTTTACCAGCTTAGCAGCCAACTTTATTTCAACTACGGTTATCTTTAAGAAGTTATATAATTCAAAAAACTTAAGAATTACAAACAACAACAATTAATACAAAAAACCATTTTTTTTTAAATCATACAATATTTTGTATTAATATATTTAGTACTGAAAGAATTTAGACTGATTCAATTTTTTGTTATATGTATTTTGAGTTTTACTTGATATTTAATGTCGTCAAAATTAGCAAAAAGTTTACATTTATTTTTTTATTTGTAATTCTATTTTCTGATTTTGATTGTCCTCAATGGAACAGAAAGCAAAAAAAAAAATTAAAGAAATTAATTAGCACAGTTATTTAGCACCCCAAGTACTTCAAAACTTAGGAAAAATTTATGATCCTTTCTTATGGAACTGCCCCCTTATATTTTTGGTTCTCTATGATTAGCGAAAACGAAATTCCACACACACGCATGGGATTTTAACTCATTAAACATAATTTTAAAAATTATAAAACTCACATATACCGGTAATTCTGTAAACTATTAAAGGCAACACAGTGCAACAAAATAAAACAAAATTTTAATCAGGTACCGCAAATAACGATTATTGTCCAAATTTCTAGTCAAAAAATCATGCGGAAAGATAAATGCTACGTGTTTAAGGATTTAAGAAGCATACTCCTTGTAACAAGGACTACCATCAGCGACACTAATTATTTGCGTTTTTTTTTGCTCAGAAAATATTCGTTATTTTTTTTTAATTTTTTTAATACTTAAGAAATAATCGTTATTTCTTGAGTTTTATTTATCGCTCAGAAAATAAAACTTAATTTGTAGAGGTTTTTCACACAAAGTAAGTTTTATTTTCTGTGCAAAATATAAAACTCAAGAAAAAACGATAAAAAAGTACTTTTTTTAAATTCAAGTTATAACCATTACGGCACCTGCTTTTAATTCATAAGTGTGCCATAGTATTTTTCTTATAAGAGACAAGTACATATTTTACCAAATATTTGTATCAGATTTTTTTTTTCATTTAGGCCACGTCAAAGTTCACAGATCCCATTTTAAAAGAAGTTCGTAAATATTATGACAATTATCATTAAAATATTTATTTCCCTTTAAAATAAGCTATAGAACTTGCAAATCAGTTTGGTAGTTTCTGTTTTATAAGGAAAACTCTAAATAAGGTTGCCTTTGCTCGAATATCGACGTTAGGTACATATTTATCAAATTATCGATATATTTTGATCGATCCTTTATGCATGTACCAGGATTTTTATTTGTAACGGTGGTCACACATGTGCCAATTGAATAGTTCCATAAAGTATGGGCAAATAATTAAAGGACTAAAGGTATCGACGAATCTTTCCAGTATTTAATGTTTTGCGATATCGATACTTTTATCTGGACAAAAATAAAGAAGCATGTGAGATGATTACAAGAAACCCCATTAAAAAAAATTATTTACTTTTTCGTAAAATAAATATAATTTTAATTATTTAAAATTATGTTAATATTTTCCTTTAAAATTAGATATTACGGAAAAGAAAATAATATTTATCAATTAAAATATATACCAATAGTAAAAAAGAAAATTTTTAAATTGAAAGAAAAAAATTACAATTTTGCTAATAGTTAAAATACTAGGTACTGCAAATCCGGTTGCAAGTTCTGCTGCTAAAATTAAAGAGAAAGATATAAGCAATATTTTAAAATAAGTTTTATGAATAATTAAAATAGTTTTGGAGGATTTAAGTTATGATTTTTGTCATAACTTTTAAGAATTTCACATAAAGGGAGAACTGTGAACTTTGAGTTGACATAAAATGAAAAATACTATTAGACCCCAGAGATTAATAAAAATTTGGGCTCATTTTGTTGCACAGTGTAATTTGCTTAATAGGCAAGATGTGCTCTTGAAAAAGGAAATACACGGAAATCAACATTTTTGCAAATGGGCGCGGCGTGTGTTAAAGAATACAAAAGTTTCTGAACACTTTCATTTCAAATCCGTATAATATTTAATGTTATGGAAATTGAGTAAAACCACGCACTCCACGATATTGCAGTAAATATAAATACATACACAGGATGAGGTTGGGAAGAGAAAAACTTCGGCCAACTTCCCCACTTTAAAGGAAAATTAGTATACTGATACCTGCGAAACGACTTCAGCAAACTGTCCTAAATTTTTTACAGGCATTGCATGACAACTCAGTAACAAAATTTCAAAAATTATGAAAACCGCACAAAAATCACGCCCACCTCTATATAACGGTAATTTATAAAAATCAGACAAAGGTGGTAGATATTTTAGTCACTATAAAAGGAAATTTACTAAAAAAACATTATGTAAAGGATTGGGTTGGAGAAAGGAAAACGTGGGTTGAATTTTTTTTAAATGGGCTTGGCACTTCTTATTTTACAAGGAATCATAATATTTTATATTTTTTTCGTTTAGATTTAGTACGAAGAATTTAGAAATGCGTAAAATTCAAAATTTTGATAAATGTGTGTGGTACGTTAAATGTCAGTATAACAATTTATTTTTGTTTTTCTTTAAATAAATAATAGTCGTTTAGACTTTAAAAATGAAGAGTATATTAGTTGTTTTTATTGCTTACAACAAGTACTGTTTTGAAAAAAAAAACTATGTGTCGGATATTTAAAGTCCGTGTTCACCTTAATTGAGAATTTACTTTATTTATTTTTATGTGGATCTTTTGTAAAATTTAGTGTTTTATTTCTTATTTCATGATAATAATAATAATAACTTGGCGCTCAAATCATACATGTAGGGCGGTATGTAGCCGAACTGACCCAACAATTTGTGCTATGCGTCTTCTTTTTGTTGCCAAATGATTTTTGAAAGAGAGCTTTTTTCATGGCCGAAATACACTCGTAGGTTTACCATTGCCTGCCAAAGGGGGCCGCAGTTAGAACAAAATTTTCTATAATTTTTTTTTATGTTAATTGCCTTGCTAAGATTCGAACCCGTAACACTCCGAATGAAGCACGCTACGCAATCGGCGGCCGCTATAGTTTCTTGTTAAGAACCCTTTTGCTAAAGCGATTTTATTGTTATACCACTCCTCGTTTTTGGTAGAGAATGGGTAGATCCTCCACTGCAATTGGCTAAAGACACAATCACAATAGAAACCTTTAAATTATTAATTTTTCTTCATACCAACGGCTTGCACCAAATGAAAATCTACCCTAATTTACCCTTATGCAGTTAAATTGAAGTATCGTTTCCATCACACGACTATCAAGAATCTTTTCGATCTTTAAGTATCTACATATATGTATAGGAATCAATTGATTGATTATTAACTGAAAATATATTTAAATTTAATCGGATGCTCATATGGATTACAGATTTTAAAGAAATTGCTCCTTTTTTATTGACCTTATTAAAGAAAGAAATATCGACGCATTCACGGAGTACATAGTTGCAGTTAGAAATGAGGTGCGGCTGTGTTGCAATTGCACAAAAAAATAAAAACAATTAATGTAATGAAGAAACGCAAGCCGATTCGCAATGCATGCAAAAGCCGACATACATACATAGATGATGAGTAGATGTTGTTGTTGGCGTTGGCGTAGCAATTAGCAGCAGCAGCAGCAGGTAGCAAATGAAACAAAAGACTCAAGCGAAGAACGCGCAAAGTTGCAAGACGAATACATTTTAAATATTATTACTATACATTTGTATGTCCGTTTGTGGTGTTTGTGGATCCAGACTGGTATTCTTATAAGGCGTACATACATACATACCTACCACTTGAAGCTCAGCAACATCGTCACTGCGTTTGCATGTTGCTCCCTCTGTCGCTGCCACTACAATTGCTGCCGCTTCGAGACCGTAATAATTGCAAATTAACAAAATGTAACTGCCTGAAATCTCGCAAGCACACACACACACCCACGCATGCAAACACATCCATATACCACTACATCGAAATAAATCTACATACGCGCTGCTAAGCCCGCTTGGCAACAGAGAACAGCATGGAAAGCCAGCAACAGTTGCAGCAAAAGCCGCAGCAGCGTATAAAACGAAATGAATATGAATAAAGTGTTGTTGTTGTTGTTGTTGATGCCTGTAGTTTTTATTGAATTGCTTTTGTTTTGATGTGTGTATGTTTGTTGTGACTGCTTCATGCATTGTTGTTGTTGTTGCTGTTGTTGCTGATTTTGTGGTAGCTAAGGTTGATGGCAATCAAAGCTGTCGAACTCAGATTTACTGCTAGAAATATATCGACATACATAGGTACTGAGCTGAGGTTTTCCTAAACTCCTAGGTGTGTGTGTGTGTGTTTGGCGCATTTTAATTTCAAACCAAATGCATAAATGTGTAAAACCAACAACGGTTATATTAACAA
Organism: Anomoia purmunda; assembly: GCA_951828415.1. NCBI lineage: Eukaryota > Metazoa > Arthropoda > Insecta > Diptera > Tephritidae > Anomoia > Anomoia purmunda. The sequence continues at coordinate 44,847,592 of OX639995.1, forward strand.
ATAAACAAATGCAATCAGTAGCAGCTTAATTGCCATTGCCACTGTCATGGCTGCACCAACCGCCAAATGCGGACAGGAACAACATCAAATTAATTATATATACTCGTACAACTAATTACGGCTTAATATGCTAATTAGTTGTTGTAGTTGTAGGCAGGCGAGCGAGCGCGCGAGCTACTCAAACACACATCGCATACAAACCAGCTGGATTTAGTATGTATATACTTTATCTATGTATGTGTGTGTGTGTGTGTGTGTTATTCAACTGATTATGAAGCTTTGTCTCAATGCATCACCCTGTAGTACAAGTGGTAGAGATTAGTGCATTTCCATTGTTGAAATAAGATGTGAATTATCAGGTCATGAATCCAGGCATGAATGGTAAGCAAACTGGGAATGTATTGGTGCATACGGCAAAGCGCGTTCTAGAAGTAAAACTTCTTCGTCGACTTCATAAAGAGATGGAGAGTTAAACATCAGAGCAGTAATAGTAGTAGTACTTAGTACCCATATTAGTTAGTAGTAGAATTAGAAAAAATAGTAGCAGTAACATTAGTAAAAATAGTAGTAGAAATTAGTAAAAAATATTAGCAGTTAGTAGCAGCAATAGGAAAAATAGTAGTAGAAATTTGTGAAAATAGTAGTAGTAATTAATAGTAGTAGAAGTAAAAATAGTAGTAGAAATTTGTAAGAATGGTTAGTAAAATAAGTAAAAATAGTACAAATTAGTAAAACTAGTAAAAAATAGTAGTAGTAATTACTAGTAACATTTGTAAAAATAGTAGTAGCACTAGTGGAAATTAAAGAAATTAATGAACTAATGGTAGTAGCAATCGGGCTTCTGCCTTGGAGCAAGCGGCTCTCTATATAAATGTGCCCTGAAAAACAAAAACACGCCCCAGTATCTGGTTGTGCGCTGGGTTTAGGACCCGCCTCATAAAAAATTAAAGCCAATGAAAAATTTTCACAACCCTCGGTTCTCTACGTACCGCAGCTGAGGATGTTCCTGGACTCCAGCGAGCATGAAGGAATAGCTGAGATATTTGGGACCACTATAGCGAGTTGAGAAAAAAAGAGAGACATATTATTCGGAAAGAAAGAAAATAGAAGCCAAAGTACGTGAGTTCAAAGAGCTTGAGATGCTGGACGGCAGGAAAAGCGGAGCAAATTTCCGTAAGGACAAGAACGGCGACTTGGTGGCTGATGATTAAAGCAAACTCAAATTGTGGGGGGAGAAGATGAAGATCCCGAACCCCAAATCGCTGCTGATGGCATTAACATCCGGTTACCCGACCTCGATGAAGTTCGGATAGCAACAACGCGGCCACGGAAGAACAAAGCCACTAGACCTGATGGGTTACCATATGACCTATTCAAAACTGGTAAGGTGCATGCACCAGCTCATTCCCAGAATATGATCGGACGCATGCGTGCCCGTCGATTGGAATTTAGATATGCTCTGACCAATCAACAATAAGGGCGAGCCTGCAATATGCGCCAATTACCGCGGGATCAGCCTGCTTAACAATTCGGATAAGGTTCTATCGAGAATATTATGCGAAAGACCACCAACAAACCGGTTGGATCTTTTTTAGAAAAGATAATTCAAGCTGCAGAATTAAAGCGGTCATGCACCATATTTAATAAGAGTGTACAATTACTGGCGTACGCCGATCACATCGCCATTATTGGCCAACGACCGCGTCGTTAGTTCTGCCTTTCCCACGTGAAGTACATCCTGAGATCAAATAAACAGTCAGCGCATTCGGATCTTGGCTCCCGCGTCACAAATGACAGTACAATTTTGACAAAGTAGAGAACTTTGTTTATCTGGCAATCAGCATTAACACCTACAATAATGTCAGCCTGGAAATTCAACGTAGAACCTCTCTTGCCGACAGGGCTAATTTGGGATGAGTAGGCAAATGAGCAGTAAAGTCGTCTCTCGACGAACGAAAACCACGCTCTATAAGTCCCTCATCATGCCCGAGCTATTGTAAGGCACAGAAGCATGGACACTATCAACATCAGAGAAAGATACTCCGAAAAAATTTTGGACCTCTTCGCCTTTGCGACGGCAAATACCGCAGACGATGGAACGATGAGATGTATGAGCTTTATAACGACAGATTCAGCGGTTAGGCGGGTTAGATTATGTTCTAAGTATGCAAGAAAGTGATCCAGCTCTTACAGTATTCGACGCGGTACCTGCTGGTGGTGGCAGAGGAAAAGGAATGCATCCTCTACATTGGAAATACCAGGTGGAGAAGGACTTAGCTTCACTTGGTGCCTCTAGCCGGCGGAAATTAGCATAACAAAGGAATGATCGGCGTGATTTACAAGAATCGGCTAAAATTGCATAGGCGACTATAGCGCCTGTTGCTGATTACTTGAAGCGTTTTTAAATAAAGCAAATATTAACAAAACAAATCAAGTAAGCTATAAAAAATAAAACTTGAAGGTTTCGTATTAATTTGATTGCGTATTATCAAAACTCAAGTAAAATATAAAGTTGGATATGTAAGTATGTATGTAGTACACTACAGTATGACGGTAAATACCCAAACTTTATGATAACTAAATTTTTTGATTTTTTTTTTTGTAAAAAAAGGCTTTTTGTAACTTTCAACAAGCTCAATCGTTGTGCATGACTTACTTGAGACATACCTGCATTTAAATTTAAAAAACCTAAATCGGCTAATCGAAGGAATTATGTACATCCTAAGCAAGCAGCTTATTGTATATGTATGTGTTCAAAAAAAAAATCTTAAGTACGCTTGGAAACACTGAACAACCAGTGAATGTAACAATTCGCTGAAAACAAGCAGCCGGAATCCAGCAGCAGACTCTAGGCTTCCTAAGCAATGCGAGTAATCAGCCAGCAACACGGCTTAAACAAATCCCATGTCAAACTTGCATGCTGAAACTATAGTGCAATTCTGGTTGTTGCCGTTGTTGTTGTTGATAAATTAGTTACGAATTGTACATACTTGAATTTCATTATATATGTACATATTACTCCTTTCTCGCCTTTACGTTGGCTACCAACCACGGCAGAAGTGCTAAGCAGATGATGATGAGCAGTCGAATGATGTCTGTCGATATGAATTTACGAACCCTTTCCTCTTCAAGATTTATTATATGTTTATGTACACCTGTGTAGTAATTCCGCATATTTTACCGATGTATGGAATTCACATTAAAGGCAATTCGCAAATCGCGTGAGAGTTTTTTGTGAGCTAGCAGTTGGGGGCCATCCAAATGAAATCAAAAAATAAATATTAAATTCAATTAACGCAAATTACTTGTAATACTGCAAGCAACTACATATCTAGTTAAGTACATGCATGGGTATATTTCTAAATATTTATGTGCACTAGCAGAATAAGGAACGCAGTATGGGAATAATAGTCCTATACCTACTCGATGATTTTCTGATTAAAAGCCTCAAAGGAGTAAAGCTTTTTAATGATGCTCTAAAATTCTTCAATGAGGCCTTTTCCTTGAACTCTACAAGAGCTATTCCACAATTGGAGATACCTACAGATTTGCGCCAAGTCTGAATGATTGATGATTTTATTCGAAACTTTTGACAGAAGAAATGTAGATTTGCAGCAATTTCATGCACCTAACGGTTTTTATAAATAATTTGATTTTTGATTTCAACTATTAATATTCACTGTTACAAAAATCTCTTCAATAGTGTAGGTTTTGTTTATCTAAAAATAATAGTTCTGTTTTTATCCGAACTTACAGGAAGTTACAGGAAAAATGTTCCCCTACATCCAAATCCTGCAAATAAGGGCGATTTTTGGAGAGTTGTGTAGAGAATTTAGTTGCAAGATTTTGCCCAAAGTGAATTCATATCAGGTGTAGCTTATAAGTACAAAAACAAACAATTATACGCACAATGACAATATGATTTACAACAAACACGCCATTTTGACTTAACGTTCACCAAACGAATTCGATCAGCTGCTTGATCAACTTCATGATCAAATCATGAAAAGTGTCAAACTATCAGTTGTTGCAGAAAAGTAAACAAAAGTTTTACTTTATGGAGTTTATAGCGAAAAATATTATTGTAAATTTTAATAATTTTGCAGCATTTGAACGAGGTTCAATTTATTTTCAATTTGAATGAAACCCGTTTGACGTTTTTACTGGAAAAATGTTGTTTTCTGTTCTCGTACTTTTTGGTTGCTTTGGTTGTCTTTATACTCTCACACTAGAGAGAGATTTTGGTATTTGTTATTTTTACAGGATTTTACCGGAAAAGTACTAGATCAGAGCTAATATTTGAGGTCAGATATTTCTGAAAAATAGACAACTCACCTCATTTCTTATATCTGTCAATTTATATCTTATTTATAGCAAAGCATAAGTTTTATTTATTTATTATAGTTTGTAAAATTTCTTTAGAAAATAGTTTTAAGTTAGTTTTAAGATTGAGTCGTAGCCCTCAGAATACTTTTAAAAATTGCCGGGAGCAAGCGTTTATTGTAACTTTTTTTCTTCAGATTAAGATCTTTTTTCAAAAACCTTTGTTTTATATAAAATATGTATAGTCTTAAGTTATAAGTACCTTCTTTTGTAAATAATTTGTATTATTGTTTCTTTATTTTGGTCTCAATAAATATAATTTGAATTTGAATTTGAGTAACCAATGCATAGAATTTTTTTTTAGCTGTGCACTAAGCTAACTTCTTTTTTTTGTTTTCAATAGGGCAGAATGCAGAGCTTAAACCTTACTTTTTTTAATTAGTTATAATATTGCAGTACTATAATTAATTTTTGTAAATAAATACATACGTTTTACACTCAAAATTGTAACGTTTATAATTTAAAAAAAATTATGATTTAATCGTTATCTCGTGATTTTTATTTTTTCGTTCAAAGACAATCGTTATCCTAGAATTTTTATTTTTCCCATCCTTTGTGATCGATATTTTTTACTTTTATTTTTTGTTAATCAAAAATAATCAATATTCTTGGATTTACAATTTGTCGATCATATTTGATCGATATTTTGTGACTTTGTTTCGATCATAAATAACATTATGGCCATCGTAGAAAAATTTATCATGATCGAAAAACTGTAAAAAAAACAAAACAAAAGCCAGGCACCAAAAATAATCGCTACTTTGACTTTTTTTGGGATCGAAAAATCAATCGTTGTTATTCTTTGGGTTTTATTTTTTTGATCAAGTTTGATCGTTACTTTTTAATTTTTATTTTTTCGATGAAGTGTGATCGTAATTTTTTTTCGATCAAAAATAATCGTTACTCTTGGATTTAAATTTTTCCGATCAAATCGATCGATATTTTGTAATTTTATTTTTTCGATTAAAAATAATCTTTATGCCAAGGAAACGTAACGGCTGTAATTTGTATAAAAAAATCATGATTTAATCGATATTTTTTTTAATTTTTATTTGTTCGATCAAAAATAGTAGTTATTCTCGTTTTTACAAATTTTTCGATTAAAATAAGCGCCAACAAATTTTTCGCCGATGACAATGATGTGTTTTATCTAAAGATCACAAAATAACGATAATGATTTAAAAAAAAACGTTTAAATAAAAATTATGTCAGATTTGTATAGCATATGACATACGGATCAGATAGATAAATTCGAGTTTTGTTTTGAACGAATTCTTGCCAAAGATTTTTGATCCGAAAAATACAAAATATCGATTGTTTGCGGTCCATGTAAAAAAAGAAAAACTTTGACAGCCTCATAAATCGAAAATTTGTTTGAAACTGCCATTTTATAAAGCTCTTTAAGTCTATTTAATTTTTGTGGGTAATTAAGCATTAAAAAATAATTTTTTGATTTTTTCCGAGTTCCTTATTTAATATTTTTTGATTCAAGATAACGATTTAATGAATTGAATTTCCAAAATTTCGGCAAAAAAATGTATTATATTCATTTCGCTCTCTTAAATTTAATTTAATTTTCTTAATTTCCAAACTTGGTTGCAACCCCTTTCTATGCCCTTATTTGCTCGAAAATTATTTTTATTGTTTTTGTTTTAATTTTTCATATTTAATATGCAACAGAAATAATAAATCAAAATGAAAATCCTGTTGCCTGTGCCGCATTGGACTTAATTTGACACCCATGAGTGCCATTATCTATTTCTAAGGAGATGCTCCTTGCGCCTCCAACCAAACACCAAACTCTGCCTCGACTATTTCGTGCTGCCAACGACACATTTTTTATTGTTGATCTTCAACGATAAATTTTACCGTAAATCGCCCGAAATAAGGTGACAAGCTGTAATAATTCTTTGCCAACTGCCGAACTGCAACGCGCCACCAATATCACCGCAACAGGAGCAGCTGTATGTGGGAGCCACAGCTATCTATAAGCGGCTACATTTAACAATAACACCTTCGCAGCTGAACAACTCAAAATGAAAAAGGGCCAATTAACCATAACGAAATGCGTGGTGTTGCAAGGAAATAAGCGGAGTCACCCATCAAGCATTTAGAGAAGGTTTTGAAATCAGGCCACTTTCTCGAATATCGAAAAATTTTAAATAGTTTGAAACTGATCTGAAAACTACAGCTTTTGCGATAAAACGGAGAATGTATTCTTCAAAGAATGTTTAGGTTAAAAGTGTATATAAATATTTACCATAAGAATAAAACAAGAATTTGGCAATGTTTTGGCCGATGTTGCCAGATTTACAATTTTAACTGTAAATTAAATTTTATTTTTTTTTAATTAAAAGTTACGTCATAGTACAAAATACAGTTTCTCTGAAATTTCTGACTTCGGCGCGAAAGGACTTTGGCGAACATGGCTTAAAATTGAATGTTGAGTTATGTAATAGTCTGGCAATAAAATTTTATTTTGACAAAAAAAGTTTCTTAAAGCTTGTCACCTTGGCACAACTAAGTAGAAGTTTAAGAAACATTGATGATGAATGGCGCGAATTACCTCTGATCGATTTTGGTAGTCTAGAATTATTTTCTGGTACTTATTTGAGATATTTTGGGCGTAATTTTTTTTAGGTAAATATGGCCGTTAGTCGTGCAGAGTTTCCTCTTTTGTAACAAATGATATCAACTATCCTTCGCGTTCCTGAATTTCATTAAAGCAAAACGTGATGTATAAATTCCACACTGTTTTTATTTAGTTAAGTTAATGTAAACTTTTTATGCTCTTTTATTTAAAAGGAATAGGCTATTGTTTTATTTATGTTTAATAATTAATAAAATTTAAAAATCTTTAATTTTCAAAAAAAAAACAATCTCTTCGTTTCGATTGTATCAACTTTTTGAATAAAAAAATCTGGCAACATTGGTTGTACCCCAAATTGAGGGGCCAATAGTTGAGTTTTGGAAAAGTCATCCTAATTTTTATAAGAATTATACAAGCATTTTGATTATAATTCCGATTTTGAAAGTTATATTATAAATGGCGTTTTATAATAGTTATGAGTGAGAATAATTTTTTAAATCAACAATCACTTTTATTGTGAGACTTAAATTATAAAAGTCTTTCCATAATAACTATCAGCAACATAAGTTTTTTTACGTCTTTCAAAGACTTTTATTATGTGACTTATATTATAAAAGTCACTCCATAACAATTATGCGTAAGACAACTTTTTTCAAGTCTTGAAAGACGGAACTATTAAGGGACTCAAAATAGTACCAAGCTTATTCAGAACTGGTCCCGAAATTGTTTCGAAGTAACCCCGAATTAGTTCCGAATCAATCTCGAAATGGTCCCAAAAAAGTCCCGTCCTTCTAGACTTAAAAAAATTGTTCGACTAATAATTATTATCAGAAGACTTTTATAATACAAATCTCAAAATAGAAGTCTTTGAAAACTTAAAAAAGCTTATCTCGCTGAAAATTATTATGACAAAACTTTTATAACATAAGTCTCAAAACAGAAGTCTTGGAAACTTAAATATACATATTTGACTCGCTGATAACTGTTAAGAAAAAAATTTTAGGTACAAAAAACAAGGTTATAGACTACACAAAAAATTTGGATCTTACTATAATAATTATTAATTAACTTTTAATCTTTTCCCTTATGATAATTATGTATCTGTTTTTCCAATAAGTAAAAAAATATTTGATATCAAATTGAAAACAATAATTCTTTTTTCAAATATATAAAATCGTGTTTGTTGGGTAATATTCATACACAGAATTATAGACATACAAATAATATGCCCAAAGTATATCGACCAAGTTGGTCCATCACTGCATTGCTGCGACAACGGTTGCTGCAACAACAGGAAATAGACCTAAACAGCAGCCACCACCAGCAACAATAACTATCAGCCAAATAGCAACAACAATAGGCGTTCGAAAACACAATGGCAAAATAGTAGCGATTATCGTGGCTATATAAATCACTTTCGGCACATTTGGCCACAAGCGGCGCTTTTTTTTTTTGGTTTTTTGGATGGCCAAGCGATGGTCAGAAAAGGGGTTGGGAGAAAGGAAAACTTTGTAAAGAGAGTAGCTGTGATATGGCTGCGTTCAAAAGATCCTGAAACTACCTACATACATATATGGGCAATATTTGTAATGTTTTGGCTCTCAAAGACTGAACTGATTTTAATATACTTCTTTTTTTTTAAAACGAAACATTTGCGAAAAACAATAGGGTGGCATACTTATTTTTTTACGAATATAAAATCAGTACTAAAATTATCTAATTTTTTGGTTTTTTTTTTTATCAAAAAGTTTTTAAAATATTTTTTCTCTGGAATCATCTCAGTTGGGACTTACAAGGTATGCTTAAAAATATTTAAAAATGTTTTCAACGGAAACATAAGATAATAATGATATTTTGGATTCTTGCTCTGAACTTTTTTGGCAGATTGGTTTAATAAAAAACTTGAATAATTCAGGAAAAACTTAATCGATTTATATTTATAATGTATCCTCGAAAATCTCATTAGAACAAATTTCTAAATATTTTAAAAAGATCTTTTAAGATTACACTGTTGAATTTTTTTGAATGTTTTTTGTTTTTGATATTAAAAAAAAAATACTTTTATTTATAAATTACCCCTTTTCTCTAGACATTTGGAACGCCAGCTCACATAAATCTTTGTCAGCCCTATCGCAAATATTTTGGGAACAAATATTCCAATGAATTTACAAAGGAAACAAAAACAATTTTTCCCATATTGTTTTTGTTTTGCTTGTAAATTTGTGGGCGGCCGTAAAACAGTAGATCTCTCAATTTGTGTTACAACATCAAGACGCACACCACAAATTGTAGGAGAAGTTCGGTCAAAATCGCGTAAGCGATTACTGCGCCAATTAGGAGAGTAAATAAGATTTGTTTCTATGAAATGGGCGATAGGGCCGAATATTTTTCCAAATATTATAGTGGAAGTCTTAAGAAAAATTAAATCCGAAACAGGAGTGTTGGAGATTTTTAATATCACTAGACCACAAAATGCAAAAACTACGCAAGTGCTGAAACAATTTAAAGTGATCTTTATATCAATTCGAATATACACCAGGGATAGAAAAATAGCTACATTTGTACCCTTTTTCCACTTTTTTCTCAATTTCTGGAAAATTCAAATAGCGTTTCGCCAAAACTTTCGCAAATACAGTGTTGTGCATATCATAAGCAGCAAAATTAAATATACGACTTTTTGACACTTTTGTTTACGAACTTATTTTCAATAATTTTTTTATAAGAATATAGCAGATTCTATATTATAAATAAACTTTATGAAAATGTATAAAAATTCGACCAAATTAAAAAAATGGTCATCAAAATTTTTAACTTTTTAATCCGGAGTTTTTTTTTAATTTTAAAGTATGCAGTTTTGCCACAAATTCAATTTCAATAATGTGCAATACATATATTAAATAATATTTTATATATTAATATTTTTTTTTTTTGCTTTCACCTTTTTCCATATAACGCACGAACAAAATTTACGTTTGTATAGCAGAAAATGACGAACAGCGTCAGCAATAAAAAGTTACTTGAAATTTGCACATTCCATATTGAAAGTGAATTGACGACAAAACTGCATACCTGAAAGTTTTGTAAGCATTCTGATTAAATAGTATGAAAATTGTATAATTTTTAAAATTTAATGAATTTTTGTGAATTTCGTAAAAAGTTTGAAACTTTTATTTATATGGTTTATGTTACAGCATGTTATAAAAAATTATTAAAAATAAATTAACAAACATTAGTGGTCAACTATATTATATGGAATTTTGTTGGTTATGATATCGTATTTCCCGATTCTAAAATAAAAAATTCAGAAAATAAAAATTCTGAACATCGGACTTTCGCATGACCAAACAACAACAACAACATAACCATCAATATTAGAATTTTGGATCAAAACTTCTTAATGCACAAATTAATTGAACGAACCAATGTTTTCAAATATTTTTCGTACTCTTCAAGGAATTCCGTCATAGCCACATTCATCTGCTTGATAATTACAATTATATAACCCAAACCATATAAATACATAAGTCAAAATTTAAAATTTTCTAGAAAATTTATAAAAAATTAAACAAATTAAAAAAATTGTCATCAAACTTTCTAACTTTATAATTCAAATTTTTATAAAAGTATATAAAAAATCATTGGGAATTTTCGGCCACTTCCAACTTGCATTTTATTGTACTAAAACTTAATGCGCTAAAATATGGTATACCTAAAGTTTTCCCTAAATATTCTGATTACGTATTAGTAGTTTTTGATGACAATTTTTTTAGTGAATTTTTGTAAATTTTGTAGAAAAATTGAAATTTTGATCTACATATATGGTTTTTTTATGTATGTACGCTTGTATATTTTGACAAAAAATCAACGACAAAGTTTCTGCATGAAAAACATTCCGATTATTATGAAGGAAAGCTTGCGGTGTCAATGTTTTTTCCGGCAATGTATGTTTTTTTTAAATAATTTTTCGCCAATGGTCATTCATATGTACCTTGAAAGTCTTAACTTCCAGCGGTGATTTTCTCAATCATTCCGAAGCAAAGTCATTTGCGAATTTAAAACAGGATTTGAAGCGACAATTAGTTGGAATGGTTTTGAGACTGATTTCCTAGAACGATGTGGTATAACCGAAATGAAATAGAGCGGGATTGATATAGTTAGGACGCGTGTCAAGACAGTTGCCGTAGAAGCAGAGCGAAACCACTGTGTCTTATTAGAAACAGAACACCGAATCCTGTCATATCAATCTGTCTGGCATCCAGATAGATCTTAAGGTTTAACTGAAATTTTAAGCTAAGTTGTGAACGAAATTCGTTTGTATTGGCAAGTACTTATTAGGATGACCTAGACGGAGGGATCCTTGATTGGGACTATTCAGTAGTACCAGATGCAGGCAAAAGGCATCTCGTCACTGTCCGGAAAGCTGCGTTTTGGGTGGTATGAAGCTTCGTCCACTGCGTCCTTCTACTTACCGGCGAGAAATTAGTGATGCTACTCTACTGTGATGTGAAAGCTTAAGGCCAGCCTGAGCTTCTTCGATGTTGTAATTAATACCGCCTTGGACTTATTAAGTAAAGAGCAAGCTCGGAGAGAACCGCTTATCTTTTATCGCCGGCCATCAATTGCATATATTATCAATAATAATATTTTGGCGCTTACATTATAGAGCTCGATGTTTGGCCGAGTTTCTCCTACAATTTATTTTGAGACCTTTCTTTCATAGTAGAAATACACTAGGGTGTTTGGCATTGCCTGTCATCCCTTACCCTGCCGATATCTGAACCCGGAGCGCACCAGGGGCAGCCACATCAATTAATGGCCGATGGTATTATTGAACAACCGCTGACGTAAGAGATTATAAAACCTCCCGCTGGCAGGGAGACAGCTTCGACAAGATAAAGTTACCCGCTGGGACCTCTTTAGCCATGGACAAATTGAAGACCTCTGTGAGGTGCGTTATTCCCGCGGAGCCTAAATATTTGAGCATCAACAACCATGTTCTTGAACGGTTTTGCCCTCGCGGTGGTCTCTGTGATCTCACTACAGTTAAATGAAGTGGTGCACTATAGTCGGACAGGTCGGACAGAGACGGTCAGGTTGCAAGCCTTTATGCTGTCGAAACAACAAGTTTCCTGGACTTTCCGCTATACAACCTATCGATGGCAACTCTTAGTGGTACTAACCGAACTTTGTAGGGTTTATATAGCTGCTACAACAACGCTCGGTACAGATCCACTTACGACCATCTAATGGAACTGTCGTTTGCTAACCCGAACGTCTGTAGAGTCGGACGAGCTTCAAAGGCGCCCGCGGCAATCTCCGCGAATTCAACATTGACTTTCACAGGCTTAAAATTCAAAACTCGGGAGCAATCGAGTTGAAGTTTTCAAAGCTGCATAAAACTGAATAGCAGATTTCAGAAAGACCAAATAAAAATATCTGCTGATTCCGAAGAAAATCGGGTTTCCTGCTGAACATTGCCACTGGGAAAATCATAGCGCCATTTAAAATAAAACGTTGTCATTGAAGAAAATTTAAATTTTTTTCAAAGCTTATTTCTTATAGATAGATATTAAACTATTTACCTACCGTTTTCTTGTCACTTCCTTAGACGTTCGTTCTTGTTATAAACTAAATAGGCACAGTGGCTCAAACCAGCAGTACAAAATTTATAAAAATTCAGCAAAATTGCAACCAAATTTCAAACATTTTCATTTGAATTTTTAGAAAACTTCTAGTAATGCATTTTTTTAGCGCATTCAATTTTAGCAAAATATTCTGCCAGTCTAAAAAAGGCACTCGATTTATGAATTTTTTTTAAATATTTGTCTTGGAAACATTTTTTCCATTTAACTTGTGCAATTTACAGTGACTCAAAAAATCACCACACGATGATTTTTTTTAAATAATATTTGAGATATTTTTCATAACAATTTTTTTCATTAAATTTTTATAAAACTTGAGAAAAATGAAAAAAAAGTTTCCAAGACAAAAATTTCAAAAAGATTTCAAAAATCACCAGGAATTTTTAGCAGTTTGAGACTTACACCTTATTATGCTAAAATTGGGTACCCAAAAGTTGTACAAAAATTCTAATTTAAAATACTAAAATTTAAAAAAATTCAAACTTTTGATAAAAATTTGTTGCATTTTTTTAAACTTTTAAATTCTGAGACATTGTAGATTTGTATGCTTCCTACATATACATACATATGTATATGTATATATATTAGGTAACTTAGGCTTTATAAAAAAATAACGAAAAAATGAGCATGAAAAAGATTTCAAATATTATTTAAAAAAAAAACTCCGCATGTAGTCATTGTTTGAGGCACTGTATATGGTAAAAAATTTGCAAGAGCAACAGCACAAAAAAATAAATACATCCATTATAAGATCAAAATTTCAAAAAGTCCGAAATTTGTATGACGATTTGTTGAAGATTAGAAGGTAAGATTGAAATTTGATTTATATGCGTTTGTTATGCAAAAAGCTATATTTTTATAAAAAAAAACATTATCTAGAAAAAATTGCAAAAATATGCAGCATACATACAATACATATGTTCAGATGTTTGAGCCACTGTATTTCGCGTTTTTTTGTTTTTTGTAAATTCGTAGTAAATAAAAACGGCATTCCTTTATTTTATCTTACAATTCAGGTTTCGCATTTATTTCAACTAATTGTTTAAGAAATAAAAAAAGAAAAATATGCAGAATCTTAATATTTCAAGTAATAATATTTTTATAGGATTTTTTTTTTTACAAATATCCATGTACTATAGAACAAAGCAATTAATGTTCCTCTGTTGTTATTTCTGGCTCTCGTCGTTAGTTTTGTGACTACTTGCACATTTCACGTTTACAAAAAGCGAAGTACACGAAAAGCCACACAAATTTAAATATACTCTTTAGACAATATATTTATTTTTGTTTTTAAATTCTAATAATTACACAGTGGAAATAATAAGGAAACATATAAGCATACTAAATACTTAATTAAAAGTAAAATCAGTGTGTAGCCGAAGTATATGAAACTAGAAATTATTTATATGTAGTATATGTTGCTTTTTTTATTGTTCTTTTAATATTAATTAATAGCAACTTGCATAATGCAAAAGGCCTAGAATGCTTTGCATGCGACATGCTTGCTTACAAGTGTGGTGGTGGCGGTGGCCAAGAATCTAGAATACAGTACATTAAAAGAGACCGGGAGAGACCGAGAAAAAAAAAAACAAATAGCAAAGGCTCCTAAACGAATTATTGGTAGAGAAATAGAAATAGCACACAATAACAGCCATCGAGCGAGAATAACGTGCAACACTTTGTTTTTTTTTTTCAACGCGCAAGACTACAAAGTAACCGGCAGCCAGGCCAGCCACAAGCAAGCAACAACCGGCATTTTGCATGGGTAGCTGCTCTTTTTTTCCTCTGTGGCTCTCGCGACCAGTGTAAAAAACAAAAACAAAAAACAATGTTTAAAGTTGGAAATCAAATATTGCGTAGTTATTGTTGTTGCAACTTCTTACAAGTGATTCAGCTTTTTTGTTTGTTTGTTTGTTTATTTGTTTATTATATTTAAACTATTATCATATTTTTTAGCTGGTATTCAAGTGAGTGTATTATCAGAGTGGATATTTTTTTTTGCTTGTTTTTTTTTTGTTTTTGTATTTACTTATACTTTTTATATTTGTTTAATATTATTATTATCTTAATTATATTCTGCATTTCATTTCATATCTTCAACTTGATTGTTGTAGTATTGTATTTTTTTTTGTTTGCGTAGTACGATTTTTTTTTTTTTTTAAATTTATTGCATCTATTACAGCATCCATTATTTTAATTATTATTATTTTTAAAAATGTTATATAGCGTGCCGGAAAATAGTTGCTTTTTTCTCATGCCGTCAGTTCTTAACGCATATTTACTACATTAACTTGCTACTAAATAATTCCATTCTGATTTTCACGCGCATTACAACCACTCAAACCCCCCGCCCAAATTCATCCAACTTAAAGCCGTTGTATATGCGTACATTTTGTTGTTCCCTCGCTTACCCAACCCAAACCGCCACTGGCAGCTCCACCAAGTTCATCGTTCATCTTCTTCTGCTACTTCATACACATTTGCACTTCAGTCTTCGACGGCATATTTTTGAGTCCATTCACGAGCATTTCTTATGGCCTCGGCCTCGTTTACTTTCCACAATTCGGCAACATCGTTGGCTAGCGGATCATCTGGATTGGGTGCACTCAAGAGCGCTTGAATTGATAGTAAAATCGTGCGAATTTGCAATGCAGGACTCCATTTGTCCTTTAGCACATCTAAGCAAATGCGTCCTAAACGATCGATATTCGGATGGTAGATTTTGGTTATGAAACGCACTTTCGGTGCCGACATCGGATAGTCTTCGGGCAAGAACAATTCCAATTTAAAAACGCCACCTTCAAATGGCGAATCATTTGGGCCGGTTACGATGACGTGAAAGTAGCGTGCATTGTTCTCATCGGGAATGGCATTGATACCAGGTACAGGCTCCTGCATCAAGCGTTGGGTTTCCTTGATGATGCGACGTGGGAGGCTGGACATATTTGCAGGTTTTTATTTTGTTATTCTATTAAAGATTGATTAATTAATTTCAGGTGTTTTGCTCCAATTTGGTTTAGCCTTTCCTTTTTCGCTACTGTTCGCAGGGGAACGATGCACACGTGTAAGGGAACGCTTCAGTCATATGCAAAGAGAGAATATAAAAAAAAAAAGGAAAAGTCAATAAATTGCATATATGGAAGGAAAGCAGAGAAGAAAAAGAACATTAAGAATTGCAGTAGGCAATCTTACATTAGAAAAAAAAAAAACTATGCATGTAACTTGAAAGGTATTACTAAAAATCAGAATGGCATCCGTCTGCTTAGCTTCCTAAGTCAAATTTGACGTCAAATGTAACAATTTTGACATATTTAAATTGACACTAATGCAATCACCTGAATTGAAATAGTTAACTAAATAAATAGATTATAAAATGTCAAAATTTTTATATTTCGTGCTTTCAACCTAAGCCAAACTTCACAATAAAAGGTGTATATTTATTAATTTTAAATCAATTTCTCATACATATGTTTATTGTTGTTTCGACGGGGTGGCTTAACACCAACCACCTATTCACCAATTTTTTTTCTTAATGGGCTACTCTGTCACACTAAATTATTTTGCAATATAATAAAAAAAAGACTGCTGGTAAATCTTTCTTATTAATAAATTATAAATGGCGGATCAAAAGACTACGCCGTTGAGGTATTTCCATAAAATAAAAATTGGGAAGGTAATACACGGGAATCTCGAACAAATAGCCCTGAAATGACAAAAAAAAATACGCGAGAAACCTCCAACTAACTGCAGGTTAAAGATATGTAGATACATATATATACATATATACATATGTATATATAATATATAGGTTTGCCCTTCGACCTAAAAGATACATTGCGCCCTCCACTCCCTACAGTACCTCGTCTTACCCCAGCGACCATAGAACGTCAAAGATGATGCCTGGTGGTAGCGATGGTACGAGATGCTTCGCATGGCGATGTGACCCCAGATATCGCTACTGCGTGTTTTCTTCTTTTCTAAGCTCTATCAGAGACAGACAAGCCTAAACTTTATATTTCTTTTGACAGAGCTACTTTTTTATGGCAATCAATATTGAAACATTTTATACTTTTAATGAGCTTCAAAATACATAAATTATATTTCTAGCAACACTACATACATACATATGTCGTTCGTAATATAACAAAAAGCATTAAAATAAGAATTTCAAACTTTGTACAAATTTTATAAAAATTCAATAATTGTCATCAAAATCTCAAAATTTTAAAGTTACGCGGGCATCTATTTCTTTTTTTAATGAATTGATTTTATATGAATCTCATTGATTTTTAATCCTTTCATATACATACCTAATCAAAAAAAAAAAAAAAAAAAAAAAAAAAAAAAAAAAAAAAAAGATTGTTAAAAATCTACGGGAATTTTTAACGTTTTGAGGCTTGCATATTTTAAAACTAAAATCTAGTTGGCAACAACGTTGAAAATTTTGATTTATTTTTCATGAGAAATTTACAAAAAATGTATCATAAGAAAGCAACCTTTATTTCAACCATTTTTTGGTGTGAAGCCTTATCAAGATGATGACAGACACTCCTAGGCTTTCCCTAGGCCTGAGATCGAACAAGGACGTACATATGTACATATGTACGTTATCACCGACCATTATCTTAGGCTTTCTAAAGGCGTTGGGGTTAGATGAAGTGCTGTAAAAGGGTATAGGTCAAAATTGATCTTTAAAGCCGAAGTGCAAACATTTACAAAAAGATCTAGCTATCTATCTATCCCTGTATACAGACACGATCTTTTTTACTCGATACTTGTAAAACGAATCGAGAATCGAGTACATGAACCTGAGTATTGTAACGAATTTGCGAGGAAATTATTTACAAAACATTAGATATATCCACATGGAAATCTAGAGGAACAAAAATATAACGAAATAACAGAAAGGGTGCGCTGCAAGCTAATCCATATCCAATTTTGGGTAAAATGTCTCCTGTACTGTCAACGCTGTCCTGTTGGGGACTTCAAGAGTACTAAAATTAGTAGAATTAAAAAAAAAACTATGCCTCAGAAAGGGTGGAAGGAAATTGAGACTAGATTTTATTTTTAATTTAGTATCAATGTTTTGTGTTTAATAGCCATTTATATATTTCGTCCGTTATTTACGGATGCCCTATATTTTGGGTCCGATATCAAATTTTCTGCAAGTCGTGCTGGCACCCAGAGAGTCTCGAAACTTCGACATCGTTGCAGTGAATATAGATCAATACACATATGCAACGCCAACTGATTATTTTAAAACATTACATATGTATATTTCCATATTAATATATGTAGTATGTATGTATGTACATATGTTGTATATTTCCGATAAATCTACACATGCCAAAAAATAAACAAAATCGAATGTAAGGTAAGTAGTTCGATCTCTCACTTGTTTTAGAACGGTAGTCCAAAACGGAGCTAGCTAAAGCTTCAGCAAAGTTCCATTAAATTGACAGGGATTTATTTATCCTGCCACTACAGTCCAAACTTGACCAAAAACTATCGCTTCATATCTTGAACTTCTATAAATGGCTAGAAACAATTTAAAAATAAACACGATAACCAACTAAATGTAACAATTTTGATTTGCTGATATCTTCAAATTTGATCAAATGAATCGCTTTGGGAAACGCATTTCCAATTTTTCAAATGCCGGCTGGCATATCTCCATTCCTAATGAAATTTTTTAGAAGCGTGAGCATTTATTTCACTTGACCCTCAACAGCGAACTGCGTCTTTTTCGAGAATTATTAAACTTGAAAAAACCCACACTCCCATTATCGTCGAGATGCCCGCCAGTCAATACAGCAAGATAGTACATCGAATATGACAAAAGAGACAAAGGAAACAAAGAAAACGTAGGATATGCGGGTTTGCCCTCAGCTGTTACGAATCGCCAACTAATCAACGTAGGTATGTACATATTATATGTATGTATGTAAATCATTTGGAAAATTACATTCCGCTGACAATTGTGTGTGCTAAATAATCAGACATCAGCTTTGGGTGCCACCATAATAGATTTATTGATTTCTTGGCATACTTGCACACAAAAGTATGAGTTTCTCGAATATACCATGGAATAGAGACCCCCCACCGCACGCTGCTCCCTTCAAACGTTTTCTGCTTGACAAACCCAAGCAGCCAGCAAAAACTGCACGTACACTTATTTGTGAAAGCACGCAATATTTTTAGGAAAATCAATAAGCTTAAAAGCAAACTTATTACTAAATATTAGGCAACCTTGTGTTGTATTGCTACGATATTTAGGAATTTAAGAATTTAAGAGCATACTTTATTAATGTAGACACTAGCTAATGAACTTTTTCTTCAATTACAACGCTCAAAACACCGATTGTCTGACTAAACGAATAACACACAACCACGAGACACCACCAATGAACTTGCAAAATTTACTCATGCACAGTTTCAATTCAATTTGCAGCAATAGTTGATAATTTTACAAAACAAAATTAGTTAGAGCGTACAATGCTGAACACTCACCACTATTTTTAATGGCTTTTATAGCTTACTTTTCGTGAATAATAATTGAAAACAAACAATTAGGGACTATATATTCCACGACAAATGCACCTGAAAATTTTTTTCCAACAAATTGTCGAAACTGACAGCGACCAATGCAAGCGGGCAAGTCAGTGTGCTAAAAAGAGAGCACACACAACAGACTATTAGTTTGGCGGAGCAACCAGCAAGCTTTGGTGTACGAGCGACATAGCAATAGTGACCAAGAAAATTTCTGACAAACGAAATCCATTGTGCGTTTCACAACAATGAGCTTTACGTAGAAGACACAGAGTTGCTTGCTGGTTTTGTGCAAAAATTAGACAAAAAAGTATCACAAAAATTATAATTTAATATATTTTTTAAGAGTTTTTAAGCCTTAAATTCTAGTGGATATCCATTTAGGTAAATTAAATACAGTACATGGCCTATAGTCGTAAATATAACTCGTTTAATACAAAAGTCTTTTAACAGCACCAACGTCTAACGGTTATCATTTGACAGCTGCAGCGCGCAACGCCATTTTAAATGCAATTACACACACAATTAGTATTAGCGTAGCGTCTTCCGCGCTTTTTGGATTTAAAGTGTCAACTGATCACGCAAAATTTGTCTAAAAGTTTTGATTTAAAAATTTGGTTTTACATGACTTGCAAAAGATGAAAAGGTCATGAAAGATGCAATATGTGTAGTGCTATTTAAGAATGGAAGTGAAGTGAAGTTGTGCTGTGAAAGCTAAGTGCTCAGTTTAATGTTTTTCTCTTGCAATAAAGCGTTAATTGGTGAGTTGTAGTTAGCATTCATTTAATTAACTGAAGTCCTGCGTTGCCTATCAAATCCAAGTAATAAGCTAGACCGGTTTTGGTAAGGGGAGTGGTTTCTCTACTTCTCTAACCTAAGGCGTGGTGTCACAAAGAACGGAAACAGGAACAGGAACACCATCTGACTGATTCTGTAGGCGATTTTAAGGTTGGTGCAACAAAGAACGGAAACAGAAATTGAAGCGTCCACCTGTTTATATTGCTGATGGTCTGAATTCTGTACCTGTTGCTGCTAGCAGCATCAGACCTGCAGAATTCTGTTCCTGTTTCTGTTCTTTACGATGCCGCGGCTTTAGACGGTCTCTGTTGCAACTTCAAAATAGTACTCATATATTATTTTTAGCTTGGATTTGATTTCAATGGATCAGAAATACGTAATTAAATTTTGTATGCACCGGATGCGGGGAATGTTTAGTTATTTGTACAAAGGTTTAGGGGTATTGCGTACAGGCGGAGAGGGCGTGGCACCCCGCCCCATTAGAAAAAGCATAGTCACAGGTTTTAGAAAAGGTACTCTTCCCCCCTCTAACCCCTCCACAGACCCCAGGGGGCTAATTTGAAAATGGGGTAAAATTACATTTTTCTTCACGCATTTGGGCACTATAACCCGAAACCTTTGTACAAATAATTAAACCGTACCCCCAGGTGTCACTATTCAATACACATTTTCAATCTATATTTGCATTTTACCGTTATTCTAGGAAGTAGTTAAGTATGTACATATGTAAATATAGTATATTATGTACATACCAGATAAAGAATCTTAATACAAGATATACAATATAAATAGCACAAATAATGTAAATGTAACGCTTATTGAAATTAACACTTCTTCCTTTCCAAAACCAACGCTACGAATTTGCAAAAACTATGCGTAATTATTGTTTATTAGATTTAAGTAATAACAAACTCAACTGCATTACTTATTGAAAAGATATGCTATAAAAAATAGGACAAAAAGTTTGCGTCTGGTTATACGTCCATTTAAATTTTTTCTCGCGCAGACTTTTTTTTTATTCTGCCAACCGAAACATCAACATCTAATTCCTCTGCACTTTTCACCTTTATTTGGGGAGCATTAAGGAACGGATTAGCTGTGGCCATTCTTACAATTTTGGTGTCACATCTCTCAGAGGTTTTCCGCAGCAGATTTTTTCCAACTTTAATTTTAAATTAATTACTTACGGAATTTAATTGAATTCCATTTAAAATATTCTTCCTTGAGCAGCTCATTCTTCGAGAAATTTCCGAATTTGTGTCACCTTGGGGTCGTAAATCAATTATCCATTCTGAAGTCTTTTTAGCGTGTTTTTCTCTGGCCATTGTGCTAATTATGTCACCAATGGATAAAATAAATAAACTATCACTTAAAATATAAATAATCTTAACCACAATTTTACATTTTTCTTTAAATTTGTACTTTTCTACGTTGAAAGTGTGCTATTTATAATAACGTTCAAAGTTCAATAAGATCATAAACACTTCATTCATATTAGAAATAAAATAACATGGAAAAACACAAGCAAATAATACCTTTATATTGAATGATCTCCGTTCTTCGAAATTAATGAGCGGTTAAATTGAAAATGTATAACAAAAAAATTTAACAAAAGAGAAAACATTTAATATGAAACTGTGCTATTTACTTTGTCGCGGTGAAAGGTAATAGAATTTCCCATAAACGGTATATATAGCACTTTTCTAAAAAAACGGATTAATTCCTTACAAACGTAACGTAACGTAACGTAACGTTAATGAGAAAATAAAAAAAATGCGAACTTTAGCAAGACGAAATCTCGCCGAGGAGTTAAAATATGATTAATTTGGCCTCTTATTTAGGCTAATTTAATTTAAAAACCAAATTAATAATTTCGAAGTAGTACTACAGTTATACGATTTTCAAAAACTTATACGAATTTGGCTGCAGCTCCAATACAATACAAATAAAACTCAGTTTAGAATTGAGCCAAATTGCCTTTAGAAAAAGCACAGTACCACCATTGAGCAAGTTTCGCATATACGGTGGCTTTTGAAAACGAACAATATTGCACTGCCGTATTCTTAGATGTTGCGCAGGCATTCGATAAATCTGGGTAAAAGGAATATTATACATGTTATGAGGTTCACTTTATTGTGCATTGCAATATTAAAAAGCTACCTTGCTGGCAGAAAATTTCATATTAGATAAAAAGCAGCACGAGCTTATGAAAATTACCAAAAAAGGATAAAAAAAAATCATTTTTAAAAAATTAAAGAATTCATCTAAGCAAACTTTGAGTTCATACAGACAACAACAGGTAACAATTTGTATTTGCAGGATCCCGGCTCCTGAGATTGTCCAATGAGTAACAGTAGTAATTTAGTGCTCTTTCTTCCTGGTGTTCTTTCTTTCTGGTGAAGATGCTACTTCAGGAAGATCGTTTGGTTTTTTAGGAAACAATTTCCAACAAACACCGCTTTCATTTGCATTGAAAATTTCTTCGTGGCAACAATTATTATAAACGGCTTCACAATATCTTCATTAAAAGACACCCTTTCATCACATTCTTTAAGAAGACGTATACCGAAACTTTTTTCGTTTTTTTCAGTTTAGTCATCCAACTATCACTGGTAATGAAATTTTCCTCTTAGAACTTATAATAAAACTTCTTCTTTAAAAATACACCATTTTAGGAAATTCACTTTGTTTAAGTGGCTTACGGACTCATTTGGTTCGATGGGTTGATTGTTCTGAAAGTTCGTGATACTGACGGACTACTGTACGTTCTTTATTGTATCATTTTTGAAACTTCGCCTTATATGGTTTCTTTTATAGGATTATCCATGATACAAAACCGGAAAGTAGTTTTCATTGTGCTTATTGATTTTTATACTCTTCGTAAAATGCTCAGGTCGCACTGCCACCTAAACAAATTATTGGTGAAATTTTAACATTTTTTTTAAAGAATTTTTACTTGTGAAATCTTATTAACAGAGTTATTAAACAACTTGTGTTGATTTAAATTTCTATAAAACTAAAGTATTCCAAACAAATTTTATCATTTTCTGAAATCATTTTGCACTTTAAGTAAATAAGGTTTATAACAGATATGTGTATATCTATACATATATATCATACTCAGTCTGCTGGTATAGCCTTGGCTTGAATTAAGCGCATTCGTTCAAAGAGCACATTTCACGATAAAGTGGTTGGACTAAACAAGGGACAATTTTGGTAAGGCATCTGCAGTTACCCTGCATGCAATAATTCACTTTTATCGAACCGCCGCGAATCGAGAAAAAACTTATGCCAGTTTTTCATAATTGCTTCTAGAATTTTTGAAGTTTCTAATTTCGTAAATATGCTGCATATTTAGCATTCGAAAATTAGCTTGGTTGGTAAAAAGCAAAATAATTTCAACTTGTAGTAGTTAAAATTTACAAAATTTTTACAAATGCTACTACTAATTACTACTACTATTTTCACTAATTCTTACTACTATTTTTACAATTGATACTACTTAATACTACTACTATTGTTTACTAATTTATACTACTATTTTTACAAATGCTACTACTATTTTTACTAATGCTACTACTATTTTTTTTACTAATGCTACTACTATTTTTACCATTGATACTACTTATTATTACTACTATTTTTACTAAATTATACTACTATTGTTTACTAATTCCTACTACTATTTTTACAAATGCTACTACCATTTTTACTAATGTTACTACTTATTACTGCTATTGTTAAAAATGCTACTACTAATTACTACTACTATTTTCACTAATTCTTACTACTATTTTTAGTAATGCTACTACTAATTACCACGACTGGTTTTTACTATAGCTATTGTACTACTAACTACTTCTGTTTCTTAACCACCATTGCTTCCATTTGGCGCAAGCTCTCTTGAAATGGTAGCAGTCCACTACTACTCCCATATTTAACTCTATCTCTTTATTTTATTCATCTCTTTTTAATTAATTTTTTTCACTATTGTAAAAGAATATTATACATAGCTCCATTTCAAGAGAGCTTGCGTCAAATGAAAGCAATGACGGCTAAGAAGAAGAAGTGAAACTGCTTTATTTTTTTATGGATTTTCGATTTTTTTTTTATTTATTAAAGAGCAGATTATTGACCTTTCTCCGTATGTAAACCTTTGGCAAAACCGATGCCCTTTTGGATATTTTTAAGAGAGTGTAATTTCAATCGTATTTTGGGCATTATTGTAAAAATGGAGGGTTTCATATAATTCGAAAACGTAACAATGGAAAAGCTTTGTTTTAAAAATGAATTCAAATTTCTTTCATAAAACTTTTAAAAGAATAACCAAAGGTATTCAATGAGACAAGCTTAAGAATGTTTTGTTGGTTTTTCATATACTAATGGCAAATTACACTCCTTAAGACCTCTCCAGAATATGCGAAATAACAGGGACTTATAATACAAGCAGTTTAAGAAATACATACATATAATAAAATTTTTTCCACTACGGATGGTAGTACGAAATGCCATAATCTGTTTAATTTCCAGGCAGTTAATATGGCGTACAAAAAGTGACAATGGAATTAACTTCTTCATTGTATCATGGAATTATCGATATTTTTATAATGAACAATTAAAATGAAATAAGAAAGGGCAAAATTGTGACAACTTGTCAATACATTTTGATAGTATTTTTATATACATATTTTTACATATACTTATACATATCTACTTAAAATATATCCATCTAAATGCATGCGTTACTCATACATTGGACATTATACTAAGTATAGCAAACTACTAACATCATCAATACATACGTATACAGCCCCGGTCAATTAATTAGCAACGATGTTTTGACACTCAGTTCTTTTTGTCTGCTTTACAATTTGCAATGCATAAAAAATCCAATTATTGAAAATGTACATTGATTTAAATGTGAAATTTTTTTGTTTACTTCAGTTAGCTCAGGCTAACTTCAAAAAACAGTTGGTCACATAATTAGCAACGGAAGATTTTATTTGCACTCATTGTCCTAATTTTGGTAACAATGTTCATTTTATAGAAAAAAACCACAAATTTATTTTATTCTAACGTATTTCAGAGTTTGAACATAATGGGTAAAACTAAATCCTGCGACAAAACTATGGGAGCCATAATAGTTATGTATATTCCGTAACGACGGAAAATCGTATGGTGAAATCGCGAAAACTCTAAACATTTCAAAAAGCATGATTTTCAATGCTTTACACTATTTCAGGAGAAATAGAACTGTCAAAAAAGTTCCACGAAAGCAAAGATCCCGAATAACCGTCGACTAGGGAAGACGAACTCATAGTGTGTGATTCTAAAAAAATACCCCCAAAAAAACCGCACACGAAATTCGTGTTAGTGAAACTACTGTTTTAGTGAAAACAACGCTTCTTCATCGGTAGAAACAGTTAAGAGACGTTTGAGAGAAAAAGATTTATTGAAAAGGATTGCTCAGCAGAAACCCTTGTTATCGGAACGAAATTTCAAGAAAAGATTGGACTTGGCAATCAAACATCGCGATCGGTCTGTTTAAGAATGGGAAAGAGTGTTTTTTTTTGATGAAACAAAAATAAATCGGATAACCCGAGATATACCCGCCCTACGCTTAAGCACGGAGGCTTGTAACATTATAGTCTGGGCTGCTATGTCATGGTGAGGAGTTGGACTCAATACAAAATTGGATGGCTGTATGGATCAGCACCAATATATTTCAATACTGTATGATGTAATTCTTCCTTTTTGCGATGATAACATGCCCGTTACATGTATCTTTTAACAGAACAACGATGCGAAACATACTGCACGACAAACAAAACAGTGGATGAAACAAAATATGATAAAATTATTAGACTGACCTTCATGTAGTCCTGATCTGAACCCCATTGAGAATTTATGGGAGCACTTAAAGAAAAAAATTCGATTGCACAAAATAGGAGGTTTCGCCGCTCTAATGGCAAAGGTCCAGATGGAGTGGGAAGTCATACCAACCGCTGTGTGCGAGAAGTTAATCGAATAAAGCCCCGCAGGTGTGAAGCAGTGGTTCGGAATAAGGGGGTTGCCACAAAATATTAATTTTTGAATAAAAGATGAAGCGCTGTTAATTATATGACCGACAGGCTAAGCTGCTTTATGTAATTATTAAAAAAAACGGAACATATTTTAAGTAGCTTTAAAAATCAAAAATCAATTAGAATCGAAGAAACATTACCCTCAGCGAAGTACTTATGTACCGCGAAATAATTATGTAATTGCATTGAGAGATGTTTGGAGTTTAAAAAAAAAAAATCGATATCGGTGCGTTGTTAATTAGTTGACCGGAGCTGTATGTATGTACGTGCACATAAATACGTATGTATGTATGTAAGTATGGATATTTACACATGTCTCTATGTACATACATAGGTATTTAAATGCACATTTGTACTCTACCATTCCCATATATGTACATACATACATATACTACACACTTATGTACATACATCTAGATACATATATACTTACAATACGTGCAGTTGTTGGGTCTCGCTTGCACCAACGCAATGCAGTCGCCTATCGCATCTGTGTAAATGGCAACAACAACACTAACCATAAGGCATACATAACACCAACATAACTAGGCCTTCTTTCTACAATGCCCGGCTGGTTGTGTGTACGGCTCTGTTATTAACCAGAGTGAAGAGAGGAGGAGTAAGTCGACGATGAAACAAATAACGAAGAAAAAATGCATTGCATTTTCTCTTGTTTCTTGGTCATAAACACAAACACAGGTGTACATACATAGCGCACGCAACCCAACCACCAGCAAAGCAACAAAAAGTATTCCCATTCATTGAAGTGTAAAAGTGTGCGTAGCCGAGTATGCACGTATGCATTTGGGAGTATACACATCCATACATACATATATACTACATACATACATACATATGTTTATAGGTTTATTTGTATGCGAGGCAATGGCTTTAGGCCGGGGCACTATTAACCCAGCCTACTTTTATTATGTGCAGTACGTGCGTTGTTGTAATCGCTTGTGTTGTTTTCTTTTTTTATTGTAATGCGTTGCTAGCAATAGGCCGAACAGAGGTGGTTGCGATAGCCAGGCAAGCAAGCAAGCAAGCAGGCAGGCAGGCAGGTAGTTATGCGTTTGTTTTTGTATTTGTTTCGTTGGTGCGTCACATACGTACATATGTCGGTATGTGCATATGAAAGTGTGGGGTGGCTGTTTGTGTTGTCCAGTCGATGTGGAAAAGAGATGGAATATATTAGTGTTGCTGAAACATGTTGCATATCAGCATGTTGACCAAGTGTACAGTTTTCTAAAGGCCTGTACTCTGCCCTGACCGGTGTTGCCAGAATTTTTTGAAAAAGACTTAATAGGTCAAAAGACTTATAAAAAGATAAATCCAAAATAAAATGGCTGATAAAGACTAAATCAAAATTTGTTTAAAGCTATTACGATTTCATAAAAAATTTTATACGGTTTTCGCATATTTCTATTGGCTTTATATGCTTCAAAAATAATTTATTTTTGAGGTGCTAGGAGTTTGATCATACATAAAATCTTAGATGCACAAAAATCTTGTGTCACGATGTTTGTGGCCGAACTCCTCTGAAACGGTTCGACCGATTCTTATGAAATTTTGTAGCTATGTATGCGACAAGGTCGTATAGTATATTTTGTGCTTGGGAGGAGGTTGTCCCTTGTGCGAAAACTCAAAATTGGATTAAAATATACACAAGTTATATGAAATATT
Organism: Anomoia purmunda; assembly: GCA_951828415.1. Classification (NCBI taxonomy): domain Eukaryota; kingdom Metazoa; phylum Arthropoda; class Insecta; order Diptera; family Tephritidae; genus Anomoia; species Anomoia purmunda. The sequence goes on from OX639995.1 coordinate 44,875,320, forward strand.
TAAATATGGGTGGGGAGCGGCTCGTCTTAGGAAGATTGATTATAGCTAACTTCCCAACCCTCATGCCACCTGCTTGAAAGCTCGAATTGATTTAAATTATACACAAGTTAAATGAAATATTAAAATACCGCTGCCAAACAGTTCGTCTCGGAGAAAAGAAGGTTCATACCTATGTTTTTGAAAAATGTGGGTGCCACACTGTTCGATTCGCTTAGAAGAAGGCTTATAACAAATAGAAGGTTATCACTTGCTTGAAAAGTCGAATTTAATCAAATTATTGTTATATCAGCAGGTTACCATTTGTTTCGCTCAATTTAGCTCAAATAATCATTATTAAAACCATGTATTATAAAAACATTGTAAGCTAAAAATTATGTGAGCCCGCGTGACTATTTTCTAATATTTTTATTATTGAATTCAGTTTAAGTTACAGTTTGATTTCGGCTAAAAGTAGATTTCTCTTACGACTACGGCTACGGGCCATTGTGTGCCTTTAATAAATTTATTAGTTATTATTGGAAAAAATTATACTCATATCAGCGGAAAAATCTAAAATATATTGCAGAATTTTTTGGCAAAGGTTCGTAAATTTAAATTGCACTTGGCCATAACCCTTTTGCTACTCTTGGCTACTCTTGTTTTTAATTTTTTAGTCCTACCCCTCAGCAAATTTGGAAGTTATTGAAAAAACGACAAACGAGTACGAGTATGCCCTGGAGGATGTAGGTTCGATCTTCACGGAATTTTAGTAAAAGAAGTCTGATGGGACGATGTGCTGATCTCCGAAATAGCAGCTATAACTTTTACCATTGTTGTTTTTAATAACTTCATAATAAAAAAAAATGGCCTTGAGCTCGTGAAAATTATTGCTGAGTTATAAAAAAATAAATTTTTGGAGAAATCTTTAAATCGATCCAGCTCACGTCGATTTTAATATTTCACAGAAATATTTTGGCCGAAGTCTTAAAACATAGTAAATTTTATGATTCCGGTGGCAAAGCCGCTAATTTTTTGCTGCGACACCCTAATGTATAGATATATGTATGTTTGTTTTTTAAGTTGAACATAAATTTTCTTTTTTAATAAATTGTTTCAGTACACAAATATATAACAAAGTATGTCGGGAATTTGCTAGTATTATTTATAATTGATTATTATATAATATTAATCACATGGGTAATGTTTGCAATGGTTTCGTTCGTTTCGTTCGCTTATTAGTATTGAACCGATTAGGTCACAATAGGATTCCACACGAACACATACTTAACAAAAACGTAAGCACAATATGCAAACTCTGCAACTCACACCCCATAGGAATTGAACATATCCTTAATTCATGTCCTGCACTACACCCACTAAGGCAACGCTACTTTCCCAACAAACAACCGATTGATTAATAAATATTAATAAGGACAACATACAAACTATTTTAAATTTTATAAAAGCTAGTAACTTAACAGATCAAATAAAAAAAAAAAAAATAAAAAATAACTCCACATTTATAAAAAAAAAAAATCAGCAATCCTTAATTAAGTATCTCAAAGCAAAGTGTAAAACATAGAAAAACAAATAGTATAAGTAGTATAACTAAGCATAAAGCCCTAGATGCTAAGCTTAAATTACCAATTACACAATAATTTATTTATACTGTAATTGATTCTAAATAAATAAATAAATAAATATTGAACCGATTTCAAATAACTTTTTTTAGTAAAAAATTTGCGAAAAACTTGATTGTCATACTATTTTTAAAATTTTTTTTTTAAGAATATGTATATTAGGGTGCCTCAATCCCCATACAAAAAAATTGGTACCGTTTTTCTATCGGAATTATTAAAGTCATTATATTTTAAGTCATCAACCAAAAAAGTTCGTGTTCTTTCAAAGAAATCACCTCAGATCATACAATTGTTTAAGCTTAAAAGTTGTGCTTAAAAAACGGACACATAATGAAATTTTGAATGTTGTTTTTGACTTTTTTTTGGAAGAATGGTTTAAGAAAAACTTGAATAACTCATCCAAAACTTGACCGATTTAGACTTACAATATCATTTTAAAGGTCAATAGGTTAGGTTAAATCAAGGCCCGTTGTGATACCGCAAGTCATTTTGAACTTTGCAAAAAAATTTTAAGAGATCTGTGATTTCTACACATTTAAGGTCTTCCAAGCTATCTAACTAAAATGGAAAATCTTCGTTTTGATAAAGCGAGGCACTGAAACAGAATGTGCAAAACCGTTCCCTCCTCTTCTTCATGTACAATATTCATAAATTATATCCTCTGCAGGAAGTTTAGTGCAGAGTCGCGCGAGTTCATCGGCCTTACAGTTCCCCTCTATGTCGCATGGCCTTAAAATGACTCAACCATCTGGTTGAAAGATGTTCGGCATTTCAAGGCTACCATGGAGTTTGTCGACTGTTTCTTGAGTGATTTTATTGCTGCCTGGCTAACTATGAAAATGGAGTTATCAACCTGTTTCATGTTTCAAAGTCATATCGTCAATTTGACCAGTCAATTGTCATCAGCTCCGCCTGGAAAATGCCACAGTGGTCCGGTGGACGGAAGCCAATAGATTAATAGATTACCAGGTGTATAGAGTATACATCTTCACCAACCTTACCCTAGAGCTCTAAGCCATCTGTGTCTACAAGGATCGGTTCGCCCTTTCCTACAGCACATCGCTTCAAGTCTTCCCTTGAGGATAGAAGGGCGGTGAGAGCTGTAGTAAGAGTAAGAGGCAGCAATGCTTAGTACACATCCCTACGAAGCTCCGAGAACTCCGTAAGTACCTACGGCGGACATAATTAGTGTTTGATCACTTGTTTAGAGTGTTCAGTGGAATTTCCGCACAAATTGCGACCTTTTTGGCGTGGAAGTCTACCGGACGTGAGTTCATTAGGGCTTACGGGACTTTGGATGCTGTTCTCATCGCACCCGTTATGAGTATGGACACAAGCCTTTGGACTTTATCCATTCTTTTGAAGTTTATCCCTTCCTCAAAGGCATTCCACCAATCCGGTATGCCATAGTAGAGAATTGGCCTAGCGTCCGCGGTGTAGAGCCAGTTTACTTTTTTGGGTTCCATCCGCCACCTTTTCCCAATTGACCTACTGCAGGATCATACTGCTACGGTTGCTTTACGCGCTCTATTTGCAATATTGGGCACCCAATTTAGTTTCCTGTCCAATAGGAGGCCTAAATATTTACTACGTGAATCTCTCACCTCGAGTTAGATGTTCGAAATCCGGTGCCTTATGTTTCATAGTAAAAATCACCAGGTCCGCCTTTACAGCATTTTCTCCGAGTCCTCGCCTGCCGCACCACAGAGAGAGTTTGTTCAGATATCCTTGATCTGTAGATTTGTCAGAGTTAATAGGTTTTTGTTCTTTGAGTAGGCTCTCTACTGCCATGTTCCATGGAAGTGGTGAGAATACTCCCCTTGGGGCTTACCTCTGACCGGAGGTACTCGTTCTTCTTCCTTCTTTTTAAATAAGCGATCGAAATTCTTTTTCACAAATCTCATTATTATTATACCGTTAAACTGTTATAAAATCTCAAGCGATTTAAAAACGAAAGCCTACTTTAAAAAACTCCAAATTTTTAAATCAATCCAGGTCATGTCAATCTTAATATTTTACCGAAATCTTTTGGCGGAAGCCATAATAAGTTTTTTTATGTTTTTGGAAAAACCGTAATTTTTTTGATGAACCTAAGTTTTTTTTTTTTTAATTATTTCACTATACAAGTGCATTAAATTTAATACGTGCACTTCTTGAGGCGTAACAAAGTTCGCCTGGTATTTATTAGTACGTAAAATCCACAAATCTGCTTAAAGCTAACTTAACTGTTAAACAAATCCAAGCAAGTGCACTTTAAGTCAAAATTCAACTGCCCTTGTTCGTGCAATTAAACTTTGCTATGAGTGGCACATTGAAGTTCTGGTAATCTTTCACGCAAGGCAAACATCAAAACAACGCAATATAAAACGTCAAAAAACAAAAAAAAACCACAAGAAAAAAGGGAACACACGAAACTGCGACTGCAAACGAAATGAGTTCATTAACATTTTCTCGTAAGGACCCTCGTGCTTAATTTTCGCCTTTTTGACAATCATAAAAATATGCACTCACACACATACATACAGATACATACATATGTATGTATACATATAAGTGTGCTATGTAAATAATATATGTAAAAAGAAAATATAAGAAATAAAAAGAATATAGCGAAGAAAACCGTCGCAGCAGCGAGGATGAAGCCAAATTCGGGTAGGATATGTCAAGTGGAGTGCAAAGGGAAATTTATACCTAAAGTGCCACGCACGCACTGGCAAAGGTTTATGACAAATAACTGCCTGCAAGCAACAACAAGCAAAACAAAAAAAAAAACATATTAAAATTTTTGGAATCTGTTAGTTACTCTGAAAAATATGATTATCAAAAAAAAAACAAAAACAAAAAAAATTCATATAAAAAGTTAGCGTCAACATTGCATAGTCAATTCTACTTTTGCCTGCATGTGTGCGTAAAAGGATAATAGTGTGAGTGTGTGTGTGTGCGTGTCTGATATTTGTCACAAAAGCGCGTGGGGGCTATTATCGGCTGGAGTCAAAGGACATTTGTCCCTGCAATGACGCGTGCAATGCTGCCTACGGCGTCGAACCAATCAACGAAATGCAACGAATGGTTCCCCTCACGGCTCACAGGCGCACAGCGCACGGCATGTTGCATGTAACTTAACTATCACAACGAGTTGCGGGCATGTTGCGTCAGGAGTCAAGAATTTAAGAGTGCAACAGTTGAGAGAGAGAGTTAGAGAGAGTGAGCAGAAAACGCTCCTTTATTTCAGTTTTGCGCGCTCTCATACTCATTTTCGCTCTCTCTCTATCTCTCTCTCTCTCTGTTTCGTGTGCTCTTCGGCGAGTCCTTGCGAATCAAACAAAAATGCAACGAACAAAACGAGCAAAACAAAATAGAAGAAAACCATTTTATTCAATACCAAAGGAAACAAGTAGACAAAACACATAAACTCAAAATAGCTCAAATAATCGACACGTTTTTTGTGGGGTAGTAGGGATGAGGATAAGAGCGTACAATATGTAGGCTGCGTGCTGTTGTGAGGCCGTCGTCGTACGCGGCACAACAAAGGAAACCCTTGGCAACGACAAACGGCCAACAAAAAGCACGCAATTTGTAGTACGAGTAGTATCAGTCCAATAGTAGTACGAAGACCCGGTATTGCATGTCGTCTGCACAACTAACTGATTTTGGGCATTTGCCGATTTTACAATTTGGCATGATGGGTAGGACGTGGGGCGTCGGGTGTTGGGCGCCGGCAGAATGCAGCACATGGCCATTGAGAGCGTCCGTAGTACACCGCTCACTCAGCTCAGCCCCACACCAATCTAGCGAGTTATGAGAGGTCATTTTTGGGCGACTGCGTTGGCGAGCACCAAGCACGTTGTTGTTGTCGTAGATGGATGGATGAGTGGTTGGGCTGCGGGTAGGCAGACAGGCGGCACAATTCGATTTTATTGAGCAAACAACGAAAATCCTAGTGAAAACAAAAAGCGTCGATGAAAATCCAAAACAAAATAAAATAAAACAAAACAAAACAAAGTCGCAAGGAATATAGAATTTCAGTACGTACGGGTATTGCGATGAGATGAGTGAGGAGGAGCGCGCGTGTGTTGAGGCCACTCAGTCGTTAATGTAATTTTGTGTTTGTTTATTTTATGTGCATATATGTACATTTGCTATATTTTTAAGCATATATATAAAAATCTAAAACATAAGTACTACAGAGACATACATACATATTTACATACATAGGTATTTACTTTATATAAAGCAATGCACTCGTCCATGTAATGTTCCTATCCGACGCAACGCTCACAAGCCGTCGACTCCGATTGATTTTAGATTTTTGGGTAAAATGTGGGTTTTTTTTTTGGCGAACTTGCTGAATTCTAGACATTAATTTTTTTTAAGTCGCGTACACTCCTAAACAAAATGGTTTTAGACCTGCTAGCCATAAACTAGGAAGACAATAACTTTATTTTTTCCTGTACGCCGTCCCAATAATACCACTGCGTAAATATAAAAATTAACTTGCAATGTCCTACAGAACATGGTACGTATTGTATGTCTAGTTAGGTAATAAAAAACCTGCTTGCTCAAAATTCCAAATACACCATCAAAATCTGGGGTTAGAGTCAAATTAAAATGCGAAAACGCCAATTGAAAATAAGAGGATTCAATTGTAATTCAGAAAGTGGTAATTGAAAATAAGTATAGATAATTCTAAATAAGATTAGTAATTTTAAATTACGAAAGTATCAACTGAATATGAGAAAAGTCAATTTGAGAAATGAGAAATCGTCAAATGAAAATGCAAAATAATCAGCAACTTCGGTATTTAGAAAAGTTCGTGGATGAAGTAAAGGTCTATATTAATAGAGCTCTTATTAATCGACTAATCGACCAACCAATTAACCGTTTCCGTTCGGCTTTTTCGACTAACCAAACAGGAACAACTATTCGACTAACTGTTCGTTTTCGATTTTTCGACTAGTTGTTTACTTTCAATAAATTACTATTACATATGTCTGAATGCTTATGCTTACTGACAAAGCTCGTTTTCCACTATAATGAAGTTTTTCTGAATTTATGGTGAGTAGCTGTCATTCTTTCGCATAATTTCGGTAGTCGACTTTCAGACTACACGCTGTTGGCCGGTTAGTCGCAAGTGAACGGTTAGTCCAATATTTCGAAAATTTATCAAAAAAATGTAAGTCAAATACTCAAAAAATTTAAAGTCAAATAGTCGGCTAATGGATTTAAAGCAAGAGCTCTATCTATTAGAGGAAGGGAATGGGCAAGTACAATAGACATCATCGTTCATCAAAATATGCCGGTGGGCACATGACAAATTTTATTGCAGCTATTTGAAAAAATATGTAATAAAAATAAGTTCTTCATTCCCATTTGACGCAATCTCAGTTTCATTTGACACTTTCTTATTTCCAAATGATTATTCTAATTTTCAATTGACACTTTCTCATTTAAATCTGATAATTTCTCAATTAAAATTGACTGTTCTTATTTTCAATTCAAATTCAATCGATTTATTATTGAAAATTGTGTAGAACTGGAAATTTTAATTGCTTTTTTGCTTTACTTTCATTTCAAACTGGCTTATCATATTACACTGTCATACAGGGTGTCTGAATCCAAGTTTGTTTTTTTTTTTTGCTAACTCGGATTCCAAGCCCAGAATTTCTAGTCCTTAAACTCGATTCTGTGTTGAACAAGAACGATGATAGCTCTTTATTTTCGATGACTGAATGATCGCTCGACGCTAGCAACTGACACTGGCCATGTGCAAAATAATCGCAGAGCAATTCAAGTGTTTGAAAATAGAGTAACTAAATTCATCTCAGTAACAGCGTCCAGTAATTCGAATGGCGTCATATAAGTAGAATCTGCAGAAAGATTGGCACCATACACGCTTTCCAATTAGAGTTTTTCGGATAATATTTCGTTTGAGACATCTGCAGGATAACTTTCAAATCTGGAAGACGTTCAAATTGCCGCATCGCGTATGGATTTGAACCTAGAACTCTACTTTCCGCGCCTTTTATTCCCCACTCATATTCCTTCTATTGCTTGACCACGGCGTTCATTTGAAATCATATTATTAATATTATGTAGAGCATATTTTCAACAATTATATTTCATCTGAATATGTTTTTAAAGTATACGTTGTTTATGCAATAGTTATAAAGACATATTTTTTTTTTGTAATTCTCGTCCAGCACCTGGTCTCTGAGAGGAAACGCCCCCTATGCCTCCAGGTTAGGGTTGGTTAGAATGACTGTAAAGGAGCTTAAGGCCCAATTAGCAGCTGAGTGTCATTTTGATACCATAGATCCTCGGTTTATATCGTTTTAAAATCAACTAACGCAGTTGATAACTTGTTTGGGCTATGTTTGCACAAATCCTGCAGAGTGGCCTTACGCGTCCTCAATAGACCGGACATCTGTACAGAAGGTGCTCTACTGTCTCTTGTTCATTTTTATCTTTGCAGCTTCTGCAGTAATAATTGTAGACAATACCATGTCTGCTCCCCACGACCCAACAGAACTGCCGCTAGTCTCGCGACGTTAGGGCTAACCTTCGCCAGAAGTATTGATGTTCTCTTAAGTTCGTATTCGGTCCATGTTAATCTTGCAATTCGGAGTAGACTTATGAAGGTGGTGGAGGTAAATGCTCCTGTTAATTAAACCTATTCGGTCTGGAATCGACACCTCATTTGACGTTGTCACTGAACCCTCTCTAGCATAGCATACCGGCTGCCTCGTTTCCAACTACATTGCGATGCCCAGGAACCCAAATTAAGTCTACTGAGAGCTAGTTTGTAGATTTCGTTCAATAGAGTCCTACATTGCTTAACCAGCTTCGATTTGGTTGTGAACGATGCCAGAATCAATATGGGCGCTCGGCTATCTCGGGTGGTAAGATCTCTCCTCTCCCAAGAAGTCTGCAAATACCTCTGCCCCTACATACCCCTTGTGCCATCTTGGAACCGCCGGTGTGTAAGTATATAAGGTGATTCTAGGCGGACATTTCAAACACTCCATTCCATTCAGATCTCTGGTTGCATATAATTAGTGCCCTGTCTGATCGTGGCGGGAAAGAGGGAAGGAACTCTACTACTCTGCCTGCAAATTATTACTACAATTTTTGCTAATTTCTACTACTATTGCTACTAATGCTATTACTAATTACTATTACTGTTTTCACTAATTACTGTTCTACTACTATTTATACTAATTACTGTTTATATTTATACTTATGTTACTACAAATTACTACCACTATTTTTACGAATTTCTGCTACTATTGTTACTAATGCTATTACTAATTACTACTACTATTAGCGCTACTACTTTTTACTACTACTATTTTTACTAATTTCTACTACTGTTTTTAAAGATCATACTACTAATTACTTCTACTATTTTTTACTACTATTTTTACTAATACTACTACTAGTTATGACTACAATTTTTTACTCACTTCTACTACTATTTTTAAAAATTTCTACTACTATTTTTAAACATTTCTACTACTTTTTTTTACTAAAGCTGTTATTAAGTACGACTAACTACTATTACTACTACTACTCCCATATTTAACTATGTATATATCCTTTTGTGACGGCAGCAAAGAAATTTTACTTCCGAGTTTTTTTTTTAAATTCCTTAAAGCTCCAGTTTTAGCATATGTACATATATGGCAGCGTAGTAAGCAATGCAGATGAAGTCGCGGGTATCACTAAAAATTTGTACAAATGTCGCCCAAAAAATTTTAAATCGTAACAGATTCATACAGATATTTGGGAGCTTTTAATTTTTTTCATTGAAAATTTAATATTAATCATTATCGTCGATCTCTGCTTATAAATAAAGTTTGTATTGAAACATGAATTTTTTTTAAGAAAGATCTTCACTTATAGGGCTGAAAGTAAAGGGCAAGTATGGTTTTATCAAAAGTCCGCTGATATCTAATTATATACATATATATAGTATGTATAAAACATACAGATAATTTCAAAAAGCCTAATCCGCTCGCATATGTTACTAGCTGCCATTCAGATTGCTATTGTTGTAATGTATATGTATCTAGGTACATACATATATTGTTTTATGTTTGTCACGGTAAAAGTTTGCTAACGGATCATCGTCATAAAAAATTTCGCAAAAAACAAAAAATTCGCACTCGCATAAATACACAAACACACACACCCCACACACACACGCAAAATAAACGTCAACAAACTCATAGAATCTACTCTTGAAACTTAAAAAAGCAGAGCAAAATAATTTCAAACAACGTTTCTCTGTTTTCTACTAGTAAAAGCGTATGAGCGAAAATACGCAAACATCAGCAGAGATTCGATTTCAGTTTCAGCACAAAAAACCACGTAAAGAGAATTTGCGAAAAATTAGCAAATTTGCAAAGAACTAACGCTGCCGCCATCGCCAGCCAGGTGCTGCTGGGGAGCAAAATAGCGACCAGATACATTCAAGCGAGCAAGTAGTGGGAAAGATAAGAAACCGATGTGTGTGCGTGTGTGTGAGTGGATTGAGTGTGCTTGCAAATATACATGTTGCTAGCAGAGTGGGATGCCAACGCAGTATGTTGCTTTGCAAACAAAAAAAAAACAAAAAATGTTGCGGACGCAATTTTAAAAGTTGCGAATACATTTGAACGTGCGAATTATTTATGTACAGACTAAAGTGTGTATAGTTTTCGCCAAAGAGTGACAAAAATTTTGTATTGCATTTGAGAACATTTTTACTTTTTTTTTCTATTTTCAGCTGCAAGTATTTGTGTGAGAAATTGTCATTTTATAATCGTAGTATTCACACGAATTGCGTGGAAACGAATAAAAGTGGAATAAAAACCGTTTTAAAATGAAGCAATATTGAGCATTAGAGATGTCTTATAGCTCAAGTAGTTGTAGTGCGAATTGCCGGCGATTTCTTTGTTTTATTCAGCTGTGACTTTGTCTAACGTAAAGTATGCGGATAGATGGCAAGATCAAATTGATGTATTTTATTTTTTTTTTTTTACTTGCTAGAATAATAGGTACTTTTAGTGTAATATTAATGAAATTTTGAGAATTCGTAAACATATTATATTATTTCGGGAAATTTGGGTTGAAGGTTGGAAAAAAATTAACTTCGATTAGGCAATATCGAATTTAATGTATTTAAGTTGGTAGTAACAATTTTGCTTTTATTGGGTGTAAAACACTGCGTCTATTTATTTATTGTCGTTTTATTTGAAATGATTTATTTATTTTAAATTTATTATTTTACTATTTACTAGGTAGGTATTTCGTTTAATTTCACTGAATTTTATTTTATAGTAATAATAATTTAGCGCTCATATTATATAGATCGTTTAGTGGTGGGAAACCATCAATATTGGGCACCATCGATAGTTGACGATAGTTCTTTTCGGCTGATAGTGAAGCACTATCGATAATATTGATAGTTTTGATAGCGCTGTAGTTGTGATACGGTCAAAACTTAGCAAATAAAGATAAACTCGGAAGTAGCATCGTTATTTAAAAAAAAAATAAGTGACAATTTATCATAAATGAAAAGTCTTAATAATATTTAGTATTTATAGAATGTTTTGGCTTACAATTTGTAGTGTATTTATATAATTATGTTTATAATTTCTGGTAATTAATTCTATAGAACTTATTTCCATAAGAAACAAAAAATGAGTTAATTCATATAACTTATTTCCATGTCAAACAGAAAATTAAATTAAAATCAGAACGGTCAAAATCATGGAGGTGGAAGGAATTTTTTGAACAAAATTTCAGCAAATTTACAATATCAGCTCATTTGCCGATTTAAATATATAATTAATAGTCAACGGCAAATGTAGTCATTTTAGGTAAACATTTACATTCTCGTATTAATTTCACTTCATTCTATAATCCATTATAAGTAATTCAATTGAATTTAAGTAAATACATTCGTAACATTACTTTTTAGAATAAATACATTATAACGAATAAATCGAAAACTTCGTTTTTTGAGTTTAAGTCGTTCACAAGTTCTTTTTTTTGTCAGGTGGCGGTATTTCCAAAGTCTGTTTTGAAAGTTGACAGGCGTATATTTGTTTGACCTAATAAATAATCAAATAAAATAAAAAATAATTGCAAATCAATTGGGCATTATTTCGAGAAAGCTGCTTTTAAAGGTGTCTAGGTAAAAATCGTTTATTATTCTTAATATTAAGATAAGTAGTCGCTGTAACTTAGCATAATTAATATAAAATATATTTTTTTCCAGTTTTAGAAAGCGTTCCCGAAATGACCTTTTCTAGTTCATCATTCATTCCTTTTTGCGATAAATCTAAAAATATGTAATTTCGTGCTCTATCCGGCTTTAAACGAAATTCACGACGACTTAACCCAATTCAGAAAAGGGAAAAAGTAATTTAATAATCGAATTTTATACAACTAAATTCTCCACGTCGTGATTTTGACCCTCATATATTTAATACTCTGAAATTAAAAAAAAAAAAAAAAAATATATATATTCTGATTTAAAAATCCACCCAAGGCATCATTGTCATCGATCATGTTAATGTTGGTCTTGTAAAACGTTCGTTAGAAATATTTTATATTGGCTGGAAAAGTTAAAATTAGCCTAAATGATGGCAGTTATTTTTCAGATTGGTTCGAGCAAAAGAAAGAAGTTTTTGTGAAAACTGCATATAAATAGAAGGAATTGAATATAAGCTCTCGATATGTAAAAATTTAATAATTATATATCAGCGAAACTCCCTTCAGTATACCACTAAGAAGCTAGCAGCTGTGATGAACCCCATGACGCACACAGAAAAATATTTCGGGAGGGTATTTTAGGCTCAATTAATTTAAAAAAATGTAAATTAATTTCAAAAAAGTACAACAGTTTTATAATTTTGGTAGGGGTTTGAACCCCAAATACCCCCTTGCGTAATTTATCATTATTTTTTAAAGCATCGTTTTAACAAAAAATACGTGGTGATTTTTTCTACATAAATAACGTCGATGGTATCGGTAGTCGGATACTTCGACAGTCAGCACCATCAATAAGGGGAATCGATAGTATCGATAGCGCCATCGATAGTTTGCCACCACTAGGTTCGAAGTTCGGCTAAACTTCTCCTACAATTTGTGGTGTGCTTCTTGTTATTGTACCATAAATTGAAGGATCCACAGTTTTATTTGTAGTCCAAACGACAGATGATTTTTGTGAAAAGTTTTTTCATGGCAGAAATATACTCGAAAAAACTTAGAAAAAAGTCCTCTTTCTAGAATTTTTTGTTCCGACTTGGCCCCACTTACATAGATTTGAAACCAGGTGTTATCGCAAACCCTCAGCCCCAGCAGCCGTTTTTATTTTAATGAATCAAGTGAATGCAACGCTTACTTCAATTTCGATGAACCCATAAAAGTTTATTACTATATATGGAAAATTTAAATAGTTATCGGATACATAACAAAATAGTACATACAAAACTATAAATAAAATAAAATTACAACCGAATTTTTGGACTCACTCAAATTGGGTTGAAGCATTAGAGGTTAATATCTCACCTTTTCTTTTGCTGCACGAGCACCTACATATTTAATTAATTTTGATGAACCCTGTTACACTTTTCCCCCGTTTTGCTGTTTTTTTTTCACGCATTTTGAAAAGTGATTCAAATAAAGAAATATTCACTTTCTGTCACTCAAAATTGCTTGTTTTGCAACATGTTGCTGAGCAAAGTATAGAAATAACTGTGTGTCGGGTCAGGGGTGGTGGGGAGCTTAACGACCACTGAAATTTTAAGAAATACTCTTCAACTAACTTAGAATCAAAGAGATTTGCTGATACATTTCCAATTGCTTAAAATAGCTGTAGGTTGTTTTTAACTCTTGCAATTTGAAGCAACTTGTTGTAAGCAACATGTTTTGTGCTCAGGCAATGGACTCAGAGAGTTTAACACCACACACACGCACTCATCTGTACAACAAATAATACACGTATGTTTATTCGCAAATTTTTAATGTGGGGATGCGTTTTGCAAACTTTGACGCTGTAGATTATAAAGAGTAGCGAATTGTTACTCATACGAGCTGGTGAGCGCAGGAGTGAATTGCGAGCGTGTGTGTGTGCGTATGTGTGTGCGTATGTGTGATGGTGAATCGTAAGGTGGTGAAAGGGGAATTCAATGTCTTTCTAAGCAGAAGCCGTCGGCTGTTCAATGAGTTTTTGTAGTTTGTGGTACTTTTGTAGGTGTGTGTGTGTGTGTGTGTGTGCGTGTTTGTCTGTGTCGCACTACTCTTATTCTGCTTCCCACTAATGCCAGCTTTCGCATGAGGAATACCAACAGTTTGCAGCGGATCCACAACGTTTTGCGATCTTTGATTCTGTTTTTTTGTTGATTTGCCAAAATTTTACTAGTTAATACGCTCAAAAACTCCAAGAGCGTAGCATAGCTGAGTACTGCGGAGTATTTTGGCTAACAGGAGTTCTTTTGCACATAATCCGATCCCGTATCTCTGGCTCTTACCATCATCCGCTCTCTGCCACGGCGGTTCTTAGGTGAATTGTGCGTTCAATAAAAATATGTGTAGATGTGGAAAATTTGCTTTGCAAAGTGGGCGGGGAGTGGAGCGCCCAGACCAATAGGAGGTGTATGAAACAAGGCAATGAGCAAAATTAGTTTGAGTGGAATTGCATTTGAGCGAAGCGCAGTGGCTTGGCAAGTGTACCGAAGAGCGGGTGTAGGCTATAGCGCACGACAAAGGGGGAGGGTCAGCGGTGGGAGCGAGTGTTTTTTCGGGAGTGTGCGTGCGCCGAACCATACGACTAGCTCTAGCTAACTTGAAGAACACAAGCTGAGCGTCAACGAATGGCTAGTTGCAGCGCGTTTTTGAGGGGTAAGAGTTGTAGAGGGGTGGACGCTTTACAATTGCGAATTTTGTGAGTGTTTACGCTCATGCGAGGTGACTCGCTGTCCGTCCGTATCTAACATTTCATGACTTTTTCCTCTTCGCCTAGTTTTCTCTAAGGTTCGACAGTGGTTTGATGCTCGTGAGTGCTAATGCGTTTGGCTCCACAAATATTTGTGGATCGCCACAACTACAAATCCATGCAAAAACAAATTTAAAAAAAAAACATCATTACTGACCAATACAACAAATACACACGCCGTGGATGTGGGAAATATGAGCAGGAGAATGTCAGCAAAGCTCACTCAAACGACGTTAGTAGCTGCAGCAGCAGCAGCAGCAGCAGCAACTCGCTTACCGACACACGCACACAAAAAATTTCTATTTAAAAAAAAAAAATGTAGCGTGGAGTGACTAGACCCCAGCAATGGCAGGCCTAACACACTACATAGAGTGTGTGCAGTAGGAGCAGGCTAGTCGATCTGCCAGTCAACGAGTCAGTTCGCCAGCGAGGTAGCCAGGCAGCACCAGCGGAAGGAACAACCACTCCGCCAGCTACTCGTGCAGTTAGTCAGCTAGCACGCTAACTAAACAACCAACCAACCGACCAACCCAGCAACCAACCAAGCAGCCAGTCATCTAGGCAGCTAGGCAGCCAGTCAGCTAGTCGGTCAGGCGGCAGTCAGCCACCGCATATTCGCATACTCAGCGAGCGCAACGCAGCACATGCAAAAAGTTACTCGCTTGCAACGAACGAGACGAGACACGCAACGGCTAAGAACGGATCGCAAAAGCAGCTAAAGCAACAGCAACTAACTAACTCGGAAGAGCAGCGGCGGCTAAAATGTAAAAGGCGGAAAGAAAATTTTACTTGCCAGAAATTTTGAAAAATTTACACAAAAAATTGCGAAAAATGTGAGTGAATATTATTGAAGAATCAAAAAAAAAAAAAAAAACAAATAGAAATCGTTAAACCGTTTTGTAAAAAAAAACGAACGGAATTTAAAAAATTAACTAGCAAACGTGTTTTCAAATCGACAGCCAACAGTCGAAGCGGGAAGAGCGTAAACGTTGTGCGCATAGCGGAAGTATAGCAGCGCGAAAGTGCAGTAGGTTTAAATAAATACCCGGTTGATTTTCCGACGGTAATAAAGAGGTAGTGCAAAAAAAAAAATTTTTTTTATAAAAAAATTTTAAAATTTAAGTGATAGAAAAAAAGGCTAAGGGAGTAAGTTTATAAAATTTATAAAAAGAAAATTGCAAGCAAACTGGTCTATGTTGAAGTTGCAAATGTAATAAATAAAACAAAGAAATTGTAAAACGCAAAACTGATGAGCGGAAAGGAGATACAAAAAAAAAATAAAAAAAAATTTAGTGACTTGCAGAACTGCAAAAAACATGATCATAAAACTTATTAAAGGAAGCTTGTGTTAAAAAAATGAGGGAAAATTATGAGTGACTGAAAAAATTCAAATAAAAAACGATCGTGCTTAATAAATTTAAAACAAAAAAAAAAATATAGTAAACGAAAAAATTAAGAAACTAGTTTAAAAGAAGTTATATAACAATAATAAGTAAAAGCAAAAGCTTGAGTGTGAAAGGAAACGAGTTTACAGATCTGAAAAGGGGCGCACAAACAAAAAAAAAATGACTTGAAAAAGTATAGAATAGTTTTATACGTGAAACCCTTTCCCTGGCGAGTATTAAGTTTTAAAATCTGTTTTCGCGCCACTGCTAAAATATAAAATATTTTTCTTTCCCTAAATTTTGTTAAATTTTTTACTAAAAGCATATAAATTAGTCAAAAAAAAAATTAAATCAGGGGTGCTTGTAAACAATAAGAAACTATTCTTTTTAAGCAAAAATTGTGTAAAAATATTTTGTTAAACGCGGAAAATAATTTGCTGAGCTTGCCAAATTAGCTGATAAAAAAAAAAAAAACCAAAGCAGCACATGATCAAAGATATACATCGAACAGTGTGTACTAAAAAAAATTGATTTATTGAAATTGGGCTGAGTGCTAAGTGAAACTCGTGATAATTAAGAGGAGTTTTAAACAAATAAAATTAATGTTTAGTGGCCTCAATATAAAAACAAAAAAATATAGCATTAATAAAAATCACTATTTCAAAATATATCAGTTTTGGGCTGTTTATAAGTTATGTACGAGTATTAATGTTTTATGTTTATGTGTTTTCTAAGTGAACAAATATTTTTGGCTTTTATTTCAAGCTCGATTTCGTGAAGCAATAAAACTAAAAACCTCTCTAGTAATTTCAAATGTAATTAAAAAAATGGTTACAGTTCATTTCGATTTTTTTTTTCTTTAAGAAAGTGACATTTGACTAAACGATTATTGTGAAATATTTTGCAATATTTTTACAGCATCAATATAGTTTTTTTTTTATTTTGTCTGTATTTCTGAAAACAAAAAAAAAATGCAATGACACTTTTAACGGTATATGTATGAATGTACATTAAGGTGCCTCAACAAAATAACCCTGTGCTTTTTTCATCGGGAATGTAGAATGCATTTTGATTTAAGACATTCGTCGAAATATTTCAAAAAAATATTAAGATTTGCGTGAACTGGAGCGATTTCAAAATCTCTACAAAAATGGTCTGTTTATACCCGACCTCTTGATTTCTTGTTTATAAATAAAAAAAATATGTAATCTTAATATTTTTTTCTTTTTAATCGCCTCGCATTATAAATCACCTAAAAAGTTCAACGGAATGATTACATTTTTTAGATGATTTTCAGATCGGTCGAGTTCACGCAAAATCTAAATATTTTTTCGATATTTTTTGATGGAAGTCCAGGAATAAAATTGATTTCATAATTCCAATGGAAAAACAGTGAACTTTTGTTTTTTGTATCGGGAGCGAAGCTTTCTAGTTACGTAGTATCCTTTTATAGATAACGGTGAATTTTTTCAATTCAAGTTTTTTAGGGGAATTGAAAAAAAAAAAAAAAATTCGCCACACTGACATATGCAATTTTTTTTCTAATTCTGGTTTTTATAAAAGTTTTAGTTAGATTTTATAAATATATAGTTTTCCAGTTTTTAGCAAACATTTTATAAGCATTTGTTTTTAAAAAATATGTTTGGTAGCTAGTTTTGTGGTAAATTGAGTTTTAGTATAATAAAGCGAAAGTTTATATAAATCTAATACAAAACCAAAATAGTTTAAAAAAAAAAAAAATTTTAAAGCTAAAAAAATTCGTCGAAAACTCGCTAAAACTTCAATTCATCTCAATACAGATATGAAAAACTATGCTGTCTAAGCTACAAAAAAAAACTCATCTGGATTGATGGAAAGCGAATATCAAACGTAGTTGTTAAAAACTTTTTCTTTATTTTGAGAAAAAATATTTGTTTCTTTTGAAACATAAAATACACATTTGGCGGAAAGTATCTGGACTTAAAGCAAGCTAGAAAAATAATAACTTTCTTTTTTATTGGGAGGTATGGGAGTTCAAAAAGCAAAAAAACCTCGACAATTGAAGGGGTTTCCCCCAAAAGTAGGCAATATTTCTTTAGTTTGTGATACTCCGATCACAATGGTGGTAACAACACTGAAAATCATTGACTGTTGATTCGATTATAAGATTTTGTGACAATCGCTCTGCGTCCAATTAACAGTTACTTTTTTTTATGATCTAGCTATCTCCTATAAAATAAAAGGCTTCGTAGTATTTTATAACAACAGAGCTTCTTACCAAAAATCTTGGGTTTTTTTTTGGCACGACCCATACGTCACAAGCATAGCAGCTGGGAAAACCCCAAGTGCTTTAATTTTTTTTGTCTTACGTAATTAAAAAATATTTTTGGAAAAAAATTTATTAAATAAAATTATCTCTCCAAAAACTAAAATTTAAAGAAAAATTTTTAAGAGAGAATTGGTGTTATTCAATGCTTTGTGTTGTTGTTGCAAAGTAAACTACAAGTAACCAAAAAAAAAAACATCTAGTTAAACCAGCTGGAATTATTCTACGATTAACTAAAAATAATTGATGAAAATATTTGAATTTTAGTTTTATAACTCATATTTTAGGAAGTAGTTTTAAATATATATATATTTTTTTTTAATTTTAACTTAATCAAATTTTTTTTATTAAGTTTGTCATGGCAAAATATAGTTGTACATTCTAAATTAATGTGCCGCGCCTGCAAAATGCATACAATTCTCTTGATTGTTTGACAATTCCATCAAACGTTAATGGGTATTTGGCGCAAAAGCGCCACCAGAAGCCACCAACCAGCAACAGCCGCAGCAACAACAGCAAAAACAACAAGAGCGCCAAAAACAATACAACACTTGTTGGTGCAAAAAATTACTACAAAATACTACATACGATGTGGGTATAGTTCGACACTGCCTCCACAAAACGCGCAACGAATTTTTTCCACCACCACCACCACCGCCACCAACCAACGAGGTTGAGTTGCTGTTGGGAATGGGGTTGTTATTTTATTTTCTGGTAAGGGTTGCTTGCCATGAGTGTGAGGGTGATGATTGCGCGCCGATTTGGGCTAAGCTGAAATATTTGCTCGATTTTTCTGTGCGCCTAACGCAAAAAGCTGCGCGGGCGCGCGCGCTCGCGTTACTTTCATTCTGTACGCCTCTACACAAATGTCCTGCCATAGCGATAGATATTGGGCGAACGACACACACTGAGTAACGATTGAGTGAGTGTGTACGCTGATGTGTGTGTGTGTGTGTGTGTGTGTGTGGGGGACAGCGTTTTGAGTGCGAAAGCGCGAGGACGAAGCGAATAAAAGCTAAAACTGACCGATTGGCCACCAGACGAACGGACGTGTCGCATGCGCTACAAAAAAAAAATACAAAAAAAGCGCGAAAAAAACATTTGGTCATCGTTGCAACGCCGAATACTCGTTCGATAGTTCGGTTCGCGCGCGTTCGGTTCTATTACGCTTACTACATAGATGAATGGACAGATGGATGGACGGATGGCTGGATGGCTGGATGGCAAAGCAGGTTTGATGGTTTGCTTGGATGGATGGATAGTTGGACATTTGACAGCCTAATGCTGTTGACATGTGTGGCGCGTTCGTTCATTGTCGGGCGCGCAGGGTTATGGTGGCTATCTATTCTACTTGTTATTGCTGTTGTTGTTGTTGTTGTTGTTATGCGCGCCGCCTTCACTCACTCACCTGCTCACTCGCACACTCAATTTCGTCAACGCGCAGTCGACGTCGCTGCATGCGGTCCTACATTCAATTCTATCCTGCGCTCGGTGCAACATTTTCGGCTGTTGGCCACAACGACCGACATGGCTCAATTGCAATGTTATCTACGTCACCAATGTACTCAAATCGCCGCATGTGGGCAACAACCAACACCAACACGTAACAGAATACATCATCACCACAACAACAACATAACGCAATGCGCAACGGCTCCTTACAACGCCGCATCGACCCGCTGGCTGAGCTTTGCCGCCGCTCGCAGTAACGCGTCACTTCAAAAATGTTAGGTGACTCTTTTCTTTTTCAAAACACAAAAAAAAAATTTTCTTTCGTTTTCGTTCTTGCTATTTGGCGACTTTCTTTCTAGTGCTCGCAGTTTGGCGCTGCTGCTGCTGCTGTTGGTTTTGTTAGGTTCTAGTTGCCGACGATGGTGCTGCTGTTGGATGGTGGGGGGGGGATGGTAGGGATGGTGTTGTTGTTGCTGTGGTGTTGGTGTTGGTGATGGCTTGACGCCAATGCAGCCAACAAACATTCAGCAAACGACCAGCAGCCAAGAGTCACTCGCAAACACGTCGTCGTTCGAAATTTGCAGCCGCATTCGCAATCACAATCGCATTGGTGTCGGTGTCGGGCGGTGTTTTGCTGTTCTCGCTGGCGGAAATGCAATCTACGAAAACGCGTCTGCTTAATAGATTTACGAGTGTTACGAATATTTTGAATTTCGCCATAAATCATTGATTTCGCATTTTGTGTTAATTTTTTGTCAAACGTTTTTGTAAATGTTTAATGGTTATTTATTTTTTGTTTTTTGAAATTACCCCATTCGGCGGTGCGGGTGTATGAACTGGAGTATATGAGTGTACGTATTGTGGCGATGTGCTGAAATTTATTGGTGGTAGTAAATTGTTTTAAAATAAATAAATAAAAGCTGTGCCAATTGCATTTTGAGGGATTTTGTTTTTGTGTAGTGAGTTTTATGGGAAACTATTTTAAAACTATTGCAATACTTCAAACAAAAACAAATTGCAAGTTAATCTGATGATTGCAAACCATCGAACGAAATTCCAATTAACGTATTTGAGTTAAAAACTTCTGAAAAGCATAATGAAAAAAATGATCAAGTTCATTCGCAAATTAAAAATAAAAAATCTAAGCACAAAACTTAGAAAAATACACAGACTTTTTAGAAATATTCGTAACACGAATATTGTTTAATCAAATTTTGTATAAAATTCAAAGAAGTAACATAACATAAAAAATTTAGTGGAGCTGCGCTCAAAATTTACAACTGGTTTTGCAAAATTTTTGAAGAGAAATTTAAATAAAACTTAATTTTTACTTCTATTTATTTAAAATATTATTATACATGTAAATTCACTGAAATTTCGCAGAAGAAGATTACAATTTTTTAGGTAAAAAAAAATCTGACAAGAATTACACACAGCTGCGAAATTTTTTTAGCTCTTTGAAAGTTTGACATAATTTTTCCTAAAAGTTCAAAATAATACTTTAACATAACATAGCAAACATCAATACGGCTAAGTTAAAAATTCATAGCCGGTTTCATAAAATTTTCATACCAGAAATTTAATTTTAAATTCAATTTTATTTTTCACTTACAATTTTTCTATCTCAAAAATAGAATTTCATGGATGAAAATTCAAATTTTGTAAGTTAAAAATAATTGTCTAAAAGCCAGGGAAAAATTATGCATTCTTGAGAATTTTCAGATCTTTGAAAATTTCAATCAGCTGGTTAATTTTCTATGTTAAAAAATTTAAAATTTTAAATAAATATTACAGTTTAGTTAATGTCCTTCGCCATTTTGCTAAAGAAACTTAAATAGTTGATTTGGAGTTGTTTTCTATATTTTTTGTTGCTGCTATTTTCACGTTAACGTTTCTCGAAAGTAATTTTTTAATTTCTAAAAATTACCGCCAGCTACCAACAACCAGCTGTTTTCCACTACTTGTGTTACTTCGCAAACGCACTGATTGCTGCTTGAATAAAATATTTAGTGAAATTAAAAAAAAAAAAAAAATTAAATCAAAATGTGAATTTTAGAAAAAAATGCTTTTGTTAAACCGGAATTAAGTGTGATTATGAAAATAAAAACTGTAAATAGGGGGTTGCGTGCAAATAAACAAAAATTGATTTTTTTAATTCCTACGCAAAATAAGGCCAGCATATAAAAAATTCATTTAAGAAATTTAATGATTAAATAATTTGAAAAAAAAAAACTTTTACACAAGAATTTTTAATAAAAAATAGTGAGTCAGAATGTTTTTAGGATAGTTCTCGCTCAGGTGTGTACAACAAACAAAACAAAAAAACAAAAACAATGCGAGAAGGAAAAATTTAAGAACTCACCTCAATTAGAAATTTAAAATTTTTTGTTTGTTAGTATTGCACAATAAGCATTTGACTTTGTTGAAAAAAAAAATTAAATTAATTGATAGTCTTAATTCGGTCTTTGAATTTACAAATTAGTTTTTTTTTTCATTTGCAACCTTTTAAAAAAGCCTAGATAAATAAAAAAAATTAAATAAAAACATTAATTTAAAAATATACGAAAATTGTATTTACTTTTAAAAATAGAAAAAAGGAGAAAATCGAATATTTAGACATTTTAATTTATTTTGCGAAAATGTCTAAAAACAAACAAAGACACCTAACTTAAATAAAAAAAAAATTTTTTTAATTTTTAAATGTGCTTTTGATGAATATAAATTACCACCTTCCAAAATTTTTATTTAACGAAAAAACGAAAATAAAAAGGGCAAGCGAAAAATGAAAATTTACATGCAACCTAAGAAATAATGGACAAACTATCGTAAAAAAATTAAACCAGCATTCACAAAACAAAACAGCGTTTTGAGTTACATTTAATTTGATTGTCTATTTTACTAAATTTAATTTTCCAATAAAAGTGTCACGGTGAAAAAAATATGAGTCCACGAATTCCCGCTAAAATAGCAAATTTTTTTTTGTTTTTGTTTTTTTTTTTTTTTAAATTATATATAAATTCTCCTGTTTAAATAGTTTCCCACCCATGTCGTTAGCATTTTTTTTTAATTCCAACATAAATATCTATTAAATTTCTTAAATATAAATCGGAATAATATGTATGTACATGTGTGCGTAAATATTTAGTTTGCGTGTTAAAATAATAGATTTTCCAAAAGTTTACTATTTATTATATTATTTTAGGTCTTATAGTAGAAATTTTTGGAATTTTATTAAATTCAAGGTCAGTTTTTGTATTACAGAATATTATGAAAAAGCAATAATTTTTCAAACTTTTAGAAGTGGTAGCTACTTTTTCAGAGAGTACCACATCACTTCATCAGTCGTCTTTCTTTCTCCACTTTACCAGGACACGAACCTCAGTGCAAGGGATCGCTAGGCAAGCATTCAACGAGTGTGCCTCGCTAACCGTGTGGAAATTGTTTCTGTTTTTAGTTTGATAAATATTTAATTACTTTAAATGCAAAAAAAAAAAAAATAAAATAAGAGATTTGAAAAGTTTATTCTGAACGTTTTTGGTGTATCATACAACAAAGTGGTGCAAAAAACCTGAAAATAACACACAGTATTTGCTGATAAAATCTGAAAATTGAATTTGAAGTAAAAACGTGGTGATTATAATAAAGTGTGAATTCCTAAAACGTCGTTAGTACGTTGATTTTCTATATCTCTGCTATTATATAAAAAGGAAAGATTTTTCTTTTGCATACAGCAGGTAATTATTTGAGTTATAAAAATGCTATGCCTTATTTGGACTTCACAAAAAGTTTCGATATATTTTAAGAGCATTCCAATACCGACAATTTACCTGGCAGTTTTTTTCAAAGCGCATGTTTTCTGAAAGTTTTAGAACCGTAACTAAAAGATTAACAATTTGAAATGACTACGAAAATTCCGCTTTATAAAATTGCATGCGTTAAAATTGAAGTTTTTTTCTAAAAAAAAAAAATTAATTGCCAGTTTGGTCCTTTGCACATTTCAACAACGAACAATTTTTATTTATATGAAAACTTCCACTTCTCAAAATTTTTTTTTTTTTAATTAAATATGTAATGAAACAAAAGATATCAATATGGTTATGGAGTGTAAAGTATTTGAGAAAGTTTTAGGATAGAAATCTTTTCAATAAATTTGCCATCAATCTAAAAAAGAAAAAGAGGAAAAAACGAATTAAATACTGTGAGTTTAGTAAAATATTTCAATAACATCATGCGAAATAGTTCAGAAAGCGTACCACAAAATTTAAAATACTGCAAATGGGTTATACTACTTTTTGTAATACATTGATACAGCGGTATTTGGGAAAGTTCTAGTTTAGAAATAATTTTCAAAATTATTGTCATCTACATACATATATATAAAAAAAAATAAATTATTTCAATTTCGAAAATTTCAGCGCTCTCCGTTTTTTAAATCATCCACTTGCCTAAAAAATCGAATCAATTAGATCAATAATCAAATCACTGTATGTACTTATGTAATGTATGGAATGAAAACTAATTTAATTTGAGTGTCCTTCTCACAAAAATTGTGTACAAAAAAATTAACCAATGCTATAAGAAATTTCGGTTTTCCGATCTCTGATCCAAGATCGCTTCTAAATTGGACGGATAGAAAATAAAAAATATCCCATACAAAAAAATTTGTATTTCTTAAATAAAATAATATTTCAAAATAACTTGCGTACATCAATTTCCGTTTATTGGTTTCTTTAAAAACTTCTTGCCAAAAAAAAAAACACTTTTTATACATATACATATGTACAAATTATTAACTTGATATTTTTGGCAGCTTTCATGGGTCGAACCTGGAAATTAAGTCTGTTTTTCTTTAAAGATATCAAAAAAGAAAAAAAGTCAAAGAGCGTGTTCTGTATTTTTTTTCCACCAATGACAAATGTATTTCGAGAATTAGAAATCGTAAATTTTTGAATCAAACCTTGCTAACTGACAGTTATCGCTTCGATATATGCCATTTATTTATCTGTTCCTGTTTGAAGAGTGATAACTAGATCTAGAGTTGCATTATTTTAGCTACAAATTATCACGATAATTATCGAGATTTCCCTGGTGGGACTATGCCCGTTGAATACTCTAATGTTTTTAGAAAATTTCTGTTTGCTCTTCGGTTAGGTTCCGATAGGTTGTATTGGTATGATTTGCCGTCATCAAATCTAATTTGATACAAATCGGATTCGACGCTGTGCCGTCTTTAGTGTCATTTTACGCTATGCCCAATTTGTCAAGTTATCTGAATTTTTCGCAGAGATTTAGATATCAAATGCTTATAACTTAAAACCAAAAAAGTCAAATAAAGATTTCTTATTCTCAAATATCATACACGCTTATTCAGAACTAGCTATATAACCAGCTATATTTGGTTTTTTTTGTTTAAATCACGTTTGGCGTTAGCCGTCATCCTACAGAAATACATAGCTTAAACGAACGGGTTCACCCTTCTTTTGCACAGAATTGAGATTAATTTTAATTTTTATTTAAAGTTCAAAATTTAAAAAATTAAGAGCAAAAAAAAATTTCAAAGAGATACATGGATGACGCTGAAAAATATTTAAAAGAAAATGATTTTAATCCATATTTAATGGATTGTGTGTTTTTTTTTTTGCATTTAATAATTTGATAAAATATACCCTATAATATTTTCATAAAATATACCCTATGCTATTCCTGAGGTTGCCGTCTAGCCATTGGTTAACGTAATATGAAAATCCGTCCCGTAGTTTCAGAGATTACTGAGTTCAAACAGCCAAACAGACAGACAAAAATTCTAAAATTAGTTGAAATGTATTCTATTACATTCGCTGCATCACTTTCGGTAATTTTTTTCAAAATAAATTTTCAATGTGCCAGACACGACTTTTCTACACTTTTTAATATAGTACAGATTACAAGCGAGTAAAGGGATTTTTATCTACAATAATTTTTATGATACGCAAAGTGATTATTATAAAACCGTCTAGCGAAAATAACCTTCACTTTTGACATAACTAAAAAACAACTTTCGATTAAATGTAACTTTTGCTGGTCATTTACTAATTAGAGATATAATCGTAACGTTATTAAAAATTACTAAATTTAATTAAAAAAAAAAATTAATTTTCCTTAAATATTACGCATGATTTAAATGATATGGGATTCGGCAGAAAGTGTTACTGAATAACTGTTTTTTTTTACACTATATAAGAAGAAGGCGAACAAAGTGTAAAAATTTAATTTATTTTTACCTTGTAGTGGCATTTTAATAACTTCGAGAAAATCGGAAAAAAGTTTACTTTTGCCTTTATATTAATATTTCCAATTTAAACTAAACTTAATAACTTTTCTTAAAATATTTGTGCCACCTTGATTATTGCCCAATGCACCTTGCCACCTTGATTATTGCCCAATGCACAAATCGCATTATTGAATGAAATTGAAAAACTGAAAATAATAAAAGTAATAATAATAATAAATATTTCATAAATAAATTGAAAACTATTGGCACATTGCTTTTAATTAAAACTTGCTTTTAAATTGTGAAAATGTAATAATAAGTATTGCTTCATCTAACTTTCTAATATAATCTTTTCAAAAATTACCCATTTGCAATGGATTCCGATAATCGGAACAAAATTCATATTTAAAAAAAAAAAAAAAACCAAAACGGAGAAAAAGTTGCTTGGCTTGAAGTAAAACAACTAAAAAAAGAAGGAAAAGTGGGAGTGAATTGGAGCTAAAGAAATATTTAATACTTTTAGAGATAACAGATTTTGTTTGATGTAAATTTTTTATTCATTTTTGAAAAAAAATATACATTTTAAGCCGTTCCAAATAAAGAAAAATTTGCTTCGATCTGCAGATGGGATTTTTGTTTGAATGTGATCGGTAGAAATTGGCTTTTTTATCTGCCCCTGATGTAAGATTTGACTAAGTTTTTTTCAAATATTCTAGACCATTTTGAAACATGAAATCTGTATAGGCAAGTTTACAAATTTTCAAAATTTTGTGCGTGAAAAGCGTAAATCAAAAAGAATTTAGCGTTGTTTTTTTCATTGTAATTTTTCCATAGTTTTTCGCCTACACCAAAAACAGAATGGACTCTGGATTTGCAGGAAATTGAAAATTTTGTTTTGATTCGTATATGAGCTTTTGTTTGAGTGTACCTCCCGATTTATAACGAATTTATTAATTTTTTTTTTCTAACAAACTAAGTTTTTTGTCTTTTTAAAAGATTTTGGGACCTAAAAATCCGTTTCCTGATCATTAACCCTAAGTGGCCAAATTAAAAAAAATTATCACTTCCTTTGCTTAAGCAGAACCTAAATTCAATTGAGAACACTTAGATAAATTTGAAGATTCTAACAAATCTGTCCGTATGATGGTCTAAAAATTTTTTTTCAAAATATCGTGTAAGTATCGTGAAAAGCCATGAAAAATTTCAGCTTTTGAAGATGGCTAAAACGTTTTCGAGGTCGATGAAAATGATTCTTACAATACAATTGAAATTCAAAATGATCTTTCGATTATTTAAAAAACAAAATAATATTCGAACATTTCCTACTGTGCCGCGGGTTCCGTGGGTCCTTACAGAAAAGTTTTTATAAATTTACGTACGGTACGGTATAAAAAATTCTTTCCCGACACCGCTAAAATCGCCAACTTCCAAAAATGCAGAAAATCTTCCTAAAAAATGTCGTATGAAATTAAAACGTTTTTTTTTTGTTTTTTTTTTTTTGAATTGGGAACGGACAGCAGCCACAACAGATTAACGCAAATGAAAAATCAAATCAAAGAAAAGTTTCTTCGGCAACTTGCAAAGTAAATACTTAACGTTTCGTTCCCGTCTGCCGCGATTGAGCAAATGGTTTCCACTTCTAATAAAATTTTAGAAGAAAGGGGAACGCATATACTTGAAAAAAACTTC
This sequence comes from Anomoia purmunda, assembly GCA_951828415.1. Classification (NCBI taxonomy): domain Eukaryota; kingdom Metazoa; phylum Arthropoda; class Insecta; order Diptera; family Tephritidae; genus Anomoia; species Anomoia purmunda. Next base: position 44,903,005 of record OX639995.1, read on the forward strand.
GAAAAAACATATTCTTAAATAAGAATTTTAACAAGTGAATGTAAAAAAAAAATTTGCATACATTTTTGTGTTTTCAAAAACGATTTCAGTATTAAAAATATGAATCCATTTAATGTACACATATCTCCAGTTAAGCACATAAAGTTTATTTGAAACTAATTTGAAATCCATGTGAGTTTTAAATTTGAAAACCAATTGATGTTGGTTTCACGGAACGTTTAGTGTTTTTCAATTAAATCTTCTTCCTCAATATGAAAAAAATTTGCAACCATTAAATATTTCACATTCAATTGCTGATTGGAATAATATATCGGCGCGAAAGTATCGATATAGTACTCATTCTAAGTATCGCCCAAAAACAATCGGGTACCTAAAAATATTTGAAAAAAAAAAATTCGACGAGTAAAAAAATTACGGTATCGAATGGCAAAAGTATCGGTATACGATAACGAAATTTGCATCTCTAGTTGCTGGTGGGTTTTATACAATCTGTAAAAGAGTGTAGTAAGAAAATAAATTTAAACAATAAAGCCCATGGACGAGGGCAAAGGAAATACAAAAAAAGGATGAGTAGATTCAAGATAAAAGCACAATTAGTTGAAGATATCGAGAAACGCAAAAATATCGTTAGGTTACAATCGAAAATGATGCACATACGCAGTGGAGTACGGGGATATAGAAAATCAGATAATAAAAATTACGCAGAACACCAGAGATAAAAAGATAGATTACAGTAAAGTAATACATTCCATATTCAGTACAGAAAATCTAAAATATTTTAGAGATAAAATGTCGAAAAAAATTGAAAAAAATTAAAAACATAACACATCAATCAAGCAACCTTATGCAGCCGCTTGCAGGCAACAACAACGAAAAAAAAACTATTAGCGTAAAAGCAGCTGATTGCAACTTCCACATTGCACTTGCCACCATCAACACCAACACCAACACCTCTACAACGCTCAATGCTCAATTGCCCCCGCTCGCTATACACCAACAACAGCAACAACAACAGTAACTCGGCCAAAAAAAAACAAAACAAAAAAACAAAAAAAGCTACAAAAAAACAAAGCACTAAAATAAATAGTAAATAACAAGGAAAAGGGAAAAGGCGCACACTCACTCACTGCACTCACTTCTTACAGCGTCGGCAACGTGTTGCAAGGGCAATGCAACGCAACAAAATGAATGTTGCATGCAGCGGCTGCGATGTTGTTGTTGTTGTTGTTGTTGTTGTTGTTGATGTTGCTGTTGCTAACAAGAAGAGACGCACATTTATTGTGCAACACGCGCCACTCTTAGCCAACTTAACAGCAAAAAAGCGGTGCTCTTTGTTTTTACTCTTCTTAGCCAAGAGTTAGAGCCTTGTTGCAAGCAACACAAATGAACAACAATTGTTGTAAGTTCTCTGCTCTGAGTTGCAGCAACAGCACAAACACATCGAGTCGTTTGCTTATTTGACTTGAGTGCGTTGCGCTGCCTGGCTCCTTGAGCGTGGCAAGTGAATTGACTCTTGTTTTTTATTTTTTTAATTTTTATTACAAACCTCCTCTCTGCCCCCCGCCCCCCGCCACCCCATAACTGAGTGGCTGCAATTTCTGGCTTAGCTTGGCTTTTAGCTCTTTTTGCCTGTTGGTTGGTTTGTTGGTTGTTTGGTTGGTTGGTTCGAAGGGTTTTCTGTTATGTGTTGTGTGGATGGCCTGCCGACTACCAACTGACTGCCTTTAACTCTGACAGAGATTTTGCACGCGATGCCACTGCAGTTCTTGCAGATACCTTAGTACGTTTGTTTGGCTTGCACCGGCGAAAAAATTTTGTTGCGCGCGTGTGTTGTTGTTCTCATTCGCCGGACAAGTGCAGCACATCATAACACATACACAACACAAAATACAAAATTATTAAGAAATAACAAAAGTTTTATTGAGTTTACCAAAAAAATAAAAAATAAAAACAAAAGAAGAAACATATTAATTGATTAAAAAATAAAATACGTTTTGTAAAAATAAAACAAACAAAAAAATCCACCAGCACCAAATGTTTAAAGCAAACTTGCATTCGCGCTGTGCAATAATTCGTGAACATTTTTTAAGTACTCGATTGTTTTAATTGCAAAAAAAAAAGAGAAAAACAAAAAAGAAAACAACAAATCGTAAATCGAATAAAAACTAAAATGTTTTTAACGCCGACTTTTGCAAAACGCTCACAAAAACATTACAGAACACTTCGCTTGCTCATACCGCCGCTGAAACGCAATTTCAAATCGTACGCATGCAGTGCTGCGCCGCGTATTGCCGGAAAAATGTAATTGTACCTAATGCGGAAAATTGGAGGAAAAAAGTTTTTTGTTTTAAACAGCAGCAATTTATTAAAAGTATGTTGAGTGTGATTTGTGGTATTTTTGCCTGCGTGTGTGTGTGTGTGTGTCGTTTCGTAGTACCTTGTTGTGAATTGGTGGCAAAGTGGTTTAGAAAAAAAAAATTCACAAACATTCTAAAAAAAAAAATTCTATTGAACTAGAAGTAGCTTTAGTAGCTGAAATTCTAGTGCATTCTTTTACAATAAAGTATAGTAACTATTTCTTTGCTGCGCCTGCTTGAAGCATTTTGAAAACTAAATATTGTTGTTAAAATCTAGTTTTTCGTTGCTAAAAAAAAAGTTTCCTATATCTGAGTTTAAGAAAATGTGAAATTTGTTTTTTTTGTTGTTGTTGGAAACTACTTTTTCGTTAGATATGTATAAAAACCTGGTTTCACATGGCTGAGTTTGAGATAATGAGAAATTTTGTTTTTGTTCTAAAACGCCAAAAAATTAATTGATTTAAGAATAAAACATCGAACGTAGTATGAAAAATAATTTCCAAATTCACTATATCTCTATAATTAAGATATGAAAAGTGCTCTCATTTCGTTGGATATTGAAACCTCGTTTCATATGTCTGAGTTGAGTTTGAGAAAATGAGAAATTTTTGTTTTTTTCTAAAATTAATTGATTTAAGAAAAAATGTCGAGCGTAGTATAAAAAAAAAATTTTCGATTTACAAAATTCCTGTAATTATGCGTGCAGAAATAAAGTAAAAGCAAAGATTCACAAAGTGCTCTAATTTTAATTTCACATTTTCGCTAAAATTAAAAAGTCAATACAAAAAAAAGTGTTTAAAATGTATCTATATTTGCAATACAGTAAAACTAAATTCATAAAACAGCTTGCAATTAAAATTAAATTAAAAATTAAAATAAATTTTTGAATGCACTTAGTACATTTTAATTTGAGTTAGAAAGACTTCATTGATAAAACTTGAAACTTACATCAAATAATAAGGACCAAAAAAAAGTAATAATAATAAAATAATAACAAATAAGGCACCTAAATGTTCTCCCTTTCTTGCATGTAAAATTGTAGTATATAGAAAATTAACAGCCAATTTCACAAAAAATCTTTTCAAATAAAATAGAATTTGTTTCAGCTAAAATTTTTATTTACCAACCCTACCGCTGTAACTTTAGGTTTGAAGTTTTGTCTTAATTTTTCCGACTGATATTTTAGGCAAGTGCAATTGAATATTTATTTTGTTTAGCGCATAAAATATTTTTTCGGCGCAACTTAGATTTGGGCAAATTTATCTGCATTTGCTTTAATTAAAGAAAGGAAGGAATTTTTCTTCTTTCAATTGCAACTTTTAATAGAAAGATAATAATAATAAATAAAGTGAAGAAATTAATTGAAATTACAATTGATTTTTTAAATTTTTACTTCAAGTTCAGATTTTGTGAAGTCGCCTATAAATAAAATGTGTGCCTATGTGCTAATATTTTGTTCTTATTGGAAATTGAGTGAATATTTTTTAGTGAAGAAAAAAATTAATATAATAAAAATTTAGCAGCATATTTGAATCTAAATAACTATTCATTTTCGGCGTATTCCAATGCGGGACATTTATATAACTCCAAAATTTTACTATGAATTATAGGTAGTCATCGGAATTTGGGCAATAGCGCTATATATTTTTTTTAACATAGATAAGTAATTAATTTTTAAAAACTTTAAATAAATATTAAACAATTTCTGCATTTTTGTAACTATTGTCTGAATGAGTGTGACATTGCTGGGCCACTGAAAAATCTCTCTATTTTACCTTTGTGCACACAGGAATGAATTTTAGCCGAAACACTTCATTTTTAAGTTAAACTTTTCTGTGTTGTAAAAGGCATACTTTAATTTAAATTTGAAGTTAAACTAAAATAACGTTCATACAAATATCAATCACTATTTAAAATTGTGAGTGGTGGGGCAGGTCTCTGTGAGTGGGAAGGCACAAAATCTGAAAATTTTTATTGTTTTGTACCCTACTATGTGGTTATTTATAAATTTTGTGCTGCAGCATTAAAACTAAATCAGCAATTACAAAAAAAATAATAATAATGAAAATAAAAACAAGCAAGCAATTTATAAATTTTTTTTTTCAAAAATTTCGTGCTTTTTAAATTTCTTTCATATTTTTCAACAATAATGAATTACAGTATTCTACTAAAAGGGATAATTAATGAAATTAATAAAAACTAATTTCCGTTTTCTGTTTTACATGGAATACCCCGTACTCATTATTTAAAAAAAAAACTTTGTGGTGCCTTTAGATACAGCTACTCTTTATATTTAGCTTAAATATTGCAAAATTGCAATTACGAGCTTAACAAAGAAAAGTGGCTAGATCGAAATAAATTTTATTGTAAGAAGGCCACAAATACAATAAAAATTTTATGAATAGCGTTAAGAAAAACAATTTAAGTCAATAACCAGAATTTTTTTGAAGCCCAAAATTTTGTTGGTGCGAAAGAGCTCGGTACTTGCTAAACAAATTAGCAGAGTGTAATCGTTTTGTTGTTTTTTTTTTTTGTTTGCCTAAAGTGGCTGGACTACTGTGACCCTACTTTTTCGAGACTAAATCGTAATATATATTTTATTTTTTGTTGAATAAAATACTAAAGAAAAATTGCATTCTATTTATTCGAAATAGGCATACTTTTTTAAACTTTGTGTTTTTTACATATCGTCATCTTCGAAAGTTTTCTACAGTTGATAAAACTTTTAAAAGTGTAATAAGGCAAAAAAAAAATACCCATATTTTTAATTTAAATATTAGAGGCATTTTTGATTCATAAATTAAATAGCAGAATTAAACAAAAACTTTAATTTCTAAGTTCGTGACGCAATCGTAACATATTCGTTACAAGATCCAAAATCGGCACGAATTACCACGTTAATCTAGAATGTGACTCATGCAATTAAAAAAATCCTACCTTGTAAAGTTTAGTTAAGAAATGGTGCAGTGTTTTGGAAAAAATTTCGTTTAATTATGAAATTTTTTTTTTATTGATTTAATTTTCCTCCTCTTAGTAGCAGACTGTTGGCGTTTGAACTGAATACCATCACATGCTATTGAGTATTAAAAATTAATTATATTACTAGTATTAGAAAAAGTGAATTCCCTTTTTCAGTTTTATGCCACATTCCCAGTGCACTGAAATCTGTGATTTTGTGAACTCTTTCGAGATCCAGCAGGATTTCTCAAACAGTTTTTATGATTTTATGAATTCCATCGAAATCCACACTTTTGTAAAATGTGCAAACATTTAGGCACAAAAAAGTTAAATTCTTTAAGTTGATTCATTTGAAACGTAAAAATTATCTGTGTGAACAAAAGCCCACAAAATTAAGGGTAATTCAAAACAAATTACAATTAGGAAAAGGAGAAAATCAACAGGAGCGTTATAAGAAAAGGGGATAATAAAAGGAAAGGAAAGGAGATGCTAAATAACTGCTTTTCGAGGTATAGATTAAGAAGTTAGAAAATTAAATTTAATGGGCAAATATCAATGAAATGCAAAGAAAGTGCAGTAGCGACACTAAATCAACTTCTTAAAATTTCGAGGTGGTAGTGGGATTGTAGTATTATTACTACTATTATTATTATTATTTTATTTTTTAATTTGGAACAGCTGGTACTGAACGTTATGAGCTGGTATTGAATTTAAATTTCTAAGCTATTTTTTTAAATTATAGTTTTAATTATGCAGTAGTAGGTTCGCTTGCTTTTTGTACATACATACTTGATATTAAATTAAAATATAAATAATTTGAAAATGGAAAATAAGCACTACATACGAAAATAAATTTTACAAATGCAAAAAAAATCTTTTAAAATCAACGATTTTAATTGTTTTGAAATAAAGACATTATTATTTTTTTTTTAGCAAAGCATAATTTAAAGGTAATAAAACGCACAGTTAAAATTTTTATAAAAAAAAAACCTTGATTTATTCGATATTTTGCGATTTTTATTTTTTCGATAAAAAGTAATCGTAATTTTGGATTTCAGATTTTCCGATTATAAAAATAATTCTTATTCTTGGATTTAAATTTCTCCGATCATGTTTTATTGATATTTCCAGATTTTATTTTTTTCGATAAAAAATAATCATTATTCTGGGATTTAATTTTTTTCGATAATTTTTCAAAAATAATCGTTTTTAGATTTCAAATTTTTTGACATATTAAACTCAACAAAATTTGTCAGCGATAACTATAGTAGCAACAACAAAAATTATACGATTTATATTTTGTGATCGATAAAATAAAAGTTACAAAATATCGACAAAATGTGATCGATAAAATAAAAACTACTAACTAACGATTGAGCAATGATTTAAAGCAAAAAGGATTCTAAATTAAATTATGGCCAGACTCGCATAGCATATGACATTAGGATTAGATCGCTATATTCGAGGTTTGTTTTGAACGAATTCTTCTCAAAGATTTTTTTATCAGAGAAAATTAAAATAACGATTATTTTCGGTCGCTGGATTAAATTTTTTTCGTTTCGTCAAGTGCTAGACTGAAATTTAAATATATAGATCAACCCGGTTTTACGATTTGTCTTACTTTAAATGTAATAACTACTATAAATGAAGAACTTATCGATAACTTCATTTTTCGCAATTTGCAATAGTAGTTGCAAATTGTTGAAGATATCTCATAAAAACAAAATTTTCATAAAAAATTAAAATTAAATTAAAAAATCATTTCTTTTAAAATAATTTACATTTTTTTACTCTTTCAGATCAATATTATTTTACGAATACGAAATCATAGTTCGTTTGTAAGAGCGCATGCAAAACGTCAACAAGTATTGAAATTCTAGTAAAGAACAGCAACGTTGGAGAATGTGTGAAGCTAGCCACAAAAGAAGCTAAAGTCACAAAAAAAAAGTGAGAAAAGTGTGAATATTAAAAAAAAAAAATTAAATGCGATTTTAATGAAATAAATTTAAACCAAATTGTGAAAATATTAACTTTTGAAAACTGTTTCGATAAACTATTGAACTGCAAATTATATAAATATCGTGAAATTTCAAATAATCTACATTGTAAAAAATAAAAAATTACAAAACTAAGAAACTTGCTAAAAAAAATTATAAAAATTTTTCGGTAATTAGCGCAAAAATCTTAAAGACCGCTGCGGCGCGCCTGCTGAAAACGCCAAAAATTCAGCAAACAAAGCGAAACGACAAAAATGAAATTCAATAGAAAACATTTTCTATTAGCACGGATTTGACGAGACAACGGCGCACACGGTGTACGGAGTGTGGTGATTGGTTAAACAAATATTTTAGCATGAAATCAAAAAATTTAAGGATTCTCCGCTTTTTCACACACTCGTAACTGTAAAACCGACCGAAACAAAACCAAAACTTGTCAAAAAAATAAATAAATAAAGTTGGTTTGTTGTTCTTATATGAAAATTTACAAAAGTGCGGCGATTAACATAAAATAAACTGTTTTTCGAATTGTTTACGACAACAACAAATAAAAAAAAAAATACATTGAAATATTACAAAATATTTTGCGTTTTTTCAACAAAAACAAAAACAAAATTATTGCTACAAAAAAAAAACCAAACTGCTGTCCGCTTTTAGCCGAAGAAAGTCAAAATTAGCAACCACTGACCAAAGGCAAAAACAAAGAAAAATTTAAAAGAAACCAATAAATCGCACAAGTGTTCATTTGTTTTCCATTTGGAATTTGAGTTATAAAAGATAAGTACTTACAGAGTTGCCACCAAATCTGATTTATTTTTCTAACACCAATCGCCAACTGTTTTAAACGCGTTTTGCCTCAGTTTCCGACACACAAAAAAAAACAGACAGAATTCAAATTGCGAAAACAAAAAAAAAAAAACACGCAATCAAAACAAAACATTTGCAGATTAATTTAAACGCTCATGAAATTTGTCACTTAAATTCTTTACAAAAAAAAAAAAAAAAAAAAAAAAAAACGCTATCAAATTCACGAGACCACTCCAAATAAATCAGAACTGGTTTTCTTTTTTTTTGGCTGTGTGTGTGTTGGCGTGCGTGTGTTGGTGCGCTTGTGTGGCGCGTGTTTCAAATCAACGTTCAGATCAATTTTACAAATGGATTACATCTTTGATTCGCAAACTGGACGGTATACAGTAGCAATTGCAGTCAATAGCAGCATTATTCATACAATAACAACAACAACAGAAAAAGCAAAAGCATCAGCAACCAAAGCCGTGAAGGTAAACGCAATAAAAAACAGAGCTGGAAGCAAGCGAAAATTGAATTACTTTTAAATTTTTTACTTTATGTGGTGAGTAAATAATGTACAGCTTTTAATTTGTTTATATATTCTTTAATTGTGTATTTAGATCTTACTTTGAAAATTCCGTTGAATTTACAATTTACCGGAATATGATGCATTTTTTCATAAAAAAATTTCAAAAAATAAAAAATCCACCGGCATTCATTCTTGACAGACCCTGCATTACGATTTGCCCACTTTTAGCGATGCTCACCACCTTATTCTTTTTATTTCTGTAATTGCTTTGGTTCGTTTCCCAAATTTCAAAAGTCTGGCTCGCTTCGCTCAATTCGTCGCAACACTGACACATTAGCAGGAGGATTCAAGTCTTTCCTTACGTAATGCACATTGTTATCTTCAAACCACTTTTGGGTGACATTGGCGTAATTTGCTGGAGCCAAATCTGGCCAAACTATAGTTGGGCCATTATGATGACGTGGAATGGTTTGGAGACGTTTTTGAAGACCACTCCTTCTCGTCAGTTTCGGTGTTGATGGTTCCCATAGCGAAGAACGGTGTGGATTTATAACAACATTCACAAATCGCTTGCCGAATTAAAACTTTTTTATCTGGATGGGATTTCCGATCCAGAAGTGTCTTCTTCAGACTGCAAGCAATAAAATTGGTTACTCGACAATGCTCTCAAGTTCATTTTCAAATAAGTTTCGTCATCACAAAAATTTTTATTTACCAGTTGTATTTCATTCAATTTACGTGCAAAGAAAATGCTTTTTTCTTGTTTTTTTTTGTTTTCAACTCGTTTTGAAACTTTTTTGGTTTTATAAGTTTTTATACCATTTCTCTCCCTCGTTCTTTAGCGACATCTCTTGTCGACATGGGGCAGTTCTTCCTAATTATGCTATTACTTTCTTCTCCAACTAGACGTTCGTTGATCCATTTGGGCGGCTATTTCTTGGTTTATCCTTTATGGACCTTCACCTTCCTGTTGTGGATCTCGTGAAGCAGAAAAAATAGTAATACTTAGAAGTTTTAATTGATCGCCAAAATCTAGACTTAGACTCGTAACGTAATTTATGTTTATCCCATGAAAAATTTGTATAAGTAGTGGCGATCGGGAAGGAAAGATAAAAAACCGGTGCTTGATGTGCTAAGAAAGTTGCATTGAATTCAGTCAGGAAATGGACACATCCATAGAACGGTCGAACTCACAGGACTGCCTACTATAACCGACTCTTCCGACGGGCCCAACCGAAACCAAATTCATTACCCTACTGGCCGAAATGGCATATTCATCCTTATTTACACGAATGAGCCCAAGCTTGAAGGAAGAGTTGGTGGTTTCGAAACAATTGGGTATAACTTTCAGTTTCCGTCTCCCTGATTATTGCAGTGTTTTTCCGACTAATGGCAATTTCGAAGGCCGCGTCACTGGTACAATGTGGTGTAATATATTTCCATTGACAGCCAGGCGGCTATTAAATCCATAAGAAAAACGTCGCTAACGTCAAGCGTAGCTGTGGAATGCCACCGATCTCTTAACGAGATATGGCTGAGACATTGCCAACTCCGACTCCGAGTAACTGCAAAGCTAATGAGTTTGCTCGTCAAATCATGACTCTACCGGACACTAATATCAGTGATTTACTCGGCATCCCTTTACAGATATGTATGTAAGCTTTCCCAATTGCAAGTGATCATTGAACGAAATCTCTCCTCAACTTGGGGAGACAGGATATTTTGATGACGCCTGCAGTCCTAACCGAGCATTGTTTAATAGGTGCACATGCAGCCAGATTAGGAACCCCTAGGAGTGATCGTGACGTGGAGAAAGGGAAGACCATTCATCACCCTTTCTACCGCTGTCCGGCCCTATCTAGAAGGAGAGCTGAAGCTTTGGATAGCCATTTCCTTAATGAGTTTGATGATCTCAGGCCAGTCAAAATTAGGGACCAGCGAGGTTTCTTAAGAGTAGAAAGTGGTTTCAGGGAAACTTAGGTTACTTAATAGCCCCAATGCAGTAGCACAAATGATTTTCCTCAACTGCTGAGTTGATGCGCTCCTAAAATAATCGGAGATGACTGCCTCTGCTACTGTCACATTGTAATTTCACTGTTTGCCGCCTTATTGCTATTCGAACTTCTTCGAGGTAGATTGATGGGATGTCAGTACAAACATCAACGATTTGGTGTTGGGGTACTTCATCTTCTCCGCTTTTTCTGTCGCACAATTTAAGTACGCTTTGGAAATCACTCACTAGATCGCCATTCTTATTCGTACAGGAATTTATCCCAATAACTTTGGTAAAATTAGCGGGCGCATTACCACCGATCGCAGTGTTGCTCTGTAACGTCTTAGTGAACGGGCGTGAGAGTTGAGTGGCGAAGTTAGTAGCTCACTGATGCAATTAAAGCTTTCCGACGTCGATCTTTCTGTGTGTAGTTAGACGAGTTAAGCCGAGTCGATGTTCGGCGCTTGGAGTGTACGTATGAAATGCACTCGGATTGCCTGCCGAAGGGCGACCGCTGTTAGAAAAAACTGTTTCTATAATTTTTCCTGTTACTAGCCCCGGTCAGGATTTGCATCCGGGACCCACCGATTAAAGCGCGCACACCCTACATACTCGGCTACGACGATCTTTAGCACCGTAAAAACTGGTGCAATGAGTTTTCTCATTGTCGGTGTTCGATCGTAAAGGTTTCACAGTTTTTTTTTAAATGTAATGGAATTCGCTAGGTTAACAATTTTAAGATTTTTGATGGCGTTTGAACTCCAAAAAAATAAATAAAATAATTTATAGATTTTTACAAGCGCTTTATTTCGTCGTCTTCCATTAACATTTACTCAACTTTCCCTAAATATCAAATTTCTCAGAAATCGCATCAATTATACTACATGTACGAGTACATATCCATGTAAGTAACTAAGTCACATTTTTGAGATTTTGATATATAGCACATACATACACAGATACACAGATGGTTAAAAATTATAAAGTGCAGCATAGACTGAAACAAAAACAAAAACACAACAATCCAGGTTTAGTTTTTATTTATTGAAAGAATTTAATCATTTCGCTCAAGTGGCAATAAATCTCAAGTAAATACAGAATAAGCAAAGAGTAGATAAAGAATTGATCCTAAAAAGAACATACACAGAACAATCCACTATAAATATTCAACAAAAGCTGCTACAAAAACAAAAACAACAGCTGCATAATAGCAACAGTAACGCTACTTAATAACAACAATTATAAGGAGAATAAATAAAATAATATTAAAATTTAAAAAAAAAAATTATTAAAGAAATAACAACAACCAAGTAGAAAAGCAACAATTGGCATTGCGGGATAATTGTGGCAAGCTGAGTTTAGGTTGGTTCGCTGCAAGCGCGCTGTTGGCCATTATAAATGCACATTCGTTTGCATGTACTCGTATGTGTGAATGTGTGTGTGAGCGGGTGAAAAAATTAGCAAAAACTAGCTAAGAAAAGATAGAGTTGTAGTTGTGTGTGGTGGAAAGTGTTGCCTTGGGTGGGGAAAGGGGCTGGCAGCGGGCTAATTTTTACACTTTTTTTGATTTATCTATTTTTAAATTATGCACGAGAATGTATGTTGTATGTAATGTATAAATAAAAATGTACTGAGGAAAAAATTAATATTAAAATTATACATTTATTCCACATGTGTTTGTAGTATTTGTGTGTGTGTGGGTGTGTGTGTGTATAGGTGCTTGGCTATAACCGAGTGCAACACGTCATAAAGTAACGCCAACACTGCCAACTAGCAATTGCTAGCCGTCAGTCACCAGCGGTAGCAGCAATCAAACACAGTGTTTCCGTTTTGATAAATATGTGTCCAAATTGAAACATTATTAAATTTGGAGGACCCTTCCAATGTAAACTCAGATAGCACAGATACAGTTCCGAAATTTATATATTTACAAAATTAAATCGATGTGCTAAATTTATAAGCTGCCAATTATGTAACATAAAATCCATTTTTACATATAATACAAGTTTTGGCAATTTTGAAAAATGTAGTAATTTCATTTGCGTACCCAAGGGAGCTGTTTTGGCTTCAAACCTCTCTATCTTAAAATAAGTTTTTTTAAATTGAATTTGGGTAAAACACCCACCAAAATATTTTTCTGCGGGCGCCACTGGCCAATTTTATAACAAAAAGTAAAAATTAAAATTTCCCCAAAAATAATCAGCAAATTATTATTTTTTTAGTCAACATATCTAACTTTTGAATGCGAATAAAAAAATCTTAGCCAATTCAATTTTACCATAATAAATTGCAAGTTTCAAGTAGCTGAAAATTCTTGTTGATTTTTGCGTACTTGAAAATGCGGATTAAAAGATTTTCAAGATAATAATTACAAAAAAAAAAAACAAAAAAAAAATTCACCGGAGTTTTTTTGGGGGTTCAGACATGCATCAGCTGAAAAACATTCCAAAAACAACAATTAAGAAATTTTCATTTTTTTTAGAATTTTTATAAATTTTGTACAAAGATTGAAGTTTTGATTTATATGCTTTATGTTATACTGCGAACTAAATTTTTATAAAAAATTAAAGAAAAAAATTAACATGAAAAATATTATGAAGATTGCACAAAAATTTGGATGCGATCAATTGTTTCAGTTAATGTAGTTTGCTAAGGGTTTATTTAAAGACCCCTAAATCCCCTGAATCCGTGCGTTGATTCGTATTTATGAAATAAAATTCATAATAACTTTTATTTTTTCACACAAAGTAAAATTGAAAAAAAAATTTTACTTTCATAGCCGAAAAAAACTTTTATTTTTTAAACAAACAGAAACTAGGAAAATATCTTTTTCATTTCTTAAGCAAAAAATAAAACTAAAAAAATAAGTTTTATTTGCTGAGAAAATAATACAACTCTAAAACTAACGTTTATTTTCTAAGCTAACAATAAAGCTAAAAAAAATAATTTTTATGCAAAGAAACAAATAGAATTAAAAAAACAAAAAAATAAAAACACAAAACTAAAAAAAAAAACAAATTTGATTTCCTAGGCATAAAATAAAACTAAAAAAAAACTTACTTTTTCAGCAAAAAAAAGTAAAAAATTTCATTTTATTTTCTTAACAAATAACTCTGAAAATATCTTTTATTCAACAAGCAAACATAAAACTCAAAAAATATTTTCTAAACAACAAAAAATAAAAAAAAACTTTTGTTTTCTAGTTTTCTAGGAAAAAATACAACTAAAAAACTTACATTTTAAGCAAAAAATAAAACTTAAAAACTTAATTTTTAACAATAAAAAATAGAACTAAAAAAACTTTTATTTTCTAAAGAAAAATCGTAAGAAAAAAACTTAATTTTTAACAATAAAAAATAGAACTAAAGAAACTTATATTTTCTAAAGAAAAATCGTAAGAAAAGAAAAGATACTTGGATCTAGATCTGGAAAAAATTAAGATCTATTTATTTCTTGTTCATTTAAAAACTTTTCTAAAACAAATACAAAAATTTTGAAACAATTATTTGAAATTTTTTAACAAAAATAAAATCTTTGTTTTCCGAGCATATCTTTCTGCTAAGCTTATAATAGTATGACTTATTTTTTGTAAATTCCCAAAAAGTTAATTTCCCACAAGCACCCTGCGAAAATTAAGGCGATTTGACGATAATATGCTCACCCACGCAAAAATTTTCAAGAACTGAGATAATGTATTTTTTTTGAGATAGATAAGTTCAAAAAAAAGTTTTTTTTTTGTGGATACTTAGCAGTTAATTGCAGTGGCAACACTGAACATCAACTGACACAACGTCTCATGACTGACTGAGCAGCTACAACCAATCCAACAGCAACATCAACAACCACATTTATTGTCATTACTATAACTAACTGCTGTGCATTTGAAGCTATAACAAACGCCCACAGCGTTAGCTATAATGCACCATTGTGCATTCACATATTAATTTTATGTGAATATATATTTTTTTTTAAATATGATAGTCGTTGCTCATTTTATATTTTTAATTGCTAATTTGATTAAAATATGAGCTTTACAAATATAGTAAAAATAGTAACAACAAAATAAGTGGTTACCTATGCCCGAATGACTTTTTTATACACACATACATACATTCTTGAAAACTTTATCTGTGTTTGCGGAGAGACTTTTTATAATTCCGTAAATGATGTAATTTAAACTCAGTTAAAGTATTGATATTGGATTAGTGCCGGTATTCTGTAACCCAGTCTCATCTGAAGTCATTAAATTTGAGACTTCAAATTAGAGACATTTTTTGTGACCGGAGACGATTTCGGTATTCAGTAAGCAACAGTCTCAAAAACTTCCATCAAAGACTGTGGTGAAAATCAGTCGAGACAATCAGCTGATCATATGTTCAGCTAGAGATGAAAAATCAACTTCAATAAAAATGTGTTCATCGTTAGTGCACAATGTACTTTTTCAATTCTTTGTCAATAGCATTATTTCTGTTTAAAAATTAAAACAATATGGATATCATAAAATCAACATTGAAATTAACCGTTCAAAATTCTTATTACTGCATTTAAAATATGTGCAAAAATTAGAACTATCAGCAATTGATAAAAATTACAAAACACGTTACATAAGCAGATGTAAACAAATAGTTATAAAAATTAAGTATTATTTTTTACAGATTTAAGCAAAATATAGACTACAGGAAGCAAATCGAGTGCTACTTCATTTTCGCGTTTTTTCAACACTTTCCTCAATTTCTTTGTTTTGTGACCCGCTCAGAACTAGCTGGCAAATTAGTGACTTTATTTTGAGACTAGAGACTTGAGACGGCTTATTTAATATAAAATAGTCTCAAAATCAATCTCACCACCGAAAAGTCTTAATTAGTGACTAGAGACTGCGCACAGAATACCGGCATAAGAGTTATTTAAAAAAGCTTGGAAAAATGTGAAAATTAAAAAAAAAACACGATAATTTATCAAATTTGGTAATCGGGATTAGAAATTGTAAACAATAAAATGGTAAAGGCATATTTTTTATAATTTTATAATTATTTATATTTTATAATATTAATTCAAGTCGACTACTTTCTTGAAGCAACCTTTGCTAATCTAATAACAGATTAGTCGATTAATAAGAGCTCTAGAGTTTAGATCCTATTTATAATACAAAAACAAAATATCTGCATTGGCGAAAAATCGCTACCAAAAAAGATAAATGGGGAAATGGCGCTTTAGAAATATTTACTAATTTTGGGGGAACAGATTATATTTCATATAGGTTTTTGATTCATTTTGAAGAAACTTGGGCGCACTCGGAAGAAAATATTGCAATCTGATGAAAAAATTACATCAAAAATGGAACATTGTTTTTAGATTATAATTTTTTTAATTTTAGCTTCATAATAATTATTTTATTGAAAGCTAGAACTAGGGTTTGGGCTATTCAAGCAATTTGAATTGAATTTTTCCCGCATAGCAAAGGATTTCGAAACTGGAACTCTCCAAGACTTTTCTCCAATTTAAGCTGGATGTTCGTCTTGAGAGTAATCCAAGAGGGATAATTAACAAATGTTATGAAGAACATCGATGTGGAACGGTCTACAATTTAATCTATATGTATATATATATATATATCCAGCCGTTTTCTTTGTTACAACTTGGTTCAAAAACAGATGAAAGGATTTCACCCAATACCCACAATGCCCACACAACCTGTTAGGTGGCGCAAGAGTCGAGATATTCAGAAACTTCGTATTTATAGTCCGATATTTACGATATTAGAATAAAAAATACCTTTATGAAAATTAAATGCGCTAGTAGGCGCAACAGTCGAGTTTTGCAAAAAATCTGTATCTGATCGTAAATCCGAATTTGATGGAATTAAAAGCTATGAGAAATTCTTTTATAAAAAATAGATCCGCTAGGTGGCGCTAGAAATGAGTTATTCAGAAAATCCGTATTTAATTGATGACATAACAAAGATATGTTCTTGGCGGAATAAAAAATACTTTTATAAAAGCGCTAGGTGGCGCTGGAGGGGAAAAATGAATTCGCTAGACGGCGCGCCGATCAGCATCATGTTGCATCAGTTGCTGATGTCTTCCGACCCATACATAAATAAATTTCGCCATCAATTAAAAATTAAAAATTGGAATATGATATTGAAGTACAAAAATTATTAAAAGACTGATTGAAGTTATTATTCATATTTGTTTGCAATGCAATTATATGGAAAGTGGGCGTAAAAGTGGGCGGATTTCATTAAAATTTTCAGGAACGTATTATACAACTATAAAATTCGATCGAGTAAAAATCATGGAAGTTATGCCACTTTTTCAATTTAAGTTGTATGGAGGAGGTGGACGTAAAAGTGGGCGGATAGTTTTGATTTTTTTGTCATGTCTTAACAGTATCCAAAAACGCGTCTGTGCCAAATTTTGTAGTTCTACAAACACTCCTTCTATTTTTGGCCACTGCTTGTATGAACTTCAACCAATGTGCGGCGCTAGAATAGAAATCCGTATCTATGGCCCGATATTGATAACATAAGAAAAGTAAGCTGTATGTGCGTCTAGAAATGATTTTATAGTCCGACTTAGATGACAATGACTATAATCCAGCTTTCCAGAAACTACGTATTTATGGTTCGCTTGACTTCAAGTCTAATAAGCTTTGTGCAATTAAAAAAAAACTGCCCCTTAGTCATAGTCGAGATAAAGTTTACCCTCAAGTTAAATGGTTGCAGCTATGTTTAATAGATATCCCATTAGGAATTATGTAAAAAAACTGCCACTTTAGAGTCGACTTCATCTTTATTGTAACTACTGGAAATTTAATTTCTTTGCCATCGCTCTCAGCAAATTGCATTTCCCAGTTCGGCTCCTAAATATTGAATTTTCATAGTTAATAAATTTCACGAATTCCTTTTTGCATCAACATCAACAAAATAAAGAAAAACGCCTACAATAATTTCTCTCAAACGCAGCCGTAAATTTGTACAGGTACAGTCACGTTCGTTTCGAAACGCAAGACAACTAACTAAATATCGAACCGCCTGCTGTACAGTTGCAAAGTTTTTATATATGCTATGTATAAGTATTTCTATTTTTATTTTAATTTTATCGTGCACTTCGCCATCGCACATTGCAATTTCTATCACAATTTTATTTTTGCACAAACAATTTTTTTGTGTATGCAAATTTCCACACACACACACACACATACACTCGTAGTGCATTCTTCATTATCCTTTTTAATTTCGGCGGCTTTTCTTCTTCTTCCTCGTCTTTTTTCTGCGCCATTCGTCGACGTTACTTTCGAAAAATAAAAGTTATTCCTTCATCTTCATCTATTTTTCTGTCGGGCCAGTGTGCGTTCCCTGCCTGATTTTTATTTTCGACACAGACACAAAAAAGTGTTCGGCAGACACAATAAGAAGACATGTGCCAACAACAAAAAGAAACAATAAAGCACACATACTCCTATAGCAATACAACACGCACACTCCACTCCGCACACTTCGTAGAGTCGTAGTCCAATAAAATATATATGCAATAAAAATCAAGCGAAAATATTTTCGCATTTATAGAAATCGCCAAATATTTTGTATTCGCACATTTTTTTTTTTTATATTTACTATATGCATTCTGATTTTGCACACATCTGCATTTTTCTGCACGCGTTTGTATTTGAGTTTTGCACACATACATCCACATCCACATGCCCATTTGACAGGCGAACATTGCCTGTAGGTATGTAAAGTAAATAAACTTTTCCTCCTTTTTCTGAAGCCTGTCTCTCTCATTTTTCTTTGCGTGCTTGCGAATATGCGTGGAAATGCAACGGGAGCATCAAGAAAGTTATAGAATTTTTGAAACGAGAATTTTTTCATTTATTAGGTGGAAATTTCAGCAGAGATGAGAAGGTGGATGTGGAACGGGTTGGGTGGCGGCTGCGAAAATCGAAAATATTTAATATTAAAGAATCGCCGAGATTTAAACCAAAGCGCCAGTGCCACAATCCCATCATTATTTGGAAAGAGTCAGCGTTCTTGTGATACCAAAATTTGCCGCTAATTTTTTTAATATTGGCTTGATGCAATAATTTTCGAAGCTAAACATTGACTGGTTGTAGTGTTGCCTAGGTACCTAAGACCCAATTAGCACTGGGGACGCCATTTTGATTCGCTCATTATTTTAAAATCTTTTTTCCTGCTGTTATGATTCTTAATTTTCAAACGATTTGGATTTGTGGATGCATCTACTGATGTTGTTCATTCTGCAGTTAGAGATATTCTTCAGATCGGTCGCCAAGAAGAACCGTAGTGTCTGTCTGCTGTCTATTGAGTGCCAGGGTTTCTCTACTATTCCCGAAATTGCCGTTCTGACATCGAGTGTTGTATCGGAGGCCCTTCTTGGTCGCATCTGAATATATCTTTCCTTGACCTACTAAGCAGGTCCAACGTTCTTTAATTGTGATAAGTGGAGCAGATTCCCTTCACAACTTTGAAAGGGGTTAATCTGCTCCATCTTGTTTCTGCCATTCATGAGAACTGTAAGTGCAGTTATTTGCCGCCGAGATGGATTCAACAAGGCAAGCTCCAGTTCTGTACGGCTGAGAACCCATACGAGAGATTTCCATTCCTCGGGCCGCTAAGCTCAACACCCGTTTATGTCTCATCGCAGGTTTTTGTTGGCACTCTACATGCCTTCTCAATACTTAGCATCTCCGCTTATAAGATGCTGGCAAAATCAGGTAGCTGGCATGAAAGATGGAGACGTCTAGCTTCTCTGAGAACATTTCCGCATCCACTCCGAAATCCATTGTGGACCCGTCGGTGTGAAGATAAACGTGGTGCCGTTCTCGGCAACTCTCCTTCTACTCCAGTCCCGTCTTGAAGGAAACTTTAACTTAAAGTTTTGACTGAAAGCAAACGAGGATGGATGGAGGCACATAACCAGTTGGTTCCTTTTTCTATGAGCTTGTCAAGAGCTCCACTATGCCCGTATTGCTTTGACTTCCAGCAGCTTGAAACTCTGAGTCTGATTGCAGAGTTCGCCGTAATTTCCCGAATGTAGAGCTTTGTGAGCTGATGATTAAGAATCACATTAAGCGCTTCCGGGAGACACGAGGATTGCCACTGTCTGCCGGGGGCCGATCAATATTAGAAAATAATTTTTGATGCTACTTGGCTCGACCGAGAGACGAAACCTGATAACTAAGAGTGAAGCTCGCCTACGCTACACACTCACGCCCATAAAAAATAGATTTCTATTCCGTTTATGAGAAATTTCATTACCACTCATTTCTAATATCTGGTATTTAACTTATCCCACTGGGTCGTTAGATATATAAATGCGATTAAGAGGGTTAACTGTTATTTAGCCACATAAGGGTGGATTTTAATTATCTGGGAAACTTATCAATATAAATCAGGGATATAAGAGTTAATAGTTTTATCGTAAAAACGATGACAGTTATGAGATGAGAAATATATTTTACTTCAAAGATAACAGTTATTGGCCAACGATGATGAAAACGAAAGTTAATATGAAGAAAAAGATGAAAATAAAGTAAAAAAAAACAAGGTAAAGAAAAGGGTAAAGGGGAAACTACTCTAATCCGACAACGTAAAAATAAATGTTGGACAATAAAGGTTACCATGCTAAGTAAAACCTGAACGTTGAAGTATACTTTAATTGTCAGCTGTAAAAATATTTCTACTGCATAACTTTTATAAGGTAACGTTGAAAAAAATGTTGGCAAATAACTCTTAGCACTGACGGAAAATATAAGTGTTGAGATATAACTCTTATCCGCGATATGAAATATATTTCTCATCTAATAACTGTTATGATTTGTAAAAATGAAATAAATTTTCGAAATTAGCGCAGGAATACCAACATTGTATTATCAGAAAAAAAAAAAAACCAATCATCGTGCAATTTGCGCACGAAATTGGATCAAAGTGCCGAGAGCAACTGATGTGGTATACAGTACTTCACATTTTTTTTTTTTAATTTGTCAAAAAGTCAACCCGTATGTGTTGCAATTTTATTGCTCGGCGCTGTGTCTCTGACCACTCGAAGTTGTTTAGATATCATATTTCACATGCAACCCTGGTGGTATGCTAAGCGCACTCATATCTTTATTTAAAATAAAGTAAAAAAACCACTCTGTCATTTCAAATTTGAACATTCGTGATACTGAAAAAATATCGAATACAGTTTTTGTAGTATACAAAATAGAAATTAACTATTTTACGCCGAAATCAAAGGAAAATAGAATTTTTTAACGGCTAAAAATTTAAGAGGGTGAATAATGTATGTAAATCGAAAAAAAAAATTATACACAAGTTTATACTTTTTACATGTAGTACTTGAGCGCAAGCTTTAACAACAACAATAACGACAATAACAAACGTAACAACAATGCAGCGTTCAATTTCGCAACAAAAGGATATAGCGACATGACGCTGTTATAAAAATGCATTTAAGGCATGGAAAAATAAATAAAAATCGTACAACTGCAACAACAAGAAAATTGACAACAAACACATGCCGCAAAAATTGCCGAAAATTTTCGCACAAACGACGGCAAGGGTGGCCTTGTTTGCATGAAGGAGCGCTTGGTAAAATTTCACCGAAATATTTTAAACAGACAAATGTTCGTACCAAATAAATATCTATGTATGTATGGATGTATTTATATATGTATGTACATTTAGGCGTGTGTGCGTTTAAGTGCGTCTGTGTGCGCTGAATAAAATAAAAATTAAGACAAAGCGGCGCAAACGTTTGCATTCGCACTGCTTCTTGGCACCTTCCCTTTACCACCGCCAACATCATCAGCACCATCACCATCAACACCACCATCATAATCAACACCACTACAACAGCATTATTACGCGGCTGGCTGGTCCTTTTTTAATCCTTGCAACGCGCATTGCAGCAAACAGACCAGACCCTGTTTAGTAACGAGAATCAACGTCTGGTGGTCGGGTTATTTTCGTAGCTGGCGAACAGTCCTGCCGCCCCTCTCTCTCTGCTTCTTAGCTGTGCGGACCGGCCCGTTGTCTGATGCGTCACACGTCCTTTGCCGTGGTGCGCCACCGCTGCACACCTCAGCTGCTTGCTGATTAATTGAAGTGCGCGCGCTGAAAGCGGACATAACCAAAAAAAAAAAATTTAATGCACAAATTATATAGACATATGTACATACATATTAGACTGGATCGGGAAAAAACTTTGTAATAACCCCCCTAGTATGAAAGCTTAGGTTTGGCTTAGGTTTAACGCGGCTGACGCTAGGAGCTCACATGTACCCTCCGAAATTCATTACCATATCACAGTAGATTCAAAAAACATAATGAAAACATAACTAATCTCCATTCCCGAAATGTCCGCCAGTGAGTGAATAAGATGCGAACCCAATTACTTGAGTCTTAGTGTCGCGAAGGGAAGGGCACTGTCAGCGCTCCTATAATTGATGAGAGCTGTGGCTTGGATAACCGTATAGGCTCCCTTGAACTCATTCGTTCCACTTTTGTCCAAAACGATCCCACGTTCTACTAGTTGCCTACCGCTTAACAAGCTTATCGCAAGCTCATTCATTCAGGACCAGTCGACATGTATGCAGAGGAATCCCGAAGACCTTCTTCTATAAGGAGTGCTTTACAAGTATTCCTTGGACGAAGGAATAATACGAAGCTCTCGAAAAAGAAATCAAGCAATCCTTAGAGACTTTTGAATGCACCGATATTGGAGCTCTTATTGCTATCAAAGTAGATATTTAATTCCCTTACAGAGGCTGAAATCTCGATAGGTTTGGCCGTAGTCGAGTTTTGATCCGGTAGGTGGCGCTGTAGTCGTATCACTGACAAAAGTACCAGCTAAAGTTGTAATGATTTGTATTAGTTTGGTTTTTTGAGAACAAACCTACCCTTTTTTAAGAATTTAAAACATTTTGGTTTACAAATATAAAATATATTTATAAAAACTCGACTGATGCGCCACCTATCGGCATTCTCCCAACGTAACATGACATTGAATATGGCGTATTGTCTAAAGCGGTTTGTATTCAACCAAAGGACTCGCCCAGGACAAACATTTTTTGTCTTTATGGGAGCACCGACCCGGTCTAATACATTATTCATGTATAGATGTGTGTAAAAGTTAAGAGAAAGAAAAGAAACGCTGACGCCGACGGTGACGTTCGGTCGGTCGTTCGATCTGTTCGTTGGTTGCAAAAATATATTTCCTCACTTGGCAAAATTTTTCATTCCATTTCATTTTATGTTCTATGTGTTGTTCGCATTTTTTAAATTTTATTTTCGTATTTTCTTGCATTCTGGCGTTTTTCGTGTGCGTGTGAATAAAATGTCGTTTGCGGGCGTCCTCTTTTGCTTGATTATTTGGCTGGCTGTCGCAAAACAAACAAAAAAAACCACAAAACGAAGAAAAAGGAATTACGTATTTTTATATTTGCATCACTCGAGAATACAGCCGCACAAATAGCGTCCGGATGACGACAGCAAAGCTACACGCATAGCAATCGCTTTATTGAATGTTCGTGTGTGTGTGCGTTTGTGTAAATTTTTGTTTGTGTGCGTGTGCTGAGCTGGCAAATGCTGACCGAAAAACGACGCTGGCGACAAGAATAAGAAAGCTTTTTCTTTTTTTGGCATGACAACAACAATACCAACAGCGAAAGAAACAGCAGTTAAAACACACACACACGCGCGCACTTGCATTTACATGCACCGGCGAAAAGCACTTTATCCTTTCGACAGCAAAATGTGCGCTTTTTATGCGTTGATGTCAGCTGCGCTGCTATCAAACGCCACTCCTCTAGCTTTACACTTCCCCACACACGCACACACACACACACACACGCGTATACTTAATTTCCTCTGCGCGCGGCGGTGTGCATTGCAAATTTTTTATAAAGAATTGCAAAATAGCCGAAAATTTTTCATTTTTGCCACTTCTTCTATTTCTTTTTCTGCTTCCCACTGGTAATGGATTTGTGTGCTGATTTTTCATATATTTCATACTATATGTAATTCTTCTTTTATGCCATATCCTTTTTTGTCAATGTGTGTGTGTGTGTGTGTGTGTGTGCGCGTGTGCTTAAACAAATGCATAGAAATATGTATGTTTTTTCTCACTCCCATTTCGCTGCTTGTGTATTTTATAAAAGTCGACGAGATTCATCTTCCTTGTTTTTTTTTTTTTGTTTTTTGTTTGTGTGCTATGTTTTGCTTTGAAAACAAATGCTGTATTAAATTTTCCATGTATTATCCTTGCAATGCAGCAAGAAGAAAAAGAAAGTTGCCACACATGGTGGCTGTGCTCTGTTAAATATAGTATGCATGTATTTGTGATGATGCAACATAGCCAGCGCTTGACGTCTCTGCGTGGCGCATGCAGCATTTGGCGCAACGAGTTCACATTGCAAACAAAGCGAAAAGAAAGTAAAAGTGCGTTGCAAGTGCATATTCAACAATTTTTCAATGTTTTTTTTTCCATGCATGCATTTACCATACATACTCCTCCTTATGTTTCCTGAGTACTTATATATTTAGCAGACTTTGCACATGCATTGCATTTCAGGGTTGCTTAGAAGTGAACTTTATCCTAGCGAGTGAATGTTGTATGCAAATTGAGCTGCGAGTGAGATTAGTAGATTAAAGCTTTGAAATTTTTTAGGTTTAAAGGTATTGTATTTAGGAATACGAATTTCTATACGACACTATACCATATCGATACTTCTGCCATTCGATACCGATGTTTTTTACTCGATTCTTTTAAACCGATAGTTTTTGGAATCGAGTACTTGAAACCGAACCTAGGGCCTTAGGCTACGAATTTCGATAGGATATGATACCATATCGATACGTTTTGGAATCACGCACGATAAGTATCTTATCGAATTTGCGAATAAAAATTTTTACAAGACAATTCGAGTGCCAACCGTAAGCGAAATTTTTTTTCAAACTTTTATTTTTGATACATAAAAGCTACTGAGAAATTTTGAAAAATATGTCGATTACGTTTGTTTTTTTGGTGGTTAGGGCTCAAATATATGGCTATGACAATCAGGCGGAGTGGGAAAAGTATTAAGGCCCGCAAAAATTTTAGTTGAGGTGCTGTCACCTTTGCTCAAGTTTCAAGTGCCATATATAAAATAAAACGATAGATTTTATTAAAACGACGGTTTTTAAAAACTGTAGTCTTCAAATCCGGCATGTTAGTGTACAGACCTAATTGGTACTAGCGCAAACCATTTCGAACTGAGAAACTGATTATTTTTTGTAAAAAAATGTGGCTGAACTTAATTTTTATTTTAGTATCGATATTTTCGGTATCGAGCTTTTGAAATTCGATATAAACACCGGTATCCAATTCTTTTGGAGCGATATTTTAAATGTGTACCATATCGATGATTTGTTCCCGAAATTGTGTCCTCAATTGTATAACACTAAATAGTTGGATTTGCCCGAAAGTTTAATTGCAGCAGTAGAGAATTAAAATTTCGATATTAGAAAATAGTCGTTAATCTTGATCAGAAGTTATTTAGAAAATTGCGATTATAAGTTTTATCAAACAGCAATTTCTGTGCGATTTTTTTGCATTTCATTCGAAAATCAAAAAAAAATTTATTTCACCCGAGTTTCCGAGTACCCAGGATGGCATAACTTTGTTTACATTAGTGTTGTTTGTAACAGCATATGTAGAGAACAACCGAACAACGATTTTTAGTGCCGAAGTCGAAGCCGAACCGAAAATTTTTAAGGTCTAAAATAATGAATAATAAATAGATTTTTTTTCTAAATTTTTTTTTAATGATATTGATTAAGGTTAGTTAGTAGATCAGTTTAAGTCATATCTATTGCAGTTCGTTACAATTTGTGGTGCTTGTCTTGATTTTGCAACACAAATTGAAGGACCTTGAGCTTTACGCCGACTCCCAACGGCGAATGTTTTTTCTGTGAGAAATTTTTTCAAGGCAGCCGTCTATAATTTCATTGAGATATCTATCAAAAGTAGCTATAATTAAGTAAAAGTATTTCTAGTCGCACCTGCGGGCTCAAATTTCGCCAAGATTTGACGGTGAATAGAGATTTTGTGAATATCTCGACTCTATCCCCATCTAACGAAGCAACTACGTTTTTTTTTTTTTTTTTTTTTGAAAAACTCAGCTCCAGCGCTACCTAGCGGTCCATTTTTCACAAACTTATTTTTAATCATGCAAGTAGCCTACATTTCGCTTTTTATCAAAATTAGTAAATAAATACGTCTTTTGTAAGTAACTCGACTCCAGCGCCACCTACCGAGGACCAGATAAGCGAGAAATAACCACCTCAAATTTGCTGAAATCTATTCAGTAGTTTTAGAGTTAAATCTCGGAAACGGCATTTATTATATATATGCATGTACATGTGTACATTAGGGTGTTACCATAAAAAGTTGCAGTAGTTCCTCCTTCCTTACGTGAGCTGGACCGATTTCAAAATATCACCAAAAATAAAGTTTTTCTAAATAATTTTTTTTTTTCAATGAAAAAAATCAAATTTGTTGTACGGGCAGTGATGCACCCTAATATATGTACATATTTATACATATGTATGTATATACATTCAGGTGGCTCAAATTGTATGGCACTGGGAACAACTTCAAAGCCTCAATTATTTTTGCCCAAGGAACCATACCTTTGCAATGAATTTCGATTCCGCGGAATTTTTTTGGCAGTTACTTTCGAAAGTACTAAAAAGTCGATCTAAATATCCTTCGTATGTTATCATGATTTTATATTTGTATTAGGGATGTTAATACGGGGATCCCAGTATTTTTTTTTTTTTTTGAGTACCGAAAATACTGGGATTACTTCCCAACAATACCGGGATTTTCGGGTACCAAAACAAATTTATTTTGTTAATGTTTTTTAATTTATTTTATGGAAAAATTATGAAATTTTCAAAAAAATTTCATTAATTTTCTTGACGACTGGGATTACTTCCCAACAATACCGGGATTTTCGGGTACCAAAACAAATTTATTTTGTTAATGTTTTTTAATTTATTTTATGGAAAAATTATGAAATTTTCCAAAAAATTTTATTAATTTTCTTGACGACTAATTAATTAATTAGATTTTTTTTTGACATTTTTCTGTTATGTTGTTGCTATAAACTGCTGTTGTATTTTAACATATTTTTTTCTGAACGGCCTTGCCTCATTTTCATGCACAAACCTAGGTAAAAAAAAGTTCGAAATTTTTATATAAAGTAATGGAAATTTTTTCGAATTTTTTTTCGATTGGAGCAAAGTTTGGAGTTTTGAATTTTATGTTTTTTGATGAAAAGGGATGTATAGTTTTTTTTTAAATAGAAATAATACATATGATTTAACTTGATGCACTTTGTGAAAATTATCAAACACATTTTGTTGAGAGGGTACAATTTTTAGTGTAGGTAATTTGGTATCAAATATAAATATAAAAAGCAATATAAACTTAAGTGTGACTCTGTTGAAATAAATAAAATAGACTAACTTAACTTTTATTTTTTAAGTTTACTTATTACGCATAAATTTTCTAAAAAATATGTGAACTTATTTTAAACATTTGAGCTAACAATACAAAACGAAAAAGAAACTACCACAACCAATTAACCCGCGACGGCATCCCTGTGCAAGGCAGCCAAGCCAAGCAAAAGATGTTGAGACTAAAATGCACTTGTTGCCACCTATGTGTGGATGTGTGTGTGTGTGCGGCGATAAAAAATAATAAAGAAAATGCAAGCAAGCATTCATGTAACTACAATGAAGATGCAAAACGGCGCGAAGCTGTGCCCCTCTCACACTCATCCTTACTGCCCCACAGTAGTTCAACAGTAGCACATCCATTTAATCATCAATTACATATGGTGAGTGATAATAATGGCAGCAAAAACAACGACAACAAGGCCTACATACAACACAGCTCGAACAGTAAAAACAACAACAAGTGGGAAATAAACACGAATGTGGCGAGCAATAAATGCAGCTGCGCCATGCTGAATGAAATGAACTCAAATGAAATATACCATCTATCTGGGTAGGAAGGTAGGTAGATAGGTAGGTAGGTAGGTAGGTAGGTAGATATGTACAATGCGCATGCGTGAATGCACCGAGCACAAGTGGATATCTCGGAACTGAAAATGTAGGAAGAGCAAGCAATACAAATGCAGCCTTAAGTGGCGCTCAGGTGATCCAGCAGCGACGCCGCAACGCAGAGGCCAAGCACACAAAACAAAGCGCTTAACTCCACTAGGACTGCGTCTGTTTGATTACCGGTTAGCTGCCGCGCGCCGCCTGCCGCCTGCCGATGGTGTTGAGAAGGCACATATGCACAATTAACATAATGACACTGGGTTGTGTTGTTGCATTGGCAGCCAATGCGACCGATGTGCGAAACACAAGTGGGATATGTGAGCGCGCGCGCGCTTCAGACGTGTACGTATGCGTTTAGGGAATTGCGCATTGCATTGCATTGCAAACGGGCCACTCGGTGAGCGAGTGTGTGGGTATGGGAATCCAACTGCGCAGGCGAATGTGAATAGGAATGTGAATGTGCGGAATGGTTTGGCGTTGGTATGCGCTACGCATGCGCGTGTGGCGCACACTCCAGTTATGTAATGCGCATAAATAAATTCGACCTGTTGTTACACAAAATTAAATAACACCAACTCCACGACTTGGTGTTCTCTTACTGCATATATTTTTTTTTTTGTTAGTTGCCTGAATGTTATTCCTGTATTCTTGTTGTGCACAAAAGCTTAAATCATTTTCTGCCTTCTTTTATTTTCTATGCGTCGTCGTGTCACCTTGCCACTGGTAATGATTTCTGCCACTGTCAATAAAACCGATAATTATCATAATTGATGGGACGTGAAAGCTATCGTAATGGCAGGCCAGAACTGTGGTGCTCGATTTCTGCGTGCGCGCAATCTTACAGCTACATATTTGTTAAATACGCCTATGAATGTGTGTGTGTGTGTGTTGATACATTTCATAAATATTAATGCATTTGATGTTGCAGTAATTAGTCATGTTTGACTTATCACCAATTGTTGAGTGGCACTACATGTGTAAACAATTTGTTACCTGCCGTATTGGCAGGAAAAGTGGTGCAAAAATGTAAAGTGATTTAAGAGAGAAAAAAAAGGAACTGATCAATGGATTTAGGATAGGCGGATTTCATTAAACTCATTCAAATAATTGAACGCAAATGAAAGTATTGTAAAGTTTGATAAGAAATATGTGCATGTATATGATGGTACCCAGGTACAGGCTTTGGATACAGTTATTAAATTTTTTTAACTAAGTAGATACGAACTGTCGCCCCACTATTAGTTAGGTTAGGTTAGAGCAGCTGCAACCGTACAAAACCACAGATGCAGACGTAGGTTAACAAAGCCCGTTGTGACAGCGTTGGCGGGAGCCATGCATTTCCTTGCTGCCCTTAAAAAGTGAACCACCGAGAGCGCCTAACGTAGCACAAAAAATCGGGGATGCCTGCCAAGTTCAAGTCGGCCAAACAGTCTAGAAAATATCTATTTAAGAATTCGGTTTCAAGCCTTGGCTCGTTCGGTTCATCTACGAGATAGTATTCAATGCTCTCCACTTCCTCTTCATCCCTGCAACTTCCACAGAAGTCGTTAGTTAAGCATCCCAATCTTTTCCCGTGTGTGCCCTTAAGGCACCAAACCATTCGTCTGAGAGAAGGTCGGTTAAGGCGAAGGGGAGCTTTGGCTCGCTTTACACTTGTCTGGTAATCCGACAGGTGGGTTCCCATGGCCCACCTGATATTCAGCTCCTTGATAAGTTTTGTTTATAAACAGTGTTTGCAGATAATTCCGCCTTTTCCTTGCCAACTAGTATGCCGTTCAGTTGCCGGGTATCTCACTGTATCCAGGGATCCATGGAACAGTCATGGAACGTTTAGACGCGAGCAGATTGAGAGAACTTCTGTATTTGATGGCAACTATGAATGTTGTTTTGTGGGAATTAACACTGTCGGAGTATATAGCGACAGGTCTGTCTATGGGAGCGGACACTCTCAGACACCAAGTGGCCTCCATTATGGTATTTAGCTGCGCCTGGAAAACGCTGCAGTGGTCCGGTGAGCGAAAGCTGAAGTCCAGCGCAATTCGTTGGAGTGAATCCCACTGCTCACTCTTTCGATTAGTTGGGAACCATCTGTAAAGATAGCTGCCGACTCTGGATCTAGGTGTATGGCACCTTTCCATTCATTCCTCTCTGTGATTCTTATTACAAAACTTATTGTCCATGGAGAGTAGAGAAGTATTGTAATCTAGCTTCCTTAGAGTATTCGGGAGAGCTTTCAGGAACACGGGTTGCAGCACTGCTGCCGGTCGGAAATTTGCCTTGAATATCCATCGGTGAGAGGTTCAAAAGTGCTCCCAAGGATTTTGTAGGTGTAGTGGGTAGCGCTCTCGTGACCAGCATGAAAGCCGTACGCTGTACTTGCTCCAACTTGGCTGTAGACAAGTTTTTGCTTAGCGCTGGCCACCAGACGATTGCTATAGACGTCCTGCAAGCGTACAAGGCGGTGATGGCCTTCCGGTAGTTCGAGCTTCCTGCCTAGAATTACTCCAAAATACTTGACCTCACTTCAGAGAGGAGCTCAACCCATTTTAATGCGGGTGGTTTGAACGGAGTCATTTTATATTTCCACGTGTAGAGTATCATTTCGGTCTTGAGGGGTTAACGCTACGTCCACTTTCTTTAAACCAGATGTTTACTAGGCTGAGAGCTTGGTGTATTAGCTCACTTAGCCTCTGCAGATTTTTACCGCTACTGCTACAACTTGGCAACCAGTGGCCTTCCTAAAGTAGGACATCAACGGTTAGATTCCACAATAGAGGAGAGAGAAAGCTCCCTTGGGGGGGGGGCCTCTGGCCGAATGTTTAGTTATGGACGCACCCCTAAGTCGGATAGAATAGAAAGAGCCCTACAAAATCGACCACTCCCTGCGGTAACCCCACTCTAAGGATGACCAACGAGCCAGGGTGAACATTGTTGAAAGCTCCCTCTATATCGAGCAAAACTCCCAGCGTGTACTCCTTGAAGGTCAATTGTTTTTAATTATATTTTTAAAATAATTTTTGGTAAAAAATAAATTTTAGTTATGGCAACTCTGATGTTAAGCAAGTTATGTAACAACAAAAACTTTTTGAGCATAAAGCTTTTTTGCCATCAAATTTAAGCGCGACTTCTGAAAACCCCTCGACTGCTGTCAAGGCTAAAACGGATTTATTGTTGTATCTTGACATCTCAGCCCCAAGGTTAACATATTTTTAATGTTTTAATTTATAGTTTTTTGCGATTATATTTTCCATTATTTAAAATAAGAATACCATTGCGTTGAAATTAAAGGTATGTCGTTAATTCCATTTAACTAAGTATATTCCAATTAGCATTTTTATAACACCCATAAAGTAAATTAATCAGAAATGATCCAACACTTAGCCGCTTGCAATCTCCACGTAAATAATATGCTACAAAAATCAAGAACATCAACGAAAAAAAAAATTATAATAATGAAATGTTGACTTTTGATTAAGAATTACTAGCGATACCAACCACAAGTTCATTCCAGCTGTTTATGCTCGTGTGATTTGGATTGCATGTGGCAAATTCAGCTCAACTAAGCAGCACGTCGCGGTGTGGGTTTGGGAATAATGACTGCTTACTAACGCACACACACACACACACGCACACATCCAATTCAAATACAGTGCAATCTGGGTGGAGTGAACAAAGCCAATTTTATAAAACCCAGATCGTTCACTTAATGCATTAGGTGAGTGTGTGAACGTTAAATTTAAAATTATTATTAAAAAATAAGATGTGAAGAGTGAACAAAATTCGTTATACGATCTCGTTTCTGCGTACAGTGAGAGATTTTTGTACGGCTTTATTTCGAAGTCGCTGAAATGACAAAATACTTGGAAAATCTGTAGCATTAACTTCAACAACTTAATAACAACAATAATAGCTGTTCTCCGGCAAATACTTTTTAATCTGCATTTAATATTTTCGTAAAAGTCTTAAGGCTATGCTAGATAGAAAGCTTGCTTCGCTTTACGTGACAGTTTCGCTTTCACAACTATGATAAATAGTTGCAATTATACGAAGTTTCCCCACATAACGAACGCGGACGCCGAAGCGAAATCGAAACTTCGCCAACTGTCATCTACTGATTTTCACATTTCTTTTATTACTCACATTCGCTTAGAAACAGATGATACAATTAAATTTTGTACGAAATATCAATGTAAATTTGAAGATTTACCAAAATAAATGCTTGGCATTATAGTTTTTCAACCTTTTACAATAAATAAATGACTGTTGTCAAAACGTTTTTCAGGGAAAGTCACGAATGTCACGCAAAGCCAAAGCTTTTTATCTGTGATGCGCTTTATACCTTTTTTGGCGCTTTTTTGAAGTGTTCTTCTCTTCGAAGTCCAGAATTTCTGGCTGACAGCGACTTTCGAAATTGTTTTCTTCTTTTTTTACTAACTTAACGTAACGTAACGTGGTAACTTTTATTAACACCTCTTTCTAGTTTTACTTATGTATTTTGGAAGTCCATTTTCGCTGAAATAATATTCACCCTAAACTGATAAACTCAAAACGATTAAATATCCACTCCTCAAAATTAGAGAAATAGCAAATAAACAGTTGTATTTCATATTCGGAGATTGGGGAATTCTCCTTTTCGTTATTGAATTTTGAAAAAAATGCGTATTGAGTCAGGTTTTGGAATACGAGTGAAAGTGAATATGAAAGTGAATCTAAAACCGAGTGAATTTATTTTTGGTGTTCTGATAACCAAATTTTTTGTTCATTTTACAACTCGTTTTTGATTCACGCTAGCAATTAACTACTCATCCGACAATTGTCAATTTATTCAAAATAAGGAATCAAAGTTTTAGAAAACAGAATTTCAAAAATGAGTGCGGCTATCTTTTTTATAGAAAATGTTAGACTTTCAGGTGAAGGAGGATCATTCAGGATCATTCTGACCCTTTAGATGTGCCGGAATTAATGTAAGTATTTAGTTACGTTTATTGGTGACTGCAATTGGTGGAAATATTTTCATAGTTAAGTTTTAAAGATTTATACACAAATATCGGGTCAACCAAACTGCATTTATTATGCTATTGGACATTGTGGTCCCAAATTTGAAATAAAAGTATTCCGGCACTACTAAAACTGGCGGATACACTGAGCTTTTTGGCGGAAGGTTACTTGGCTCCATTGCAATGAGCAAAATGTTGCAAAATTAAATTTATGCTAAGCATTTTGTAGAAATACAGTGAGTGGATCAATACAGTTATGACAGAAGTTTAAATCAGAATGGCAATTTCAAGAAAATTTTGGCAAATATTTTTAATTTAAGTCACTTAGATTTCGTTTTAACTCACTCCAAATCTACAAACTGAAACTGAGGTGAATGCTAACCGAATTTTTTCTTATGAATTCGTTTTCCCGAATATGCAAATTCATTCGGAACTCATTTTAGAAAAAAAAGTGGAAACGAAACGGAAAGTGAAACACAAAAACATCGAAATATGGGATTGAAAGTGAATTTGCTCGATATTCACACGGAAGTGAATTACAGAACCTGTCTGATTAAGATGTGGTCACTCTATAGAGCCTGAGGATTGTTCACTCTTTAAAGTAATAAATATTAAAAAAAAAAAGTTGTACTTCACTCTATCGGTTCGTTCGCATCATCGGCGGTTCACTCTAGCCAGACTACACTGTACTTAGGTACAAATGTTAATTGCTTTGATATATAGTAAGACTTTAAATGAAATGTTATCAGAAATGAAACAGAGAGACTTGCGTGTCAATTATTGCTTTTTGGATACATTTCTATTTATATTCATTTTGCTTTTTTTTTGTATGTTTTTCACAGATTGCATTTTTAAATTTACATTTATGCACAAAATTTTGACCATTTCTACCAAGCGTGCACCGCTTGCTGGCGATTTCAGTGGTACCTAAATTTCGCTTTCAATTTAAGGTTGCAGCGCCGTCAAACAGTTGCCCTTATCACGCCGCCACAAAATTCTAGGCGTAGCTTCTCATTACGTTTTTCTCTCTGTTTGCAGTTTGTTTACATTAAACCCCAAATTAAAAGTGAAATCGAGCTTTGGCTGCCAGCTGCTGCTACAAACGGTTTTCTTCTTCTACCCCCCCTCCCGCCTTGACCAATGCGCGGCGTCGCTACTTTGACGACATCTGCCTGCGTCTCACGTCTAGCAGCGTTTTGCAACCATCTTATTGGTGGCGTTCTTCAATTTCTCATTTATTTATTTACTGGCATACACTTTGTTGTTGTTATTATTGCTGTCGCCTTTTTTTTTGTTTTCGTTTAGTGTTTTTTTCATTTTCAACGTGTCTGACTACGTTTTACGCTCTAAATACGCCAAAGACAATTAACGAAAAGTTGATGTGACGCGACGTTTCGTGAAGCCGCGCCGGGGCCGTGAGGTTACTGCGTCCAGGTCAACACAGTGCTGGGTAGTGACGAACGCGGGGATCTCTATTCAGTTGCGCTGGTTGTGGATGTAAAACGTCCAATCGCCGCCCCTACTCTGTGTGGCATGTGAATTAAAAATGCAAAAAGGGCTTTTGCCGCAACGTTCGGCGGCGGCCACGTCTGGCCAACCCACCACCACCACTTGCTGCAGCAACCCCTTTTTCCGAGCGCGCGTACCCATCAAATCCCTTACCTAGAGTTACTCGCTCAGCCACTTGGCCTTTTCATTCAACTTTTTGCCGCTTTATTGTAGCGTAAAATTTATTGGCCTAAAATTTGATGTTGTTGCCTAGGCAAAGGTAATAAGGAATTGCGCGAAGAAATACAGAAAAAAAAATCAGCACGAAACGAAGAGCAGGCAAGTAACGCTGCGAGAATCAGTGGTAGATAAGTTTGTAAATTTTTTTTGGTAATAAGCCCTCAATTGCGTGCTGCCGGACGTGGGCAAATGCGTTGTTGTATTCATTACCACTTCATTCGTACTGTGTACTCTTCGTTCATTCGTAGGCGTGTACTTTTCTTAGCCTCAGCTTCATCGTAACTCTTGTTCGGTTTTTTTGGTGGGGCATGTCGCGTCCGCCGGACTGAAACCGCAGCCTGTTGTGCACCCAGTCATGCAACACCATCAGCCGGCTACTTGAATGAGCCTTGTGTCTACCTACCTACCTACATATATTGAAATTATGTATTTTTTGCAATGACATGGCCCAAAAGCAAAAGCTAAAACATCTTCTTCTTCGTCACTTAAGCCTTGGCTACTGTGTTCGCAACTTACACAGAATTAACACAAATTAATTCCAAATTGCAATTAACCGTCCAGACATACCAATAAATATGTATGTAGGATGTACATATATGTGAATATTTACACAACCAACGCTATAAATATTGAGTGCATTGGCGGCGAATAGTTGAATGTACAATTGACATGGCTGGCTAACGTCTGGTGCAAATGAGAGTTTAGCGTAATTCATTAATCAAAAAAAAAAAAAAACAAGGAATAAAATAGGTGGTGTATTTCGCAGCGTAAGCGAAAAAAGTTTAGCAGGATATACGTAGATGCACAATCATAAAAAGTCTGTGCAATGTTTAAGGTCTAGTGAAAAGAAATCCATTATTTTTGCATTGAATTGAAGGGTTTTCTTAGCATCCGATTTAGTTCACATACTCATCGTTTTATTCGATAAATTGTTGCCATTTTGAAGGAAATTCCTAGTGCCACTTTCAGAGAAACCTTCGTGCCTACCGGCAAAAAACTGAGACAATCGATTTTCACAATCTTCTCTTGAGGGGAATTTTTCACCAAAATCTTTCGCGTCCGATGCGGGCCACAATATCTCACCTATTGGTCTAACTAGCCGCTTCAGGCGGCTATTTTGCAGGCAATTTAATATTACCACTCTCATCGAAACCCTTCGGCCTATTGGCAAAAAAAAAAAAGCTGAGAAAGTCGATTTTTACAAGCTTCTCTTGAGGCGAATTTTTCACCAGCAAAATGATTCGCCATAGACCGCAGCAGATAGTAATCACTTGGTGAAAGCTCCGAACTATAATGCAAGTCACACTCGATGTGGGTGACCTAGCGTTGTACCGATTTCGTCAATTGCTCTTCTATTGGCAAAAGCTAGTCGATTCTGGGCGATCGCTTGTTTCAGACGTTCCATTGTTGACAATAAAGGTCCAAATTAAGAGTTCGGGGCAGCTCATAGTGGATGATTCCCTGCCAAATGCACGAAACGAAGTGCGAAACCTTTCTGACCACCAATCTTGGCTTGGCCACTGTTTGCGTCTGCTCACCGCAATTCCAAAAGACAGCAGGCTGTTCTGCGATAGAACCGTCGTGGCAGAGTGGGGCAGTGCTTCAATGAAGGGTAAGTAGGAACACTTTGCAGGATGAAGTTCTCTCACATCATTTTTTGTTCGATGGTATCATCGACATCCTGAGGGAGGTGGGAAGAAGATGCTCTGGGGCATTGCCTTTGCGGACGATATAACACTTATTGTCAGGGGAATGTTTCTGGGCATCCTGTTTGGTCTCATCTAGGGACACCTAAATCTGATCGTGGAATTGCCCACTGGAAATGAAGTCGATATGAAACCTAGCAAGACAGAGCTCGTCTTATTCACAAGAAGGTATAGCAAGCCTGAGCTGACCTTCCTCAATCGGCGGTGCCACAATTGTGCTTTCTAACCGGGTCACGTCCCTGGGCCTGATATTAGAAAAGCTTCAGTAGTTGTATACTGTTGCCTGGGCACTTTTGGGAAGAAATTGGACCTCTCTCTCAAGGTAAAAAAGGTTTTACGAAACGGTAATCATGCCAATATTGTATAACGTTACGTGGTGCCTGTGGACATTGCCGATAAGGTTTCTGCTGCTTGGTAGCACAGAGCAATGGCTACAGCTTCAACTCGGCATACGGACACTCTAAAATTTTTAACCCTCTTTGCGATAATGGACAGTAGGCGTTCGAAGGCGCTCCGGTCTCTAACAAAGCTACAACTCTCCATCCTCGTCGGAGTTCTGGCCGTACACCGTTCAATAGGTATTCATGCGGTTAAATTAAAGTTTGCCTGCTTAAAAAAAATAAAAAAGCTAAAAACAGCCGGAAAAAGCTAAATTGGCCTCACTACTCTTAAGCTGCACTTAAAAAGAAAAAACACCCGGCGCTTCAAGGATGCAAATAAATAACAAATGTTGTGTTCTGTTTAACAAAAATTGCATTCAAAAACGGCGATGTGTCGCGTTTGTGTGGATTATTATCTGAAAACCAGCATATGTGATGGAAAACAAGGAAACATCCGCTAGCATCAACTGAGGTGAGTATAAAAATAAAACCAACCAAACAAAAAAAAAGGATACAACAGCAACAACACGAAAAACAAAACCAAAACTTTTGCAACAACAAGAACAGCGGAAATGCGTAAAAGCCAGAAACCAAGAAGATGAAGCAACGGTAGTAAAAGTAAAAATTGCCAAAAATTATTTGCAAGCCAACTTAAAATTAAAAGGCAAAATAACGAGAACAAGAAATTGCTACCCATGCAACCGCTGCGCTGCGGCACGATGACAACACAACGACAGCTTCGTGCATGGCGTATTTAACCCCTTTTGTGGCTGGATAGCCCAGCCAAGGCAGCCAGGAGGCAGCCAGCAGCCAGCAGTCAGCCGTCAGCCGGTGGCAGCAGTGCGAATTCTATCTAGCAAGCTGTTCAAATGCAAATTGAGTGGTTGAAGAGGAAGTGGAGATTGGGAAAGGGAGCGAGATTGCCAAAAATTCGAAACGAACAACCGAGAAATACGAGGAGCGGCAAAAGTGATGGCAGCGCAGGGGCGAGGAGATGAAATCGAAATCGGCAGGAAGCCCAATAAAAATGTAAACGAACAGTGAATGCGACAAGAACATTGCAGGCATCAACAACAACAACAACAACTACATACAACCAGAAATTAGAGCAGTGATACAACACAAGAGTGATGCAATAAAAATGCAAACGAAACGAAACCAAAAAAAAAAACAAAAAAAAATGGTACCCATAAAAAGAAGCGACACGAGAAATCACCAAAAATTTTGCTGAGAACTTTTTCCCTCAAATTTATTTGACTACTCTACGTTTCCAACGATTCACACAGGCAATCGAACAAAAGGACGTTGTTGTGGCGGGGTCGGTGGTGGTGGCGAACGTGACGGACGTGGTGAAAATGAACCAAGAGGACGAGGACAAAGTGCAAGCAGCGACAACATGCGCATGGGACAAAATGCAGCGGTAACGGCGCACAACAACAACAACAATGCTAAGCGCATTTGTGCATAGTACTGCCGAAAAAAAAATACAAATAAAAATAAAGCTTGCGAATTTTGTGGAAAAAACAAATAATTCGATATGAGTGAATGGGTTTGAATGTGCAATGCGCCGCACCGTGCGGTCACCCCCGAATAAATGGCAACGACTAAATAGAGTTGCTCGCAATTTACGTATACAGAACCAAAAAAAAACAACCTAAATAATGTGGCACCAAAAAATAAGAGAGCCAAAAAGACAAATATGCAAAATCACCGGTTGGCAAAAGTTGAGAAGAGGTAGCAGCGACAAACTGGCGCGAAAATAAGGGCAATAAAGCAGTAGCGCTAGTAGCGGTAGCGTAGAAACAGGGACAACTAAAATACTGACAGTGTACAAAACACGCGTGACGAGCGCAAAGCAAAGCAAAAAAAATGCCAACGAAAGTTCGCACAGTGGCGTTGATGTAGCCGCAAAAGATATCAGCCAGGCTCTTTGCCACACAGGGCGCTCGCGTTTAGTAGAAGAGGCATTCCAAAGTGACGGGTGGGGCATTTAGCTCGTTAGTTTCTTCAAATTTTTAAGACATTTCTCTTTAAGCAATAATTTGACCATTTTCTCAAAATGTTAACACTTGAAGGCCAGATATCCGTTGGTTACAAAACCAATCTAAGTATAAATTTAAATTATATAATTTACGCAGAACATTTGCCAAGAGTGACGGGTGTGGCAACGGTTGCACCCGACTCTCGGAGTTGATCGAGACAATCCAAGAATGATAGAAACAACGATTGCGTCTTCCACGCTGAGAGCAACTTATAGCGACGTAATAATAGCTAGAGAAGGGAAGAGAAAATAATAATTCTGAAAAAAGAAAAGGAAGAAGCGCAGAAAAGGCGAACACACGGCAAAACGAGTGAAACCTTTCCTTAGCATTGTTTGTGTAAAATGCTTTTATTTCGTCAGCGAATAGGTGGATGCTGTCTAATTGACAAAGATAGCACTAGCGATCCGCGGAAGGCGCAACCTAGTATTCTAGCATTCTTGCAGACATACTGTGTTTATTTTGTTAATAATGGATTACTCGTATACAGTTAATATAATTCGCAGACCCATTTTATATTCTGACGTCATATTATTATATTTGAAAAATTAAAAAATAAAATCTCTCTTAGCTTGTGTCGGGTGCGATGAGTTACAATTGAAGGCACATAGTTTGTACATAAAATATACACTATTTGTTTAAAAAAAAAAGTATAGATTTACAAATCTAGGCATAAGTATAGTTACTTATTGCCTTGTCACCTTTAATACATGAAAAATACTTTCCTACTTGATGAAAAAATATTTAAGCTTACCCCGTGGCTGCGAACGCCGATCTCATGCGAATCATCATAGTATATTACAAATGGAGACCGCTTATCACAAATCGCATGTGATAAATCGCAGAGCTAATCGCATGAGAACTATTATATGCAATGAACTGTCATTTTTTACAGCTATATTTGCATTTAAACGAACGGAACGAACATCATTGCGAAGATAAATCGGCATGTTTTTCAAAGTTGTTCTTGTTCAAATTTTTATATTTTTCAAAACAATGCAAGGAGTGAGTGCTACGTTCGATAACCTTCTTGAAATGAAATCTTGGGCAATGAAATGCTCACGTAAAAAAATCCTCTGCGATAACTGTTCGCATGATATCAAATTGACAGTTCTCAGGAGATGACAGATCACAAATGAAGACGCAGGGCGATGAACTGTCAACATAGAAAAAAAAACAATATACATTAAACCGATAAAAATCGATTTATAAAAAGTTATTATGCTTACCTTGCTGTTATCAAAAATTTAGATACAATCTATATAATCAATTTTTTCCGTGATCATCTTCGCTGGAATGGCCCAAAAGTGACTATCTTTATTGCTATAATTGTCGAAATGTTACTGTTTTTATTTTCTCACTATTGGTGACGTGCAGTTTTGAATCAAAGTCTGTTGGCCATTTATACCATACATGAAATTCGAAATCAGTTTCAAATTGTATAACTTAAGTTGTAAATATTAAGCGCTTTAACTTACATAACTTTCAAATACATAGTATCTGAATATCTACACTCTCAAAATACAACAACATACGAAGGCCATTTTCTCAAGTAACCTTTGAATTTAAAGTGACCTTTAACCATTTACATAACAATTAAGGTGGCAACCTTCCAAGATACTCACCAGACTAGTAGAAACCTAGGCGTTAGGGTATAGCGTAACTATATCGGATGAGATGCAGTTTTTAGAACTAACCTCTAATTTTAAGGGCCTTGTTAAATTTAAAGGTTACTTGAGAAAACAATAACAATATAGTTCATACTTTACGAGATAGTTTCAGAATGATCAAAATTTTCAAGATCTATCTTTCATCACTCCTTTCTTTAGAGAGTGATATTTGGCTAAAAAGGTTAGGTTAGAATAGAACGATGACGAAGAAATGCTTGCTATTAAATCCAACTAACACAGCTGATACAATTGAGAATATTGTTGCAGAGCTGTAAATCTTATTTTCATAACTGCAGGAAAATATCTGGCATTCTTTCCGTTATACCAATGTACTGTTAGAACTGCCATGGAGTTCGCAACGTTGGGCCTGACCATCACTCAAGGTCCTGTTTAATAAGGCTCTCATTCAATGAGTTTTGCAGAGAGTGTGGGTATATAATAAAATATAATTTTATTCTCAATTTTTTCATTAAATTTTCATTCATCATACAAATAATTTTGTACAGCAAATAAATTTGAAGAGAAATCTATTCTAATTATTATAAGTTATTAAATCTGAATGAAAATGAAGTGAAACGACGAATTAAAATCTATTAGCAATTCAAGATTGTTTGTATGGCGAATGAAGATGTATTCGTTATTCAAAGTTAAATCTCTGATGAATGAAAATCTATTCGTTATTAAAACTTAAATCAAAAATGAATGAAAATCTATTCGGGGTTCTAAATTGTTTGAATGATCAATTTAAAATTATTTGTCTGATGGATGAAAATTTAATCGTCTGATTCGTTATTAAAAATTGTGTGCATGACGAATAAAGATTTATTCCTTTTATTCCTTAATCAGAATTTTTTATATGGCGAATAAGTTTCGTTTTCGTATTCGTACTCGTTTTTTCAAAATTATTTATATTGCAAGTGAAAATTTATTCGTTCGTTAGAGTTTTTTATGACGAATGAAAATCTATTCGCTTTATTCAAAGTTGCTGGTATGACGAATGAAAATTTATTCGTTATTCAAAGTTATTTGTCTTATTAATGAAAACCTATTTGTTATTCAAATTTCTTCCAAACATTAATTATATTTGCAAAATACTAAAGACAATGATTCTTTGCCGCTTCTTTGTGTTCAAAGGTTTATTAAATTTTTTCTGAGAATTGCCAAGATCGGCAAAACCAAGGTAGTTTACGGCGCCGCCTCTGGTCTTCTGGTTTTTTTGTTATATCGGCGGTAGTATTCACATTTCCATGAAACTCGTACCAAAAAGGTGCACCTGAGTCAAAATGCTCTTCAAAAAATGTTAGCAGACTTTCCATAAATTCTTCTGCAATCAAAATTTTAAAATTCTATTGGGAAACAGTACCGCCGAACGCGTACAGGCGGTGTAGCAGAACCGACGACAAAGACATCCGTACTCTACTCGTTTAATTTTTATTTTAGTTTTTCATTGCTGCTCAGCTCTAATTTTTCTATTTTATTTTTCATTTGAAAAGTCGCAGGGGAGAAAAAGCAAAAAAAAAAAAAACAACAACCAGCGTACAAATTTTGTTGTTAGCATTTCAAAAATTTAGCGCCAGCGGAAGTGCCACCACGCTTTTCCAACATTGTCGTCAGCATTGTTGTTGCCGTAGTTTGTTGTTGGTGTTGTTGTTCCAATCGTCGAGATATGCCGCTGGTGTCAATGATTTGTGATATGCGATTGGAAATCGCTTGCATTGTTCCAACATTTTTTTCTGTTTGGTTTTTGCTAGTAGTATTCCGTTATTGTTGTTATTGTGTGAATACGTTAAGTTGTTATTGCTGTTGTTATTGCGCGAAACCAGGTCATCGATGGCACACTTAAAATTTGGTTATTTGTACGGCGTTGGATTCTCGCGTTTTTTTGTCTGTTTTTTGTAAACCGATTTAGATTATATTTTTCTGAGCTTCGGAGTTTTGGAAGAATGTTGTTTCTTTAAAGACTGAATTTAGGTGTTTTAGTTTAAAATATTTCTACACGACGTTCCAATGAATCAGGAAGTCAAAGATCGAATTGCTAAATACAAAAAAAAAAATTAAATGTGTTATCCAAGCAAAAATTTAATATTGAAATACTGCTTTTGGCGGTTACCCACGGACCTCAGAAAACCACTAAAAGAAATTCGGATATCTCAAAATCGAAAAACCATAAAA
This sequence comes from Anomoia purmunda, assembly GCA_951828415.1. Taxonomy (NCBI): domain Eukaryota; kingdom Metazoa; phylum Arthropoda; class Insecta; order Diptera; family Tephritidae; genus Anomoia; species Anomoia purmunda. The sequence goes on from OX639995.1 coordinate 44,945,451, forward strand.
ATTATCATCCATATTGAGAGGAATGAATAATGAATGCTGCTACTCTGGAATCTATCGATAAACAATCTGCTCCTGCGCCTGCAGGGCACAGACTGTCAACCCATAGCTTACGTGGACCGCCTTCCTTTGTTGGCAGTGGGCAAAAAGTCTCACAATGCAGTGGGTATTAGGGGAACCTTGCCAAAAGTATGCGGGCTGAATGCCAACCCAGCACAAACTATGATGGTTCCCTTCACAAACAAGAAAAAATTGTCGAAGTTTCAACTTCCGTCGCTGGACGGCATTTCTCTAAACTGTCAGACGAGCTTAAGCATCTGGGTGCTATTTTTGACAGAAAGCTAACCAGTAAACGCAATGCGGAAGAAAGCTCCAGGAAGGCTGAAACTGCGCTGTACGTATACATAGGTAAAACGTGGGGTATTAAACCTCAGATTGTTCATTGGGGATACACAGCGATAGTACAACCTTCTCCGGCCTACCGCGACACAGTGTGGTGGAGGTCACTTGAGCAATCAATAAAGATGGGCAAACTTACCAAGGTACAAAGGGAGGCGTATGTGCTAACCACAAGAGCATTACCCTCACTGCCCACTCGAAACTTTAGTAAATATTTTCCCTACAGATGTATATGGAAAACTACAGGCAAGCTGCAAATTTCAGGCGAATTGATCACGTCCCTCCAGTTGTGGCTCAGGCAAACCGTTTGAGCACCCGAATTCCTCCGCGGAGTGACTGGGAAGAGGATGGACTTATTGGGTACTTTACCAATACCACAGTACTTTGCACTGACGACTCTAAATTGAGACCTTTCAATGAAACTCATCTTTCGACTACCTTCTCAATGCTGTGGTCAAATGTAAGATAGACCAAAGAACCCACCGATGGGATAGCCGGTCAGCTCTGCTTCAGAGTAGACAAAGATAGATATTTCAATCTAATCAATATGGAGCGACGCCTCCTACGTCTTATGATAGGTATAATAACTGGTCATTGCCTTGTGAGAACGCATGACAACGTCTAATATTACTAGATTACGTTAATCAAAGCCCGAGTCTGCTTGCACATTACTCGATGCCAACAGTAATGTGGAATATACACACTCCCACCTTCAATGGGTTCGACACCTGGTTGCATTGCATTTTCACATTCGAGCTTGGCAAACAAAGCTCTTTCTGTATTTAGGTATTAAGCCGCTGCCATCACGATACTCCCCCTATGGGACTATTCCCAATGAACAGGCTAAGTGCCCACCATGTTGTAGATCGCACTCAGGGGCTTGACCCCGCAGCCACTCCGGATCATTCGCGTTTAAGCCTCTTTCATGCATCTAATTAATTTTATGCTTAATTGTGAATCTCTCTCTGACACCAGTGATTTTCAACCCCAGCCAGAGCCCACGTGCAAGACAACCGCCATCATCAATCACTCCATTTTTTCACCACTGAAGCGAATCAGGCAGCAGCCTCAACCACTGCGCACTAGCGGAATGCAACCATCCCAAGCAATGGGCTCGCATCAAAGGCTACCACCATAATTCTTCCACCTTCAAACTCAACAATCCCGACCACAGTGCCAACCAGAGACCAACCATGGCACCATAGGAACGGAAAATCCCACAAAGGGTCGTTCTAGGGTCCTTGAATCGTCATGGTACCAGTCAGCCCACAGTCAGACCCTGTAGCACCCCGAACAAGGCACTTCCTGGGAACTCACTATCCCAATAGCACGGCCCGAACCACCCCCATCATACTTTCACCTTCTTTCCTCAGGTTTCAACTATTTTGACGTCTTTCCAGACGGTGGGTTTTCAATCCCTTCGACAGAGCCTCGTTAGCGTTAACAGGGATCACCAAGCTCATTACAGGCAGTGGGCGAGGTTGTCTTGAGAACGAGAAGTTGTAGATTCATTGCTTTAATTTTTGTGGACAACCCGGACAACTACTGAGGAGACCCTAGCTCGAACTCGGAGTTCGTCACACCATGAAGCCAAAAAACAGATAAAATTGAAACATATGTTTCTTGCAATATTTTTCGACCTTTGGGCGGAAAAATGCGAGTGGTTTGCAGGAAACGCAACAACAATAACCACAAAAACTTAACATCAAGCGACGAGAAACTCAAACTCGCAAAAAGGCTGCGTCTCTCAACCAGTAAAGTAGTGCACGCAATGCGGCTAGCTAGCTACTGAAATATGGCCTACGTCTGTGCCCCTTTCCCTACATAAGCCGCTCACTGCTGCCACATTTCACTCCCTGTTCACTTAACTCGCTTGTCTTTTCATTTTTCACGCTGATTAGTTGCAATTGCAAATTTTTTGTAAACACGTGTACTATATATTTTATATTGTGTTTGATATGCGTGGATGTTTGTGCTTGCAACATATGCGTAATATGCAGTTCGGATGCAGCCGCAACACGCCAGTCTTTTTCACTGTCATATCCTTTTAATTTGCATCCTTTGCACGTTCCACAAGATGCGAGCAATGTGTAAGTAGGTGGGGATAAATGAGTAGACGCGCACAATATATATATTTCGCAATTTTTCGCTGCCACTTTTTGCAGTAGGTTGCTAGTGGCTGTTGTTGTTGTTGGAACGGCCGCCAACGCCACCACCGCACCGTTTGCTTTGGCTCTGATCTTGTTGCTGCCGGCTATAAAGAATTTTTGTGTTGCAACGTTGACTATGACGACGACCTTTCACTATCTTGAGGCCGTGTTCGTGTTTTGTTTACCGCATTTTTTCTTTTCTTTGTTTGTTGTTACGCTGCACCCTGCCGCTTTTATCTCGCTTCGCAGAGTCACGCATTGCCTCAGCCCATGCCTGCATACATATCTTGCAACTAATCTTTGTGCTTTGTGCAACTAGGATATTGTATATCTGCTTTTCTTTCGTTCACTCCATCTACCCGCTCGCCTTCCTACTAAGTGTGTTTAGTTTCTATATAATCCTTGAAATTTCCTCTATGCTACTTTAGTTTATATCATGCCATTTTTTTAATGCTTACTTTGCAATTTTCATGTTTTGTTCGCAGTCATACTCTTCCCCTTTGTATACCCCTAATTCTCTAATGTCTTTCTGCGTTTGTTGAAAAATTGCGTACCGAACGGAAGTAGACCTTTCAAAGGATTACAAAAAGAATAAAAAATGGAATAATTTAAATAGGAAATACATGAGTGGTAGGGCGCTACAATTCACTTAGTGCACTATGAGCTTAGTTATAATCTTGAATTTTAATTTTGTAAATAGGTTATTTATATTATTTTCGGCCTTTTATTTTAGAAATTGAATTTTATTGAGCTCGAGACCGGTTTTTTATTAGGGAATATTATGAGCAAGAATTTTGCAAAGTGATAGAACCGATAGCGGCTATTTCGTTGATCACCAAATCTCCTCATCAGACTTCTTACTTTCTAGACTTTACCAAGGTTTTAACCAAGGCGCACGAACTTCCAGGCCAGCATTCAACCGCTGGACCACGCTGGCTATGTGGAGAAATTTAGTTTTATTCGGAAACCTCCAGTCGCCGCCATTTGTAGGCCTTTTATTGTTTTCGGAATTTTCGTTTTACTTTTAGTTGCTTCCTCGTTTCGCTCAAAATTTTTTTTTACTTTTTCGAAGCAGCATCTATATAATTTTTTGCAATTACATATACTTTGTCTTTCAATACATAATTTTTTTATTACGCTCTTTTTGAGCACCACTGTGTACAGTATTTCACGCTCAATTGAGCACCGGTTAATTGTTTTCCGCATAATTGGTCAAAAATATGAGCTATCGAAAAAACTATACCTTTAATTTTCCCCAGGTAATTGATTCCTTGATTAATTGAAGCTAAAATTGCCATATTTTAGAAGTGCACTTAAGCGGGGAATACTGTATTTAAAAAAACTCTCAATCTTGTGGTCATTGTTATCTAAATAAAATATTTTTTTTAATATAAAGAAATCTCTTTTCAGGTTTTTTTTTTCTTTGTGGTAAAGTTCACAATTAAAATAATTATATTTCTTTCCATTCCAAGGAAATTTGATCCCGTTTTGCACAGGCCCTTTTTACTGGAAAATAAGGTTGTGCTAGTAACTCAATTTGAGTTTTCGAGGTGCTTCGAGAAGAATTGAAAATGTAATAAATTTTCTTGTAATTCCATTGCCTGAAACCGCAAGATTACTTTGGGGGTTTTCAATTTAAAAAAAACACAAAAAACATTTTTGAATGTTTTGTACTTAATTTCCTGACGAAATTCAGAGTTGTTAAATTTTTGCAAATTTTGTACGAAATAAGTAAATTAATAAATCTCGTGTCACGGTGTTTGTGGTCGCACTCCTCCGAAATGGATCTACCAATTTTAATGAATTTTTTTTTTTGATATTTATTTGGTACGTATGAAAATAGGTCGTAAGGTAGATTTTTTTTGCATGGGAGAGGGTTGCCGCCTTTTTCAAAAGTCATATTTCATTAAAATTAACACAAGCTACTTAAAATATTAATATATGGGTGTGAAGCGGTTCTTCACGGCAGGTAGGTGCATCAGGGTTGCCACCGGTTTGAAAGGACTAATTAAATTGAATTATACACAAGGTATGCCAGATTATCGGTGTGAAGTGGTTCGTTTCGCTGAGCTGAAAGTTGATAGCTAGCTAGACATCTTTAGAGATAGTTGCCACCTGCTTGAAAAGTTCAAATTAATTAAATTATGCACAGTTATATGTGAGAAAACCTGAAATTCGATAGCACAGCTTCCTATATCTAAAATTTATAGGATGTGTTTAAAACGGCGCCTATTGTGCAAACAATAATTCCGATAGGTGACGCTGCAGCTGGGATATCTCTAACAGCTTTATGGATGAGCAACATAAAGATAAATATTCTATTTTTAAAATTAACGGTTAGCTGGTACTGGAAGCGAAATATCTCTAAAATCCCGTAATCATAGTTCCATTTGATTCAAATGCAGAATACGCATTTGTAGAGTGTAGCGAACTTTGATTTCTGCTCTGCAAAAATATAGCCAGCGAAATTTTTCTGCAGCGAAAAGTTGCGAATTGGCACAGCAGTAAAGGCAAATTTTCTCACCATAGCAAAAGGATATCTCACCACAGAACTTTGCCACCATAAAGTACAATTTCTTGTAACGAAATTTGAAAAAAAAAACGAATTACCAAGTCGACACGACAACGAAAATCAGTTCTGTATGACTCATTCGTAATATTCTATGTAACTTTATTCCGATCCCATCTTGATAACCTCGAAAACATTTAAATTTTCGTTGTATTTTGCCAAAAAAAATCAATGATTTGCCATTACTAGTTAAGAAAAAGAAATAATAAGAATAATAAGAAAAAATCGGGGTGTAGAGAAACTGAAATGTTTAGAAAACGCGGCACTGCTTGGTGGGTTCAGAGTGGTGCATTTCGGTTACCAGATTTCTTTAGAATAAAAAAAAGGGAAAATAAATAGAGAAATGTCAACGAAAACCAAGTAGTAAAAAGGAGTAATGTGTGGACGGAAATGTTTATTATTAAAACATCTCCAGCAAGCAACTTATTTTCATTGCCGTGTGAACATGGTATAAGGTAAAGGTAAAAGTAAGCAATTCCTTTGCTGTTCGGATTGAAGGAATTGATAACTAATTACACTTTCTGTTATATATACATATTTGTATTATAATTGCAGAGCAATAAATTAAAATACTGAAGCTCCTGCTAAATTTGAAGGGCTTAACCCACATTATGCATTGATGCGAAAATAGCCAAACATGCAAAGCGTAGGGTGCTTAGTAGGCAAATATATCTATGAACACATATGACAAAAAAAAAAAAGAAGCAAACTACTTGCAACTGACGCAAATCACTCGCTGACGCAAAGGATCAAAGCGAATTTTTCGAGTCCTTTTCGTTTTTACAAAATACAGAAGTGTGTAAACTACTTACGTGCATAGCGCTTGAAAGTGACCCTGTCGGAAATAGAATTATAGAATTACTTTAAAATGACTTTAAAACGTACTCTTTTACCAACTACAAATGGTTGAAATTATTTATTTTTTCTTGTAAGCAACTAACTTTATTAACATGGCGATGTCCTAGAAGCAAGTCAGGTATCTGACTCTATATTTGATTTCAGCGACTTTTAAATATGTTTGACAGAAATAATATCAAAATTAGTTTTTATACATCTTTAATAAAAGTTTTTATTTCCAACTATTTTAAATTCCGTTTTTTATTTCATCGTTTACTTAAATAAAAATCCATTTTCATTTCTATTAGGTATACAAATTAAAAATAATTACACCGCTATTATTTCGAACATCAATTCTCGAAGTATAGTGAACGTACCTACATAGATTTCTTGTTCACTTACACTGCATAAAATTTCAAAAAATTCAGATATAGGGAAGGTTTTCTTGTTCGAAAGATGATCAAAATGTGGTTTTAACGGCATTAAACTTGTAGGCATTAGTTAAAAACATGCTGCGTGATAGCTGGTCAAAATGTTTTTTTTTTTTAATTTTGGTTTTAATTTTTTGTTGTTAAATTTTTGCGATTTTTTTAGCTTTATGTTAAAAAAAAAGAACTGAAAAAAACGTAAAGAAAATTGCAAAAATTCGGAAAAAAATATAATTTTTCTTTTAAAATTTAATTTTTTCAAAATTTTACCACTTTTTAATTTTTTTAATTTTATGTTAAAAAACTACTAAAATGGAAGACTAAATAAAAACAACTTAAATGCAAAATTAAAAACAGTACACATTTAAAATCAAAATTAAAAAAAAAACACAGTTTCATTTATCTGCCTGTTTTAAACCAAATATATTTAATATTTTATATATATCAGAAAGATCTAAAATAAAGAACTTAAAAACAAAATTCCAAAAGTTCTGAAAATTTTTTTTGTTCAAAATTTGTGCGATTTTTTTCATTTTCTTAATTTTATGTTAAAAAACAGCCAAAATGGAAGATTAAAAAAATACACTTTTGAAATCAAAATTCAAAAAACAGTTTTATTCCTCAGCGTGTTTTAAATAAAATATACATAATTAGTGTTTATCTGCAAAATATTAATTAATAAAGCTAATTACATTTTTTTATAAAGATACACAATACACATACACATATAATGTATTGAAAATATATTTAACCTAAGTTAGATCAAAATAATTCGTTTTAAATGCATTCGTTTCAAAGCATTTAACTTGCCACAAATTTTTTAAATTGGAAAATTCTTTAGACTGTCTGCTTTTTCCCAACAGGGGTGTGTGTGTTTGTATGTGTTTGTTTATTTGGCTGCGTGCTAATGCGTTACAAGCGTGTTCATTCATTCCTTTCTTACACTGAGTTGTTGCATTTGCCACTACCATGATTGCTGCTGTTGTAGTTGGCAGCGTCTCCTTGCTTGCTTGCCGTTCGCTTTTGAAAATGCCGCGTCTCGAGTGCACTTGTGAAAAATATGCGAACGAGTTAGTTTCATATTGCAACACAACTTACACAAAGTACCAACTGAGTGCGTAGCTGTGAGTGTGTGTGTGTTTGCTGCTGCACTGCCGCCCACTGTCACCACTGCCTGCTCTTTCACTTCACCACTTTTACGCTGCACGGCATCCGGTGCCGCCAAAGAAAGTCCTTTTTTTTTGTTGCACCGTTAAGCATGTAGCCTACCTTTAGGCGGCTTAATGTGCGATTATAATTTTTAATTTGCAGTTGCAGCATTGTATCCATCCAATACAAGCAGTAAAACAAACAGAAGAAGAAGAAGATGAAAAAAGCAAATAGCCTATGTATAATATAATTGCCGAATAGACGCGCGCATAGTAGGAACACAAAAGCAAGAACTACAAATAACAAGCCTTTGACACCAAAAGGATGCAGATGGGGATGGCAAGCGGCGCTACTAATTAAAAAATAAATCAATCTCGATGATGTTTACAAAATTCATAATTTTTCTACCTTCACGGCAAAAGCAACAGCAGCGACCAAAGGATCGTTGCCCCCCCTCACAGCCGCCAAGCAAACACACGAGCACCTGCTTTGACGACAAAATGGCTGCACATAAAAATAAAAGCTTGCGATGCAAATAGCGAGTGCAAAAAAGTGAAAAACAATTAATGAGCCGTGTGGTTAGGAGGGTGGAGCGGGGTAAAGCGAAAATAATGCACTCAAGGCTGTTTTGATCCACATTTTTTCCCCCGCTTACTTTTTTTTATCGATGCTTTGACACAAAAGTATGCGTAGCTAGTGATGAGGGTAGGGATAGAGGGAAAGAGAGAGGAGCGAGTGTATGCCGTTCGCTAGTTATTTGAATTTTGTTTTTTTCTTTTTCAAAAGTAGCAAAAATATGCAGCACAAAAGAAATAAAATAAAAGAAAATTGGAAATAAATCGAGTAACATTGATGATGGAGTGCTGGAGGCGAGCGTCGATGTCGGTGAGGGCGTTGAGGGCGGTTGGCGTTGGCCATAGAACGCAAAAATGTTGCGTGCTCAAGTGTGCTGTGGACGACTTGGTGTGCACCATCAAAGTGCAACAAAAGTCAAGTGACGCACAAAGTAAGGAGGGCAACGCAATTTAGCTAGCAGCAGGGCAGTGGGTATGCAATGGCAGCTAAGTTGTAGCATTACTTTCATAAGATTTTAAAGGCAACTACAAAAGTTTTCGAAAAGCGCGCCAAGACGCATGCAACGGTAAAGTGCACCATGAGTAGAAAGTATAAAAGGGATCAATAAAAGCTGTGAAAATATGTTACTTGCGGTAATTGAATTTTATAAAAGAAATTGCATACCATTGGATTGCGTTAGTCGGGTATATAACACTGGTAAACAAAAAAAAAAAAAAAAAAAATTGTAATTGGCGCAAATTTCTGAGTACGTATGTAGAATAGAGCATGCTGTGACAGAGAACACTTGAAATGCCAGTAAGAAAAAAACCTTTTTATTCGTCGATAGCAGAATATGCATTTTGTTCCTTTATCGAAAATCTAAAATAACTATAAAAAATTTAGCCCAGCCAAAAAGCAGTGTGTGTGATCTCTAATATTGCTCTCTATTGGTCCAGATAACTTATGTTGTATTTTACGTTTAATAAAATTTAAAAAAAAATTATCCAAAGTGGATTTCTAAGTTTATTTAAGTGTACGAAAAATAATTAAAAATAAGAATCGAGAACAGTCGTAATTTAGATAAAAGCGTGGCATGGAAATAATCTATTACAATATACCTACATACATATGTGAAATTTATTAATTGTTGGAATTCTTAAATTTTTATAAAATACTAGAAAAATCCGGCAGACGTTGTTCCTGCCTATATTTATTTAATAATTTCCCTTGCCACATGTAACCATAAAACGCAGTTCGATTTCTGTCAAATATGTTTAACAGGTGGCAACCCTCAAAAAATATTTAGGATACACCGTGTACCCGCCGAGACGAACAGTTTCACACTTATATTTTTAAATTTTATGTATATTCTCGTGCATAATTTAATAAAATTTGACTTTTTAAAAAGGTGGCAACCCTCTTCAAAATATACACTTTCTTCTAGCGAAAAACGTACTTACATCCATATTTTACTATTTCATATAAATTGCATATAATTTATTTAAGTCGACCTTTCAAACAGGTGGCAACCCTATATACATACATATGTATGCTGTACGCCTTCTGCTCAGTGAATCCATATTTTTATATTTCATATAACCCATATTTTCATATTACCTACATACAACTTGAGGATATTTTAATTAAATTCGACTTTTTAAACTGGTGGCAACCCTCTCACAAATATAAGTATACACCTTGTCCTCGTCGAGATGGACAGTTGGGCACTCGTATATTTTAATATTTTATATTCTTGTGCATAATTTAATTAATTTTTTTTTTGTAAGATGGCAACCATTTTAAAAAGGTACCTTTCTTCTTTCTCCTAGTGAAACAAATGTTTTCACACGCATATTTTACTATTTCATACAACTTGTGTATAATTTTATTAAAGTCGACTTTTCAAACAGGTGGCAACGCTGTGCATACTGTATGCCTTCTCCTCAGTGAATCGAGCAGTTGGGCACCCATATTTTCATATTTCATATAACTGGTGTATATTTTAATTAAATTCGACATTTTACACAGGTGGCAACCCTCTCGCAAATCGAACAGTTGGGCACCCATATTTTTAATTTTTTCCAAATTATACTTCTTTTCTTGGTTGTGCTTTTTTAATTCGTACAATTTATTTTTCGAGGTGAGAATAGGTATATTTTGACATTTTTGAATTCACAACGAAATTAATATGTAGTTCAAATTAACGGTTAGGTGGAAATGTCGTTTTCAAATATTTATACAGCACTATTTATGTTTAATTTAAGTAAAATAGACTTTTTTTCAATTTCACTGTGAAAAGGTTTAAAATAAACCTCGAGCTTATTTTCGGGGGAAATAAGTATTATGCGGCATATTAAGGGTTAATCCCAATAAAAATATTACATGGCACCATTTGTCTTAGTATCAGTTAAAATTTATTTATTTCCCTTTAGAATTTCGACTTCACAGTGAAAATATTCCACACGAATTTTGGAATAGGCGTGATTGCTTGAATATAGAAATTAATTTTTTCTTCATAAACTTAATATTTCTGCTAACAAAGACAACACCAAATACCTACTTAAAAAACACCGAAAACAAAAAATTCGCGGACACATGTAAGCATGGATTAGGCTCAGATTACAGCAACAAAGGCGCAGACGGCCCCAAAATAAAAAAAATTTAAAATTGATACGACATTGTGTCGCCGTTGTACCGAGTAGATGTCACAAGGTTCACCAAAAAATTTGATATGCCGAAAAATGAGTAGGCCGCTAAACAGAAGGGTTAAAAAAAAATGCCTACAGTTAAAAAAGTATAGAAAACAACAACAAGCAACAAGAGACACTACTTAAAATGTCAAAATTTACAAAACATACAAAACAAACAAATGACAACAACACTAACAACGCTGCGACTGTGTAAGGTAATGCAACTAAATTTGAGTAGAGTATAGGTAAAAATGTAGTTGTATAAATTTATATGCTTATGTGTGTGTGTGTGTGTGTGTGTTCTTTCGGCCACATGCGTTTTGCCGTTGCGTTGCAATTTCTCGCCGTCACGCCAACAATGACAACAACTACAATAACTACAACAACCACACTGTTCGCGCCCTGCGTTGCGGCAATGCGTTCTAATATTTCATAAATTCATCGAAATCGCTCGCTGTCAAAAGCGCTGCACGCAAACAACAAGCGAAAGCAATAAAAATTATTGTTACTCCAACATTTTGCACACTGTGACTGACGGACTTCTGAAGAAGCAAAAGCATACTCGTATAGCACGTACATACATTAGGGTGGCTCACACAGAAAAAATAGCGGGGTTTTCCACCGGAATTATAAAATTTATTACGTTTTAAAACTTCCGCCAAAATAGTATGAACAAATATTTAGATGTATTTGAAATGGGTTGTGATTCTGTTGGAATTTTTTTTTTTTTAATTTTAATGCAGACCTTTGAATCTTAAGCGGGTTTATCATCTGTGGTGATTGTTTTGTTTTTTTTTTGTAATACATAATTGAAAAAAAATATTTTTATAAAAAAAAAAACTCCATTTTCGGAGGAAATACATATTTTGGGTGGAGTTTTTTAATAATTCCTTTGGAAAATAAAACCGATTTTTTTTTGTATGGGGAGTGATTCACCCTAATGTACATAAATCCATGAAAACCTATGTTGATGTCTTCATCGGCTTCGTTTTGATTATTACTTCGTTGAAATTGAGCAACGCTGTGATTTAAACTTCAAAGTTTATAGTTTCAATTGTTTAAGACTCCCAGGAAGAAATTTTACCAAAAAAAAAAAAACAATAAAATGCTTTTTACATTCTCAGATGAGTTTTGCCTTTAAAGGTTAAAAGAATTTAGAAAATTATACCGCGGAAAATTTGACTAGGGGTAGAATTTTAACGCATAAAATCAAGAAAAGGTGCTTTATGTCGTCCTTAATTTACTTTAACATTACGATGGAAACTACAGGTACGGACAATAAAATAGAATCAGGTCAGTTGCTGCGAAACAATCGGCGGCTGTTCCTCTTTGCTATTATATTTCCGATAGCTTTTAACTGTAATCGAATATGTACACTATTAGTCGTTCAAAACGTCATAATGGAAACCCGTTTTCGTTTTACTGATACTTTTACGCTTAAAACTTGCAACGGTAACACATACAAAATTTGCAAAAAGAAAAATGGTTTTACCCTAATTCGAAATTGCAAAAATTATTAACGGATCACAAATATTTGTGTTGACTATTCTTTCGCCTCAAAAAGAATGCGAACTGAGAGATCGATCGCGAAAAACGACGCCAGAGTTCGACAAATTTCATTGAGAGACTGTCAAAGCGCGGCCCTTTTGAAGCCGCTGCATTCATCCAGAAGGAAACAAGCGTATAAATATCTTCAAAAACTGTTGCCCGTCGTCCTTTAGATAGGAACCTCTTCGACACATTGCCACGAAAAATTCACATGTTGACAAAAAGACAGCGACGACATCGACAAACGTTTGCGAGAACTCCCATAACTTGGTCCGGTCCAGAAAGTTCAAAAAAGGTGGCGAAATATTTTATAGTCCGACGAATCTAAAGTAAACATGGGGGGCAGTGCTGGTAAAGTCTGGGTCCGACGATCGAAAAATGTAGAAATAAATCCCAGGTACACAACAAACACATTCAAGCATGAGGGAGGAAATATAATGATATGGGGATGTTTTTCGTGGTATGGAGTCGGACCGCTATTTTGGATTCGGGAAAACATGGACCGATACCTAAGAATATTAGAAGACGTTATTCTGCCCTATGCCTTTGATTTGGCAGTTTCAACAGGATAATGACCCGAAACATACTTCGGGTCTTGTAAAAATTTGGTTACAGAGTCGCAGAAACGATGTGATGACGTGGCCTTTGCAAACTCCGGATTTAAACCCGATAGAAAACTTGTGGAAGGATGTAAAATAAAAGCTTGGACTTGCAAATATAGTTTTTGCTACAAAGTTCTAAAGCTGTCAAACTTTTTAATGAAGTTTTATTATTATTTTCGACTTTTTTTTGTTGCATGTTTTATGTTGTTCTCTGGTAACTGTTATACAGGAAAACTTTTTTCGCTACCAGAAAACTGTTATACCGGATTAATAGTTTTATTTTTTATGTTGTCTGATAACAGTTATACAGGAGAAATATTTTTTTCTCGTGCCAATTTGAGTCAGTTGTTTGATAGCCGTCATACAGATAAATATTTTTTACGTTGACAATAAGAGTTATTTCCCAACGTTTAGTTCTTAATTGGCCTGCCAACTGTTATACAGAAAATACAACTGTTATACATGCCAAATGTTTTCCCCCCTTGCCCATATCAGTTATTTTTCTGCCTATTTTTGCATTGTTCGATAACTGTTATACAAGATACAGGTTTCCGTTGGCAATAAGTTATTTCACAAGTTAAATTTTTTACGTTTTTTGATAATTGTTATACAGGAGACATTTATTCGTTGCCTGATAGACTTACATATATTCCTGTTTATTTTGTGCTTTGGGTAATAGTCTCTATACCCTGTTGACAATACGGGTTTATTTTTATATTGCTTGAAAATACTTATTGTTCAATGTTTAAATTTTCGTCGTCTGATAAGAATTATTTCATCCTTAGCCTAACTCTAACAGTATCTGTATCTGTAACTCTTATTTTTTGCTTTATCTTCATCTTCACTTTTATTTTCCTGAAATACCTTAAACCTTGATTTAGCCATAAATAATTCTTGACTTGGGAAAACAGCTTTTAAGGTTTTACTGTATTAGTCCTAGGACCCAGTGTTTTCAGCATTCCTACATAGGTACTATGCCGGTTGTTGTTGCATCACTAGTAAATAAAGTGGCCATGTTCAGTGTTTCCACAATGTATTCCATTTTATGAAAAATCAAATTATCTGAGGGCTATCTTCAAATTTCATCAACATCTTGCGTCGATTTGGCTTGATGGAAATTTTATTTATTTTAAATCAACTATTTAAAAATCAAACACATAACGATACAACCTCTTTCAAAAAATATTTTCTAGATATCAATGTTCTGAATTTGTTATTTTTCTGCAGCAATGATGTCATAAAAAAAAATGTTTCGATTAAAAATAATCGAACTGGCCATGCTGGTTACATTTAACACTTTGCTGTTGATACAAATGCAAATTTTTGTAATACATATTTCTTTGAATTATCTGACTGGTTTCCTCAACTCCAAGTGTTACTGATATTTTTGTATTTTAATTTCAAGCTCGAATGGCTTAATTGCGTTTGCGGCGACGTTGTTGGGACGAGGGGTGCTGCCACTGTAACTTCCACCTCCACATTGTTCCCTTTTCGACATTGCTTCCTAAAACAAAAACATTATCTCTATTTTGCAAGTTTTCCATTTGTCTTGATTTGGTTTGTTTTGCTGAGTGGCATGTCTTGTGTTAGTGAACCATTGGTGGCGGCGGCTCCCAGTTTTATTCGTTGTATAATTTATTCTTACATTCCTTTCTTTTTATTTTTAATACCCACATAACGGGTGGTTCATTCAGAGCTACATTTTCCGTAGAGAATTTATGACAGATCGCGTGGGCGTCTGTCCTAGTGGTAGTTATTTTTGTAAAGTATTATTTGAGATGCCATCGTAAGAAGAGTTGGCCCGGCACGTTTTCCGTCTTTGGGCTCTTGAAAACCGTGGAAGAGATCCATAGATTTCGACCAAAATTACCGAAAGTCTAGTGGGATGAGCTGCCATTGATTGAGGACATTGAATGCAATATTAGTCGCTTCATTCGCCAAATACCTACTGCTTGAAATACTCGAACTCATCATCGAATATTGGAACTTCCGAATGGACGCAGTTACGGCCAACACTAAACAAAAATACGATAGAATATCGATGTCGCTATTTTTTACTCGATATTTTTCACATGATATTTTTTTGAAAATGAGTACTTGAAGCCCACTATCGTATCGAATTTTCAAATAAAAATTATTTAGAGAAGAAAATTCAGATATGGTAATCAGGTGGAATGGTAACAGAATGAAGGGGAAAAAGGTCCTACTGTAAACTAGCCCTTTTCCAATTAGGTGAGCCGTGCCCTGTGCTGTCAAAATTTCTCAGGTTTGAAGTGTCAAAAGGGGCAATTTGTCAAATAAAAAACGAAACGACAGACCGGAACGGGTATCATTTTTTCTAGTCTGGAACCTGCAAGAACGGGGTGACGTTCTAACGCCCATATTGACGAGGAGTGTGCGCATCTTGGCTATGACAAGCTAATGATCCGAGTCGGCCCTCATAGTGTACGCGCGTATAATATACTGGATGCATGCCTTCCATCTATCGCAATATGATCGGTTTAGTTAATCGTTTTTCGATCTGGAGACAGCTCCTGCCGTTGGCGAAGGTTACGTAGAGGAGACTGAATTTCCCGACAGTGTGACCCTTCCTTACCCACCTTGGCATTGAAGTCTCCAAACACGATTTTAATATCGCGACGAAGTCTATCTCCCACCACAAATTCAACATCTCCCCACATAAATTCAATACTCTAGAAACATGCCTTCCGTCTATCGCAATATGATCGATTTAGTTTCGTGCTTTTTGATCTGGACGGCAAATCCGATCAGTCTCAGTCCGTTTCGTCGTGGAGATTGAATTTTGACAGTGCGACCAAAGATCCCTTTCGCACAAATCAGCGAGGTGTGAAAGAGCCTCGTTTTGATGCGAATCGTGGCAAAACGCTCGACCACCGGGGCGAACGACGACTTGACGACGAAGTTTCGCTTTCACCACAAAATCAACACCGTTGTTGCGCTCCCTTATATGGCAGATGTTGCGCCGCTCATTTCATTTCTTGGATGATGGTGATGCTATCTTTTACTCTCGCGAAGACATCAACCAGACGTGCAGCGGCACCTTGCCCATTGCGGGTTAGGACGTTCCAGGTGAACACCTTCAAATCACACTCCTTAAAACGTTTGCCGCGGGCGTCATTATAATAGTGGGGACTCATCCGTGGCTTGATGAAATTTTTTATTGGAAGCTGTTTTTACGGGGCGGGTACCAAGCCCAGCGCGCTACCAGATTAGTTTAAGACACATTTATATGGCGGGCCTTTTGCTCCAAGTCAGATGCCACTCGCAGCTGCACCTACCGATGAACAGGCGCAGACCAACCCCTGGTGAGCCCTTAAACCGAAAACGTCACAGTGACCCTGCCAGGTTCGCCTTTTCACCTTAGCTCACTCCCACTCACGGATAGTCGGAAGCTACCCAGAGGACATTTGGGTGTAATCACCCGGAAGTCGTGAGCTGCTGGTATCGCACGCAGAAGAATCGTTCTAGCCAATCCCAGATGAATGGCAATCAGAGACTTTCCTCAATTGCGTGGACTTCTGCACACGACAAGACTGTCTACGAAAATATCGAAATTCCAGAGCGCATTTTTCCCTAACTCGTTGTGGGAGATTTATTCACGACCAGAGTTCGTTCGGCATCAGTGATAGAATTTAAGGGCGAAAATGGATTTGTCTTTGATTAAAAAATAAAAATACCTCTAATTGAATTACCCGTTAAATGCGGGTATGTGTACGTGTGTGTGCATTTATGCAATTTTTTCATTCTAGTGTCTTTTGATATTACGAATATATCGCCTATGTATGTATGTATGTTTGTATTTAGCGAACTTAATTGTTTTGAATGGTTTTTGGTGACGCGCGATTCCTGGAATACCACTTTGCAAATTTTTGCGCTCTACAGCATAGTTTGCGCGATACGGTTACAACAACGATCACAACGAACGACCAAAGACATTGCTTGCCGTACAAGAACGTGATTATTGTATTACATACGGAATGCATGAGTGTTGTTAACATAATAAGTAGTTGTTGGTGGGGTTTTGTTATTTTGATGCAATATTTTTTCTTATTTTGTTTTCTGTTTTTTTTTTTATTATTTGTTCTAAGAAAATTGCATTATTCATTATGAGGTTTCAAATTATTTTTCGCACGTCGCAAGGGATTGGCACTACTGCTGCTGCTGTGGATAATTTAATTCGAATTTCTTTAAAGGTGATTGCATTAAACAATTCGATTAGAAGTTGCAGAAAGAATGTCATTGGTACCTGATGATGGCATAAATGTTATTATTGTTATATTGTATTACGAAATATTCTATGGAAAATCTAAAAATTGTAGGTTTCGTTGTTAGTTGATTTTCTTGGAATTATTTTGAAGCATTTGAAGTTAATTACGGTTTTAGGTTTAGCAATCGAACTACATATGTATGTATGTACGTACAAACGTTATGTAAATAAATGTTTGCACATAAACAGGTACAAATGTATGTGTAAACTATTACTAAATTAATCGCACATTCGACTTTTATAAACTTAACGAAAGTACTGCGGTGGAATTCACTCCTGTTTGGCGTCTCCTGCATCTGCATTTACCATGGAAAAACGCGAATTTCCACTGTTCAAAACCAGGAACATTCTTACGGAGTTTCTAATTATTAACTGTATAACTTAAAAAGGTTAAGTTTAAAATTATGTCTGCTAATTTTTAACGCGAAAGTTCGGAAGGGCTGCTTGAGAATTATAGAGATGAATAATTAAAAAAAAAAATTAACTGTACGGAGACTTGTGCCACCTCCACTTTTTCGAATATGGTAAAAATT
This sequence comes from Anomoia purmunda, assembly GCA_951828415.1. Taxonomy (NCBI): domain Eukaryota; kingdom Metazoa; phylum Arthropoda; class Insecta; order Diptera; family Tephritidae; genus Anomoia; species Anomoia purmunda. Next base: position 44,963,196 of record OX639995.1, read on the forward strand.
AGTACACATAATTTCCTTAGTTTTTCATTCTAGGTTAGGTGAGGTTAAAGTGGCTGCTTCTAGGAGTTCACATAGACCCTCTGAGATCCATTGTGATACAAAAAGCCGATCGACAATTATTTATCTTGATTTGCAAAGCGCTACGTCCTTACAAAGAAGTTATGGAGCTAACTAATCCCTACTTTCGATATGTCTGTGGGAGAGTGGATAAGGTGCGATCCCAGATACTTAAGGCTTAGTCACGCGAAGGCAGGGCAGCTGAGTAAAAAGTGCTGAGATGTTTCCACCTCTTCATCCTCCAGCAGTATGGGTTAGTGCTGATATTGATGCGCGCTGGCCAAAAGGACCTCGCGGCCGTACATGTTCTAGTAGCTGATTGCAAGCCCACTCGTTCAGAAGTAGCCGACAGGTGCCCAGGGGAACTCCGAAAAGTTCACCGCTTAAGAAGGCCTGTTCAAGTGTACCTTGCCTGGCTTGCTGATCTGCTTCACAATTCTCTGGGATAACCTGGACCCAGGTACCCATATTAATTTTATGGAGAAGTACTCCTAAGCTCTCGAAAGCAACGTCCGGCAACCGTTGTCTACTTTCGATCGCATTGTTACATATTGAATTCATAGCTCTGATTGGCGCTTGAATATCGGAGTAAATATTTACTTCCCTTACAGAGGTCGCACTGGTAAGCAACCAATCAGCCCCTTTCTCCATGGCAGCCACCTCCGCCTGGAATACGCTACACTGATCTAATAGCCCAAAATTTTCTCCCTAGCCAGAGTTCGCGGCAGTATACCGCACCTCCATCTCCTCCCTCAAGTTTCGATCCAACCGAAAAATGTTTAGCATTCCTCGGTGCCACAGTTCGCTCCCTTCCCAGTCCTCTCTAGATGGAATGGCGATATCAAAGTAACCCTTTGGACCCATGGTGGGCAAGCAATGGCCCATTGTAGCCGGTATGAAATCGAAGCCTTGTAAAATTCTCTAATGTATTAAATTTGTGTCCAATATCCCGCAACCTTATGGTGGCCTGGGCTGCCAGGAATTTTCTCTCAGTTTCTAATGGAGTTATATTCAACATGACGTTCAGCGATAGCGTAGTTTTTGTTTGAAGGGCGCCACTGATTACAATGAGAGTCGATCTTTGCACTCTTTCCATCTTGCCGACCACCGCAGTCTCATCTACGGAACCTCACTAGACAAGAATCCCAGAGAGGAGTATTGGTTTTACTACCTGCTCATTTAATTATTTAATGACTTTAGGCCTGAGAACCCAGTCCTTGCCGATGGCTCCAATACAACGGTACAAGGCAACCAATATTTCTCATTATTATATTTCCAGGAAAGTTTGCTTTACAGTATTAGACCCAGGTATTTAATCCTATCAGAAAGCACGAGCTCAGTGCCATTCTGCGAAGGTAGGAAGACGCTAGGAGTTTTGTATGAATGAGCCCGGGTTTCCCCGGATATACAGTTAGTCTGGAAGTTCTAGACCAACTGTTATTTTCATTAAAAATTCTTTTTATTTATTTTTTGTATTAAGACACTAATTTATTCTCTATCAAAACGTGAATTTATACTATTATTGGGGAATTTTAATTTCAGTGATTTGTATTATCTGATTAGTAACGGCCGGTCTTCTCGCTTAATTGATGAAGCAACGGCGTTCATGGAGACTGCTAAAAACAGAAAATATGCTTTGTCTGGCATACCGATCGGTAAGCGAGCTCTCGCTTGCTTTCAACTGTAATTTTTCTAAATTCCACACACACATACTTTCTTATTCAACTTTGAAATTCGAATGAGAAAGAAGGACAAAGGAAAACGTTTCCGCCAATTTGAATTGATAATATGAGAAATGGGAAAAAGAAGAAAATTCGCTTTGTTAATTGGATCCTTTATTTTTTTCTGTTTTATCACAGATAGGAATTGGCAACTCTCATCCAATTCAGTTGAAACTTTTCTAAAGTTGACGAACTATAAGTTTGTCAGATATGTTCGGAAATTCGAAACTTTTGAAATTGACTCGATTTCGAAAATCTTTCTTTCCTAATTTTCAGAAAATGGCTGTTTAACCAAAAGCAAAACTAAGTATAAACTGCGTTACATTCTGTATGAATTGCACAAAAAAAAGTCGATGTGGTGTCAATACTTAGTACTAACGTTTATGTGTTAATTTGACATTTTGTTTTGACGAAAATCAAAGAGCAAAATAATGGATTTTCACAGGGTTGGGTGCAACATTGAACCAATGGTGCAACATTTTTATGGAGAAACGAGATCACCATTAGTTTATTTGATGTAATGTCACATATTACACGGATTTAGGCCCGCTGATTCCGAAAATGGCACTCAAACTTTTATCACGTTTACATTTTGAGATACAGGTTTCTGTAAGGATTCCATGGGTTTGTTCCAAAAAAGTTTGACCTTTTGTCAATCTTTTATTATATTGTTTAATGAATGGAAACTCAAAAACCGGATCTGAGTATTAAATGAAAAATTATTATACCAAAACTGTTAGATCCAGTTTTATGCCAAAAGGGTCTAAAAAAACGAAACAATTTCATTGTGTTACGAGTTATTTTTGTTTATAACTTCTGAACCAAAACAAATCTGATTTTTTTTCTACCTTTTTCAAACCTTTCTTTGGGCACAAAACTGAATCTAACAGTGAAACAATCTATACGAATGTAAGCTTTTTGAACATCGAAAATTGAATAGTTTTATGTACAATCAGATGAGCGTTTAGTATTCCGAGTCATAAAGTAGTGTTGATATTTAGCCTATACTTCATTTGATGACTTTTACCAAGCTGAAGTTGAAGAACGAATCGTTCTAAAAGTAAATTATTGGAAACACTATACTTTACATTTGAATCCTCGTTAAGTTTGGCCCTCACCAAACTGCCTGTCGAACACACTCGTCGGGGATCATTCCCCAGAGCAAAAAAGTTCAGTCTGGAGTCTTAGTACGAAATTGCTAATGATCTTAAGAGCTTAGTTAACGTTTTCTTATCTCCACTTTCTACCATTGGCGACCGCCATGACAATCTTTTGCCGTTCGGAGTGGGCATAATACAGTATGCCCGTCAATTTGTGGCACATCATTTCGCTCTCCAAAACTTCTAAGAGAAACTAGGCATGACATGGAGCTATGTGTATGATGTAAGCACCAAGGTAATACAAATAAGATATCTCCATTCCCGCCAAACTTTTTCCAAGTTTAATTTAGTATCATAAGATTGATGATCCATTTCCATATTTGGTTTGGAGACAAAGCAGTGGCGTCATTTTGACATCTAGAGCATAGTTTTTCATTATCAAAGTGAGATTGTTCCAATGGGAATATATATATATAGAATTACCATCCTGTTTTAAAACAAAAAGGACATTAAGAAATTATCGTAAGATTAACATGTACCAATTTTTTTTAAGTAAAATATCATGAACTCAAAAAACTTTAGTGTCCTCGTTTTTAGTTACGAAATTTTTCAGAAGGTTATGAAGTAAAAATTCTATTTAGAAACTTAACTTAATTTTGCCCTTCGAACCCAGCCAATTCTCTGCATATTCGCGTTTCTTTCATTTACGCGTTTCCGTCAATTTTCATTTCAAGAACACTCCATCTTCGCTGGGCCTTTGCTTGCGTCTTCGTTTACATCTCGTCCGTTGTGCTTCAATGCGGCAACACGGCAATAAGTACCGTTAACGCATTGTCGTGGAATGCAACGCCGCTTTTACAACTTCGTTGTCCTTGCTACTCAAAGTCGATTTGTTGGCCCTTTGTTGCTTGAGCTGTGTGTTTATCTTCCGCGTTTTTTATGCAAAGTCTGCAAAAATAAAAACGAAAGTACTTCTGCGTTCCCCTTCTATCGCTGATACCTACTCGTACGTTTTTTTTTCATTCATTTGTACTTTGCTCGCCTTACGACAATTCCATGGCGTTCATGCCACAAATGACTTCAGCTGCAACGTGGTTGCGACCGCTGCACTTGTCAAAATGCCACCATCAACTGCCACCACCAGAGAACTTTGAATTTCTTTCTCGCTGCGGCTGTTGTCTGTCGCCGTCACTTGAGTACCACTCGACTTACGCTAGGCAGCGGTGGCAGTGTCGGCTGTTGCAGCAGCGATGGCGATGGCGATGTCGATGACAATATTGCGACGCTGCCAATGCATCTCATAATTCTTCAGCGACATAATCGACGAACGAACGGACGGACGGATGGACGCAAATGCCGCACTGGAATAGCAGCAGGTGGGTTTTGGTGGAAAGAGTGATGTTCGAGACAGGGGAAAAGGTGAGCGTAGATGACGAAGAATGGAGTGGAGGTGGAGGTGGCGTCTGCCGTTGCAGGGTTAAGGTCGACTGGGCGTCTAGCTGCGAAATGTTGAGGAATTGGTGAAGCGTGCGACACTGCACTGGTGACGATGACAACACCAACAACACCAACACCAACAACAACCACAGTAACCGAAGTAACAACGAAAGTGTACATTTCCAGACTTATGGCCAGACAGCCAGACAGCGATCGATAAGGAATGACTCGCTGCAGCAGAACAAGCAACAACAGCCAGTACAAAGGTACCTGCTTAGTACGAGCACATTTATTTAAAGTATTCGCATTGGGGGTAGAAAAAAAGTGAAAATAAGTGGAGTTTAATGTAAATGAGTAAACAACAGCAGCAACAGCAACAACTACATCAACAACAACAAGCTCAAGGAACACAATAGCAAAAGGACAATAATCAAAATAAACGTACAAATTTTATGCGACAAAGACGCAAAGCAAATGTTAAAAGTAAGAATTTTAACCAAAGACCTGTATGAAAAGTGCGCAGAAAATGGAGAATGGAGAAGAAAGACCAAGACGAAGGAGAAGACGAAGTAATAGCTCTTTAAAAAGTAGAGAAAAACAGCTGCGAGTAACTGCAGTATCAAAATTGCGTGCTAGTAAAATAAAGACAACAGTTCTGACTTCTGCTCTGCCCAAGATTTCATACCTTCCATGAGAATAAACCAATTAAATTGGAAACCATTATCGCATTTGTAGAGTGAAAATATTCAAATCTATTTTTTTCTCATAACATAAAGTAAAGTAAAATAAATTCACAATCTTCGATACATTTTGCTTTTGGTCTTTAACAACAAAACGCAAAAAGTATATTTGATTCAAAGTAATTTTCAGTCATATTTCTTAGCTGCTTTAGTACTCTAGTACGACAGGGAGTTTTATTGATAAGTTTTGTTCATTTTTCAGAATCAACTTCGGCTGCGCCGTCTTATTTCATATAGAGACTGCGGGCTGATTTCGTTTTTCAGAATGAATTAAGGCCGAACAAATTTAGCCGTGCTTAGTATTTTTGAGTAGAACCCCCTTCTGCGTAGCCGACCTTCAAAAAATAACCCTGGTGGATCGGTCCAACACCAGCTACGTGATTCATAGTATTTTTGCGAACTTTTTTTATTGCGGTCGTAGTTAATTTTCAAAAATAATATTGTGTCTTTTAAGGCCTATTTTTATTTAATAATTACCCTTTGTAACCAGAAAACGCATTTTGGGTTCTGTCACAAATGCATAACAGGTGGCAACGCTCTCAAAAATATAGGTATATAACTTGTCCTCACCGAGTCGAATATTTTAGTATTTTATAACCTTCTGCATAATTTACTTAAATTTGACTTTTAAAAAAGGTGACAACCATCTTAAAACTATAGCTGCAAACTTTTTTTTTAGCGAAACGAATGGTTTGACTTCCATATTTCACCATTTTATATAACTTGTGCCCCATTTTATTAAATTCCACTTTCAAACAGGTGGCAACCTTCTTTAAAATATGACTAGATAAAAACCTTCTCCTCAGCAGAAGAAAAAGTTGACAGCCTTATTTTAATATTTCATATAACTTGTGCATAATTTGATTAAATTCGACATTTCACGCAGGTGGCAACCCTCTTTAGGGCTTCTAATAAACGAATCGAGCTTGACACCCAAATTTTCGTATAACTTTTGTATAATTTAATTAAATTTGACTTTTAAAATAGGTCGCAAATCTTCCCAGGCACAAAATAATTTTTACGACCTATTCCCACACCCGCCAAATAAGTATATAAAAAATTTCATTTAAAACCGGTAGAACCGTTTCGAAGGAATTGGACCACAACCCCCATGTTACGAGATTTTTATATTTAACAGATGGTTCAACGAAAATCATAAAAGTCCAAACTTAAAAGGATTTTATACGAGTTTTAGACCATTTTCTTTTTGCTCAGTAGTACTAAAACTCTATACCATGGGTTATATTCAGATAATTCTAAGGACATTTTATAGAAAACTATTGGGCGGATATGAATTTCGACTACGTATTTTTAATACGCCCTGTGGGAATTTATATGAAATTATATACAGCAAATTTCCTTTTGGATATTTGCCTATTAGATATTTGTGAAGAGCTGTAGAGGGGTACAGCTGTCCCAAGGTTTCCGCACAAGGGTTAAACGAAACATTTCACATTTCCACATAATTCTCAAAGTTGCAACTTATTCGGGGAAAGTAAATATGTATGCAGAAAGAGAGTTATTTTAAGTACAGAATACCAAAAAAAAAAAAAAACAAAATTTGTCGTTGTATTTATATTACCATAAACACCGTTGAAAGGAAAATGAAATAAGTAAACTTGTAATTTTTGGGTATATACATAAAATACGTAAATGAATGATGTGAAATCATGACAATTAATTGCCTCAACGACACAACAAAAACAAAACCAAACTGCTAGACACAAAAACAACAACTGACACTACGTCAACGAAATTGGTAACAATGAAAACTACCAAAGGCAAAAAACAACAATTGAAAAACAATTGTCTGTGCACAACAACAACAATTGCAATAACCATAACGACGACAGTTGCAACCGAATTTATACACAGTAATAACAACAATGCGCAATATTTATAAATCTACGTATGTACTCCGTTACAGCTGTGCACGACGCTTCGAGCGAAAGTGGCGGAGACGGCGGGTAGGCAAGGAAAAACAAAACAGAAATGAGTTAGCTGCACAAATAACGAATAAAAAACCAAAAAACAAAAAAAAAAAAACAAACAGAAAAACGTGAAATTTATCAACAAATGAAGAAAAAGGAAAAGTAAAAGCTCTGAAATCTAAAGTAAAAACCGTACACCTTCTACATAGAGCGGTTGGTGGTGCATGCCACAAAATGTGTGTATGTGTGTGTGTGTGTGTGTTACTGCATGCATGGCTGTATGCACGTATGCTAAGTGCAACAAACCAGGCAGTGCAACGATTCCCTCCACCCACTCGGCTAAGCGATTCCAGCACCCACAACACGCACACATACATATGTACATACATTTATGCCACATGCCGCACAATGACGTTGCAATGTCAGGCAAATTCATTTATCAAGCGCACAAAATACGGCTGTGTTCAAAAAAATAGCAGCAAAATGTATTGACAAATTTTGACAATTTCGTTCTTACTTATTTAATTTGAACTATTTATTATAAAATTATAGCTATAAAAAATCATGAAATTCGAAGTTTCGTACTCTTTAGAAAATTTTTAAAAATTCGAGAAATTTAAAATAATTGTAATCCAAATTTTTTTATTTTTTAGAAAATTAATAATGAGGTGAAATTTTCAGGAGCTAGAAATTCAGGCAGATTTTTGATCGAAACGGCGCCACATCGTCGGCAAAAAAAACCTTTTCCAACAAATAACAAGAATTTTTAGCTATTACACTTCTTAAGAACAGAATTGAATGGGCTCCAAAATTGCATATTTCGAAATTTTCGTTAAATTCAGATTACAAAGTTATAAATTTAGAAGAATTTTTTTTAAGTTTGTCGATTGTTCTTAATTTACCGGAATACAAAAATTTCAACATAAATGATTTTTTAAAGAGTTAATACATTTTTTATAAAAAATAAATTAAATTAAATTATAAAACAAACAAAAAACACTACAAGAATTTTTAGCAACATGAAGTTTACACCTAACACTCGGGTTAGAAAGTTAGAAATTTCGATAATTTTTTGAATTTAGTCGAATTTTTTTTAATTTTGTAAAATTTTTAAAATGTTGATTACAATTGTTTTTAAATATAAAGGATTTTTTTTTATAGATTTTCAGTATTTTTGAACTTTTAACTTTAATGATTTTTTTTTACAGACTTAATAAAGTTTTATTAAAAAAAAAAATTAAATTAAATTATAAAAAACAACAAAAATTTTTAGTTACATGATATTTGCAATTTATTGCATACCCGAAAAAAAGTTCTAAAAATTTCGATTAAAAAGTTAGAAATTTCGAAGACCATTTTTTAACCTTGTCAAATTTTTATAAAATTTCTAGAATGTTTGAAAATTAAACTTAACACTTTTTGTAACTGTTTTTAAATTTTTTTTTGTACCTTTATAAATTATCAAAAAACAACAAGATTTTTTACCAATTTGAAATTTACGCCTTATTACAATATAATATAATTCGTGTTAGAAATTTCGATGATTTTTCGAATTTCGTCGAATTTTTATAATTTTACTAAAATGTTTAAAATTTTAACTAAATTATACTTTTTATAAAACTAATTCAATTTTTATATAAAGTAAGAAGTTTTCATGAACCTTCTTGCGAATATAGTGGAATTTTTGTAATTCGAACTGAAATAATTTTTACAGAACGAATAAAATTTTTATAAAAAATAATTCAAATTAAATACCTAATAAGAATTTTTAGCAACTTGAAGTTTACACTTTATTACAATTGAATTGAGTGAACTAAAAAATTGCATACTCGAAAATTTTCTAAAAATTCGGATTAAAAATGAGAAATTTCGATGATTTTTCGAACTTTGATTTTTTTTTCGAAATTTTAAAATTTTAAATAAATAACTTTTTTTTATAAAGCTAATTAAATTTTTATACTTCGATGACAATTATTTTCGAATATAGAGGATTTTTTATAATGAAACGAATCATAGAATTAGCTACATTTTTTATAAAAAATATTTAAATTAAGTAAGGATAGACGAAATGATCAAAACAATTATCTGCTATTTTTGTGAACACAACTGCACATACACATATACACGTGATTGTATTGTGAACTGCATATAGTGGCAGAGGGACGAATGTAAGTGCAGTCGCTCCACTGCACCACTACGAAGTTGGCGTCTGCGTTGTTTTGACGCTACACCTATGCGACGAACTGAATGACCGACTGCATTGACTGGCTGAGCTGAGCGGCAATTTATGTGTTACTGCAATGATATGCTCGTATCCTGCTGCTTGCCGTTAGCCCCCACTGCACAGTTAAATCGGCCATTGCCGCCACCACCACCACCAAACAGCCATAAACACCACCACCCTCTACTACCCTACCCACCAATTACGGCAACACGTAGTGAATTTCATGCAATTTCACTACAAAAACATATATTTTTGCTTTCGTTTTCATTTTGCATGGCCTCACGTCACTGCAGCTGCTGTGAGTTGTTGTTGTTGGTCTTTTGTTAAGCTGCCGCTGCTGCTGCTGCTCTGCTGCCAACGTATTTTGTATTCCTTTCAAATGCGGTTGCTGGGCATTTGGTGCGAAGGCGGTTGGTGGTAAATAAAATATTCATGCATGTATGGAGGGTATGGGAATATAAAATGTTTGTAAAAAAAATATGAAAAAAATAGAAAAACAAAAAACGAAAAGAGAAGCAGCAACAGTTAAATCAAAAAAACTGGGAAAGTAAAAGGAGTTTACAGGCGCAGAGGAGCAGTGAATGTGAGCTGCTTATGTTGCAAGTGCAGTCGAAATAAAAATCACAAAACAAACAAAATCAGCTGCAACAAAATAAAAAAGCAACAAAAAAATATCAAAGCAAAGTGTTTGGTGGCATTGCATCAAAGCTTTGCACCCGCGTGCGCTTCCATTTTTCCAACTAGTGTATTGCAAGAAGCAAAGCAGTGAATAGGTAGCTGATAGCGTTATCGTGTGGCATCCCCTCGACCGCTCCACCGGCTGCATCGGCTTAATCGGCTGCATATCTCTTGTTTGGTTGACTGTCTGTACTTGTCTTTGCGCTTGTTGTTTCTTCGTATCGCATTCGACATGTGTTGACCTCTGACACCTAACACAGTGCCATATGTTCCTTTTTCGCACCATCCGTCGTCTCCCCCTTCTCTCTCTCTCTCTCTCTCTCACTGTCTCACGCCTTCCACACTTTCTTTCGCTAAGCATTTTAAACAATTTGTTTTTCCTTACTGATGTTGTGTCGTGTCGTTAGCCCGCGGAGAACTGCAATGTCTCAACAACAGTCGTCGTCGTCTCAATGTCTAAGTCCAAGCGCTATCATCGTCTCCAACCAAGCCAGAGACTCAGCCTGAGTCTAGCTGCTGTCTGCGACTCTGCGCGCTGTCTATCCTGGTTGGCGCTGTCTCATCGCCTCTGCCACTCAATATGTTCACCATCTATGTATGTACATATCTGGCAATCGTCATGTCTATTTACATTCCTACGATGTTTTGTATGTATGTAGGTAGCCCGCATGCTCAGACGTCGACTTGTCTATCGTCTATAGTCTGCAGATATCTTTGACTAGCATATCTAGGTACATACATATGTATTTAGTCCCTGTTGTCTTTTTTATACAAATCTGCTTTACTGTCTTTGCTGTCTTGCTGTCATAAGCACCTGTGGTTCTTGCAAAACTAACGTCGCGACGTCTCAACGCATTGCTTTCGCTATATGATCGGCCACTCGATGCGTCAAAATGGAGTCAGACGTGCGATTTGTAGTCAATCATTTGTATGTGTGTGTGTGTGTGTTTGGATTGAAAAGTGCTTTGGATTTATTTCTAAGAATACCAGTGCAGTGGTTCGTTTGAAAATTGCTTTGCTTTAGCGCTTTGGGTGTGTTTTTCAATTGAAAACAATGAAAACGTGTGAATTGGAAAGTCGCGTTCAATGTAAGTAAATCATATAAAATAGAAAAAAGATGTAAAGTGAGAAAAACTGGGAAAGCCCAAACTAAGAGTAGTCAATATATGTATGTACATATCTGTATCGAAATCGTAATCGATATTTTTATGCAATATTGGTATATACAGAGTAAAAAAATATCGATATTTTAATACATCGATATTCCGATACATCGATATTTTTACTAAAAGACACAATTACCTAAAGTGTTGTAAAAAATATCCGATGGTGGCAAATATAATACATACTTGGTAGTTGTTTTTTTATTAATATTTATTATAAGCAAATACACAGCGTACTTTGTTTTACGCTTACAAAAAGTTGGGTTCATTATTATATTTTTAAAATATATCGAAAAATATGAAATTTACGTGAGCTGGAATTTTATTTCGGTGTGGTATACGGAAATAAATATTGAGTATCGATATTTAAAAAAATATGAAAAAAGAGCGATATTAAAAAAAATTTAAATATCGATATTTCCATATATCGATACTTTTTGTCCAAGCTTAAAATCAACCAAAAATTCACATTCTCCAATTTAGTTTCATATCAATATTACAATATTTTAACTAAATTATGTACAGTGCCAGAAAATTTTTTTGCCACAGTACTTAAAAAAAAAAATATTGTCATGTTTTCATGTTTAAAGTTGTTCCTTAATTTTTTTTTATCACAATATGACTCTTTCTTTAACGATGGCTAAACAAGTACAAATTCCGCAAATGTAAAAAAACAAAAAATTTAATATATGAATTATAATTTTAGGAAAATTTCGTGTATGTAATTTGGTTGACAATTCAATTTTATAAATTGAAAGTTTTAAGTGAATGAAAACACCAGTGGATTATTGAATATTTCGTTTTTTTTGCACATTTTTGCGCGTACAACGAATGAACGGCATTTTATATTTTTATATGTAAGAAATCGAGTAACACTACCGGGAAGAAAAACATTTTCAAAAATTATCCGGAAGTTTTAGTCACTTAAAATTTGCACCTTGCTATACTAAAATTGAATGGACAACCGAACTACGTAGAAAACTTTTGTAAAAAATCTTTTTCAAAAATTTCAAGCTTTAAATACCAGTTTTTAAATTTGCTAATTTTTTTGTGAATACAATACATACATACAACGTGTGCAATTTGTACTTATATGATTTTTGTTATAGAATGAGCCATATTTTGATACAAAAATTTACGAAAAAATTTTTGGACGAATTAATTGTGTAGTAAATAAAAAAAACTTACTGTGTCAATACTCTTTCCGGCAATGTACATGTTGCGTGCATTTTATAATTATTTAAAAAAAAATTATCGTTTTAAGAAACTTTCAAATGTTTCTTTTTTATCTTCTGTTTTTCCCTCAGGGTAAAAAGTTGATGTGAAGATGATGTGAAAATCGTTCCACATACACTTATGTACATACATAAACTTTTTTATTACAAAATTCGCGATGTATCAATTTTGTTTACTTTAAAGAAATAAATCTAATTAATTTAACAAAAAAAAAAATATAGGCAAATTTTAGCCACTTCACTGAAAACTTCATGAACATTTTTTTTGTGTATAGTTTTTAAAAAGTTGTCGGGTTTTCAGTTTTATAGTCCAATTAAATTAAGTGCACCAAAATACAAGTTTAAAGTGCCTACAAATTCCCGCTTAGTTTTCCAAAAAAAAAATCTAGTCCATTGGCGACAACTTAAATTACGAAGTGAACTCTAGTTGTCATAAGAATCACATCCTACTGTTAATAAGCCTGTTATCTTGAAGTTATTATCTCTTAATTTTTGTAAGTAAATTATTTTGTAAAAATACATGTTACACTGTTTTTTAAACTGTTTTTCATTTTGAAAATACAAAAATTTTTATTTTGAAAATACAAAAATCCAAAGAGCAATATTCATAATATTAAACTAAAAATAACATAAAGCAGATTATTCACAAAGTAAATAAACCTACAGTCAATGGCGCCAACTAAAATTTCTCTTTAAAATTGGTCGAATCAATAATTGTTTTAATTATTAAATTTGAATTAAAAGGGGCTCTTTTGAAAAATCAAAGGTTTTCCCTAACGAGAAGGCCAATAAAATTCTAGTACAAATGAGAGGATCTCTCTATCAAATTACTTTATTTTTAACATAAAAGCAAGGATATTTCTGAGCGAAATTCCAAAATTCCATAAAAATTAATAAACAGGAAGCTATCTCCGTGTTTTCAGTCGTTATCCTTTTCAATGAATTTGAAGAGAAATTCAAAATAAAATTTAGAAAATTTTCTAGCTGAAATCTCCTCAATATTGCCCCCTCGCGCTCTCCTTGACTACCAAGCTTTTTAAAACGTCGATCTCCGCAGTTTTAGCTGAACTCTTTAGTTCTGTATGATAGGTAAAATAGTACTTTTTAAAATGCTTTTAAAGCAGTGCTGTCCAGAATGAAAAATGTGAATGTATGAGTGACAACGAGAGAATGGGAGCAGCCCAGTAGGAAATTTAAACCAAAATAAAAGCATATTGGATTAGACTAGAAATAAAAAACTCAAGTGTGTTATATGTTAAGCCTACACATTGTTAAATAAGGGCGGTATTTTACAGATTATGTATTTGGTAAAATTCTTGTACCAGCGATATTAATTATTTGATGCAAATTAATTTTTATAAGTGTGTGGACTGATGGGAAAACATTATGACTGGTAATATAAATGCTTTGTAGGTCAACTGAACAATTCAATTTTTTAGGCACATTGCGTCAATATGAATACTTTCGTGGCAGCTTCTTAATAAAAGTACATTCGATAAATGACTTGATGTTAAACTGTGGCGCTGCTTGGAGCAAATGAACTTTAAGTCCGAAAAAATTTTCTCACAAAAATATGTTGTGGGAAAAAGTGAAAGGCACTGATAAGATATTCTTTTCAATATTGGATATGATGATTCTTCTAAATTTTTCCAGAATTCAATATTATCTCCGTGTGGTGGAACGTTTTCGCTTTGCAAGATGATTAGCTCGGACTGAATTGCAAGTTCATACTTACTTATATCGCATTTGAAGGGGTTTTCAAAGATGTCAAGAAATGGTTGAAAAGAAACAAAATCCTGAAATCTGTCTTCAAAATTTATAAGCAATTGTTCGAGAAGTGCAATATGATCACTCGGCTTAACACCCTCATGTTTCGTAATAATAACCGAAGTTTTCGGAAAATGAGTATAATCGCCAGATTGAAGTTCCCTTAAAAGCAAAAATAGCTCTGTTTGGAATTGATGCACATTTTTCACAGCATCGTTTATTCCTGTTTCTTTTCCTTGAAGCTTTAAATTGAGTTTGTTCAAAAAAAAGGAGACATCAGCCAAAAATGCTAAATCCAAAATAAAATTGTCATCTTTTAATGATCGAACTAGGGTGTCTTCATTACAATTGATTTCAAGAAATTGTAAAACTTCTTCCCTCAACTCAAATAACCTGTTGAGACAATCACCACGACTTAGCGAACGAATGTCTGTATGCATTGTTAGGTCAATATGCCGAGCAGAAGTTGTTTTTAAAAAATTTACAAACTTTCTGTGGGTGAGGGAATGGTGCCCTCCCCGTATTTCATTGATAATCTGTTCTGCACGTTTCATGACAGGATGACCGCTCAAAAATTTTGAAGCGAGTGCAACTTGATGAATAATGCAATGAAAATGTCTCCCAGAAATTCCATTTTCATTCAATTGGCCAATGAAGCCTTCATTCTTGCCGGTCATAACGTTTGCACCATCCGTGCATACTCCTGCAAATTTGTTTGTATCGAAAACTGAAAAAACTTTTTCGTTTACTACGTCGAACAAGATCTTTCCTGTCACATTCCCACAGAATGTTTCAAGAGAAAACATTGTTTCAGTTATTTCATAATTTACGTTAACTGTCCGAACACATATCGCCAGTTGACATAAATCATTAATATCGGTGGTTTCGTCCAAGCACAGAGAAAACAATTGGCAATCATTAATTTTTTCCTTTACTGCAGATTGAATGTGTATTCCTAGTTCATCAATCCGTCGGACTACTGTTTGGCGGGACAAGGGTATATTTTTAACTAGTTCTGTATCAAGATTCAGTTTTTTAAAAATTTTCAGACAAATGTTTTTAACAAAAACTCCATATACAAAAGGCCGGCCTTGTTTAGCAATGTCTAAGCTGATCACGGAAGATAGCTCAGCTTTCAGTTTCAGTTTTCGATTTGATATTTAACAACTTCCTCATTTTCTACTTTAGCCAACCACCCTTTGATTTTTTTCAAAAAGACGAACTTTTTTGCTTCATATAATCCCTGGCTAGCTTTTTTGTCTAAAACTTGTATATTTTTGTGGGAGGAATCGAAATGCCTTCTGATATTAGATATTTTGCCTCCTTTGAACGACTTGTAATATAAAAGGCATTGCAAGTCGCCAAAGGCATTTTCTAGCATAAAGAAGTTCTTACAGGGCATTGTATTGCATACACGATTGCATACACTAAGCGTCGCGGACAAGCTTGGTGTTTATTCGTTGCTGGTTCGCTAACGACTGAACGATGGAGAGTAAGCTCAATTGAGCTATGGGATGGACAGCACTGTTTTAAAGTTATTCTATTTCCAACAGGGTAGTGATAAATATAAAAGTTATGAGAAAATTCGATTTTGGCTGTTTTTAGGTCGCTTTAAAGAAGAAAATTTGTATGCTCCTAAAATTTTCTGATTGTTACCTTTTTTTCGCGACCTAGTCTAGTGTCCACATCTTAATTAAAGTGTCTGTATATATCTACAATATGTACATAATCAGGCACATGGCTCACTAAACTAGTTATGCAGTATATTTAAAGTTGTGCCCTAGCGGTACTTATTTCGTACACAGTTGCCACATTTACATCGCTCTATCCACATTTATGTAAGTCGCTTAATACCTTCTACTATCTTTAAATATTATATATAATGTTTTTCCTGCGTTGCATCCTTTTCTTGCTCCGCTACTAATACCGCCAAAGATCCTTGCCCTTGTTGCATACCGAAACTAAATCGCCCAACAACTTTTATTCACTCGGCAACATGTTGCGCAAGGATGCTGCAATGTTACAGTAAATAACTCAATGTTGCACATTTTTTTCTTTTCAATGGATTTCTATGAATACATGCGCTCATTGTTTTGCATTTGCACAAACACACACACAAACATTTACCCACACTCTCACGCTTACAGCGGTGAAACATCGAAATGAAAATCATTCATACAGTTCGCGTCATTCATTCAGTTGCATCTCTACACTACACACACACACATCTAAACATTAAATACGTAGTCACACACACACACACACACATTGCTGTATTTACTGCCGCGCATAAAACTTTTTTAAAAAACTTTATCCGTGGCTTTTCTTCCTTTCTCGCTCGCTTACTCTTTCAAAGTCTTCATCGCGCTGCACTCAACCTCCATCATTCTACTTGTGCTCCCTCCCCGTCTCCCACTCTTTGCCGCACTTTTGCCACGAGGTTGATGACATTGTTACCGCGCAACGTTTTATAGTTGTGATTCTGCGGTCTTTTGAATGTTGCATCCTTTCTATTACACTGCTTCTTCATTTCTACCTCAATTCAGCAACTATTTATGCTAGTGCTCACTTTCAGTTGTTATTGTTGTCTCTTGTGTTAGTAGTGCAACATAAACTTGAACTTTGCAAAATTTTTGCTCAATTTGAGTGCCGAGTGGGGTGGGGGTGGTGAGATGAAAACTAGAGCTAAAGTACCGATGGTAGTTTTAAATGCCAATTGAAAGTAAATATCTTATATTTTGCATTGAAAGTGTAAAGTGTAAGGCTCTAATGAAAAGGTGAAATGAATGTGAAAGCTTCAAATAATAAACTCGACGCTGGAATGCTTTATTAAACAGCTGAATATAAGGTGATTACGATAACAATAATGCTTGTTAGAAAAGTTATCGATAACGATTAAAAAGAGTGTCAATGATTTTTGTAACTACATACAGTGAATACGAATACCAGAATGGCTACTGTGAAAGTTGAAAAGAAATGAGATTATAATTATAGAACTTTCGTAGCTGTCCGATGTGTCTTTGAAAGAGATAAGAAAGTAGAAATCCGACTATTTTAATATTTTGTATGTGCTCGGAGGATGAAGTTTCATTAGATAGATCGGCGTAGAAGAAAAGCAAATATTTAAAAAAAGTATTGACATGTAGCGCGTTCTGTAACCCGACCGCTGATATGCGATAGCTACGGTTTAAAATAAGGTCATTGTATCGCTGAGTGGCCGCAGCCCCATAGTTTATTTGGTTTCTTCCTCGGTTTTCCCTTCCTCTCCAACCATGGTAGCGAGATTTTTCGACAAAATGTACCATTTTAGTAATGCCACGAAAAGCCTCAAAAAAATGCCCAAATGTTGGTAATCGGTGTGCGTCTCCAATGGGAGAGTGCAGCCAAAAAAGGATCGCAGCAGTAAGGATGAAAAGGGTTCCCGCTCTTACGGCTTTTTTGTTGTCCGGACTTTGGTGGCAGTGAAAATTTTCACGGTTGTTGTTTGTGTGTGCCATTGGTGGTATTCGTAAAGGATGAACACCAACAACACCAGCTCTGAACTAGGCGATTTACAGGCCGGGGCATAGCGTGTGGCCTGGCCCTGCGTTCTAGGTGTGGAAACACCTATTTTAAGCAGGCGACCTCTGTTGGAAAAGATTTTGCCAATTGTGATTTTAAATATTTTTTTTTAAAGGAGCTGCAGACGTGGCAGTGGCCCAGGTGAGGTATTTTATTTAGAAAGTGGTGGAAGTTGCGGCCCAATTGGAGGTAATATCAGTGGAGCACCCCGTGGTCGGAGTAAGCCCCGGCCCAAACTAATAAGTATCTTATTGTGGTGTCCCAGTGGTGAGCGAGTTTTAGTGCTGTCGCTAGTCTCGTTATTTGTTGTCCTTGTCGCATCTTTTTAGCATCCTACATGCTGAGCCCAATCATTTGGCGGTTTAAAGTTACCCCCGACAGCTTGGAAGGTATTGCGAGTGGGTTCGTAAACTTTTTGTTGGACCTTCCATCGGGCACGCCACTAAAGAACTTTTCCCTTTAGTTATTGTGCCGTTGCATTTCATTTGCTCTGTCTGTAAAATTGTTGTTGCTCCCACACAATAGGCAAGACTGCCCGTCCATACTGAATCAGCACTTTGCTAATTTTCGTCATCTCTTTTTGTGCGAAACCTTTTTTTTTATTAGTTAGGCTAACGTTTTTTTTTGTTGTGTGAAAATTGTGTTATCCGATGACCAAATAGACGCAACTAGATGCTCAAGCTATTCTGGCTGGTGGTTTGGTTTGCATCGTTTTGTGAATCAAGCGGCAGGTGACAAGAAGACCGCGCAAAACGCCAAAACCTAGCCCGTCTCTTACACTTACCTGTGGTGAAGGGAAGAAAATTATCGAAAATACGAAAGCCTCCAAGACCATTGGCCTTGATAGGCGCGCGAGAGTAGCATATTTGACAGAGCTATTCAATTTCTCTATACCCACCCTCATCATTCCAGATATATGAAAGTTTGAGAGGCTGATACCGCTACTGAAACCAGAGAAACCGATAAACCGGCCGTTAAGCTTGAATCCTATCGGCCGATTTCTCTACCGCCATCAGCGGTGAAGGCACTTAAAACTCTGCTGTTTCTCTACTTTACCTAGCACCTAAGCGCGGCTACGCATCAACATAGCTTACGGAAGGTACAAAGCACAACTATAGCACTAAATATTATAAACCGCGGCGTTCTCTGCACCCGCCCTTGCGAGAGAACCATCGTAATAGCGTTGGACCTGTGAAAGGCTTTTGATACGATAAGACATACAACAACGTTGCTAGCTGATTTAGAAACATCAACTCTCCCAAAGCTACTAAGTGCTCGGAGACCTTAATTACAATCCGGTCGAAACTCAGGCTCGATCTTCATATTCATATAGATTGAACTGCAACCCCAACAATAAACCACTCAAGGATCTTGGATGCAACTTCTGACAGCCCGCTTTTCTTCTCTAAATTGGTTCTAAATTATGCTGCGCCAATATGGTCGCCTGATACTAGGAGGATATAGTGCACGAAGTTACTGATAAATCGCAGTATTCCCAAAGTGACGGGATGCCTTCTGCTGTCTCCTAAACATAGTCCACACAATGAGGCATTTATGGTCTCAGTCAAGGAGCATAATCTGAGGCTCACCAAGCATACACATTAGCCGCAAAACAGCGTCCGCCGAGAGCCAGCCGCCATCTTCGTTAGCCCTTAATTTTTAGTAGAGCTTAACGGTGCAATCCATTGTAAAAACAAAACGGACTATGCATGCAAAATTGTATCCCTATATATTAAAAATATCCTAGAAAATAAATTTCAAAGATAATAAGTTAACGAACATAAAACTTTGAGGGATTTGGGCAACACCGTCTGCAAAAAAATTCTGAAATATCAACGGCTATTTTTAATCACTTAAAACTTACACTTTATGCTAAAGTTTAAAAGAAAATTTGTGTAAAAATAATGTTTAAAAATCTTGAAATTTTTTCAGTTTTTCTACAAAAGACTTAAAATTGGATATACATAATTTATGTTATAAAATGAGATTTATTTTAACAAAAAAATTAATGAAACTAACCATGAATTGAATTGAAATGATCCTTTTAATTCAATATCTGAAAAGATATAGCCATAAGCTTTCGAAACAAAAATTTAGGCCAGAGGAAGGAAAAGGAAAGGGTCTCCTTGGAAAAAGGTAATTTTTTTGTTGTCTAGCACATATAATTTTTTCATAGATAAAAATTCATAGATGCTGGTGAAATTAATTAAGAGGTTCTACAAATTTTACTGTACTAATTTTCTTTCTATTCTACAAGAAGAATAATTTTTTAATGTATGGTTCGGGTCTATCTGCATAATATTTCTTTTCTGGTTGATGTCCATGACTTGTCATATTTTGCGGATGTAATCCCCTCAAAAACATGTCACCTCTCTGGTTTTTTTATATTTTTTTTTTTTTAAACAACGGTTAATATTTTTGACCTATATATATTTTTGACCTATATACATATGTACATTTACATATATATTTGTACAAAAGACTAATAGCGTACTTTTTTTTGTTCTCTTTCCAGAAGCTTCATTTAAAAACTAACAAAATCAAAATTCCAAATTTAAACTCTACGACTACACTGACAGTGAAGCAGCGGTCCATCACTCGAATTCACTTCCTCAGCGAACAACAAAAATATACCAACTTTGGCTTTTCCCCTTCATTCAAGAAACACGAAACACACATACCTAAATATTGAAAAAAATATACTACCTGTTTGATCATAAAACGACATTAAACTGCTAATCAGACGCTAATTACAAAACCTCTATTGTGCTAAACGAAAACAAAAAAATGTAAGGCCTGAGAAACTGAAATTCCTGAAAACACGCAAAATAAAAGTAAAATCAAACTTTTAAAGTAAAAAAAAAAAGACAATGACAATTGAAAATATCGGCATTTATCGAAAGGCATAACGAAATAACCAGAGTTCAAATAGAAATTGTGGTGTTAAAATTCAAAATACAAAAATAGTCAAGTTGTCCTCTTTGTTGAAGTTTTCCTAACTTAAAAAAATTGTCTTTCGTACTAAAACTTTTCTCGCTGGAAAATCGCAAATAAGTGAAGTCTAAGTACGCCGAACAATAAGCATACGCGAAATTAAAAGCATATGACAAATTCAAAGTGAAAGCTCTTTTCGGTCGAAAGCTCATTTGAAATTTGGTATAATTTAAAGCAAAAGCTCTATAAAGTTCAAAATTCAAATTAAAGCTAAGCGGACAAAAATTTGTTTGCTTTGAAATCCAGAATTCGTTTCGTTCGTAACCCTCGTTTATGTCACCTTGCGCAGCGCGTACTCACTCTTGCTCTCTCCCTTTCTCACTAACGTGCGCTCATTACGTGAATTTTATGCTCACAAGCAACTTTAATCTCTTGCGGTTATATTAAAGTTTGTTTTCAATCTGTGCAAGTATTTATGCTCACAGTCAGTGTGTGTGTGTTATTTTTGTGCATTTAAAAAACAATTAAAAATTAATATATTTCTTTAAAAAGAATTTACGAAATTCAAACAACAACAATTATTATTTGAAACAAAAAAAAAATAGAGGAAAAAGTGTGTTCGAAACAAAATTTTTAAAAACCCGATCGTGTCAATTGTGTGGAAATATAAATAACAGGTCAGAACATAAACCCAACAACAAAACAACTACAATATCAAAAAGTTCAATATAGAGAAATCGACAACAACAGCAAACAGCAACAACAAAACAAAAGCAAACCGGCAACACGGCCAAACAAAATTGTTATCTTATGGATTGCTGGACGGGTAACGCCCGACTGGCGAGTGTTTTAGTTTAAGGTTAGTAAAATTTGTTGTTGTTCTTGTTTTTTTTTTTTTTGAAATTTATTAAATTCGTTTTGGATGTTTAAAAACAGGCATTGACCATCAAAGCAATGCCAATAGCATCGCCACTTCCGCGTTTCAAACCAGCTGCAGTTATTTGCTGATGTCTTGCGAAAATTTGGCAATCAAACGTTTTTGAAAAATACATAATTGCGAAAAATTGAAAAAATTGTACATAAATATGACTTTCATAATTTGAAATATGCAAAATGCGACCACTGTAGTGAGTTGAGTGCCATCGCAATTGCAGGGTGTCATTTATGTACTGTACGAGTTTGGATACATATATTTTTCTGGGTTAAGGCGCTCCATAAAAAAATATTTTTACAAAAAAAAATCCTAAAATAAAAAATTTCATTAAATTTTGAATTAAGGAACCTCATAAAAAATATTTTTTCAAAAAAAAATTCCTAAAATAAAAAATTTCAGCTCAAAACCGAGTTATTCGAAAGATAAACAGAGTTTTTCATAAAAAAAATTGTATTCACATTTTCCATTTGAGACAGCCGGAATTATTTAAAAATATTTTTTTTTAAACATGCTGACGGATTTCTTTAATTTAAAGCAAATGTCTTCAATTTGCTTTTTTAACATAGTAGAAACCATTTACAAGAAATTTACGTTTATATAAGAAATAATTACGAATGCTTCTGTTTTTGGAAAATTTTTAGGGATTGATAAATAAAAAAATCTATTAAAATTTTTTCGATGAAATTTTAACGTTTTAGTTTCGTGATTTTTATATTTCTTTTCAAAATTTATCGATATTTAGTGACTACCATTTTTTCGATATTTTTTTATTTTTTCAAATTTATTTGATCGATATTTTGCCATTTTGTTTTCTAAGAAATATAATCGTTATAATTGGATTCAAGTTATATCGTTTATTAGTAAAGAGATTTTAGAAGTATTTTCGTAATAATTATCAGCGAGATAAATTCATTAATAACTGTTATTTTAACTAACTATAAGCGAGATATGTTTTTTAAATCACCAATAACTGCTATTTTGAAAAATTGTTTTGTTATTAATTACCAGTGAGATAAATCATTTAGGTCATCATTAACTGTTATTATGAGACTTAAATTATTAAAGTCTCTTGATAGTTATTATTAGTGAGAAATATTTTTTAAGTCAACGGTACCTGCTATTTTAAGGTTTAGATTGTAAAAACCAGTAACTGTTATTGTGACACTTAAATTATAAAGGTCTCTTGATAATAATTATTAGCGAGATACATTTTGTAAGTCACCATTAACTGTTATTTTGAGACTTAAAATGTAAAAGTCTTTTCTTTATAATTATTTGCTAAATAAATTCTTTAAGTGATTAATAACTGTTATGTTGACACTTAAATTCTAAAAGTCTTCCGATAATAAATATCAGACAGACATTTTTTAAGTCACCAATAAATGTTATTTTGAGAAATCATTTTCGTAATAATTACGGGTAAGATAAATTATTTTAGTAGTCATTAATAGCTGTTATTTTAAGACTTAAATTATAAAAATCATTTTGTAATAATTGTCAGGGAGATACATTTTTTAAGTCATCACTAACTTTGAGACTTAAATTATAAAAGTCATTCCATAATAATTATGAGTGAGAACAAATTTTCTAAGTCGTGAAATTCGGATTTATTTCGAAACCATTTTTGTAGCAAAAAAAAATCTAAAAATAGTATTTTCAGCCCACCCTATTGACCAACCTTAGCCTACCAATATACTAAACATAAATATTTTTATTTATTTTTAATACAAGCACACACACACAGCTAGTTACAAATAATAAATTATCTTTACACCACTGCACTCTTTCACGCTGCCAACTGTCAATCACGCTATTGATTGCCAGAGCTCTCTAACGACTTGGGACTGATTTGCTGCAGCTCAACACCCCCCTTTCCCCTTCCTCCCGTACTCTTTTATGGCGCATTTGTTGTTTTTGTTTTTATAGTGTGTGTTTGTCGGCGTTGTCTTTTAATTTGAAAGATGCCAATTCGCAGATACTACACAATAATTGCGTTGGCTAATTTTGCAAACTGCAATTACGTACCACACACCCAAGAGCAAAAAGGCAAAAATGAATCTAACTAAGTGTGTTTGCGTGTAGCGATTGGCAAACATATCTATACGTACAAACATTACATATACATACATACTTTTATATACATACATATATATATATACATATATATATGTATATAAATATATGCTTGTTTTTGTATCTGGATTTCTAAGAGACATTAGGCGCTTGTATTTCGCCAATTAAAATCCATTTTCAAAGTTCTGAGAGGGGTGAAGAAATTTTGGATGAAAAATTTGAATATTTTCGTATACACAAAACAAGGATATGCGTTTCAGGGTGACCGAGCATACAAAAAAAAAGCCTTGTAAATTGCATTGGCCGGCCTCTTGATGTTTTTTTTTTGGATTAAGTTGATACTTTTGTAGTGGAATTCATGCGATAGTTTGTAAACAAAAATAAAACAAATCTGAGTTTCAAATTAAAAAAAAAATCTTCATAAAGAAATAATAAAATTTAATGTAAAAAAAAAATAATGTAAAGCAATTTAACTCAGTAACACCATTTTAACGTCTAGGTTTTTGAAAGTCTGAATAAAAGGAATTTGCGAAATCGCTACAGAATTAAACATTTCTAGAGAATTATTCTACGGAAATAATCACTTGGGCACCGCTCCAACAAAATCTGTGGACAATAGGGATGCTTTAGGAGCTTTTCGGTCGGTAATTATTATGGACGATTGAGATTGATTTCTACCCAAAGTAAAATAACAAATAGTTGTATATATATAAAATTTAGATAACAGCTCTGTTAACTAGCAATGTTAATGTTACGGAAGTAGTGCACTAATAAATGTATCATATTTCAAGGGAATATGTTTTTATTTCATATTTTCTCTGTGCACATTCATGTTTTTTATACTAGGATTTTGTCTAAGTGGACTCCTTGTGAAATTTTTTAGCGAATAATTTGAACCTCTAACCACCTTTCAAATTAGTTTCTTGAGGAGAGTTTCATGAATTAAAGGCCAAATCGACGCTTTTATGTGGGAGCTAATGGGTGAAAATTAACTGGACTGAAGAAAATTTTACTATTTGTGCTTAAACTTGATATTTATCACTGAGGCCCACAAAAATCAAACTTATTTCATAAAAAAAAAAGAAAAGAACAACTGACGTGAGAATAGAAAAATATTTGTAGGTTTTACTATGTGATTCTAGAACTTTCATTCTGAGTTAGAATCATTCTTCGCCCAATTGCTACGATTACAGATTTTGTGTATGGTAATTTAGCTTAAACCCGGTCAATTGTCACACTTCTTTAGTTCGGCAGCCAAATTGCAATATTTGATTTAACTTTTTAATTTCTTGGTATTTAAGTCCCTTACATCTGACCTCATATTGGGATAGGTGTTTCAATAACCTAGCTGCCTTTAGTCAATAACTTTTGATTCTTTTAACAGGTAAACAGGTAAATAATCATGGTATTTTTATAAAAGCGGACGTCTGAGTTTTTTTATTTGCCCTTAAAGGTTACGGGATTCCAATGGGTAAACTCGGACTATAAGTTTGTACAGCAAAAGTTTTCTGAACGATGCCGCTTTCAGAAAAATACCATATGTTGCAAAAAAAGATCTCAATTTGTTGTACTGTATCTATGCTGTATGTAATTTTACTTATTAAATAATTTGAATTCAATTTAATTGTAAAACAGGCGGGCAATCCTCTTCAAATAGCTTAAAAGTATTCTAAATATTCACGATCATGGTTTTCTAACACTCTCTCGTTTTGTCAGCCATATTTTAGTATAATTTAATTAAATTCAACCTTGCAAATAGGTGGCAACGCTCTTAAAATATTTTCGAACTGCTAAAAGTCTCGTTTGTCTGACATCCAGGGAGCGTAGCGGCTATAATTTCTTTTTATTAAAAAAATCATGATTTAATCGTTATTTTGTAATTTTTATTTATTCGATCACTTTTGATCAATATTTTATGATTTTTTTTTCTATCATAAAATAAACGTTATTTTTTAATTCAAGTTTTTTCTTTCATATTTGATTGATATTTTGTGATTTTTATTTTTTCAAATAAAAATAACCGATATTCTTAAATTTAAAATTTTTCGATCGTAAGGTTGACGGCAGAGTACACGCTATAAGCGGAGCGAAGATTGAAGCGATAATATTTCTTGCTATAATCAAAGCTATCACATGTCAGAGTGTATGCTAGTAAAAAACAAAAAACAAGAAGAATATCAAAAATTCAAGCAAATTCATGCTATAAAGCAGTTCACAACATACTTTGTAGCTTCACGCTTCATTTATAGCATGAATACGCTTTGCTCTTCGCTTACACTCTGACATGCATCAAGCAAACACATAAGAAAATACATGATGCTATTTATAGCACGATATAGCTTTACTGCTTTGCTCCGCTTATAGCGTGTACTCTGTCGTCAACCTAATAAACGCAAGCAAGTTTTTCGGCGATGATAAAATTATGTTTTATGGACAAAAAAAAAAATTCCCTAAATATCGATCAAATATAATCGAAAAAATTTAAATCCAAGAATAACGATTATTTTTGATCAAGAGAAGTAGAAACCACAAACTATTTTCAAATTTGATCGCAAAAATTAAAAATTAATAAATAAAAAATAACGATAAAACTTGATCGAAAGAATAAAAATCACAAAATAACGATAACTGAAAAAAAATGTCTAAATAAAAATAAGGTCAAATTTGCGTAGAATGTCGATGTGTTCAAATTTTGTTTCTGCCAATGATTTTTTATTCGAAAAAATCAATGTAACCATTATTTTTGGTCATTGACTTAAATTCCTTTAATTCTGGTATATTTTGACTTTTTAAACAGGTGACAACCCTTATTAAAAGTATTGGATTAAATTACATAGGTATGTATGCGTTTTTAAACCCATTTCGTGTAATACTATTTGTGTAATAAGTCATTTCACTTAATCGAATTTTATATTTAAGGTAATAGGTGGAACCCTTCATGCTCTATGTTATATATGTATGTATGTATAACCTATGTATATATGTATGTATATGTAGATAAACGCCATCCTCAATCGGTGCAGCACTTTTTGTGTTTTTGAGCACCAAACGAACTTAAAATATTTATTTGTATTGATGTTTACCTTGACAAAGATTATTTTCGTGTTAAAATGTTTAAACTAAATGTTTTACAAGTTAAAGGCAAATCAATACAAAACAAACAAAACAAATCACCCTCACCTCGCAACGACTCCCCCACAACTCGGTCGCTTGGCTGAGTGGTGATCGGCAGTTTGCAAGCGATCAAATTCGCAACGACCATTTCGCAGCGCAGCGCAGCGGCAGAGCAGTAGTGTAACTATTATAGTACTTATAATACTTAAGGCAAAGAATTTGCAAAATGTTGAGAACACGCGTACGCACACAGACGCGCACCAGCGAGAAGGCTTACGTTTATATAAACCTTGTGCATGGTGGGTATGTAGGTGGGTGTGTGTGTGCGTATGTCGATTATTTTCTATACACTTATGCAACTTCTCGCATTTGCATGCTGTGTACGATCGCAATTCAAAGTGTATCTAATAAAAAAAAAATAAAAAAAACGAAATACAAAAACACAAAACGAAAACTAAAACCCATTCGCACTGTATGCTGCATGAGGGCGAGTAAACAACAACAACAACAATAGCAACAAGATAGCAGGAATAAATGCAAAAAGAAAATTTCATAAAAGCTCGGGCGATCCGCGCGGGTGTGTTGATTGAGCAGGCAAAGCAAAAGGAAAAGCAAAAGCAAAAACAAAAATAGAAACAAATACCAAATGCAAACGAAAACGAAAAAAAATTCGAATTCAAAATGAAAGCAAAATAACAAAAGCCTATGTAACAACTACAACAACAAAATTTCTGTTTGATTCAAGGCCAAGGCCAATGCGAACCGAACACGAACGCAAGCAAAGCAAATGCAGCCCAGCAGCGAACGCAGATCGCGTACTTATTTCAGATCGCAATCACACACACACACATATGCGATGCAACCACACATGCGTACATATTCACACACACACACACACATCCATCTGTATGCACAGTGAGACAAAAAAGCTTTCATGCGGCTCGCAAAAAAATTCACAATGAATCGAATCGCAGATGCGGATGTGAAACTCGGCAGTCACATTGCACCGCACCGCGCCGCATCTCCTCCCACTGCCTGGCGCTGTGCAGGTTGTGTGGCTCACGCTGTGACCGCTATTGTAGTTTTTGTTGTCGTTGTTGCTGCTGCTGGCTGGCTGTCTGTCTGCCTGCCTGCTTTAGATGAACATCAGAAACAACAACTGCCACTTACTCAACGCCAACAACAGCAGCAACATTTATGCACGAATAATCGCACAGAATCGCAAAGAGCATGACAACAACGCGTATGTGCTTACTATACACAGTTATATACATACATACATACATACACACAACTATTTATATACATACATATGTATGTATATAGTATAGTACATACAAATAACAGATTGTGCATATGAATGTCATCGCTTGCAGTCATGTCGTGCTATTATTATTAATTGTTTTTGTTTTTGTTTTTGTTGCTACTTGCTGCCATGCATAGTTACGCGTTGTTGGCTGATCTCGCTGATTGTTGTCGATCGTGAGATTCACTTAGTTGTCGCGGAAAGCTGCTTGGAAAAGTGAATTTAACTAAAGCGGGAGGTGAAGCGGAAGCGGCGGCGGCGGCAGTAGCAGCCCCTAACATTTTCTATGCAAAAAAACATGGGAAATGATTTAGGGCGCGGTAGTAGATGGGAGGCTGTTTTTATAGGGTGTAAACAGTGGCGAGCAAAACCGGTCGTATGGTGACCCCTTTTAAAATATTAGCAAGGTTTTTAACGATACTTTTTTTTTGGAAATTTTATATACAAATTTAGTTCATACTATAACAAAAACCGTGAAAAATTAATGTTACAAACTTTATAGAAAATCTCAAAATCTCAAAAAATTAAAAAAAAAGGTCGAAGGGTGACTTTTTTTTAAATATTGGCAATGTGGGCCATACTATAACAGAAGCCATGAAAACTAATGTGTCAAACTTTAGACAAAACTTAACAAAATTTTGAATTTTTTTAAAAGAATCCTTAGAAATTTTTGGCGT
The DNA here is from genome assembly GCA_951828415.1 of Anomoia purmunda. NCBI lineage: Eukaryota > Metazoa > Arthropoda > Insecta > Diptera > Tephritidae > Anomoia > Anomoia purmunda. The sequence continues at coordinate 44,991,848 of OX639995.1, forward strand.
ATTTATGCAGTTTTATAGCGTACGTGTATTCACATTTAATACCGCTGATTTTTTGTATATTTACTTTTTCAAGTTTTGCAATTTTTTTTTTTCATATAACGCATTGATTTTATAAAAATTGATTCTATGCAAATTTTATATGTCGACAGTATTCTGCATGTTCTACCACTTAAAATGGTATTTCTATAAGCAACATATGAAAAAAAATTTCCAATACCAAAATTAAGAAACAAATATAAAAAGTCAACGGTAGCTTCTAGTCACTTTAAACTTGTATTTTTTATACTAAAATTTAATAGACTATTAAACTGCTTACCCAAAAAATATCTACATAACTTTCTAAAAAATTTAAAAGTTTTGAAAAATATTTTGTTGAGTTTTTATAGATGTTTTAAAAATTAATTTACATGGTTCCTGAACTATACGTTCATATAAAATTAACGAAAAAAAAAAATTAACACGAAAAACCTTGAAACGAGAAAAATTTAATTTCATAAACAGCACTTAAGCTTTTCGAAAAAATGTTGGTCCACTACACAAATTTTGACTGCATAGTCCAAACGCATACAACTCCAACGATTGCGCTGGTTTTACACATGATCCGGGTGAAAAGATCCCAGCGCCCACGAACAAAATGCAATGACCAAGTGTAGATGGAATGCATGGATTGAATTTTAAAACAAAAAATATGTATATTTAGGCGATTAAAGCGTGCTTTGAATTTGAATCCATTCGAGCTGTAAATACCGGGTTTAAAAGTATACCGATTCCAGCGCCACCTGTCGGATATTTTTTATACGCTTCATAGGCAACATTGCAAACGCTACCTCTGAATTTCAGCTCAATTTTTTCAATAGTGTTCAAGTTATAAACTATATGCACTATATACACACGCGACCACTTTATGTATAGGAAATTAAAAAAAAAACAAACTAAGTTTAACGCAAATATTTAAGTTTGACTACAACCGGTTAATAAACACAGTAAGTTTTCCACTACTTTTCTATAGTGCTATGACTTCTTTCAAATCCTGGACCGATAAATACTTATGTTCTTTGATTTGTCTATTTCTTTAAACGAAATTTTGAATAGAGAAAATACTAGCTTGAAAATTATTTGTCCACAATGTAAACTTGATAATACAACTGAACCTGAAAAATATTGAAGAGTATTGAGTAAGGCGAATTCAGATATGGTGATAGCATCCTATGAACTGAATGCTTGTTCTTCTTTACCAATTTGATGAGTTGTTTTACTTACAAACAAAATAGGTCACTGGGCGAATTCAAATTTTGATATTTCACTCGCAGAATTACACAAACAAAATACACAACGGATTTACCTTCGTCGTCTTGCTATCATCGCCTTCTATGGATCCACTTTGGTGTTGAGTTTTGTTGGTAAATAAAAGTTTCACTTCTTCTGAGAACTCTCATTATACCTACACCCATTTGATGGTTCACTCAAATAAACTTTCTTTCGTTTGTGATTTTTTTTTTTGTATTACAAATAACAATTTTTTATTTCAGTAAAACATTCTAAGCGCCTACGCGCCGCTATGCACTTAGAAGTCGCAACAAGTTTAATGATATGGAAGTAGATATGTATAAAATGGATATGTGTATGTATGCATGTGTGTGTGACACGCGCAACAGTTCGCCAGCCCAAGCTTTGCATTTGAAAACGTATGAATTATTAATGAAATAAAAAAAATTAAAAAATAAAAACAAAAAAAAAGTACACTAAACTTGAGTTAATTTATCAAACAAAAAACGCGGTATATTCAAAAAATTCTTAACGCGCTTGTCAGATTTTTTTCCACTTTAAGACTGGTACTAGCTGCCTGCCAACGCTTCCTATACGTTTATGGCGCGTACTTGTTCTTGGCTGTCTTCTGTTATTATTATTTTTTTTTTGCTCACCACTTAATTTATTTGTATTCGATGTGAGTATTTAAATGCTGTTGACGGACTGACTGAATGACTGAGTGACTGCCTGTTTGTTGTGTTTGTGAAGGTTGAAAATTTCCTGCCTTTTTTTCAAAAATATTTCTTCTTTTTTTTTGTTTTTGTATTAGCGCTGCTATGTGGCTTGTCCGGCTGTTATTATTGTTGGCACAATATTAATTGCAGAAAACCAGAAGTTATGCAATCAAAGAACAAACAATTTATTGGTCGGAGTGGCTAGGCCAGGTATGACAGGGCATGGGTTTGCCGCTCCACTCACATTGGCATGCCAAGTGGCTGAAATGTAGTCGATTCGCGCGAGGCGGCAAGTTGTCGCAAATACAAACACACATACATACTTACATATGTATGTACAGCTGATCCTCATTTTACGCGGTTAAGTGGGGCAAAAAGAAAAACTTCGCGTAAAAATAAATAAAATTTCATACAAAATATTGGCTTAGGAAAATTCTAACTGCTCATCTATACAAAAATACCTTAGCGCCAAAATTTTTATTTAATACTGTTTGTCATATTGATTATTTTCAATATTTTTCTTATATAAGTATAGTTCAAAAATTCAAAAATTTTACAAAAATCAAAATAACGTCATTAAAATTTTAAATTTTTTTGTCCGTGCAATTAGTACATTTAATAAAAATCGTGGTAGAAAGTAGTAAAAATAGTGGTTGAAATTGGTAAAAATAGTAGTAGAAATTAGTAAAAATGGTGGTAGAAATTAGTAGCAACATTAGTATAAATAGCGGTAGAAATTAGTAAAACCAGAGGACGAAATGAGTAAAAAATAGTGGTAGAAATTAGTAAAAGTAGTGGTAGAAAGTAGTAAAAATAGTGGTAGAAATTAGAAAAAAGCATGGTGGAAATTAGTAAAAAAATAGTAGTAGAAAGTTGTAAAAATAGTGGTAGAAATTGGTAAAAGTAGTAGTAGAAAGTAACAGTACCACTTATAAAAATAGTGGTAGAAATAAGCAGTGCCATTAGTAAAAATAGTGGTGGGAATCAGTAGTACCATATGTAAAAAAAAGTGGAAGAAAGTAGTAAAAATAGTAGTAGAATTTAGTAAAAATAGTGGTAGAAATTAGTAAAAAATAGTGGTAGAAATTAGTAGATGCAATAATAAAAATCGTGGTGGAATTAGTTCTGCCATAGGTGAAACTTGTAGAAGAAATTAGTTATGGCATTAATAAAAATAGTGGTAGAAATTCGTAAAAATAGTGGTAGTGGTAGTGGAAAAGCGATTCTGATGCGACTTTCGCTACACGATGTAAGAAACCACTGCCGCTAAAGAAGTTTTACTTCAAAAATCGCGTACAAAAAAAAATCGCGTAAAAAGAGGATCAGCTGTAAACAATAATTTGCAATCCGCCAAGTACCTTACCTTTATTGCAGAGTGCAGTAAAATGTTTTTTATTATTGCTGCTCTACTGAGCTGACACTTTACATACATATGTATGTACATTTGAAATGAGATTAAAACAAATTGTTACAAAATGAGTAGTTGTTTGAAAGATTTACGAACAGTATATAGCTTCAAGCTTGATTTGTTTAAACTTTATACAAAAACAAAAAACAAAAAAAAATAGAAAGGTATAACCAACTTTCCATATTCCCAGCAATACTCACTGCTGCTCAACGGCAAACCGCTAAATAAACACGAAACCAAACGTTGCACAGCATCAGCATCGTCATTGTGCCGCTGTTGCAACGCCCCAATTTCCCTGCAACGTCATTGCGTCCAATGCCACCATTGTGTGGCACAACAACAACGATTAGCAATGGACAACGGATAATAATAACCGTACAACAACACTTGCCGTTAATTCCGTCATTTGCTGTTGTAAATGCAACATAATTAACGCCTAATTGGGCAGCAGCAGTAGCAGCAGCAGCAGTAGTAGCAGTAGCTAAGTATATAGCGGTAGTTGTATTGTTCCTGCAGTATTGAAAATTATAATAGTTACGTATACGTAACGGTGCACGGTCAAATGAAGGAAATGAATTTAATGAATTAAGTGCCAAGCGAGCTGCTGGAGAGGGTAGAAGGGAAAGAGGAGAGGGCCCGAATGCCTCGCAAATATCAATACAAAATCTATGCGCATAGGCAAAAGGGTAGTAGTAAGCAATGGCAATAAAAAAAATATATAATTGTGTATAGATTGTTCAAGAGAGCCAATAGCAATGGCAGTTTGAGCAAAAAAAAACAAAACAACAGACACGTGAAAGGCGGAAAACGTGATAATTAGGTGAAACTCAAAATACACAAATAATTATAAAGTAAGTTTTCATATATACATAAATAGTAATGGTATGTTGCATCCAAACTTTGTTGGTGCTAAGGCCGAATGTCTTGCAAAAGAGTTGTACTCCAAAAATATTTATTTGACTATATAGATACTTAGTCCAGCCATAAGTTCTGTTACAATTTGAGGCCGTTATAAAAATGAAACAATAATACAATTTCTTATAAAGTTATTTTTATTATATAACTCATAATGAGCGATGTACAAAATTTTATTCGAAATGTTAACTTTTTGCTTTGGCGCAATCCCTAAAATGAATGATTCGGCCATTTGATCGATAGCAGCACGCACGACGCTGCTCGAACCAAAGATTTTTTGAGATTCTCCAAACTTCTGTGCGGTATTCTATAGGCCATGTGTTCCAATTCTTACCACAAACTGTAGTCCAATGGATTCAAATCTGGACTTCCAGACGGCCAATCATCTGCAGCTATCAAACCGAGCATATTGCTTTTAAGCCGCTGCTGGGTTGTTTTTGCCTTGTCTGCTGGAGCAAAATATTGCCGGGCGATCGCGCTGATTACGCTGATCCGTAACATTTTTTGCGTCTTTAGAAATTTTTGCGTAGATTTGCTTGTCGTTTTGCTTATTAAAAACTTCTTTAGCAGTAAAAATTTTCTCATCTATAGAATGAATACTTTCATGGCGTTGACCGTAGAACGAAGTAGTGCTATATAATTCAGTGCTACTTATAAATTTCCAAGCTATTTTAAAATTACACTGGTTTACACGAAAAAATACTGCATTACAAAAAAAAAAAGAAGAGTTTGAGACAAATTTTGGGTATCGGAGCACTAAAATTAATTTAATTTTTTTTTCCAGCTAGAGGCAAAAACCCTGTTTTTGAAGTTCTTTTGCGACTACTGCCAAAAAAAAAAAAAACTCCAGCACAGCAAATAAAACTAACCTTCTACGAACAACGTTTAAAAGGTACACTTAACTTCTTTATGACATAGATATAAAATGTGTTGTTGAAAGAAAATTTTATTACGAAAATGTGAAGCGTAAGAGCACCTAAAACGGACAGAAAATCTTAAAGTTATTACAAATTTAAAAAAGTTTTCAATTGAAAAATTTTCTACATGCAGTTTTTTAGTTAAATATCTGCCAAAAATTTATTTAACTCAGGGCGCAACAGATAGAATATACATTTGATGTTGGATCACATTTTATATAAATTCAATCAATCAATCAATTCAAGATGCAACACCCACAATGTAAATTTGAGCATATTTCATATACATTTTTCCAGTTTTATGCAACTCATTAATAAAGCGAAAAATATAAAGCCAAAAGTTTTTAGATCAAACTAAATTCTCTGCACTCTCGTAAGTTATGGCTAATCACCTCAACTGTCTAATTTAGTTCCGTGGACTTGTAGGATAAATAGAAAATTAAATGCATTCAAAAAGAGGCGCAGCGTTAGGCAAATCACTGGAAATGTGTAAAACATAAATTATAATAAATTGAAACTTATTTTACGTATTGGGTCAGAAATCCCCAACACAAAATCCCCGTGTTTTTTTTTTTTGCTTTTTTCGAACATCAACAAAACCGATGTTCGAATCAACTGTCCTATTGATGTGTTGAAATTTATGATTATTAGTAAACGATTATCAATTTTTATAATTTTTTATAATTTGTTATTTTTTACCCGTAAAAGGAGAAAAGAAGAAAATACGATAAATGTCAAAGGTTACGACATGTAGTGACAAGTTTTGACAATTTTGTCTCTATACTTAATTTAAATTATTTGTTATAATAATATAGTTGATTCTTGAACAAAAAATGTATAAGTCAAAGTTTCAAATTTTCTAAAATAACTATAAAAAATTCATTAAATTTCTAATTTTTCAATCAAAATTTTTCAAAAATTTTCGAATATGCAGTTTTTTAGCTTATTCAATTTAAATGCATAAAGGGCAAATTTTTAATGGCAAATAGTTCCGGTTGACGTCTTCATGCTTCACCCTATAATTGAATTATGTTACTATTGAAACAAGAATGGCATTTTGTAAAAAAAAAGTTCAACTTATCAAATACTGTAGAGTTTGAGTGATCGTTTTACTTCCGATAAGAAAATGGACAAACTCCGATTCTCCGACGCCTAAAACCGATAAAAAAAAATTCGAACATGACGTTAATTGCGTCACACCTAACGAGAAAAGTTGACGGATTCAAAGCCAATACCGAGAGGATCGGATTCCATGACATAGCTGATAAATCTCACTTGCAATGTTTATGTTTTTTATTATTGTTTAACAATTCTGCTAAATTAATACAAAGTAAATTGCTTACGCTCACGACGGCCAAGTTAAGCGGCATACAAAATATTATGCATGGATATCAGCCTGTCTTGAATGATTCTGATTTTGTCGATTTGTGTGTTGGGATTTTTTTTTAAATGCGGATTCTGTGCTTGGGCATTTGGTTTTCGGGGATTTAGTGGTTCTTCCTAATTTTAATTCGTAAAAAGTGTAAATTGATCATTAAACGTCTTATATGAACGGGCCGGAGAGGTAGTAATAAGTTTTGTCGCAAAAGCGATGCTCACAAACAGTTATTAGACGCGTTATATTTTTTATCTGGCCGATAAAATTTATATCCTTTCATTTTTGTTTTTACCTTTTCTGAAAAATGTTATGCAATTGGAATATTTTTTATTGCCCAACATCTTTTTTTACGTTGTATCGTAAACGATGTAAGATCAGGATATTGATGAAGACGGAAATGCAGAAGCACATAAAGATGTTAAAAATGAATGAGAAGATGAACATAAGGATAAAGTGAAAGATAAAGACATAGATAGGAGTAAAGGCAAAATAACTTTTATCATACAACGTAAAAATAAACGTTGAGCGATAACTGCTATTAGGGGTTAGCAAATAAAAAAAATAAATATATCGATAAATATTGAATCGATATATCGATATATGCAGAGTAATAAATACCGATATTTCGAAGAAAACTTGGGTTCAACAAGGGAAAATATACTTACATATGAACATTAGGTGTCTCACCAAACAAGCTGAGGCTTTTACAGCGGAATCATAAATTTTAATTTTTTCAGGCTACCCCGTCAATATATTTCGAAAAATATAAATCATCATATAACGCCATAAAAGTTATGGAATTTCTTCCAAATTTAATGCTCGGTAGTAATTATCGAATATCGATGTTTTGAGATTAAAAGGACCGAGGTATTTATTTATCCATTATTTTCTAAAAATATATCGATATTTTTTCCAAAATTTCTGAAAATTCAACAAATTTCAACCTTTTTTATTTGCATTTTAAGAAAATTTCTGGGCCTGCAATTTTGCAACTTTGTCGCGACATAAGAGGCAAGTCTGAAGTGGCTGAAAATTCCGGTTGATTTTTGACGGTTTTTTGAAATTTTGGTTCTATTTACATTTTTCCATATAACGGCTGGATTTTATATAAACTGCCGTAAATTTTGAATATTTTTTCCAAAAATGATTAAAAATCATTAAGACTTTTTTATATTCATATGACAGTAGTAGTAAGTAGTAATAGCATTAGTAAAAATAGTAGTAGAAATGAGAGTACAAATACTAGTGCTTATTAGTAGTAGCACCAGAAGTAGATATAGGAGTAGAAATTTGTGAAAAATAGTAACCCAAAATTAGTAACAAATAGTAGTAGAAATAAATTAAAATACTAGTGCTTATTAGTAGTAGCTTTAGTAAAAAAAAGTAGTGGAAATTAGTTAAAATAGTACTAATGAATAGTGGTAGCATTTGTAAAAAACAGTAGTAGAAATGAGTAAAAATAGTAGTAGAAATTAGTAAAAATACTAGTACTTATTAGTAATAGCATTAGTAAAAATAGTAGTAGAAATTAGTAAAAATACTAATACTTAATAGTAATAGAATTAGTTAAAATAGTAGTTGAAATTAGTAAAAATTCTTGATAGTAATGGCATTAGTAAAAATAGTAGTAGAAACTATTAAAAATACTAGTACTTATTAGTAATAGAATTAGTAAAAATAGTAGTAGAAATTCCTAAAAGTAGTAGCAGACATTTGTAAAAATAATAGTTGTCGTAGGGAGTAGCATTAGCAAAAATTCGTTAAAGTAGTATTTGGTAATAGTAGTAAAAATAGTAGTAGAAATTAGTAAAAATAGTTGTAGTAACTGGTAGTAGCATTAATGAAAATAGTAGTAATGAATAGTGGTAGCATTTGTAAAGAACAGTAGTAGAAATTAGTAAAACATAGTAGTAGAAATTATTAAAAATACTAGTACTTATTAGTAATAGCATTAGTAAAAATAGTAGTAGAAATTATGAAAAGTACTAGTACTTATTAGTAATAGAATTAGTGAAAATAGTAGTAGAAATTCTTAAAAATAGTGGTGGACATTAGTAAAGATAATAGTTGTAGTAAGGAGTAGCATTAGCAAAAATTCGTTAAAATAGTAGTAGAAATTAGTAAAAATACTGGCACTTAATAGTAATAACATTAGTAAAAATAGTAGCCGAAATGGGTGAAAATTGTAGTGCTAATTAGTAGTAATAGTAGTAGTAGTCGTAGTGATAGAGAAAAAATTTTTCACATGACTCAAATTAACTGTATTTTAAAGAGAGTGCGGCGGCATAACTCGCATAGAAATAAAAGCGTTTTTATACTGATGAATATGTCTATGCGAGTACAGCTGTGTGTGCTTCTAGATGTGCCACAAAATTATTGATTAATTATTGTTGCACTCAAAAGCAACATTTACAATAGCAATGCAACAATAAAAAAAAAACATCGCAATACTACACGTTTGCGCCTCCTCTACCAACCATATCACTTGTCAATGGGTAAAAGTCGCTTTAACGTTTACGCTTACGTCATTATGCAATTTATGCGCAGCGTGACAAATCAATTTCTTTCGCATTATACATTGTTGTTGTTACTTGGCGGCTTGTCGCTGTGACTGTGGCCGCCTGTAGTTGAAATGATTGACACACAAACACACACACGCACACACACTTACATAACTGCACACAACTAACATAAATACCGTTATCAGTGCTGTAAATTTGCGGCGAGACAAATGTGCAGCCTGATGAATAGTACGAGTATGAAGTGGTGCGACGGTCAAAAGCCATTACAGAGCTTGTAACATACCGTTGGCGGAGGCAGCGGAAATGCTTTTAATGGAGTCGCTGAAAAAAAACCTAGAGAATATAATATAGAAGGTTGATGGCGTAAAGAAGGCGGCGCAGTGCGGTGCGGTGCAGCAGTGAGGTAGAGTTAGCGCTCACCTAAGTGAGTAAAAACCTTTTAGGGACATTGGTTAGACTGAGGAAATAAAAAAGAGGTGTAGACGTTTGTCGTCAATTCCCATAGATGTTGTCGTTGCGTAAGACGCGTAACAAATCAACTCTGGTCAAAACACTCTCTGTCTTTCAGCACATTTTCTTTTTGTTGTTGTAATAGTACGTTTTTACGCTACTCACTCTTCGACAGTAACCAACCAACCAACCAACTAAGCGATTACTTAGTGCAGGAACTAAATGAACAGCAAGCGTTTGCCTCCATCCATTCATTCTAACGCAATTTTATTACTTTTAATTCTTTTCCACTTAGCAATGTTTTTTTAGTTATAGTTTTCTTTCCTTCTTTCAATAATTGCATTTACCTTTTGTTTAAACTCTCTCTTTCTCTTTCTGTACATTGCCGTTTTGCATTCATCGCTAGTGAATTTTTTGTTTTATTCGCATTTTTCATATGAGAACTGGGTGACAACAACGGCTATTACAAAAACCAGCACTGTCAATTAATCAATATTATACCTTTGTTTCTAAGCAGCATGAGAAATATAAACGTCAGTCATTTTGTGCGAAACGTAAATTGCGTCGTCACATTTGCAAGTTTTTGCTCTCTGTAATCCAACTTGTCAGCGCTCTGCTTCCCTTGCTTTTTGTCGATTGTTTCAACAGTTAGTTATTAATGGAATGCAAATTGGATACGCCCTCTTACTGGTTATTTGTACCGCAAGTAAACCAACCACTTGCCGTTATTTGTATTTGCCTTTCTGGAAGGTTTCATAAGAAGAAATAAAAATAATCAGTGTAGTAAATAGTCCCATTTTTTTGTCCATCTTCTTATCGATCCGCTTTTAAGGTACATATCTACCTGGGCTCACTATTGTAATTTATGGTTCATTCTTAATTTATGCGTAATTTACGATGAAATTAAGAAATTTTGCCTTGCAAAATCTGCCAATAAATTAAGATGTAATTAGGTATTTTATCATAAAACAGCAACTAACAGATCTATGCTGATACATTGACAAAACTCACCAGCCTGACAGCTATCATGCCTACTGCGCCTAAAACTATCACACAGAATATAAACATAGTTTACATCGTTGTCCCGTTCTCAGTAAGACATACCAACTGCAATGACTGTTGAAATCAATAGAGGGCTGAACAACATTTTTGTCACATAGTTTTAGGCATAGTAAACATGACAGCTGTCAAGTTGGTGATTTTGGTCAGTTTATCAGCATAGGGTTGCAAATCAAGAACCAAACCAGTGTCGACTCTAAAATTGAACGATATTAATCCTTCCTTTAGATTTGGTTGGACAACAGATGGCAGCGATGACTGCTTTGCGACTAAGAGAGAGATCCCAGTGGCATCCTGAAAGCCAAGAGCACTCTTGTATTTTGAACAAGTTCTGCTCTATTCCGAGCAGCATGGAGCGGTGTGCTTTGACATCGGTTTCTGAAAGTAACTTTATTATACGAATTCCAAGCAGGGAGGAGTGGAAACTTGAGTTGCAAACTCCACCTGATAGCATTGTCATCTATACAGATGGTTCGAAACTCGATAATAAGGTAGGAGGAGGTGTTTTCTCACGAAACCCTCTCCTGCAAATTTTCTTTAGGTTACCAGATCACTGCAGCGTCTTCCAGGCTGAGGTCTCAGCTATCATGGAGGCGGTAGAGAAGATTGGGTTCGGGGTTAGAGGAAAAGACATCTTCATTTTTAGTGACAGCCAGGCTGCAATCAGAGCTCTGAGCTCTTTCACTTTTAACTCTAACATCGCGCTGGACTGCCGCCTATCTCTACAGGTTATGGTCAAGCAGAACAGATTGTACCTCATTTGGGTCCCTGGTCACCGGGACATAGAGGGAAACTGCATGGCAGACGAACTTGCAAGACAAGGTAGAACCAAGCAGATTCTTCAGGATAAAGAACGCATTGGTATGACGTTTGCCACTTGCAAACTGCTACTTAGAGATTTTACATATAAACACGCTGACAATAGATGGAGGCAAAATACGACCTGTCGAACCTCAAGGCAGACGTGGCCTAAATGGGATCGGAGACGGTCGCGCAGTGTTCTCTCTCTAAGAAGGGAAAACATTTCTATCATGATCGGGGCTCTAACAGGGCACTGTCTGATAGGAAAACATGCTGAAAGGTTGGGTGTACCTTTCCGAAGGTGCTGCAGGAGCTGCAAGAACGACGAGGAGGAGAAAATGGTCTTGCATTTACTGTGTAAGTGTCCTGCACTGTGTAAAAGCAGAATGCGATCACCGTTTCTGGATGGCCTTAGTGAGGTTTCAAGCACCGAGGTAAATTGCCTGTTGAGATTCATCAGCGAGGCAAAATGGTTTGGTGAGGGGTAATTTTTTTCCTTTCGGATGGTACAACATTTTTCCTTGTGATAACACAATGGGCCTTCTACTACTGGCCTAAGCGAGCCGCCACAGGTGGCAGCCACTCCAACCTAACCTAACCTATCGAAAGATGAGATCTTCCGTAATCATTATATGTAAAATATAATATTAACATTTCACTCAAGTTTTCTTTGCTGTTTGCCTCTAGAAGCTTTATTTCTTGATCGTAAATGTAAAAATAAAAGATATTTCGATAAAAACCTAAAATATATTAAACGTCTGTATAATTTATAGAGCTTGAGGCCAGGTTTGTATTAGGAAATAATATTAGAAACAACAATTTTTCAAAGTGGTAGAAGTGATAGCTGCTATTTCGGAGATCACTACATCTCCTCATCAGACTTCTTTCTTTGTAGGCTTTACCTGGCTTTGAACCATGGTACACGGGATTGCTAGGCGAGCACGCAACCACTCAGCCACGCTAACCGTGTGAAAATAACTTGTTTTCTCATTATTAAAATATATTAAATATGTAAACAAAATCTCATATTTTTTCATTCGTTGAAAGAACTAAGCAACCCTGTGGCTACAGAGCTGTGAAGATAAATAAGGAATGACACGTATGAACGCACATGATTTATGCGAAGTAATTTGTGTGAAATTAAATAAATTACAATGTAATGTGAACATGGCTTTGGCAATTTCGACGATTACACATTTATTTCTCTTAATTGAAGTCAAGGAAATCTCTACATTAGTTTAGATACGGGGATTGCCATTCGGGTTTTCTAAACTGCAACAAAATACTTATTTATTTATTTTATTGATTCGTAGCACATTATTCAGGTGCTGAGCCCAAAATTGCTTCACCCAGTCATTGAATTTGCGGCTGTCAGAGGCCGAATGTAGTTTTGTATAGACGTGGGTACGGTAAGTGCTCCTGGCATCGACCCATCGGAATTCTATGTGCGCTCTTCGACACGGACTCAAAAATTAAATAATAACAATCGCGATAAAACACAACAATATTTCAACAAATTATATAAGCTGATTCTGATCTGGAAAAACAAATGCCACTTACTACGCGGCACATAATTTAGGTCTGTTATGAAAAGAAAATAATTGACGAGCTACAATGCTACTCGTACTAGACACTTGAATCTCTTCAATCCTCAGCAAGTTTCTTGTGACTACAAATATGTGGAATAGGTTGCCATTTTTTCGAAGCTCTAGCGTTTTTTTTTTTGTGAAATTAATTTTTCTGGTTCCCACCGATTTATAAAAAGTGTGCCATTTCAATGTTTTTGAAGTAAAACTTCTCTAGCGGCATGAGAGTGAGTTTTTACATGGCTTAGTCGCAAGTCGTGTCAATATCGCGTCACGAATTCAGCACATGATGCTTATATGAGAAAAAAGAAACCTACAATAACAACTTCTACTAGTTACTAACTACTACCATCACAACGACTACTACTCTTACTACTATCAATTACTACTACTATTTTGGCTAATGCTGATACTACTATTTTTACTAATTTCACTTCTATTTGTACTAATTTCTACTCCTATTTTTACATTGTATTAAATTTGATGTATTTGTGGATGGTAAAGTAAGTGTACACATTTATGGGCTATTAGAACTCTAATATTACTTTCTATTGATTCGAAAACCATTTGCCGTATTTGACGGACAATAAAATGTAAAAAAAGAATATCCAAAATTTAATATTTTTTTCGCAGTTTTTGAAAAACCATATTTTGCTCCTAATTTCGTACGAAAATTTTGTACGGTTCCAAATACAGTGCAGCAGTGCTACAATTTCCGTTGTAAATTATAAAAAGGACGGGTTTTTTTTAATTGTAAACATTTTACACAAAACAAAACAAGGAAATTAAATACTAAGTATTTTTACGTTATCTGCACTGATTTATCTAAAACATAAAAAACAAAATTTATAGTAAAAACATCAAAAAATTCATTCGCCTCTGGTGTTTACGGAGATTAGAGTAATATAAAAAGCCAAGTAGCTTTCTACGTTCATTTACGTATACGAAAATTAATTCAGAATGCATACTACATACATGTACTTTAAAAATGACTAACGGTCGTAATTTAGATAAATGTGTGGCATGAAAATAGGCTATGGGAATATATGTGCATTTTTTATTTATTAGAATTTTAAAATCTTTATAAATTATATTTCGTATAGCCAAAAAACTATCAAACAGAAATGCCAAAGTATTTCTAATTCCATGCTTAGCACGCAAATAGGTGCATCTTAAAAAACCTGCTCAACCTATTGCCGTGCTATTTTTAATTTGAGGTTTTCACAAAAAAAAATACTTGCAATTTTTCTCCAATCTCACAACAACATTCTTTTCTTGTCAGCTGATATATAAATGCTAATTTTGATTAAAATAATAATGCGAAATTTTGAATATTCTATTAAATTCAATAACTTCCTTATTTAAAAAAAAAATTTACATTTTCTTAAAAAAACTTTATAATCGTTAATTGCTGAACTTGATTTTTGGCTCATGAAAGAAATTGTACTTTCTTGAGTTTAATTTTTTGCTCAGGGACCCCCTAAAAATTAAATTTTATTTTCTGAGCGATAATAGAACTGCAGAAAGAACGATTATTTCCTGATAAAAACCTAACTCAAGAAATAACAATAACTTCTTAAGCAAAAAATTAATCTTAAGAAATTTCGATTATTTCTTAAATATCGACTATTTCTTAAGTGATAAATAAAACTCAAGATATGGCAATGAAACTTGATTTGTTTTTGAATAAAAATCAATATAGCTGAAGGTAGCAATAATAGTGCCAAAAAGAGTGCACAGGAATCATAAAAGTTGTTGTTGTTTAAGACTTCCGTCAATAATAGTCTCATAAAGACCTTAAAAATTAATCAAATTTGATACACGGACGTAAATATCGAATATCGATTTGCCGAGATTAAAAGTACGGATGTATTTATTTATATTATTTTCTTTAAAAAATATCGATATTTCGATATAAAATATTGACGTACTTATTTATTTTAGTTATTATTATTTTCTTTAAAAAATATTGATACTCCAATTAAAAATATTTTCTTTCAAAAATATCGATATTTCGATTAAAAATATCGACGCATTTATTTTTATTATTATTATTTTCTGTTAAAAATATCGATTATTCGATTAAAAATAAAAAATATCAACTTTTTTAGTTTTATTATTTTTTAAATTTTAATTAAAAATACAGACGTAGTTATTTTTATTATTTTGCTAAAAAAAATATTCATATTTCGATTGAAATACTGACGTATGTATATTTTTTAATTTTAAAAAATATTACTTTCTTTAATAAATATCGATATGTCGATATACATATATACTATATGTAAAAAAATATAGATATTGTGATAAAAAAATCGTCTTATTTATTTGCATTATTATTATTTTCTTTAATAAACATTGATATATCGATTACGAATATCGACGTATTTATTTTTCTTATTATTATTTTCTTTAAAAATATTACGTAGTTATTTTTATTATCATCATTTTCATTAATAACTATAGATTTTGCAATTAAACATATCGATTATTGTTTTTGTCATTCTATGTTTGAATTGGCTGTAATATATTGAGCTTGAGGCCAGGTTTTTATTAGGGAATAATTAGAAAAATATCGACGTATTTAGTTTTTGTATAATTTTTTGCTTAAAAGAAATCGACATATTTATTTTGATAATTACTTTTTTTGCTTAAAAAATATCGATATTTCGATTAAAAATATCGACGCATTTATTTTATTGCTATTTTTTTCTTTAAAAAATATTGATATTCCAATTAAAAATATGGACGTGATTATTATTATACTTTTTTTTTAAATATCGATAATTCGATTAAAAGACGTGGTTGTTTTTATGTTTGTTTCAAATATTGCTATTTCGTTTAAAATACCGACGTATTTATTTGTATTATTATTGTTTTCTCTAAAAAATGTCGATATTTCGATTACAATTAGCGGCGTTTTTATTTTTATTATTATTATTATTTTTAAATAATACTATTTTTTTTAAATATCGATATTACATACATATGTACTATATAAAAAATATCGATATTTTTTTCCCTAGCCCACGCTAAGAAATAATTTCTAATTTATCCCAACCACCATAGGGTTAATGCCTAATGCACTTTTAAGTGCATTTTCTTGCTATCAACAAACGAGTGGCGAAACAATTGCATTTACAGTCTAACGTAAATGGGTAAATCAACAGAAGCGAAGCGGGGGTAAAGCGCAAGCAAAATGTACAACAGGGCGTATGAGTGTAGGTACGAATTTGTTAGTAGAATATATGTATATGGACACGCACTTGCGCGTGCAAAGCAATAAAAAAAAAGCAAAAAAAATGTAACAACAAAATAGGCGAGAAAACAAGCAAATGTACAAACTATGTAGAAAGCAAAAAAACAAACAAACAACAAGACAAACGAAGCAGCTTAAGGAAAAAGCGATAGCGTAACAGCATAGGTACTCGCTTCACCGAAAACGCGCTTCAAGGTTGTCGATGACAAATAAATTACAAAAGCGCAACACGAAAGCGAGGCGGTTGTATTAGAATGCGTTCCTATACGATTAAAATTACTACATGCGTACAGTCTGTTGTCGAAGCAGCGGGGCGCACGTGGGGCGCAACCGTTAGCGCCAAATGCATTCGTAAATACATACAGACAAAGGCCGGCGGAGGTGGGTTTGAGGTAGAGCTTGCGAGAGTTTTGCGCGCTCTTTACAGTACCGGTGGTGGGGGGGCGTTGGCGCTGCAAGTGGGGCCATTCATTGCCTGCAACTGCGTGAGTGCGTACATACATACACACACTCTTACATATATGTGTGCATGTATGTATGTATATAGAGGAAGTGATTAATAAAAAAGCACAACAAAACAAAACATGCGAAGAAAGTGAGTGGACAAGAAAGTTGGAGGAAATGAAAACGAAATACTTAAAAAGCAAGTGGTTGTGCGAATTAATGCAGAAAATATGTAGTGTTTGAAAAGAAACAAAAAAGCAATAAAAATACAACAACAACAAAAACAAAAACGATAACACTTTAACACACCATTACAAGCAACACGAATTTCAGCGATAAGAAAAACACTCAAAACGTCGAGCGATAACGTCTAAGCGCTGCACGCAAATGCAAGGCAGCAAGATGATACGCTAAGCAGACTGCAGCACACTGTGCAGTGGAGGGTGAAAGGGGGAGGCAGGCGATTGTTTTTGAGGAATGCAAGCAAAAGGGAGTAAGTTCTAATGGCTGAGTGCAAGCGATTGTGAGCTATGAAAACTTGAAAATTGCGTGGAGAGCAGAACGTGAGGTTTGAATGAATTGAGGTGTTTTGTTTTTGTCTTTTTTCTTCCCCTACAAACTGCCCGCACCCCCTACACACATACACACATAATTCTCGTGCAAATGAATGCACTCAGTTGTAGGGCGGGCGCGCAACATTCTCCATGTTTTATGCAATTTTGATGCAACCAAAATGCACTGAGTATTCAAACCAAAAACAAAAAAATGAAGAGTATGCAGTTTGTGCGACATGAAAGAGCTTGCTTACCCAGACTGGGAGAGGGAGAGAGAGCGAGTAGGAGCGCGCGAGTGCAGCGCATGCTGTCGGTGAATGTGAAGAGAAAGTTTTGGTGGTGTATGCCAAGTGCAATTAAAATTTTAAGAGCAATGCTACATTTGAAGGGTAATAATATTAAAAATTTTTGTTTGCGGAAGGGTGAGTTGGATCGGGCGAAGGTGGCATTAATAAAAGAAAGCATACATGTGCAGCAATTTATAGAAATATGTACATATATTGAGTTGGGTAATAGTAAAAGACGGTGTACGCGTATGCGCATAATTGTTGTTATCGTTTGTTTTTTTTTGCTTTCTTATTATTTGTTTAGGCGAGTTTAGTTTGTCATTGTAGCGTTAATAATGAAACGTGTGATAACTACTATGACTTGCGTAAAAAAAAAAAAACTAAAGCAATAAATATGTATGTAAATGACGACATGTATTGAATATATTAGATACAGTAGGGTGCCTTATATTGAAAATTTGCGATTATTCAATCGGAACTACACATGATAGTATTTTTTAAGACTTCCGCCTAAGAATATTTGGGAAAAATCATAAAATTAACGTGAGCTAGACTGATTTGAAATTACCGCCAAAAATGGTTGTTCAAAATAATTTAAAAAAAAAAAAAAAACTCACTTCAAATATTCAAACAGTTTAAGCTCAAAAGGTCTACCCAAAACTATTTTAAAATGTAATTAACGGCTTCCGAAAAATAAAAAGCGTGAGAGAATAAGTTTCCAATGATACCTTTGGCTCAGTTATTCAATTTTTGTTAAAGCAAACTTCCTAAACATAATCAAAATTTTCCTCAATATTGTGCGGTTGGAAATTGTTTTATGATTAAACTTTTCTTCCTTCAGACTTTATTATTTTTCTTAAATACTTTAAAAACTATTTTTTGTATAATAATCACTATTTTTGGAGACATTTTTAAATCGGCCCAGCTCACGTAAAGCTTAATATATTTCCAAGATATTTTGGTGAAAGTCTCCGCTGGAAAAACAGTAACAGTTGAACGCTGAATCTGCTTCGCCATCAAGAACTCAATATCTGCATATATCCGCCTCAACCTGCACATTTTTCCAAAGTACCGTAAATACTTTCGAATTTCGTATGTCTTTTTTAATCCAAATCTTCAACTCTAGATGACGAAGCTAACAAGCAATTATTTGAAAAATTGTGCTACAGTATTGAAAATTTTCATTGGCTTGAGTTTTGTACAGCCAGATACTGGTGTTTTTTTTGTTTGTTTTCGAGGCACATTTATATAGCGACCGCTTGCTCACAGAAAACGCCTCCTTGCACCCGCACATACTGGAGAACAGACGCTGTCGGAGTGGCCCCAACAAAAGCTCCCTCTCTTTTTGGCGTGACCCAAGGCTCACACGGGTTGGTTACCGCATATCCCACTTGGGTTGCTCACGTGTCCCAGAGTGCACGAACGTGGACGTAAGTCGGGATTGAGTATAGTCGCTTAACTTTAACTGTGTACCCAGAAGATCGACCTTACCACATTGCACTCCACTGGCCAAGTCCACAACCGCGCCGTCAGTTCTGCCTTTTCCAAGTTTGATAAGGAAGCCTGGAGGTAAACAAGGGCAGCACGAAGTGCCTCCCGTCATTAACAGTTACAATTTTGACAAAGTTGAGGACTTTGTTCCAGCATTAACACTAACTATAATGTCTGCTTAGAGTACTGCTTTGGGCTTAGTAGCCAAATGAGCAGTAAGGCCCTCTCTCGACGAATGAAAACAACGATCTATAATCCTGAGCATGCCCGTGCTATTGTATGGCGCAGAAGCATGGACGCTATCAACATCAGATGTGATGGGACTTGGAGTGTTCGAGAGAAAGACTATCCGAAAGATTTATGGACCTCTACGTCTTTGCGACGGCAGTCCTGGAAGAACTCGACGCGGCACCAGCTGGTGGTGGTAGAGGAAAAGGAGGCCTCCTCTGTGTTAGAAAGACCAAGTGAAAAAGGACTTGATGTCACTTGGTGTTTCCAATTGGCGCCAGTTAGCAGGAAGAAGAAGGACTGGTGGAATTTGTTGAACTCGGCCAAAATAACTTAAGAGGTTATAGCGTTAATTAAGTAAGTAATGGTTTGCCAAGTTGGATTCAGGTATTGTAGTGGGCTTCTGTATCTTTTTGTTATACTCCCGTATATGTTCGCGAAATCCTACGTATGTATTTTACGCCCTGTCTGTCGTATGTATGTAGCTTCGCATTTGGCATTCGCAGGTCAGTTTGTATACGCTTTGCCTGTTTAGTGCGTCCACTATATTCCGGCTGGTCCGTAGGATTTGCCGTAAGTTATTTATTATTTTAAATGCTGTCTGGATGTTGTATTTTTTAAAAGGTTTGCTAATTTATATGCCGCCTTTCCTGTATAAGTTATTATCGTCTTCATCGTTTTCCTGTCTTTCTCTTTTTTCTTTCTGATTTTATCCAACAGATCCTTTGTTTTATCTATTGTTTTCAGCAATATTATACATTTTGTACAATTCTTTCTTTCTAGTCTATCTACTAGTTGCTGTGAATGGGTCGATGTGTGGTGTATTCTCGTGTCTGTGGCCATTGGTCTTCTATAAATTTCATAATTAACCTTTCCTAGGATTTTGTCTCTTGTGGTTCTCAGTTTCAGATATTTTATTATTCCCTAGTTTTCTCTTTTCATCGTAAATTCTATGTTTTTATGTTGTTTGTTGCGGTAATCTAGGATTTGTTCTTCATTGTTGTTGGTTACTACGCAAATAATGTCCTCAACATATCTCGCGTAGAATGTCCCACATAATAGTGCCCTTCTACTATTTATTTATTTATTTATTTATAATAGAAAAGTAACAATGAATTCTTACTTTACTTACAAGCTATAGCTACAGAGGCTTTCAGCTATTTAGTTTTTTTTTTTTGTTTGTTTTTTTTTGTTATTAATAATTGCATTAGTGTCTAAAGCAACAGAAACGAAGTTACAATTTGTTATATAATGCTATTTTCTTTAGGAAGAGATTGATTTTGTTGATGTTTTCTGATGTCGGTGTCGTAAGGAGATGAATTGGGTTTAAATTGCAAAATACGGCTGTGCGGTTGATGGTCAAAGCGTGGCAGTCTGTTAGAATGTGACCCACAGTTATCTTAGTTGTATTTTTCAAAATTTACTCATGCGTTAACTGCGTGTGTCCGAGGCGGAGCCTAACGAAGTTTGTAACTTCTATGGGATGATATGGAATTGAATATTCACCCTTTTTCCCATTTGTATTGATGTTTGTGTAATGGTGCTTTATGTTTCTCCAGCTGCTATCAAAAGACGCTTTTATGTGGGTGGTGATTTTTGCCAGGATGTCACTTTTGGTAATATAGGGAAAATAATGCAGTGGGTTTGCGTGAACACCTCCATGAGGATGGCCGAAGTTGAGTTTCCCATCCCCAGTTCGTTCGCTTGGCTGTATATCTTATTATTAAATTTTAAGTAGTTTTTCTTTGAAGAAATTCCTCCATTATATAAAATAAAATGAAAACTCCCCCTCACGAAGAACAAATCCTGCGGTGTATGCATTTATGTCATGTATGTGTGTAATTGAAATTGAATTTAGCATACAATTATTGGAATTATAAAATTCTTAATTTAACTTATTTGCATACATATCTGCACATACATATAAGAATATAAAAATTTATATGTATGTATATATTCGTGACCAGTATTGCCATTTGATGGACGCTTACATTTATGAAATAGTAAAGTTGTATTTCGTTGCAAATCTAATTACTAGCTTTGTTCCGATTTTATCTTAGGCACCCATGCGAGATATACAAACATACATATGCACACCAATTTAAGTATATATATATATATATATATGTATATATTTAAAAATAAATATTCAAGAATACACCACACATGCGCTTGTTGCAACACGCAATGCGAACGGCAATTAGTACGAGTGCATGTGAAGTTGTCATTGTGCAAATGTTCAGATGTACCTACTAAGTATACCCATAATACCATATACGAATGTATAGATATATAGCCACATATGCTGATAGCTGTTAGTGTAAATTAAGGAGGGGGAGGAGGGGGCCCACACTTATTTGTATTAAGTAACATCGGCGCATTTGTCCACTTTTGTTTGCATGTGTGAATTGCACTACCCCCACACATCATGTTGCACAGTGGGCGCGAACACACACAAACACACATTTACACATACAATCACACTATTAACCCACACGCATCTTCACATTTGCGCTCATCATGCATTTGTACTTTGTATTTTTTTTTTAAGTTGCCATTTTACGCCTTCGCAGCCTTCAGTAGTGGCAGCTCCCGCGTTGTTGGCTCGCTTCGTCGAACCATTGGTGCAGCGGCATATTCCCCCCTTCCCTTTGCTTCCCTTGCAAGCACTGATGACCAATTAATTTGCGTGCATTGTATGCGTAACGCCTACTACTCATTTTTGTTGGGGTCTTATTGTTGTTGCCTCTTCTTTTAGTTCGCTTTTGCCATTGTTGCATATAGCGCGTAGCATAACTATAAGGCAAAGGTACGCTTTGTTAAGTTTTGAAGCTTTATTTGTTATAATTGTAAGTTTTTATAAAAACACAGTTCGTTCTACAACAAAAACCCGTATAAATTCAAATTGCACACTTTGTGAAAATATGAATAAAATTCAAAAAAAACAAAAACTTTTCGAAAATTTTTGGCTTTTTTTGAATTTTGATAGATAATTTTTATTTCTTTCCATATAAAAAAATTATCAAAAACCAACGCAATTTTTTTAAATTTTGAAAAATTTAACTTGATTATAAACTGCTTACTCAAAAAATTTCTAAAAATTAAAAAAAGTTTTAAATTTTTAAGTTTTAATTAAATTTCTTGAATTTTATAAATTTTAAAAAATTTTAATGAATTTTATAGAGTTTTATTAAAATTTGCACACGAGTTATAACCCGAAGTTGTATGGTTTTGATTCTGGAATGAGCCGTTAGAAAAGGTTAGGTTGATGTGGAGTCTCCTCAGTGGGCTCATTTAGACATATAAATGGAGTTTCTTTGTGATGCCGCTCATTACTAGAACGTTAAAGTGCAGTGTAACCGAAAAGTAACAGGAAAACAAATAAAGCACCGCAAGATGGTGATTTTCACCTCCCCTGACGGCTCTTCTGGCGTGTTAATAAAGTGAGAGCCTAGGCAAAGAAAGTACATGACAAAAATGTTGCATCACTCTCACCGTTCCTCTAACAGAAAATCTCGTTCAATTTCACCATACCAGAACTAATTTGACTTTTGCTGATTGATATTAGAATCTTATTACACCCAATTAGTTTCTGGTGTGCTGAAATTGGTGGAAAACTCTTGCCACAGAAAACGAAACGCCATGCAACTTCTTTGCCTTAAAACTCAACCTCGCATAGGCAGGGTCGCTGAGTAGAAAATTAAAAGATAATTACATCTCCACATACAGCAAAGAGCTGCGGCAAAGAGGGACGAATGCATCCGGATGACTTCCTATCGCACACTGTCCGGTCAGAATTTCTACGAGGATCGAAAATTGTCGCTTTGTTAGCGTCCGGAGCTCCTTCGAATGCCTGCGGTCCACCTCGGTTCAGAGGATCTATGCAATTTAATACATCATGGTGCTTGCCCAGCGCTCACTCTTGCCGACATAGAGCTGCAATAAGAGTCTGTAGACGGCCAGAGAAGCTCCATCCTTTCCCTGTCCGGAGTAATAACTTCAAGGCAGCCCTGTCGAGCAAGCTCATCAGCCTTGCAGTTTCCTGCAATGTTGCTATGGTCCGGCACCCCAATGAAAGTATTCAGAGGCGTCTGAGAGAGAAGTCAGACACTCCCCGCTTAGTTTCGACCTGACCATTAAAGACCCTAAGATCTTGATTATCGTCTGGCTGTCAGAATGGAAGTCTAAAGTCTAAGAGGCATTACATTGGTGAGTAGCCAATCATCTGCTTCATTGACTGCGGCTACCTAGGCCTGAAAAAACTACACTACAGCAGTCCGGGAGCCTACAATTCGGGATGAGGGATAGCTTCTTGCGGAAGACACCCCCTCTTACCTTTGCATACAGCTTCGACCCGTCCTTAAAGAAGTTCAGCGACCTCTTTCTTCTAAACGCAACCCTCCTCCCACTTTTCACTTAGCGGGATGTTAGTGCAGAAAAATCCATTTGGAGCCACAAAACGGTAGACAGCAATCTGCTGCTTAAGGGACAAAGTCGAAGTTGGTATGAATTTTAGAGTGCCCGTGGGCTGAGTGGAAGCTGTAGCCAGTCTTTAATGAATGAACTGAATTTAAAAAAAAAAATTTTTAGAAATGTGTTACAAATAAATTATTTAATAAATAAATTCGCAACTTCTCCACCAGTTCCTGTCTTATATTTAAGATAAGCGCTATATAATGTTGTATATAAGCTTTGCATGGCTGTATGTTGGCCTAGGTATTTTTATAAGTATACAACATATACAGAGGTATGTATATACATATGTATGTATTGCATTTTTTATTGTGGCATGTTATGCGGCATTTTCAATTATCTCCATCATTCAATCAGTTTTGTCAAGTCAAGGCAATATTTACCCCAGCTAAAACCCACCAACCTGCTCGGCGTTTCGCCAACCAAATAACAGAACGCTTTAAGTCGGCAAATGAATGGTAGTACATATATATATATATATATATATATATTTACATAGGCACTATATGCAGATATGTAAATATATTTTTGCATTTATTGCACACTTCTGGGGCGACAAATGCAACCCCTCATTGGACAGCAATTGGCCAGCGTACGCCACGCCATGTTGCACACCTTATTGATATTTGTTTGTTTGTTGTTGTTTCATAATTTCAATAGTTTTCATTTGCAAACTATTAACGCTAATGAAAAGAATATGCAAAATTATTCGATTGGTAATGCGTTCATTTCCTAAACATTTGAATTTAGCGTATAAAATGGTAACTTATTATTTATTGAACCTTTCCAACGGAACTTACAATTTTAAAACCAAATATATAAAAAAATAAGTTCTCTGTCATTGCGTGGAATCTCATGATTTTGAATTATTATATAGACAGAGCGAAAGGACCACTTAAAATGCCCGATAAATTAGAAAGCAATTTGAAGGATTTCTCTTTATTTTTTTTTCTATAAGAAGCCCTTCTTATTATTACTGGATATGTTTTTTAAATAAAATCAAGATGATAAGTTGTACGAGTAAAACTAAGATGAAAAGTTTCCAATGCAGTTAAAAAGGTGACGTGTAGAATTAAGAAGAGAATCTTTGCTTTCATTAGAATCTCCTCTTAATTTCATTAAGCCAATGATCATATTGAAGTTCTTGACAACTAAATTTTTTTAAATTAGATTATTTTCTGAACGTAAATATCACACTGTTTGTTTTAACTATTTTTTATTTAATTATGGAAGTTTTGCTTAAAATTATAATATTATTATAACAGGTTTTACATACAATATTTACTTATAATTTGTATATAATTCTCATAATTCTAAAGTGTCTGTTTTTCGAAAATTTTTTGGCTCTTATAACTTTAAGAGCATTATTTAAAACGTCAAAAATGTACAGGCGGACCATGTAAGGAATTAAATTTGATTTCAGTGTAATTCCTTGTCTCATTCCCAACCACATACGATGGAAATCTCTCTAATTGTGTGTATTGTGGCAAGTCCCATTTATTGAATTTTAATACAAGATCAGACAGTGCACAACTGACATTTTTAATATAAATGCACAAGAAAGGCAAGGAGAGAAAAAGAGGGCGTCCCAACCGAGTAAATATATTTAATTTTAAAAACAAATATAACTTAGTTCATTCAAGACTTCTGACACAATAAATAAGTAAATCAAAAATTTTCATTTTGAAATACAAAAATCCGAAGAGCAATAGTATTCATAATATTAAACAAAAAAAAAACAATATAAAGTAGATGTCTTATAAAGTAAATAAAAAAGCAATAATTGTTTTAATTTAAATTACAAAAAATAAAAAGTTTTCGTTATTAAATAATTCAATAAAATTTAGTTAGAATAGAAAGAATCTTCTTATTAATTTACTTTGTATAATTTTTAACATAAAGGTAAGTAGATTTCGTCTTACAATTGCATATTTTTGGACAACATTCCCTAAAAATGAATAAACACAAAGTTTTTTGCTCTGTCGTTTTCCTTTTCAATAAATCTGATTTGATATTGCCCCCTCTCGCTCTCTTTGGACACCAAGCTTGTTTAGACGGCGTTCTCTTTAATACGCAGGCCGAAAAAATTCGAACAAATTTCAAAACTTGAAACCAAAGTATAGTTTTCCGAAGATCTTCGGTACGCTAAACAAGAATCTGACCTAAGAGTGGCTCCATCACGTCAGGTTTTCGAGTTATCCTAAGCTAAAAGTGTGTCAATTCTGATACCAATTTCTTGTTCAGCGCACCGAAACCCTTCGGAAAGGTATACCTTTCTGGTTCTGGGATCTTGTCGGCCTGTATTATAGATGAAGTTTTTAGCTCTGTATAAATTATGTAATTATGTTTTAAGGATATCATAATGAACAATTTACCAAAGATAAAAAGAGGGATGTCATATTACGTTTATAACAAATATAAGTAAGTATAATGTCAAGTAACCGATTTACATTCAATATTATATAACATATCATTTGCTGATATCAGATAAATCTTCTTTTTTAATTTTCTTGCATATCTCTGGCTAAGAAATTTTCTCTCGTGCTAGAAAATTTGGATGGTTCATTAATTACGCTGATACTTAGCGTTCCTATATCCTCCTGCGCTGCATGGACTCTCAGGTCTTTGTGGATTGTTGCATTTTTTTTTTAAGTACCACGTTGCTCCGCATATGTTTCGTAATATTTCTTGGCTAAATTCTTCTTTCCTTCTTGTAATTCGAAGCTGCTGTACCAAAATGTGCGATTTCTTATGACCAGCAATGTTTGATTATTCTACTGAAATGCTAAGCCTTCTCTTCTAAACTCAGTTTAGATTTGTATCCCATTATCCATTGAAGGCCTAACGATTTAAGTTTTGTTTGAGCAATTTTATTTTCAATACCCTTTTCCAGGTTATTTTTCTATCCAGTGTCACATTTTTTCTTTGTTTGGAACAATCGTTCACTATATATGTATGTAGTAGTTGCAATATTCAAGTATATACATCTAGATATTTGGTACTATAAATTTGTGGCATAAACTTGCAGTTTATTTATAGAGGTGGACATAACGAAATTCATCCGTCCGACTTTACCGAATTGAATATTTTTTGTATTAAATAATCGGAAGGGATTGTGAAAAATATCTTTTAAGCCTGAAATAAAACAAAATTATTTGTATTATCATATGGTGAATAATCAAATTTCAGTTTTTAAAAATGACAACGATTTTTTAAGATCGGTTCATAAGGTTTTCATGACAGAATTGTGAAATTGAAATGGTCGATTCAATATGGCGAAATGTTGATACCATCCGAAATTTCCCTGCAAGATAAGTGTCAGTCAATTGATAGTTCAATTTGACAATCAGTATTGAACAAATTTTGTCAGCACTTAAAACAAAGTTGCTATCAGGTTTTAGGGCCACTATGCAAAAACTGATGTCAACAAATGTGTACGAGTGATCTTACCTTTTACTCTAACACATAAATATTAACGAATGCACAAGCATATAGCTCTACTGCTCACTCTCGTTCTGCTTACTGGGTTCGTGCCAGTACTGAAAATTTTTAGGTTCGACATTTAGAAAATGAATTTAATTATTTGTTTGAATTTATTAACAAGTTCGTGTGGGTTTTGTAAATTTATTTTTATTCACACGCAAAATAACAAACACAATTCATTCCAAAAGCAAAACTAAAAAAAAAGATATTGTAAAAGTGGAGTGAAAATTGCAGCTTCTGTATTGTGTTTTTTTTTCGGGTCAATCGGGGGAAGTTCTAATATTAAAACTTACATAATTAAATGGCTTACGACAAGTTCGTTTCATTTTATACTTATCTTTAAGTTTTTTTCTGTGAAAAAAAAAGTCGATTTTAAATATTGACACCGAACTACGCATTTCAGAGTTTTCACGAAGAATGCGAGGCTTTTGAAAAACTCTTATGAATTTATTGTTCATTTCTTTTTCGCATATGCGGAATTAGCCTAAATCGTGATTGTCTCTTTTGGGCAAATGGTATAACTGACTACGCTTTTACCGTTCAGTTGAGGGGAAGAAATACGAAATATGAATGACTCGGTTTTGTCATTCTCGCATATGTAAAACCATATCCAGGATAGCAAGCCGCGAGTCTCTCTTTTTACCAAGCACCATGACAGTCTCTGAAACGGTAATTTAAGAGTCAGTGCTGATATTATGAATGAGAGTGTATTGGTAATTCTATCAGCCTATTCTTGTAGGGTTATATCTATCTGGATGAAATTTTTGAAAGTCAATTTAAATTTTGCAATTCTATCATCAGCATCATTTTCAACGACCTCGACAAGGTTTTTCCCTTTTTTAAAATCTGAAAATTGTCAACAAGAAATATATTACTTATACAGAATATAGCCCTCGATTTCTCGAGATTGTTCGAAAAGCAATTTCTCCCGAGAATCGCTTTTTCGCCAGTTCATCGATATTCAAGTTCATTGTACATTTTCTATAACTTTGCTCTTGTGCGTGCTGCCTTGTTTTTTTACTTTAAAAAATGAAATAAACTCGTCTCGAAAAAATACTCGTCATTTCTGGCGAGAACGGCGTACCCACGATTGTATCGAGAAATCGATTTCTCGGTTTATCGAATATCGAAATACTCGAGAATGTGCGAGCAGAAATCGAAAGTCCTAATACAAACATAGTTTTATCGAATTTTCCAAAAAAAAAAAAAATTGCCTGATTTTCACCATATACTGATATGAAGCAAATTTTTTTTTATATAATGGCTTAAAATCTATTTTCTAAAATCCGTTCCAGGTTAAAAAAAAAATATGTAGATTGGTAAAAAATTTACTTCTCCAGCATTTTCGATCAAAATCTGTTGATAATTGCCCACAGTGCATCGACCCAAAAGCCGTATCAAATTCTCACCTGTAGCGACTATGTCTTTTGAACTTCCGGAGTTCAAAACACTGTAATTTTTTTTTTGCTTATATAGAAAGGAATTAAATATTATCGCTGATAATAAGTTATTTTCGAAAACATCATTGTACCCTCATATCGGTCGTCTCTATATCTATGCCAAGCACTGTGCCATTCCTAATCCAATGCAACAACTGTATTCTTCAGCTACTACGCGCCTTTACGCGCTTGAATGAATTTAAACTTAATGTGCGTGCTCTTGCGTTCTGTTCGCATAATGCAGTTCTTATGTTTTATTTTTTATACATTGCCATTTATTATGTTCACCTCTTCATAATTTAAACTTCTATACTTTGTATTATTATATTCATATCAGTTCTTCGTTTGTGCTTTGTTTTTTGTTTTTTGTTGTGTTATTCGTATATTTTTGTTGTAGCTATTTACTACACGTGTGTAACAAGCGTAAGTTATTGTTTATTTAATTATTACGATTGTAGGTAGTTTGCAATTATTTATTATATTATTGCAAATTTTTATCATGTTGCGTGTTATGTAAAACTTGTTCGTACATATTGCTTGTCTGTTTGTTACGGGCACGTAGTGCGCATTTTTACGCTTGTCTGCCTCAATTAAGTAGATCAAGTTCTTTATTTTAAATGTATGCATTTACTTTTAAGTTGGCGAATTGTGCTATTGATTAATGTATTATTTTGTAAACTAAACTAAGTGGTCAAGCATTGTAGATGTTAGCTCGAAATTGAAAAAAAAAAATACCAGTAGAAATTAGTTGATCTCACAAGATTGATTCATGTTGTAATTTACTAACAAATAACGTAATTATTTTGCTCAATATCTATGTATATGACAATAAAAGTGAATTCGCCTTGAGTAAAATATAGGAATGCGCAAGGCGAATTCATATAAGGTGAAGTTAATAAATCAGCTGGTTGAATTCGCTTGGTGAAAGTAATGTCAAAATGATGTGCCTGTTGTTGTAAGTCATACTGTCACTGTGGTTATAATTTGTTAGTGTAAATTTTTGTCTTTCTACGTATAACACCACCTGATATGAATTCGCTTTGAGAATGCGCTTCAAATCGTACGATATCATGCAAGGCAGATGGCGTTGAGCAAGCAGCTGAGTGCATTCGCTTGCTGGACTGAATGTCAAAACTACGTGTTTGTTGTAATTTTCACTGATTCTCACTGTCATTGTGCGTATAATTTGTTAATGTAAATTTTTGTTTTTGTACGTTAAACACCTCTTGGTATGAATTCGCCTTGGAATGAAACGATTTAATTTGATTTTAATTTTTTTCTTTGGTTGTCAAGTAATTTGCTCTACTAATTTTCACCAAAACGAATTGTATAAATTCGCTTTGATTTTGACAGTTTATACGCCAAAAGCAAAATCAAAATACATGCCATTTTTGTAATTGAAGGCTAAGTAGGCGATTGTGGGATTAAAGTTCTCTCTCGTCGGACCAAACCCACACTCTATAAGTTTCTCAGTTTCAGCGGCTACATTGGCTGGGGTATATCGTGGGAATGGACGAAGGCACCCGTTGGTGGTGGCAGAAGAATAGGAACGGCTATAGTTTTTGTAAAAAAAAAAACGAATAACAATTTCCTCGATCAAATCTAAACGATATTTTGAGAATTTTAATTTTTAATCAAAAATTGACTTAAATTACTCCGATCGTAATGAACGCATAAAAATTTGTCGGCGATGACGATAATAGCAATAATACTACCTTTGTTTTATAATCAAAAAAAAAATACACAAAACATCGATCAAATTTGATTAAAAAATAAAAAACTCTAAATATCGATTACATTTGACGAAGAAATTGTAATCCGGTTTTTTTTACAAAAATTAAAAAAAAAATCCAAGAATAACGATTATTGTTGATCGAAACAATTAAAATCAGAAAATATCGATCAAATCTGATCGAAAAAATATAAATCACAAAGTATCTATTATGCAATGATTTAAAATCAAAAATTCTTGTGAATAAAAATAAGGCCAGATTTGTATAGCACATGGCACAAGGACTAGGTCGATATATTCGAGTTTGGTATACATAAAAGAAAATCGGTTTTCTCCAAAAGCAGTAAATATTTCTTTATCGCCAATTTAAGCTCCACTTTTCGTAGTTTGATAGTTGCTTTTGTTTTTTTTTCAATTTCAATTTCAGACCAATTAGTTTTTTAGTATACATTACTCCTCATACAAAAAAAAAAAAAAAATACGCTACTGTGTCTCCATGGGAATTATAAAATATATTATATTTTAAAACATCGATTTTTCGGAAAAATATTAAGATTTACGTAAGCTGAATCGATTTGAAATCAGCATAAATCATCTCATTATTATGATTCCGTTCAACAAATTTTTTAATACTGTTATGCAAACCTTCTATGCTTAAACTGAGGTGATTTTTTTAAAGAATCATTTTTGAAGTTATTTTCAAACCGGCCTGGCTCACGTAAATCTCAATATTTTTTTTTGCGAAATATTTTGGCTGAAGTCTTAAAATATGATTGGTTTTATATTTCCCTAAAAACAGAAAAACTAAATATGACCAAATATTTGTAGGATCTGTGTAATGCGCAACTAGAGGTTAATTACCAAAATAAATAGAAATCTTCTCTCTGGAATAGGGTCCAAACTACAACTCTCCGATTTCACATTGACTATCCGAAAAATACATTTAAAATAGTCGTATGATTCCAGCTGCTCCGATGTCTCCAAAGTGAGAAATGATAGTTCACGAACGACGTGGATGCCAAATGACTTCGAAAACTTGATCTGGAAATGCCAACTTAACGAGTCTATAGATTTTTTTTTTTGTTTTTTTTTTTTTGTTAATTTTGCTTGACAATTTTTTGGTAAATAATCTAAAATACTGTATGCAAATGTCTGCTAATATTTGGATATGTTGATAAATCGGCTTGTTGCTAGTGAAAACCTTTGCAGCGTTCGCTCATCATTGAAATCAACCCAAATAAGTAGGACGTTTTCGAGCAACATAGCACCACATTAGCCACATTTGATTCATTAATTCCTTTTGTTTCCTTTTTTTCTTTGTTTGTGCATCATCTTCTTCTTATCTCTAGAAATCGTTACAGCTTTCCGTTATACACTTAAATTTTATTTATATTTCGCATTTTATTTGCATAATTTAAGCATAGCTCTTTTTTGTTCCTTCGCCAAATTTCTTTTGTACATCGCTAATTTTGTTTCGATTTAACTATCCAGATTTTGTTTTTTTGTTTTTTTTTTGTTTTTTGATGTGCCATATGTGGTACACACATTCCAGCCCACTGTCGAATAGTGTTTGAAATTTATTACCACTTCTTTGTTTTGATATTTATTTTATTGCAAATTTATGCATTGTAGGACAGATTGGCAGCATGAATAGAAAGCTTTCGGAAATCTTTTTATAGCTTAGTGAAATTTTTTGGTTTTTAGTTAAAGTCACGTGTCCAATGCTTGACTCTTGGCTTAATTACATATTTTACTACAAAATTTGCACCGATTAAAGACAATATGCTCGCAAATTTTTTTTTTTTACTTATTTTTTGTTTGGCTTTATTTGAACGCTATGTTTGCATTTTTGAAAGCCTGCGCAAATGTAAATACAAGGAGAAAACGATTTGATTTATGGAATGGAAAAAGACGAGTTTCATATTTTGGAGCCAGGTATAGAAGTTATAACACGATTTTTTTATCGTTTTTTTATCGTTCTTTTTGTTGTTGCAAAAACTGGAACAGAGTCGCATTTTTTATCAAATATTTCAGTAAAAGGTGTAAATTAATTTTTAACCTACACATTTATGGCTAACTTTCTTGCCAATTACATTAAAACCTAAACTTTATGCACTGGCGAGTTGGGCAAAAGCTCAATGAAATATTTTTGGGATAGACGCCTGAAATTTTGTTGAAAGCGAACGAAATCCAATATTTGCATATGAATAAAATAGATATTTGTATCCGAGAGATTAGATTAATTAGTTTATGCTGGCTAGTCAAAGAACGGCATTTCGTCGAGACTGTGTACATTTTTTGTGTCGCCAAAATCATTTGCGCTTGTTGAGTCCTAATCTCACGAACCTTTGACGAACCGAATTCATACTAATAATAAGAAATTTTGCGCTTACACTTGTCGGGTACGTTTTGAGGATTCCTACTCCGCGAAATGGCGAATGAAGTTTTTTCATGGCAGAAATTCTCTCCGAAGTTTGCCATTGCCTGTCGAGGAGCTACCGCTATTAGAAAAATAATTATCTATAATTTTTGATGTTACTTGCCAAGGCCGAAAGTTGAACCCAGGACTCACCGAATGAAGCGCACACACTTTACACACTCGGCTAAGGCGGCCGCCGAATCGAATTACTTGTGGCAAGTTAAAGTTATTTTTTTTTTTGGCACTCTGTCGCTGGTCGACTGCAGAATCTGTAGACGAGTTTCAAACTCGCAAACAATGTGCCTGCACTGTGTCTTCCCGGAGTTCGCATTTGCAACGCCCACAGGCATGTAGCGCCAAAAGGCGGTGGCCGTCAGAGTTTTTCCAAGATCTCGAGAGTCTTCTCGTGAGTTTAATGTCGTATGATGTGCAGTTGATTCGCAACGTTAAAACCCTGCGTTGGCTTTCACGTACTGTCACTTTGCTCATACTTCATTCCTGATTGATGAGTCTTCTGGTTGACAAGACATTTCATTACCTTCTACAACCTAATACCCGGAATCCAGTAAATTTGCTTAGCTGCGATCGTAGTCAACCCTCTTATAACCCCTTACAATCGGCTTTAGTTTTTGACCAGTGAAAAAGGCTAACCTAATTGGCAATCTCGCTAGATGGTTTAAAATCTGTCCCACCTCCACTTTGAATGTACATTAGGGTGTTTTAAATTATTTCATAATAGTTATTTTGGGATTTTTATTTTTTCGATAAAAAAAATAGATATTTTGTAATTTTTTTTTTGACAAAAAATAATCGCTATTTTCGGTCTTAAATATCTCCGATAAAATTTGATCGATATTTTCTGCTTTTTATGTGTTCGATAAAAAATAATCGATACTTTGTGATTTTTTTCGATAAAAAAATAATCGTTATTTTCGGTCTTTAATATTTTCTATGGCATTTGGTCGATATTTTGTGATTTTTCCTTTCAGTAAAATATAATCGATATTTTGTGATTTTTATTTTTGATAATTATATTCGGTCGTAAATATTTTCGATAAAAGTTGATAGACATTTTCTGATTCTTATTTTTTCGATAAAAAAATAACCGATATTTTGTGATTTTTTTTCGATAAAAAATAATCGTTATTTCCGGCCTTAAATATTTCTGATGACATTTGATCGATAAAAAATATAAATTGTATTATTGCAGCTGTTTGCGTTGATCGCAAAACAAAATTCACTAAACATAACGATAAAATCATAATTTCGTCTTTATAAAAACTGTAAACGTTACGGTCCCTCTTTGGAAGTCTCAATCGGTCAAGTTTTGACTGAGTTGTTTCAGTTTTTCTGAAACAAATCTTGCGCAAAATGATAAAAAACAGCATCAAAAATCTCATTATTATTATTTGGTTAAAAAATGTTTAAAAAAAATGTTATGCAAACTTTTAAGCTTAAACTGTGATCTGAGAATTTTTTTGAAAAAATATTAAAAAATATGTTCTTATTTACCAGAAACTCTATTTTTGGCTGTCATTTCAAATCCAGGTGTTGGAAGAAGCCTTATTTTAAAGAAAAAAAAATTTATAGATGGTTGCCACGTTTTTAAAGTGTTAAATGCAAATGAATGAATAATTTATATGAAATAATACACGGCTTGTGTAAAAAGTACGAGGTTTAGGAAAGCTTAGTTTTGAAAATACTCCTAAGAGTGTTGCCAACTGTTTCCGAAAATAAATGCAAAGAAATTGAAACTATTTTAGAAATTATAATAAATGCATAAAGGGTAACGATTTTCCTTTTCTGGGAGCTCAATCAAGAAATATTTTCGAAGAGGGTTGCCATCTGTTTGAAAATTTTAATTCAATTAAAATAACAATGTATATGAAATATTACAATATGGGTGTCAAATGAAGAAGGTTTAGGAAAAAATTCTGTAATATTTCATATGGCATTTCACTTCTGCACCGCTTAAGGATTCCATGTTGCCAATTTTTTCCCCCAATAGGTTGGAATTTTGAAGACACGTTATGTTTGATGTGCCGCTTTCCGTCCTATTTTTGTTGCGACACTAAAATGTTGATGCCACACAAATTTTGAAATAAAAGCTATAAATGTAAATTCTTTTGAACTAGTTAACATTTTTGTTGTTGTTGTAGTTAATCAATTTGGCAAATGCGAAAAAAATTAAATTAGTTTATCAGCTTGAAGATTACGAGTCAAGTCTTCGAGTGAGAAAAATCAAAAAAAAAAAATAGAAAATAATAACAAAGCGAAACAGAGCTCACTAAAAAAAAAATAGCCAAAAACAAAACAAACAAAACAAAAAGAAACATCAAATTAAGCTAAGCATACCGCGACAGCGACAGCAGCTCGATAGAGTGTATTGAACCTTAGCGAAAATTCGAATATACCGACAAACACACAAATACATACCTTCCACAATATGTGTGTATATATGTAGTTTACTTTGGAAATGTAACAACAAATGCGAATAGCGAATAAAATGCTATCGAATCGCCAAATGGGGAATAAGTAGAAGCAAATGTAGAAATTCGTTGTGAAAAGCAAAAACAAAAAAACAAAATAAAATAAAAAAAAAATTGCGAAACGCACAACGAAATTTTAGCAAGAAGCAACAACAGCAGACGCGTAAATTTTCGCCAACTGCGCGAAAAAGTTCAATGAACCTACATCGAAAAGGCGGCGAACGGCCACCTGGGTGAGACAGGCCAGGCCGCTAATACAATCAGCGTAGATCGGTGGCGACACGCACATAAAAAATTTGCGCAAATGTCAAGAGCGCTCCGAAAAAACCACGACAACAACAACTGCGAAAACGTACAAGATAGGCGTGCAAAAGCAAAAATTGGGAACAACAACAACATCTAACAACAAAATGTTGTAGTGCGTAAGCGACGTCTGCTCTCAACCGCAGCGACAGCGACAACAGCAGAATAACAACAACAAGAAAACAGTTTATAATGTCAGCCCATATCAGCGCGTGCTTCTCGTAATCAAATACTCAAATGATTGTCTAATATATTTATAGAAAACGTACAACAACAACAACCAACCACCATAATTTGCGCACGCAAAAAGTGCGTACGGTTATTGAACCCAAAATTCAACAGGCAGTCGCCGTCATAAATTAGTAAATTTTGTTATTGCCCTACGCACATTTGGAATGATTAGACGAATGCGCCTCCCGTCTGCTGCTCCCCTCAATCAATGAGTCTATCAGTTGGACCCGCGCGCTCCGAAAACTTGTGCGTCAAGCTGTATGTGCTCTCCCAACCGCGCACCGCGCGTAAGAAAATTCAAGAGCGCCGCTGGCAAATTTTGCGAATACTCACTAAATGCGAATGATAAGAATTTCAAATTGCGCGTAACAATAAACTAAAAATTTGCACACGCAAGAAGTGCGTGCGGGTCAATGAACCCAAAATCAACAGACAGTTTCTGCTGCTCTCTCAAGTTGAGCGCGCTCCAAAATTGAACGCGCTAAAATAATGCGTGCGCTCTCACGCACTTTTGCGTTTAACACACACACTCGCCACATTTTTTTTTGCCAATTGCCAAAATTTGAGAGCAGTGTTTGCAAATCTTGGCAAAATGTTGCGAATTCGCAAAAATGTTGCTGCGCGCACACACGGTAGGTCGGAGGCATGCCGCTTTCAATGTCAAGCTCAAGTTTAAGAGAAATTAATAATTAAGAATCTAAAGTTTTTTTTTTGGAGATGTGTGTGTGTGTGTGTGGGTCTCGCGCAATGTTGCGAATTTCTCGCGGCCGCTCAGCGTGTTCGTAAATGTTTGCACTCAAACCAAAAAGAAAAAGTTTGCTAGACTACTACTTGAAAACCCTATCATGCACACTTGCCAATTTACGCAGAGTGTGTGCGTGTGTGTGTGGATGTGTGCGCTGAGTATGTGCAAATTTTGACAATCTTTACGCGTTCTGTTTTAGTTGCTATTTCGGCAACGCGCGTTGTTGATCGCGCGGATGGATAGCGCGCTCATTGTTTGAAGGGGCTGTGTGCGAAATTCGTTCTAATACAAAATTGTTTCTCGTATGTTTTTTTTATTTGCCACAGTCCACACTTTTATGGCATTTTTATCAGTTTCACTCAATCAGCTGCACGGAGAATTTTGCAAAAGTTAGAATTTTAGAATTGCAAATATCGTATGGTCGTAAATGTATGTAGTTTAAGTAATTTGAAAACTGCCTCAATGGTCAGCCAAATCAGCGAAATCTTCAACAACAAACACTCGTTTGCTGCTCAAATTTCGATCTACCTATCAAGTTTCTTCTCATATTCATTATTTTATTTTTTTCAAATGATCTGCTTTATTTTTATTAGCTCGCATTTATCTTTCGCAGCGATGTGCGCTTTTTACAGTTTGCTGTAGATTGGAGGTTAACGATAATGCCAAAATCACGGTAAAACATTATTTGCGAAGTCGAACGTGATTGAATTTCGAAAAATTTTGCAACAAACTTGAAAAATTTTAAAGTCTGCAACGGCATTGAGATAGTTGCTAGAAATGCAGATCACAATATCACAAACACATTTCGGTCAAAACACTGTTCTATATCTAGATCTCATATTCAGTTGGAATAGAAAAATTATTTCAGTCATAGCACTTTTAGCATTCTAAGAAAAACATGAATGCCCTCAAGTAAAAATATTGCTATATTTTTTTACGAAAGCTTTTTTTTTTGCTTTAGAAGATCAATGTACAATCTCCTCCTCTTGCCAAGTGAAGCCAACACCTTCTCCACCTGGTCTTTCCAACAGAGTGCAGGCTTTTCTCTTCCTATCACCAGTGGGTACCATCTTGAATATTTTCGGAGGTGGATTATTTCTTTCTATTCGTAGAACATGGCCAGCCGCTGACCTGAAAGTTTCGAGAATTTACAGGGTAATTTCAAAACTTTTTCGAACTTTACTATGAATATAATAAAAGCTTAAAATTTACCAGTAAAAATGTGCTTTTTACTACAGATGGCTTAGGGTTACTTATTTAACTGCCACCGTAACAACCTAACCGATTTCGCTCGAGTTCGATATATTATACCAGTCGTTCGTTTGTCCCGTTGACTAGTGCCAATTGAAACCCCAAGTGATGCCAAATCCTTTTCCACTAGGTCTTTGCAACGCAGAGGGGACATATCTTTTCATCTGCCCCAAGCAGAGAGTATCGCGCTGAATGTTCGTATAACACTCCCAGGGCCATCTCAGCCGATGTTGATAGCGTCCATGCTGTGGTTTTGCTTCCCTTGGAGGTTGTTAGATAATTTGGTATCAAACGGCCCGGAGAAGTCTTGCCAACTCAGACGCAGCTGGCCATATTAGCGAGTACCAAATTCAGAGATTGCGTCTTATAGGCAACCTCTTCTCCAACAGTCGAAAGCGGATTATAGACGAAACAGATACGGGGTTTCTCGACTCTTTTCCCTCTGATATTTTCCCAAATTTGGCGTATCGTAAATATGCACTCGATGGTAGACTAGCCAGATCTAAAACCACACTGATAAAGTTCAATCGGATAGTTGACGGTTCAGCCTTTCGCACAATACGCTCGATAGAACCTTTTTGCAGGATCGCTCTTCTTGTCGACTGGACATACCTCACTTAAATTCCAATCGGCGGGCATGCATTCATCCGACCATATTCTGGAAACCATCACCACCCTTGTTGAATAGCTTAGCTGGCAAGCTGTGAGCTCTCGCGGCTTTCTTGTTCCATAGCTGGGCTATTGCTATTCAAACTTCGTCGAAGTCAGGTGACGGGATGTTAAAACCGTCAACACCGATTTGGGAATCGAGATCTTCATCTTCTTTGGTGGCGTTTCGCTATCACCATTTCGTTAAGCGGAGAAAATTCCCTCCATAATTTAAGTAGGCCCTGGATATCAGTCGCCTGGTCGTCGGTCCGTAAAATTTCTGCCACAACTTATGGTCAAATTTTCGGGCACTTTTCTTGTCGGAGAGCATTTCAAGCACTTCGCATTCCATTATTGTGGTCTCACTTCTCTTTCCTTCAATAAAATACGTCACTCTTCCGTTCTCAGTCATAGGTAGCGCTCCCATTCAGCTTGTGTTGCGCCTGATTGCTGTGTAGCCTTGTGCTTAGTATTTTAACTTGACCGAGATTCGCAGCATTCCTTATCGTACCAGTTGTTCTACCGGTGTCAATGAAAGACAATGACTTCTTCAGCGGTGGTGCAGTTTATTCAATTGTAGCATTAAAAAAACACATCTCAAGAGGCCAAAAAATCCTGTTGGGTTTTTTAGTTTTGAAATTTTATTTTTGGAAAAAATATTGAAAATCAATGGAGGTTTATGTAAAACCCATTTAATATGAATAAAACTGGGCAGGACCGAAATTTCATTAAAATTCTAGAAAAACAACCAGAATTTAAAATATAAAATTTAGATAAAATTTTATGAACTACATACCCAAAAGTTTTCAAAAAATGTTTGTACAAAGTTGGAAATTTTGATTCATTTTAGATTTTGTTCAATATTGAAAAATAGTGTCATAAAAATTAACGAAAAAAATTAATTATGAAAACCATAGCGAGTATTATAAAAAATCTCTTTGTGGGCAGTTAGGTGAGTCACTGTGTATAGGCGAGGCTGCTTTCGTCACCGGCGGACTATGTTATGTGGTATGAGCTTGCCGATTCCGTCAAATGATTAATACAACCACCTACCAAATTTCAATCAGATATCTCTAAACCAAAAGGGACTTGGCTAATTCGAGTCAGTTCGGCTAGGTATATTTGGATATGAGTATATCTCTTCTTCTTCTTATACTTACAAACATCGCACCTAAGTTATAATATTATTTCATTTTCATGCCATGTTCGAATCGAGTGGGTTCCACTGTATTTTTTGATGCATCACAAAAACTGTTTTGCTAAGCTCACATGTGTGCTAAAGATTTGGTTTTTTCTCTTAAATTCTGCTTACCAATTTTTTTTTATTTAATTCTAATCTGTTTTAATTCAAATCTTCCACTACAACGAAAAAGTTGCCTCTAATTTTGCTAGCAAACTTACAAACGCACAAACGCAATTTTATGGTGGTTTCATTCTTGTTTTTTTTATCATCGGCAGTCGCATTTTGACTCGTTTTGCGTTTTGTCTTTTGCTTTTATATTTCGTGTTTTTTTTTGTTTCTTCTAATAAATCGGTCGACAGGGGCGGGGCATAGTGTTTTGAAGTTGAGTGCTTTGCTTATTTTACTTCCTCAATTTGTTTTGCTTTTGAGCGTTTTGTATTTTAATGTGTTTGACGCAAACAAACAGATATAGTAAATATCGAGGTATGTGTGTATGTTGGTATGGATGTGTTATGTTCAAACATGTGAGCGCATAGTAACCGCTTAATGAGAGCAGAAACTTTTTTCGGGTATACCTACATACAAATTGCAATTGTTGATTGATTTGGCTGAAATTATTTCCTTAAAGCGTCGGTATAAGCGGATCCTATAACTTTTAATAAAACAATTAGTTTGGGTTTCTATGGTGTCCTATTTCACTTTCCTCCACTTCAAAACATTTACCAAGCAAGATTTAAACGATTTTGAAAATAATTGTGAAATTTTTAATCAAAAGGTTAATATGACTAGTGTCTATTTGAAAAGGAAATGTATAATTTATCCAAATGTAACACATTTTTTATTGTATTTTTATTTTTTGTTTATAGTTTTTTTTTATTTTCTAAAAGAATAAATTTAGCTCGTTTGACACTAGTATAAAATATGTATGTATATTGTTAATGTTACCTTACTAAATAAACATTTTTAAAAAGTTAGCAACCGCCTTGAAAAAGGTATCCGTGTAAACCATTCATTTGACATCAGTAATGTTATATTTCAGTTGATTTCAATTAATATTTTTTTAAAAGCTGACAACATTCTTTAAGCGCATTTTCTAAATGAAACCTTCTTACGTACGACTATTTCGTTTGAAATCCCGTGTCTTAATATTTCGTTTGACTCATTAT
This sequence comes from Anomoia purmunda, assembly GCA_951828415.1. Taxonomy (NCBI): domain Eukaryota; kingdom Metazoa; phylum Arthropoda; class Insecta; order Diptera; family Tephritidae; genus Anomoia; species Anomoia purmunda. Next base: position 45,032,691 of record OX639995.1, read on the forward strand.
ATAAATTTATTTAGTTTTTTATGCAGATGGCAACTTTTCCAAAAATATATTAAAAATTACATTTTTTTAACCCTCATTTGGTTAAACAAACGTATTGCAATGCTTAACTTACTAATATAATTTTTTTTAACATTTTAAATAGGTGGCAACTCTCTCCAAAAAATATTTCTGAATTTAAGCTTTCCTAAATTTTTTCGTTCGACAACCATATTTCAAAGTTTCTTATTAAGTTAACCTTAATTAGCTTTACAAACGTGGCAACCTCATTCAAAGCATTATGGGAATTAACATCTTTCTTTTGATACCCATTTTGCTATATTTGATTTGATTCATTAATGTAATTGAACTTAACTTTTTTAACCCGAATACAATTCCATACAATTTTTGTTACCTTACGAAATAAATTAAATCAACATTTTTAAAAAAGTGGCAACCCTATTTTTTCATACTTGTACTATTGTATTTCAATAAATCAATTTATTAAATGGTGTGGCGGCTATTTCATCTAACTCATCATTTCGGTTTAACTAACTTTTCTAAACAGGTGGCAGCCCTGTCCAAAATATTTTTGAAATTGAACTTTCTTAACCATCTTTGGTTTGGAACCCACGGTACAATATTAACTCTATCGATATATGTAAATTTTACTTTCTGAACAGGTGGCAACCCTGCCAAAAATATTTCTGAATTTAAACTGTTTGAAACCATTGAGTTTGGCAATCATAATGCAAATTATTATTTACTTATTAATTTAACTTAATGTGGCTTTAAACAGGTGGCAACCTCTTCCGTTTGACTCCTACATATATTGAAATATTTGATTGCACGCATTAACTTAATTGAAATTAGCGTTTTAAACGGGTGACAACTCCCTTTATCCAAATCTGGTTGAAAAGCATCCAGTACTCAAAAATCAAATATTTCGAACACTGAAAAACAAAAACTACAAACATCAATTAAAACAAGCACCCGCGCTACCGCTTCCATTTCCATATATTTTTTAAAACGAAATTCAATTTAGACCACACATGCTCGTACGCATACTACAAACTTGCTTCAATTCATTCGTACACGAACGCTCTCGGTGGTTGAAAATTTAAATCAAATAAGGCAAACTATAAGAAATACAGTGAAAAACGAAAGATGCGATTATGTGTTAGAGGCGTGTAGAATATGTAGAATATTTCAATTGCTGATGCCGTTAGAACCAAAAGGAAAAAGCAAAATAAAACCTCATTCATCGAATTGTATACAAAAGGAAATCAATCAAGAAAACACAATACATTCGCAAACATTTAATAAATCGCACTCAAAAACTTTGATGAAAAAGTGCAAAAGGCGCATAATTTTTCTATTTTGGAAATGGAAACGCTAAGCCAAGCGGCTAGAGCTGAGTGATCGCGTCACTCTCGCTAAGCAACTAAAAATACTAAATATGTACATGAGCATATAAATATATATAGAGATATGTACATAGTACATACCCAGTGGAGCAATTCAAAATGTATCGGCAAGGTTACACTATTTAAATTAAACCGGTGATTTTTCCACAGCAGATTTCCGAGGATTATTTTAGAACAAAATCTTCTGAAAACCCTGCTTGGACAAAAGTGAAATCACTGTTGCTATATGTGAGTTTAAAATACACCAAATTAGAAAATGTGAATTTTAAGAAACTCATTCCCTTACAATCGACGTTGCCCCCTATTTTCTTCTTACTCTTCTTCTTAATTGTCGCTATAACCACCTAAACGATATTGTCCGATTCCACCAAGTGAACCCGAGTCATTCTCCGCCTTTTCTTTTCCATATTGATGAGACCTTCCGCGGGTAACGCGTTAAATACTTTCACGACTGATGAATTTTCTTACATCCGTACTACAGGAACTACCCAACGAGCCATAGTAAATATACATATTGCTCTAAAGCTCATCCAGCTCATCGTTGCATCGTTTGCGGCATTCGTCGCAGAGTCGCAGAGACGAAAGAATCCGAAAGTATTTCGGAGAATATTTCTCTCGAAAACTGCAAGCGTGATCTCATCCGATGTTGACAACGTCCATGGTTCTAAGCCTTACGATACCACGGGCATAATAAGAGACTTATGTGATGTAGTCCTGGTTCGTCCAGATACTGAAAGAGCCAAGACGCGCTGTAGAGTTGGTGAGAAAAGGTACAACATCGTTTTGCCCTCGTTTACATCCAGACCCATCCAGACCCATTCGCTTCGCTTCTTTTCCAGCTTGGAAAAGGTAGAACTAATGGCGCGGTTGTTGAGGCCGATGATGTCGATGTTATCAGCATACGCCAGCCCTTGCTGGGGGCTCGACCCGTTGAAACCTCATTTGGTAACAAACGGCTCGGAAAGATGCTTCCCGATTTTGACGGAGTTCGTGGCGGTGCTCAAAGTCATTTTAAATAGCCATAGAAGTTTCCAGAAATAGTTAACTTCTTCTCGCGCTATCCAAAGTGGATTTGAAGACGACAAAGAGCATCGATAACCTTGCGATTGGGTCCAACTAAACCATTTTTTGGTTTTCGTACTACTCAGAAATTCATATTTCTTGAAAATTTTATAGATTTTCCAGTAAGAGCCGTAGATTATAAAATATGCATCCAGTAATGAAAAATCGAATGTACATATCTAGATTCTTTAATTTTTAATGGGCGATTTTGAGTTAAAATATTTGGTTGATTATATTTTTGTGTTTGTATTCAACCATAGAATATCGAAAATTAACTTCAGAAGGGTGGCACCAATCCATATCCAAAGAAATTTTCAGTCAAAGCATCTTTAGTTCGTGATCTGGGATTTAATGTTGAACTTCGTTTGACAATAACTACATACATCTGTCTGTGGAATATGGAGGTTTCGTGGCGATCAAAGAGTATTCTCTGGCGTGATGGAGATTTCAATAATTGAATAAGCCTTCACCAATAATGTATCTATTTAAACGCTTTCTAAATTGTAATAAAAAATTAAAAATAACGCTTCTACCTGTTCGAATATTCGAATCCCAAAACCATGTGATTTGGTACTGCGATGCTCTATCAGCTGTTGCCAAGGCAAATGACAAACAACTGTTTCGAAGTTAGTGAAAAGGGGAAGGAAGTAATCGATAATACTTCTGACGTTTTGTGCAAAGTCTACGTACAATGTCGACCATAAAACTAATTAAATTAATTGAAGCAGGTTTACAATACAATAAACGAATTAAAAATGTTCCAAATAAAAAGATTTATTCTCATCGGGTTCACATTTTTCTAAACAATAAATTGCTTGACTGAAAATTTTTCTCTACACTTTTGTGAACACTTTTAGGTCTGTTCGATGAGTGCACTGAAAATGTGGAGCAGTGCAGAAGAACATCGGACAGAGCTCAAAGCAGTTTAGTGGAGGAGCCCTAAGGAACGGTGCCATTTCGTAGGATGCCGTTATATTAAAGATACTTGTCTCAGTTGTTAACTCCGAACAAGAGAAGTTGAGATATTGAACTACAAATCACACTATACTAAGTTAGTTTAGAACTAGTAAGTGTAGGCTGCGGGGATGATTCGCAATTGGAGTTGAATATCAAATGGTTCTCAACGTATAAAAAATGTCTCTTAGTACCAGTAGTGTGACTCACAAACTTTAAACGATCCGACAATCGCAATTTTTCTCGACGAAATTTGTCGTTCGCAGTAACAATTGTGCGATTCACTCACATATTCTTACTTCAACGGAGTTATTACGATATATATTATATTTATTTATTCATTTTCAATGAATTAATGAAACTTACAATCAAAAACATGACATGGTTTGCAAAATTCGATCCTTCCCCTTCGCACAGTAGAGTAGCTCCACATTTCTGAATCGTGTTCTGCTCCAAGGTATTTTGCTTATATTTTTTAAATTTTTAGTTAGGTTCATTTATCTATAAACTAAAAACAAATCAAATTTATACTTGAAGCCTAGCTATTATAAATCACGCGCTTGTCAAAAGATTGTCCAATTTTCCTTTTTTCAACTGTATGCGAATAAAATCACGAATTTTCCCTTTATCGAATGAGTTAACAGATTCATATTGTTGTCATTTAGTTTTCGATAATCGACTAGCTAACGACAACAGCTGATCCGGCGATAGCGTAAAAAGGGCTGCTGAATAGCAAAATCGTTAAAATATTCGTTAAAATGAGTTAACCATGCGAATATCGTTAAATAAATTAATGAATAGCACTATAGGAACATTATTGCTATCTCTGCAGATCCGACCGATGTTATGGTGGCGTAAAACCCTTAATAACAGGAGAAAAAATAGCAAAGTTGACTTGAAATGTTGTCATTTGAATGAAATCAACCAAAATTTTCAAATATTTCGATTGGACAGCAATACAAAATTATTAAGAGTCAAAATTTTTGCATTTCTTGTCATATTTTGTCGTCAAAACTTTAACCTTATCAAAACCAAGCATAACTAGATATATATATAGCTTCTATATTGAAACTAAATCCAACAGTTCGTAATTTAGTGAATTTTCCCCACAGAACATTTTCAACTGAGTTAGTCGCATTCGTGCCGCTAGTGTAGTTGTGGTTGTGCTGGCGTCCGCCACCGCAGCGCAGCGGGTTGGAGTACCGAGCGTTTTTTTTTATTTTTTATTTTTGCGCTGATTGCATTTCAGCTTACGCGTGTTAGTGTTTTAATTTCGCAATATTTATTTTTTTTCTCGTTTTTTTCTCATTTCCCGTTGACTATTTGCCGAGCTGCGTTGCGTTGCTCTACTTTACTCTGCCCTGCCGCGCGTCCGACGCATTCGTGTGTAGCGCGCATTTATTGAAACCGCGATGCGATCACTCTGGCAGGCGGCTGCTGGGCTGATCACTCAGCAGCAACCTCAAGGCGAGGGGAGAGGGTGTGATTTTTCTATTTTGCATCATTTTTTTTTTTGTTTGTTTGTGCCTTTGAAAATTCGCATAACTCGCTGCCGTCATTTGCCTTTGGTTGGTTGGCTGTAAGTTCATTATCAATGTCGGGCATTACTATGCGCTGACTGCAAGCGGCGGACGTGTAGAGAGTTTTGAAATGATTTCAAGTGGAAATAGGCAAACAAAAACAGCTAAAGCGACGAACGGACGCAGCGCACAATTTTGCATGCGAAAGTGCATATTTTTGTTTGTATATTTTTTAATAGTAATTCAATAGAATAGTAGCGCGTTGTATTGGGAAGTTTTGAGAATTCATTTAACTTTTTATATATTTATTTTCCTTTAAACATAATAAATCCAAGCTTCAAACTTTGCGGAAAATTAAGAACTTTGGAACATTTTATCTCAAACGCTTCAAAAATAATTTTAAAAATGTTTGAGGGTTTCAAAAATTATTTTCGGTACCCTTTAAAACAGCTAAACTAGTTTTTCTCTCTAATTTTTCTATATGATTTTTGATTTTCATCTGTTTCAAAAGTCGAAATTAATTATAGTATACACAAGTTATATGGAATATTAAAATATGGGTGGTAAGCGGTTCCTCTCGTTCAAAAAGGAATCATAGCTAACTTTAATGACGGTTGCCACGTGTTTGAAAAGTCGAATTAAATTAAATTATATACAAGCTATATGAAATATGAAAATATGGGTATCAAGATGTACTATATACTGAGGAGAAGGTGTAGAGTCTATAGAGAGTTGCCACCTGCTTGAAAAGTAGAATATAATTCTGTTATAGACAAGTGCAATGAAATAGTAAAATATAGGAGTCAAAGTATTTGTTTTTCCAGGAAAAAGTTTTCAGTTACAGTTTGAAGAAGGTTGACACCTTTTTTAAAATTCAAATTAAATTAAATTATACAGAAGGATATAAAATATTAAAATGAGAAAGAGTTGCCATATGCAAAAGGCAATTAGCCATCGACCTTTTCGTTGTTTTCAAATCCCTGCCTCGAGACTCGATGGCATTTTTTTTTGCATTCAATCGCTTTAAAGCAAACTGAGTATCGGACATGAGATATGTGCATACGAGTATATTGACGTTCTAGTTAGAGCAGTCAGTTTTTTAGGAATTATATACTTGTAGAACTCATTAAATGATAGAAAAGAATTACACCAAAAAAAAAAAAACAATGTATCAAAAATTTATGAAAAATTTTTAAAACCTAGAGACTTGTACTTTATTATACTTATACCTAGTAGAACTTAATGAGCTATAAAACTAGACGCGCGTAAAAAATTCTGCCAAAATTTGAAAATTTTCAAAAAAAATTTTAAATTTGAAAACTTCAAAAAAATTTTAAAATTTAGAGTTTTATGTTTTAGAATGAACCAATTTTTTATCAAAAATAAATGAAAAATTTAATTCGTAAAATGTTGGCAATTTTCGAGATCAATTATGTAATGAGGTTATCATAGTGATTCACTAATTCTAAACCAAATTTTACGTACCTGTTTTTAAGATACAAAAAATCGACACAAATTTAAAAAAAAAAAAATATTCCTCATTGGTTTGAACATCTCTAATGCACATACAGACAAACTTACGCAATCATACATCTTTGAGTTTCGCAAATACAGAAGAACAAATAAAATAAAAAAAATAAAAGCAGACCGCATCTAATAAATTTCGTGCTCCATTTTGTCAGCGTACACACAAATAAACTTCAATTTTTTTTTTAGACACAGCTGTCGACTTTGAATTCACGCTGATTAGCATTTAAGTGTTTTAGAATTCATTTAACTTCTTTTAATTTATTTTTCCAATTTTATTATTTTGAATTTTTCGTTTGTTTGTTACCCTTAACTGCTTGCCGTTATTTAAAATGTGATTCATTTATTTATTGCAAAACGGAAAAACGCATTTAAGATTTTATATACTATACATGAGTATTTACTAACTGTTGTTGTACGACAGCCTGTGGCGAACTGTTGAAGCGAAAATAATAGTGGCATCGAGTAAGTATAGAAAAAAGTACAATAACTTACTTTACATTTTATATGCACGCTTGTGGCATTAAAGGTGGTGAAAAAGTTTTACACTAAACTTTCGAAAATATTTGATATAAAGAAGAAGTTTAGGTATTAGCTGTGCGTTGCACCCTGTCGTTGTCTGATCCATAGCAAAATTCACGCAGCGCGACAGCCATTTTGGGTGCGCAGTGATGCCGATTCGTGATAAAAATTACAATTACTATGTACAGTGTCTAAACAAATTGACCACGTAGTGATTTTTTTCTAATATTTATAATGCTTTTCACGCAATTTCTTGTTTGCTGATATTTTATAATATTTTTATTTGTAACTGGCTATACCAAGCGTACGTCGTTGCCGTTAGGAAACATTAAATTTTATTCAAAAGAAAATTAATTCAAGCCTTTTCTAAGATAATTTGCTTTTTATTTAATATTTTGATATGCCGAAGGCTACTGGCTATACACTAGGTAAAACCCCATGAAAATCCATTCTGAATTTTAAAAATTATCCAATTCTATTCTATTGTATTCCTTGCATCACCTTCGGCTATTCTCTTAAAGAAATTTTCTAATTACATACACGATTAGAGAAATCGTTTTATTATAGTAGCGTATAACAAAATTCATATAAATTACAATTTCAAACGTCTACACAATTTATATATATTGAACAATTTTTCATCAAAAATACAAAATTTTCATTTGAATTAAAAAAAAATATTTAACAAAAAAATCTTAAAGTCTGAAGTCGTTAAAAAATGCAAATTATTTTGACAAATTATTGAAAATGTGATCTCATACTTGTTTTCAGCCCTTGCATATTATAATTCTTAAATTGAATTAGCTACAAAAAAAAAATACCCAAAAATTTTCTTCATATTCTGATTTCAAAGTTTGGGAAATTGATTTATATTCTTATTGTTATAAGACCAACTATATTTGTAAGCAAAATTAATGAAAAAAATGTCTGATGAAAAGCAATTCTAAAAATTCTTATTAAAAAATTGTGTACAAATTTTGGAATTTCAATTTACATAACTCTACTTGCTCTAACGAAAAAAATATAACCTGAAGTACCTTCCGAATAATGCAGTTTAGGTTTGCTTTTTGGGAAAATGTGTAAAAAAAAACGGTGAATGTGCTTAGAGTAGTTCAGTTCTTTATTAAAAATTTTTAATACTAACTCTTTCTTATGTGACCCCAAAAATGCAAGGATTCTTTACCCCTTCTGCGGAAAATTTTTTTTCTCCCATATAAAATACATTGAAAACGTCCAGTGGTATTCCCAAACAAACGCGTCAAATTGTTGACGTTTTCTCATTCTCTCGCCTTTCCCCTTTTTCATTTTTGGCTTCTTACTTTCTCACTTCTGTCATCAACACCCAACTTCACGACGTAACGAGCGGTCAATTAATTAATTTCTTTTGATCGGCACTAGCGCCGTATTATTGTAAGGGCTTGAGACATTTTGACAGTTGTTTGCTTTCCGGGCTTAGATTTCAAATTTGTTCCTCGAAAATTTTCAGAAATGATCTCCTGGTAAAGAAAACCTGAAGTTTTCGAAGTTCGCAATAGCTAAGGTTACTATATTTGAGAGAAAATTTAAAATCAAACTAGGGAACAAAAGTTCATCGAGTGCATCCTCGCGGGAAGGATACCGCCGAGCTAGCAAGGTGCACCAGTATGCTGACGGATCAAAGACTCTTTGAAGTATAGGGCCAGGGCATACATGTCCGTGCCAACAGGAAATATAATAAGCATCTTCCAAGTGGAGGGGGTGTGTGCCATCTTCCCGGGTGCAGATATTAATGTTAGGAGCGAATAGTCATCTCAGCCAGCTCTCGAGCCCCTAGATATATTTACCCTGAGATAAATAGATAGAATAGATGAGATAATGAGGAAAATGTTTCAAGAAGAAGACACTGGCCCCTTACGATGGGGTTATGCCAAGCAAATGTCTACTGAGCGGGCATAAGTCAACGCTCGAAACAGTTTATTGAACTCTCTAATAACAACTTGAGGATACTGACAGGATTTTTTACAGGTCATTACAGACTGCGGAGTTATCTGCACAAGCCTCCAACGACGCGGGCATACCGCAGTCTTTTTGTAGACTCTGGTGGAAGGCCCACGTTCTCGAGCTGGGAAGCGTAAGATGGCCAAAGACCCCACTTGTGGAGGGGCCTAAAGTAAACAAGAACAGATATGTTAGTCTCATCAAAATGGAAAGACACCTCTTGCGCCTGGTGACAGATATAATAACCGATCATTGCCTTACGGGAGCGCACGCCAGGAGAATAGACTTTCCCACAAATGAGTTTTGCCGCAGCTGTCGGGATGAGGAGGAGGCGGAAATCACTGAAAACTACCTTTTCCATTGCCCTGCTTTATCGAGTGTAAGATGGAGATGCCTTCACCAGTACTTCTTCGACTGTCTGCCGGGTCTGAGATCAGCCGACACAAACGATCTCATATTTTTTCTTAGTCAATCTAATTGGACTCTTTTTTTATGGGAATATACTGCACATACTTGCCAACTGGTATCACAGCGGGCCCAAATGGACCTAATTGTGCCATCAGACAATGCAATGGTACGAGGCAGCCGCTATAGCCTAACCTAACCTATCTGCACAAGCTCCAAATATGGTCGAACGAGATGTGTCGTTTCTGTGACTCAGACCCGGAGACCTTGACTCTTCTATGACTCTTCCGAGTCTGGTGTCGGCACTGACAGACGGAAGCGGCATCTAGGTCTTTATAGCGCTGAGAAAGAACTCGTAAGCCCGCTACCACCACCCAACATCTCAAACTTCCGAAGAGCGTTGGGACTAGGCGATAAATTATAAAGAATAGAGGCCCCAATATATCGTAAAGGTTGAAGTGCGAACCTCAACATCAACAATGTCTAACTATCTATCTAATACGTAGCTGTTATAGATTTATACTCGTAAGTGTCATTCTCTCATAGCCTCATTCATCAGAGCATCTGGTCAGAATTTTCCACAAAAGCGCACACATTAAACTTTATTTATTTATGGCCCTCAGTAGACTTCTGTATCCGGGAACGCGTGCGGTTCGAAAGGTTTGGCGCTGCCACACACGCGTACAGCTGGTTAAATGCCATGCGTCCGCCAAGCCACTCCACGCCACGCCGCGCCGCGCCACCTAATGCAAGTCATCAGCCGCTTTGGTTAGCTGGGTTAACTTAAGTAGCTGTGTCTGTCGCATTGCTGCCATTGCCGCCTTCCGATCATTTTTGCATCTTTCAAAAGTAAGAATGTAGGCAAAAACAGTTGTCATTTGACGGCGCTTACTTTAGTTGGCTGCATTTAGTTAGTAGTAGTTGGATTATTCGCAATTGGTGAGACTGTAGCTGCAGTTTGCTGCCAGTTGATGCTGCTTGCTGCCTGATGATCACGTTGAATCGATTTTTATGGCAAAGTGGAATTTGAAAGCATTTTATAAATATTTATGAATTTTACATTTCCAACTGCATACCTAGCTACATACACACATACACACACACACGCACATAAAATACTTGCACAGTAAAACAATGCAGTAGCACGCCGCGATCTGACTACTTGACTGTCGCTTGCCGTTTGCCGTTTGCCGATTCTCAGTTTGCTGGTACACAGCAAATTTGCAATGGAAATTTTCTTGCAGCTCGCTAACACCCGCCTATAGCCAGTCAGCCAGGCTCATGCTCATGTGTGCATAAATATAATATATATGTATTTACCTTTATAAAATACAAACGCCTATACTCGACTGGGTACATATTTATTTTAAATGCATTCATCTAAGTATTCGGTTTTGGGAAGCTGCACGCTAAATTTCCCATACAAACAACAAGTGTCGCTGAGGTACATTTTTTTTTAATTATAAAGGGTGCTTAGTTATTAAAATTTCTGGTAGCGAAATTACTTATTACTATCGTTTTTATTCTCTAAAGTTTAAAAATTCGTTGTGGAAAAGAATTACCACAGCTACGTTTGAAAATTTGAAAATTAACAGGCCTATTCTGGCAAAGATAGTTTATAGTATTTCTAAAGACAATTACTGATACAGTTTGAAAGATTTTTTATCTTCTGAAGCAAAGGTCTTTAAAAACACGCGTGCACTTCAGTGCTCAAGCCAGAGGTAAAACTTCTGCGCCGATTCTACAAAAAGATACAGAGTTAAATTTGTGAGAGAGTTTTATAAGACATTTTCTCGTTTTGTTAGCTTTAGCATGAGGGAAAATAGTAGTAAAAATTAACGAGGATATAGTAGAAGGTAGTAAAAATAGTAGTAGAAATTAGTAAAACAAAAATTAATATACAAAACTTTTACATTCTTATCGGTTCTTTAGGGGTTAGAGGTTCAGTTTTGTGCCATAGAATGGCTAAAAAATCTACAAATCATACATTTAGTGATTTTTTTAGCTCTGGCTTTTTGATTTGTTGGATTTTCAGGCGAAGATTTATGATATTCGATACATACATATTTCCTTCAGATCAAGTTATACAGAATAATGTAAAGCTCTGTTCAATATCCAAAAAAAAATTGTTTTCTTTGGCACAGCAAAACAAGCGAAGTATGCCATAATATCATTTTGAAACTTTACACGACCAAGATTTTGATTCTTTACTTATTTCTTTCCTTAATTAAATTCTGTATTGAATATTTTGATTTGTTGTAAATTACCGTCATATGAGAAGAAATTTTAGCAAATTATCTTTACTGGTTACCGAGATATCATATTCTCAATATTTAATCGAATTATCCGACCCACGGATGGATGGACGGACGGAGCCACATTAATCAATTTTGCTACTAATGCTAAGAATTTTTGTCTATAGCTATCGCGGTTGTTTTATGCTGTTAGAAACAACCGTTAGGTGAACAAAGTTACAAAACTCCAAAAATGATAGAATACAAGAGTACACCTTCCCGCTGCGAAGTGACAGAACTCACTATTTGCAAACAAAGAATATGGGAGAAAGAAGAATGAATAACTTACAATATTTCAATAAGAAACGTGTTTTCATTATACTAAGGTGTAGAAAGATAATTTAAACGCAGATCGTATGTAATAAATAAAACTGCAATATACTAAAAACATGAATGTGATTTAAAATAATGCACGTTTTTTAATATCAATAATAAGAGTGTAGAATTAAAAAAAAAAATCATTGATTATTTGTTACTTTAAAACTTGAAAATGTTCGGTTCAACCCTAAAACATCTTCATACACGAGCAAATGCAATGGTTACCTATTCGCATACATATAGTTAGAAATATTTGAAAAACATTGACTTCTACGTAAATATAAGTAGTTTGTACTTGAGTATCACTTGTCGGTACCAAGTAATTAGTAGTATTTACTTATATACACTTGAGTTATATCAAATTTAAAGATACATCACTATGTACATAATACAATATATGTATGTATTTATAACAAAATACACGCACTCTCTGGCATTGTTATCGTTATCATTAGCGCTGATATCTCTGGGTGCCTTTTTTTTCTCTAGATTTTATAATGCTTAGCGGTTTTCCCACGATTCGCTCTTCGTCGAACTCGAACTCGAACCTGAATTAATTTTGTTAAATCTTGTAATATACGGTGTCTCAAAGCTGTACTAGCATTCCATTTCTAATATAGCAAGTAGATCTTTAATGAAGCTAAATTTATAATAAGGCTAAGTGCAGAGCATTAATTCACCTCAAAGACTAAAATTCAAAACAAAATAAAGAAAGAGATGGGTATCAAACATAGCGACGAAAGCAAACTATTTCCAAATTCGACGTTTTGCTCTTTACGAAATATGTGCGACCGCATTGAATTATAAATGTTTGTTATCGCCGCTATACTCGCGGCTGCACTATGTGCTCAGACTAAGCATATTGATTTCATAGAGCAAAATTGGCGAAAAAAAACGCACGTATTTATTTGGTTTCTATGCGGAATAAATTATGACTAAAAGTCGAATCGTTAGGAGGCCTTACATGTTTAGTTTTCAAGAATGAAATTTAAATTTTTAGAGTACTTTTTTTTTGTGTTAACTCACAGATTTGCAATTTTGCCTGATTTAGTCGGTAAAGTACGGGAACAAGCAAATTGCATTTAACTGAAATTGGCGTTAGATTATTCGTTCAACTAATCGCCTAAAAAGTCGCCTGTAAAATCGCTTCATGAATACAACTTTTAATGGGTGTAACTGTAACATTGCAAGTGCCCCAAAAATATTCGTTTGCTCTATTAAAATTCGATGTAAAATAAGAAAAATGTGTACCTAGCCTAATGTTATACCCACAACATATTCGACAACTTACTTTTATCAGCAGATATAAAAAAATGTTATTTATATTTTAATTTCATATCTGAAAGTTGTTTTAGAAAATTGCATTAAGTCAATAAGCACTAACCAAATTTTTCTATTTTTCTGTTTAATTTCAGGTGAGTGGCAAAAAATCAATGCGATTATATTTTTCCAATGTAAGGTATTTATATATACTATAATTATATATAATATTTTGAGTAACAATATAGCTTGGAACGATGAGAAATCCATATCAACATATTGGCAATCTAAGCTTCAGGGTAACAAATTATTGAAAGAGTACCTGAATATCTGCAAAAGAACGGCGACATTTTTTAATGACCATCATTAAATGTTTTCCAAATATATGCAACGTAACATATGTACATATATTATAAATCTGATTTGTATTCAATATACATTTGCAACTGTTTTCCGATATTTTATTGGTTTATTCGAATTTTTGCTTTCCCATTATTTACGGAACTCGATTTCACTCATTCGGCTGCCCGACCTACTGGCTTCACAGTACGCATCCTATTAACCCAGTTTCTTTAGCGCCTTGCTGACAGTTTCTGGCACTGTCTTACGAATGGCTGAATCGTTGATGGATTGCTCGCATAACATCGGCCTTTCATGGCACTCCACAAAAAAAAAAACAGTCTAAAGACGTCAAATTGCAGCTTCGAGTGAGATCGACGAGACAGCTGATAGCACAATTAGCGAATTTGGCGCGTAGCATGCCGATTGTGGCGTTACAGATCAGCTGTGTGGGATGACGCACCGTTCGACTGAAACTAAAGATCGTTCAGTTTCCTGCCTTCAATTTCCGTCCACAAAATTGCGTTTACCATCCCTCTGTAGCGTTCACCGTTCCAGCTGTATTTGCAATGAAAAATAGGTCAATGATGTCATAGCTGCAAAATCCGTACCAAACTAATACTCTCTGAGTATGCAATGGCGTCTCGATGATAGCGGCAGTTCGGCTTGTTGATGAAAATTCTCTTCGTCAAAAATTACCATTGCATCACAAATTAGCTTGCATTATGCCATAATGTTGTTCAAGCGTAAAGTGATTCATTTCGTTCCGCGGAGATTTGATAATGACCGTAGGTCAAGATTTCCAGAGGGAGAGATCTGTTACTGTCAAAATTAAAAATGATTAAAAGCCTCACGGTATGGACCACTCAGTAGAAACAATATTTATCGTTTTAATATGATTTTTAATGTGTGTGTTTTAATTTTAAACTCAACGATGTCAAAGTGATCACGACGACGAGCTGACATGATTTAGCCTTGTCCGTCTGTCTAAACGCAAAGCCGTCCCTAGTAGTATTAGAGATATCTGGCGGAGATTTGGTGCAACTGACTGTTCAGTTATAAGGTTTTACTGTCAAACCCCATAACATAATTGCATTTATTTTATATTAAAAAGTAGGTTTTGCCAGGGCCGCACTTTCTTTACTTGTTTTGTATGAATGTCCTTTGTGAATGAATTCAAATATCGATTGTAATATTATTCTGGTATACCAATCCAGTGTTTGACAGTTGTCAGGTTTACTGCGCCTAAAACTATGCGGCAAAAGCGGTTTTCAGTCAGTTAATAATGACAACGACGTTCTTGGACAAAAATCCTGGATTATTTCTGTTCTTTCAACTTTTTCGGAAAACGTCCAATAATAATTGAAAAATCTGGGCTGTTATTTCTTTAGACCAGTAATAACAGTTAATTTTGGCCAAATATTTTTTAAGTCCGAAATAAAAGTTTTCTCCTAATAATAAACAAACCGCTTATTCAAATTAAACAAATTTGATATCAAATAGAAAGAGTACGGAAATATCTAAACGAGGAATGTCATGTATTGAAATATATTAATATTCAAAATTTTACTTGATTACCATGGAACAAAGCTTGGGTGCGTGCGTATCATATGCAACAAAATTCAGTAAAATACTGTGGGCCACTTTCGGGTTTTAATTTATTTTTAGTAATTTTTTGTAAAAGTATAACTCATTGTGAAACATAAATTTGATAAGTGAAAGTTTCAAACTTTTTACAAAATTCCCAAAAATTTGGAAAGCTTCAAAAAAATTTCAGAAAACTTCAAAACTTTTAATTGGAATTTTGCAAAAGTAAATTTTGTTGAAAATATATTTATGAAATTCACATAAATTTATGAAATTTCGAAAAAAAATTTCTGAAACTTTTCGAACTTTTTGATTGAAATTTAGCAAAAGTAAATTTTGCCCATTGTCAAAAATTAATCAGAATTTGCAGTCACTTGAAAACGGCATGCTCAAAAAGTTTCTAAAAATCCTAAATATAGTTTGAAAATTTAATAAAAACTGTTTGAAATTACATATATCATAGTAAAACTTAATAGTCTACACAACTATGTATGTGCTCAAAAAGTCTCTAAAAATTATATTTAAATTGTTTGAAATTTTTTTGAAAATTTTTCAAAATTTCAAGTATTACCGATTATTTAATTTCAAATGAAATAAAAGTTCAAGAATCCTGTTTTTCCAACGGGTTTTGTTATAAAAGTTATAAAAGTCCGGGTATTTGCTTAATGCATTAATAACGCAATTGTTGAACAGAACGGGGGAAATTATATCTTCCTAGATTTCAAATGCGGCTTGACGCGCTGCATCCTTTCTCCTTTAATATAAAATTATGATGGCACATAAAAGACTTATACATATTTTCCACATAAACACAATGTACAGTCACTTTAGCAACTACCAAAAAAAAAACATAATTAATTCAGTGTCAGCAAAAAGTAGCAAAAAGTTAAATAGAACAATAAAAAAATAGCAAAATTCATCAAAAACTGAATATTAATCTACATAGTTGCAAGATATATAGTTTCACTATGTGCCCATCCGTTCATTTTTCGCATTTGACTGGCCCTCCCTAACGGCTCACCCACCCGCGTGCTTCGTGCGTTCCACTTACTAAGTGCGGCCCAACACAGCTGCTCAAATGCGTAGCCAAAGTGTGTCAAGGACAGAATTGTGCGAATTTTTTTTTAAGTATACACTATCTATGTGTATGGTTTATTGCTTTGTTCATTGCTTAGTTTGCAAAAATTTTGTGCGTTTCTTTTTTTTTTTTTTTTTTTTTTTTGTTGGAACCATTTTTTATTTGTTAGTTGTTTTGTGCAAAAATTATCGTTGAACTTAGATTGCGTTGGGAGCGCGCGATCGCTTCGTTGGCGCACCACACCATGTTATAAATATAAATAGCAGGCACACTGACTGACGTACAGATATGCATTAGGGTGGTTCTTAGAAATCAAATTAACATCTAAATTTTGGTATCGATTGGAGACGAATAAGGCGTGTCGCAGAGCGTTCAAAATTCATAATGGCTTATGAAAACTAAAAAAATTAGTTTTTGGAAGTTAATTTTTTAAAAACTAATTTTTAGAATTTGAAGTTAATTTTTTAGAAATTAATTTTTTAAACCTAATTTTTTAAATATTAATTTTTTTACCATCTATTTTAATACCCAAACTTTGTGCAAAAATTTAAAAAAAGTTTTATCTAAATTGCAAAAATTTGAATCAGAATTTGTAAAAACAATTCTTAAAATGTTCGATTATTTTTCATTATTTGTTTTACTGTTTAGTTCCATTAAAAGTACGTTCGAAATTTTTTTAATGGAATAAAATGAATGACACCATTGGCAAGCAAAATATCAAAACTTTACGGAAATTTTTAGCTTTTTTAGTTTGAACTTGCAAATTATTGTACTAAAATTGAATGGGTAATAAAATTGCATATTTAAAATTTTTATAAATATTCCAATTAAAAAGTTTGAAATTTTGAGGAATTTTTTGAATTCCCCTCTTTTTTCTACAAAGGTTGAAATGCGGATTTATACGGTGTTTGTTATATACATAAGTAGTATGGGGTCAGCTTTTATAAAAAACTAAAAAAAAAAAAAATTACGCAAACAAAAGCCAAAAAGGCAAAACTGAACACTGTAAATCTGTACTACGATCGCAGTCGCTCAAATTTCAAATTACCTTATGAAGCCTTAATAAATTTAAATTGATATAAATATTATATCTTAGGCTATCAACGTAGGGATCGATCTAGGCTTAGGAATTATCAACTAAAACTTTGGCTTCCCACATTTAAGAACTACCCTAATGTACAATATATACACGTTTACCGGATACATAGTATATTATGTTAGCGCGTGTACGCATCAAGCGTATATACAAAAATACCTTGTATATTTAGCAAAAAATACTTTGCCTATTAACGAAGATACATACATATGTACATACATACATACATATGTACATACACACATACGCACGTATGTAGGTGAGGCCTGTGGCAATAGAAACCTACTGAACTAATTTCGCAAATGTCTACAGATATACATATTTGCACTTCCATACATACATACATACATATGCGTGCATTAGTAATAAAAATAAATAGTGAAAGAGTACTCATCGCAAATGACCCTGTAAGAAATCGCTTGGTTGCTAATTATGTTGCTTGGCTGCTCATACTATTAACCGGAAGTGAAGGCAGGGTAACAGGGCGTATGCTCGTTCGCTATTACTCGTATATGGTAATATCTGTTGCTAGATTTGCCCCACTCCCGTACGTTGATCCACAATTCTTTTGTAAAATTCGTAGCATATTTTTTATCTGCGATAGAAGTTTTTCTGATATCTCACTCAAACCAATTGTTAGAGATTTTTTATCACCACAAAGAGAACTTTAGAAAATTGCGCACTTGAATTATCTACATATATATACTAGAAAACCGCGGCAGACGTTGTCCTGTCTATATTTATTTATAAATTTCGCTTTGCATAACTACTAACCAGAAAACGATACAGTTTGACACTCATATTTTAATGTTTTATCTTCTTGTGTATAAATTTAAAGTTGGCAAACCTTTTCAAAATTCACCTACAGATATTCTTCTGACAAAACAAATGGTTTGAAAACTATCAATTAAATTCGACTTTCAGGCAGTTGGCAAGCTTCTTTACAATATAACTAGCTATAAACCTTCTCGTCCGTTTCAAACGTGTGGCATCCCTTTCCGAAATATATGGATGAACCTGCACGTCGCCGAGACGAACCTTTTGACATTTACGCTCGTGTATAATTTAATTTAATCTGACTTTTCAAGCAGGTGGTAACCCCCCTCAGAAGTGAACAGTTTGCCACTCATATTTTATAGGTTTATGTATTTGTGTATAATTAAAAAAAATATACTTTTCAAAAAGGTGGCAACCTTCAAAAAATTTAACTTTGAAGTTTCTTTCCCTATTTTATTATTTAATATTTCATATTTTAATATTTCATATTTTAATATTTCATATTTTAATATTTCATATAACTTGTTTTTGTTGTTTAGTTATATTTGACTTTTCAAACCCTCTTGCAAGCATAAAATTTACTGCACTATCTATTCTCATACCAAACAAATATATGTATGTACATGCAAAATTTCATTTAAAATCGGTGGAGCCATTTCGGCGGAGTTCGACCACAAACACCATGGCACGTGATTTTTATATATAACTTGGTAGAAAAAGCGATAAGCGCATTTAGATCAAATTTGTGCATTTCTTCGACATGTGACACGTACATAGGCTGCACATTTTAATCCGTTAGGTGGCGCACGTATCGAGATATTCAGAAACTTCTTATTTGTGGTTCGAAAGAGAGCATATAATAAAGGTATGATGTTGGTGCAATAGGAATTGATTGTTTAGAAAATAAAAATACGCCATATTTCAGTGGTTATAGGTATAAAAGATAATTTGCTTAAATTTGATATGAAGGATTAAGTGGAAATAGAGAATATGCGGGTAAATTTTTGTTTATCTTTTGGTAAATGGGAGTGACACCACTCATTTTACAGAAGATAGATAGTATACCTCGGAAACTACTTAATTGAACTCTACCAAATGTGGTAAACTCTTAGCACTTCAACTCAGTAGGCACAGTTTCGAAAATTAGAAATCGAAAAAAAAACCACGTCCACCTCTCATATAACGGTAATTTATGAAACTACAAAATGCGGTAGTCCAGTAACTATAAAAAAATATTTTGCCATTAAAAATGTTCGAAAATGGAAATAGCTAGGTATATAATCGAAAATATATCAATTTCCACCGAATTTGGAACTTATTTTGCGTTTCAAGCAACAGTATTATTTATAAAAAAAACTATTTCGAAAAACCACTTCCATCCAACCATATGTCACTTCTATGCCATGTAAAGTGTAAATCACGGTGCTATAAATGGGTAAAATGGGGAACCAAGAATTGCATACGAGTTTCCGAAACAATAGGCTACCAAATTAAATCTAATATATATTTTAAAAACAAACAGTGTCAGTATAATATTTTAGCTAAGCCCTGACTGAAAGTATTAACATTTATTATAAGAATACCATAGACATTGTTTAAATGTTTTACTCCAAGAAATTTAAAATTTCACGCTACTTATCACAATATTTATATATCTAGCTAGACCGGCTGTATTTGAACATCGAAACCGACAGTTCACTATAAATATATTTTTTATTTGCATATAGAAACAAACTACACTTATTTAACAAAACCTAGGTGTTTTTGTTGTTGTTGTTTTTTGTGTTAATTTTGCAAGTGAGCACGAATACAACATTGCGTAATCATTTGAAGGCTCAAGCGATACACTGCTCGTTCACCGTCTTCCGCTAAGCGTTCTCAGATCACAAATTCTCCACTACTTACTTCGTTTAGGTAAAAGCTAAAACAAATTCTGTTATTTTCACACGCTAAACACTCGTTCGTACTTTTGTGCTTTTGTGCGTTTGCGATGGCTCGCCAGTTGGAGCACTCAGTTTACATATGTACAACAACGGCGAATAAGAAAATAAGTATAATAAAAGAAAACAGCTAATAACAACAACAATAATAGCAATAAAAGAGCGCCAACTAGTGGGAAGCAACAAACAAAAAATGACTGCTTTAAATAGTTAGAACTGCGGGGGGTAAGGTGGGAAAGTGCGGGAGTGCGCTCGGTTGACGGTTGGACAGAGCGATGTACTCACTCGACACTTTGGGGCCGATCAACGGCCACTAGCAGTATGCTGATCGTCACATAAAACTTTGAAGAACGATAGGAAACGAATCGAATACGACGCGACGGCATGCGGGGACAGACGCTGTTACAAACGAACATATAATATATACATACATGTTTGCCTTAAAATATTTTGGGTATACATAGTTTATATGTACTATGTACCTATAGAAGAAGCACGCGTGTATTTGTCCGTCGTATCTATGTAATTCAGATGGCAACATACATAGCGTTACGCGGCGGCACGAAGTGCGAATCTGTAGTATATAGATATATATATATATAGTGCGATTTGCGTATTATAAACCTATGGACAGCGTCAACGCTGATGACCTCATCCCGAGAGTCGAGCGAATTTGCGAAAAATAGGCAACAGCGTTTGACGCTGAGCTTGAGGGTGGAGTGTGCGCGGCTGGCGTGCTGTTAGGGGGCGAGCGACGGGCCTTCGTAGGTGGCGGTGGCAGTATGGTCGGTTTCTAGATTCATATGTAGCCTCTATGTGTTTTGTGCGTTTGACTTTGGCGAATTTTTTCTGCACGCTCAACTGTGGATGTGCGTCTAATTTCGCAAATTGTTTAAAGTACAAAAAACACAGTGCAAAAAAAAATTGCCAAAAATTTTGCTTTTCGCATATCATATTTACCGTTCTGACTGTTGGACGGCGCTGTGCCATTTTGGACCTTTGTCAATGCTGTCTTCTTTGTCGTTATAATTCAGCATTTTTAGAGGATTTGTATTGACTACATAGTATGTAGATACAGACTTCTCGGCTAATAAGCATCGCTAAAAATTTAATGAATTTCAATGCATGTGCGGGTGGTTCTTATGCGAAAAGCCCGTGAAAAAAATAGGATCATGATATTAAGACCAGCAATCAAATTTTCAGATTTTCTACTCAGAAGTTCCAGCATATTGATTTGTTTTTTTACTATACTAAACTGCAAGTTTCAAGTGACTGAAAATGCGGGTTGATTTTTGTTAAAAAAGCATACCGAAATATTCATTGTCAATTTTTTGAGTTTAAGATTTGGTAAAAAGCGCAAGTTTCAAATGACTGAGAAGGCGGGTAGTTTTTTTTTTTTTTTTTTTTTTTTGAGGATTGGGTAATAAAAAACTTTTTTCTAAATTTTAAAACCTAAAACCAAATTTTAACCGATTACTACTTAAAAGCAGGCGTCATAGCGGTTATAATTTTTACAAAAAAAAAAAAAAAAAAAATCATGGTTTAATCGTTATTGTTTCGATAAAAAATAATCGTTATTTTTTATTTTTTGCGATCAAGTTTATTTTTTATTTTTGCCACTATAAATAATCGTTATTCTTTCTGCCTTTCTTGGAACTAACATGTTTTGTTCATATTTGATAGATTATTTTTGATTTTTTTTTCGATCGTAAAACATATGTTTATTTTTTTGATCAAGTTTAATCATAATTTTTTAGTAAGAACAAAAATAATTCGATCATATGTCATAGTATTTTATGATTTTTTTTGTTCGTCATAAAACATAATTTTATTGCTTTGAACAAGTTGATCTTCATTTTTAAATTTAAATTTTTGCCCCCAAAATTATCGTTTTTCCTGGATATTTATTTTTCCGACCATTTTTCATCGATTTTTTTTTTTTGCTATTTTTATTTTTTTTGATAAAAAATAATCGTCATTCTTGGATTTAAATTTTTTTCGATCATATTTCATTGATATTTTTTTGATATTTAGTTTTCCGATCAAAATTAATCGTCATTCTTGGACTTAGATTTTTTCGATCATATTGTTCCAAAAATAAAAATTCAAGAACAAGGATTATTTTTGTTAGAAAAAAAAAAATCAAAAAATGTCGATGAAAAATGGTCGGAAAAATAAATCCAAGAAAAACGATAATTTGGTGGCAAATACTAAAATTTAAAAATTGAAATCAGACTTGATCGAAAAAATTAAAAAATGTTTTATGATCGAAAAAAATATCGCAAAATATCGATCAAATATGATCGAAAAATTTTAATGCAGTTTGGTTATGGACGAATGCTTACCAATGATTTATTGGTCCGAAAAAATCAAAGTAATGATTATTATCGGTCTCTGCTAAAGTGGATCACTGGATCATGGATCCTTTTTTTGTTTTTTTGATATATAACATTTTCTTTTATTTTTTCACGTTAATCTTAATACTTTTCGGCGGAAGTCTTAAAATATATTAAATTTTATACTTCCAAGAGAGTGAGGTTAGGCCCAACTCAAGTTTTGGAATAATAAATTGTTTCGGTACACAAATACATATAAATTAATAAGTCGTACTTTTTGGAGAGTAAGTAGAACATATTGTTTTTTTTTGCAATTAAGTGAAATATAATCAAAATATCTCACAGTTTTTTTTTTTTTGATCAAACAGCTAAACAACTCTGTGCCTAAGTGCAGTCTAGATAAATTAGGAATGACGCGTATGAACGCTCTTGGTTTGGGCGAAATAATTTGGTTGAAAATAAGTAATTTACGCTCTAATAAGAACATGGCTGAATGCTTTATTTTTCGTTGTCTCAAACGCATTTGTTCATCTAGTATTATTAATAGCTGTGTGCATTTTAATTTGTGAAATTAACTTCAAATGCCTGAATATTACCGGGGTGGTTATAGCTAAGAAATACTGTAGTTATATCTGCTCTATATTTACCTATTTCTATATACTAGATATATGTATGTATTTGCACACTCTGTACGCACATAAACGCACACGCACAACTCTATTTGCCAGAAAAAAATTTGCACAAAAAAATTTGCAAACAAAAAAAATTGCGAATACGAAATTCGCACACTGCGGCGATACGCATAAAATTAGGTCAAATCGAGGCGACGCTATCGCTTGACGTCGGCAAATAAATTAATAAATAGAAACGTATTAAAAATAAAATGCGAAACGCACAAACACCGGCGGGCAGATAGTACGTTTGTTGCTAACGCACGCAGTACACGCAATTTCAAGTTAATTAGTTTTTGGGTTCCCATAGTTTATTGTGTCATTGTATTGCTAATCGTGTCTTTGTTATGCCGATCTACTTGTGTATGTATGTAAAATACTTGTTTTGGGAAAATTATGAGAAAAATATGTATATTTTTTTAATTTGTGACGGGACATAAATTTCATGAATTTTGAAACGTAGCTTTTTGACATCCAGGAGTTAGAGTAAATCTTAACCACCTTTATGATAAGCTTCGCATTCGACCGATCAAATATAAGTAGGCTCACATTCACTACACATTTGCATACGAAAACTTCTCTTGAACCGTAACAAAATAACTAGAACGGCTATTTCGGATTATTCGATACTCCTTTTTGAAATATTTGCAATAGCTAAAAGACAGCGCTTAGTTCTGGGATCCATGAAAGGGCGCAGAAAAACACTTAGAAGGACGTAATGTAATAGTTTGGGATGTTTTTCAGGTGAAGTATTTGATCAAACAATTGGAAATGCCTTTGAAGTGAATTTTTCAACAAAATACCAACCCGAAACATTGAACTGAAAACGTGAAGAAATGCTTTCTCATCACAAAACTATCGACAATTTATGAAAAATTTATATCTCAGAAAAAAAGTCTTCAAACGAAGATACCTGAAGATAATGGAAAAGCAAACTAGCGGAAATAATAAATAGATTAAGAGGCAACTGAAAGTAAATCGAGCATGAAAGTGTTTGGACATTGTCGAAAACTTTAGTAAAGCTCGGGGTCTGAGGCCGGGTATGGTACTTTAGTACGCGTACTCACGTATACTAAAGTTTTGTATGGTGGCCTAAAGTTATGGTTAAGTTCATGGTCTTTGCGTTAAACAGGCTGCGTGGCTTGCGGTCGCCATGAGTATAAAATCAGGAGTACCTCTTAATGCTATGTTGAACTGTCTAGCCCTGAATGTAATGACCCAAGAAGAGGCATTGAAAACGATGGGTCGACTAGATTATTTTTGTTTGTAGTACGGCGATGGGAGCTTTGGACACAGAGAATTGTTTGGAAGGATTGTCAGAGCACTAACCTTTGTTCTGCCCCCAAATGACAAACTATTACCGACAGTCTCGCAGAAAGCATACGATAAGATTTTATACAAGAGAACAATTACCATGGTTTTATTTTTGAAGGTATTTACTATACCTACTTAATGTTGCGGCCAAGCTGCACTAAAAATCTTTTGAAATCGTGCGTGCTTCTTCGAAATTTGTCCAAAAAAAACTAAGTTGTGGTTGAGCTCGGTGTTCAAGGAAACGAACTGGTACGTCAAAAATGTTATGATAAGACGTATTAGGACTTTTGGCGCACTACCGACACTCCCAAAACAACCAAGTGCTTTCTGAAAAGGCCAAACAGCGAAACTTTTTTAGACACAGCAGAATGGAGTTGCGAGCCCTGGTGGGGTTGATTACAGGCAGAATGCGCCACATCAGGCCACAGCAATGAGCTAGTATACGCTTCTTTCCCGGAGGATGAGGATAGTACAGTACGTATATGTATATGTCCGGTTTATGGCGCATATTTAGCTCAGATTTCAATAGAATAGTGGTCTTGAGCTCGTCAGTGGTCCTCGTTTTGCTGGCGTAAATTTTACTCTTTAAATAACCCCGCAAAAATAAGTCTGGTGGGATTAAATCGGGGAGTTTTGGTGGCCAGTCAATATCGGCTCTTTTCGATATCACACGTCACACGATATCATAGGGAATTTTTGTTGTAAAACCCTCATTGCGGCATCGTTTACCATCGACTGTTGCGCGTTTTTTGGAGAACTCTATCTCTCTCTCTCACGTCTTCAATAATATAATTGGAACGTCTTGGGCGTGAATGACTTGATTACCCTCTGTTCCCCGACCAAAGAAATTTTGAGCCAGCACCCGAATTGTTTTGTCGATAGCGGCTTTTTTGTCTTTTAATGAACATAGTCACTAATTCGGCGCATTTTTTCATTGTGAAACGGTCAATGATTAGAATTGTATTGGTTTGAAGGTTCCAAAACGTGCCGAAGAAAGTTAATCGGTTGACAATGGCGAAATGGTTCAATGTTTTCTTACCGGAGGAGGGGATGGCACACCCTGTATGCATATATGTATATGTTGAAAATGAGCCCACCGGACTTGAACCTTGTGATGATTAAAAAATTTATTTTTTTTCGGCACCCAGTAAAAATAGGCAAATTGGGGTATTCCTACAATTTTTCTATTTAATTTCAGATTTTTATTATACATTAATTATATGTATAATTTTTCATGAAGCTTATGTAATAATTTATACTGGGTGTTGTTATTGTAAAATGCTTGGGTAAAACCTAAGTTTCACAGGAGAGGTTAATTGTTTGTATTGTCAAAATGCTCCGTTTGTTAATACCTCTACAACTATATATATATATATCATTTATAAATATCGGAAATTATGTAGAGAAGCTATAGCGAAACTCCAGATTTAGCTGTGCCGAAATATTTTCTTTCCATTTTTGAAATCCTCACAAGGTAAGTGTTGAAACTCGAGGGGCACATTTTCAGCTTTTTGAAGTAAAACTTTTTTAGCGGCAGTGATTTTTTACATCGCTTAATGAATGTTGCGTCAGAATCGCCTTACTTATTTTCTCCACTATACTTACTAATTTAATTTATAATTACTATCACTATTTCTACTAATTTCTTCCACTATTTTTACTAATCCTACTAGAGGAGATCGGGGATTCGTGAGACTCGGGGGGTCGTCACACGCGCTTACAGCCCTGAACTAAAAAGCGCGGCATCTACCAGCTGACTGCGAAACTTCTTGCTTGTTTCCAATCTTCATATCCACATCACAAATGCTCCGCTCATGCCGATTCTTTGTGTCTTTCCAAAACCGCACCTCCAATTTTGTGATCAAAAGTTTTGTAGACCGTTCGTGTTTGCTGTCTTTTCACTTTGTCTTTTCACTTTGTTTTACAAGCTATTTGCTAGAGTGAATACATCCGAAATATTCCTTGGTGAGTAGCCTTTTGACACACGGAACAAATTTTGCATAAACATTCAATGCGTCCGTGACCTTATAAGTCGCCGTGGTATAATAGAGATTTAATGAAGTTAAAAAATCGTAAAAACAAATATCTGAAAAAATTTAAGTCAAATAACATCTATTCATTTTTTTTTTAAATACCAGCACTACCATAAGGAATTTAAGTCATTAAATAACACGCTTTACAAAAAATATGTTCGAAGTGCAGAGCAGAATATTAAAGCTAACCCGAAATCATTTTGGAACTTTGTAAAATCAAAGAAATGTTGTTCTAGTATACCCAGCTCAGTATTTCTGGATAGCAAATTTGTTAATACACCTGTAGAGGCAGTTAATTTATTCGCGTAGTTTTTTATGTCAAATTATGTAATTGACGATCAGAGTTCTCATGATTTTTCATCTGAAATATCATCGTTAGTTAATCTTGGTACCATGCATATCTCTCCGGAAGAAGTGATGGACGCGATTCTTTCCCTCAAGCCCTCGTCGCATTCAGATGCTGACGGATTGTCTGTTATTCTACTTAAGGGGTGTCCAGCGTTGTCATACCCGTTACAAGTTATTTTTAACAAACCTCTCTCCTCTGGTACCTTTATTAATGATTGGAAGCTAACAACAATTACCCCTCTTTTCAAAAATTGTAGTAAAAACAATGTTAAGAATTACAGACCAATTTCGAAACTATCAACCTTTTCTAAACTGTTTGAAAGTGTGGTCAAAGACAAAATTTATTTCGCGATAAAGTCATTAATCAGCCCAAACCAGCATGGATTTGTATCCGGGCGATCGACAGTCTCAAACTTAATGGTATTCAGTGATTTTTGCATTTCATCGTTTTCGGCTGGTTCGCAAGTTGACTGCATTTATACGGACTTCTCTAAGGCGTTCGATAGAGTATCCCACAGGATTCTGATAAATAAGTTAGCTTGCCTGGGCTTCCATTCATCCCTTCTAAAATGGATTACTTCATACTTGGCTAATCGGCGCTGTGTTGTTACAATTGATGGCATAGCTTCCGACTTTTTCGTGGCCTCTTCGGGTGTACCTCAGGGGAGCATTTTAGGCCCCATTTTGTTCATTATTTTTATAAATGACATAGGCAGTTGTTTTTCGTTTTCGAATTATTTGCTTTATGCTGATGATTTGAAGGTCTTTGCAATTGTTAATGATGATGACGATGCAATAAAACTTCAATGTGATTTAAATACTCTTAATACATGGTGTCTAAAGTCACGGCTATCTATAAATTTTAATAAATGTTTTCACATAACCTTCACTAGGCGGCAGAGCGCCACACCTACTATTTTTCATATTGCTAATATTGTCCTAAACAAGGTTACAGAGGCCAAGGATCTGGGAGTGATTTTCGAGGCAAAGTTTTCATTTAATAATCACCTTAATTTTATTCTCTCGAAAGCATATTCGGTTCTGGGTTTTATACGACGAAATAGTTCAGAGTTTTCCGATCCATACACCTTTAAGCTTCTTTTTTCGTCTCTTGTTCGCTCTCATTTGGAATATGCGGTAATAATATGGAGGCCATACGACCAACATTCCGTAAATAGGATTGAAAGGATTCAAAAAATTTTTCTGAAGCAGGCACTGCGTTCATTGCGGTTCGAGGAACCCGTTCCTTCGTACCACTCACGCCTGTTGCTAATTAATCTTAGTTCTCTTGAAAAAAGAAGGTCTGTCCGCTCTCTTTCATATATATTCAATATAATTAATGGCACAATCGATTGCCCAATTCTACTGGAGCGGATTAGCTTTAATGTTCCGCAAAGAAATCTGCGTAATTTCTATCTTTTTTATGTTGATAGTTGTAGAACAAAATTTGCAAGTAATGCGCCTATTTCGCGTGCCCTAACGGAATTTAATGATTTATTTTCCTCTAAGGTAATTGACTTTTCGTTTTCTAAGTCTGCTATTGTGAGAATTTTAAATTTGATTATCCAATAAGCATTTATTATTAATTCGTTTGTTAGTCTGTAAGGTACTATGTACTGTAGATTTAAATTTGAAATAAATAAATAAATAAATAAATAAAGCAGTAGCCATATTTAAAATATAGCTATTGGGGAATCGTGAAACAACGTTTTCGGAAGTTATGAGACATTCTATTACCAACATCAAGGAAGATAAAATTTTATTTTATAGCCTGATATAACGTTACCAAATCTGTACACAACCAAAACGTTTAATGATAATTTTAATATTTTTGATGGATTCAGTGTTTTTGATGATCGTTATATTTTTTCTTTAGTCATCATGGTGCGTCATAAGTATAGTCAGACTGCCAAACCTGCGACTGATGTCAATGTTTTTGTGGCTGCTATAAGAATATTAATGTCAATGTTATGTGGCTGCCAAAAATATCAGATCCGGATTTCGTGCGACAGGTATGCAGCCTTTCAGTCCAAATGTGTTCTCAGCTCAAGATTACGAAGCAGCTGATTTGATGGCGGAAAGTCAGAACCCGTCAGTGGCGATGCCATTGATTTGGGAATAGCCAGTCCATCAACGATGCCAAGCACATCGATGATACCAAACACATCA
Source organism: Anomoia purmunda (assembly GCA_951828415.1). Classification (NCBI taxonomy): domain Eukaryota; kingdom Metazoa; phylum Arthropoda; class Insecta; order Diptera; family Tephritidae; genus Anomoia; species Anomoia purmunda. Next base: position 45,061,621 of record OX639995.1, read on the forward strand.
GCTGCCCCAATTCAGAAAATCTGACGAAAAGAAAGCAAAAGATTTACAGAATAAAGAGAACAAGAAGGACAAGGCAGAAAAGGTATTACCATCGAAGCGCGGACGCCCTAAAAAGTCTTCGGCATTAATGGCGATTCAAAATATGTCCGACTCTGAAGATGAACGCGACTTTTGCAACATTTGCAAAGCTCTTATGCCTGAAAAATTGAACCGGAACAACTCGATTTACTGCAATGGTTGCGTCAGACCTGTTCACTTGAAATGTGCCAATTTGACAGCCGGCTTTTACACCTGCATTCATTGGGAATCTGATTGATCGAATATTTAATTTTTTTTTAATTAACCTGCTTTTTATTGACCTTTCTATTATCACCTCGAAATCTTTTCAATTTGTATAAATTGTAGACCATATAATATGCCTTATTAAAGATTAAAATAAACAATTTTGATAAAATTAAGTCATTTTCATTCTTATAAATTTGTGTCTACAACCCACCGAACATTGCGAAAATCCATTAAAAAAAAAACAACTTTTGAGCAGGCAGGCAAAACTTGAAGGTCGTACTAAAATTTCAACAAATGAAAATCTGGTCTGAGTGAAGTTACACTGAATCATGATTTAAAAATTTTTACGGGCAGAAAAATGGCTTTTCTATTATATTTTTTGTCAAAAAACAAAACCCGTCTCACAACCCCCCGGTCTCCTCTACTAATTACTACGACTAGCTTTAATTATTTCAACTACCAAAGAAGTTTCACTTGTGGTTCGCGGACTAAGATGCACGGGTGTTTTTTTATGATACGGTCTAAGGCACAAATCTACATATATGTAAAATACAAATTCATACTTTTAGTGCAAATATATATGTAGTTGTTTTTTATGTATTATTATTATTGCTACTGTTGTTGTAGGTGTTTGTCATACACATACATATCTATCTGAATATGTTGCGTAACAAACTTGACACTGACATTGAATTGTAATTGTAATTCAACGTGAGGTTGGTCATCGTCGCCGCCGTCGCCATATCCGCCATTAGTCTGTTCAACAATTCAACATTTGCCACTTCACCGTTAATGCGAAAAACTTCATGCCTAACACCACCTAATGCAAACTTACGACAGACAATTAAAGTAACAACAACAATGCCAGCGGCGGCGGTAACAAGCAAAAAATTAACAAGATTCGCTAAATTTTAATAACTTTTAATTTGCGAAGGAGAATGATGGGTTTTGGTTTTTTTTTCACTCATTTCAGTATACGTAGATATTTCTTACCATAAACAACTTTTTCGATTCTAAAATTTTACTTTTCTAAATGTATGTATGTGTTTTATGTATGTTTGTTTTTATTTTTTAGTTTTGTTCTTTCTCTCCGATAATTTGAAGAAACTTTGTCTGCACTTCTCTATTTAATTAACAAACAAACCAAAAATAAATTAAATAAATAAAAGCACATTTTTTAAAATTAATTTTTTGCGTGCCAACCAAAAAGCGAATTAGTATTGCCGCTTGCGTCTCGTTTTACTTCCTTTGATTTTGCTAAATTCACTGCGCATGCGCAAAAGTCGCATTTTTTATGCAAGACTGAATACAATAAAAAAAAGCGTAAACGAAAAAAAACCAAAAAGCGAAAAAAAGACAGAACAAATGAAAATAAAAATAAATAATCATAAGATACTGAATATAGCTAAGAATTAAACTGAGTATGTGTTAATGCGCTTTATGTACAAACTTACATACATACATACCCACACATGCACACACACACACACATAGTGTTTAAGAATGACAAAAGGCTCAATAAAATCCACATTAACTTGTTAGAAACTACAGAGTGGAAAAAATGAAACCGACTGTTTGGTACGTAGAAAGAAAAAGATGGTTGGGACGAGAGAGTTGAGGGGGTTAAAAAATGGATAGCTTTTTGTATAAGTAGATTCAAGGTTATTCCGCTTCGCATTCTGCATTCGCTAAAAATAACAATAGACCAGCAGCTACAATCGCACACATACCACTAAATATTGGCATGCAATGCATGAGGTTACAGTTGGCACTCGCTAATTGAACCTGAAGTGAAATAAAAGTTAAATTTTTATCAATTTTTTTTTTAATTACGCGTTGAGTATAGAAATTCCGTGCGAAAAATATTTTTGCAGTTGATTTTAGCCAAGTCTAACACTTAGGGTTACGAATTTCCGATAGAATATCGATACTCTTGTCATTTGCTATCGATAGTTTTACTCAATACTTTTTAAACGAGTACTTGAACTCTAGTATCGTATCGAATTTGCAAAACAAAATTATTTATAAAAAATTATTTGAATATGACAATCAGGAGGAATAAAAATAGCCATACGGAACACAATGTCCGCATCAAGATCACGCTGTGAACTAATCCCTGTTCAATTCTATCTAAGGTGTGTCCTGTACTGCCAGCATTGCTCAGGTTTGAAGTGTCATATTAGGGGCACAAAGTGACAAAATTAGTCAAAAAGAAAACCTTGTAAGTGATGGGCTGATAATAGTATACATTTTTGAAAATTTAACCCTCCAAATCGACATGGTAAGTTAACGACCAAAATGATACTTATCCAAAAACCCTTTGAAGGGCAAACATATAACGGTTTTATAAGATATTGTGACTACCTTCATTTTTTATTTAGTATCGATATGGTACCCGATTAATTTAGAGCAATACTTTGAGTGAGCACCATAGCCATACTTTCGGCCCGATATCGTGCCCCTACTCACGCTCGTAAATAAAATAATTTCGACCCTTCTTTTGAGTAATCTGCTTGAAAATAAATTTTCAACATCCAACAACCTCCAAGTACAGTTATCGATACCTACTAAGTATCATTTGGAATGTTTTAAATTAAATTTGGCAACTTTCATTTCAGAACAACGAATCTTAACTTTATCAAAGTATTTTTTATATATCTTCTTTTTTTTTTACTAATATGGCTTCTCAAAGTCATAAATCTTCACAGTAGCAAAAATGTACTACAAGGAACTTACAGTAAATGAGACCAAGAACAAATATTTTATAATATACATAAGTATTTATGTTTTTACCTATAGAAGAATTTATCCGTTCTCTTCTTTAAAATTTGACTCAAATACTAATCAATGGATTGCAACCACATCTGTAGTGCGATTCACAGACTTATTTTAACGATATTCGCATGGTTAACTCATCTTAATGAAAATTTTAACGATGCTGCTATGCAGCAGCAATTTTTTTAACGATTATCGCTATCGCCGAATCAGCTGTTGTCGTTAGCTAGTCGATTATCGAAAACTAAACGACGACAAATTTGATGTTGTTAATCGTGATTTTAACTTCAATAAAAGATAAACTTAAAATTCGGTCATTTGTTTACTTAAAATTAAAATGGAATATTAAACAATGTCTTTTGAATATTTCGCATAGGATTTATAACGAGTTGACGAAGAAGTAAATGCTCCAACGATTAATGATGTAGCGAAGTTAGAAAACGAAATCCATGGCATGTTTGCAGATGATTCCGGATATTTCTTGAAGTCGAGTTGTTGACTATTCTACCAAATCCCTCAGAGGAGAGCCCGGAATTCCGCTACAATGGAACATTGCAATATATAAAAACAAATTTGAATATTTTAAATCTGAAATAAACTAGTATTGTATTTCATTTTAATCCAATATAATTAAAACGCGCTCAAATTTTTATACGTCTGCATGCATTCATTTATTTTTTTCCATTCCTTTTTGTGTTTTTCGCCCATTTTGGCATTTAGATAGACCGTGATGTCACTATTTATTATTGTGCTTTGAATAACTACAACGAGACAGCTGTTAAGTGCCGTTAAAAATAATCGCACAATCGTTAATGTAAAAGATAAATATTGTCGACAGAAATTGCGATTGTCGGGTCGTTTAAAATGAGCGAGTCGCACTAATGGGCTGTATGTATTTTCCTTAGACACGTGGCACGGCAGAAGTTATATTTTAATCCGTTAGGTGGCGCCAGAGACGAGTTATTCAGAAACACCTTGCAAATGCTCCGATTTTGATGAAATCAAAAAAGTATACTGTAGGCGCAATGAGAAAGGCATTTTTCGTCATGGTCGAGATAAAGTTGCCTATTAAGTTCGGTACAGCTATTTTTGAAAGATATCGCATTGAATACTGATACCAACTATAGAACCAAATTCGTCTCTTATCTTCAACTTTCCCTTAAAGAAATTTTCGTTGTCTACTCTCCCATCTGAACATTGTTGGTAGTTAAAGTGAAATCGAAAACCCCTAACACCATCCCTCTCGTCGGGGCTCGACGCTCCTGGTGCGCACTGAAATGAGGCCCGCTGCAGTTATCTTCCTCTCTGTTATTTAGAAAATCACCTATCACTTCAATTGACAAACGGATATATTATTTGTTTATTTGACGCAAAGAACAGATGAAGGTTAAATTCATAAAAGCTGAATTTTTAACTTCAAAAATCTGCTCCAACAAATAAGCTGTAAATTAAAAAAAAAAAAACAAAAAAAACCAGTACTCTATGTTTTCTCATCGGCCAATCACTATCATCCAATAAGTTGAATCACTCCCATCATTCCTCTAACAGAAATTCTCGCCCGATTTCACCATACCAGGGCTAATTTAACTTTTGCTGATTGCTATTAGAATCTCATAAGATGCAATTGGTTTCTGGTGTGGTGGAATTGGACGAAAGTTCTTGCCAAAGTAAACGAAAAGCGCTGCAATTTCTTTGTAGTCTACGTTCTTTGGTTCATCTATTTCGAAGGTTTTTAGAATGAGCTAAAGAGCAGTAAAAATGTAAGCTGACACCAAACGGGCAACAAATTTAAAGTATCGACTAGGGGGCAACAATTAAACACACACGACTACTGGTATTAGCGCATGCTCTGTCGGAAAAAATAAGTCAGTTGCATGAAAAAGCCAGATTTAAAAATTAATTTTGTGTAACCGACTTTTAAACCCATTTTATACAAGTGCAGCGTGAGGCATTTGAAGTTTTTAAATTCTCATTTGCCGTGCTAATTTCAAAATTAATACACTTCTACGTTGTTGTATTTAAATTAAAAATAGGTTAATGGATTGCTTCCTATGTCATCGCCATTATAAATATAAATCAGTTTGTTGTAGGCAATGGCAATTAGTTGGTACTGGAAAAAAATTGAGTTTTAAATTTGTTTTAAAATTAATTTCATTTCCCACAGGGAACAGAGTGTAAAATAAAAGCGGAATAGTAAATTAACAGAAATCCGAGACGTCTCTTAAGTTCGTGATGAGAAGATGGCTAACGGCTTAAGCGATTTTGGCACAAATTGAAAGACCTACAGTTACGTCGACCCCGAACGGGAAATGGGTTTTTGTGAGAAATTTTTTCATGGCAGAAGAAACTTTTTCTATAATTTTTGATGTTACTTGCCCCGGCTAGGATTTTAACCCGGGACCCATCGATTGAAGAGCACACACTCGGCTACAGCGGCCGATTTTTATTTTGTAAATCAAAAATAACCGCTATTGAAGACTTTTATTTATAAAATCCATTAATATTAATCAAACGCGGACTTTTATTTTTTAGGTCATACTAATAAAAGTGAATTTAATTTTTCGCAGAAAATAAGTTGATGGAGAACCAAAGAATTATTTATTATGCATAATAATTTCTCCGACTGTTATAAATAAGAGTCTCCAATAACTGTTATTTTTGATTTGTAAAACAAAAATAATAAAATAAAAAACAAAACTGGCCTTTTTTATTTTTAAAATAAAAATCGTGAATAACTGCTATTTATGGTTTAAAAATAGAAATAAAATATAACAGTTATTTAATGAGTAATTAAATAAATGTTACAAAACAATCGTTAATGAGCGATTTTTATAATAAAAATCCTAACTGTTGCAGCCCCTGGTTTAAACCAATTGATTATTGTTTGATTAGTATTGATAAGCTGAGCAATAATGAAATAAAAAAATCAAAAACAACTTTTTTGTCTTTTGTTTTGATTTATAAAATAAAAACCATAAATTGTTGCTTTTTTATGTTTTTTCAAATAAAAATCGGAAAATGACTGTTATTTATGTTTTTTTTTTTTAATAAAAATCAGTAAATAATTGTTATTTTAGATTTACAAAATAAAAATCAGAAATAACTGTTATTTTTTTTTAATTTTGTATAAATATTGCAAAAAAAAAAAAGAATAATTTTCAAATTTGATTCTCGATGAATTAAGAAATCGATTGGTATAGTGCACTTGGCTGTAGAGCATTTCCTTCATAGTGAATTTTTCAAAGACTGTTTTCAGGAGTAACTGTTATTTTCCGGCCCTGATTATAATATTGATGATAATATAAGTCAATAATGGTAGCCATTAAACTCCACCCTAAAATAACATGCAACGCAAAAAAGAGCTATGGCAGCGCATTCTTTAATATAACGCCACTCACGCACACCAACACATATGTATGTAACTATTTAGTAAATATATAAAGAGCCATTTATTACAATTCAGCACTTAAGGTAAGTGCTTGCCTAGGATTTTTGTCCGCCATTTTTTTGGGCGCACCATACAAATAAAAAAAAAAAAAAAACGAACACAAAGAGTTCAACACTGTGGCAACGCAAACAAATGCAATGAATTCGGCAAAGAACTAGAAAAGAAGAAGAGCGAAGCAGCAGAAGTAGAATCGCATACAAAAAGCATTGCGTTTCTGGGAATGTTGCACCCTTTTTTTTTTGTGAGCGAAATAAATAAATAAATATGCGAATTGGTATTTCGTTGCGAGCGGCAACAAAATTAATGCAACTGCAGCAATAACAAAACTAACTAAGTATGTGTATAGATTTTAATGTGCTTTGGGCAAATGGCAATTCACTATGGCTACACACACACACTCACACACATGCACATGCATTTGGGCTTAGTGTTGTAAGCGTTTCCATGAGCAACAAACTTTTGAAAAAAAAAAAACATAAAAAAAAAAATTGATGATGGCTGCGCCGCGAAAATGCAATACGAAAACCAAAGTGCACGCATGCACACACGCTTCGTGGCTTGTTGCTATTGCTGTTGCTGTTGCTGGGGTTGAAATACCAATGTGAATGTGGCAGAAAAACAACGCAACAACAAGGAGCAAATGCAGTCGCAAATTGCATGCAACATTGCAACAATGGCCGCCGTATAATGCAAAGCATGCATCAAACTAATACACTGACGTCACTTAAGCGGCTTTCGCACATACACACCCACACACATACGTATGTATATGTACAATGTATGTACATGGTGCAAGTGTGTGTGTGTGTGTGCCTGGCTGCATGTCACTTGCACCTTTTCTGCACCAGCAATTTGGACTATGTGAGTGTTTGGTTCAGTTATGGCTGACTTGCATGGCGGCCGCCTTTTTCTTATTGGCATTCTCCTATTTAGTGCAGCTAGTACTGTTGTTGTTGTTATTATTGTTGTAAGTTTGTTCTAGTGAAACAATAACTCAATTTGATTAAATGCGAAAATTGTTGAACGTCCAGCTCTGCAGAGCAAAAGAGAGCCATGGAAAATAAGCTATACACCTAATCAGTGGAGAGTTGCAAAGTTGGGAAGGAGGAATATATGTATAGATCGTGTGCTATACAAAATATGATTTTATTAATTTCAAACCTACACAAAATTTCGATGGTATCTCACGTGGATTTGAAATTTCTGCCGTTGAAAAATTTTTGTTTGCTACTGGCTTCGGAATAGATTCCAGTTTCTCATGGTATGCCAAAGCTTTTGGTAAATCGAATGTTAAATTTACCAGATTACAAAGCAGCTGTATTCCTTCCCACCGTTCCTCTAACAGAAAATCTCCTCCTTTTTCACCATACCAGAACTAATTTGACTTTTACTGATTGATATTAGAATCTGGTGTGGTGAATTGGACGAGAGTTCTTGCCACAGGAAACGAAACTCTATGCAATTTTTTTTGGTCATACCGTAAGGCAGTTCACACCGAGCGCTCTCTGAGTATATCTTCGTTTCAATTTAGTGTCGGTTTCTGGCTCTCGGTATCCGCCTTAAGGGACTGAATCGTTAGTGGATTGTATGCACAATATCGGTCCTTAATGGCACCCCACAAAAATTGTCTAACGAAGTCAAAGTGTAATTCCGAGGTAGCCAAATACAATTTTCGGCTGCAAAAGATGATCCATCCGGCCTCTGTAGTCCTCACCGCTGACTAAAATGGCGATAACAGTAGAATTTTCAAACAAAAATGTCAAAAATAATCAATTTTCTTGGGTTTAAATTGTGTAGATCATAATAAACGCGAAACAATGCCCCCGAGGTGGGGTCAATATCGACCAGCGCCAATGTGAACCTCAGACAGCCAAGTGTCCATCAGGCCGCTCTCCAGCGAATGTTTACATTGAAGCTGGTTAAGAAGTCTTGTGACACCATTTAATTAATGGAACAAGGATTGCAGTTATGCTGTGCTGGGCATCTGTTCACGCTATGAACTATACTAAAGAGATTACCGATGGGCTGGCAGGAAGTACGGAGCTCAGCAACAGCCTTAATGGGCTCTGAATAATTTTTCGGCCTCAGTTGGTCGTTCTACAAAGGATTAATTACTGAGAGTGTGAACAGGATGCGAAGTAGGTACTGAAGGGCTGGAGGCGATCTTAGACAGGTCAGGCCTTCAATTTCGCGTCGCGTGGTTGATCTTATATTAGACTTCTTGCTAGCCACCTCAACGGTCACAATCTTCTGCGCTTTCGCAGGCATCGGTAGGGGTTGCCTACTGAGACAGAAAGGCGGCTGTGCCTGGAGGATGACGAGACATCGGAGCATATCCTTTGTATATGTCCAGCCTTGACCAAATAGAGATTAAGATACTTCGGTTCGCGCATAGTCGGTCACCAACAGATTCGGAACTCGCCTACCACGGAACTTCTAGTGTTCATAATGGAAGCTGAAGTCCTCCTAGGGAATCAGAGTTTACGGTATGCTTTCAGGTCGCAATGTCGCTTCGTTTATGTTTTAGCCTAGTAGCTATCTGTCGATCTGTCCATAAATACGTATATCTAAATTTAACGTGTTTTTTAGAAAAATAATTACATTGACTTCCTTAGTCCATGCAAGAAAACGCACGGATGCTGTCGCATATATTTCCCGAGCTTATTTTTAAATTTTGTTTTCATTTTATTTTTTCTTTATGTTTTTAAGTTTTTATTTGTAACTATATCCCACCTGCGCTTTAATTTTTTTTTTCTTTTGCTGTTTTGTCAAAATTATGCTTCGCGTTAGCCTTCAACCTAACGCCCATCTCCATGCAACTGGGATGATGTTTATTTAAAGTTAAAAAAAAAGAAATAAAAATCAACAACAAAAAATAATAAACGGCTTCGTAGATATCGTTTAAAAAATTAATTATTCCAAAGAAAGTGATTCTAAATCATTTCGTTTCATTTTCAGTGTTTTTTAATTTTTTTTGATATTTTGATAATACTACATATATACCTTATGCCATGCCAGAGGTCACCTTCTAGCCATCAGCTAAAGTCCCATGGAAATCCGTTCAGTAGTTTTGGAGTTTGCTGCGTTCAACGTGCAAAACAGACAGACATAAATTTAAACAATTAGCCTAATTTATTCTATTGCATTCCCCGCATCCCCTTCGTACATTTTTTTTTTCAAGAAATTTCTAATGCGCAGACACGATTTTTCTATAGCTGCATTACGGTATAGATTTTATTTTGAAGAAAATAATTTGTCATAATATTTTCCAGGCATAGGTTCAAATGCGTGTTTGTAAATGTTTGCATTAATATGCGGATATGTGTATGTATATATGTATGTATGTGTGTTGATGTGCGCGTATTTGTTTGAGCAAATGTCTCGTCAATAATAATGGCCGCTAGCGTACACCGCGTGACTCGCTCACTAAATAAACGCACAGTTAAAAAAAAAAAGAGATCGTTTTCCAACATGCACAAAAAAATTTAACGCAAACACAGACACCAGCGAAACTCCTTATGTGTATGTGTGTGTGTGTGTTGTATTTCTATAGGTATATAGGTATATGGTTCTTTATATATTCAAATATGATTTTTAAATGCCCCTGCTTTCGAAGCGTCTAACCAGCTATTTTTCCACCAGAGCAATACACACACACACACCCACACAAACGTAGTATGTACAGTACATTTGATGTAAGTGATAGCTATGCATGCGTGTGTGTGTGTGTGTGTGTATCATACCACTTTCGACTCTCACATGGCACACATGGCTGAAGACTGCAACTCACCAACCACCACCACCACCATCCCCTAACTGCTGCTCGCAAAACCGAGAATTTCTTGAAGCTTAGCTTCACCAACCCCCAGCCACATCACATTGATGTTTTTTTTTTTATTTGCTTCTACCTCTTCACTCCTCTTAGATTTCTCCTCATCTTTCGCTTTCGTCTTTTTCTATACTTACCTTTCGCTTTCTCTACCCTCAGCGCTTGTAGTTGTAGCCATTTCTTGTGCTTAAGCTCCCATTACATTTTCTGTAGCTGCGCTTTGCCTCTGCTATTCTCCACACTTGACAATTTTGTGTTTTTTTACCAATCTTGTTTCCCTCTCGTTTTTTCTTATTTCATTTCTCTTCTTGTACTTTTCAACCCTCTCCCATTTTGGATTTTTTTTTACCAGCAATTTCTTTGTACAGTTAGTTGATTGTCACTGTTGTTGCTGTTGTTGTGTGGCTTGCGTGTTCGCAGCCTTGCCTGGCCCATCCCCCTTGTACTCAAGAGACCTCCATTCATTCACTGGCACCTGCCAGTCTCCTCCACTACTACTACTACTACGCCGTACTGCCAAACAGGGATGATGCATAAATGAAATTTTTGAAATTGTGCCAAATGTCAGAACAAAATATACCAAATCAAGCAAAAACGTACTATTTTTTCATTTGTAATAAAAAAATATTTAAAACATATTTTTAAATTAGCTTAAAAATAAATATTAACAAAAAATAAGAATTAAAAATTAAAAACAAAATACACTCGAGCCAGAAGTAAAACTTCTTTGCAGTAGTAAAAATCAATTAAAGTAGCCGTAGTAACTAGTAGTAGCATTGGTAAAAATAGCGGGGGAAATTATTAGTACCATTAGTAAAAATAGTGGTAGAAAGTAGAAAAGTAGAGGAAGAAAGTAGTAAAAATAGTAGTAGAAATTAGTAGTAGGATTAGTAAAAAGAGAGGTAGAAATTAGTAAAATAGTGGAAGGAAGTAGTAAAAATAGTGGTAGAAATTAGTAAGAATAGTGGTAGAAATTAGTGAAAATAGTAGTAGAAATTAGTAAAAATGGTGGTAGAAATTAATAAGAATAGTGGTAGAAATTAGTAAAAGTAGTGGTAGTAATTAGTAGTAGCATTAGTAAAAATAGTGATAGAAATTAGTAGAAATAGTAGTTGAAATCAGTAGTAGCATTAGTAAAAATAGTGGTAGAAAGTAGTAAAATAGTGGAAGAAAGTAGTAAAAATAGTGGTAGAAAATAATAAGAATATCGGTAGGAATTAGTAGAAATAGTGGTCGTAATTAGTAGTAGAATTAGTAAAAATAGTAGTAAAAAAAGTGGTAAAAAGGTGTAGAAATAGTGGTTGAGATTAGAAAAAAAAGCATAATTTACTCGTATGTGAATGTAAGCTTTACAATTTTCACAGAGACTTCTTTAGTTCGGAAATTAGAATTAGAACCTAAACCTAACCTAACCTCTAAAGAAATATCTCGTAGAAAATTTAGTCATCGAAAGTAGTAAGAGAGATAAGATCGGTTGTATGTATGTAGTTTCCGACCTCGAGGCTATAAATACATACGTATTATAATTTAAAGACTTTCCTTTTTTAGAAGTTTGTAGTTTTTTAAACAAAAATTCTTTGAAACAACCACTCCCAAAAATCACATGAACCAATTCTCCCTTAGGCTGATGTTCGTCATACTTACTATTTTCAACTGTTAAGTTTGAATGCGAAAGAACGAAAGAAGAAAAGGTCGCCGCAATTTTTTTTTATTCATCACATGAGAAATCGCACGGAAACGGAGATATTTCACTGGAAGTTTTTTACTCAAACCCGTCTTAATTTTCAATTTTCTCAAATTGTGCACGCAAAAGGTAATTTTGCTTTTGGTTTTTTGCAAGGCGATTTTTTAGAAGGTGGTATCAAGAGAAGAGCTGATTTGATTTCTTTCATTTTGATTTCCCTTGCAGTTATGTAGAGGTTGTCAAAACGAATAATAATAATAAAACTTTCGATTTTGTAAATAACAAATTGTTTACACTGGCGAGCAAAACTGGTCGAATGATGACCTTTTTTTAATAAAAAGTTTTTCAAACTTTACACACAATTTTTTATCAAAATTTTTCAATATTTTATTAAGGTTGCTTAGACGTTTTTTGGGGTTGCACTTTTATAGCCTAATTAGTTTGAAGTAGCTAGAAACTACTTTTGATTTTTTATAATTTTTTTCGTGTTAGTCTTGGAAACTTTTTATCCTAAAATTAAATAAGCTACTGCGTACTCGAAAATTTCTAAAAGAAAACTCTTCTAAACAATTTTAAAGTTTTGATAAAAATGTGGTGAGTTCTCATACATTTTTTATTAAGTTTGAAACTCTGTTAGTACATAAAATTAGCAAACAAAAAATGTATTATATAAAGCGTTGCTAAGATTGTAAATCAACAATTCAACCGAATTTGCTGTTGTTGTTGTAAAAGCATAAGACATTCCCCGGTCGTTCCGGTATTGCTTTCTATTTTCTCAATTCGCCCAACAAATTCGCTTTAGGCTGACTTTGACAATTGCCACACCAAAGCCAAAAACAAAATACATGTAATTTTTGTGAATGAATTCGCTGTTGCTATTGCCACCACCTTATTGAATGTGTCTTGATTTTTTGCAATACAAATCTTGTTCCGCTTGGTTTGTTTTTTTGTTTACACAAACGAAACACATAACCTATACAAGGCGAATTCAGTTTTTGACATTTCACTCGCAAAATTACAAAGAAAAAATACATAACGGATTCGCCTTGCTATCACCTTCTATGGATCAACCGTGGTTGTATTGTTTTAAAAACCAAATTGTTAGAACTTCTCATCCAATTATGTTTCTCTAAAGTGACAAAATATAGTAAGTTTTTCAGATATGTTCCGAAATTCGAAGCATTTGAAATCGACTCAATTTCGAAAGCCTTTGCTCTCAATTTTCAAAACTAAAAGCCAAACTATAAACTTATTAAAACAGCGCTACATTCTATGCAAATTGTATTAAAAAACTTTAATTTTGTATCAAAAAATTGTATTAGTATAATGTCAACGTACTTTTCGAATTCGAATTGTACCAAAAATAAATCACAATTGTGGCAACTTTACCAACACTACTGCCAAACAACTAGAAATATCATTGTGGTTTGTTTTTTCCTTTTATTTTGTTGTTGTTTCGTTTTTGCTGCTTTTGCTTGCCTGGCGCTATGTACACCCCTATGGCGTTTTGCTAGCACACACCCTATTTTTTTGAATGCAATTCGGTTCCGTGTTGTTCTAAGTAATGTAGGCGATCCCCCGCCCTCCCCCTGATATGATGAGTTGTGGCTTAGTCCCCTCTCGCTTGCTTGTTGGTTAAACGTTGATGGCATGTTGCGTGGTACGAACTGCGCGTTGCGTGTTGTGTGGCAACTTTCTTTTGCACTTTCTTTCGCCTCTTTCACCCTATCGCACTCCACAATCGGCTATCACATTTTTCCGTCAGAAACTTTTTACAGTTAAGTATTTATACCAGCTGCCAACCTTATGGCCTAAGCTTTCGAAAGCACACACACACACACACACACAGGCGCAACTTATTGCCCCCTAACACATAGCTGGCGATTTGTATTTGTAACATTTGACACATATGTAGTATAATATATAGGTATGCATATATGTATTCGCCCTAACGTGTATCCAAAGGGTTTGCAAGTGCGTGCGTGGCATGCCAATGTAGAAATATATCGTACATATCTTCATACAAATTACTTATACATAGCTTAGCTATTTTGTTTGTTTGGTTCATTCGCATTTATTTTTTCGGTTTCGTATTTTATTTGTGCTACCCTCCTCATGCTTGCTTCATAATAAGTACATATGTAAATATGTATGTGTGTACAGTTGTGGATAAAAGCATAATCCCGAATTTCATTAAAATAAAAAAAAATCAACTTTTGTTTTCGAACTTCGAAAAAAATCTGAACAATAAACGGTAAATTTCAGATTTTTGCAAAATGGACTGAGACCCTGGCACTTTAGCAGTAACAGGGTTGATTTTCTGGTTTTGTTTTCATTCGAAAAGGGTCCATGATCTTTTAAACGACAATGACACATAAAATTATCTTCTTTTTCATTCACTTTTCACCACGCACCCGAAATTTTATAAGTTTCATAATAAAACTGTTATAATAAAGTAATTTATTTATTTGATGTAAAATAATTGGTCAATCCGTACTTTTATCTTTTTTAGTCGAGTAATAACATTTAAACTTGACCAAATAATTTTAAGTCCGAAATAAAGGTCCTTATTTTAATAAAAAAAAAAAAATAATTTCATACAGTTTTCAAACTTTCTAATTTCTAATTAGAATTTCTATACACTTTTTGCGTATGCAGTTTTGTAGCCCTTGAAACTTTATTGTAATAAAGTACAAATCTCAAGTGGCCGAAAATACTGGTTGATTTTTGATATTTTTTTTTTTTTGCTGTCGGTGTTCAACATTTCCCTATAAATGAGTAACATTTTTTGTCATTCAAATCTCATATTGAATAGTACCACTAACTGATTTCGTTTTAATGAAAAAATTCAAATAAATTTATCATTTCTCCAAGGTTTTTGCCTCCACATAATGCATGAACAAAATTTAATCTTTTAGGAAAGAAAGTGACCAACACCGTCAACAAAAAAAAAAAAAAAGGTTTGAAAAATCAGTCCGAATTTTCAGTTACTTGTAGCTTACACTACAAAACTGCATACTCGGAAAGTGAATTAGTTTTGTTAGTGATTAGAAACGGTCTTCAATTTTAGATTTAAAACCAAAAAAACTAAACGTCTAGATTTTTCAATTGTTATTGTACTTTTTCTCAAAACCCAAAAAAAAATTCAGGACTCTTGTCCAGGGGGTTCTGGGATCAAAAAAACATTGATAACTTTCTTTTACAACAATATTTTGCCCCGAGCTTTTATTACTTCGAAAAAGAAACTTTTATTATCGGTCCCTGCTTTTCACACAGCCTTTTTGACGTTTCCTGGGCTACCAACAATAATAAACTAGACGGCAGGATTGCTATACATATGTGCCTTGCCTGAAACGATGGACGCGGGACTAAATGTTCGGTCCCAATCCACCTCATACCGACCGTCCCGTGGGTCCCGATATCTATCACTGAGTAGAAACACAGGAACTGCATTTTGAAAGCTTAAACGACTTTTTTTCATCTTAAATATAAAGAAAACTTAGTATACATTTAAACTACCACGCCCATTTTTCAAAGTTTTGATTTTTGTTTACCTATTTCTCGCTCTAATTAAATTTTTCTTACGAAATTAGCTCGAATATTTATACAACTGTCTTATATTTTGATTTTGCCGTTATATGAGAGGAGGGCGTGCTTTTTGTTCGATTTTTATAATTTCCAAAACTGTGCATACTGAGTTAAATGTAAAGCGTGTTCCAAATATGGTATAGTTTAATAAAACAGTTTCCGAAATAATGGGCAGACATGGTTTAATCGATTTCTCTCGTCATCTTGATTTTTATGGTATACATATTTATCTATGCCGGTTGCTTTAGGCCGTTACCAACAACCGTTATGTGAACAAAGTTATAATACGCCGAGTCCGCGTATAAAAAGCGGCGAGTTAGGAGTTTATATGCTTTCAAACCAAGATCCCTATGCAAAATAGCGGACGTCACCAATCGTCGATTCAGTATAGCTGGCCGAGCAGGCCTGGTCGACGATGACCAAAATTAATCCGAATTTTGCTGACTATTTTATTGAAATTTTTACCATATGTCCTATTTTTTTAAAACCTACTAGTTGGTTTTTACTTGTCAAATGATAAGTCAATGTCAGTTGCTATATTGGTAATTCAAAAATGGCACGATACTCAAACTGGAGATTTTGTTGAAAGGGTTTTTTAATTTAGTGCAAATGTAAAAATACGAACGAAGTGGTCACATCGCTTGAAAGTTCTTTGAAATGCCCACTTTTCAGAACTTTGAAAATGGAAAGAATGCTTCGGAGGTCTTTTGGTGGTAGGAAAGACTCAGTGCGAACTCTATAAATCTGTTAGAAGTTTAGCAAAGTTTTTCTAAAGGAGATCCTGCAAAATAACAGAAAGAGATTATCGAGTTAACCTCAAGATGAAGAACACTGTTTTTTCGCAATTTGTTATAAACAATTTTAATACAAATTTAGTAATACACAAAACTTATTTTGTAAAAGAATATAGCTATTGAGTTTGTCAAATTTTGAATTGATAGGCGGTTAAGTTTTTCAAATCGATTCAGACAGGGAAAATTACACCTTATAGAAAAAAAGGAACGAAAATCTTTGTTTGTTAATATCAGCGACAAATTTAATTTTTTTTTTTTCAAAAAAAAGTAGTGTATTTCCAACAACAACTGAAATCAGAAGATTTTTGGGTGGCCCACTTAAGAAATTCTTACCCATAGATGAGTTTAACAAACCGATTCCGAAAATCATCACTAAAGGTTATTAGCTTTCGGTCGTTACGATACTAATTTCTAGACGTAAGACGACCATCTTTGATTTAAGTACTTCAGTACGTTGTACTGAATGGGAACCTCCGTTCAAGTAGCAAAGGACCAATATATCTTTAATAAAAACTAAAGAATGTTTCTTACTCCAAAAAAATTCCAGGATTTGGAAGAATCTACCCCAAATCGGTGCAACGCCGTAATAAATAACGTAATATATGAAATCCAAGCGTCCTGCTACTCACCACATATCGCTCAAACTATTCATTTCATTGCGTTCAGCCTGAAAGTATGCAGAAAAAATAATAACAGTTTTAATATCTTTGTAATGCGTTATTTACGTGGATATCAAATGGTTGGATCCCGGCGTACGACGGGCTTTTACTGCTACTACAGGTCATTCTACAATAAAATATTTTAAGAATTTGGTTAGAATTGGTTTGATATGTATTAATTTCCAATGAAGTTATAACCATATAGCCCCGATTCTGTTTTTGTTATTCAAAAATGATATTACTACTGCAATAAGATATTCGAATATACTAATGTATGCTGATGATGTAAAACTTTTTAAATCATACGCTTCGATTGAAGAAAGAAATTTATTACAAATAGATATTAACAGCTTAGTTGATTAGTGCAACATAAATTATATGTCACTTAACCTTAAAAATGTAAATTTATGAGTTTTTCACGAAGAACTATTCAGCCAGCTTCTTACATAATAAATAACTATACTCTGTATCAAGTGTTTGACTTTGTTGACTTGGGAGTTACAATGGATTCCAAACTTAATTTCAATAGTCATGTTAATGCTATTGCTAATAAGGCTAGAGGGATATTTTCCTTTATAAAACGGTGGTCAAAAGAATTCAAGGACCCATATGTAACAAAGGCTCTTTTTACAACTTTAGTAAGACCTATGCTAGAATACGGTTCCATAGTTTGGAACCCACGTTATTATGTAAGTTCACATTGATCGGCTGGAATCAATTCAAAAACAGTTCTTACTTTTTGCCCTAAGAGACTTTAGATGGGATTCTCGGCTTAATCTTCCTCATTATACTGATCGTTTGAAGCTAATAAATCTTCCTACTCTTTCCAGCCGTAGAGAAATGCTAGGCATAATATTCATTACTAAACTACTCACAGGGTCTATCGCAAGCACATTTCTTATTGCCGAAGTTAAACTTAATGTTCCTTCTCGGATTTCAAGACACTTTAAACCTCTTTATTTAAAACAGTGTAAAACCAATTATGAATTAAATGAACCTTTCCGATGTTTATGTCAAGATTTCAACTGTCTTCCCAGCATTTTTGAGATTTCGGACTCACTTTTCACCATAAAAAGAGCTGTACTGTCCTTTCTCAATAAATGATTAACGGCGGTATAATATATATTTGATACAGCTGATGAAGTTTTTTTCTGTAGCTGAGCAGTTTTGGATCTCGACGCTTAACAAACTTTTTCCTTTTAACAACTCGGCACAAAAAAAAAATTATAAAAAAAAAACAAAAAAAAAAAAGATCCGTACGTCATGCGGACTGTGCCCCTCGTGTCGGTTGGGCGGGAAAGAGGGTAACCGTTGGGCTTATTATTATTATTATTCTGTATACCTTCAGTTCTATGTATAATATGTGCGCAGAGAATTTTCAACTCTTTTTTTTTATAAATATTTTCTTCAGCTACTTCGTTTGCAATAAGTTTAAATCTAATTTTGAGTTTAATCAGCAACAAGTTTTTGGTTTTCTTAAGCCATAACAAATCTGTATGAGTGACTTTATTATTTCATCCGCAACTGTATATACTATATAAGATAATTATGTATGTATATACCTCTGTACCTACTCCGACATTTCTTTCTACTTTCGCTCCACTAATACCTGTCAGTTGCTGTCCTAGTTGCGTGTAAAGTTTTAACTATGGAAATTGTTGCTGTCAAAGTTCTTTTGCTAAAAGAAACCACAACCTAACTCACATTCGTAGATGTGTGTGTGTATGTGTTCAACTACTATATAGGCACAAATAATATAAATGTGTAGATTTTTATCGCTCCTACTTGTATTGGTTGTGTTTTGACTAGTTACTTAACCCTACCCTAGGTTTTTGGTTTAGTATTTTTTTATTCTAACTGCCAATAGAAAAACAACGTGTGCTACGTGCCGGCTTAATTTTTGGGGGTAAATTTTGTGAAAAGTCATTCAAATGGTCATGTGAACACACTTATAGAATAAGTGGGCATATTAGGGTCGTCCGAAATAGCATGGAAGAAAAAGAAGAGTTGGAATTTTGATACTCTACCGCTTAGATAAATAAAATTAAAAAAAAAATATAAAAATTTAGCGGTCGCTGAAAGCGCTGAAAGTTTCAAAATTTTTTTGTAATAGCAAAATCAAAATGTTTCGCAGAAAATCTATAGGACTCTTGAAAATCAATATTTTGTATCGGTAATATCTCTTGACATGAAGGAATAATATCCATTTATTTATTTTACCATTTTTGTTTTTAATATGGACACTCTTTCTTCATTCCACAAATATTTTGAAAGTAGGTTGTCACCTGTTTAAGGAGAAAATAAGTTAAAGTAATACGTTTAATGAAATTTTATAATACGTGTGTCAAACTAGATTTAAGAAAGCTTAATTTTAGAAATATTTTGTGGAGAGGGTTGCCACCTGTTTAAAGAGGTGCATGTATTTATGTAAATATTGCAATATGGGTCTCAATCAAAAAAAAAAGTTTTGTTTCGGAAAAACTAAATTTAGTAAAATTAAAAGCTAAATTAAGTATTTTGGCATGAAACTCAAACACAATAGCCTTAAGGGTGCAAGGCAATGAAAATATGTTTCCAAAAGGTTGTGAAATTGAACAGCACTAGTGTGAAATCGCAGGCTTTGTACGAAAACGTTTTTGAAGAGGGTTGCCACTTTTGTAGAAAACGTTGATTCAATTTAATTGGTAAGGCTACTAAAATTATATGCACTATGCTGGTGTGAAATGAAAAAAGAGTTAAAGAAATTTTTTAACGAGGGTTGCCACCTGTTAAAAATTTTAAATTCAACTAAATTTATTGGATAAATTAAACTCTGCAATATATGTAGGTATGAACTGATAGAGATTTAGCAGGGTTTTGGTTAGAATGGACGCAATTAGCAACTAAGGGCCGTTAGGCTCGAAAAATGATGAGGGGATGCCAACTGTGTGTAAAATGAAATACAAATTAATTAACAACGGAGGGTAATCGGGATATCTTACAGATATCTACACAACAGTATTTTGAAAGAAATTTATAAAAGAGTTGCCACCTGCCCAAATTGCCAAAATTGCCACCAACAATTACCGAACTTGACGCTCGAACAATCGATTCTAGTATGGGCTGTGTTACATGGCGTGCCATTTTTCTGAAACCAAAAACACACCAAGACCATGTCTTCGCTTGCTGGTTACCATAAATCCTTAATCGCGTCCCCAGCCGGATTTTCAAAGAAAAATGTGCCTCGAAATTCGCAAAAAACTATCACTGTCTCAGGATGCATTGGCTTCTCGACGAACAAGTGCGGGATTACCGATGGCCTTTGCCAGAAAACATTCATTGTTTCCGAATGTTGTTCAAGAGCAAAGCAATTCATTTCTACTAAATACTCCACATCCTTTTACTGAGTAAGTTACTATTTTTTTGCAGTACAATTAGCGAGATTAGTAAGAAATGGAAAAAAATTTCGGGCGAGTTCATCGAGATCCGGGAAAATTTAGGTAAGGTTTTGCTGAAGAGCTGAACTCGTATAGAATTTAAAAAAAAAATATTTTCCAATATTTATCCTTTTTTGAGTCTTATTGCTTTTCGTGAATCTGCGACTTTAAACAAAATATTTTTATGAAATGCAACTAATAGCCAATGACATGGGTTTCTATAGTGAAAGGACACTTTGTTTTGTATTTTTTACTACATTAGCCTCGTTATTATTATACTTAAAAATACTATGCAAATAAAAACGGATTGGGCTTATTCAAAATAGCGCAATTCTTTCACTTCCCAACACTACACTCCGATCGGTTATCATTTAACCGAGTTGACTCAACTCGCATATTTTTCCGAGTTAGTGTTGTTGCTTTACATGCATTTCGTTATCCTACCTAATGTTCTTTTGCAACTCGGTTACAAAGAAACGTGCCCATTATATAAATGTGTACTTATATTGTACTCGTACATAAATCGATTTCAATGCAAAATGGCAGCTTATAGCATTTTGTTTTCAACTTTTACATGCGCAACTAATTGTTGCAATTGCTTATTTTTTTACTGGCTGCCCCGTCATTGACATTAATAGTTTTCACTATCTTTATTTTGTTTGTTTTGAATTGTTTTTTTCTTTTTGTGGCAATCTACAAACTAAATACATACAAACAAACATAGCAAGCGCGTGAAAACTGTCCACTACAATTGATGCATGCGACGCATTCAATTAGAATTATGCTTTCGTGCAGTTTATGCATTTACAGGGTCCTCCAATAGAGTGAGTTTAGTTTTGGTCATTTAAAGCGGATGCGTTGAGTTTCATTATTGGCTCGTACCTGGTTAAAAAAACGTGCTTTTTGGATTTCGCACTGCTGAACAAGAAAATTAGTTTCATTAATTTTTCCATAGGAGCATTTTCGAGATATAGGCAAAAAACCCCTTTTCGGAGTCCTTTTGCCACCATTGACAACCAACTCCTGAATGGCAAAAAACCCTAGCCTACAATTTTAAAGATACAACCAGTATCTTTAAATCGGAATAGTATTTTTTGAGCTACAGATATTTAAATTCAAAAAAAAAAAAGGACAAATTCGAGGTCTTTCGAAAATTTCCCATTTAGTTGATAAACTTTTTTTAAAAAAGTTTTTTGTTACAAAAAAATGCAAAATAATGACGCGTAAGTCGGACTGAAAATGTAAAAACTTTGCAATTTAAATAAAAGCCGCAAATTGCAATTTTATTAACATTCATATTTGCTGTTCGAAATCAGCCAACAACTTTTTATTTTTACGGCGCAACAGTCAAAATTACACAAATTTTGATGTCCAAGAACTTCACATTTGCATTCTTACTGTTAGAGTTAGTTAGAGTTAGTTTTTATTTATGCTAGTAAATAAATCTGCATATCCGACACTTTTCTTTCGATACCAAGTAATTTTGTTATCGATACTTGTCAACCGAGTTGTGAAAAGGTATCGAAAAAAAACGCTCGCATCGAATCCAAAATTTGTTCATCCCCTTTTATTTCTAATATTATTAAAAAAAAAGAAATAAAGACAAACCAGATGAGAGTGCAAATAACTAGTTGATGTCAAATGAAATTATTTTCTTCAAACTAGCCTGGTGAAAAGTAGATGCCAAATATAAAAATTAATCCAGTTTAAAGCAGTATGACGATGCAACAATAACCACGGCCCGAAGTCGACTGATTGATTGAACATTTGGGAAAAACTTCTATTCATGGGAAATTCAAGAAAAAACAGTTTGATAAACATATTTTTGGGCTTGGTTTTCATTTGGTCAAATTTGATGTCAAATGGTGTCAGTTGAGTGAAAACAATGTATAACATAAAATGTAAAGATGCTGGCATTTCGTTGTTGTTGGTGTTGTTGTTGTAACAGCATAAAATATTCCCCGTAAAATTTTGGTTAATGCTACTGAAGTGACAGTCTTTGGCCGGATATAAATCCGATTCGTTCCGGTACCGTAGAACCGACTATCGTGGGAATTTCGTGTCATATTTTGCTGTCAAATATTTGACCTAATGAAAACCAAGCACTAGCCTCTACCTAACTAACCTGTATTATTCAGAATTTAGCATTCACAGAGAATAATTAACTTACTTTTTAAAAAATATAAATTGAATACCCGGAATACCTTCATAACCAAAAGTATTCGATACGATAATATCCAGTGGTTGGCAGAGCTCAATTTTTTCAGCAAAAGCATTGGCTATCCCCAGTGCATCGGAGTATGCAACAAATAATAAAAGCAAATTCCTAATTTTTACAGACAGTCTGTCTAGCACTAAAAAAAAACATCTTGGCTGTTTCTCGAATTAGTGGAAAAAGTAATAAAATACGCTAACAAAATAAAGTTTCTATGGATACCCAAACACATTGGCATCTCTGATGATAATAAGGCCGATTTGGCAGCCCTCCATCTCCTTCGACACATCTTTCACCACTGATATCTTTACAATTACCAACAACCATTTTGTTCACTTGAAAAAAGTGAAATGGTCTCACACACATAAACCGCGACTGCCTATTCCCAACTTCCCTTTCCAAACACCAGATCACAACATTTATACGACTTGGGGTCGGGCACACTAAACTATCACACGAACATTTTCTCTTAGACTCGCCTTCACCGATTTGCCAGTTTTGTGGACGGCGTCGCTCAAACCAACACATCTTGGACCTTTGTCCAACAACAACCACCAAACGGAATGCCGCATTTGGAACTTCGATACCATAACCTCACTATTAAATAATATCACCTACGACAATGTGATTGACTTAAAAAATTATATTAAATATATTAATATATCAGCTTATATTTAAAGAAGTATAGTTAAAATTAAATCATTTAATAATCAGTTCTAATTTGAGTTAGGGTACTTTAGGTATCCTTTCATCCCTAATTTGTATTCAGTTAGCGGTCTTATGTCTCTAGTCACACAAGTTACTAATTTGACAGCTGGTTCTGAGCTCGCCAGATAGAGGAAAGTGTAGAGAAAATACAAAATAAGGCAGGTAATATTTGTTTACCAAAAATTTTCGATAAATCCAATTAAATGAAAATTTATTAAGCGCATAGAAATGCTGGCAAGAAAATTATATTTAGTTAGTTTAGAAATACGGAGGATCCACTTTTGCTGCAAGGAAACACTTATCGCTAAACGAATTTTTTTATTCTAGTGTAGTAAAGAATAACTGCCAAAGTGTTTGGATATTTTTTAGAGCATTTTGAACTCTTTACTCAAGACCTTAAATTTTCTTTTGTTTGGTGAGCTCCAGTAAAATTGTATGGTAAGATTTTGGTAGAATATTTTTGTTCAATGGAAAAGTCCTTGTAAATTGAACCACTAAGATACTTTTAAAAACGAAACATGGGTCTAGGTTACCCCTAAATATGAGCTTTATTTTGAAAGTAAAATTTGAAAAAGATATTTCTTCTAACTCAGTAAAAATCAAAAACTTATTAGATCTATGGTCGAAAAAATTACGTGATAGACCAAAGCCGAGAATGCAGTTTGTGTACATTTGTATACTACTTCCTGTTCTTAAATATCATAATTTTTTTGTTTGTATTTGGCTTCATTTAAATCGATTTCCTAAATGTCGAATTGCCGCAAGTAACGCACGTAACACCAGCGCTTGGACCAGGCAACATTGCCATCCAACCAAAAATAAATCAATTATTTTCCAATACAGCTTCTTTTATACGGGCATTTAATATTCAAACACGTCTATTGAAGCACCCTTTAAATATTCTTATATGTATTTGGTATATTAATTTAATTTTGTGTGTGTGTTTGCTAAAAAATGGCAGGTCGTTTGTTTGGGGTTGACACGCTAATGGCGGTGTGACACGACAGGGAATTTTATTTACAAGCATATGTATGAGTGATACTTTTGCTGGTTGACAAAATTGCAGATATTTGTATAGAATCGTATTTTTATATATCTATATGGAAATAGTGGGTATATAACTTACTTCGTGCGGTTTGCTAAGAGATGGCGTAGCTCGTATGTATTCCATCGTTCCAATAGAGAAGAGAGCAGTAGCCGAAAAACGCCCGGAATATTCGACCAGATACGAGGCAATAATTTTAAACCATGACAACACTAGGCCCCACGTTGCTATTCCGGTTAAGAACTATTTGGAAAACAGTGGATGGGAAGCTTTACCCCACCCGCCTTATAGCCCAGACCATGCGCCTTCTGACTACCATTTGTTCCGATCGATGCAGAACGCCCTCATTGGAATACGGTTCACATCAGAGCAGGATATCAAAAATTAGCTTGATTCATTCTTGGCTGCCAAGCCGGCGCAGTTCTTTTGGGATGGAATCCACAAATTTCCAGAAAGATGGGGTAAAAGCCATAGCTTCATGGGCAATACTTTGAATAATACTATTGTACATGTTTTTCTTAAATAAACGTTCAAATTTTGGAAAACCCCCGCACGAATTATGTTATAGACCCAATACATACGAGGAAACTAACAGAAGTTCGATTAGTTAGTGGTTCCTAAATAAAAAAAAAAATTTGGAATTGCTTTACGCGACCACTATCTAAATTTCAAACTGATCGAGTCAAATAGATATGAGAAAACGAAAAATAGCTGGGGATGAATACCACTAAATTCCACCAAATATACGAAACACGAAAGCTATTATAAATATTCCATTAATGCCACATTGCCTCTGGAACGAGTGCACCTATTCCAGACTGGACATTTTACTGTAGAGGACGAACCCCGAGAAGGTCGACCGAAATCTTCCACTATTGAATGACTGTGGTTCGGGTAAAGTACAAAGTTGACGAAGTTCCACGATTGTCGCAATAGATGAGGAATTGAGCTAGAATTCCGGGGCTGTATCGCGAATTAAGTAGCCATCTGCTGGGATACACCAAGAAATACCTCGATGGCTTTCACGAATTTTAATAGTTTTTTGCTCAAATTTTCCTAAATAAATTCGAAAATGGGCATTCTAGAAACTTTATTAAAGTCGTTACTGGTGAAAAATCTGGTTTTATCCGAAAACCAAACAGAAGTCGGTATTGAGCCCAACAGGAGCAAACCCAACCGTAAGAGGAAAGCAACAAAAATCAGCAACAAAAGTAGAGATGCCAGTTTACTTCACCCGATCAAAAATCGTAAGCGCTGTTACCCTGGAAAAGGGTCAAATGGTAAGTGAAAAATAGTTTACCGAAGACTGTTCCCAGAAGTTAAAAAAAATTTGTTGACAACGCAAAATTTGTTGCTCCAGCTCACACACGAGTAACTTTATTGCGATCTTTGACATCGAAGAAATACGATCAGCACCATATTCCCTGGGTTGAACATCTTGTGATTTCTGATTAATTCCAAAAATTATTAGAAACTTGAGGCGAAACATCTTTAACAGTATTGCGGAGATAATTGATGCGGTTAATGGTAAACTTGATAACTTTAAAAGGAAGATTTTCAAAAATGTTTTGGGAAGAGGATCTGAAACCTAAAAGGTAAGTGACAACGCTCTCCCAAAGTATTTCCAAAATAAAGCTTTATTAAAGCAATTTAGTTTGAAACCCATATTTCAATATTTGGATTAACTAATTAAAATTTTAACTAATTTTTGAAATAGATGGCAACCCTTCCCATATTTTTTTTAATCTGAAATAAAGCTTTTCGAAAACTATTGTTTATTCATAAAGTTTAGTTTAATTTATTTATTAAATTATTTATTATTTATTTATTTATTAAATAAAATGTATCATTAAAAAGGTGGCAACCTTCTTTCCAAAACTTTTCCAAATTAAGTTTTATTAAACTTCTTTCATTTGATACCCATATTTCAATATTTAATTTCAATCATTGTTTTAATTAAAAATTTATTCCTTCAAAGATGTGGCAACTCCCTCTAAAACCATGGTAACCCACATAACGGATTGTATATGCATGTAACAGTCAAATCTGTAGAGTCGCCATATAGTTTATTTAACTTATTTGTGCAGTTGACTATATCATTTTTTATCCAATACTCTATATGTTAATCCAGGTTATAAGTTATATATGTGCTAAATTTTTTATAAATCCTTCTAGCTGATTGAGCGTGAAAATGCAACAAACATACACACAAGCTTTCATATTTATAGTATTAGTTTCTTTGTCTTGTATAACTTATTTAGAGCTTTTAGAGCTTCAAAATTATGATCATATTTTAATCTAAACAAGATCTTTTATTATACAATCTTTTTTTCTTAATTTAATTCCAGGTGAGTTCCGATTTCTGGATTTTTGCTCAATTCTACAAATGTAAGTAAATCGGTTATTGTATTTAATGCAACAGCGGTAGTGAAATTGTTTTCGGAAGATGCATAATTGTTTCTGAAATAACGAAATTTCCTAAATTAATGCTTTACTTATACACTCTGTCATCTATTATAAAATTACCACAAGTTTACAGAATTTAAAACATTTCCTGACCTACGTCATTTTTATATAAATATAAAAAAGTAGAACAGTTATTGAGATATAGTTAAATCAAAAAAAAAATAAAATCCATTGCATACAATTTTATGATTTCAAATATTCGTCTCAACCTATTGCTTCATTATTTTTTTAGAACAAAGAATACAAAAGAATCTGAAAATGCAATAAAAAATAAAGTAAACATCGCAAAGTAACATTGAGTTTTAAAAATATGGCATCGATTTGGATGAAAAGATGCAGTGTTTGCCATAAAATTCGTTGCGAAAACAGAAATAAATTTGCTAAATTTTAATTTATTGCAAAAATTCTACGATGCTCACTAGAAAATGTAATGAAAATTTTCAGGTTAATCCGTTGAGAGTTGTAAATAAAAAAAATTGGTTTAAATTTAATTCGCGTAAATATGCGAGGAACTGTGATTTGACATCACTATGAAAATCGACTTTTGAGATGCCTTCCGGACTTAGTCCTTGCATGAAACCTTTTGAATTTCATTGGGCAATAACTGTAGAAGCATTTAAGGCAATAAAATAACTGGTGAAAAAAATTACAAAGTAAGATTTCCCCTTAAATAAACTAAACTTAAACGTGAAAAAGACATAATTTACGATTTTATTCAGAGCGATTAATGTCAACTCTTTCAGCGATGACCTACAAATTAAAGACAAAAAAATAGAGAAAGTAAAAATCATCAAATACTTGAGTGATTGGGTGTCGATAACAAATTAAAATTTGACAAACATTTTGAGTATATAGTTAACATAATTGCTAAAAAAGTTGTTATTAGGAAAAGATCAGGAAAATATTTTTGAAGAAGATATGAGACACTCGTCTATAGGTTTTTGGT
Source organism: Anomoia purmunda (assembly GCA_951828415.1). Classification (NCBI taxonomy): domain Eukaryota; kingdom Metazoa; phylum Arthropoda; class Insecta; order Diptera; family Tephritidae; genus Anomoia; species Anomoia purmunda. The sequence continues at coordinate 45,089,479 of OX639995.1, forward strand.
AGATGGGTCAGACTTTCTCAAACGGATCACCAGAATGCGTTGAAAAATTATTTTTGCTCGTTTTTTCATTTTTTCTGTAGGCATTAATGATGACAAAAAAAAAATTGCTTGTTTAAGATATTGTTAATAAATGTTTTTCATCATTTTTTTTCAAAGATCAATTACGAACGATTTATCAGACCGATTTAGATGATTCGACCGCCATTTTAATCGTCATTTAATATGGATTACGTGTAGTTTTTTCGGAATAAAAAAATTGAATCTGAGTCAATTGTTTATAAATTTGCTTATTACAAATTGAAGAAAAAATGTCTTCTGCGCCTTGTTTCGACATAAAAAAAAAAACCATATATACTACAATTCACGCTAAACAATATTCCGCGGTGATATGCGCCCGCCACTTTTTAGCGCTAGCATTTAGAAAATTTCGGTAGTTTTATCTGATTTTTTTTGAGCATTGAGCACTGCATGGCACTGCCTATTAGATTAACCTGGAAAATATTAACCTCATCGCTCGCAGGATGTACGAGTAGAGACTCAGCCTTTCTTCCCTCCACATGGAAATGAATCGGCGGAATTCGACCACTTCCTTCCGCCAAATGCCATAGAATAAAAGACAAAAGACAAAAGAAAAGGTCACTTCGCCAATAATGATCATACATATATATGTATATATAAATCTCGTGTCACGGTGTTTGTGGTCAAACTCCTCCGAAACGGCTCGGCCGATTTTTATGAAATTTTTTACGCATATTTTCTAGGCATGAGAATAGGTCGTAAAGTATATTTTGTGCGAAGGAGAGGGTTGCCACCTGTTTGAAAACTCAATATATACACATAAGTTATATAAATTATTAAAATATGGGTAACGGTTCTTCTCGGCGAGGATAAGTAAGGTTCCTACGAATATCTTGGAGAGGAATATCATAAAGTTTGTTTCGCTTAAGAGAAGGTTAATAGCTAGCTAAATTTTGAATAGGGTTGGGACCTAATTGGATAGTCGAATTTAATTAAATTGTGCGCGAGTTATATGAAATATTAAAATAGGCGTTCCAAACGGTTCATCTCGGCGTGAAGAAGGTTCGTACCTATGTTTCAGAAAGTGCTGCCACCTTTTTGAAATTCGAATGTAATTTAATTATACACAAGTTATATAGAATTATATAAAAGCATATAGAGGGTTGCCAACTGCCTCAAAAAATCGAATTTAATAATAATAATTTAATAAATAAATAAATTATAGGTATACCTTAAATAGGGATTCAACCTTTTTTAAAAGTCGAATTTAATTAAATTATACACAAGGATATACAATTTTAAAATAACTTTAAACTCTAAACTGTTTGTCTCGGCGAGGACGAGGTGCATACCTTTATTTGTGAGAGAGTTGCCACCTGTTACAGGTGACAGAAACCGAAATTCCTTTTCTGGTTACATATACAATGTGCGATTAATAAATAAATAAATATAGGACAAAGCAATAAACAGAAAGATGATTGCTTACAACTCTCGACGTGGATTAACACAAGATAGGTGCATCGATATACTTACTTACATATTTCTTGATGAAGCGCCGTACAGCCTTTACTTGCTTCCTACTGATCAGTTTTTGTTCAGGGAATCGGGAATAAATTCCACGGACAAAGACTTTTACCGCCAGAAGCCGGTGTTAGCGCGTTCAAAATCCACGTATTTGTGGTAGCAACATCACTGTGGAAAAAAAGTTTCACCAATTTTTTTTTAGTCATGAAAAAAATCATATAAATAATGACGGAGAATATTTAGAAAAGTAATAGAAAACTATTTTGCCAAAAACAAATTACTTTTCTAAGCTAGTCCAATGACTTATTCAGTGTGTTCTTCACCAGCAGCTCTAAGCTGTGCCAGTGCAAATACAAATGCAGAGTTTTTCAAAATAGAGCATGCACGCGCTCAGAAACAAAAATAAATAAATAATTCATATTTGATTATGGACGTGAATAAATTTCGATCTAATTCGGGAAAATCACGACAATGCCACAATGAAGCAGCAACAACAGGTAAGCGAGAAATCTCAGACAGACTGACAGCCACGACATTGAACGCAACAGGAAGTGCAATCGTTGCCTGCCACAGCAATGAGGAAATGGGAATGCTTTGTGTGTACGGCCATTGCGCAGGCGCACAAATGCAGATGAGTTGAAGTTAACGCGCGGGTGTAGGCTGACTTCGACGGTGAGCGGAGGACCGCGAACGTTGGACGGTTGACTAGGACGCTTTAGCTGATGGGCTTCGACGCTTCTATAGTGGATTTTCAGATTTTTTGAAGTAAAATTTTTTTTTGGCTCATCGACCAGTTTACTAGTGAGCTGTGTGGCAATAGACTGTTGGTTGGTTGTGACCCGACGACTGACTACGAGCGCAATTGGAATGCAAACAACGCACAGCAAATACTCTTGCCGCCAAAAGAATAGGAAGAAGAAGAAGAAGAGGAAGAAGAAACAACACAAAAAAAAATCGAAGACTGCTTGGCATTATAATTCATAGTTGAATGCAGAAAATTTTAAATTGCGAAATTATATTTTTAGTTACGCTGCGAAGATGCGCCGACGCATACAACTGGTAATGTGGCATGCCACATGCAGCAGAACAGAAGATACACATTTGCCACAATTCAAATGACTTGCTTTAGTTTTTGATTATGTATTTTATTTTATTTTGTTTTTTTTTTTTTACTTGCATGCCTAGCCGAATGTGGCAGTTTTGTGTGGCAAGTTGCTGTGTACGATTTGTGCGCGTGTGTATGTGTGTGCGTGTGACCTATGCGCTTTATGCAAACGTCAACGGTACGTCTCATGCGGCTTTGCGTCGCGTTGCCGGCAATTTTTATGATATTTAATTTTCAATGGTCAGCGGTAGACAAATTTTGTAGTTGATGTTGTTGTTTTTATTGTCGCGTTTGCTCTTGCACGCCTCACTTGACCGCTGGCGTTGCATACCACAATCAAACTTAGCGCTCGGGCACGATTTTTTTTAGAACATGCCACATTCAACTGTTGGCAATTTTTTAAAGGAAATTCTGGGTTTGGGTTTTCTAAAAAATTTTTTTAGTTATTTTTGCTATTGTTGCTTTTCACGCAATCACGACTTTTTAATGCGTGCCACATGGATTATGTTGCAATAAGCAGAGTGCGCGCCGAAGATAGTTTGCCGTTTAACTGCTGCAGTTCGATGTGACTCCAATTCTTGTTGTTGCTGTTCTTTTTGAAAGCTTTCGGGCATTTGCAATGCAAAGAAAAAATGCGTTTTAATATAATTTGGCGAACGCAAAAAACAAAAGCAAAAAACAGCAAAAATAAACGAAAAAACAAAAATAGTGCATCCGATAACTGCAGATGCGGTCAATGGCAGTTGTGTGCAACTTGCAACTTCTTGCTCGCCGCTCGCTTCTAGCTTGGCAGGTATGGTGGTGCGCTATGCGGCCTAGCACGCCTCATAGTGCCGCAGGAAAAGGCGCAGCGGGCAAGATATGTGGCAACTAATACGCGCAGTACACAAAAACAAAAAAAAAAACCAAACACAAAAAATACGTGCACGCCTTCGCATGAAAATTGTGGGGCAAGGTGCAGTGTTGTTGTTGTTGTTGTTGCGCTCGTAATTTCTAGCAGTTTTTTGGTTTTGTTGTTAACCCTGCCATTTTTACCGAAAGACGTGACTTCTCTGCGAGTTATGAAAAATTCAGCTCAGACAACACACACCAAATGAAAATGGTACGCGCGATCGCTCCGATATTGCGTTGCACACGCAGCAAGTGTAGTGTAGCAAATGCTCTGCTGTGGCATGCACAGCAACAACACGACGACGACGACGACGACGACGACGAATACCGCCTTCTCACGTTTTCTGCAGCGCACAATTGGCCGTTACGCGCAGCCGTACGTTGTCCTCTAATTCGACTTCTACACCCACCTGCGTTGGCGGCGCATGCGCAGTGCGCACCCACTTTGGACACAAACGAATGTATGCTCGAGTGTTCATGCAACCATGCGACACATTAGGGTGGCGCACTAAAAAAATTTCTTTATTTTCCATTGGAATTATAAAAGTGATTATATTCTAAGTCTACCGCCAAAATTATTCGGAGAAATATTAAAAAAATGGAGTTTTTCTATAAATATATAAATAAATATATAATATAATTAAAAAATAAACAAATATTTTTAAAGATATGTGGAAAACTAAAACACCTGAGAAGATAAAATAATAATAACAACATTCTGAATTTGAATGTAACAAAAAAGGAAATAAATAGTTTCGCCAAAAAAAAAATACTTTTGAATTCTATTTTTTTTTTAACTACTCTAATCAAAAAACATCTACCGCCCTTAATAATTACCAGTTACGGTTGGTTTCTGATATTTTTTTTTTGTCATGGTAAATACATGCATATATGTTTTTTTGAATGTCAATATTAAAAAATGTGTCTTGATAAATGCAAATAAGAAATTTTTTTTTCATAACAAATTAATTTTGTAATACTTTATTTAACTGAAACAACAATTTCCTAAGTTTTCCTATAGTTGAAACTTTTCTTTCTTTCAAACAATTTTTGATTTCATGATTTCACTTACAGTGTCGGCAAAAAGTACTGGCAGTGTAAGTTTTTTTTATAGCATTTCAAATAATTTTCAAGCTAAAACTTTTTCGTACATTTTTTGTCAAAATGTCATACTATAACGAAATCCATATGCACTAAAATTTCAATATATGTACAAAATTTTGCCAATACTCCGAAAATTTAAAAATATTGTTTACAAAATTAAAAATTTTTTTGATCAGAATTTTTATAAAAATTTTAAGTACGCAGCCTTTTAATCCATTCAATTTTAGTATAATAAGGTTCAATTTTTATGCGGCTAAAAATGCCGCTTGATTTTTAAAAACAAAAATTTTTGCTTTCGCATTTTCTTCCATACAAAAGGAAAAATGCGCAACGCTGTCAGAAAATAAAATAAAAAAGCGCCAAAAATTCAAATAAAAAGTTTTAAATTTTGATGGAATTTTTTTTTTTTAATGTGCCGATTTTATGTACTTTGTACAAGCTCAGAAATTTCGATTTATATGGTTTTTGTTTTAGTGTGAGCTATATTTTGACAAAAGAACTAACGAAAAAGTTTCATCTTGAAAAACATTGTAAATATTATAAAAAAAAACTTCCCGTGCCAATACTTTTTTACAACACTGTATGCAATTACTAAATTAGTATTTAATGTTCAACTAATTGGCAATCTCTCAAAATCTTTCCGAGACTAAGTTTTCCGAAACGTCTATCAGTCCAAACTGCTATTGAAATACCTACTTAATTTTTTTAATAAATTTAGTTAGGTTTAAATTTGTATTTCTCGAATAAAGCTTCCTTAAAGGTTTTTTTTCACCAGTACAGTCGAATTTCGGTTACCAATTAAATTGAATCAACGTTCTTTAAAAATGACATCCCTCTCTAAAAATCTTTTCGTATACACGTGAAATACTATTATACAAATAATTCAGGAAAAAGTTTCAGGATGAAAAACAGTTTTAGTATTAGAAAAAAGCTAACTGTACCAATACTTTTTTTTTTGGCACTGTACGTTAATAATAAACGGTTTTTGGAAAAATTTTAAATTTTGATGAACAGTTTTTTTCATTTGCTGAATTTTTGTGAATTTTGTATAAAGTCTGCAATTTCGATTTATTTGGTTTTTGCTTTAGTGTGAGCTATATTTTGGCAAAAAATGTACGAAAAAGTTTATTCATGAAAATCATTGTAAATATATACTTAAAAAAATTCAGTACCAATACTTTTTCGCGGCACTATAGGCTAATAATAAATATGACATTGTGTCGCAATTTTTGCGAAACTAAGTTCTCCTAAACCTCTATCAGTTCAAAACAGTATTGAAATCCTTAATTTGTCTAATAAATTTAGTTGAATTTCCATTTTCCAAATATGTGGCAACTCTCCCTTCTGAAGCTTCCTCATACCCTTTTTTTGGAAACCTTTATAGTAGAATTTCTTTAGATTGCCAATTAAATTACATCAACTACCTGTAAACGGTGGCAGCCCTTTTTAAAGATCTTTTCGTATACACGTGAAAATTTCACTCCAATACTGTTATATTTCAGTAGGCTTAGAAATTGAATATAAATATTTAATTTTTGACAGCTGGCAACACTCTTTAAACACATTTTTATTATTAAATTTTCTTAAATCTATTGCCTTTCAGTCCCGTGCGTTAATATTTCGTTTAACTTAATAATTTAGTGTATATTTTAGGCAGGTGGCAACCCTTTCGAAAATAAAACTTGCTTAAAAATCCTTTGTTTGAGATCCATATTTCAATATTTGGTTAAACTTATAATAATAATAGCTAATTGATAAAATTGGTGGCTACCTTTCTTCACAGCATTTTAGAGTTTAATCTTTATTAAAGTTCTTTTGCTTAATACCAGGGACTAAAGCTAAGCGTTAAATTGATCTTTTCGAATAAAAATAACATTGAGAAGAATTCGTCAAAGCAAAATTCGATTAGATCAATTTTAAATTATTGCATAATTATTATTTTGGGTTTTTTGGCGTAGAATACGTCTTACCTTACGGTATGGGCACCAATGTCAGGTTTTTATTGTTGTAATCTCTATTTCTTTAATTATAAAGAAACGGCTCGATTAATTTTTTTTTTTTTTTTGTGTAGTCAAATGAAGATGTTAGCTTTCGTTTGACATACATTTCATGTTGGTTGATATCTTCCTAATATTTAAATTTCTCAAATGAAAATTGTATAAACACATGCACACAAATATGTGTGTGGTGTTGGTTGAGTGTTTGCTGTTGGGCGATTTAAATGTACTCGTGCAGCCCTTTCCCTGTATTGCATAATTTTAGGCGAGCAAGTTAAAGTAGAGTAAAAGAAGAGAAAATGCTGCCAAGCACTGCAAAATAACAATGCTGATTGATGCTGTTCGACAACAGCTGGAAGTTGACGTTTAGTATGTTAAAAAATAAAGAAATTCATTTGCTTGTATTATTTATCATTTATTGTTACATATGTTTTCTGTCTTATCGGATGGCGTATTCTACGTTAAACTTAATGGCCGTGTCTCTGACACAGCCTGCTTCTTTTTTTTTTAATCACATGTAATCCATATTTTGTGATTTTTATATTTTTGCTAAACAAATATTCGTTATTCTTGGACCTTGGACTGTTTTTTACGGTTTCATCGTTATTTTCTAATTCTTATTCTTTTATAAATATTTCTGATCATATTTGATCGAAATTTTGTGATATTATTTTTTTCGCACGTAAAACAATAATCGTATTATTAGTGTTGTTGCTATTATTGTCATCGCTCATCATTTTTTGCTTTTATTTGATCGAAAAATTTTAAATCCAATAAAAATTATTTTTGATCGACAAAATAAAAATCGCAAATTATCGATGACATATGATCGGAAAATGGAAATCCAAGGATAACGATTATTTTTGATCGGAAAACGGAAACTTACAAAATTGCGATCAAATGTGATCGAAGAAATAAAAATCGCAAAATATCTATCAAACTTCATCGAAAAAATAAGAATCACAAACTTTTAATATTTTTATTCAGGCCTTTAAGGGGTTTAAACCGTCTTATGATGGAGGGGATTTGTTTCAAAAATATTAAAAAATTTATTTGTTTATAAAAAACTCCATTTTTAGAGGTATTTTCAAATCGGCGAAGCTTAGGTAAATCGTAATATTTTTCCGAACATAGTGTATTTTAAATATACTTACATAATAGTTTTTTTTTTTTAATTGGGACTGATGCATCCTAATGTGGCCAGATATCTCTTCGTATGTGCAACGATTGTGTTGCCAGCTTGTTGCCGCACTGCGGTATATCGTCTGCTTGCAGCACCTTGCCGATCAGCTATTCTTATTGCCGCCGCTGTGTGCGCTCATGTTGCACGCAGAGCACGCATTTTCAGCGTGAAATGCAATTTTGTGCGCCGAAGGAATTTCGATTGTGCTGCGCATGCGTCAAGTGTTACTGTTGTTGCTGTTGCTATTGTTCCCAGTGCAATACAGTGTGTTGGCGATCATTTCGTTGAAAAGCTTACAGCTTTGTCGAAAGTCAGTAGACATGTTTCACGTATATCGGCTAGCATCTATTTACTTTCATATCCACACACATACTACACATATCTCCTATCTATACAAATATATCTGCTGCTTGTGTTTGTGTTTGTGCCTGAAGAGAGGGGGTGGTGCTGTATGCGACGCACTCTCACGCAAATCACGCATCTTCCTCCAATCTAAGCAATTTCCAACCGACCACTAACTTTTATTGCTAGCCTATTATGTTATTTGTTTGGTTTGCTTATTTTTTTTCACTCTTCAGCCACAGTCTGTGAACTCTGGAGGCCACAGCAAATTGTGTTGCATCTCAACGTTGCTCAGCTTAACTCATTTTATGTCGACAACTAGTTGGATTTGTGGTTCACGCTGGTTTGTCATGCTTTGTTTGTGCTTTTTCTTCTTTTACTAGTTGCTTTTATTATATGTACATAGATCTATTGCCAACTGAAGATTTTTTGTTTTTTTTGTTTGTACATGCAGCTGTTCGCTGTTCTTATTGCCGTTCGCATGGTGCGCATCTAATGAGGCGTCGGTGGGCAACACTCACCTTCCTTCGTAGGTAGAAATATACGTATGTGCCTTTCTCGAATTCTTCTTAAAATAGAGGTCATTTGCAATTTTCGTTTGCCATTTTAAGTTAAATTTATACAGCATTATTGTCTTTCCAAGTCGAGTTAACCTTATAAGTCGCAAATAGTGGACTGCACGATTCGGCTGATTCGACCACGAATTTCGAACATTAGTTAGTTCTAGTCGCAGAATTTCATAGACCAGATTTGCATTCGATTTATTATTTAACAAGTAAAACAAAAGTTAAACAATAAAGCCATCTAATATGAAACTATTAATTTTGAAAACTCAAAGGAGATTGGTTTTAGCGTATCACGCCCATATTATAAAATTTTAAAGTTTACGTAATCCTCTTCTGCCAAATAAATTCTGCGTACCAAATTTGAGCCATTCTCGTATGCCGTTTACAATCGTATCGCTTAACGTCATGATTATCGTCACCCATTTTTGCATTTCGTTTACCGAGGGTTAGGATTCGAACCTGAGAGCCACCGTATGAAGAGCCACACTTCACACTCGGCTACGGCTATGGCATCTGAGGACCGGAAAGCTCGCGACCAAAGTATCTTCAGAGAGTGACAGTTTGGTGCGGTGGCTATTGGACAACACAGAGCAGCGATTTTAACCGTCAGACTTTTTTTTTGTGTAGGACCGATGTTATGCAAACATTCATTAACCCTTCAGGCGAATATCGTGCAAACCATTCGGTGAGATGGAACCAGAGTCCAATTCCAAAGGATTGGAAAACTGGAACCCATACGTCCCGAAAATTCGCAGAAGCGAATGATGATAATGAACATAATGTGCTTATGGTATTTTGGTCGTTTCTTTACGAGTGTGCACCTATTGGAGAATTTTTTGAGTGGGAATTTATGACTCAAAATTAAGTCCCGCAAACTGCTAATTTCTACCCCAAAACAATGTCCGGTCAGAACCTCTAGAAGGATCGAGATAATGATTGTATTGTTAGCGACTGGAGCTCCTTCGAACTCCCATGGTCTACAATCGGCCAGAGGGTCCTTGCAATTCTGCATGTCGTGGTATTTGCCCAGTGCCCGCTGAGCCGACATAGAGCCCATCTGTCTAATAGAAGTCCATTTTTGACAAGAGGAACTTCCACCTTCTCCCTGCTTGGAGTAATGAGTTCAAGGGTGACCTGCCGAGCGAGCTCATCAGCCATACAGTTTCCCGCAATATCGCTATGTCCCTTCACTCAAATCCGTCCAATATCAGACGGCTTGCAGAGAAGTCAGACACTCCCCGCGACCAGTTTTGATCTGACTATTAGAGATCCTAAGCCCTCGATTGCGGGCTGGCTATCAGAATAGATGTTTTTTCGTCTAAAGGACATTACATTGGTGAGTAGCCATTCAGCTGCCTTCTTGATTGCGGCCACCACCGCCTCAAACACACTACACAAGTCCTCCATGTTGCACTGAGGGAGAACTCCTTGCAGAAGACGCCCCTTACAACCTCACCGTCCAGCTTCGAACCGTCCGTGAAGAAGTTCATCTGGCCCTCGCTTCAAACGCCACCCTCTTCCCATTCCTTCCGTAGCGGGATGTGAGTGAAGAAGGATCTATCTGTAGCCATAACCGACAGACAGCAATCCGTTTCTAGTAGGCAGAATTGAAACTGTATCCATTGCTCTACGCGGTTGCAGCACGGGCTGCAGAAATCGTGCTGGCAATGTCAACAGGCATCTTTTTAGCATGACGTTGAGCATGAGCCGGAGTGTGGTTTGAAGCGCCTCACTGATTCCAATGATTCGGTACCATCTCCAGTGAGATCTATATACTAGACAACCATCATAAAACATTATTGGCCGCATTATGGTTGCGTAAAGCCAGTGGTTTACTTTGGATGAGACACCCTATCTCTTCCCAATAGCAACCTGGCAACAGTATACCGTAACCGATGTCTTTTTAACTCTTCCTCAATATTTGGCCCACAGGAAAGCTTCCTGTCCAAAATCAGGCCCAAGTACCCGACCAGGTCAGAAAGCACAAGCGACAAGGACACCGCCGATTGAGGGAGGTCGAACCTCTGTGCCTTCGAATAAACAAGACGTGCTCCGCCGTGCTAAGGTTAATAGCGAGTCCACACCCCATGGATCAATTCACGATCATATTTAGGTGTCAGTAATTCGAATCCAATTGATTTTTGTTATTATAAATTACGTTTCCTGCTTGTGAGTAATTGTAACTGTTGACAGTGCAATGCACCTTGTAAAGTCGCTTAGCGCTCATGCAATCTCATAAGTAAAACATATCAACTGTTCAGTCTTCAATAGAGCATAGCAGGAAATACAAACATCCATCAGTCATCCTAGGTTGCGGTGGAAAATCTTTTCCTATTAACATTTACAAGTTGAAAGCGAGTTTTCAATATGCAAGAAATAAGCGAGAGTCGCTCACAAATCACATGCAAAAAATTAATTTCAGTGAGGCGCTTGTATTAATTTAAATTTTTGTAAGATTATAATGCGCGCATGCTCACTCAACATCAGTTGCCACAATTAATTACTCATTTGACCGGGGACATGCCCGCGTGCTTTATAAAAGTACCTACCTGCTTATGCACCGCTTGCACTAAAGACATTAGTAAATTTTTTATTTGTCTTAAAGTGTGGCTTTTAGCCTTAAAAACTGCTTTATTTTCTCAAAGGGGCAATTCTGCACAGTCTTTCTGATTAAATAATAAATAAATAAGGGAATATTTGCATAAAAATATCATCAGCGGGACGGTGGGAGTGTACACTGGAAAATAAAAAATAATTTAAGATAAGATGAGTCGGTAATTATATAAGAAGTATGGGCAACACATGCGCCGAGGTTTGCGAATAAATGTCATAAATCTCAATGCACTTTCTGTATGCATGTTTTATGTAGCGTGTATAACAAAATGTTTGCATTTGGCCTGATTTCCGTAGCCAGTAAGCCAGCAGTTGGCTCAACTTCCCCACCGTAGTCGATTTCGTACATATTTGCTCCCCCTCCTGCATCACTGCATTGCTGAAAATGAAAATGAAAAATTGCATCAACTCTTTTTTTTTTTTGAATTGTTTTACCTTACCACCAGGTTTCGCTTTACTTTGCTATCTTTCCATACACGCTCATACCATATTTATTAGTTGCTTTTAAATTGTATTTTAAATAATTAACCTAAGCATTAACTGCGGTTTGTTCTTTTTTTGCATAATTATTAAAATCTACATGGACTTTGTTGGCTAGAAAAAAAGTGAAAATTAATGATACATATTTTGTATGATAGCCACAAAACACATTAGGGCGTGTCGCTTTGCGCGTATGTAACATCAAGCAGGTAACACGAACTGTCAAATTGATTCGCACGAGCAGTGCTGCGTGGTATTTTCTGTTTTGCGCTAAATACAAATTTTCGCCAAGGGGAGGCTTTAAAATAATTCCGATTTCGCTTCAACCATGCGAAGACATTTTTTGCGAGAAAAAGCGAGAAGTTGCGGTAATATCTAATAAATAAATATTGAGCTTACATAAAAATCTGGTTAACATCTTTCCCGTATATTAATTGAACCTTCCATAATACTTATTAGAAATTTTCTTCAGAGTAATCACCATAGTAGATTGGTGCAGCAAAGTGACTCTGTTGAGGTTTGACAAACTTGGCATCTATTATATTTTAAGTTTAATTGATTTTCGCGAATTTGTTCTACCTTTGGCAGGTGAGCTTAGTAAAGGTTATATAGTCTGATTTTTTTACGACGTAGAAGCAACGAAAGCCAAGTTCCGTCGGCCGTCGGACGCGAACCCGACCCCGAACCCGAACCCAAACTGAACCTAAGCTATCAAAGTGACGATCCATCTGATATGCTTATATGATTGATTTGGTTTGAGCGCCAAGCTCTACGTTCGTTATAATCCCGATCGTTGGGTTGCATCAACTTCACACCAACAATGTACCGCTCGGCATTCATCTCAATTATTTCGTCGAGGGTTGGTTTGAGCGCTAAGCTCTACATTGGTTCCAATTTTTATGCAGTCGGCAAAAGTTGCATCAACTAGGCACCATCAATATACCGATCCCTTCGGTATTCGACTCAAATTTTTCGTCGGTAGTTGGTTTGAGCGCTAAGCTCTACGTTAATTACAGTCTTGAAGCAGAAGTTGCATCAACTTGGCACCCCGATCTGTGAATCTTACAATCCCGTCCGCCATAGTAACGTCCATCTCCTTATAATTAGTAACATATCTTACTTGCTTACCGGTTACCGCTTCATCAGTTACCTTCGTCCGGTGTATTTTGCCCCTACATTAGTTTCCTGGCTTATCATATTCCTTGCCGTTGGTGTCGACAGTCATTCGCTGGGTTTCGTTCCACTTATCCTGGCTTTTCAGCATCACAGGCTCTAGATTTTCTTTTAGCATGCTATTTTCCCTATAGAACCTGGGGCATACAAAAGGCACATATTTTGCATCTGCTGCAACTGGTGGTCCCCACTGCTCGCAATATTGGGACTCTTCAGGGCAATGTAGCGCTGCTTTGCTGCTTTTCTGAGTATTCTTGGGTCGCTTTAGGGTTGGCTAAAATCATACAAGCGTTGCGTGGAGATTCTATTTCAAACATATGCGGTATATTAAACAGTCGCTCCTTAAATGAGAATAAACCTCACCGCCCCTGCTAAGAGCTATAAAGTATGCTGCACTGGTTCCAAAATGTTCGGCGTTATGCTAGCCAGCGCTAATGTTGCTATCGCGGAATTTTTACTAGCGTACTTCAAGTGGAAGTTAAGTCGATGATGCACCAACATCCCTAAGAACTTCTTGTATGGCTTTGGACTCTATGATTATGGCACCAACTTTGAGAGTACCACCTTTTCTACCTTCTCACGGGCACAGATGAGTCCAACTTCCGTCTTATAGGCAACCCTCCCTATACCCTGAGCCGCTGCCTCTGGCATTCTTCAGTTCCGTAAGGGTTCTTAATCCACTTAGATACTTTCGGTACTACCCATATATCGAAAAGAATGGAGCAAAGTGGAAATTTGTGTAACCGAGATTTCTGCTAAGTAATCTTATAAAGCTTATCAGCTTATGATAAGGCAGGTATCTTTTGAGAGAAATCTCCTGTGCTTCTGTCTCTTTCTCTCTCTCTTTCCGTCCGTTGTTATCACTATACTCGAATCCCCATTTGTAAACCTGTTTCATTTAGAAAGCCGGCCTACCTACATCTATAACCAAAGATGCTTCCTCATATAACTCTCAGATCAGATGACCGGTAGATAGTCAACAGAGTCTTCGCGTAATAATTCATTACTATGTAACCCAAATCGATGCATCGAATTAAACGAATATAATCGTATAGTAGAAGTTGAGCTATGAAAACTTCCTTTACTGTGCTGTGTGCTCAATTTCAGTTGGAATGTGTGTTTTGAATAAAAATGCAGTAAATTTAAAATGCTACCTGTTTTTTTTATTAATACAATTGCTAAAGAAACACAAATGGCATTGCTGTAGTTATATATTTTTTCTTTTTTATCATCTGCTTTTCCGACATGGTTTTTTATTCAGATTCAAATTTTATTAAATCCGAAATAGCTGCTAAATCATTTCGAGAACGTTTTCCTAATCCATTGAAGCCAAAAATTCGTTAAATTTATTTGACGTTCAAATTGAGTCTGAGTAACTATCTTTGTAAAATCACTTGCAATTAATACATTCTACCGAATAAATCGAGAGCTTAGTTACTTGAGTTTAATTAACAATTTGTCCGTAGAAAATTTGTCATTTCGTGCACGCTGTCATAAATCGTCCAAAAGTTTTCCACTAAAAGTGCCAGATGTCACTGCTGGCGGTGTTTTCAAGGTGTGTTTTAAAAAAGTGTGATTAAATAAATAATTAAATAAAAGCGGTAAGCCAGTTTTAATTTTAAATGCACATCTATGCGGCATCATTTCGAGAATTCCTGTTTTTGGAAGTGTGTTGGTAAAAATCTTCTACTGTTCCTAATATTAAAACAAGTAGTTGTGGTAACTGTAGCATAATAAATTGAACTAAACTGCATTTCGAATATATCTGGTATTATTTTTGTTTACGCTTGGGTAACGTTCCCGAAATGATCATTTCTAGTTCACTATTCATGTACTCTGTCCGGTCTTAAACGAAATGGACGACGACTTAATCCAATTTGGAACAGCAGAAAATCAATTTGATAAAAAATGTAATTTCTTTCTTTCTACCTCAATCAAATCCTCCATATCCCCTGATTTTGACCCCTTGGATATTATTGTCCGACATAATGCAAGATCAAGATAGGCTGTATAAGTTTTTTATGAATTTTGGATTTTAATCTCGAATCAATCATCATCCCTAATGGGCTCAAACCCAATGAAAATTCACAAACACTCCACAGCCTTATGTTACTTATCAAAATTTACTCTACACTCTTGGTCAGCATTCCTTCCTGGGCTGCTTGCCTGGTGGTCAATACCATATTTTCCGCATAGCCAACACCAGTGCAGTTATTTTTGAAAGTTATAGAGCGATTTTATGTACATACATATTTAACTCAGATTCTCTATCGCTTCTGCATCATAGCTTTCTATCGGTCAAAGATTGCCATGTTTTTGAGGCGTTAAGTTATAACCTGCGCCGTCGATCGGTATTATTTTTGCTAACTTATAAACAACCGAAACTTCAATACAAACATATCCTTTAAATTTCAGCTTAATCGTTGCAGTGGTTTTTGAGTTTTTGATTCTCGAACAAACGAGCTATATTTTCTTTTATTTCTATCGATGTAGATCTGTTGCGCTAAGTGTTGGCAAGTTGTATGCACTGTTGTTTCTGTTGTTGATTACTTTTCGCACTTTTTTTGCTTGCTTGTGAATACAACAACAACATTTTTTTGACGCTTAATCCATGTACCCCATCATCCTTTGACGGTGGTCCTGCCTGCACCCAATTACAATACCCGTGTGTGTAGGTTCGGTTACTCAGCTGGCTGGCTGTCGATCTGCCAACTTGCTTCGCTGCCTACCTGCTTGCTGGTCCTTACTTGTTTTTCGCTTATTTTGTTGTTTTTGTTTTACCGTTGTGCTCCTCGCCACTCCGTTAGCAGCTCCACCTTAAATTCACCATTGCACCTACCTCTCCGCCCAGAGCGCTCATTCGCCGGTTCAATGGCTATTCAATCGCTTATTGTTTTCTGCTTTTGACTTGAATTTTTTTTCCAATCATTGTTGCTGCTGTTGTTCAGCGCATTGTTTTTGAGTAGCCTTTTGTTGCACTTTTTTGTGGCTGTTCCTTGAAATTCCACATACTCGTCTCGTACTCAGTTGGTTGATGTGGCGCATTTTTTTTTAAATATTTTTTTTTTGGAATCCCTTACGGGAACTGTTGTAACTGTTGTTTTTGTTGTGGTTGTTGTAGTTATAGTTGCTGCTGCTGCTGCTTTTGGTATTGTTGTTGTTGTGCCATGTTGTGTGTGGTCAGTTTGGTTGATTACTTAATTTTATTGCTGACGTTTTGAGCGATTGCCCGTTGAGCTTTCACTTCTTTGCGCTCCTTGTTTGTTGGTGATTTTTGTTTAGTTTTTGCTTTAAGTGGCATGTTTTTGTTTTACTCTTTACATTTTTTATTCTTAGTCATAATTGGTTGATGTTTCTGTTCTCGTTTATGTCGTCACTTTTCACTGTGCTTTTCAATATCGTACCACACCTTCAGGGCTTTATGTGCCGAGGAGTAATACGATTTCAATTAAATTATACTGACCTATCTAACTTTTTTTGATTTTAATCATCTTGGATGATTCAGAAAATTTGTTGTTGCGGCTCAACTGTGTGCTTAGAATATAAGATTGGGTTTTAAATGGCATGCATCTGCAAAAAAAAAAAATTCGAACAACCTAGACTATTGGTTCTTGTATAAAGAGTTGGCGTGTGTGGGTTATTTTCTCTCGGGTATTTTCCAATATTTGCCTTATCGTGAATATCTGGGCAATGGTGGATAAACCAGGTCTAAATCAACACTGATATGGCTCAATTAGTTATTTGCCGGTTAGTTTCAGTTCCTTCGCACAGTACGATCATTAGAATCTTATTAAAAAGTTTGGATTATTGATTTCGTGGTAATTGGCGCATATCGCAAGGTCACCAGTTTGACAATTGAAGAGAATACACTTATTTTATGATTCTGCAGGCCTGCGTTCTTTCAATCATATTCTTCGAGTGAGCTACGCGAGCTCCTCGGCGCCCTACTTTAATAGCTCAGATGGTGGCCCGTCGATACTAGCCGTCTTGCTGTTCTTTAGCTGCGCTATTACCATTCGACTTTCGCTGAAGTCGAGTTACGTAACTTTGGTCCTTCTTCACTGAATGCAAGTTCTGGTTCATTATCTCAGGCGTTTGTCGTTTTCATTTTCGAGGAGCTGTACAGTTCTTGAAATGTTCTGTAAGCCGCCACATCTTCTGATAGAATTTTCGGACGTTTTTGTTGTCGTCCAGCATTTAAAGCTCATTGCACTCGCGCATCTCAGCCTCTCGCTTGTAACGGAAGATACGCTTCTCTTTCTTCGTGAACTCCCGATAACGCTTCTACCCAGCTAGCGCCGCGCCCACTCGTAGCGTGGCTCAGTAGGCAGCATCGTTGATTTACGTAGCGGCGTGGTATTCCTAATTTTACTAGCCGCCATGGAGCTTGATGTATCTCTTTATGCTGGAACCTGGTACTACATATTACCATGTTTCGGGCTCCGGCGAAGTCGATCAGCCTCTGTCCGTTTGGCGAATGCTTCGTGGTGGAACTAAATTTTCCAAAAGAGTGGCCGTAGATTTCATCCTTTTTTTGTCCTTTTCTTCTGTATGGGTGCGATGGAAAATTAGAGAAATGTTTCATTTTAAAGAAGATTGAGGACAGTACTTGACAACATAGACTCTCTGCCACCGTAATTTCGACTCAGAACTTGCGCTTCTTTACAAGGCGACTATGTTGGACATCGTAAGACCTGATGCTATTCATTTCTTGTATCGTTCAGCGAATCTCGTCGCCTTGTCGCTAGCTTTCGATTTAACGAGAACGTCAATCAACCGGGCAGACGCATCTTCCTAATTAAGGACCCGTGCACATTCTAGGTGTATGCTTTAAAAGCATAGTACGAAAAGGTTTGTCGTGGTTGTAATTTGATGAACAACAGACGCTGCAAATCCTTGTGAGCCGTTATACTGAAAACGTCGGAATGATCACGCCATGTTCACCTCCTAACGTTAGCTCACTCCTAAGCGGGGTTTTGGGGCTATGTGAATGACAACCAGGGACCCACGGAACCATTCTCCGAATAATCCTAACATCTTTTGGCCGATAGTACACCAAATACATAGAAGATTTCTGCACCCGAAATCTGTAATTTCCCCGAAAGCACCCACTTCCTTAAGATTTTTCTTACATGTGGAAAATCAAAAACTACACCACAATATTTGATCGAATCCCAGAGACGCATCGGTGCCATAAAATTTCAACAAAAAAAACAACAAAACACTTTCTGCACTCACACAGCAACTTCCAACTGTCCTCGACATTTCAGAAGGCAACTACAACAAAACTACTATCCGCAACAGTCAATTTGGCCACTTAACCGCAAGCTCATGAGACTAAATTAAAAACGACACTTGCGCCAGCGGTGTAACAACAAAGCGATAGCGGCGGCGCAAAAACAGATAGCCAGCAATAACAACACCACAAGCAATACGACAAACAAGAAACAACGAGGAAGTGGTGTGGAGTGGTAAAAGAAATGCGACGCTTTGCAGTTTATCACGCATCGCTGTCAAAATGTCAGTTTTGCTTAAAATGTCTACCAAAGCGACAAGACCAAAAGAATAAGATAGAAAACAAAAAACAAAAAACAGCACCAAAGAAAAATCGGTAACTAAATGCGAGTTGCACCGAACGACCCATTGCAGCCAAGCACGTACATATGTACATACGCGGATAAAAGCAGCGGATGAAGATGCGCGGCACAAAATAATGTGTGGCGGCCGGCAAAGGCAATCGCTGCGGCAACGGCAGCTGTTAGTAGTTGACAGCGACAGCAATAACTGCAATTGCTGCTGCCGGTGCATCGCGGCGTTGGGGCAATGATGATGACAGCGGTCACAACAACAACAACAATCACATCGCAACCGATTGTGCACCATCGCGCACATGAAAGCCAGCCGTCGCGTCGTGTGACAATCACGTTAATGATTTTATGCCGCCGCTTTTAGTCCCTACGCTTTTTGGCCGGCCGCTGTCGGGAGCGGAGGGTGTGCACGCATGCGCGCTTCCAGTGGGTAACCAAAAAGCTCCGCGGGCATCACACACTCACTCGCACACGCACATGAGACGACTTGCAGCACATACCGCACTCTACGTTACGTATCAGTTTTACGTGAGCAGGTGCCGCTAAAAAGCCTGCAGTGATTTTGTTTGTTTTTTTTTTTACTTTATTTTTCTGTACTGTGGCAACATTCGCGCAGCAAGTGTTGATATTGTCTGGACGGCTGCACGTACATTCATATGCGTCATGGCAACTTGTGTTTTGTCACATCATTATCAGTTGGCAACACATAGCAACTCTCATATGCAACATTTTGTGCCATGTTGCAACATTGACAATAGAGTGGGACACGTAAAGCCTGCGGCGACAACTATGCCGCTTTGTTGCAGATGACAATCATTGGCATTGGCAGTGGTAGCAGCAGCAGCATCAGCTGTATGTTGTTGTTGTTGTTGCATTCTCTATTCTGTGGTAATGGCGCTGATGGTTGGCACTGCAGTGTTGAAAGCTACTACTACAAGGCGCATGGGATTGGTGGTGGTAAATAAGTGGCAAGTGGCCTAGTGAATGCCTAAACCTATGTGTATATGTGTATGTTTGTGTGTTTGTATTTATTACAAAGGTGCGCTGCTGCTGCTGCAGTGGCAAATGGGAATTATTGTTAGCTGTCACGCGGCTTGCCATTATGAGTGTGTTGCAAGTAGCAAGTGGCGCGCGGCAAGTGGAAATCAAAATTTAGCTGTCATTTGTGGGCCAAGTGACAGCCAATGTTGGCATTAATGAGTTGAAAGTTTCTGAAAATAAGAATAAAAAGGATGATTTAGAATTTAAAAAATAAATAAAACTGAATTAAATTAAATTGAAAAAAATAGTACGCACCAATTTTCAATAAAATCAAATAATAAAATATTATTATTGTTATTAATTTTGGAATTAAAAACAGGATGATTAGAATTTAAAAAATAAAAAAAGAACTCAATTAAAATAAATTGGGGAAAATAGTATGCACTTATTTTCAATAAAATAAAATAATAAAATATTATCAAAAATAGTCTGAAAAACAAGTAATGACATAAATAAATAAAATTAGTTCGTTCACTGCTAAAAAATTTATATGCAGATTATGCCCATCACCGGTGACCATGCGTCTAATGATTCTGTAATGTAGTTTTTGAAATGGTTTGGTTGAAAATTTTTAGTTATTTATATTTTATAGAACTAAATAAAATTTAACTCAATTAAATTAAACTAAATTTTATTAAAATAAAAGCAAATAAATATTCAATTGAAATGAATTTAAATAAGATAGAAATTAATTGAATTAAGCGTTATCCAATTAAATTGATTACGATTAAATTGAATTGAGTTGAACTTAATTAAATTAAATGGAATTGAATTGGAATTACTTGAAGTTAATTGAATTAAACAAATTTGCATGAACTGAATAGAATTGAGTTGAGCTGAATTGACTTGGGTTGAATTGAATTAAAAAAAAAAAATTGAAATTAAATTAAATTGGGATGAACTTAATTAAAAATTAGCTACACTAAATTAAATTAAACTAAATTCAATTAAAATAAATTGTTGTCAATCGAACTGAATTAATTTAATTGAACTGTATTAACTGATTTTAATTAAATTAAAGATAATTGAATTGAATTTGACTAAAAGTTAATTTGATTGAATTAAGTTGAGCTGGATTGAGTTGTATTTATGTAGCGGTTTGGTTAAAATTGTTACTTATTTATATTTTATAAAACTAAATAAAATTAAGCTCAATTAAATTAAACTAAATTTTATTGAAATAAAACAAGCAAATATTCCATTGAAATTAATTAAAATAAGACTGAAATTAATTGAATTGAAAGTAATTGATTTGAATTGAAAAGAACTGAGATGAATTAAATTAAATTAAATTGAATTGAATTGAATTGAATTGAATTGAATTGAATAGAGCTGAGTTAAAACAAAATTGAAATTATTTGAATTGAATTGAACGGAACGAAATTATATTTGGCTTAAACTATAATTAACTAAGTTGAGTTAAATTCAACTGAACTGAATTAAAATAAATCGTATTAAGTCGAATTAAATTTACATTAAATTTACTTAAATTGAATTAAATCAAAGGAAATTTAATTTGAGTAAAATTGAATTCGATTAAATTGGGATATAAATTGAATTGCATTGAATTTAGTTGGCCTGAGTTAAGTTGAAGTTTTGAAATGGTTTGGCTGAAAATTTTAAGTTACTTCTATTTAAAACCTAAATAAAGTTGAACTGGATTAAATTAAATTGTATTCAATTGAAGTGAATTCAGTAGAACTGAATTGAATTGAATTAAAATCAAAATTGAAATTAATTGAATTGAATTGTACGGAACTAAATTAAATTTGGCTGAACTCAATTAAAAATTAACTAGTATGAATTAAATTTAACTGAATCGAGTAAAAAAAAAATTGAAATGACTTTAATTGATGTGTATTGAACTGAATTTAATTAAATAGAAGTGAATTGAATTGAATTTGAGTAAAATTTAATTGGATTAAAATCTACTGAAATAAAATTTATCTAAATTGAATTTAATTTCATTGACTTAAGTGGAGTTGAATTAAATCAAATTGAATTGAATTTCAATTAAGTGCAGTGCTTTAAATTGAATTAGATTAAATTTATTCGAATCGAAATGGACGGAATTGAAATTTGTGGAATTGAATTGAACGGAACGGAATTGAATTCGATTGAGCTGAAATGCATCGAAAAAAAGAGATCCTCGGCCAGATCTACATATGTCTGGTGAGCTGTGTTGTTTTTCGAAATGTCAAATGTCAAAAAACTTGTTTTTTTTTTTTATTAAATTAAGATAAACTAAATATAAATTAAATGAAACTAAATCAGACTAAATTAAATTAAGACAAAGTAAACTCAATTAAATTAAACTGAACTAAGTTAAATAAAAAGCAACTAGTTTTAATTAAATTAATTTTAGTTAAGTTGAAATAAATCAATTTAAGCTAACCAAATTAATTCACGGGAGCATGAAAAATATTGAGATAAGTTTAATTAATTACAGTAAATTGCATTAACGTTCATAACATAAATTACTTTGACTCAAAAACAATTTAAGAAAAGGATAATTAAATAGCATGAGAGTTTTTTTTGAAACTAAAACTAAAAAAAAAGGCGAAAGGACGAAGGTAATCAAAAGAAATTGCCTTTAATTGGGAGCATATCGATTGCAGTAAATATCTATACTGCCACGCATTTTGTGCGAGGGGCCAAATTTCATAAGCATATGAATTTCCTTTGAACAACAATCGCTTCCTCAAACATTTTGTCATTCAAGCAATGCGTTTTTTGTTTTTTTTTTTTTGCTATAAAAGTCATGTAGCTAGTATGTTGTTATTGTTATTGTAATGGCTTGTCATAATTTCCCGAACATGTTTTGCAACATTAAAAGCCATGTTGCAAGTAAGATTTGATAAAGATCTACCGCAGGCGGCTAAACAAATGAAATAAAATGTATAATTAAAAAAAAAACAACGTAAAAAGACCAATTCGCTTTAAGATCTGATAACGTTGCCCTGATCGTGCAATAGCAATAATGAAAAAAAAATAAATATATAAAAAATACCAAAAGCCACTCAACTACAGCTGCAGTACTGCAAAAGCACTTTTGTTGCAAACAAAGAGACGCACGCATTGTGTGGCGATATTTTGCTTGACGTTGCTATGCGCTAACAATTTTATTTAGAAAATTGCCATGTTGTTGAACACACCACTACACACACACACACAGGTATAAGTCTTTATCTACGTATACACTCGTACTTTCCCAACCACACAGCCCAACCACACAACCCAACCACATAGCCCAACTTAGCTGGGTATCAATTATGTCGTCGCTGTGTCGGAATCGTTTCGTTGCTCCGTGTCTATGCCGCCAAGCTCAATGACAAACGTCAACTGCCTGAGTGGAGCAATGTGGCATGCCACCCACGCTGACAACAATTCGCAATAGTAAATCTACCTGGCTGTGGCAGACTCGCTGCTGGAAGCTGTGCGCCTGCCTTGTTCGATGTGACAAACTGATGTTGCGTTTAACGGTAACATTTGCCTTACGGCTAGCGACTTGCTGCCGCTGCAACTGACGGCTACGACGACAACTGTCGCCTTCACTAGCCACTTTGACGTTTAATATGTCAATTTATTGGCAAGCTGCGCGCAATTGCGTTCGCAATCAGCGGTAAAAATGTGACACTGCGACGCTGCGCCAGTATGGCACTGTGCATTCCAAATTTAAAAAAAAAAAACCAAAAAAAAAAAAGAAGAAAAACAACATCAAATGTTTGCAAGTTGCAACAACTCAGTTAACTACAACTCTTTGTGCCCTAATTGCTAACCGATTTGAACTGTACCTGGACTCCATTGCTCGACCGAATGCAGGAAGACTATTTTGTCAAGCATTATTGGACCGCGCCGTCGACGTTGACCGCACTATCGCTATCAACTACTACTCGTACTCACAATTCACGTGCGCAACAATCATGTACCGTAAAAATCATAATTCTCATAATTTCTAGGAAAATCAACACAAGCGCACACAACTGTCGTCAGCTCGTGCGCTGTACGATTATGGTGTACGTTCGTTCACCTACGCACAAGACTTTCTATACGCTTACTATGAAAATGTGGGCAGCAGAATTCGCAGAATAGCGTTGTGTTTATGTAAGATATTAGGTACATACGTAACTCTCTAAGAAATTAACCACCCGCTGTGGATGATTGGGCGACGCAACGTAATTTTTGTTTCGATGATTGAATGCTGATAAAAGTTTTAGATAATCGCTAAAATTAGATCCAAATAAGAAGGCGGTAATGTTAAGGATAGCCACTTCTTTTGGCGGGAGTTCGAAGACACCAGATCGCATGCATGAGAGGAGAGTTATCGTCTCCCACTTCCTCAAATTTTCAAATCTAGATAGCTCTGAGGATTACAAACCGATTAGTAACTCCACACCTGCCATTTTGACGGGGGACTGCGGTATTTGCGGTATTTTTTCATCGGCAAATGTCACTATTTACTTCATCGTTCAAGCTATCCGTTGATCATCCATAATATTCTCTTGTAAATAGCTCTGCAAAGATTTGCGTGGGCTTCTGGCCGTTGGCTGGTGCCAGTGGGAGGCCGACGTTCGTTTTTTCCGTAGGCGGCTAGAGGCATTCATCCATACCCTAAATACCTCAAACAAATCAATCTTTCCTCTTCTGAAAACTTTTCAATAGCGTCGCTGATGAGTTGGTTAGAACGGGAACCGAATTGGCGCTGGTAACTGCGAACCAGAAAGTGGATATCTCCGTATTTTCATGTAAGCATTGGATCAGATCAGGTGGCAACACAGCTCCGCTGTTAGATTGCAGGGCAAATCCAGTGCGGGATCGACGGTAGAAGATCTAGTAGTAGAGAATCGAACAATATTTCTGCCACTATCCCCTTCCACAGTGATGTTACTTCATATAAAGAGTGAGTACAAAGAGAATAAATTAAAGTTATACTTTATTAGTGAAACTACCCGCGGATCGGATATTTGGTTTCAAATACTCAACTTGCAAGGTGCTTTTGCTGCGAAATATTAATCTAATAGAAAAATTAAAAGAATACCCTTCATGCTGGTTAAATTACCTTTTTAAAAATACTAAAAACGCCTTTAAAATTTTTATTTTTGCCGTCTCCGAAAGCGCTGTGATCTCTGGCTAGAAACCATGTCTTGGGAAAATACATCGCTGATGGCTTGTCCGATGTCTAGGTAAGACAGATGACAACTTAATGTGCATTAACGAACTTAATTTGCATTTGCAATATTAATGTGCATTTTAATGCATTTAAACCAGCACACAGAACTCGTGAGGTCGGCAATAATAGCATTTTTCACGTAAAAAAAGATCTGCCATTCACGTACACTTGTTTCGTACAACAAAGCCACTATGGCTCTGTGCATACGGGTTTGCCTGACACTGGTCTAAGTGCACAAAGCTGTTGTCTGTTATGAAGAAAACTAAACGTGCATTTGTGCTTACTAATGCAAATTAAGTCTGTTGGACTGTAGCGCATTTTAGAGTCTACTAGTGTTCTCAGTTTTCAGCTCTAAGCTGAGTTCACACACTGATTAAATTTTAGGGAAAAGATTGTATAAGAGTTCCACCTTTCAGTGGCAATGCAATGAGCCAACCGGTGACTCTTCGCAGTAATTTTAGGGCGGCAGCTATCCCAACCCAATTTGGTCTAAGGGGTACACCGTCTTCGTAGCATATTACTATAATTCACTCTCAAAATTAATGAATATAACCGGCAAGAGAGAGGCATAGTAGTGCTATCGACACTTACGTTGCCTTCCAAGTGTCACATTTTTGCGTGCCAATTTTTCCATTCACTACCGCCATTAAAGAGATTTCATTTCTAAATGCTCATAAAAATCGAGATCACACCACATAACCATTAGCTAAATCAATGCAAGTAGTGTAGTGTTGCCATTCGAAAATGTTTGCAAGCTCGTATATCCCAATCAAAAGGTATACGAATCTGCGCATGCGCGAGCGTACACATAAATTCTAACCAATTACGGCATAATCATAAAATCGGACATTACAAATGTACACAAACAAATAAAACGATGAACAGGACCGAGGCAGAGGCAGAGACAGATGCAGAGACAGCGTTTTGAAGGAAAAAGAATTACAATAAAAGAAATAGTAAAAAAAAAAATGGAGACACGGACGCTGCACCAGCCTGCCATGCCAATGCCAATGCCAATGCGAACTCCAATAGTGCAGATGTTATTGCAGATGTACGGTAAGAGTGTAAACATTGGCAAAACGCCAATTGCTCAATAAAGTAAAACGAAATTGCTCAATAATTTCGCGCGGCATTTGATTATTGGTACCAGCATACAAATGCATGTGTTTTGATGCCATCGGGCCGAGAGTGCGAGTGTCAATGTGTGTGTGTGCGTAGCATAGGAAAACAAAATAAATGTTATATGAAAATGGTGAAATATTGGAAACATTGCCACGCGGGAGACGCAGTTGTTGCACAGTGCCAGTGCCATGAAGACATCACAACAACGCATGTTGCAATTTGCCTACAAGCGGCAAAACATAGCAAATCAACAACAACACACGCGACGACAATGGTACCAGCCGCGAGCAACAAACAATGTTTAAATAAATAGTAACAATTGTGCGCAAATGCGGCGACAAAGATAGCGGCTAAGCTGCAAAACAACAGCGATGGACATGGACAACATGGTTACATAGGAGGCAACATCAAAAAACAGCAACATCAGCCGGCAGCATCCAGTGCAGCGGATTGGTCAAGTTGTGGCGGCAAGAAGGCAAGCATCGACAGTGGACACAACAAAACGCAAATTAACAGCGCGTTTACTAGGCTGCGTCGCGCATCGCACCGCCAATAATGATGATGTTGCAACAAATGCGCGCGCACACACAAGCGTGCGCGCTTCGCGATGCCACAACGAAATTTGCCAATAATGCGCCGTAATTTCGGCTGACAATAGAAGAAAACGAAGCAGCTGGGAAGCAACAGCAACAGCAACAGCAACAAACAAATCGCTTGCAACTCACAGCTAGCTACGCGTTTGCAACAAATGGCAGGAACATGGCATCTCAACGGCAACATACCCACACACACACACACACCCCACAAATGCATAGAGGCACACAGCTAAGCTGGCAGGCTGGCTGGCTGGTTGGCTGCTTGGCAGTCAGCGTTTTCCCATCGGAAAATCTAAAATCATAAACAGTAAAATTTTCACAAACGCAAAAAACGTATTTTCAGCACATGGACGGACGCAGCCATTTTTGGCTCAATTTTGAGGATGTTGCACGACCTATGCCAGTCTGCGTAGCAATTTTTCGCTAGCGCACAGAATCGTGTGTCGTGTGCGTTTTCGTTTGCGCATGCGCAGTGCGCAAATTGCGTCGATAATTCACCCAGCAATTGAGGTGATTAAATTGGTACATGCCGTTGATGCTAAGGCAATGCTGCTGCTGCTGCTGCTGCTGCTGCTGCTGCTATCTCTCAACTGCCTTCCTTCCAACTACATACCTTTGCATGCCTCTCTTCATTGCCTCGCTCACCGCTTCCACCACCACCACCACCTTCATTGGTTGCCGCCAGCCAGCGGCACAGTAATGTTTCTTTACGGCTGCTAGATTTGTAGAGTGGATAAAATATAGGCGAATGTCACTCGACGACGGCTTTGGAGGTTAGCGCAATTTTAGTATGGAATTAGCTGGAAAATTTATGGCAGGTCATGGAGAAAGTTACTAGATTGAAACATGCAAGCTTTTGTGCGCCAAGTTGTCTTTTTGGTTTTTACCTTCGCTGTAACTCTGCAAATCTCTTTTACCGTCTGTGAAATCAATTTACTGCTTTACTATTATTGTTATACCAAGTGTATTATTCTGCCTGTTGTTTTTCTTGATTTTTTTGTTTTGTTTTTTTGCTTCTACTTTCTTACCATGGAATGCATAAAATTGCTTAATGCTCAAGAAATGTTGGTAATTTCTGATTTAGGATAAAAGTGATATTAGCTATATATTAAAGTAAATATTTGTGTGCGCTGAAATCGCTGACTGATAATGGTTGGTGAAATGAGAATTTATGAGGTTCAATGAATATCAATATTTAGAAATTGACATACTTTACAAACTGTGAGCGCTTAGTTATTGTTTTTGGTTTTTTGTTTTTTGCATTATTCTCACGGTGGCAAGGTAACAATGGTCAGTTGGACTGCGTAATTGGGGAATGAATGAAGGCCAATAATAGGCCCGTTTCTTTGTAACTGATTTGCAAAAGCGCGCTCTAACTCGGATAAAATTTCCTTTATTTGCAAAAGCAGCGCTGTTTGAATATTTCATTAAACCTGCGATTTGTTTAGTGCTGTTTGAGAACGAAAAATATTTGTGCTGGGAATTTGTTTGTTGATTTAGTTATATATGTATTTAAAAATAATATACAAACGGATTAAGTGTTAAATTGCAATTTCCCATGTATTTGCTTTGGGCTCATTCACAATAGCGCAGTTATCCCAACACTACATCTCAAGTCGGATATCATTTTACCGAGTTGGCTCAACTAGCATATTTTTCCGAGTTAGTGTTGTTGCTTTACATGAATTTTGTTATACTACCTAGTGTTCATTTGCAACTCGGTTACAAGGGAACGTGTCTAATTTAGTGTTTTGATTTGACTCACTAGGCTGGCGATGGTTTAAAATTTACCTACAATATCATTGAGACGGTAAATATATGTACGTCGTCACTCGACGGGGACGTGTTTGAGTTTTCAACTTTTATTTTATGATTTGTTTCTGGGTAAATATCGAGTGGGGTTTTCAGCTGTGAATTATTGGAAACTTTCTTACAATTTTAGTCTGACAAAAAGCAAAAAGCATCTAAAAACCACCGTTGACTTTTGAGAATTTTTTTTTGCAGACGGTGTTGTGTCATTTCCTTCGTGTAACGCATGAACTAACTTTATTTTAATGTGAAGAAAAAAGTTAGTACTGCTACTGAAAAATTGCACAATTTTCCCTGCAGCAATATGCGAGCAACGGCTTCAATTGTCCACTTTAAATTGTCATTGACGTTGAGTGTACAGTTACCCCTTATGCATTTCAATATTTACATATATAGTACACGCATGGTTCCGAAACAATTTTTACTTTGCAAAATATTCACGATTGAAAATTTAAAAAATTGAAAAAATTTCTTGTTTAAAAAAATTTTGTCTCAAAAACTATTAGTCCCACAAGAAAAAGTTATTTACATAAAATTTTGAAAGTGATGCCGTTTTTGTATTTTTTTTATAAGAAAATTGAAATTGTTTTTTTTATAATTAATAAAAATTAACGATTAATAAATTAATTTTCTGAAAATATTTTTTTTTTCGAATCCCCATAATGTTCCTATTGTGAAAATAAATTATTATATTTTTTTTTTACTTCATACTTGAATAATATCAAAATTTTAAATTTTTCCAAAAACTTTATGTCAGTGACTTTATCTTGTATTATTAATAGTTTAAAAATTCTCAATCGTAAACATCTTGGAAAATAAATAAATTCAAATTTTTTTGGCACATTTACTTAGAACTCCAAGTACTACAAAACTACAAAGTTTAAGAAAAATCTGTGATCTACCATTTCCATTTTTGGGATTTAATCCGCTTACAAAATCCTAAAGCTTGCGAGACTATCTTCAAAGTAATTTACTTTTTTGAATTAAATTATAGTAAAACCCATCTACCCCATAAATATTTTTCTGTGTACACCACTGACTAGCCCTATTACAAAACTGAAGTTCTGAAATTGGTTTTATTGGTTTTCTTGATAAGATCTGTATGCTCGAAAATAGCCGTAGAAATTGTGTCGAAAATAAAAATTGAGGTTTTTGGCTAACGTTTCATTGAGTACACTGTAAAAAATAAACAGCGATTTTTTTAAAAACTAATTTTGTAAAATTTTGGATAGCTTTTTGGCTTTTATTTTGATATCGTATTTTATTCAATTCTTCCGAGTGAGTAAATTTTTCTTCAAAATGAAAAAAAAAACTACATAAAATGAGGTATGTTTTCTGCAAAAGTAGTAAATATTTTTTAAGCGACATTTAATTAAATTTTTTTTCTTTTCTTCGATCCAGAAGTTTTATTTTTGAGTGTATAATAAACTAATGGCTGCTACTTAGTATTGCATTCGGATGTGTGAACATAAGTATTATTTTTTTTTTTATGGTTAATTTCAAAGTACTATGCCACATTTTATTGGTTTCTGAGAAATTGGTTACAAAATTTAAAATTAAAAAAAAATTATAGCCTTTGACCGAATGAATAAAAATTTTGTTTGCTTTTATTTTTCCAATAAGGGGAAAAAAGTTTTTCGAACCACGAATGAACCTTTTCACTGATTCTGATCGAAATTTTTTAAATTTAAAATACGATATTGTAAAAGAGAAATCAAAGGTTCCGCAAAAATTGGCCTTTCAATGATTTACTCCTTTTTGCTTTCTAATAAAGAAAACTATGAAAGGGTTAAAATTTCGGAGGAAATCGATGGTAAATAATTTTGAATTTTTATTCATTCGATCGTAGCCTGTATAGACTGTATAGAGCGTGTGCGTGCAAGAAACCGGTGTGTCCGGGCTCAAATCTCGGCTGAGCTAAGTGACATCAAAAAATTATTGAAAAGTTTTTTTTCTAATACCGATCGGCCCTCGGCAGGCAATATATATAATTTTACAGCATTTTAAGTAATTGCGCAATTGTTTAAAATTATAGATGCGATATAAATTTTTTTAATTTGCCCATCCCAAGTTAAATTATCGAAAATATTATGTAGTATAAAATGACATCAAATAAAATGTCTGTCTTCAGACTACTATAGTAGATTTAAACATGATATTTTTTTAAATATAATTTAACCCTTGAACTCCTACATAAATGGTAATTTTTAACCCGTGTTTTTTTTTAATGACTGAAATGAAAGTTAATTAAAAAATGCAATTAGAAGGTTTACATCTTCCTCGAAAATAACAAACGGTCCGTTTTACGGAAGGTCGCCGATAATCTCGAAAAGCTTTAGCTAGAGCTTAATTCGCATTTGGCATAAATACTTTGCCAACATTTTCACTTATGAGCATTAGAGCGGATCGTTTAGTATTTAATTAGAGATGAAGTTACATCTGGGTTTTCAACCGTCTGGTCTCTATATGGAAATTAATTTGTAGGTCCCGAGGTCGCATTGTCCATGAAAAAGCTTTTACCTTAATCCAATGCCATAATGTCGGAAAATAATTATATTGTGTACATATTTCCTAAGCTACAAATAAAAAATAAATATTAGGCGTTTTTTGTATGTGCTGTAAAATGGCTTTGGAGTAAGTTCACATTCCAAGGCGGTGTTATGCAGAATGAAAATCTACATTGCATTATTTGTTTGATTTATAATTGCAGCTATCTCTCAGAACATTCTCTAATTACGACCGCCAAACTAAACTAAACCTACCCTTGAATTCCTATCACCAGTTTTAAAGCCTTCCGCTTAATAGTTCTGCAAATAGGTTTTATGACACATTTTACGATGGTGAACCAAAAATAGCCTCAAACTGGCAACCAACTGCGGCACTAAATAATTGACGGCAACTGCATATATATTTGAAATGTGTGCGTTTTAACTTCCAGCTATATCTCAGTATAAATAGCAGACCCTCGCATGCATTTATGTGTAAACGAATGCGGGTGTATGTGTGTCTGTATGTATGAAACGCCAAACCTTTTGCGCACTACTTGACCTCACCTTAAACAAATCAATGTGCGTCATGATGGGATACAAAAAACTAACGAATACAAACAAAATATGCTAGGGCGTTTTTGTTTTTTTGTTTTGCTTTTGTTTTTGTTTTTTGATGTTGTACGCAGCGCTTTTGTTGCAAGTTGCGCGCCCATCAAACCAAATGAAGACATAATTTGACATAAGTGACGTCAAAGTTCAACTTAAAGACCATTGAAACCTAAGTGCATTTAAATTAACCAAATGGCTGGCCTGACTGGACGGGCTGGACTGGCCGAGTTGATGAACTGAAGTACTTAGTAAAAACTTCAACAAAATAACTAGAGAGTAGATTTGTGTTTTGTTGTTGTTGTTGTTGATGTGAAAAAATGTTCGACACACCCACTAATAAAAAATCGAATAGCAGTCGAAGGCAGCTGTAAATGAAAGAAAAAAGTAATAGAGGTAGTGAGCTTGCAGCATGTACATAAGTAATATTTCTTCGGTGAGCTTTTTCTATTTTTTCGCACTGCCTCTACTTCTGCTTCTTCCACGTGCACACATACAGGGTGACAACTTTTTCCCGTTGGAAATCTTTTCCAAAAGTATGTGTCATATTTCCGTGGCATGAAAGGAATCGCTTTACGCGTAAAAACCTTTGGGTAATAACTCAAACCTCTTTCCAAAGTTAAAATGCGTTTATTAAAAATAAGTTTAGGCACCTTTTGTATGCTAGTTTTTGCAAACGTTCATAATATTAACATTCTAATGGCCTAGGTCTGCCATCGACTCGCCATCGGCCTCAACAACTCAACAGTTTCCGCATCACCTACCTCAATTCGTCAGTGTTTTGAAGGCTGTCACGATTTAGAGCGTAACTTTCTTGGTAATTTTTAAGATGGGCGTGTATCCATCTTCTCAGACAGGCGAGCGGCCATATTGGCTCTGGCATCTTTCACAACCAAATCGAAGCTGGTTAAACAATGCAGGACTCTATTGGACGGAATCTGCAGCCAGCTCTCAATAGATTTAATTTGGATTCCTGGGCATCGTTATATAGCTGGAAACGATGCAGCCGATACGCTAGTCTATATGCTAGCCAGTGAGGGTTCAGTGACAACCTCAAATGAGGTACCGATTCCAGTCGCAATAGGTTTAATTAACTGGAGCATTTACCTACGCCACCTTGAGCAAACTGCTCAGAGATGGCACACAGCGCTCGTCTTCTAACGAAGGATAGGCCAAACATCGCGAGACTCGTGGCAGTTCTCACGGCCTACAATGATTACTGAAGAAGTTGCAAAGAAGAAAATGAACAAGAGACAGTTGGGCACCTGCTCTCCAGATATCCGAAAATGTAAAGCCATTCTGGGTTTGTTTGAGTAACGATTTGTGCAAATATAGCCTCAACAACGTTCTAAAATTTGCCAACTGCGATAGTTTGTTTTTAAACGAAATAATCCGAGGTTCTATGATATCAAAACGACACTCAGTTGCTTAATGGGCATAGAGCTGTTTCGCCTTCATTCTAACCTAACCTAATCTGATACGAATTTTGCACAAAGACGTATCACAGAAAATCGGGAATGCTTACCGAGCTCTGGTCGGCCAAACAGTCAGGAAAATACCCATTTAAAAATTGGTTTCTAGTTTTGGTCAGAGCGGGATAGTGTTCGATGCTCTTCACTTCCTCTTCGTCTCTGCAGCTTCGGCAGAAATCGTTGCCCATAAGACAGTGTCCGGTTATTATCCCAACCATTAGTCTGAGAGAAGATCGGTCAAGAATCAGCGCTTTGGATCGCTTTACGTCAACCTTTGGCCGAACTTGTCTGGTAATTCGCAGTTGGGTTTCACACGAAGCTCGGTAATTGTGTTATTCGCTGTCTCAGCGTTAT
Organism: Anomoia purmunda; assembly: GCA_951828415.1. Lineage (NCBI taxonomy): Eukaryota > Metazoa > Arthropoda > Insecta > Diptera > Tephritidae > Anomoia > Anomoia purmunda. The sequence continues at coordinate 45,122,722 of OX639995.1, forward strand.
TAATAGACCACCACTGTCGTTTGACGTTGTGAGAGTATTTTGTGTGGGATGGCGTGAAGGATCGATACATTGACAACAATTCATTACCGATTCAGGCTCTAAAAGCGAATATTAAGTCATTCATATTAACCCTCGATATGGGCCACCCATTACCTGCAATGCCACAACAATGAGTGTCAATCTAAGCGCGCGCGCGCGTCAAAGCATCATAATAATCGCTCATATCTATTGAGTAAAATGTTGTTTGTGGTGGTATGTGGCACGCCGCATCTGCAGAAAAAACGCATTGCCGTTTGACGCGCTCGGTTATCTGTCAAATACGCGATTAATCTCAATCAAAAATGTCGACAACTGTGATGAGCTTGGGGTGCTTGCGTCCCGCCCCGCACACGCTCGCCTTTACCACCTCAACTGCAAGTGGTGGTTTGGTTCCCGCATTGCTGCCCGGCTGTCCGGCTGTACGGCTGGTCGCTGTTGTGTTTCGTCCACCAGCAGTAAAATTCTTTGGTTTTTTTGTGTCCGTCCACGCAGAACATGCGCATCAACGTCAACACTCGCATTGATTATGCGATGGACAACAAGTTGCTGTTGTTGCTGTTGTTGATGATGAAGTTGCGCGCTCACACTGCGCTTTGCCTGGCTTTTGATATGACGAATTGCTGCACGGCCGCATTGCAATGGCAAATCAAAGGCTACCCAATACTTTCGCGCGCATTGGCTGACTGGCTGGCTAGTTGCCTTACATTGGCATTTGTGGCACTTACGGCGGCAGTTGTGGCATGCAACAGACTAGCACATTTACGTTGCTATAATTGAGATATGAACTCGGCAATTTTTCATTGAGTTGCGCATTTTTCTATACATCAAACGCAGTCCGCGCACACCTAATGCGAACGCATAAGATTCAGAGACAAAGTGCAATGGCAACAACAACAAGCCAGCTAGGAAGCCAACCGTCTTGCCGGCCATCTAACTAACCAACCAACATTGTAGTGGCAACAAATGAAGTAAAATATTTAAGTATGTAGATCGAAAAGTATCAACAACGAGTAGACGTCCGACCGGCAGATGGACCAAACTACTTATAGCAGGAAATAGGCGACTGCGTAGCAGATCTGGTGCAAATGAATGCACATACAAAAAGACAAAGCATGCGGGTTGTGCAGCCACTCAGCTAGTTCGCCTGGCTTTTGATGAGATATTGGCTTGTCTGGCAACCCAACTGCTTTGCTGCCTGCCAATCCAACTGTTTGCAGTTGAGCCTACTCGTCCGTCCAACTGTGCTGTCCAACACTTGGTCGCATCTCAAAATAACTTAATTGTCACTCAATTACTCAGTTTTCAGCTAAAAGCATTCATTGCTTTGGCTTAACGTCAAATGCCGACCGAGCAAAAAAAAAAAACACAAAAAAATAATGGAAAAATCCTTGCATTGAGTGGCACAACGAAATAAAAAACTTCCATAGCAGCTAAGACTTTCACACATATTATTGTATTTATATTTACTTACTTGCGTTGATGTCGTGCATTTGACTTTTACTGTTTTTTTTTGTTGTTCCAACACTTCAGCCAATTTTTTATTGTGCTTTCATTTGTTGTTGCTGCTTTTTGATTCGGCTCGCGCGTGAATTATTGCCTGAAATAGAAAAAATAGGCCGTGAATAGAAATTGATGAGCTGCGACAGTTGCTGACCAAAGGACATCAGACCTTCTGGAGTCTGTAGGTAGCTATTTTGGTAAATGAAAGTCCAAATTCGCGCTTCACGATCTTCTCGGCTGGTTGGATCTATGTTTTTTGTATCTAAATAATTGTTTTTCAAAACATGCACTTTTGATTTCTATATTCTAGCATAAGACTGAAATTCTCACTCACCTTATGCGGTGGTTGAAACTTAAGGGCTGAGATATTTTGTAGCGTTAAAGATGACAAACAAAATTGATCGTTTAATGATTAATCGAAAGCTACTGATTATTAATTGCGATTAATTGTAACAAATCAACCTAGCAACTGGTCGCTTCGATTAAAAATGAAAACGATTTAATCTTATATGCATATATTCATTTCGTGCCACGGTGTTTGTGGTCGAACTCTCCGATTTTATATTTAGTAGGTATGAGAATAGGTCGTCAAGTATATTTTATGTTTGAGAGGGGTTGCCACCCGCTTGAAAAGTTAAATTAAATTAAATTATACACTATAACCTTGAAATATTAAAATATGGGTGTCAAGCAGTTAGTACCGGAAAGATTCATAGCTAACTTTTGTGAGGGCTGCCACCTGTTTAAAAACTCGAATTAAATTAATTTATAAACAATTTATATGAAATAGTAAAATTGAATGTCAAACGGGTCGTTGTGATTAGCAGAAGGCTTATAGATAACTATATTTGAAATAAGGTTGCCACTTGTTTAAACATTCGAAATTTATTTAACTAAACACAAGTTATATGCAGTAGTAAAATCTGGGCGCCAACCACTTGCTTCGCTGGGAGAAAATTTATATGTAAATTATGAAGAGCGTTGCCATCTATTTGAAAAATCAAATTTAATTAATTAATTTAACAGTGTTATAAAATATTAAAATATGATTACCAAACTAATCGTCTCGGCGAGGATAAGGTGGATGGATACCTATACTAATGAGAGGGTTGCCACTGTTATGCAGGACATAAACCGACAACAATGTCTCCCAGGTTTTTCTAGTTACCTATAAAAAGCTGACTTTGATTTTTTTCCTTGCTCCAATTTAAAAACACAATTTTTGAAAAAGAGTATGTAGCTAAGATTAAACGAACATCATTGCCATCCAGCTATAAATTACATTACATTTCAATTCTGACACCGAATCATTGAGGAATAAGCTAAATTCATCTTGGGGATGTCAGGATACATTGTCCTTTTATCGAAGGGCCAATGGTTAGCCCATAAATCAAAATCAAATTATCACCAGAGATGAAGTTTCAGCTCCACTCCCAATGCTATCATCCCTAGAATCAATTTCAGCCATTTCGCACCTTAAGTGTCTCATTACTGTAGATAAAGTTAGAGAATTTTCGAGGTGAAGTTTCTTAAACCTTAAATCTAAGAATGAAAGAATGAATGCTCAATTTTTGCCAAAGCAATGGTTCAATTGATACAAAATGTCGGTCTTTACAAAAAAGCTTTCGAAATGTTAATTCATACATTTCGATTATTTTGAAATTTTTCGAGTAATCGAAATGAAATAGTCGGTTTATTTTAATCGTTAACCGAAAGCAAATAACCGATTATAACCGGGCTTTCGATAAATCTCTGGTAGAAAATTTTTTGCGGAGTGCACTGAAAAGGGAGGTGACTGTGTCTTAGTTGTTGCAGATATGGAAAGATATCGGAGCGAAAATATCGCTATGGTGGTACTCGCTTAAATTATCACTTTAACAGGAAATTTTTTAATTTAATAGACTGGATACCCAAAATATCGATACTGAATTCAAAATTAGCTTCACTCACAATTTTGTATATCGCTTTATTTGCTTGACTTTTAGAAAGTTTTTATACAAGCCGAGTTTTCGTTAACTCAGCACACCGATTTTTCAGGTTTCAATTTTGACAAAATCGATATCCTTTTTCTTCTTTCTTATGAAATATTGTCATATTGAAATATTTTTCTGTATGACAATTTTCTTCGCAAATTTCAGACGTTACTTGGGTTCAAATACTCGAATCCAAAAAATATCGCATCATATATCAAAAGTATCGGTATGGTAGCATACGGAAAGTCAATTTTCCTATTTATACATAAATATTTAAAATAATTTAATCCCAATTTTCTGAAAAGCCATTGATTTTATCTTTGTGAGAATGTGACACGCCGCCCACTCGCCCGCTTTGCTAACTGCCGCAAGCTAGAGACCCAAAGCTCATGGGTGATAAACATGACTAAATTTTTAAATATCAAGTATCGAATACTGATCTTGAGGTCAAAAGTTTCTATTTGGTTTGGTTCCAAGTCCAGTTATATGTAAGAATATTTTGAACTGACTAATCACAGGGTTGCTTTACCGACCTGGGCAATTAATCTCACCTGAGTCGATTTCAAAAGACAGCGTCCTCCCAATATTAACCATATCAATGTAAATCTGTCTACCCGCTCACAAATTTTCACATTTACATGTAAGATTACATATATTTGGATTAAGTTTGGGATTAGGATTTAGTTCATTAAAATCGGAGCATCGTATAAAATATTAAGTTATTTAAAAAAAAAAAATTATATAATAAAAATTATAGAAATAAGTTTAAGAAGTCATCCATAAAATTGGAGAACATATTTAGCTTCTCTCTGAGAATATTCCAAACTGGAGATACAAGTTATTTTGCTTGCCAATTTTCAAAATATATCACAAGCGCTCTATGTAACTTCCATCAAACCACTGCCACCTTGCCAGAAATCCAACAACATGAAATTTCCGCGAATGTTTTGATGATTGAAAACTGTTTTTAAAAAAACATCATAATCAGTGTTAGTGCACAGCAGCCGTGAAGGCGTCCAACCCGTCACCGATTGGTGGTAAACAAAAAATGATTTACCGACCGAGCGGCGTTGGAAAACAAAAACAAATCATTGCAGTGCCGAGGTGCCTAGCTCAGGTGACCGTGTGTTTAAATGGCGAGGGCGCGACAGGTCGCGGCGCTTTTTGCATTACGGCAAAAACAATTCGAAAGCAGCAGCGAAGTGACAAGCGAGCTGGCAATCAGACCGTGTGGCGACCGCGTGGCATCTTTTTACCTCAAATTCTCGAATTTGCCATCGCAATCGCTAAAAAAAAAATGTTCAAAAAATAGCAAAAGTTCCAATGTCCAATAGCCATAGATCATCACTTCTTATCGCCGCGTAAGCCCTAGCATCAGCTCATTTCCTATGTAAATGGAAGTCTTGAATGCATTTTGGCAGCCAAGGTAAGGTTATCAGCTGAACAATTAATTTCTTTAATCGAGTTTCTATCAAAATGCCGGCATTGTGCTGTTTATGTACCATTCATGTAGTCAAACATTAGGTATTTGTTTTTTTTTTTTTGTTTTCTAAGAGTAATTTAAATAATACTGCAGCTGTTCAATAATATCTCAAAAATCACAAAAAACACGCGTGCACTTAAGCGCGCGAGGCAAAAATAAAACTTCTGTGTCGTTTCTACAAAGAGATGGAGAGTTAAGTGTGGGAGTAGTAGTGGTAGTAGTCGGTAGTAGTAAGTAGTAGTAATTAGAAGGGCCACTAGTAAAAAAATAATAGAAATTAGTAGTAGTATTAGTAAAAGTAGTGGTTGAAACTAGTGGTAGTAACTAGTAGTAGGATAAGTACAAAAAGTGGTAAAAATTACTAAAAAATAATGGTAGTAATTAGTAGTAGCATTAGTAGAAATAGTGGTAGAAATTAGTAAAAATAGTGGTAGAAATTAGTAAAATAGTGGCAGAAATTAGTAGTAGCATTGCTGTAATAGTAGTAGAAATTGGTGAAAATTGTGGTAGTAATTAGTCGTAGAATAAGTACAAAAAGTGGAAGAAGTTAGTGCAAATAGTAGTAGCAATTTGTAAAAATAGTAGTAGTAGCATTTAGTAGCACTAGTAGAAGTTGTAGATGTGTTAGTAGTTTTAGTAATTAGATGTTGTAGTAGTAGTAGTTAATAGTATTAGTAGTAATTAGTAGTAGTATTTAGTAAAACTGGTAGTGGTTGTAGGAGCTAGTAGTAGTAGTATTAGTAATTGTAGTGTTGAACCCGTCCCGAATTACTGAGAGGTCCTGAAATATTTAGTCAATTTCATATGGCACCCGCCATGGGAAAGATTTATCAGCTGGTGTGTGATTTACAGTTATTTTATGCTTATACTAAGACACATTATTTGTATTTATTTTGATAGTTTTAAATCAATTTAATTAAATTGTTGAGGTAGTAATGGTCACAGTTCGTCTTAAGAAACCTTGTGCTGTTATGACTGTGACTAGGAAGTAGCGGAAACTACTGGAGACAAAAGTTTAATGTATTTTCAATGTCATGTCATACTAATGCGCCATTACTTTTTGTGAACTGAATACTGTCCTAATCTTTTTACAAAGCTTAGGCCTATATATTTTAGGACCTTAGTCTATGTTGGGTAACGGAAGCAAGAACACACAACCAGTTATAGCACCCCATTATATGTCTATTGGCGCCACCGAGAAGAAAAATTAGAGTGAATATCTCATTCAGTGACGACTCGGAGCCATCGAGGGGCTGCAAGAGATGCAAGTTATGGTGTAGATCAAGCGAGGTGCCTGGTCTCATTGCGGTAGGCAGACAGGCAACTTTTGGGATCATAGAAGACCTGCGGATCTGCTCCACTTTCGCCAGAATCCGGTAGGAGGTGAATCGGGTCTGAAAATCAACTTCGATTTATTCGTAAATTGGGTAAATTAAAAGCCGCATCAATGAAAATTCGATCCGAAAGTACAATGATCGATATCCTTTCTGAGCGTTGCTGTTTTCACGTGTTGTTTTAGTAGTCCACACAAAAAAAAAAAAGAAAGAAGGTACTCAAATAACTGACCTTTTACAGATCTACTCGTATGTAATTTTCTCGCATTATTTAGAGACACTGTCAAGTAGAGTTTTATTTAAAAAAAATAATTTATTAGACACAGTTTTTGCCTTATCTTTTTTTGTAGAAAAATTTTATTACTATCTCCATAGTTAGAAAACCAACGGTATTTACATATATAAATCATACTCGTAACACAATCTAACAAAGAACCTTACCCCTATATGTAAATGTAGATTACGAAAGCTTTTGAGCAAACTTTTTATGATATTCCCCACTGTTTACATCAAACGCATCAATGTGACAATGGACTTAAAACCTATATAAAATGAAAACAAAAGCGAATGTCAAGTTCAAAAAAGCTTACAAATGCAATGCAACAGCAATCGTCGTGCAAATGATCAGAAAAGTTTTGCACTATTTATATTTAGTATGCAACAGAACATGCGAGTAAAACCACAGACGATATTCACATACTTAAAATTGTAAAATAGAGCACTGAATTTATCGCGCCAACAATGCAGGCTCTCTCTTTCTCATAATGCACGCTCTCTCTCACACAATGTACGCTCTCGCACTCGCTCGCTGCGCCGAAGTTTAGTAAAGTGCAGCGGCGCGTACCGATGGTTCGTGGGATGGTTGCGACTGACTGCAAACAGTGTTGTCGTTGCGCGAATAAAGACGTAATTTCGACCTTTTTAAACGCCAATACCCTTTATTCCGTCCGAGTTTTTGAACATTTTGATTTTTCTAAAATTATGTACGGAAATGGTAACAAAATCATACTATTACAAAATATTGAAAAAATGCAAGTTTGACGATTTTTCAACATACTCGTATGATTGCTACTATCGATCCTACTGTATTTTAAAAACTCATGCCATTTTAATCGCATTAAGATCGCCTTTTTGCCTAATATTGCAGTACATTTTATTGAAAACGATTTGCAAAAACAAAAAAATTGGTTTAAGAGACGAAAATTATTTACCTGTATAATTTATAGAGCTTGTGGCCAGGTCTGTATTAGGAATAATATGAGAAAACAACAATTTTTTAAAGCGGTAGAAGTGATAGCTGCTATTTCGGAGATCACCACATCTCCTTATCAGACTTCTTTCTTTCTAGACTTTACCTGGCTTTGAACCATGGTACAAGGGATTGCTAGGCGAGCACGCAATTGTGAAAGAATGAAAATTATTAACGTTTTTTCTCTTGACGTGCAACGTATTTGGTATTTTTAATGGATATTATATTTAATAGAATGCACTACAATATTAGATAAAAAGGCGATCTTAAAGCGATTGAATAGTCAATAATATTTTATAAACTATTAATAACTGTTAGAAAAACAAGTTACATGACAAAATAAAAGTTGAAATTGCCAAGAAATGTTCTTCATTATTAAGGTTTAAAAAATAATTAGAATCAGTATTACCAGTATAACAAAAAAAGCTCGATCTTCGAAAAAATGGGGGCGCACTCCACAAATTTTTACTCGGAAGGAAATTCAACTCCTCTTGCAACAACTCGGCTTCTGTATATGGTTCTCCTTTTTCGGCAGCTTTTGAGGCTTTCTGAAAATTTCACACGCCTACACTAGTTGCTTAGTGGCTGCACGTGCACGTTTCATTCGGTGAGTCCCTCGTGACCGGGGCACGTAACATCAAAATATGTCGAAAAGTGTTTTCCAATGGCAAACCTGCGATTGTATTTCTGTCCGGGAGGGGACTTAAGCAAAACCTTAAGTTAAGTTAAATATGAGAACATTAATATCAAGGCGAATTTATAAAAGGCGATGGCATAAGAGCAGCTGATTGGATTTTTTTTATTCACCTACATGTATTTTGTTTTTGCTTTTGCGTATGAGCTTTCAAAAGCCGTTTGTAGTTGTATTTATAACACCACATTGTACGGATTCGCCTTGATTAATATTTTTACATACACAAAGCAAGCGAATTAAAAAAACTGAATGGAAATAAAATTTAGAAATTTAACCAAAAAAATTAATTTTGATCCATTCGCGCCATGTTTTTCTTGTTCCGTGAAATTCGAATATGTTGGTTCTTGGTCAAATTATCAGACACGTTTTTTTTCTTTCACCGATTTTAATTTCGTGTTTTCCATCGGTGGCACGTTCGGTGAATGGGCCCAAAACGAGATGGCCATCAATCATGATTTTCATAAGAAAATTTTCTTCAGCAATGAAGCTCTCTTGGTTTAATTGGTACGTTGTTGAAACGCAGTTACATCCTAAAAAAGTCACTTTTTGGTGTGCCCTATTGGCAGAGGGAATCTTTGGTCCATATTTCTTCAAAAATCAAGCCGGCCATAATGTTGCAGTCAATGGAGAACGCTATAGAACCATGACAAATGAATTGGAGGATGTTCATGCGGAAGACCTTTGGTTCCAACAAGGCGGCGCTACATAACATATGTACATCCAACGAAACAATAAATCTATTGAAGGAAACTTTTGATCGAGCGCTTTATCCCTGGTCGTGAGCCTGTGAAGTGGACTCCAAGATCGAGCGATTTAACACCATTTTTTGTGAGGTTATGTGAAGAGTCGTTTGTCTCCGCAGATAAGCCCGAGGTATTACTTACATCAAACTGCAAAAAGTGGTTGGAACATTTGACCTCTCGGCTGGAATTATTCGAGCCAGCCGCAGCGGACACTTAACCGAAGTTATTTTCAAAATATAATGGCAAATCCTTTTCTTTATAATTAAGCTAAATTCCTGGATATAACAATAAATTATACACGTTGTATTTCTTCTTGAAAACCATATTTCTAAAAAAAAAACAGCCTTTATTTCATTTTTTGCCTACGGAATCGACCACTGTGCATTGAACCGAACCGCATCGATTTTTGTAGCGGTTTGTAGCGCTGATAATGTCATTACTTTTCTTTGAATAGATGCTACGATAGTTACAAATAAAACAAAATCGTAGATTTCACTAATTTTTCGCTGATACATTTTTTTCTTTAATGTCGCGGCAACACTGGTAGGAATGCGTTGATTTCGCGCTCTCTATCAACGCTCACTGAAATGCACGAATTGATCGTGCAATTTTGCGGCGAACGGTTAGAGCGTTCACGAAAAAAAAGACAAAGCTAAAAAGTTAAAAAGCTGCAAATAAAACAAACGAAAAAAATAAAATCATCAGCGCTTTGCGACAACTACTTAAAAGAGCAAATTTGAATTGCACGATCCTCCCGCTCGGCGTTGTAGTGCGTCGTGCGAGCGCATTTACATAAATACAGACACAGCTGAGGGTGTACACGACTATTGGCTTATGTAAGCACAACGGCGTGCATTAAATCACCCACTCGCTCCCTACCCCCCTCTCACCCCTACCCTTTGATGCCTTTCACAACAACTCAGCAATGGCTGTGGCTGTGGCTGCATTTAAGGGAGCGGAGCGGAGCGGCGCGTTCGCTGGCCATTCGTTTCGTTTGTTGGCGTAACTTTTGCGTAGACGATCGTGATTAGCAGCAGCTGCAGCCGCAATGAAAGCAACAATAACAATGCAATAGTGCTGTAGGTGTCGGTGGATGGGTGGGTGGGTGGTTGGGTGTGTGCATCCGCCAAGCGGCTATTGTACAGACAGACGGCGTTCGTTTTCGTTTTACTACTCGCACACGCTCGCTCACGATCCCTCACTCACATATCTCGGCTGGGCACTCGGCTGATGACTCGCTGCATTTGGTAGCGAGTTGCGGTTGGTATTTTTTTTTGCTTTCTGTTTTTTGTTTTTTTTTTTTTTTGCTAAGCGCTAGCGTTATGCGTTGGCTGCGGCTTGCGCATCGCATCAGAACAACGTTCGACCTTGACAATGAAAATTGCTTCATGCTTTCAGTGATTGTAGGTGTTGTTGTTGTTGTTGTTGGTTTTGTGTAGCGATATTTTCGCTTTTTATTTGTGCACTGCAATTGTATAGACATTTGTACATTGTACATTCTCAAATTATTTTTACGCCCTGTGCTTGGTTGCTCTACATATCTTATGCGCTTTTGTTGGTGTTGTTCTGTTTTTTGCTTACGTTGTTGGCAAAGTGTTTCGCGTAGTTTCGCACTTGTCGAGTGAAATTGTTTTCGCTTTTCATTTTTTACTTAGTATAATCTCTATACCCAGTGCCGGAGCTATTCCTTTGGCATGGGGACGGAGGGTGGGTATAACAAAAAAAAAAAAAATATTTTAATGGCGGATTTTTTTTAGGATACCTAAACTGAACTGAACCGGCCCAACTTTGTATGTTATTTTTGTGTACATTTGAAGTTTCAAAAAATCGATGTAAACATAATTTAAATAATTCCAGCCACGTGTCATATGTTCTGGATAAAAAACAAAACCAGCGGAAGAAGTACGATATGCTGGTTTCCTCCTGTTTTTAGCCGAGACAACCTCTTTTAGAGATAAATTGGTACTAAAAAAGATTTAAAAATAAAAAAAATATATATATAGAATATTATTCATTATTTACGGAGGATAATAAGCTTTCAATAATTTCAGCATGCACTTATGCACATCGAGCTCTAACCGCGCGAAAAACGTGAGCAAGCTGTTTATTAATTTTCTTTTTGATGCGACAATGCTCCTAGACCATCTAGATGCACTTCTGCATCAAAAATACAATTTTCAAAAAAAATGTGGAGGAAATAAGTTTACACGACAATACGAGCCTTGCCCACCAAAAACAAAAGTAAGCGGCATTTTTTTTTTCAAAATTTACCTTTGTAACACAGCAATGCTCGTAGTGCTTATAGAAAATATTGAAAAATACTATATGCTTACATCTGTTTTGCGCTAGGACTCAACTATAGGGATATGACAATCATTATCACTACCATTATCATTATCATATCATTATCATTACCATTATCATTATCATTATCATTATCATTATCATTTTCATTATCATTATCATTATCATTATCATTATCATTATCATTATCATTATCATTATCATTATCACTATCATTATCATCATTATCTTATCATTTTCATTATCATTATCATTACCATTATCATTATCATCATTATCATTATCATTATCATTATCATTATCATTTTCATTTCATTATCATTATCACTATCATTATCATTATCATTATCATTATCATTATCATTATCATTATCATTATCATTATCACTATCATTATCATCATTATCTTATCATTTTCATTATCATTATCATTATCATTATCATTATCATTATCATTATCATTATCATTATCATTATCATTATCATTATCATTATCATTATCATTATCATTATCATTAGCATTATCATTATCATTATCATTATCATTATCATTATCATTATCATTATCATTATCATTATCATTATCATTATCATTATCATTATCATTATCATTATCATTATCATTATCATTATCATTATCATTATCATTATCATTATCATTATCATTATCATTATCATTATCATTATCATTATCATTATCATTATCATTATCATTATCATTATCATTATCATTATCATTATCATTATCATTATCATTATCATTATCATTATCATCATTATCATTATCAATATCATTATTATCGTTATCATTATCATTATCATTATCATTATCATGATCATTATCATTATCATTATCATTGTCATTATCATTATCGTTATCATTATAATCATTATCATTATCATTATCATTATTATCATTATCATTATCATTATCATTATCATTATTATCATTATCATTATCATTATCATTATCATTATCATTATCATTATCATTTTCATTTCATTTTTCCTCTTTTGGTTTTGAATCGAGTATCCGTTTCCATGATGCATTATTACTAACTACAATGCCTATAGAATTATGTTCAGAATTAGAATTATGGCTCCGAAATCTATACTAATTAGATAAAATTAACTATGTATATGGCAAATATGTGTAACGATTTGACTCTTGAACCGATTTTAATAATTATTCTTTTTTAAGTGAAAGCTTTGTCAAACACAAGGTAGTTACGTATTTTTTTTTTTTTTGAATTTTTAAAGAATGTGCACATTAGGGTGTATCACTACCCATACAAAAAAAAAATCTTTACTATTTTCCATTGGAATTATAGACCTCAATAACAATTGTATTAAAATTGAGGTGAGTAGCGCCGATTTCAAATTACCTCCATTTTTGGATTTTTTTAAACTTTTTTTTCAACAAACTACATCAGCTCATAAAACAGTTTAAGCTTTAAAAATGTGCCTACAAATATTGTAAAATTTTGTTCATAATGAAATTTTGTAAATAAAAAATTTTAAATGCTCTCCTTGGTCTATTTTGGAAGATTTATATCTTTGTAAGTAACCTCACTCTGTCCCAATTTGTTATGCCAAACTAATTACTATGATTGGTCATCTCTTTGTCATCTCAAAAAAACAAAAAAAAACTATTTTTATTTATAAGAAACCCTTATGTACATATGAGAATTTTTCTAAGTTTGAGGGATACTTTAAAATCGGTTTCTTTGCGCATAGACCTGCATTAATATTTCCTGACTATGCACTCTGAGAAAATAAACTTCATCGATCTCTTAATATAACCTCTGACTTCAACCAACCATTCACTTATACCCTTATCGTCAGCGCTATAAATTTCTTCTGAATTGAGACCTTATTTGATGTTAAAAAATGAACATTCTTGGCAGTGCGCTTGATCTTGAAAGCAAAGCTTCTCACACACCACGTCAGAGCTAAACGGTAGCCGCGATTGGCACTGAACCCAAATTGCCGTACGGCTTTTTTATTTATATTTATTTTTGGTTTTGTGAAATACAACAACACATTGAAAATATACAGCTAAATAAATACAAAGTGCCACAAAAGAAATTTTTGGCAATGCAAAACCTTCGATAGCGAAATTCTTCATCTACTATAGCATGCCGAGCTATATCGGTGGTAAGGTGTTGAAGAAATTCTTGTTTTTTGGTTTTTTCTTCATTATTTCACTAGACCGAGTGTTGCTGCATTGCATAGCCAAGTTGGTGGAGCTAAACGGGGTATAAAGCAGGAGCGTACTGAAACGCAGGTGTTACCGAGTGTTAAAAAAAACCACAGAAAAGGGACAAACGAGAGGCGTAATTTCCGAAGGACGTTAGGTGCTATAGTTGCCTATCATGAGCGGGAGTAGAATGAGGTCGGAAAATTATATTTAAAAATTTTTTTTAAATAATTTAAAAAAAAATTATTTAAAAACTAGAGGTTGACACAAAGTGGGAAGCAAAATTAACTATTATCTCGAATTTAAAAATTCTAAACGTTGTCCGAATTCTGAAATTTAAGGCACGGTTATTTTCGGTCACCAAAGTTTATCTCGGTTTCGTTTCGGCTTCAGCAAAAAAAAACGGAACTTTGGCCGAACGTTTGTCGTTTTTATGAAATGAAAGCGATTTAAATTTATCTACCTTTTTTTTACTTATAAAAAAGTGGTAACTGTTATACACTAAAAAATATTTTTCCCGTTGCCAATAAAAGTTATTTTTGAATGTTATTTTTTTTCGTTGCTTGAACGGCTTTAGCCTTATCTTTATCCTTATCTTTTACCTTATCTTATTTTCATCCCATACTGAAAAATAACGCAACTTACAAAAAAAAAAGTAATAATAATTTAAATGAAGGAAATCGCAATAAGAAATATCAATTGTTAAATTAATTTAAATAAAGCCGAAAGAAAATGAAATAAAATTAAAAAAAAAACTATCATGAATTGAATACAATAAATTAAAATTAAAAATTAAGACAAAAAATATATAAAAAAAAACAAGTGAAGAAGAGTCGTGAGTTCGGATGAAAGTAAACTTTAAAGGACCGGCGCTTGTTTTAAATTCAAATTAAAAGTTTAAATTTTTATGAATTTTTTTGTTCTGTTTTTTGATCCGTAGAGTTCCTGGCCTGAATTTTGAACAACAAAAAAATTTTAGTAAAGAACTAAAAAAAAATTGTTTTATTTAATATTTTTTTTTTTTAATATCATAACGTCGCGGATCGCTAACTTTAAACTTGTGTTTCACTGAAATTGCAAAAAAAAATACCATTTCCAACATTTCTCTATATTTCAAGGAAAGCTAACATTTTATGAGTTATAATTTTTTTAAATCCCCAAAGTTCTTGGCATGACTTCTGAGCAATCAAAAATTTGTGGAATAGAAAATTAAAAAAAAAAATATGTTTTTTTTTTCAAACTATAAACGTGCAAAAAAACTCACCTCACTCTCAAATTTTCTCTATATTTCACGGAAAGCTCACATTTTATAAATTTTTTTTGTGAAACACCTTAAAGTTTCTGGCATGAAAACTTAAATTTTGTGGAATTTTTTTTTTTTGAGAAATTCCATAAAGTTTTTGGCATGTATTGTGAACAATAAAAACATTGTGGAAAATAAAAAACTAAAACAAATGTATTTTTATTTAATTATTTTTTAACCATAAAAAACCATAAACAATTTGTGGAAAGTAAAAAATTAAAAAAAAAAATTTTATGAAACTTTCCGTAAAAATTCTGGGATGGATTCTGAACAATGAAAAATTTGTGGAGAAGAAAAGATTACAATTTCTTTTTAATTTTTTTTTTTAATAATATAAAATTTTGACATTTCAAAATTATTACATAAAGGACTTTTTCTTTTGAGAGTATTAGTTTTTGGGATAAATTCTTTTAGAAAAGTAATTTCTATAATTTTTTAAATTTTCAATTTCGAATTTACTGCAAAATAATTTTTTTTTTTTTAATTCATTAGCTCAGTTATTTAGCACCTCAAGCACTACAAAATTACAAGGTTTAAGAAAACTGTACGATCTACCATTTCCCTTTCCTATATATATATACTATTTCTCGTTTGCTCTAAGCTGTTACAAACAACCGTTAGGTAGACGAAGCTATAATACCCTGTGCTCTAGAGCGCTCAGGTATAAACACCAGAGTTATATAAAATTAAGCAACAAGTGCGCCGCTCCTTTTCTCCTTTAAATGCTACCCCTTTCAAACTGCCCGTACTACTTTAACACTTTATTCTTACTTTATTTTCACACTCTTTGTTCCCCCACTTTGGCAGTCCAACACTCAGCTTCAATTTCTGACAGCGGCGATCGATCGTGCGCATTGTCACCACTTCCCACCCACCACCTTTGGTGTTGTTTGTTGTTTGTTGCCGAGCGGCAGCATGACTGGACGCGTCACTAAATGTTTGCGGTAGTAGGTGCGCGCCAAACATTCTTAGCGTGAATGCGAAGTAAGCGTTGCGAGCCAAATTCAATTCAATTCCGCAACGCTCTCCACAGCCAGGCGCAATCAAACACCCTCACCCTCACGCACACACACAAAGGCGCCTACTCACAGCAGATCATGCGCTTGTTGTGTGAGTGAGCGAAAATTGCAATAAACACACACACACACACACACACAGCTATGTGAGTGCAGAAGCGAAATGAAATAGCGTGTGCTTGACTTAGTATCGTAGCTGCCGCTAGACAATGGACGGACAGTTGCAACTATTAATCGGTCGTTGAACGACGTGGCGTATACGTAACACGTGAGTGCGCGTATTTCCTAGCTAAGCGCTAGAAGAGTGGCCACTACTTGCCTTATATCCTGTTGGCATTGAATGCGGCAAACGTCAAAGTGTCGCCTAGAAAAAGTATTGTATGTATGCATGTACATAGTTCGTGCGCAATACGTCGTCGCTAACGTGAAACGACCAAATTTTCTATACTAGCCACTAATTTGTTGGTGTTTTTTTTTTTGGTTTTCTTTTTTTCTTTTTGAATACCTGCTCTTGTTGTTTGTGTGTGTCACCTGCTGTGCAATTTTTCTCAACGCCGCCCGCCTGCAAGTGACCTTCAGTGCGCTTTGTTCACGCGCGTTGTTATCACCGCGTTTCTCGCGCGTTTCGGTCGTAAGCTGATGCCGACGCTTAGGCACGTTTTTTTTCGCTAAGTATTGTATTGGTGATTTAGAAAAAAAAAAAACAAAAACACACACAATACCAATAACCGCAATAATCACAACTAAGGCTATAGAATTTATGCATTAGCACATACGAATTGCAAACAATTCAAAAAAAAAAAAAAAAAAAAAAAATTGCGAACTAACTGATAAAAAAAAAGTACGAGTTTACGTAAAATTTTTGTTTCTAATTTATTGAAACTCACAATTCGTACATTTCACTGTAAACGTGCGAATATGCAAAATTCCTGTGCGACCCCATTGCAACAAAAAAAAAGGCAATAAAAACAAAAGAATAATTTTGTGCTGCTCAACGTGGCCCGCGTTGAAGTCGTTGTCCGAGTTGGATCGCTGTAATTGTCGCGGCAGTCACGTCGTTCACAACGCTGCCGTCACCGCCGCTGCTGCCGCTTCCGTGTGAGCAGTGAAAATCGCTTGCGTATTACTACTGCCACAATTGTTGTTGTTTCTCTTGTTGTTGTTGTTGTTGTTGCTGTTACGTTCTTTGACTTGCCGCTGAGGCACTACAAACTTTTGCTACTTTTGCCAGAGTCCGCTTACTGTTTTTCCATCGTCATCAATCGAACGTTTCTCGTTTGCATCAGCGTTGCCGTTCGAATGCCTGCGTCGACGGCGCATCGCCTGCTGCCACCGCACAACTGCATTGCCACTCTATGCCATTAGTTTGCTGCAGCGCGTATCCACTATTCCCACAAAGCGACTCAAAGTGAACGCACGACCGAAAAAATTCAAAATAGCCAACCGTTTAGCGAGTGTAGTGAAATTTAGTAATTTTGAAAGTAAAAGTTGTTGTGTGCGCGTAGCAAGTGAACTGCATCTGCATTTGAATCTGCATCGACTATCGATTGGTTTCTCTCCGTTTAATTGAGCTAAGTGATATTCAAAACTACCCACAGATCGGTGAGCTGCGTTCTAAATTTTCCGCTAACCGGATAGGCTCTACATTTCCAGCTATCGCACGTGTGTGTGTGTGAGTGTAGGCGTGCGTGTGTATGTGTGTTGGTGTTGCCTGCTGCATTTGCAACAAGGGTGAGTATTTTGAGAATACATATTATATATTTTTTATTTCATAATTAATTGATTTTTTAGTGTGACCGCAGCGCTATTTCTGTAAATGGCTTTAAAAGGCTTTGACTCAATTTTTTTTGTCTCATTGTTTATTTTTATTTTTTTTTGCAGTTTTTCAGGTACATTGATCATGCAATAAGGCAGTGATCAGGCGAGAAAAAATGCACGAATGAATCAAGCGCTGCATAATTAGTCGAATTTACTAACACACCAAAATATGCAACTAGTTAGCCTAGTAAATTTAGTATTGCGATCAGAGGTGATCGATAGGTATCAAGCTATATATGTAGAATAATCTCTAAGCATTTATTATATTTTTTTTTATATTTAAATTTAAATTGATAGCACCTCCTACTGTTTTTTGTTTACATTTATTACTTAAACTATGCGGTGGTCGCTTATTCAAATGTGAATAGATTTTTAAAGCTTAGCGAATCAGAGAAAGTTTATGTTTATTTTGTAACTCTATGTATCTGTCTAAAAAAAACATAAAAAATCTCACAACTATTAATTCGTTTATAAGCACTTTTTAGAAGTGATATAAATGGTTAATATATCGGACGTTTTGCTGGATGAAAAGTCTTGAATGAATACAGCCTTAATTCTTATAAAATACGATAAAAAAAATGTTTTCGATCGCAGGCAATAACTTATAAAAGGAACGAAAGTTGTTTTTGTTTCTGAGTGTACTATTAAAAGACACCACTGTAATTTTTTTACCCAACAGAGAAGAAAAGTTGTTACTACTCATCCAGCAAACGGGCGTTATGCGGACTACGCAAATATTAAGAGATTATCTTAAACCAGATAGTGCCAACTTAGCTTGATTTTGGTGTATTTTTTTTGTTTGTTTTTTGTTTAAGGACAACCCTCGATTTTCCTTTCACGGTACACTCTAAAATTAGTTGTTATTCAGTTCATTGCCCGAATTTTTTATAAATTATTGTCTCGAATGAAACACAAAATAGTTTTCATACACATTATTTGCCAAAACTTAGCTCAAAAACTAATGAACGGCTCGCAGCCACGGACATAGGATATACCTTAATCCGCTTGGTGGCGCATGAGTCGAAATGTTGACGAAACCTGTATTTACCGCCCGATTTCGATAAAATAAGAAACCTATTAGGAGGATGGTGCGACGAGTATTAATATGATGATATTTTGGTTTCTTTATTAGCCAAATGTTTAAATATTCAGTTTTCTCCAATTCAGGTTTCCGATGGCAAATGATTTTTGTGAGAAGTTTTTGGATAGCATAAATACGCCTGGAGCAATGCCTGGCGAGGGGCAACGGCTATTAGAAAAATGATTTTCTATATTTTTTTTTCATATTTCTTGCCCCAGCCGATAGTTAAATATTACTTCGGGTAACTTCGGGCGAAGCTCTACACTCGGTTATGGCGCTGAGACTTACTTGTACGAAAAATGCTTGCTTCCGCTAAGTGGCGCTAGATTCGACTAAATAGTTAAAATCTGTAATTACAGTTCGATTTTGATGAAATTAAAAACGTATACTGCAGGTGCAATTAGAATTAGTTACAGATTTTTTTTGACAGATATCTCATTGAAAATTATGTCAAAAAGCTGCTACAAACTTAAAAATCGACGTAAACTTAACTCTAACTCAGAAATATTATTTTTAAATTTATTTGTAAAACTGCATTTTTACTTATACCGGCATATGTTTCTTTTCGGATCTTTAGAGAAAGCTCCCGCTCTTCATCTGCAAAATCTGGTATTTGAATTTCGATAACGGCATTTATGACTTGTACAATGACGTTTCTTTACATTTGCCTAGTCCTGTTAACATTCTACTTCAGTGCTTTGTTGCAGCTCTGTAATCTATTTAGGATAATGGCAAGAATTATTTTTTTACACTTTTCTTTGAAGATGGATTTATGGGTATTACATTGATATTGGCATTCAAAATTTTTGACATTTACTTTTATTAACACAATACATTAAAATGATTCACTGCCTGTGGCTGTACTTGGAGTTGTTGTTACTCATACGCCCAGTAGACTCCTTCAGGTGTTTCAGACATTGCTTGGTGTTACGAGGTACCTATTTATACTGCCATTACTATTGTATAATAATTTAATAAGTTGAATAGTAAATCATTTTCTACTAAGTTTGGCAAATATTTTATATGGTTATTGATGTTGTACCGACTTCGAACCGTGAAGGAATTTCATAAGAAATTTACCTGCAAAGTTTCCATTGCTTACGGAGGTCCCATCGGTGTTAGAAAAATATTTTCTAAAATTTGTGATGTCACTTAGCCCGAACGAAACTAAACCACCATTGACTACTCACTCGGCTCGAGTGTAACTTCTAACAGCCCGTAGTAAATGTGTAGCTGCTTCGCCGGCCTGGTGCATTCTTTATTGTTGACATAGTAGATCAACTTATCTATGGTATTAGGGAGCCCTTTTCCGTGGTTCCTGGATGAAAGTTAGATCCAGATGATCACAGTTAAAACTCCTTACCCGTATGTATTTTTTTGTTGCGAGATTTAAGCTGCGGGTTGTTCATTAGTTTGATCTTTTTCATCCAATTGCTGTCTTCTTCTTTCCGCTGTTGCTTCTAAGCAAGATCGACTCTTCCGCGGTATTTGCAGCGCTGACTGTAGAGAGCCCATCGTCGTCTAGGCTTTGTGTAGGCTCATTGAGTTTTCCATTGGTATCTCCTGTACCGCCCTGGTCGTGGGTCGAATTTAGGCCTTGCCGAATCCGTAGTTGAGCTTGCACTGAGTCCCTTTGATGGCGTGAGCAGAGGCAGGGTCAATAGCGAGCACATATCGATTTTAGATATAGATATATATAAATATACTAAAATGTTCGGAATAAAAAGAGAAATCGAATGAGAGAAAATAAGTATACTTTACCAAACTCTATCAAATTTCATTTGATGTCAATAACCATAGTTTTGCAAATTATAGAAATCAGACAATCAACGGTAATTTAGAAAAAGAACTAAAACTCCTTAAAATTTTATTTTAATAAAAATTGGTGTGAAAATGTATACTTTAAAAGTATGCTAACTTATTTTTATTTAAAAAAAAAAACAAAATGTAAATTAAAAAAATTATGAGTATTTTATTAGCTGGTTTTATTGCATACAGCAAGTACTGTTTATTTGGAATTAAAACAAACAAACTAAGCTTTTTCTATAACACAAATGGAGAGTTATCGCTTTCCTGAAATTTAAAACATTAGATGATGATTTGCGAGAAATTATATCTCAGATGGAGCAAATGGGCAACACTCTCCGCAAAGAAATTATGAAAGATTTATGAAAATTTTAAGAACTGAGCAGGTTAATATACTATAATTATAAGTAGGCTATGAACTACAGACCCACAAAACTTCTAAAAATGTTGCGAACATATAAAAGTATTTTTTTTTTTTTCAAATATATACAGTTTTTATAAATCTTTTAAATTTTTGTAGTTGTGGTTTGTGTATTGAATGAATCTTATTTTTAATGAAGTTAACGAAAAAACTTAATATGGAAATTATTGTCAATATTGTCAAAAATAAAGCTGTACCATTTTTACTGCTAGTCACTGTAGGTAATTATCGTCAGTGGGAAAAACCCCTTGCAGTTCCTAGATACCTTTTTTTTGCAATTTCACTGCCTATTTCGATTTATTGAATTTTTAATTTTGTAAAATTTTATTTATTTTACAAGTACGTATTTCTAACAGTGGTATTCACTTCATTTATATTTATAAAATATGTACATACATATATACAGTCATGTGAAAAAAATATGGGCTCATCATTGTGATGAGCTTTTAAGCGCCTTTTGTTTGTTTTATGTTTGCTATTTTTCTTTATAAAAGTCTAGCTCATTATAAAGTATAGCAAACGTCATATAAATGCATATTTTAAACTTTTTACGAAGCAACAATATTTCTTGGAAAAATCTAAGTATGCAGTATTATAACCCATTAAATTATAGTGTGTGGAAGGATTTGCACGTCTCCATTAACTAAAATTTTTCATTGATTTTTGATTTTTTTTTTTTTTTTTTTGCTGGTGTAGCCGAGCATTTTCTTCCGTGAAAAAAAGGAATTTGTTATGGATTTCATGTTTAGCTGCTTAAAACTTGCACTTTTTAATACTAGAATTTAGTGTGCTAAAAAAGTGCATACTTAAAATTTTTCTAAAAATTCTAAATAAAAAGTTTTTTGTTGAGAAATTTTTTTTAATTTTTATAATTTTTCGACAAAATTTCAAATATAGCTTTATATGATGTTTTTTGTTTAATGAGGTGGACTTTTATAAAGAAACATTAGCAAACATAAAAAAAAACAAAAGAATTATAGCCAAAACTGATAAAAAATGTGAGTACCTACAATTTTTTTCACATGATTGTACATCACCAAATCCGCTTCTACGCACAGCCCGCTGCCCATACCGAGGTCCACATTGGTGAATTTCTTGAAAATTTTCAGCGTGAAATTCTTGCGTTCATGCAAAATTTAAATGAAAAAAGGTTTTCAGAATTCAAAAAAAAAAACTCAACAGAGCGTAAAATTATTGCAAATGCAATTAATTAGTTGAGGTAAATGCGACGCAAAATGTGTGTCTTTTGATAAATTTTTAATTTTTCGATTTTTGTTACTTCTGCTAACGAAAGAAATGTAAATCACATTGCTTAGGTTATTTGTGGCATTTATTCTTCGGAAATTGCAAAGTTATCAAACAAAACTCATACATATGTATGTACATATGTATATGTAAATTGAAATGATGCTCTTCTGCCTACACTGCCGTCGTTCTGTCTATAAAATATTTTTATCGCCTGTTTTTAGTATTTTTTTTTCTGTTTTTTTTTGTTGTTTTTTTTTTTGTTTTTTGCTTCTTTTCTTATGCGCCTCTATGTGCGTCGGCTTATGTTCGTATGCAGCGCGTGCATTCGATATTTTTGTTTCATTATTTTTACATGAATTTTATTTTGATTTGAAATTATTTGCATTAATTTCAACAGCGGGGCGGGCTGCTACGTTGATAGCTCGCAACGTGGCGACAAGCTTGGTTTTTGTTTTGGCTTTTTTGTTTTGCATTTTTGCATTGACGATGTGTGGATATGTTTATTTACATATTTTTGAAACTATATACTTGCATTTGTATTTGTTTGTCCGCAAAAGTTAGTGAAAGCAATTAAAAGAAATTCCCCAGTGTCTTCAAATATTTTGCAAATAAAAATATTCGCATAAACAAAAACACACACACACACGCACACGCTTGTGTCATGACAAAATATTTAAATAAAATTAAAGTATTTTACATTTATATTATACTGTACTTTTTTTTTTTGCTTCTTTACATGCCGTCTTTTGCTTTGCTTTCTTCGACAGCAGACATTGTGTCGGTAGAGTGATTTGTGTACCTCTGTCTAACGTAGAATATTTTTTCAATATATCTAAATACATACATACTGTTGCTACCTGTGAGTGCCAAAGTTTGCAATAAATTAAAGTCAAAAAAAATAAAAAATAAAAAATAAAAAATATTGTTACATACATATGTATCTCTAATCTAAAAGTATTTTTTTTTTGTGTTTGTACATTAAATATAGCTGATTATAAACTCCGCTCGGCAGTACTGCACTTTTGCTTATCAGCATGGTTTTTGTTTTTTATGAGCTTCGCAAAATTTTCGTTTTGCTTTTCTATACTCTATATTCACTTATCATTTCATTGTTATCTTGCTTGTTTAGTTGTAAAATTTTAAAAATAGTTGCCGGTTGGGGTAGGGGCCTAAGTGTTGCCTTAAAACGCACAGTTAAATGCAATTGATAAGCGCAGAGTGATTGAAGTTCTAAACAAAAATTAAACAACAAAAAAATATATTAAAATAAATACACAAATATTCATACATACTTATCATACATAGTACATATACTCGTGTATATTATTTATATATAGATTTAGTGTAGTTTAGGGGTCACATACAGTCGCTCAATGCGAAACTCGTACAGTGGTTTTTTTTCAAATATTCACAATTTTTTTTTAGTAATATTTTTTTAAATCAAAATTTCAGATAACAGATAACACCTGGAGACGTTATCCTGCCAAATTTATTTGTTAATTGCATATGTAACCAAAAAACACATTTCGGTTTCTGCCACACAACAAATGGCAACCCTCTTAAGAATATGTCTAGGTATGCGATTCGATGAATTTGACATCATAGTTTCGTATTTTGTACAAGTTGTGCACAATTTAATTTAATTCGACTTTCGAAACAGGTGGCAACCATCTCCAAAATTTAGGTATACACCTTCTCTACGCCGATACGGACAGTTTGACATGCGTATTTGAATATTCCATATAACTCGTGCATGATTTCATTTTAACTTTTTACGCAGGTGGCAGCCCTCTTCAAAATATAACTCGCTATGAACCTTTCCTTAATGAAACGAACCGCTTGGTACCCATATTTTATATTCTTGCGTATATTTTAAGAAAACTTTACGTTTAAAACAGGTGGCATCCCTTCCCAAAATATATGTATGAATTTTCGCGAATCGATCAATTTGGCATCTATATTTTATACAACTAGTGCATAATTTAATTAGACTGATTTTCAAACAGGTGGCAACCCTAATAAAGTTGGTTATAAACCTTCTCGTCGAGGCGAATCGATTTATCCCGATATTTTCGTATTTTATATAAATTGTGCATACTTTAATTCAATTCAACTTTTCAAGCAGGTGGCAACCCTCTCCATAATATAGGTATAATTATTCTCGACGCCGATACGTACCCGTATTGTAATATCTCATATAACTTGTGTAGAATTTCATTTAATTCGACTTTTCAAACAGGTGGCAACCCACATAAAAGCTAAAGCAGGAACTTTATTTCCGAAAAAAACCACTTGATAACCATATTTTAATATTTGATATGATTTGATATTTTATTCGAATTTCGCTTTTCAAACAGGTGGCAACGCTTTCCCCACCATAAAATATACTTTACGGCATATTCTCCTAATCATCAAATATACTTTACATACAAAATGTCATAAAAAACGGTGGAGCCGTTTCAGAGGAGTTCGCCCACAAATACCATGACACGAGATTTTTATACTTATCTATGGGGCAAGTTGATGCCTGAGAATTCGTATGCTCTACTTATTACGTTTTCCCATTATTCGTTTCTACTTTTATCAAACTCGTATCAAAAACCACAAATTGCTGAAGAGCTCACCGCCAGTGCCAATCGCGGCATTTAGTTATCTAATATCATCAATATCAGACCATATATACGGATTTTCTGGATAACTCGCTTCTAGCGTCACCTAGCGGATAAATTCTTTATAAGAATATTTCCTATCGCACTTCCATTATATGTTTTTAATTTCATCACAATCGAATCATAAATACAGCTTTTCTGAATAACTCAGCGCCAGCGCCACCTAGCGCATCTCTTTTTTTACCCTCAATATCGGGCCATAATTACGAATTTTCTGAATATCTCGACTCATGCGCCGCCAAACGGATTAAAATATAACAAATATATAAAAGGATTTACTAAAACATCCCGTACAGTTTGATGTAGTGGTTGCGGAGATATATTTATTTTCTCTAAAGTGGGAGCGGTCAGGTACATCAGCGATACCTGGCTTACTGGTGTCGGAAGAGCGGTGGCGAAATTCTGTCTTAAAAGAGTTACGAGCCTTGGTTGATTTGATTACAGGCCACATTCCATGGTGACAGCACAGGCACGATCGATAACCCGATGTGTAAATTTTCTCTGTAGGATGGGGATTGCACTGAGCAATTGCTCTATACATATCTGGCATACATTTGCTAGATTGAAATGGAGCATATTTGAGCCAGATATAATGAAAATGGAAAATGTACATTCTCTATCGCTCGACAATTTGCGTTTAACTTAAAATTAATTCGGCGGAGTTTGAGGCAAACCCGGATATCCGAAAGCTATGGTAATATCGGAACATCTGAATATCCGGATTTTTCGTTGAAGTATCCAGATATTCGAATATTCGGAATATCCGGATAGTTGAAAAATGCGAATAGGATTCTCAGCTCTTTTCATAATTATTTTTATAATTCTTACGGAAATTTGGTATTCAGTCGAGTTAGATATTACAAAGATACTAAAGTTCAAATCATATTGCTTTCAGAAGCAGAAAAAAAACAAAAAATGCAGAGTTGATATTTTGTACATAATGATCATAAAGGTAAAATTGCCATACTTCGCGGCATTTGAAGATATTATGACTTTTAAAGGAATAAATGCATTTCCAAGTTGACATCAATGAAATAAGGTGATTCACAAGATGTCATAATTTGGTACAAATAATAAAATTATGAAATTGTATATTACTTTCCACCCTGTCAGAAAAAACAGAAGAGCGAATGAAAATTCTATGGCTTTGTGACTTATAGCACATTTGTGAATCCCCTAACCTCAAATTATTCGAAAATGAGCAAGGAATGATAAAGTTAACACATTTAAATTTTTCTTGCATTTCATAAATGCTCTAATGCTCCGACTTCTTTATTATTTTCACTTAACTAATATTTGCAATTTTCCTAAAGCATCTTCGTCAACACAGCTGCAGCGAATTCGCTTTATTTAATGTTGAATTTTTGGTTTCAGTTAAAAATTTTGGCTGTTCTACAGAATAACAGATTGCATTGTTGAACTGATTTCATTTTTTACGGAATTTTGTTATCTCTACAAATGATGCATCATACCTTCTGCTTTTTGCTAGCTCCTTCTGTTTTGCTTGTTGTTTTTTTTTTGCTTTCGCTGCAAATCAACAATTAATTGGTAAACGAACTTAAATAAAGCGCGCAGGTGTTTCGCGAACAGTACATTTTTTATAATAAATTTTTATATCGTTTCTTTTTTTTTGCGCGCACTAACTATTTATTCATTGCATTTTTGTTGTAATTTTTTTCTGCAGTACTTCAAAAAAAAAAAAAAAACAAAGCAGTGCACAAAAAAGGGTAGTGTATGCAAGCAATAATAACAACTACAAATACACCTATTACAACCGACATGCACTGAGCCGGTTGGTGCCTCAATCAGAGCAGTCACGTAGAGAGAGGGCGGAAAAAAACACAACACTACCTAGTATGTATAAAAAAAATAGAAACAATAAAAAAATAAAAAACCCAACGCATTGCGGGGTAATTGTTCGTACACGTATTGTGGCTTATGTTCTTATTATTGTTGCTAATTTTTTATTTTATTTTATTTTTTTACTTTTTTTTGTATAATTTTATTTTCTATTTCTTTGTGTTTTTTTCTCGATTCTCAACTTATTGTTGTTTGCTGTAACTCGCATGCAATTTACATATTTCTCTGGCGGTATCGAAGCAATCGACAGCAGTCGTTACAATTGAAACAAATAACAACAATAACAACAGTAGCAGTAAAAGTAGCGACCACGTAGATGGTTACATAGAAAGCTGGAAAAAAAATCAACTGCAGCTGCAAATAGTTGCAAAAAAATATACCGACACACAAACATAGGTTTGTATGTATTCACTTTGCGTTGGAAAAAATCACAAGTTGGCCAACAACAACAAAAAAATGTAGCAGCAATAGCAACAACTGCAAGTTAGTGAAGTTCAAGGTATTCCATGGCGCAGCAATAAAACGAAAAAGGCGTTAAACTCGGAAGGCTACCTTCTTTCATTAAAATTACATTCAATTGATTTTAACTATTTTTTTCAGAAAAACTTTAACTTCACTTGTTGAAAAAAAAAATTTGGAAAAAAAATAAATTTTATTTTTTATTTTAATTTTTTTTTTAATTTTCAGTATTTTAATTTTTGAAAAGAATATTCAAAAATCATATACTGAGTAATTTTAATTTTGTTTACTTTTTTATGCAACGCACACATAAATATTTTGTGCAATCAATTTAATACCGGTATCCTGTAACGCAGTCTCATCTCCTGACACTAAATTTGAGACTTTCACCTAGATACATTTTTTTGTGACTTGAGACGATTTCGGTATTCTGTAAGCGACAGTTTCAAAAAAATTCACCAAAGGCTGTGGTGAAAAACAGTAGAAACAATCAGCTGATGGTATGTGCAGCTAGAGATGCACAATCAATCAACCTCAATGGAAAAACAGCATTATTGTTCTTTAAAAATTAAAATGATAAAATTATCGTAATTAATATTGACTGGAGACTGCTTACAGAATACCGATATAAAATTAGGTAATAACTAAAACAGTTCAAAAATTCCTTAATTCGCAAATTCATTTAATTTCCGATAACGATTAAACGTTCAGAAATGAATCATATTTGGCAATGCCCGAAGGCCACAAAAACTAACTTCTTTTCTAATGGAACTTGATTCGGCTGTTCTTGAGTAATCCCATTGATTTACAAAAGTATGATTTAATTCTTTATGAAGTTTACGTAGTTGTGTTCTTTTTTACCAGACACCCAGAATATCAATTATAAGAATTATAAAAGTCATATGATAATTATGTATTATAGCATGATAGAAATATTTAAAGTCTTTCCGTAGCACAGGCAAGTGCCCCCGAACAAGCTCCAAAACAATCCCGAAATGTTGGCTGAAGCAGTGCCGTATTGGTCCCGAAATAGTTTCGTATTTCAAGACTTAAAAAAAAAACTTTTCTCGTTTATAATACTTAATACTTAACTTATTCTCTGGATTTTGAAACAAATCCATTTTTTGAAGACTTTTAGTTATCTACATATAAAAGAAAAACTAACTTCTCCGTTTTTCGAAGTTAGCCTCCTAAATAGAAATATGGAGCTTCGAACTTTTGTTAAAATATTATCCTTTTCCTCGGCTTTAAATAGTATATAATTTATATCACAGGGTCAAATGACAGAATTTCGAAAAATTAAAATTTTATACTATGACCCTTTATTATATGTATAGTATAAGTTTGCGCAAAACATGTTATATAACTTTTAAATAAGGCAGATCACACCCGTGTTTTTTCTTTTTAGTTATTTACACGCAATAATTAAGTTATTTTTTTACCAACTTCCATGCCCAATATCTCAATTTCGGCGGGTAACTACAAAAATCGAAGAACTAATTTTTTTGTATTTATGACTCAATCTTTAAAAAAAAATCCTTCAGTGAAATACACAGACGAGTTCTGCACAGTGTAATTATTGAAAAACAACTTATAATTTCAGTCTCGAAATAATAGTTATCGATTATTAAGAAATATCTATCATGCAATAATAATTACACTGCACGGCAACTTCGAAACGAGCCTACAAAACTTGTTTTCCTCTACCTGTGATGTTTTCAAAAAAGTGGAAAAGGGGGTGTAAATAAATTTTGCACATTTTAAGAAGACATAGCTATTCCTTTCTTAATTCACTAAGGGGGCTTTCACGTTGTTTGTTTAAAGATTTTGCCAGAGTTGACACCTATCAAAATTTTCTCAACCATAATTTTCTAGAACACCTTGACCCATTAGCTCCCTCCTGAAAGTGTCATTGTGACCCTTACTTCAAAAAGCCTAAAAAAAACAAGTTCCAGAATATTATTCTTCGGAAAATTTTACTTGGGGGTATTTTAATTGTCATTCGAACAAGGTAGTGCTTCCGTTAATCGCACTTAAAAGTACAGCAACAAAATTTTTTGGATGAAGCGACACTCAAAAATACCAAATTACCGTTATTTTTAAAACTAATCTATACATAAAATCCAAAAAAAATGTTTTTGAGCTCATCAAGTGTATACTGAATCTATACTGTACTTGTAATTTTCATATAATGGCAGTACTTTCTTTGTACGAGACTTTTTTAGAGCACAAGTACGCTTTATTATAAAATCAAAACTTGAAATATTCTTTATATTAACACAATTTCCTATAAATATTGAAAGATTTTACTGTAGAGAGATTTTAAGTAGTAGTAATATTAAGATATATTCGGTTCCAAGAATGATAGAAACAACAGATAATTCTCTGACGTCACACCTGCATCAAAAATAGAACAGCAATAAGAGAACGAAAATAAGTGAAAACCCTCAATGTAAGAATTCGTTATCTCACTCTCGCTCTCCATGCTGTGTAAGTGAATAGACGCTGGTTGAAACTTTGTTTATGTTCGGCTGTGACGTCGCGAAAAGAGCTAGTGCTGTCAAATTTGACAAGCACGAAGTAACGGAAGTATTTTATGCATCAGCTTCATTTCCTAGAGTCTAGAGCATCGAAGCAATCAGAAATATTTTAAAGCATAACAATTTTTGTATATTAAAATATAAAGAATCAACTCAGCAACCGAGGTGCCCACATTTTTCGCACTACTGTGCTTTGCTCTTGATATATTTCTTACTGAAATAAATACATACATACATACATACATACAAACGTAGATATCTACTTGAAATATTGAATAATAAAATACGAAAAAATCAAATCAGTGCAAATGTTTAATGCAGCGTATCGCATCAAATTTGCATTTTATGCGCCGCAACAAAGCCAACACACTCCCCCTGTTTGTTGCTCCGGTTGTTTTTTTTTTATCACCCCCCTCACTCCTTCACTAATGCCTTGAACCCTTCCGCTACATTCGCTCTATCCTATTCCTAACTATTCTAAAGTTAGATAAGTACGTATGTGTGTTTGTAGATAAAATACAAAGCTAGTTGCAGTTGTTAAAATTTTTTTCTATTTTGTGTTTCTTTTGTAGCGGCCCACACCTTGTTTACCAACAACGATAATAGCGCTAGTTCGCACAGTGTTGCATGTTGTTGGTTCGTTGGCAGCGGCGTGAGCAATTTGCGACGCGACGCGTTGCTCTGAAAAAAAAAAACAAACAAAACAAATAAAGTATTCCGCGGCGAAGTGAATGCCGATGACGGGGAGCTCAGCTCAGCTTCAGCGTTGGAGGGCAGTACAGAGTATTCCATTTGAAACGCTGTGAATTCATCATTATCGTCAAGATTAACGTCATCAACTGAATATCTATGCATGTGTATGTGTGTGTATGTACGCTTGTGTGTGCATGTGTATGTATGAATGTGCGAATGCGAATGCGGGTAGTCGACTGTATCGCGCTAGTATTACTTATAGGCCAAAAGACAAGATCAAAAGCTGCTGCGAAATTCCCACGATTTTTCAAGCGACCGAATGATGTCTTGAACAAAAAACAGTTAATACATATATATGTATGCATATAACGGGTTTTCCATTAGGGGCTGTGCAATTACTATCTTGAATGGAAATGAAACCTTTAGGTGTATCTGTAAACTAGTTTGGTTTTTTTTGCTTTTCACAGATGGATCGAAACTTGATGGTAGAGTTTGAGGGGAAATGAACTGCCAAGAATTTTGTTTGAAACTTAAATTTAGGCTACCGGATCACTGCAGGGTATTTCAGGCGGAAGTAGCTGCCATCAAAGATACTTCCGATTGGCTACTTCCGGCACTAGGGCACTAGCATGGCCTCTGTAGGGAAAGTAGACATCTACTCTGATAGCCAAGTTGCTATTAAAGGTCTTGGTTCAATAGCAGTGCGATCGGAAGTGGTTCTGGATTGCCTGACTTCTCTTTCGACAACTTCGAAATATATCTTCCTCAAAATAATTTGGGTGCCGAGGCGAAGTGAAATCTCAGCGAATTGTGAAGCAGCTAGGTTAGCCAGAGAGAATGAACCTGTATATGGTCCCTTAAACAAGGCGATTTTCAATGTTCCTCTGGCCACCTATCGGCTGCTCTTGAACGATCGGTAAGCGCTGGGGAGATACTAGGACGTGAGGAGTAGTGAGGATGTTTTTTGGCCTGGAGTAGACCCGAAGGAGGCTTTACGGTTGTCCAAGCCACAACGCTCGGCAATCGTAAGGTTGTTAACAGGGCTCTGCTCAATGGAAATCCATGCGGTGCACCTCAGTATCACCACTGACCCTTATTGCGGTAACTGCTTGTAGGATGATGAGGAGGAATCATCTCTCCACTTTCTCCTCGACTGCTATGCTTTCGCGAGACTAAGACTTAAGTACGTTTTTGAAAGCGTATTTTATTAATTTTCCTATGGATCTTTCGGGATTGGAGATCAGCGAGCTTTGTAACTTCAATCCATAATATCACAAGGAACCTCAAAGGAGTCTTAGTGTGCAAAGAGCATCAACATCGTCTAACCTAATCTACATTCTACGGATGCTGCTAAAACCCCACGACATAAACACTATGAGTTCCGGAATTTGATCGTATGGATGTGAGATAGATGAAGTTACAGCCAATCTTCGACTTACTGAAAACGTAATTAGGGAATCACGTTATTTCGAGAAGTGACTCAATCGCCTCTGTACCTGTTCTCTGAGTTTACAGGAAGAGCTTGGTCTATACGAACAGGCCAGATATGTTGCACCAGCGCGAGCGAACATTGTCTACGAAATTGCCAGCGTATCGGCCGAAATGTGTGGTTGAAAATTTGGCCACAAGTAATCGATCGCTGCGAATATGCCCGCTGCGGTCACGTGACTGCCTGATCTTAAATGGGATGATACCAGTTTTAATTTATAATAAAACGCCATGACGATATCTTGCGCTTCATGGAAGTTTGAATTGTAAAATCCCTATTGGAAAACCCTTTATGTATATCAAACGCATACATAGAAACAAACATGGCAAATCGAATTGTGGCTTCTGTAATTCTTGTCTAACGTTTGCATACACACCTTGTAACGGTAATAGTTGGTGGGTGTCGAAAATTCTTTAGTGCGGTGAATCGAAGAATAACCATTTGTGGTTCTTGAGATGGGAATGTACTGAAATAAAAAATAGATAAAAACTACGACAAAACTGAAACGAAGGCCTAACCCTGGTTTTCAAGGACGACTGCAGCTTACCGAATGAACGCTAGACGGTCGTTGGTAGACGAATTCCTAGCACTTGAGGGATCGAACATGCGCAAGTCGGCGTATCTCAAACTCTGTCTAACCAAGGCTGGACAGGTAGAAAAATACGTAAAATAGGGATAAGGAAATAGCCGGCATTCTACCGTAGTAGACAGATCCATGAGAAAACGCAGGGGGTTGTGACCGGTTAGGCAACTGACCAGAAGTCTGAATCAGACCTCCCAAATGTTGTGATGCCCCTTCTACTGAAGGGGTACCGAAATAGCCTGAGACCTCTAACAGTTCATCACTACTTACTCCGCTCTGAGTTTACCCACTCAGTAGTTAATTCTTTGATGGATTAATAACTAAGGCCGAAAAATGGTGCAGGTCAATCTAAAGTAGGTTCCTAACCCTTTCCGAACCACCTTGGGAAATAATTACAAACCACATAAATGTTGATACAACATTTAACCGAACTGTGACGGTAAGAAATTTATAAAGGAAACTAAGTTTTCTTTAATCAGAATATGTCACCTAAGTAAGCGATGTATAGGATAAATTATCAGGAATTGCCTTGTGTAGCAATGCCGTCTTATCATAGCGATACGGCGGTTAACTTTCCCACGTACCATACACAATTAGGGGATTCACAAAATGTCGTTTCGTAATGAAATAAATTCATAAAAGTTATCAACCTCTTTTGGTTCCTAATTCGCTGCATTCCAACAATAAAAACTAAAAAAAAAACTTTAAGCTATTTAAAAATTATATGAAGTTATGACTGTGAACACCCTTCATGCCTGAAAATAAGATCAACTCAATTAAATTGTTTCTGTTCGGTAACTGGTATACAAAAATGACCCTAGGATATCGGTGAAAATCAAATTAAATTGATCGGCCAAAAATGAAATTTCATTGGCTCGCTTTGCATCATTTGTGATTCAAATTAAAAATTCATACATATATTTTATTTGAAAATTGAACCGATAGGTGGCGCTGGAGTCGGAATATCTCCAAAATCTCGTATTAACAGCTCAATTTCAATTAAATCCAGAATAAGTATTTGTAGGGTGTAGCGAAGTGCGCCGATATTGCTAGAAGAATATAAAAATGTACTGCTAAAAATTTTCCAAAAATTTTGATTAGATATAAAATTTTGATGAAATTTTTTGGTATTTTACTCAAATTTGCAAAAAGTTTGAAGATTGAATTTAAACGCGTTTTGTTGTGGAATGAACTGTATTAGAAACAAAAGAGTAATACAAAATTATTAAGGAACAAATAAACTGTCGAAAATGTATACGAAGATCCGATTATAAATACGGAAGATATGACGAAGAATGTAAAAAGCGTAAAAGGGTGGCCAGAAATTTTTCCAAGTCCGGTTTTTGTCTACTTGTAAGGCTAGACGGTCTAATGTCCACCCTTAGCGATCACGCCTTATCTACTCTTCTCTCCAATCCCTCAGTCACATAATATCAAATCCATGTCTTTGAAAAAAAAAATAATAATTTTTTCCCACCCGTTGTTCGATTGCATTGTTGCATTTCATTGCTGTTCCATCATTGTTATTGTTATTGTTTTAGTTGATTTTAGCTTTCGTTAAAACATGGGTGTGAGAAAGTGGGCGGAGTAAAGGTGTGGTGCTCGCCTATGCGAATCCTCAAGACTCTCCTCGGCATTCTGTGAAAACTTTCGCAGGCAATATTTTTATGAATAAAACAAAAAACTAAAAGGTAACAATAACACAGACAGTCGTGGAAAATTGCATAGCAATAATTTAAAAAAAAAAAACAAAAAAAAAAACGATGTAAAATCTAATAAAATAAAGCGCAGCATACGCGAGTAAAGTAAAGTGGAGCGCCATATAATGACATTGTTTCGTGCGGCGGGAAGCAGTTACTTTTGTTGTTACTGCGCCTCATTGTTGTTTGCCGGCATTTGTTGAGTTACCGTCTAATATACAAAATAAGCCAGGTAAACACGCCTTAATTCAACCGCTCGCTTCACTAACGCCGTCGATCGACCGCCCGCCCGCACAGGCGTAGCCCAAGGGCGGCTTTTTTACGCCTTGTCGTCTAGCCGCCGCCGTCGTCGTCGAAAAGTTAAGCTTGTTCTCGAAGCTGGTTTCTTTAATTTGCTATTCATAGAGGATACTTTTTTCGAATTTGTTTGTAGTTCTGCAATAGGCTCAATATTGTGTTTTTTTTTTGTGATTAGTTGCCACTGTCAGTTAGGTAATTAACGCAATTATTGAGTAATGTTAAATTTATGTTAATTGCTTGAATATTCATTTATAGTGCATAAATAAATATGCTAAGTGTTAGTTGCATCTTGTTAATGAATTCATTGCTTACTAAAAATTTTATATATTCCCAATTTATTTAATGACTTTAAATTATTATCGGCATTTCCTAGCGAAATTTTTTATTATTTCCTCAAATAAATTTAAAGAAATAGCATTCGTGTTCTCTCACTCGCTCCATTTTTATTGGCGGAAGCCAGTGTTTGTAGATCAGTGTCAACATATACATTTTCAGTATGTAATATGTAGTTGTGTATAATTTAATTAAATTTGAATTTTACAAAAAGGTGGCAGCCTTCTTCACATTCTGCCAATGAACTTTCTCCTAGCGAAACGAATAATTTGACACCCATATTTTGTTACTTCAAATAAATTGTATATAATTTTAATAAATTTGATTTTTCATTCGGGCGGCAACCCTCTCCATGCTATATACTTTCTCCTCAGCGATTCGAATCGTTGGACAGCCATGTTTTAATATTTCATATACATAGCTTATGAATGTTTAATTTAATTCTATCAGACTGTTCAAACAGGTGGCAACCCTCCCCAAGTTGTAGGTATGCACCTTTTTCACGCCGAGGCGAACCGTTTGAAACCAATATTTTAATGTTTCTTATAACTCGTGTCTAATTTAATTAAATTCGACTTTAAAAGTAGGAGGCAACCCTACTTAAAATTTAGCTATTAATCTTCTTGCTGAGACAAAGCGCAGCGAATAATTTGACACCCATATTTTATTATTTCATACAACTTGTGTACAATTTAATTAAATGGGACTATTCAAACAGATGGCAACCCTTTTCCAAGCATAAAATATAATTTACGACCTATTCTCATACCTACCAAATATATGTACTTACAAAACATATAGAACCGCAGGAAGCTTTTTTGTCGTCCTATGCCAATTTCGAATTTGGGTCCTATTTCAAAAATTTAACTATGAGATACGATCGAATTGATCAAAGGGTTATTTAGGAGGCATTTTTCAAAACTACGCACGTTGGTTTCGAAGGGAGTGTCAAAGGAATAATAAATTAATTAAACTATATACTTCTAGAAAGCTTCTAGGTAATTTTCTACATCTGCTCAAAAAAATGTAAAAACTTTGTATATTCTTGGGAAAAAACTATTAAAAAAATTCTAAACAAAAAACAACCGGAGCTTTTAGCAACTTCAGACAAACACATTATTATACATAAATTGAATGGACTACAAAACTGTCTGCCGAAAAGTTTTCTTAAATTAAAAAATTTGAAATTTTGAAAAACACTTTTTGAAAATCTATACATTAGGTACAAAGATGACATTTGGATTTTTTGCACTTTTGTATAACGAAGAAGATTTTTGTAAAAAAATTACCATGTAGACGCCAATGCCTAGTGACGTGTGCATACTTCATTCGTTATGTCCCAGGTTCAAATTTTGCCCAGAGCAAGTAACATCAAAAAATTATAGAACAGCTAGCGGTCGACCATCAGCAGGCAAGTTTTCGCGAGTTTTTCTTCCATGACCAAAACTTCTCGCAAAAATCGTCGTAGTATGTTTCTGATTACATAAAGATTGGATTCAATACAGAGATTTTCTAAATAATCCGCCTCTGGCGCCATCTAGCAAAAGTATTTTTTATTGCCTTTCTAATATTATCAATATTGGAATTTACATATAGATTCTCTAAATAATCGATTATAGCGCCACCTAGCGGATCCACATTTCGTAAAAGTATTTCGCGTCGCACTCTTATAATACCTTTCTAGTTTCATTGATATCGGATCATAAATACGGATTTTCTGAATAACTCGCCTCTAGCGCCACCTATCGCATTTACATATTTT
This sequence comes from Anomoia purmunda, assembly GCA_951828415.1. Lineage (NCBI taxonomy): Eukaryota > Metazoa > Arthropoda > Insecta > Diptera > Tephritidae > Anomoia > Anomoia purmunda. The sequence goes on from OX639995.1 coordinate 45,159,322, forward strand.
TCGTAAAAGTAGTTTTCATTGCACCAAAACCATGCTCTTCTAATTTTATAAATATCAGACCATAAATACGAATTATGTGAATATCGAGACTCATGCGCCACATACCGGGTTAAAATATGGCCTATGTCCGTGCCACGTGTCTAAGGAATACACGTTGCAAATTTCTTTGAAATCTGTTCATCGGCTTTTGAGCCAAGTTGTGACAAAGAAAACGTCTAAATTTTTATACGTTTGATGTATTAATGGAAATTTAAGAAACAAAAGAAAATTGTAAAAACTGACAAAAAAAAAACTCGTGTATTTATTATTTTGTTCATGAATGTAAATACATATTTATAGGTATGTGTGTGAGTATGAGCGGAAGAAATATAATATAAAAGAGCACATGTGATTCCCGCTTCACCTTCACTTAAACCAAATCACAAATTTAGCTCCACCGATTAAAATTAAATCAATCATTTGCAGCATCAATGCATTTACAAATAAATGTAGGTAGGTTGTTATTAAAAGCGCATTTTTATACATATAAAAAAAAAACTACATTCTACTATATACGCGCCTCTTCTATCCCCCATCCATCTGGTATGTATTGTGAAAGCGCACATCAATGCTTTAATGATGAATGAGGAGGGTTTAATCAATTTTCTGGGGTACAATGCATTTGTTGTACGAGTTAATGCAAGCAAGCGTTGCGGCCTTTAAATAGCCATGACCGAATGCATATCTACATATATGCTTGAATATGCAACAATGTGTGTGTATGTGTGTATGCGCATCAATATGTGTATTCACTATTATCTGCCATTATTCGCCACTCTTATAGGCAGAACTGACTGACGGTTATCCATTCGAAGAGCCGTCAATTGAATTGAACTTAATTGTGGCATGACCGCGAAATGTTGCATAATGTAGGGGAGCAAAAAAAAAGTGTGATTTAATAAAATTGCATTGAAAAGGCGTTGAATGTTGCAAAAAAAAAAGAACAACAAAAAAAGCAAAAAAAAAAACTTAAAAAGTTTATTCGAAAGTCATTCCAGCGGAGCGCAGCACTGCACCGTTCGAAGTGGTGGAAGTGGAGTGGCCTAATGTGGCACTTTCTGACCGACAATTCATATAATTAAGTGACGTTTGTACGCATACCAAAGTCAATTTCCTGCATCTTTGCAGATAACTGAGCTTAATTTAATTTTGCATTTCATTTTTTTTTTGTTTTTGTTTTTGTCTGCCAGATTTATTACGCATTTGATTTAAGCGACCAACGGAAGCGACGAATGTGCTTCCGTTGCAGGCAGTTCTTCGAACCCAATACAAATGCACTCACTTACTTATATATATAAACTAGCTGACCCGGCGAACTTCGTCCCGCCCAATTTTTATTTGAAATAGTTAAAACGCTTTTTGAACTTAAATATTTTTGGCGAAGTTCGTTCTTTGTTTTGTTGTGTAGCGTGTAAACAAATAAAGAAGATGGCTCTCCAACACGCTAACATGCCACATACATACATACCTACATATGTATGTATGTACACATGAAACTGTAAAATTTTGAACTTAAACGATAAATCGGTTTGAATCATTCGAATTCTCAGAATGAACATTTCCTCACTTTTAGATTTGCTGTGTTGTAGTAAACTATTCACTACAGTGAAATTATTTTTTATGAATAAAGACGGAAACCTTATATGTATATCTGGTATAAAAATCCACGGGATTGAGATTTGAACTTGAGGTCAAAATTTTTAAAATTATATGTATGTAGATGAACATTTTCGTAGAGTTGATAATAAACACAAATTTTCATAAAATAGTTCATTTTTGATTTTATATTCAAGTTTTTAACAAATAAGTTAATTACAAAATTGTTACTTGATAACATGTAACATTTAATTTTATAATCTTAGGATAGATAATTCTTAATTTTTAATAGTAGTATTTATTTTTTTGAATTATAAACATTTTAATTTAACTTAGCACTAATCGGTGCACAATATTTTTGGTTAACCTGTCTCGAGCTAAGACAAATAGATTTGATGGTTTTCCCACACGTGAGCATGCAACATATAATTGCCCATGGGAAAAGCATGGATTATCCAAATCTAACCCACAAATGGACATTGTTTGGCCTTGAGACTTATTTATGGACATGGCAAAAGCTAAACGAATAGGAAACTGTAGTCTTCTGAATGGTATCGTAGATTCTGACGGTATCATTGGAATACGGCGCAACAGGACCACTTCTCCTTTAAACTTTCCAGTCAAAATGGTTGCTTCTAGAATATTCCCTGTTAACTTTTTGATGACCAAACGTGTACCGTTGCATAACCGAGGTGGATTCAAATTACGCAGAAGAATAATAATTGAACCAATCTTCAACCGAAGAATATGTGGTGGCATTCCGGGTATATCTAGAGAGTTTAAAAATTCAGTTGGAAAATTTACACTTTCATTTTCATCAACAACAGTATCGATTGATTTAAAAGACATCAGATCGCCTGGCAACAACTGTTGTATCTGGAAGTTAATTTCGTCAACATCAACATTTTTGGCTGCCAAAATAGCCCGCCCACTGAGCCAGTTATGATCTAAATAATTATTTTGTATATCCGGGAAAATACTTTCAATTAATTCAATTTTTGTGTGAACAACAGTGCAGAAATTGTCTGGCAGTTTAATGCATTGTGTGTTTGGTTGCCGTTCTATTGTACCGTTCCCAATATCTAGCAATTGTTCCGAAAATATATGTGCTAATGGATCATTTAGTAAATGTACGCGCATGTTTATAGTCAATCGAAGTGTTTTTACATTTCTCCATAAAAATGATTGTTTTAAACATGCGTTAATCTCATCGGCGAAAGTAGAGCGAGGTATGACCGGCAACGTCTGTCGGAAATCACCAGATAGCAATATGACAGCACCTCCAAAAAGTTTATCATTGCCGTTCAAATCTTGCATAGTTCGGTGCAATGCCTCGAGTGAATATTTGTGAGCCATTGTGCACTCATCCCAAATAATGATTGAACTTCTTTGCAACACTGCAGCTATTGGGCTATTTTTTTTTATGTTACATATTGCGTTTGGGTTGCTATGAATTTGTAATGTCAACTTGAATGCTGAATGTGCCGTTCGCCCACCATCTAGCATAGTAGCAGTAGTATTATTCTTCTGCGTAATTTGAATCCACCTCGGTTATGCAACGGTACACGTTTGGTCATCAAAAAGTTAACAGGGAATATTCTTGAAGCAACCATTTTGACTGGAAAGTTTAAAGGAGAAGTGGTCCTGTTGCCCCGTATTCCAATGATACCGTCAGAATCTACGATACCATTCAGAAGACTACAGTTTCCTATTCGTTTAGCTTTTGCCATGTCCATAAATAAGTCTCAAGGCCAAACAATGTCCATTTGTGGGTTAGATTTGGATAATCCATGCTTTTCCCATGGGCAATTATATGTTGCATGCTCACGTGTGGGGAAACCATCAAATCTATTTGTCTTAGCTCGAGACAGGTTAACCAAAAATATTGTGCACCGATTAGTGCTAAGTTAAATTAAAATGTTTATAATTCAAAAAAATAAATACTACTATTAAAAATTAAGAATTATCTATCCTAAGATTATAAAATTAAATGTTACATGTTATCAACTAACAATTTTGTAATTAACTTATTTGTTAAAAACTTGAATATAAAATCAAAAATTAACTATTTTATGAAAATTTGTGTTTATTATCAACTCTACGAAAATGTTCATCTACATACATATAATTTTAAAAATTTTGACCTCAAGTTCAAATCTCAATCCCGTGGATTTTTATACCAGATATACATATAAGGTTTCCGTCTTTATTCATAAAAAATAATTTCACTGTAGTGAATAGTTTACTACAACACAGCAAATCTAAAAGTGAGGAAATGTTCATTCTGAGAATTCGAATGATTCAAACCGATTTATCGTTTAAGTTCAAAATTTTACAGTTTCATATGTACATACATACATATGTAGGTATGTATGTATGTGGCATGTTAGCGTGTTGGAGAGCCATCTTCTTTATTTGTTTACACGCTACACAACAAAACAAAGAACGAACTTCGCCAAAAATATTTAAGTTCAAAAAGCGTTTTAACTATTTCAAATAAAAATTGGGCGGGACGAAGTTCGCCGGGTCAGCTAGTATAGCTCTAAATTTAACTCCAAATGTACATTTAGCCATACAAAATTCTATACCTAAATGCAACTAAATGAAATTTTTTTTTTGAATTTAGGAAATACATGCAGAAATCAGCTCTGCAATTTCCTAAATTCCTCTGAAATCTCCCAAATTCGAGGAAGATTTACTGGAAAAGAGTGGCAGCATTGCTTATTTGTCTGACCATACATACATAACTTTATTTATTTCACGGATTGTATGTGATTTTTTCTTAAATTTGGAATATTGGAAGTCATAGACTCGTATAACTTTACCACAAATAATATAAACTTCAAACAACGCATTTTCATTTAATGTAATAAATGTAGCGCCATCTACTGTAACATACCGCACTTACTCAATACCGCCAGCTGGTGGAATCACAATAACTGTAGCGCCATCTACTTTAGCGCATTTACTCATACCGCTGTTAGCGCCACCAACTGGTGGATAGCTCTTTGCTAATAATAAACAAATAATTTGCAATAAATAAATAATGCGACTATAAGGAGAGTTATAAACTATCCTATCTTTCAAGTTGGACCAAACTGCACACAGTGTTAAAAATTTCATTAAAATCGGTTCAGTAGTTTAGGAGTCCATCGAAATCAAACAACGTGACACGTGATTTTTATATATTAAGATAGTAGTAGTTAATATAGAGCTTTTAAATATTTGCTTGTTTATTTAATAGGCAGTCATATATTACTTCATTTCCAAACATAAATAGTTAATAAATCATTTTCCTTCTCTTCTCTTTGCAGGTAAGTCGTGCCGCTAAAAAAACTTAGTAGTAGTTGAGTCATATTTTGCACATAACTAAATATGTACCTAAGAACCTATGTTTATGAGTAAGTATGCTACATATATGGAAATATAGTATAAATATCACTAGCCGCAGGCAATTTTCACGCTGTTAACTGCGCATGCGTATAATTCACATGCCACTTATGCAACACTGGTGGCAGCCCAATAGCAAGTAGGTACATACATACATAAAGTTTGAACAATTTTGCAAGCAACTAAATTTATTTTCCTATTTAAAACTACGAATTTTCTCACACCTACGCGCGTTGTAGGTAGCATGCTGCGAACGATACATATGCGCATTAGGGTGGTACAAAAAAAATTTGTTTTCTGAGATAGAGTTCGGGGTACCTGCTAAAATTTTTCCTTTTTTGCGAAGATGTAGCGTTTCGTTTCTGCATTCAAACAAAAAAAAAAAATCCAGAAATTTTTTTTTTGATTTTGAGGTCGTGATTTTTTTCCTTATTAAGATTCTTCGAAATGGAAAAAAACTACATCAAATTAAATCTATTTTCTCCAAAACCGCCAAATCATTTGAGCATGCAAATCTATTCGTTATTCAAAATTACTTGGATGACGAATTAAAATATATTTTTTATTCGAAGTTATTTGAATGAGGAATGTAAATTTTTTTGCCACTGAAATTCATTTGAATGATGAATTAAAATTTACTTGTTATACAAAAGTATTTGATTGCTGAATAAAACTCTACTCGTTATTAAAAAATTTTTGTATTATGAATGAAAATCTATTCGCTGCTTAAAATTATTTAAATAATGAAGGAAGACCCAATTGCTCTTCAAAAATTTTTGAATGATGACTGAAAACCTATTCGCTTTTAAAAATTATTTATGTGATGAATGCAAATATATTCGTTGTTCAAAATTATCTGCGTGATTAATAAAAAACTGCCTGTTATTCAAAAATTTTTGATTAATGAATGGAAATCTATTCGTTTTTCAAAAATTTTTTAATGATGAATGGAAATCTATTCGATATTTAATTAAAACTTTTTTAGATGATGAAGGAATATCTATTCGTTATTCAAAATTAGTTGAATGACGAATGAAAATCTATTAGTTACTAAAAATTATTTGAATGCTGATTGAAAATCTATTCATTATTCAGAATTCTTTGTGGGATGAATAAAAATCTATTCGATACTAAATTTTAAATTACTTGAATGATGAAAGAACCCCTTTCAATTATTCAAAATTATTTGAATGACGAAAGCAAATTTATTTGTTGTTCAAAATTAAAAGGAAAATTGACGCTTATTTTCCCGTCACTACAAGTTCTCATTGCAATAATAGCTTCTTATAAAAAATATCACCAATTTTTTTCTCAGTTTCAAATAAATTCAATAGCACATTGAATGCCATTTACCATCTTGTATTGGTCACAAGTAAAAAATTGAGAATTGTTATAGATATTAGAAATATCAAAAATGACAATGACATTTTTTCCATCCATACAATATTGGACCACCTTAATGTGCATTTACAAAAAAAAAAAAAACACGCAAACATGCACTGTATAGCTAGAGCTATCATAAAATGTGGCACGGCAGCAGTAGCACTAGCTGCCATAGAATGCCAACGCGCACATTTTTATTTGCCACGCAGCTGTGGCAGCGGCTGTTTCTGTTTTGTGCATCGAAGACGCATAAGCCCACACGTTCAACAAATGCACTCACGTATGTACCTTTATTTATTCACACACGCACACACACCCACATTTTCTTTTTTGTATGCACATATGTATGCGAGTATGTGTGTGTGCGCGTGTTTGCATTTTCGTGGCTTGCAAAGTTAATTGACAGCGGCAAAAGGCCCGCAACGCTCGTCGGCGGCGTCGTCATTTTCATCGTCATCGGCGGCGGCGGCGGCTGTTGTACATTTTAAATTCAAATAAGCCGCACAATGCCACTTTTCGTGGCACCTTCACGTCTTCTGCTTGTTGTAAGCCACATCTATAGAATATATGTATGCATCCGAAAATATTTATGAGTTTATAGTTTGTGTTTATTGTTTTTGTTGCCATTCGACATTTCTATGAATTTTTGGTAAATTTATACGCAGTTTGACATTCGACTGCCTTGAGGTACTCGTAGGTGGCTGCCATTGCAAAATAACAATATTAATTTAGTTTTATTCCTGCGATTACCCGTTTACATATTTTGCACACGTATGTATGTATGTATGTGTGTGTGTTTGTATGTATGTTTGTCTACTGGTACTGCCACATCTTGATCCTTACCAGCCAACTCCTAAGAGTCACACAATACATACATACTCCTGATGGGAAAGTTAATTCAATCAATTAAATTCAATACCTAGAAATTATTGTTGTACACTTTTCCTTGGACTCATCAACAGAATTCAAAAATATTATAAAATTAAGTCGCACATAATTTGATAAATCCGCCCATTGATTTGACAGCGGGCTAAGATTATATTTTCAAAAGGAGGATCTATTCAAACCGTCAGTTCGATTCTTGTAAAATTTTGCAATGTTGTGCGTTTTTTTTTTTGATTGAATAAGAAAAAAAACACAACAAATAACCTTGATTTCACTATGGAAAATTTTATCAATTTGTTAACAAAAATTAATTAGGATTTAAAAAATTTATACAGTGGGTTGTTTTGAAAAATGTAGTGCTTTTTTTGCCACTTAAACAAAAAAAATCCACTATTTATTTTTTATTTAGTTCAGATATTCTATGGAGTCTACACAAAAGTTAAAGTTATTTGTTTTTGTGTGTAATATCCAAAATCCATGCTACTATAGCTGAAGCTATCACATAAATTTGGCCCCGATTGGAGGCGTTTAAAGCTTGTCTCACAGGGGTCAAAGTTCAAATTATCCTATGAGGACTTAAACAATTAATATTAATGTGTGAAAATTTTTACTGTAGTAGTTCGGATTTTGGGTATTAAATGAAAATGAAATTGATTTTAATTTTTTGAATTTTCTTCCGAACTTGGACCCCTTTGCGACAGGTCTTAACCATTTACTGTCTAATATTTTCGACTATAGTAGCATCTATTTTGCGTATTAAATGGAAAAAGAAATACTGAAAATTTTTAAAGTCTGTATAGGGAAATCTGACACGCCTTAGGTTAGCCATCTCTAAGCGGGACTAAAATTTGTATTAGAAATTTCGACTATAGCTGTATCGACGTAGGGGTTGAATTTTAGGAAACCTAATGTAGGTACACATTTTCTTCCTACTTTTAAATACCATCCTAATGTGCATGCACTCCGTTTTGTACAAAATTAAAAATAAGTTCAATAAATTGCCACAAAATTTCAAAGTTTGTAGTAATGCAAGTTTTTTTTTATGAAAAGGTGAATCTTTCGAAGCTGCAGGTGGTGATGGAATATATGTATAAAAAAAATTCCATTACTAGCCCAGAGATACATCGATATTGACATTGACCATTCGATCTGTACACTTGGTTTGTGAGATCGAAAATCCCTAGAGTTTTAAGGGGCTCTTGATAATTTGTACTGCCTTGTGATCCATCTCTCGCACATTGCTCTATTTTACCGTAGGTGGATTAACAGTTTATTGATCGATCGGGATATTACTTTTGCCTTGTGCAAGGCCTGCTCTTGATCACTAAATTTATGAAAACTCGAGTAGTAAATGATACAAAGGTAATGTATGTACTTGAAAAAAAATGAGTACTTCTCTGAAAAGCCAAAGTCCTTAAATTGCTACTCAGTTCGAGTAGTACTCATGACTTAACAGGTATGATGAAAAGTTGTTCAACCGTAACGTTGAAATTTCTTTTAAGCTGATCTCTCTTATCTAACAAGTCTCCTGACCAATACGATTGGTCAAACTGGTTCTACATCTTGACTTCAGATCCATATATTGGTACACTGACTAACCAAATGATGGACGAGGAGATAGGTGCACAAATATATGGATCTTGACGCAATATGCCCATCGTCTTTCAGGTCTCGGTGATGGCAATTCCGACTTCCCCTACTCTGCACCTCAAAAAACATCTTTTCATACAGCCGAGCCGGCTTTTTATATTGATACCCTACAATTTCTCGTATCGAGGAATGCAGTAATGTTATGCTGAGATCAAACGTAACGAGATCGCCGATGGCAAGACAGGAATCGGAAACCACCTTGGTGAGACCTAAACCATTTTGCGATCTTAGGTGGATGACCACTCAAGATCGGTAGACTCAGTGGAGAGTAAGTACTAGGGAACTGTGAGGAATCTCAAACAGACCAGACTTTTCAGCTATCCTTTCAGTAAAAAGGCCATCGCATCGCTTATTAGGTCTGATATCAGACTTCTTGCCAGTCACTTAAATGGTCACATTCTGCTTAGTTTTAAAGTGCATCGACTGGTGGAAGATGAGAATATACCGATATTTTTGTAGACACATTTTCGGCCTTGGCCAGACATAGTTTGAGGTACTTCAGTTCGTGCATATTATTGGGAATTTCGCGATTATTAGGAAAGCTGAATGCATTCTGGAGAAACAGAGTAAAGGGCGTGCTGCAAGGATGTTAAAGGTCTTTCAGGTTATAGTGCCGCTTCGGTTCTGTTGTGCCCTCGCCCATAGCTCCCTTTTATTTAGTTTAATTGTTTATTTTGGATCTTTGTGTTTGTTTTTTTTTTTATAAGTGACGCCATTTTTCGGCAGTCCTATACGTAGAATAGAACCCGACTGCTGCAAGTTCTTTTTCTAAGGAACCAGGGCTCAGAAGGAGAATAGGTCGTCAGCTGTTACACCAACGGGGGATCTAGAAAGTATCCCTATTTCGAGCACATATCCTAGAGTCTTGGTGTTGTTATTAGATGTTATTTATGGAGTACTCCCTTTATAGAATTTTATGCAGACGAAAGATGTTAGGTTTCTCTTTTGGGAACGTCTGAAAAAAGTTGGGATGACTTTATATTCACCCCACTGATATGACTTTTTTTCAAATAATTCTGAGAGGCTTGTACTTGCCGTCTAATACTTCATTCCACAAATCACCCTTGCATTATATCTGGGTGGAACAAACAGCAATGCTTTCATTAAGGGAAATGAATAGAGGTCAATATAAAAATAAATTACAAAATTAATTTAAATGATGCATAAAAATGATGAACAAAAAAAAAACTAAAAAAAAATAAAAATTTTTTTTAAAAGTGCAATTAACGGAAGTGAGTTAAATAAAGTGCAATTAAAAAAATGTTGGCAAAAATTAAGAAAAAATTACGCAATATCAAAAAGTTGAAAATAATGTAAAATAAATTAAATCTATGGAAAATAAATTAACATAAATCCAATTAAAATGTTATAAAGTGAGATTAAGCGAAGTGAAATGGAAAAAATTAAATTAAATTAAAAAAAAACTAAAAAAATTTTGAAAAATTACATTTTTTTTGTTAATTCAATTTTTTTGATAAATTGAAACTTGTTTAAAAAGTAAACAAAATAAATAACGGAAAAATAATATAAAATTAAGGTAATATGAAAGAAAATATAAAATAAGTGAAATTAAAGGAAAAAATTAAATTACATTGAAAAAAAAAATATAAAAAAAAACCACAATAAATTTTATTTGAATTAAATTAAAGTTAAACAAAATTAAATAAATCGTTAAAAAATAGATGTACATTAAAAAAACATACATACATAACATAACTGTAAAATATTCAACTAAAAGGCTCACTAGCATCTATTCTACCTATTATTGTGATGCAGGTATGCTCACTAACGGGACCCTCCGATTGAAATGTCAAAAATGACAGCCGCCAGCAAAGGAAGCAAACAAAAGGAAACTACAAAACCTACAATTCTCATTGTTGCACTTTGCTGCGTGGGTGCTACGCATTTACATTAACATGCGCCGCCAACGATTTGACAACTTATTCACAACGTTTTGTTGTGTGTTGTTGTTGTTGTTGTTTGTTGCATGGAATTGAAATATCACAACGCCAACGGCCAATGTTGCCACTAAATGTGTTTGAGTTTTGCGACACGCAGGGATATATGCGGCATGCCTTTGCAGTAAATTTTATACACATTTTCTGCACATATGTATGTGTGTATGTGCGCATGCAAATGCGGCATTTTCGATTTAATTGTCAATTTGCAACATTTCGGTGTATGCACATAAATTTCGCGGTGCATGCAATTTTTAATAAATCGCCACAAGAAAAAAATGCGTTTACCTTTTTTGGGCCTAAAGCGCCAATGACGGCCGAAAGTAAAAACAACAACAACAATATTAAATAAAACACTGTTAAGTGGCATGCCACACTTTAGCGGTTACTTATTGTATTTACTACACGTTTGCCAATTAGTTAGACACACATTTTTGTGGTGTGGCACATTGTTGTGGCGATGGCTTTGCACCTTAAGCAGTACAGTATCAAATATTATTTTATTAATTTAAAATTTCGATTTTTTGTTTTTTGTGATATATTGGCGCCTGGAAACTGCAGCGAGGCACAATTTATATAAGCGCACATTTTTGTTGTTAACTACTATGCTCTTACATAACTTTATATGACATGACATGAGCATGCAGCAACATGTTGCACAAACGCCAGCAACATTGATCATATTTGGCTTTGTTTGCCGCCTATGTCCGAAAGTGACGTGCCACGCGCAGGCCGCCAAATTTATTACTGCTTGTTGCAATAATTGCTGTCAACCGTGTTGCAAGCTGTGGAGAGCATTGTTGTTGTTGTTTTGCCGCCTTAATTGTTATTTTATTTTTTGACATTTTGAATTGCGAGGCTACTAACAGAAGTTCGGTAAATCTATAATTTTTTTAAGCAATCCAAAAATGGTGCATGTTTTGAAAAAACTTCTTAGTAGTTAAAATAGTAGTAGAAATTAGTTAAAATAGTAGTAGAAATTAGTAAAAAAAATAGTAGTAACTAGTAATAGGATAAGTAGAAACAGTAGTAGAAATCAATAAACAAGTAGTAGAAACTAGTAGTGCCATTTGTAAAAATAGTACTAAAATTAGTGAAAATAGTAGTAGTAATTAATAGCAGCTTTAGTGAAAATAGTAGCAGTAATAAACAGTAACACTACGGAAAATAGTAGTTGAAATTAGTAAAAATAGTAGCAGTAATTAGCAGTAGCATTAGTAAAAAATAGTAGCAGAAATCAGTAAAAATATCAGTAGTAATAGCAATAGGATTAGTAAAAAGAGTAGCAGAAATCAATAAAAAAAGTAGTAGAAACTAGTAGTAGCATTTGTAAAACTAGTAGCAAAATTAGTAAAAATAGTAGTAGTAATAAACAGTAACATTATGAAAAATAGTAGTAGAAATTAGTAAAAATAGTAGTAGTAATAAACAGTGACATTATGAAAAATAGTAATAGAAATTAGTAAAAATAGTAGTAGTAAATAGGAGTAGCATTAGTAAAAATAAATAGCAGACATCAGTAAACATAGTAGTAGCGAATAAATGAATGTTTCAATTAATGTCTCAAGCTGCATACAAAATTTATTATATCTCAAAACATTTTCATACAAATTTTTAAATTTGTTAAAGGAATATTTATAAATTTTTACAACATACATAAGCAAGGATTTTCGAGATACAGTTTGTTTGTTAATTTTATACGCAAACATAGTTCGTACTATAAAAAATTGTATGCATGCTTCAAAGCTTAGTAAATTTCCTGCAAATTTTCAATAAAATTTCTAAATTTTTTATAATTTGCATTTTAACATTTAAATGTAGTTTATAATTTAACAAATTTCAAGTAATTTTTCAAACTATACAAAAATTTGATAAAACTTCAGCAAATTTTCATTAAAATTTAAAATGTTTTTACAACTTTAATTTTTTTTTATAAAAATCAATCGATATTTTTTGGCTATGCAGTTTTATTTTAAATTAGTACAATGTTTGTGGTGGCTAGAAACTATGGTTGATATTTTATAATTTTTTTGAAATTTTAGCATTGGAAACTTTTTGTTAGATATGTATGTATGTGTGTGTATAATTCAAAAAAGTATAAAAAATAGCTATAGTCGCTAGCCACTTCAAACTTGTATTTTATTATACTAAAATTAATTTTATAGGTTAAAACTGAATAGCCAAAAAAATCGATTGATTCTTATAAAAAATTGTAACATTTTGATGAAAATTTTCTGAATTTTTATAAACTTTTTATAAAGTTTCAAGCAATAAATTTTATAATATTTATAAAAATGATTTAATCGTTATTTTTCTGTTGCGTTTTATAAAAAATAATTGTAATTCTTGGATTTAGATTTTTCTGACCATATCTGAGTGGTTTTCATTCCGGTAAAAAATAATCGTTATTCATAAAAAACATAAAAAATAAATTAATAAAAATCACAACATATCAATAAAAATGATCCGAAGGATTCACATAAAAAAATCATGATTTAATCCTTATTTTGTGATACTAATTTTTTCGATCAAGTTTGATCGATATTTTGTGATTTCTATTTTTTCGATTAGAAATGACTGAATTGTTGAATTTATGTTTTTTCCAACCATATTTGAGCGGCATTTTGTTAATTTTATTTTTTGGTCAAGTTCGATCGATATTTTATAAATTTTTTTTCGATCAAAAATGATCGTTTTTCATAAAATAAAAAATAAAAATCACATCATGTCGATCAATATGATCAAAAGAATTCAAATCGAGGAATAACGATTATTTGTATCGAAAAAATAAGAATCACATCAAATCGATTATGGAATGATTCAAAAAAAAAAAATCTAAATAAACATAGGGCTTTGATCGATATATGCGAGATTTCTTTTGAACGATTTTTTTTATAAAAATTTTTTTTTTAAATAATAAATATTATTTTTTTTATAAAAAAAATTATTTCTTTTATTTTTAAAAAAACTTATTTCCGTCCCAGTGTTAAATTATGAACTATAGTTGTATATACATACAATTAACAAAAAGTAATAATGAAAAAATGTGCTAATTTGTAAAAAGTTGAGCATTCGACCGATTTTACTTACCACTGTAGTTTTTTCTTATTATTAACTTTGAGGAAGAAAATGCCGCTAGGTGAAGAAAAATTACGACATTTGAAACAATTCAAATTAAAGAACATTTTTCCTTCACTATTTTTTTTGTTCATGTTTTTTTTTTCATGAAACTTACCGAACTTTTGTTAGTACCCTCTTATGCATTGAAATTGTGCTTTTCAACTTGCCGCCATTCCCTGCTCCACTGCTGATTTTCATGCGCGCTCATTAATTGGATTAATTTATGTAACTTGCTGCACCACACACACACACACATACACACATACATACATAATTGTTTCACACAGCGGGAGTACACAATTATTTGCTATAAATTAAAAAAAAAAAATACTTCAGATATTCGATTTATTGTATGAGACGTTGAAAACACCGTTGCAATAAAGTTGTGGCAAAGTGGCAACAATAATAATTTCATGCTAGGATTTTGACATAAATTAAAAAAAGAGATAAATACTACATGCGGATGTTGCAAATAGTAATAGTACCACTTGAAGGGGCCGGTCTATTACACTAAGCTACCTAACCGAAATCCCTGAATCCACCTTAAAAGCAACATTCAATCACTGGCTGCATTTTGCAACTGACATTCACCGCATTGTGACAAATAAAACCTCTAAATGCCATTGTGGCAAATTGCCACCTGCTCTTAGTCACTTGCCACATACTTGCCACATGTAATAGCTGTTGCTTTTTTGCACTCTCTCCCGCGAACGGCCAATCGCTAATCGCTTTTAATGATGAATAATTTGTCCTGCGATTTTTCACAATCAACTTTTTGTATGTTTACCCTCACCTTCGAACACATGCCACAACACAAGCAAACAACACTCGTTTGACTTGCAACAAACGCAACAACTTGCCGCCGCCGCCGCTGCTGTTGTGGCATCATCTGCTGCGGTGCGTTGCCAGTCAATTCATCTTTTAATTACAGTGTTGAAAGCGTGTATTTATCATAAAACAGTGGCGGAGGACAGCATGCAAATCAGTGGACAATCTACATGCCACATGCTACATGCAACAAGTTGCTGGCATGCCACTACACAGAAATGTCAGGCAGCTGCAGCGGGCTTTGGTGTTGCTAAATAAATTTACATCGATTTATTTATTTGGACATTTGTGCGTGGCGGCGTGCAAAGCAACAAATCCGGAGGTGAGCGAGTGTGGCAACTATTTAAAAAAAATATATATAGAAAAGTTGCAGCAACAGCTGCGCTACATTTAACTATAGTGCATTCACACACACATAGTTGTTGTTCATGAGTAGGCGGCCGTGCTGGACCGGCCCACAAGAAAATGTTGCACTATAAATGCACGCATTTGTCATGCAAATGCCCAGATTTGTTTAAGTTTTTATGCAAACATAAATAAAAATATGATTTTGAGTAATTGGTGAGTACGAGCCGGCGAGTCCAGACCGCACATCTGCGCAGGCGCATTGACCATGCCATCAACTTAACATTCGGCCATTCAGCGTTCGTTCTGGGGCATGCCACAAATTGCGGTTGAGTGAAAAGGAACTCATGTTCGCCATGTTTTCGTAATAAAAATGTCAACACTCTATGTGCATATAGGTTGTCTAATGAAATATTGTGGCTTTGGGGTGCACATCGATTTATTGGTACGTTTTTTTTTTCTTTTTGAACGCAGTCAGAGCCGAATAAGAAATTTGTAGAAACTTAATACAGCTTTTTGTTTTGTTATGCAGGTATTCTATGTAGCATTCTATCCAATCAACGTAGTTTACGAGTGCAGGAAAGAATAAAATAAAAGAAGTAGGGGCACAAAATATCGATATGTTACGCATTCAAAGTATCGCGCTAAAATAATCGGGTAGCCATAAATGTCGAATTTCAAATAATCGATACTAATTTAAAAATGAATTTTTGTCCAAATTTTTTATAAAACGTAGTCTGTTTTTTTGATTAGAAAGTACCAATTAGATCGTTAGCTTAACGTACCGAATTTTTATTTTTAATAATAGGGCTTTTGGAACTTGCGCAAAGTTGACATCAAAGGACCTTACTTAAATTGTATTCCTTAATATTCTTTTTCATTTGGCATGTTTGTTATATTAATATTTTTGAGCCCGAGCCTCTAAAAAAATTCAGCAACATATTTCCTATATGCTCTAGGAATATTTCTGTATCAAAAAGAACTCGCGTTTTTTCCACGGCTAGCGCTCGTATTGTTTTGTAAAAATTACGAGTTTGCAAATTCGGTACGATACTGGGGACTCATGTACTCGATTCCAAAAAACGTCGGTTTAAAAATATCGAGTAAAAGTATCGGTATCGAATGCCAAGAAGTACCGATGTTTGTGCTCGCCCATAACTTCAATATTTATCATCAATCTGTATGACTTTGATGGTAGGAATAAAGAATGCAGATTGCAAAGAAGTTGCATGGCGTTTCGCTTTATGTGGCAAGAACTCTCGTACGATTTCAACACACCAAAAACCGATTGCATTTAATCAGATTTATATATCGATAAGAAAAAGTCAAATTAGTTCTGGTACGGTGAAATCGGACGAAACTTTCTGTTGGAAGAACGGTGGGAATTATTTAAAATTTCTTCTTATCTAAGTTTTTTGGTTTCCCCATACCAGAATTTATTTGAAGTTATATTAGAATTTGATTTCATACAATTACTGCAATCAGTTTCTGGTGTGGTGAGATATGAAAATGCCGAAATTTGAAATTTCATTGAGATCGGCGTTGTTCGACGTTCTTTGGCTTATATCAATCTTTTCATGTTTGTTGTAAGGATTATAATTATTTGGCCGTTGACTTTTCAAAAAGTTATAACAATTTTTATAAGAATTATAAAAGTCTATTATTTTGAAACTTATACTAAAAAGTCTTTCTAAAATAATTATCTGTGAGCCATTTCCTTTATGCCTTTCAATAGCTTTTATTTTGAGACCTATATTATGAAAGAAGAAATATTTTTTTTTATCTTGAAAGACGGAAGTATTTTGGAACCATTTCGGGATTATCTCGGTACCGGTTCAAGACTTGTTCGAATTTATTTCGGGATTACATCACGAACTTAGTTTTTTTGAATGGGCTAAATTCAAAACTCGAAATGTACAGCCGAAATTAGTGACTAGCCCTGAAGTCATTACCAGCTTGTCTCGAACGAGTACCGAACTAATCCAGTGATTCCAAACTGGCCTCGAAATGAGCTCGAACTAGTCCCGGACTAATCCGGAAATGCTCCTCAAATTTCTCGTCCATCATGACTTAAGGGGGGAGCCTGCTTTAGAGGCTTCAAAAAAACTATATTTTCAAGGATTTTTTTGGAAAGGAAAGAAATGTCTGATTGAAATGAAACTTTTAGGATTTATTCTTATATATTTGAAGAGTCTTCTCAAATTTTTTTATTATTATACATTAGATATTCTTCATGTTTGAAGAAATTTTCGGAGGCGCCTCGAGTGTGCAATTTCTGTGTGGCGGGCAAGATGCAGGTCCCAATTTTCATCTGAAACAAAAAAACAAAGTTAATTTTTAATTTTCAATAGTGTAATTCCTAGGTGAACCAAGAAAATTCAACAAAAAGTGAAAAATTCAACAATTTTTCGCAGATTAAAAAAAAATGCATTTAAAAAAAAAAAAAGTTTACTTTAAATCGTTTAAAAACCGGATTAATGTTAACTTTCTTAAGGTATTTTAGGTTCACCTAGAAGAGAATTTAATTCCAAATACAACGCATTTTGATTCGAAAAAATCATAAAAATGGAAATCCGAGAAATCGCGTGTCAAAGTTTTCGTTCGCTCGTATACCTGCTCGACGCTGGATAGTTTACGAAGTGATTTACGAAAAAAAAAAAAATCGATTTTTTGAAGCCTCTAAAGCAGGCTCACCCCTTAAACAATTTTATCTCACTCATAATTATTATGAGAAGAACCTTATATTATAGTCTCCAAAAAAAAAAAGTTCTCGCTGATAATTACTAAAAACTTCATATTGAAGTTTCGAAATAAAAGTCTTTGAAGAGATAAAAAAAACTCACTCATAATTATTATGAAACGACATTTAAATTGTAGTCTCAAAATAAAAGTCTTTGAGGAGTTAAATAATGTATAAGTCTCACAAAAAAGTCTGTGGAGAGTTAACAAAATCTAGCTCACTAAAAATAATTATAAGAAGACTTTTATAGCATAAGTCTCAACACCAAAGTCTTTGAAGGCTTAAGCAAATTTAGCTCGTTCTTAATAGTTATGAGAAGACTTTAGTAATAAAATTTCAAAACAAAAGTCTTTGTAGAGATAAAAATGTATCTCACTCATAATTATTATAGACTCGAAATAAAGTCTTTGACGACTTAACAAATGTATCTCAATCACAATTATTGTAATAAAAAAGAATAAAAGTCGTTGAAGACGAAAAAAATTCTCTCGGTAATAACTGCTATTAAAAGACTTTTATCATATAAGTTTTTGAATCACAGTTATTTATTACTCAATTCCAATTTGTATCTTTACTATAATAATTACTGAATCACTTTTATGCTTTTCGCTTTTAAAAGTTATGTCTGTTTCCAACACTTTTATTTCATTTACTCTATTCCATTTGAGTCCATCTCATTTGCATTGGCTTTAATTTTTGGTTTTCTGCCTCATTCCATGACACCATGCGTTGCATTTAGTCCTCAACTATTTTATTTTATTGCTTCGCAGTTGGTTTCTTTTCTTTTTCTACACAATTTGGAACTTTTTTCTCTTGCCGACTTGAGTGACTTAATTTATAAAACATTTCCATCACATATGTAAGCGCATAGCATTTCACGCTTCACCGTTATTTGTCCCGTTAGTATAGCGTTTCTTTGATATGCTCTGCAAATTCAACCCAATATTAGATAGCAGCAAAAAAAAAAAAGGAAATTCGCAAGCAAATGCAACTAAAACGAAGCATCGTCTTACCAAATTTTGCTTTTTTTTATTTTTTGTAAGGACAGCTCTTGCAACCCCTACCAACACAATTAAATTTTTTTGAGCATGCGCACCGGAAGTTAACTGTTCAATTTAAATTTTGGTAACCCTTTTTGGCGATACAAAGCAAATAATCAACGGCCAGTTGCAACGAAGCGAGCAGCTGTTAATCGACGCGACGCGAACCCACCACATGTGCCACATGTTTTGCCAAAAATGTTAGTAGCGAATATTTTTTGGAAATCCCTGATGGTCAAGCCACGCATTGCACTTTATTTATTTGCGTTTTTGTACCGTTATTAAAGCCAGCAGGTTGTGTAAATGGCAAGTGTGGCTGAACTCGCTGCTCGCAACCCTTGTTGTGGTGGTTTTGTGTGTGGGGAAGAAATGCGCACAAATAATCGCGACTTGCATGCAAAATGCCATTATCAAAGTACATGGCTAAGTATAAACCCAATTTTACTGCTACAACAATAAACTTTTCCTTGTGCAAAAATTCCAAAATTAAATGAAACTTACAAATGCAAATCGATGGAGAAACATTGTGATGCTATAAAATTTCAAGATAAAGAAGAGAAAGTTACCCACCTTTTTGTGTGGGCCTACCTCGGACGTGTCACAATCACATGACACATGCGCAGTGACAGTTGTACAACAAAAGCCATTGTGGGTACATCCATCCATCCACGTAAAACAAATAAGTCAGTAAAAAACAAAAAAGAGCAAAAAGGCTAATGCAATTAATGCGCAAAAGCAGCAGACAATATAGGGGAAATCGACAGAATTGCACAAGCGAGGAGCTGCCGCGTTGCCGCATTCATTTGACTGATAAAATCTATACGGCGGCACATGCCACGAAACTTTGTTATTTAGTTTGGGGTACTTTTTTTCTGGCAACGAGCATCCTGCAGACTCTGCAGGGTAACCCTTTCTACATTTTAAATGGGTCAATAGCCGGCAGATGTTGCAAAAGTGGCAATTGGCGCTTGCCACGAAGGACACGAGCCAAAATCGTTACGAAAAAATTGAGCTGAAAAAATTAAAAAAACAGAAAAAGAAAAACCGGAGCGAAAGAGGGCATCCTTAAAAGACTACGCATGTTTTAGTTAAAAGAAATATAAAAATAATAGCGGTAGTTTATTTTATTTATATTTTGGAAAAATGTGGTACATATCTTCTACATATTTACAATGCTTTTTTTTTGTTTCATAAAGTATGCGTTGTTTGTGTTTTCACCCTTTTCGCTATCACCGCGTCATTTTTCGACTCTTCAAACTGACCCACTTTCGTACGCAATGACACGTGCGTGAAAATAACTGAACAAGTTTACATAGTTGCATTTGACGGCTGCAATTTGTTGTCAATGTGCATTTGTTATTTGCTTTGTCGCAAAAGGGTTGCAAGCTGAAAATTGAAATTGGAGCAAGCTGAAAAGAAGAAGGTTATCGGTAAATGTTTAAGTTAAAGTGACATATTTTTATCAAAAGCGACTGCTACAAAGTTTGTACATCAAGTTAAATTTGCACGATAATAAATTGGATTTAGTTGAGGTTGGGTTATGCTAACTGGCCTAACAAGAGGTCACGCATAAACTGAATACAAATTTTTCGTTGTCAAAAAGAGAGCACGACTGTTAAATCCTCGTCTCACGAAGCGGCGACGATGTCAAGGAAAAATGTCTTTTCCTTGTCGAACGGAGGTGGGACCTTTGTCTCTGGCTGACCTCACAGTATCGTAAATCGTCGCCTGCTCAGTGCTAGACATTCCTGCATTCCTGTATTTCCTACATCTTTTATTTCTTAGCAATTCTGATTTAAAGGATTGTAGCCCCATTAAGCGTTTGGAGTTCCCTCTTTTCAAATAGAGTAAAATGATCGTAAGCTTAGTATCGTATGATTTGAAGATGATTTTCACAACCCTACAGCTCCATCCTACCTACTCGCTGCTTTTATGCAGTTCATGCCATCGTTTAATTGCTTGCAGAGAGATCGGCACTCTCTAGATGTACACCCTGTTTGACGATATCTTCTACCTTTTCATTCTCTTCTACAGCCTTATGACCCGCAATCAAAACAAAGCCTTGGTCGGAAAATCGGTGTAGATGCTAACCCTCCCGCTAGCTGGTTGGATATCTTAATCAGCTCAGCCGCTTTCTTCACGGCCAGGATTTCTGCTTGAAAAACAATGAAGTGTTCTGGTAGCTTTGGCTCTGGACAGTAAGCCGTAGCTTCAACTCCCTTTTCCCTGTAAATATCCGTCCATATTGATGTATGTCATACTTGCTTTCATCCAAGAAATCTATCATGATTTTGTAGAGAATGCTCGACAGTTTCTCCATTCGTCTTCTAATCTTCTATGTTATAGTATCACAATAGAGTCCTACTCGCTTTCTGATCGTTCCCTTACCTAAATGTTTGCTGGGAAGGTAGAGGAAGCCTATACGGGGGAAACCCACCTAAACGGTTCAAAAGATCGATTTTTTTTAAAATAATAAAACCTATATATATATTTTGGAATATCCCTGCACACTTTCAGAGCGATATTTCAAAAATTTATAGGGAGTAGTTTCCCAAAAGTCGTGCTTTTAAAACGGTGTACAAGATTTATACGGTGTTTGTTATACAATGAGGGAAACTTTTACAAAGAAATAGTAATAACCGAAACTGGTCTAAATGTTGTGCGCTAAATTTTTATTCTCATAACTGTATGCATATTTTTTGAAGTTGAACTTAAGTTTTTCTTTGTGTCAATACGACTCGAGGTTAAATTAGATAAGATTGAGATGGCAGCTGGATTTGATACCACTTGAAACTGAATTTTGACCATAAGTCCCGTTCAACTAGTCTGTCGAAACGACGAACGAACTTGAGCAACTGTAGTATTTTCAATTCTGCAGCTCCGCCTAGGTTGTTTAAAAAAAATCGCACTCAGGAATTTCTGTCGCCTCCAAAAAATGGGCTTGACAGTCACATATTAGATGCCCAACAGTTTCTGGTTCTTCCTCGTCATATCAGCTTCTGCAAAAATCGTTGTATTCATTCCTTCTGCCTATTTAGCGATAGAAGTTCTTTGGATTTTCTTAGGCCACATAAGTTTGGATGTGTTGCAAATCTCACTGCATTTCCACAGCATACTCGTACTCGCTTCTTTAAGAAATAACTCGCTAATGCTGAGCTTGCTTGCAGAAAGCGAGCGGCATTCCCAGGCGCTTCCAGGGCATTGAAAGAGTAACAGAAGTACCCCTTCTTCCAAGCTCGTCTGCCTTCTCGCTATCTGTAGTGGGATTTTTGTCGACAATATTTGTTAATAACACTTATTGGCTGTCTTATTGTATTATTTATTCAAAGTACTAAGGAATGCGAAAGTCACCTGCTAGCTATTACCGTGATAGTGTAATGCTTTTTAGATGCGACAGAAGCAGTGCTTAGCAATTTATTTCCATTTAAAATTCGTTTCTGAGGTCAACACGTTATTACCACAATAAGCGATTCCCGAGTTTTTCATGGGAAGTCTCCAATAGTGAAATATGAGCAATGAGCAAACGTCAATTCACTGTTGATGGGCTTTCTTCCATCTCACCTCGTGATAAGTCATGCGCCATGTTAAATAATCGAAAGACTGTGGAATTTTTGCTTTTTTACAATTGCTGTTCTTTAGTTTACGATAATCGACTAGCTAACGACAACAGCTGATCCGGCGATAGCGAATATCGTTAAAGAATGGCTGCTGAGTTGCAAAATCGTTAAAATATTCGTTAAGTGCACCGTACTGCTGGTATGTTAAGTGTTCCGGTACCCACAAATCCAACATTACTTTTGGACCCAATCAATGATATACATATGTTGTACATATTCTATTTCTGTGAGGGTATTACGGGCGAAAAAACTAAAAAAAAACAAGAAACTGACTTACATTAATCAATTACGTATGTATATCCCTTTTTCTTTCGAAATTTTGCAAAAATAAATCTGTATTAAGTTTAAGGTGCTGCACAAATTCCATATACTTTCATAAAAATATTTCACTGCAAAGCAAAATTCTATAACTTTCCACCATAACCCTTTGCATTTCAATTACTTATTGTTGCTATGTGTACAACAACTACAAGATATCAAATAAATACATGAAAACGGCCGATGTGTGTACGCGCATACATTAAATAAATAACTACAAAAAAAAAAGGAAAATAAAATAATGAAGTAGAAAAAAACCAAGCGTAATCTCCCATTGTGTGTGCGTGTGTTTGTACACATGTTTTTTTTTTTTTTTTGTTCAAATGCTCTACTATATGCATACATACATATATAAATAAATTTTTTTGTATGTGTGTGTGTATGTGTGTATCGATGTACACAGAAATGTTTATCTGTAATTGCGCGCGTGTGACCTTGAGATAGTTTTGCTGCATAGAACAAGAAGCAGAAATACACACACACACACCCCTACACATACGCTCAATATTGAGTGCACATGAATTCATAAGTACATATGTATATGTACATACATACATGCATACATACAAACAAAATGTGTGTGCTGCTTATGGGGAAATGTGCAGGGGGGCAAGGAATCATTTGAAAACTGGAATGCATTCGATGCGACTGCGACTAAACGCACATGTGCGCGGAATGACATATTTAGATGGATACATATGTATATACATACGTACAGTTGTGTTCACAAAAATAGCAGTGGCAATTATGTCATTCCTTATTTAATATTAATCATTTTTTACACTGAAAATATAGTTAATTCTGTAATGAAAACATGAAAGCCAAATTTTCAAATCTTCTAGAAAATTTATGAAAATTCGACAAATTTAGCAAAATTTAATCAAAATGTGCAACTTTTCTTGTTGATTTTTAATTTTAATTATTTTTGATACTAAAAAATGATCTCTCATATCAAAAACATGTAAGGCGAAGTTTCAAAGTTTCTGGAAAATTAAAAAAAAATCGACCAATTTAAAAAAATGTTTGTCAAAATGCTAAACTTGATTTTTGATCATTTCTTTTGCTTAAGGCGCTCCGTCTTTTCTTCCATACAAAGTCCATTACGTTCGACAATTTTTTTTTCGAAACTGTTAACAGTAGAATTTTAATTTTATTTATTTTTTCTATTAAAAGTATAGTTAATTTCATAACAAAAAATATGTTAGTAAAAGTTTTAAACCTTCTAGAAAATTTATAAAAATTTCGAAAAATTTCATCAAAATGTGCAACTTAAAATGTTCTTGTTGATTTTTGATAATTGTTTTTGCCGACGGCGTTGCGCCTTTTCTTGCACACAAAGAGGCTTTGAGAATTTTTTTTTTTGGGAAAGTTTTACAAGTAGAATATCAGCGCCATGTTACTTTCTTTGTCCAGAAACACTTATAATAATAGTGAAATAAATACGATCGTCATCAGTCTAAGGCTGCTATGCTTTTTTTATCACACAAAAGCAAAATTTTCGTTGTTATTTTTTTTATTTATTTTTTAGTGCATAAGTCAATGAAGTAGACGACGAATATATTTCTGCGATCAAGATGTTGGGAGCCTTTTCACAGCCTGAGCAAATTTTATATGGATCATCAAAAATCAACAAGAATTTTCTGCTACATGAAAGTTGCACTTTGTTATACTAAATTGAAACGGGCTACAATACTGCATACCCGAAATTTTTTCTAAAAATTCTTGTAAAATATTTTGTTGAACATTTTATTAAATACTAGCTGACCCGGCGAACATTGCTCCGCCTTAGAAGCAATAAATGAGCAGATTCTTGATTTTATGAGTTTAAATTTTTTATTAGGATAATAAATATAAGTAAGTACCAAAAATCAATTATTGTAATGATTCTTTATTGGCCATGTATTTTAGTGCATAGGGTGCACTCTTCAGTGAAGCACCTTGTGATAGACGATATTTTTAGTTTTATTACTATGTGCAAGAACAAATAACGCAGCTGGTCTTCCGACCCTTGAACATGCCGCATATAATTGACCATGGGAAAAACATGGATTTTCTAGATTTCGACCACAAACTTTCAAGGATTGGCCTTGTGATTTTTTAATGGTCATGGCGAATGCAAGACGGATCGGAAATTGAAGTCGTTTAAACTCAAACGGCATGTCGGTTGGGATCATCGGGATCCTCGGAATGAGAACTTCCTCACCTTCAAATTTTCCTTTGAGTATCGTCGCGTAAATCACATTGTTCATCAATTTACTTACTACCAAACGCGTTCCGTTGCACAGTTTTGGTGGGTTTATGTTTCGAAGCATGATTATTACGGAGCCAACCTTTAGTCGTAAATTATGCGGTGGTAAGCCAGGCACATCCAAGGAGTTTAAAAATTCAATTGGATAGTTGGTGGCATCATCTGCATTTGCTGCACAGTCAATAGATTTGAACGAATGTAGTGTAGCACACGAAGTCGAGCCATACTAAAGCGGCGCTCTTCACGTGCAATTTCTTGTACTTCTTCAGTCCTTTCATTCGCAACGTTTTGCATCCTAGTTGCATTACGGCTTTTTCGGGGAAGATTTGATCGTCTTGGACGCGGCATTTTAATGATAATAATATCGGCACAATATTTATAGACACTCGAAACAAACACAAAAACCGGTAAACTTCAAAATTTCTAACTGTCAATTTTTCACCCAACAAAATTCGTAAAAGTAAACAAAATACATGTTAATATTGGCAATTCACACCAATTACATGGATATTGCCCTTCTCCGCTAGATGTCACTACAATTTACATCGATATTACCTTTCGCCGCCAGAGTACATGTAAATTTTGATTTTCATACAAAAAAGCAAAAGCAAAATATATGAAAGGCGAAGAAAAAAAATCAAATTTACCGTTTTTTTTTTGTCGTCCCACGGTAACAAGTGGTGTAACTAACACGACTTTCTTTTATATATATATAGATTTCATTTTTTAATTTTCTAGAGATTTTGAAACTTCCACTTATAAGGTTTTCGATATAGAAATAATACAATTTTTATAAAAAAAAAAATTAATTAGTTAGGGGAAGACAAAATTGTCAAAACTTGTCAATAGATGTTGCTACAATTTTCATAATCACAAGTGTATTTTTGTGCACATAAATAAATATCTATGCATTTGCATGTGGACAAAAAGTCGAATGTATGTACATATGTTTCTAAATACAAATATTTATATCCATGTGTGTTGCTCTGTTGCTCTCGCGCAATAAAGCAATTTTATTGCCAGCCGAAACAACAACGACAACGATGCGAAAAACAGTCGTAGTGTAAAAATAGAAAACGCTTGACAGCAACACGGCAGCGCGTTCGAGGAGTGCAAACAAAAAAAAAATATAGGGAAAATTCCAACAAACAGTCAATTCAGTCAACCATCCATCTACCCATCCATCCACACACACTACATATCTATTCATTCACAAATGAAATTACTCCTCGGTTTGTCTGTCCGCAATTGGTATACACCACACACATTATTTCAATACTACATACATATGTATGTACAGAATGCGAGCGTGTTGCAAACGGCACTGCCACATCAGATGAAAGCTTACATGGGCAATTGCCCCATTATGATGTTGACTGACTGCTCGATTTTCCATTTTCTCTCTCTCTCTCTCTCCCGCACTCTTTCATTTATTGCACCAGTAGTTGCAGATTGCACTTACAAATTTAATTATAAATGATGCTGTAAGGGTTCAGTGTAAAAGGCAGTGCAATACAATAACAGCCAGCGGCCCAGCGAGGTCACCCTCCGAGTTCCCTCATAAATACAATCGGTGCACTTAGTTTTGCCGCGTTTACGTTGCATTCTGTCTGCTGCATCATCATCGCCTACTTTGATGGCGTGGCAGCAACAGGTTCCTTGTGTCTATGTAACGTTTTTCTGTGGAGGAAGCATTGAATGCCTACCCGGTTAGTGTGAAACTTAATCGCACTAAAACTCCTGCCTCCCCGTATCCTTTGCTTGGTATTAGACTCAATTTTGGTTTTATGGATTGAAGCTGGAGTTACCATCCTTATTCTGCTGTCAGAGGCAGATATTTTCTTTAAGAGTGTGGTCGGTAATACAGGAGTGGCTCGATAAGCCGGTCATTTAGTGGCAGATCGGTAATCCAGATTACCGAGACTAACCTGATAACTCTCTAAAACTAGCGGATTTCTCCCACTTCTCAATGTCATCATTAGCGACTTGCAATTCGGGATCTCTGTCTTGTTATTGTTGTTTTTGTATCGGGGTGTTAGATGAGTCGGTTTGAATTGGCAAGTGAAAAGGTGGGTGGTATCGTGCGGAGAATTACCACATGCCGGACATACATTGGGTAGGTTTGGGCTGATTCTGGATAAGTGGGAGCTGAGCCCGCTACAAATATCCTGATCATAATTGAGCCAGAGTGACGCGAGATTCACGAGGCAGCTGGAGCTCCTCCTCTGCTATGGGGGGGTGGTGGCTTCGCCCCAATGAAGATCACACAGTAGGTAGCAGGTTCCATTACAATGGTGGTGTATGACTGAATCTCATCAGATAAGATAATGATCCGGGTCCCGTGTTCATCTAATAAGCTGAAAACATGCCTGCCGACAGCCACATAGCCTCTTGAATCTTGCTATGCTGGAGCATCGATCAATGGACTACCATTTTTCGGTCACCTGCAAGGTTGACCAGTCTCAGACTGTTAGCGGAGGTTTCGTCGTGAGGGTAGAAATTTCCGACAGTGTGTCCATAGATCCTTTCCACTCATAGATTTAATATTTTATTACGTCGTCCTTCCTTCCCGTCGGGGCGTAATAATTTATTTCATGGTTGAATGCGACAAAGTTATCTTCCGTTCCACCGTCGCCATCCTGGGAAGAATTGGGTATGCCAGTCACTGTTAGCAGGTTAATTACAAGGGAGCCTTCTCTTGATGAAACTGGTCCAAAAAGGTCACAACTCGAGAGCATTATAGAACTCATCTGAATAGAATGGAATATGATAAGATATGTAGTTGGAACTCTTCATATCACGAACAAGACTTATTCCCAGCCAAACGAACTGTGCCCAAGTTCCCCAGGTTACACCCCACGCGGCATAATTGCGGGTTTAGATCTGCCGGCTGTCACTTCAACTTAAACTAGTCCACCCGGGTATGACTACACAAAAGTATCTTATTTTTTTCTTGCGAAGAAATGCAATTGCATAGATTTTATGCAAATGCTTTGTGAAATGTGAAAGCAACCAGCGCCCCCATTATCAATTTATTCTATTTTTATACAATAATTTCCATGCCAATTACTTGGTGACATTTTTTCTAAAAATAGCCGACAATTGACCTAACCAACGACGACTATTGCAACAAACTTTATGACATTTGTTGTTTGTCGGCATTGAAAATGAAAATCTGACACATGGAAGAAGAATATGGAAATGAGGCAGAGACCAAAGTGCCGTGAATGCATTTCACTAAATTGCAATAAAATAATAATGAAAGCTTCCAATTGGAATAGAAATGAACTAAAATAGCTTGTGAAATTGTTTCAAGTGAACTGGCCTACCGGGGGTCAGGTTGACTTTCATTGTTTGTGTGTTATAAAAACAAAGAAAAAGGCAAATCGAATTCGGTTAGAAGTTTCTATTGACTGGGATACGATTATTGGTATAGGAATGTATGAATACCCTTATTTATGTGATGAATAAATATTGGCGGGTTATATTCCAAAGGCAGCTTGCATTAAGCCAAAGGGGTTTGCTTTAAGGAGTTATAGTCGTACGAAGATGTAAGACAGGAAAAACGGATTTTCTTTGACAAATAAAAAAAATATATAGGTAAATAAATGCAGCTGTAACTTTTAACTTTATTTCGACAATTTTATGTTTTTTTTATTGTAAATATTGACTTACAGTGCTACGTAGACGGCCTCCTCAATAAACAGGTGTCTGTCGCTGAGCAAGATATCTCCACAAGATTCTATTAGTTTATTAATAAATCTAGGTATAGATCGATGGGATAGACGATTTTTGACCAAATGGCAGCTCCGCAAAGAAAAAAATCCAATTTTCGAGCAAAATTTGTTTATTAAATTGTTTTAGAAAATATAAATAACTGTCGGAAATTTTAATGCTTCGATCAAATCTTGGAAAATATAAGTTTTTAGGGTATATTCCCAAGTATATCCTCATTCCGAAAATTCAATAAAAGAAATGAATTATTTTATATTTCTAACTGCGTATAACCCCTAAAAAAAATTTTTGATTTCAACCAGTCGGCCACTTTATGTAAATTTAGATATAATTTTTTAGAAAATAACAGATATAAACAAAAAAAGAAAGAACAAAGTTCAGGCTTTCCATTTATTTTGAAATTAAAAACTAATGTTGGTAATAAATTAAAAATATTTCGGATAATATTTATTTCAGACTCATTTTGAAAGGTGTTGACATCTAACTAGGAAATAAAATAACCAACGGAAGCAAAATATTTCATTATTGATAAGAAAAAAAGATAAATAAAATTTAAGTGAGGAATTTTTGAAAATGTAATGTGAAATTTTACAATATTGTGCAAGCAATAAGCAAGATATATTTGCATTTAGTAGAGCTCTCGAAAATTGAAGTAGAAAGTGAGTACTGTAATGATTTTAAAATTTGTAGAAAAAAAATTATGATTTAATCGTTATAATTGGATTTGAATTTCTTAGATAAAATTTATAAAAACATTGTAATTTTTATTTATTTGATAAAAAATAATCGTTATTCTTGCATTTTTATTTTTCCGATCATAATTGATCGATATTCCGTAGTTTAAATTTTTTTGATAAAAAATATCTGTTATTGTTGGATTAAAATTTAGTTCTATGATCGAAAAAATAAAAGCTACCAAATATCGATCAAATATGATCGGAAATATTTGAGCCCAAGAATTTTTATTGAACAAATAAAAATTAAAAAAAAATAAATTTTATCAAAAAAAAAAAATCAAAAATAGCTATAAAATTTTATCAAAAATTTAAAATAACAAAATATCGATAAAATGTGTTAGAAAGAATAGTAATCACAAAAAAACAGTCAAAGTTGACCGAAAGATGAAAATTTAAATAAAATAAATAAAATTAAAAATAATGATTATTTTTGATCGTAAAAAGAAAAATCACAAAATAACGATTACGCAATGATTTCAAACAATTTTCAAAATAAAAATAAGGTCAGATTTGTATAGCATATAGCATAAGGATTAGATCGCTATATTCGAGTTTTGTTTTGAATGATTTTTTATTCCAAAAAAAAAACTAAATGACGATTATTTTCGGTTCCTGCTAAAGAAAAGAAAATACCTACCTGAATGCGTAGTCCAGAAATGCATGATGAAACCAAATCTAAATTTAAAGGATCTACCCATAAGCATCGTTCTATATCGATACGTTCTATAACAATACCCTTACTTTAATTTTTTTAATAAAAAAAATATTTGAGGCACTCAAATTTTTCGATAAATTTTATATGAAAACAAAAAAAAACAATATTTTTCAATCGTTAAACTTTGTTTACTTTCAGGAGCTTTCGAAGAATAATTCCAAATTCTTTATTCTACCAGTTTTAAAAAAATAGTTGATAATAAAAAATATAGGGGTATTTTGTTTTTGTTACAGAATGGGTGACAACTTTAAAATTCAATGGGTGACAACTGGTTTTTAAAATCTTTGAAAAGAGAAATACAAATTTAACTAGCACGAAAATATTAATTTTTTGAATTTTTTAATAAATAAAAAATATATACTATATATAAGAGAATGAAGTGGTATTCAAATGTAGATAAATGACATTATCGCGTAATTTTTTCGCAATATTGGCCTACTAAGTTTCTGATTTTTTTTGTTTGAATTAGAAGAAATATTTCGAACATTACGACCTCATGAAATTTTACAAAAAATAGAAACAGATATAAGTTTACCCGAGCTCAACGACGCATTAATTAAACTAAAAGGAGATACCCCGGGTCATGACAAAATCAACTACAAAATGTTGAAAAACCTTCCGACCATTGCAACAAGGCGATTGCTTAATATTTACAATAAAATCTTTAATGCGGGTGTCATCCCGCAACAATGGAAAACAGCAACCATTGTCCCACTTTCAAAGCCGCAAAAGTCAAAAGTTTCTTTCGAGGCATATAGACCTATCTCTCTAATCGAAGATTTCAAAAAAGCGTTCGACAGAGTAGGTTCATATAGGGCTTTCAATGCCGCATTTGCCATTTTCTCTCGCTTTATTGCAAGATCGCTTCTACAACGTCAATATCCCTTTAATACCATCCTTTTGATATTCCCTACAAACAAAAAAAAAACAAAAACAAAAAAAAACAACTTCTGCTTACTGAGCGTGGCTGGTCATGTCTGCCTCAATTAATTGTTTTTTTTTATAGTCTTATTGGCCTATTGTTTCATTGCATTCGCCTTGGCTGCCCTTGCATTCAAAGTAAGTGGGTCTGGGTAAGCAGATTTTATTGCCTCAAGGGGATTCCTACAGTTTACCCCAGTGACACACTTTGAGCAAAAGTACAGAACAGCCGCATTTATGGCAAGCTGCATTCAAATCTGTACATTGCGGTGTTGCATTGTATGCCGCCGCCACATGTTGGACTCGGCATTTTGCCTACTAAATATATATCCTCATACATATCCAGATATAGTACATATGAGTATGTGTGTGCGTGTGTATGTGTGGGCACCTACAACCTGTTGACGGCGGCTGGGCTGCAAGCGAATTAAGCGCGTGCCTTGCCTCCCTACACTGCCGTCATCGACACCGCCAGCGGGAGTGCTACCTACCTACCTTTAACCCTTCATTTACCTCGCCTCTAGTATCGTACTGTTCTTACTTCTACAACAGCATCTGTCTGGGCTTGTGGTGCTGCGCTCTGTTCTGCCGGTTCATCAGCTAATCGGCCATGCCAACAATGCAATCAATTTAATGCATTTTTATTGCTCTTTATTCCTCTTTTGTGCCGTCCAAACTGTTTTCGTTGTTTACATATTTACTGTTTCATATTCACATTATAATGTATTTATTATGGACCCTTCTGTGTTTCTCCATTTCGCAGTGCATCGCAATTTTTGTGGCGGTCTCTGCCATCTTCACCGATTTAGTCGTCGGCCGTTGCATATTCCCTTTTAATTGCCGATTAAATTTTGGTTTTGTTTTCTGTTAAGTTTGTGTGCTGTAAATTTCATGTTGTTGTTGTTGCATAATTACCATTTTTAAGCGGCACAACGTAATAACCTTAACACTGGATGTGCAGTAAAAATAGAAGTAGAAATTAGCACTAGCATTATTAAAAATGGTTCTAGAAGCCAGTAAAAAAATAACGGTTGCAATTAGTAGTAGCATTGGTAAAACTAGTAGTGGAAGCATTAAAAAAGTAGTAGCAGAAATTTGTACAAGTATTAATAGAATTAGTTACAATAGTAGTAGTAGTAGGTAGCAGCATTAAAGAAAATAGTAGTTAAAGTAAGTAAAAATAGTAGTATTTGTTAGTAATAGCGTCAGTAAAAATTGTAGTAAAAACTAGTAGAAATAGTAGTATCATTAAAAAAATAATATTCGAAATTTGTATTTTTGATTTGTAAGTAGAAATTGTAATATCTTTAAGTAAAATAGTGGTAGTAATAAGTAATAGCTTAAAAAGAATTGTAGTAGTAGCATTGGTAAAAATAGTGCTAGCACTAAGTAGTAGAATTAGTAAAAATAGTAGTAGCATTAAAAAAATAGCTGTAGAAATTAGTAAAAATAGTAGTAGTAATTAGTAGTAGCATTAGCAAAAATAGTAGTAGAAACTGGTAAAAAAAAGTTGTGGGGATTAATAATAGTAGTAATTAGTAGTAGCATTAAAAAACCGTAGTCGAAATTTCTAAAAAATAGTAGTAGCACCAGGTAAAATAGTAGCATCATTAATAAAAATAGTAGTAGTAATTAATAGTATCACTGAAGCAAATAGTAGTAGAAATTTGTCAAAATAGTAGTAGGAATAAGTAAAAGCAGAAGTAGTAGCATTAGAAAAATAGTCGTAGAAAATTTGTGAAAATAGTAGTAGCAATAAGTAGAACAATGGTAGTAATTAGTAGTGGCATTAGTAAAAATAGTAGTAGAAATTAAAAAAAATAGTAATAGCAATAAGTAGTAGAATTAGTAAATAAAAAAGTTGTAGAAATTGGAAAAAATAGTAATAGTAATTAGTAGTAGAAAAATACAAATAGTAGTAGAAATTATTTTAAAAAAATTAGTGGGGATTAGTAATGGAAATTTGTCATAATAGTAGCAGTATTAAGTAAAAATAGAAGTAGTAGCATTAGAAAAATAGTATTAGAAAATTTGTGAAAATATTAGTAGCAATAGCTAGAATAATGATAGTAATTAATAGTGGCATTAGTAAAAATAGTACTAGAAATGAGTAAAAAATAGTAGTAGTAATTAGTAGTAGAATTAGTAAAAAAAAAGTAGTAGAAATTAGAAAAAATAGTAATAGTAATTAGTAGTAGAAATATTACAATTAGTAGTAGCTAGTAATAGTAGTCGTAGTGATAATAGTAGTGCAGTAGTAGTCGTTGGTATAGTAGTAGTAAATAGTAGTTGTAGTAGTAGTAGTAATTATATCGTGACGCGATATCCACGCCGCCTCCGTTATGCGATGTAAAAAATCACTCTCATGCCGCCAAAGAAGGTTTACTTCAAACACTTTAGCCTAGATCTTAATCAGCAGGTTGCCAGTGTACGCTCAAAGGTGTCGAAAACGCCCGAAATAAAAAATAAAAAAGCGCGCCCTAAAGTTTCACTTTTTTTTTTTACCTTTTAAATATTTGCATTCCGACTTTCCGCTTCAACTGCTACAATTTAACTTTTTCATCCATCCAGCAACAGCCTCCTCAACTCCATTGCACCTGTGCTCGTACACTTATGCAGGTGCACCGTCTGCAACACTGCTGCCATGATACGAATGTATGTACATATGTATTTCTACCCCACGCATGCGCCGCGCGCGCGCTCATATAGCCCAGGTCGCGTGTGATTTACGAGATCGCTTGGAATTTTTTAATGATCCGGCTGCCGCTTGCAGCCAATAAACTGACTGACTACACAATCGCGTCAGCAACTTCATAATGCCAAACAACAACAAACAGAAGAAGAAGAAGAAGAAAAAAAAAATTGTGAGAGCAAAACATACCACAAGAAGTTCACACAACATGCGTGCCTTTCGCCGGCGGCCACAATACTTATAGAACCATTGCCGCATTCAACAAAAGAGTTAAAACTTTTCATTCTTCTGTTGCCTCCCACTTGTTGCTGATTGCGTGTGCGTGTGTGTGTGTGTGTTTGAGTGTGTGTGTGTTTGAGTGTGTGTGTGCGGATTGCAACGCCTGTTGTGACTGAGCGCACTCGCGCATTTATAATCCGTTGCTGCAGTTCCATCTTTACGATTGCAGGCGGGCAAAATCGCCTGGCACCCTCCAAAGCAGCAGCAGCCGCCGCAGCTCAAGTGCGCTGTCTCGTGTTGCGTGCGCGTCCAAGTCCAATGTTCGTTTGTGCCTTCAACACCAACAGCCAGCTCAACGCAGCATCAACGCCAGATGGTTATGGTGTTTTTTTTTTTTTTTTTATATGATCCTTCCTACGCGCGCACTCCATTTTATTTATGTGTAAATTCTGCGCATGTGCAGTTTTTATTTTCTCACTTCTTAATGCAGTTCTTCGCTTTGTACTTTTTACGTTCTTTGTTTTGTTTTTTTTTTTTTTTTTTGCTTGGCCAGTGAATTATGAAATTACATAACTGCTGCGCTTACAGTCACAGCACAGCAGCCAACAGCCAACATTCGCCGATTGATATATGAGCCTGTTGTGGTCGCCGTGCGCGCGCTGGTGCATATAATTCACTTACACCACCCCGCTCTCAGCAGCTTAACTTCTGGGGGCTTGACTTGCAGTTGCATTGCCTGATGCCGTTGATGCACCAGTTGCATTTCATTTTATTATTATTACTGCATTTGTTTCTGTTGTTGTTGCTGCCGCTGCAGCCACTGCTGATGATCATACAGCAATTGCTCATTCAACTCAGTGACGCTTTTGCCATTTTATTTTTGTTTGTTTTGTCAGCTCACTTTATCTCTGCGTCCGTTTTCATCTCTTCGCTGCTTTGTGTTGGCGGCGATCAATTTACACTGGTCACGTGTTGCTGCACATGACATTGTTGCAGTTATTGGTGTTGTTGTCTTTTTCAAGTTCTTTCAGATATTATTGATTAGGCTTTGTTGTTTGTCTGCTCTTCGGTGTTTTTGTTTTGTTTATTCATAGATATTCGTACACATCTATGTTAAGTTGAAATTAATTTATTGCATTCGATGAATTTGATTGATTTCCAAATTGTTTTTCAAAGACAAATCGCGCACTCAAAGAGAAAAGCCGCAAATATAATATTTTGTTTGTTTGTGTAGTTCAAACCGAGTTTTACGATAATAGCAAAATAACTCCTATTTCCTAA
Source organism: Anomoia purmunda (assembly GCA_951828415.1). NCBI lineage: Eukaryota > Metazoa > Arthropoda > Insecta > Diptera > Tephritidae > Anomoia > Anomoia purmunda. The sequence goes on from OX639995.1 coordinate 45,194,779, forward strand.
TGCTAAGCCGACTATCCCAACTATCTCGCTATAATAGCCATGTGAAGACTTTCGACAAAAGTTACTGAAGTTAAGAGTTTGTAATTGCTTTGGAATAGTTTTTTTTTTCAACATAAATTTTGTATTTCATCAAAAAGTAGGATCGCTTCATTGAATATCGCATCGCATTTCGCTTGTACATAAATTATTCAAGTCGGTCATGAGGACACCGGACAATTTCATGGTACGCTGAGTAGAATTGGGCACAAAATATCGATATATAAATTTTTTTTTAGAAAATAATAAATAAATAAGCCGATATTTATATCATCGTAACATCGATAATCGATATTTAGTTCCGAGTATCAAATGTGTAAGAAATTCGATATTTTTTAAGGTCTTTATGAACTCATCTCATGTAAATCTTCATATTTTTCGAAAAAATTTGACCGAAGTCTTAAAACATAAAAAAATTTATATTTGCAGTGGAAAACCGCAACTTTTTTTTTTTGGTAAGCCACCCTAATGTACCTAAAGGGTGTTTTTTTTTATACTGATAGAATTTTAAATTAAAATAAAACACATACAAAATGAAGTATGATGCCAAATTTTTTTTATTTGAAAGATATTTTCATGACATTTAATATTTAAAAACGATTTTCCCGCCACGACTGGCTTTGGCGAATCGGATGCGATCAGTCTAATTTTGAACCAATGGGCAAAGTCCAACTTATTGAGCAGGGCGGCGAATAGACAAATTCGGATCTTCTCCAACACGATCACATACAGCACCAATATTTTCTTCTTTACGTACAGTTCTTTGTCCTGTTGTTGGGTTTTCATCAGATTAGAGTAAATGTTGTTCGAAATTTATCAACAGTTCGACGTATAAGCTGCTCTGATGGTCGATTATGTGGACCATAAAATTCACGAAGTGCTCTATAAGTTTGGCGAACAGAACACTGTTTTTTAAAGTAAATTTCCACAATTTGTTAACGTTGTTGCGGCGTCATTCTTTCCATGATGATCTGTCAATGCTTACTGAACAGAAATGTCAAAACGAAATGACATTTACCAGCTGTCAAGTGATAGCTATCCCTATCGAAAGTTCCAACAGTCTAAAAAAAAACACCCGCTATGTATGCATATCTTTTCTGCTATACCGATATTTTTTAAAAATATCGATACAAAACATTCCGATATATTTTTTTCATTTGCCCATCCCTAACCTGGAGATTTAAAACTAGCGTCCGAAAATAGTCGGTATTTTGATTTTCACGGATAAAAATAAAATATCGATGGTTCTTTGGCAAAAAACAAGAAGACCAATCTTTACCTCTATAAATAACAAAAATGCATGGATTTCGAAATAAAACAATTTATTTATTTAGCACAAAATGTAAAAATAACAATTTGGAAAGTATTTTTTATTTAATTTCGCTGCTACGTAATAGTTGCTCCTGCTTTAAAAAAGCGTCGTCCTTTCGGAGCTTAAGTCTCCACGATGAATAAATTTTTAAAAGCATTTTAATACAACCCTGGATACATATTTCTAATATCATCCCAATTTTCAGCTGATTTAAGATAAATTTGTATTTCATTCTCTATTGTTGTGATGGTCGAGGAAGATTTCTGTTTAGATTTTATATTCTAGTGAGCTAAATTTTTATGAAACATATGTGCAAAAATCGAAGGATATTACAAAACCACTTAAATTAAAAACTGTTTTACTTTTACGAATCGTCTGGATAATTTATAGAGCTTGAGGCCAGGTTTGTATCAGGGAATAATATGAGAAAACAACAATTTTTCAAAGTGGTAGAAGTGATAGCTGCTATTTCGGAGATCACCACATCTCCTCATCAGACTTCTTTCTTTCTAGACTATACCTGGCTTTGAACCATGGTGCACGGAGTTGCTAGGCGAGCACGCTAACCGTGTGAAAATTGCTTGTTTTCTCATTATCCCTATCTCTTGTTTTTACTGTTAGCCAAGGCATCTTTTAAATGCAGTAATTTAATTCTTGGGTCATAAGTTGGTCTTTAATTTTAATCTTGGCTTCTGGGCCTTAGCACCAGAATAGAATTGAAAGATTTCGAGTAAATCAACTTAAAAAACTAATCTCTGTAAAACATCACTCCGCGTCACATTGATGTATCGATATTTTTAGCTTCGAAGCATCGGTGACATACATCGATGTATCGTTTGCATCCCTGCAGACCGCAGTAGTTCTTTCGAAGCTGCACTAGCGACAATGAAAAGCCAACTGAATGGCTGCGATCGAAAGAAGAGAAATATATTAAATTATTCATCTGCTCGAACAACCAAGCAGCTAGAAAGGCGATTGACTGTTACAGATGGTTGAGCAGATCGCCATTTTGTAAGAGGTTAGGCATGCCGCTCACCACCAGCAACACAAAACTCAGATGGTCCGCATGGAACACGAAGTGATCACAAAAACTTTGCATGCTAAAAAAAGCGGCCCATTTTTGGTCTGGGTCCACTTACCGGCCACATACATAGGTAGCCATCGGAAGCCGTGCGGCTAGGCTGGATATCCATCCCTATAATGACTCATGAAAAAGTTGCAGAGACGGGAACCATCAGGAAACTCTAAAATATTTCCTATTTCGTGGCATAGTTACTCGATGATTTAAGTGGCCTCGTTGTGTTGAAGATGTAGCCATTGCTTGGATTCACAGTCACCACGCGAAGGTTTAAATAGGAAGGAACGGGGATCCAAGTGATATCATAATGAGCCCGGTAAACCCTCTGGCATCCACTTGAACTAACCTTTCGCTATTATGTTCTCCTATATTCTTAACAATAAGCCCAATGGAGTCCAGGCCAAAATATCACTGAACCTCAAAAAACATATAAATTTTTTAAGTTTCCCTTAAGAGGGGAAGTACCTTTAGACATTTCAAAAGCTCAATTTTGTTGTCATTGTTTTAATCGATAGGTATATCGCCTTAGAATAGCGGGTAAAAGATTCAAAAGCTGATTCTCGAAATTGTGGAAGAGGTGCATATTGTAAGCGGCGAGCACGCCGAGTACGCCGGACTCTTGACCGTAAGCTTTAAACGGAGTTTTCTGGAAAGCAAATTTTTCAGAATTGTGTAAGTGATAATAAAAAAAAAAATTGTGAACCGACTTTCATTATCTAACATTCATTTTAAAGAGCATAAAAAACTTTTCTATATCGACTAAGGATTTCAAGAACTTTTGACCCTTTTTGACTGCAAGTACAAGGAATTATTTTTTTGGAGTCTGGTTTAAAGGGTTAATTTTCGAATATTGCAAATATTTTAGTCTATCTATGATAAAAAAAACATCTTGAGTAAGAAATTGATTGGTTAGTTGATTTCATATAGAAATTGCATCGTTTAAGCATAATCAGCGGCGACATCACTTACAAGATCCTTGAAAAATTTGTTAATTTTGAAATATCACTTTTGTAAAAACTGTTTTTTTTTTTGTGAACCTCAGACATCACTCCAATTAAATATGATACTTATTTGAAAATAACTATATTCATTTTCCTACAAATCAACTGCAAAAATACCATTTTTTTGGGCTTCTAATTGAACTGCCCCCGTAACGCCCCTCAAAAACGTTGAACTGTTGGTAGAAACATACATTTCTGATTACTTTATTTCTAGCACGCAACATCTGTGCGTTTGGTGTTGCATTTTGCAATCGTACTTGCTCGCCTCGCATTCCTTTTTGCGATATAATCGAAGTCATCAACTCCTGCGCGTTTTCCGCACAATGCAGCATCATCAATCAAATCTGTTGCACAAACATTATATAAGTACCACATACATAGATGTGCACGCAGGTAAATAGCGCATACATAAAAAATCGCGAAATCAACGCACAATAAGCGCAAATGACAGCGCCTGCGCGCAATGACAACGAATTGCGCAATCGCGATCGTCAACTTTGGAAGCCAAAGAAATATGCCCAAAATAAAAAAGGCGATTGTTAGCACAGACTGCTGTTGCATGCCACCTCCCACTACATGGCCGTTTAGCCGCTTGTTGCCTGTCGCTTATCGCTTTTCATTTTGCCCATGCATTCCAGCGCAATTTCGCACTCCCGCAGTATTTTTGACATTTGCTAACGATCTGCGCTTGTCAAAACACCAATCGCGCTGCCACCTCTTCGCCTTTCTGCCTCTACGCCTTCTCTTCTCTGCGACACCCCGCTGCTGCGCAATACCGATTGTCGCTTAAACGAACTCTACGCGCCGCCACCCCGTCACCATTGCGGTTCGCATTCCGCGAGCGCTGCGCATATGCAACATTAGCTAGCGGTATTTTTTGCATTACTGCTAGCTAACTTTTTGGAATTCTATTTTAGCTTTTGCAACATTTCAAAACATTTATGTGTGGCATGCGCTCGGCATGCGGTGTGCGTTGTCATTACTCAAAACATTCATTTGTCCGACTGTCTGTCTCCGACACTTTTTTCGCGCATTCATTTGCTGTCTGTCCGTCTGCTTGTCTGTTTGCTCTTTGCCTAGCGCAGCGCGTTCTACTTAGTGTGCGCCCGTCCAATATTTGCCCGCTCGGTTGCTTTCACAAACGGCGCGCAGCTGACCAGCTCAGCAAATGCAAGGAAAAGTTTTACCAGGTGACCGAATTAATTTCGCATCGTGTCAAAGCAGCTTTCATCTGCATAATGGCACTCACAAACACACGCACATGCGCCGTACGTATTCGCATAATTTTTTTGCCCGCTTACTTGCTGCTTGCCACAAGATTTATGCGCACTTGCAACAAACACAAATACCTGTGCATATTTGTAACTGACCGTCTGCCATTCTGCCCCTTCTATTGTGCCATTATTTGCGCATTAGGTTGTCCTAACGCCACCACTGCTACCGCCGCCCAACCTTGCGCACCGGCATGCAAAATGCTTTACATTTGACTTCTCCAAAATACCTGCTTGCTTTTGCTGGCTGGCTGGCAGGCTGGCTGGGCTTGCAACAAACAGACAGACAGACAGACAGACAAATACAATTACTGCTCCTTGGAATTTGTTTGGTCGCGCGCGCGTTTGTGTGTTGTTGTTGTCAAGCGCCTGGCTACCGCTGTGCTCACTAAAACGCAGCTTCAACCTTAACTAAGCCTTAACATAAGTCCGCACTCACAACTTGCGTTGGTAGGCAACGCGTGCGGCAACTAAGGCTGTAGTTAAATAAGTGAAGTTGCACTTGGTGGTTTCTGTCGTCCGGCTACACCTACGCAATTCTGTTTACCATTGTATTCGATCTGTTGCACTTGCTGTTGTTGTAGCCATTGTTGTGTGCTTGTTAGACTCGTGTCACTGCTCGTTGGTACATTTGTTGTTGTTGTTGTTGTTGTGCTCTTGTTGCATTATTATACGTTTGTGGCATTTAGAATGCCCACCGTTGCTTTCTATGCATCCCCACAAAAAACAAACAAAAAAAAAAAAGAAAACCCAATTGTAGCTTAAATTTGACTCAGCTCAGTTTCGGTTAGTCTTTTGCGATCTGTTACGTCCTATCCGCCATTTGTGTGTGTGTGTGTGTGTGTGGCAAAGAAGTGATTAGAAAGCGTGCGGCGTACGAGGCTCAGTATGTCGTAACCACCTACGCATGTTATTCTAGTTAAGTAGTGATTGGTGTTAGGCAGAAATTTTCCACACGAAAAAAAAGCAAGAAGCAGAAAAATTGCATGCCAACTATACCTTGCTCTCGTTGGTAGCGTTAGTGCTACTGGGAGTGCCACAAATGAATGCTTAATGAGCTATGACCCATCCCAATTTGGTGCCGCAAAAGTTGAGTTTGCTCGCTCGCAATATTTATTCATTTTCATGGGCTGCGTATTAGGGAAAGTAGAAAAATGGTTAATGGCCGTTTATGTAAGGCAACAGTGACTAATGTGTGGTTTTCGTACGACAGAACTTGGTTTTTTTTTTATAAAAAAAAATACAATATACCAAAAAACCAAACGCTTGCACCTGAATGTAGTAGAAATAAGTAAAAAATAGTAGTACCTAGTATTAATAGAAATAGTAGTAAGAATTATTAGTAGCATTAGTAAAAATAGTAGTAGAAATTTGTAAAAAAGGAGTAGTACTAAGTAGTAGCATTAGTAAAAATACTAGTGGAAATTAAAAAAAAAAGTAGTAGTAATTAGTAGTGGAACTAGTAAAAATAGTAGTAAAAAATTGTAAAAATAGTAAAAGAAATTTTAAAAAATAAAGATAGTAATTAGTGGTAGGATTAGTAAAAATGGTAAAAGTGAAAATTAGTAAAAATAGTAGTAGTATTTAGTAGTAGGATTAGTAAAAATAGTAGTGCAAATTAGTGAAATTAGTAGTAGTAGGATTAGTAGAAATAGTAGTAGAAATTAGTAAAAATAATTGTAGTAATTAGTCGTAGGGTTAGTAGAAAGAGTAGCAGAACGTAGTAAAAATAGAAGTAGTAATTAGTAGTTAGATCAGTAACATAGCAGTAGTGTTAATAAAAATAGTAGTAAAATTAGTAGTGGGATTAGTAAAAGAGTAGTAGTAATTAGTAGCAGCATTACTAAAAACAGTAGCAATAATTAGTAGTAGCATTAGTAATAATAGTAGTAGAAATTACCACTGCGACCCCTATTATGGAGTATAGAATTTTCCACCAGGTGTCTTTTGTGATTGGACCTTAGTATCGATCACTGCGTCAATAAGTGCACTGCAGTTTCCTTCTCTAGTTTGCTGAATCTGCAATATTTATCCGAGCGAATTCTCAGATTTGGCCAGTTGATAATTTATGAATTCATGTTATATTACTCATGTACTGTTATTTCTAAGTCCATGCATTATTTTTTTAGATTGGTAGTTTGTCTCTAATTTTTCTGTAGGTTGGTTCCTCTTTTTTGCTCTATGTACATATGTAGATAGTATATCCTTTCCTAAACCGCAAAAAAGATGAATTGATATTTAGACCTTCAAGTGCAATCAATTTTTGGCAGGTCATCAAAGAGATGCGTGGCTTAGCATTGTAATGATGGAACACAACACCTTTTTTGGTCGCTCTGTCTGTGCGCAGTTGAGATCAGAATATTTAGATTATTTCATCAGGTTGTATCAGCTTAGTACACAAATCCTTTCCAATCCCAATACACGTAAGGCATTACCCTACCGTGGGTGGCCATGATTTTGTTCGTTTAATAAACTCTTATTGTATATATTTTTCGCCGCTCTTCGTGATCGCTTAAGAAATGAATTGGCTTCACTGATGGTAACTGAATGAAACAAATTCAAATTCCGTCAGGTTCGAACAGCGAGTTCACGGATGATAATGCCATCAAACAATTTTGTAGGTGTCTTTTCTTACCGGCTTTGCCTTTTTCATAGCAAAAGAGCAACAAAACCAAGTATTGCTTAAAAAATTTTAATTCAGAGTCAGGGGCCCAGTTTGTATTCCGGGAAGTGAAAAATATGTTTGTTTGAAACTCACGGAAAAAAATAGTTATTCCTTTAGTCACTGCACTTTTGGAAATTATTGGAAAAGCATCAACAATTCTCATGTCGTCTTTAACATAGCTCTTGTGTGCTTGCCATACAGGCAGATGGCCGGGAGGCAACACCTAGCAAGATCTAGAAAGAAGCCTGATGAGGAGTTGTGGTGTCTCCGAAATAGCAGCTATAATTAACGCTCTCCCGCTTTGACTATTGTAGTTTTTTCCGTTACCGTCCAAATAAAAAAGCGGTCTTAAGATCAAAGGTTTTTATTGATATAATAAAAAAACTTGGTCAAAAATTTAAAATAGATAAATAATTATTTTATTTATATTTAAGTGTAAAACAGAAGTAAAGTAAAGGTGAACTGGAGCAATTTTTTATTTTCACCACTTCATAGTACTGGAATTACCCCCAGATATTGGCCGCGATGGTTTAGTTTTTTTTTATATGAAACCTTGTCCATTATTTATTGTTTCTACTTATCTCAACAATAATTCTTAAGCTCAATGTCAGTTTTCATTAGTACAACAGTCAGATCTTTAGAAATTGCACGAGTTTAGGGGTCGAGCACATATTACGTAACGCGATTTTTGATCATTTATCGATCATGTTATTAATCATAGAATAAAATACAATTTTAATTGATATATATTATAGATTAGGGCATAGGGAAATCACATGTCACACTTCGTCACAAATCGCAACCACGCCCCCCCCCCTAGCGCGTTACGTAATATGTGTACGACCCCTTACACGACAAAAGTATTTCATAAACTTATCATATTATACATAAAAATTTATTTTTTTGACTAAATTGGGTCGCTGAATAAGAAAATGAATTTGATTTTTTTTGCCCAAAGAAGCGTTTTCGAGAACAGGGGGTCTGTTTTTGATTTCCTTTTGCAGTTACTGCTAAACAACTCCAGAATAGCAAATTAATCTAACCATTTGTGAATATCGTTGTAAAGGTACATTCAATATCTGATATATCTTTTGTGTAAATAGTAATAGTTTTTTCTGACATTCATTTTTATTCACTCTTTTTAGTGAATAACTTTGTAAAAAAATCTTTAAAAATATCATAATGAAGAAAAATGGCATTAAAAAAAATGTGAAGCGCTTAAATTGAAGAAAAAATGTAAAAGTTATTACAAATTAAATAAAAACGGTAAATTTAAATTTTTACTACATTCACTTTTTCAGTTGAAAATCTGTCGAAAACTTTTCATTTCACGGTGCAACAGCCAGAATGTTCATTTAATTTAATATCACACTTTATATGGCTTTGGGTTTGCTGATTATGAAAATGGCAACCAATTTTATCCATCAGGTAAAGATTTGGAGCTCCTAGGTATTGAAGTTTTGCAGAGGTATGTCCCAACATAGGTTGATTTTTTCCCCAATGTTTTCCAACACTGTTTTACAAAGCGCAATCCTAAAAACTAATATGAGTTTAGCATCAAACTATGCAAATTTTGATATCCGAAACGTTTACATTATCCATTTACGAAGTGTTAGAGTCATTTTTATGCCAAAAACTTGCTCAAAAAACGAAAAAACTCCATACATTTTCGAGTTGTAAAAGACACGTGGTCAAATATTTCTAAACTAGTGTTATAGCTGCTATTTTTGAGATCACCACAACCCCTTAATAGATTTCTGGCTGGGATTGAATTACCTACCTCCGACTTGCTGGGCAAATTCACATCCAACTTGCATTAGAACTGCTCTAGATTTTTCCTATTTTCTTCCTACATCTCATCATCTATCTATCGCAGATATTTCCCTTGCTCAATTATATTAGGCCCGTTTCTTTGTACCCGAATTGCAAAAAACCACTCCCACTCGGATATAATTTCCTTTAGTTGGAAAAGTAACCCTGTTCGCATCTTTCATGAAAGATGGGATTTTTTGAGTGCTATTTATGAACGGTTGTGTCGGCAATTTTTAGGCTTATGTAGTTATGTATTTAAAAATACTATGCAAATAAAAATGAATTAGGTCGTAAACTGAAATTTCGCATATATTTTATTCCGGCTCATTCACAATAGCGAAGTTTTTTCACTTCCCAACACTACATCTCAGGTCGGCTATCACTTTACCGAGCTGGCTCAACTCGCATATATTTCCGAGTTAGTGTTGCTGCTTGAGATGCAATTCGTTATCTTATCTAGTGTTCGATTGCCAGTTGGGTACAAAAAAACGGGCCTATAATTACTGCATAAAAACTATTTGAAAAATAAACGGTCTAAACGGCTTTTAATCAACTGAAAAATTAAATTGCAGATTTTTGCATGATAAATTAACTTCAAAGTAAACATTTTACGGAACTATTTTAATAGAATTTATAGATGTGATTTTCGACTGATGGTTGTAAAGAAAAATATATGCATTTGATAGTAACCCATCAGGAACTGAAAATTCCACAATAATTGTCGGCCGCCGTATTCGAGCAAATATTAGCTTAACCGATCTGAACCTTTTGCTGCACCGTTGCAGTTAAAATGAAATAATAGCAAACTTGCATTAATCCACTACGCTAAGAAATTCATGAAATGACGGAGAGAAGTCGCGGGGTTTCACCCGATAATTCCTGCAAAGAATTTTTGTTTCGCAACCACAATAGGTCAGCGTGTAGGTTTCAAGCCATATAAAAATGCCAGCAAATGCAATGCTTTTCAAACGTTTCGCATTAAAATTTTTACATGAACGAAAATGGCATATAGTAGCAGTAAAAGCAAAACAAAAAAAAAAGCAGAAAAAACAAAAACAACCGATCAAAACAACGACTATATTTGAGACGACTTACATTCACTCCATGCCATTTGTGGCAAGAGAGACCAAAAACCAAAACACACACACACACACACACACAAATAAGTGAATGTTTTTCGCTACCGTTGATAACGGTAAATTGGTGCATATTTTATGCATACCACTAAGTACATGTGTACAGGGCCGGATTTAGGCATAGGCTATGCTGGCTGCAGCCTAGGGGCCCGCACCACAATGGGGCCCGCACCACAAATTATCATACATAACTACATACCTACATACATTTTTTCGCAAAACGTTATTTTTTTTTTTTTATTTAACATTATACGTAGAGATAATTTTTTGTATATCTATAAAATAAATGATAATTTTTAACTAAGCTCGAGGCCAATAGTGCGTTTTTTCTGTACGAAAATTGACTATTATTGTGTAAAAGAGGAAAAACAACAACAATGGTAGAAGTTATAGCTATTTCGGAGACCACCACATCTCCTCATCAGACTTCTTATTTTCAGCGTCAGACAGGACTTGAATTCACGGCCCAGCCGGCACTGAAAATTAGTAAGCTTAGCTTCAACATGTCAACAGAAATAAATTTGGATACTTAAAATACATAAATTTTTACATATCATAATTTTCATACAATTAATTATTGCAGCTTAGTTTTGGTTTTATTTTGCATGCTTAAACTTTAAAGCGTATTGACTTTGTTGTGAGTTCCGTGGAACTAAAAAAAAAATACCAAAAACAATCACGTGTAAATTAGAACATACAAAAGTTGTAAGTATTTAGCTTGAATTTCTTACTGCTACGTCTGAGCTCTTGGATTCGCAGTATATGGGCGCCGAGTTTTACTAGAAAAAATTGTGTTCATTTTGCATGAACGCATGTTGTTGAATATAATTCGGAAAATAACGGTTAATTGATTCATGAAGAGCAACAATTTTTCGTATTTAAACATTGACTGCTCAGTTTCGGTTCGATGCTTGCGAAGTGCTGACAGTGTATAAAAGTGAAGATTTTTTTCCTGTGCTTGTGATTCAGTGCATATTATAAATTAATAATGGACCGCCATAAACTAAAAAATAATCGTCATAAAACGAAAGAACGATTTAAAAGTGGTAGTTCTAAACGCCGGATTGCAAAAGAGAAGCAAAAACTGACTGAAGAAGTTATAGCCAAGTCAAGACGTATGACCGATTTTATGAAGTTGAAAACCATAACACCTGGTGAAAAAACTGGCGAAGATACGTTTTCAACTGCAACTACGAGTGTGTCTATGAACTTTGCAGAACGCGAAATTGTTAGTTCAAAATACATATTGTTTATAAGGCTTTAATTAATATATATAATTTACATTTAACATATAAGGCTACAGCAACTTTGGAAACAAATACGGAGTCAACTGCAATATCAAACTCTTCTTCTACAATTACAACAATCCCGGATGAAAATAATTCAAATGAAATTAATTTGCTGAAAACTGATGTTGGGCTGTGGCCTGAAGTTTTAACAAATAACAATATAGAGTACTGCATAAAGACGGGAGCTACAGCATTTCAAAATTGTGACGGGTATCTATTTGATAGTAAATCTTTTAAACAAACTGATGGAACTGCTGACCAAATATTTACAAGAAAATGTCAAATTAGTTTTTTTGAACGGAAAGCAAAGAACGGGGAAGCTATAAAACGTTCGTGGCTCTGTTTTTCTCCTAGCACTGGATGTGTTTTCTGCTTCGTATGCAAAATTTTTTCACAAACACTTACAAAATTTAATGCTGCCGGTTTTTGTGATTGGAAAAATGCTGCTGCACGTCTAATTGCACACGAAACGTCTAAAAATCACTTAAAAGCTGTATTTGATTTTACGATGCGGTCAAAAGAAATAGGGCGTATTGATCTTCAAATTTTACAGCAAGCAAATGACGCAGCAAACTACTGGCGCGAAGTACTTAAGAGAATTGTTAGTGTAATAGTTTTTATAAGTGAAAGAGGGTTAGCATTTAGAGGAGATAATGAAATACTTGGATCTAAACGTAACGGTAATTATCTGGGACTCTTGGAACTTATTGCACAATATGATGACTTCTTGCGCGATCACATAAAAAAATACGGAAGCTGTGGAAGTGGTCACACGAATTACCTCTCATCATCCATTTGCGAAGAGTTAGTGAGTTTAATTGGCAAATATGTTTTCGACGAAATTATTTGTCGAATTAAAAAGTCAAAATATTACTCAATATCTTTAGACTCAACACCAGATGAGGGTCATGTTGATCAACTTACTCTAATTTTTAGATATTTGGAAGAACAAAAGCCCGTCGAAAGATTCATTACATTTATGCCAAATCAAGGCCATAAAGCAAAAGATATGTTTGCAAGTCTAAAAAGTTTTTTGGAAGACAATGACATATCTATTATGAATTGCCGTGGCCAGGCTTATGATAACGCTTCTTCAATGAGTGGGAGGTATAATGGTCTACAAGCGTTGGTATTAGCCGAAAATGATTTAGCTGTTTGGATACCATGCGCTGCTCACTCTCTTAATCTTGTTGTGCAGAATGCTGCTGAATGCTGTTTGGGTGCAGTGGTTTTTTTTAACTTCTTAGAAGAAATTTTTGTTTATTTTACCGCGTCTACAAGCAGATATAAAGTTTTAACCGATTGCTTGGCAAAAGCATGTTCTAACACATCTACTCTTGTGGTTAAAAGAACAACAACAACACGATGGTCTTGTCGAGCAGACGCAACAAGTGCTTTAGTACGTGGATATAGCCAAATTAAAAATGCACTTTTTGAAATTTCGCAAGATGAAGAAGACACTGGTAAATCGCGCGCTATTGCTCTAGGTTTGCATAACAAAATGGCAACAATAGAAATTGGAATTTACACCGTATTTTGGGATGATATCTTAGGACAAGTTAATAAAACAAGCAAGATTCTACAGAGTCCAACATTAGATCTATGTACAGCCGTTGCAACACTGAAATCGCTGAAAGGATACACAGAGGCCAAAAGAAATAATTTTGAAGCGTATGAAAAAAAAGCTGCCGAATTAAGTTGTTGCACTACATATCAATCTACAACGCAACGTAAGCGTAAAATTAACGTGCGTTTGTCTACTCTTGATTGTGTTCACGAAGCAGAATCTGTTTTCACATCAGCACAACAATTTAGAGTGCAAAACTTTATTCCTGTTCTAGATCAGTTTCAAGCTTCAATGCAGCAGAGGCTTGAGGCATACGAATTGGTTGACTTCCGTTTCGGTTTTATCAATAAATTAGACGAATTAACGGATGAGGAAATAATTTTCTCGGCTCAAAATTTAATTAAAATTTATTATAATGATTTAGAAGATCATTTTGCAAATGAGATGATACAATTTAAATATTTTTTCAAAGAATTCAAAAACACACAAAAGGAAAATATTTCTCAGGCAATGTGGATTCTTGAATTAATTTACGAAAAAAATGTAAAGGATTGTTTTCCTAATGTGGAGATCGCTTTGAGAATGTATCTGTCTCTCATGATATCTAACAGTACTGGAGAAAGATCGTTTTCTAAACTAAAATTAATCAAAAACAGACTTCGTACGTCCATGGTAGAAGGAAGATTAAACGCTTTGGCTTTAATAAGTTTAGAAAACGATGTTCTTAAAACAATGGACTTTGAAGATATTTTAAATACGTTCATCAACAATAAAAATAGACGGACCTTTATGTCAATTTAATTAAAATTGGTAATGAGTTTTTATTTACTCATATGTATGTACATATGTACACCCATTGTCACCTAAATAGCAAATTTTTTTCGTTTTACATTATTCACAATGTGTTTCGTATAAAATCTTTTCGTTAATTTTTTCTAATAAGATACTAAGATCTCTGCCAAATTATAAAAAAAATTAAAGTTTCAAACCTCCTACAAAAGTAACGAAAATTCATCGCAATAATAAAAAAATTCATCAAAATTGTCTACTTTTTATTCAGAATTTTTTAAACTAATTTCGGTATGCAGTTTTGTAGGTCATTCAATTATAGTCCCATAGAGTGTAAGTTTGAAGCAGCTACGACCTACCGCTGATGTTTCACAATTTTTATTGTTGAAGGTGTTGCTCGTTTTCTCCATGTAAAAATTTTTCGAACGCACTTTGTATGGAAGAAAATGCCCAACACCTTCAGAAAAAAAAATTGTGAAAAATCAGCGGTAATGCATAGCGAAATTAATTTAAAAAATTCTGAATAAAAAGTAGACAATTTTGATGAATTTTTTTATTATTGCGATGAATTTTCGTTACTTTTGTAGGAGGTTTGAAACTTTAATTTTTTTTATAATTTGGCAGAGATCTTAGTATCTTATTAGAAAAAATTAACGAAAAGATTTTATACGAAACACATTGTGAATAATGTAAAACCAAAAAATGTGCTATTTAGGTGACAATGGGTGTATATACATACATATCTATGAAAGATTTTTTCTCTCAGAATAGGGGCCCGCACCACAACGTCCGCCTACGTCCTAAGATGGCCAAAATCCGGCCCTGCATGTGTATGTGTTTGTTGCAATGTTGCACTTAACATAAGCAGCCGCAGCCGCAGCCCCAGCCGCAGCACAACATAACAGATAACGCAATGCGCAACAGTAGCAGCAACACGCATGCCACAAACGCCAAGCACAACAAATATTATAGCACACACACACACACACACACACTTATATGTACTTAGTATGTGTGCAGTACTGCCATGCAAATGAGGTAGAAAAATTGTGCGCGTGCCCAAAAACAAATAATAGCAATGCAAATTACGAGACACATTAGCTGGTAAAAAGGCAACAGCAGAACAGCAAGAGCAACAACCAACAAACAAACAAACCAACAACAACAGTCAATGCAACTCCTGCAACACCAAGAATTAACATTGCCACGCTGTCTAAGGCGTTTCGTATATGGCCGGCTAGAAAGGCTACGTACGAAAGAGACGCATGGAAATGGAACGCAGGAATCATGCAAAGTTGCGGCTAGGAACAATAGCTATGCAAAAAAACTAAGCACTGGTGTTCAAACAACACCAACAACACCAACACCATTGACATGCCGCTAAGTTACATTTGCTGCACCAAAGGAGTTGCCAAACATTGCGCTGCAATCTAATTGTTTACATGGCATGAAATTTGACCACTTAGCTAATCTTGCCACATGGCGGCAAAGCGGCAAGGTGGCACGGCGGTTAAGACGGCTGGGGGGTTGTGCTTTTGCGCCTCTTGGCGGACAGTCGCGCATTTAGTGCCAAATACAATTGAAATGGACATACGTCGCGAAACGTTCCAAGCATGCCAGAATCCGCAGCGTGGACAGCAACAACAATGGAAGCCAGTGAAGTGAGGCAATGCTCGTTCGTAGTAGTTCGGAAATTTGAAGAAAAATAGCAGAGATTCTTTTTTCGGTTTTTTTTTTTATGTAACTTCGTATAGGGGAATTCGAATACATAGCTTTATAGTAAATATATGCATGTACTCTTTGGAATATTTAATTTTAAATGGAATTCGATGTACAAGGGGCAACCAGATAATAGTCAAATTACATTTCATATAAAAGTAAAATCATTACAAAAACTGCATGCTTCCCAACCCATTAAAGTCGATTTTTATAGAATTTTGTTTGCAGATTCGCAACCTAATCTCCAAAAGTGTCCACTGTTTGCAGATATCGAGCAATTTTATTAATCTGGATTTTTTTTTTTGGATACTAAAAACTCATTTAAAAAAGTAAAGAAAAGAGTCACATTTTTGATTTCAAATAAACAGGCTTTTGTGTCGTTTGCCGTTATTAGAAAGTTGGTCGTAGCTTTCGTTCGATTTCTATCGCCCCTTTGTTAGAATACGAATTTTCGTAGTTACGAAATCATAGCCCCGTTCCGCAAAATAAAAAGAAAGAAATAAAAATAATAAACCGTTCATAAAGCAGGAAATTCGAAGTATTAGTTAGGTGTTTTGAAAAATATAAAAAATCAAATATTATTTCATTTGAAGAATGAAATTTAAAACCATGTTTATTGCAATTTGTAAAATTTTATTTACTAATTCAAATATAAGGGATTCTGAGTTGCTACACTTTTCTTTTATGTGGAGACGCATGTTTGAGAAAAAAATTACATGAAGAAGAATATTACGTGAAGCTTTTAAACCATTTAGATTCATTGATCAAATGTAAGTTGTGAAATTATTTTCACTTATATATTTATTAATATTAAACATTAAAATAATCAAAGATTTGTGTAAAATTTTCGCCTCCTCAAAAACGGATTCAAAAACGTTTTAATGGTGATGGGAAAAGAACGTGGGCTAAATTAACATTTTCTCTATGAGCAATTTAAGTTACACATTTGTTTTTGTTGTTCTTGCATTTATAAACGTTTTTTATTATTATTTTGGAAAACTCGTTCATCTCCGACACCAACTGCACTTCGTATTGAAATCTCCGTCAATTCACAGCTATGTACCTCGGATTTGAGCATACCGATTCGACGATTCGTAGCACAATAGAACGTACGACGGATTCGAGTAGAGGGGTGCATAATTTTCGAAATTGTGTTTACTGAATTGCAAAACAAAGCGAGAGCTTAATTTAGTCGAGGCCGCGCCAATTTTTCTAGATTTTTGCAATCCACATGCTCCTTTTTTCGACCCAATCCTGCGTGGAAAATTTCCATCTGAATGTAGCAAAGGCAGGACGGAAGCCAAGGTAATATTCTGTGCTATCCTCATCCTACAAATGTACACATTGTTTCGTAGAGAATGCCTGTGGTGAGTATGCGCTACTCCTATGGACCGTGTCCAATAATCAACCTCATTAGAACGCGCAGTTACATCCACACTGTCCGGTCTTTTCAGGTGTCGGTATTGCACCAATGATTGAAAACCACAGTGACCCTGCACCCAATGAGCTCGAGATTATTCTAATTTACGCCAGAGTTCCGCCTCAAGTTACTTTCTGCGACAATTTTCGAAAGTTTACGAGCTGCTTTCAACACATTTAGTGCAGATTGGCTGTCACTAAAGAATCTGCCTTGTTGGAAATTTTATTAAAAGAGAATCTCGGTATCAGTTTGCCTTATGGAGCCAAACTCCACATTCTGAACAACCCTGGATCTTTAAATACAGGGGTACCAAGTCCAACAAAGCACCCAGAGCATATTCTGATGTCGCACTCATTCCAATGAGTTGGCACTGTTCTAGATAACATGGAATGCATCTGTCTTATAGTAGTTTCATCAACACCCTTCCGAAAGCCTTTGATCCGATTAAGTTTTCGACGATCGTAGACTCCAGTATCTTCAGAATGCAAGATGTCAGCCTGATGCTTTTGCTAACACGTAATCATCTTTTCCTGCTTTAGGAATAAAGATTAACCTAACTGTCTCTAAAACATGGACCCCAATGAATTGGCTGTTTATCATTTTCGGATGCCCACATTTTATGTCTGGTAAAGCAATCAAAAGAGGATAGAAAGAAGCTCACTGATCAGAAACCAGCCGTGATGCGCTGGACCTGTTTAGTCTATAAGGCTTAACCGTCATGCTAACTGTCTTTATAACTTTCTCTGCATCAGAAATTAACCTGCTACAGAAAGTGGGTTACCAGAAGAGTTTTACAGGCCCTTAAAAGTGACGTGGTATATGATCAATCCGACCTTTTGAGAGAGTCTGGCCTGACTGTTTTGTGTTGTTAAAGTACCTTGCACAGTTTAGTTTCCATATTCAAATTTCCCTCTTATACTTCCGCTGCACGTTACTCTGCATTCCACCGTTGGACGGCTTTCCTGTGCCTACTTCTTCTTAGCGCCTCTTCTATTGCTCGTAAACTTTTGTGTTTAGAGAAATCTGGTATTCTCCTTTCAAGGAGCAACCCATGCGCTTCTCACAATCTTTGCGAACTTGATTAGTGTCAGTGCGCAGGCGAAATTCAATAAATCGATAATCAAAAGGAGTTTCCATTTTCAAGCTCCTCCATCTCCTTCGATGTGAGCCTCCATATCTTTATTAGCATTGTCTCAATAGGCCAATTTATCGGTGTGAGGATTAAAATCACCTAAAATAGAGATAAACTTAATATCTTTGAAAATTATGCAAAAAACTAGTTTGGCAAATAAAACATCGCATCCCGCCAGTATTGATCTAGGTAGATATTAGTGAATTCTCATCTCCATAAAGATGTGCCGTTCTACCAATTGCAGTACGATATTTCCCGGGCATATAAAAGTGTGTACACATTTATGTTGCAATATTTGTTTATATTCATATATATATATGGCCAATTGAGAGCAACAACAATAATTACAGTTATGGCATACCAACAACAATCATGACAATAAAGGAATCCGAACTCTTCCGCTACACCTGAGACAAGCGACCAACCGAAATTGGAGCTCAATCGGTGCTGTAACGGCAAGGCAACTGTCGTTGTGGTGGCAAATAAACTGAAATAATAAAAAGAGAAGAAACAGCAAACGGAAATCTGTGTATGTGGCTTGAATGGTGGGCAATAAAAGACGCAGCAACAACAACAACAACAACAACAACAACAAATGTAAAGTATGTCCGTATGTGAGGCTCGCATTCCCGCATACGTTCGAAAAAGTGTAGTGAAACAATTGGTGGCGGCATTTTTTGGCATAACTGACACAAGCAACGGCGGCATTGGCAGCAATAATAGAACAGCAAACAAAATAAAGCAGCTAACTGCTGCTGCTGCAAACAACTATGCCACATATTGTGTGAGTGGCAATAAAAACAGCTATGGAGGCAACCGCAACAGCTCAAGTGTTACCAGCTTCTGTGGTAGCTGTCTGCACTGCCAGGCAAGGACGGTTACCAGCTGGTTAAATGACTGACTGACTGACTGACTGCCTTGCTGAGTGGCTGGTTGGTTGGTTCGTTGGTTCGCTGCTCTTGCTACTCTGCCACAATTCCTCCTCTTCACATCAGTTTACGATCAGCCGGCAATCGACATCAGCAACTTGCAACAAGCAGCTGGTATTCGCTTTTATTGCGCGTGAATGTAGTGCCATGACCGTTGCTGCCGTTTTTTTGTAGGCGCTATTAATGTTTGAAATGATTTTGGTGCTGCAAAATCGGCAACGGCAACGGCATCCTCATCAACATCGGCAACACAAACACCAACACCAACACCAACAACAATAACAACATGAACATGGTTATCGACACCGTTGCAATTGAAATGCAGCAGCCACAACAACAACTGCTATGCAAAATATCTTCTATAATAGCAACTGGAATAAGAGCAGCAGCGCATAGTTGCTTTTTGTTTTTTTTTTTTTGTTTTGTATGGCAGCATCGGCTCTGCTTGTACATTTTGTCTGTTTGTATTGTTGCGAGTTTCATTCGGTAATCATGGCCTAACACGAAAATGCATTAACCAAAAATTGGGCTCATAAATTTGAAATCAACAACACGACCGAGCTGACAACGACGACGTCGCAGCGCCGCAACGTCGGCAAATAAGTGGTGAATTAGGAGGATGGTGACGGAAGGTGGTGCGATGACGAGAGCGACTGTTACATTGTAACCAGCTTCTTATACAGGGTGTTTTTTAAGAGACGCTATAATTTAATTTTCCACACTGCAAGATAATTAGAAACATAAGTGAATGCCATTAGTTTTTGAATATAACTTGACATAGTCTGCAGTTCCAATTTTACACTACATTTCCAAGCAATGGTTCGCACATTTCTGTCTTTCAAGGCGTCCAAAGTTTCCGGCGTCACATAGACCAATTAAGTTCTTCGTGTTTCCCAAAGAGCGCACGACCAATGAAAAACTTGTTTTATCGCGATGTCGAAGAGCATCTCCGTCGTCTTGGCGAAGTGAAGTAGGCTCTTTGGCTGTTTATCTTTGGCAGATCATCCATTCATGCTTCTCCCAGTATCTTGAAAGGTCGTCTGTCCGATGCTGGACATTTTTATCTCTCACCAGCCTCAATTTAGCGACATGCGGCAAAAAACAGTAATAGCCCCACTAAGAGTCTGGAGTTCTCTCTTTTCAGAGAAAGTAAAAAGCTCGTGAGCTTAGTAACCTAGGATTTGCACATGATTTTTGCAACCCTACATCCCTGCGTTTGCTTCTACGCCCTGCCTGCTGGCTGATATTTATACATATCGGCACTTCCTTCCTGATTGAGTCTTCTAGATAGGCACCCTGATATCCCGGGGCCAATAAAGAAGCACGGTTTTGGACACAGTCAACCTTCCCGAAGTTTCTTTGCACTCCACTACTTTGTCAGCAGGTACTGTGCGCATGCAGGCCCTTGATTGCTGACTGACTATCGATGTAAATGTTAATCCGCTTGCTAGCTGGTTGAAAATCTGATATCACCTCAGGCGTTTTTTATAGAGGCTAAGTTTCTGCTTGAAAACTATTACAGTGATCTGACAGTTTGTAAGATTTACAGATTTCTGGTTCTGGGCTGTAAGCTGCAGACCCAACTCCCCGTTTCAATTTTATACCTCTCCGTGTATATGTATGTGTGTCGTTCTTCGTGTCAGCCCCAAAAGGCCTATCGAAGTTCTGGCACGAGATCACGTAGTCGATTCGTTCAGATAGTCGCAAAAGCAAAGAACTTCATATACCTAAAGAGAAGATAATCTAGAGGCGTTAAATCGAAGGATCTCGTTGACCAGTCAAAGGGCTGATTTGCAGACGAACGCGTTCACCAAATGTTTCCTTCAATATCTAAGCCAACCATTTGACGTGCTGTGTATGGTTGTGTATGGCTTGTGGTATCATCCTGTTGGAAAAACATTCCTTCAGTCATAATTTCATTAAATTGGACGCGAAATAATTCGCAATCATGGTTCTATAGCGCTCGCAGTTAACAATATCCATCTCGCCATTCTCATTTTTAAAGAACGATTTCACCGCCCTTAAAACAAATCGAACGGTGTGTGATTTATGGATGTAAAGATACATCGTAAATCTCTCTCTGGATTCTCCTCACGGGGATAATTGAGCCTCACCACTAGTCAGACCTACCCAGATTTTGGGCACGTTCCTGAAATCAACTATGATTTGCGAAATAAATTTGCACAATTTGCAAGAATTGTTCTGGCTGTGTCGCTCCATTCATGTTAAAATGACAAAGCAAACTGGCCACAATCGATCGATCGAGCGTCGCCTGAAATAAGCACCCTTTATATCGTTATATTTTTGCAGAATTGCGTTACATATCGGTATGCTAATCAACTGCCGATGATGGGGGCGTTAGTTAAAGTGAACTAGATTGTAGGTACAACATTTGCACTTTATTTTTTAAATTACTTAATTTGAGCGGTACAGAAATAAATAAGGCGATAATCAGAAATTTTGTTGGCGAGCTGAGTACGCGTAATGGAAAAAAGGTTGAAAAAAAGTTAAACTTTTTCTTACAATTGTCGGTCAAATTTTTGTATTTTTCTTGTGCTCGATCAATGGTGAAAATCGACCATATTTGATTTGGATAAAATTTGGTCAATAGTTCTAACAACGAAAACCAATTGCACAATCTCTATTCAAAATTTATACAAAAATTCGAAATTTGTCTCTAATATTTCGGAAACTATGATAGCTACAAAATTGGTTTTTAAAAAAGTTCTAAAAATCAATAAATGGCAAAATTATTTTAGCAACATTTTATATATAAAAACGTCAGTTTGCTCTTAAAAGATACTAAAATCTTGCAGGAGTGTTTCTTGTTTGTTGAGGTGTATGCATTTTTAAATAAAGTAAAAATAGTTTTAATAAGCTTTTTTTGGTTTTTTAAAAATCACAAATAACAGTTATTTATTATTTTTATTTTATAAATAAAAAATAGCAGTATAGTTATTGGAGACTTTTATTTATAAAAGTCACTGACTTTTATTTTTTGTCATATTTATAAGAGTCAATTTAATTGTTCGGAGAAAATAATAAATATTGAATAATAAATAATTGTTTTGTTTCCCCAGCAACTTATTTTATGCGCAAAATTAAAATGACTTTTATAATTGTGACTTAAAAAATAAAAGCCAGTGCATTATTTATATTGATGAGTTTTATAAATAAAACTCTCCATAACAGTTATTTTTGATTTGTGAAATAAAAATAATAAATAACAGTTATTTTTGATTTTTTTTTATAAATCATTAATAAATCATTTGATTTTTATTTTATAAATCAGTTATTATAGTTATTTTTAATATTTATTTTATATTTTATGTTTTATTTTATAAATCAAAAATATGTTATTAATAATTTTTAAAATAAAAATAAAAAATAGTTGTTATTTCAGATTTATAAAATAAGAATTAAAAATAACTGTTTTTTTTTTAAATTTTGCATAAAAATTCATTTTGAAATTTCATTCTTGGTGAAATAAGAAATCGAGTGGTATATTACACCTGGTTGCAGAACATATATTTCATAGCGAATTTTTTAATGAGAGTTTTCAGAAATAACTATTTTCCGTCCCTGTATCTATCCTATATTGTAGATACATAGAAGATCTGTACTATAATAAAACTATATACAAGTCGTGACATTGAAAATTTAAAAAAAGGTAATTTTTGAATTTTTGCTTGTTTGAACCTACGAAATAAATACAGATTTTTTGAATGACTCGTCTCTAGCGCCATCTAGCGCATTAATTTTTCTTAAACATATTTTTTATTGCACCAGCATTATATCTTTCGAATATCATCGATATCGGACTTTAAATACGCATTTTCTCTGCATATCGACTTATGCGCCACCTAGCGGATTTTAATAGAGCATATGCCCCTGGCACGGATCTAAGGTATATACTGTCAGAATTTGTTTGAAATCCGTTGATTGGTTTTTCAGGCCACTTGTCGCAAAGAAAACGGCTACATTTTTTATATATAAGATTTGGCTGCAGCTCAGCAGACATTTCCAAATAAGCATATGATTTTTCAGCAAAAAAAAAACTGAAAACTGTAAACATTTTTTTTACAAATCACAATTTTAAAGGAAATTAATGGTATAATTTTCATCAAAATCGTGATAGTCTTCAAAACTGCCAAAAATTTCCGCCGCCACTTTTAAGTTAGTTTCTATTCCCTTTTCCACCACTAACTTCAACTCGTATTCAGTTCAGTGGCACATTCCACAAATGCAGCAGACATCCAAAAGAAGCATAAAAGATCAAAACAAAGACACCAAAATTGTAGAACACAGGGAAATTGGGTAAACAATGTGACCTTCAGTGCAAAATACGGTCAAAACAAAAAAATTGCAAATGTTTGTATGTATGTACTATGTATGCTGTGCATATTTGCAGGTAAATAATCTCACATCAAGTTTAGGATGATGCGCGAAAGCAACAATATTGCGCGCGCCAGTTGTTGAATGGCTTTTGGCCACATGTTGTTGCATGAATGTGACCGACTCACATTGTTGTTAACAAACAAACAACATAAGTAAAAGCAAAAAAAAAACAAGAAAGAAGAACATAACTAAAGAACGCGGCTAACAACAACTACCGTAAAAGGAGTCAGCGTTTGCGCGCATCAACTGGCAACAGCGACCCACTTATGACTGGCCACATGTTTTGTGGCACATCCTCCGAAAAAGTGAGAAAAAACAGAGGCACGTAGAGGCATAGCATAAATGAGCCCGCGCCACCGATGGTGAAACAATTCAAGTTCACTCGGCAGTGGAATGAGGGAAAACAAAGAAACAAAAACCCAAAAACTGCGAGAATGTGGCAAAAAAAAAAGAATACGCCAAGTCAAAAATAACCAAAAAGGCGGATGCTTTGTCCAAAACTATGTGGCCGCATGTGATTGTACAACTACACAGAGTGCCAACAGCTGTGGCCGGCAACTGCCTGGTCCGCATTGCTGTCGGTTATTGTTGCAATTTTATTTTCTTGCCACCGTTGATGACCGCATCGCGGCGCCACATCACAGCAGCAAGTGCAATGTGTAGTCCAAAGGGATCCACTTGGAAGAGCAGCTGTTTCAATTTCGGCGCTTATACCCATTGTTAAATCGGTTGTTTGGTTTTGTAATCCTGTTTGCTCCCAATATGTTGCATCTTGATGCCTTTGAGACTTTAATCAACAACACTAAACCGACTGACTGTAGGCGCAAATTAAAAAAGAAAAAAACAAACAATAAAGGTGTGGCCGCGCTAAGTCAATGGCATTGTGAGGCGGCATGGATGCCACCATTCATTCGAGTATGTGGCGTTTGGCGGCAGGTCAGTTGTGGCATGCGTCAGTTAACTGTTACTCTTGCCAGAGCACATATTATGGAAAGGGCTTTGTTAGATTGTCTGTTCATTGGTTGTTGTTGTTGCCATTTGGCAGCTGGACGACTGAGATTTTAATTGTTTCATTTAGTTGGTTAAAAACTTTGCGCGTTTTTCGCTTCTTTCATTTCACTTTTCAATGCTCTGCAAATTTAGTTATTGATTGCAAACATGTTTTTCCTAAGCGGATGGTTAGCTCAGGTTAAATTAGAATGCCGTTTTGAAACCATAGAACATCGGAAGATCTCGTTTAAAACAACTAACTCAGTTGATCAATTTTGGAATGTTGTTGTTGAGGCTATCTTTGGTCAAGTGTTGCAGAGAATTGCACTCAAACGCCGCATAGTGGTCTAACGTTTCCTTTGCGCATGGATTATTACTAGCCAATGTCCGTTAGGTCGCATTCAGGTCGTGTTAATTCTAGTGGGTATAAAATTCCTGAGATCGTTAAATAGATTGCTGGACATGGTGTAGCTAAATGCTGCTGTTTATAAATCATATGGTATCTGAGATCGGCACCTCAGTTGTGATTGTCATTGAATGCTCTAGCTAGCTGAATGCATGCCTTGTTTCTAGCGATATTGCGATGCCCAGGTATCTCTTGAGATCTGGTTGCATACTTCTTGAAATAGAGTCTCGCATTGATAAATAAATCTTCGATTAGGATTTTGAAAGATGGCGTCCCGCTCTCTACAGCGTCACGGTCTTTAGAGATACAAACACATAAAATTCTCTGTTTCCGTCAGATCTCGGCAAGACTTGGACCTCAAATGGTCTGTGTGGACTCTTTCAGGCCGCATATAAGCAGTGCCCTTTCAGTCTGCACTCTACCTGTCTTGGTTATATGGGTAACGTTTATCTGTTCACCAGGCCAGGGAATCATAAAATGCACTTGGACGATCGAAGAGGATTTACATCCAAATTACTATTTTCGGGCGTATACCCCACACCCTCCCAAAAAGATACCTTGGTAGAATTGCAAGACTTCTACCCTTCAGCTTTGGTGGCTCAAAGCAGGAAATCTGTACTGTTTCATCTGCATTAACCTCTATTTTAGCGGGACATCTATCTGAGTCATAGTCTCGCGAAGGCAGGGCAACCAAGCAGGTAGTGCTGAGATGATTCCACCTGCTCATCCTTTAAGTACTTGAGGCGCATCGCAAGGATTCCTATTGGACCTCATAATTAATGAGAGATTTAACTTGGATACCCGTAGAAATGCCTATGACTTCGTCCGATCTACCTTTGAGCAAAACAACCTCGCGGCGCTACACGTTCTACTAGCTGCCAGCGTTTAGCAAGCCGATCGTAGACGCATTCGTTCAGAAGCAGCCGACAGCCGACTTATCGGCCTCACAATGTCCTGAAGAATTACTTCGAAGCTCTCGACAGCGCATTCAGGTAATCCCTAACCACTTTCGAATGCTGTGCTATTGAGCGAAGAGCTCTAATTTTCGCCTGGCTATCAGATTAAATGTTCACATCAGTGAACATCAAAATCAAAACACCCAATGAGTTTCCACGCAATTATACTTTATGAACATCTTCACTCATTTAGAGAGTCTATAGAGTTGATGCTTCGTTAGTCCAGAAATGGTATCCGTTTAAGCGCTGGTGGAGGCTTTGTCAGCGCAGGAAGCCAGCATGTTTTGCTCTGGATTCATAGAGCTTGCTAGGATAAATCCGAATATTTTGTGAACGAATTTGTCTTTGGCTTCCCGTTTTGCTCAAATTGCTACGACCAAATGTATATTGGTAAAATGTGTTTGGATTCCATGAGGAATTTGCTTGGATAATTATGTTTAATAAAAGCTGTGTTCGACCGAAATTTCATCTGCCCATCGCTGCGGAATTGCAACAAAATCGATCCATATCTGAAGCGGATGGTTACTGGCGATGAAAAACGAGAACAACGTCAAGCGAAATGTGTAGCATTTACGCGCTTCATTCGGTCGGCCCCGGGTTCGAATTCCGGACAGGGCAACTGATATCAAAAATTACAGAAAAAAGTCTTTTATAATAGTAGTCGCCCCTCGGTGGGCAATCGCAAACCTCCGAGTATATTTCTGGCATGAAAAAACTTCTCGCAAAAAATCATTTGCCTTTCGGAGTCAGCGTACACCTATAGTATTGTATGAAGGATGTGAAGTGGAGAGAAAAAAATTACAAACGAACTGCAACAGTTAATTTGTGCTTCTTCTTCTTCTTCTTCACTTTAACCGATTTATGCGCGACATGGGCTCAATATATTATTATTTTCCGTAACTGTAAGTGCATTAGTTACAGTTCTTCATATTTAGTTTCAGCACTTCACTTTTTGACCAAATGAAAAACATAAACTATAAAAACTATGAAGAAATAAATTAAAATTCAAAAAAAGACAAATGATTTTCCTCAGTATATTTCACATTGATGGCGCAAACGACTAACTCATTGACACTCTATTCTCCACACACATATCAATCAATCAATCAATCAATCAATCAATCTATATACATATTTTACATGCACTACTGTCTTCAAATAAATTGCTATATCGTATGGCAAAACGAGTGGTTAGAGCGACATCAATCGCCAGCAGTCAACTTCCAGTTCCATCAATAAAATTTCAAATTTATCACGTGTTAAAATTTTATCAATTAAAACGATGCATAAAGAAATAGCCACTCAGCGCCAAACTCCAAACTCCAAACTCCAAACTCAACTGTGCGCTACGCACTCAGGTAAACAAACCTGTACGCCGCCAAGCACGCGCATGCGTACAGACATAGTACATACATACATACATATGTATTCAAATTAGTCATATTAGTGTTGCAAGTGCATTTGGCGGGCTATGTGATTGCACTGCGATGTTGCTGCTGCGATGCTGCTGCTGCTGCTGCTGCAGGCCATCGCGAGTCAACCATCAAAAAACGATCCATCAAAATGTTCAACAACATTTTATGGTCATTGGCGATGTCATTGGAATGGCTGCCAAGCGAGCGGCTACATACACACAACAAATACAAAGTAAGTAAGTTTAGAGCGGAGCATGCTTCATTTGTTGCAAGCTGAATCGCCATTTAGACATGCTGCCCCATGTTATTAACTAATTACACCGACTAATCTAATTTCTGAAAGGCATTGTCGGCGCAGTCGCAACAGTAGCAACCAAAACAACAACCACAACAACAAAATGATTTACACACACACGACGCCAGTCGGTTGCAACAACAACACAAACATTGTATGCAGGCAAGCAGGTGTTCGCCGTGTGGTTGCTAAGATGACTGGATTCGCGCGGCTCTTTTGGCGACGGCCTGCAAATGCAACCTGCACTGCCCTGTCACTTGTGCTACGACAATATTTTTGTTGTTGTTGCTGTTGTTGTTAATGCTGCCCAAGCGCATGCTTATGTCAATGCAAATTTTAATGAGAAGTGACATTTCACGCATGCTCGTCTCTACTTCTTGCATGCAAACTCAACAAACGAAGGATAGTGGCATAAATTAAAAATGAAAAAAATGAAAGAAAAATGAAAATGAGAATGAAAAAAGAATCGCTATGGCATCCTTTCAAGTCTAGTAGTGTCGTTGATATTAGTTGTTCTTGTTGTTTTTGGCGAATAGACTCATTGGCTAGACTTAAACGAAAATGTCATTCGCATGCAAAATACGCTGTCTATTTTGCTTGCAACATAGTACACGTTGTATAAAAAAAAATATAGCGTAAGCAAGGGCGCTACAAATACGTAGTACATGCCACCGCATTTGTGGCGAACTGTCAACGCACTTGTGGGAAGATTGCAGTGATCATATTTTTTATATAAGGTCTAGTAAAAAGAAATCCATTATTTTTGCATTAAATTGAAGGTTTTATTTAGCATTGTTAAAATGTTTCGATGTCCGTCTAATATGCAACGTTTGCTCGATAACTTTTTGTCATTTCGAAGGTAATTTCCTAATTACACTCTCATAGAAATCCTAGTGTCGATTGGTAAATAAACTGCGACGGGCGATTTTCACAAACCTCTCTTGTGGCGAATTTTTCACCAGCAAAATCGTTCGCAATAGACAGGCACAGGTCGAAATCATTTGGTACCAGATCCATACTATAAGCTGGTTACATAAGAACCTCCCAACCAAGCTCACGGAACTGCTGTCGAGTCACTATCGATGTGTCTAGGCTGGCGGTGTGCTGATGAAACAAAATTCCTCCCCTATTGGCCACAGCTGGCCGCTTCTGGGCGATTGCTTCCTTAAGACGCTCCAATTTTTGGCGGTACAGGTCCGAATTAAGAGTTTGGCTGTAGGACAATAGCTCAGAGTAGATGATTCCCTGCCAATCTTACCAAACACATAGCAAAACCTTCCTGGACGTCAAACCTAGCTTTACCACCGTTTACGTCGGCTCATCGCAAGTCGACCACCATTCGGTCCATGGGACTCCCATTCATTGAGCCCTTTTTTTGCATCCAGCCTTCTTGAAATAGTTCCAGACGGTTTGTTGTGCCATGTTTAGCTTTACAGGACGATCGTACTTGACGAGTTTGATAGTAATAGTAAGGCTCCAATAAAACATAATTTCGCCTAAAGAGGGATTTTTTTAAGTAGATGTTTTATAAGAGAAATGATAATAGTAAGAGAAAGTTTTTTAGATGCTTTTGCATAGCCCTCGAAGTGCTACAAAAGTGGTGAAAAAGAGTATGTCAAGGGGATCTGGAAATACCCAAAAAAAAAAGAAGAATATTGATAAGGTGACTATGCAATCGATGATTTATAATCTCACCTGCAATGATTGAATCTGTCTTATCGATTTAAATTACAAGCAACTTTATTAGTTGGAAATTCCGTGCCAGCTTTACATCGTTTAGGTCCTTGATTAAAATTTTCATATCAGTATCACTTGCTGCAACCTAAAACCAGCAATATTTGCTATTCCCATTCATGCAACTAACCGAGCGTCGCCACCTACTCGCACACTCGCTCACGTAACCAGAGTGTCCAGGGTATAACAATCGGCGGAGCAAAACTATTGCAATGCAAAAAAAAACAAATACAACAAAACGTTTGTAGCTGCTGTCGCTGGCGTGGCTGTTGCATGGTGCCACAAACGCCATCAGACAACACCTCATATGGTCATGTAATATTTTATCTTTCACCTTGCCTCATCAGAAGCGACAGTGCGGCAAAAGAGCCGCGCGCGCATATAGTATGCAAAGGCGACGTTTTAGCTTGTCTCTTGTATGTTGCATGCAACGCATTTTAGTATTTGGTTAGGCGGCAAGTAAGTGGAATAAGACAAGTCGTTTAAATCTATGTATTTATGTCTGTATGTATGTACGTAAAGATGCGGCAGTCAATGCGTCGCTCGCTGTCACCAGCTTCAAGTAAATCTAATATTTTTCTGTGGCACATAACGAAGGTGCAGTGCAGTCGACAATGCTGCAATCTGAATAGTGAATGGAGAATGGCGAATGGCGAATGGCGAATGGTTAGCTGTAACCAGAAGTTGCCAGAAGTCGAGCAAAAGTAAACAAATGAGCCGGAAGCAGTTGTAGCAGAAACATATGTATAACATTGCAACCAAACATACCAGGACATGCCATAGCTATAGCCATAGCCATAGCCATAGCCATAGATAGACAGACACATGCCATTAGAAACGCATACGAAAACGCACCATGTCATGGCAGCAACTCTAGCAACATATCCAGCTGTATCTGGCAAGTGCATCAGGTTGTTGCATCTCTAAATGTTTTCTGTGATAATTATAATGAAATGTTGCTGAAATGCTACCGTAGTTGTTGCTACCATGCCATTTTTTCTATTTGCAATCAGGTCATTTTGTATATCTCATTGTTTGCGGCACGAATGGACAGCAATGCCATTATGCGGCATTAGAGTAGAGTAGAGTAGAGTAGAGTAGTAGTGTTTTGCATGGGCGAAGGGTTGGTGGTAGTTGGGGGGGAGGGGGCGGCACGGATCGTAGCATGTTATGGCACCCGCCATTGGCGATTAGCGCAAAGAAATTGGCGCCCGACAACAACGCTCGGGTGGTGTGGTGGCATGTTCATACAAACTGCCAGTCCGCAACAGCTTCCGTCTCAACATTGGCTTGGAAAGAGGGGTGCCACACTTGCCACAATAATCACAAAAACACAAAAACACAGTGCAACCGTTGCTGCGCTTTAGCAACGCGATGACTGATCAGCAGATGATTTGAATTGATTTGCCGGTAACAACATATCCAGGTTGACTGCCACACCAGCGCTGAACGACAAGCCACAGAATCGTTGCTACCGCTATGAGGGTACATTAGGGTTGTCCAAAAAAAAAAAAACAGCAGCCGGAAAGTAAAGTTGGATTTTTAATGTACTCCCTACCCATGTACCCATCTTTTCCTCCTCGTTCAAACAAAACTAAATAACTGAATGTAGAGAAGGTGGTCCCATATCGACCCCCCGTCGGAGATGGCGTTACTAGGCGAATTGTCGGTAACGCCGGTGAAAAGCTTTTATTACACAGACATGTTGGACATAGATGGGTAGACATTTTGACTTCTTTTTTGCCGCAACTTTCTCATCACTTATGACATTCATTTTTGAACTTCACTGAACTTGAGTTAAAAGTGTTTTTTTTTTCTTAACATAAAAATCGGCCGGTAAATTATTCAAGTCGTTCATAGCCCTAGCTTTCGTATACGCTATTAGAATTACATCGCTTCATGGGTTTTTAGATATGGGGAGTAGTTAATTAAGAAAAGGCCGTGGTGGTCCGGAACCGACCACGAATGTAAGGTCGAAAACCGAACCCCCATTTATTGCCAACGTAATTTGTCACATGTTTTTTTTTTTGGATATAAGACGGCCAATTAAGCGTAAAACCTCGAAAAGGGATCTGGAGTTTCTGCGTCGAGCAGGAAGGAAATTGGAATGAAACTCAAAAACAAAAAATCGACAAGAAGCGAAATATCAACAAAAACATGAAAAGAGAAAAATCAAACAAGGTTCACTAAACAAAAGTCTAAAGATGCAGCAAAAACAAAGCAGAAGAAAGCGAAATGACAAATGGAACCACAGCGTTCGTCGAACGGCCTTCGAAAAACAACACAAGTGAAGAAGACCATTCACACTTAGCTACTAAGAAAAAGAGGATAGGACCTTACGATGAAAATTCAACATCATACTTTTGCTTGCCATTTTCTGCTAAGGATATAAGATTGGTTTCGGACCACCAAACGCCAAAAGTGGACTTTCATATTAGCCTGATCCCTCTACAACTGATCCCTCTACAAAATAAATTTTTTTACTGAACAGAAAAATTGATTTCTCTCATGGTTATTGCCTTTGCCAGGGTCGGTATGGGGCCACTCTCTGCTTAAGATCGCTCAACGTTTCCCATGTATTTATTTATATATTTATATTTTTCTAAAATGTTATAGAATCCTCGAAGATATATATTTTTCAATAAGCATACTCTATTTATTTTCAAAACACTTTATAGAATAATACCCAATGGTTCATTTTTTTTTTATTATATAAAATTTTTTGAATCCATTTTTGAATTTTCTGGGTACATGGAGGATCCATAAAAATTGTTGGTATTAAAAGGGAGTTAAATAGACTATTTTGTATTATCTTTTGAAAACTTCTGAACAGTTTAATTTTGAAGGATTTTACAACATTAATATCAAAAATTTGTTCCCCTCATATGAAATACTTACGTAGGGAATTTTGATCGCTTTGAGCGACGTCTAAATATTTTTTATTTAAAAAAAAACGAACGGCAATGTTTGCTTTCCCACCACGCATTTTTGCACTACCCTAATGCGCATACTGCAGCGTTTATATAGGGATAGCAAACCAGAGTGCGTTCTCTTTGCTGCCACCCCTCATCGAATCGTTGAATCCTCGAACGCCTAGCGAGCACAAAGCGTAACAAATGCGCACAATCGTCGCATCGTCGCCGCTTTGGTTGCCGGCTCCAGGTTAGATTTTGCAAATTAGATATACGAATCAAGGCGAATGAACGAATGACCGCATTGCCCCCGAGAGAGTGTTGGAACAACAACAACAAAACTGAGACAACAAAACAACAACGATTGCCATGAGATGCGATCGCAATGGAGCAACATGCCGACAATGATGCCAAGTGCTTTCGTCTGCAAGGATGTTTTTATGATCAAAAAAAAAAAACAAAAAAATAAAATTATAAATCCCCAACAGCTATAAAAAATACATGAAATAGTGTGTTGCGCATGTTTTGTGAAAAATAATAATTTCGATTGTCATAATGTCGCAGATAATCATAATCGTCATCATTACCATAGTTTACTTCATTATCATTACATGCAAGTAATGCGGCTACAGATTGTATTAGCAAAACTACTGATAAAAATGCGTAGCTGAAGAGATTAAAATAAGCGCGATTGAGTCTGCAACTACGCTTAGGGCTAAATGGCTAATATATGCGTAAAAATATTTACCTAAGTAGAAATAGTTCGATATACAGCACTAAGGTGTACTTATTACGCTACATTGAATACCCGGTAGTGAAGCTCACTAGTTATAAAAACAATTGGGCTATACCTTGTGTTATCTTTTTTTACATAAGCAACTGGTATAAACGTCAAATCAGTTGAAAAAGTAGTCAGCCTTTGTCGCAGTTGACAAAGCAAATGGAACTCATATCCACCCGAAACAAAATCATGACTTTTTTGTAGAGCCACTGTCTCCATCGCAACACCCGACAGAGCCGAACATTCGCGTGCCAAACACGAGGCCCTAGTAGGAAAGTATCGGCACCCGCCGAAATATCGATACCCAATTAAAAATTAAGTTCAGGCACAGGTTTTTATGAAACGTAATCTGTTTGTCAGCTAGAAAGTTTTTGCAAAAGTATCAATTAGATCTTTATCTTCAAGACTCCAGTTTTTAAAACCTGCCGCTCTTTCCGCTTCATAGTTTTAATTTATCAATATGACAGTAGGAACCTTAGCAAAGTTGACAGTACATGCAGCACCTCACCTAAAATTGGAAAGTTATTAGTTCACAGCATGATCTTAATGAAGGGTCCATGTTTTCCTTAATAATTTTTTCATTCCT
Organism: Anomoia purmunda; assembly: GCA_951828415.1. Lineage (NCBI taxonomy): Eukaryota > Metazoa > Arthropoda > Insecta > Diptera > Tephritidae > Anomoia > Anomoia purmunda. Next base: position 45,228,408 of record OX639995.1, read on the forward strand.
CCTAATTGTCGCACACAAAATGTTACCGACATATTTTTCAAAATTTTCTAGATACTCTGGGAGTATTTCTGTATCAAAAAGAAACTTTTGAAATAAATGTCACTTACCTTTTATTTTCGCGGTTAGGACTCTTATTTTCTTGTAAATAATTTTCTTTGCAAATTCGATACGATACTTGGGTTCAAGTGCTTAATTTCAAAAAATATCGGTTTAAAAGTATCGAGTGAAAACTATCGATATCGAATGGTAGATGTATCGTATCGAAATTCGTGTCCCTAGGCCTTAGGTTTGGTTTCAAGTACTCGATTCCAAAAAATAACGGCTTAAAATTATCGACTAAAAAATATATACATACATATATATATAAAATATAAATATCATACTATGATGGTTCCAAACTCAGATTTGATTTGCCCAATCAGCATTTATATAAGTTATTTAAGATTGCGCAACACAAAACAATGTTAAAAAAATGAGAGTAAATTGTTTGTTACGTCTTCGTAGAGCGAACAGTAGAGAATCATTAAAAAGTTAGGTTAGGTTGAGTCAAGAATGAATATCGTGAATTTTGTGCCGTGACACAATTTAATAATATTTTTTTTAAATCACTTAAATATGGAACAAATTATTCGATGACATAGAAGCTACATCGATTCTGTCAAATTTAATGGGAGCAATTAACGGTGCGCGAAAGGTACAATTTTGTTTTCTCTGATTTTCTCCGTCTATATCTCGTAAGACAATGAAAGCCAGTGATTTTTTTATGTTTTCAAATTTTGTATTGCCATTTTTTTGTTTTCTTTTTTGATAATCTCATATATGTATAGAAATCTCGAGTCACGGTGTCTGTGGTCGCACTCCTCCGAAACACCTCGTCCGATTTTTACGAAATTTTGTAAATATATTTGGTGGTTATAAGAATATTCCTTTAAGTATATTTTGTGCTTGGGAGAGGTTTGCCACCTGTTTGAAATGTCAAATTTTGGTTCAAATTTATATGAAATATTAAAACGTGGGTGTTAAACGGTCCGTCTAGACGACGAGAAGGTCTATATATATATTTTGTAGAGGGATGCCACTGGTTTGAAACGTAAAGTTTTCTTAAATTTTCCACCAGTACATAAAGTATTAAAATATGGGTATCATGCTGCTCGTTTTGCTGTGGAGAAAGTTTATAGCCAGCTTAATTTTGAATAGGGTTGCCACCTGATTGAAAAGTTTATTTTAATTAAATTATGCACGAGTTATATGAAATATTAAAATATGACTGTCAAGTGATTCATCTCGGAAAGAAAGTTATTTTTTTTAAGAGGGTTGCCACCTGCCTGAAAAATTAAATTTAAATAATCTATACACAAATTTTATAAAATATCAAAATACAGGTATCAAACGGTCCCTCTCGGCAAGAAGACTCTTAGCCTACTTTATGAGAGCTGCCACCTGTTTGAAAAGTCAAATTTAATTTTCATCCAAATTTAATTTTTTGAACACGCATTTTTAATCCATTCATTTCAGTATAATAAGGCGCAAGTTTGCGGCACCGAAAAATTATAATTGATTTTTGTCATTTTCTTCCAAGTAAAAAAATTTTGAGCATGAATTATTCTTTGGGGGTTGTAAAAATTTATCAATACAAACTATAATTAACAATTAATAATTATAATTATATTAAATACTAATAATTACAATATAAAAATCGATGGTTGTATTATCAAACTTTGCCTGTATAATTTCCCTCATCCTCTTCTAATTTTGCTTCTCATTTCAAACTAATCGTACAAGTCAAGATAACCAAAACTTAACCGAAATCTAAGAAGTAGCACCATTTGTTTTTAGACCCATTAGAAGGTTCCTATTTTCTTATCATTAACAACTTTCCTCAGTACTTGCAAGACATATCTTTCTCTCAAGAATTTTTAGCTCTCAATCTGCACTGAATGCATTAATCAAAGATCATTTTGCGTTAGCCTAGCGGGACGGTTATGTTAATAGATTTAAATTTTAATTACAATTCGTACCCGTAGGGCAACAAACATCATTCATTTTTGCCAAACACCTTGCTCCCTCGAGCATCTGGGGCTGCACAGGAGGCGCTAACGAAAAAAAAACTAGACGAGGTTGCTTGGCATTAAATTTAAATGCGTCCTTTGGTAACGTGAAACCTAATGAATGCCATTACTGCTGCACACACACACACACACACACATATTCTCATTATACTTACGGCATTACATTAACAAGCAGACAAGCACTAAACTGCCATTAAAATTAGGCAGCCCTGAGCTGTTTCTGCGCGATGTTGCGCGGTTATGCGAGATATTAACGCACTTTTAAATATGCCCGCGACGAGGCTAATAATCAAAGTAAAGCGCTGTAAATATTTAAACCCCTTTAGGATATCGACGCCGATAATGACATTGTTCCAGCAATAGCCGCTGCTGCAGTGCAACATCAACAATAATAATTATTACCACACGCACACACACACACACACTCATACATATAGGTACAGTTAGTAAAAGAAAATGAAGAAAAAAATGTAAATGCCACCGCGTCACTATTGCACGCAGGCGCATTTGAAGCGCACATAATTGCATGTTGCAAGCTGTCTAAGCTGCATAACTTGCAACATGAAACGCCATTACTTCCGCCATTAGCTGCTGGCGTGAAGTGAAGTAGCCGATCGACCGACAGAGCGACAGATCGCCCGCTCGCTCGCCCGCTTTTGTTGCATCCTTTAATTAAGCGCAATTGTTTTTATTTTAATTTTAATTAGCAGCTTTCATAAAGCCAACTAATAATTTGCAAGCGTGGCAAAATGCCTAGCTCAAAGTCTAGCAAGCCGCGCAAGTGAGCTTCGTTCGTAAGGTGTATGAGGGTTTAGTCAGTAAGCAGCAATAGCTCAGCGGCGTTTTCACTGCTGCTTCAGCTGCTTTTCCTAGTTGCCACCAGTGTGACCAGGTTAGCCTTTATTAGGCTAATTTAGTATTTAGTTTGTTATCTAGCCTTAGAATTTTAGTTCAACCTTCGTTGATTCAGGTTTATTTTACTTAAAATATTATTTTTATAATTACATACATCGTGGTAGAAATTAGTCAAAATAGTACTAGTAGCAAATATTAGTAAAAGTAAAAATAGTAGCAGAAAAATTAAATAACAGTAGTTTTTAGTAGCAGCATTAGTAAAAATAAAAATAGTAGTAGAAATTTGTAAAAAAAAAGTGGTAGTACTAATTGTAGCCTTAGTAAAAATAGTGGTAGAAATTATTAAAAATAGTAGTATTATTTCATAAAAAAGTTGTGAAAATACGTTAAAATAGTAGTTGTAATTGGTAGTAATATTAGTAAAAATAGTTGAAGAAATTATTTAAAATATTAGTAGTAACTAGTAGTAGCGTTACAAAAAATAGTAGTAGAAATTAGTAAAAATAGGAGTAGTTGTTAGTGGCAGCGGTAACAAAAAAAATTAGTAGCAGAAATAGTAGTAGTAATTAATAGTAGTAGTAAAAATAGTAGCAAAAGTAGTAGTAAAAATTAGTAGTAGCATTAGTGAAAATAGCAGTAGAAATGAGTAAAAATAGTAGTGGTAATTAATATTGGCATTAGTCAATATAGTACTAGAAAATGGTAGAAATAGTAGTAGTAATTAGTAATAGAAATTAGTAGTAGAAATTAGTAAAAATAGTAGTAGTTATTAGTAAAAATACTACAAGAAATTAGTAAAAATAAAATTAGTAATTAGTAGTAGCATTAGAAAAAAATAGTCAAAGAAATTCATAACAACATTAGTAGTAGTCAATAGTACCGTTAGTAAAAATAGTAGTAGAAATTAGAAATAATAGTAGTAGTAATCAGCAGTAGCATTGGTAAAAATGGTACTAGAAATTAGTATAAATAGAATACACTTGTTTGATCGAATATCCGTCTTTGAGATTCGTAGAAATCAGGGTTCGAAACATTTATTACAGTCTGAAATTGGTACCTTAAAAACGTAGGTTCTGAATGCCTTCAACTTTTAAAACTGTTACGTAAAATAGTCGTTATTTTAATTTTTCCGGGTCAGAAAATCATTGACCAGATTTCGATCAAAACAAAACTCGTATAAATCAATCTAACCCTTAGGCCATAAACTATGCAAATCTGACCTTATTTTTATTTAGACAATTTATTTTTTAATAATCGTTATTCTTGGATTTAAAATTTTTCGAAAAATATCGTTCAAATATGATCAGAAAAATTAAAATTCAAGAATATCGATTATTTTTGATCGAAAAAATAAAAATGAAAAACAACCTTGGAACTTGTAAGTAAGAGTAACCATTATTTTTATCGAAAAAATAATAGTCAAAAAATATCGATCAAGCATGATGAGAAAAATTAAAATCTGAAAAAATTAAAAAGCGATCAATCTTGATCAAAAAAAAAAAATTTAAAAATAACGATTGAACTGGAGCAAAAAAATATAAATCCAAGAATAACGATTATTTTCTATCGAAAAAATAAAGGTAACAAAAAAAACGATTAAATCTTGATATTTTTTTAATAAAAATGATAACCGTTTCCAGACCCTGTTTCAAAGTCAATTTAGCTGCACTTTTTTTGGTGCAGCTGTTCACACTGGTTGCCACTTGCAGTGGCAGCAAATGGCGCCGTGCTCCTCCCATTCACAACAACAATAGCAGCCGCAATAGCAACTCAAATGCTAGTTATTAATGCAAACACTACCCGCTTTCACCTTAACGCGGCTCTTGGCTGCCCGACTCTATGTGCTCGCGCTGCACGGCTTCCAGCCTCACTTAGTTGAATTAGTTGCTTTGAATTAGTTATGCTGCAACTACTGCCGCTACTCGCTACTGTTGTTGTTGCGCTTCATTTATGATTGGCAATTTTTGCAAAAATGCCCTCAACATATCTTAATTATAGTGTTTTGATGGCACCGCAGCATTTCGTACGCTGCGCCGATAGCCACGCTGGCCAGCAGCGTTTGTGCTTGTAAAAAGGAAACGAGCGCCATGCCTAGCGGACGCAATTCGATTGGCGGACTAGCAGAATGGCTAAGAAGCTGTATGCAATGGGGCTGCCATGAAAGGCTTGGATGAGTTTCGCAATCTGTTTGTTGGCGTCACTAAATTGTTGTTGTTACTATTGTTACGTTACTACATTGAGTCAACACTCTTTGCTATGTGGATTTTGTGGTTATCGCGGGTTAGTAAATACTTTGCTAGACTACCAGCTGTTCATCTCAGCGCACGCTTACTAAGCGAAATTCTACACAGAGCTAAAAAAGTTCTCCTATAATTAAGAGAGATCGACGTCTAGCAAACGTTGGCGGCCAAAGAAAGCGAGAGGTTATGAGATTGAAGAAATTTTTCTTAGAAAATCTTCATAATTTAATTTTGTATTTTTCCCCAAATTTATTGAACACGAAAACAGAATTTTGTTGAAAAATATGCAATTGCAAGAAGAAATTTACTTGTTTTTATGTTGAAAATCACATAAAGTAAATTAATAAGAATACCCTCTCATTTTTACTACACCTTTTTCAGTTTTAGGTCGGAAACTTGCAATTCATATTCAGAATTTTCTTTTCAAATTCAGAAAATTGCAATTGAAGTTGAGAAAATTACAATTTTAATTCAGAATTTCCACTTTTAATTCAGAAAATTACAACTCAAATTCAGAATTTCCATTGATGTTGAATTGGAACTTTCTGAATTTGAAATGGAAATTCTGAATTTTAATAGTAACTTTCTGATTTTGAATTTAATTCTCTGAATTTAAATTGGAAATTCTGAATTTTAATTGAAATTTTCTGAATTTGAAATAAAAATTCTAAACTCAAATTCTAACTTTTTGAATTTAAATTGTAATTTTCTGAATTTAAATTGGAAATTCTGAGTTAGAATTGCAACTTTTGAATTTGAAATTGAAATTCTGAGTTTGAATAGTAATTTCCTGAATTTTAAGGGAAAATTATGAATTTGAAATGTAAATTCTGAACATCAATTGTAACTTTCTAAATTTCAATTGGAGCTTTCTGATATTAAAATTGAATTTCTCAATTTGAATTTTAACTTACTGAACTTTAACTGAAAATTCTGAATTTGAATTGCAATTTTCTAAATTTGAAATGAAAATTCTGAATTTGGAATAGAAGTTCTTAACTTAAATTGTAACCTTCTGAATTTGAATTGCAAATTTCTGAACAAAAACAGAAAAAGCTGTAGAATTTTATTTATTAATTATGCATTAATAGGAAAACTGTTTATTTTTAAAACATCCCTTTTTAATTAAAATTACTCATACATATAAATGATATATTGTGATCACTTCGCAACATAAAACAATTGTTGCTCCAACCAATTTTCGTGAGAAATTTTAATTGTTGGCAGTTATTGTAAGGTTTATTTATTTTGTGAATAATTATGAATATTGTTGATTAAATTTTCGTATTTTCAAAATTAAAATTTTTGATTAACTTATTTATTGTACCAGAAGTTTTCAGTTAATAAAGTTATAATTGTTAAAAAAAAAGATTTTACTCGGTTGGGACGCTCTCTTTTATTCCCGTTATCTTTGTTATGCATTTGCATTAAATTTGCCAGTTGCGCAATAAAGGCATTAAAGTAATAAAGTCCAAAAATATTGGAAAACAGAATTACAAGAATAAAATTTAAAGATAGAAAATTAATTAAAATGAGTTACAAGTATATAAAATAATAAAATATATGTTTCAAACGGTTCGTTCATAGGTACCTATATTCTGGAGAGAGTTGCCATCTGTTTGCAAAATCAAATTTAATTAAATTTTACACAAGCTACTATATGTGGAAGAAACCGAAATTCGTTTTCTAGATACATATGCAAAGGATAATTAATAATTAAATTTGGATGAAATACGAAATACATACGTATTCGCCAAATAGGAAAATATAAATTTAATTTTTTTATCGGCGCTGGAGTCGATATACCGAGAAATGTAAATTAAGTAAAATCAATTAGTTAAATGATATTTTACAATATGGGTGTCAAACTAAAAAGTTTAAGGAACCTTAATTTAAAAAATACTTTTAAAAAGGGTTGCCACCTGTATAAAAACTGAAACTTTGCAGATATTAGTTTCTACTCCAGAAAGGTTTAGGCCTTGGTTTCTTTGTTTGAGAGAGGTTTGTCACCTGATTTAAAAGACAAAAGCTAACTTATATCAGGGTTGCCACCTGCTTGAAAGCCCAAATTTAAATACATTTTACAGAAGTTATATGAAATAGTAAAATATGGATGCCAAATCGTTCATTTCGCTAATTTAGGAATATTTTGAAGATGGTTGCCATCTTTTTGAAAAATCAAAACTAATTAAATTCTACACAAGTTATACGTGAGACAATCCGAAATGCGTTTTCTGGATACATATGCAATTAATAAATAAATAGAGGCAGGACAACGGCTGTGGCGCTAGAGTTGACATATGTATTTCTTTACAGCTAAATTTGCTTGAATTATGTATTAACTACAAAAATATAAATATTTTATCTTAAAATTTAATCGAGCTATAATATACTTTATGTACATACATAAACATATAAAATCATTATCCTATTATCTCAATTTGAAGGGTGTAGCGAAGCGCACTGGGTCAGCTAGGATTTCATATAACTTGCGTATATATTGATTAAATTTTACTTTTCGAACAGGTGGCAACCCTCTTCCAACAAAGACATGCCTAAGACCTTACCGAAGCAGAAATTAATAGCTATGCAAAGTTTCAGTTTTGAAACAGGTGGCAACCCTATACCAAAAAAATTGCATTGTACTTATTGGTTTCACTTAATTTACGTTTATACAGATGGCAATCAACCTTCAAGGTATTTTGAAAATTAAGCTTTCGTTTAATACCCATATATCAATATTTCATTTCAGTAATTACTTTAATAAATTTAACATTTTAAAAAGGTGGCAACTCCATTGAAAAACTGCTTATCTGCTCATGTGGCAAATCTTATGGAAATCTTGACAGTCGTCATTTAGCAATATGTGATTTTAAGCCACGTGTTGACTCTAATGAAATGGAACTGAATACAGAAATATTTGCCTAGCGCAGCGCCCCCGTTGAGAACTTTTCCACTTTTATTTTTCCCTTAACCTTTGCGGAGCAAATTCCAACAAACCCGCAGAAGGAAGTATCCATTTTGATCTAGTCGTTTTCAAGTTTTAAGCAGCTGAAAAAATTAAGATAAAATTTTTTTATATAGAACAAAATTATAAGCAAATATTTAAAACCTGTTATAATAAAAAACAAGTTCTTCAACTTATTATAATTATAAGTTAATCTTGTAAAATTGTATAATCAACAAAAAAACCGGTGTGATATTTATTTTCAGAAAATAACCTACTTAAATATTGGTAGCACTAACTTCAAATTGATAAGATCAATGGCGTATTAAAATTGAGAGAAGATTCTATTGAAAACCAAAATTTTCTTCATATTTTCTTGAAAAGGTTTTCATCGTAATTCTATACGTCTTAATTGCATTAAAAAGGTTTCCATCTTAGTTTTACATTTGCTTTTCAATCTTCTGTTTTTTCGATGATGTATATTGTAACGATTTTCCGTCGTCCCTTGTCAAGCTTAGTTTGGAGACAAACCTTCTTCTTGATTTTATTTATAAGACATATCCAGTCATAATAAGAACGGTTTCTTATCGCAAAAAATCATAGAGAAATCTGCTAAATTTCGTGCTGATTTATGTGTTCTTTTCGCTCAGTGTAGTAAATTTTTTGTTTCTATTACATCGCTTTTACTATTTCTCTACAGCCGACATGCGTTTTCAGCAATACGAGGAAACCTAGCTTTCTGCTGCATTTCTAGGCAAACACATTGAATTTTTCTTTTCTGTTTTCTCTTTTTCCTTCTTCCTTCCTCTTTCCATTTCATTGTTTTGCTACTTTGCCCCGCAGCACTGCCTTTATTTTTGCTTTAGCGTTGGTGTTTTTTTTCCTGCACGCTCCCCCTCTATACTTAGGCCAATCCTGGGCAGTGATCTGGTTGGGCAACATTTCGCCATCATTTCGCAATATGTCATTATACAGTTGCGGCCAACATTTGTTGCAAATCATAATAATTTATTGCCATTCATTTGTTGTGAATAATGTTTTGAAGCTTAGAACTCACTACTCTACGTTGTTTTTTGTTATTGTTTATCTAACCCACCCGTTACCAAGTCTACTACTTGAAGTTGCAAACTCCAAGAGAAAAGTTAAAAAAAAAGTTTGCGTTCCGCATACCTCGCATAGTTGCTCCTCGTTTTTTTTTTTTTTGTAGCCAGCCACCGCCAACTCACCATTTCTAATGCTTACCACTTTGCTCTGCTTAAATCTTCGCTATTTTTTTTCGTTTTGTTTTTATCCTTCATTGCTTCCGCCGCTTTTTGATTGTAATTATTGGTCTACATCGAACGTTTGTTCCAATTGGGGCGTTGTTACCACCTTCCTGCCAATCCAAGTTGTCGTTTAGCCTCGGGCTGCCGGTCAGCATTTGGTAAAATTGTCAGAAATGAATTTTCGCCTCACAATAACTATCTCAAATATTTTTATTGCTAGTGTTTTTGTTATTGTTGTGGTTGCTTCTTTTTTTGTTTAGTGTGGCAATCCGGCTGCTGCTACTTGTGTTTAGGCTGGTGGTCGCTTGATTAGCAAAATTGCATGAATTTATGAGTTTCCTTTGATTGGGCGCAACCTCATTGAAAGTGGATAATTTGCTATATTTTAAACTTGAAATGTTAATTTCGCTTCAATGGAAATAAATAAAATAAATGATTGTAACTATTATACTTAAATCGAAGAAATTTTATTCGACTTAAACTTTTATGAGCAAATATATTATTGCAATAAAATAATGCTAAAGGAACTCCTTTTTCAAATGAAATGTTTTGGAAGGGATTTAGTGAAAATACTTTGTTTAAAAGACTTCATTGAAAATTAATTTTGTTATTCTAAAAATCCAAAAAATAAAAAAATATTATGTCACAGCATTCACAAATCAAATAAGGATTCAGATCATTTGAAGCTTAGATTCCGGAGTAAAAAATAGAATATTTTTATTTTAAATTAATATTTTCTAATATTTTGATTTTCACGTATTTTTCTGCATAATTAAATTAGCGTAGTTGCGATATTATTTATTAAAATATCGAGTGTTTTGTTCTTTTTTTTTGGTAAATGCTTGTCCTAAGTGAGGTACGCGTGATTTTTCCCCCCTAACCCACTATGTGAAGAACCGAATCGAACCAATTTTCGAAAAATTTTGGCCGAACTAAACATTTTCAAGGTATGAAGTAATAAATCAATGAATTTTTAAAAATTCCAGATTTCTATTAAAGCTATTAAAAAAAGGGTGCATAAAGTTAAATCACATCAATTTCATAAAAATGCTTGTGCTTTTAAAAATAACAATAATAAAACTTATATTCTTAATGTTCGAAATTTAATAATTCCATGTATATCATTTCTACCAAATTTGAACGGAATATTCCTTAGACCCGTTAGGATATTTTTACATCCGTTAGGTGGCCCATGAGTCGAGATATTCAAAAAATCTGTATATTTGGTATAATATTGATGATGTTAGAAACGTAAAGTGCAGGGGTAATAAAAACGAAAGGCATCGTTGCTTTCAGCGTAACATCCGAAGACGGCACATTTCTAAGCTTAAAAGGCATGCTCCCCTGCTCCTCAATATTTTCGGCAGAAGCAGCAGCAATACACGAGGCCCTATCGTTATCTTTGGCGAAAAAGGAAAAAACAATAATATGCTCTGACAGCTTATCGGTGATCCGAGCGGCCAGCAATCCCATCTGTAAAATTTGGGAAACAATTAACCAGATAAGAGACCTTCTAGCAAAAAACAGCAAAACTCTAAAGATACTGTGGATTCCGAGGCATACAGGTATCGAAGGAAACGCACTTGGCGACAATGCAGCCAAATTTGCTTGCAACGCCCCGATCATATGCAGTCCAATTTCAGAAAGACTAGACATAAAGAGACACATAAATTCATGCAACATAAGCAAACGGCGACAATCACTAAAACCTGCAACAAACATGAACATTACTCCAGCATCAACAAGGATGGGAACCCTCCACACTACCCAACAAATACACATGGTTTCAAAACCATAATCTTTTCGCGCCTTCGTTTAGGGCACACAACCCAAGCCCACGAATACAACTTAAAAAAAGAAAATCATCCCATATGCAACAACTGTAACACAAACCAGACACTAGACCACATCTTCAACAAATGCCAAAAATACACCCACACAAAAAAAGAAATATTAAACTTCGAACCAAAAAACGGCATACATACTTGCCACACCGAGTCACTCAAACATCGAAAAAATATCCAAATTCATTAAAACCATACACATGATAATCTAACAAATAATCCAAAACCGACACACTACTCCGAGCTGATGGCCTTGGCAGCCAATGCTCAAGGACTTTTAGTACTGACATTATTACCAGTAGCTAAATAATAATAATAATAAAAAGTACTTGCATTCAAAATAAATGCGCTAGGTGGCGCTAGAGGCAAGTTATTCCGAAAATCTGTATTTATGATCCGATTTAGATGAAATTATAAAAGTTCAATGGGGGCACGACAAGAAATACTTTTGCTGAAAATGAACCCGCGATGGGAGGGCGATGGAATCGGGTTATTTAGATGTTAGAAAGGTATGGTGCTGGTGCAATAAGATATACATATTTTAGTTAGTTGCAGTTATTTTTGACATATATCCTATTGAAATTATGACAAGAAATTGCTACTAACAACTGTAGAGTCGACATCGTCTTTACTCTGACTACGGCCAATTGTTTTTAAATTCATCGAAGCTGCATTTTTAGCTTTAAAAAAATCTTTTGAAAGTATATGGAATGGTAGTGAGTAATGCAGACGAAATCGCGGATATCAATTAGTTCTAATGTAAAAAAATAGCTGATTCCCTTCATCGGTATAAAGCTGACCTGAGGCACTCAACAATCGCTTACTATACACACTCGGATGGAGGAGTATATAAGTTAACACATGACACTACGCTAAATCCATTCGCAAGGTAACTTGCGACATCAGCAATTTTAGATAATTCCTATGCCAGTTGGCAACGCTTGCAGTTAGATGCTAGCTGCCAATAGACTAAACAAATAAAGTTAGCAATAAAAGGAACCACAACGTATGAACAGCTGCGGTTCCAGTTTCCTACATGTTTTGTTATTCCTAGAATTAAGTACATAGAATAAAGTATATGAACTAACACATAGGTAGCTGTTAGTTCAATTTTATGTTAAGTCACAAAAATTATACTCTCAATAAATCGGTAAGATTCTGACAGCCAACAAGTTCGGTGTTTTAGTAAATCTGGAACGGATTAACTTTGATCATTAATTTTGAACATAACAACAACCGAACCACGAGAGGTGAAAAGGACTTATTCAACTTATAGATATTTTGGAGCAATATTTTCAACAAAAAATATTGTCTTTTCCTTAGCAGATTGTCGTAGAGAAAATTGCCCAATTTGTTATTTATTAAATAACTTCTTTCGGTATTATTACTGCAAATTATATCGCTATCTTATAATTCCGAAAAGCTTATTTGACTTTCTTCCAATTGGAAATATAGTTAGAGTAAAACTATATACGATTTTAAATTAATAAAAAATTTAAAAGATTTAGCCCAAAGTTTGGCTTGTTTTGGCCGAAGCTGAGCCGAAATCTTGCCAAACTTTTAAGGCCGAACAGTTCCGAAGCCAAAGCCAAAGCCGAACGCGCTTTCAGGCGATTTCTAGTTATATGTTTCCTGAAGATTTTAAGACATAAGGATAGGAAGGATATGCACGTTTTCTTGTAAGTGATCGGATCTTGATATCTCAGTGCTCTGCATTTCATACCACCTCCTCCACATCAGCTACGGAAATTTGTAATTTGATATCCTTTTGTATCTGTCTAAAAGAGGTTTCTCGCTACAGGTGTGTTCAAAAAACTCCCCCCTTGGCAAATTCGTCAGCTCTTTCATTGCATTCTACGTTACTATAGCGGGTAATCTATACAAGAGAGATAAACATTGACTAAGACGCTGATCGTATCTCCATCTTGCATTCTTTGAGTAGCTTAGACTTCGTTTGTACAGATGATATAGTCAGGAGAACCGCACGAGTGTCTCAGTAAATGACCGCTCTTTCTTTCTTCAGTATTTTACAGACTTCACGAAATTATTCTTAAGCGCCTATTTTGCTTTCAATTAATAGAAGTTTTTCTTCAATCCAGGCAATTTTTTTTTTTTAGTGGAGAAGATAATTTAATTTGCTTCGATTAAAAATTTGTGTAAGGTTAAAAATTAATCATTTACAGTTGTTATCATAAATCTGAACTAAAGTTATAAAATTGCTGATATATAACCCTCACACTCCCGACTTAGGGCTAGGATGATCTAGAAAATCATATTTTTCGCAAGGGTAATCATTTTGAGCTTTAAAAAAAAGAAACTTTCCGCTCCCATTTTTGTTGTGCTTTTTCTCAGAACCAATGTAGATAATATATTATTTGGCTTCTGTGGATGATGGACTTTAAAAATTTGTCGTTGTTTTTCTTGATTTATATCCAAAATAGTGTTACACGAGAAATAATTCTAAAAGTTTTCAAGTGAGAAAATCATCAAAAAAAAAAACCTCCTAACAAATACAATATTGTATTGCTTCCACCATAGTTTTGTTTTGTTTTTTTAAATTGGCATTTTTTTTAAGACCATGTTTTGCTAACATGAAGTTCATGGTGCGACTGAATATCAGACTTACTTCGATATTTCATATGTTTGCCATATTTTACAATAAATCAAATTGCTTTGCGGTTGTTGCTTTTGGTGCTCCATTGAATTTCCAATCACATTTCATTTAAATTACCACCAAACTGGTCTCATCAGCTTAACACCTTCTGGAAAAGAACCGCTTATAACTTTTGAGCCATTTTCCATTAAACAAATCGTTTAAAAGTTATCTCCTTCGAAGAAGCAAAAAGCACAAAAAATGTGGCTTTGATTTCAGTTGCAAAGCGAACGTGCTACTTTTACCAATCACTTTTAATAAAACATAAATTTATATGGTGGCAAATTAAATTGCCACCAATTCGCGCCTTTCGCATGCGATAAGCCATAAACGATTTTCAAATTAGTGCTGCAAAACAACAACAGCAACGCGCTACAACGGGCCACGATCGCCAACGGACAACGCGCGACCGCCTAATTACCAATTTTAATTGCTGTACGTGTGAATGCAAATATTATATGTGTGTTTGTGTGTGGCAGCTGAGATAATGCAAAATATATTAGTCGTAAACATTTTTTTTTTCTTTCTAATTATTACTGATGCGAATGAATATGAATATTACAAATTCCACACCAGACGCAGTCACTTAACACTTTCAACTGCGTTATCTCATCCTGGCTGGCTGGCTGGCTGGTTGGCTGGCTGTTCATTTTGCAAACGACTACCAATTTCCATTTGGTAGGCGCTAATCAATCTCACACATTTACAACTATGGCGGCATAATTATTTGGTGCTTAGCATCATGTGGAGAACGAACGCAATTTCCGTTATCAGCAACAAAGAAATTGAACTCAACTGGCGTCTTTCGTTTGGGTTGCTTTTGGAGGAGGAAGAGGCGCAAAGTTAGAGCACACAACAATACCAATTCCAACACACATCCTCAATGGAGCAATTTAACAACCCACTAATCGTTGCTGTTTGGTATTGAACACCACCAATCTAATTACGCAACCTACGTACGCGCACTCGCAACAAACTACCTCTATGAATAGTCACGTGCACTTTTAATTATTTGCAACACGACATCCTGTAGTCTGTGTACGAAATTGTGGCAAAAACTAAAAAAAAAAAAAAACTATTACTTCTATAACAACTAAATATGAATACTTTTGTGGCAAGATCTTGTTATAGTTGCAGTTGTTGTTGCTCTTGCTGTATTGTGTTGCATTGCATTGCATGGCGTTGGCGTCAAAGTTGCAAAAATGTTATTATTAGTGTTCGGTCGTTCGGTCGTTCGGTCGCTCGCTTGCTTGCTTGCTGGCTTTCGCATAGGCGCAAAATTCGTAGATGACAATAAGAGATAAAGTGGCGCACATTAAATTGCATATTGACGCAGTGCCGCCATCGCCTCCTCGTAGTGCCGTCTCGCCTGTAATAAGTATTTTTCTTATGCTAAGCTCTAACTCAGCCGTTATGATGTAGTAAATTGACAATCATCGATCTTGCTTTGGCTAAAGAGTAAAATGGCTAAAGAACAAAACAAAAAGCAAAAAAAAAAAAAACCAGAAACATAAATGGAGTGCGACAACAGTGCGCCTGCTGCTTGCCACCTCTTTTCAAGTAAAACTCCAGCGCCATATGCCAGTCGTTGCGTCGTGCGTCATAGGAAAGTTCCACGCAGCTGTGCGCTGATCTTGTAGTCATGCAGCACTCCGCTTCCAATTGGTGCAACACCCACTTGGCCGGATATTTTTGTAATATTTTTCGTGCAACAATATTTGTTTATTTTTTGCATACAATATTGTAAGCATTCTGGTGCATTGCAGGTTAGATGTAATGAATTTTAACTGCAATATTTTGTATATTAATTTTCTTTGCAAACAAATATTACTATTGTAAGTAAAACTTTTAAATTTGCTGCATTTGTGGTAAGTTCTCTGCGGGCAAGTCGGAAATGTACCAGTTAAAAAAACTAAAAACACAGTCGAAATCTTTTAACGATCCTTCATCGTAGCTGTTTTAAGAACGGGTCAAAAATGTCGATTTGAGTAAGATTGAGTAATTCCTCATTAAATTCTACTATAAAAGTCTGCGTACCGAAATTTTATTCGAAGTTGTTTCATACATGATATTTCGGATAAGCTAATTGCACTTTCAGCGAAAATTCTACAACTTTAACCGCCTTAAAAGAAAAAAATTGACGACCTCTGGATTAGTACAGTCTTTGGCAAAGTTGGTCTGGGTGATATTCTCTTAGCGGTTGTTCGTGTTGCGAAACCACTGTTGGGTAGTGTTATTAAATTTGTTACCAAAATATGGTTGCAACATTTTGTGGCAACATTAAAAATATCAAATTCGAACTTTTTAGAGTATAATTTTCAAATATTCTATTCATTAAAAAATAAATCTTGCAACATTTTGTGGCATTATTAAACATAAAATTGGAACTTTTCAAAGTATTATTTGAGCATTCTCAAGATACTAAAAAAATAAGTACTTGCAACATTTTGTGACAACATTAATAATATGTCTAAAATTGAACATTTTTAGCGTATTATTTAGTATTTTGTTTCTAGTCATCAAAAAAATTCTAGCAAACATTTTGTGGCAACTTTAAAAATAAAATTTTTAAATTTTTGGAGTATTATTTGAGAATATTCTAGTCACTAAAAAAATAAAATAAAAATTCTTGCAACATTTAGTGGTAACACTATTAATATGAAATTGAAAATTTTTAGCATATTATTTGAGAACATTCCAAGCTCCAACAAAAAAGTTCTTGCAACATTTTGTGGCAACATTAAAAATATAAAATTGAAAATTTTTAGCGTATTATTTAGTATTTTATTTCTAGTAATTGAAAAAAAAATTCTTGCAACATTTTGTGGCAACATCAACATACTTTTGACACTCTTCTAAATGAATTTGCAACACACCTGACATTCCTTAAGTTGCAACCATCATCTTCAATTTACTTCCGCGCTTGTTGGTGCTATTTATAATAAAAAAAAAATCTAAGTGGGCGTTTGCACAATGTGGCATACATAGATATATTTATAAAGCATTTTAATGCATCGACTTGTACGCTCCGCTCGCTTCACTCATATTGCCTGCAACAAACTGCCGCCAATCGACTGCTCGCATATTATCAATATATCAATTTCTTGTAGGCTTTGTTGCACAACCAACACACTCACTCACTACTCTTTGCCACACGTGCACGCATTTGCAGCACTTCTTTTTTTCTTCTAGTTTTTCCTTTGCCACTCTTTGCTGCAAGTTGCTCTACATTAATAACGCATCCACCCTCTAATTGCATTTTGTACGTGTATTTGCTTGCCACATTGTAAGTTGGCCGTCGAAGTAGGCAAGTTATTGATAGCGGGCCGCTAGTAGTAGCGCTGCCAAACGACACCCACTCCTCCTACTCCCCCGCCTACTCGCATACGCGGCAATGCGGCATACATAGCTTGCTTGCCGCACATCTATAAAATACTTCAACTTCTATTGGATCTTACACACTTTCTATGCGCTTGTTGCAATATGCCGCTTAATCGAATTCCTTGCCGCCAACAATTTCAGCTCACGATTTTCAATTTCGATTAATGTGCGCGCCCGCTGCTTGCAAGTTGCAACTTACCGCTCTGCCGCTCACTGCGCCATTGCAAAAATAAAAAGAACCCTACCACCATTGTACTGTTACTATTTATAAATTTTTGCAAGCGCACATTACCTTGCTGTATGGTCGTTTGGTCGTTTTTGTGGCTGCCACATTTTCTATGAGTTTCCCATTAACTTTTGCTCCTTAGCGGCATGAAATGTGCTGCGATGCGTTGTATGCGCTGTATGTGCGTTGTTTTACTGCAACTTCAATTAACAGTTTTGTGGCGCATATTTGGAGCACCAGCAGCAGCAACAACAACAACAACAAGCGCTCGCAGCTCAGTAGAAAAAAAAAACAACGCCAAGAAATCGTTCGATATTAATAACGGTGGCAAAGCTACAACAAGGTTAATCGCCCTTTTCGCTAAGTAGGAGTATCGACTTCGGCGTCACAGATGTGGCAACAAAATAATCTCGCTATATTGCGGGCAAAAAAAGAAAAAAAAGGGAACAAAAAACTTAAGCAATCTTTGCGGAAAATGAGCGCATACATTTATTGTAGAAAATCGATATTAGGTTTTTTTTTGTTCTTGCCACACGCTTCCCATTTCAAGAAATCACCAAAAGCCATGTGTGTACGGTACGTGCAACCGCAACAACACCAATCGCGTTACAGATTGTTGCAACCAAAAATGGCCTAAGCGAAATTTCTGCCCCTTCATATAATTTGTCTGTGCGGTGGTAAGATAAGCCTTCTGAACGGTCCATCGTCGCTTCGCTTGCAGCAAGTAACATTGCCCAAACTTACAATGCATGCATGCAACAACAAAGCCTTTAGAAAATTGTTAGCAACCTAATTGATAACGCGCTCGCCGTATACGTGCAACATGGCCGCAGCTAAACGCCAGAGTGTGGGAACTGTTGCGTACGGCTGAATGGCTTCCGCATTGTAAACTACCACACACTAGTACATAACTTCATGTTGCACATATGCACGCATGTAACACTTCGCAACGCGAACAAAACAAAGTTACAAAAAATATTGCTTGCCACAAAATAGAGCCATGAAAAAATTGAAGGCTTTCTAATAGTCGTAAATAACGCCGCGCAAACCAAAAAAAACAAAAGACAAACAAAAAAAAAAAACAAAAAAGCTAAACTTTGTTGCCACATCACACAAATGCTAGCTGTGGCCAACAGGTCACTTTCGAGTGTGCTGCCATTGCCGTTGCTGCACCCCCGCGCTTTGGTGAATAATGAGCGTAGATTAGCGGCCTTAGCCGCGCTTA
Source organism: Anomoia purmunda (assembly GCA_951828415.1). NCBI lineage: Eukaryota > Metazoa > Arthropoda > Insecta > Diptera > Tephritidae > Anomoia > Anomoia purmunda. The sequence continues at coordinate 45,247,113 of OX639995.1, forward strand.
TCGCTCCGCTTAATGAAAACCATATTTTTTTAAGCCAGCCAACCAACCAACCTCCTCAACTCCAGCAACATTTGCGATGCATACATGTGTGCGTGTGTGTGTGTGTGTGTGTTTGTGCGGTGTTTGCTTGCCACACATTGTCGACTCTCTATAAAACTTTGCTGGTGTATGTTTTTTGTTTTTTTGTTTTGGTATCGTATTCTTGTTGGCGGTGGTAAATCAGCAGTTAATTTGTTTCTCGGTTATGCTAATCTTAATTGTTTGGCATTTTTTCGCTAAGCTGCTGCTGTTGCTACAGCTGCGTTGCATTCCGGCGCACGCGCGCACTACATGCAACTGCGACGTACCTAGTTGTGTTGCTGTTACATTTTTTTTTTTTTTGGTTTTTTGTTTGCTTCTTGCTTCTTGTCTACCAAAACTGGCATATGGCCCGATATATATTTTAAGTTTAGCGCTAACTGTTCAAAGTAATTAACTGTGTACTCGATATGCAACAAGAATTAATGTTATGATTTGATTTACTTAAGATTTGCAGCGTTCAAATATCATTAGACGTACATAGTTGGTAAATGCAACATTTTAATACAATATATTTTCTTTCTTTTTTCATTGCAGGTGAGTTTTTGCGTGGGTGCATAGACGTTTGGAGCATGTTTAGCATATTTTTAGAGAATCGGCGTGTTAAGCTGTAAGTTTATATTTTTGCTTTTCATTTACATTCTTGGAATTTCTCTGTAAATTTTCAACTAAGTAGAGCTTATTTAAAAAATAACTCATTCCTCTGGCAAATTAACACTTTAGACGCCGAAAGGCGCGGTGCCGCAAAGCACAAAAAAGCAACAGGATTAGAATTTGACTGACCGACAAAGAACAGAAACAGAAATGGCAGCGTCATTAATAGTGGAATTGTCATTCATGCGCAAATGAAAAATTATTCAACAAAAATATTGGCTTGGCAAAGATTTAGTCACATATTTGACTTTTGTCCAGTCACCAGCAACAGAAAACGGTCAAAAGTATTTCTTTATATTCCTGTCACCGTTATACTGAATTCTGGTTCTCTTGCTAACAGCTCCAGAATCACAAAATTCGGTTGCCCTTTCTGTCGCTTTAAAAAATCGACTGAATTCTGTTCCCGTTTCTGTTCTTTGCAACACCGCGCCGTTAGCAAATTCGAGTTGAACAAGGTCAGTCCTTTCTTATATCTATTGGTAAATACCGCTTATACAAACCAAAAGTGAAACCAAGTGCCTACTCCATTTGGTAATTTCAGCGTAGAGGAGAGATTCCTTTAACTCTGTCACCTCCAGGGGATGAAGCATTGGAGTTTAGCTGCTAAGTTGTCAAGCTATCTTCTTTTTCTCATTTGACACAACAACCGATTGTCAGTTTAGGCAGAGATGAAAATACTTCGAAAATAGCATCTGTTCCTTCCGAAGTTGCGCCAATTATTCACACCAAGTGTAGGTAGGTTCTTCTGCTCCGGGCACTTCCATTGTGGTCGTTGGCGGCGAGGTGAATGATTTTTTTCACCGGCGCATCACCATCGTTACGTACAACACGCGAAGTCATTGAAGTTTTATGCATTCTAACTATGTCCTTGCCTATATAGAGCTCGCACAATTCGTCATTCCATCAACTACGGAAGAGGTCCGTAGATGTTATGTATAACAGTTCTGTTGAAGGATCCAAGAGTTTTCTCACCTCTGTTCGATATCGTTCACTTTTTTGCGCTATAAAAAAGGACGGGGATGATGGCCGAATTCTAGTTCGAGATTTTTGTACGTCGAAAGACGGCTCTGGGTTTTAATAGTCTACCGAGCCCATTGGAGTATCTGTTGGTAGGATATATTTTTCGCTTAACCTACACGCTGACATTTTTTTTTTTTGTATTTATGCTGTTAATATGCAAAGTCTTTCATTGTTTTAAAGTTATAGCTGCCAACAGTGGCTTGTGCCCCAAGGCGCAAAGACTCTTTGTGTATTGCCTGTAGGGACTTCGTTTCATCCTCATTTGCAGCTGGACCAACGTCTTTGCCGCCTTATGCCAAAGCTGGATAATGCTACACTGACGGCTCTGACCAATATCAGGTTTTCAAAGGCTTTCGCCAATCTTAACGGAATTAAAACTTTTAGAGGCAGCTTCTCGTTGTGCCATCCAAAAAGGCCCTAATGAATTCAAATAGGTCATAGTATTATGAACAGATAACAAGTGTGTGGTCTGCGGTTCACAAATTTTCCGCTCACGAATGATAAACGCATCGACAGCTGGATTGCGGGCTGCAGGGACGGTTGGTCGAGGTCCTGTGGTATTTGGACTCACTCGAGGTGCTGCCCGAAAATCGGGGCTTTTTTATACCGAAAATCTCGGCCCAGAGTTTTTGGGGGGTTGATATTTCCGCCGCCATACTCTAATTTGCGATTCTGATTTGCGGCGGTAATTGTCTTAGCTCACTCTAATTTGTACTTTTTCTTCACCCTCAGCTCACTCCCAGAACTGGAGTCGAGTTTTTCGATCAATTTTAGCGCTGTTCGGAGATAGCGGTAAGCCCTTGACAGATGGATCGACCATTTTGAGGGCTTTGGAGCAGCCTGATTTAGGTCATTTCTCTCTACTGCTATCGAATATTTCGCGCAACTTACCCGCTGGGAGGACGTTTGCTTATACGTGGAGGACTTTGCGGCTTCTTTCTTAACCGGATTTCTCGAGCCGGCCCTAGCGAGACGGTCCATCTGTGAGCGTTGCACCAGATTTGAGCTTCACATGAGGGGTTTGCTCTTGTTGGCATCTTCAGAAGGGGTCTTAGGAAGACAGGGGGCTTAGCATTACCCTCCTTCGGCACAGATCTCCAAAGAGGTTGGCCGTCGATGCGCTTGCCGAGATTTTAGACGAATTTTCAATGTCTCTTTTAATATTTTCCATTTACTACTGTTTCGTTGGTCACCTACACAGACGCGACCTTTCGGTGACCGAAAAAAGGAGAAGGGCAAGGGAATAACCGACTATGATAGAGACCCCGCAGTAAACCGACAGTTACTATAGTCGGAAGCGCCTGACAATCCATCCAATGGGTGTGGAAGACCTGCTTAATACGCTGGATTAAGGGAAGGACTCGATTCGACCCCCCGCCCGACTACCTCTTGTAGGATGCTTGTCGCAACGGACCACTATGGTCTTGACGTGAGAGTGACTCGGAGCTTGTGTGACTTTGGCAATCCCAGGCAATTTTTCCCGCTCCATACACACCCCACTTTCTTTTGACCCATAAATTACCTTTGCCACAATATCAACTACGTTCACAATGCAGACAACAATTTTTTCGATGTTTGCCCACTGTGCAACGCTTGGTGTATTTCCATGCGCCATTTGTTCAACACGTAAAAAACGAAATCAATTTCGTTTTCATCGACAATTAAAGACAATTTCGAAATCAATTGAAAATCGATAATAACAATAACAACAATACCACAAAAATCTTATCATAACAATACGAAATCTGTATGCAAATCTACCAAGGCTCGCCCAATAATATTTTCATGTGTATGAGCGGAAATGCTTCGATATTCAGATATGTGCATATATTTTGTGTACGTACTTAAATTTGTATGTTTTTACCCGCAAGACATTTCAATTGAAGTTTTGAGTGGCAAAACCAAAACAAAAGGCAGCTGTGGCAGCAACGCCAGACTCGTCGTGGTGGCAACAACAGTGTTGGCAACACGGCAACACGGCAACACAGCAACTGCCAACAATTGTCAATTCAATTCGCGCCGCACAAAATGTACGCATTTGCGAACTGTTGAGGACTTTTTTGTTTTTTTTTTGTATTTTGAGGTTTTTTATATTTATTTTCATGGCATTTCGATTTTTCCGCAAACAAAAAGGATCAACGCACGACAATCGGGCTAATAGCATTCCTGTCTTAGGTCAGGAAGGTGCTCGACCACAGGCAGCTCGTTGGTTTGCTGGCAGGGCGGTTAGGGTGAATAGCGGCGGCGGTAGTAGAAACAATTTAAAAGCAATTTGAGTCATGCTGGTCGCAACTTTTAATTCATGAATTGATGCTGGCAGCAAAAACAACAGCGGCTGCTGCGACTGCTGCGGCGACTGCTGCGGCAGGCCAGCACAAGCAAGCGCCGTAATAACATTTGCATTTTTGTTTTTTGTGCTTTTTTTTGGCTAGCGGTGGTTTACTTAGTGCGTACTGGTGCATGGTATATTTGCCAAATTGTTGTTGTACTCGTACTAGTACTATTTCAAACTATTGCATTTTTGGATTTTTGTTTTCGTTTTTTTTGTTTTTTTTTTGGTTTTGTTTTTACCGCTGGTTGTCGGCAACTCAAAGCGTCTACGTGTGCCGCCGCTGTTGTCTAATTTATTTGTAAGCGCATGCGAATTGCATAGTCAGCAATTTTATTGTAACAATAGCTAGCAAAATAACAACAACATAACTGGCGACAATTTGCATTTTCATGAGTTTAAATCGTTCGAGAGAGACATGGGGGCCCTTTGAATGCCGCGCAGTTGCAAGTGCGCTTTGGATTCTTTTTTTCTTGCTTTTTTCGTCATATAATGTGGCCCACTGCATTGTTAGTGGAACGTTGCTGCGAGCCTGCGCAGCGTGTTGTATTGATTTATTGCCAATCGGTGGACTTTTTATGTTTAGCTGTTCAACGATCGATTTTTCTGCGCGACCAACAGATGGATGGCTGGGTGGATGGATGGATGGATGGGCGAATGAGAGGACGACTGCGAGCTAGCGCCAACCGCAAATTACTTCGCTAGCGCATTTCTCTTTATTCAATCTATTCGACCACTCTCTTCCTGCTTGACAAGTGCGTGTAAAATGTGGAAAAAATGCAAAAATTCAAAAAAGAAAAAAATCCAAAAAATAAAACAATTGCAAAATTGCAACAACATGCCACATGGCAAATGTCATTTGTATTGTTCAATTGTTATTGCATAATTCTTTTGGCTGTATGCCTTCATTCACCGTTTGTTATTGTTTTTATAGCAAATTATTATTTTTGTTAATTTTTGTATTTTTCCCTGTTGGCCTGGTTTTGTTTTCTTGTAGCTTGTAGCCTTTGGCACATTTTTTGCTCCTGCCACCTCTTTGGTGGTGCGAAGTGTTTGCAGCTGCAAAAATATTATCGCAAATTTTATTTCTGCAATTTTTTACACTTACAAAGCTTTTTCTTGTTTGTTGTTTTTTTTCGTATTACTACTGCTACTTTTTAATTTTATTGCATTCGTAGTCATAAAAAATATTTATACCTTTTTCACGGCAACCAACAACAACAGTTAGACGGTTGGTGCTCGTTTCAACGCGCTGCCATATTTTTTCGGGCGTTTCCGTAGCGATGGATAAGTATTTATTTATTTATTTTTTATTTTTATTTTTTTATCCTTCTTAGCGCGCACTCAAAAGCTTGTTGCAAAGTAGTTTTTTTACACTACCTAGTTGTTGGCGTTTTTTCCTCTAGTTTATACTTATTTATTTGGTTTTATTTGTTGTCTCTTTTTCGCATGCCACACTCGAATTAATATTTTTCGCAAACGCTCTTTGGCTTCATTAAATTTAATATATGCACTTAATTTCTGCCTAAAAATATATGACACCATAAATGTTGAGCCTCATGGCGAAATCGGTGGAAAAATGGGTTCGAAAATTTATTTAACAGTCGCCAAACACGACAGCTACAACAATATCGAGTATTAGCGCCTTGGGGAAGTTGCAACGCACGCGGTGTTTTTTTTGGTTAAAAATTTATTGCTCCAAATACGCAAATGCAGCGATAAATAATTAATTAGCTTACTGAATTGGAAATTACCAAACTAAATACGAGAGTTCTTATACTGAATTTTTCTTTAACTACTCACAACAGAAAATAATAAGTTTCTGGAAAATAGGAAAGTTGAAATTTATGCTTATTTGTATACTGAAGCAATTAAAGAAAAACCAACTTGTGTTCTACTTAAAGAAAATTAGGATGCCTCTTCAAACAAAGTTGCGGGGTATCCATCAGCATTATAATTTTTATTTTTATTTTTAAGGCTTACATTCATGCTTCGCAAAAATATTAGGAGTTACGTGAGCTGCGGGGATTTCAAAATACCTCCAAGATTTAAGTTTTTTTATATTAATAAACTAGAAAATCTCAGCTGACTCAAAATCTCTCTGCCTATATTTGTTTAAAAAAAAGGTGGCAACCCTTTTCAAAATATACCTGTAAACTTTCTGCCAGCGAAACAAATAGTTTGACACTAATATTTTACTCACACAACTTGTGTATAATTTAATTAAATTCAACTTTTCAAGCACGTGGTAACTCCATATATGCTATAAGCCTTCTTCTTAGCGATTCAAATAGTCTGGCATCCATATTTTCATATTTCGTATACCTTTGTATATTTTTTTTAAATTCGCGCTTTCAAGCAGGTGGCAACCCTCTTCAAAATATAGCCAGCTATAACCTTCTCCTCAGCGAAGCTACCCGTTTGCTGCTGGATATTTTGATAGTGTACATATTTGTGTTTAATTTGATTAAATTTAACTTTTTAAAAAGGTGGCAATCTTCGGCAAGATATAAACATGTATGAACCTTCTACTCGCCGAGGCGAACCATTTGACACCCATATATTTATATTTCATGTAACTTTTGTATAATTTAATTAAATTGAAATATTCAAGCAGGTGGCAACTCCATATATATAATATAAGAAGCCTTCTTCTTAGCGAATCAAACAGTTTGGCATTTTGTTTTCGAATGTCACATACTTTTCTATATATTTTTTTTATATTCCACTTTCCAAGCAAGTGGCAACCCTCTCCAAAAAATATGTTTGAACTGCCCACATAGTTATATTTTAAATAATAAATATAAAAAATATATATAAAAAATAATATATTTTAAATAACTTGTGTACAATTTTATTCAATTTGCTTTTTTTTCAAACTATTGGCAACCCTCATAAAAGTTAGCTATGCACCTTCGTTCCGAGACGAACCGCTTGACACCAATATTTTATTGTTCCGTATAATTTGTATATGACTAAATTAAATTCGACTTTGCATTCAGGTGGCAACCCTCTACCAAGCGTGAAATATATTTTACCATCTATTCTCATAGCTTACAAATATACCTACACAATTTTATAAAAATCAGTCGAGCTGTTTCGGAGGAGTTTGACCGTAAACAGCGTGACAAGAAATTTTTATATATAAAATATATTTTTCTAAAATATTTTTCTAAAAAAAATACTTATGATATTAAGATTAAACTGGTTTCATAGTAGTATTTGATTCCGCTTAACATTTTTTGAAACAGTTATATTTCAAATCGGTCCAGCTTACTTAAATCTCAGTGTTGTTGAGAAATATTTGAGTTTTGAGAGATCACTTATATTTAATTGTATAATTCCAATTCAAAATTAGCAAGGGGAAGATTTCTTCAAACCTTGCGCGACCTCATGGAAGCAACTCTTGCTTCATTAGTTACTTGACCCAAAAACTGCGTTCCTAATATGAATCCAGCTAAAACTGAGTTAGTTCCCTGTACCAGTAGACGGTAGAAGTGCGGACCCCTACACCAACTGAACTCGATGGTCCCAACCGGAAAGCTCAAAACTCATATGCCGGCAATACGAGGTTCCTTACTGAGGGTCGCAGATCTCTAAACAAAGGGGCCCAGGATTAACGCAAATCGCTAAAAATAAAAAACAAACGCACGCTTTTGCTTCTGGGATCACATGAAATCAAAATATCCGTTCTCATAAGAGTTATATCAGGTCACTATCTAATTGGCATACAAACTTTAAGATTAGATGTGAGGGCGCCGATCTACTTTCCCAGCTGGTAAAGTGAAGAAAAGGAAAGTGTACACCTGCACCTTATATATCAAATTTGTAGAGGAAAGAGGTGGCTAAAAACTAAAGAATTAACAATTAGAACTGGACTTTCGAAATCATAAGGATGTTTAGAATACTACAAGAATATTTGATCTTATCTCTTTGTGAAGGTTCGCAACAAAAAAGTGTTTGGAAATCTGAAACCGGATGTCCAAGTACTGAGGCATAGTAGTCAATTGCACCACGACCTGGAAAGGATAAAGTGGAAAGGTATGGCGGAAAAGTCGTAGAGTACTTATATATTTCTCCCTCACAAATCTCACAGAAATTTTGATAAATCTAAGAAACTTGTTGAGAAATAGAGCATGAACATTTTATATTCTCAATAAATCTGACCCAAATACGCTCCATATCAGCCTAGTAAAAGCCGGACAGGTACAAAGTAAGTCCTCAGGGCTATTCTCTTCATCTTGGTAAAATGTGCACATTAGCACACCGTAATTACTCTTCCCAGGGAAGAAGAAAGTCCCGCACTTAGCTAATTTGCCAGCCAGTGCAATATGGCGAACGTCGCTATGCCCCACAATCTCAAGCTTATTCCACTTTGCAATAGAATTCAACGTCATTTTGGTTACATGCCAAAATTTTCAAAAAGGTACGAACAGTCTCGTATGCCTTTAGGCCTTTGCTGTCACTGTAGGCTCTTATTTTGTATTCGCGCCAGCTATCCAGTCCGCTACCTTAATTATAGCAAATAAGTACTTTCATTTGGGAAAACGTTGTCATTTTAGTTAATGCAGAAAGCCATCTGAACCGTCCAACCCAGGTGCCGACCAGATCCAGTTCCATTTTCCGTCAGTGTGAAATGTTTCACCAACCCTCCCAAGATATTGCATGGTCTGCTTCAGTGTTCTCTTGTAGGAAATCTTAGGTATGCTTTGTTTGAAAAGGGACTGTCGGTATGAGTTTATCATTTGAGGAAAAAACAAACTGCTCTGACAATCTTCTCAACAATTATTTGTATCGGAAGCTCTCATCGTCGTGCCACAATCCAAAAGAATGCAGGCGATCCATTGCTTTTTTTGCCTCCTTTTGGATCATTAAATTCAGAAGGAGCATGTCAAATAAAATATTTTTTGCCGCTTGTGATGCCTACACAGACATAGTAGCTCTGCATTCGGTTTAACGCAGAAACTGTGGGTTCAACAAGGGCTCTAGACAAGCAAACTACAACAGAATAGGTGATGATTAGTCTGGATAAAGCTGTGTATACCCAAAATACCACAACCGACCTGAGACCCCAAGTCATACTTAAGGTTCTCTGACACTGATCGAATACTTGCTACCTGGGATTACACCCAGATATTTCCCTTCCACTATAAAATGTTCTTAACTTAACTAGCCAGCCCCCAGTAACAACAGTTTGAGTGTCACTGGTGCGTGTTGCAAGTAGAGCACGTCAGTTGGTAGAGCTGCTGCCGTTGCTGTTCCTCCCATTGCCACCTACGCGAAATTTCGTAATTCTAATAGCCACAACTAAATAAATAAATACTTAAAAGAAAAACAATAATACGCAAATATTGCAAAGCCGTTCATCTATTTCAGCTTTTCACACTTGGTGGCGATTTGTTGTTGGCTTGCGCTGCATTTAAAGCACCTTTAACTTCCTTGTAGGCAAATAGTTCGCTAAGCACACACAAAAAACCCACACAGCAGCCGCAACAGCAACAACAACTGAGTAGCCACACAAAAAAAAAAACGAAATGTGCTCGTAGTATTTGCACAAAACAAAAGCAAGCCGAGTAGATTAGTGCAACACCTGAGTGTTTATGGCAAGAAGACCAAGTAGACCACCAACATTGGCCAACCAACAACCAAAGTGGCAGCTGCAATCACAAACAAAGACAGCAATGAGGCATGTCCGCCATGCCATGATGCAGTTAAAGTGAGTTACTGTTTGGAGTTGCAGCAGCAGCAGTAACATCGACAACATTTTTGCGTGGCTGCAACAACGGTGGCAGCAACAGCAAATAAACACTTGTCTTAATTGTGTGGCGCGGCAAAAACCACTTGGCACACCGCTCACCCAACCCACTGGCCGTTTGTTGTGTGTTAGATGTTGATGCCGCTGCTGCCGCTGCTCCTGCTGCTGCTGGTGTTGTTGTTGTTGCTGGTGTTGCTTGTTAACTCGCATGTTACCGCTGCTGCAAGTTTGGCTAATGGTGGGCGCGCATAAGTGCCACCACATGTGGCAGTAACAACTTAGAGTTGTAAATTAGAAAATTCCAATAAAAAATAAAACACAAATGTTTTGATTTAAATTTCAAATAAAATTGAAAACTTAAAAAAAACAAAAGCAAAAACCAAGCACAAAATGCGAAAGTAATCGGTTTTAAATGTCAGCTGAGCTACATAACAAAATCAAATCAACTCTAAATAAATGCAAAGCGACGCATGTTTACACACGTCAAACGTTTGTGTGGGGCAAATGACTTGCAACATGCAGCAACAACAACAACCCCAATGGTTGTGTCATAAATGTTACCGAGTAGTTGCTTTACTGTTGTTGTTGCTTTGTTGTGTCTTTGTCTCAAATTAAAACGCTTGCGCCACTCAGCTTGCATTAGAAAAAGCGTCAAATCGTTTGATAAGGGCGGAAAAAGTGGCAACAAGTAGTTTGTGGCGAAAGAAATGTTTGCTCGCTATGTGTGCCGCAATTGTGTTCATAGTAAAAAATTATATACAGTGTTGTACTAAAGTTTTCGTACAGCAACCCAAATAACAAGTTAAATGATAAAAAAAACTGCAAAGCGAAACAAACAATTTTAAAAAAAATTTGCAATACAGCTTTGCCTATTGTTTTTTTTAATTAAAAGCGAAACAAGTGAATAAAATGCTGTCTTCTACCTTTCAAAAAATATCTTCAATTTGCTGATGCTTTTTAGCGTCAAAATATTTTTAATTTTGATGAAAAATATTTTTTGGGCTCCAATTTTAAAAACACTGCACTAAAATAATTTTTGAGCTCAAGCCCAGTTTTTATTAGGCTAGAATTAAACTAAAATTATAAGTTTTCTCCACTACTGTCAAATTACAATAAAAAGCCTTTTGTGAAATATATAAAGATGTCGCGAGGAAGTTTTTTATCAGCGGAGGAGCGGACAAATATATTGAATTGAAAGCTGAAAGGAATTCCCATCAAGCATATTGCTGCAAAATTAAGCTTACCTAAAATTATCAGTCCGGCGAAAATACGCCAGCAGTTAAATTTTCCCCTTCTCATCAGATGTATTCAAAAACTTTTACGCCAAGAAAAGACGTTGAAAATCAAAAAAAGTTTGCCATAATATCGCGTATTACTACGACATAAATCAGCAAAGCTGACATTCGCCGAGATATAGTATACATTTTGGAACAATGAGAGACAACGGCTATCATCTTCAGTGACGAGAAGAAATTCAACATGGATGGTTCAGATGGCGGGCAAAAGTATTGGTGGGATGTCCGTCGAAATCGCCAGACCCGCGGGGAATTTTAAGGGAGGTTCTTTGATGGTATGTTTCGGCCTTTAGATATTACGTTTACTGCCCAATATGCTTTGAAACCCACCATATGAATTTGTAATACTATTGCGATATTTTGGACAAAGTATTAATAGATTTTGGAGACAATCTATGGGCTTCAGATGGGATATTTCAGCAAGACAACGCGGCAGTCCCTCCTTCCAGGGAGACAAACGAATTTTTAGTATTAAAAAAACATTTTGACTTTTGATTGGTATGTGGTAAGTGCTGATCAGAGCCCCTTCGAAAACTTTTGGCTATATTACCTAAAAGAGTGCAGAGCAATGGACGCCAATTTGGCATGCTAGCGCACTCACTTAAAAGCGGTGATCAATTGTCCGATCTGTACACGGACGCTACAAATATTTAGAAAATAAATGTAAACCCGGACGGCCAGCAAATCGCACTGATGGAGGTCAGCTGCACAGATGGAGGCCATGCTTGCTGTAGTTCCGTTCATAAGTGGACACAAAATATGCGTCAAACTTCACCATTTACAGCTCTAATTGATGCTGCGTTTAAGTATCGCACACCTCGTCGAAATTATGCCCTTAAACACAAAAAACAGTAAGTAGCTATAGAAAACAGCATACTGTGAGCTCAGACTTCGCGGGGTAGGACATTTTGTTAAACCAGTTTTTCAAGACTTTGATGACGGTTTCAAGCTCTACCTTACGAATGGCTTGCTCGGTACTAGCCTTAAGGGTCTGACTTGTTGATATTGCCATTGTACGGCATCCGATAAAAAAAGTCGAACGACGTCAAATCTCAACTCACAGCAGGTAGCCAATTGTCGTCTCCGATAACTCGAATAACGAATTTAACCCTCAAAGGATCAATTGTGGCACAAGTTGTGTGGTATGACGCGCCATACTGCTAAAACCAAAATTCGTTCATGTCCATGTCTTCAAATTCCGTTCACAAAAAATCGTCTAGATAGCGTTTCCAGCAGTATTTCTTAAGATTAATGAGCCAGTGATGCCATCGCTCCGAAATCCGCATCAAATTGTCCCCTTTGAGGATGTATTGGCTTCTAGATTACCACGCGCAGGCTTGCCGAGCTAAAAATTCGCTTCGTCATTGTCCATTTCGAGCTGCTCTAAGGGGAGTGCCACAAAATCCCCAAAAAAAAAATCCCCAAACACAAAATCCCCAGCTGAAAAAAAATCCCCAAACACATAATCCCCAAAATCAAAATCCCCAAAATTAAAATCCCCTAACACGAAATCCCCACCTTTTTTTTGAGGCAGTGTCACAAAATCCCCAAACACAAAATCCCCATTTTTTTATTTTTATTAAATATTATTGCAGATCATATAAAAAATAGTAAAACCGCACTTTAGTTGAGTTTTAATTCGTAGTTACATATATATGTACCCATATATGACAATATATAGATATAGACGAGAACGCATGACGGATTTAGAGGAAAAAAAATAATTATCTCATCAATTTAGCGACTAAAAAGCTAAAAAAAGAGTATTTAAAAAAGCGGCCCAGACGGATTTGAACCCAAAAACCTTGCATGACATTATTTGTGTTGAGTGATTGGGATTTCGATGGTGAAAATAACATTATTATGGGCACAACGAGTTCCCTAAAGGAATTGGAGAGGTCACACTGCTGGGTGATGGATGGGACGTTTTTTGATGTACCGAAAGTTTTTCGCCAACTGTTCACCATACAAGGGCTAATTGATGGTCAATTTGTGCCTCTAGTTTTTTGCCTGATGAGCAAAAAATCCAAGCAGGCGTACACTGAATTTTTTCATCAACTATTTAATTTGGCTTTAGCACAGAATATTAATCTTAATCCGCAAAGAATTATTACTGATTTTGAGCGAACCGTCTCGTCTGCGGCAAACGAGTATTTTCCTGATGCCCGATATAAAGGGTGCCTATTTCACTTTGGCCAGATCATTTGGAGACGAGTTCAGAAAGAAAGGCTTTCTCAAAAATATGGCAATGATGAAAGTTTCAGCATAGCTGTTCGTATGCTGAAAAGTTTATCATTTGTTCCCCCAGAATGTGTGTCAGATTATTTCAGTGAACTGAAGAGTAGCTCGACAGACAGAGATTTTAAAAAATTGTGTGCTTGGTTTAAAACCCAGTACATTAGTGAAAATACGAAGGCGGGTGCTATGATATATAATCCAAATTTTTGGTGCGTTTCGGATTCTTTTAAGGATAATTTTCCAGGCACTCAAAATTCAATCGAAGCTTGGCACCGTAGGCTTAAAGTAATTATAGGGAGAAAAAAATGTGGTGTATATGAAATCATAAAACATTTAAAAAAAGAAATGATTGAAGTTAAATCAACCATAGAAAAAATACACTCAGGGATCGGTGTGCGAAAAAACAAAAAGAATGTCGAGCGTGTAAAGAAAATTAAAAAAGTTGTTAAACGTCGTTTAGATTTAGATAAACTTATTTATTTAAAATCGATAGCACACAGTATTTCATTATGTAATTAGAATTTCCATACATGGTTTATTTATGTAAATGTTTTGAATATATTGCTTTTTTGTTTATTTACATCACTAAAGATTGGTCTACATATGTATGTATGTATATAAATAAATGTTTTTGTTAATGTATATAAGCTATTCGAAAAATTGCGAAGTTTGTATTTATTTATGTTGTACAAATATGTTAAACTGATTGATATAACATGTATTGCATTTTCTTTAATTTACCTATTAAATATTCGTGAAACCATTAAACATAAAATATCTCGTGAACTTCAACTTTAGATATAATATTGAGTATAGAATTCCCTTTTTCTGTGTGAAATACATTGAAATTAGGTTTTAAATCGCGGCGATTTTAAACCTAATTTCAATGTATTTCACACAGAAAAAGGGGATTTTGATTTTGGGGATTTTGATTTTGGGGATTCTGATTTTGGGGATTTTGATTTTGGGGATTTTGATTTTGGGGATTTTGATTTGGGGATTTTGATTTGGGGATTTTGATTTTGGGGATTATGTGGTACACCCGCTCTAAGTCTCAAACTGAGAATCGGTAAGAAAGCGAATAGTGCTTCAATATTAAGTTGATAATAAAATTATAAAAATTACAAATTTGTATACAAATTTTTATTCAAATTTTGTTCCATATAAGAAAAAATCTTGCATTTGTGATGTAGAGAAAATAAGTAAATGATCGTTAAACTGTTTTATACTAAAATTCAATGGGCTATAAAACTGCGTACCCAAAAACTTGCTCAAAGTTTTGATTAGCATTTTAAAATTTTTATAAAAATTTGCTGAATTTTATTAAAATTCGTGGAAAGTTTGATGATTGAACTTGTAGGGGGTTTGTTGTAGAAAGAATTGTATTTTTATACAAAATTTTTATTTTTTTAATTTTGAGCAAATTACGATGATACTGAGTTATTTCGCTTTGTAGAATATGGCAATAAATTGAGTTTGAAAAGAGGAATTTTTTTTTTCAAAAACCAAATCATAGAAAAATCAGTATCGGCCCTAAATGTTATCGATAATAATCGAAAAATTTGTACTCCCATAACAAAACTGGACGATGCACTCTAAAATATTAGAAATTCACTCTACAGTTTTTTGACTTTTTCTGTCTCTAGAAGCTTACTTTCACATTTTTGCCTTTGACCAAAGAACTAAGCAACCATGTGGCTACAAAGCTGTCACTGTATATTAGGAATGGCAAGTGTAAACGCATTTGGTTTATGCGAAGTAATTTGAGCGAAAATAAGTATTTTACGTTAGAGTTACGTGTAGATGTATACCAAGTCCACACGACGACGAAAATCAATTGATTATTGACTCATTCGTTAAATTTTCGTTGTGTTTTCATAAGCAACTTTGTGTTCGATAACTTTTTATCAAAACACAATTTGTGGTTTGCTCTCCCTTATTGAGAAAAAGGAATAAGAACAATATAGGTTAAAATCGGGGTGTAGAGAAACTCAAGTATTGACAAAAAGCAGCACTGTTGGATGTACACAGAGCGAAGCTTTAATTATGAAGCTCTAGTTGGCATTTCGGTTACCAGATTTCCATAGATTAAAAAAGGTCAATAAATATAGAAATGTTATCGGAAACCAGTTAGTAAAAAGGAATGCTGTAGGGAGGCCAGGTTTAATATTAAAAAGATCTCCTGAAACGGCTTATTTTCATTGCCGTGTGAACATGGTATTATGGTATAGACACTATGATTACGTACTTTACTTTTGAAAGTGATTTAAGGTAAATACATACATAAAAAAAAAATTCACAAAGCTGAGCAAAATAAATCGCTAACTTATGGTTGTATGATTAGGTAAAAAAAATTTCCACACTGCCCAGGTTTAGTTAGATATAAATCCAACTATATCGCACGACCCACTCGATTACTTTATACAAAACAAAAATTCAATCAGTAACAGAAATAGTTACATAAGAAACTAATCGTAGATATTTATCGAACGCCAAGTGAACGCAACTTACAAGCACTAAGCCAAACAAACTAATCTAATTAGTGCAATTAATTAAAAAGATTTAACTTGCGTCGAACTAATCTTGAACCAAAAAAAAGAAAAAAACACAAAGAGAATAGATAGATGATTATCTGCGACTGGGAAATTTGCAATGTGTGTGAGCTATTTTTAAAAGCCTACTAGATAGATAGATGACGATAACTCAAGATTTTGCCTTGAAAAAAAATGCCATCCAGCCTTAGAGGAGGAGAAAAGAGCAAAATGTGCAAGGCGTATTCGGTTGCTACGGCAAAAGGATTAATAACAGTAACGAGAGCGGCGAAAACTATAGAAAAAAATATAGCGCTCGTGTGGTGTGGTATGGTGGGGTGGAAGTGCTGGTTTGGAAGTGGCAATTATTTTTGTCTTCTAACGAAAACAGCCGTAAATCTTGTGAGGCAGAAACAAACACAAATGCTACAACTATACTCGTGTATGTATGTATGTGAATGTGTAAGTGTGTGTGTGTGTGCTGTATAACTATATATAAAAGTATATTATTATTTATACATATGTAGCTAGGTACATACATAATATACTCTATAATGGTCAACAGCCAACGCCAACAAGCTTGTGAATTTTAGCTGCAAAATTTACACGTGCGAAGAGCCAGCAAGCAGCAAGCAAGCAACAATTTTCTGCTACAGCTACGGCTACTGTTGACTGTTTTTGTTTTTGTTTTTGTTGCTTTGACTTTTTGTTTTTCGTTGCCAGCGCTGTTGCTACTGTTTTCGTTTCTTATAGTTTTTGTGCATTGTTTTTACTTTGTTTTTTTTTTTTTACTTTTTTATTTGTCTTTTTAATTTAGCTGCCATTATTTTCGTTATGGCTGCCAACTGCCAACTCTGGGCACACTGCACTCCGCTGCACTGAACTCGGCATTGTGGCAAGTGTGGCACGTAAATCAAAAGAATTTCCTGTTGCTGCCACTCTAAGTAAGTATGGCTGCTGTGTGGCAGCTGCTCGAACTGCTACCGCTACTGATGCTACCACAACTGCTACTGCCACTGCTCTACTGCCGCTGCTGCTGCTACTGGAGCAGAAAATTACTTTCATCATAATTTTCAGTTGTTCATGACTAACTGCTTACCCACTGTGGGTATGGTTTGTGCCTTCACGGCTGACTGAACTGGCGTGAGTGATGAACAGGCGAGCAGGCGAGCAAGCGAGCGGACGGGAAGGCGGGCGGACGACCTGTCGGTCGTTTGACTGCAGTCAGGTGACTATTAGACTCAGGCTTAGAAAAAAGCAAGCCTGCATTCAAATAGACAATGAAGGTCCAACAACGACAACAACAACAACGGTTGCACGCACATCAAGGTGACGCCAACTCTTTCAGCTTCCGAGTGAGATTTCTCAGTCTACCATCATCCATTTTTGAAGTACCAGCACCAGAATCAGGCGTGGATGGTGCACTTTGCACGGATTGCAACTGCGGTTGACCAAGCTGCCGGAGTGTTTTGTGGCAACACTGTTTAGGTTGTGGCATAACTTTTGTGGCAGCGCATATGAGAGCAATTTAGTTGGACGTTTTTTGTTTTTTTTTTTTGGTTTTGTTTGTTCCCTTGCTTTTCTTCTGACACCCCACTCGCCACACTTTTTTTATACTGTTTGTCCAGTTAAATTGAAAAGTCATCAACGCCTAAGTTAAGGCCAACCAGCAACACCGGCAACACCAGCAGCAGCGGCGTACAGCAATAACAACAACAGCTAAATACTAACCGTCGCAAAAGTAGCAGTGTTGGGGAAAACAAAGGTAACAATAGATTGCCCAGAAGTGGCAACAAAAGGTGGCAAAACGAATGCAACGAACAATAGAAACGCTAGTTATTTTCTGGGATTTTTTTTCTTATTTCGCTCGCAACAGGTATCAAGTTCAAAAATAGCAACTTTTTTTTTTTGAAGCTGTGGTAGTTTAAATATTTCTAGGTACCTGTTCAGAGGGGATATGCAGGGAGATCGGTGCAGGTAGCAGTTTAGCTAATTGGTGGCAGCAATGAAGAAATTATTATGTAAGAAGTTGAAAGTAAATTTTGAAACGACCTTTTTAACAACGTTTTTATGTAATCGAAGTTAGACAGCTATACTGGAATAACAAGCCGCATATAGTCAACTCAAAAATGCTTTGTTAATCAAAACTTTGCAGAAGAGATGTGATGTGATGAAAATAACGGAAAGCATAGGTAAAAGATTTGCTGAACGTGCCGGGAAACATTGATAGAAGCCAGGAATGATAAATGCACTTTTCGAAATTATGGCAAAAGTTACAGAGCAACCTAAACAAGAGCGGCAGCGTCGTTTATCTGTCAAAAGTTTCTCATGCCCATACAATTTGTATGAAGCCGACCGAAATAACGCGGCGGCAACGCCGAGCGGTTGGAAAATTCGATTTTGACAGCGCGTTAGGAAGTGATGTTAGCTGCAGAAAACGAAGAATTGACATTGTTGATGACAATTTTTGCGAATTTGTAGTTGTTGTTCCTTGATTTGACATAGCGCTGCCGCTCTTGTTTAGGTACGACAACTAAGCGGTAGCGCTAGGCGGTGGAAAACGCGACGCTCTCCGCTCTTGCTTAGGTTGCTGTGTTAGAAAAAAACATTAATCCAATTAAAAATTTCTGGGAACATTTCCAGGAGGAATTTCGATGTTCGATTTAGATGTTGTCCCAATGTGCTTAATTTATTTACACATAAGATATTTACATGTGTACATAGATAGATATATTTGTGAGTTTTTGGAGGTTTGGTTTCAGAGACTTCTTTCAATTGCACAAAAACTCAAACAGAATTTATTTTACTTAATTAGTTATCGAAGGTACTTAAAGGAATATGCCCAATAAGATCGTTTGTAGAAGCCTTTTTATACCTTTCGGGCTCTAGACAACAAATAAATACTCTAGTTTAAGGACTTGTCTATTTAGAATACTGTTTTTTTTTTTGCACCAATTCGGTTTCAAATATTTGGAGAAATCACTCATAAAACACATCAACCAATTTTACCGTTTCCTTTCCTGATATTCGTGTCACCAACTTTCTTCACTTTCTAAATTTGAATGTGAACGAAGGAACGAGGAGAAGGTCACCGCAAAATTTTTATTCAGCACAGAGAAATGAAAAAACGGACAAAATTCTCTACATAAATCCTGTACCTCAGCTCCAGAATGTCATTCTATGGTTTTTATTATTCGTATTCTTCATTTTTTATTTCATCAAATTGTCAACGGAAAATACACGCACAATTTTTGTGGGTTCATTTTTCGTCATTTTGTCTGTGGGGTTTCGCAGTAACAAATGAGAAGTGGGTAGGGTTTCTTGTTGTAAAACCAAATTGTAAGACCTTCTCATTAAATTCAGGCTACGGTTGCTTAAATTTGACGACATAAATTTGCCAGATATGTTTCGAAACTCGAAACATTTGAAATGGACTCGATTTCGAAGGTACTTTCCTCAATTTCGAGAATTTTCATAAATTATATTAAAACATTACCAAATTCAACCACAAAAGCGCAATCGCGCCAAGTTTATCATCATTGGCAGAAGCTTTTGAGAAATAGTGACTATAGCAGTTTGAAAAATGATATTGACAGAAGTGTCATATACATAAATTGAAGTGATATACATGTGAAAAATGTGTTTATTATCTCACAGTATACCGAACAAGGTTAACTTGTGGAACGCAGCATACCCAAAATGAAACCCCGCAAACTGCTGATGTCCACCCCTGAAAGCTCGTCTGGTGTGCCAATGAAGTAGGAGCCTAGTTGTTTATAACTCAGCCTGATATAGGCAGCGCAGCTGAGTAGAAAATGAAAAGATGATTCCACCTCGCCTAACCGCATGAATACCATATCGAAAAATGTCCGACCAGAATCCAATGAGGTTCGAGAGTTGTCGCTTTGTTAGCAACCGGAGCTCCTCGAACGCCTACGACCAGAGGGTCTTTGCAATTCTGCATCTCGTGGCATTTGCCAAGAGCTCGCTGACATAACGCCCATCTGCCCAATAGAAATCCATAGGCGGCCAGAGGAGCTCATCAGCCAGGCAGTGCCCTGCAATGTCGCTATGTCGCGGCACCCAAATGGAAGTATTCAGAGGCGGCTTGCAGAGAAGCCAGGAACTCCTCAACCAGTTTTTATCTGATTATTAAATACTTTAAGGCCTTGATTGGAGCCTTGTTAGCTATCAGACTAGATATTTGCCAATCTAACGGAGATTACATTTGTGAGTAGCCAATCGGCTTTTTCCTTGATTACGGCTATCTCTGCCTGAAATACAGTACAGTAGTCTGGAAGACTAAATTTCTAGCTGAGAGTGTGCACCGTCCATGAAGCAGTTCACCGGCCCCTTATCTCAAATAGCACCCCCTCCAGGAAGGATCCAATTGGAGCTAGAAACGGCAGACAGCCATCTGTTTCTTGAGGGGCAAAGTCAATGCTGGCAAAAGTTCTAGAATGTCCGTAGGCCAAGTTGATGCTGTAGACACTACTCCTTAACGGGGTTGCAGCACTAGCACCGAAAGTGGGACCTACAATTATGTATTTTAAATGGGTGTACCACATAATCCCCAAAATCAAAATCCCCAAATCAAAATCCCCAAATCAAAATCCCCAAAATCAAAATCCCCAAAATCAAAATCCCCAAAATCAGAATCCCCAAAATCAAAATCCCCAAAATCAAAATTCCCTTTTTCTGTGTGAAATACATTGAAATTAGGTTTTAAATCGCGGCGATTTAAAACCTAATTTCAATGTATTTCACACAGAAAAAGGGAATTCTATACTCAATATTATATCTAAAGTTGAAGTTCACGAGATATTTTATGTTTAATGGTTTCACGAATATTTAATAGGTAAATTAAAGAAAATGCAATACATGTTATATCAATCAGTTTAACATATTTGTACAACATAAATAAATACAAACCTCACAATTTTTCGAATAGCTTATATACATTATCATAAACATATATTTATATACATACATATGTAAACCAATCTTTAGTGATATAAATAAACAAAAAAGCAATAAATTCAAAACATTTACATAAATAAACCATGTATGGAAATTCTAATTACATAATGAAATACTGTGTGCTATCGATTTTAAATAAATAAGTTTATCTAAATCTAAACGACGTTTAACAACTTTTTTAATTTTCTTTACACGCTCGACATTCTTTTTGTTTTTTCGCACACCGATCCCTGAATGTATTTTTTCTATGGTTGATTTGACTTCAATCATTTCTTTTTTTAAATGTTTTATGATTTCATATACACCACATTATTTTCTCCCTACAATTACTTTAAGCCTACGGTGCCAAGCTTCGATTGAATTTTGAGTGCGTGGAAAATTATCCTTAAAAGAATCCGAAACGCACAAAAATTTGGATTATATATCATAGCACCCGCCTTCATATTTTCACTAATGTACTGGTTTTTAAACCAAGCACACAATTTTTTAAAATCTCTGTCTGTCGAGCTACTCTTCAGTTCAGAAATAAAAAAATGGGGATTTTGTGTTTGGGGATTTTGTGACACTGCCTCAAAAAAAAGGTGGGGATTTCGTGTTAGGGGATTTTAATTTTGGGGATTTTGATTTTGGGGATTATGTGTTTGGGGATTTTTTTTCAGCTGGGGATTTTGTGTTTGGGGATTTATTTTTTGGGGATTTTGTGGCACTCCCATTTTAAATGCATTAAACGTTTATTTTAGCATCGAGAATGTTGATATGTATGTATGAAAGCTCACATTATCATGCTGAAAACTGACTCGTCTGCTTGAGTTATTGTTCCTTGTTTGACCGAATGCTTCTGAAAAATAAGATCGACTTGACTTCGTTATCACTCCCTATTTTCGCCTTTGAGCAGCTCGAAGTGCGCAACGATTTTACTCGAAATGTCATCTTCGCTGTCAAAGCAATGTAACAAGCCATGTTAACATTAAGCAAAACTTCCGCATCTAAGGATCGAAAGTCCCAGGCGTGATGGTAGAAAAGCCAATGCATTCTCAGAGAGAGGTGCGAATTTTGGAGCTATGGCATCATTGGCATCATTCTTAACAAAAAACTCTTCGAAACGCCTTTTCATTCAACGGAGAGCACTACAGAGGCATAATAAACGAATTTTTGTGGCCGAAAAAGCAAAACATGGATGTCGAGCCATGCCACACAGCCTATGCCACAAATGATTTTTTGCGCACCAAGTCCGATAATACCGTGAACTCATTAGAGAAGGCATTATAGGCAAGACCGATGTCAGCTTCATATGCATTAACAGTCATAATTTGCATTAATTCATAAATTATAATCTTCATTTAGACCAGCACATAGAGGCGCGAGGGAAACGCTTTTGTTTTTAATTTTCACTTACATTTTTCTTCGTAGCAAGGGGCATGTAAAGTAATTACTTGTCTTAAACCTGTCCATCTAGTAGAGAATTTATGAAATTTCAAATAACTAATAGTCGCAGATATGAAAGCCACGTATACACTGATCTCCTTTTTCGTGTTCGTTAAAAATTAAACAAATGCCCAATATTTAACATTTCACCCAATCCAACAACGGGCAATTGAATATCAAATAAATTTAAAAGTGTAGCAATGGTCCACCTACTTTTTTGGGTGTACTAAACGCCAAACGCCAATCGCCAATAAAAAAAAAAAAACAAAATCACCTAAGAAAACAAAAAACAAAATCACTGCCAACAATCGAGTATGTCGTGAGTAATTAATAAGCCGTCGCACTTACAACACTAGTACCAAGTCAACTGTTTTTTTTTGTTGTTTTTTTTTGTTTTGACTTTCTGCTCCATAAAAGCACTTTAAGCCAATGAGAAAAACTGTAGCCAACGCGCAAAGCTTTTAATTTTTCTTTTCATTAATATCTTTTACGATTTTTTGCTTGAATTGAAATTTTATGCGATTTTTGTGGTGTTTTTTTTTTTGTTATGTTTGTAAATTAAATAAATATGCAACAACATGAAATATCACGCGAAATCACTTCATTTGTTAGCCACTGGCTTATCGGTCAAGCCGCACGAATGGACCAATGGTGTGCCAGACTGCATGAAAATGCGCTAATAAGAAAAACATCAAAACCCCAAGTAAGTACATGGAAAATCTTAAGAAAAATTTAAGAAATCATAAAAAACGCAAAAATCGCAAAAAAAATAATACTCGAAATCACGCTGAGTTGTGGTGCGCGCATGCGCCTGCTATGACCATTGGCTGGCTGGCTGGTCGTGCCAAATATTCGCGCGCATGCGCATGCATGTAACTATGGATATCTATGGCTATGTGTATGTGTGTGTGTGTGTAAGTATATGATTTGTGCATTTCCTCGCCTGCCGCAACTGGCGCGCGATCGCCAATCAAACATTTAACCTGACATTCATTATCGCTTCACTAAATGAACACAAGCGCGACACACACACACACACACACACACGCGCGCTCGCTCATCTATTCAATTGCTTCGCTTAACAGCCCCACACACAAAATTCCGAGCCATTGCATGAAAAACGAATCGCGCGCACAAATCGAACGAGCGAATCAGGCAACAGCTATGTAACAGCTGTGGCACGCCACACTGCATTTTCCATGTCAGCCAAAGCCGAGCTAGCGTGGTGGCACCGCGCAACCACAATCACAATATCTTATGGCTGTGCATGCGCTAACTGCGAGTTGCCAACGAATTTGTTGTGTCGCTGATCACTTTGCCACCGTAGCGATTGGCAGCCGCCGCCGCCGCCACCGCACACCACACATCGCCTTAACTAGCAATCGACTACCTCCTCCTCCTCCTCCTACTTACTTCTGAACTGACTGCTCTAAACGATCAACATAAATTCACCTGCTTAGACTGAAATGCAAACTAATCTGCTGCTACTCCTATTTAACAACCTACTACTATTCTTTTTTTTTTTATTTGCTGTTGACTTTTTCGATTTTTTAATTTTTTCTGTATTTTTATTTCATCTTTTTCTGTTTAGGTAAAACGAGAAACTGCAGCTTGTTTTTTGTTTGTCACCAATATATCTAGTATGTGGCGCGTTTTCCATATCAAGCTTTTGCTGTGCATAGTTACTATTGGTTGTTGTTGTTCTTGTTGTTGTTGTTGCGCTGCTCGTTAGTTAATTTGCGCTGTAAATATTATTGCACAAACGTTTCATTGTTCAATTAACTCAAAATGCGATTAAAGTTGCGCGATGCCTGCGCCTGCGCCTGCGCCTCCGTCTTTGCCTATTCTGCATATTCGACATGCATGTGGCAAGTTGGTTGGTTTCGTTTTTTTTTTGTTCTGGTGGTAAGTGGCAAACGCGATTGAAATGCAACGCGTGTTTACATTTAATTTTTCTTCTGCGTCCGCAAAAACATTTTGGGACTCTTAAATCGCTTGCGGCAGTTGTTTGTTGCACTGTTTAGGTCATTTTTCTTGGCATACTTGCGGCGAAATGTGTGCTATTTTGGCAAGTAAGTGCTTGTAGTTGTATATTGTACATTAGTTTTATTTTTGGGGCATTAGATAGTCATGGCGCTTAATTAAAATAAATTACACTGGTTGAGGGCGGCTGTGTTGCGATTTAAACAAAAAAAAAACACAAACAGAAACAAATAAAAATTAAATAAAGGAAGTAAAACTGAATTACATGAACTGCGTTGAAAGTTGTTGAGCGACTTTGATTCAATTTTGTTGATATGAGACGAGATGATGAGCAGTGTTGCCAGTAGTAAAATTTATCTTTAAATTAAAGATATTTTTTCATAAATAATCGAACAAATTTTAGTTCGAGGAAATAAAAAGAAATCAAAACTCCATACCCAAAATTTTCACAGTGAAAATAGCCAGCAGCACTTGGAGACTTTTTTAAAGTTGGCAAACAAATTTTTCTCAAAGATCTCTGAAATATTTTGAATTTAAACTAAGTATTATACTTCTAAGGAAAACGAAAATTGTATATAAAAACACGATCAATAAATGAAAAAGATATATTCTTCTATCAAGCTTTCTTAAATCAGTATGTACCAAGCGAAACTCGTACACCCCCTAAAATATTTGGTTTTACTTAAAATACGGGGAATTACTATTGCAATAAAAATTGATATGTTTTATTTCATTAACGTATTGGGTAATTCTTTAAATGACAAAAACAAATTTTTGAATAATCTTTTATTTATAAAAATAAAAATACGTTATCTAATAAGTCTTCATTTCCAATGCAAAAGCCAAACTCGTACATTTTTAATTTAACAGGCAACACTATTTCCAAGCACATCTAACTTCAAGTAATTTTTAAAGTGTTAGTCGGGGAAGTCCCAAGTAACAAAGTTCATTGGAAAATTTTGAATATCGCGTCATTTATCGAAAAAGGATAATAAAAAAAGTGAAATGGGCAGACAAAGGGGACAAACCAGTGTTGAAGTGCGGGAACTAGTAATTCGTCATTACGAAAACCAAAAATCGCTTCGGGAAATATCTGAAATTGTAGATCGAAGCCGATCGACTGTTCAGTATATCATTAAACGGTACAAGAGAGATAAAACTGTGAAAAATAGATCGAAAGTTGCAAATAACAAAATTTTCTCTGCTAGTGATGAACAGTATATTCTACGCCAAGTCAAAAAAGATCCATTTATAAGTGCACCGAAACTCGTAAAAATCGCAGAAAATGATTTGGGGAAAAAGTGTTGCCCACAAACCATAAGAAATATACTGAATAAGGCTGATTATAACGGCAGAAGAGCAAGGCGAAAGCCTCTTATCAACGAACGTAATCAAAAAGCAAGACTACGATTTGCAAAGGAACATCAATCAAAAGATTTCTCGTTTTGAAAAAACGTGCTATTCACAGATGAAAGCAAGTTTAATCTTTTCGGTTCGGACGGTAGACCCTATGTATGGAGAAGGTCAAATGAGGCGCTTCTTGCCAAAAATATGAAGCCCACAGTAAAGCACGGTGGCGGATCGGTAATGGTGTGGGGATCATTTTCTGCACAGGGACCTGGAGAATTGCATTTCATTGAGGGTATTATGAATCACGCTATGTATCTGAACATTTTAAAAGAAAAATTGCCACTTTGTAAAGAAAAACTGGGCCTTGTCGAGGATTTGCATTTTTACCAGGACAATGACCCAAAGCATAAGGCTTATAATGTGCGGTCGTGGTTGCTTTATAATTGTCCGCATGTCATCGATACACCAGCCCAGAGTCCAGATTTAAACCCCATTGAGAACTTGTGGAGCTATCTCGATACGAAAGTGCACTAGCGTACAATAAGTTCAAAGGACGAGTTGAAGAGGATCCTCCAGGATGAATGGCAAAAAATTGAACCCAGTTTTTGTGAAAGGCTTGTTAAAAGTATGCCAAATAGATTACAAATGGTTATCAAAAACAAAGGAATGCATACAAAATATTAATATTAACATTACTTTTACTTTTATATAATGTACGAGTTTCACTTTGGCATTGAATTACATGCTATTTTACTTTTTTACCTCACTTAAAGTGTATTTGAATTAAACATTTAGTTTTGATTATTTTGTTTTTGTTGCGTAGTAATATACTAATAAAATATGCAAAAGTTTTTTTGGAAGCGCTTATTTTATTTATGATTTTTGGGAATTTAATAATTTTTTTTGACTTGTACGAGTTTCGCTTGGAGCTACGTAGCTCTCATTTCTTCAAAAAAAACAAAAAATGGACAGATATGGTATAAAATATTTCCTGTAATCTTTCTTGAGAGGTTTGCTTTAAAATCTAAATTATCTGGAATAAAAGGTGGTCCATACTTTCATTATTTCTGGAACACGGATTTGTTCATTTTAGCTGTCTTGGCTGGCTTCGATGTAGCGTGTCCAGTTGTAACCCAGATTCACAAGACCTTGTGACAGTTTATGGCATAGCGTCGGTCCTTCGCGGCCCCAAAAAAAAAACAGAGTCTATCGGCGTCATATCGCAGCTCCGAGGTGCTTAAATGGCATCGCCGGGATGGCAAATCACCGAACTTACGGATGGATTGAGCTTTGTGGCATGTCGCGCCATTCTATTAAAATCAAAGATCGTCCAACTCGCGCTTTGCAATCTTCGACCAAAAAAAATCGTTTATCATTGACCTGTTGACCGAAATGGCGTTTCGAGCAGCATTAAAAAAAATAATATCAAGCGAATGATGCCACCTTCTCAAAATCCGTCCCGAACTTTTCTGCACTGGGCTTTCATTGCTTTCGCGACGATCACATACGGGGCTTTCGATCGCCAGACGCGGCTGTTTTGCTTTTTAGCATAACCTCCGATAAGAAAACCCGCTTCGTCAGGAGGGACGATTTTTCGAATTTTTTTCTTTTTCGAGCTGCTTTAAGATCCAAACTGAGAACCGCATTTGCGTGCTAAGAAAGTCTCAAACTGCTTTCCATAGCTAGATTTTTTTCATACAAACATTTATATATTTAAAAGTATTGCAAATGTACATAGGTGGCAGCTCTATTCGAAAATAAAATTTTAAAAATGCCATATACTATTTATTACTAGTTTCCGTAGCGGTTTAATAATGTTATGCTTTATGCAAATTAATAAAAAAAAATATTTTTAATTTTGGAAAGGTGGCAACTCTTTATAAACTTTTTGCAAAATAATTTGTTTTCAAAATATCGCACACACATGAAATATCCTGATTTCACTTAAGGTATTCAATGGCCTGTATTTAATTTTTCACACAATTGGCAACCTCTCAAGTTGCTAATTAGGAGTTGAGTTTTTTCGCCGCAATTCCGATTGAAGCGCCCCTAAACCTTTATCGCTGCTTACCTCTATTTCAAGGTTTGCTTTGAATTTATTACTTATTTAATTGAATTGAAGTTTTCAAACAAGTGGCAACACCCCTTAAAGTATTTTCGTTTTGAAGGTTCGATTAGGCTTTCTTAATCCTTTTTCATTTGACACCAGTAGAGTGCATATAATTTCAGTTACCTTACCAATTAAATTTAATCATGGCTTTTATAAAAGTGGCAACCCTCTTCAAAAACGTCTCCATATAAAACCTTTCGTTTCACAGCAGCGATGTCATATCTCTATTAGTGTATGCATTAAATTAAATAAATAACTTTAAACAGGTGGCAACACTCTTTAAATACATCTTCATGATTAAGCCTTCTTAAAGATATGATAAAGCTCGGAATTATATTCCTTATAATTTAATTTAACTCTTTAGCTTAAGTTAATTGATTTTTATAAGCAGATGGCAACCTCTCAAGAAAAAAAATTCTGAATAAAACTTTTTTGAATCGCTTTTCTTTACAATATTTAACTAATAATTTACAAAATTATATTTAACTTTATAAACAGGTCGCAACACCCGCCGAAAAATATTTTTGAAAGTAAGCTTCATTTTGTGTGAGAGGTGTATTGTAAAATTTCGCTTAATTTTTTTATTAAAATCAACAAAGTTTTTTTTTTTTTTGAGGTTAAGATCATTTTTTCAATTTTATTAATGACTGCATTTAATTTCACTTAACCATTTAAACAGGTGGCAACTCTAATACCTTGAGTTTGAACACCAAAACCCTCAACCCCGATCCCCTTTGGGCATACCAATGTGATTTTATTTACTAACTTAATTGGACTTAAATTTTCAAAGAGGTGGCAACTCGTTTTAAAATCCCTCTATATTTAGCTATTTATTTGTGAAATTTTGTATATGAAAGAAATTTCAAATATTGCAAAATAATACTTTTCTCTAATGTCCGCTGCGCTAGGAGCAATAACCTACACTGCTCAAAAATGTATTCAGTTCTTTTTCAAACATATAAATGTAAGTATGTAAATTTTTGTAAGTACTTAGTACCTCTCTACCATGTAGTTTTTATTCAACTCACAGGCATTCAAAAAAAATATATATAATAACCGCGACATTTGCAACGCTTTCAAATTTTCAATTATGCCTGTAATTTATATGAAAATGCGGTCACTCTACATATAAAGCCAATAAAACGATTTGCAAAAACACACACACACACACACTCATACATGATAGGCTGTTAGTTATATGGACTTTTATATGTATTTAACATTAGCCGCGCATTCACTTTTTGGTTTGTAACAAATGTTATTCAAAATGTTAAAAAAATTTTTTATGTTATGATTTTCTTTGTAATATTAATTTAATTTTTGTGTTTTTTTTTGAAGTTTCGTAGTCATTTTTTACGACCACATTCTTTACGAGCATACATGGCTATATTTTTTTTTTGTTTTTTTTTTGTTTTGCTACTTTTCGCACATTGCTACACTAAACTGTCAACGTCTTAAGTGCTGGAAGGTATTAGTAATTTAAAAAAAATGAAATAACTTCAGTTTTTATTTCTTAATTGAATACTTGACGTTTATGCCACCCATAAACACAATTTGCGTTTTCAATTTTATTGTGGCTACTTGGGTTTGGCAATCTGTTCGGGCTAGCTTTGCAAATTGTTTATTTCAAAAATCCTAAGCCATGATTCGGGAATGTTACCGTGCACACTAAATTGTTTCATTTATGAGTCTAATTTTTGACTCAGTGGAAATGTCAATAATCAAAAATTGCCACCAAACTCACTAGACTCCTTTACATTCAGAAAAATCTTGCTATTTGGTGTGTTTTGTGGGAAGAGGGTATCGTTGGTCCTTACTTTTGTAAAAATGATTTCGTTCAGAGCGAAATAATCAACGGCGAGCGCTTTAGCACCATTCAAAAATCTTAGAACTGTAGTACCATCCAGAAATTAATTTGATGTTGGTTTTATTAAATTAGCATAAATATCGTGGAAAAACTAATTTTGAATACTGTATAGAATCCTTTTACTCTGGAATATCTTCTTAGGATAATTTAATTTCTCCCCCGCTTAAAACCATTTGCCTTTTTAATTCAGCTTTCCTTATTTGGTTTCCAGCCTAAGGACTAAGTATAATATTTATTTATTTAAATAAATTTATAATATATATTTTGGGGCTGGGCTTCTAGGCCATATAGTATAATATATTCTCCAAGTATCTAACGCAAGACGGAAGAGAAAAGTTTGGCCGTTCAAGGAAGGCAAGTTGACATTTGAAATTCTCTTTCTCGTCGTAAATAAAGAGGCTTGGTCTCAAAGTCCATAGCTTTCCGATAATGAGCTCAACTTCCTTATGGCTGATCTAAGTATGTAGTTGTTTAAGCCACGGAGATTACCGATTTTTGCTAATAAAAACATCGGCTTCGAAAAAGTTAATTTTTCTGTAAACCCACGATGAATGATCCTTTATTTTAAAGGAGAGTACACTATTTTACCGATCGTCTTTTTGTGTATTTTCCTGAATAAGGAATGGGTTTAATAAATTATTTTTAATTTCTTAAAGTGTTCTTTAAAAAAGCCGTGGAACTTTTCATAGACTAATAGCTCCAGCTTTTACAATTTTTAAATATGTCTTTACCAAATAATTGGCCTAAAATATATTTTCTATTGATCTCTGCTTTTACTTTCCCTAATTATCAACAATTTGAGGGCAAGTCCTAAATCGCAAAAAAGAACTGCAATAAATATTGCAGCTGAATATATGTAATTTCAGAGTTGAGAGAAAATATTATTCAGAGTATAAGGTAATCAATTTTTTTATTACTAGAAAATCTGCTAAAGCAAAAAATCATGAAGGGGATATAAAAAATGGGAACTACAATAAAGGAAGGTATTTTAGGGTGAGAACAATGAAAATCTTGAAAGGGGCGAAGAGAATGTGCATATAAACTTTTGAAAATGTAGGCAGGTATTTCGTTGTTGTTGTTGTTTTTTTTCATTGTAAATATTTTATCTGTGACAGAGAAATAAGACCATTTAAAAGCTTTCCAATTCCTGTGAACAAATAACACTAAAACCTCCTGAATAGGTCGATGAAATATGAAGTGGTTTTGTCGATTTTCATATATTGTACAAGTAATGAATTCAAAATTGTTTTGCAAAAAAAAAGTTGTGTATTCTATTATTTAATTAATTAACTTATTTATTTAAGTAGAAATTTGTCAAGCAAAAAAAAACTAAACTGCTTTACATACTATTTTCACAAAAATAAATTTAATGAAATAGAAAATTATAAATAAAATCGAGATTATGAAACGCTCTAGCTGAATTGTTAAAATAAATTCGTCCAAGAAATGAGCGGCGATGCACAATTCCTCGAATAATATCAAGCATGAAAGATAAAGGCAAAATAGATTATCTAGATTCCAGGGACTTTCAGTTAATAAGAAGGTATCTCGAGTAATATGAAGGGGCAGGGCATGTAAATGAAGGGAACTTAGAGTATAGCCAAGGAAAAGTTTTTGGGTACGTTCTATATGGCAGGCAGGTACGGACTAGAAATGAATTAGTTAATATGGTTAATAACAGAGAATTTTGCATCGAAGACAAATTAGTTTAATAAACTGAATGCAAACGAAAATTACAGATAAAATTTAAATAATCAGCAGAGAGTAACAAATTTGCGTACAAAAAACAATTTCTAATGTCATTAATAAGCAGTTCAAACATCATTGAACCCATGAAACTAGCTTGGGGGACACCAGATGATGAGCTATAAAAGAATATGACTGCGGATTCTCATTCCCATGATAGTCGGTTCCACGATACCGGAACGACCTGAATTTATATCCGGCCAAGGACTGTCATCTCAGCAGAATTTCCCAAAATTGTATGGGGGATGTTTATGCTGTTACAACAACAACTGCGGATTGTTCACGACAACCATACACCGTCTATTCGACAGATAGGACTTTAACCAAGAAGAAGTACGGAGTGAAAGCCTAGGCAGGCTAATTTTTTAACAAGGATAGTATGCGAAACTTGATCGAAACTTGATTGATTCATGTGGAGATTCTCCGCACGATACCTATCACCTATTCACATGCCCTCGCAAACCCACTATTTCGTCGAGAGGTGGTTTGATCACTAAGCTCTACGTTCGTTATAGTCAATTTCTTGCCTTTCACCTCGATCATTCTACCGCTTTCGCATCTCGAGCAAAGAAAAATAGCCCTTCATTGATTTTAAAGGCGTTACTAAGGCAGTCAGAATGGACGGGATTCCGAGCCGCCCAAACGCTATGTTTCGTCTTATACCAATTCTGCCACTTTGCATCGCTGGCGAAAAATAGCCCTGCATTAATTTAAAATACTACTCTACTGAGGTTCTCGGAATGGACTGTATTCCAAGCCGCGAAAACTTTAGTTTACACAGATTTCAGAATGATTGAAGAAATGTGGGCGTTTGCAGGTGTCACAGTCACATGCCACGAATTTGGTGAGACTCCTTCGTTCATTTCTGACTTCAGTTTGTTTCTCTAATAGCTAAACGACGGTATTCGAAGAATACGTGGTATACGTTCTCCACTACGCCATTTCCGCAATGGTCATAAAACGGATCGTCGCCGTGCTAATATCTGACCAAGTATGCCTCAAATCAGCCATGTCTACTGAGGAATTGGCAGAGTTGGAAGTCCACTTCGCCATGCTTTCGGTTCAGCCAATGCTTTAGCACTGGTATACTGAGATGGGTTCAACGGCTTTTGTTGGAGGTTCCCCATTTATTTTGCCTTTCCAGCGCACTATTTGCCGGCTCATAATCAACCCGTACTTTCAGCGTTTGTACTACCCGACAGATGCACTGCTTCATTTACCAATAGGGTAAGTGGTGTCATGCCGAAAATTTCATAAGCGGGGTCGTCCCAAAACTTTTCTAAAAGCGCTGCATGATCGAAGCGCACAAATACGGTAGATTGAGTTTATACCACGGAAATAGATGCATGATCGATCAGCCATTATCCTAAATAACGATGTCACTGTTGGTGCTGATTTAGTACGTGCATACTCCAGATGGGTCTTGAAGTTTAGTCTTTTGTTTAGCATCTCGCCTTAGTACTTTATTGTGGCCTTCGTTGAAACACTATGACCATCTTGATTAGATTCCATTTCCTCAATCTTCTTTCTGCTCGATGTATGTATGTACTGATCCCGTTTAATGGACTGTGAGCCGCAGTCCAGCGCTATTTAGTTCTTCTGTTGCATATAGCAATGTTCGATCGTGGAAATGATTTCGTATTGGTCTACGCGAATAGTCCGATATATCAATTTCGTAGAGAAAGTCTAATATTTTGGCCCAGCTAGCAGAGTTATATCCAGCGTTAAAATTAGGCAGTACTCCTACGCTTTGGACATTGACTTGGCGCTACCTCAGTATCTGTGTTTGTGTTTTTTCATATAAGAGTCATGTGGTGACTTCGTTACGCGACTTTCGTGACGTGATATCGACACGACCGTCGTTACGTGATATCGACGTGACTTTCGTTACGCAATATAAAAAAATAACTCTCATGCCGCCAAAGAAATTTTACTTTAATAAATTAAAGGAAATATTTACTATGATTTTCTTCGTTGAGAAATATAGCCACCGCGTATGAGTTGGTAGTAGGCACATAAATCAACTGCTTTCGAAAAATGTCAATGCCTAATCAAAAGCTCTGCAGCAATCATATAAATAGCATAAAATCTTGTAAAATTAGAATGTATGCTCTATAGAAGCATGCAGTCATAAATAGTTTTGAAAAAAAAAACAAAATCAATCAAGCGAACTTTCAGAGTAGTAATTAAAAAATCAAAACTCAAACATACAGCGGGTATATAAATAACGACTTTATGTCAAAAGCATTTCAATTTTTAAGCTTGATACTCAGCTTATTTCGAATCACTTTAAGAACTCTGCGTCCCTCGTCCAGTGCACGCTAATGAAGCAGTTCGCTGACAGACAAAAAATTACTCATACGCACCGCCGGGCAGAGGCATTGGACGGCCGCAAAGCTAGCGAGCGCAACAGTCGCAAATAGATTGCAAATCAAATGAATTTGGCAAATCCGTTATTTTTGATTTTTGTTTTTCTTTTTGTATCCTTCATTGGAAGCTTATCACTTGTGAAAAATCAAAAAGAATTAAAAAAAAAACAATTTACCTAACCGCAAAAAAAACCACAAACAACGGACAAAGAATGCGCTACCTAAAGCTATTGATTTATTGGTGGCTTGCAAATGGTAATGACACGCCAATTACAAAATACAAAAGAGGCACATACTATACGCGGTCATACAAATACACACATACATATGTACATACATACATTTTTATTTTCTGATTTTCGGGGTAATTCATAGAAACGCAGTGGAAAATTAGCACAATGCGCAGTAACAAATAAGTCCTTGACGTTTTTATGACTCGCCAATAAAATGTAAATTGCAATCGCAATCGAAATCGCGCTAGCTTGCAACAGTTGACATATAGCAACAATGTGCATACTAATAAAAGCAACAACGCCGTTGCAATAGCGTGAAAAAGTGTTGGCAAATCGGAAAATCACGCAAAATAATTTTGGTGGCTTAAGAGAGGCGTTAACCCATAAAACGTTTATGTGTAGATATATATATATGTGTGGGTGTGTGTGTATTACCGCAGTAGCTAACAAATTTGTGCAATTTGTGGTAAACACATGCGCGCTTAGTTGTTTGGTTTTGTTGGTGGTGGTTGGCTTTGTGTTGCACCCACAATACCGCTGCATGTCATGCCACTGCCAATGGGCGATACTTTGACCTCGGCTAATTTTATTTGCAGAATGTGGCAACAAGAAGGAGGAGTCCAGTCAAGCAAACACACAATAATGATAAATGTGGCACGAAGCAAGCGAAGTGGATTGCGGCCGTTTATTGTTTTGTGTTCGTGTTGCAGCAACAATTGGCGCCGATACGCATGCGACAAACGAACAAGCCGACGTACACAAATCCACAAATCCACACATCCACACAATTGCCGACATGAATAATAAACGCACTCTAACCTCGCGCATACACTCGGGTCACGCGCGTACAGGCAGGCACAGCTGTTGCGATAGTGTGGCATGCCACATGCGGCGGATACTATTGTTGTTGTGATTAAATAAAGTGCGCCTAAATGCGTTGTGTTGCTTGCGCGTGCTCGCAATTTGGCAGCACAGATTGTAGAGCCGACGCTACATATGTTTTGTGCGATATTGGCGGTAGGCGCGGCAATGTGCGTCATTGTATCGCTAACAGTTTGTTTATGTTGCAAGAGCGGCAAGCATGCACCTAAACGAACAAACTATGCAACAAAAAATCAAATACAAATAAAACAAGCGTGCAGCCAGAAGTAAAACTTCTTTGTGGTTGCAGTTATAGTAATTAGTAGTACCATTAGTAAAATTAGTGGCAGAAATTATTAAAAATAGTGGTAGAATTTAGTAAAAATAGTGGCAGAAGTTAGTAGTGCCATTAATAAAAATTGTGGTAGAAATTAGCAGGAGTAGTGGTAGAAATGAGTAAAATTAGTTATCGTAATTTGTAAAAAATAATGGTAGAATTTATTAGTATCATTCGTAAAAATAATGTTAGAAATTAGTAAAAAAAATAGTAGTAGAAAGTAGAGAAATAGTGGTAGAAAGTAGTGAAAATAATTAATGGTAGAAATTCGTAGTAGGCTTAATAGCAATAGTGGCAAAAATGAGTCAAAATGGTGGTAAAAATTAGTAAAAATAGTGGTAGAAGTTAGTAGTACCATTAATAAAAATAGTGGTAGAAATTAGTAAAAACAATGGTAGAATTTATTAGTATCATTCGTAAAAATAGTGTTAGAAATTAGTGAAAATAGTAGTAGAAAATAGAGAAAATAGTGGTGGAAAGTATTAAAATTAGTGGTAGAAATTATTAAAATTAGTGGTAGAAATTCGTAGTAGAATTAATAAAAATAGTGGGAAAATTAGTAAAAATAGTAGTAGAAATTTGTAAACAAAAAAGTGGGAAAAATTAGTAAAAATGATGGTAGAAATTAGTAAAAAATAATGGGACAAATTTGTAAAAAATAGTGGTAGAAAGTATTGAAAATAGTGGTAGAAATTAGTAAGATTAGTGGGAGAATTTCGTGGAGGATTTAATAGCAATAGTTGCAAAAATTAGTAAAAATAGTTGTAGAAATTAGTGAAAATAGTGGTAGAAGTTAGTAGTAACATTAATAAAAATAGTGGTAGAAATTAGCAGGAGTAGTGGTAGAAACGAGTAAAATTAGGTATAGTAATTAATAAAAACAATGGTTGAATTTATTAGTAGCATTCGTAAAAATAGTGTTAGAAATTAGTAAAAATAGTAGTAGAAAATAGGGAAAATAGTGGTAGAAAGTATTAAAATTAGTGGTAGAAATTATTAAAATTAGTGGTAGAAATTCGTAGTAGAATTAATAAAAATAGTGGAAAAAATAGTAAAAATAGTGGTAGAAATTAGTAAAAAAAAAAAAAATATTGGGAAAATTAGTAAAAATGATGGTAGAAATTAGTAAAAAATAATGGGAAAAATTAGTAGTATGTATTGACAAAATTATTAATTAGTGTTCAAAAAATATTAATAAGCGTTAATAGTATCAGTAGTAGAAATTGGGAAAGCGGTTCTGACATGACATCCGCTACACGATGTAAAAAATCTCTGCCGCTAAAGTAATTTTACTTCAAAAGACAAGGCAACAGCAAACGCATTTCTTCGCACAACCGACAATGCAAACGCAAACATGCCTTGCTGCAAGTCAAAAGCTGCATGTTGCAAGTTAAAAATGAGCTAATAAGCTCAATAAATGCCCAACACCCGCTGGCAATATAAATTTGAAGTCAATTGAGGGGGGGGCAGTGGTAGCAGCGCGGCTCGCCAATGTTTTGCTGCTAAAATTTCAGCCCAAAGAAGAGAAGCAAACAGACAAAAGCAAAGTCGAACATGCCACACAGTAGAGCACAACCGTTGTACTGCTCCCCTCCCGCTAGCAATGCGCCAACTTATGTCGGCTACCAGTGAAGTTGCTTTGCCAACTCGACAGTCAATATTTGCAATCAACTTGCAACCTCATTAATAAATTGCTCTGCATGTTGCGCGTTGCCATCAAATGGGCGGCGGCTACTACTTTGGCGGTCTGGCGCTCTTGCATGAACCTTTGTTTTTTGGTTTTGTTTTCATATCGTTCTTGTTGAAATTTTCGCTGTTTGCGGTTTTGTTTTTTTTTTTTTGTTCTTCCACGCCACATTTATTTACTTGCCATTTGAAAGCTGCGCCGTTGCTCTTTCTGCCCCTTTTGGCATATCAATTTTTAGCCACAGCAAGCGTCGATAGCTGGCGCTGCATGCCGTATTGATTTCAAATGCGTATTGCGCATTCGCGCAAGCTCAGCTAAGCCAAAAGTCGCCGTCGCTGCCATAGCTGGCCGTAGCCACTGTCGGTCGTCGCGGTGTATAGGATTGGGCCCTCTATTTGTTTCCTGTACGCTTTCGGGTGGCAATTACGCGTTGCAAATTGCTAATTTGTTCTTGTTTTTGTTATTCTACAAGTTTTACAATTATTATTAACGACATTTCAGTGTCAAATGTTTTGATAGGTTTTCTGTTTTTCGTTTTTTTGTTTTTGTTCTGCTGCAAAAGGTGATATTAAATTTCATGCTGTGCATATTCGAAATCTGATAACCGCTAAGGTCAGTTGGTTGCATGAATGGCTTTTATTTTTTTTATTTATTTTTTTTTTTTGTTGAACGTTAGCTGAGGTTGGTTTGAGTGTTTGCTCAATTTTCGTCCGCACGGCTACTGGCAAATTAGTGTTGGATTCATGCAAGTGTGAAGGAGTTATATGGCCTGCAGGAAATGCCTATAGCAAATCTATACTGATTCACTATTGATTTTCTCATCAGTGCTACTGACCAATTATACCCCAGGAAATGCTCTCTGAAATTTAATATGTGCTCGTCATTGAGAATTCACCCTAGGGTTATGATTCGGTGGTTCTTATGAAACCATATGGAGACATTGGAGCTAATAATTCACTTCAAACAAAATTAAATTATAAAAAATGTTCTTTGCAGCAGCCAAAAACTTCTCTATCGTTTTCTGAGATATTCGGCGAGAGAGAGAGAGAGAGTGAAATATGGAGTGCCGACCACCACTCTAAAACTTAGGTCGTCTAATAGGCTGCAGACGATGGATTAGGGGATTGCCTCGTTTTTAAGCCGAATCAGGATAGGGCACGAAAGGTAGGACAACCAGATTGTCGATATTGACTTTAGCCACAATTTCAAAGTTCACCTTTTGGCAGAAGGTAAAGGGAATCTGACAAGGTTTTATACACCAACGAGATTCCAATCTTAACGGATGGCTCGAAAATGGGCATTGCGGCAGGATCTGGAGTTTTCTCCTAGCAACTGTCATTAATGGGAAGTTTATAGAATTTCAGGTTAGTGCGTGTTCCAAGCTAAGTTGTTTGCCATTGATATAAAAGCAAAATATGTAGGCGTGGGCTTCGCCTTACTTTCAAATCTTGCCTTTGCTGTAGACGTTCAAGCCTTGATAGGCTCTAAAGTCAACAATGACTAACTCGGTGTGAGTTCGGAGCGGCAAAAGATCACTACAATATCTTCTGCAGCACATCCTCAACCATCATTGGGATCTGCGGCACAGTAACGTCTTAAGAAACCAGGAAGCGGACGAAAGTGCGAGAAAAGGAATTAAGGCCGAGCCCAACTCGAGCATATCGCACCCCCTAGGGATTTCTGATACCACAAGTTGAGGAAAAGGAAAAACAATTATTAAAAGTAGGTGAATGAGTCAATGAGCACAGAACACAAAGTCTGTTGAGTTTTTCCAATTCGATTATAAAGCTATTCACGGGATTACTAACGGGGTACCTACCAAGCGGCGACACGACCGCCAGGTTGGAACCTCACATACCGACTTCCGTAGCAGCTGTAGGGATACGGAAGAGATCAAGTATATTAAGCACTTTCTGTGCGAGTGTCCTGCACTACAAGGTTTCTGGGGGACCTTTTCTTTGAAAACCTGGACAATTTAGGTTAGGAGAAATCCTCTTCTGCTCATCATAATGAGTCTTGTAGGCACTAAGGTAACGCTCTATGTGGCAAGCCCGTTAAACCTATCCTCACATTTACAGTTAAGGAAGATAAACGTCAAGAAAAATTCCAAATCAATATTTTATACCAAAATATGATATAAAAATCGAAAAAAATTCAGAAGCCTTGTGGATGTCATTTTCGGAATCAGCAGCTCCAACTCAGTATTCTCAATTCAATATTTTCTGCCAATATTTTGTACCAAAAAAAAAGGTCGAAAAATCGTCCAGAAATTTTGTGAGCGCCATTTTCGGAATCAGCAGCTAAAATTCATTATTTTTCAATTGAATGTTTTATACCAATTTTTTATACCAAAAAAGGTCTAAAAATCTAAAAAAAAAAAACTATATATTTTGCGAGTGTAATTTTCGAAATCAGCAGCTAAAACTCCAAATTTCAATTCAATATTTTATGCAAATATTTTATACCAAAAAAAGATCTAAAAATCTAAAAAAAATAAATCCCAGATATTTTGTCAGGCCCATTTTCTTTATCAGCAGCTCCAATTCAATATAAAAAGTGATATTTCATCAGTCGTGCATTCCGACGCCACCCTGCCGTTTTTTGGCGCAACTGCAGAGATAAAGATGCGACGCCGAATCGTTGAAAATTTGTGTATGCTTAGTAGATTTAGACATTGCAAGTGCTCTCAGTTTTATTTTGTTCTTTGGTATATTTTTATTTTAAGTTAAGGAAAGAGCGTAGTAGGAGTTCTACCCTTCTGAGGCATCGCAATGGACTAGTCGGTCTTTTCGCAAGAAATATGCAGTGCCTGCCACCGCAACCTAATCTAACCAAACCTGAGCTAAATATTAAATTACACAATGTTGAACGTAATAAATATTATCATACATCTAAAATTGTATACATAAAAAACTCCTAAACCGATAAATAAAGCCAATTAAAAACTTCAGCAACATATTTATCATACAACAAGAAAAAACAAGGCTCTGACAAAACTCAAATATGTCCTGCTCATAACCCCAATTGTATGCACGTCGGCTTAGCAATCTGCCAACTTTTTGCTTATTGAAAATAAAAGACACTCGCATGTACAAAAAAACCTATACATACATTTGTACTTATATACATACGAATGTTGCGCAACATGGCACAAAATGTTTATAAGCCTAACGACGCGTGATTTATGCATATTTTTACGAAAATTCGTCACAAAGGTGTTACCCGTATTACGTCACTCAAACACACATACACACACACACTTTCGAGTGCAACATGCCCCGGCAGACATGCGTAATTGCAACAGCAGCAACAAGTAATGTGCAAAAAAGAAAACCAAAAAATGTTGCCCATAAAAATGCGGCAGTCACGTTATGTTGTCTTTCGAGCTCTAATGCGCTCTGGCAGCTGAGTGCATAATGTTGCCACCTATAAATGCCACAAAAGTTCATGTCAATTATTTTTGAAAACATGCAGCGGCAACAGCAGTGGCAACTGTCTGTCGAATGCCTGCAATATCAGTTGGGATGTCAAATCGGGTAGCACACCAAAAAAAAAAAAAAACTAAAGCCAAGCAGCCGATGGCAAAACCACAGTATTGTTTACATTATTTGCACAGCATACCGCCACATGATGTGCCAACACACCCCACCCACGCATGCGTTAAGTGGCTGTGACTGGGTTACGCGAAAAAGGGCGCGTGCAATAAAAATGCTAGAGATATATCTATGTAACTGTGTAATTGACTGTGTGCGTATGTGGTACGTCGAAGGCTGTCAACTGTTGGTTTGATTTTTTTTCTGCTTTGGGTTTAATTTATATTTTTAATACCTTTTTTGTGGCAAGGCGCTTTACAGTAGCGGACAGGAAAAGCGCGCGCAAAACGCGTTGCACGCATGCGCCTGCATGTCAGCTTATCTCGGTTTTCAAAAAACAAAAAAAAAACGCCTGCTTTCTAATCGATGCACTCTATTTTTCTTTGTTGTTATTGTATTTTTAACTACTGTTGTCCGCTGATTCATCGCCTGTTCCAGTATGTTGCAAGTCGGTTTGAAGCGCACGCGCCACCACCTCATTTATCATTTGGCCACATGGCGATTGCCGGCGACAATTTAAGAACATAGCTTGTAAGAATGCGTGCAACATGATTTTGCGCTTGCGACATCGTCACCAGGTCTGGCAACTCAATGAAAGCCAAGACAATTAATCAATTTTGCGGGCATGATTAGACTACCTGATATTTCCTTGCCACTTGAGTAGATTGCGTTACTCGTGTTCCATTTCGGAAGAGGTTGACCTATTTTAAGATCATTTAATATTTTTTTTAGCCAATGAAAAATCTTCTGTTTATGGAAAGTCACATGTAATTTTTATAAGCGGCATAAGTATAGAATAAAAATTTAGATAAGTATTATCAAGAAACTTCGCAAACGAACTTACGTAGGTATTAGCGCAAAACTATAAAATAATGGGCGAACATAATGCCAAGTCCACACGACAACGAAAATCAGTTGTTTACGGCTCATTCGTGATATTCTGTGAAAACAAATTGAAAGTACATGTTTTTCGCCATGCGAAAACTGTCTAACTTTATTACGAACCAATCATGATTATCTCGAAAACATTTAAATTTTCAGTATGTTTTCATAAGCAACTCTGTGTTCGATAACTTTTTGCCAACAAAAATCGATAAATCGCAGTCACTAAATTATAAAAATCGACATTGCTTGGTATCTTCCGTATAGCGCATGAACAAAATCTATTTCAAAACCATAACCGAATTTCACTAACCGCATTTTTAACTTTCCCGCACACTAGCTTAGTGGGCGTGGCAGTTGTTCGTAATTCTCCAATTTCATATTCTTTCTTTCTATTGTACAATAAATTAAGCCGAAATCGGAATATTTTTGATCGCAATAAAATATAAACAAATTTGCAATAAGAAGTTTTTTGATCTTGCCGTAGATCCCGCAATTTTCTACTGGCAAATAATTGCAAGCAAAACCCATATAAAGTAACCTCTAAACTAACACCAGACTAACGAAAATACTGAAATTAATTTTGTATATTAAATAATTTAGTTTTCTAGATCTGTCAATCCCAACAAATTCATAAGAATTTTGAAAATGTCAAACAAGAAAAATAAACCTTATATAAACTTTTCGAAAATAATCACAGAAACTACAGAAAAAAAACATTTTTAGATTTGTAATCAGTCGGTAAATATATGATTATTTTCCATAATAAATTTTTTAAATCAGCTGATTTTACATTTCGCTTTTCGCGATTATGGATTTCCTATAGTAAAGTTTAGTGTGCAATGCCAGAAAAAACTTCAACGTTGGATTTTATTTATTAAAATAGAATGACTGATGCTGCATACAGTAACATTTTCTAAAAACTCTAATTAAAAATTTTAAAACTTCGACGGAAATTTGTTGAATTTTCTTTTAATGTTCTCTTTATAACTAGATTTTTATTTAAAAAGAATTTAAGAAACCGGTTTTACTTAATCAAGAAAAGTTTAGAGAATTTAAAAAAAATCACTGCGTTGTTGTATGGCTTTATATTTATCTTGACCAAAAAGTAATTTGTTATTAAAAATGGGCGAACGCAATAATTTTAAATCAAGTAAAAACTACTACAGAAAATTGAGCCAAATTTGCCGCAAGTGATTGTATGAAGCGAAGAAAGGTCTATAAAGGAATATTTGAAAATTTGGAAACCTTTCAAAACAAACTTAAGAACCGTCGTTATCGGATAGAGGGCACGTGAGTCGATGCTTCTAAGGAAAACGTTATTCGTAAAATCCCTAACTATGAATCGATTTTTATGACATGTTTTATAAAGGTATACTGGAAATGCCATTTGGAATAATGTTAAGAAAAATGACGTCGACTTAAAGATTTACTTATTTTTGTTTATATACTTCCATTTTTTTATTAAATTAGAGGCATACACTGCATACACTACAAATACTATATTTTCAAAAACAAATAATTTGAAAATGTATACTGCATATCTGATGAGAAAGACACTTACCAAAAATATGCCCTGAGGTGAAGTTTTCCAGAAAATATATATATATGTTATATATTATAGCTTTTCGTAGCTAAAGCTGTTTATAAGCCTGAATATTGGTAACAGAATTCAGATGAGTCCTCAATAGAAAATGCCTGAGTTTGGAACCAATATAATACTATTACCTTCCCATATTAAACATTCTAAAATTCCCTCAAAATCAATAATTGCTTTATTGACTGTAAAATGATCCCTAAAAGCCGGAGAAATGTGCGGTAGTTTTTTTTTAGTTTTTGTGCTAGTATTGGTGGTAATATTGTTATTATTACTTTTACCGTAGAAATGGGCCATGCGATAAGCTTTTGGTTTCCCATCAATTTTGTTCGGTAGTGAAAACCATTCTAATTTGCCATTTTACTAATAATACATTAGATTTTACACGAAGCTTCGAATTTTCGTACACATTTTTTGTTGTAATTTTAGGGCTTCACAAAATCGCACAATTTTTTTTTAATGTGTCGTTTTGAAGAAAAAACTTTACACTTACCGATGCATTATTTTTGAAGGGTATTATTTAATGTTCCGTCGCTTAAATCATCCGAAGTATTGGCTTATTTTGGACTAAATTTTGAAATTCTGAATTATCTAAAGTAAAGGAAATATTCATCTATACTAAAATTAATGAAAATTTTTCAAAAATCTAACCTTAATGTGCAAAAACCACTTCAATGATCATTTGTCAAATGCTGGTAAATAATTGTATTATTAATGCTGATAAAACAAAAACACTTAGCCAAGACACTAACCATGAGAATGATAAGCGCCATCTGCTGGTTAAATATTGATTCACAGATGTCGCCCCCCAGGTGAAATATTTATCATATGATTTCTGATTGGCAGTTATTTTATTTGGTCTGTTTTTTTCTATTTTTATGTCTTTATTTTTGAATTAATTTAATGAATGTTCATGTGCATATCTAAGTGTTTAAGCTTTTAATTAGAATATGCTCTTTACAATCACGAGTTATACCTTTAAATTTAATAGCTGTGGATCCGACATAGCGCGCAGGTCAACAAGACACAGGCGCTGAATTGATCTGAAATTTGACAACAAATTTGGTTGCATTGTTTGCCACTGTCAAATTATAGCAAAGGAAATTATCTATCCACCACCTGTCTAAAATGACTTTTCACATACCACGAGTGAACGACGTATCACTTGAACTAAATACCGCTTTTCAAACAATCAAATTTCTTTTACAACAACAATAAAACTTAATTTTGTTGCATTTCCTGGCGTGCACTGGCAACAAAGTAGCGGCATTCATATCCACGTAAGAACGCATGGTCAGTGTTGCCATAGGTGAAAATTTATTTCCGAAATAAAGATATTTGTTCATAAGATATCAGGCAAATTTCAACATGAAGATAATAAAAACTCCACACAAAAAATTTTCATAGTGAAGATATCTGGCAGTATTGAAAGATTATTTGGCAAGCAAATTTTTCTTCATACCTAAAAGTTGAAAATTTCAGGACAACTATTTTAAAGTACATATATGGGAAACTTCCTGTTTGTTTTAAATAAGAAAAAAATTAGGTGAAATATATTAATTACCCGTGCCAAAAGTAAATGTAGGGATAGTTTTTGATAAGTTAAACTTGAATAAAATTAAAGTTCGTAACAAACCACCACTTAAAGGTTAAAGCCTGCTTCATAGTCGTGAAATTTCGCGAGCAACATGCATTTGAACTACCCTAAAATGTTGCTGGTAGTAAAAATTATCAAAGAGCCGAAAATACGCTGCATAAAAGCAAATGTAAACAAATAATACAAAAATATTGCCTTAAATGAAGTGGCTTACTGTCACATTTCACGAAATTTTAAATCGAATATATATTGC
Organism: Anomoia purmunda; assembly: GCA_951828415.1. Classification (NCBI taxonomy): domain Eukaryota; kingdom Metazoa; phylum Arthropoda; class Insecta; order Diptera; family Tephritidae; genus Anomoia; species Anomoia purmunda. The sequence goes on from OX639995.1 coordinate 45,291,883, forward strand.
GAAAACTGTGGGAAAATGTTGCTGGCAACATGTTGCCAAGATGTTGTGAGCCTTTTCACGCGAAACGCGAACTTAGTACTATGCCTAATGTGGAACAATGATTTATTAAAGTAGTTTAAAAGTGCAATTTACAAAAGTTGAACATTTCTGATACGTATAGATTTTTGAATATGCCTACATATTTTTCCAGTTTTTTTTTGTAAATTTTTATGTTTTCCTAGTAGTTATAAAAATAACAGTTTCAAAATTGGTATGCGTTATGAGTAATCAAATACAACTTTTTATGATGAATTTATGAAGTTGTTAGTTTGTTTTTTTTTCTAAAATGAAGTATGTTACAAATTTTTTTAAAATAAAAATCTTCAATACAAATTTTTTAGTGGAAAAATATTTTTTATCAGTTTAACTGCCTTTTTTTATTTATTTCTTTTTTTTTGTCTTTTTGTGTATATTCTTTTAACCTTACAGATACTAAAAAAAAATTATCTGGCAACACTGCGCCTACTACAGGTGGTTGCCTGCCGTCAGACAACTTTTTGCAACAAATTGGCGTATATCAAACGATTTGCTGGTTCGACCACAGTTTTATTTTTTTTTTTTTTGTCTCGAATGCGTACATGCAACTTGCAACATTAGATATGTAGATACTGCATTCGTCGATCATGTGAGCTGCGTTCTAATCAAGCGCCACTTTAAATGCCAAACCACTTATTTAGCATGGCAAATAAATCGCGCATGCAAATAGCTTATGTTGCATGCCACACAACAACGTTGTTTGTGCAACAATATCTACATATGTATGTACCTCATTGTTGGGACATAGCAAATGTAGCTAGCTATTCTTTTGCGTGCACCTATGCGAGTGCGTCTGCAAGTTGCAAGTTAGTTGTTTTGATTTGTTTGTGGTATTGTGTTGCACAAATCATCGGCACGCGCAGTCAAGTGTTCTGTTCGCATGAAAACATTTTTGTTGTTATTATTTTTTTTTGTTTTCGTTTGTTTTCTTTTTAGTTAGTTACTCTTTGGTCAACAGCCATGCAATTAGTGCGCGCTGAGATGCGGCAAACGCAATGCCAAACGGACGCACTTGCAACACACACACACACATACACACATACATGCGCATTTTTGCGTATTGCTTTACATGCAGCAGAAAAAAAATTTGTATTTGCATTCAAGTATTTATGCAAGCATGCATGGCACACACACACGCACACACACACAAATGTATTTGCTATATACGCACGCATTCGGGAAGTTGCAACATGCATCTCATTTCGCATTGGCATTTCAGTTAACAATTGCTCTTTGCGTTCGCGAAATGCCAAACAATTATTGTTATTATTTACGCAAACGATGCGGTAAAAGCTAGCTATTTGCATAGCCAACAACAGCAGCAGCAGCAGCAGCAACAATAACAACAACAACAAACACCCGGTACAATAACTGCAATAAAAGTAGTAGAAATAAAATTGGAAAATAATTTTAAAAAAAAAAACTCAAGCGGATGCACAGTGGTGTGTTCAATGTAGATGGCTACTAAAAATTTGAAGAATTTTTGTCACCAATTCTTTTCAACTACTTTCAAATTAAACAAAAAATTTACCAAAAACACAAACATCTGTCATTAGTGACAATCGGGAACTTAAGCCGCTCAATATCGGTTGAAGAACTATTGGAAGTACTTACTACACTTTGCAATTATTTTATGGCAACTCTTTATGCGATTGCTGGCAAATTCTACAGGAAATAAAATAAATGACTTCTTATTTTAGATAACAGCTCTGTTAGCTTGCAATGTTGATGTTAATGTTAATGGAGGATAGCCTAAATAAATATTGGATATTTCAGGTTAATATATCTATTTGTTTTTTTTTTTTATTTGCTGTTTCTTCTTTGTCTGAGAAGGCCCCTAGGCTTCGAACTAAAATTGAAAATGAGTTTTGCCCGAGCATATTTGTACGCACATATCTATATTCTTTGCTTACTTATTGAAATTGTGATTGATTAATTATTAAAATTCAATGAAATATGTTTATCTCCAAACCGCCTGTTTTGAACGGAATTTATTAATTTTTCACAGCCCATTTCAAAAACAACCAAAAGCATCGACCGAGAAATTGAAGCAAGCGCTAATTTAACGGCAACAGCCGATAGCAATTCTGGTATTGCTCATTTGATGACAAGTCTTTATTCGGCTCGACCGATTGCGGCCGTCTTCGTCCGGGCAAAATCGGTTGCAGTGTACGCTTAGGGCTAGTAAGATATTCTGGATCATTTTTTTCCACTACATAGTGAGTTTTCAAATTAGTTTTTGGAGGTATTTCTTGATGTGATCAAATCGAAATAGAACTTTTAGGTGGGATCTAATAACTGATGTTAAAATGTTATACGAAAATATTTCCCGTACAATTTTGTTGTATAGGTATTAACCTTTTTTATTTCCGTCGGACTTATATTTGAAATATTTTTTTCACGATTTTGAAATCAACTTATTCCGGCACATAGGTCGTAAAACAAAATTTCAAGTTAACTTTTGCAAATCCATCGAGTGTTTTATTTCTCCATAGGTATATTCTAAAAAAATATTACCAAGTCCTGGTTTCGATTGTTGCACAGTGTTATGAAAAAATTATGATTTTGTCAGCGATGCTCCCATTTTCACATTTCGCTTCCACTATGTGATTTTAAAAACTTCCTGTGAAATTGAATAAATGTGCTCCCAATTTCACAAATTTCCCATATTGGCTATCGTTGTGGCAATTCACCAACAGTTGCTGTTGAACTTTACCTTACGGGTTGGTTAATGTATGCTCTTTTTGAGATATCATCTGCAAATAATTTTAGAAATACTTATATTGCAATAAAGTACTGATTCAAAAATGGCATGAATGGTATCAAAATATTAATAAATATTTTTCAAAAATATTGCAGTCAAAAATAATTACACATTTGAAAATTATTAGTTTTTGACAGCGAGCGTGTGAAAGAGAGCCATCGAATAACTGTAATCAAGAGAAAATCTCAGAATAATTCTTAATTGTTGCCTATAACGCTATTTTCATTCGATTTGAGGCCTTTTATAAAAAAAATAAAAGCACGGATTTTTCATTTAATATTGAACTCTTTCCTAAAAAGATGAAAAAAACAAATAGTCTAGGAGGTCTCGCGATGAAAGGAATTTTGGTAACTTTCGACAATATTTTGCTCCGAACTTTTATTACATCGAAAAAAAACTATTATTTTCCATCTCTCTTTGAGTCCGTAACCATTGAACGTAGAAAACAAATAAGTTGCATCACGCCCACCGTTCTTCTAACAGAAAATGCTTCTTTTTTCACCATGTCAAAGTAAATGTGATTTTTACTGATTGATATTATTAGAATCTGGTTTGATTCAATAGGTTTCTGGGGTGGTGAAATAAGACAATATTTCTTGCCACAGGCAAAGAACTGCCATGCAATTTTTTTGTAATCTACGTTCTCTGCTGTAGCATTAAATTTATGTTACATTATGGTGGTGAAATATCAGAGAATAACTATATTGTATGGCTCGTGTGGCCGATTCAGGGAAAACAGATTACAAAGAAGTTAAATAGCCCATACCGTTCCTTCACCAAACCTGAAGTGGTGCAATGACTTAGGGCTATGCTACATATAAAGCTGCCTTTGATTTACGTGCCAATTTCGCTTTGACAAAAAAGATAATAGATACATACAATTATACGAAGTCTCCCACATAACGAACGCCGACGCCAAAGCGAAGCTAAAAATTCGTCAACACTCATCTTTTCGCGCACTTTGATTTTCATATGACTTTTTTTACTCACATTCACTTAGAAACAGATGCTAAATTACAATTTTCTACGAAAAAAACCATATAAATTTAAGAAATCATCAAAATAAATGCTCAGCATTATAGTTTTCTGACCTTTCACAATAATTAAGTGAGCGTTGCCAAAGCCTTTATTGAGGCATCCCTTTTGTGTTTTTTGCTTTTCGAACAATAGACCCGATTCTTTGTAAACAAGTTGCAAAAGAACATTAGGTAGGCTAACAAAATGCGTGTAAAGCAATTACACTAACTAAGGAAAAATATGCGAGTTGAGCAAATTCGGTAAAATGTTATCCGACCTGAGTTGTAGTGTTGGGAAGTGAAAAAAAACTGCGCTATTGTGAATGAGCCTTAAGAAAATATATGCGAAATTTCAGTTTAAGACCTAATTAGTTTTTATTTGCATAGTATTTTTAAATATATAACTACGTCCATCTAAAATAAGTTTGCACAACTATTTTCCGTTGTTAAATTGCACTAACAAATCTCATGTTTCATGAAAGATGTTAACAGGGTTGCTTTTGCAACTAAATAATATTTTAAACGAGCTGGAGCGTGTTTTTGCAATTCGGTTACAATTGAACGGGTCCAATGTTACAAATGCCATGCAAAGCGCAAGCTTTTTATGTGGCATCGCTTTTTGCTTGCAAAACATTAGAAGAAGGGTAATGAAACAAGGCCGAATTGTACGATTTTCAATACTATTTTTCATATCAAAATATTGAATTAAAAGTTGTAAAGAAATTTAATTTTTAGAATTCGTTATAAAAGTTGTATATTAATAAAACCTAAATATATATTGTAGAATAAATATTTTCTATTTTAACATACAATTTTTTTTTAATTATTTAAACTTCGATATATGACATTTTGATATAAATATATTGCAAAAAAAAATATAATTTTCTTTTCTTAACTGCAATGCATCATTTACTGAATAAAACCAGATACATGTGGTTTTTTGCGGTTCAATGAATTTTTGTTGTGGAATATAGGTTTGAATTTCGGGGCAGGAAGAAATGAACTAAATTTTTAATATTAAAAATTTTTGGTTGCTTATTCTTTTCAGAAAACTAACTAATACTCCATTAAAACCGATGAACCAATACCAAAAATTAGGATATTTTATATAGCGCATAAATTTCCCATAATAAATACCTACCTAGTAGTTTTTTGTTTTACTTTGCAACACTCTTTGTTAGGTTCGGTTGTCGTTTTACCAGAAAACATCCGGCAATTGTTAGAGTAATGTTCGAAGTTCTTCGGTTTTACCGGTTTGAATCAACGCGCATATTTTTTGTCCTACTTGCTGTTCGTTCTTCTATCTAGCTTTCTGAAATGGAAAATATAGCTCATTAATAATAAAATTTACATAATTTTACTCAATGTTTGACCGAAATTTTTCAATTTATGGACCACATCTTGGAATTATACCACCAATGAATGTAGATATGTATGTACAGCTAAATATCGAATACGAATGGTGGATGATTTTTGTAAGAAGATTTTTGATGGCAAAATTTGCCATTGTCCAAATTATCATAATAAAATTAAAAAAAAAAAAAAAATTATACAAAAACCAAGACATTCAAATTCTATGCGGATAGAAGCAATCAAATAAAGAAAAATAATTAAATATATAAAAAAAAAATATAATTAAAAAAAAAATAATTTAAAAAAAAGTTCGCTGCGGACAGGATTCGAACCTGTGCGGGTAGAACCCAATGGATTTCAAGTCCATCTCCTTAACCGCTCGGACACCGCAGCTGTAATAAAGTCGCTGTCAAAATGCGCACTTCATTGAGGGTTGATTTGTATGTGTGTGTGTGTGTGCGTGTGTGTGTACGACCATGCGAAAGCGGAAAAGAAAAGCAAGCAGAGGAAACTGCCACATACATATGTACATAGTAGCAACTATATTCGGCTCTTATGAATTAAGCGTGTTAAATATGTACAGAAAAATTCAGTACCAAAATAAAACGCAAAATAATTATTTCTTTTTAATATTATTTAGAAATAATTCGCTTGTATGCAATGTATGATAAAAAAAAAATGTAAAAGTGTTTTGCTAGAATCAGCTTCTGTACCGAGTTTTAAAAGCTAGCTGGTTAAAAGTTGAAAGTAAAGAGGAAAGTTATTTGTATAAAAAATATAAAATTATTGACCTTGAAGTCGAAATTCCAATTTGCATTAAATCGTTTTGTCAAAAAAAAAAAATTCGGAAATATGTGTTAAAAAGAACTTAAATCGCGATTCAAACCGCTTACCGTGAGCGAATATTAAATTATATGGAATAATGAAAAAACGCATGGTTGTGAAAAAACTCAACTCGAGTTATCACTTCTTTGCTACAATGTTCTGATGAAATTTTTCAACCTTTAGTTAAGCAAAAATGTAGTCATTTTGGTAGCAGTTAAATTAAAATGTTAATTTTTTCTCTAAAATACCAGAATTTGGTGGTCTACAAAGAAAAATTCTAAACCACAGATAAATCTAGTATGTTTTGAAACATTTTGTGGAAACTAATGAAAAGCGTAAAAAAATATAAAAAAAAAAGAAAATAAACAAAAAAAGTTGTGCGTCGGCCGGGAATCGAACCCGGATCAACTGCTTGGAAGGCAACTATGCTGACCATTACACCACCGACGCGCTTGGGCGTGCCACCGCCAATTGCAAGTATTTAGATATTCGCAGAAGCATGAAAATATACAGACTATGCATGTATGTACATATGTAGCGTGAATTTTATTTTATTTTAGGTTGTTAAATTTTTATTTTCAACAAGTAAGCAAAAAATTGTTCTGCCTACAATATTTGGTATAATTGCAATTTCGGGATTTCGTGATGTTTTTAAGTCAATACCGGTATAGCGAGATTCTTTCCTGTATATAGTTTTCTTCAATTTAGTACAAAATTCAGTACAAAAAATCAATGATAAAAGTGGTTTGATTATTATTTAGATACAAACAATTCTTAAAAAAGTGTAGCACTTTCTTATATCGAACTTTTCTTTTTCGGAAACGAATGTGGAATCGAAAGAAATTTAGAAATTAATAAGCGTTTCTTTGTTCAAAATCTTACTATTGCATGGACATTCCATTGGTGTTAATGGTTTGCAGGGTTAAGGAAACAATTTAGATAGTCTAGTCAAAAAAGGAAGTTTCCACCAAAAGCAAACGAAAATGGATACATGTAAAAATTCACCGCAAACAGCCGATTTTGCAACTAGGAGCACAATATCGTGGTAAAATTATCGATTTGGTACTCATTTAAAGTATCACTCTAAAATAATCGGGTACCTAAAAATATCGCATTAAAAAGACTCGATACTCAAACTATCAAAATATAAATATCGAATTTCAAAGCTCCAGTCTTCAAAAATTGGTACTCTTATATTACATTTTATTTTACTAATTTTGGCCCGTTTGTATCCCCAAATGTGGCACAGGGCACGCCTCATCTAAAATTGGAAGAGGACTAGCTTACAGTTTTTTTTTTAGTGTGGTATCGCATTGGATCCCAGAGGATCTATGTGAGCTCCTAGGAGCCGCCACATTTACCTCACCTAGCTTACAGTGAGACCTTGTTTGTTCCTTTATGTTGTTTTCATTCCACCTGTTTGCCATATCCAAATATTGTAGACGTATAATGTATTGTTTTCTTGTTCAGAAATGGGGGAATATGATTATTGTAACTTGATTTAATGTGAACTTAATTTTATTGCGACTTTGCTAAAATATTTCCTAAACTTATTCTTGAGGCAACATAATTTCTATTTTAAGTAGCAAAAAATCCGGTATTAGTTGATATGAATTCCGGGACTCAATGTACATACAAAAATTCCGTGTTCCGGGATTTCGGGATTTGCATTCCTAGCAATGACCTATATACATATGTATATATTTTTTTAAAGCATACATATGTATGCAAATACTTAAGTGGCTATGTACAGTAGGGTGGTCAAAAAAAATGGTAAAGTCGGGGAAAAGAGGACCATCTTTTATTTTAATCAAAAAATGTTTTGAGATTGCTCAAAGCAGGAACTGAAAATAATCGTTGTTTCGAGTAAAAGATCATTGGGAAGAATTCTTTCAAAACAAAACTCGAAGAAATCGCTCTACTTCTTATGCCATAAGCTATGCAAATCTGAAATTATTTTTATTTAGAATATTTTTTGTTTAGTGATTTTTATTGCTTTCATCGTTATGTTTAAATATTTATTTTTCGATCAAAAACGATCGTTACTCTTAGATTTTATGATTTTTATTTTTTCGGTTATCTAATATAAATTGTATTATTTTTGTTGTTGCTATTACTGTTATAGCCGACAATATTTTTTGCATTATAGCAAATGAAAAATTTTAAATCCAAGAATAACGATTGTTTTATCACAAAATATCGATAAAATTTGATCTAAAAAACAAAAATTAAAAATAACGATGAAGTCAATTTCTTGTTTGCAAATTATTACCTTTGGGGTATCTGGTTCTTGAAAATCAATATTTTTCTATGTGTAAACTCTGCTTCTCTTCAGAAGACTTCAAATAATAATATTGTTTTAATTAATTGTTTGTTTAACCACTTGTTAAATACTAACTTTTTTTGATAGGTACATTTTTGCATTTTTTTGGGGAATCTATAAAAAATATTTGATTTTAAAATATAAAATATTTAATTTTTAAATAAAAAATATAAAATTCCGACTTTACTTTTTTCCCATGCACTTTTGTGCCATCCTAATGTTCACACACGCACATACTCATATCTGCTGCTAAATTTTGATAAGAGACAAATTAAAAACGTATGTGAATTAATTTATTTATAGACAACCTGATTTACATATGCACATAAATACAAAAGTATGATATATGAAAGTAGTAGCTGAGTAATAGCATTGCTTTCCGATTTCCGCATACTAGTTAGAACGTCCCTAATAAGAATGTGAATAATTAAAATAAATAAAATTTGTATTTAGGTGAAAATGGAAAAAAATACATACAAACATTTTGTACTTAAATTTTATTGTTTTCCCCCAACTGGTCATTAGTTGCCAGTTTTTGCCAGAACTTGCCCAGAAATTGCCATCTCTGGCAATTGAGTGGATAAATGAAAGACTACTTAAATAAAGAAGTTCTTTTCAGAATTTGCCCTAAGAATTTTCGCAATGATTTATTAGGAAAACAAATGTAAATGTAAAAGAGTATGATGTAAATTCATCAAAGCTTCAAAAGTTTCGAAGATTTTTAGTTAAAGTTTAGTTTAGTTAGATTTTTAGTTAATGCGTGAGGGCTTCATTTGAATTGAATGACTACGTATTTTTTGCACAGTACATAATTTTTTACGAGTTCGTTTCGGTGAGGCGAAAGTTCATTGCTAGGATTAAGAAGTTAAATTAAATTAATAGAAATATCAATAGGGTTATGATACAGGATTTAAGAGAACTAATTAAAAAAAAAAAGAAATTGAAGAAGGTTGTCACCTGTTTGAAAAATAAAATTCCATTAAGTTGATTGGATAAATGAAGTTTTACATTTTTGGTGAGCTAAGCGAAAGATATTTTATAAAGCTCGCTTTCAAAAATATTTTAAAGAAAGTTGCCACCTGTTTGAATAACTAAATTCGATTAAATTGGTTACATAAAAGGAATATTACACTATATGGGTGTCAAATGAAAAAGATTTAAGAATGCTAAATTTTTTAAAAATATTTTAAGAAAGGTTGCGAACAAAGAACGTCGTGTACCACTCGAATAATATTAATATTTTTAATCGTTGTTTCATTTTCACATCCCCTTAAGGTTTTGGCATAGTCTCAACGGAGCCGGTGAGCGCAAGCTAGTGACTAAAAAAAGGTAGATGATTAAAAAACATCACTTAACACTTAATACTTAAAGATCCTAGGTAGAAGAACTCCACACTTGTGTAAACTCGAATATAAAAGAGTTGAAAAATATGAACTTCAGTCTGATTCAAACCAGACATTCACTCACAATGTGGTTAGACTTTAGGCATTTTCGATCGTCCTAAAATCGAACGGTAATTAGAAATTTTATGAGTCCTCTCGCGCAATCCAGCGAATAGGTATTTCTCCTCGCACCTCCTGTTGTGTATATCTGGCGTAGGTGCTGGGCTATCCAGGAGGCCACTATGTACCTAGTCAAAAGACCGAAAGAGAAAATAGAGGTATTCTATTCATCTGCTCTGAAAGTCAATCAGCCCTCAAAGCCCTAAACTCATACGTTGACTACACCAAGTCTCTAACAGAATGTCGCAGATCTTTCAACGAGATAGCTCAAGATTATAATTATAGAATACGATTCATGCGGGTGACTGCATAACAGCAAGGTCGACGAGCTAGCAAAGGATGGTACGGTCGCTCCCGTCCTTCTGGGGAAGAACAGAGTGGGTATACCTATAGCCACTTTTGAACAACGTACTATGAACAGCACCATGCAAACGTCAAACGAACGTGGGGGAAAGCTTCCATTGTATGAAACTCCTAGGTTAACATAGCCCTCATATGAAAAGAGGCGCACTCTCGTACATCTGAGATTGAATCGGAGCGAGGTTTCCATTCTTACAAAAATCCTTACAGGCCTCTGTCTGATTGCCGCGCAGGCATTGAGATTAGGAGTGAGCGCGTCGGACTATTGTCGCAGCTGTATATGCGAAGAAATGGGGGAAAATGTAGATCACATTATTTACCACTGCCCAGAACTTAGCAGAAGACGAATGTATACGGTCTCAGCAAACCAGAAATATCGAAAATAAAAATAAGACCAGACTCAAAGTTCATTACGCTAACAAAATGGTTTGATCCCGGGTGGGTGATACAACATCGTAGGGGAACACAGTTTGTATATGAATGACACCAGCGATCTTTCTCTCCGGCAATTCCAACCTAACCTATCTTAACCTGCATCTACAGTATACGTTTATCGGATCATAAATACAGATTTAAGAGTCAACTCTATCTCGACTATGACCAAGTGGCCTGGTGTTTAACTTTACAAATCTTATTAGAATTGCACTAAGTCGAACCATACATAAGATTTATCCGGAAATCTCGACGACAGAGTCAACTAGTGGAGTTTTTTATAACATTTTTTTTTTTTTGCAAATATATATATGTTTTCAATGCCATCTCAATCCGATTATAAAATCATATCTAATCGAACCTGCGACATCTCACCCTAAATTTATCAATATCGGAGCATATATACAGATTTATCGAATAATTCAATTCTAGCGCCATCCAGCGGATGTAGCCAGATTCTCTGACTATTTCCACTCATGCGCCACCTAACGGAATATAGCCTATATTCGTGCCTTTGATCTAAGGAATATTCTGCCCAAATTCAGTCGAAATCCATTCATCGTTTTTTGAAACAAGTTGTCACAAGGGTAACGGCAATTTTTTTTTACATGTATATAGAAGAAGATATAGATACTTTCTCAAATCACGCTACACTGTGCCTTGAAACCGCTGCATGCCCCACATACCTCCATAGCTCTAATTCCAATTGCGGCATGCGTAGCGCAGCTCACAACTTTATATGCAGTACAAGTAACTACTTGGAAAAAAATAGTCATAAAAAAGCTGAAACAACAGCAAAATTGGAATAATGAAAGTAACATAAATGTAGTAACTGCCTTCCGCCGCTACCAATGCTCGATTTCAGCACGCAGTACAATAATCATTTCACCACTCTACTCACTCATTTTTCATACAAATACCATTAGAGCTGCATTTATTGTTTCATGTTGTGGCAAATCAAATGGAATAAAAGATAGAAGAAAAAAGACAAAGTTTAAGCATTTTCGTACTTGCAACATTTGCATGCCACTGCAAATGCGATTGTTGTTTCAATCATCTCAGTATTTCTTCAACTACTTATGTTCATATATAGTAGACGCTTACAATCGACAGGCAATGCTATTTCTGCTAAGCATTTTTTGTAGCGCCACGCATTGCAACCTGCAACGCACTTTTTCTGTACAACCACAGCCACAGCCGCAGCCGCAGCCATTTTTCCCTCGATCATCGCGTCACCCACTTCTCTCATCGCCATATCGCGACATAACCACACACAGCATTTTGATGCAAAATCGATGCATTTTAGATTGATTTATGTTTTGTTTTGTCGTTTGACGGCTGCCGGCTGTCGGGCTGTCGGGTTGCCGGATTGCAGGGTTGCAAGGGAGCCTTACAACACACGCTGTGGTGGCTAACCGCCGTCAATGGCAACGGCATTAAATAAATCCTACATCGCCACCAACGGTACGGCGTTGGCAGTGGCAGTTATGCAAAATTGCTGTGGTAATCTGCTTCCTGCCACTGCTACACAGCTGCACAAAGTGGTTGCAAAGGCTTTTGCTGCTGCTGCTGCTGCGTAAACATTGCGTCGCCTTCGTTCGAATGACTGTCGGACTATGGAAATTCGACGGTTCGTATGATGATGATGAGAAAACGCATAGCGTTTTGTTTCAGCGCGGATGTAGATAAACTGACAGTGGTGGAAATTTGAGAGGAGGGTGGCGGTGAGAGGGTGACGCCTTGGACGCTATGAAGTTATGAGGCTGTTAACTTTATACTTGGTTGGTTGCCTTAAAAGCCTTAAGGAAATTGAACGGAATAAGTGAATGCTTGCTTGCTTGCCTGCCCGGTCGTCTTGCATTTGCAACGTTATATAAGCGGTTATAGCCAATATGAATGTATATTATAAAAACTTTGCTCTTGTATGGAGAGATATGTCTGTATGTAATATATACTGCATACATAAATGGATGGCTGAATGGATGGCTGAATGGATGGATGGATGGGTCGTTGATTGAGAATGGCTAGGTATTATGCATAACCAATAAAATAGAATGCGGGACATCAAGTGCATATAGATTGAAGTGAGTGGATTAAGACTGCGCCATGAGAGAATTTTTAATAGACTTGTATCGAAGCTTTAGGAATTTTTACGTGCAACAAATAAAAAATATTTCGATTTTAGTCAAACAGTACAGTGTATAGTTTTACTATGTTAACAGTGATAGATGAAATTTGCGCTCGCCGGAAAACTTTGAAATAAAATCGAAAAATTAATAGTCCTCTTGTCCGTTTGGTTTTAAAAAAGTCTCTTTCTTATTTTCGAAAGAATTATCAAAGGTCTTTTGATAATAATTATTAGAATTTTTCAAGTTATCGATAACTGTTATTTTGAGACTGATATTATAAAAGGATTTTCATAATAATTATGGGTGCGCAGAATTTTTAAAATCAATATGAATTTTTTACGTCTTTTAAAGAGTTTGATTATGACATATGTATAATAAAAGTCTTTGCATAATAATTGTGAGCAAGATTTTTTTTAAGTCTGGACAGACTAAACTACTTTGAGACCACCACTGCACGTTTTCAGCACTAGTTTCAAATCGTTTCGGGACCAGTCCGGTATCACTTCTAGGCTCGTTCAGGACTACGCACCCTATTTTATATTGTCTTTGTTAGAGGAAAAACATGACTGGGTTAGATTCAAATGACGAAATATTAGAAAAACCTTGAAATTACAAAACGACAGCCAGGGTTGGTGGCCAGTTTTGATCTTATTCAAAGCTGGTCCTGAAATAGTACCGAACAAGTCCGGAAGTAATCTCTAACTAATCCCTAAATGATTTCGAATTAGTCCCGAAATAAACACGAATTGGTCCTAAAAAAGTCTCGTCATTCAAATTTTCAAAATGTTTCTCATATTTAATTATTCTGAGCACACTTTTATAACATAAGTCTCAAAATATAATATTTATCTCGCTGAAAATTATTAGCGGAAGACTTTTTTAATTTAACTATTTGAGTAAAAGTTATTGATTACTCGAAAAATTTGTGTCTTACTATGACCATTATTGCTCAGATTTTACTCTTTTCTCTTCTAAGTGTTCTTTCTTTGCAATCTCGAAAATACCAGCTAATAGTGGGAAAACTTGAAACTCAAATCTGAGCATTGCTAAAGAAAAAATTTCAAAATATAATAGGTATCGTTTTCAATACTCAGGCGGTAAAAATCATGGAGGTGGAGAATTTCGTAGCGGCTGATGTAAAAAGTCAAACTTTATTATTAAATTGATTTTTCAGTGTCGGTTAATGAATTGGCTTAAGTAGTCGTAAATTTTGTGTAAGACCAGGCAGAGCAGGAAATGGTATCTTTTTGGATCTATCGTGAATATTAATGAATTATGAACTAGGAAGTCATTTCGTGAACATTTCTAAAACTTCATAAAAAATAAAAAAAATAATACCAGATATTTTCGAAATATAGTTTAAGATTATGAGATTATGTCACAGTTACCGTGACTACTTATTTTAATATTCATAATAATATGTGATTTTTACGTACATAAATTTACAAAAAAGTGTTCTCGAAATGATGCTGAATTAATGTACTTTATACACTTATGCAAAACGAAAACTTATCTACCGCTTTTATTTAATTATTTATTCAGTCAAACAAATATAAGCCAGCCACTTTTTAAAACACACTTCGAAAACATCGCCAGCTGTGCAGTTTAGTAAAACAAACTTTTAGAGGATTTATGGTTGCGTTCACGAAATGACAGATTTTCTACGCATAACTTTATAATTAAACTCAAATAACGAAGTTAACGATTTTTTTTGGTATAATCCAAACCTTGTTAATGTATTTTTGGGCAATTGAATTTCCCTTAATGGATTATGGAAGCGTTCCCGAAATGATTTCCATTTTTTTTTGGATTAAATTAAATTTAAATAAGAATGCATTGATTAAAAATTTAATTGCCTGTCAATTATTAATCAGCAAACAAGATAAGATTACAAATTTACTGCAATTCTACTCATAAAACACTTTCCAACTGAAAATTTTCACCTCCATGTCTTTGACCCTTCTACGCCTGTTGGCATATTCAATATTTCTTATATCCTTTCGATCAATACCTAGATATATCTGTCTGCTATTAATATAACCACCCAGAACCTTTTCCAACTGTATTTCAGAAAAGGCGAAATTAGTTTTAGAAAAACACAAATGAATTTCAGGAAAACACAATTTTACTTCAGAAAAATGTTTTTAGAATATTTTTGGCTAAGTAAACTTTTGCATATCGGTTAATTGAAGGCGAATTTATAGAAGGTGATGGCATAAGAGCAGCTGATTTGATTTTTTTTTTATTCACCTACATGTATTTTGTTTTTGCTTTTGCGTATGAGCTTTCAAAAGCCTTAAAAACAAAAACAAAATGTATTTAAGTTTTGACAACTCTTACGCAGAAACAAAAACAAAATACATAGGAATTTTGAAGTTGTATTTTTAACACCACCTTGTATGGATTCGCCCTGGGTTAACTCATTCAGCATTTTCTGAAATACATTTGGAATTTTCTGAAATTTAGTTGGTCTTTTCTGAAATTGTAATATTTGGCCTTTTCTGAAATATATTTAAGTTTTTCTGAAATACTATTGGAAAGGGTGTAGAGTTTTTATTTCAAGTAATCTAGTTAGGTTTGTATTACCATCAGTGTTGCCAATTACAGTTCTTTTAAAATTCAATTTGTTAAACTATCTTCTACTTCGCAAAAATAATATTTTTTGATTTTAGATTTTATCGAATAAATATTAATTTCTTTGGGGTTTTTTTTTGATTATTTTTTATATCATTTGTGGGCCACTGCAAATGTGGAAAATAATATTTTCTCAAATAAATTTGATAAAAACAAGCATAAGAACCAAATTAGAAAGCTTGGCATTCTATGGTATTTTAAATATTATTATTTATATTGAAAAAATTTACAAAAATAATTTACGAAAAGTCATGAAATGGAGTTTCATTAACATTAAACATTCCATTGTATAACGACTGGTATTGCTTAGTTATATATTATTTAAACTATTAATGTACTCGTAATTTTATTTTAAATTAACTGTGTTTTTTATTAATGTTTAATGAAAAGAAAAAGGAAAATCTGTCCACACTGGTTACCATACGTTTTTGGTAAGTGGCTTGATATTAGAGCACAAACAATATGGCTACAGTATCAAAAATATGTATTTAAAAAAAAAACATTTTATTTAGAAAGAACTTGCAAATGTCCAAAGTTAAAGCCGAACGTTTTACCTTTGTGGTAGTTTATGTACATGTTCATTAGAAGCTGTTGATTTACTTGAAATTGATAATTCAAATAAAAATATATTGAATAATAACTTACGACAAATCCTTTACATTTTTTACCATTGTATTGCGCCCGTGTAGACCGATTGTTTGGATATTTACAAGTCTGAATTTTAGTCAAATATATGTATGTATATCTATCTGTGTTTGACTTTAAAGTCATTCTTGGTGGCATGTAGTAAAATAAAAAATTAAAAAATTTAATTGGATTAACAATTTTTTTTTGTTTTTTGTAAATGAAAATTAAATTTTCATTCATTACAAAAATAGTTTTGTATAACGAATAGATTTTCATTCATCGTTGAAATAATTTTGAATAACGAATAGATTTTTATTTACCATTCAAAAAATTTTGAAAAACGAATAGATCTTCATTCGTCTTTGAAATAATTTCGAATAGCAAATAAATTTTCATTCGGCAGTTTTAATTCGTCACACACATAATTTTTAATACCGAATAAATTTGTATTCGTCTTACAAAAAGTTTTGAATAACGAAAGGATTTCCATTCATCGTTGAAATAATTTTGAATAACGAATGAATTTTCATTTGTCTTACAAATATATTTGAATAACGAATAGATTTTCATTCGTCTTTGAAATAATTTCGAATAGCGAATAAATTTTCATTCGTCAGTTTTAATTCGTCACACAAATAGTTTTGAATAACGAATACATCATACTAGAATAACGAACGGAAGTTTATTCTTATCCGTCATTCAAGTATTCTGTTTTCTGACAAACTAGGGCTTTCGATTTCTATTCGCACATTCTCGAATATAAGTAAAATCGATAAACGATTAATTGGACTACCGAGAAGCTCGCGAGCCTTACGAGCTTTCGAATTCTAGGTTTTCCTACACATTGCTCTCAACTTAGTAGATGTTGCCAGCTTAAAAAATTATCTCAATTTTTTTTTAGAAAAATTCAATTTTTTCTGCTATTTTTTTCGAAGCTAGTGAATTCCTTTATTTTTTGTTATTTTTTTGGCAAAGTATTGCCACCATTGCGGCTCCATTAATTTGCGTAATTTACCATAATTACCACCTTACTTTGCATGTGGTCAAAATTGCCGTTAGCATTGCATTGAGAAACACATTTGTTTTGCCATTTTGCCACCAGATGAACTCAATCACGCACTAGGCCATTGACACAGCGAGGTGAAGGTGGTAATTTAAGCTACGTGCCTACATACAAAGATATACATAGTATATATTTCACAAAAAAAAAAAAAACAATAAAAACAAAAAAGAACAATCAGAAAGACAAAAGTCATTTTCTGACTGACAACACTTAGAAACAAGAAATCATTGGCTCCATGGTAGTCGAAACTCGTAAGCTAAGCTCAGGGAGTAGAGGCTTACAATTTACACTCAATAATTATTTTTTTTTTTTCAAATTCGAATGTAAAATTTTGTAGCCACTGTGAGTTTGTGATTCGTAAAAATTTTTTAATTTACAACAAAAAAACCAAACATTTTATGAATAATGCCAACCGTTGATTTCTTCACAAAAAATATTTGCCACCGCATAGACTAACTACGCTACGAGGCTGTGGCCGCCGCCGCCGCCGCCTCTAATAAATGTCGCTGCCATTTGTATTTCTGCCGGGTCATATGTCTTTTATGCACCACAAGATAGATTTCTTTATTACTTTTTGGGATTTTTTTTTTTTAAATTATTTTAACTGCAACATTTAATTGATTTTAACACCACACACACACACAAACACAGCGGCACAGTTGCTGGAAGTGCGGGCAGTATAATTTGCAAATTGTCTAAATGTCGGCCGTCGAGAACTTTAGAAAATACGTAGGTATAGTTTTTTTTAGCAACTACATATATTTTGTGGCCTCTGATCTTATTTTTGTGGGCATTTGAGTTTCGACAATAAAATTTATTTAAAATTTTCGTACAAAAATTTAACTATTTGTATATATAGTGATTTTCTGTTGTTTTTTTCCTTTTCTATTACTTAGGCAAATTTTCTTGAAATTTCGTGGTAATTAAGCGGTGATTGTTGTTGTTGTTTTTTTTCGAGTATTACTTACTCTTTGCAAATATTATTGGGTGTGTATTTTAAAAATGTATTGTTGTCATTGCTACTCATTTTGAGATTTTTAAATTTTTTGAATGACATATCTGCATATCTACATTTGACATTTGATTGAAACCCTGTCAGTTGGTGTAATTAAAATGGAACTGTTTTGGACGATGAATGTTTGCACTCTAATTTTAACGCCTTCATGTACAAAAAGTAGATATACAGTAGATATTCATTTGAAAATACTTTGGCTTACTTGAAAGCTTACCTCAAGAAATTTTAATTCAAATTACAAAGAATTTGCTTGGCGTTTCCTTTCCTCCGGCAAGAATTGTTGTCTTATTCAAATCAGATTCAAATATCAAGTCCGAAGATTTTCACTTTATGTGTAGGCAAAAACAAAGCGTTAAGTTTATGATGTTTTCTAAAATGACAATAAATTCATTATATGTCATTGATCAAAAATATCTAATATCTAATTTCATTCAAACATCAATACGCTAGTGCCCGCATGAAGTGTTTGCACCTTGTTTGTTTTCGAAACTTTTTATAACCGGAGAGATTTTTAGCCACATGAAATTAGGTTAAATAATAACGGAAGAAGAAATTTATGATATGCTAAGGCCCCTACCCGATATTTGAAACCGAATTGCTGATCAATTTAGTTACACAAGATTTTCATGAATATAGTTCGACCTCCGAACCACAAAAACCAGGGCTATAATTTTTGTAAAAAAGATCAAAATTTAGACTTCATATTTGGATTACAATTTCTCGATTTCACATTTAATCGATATTTTGTAATTTTTATTTTTTGATAAGGTTTGAGATTGTTAACATTTTGATTGTTATTTTTTCGATGAAATTTTATTGATAGTTTGTGTCTTTGAGTTTTTCGATCAAAAATAAATTTGTCGGCAATTACGATACCAGCAACCATTAATACTAGTTATGTTTTATGAATAAAAATCCCAAAATATCGAAAAAACGAAAACTCTTGATCGGAAAAATAAAGATCACAAACAACGAGATGGTCGAGAAAATTTAAATCCGAGAAAACCGATTATTTTTGAAAATCACAACATATCGATCAAATATTATCGGAAAAATGTGAGTCCGAAAAAACGACAATTTTTGATCGAAAAAATAAAAAATCGCAAAATAACGATCGAGCTTGATTGGAAACATAGGAATCTTAAAATATCGATAAAATATGTTCGGTAAAATTTAAAGCCAAGAGTAACGATTGTTTTCAAAATAAAAAATAAAAATCATAAATCAAATTTGATTTGATCGATTATGTAAAAATTTCAAAATAAATTTTCTAAATAAAAATAAAGGAATGAATTCTTCCCGAAAAAATTAAAATCACGATTATTACTGACGAAGTTTTACAAGAATTTGTAAAATCTCAAACAAAATACGAGCAATCTTTAGTTCAATGCGATTTCGAAATTCTCCAGTTAGAAAAAATCTACGCTAAAATTGTCGATGGCGAGAGCCAGAAGTAAAAGTTATGTGGCGATTCTGCAAAGAGATAAAGAGTTAAATATGGCAGTAGTCGTTAGTAGTAAGTAGTAGTAGTAATAGTGATTAGCAGAACTTAATAGTAGCATTAGTATAAATAGTAGTAAAAATTTGTAAAAAAAATACTAGTAGTAATTAATAGTAGAATTCGTAAAATAGTAGTGGAGGTTACTAAAAATAGTGGTAAGTAGCATAAGGAAAAATAGTGCGAGAAATTAATAAAAATAGTAGTAGTAATTAGTAGATAGTAGCGTTAGTAAAAATAGTAGTAGACAATTTGTGAAAATAGTAGTAGCAATAGGTAGAATAATGGTGGTAATTAATAGTGGCATTAGTACAAATAGTAGTATAAATTTATAAAAAATAGTAGTAGTAATTAGTAGTAGAATTAGTAAAAAAGTTATAAATGTTACTAAAAATGGTGGTAGTATTTGGTTGTAGCATAAGGAAAAAAAAGTGCGAGAAATTAGTTAAAATAGTAGTAGTAATTAGTAGTAGCATTAGTAAAAATAGTAGTAGAAAATTTGTGAAAATAGTAGTAGCAATAGGTAGAATAATGGTAGTTATTAATAGTGGCATTAGTACAAATAGTCGTATAAATTTATAAAAAAAGTAGTAGTAATTAGTAGTAGAATTAGTAAAGAAATAGTAGAAGTTACTAAAAATGTGGGTATTACTTGCTTGTAGCATAAGGAAAAATATTGCGAGAAAATAGTTAAAGTAGTAGTAGTAATTAGTAAAAGCATTAGTAAAAATAGTAGTCGAAATTAGTAAAAATAGTAGTAGTATTTAGTAGTAGCATTAGTAAAAATACTAGTAGAAACTAGTAAAAATAGTAATAGTAATTAGTAGTAGCATAAGTAAAAAAGTAGGAGTAGTTAGTTAAAATAGTAGTAGAATATATCAAAAATTGTAGTAGGAATTAGTAGTAGAAATTAGTAAAAATAGTAGTAGAAGTTAGTTAAATAGTAGTAGTATTTAGTAGTGGAATTAGTAAATATAATAGTGGCATTTACTAAAAATAGTAGTAGTAATTAGAAGAAATTAGTAAAAATAGTAGTAGAAATTACTAAAAAAATTTAGAAGAAAATCTCAAAAATAGTATTAGTATTTAGTAGTAGCATTACTAAAATTAGTAGTAGAAATTAGTAATCAGTAATCGTAATATTTATGATGCATGGTTTTTGGAAGCCGCTTATATTTTCTACTCGAAAAGGGTTTTGCCTTTCACCATTTTTGTGTCAAAATTTTTTTTTTATTATTAGCAAAAGTATTTTTTTTTTTTAAATACTCATTAACACTATTTATTTGAAAAGCAAACGGCGGCACCACAAACAACAGCGCACCGGCAGCAATTTTGGCCAATTAAGAGTGTCTATGCCCAATGCTGTTGCACAATCATCGAGAATTTGCAACATCTGCAAGACAACACGCACGAAGCGGCATTTTAAACATTTTATTTTATTTTTTTTTTGTTTTGAGTTTATGTGCATACTTTTTCACTGATAGATTGAAGTTGTGGCTTTTTTATTATTGCTGTTCTTGTAGTTTTTATTTTTACCGAGTTTCATGTTTATTATTTAAGTATTTTTTGTTTGTTTTTTTTTTTTTGTTTCTTTGAAGAACTTCTGTATTACTGTGCTATTATCCTAAGCAGTTTTGGTGTGCGCAACAAAAAAAAAATTCAATAACGATGACGTTGTTGCTTTTCGTTTAACGCTTCGTTTTTATTTGTTTTCAGGTGGTAATTTCCACATTGTCGAATTGCAAATAAATTTTACGAAAATTACCTTCAAATTGGTTCAGGGACTTTGTGTGGTGGTGGTGGTGTTGGTGATAGGTAGCGCGTTATGTGTTCGCATGCGTGGCGTTTTGAGTGCCACAATAAGCGACGCTCGCCACATGCAGCAAATGGTGGTAACATAGCAAATTACAAATTGTAAATCGAAAATTGTAAATTGTAAACTTAAATGAAAATGACGAAAACGAAAAAGAATGGCTAGATTTCCAACTCATTGTTGTTGATTTCGCGTTGCTGTTTTATTTGTTAGTAGTAGACTTTTTGCATTGCTAGTTTTTTTTTTTTGACAATTCGTTTTGCTTCTCGCTTTTGCTGCCAATAATCTGCATCAATCAACGGCAATGTTGACGATAAAAATAAAAACACAAGAACAACAACTGGCGACTAATTTAGCTCATAATTATTTTTCGCCATTGTTTTTATCTAAGCTACATAGCTTTTTATGTTATTGCTACAATAAAACACCCAACGGCATTCACCGCATATGCGATTGCAACATTGTCGCTGCTTCTATTGCTGTTGTTGTTGCTGTTGCAATTACCCGATTGCGGTTGTTGGTATGCTTGCGTGGCATTTAAATGCGACATTAGGCAGCGGCAGCGGCAACTGCAACTGCGACGACGACGACGGCGTGATTAATTGAAGTCAGGTTGGGCATTTTTTGAAAGGGGAACAACAATGGCACTAAATCAAAAAAAAACAGGCAATAAAAAATGTTTTGCAAAAATAGTAAAATTAAAACTATCAAAATTGTATTTTCAGCGTCGCAAAGTGGAACAAATACATTCGACTCGTAGTTGCCTAGCTGCAACCAACCAAACCCAACTGTTTAAAGATTCTTGCTACTACTTATCGTCGTATGAATACGAAATGCAATAACAATGTGTTGTGTGTGTGGTGGAGCTACGCAGCCGCAATTGTTTTCATCGCTGCGCTGCTTAGCCAACCATCATAGGCTGCAGCTACGGAACGGAAGTGATTGGCGGCAGGCAGTCAGTCAGTCAGTTAGTCAGTCAAATGAAGTCGCGCATGCAAAATGCCGCTAATTGCACAGCCGGCAGCTTCTTAGGTTACAGCCGCCGCAGGTACATATCTTAACTGTGGTGAGCATTTTTGACACCTTTCACCGCCAATTTAACTGCGCTCGCATTTACCCAAGATATTTTTTTTTTTTGCAAGTCTCTTTGTTGTTTTTTTGTTTTTGTTTTTACTTTAAAGTGATGCTTCCTCTGCAACAGTCGGTTGCCTTTCCTTGTAGCGTGGTAGCGCAGGTATTTAGTTTATAATTGTTTCCTCTTAGCATGTTACTTCGATTTCGAATTTTAATGGCAATGAAAATGCGACGTTTTACGCTCTACTCCAGTTACGGCTTACTTAGTGCAATTGCAATCCATGCCACGCATTCTAATTTTGCACTGCATTCCAAGTGATTTTCCGATTTCGCCACTTACTCTATACCTGCGAGATAGTATCGATACTATCAAAAGTATTGAAGAAAATTATTCGATGCTTAACTGAAAACTTTTAACTTTTTAATAGAATTTTTAGAAAATGTTCAAGCATGCAGTTTTGTAGAGCATTCAAGTTTCAAGTTGCTAGAAATTCTTGCTGATTTTTGATAATTTTTTTTTTTTGTTTTGCTCATGAGTGTAACATTTTCGTCCAGATAAAAGTTAATTTTTTTCTTGCTTTATATGGCAGAAAAAATTATGGTGAAAAAAATGATCAAAAATCAAATTTCAAGCTATTCGACGCGACAATTTTCTAAAAATTAAATTTTGGAATTAAAAAAAAAATTTGAAAATTTGAAAATCCGAGTTAAGGTTTTACTAAGTGTAAAATTATCCAGAAGGTAATTCTATCGCCACTTTTTGAACACCATACTAACTATATTAACAATTAAACAGATTATGACATTTCGTGCTACCATCCGTAGTCGAAAAAGTTTTTTTATTTATATTTTTTTTTTGTTTTTGTTTGAAATTAAAAAATAAAAAAAAAAAATATTATTAAACACAAACCTTAGTTTAGATAAGCAAATTCTGCAACAATTTTTTGAGTAGGTTTAAATAAAGTTAAATATTTTATATAAAAAAAAAACATTTTATTGTAAAAAATTAGTTAATTGTTATCAATAATCTTTTGAAATCGCAAAACATTTTTAAACTTATCTTTTATACATCTTCGATGGTCCTTTGAAAAGTTTTATAAGAATTATTTAAATTAATTTTTGAAAACAAAACTTTTTCATTGATAAATTTTCGAATTATATGATATCCTCCGTTTTGTAAAAAATGCCCAATATATGAAAAATTTCTGATCAGTTTTGCTAAAAGTTTACAACTGGGAAACAGTCAATAATCTACTTTTTTATAAAAAAAAAAATTTAAATGGAACTACCTTCTTCTGGTATCATGGAATTATCTGTACTTTTATTAAAAATAATTAAAATAAAGAAAGACAAAATTGTCAAAACTTTGAAATATAATAAATAAAATAAAAAAATTATATATTATAATTCTGCTGAAAAGGTATCCTTGTTTAGAGAATTACTTTGCAAATTAAACAACAGAAAAATGTCCTATACTGTTTTACATATTTACATATGAATTTCGTAAAATATTTGTAAAATTCTCCGAAATAGTATACTTAAAAATTAATATGATTTAAAATGAAAATGTGGGATAAATAAATATCTTTAAATTATATCGAGAAATTTCGCCTAAGTAATTATATTTTTTTCTTTTAATTTCAGGTAAGTCGGAGAGTATGCTATAAAAACAGCGATCCACTTAATAACCAAAAAAAAATAACTTCAACGAATCGAAAGGTAAACTATGAGTACTTAGAGTATTTATTTTGTGTTAAGGTACTCAAACATATATATTATTTAAAAAAAAAAATTGTAACCGATAACCGTAATTCGATTTATATTGAAAACAATAATTTCATACTGGCTTTTATCGCCGGACCTGCTCGCTCGGAAATCAGTTTAACGTTATGGTCTCGAATGTAAAACAAAAACAGTAAATAAGCAGTAGGTAGCTTAGAGATAAAAAAAATGTGTTTTTAACCTAACAGCTATTGAGGGATAACATCTGTCATACTTAAAGATTAGTTAAATTTTTGAAAGAGATTTTTTTTAATAAATAATAAGGAAAATATCGAATACGTTGCGCCAAATTATTTTAACTGAGCTATAGCAGAGCGAAACGTTCACCTTCGTGATCTGGGATACGAAATATTTCAAGGATTTGTATTTTTTGTGCAAGAATTATCAAACATTAATTTGATTTGAAGCATCAGAAATTCTTACGATTCAAAGAAAATGTTATAAAAAATGTACCTTGCCTGAGTTATTTGCTGCAAGTAGCTTCGAGTTACTTATCTCTTTATTTACAAATTTATCTCTGCATTTTCTCCAAGTGACGGTAAATGTTACAAATTTTATTTTATTTTTATTTTTTGTTATTAGTTTTTTAATGTTTAATGTAGTTGCCGAGCAGCCTTGTTAAACAGTATACATTTTTTTAATTCCGAAAATGTGGCAGCTCTCTTTTGAATGAGAATTCTTATTTAAGTTTTTAAATCGCTGGAAACTCTTCAAAAATTGTTCGAGTCTAATCCGTCCCAAACCTTGATCGATGCACACCTGGAATGAAATGTTTTATTTATCATATTAATTTAAGAGACTTTCAGGTTTTGAACAAGTGGCAACCCTTTGGAAACTATGTTTGCAATTTTTAACCGATTTTGTTTGACGCCAGTATAGTGGAATTTCAGTAACCTTAGCAACTAAATTTCATCAAATTTTTAGAATGTTGGTAATACTATTCAAAAATTAATTTCGCTTCCCAGTATTATTTAAATTTTCTTGTAAATAAATAATTAACTAAATTCATCTTTTTGAGCAGGTGATCAAACTTTACATATGCGCCTATACTATTTTATTTAACTTTTGCACTCAATTTACGTTTTCGAACAGGTGGTAGCCCTGTTTGAAAAAAAATATTTCCGAAATGAAGGTTTCTTAAATTCTTTTCGTGTGCTGTCATTAATATTAGCATTTCAGTTATATTGTCAATGAAATTTAATGAACGCTTTTAAACAGGTGGCAACTCTCTTTAAACAAAATTTTTGTTGAACACATTCGCTGCATAGTAATATTGCAATATCTTAGTAAACTTATTAATTGTGTTGAATTATCCTTTTTAAACATGTGGGATTCCGTCTTTTTTAAACGTTTTCGAAACTTAGTCTTCTTAAGCCCATTTCGTTTGAATCCGATGCTGTAATATTTCATTTAACTTAATAATTTAAATTATATAATTTCGAACTAAAGCTTTCAGAAACCCCTTTCGTTCGACATTCATAATTCAATATTTGCTTTTTTTTATTCATAAAATTGTTGCTAATTTTTCAAACAGGTGGCAAATCTCTACGGAAATATTTTTTGAATTTAAACATGTCGATCATCCTATGTTATTGTAAGATTTAGGTAGATATTAAATTTTATGAAATAAGTATTGGACATCGTTTACTGATATATAGCAATATGTGATTTCACTCAGTAATTTAATTTATTGTATGTCTAATACAGGTGGCAACTCCCTTTAAAAATATATAGTAATTCAGATAATGACCGAATCTTACCAAACTCAGTCCAGTTGTACTTTACTATTGCAATAAGTGGTTTAATTGCTTTATATAATTGAATTTCACTTTTTTATCCGGTGCCAACTCTCTCCTGTATTTTAAGCCAGATCATAAGCTCTTTATCTGCTCTCTACGAATGTTTTCACAACACGACTGAACTTACCAAAGTACTGGCAACGCCTCGGTTAAATCTTAGTTGCTGTTATGATTACACAGATCGACAAGATTTCAGAACCAGAAACCCGAGTTTACTTTTCCGAAGGTGTTTGGTGCCCAGAACAAGAATCTGGGTGCAGAATTGTTCCATTAGGTTTTCGAGATATGAAACCTTCGAAGTTTTACAGCTCTAATCTCTTACCACTGTTGCTTACGGCTCTCGGCCGAACCCAGTGGCATGGAACGTGTACGAGGGGCCTTATTGGATATTCCAAAGAAAAAAAAAACGATTTTTGAGCACACCAAAATGCGTTTAAAGGAGCAAGGCTTGTACTTTATGATCTTGGCAGTAATTGTACATAAAAATTGTAAAACTCGTTATGCTACATAACCTCAATTAAAGGCGCAAAGCTACGATTTTCGCAATTTTAGCTTAGCATATCTGACGTGATGGAGCAATTCTGTGGCCTGATTTTTGTTCAGCGCACCGAAAACCTTTGGAAAAGTATACTCCGGTTTCTGGTTCTAAAATTTGTTCGAATTTTGTCGTAATTTTTTCTTCAAATTGCGGTTTTTTCGCCCGATTGGAGTAAAACAGAAGCCTGTATTAAAGAAAAAATATCTTTTCTCCAAAAGTAGTAAATATTTCTCTACAATTTTTCTTTTTTTCAATAGCTGTTTCTCTTCAAACTAGATACGATCAATTTTTTTAGTGTATAAGCTTTTCCCCAATCGTTATAGATTTTAAAGTAATATACGCAGTTGTATTGCGTTTGTGATTCTTTTCTTTTCGCAGTATCTCTCGTTACTACTACGCACAACCAACTACTCATCGCACTTGCCACTTGTGAAGAAGTGCATATATTTTTTACACATATGCACTACCATCTACATATGTATGGGTGCATGCAACAATTACCACCTGCAACAAATATTTAGTTGCATTATAGTCCGGTATTCTTTTGCTTTTGCTGTTTTTTTTTTTGCTATCAGGCATAGTTAGCGCTTGCTTTTACTTTGTTTTGCTATTATGTTTCTGAGTTTTTTTTCACCGCTTTTTTTTTTTGGATTTTTACTCACTGTTGGCGGCTGCCAACGCCAAAGAGTGCCGCCGTTGCCTCGCCTGTATCTGTGATTATTAATTGCACTGCCATAACATGTGTACCGACCGATGTTGTTGATGTTTTTGATGTTTTTGATGTTGCAGCGGCGGCCAAAGTTATTGCGCACCGCCAAAGCAATTGCTGCTGCGCGTTTGTTGCCGCCTACCTCGCCTGGTACACCGCGCACCCAACTCCGCCACCTACTACAATATCTGCTGCCGTTGGATGATGGTGTTTTGTTGCTGATATAATTTTCTTACTTGCCCCAGCTGGGGTTGAAGTTTTTGTTTTTGCTTTTTCTTCTTTTTCCTTTTCTTTTTGTTGCTATTGCTACAAACGCTGATGAGTTGGCTGTGCACACGGTAATTGTTGTGTTGTTAATTTTTCAAATCTTTTTGTAGCCATGTTATGCAGATTTTCAGTTTATTATAAAAATCATGAGAGCAGACAGGCAGCACGCACACACACACACACATTGGCGCAACTGAAAAGCAGCTTGAAATGCGCGGCTCAGCATAAATGTCGAGCTTAGCTAGGGCATAGTAAATAACTAAGCGTGGTTATTATAATTGTTGCTAGTAATTTTTTTTTTTAATTTTTTTTGTTGCAGTTTTATGTTACGCTTCATCTTTGCATTCACAATAATTAACAACAATGTTTAATGGCTGCTTCATTTATAAACCTTCATCACTCTCATATTTTTACGCGCTTCTAAAGCGCCAATATTATACTATATACAATATATACATAGTATGTACATATACTACTCATACATATGTGCTATTTTGCAAATGTTTCTAAACATTGTTGCCGCAGTTTTGCTGTAGATTATTGCGATTTTCATTAACTACATTACATGACTGAAATCAATCATGTCCACTAATGAGGCTATTATTACCGCAGGCTAATGTGCCAAGCGCATGCAACGTCGGGTGATAAAAAAAAATATATATACTAAAAATAAGAATTCTTGAGATGGGAAAGCTTCACTTTTAATTATTGCAAGCCAACTAATTAAAACGCCGGTTTCATAGGTAAGCTGGCAGAGGTTTAACATAAATTCAAGGTTTGTTAAGCAATGCAGTTTTTTATACGAAAACAATAAATGGAATAATAAAATTTTAGCTCGACGATAAACCTGAGGCGTTTAAGCCAAGTTTTGCCTCTAATTTGGAGGGTGTGTTTCAATTACTAATGCAGGTGTATGATGGATGAATTAGATCGTTCTGACATTTCTTGGAGCAAGAAGATTATTGCTGTCTGTGGACTGTTTCGCGCGTTATGTCAGCTCAGCAATCATCCAAAGTTATTCTATGAAAAGCTAAAATGTTGATAGTGAAAAATCTTCCAAGGTTAAAAGCCGCGACATACTATCATTATTTATGGCGCATTCTTAATTTATGAGCAAATTGCGATGCAGCTAAGTAATTTCGTCTTTTAAAATCTGTCAATAAATTAACATGAAATGAGGTACTTTTTTAGGTTTATAAATTAATAACGCAATCACGAACAAATCAGTGCCGGTTATATCAATATCAATAATATTCGAAAATTTTGTTCTCTCATTACCAACTTGGGCGTGGTATTTGGAAATATTAGCATTTAAGTCGACTGTTATTTGATTTTTACTGCATCCAGAAACTTTATTTCATGATTGGAAATTAAAAAAAAAACTCGTGTGGACCTAAGTGTGCGTGCCAGAAGTAATGCTTCTGAGGAGATTCTAGTTACATTTGTGAGAGAGTTTTATAGGACATCTTTTTAAGTTTTTTTTTTTTTTTGAAAATCGTACTAGGTGGGACCACTAAAGGCAGCAGTGTCTTTTCACCAGTAGGGGCGACTGCAAGCGGGCGTCTCAACTAAAGGCAGTGAAAAACTGAATTCAAGTAGTAAAAATAGTAGCAGAAATGAGTAAAAATAGTAGTCGAAATTAATAAAACTAGTAGTAGAAACTAGCAAAAACATTAGTAGTAATTATTAGTAAAATCTTTAAAAAAAAGTAGTAAAATTAGTTAAAGTGGTATGAATTAGTAGTAGAAATTGTAAAAATAGTAGTAGAAATTAGTAAAAATAAGCATAGTAGTAATTAGTAGTAGAAATAGTAGTAGAAATTAGTAAAAAATAGTAGTAAAAATTATCAGTATTACTAGTAAAAATAGTAGACATGAGTAAAAATAGTAGTAGAATTTTGTTAAGAATGATAGGAGTAATTAGTTGTATCAGTAGTCAAAATAGTTGTAGCCGAAATTAGTAAAAAAAATAGTAGCAGAATTAAGTAGTAGTCTTAGTAAAAAATAGTAGGTGAAGTTACTAAAAATAGTAGAAGTAATTAGTCGAATCAATTTGGACAAAAATAAGTCACTTGCGTCGTAGTGTATCTGGGCTTCAATATAACACCAATCGCAGTACTGACACTGTACAAAATAAATCTATGCGCTTAGACTCAATATTAGTTCCAGCTCATACTGAGAGTGTTGATATCTCGCCGTTCATGCAGTGAAAATGAAGAATCACTTTGCATCGGTTTGAAGTCGTTTTAACGATTTTAGTACGATAATTGATTGTGGAGGGCAGGTTTGGAGATGGCGTCCAAAAAATTATAAAGAAATTTACGTTGAAAATGTTAGCTGAGAAACTGGCTTTCGATTTGCATGGAAGAGATATTTTAAGTTCGAACTTGCGAGCTTGATCTGATGATGTCTGATAAAACTCCTAGTAAAACTTTTAGTACTCTAACGACTTTGAAATTTTTTTTATTTTGAAGTAAACAAAATATTGTTTTATGAAAGTTTATTAGAAATTTTCCAAAAATCTTACCTTTTTTAGGCAAAAATGTTTTTTGCCATATGTTGGTAAATAATTGTATTATTTTATTCTGACTATTGAATGACAAATGACGCTCGACAACTTTAAACTTAGCGTAGACACCAACCATGGGAATGACAAGCGCAATCTGCTAGTTAAATATTGATTCACAGATGTCGCCCCCCAGGTGAAATATTTACCAGCTGATTTCTGATTGGCCGTTATTTTATTTCTAGTTTTCGGAATTTTCGGATATCTTATGAATTTTTAAAAATAATTTTAATAAAAACAAAAGGAAGTATCTTATGATGATTCGTTTGTAATATCTGTAATGTTGTTCGTAATAATTTAGTTTCCTTAATTATTCATGAAACTTTAGTTCGTGATGTAACAAAAAGCATATAAATAAGAATTCCAGACTATGTACAAAATTTATCGAAATTCAAAAAAAGCACTTTAAGGTAAAATATATTAAGGACCAAATATAGTCATACATAAAAATTTTAAAAATCGGACATCAAACAAGAAAGTTATAGCAAAAAAAACGCGGGCGCCTTAAAACTTTTTCTCGACATAAGTTAAGTTCAAATAAAAGTGACACAAAACAGTTCAGTTTTTTTATGCTACGCCCTAGTGTATATAAATCTTGAAAGATACCAATTTTTTTATGGTTTAGTTTTCCTCCCTTAGTCGAGCGGAAAAATCGAGGTTGCTCGTTCGAAGGTCATAACATTCTGAAATGATCTCGCTGTTTGCAGACATATGTAGATAATATATTGCCGAAAAATCCTACAAATTAGAAAAGTTGCACTTCACTTTCATTTTTTGCATTAATCTGGGAGCTTATAACTTTAGTATACTTTTGTATATATTACAGATATAATAAATAAATAAAGCTATTTTAAAACCGAGCTGAGCACCTTCTTGTGCGGCCAGTTTAAGATTTCGCTCAAAGATAAGCCGAACGTTTAGCGTTTGTTAAATCTATTTAACGCCAACTAAGCTATCTATCTACGTCTTTGAATCATAGTATATTACATATTTTTAATATAAGTATAATATTTAATGCCTGCCTGTGGTCTGCATAAACTTTGAACGGCATTTTAAGGGGAGTTGTTTGTCTTATTTTTATTAAGCTGCTTAATTATGCCAACATTTTTTATGGCTTAATATCTATTTACTTAAATTACAAAAAAAGTGGAGGGCGTATGCCGCAAATCGCCTGCATTAGTTAATGAGCTTTAGTAATTATTCTAAAGAAATTCTGAGTAATTAAACATACCCATAATCGAGAGTCTTAATTTTAGACTGAGTATGGGAAGCACTGACTACTATTTTTAATAATTTTCTTCACCCATTTAATGAGTAATTTGCTGTCGCTAAAGTTTATAAATAAATAACATAATCTATCTAATTGAACAGAAGATAATAATAATGAAATTAAAATA
This sequence comes from Anomoia purmunda, assembly GCA_951828415.1. NCBI lineage: Eukaryota > Metazoa > Arthropoda > Insecta > Diptera > Tephritidae > Anomoia > Anomoia purmunda. The sequence goes on from OX639995.1 coordinate 45,323,443, forward strand.
AATAGTAACAATAACGTAGTGGCTTATTCTGCAGATATTAATTTTAAGTGCTTTCCTGATTTCATGGTTTACTTCTACCTACAAGTTCTCAATTTCAACCGTTAACCTAGATTCATCATTAGATTGTAGGTTTAGATTTTCAATAAAAAATCAACCAAAAATATGCATTAAGAATTCCTTTTTCTATCAGTGAATGCTCTGCTTAAAGTGGATTAAAAGTTTTAAAAATTAGACCAGCAAAGATAAGATCGGAAGAGATAAGCTGCCCATAATTTTCTGGGCATGTGTTTCCTCGAAATAGATATTTCAATTAGCTCCTAAAATTGTGTCATATAACACCATTCGACTTTTCTCGACCTTTCAAAAATTTCGTCTAACAAATAAAACCCAAAAAAAGCAACCCAATGTGAAAAAATAATAATTTTTCGAAAAATTAAATGTTTTTTTTTTATTTTAAAGCGGAGCCTCTGTTGAAACACCCTTTACATATCATAAGTGTTGTCAGCTAAAAAATATTCAAATCCTTTTAAAGGAATTGAAATATGTCTTGACGCTTGCGCCACCTAGGGGGTTATTTTTTTTAGCATCTTTATACAAGAAATATATGTAGGTTTTGAGTTTAAGCGAAATCGAATCATAAAAAAAAATGTACGAATATGTCGACCCTTGCGCCACCTACCGAGTTAAATAGGATTTTTACAAAAATCTCAAAACCTGCGCCACCTAGCGAATTGAGTTTTAGAATCGTTCCCAAGACTTCTACGAGTTCCATATAGCTACAGCAGTTCTGTAAAATTACGAAACAGTGAATTTCAGATAAACATTTTCGAAATGTTCTCGATGCATAAAAAGTAATTAATACAATATGTTTTAGGATTGGTTTGAAGATTTTGCATATTTGTTACACTTGGCCAAAGGTTTTCATGCTCAAAAACGATTAAATCCTATAAGCTTAGCCAAAAATACCTACAGGTCAAGAAATTCTCAACGGTCTAGATTCTAGAAGCTACGAATATTTACAAATATACATATATAAATTTGCCAGTTGACGATGCTCTCGAAACTTTTTTGCAAAAAACAAAGAAAATATGAAAAATTTTAGTTTCAATGCGATTTTGAAATTCTCAATAAGTTATCCAAATGCTTAAAAAATTAAAACGCAATTGAATGGGCCGTGGCTTTAAATGGTTCACTGATTTTTTGTAAAAAATTTAGATCCACGAACCATAAAAATAGAAATTTAAACTTTGAAAAGTGTTTTTTACGAAAATTGAGCAAGCTTGAAAAAATTTACGGTCAATGTTTCGATTAAGAGTTTTTCAGCCATGCAATTTAATAGCTTCTTCCATTTTAGTATTGTATATAAAGTGGAAGATTCAATTTGCTAAAAATATTTGTTGACTTATTATTATTTTTCGGACGGTCTTGCATATAACTTTTCCATCAAAGAACGTACATACATACATAGATTACAAAGAAGTTGCATCGCGTTTCCTTTCCTTTGGTAAGAATTCTCGACCATATTTTACATATGCCGCTCAAACTGTTGATATCATTGCATTTAGCCTAAAAGTATCCATAACAAAAAGATAACAGTTTTGATATCTTTGTAATACGTTATTTACGTTGATACAAAACGGGTGGATTCCATAGTGCGATGGGCTTTAACTACTAGCTAGTAATGAATAATTGTGTAAGTAAACCTTTTTCTAAGCGCATTTTATTATATATCATTCCCCGGGTTTGGGAAGGAAGTGTGGGTTTAACTCAACCTTGGAATGTAAATTCACTTAATCTAAAATATTTTTAATAAACAAGTACAAACATTTTGTTTCCTTAAACTCTTTCAAACCTCTGCTTAATTTCTACTCACCAATAGAGGGTCCTATATTCAATGACTGTCGCAGGTTGACAGTAAAAACATATTTTCCGCGAACAACTCAACTCACATTTTACGCTACTGTGCACGGCTGCGCATGCGCTTATGCCTCGTAAATATATTCATATCTACATACATGCATGCAAACAAACAAACAAACAAACAAACAAACAGGCGAATGAATGCATCTAAATATTGTTTTGTTAACGAGTTTGCAGGCACCGTGGGATATCGAATATTGTTGAAACGTTTGACGGCAAATATGAGCCAAGTGAGGGCGATAGGCAACTCCGAAGACAATGCCAATAGGGGAAGCGTCGAAGAGTCGCACAGCAGGAGATGGGTTTGCTTTTGCTGTTGTTTATGTTGTGGTTGCAACTGCAATTGTTGCCTTCCCTTTATTTAGGATATGCACATGATTATTGTTAGCGCTAGCTGCATCTTGGCAATTTGCAACTTCTTTGCCTTAAATTACCAACAAAGCTACTTGACTTACGCCGCCAAGGTGAGCAACAAAATATTGCAACCAGAGTTGCAGCAACAGCAGCAGTTGTTGTAGTTGTAGAGGCATTGGAGGCGCTTTACTGTTGCAAATAGTCATCATCAGTTTTATGATGGTTGCTGCCACCAAGACGGCGACAACAACAGCAACACTAGGCAATGCCCATAGTACTTGATGCACATCGAACACTTGTGAGTTCCACCGTATGGAGTGCCTGCCTGCCTCATTAAGTGACTTGAGAAGTGAAGAGTTCATCATCAAAACGGAAAAAAAAGTGCGCTTAGTGATTGCCACTTGTTGCTGTCAGTCGCGCGGTAATTGTTGTGATTTTTTTTGTTGCTGCTAGCTGGTAGCTGCTTGCTACCGTTGGTGCGCGCTGCCGCCGCTGTGCATTCAACTTGGCAATTCAACAACTACATAATTGGCGGTCTGACTAAGTGACGCAAATTAATTTAATGCATTCGCATTTTTTCTTATGCTCGTCATTCTAAGAAATTGTGCACATTTTTCACGCCGCTTGGTATTAAATGAATTTTTAAATGTATTTGCCGCTGCCACTTTATGCCATTTTTATAATTTAAATACTCTAGTCGCACTAGCGGCTAGTTTGCCACATTTTCACATTTTATTTACGTTCAACTTGAATGTGGCTTTAATTTTTCATTGTTTGTCATTTTTGTTGTTTTTTTTTTTGTTCTTCTGGACGATTTGTTGAGAAATGTGCAACACGCTTTTGCATTAATGTTGCCACAACAACTTCCTACTGCGACATGTTGCACAGCGGTGCAGCGAGCAGGCAACGATTGGCGGTCGAAAAAGTAACTGCGCGCATCTGTACGTTTGTGGTATGTTTTGTGGCTGAGGGTAGGGTGCACCTGTTGATGAAGCCATCGTAAATGACCAAATTATTTAAACAAATAAAACTTTGATTTATCACAGCACGCACAGCATGTTGCAGCAGCAGCAGCACACACACATTACATATATTTACCTACTGATCTGATCGGCGCATAACGTATGGGGCACATGCGTTTACAGGCCATTTTTTTTTTCTCTTAGCGCTGTTCGCTTTATGCTGCTATTTACGCTGTGCCACAAATGTTGTTTGCTTTGAATTTATTTGCAGGTCAAAACACTTGGAACGCGGCCCCGTGCACAATGCGGGCACATCGAACAGTGACCAGAGAGTTAAAGAGATTTTATGAAAACAAAAATTTAGATCTAGGTTTTATAAAATTTTGAACAGATTCTTCACTATTTACAATTGTTAATGCGAAAGCGTCAATTAAAAATAATAATAGCCAATTGAAATTCAGAAAGCGTCAAATGAAAATGAGAAAGTGTCAAATCTAAATGCGAAAGTGGCAATTGAAAGCGTCAAATTTAAATTAGAAAGCGTCAATTAAAAATAAGAACAGCCAGTTGTAAATTATAATGCGCCATTTGGAAATAAGAATAGTCAGTTGTACATGAGAAAGCGTCAATTAGAAATAAGAATGGTAAATTTAATTGAAAAAGCGTAAAATTTAAATGAGAAAGTAGCAATTGAAAATGAGAGTAATCATTTGGAAATAAGAATAATATATTTTAAATGAGAAAACGTCAAATTTAAATGAAAAAGTATCAATTGAAAATGGGAATAGAGAGGAAATAAGAAGAATCAATTGTAAATCAGAAAGCATCAAATAAGAGTTAGAATGCGCCAAATGGGGATGAGAAATTTATTTTTATTATATATTTTTCCAAAAAAAAACTGCAATCAAATTTGTGTATGTGTCCACCGGCATATTTTAATGGGTCATTGACTCCGCATGGTATGATGATGCCTGTTGAAATCCGCGTATTCTTCTCCTATAATAGTGGCCTTTATTTCATCGACGAAGTCGCTGATTATTTCGCATTTTCATTTGACGCCTTCTTATTTATAATCGACTAATATCAAATTCATTTGACGCTTTCGCAATTTAAAATGACTAATCTTATTTAGAATTTACTATTCTTATTTTCAATTGACGTTTTCGTATTTCGATTGGCTCTTTCTCATTTATAATTGGAAATGTTTTAGTTTTTTCCCACTATTTCAGTCTTAATGAGTGGAATCGTAGAAACCAGCAATCAAAGGTAACTTTAAATTCAGGAAAAGTAGGTCTGCTAACTGAAACCGAACCTGAGAAAATGGAGTATTTCTCTCTCTCTAACTAAATTCGTCGTACCAAATTTTAAAGAATTTGCTAAATAATTTTTTTGATTTTTAAAGTACTCTTATATGAGAAGGTATCGTGTGTTGCCTGATTTCTATGGTATTCAAAATTGTGCTTACTTAGCTAAATGCCAGGCCCATTTTCCAAAATTTTTGATTCCATGTATTTCCTTCCCCCACCCACTACTGTATATAGAATTTCAGCAAATTATGGTTCCTAAAATATTTCAAGCTTTTGATTTTTGTTTTGAAACTACTATTATATGAGAGGTGGTCGTGGTTTTCCCCCTATTTCTGTATTAGGCTTATTGAGTCAAAATGTAAGACGTGTACCAAATTTGGTAGAGTTTGCTCTCAAGTGGGCGGTGCCACGCTCATCTGCCAAACAAACGTTAACCCGCTTATTCCACTCTCCAGCTCAATTCTTTATAATAAAATAAAGAAACAACAAACAGTCGCATAAAAAAGTTAGATAAAAGCTAATGGTAATGTACTATAGCTAAATAAATGTGGCATATTTCAAGATTGCATATTTCTATTTTATTTCCGGTGATTTTTTACGTTTGTTGTGTGAAGATTTTTTGTATGAAAGCCCTTAGTGAAATTTTCCGCGGACTAATTCTCTTACAAATTTTAACCCTCTAGCGGCTTTCCAAATTGATTTTTGTTGGGCGTTCTGAAAATAAGTGCCAAGCGAACTTTTATGTGGGAGCTAATGGGTTAAAATGATCTGTGAAATCTCACTGCAAATTAATTCATTAATATTGGGCCCGCATCTTTCTAATACATAAGTACACTGACGAGCAAAACCTGTCGAATGGCGATATTTTTTAAAATATTAGCAAGTATTTTCTCGACCATTTTTTGTATGTGGGTATGTGGTTTTAGAGCCTATTGAGTTTTATTATTATAAAATTCGTATTTTTTATGGAAACTTCTGGTATTTGAGAAATTTTTTCTATATCACATATGCAAGAAAATATATTAATTTGTTTTAACCGTATGCAAAGTACAGGGGACCTACAATTTTATGGCGACTGCGAATGGTAGATCATTTTTGTGAGAAGTTTTTTCATGGGAGGGTTGTCACTGCCTACCGAGAAGTAAATAAAATAACTAGAGAACTGCCGACCTTCGGCCACGGCTTCGACCACCAGAGCTAAAGCCAAAAAAATCCGAACTTTGGTTCATATTCTCATATGTCATATAGCTTGGGTATATTTTAATTAAATTCGACTTTTCATACAGTTGGCAACCCTCATAAGTTAGCCATGAACCTCCTTGTCTAGACGAACTGTTTGACACCCATATTTTTACATATTATATAACTTATGTATAATTTAATTTAATTCGACTTTTTAAAAAGGTGGCAACTCTTTCTAAAATTGAAGTATAAATTTTCTCCTCGCCGAAACGAAATGTTTGCCACCCATATTATACTATTGCATTAAACTCGTGAATAACTTAATTTAATTCGACTTTAGAAACTGGTGGCAACCCGTTTCAAAATATAGCCAACTTTAAACCTTCTCGTAAGCAAAACGAACCGTTTCACGTCAATATTTTAATATTTTGTATACCTTGTATATAATCTAATTGAATTCGACGTTTCAAACAGGTGGCAACTCTCATAAAAGTTAACTTCTTTCGGGGAAAACCCGATAACCGCTTGGTACCCATATTATAATATTTCATCAAACTCGTGTAGAACTTATTTGAATTCGTCTTTTCAAAACAGGTGGCAACCCGTTTCAAAATATAGTTTTCTATGAACTTTCTCCTCAGCGAAATTAACAATTTTTGACTCATATTTGAATATTTTATATACTTGTTAATGATTTAATAAAATTGTGTTGCGTCAAACAGGTGGCAACCCTCGCCAAAATATAGTTATAAATCTTCTCCCCGTGGGAACGTACAAATCTGGAAATGTAAAAAACTCATTAATTTATTATTTTAGATCTCGGCTTCGGCTTCGGACGAAGTTCGCTTCGGTTCACTTCGGCGCTATAAATCGGGTTTCGACAATTCTCTAAAAATAACTCTCTACTCTCCATTTTAAGTAGTATTTTCACCGCTTATTGCATTAACTGATTTTTCAAGAACTATTCCCTGAAAAATTTTAACAGCACTTCACTGTAAATGATCCACTGTAACATTATACTCAAATCACTTAACATATCAATAAACTGAAACAGTTGCAATTGCTACTATAACTGCTGTCGTTACCGTTGCTGCTGCTGCTGCTGCTGCTATTGCTGTTGCTGTAACAACTCACTGCCCGCGATTTCCATGCCACATAGTTTTGTATTGCCCATTGCCGCTGATCGTAAAGTAAATTACATGCAATTGTTGCATGCAGATAATAATAAAAATTCAATTTGTGCGTTTGAGTTGAAAAGAAAAACAACAGCAAAAACAACAACAACAACAGCCGCTCTAACTACTAACTGCTTCACCTTGCATGTCTCGAAGATGCAATTTTTGTTGTTTTTTTTTTTTATTTCTACACATTTGCACTGCGACAAGCAGGAAATATTCGGCAAATCGCTTTATGCCACAAATCGCACCAATTCCCAATGCGAATATTGTGCGATCGCGCGCGCGATTATTTAGAGATCGTAATCGCGTTATCGCATTCGATATGCTATTGATAAATGACGTACGATTGCGATCGCTGGCGAGGTGAGAAAAAAAACGAGTGCACTGTTTGGTTGCAGGCTGCCAGGTTGTAAGGTCATCATGGTAATAAACTAAATGATTTTACACATGCAGATGTTGCAAGTTGCAACGGACGGAGTTGGAGGAGACAATGCAGCCGAACGGAGGCTACCGTTTTACAACTACGACTATAAAATATCACAATTTAAGTTTCATGATAGTAAAAATTGAACTCAAACGTTTGCAAAACATTCTAGACATTCTATTATAGCGCAAAAAGCAAAAAAAAAAACAGAAATAGCAACGAAACGACTTGATCCATGTGAATGCAAATCTGTGCATGTGTGCGCATTTTGAAGATTTTCGTTTGTTTTTTTTTTGTTGGCCGGTACAATCACTTCTCCGCTTTATTTCGCTACAATTAACGGCACGCAATAAACGGCAAAAAAAAAACAGCAACAACACAACAACGATTACAACATCAGTTGAAATAAATGCAAATTGAAATGAAAATCTCGAAGAGGTAACCGTTTTTAGCACCCAAATTCACGCACAGTGCAAATATAAATTGCATTTGCATGCGAACGCCTACTTAAATTTGCAACACAAAATATAATTATGAAATAAAAAAAGAATTAAAGTACGTGAAATATTTTTTATACATATTTTTCGATATAAATCATCTCAAAATATCTTCCAGCTGTCCAGCTATCCTCCAGAAACTCTAATTGTTATGATGGGTCGTAAGCCAAAAATACTGGTTAGACTGGGTCAATCCGAAGAAAGTATTGCTTACTTCGAGGCAATTTTAGGATCATACCAATTTTCTCCTCGGCCACGGCCCATATGCTGCAAAGTCTTCATAACCCTTACAGCATCTTTATTTATGGCTATTCCATACACTTAAAGCTGACTTTTAATGCTAAAAATGCAGATTCGATAAATGTAAAAACAATGTTCTATGTAAAGATGAAGCAGTAGGAGTTTTTTGACATCATTTTCAGTTTTTTGACTTAACATTCTAAAGAATTACTGCTAAAAATATTTATAACTAAGTTTATAGTCAACTTTATCTCGAACTACTTAAAGCTTATTAGATTTGAACTAAGTTGAATATGAATTTTCTGGAAATCTCGATTACAGCGCCATCTATTGTATTTTAATACAAACTTTCAAAGTTTCTTTTTGCAAATATACAAATCACACCATAATAATAATTCGATTTTAGCGCCATCTAGAGAATCCATTCCTTCTAAAAGTATTTATCGTTGAATGCCCATTTTACGTTTCTAATATCATCAAAATCGGTATAAGTCGCTTCTAGCGTCACCTATCGCAATCATTCATCAAAATCGAACAACAAATACGGCGTTTTCGAATAACTCGACTGAAGCGCTCCTAATGGATAAATTTTCCTAAAAAATATTTTCTGTTACAAATTCGTTATCCGTTTCTAATTTCATCCAAAATCGAATCGTAAATAAAGATTTTATGAATTTGTCGACTCTCACGCCCCCTAGCGGATTAAATTATGGCCTATTATGTCCATGCCACAAGTCAAAATTTGGTTTTTGTGCGAAGTTGTCACACAGAAAACGGCTATATTTTTATAAATAAGTATATGAATATTTTGGATCTTTGCCTTCTTCAATAAATGAACATAATACATCGATATCGATATTATTGTGTACATATAGGCTGTTGCTAACTCTAAATAAAAATTATTTATTAGAACGAAAGTAACGTCGATAATAATATCGAGTGCAACAACAGTGGCCATAAATGAAGCATTGACTACAAACCCTGCACAAAGTGCCCAACCATATCGGAAAATAAGTTATCGATTGTACATGGAAACCTCTATGCATATTGGCCTATAGTTAGTTATAGGTCTGGCTTCTTGCTGGAATCTGTTGTCATCGATAACATTACAGTTAGGAATGTTTGATATGATAACGACTATTCCACATATCGATATTTCACGGTTCGATAATTGATATTTGCCAGGTCGTTGTATCGCATTTAACTTTTTTATATTTTATCTCCAATACGGTTATTTCGTATATTGATATTTCAAAGGCCGATAATTGATTATTCCGCATACCGATATTTCATAGTGCGATACTAGATACTTCCCAGGTCGATATATCGAATTCTATTTCTATATTTTATCGCCAATAACTATATCGTTGTTTTATTTGAAATTTATTTTCCATCTTAAAAAAAAATAAAAGAGAATACCTCCAAAAAAAACCCCCCAAAAAACTATTAAATTTAATAATTCAACAACCGAATGAAGAAGAAATCTACAAAATGAACGTACAGAAAGATATGGGAAATATATTTTCGCAATCTTACATATCTTGGCATGAGGAGATATCTTATTATTGAATTTTTAAGAAGTGTTATCCTTTTCAAAATTTGGTCTATGCCCAATGCTAGTGATGCCATAAAACGTAGATTACAGAGAGGTTGTGTCTCTCCTACCGTTCTTCTAACACAAAATGTTGTCTTATTTTACAATACCTGAACTAATTTGACTTTTGCTGCTTGATATTGGAATATGGAAGCATTTTCGTAATAATATAAAAAAGGGTTTGTAAATAGAGGTCACTTTTTATTCCATACAATTTTATGTTGTTCCAAAAAAATTGGAGTTCATGATTCTATTTGCGGTCGAGTGGCGATTTCTTAATTTTCATTATTAAAATATTTTTTTATATCGATTTTTTCAATATCGATTTTTCCGATACCGATATTGTTCAGCACAATATAGCTTTCGTATACAATGCATTACATGGATACATGGTCTCTACACTTTCTTATTAATCGAACATTCGTAGCGTTGTGATTCACAGTTTTCGATAATATTCGATACATATAATAAAGGGAACGAATAATATTTCTTCATCCGAATGATCAGAAATAAATGCAATTATGCAAGCCTGAACCCTTTAAAACTTTGTAAATAGGCAACATGTTTCGAAACCTCATTTTTTTTTTTTATTTGCGCACACTAATTTTCTATTTGCTCGCATTTATGTATTGTTCATCGAAGCAAATGATTAATTAGCCCGTCGCTATAACTCCAATATGCCAAATATCACTTTAACTCTTTGTATTTTTCGATTTTTATTGACATATTTATGATAGTTTTGTCGACAGATTTCAATTTCCCAAACATTTCCCATACAAAATGCAAGCCCCATACATGCATTTATCACATAATATACTATACATACATATGCAGATGTAAACCTACAAGTTTGCAATTTATTATTTCTTAATAACTATATGCAAAGCTGCAAGTTTTTTATGTACTCGTACATAGTTGAATGAGCAAAATTGCAACTCAAACCTGCAATTAACTAAATACTACACGCAACAAAAATTGAATAATTGATTTACATGGAAACTATATAACGTTCGTAATTACTGGCTGTTGGTTCAGCTTAATTTTGCACTTGTCTTCACATTTCAGCAAATGCGGATTTTGCTAAAGTAAAATTTGAAAAATATGACATGTGTGAATTAAACTGTGCGTCCATGAAAGGGGATCGATCCCTACACTGATAGAGTAGAAATATTTTTCGAATTGACAAAGTAGAGGGAGTGCTACGAATGGTGTTCTCAATTTTTGATTGTATCACTGAAACTGGCAATAATTGGCAGAGGGGTTATCTACATATCGGATGGATAAATTAGGTAGTCAAATAATGCCTTGGTTCCAAAGTTAGTAAAAAAATATTATTAAGTTAAACATTTTCATTTTTATGGATTATATTACCCTGTTTGGAAAAACTTTTAATATACAGTATTGTGGCAAGGAAATTATGAGGCTTCTGTTGAATGCGCCATACCATTTTCTTAATATAAAAAACAGAGGCGTGCACCTAAGTGTGCGAGCCAGAAATAAAACTTCTGTGCCGATTCTGCAAGGTAATATAGAGTTACATATCGGAGAGCGTTTTATAAGAAATCTGCTTGAGGTTTTTTTAGTTTTAGCATTTATAAAAATAAAAGTAGATTTTGGTAAAATATACATATGTATTACCAACTAATTGTGGTAATTAGTACAAATAGTAGTAGTAATTAAGAGCAGCATTAGTAAACATAGTAGTACAAATTAGTAGTAGCAACAAAAAAATAGTAGTAAAAATTTGTAAAAATAGTAGTAGTAACTAGTGGCAGCATTAGTAAAACAGTAGTAATAATTAGTAGTATGATCAAAAAAATAGTTAGTAAAAATAGTAGCATTAACTAGTAGTAGCATTACTAAAATTAGTAGTAATAATTAGTAGTAGCTTCAAAAAATAGTAGTAGAAATTTGTAAAAATAGTAGTAGTAATTAGTAGTAGCACTATTAAAAATATTAGTAAAAATTAGTAAAATAGTATTAGCAAATAGTAGTAGCATTAGTAAAAATAGTAGTAAAAATTGGTTATTCGTTTATTGTTCGTTATTCGTTCACAATAAGACTTGAAATACTTTAACGCAACCCACGAAGCAACAGTGCTTATCTGCAGGTTTATAGATATTTGACATTTGTTTATTTTTATATATCTATATGTGAAGATTCGTACAATTTTTCTGTCGTAATTTAAAAAATAGTAAAATAGTATTAGCAAATAGTAGCAGCATTAGTAAAAATAGTAGCAGTAATTAGTAGTACCGTAAAAAAATAGTAGTAGAAGTTAGTAAAAAAGTAGTAGAAATTAGTAGTAGCATTAGTAAAAATAGTAGTAATAATTAGTAGTAGAATCAAAAAAATAGTAGTAGAAATTCGTAAAAATAGTAGTATTAATTAGTGGTAGCATTATTAAAAATAGTAGTAATAATTAGTAGTAGCATCGAAAGAATAGTAGTAGAAATTCGAAAAAATAGTAGTAGTTATTAGTAGGAGCATAAGTAAAAATAATAGCAGTAGTTAGTAGTAGCAAAATGTTTGTTTCAAAATTGTTTGCAATAAAGAAGATTTTGTGAGCCGACTCGGCACCCATGAGCGCAGAAGGGCCGGTCTAAATTTAGTACAAAGAACTAGCGCGACTACGGAAAGGATAAAGGCGATTGGTGAGGCTTTTTTGATCTCGGTCCAGACCGACAAACAGTTGCAGAACTAAATAAGAAGAGAATATTGAAATTTTAAGTTCTAGAGTATTGTCAATGTTCGTTTCGGGGGGCAATCGACCTCAGCCGAAACTAAATAACTTAGCAATCGTGTATTCTAACTTCCGGGCAACCTTCACATGACGCGCAGTGTTATGCAATAGATTGCAGTAATTCCCAGCACACAACTGCGTACTTATAAGAAAATTGTTTGCCTTTTGTGGCAGGCATGTGTGAATTATGCGTGCAATGCCGGCAATTTTCCCAGGCATCTAAGCCATTGACGCCGGCGGCGTCATGCCTCACCGAATGCGAATGCGTTAATTGGCAAATTGGGCAAAATGAATGCAACTAAATATGAGAGATTAATGCCTAAATTACTATAATCACCAGCGACGAGATCAGTTGCTGTCAGTAGCCGGCAGGCAGCAGGCAATAGGCAACAGCGGCACAAGTGCAAGCAACAACAAGCGCTTGATTAATTTGCAAATTGTCGCGCCGCCAACGGCAAGCGAACGCGGCGAAGAAAAAAAGTGCGTTCAGGTTTGATTGGCGAGCGAATGCAAATTGCTGTTGACAATGTAGCGTTGCATGTTCCACAAAGTATGTCAACAGCTAGCAATAATTACTCAATTGAACGGTGTGGTGCGCCGTTGCTTTCGGCGGTGCGTCTACTTATTTATCTGACTGTGAGCGGGAGCGTCAGCGTGAGACGACAGCCAGACAATGAATGAACGCGCAGTTGGTCGCTTTTTCTCTACATTCCAAAAGTAATTGAATGCAAAGGCATTGCTGGAAAACTGGCTGGTCGACTGGGTACTGGGCCTACTTGAGGCTCACCGTGCAATTGTCATAGCGATAACAACAACAACAACAACAATCACTACGCGAAGCATACCAAAGGGGAGAACGCACCTTTTTATTACGCAAATTTTAATAATCAAGCAATTAATGAAACAACCGCGTCACAACAAAAAAAACACCACAAAAACAGCAAGCACAACATAAATAGCCACCACAATAGTAGTAGTAGCGCCAACAATGGCACTAGTCGTCAGTTGCGTCTTGCAAAAAAAAAACAAAAAAAAAAACAAAATAGTCGTCAATTAAACGTACAACCAACAAATTAAAATCGGTCAAAGAGGTGCGAGGTCAAAAGTTGAAATCGGACAAGGAAAAATGAGCTAAACGCGAATACCACGCACGCATTCGTTTGCCACATGCTTGTTGCCTGGCTGGCTGGTTGGCCGGTGTGTATGTGGTTTATTTGTGTGCGTGTGTGTGTGTGTGGCATGCGGCATGCGGCAGTCGCAAATTGCAACTAGAAATTCATGTCAGCAGCTCTTTTGTATGCTAAACAACGCGCACGAAAAAAGGGGCTGCACACGAGGTGAGTGGAGGTTCGATGGTGAATCTCGGAAGCTATGGAATTTCTATTTATTTATTGCACTCACTCGACTTACTCGAAATACGATGAATGGCGGCGGTGAACAGCTCTGGATGGAGCAGTGCAATTGGTGAGGAAAATTATTTGCTAGCTGCTTGAAAGCATAGGTCAATTCCTGCTTGGTTATATTTATCAGGGACGGTAACGATTATGTTTTTTATAAACAAAATCATGATTTAATTGTTATAATTGGGTCAAAATGTTTGCGGTGGAATTTTATCATCGTTTTCTGATTTTTATTTTTACGATCAAATTTTATATATTTTTGCGGTCATTATTTTTTCGATTATGATCGTTATTTTTAGTTTTTTTTGTTTTTTTTTATAAAAAAAAAAATAATGCCTGGATTTGAAATTGCTTGATCACATTAATCGTTATAATTGGATTTACATTTTATCGGTCGTAATAAACGCTCAAAAACTTTTGACGGTCCCTGATATTTACTTAATGAACGAACTACACGGGTGGAAAAAAGTTCTCAAGCACGTTGTGTGTTTTCTAATTCTTGTCGTGGAAAACAGTCACTGACGCTTAAGCGATGTCGCGAAATTGGAAACCACTGAGCTAAGACCTCAAAAATTTCGTCTTAGTCAACTATTGTTGTCTCTGCTTTTTTAGGATTATTCTGAGACGCCTTTCAGATTTGTTTTATCTTAAGTCGCAGGTAACGAAAAAATGCCAAAAGTTATTGACACGCTTTCTTATTTCTCAAAGCTCGTCAATTATGCTACAGTCATTTCGGTAATATATCGAAACCATAATAATTACCGGAAGTTTTCTTTGAATAATATTTATAAATAAATGTTAAGCTAATTTCAAATCCGAAATCTTTTGTTTTCGGATTTGTTTTCAAATTTATTCCCACAAATAAACAGGGATGTTATAAACTACTGAAGCTGAGAAAACTGATAATTGTAATATTCAAATATAGGGTTTACCTTTTTTTTTTTTTGAAGTTATTCTTAAGGAGACAATTTTTTCGCACCAATCATTCGCATTTATTCTGCGCCGTGCCAGGGCGTTATTCTTTTCTCGAATTTATCTTTTAACATATGTACTTTCTAAATCATACTCTGTACTTGGTTTTGTCAGACATCAGTTTTCCATGCTCTCTGACACATTTTTGGTTCCTTCAAATTTAGAATATGCTGTTTTCATTTGGAGATCATACTATAGAAACTTAATTAGTAGAATTGAAAGAGTTCAAAAAATACTTCTTAAATTTTCCTTAGGCATTCGAAACTTCGCTAACGTATAATTCTCACTTGCTCTTAATATGCCTTAAATATCTGGAAGTCCAGAATATATTTGCTTTCTCTAACTTTTATTTTTAATTTAGTAAATTGTTTTATTGATTTCTCTGCCCTTCTCGTGCAGGTCAACTTGAATGTTCCTCGAAGAAATTTTCACAATACTTTGCGTTTTTATAGAGAAATGTGGGAAGAGGAGTATGCAAAAAATGCTCCAATCTCAAGAGTTTAATCTTTCTTTTCCAACAATTTTTTTTTGTAAGAAACGTTTGTTTCAAATACAAATATAATATAGCTCGATATGTGGCTAAATTTCTCCAACAATTGGTGGCGTGGTTCTTGATGTTGTGCCACAAATTAAGGGACCTGAAGCTTCACGCTGACTCCGAATGGTAAATGATCAGCGCCTGCCGAGGAGTGACCGTTACTGAAAAAAAAAATTTCTTTAATTTTTGAAGTTACTTGTATCGGTCGGGATTCGAGAATATTACAACAAACAAAATTAGTCGAGGCATTACTTCCTTATTTCCTCGTACAATACACTACATAAATTTCTGTTTTAAAGGTATTTTGTTTAACTATGAATTTAATCCCCACGAAAAAGAGTTCGTTCTAAAAGCAAATGCATGTCCATGGTTTCATAATTGTTTTTTGTTATTTTAATAAAACAAAAACTACATTCAGAAAAGAGTTATATGAACTGAAGAAAAAGCAGCTAGCTACAGAAAGAAAATTATGAATGAATCGGCGCTAAAGAAATACTTGTATCTTTTGGAGACAAATGATTTCATTTCATGTACTAGGTTTTTATTCAATTTGAAAAAAAAATGAGGTCATAGAATATGTATAAAATTTTTCTTTAGTCATTTTTTTCTTAGTGTCAAAATAATTTGCGGTGCCCTCTTTGGATTTGGAGCCGCCTACTTAATTTGTATGTAGTTATTTTGTATTCAGTTATAAATACAGGCATTGATCAAGGAATTAAATTTTGCCTCATATGGAAAAAATTAACAAAAAGAAATTGCTTTTCGGTATATAATTCGGTATATTATTTATTAAACACATCCTCGGGAAGGTGGCTGCCTAGGCTGGCTTCGCAGTAGCACATTCTGTTGACCCAGTTTTTCAAAGTCGTGATGACCGTTTCTGGCTCTGTTTCACAAGTCTCTTGCTCGATATTTGTGCTATGGACCTGATAGACTGTGTAGCATGGTAAGCTATCCTGCTGAAATCAAATATCATCCAAGCCCATGTCTTCAATTTCAGGCCATAGCAAATCGTTTATTCTATGTACCTCTGTAGCGTTTAAATGTGCCAATAATGCCATCGCCCCAAAATCCCAATCAAATTCTCATTTCTCCGAGAGTGCATTAACGCAGGTTTTTTTATTAAAAGACAAAAATAAAATTATTTGATCAAGACAAAAGCTTCACATATCGGTTCTAGAAATATGGTATCTACATATCAAATGGGAATCACAATTATTTTTTTTTTTTAATCGGAAGGCCCTTTTTTCGTCAACGAACATAGCGACTCGAAATTTTTATATATAACAACAGCGATCACTTTTATAGAGAAATTGCAAAAAAAAAACAAAACGAGAACAGAATAGGAACTGCATTCGAAAGATAGGAAACCCATGTAAATTTTACTTTGTTGTTACGATTTTTGTTGCAGCTTTTTTATTTGCACCATTGAGACCACCACATGAAATGTTGTATGTATGTAGTTGTTGTAACATTTGTTACCACATGCAACGAACATATTTAATTACTAAACTGTCGGTTGGTTCATTCGATAGCCGAACGTTGTCGGTCTGTTGGTCACCGGGCATGCGTGCGGACTTGTAGAAAATATCAGCGTCGACAATTGCAGTATTTTTCGCATATTTCGATGTACGTCGTGTGTGCGTGTGTGTGTGTGTGCGTTGATATGCGTGCAAATTTGCGCGTGCATTGCATAAGTGATGAATTGCTCTTTAATTCGTGGGCGATGTAATTAAAAGTCGGCTGCGTGCGTGAGTGTGGGGTTTGTTTTTTGCTTTTTTTCTAATTTCTTTGATTGCTTCATTGTTCATTGTTTCAATTTGATTTCATTCCTCTTGTTTTTAATAAACATAAACCAATTTCACGCTCACTGAAGCTAAAGGACTTGCTGCAGGCGTTCTGTAATCGAGAATGCCTAGATAAAAATGTTATTATACTATAAAGTTGCAGTGGTGATTACCCGACTTAGAAATGCTTGCTCAATTAAAAAAAAAAAAAATATTGCGAATAGATTTCTGCAATCATACATTTTGATGTTACTGTGTATTTAAATGAAATTAATTTTGAAAATAGTTACTTCAAAATCAGTTGTACTAACACCACACGGACCATTAAATCAGCACCAAAGTTGCAAACTTTTCTCTTAAATCCCTGCCTTCTATTTTGTCGTAATTAACACGCACTACATGATGCATTTATTATATAAGTAGTAGTATAAACATTAGGGTTGTACCTTTATTATCTATATTTCAACTAGTTTTTATGTGTGACGGCAACTGATGGAATGTTGTTTAAAAAAAATTCATAAAGCTTTAAAAGTACCTCTGGCCTTGTAGTAAGTATGAAAATAATTTATTGATTTTCAACTCATAGTGTGAAATAGGAGTATTGACATTTCAAAATGGATGCTAGTACTTAAGTCTTCCGAACTTTTACAGTTTCTGTCGGAATTGAGCAAGCTTGGACTTCTTCTATTGGTAAAACAATTTTCTTTCATAGCTCTTCAAGATTTCAATTTTTTAAAATAATTTTTTAACAAAAAACCAGTGTGCCATTAAGCAATTTTCAAAAAAAATTTAAAACTTACATTTTTGCCAAATTCAATCGACCAATGTATTGGTTAGAATTGATCACTTTTGATTTGCTCGCCAGATCTTTTCTGTTATGATTATAAAAAAAAAAATTTATGGACATCCAAAAATAATCAAAAAGCTCTAATTTTTGAAACTTAAAAAAATATATTTTGAAAAATAAGTACAAAATACTAAATTTCTGAAATTAATAAATTAAAATTATTTTCGAAAATTACACCTATTTTTTCACTGATATTAATTTTCAAAAAGAAAGTATGAAAGTTAAAAAACAGTTCTAACTTTGTTTCGTAAGCGATATTTGCAGTTATTAAAAAAAAAAAAATTATGGACTTTAAAAAAAAATCCAAAAGTAATCAAAAAACTCTAATTTTTTAAATTTAAAATATATAGTTAGAAATAAACTGAAATTTAAAATTTCTAAATTAAAAATTTTTTAGATATTTTCAAAAAAGTGTACTTTGATAATAAAATTCCGAAAAATAAAAAAATTCGAAATTGTTTAACTTAAAAAAATCGAAAGCTTTTTTCCTTACAAAATTTATTAGTTTTTAAACTTTAAAAATCATTTAATGAATGTCTCGAAAAGTATAACAGTTACACAAATTAATTTAACTTCGTTTTAAATGTGATACTTGGTGATATCTAAAGAAATATGTACATATACTGTTGAAAAAGTATTTTGAAAAATAAATAAAAAAAAATGAAAATTTTGAAAATCAAAGAAAAAAAAATTAAAAAATAATTTTGAAAAATAAATAAATAATTTTAATTTTAAATAAAAACAATCTAAAAATTATAGTTATACATATATCAATTTTTTAGATAGATGTTTTCTTATTTATCAAGAAATTGGTTTTTTCGATATGAATAGATATGAGTTTTTGTATCTCTTTAGAGTATCTCGAAAAGTTTTATAGTAACAAAAATGATTTCTACCTCGTTTTAAAAAGAAATTTAGAGCTATAAAAAGAAATATGTAAAAAGAAATGCCAAACGATAAAACAATTTAGATTTTTTTATGTAATTTAATCCTGGGATATCTAACTATCTTATCTGAATTTTTTAAAAACTCAAAAACTTATATCGTTGAAAAAAACCGTGAAACCCCGTTAGTGGTATTGTAAAAAATTGAGTTAACATTTTTTAAATTTAAAATTCTGAATTTTTGAATTCATTTTCAAACTTTACTGTTTTTTTTTTCAAAGAATACTTCTTTTTATGTATTACAATTGATGGTCATGTGACACTTTTTCCAATAACTTCACGGCGGCTTAACCGTCCATAATTTAGCCAAAGGCCTTAACTATGAAATTAGGGTATTCACAATATGCCGTAACCTGCCGCAAAGTCATAAAATCATAAATTTTTAAAGTAGTAACATTTTTTTTTTTGGAATGCAGAGGCAGATGAGTTGGAGTACACAAATTTTTGGAATTCTATAAATTTATGACATTGCAAGACTTAGCAACAACTTATGAATCCCCTAACTGTTTTCATAAATTAACATTTTGTATGCACCAGCAAAATAAGGCCCGTTTCTCGAGTTTTATATCAAAACCCATAGATTGCCAACAAAGCGCTTGAAAACTAAGCTATCACCCTAATGTGCATACATACAAAGGTACGCATGTGTGTGCAAAAGTGCATTTACGCTTTCGCCTCCCTCCCTCCCAAGCATTACCGCATCTCCGCATCGCCGCATAACTAAGTAGTATGATTAATCACGTGTTTTTTGTGCAAATGTATTCGCTTGCTCGCTTTGTCTATCCGGCCCACCGACCGCAGACCGCCTGCCAATTACAATACATGGCCATGCAGCCGCTTTTCCAACGCCAACCTTGACCACCGCCGCTCACGCGCAATCACAGCGCATTAACAGCAACACAAAAGCGCAAATGCAAACAAAATATAAGATTACATACTCGCATGAACTACTTATTGTACATACTCGAATACATGTGAATAGCAATACACACATCCATGCATACATACATACATATACAAATATGTATGTATGTATGTAAATGTAGCTGAATGTAAACACGCATGCGCGGCAATAATTTTAGCACTCGATCCACACGCAGCCAAGGCATTCATACAACATTCATTCATTCTTTTAGCATTCACATACGAAATGCTTTTGCATTCACCGCTACCCAATGCAATGTGGTGCATTAATAACAACGGCAACAAAAACAACAACCATGTTTTACAAGCAATACTGGCAGAAAACGTGAAAAAGTGCGGCTCAAGGAGAACTTCCGCATAGCGCGTAAATTACTAAATTCTCTGGGGGAGCAGCGTGTATGCACTACGCAAATGTGTATGCGTGATGTCAATCCCGGACCCCGCGATCATGCCGTTTTTAAATCCCGAAAGTCCCGGGAGTTGTAAAATTGAGTAAAAATTTTTTTACATTTACGCCAACGGATCGACTTTGTCGGAGCCCGAAACATGGTAGTCTTTAGCACTCCAGTCACCAAGCTACGTGGCCGTCTCAAGATCGGCGAGATCAAATCGATTAGATTACGATAGACGGAAGCCACGTTTTCTGAGTATTAGACGTTAGTGCTCTCCGAGGACCGAACATTGACTCGGGTCATTATATTGCCGCAGCTAGGATGCTCACACGCCTCTGTTTAACGTCGGAAAACTATAGTCGCTAAAGACAACTATTAATTTATCTACTCGACTCTCACACCTGGTCAATAAGAGCACTTTGCAGCAGATTGGAATTCGAGAGCAAAAGAAGTCATTGGCTTTCAGCTTACACGAAAAAACGACTGGTACGAGATGATGAATGCCGCGCTGCTATGGAAAGTAAACATACAGAGCCACGCTGCAATCGGGCACAACGTGAGCAGTATGTGAACGCTACCGGGAATTGAGAAAAGAAAATATACGTAACGTTCGCAGAAAGAAGAGAGAGATCGAAATACGTGAGTGCAAAGCGCTTGAGATGCTAGCCGACAGGAAAGTTTGGAGAGCGGAACAAACTCCTGTAAGAATAAGAACGGCGACCTGGCGGCTGATTTCCAAGGCACACTTAAATTGTGGAGGGAACATTTCTGCACTTTGCTAAACGGTGACAGCGAAAGCGTCGCCGGATAAAATGGGGATTCTCCCAAATCACCCGATCTCGATGAAGTTCGAAAAAAAATAACGCGACTACGGAAAATCAACACCGCTTGTGCTTATGGGTTACCAGTTACAAGCATGGTGGCGAACAGCTCATTTGTGGAATACCGTCGGACGAATGTATGCCCGCCAATTGGAGTTGTAAGTGTGCTCTGCTCAATCTTCCAATTCACAAAAACGGTGATCCCGCTATATACACCAACTACAGACTATTTCATAAAGATTGTATTGAGAGTATTGTGTGAAAGGCTAAAGCCAATTGTAAACAAATCGATTGGAACTTATTAGAGTGGTTTTAGACCTGGAAAACCTACCATTGGCCAGATTTTCACGATACGCCAAATATTGTGAAAGACCAGTGAGAATACCGAGCTTTACCACGACATAGACATAGTTCTGTGAATTAAGATTCAGTGGATAGGCTGCCAAGGACATTTGTATGTATGAAAGAAAGTGCTCCATCCCTGAAAGTATTTAACGCGGCAATCGCTGGTGGTGACAGAGGAAAAGGAAAGCCTTCTCTATAATTGGAAAGACTAGCTGGAGAAGAACTTGGTTTCACTTGGGGCAGTTAGCAAAACAGATGAGCGACTGGCGCGCTCACTTGATTTTTAGCCGAACTTCTAATGCGATTATTTGTGATGTGCGCCCTGAAGTTGGGAGACAAACTGAGGGATCTACACTTTTACACCGACTCTTAACACCCGGAACTTTGTCATTGCGTGCCGATTTTCATTAATTTTTTATGATACTTGCCCCGACTAAGTATCATCCACATGCTACACACTCGGCTTATGTGTCGCACTATGTTGGAATCGATAGCGCCAATTAAGTAGAAGAAGAAGCAAGGTGTATCAAACAGGTAGTAGCCATGGAATAAGTTCAACAATCCGTTGTATTTTGTCTTATGACGCGGATAGAGGCAGAAGTCATTGCAATTTGTTTGAACAATCCAGCCAACAAGTGTTGAAGACGAACGGTGCTTCTCATCTGTCGACTTTATATGCAATAAAGTTAGGTCACGCTAGTAGAACAGTAGTCTTATATAAAAAATTAATTCGCTAATATATTTTAAATACAACAAGTTCTATACTTCGTTTCATCGTGAGATATATATTTGGTTACAACTTTACGTAGCTACATAAATGCATACAATTTTTTTTTATTTGAAATTTTATGTATGTGCTTTGGAAGTAAGGAAATGTGGCAACAGAGCTCATGAACGTCGTAAGAAGTGCAAGACTCGGGATCAGTAAAATCCCGAAAATTGACGTTCCAATGTAAATACATAGCTACTGTTCGTGTCTTAAAAGATATTCTCTTCAATTTGCATAACTAAATTACTTTGTCTCCATTCATGTAATTATATTATATCGTAAGTTTATTTTTAATATATTTTTTTTCTTTGTATATATTTTTAATGTTACTATATTATTGTTTAATATATCTTCGCCACTTGTTCATTTTGTATAATTGCAGCAGCGTAAGCTGTCACCGACATGGGCAGTGAGCACTACTGCTTGAGGTGGAACAATCATCAATCCAACCTGTTAGGGGTGTTTAGTCAATTACTACAGGACGAGAGTCTGGTGGACGTCACATTAGCTTGTTCAGAGGGCGCCCTCATCAAAGCCCATAAGGTGAGTACAGTTGATTGATTGTTTATGCTTGCGCTTGTAGATAATTCGCTGAAAATAAATTTAATGAATATAAATGGATTACAAGAAATTTAATATTATCGTATTCTATCTACTTCTAACCTGAAACCTTCCATTATTTTATTTTTTACAATAGTAAAATATTTTAAATTGCGCCTTTTGATTAGGAATCCGATATTTGAAAATTATATAGTAATACGAGTTTTTTGTGCCAAATTCGTATCAAGTTGGTGTGTGAAGTGTTGAGTTGTTGAGATCGATGGCGAGTCAATGTCCCACGACTAGACTGAGTCGCACATTGTCGGCTACGGCAGCCACATTCTCGTCTGTCGGCATCGTACGACGGCGGGGTAATTGAGTTTTATGCAGACTTGGGGAAAAACATTGACATCGATGTCCCGAAACCTTTTTAAAAAATTTTCAATGAAAACTCATACCGTAAGAGAAAAAGCCTAGTTTCGCACACATAAACTCGGACAGCTAATTTTCCGAGCAATCTTTAACTCTATAAATAACAAAAAAAAAACAAGGGTTTCGACATAAAAAAAAATCATTTATTTAGCACAGAATTTAAAAACCAAAATTTGGGAAATCTTTTCCATGTCAAACGAGTGATGGTTTCTCCTGCTTTTGAAATACAATTTTTCATATCATCCCAAATTTCGATTGGATTTTGATTAATATGAGCAACATCCGATCCATTATACATTTGTACTACAGTCTCCATTGTTGCGAGGGTCGAGGAAGATAATATATTCTGGTGAGCTAAATTTTAATGATATGCCCAAATATCAAACGATCTTAAAACAACTATTTAAATTAAAAAAATGTTTTACTTTTAGTCAAGCCACTTTAGGTTAGGTTAGGTTAGAGTGGCTGATACCACTCTTCTTCTTCGTTTCCTTAAAAGGAGAACCACCGAGTGCGCCTTACGTAGCACAGAATATCGGGAATACTTGTCGAGCTCAGGTCGGCCAAACAGTTTAGAAAATACCCATTTAGGAATTGGTTTCGATCCGTGGATAGGGCGGGACAGTGGTAGAGATAGTGTTCGATGCTCTTCACTTCCTCTCCGTCCCTGCAGCTTCGGCAGAAATCGTTTGTTAGGCGTCCCAGCTTCTTCCCGTGTGTGCCCATCAGGCAGTGTCCGGTTATTATCCCAACCATTAGTCTGAGAGGTGCTCGGTCCAGGCGGATCAGCGCTTTGGATCGTTTTACGTCTACCTTTTGCCAAACTTGTCTGGTAATCCGACAGGTCCACCTGATATTCACCTACTCGATGAGTTTTGTCTTCAAACTATGTTTGTAGGAGGTTAGAGGCATGCCCGCTTCTAGAGCAGCATTTATCATAGGTAATTCCGTGCCATTCCTTGGCAACTCGTCTGCCGTGCAATTGCCGGGAATGTGACCCATGTCATAGTCACGGAACGCTTAGACGCGAGCATATTGAGAAAAATTTCTGCATTTTAAGGTTTAGTAATTTTAAGTTTTTAAGTCACCGCCAAAATAATATAAGATTTACAAAACCACTATACGGACCACCCTGTATTTAAGCTATACATCGTAAAGCGTCGATTCAGAGTTTCGATGTTTTATATCGAATAAATACTTCGATGTACTTTTCAACATCTATACTGGATACATCAGTGAGGAGTGCAGTTTACTCAAAATGTAGAACACCATCTCATCTCTGGATGGTATCTATAGTGCAGAAAGACTTCTAATTATTTCTTTTTCTGCTTCTGCTCCTTCAAACCTGACAAGGGATGACGGAAAATCGTTTCAATACATCAAGTTACATCAACTTTTAGTTATGTTTCCCTATCGATATGCTGCGGTCAATTGCAAGAAAACCTTTTTGTGCGTATATTCTAAAAGTTTCATCCATGCCTTTCGCAAATTTTCTCAACAACTCATGCCGATTACGCAATTCATTCATATCAATTTCACTTCACATCATTCAACCATTTCAATTAGCTAGCAATTCTCAAGCACGTAATGTTTTGAAATGCAAACATACGCAGAGAATATTTCAAATAAAACAACAACATCAACAACAATCATGCAGGCCTCCTCTGTGCTTTTCTATTTGCGACACATTGCAGCGCCGCACCACCACCACCACCACCACCGCCGCATGTCGCGCACAATTATCGACACGTCAACCAGCAATGCAGTTAGCTATTTTGAGCGCGGTAATTTTCATATTTGTCAGTCAATTGTCAACTTAACGTGTACGCACCGGCAACAGCAAGAACAATAAGAACTGCACAGCAGCAATAAACAACAACTACAACAGCGGCATTAAATTGCACACGCTTTGTGCCGAAGCAGCAACCACAGTCGGAGTTAGTGTGTTGCATGCCAAGTAGAGCGGGAAACGTTTGGCATGTTGCGGCAACATGTTGACAAGGTCAGCGGTAGAGCAACACTCACACACCAACTACATACATAGTACAGTTATGTGTGGTGGTATTCGTACTCGTAGCTGCACGAGTGCATAAATCATGCGAACATTTCTTGTCAATTGCGAATACCGCCAATTAAATTAAGCGGCAAATGTTGCAATGTTTTATAACTAGCAATATTTTTTATTTTTATTTTTATGTGTCCGCTGCAGTGGCTCAATGTCATTAGGCTGCTGTAATGCGTCTCATATTGCTGATGAAGTTATTTATGCTGCCACTTGGGGTTTGAATGCTGGTTGTAGTTGTTGTTGTTGTTTATTTTTGTGCTCTTTCCTGGTGCTGTTGACATTGCAAACTGGTAAATTGATCAATTATTATGCGTTTAGCTGTTAGCTGTTGTTTGTTTTTTTTTTGTGTTGTTTTCTACTACTTCCTACTCTGTGGCGCATGATTGAATACAGACATACACATAAATTAATGCACACATACATACATACATACATAAAGTTCTAATAGAATTTTAAATACTGTCATAAATTGCAGAACATTGTCGGCATTATCGACATTTCTGTATGCTACGAACATTCATAAACACGTCGAGTGGCACATTGCAATCGTAAGTGTTAAAACAACAAAAACAGCAAACAAGCAGTGGCAGCTGATGATATGCAAATCACGTTTGCTTGCCATATGTGGGCTTCAATAAGCAGAGTGACATTTTTGAGTATTCAACATGTGCCGTTAGTTCGATCTTAGGACTAGGTGTTGGAAGGAAATCAAAGGGTTTGGTGGCGCATGTTGATAAAAAAAACAGACAAGAAAGAACAGAAATGCGTTGGCTGTGACGTTGTGTGACGTCAATGCTATAGTGGTTAGGTTAGGTTAGGTTGATGTGGTGCTCCCCTTAGAGAGAACTCACTTAGCCATAGTTAAAGGAGTCCATTGCGATACCACTTGCTGTTACGTACACCGTAACCAAAAGATAATAACTAGAAAAACGTTGCGTATCCAAAATGAAGTTAATGAAATAAGAACCTAGGTACCTAAACCTCAGCCTTGCAAAGGCTGGGCACCTGAGTAGAAAGTTAAACGATGATTCCACCTTATCATCCACGACGATCGAGAGCTTTGTTATCGATCTGAGCTCCTTCGAACGCCCACGATCTACCATCAGCCAGAGGATTCTTGCAATACTGCAAGTCATGGTGGCAAATACCGGGTGGTACTCAGAGATCATTTAGGTTAAATCACCAGAAAGTCGTGAGCTGCTAGCAGTTGTATAGCGATCAGAGACTTTCCCTACTTGCGTGAATGCCTACACGCGGAACCATTCTCGGGTTTGTAAGAATTCGTAAAAAAAAAACTTTCACAGCTCTTAACTCCCCCAAACTACAGCCCACAACCCAGAAGATCCACCAAACGTCTTCAGAACAGTCAAAATACTTATTTTTACCATGTGATTTTTTCCCTTTGACTTAACCTTTTGACCTTTGCGTCTGTTGTTTATATCAGCGATAAACTCAAACTTACGTAAATGTCACTTACTTGGCTAAAGCTACTGTTCTGCTTACATTGCATTGGCGTACATGAGGAGAGAACTGTCAAATGTTAAGTATATTTTATGGCTTCACCGAACCCGGCGTGTGACACGTAAGTCTGTTAATTTTCGACTTCTATGCTATGTGACATTTCCTGAGAGTGGTGCAGCTGTTCTCTATTCTCTCTCATTGCTTATATTCTCTCACAAACACAGACGATATCGGTAAACAGCTAAGATGGAGAAGTCTCTCTCTATTCACAGTGTGACATATAATCAACTCTGTGTTTTACATGAAATTTTTATAACTGCAATGCCATGCAGTGCAAATGTAACTGAAGCTTAACTATCTTAATCGAAATGATGACAATCAACTTAGACAGCACCAGACTTCATTTTATAGTAAAATATATGACATACTAAGCTGTCTTTTTGCGTAGTATATGAAGACCATGCGTCACAACTACTTGGCATTGCCGTCAATTGTAAAATTAGTGGGCGGCCAGTATACGACACAAGTAGTCAGGTAATAGGCGTAATCGTTACTGTTTGTTGACAGTTGAATATAAGTTATGAAATAATTTTCTAAGGAATGAGAATATCAAACAACTCCCGCGTACAAAACGATATGTTTACTCCTCCTGCTGTACCGTGCAGCATAAACTCTGAATGTGGCAGAGCATAGTTAGGCTGCATGGCATTTTGTTACTTTGGCGCCACAGACTGACCCTAAACTAAAAATTCATTCTCACAATTTACAATACCTTTGAATGGTTCCTTTTAAATGTGCTCGGTTTTTGTTTTATCGTCCTAGTTGCCGCCAATGTACGTTCGTCAAATTTTTATTACGTTTATTTCATTTTTTCGCCATTGTGTATTTTTTTTTACTTTGTTGCATCCAATTGTTGCACGCATTGCGGTTGATGATCAGCAGTTATTTCCTTGCCAACATGGCTAAATAAATGGGGCAGTGAATGAAAAGTTGTCATTGCAATCTTCTATAGTAGCACCGTTTGTCGTGGCATTTTTTTCTTTTGTTATTGTTCATTTGACAAATATCATTGGCTTTGTTCGTTTGTCGCCGGTTCACTCTTGTCAACTGTTGTGCTGGTGTCAAGGTAATTTGTCAACGACTCGTCTTAGTGTGGAGCAGAGACAAAGTGATGAAATCAAAATGTATAAAAAAGTTTGTACAATAGCAGCATTGCGAGCTGGAGTAGACTGCCAACTAAAAATGGGGCACAGATAATTTTGGTTAAATATTTCGCCCCAAGGAACATTTATGTGGCGGTTTTTGATAAACTAACATTCAAATATTCTCGCAAGGCGATCAAATATAGTTGTGGTTATTATTATTCTTTCGTGACAGAGAAGAAGGCTTCAACAACGTATATCCATAGGCTGGTATCAAACCCTTACTCCAGATAGGGCGTTCCTTAGTACAATTCGTTAGTCGCCTTCTTGATAGAACGACTATTCTTCCCGTACCTAAATTTGTGACAAGCGGTCTCTCCCAAACTTTCAATCATCTGGTCCTAGCTTAGCTCTTCCAGCAACAGCGGAAAATATTTGAATTAAGGGGGCGAAAAACGCCAAGCTTTTAGGCAAATAATGTAGGGAAGTGGTCTTAGTGTCAACCCTTCTAAAGCAGAAATGATACTTTCCACTAGAAAATATAAAGCCCTCAAAAAAGTACAGAGCCGCAACAAAGTCCAAAAGTCACTCGCCGTTTTTGGCAATGTACAACATAATTCGTCGGTCGGCCAGTCCTAAATTATGCTGACCTAGTTTGGTCGCCGGAAAGCCGTATGACTTAGTGGATGAGACGACATACCTTCAGAACGCGAGACTGAGACGGGTGCTCTCTGATGTCCCCTCAGGCAAATCTACACCGAGATGCGCATCATCCCAGTTAGGGAAGGTAATATTCTGCATAGCAAGCGGTTCCAAGCTGGGTGTCACCACCCGTGTGGTACGAATAGGCACCTGCTTACTACCGACTCACCTTCCAGACACATCAGAAGGTATCTTCTTGAACTGGATCTCACAGCTCAAATCACCACCCATTGCAGCCGTGGAGCTCCAGCTGCGTCGCAGCGCTCGCGTTACCCTGATCGGACTATGACATGGATACTTAGCTATATATCTAGTATACTTAGCTCCTACTTATCCAAAATTAAGCCCGATATCAATAACACATGTTCCTGCGCGATACCAATGACTTTTTCACTTACCTTCTTAAGACTGCTCATCAAAAACATTTTTCTCTCTGGTCTGATTGCGTCAAAATAGCTCGTTTCGTTTCCTGGACTTCCCCGTAGATGCCTTTCATAATAGCGACAACACTATAAAAACAATCGCAAATCTGACGAAAATGACTGGGCACCGTCTGATGGATCTACATTGATGACTAACCCCTCCAATGATTTTTAAAACAGCTACAGAGATGAAGAGGAAGTGTAAAGTATAGAATACTACTTTTGAAACTGTCCTGCTCTTGCAAAAACGCGAGACATCAAGTCTTTGGAAAAGCTTTCTTTGAATTCTAAGCAGACGTTTAACTAAGACCCATGGCGGCCGCCGTAGCCTAATTTGCCGCGTTTGCGCGCTTCATTCGGTGAGTACCTGACTCTAATTCTACCCAGGCCAAGTAAGATAAAAAATTATAGAAAAGTTTGTTGTTATTGCTGTCACCCCTCGGCAGGCAATGGCAAACCTCTGAGAGTTTTTCGGCCATCAAAAAATTTTTTTCAAAAATCGCCTGCCGATCGGAGTCAGCGTAAAACTGTAGGTCCTTCAATTGAAGGAGAATTTCGGCCAAACATTAAACTAAGGTGTGAGTGCAAAAAAATTTTTTATTATTATTATGGCGTTAACATCAGAATGGGCCAAGAGGACTAGGAGTGCCTTTGCGTAGCTTTTGCGAAGTTTCGGCCACCTCAATCTAACCTAACCTAACTTCTCTTCTGACCTTCTCCTAACCATCTTTACTTAGATTTGTAATATCCCGTTGAATTTTGAGCAAAAGTAAAAATTATCAAAACATTTTAAAGAGAAGCGTATGTTGCATTTTTAAATAGAATCATGTTCCATGTTTTTTTTTACAAAAATAGCAAAAGCTTCTTTACGTCGCTATCTTTCTAACTCAATTGGAAAAGTGTGGGAGCTGAGATAATATTTTGAAACACATTAAAGCCATTATCAGTGAGAAATTTCCGCGTTTTCATTCACAGCTACAAAATTTGGACAACTGCCTTCGCACTTATGCTAGTAAAAGTTTTTGTTTTAGAGAAAGTAAGAAATTAACTTTATGGCTTATGAAAACCGTTACTCGTATGCTATAAATATATAATGTTAGTAAAAAAAAAAGTCCTGCAACTAACTAAAAACTACTTACCTCGCCCCCAAACTACGCGCCACCGCCCAGTTAGTATCACCAATAACTCAAATACTCCGTATAAACCAAAAGTCATTGGAATCTAACGCATCAAAAAGCATTTAACATCACTTTGTGTCGTTGTAAACAGTGGCAAAAAAAAAAAGACAAGAAACGCTTGCACATTGCAAACATACTGAAAGTCAACAAAAAAAAAAAAGAAGAAAATAACAAGCGACTGAATTTTTTCTATACCACCGCCTAAGTACTGCCGCTAGCAAACATAGAACAGCCTAAGCGCCTAACAGTATGTTAGATGAATGTTGATGGAAAAAAATGCTGGTAAAAAATTGCTTCATCAAATGTGGCAAACGAAAGTGGAAGAAAAAATCTTTGTATGTGTATGTGTGGTGGTAGTCGCTAGACGACTAACGACTAACAAGGCAAATCGCATCAAATTTCAACCGAGCATACGATAAATGCCTCAAATTGAGTTACACTCTACGCGAGAGCTGTTGACGCTGGGTGAGCGAAGTGAAGTGAAGTGAAGTGAAGTGAGGAGCGTGAGAGAAATTGCTGTAAAAATAACTACAAACTACAACTTACACTAGTCATGGTGTGTGGCAAGTTAGGCAGGCTATGGCGAAAAGCAAACATCTACCACAGCCAAATGAATTGGCCAAGATTGGCAAGCAGGCAGAAAGGCAGAAAGGCAACTAAAACAAAACACAACCAGCAGCACAATAAAAAGGATAATCTAAAAGACCAATGATTTGAAGTGAAAAGGCCACAGGCAAAAAATCTCTGAAAAAAAAATAAAAATTGAAAAATATGCAGAAATAGGAGTAGAAGCAAAAATGGCGAACAGCGGGAAAGCAGGAAGAACAATTTTTTGGGCTAACTAGTTAACGTGTGTTTTTTTTTGCTGCAACGCAAAATGGGAGTGATGCGCTGGAAGTTGCTGGTTAACTTGCCAACCGGCAGTAGCCATCAGCATCAGATGGGCAACCGGCAGGCAATAAGTGTCACTACCGCTTACACGCAAACACACACACACACACACACACATACATTTACATGTTTTGCCACACATGACTACAGATGTTGCATGCCGCCGTTTTATACGGCTTGTTTCAGGTCTTTTCGATTTATTGTTAATTTCTTTTTTTTGTCTCCATTTCGCACTCTATTTCGAACACTTTCTGGCGCGCGTTGTGATCGCTCTTCCTTAACTGAACTGTTTGCGTAGATATGTGTGTGTTATTTATTTGTTCTTTGTTTGTTTTTTTTTTTTTGATACAAAAAGCTAGTTGTAAGAGTGTCGATTGCCTGACAACGTCAACACTTTGCCAATTTCCTAAAGCGAATTTAGTGCTCAGCGTCTCTTGGCTTTTATAACTAGCCTATGTATATTTCACCCCCCCCCCCCCCCCCCCCCCTATACTACTCCATCTACCACCTTAATTTCCTCAACTTACCCCTCCAATCGGCTAGTGTCAACTAGTATCATCAATTTCCATTAAAACGTTTGCTTACTTTACCGTCTGAGTTGATTACTGGCCAACTGAAATTTATTTCTATTTTCTTCGCTTTGTTGATTTGCTTCCCATGCCTGGCTTATCGGCTGCGACTTGAGAAAATGCTGATGAGTTGTTTGTGTTTACATGTGAAATGTATATGTACATGTTGTGTATACATGTGAAATGCAGTCATATTTGCCAAAGCTCACTGCAAATTCATTGACTTGAGTTGCGTTTATTTAATCCTTGCTGCTTTTGATGTTTATGAGTTTTTCTTTTTTGGGTTTCTCTTGTTCATTTGTTAATTTTCTTTTACTCTCACTATCAGCCTTGTAAAGTGTTAGACGTTTCTAGATTTTTTGTTTTTTTTTTTTTGTTTGCAGCATGTTGTGGCATGTTGCAATCAATACTCTGGCGTGTTTGCTTTAATCAATTTAGTCGTTGGAGTTTTTTTATATCCTAATACTGTATGTTGAATGTTGCTCATACGCCCGGGTGACTGACGGCTTTGGTTGTGTGATGTATTAATTTCTTTGATTTGTTGTAAATATTGTTGGTTGAAATGAACTATAATTTTTCTTGTAAATTTGCCAACAAAAACAAAACTAAATAAAGTGTAGTGAAACGCAAAAATGCGTCACAAATCTAAATATGCAACTGTCTTGCTCTTTTGGCGCTCACAAAGCTTTGATCTGAAGCAGCGTGGCCATGTAACTTTGAATGAAAATTTAATTATATCACAGAAGTATATAATATTTTGTTAGCTTTCAGTTTTTAACAGCGGTTTTTGGTACAGTAGGTTTTGTTTTTTAAATATGAAAAATAAATAAAAACCAAATTAAATAGTCAAGGGGCTATTGACTTATTGCTTTTTAAAAAAATTTTATTGAACCTATTTTTATAACAAACTAACTTCACTGTGGCTTCGTTCGCATGCCATTCGATTTTAGGTTATGCATTCGATGGTAACAAAAAAGGAATTAAAGCATTTCATTAAAGCTTAAAACTTTTAATTTAGTTTTACTTTTGGTTTTAATTTTTTTATTATCTAAACAAAGGTCAACCTCTACTTCGCAGTTGTCGATAACAGTTGGTTGCTGAAACTTTTCCTGTCATTGACAACTGCGCAGCATGCAGATTGTTTTCAAAATTACGATTTCTTAAAACTTTTTCATATGAGGCCCATATTTCAATATTTAAATTAACTTATTATACTTTTAGTTAATTTTTTAAACAGGTGGCAACTCTCTCCAACTTTTTTTTTGCATTTTAGCTTTAACAATTATTGCATTGTGTTTAGTCCATATATGATTTATGTAACTGATTATATTTATAATTAACTTTTTAAACAGGTGACAACTCTCCCCGAAAGTTTTTATTAAATTTAGCTTTAACAATTTTTTTATTGCGCTTGGCCCATATTTTAATATTTGAATTAACTTGTTATAAATATAATTATTTTTTTAAACAGGTGGCAACTCTCCAAAAAGATTTTTCAAATTTAGCTTTAACAATTTTTTTGTGGCGTTTTACTCATATTTCATTATTTGATTCAACTTATTATAATTTCAACTAATTTTTGAAAACAGGTGGCAACTCTCTTAAAAAATTTTTTGAAATTTTGCATTAACAATTTTTTTATGGCTCTTGGCCCATATTTTAATATTTGAATTAACTTGTAATAATTGTAATTAATTTTTTAAGCACATGGCAACTCTCTCCAAAAACATTTTAGAAATTTAAACAATTTTTTATGGCGTTTTACTCATATTTCAATATTTGATTTGACTTATTAGAATTATAATTACTTCTTCAAACAGGTGGCAACTGTCTCCAAAGAGATTTTAGAAATTTAGTTTCAACAATTTTTTTTATGGCGTTTTGCTCATATTTCAATATTTGATTTAACTTATTATAGTTATAATTACTTATTTAAACAAGTGGCAGCTCTCTCGAAAAAGGTTTTTGAAATTTAATTTAAACAATTTTTTATGGCGTTTTGCTCAAATCTCAGTATTTGATTTAACTTGTAATAATTCTAATTAATTTTTTAAGCACGTGGCAAGTATCTCGAAACCGATTTTTGAAAGTTAGCTTTAAAATTTTTCATGTCGTTTTTCCCATGTTTCAATATTTAATTTAATTAATTATAATTTTTTAAACAGGTGGCAACTCTTTCCAAGAAGATTTTTGAAATTTAGCTTTAACAATTTTTTATGGCGTTTTCTGTTTTTGAACTAATGTCGCGCTGTTTCTTTCCTTCCTTAAAACGCCATTAGTTTGTAAGATGTAATTTAATTTAATTGACCTTTAAAAAGATGGCAACCGTTTTTCAAAATATTTTGGAAAGGAAGCTTTATGAAACCCCTTTATTTAGTACGCATTTTTCAATATCTGATTTCACTCATTTCCTTAAATGAATTCATTGTTTGAAACAGGTGACAACTCCTTTAAAAAAATTACTTCTACTTGTATTATGACAAATGTAACGGACTATGTATGGATGTTTTAAATTTTATCCAACTCTACCCAGTCGTCATATAGCAATGTGAAATATGACTTATTTGTTTAAGTAACTATAACTTTTTTTTAACAAATCGTTTGTACTTTTGTTAAACTCTTATTCTAAAAGCTCGATATTTTAAATAACATATCCGTAATTTTACGAAAAATTAAAGACATACATATATGTATGTATGTATATTTTTTTAAATTTCACAAATATTAATCCCTTTATTCACCATCAGCTAGCAACATTTTTTTAGCCCTGTTCACACTGACCTCCTTGGCTTTCCCAGATCTCACACCAATGTGCGAACATCGATACTTTCGTATTGACACCTGGCGCGTGTATAAATTTTATTTGTACATATATCTCACAAATGTTTGTCAATTAAATGCGTGTCAATATTTGCTAGCCACAAGCAAGTGCGTTAATGATACAACAACAATTACATACTTGCATGCTCATGTTAATAATATAGAGGTATTCACTACGTTATAGTTATACATATTCGGTATTTCTTTTGAAATCTTTTTCCTTATATTTTTGTTTCGATTTCTATTTTCACTTAAGGAAAAATTTAAAATATGCTGAATTAGAAAATATAGGTATACTTACTTTTTATATTCACAGCTTCTATGCGAATTTCAGACCTTTAAAAATGGCGACTAAACTGAATGGCAAAACAAGTCAGAGTATGTGCTGCCAATGAGTGTTGTCGGTTAAGCCGAAAATTGTCAGATCTCAAAGTTAGATAACATGGTACTTACTTTTTTGGTTAGTTGGTAGAGAAAAAATAACCTACTTGTGAAAAGTTCCCGAATATCGAGTCATAACAGTACCGTGCTTGAGGGGAATACCCTTTATGTAAATTATTATTCTTGGAAGCATCAAATTAAAGAGTCTTTTGTTTGTTCATTTTAGAAATGCGATTATTAATTTAATTAAACTAATTTAATAGAAATAGAAAAAAGCTTTGGCAAAAATCATGGAAATTAGAAAAAAAGAAAAAGAAATCCGCTACAAAATATACCAAGTTCAACTAAGCGCTAGGGAGCACGTATTCTATACTAAGATAGATAATCTTAGCTTCAGTGATCATTGAGATCTCACGTAATTGCATTTATTAACCCTAGTGTTTGTATTCGCGGAAAACTTTTTACAGCGTTATGCCCATTTGCCAGATCTTTAGTTCGTTATTTGATGCAGAGGGCAGAAGCCGCAAATCCAATGCAGCTAACTTGCGATATGCCAAAAGCTAGACTTTAGTAAATAATTATCCTCCTTTTGATGGCCAGATGGGGGCCTAGCCAATAGCCTGCTCTCAAATCTTGAGAGTGTTAAGAAGATTTCAATGAATTATCGAACGAAAATATCCATTGCCCAGAGCCCGTAGAAAGTCTAAGATGATGGGTGATGGTAGCGACCGTATGGGTTCTTTTTTTGGTGTGAGTCGACCATATTTCGAGCTTGTGCAAATGGCTCCGCAGCCTGCAGTGACCTGTGCGAAAATCTGTAATCCATTGAAATCAATGATATATATATATATATATATATCTATAGCTAAAGTCTCCAACCAAAACCTCTTCTCGTTGATTTTCTCAGTAAACCTTATGCTTGATACTTCATGGTTTTGGCTGTCTCAATATATTTAGGAGTGTTAAAGTAAAACCTCATATCAGTATATAGAATATAGATCATAGTGCCCCGATCTTGATGATTTTCACTGGACACTATCTATCATAAGAAGTGAAAAGGGTGTCAAATTTGATGTTCCTAGCTGCTTTGGTGTAGGAGTTATAAACGGAAATCTCATATCTGAACAATCAGTTGTGTTACAGTTATGTAATATCCGATATGGTCGGTTTTTACAAATTATCACCGCCGTTTGCTGTGTGGCAATTTGGCTCAAAAGCTGATGAATCAATTTCAATCAAACTTCGACAGACCTGTGTTACGGAAATAGGCTTTAGCTTAATCCGTTAGGTGACGCATGAGTCAAGATACTCAGAAAATTCGCATTGATGAACCGATATTGCTGATATCACAAGGGGGTGATGGTAGTGCAATAAGCAATAGTTTTATGAAAGAAAAATGTGTCAGGTGGCGCTAGAGGCGAGCTATTCAAAAAATATGTGTTCATAATCCGATTTCGATGAAATTAAAAACCTTTAATAAAGGTGTGGCGAGAAATATTTTTATTAAATATGAATCCGCTAGGTAGGAGTATAATTGAGTTCTCCAGAAAGTCCGTATTTATATACCGTTATTGATGATATTGCAAAAGGTAATACAAATTTCTATAAGAATACAAGTCTTTTGATAATAATTATGAGTCAGACAAATTTTTTAAGTTATCGATATAAATTTATTTAAACTTTAAACTTATATAATAAATGGTTTTTCGTATTAATTTTGAGTGTAAACAATTTTTAAAATCAACAATTACTATTGTTTTGGAACTTATGTATATTATAAAAGTCTTTCGATTTTAATTATCAGCGAGAAACACTTTTTTCGTTTTTCAAAGACTTTTATTTTGAGACTTATATTATAAAAGTCTTTGCATAACAATTATGAGTAAGACAACTTTTTTTAAGTCTTGAAAGACGGAACTATTTCGGAATACAAAATATCACCGAACTAGTCCAGAAGTGATGCCAAACTGATCTCGAAATTATTTCAACACAATCCAAAATTAGTCCCGTTTTTGTTACTTTACTTTTACTTTGAAATTGCTGTACTATAAAATATCATCTTAAATCTTATTGTACTGATAATTTTTTATTAATAAATTAAATGAAATGAAATGAAAATGAAATGAGCTCATTCCGATATGGTTTAAAGTCCGTCCTTCAATACTTAAATTTTTTTCTCACTCATAACTATTCTGAGAAGACTTTTATTATATAAATATCAAAATAAAGTCTTTGAAGACTTAAAAAAGTGTATCTAGCTTTTAGTTATTATGGGAAGACATTTATATCAGAAGTCTCAAAATAAAAGTCTTTGTTAACTATTATGAAAAGACTTTTATAATATAAGCATAAATGTCTGAGCTGCTTTTGCTAGAAGATACAATAAAATTAAAAATTGTGCTGATATTTTGCTACTAGTACTAAATTGATATTCATATCGAAATTCCGCAGTTTTTATTCCTACATTTCAGTTATTTTTCCCTGTAATTTTTTCACACAAACAAGTTCGCTGACGGCTGCTGCCATTCGCCAACTATTCTCAATAACATCATTTTTCTTAATCACAAAGCAATGCCACACACATAATGTTCGGATATTCATTCAAAGGAAATGAAACGCTGCTACGCAACGGTTACATGTTACCACACCGCAACGAGGTTCAAAATTCAATTAATCACTGTACCGTAATACCAATACTTATGCACAAACCAAAACAAAAAAAAAAGCTCCTCGATGGCATGTTGGTTGCGCAAGCGCGTTATTGCATAATGAAATTGTGTCAAATTGCCGCTTAAAATTAATTCATTTCCTCCACTCAACGGACATGAGAGAAACAATACGCTGCCTGACACTGCAACATTCTCTTCTCTGTATGCAGCCGCCTAGCTGGGGCAAGAACTTAGGCAAATGAGTGGGCTTGGAGAAAAAAAAAATATAAAAGACTCAAAGCACTACCAGAACAATACATAGCCGTTGATAATAATAAAAAAAAAAGAAATAATAATAAAATAATAGTAATAATAGTAGCATTGCTGCTGCACAAGCGAAAAGTTATCGGCATTTGGGCATCGGCAATTTTGAATATAAACTCGTAAGCACCAATCAGTTGGGCGACAACCGACGCTAAGCTTGCGACATTTTGTGCTGCTGTTGCTGTTGCGGTGGCTGAGAAAAAATTCAACTAAGACGCTTTAACCTCTGTTAAATTTTTGCTATGAGCCTCCAAACTCTACACCTGCTGTCGCTAGCTGCGTCAACTGGCTGGTCGGCCGGCCATAAACGGTCTACCCCCATGTGGCAAAAGTTTGTGCTCTGTGCGCAGGCAGGCAGGCAATTGCTGCTTTTGTGGCAAGTAAGCGCCAACAGTCATTCAAAACAATAATCAATTGGTCATGCAGCTTGACAAAAAAAAAAAAAAAACAAATAATAAAACGCAAAACGCAACTTACGCTGTTGTTGACAAAGCACGTTGGCAGTTGACTGCAAAAAATAAACTTAAAACGCAAGCAATAAAAAATAAGCGATTGGTACGTTCGGTGGCAACAGCTGCTCACTGGCACTCACTGCGCTCGCTCGCCACTCCTACAACAATGGCGGCAATTGTGTGCAGCAGTTCAAGAAAAATTATTATTATTATTTGTGTTTTTTTTTGTATTAATTTTTCATATTTTCCGTATGAAATATGAACGTCAGCGATGAAAGATAACAGTTAATATTTTTCTTTGTATTGCATTGTTGTAGATTTTGTGACTTGTTAACATAAAATTGCAATTAGCTACATTTTGTAGGCTGACGCACTCGACCGCACACACACACACACACACACACACATTCATAAACTTTTAAAAAATACGTGGCGTATAAATTTCACAGCTTCTCGTTCGTATCCAATAAAACTCTTATTTGAATTGAATTTTGCGCACCGATTGCTGCTAGAAATTACGTACGATAAGTATATAATTATGGGTACTAAATAAATTAAAATATTTCGTGCATATGCAACATCTTAATAGGGACTCATGAAGTCGTCAATTATTATGTTCGCGAAATGAGTTGTTATAAATTATGGTATTACTAGGTAATTACCAGTCAATTACTTGAGTTTGATTGGAATTAAGATTTTTGAAATTATGAAACTGTTACATGCCCGCTGATTGAAATTCACCACTACAACGGCCTGCTTCTTTAAAATTCTGCAAACCTGCAAATTTAAAATTTTGGTTTAAAATGAATTTGAATTAGATATGTTGTATTTTGATTTACTTTTTATGCACTTCTGGTGTATTCCTTGTTTTTTAATTTTCCTTTTTTTATTTAGTGTATTTTATTTATTTGCACTTATTTGATTTTATTTCTTTTTTGTTTCAATTTAACTTACTTTAGTATATTTGATCAAAAATTCAAAATTTAAGTTCTATTTGTTTT
Source organism: Anomoia purmunda (assembly GCA_951828415.1). NCBI lineage: Eukaryota > Metazoa > Arthropoda > Insecta > Diptera > Tephritidae > Anomoia > Anomoia purmunda. The sequence goes on from OX639995.1 coordinate 45,362,611, forward strand.
TTATTGCTATTTTTTTTTTTTGATGTACGGTTTTAATTTAATTTAGCTTATTTTATTAACATATATTTTATTTTACCTAATTTTATTTTAATATATTTTTTCAGACTTCATTTAATATACTTTTATTTATTTTCTTTTATATTTTTTTCATTATATGCTTTCACTACATATTCACTCACTTTATAAGATTTTGGTTTTTTCTTAGATTTTACTATATTTCTTTTTATTTAATTGCCTTATTTGATTTTATTTCTTTTTTTTTTAATTGAGCTTATTTTAATATATTAAATTTCGTTTTTATTTTACTTCATTTTGTTTAATTTTTAAATATTACTTTATTACTATTTATGTTTAATTATATTTTATTTGTATGTAATATCTTATTTAGTTGATTTTATGTTTATATATAGTATATATATGTATATGTTATTTTAATTTTGTTTAGCTTATTTTGTTTTATTTTATTTTATATTATTTTAATAAATATGTTGAGATTTTATTAAATTTATTTTTATTTTATTGCACTTATTTACTTCATTTTGTTTAATTTTTAAATATTACTTTATTACTATTTATATTTAATTATATTTTATTTGTATGTAATATCTTATTTAGTTGATTTTATGTTTATATATAGTATATATATGTATATGTTATTTTAATTTTGTTTAGCTTATTTTGTTTTATTTTATTTTATATTATTTTAATAAATATGTTGAGATTTTATTAAATTTATTTTTATTTTATTGCACTTATTTACTTCATTTTGTTTAATTTTTAAATATTACTTTATTACTATTTATATTTAATTATATTTTATTTGTATGTAATATCTTATTTAGTTGATTTTATGTTTATATATAGTATATATATGTATATGTTATTTTAATTTTGTTTAGCTTATTTTGTTTTATTTTATTTTATATTATTTTAATAAATATGTTGAGATTTTATTAAATTTATTTTTATTTTATTGCACTTATTTGATTTTATTTTTTTATTCCAACTTAACTTATGTATTTTAGTATATTTTATTTCGTTTTTATTTTAGTTAATTTTTGTTTTTATTTTAGTTAATTTTTAATGTTATTAGATTTTATTATATTTTATTTTTTAATTTCTCATTAACCTTTGTGGCATGTTTTAAATATTATTGTAATTTATCTTATGTTCTTTTTTTTAATTTTATTTATTTTTTTTTTTGTTAATATACCGTTTGGTTTAATTAAGTGTATTTTATTCTAATATATATTGTTTTACTTTATTTTAATTAAATCAATTTTTTCAGATTTTGTTATGGTCATTTATATTTAATTTTACTTACTGTTATTTTATATTGTTTTTGTTATATTTATTGACTTATGTTATATTTTACTTTGTTTTATTCTAATATTTTTTCAGGTTTTACTGTATCTCTTTTTATTTAATTTTTTTATTTGATTTGTTTCCCTTTTTTAATTTAACTTCTTTCGCTTTTATTTTATTTCATTTTGGTTTTTAATTTATTTCATTTTTGTTTAGTTTTTTAAATGTTATTTTATGGTGTTATATTGCATTTAAAATTAATGAATTATTTTAATTTCTTATTAATAAATTTCTTACTGTTACATGTTTAAATTTTATTTTAATTTATTCGATTTTATTTTTTTATATATATTTTGATTTAATTTAATTTTGCTTATTTTATTATATTTGACTTTATTTGATTTTATTTTATTTTAATACATTTTTTCAGATTTTATTAAATTTATTTGTATTTAATTTTAATTTTTTCCTTTTCAATTAACATTTACATAATTTATTTTAAGATATTTTATTTAATTTTTGTTTCGTTATTATTTTATTGCATTTCATAAAATTTTGTTTAACTATATCTTATTTCATTGTTTTATATTTTGTTTCGCTAAAATTTTTTTTTTATTTGGTTTTGTTTTATAAATCACACAATTGGTTGCTATACATTCACTGACTCTCTTTGTCCATTCACCATAGTCATGCCCTTTCTGTTGACGCATTTGCCATATTTCTTGCGTAAACGTCAAATAAAATAAAATCGAAAGAATGCAAATGTTTGCCTTTTTATATATCAAATTTCTGTACATAAGTGGTTCCAGTGATAAGCGATATAAAAATACCAATACCAAGTACTTTTCTATATTAGTAACATATTTTTTTCTATATTATTAATAATAAACATATGTACACATATATAGCTTTGTCAAATTTCAGTACCTTAGCATATGCGGTTCCAGAGATAAGGGATATAAAAATGTTAGTTGGTATGGTAGGTGTCACACCCCTTTTTCCAATACCTAGTACTTTTCGCTATTACCATGGTGTTTACAATGTTTGCACTCGTGTAAAATTTCAGCCCCAAGAAGAAAATACGATAAGGAAATTGATCTCCGAAATAGCAGCTATAATTATGACCACTCTGACTGTTGTTGCCTTTTTTTAATACTTTCCTAATAAAAAAACTAACCTCGAGCTCAAAAATTATTGTTGATAGGACCTTAAAATATTTTTTGGATTCAAATATGTACATTCTAATTACTCCTTTCAATACAACATACATATATTTAAAAAAAAAACACTCGCTTTCAGAAAACTTCCAACAAAATTTAATGCAATTTTTTTCATTACATTTTGTGATTGTTTCGATTGTTTTCATATCACCTACATATGTTGCCACAAAATGTTGACAGCTAAACGTCAAATCGAATATGTATCTACAAATCGCGATTACTTAGTTCGCTTTGTACAAGCTGCCAACAACAACAACGTTTCCATTTTAACAAACCTGTTGATATTTCAACACAAGTATTTTAGAATGAAGAAGAAGTTACTCAAATGGATCGAGTTAGCGTTTTACCCGCACAAAACTAAAGTTTTTATAATTTAATGTGTAATGCTCCAACTGGGACTTGAACTGCGAGAGTGGAAGCAACGAATGGATTATAAGACTTCTTCTTGATTGACGCTATAATCATCTCGGAAATTCCTTCACATGGCTAATTGCCGCCAAAAAGATACACCTGAAACAGCTCATCGTTTCAATGTCTGCTGTATTCGTTATCGCAAAGTTGTTTAAAGGTCCAGGTTTAAAGATCCGTCGGAGAATCCGATGTTTTCAAAACTCGCAAGTGCCGTCTCATCCGATGTTGACCTGGCCTTTGACAATCGCACGGCCTTTATGAAGGACATCTACTTTGCAAGATTTGGCGTATCGGGAATACCTGGTCGATGTTGGACTCGCCAGATATAAAGCCCTCAGAGTTTGTTGACGTTCGGCTTCAGTCTTCAACCCCCTCTCAGCTAGTCAGCTGAAGGTACATTGTCGACGAATCCTATACATAAACACATAATCCTTCAAAAGATGCGCTCAGCGCTTTTTTGCACTCTCCAGCTCGTTTTCGAATTTTTAAATTTTAGTTCCTAATTTAGTTTTGATCTTTTGACCTTAATACCAAATTCAGTTCTTCTCTCAGCCTCCGGAATTATAAAATCTATTATGTTTTAAGACCTTCATCAATATATTTCAGAAAAATATTAAGATTTGGATCAGCTGAACCAATTTTCTCTGAAAACCCGTATTAAGCTCAAAGTGTTTTATCATCTCTGTGGTTTTTTTTAATATTATAATACAAATTATTTTTATTTATTAAAAACTGCATTTAGGAAGGTGATTTCAAGTCAAGTCAGTTAACGTAAATATTAAAATTAAAATATTTTGAAAAAGGTTGCCACCTGTTTGAAAGACATATTTTATTAAATTATACGCAAGTACACAAAATAAGAGTACCAAGCGGTTCGTTTCGCTAAGGAGAAGGTTTATAGGTAGCTATTTTTTGGAGAGGGTTGCCACCAGTTTGAAAATACGAATTTAATGATATCATCACGAGCTTTATGTAATATTAAAATATTTTGAAAAGGGTTGCCTTTTGTTTAAAAAAGTCAAACTTAACTGAATTATACAGATGTTATATGAATTATTAAAATGGGGGTGGCAAACCATTCGTATTGGCGAGGAGATTCATAGCCAACTTTATGAGGGTTGCCATCCGCTTGGAATGCCGAATTTAATTAAAGTATAAACAACCTATGTATGTACATATGTACAAACATATATGAAATATAAAAATATGGGTGCCAAACTGGTCGCTTCGGTGAGGATAAGGCTTATAGCACATAGAAGGAGTTGCCACCCGAATGGAATGCCGAATTTCATAAAAATATAAACAAGTTATATGAAATCGTTAAATATGGTGGTCAAATGTTTCGATTTGCTAAGAAGAGGGTTTATAGCTAGCTATATTTTAAATAGTGTTGCCACCTGCATGAAAAATCGAAATTAAAAAAAAATTATACACAACTTATATGCAAGTTAGCAATGGGTGTCAGACCATTTGTTTCGCTATGATAATATTTAAAGGTATATTTTGAAGAGGGGTGCCACCTTTTTTAAATTTTATTTTAATTATAGACAAGGAAATATGAGTGTCATGAGCCGAGGGAAGGTGTATACTTACATATATTTTTGGAGGAAGGTTGCCACCTGTTATATGTATATGTGGTGGAAAACAAAATGCGTATGCAATGGGCAATTAATAAATAAATATAGGCTGGACAACGACTGCTGGGGTTTTCTAGTATTTATATGTACATTTGTTTTGTTTCTAGAATTCCTATTTCAAATTATCTATTCGAATTCTCGCACATTAAACTCATTTACCATTTACAAGTTGCAATAAAACCAGTTGTCGGGGCGCATTTAATGAGCGTTCATACGCCTACTAAGCAATTAAATATTTCCAACACACATTTGCAAATTTACATAAGTGCACTGTACAAACACAAATATATAATACAGAGCACGCACGCACAACATTTCACATACATATACCTATTCACCATAGCATGCATAGCATGAGCCAACTGTTAACCAGCCATCTATGTATGTGTGTGTGTGTGTGTGTAGTATGGTTAGTGAAATTGCGCCTTTTGCTGCATGTAATTATCAATTAACAATCAATTGATTGCATTCCCCATTGCCATAAATTTACGACAAGACAATAGCCACAAGCCGAAACAAATCAACAACAACAACAGCAACAGCAACACTCCATACACAACTGCATTGGCGTGGCTATTAACAACGAAAACCACCAATTAGTATGGAATACATCTACATATGTATGTACTGACAGTTGCAACAAGTTGTTGTTGTTATTATTGTTTTAGTTTATTGCTGCAGCAACGGTGGGCCTGGGAAAATTACATTGAAAATAACGCAAAAAAAAATTTTTCTTTTTTAATTGTGTGCGGAAAAAATCTATCGTAACGGCTTAGAAGTCAGCGGGGGAAAATTAAGCATTAATTCAAATTGGAAAATTATACAAAAGTATTTGAAAAACAGTGCGGGCGCAGGCGCCGCGGCAGGCAGGCGCGTTCGATTACACATCGCCAACAAAACTGAAAGCGAAACGTCACGTTTTTACGTTGCATACCAAGCAGCTAGCACGTTGCTGTAGCTCTAAAGTAGCCTAACGCAAAGTTGTTTAGCTCAGCACGGCTCAGCTCAGCTCAGCTGAACGTCAATAAACAACAAAAAAAAAAGAAAAGTCAAACGCTCAGTCGCCGCTGTAATAGAAAAATGCAAAAATTCCAGTGTGGTGTAGGGGCGAGGCGCAAATTCATACGATTGTATAGTTTTCTACAATTTTTTTTTTTATTGCGTTTTTTTCTTATCACAATAGAAGCAAACACTTCACGCATTCATTTAAAGCTTCGATAAAAAAAAAATAAAGAAAAAATATAACCACACCGCCACACACTGCATTCAGTTAGCTGATGAAGCTGAGATCTTAGCCTAGCATGTACTCCTATGCTATACGTATTGGACCTAGGTGCATATTGTATGTATGTAAATTCATATGTCGTGTTGTGCATATCTGGTCTTGCATCCACTTACTGGTTGCATGTCAACGGCAATAACGCCGACGCTGGCGGTGGCGGTGGCGGTTAACACAATCGCATTGCAGAAATATGCATTAAAACTCAATAAAATTGTCATGTTTTTTGTATGTGATTATGGCTAATCTATCAAAGCGATCAATTTTAAAGAGTTGAGGGTTTGAAAATGAAAAATACATACTAGATATTTAATTGAAAGAAATAATAAAACATAGACATAGTAATAGAGTATGTATACAATGGAATTGAAAAATAAATAAAAAAATAAAAATAAAAGTAAAAATAAAAATAAAAATAAAAATAAAAACAAAAACAAAAACAAAAACAAAAACAAAAGCAAAAACAAAACCTGTTTTTTTAAACCAAACAGATAGCGGAAATAGAAGTTGAGTTAAGCTTGGTCTTAGCTTTCTGTTTTGAAAGAACACACAGTTACGCTAAAAAATGCAAGGATTTTTTTTTCAATATTCAAAACGTTTTTCACGACATTTTTTTAAATTAAGTTTTTTTTATATAAAAATATGAATTTTTTACAGCATAAACAATATAAAGCAAAATTTCAAATTTTATACGAAATTCACCAAAATTAAATTTTCAGCAAATCATTAAAAAATTAGGCAAACAACTTTTACATTTTTAAAAATTTTCATAAAATTTTTTAAAAACAAAATTCAGACTCTCTTTAATCAAAATTTGTATAAACTTTTCGCAAGTAGCTAAACTTTTTAGTTGATTTAAAAAAAAAAATTTCAAAAAATTTTCATTAAATCATCACACTTTTAAATCACAATTTTTTTTTTAATTTTCGAAGTTTTGTAAACGCAAGTTTCAAGTGGCTAAAAAATTTAAAATTATTTTCGCAGTTTTGTAAAGTGCAAGTTTCTAGTAGCTAAAAGGTTTAGTTGGTTGTAAAACTAACAACAATTTCAACAAACTTACATAAAATTTTCCGACTCTTCATCAGAATTTTTATAAACTTGTCGCAGTTTTGTAAAGCGCTAGTTTCAAATAGCTAAAAATTTAGTTGGCGTCTGAAAGAAACCTTTCAACAAATTTTCAGACTATTTAATCAAAACTGTAATAAACTCTTCGAAGTTTTAAAAAACTCAATCAAACATTTTTTGTTCATTTTTTAAAGAAAATTTTCAAAAAACTTTCACCAAATTTTCAAATGCTTTAATCAAAAGTTTATAAACTTGTCGCAGTTCGGTAAGCGCCAGTTCAAGTGGCAAAAATAGTTAGTTAATTTTTCTAAATAAAATTTTCACAAAATTTTGAAACTCTTTCCTCAGAATTTTTATAATTTGTAGACTGTAAGCTTCAAGTAGCTAAGAATTTGAGTTTGTTTTTTTTTTTAAGAAAATTTTCAATAACTTGTTTTGGAAAGCGCAAGTTCCAAATAGCAGAATAACTTAAATTGATTATTTAAAGAAAAATTTTCAATACTTTCTCCAAATATTCAGTTTCGTAAAGCGGAATTTTTAAGTAGCAAAAAATTTTAGTTGATTTTTTAAAGAAAGTTTTTAATCAATTTTCATAAAATTTTCAGATTCTTTCATTAATTTTTTTTTATAAATTTGTCGACGTATTTTAAAGCGCAGGTTTCAAATAGTTAACAAATTTAGTTTCCAAATTTTTAGAAAATTTTCAAAAAATGCTTATCAAAACATCAACATTTTTAATATAAACTTTTACTTGATTTCCAAATTTTCATAAAATTTTCAGAGTATCTGATCAAAATTTTTATAAACTTGTCGCAAGCTTAAAGTGACTAAAAAATTGAGTTGGGTTTTCAAAGAAAATCGATAATGAAAATGATAAGTGTAACTAATCATATCGATAATAATATTAATAACGATAACGATTATTGTAGGGAAATCATCCGCAGATAGAACTGAAAAGGAATATTACGATTACTGTCCTAACGTAAATATTTTGTAGAGCACACTTTTTCAGCCACTTTGTTCAATTCAGACGCTCACACATAGTTTTTCCATTGTGTTAAAAGACGAACTTCCGCGTTAATTTATTGAAATCGCTCATACATACCTTTTGGTAAAGTTATGACCTTCAGACAACTTACCGTACTTGTTTTCAATATCTGTAACCTAAAACTGAAAAGCACGGACAGTTGCTATTTAAGTCTAAATCAGTTTATTTAGGCTACAAAAATTACGCTAAACGGGGGTCAATCGAATGCCAGCGGTTTTTAACCTCCGAAAGCCGATATGGGTTATTCGCCCTGTTGATGTTGTTGTGGTTGCTAGATCAGCTTACTCAGGATCATTATCTTCAAACTCATCTAAGGGGAGGCCCAGAAAACAAGCTGTTTCAACAGGGTTAGATCATAGAGAAAGAGGTGTTAGATGAGTCGGTTCCCAGGGTCATATGAATAGGTGATTTGTATCGTGCGGAGATTCTCCACATACCGGACATACATATGTACATTTGGGGTGTCAGTGTTGAATCTGGATAAATAGAAGTTGAGTCTACTACTAGAGTAGCCAGACCGTAATTGAGTCAGAGTGACGCAGCTGAAGGTCTTTGAATGCAATAGGTGAGAGATAGACTCCAATAACAGCATTCATAGAGCTTCATTGAAGGTGGTGATTGTCTCTCGGTGAAAGCTATTCAGAGCCTATCTGTACGCCATCGCATACAGTGGTTCGCTGGTGTGCACGACTGGATCTCGCCCCGTTCGGTGGCATCCAATAAGGAACTGCTTTCTGCGCTGCTGATGGTGTGTCTCAGACGACGTCCCGTTCCAGTCCGCAGTGGGGCGCTCTAACAGATCTGAAGCTGTCCTAATGGTCAACCGCGGTCAAATTGGTACAGCACAGTTTACAACCAGCGGACCAAGCGCCTTTTATGTTGCCAACAAAGTTTTTGTGCCTTTGCCCGAGTGCTGCGGGCGAGCAGTTTGAGGACCTTCTTGCGAATCTGTAATTTATTGTCGTTTGCGGTTGTGTGTACTGAAAAGGCAGATCATGCTGTCGAAGGTAACACCCAAGATCATCGGGTGATTAACCGTTGAGATGGGCGTACCATCAACATGGATGCTAAGTTTCAGCCTGACCTGTTGTGAATAAGATTTAGTAGGAGATAAGGTCACATTTCATACAGTCAAGAAGTGAACAAGGTCGAAGAGATACATGTTCACTTTCAATCCCATGTCATCTGCGTACGAGATGATAGTCATACCCGCTGGCGGTTGATGGATAGAAGCTAAACAACATCGGGGAAAGGACCTGTGGGACTGCTTGTTTAACGCTTTCAGTTTCGAGTTCAAGTAATTGGTAATCCACCGCTTCAGCCCCGTTACATAACCCATCGACGTATTGATCGCTAGCATTGCTTGAATACTACGGTAAAATATGTGACGCCTTTTAAGGAATATTAACTAATCCTGAGACTTTGGAGAAACTCTTGCAGTTGCTTTCAAGTTAGCTTATTTACTTATAATTCTAATTCACAATTTGGAGGCTCTGTATCTCTTTCACTGTTCTTCACTGCACACAATAATGCAAGAGTGTGGAAAACAATCAGATTACTAGCGAAACGTTCACGCAAGCAAACAAGTCAATGTCTGTAGCTTGCCAGAGACGAGAAAACAAGCAGATATAAAAATGGATGTATGTATGTATGTAATTTCATGAATTTCACATTTACCAAAGTGATTGTTTGACTGATGTGAGTGGTTGCGAGTGGTTCTACTTCAATTTGCAAAATAATCACTAGCATATTTAAAAAAAAAAAACCAAAGCGATGCAAAGCGAAAGAACGACTATGAGTCGACACAATGACGGTTGACTTTAGTTCAAACCGCGAGCTGTGAAAATGACATGCAGTGCATTGAAGTCAGTCAACTAAGCCAAGTAGAGAAACCAACCAACCTAAGCCAAGAAGCCAAAAAGCCAAGCAGTAAGTTGGCAAGATATTCGTAGCTAGCGCGACAGCCGCTTAGCAAAGCTAAACAAGCTGAGACAATGCGCTGAAAATGCGATAGAAACGCTGATTAGTATTTATATAATTTGTAGCTATTGTATGCGAAGGCATGACACATACACACACACATACATATCAATGTAGTAAATTATGTGTGTGTTCATTTGAATGCGAATGTATGAAAGATTATGTGGCTAATTGTTAGCCGTTTAAATGTCAGCAACATCTACATAGAATCCATTGTAGGAACTTTGTTTAAAAAAATAATAAAACAAAGATTGAAAATAAAAAAAAAAACATCTTAGAAATTATAGGTAACCGCGCTGGTGTTGAGAATTAAAAACTTTTTCAAGGTCGCTGCTAGCACGACTTTCGGCTTGGCGATTGAGATGCTTGCAAAGTGAGCGAATGTGTAGGAACACGTGTGTTGTTTACATTAGGGTGTCTGAATAACAACAAAAAAAAAAGCAGTTGTACCACGGGGACTATAAAATTTATTATTTTTAACACTTTCGCCAAAATATTTTCGTAAAATATTAAGATTTACATTAGTCGATTTGAAAACACCGCCTAATATAAAGTTTTTTTTATAAATAAAAATGTTTTTAAAAAATAAAACAAATAAATAAATTATTTAGAGCGGCATGAAAATATTGAGATATAAATAAAACTTCGACCTACATGAGTTTAACTTTTAAAATTGAAAAACGGTAAGAAAATACCTGTACCTTAAAAGTCAAAATCGATACAGTTTTGACTAAGTTATTCCGGTTTTTCTGAAAACGCGAACGAAAGTTCTAAACGCGCATCAAAAACCGTATTATTATGATTCCGTTGAACTAGGGACCGTAACGGGTATAATTTTTATTAAAATCATTACAATATTTTCGATAAAATGTGATCGATATTTTGCGATTTTTATTTTTTTGAAGTTGTTTTTCGGCCTCCAAAGGTATGAATATTTTTTTGTTTAGTTTTGAACTCAAATAAAAACATAAAAATATTTTATTTGTTTGTTCAATAATTATCTTTACTCTTGGATTTAAAATTTTTCGATCATTTTTTATCGATATTTTGTGATTTTTATTATTCGATAAAAATAATCGTTGTTCTTGAATCTAAACTTTGCCGATCATTACAAAAGCGAAAAAATGTATCGGCGATGAAAGTAATAGCAAAAACAACAATAATGAGATATATTTTTTTGCAATCGAAAAATTAAAAATCACAAATTATCGATCAAACTTGATCGAGAAAAATAAAAATACAAAATTTTGTTCAAAATAAATCGAAAAAATAAAAATCACAAAATGTCTATTAAATTTAAAACAAACTGAAAATTAAAAAATAACGATCAATCAAATTTGATGGAAAAAGAATCACAAAATATCGATGAAACTTTATTGAAAAATAAAAATAAAAAATCTCGATCGAATTTGATCGAAAAACATAAAAATTAAGAAAATATCAAGGAAGCTTTAAGGGAGAACAAAAATCACAAAACATCGATCAAATTTAAAATGAGATAAAAAGTAAAATATAAAGATTAAAAAATATGAAATAAAAACAAAAATAAAAAAACGTCGATGAGTTTTAAAATAAAATAAAAATTTTAAAGTTTCGATCAAGCTTTATCGAAAAAGTTAAAAACCACAAAATATCTATTAAATTTAAAATAAAATGAAAATAAACAAAAAACAATCAATCAAATTTAGTCGAAAAAAAACTTGAAATAAAAAAAATATCGATCAAACATTATTGAAAAATAAAAATCAAAAAAAAATCGATCAAAATTAAAATAAAACAAAAATTAAAAAATGTCGATCAAACTTTACTTAAAAAAGTTAAAAATCACAAAATAACGATTGTGCAATGATTTAAAATAAAAAATCTTCTAGATAAAAATAAGATCAGATTTGCATTAGAATTAGATCGATATATTCGAGTATTGTTTTGAACGAATTCTTGCTACTAATTTTTTTATTCGAAAAAGTCAAAATAATGATTATTTTCTTTCACAGCATTAAAGAAATTTGGGAATATTTTTACGCAGACCCTTTCAGCTGGAACTGTTCCGTCATCTGAGATAATTTTGTATACAAAAAAATTTAGATAATTTCTATATACAAAAAAATTATTTTTTTGGAGGTATTTTCAAAGCGGAAAAAATATTTTTGAAAATAATTCGTATTTATAAAAATTTAATTTTTTCTGGTATTTGCAAATCGGTTTAGCTGGCGTAAATGTCAATATTTTTCGGAAATAATTTGCTGGAAGTCTTGGAATATAATAAGTTTTTTATATATATTTTTTTTGTATGAAGAGTGAGGTACCCTAATGCGCATATGTATATACATACATATGTATGCAATTAAATACGCATTTATTTATGTATGTATGTAACGCATACATTTATGCAGTGAAATACGTAAATACATATTTGAAAAAAAAAAAAACACCGTTGAAGTGAACTGACACTTTTCGCCGCCTCCTTACTTTCCCACTACCCGCTAAGAAATCTGACTTCCAGCTGACTGGTTCCAACACGCGAACGCGCACACACACACACACAGTTGTACATATTTGAAAAAAAAAACATTGTTAGCATACCTTGGCGTTTCTCTGCGGTAATAATTGAGTGGGCCCACAACAACACAGGAAATGTTGTATGAAATATGCCCGCCTGAACGAACGCCCCATATTTCCAACTAAATTAAATCCACAAATCAAAATATGAAATAATTGAAAATTTTTCACAGCTCACGTTTCTAATGCACACAAGATAAATGTGAATGGCATTTCTACACCTTCCTACTGCCGCATGCAACAAATATTTCAGATATTTTTTAAGACTCTCTTTTGTTTTTCCTCTTCCAAAAATTTAAGCAAGCAAATTTTTGCTTTTTAAAGCGAAACGCCAAGCGATGGATTAATTCTTAGGTCATTTAATAATTTTCATAGCATAAAATAAAAAATGAAATAAATAAATTGAATTGAATTCCAACTTTAATTTATCTTACATACCGCCAAACAGAGGTATTTTACAAAAGTGCACGCGTTCAATTCTGGCGGTCTATGGTGTTTGTTAACAACAAATTGCCTGTCAGTAACAATGCAAATAAGCGTGCTTGCCGCTCTAACCGAACCATATCTACTAAGATATTTATTTTTATTATTTTTTTTAAATATAAATGCATGCATTTCCATATGTTGGTATATTTTACTCTAATAAACTTGTAGATATTGTCCGTTGGCTGAAAATTTGCATAGCGCTACTATTTTTGCACAATCATAGATAGCACACACATGGGTCTTACATAAGTGGTACCCAATAGGAATACTTAATCGCTGAAAGAAACTGTTTTCCCCTTTTTCCCAAAAATGGCGAAGCACTAACTGCAATTCTGACTCATAAAACTTACCAGTCGCTAGAGGTGGTAAAAATTATGGAACTCTTTATATTTAGAGCAATACCATGAGCAGGAGCGGATTTACCTAAATTGCCGCCGAAGTCTACTTGGATTCCGTATTGATCCGTGCAGAGCTACGTATTGCTACGTGGATCGACATAAGGAAATGGGACATAAATCTACTTAAAATCTACATGATATCTGTACGGCTCTGCATGGATCAACGCAGATCTACATATATGGGTTCTACGTAGATTAAAAATCGAATACTATTTTGTGGATCTACATGAAATCGTGCAGGATGGGTGTCTTTACACGCAAGAAACGCACAAGAAAGTAAGAAAAAAGCGACAAAAAGCTTAATTATAAATCTTTGCCGCCATAGGCAGCTGACCATGTTGCCCTTATGGTAAATCCACCCCTGATCATGACTAATGCAAACTACATCCTTCAGCAGAATGTAGATTTTTTCTCCTTAAAGGTGCAACTAAATACTTCGGTCTTATGATTATAATCTGCTATGGAAAAACTTTTCACAAAAATCATTTCGAAGTCGTCGTTAAACTTTATGTTCCACAATTCGTGTTACAAAAATAAGACGCACACCACAAATTGTACGAGAAGTTTAGCCAAACATCAAGCTATATAGTATAACCGCTAAATTAGTATATAATACTACTTATTATTGTAAATATAAGTCTAGTAAAAAGAAATCCATTAATTTTCCAACAGATGCCTTCAGTAATCTGTACCTCGCGTTGTAAAAACTGCGACCGGGTTACGCTATATGGCATTAGAAAGATTAGATTTTATACTAGGAAAACTTCTCAGACAGTTTCGTGATTACTTGCAAAAGAAATACGCCATATTTTAAAGTTTTTCTTCGATAAAGGCGAAAACGCCAGCCAGTCGGCTGAAAATGTGGATAGAGTTTATGGTTCTGATGCGGTAAGAGCCAATCACGTATACTTTCAGTTTCGTCGATTCCATTTCGGGTAATATTGTTATCAAAGCTGTGCCACGCTCTGCAAGGCCAATTATCGGAAGTATCGATAAAATAATGCAAATCGTCAAGGCCGACCGTCAGGTACGCACTGTTTCGATTGCCCAGGAGCTAAACATTGCACAATATAAGCTTGATGTATAGGTGTCACAGGAGATTACTCAAAAAAAAACCTCACAGACCGAATTTCCATCTGCGAATTGCTGTTGCATCGCAACAAAATCGATCCATTTCTGAAATTGGTCGTGCCCGAATCGCGGTGAGTCGACGCAAAAGGTGGTCAAGCTAGGGTTGACGGTCAGGATAGTTTTGCTATGTGTTTAGTGGGATTGGCAGGGAATCATCTATTATGAGCTACTTCCCTACGACCAAACTCTTTATTCGGACCTGTACTGTCAAATATTAGATCGTCTGCAGGAAGCAATCGCCCAGAAGCGGTTAGCTTTGGCCAATAGGAGAGGAATTGAGGTCCATCAGAACAACGCCAGGTCACACCCATCGATTGGGAGACGCCAGAAGCTCAGGGAGCTTGGTTGGGAGATTCTTATGCTTTCATCTTATAGCCTGGACCTGCCACCAAGTTATTACCATCTGTTTGATTGCTGATGAAAAATTCACCTTAAGAGAAGTTTTACAATCGACTGTCCCAGTTTTTTTTTTAACAATAGCGATGAGGGTTTCTATGATTCTATGGATTTCCTTTGCCTGTCCTTATATTTCTACAAGTAAACATCATTTTGCCACAATATTTTTTTTAGCTGAACTCGATTGTGTTGTTATTTTTACAAAATCGAATGATAAGTTGGAAAATTCAAAATCATGTAAGGGTTAACAGAACTGCCGAATGACAACGATTTCTCCATACATTTTGGATTTATGTATATATATGGCTTTCGTTATAGACTGAATTATGGGACAACAAAAGAAGGTAGTTCCATTTAGATTTTTTTTTATTAACAAATATATTATTGACATTTACCCGGATGTTAATAATTGACTCATCGGATATTTTTAGCATAGGGTAATTTTTCAACATATATTGGGAATTATTTATATAATGGAGGGTTTGATATAATTCAAAAACTTGGCATTGTTCTCCAAATTAATTCAAATATTTTCCCAACAACTTTTAAAAGGATAGTCGAATAGACTCAAAGAGAAAAGGTTAAGAATATTTGCCGACTTTTCTGAGTTTTTTTTATTTTTTAAGATTAGTTTCAAAATTTTGTTAGTTACAATTTTATTTAGTTAAAATTACCCGATTTTTTCGAATACAAGGTTTTTCAATAAGAACGCTACAAAAGTTTTTTTTAAATAAAACAAAAACGGTTTGGGATATGAACTAAATTCTTGATTCCTGTGAAAGTACATTCGATGCCATTATGTATGGCACTCGATTTGTTTTGCATGGGCACCATGGGCACGCTTTCAGAATTCCAGACGCTGAACCCACTTTTCGACGGTTTTCAAGCATAAATCGGCCGATACTGCTGCAATTTCACGTTCGATATTCGTACGAAGTTCATCAATCGTCGCTGGCTTGTTGGCATAGACCATAGACTTGACGTAGCCCCACAGGAAATAGTCTAACGGCGTCAAATCGCACGACCGAGGCGGCCAATTGACTGGGCCATTTCGTGAGATAAAACGTTCACCAAACTTGGTTTTCAATAAATCGATTGTGACATTCGCTGTGTGGCTTGTGGCTCCGTCCTGTTGGAGCCACATATTGTCCAAGTCCATATCATTCAATTTAGGCCAAAAATATTCGGTAATCATTGAGCGGTAGCGATTCCCATTCACAGTAACGTGCCGGTCTTGATCATCACGGAAGAAGTACGGCTCTTAGAAGTAGCGCTCTTAAAGTTGTGGCCATTGACTCCGAATTTCGGTAGTAAATTTTAAGAATTTCGACTCGTTGTTGGTTCGTATATCTTTCCATGATGAAATGGCAAACCTTACTGAAGAGAAATGTCAAAAGAGCGGGGGAAAATATGGCGTCGTTTGTTGTCACTATCGATCTACTTTTGTGCGTCCCTATTGCAAGACTCTATAAAATGGGTTTTTTCAATGCAATATCTAAATTACAACATAAAATAAAAAATAATTTGAGATAATGATGATAAAAACTTTTTTTTCATTCGTTCATTCATTTCTTTACTGACATTTTTAATTTCGTTTTGTTTATTTTTTATTAAAGCAAATGATCTGAAAAAAATTCGACACAAAAACCCGATTTCGAGCCGTTGGCTAAATGCAACAAATTTTTCTTTATTGCTTTTATTTTTTTAATTTCAAACAAAGAAACATAAAAATTATTTTTTTCGACTACTGATGTCGTCCTCTACTTTCTGGGCCCGAAATTGAGCGGGTTTTTGGGGAACAAATTGCAAAGGGTCTACTGAACAGATTGAGGAAATTTGTGTATTTTTTTTTTAAATTTTTTTACATGTTTTCGCTTTTAAATTTAAATTTTGAAGTCCAAAAAAAAAACGTTTTGACCTTGAACAAAATAAAATTTTACAAATCGTACTCGGGGAAACATAGCGGTATGTTAACTGTCTAATTAAAAAAGAAATTATTGAAATTGGACAATACTTTTATGAAGAGTCTTGCTTGTCATATGGATTCAAATTAAAGATATAAAAAAAAATCGATTTTTTGAAATCGCGAAACTTTTTCAAAATTATATAAAGAAAAATAAATTGCCACAACTCCCCAGTACGTCGTGGTGCTATTATTTTGACCACCGGTATGCTTCCCACTTCGAAAACAAATCGCACATGTTGCACGCAGCCACGCAGCCACGCAGCATGTAAAGCTCATGTGGCAGTCGGACGGACATTTCGATAATGCATCTACAAAAGTGACCAATAGGCGAACTAATATGCCAAAAGGCTCACAAATAACAGTCGCCGCCAATTGAGCCGCCTCGCCCTAAGCGCACTCCTTGCAAAACTTACCGAGTGCATTGCCTACTATTACAATATTAAAAAAAAAGAGATATTAGTATTGCTACCAATTGCCACAAACTAACTAATAATAAGTAAATACATGTGTATGTGCATATGGCTGTGGATGGGATGTGGATGTGTGTGTGTGTGTATGTGTATGTGTATGAGGGTATGGGCAGCGGCTAGCAATGCACGCGCCGTGTCGTTAAACACACGTAGTAAGCGGCATGATAGGCGTTTTTCGGCTATTCAATTGTTTTCGGGGCATATGCCATAGACCAACAAGCAAAAAAAAAAAATCGATTACCACAAACGCAAATGGATTGTTTACTCCTCGGTGGTTTTTTTCCGCAGCCGCTGGCGCTGGCGCTGCTGACATCTGCGATAAGCGGAGCGAACGAACGGCAAATGCTGCGTCGGCGCGCCTCACAAATGGTGTTTTACATTTTTGCATCTCGAAGAATGGAAAAGATCAATAGATGTATGGATGTGTGTGTGTGCATTATGCATTTCCTAGTTTGCTATTATGATTGTGCAACGCGCGCATAGTTTTAGGGGCATTCGCGGCGCATGCGCCCAGCCACCGCATCAGCAGCACCAGCAGCACTGCAGCTGTGCCTGGCTGCTGCTACTCCAAAAAATGAAATTTGCATACGCTTTATTGTTATCTCTATTAGCATTGCTTTTATTATGGTTTTTGCTTGCCACTCATGGTAGTAGTGTCATTTTTTTTTAATACATTTTCGCGTTGTCACTGTCACAAGGTGCGTGCCAGGTTGTTGTTGTACATCGTGTCGTTCCGCTTTTGCTGAAAGCAACTTACAGCTCCCAACAGTAAATATTTGTGAGGTAAGGGACTGCAAATTCAGCACAATATTCGGTACGAAAAATCAATCAAAATTATAATAAGTTAAATCATATCCAACGAATAGAAGGCTCATTAAAGTTTAATTTCCGAAATATTTAAGAAAAGTATTCCACCTGTTTAAATGCAAATTAAGTTAAATAAAAAAAATATACGGTGCTTTACAATATGAGTGCCAAAATAAAAGTAGAAAAAAGCATACTTTCAAAAATAATTTTGGTGAGGGTTGCCACCTGTTAAAAAATCAAAAAGCAGTTATAATAGGTAAAATCAAATCCATTTAATATTGCATGCAAGGCTCACTAAAACTTACTTTTCCGAATGTTTCCAAAAAAGGTTGCCACCTGTTTAAATGCAAATTAACTTAAATAAAAAAATAAATGACATTTTACAAAATATGTCCCAAACCACAAATTTTAAACATATCTAATTTCAAAAGTAATTTTGGTTAGGATTGCCACCTGTTTAAAAAATTAATCAAAATTATAATTAGTTAACATAAATCCATTAAATATTGCATGCAATGCTCAATAAAGCTTGCATTTCCAAATGTGTTCAAAGAAGGTTGCCACCTGTTTAAATGCAAATTAACTTAAGCAAAACAATAAACGACATTTTACAAAATATGTCCCAAACTACAAATTTTAATAATATGTAATTTCAAAAATAATTTCGGTGAGGGTGGCCACCTGTTTAAAAAATCAATAAAAATTATAATAGGTTAAATCCACTCCAACTAAATTATAAATGTGTAGCCCTTTATATTTGGTACAATGGAATTAATTTTTTTATAGAGTTGCCACCTATTGAAAATGTTGAATTTATTAAAATAAACAAATGGGTATTACATAAAAGTTCGAATGGTTGCCGTCTGTTTAAAAGTAAATTTAGTTTCATTAAATTAAAAAAGGCAACTACAATTATGATAAGTCAAAGGAAATATTGACATATGAGTCTTATGCAAAAGAGTGTTAAGAAACAAAGTATATAAAATTAGCTTATTAAGTTAAAGGAAATATACAGCAGCAGTTAATGAAAAAATCGCCTATAATAAAGTAGAGAGAGAAGCGGCGGCTCCACTTTGAAATGTTCTGCAAGAATGGCTTGCCGAGTGTTTTTAGCCTCATCCTAGCGAGAGCTAGGCACTCACATAGTAGTAGCTCGACTGTCTCTCTAGAGCCCAGGTCCTCACAGCTGCCACAGCTAGGCCGTGTTGTAGGATAAGCCGATTCTTTCGTCATGCACTCCTAAGGCCCGGTGCCCTGTGCAGACTGTCGTGAGTTTGTAGGCATTTTCTTTGCTCATACCTTAAAAAGAAAAGCGCTCTGGTTTTAGGCGGATCATTGTACACCCAGAACTGCCGGGTAATCCTATTCGACTCCATACGGTTCCACCGCTGCTTAGCTTTTGAGTAGTAAAATTCCGGAATTTTGCTTTGCAACGCTCTGAGCGAGGCACTCATGTCCGCTCAATCCAGAGCCACACCTCGCCAGTTCATCCGCTATTTTATTACCGTTGGAAGTGCTTCCTGCCTTTTTTCATGCAGAAAGTTCGTTAGTTTTTAGATCGCTCTTTTTTTTAGCTCCATCTCTATACATATATAACAGATTGAAAATATTCAGATTTTGTAACTACATCCCAACTGAATATCTAGTGAATATCCAAGAGGAAAGAAGTGCAATTTTCCAGTTGAAATATACTGTTGGGCTTTTATAAATGTTGGTTGCCTGTCTGTCTGTCTGTCTGACTCCCTGTCCACGCATGCGCGCCACACTGCTGCTGCTGCTGCTGCTGCTGCTGCGCCTCTCTTATCAGCATCTTGTATCAGCTGCGCCTATCAGCTGTGCACAGCGGTTGTTGGCGTTTCGTGTTCTTTTCATGTCTTTTGTTTTGAAGCTATAAACTATTATTTTTATTATTATTATTATTTTTTTTATGATTTCTGTTTTTAGTTTACACTCGCACACACAAAAAGTACATATGTTTGTTTTTGCATCATGTTTGCGTTGAGTTGACATGAAAGCGCACACAACGCATATTGTAAGTCAATTAAGTTGGATATTTGCGAGCCAGGTGAAGAGATCGGCAGATAAGAGAACGTTTCGAGTGAGTGAGTACCCAATTTGGGTTGCGCTTGCATCTGGTGTGTGAGTGTGGATGTATGTATGGATGTATTTACTTATCTGATATATTGTGAAAGCTTTGGTTGTGGTGAAAGTAAGAGTGAAATTTGTACGAAATTTTTGTCTCCAAAATCTTCATTGTTTATTTGCTTAAATTTTATTGAATTAAAACTAATTTTATCATCATGCACATGAAAGAGTAAAAGTTTGAAAGAGTTACAAATTGTAAGAGATAATAAATTCAGACTCAATCACTTGCGGCAAGTGTTGTCGTTGTGCGACTAAGCCCATTACCCTTTGATCCGACTTTTTGAAAATTTTGATTTGTTTACTCTTTTCTTTTTCCCCTTTTTCAGAAACTATTTCAGGAATTGTAAATGTTCCCTCTTGTAAATACAAAAAAAAGAGTAAACGTTTTTTTCCGAGGATCGTGCTGAATTTATTTTTTCTGTTCCTGAACGACGTTTTTTCGAAATTCGATTGGTAATACTGATTATTATTATTTTTTAACAGCGACCATAATCATTATAAGTTCTATCACAACAATTTATATTTAATCATTATTTCAAGATTTAAAAACTTTCGCTCGGTATTAATTTAAAAAAAAAAACCGAGTTATATTTTTTTGATCACAAATAAAACACACTTTTTTGAGTGTTATTTTGCGCTCTGAAGTAATCATTATTTTTTGTATTGCTATTTCTTGATCAAAAATAAGCATCATTTATAATTCATTTAATTTTTTTTTTTTCTCACAAAAAATAAAAACTTTTTTATTTTTATTATTTTTTTCTTCAGAAATAATCATTGCTGTTGGAGTGTTTTATTTGTTTGCAGAACGAAAAACTCAAAATGCCGAAACACTTTTCTAATAAGTACAAAAACTACAACACAAAAAATACGAATAGTAAGCAGAGTGTACAGTGGCTCCAAGTGGAATTCGTACAGCGATTATTTTTTAAATATTCACAACACTTTTCATGAAAATTTTGTTTCGTTGATTTTTTATAGAAATATAGGTTATTATGTCATATAAACTATATGAATCAAAGTTTCAAACTTTATAAAAAGTTCGCGAAAATTCAACAATTTAAAAGAATTGTATCGAATTTAAAAAAGTTTCAATCAGAGCGATTAACAAAAATCTAAGAGTAATTATTAATTATAATTTTTATAGATATCGCTCAAAAATATTTAAATCGCAACAGATTCATATAACATACTCAAAACTGTTTTCCGATAATTTGAACCATTTGATTATTTTGTCAACGAATTTTAAAAAAAGTTTATTTTCGGTCTCTGTTTTGAAACACTTAAAAAGCGATGGTAAAACGATTGAAAAGCCGATATTTTTAAAGTGAAATGAAAGAATGAGAATGGCAAGAAAACGTCAAAAATTTTTTAATCTTGTTTTTTATTCAAATAATTTACCACTGATAAAATTGTGTTTGCAATTGTTCCACCCTTAACAATGGAATGTCCCTAAAGCAAAACAAATATTGTGTACCTTTTTTCGGTAGTTCCCCCTTGTTCGCGACTCTCTGAAAATATAAATATACTTTCTGAAAATTAGAAATATTTTTTATTATTGTCAGATCTTTTTTATAGCTAGATTTAGATTTTTTTCTGAGCTTAGCTTTGCGGTCGATTTTAAGCTTACTACTCGTCTGCGTCAGAGGCTTGCATTTTCAACATATGTCAGATATTTGTATGTAGATGACAATGAAACGTCAAAATTTAGTAGCTAGGTGACGCAAGAGTGCAGATATTCATAAAAACTCATTCACCGAATTTGGTTGAAATACAACAAATTTAATACCAACTAGCTACATATACCAAGCGTGCGCTGTTGCGTTTAAAAAATAAAAACCAACAATAAATAAGCAGCGGCATACGTTGATGGTTTAGAAAAAATAAAACAGACAAGCTAAAAATTAAAAAAAAAATCCAGCTTTATTCTGTTACGTTCGTTGCATCACCTATGGCCATTTTTTTAAAGAAATTTTCAATGCACATGCACGACTACTGTCAACATTTTTATTATACTCGTAGTACATATAGGTATTATAATTGTCGGCAAAAAAAGGTACGCGCTAGGTGGCGCAGGGGTGCAGATATTCGTCAAAACCGCATTAAAACTAGAACTCCACTATTTTAGCTAACTAAGCTATTTTTAACTATAAAATTTTAATTCTGTTTTTTATTGTTTTAATCCAATAAGTTCTCCCATGAACATTTTTTGACAACTTTTCCACAGTTTTATTTTTTTTTTTAGAAGTCTTACTTTTCTCGAAATAATGTTGCCCTGTTTCTCAGCACTTTCACAGGTAGCGTGTTAGGTTCTCGAAATAATGCCCTCTGACCAAGTGAAAGTGCAACATTTTCTATCCGGCAAAACAACAATTTTTTTCGAGACAGTAAAAGTTCTATAAATAAAAGAGAAATGAAAATAAATTAATGACATTACAAAGTCAAAAATGCGCAAAACTTGTACGATTTCTGCTATTCGTTTAATTCAGAAACAATGTCA
Source organism: Anomoia purmunda (assembly GCA_951828415.1). NCBI lineage: Eukaryota > Metazoa > Arthropoda > Insecta > Diptera > Tephritidae > Anomoia > Anomoia purmunda. The sequence goes on from OX639995.1 coordinate 45,385,414, forward strand.
AGGAATACCGCAAAATATTGAAACTTGAAAAACTTTTGATTTTTTTAAATTAAAATTTCATTGACCGTCGAATTGAGTTTTTTATTTTTCAAATAAAACTTCGCTTTCGAAAAGGAAAAAAGTATTATACTACTTCACTGGAAAAATATTTTTTTATGTCCTCTCTCGAAACTCTAGTACAACAATCAATTTTTAAATGGAGTTGAGAAAACAAATGAAGGCACTAAATGTGAATTTCTTCAGAGAGTTAAGTAATTTTTCTCAATGATGAATTTATTGAAAATATACAAATTTTCAAACATATTTTGAATGGTCGAAAAAGGGCAGCATCGTCATTATCTAAAATTAACCAGCATTAATTAAGCCTTTAATTTTATTATAATAGAAAAATAGAAAAAAGTTCTGTACCCTACGGTAAGTTTTTCGGTATATTAAATTCGCACATTACCCTCAGATTTTGCCCCAGCGTTCCCGCATTGGGTCAAATTTCTAGATTACATAAAGAAACAAAATTGATATTGTTTCCCAGGTTTTTTGGTATGTTGAAAACGAATATGAGGTCTAAGTTTACTAATCACCCCCAGCACCTTCTACCCACAATACCTCCCTTTTACTTTTACCTTCTACTTTTTTAACTAGGGCACTTCCATGTGGTGAAGGCGGGCAATGGAAATTTCAGGCGAAACAATATAAATTTTGATTTTTTATGTAATCTAGAAATTTACCTCTGTGTAATTTTTTGCGTGGAATGTGTGACAACGTCAGAAAAAAAAATCATCAAAACTCAGCGAAAATTATTAGCTACTTGAATAGACTATATAACTGCATGCCTAGAACTTTTTTTCAATAAAAATTCGAATTAAAAATGTTGATGAAATTTTTCCCCAATTTTTCTACAAATTTAGATATCTGGATTTTTGCAGTCTTTTTTATATAATGAGCTGGGCTTTTATAAAAAAAAATAAGAAAGCTAACACAAACAAAATAAGAATAGTTAAAACTAGTAAAAATGTCGTGCCCCAATTCGTTCACATGACTGTATATATGTTTGTATGTATGTACATATATGCAGGTTAAAAAAAAAATAATACCTAATTATCCTACCTAGGATAACTCTTACATATTTTTTTTTCTCTTTTCTTCTCGCTGACTTTGCGCTTTTAATAATTTCTCATGCAATTATTTTCCACCACAGACCAACCAAATGCACAATATTTACGGAAATGCGAAAATAATTTCCTAACAATCAAACATAATAAATATTTCAACCGTAGGTACACACCCAGAAATAATGTTCGTCATATACATATTGTATTATTTAGCAATTGTGCTTTAAGAAATACTTAACGAGTTTAGTTATGTATGCCATGCCAAATTAGCATTAGCATTAACAATGATCAGTTATCTAAATTGACATCACGATTCGCGCTAAACATACTCCTATGTATATATGTACATATGTGTATGTGTGTATATGGAAAAAATATATAATTTCAATTGCAATAACTGCGGCAAGTTTTGCGCCAAACGCACGGCGAATGTGTGAAACGAAGTGGAGACGCTTTATTTTGCAATAAGTATAAAATTCCTGTGGTAAGAGAATAAATTATTTAGTTGCATTAAAAAAATTGCCAGCATTCAATTTTTTTCTTTTTCAATTAATCTTTAATTGTGTTGCGAAAATTTCTGCACATGATGATATCATTCATGTACCTATGTATTGGGAAAACGCAGAGTATATATTTGCATTAATCGTTTTTTAATTGTTTATGCGATGGATATGTGGATATTATCGCTGAAGATCGTAAGTATAAAAATTACAAAATAAGTGCACATACAATTGTACAGGGTGGTCCATGGTGGTTGGTTTATTAGAAAAAAAGAAAATAATAATTAAACAAGAGCATAGATAAATGTCCTTCGGTATATTAACCGTGGAACACATAACCAAAAAAGTAACACGCCAACACATAACCATTACAACCGTTTCTCCACTTATTAGGTTTTAATGTTTTACAAACATAAAAGCAATTGGTATGGGTCAAAATAATTATTGCTTCCGATCGCAAAAATTCAAGTGAATACATTGAAAAATATGCCTTAATTACTGTATTTTTTTTTGATTCAATATTTATAATAAATTTTTATAAATTCCTAGTGAAAATTTCACAATAAAACATTGTTTTTTACTTATGTTTTCATATAAAAACTAGTGGGCCTGAACTGAACTTTTATAAGTAGCTATTCCAAGGACGCAAAAAACTATAGTTTTCTACATTAGAAGTTTCATTGCTCCACTCGTAGTGGTTGTTTTCCTAGAGAAGTTCAAAATTGCAACTAGGCACACGGGTACCCGATTATGTGTTCTAGGGTTAAGAGTGTTCGCATGTCGGCTAACTTGCGTTATCTTGTACCACTTTGTATCCTATCGCGTTCGCAATTTTGACGTTTCATGTGGAGGGGAGGTTTCAAATTCGTGCAGGGGAAACAACAAAAAACAGCTGGATATTTCAAATAAAACATTTGCAATCTCATAAATATGAATGATCTATTACCGAAAGAAGTAGTGATTAACGAAGGAGCTGAAAACATAAAAACTCGACTATATAAGTAAAAATATTCAAAAGCGTAAATTCAAATGCAACCGATCTGCTTGCTTGCATATATTTACTAATATCTGTTTGCGCAATACTCTGTATATTTCTTTCCTTAAGTCAGTAAGATGCGCCATTCTCTGAATTATGTTACTGCCTTTTTCGCGCGAACAATTTCATTCATGCCGTTGCCTCGGCTCGATACAGGCAATGACAGTATTACCGAACTTGGGGCGCGAAAAATATTGACTAAAACTAAATATCGTCCAAGTGCTTGACTTCAATTTTCGGTCACAAAAACTCGTCTATCACGTCTCTGTACGTTCCAACGAGCGAAATTTACGTTTCCAGCAGAACCCACCGCTACAAACTGCCACTCTTTGAGTATTGACTGCATTGGCTTCTCGACAATCGACGGTGTAGACTTTGCTGTTCCCAAATGCAGCAGTTTTGCGTACTAATGGGCAAGATAAATGGCAGTCTTAATGTGCATTAACTCTCGAATTATTCCCATACTAATGTGCATTAGCTCGTCGTAAAGGCACAAAATTTAGTGTCAGCACTTATCCTTTGAAGCTGCGACATCGACTTCATAACTTCGATGTTTCAAGCATCTTGTAAGAAGTAAAAGTCAGAAAAAATGTGGGGTCTTCGCCGAAAGCGTCGTGTAAAACTTCTCTCTACTTGCGTTGAAACAGAGGCAGCTAAACCGTACATGCTGCACGTTTTCTAGGAAATCGTATCCGCCAGTTTGGCAATGACCGTATTCCTCGTGGTAAAAGCGCCGCAAGTAGTATCTGAAGCGCCCATCCCCGTCAGAAGTTGGGTTATATCGCAGTCAACCTCTCCGTGCGCCCAGCTAATCCAGGGCTCAATATTAGGGATGTTTCGTTGTCTACAACAACCTTTGGTAGCTGCGCCCCATCGTCCCTGCCATTCGGATAGATTACCTCGTCTAGCGAGTGTTTGTGTGTTCGATGATATGAAATCAGAGAGCTGGATCCTCTAAAACCATACGAAAAGCTGAACAAACCCTTAGTTCACAGAGTCCGTATATCGACTTGATTCGGCGACTGTAAGAAGTTACTACTTAAAGTGCATTCACCCAAATTTCCGACCCGTAAAGAATTACTGATTTTAGTACGCTAGCCATAAGCTGTCGTTCGTCTGTAGCGTCATACCAATGCTGAAATGAAAATACGCTCGGTCAGAATAGATGATTTTTCGTTGTTTATTTCGTTTTCATTATTTTCCAACGTTGTTCAAACGTAAAGCGATATTATATTGACTTTGAGTCAACTTTTCCAGCGGGAAAGACCTGCCACGGTCAAACTATGACTTTAAAAAACATTTACACTTTATGCACCACCCTGTATATACAAAACTAAAGGCAAATATAAATAAAAACCAGTAGCACGATTATTCTCATGAAATTATTTATCTACACTTTGTAATCTTATAGGGAAAAATGTTAAAAACCAACGGCGCATGCGCCATCTGCCTACCTAAGTGAACTCAGTAAGAAAAAAAATTGCAAAATACAGCGCAAAGTGCGCCAGACATGGCAAAACAATGCTGTCTAAAATATTTCCGGACTAAAAACCTACCAAAAAAAAGGTGGAGGAGAAAAGTGCTTAGTAAAACGAAATAAAATACAACTACAAACTATTCATTTAATACGCGCGTCTGCAAACGCCAAACAAAATGCGTGTTGATTGTTCAAAATTCCAAATTAAATATTTCGTGGTCCATTCTTATTTGTTGTTTACTTTATTTCTGGTTCCAATGGCATTTGTGCTTTTTATGCTCACACTGTCTGCAGATCGTGTCCTCCAGGTATGCCGGCCATAAGCGATAAAAGCTTAGATCATCGAAAAAAAACAAAAATATATTTAGTAAACAAAAAATTTAACAAATAAAAAATGAGCGAACTGGCGCAAGAGGACACTTTTTTTTCCAGGCGAGTGCGTGTACGCTGCCGCTGGACGGTGGACGGTGGACGGTGGACGGTGGCAGAGAAAACAGAGCATCTAAGGTCTGCCCGCACGCAAAGTAGCTTCTAGTTGAGCAACAAAAACTGCCAGCAGGAAAAGGGGAATGAACTAGGATATAGAATAGAGGACAATGCCTGCAGGTAGTGAACTTGTTGATGACCAGCTTGAAGAGTTTAGCAAACCCCTTTAAAAAAAAATACCAAATTTCACATGGAAGGCAAAAAACGAAATGGATCGAAAGTTTTCAATTGCAAATTTTGTGCGCTTTTTTGTTTTGAACTTTTGCACACTTTTTTTTGTTTACGTACGTATATTAAAAATTAGCATTACTCTCCTTTTAGTGCACTTGGCCTTCGCTCAATATATTTTGCTTTCGTTTCTTTTTTCTTATTTTTTGATGATTTTTCAACCGCCAGTCGCCAGCTGTGTGGTCGGTCAGTTGTCGTTGTGGTCAGCGTGTACTTAGTGCTCGTTCACATTTTTTGATGAGATGGTGGTACTTCAATTCTCCTTAGCGCTACTTTGCACACATCACAAGAAAACACACACGCACATGTTAACGAGTATGCGAACTTCTTAAATACGCATTGGCGTAATTCGTTTTTTGTTTTCGTTTTTTTTTTTTTTTTGGCTAAGCGCCTTTTTAATCCTTTTTGCCTTTTTTCGACTTCCTTTTGCGGTTGACCGCTGCACTAGCAAAAAAAAAAGTATTTATTGCGTTCACAAGCTAAAAGCACACAGCAGTAAATGAAATATAAAACAAAAAAAATTTTTTTAAATAATTGGTGGATCGCACTTGACCTGCCAGCAACATTTGGTCTGCCTGGAGCGTGAAGTTGATTATTTTTCTTTATTTTTTCCATATCCAATTATTTAGTGCGCCTTTTGTGTTATTATTTACATACATACCTAACTACATGTGTACTAAATATTTTCTTAGTGAATGCCACTTTTTTCATTATTTTATTTATTGTTCGTTTCCCTCCACTGGACAATGGTCAGTGGCTGTTCACTTTGCACATTGTTTTTTTGTTTTTTGTCTTTTGAGACGCATTCTGCTGTTGGTCGGTCGGTCATTTCTATTATGTCCTAAGCGCCTTTGCGTTTCGCATTTTGAAGGTCGGTTCTAAATTGTAAAATTTGTATGCCAGAAGTATGAAAAAATCCTTTCTTCCCACGCAAAATGCTGCAAGGAGCCGTGGAAAAAAATTTAGTTTTTAGCGGAAATGCCAATTTGGTCATTGTATAGTTGAATAAAGAGAAGTTAGAAGAAAGAGCTGCCGGCCGAAACTTTCATTTCTATCTTCTTCTTCTCTCTTCTATACTAAATTAAAACTGTGGAAAAGTCATGTATGGAAATTTAAAATTTGATTTTATTTGAAATTAAATTTTAAAAAGAATGGCCAGAGATACTGCAGGGAATGTAAAGAACACATTTGGATTATTTTTAGAATTGTTGTCTGTCTAAATGAATTCCCTAATATTCGAAATTATGAAATGGGTTTTCAGGGGAATTTTACTGAGTAATAACCACGGAAATAACGTAGGGCAAAAAAAAAAATATTTTGGAATTTGTATCTTGGCATTTATCGTCCTTATATCGCAGGTGTAATAAGAAATAATCCTACGGAAAATGTATCCTATAGATGGCGCAAGAGGCGAATTATTTTTTATTTTGATGAGAAAAAAATCCGTTGCAGGTGCAATTAGAAACAATTTCACTAAAAATGGTTCCGGTATATGGCGCTGGAGCGAATATATTCAGGAAATCCTTATTTGTAGTCCAATTTAGATGAAATTAAAAAGTGTATTCTATACGTATACTTTATTTGTTAGGTCATGGATATGAATTTTTTTACGACTAACTTTAATTTAACACTGGAATTTTAGAGCAAAAAACCTTTAATTTTAAAATACGCACTACTTATTTTTCTATATAAAATATAAATAAAGGTTTTAATTAAAAATCTTTTAGTTTTCCTTTTTTCGATCAAATTTGATTGATATTTTGTGATTTTTATTTTTTCGATTGAAAATAATCGTTATTCTAGGATGTAAGTTTTTTGATAAAATTTGATCAATATTCTTCGATTTTTAGTTTTCGATCAAACGTAATCGTTACTCTAGTATTTAAAATTTTTCCCACCATATTTAGCCTTTATTTTGAGAGGTTTCCTTTTTCGATAAAAAAAAATCGGTATTCTAGGAATTAAATCTATCGGATCATATTTAACCGTTATTTTGTGAGTGTTATTTTTCCGACAAAAAAACTGATCGATTTTCTGATATTTGATATTTGGTCATTTTTTTCGATAAAAAATAATCGTTATTCTATAATTTAAATGTTTCCGATCGTATGTGATGTTTATTTTTTCAATTAAAAATAATTGGTTATAGATATTTTGCGGTTTCAATTTTTTCGATAAAAAATAATCGGTACTTGAGGATTTAAATTTTTTCATTTTCATTTTTTCGATAAAAAAAAACAATCGTTATTATATAACTTAAATCTTTGCGATGTGCTGTTTATTTTTTCGATCAAAAGTAGTCGGTATTTTTATTTTTAAATGTTTCAGATCATAAGTTATCTTTATTTTGTGATTTTTATTTTTTCGATAAACAATAATCGATATTGTGTGATTTAAAGTGATTGTAATTTTTAATTTTTATTTTGTTGATCAAAACTAGTCGTTATTCTAGGATTTAAGTTTATCCGATCTAATTTGATCGATATTTTGTGATTTTTAATTTTTTGATGAAAAATAATCGTTATTCTTAGATGTAAAATTTTTTGATCACAAACGATTATGCAGTGATTTATTAAAAATTATTTTTTATAAAACTTGGTATTCAAGGGGTTTGTTATTTTATTTTTGTGGTTATGACTACCTACACTTCCGATTCATCCGACTCTGAGATGTTTTTTTGCACATACAGCACATTTCATAATTAAAACCCCACCACAATTAATTTGTATTTATTTATTTTTAATATTTTTTTAAAAATAAAAATATAGATATTTTATAGCAAACGCATGTCATACATTTTTTTTTCAAAAATCAAGCTTTTATTACTGATTAAACAATTTGAAATTTTGCACAAAACTTGAAACCTTAAAATAAAAGTTTTGTTTTTGTTGTGTTTTAGTTTTAGTTATGAAATATACTGTATATAAATATTTCTCGCTTTTTATGACCCCATTAAATCACACTATTAATTAACAAGCGCCACATAAAATATTATATCACAATTAGCACTTTATTAATAAAAACAAACACCATTAGTGTCTAAATAAAGAAAACACCAACAACATAACTCATAAAACGAAGCGGCCAATGACCACCACCGCCGTCACACTCTTGACAGCTACGCATATTTTTCATAACCAAATAAATATGTATAAAATTTATACTATAAATCCATTAACATGCGTATTCAGCGGCTACGCATTGCCAATGACAACAACGCGCATACAAAGTAAGAGATAAAACGTGAGTAAAAAAACAGAAACAAAAAAAATTGTTAAAATTCACGCATTAAAATCAAAAAAATGCGTCTGCGTCAACTCGTTTAAAATGGGCGTGTATCATACGACATCAAAGCTGGCTGCGAGCATTGAACTTGTCGCTTTATAACCAACAAAAACTGATTCTATAAATACCCTGTGGGAAATGAAATTTATTTTAAAGTGATTAAAAATTACCTATCATTGGGTTACAACTGATTGCCGTCATTCACTACAACGAAATGATTTATTTAAATTAAAAAGGTATTAATTTCAAATTAGCACTTGAAGTAAGAATTTAAAAAAGATATGGTATTAATTTCAAATTAGCACTTGAAATAAGAATTTAAAAAAGATATGTTTATTAATATGATTTTTCTGTGGTATTTAGTTTTATTAATTATTTTGTAGGTAAATATTAGCTATGCATTTTTTGGTTTAAAACATGCAGTGTAATGGAACTGTTTTCTTGAATTTTGCTTTTAAAAGTTTTTTTTCAACTTCTGGTTTTTAAAAGTTTTTTTGTTTAGCTATTTTTTTTTTCAAAATTAAACTTTTTTGAATTTTGATTTTAAAAGTATTTTTTCCCATCATTGCAATTTTTTCCTAGGTTTTTTAGTTTTTTTTTCGAAATAAATTTTTTTCAATTCTTGCGACTTTTTTATCTAAGTTATTTTTTAGCAAAATTAAGAATTAAAAAACAAATCGCCAAAATTCCGAAAAAAAAAATTTCAAACACAAAATTCCAAAAAAAATATTTTCTTAGAAATTTTAAAAAAAAATTTTTTTTTACCAAAATTAAGAAATAAAAAAGAATCGCAAAAATTCTGAAAAGAAAATTTAGAACCAAAGTTTAAAAAAAAGCTTAATTGTGAACAAAGTATTTTTTTTGCATCATTGCACTTTTTCCTAGGTTTTTTAATTTTTTTCGAAATAAATTTTGTTTTTAATTTTTTTTATTTTTATTTAGTTATTTTTTACTAAAATTAAGAATTAAGAAAACAAATCGCCAAAACCCTGAAAAAAAATTTCAATAACAAAATTCAAAAAAAAATTTTTTTTTTAAATTGTTTAGAAATTTTTTTTTTACCAAAATTAAGAAATACTAAAGAACCGCAAAAATTCTGAAAAAATAAATTTAGAACCAAAATTTAAAAAAAGCTTAATTTTGAGCAGCTGCTTTTAACTGACCCCTACAAGTTTTATGTCGTTAAAAGCGAACAAGATAAGCAACAAAATTGTTAAGAGAAGTGATACCTAAAACAAAAAACACAAACTTACCGTCACTTCAAAACCCTGCCCATGAAAAATTTAAAAAATGTGTTTTTGAGCTCGGAAGCTACATATGTACCAACCTCCGCTTTACCTGGAATTTTTGTTGTTGAATTTTTTGCCTGTAAAGCAGTGTAATTTAACAAGAAAACGACTTGCGCAATAATTTCCATAATTGATGCTCGAATTAGTGGTGTCATTAGTTTTAATTTGAAATTAAAATGTATTTTTGTTTAACGGAAAAATAAAAATTTTATAGTTAGTATGAAATAGACTGTACATATTTTTATTTTTATAATTGAAAACGGACAGTTCAAATATGTAGTTGATAATGAGACTATTTTTAAAACAGTTTGAAAAAATAAACGGATTTTCAAATAGTAGAAAATTATAAACATTTTATTGCGTCTGGAAAAAACTATTTCCGATATTTCTTCCATCAAAACTATTTAAATGAAATGGAAATCAAATGCAGAGTTAGATAAATGACTTGCTTCTAGGGCTTCGAAATGTTAAAAAAAATTTAGTTGCTTACAAGAAAAGAGAAAGAATTTCAATCACTATAAGTTGGGAAAAAATTACTTTTTAAATTTATTTTAAATTAACTCTATTTCTGACAGGGTGACTTGTTTTTTTATAACAGTGTAAATATGTATAAATCTATTTAGCGCCGGCCAACTATTTGGGTTTTGGCTCGGGGCCATACAGCATAGCACGCACTAGGTAGGCGCCGCACACAGTTTTACGCAGCAGCGTGAGCGTTACGCATATTGTACGGCTATAAGGCGGCCTCTATAGCTGGCCTCGACCGCCTTAACGTTTATATATGTAGCTACTCGTATAAAGCGCCGGTCTTTCGCCATTGAACTTGACTTTGACTTTGAATTTTCCAATGTTACAGCCGTTCACAATCAATGTCACACAAAATAACCTATATTTTTACAATATTGTAGGCATAAACATTTGAACATACATACACACATACACACTAACTTATATGTGAATAAATAAATAAATTTTATGAGTATGCCTGAACTGTAGAAGCTATTAAACAAATATGTTTTATTCTCACTGATAAGCCTAAGTGTAGATAATATAGAAAATATGTACACAGTTTTATTAACCCAGTGGGAAGTATGGGATGCACGGAAACTATGGAAAGAAAAGATCTAACTAAAAGGTAAACGATGGAGGAACTTTTTGATTTTCCATTTTCATTTTCAGACCGCCTAGGATTGACATTTCTACTTTACACCTTTTTCGCATTTTCTTTTGTCTCTCTATTTGGCATCACTCCCATCGTTCCTCTAACAGAAAGTATCGACCGATTTCATCATACCCAAACCAAGTTGACTTTTGCTGATTGTTATTAGAATCTGATTTGATCCAGTTGGTTTTTGGTGTTGTAATCTACGTTCTTTGGCAATACCCAATGAATCGTTCTTTTTCAATTCGCTTTATGGGTAATTTCTTCGAATTGTGGGCGGTCGCGAATACTTTTCTGGTTTTGTGGAAATCGTGCATGGAAACTGTTTTTGCTGTAGGCTTTTGGTTACTAGGTGGCAGTGATGAGTAAATAACTCCAATTAGCACTCAGAGCGCCGTTTTGATACCACGTACTCGCCGTCAAACCAGATAGTACGGATAATGAAAAAGAAAGGGAAAAAAGAAAAGAACTCCCTGCATCGCTTTCGATCCAGCTCGCGAAGTTTAAGAACCCAAGCAAATCATTTGAACCCACGGTAACCAACTCTTTAGGGTCTCCAAAAGGGAATTTGCCCAGAAATCTCATTCTAGTACTGCAAATACCTGAATAGCTGCAGAGGAGATGCTCTACTGTTTCTTTTGCACCTGGAGAGCTACAGCTGCGGCAGTAGGTGTTGGGTTCCAATCCCATTCGGGCAGGGAAAGAGAGCTAAGACCTGCATGATTTTAAGTTATTTCACTTACTGTTGCCCTTGTTCATCCAGTGCTGGAAGGATCGTTCCCTGATGAGAATTAGAGGCACGAGAACCTCTGCGGCTACTGAGATATTTAGGGTGGAGTCGTTTCGAGCCAACTCGTCGACCTTTTCGTTGCCGTAAATGTTGCGGTGCCCCGGCACCTACATATATCTGGGTGACACTGTGCCGACGAGCTAAGTTCGCAACGTGCTCCCTGCACTGCTTCACCGGATCGCTGCTTGGCTGTCCGAAAAAATTGCGATACTAGACCCACGTCGTTCGAACGCCAGAAAAGTTCGCCAATCCTCCCAGATAGCAAAAACCTCGGACTGAAAAACACTCATAGAATCTGGGAGACGCAGAGATGGCTCTATTTTAGAGTCCGCATCTGCTTCACTTAGTATTTTTGACCCAACTGTGATACTGCGAAACGCTTTGTGAATAATAGTTATATATCCTGTCGTAGCCTGAAGTGTCTGATTGGAGGAATTTCTGGGCATTTACAGTCCATTTTGTTTTGTGAATTTCCGGATCGCTGACAGGCAGCAGTATACGTCAGTTCCCTTAGCCTTAGAGCACTCTGAGAAGCAGACTCCTTATTGTAAAGATCTATCAGAGGCATGTAGCAAATCACGTTCAAGGCCTGCATTTCCAAACATATGTTTTTCACACTGGTAACTTTTTCGAAACCATAAGTGCATGTGCATATATTTATCTGGTTATTTATATTCACGACTCTATTGTACTTGCATATTGAAATGGAATTACATATAGCAAATATTTTCCGGTTCTGCACTAGTCATCGTACTAGTTCTCTGCCATCTATATCCACTTCAATTTGCAAGCTTTGCTAGAGTAGAGACCTTATACCATGTTCCCATGCTACGTAATTTCGTCTCGCTTGCGCCAATCTGTCTCGAATTACGTTTCTAATGATGCCACTTTCCATACACAATTTTGAGAACGAATCACTGAACTGCCGGGAATTCGGTCTGAATTATCCCGGTAATTGCGAACAAATCGATGCCATTTCTCATTGTTATCCGAAATTTATCGAAATCTGGCATAAAAACCGAGATGAAAAATCGATTCCACACTCATTACAACCATGTATTGTACGTAAGTTCGAAACTAGTTGCTTTTCCAACTGGTATACATATGTATTTCGTGTCTACTTCTCTGGTTGTGGTTATCTGTTAATTTTCACTACATTCTGTTATTCATATAATCAGTATTATTATCAGCGATAGATAATATTTAACTTTTATATATATATCGCTTAGGCCTTTAGTTGTTGCCTACCGTTTGCTGATAAATTCATAGCCTTCCGTTTATCTCATGAGTACCCGATTAGTGGATTTTTTTTTTTTTAATTTGTTCTTTATTTTTTAGAAGTGGAAAACTCTCAGCTGGAAACCTTTTTAGTGGAAAAAATCGAACCCCGAACTAATTCTGTATTTGAAGATTTAAAAAACTATTTCTCACTCATAATTATCAAGGAAAGACTTTTATAATATAAATCTCAAAATAAAAGTCCTTAAAGAAATATATCACAATATAGGCCAAAAGAATTGTTATATGTATGCTTTAATAATTATAAAAAGTATTTTATATTTCTTACGAAAATTTGGATGACTTTTTTTAAAACTCAACCACCAAATAATTATTGTATTGATCTCAGGTACAGATACCTGGCATTTATTTAATTTGCATGTAAATAACGTACTGAGCGAATATATTTAACAAGGCGAAAAGGTACAAGAACTCCAGGTATTTTGTTATCTCTTGCGAGTAGTGAATGTCAGAGAAACTAAGGAAGATAACCATAAGCCAAAGGATGAATGGCCAAATAAAATTAAATAAAACGTGAATTTATTCACCTTGGGCTTGAATTTTCCAAAATCGAACGTAAATAGAAGGTGAAAATGTAAACAAAAGAAACAATTTTGACATTTTCACCGCGCAAGACGAAGTAGAACAAGCATTGAGCTTATGGCATGCTATCACCTGATATGAATTCACCTTGGTATATAATAGAGTTCATTGGTATACTAACTGAAATAACATACGATAACCTTCTGCGAAATTGTGCTATTAAAAAATTTCCTACTTCTTAGTTCATTTAAAACCTTCTAGAAAAACATTACAATTAACAAAAATTGTTATCTCAAAACTAATCATAGAAATATAATTATCGCCTACTATGCTTAGTTCTCTACATACAATCAATCAAATAACTAGAAATACACGAATCCAAAATGAACTTCACTTCCGCCAAAAACTGCAGAAAATATGTTTGTTGCCATGCAAAGTCGGAGGCCAAATTTTTGTTTGCAATTTAAATATTATTGGATACTCGCACACAGCTGAATACGAAGATAAAATAAATATGTAAATAAAGTACTACGGGTTTCACACACGCACGAAAAAAATTACTTTTAATATATGGATGTCAGTGATGGGAATTTGAAGTTTCAAATAGTACCGACTGTGTGTCAATAATGTACCTAATTTCGGACTGATGTTTTTAAAACAGGTTGATATAAAGAAATATAGGAAAATTAACAAAAATTCTCAGGTTTTTAAATTTTCGAAAGATTTTACCTGATATCCAAAGCTTTCTAATGAAGTTGGATAACTTGGACTTAAATGCGCAATGCAGATTTTATAGACCTTCTTCTTTAGAAATGTGTACAGGAGTTCTTAACCTAAAACACCTTCGGCTTCCATTATATAGTATTGGGTATGCGCATAGAAATGATAATATAAAAAAGTATACACATTTCTCATATTGCGCAAATTCACACAAAATGTTTTCAGGCATTTTATAGTTCTATCTCGGTAGGCGATTATGTCAATTAACTATATCCGGTCAAGGGTATCCAAAAAGCTCAGCCTGGTTGTCACCGTATTTAGTACGCTATGAGAATACCTACTAACTAATTAGATACATATATTGAAGTTATTGAACTACGACCACAATGTCGATCATTATTTCCTAAAAAAAATTGTCAGCAATTTTACATATCACATTTCTTGTGGCATATTGTGGCTTTTATCATAAAGGGACGGACTCACCGTTGAAGTAGTTTCATTAGGAATAAAAGGCGTAACAAAATGAGAAGTAATAGATAGATCTTTGACTTAGTTTTACTCATCGAAATCCGGGAAACACAAAACGAATTAATGAACAAATTATGGGTATACTTTGTATTTTGCCTTTATCCACACAAGATCCCATTTTTTTTCGCCGGAAAAGATCGATTTATGGTTTTTTGTTTTTTCCCCCACATAACTTCATTCATTCTGAGAAAAATCTTTACAGTAGAAGAGTGAGCTTTTGTTTTGAAAATAGGAATAGAAGAGAACAATAAAAATTTTAGGTCCCATAATTCTGCAGAAGTTTGGCTAAACATGTATGTAAGCTTTAAATTGTTATTATTATTATTATTAGTACCGAAAAGAGTATAATTATACCTACATACTTTTACCATCACTGATATTTACTTATCTACATAAATATATACATAGCTTTTTACCTGTATGTGTATTAGGGTGGCCGAAAAAAAGTAAAGTCACTTCCTCTAAGGCTGTTGTAGGTCAAAAATAACGGACCGGGTTTTATTTAAATTGCTCATAGCTTCCCATGCATTTTATTCGGGAAAAGCAGTTTTTCCTAGCAATAAATATTTTTCAGTCGTCAAACACTGTTTCTCTGTGCAAGACTTAAAAGAGTAATATCAAAATTATTATTGAACAATTTTTTAATATTAACAACTTTTTATGCCTCCAGTTTTTTTTTTTTTTGAATTTGTTGAAGTTTTTGGGAACCCATACTTTTGGAACACCCTAATGCACAAACATTGACTTACTCTCCGCCATCCGAGGCGTATAAGTTCATTTGGTGGATTTTACGCGCTAAGACCCGGCTTACGTAAATGATACTTGAATGGGCCCTTATTTTAAGTGAGTGATATAAGCTAATGATAAGAATTGTTCCGTATAATTTTGATTGATAATCTGGAACTATAAATCCGGGATTTCTTTTTTGGTTCAACGATGTACTAGGTACAATATCCCACCACAAACCTCATGCAACTTATAGGTCATGACTAATATAATTTTAGGGATCTACAACTGATTTTTGTTATAGCAGAAATACACTCGGAGGTTTGCTAGTAGAAGAAACTTTCTATAATTTTTGATGTTACTTGCTCCGGGCAGGATTTGAAGCCGGGACCCACATTGTAAAGTATCTCAAAAACTATAAGTTTAAAAAAGTGGTGTTATTTACTGTTGTTATAAAGCAGAGACCGAAACGATTATAATTGTAAAAAAAATCATTATTCAATCGTTGTTTTTTTAATTTTAATTTTTTCGATCAAAAATAATCATTATTCTTAGAATTAAATTTTCCGATCGTATTGGAACGATATTTTCTGGTTGTTATTTTTTCGATAAAAATAATCGTTATTCGTGGATTCAAAATATTTCGATAATAGAAATGCAAGAACATTTGTTGGCGATCCCAATAATAGCAACAATAGCTAAAAAAGGATTATGTTTTATTATCGAATAAGTAAAAATTACAAAATAGAATACACTCTAAAATTAAATTTCACTTAATTTTTTTTTAGAAAGAAAAATAGGAAAGCCCTTCTGTGTTATATAAACTTTCGATAACACATAAAGTTCCGATAATAGTACTTTCCTTTCGGTAACTGAGTATATCAAAGTATCGATAGCATAATGTTCAGTATCGAAGGGAAGGTATCTAGTTTGTACTTGTATTTATTAGTATCGTTTCATCTCCAGGCCAAATGCGGCTAAATAGTTTTCGATGAGATAATTTCCACTTTTCACATTTTTATGCCAAGTTTTTTTTTAAAGTATGCACAAAATTTACTGTTGTATGGAAGATAATGCTGAGCAGCCCAGGAGTGTCACTTCCGTAATATTCCCCGAAAGTTTATGGGGATGTTTTATTGTTTCACAACAACAACAACATCAAAATGCCCCCAGAATTTTTAACTACTTGAGTTGAATAATCTAGTTTCTAGAAACTCGAACATAAAATGTAAAAATTTTGATGACAATCTTTTTTTTAATTTATCAAACTTTTATACATTTCTCAGATTGCTTGAAACTTTGACTTGCATGGTTTTTGTTATTGTTAGGAATTTTTTTTTTTTAATTTTGTTGTCTTTTCTTAAATCTGAAATCTCAACTTGGATGGTTTCTGTTATAGAATTAACATAAGTATAGTTCGCTACTATTTTTGTGATCACAAATGTAAAATAAAATCGCAATTTATTATTTTTTATTATTTATTTTAAAACCAAATTTTCGTAAAACCCCAGCGACATGCTAAACAGCTGATTTTGTGCCTGCAATTCGCAAATTCGCCTGCATGTTTTTATGCGTTGCTCCCAACATTCATTTAATTCGACACAGCTGACTGAGTGCCTCGCTAACGAGACCGATCTCATTCTAACTAAGCGCGCAGTGCGTCATAAGCAAATATAATATTCGTTTTTTTTTTCTTCTCAAAACCGCAAAATGCGAAAGATACATCCGCGGGTAGAGGGATGATGTTGGATTGGAGTTACGCAGTGCCCAAGTGGCCTATATAAAGTAGAGAGTAGAGATTTCAAAAATAGACATAATACGTCGACGCATGTGAAGGAACTTCTACACACCCACACATTTCACGCCACACATAAATTCCACGTTTCTAATATGCTTTTGGCGTAGCTTTGGTAGCGTTTGTGTTGCGTTTCCTAAGTCAGTTATTGTACATATGAGTATTGAAATAATTAAATATATGTGCAGGCATATCTACATACATATGTACATGCATACTTACTTGTACATATCGGTCGGTTTTATATAATACCACTTCGACGTTTCGTTTCACTGTGTCTTTTATATTTATCGTCTCGTTGCGAATATCAAGGTCAAAGCGACGTACTACGTATGTATGTATGTATGTATGTATGTATGTATGTATGTATGCACTTGCATTCTATAAGTATGTATGTATACTTATGTTTACATACCCTGCCGGAAATTGAATTAATTTAAAAGCAATTTAAATTTTTTTACCAACTACACGTGGCGAACTTCTTTCTTTTTTTCTTGTAAGCAACTAATTTTATTAAAATGGCGATGTCCCAGGAGTACCCCAATTATCTGACTCTGCATTTGATTTTAATTGCATTTAAATATTTTTGGCAGAAAGAACACCGAAATTAGTTTTTTTCCAGCTGCAATAAAATGTTTTTAATTTCCAACTATTTGAAATTCTGTTTTTTTTTTCGAACAGTTTTAAAACTAGTCTAATTACTTTCTAATTTTAAAAATACATTTTTATTTCAATCCAGTACACAAACTAAAAATAATTACACCACTATTTCGAGCATAAATTTTCGAAAATGTTGTGAGTGTCGATTTCTTGTTAAATTACACTCTTTTACAGGGAAAACAATTAAAAAATTCGGGTATAGGGAAGCTAGCTTCTGAGCTCAATAAATAACACATTTTTTAAATTTTTTGTATGGGTAGGGTTTTGTGATTTTGAGTGTTTTTTTTGGATATCACTTCATTAACAATTTTTTATTGCTCACCTTGTTCGAAAGACAAACACGTTTTGCGACATACATATGTACATTTTTTTAAAAACATTCTGAGTTATATCTGCTCAAAATGCAACTTTTCTTTTGCAATTTTAGTTTTAAATTTTTTTCAGAATTTTTGCGTTTATCTAAGATTTTAATTTTATGTTAAAAAAATAACTGAGATGAAAAAGCCGCCAGATTTAAAAAAAAAACATTTAAAAACCAAATTCAAAACAGTTTCATTTTGAAAAAAATAACTAAAATAAAAAAACTTAAAATAAGCGCAAGAGTTAAAAAAAAACTTTTAAAACAAAATTCCAAAAATTGTAATTTCGAAAAAATAACTAAAATAAAAAAATTTGAAAATCGAAAGAATTAAAAAAAAAAAAAAACATTTAAAAACAAAATTGAAAAAAGTTTAATTTCGAAAAAATAACTAAAATAAACAACTTTAAAAATCGCAAGAATTAAAAAAAAAAACTTCTAAAATCAAAATTCAAAAAAGTTTAATTTCGGAAAAGTAACTAAAATAAAAAAATTTAAAAAAGGCAATAATTATAAAAAAATACTTTTAAAAACAAAATTCAAAAAAAAAAAGTTAAATTTCGATCAGCTATAACCTGTTTAACCGATTTAAATCAAATATATTTATTTAGTTAGTATTTATCTACAAACTAAATAATAAAACTAATTAAATTTTTATAAAGGTATATAAGTATGTACATATATACACAGCCTTATTTTGAGTTCCGCCCGTAATGTTGTCATCCGCGCGAAGCGTATACGCTTATTGTGAGTGATGCCCGAAATAAATTCCACTTCGAAACAGCTAGTGAAATTCGAGCATGGAAATTACAACTCTGTCTTTTGTTTACAGAGTTTAAAATTGCGAAAAGCCAAAAACAATAATTTAAACACCTGTACCCCGTTGTATCAAATAAAAAAAAAATAGACACATTTAGGTTACATGAACTCAATAGCAATGAGACTCAAGATAGAAATTTGTAATTCTGTCAATCGTTAAACTTGGCGTTGCTTTGCTTTCTTATTTATAGTTTTACGGCTAGTATAAAAGTTAAATCCGTTCTTTTTATTGTGAGCTTATAAATAAAACCAATACTTATACTTTCATTTTGTTTGTTCGCGTCTCGAATTTAAGTGAAAAAATTCATTGAAAATGGCTACTCTTTTCGCCCGAAAGTAATGTTGTCGATGTTCGAAAGCGTAAAATTTCCAGGCGAAATTTATGAGGGGAAAAGAGAAGAGTGAAACATATCGGCCGAAAGTGAAACTCAGGATAAGCCTGATTATTTATTGATAATATATCATATTATAAAAAAATTATAGTAATACATATATTTACATATATGTATATGTATATACTTGGTGCAAGTTTAATCAACATAATTAATTTAACATACATTTGTTCCAAAGCAGTTGACTTTCAACTTAATACTTTTTAAATTGGTAAATTTTGTAGGCTTTCCGCCTTTTTCCGTCAGGGTACTTATGTTTGCATACCCACTCATACGTGCATGTTTATTTGTATATACATATGTATAAGTATATGTATATGTAGGTATGTCAAAGTGTGTATTTCAAACACTGGCAAACAACACGAACATTTTTTATTATTAGCCACAGCATACGCGCGTCGCACGAATACCCACTGCTAGTTTGCTGAGTAGATTTTTTTCATATCTAATTTCTCATATGAATTTTTTTTATTCCTTCTATTCACAACTAAACAGTACATACATATTTACGTTTTTAGAAACAAGTTTTCTATGGTGATTGTTAAATGACAAGCATTTGCGTTTTAATGGCATTTAATATTTTATTGTGTAGCTGAAGTTGAAAGCGTTGGCCAGTAGCAATGTTGGTAGGAAGTTAACGATTGCTGTTCTTATTTTTCTTTATTTTTTTTTTTTTGGTTTGAGTGCAAATTTGCAAAAACTACTTTGCAATGAATTGCTCCAGCGAAATAGCTGGTTTCAATTCAGCAGCAGTGTTGCCATTTTAGCCTATTTCCGGCTAGATCTATTGTAGCTGTTTTTATTTTGTTTTAGCTAGAATATTTTAATTTAGCCTCTAGCTTTTTGATTAGCCCTTTCTGCTTTTCTTTTCATCGAAATGCAATTGAAAAAATTACATTTATATCAGTGGCAGCATCCACAATCTTCTATAGAATTTTGTGTAGAGGTATGTGAATATAAAAACGCACGATAACGCGGCGAAAATCCTTTTGCTACCCTTTTTAGTTTTTTTTTTTAGTTTTTTAATATTACTTTTATAAACATTGTCAAAACAAAACATGCAAGAATAAAATTAGAATATAAGATACGGCTTGAAGAAGAAAGAAAAGTAACGCCATGATTTTGCCATTGAAGAAGATCTCGCTCAAATGATGAACACTTCTAAAATATACTCAAATTTATCTGAAGATGAAGATATAATATGAGATATAAAAATATATGAATTCATTTAGCGTATCAACAAACTTACCTTAAAAATAAATTATTTTGGAAGCTTATCAAAATAAAATAGAGATAAATATGCAAAAACCGTATAAAATTTATTATCAAATCGTAATACGATTAAAATGCTTAAATTGTTCATTTATATATTCAGCCTTAGTCTTTTTAAGATTTTTCATTTTGCCTGCTTTGCCTTTTATAAAAAATCTAGCAGCACAACAATTCAGCCAAATATTAAATCGAGTACAATTTTCTATAGGAACCAAAAATTATCGTTATTTGAATAGTTTCGAATACAATATGATTGAGAAAAATTCCTTCAAAGCAAAAATCGAATATATTGATATATGTTATGTAAATCTGACCTTTTTTTTATTTAGAACATCAAGCTCGATCGTTATTTTGTGATTTTTTTCGATAATTTAAAATTTTCCGATAGTATTGAAGCGATATTTTGTGATTTTTATTTTTTCGATCAAAAATAGTAATTTTTTTTTTGACTTTAATTTCCCCGATAATATTTGATCGATATTTTCGGATTAATGTTTTTTTCGCGCTTGTTATGGTCGAAAAGTTGAAATTCAAGACCAACGATTATTTTTGATCGAAAAAATAAAATTTCAAATCAAATTTGGTCGAAAAAATGAAAGTAACAAAATATCGATCAAATGTTCATAATTTTTTTTTTTTTTTTTAAACTAACGATAAAATGTTCGACTCACTGTAGATTGAAAAATATTAGAAATTGATTTTATGTGAGGCTTTTATTGATGTTTTTATTAGAAGTGTCGAGGCTAACCTAAAACGAAACTATCAAAATGAACGCATCCTCATTTCAAGTGGCAGTCGAGCAACAGTCCAGGCTCTATACTCATATGAAACAAAATCGTCATTATTGCTTGAGTGTTTAAAGATCTACATACTCGTATAGGACGCGAGCGCTTCCCGGCAATAGATCAATACTCTATTAAGGAAGTGAAATGTCTATTGGGAAAAGTCTTATCACAAATGCTTCAAACAGTTTATTAATCTCTCCAAGAACAACTTGTTTTTTGTTTAGTTTTTTAGATTTATTTATTAAATTTTCGCCATATTTTCATCATATTTTTATACAAAATTAAAACACATTTCTCACTTAAAAACTTCGAAGATTTTGGTTCTGCTTTCATTCATATTTTTTGCTTACTGAATTTGGGATATCTCCATTGGCCGCAGGAAGCCGCGATCTTGTATTCTATCGTTCTTGTCTGCAAACTACGGAGCCATCTGCAGAGGCTTGGACTATGGTGGTGGACACCATTTCTCCTATTTTTCGAACGTGACACAACCTCACCTAGCCCTGAGAGAGAATACGTACGCTCGTTCTCACCAACTATATTATTAGACTTCGTAAAGACGTTGGGGTTATACACCGCACTTTAAAAGAGCAGAGAACACAATGGATCTGTAAGGCCGAAGTAGAAATCTTTAGATCAATGTCTGGCTACATAGTCTATGCGTATTAGGTCTAGCAAAATAAAAAATATTTCTAATTGATGGCGTTCCGGTAATTTTAATATCAATGATGTCCCACCTCTGGATGGAAGAAGAAGAATGGAATTCGTCGAAAATGCCCGTCATGTAAGCACTGCTTCGATTGCCCAGGAGTTAAACATTGCACAAAAAACGCCGTTTGAAACCATCTAAAAAAGGCTGGATACAAAAAAAGCTCAATGCATAGGAGCCACACGAGTTAACGCAAAACAAACTCATGGACCGAATTTCTATCTTTTGAATCGCTACTAAATCGCAACCAAATCGATCCATTCCTGAAGCGGGTGGTTACTGGTGATGAGTGTGAGTCACTTACGGCAACATCGAATCGAAACCGGTGGTGTTCGAGACGATGGGACCCGGTGCAAATGGTGGCCATGCCAGGGAATCATCTGCCATGAGCGGCTCCGCTACGGCCAAATACTTAATTCCGACCTGTGCTGTCAACAATTGGACCGTCTGAAGGAAGCAACCGCCCAGAAGTGACCAGCTTTGCCCAATAGGTGAGGAATTGAGGTTCATCAGAACAACGACAGGCCACACAATCGATAGGGGCTCAGGAGAAGCTCCGGAAGCTTGGTTGAGAGTTTCTTATGCATCCATTTTAAAGTACGATCTTG
Organism: Anomoia purmunda; assembly: GCA_951828415.1. Classification (NCBI taxonomy): domain Eukaryota; kingdom Metazoa; phylum Arthropoda; class Insecta; order Diptera; family Tephritidae; genus Anomoia; species Anomoia purmunda. The sequence goes on from OX639995.1 coordinate 45,407,969, forward strand.
AAGTGATTACTATTTCAATTTTGATGGTGAAAAAATCGCCTCAAGAGGAGCTTGTGAAAATCTACAGTTCCAGTTTTTTTAGCAATAGGGACGAGGGTTGCTTTTGTCGAAAAAACGGCGCATATTTGACCTGAATCGGATCATTCTAACTATGCTAAATAAAACCTTAAATTTAATGCGAAAATAATGGATTTCTTTTTACTAGACCAACTATTTACATAGTGGGTTATTTTATGAGAATAATTAAACAAAAAGGCCTGCTATAGCGATTTGATTAAGAATATGGTCTGCATTAATGTTTAAAACATGGCCTCTGAAATAAGTTCAGCTGTTACTAAACGTAGTTTAATTTCTTCGCAACCAATCAAACAGCCACTCCTTAGCTTGAAGACCAGCATTTCATAGCTACATTTCTCTGCCATTGTTGATAAATTTTGCGTATTAACTCAACAATCAATAGACAATAGCTGCAAATTATATAGCAATTTGTGGGTTATTTGCTTTAAAATTTATACACCAATAATATTAATTTGAACGAGTAAACATCATGGACAGCTTGTCGCTTTTGATTTTTTGTCTAAGAATATTTGCAATGAACGCATGCGCCGAGTACAATGTACACTAAAAGTGGACAAAAAACTTCGAACTGTAATAAAACTTAAATCATATTAAGTAAGACATAAATGTGAAGAAAAATTCCTATAGTACATATAGTATGTGTATGTGTGTTTGTGTGTGTGTGTGGGTAAAAGGCCGCTAGCGAAAAACAAAATATCAATAGAGATAATTTCCATTTTGGCTGTACACATATGAATGGGCAGGATTTGAGTGCGCCTGGATTGGGTTGGCCATGCGGCACATGCGCACCCGTCCAAATTACGATAATTTGCATATTGTGCTGCTGCGCTGCGCTGGTGGTCACAATAACGGCCAACCATCGCAGATTCGTCCACAGCTGAAAAGTTGAAATATCTAGCCACCGAACGGCGTCATGAAGGCACAGCCGTTGTATAACTAATAGAAATGTTAGCCTTCTACTTCTACTTATATGGTAGAAATATAAAGAAGGGTGTACAACATTTCTCGTCAAACGCTGAAAACGGGCGCGGGTAAAGAGCTAGAGGTAGAGTTGTGGTAAACTTGCGAGACGAAATGCGGCACAATGTCCACAAACGCCTACTGTCCTTTGTTTTTTCAGAGCTATTTTTTTTTTGTGTTAATTTTCTCTTCGATACAAAAATTTTCTTCTACTTAATTTTGTGGTTTACGCGAAATATTCACTCTGTCATAAAGTCACACCCTAAAATTGTACGGTTCAAGCTCAACAACTTAGCTATGGATTGTAGCGCACTTAGTGTAGCGGTGTATATGTATGGAAAATATGCCTAGAAATAATAGTAATAAATAGAAGTCAAAGCAGTGTAAAGAGAGTGGAAACAGCGCCCAAATGCGCAGCTGCAGCTAGCCACCCCCTCAGGGCTGCATTGTAATTGCTAAGCTGAAGATGTGCGCCACCACCAACCCAGCTAAGATCACAGCGTCAAATCGCTCATATATGCATATTATGCCATTGTTGTTATCGTTGTTGTTGTTGTTTTTGTTGTGTGGGATTTTTATCTATTGCACTCGACTGTGGCAGCGTTGCCTAAGATACCAAACGCTGTGCATATGCTGCACTTTCGGTAGATTGGCGCCGCTTTTGCCGCTATCAAATTTAAATCTTACAATTCTATCAGTCCACGACGACCAACCAAAAAACCAGCAACAAATACCACCAACCAACTGAAATTCTTATTCTCTCCGACAGGTATGTTGTTGTTTTTTGTTTTGTTTGTTTGTTCAGCTGGCGCGCATGCGTGTGGCACATGACTCTTTGGTAGCTAGCTGCGAGTGACGCATGGCTTTGTGCTTTTGCTTTTGGCTGAGGTTAGGAAGTCAGTTTACTTTGCATATCTATGGCAGATACGTGGAATTGAATTGAGAAACTATAACCGGCGGTGATATGCGGGAGATTCTTGTGCCGCTTGCAGCTTTGCGTAGATTAGATTGTAAGACGTAGGGAAGACTAGGCGTTTATAGCGATTTTGTTTTTTTTTTCGTTTTGTTTTGAAGGATTGTCAGGATAACTGAGCAAACGAGCAGTGGCGTATTAGAAGTTAATAATTTAAAAATTTTCCGTAAATTGATACGAGCGATGTAATGGTTTCAATTTAGAGAGGGAAAACGCGGCAGCAAACGCAGTAGTTTTATTCAAATAAAGAGTTGCTTACATATTCCACTACTCCTATGTTTTGATCTCTATTTAAATTTCTTTGTCAATCTAGAGGAAGCCTCACTTTTAGTATGTAATCCAAACTCTTCATACTGTTGTTTCTCCTGAGCCAAGAGAGTCCCAAACATTTTTGCCCAATCTAAGCTTTACGCCACTGTCGAAAGTGTGACACTTTTTCAGCAACACGTCAGATATAATAAAGTTGGAATTCCCGGGCCTTTCTAATTTTGTTAACAAAGCAGGTAGTTTGATAGAAATGGTACATACATTTACTGTTAGTTGGAGCTAGGAGTGTTCGATATTTAAGACAGTATTGCTATCGTGAATTTTTATAATTCATGCGTTGTGATATCGATATTCCGATAAATCGCTTTGAAAAATGCTGACATGAAAAAATTGATAAAAACATCTTTTATTAATCAAATTCCAAGAATACTTATAAACTCGACTGTGGCAAATATAATCTTGCATTTTTTCTTTCAATACATCCTTTCGATCTGTTTGATACACAACAAGTGGCATTGCATTCTTATCGTTGGACATAGACTGAATAAAAAAAATATTGTAGTTCTTAATTATTTAGTATTTAGTATTATAATGGTTTACTTATCTATCCTCATACAAACCGTAGTTCAGATAATTTTTGATCTTGCAAACCGTAAAAGCGGAACTGCCAATCTTAAAACACGTGCGATTTCCAACTAAATATCGCTATTGGGAGTCAAATTTCGATATATTCGATAAATTGGCGGAGGAAATATAATTTCAAAATTAATTTTCGGAATGTGAAATATCGGATTTTGAAATAATCGTTATCATATCGTGCATTCATAGTTAGAACCCTAATAGCAAAAATCGAACAGAGGGCCCAATAGACGATAACTGAGAATTATAGTAGAGAGTTTCCCATCCTAGAAAAACCAGTATTTGAAGATCAATCAAAGTAGATATTGATACCCGATTTGCTAGAAAATATTTAGACATTTTTAAACTAAAATTTAGTGAAAAGTGGCGGACTGAAATCTACATATGTCCAGAATATTTGTTAATAGCTCGAAATTAAACTGTCGACAGCCAAATTAACGAAGCAGTTTCGTTAAAGATACACACTTATTTATCAGTTAATTTTTAGACTTCTCCAAAAGTAAAGAAATTAGGAAACCATAAAAAATTAGCATAACAGAAGTCTAAAAAACTCAGAATTAAGGCGATTCAAACGCGTTAATTTTTTAGAAAAATATTGTTCTTTTTAATATCATATAAACCACATTTTTTCTTTGTCGATGAATTATTTAAGCTTTAATTTCAATGTGAAATTTGTTGAATATGCGTACCCTATTCACTTTTTAAATTTATTGGTGGTAACCCTATTCAAGGCATAACGTGGCTAAAGAATGATTAATAATACCGTTGGTTTCATATCCACATTACTATGTTTTATTAAAAAAAAATATATCTATTTTATTTTTTTTTAAGTGGCAACCCTGTTCGAAAATTACAACATTTTACATTTCACATCTTACATAACATTACTCTGTTTTACCTAAAAAAAGTTATGTGTATGTATTTAAGGTTTTTTCACGGTGGCAACCTTGACCGAAAATTAATCGGTGCCAAAGAATTCTCGCTAACTTTTCGTGTGATATCCGCATTACTATGTTTCACTTAAAAAAAATTATATGCATTTAAACTTTTTAAAAAAAGTGGCAACCCTGTTCGAAAATGAATCGTGGGTAAAGAATTCTTAAAAACGCCATTCATTTGATATCCACATTGCTATGTTTTACTTAAAAAAAAAGTATATGTATTTAAGCTTTTTTTAAAGGTGGCAACACTGTTGGAAAATTAATGCTGGCTAAAAAAATTCTCTCTAACTTTTCTTTTGATATCTGCATTGCGATATTTTACTTAAAAAAAAATTATATGTATATATTTTAACTTTTTTTATGTAAGTGGCAACCTTGTTCGAAAACTAATTGTGGCGAAAAAATGTTCGCTAACTTTTCATTTGATGCACATATTGATGTGTTTGACTAATTAAATATATATTTATTTTAATTTTATTTATATAAGTGGCAACCCTGTCTGGCTAGTCTGGCCTGTTTGCTAAAAACTTTGGTTTTGAGTTCATATAACTATATTCTACTAACCGCACATGGCTTATCTACGGAAAATTTTAATAGGTGACATCCGTGTAATTTTTTTAACCAATTTTGAAACCATCCACAGGAAAATTTCCTCCCATTGGTGTTCTTGGTTTCGAAATCGGTTCGGTAGAAACGCCTAACGAACGGTGACAAAATTTATGCTAGCGTTTTGCAATTCTGAAGGAAGCTAAATGTTGGAATGAGAATATTTTACTGCTATTTTCTGCAATGTAGATTTTAGTTTTATAATTTAACGATTTCTGATGCCTAACGAAGTTTATAGCTATTAACACTAGACAGTTACGTTTCGTCGAATAGCCGACGCGTTCTCACTTATCTTATATTCAATATTTGTAAACGTTTCATGGTCGAAAAAATGCCGGTCAATTGCTATTTTTGCACTCCACTATCAATGCCATTTTCGCGCAACAAAGCACTAATCAAAAATATCGTGGTCACATTCTAATCCGAACAAAGACAGCACGCAGAGTTACTGCAATGCAACAAATAAATACAGGCCTATAACAACCGCAATGGTATATTGTTTAAAAAGCGGCCAATACTAAGAAAGAAAATATCGCAAGAGCAACAACAACGTTCCAACATAAATAAAGCGACTGCAACAAAAGCGCAAAATTTGTTGGCAGTCAACGGCGAACGCATAGCAACAATAAGCTGTCACTTCGACATTTCTGCTCAACATTCCCATGATGATAATAATGAATTGATGAGGCGGCTATGATCAACAACAAAATCAACATTCACTTGAACAAACCGACTGATTTGACCGTCCTCTCAACCAATTCGCCTAGTTGTATTGCTTGCAACACACGCCGCATTGTCGTGCACACAAAATAATAGCACGAATTTCATTGGAGCATCAAAAAAGTGAATAAAGAAAAGAGTGCGCCAAATGTGCGACAGAACGCAATGCAAAAAAAAATTGCAAAAAAAAACCAACAAACAAAAATTAAGTGCACGCCAGTGAAAACCTTCGAAATTTTCAACATTTTTTTTAACGAAGTTAGGGCCTCACCACTACACCGGAGAGCTGCTTATGTAGATAAATGCATTTTCCTCTAGCAAGTCCATAAACCAAATAAGAATTAATACAAATAAATAAATGGGAAGTTATAAGAATAGTAACAATTGTGCAAAAAAAAAGTGCAGAAAGTAACTGCAAATGCAATAAGCGCAGCAGCAGCAGCAGCAGCAACATTTGAGAAGCAATTGTGGCAGAGTGGTGCGCCCAAAACGCAAATGTTGCATGCAACAAATAACCAGAAACAAATGCAATTGCTATGTTTTTTTTCGTGATTGTCTTGCACTCTCGTTGTTGTTGTTGCTTGGTGTTTTTGTTGTTATTGTTTGCCACGTTTGCATTTTTCGTGAACTTGTCACGATCTGCAATAAATTTCATGATTGTTGCTTTATTTGCCAAAGTGCACACACCTGCATACATACATAATTTTTTCTCTATATTGTAGTGAGACTTCAAGTCAGTAAACTTTGTGGTTCATGAACTGGTCTTTAATGGGTGACAGTCATGCCTGCGCGGCAATAACGGCGACATCTGTTGTCAAAGCGTGTATTTTACCAAAAAGAAAAGTTAAGTTTGAAAACGCAGAATTTATGTGTTTGGGCCTTATAAATTTTTCTTCTTCTTCTTAATTGCACGTGTTTGGTATCAATCGGCTCGGGAGAGGTCCTTCCCAATTCTGTCCGAGCTGGTGTTGTTTCTCCGCGTCATTTTACATAGCCGTATTAGTTTTGTAGGGATACCAAATTCAGACATCGCGGCATAAAGGCAACTTCTTCTCATGCTGTTGAAAGCTGATTTAAAGTCGACAAATAGATGGTGTGTGTCGACCCTCTTCTCACTGCTCATTTCCAATATTTGGTGTATCGTGAATATCTGGTCGATGGTAGATTTGCCAGGTCTAAATCCACACTGATAATCCTATCAGTTCGTTGATGGTTGGTTTAAGTCTTTCACCCAATACGCTCGATAGAACCTTGTATGAAATGTTAAGGAGGCTGATCCCGCGTTATTTGCAGTATCATCGTTTTTATGAATTGGGCAGAGCGAACTTAAATTCCAATCGGCTGGCATGGATTTGTCCGACCATATTCAGCCAGCTCTTTGCCACCGGTCTTAAATAACTCAGCAGGAAAGCCATCCGCTCCAGCTGCTTTATTGTTCTGTAGCCGCGTTATTGCTACTCGAACTTCAGCGAGGTCGGGTGCTGGGATGTTAATGCCGTCAGCAGCGATTTGGAGTTCGGTATCTTCATCTTCATCTTCTCCGGCGACGCTTTCGTTGTCACCAGTTAGAAATTTGAGTAGTCTTAAAACCTTCTGTAAGTCGCCGCACCTTTTGGTAAAATTCTCTGACGTTTTTCCTGTTGGCTGTCATCTCAAGCTTCTCTCACTCACATATTTCGTCATCTCTCCTCTTTCTGGGAACAAAACGTCTCCCTTCTTTTCTGAACTCCAGGTAGCGTTCTCATGCAGGTAGTGTTGCGGTCGCTGAAAGCCAATGGCTTATTCAGCCCGGTACGTATTGATAGAGAAGTGTGCTCCCAATGCTCGTGAAGTGCTCTTAGTGAACAGGTGTGAAGGTCGAGTAACGACTGTATTTTGAGATTGCTGCTTCCCAAGGTTGAGCTTTCATTGCGTATTTAAACGCAAGTGTTTTGCTGCGCCTCTGCGCATCTTGGCTTTGACAAGATAATGATCCGAGTTGATATTCGGTCCTCATAGTGTACGTACGTCTAATACACTAGAAACGTGGCTTCGGTCTAGCGCAATATGATCGATTTGGTTTCGCGTTTTTCAATCTGGAGACAGCCTACCATGTTTTGAGCCCCGGCAAAATCGATCAGTCTTAGTCCGTTAGCGGAGGTTTCAGCATGGAGACTGAATTTTCCGACAGTGTGCCCAAAGATCGCTTCCTTACCCACTCAGACATGGAAGTCGCCAAGTACGATTTTGGTATCGTAACGAGGCAGTACTCGTTAATGCTTTCATAAAGGTGACCCTTGATCACATCGCCCTTCTCTTCTGTTACGGCGTGAGCGCAAATCAGCGAGACGTTGAAGAATCTCGCTTTAATGCGAATCGTGCCGCCACGCTCGTCCACCGTAGTGAACGACAGTACTTGGAAGTCTCTCTCCCACTACAAATCCAACACCGCTGTAGTAGAGCTCGCAAGGTCCAATGGCTTTCTTACTGTACCAGGTATATTTCATTTCTTGGCGGGCGATGATGTCAGTCCGTGCTCTTACATGGACATCGACCAGCCAAGAAGCGGCACCTTCCCCATCAAGGGTTCAGACATTCCAGGTGTATGCCCTCAACTCACAGTCCTTAGTACATTGCGTGTGGTCGTCATCAAAATTTTTCATTAGCGGGTCCCAAACCCAGCGCACAACCTATATGCTATATACGCAGTAGTAAATTAAAGTTATTTTTGTATATTCATAAAAAGTAGGAAAACATAGGCATGACCATATACAGCACTTACTTTACTTGTTTTAATAATATCAGTGCCAGTTTCTTGCAATCAAATCGCGATACCTTCGATACTCTACCAATATTCGCACTTGTAGTCATAAATGTTCAATACGCACATATTGTATTTTGCAATTCATATCTTCTAATTGCCTTAAACGTGAATTTAGTAAAAGATTTATTTTTATCTGCTGCCATTTTCACCTCATATCCTGATATGTATATGAAGTCATAAACAAAAGGCACAAACAGCGCACGCAGAAGCTACATAGTGGAATGAAATGACTGAGTGCGAAGCAACACTTGTTGCGCCTGCGCGAATGTGCGTGCCAAATGCAGCGCAACGTATTAATGTAATACACATTTGACTTAACATTGTTGATTAAAAAAGGAATAGGCTAACTAAGAAAATAAATTACTACTAGCTGCGTGTTGTGGCATTCGCGCGACGATGTGAGCTACAAGCTTGGTAAAAGCTATAAATATGATTTTTTCTCATAAGTGTGTGTAGCAAATATATGTTTGCTCTTCATAAAAGTGTGTAAAATTATTTTAAAAAAAAAACCAGTTCCATCAAATGACTGAGCACATAAGAAACCGCCGACCTACTGTGCGCACATTTAGTAAAAATCAAAAAAACATACTAGGAGCCAAGGAGTGTGTGGTCGGTCAGTGCACAACAGCAGCAGCAGCAGCAGCAGCAGCAATTGGCGCAACATCACCCCACCAGCTGTTGCAACAGCGGAGCTTGAGTTGCTAGCATTCGAACGACGGCGCATGCGCACAGTAACTTTTAATTTGATGACGATTTTATGAGTTGAAATGGAAATTGCAACGCCTCCAGACACGCAATGCAGTTTCGGTTGAAGCAGAGGGGAGTGGAGCGGCAATGATGTTACTGACAATGCATGTACATATGTTTGTATGTGTGTGTGTGTGTGTGTATGGATGTTGGGGGAAAAATGCAATCATTTCTACGAATTGCGCGTGCAACTACAGCAACAAAAGCAACAACAACAAGTACACAAATTAGTGCAACAGAAATGATGAGGACGCCATCTAGCTGACACTGGCAACTTGCTGTGATTTTGTATAATTTATTTTCCACTTTTCCCCTGTTATTTATCTACATATGTATATTTTCAGTGCTTTGGAAAACTTTTTTTTCTTCTCTCCCCACTTTCCAATGCATTATTGCGCTCAGTTTCTAATTGAATGGGAGTTTTGTGGCAGAAACTCTTTAAATTTATGTTTGCCAATTTGCCACAGCTCTGATCCAACTGAGCTGCTTTGCTTTAGGTACTCCTCTTGGCCATTTGTTTTTCGTGCACGCAACATTTGCTTCTTTTTTTCTCTCGTACATATCATGGCATTCCTGTATAGCAACAACAACAACAGAAATAACTTTTCGATAGATATTTGCCTGCCACTTGCTTGTGGCGTTCATTAGCTTTGGGGGCGTCAACGTCTCGTTATTAAGAGCGCGATCAATTAAGTATTGCCATTTTGCAATTTCTACACACTACACACTACAGCGCAATGATTTCCTCTGCCACCAAATGCCAATGCCAATGCCAATGCCAATGCCAACTAATGTTTCATACTCCATTTTCGTTTGTCGCGCGCAATCAGGAAATTCGATTTTGCTAATAGTAACGTTAGAAATATAATAACGCGTTGCGTCCACCACAATCGTCGCCGCCAATCCAGCCTCTGTCTCATCCACCTTAACCACCGCTTGCGGTCACTCCCACTGAAAAGTGCATTTTGTTGTTGTTGTTTTTTTTTTGATTGCCACAAAAACGCCGCTAGCAATTGGTGAAAGGCGTAAACACGAATCAAAAAATAGTATACTTGAACCGGAATTGCAATGCATTGCATCTCGTGTATTTTATTTCCATACACTTACCGCTGCAAACGCTGTGACAACAATCTAAAGACGAGCAAAAATTTAATGCCAAGCAATAGCCGGAGGCATCTTCAAATGCTTTTGGTGTTCTCTCGATCATTTGGCCAAGTTGGCTTTGCCAAAAACAAAACAAACAAAAAACAAAACAAGTGGTTGTACGGTGTTCTAGTGTTGCCTTAGTTCAGTTTATTGACGGCGGTGGTAAGGCGGAAATCACTAGCGAGATTGGATTTTTAATAAATTGTAGAGCAAACTCGCATTGACAGCCGATCATAAAGAATTACGGTAAAGAATCTCTGTTCGGTTTTGTCTTTTTGTTTTTTGTTTTATGTTTGTGGTTCAACATTTAGGTAGATGCAAGTCGTATGCATTTAGCTGAATTTGTGTAAAGTAAATGCCGCTTGAGTCGTGAGTTGATTTATGTGCAGCCAAGTGCTTGTGCTAATCAAGGTAATTAACAGAGAACGATTTTTTGATTTTTTTTTTTTTTTTTTGCTAAGAGTTAAAAGACATTTGCCACGATTTACAATAGCTGTCTCTGATTTCTTCTAACTTACTTTTGAACTCAGCCTCTTTAACGTCATCGTGAAATTTGTCTGTTTTTGTTTAAAATGTATTCCCAAATTCAAATTTATATGTAGGCAACAGCAATCACATTCGCGATTGATAAACATGCGTACATCGCGAGCTCTCCAAGGCATGGAATGAAATGGAATTGAGGTAGACCAGAAATTCGAAATCGGGTTTCCAAGCACGCAGCCATTGATGATCATTGTGCTTAAGGTCTGTGCGGGATGACAGGGGCTAACGGACAAGGGAAAACGATACGAAAAAAGGAGGGAGTGGGGCTTCATTTATCCTCCACAAAACTTCCAGATTCTTTTATGAATCTGAGAAGCTTGCCGAGAGCTAGATTGATGTTTTCCATTCTTAATACATCTGCCCCAAATATACTTCATCTCAGTTTTGCAAAAGCAGAGAAGGCACAGAGGAAATACTCCGATATCGACCATGTGTTGTCCCCACGGACTGTGTTCTGTAATCAACCCAACCAGGTTTCGCAACTCGTTTTTTCTCAGTGTAAAGAGGAATTTAGCCACCACCCTGTCCCTTCTTTTCAGGAAGCACTAGGTTGTTTTGCAGGTGTCGATAGTGCACCAACGGTTCTCATGCATCATATGCATGACATCCCTGATGCACCTAACCGTCCCTGCTAAGCTTGGCGCTACAATTGTATGCGGTCCAATGGAGACGCAATTAGCCAATTCGTCAGCCAGTTCATTATCTTGAACACCGCCGTGTCCCTGCTACCATATGAGTTCAAGCTTATTCCATTTTCCAACAGAGTTCAACCGATGAGGCTTAGTTTCTTAGGCAATTTTTGAATTGGTTCGGCGAGCGGTGTCCAGCCCAAAGCAAAATTTCTCTTCTAATACATCAAAATTTTTAGGAAGTGTTATTTTTACCATAATTATTTTCATTTTTCGTAAAGCGTTCTATTAAAAATTCACAAAACCGGAACTAGGAGTTTAAAGTGAATTTGGCTTTTTTTGAGAAATTTGAAACTTGAACGTTTCTTTTTTTATTAGCGAACCCTACCGCATTCTCTACTCTAACTACTCTTAGTGGTTTTTGTGAGAAAAATAAAAAACAAACTCATATGAAATTACTTTTCGCCAACCACACACACACCACGCAATCTCATAAATATCAAATTCGCAAATGCAATTGGCCCACTTTCGCCCGCACAGCCAGTCACGCTTCGGGACACACTTTTGGGGTAATTGAAATTTCCCTAATGTACGCGCTGTGGTCACAACAAATGTCCTAAACAAAATATATGAATGTAATATACAAGCACACACACACACACACACACACCTGCATAGAGTGGTATAGACAGTCAAAAAATGCATTAGTAAATATGAGCGAATAAATTTCAAAATCCGCATAACCATTTAGGCAATTGTTATTGTTGTTATTGTTGTTATTGTTATTACATTTGCGATTGCGTTAAAATATTGCTTTTCGCGTCGTAGCTGTTGCAATCCAATGCATTGTTGTTGGCATTGTCGCTGTGACTATCGTTGCTGTTGTGCTTACGTTTTTCAATTTCCCGCCAAACGCAGCAATTTCTTTTATTTACAACCTCAACAAATCGTTAGCGCCTGCGCACAAACGGCAACAACAACCACAAAAAAAATAAAACAACAAGCAGCAGTTTGTGCAGCACCAACCAACGCATTAAATATGTATATGAGTTTAACAACAACAACAACAGCAGCAACAATAATGGTAACGAAATGCGCAAACGAACGCATCGGATCATGCGCCGCGAGAAAATCGAAATGGTCTGAGAGGGAATGGGTGGAGGAGGGGGACATTGTTGGCACTATGCCTGACGCGGCATTGGTTTTGTGGGCCGCAAGTCCACACGAAATCTACATCGCATATCATTGCATACCCCAAGGCGCTGTGGCCGATTGTTGTGCTGCGCAGCTGGCCGGCCGGCCGTCACGGCATCGGAGTGTTTTAATTTGCGTGAATGCGTCGCGTCGTGTGCACATTAAAATCAACGCAAGAGGCGGCGAGTGCAGAAAATATGTACCGAGTGCGGAAGAGAAAGACATTTTTTTCCAATGACAAACAAAAAAAAAAAAAAACAAAAACCAGCACTGTTCTTGTCATACATTAATTTCATAAATTTTTGTATCTTTTGCGTTGCGTTTTTATTTTTTAGTTGTGTGCGCGTGCACTAAAGCTTGCAATATGTTTAGTTTTTCTTAGTTACTGCCATTCTTGCTACAAATTGTTGCACATTTTACCAATGTGCGATTGTGCGCTGGCGCAGCATGCCGTTAACGCCTTCACCACTGCATTGACGGCCACAGGCTGCAACAACTTTTCCAAACCCACTATGTATGCGCATGGTGCACGCGTTGCACTATAACTGTCCGCAAGTGGTTGTTGTTAAAAATGCGGCATAGTTTTGCTTGCCATTCTATTTCGCATATCATAAAATATCATCGAATATTTTACAAGCAACACTCCTTGATTTTCACAAAGCTGTGAAAAAAAAAGCCAAGAAATCGAATTTTTGTATATAAGTAGGTAGAAAAGTGTCGAGGCCTAAGGAAATAAATTCTCTATGTTGCTGTCAAGGTGTGATTTCCGCAAGAGGAGCATAAATACATAGATACATACATACAAATGTTAATCATTATATGCAAGAAATTTGGAGACCCAGAATATAAATTATTTAATGGCTGAGTTTTAAAATAGCCATTCAACTTTTCGTAAGAATTGTAAACGCCTTTTGGTAACACTAGCCGACAATTATTTCACATGTAATATTTTCTTCTAGAACAGCTTTTTGTGATATACATTACTAGTGCTTATAACTTCTACATTGTTGCTTCAATACTAAAAGCCACGGTCTTGCTGTATTTGCCAAAAAAATCATTCTTTGGTTAGGCTAGATTGTAGTATACTTAGACCCATTTGGGCTCATTGTGATACCAGTTGGGCAGTGTCGTTGTGCTGTCAGTTCCCCTGAAAAAGAATCCAATTAGATTTTCTAATGAAACGTAGGAGATCATTTACGTCTGCTGATCTCAGATGCGACAGGCTGTCGAAGAAGTGCAGGTGTAGGCATCTCCTACTTACACTCGCTAAATATGGGCAGTACCAGAAGTAGTATTCAATGCTTTCCACCTCCACCTCGTCATGACAGCTGCGGCAATATTCGTTTGCGGAAAAGCCCATCCTAACAGATCTATCTCAATCTATCTAGGCCATAGCTCACGGGCGATCCCACAAGCGACGTCTCTGGCCAATCTTTCATTTGCCAGATCTAGGACAATGACCATCAACCAGAGTCTACAAGAAGACAGCGGGACACCCGCGGCTTTAGAGGTATTTCCTCGTCAAGGATGTACATGCTATTGCCAGTTCATCTCCTGCGCAGTTTCCTGATATATCGCGTGTTGTATCTGGCTGCCAGCGCATTGAGGATTTTCCTACACTCGATCACATTCCTTGACGCAATCGCGCTGCAATCGCGTGATTTAATAGCAACTTGTCTATCGGAGAAGATAGATATTGTTGGCAGGTTAAGTGCCGAGTTTATTAGAGTGGCTGCGCATTAGCTATAATGATTGTAAGCTCAGCTTTAAACACGCTGCCCTGATCCGGCAGTCGAAAGCTGAGTTGTAGCGAGAGATTCTGAGAATAAATCCCACTCTCAACTCTACCGCCTAATTTAGAGCCTTCAGTGTAAAGTTCTGTGGTATTGGTATAGACCCGATAGCTACGTCGTCCACTCAGTCACTCCTCGGAGGAATACGTGTTCAGACTCATTACAGTTTACCTAAAGTTTTCCATATAGGGTATCTAGAGCTCTAGTGAGCATCGAAGGTAATGCTCCTATAACTAGCCTATACGGGGGGCGTGTACCTTGGTAAATTTGTCCTTAATTATAGAGTTTTTTTTAGATACATCCACCATACTGTGACACCGTAGACCAGAATTAGGTCTACTATCGCTGTGTATACCGATTGTGTAATGTGGGGTTTGAAGCCAAACTTTTTACCTATTGCAGATTTGCAGACGTACAGAGCAGTTGCACTCTTCCTGGATCTTTCTTCCGCATTGCGTTTCCAGGCTGGCTTCTTGTCTACGCCACGTATTTAACCTCGTCTGATAGTGTTAGAAACATACCGTTCAACGACGGAATCTGGACCTTGGGCAGCTTATTCTTGCTTGTGAAGAGAACCGCAATAGTCTTTGCTGGTTTGGCATTCAGCCCGCATGCTTTCGTCCAGGTTACCCAGTGCATTGTGAAGTAATTTGCTTGCCCGGTGCCAGAAAGACCAGGCCGTCCGGGCAGATTGCTCCGCCCGGTGGGGTACCTCTAGTTTCATATCTCGTGACGGATAGGAGTATCCTATCTCCGAATAACTCGTTCTCGTGCCGAGAAAGTGGCTAATAAATTCTACCAATTGTCGTTCGTTCGAGTCCATCCTCTAATAGAAATATTTCGATCGACGAAGGCCTTTAGTTTGATGTGCGGTGATCTACCCCATTTAGGTATGAAGATGTGTGCTAGGCATAGTGCGTACCCATTAGTATGTCTAGGATTTCTGTGTACGACGATGTCCCATCCCCAGTCGAGTTCTGTCTCAAATTAACCTCGAACTTATTTTAAAATACTCCATAAATAGTCTCGAAATTATTCAGAAACAGTCCAGAATTCGTTCCGAATTAGTCTCGAAATGGTCTCGAAATATGTAAATACCATTTTGGGACTGGTTCACCAATTTCTTTGAAGCATCTGATAAAAAATGGAAATTGTGGTTAAGCGCCTGAAAACGTGAGGATCGTTCAAGATGTGGTCGAAGGTATTCCGTGTGAACTAAGTAAAATTTTAAGTTAATTATTCTTAGGGAATCTTGAACTCTGAATATTAAAATGGCGGCTTCCCATGGAGGAAAAAATTCCGATGAAAAATTTGGCTTAGTATGTGGTTAAGATATGAGTATTTTTTTCAATAACTAATCACTAACTTGATTCAATAGTATCGAAACCTGAATTGCTTGGTATCCAACAAAAAATATAGAGTATTTACTTGTATCGAGTTTAGCTTATTATCTGCAACAATAAACAGTTTAATTTGGTTTTGAATTGATCTTAGAGAGTAAATAAAATCATTATAAAAATATTTGTAGTTTCAAGGAACATTATTTTGCAATTTATTGCAAAACTAATTATTATTTTTCGCTCTCCTTTCAGGTGGTCCTCTCGGCCTGTTCTTCATATTTCCAGAGCCTTTTTCTGGACCACCCCGAAAAACACCCAATTGTGATATTAAAGGACGTCCGCTTAGCCGAATTGAAAACATTAGTCGAATTCATGTACAAGGGCGAAGTTAACGTGCAATATTGTCAGCTATCGGCATTGCTCAAAACAGCCGAGTCGTTAAAAGTAAGTAACTAAATTACTGATCCAAAACATTCAAAACCTGGCATGAAAAACAAAATATTGCTCAGTGTGGATAAAATAATTAGTTGAAATAAGCGAAAAATAAAACAGTTATTATAAAAATAGTTAATTTATATATCGAGATGTTCTTGCGTTCACAAGTTCTGTTATTTCAGATATTTCTTGTTCTTCAACTTTATTCGTTGATTTTGGTTTTACATATCTTCCTCTCAGGTTAAAGGCTTAGCAGAGATGACCAATCAGAATACAACATTCAGAGAGCCAGAACGTGAACCGGATCGCCTAAGACCGCACTCGCAGCCCAGCAAGAGCACCTGTGACAGTCCCGTCGATGCTGCGCTAGCGGGCGGGTCCACCACATCGTTAAACACCTCAGCCGGAAACTTAGCCACAACAGCCACTTCAGCAGCCATCGCCGTTGCCACACCTTCGCCTACGTCAGCCTCTACAACCGCCACCTCAGTCTCGACAACAACAACAGCTACCACGACACCAGTCAGTACAGCGGCCGTTGCAGCGGCTACTCAACATCAACAACAACAGCAAGCTGCCACAGCATCTGCCTCCACATCAACGACGTCCACGTCAACAATAGCCGGTGCGACCGGTTCCGCGACAACGGCATCTACAGCGCAAAAACGTGACGCTAGTGGCGAACGGGGCGGTAGTCCGTCTACGGCACCACCCACAAAGCGTCAACAAATGTCAGCCAAACGCGACACGTCCCCGCTACCGCTCGATCTCTACCAGGGACGAAGCGGTGAATCAGCAATTGGCGCGGAATGCCGTACAAGCGAGGAACGCGATGCGACGACGCATGCCATAAGCAAAAATAATAGCAGTAATAATAGGAATGCGACCATTAGCGGCGTTTTGAGTGGGAACAGCACACAAACTTCGTCGCATCACAATAACGGTAATGGCGATAGTAAGACAAGACGTCACGAAGACTCCGACGATGAAGACGATGATGAGATTGGTGGTGGTGGAGCGCTCGAATCATCACCTATACGACCCGCCTCCTGCAGTGTGCTGGACGTAAGCGGTGTAAGTCTCACGCTAGGCGTGGTGGAGAAGATCGAAGAACCCGATAGCTATGATGAGGAAATGGATTTAGATGAGGATGTAGAGGATAATAGTTCGAACGACGCCATGGGCTTGAATATGAAAATCGGGGCAGCCATTAGCCACTCAACGGCTTCGTTGGCGTTGCCCTCCCCACTCGGTGGTGGCAGTGGTGGTGGCGGTGGTGATCCAGAATCAGCGCGATCCACACCAGCCGCAGCCACAAGTTCGTCCAGCGGTGGTCTTATACTCGTGTCGGATCTCACACAGCAGCAGCAGCAACGTGCAACTTCGCGTAGTCCACGTGATGGTGTGAGCGCGGCTGGTGAGCGACCAAGCAGTAGCGGCGTATGCGGCATGTCGTTGCCGTCGACTTCAGCGGGCGCAGGCTTGAGTCCAAGCTCATCGGCGGCAGCAGCAGCAGCAGCGGCAGCGGCGGCGGCGGCATTGGCAGCGGGCAGTGAACCGCTGGCGGGCACGTCCGTATTGGGACCAGTGCAGTCGGTGCCACTGGTGAGTTTTTTTTTTATTGATGGTGGTATAATTATGTTTTATTTTTGGTTTTTTGACTGTTTATTCGTTTTAAACTTTTTTTCCATGCGCAGTCGCTGAAAAAGGAAATTGATTGTAGTGAGGATGACAACAGCAACAGTCGGCATATGCATCAGCCGCGTTCGGCGTCGGCGGGCGGCGGTTTAGGCGGTGATTTAGACTATCGTCTCACCACACACGAATCGGTAAGTGCACCAAACCCATTGCGGCTTGTCCTTTTTGTTCCTTAAACCAAAAAAACCAAAAAACAAAAAACCAAAAAAAAAACCAGAAAATATATGAATAAAAGTGTTTAGTTTTTCTTTTGTTGACGTTTTCACTCCTGTTCGATTTCGATTTTCAAACGCAAATGATACCGTTACATTATTTACTACTTACTACAAGTACATAAATATCACAAATATTTATCAATATACATATTACTACTTATATATAGTAAATATATTTTTTGCTCTTCGTCGTGTTCTTTGTCTATGAATTTGTTTACCTACTACATATCTACGTTTTACACGTTTTTTTAGATTTAAAAAGAAAAAATTACTTCGTCTTATGTTTTTATTATGATTTTTCATTTCAATGGCGAATTTTCATTTAAAAGTTGCTGTCGCTGAAAATTCATAATTTTAAAACAAAAACAAAAAACTAAAAGCGTTTAAACAAATAGAGCACATAATTTTGATTTATAGCCCCCCCACACACAATCCTTGTGACAAAGAAAAAATTGTAATAAATTAAATTACAAAAAAAAACTAATCCTAAACATTTCACGTAGCGCTTTATGCTTAAAAATTGGATAGTTGGAAAAATTAGTGAAACAGCACACACACACAACAAAATTCCCCGAAAACTTGCTCGTAAAAACAAATTTTGCACGAAATTTTCATGATTCAAATTTCCCTTTACATTTCCGCTAAATTTTGCAATCAAAAATTTTGTTTTATTTTGTATATAAATTTTCTGTTGACATTTTATGTTTGCCAATGTTGCATGCTCGCCTGCAACGCCGCGTATTATTTTCGTTATTTCCCACTGGGTCGTTATTTATTTTACACCCAACCCCCTTCCGTTCCATTCACACACACACACGCACACACCTACATACATACACAAATGAGAAATGCAATGGCTTAAACTTTTCTGTCTGCCGCTTACCACACCCCAGCTTTTCCCCACTATTGCCGTCGCCACTGTTTTCATTTCGTTTCGTTCATTTCATTTGATTTGATTTTATTTTATTTATTTATTAACTGGTTGGTAATTTTTCAAATATTTCATTTTGTTAGTCCATTCCAGTGTTGATTTTATTTTGGATTTTGATTTTGAATTCATAAATGTCGCATGTTTCCGTGTCCTCAATTTTTGCCGTTCTATGTATGTATGTATGTGTGAAAGTAAAGCACACCCATACATTGACTCGCATACAGATGCAATTATCCTTGTTCGCTTTTTTGTTGTTTGTTGATTTATAATTTTGTTTTTTTTTTTTTATGAGATTACTATTTCCGACATTTACGTGTCACATTGCCTTACCGTGCACCAATAGCTAGCTAGCTGCCTTTTCATTCCGCTTCCTCTCCTTCTGCTTTTAATTCCACATTCCTACTATATACAAACAAAACTATAAGTATATAAAGTACATAGCAATAGTATTCGACATTCTATATATTGTATGAAATTAGTATTGGTTTTGCATGCATTCGATTGTAATATTTTTAGTAAAAATTTATAAAAAATTCGACGCATTTTAACACAAACGCAAAAGTGGAAATACTGTTATAAAATTCACTTCCAAAATAAATATTGTAGGTTTTGTTGTTGTTGGAATTTTTCAAAATCAAGGCTTGTAGCGAAATTTATATTAACTGATTTTTATTTACCTCTATCTGTTCGCTCTGCCCGCTTGGCGTACATCTTTTAGGTGAAGCCAACGGCAAATTAAGCGAGCAGCAGAGCAATCGTTTCAACCGGTTTACACAAACTAAAGCGACTTGTAAGCCTCTTGCTATTTTATTCGCAAGTCGCTAACTGGTTGGTGAATAGAAAGCAGTAATTGTTAATTAAAATTTTGAAAATCATATGCAAATGTATTTTTTATTATCAAAGCAAAGTTCAAAGCAACAAAGGTTTTATAAATTTACAAATTTAAGTATAACTAGGTAGGATAATTTCAGATTAAACTAACTTTTATATATACTCCTACATACTTACATATATTATGTACAAGAAGTACCAGGAACTGGTCAATAAAACACAATATATTTATTGTACATATAAATACTGGCTTAATAAATAGGCAATTTTCCATGTAGTACATTACACCAATGCCAACGAATTTTTCCCGGAATTAACTTCATTTCTGGCCACGAATTCTCTTCAAGTAATTTGATCAAGGTAGTAATTTGAGTTTGTGAAAGAGAAAATAGTCGATTGGAGTCACGAAAGATAGAATACAAGATTGCGACAATCATAGAGGACTTTTTTGGGTGTAATTTTTGTATGACGTCATTACTGGTGCAGCTGCAAATGAGAAATGTCAAAATGGTGAACATGAAGGCAGTTGTCGTCCAATATAATGAATTATATAGAAGTATAATGTTCCAGGTCTTGCGGTATATCGAACAAATACGTTATATCGAAATATACTTTCTCACAATTTGAATAAAAATAAATACGTGAAAAATTAAGGCAATCTAATAGCACCGGAATTAACCCATTACATTTTGGCTTTATAACTAATTGAAAGGAGTAGAATCATATTGTGCGATATTAATGCATATTTAATTCTCTCCGGATAGTCAAAACCTTGTTTATAACGAATTAATTTTTATCCGGATAATCCCAATAATCGAATATCTGGATATTTCAGCGGGTATATCAATATAATATTCGGATATCCGGCTATTCGAAATTAAAGAAATGCAACATAAGGCAAATAAATCAATGGGCAATAGGGGGCGTAAAAAGATTTCGCTATTAGTCTGCAAGTCGCTATCCCATTCGTTCGGTCTTATTCCATTCGTTCATTTGATACTTCCCAATACTTTGCAATCCACATTCATGCCAATCGGCGCCGTCGTGCTCGAAAGTCGAACGTCTTTGTTGGCTTTGAACGAATACAAAATCGGTGTAATAGGAACAACATCTCTGGCAACAACGCAAATATTTTTTTTTTTTTAATTTGCTAATTATATTTAATGCGATATTTAAAGAAAAAGTGGGAAAAAGAGAAAAGTATATTTGAAGAAAAAGGAAAAAGCATATAAACAATATTTTTAAAAGTACATTTGAAGGTACTCAAATCTGCTATATTTTAATACCTGATTTTGAGCGGTCCATAGTTGATAAAAGTGTAAATCTGAATCAAATGCTTCGTAAAAAAGATCAAGCCTTAAACAGCTAGCATTTTACTAAAAATTATTTCGTCTTATTTTTCCCTTGTTACTTGCATTTCCATCATTATGTGGATTTTTCAACACTTTAAGTCAAAATATGCAACATTCCAATTGGCTTAATTTACACGCACTTTCCACATCCTTCTTCATATGTGTTGACTTCGAAGGAGGAAAAGTACCGTTTCATGTGTCAAATGTGTTTTTGAAAAAGTCAAAATTTTTTGACTTTTGTGTATCGGGCGGCATCACTGTGCAGTGGTATTTAATCTAACAATCTCGGTGGCCAATCCTCGCACCCATTTCGTTATAGATATAAATCGTGCTGATAACACAATTGGTGTTCCTTGAACATACATGTTCGAAAATAATTTCGAAATTGCAAAAATTTATCATAGAATGTCTGCATCCCTTCAATTTGTTAGGAAAAAAATTTAATTAGAATTTAATTTCCAAATCTTGGAATCTATTATACCAATATTGTACTAAAGGTTCACAGCGATACTGACTGTACTTTTCGGCAAAATTGCTCTATAAATATCTTCTCAACGGTTGCCCATAAAACCTTCACAAGCATTTCTAGTATAAATATATAGATGGGGGCGAACCAGAGGAGTAAAAGCCTGCAAAATGAAACTACGCACAGTTGCTCCACACTCCAATGAAATGTTTTCAACACCACAGCAAGAGGCCTCTTGCTAGAAACAAAAAATATGCAACATCGTGAACAAAGCGAGGAGCTTCGCCGCTAGCGAATATTTTTTCTTTTTTTTCGTGCATAAAAAGCCTTTTTTCCACAAACCTCTTGCTCTTATTATTATTATATTCCATCCAGAATACTTTTAATTTTTTTTCGGGAAATATTGTAGCAAGTCATTTACATCAGCTCCTTTTTGCAGCTGGTTTTTTTTTTGGCAAAAAAAAAACATCGTCACAAGTAGCAGGCAACAGCGAAAATAAATATAAAAAAAAAAACGTAAAACAAATGAATCTCACAAACGAGATAGCAAGCCGAAAAAATGAACAAAATATAATTGACGGCAAAACAAAAATGCGGTGATGTATCCTTTACAAAAAAAAACAGAAGAAATTTTCATTGCAGCAGGAATAAGTTGAAAAAAAAATAGTAGGAAAGAGCAAACGCACTTCAAATTCAGAACGCTTGACGAATTCCATTTGGGGGTACAATGTGTGTGTGTGTGTGGCAAAGCTGTATGTATGCATGTATTTGTGTATGTATTAATGTATTTGTGTATATATGAGCATATGGGATTGCAACAAGATTGAACACATGCTATATATGTATGTATGTGAAACGAAAATAAACGAGACTTATAAAATACATAGATACTTACCTACATATCTGCGTAAAAATTTTCTGCTAGTCAACAGGAAAAAGTCAGCAAATTGCCAACTTGCAACATTTGCTTTTCTTCTTAATATATAGCATAAATAAATACATATATAAATAGATAGCATTTTCTTTACTTGTTTTGTTTCGTTTACTTTCTCCCCTCAGCGCGTAGCTAGGTATCATTTTTCCTATTCAAATCGAAATAAAAACGGTTAGTATGACAGTTAAATTTGCTACTTGACTAGGAAGCTGCATCCCATTGGACGTTGAATGCATTTTTATAGGGCATTATTTTGTACCATTATTCAATTTTCTTTAATTCTTCATATAAAAATATTAATTTATTATTTCTTGTACGTAGATTCCATAAAACATATTTTATAAAAAAAAATTTCATGTTTACTCAAATCCTCTTTGTCTGGTGCTCCTCTAGATCTTTCTTGGACTCTATCTTTGAGTCTATACCATAAAAAATTCTGCAATCTTAACATTATTTTCAACTCTTAGCGGTATGTTAGGCTTACTGTAGCAGAAGAGCACTCCAACCCGCATAAAACTTCCATTTCGTGGCAAATGCAATCCTGTTACGAGTAGTAGATATCATTCGTGAAATCTAAGATTTGTTTCGAGGGCTTAAAATAGTTGTGCTGCCAAATTTTTAGTTGTTTTGGTTATATATTAAAAAACCATATCAATAAAACTGAAATTTCCCATGGATTTTCCTTAGGGTTCATTCACAATAGCGCATTTTTTATCGTTTCACTAGTATTCGACAGAACATCGAATTTTAGGGCGGATCCGAAACGCACAGAACTTCGCCCAATTTCGGCCGAAGACAAACCGCACATTTTGAAGGCTTAAAATAATAAATCAGGCAATTTTTAAAACTACTAGGTTTGTATTATTGTTATTAAAGGTCCGTTTCTTGGCGAAAGCAACCCTGCTAGCATTTTTCATGAAATATGCGATTTGTTTAATGCCATTCAAAAACGGAGAATAGTTGTGCTGCCAAATTTTTGGTTATTTTAGATATAGTACATGCATTAAAAAATACTATAAAAATGAAAACGGATTAGGTGTTATTTGACATTTCCCTTGTACTTTCATAGGGCCCATTCACAATTGCGCAGTATTTTTTTTTTTTTTTTAAATGTGGGAACCACGCATGGAAAAGTAGACGCAATTGCACCTTTTTCCGAATTGAGGCGATTATATCAGTAACAAATACAACAATAAATCGAAAGTCGAATTTGCATACGTAGTAAGGGGAATTTGAAAAGTCACTGTACTTTTTGAAAAAGCCGCGTGCACATCAGTTTCTAAATAAAAATTGCTCTAAACCCGAATTTAAAAATTATGCTTTGATCAGCATATGATAAACATCTTGTAAGTAGTATTTTACTTGGAGACAAAAAAAATTAAAAAATTTCCCACAGTGCAACGGCGTTGCCACCGTGTGCTGCTGCAGTGAGTTTTTAACTTTTCGGGGGCTCAAACAAAAATTGAATGCAAACGGTTGTCTCGTGTGTATTCTGCTTTATTGTCAACACAAAAGCTTCGAAGCTTTCAGCAACTCTGTGCTTGTAAATATTAGACATTTCTCTATTATGTATGTAGGTAAGAATATAAATTACTTTTACTACTTCATCTTTTTGCAAGCCTAGTATACTGCCAAGCTGATGAATTTTGTTTCACTAGGTTTCTCCACTCGTTGCGTACTTGCAATCCAAATATATTTCCCTCGCTGCCAAGTGAAAGCAAGCATTTTCAAACGAATACACGCGCAAAGATATTTACATATGTATGTACATTAGATGTCTCATTTCCCATACGAAAAAGAATTGTCCTAATTTTCCACCCAAATTATTGATAAATCACTAACTACCGATCTAAAAATACCTCTGAAAATGGAGTGTTTTATATGTATATAAAATTTGTTTTTTTTTTTTAATATTTTTCAAAAAACCACCTGAGGTTATAAACCCATCTAAGTTTTAAGGTATGCCTAAAAATATTTAAAAATTTGTTCAACCGAATCACAATAATAAGACTTAATACAGAGACGCGAAATTAATGGATTTGTTTCCAATGATGTCTTAGAAGTCTACATCGATTAAGTTTTGGCTAAGTTATTCAAGTTTTCCTTAGAACAATCTTCCAAAAGAGGTAAAAAATCTCATTATTGTGGTATATTAAACAATTCTTTTTTTTTTAATTTTTGAACTGTTGTATTATCTGAGATAGTTCGTTTGAAAAAATATTTTTAAAAACTATTTTTGTTAAAAAAAATGCAGTTTTTGTAGGTACTTTCAAATCGATCTAGCTCACGTGAATCTCAATATTTTACCGAAATATTTTGCCAGAAGTCTTCAATCATTTTAAATTTTATGATTCCGGTGAAGAGCTGCAACTTAGGTAGGTGTGGCGCCCTGGTGTACATACATACGTACATATCTTTCTATAAATGCAACTATGAGATTCTAACACATTTTTAACTCACATTGCTTCTCCCTACAATCTCCATCTCCGCCTTCTATCAGCAAATTCATTTTTCTTTACATGGGCACCTTACTTAGTGTGGGGTATATTCTATGTACAGTGACACGCAGTGAAAATGGTCTAGTGTACTTTTGCAAATGTGAAAATTGGTCGTATAGTAAGTATACTTTTTGTTTGGGACAAGTCCACATGTTTGAAAATTGAAATTAAATCAAAATATACACCAGTTCGCCTTACTGAGGAGAAGGTTAATTATTTTTTGAGAGGGATGACACCCGTTCTATATGTCAAATTTTTATTAAATTCTACACAAATTATATGAAATATGAAAGAATGAAAAAAAGAGAAATGTGGGTGTCAAACAGTTCATCTTAGAAGAGAAGACTTGTACATACATTTTGGAGTGGGGTGCCACCTGTTTGAAACGTTAAATAGGAGCGGGGTTATGCCCTGTAGAAGGTTGCCACCTGCTTAGAAAGCGGAATTTAATCAAATTATTCACAAATTATATGAAAAAGTAAAATCTGGGTGCGAACGATTCGTTTTGCTGAGGAAAAGGTTATAGCTAGCTATATTTTAAAAAAGGTTGCCACCCGCTTGAAAAATCGAATTTAATTAAATTATTAACAATTTTTATGAAATAGTAAACCAATTGTTTCGCTCGGACAAAGTTTGTTTGTAGGTATCTTTCGAAAAGGGTTGCCACCTTTTGTAAAAGTCAAATTTAGTTAAATTATACATAAGGATATACAATTTTCAAATGTGAACGTCAAGCTGTACGTTTCAGCGAGAACAAAGTGACTTTCTACATTTTGGAGAAGGTTGCCACCTATTATATGTAACAGAAACCGAAATGCGCTTATATGTAGTTACTTATTCAAAGGGCATTTAATAAATAAATATAGGAAGAACTACGTCTGCCATGTTTTTCAAGCTTTGTTATAAAAATATAGTCAATTATATTTTATATGGCAGCAAATGTACAAGACTGATCTAAAAAAAATTTTTTCGATTAGATTTTTTGGAACTAGAAAGTTGCACTTTATCAGACTAGAACTGAATGGACAATAAAACTGCATATCCAAAAAATTGTGGAAATTCTGAAAAAAAAAATTGAAATTTTAAGGGCAATTTTTTCATTTTTGAATGAATTAACTGTAGACCATTTTCACTCTGAGTCACTGTTTCTCTGTTAGTATGTTTAGTATTGTCTTCACTTTTATTTTCTTTTTTATAAGGCACACAGAGATGTAAAACTATATATATGTATGTATATGAATGTATGTATGTATATACAAGTGTCAATGCATACAAAAATGTAACTCGCCCTTTGTCTTTTTGAACCAAATAAGATTTCGCAATATACAATTTATTTTTGCCCATCTGATTCCTTCGAATACACTTACATATATAAGAGTCTTTTTTTAGACATATCCACATATATATTTTACATGCACTCCATTACACCCTTTGCAATTTTTTAAAAGCCAATAAGACAACAAAAAACCTCACAATGTTTTCCTTTTGGTCATATTTAACCTACTATGTAGAAATAAATAAAATAATAATAATATGAAAATAATTGAAAGATACTTAAAAAATGCACATAGCTAGCTAAAAAGTTATAGCTACATATTTATAATTACATATATACATACATACAATAGTGGTCGGATAAGACTTAGACATTATGAACGTAGCATCAAAGCAAATCTGTCACCCGATATCATACTTTTGTTGCAGTGAGGTGGATTCATTAAAGGATTTCACACACCGGCGCGAATAACTCGCCAGCAGTGCAGCAACGAATTTTTCGCGTTCATAGCGAAAGTAAAATTCGCACCTATTTTCATATCAAAATCAGTTGCAGTTGATAGCTTCTTCAGTGTAGTTGAGTTTTGAGATCTATATTTGATTGAGTGAAATAGTTGAGAATAGATGAATAATTTTTCACTAATTAGGCAAACTAAGCAATGAAAACAAATTACCGCGAATATTCCCCCGCGGTAAATTTCCTACACATGCGAGTAAATCGCGGTGATATGTGGAATGTTTAACTGAAATTTCAATGCTTCAGGTTAGATTAATATCATCCAGAACTATTTTTGCATCTTCGTTAGATGATCGGTGTTTTGTTTCTTTTTTTTTGTTTTTGACTGCCGATCCACAGTGTTAGATGCATGGAGAAAGAAGCGACGGTTCAACACAGTTCTAAACTCAATGTTAGCAAGGACTACTGCTCATATCCGTAGGGGCCCACTTAATATTGAATATAGTTTATAAATCCCTTTTAGATTCTTTCGCTATTTTCAATATTTATTTTTGCAAATAAAGTTTTTTAACACTCTATGAAAATTTGGTATTACTCATACGCCACAGTGTTAGTTCCTTAATAATCTGCATGTATTTTGGAATGCAAAGGTAATATGTACATGTAAAGTTTTCACTAATGTGCGAAATTTTTTGAAAAAAAGGGATGGTAACTTTCTACTTTTCACCTGGAAACCCGCATTTCTGTCCTACTGAATATACAGTAGGGATGTAGTTACAAAATCTGAATATTCTCATTCGTTTTTATGTAGAGATATGGCGCTATAAAATACCTATCTAAAAAAGGGAAAATGTTTTAATGAAAAAAAATGCCTGAACAGGCTGTGAGCATTTCTATAGGAAAAGGCTAGAGAAGTGGAAGCGAACATACCAAGAAGAAAAAATTTATAGTAAAATTCAGGCAGAATTTCAATGGGAAATTCGATTTCAAGCGCAATGCAAATTTCAACTTTTCTTTTATATTTATATTTCAGTATATAATTTAGCACTTAATATTTAAATAATAAATTCTTTAACTCAATTTCATTGGAGAAATTTCGTTTATTTACACTTTTTATGCCGATTAACGCAAAATATGACGCCATCACTTCACAAAACTTCAATTGCCCTGAAAGTTTCGCCGTTTGTTCAGTAAATTTTTTAGGCATCTTTCGTACTGAATATTCTACTAAATTTGGAGCCTCTAACCTCAAATACTGTTGGGATGTGTAAGTTTTGTTTTCTAAACATTCAAATATCAGAATTGTCGTTCGATTGTCCAACGGGTTTCACCCATGCGATACCTTTTAAGCCCTTTTTTGGCTTGACTGGGTTCTTAGTCTCATCTATATGGTCGCATATGATCGTTTTGGTTCAGTGATTCCCAGCAGGCAACTGTACTATTCAGTTAATTTTAAATGTATTATACATTTTCATTGTTCTCATTTCGTGCGCTACTGGCATTCTCGTTAAAATTAGCCGAATGTTGCTAATGTTGAAAATGTTGAATGTTGAAAAATTCCTTAAACAACAACCTCTTTTTCCGCCCAATGAACAATTACAGCTACTTTTTCCCCCAGACAACTTCTTTTTATTTATTCCTCTCCATTTTTAGGTTGCAAGTTGCTACAATTTAATTTAAGTATTTCCAGTTTTCTGAAATTTGTGTTTTTCTGAAATAGATTTAAAATTTTCTGAAATAGATTGGCGATTTTCTGAAATACATTCGAAGTTTTCTGAAATAGACTTAAAATTTTCTGAAATACATTTGGGGTTTTCTGAAATAGATTGGCGATTTTCTGAAACACATTTGACTTTTTCTGAAAGAGATTTTTCGTTTTCTGAATTACACTCGCGTTTCTCTGAAGCACAGTTGGAAAAAGGTGTAGACCTATAATCTCTATTAAGTTAATTTTTTTTAGTTGTGAAAACACCTTGTGTTGAAGAATTATAGAGTCTGTCTTACGTGCTCTTTTGATCAGGCCATTCCACTATTTTCGGGCACTTCCAGTGTTCACAAGACATCTGCAAAGTATCCTTCTCATATTTTTAATAGAATAAAGAGCGCAATTTGAATAACTTGAATTGAAACAACACATCAAAGACATAACAGGAGACTCGGATAATTCTCATTCTCAAAATTCCATAGGAATTTATAAATAGTTTAATTATTTGTTTGCTGTTTCTAAAGCAATTCAGTTCAACGTGGCAAAGTATCTGTAGACTTAACTCTTGGTGTGTTTACCCGTACCATCAATATTTTCACCTGTGATACTAAAGTCGCCCGGGAAACATAAGAACTTTAGTAGAAATGTGCAGTTATGTAGATATTCCATTCGTTGTCCATCCATCCATCCATCTACTGCCATATGTGTCTTATTTGGTGTTTTTATTTGTGTAATGATTTTTAATTTCCTCTCTTCGGTATCTTTTCAATCAGTAAATTTTTATCTTATTTTATACTGCCATTTTCTTTTCATTCCCAAAGTGGTTATATTGTAAAATATATTATTTTTATTTGTTTTTGTATGTAAGTGCAAAAACATACGTGTATGTAGTATACACATACACACATTTATGCATGTGTGTGCATATATATTTTTTGTAAACGTAAGGGGTTTTATATTACTTACTATATGTGGGCGCCGCAAAGTGTTTTGTTATCAAACTAGGATGTGGCAAACTTTTCCAAAAAACCATCCTTCG
Source organism: Anomoia purmunda (assembly GCA_951828415.1). Classification (NCBI taxonomy): domain Eukaryota; kingdom Metazoa; phylum Arthropoda; class Insecta; order Diptera; family Tephritidae; genus Anomoia; species Anomoia purmunda. The sequence continues at coordinate 45,437,184 of OX639995.1, forward strand.
TGGGTTGTGAATTTAATTCAATTAATTCTAGTTGGAAGCCCCCGTTCGAAAATTTATCTGAATTTATATGCCAACAGGTATATACCCACATACATATATATGGATATCTAATGGTATATAAGGGCCAAGCGTGTCGCTACTCACTACACGTCGCTCAAACTGTTAATTCCATTGCATTCAGCCTGAAAGTATGCAGAACAAACGGGTAACAGTTTTGATATCTCTGTAATGTGTAGATCCCGTCGGGCGACGGTCTTTTACTACTAGTATTTTAATATTGTCATTGGGATCGCTCTTTTTTTGGAAACTGCCCTATACACAAAAATTTATTAAGATTGATAATTTTGCTTCTTTTGTAATATGAAAGGTGCACTGACTTTTACAGAATAGGTTCAAATTGCCACCATTTATTTAATTTATTAAATGGAAACTGGTTTAAGTTATAGTTTTCATGTTAAATTGAACAGAGTTACCCATATGAAATGAACAAATTAAGTCAGAAAAAAGTATGCAGCAGAATGCATTTAGAGATGAACCGAACCGGATTTCAAACGTGTTAAATGGCAGAACTGGTTTATTTTACAACAATTTGCATGTCATTTAACTGGTTAACGAACTGATTCCATTCATTTAAACAGTAAAATGCTATTTAACTTGGTAAAGCGACAATTTGAATGCGATATTAACTCAATTATCGCATAAGTATATTAGTAATGTTATCTTAAAAATAACAAAATTTTAACAACTTCACTCAGTTAACATATTTTCTGTAATGTTACTTGCCCCGACCAGGATTTGAGTCGAAGATCCACCGCAGGAAACGCGCACTCGTTACTCACTTAGCCGCCGTACATGATTTGAACCAAATACAACTTTTAGAGACTTGGTGGCTCCAGCACCTCCTATAGGTGTAATCTTCAAATAAAATATATGCATATGTATGTACCTTTATGTGGCTAATACGTGTTTTGATTTTTAAAGCAAATCGGACTGTAAACTCGGATTTTAGAAATATCTTGACTCCAGCGTCACCTATCGGAAAGATGAACATAATATACACCATTGCAATTACGGCCTATAAATTTCGGCTCAAATGCTCCAGTAGTTTTCGAATCTATAAACTGCTCACCTAACCAACAGGCACACACGACCAATTTATATATGAGATAATTATCGAAATTTAAAAAAAAATTACATTTTCGCTAAAACCAAAACTTTTCAAAATTTGCCAATTCACAACCCACTGTACACTTTACTGTTACCCCGAGCTGTCAATGCGTTTGAGTGAAAGTGTTGTGGCAGAAAAAAATAAATCAAAAAATAAGTGAATAGCAATGCTTTGCCTTTGGCATTTGATGTTTTTGGTTATTTTTCGGCAGGTGTTTTATTTACCACCAAATAGACACCTCCAAAAACTTGTGTGCCTACATACGAGTATTTACTACTCTCATAGAAGTATGTACTAAGTGTGGGAGTATTCATTTAATTTCTTTCTTTCATTATTTTAATACATCTACCATTCTGTGTTTGTGTGCAAGTATTGTGGCTTCAATTTACAGGTGCATTTTTGCTTTGATGTCTATCCAATCATCTTGCAAATGTTTTTGAGTTCTTTACTGCAATAATGGCAAAAATAATTTGCATTATAAAAAAAATATATACGTACATTTTATACAAATTTATTTAAAACAAATGTATCCATCTTTAAGCGGCAAAAAAAAATAATTTCATTTAAATGCAAGCCTTTCGGCAAATTAAAAAGGGAAGTTTTCATTTGAAATTTGAGGGAGTGCATTTGTGTCTAAATAGAGTACTCGTATCATTCTATTCATTTGTATAAGAGAATATTTAGTAAAAATTAGTGAAAATGGAAGTTTAACGTAATTATTATTGTAATTGATTTTTTTTATTTCCTTTTCATACTTAATATTGTCGAGAAATTTTATATTTAATAAATAGGTAAGAGGTATGAGCAATGGCTAAAACTATTTATATTACTTAAGTTACAAGTAAACTGTGCGAATTAAATACAACCAGCCTTGGCAAAAGGTAAGTAGGTAGGTAGGAGTGGATGCCATCTGCGGCATCTCACTTAGGTTATAAATAGAGGGCCCACAAACATTGACGCCATTTTGCCTCGCTGATGAATCTCATCAGGCCATTAATCCCGGTATTTGAGACCTCACTAAAGTCATCCACAAATGGTGATTCCAGATAACGTAGCCTGCTTTTTTACAGTGCAGGGCACTTACACAGTAGATGTAAGACCGTTTCCTCCACTTCGTAATTCTTACAGCCCCTGCAGCATCTTCGGAGAGCTACACCTAGCCTTTCAGCATGTTTCCTATTAGACAGTGACCAGTTAGAGCCCCCTCAACCACGTTGGAAATATCTTCTTTTTTAGATAGTATACGCTTCGTGACCGTTTCCAGTCCCATTTAGGCCACGTCTGCCTTGAGGTTCGACAAGTCGTAATTTAACTCCATCCATCTTCAGCTTGTTCATAAATATAGGTATATTCTCTAAGTAGCAATTTGCTAGAGACAAATATCATACCAATGCTTTTTTATCCCGAAGAATAGGCTTGGCCATGTCTTGTCTTTCAAGTTCGTCTGCCATGCGGTTACCCTCTGTGTCCTTGTGGCTAGGGGCCCAAACGAAGTACAGTCTGTTCTGCTTGGTCATCTCCTGTAGAGATAGGCGGCAATCTCGCGCGAGGTTAGAGTTAAACGTGAAAGAACTCAGATCTTTCATTGCAGCCGGTCTATCAGTAAAAATGAAGATTTCACTTCCTGAAGTTCAGGTTCCAAGCTTCTCTACTGCTTCCATAATAGCAACACCTCAGCCTGGAGAACGCTGCAGTGGTCTGGTAACCTATAAGACATATGCAGGAGAGGGTCCGTCTCCCACCTTACTGTCGTGTTTCGAGCCATCTGTTTTGATGACAATACTATTAGGTGAAGTGTTAAACTCTAGATTCCACTCCTCTCCATTGAGAATTCTTGTTATAAAACTACTTTCAGAAACTGATTTCAAAGCACAACGATCCATGCTGCTCGGAATGAAGCGAAACTTGTATAATATTGAAGAGTGACTCTGGGTTTCGGGATGCCATTGAGATTCAATGGCAGAAGATCTAAGAAATCGTTCAGAGCATCATTTGGCGGGGTTCTGAGCGCGCAGCTTGTGCAGATCATACTAGATCTTTGCACCTTGAGGCTAGTATACTTTATTTTTTCTGTGTATGCACGCCACCAAGCGATCACTACATATAGGAGAATTGGTCTGACGCATGCTGTAAATAACCACTGACAGATAGAGGGATTAAGGTCCCATTTCCTGCCTATAGCTCTCTTACAGGTATAGAGGGCTAAGGAAGCCTTTTCATAACGTTGAACTATATTCTTTTTCCAGTTCAACTGCTTATCTAAAATAACCCCTATAAATTTCGTACCTTTACCAAGACTTAACCGGACGCCCTTTAGTTTCGGTGGAGCTACCAAAGGCATTTTACACCTTCCCGTAAAGCGAACGAGCTCCATCTTATTTGAGCTGATCCTAAGTTCCCAGCGGGTGACCCACTTGGATACTTCCCGAAGCGTTCGTTGCATCAGGTTGCATAGTGTTTGCGAAAACTTACGCCTGAGTGCGATCGCGACGTCATCAGCGTGCGCGACAAATTTTGCGTCGCCCCAATCCGTCTCTCGCTGAAGCGTATTTACGGTGAGGTTCCACAGATGTGGGGACAGCATACCTCCTTGACGCGTCCCACTCGACACGTGCCTCCAACAATTCGCTCCATGCTTCGGCCTTACCACTCTCCAGCAGAGTAGTGGGCCGATAAACTCCACCCCTAGTGCCCTAACGGCGCCTGGCTAAAAGTATTAGTAATAATAATAGTAAATAATAATTTGGCGCTTATAACATAGTTTGATGTTTAGCCGAACTTCTTTAATTTGTGGTGTGTGTCTTGATTTTGTAACACAAATTGAGGGACCTACAATTTTATGCCGACTACGAACGGCAAATTCCCTCGGAGGTTTGCTATTGCCTGCCGGGGAGCGACCGCTTTTAGAAAAAATTCTGTCTATAATTTTTGATGTTATGGGCTCCGGCCAGGGTTCGAATCCGGGGCCCACCGAATGAAGTTCGCACTTGCTATAGACTCGGTTACGGTGGGCTACAGCGTTAGTTTAGTCATTTTTTGGGTATGTGGATTTATAGTCTATTAAATAAAACTCGAAAAAATTCTAAGAAATCTTCTAAAAAAAATTCGAAAATTTTGATGAAACTTTTTTGAAAGTTTTCATAAATTTTTGTTACGCTCGAAACATTAATTTACAATGTTTTTGCTATATACAAACTTATTTTTATATAAAATTAACAAAACAAAAATTTTCATGAAAAATCTTGCTCAAAATTGCATATTTGTTTGTTTTCTATTTGCTCAATTCGCCCAAAAAATTCACCTTAGACTGACTTTGGCAATTGCCACACCGAAAACCGAAAACAAAATATATGTAAGTTTTATGAATGAATTCGCTGTCAAATTTTTTTTACATAACAGTTAATTTCTGTGCCTGGTTCAAACATCAAATGCCATACAATATTCGAACTAATAAAAGACTTGGCCAAGGCGAATTCATACAAGGTGATAGCATCCCATGAGCTGAATGCTTGTTCTTCTCTCCGAATTCGCTAGGTTGTTTTGTATACACAAACAAAATACATGAGCAAACTGAGCGCATTCAGGTTTTGACATTTCACACGCAAAATTACACTAACAAAATACATGGGCAAACTGAGCGAAATCAGATTTTGACATTTCACACGCAAAGTTACACACGCAGCGGATTCGCTTTGTTTATCTTGCTATCACCTTCTATGGATACACCTTGGACTTGGCCAAGGCGAATTCATACAAGGTGATAGCATCCCATAAGCTACACGCTTGTTCTTCTTTTCCAATGCACTGTTGCTGTTTTGATTACACAAAAACAAACAAAATACATGAGCAATACAGCGACCGAATTCAGATTTTGATGTTTCACCCACACATTTACCTTAACAAAAACACATTAGCAATACTGGGCTTATTCAGATTTTGACATTTCATTTTCAAAATTGCACAAACAAAATACACACCTGATTCGCCTTGGCTATCTCGCTATCACCTCCTATGGATCCACCTTGGATGAGGCCATTTCATTCACTTTTCTGCTTTTATCTACAGTAACTGGACTTAAGTTAAAGGAATACTATGTTGAGTATTTCTCTTCTGTTTTTTTTTTATTTTAGCGTAAGGTATATTTTCATGTCCCGCGGTAATGCATACTACCAATTCAGAGATGGCTATTTTTATTAATGCAATACGCAAAATTTCTGGCCATCTTTTATATGAATTAAAAGCTTTTGAAAAATTGTTGACACCACGCAGATTCAATAAGATGAACGATAACGTCAATGTCAGTCAATAAAGCAATGAAAAATGAAATGATGAAAATGAAATGAGAGTAGCAGAGTACACACATACGGTTTGCAAATTTTGATATCTTTGATATCTGAGCTATTGCATGTGGCAGTTTTTATTCATCAAAAATACTCCACACACACACACACAGTGTCAATTGTGTTCTTGTGGCCGCATTGCATTGTGTTCTGTATTTCACTTTGCAATCTATCCTTCTACATGGCGCCCCCGCTCACACCACTAATTTTGCTCCTTTCCACTCGACACCCAATATCAATTTACAGTTTAAAGTACTTTCATAATTTTTGTATTTCGAGTTACGCAGCGCCACCACTAGAACCTACTACTCTGCGGCGCATTCTAACCAACCAGCAGTTGTTTATCATAGTATGTGACCTGGGTGCATATAAATGTGAATGCATTTTTTTCTCCACATAGTGTACTCAGTGCACTCAGTGCAAATGTGGAAAGTAAAGCGTAGCTGCAAAAACAAAAATTCAAAATTGCATTTTTCAATATTTTTAAAATGAAACATTTTCCCTTAGCATTTTTATTTTAATTTTGCGTGAAGTGCTAGCAATGTCCTTTTCCTACAACTACCCGTACGTTTATAGAAGAGGCATATGTATGTGCATTTAAAATTTAAATCTGTACTCTGCACTGTTGGACCACCAAAAACAAAAAAAAAAAAAAAAAAAAAAAGAAAGAGGAAAACTCACACGGCTCATCCCCTATTTGGTGTTTTATTTCCGCTGCTCTCTGCTACTCCTGCGACTTTGGCCTGCTGGTCGTTGGGCTGGCGTGTCAACTTCTTACGGGCGGCGGCGGGTGGTATTCGGTGACATGTGGCAAGTTGCATATTTTTCATCATGTGCATAGATTTTCATAAAACAGCAAAAACCCGTAACAATACAAATTCGCATAAGCTCTCATACCTTTCGCGAAGCAAATTTTTTACGTATGAGTATTAAAAATAATTTGACAAAACAGCGTTGCATAAGTCACAAAACGTTTGCATCGCTTTGCATGCCATTGTGCGAGTGTTACATACATTTGTGGATAATATTACTATAAGAATGATTCTGAATTTTACAAAACTGCCAACGCATTCAGTCATCGCTGCGTAGCCGAGCATTTTGTTGAACACACAACAGAAAGTAAGAAAACATTTTTTTGTTTAGACTCTAAAATCATAAATCATAAATCAAGAACTTTGCTGAGCCTCTAGCAATAATTTTTGAATAAGTCTTTGGAGACTGGTACTTTTATAGACGAATAGATGACTGGAAGCTGACATTGGTTACACCTATTTTTAGGAGTGGAAGTAAAAATGACGTTCGTAACTATAGGCCGATCTCGAAGCTCTCGTCTGTCTCAAAACTTTCTGAGATAATTGTCAATGAAAAATTATATTTCATGGTCAAAGCCCTCACTTCGATCAATCAGCATGGTTTCTGCATTTCTGCTTTCCAAAATGCCCAGTAGATACAATCTATATAGATTTCGCGAAGGCATTTGACAAATTATCCCATCGTATTCACTTGTTGATACTTAAGTCGCTGGGTTTTCATTCTACGTTTGTATCGTAAATTAACTCAGTCATATTTATCCAACAGACTCAGCGTGGTAGTTTCAACAACCATTTAGTGCTTGCTCTGGTGTTCCGCAAGGTAGCATTCTTGGACTCCTCTTTTTTATTCTTTTCATTAGTGATATTGGCTCGTGCTTTTTCGTTTGCAGAATACTTATGTATTGTTTGCGGATGATCTTAAGATTTTTTGCGAACTGATTTCATGACACTGAAAAGTTGCAACAAGATCTAGATAATCTTCATAACTGGTGTTGTTCAAATCGTTTGCCATTAAACATAAATATGTAAATGTTTTCATGTAAGGTTTGCTAAGTTAAAAACTCCTTTGCTTACTTCCGATAATATTGTCGGCTCTGCCCAGAAACTTGTTCGATGAAATTAAAGATTTTGGCGCAATTTCGGATTCTACATTAAATTTCACTAGCCACGTTAATTATGTCATTACTCGGTTATATTCGATGTTAGCATTCCTACGGCGTAACTGCTCTGCGTTCACTAATCATTATACTCTCAAAACATTGTATTGTGCATTTGTTAGATCGAGGTTTGAGTATGCCGCTTTTATCTGGAGGCTTCTTCAATCGTGAGGTTAATACTTTTAATAATTATTTTAGTTAGAATTTTAATCGAATTTTTAAAAAATTGAAAAGCCTTCGACTGATATTTGACAATTTTCTATGTATGGGTTGTATTTTCACTATTTATTATAAAATGCGTAATTTTAAGTATATTATAAATATTTTTGTAATAAAGGCATTTTATGAATTTATACATTACACATTAGGGTGCCCCTTAAAAACTCAACTAAACGATTTGTTTCAGTCTCACTCTCCAATCGATAATACTACGTATTGGAGACTTTTAAGGTGTGTCGCATAGTTCGGCTTCCTCTATGTAGACTAACTAAATTTAAATTTTTTTTTTTTCTAATACCTAAAATCGATACTACTCTAGTCGAAGATATCACATATAATTTTTTCCCTATGCAACATCTTTGGTTATATCTTTGACGTGATATCTTTGAACGACTGTAAGTTCGACGTAGGCTTTGAGTTTTAGGAAATCTAGTGTATCATTTTATTGCCCGCATTTCAGAAAGGCCTTAATGTGCATACATAAATAAGCCGACTTTGGTGAAACATTTTTTATCTTTCGTCTTATCTCCATTCATCAATCTTTTGGTCTATATGGGGATTACTGTATACAAATCATGGATCGGAAATCCAGCGTCTTTCTATAGATTTGACCTTATCTTAGAAAATGAACTAAAAACGAAGGGAGCATTATGACTCCCCTTTTGTTGCACTTCTCGGTTTTAGTTAACAGGTAGTTAAAGATACATAGCGATTATAAGAGAAAATAGTGAAATTTAATCAATAATAATTATAGTAAGATACGGCGGCCGCCGTAGGCGAGTTTGCAGTGTGTGCGCTTCATTCGGTGGGTCCCAGGTTCGAATCCAGCTTGGGGCAAGTAACATCTAAAAAATATAGAAAAAGTTTTTTCTTATAGCGGTCGCCCCTCGGCAGGCATCGGCAAACCTCCGAGTGAATTTCTGCCATGAAAAAACTTCTCACAAAAACATTCGCCGTTCGGAGTCGGCGAAAAATTGTACGTCCCTCAATTTGTGTTACAACATCAAGACGCACACCATAAATTGTAGGAGAAGTTCGGTCAAAATCGCTTAAGTGGTTATAGCGCCAATTAAGTAAGTAAGTAAGTAAGATACAAAAGTTTCAAGTAATCTATCTATAGCTATTATTCAAAGACTAACATTTATTATAAAAGTTATTTTATAATAGTTATTAGCGAGATAAATATTATTAAGTCTTCAAAGACTTTTATTTTGAGATTTATATTATAAAAGTTTTTTCATAATAATTATGAATAAAAAAAAAATGTGTAGGTCTTGAAGGTACATTTCGTTACCAGTTCGGGATCACTTCTGGACTAGACTTTTATAATATAAGTCTTAAAATAATAGTTATTGTTGATTTAAAAAATTCTTCTCGCTCAAAATTATTATAAAAAGCCATTTACAACATGAGTTTCAAAAAAATGAATATGGGTAACTTAAAAAATTTGTCTGACTCATAATTCGTATGAAAATTGGGATGACTGTTTTTAAACTCAACGGTCAAATAGTTATTATGCTATATCTCTGGTATTTTTTTTTTATATCAAAATTACCATTTCTCAAATCTCTCCAAAAAGCTAGAGTTTATTGAACATTCGAACGCAATAAGCAACAGAATGCATAGTTTCAACATATTTGTATTAAAAAAAAAAGAAATGCTAGTAATTTCAAAGTAAACAAAGTCCGTAATTGCAGTAGGGAGTATGTGACTGGAAACTCTTAATTGAAAACCTTTTACCCCTACACAACGTCCATATCTTTCGGGTTCAACTCACCTCCAATTTATCCACAAAATAAAAATAAAAATACTAATGATTACTAAAAGCGCTGAACTGTACGCATGCACACACACACAAACACACACACACATAGAACTTATAATTTTACCAAGCCAGACAGATACGCCGCAAGCGCCAAGGCAAATATTCAACAACAACAAAAAACAACAAAAAGAACAGAGTAAATAATAATAAAAAAAATCACAAATTATAAATAACGAAAAAAACTCTTTATTCGAAATTGAGAAAAAATCAGAAAAATGATGCGTTTGAGTGCAGCTGCTGTCTGGCGCAAAACGTAAAGACCCAACACGCACACACACACACACAAACGCTCTTGGATTCTCTCCACCCGTACGCATAGACCACAAAAGAACGTTGCCTCCAAAATGTGGTGTGTACTACAAAAAAAAAAAAAAAAAAAACAAAAAAAAAACGTGGAACTGAACGCAACCGACTCTACTATGTTTTTACAGTATATTATGTTATTCGTTGCGCGCTTTTAGGCGCGATTTTATATTATACTCGGCTCAAAGCAGCAATGGGCCGATTGCTTTGACGTTTATTTTAATTAGTTCTTTAAACGTTGGCTGCATCTAACGGTGCGTTACAATCTCTGATAGATGGATGACGACACGCACACCAATACGTTGGCGAATGGCAAATCCATGTACATATGTACATACATAACACAATCGCACGCACACACACACACACATACATGCATAGAAGCCCTGCAGTCAATTGGACTAGTTCTAAAAAGGTTTGGGCATTTCGGCAAGTGGTATTTTTAATATTCGAAATTCGAAATTCATATCTGATCGCTATTGCCATCATAGTAGAGCCTATCGAGTATAGCGTTGGTGTACCTAGCAAAATTTTCTGAATTCGAGAAGAACACTTTAATTTAATTTGCTTTCATTTCTTTGCTTTTTTAATAATTGCAAATACCCAGCTCGGATTTTGTTTATATTTTCTAAAAGTTCTCGGTCCAGCCTCGAAGAATCGGTTCTTTAAATACTCGGAACCGCAAATTACTCCAGCATTAAAACGCTCGTTGGATTTGCAAAATTTTGCTCGACTTTTTTTATGGCCTTCTAAAGTTTTTATACCCTTGGCTGATAGTTGTTTTAAAAAAATATTGGAAAAAATGGTTAAAATATATGTTTGATCGAAATGAAATGTTAAGACATATACAGTAAAATTGCACGCGAAAAATTTTTGTAGAACATTTTAAGGTTAGGTTACCTTTAAGAAAAAAATTTACGAGTAAAATTTTTGTAGAACAGTGTTTTTTTTATTAGCTAAAATTTTAAATTTTAAAATAGGAAATCACCTAACCTAATTTGTTGGTTAAAGTTGATTTTTTTTGTAAACAGTAACGTTACTCCAAACACTCATAATACCATGTTTACACGGCAATGAAAACAAGTTGGTTTTCTGGAGATTTTTTCAATTGCCGTCCAGATCTCATTCCTTTTTACTAACTGGTTTTCGATGACATTTCTCTATTTATTTACCTTTTTACTCGGAAGCCAATCAGGTAACCGAAATGTTTCCCAGAGTTTGAAAATAAAAGCTTCACTCTGTGCATACGAAGCAGTGCCGGTTTTAAAAAAAAATATTCCAATTTTACTCGCTCCGTTTTTTTCTTATGATTGTTCTTATTCCTTGTTCTAAACTAGTGACGGTAAAAAATTATCGACCACAGGGTTCGTTATCGCAACACAGCGCAAATTTTGATGTTTTCGAGATTATCATGATTGATTCGTAATAAAGTCGGACAATTTTTGAAAAGTGAAAGCATTTACTTCCCACTTGTTTCCCCAGAATATCACGAATGAGTTATAAAAACAGGTTTTCATTGTCAAGTGGACTTGATATAAGCCTGTATAGAAACTTCAAAAGCATTTTTCTCAAAGCACAGTTCTTAAAAACGGTATAAACGGTATTTCCTAGAAATTTCAACAGATTCACAGATTACCTACAAATACTCGCAAAACAATTCTCTTGGATCTATCGTAGGATTTTTGCAATGCATCATTTTCTTTTTTTTTTTAACAATTAATGTAATGAAAAAACATGGGTAAGAAAATTCATTTTTTCTTCGTATAATTGAAATTTCGTAATAATCCATATAAATCCCTACGATAGGTCATAGCCAGTACATTGCTATTGAAGACAAAAACTCGATTGTTGCAACTGGACGGAGATTTTGGTCCAGAAGTATACTCGCCTGCTGGAGCGCCAATATTCATAGTACCATCTCAACTGTAATTTTCGATGTAAAGTACTCAAGAATTTTTCTACACAACTTCAATATCTACACATTTAAACCTTGTCAAATGATTTCCCGCGCGGTGTATACTTTCTCTGCGAAAAAAAAATTGAATTTGGGCATCGATTTCAGGTTCCAAAGTTGATGTAACCCCATAACTCATTAGCTCCTACCTAACGGTGTCGTTTTGAACTTCACTTCAAGAAACCGCTCAAATATAAAAAAGCGCTAGGTGGTTAAAATGTTCTAGATAATTCATCGCTGGAGAATTTCATAAGGGCTCTTTGCAGGCAAAATCTACATAAAAATTCAAATAGTTTTTATAAAACTAAAAATTAGATGAAGCTCTGTTAATTTGCAATGTTAATAATGGAGCTCAAAAACTAATATTGGATATATATATTTTCCTAAACATTGTAACCCTCTATCGGACGTCAAAATTTGTGTGTTTGAAGGATTTCTGGAAGTAAAGGTCAAAAAGGCACTTTCAGATGATATCTTAACTTTTCGTTTCGAACACTTTAGTGGACCACAAACAAAATCGAGCCAACTTTTGCAAATCCTTCAAGTATTTCATTACCGTATAGTAGTGTTGCGCGGTTCCGAGTATTTAAATAACCGGTTATATCCAGTACGGTTACAGGGAAAACCGGGTTCTTTCAGTAGTAACAGAAATTGGAAATATCTAAATAAAATATTATAAAATTTTTTTACAAAAATTCAATTTATTTTCGTATTTTTGTTGCAAAGTATAAAAAAAAATTAATAAATTTAATAAAAAAACACATGAACCTAAATTTAGCTATCTACCCGTTTTCCGGGATCAAGTTTCATTTAGAACAAAGTGAGCACGGTTTCAATTTAAAAACATGATGTTTCGATGTTCCCTGCGTTGTTTTTTTTTTTTTTGAAACACTTTGCTTCCTTCGACGCCGATTTTTGGTTCTGCAGAAACCGTTACCGGTTCTTTTCAAATGGTTTTCTAGTTCTTGGGACTTATTTCTCGGAGGCCATTTTTCGGTTCTTCTGGCACTGTTTTTCTGGTATTTTTCTCTATTCCAATTGGGTTTCATTAGACCTATTTTTTGGTTCTTGTAAGACGCGGACCGGTTGGTTCATAAAAGGACCAGGATATCCGGATCCGATTTCATGGTCTGTGCATCACTACTCGATAATCAGACTTTGTTTTGGTCGTCGCATAGTGTTATAAAGCATATGATAATAATTCTCATAATATTTTGGTTTAGGCATAAGACATAAGAGTAAGCTTATCTAATTTAAAGAAAAAATCCACATCACACCCATCTGCCTCCTCAGCGACGTAAGAGGCAGGCTCCACATAACGTTCTTGTCGTCTTGCGTGAGGAGCGCTATGGAACTTTCACATTGCGATTGCAAATGTCAATGAGCCGCAGTCCCTTTCGAACTGGTATGACTACCCTTCATTTAATATCAGTTGATGAACTAGAATGGTTGCTGACTAGTTAGGCTCTTCAATGCAGGGTTGTCGCACATAGAGAGACTGAAGAATTCATCCAAAAAAAAAAAAAACAAACCAAAAAAATGTGCCAGGAAATAATCATAAAGAGTAAATAAACTGCCGCCAAAATCAAGTATTAAAAAAAGCTGTTGCATACAAATCACAAAAAAACCAGTGGAGATTGCAAAAAAAAGCCGGGAAAATCGAATGAAACGAAACGGAACAAATGAATAGGAAAAGCAGAAGGTAAGTGGAAGTGAGCATTAAAAAAGCTACATTGCCATTCTGCGCGCCACGGGGAAGAGTGTAGGTAAATACTAGTAGCTAGGTAGCTCCGAAAAAAGTAAAGAATTAATAATAAAAGCCCACTCGTCCCACCCCCCTCCCACCATGCCAAACTCAAACAAAAAGCACAAAAATAAACATAGTAAAATAAGTAAACGAACAAAAAACAAACAAACTGTAAAAACGCCAAGCGTGCACACAAAAAAACAAACGGGCGTAAGGAATTGCAAATAAAAAGCGACCACAAAAAAAGCGCAACGCTGCGTTGCAATTTGTGCAACAACACCAAGGCAGACATTGCAATGCACTGCGGTTATGGCAATGGCAGTGGCAGTGTCAGTGGGTAGTCGACGCACAGCGTTGCGTTGCGTTTGCATTGGCATTGAAAAATTGCAACAACAACGAAAAAAAGATTGTGCAAAGAGCGCCTGCAGGCAGGCAATGAATTTTGCTAACGCCGACGCATGCAGCAGATGTAGTTGTGTAGGATGTCTAGTGGCATAGAAACCCAGGCAACAAGAAAGGATAGCATCCAAAATAAGAACTAAATATCTATTGTACGACCTCAACCGTGTTTTTAGAAGTATAGACCTTAAAAAGAAAATAATGCCAAGAGCTACGAAATTCGTAATATTACTTTTTGGAAACAATTAGGAGTTTCACAACATTCCGCAGCCTGTCGTGAAAATATACATTCAAAAAAATTTTAAGTAGCGGAAAATTGATTTTAGTTTTTATTGTTGGATTATAAAGCAAAGGGAATTAAAAGACAGTAGCTTTGATTTTTTCATAAATTTTGTAACATTACGTCACTTTTCGACATCTTGAGAATCGCCTAAATGTATATTTTACATACAATTTCGAGCATTGCAATGCGTTTATGAGAATTCTCTATTTTTATTTTTGGTTTATTGAACTCATTTTCGACAAAAAGAAAAGTAATCTTAAATTTAAATAATATCTATATTTTGTCACTTGTAAAGTTTAGTAGTTTTTGCGGCCCTGCCGATTTATTTAATTATATCTTAATTGATTCCTTGATGTCCTAGGATCGATATGCGATTTTATTTGTACCGCCATTAGCAGATGATAATGACTTATTTATTGAAAAAAAAAATCAGGCATTAGTTATTTGGAAAAAATGCGTACCGTCAGTAAAAAGAAACAGTTCGAAAATAGACGCGGTTTTTGAAAACCTTTAAACTTTAGCTTTATTGTACTAAAATTGAAATTGTGCTGTAAAACTGCATATCAAAAAAAGTACTAAACAATTTTGATTAAAAATGTTGCGTAAAACTCTCTTAATTTTATTAAAATTCGTACAAAGTTTGAAGCTTGGATTTATATATATTTTATGTTGTCGAATGAACTATGGTAGCATAAGAAATTAGTTAATATTTAATAAAGTGTCGAAACTTGTCAGAAAGTTGTCATCATCAAGTAACGGTTGATATAACCGGTTACTATATAGCCGCTAAAAGTTACATAGATTAGGAAACAGGCCTTTCTTTAGCCCGAGCCCACCCATTTTTTGTGTTTGCTTATTTCTTATAAACTAAATTACACGGGAAAAAAACTAATTATAAAAGTGTCTTTTAGACTAATTTTGGGTCGTTGAACACGAAAATGAGTATCATTTATTTTATTGCCAAACAACATCAGAATACCAAAAAAAAAACCAATCTTTCATGGTTATCATTTTAAGGGTAAATTCGACTTCTTCAGTTGAAAATCTATCCAAAAATTTTTATTCCACGATGCCAACAGCCTTAATGTTCATTTGATGTAATATCACATTTTTTATCGATTTGAGTCCGCTGATTCTGAAAATGGCACGCAAATTTATCCATCGCATATAGATTTTGTGATACAGAGTGTTGAAGTTTTTGCATAGGTTTACCCGAATATAGATACACTTTTTCTCAATGTTTTTCAACACTATTCTACGAATCGCAATTCTGAAAACAGATCTGTGATCAGCATAAAATGATGCAAATTTTGATATCCGTACTATTTACATTCTTATAGATTTTCTAACTGTTAGAAACATTTGTATGCCAAAAAATTGGCTAAAAAATCAATTAAAAAAATCATACCTTTTCGAGTTCTGTTTTGCTATAAGGTTTATTTGCTATTCTGGAGGTTTTTGGCAATAGCTTCAAAAGGACCTCGAAAACAGAGTTTTTGCCTATAACTCGAAAACGCTTTTTGGGAAAAATAAATGAAACTCATCTTCGTATTTCGCGGCCCAAAAATAGTCCAAAAAATGCTTTCTCAACGAAGTATCATTTATTTATCAAATATTTGTAAACTATCTAACAGAATACTCACTGTTAAAAATTCATTCGAATTTAGAGAGTGTAACGTTTTCCATCTGCTTTTACGATATTAGCTTTATTTGGGTGGGGTGAGGTCACGCGATAGTGACTGACCTTAAATGTTAAATTTCTTCTTCTATTTTTTGCCACGCTTTATACTAAGCCTGTCCACTGAGCTCGCGCTGTGCGTAGACTTATTGGGGGAGCTGGTTGTGTCGGTAAATAAATGTAAGTTATGCTGCTGGGCTTAAATCAATAGAATTAGACATTACTTAAATAGTTCACAATATTAACACCCGGTTTTACTAGCATTTTAAATCGAAAATTATTTTTGTCAATTTTCATATAAAATTCAATTTTTTATTTAAATTCCTTTCGTGAAACTGACTGTTAGTGTAAACAAAATATGTGGATATATTTTTTGAAAACCGAAACAATAAATTGTTAATTTTTCAATACTAAAGGGCAATAGTAAAGGTGAACTTTGTTCGTGGCCCTCATAGTTGGAATGCCAATGTTCGATAGTGACACCAGACAAAAATTACAGCTTAATTTCGCGTATTTCAAATGCATCAGAAAATATGTTTCAAACTTCATTCAAAACATATGGAAAACATGACCGAAAAAATGCCAGTTTTAAATCCGTTTTACAATCGTCCGTTAGTTATAAAAAGGTAGCTGCAAATGGAGTGACTGCAGAATCATTAAACGGGTGAGAGCCCATATTTTATATTAAATTTTATATTATGGCTAATTTGGTTGACTGGGAAGGCACGTGGAAAGGAAATATGTAGATTTGCTCCAATGCTGCCTTGCATTTTGCGCCTTTCATTGTGCGTTTGGAATATACTCAGGCGTAATGATGTGTAGCTTCTTCTCACCTAGCGGCGTTCGCTGCTACACTGCGTACTAATATTCCTTTATTTATGTACGTATTATGTATGTATGCATGTATGTGTGTATTTATGTAGATACGCAAAAAAGAAGAATTAAAAAATATCAAATTTTTTCTTTGTTTATTTTTTGGCTTAACTGAAGTTTATGCTGTTGTTTTTATTTTTTGTTTCGGATTTCTACTGCGCGCATTGTGAGAAAGCCCATAAGCATAGAGAGTGGTTTAGGTTTGCACGAATGAAGGCAACCCAGTTAGCAATTTATGGTGAGGATGTGACTAACTGATAGGCAGTTAGGAAAACGCGCACAAATTATACTTAATATACTTTGTATGGATATTTGCTAGATATAAGAATAGATAGTGAAGTATATTTTATTCTTATGCAAGGGTTGCCACCTGTTTGTGAAGTAAAATTTTTTTTGAAATACACAAGTTATATGAAATATTAAATTATGGGTGTCAAGGGGTTTTTCTCCGGAAATAGTTTCATAGCTAAATTTTATGAGGGTTGCCACCTGTTTTGAAAATTGAATTTAATTAGGCTTTACACAGGTATATCAAAGATCGAAAAGTGAGTTTTAAATTTTTTTTTTGTTTTCGCCGAGAAGATTTATTTTTAAGAGGGTTGCCACCTGCTTGAAAAGTCGAATTAGGTCATACACCAGTTATATGAAATATTCAAATGTGGGTGTCAAACGGTTCGTCCCGACGAGGTGAAAGTTCATATTTATATTTTGAAGAGGGCTGCCACCTTTCTGACTAGTCAAATTTAATTAAATTAAGCAGAAGTACATATATAAAACATTAAATTATAAGTATCAGACAGTACATTTCGCTGAGGAAGAGATTTATAATTAGCTATATTTTGAAAAGACTTGCCACCTGTTTGAAAAGTCGAAATTAAATAAATTATGTAACGTATTAAAATAGGAGTATCAAATGGTTCGTTTCGCTAGGGAAAATGTTTATAACTAACTATATATTGAGCAGAGCTGCCACATGTTTGAAAAGTCGAATTTAATTCACTTACATATTTAAAATATAAAAATATGAGTATCAAATGGTTCGTTTCGCTGAGTAGAAGGTTTATAACTGGATATATTTTGGAGAGTGTTGCCACTTGCTTGAAATGTCGAATTAAATTCAGTTATACACGAGCTAAATGTATGGCATTACAAATATAAGAGTCAAACTGTTCGTCTCGGCGAGGAAGAGGTATATAGCTATATTTTTGAGAGGGTTGCCACCTCTTATATGTGACATAAGCCGAAATTCGAATTCTGGTTACATATGCAAACGTCAATTAATAAATTAATATAGACAGGAAAACGTCTGCCAAAGTTTTCTAGATTTTTATTCAATAGCTTAAACCATAGGTATCAAAATTATAGAATTTGCAAACATTTTATAGAAAATTAACAAACGTTAAAAAAATTAACGAAAATCTTGCACTTCTTTTCTTAGAATTTTCAGAAGTTTCTCAGGTATGTAGCTTTGTAGCTGATTCGAGTTGCTAAAAATGATTTTTTAGTATTTTTATGCTGACAATCATGCGTATTTTTTTCGAAATTATTTGTATATTAAATATGTATATGGAAAAAAAATTCGGCCATAATACAGGTGGCGCAAAATTAATCATCCAATTTTATTTTTGAATAACTTTTTTTACTAAATAAAACTAAATGATTTTGAGTCATTTGCAATAATTATAACATCTTCCGGTAGGATGATTAATTTTGTGCCACCTTGCGCTCACTGTTATTTAGCTCGTATTTAAAATCTTCCTTCAATCTAAAATTCAATTTCATGTGACAGTCTTCATTAACTTCTACTCTTTCGTCTCACATCTAGTCTTATCAGTAATCGATAAGTAATTGAATTAAGTTGCACCAAAACAAAAGGGAACGGGTGGCATGTCTCACAAAAATTAATCAACGCAACTTGCATCCTGACAGACATTCTGAGACATTAAACATGTTTCCGATTTAGATGATAGACTTTGAACTAAGCAAAAAATATTTAAAAAAAAAACAGAACAGTTTGGGTAAAAAGAAATGGAAAGACGCAAAAATTAACGCAAACTCCACCAGCTAATGGTTCATTTAAAGTAACGAGAGTAACGAAAGTAAATTTGATAGGCTTGCTAAATAAAACAGAAAAGATTTCCGTAAGGATATCACGCCATTTTAAACAATTAAAATGTTGAAGGTAAAATAAAACTGAAACAGTAAGTTAAATAAGAAAATGGAAAGACTAGAAATAGTAGGTAAACAAAAAAACTACAAGGCATCGAAAGGTTGTGCGGTTGAGGTGTGACTGGCCTGAAATTCAACCCACTGTCTCTACATTTTGTACAGGGTAGACCAAAAGAGATGCATCTTAAAAGCCAACACTAAAATTATCCGTTGTGTTGTTAGGGAAATTGGAAAGTCAATTGTGGGAACGACGATTCCACGTTATTTTCAGTACGAATATTTCGATGAACACAACTTTTTTGACGACCGATCAAACTCCTAAGACTTTGCAAGCTATGACAGTTGATCATACATTAAAACATTGGGAATAATTTTGTTGCGTCGTTAGTTTTGCTGCCCGTCGACAAGAATGGAAAATATCGATAATTTTTTAAAGCATTGTTGAATTTCGAAGAACCTAATATGGGCATGCCTGTATAAATGGAAAGCATGTTGCTGTTCATCACATATCGCTCAAACTGTTAATTTCATTGCCTTCAGCCTGAAAGTATACATACAAAAATTATGACAGTTTTAGTAGCTTTGTAAAAAGTTACATGCTTGTTCAATTACAACATGTAAGAAGAAAAAAAACAGCAATTATAAATATTATAAAATAAAACAATTATTCGTAACATTGATATGTCCTATTTGGCTTACCCTGTAGCTATCCAAGCATGTAGCCTATAAATATTTTTAGGAAAAGGCTTACCAAGATGAGGTATTAAATGAACGAACGAAAATACTTATCCTGGCGTTGTGCGTGTTTGCTGTATATCTAGAAAAAGCTGAAAAGAAAAGCAAAAGCAAAAAGACGAAAACTTAAAAATTGAGAATCTCATAAAGGCTTTCGGCGGCACCCAGACGCACACAGATCGATATTTGATTATTACTTTCCCCCCTACTCTCGATACTTGAAACGCAGAATGACAGACAGGAACGAAACTTAACCAGCACAACTACATACATATATACATGCATACATATTTTCTTCGTTTAATTCGGTGAGTAAAGCAGTAGCTGAAGTGCAGCGCCCTCAATGAAAGTTGAGAAATAATCGAAGGCTTTTTGGCAGCGCCAGCGCCGACATTGGCGAGCTCATGTCTGAAGAGACGAAATTATAGCTGCGTAGCGATGCAATGCCGCAGCAGTGTCAATAATCTCGCCGCATCAAGTAGGGATACAAAGGTGCTGCGAATGCTATGCGAATCATCGAAGGGTCAAAAAACACCTAGAATTATGATTAAAAAAAAAAACAAATGAACGAATGGAGAATAAATTTTTAGCAAGGCAACTCGTGCATTTACTTTTGCCATCACAGCGCTACCTAATTTTTTATTTTTATTTTTTATATGTATGTAAGAACTTTTTGGTCAAACAGTTAGTTCATTGCAATGAGCATACACACCACCTCCATATACTTACTGGCATTTGATTAATTTCGGGGCTATCTTACACCGTCTACAATGACCCATCTCATGAGCTTGCCATTTCTGATGCTTGATTGCTGCGTGCGTCTGTATAAATGTTGGAAATTTTGTGCAAATGTTTGCGTTTAGTGTCCTTTGGCGAGATTCCCCGTTTGCCCAAGCTAAATAGTAGCTTTGTGTGCGTTTGAATTTCAGTGTGCGTGTGAGTTTGTGGTATGTGATTGTGTGCGAAGTTCAATGCACTCGTGTTGGATGTGCAATGAACTTGTAGCTAAGTATATAGCATGTCCTTGTGTGTACCATTGTGTGTCATTGCGTTTCGGCTTCGCTATTCATCCCGGCAGTTTGCCTAATTTTTCGTCTAGAATGGCGTCGCTGGCAGTTGTTGCGAATTTCCCTCACTTCAGAATATTTACTATATGCAACGTCTTTTTGCGTATTTTTTCTTATACACGCTTTCTTATCTTTTGAGAGCTGTTTTTAATATTATATTTTTTTCATGCCACAAAAAAAATTGTATGTACATACATATGTAATTTTATTGAGTTTTATTGTAGTCTGGTTTAGGTTTTTGTTGCAGATGGCGCTTGTGCGGAATTTTAGTAAATATAAACATGCAAATTTATTGGAAGGTTCAATGCCTCTACTATGTAGATATTACTGGAGGGCACATGCAACAGGCTAATTTCGAAATTTAGTTGAGTATTAGCGTGACTTGATTGTTACGCTGATTGACCAGCATGGCGTATGAGTAACTAAAATCTAAACTATAATAAAATTGTAGAAAAGTCATGTCTGTATATTGGAAATTTCTTTGAATGAATGGCCGAAGGTGATGCAGAGATTGTAATGGTATACATATGGGACATTTTTAGAATTTGTGTTTGTGTGTTTTGTCTGGCTGAAACTATTGTATGGATTTTCATGGACATAGAGTATATTTTATCAAAATATGAAAAGGGGCTAAAAAAAATGTCTTAGAAAAGACCAAGAATCAATTTCTTTCAAATGAAATTTTACCTTCACAACCGCATCGACGTTTGGCGGTGTTTATTTGTTGTTGTTGATATTTTTTTAAAGTGGTTATTTTTCTAAAATATTGTCAATAAACCTCATGTTAAATTTTGTTCGTTAATTAAAAAAAAAAGAATACACATAGTTCGTAATATAACAAAAATTAAAGAATATAAATCAGAATTTCAAGCTTTGTAAAAAGTAACAAAAATTCAACAAATTTTCAAAAAAAAAAAAAAGGTATTTAATCTTTCGAACATATGTATACGGGTATGCAGCAGGGGACAAAACGGCATGTGATTTTTGAAAAAAAATTTTGAAATTTTTATCTCGAAAACTTTTTACATTATACATATGTATGTACATATATATTAGAAAATGCAATAAAAATATGGACGCGAGTTTATATAAAATCCATCTGTTATATGTATGTTGTAGAAAAAAGTAGGTAGTAGAAATTAAAACATTTAAAATTAAAAATTAAAAATTGTTGAACTTAAAAACTACATACACAAAAGTTTTCCAAAAAAAATTTTACTTAAAAATATTTTAAGTTTGATGGAAATTTATTGAATTTTTAAAAAAATGTATATTATATGGAAAAAAGTGGGTAGGGTAAAAATTTCAAAAATCAAAAGTCAAATTTGTGCTAAAATTGGAGAGCTACAAACTGGATACACAAAAAGTAGTTCTCGAAAAACTTTACATTTTGATGAAAATTTGTTGAATTTTTATTTGTGTATTTCGTTCAAAGTTTGGAATTCTGGTTTATATGTCCGATATGACGATCTAAATTGTCGTGTAGTGGGGACCGTTGATTGCGCATATTTTACTTTTTAAAGTTCCTACAGCTTCTTTAGCTTCTGCAGTAAGGTACACTGACTAGTTTCGTATGATTTCATATTAGACAGTTTTCTGTTAGCGCTCCTTAATATTATATTATACTAGTACGTATAAAAGCCCACCCAGGATAGGATGCAACCATATTTTATCCACAAAAAATGCATTACAAGGATATCAAAACTGTTATCATTTTTGTATGCATACTTCCAGGCTGAACGGAATGGAAGTAACAGTTTGAGGCACAGGATGTTTGTCTATTTTCTTAGAATAGTTTTGCAAGAGGCTCACGGCATACAAATGTGTTTTTAGCAAAAAGCATCTGCTGGCTTCATTTGTCATACACTTTTTCACACTGTTCTATGATGTTGAGTGTCTTCTGTTTAGTCATGATTATAAAGAGCAGCGACAGCACAGCGCAATTTTGGAAAGGAATGTGAAATACCAAAAGTCTTTGATTGCAAACCAAAAAGCATAACTCAAAAGTTGGCTTTGGGAAAAAACAGCACTTTCCATTTAATAGGAAATAACTACTTACTCGTTAAAAGGATAGTGCCTGTAACTTACAGCAAAGAAACGTTCAATGTTTTTTTTGACTATCTCAAAAACTATTACTGCTACAAAAATATCTTGAATTATTTTTAAAGAGGGTATTTGGGTCTATACTACTACATATAAATACTATATCTTTAAACAAATTAAAAGGCACAAAATTTTAAAAAGAAAATTGTATACACCCAAAAAATTAAACTAAATAAAAACTTAAATTTCTCTGTGCTCAATTTTTTTTTTAAATAAAATATGTATATCTGTAGTCTAAAATTTTATAGGCTGTGTTTTTTGTAAGACATGAATTTTTGAATTTTCAAAAAAATATTTTTTTTTCGCAATCTTTTATTAAAAAGTATGGAACATTCATATTTTTTATTTCATTAAAGGTATCAAATCTAGGGCGCAATTTTGTTTTTTAAAGCAAAGATTCGTTCAATGTTTTTTTTTGTAATATCGCCAAACTACGTTAGATACTAAAAAAAAACACCTCGTATTCGTTTTAAACAGGGTATATGGGACTAAACTACGATATACGTATACTATACATTTAAAAAATTAAAAAGTAAAAATTTCAAATTTAAAAAAAATTAAATTTAAAAAAAATTTCCTAAAAAATTAGTTAGTTTGTGTGCATTAGAAAAAATTTGATGCAAAAATTTTCGGAACTTAATAAATCAAAAACTAAAATTGCTTTGAGCACAATTTTTATTTGAATAAAACATCTCGTTATCCTGAAATTGTCAAGTCGATGTTAGACAGGAATTTTTCAACATATAACAACAATATGTTTTTTCACAAAAAACACCATGAACTCGTTTTAAAGAGGGTGTTTTGGAGAAAGGCTACTAGGTATACTACATATATATTAAAAAAAAACTAAAAAGCAGAAAAATTTAAAAAAAGTGTTTCTTAAACAAATATATAGTATTTAAAAAAAATTTACATCCAAAAAATTTCAAAATTTAATAAATCGGAAACTATATTTTCTTTGAGCTCAATTTTTTTTAATAAAGCGTCTCTGTACTTATTCTAAAATTTTCAAGTAAGTGTTTTTGTAAGACATGTATTTTCGGATTAACAAAAATTTTTTTTTCTTTCGCAATATTTTAATAAAAGTATATTAATTTTTTTGTATTAAATTGAAGATATCAAACTGCAGGCGAAAGTCATGGAATTTTTTTTTTCAAAATTCAAGAATTCCTAACTTGCAAAGTTAGTTTTTGATTGAATTTAAATTTGTTTTCGTAAATATTTAATTTTGTTTTGTAACCTAAATCTATTATTTAAAACGAATCTAAGATATTTCTTGTTGCTGTAATAGTTTTTGAGATATTAAAACAAAACTTGAAAAACTGGAAAAATTGTGAAATTTTTAATATTGCATAACTTCTGAAAGAAATTATTTATTTCAAAACGTTGGTGGAACTTCGTTACAAGTTAAAGAAAACCTAACTAAACTGACTAAAATTCATCCAAAATCCAAATTTAGGCAATTTTAAAATTTGTTTTTTTATATTTTTTTTTTGCTATTAAGTATGCCAAGGTTAGGTAAATTTTTAAAACTAATCTAAGAGTTTTTTGTTGCTATAATAGTTTTGAAGATATTAAAAAAACTTCAGAAAAATTTTGAAAATTTCTAATTTTGCATAACTTTTGGAAAACATTTTTGCCATTGGTAGAACTTCGTTGCAAGATGAAGGAAAAGTGAATACCATTTTTAAAGTTAGTTGCATAACTATTAAAATAGTATTCTGATAAAAAAAAGTGTTCTTAAATTCTTCACGAATTTTCCAGTTTGAAACTAAAAAACGGACTTTGATTTTCTATTACAACTGGCTACTTTCTTTTGCTACATAATAAATTCAAGCTCACAAGTGCAAGCTTTGCCAATTGGCAAATTGAACTCAATAACTACAAACGGCAGTCAATGAAATTCAATAAAACGTCGCCTGTAAGATAGCCTTAGGGATGAATATCACCAGCCATTGCAACCTAACGAAAAAAAAAAACTACACCAACAAGCAAACAGTGTATGAGTGCAAGACCATACGACATCAAAAAAAAAAAAAATTAAAAATAAAAAATTGAGCAAAAGAAAAATTGCCGGAAAGTTCATGTAAATCGCAGTTTTGCGGTCAAATGCTTTCACAATTGCCACACCACTCCGCGCTGCACAGCAGAACCAACAACACAACAACACAACAACGCCGTTCATTTGCCTAGTCAGTGTTTTTCACAGTGAATTAAAGAGCAACAACGAAGAGCGAACAGCGAAAAGCAAAAAATCTTCATAAAAGTAACACGAACAAAATTTGCTTTAAGCTAACTGTCTAAGCGCATTACTCCCATTAACTACATTTTGGGCGAAAAGTGAAATGAGTGAAAAAAACAAACAAAATATATGACGGTACAAATTTTTTCTACGCTTTTCGCAACATATTGACAGCATGTTGCCAACAAAATCTAGTAGCAACATACATAGTACTTCGAAGTGCGGCTAGTCAGCAAATTCAAATTCCAGACTGAAGTGTGATGTGTGGCATGTTGAACGTGGCTACTTGAGCGATGACACAAACTTACTTACACACGCATTCATATTTTTTTGGGTGTTTTGTGAAGAGTCGCAAGCAATACCCTTTTCGACAACATATTCATTGCGTTGGCATTTCAAATCTATTTACATACATAGAACTACACATATTTGACACTAGCAACTCAATATGCATGACCAACAGATGCCCGCTAGCTGCCAAAAGAAAAACACATGGAGAAGAGTAAAATTCATCGCAGCATCTAGTTGAAATCATATTTGTAGTCACTGTATATGGATGGATTTATAGGCAGGCAGTCCATTCAAGTTTTGTTACTTGCCAAATGTTTGTATGTATTATCCTAAACTTTCATGTTGGTTGTAGTTGCTCAGCCCAACTCATCCGCCATTAAGTTTTCCAACTGTGTGGCCAGCGCAAATAGAGACCATTAGATTTCGAATTTTTTTCACAATTTTTTTCCCCCAACTTGGACACAATTTGTTTAGCTCTGCTCAACTGTTGAGCTTCACTTATAGCTACTATGTACTATATGTAAATGTGTGTATTACTTAGTTGTTGTTATACTGTGTGTGTCTTTTTTATGCAGTGGTAGATAATCTTATTGGGTTTGAGTTGGCTCTGCTCAAATTTACTTAACTAAGTGATAGCCGTCGTCAACGAGATGAGTTCAATTTCCATTTGACCTCCGGGCAGCGAACGATATTTGATAGTATTGTATTTGCGAATTTCTGATGATTTGATGATCAGATGGTTGGAGTGATAATAAATTCATTAATTTCTTTATTCGTTTAGCTATTGAGATTTGTATAGGAATGAAGCGATGTATTTTTAAATTTAAATCGCAATGAAACAAAAACTTTCAATCATAAATATTCAAGTACAAGTACATATAATATTATTCAAAACTATCAAAGCTTTAATTCTTTTTTCTAGCTCAAGTTTAAAGACCTAAAAACTCACATCTCTTGTTGAAAATATTTCAATTTACGTTGCTTTCAAACGAGGTTGATTTTTTAAATACATACCTAACTAAAATTTGTACAGTTAATAGAAAAAAATACAAATAATGATTTTCTTGTGCAATAATTGAGATCCGCTATTATTTCAATTTAGTCTTGGGTTAGAGAAAACATACTTGGTTTTATAGAATATTTGGACACCGGTCTTTTTATAACACATTCACACATATATCTACCGCATCGGGTTTCTCAAATTCTGTCAAATTTTTTGCACAATTTGCATTTTAACTGTGAAAGTAAGGGGTGTTTTTTTAGACATGTGGTTTTCAAGAAGAAATAAAACGCATATAATTTAATGTTATGATCGAGAATTTAGTTTTATTATAAATGCCAGGCTTTGCCATTATTTTTAAAAAATGACTTCGGACAAGTCACCGCCGCGGTTGGCTCAAATAAACTCCAGCCGAGAGGTCTAATTTTCGACCGCTTTTCGCAACGATTGGGGACGTAGGTCCGCATATTCTCTTTCAAGGCGTCAATCGTCTCGGACTTATCTGCACACAAAAAATAGTCCAGCGGTGTTAAATGACACGATCGCCAAGCCACAGGCCCACGAGGCCCGCGATATAATGCGCTCACCAAAAGTTTCCTTCAATAAATTTATTGTTACGTTGGCTGTGTAGCATGTAGCACCGTCTTGTTGGAACCAAAGGTCGTCCACATTAACATCCTCTATCATTGTGCGCACAACAAACACATAGTTTTGGCATTCAGTGCAGCAAGCAAATTCAATCAGCTGCTTTTTTATAACCTCCTTATATGAATTCGCCTTGGTTTCGTTTTTTAACGAGAATGAACAATGAAGACACTTTGGTTGAAATTGTTACGTAATCGTTCGAGTTTCTCCGGAAATTTCAGATTTCCGAAAAATTCGGAAACTTTGGTTTGCTAGGGTTACTTTTTGTTATGAATGGAGATGAACTCGAAAATGTCACTCAGATATGATAAATTCATATATTATATTTACATATATAAATGCTATGTTATCTCTCAGTTAACCTTTTTTCAATTCAATTATGAATTTAATCGAACATATGTAACAATTACGTTGGTACTTCCAAATACACGACGACATCAATTACTTGCGTGTGTATGTGAATGAAATTGAAATTGCCCATGTTGGCATTTGGCCATTTGGCCTACACAATGTGTGACAACACTCGCTCCCCTCACTTCTGATAGATGGAGTTAGTTTTGTATTATGAATGAATGTACGTACCTTGGTATTGGTGCTAAAAACAACATGCAACATTGCATTGCAGGCACTGAATGGGTCACATGTAATGACTGAAATGATTTTTATTGATTTTCAGTAAAGCAGTTATGTTGGCACACTAACACAAAAGCGCACGCATACATACATACATGCGAACGTACAATATCCCTGTAATGAAAAAAGCAAACTAGACAAGAAACATTCTATGTAGTTCATGAACTGGTGTTTACTTAATGGCGGTCGCCATATCAGTACGATAGTGGGGTTGTAGCTTAGCGCCATCTGTCTTCAAAGAAACCGGATTTCACGCGCTTGAGGATAGTTAAAGTGATACCACATAAAAAGCTGTGGATTTGCGTGGCATTTGCAACTTTGTCCAAAAAGCGTAGAAAATTGAGTCTAGCGTCTGCTTCTAAGCGAATGGGAGTAAAAAAAAATAAATATGAAAACCAGCTGATTGTCAAAGCGCGCGAAAAGATGAGATTTGGCGAACTTTCAGCTTCGCTCTGGCGTCGGCGTTGGTTAGGTGGGAAACTGCGTATAATTGTATGTATCCATCTTTGTTGTCAAAGCGAAACTGTCACGGAAGGCGAAGCAAGCTTTATCTAGCATAGCCTTTAGGATGTTGATGACACAGCTTCGAGTTGCGGCTGCAAGGTTGTATAAAGTTGACAAGCTATTTAGATGGAAATCATTCTGCAAAATTTAAATCGAATACTATTAAAATGAACTTTTCTTTTCAAACTTCTATACTAGTTGTGTTCCACCTGTAGGAATTTCATAGAATTTCTAATGGCACATAAAACAGATAACAGCAACAAAGTAGCTTTTTTCCGTTCGAAAGGTTCACGATAAGTCAAACCACAAAGGGCCATGCAATTATCTTCTTCTACTTAATTCACTTTTCACATAGCGTTTTTAGACAATTCATGGGTCACCAGCAACAACTAAATACATGCTAGGGTTGCATTTCCTCTAGTGCTGCTGCCGATTTGATGCGAAAATGATAGAAAACAAGATTGCGCCTTCCGCGGACCGCCAGTTCTCTCTTTGTCGATTAGACAGCATCCAATGCTAAAAAACAACTTTTCGATCATTCTGCCGTTTGTCCGCTTCTTCTGCGTTTCTTCCTCTTCTTTTTTAGAATTCTTTCTTTGCTCTCTCTTTCTCTAGCTATTATTACGTCACTGTCAGTTGCTGGAAGATATGGATTTTTTAAAATTCTTACATTGTTTTATCTAAAACTCTGCAATTTGTTAAGGTACGAATACAAAACAAAGCTATTTTAAATGATAATAATATTTGAATGGGTCATAAAAAGAGTTTTGAATTAACAGAAAAGTCGTAGCCTTAATAAAGAAACACTTCACTTTTTTTAGCATTTCCCTTCACTTTATTTCCTACTGACATCAGCCCTCGTTCGCCCCTATTTTCACTTGAACAGGGGATCGAGAGGAAATCAAAACGAAACGAAACGAAATGAAATGCTATCCAAGCAATTAAAAATCTGTGGGCTTTTGGAGGTTTCGTAGGTTCAAAGTGGGTTATGAGGGTTAGAATTTGGTCAGTGGGGGATTTCCGATCACGATGAGGGGCAAATGATGACGCTAGTCTAGCTAGTTGATAATTAAAACTTGTTTCGCAAAATCATAATTTTATATATACCTTTTTGATAAAGCTACTTAAGTTCGATTTTCGAACTGGCTCATCGAATGGTATCCTGCTAAAGCCATGATTGACAATTGATGCTTCGTAGGACAACGCTATATTCAAAAAAAAAAAACAGTTACTTATATGGCAACAAAATGTAAAATATGAAGTAGTTCTGTGACCAAGCAAACTCAAACTAACCTACCTAGTTTAGAACTAGCGAGTTCCACTGCCGGTATACTACGAATGTGAGCGCAAATGTGTGGTGGTGGTACACGCATTTACATACTTTAGATGTATGTATTTTCGTATAGCGTTTTGTTAGTTATGCGACATTTTGTGCCGCAATGCGCTGCCATGCGCGACAGATGTTGCAACATCAACATGTAATCAATAACACATTTTTAGGTAATGAAAATTGAATTTTGCCAACTTACATATTGGATCATCTGTAAGTGCTGTTGTTGTTGTTGTTGTGTTGTTACTATTGAACTAGCAATTGAAGCAATGGTATCCACACGTTTTTTCTACACATATGCAAAAATGTTGCATGCCACACTGGTATCTATTAAATCAAGATTTGCAAGTTTTTTTTTTAGTTTGCCTTGTTTTTAATTAATTTTGCGATTTTTAAAGTATGTCCTTGCCAATGCCTAGTCATGTACCACATCGGTTTTCTTTTGTGGCAAACACACTGACCTTATTTTCAGCCATTTCCAATTTCATTATTGGACATTTTTTTTACTGAAATATATGTAGATAGGTGGGTAGGTATGGGTTCATCCATTTAAGTAGTTGGCTGAGTATTTGAAAGACCACATCCTTTTTTGGCTCATTGATATGCTGCATTGCGTTTGAATGGTGTGTTTTGTTGTTGTTTTTGTTATTCAGCAAATTTTTGGCTCTTTACCATCTAATCACATTAATGTCGCATTGAACTAGATTTATTTTGATACATAGTAAAGCGTTTGGAGAGGAAGTCAGATGTTTGTGTATTATTGAAATGGGTTGTAGTGGATTTTTTCACGTTGTATCTGAACGCATATAAAAAAGTGTAAGGTATTATTACAAGAAATTTCAGTAGGTCAAAGTAATTGCCTTCTACCGCCCATCCCATAGGGTGAGTATTTCAAATTCGTTTAGACCAGTAGATTTCTATTAATTGTGTTGGGCCCTAGTCTATCGAAATGGACATTTTATATAATGGCCAATAATTAGCTTAAATTTTGGGTTCTGATCCCTAATCCGAATATTATTTCGAGCATCTGAGACGGTTCTTTACTCTTTATTAAAACTATGAACTACTATGTTCGAATACATTAAGGACGCGCTGAAATGGCAGCGTAGAAAGTGTGTTAAATAGAGACAGCGTTGGCACTCGGCAATCTTATTACATAATTTGTATTTTTTTAATTTTTCAACCTTAAACGACATATTAGGGGGTTTCATAGAACTCGGCTTAAAAGGTTAAAGACTAAAGTGTAATATTTTACTCACAATCCCCGCGAACGAACAGTGGTGACGAAAATTTCAATGGATTTTCATTCATCCTGCAAATAACTTTAATTCACCGATAGATTTTCATTCGTCGTTCAAATAATTTTGTATAACAAATAGATTTTCGGTCATCATGCAAATAATTTCAAATGACGAATATATTTTTATTCGTCATTCAAGTAATTTTAAACAACGGATAGATTTTCATTCGTCCCTCAAATAATTTTAAATAACGAATATAATTTTATTCCTCATACAAATAGTTTGAAATAACGAATAGATTATCATTGATCATACAAATATTTTTAAACAACGAATAGATTTTCAATCATCATACAAGTGATATTGAATAATGAATAAATTAGCATTCATACTGCGAATAATTTTAAATATCGAATAGTTTTTCATTTATTTTACAAATAAGTTTTAATTACAAAGACATTTCATTCATCATTCAAGGAATTTTAAATAACGAATAAATTTTCATTCATCAATCAAATTTAATTGTCGAATAGATTATAATTCATAATTCAAGCAATTTTGATTCACATTACGTACGAAAATTTCAATTATTTAGCATATATTTGGTATCAGATAAAAATTATAACGCAATTTGTGATGGTTTTGAATTTCATACACAACATTTTTATATCGAACACCATAGAAATTTTATATACATATGTATTTATGGCATAAAAAAATATTAAAACAAATCTACGCAGGCTTATTTATAAATAAGGTTAAATCAAAATATCTCTTTTATTAAAATACACTAAAAAAAACAAAGTGCAGTTTAGGGAAAACTAATGACTAAAGGAAGATATTTATTATGATTTTTGGCATGAAATTTAAAAAAGATATATATTGTTTCCGTTTTTTCTGGTAGGTAAAAATTAAAATAATGAATATCATTTTTAGTACGTTCTCTATATACTTACCTAACGTTCTTTATATAATATCAAAGTGAAAAAATTCTGAGTTATTGCGCATCTAAAGAAAATATGCGATATGTGTGTGATATCTATGTAAATTTGACTTATTTTAAAATATGTTTGGGTATAGAAAAGTAGAGAATTGAAAATGCATGCAATTGTCTATTTACTACATCTTCAATACATGTGCATTATATGTACATGTTGAAATTTTTCCAAATATAATGTACGTATTTTTATATACATATAATTTTTGTTTAGCAGCCGACTGCTTTGAACTTTGCTTTAAAGTAGTTGGGACAACAATGCGATATACTCGCATCAGAAATACTTATGAAATTAAATTATGCTTAAAAAATTAATTGGATGCCCTCAATCCCATATTGTAACTAACCTAGTTAGGAAAC
The DNA here is from genome assembly GCA_951828415.1 of Anomoia purmunda. Taxonomy (NCBI): domain Eukaryota; kingdom Metazoa; phylum Arthropoda; class Insecta; order Diptera; family Tephritidae; genus Anomoia; species Anomoia purmunda. Next base: position 45,469,259 of record OX639995.1, read on the forward strand.
CCTGATTAAAATTTGATTTCAAAATTCCTGTAATTGCCTTACACAAAAATATTAGTGTCTATCGCCTTTATTTTGCTATTATCTCTTTGCTTTTTAAAACCCTTAATAATAAACTTTTTACCCTCAAATATGTAGTATTTCTAATCAATATTGTAGCATAGCTTTTTAATATTCCAACCCCAAAATAGAAGCACAAATTTTTAATATTTTTTATTATCCCTTGCTTTTGCCTAAACCTTATATATTTCTTAGTAAAATGTTTACATACTCGCTCAAATGAAAAATATATAATATACATATAATAAATGAATATATAATTTTTCTCATTCATAAATAAGTTAATTGAAATGAATAATGTGAAAAGAAAACAAGAGGGGTTTAATCTTCAGTGCAACGAAAAGTAAAATGAAAAAGGCAAAAGAAAAAATCAAATATTTAGACTTTTCTTAATTAAACTAACTTCTATTTTTTTTTTTATTTGCTCAACATATTAAGCAGCGCTTTTAAGGTTTCAAATAAAAATAAGTGTTACACATTTTTTTTGTTAATTATTGTTTTAACGATTACAATGCTACTACTCAATATTTTTGGCGTATAATTTTTTGTAATGTATTTTTTGTTTTAATTTACTAAAGCAACAATAATAAATGTTTTATCTTTTTCTACAAATTAATTTAGTATCTACTATATAAATGTCATCTAAATGTGGAACGCTTTACATAAATTGTTGTTTATTTATGTAAATGGTAAATGTGATCTATATTTTATTTGTTGTTAACTTCTTACTATATTAATTGCAAAACGAAAAAAAAAAAAACAAAACGTACGAAAAAAATCAAAAAATCGTAAGCGGCATAAAAAATAATTCTTTGCAAAAGATGGAACTTTTTCGAATTCTCTCTATATATATGTGTGTGTGATTCGTATGTTACTTAATATATATATATATATATATATATAACTATATATATAAATATTTTTTACAAGTATATATGTACGTGTGTTTTTATGCGTAAATACGTAAGCAGGCATACCGATTGCGTATACGTTAATTTTTTTTTTAATTTCGTTTCAATGTATTCTTACTTCGTTTTCTTATATCGATGTCTTATCTCAACGTTGTTGTTGTGTAACTTTTTCATATTAATTATTCGTATATTCATTTGAATTGTTGTTGTAAGTGTTGTTTGGCATTTAAAAAAAAAACAAAAACTATAGCATTAATAAGTAATAATCAAATATCATAAACACGCGAATTGACAAAGAATTTGGATTTTAAAAGTGTATTGCGCTTTAAACAGATTAATTTTCATTACGAAAAATTAAAAAAAAATTGTTTCGGCTGTACTAAACGTTTAGCCCAGAATGTGCTTTTGTGGATAAAATGAAGATATCAACAGTGTAGAAATTTTTTAGTTCACACTTTTCTCACTGGAGCGCCATTGGGTGGAAGTCAACTTTCAAATTATCGAAAAGTAAAATAGGTTATGAAATTGAAGCATCGGTCCATGCAGCGCTGTGAAGTAGTCCATGCAACTGCGGAAATTTCCATTTTTGAGCACATAATTTTTTAGACAATCGTATCAGATGTTCTGTGGTGCTGTTCACCCTTCAAAAATTACACTTTGTTGTTATGTATTTTGGTTGAATTTGAGCAAAACTATCGACCTTTCTAAAAGCCATAAACCATCTGCAGTAGGTGTAAAGGGAATCGTTTGTGTTATTTTAAGTGATTTACAGTTACTCTTTAAAACTCCAAAAAGACACAAAAAATTTGCGAAAGGCTTTTTTGAAGGTTTACTCTACAAAATCGCAGTTTTCGAAATTGTAAAGATCCAAACTGCATTATCGGAGAAGAATATACTGAGAAGTAACTTAATTGTACGATTTTGCTTAATTCCTAGGAGAAAACAACTAAACTAACTAATTCACGATTTTCGATTTTATGAGAGATTTTAAAAATTTTCAACTTGACTTTTCTGCTCAGGCCCACCAGTTTTGGTGTTTAAAATAAATTTAACCAGCTTCTCACTAATCTAAAAATTTACGGATCAACAAAAAGTTAGCCACAGCGCCGAAGTTACTTCCTTATTATCTTATTTAGGAGCCTATCAATCAAAAGAAAAAAGTACAAGTTAGACTACTACATAGATGATGATTCACTTCATCACTTATATTTTTAAGCAGCGATTCAGCATTCAGATTTGCTAATCTAATGGTTTCCGTCCACTGAGATTCACTACGTGTACGCCCTTCCCAGATGGAAATTTCCCATTCTGAGAAAGAATTTGTCGAAATTAATTTGGAGGAAGGGCAAGAGTAAAAGGGTGGACTCACTGTTCATTTTCGCAGAATATGTATTAATTATATAATGAGGCACAGAAAAAGTTAAGAAGTTAGCTTCCAAAAAATTTCCCGAAATTTTCGATTGCCTAAAACAATACGCAATGGGATCAGAAGATTTTATTTTAAACATGGCAAAAGAATGTATTTTGGAATAATTTAATCTTTTTTTATAGCGATCTGTCCAACCTTAGGGAACCTAGAGGGCAAAGCCAAATAATTTAACACCCACTAAAAAAAAAAATGGTCATCTACGAATCGAAGAAAATCATTCTTTATTTTCATCTGCTATAAATGCCGAAATTTATTTTTCAATCGCGATATTTTTTCTCCAATGCGGGAAGATCCCGTCAAAATTAATTGAAACTTAAGTAAAATAAAATCGATTTTCTCAAAAATTAGTAAATATTTCTTTAGCGCGAATTCAAGAATATGAGCAAACCAATTCATTCCCTTTTCTTTTTTTTTCTTCAATCCAAAGAACTGTTTTTGTTTTTTTTTTCGCATTGCATTGAGCTTTGCTCCGTTTCGCAACAGAACTGAAGTCAATGAATCCACAAAAGCACAAAAAAATGGTATGTTTTTAAATCTATGGTAGCTGGATTTAAACAACATTACAACAACAGCTACTACAAATTATTATTTCGAAATTTCCCAATTAACTAATACATTAAATTTATCAAAACTGAATCAGACAACACATATGTATGTACATTAGAGAAAACCAAAACCCAAAATTAGTGAGTGTTAAATGCATTGCAACCAAAAATCAAGTTGCCTAAATACATATATACTTACATACATAAATATATATATATATATATATATATATATATAAAATTAAAATTATTGTCAAGAAGTTGATCTACGTTTTTTGGAAATGGCTATGCTATTACGTAATTATTTATCTCATATTTATTTGAATTTGAGCTTCTAAGTAAACTACAAAAAATAATAAATAAATAAATTTTTAAATCTATTTTTACTTAAACAAACAAAAAATAAATAAATAATGTTCGCTAAGCAACAAAACTATAAGCTTATCATTCAGTTATTCATTTGTAACAAACAAGAATCAATGGAAAAAGAGTGCGCCAGTGTGCCAGCTACAAAAAAAAAAACAATACCAAGAATTTTGCAGCAGTAGAAATTATGCACGAAATGCAATTACCAATCAAAAAAATTATTATTATATTTATCAGTAAAGTTAAGTGGAAAAACTTCTTGAAAATATTAGTGAAACTGAAACAAAAATTTTTTTTTTCAAGGTTAAACTTACTCTTATTTGAAACTTAGAAAGAAGAAGCGAACAAAATCAAAACACCCAACTCACAGCAAACCAAAACAAAAAAAAACAATGGAAATCAACAAAAATAGCATATATTTGGCACAATTCAAAAAAAAAAAAACAAAAAACCAATCGTCAAAAACAAAATTTTTAAACTCCCAAAACAAACAAAGCAGGCAAAGGACAAATAGCAATACTGTTTATCAAAATTTTAAAACACATAATTTTATTTGGTGAAAACATAATATTTTTTAAAATTATTTTATAGGTTATTCCAAATTGAAATTTATCAAAACTATTGGCTTTAAAACTTATAATTAACTGATTGCATTTGACGCTAGAAGAACTGACTCAAGTCCGTCATCTAGTTGAACTACTCAAACGCATTTGAAAAACCAGCGACTAGAAATATTTTCCTTTTTTTTTTGTTTTTTTTTTTTGTTGTATTTTTCTACATTAAGCACTACACACAAAATCGCTCTTTTTCACGTTCTTGAAATCGAATTGGACACAAAAAAAAAGTACTGAAAATTCCAAAATAATTTGACAATGCTAAATTATTTTTCCATTATTGTTGTTGTAATTTTAGAATTAATTAAAAATATACGTACACATCTTTTTTAACAATCGGTTTGAGTAAAAAGTAACGAAAAATGTACGCAACCCTGAAACGGTTGAATCGGTTCAACTTTTATTACGAGTTAAAACTTAACGTTTAAGCTTGAAATGCGCCACTACCGCCATTTTTTTCTTTTGACTCAAAATATTTTTTAAATATAAATGAAAATAATTCTAATAATAATGGTTATGAAATAAACAAAATAATGAAAATGTGACTTTTCGAACAACGCCCAAACAAAAATCGAAATTCAACTTCTTGCAAAAAATATATATACCAAAAAACCAAAAACCAAAAAACGAAAAAAAATTAATAAAACAAATACCAGAAAACTCTATAGCGAGTTAAATTTTTCACTCTTTGAATGAAACATTTAGAAAAATCAATTTTTTGAAACGATCACACACATTCCGCTTACGGACTTGTGAAGGCTGAAAAGTAGAGAGAAAGAGAAAAAGAGAGAATTAAAGCTGAAAGAAAGAGTAAACAACGGCTCGTAAAATGCCAAATGCTCTCAAGCCAACGCTGAAAAGCCCCTCTTGTTTTTTGGCAAATATTTTTTTTTTTTGTTTTTGTTTAACAAAATAATTTAGAAATATTTGAAACCGCAGCTAACAGAAAATATCAGTAGATTTGCAAAAAATACTATATATTTTAAAGTATTTTAGTACATCACAGAGCCAATTTTTAAATTTCATTTCTTCTTCGTTTGAATTTAAATTGACCAAACTAGCTAATAAAATTATTACTAAAAATTCTCCATCTCCTTTTCCTCTTTTAGTTCTCATTTTCATTTGATTCATTTGAGTTTTAAATCTCGGTTTTAATTTTCCGAATGGCAAACATTGTTGCTTTAATAATTTACAAGCAACAGTCGTTTTTATCACTACATATTTTAGTATTTTCGATCTTTTTTTTCACTTTACACAAGCAAGTGAAATTGTTTCTATTAAAAGTTATTAAAAAAAACAAAAGAATCTCTTAAATATTTAGAGCAAATAATTATCACTGTCTAGGCGAAATTCAATTTTTGCTGACAAAGAAAACGAAGAAAGGCAATTAAATACTTTATGTATATTTTTTTTTTTGTATTTTTGTAAATTACATCAAACTACATATAATATGAGAGTTTAATATTGAAACCGAACAAAAAGCGAAAGCGAGAGCGAAAACGAAAACGAAAATGAAACGTAACAAAAGAAAAGCAAAACAAAACTGAAAGTAAAACAAAAGCAAAGCAAAACAAACGCCAAAGCGTAGTACGAAAGAAGTTGATGTTGGATTTTTGTTTGGTGTTGTTCCAGGAAACGTCCGATTCACCCCACATAGTTGCTGCCGGCGGCGGCGGCGGCATGGGTAGCGGCGGTGGTGGTGGCGATAGCGGTGGCACAGCCTCATGTTCCACCTCTGCCGCCGCCGCAGCCGCTGCCATCGTTGCCTCGGCAGCATCCACCTCCCACCATCTTGACCAACCGCAAACACCGCCACCCCTTTACCCCTGCATGTACTGCGGCCACACATTCCAGCACCAAAGCAAGCTAACGCGACACATACTCTCGCATTCGCTAAAAACGCTGGAGTATCGCGAAACGGCGCAGCATACGCTCCTCCATTCACATCTACTGTCGCACGACATCAATATGGCGCAATTGCCACAATTCACATCGTACCAAATGAATGCCGCCGCTTTGGCGGCCAGCGGCGCTGAAACTCAGGAACAAGCGGCTGCGGCTGTGGTAGCCGCCGCCATGGAACTAGACTTTGCCGCTGTTATGGCGGCCACATGTGGCAGTGTTGGTGCGCGAGGCGCACTCGATCTCGATGGCAGCGGGCGTGTTGGCCATGGTGGTGTTGGCGGCGGCGGCGGTGGTGGTGGTTCATCAGGCAATGGCGGCATTGGTGGCTCACCAGCTGGTAGTGGCGCTTTGGTATTGAGTAGCGCTGGATCGTCGTCCTCTTCGACGTCTGCAGCGGCGGCGGCGGCAGCAGCAGCTGCAGCTGCGGCCTCCGCGTCGGGTTCGCTGCTCGGCGCATCATCCAGTGGCGGCGATCCGAATACTATTGTGCTGTGCAAATTTTGTGGCAAAAGTTTTCCCGAAGTGACGTCACTCATAACGCATTTGCCAGTGCATACGGGGGAGCGGCCATTCAAATGTGAGTTCTGTGGCAAGGCGTTCAAGCTACGCCATCACATGAAAGATCATTGTCGCGTCCACACCGGTAAGTAAATACTATACAAAAGAAAATATAACAAACACAATTGGGTGATTCACAAGGTGCTCAAAAGTCGTAAAATTTTAAAAATGCACAATTGCTTAATTTTAGTTATTTTTTTTATATGCAATGAAACAACATAAGTTTTGAATTTAAAAATTTAATGGCTATGATTTACGGCACACTCAAGACTCCTTATGAATCACCCGTATATGTACATATATATCCATTCCAGTGCTCAATCAAAGTAGACATTTAGGGCATATCGGAAAAAGATCAATTTATTGCTAAAACAACAAGCAACAGTAGTTTTTTAGAGATATCAAAGTTTTACGCCACCCTTGTAGACCGAGGGATTCAAAACTCCTTCTGTCTTTTGGCTTCACTTCTTTGAATATAAAGGGTGTTTTTTTTAGACATGTGGTTTTCAAGAAGAAATAAAACGCATATAATTTAATATTATGGGCAAGAATTTTGCCCTATTATAAAGATAAGGGTTCGCCATTATGTTTTAAAAATGACTGCGGACAAATGACCGCCACGGCTGGCTCGAACAAATTCCAGCCGAGAGGCCTATTTTTTTACCACTTTTTGCCACAATTGGGGCCGTATGTCAGCAATAACACGCCGAATGTTATTTTCCAAGGCGTCAATCGGCTCGGGCTTATCTGCGTAAACAAGCGACTTCACATAACTCCACCAAAAAAATAGTCCAGCGGTGTTAAATCGCACGATATTGGAGGCCCACGACGTTAGATAATGCGCTCACCAAAAGTTTGCTTGAATAAATTTAATGTTTCGTTCGCTATATGGCATGTAGCACCGTCTTGTTGGAACCAAAGGTCGTCCACATCAACATCCTCCAATCCAGGCACGAAAAAGTCATTAATCTCTATAGCTTTATAGCGTTCCCCATTGACTGTAACATTATGACCGGATTGATTTTGAAGAAATATAGACCAATGATTCCATCTGCCATCCATTCAGCCGAAAGTGAGCTTCATCGCTGAACAAAATTTTCTTGTGAAATCGTGATCACCGAACGTGCGACGCGCTTGAGCCCCCAAACCAGGATCCTTCCGCAAAATCTACCATAAAGTGGATGGGCACAGCTTCAATTGTTGCTCAATTGTTGGCGGATGGACTCACTCGGGTCTTCTTCAGTACTCTGCTCCACAGCAGCAATAGCGTCTTCGGTGCGCACTGTAGGGCGTATCTGAGGATCCGCATTATCCACTACATAGAGTGAACAGGGTGCGAAACCGATCCATGGTTGCTCGAATTACCGACTGCGCTGGGCGATTATGTAAACCGAATATTGGACGCAGCGCGTTATGCGTCGCGATGCATCGCTATCTACGATTTACGAACGGTGCTCCGGAGTAAGTCTGCTCATTAAGAAATGGCAAAACAAACTGAGTATAAATCAAGTAACAACTGTCAAAAAGACTAACACCGAAAATTGAAAACAACACGTCTAAAAAACACTCTTACACCCTTTATAATTTATTGCAATAGTTTATGAAATCAATTATTTCTTTTTCATCTTCGGTTTTTCCGAAACGGTGAAAAGTTGATGCATGTATGTATATTGGAACGATTTTCCGTCATCCCTTGTCAAGTTTGGTTTGGAGGACCGATTTGTCTGCAAACAAAAATTGGCAAGGGAAAATTGTTCCAAAATACATCAAATTAATTCTATTTCCTTATGCAAATTATTATGCTCCCTATTTCTCCTTTAATTGAGCACATCTTAGTTTTAGTTAGGTGAATTAATTTTACACTCTATAAAAAACTCGACACAACTAACGCAACTCAATTGACAGGTGAACGACCCTTCCGATGTCACTTGTGCGGGAAAACCTTCTCACGCTCGACAATACTCAAGGCACACGAGAAAACCCATTTTCCCAAATATGTGCGCAAATTTCTTTCACCAAGCCCTGTCGACACAAAGGATGAACTACCACAATAGTGAAGCGACTTTAGTTTGCTACTAAACTACTACTATTATTACTACTACTACAACTACAATATACAGGATAATAATAATTATAATTACTACAACTGACGATGAGCTATCGTGATCTGAAAATACCGAAACTATACGGCTATACAAGATCACGATCGATACACCACAAAACACAATTTGAACGCGACGATGCTAATGTTGGTGATAATAGTGCTGACCTGACCATTGAAGGAGAGTCATGCAAATAAAGAGATGATAAACCACGACGACAAAGAATTTGTGGTGGAGCGCCCATGGAGAAGAAATAGGGGAGGCGTGCCACTTAAAGCAAAAAAATAAAATTGTAAACAAAACACATTTGTAAACAAAACATATGTAGAAACCTAGAAGTCTGCCTGAGCATACAAAACAGCAGCAATTATATACTTATCTTATACATACATACATATTAGCAACGTACATACATACATACATACATACATATATACAATATTATGTATGTACAACAAACAAAAGAGAGTGAAACTGAAAGAAATGCTAAAATGAGAGAGATGAGGTAAAGAAACCATATGCATGCACATACATACATACATACAGATACATATATATACATATGACTAAGTAAGTGAAGAAAGTTAAAAGCAGAGGATAAAAAATACATAGTTACATAAGTTAAACAATTGTCATATACAATGCATACAAGTATATACATTAAATACACACATATATGTATATATATATACATATATATATATATATATATACATATATATACAATATATATTTAAATTAGTTGTAAAACAATTAATGAAGTCAAAAAGGAAAAGCGCATTACAGAGAAAGAAGAGAAATGCTGAGGTAGGACAGATGAAAACGCTAAGCGTAAATGCAAAATTTTGATTGCCTTTTTTACAAAAAGGAATTGTCTATCGAGATAGAGAAAGAGAGAGATAGAGAGAGATAGAAAGTGAAAGAGAGGATAGAGAAAGAAAAAGAGTAAACGAGTTAGAGTGAGAGCGTTATAAGAGTAGTTGAAGTGAACGATACAGATGCAAGACATATCTCTAACGTGAGTGAGCGAGACAAAAAACATTGGAAAAACAAGAAACTGAGTAGCAAAGCGTAGGTTGTTAAATTGTTCTTCGTCTCAACCAACGATGAATGAGTCCTAAGTGCTGCCGCTGTAGGAGAGCATTAAGCCAGAATGGTGTAAGGGAGACGGCTGGAGATAAAAACTGCGCTTATTATGGGCGCATAAAACAGCCACAGAGAGAGCTATAGTAAAATGTCTATTTTTTAGCAGCCACTTATGAATAATTTTTTAGCAAACGCACTAAAATATATAGTTTTTTTTTTTTTTTTTGTAAAATTCTGAACTATAATTTTTTTTTCAATAAAAATTCTCAACCAGTTGTTGCTTTCAACTAAACTAGGGAAAGCGTTAGAGAGTCCAATAGCGAAACTCTTACATAGATTTGGCGCAAGAGAGATAGAGAGACAAACAAATGCAACATGTTGCGCAGCATATGCAATAAGAACTTACATACATACATACATATGTGGACCACCTTTAATGAGAACTCGTCGTACAGTGTTTTATAGCAGGGCTTTTTTAGTGTACATATGTACGTATTACACTTGATTTCAAACGATATGTTATCAGTGTATGGTTTTATTAGATATTTACTTTCAGGCATACAAAATTGTTTGCTTGTATTTTTTCACCACAAATAAATTAGCTGCCGCGAAAATCCCAACGCTGGCAAGATCTCATATAATCCGTTTTTTTTTTGTTTGCTATATGTCCTATGAGCTATTATGTAATGTTACGTTTTAAAAATTATGTACAGCAATTATGATTTATAATCACTAGCATGTAAATATGGAATAGCACATTATTTGATTAGTTACCAAAATGTCAGCAATGGTAATGCGCATGCGCGTAGTTGAATTTGTTGACATTCGCATTAAAATTATTTTTCTCTTTCAAAGCAATATACTATATACATATGTACATATTTTTTGTTTTTAAACTTATCCATTTGCTACAATTTGCAATCAGTTTTTGTCAAATTTTACTTTGCTGCAAAAAACGCAACATTACTAATAGCAAAGTTACAACAGTTATAATAAATATTTACGAATGACAATTTAATAACAAACAATAGCTTAGCTAAGCAGAATGAGGTTTTTAACAACCAACCATACATACATACAAAATAATAAAGCAAACAGAATTACAATAGAATAACCAATTGGTGCTAATAAACTACAAACTTACAAAGGAAACAGGAAAATCAATACACACATTGCGTAAAAAAACCCCGAATGTTAGTAAAACAATAGCAAATCTACAATAAAGCTACAGAACATATTTTTTCTAAAAAAAAGCATAAGTTTTAATAGTTATATGTATATAGAAATCTACATTTCTGGTTATTAAGTTTTGTGTAGGAAAACCCCGATAGCTCCGACTTAATATTATATTTTAGATATAGTCTTATTCTCAACAAACCAAAAGTGTTTAAAAGCTTCAAAACTTTATATTGTATATCTGCATTGTTTTAGCTTTTTTGAAAAGTAATTTACTTAACACACTTATATATCTAGCTTCGCAATTTCATTTGGTCTAAATCAGCTATGTACGTCTAAAACAATGCATTCACATTTTCCGTTTGTATTGAAAGAGGGGAAAGCTCGACACTAAACCAATTGATTTACATACATACATACCGCTGGTTTGGTCGTCAATTAAGCTAGGCATAAACGGCAAACATGTTTGCGCACTCGGTACTCACAGACGATTAGCAAATCTAAAAACCACACTTTGTGCTGTAACTTTGCCGATTAGGCATGACAACTAAAAATGCAGCGTATGACGTCATCGTCTTATTAATTATTTAAACTGCTATAAAAGCAAAAGAAAAAATACGAAAAACTTCCATTGGGCTCAAGTTCTTCATATTTTTCCAATACATTTTCTCAAGCTTTGGCTTTTTATGTGAATCGTTTTTAATTTGTCATACGGCGACATTGTTCTTTATGGGATCAATAAATTTTTCCCGACACTTTTGATTTGCCATCGTCATCTCATTCAAGGCTGCGTTCACCACAAACGAACAATCTCCAAAAATCGAACATTTTCATAAACCGATGATTTGTTCGCCAACAAGTCCACAGATGGTAATCTTCATGCGCGCACATGTTCGTCCTCCATGGCCAGCTTTAGACAGGTGTCAGGGCAAAGATTTTTAAAGCTTTTATACCGATGCAATCGCGCAGACGGGGTGAAAGCTCTATCTGCACTGAGAATACTTATTAATGATCCTTGCTTTGCACTGGCTCGGTGATGAGCTTTCCCTTTTTCAATACAACCGCCAAAAGGCAATAGGGGTTCTCACACCAAGCTTGTTAGTATATATATTTTATCTTTAATAATCTAACATATAGGCTCGTTGTGACAGTCATGGCGTTTAAAACGTGCAGAGGTGCCACATAGAAAGCGTCCATGTAAACAAATTCACTAATTTAAAGTTTGTTCTTCGAAAGTCCAATAAGAATTATCCATCACTCAAAACATCAGAGAGTAAGGAAAAATTCGCTCAAATAGAGAAATTTGCAAATTTCTACGCGAACTCAAATTTGCGGAAATTCGCAAGTTCCCTAATACGAGGATATATTCAATGGTTCCAAGCTCAGATTCTCAAATAAAAACTGAGGGAGCATACTTTCAGCCAACTAATGCTGCACTCCGATCGTTCAAAGACTTTTTTTTCGAGAACTTTGAATAATCATTGAGTTAACTATTCTTTTTCATTAATATCATATTTACGTACTTCTTTTGTATTTGAAAATATTTTTAATTAACAAAATTTGCCAATTAGTATTTTTGTTGTCAAAAATGCAACCATGCGCTACACATATGTTTTTTGTGATTGAAAGTTCTTGCTGGAAAATATTTTGCAGCAAGACTTTGAAACTTCTCTCAAGAGCACTGTCACTTTGCGCTCGCAATTTTTGAGTGATGATCTGCACGAACGCAATTTGAACCAAAGTCCATAATAATTCATATAAATTCGTTCACATTTTTTACTCGACGAAGAGAGCTCTTGATTGTTTAGAAATCAGCTAATTTTAATTCACTACTTTCATTATGGTTGTGCTGTGCTTGCCGTATGACAAAAGTTGAAAATTGGCTTACCGGCTTCTGCTCCGGCTGAGTATGCGCTGCCAATCTGGCGTTCTCAACTGCCAGTTGCACATATCTCCGACAAGGACCCAAACGCTCATTCTGACAATCCGAAAAAACGCCGAAACGCAAAGTAACAAAGTTCCAAGAATGTAAATTTTTTCTGTTTTATCTTCTGTTTTTCCGTCAGAGTGAAACTTGGCAGTTGACCGGCAAAATGTCAATCAGCTGTTTGATTCAGGAGTGTTTTTGTTTGAAAATCCATTTTCCAGACGAACATAAACTATTTTCGTGCGGAATATCCAGTAAGAATTGCCTAGCAACAGAATACATAAGGCTTGTCTGCAATTCTCTGTCAAAGAGCAAGATATCCGAAGTGTACGCAAATCGAAAATTTGAAGAAACTTGCAATTTCAACACCTGATAGCTGATAGATTTGTTATTTATATCCAAATGTTCAAAATGGGAAACATCAAAAATCCGAACGCAAGGACCGAGTAATTACTTACCTCTTACAATTCTAAGAGACAAATTTTCGGGTTGCTCAAATAACAAATAGCTGGCAATTTGCTGCAAGTTTCAAATTTCTCTCTCACCCCCCGATAGTTTGTGATTATTATTAAAGAATTATCAATAGGCGAACTAAACTATACGAATATATGTATAAGCAAAGCAATGAAAACGTCTTTGCCGAACTATCAACTAACTAGCTGGCAGAGAAACGAAATATGTAAATGTATTACATTGGTCGCCATTGATTTAGAAAAACTGTGAAAGTAGAATGTAGAATACAAGATTGCGCCTTCCGCAGAGCGATAGTCCTCCTCTCTTTTTCGGTTTGACAGCATGCTCCCATTCGCAAACGGAATAACAACAAATTTTTCTTTTATTTTACACAAACAATGCTAACGACAGTTACAATCGTTCCATCGTTTGCCCGCTTTCTGTGCTTCTACCTTTTCTTTTTTAAACCTTTTCTTTGTTCTCTCATGGTCTAACTTTTATTACGTCACTTGTGTCAGTTGCTCTCAGCGCGGAAGGCGCAATCCTGTTTTACTTGAATGGATTATAATTTTATTTAGATGAGAATGAGAGAAATTTGTTCAGCTATTAAAGCAATGCAGGTATTAAGAATCTTCGCAATTCGAGAGTTTTTCAAAACTGTATCCTAACCTTAAATAATAAAGCCCTTCGATCAATAACTTTTCTTCACTGTGTTCTGTTATTTGTCGATTTGAAGAAGAATTCACAATAGAATCAAAATACATATTTTAGAATCACAATAATATGCAATTTATGTATCTTTAGGAGCATTAGTTAAATATACCTATATGCCTAAATAATTATTAATGTCTAACCAGAAAATAAATACCTCCACTACTTAATAGACCTACATACATACATCATATACCTAGCCTATTTAGTTTTCTATTTGTAACAAATAAATCAGCCACAAAATAATAACTTTCAACACAAGTAGTTTTTGAAGTGTATATTTCAGATTTCTGTCAACAATTTAGTACATAAATAATTTGGATTGCTTTCGAGTATCAAGCTTCTAGCGCTAGGTGTTTCGGCTATAATTTATCACATGCTGAAAAATAATTGCAGGAGTAGCAAAGAAAAAGGAAAACTAAGGATCTGCAAATATAAGAAGATGCGTATAGCTAGATTCCAGGTGAAAAATTTATTAAATACAATTTTCTACTTTTTCAATTAGGAGTATTGTGTTAGTAATAGAAGCAGTATCCTTTTTTGTTACACAAAAAAAAAAAACAAATAAATAAAAATAAACGAATTACGTGGAATGCTAAATATCAGTTATATATATGAATAGACATATATAATTTACATACATATATACAACCTAAATAAATAGTTACATGCGGATATACAATACATACATACCTAAATTACTACAAGTACATAGCCCCCGAAAGAAATTCAACAAAAAAGTAAGAAGAACTAGAAGAACAAACACTGAAGGACTCTAAGCTTTTAATGAAAATTTGATTGCACTAAATTTTTAATGCAAGAAAACAACTTAAAATTTGTAGAAATCTAGAAAAGGACTGTGTGAATTGTTAAGGCAAACTAGAGGTAAAAATCACTTAGGAAGGACACAAAAAGTTGCAAAATGCTATAAGCTAAGTACATAAATAACGTGACGAAGCGAAGCAGCGAAAAAGACACTGAAAATGTTTGGGAAAATGCAAAGAAAACAAGATAAAGAAAATGTTTTGAAAATAACTTGAAAAGGAGAAAAAGAGAGGGAGGCAGTTAATACATAAATTCGGCGCTGAAGAGAGAGAGATAGATAGAGAGGAAGAGAGATCGTTCGATTGGGGCGAGAAAACAGTATGTATTTGATGAATAACGTAAACAGAAAAATTTATTGCATAGAGAATATCTGTGATCTTAACGATATTTATAAAATATATAAATTAAACCGAAGAAAAATAAAAAACACAATTATTTCATAGAAAACCCAGAAGAAGAAAAAAAAACGCAAGCAAAAAAATAAATAAATAAATAAAGTAAAAAGTAATAGGAAATAAGTGAAACAAGTAATTAGAAAAGAGTTAAGAAAGCGATGAAAGCAAGTCAGGCGTAATAGAACAAAATAAAAGAGGCATAAAAATAATAACAGTTTATAACTAAAATACTTATACATACATGCATATATATATAGTAAAGTAGGAAAAGAAAAACACAAATTTGCGCATACGAGTATAATTCATTTTTTTTCTATATACTTTTTGTTTTTCTAGTAGAGCAAGCGAAGCAGTAAACAGATAATTTTAATTGCGATTTTTAAGTCAGAACACCACACACACAAACAAACACACAGCGCTTGGGCATATCCATATACACACACATACATAGATATATGTATATGTATATACTATGCATATGTACATACATATGTATTAGTGCTTATGTGTAGGTATATATGTATGTATATGTATAGCGCCCATACACGAACACCTGCACCGTTTAAGTAGTGATCTTAAAAAGCTTTTGGTTAATAGATTTATGCTAATAAAATAACAACAAAAATATTGTATACTTATATTTAAGTGAAAAGAAAAAATACACTCTTTTTTTTTGGCACTTTGGCACATAACTGCAACTTTTTAACTTTCTCCAAACAACGTAGATAATAAAAGAGTTGCATAACTCGCACAGTTTCACTAACAGAATGCAAATAACGTAGATTACAAAGAAGTTGCATAACTACCTACATACGTAATTGCTCTAACAGAAAATATCGTCCAATTTCACCATACCAAAAGTAGCTTGACTTTTGCTATTTGATTTCTGGTGTGGTGAAATCGCACTAGAGTTTTTGCCATAGTAAGCGTCATGCAATTTCCTTGAAATCTACGTGCTTTGCAGAATATCTTCGTTTATTTCACCCATACCAGAACAAATTTGACGTTTTGTCGATCGCGAGTAGTAGAATCGGGAATTTTTCGTGCAGCAAAATAAACGAACATAACTAGCTTGCCACATGAAACGAAATGCACGAAATGCAACTCTTTGGTGTTCGACGTTCTTTTCTTTCGTCATAAGTTTGAATTTTCTTCTTTTTTTACACAATACCTGTGTATCTATCTATGTATCTGTTAATGTACTATAATTCAATATCTTTCACAGCTTTCTTTACATAGTAAATAGTACGTTTCGGAAAAAAAACATTTTGTTTCTACACCTTATGTGTTTGTTTTGGATAAAAAAGAAAAAAAAACAAAAAAAAAAAGAAACAAAACTTATGTATGCTTATACTTAATGTAAAAACTTAAGATTATAACAAATATTTACATGCAAACACACACATACATACATCCTTACATACTTATGTACTTTATGTAAAGCGTATTTTATAAGGTAGTGAGACAAAAAGTTAACACAAACAGACATATTTAAAGAAACCAAAAAAAAACAACAACAACAACAACAAAATTGTACACCATAACTTAATGCTTAAGAAGTGCATACAAAAATTTGTTTTTAGGAAACCTTAAAAAAAATAACACAAAAAACCAAAACAATTAAAAAGCGTGAAAAAAATGTAGAAATAAAAGTTTAGGCAAGTCGTACACTTTTAGGCAAATATCAAGAAAGAAAGTAATAATATGAAAAATAGCATACCTACATACCTACATACATATGTTATTTTCGATATACTGCATATGTATATAATATAATAAGCATACCTACATAAAACTTGCACAATACAGAAGTCACCCGCTGTGACTAGTAAAAATCTCTGCCAAGCGACATATTATAACATTTGCCGTTTATAAAGAGCAAACTTACTTTGACTTGCAAAATTTATTTAAAAAAAAAAAAACAAATTTAATTTTGTATTGAGGGCTTCAAGATTGCAAAAGTAGCTATCGAAAAAAGTTATTAAAATATTTAATAAATGCACATATATGTAATATTTACGTATGTATGTATTTCTAAACACAGAACTTTCGGATTTTTTCAATTAAAATTTTATACCAAATTAAATTTTTTCTGTATAATTTCGTTTAAAACTGTACTATATAATACATACATTAACCCATTTAAAAACGGAGCATAGTGTCAGGTTTATTTTCCGAAATAAATAACCGTTACCTCACTATTCATTTTCTGCGTAAGCATCGTTCAAACTGCCATAATCGAAAATTCAACTCTTTAAAGTCACACTGTGAATTTTTCTCTAATCGAAATTTTATACGATTGAAAAAATTTTTTCAAAATTTTCTTGTTTCAGTAAAGCTTTGTATTGGGGTTGCCGTTGTGCGACTAAAGGGGTAAATTTACACTTTTTAAGCGCCTATCCTTTGATCCGACTTTTTGAAAATTTAAATTTTTTGTAAACCCTTTTCTAAAATTATGTGCACCTTTTGGCCCTTTTGCAGAAGTTACTTTAGGAAATGTTAATAGAACCATGCTACTTATAAAAGAATCTTGCCTCCGTCAAATACGAAAAAATACATCACTTGTTCGGGTTTATTCTCACGAATTGTGCCCCTTACTTTTTAGCATTTGCATTAGGTTGCCAGTCGTTTAGCAAATTAAATATATTTGTAGAAAATGTTGTAGTTTTGAGTGGTCAGAAAGGATCAAATGAAAGGAAAGGATGAAATAAAAGGACTGAAAAAAATTAACAGCACAATATTATTTCGAGAAAAGAAAATGCCATAAGACTTTTAAATGAAATGCAATTCTTTTTTTTTTTGTTAACAATTAGAGCATACCATGGAGTAGTGCTTCGGCGAATTATCCATTAAAAACAAAACAAAACAAAGTAGAAACTTATACTTTTATGATCCCTGCACTCAATTTCAATTTTGAAAATAAAGAGTTAAATACTTATTAAAATTTACTGACACGCACTAAAATTATATGCAGTAAACTTATGTACATCCGGGATTTGCAATAAAGATAAATAAGTTGTAATTTTTTTTTTACTTTTATATCAAATTACTTACGAAAACGCAGGCCCTTTGGTTTAAAATATAAAAAATTTTATTTAAAACATATCGCAGCTAAAACCTCATATTAATTCCTTTAACAGTATAGAAAAGCAACACAAAGCGACTTTCTGAAAATCCTCAACGGCAAACCTTGCTTTACATTGCGGCGCACAATGGTCAGAAAGTATATTTTGAAATTTTTTCGATAAATTAGCCGGATTAATTTTCAAAAAGGTGTAACTAATGAGTAGGGTCGGGTAAGACCATTCCTTTACCAAAGAGTAATAGAAAGAGTTCATATTGATATACGTAAGCAACATTAAAGAATATACCTCAAAATTGCTGAATTTTCTAAAAATTTGGAATTCGAGAAGTTCTTAATAAAATCCATTCTGCCATCCGAGATTTAATTAAATTGTTGGATTTTCATGTTATTTGGTAGATAGAGGTTCGCATTCATGGCAACTCGGTCAGATTCTTACCACATCTCTCAATAAGCTTTTCTTAATGGCAGCAAAGACTTCAAATAGTAACACTCGAAAAATGGGCTGGGAAGAATATGATCCAGTAATATCCACCATGACAGGACTTCACCTCGAAAGGCCAAGCCAAATTTTTAATTTGGCATACAATTCTAGATTAGTGTGCCAATAAGTCTAATCAGATGCATTTTCAAAATTATTTTACTCTTTTTAGACAGTTGATTCTACAGGTTTATTAAAATCATGACAAACCTCTTGATTTTTCTCTTAAAACATGACTTTCCCGATTACTGTGCGGCGATGGCAAATAATATAAAAATATTATGACATCTGAAGCATATCTCTGTTTTCTGAATATATGTATATTCAAAATTTCAATAAGAGGTAAACTAGTAATATAAAAAAAATAGTCAGAAGAAACAAATAACTTCTGCCTTCCCGTAGAAAACTGATGCTCCGTAAAAGCTATAAGTAGTTATAGTTGGTTGAACAAAAACAATGTATGTATGTATTTAGGCAGTGCAGTTTTAAATAAAAATTATACAATGCAACAAATTTTTCAGCCTATCAACTTTCATGCACGAAACGAAAGCGAAGAGGAGTTACAATCGGAAACCGAGAACCATTTTAAGTTAGAACAACTTTTTTTTAAGGTTATACGATTTTATGAAATAATCCTACTTACGTATAACTCCGGCTAAATCTCCAAAAATATTTTCACATTTTCTTTGACCAAGTTGGTCACCACGGTGATCCATTCTTTAATTTCAGTAAATATGCCATACCGAAAGAATTTCATTGCCGCGGACCACCGTAGCAAAATGTGGGAAAAAAATTTTTAAAAATCCCAAATTTCCTTAGCACTATTTTCTTGAATTTATACCATTCTGAAATCTCTGATTCGCACATATGAGTAGAAGATTTCCGCCTGCATTCAATGCTCGAAAGTTGCATATTTTAAGCAGGCAACGACGACGGTGGCATTAATTTCCCTAGGTTGGCTCAAATAAAGATTATCGATTTTGAAATTTGCTTGAAAATAAATGTTGTTCAAAAATGCGACAGTCGATACTCGTGGCTACCAAAGGTTTGCTAAAAAATGACAGTAATATAAATTTTTCGAAATTAGTGAAAGTTTTCGCTTTCGATGATATAAACTTTAGATCTCATTATAAAGCCCCATTATCTTATCTTCGCTTTTCAATCTTTGAATGATGCTTGTCGATTGACGATTGTCTGAAATTTGTTGCACTGCATTAAATATTTTCTACTTTTTTTTATTCCTTTGATCCTTAACTCTAGCCCGAAATTATTGCTCTAAGTTTTTTACACATTACTAATGCCTTTTGGAAAAAGGGAAAGCCAAATTTAAAGGCATGCTATTGTTTTCAACACTTTTTCAACTTTCATTTAGTTAACACAACGTGTTTGGTTTCTTAATTTTTTTCATATTTCTACTTGCACTTCCCTCTTTCTTTTCTTGGCGCTCATGACAGTTTAAGCGAATGTTGCCTCACTGGTAGTGAACAAAAAATATTAATAGTGAAATGAAAGCAAGTCGGTAAAAATGTGACAACAAAAAGATCTCAAAATTTTTATTGTATTAATGATAATAAGAACCAAGGCAAGGTACTATGTGTAAGGAAGTGAGAAAATGAAAAAAATAAAAATAAAAATAAAAAAATATTGATATCTAATAACATGTAAGCATAAAATAAATTAAATAAACCTGTTCAGCGCCAGTTATGCAACATCGCAAGAAAAGTAAACTTTTTTATATTATATATATATATATCATCGTAAAACAAAGACGCCGTGCAAAAATTTTAAAAACTGCTATTTTCTTAAATTTTTTACGCTTTTGTTTTAAAGCTTTAATAAATTCTTTAGTAGTATCTCAAAAAATCTTCAACCAACATATAAGAAGCAAAAACTAAATGCTTAGACAAAATTCAAAATTCTAAATTAAAAAGTATTCAAAAACAAAAATACGATTTAAAAAAAATCGAAAAAAATCGCATAAAACCACTTTCGGCATCAACTTTTGGATAAACAATTTGGCTGTGATAGTGTAAAAAAATTGCATGAAGATAGGGAGGAAAAACTTAAACCAGTTTAAGAAACATTTTAGCATAATTAGAATTATTTTAATTTCACTAATTTTAATCAAAAATCTTATATATATTTTTTTAATTTTTTCCAAATTTTGTAGGCAGTATTAAATTTATAATAAAGTAACACGTAAAGAAAAAAAGCGAAAATGTGATGTTAAAAATTTTTTAATTCGAAATTTATGCGATAAAAATTAGACTTAAAGCAAAAAGTGCACAAAATCCCTCGGAAAATATTAAAGAAAAAAAACAAAAAATGTATCTAAATTTAAAATCTAGGCAACTCAGCTATGCAAATTTAAGGAACTTAACAAAAAAAAAACTAAATTATATACATAAATAAATAAATTTAGATATATGATAAAACAAAATTGTGATTTTCGGCCTTTTTATGCAAAATTAAACGTTTAGGCAAACTTATAAAAATAAATTAGTAATAAATGAATAATACAAAAAAAAAAGAAATGCAAACCAAATATATGTATTTGGTGAGTAGAGAGAGAGCATGAAAGTGTACGCAAAAGATGTTTAAAAAATTTTTAACAAACATGCTGCGACACAAAAATGCTTTGAAAATTAATGAAAAGCAAAAAAAAAATTGCTTAGAATTTATAATTTCTACAAGTCTGCGGAGAAAAATCTGAAAACCGAGAATATTCAAGAATTTAAGTCATTTCATCTTAGCTATAAGCTCATACAATGCAATTGCACGTACCGTTATGGCTTCTATTTTTTATTTATGGAGTAGGTAGTTTTTAAAATTTTTGGAAAAAGTGGCGCATTTTTTTTTTAAGTTTTAGTTTTAATTTTAGTTTTTGTTTGTGTTTTTTTTTTTACTTTATGCTACGGAAAATGTTTGTGTACGCTAAAACATTCCATACAGTTAACTTGCATATAATTTCAGCTTATATATTTACGAATATCATTTTTATTATTTTTATAACTAAACTGTCATGCGCACCACACTTTGGGGGTATACAAAAAAAATATACATATATATATATATAAATAAAGTTAAACCTATGTATTTTCAATACACTACTTTTTCACTATCTTTATATTATCTTACTTATGCTTGTATTGTTTTGTAAATTTGTTTATATTATATTGTGCTTGAAGAATCAAAGCTAACAACAAAAGAAAAAATAATAATTTTTTTAAAGCTAAGCGAAATGAAAGCAAACAGAAGAAGGAGAAAGAAAAGAAATGTTATATTTTAAATTGAAAAATTCTTGTGTTATTTGTTTTAAAAATTATATTTTTTCAAAACCCAAAAAAAAAAAAACAAAAACAAAAAACAAAATGTATGTACACCAAACACACACGGCACTCACAAAGTGACACTTTTATCCAAGTAACACGCCTTACACATATGTACATACATACATACATTTACATGAAACAACAACAACAACAACCACAACAACGCCACGATGAATTTGTAATGTTAATTAATTCCTAACTAAAACAAATACAAAAATCAAGCTGCTATTAAGCATTAAGCAATTGTTATTTGTTTAAAAGTTTAATTGAAATAAGAAGCGGATGGAATAAAAAATAAATGAAATCATTAAATGAAAAAAAAAACCAAAAATCGATTTTAGTCTTTTCTTTAGTTCTACGCAAAATTCGTTTTCGTTTTCGTTTTCGTTTTCATTTTCTCATTACATTCATAGCGTTCATTGAATTCATTACAAAAAAAAAAGAAAGAAATGTCATTTATTACAAAATTCATTGTGCATACACATTGCATTAACATCTACATACACGCATACATACATACTCTACATAAATGATAATATTATATGTACATCTTCCCATACGTACACACACACATATACATATATACATATTATACCTAGATTCATGGCAGAGCTACAATTAACATTATTTGCGAAATCTTTTTTACTGAATTTTTAAAAATGCGTCGAAATTCTACGACGCCCCAGTTTTCTAGTGCATTTTAAACTCAAGCAGTTCCATAGCGAAAGGAAATGGTGAATAACAGAATTTTATTAAACTTTGTGGTTTTGTAGTACTTGGGTAGCTAATAACTCTGCTAACCAATTTTGGAATTTTTTTTCGATGGCAAGATATTCACGATTGAAAATTTAAAAAATGTAAGAAATACCTTTTTTAATGAATTTTTATCTCGAAAACTATTATTCATACAAGAAAATCATTAACATAAAATTTTAGGAAAAATGTAAAATTTGTATATTTAAAAAATTTTTTTTTACTTTATTTTCACAGAAATTTTTTTTCGTTCCGAACTTATGCTGTGCTGATTTTTCGAAAAACAATACTTTCATATAATTTGCCCTTTTTTAATATAGGTAAAATTAAGTATTTTTGTAATTTCTGAAAAAATATTTTTTTCTTTATTTTTTAGAGAATTTTTTTCCAAATTTATGCTAAGCACATCAAAAAAAAAATATTTTCATATAATTTGAACTTCCCTTAAAATATAATATTAATATAAATTAAATTTTGAAATAAGTGTTTTGTTAAAGTTTGCGCTCCGATTAAAAAAAAAATGTCCTTCATGCTTTTCCCAAGCTTATCTTAATAAATAAAAGAAGCTCCAAGTTTTATTAGATTATTTAGTATGCAACTATATTTCAAATAAGCGATCGTGCTTTGAATAAAATACCGAAAGAATTTAGACTGATTAAAAGTGTTGTTATATTTCGAAGTTTTAACTGATAATAAGTACCTATTTGGTCGTCAAAATTAGAAGCACATTCACATTTTATTTCTTTATTGTTGCAAACTTTAAATTGTGCAGGTAATTTTATTTTCTAATTTGATGGTCTTCAATGTTTTTGTGTCAAATTTAATTTTTACGCAAACTCTAAACACATATTCTCAGAAATAACAACAAATACCTCTTTCAAAATTTTAATACATTTTAAAGAAAGCTAAAATTTTATGAACATATTTTTTTTTTTGGGAGAACCCAATGATATTTTCAGCATGAATTCTAAATAATAAAAAATTTGTGTAAAAATAAATTGTACAAAAAATATTTTTTACATTTATTTATTAATAACAAAAAAATTTTGCATTTTCCAGATATTTTATGTAAATTACTTTTTCTCATAGGATGAATAGTTTTCAAGATAAAAATTCTTTAAAAAAAAGGCATTTATTTTATATTTAAAATTTTCAATCGCGAAAATCTTGCAAAATTAGTTAGCACCAAAAGGTGTCTAAAAAACAACAAATGCTTTGTAGTTATCTTGCTGTACGGACTTATATAACATTATATAATATTATTATTAACTCCCTGATTTTTTTAACATTGTTTTTTTCATGTTACTTTTTTTTATCTGAGTATTTGATTAAAATGTAACTTAAATCATAAAATTCCAAGTTTCAAGCATTACACAAAACTCAAAAATCTTTAAAAAAATTTGTATAACATTTTCAAAATTTTTAATCAAAAATTTTAGGAAACTTTCAGCTATGATGCAGCTTTGTAACCAATTCAATTTCAGTATTTGAATGAATTTTTTTAAATTAATTAAAACTTAGTACAGTAATTGCAAGTGTGAAGCTCTAAAAATTACTGCTGATTTTTGATTTTTTTTGTTTTTGATGACGCTATTCCGCAATTTTCTCCCTTATAATAAAAATTTCTAGCATCAATTATATGAAGAGTAATTTTTAGTAATTCACTTTACACTTTCACTTTATTGTACTAGAACTGAATGGGCTATAAGATAGTATACACGAAAATTTTCAAAAACTTTCGATAAAAAAATAAAAGTTTAAAAAAAAATTGTCAAAAATTCACAGTAATTGTTAGCACTTTACAATTGCAATTTATTGTACTAAAATTTAATGGTTTATAAACCTATGCACCTGAAAATTATCTAAAAAATTCTGGAAAAAATTAAAATGAAAATTTTTGTTGAATTTTCGTGAAAAAGTTTGGAAATTGAATTTTTATGATTTGTGTGATCTAAGGCGAATCCATACAAGAGTTGTCAAAATTTATATACTTTTTGTGTTTGCTTTTACGGCTTTTGAAAGCTCATACGCAAAAGCAAAAACATAATACATGTAAGAGTATAAAAAAAAATCAAATCGGCTGCTATAGTAACTTCATCTTATATGAATTCGCCTTGGTGTGATCTATGTATATTTCCAAGGTGAATTTATACAAGGTGATAGCATCCCATGAGCTGAATGCTTGTTCTTCTTTCCAACCCCGCTGGGTTGTTTTGTTTACACAAACAAAATACATGAGCAAACTGGGCGAATTCGGTTTTTGACATTTCACTCGCAAAGTTACACTAACAAAATACATAGCGGATTCGCCTTATTTATCTTGCCATCACCTTCTATGGATCCCTCTTGGTATATTTCTAGGAAAAAAATTTAACATGAAAGCATTGCTAATATTGTAAAAAAATTGTGTTTTATAATTTATGTAGAATATAAAAGACCTTATGTTTATTTCTGGTAAAATTTTTCCCTAAAATTTTTTTAATTAAGACGCCATTGAAGTTGGCTTAAGTTTAAACTGTCCTTATTTTCGTAATTGTAGTTCGTTAATGAAATTAGCCAATCACAAAAAAATTAGGCTTCAATAATTAATCTCTGCATTCCCATTTCTCTTCCAAACCCGGATGATCCCAATTCTATTTCAAGTCCAAGTTGAATGGCCGATTTCTCAGTCACAGTTCAAAGTTAGTGTTCGAGTAAATTTCAAGTTCGAATTGCTGGAAAATTTATTTGTGAAAAAGCTTTCTGTACTAAACTCTTCTTTTTCACATATGGAAACATTTAAAAAAAATGAAATTTGATGGTAAATTTTGAACGCCATTGAGATTTCTGTTTTCTTCATCCGGCTGGGTATAAGATCTTTCGGAGCGAATCTCTGCCAACCCTTTTTGTGCCTGTAACAGCATAGAGCATTCCTCATAAGCTTTTGGAGAATGTTGCTGCAGTGACAGTCCTCGGCTGGATATAAATCCGCGTCGTTCCAGTACATAGACCCGACTGGCATAGATCCATTCAGTCATCCCTCGTTAAATTTGTTGCCATTCTTTAAACCGTGACTGAGAAACTGACCTTAATAAATCCTAATAGACTAATTTCTAAGTAAAGCGACCTTACATAATATTTACATACATACAGACATTCATATGCACATCATTAAACGCCATATTACATAACATTTTATTCAAATTTTAGTTAGTTACACCTTTATTATAAATTATTCCTTTTTAGATTTTAAAATATTTTATACCAATTTGAAAATGCACAATATTGCTTTTCAAATAAATTGAAGCGAAGTAATTAGCAGTATGCAAAAACATAATTAACATTTTAGAAAATACAAAGCTATGTTAATCACGACGAGCCCTCAATACGACTGCAAAAAAAAAAAAATGAAAAGCAACACTGCTTGTGACATAAAAAGAGAAACTTGTATTAAGCTTCTTATCTTTTTTTAAACACAATTTTCGATTTCTTATGAAAATTAAACAAAAACAAAAACAAATTACTTCATTTAATCGACAATTAACCACGTAAATATATAAATCGCTTGAAACTGTGACAGCTTGCGTCTAAGCTTTCACAAGAGCTTTCATTTTTGTGGCTAAAACAAATCGCATCATGCAACTGAGTGAAAGCTCCTTAATATTTAATATATAAGTATTGCGTTTTTTTTTTTGTTTATTTCTGGTTAAAATATTTTACCTATATTTATATTTTAGTTTATTTTAATATAACTTTGTTGCCTTGTTGTCATCCAAATTGAAAATATGTACTACAACATTTTTCGGAAGAATACGCTAAATTTAAATTTTTAGGCAAAATTTTACGAGCATTAAAAAATTCAATTTTAGGAATTACACGCAAAATTATAATTTTGGAACAATGTTATCAAGGAGAGAAAAAGAAATTAAAAAAAAATAAAGATAAAACTAACAAATATAAGGCAATTTAGAAATTATATACTATATATATATACACACTTATACATATATATTACATTATATATATATATATATATAAGTACTTATATATGAGGTGAAAATTATAAAAGTAGTGCATTTTTAGGGCAATAAAGATTATGAAATTAAACAAAAACAAAACCTATACAACAAAGAGAACTAAGCGAGAATTTATAAAAGGGGAAAAATCAGCAAAATAAGCAAAACGGCATTTCAAGCTCAAATGAAATAATGAAAAAAAAAACTGAAATCTGAAATCTGAAACCGAATATATTCAGTTCAGTATAAAAATTACAGTTACCTTTAAATTAAGCAGCTGCGCACTTTAAATTTAAAAACGCAAAGTGTTTTTAAAATTACCAAATTTTATTCACCTTAAATCGCTTCTAATACAGTACGTATTGACAAGAACGCTCAGGCTGCTTATCAGCTTAGCAACAGTCAGTCAGATATTTTTATGCTTCAATAATTAGTCGATTAAATCAACTAAAAAAGGATTTTGTTGGTTTTTGTTTTGTGCTCGCGCGTGTTACAAAAAAAAAATAATAATAATTAAATAAATAAATGAAGCTAAAAGAACAATTAACTCAATTTAAAATTTAATTTTTGCACGAAATCCAAATAATTGATTTTATGCAATACATATATTATTATTATGTACATACATATGCACATAAATATAATCAAGAAAATTCGATACATATAAAACAAAAACTATTTCTATAAGTTATATCACACAGGAAGTAATAATAATAATAATACATAAAGCTTATAGTGCCTCTATAAAATATATAGAAAACATAACACACATAATTAAAAATGGGAAAACTTACAAGCACAGCCGCACAAAATAAAAATAAAAAAACATTAGAAAAACTTACATACATATTTTAGAAAGTAAATATTAGCGCCAGCCTGGAGAAATATTTTGGCATTTAATTAAATCACTACTACGAAATTGATTTTAATTTTTTTTGCATTTTTTGTCTAAACTTCATTGCAACAAGCCAAAATATTTCAGAAAATTATTGAGATTTACGTGAACTTCACGGATTTGAAAAACCCTCCAAAAATTTATTTTGTTTACTACAAATTTTTTTTAATTTTTTTTTTTGAAAAACAAAAATTATCTCCGATGATAGTAATACTTTAAGCTTAAATAAAGAGTGGATCAAAATATAAATAAAGAAAATTCAATGGATTCCTAATAATGCACAGGCCGTAACCGTTATTATTTTATAATAATTATTATGTGAATATTATTTTTTCGATCATTTTTACTTGTTATTATGTGTTTTTTATTTTTTCGATCATATTTTGAGGGTTAATTTTGGCTGATCCAAGAAAAAAGAAGCTTTTAATTTATGATTAAATTATGATAAGTCCTTCATTATCAGACACGTTCTGCATTGCACTTCCGAGTGAATTTTCGTTTTGAGCTTATTTGAAACTCCTGGGTGATGTGAAATGTTCCGAGTGAAAGTGAATAACAGAACATTCCCAGTAAGAGAGAGATTAGCAAAAAAAACTTGAAACGGGAAAGAGAGTATCTGCAATGTACCAAAAATGATAAAAAATAGCGCTTTGAGTACTCCTTAAAAGTGTAAATCGACCAAATTTTTACTGAGTTATTCCCGTTTTTTTTTTAAACAAACCTTCCGGAAAAGATCAAAAACAGCGTTAAAAATCTCACTATTATGATAACGTTGGCAAAATTTTTAAATATGCTCTTTTATGCAGAACTTTTAAGCTTAAACTGTTTTAACATCTGAGGTAAAGTTTTTTGTTTAATATTTTTTTAAATATTTTTTCTTATAAAAAAACGAAATTTTTTTGTGGTTTTTTTTTCAAATCAGTCCAGCTCACTTAAACCTTAATATTTTTCCGAATTTTTTTTTTGGTGACAGTCTTAAAATATATTAGATTTTATAATTCCGATGGCAAAACCGTACCAATTTTTTTTTTTTGTATGGGGAGTGATGCATTCTAATTTGCATATTATATAATATATTCAGGTGTGTTTTTGCACTCTTTTCTTTACTCCACAGCACTTTCAGAGTAAGCTCTATGTACATACTATTTCCAATTATTTATCTAAAGCAGTGACAAAGCTTTTTAAAGCTTTCACGCCGCCGGGCGCACTCAGACAGGGCAAAAGCTCTTTTTTGGCGCAAATTTTCTGTTTGAAAATCAATTAACGTTTTGCAAAAAAAAAAAAATTTGAGTATCGCAAATAGTCGCAAATAGAATTATTTTGAAAAAACCCCCCTTAACTGGCGCTAATATATATCTAATATGTAAAAGTTTGTGCGTATCGAATTTATGAAAACTTAAACTGAACAAGGTCAATAAGCTTAAATGATAAAGAATTCATAAATTCTATAAATAGAATTTAAAAAGCACAAATAAAGTACAGTAAATAAATCTGCAAAATGGCAAAAGAAAAAGTAATAATAATCGTAATAAGAATTATAAGCTAACACTGCAAAAGCAAAACCAACAAACATATGTATTAAATACAACATATTAAAAGCATTTTTTTTTTACAAGTATATCTTCAATGCAAAATAAAAAAGGCCTGATACGAAATTCCAAAAAAAAAGTTGAGAAGAAATTGGCAAACACAAAAAAAAAACATAAAACAAAACTAAACAGCAAATATAAATTAATTAATAAGCGTTGGCACACGAAATTTAATGTTTTTTGAACAAACTAAAACAAAAGAAAACAATGATAAACAACAAAATTTAAAACTTTCGGTAAACTTTAAAAAAATTTTGAAACAAGGTCAGCAACAAGAAACACTCGAAAATGACGGGGCTCGCGCGGAAGAATTCCAAGCAAAATAATATACATATATACAAAATTACAACAAATTTAATTAAACAAAGGTTACTTAAAACGTACAACAACTTCGTATATTAAAACCCTACAAACGAACCACTTCCCTAAGCGAAATAACAAAAAATACCAGTTTCGGCAAACAAATTTCTTGTTGCTCTTAAAAATAAACTACTTATATACGTTCGGCGCTAATCACTTAGATTTTGGGTATTTTAAAGTTTTTTATTTAAAATTTATTTTTTTTTTTGGAATATGTGAAATACTTTTGTTTGTTACTAGTTTTTTTAATTTTGATTAAAACAAAAAACAATAATAATAACAACCACAAGAACAGCTGCTAGAAAACAAAAAGCTCAGGGTAATACAGATTCTTCCAATTAAAGAAAAATATTTAACTAAAGGCAAAACAAAACAAAAAACAAAAAATAAAATTAACAATACTACAACAACAACAACAACAGCTCAAATAAATAGTCTAACAATAAAATTCTTTAATACAATGCAATAAGTAAACTATTACAAATAACCAGCAGTAAGAAAATATGACTTAACAAATTTGCAATAGTACCAGAACAGTAACAAAGTAAAGTAGACAAAACAAATACATATACATACATAAATATTTTTTAATTGACTACTTGAATTTGATAAAGTAACTGAAATGCATACACACATAAATAAATACATGCATACATACATGTATTATGTGTGGAAAAATCTGAAGAAATGCAATTATTTACAACAACAATCAATAACAATAGTTCTAAAACAAAAATATTTAAAAAAAAAGAAAACAAACTAAATACATGAAATGTACAATAATATTTTGATATTTTTTTAATGTCACAGTTTGTTTTCTAAAAACAGATAAACAGAACAGCAAAAATGCTTCAATTTAATTTTTTATACAGAGACGTGAAAAATAGTGCAAAATATTTCAATTCTCAAATGCCTTTTTTACAAAACATACAAATAATAATAAAATAAATATATAAATCGGTAAATTAACAAATAAAACAATAATTGTGAAATATTTTTACTTTCCAAATGGAAAAATAGTAGCGAAAAAGTAGTAGTGCCGTGCATTCAGTATCTGTTAGTGAGCTTGCTATGAAAGTTGCGCAGTTGAGAGCGAAAGCTCAAACGCAAGCTCAGCATACATTTCACGACTTGTATGCCTGCTGTACGCTCTTTTAAAACAACAACAACAATAAACATACATGCATATATATTTAACCAACATAAAACATAATACAAAAGTAATAGACAACAATAACAACATCACCAACAACAACAATTTGCCTTGTTTACTTGAAATGTTTTTAGAATATATGCTAAATATGTATATTTTAATTTTCGCATTCAACAACAAACCATTAGTCAATTTACTTGTTTGTCAATTTACTTATTACATATATCCATTAGTACATGCACACATACATACATACAAATGTGAAATATACATATGTGCGTGTACACAAGTGTGACTACCAGAGTACCAATCCATTTTACCTACATGTATAAATAAATAAATAATACAAATATACATAAATACATACTTACATTCATCATATGAACGTAATTGCCTATAGTTACAAAATCCCCCAATGTAGTAGTTATGTATTTACTTGCTTTACAAATATTTTATTCTATTAAAAAAAATATTTTTACATAAATTGTTACCCTCATATGTATATCATAATATTAAAAGAGTCTATGCCGATATGCAAAACTACTAAGTAGAACCGAATCCCCTGCAATCAATCAGTCAAACAATTATTGAATCACTTAATTCATAACAAGACGATCAGATCAACAAACAAACAATCCGATTGACTAATTAAATAATTAAATAATAAAATAAGTAATAGAATATGCCAACTACTGGAATGCGAATCTATTGAAATTCTTCAGAGCGTGCTTGATAAATTTAATTTCAGTGTTAAAGGTCGTAGCAAACTGCCTCTTATCACTTGGATGAGAATTGAATTGTATTTATTTCGTGGTGATAATTTGTATTCGTTTAAAGCCGTTCTTGTGACAAATATAAAAAAATAAAACTATTCTTAATGTGAGTTAAAAACTTACAAATATTTTAGATTGTTTGAAAAATTGGTTTCAAATAGAATATACAATTAAACCGAATATTTAAAAACTGACCGTATAAATAATAATATCGCGAACATACTTTACATACATAAAAAAACGTCGACTAAAAAATAGTGCCCGAACAGTCCTAAGAATGTCGTCGTTTAATTTTTATTCCGAAAACTTTCAAAAACTTTTCTACATAAAATCAAATGACGTAAATGAGAATGAGAATGAGAATGTGGCTAGGTGTTTATAACCCAACGCTTAATCGGTATTGGGGAACGTATAAATGCAGACAATCGAGTCGATACTGCTATGTCAAAAAATTGATTGTGAAAATTACTAGTATTGTTTTGGAGAAGCACTTTGACAAAGAAAAATTTTGAAAATGTCTAACGAAGTCGACGCTTTATTAAAGTGGGCAACTTTTCTTATTTTAGTAAAGTAAAATATTCGACGACTTTCTAACAAACATGCTAATTTA
Source organism: Anomoia purmunda (assembly GCA_951828415.1). Classification (NCBI taxonomy): domain Eukaryota; kingdom Metazoa; phylum Arthropoda; class Insecta; order Diptera; family Tephritidae; genus Anomoia; species Anomoia purmunda. The sequence continues at coordinate 45,501,342 of OX639995.1, forward strand.
AAATATGAAAAAAATTTATTCGAAAGTTCCACATGTTGGATGAAGAGGTCGTGACGTCGCATACGCTGTCACATAATATAATATGATATGATATGTTGTGATATGTTAGCGTATTATATCGTATGATATTGTTTGCCATGATGTTCAATGATCTGATATAATATCATAGAATAATATGTACCTAATGTGAAGTCATTGCAAACAACCAGATACGATGTTCGATGAATTGATATAAGATCATAGGATATTATGTAGCTAGTGTAATAGCATGGCATCGAAAGCCACATATATGTAGTAGTTTGATACGATGGTCGTTGATCGGATATATCATCATAGGATATCATGCACGTAGTGTGTTATCATGACATCGCAAGCCGCATATAGTCGTTTGATATGATGTTCGATGATCTGATATAATATCATATGATATTATGTACTAAGTGTGATTATTATAGCGTCACAGGAAGCATATATGTATGTAGGAGCTTGATATGATGTTTGATGTTCGATGATCTGATATACTTAATATCGTAGAATACTATGTACCTAGTGTGATGTCATGGCATACAAGCAGCATCGAGTTTGATATGATGTGGGATGATCTGATATAATATCATATGATGTAATGTACGAAATGTGATATCATGACATCACAAACAGGAATTTAATGGGGTATCAACACCAGGCCATATCTCATGCGATGCGTCAAAATAAACCAACAAATACAATAGCAGCAATAATACAAATTCTAATCGATAACAAATAAAAAAAATAGAAATCCAACAAACATTTCATTGAATTTTTCCAAAATAAAAAAAAAACAAACTGATAAAACGATTAATAATTTGAGTGCCAAGCTATTAAGAGAGATAAGATTAAAGTAAGTAATAAATATTTAGCTGAAAACTACCACAATTAATTAAAATAATATAATAATTGGATATGAAATTCGATTTCAAATGAAATACATATGTTACTACATAAAACTACCGAATCCAATCGATAAACGACACTGCACCGCAAACTTTCAGTTCAGCAAGTAAAGTATTCTTAATAAATTATTATTGTCACTTTGTGCATAGCAAAAACCAACAAACTGTACGAATGCAGCTAAGAAGACCAATGCACAAAATTAATACAAAATTACTTGATTCGCGTACACAAAAATATCAGATAATGTTTTTACTTCATTGAAGATAATAAAAAAATAATGCGAAAAATGATGAGAAAATATGGTAAGCATTTTCCTTTGGTATATGGACACAATTTTTGTGCAAACAGCTGAAGCATAACAATTACAAAAACAAAATATAAACTGCTTGAAAGTTTTAACCAAATACAAATAATATTTTGCTGATTTTTAATTGAAACATCAGTTAAACATTAATTATCGAGTAGCTTAGATCATTAAAAATGCAAATATATATATATATATATATGTATAAGTAAAATAAATACACACTGTAGTGCCTAATCCCTTTAAAAAGAAAAATATAAAAAAAAAACATAAGAAATAATTACAAGTAAGTGAAATAAAAAAATTATATATATCTACTAAAATATTATTTTATAAAAATTTAAAGTAAAGCAGTACTTTTTTTAAAGTATAAAAGTAAGCTGACACAAAACACTGGATAAAACGCTGAATAATTAGGTGAAACAAATTCATATAAGAATGCAATTTTTGAATAGTTTTGAAAGCATGCAATAAAATGAAGTAATAATAATTATTATTATTAAAAAAACAAAAAAAAACCCCAAAAGCAAATACAAAAACTATGGAAATGTACACTTTTTGAAAACAAAAAAGATATATCATTACGACGGTATATTAACTAAAAGCATAAAAAAGAGTTAATTATGAGATAGGATCTTTTGTAGTGACGCCTGCTAACAAAACAAAAAACAAAAAATCCAAAAACATGAAAGTTATTTAATAGAACTTTATACAAGAATGGTAATATAAGCATTGTAGTTTACAAAAACAAAAACAAAAACAAAACCAACTAATTGAAGAACCACAAAGATACAAAAACAAAGTAGATTTTGCATATCCACACCTCACAAATAAAAAAAAAAATAAAAAAATACAAAATACCAAGATGATACACATTTAAAGACCCTTCACTGTAATACACTGGGAAAAAGAGAAAAATACTTTCACACTGAGTAAACCGAAAACGGAGAAAAAATATGCAAACAAGCGAAAATGCGCAGAGAAAGAACCAACACAAATATATGTACATATTTATATAAAAATGAGTAAAAAGCAAAGTATGAAATATTCACAAATGAGAGAGGACTATTTTAACCTTCCCGAAATTGAGTAAATGAAAAAAAAATTCAAAAAAAAAATCCATAAAGCCAACAACATAAGAGCGCTAATGAGCGGAGAATTAGAATATAAAAAAGCCAACACTGCTAGACAGACGAGCGGGAGAGCGAGAGAGCGAAAGCGCTTTGACGCCAATGAGTAATTAGTACGAGATGAGAGCTAGAGCGGGAAAGAGATAGCTTAGGAGTTAAGAGGACTGCAGATAAAGGTAAATGGAATGCGTAACAGAAACAGAAACCGAAACAGAAACAGAAAGTAATACAATTCCTTTTAGTGTTAATGTTTTTTTTTACTTTGTAGAATAATTTTATATATATATATATATATATATATATATATTTTTTTTTTTTTGTTTTTTGAATAATATTAATTGCTCAAACATAATCAATTGAATTAAGCGGTTAGTTTTTAGAGTTTTTTTTTGTTTATTTTAAGTGCATTTTCTTTAAAAGAAAAAACAAAAATAGCATACAATACACACACATACATTAAGCAGTAAAAAATAAAGCTGAACAATTTATTAATAAAAAGAAATAAAAGAAGCTTAACGAACGTTGAATATTGAAATAGCCTAGAAAAGCGTGAAAAATTTGCCGTATAATACGCAGCCGTTGTAATTTGTTGTTCCTTCAAGTATATTTTTAATTCAACTTAATTTGATAATAAATAATTTGAAATTATTTACTTTTACTTTATGTTAACTTTATTGATTTCAATAAAAGTTTTTTATTCAGTTTACTTTTAAGCAAAGTAAAAGCATGAAAAAAACGCATTAATATAAATATAGAAAACAGAAATTGATTTACTAGAAATGGTTTAAGATAGAATGCATGCATACACACACCGGTACATACACACACAAACACAATTATACTTTAGCAAATTTTATTTTGTTTAAGTTATAAAAAAAAAAAATAATGTATTTAAAATTATTTTTCTTTCATTGTTAAATAGCGATTGAAAGATAAAACAAGCTAATTAGCTACCTAAAGCATACAGATGAGAAACAAGCATAAGCGAAAAATATGAAAAAAAAAACGAAACAAAAACAAAGCAGTACTTAGCTTGAAAAAAAAACATTTAAATTTAATTAAATAGTACCTAAAGGATGAAATTTTAAGTTTCCTATGAGGCTCATTTAATTTGTAATACATACATGCAAACAAATACATACATACATACATACATACATACAATAAATTTATACATGAAAAGAGAAATGTAATGAAATTAAAACGGAACAGTGGTAAGCATAGTATAGGGAAGTCAGAGATAGAGAGATAGAGATAGAGAGAGAGAGGTAGAGAGAGAGTAAAATTAAATAGTAAAAAAGACAGCAGCACACACACACATACAATGTGTATGTGCAATTTTTTAAAAGTTAAATTTATTTTAAAAAAAATCTATATAAAAGCAATGTATGCAAAATGCATACAGCTACCAATTAAATTAATTTTTATTTTTCATTTTTAAATAATAATTTTAAGTCAGTAATTAATGTATGTAGCTTTAGCTTGGCTTATTTTGAACAATAACAAAACACATCAATTCAAATTTTGCAACAACAAAGAGATTTCATGTTACGATTCATAAATACCTATATAAATAAAATAAAAGAAAAAAAATACATAGAAGGCAAATAAAAGAAAGGGAAGGAAGCAAAAGTGTGACATTGACAGCAATTAGACTAGCGTGTGCTCAAATAGTGAAATAGAGAGCCAGCTAAGGAGATGGAGAGAGTGAGAGCTAGAGATAGAGAGAGTGATGAGAAGTGAGTTTCGAGTAATGGCTGCAATACGTTAATTACGTCAATATGTTCCTACAACAAAAGTATATTTTTAAAGTATTTAAAAGAGACACAAGCGAGAAAATAGAGAATAATTTTTAAGTCACACACTTACATACACACATACATCCATACATCCAAACATACATATATAGCAACTACAACATACATACATAATATATGCAAACATAACACAAAAAAAAAAAAAAAAAAAAAAAAATCGCGTAAAACCGCATAATAATACGAAAAAGTGAGGACAGAAAAGTTGCAAATTTTACTGGAAAATCCTTCAAATTAATGCAGTTATAAATTAGTTACAATAATTATCTATTAATACAACATAAAGAGGCATTTCATTTTAAATGCCACCGTAGGCACTTTCTTACATAACACACATACATTCATTCATGCATTAGATAAATAAAAAAATTAAAAAAATAAAAACAAAAAATTGTTGACTAAAATTTCGCATGAAAAGTCATTCCATATTCACAACAGTATTTAACAATCAATTAAAACTCTCATTGAACTGAAGAAAGAAAAAAAATGTGCTGAGCTGCAAAGTCAGAAAATTTGTTTCAAAAGCTTTTGCAGTTTGTAAACTAATATTTAAAACAAAATAAAAAGTTTTTAAAACCTTAAATAATATTTATTACATGAAAAATTGTAAGTCAAATTCATTAATTGTGTTAAAAGTAATAAAAATTAGTCAGCCGACTTTTTATGTACACATATTTTAAAATTCGAAACAATAACTTGATATAACTTATAATCTTCAGTTCAATTCAAAACGTTCAGTTCACTTCAAACATTCCATATTCTACACAATTTAAATATACTTGTACTTAGACCTACATACATATCTACAGTATGCATTTAGTTTTTAAAATCAGCCAACATTTTTTTTCAATTTTTTCCTTTCATATTTAATTTTAGTTTTTTAATAATTGTATGTTTTAACTAACTTATTTTATAAGTCGTAGTTTAGTTGAAAGCATTGCGTCTGTACGCGTGTCAAAAGAAATTTAAGTTCCCATTTTTAACTACATACATAAATGTATTTGTTTAGTTACGCAAAAACTACTATTTTTTTATATACCATATTCAAATATCTAAGCAAATAAAGTTATTTAATTACAACAATACGAAAAACAAATTTCATTTCATTTCATTTCATTTTTTTTGTTCATCATATTTTTTGTGTTGTTATATTTATTTACTAAGTACACTATTCATTTCATTCCAATTTCATTTCAGTCAACAAAAAAAATTAACATCACTGGTATTTGCATCCGCTTTCAGCATTTTCCATTCGAAGTATCTTTCTAACGTCCATCCTATATTCAGTGTATTTATGAACCTTTACTATGCGGAGCATGATATAATTTTCTTGAAGCGAAACTTTATCCTGATTCTAAATTCATATTGGTTTCTATGAGTCAGATTTAGTTTGCCAAATAACGACAGAAATATGAAAAAACTGACAGAAAATCGTTTTGTTAATAATCAAAAATTGTGCAAAAGTTTTAGCTGCTATGAAAAAAACCATGGTGAATAAAATTCAGTTTTAATGGGCTTGTCTATTCTGAGCTTTGGATAGCTAGCAAAAAATTTATAAATATTATCGAAAATGTATAATAATAATGCCATGTCCAGAATACAAGATTGCGCCTTCCCGCGGTGAAATGACAGATCTCGCCTTTAGTAAACAAGAATACGGGAGAGAGAAAATTGAACAACTTCCAATATTTCATTGAAAAACGTGTTCTAATTGTTCTAAAGTGTAAAAGTATGAATTTATAGGCAGACATTTAATAAATAAATTCGCAAAATACTAAAAAAAAGTGTCTCTTTTTCTTAATTTGTGACAAAAGCTTTGTCTAGTTGAAGTTGAGAATTGTCAAACCCGGCAAAACCAAAGTAGCGGTACTTCTAAAGGCGTCACCTTCAGTATTCAGTACACCGTGGGGTGTGCTGAATGCTTGTTCTATAATCGCCTTGCGCGGTGAAAACGTCAAAATTGTTTGTTTGGCTTACACTTTCACTTTCTATTTAAGTTCGAATTGCAAATTCACATATTCTTTCTTTCTTTTTTTTTAATTTCCATTCTTCTTCTATGGTTACCTTTCTTAATTTCTCTGTTATTTACTGCACTCAAAAGCAAAATAAACTACATTAACTTCTTGTGGTTGTGAAGACTCTGTCACCTTATATGAATTGGAAACCTCATACAGCGATGTGAACAGCAATAATTAGTGATGTGGATTAACTTCGATTTGAGATGATTAACATTTGACCTGGACATAGTATAAGACAAAACCAATGCCAAACTTCGATATCACAGCAATTTTCACGTTAGGAAAAATCTGCGATTTGGTTTAAATAAAAGTGATTTTCGATCCTCTTCTTACATAAACATTTTCCCCACTAAACTCCTCGCTAATTCGTGTTAGGTGGCCGAAAGCAAAAAAAAAACATAATTCACATTTTATTTTGTAATGAGTGAGGGTGTGTTAGAGACTAAAAAAAATTGTGTAATTGTTTTGAAGATTCGGTCACGCAGATTTTTGCTGGGGTAAATTGCACTCTAAAAAAAGTTAAGCTTTATTACACAAAAGAGTGAGAATCCAGATTCTAAGGTTGAGTTTGCCAAATTAATTTTTGTTCGTGTTATACAAGTCTATCAAACAATTCTAGGAGAAAAAGTCTCACCTTATAAAACAAAATGCGGAAGAAAGAAACTTTGCCAATGAAGGAGAACACCAAAAAACTCATCCACGAGTCGCTCATAGATTGTAAAAAATATAATTTTACCCACGCCGCTGTCCTGTCGAAAAAAATTGGGAATTGCTCGATCTGCTGAAGGAATTAGGTTTGACAGGTTGCAAAGCCCGAAAGATGCCGTGGGTCTTAATGGAAAAATTTACAGAGAAAAATTAGTAGAGTATTTTGTGTTCAGATAGATCGAACTTCTAGATGAGCATAGTTTACATCCTTTTAAAATATCAGCAACCACTACTTCTTACCCTATACCAATATCCCTATTTAAAAATATAATTAAATACCAAGACATTTTTGTCAAAGCTTTCGTTATAACTTCCTAAAGGTCTTCAATCAGTATAACTTGTAATGTATTCATTATCTCGAAGACTATAACTCCCCCAAAGAAATCTTTATGATTGTCAGTATCAGGATAAAATTCCCAACTAGAAAAGATATATTTCATTCATAGCTATTTTTTGTTTAAAGTATTGTATATTTAGTACGTAAAGTATTGTAGCCGCGTTGAATCGTGTAAAATTAACTTTGCGTAACTTTTGCAAATCTTTGGCGCTTTTTCAAGTTTATAAATGATCTGTGCAAGTAAATGAGGAATCCATTGGTTTTTTTCTTATGTAAATGGCATAAGATCACTCATACGCCATGGAGAACTTTCCAGGCACACATTGAAAGCGAACGAAAACCTTCAAAATGGTGAAATGATAATCAAAAACTGATCACCAGAAAATAACAAGCATTTCTCATGTAAATTCTTATACTTGTATACTCTGCTTTATTTATGGGAATTTCTGCTTCTTCAGAAGGTGGTCGCCATAGCCGACGAAAGGGGTAGATGATATGTAACTTAAAAAAATACCTCATAGAAAATTATTTTTCTCACAAATATCATCTGCCATTCAGACTCGGGGTAAAACTGTTATCATTATTATATTAAGGCGGAGGATATCCGAATTTAGTTACGATGTGCTTGTTCTTGAAAATTACGTTTTTCTTCTATGGCATTCGGCGTCCAAAGATACCTAAAGCACTAAACCACACTGAAAGCGATGGAGGTAGTGATGTTCCGATACCACTTTGTGCCACACTATACTCATAAAAAGTACTCGTTGCTACTCAAAATATCGCTGGGAAGTATTCGATGCTACTTGTACTCAAAAGTATTTGGATACAAATTTTAGTTAAATGATTGTTTACAATAAATAAGACTCAACTTCTGTATGCTATAACTATTTATATAAAACGAATAAAAGCTCCCTCTTCATTAAAAGTGCAAGTAATTGAGTAAAAATTTGTGAAAAATCTTCTCTGATTCACGGCGATAAAAAAAATATATGTTTGAAGATTTTCAGAAATTCGAAATATTTCGGAGGTTATAGCCAAGGCGAATTTATAGAAGGTGATGGCATAAGAGCAGCTGATTTGATTTTTTTTTATTCACCTACATGTATTTTGTTTTTGCTTTTGCGATAAAAAAATATAAGTTTGAAGATTTTCAGAAATTCGAAATATTTCGGAGGTTATAGCCAAGGCGAATTTATAGAAGGTGATGGCATAAGAGCAGCTGATTTGATTTTTTTTATTCACCTACATGTATTTTGTTTTTGCTTTTGCGTATGAGCTTTCAAAAGCAGTAAAAGCAAAAACAAAATGTATTTAAATTTTGACAACTCTTACGCAGAAACAAAAACAAAATACATAGGAATTTTGTAGTTGTATTTACAACACCACCTTGTATGGATCCGCCTTAGTTATAGCTCTTAACTGTTTTCGAAATTATTTGTACTTCTGCTCAAATGATGATATTTTTTGTCATATTATTTTTTTATTTTTTTATCACTTGTTTTTTTTTTTGTAAAATTTGCTAAATCTTTTTAAAATTGCTTTTTTGCCTAATATATTTTATTAAAAATCATTTTAAAAAAGAACAAAAATATTGCAATGCAATAATACGAAAGTTATTCATGGCTCAATTAATCGTTGACATATTTTTTATAAAGATTTACAAGTTCTAGAACTAGTATATATTTTTAATGCAGTTTCACCAGTTTTGTGATCGAATAAATACTTGCACAATGTCTTCGATACCCACCGAGTACTTGTGGACGCTTATCGAAGCACAAAAAATGGTCAGTACTTGGTAGAAATACTGGAGTATATATTCTACTTCTACGCATTAGAATCGGGATCACTCGATGGAGGGTATTCATTTTTCTATATCAAACTTTTAATTCTGACATTTCCTAGCAATGTTTGTTTGATATGATCCTATGGTAAGACCATGCATTTGAAATATTCATATATCTAAATTGGCTTAAATTAGAATGATTTTCGCTTTAGCAATTTTCAAATCAATTTTAAATCTGACATGATTCCATTATCCCAAACGTCTCCACACAGTTTTGATATTTTCACACGTGGTCTGATTCATTTTGATCGGCCTACAATCAACTGCTTGAGTTTTATTTAAAGTTTATGGATTTTTTCAATGCCTCTTTATAGTACAATCAAACTATTTTTTAATCTTTTTTATTTATTTTTTTAATACAAGTAGAAAATCACTTTTTGTGCGTAAACCACAAAAGCCCGGACAAAGTGTAGAACCTTAGATGGTATGCTTAAAAATAAAAGCATATAATACACACACATTTACAAAAATAAGGCATATTTATATAAATTTCGGAAGGTTAAAATTGTATAAAAAATAATAACAAAATGAGAATATAAAAATTTAGAGTTTGTTCGACTCATTTTCATATTGAACACTTGAATACTGCGCTCTCCCATTATATACAAAACAAAATTGTTTGTGCATTTTGTTTTTTGTTTTTTTTTTTTTTGATACGCAAACATTTTGTATATTTATATTGTATTATTGGAAAATTAAACTTAAAAACTTATAAATATTATTAAATTACCCAGCACTGCGCATTCGATAGAGGGCACAAAAAAAGAACACATAAAATTTAAATCCGGTTTTAATCAGCGTTTAGAAAACCAAAATATGAAAGTTATATACTTACAAACATTCCGATGGTAGTGGTGCATGGGAAATTCAAAAGCTAAACAAACGTTTGATAAAAAAACAAACACCAAACTAAAAAATATTACTTGAACAAATATGATAAGCAGACAACAAATTTCTTTACATATTTTTCAGGCCACTAAGCCCCTAATATAGCAAGGGAAGAACACTCAGCAAATATAAAATAAATTTAAAAGAATTAATACCCAAAGTCCTAATAAATCCATATACATACATACATATATACATGCAGTAACAAAAATGTGAATTCTAAAAGCAAAAAAAAAAAAGAACAGAAAGCAAAAACAAACAAATATTTCACAAAACAATGGAATGCATATCATAGTTGTAAAAAAAAAAACAGAAGCAAATTAAACCGGAAAGCAAAGTAAAACAAGTGAAAAAAGTAATTATTTATTGCGGATTATTATTATTATGATAACTGATTACTATTACTGGTCACTGAAATTACAAAAAAAAAAACAAACACAAAAAAAAACAACAAAAACAACAAAGGATGTTGAATTTTAAATAGCAAACTGTATACCAAAAGAAATATAAAAAAAAGTGAAATTGAGTTTGAAAATTGTAAGTGAAATTAAGATGTGGTGGGGGAAAAGAAGGTAAATTACTGAAAATAAACAACAAAAAAATACTCGAAGCATCTTTAAGTGAGATTATTGAACAATTGATATGGGAAGCAGGTAAATTACACACATACATACATACAGATATAATTGCATAGTACATGTGTGTGCGAACAAAAGCTTAGTAGCGTAAACACAATTTTTTCCAAAAGCAACAAGGGAAAATTTACTTAAAAAGCCAACTCTACATACATACAAAAATAAATGAATATGTGAAAAATTGATAATTGATAATGGAAAATTGAAAATTGAAAATAACAGCACATACACACTAAACTAAAGTTCACGCACATTCACACACACGGGACGACAGGACGAATGTGTGTGTGTTAGGCTTTGCCATAGTGAACTCAAATGAGTTGCATAAATTGTATAAAATGATGAAAATATTAATGAACAAATATATAATAATTATTAATTATATATTGCATACATACACGCATACACACACACGTTGAACAAACGTAAATTCAATACAAATACATACATATATAAAAATGCAAATGAAGGATAAATGATAAAAATTATAAAACTGAAAAATAAATATAAAAATATGAATACAATTTATGGTTGTTTGTTTTTATTATTTAGCTTTAAAGCGACGAGGGGGGCAGCGTTGTGTTTTTATTAGTTTTGTGTAGATGCTTAAAGATTTTAAAATTAAAAGCTGCATGAATGTTAAAATATTGCAGTTGATGGGCACTTAGATGGAATGAAACACATGCTGGATACAAAGAACTTAGATTACAAAGAAGTTGCTTTCCATTCCACCGTTCCTATAACTTAAAGTCTGTTGCAATTTCACCAAACCATAACTAATTTGAGTTTTGCTGATTGATATTAGAATCTGATTAGATTCAATTGGTTTCTGGTGTGGTGAAATTGAACGAGAAATCTTACCACAGGAAACAAAACGCCATGCAAGTTCATTGTAATCTACGTTCTTTGCTGGATAATCCTTTCTGTTTTTGGAATAACTGCATTTACTACGGGAATGTTAACTTAAAAGTTAGTTTTTCTAAGAAGTTTTTAAATAGCATATATATTTGGGTTTAATTTGCCAATCACTTTTCATTACGACTAGTCAAAGGCAAAATTTTTAAATCTGAAAAATTTTGTCGGAATCGAAACCAAGGGTACCAATCCATTTGGATTCCGAAAAAATAGGCCTTATTATCTATTTTCTCAACATTTGCATTATATTAGAATGTGTAAACATTTCTAATTAGTATAAGTTTAAGTTCTTACCAATTTTCATTGATTTTTGTTGGTCAAGCGCAATTTCTTCCATATCACGCATGCGCAAAATAATATTTTATATGTGGGGGGAAAAATAACAAAAAATCAATGCATATTTTTAAGAACTTTAAACTTACACTTTATATAATATGTAAAATTGTTTACCGTTTATCGCAGTTAATGAAACAAACAGAAATGTGAAAAATTTCCACCAATATTAAAAATTTCGGCCGTATGAAATGTGCTCAGCTTTTTTTAAAATATTCACTCGATTATACAACTATTCCAAAAATGTCAGTGTACATTTGAGTGATCCAAAAAAATGGAAAAGATAAAATTTTAATATCAATTTTTTTAATCAAAAAATATTTAAAGGTCACTCAAAACTCTGTTTCACTTGTTTCAACAATTTTTTTGCAAACTTTTGAATTTTTTGAGGTATTTAGCTTGCTCTGAATGTCTTATCAACATTTGTGTACTACTAAAGTCTGGGCTTAGCTCTTCATACTCGTATGAAACTTGCTCTGTGTTATACTTAAGTTTATTACCACAGAACTTGTTTTTTTTTTAATTTCGAATTAAAAAGCTAGAAATTTCAATGACAATTTTTTTAAATTTGTTGAATTTGTATATGTTTTCTAGAAAGTTTGAAACTTCTACTTACAGGAGTTCCTCTAAATGATTAATTATTTTTTTTAATTAATTAAAATTAAATAAGAAAATATAAAAATGTCAAAGGTTGTCATTATATTTTGATATTATTTTTGTGAAAAATTAACTGAATAAACAGTAACTCAAAGTGAAACCCGCACAGAATGTTTTTTCTTGAAATATTTTTTTTCACAAATTTCTTATAAAAATATCATTAATTTTATAATTCCGAATTTTATACTTAGTGCAAAATTAAAAAAAAAATTGTATTAATATTTCAAAATGTTTAAACATAATTTTTAGTAAATATTCTAGGAGGCAAGTTTAAAATGACTTAAAATTGCCGATGATTGTTGATAATTTTTTTCGGCGGTAGTGTCATCTCTTCTCTTCTATAAGTATACAAAAATAAATTTCGTTCACGCGTTACTATCAAAATTTAACAAAAATTCGTAGTCACTTAAAGCTTGCACTTGACTAAATATCTTAGAATTGAAAAAGCTACAAAATTGCATAACAGCAACCCTTTTAAAATTTTTACATTTTGATGACAATTTTTTTTTAATTTGCGAATTTTTTGTGAATTTTGAAAAAGTTTGAAATTTAGACTTATTTTGTTTTGGTTTTTTTATAAATATATTCTTATACAATAATAAAATCCCAAGAACAACATCGTGTGTATTTAAAAAAAAAAACTTCCTGTACGAGCTGAGCTTTTGTGAATTTTGAAACTTGGGCTGATGTCGTTTTTTATTTACCCCAGAAAATTTTTTAAAATTTTGAAATTTAAATGACAATTTTTTTTAATTTGCTGAGTTTTTGTAAATTTTGTAAAAAGTTTGAAATTTGGACTTACATACATATATGGTTTTTATTATGGATATATTTTTGTTTTTCAAGAAAAACGTTGTGAATGTTAAAAAAAAAAGACGACACGAGTTTCCCTTTGAGCTACTGCATATATAATAGAATAGAAGTAAGGAATAAAAACAATATGTAGTTTTGAGATTTTTAATAAATCACTTAAAAATTTAAAATTATGTAAATTAGTCAAGCGTCAAAATTCAGAATTTATTCCCCAGTATATGGAACACAATTTTTGTTTATTTTAACAGCTTAACTCTTTCTTTTAAGCAAACAAAATTAACTCTCATATTTTTTGGCATGCTTTCCCTACTTAACTAAATATTCATCTACAATTTCTGATATACTTCTTAATGTATTATGTACTTGATTGTATGTGCTCTTTAAATGTTTTCAATTTTAAATGTTTAAATGTCTCGGCTACGCAAACACGGTAAGCTAATTTAATAAAATACAAATGCATAATAGTTTTTCTATGATTTTTTAGTCGAGCAACAAGACCACTTATTGAAAATTAAAACTAAATTCACCTTATAAAATTATTAATTGAATTAAAAACTACATTAACAAAAAAAGAAACAAATATCAATTCCTCCCCAATTAGAAGTCATCTATGAACAGAGAATATTCTTACTATATTTTTGTTCGCATGTTTCGAAGCCTCTTTATACATTTAGTCAACAAAATAGACATTTTTTTTTATTTTACATTAATTTTGAAATTCTACTACTTTCCTTTTTTTTGCAAAGCTCTTTCGTCATTTCGGTTCGCCATTCAATGCTATGGGAAACGGTAGCAGCGCTGCAGTCGCTGCCGCCCACTGTCCCACGCCATTCGCCTTTCCCTTTACACCGTTCGGCCTGAGTCTGTTCGACATTGATCCGTCCAGAATTTTGGGTATGCTCCGACACCAGACATGGCTCGCCGAAGAGGCTTTGAAGTAAGCGCTGAATGTCACTTAAATTTACAACAAACACGCATACACAAATTTGCATATATTCTTTTTTGTTTATCTTCATGACAGAAATCGTAATTCGATAAATACAGCAAAGGACTTTCACCACCGTTTCAATCCCATCAGCGAATTGTTCGCCAAGGATTTCCATCCGAATCATTCGCATGCCACCACTGCCGATTTGCTTGCTGGCGTAGCAGCCCCAAACAATCGGGCTAGCGCCACTAGTCCAGTTAAGCAAACAACATCATCACCGCATCCACAGACGCTGCAACAAAAGTCTGAACGTAACTCAATAACACAGCAACAACAACAACAACAACAGCAACAACAACAGTACAAACAGCAACACCACCACCAACAGCCACAGCAACAGTATCAACAAACGTTCAATGTACGATATCCCTCGCCAGCTGCATTTTTCCATCATCAACAACAACAACAACATCAGCAGCAGCAGCAGCAACAACAAGAGCAACAACAACATCTGAAACAAAAGTCCAGCCGCCAAGGCACGCCATCACCTCACGCCACAGCCACCTCTACACATTCAAAGGCAACAGATATCACGACCACGCCGCACTCACTCGAGCCACCGGGCGACGATGCGGTCATAGAACTCACCACACACGATGATGCACGCGATAGTGGTCGTGAAAGCGGCGTACATACACCCAATACTAGTACCGGGACATCTAGCGGTATCGGCAATTCGGTCGCTACCAGCAGTGGCGCACTCAGCAATGCTTGCTCGCCGCTCCTCTACAAGGAATCACTCGAACAATTACTGCAACGTCGACGTTCCGGCTCCTCGCTCGGTGGCGTCAGCGACAGTCTGCGTTCGTACACTCAGATGTTGCTCTCGTCGAGCACACCCGGTTGCACAGATACGTCCAGCTGTAAGGAGAAAAGCTCCTCATCTTCTACCTCATCAACACCACCACCCACCTCAGCGCTGTTGGCGCAACACCAGTTGCTCACCCAACGGCTGAATAGCCCATCGGAGACGTCGTCACTATTTGGCGAGGCCATCGAAGAAGAGACGCGTTGCGTCGTCTGTAATGCACACTTTCCGAATGTTTGGCTGTTGGAGCAGCATGCTGCTCTTCAGCATCCACATATCGGACCGGGTGAGGAGAAACCGTTCATTTGCGAGCAGTGCGGTCAATCATATCGTTATCGCTCGGCGTATGCAAAGCATAAGGAACAAAATCATCGCGCCCGCTTGCCAGCCGATAAGCTCTTTACATGCGATGTCTGCGGCATGCAATTCCGTTATTTGAAATCATTTAAAAAGCATCGGCTCAATCACGCGCTGGAACGCTTGCACGGCAAGAAGGGCGTAATTGGCAAACATTGTCTGGCGCCTGTGCATGTGATGGGCGAACACGAAGCGGTGACTAGTTCGCAGGAGCCGATGGTCGCCGATGAGGGTGGCGAAGATTTACGCATCAATGTGAAACGTGAACAGGACGATGATGAGCATGAGCAGCGAGAACGTGAGGATCAGGACTGCACTATCGATTCGGCAGGGATGACGATCTACAATGACAACAATAATTCAATGGCTTTAGCTACAACCAGCACCGCAGAAGCGAACATAAGCAGTTCAGATGGAATTCATAGTACAAATAAGGGGGTTAGTGTGAAGTGCTAAAGTGTTTTAGGATTTGTGTAGAATTAAATGCTATAGACTTTCATTTGCCCTCGCACCATTTTTTGCAATTACTTAATTCACTATTTCTCTATATACTCCTCTATAGCCTCTCCTTCTTACAACTCCACAAATGGAAACGGATCCCTCCTATCATCATTTGCAACGCCACCCACAACATTCACATCACCACCAACAGCAGCTTCAACAACAACAACAACAACAGTTGCCACCACATTTGCACGGCAGTGTGGCTGGTACTTCACTGCCACCACATCAGCATCAACATCCACATGCAGCTTTGCCTCATACGCATCATCCACATGCACATGCGCATCACGCAGCTGCGTCCACACTCAATTCGTTGAACTCGCTGAACTCCATTACGTCGCTAATAAATGCCGAACGCATACCGAATGAGCAATTCCTGGGCCTTAATCCGCAAGAGGCTTCAATACTCAATTTCCTGCGTGTCGATGCTGCTGAACGTCAGCGGGATAAGCGGTAGGTTTTTCAATTTCAAATATTTACTGCAGTATACTTTTAAATTTGAAAGTTTCCGCGTAAACCGCCTATACTACATAGATAGCTTGATAGAGCGATAATAGTGCCATAAATAGAACCGGATTCAAACACTATCAAATATGTCTTTCCAAAAAAAAAAAAAAAACTTCTAAAACGCCTACATTAATATTCAGCAAGGTTTAACACTGAGGGTTCAAATGCTTACTTCTTTATATTAAACCTCAATAATCATATTTTGAAAATATCCCTAATGCGGAGATAGCTGACACAAATCAAAACATATCTTTGCCTAAGCTTTGTCTTTGTGCTACATATGTGGAGATTTAAACAACTGATCGCTAGGTGATTATTTTGTAATATTTACAATGCATTTAACGCTAAGTCACTTTTGTTATTATTTTATAAAACTCTAGTTCATTCAATAACAACAAAGCATATAGATACATTAAAGTTTCAAGTTTTATAAAACATTTATTAAAACCCAACAAATTTGCATACAATTTTTAAACTTTTTATTTCGAGTTTTAAAAAATTGTTTGGATATGCAGTTTTATGGCTTATTTGATTTTAGCAATATCATGTGCATGTCTGAAATGGCGAAAAATTCTTGTTGATTTTAAATTTTTGTTTTACTATTGGTTTTACGAACGTTTCCCATATAACTGGGAGATTTTATATAAATTGCCGTTAATTTTTGTAAATTTGCTTTGCACTGTCGGCCATGTAAACTAGATGTGTAATATGGAAAATTTCCAAATTTAAAGTTTTAAAAAATGTTCAAAACTCGACCTGAATTTTAAGCCACTTCAAACTTGCACATTATTATCCTAAAATCAAAAGGGTCACGAAACTGCGTACCCAAAAGTTTTCTAAAAGTTCTGATTAAAAAGTTTGATAGTTTGACCAAAAACCTGTTGAGTTTTTATAAATTTTGTAAAAAGTTTGAAATTTCAATTCATATGATTTTTGTAAAAAATTATAGTGTGAACTTTGACCCTTGTGGAAAAAAAAGTTTTCATCTAGATGCTTCAGGTGTATTTCTGCACCAAAAAGAAAATTTTGAACAGAATTTCACTTACAATTTTCTCGTGGTTAGAACTCTATGTGTCAGATCTGTAAGGAGTCTGCTCTTATTTCATTAGTTACCTGAAGCAAAAAATGTGACGTGTCGTAAGGCCAACCAAAACTGAATTAAATCCTCTTTACTATGCGGTATAAAGTACCGGTCGTTAGCTCTCCTAAACTCAATGGTTCAAACCTGCAATTTAAACGTGCTATTAAGTATCTGGGAGCAATTCTCGACACCAAGTTGTGCAGGAATGACAACACAGCAGAAGGCATTAAGAAAGCTACAAGAGTACTCTACACCTGCGAAAACGCGATTATTGTAATATTATTGTAACTATCATACAGAATAATTCACTGATCTACACAACCATTGTTCGTCCGATTTTGTTCTACGGAGCTCTAGTTTGGTGGTAGCTATAAATAAGCGGTGATTTACGTTCCTCTCCCACTGAAGCTCTCAGTGCTATTCTGCATCTGCCTTAGCTTGACGTAGGTACTCGAGAGCTGCAGCCTTACGACTCAGATAGGTGGGCTCGTGGACTCATAGTACATCACCTCATTCGAAAATTTTAGGGACGAAGACGCCCCGACCTATATCTGTTAGTACGGACCTTTGGCAAAAACCGTAATTTCACTATATCAACTGGATAGGACTGTAAAATCAGGTCCCACCATATACGAAACGCTATAAGCATGTACACTTGTGGCTCCAATCTCGACGAGCCAAACTAATGCTGGGTAAACCTCTCCTTCTGTGAAACCGTGAGACTCAAGAGCCCCGCTTATGATAAAAATTGCACGTCGGTATTTCTGCGGTTAAGCCGGAATGAGTTATCAACTCCCACAATAATCCTTACATACCACTGATAACTTGATGCGAAGGAAAATAAGATACACAACTCCTTATCTGTCAATGTCCAACACTCAGCAGAAGACGACTAAATACACTTGGGAACCCATCTCTACACAACATAAGAGCAGTGTCAAATTTCATTACGCTAACGAAATGATTTTATCCCGGGTGAGATTCGCAACCAAGTAAAGGAACATAGATTGCATATGGAATTCCAATGGTCCTACGCTTGACCTAAGTGTAGGGATGTACACTCTCTCTAGCCATTTCAATCTAACCTAACCCAGGGTTCGTTATGGAGAAATAGCCCTTTATTGAGTTTCACATTAATGATGGTCTCATTGATATTTCTAACAAGCTGCATTAACCTCTAATAATGATTTGTTTTTTTTTTTATGGGATCCAAAAATAGGTTTAGTTGCTAATTGGCAAATCGGAAAAATTCGTGTGAAAATACTAACGGAATTCAAAGTCATTGCCGGCTCATTTAATCTTGCCCAATCAGATTAAACTATTCTACATGGGAACGCTCATTTAGTTCTGTATTTTTAATAGCATTACTTCATTAGTAACAAATTTACACTTTTAAGAACTGCTAGAGGCTAAATTAAAATTTTCCCTAAAAAAAAATTGGGTATAGAGGTAAACTGCGTCGAAAGTTCCGGCCTAAATTTTTTTTGTTTTTCTTCGTGCCAATTTTATCTAAAGCTTCTGAAAGGGCGTACTGGATGTTCAGCTGGGGTTCTTACATTAAAAATATCAATTTCACACATATGTATTTTTCTTCCAACTCGGATATATATCGCATGGGTGATACAAGAAATTTGCCTTAGACGCGACTCAACGACGACTCCTTCTTACTCCAAAATTTGTTCCCTTTTCAATCAATAACAAAGCGTTTCTTGTAGTGATAAACATATAATTTAAGTCTGAAAAAAAAACTATTGTTCACTAAAATATATTTTACTTCTTGCTAATAATCTTCTCGCAAATTACAGTCCCCAAACCTCGCGTTTCGCCTGCCCATTCTGTGGCAAATGCGTACGCTCCAAGGAGAATTTGAAATTGCATGTTCGCAAGCACACTGGCGAACGACCATTCGTGTGCCTCTTCTGTGGACGCGCCTTCGGTGGAAAATCGGACCTCACACGCCATCTGCGCATCCATACCGGCGAACGGCCGTATCATTGCGAATCCTGTGGCAAATGTTTCGCACGCGCCGACTATTTGTCAAAACATCTCACCACGCACATTCACAATGCACCACGCTGAGATGAGGTGCGGAGGAGACAACGACTCCTTCGCAGATAATAGAATGAACAACCAACGGAAAGCTGGTGGGAGCGTTGGTGGTGGTCATATTTCGTAGTAGCCGCCACTGCCGCAGCGGGAAGTTATGCAAAGCCAGATGCTACGTGAAATGAGGCATAGCAACAATATATATGTATACATAAATAACTAGTTTAGAGAAATTAAAATGATAAAAATGGTAAGATTAAAATGAAAAATGAGTAAAAAAAAAGTAATGGAAAACACACACACACAACTACACTCAAGATAATGGGCTGGCGCTAAAAGGAACGCAGCAATTTCTTCTTTTTTTTATGAAACTATGAAAAAATTTTGCGAAACTATGAAGACGCTGACCGCTTTAAACAACAGCAATGAGAATAAGAACTTGCGTGGCAAAAATGCATACTAGGTGAAGCTTACAAATGAAGCAGGAAAATAAATTTTCTCTTTCTATTTGATTCACAGAAGAACTCAGAGGGTTTTAAATAAATATATATTTATTTAAGTAGTTTGAAGATTTAATTTTAGAAAATATTTGAGGCATACAATTTAAAATTTAATTTCAGCAGTAAAAAGTGCTGAAAAGCAAACAAATAATTTCTATAGCTAGTTAGTTTTGAAGCTTAAAAAAGTGTAGGTATTCTACACTGGAAAGCAAATCTTATATTTGTTTTTTCTTTTGTTAGTCTTTTGCTTCGAGTTCAATCTTTTAATTTTTCCCTAAAGTTGTTTGAATAACTATATATACATACATATATATCTATTACACATACATATGTACATATATAATTTGTGTATGTATGTAAGTGCTTCGTTGAAAGGGAGGGAGTACGACTTTTTTCAAGAAATCTGCCATTTCCAACTTTGTTTTTATTTTTTTTTAATTTCAACTCTTCACGTGGAACAATGAAAATAAAATTAGAATTCAAAAATTTGTAAAATTTGGTGCTGAAAAATAATTCTAATTGAAGAATTAAAAAACTTTTGCCCCTTGCCCCGTTAAAAACTCCTGATGCGCTTTATGTACTACATAATAAATGGGCTCGGCCAGACGCCAGCTGCTTGGCTAAACAAGAATATTCAAATCAAGCTTTAATTACTTGATAGAGGAACCATTTCGATTTCCCACAAATTTCTTACCGAGATCTGTGTGTTTATTATTTTTTTCTACAACGGCAGTGCTTAGTCCCTTAAAATGTGTACTGTGTTCTTACAGTGAAACAGGAACCGAAGAAAAATGCTCCCTATTTTGATGTCATACATTGCTCTTCACATTGCGATATTTTCTCCCGATTGAGTGGGAAGTTTCTTCAAAATTAATAAAAGCCTTATTGAAACTAAATCATTTTTCTCCAAAAGTAGCATAGAGTCTAGGCTATCACTGGTCAAATCACAATCAATCTCTCCCATCAAAATATCACATCTACATATAGATAGTTTTTAAGAGATTGACATAATTCACAAGTTCAATTAACAATCTCTTATTTTCGATTTTAAAAGTTGGCCTGTAGTAAATTTCTACAAAAATAGTTAGTGCTTCTATAAAATAGAAATATTTCGCGGCTCTTATCTAAATATGCCAACTACTCATAATTTCGGATCAGTGTCTGTATAACGTCCCTAAAAATTCTAGAGCTAAGAAAATGTCAAACCATAACTGTAGCGCACTTTAAAAGTCAATTTGGTCATTTGTGGCAATTCATGCGCTATCAAAACCATCTCAACACTTTTCACACTCATTACCTAACTCTGAGCTTATGAGATTGACATCAGGAACCAACAATTACTAGCGACCGAAAATAACCGTTTTTTTGATTATTTCGAATCGAATAAAAGAATCACTGAGAATAATTCGTTAAAATCGAAATTCTTATATACCGATTTGATCCTTATGGCGCATGTTACGCAAATCTGGGGTTATTTTTATTTAGAAGATATTTTTTATTTTAAATCATTGCTTAATCGTTACTTTGTGATTTTTATTTTTTTTTTTTGATATTTGATCGAAATTTTCTAATTTCTATTTTTACTATTAAGTTTAATATTTTTCTTTTAATCAAAAATAATCGTTATCCTTAGATTTAAAAATTTCCGATAAAATTTCAGAGATATTTTGGGAATTGTATTTTTTCTTTCATATTTGATCGATATTTTCTGATTTTTAATTTTTCGATTAAGTTTGATCGTCAACTAAAATTTTTTTTTTCTATCAAAAGTAGTTTTCCCCTGATTTAAATTTTTCCGATAATATTTTATCGATGTTTTGTGGTTTTTTTTATATTTGATCGATATTTTCTGATTTTTATTAATTCGATTGAGTTTGATCGTCAATTAAAATTTTTTTTGCGATCAGAAATAGTCTTTATTCTTGGATTTAAATTTTTCCGAGAAAATTGTATCGATATTTGGTGATTTTTTTTTGCATATTTGATCGATATTTTTTAGTTTTTAATTTATCTATTAAGTTTAGCCGTCATTTTAAATTTGGTTTTCCATGTAAATGTATGCTATAAAATTAGATCGATATTTTCTTTTTTTTATTTTTTGTTAAAGTTTGATCGTCATTTACAATTTTTTTCGATCAAAAATTATCGTTCTCCTTAGATTAAAATTTTATCATCATCGCCGGCAATTTTTCTTGCTTTTATTATTGTCGATAAAACGTAAATTCAATCATAACGATCAAGTGTAATCGAAAAAATTTACATCCAAAAATAATGATTACTTTTGGTCGAAAAAATAAAAACCGCATAATACTATCGATCAAATTTGATCGATGAAATTCAAGGACAGATTTATATTGAAAATTTTACCAGCATAATTGCATAATTAACTTTCGGTATAGATATTTGTAGTGCCTAGATGTGCGACTTTAGAGATTTCGATGTTCGAATTTTTTCGAAAGCGCTTTAGAGCAATTTTTTATCAGATTGTTTTCGTCTGCTAGGTTTTTATTATTGTTTCGATTTCCAAGAAGTATGTAATTTAAGAGCGTTGTTATTTTCAGTTCATTCATTTTTTGGAAACTTAAAAAAATTATAACGAAATATCCTTGTTAACTAAAAGACACGTAGAATCTGAATGTTTACTTTTATAAAATCTGCAAAACTTAAAAATATTAATTTCTTATAGCGGCAATTAAAGTTTGCTCGAATATTTTAGCTCTAGTTTTGAATATGGAATAAAATTGAGCGACTTCCTTATATTGTAAATCTTCTGAGTTCCTTTGTGAATAGTTCACCACCTTTTGTGTTCATTTTTGATCAAAGCCAATACAAAATACTTAAAATGATTTTCACAAGTAAATAGCCACGTTTCACATTTACGGATGCTTGTCTAGTTGGTATATGAAACTCGCTCCCTTTTACACGAAGTAAATGCAAGGACAACAACCAATAGGGGGGAAAATGATTGAAATAAAAAGTAAGGAAATTAAAATGTACATATATAATTTGGTGCTGGTTTTTTTTTTTTCAAAGAATGGAATCACTAGCAAGTAGAAGAGCAGTAAAAGAAAGTAGTAGAAGGAGTAGATTAGTTGTGAGTTCAATGGATATTGAGGCATAGAGACCTTACTAAGCCAAACAGAGGTTTTTTTTAAACAAATATAATTTTTATATACAATATTTTTACCCCTCATTTAGCTACTTAAGTTCAAATAAATATGTTGTATATTTTATATTTTATAGGTTAACAAAAACAAACATCACAATTAAAAGTTGAAATAAATAGTTTATTTAACAGATATGTATGTAAATGAATGTCAGAATAATGAGGCAAATCTGCAGGAACTACACACAAACACACAGATTGAAAACATACAGCAAATAGAAACAGCGAGAGGAGAAGGTAATACAAGAACTAAATAATTTGTAAAATATATATTTAAAAATAAATAGCGCAAAGATGGACCTTCAAAAACTGATTTGGTTTCAATAAAAAAAGCAATCAAATTGCAGCAAACAGCTAAAACTAAAGCAAAAAAAAAAAAAACAAACAACAAAACACAAGTAACAAAATCAAAAGCAGCCACCAGAAAAACCATAAACAAAACATCAATAAAAACGCGACAAACAAAAATAGTATTATGTACAGTTTGAAATTGTCTAACTATGAATATTTGGAACAAATAGAAAAAAAATGCAATAGAGTATATTTTTTTTTTTGTTTTTTATAATGTAGCAACTAAAAACTTGCTATATTTTTAACAAAACTTTCATATTGTGTTCTATGATGTTTACAAATCAACAACAACGATAGTAATTATAAAACACCCATACACACATAAGCCACATGCATATACATACATACATAGAATATATAATATGGCTTGAAAAATAACCTGAAATATAAAAATAGCTAATTTTTTGTTCATTTACAAACATACACACAAGTATATTATATTCATACATACATATTTTTAAAACCAAACAAATAGTAAAGAGGTAACTGTACAAGATTTTTTATATACATATTTACAATTACAATTATTACAATATTGTTTTTTTTTTTTATAATACATACAAACATACGTACGTGCGTATGTATGTGCATATAAACCATAGGCGTAACATTGTATTGTAGAAACAGAAAACCAATATACTACATATAACTCAAAGTAGTTGCAATGGATAAAAATAGTAAAAAAGGCTATTATTAATATACAAGCGAAGAGAGAGAAAGTGGAACAACAGAATTTATTTACTTTTACTTAATTCCCCAAAAACAAAAACAAAAACACAACAACATGAATTAGCAAATATATTAGTTATTTTATCTACACATAAAACAAAACACACCTAAAATTTATGAAAACCACCACCGCCGCTAAATATTGTGTTTTTGGTTTTTTTTTTGTTTTGCTTTCTTTGTTTTAAATTCCTTTAGTAAATAATTTGATTAAACAATAGAAAATATTTATAAAAGTAATTAGTTAATATTTAAAACAACACTTATAAGTATACTATATAATATATGTATCTCATAAAATACAATACAATAAAAATTTTAAATGTAAACAAACAAAAACAAAAACGCAAAAATAACGCATACAACAGCAGCAAATAACTGTGATTTTACAAAGAAGCAAACAAACAAGAAAGCAAGCAAGCAAATAAATAGAAATAAAATAGCAAAATATTTATTATTACCACAAACAATACAAACAAACAAACAAACAAGCAAACAAACATGCATAGATAGTAGAAAACATGAATGCAATAGCAAATAATAAATAATAGCGAAAATATATACTACATACATATAAGATATGTAGCAACGATAATGAATTCTCTTAAGTTATCTATCTTTCTTATAATATTTTTAAACTAATTTACAAATAGTTGCAATATTTTATTTTTTCTTAATTTTTTGTTTCAAATAATTTATAATTAAATATAAACGAGCAGCACAAAAGAACGCAAACAGGTCTACAATAAAATATATACACAAAAAGTTTACAAATGCAAATATTATTGTAATAAAAATGCAAACCAACAAAGCTGGCGCGCAAGTAAATAAGAATAATGAATGAACAAAAAACAAATTATTAAAAATCAAACAAATGTAAAAACAAAAAAAAACAAAAACAAAACAAAAAATTAATTGCAACACAGAACCAAGAACATCGAATTACCACTAAATAGTAGTTTCATTGATATACAATACAAATTAACAAACATACAAACAATAGAAATGTAACAACAAAAAAAACCATACAAAACAAAAACAGTTTAATGAATGAATGAATGAAAAAAGAACGCCCAACAAAAACTATTAGTACTACAACAACAAAATGTTATTGTTAACATAAAAAAAGAGCAAAATCTAAAATAGCTTAAAAAAATTAATACAAAATGCAACAAACTACTGCAAAAATTGGGCGAAAGAGAAATAAATAAAAATTAAAAACTCAATTCCAATAACAAAAAGCAGAACTAACTTTAATGTTTAACAAAATAAACAAATCAAAAAATAATAATAATATTAACAACAAAAAATTATATAATGATAAATAGCACTGTAAGCAAGCAATAGTAATAAGACAAAAACAGTTAAGGTTTGCAAGAAAGAAAGAAAATGGCAAATAACTAGCGACAGTTTTCATAATGACACACTTACACACATTTTGAAAATTATTCAAAACCAAAAACAAACAACCAAGAAATAAGGGCAGTTCTATGCGACGCAACACACACACGCTCTCTATCGGTGTCAAGTGAAAAAAGGCTTCGCGTTTTTCATACTAGTAAATTCGATATAAATTTTAGTTTTTTTAGCTTCAATTAAATAAGAAAGATTTTCAGCAATGGAACTACATTTTATGGTCCGTTTCACTTGATATTTCCATAGTTTCTATATCTTCTATTACATTCGATGACAAAATAAAAAAATTAATTTACTTTTTCGAAGTTCGCTTGTGTTATCGGTACAATCAAGCAGAAAAATCTACATACTCAGAATTTTTAATGTACCCTCATTTGTTATAGGATGAACCGTCGATTTTAAATCAACAATATTTTTTGAGCTCAAAAAGGCAACAACAGTCAGAGCGGTAGAAATTTATAGCTGCTATTTCGGTGTTCACCACATCTCCTCATCGGATATACTATTTCTAGACTCTGCCTGAGTTTGAATTCGCAATCTCCGACTTGCAGGGCAAGCACGCAGTCAATGAACCAAAGCGGGCATGTGAACTGCTGTTGTTTTTCTTTCCCCTTTATCCCCCTACATCCCAACACGATTCAATTACGACAATCTGCCGCCATTTCCATGAATCTGTGGTTGTTTTAACCGACTATTTCGTTTAGTAATATTTAGAAAGAAACCATAATCAATTACATATGTTGCATTTTAAAAATCCATCGAGGCTTAGCAGAGATATTCAACTTACTTCGGCTACCATATATGTGCCTGAAAATATGCGTATTATGTATCCAACGACCCATAAAATGTATGTATTAAAAATATTGAAATGTTCCGTATATTTTGCGCTCTTCCGCCGGTCTTCCTTAAAAAAAATTAACAATTTATACATCGTTGTAAGCAACAAAATGTCTTTTCTTGAATGGCATATAAAACTTGCTTCTCGCGTAGACAGAAATTATTTGGCTTAACCTATAAAAATTTTGGTTTTGAGCCCTAAGTCCAGATTCTGAGTATGCAGATTTTTTTCTGTTTAACTAGACCTACAACTTCAACTTGGCGAAAGTATAACCTAGCAAATAAAACACAAAATGAATTCATAATTTCCCAGTGCTTGAGCTGCTGAAATCGTGGCAGCCGTAAACCGATTTTTTTGAAGACACCATGACTCAATTAATGTTGTTGTTCTTTCATCCTAATAGTATAATTACTCCAGACTTAAACGTAATTTTACAAACTTAAGAGCAATAATTTGTACATGTATCCAATTTATCAAGTTTCTCTTACGTTTGCTAAGTTACGTTTAAGTCTAGAGTAATTAGACTTTAAGTCTTTTTTGTTAATTTTTTGTCGAACATTAGTTTGTAGTATAACAAAATGCATTTGAACTATAATTTGAAATATTGTACACACTCTATAAAAATTCTATAACTTTTCATCAAAATTTTAAGGGTTTTATTTTTTAGAATATTTTGTGTACGTAGCTTTGTAGCTCATTAAACTAACTTAAAAAGCAAGTGTGTAAGGTTAAAATTAAAAAAAAAAATGGTTAGAAATCTATGAGAATTTTTAGCCTCTTGAGATTTGCATAATATAATAGAGTTTTCAAGAAATCTGTTTAAAAAAGTGTGAAAGCTTATTGCAAATTTGTTGAATTTTTATAATTTTTTTTACTAAGTTTAAAATTTTGATGATATCATTTTGTTATAGAACGAACAAGATATATATATATATATATATATGTATATACATATATATAATGTAAATATATAAAAAATTCATCAAGAAAACCCTTGCGGGTATTATTAAAAAATCGTTTGAGTAACAGTTGTCATTTTTATTGTTGGTACACAAAATTTCTGAAAAAGTATAAAGAAAACAACGATTAATAACTTTATTCGAAGTTATATAATAATACAAATTAAAATTAAAAACTTGTGGTCGTGTTTGCCTGATATCAGATAAGAAACAAGTTTTAACAAACTTCAAATCTTAAACCTTAACCCACCTATGGAGTTTCACTGAAAATCATTTTTAGTCGGCTTTCAGATGTGTCAAGCCTTGCTTTCAAGTCTGCTATTTCGTAGGCGAAAGGGTGGGTTGAGTATAGAGGGCAAGAGTGCAGATACCTCCGTATAGAAAATATAAATCACCCTCCTTAAATTGGCGCATCAATTGTCAACGAATTGTCAAATACAATTTATATGGAGAATCCCACTATAATGCGGCGCTAGCGCTGAGCAAATAGAATTTTCCAAGGTGGATCCATAGAAGGTGATAGCAAGACAACTAAGGCGAATCAGTTATGTATTTTGTTTGTGTAATTTTGAGAATGAAATGTCAAAATCAGAATTCGCCCAGTATAGCTCATGTATTTTATTTTTGTAAACCAAACAACCCTGTGAATTGGAAAAGAAGAATAAGCATTCAGTGCATGGGATGATATTACCTTATATGAATTCGCCTTGGAATTTTCAATTTTGACAGCCCTTTAAATCGTAAAGTTGGGTGCGGAAGAAAGAAGTTAAAAAAAAGAAGATACAAATGAGAAAGAGGAAAAGGCAAATAAAATAAAATACCCAGCAACGAACTTCGAGAGAATGAGAAAACGTAAAAAAAATTGACGAGTTTCTTTGGGTATGGCGCGCATTTCCACTCGTTGGCGTTAGAAAACGTAACGCTTGACGCGGCAATTTAGGCAGGGAATGAGCAGAATTATTTGCAAGTTCTTGACGCGTTTGAAAGCCGACTTAGTGCACTCGAGCTGAAACAATAAATATAAGAAATTACGATACACCTATCAAAAATATCAAGGGACGGTTTCGATAAACAAAAAAGCTACCTACATACACAGGAGACAATACTTTCCTTAAAAGCTGCAACGATGGCTTCGTGTGTATTTAGCATTATAGAATAATTTATTTCCCCATAACAACGCAACCTTGTGCTATTGTACTTGAAATTCAAAGCCATGTAAAATCACACTGATCACTACCAAATTATAGTGCATGATTTCCGAGAGAGAGCAAGTCGCATCAGAGTTCACCACCACCACCCATGCAGCCCTCCTTCGAAAGAGATTCTCATAAACAAAAATACACAATAACACACGGGAAAATTTTGTCGTATTGATGATTAAGAAAATCATAAAAATAAAACTAAAAATTGTGCAGCGTAAAAATGTGGAAGAAAACCACATAGAGTGGTTAGCTAGAAATCTTTCACTGTGCCAAATTGTAAGAGTACCTCATTAATTTAATATGAAACAACCAGGAAAAGCATAGAAATGCATTCTTAAAAATATGGTGAAAATGCGTACATACATACATACATACAGCGCCACTAGTTGGCGCAATTATGAAAATTCAAACAGGAAAAATAACAACAAAGAATATGAAAAAATTCAGGAGTTTAGCATACGATTACACATGTAGATGTACATACATACATAAATACAATGCATACAATACGTATGTAAAATATTAATGAAGCAAACGGTAAGTGCAGTAAATGCAACTACAAAACAAAATCAAAAAATATTTACATATTATTTAATTCAGTTTAATTCAATTATTATTTTTTAATGTATTATTATTTTAGCATTGCATGATAGTTCAATTTGGTTTCTTGGAGTTTTTCACTTCTCAGGCTTTTGCAAAATACAAAATTAAAATTAATGAATCGAGTTTTGGAAGTTTAACAGTTCGTTGAATGTAACTTTTCTAAAAATGCTTACCTACCCTAAGTCGGTAATATTTGGTATAGGCCTGTCTCTTAAACTGTAGTGCTATACGAAAACCAGATAAACTGCTCATAAATGGAAAACATTACGTACCTACTTTTGATTTCTTCCACCTTTGGCATTTCTCAAAATTCGTATAAAACACATCATGGTAGCTTTCAAATAATTTTCACCTTTTCGTGCTCTCACAACAAAATTACTTGTGGTCAGTAGCCAAATATAGAGAGCATACATATGTATGTAGATAGAGAAGGAGTTCAACTATGTTTGCTGCCAATCAAAAATTAATAAATGTATTCTTATTTATTCTAACAGTCATCAAGAGTTAAAACGGCCCATGCGACAGTACACAAGTGGATGATAAACTTATAAAAAAAAAATCATTTAAAAATTATATGTGCATACATTCGTGTTTTGTATGAGGAGTGAAAAAATAATCCATAAATATGCCATATTCAAACAGCATGCAATGCAGCAAAATATAAATATATATCTATATTTCTAAATTTAAATTCGTTTTAAGAACAACTTGATATGCCTCAATACAGGTCTTAGTTATAAATAGTAATAAAATGAAAGCGTTGAACGGTTATAAGGGAGATGAAGTAGTAGGTTACATTGAATGCAATATTTTTTTTTTTTTATAAATTAATGAAAGGTAAATATTTTTAAGTTAATATATGTAAGATTTATTCTTAAAAAAAAAACAAACTATTTCTTTAAATTATGTTCGCTTAAAGAAATTTGTAAACATTAATTTTAGCTTGCAAATATGTATGTTTTATTTACGATTTAAGTTTATAATTTCAAGCTTAAAATTGTCACGCTAAGTTTGTTAGACATACATACATATTCTTTATTTCATTTTGATTCTACATAAAGTGTTCAATCTCCGTATTGTGATAATAATTTAATTATTTTAAAATGCTTAACTCTGTTTTTATTTTCAATACACAATTTTCTTACTTTTGTTTCAACTGTAGTTTATTAACTAAGCAACAAAATATGAAATCTAATACAACAGCAACAAAAACACTGCTACAAATGTAAAATTAATTAAAAAAAAAAAACAAACACACACATACACACTGACCAAAATATACTATATGCTCTAAAACTTACGAGTACTTATGACTTTTCATATTGGTAGTAAAAACAATAACAAAAAATTCGTATAAACATGCAATGTATTTATTACATAACAACGTTTTGAAATTCTTAACTGCCTTTTTCGTACAAATCATTAGATGCGTAAGATATTAAAATATCGGTAACCAATCCAATAAGTTGTCATATATTTAAAGCAGCATCACGAGGTTAACTTTTTCGCACAAATAACTTTTGAGTATTTCAATAACTAACTAGGTTCGAATTGAATAGAATTGGCTTAGGGGTTTCATAGCTATGAGTGTAGATTTCTTTTGATTCTGCAACTCTAGCTATTAAGGACTCTACGAGGTATCCGACAACGTTGAATTTCAAAATAACAAATTGACCGATGAATTTTCACCCTTCCCACCACCCGAATTTGTTATCAAATGTTTTTGTCTACTGTTACATCAACTTCGCGAATTTTATATCCGAACACTTCCGCATGTCGCACAATTTTTTTGGACGTGATTTGTTTTGTTTAAACAATAATAAAAAAAAGAGATTTAAATGTTGTAATTAAAGAGGAAGGAACACTTCGATGGGTTAGAGAAGAATTATAATTCATGTCTGCGTATTTTTCTAATTTGACACTAGCCTACAAGAAAACTGGCATATAAAATCGGAGCATCGTTACCTATATACATATATTATTTTTTGCCCTAATTTATTAAATCGACAAAGATTAATTTTAGAGCTAGAGGTCGGTATAAGGAAATTATTTTGGAAAAAAGACAACAACAGTCAGGAGTGATAGAAATTATAGCTATTTCCGCAATTACCGCATCTCCTCATCAGATTTCTTTCACGACTCCATCTTAAAAATGTAAAATGTTCTGCTGCATTCGAATATAATATCAATATCAATAATATCCCAAAATCAGTTCAGTAATTTTTCCGAGCTTGCGGTTTTACTGAAATTTTAATGAAGTGGGCTTTGCAAAGTAAAACAAAAAAATGTGTGGCTTATATTCTTCTTTTTCATTGAAGCTTCATTTTTGAAAAGCAGTATCTCGCTGTATTTGTAAAATATCCAGATGAAGAAACTGGAAGTGAAAAAATTTCTTTATTCTGATATTTACATCGAAAGTAGAGATGGGATTGAGGCTAAATATCCGGTTCTAATTTCGGCCATTCCGATATTAAATTTTTAAGTCCCGAATTTGCTTATCCCAACCTTATACAAATTTATCCCGCTCCAGCCCGTGTGTTCTGAGATCTGTATACAAATTTCAAATTAGTTTCAAATACTATATTTTATTTAGCAAACTCTATGGTTTTAACCGTAGATTTACATTAAATTGATTGATTTTTAATAATGAACACTTTTTTAATTCAAAAATGTATGACAGCTTATTTTAAATTTACTTGTTTAAATTCTATTAAAAAAAAATTATTTTTCATAGTCTTTTTCAACTAAACAGGTTAATATTTAGATCCTCTAAAATTTTATTAAACGTTGAAAATACTCGCTCACACTTTGCTTTGCAAGTTGTTATCTCTTTTTCGAACATTCTAATTTCAACATACTTAAAGATATACATAGCATCCCCTGGTTATTGTGTTTGGCTTTGGTGTTCGTTTTCTTCTCAAAATAATTTTTAAAAAAAAAGCTAAATTTATAGAAGATTTTTTATACAAATTTTCTGAATTTGGGGATTTTATCGGATGTGTTGCGAAAGAATTTTTTTATCCCGTCTAGCCTTCAAATTTTTGAAGACCTTCCCGAACCCGCCCATTGCGTTCATTTCAAAATTAGTCACGTGATTCCGTGTCCCGCACCCACCTCTAATCGAAAGTAAAATTTTTTTTGAAGTTTTTGAAAAAAATTTTATAAGTTGTCGAAAAGCCTGGAATAGCGCCTAAATGAGCAATAGGTTAGGTTAGGTTACTGTGGTAGTTCCCCAAAGGGAGCTCACTTAGACATAGTAGGAGTCCGTTGTGATACCACCTAATTTATGAACGGTAACGTGAATCGGAAAGTCAGGAAAGATTAACCTGAGAAACGTTGCGTGCCCCGAATGAAGTCACGCAAACTACCAGTCTCCACTCCAGAAAGGTCTTCTGGAGAGCTAAAGAAGTACGAGCCTAGCTACTTGAACCTCAGTCTCGCAAATGCAGGGCAGCTGAGCAGAAAATGACAAGATGAATCCACCTCATCCTCCTCCATACAGCTGCGGCAGAAAGGGTCAGAGACTATTTTCAGCCTAACCGCGTGAATACCCAACGGACAATGCCCAGTCAAAACACCAACCAGGGTCGAGAGTTGCCGCTTAGTAAGCGACATCAGCTCCCTTGAGCGCCCACGATCCACTCTCGGCCAGAAGGACCTTGCAATTCTGCATGTCGTGGCAATTTCCCAGCGCTCGGTGAGACGACATAAAGCCCATCTGTCCAGGAGAAGCCCGTAGGCAGTCAAAGGAGCCCCAACCCCCTCCCTGCAAGGAGAAATGACTTCCAGGGTACCTTGCCGAGCAGTTGCAGTTCCCTGCAATGTCGCTATGGCCCGGTACCCAAATTAGTCTAACATCGAGATATTCCGAGGCGGCTGCGAGAGAAGTCAGGCATTCCCTGGCCAATTTTGATTTCACCATTAGCGATCCTAAGGCCTTAATAGCGGCCTGACTATCCGAATAAATGTTGGCCCGTCTAGAGGGCATTACATTGGTAAGTAGCCAATCGGCTGCCTCCTTTATTGCGGCGACCTCTGCTTGAAATACACTGCAATAGTCCGGAAGCCTAAATTTACGGCTGAGGGAAAACTCATCGCAGAATACCCCTCCCCCAACCTTGCCATCCAGCTTCGAGCCATCCGTGAAGAAGTTCACCGTCCCACCGCCCCACAGGCCACCCTCCTTCCACTCCTCCCTACGCGGGATGTAAGTGGAGAAGGAGCCATAAGAGCAATACGATGGAAAAATATTTTCACGCAGATTAAAGAAAATATTGTTAGGTTTACATAAATCAAAAGAAATTGGAAATCGGGCAATCACCTTATTCGAATAGCATGTAGTATATAAATTTTGCTATATTTGAAAAACTTGTTTACAATCGGCCTTCATATTCGGATTCAGCGGAATATTTTACATTCGAGTTTTCAGTTATAATAATTTAGAAACCTCTGTTGATAAATTTTTTGTTCAAACGGTATAAAAAAATTCCTCATGTTTAACCCCAATTTTCACTTTCAGAGGCTTACTATATACATATCTCTAAAACTAGTAGTTATGTTTGAAGTTGAGAATTTAACTCATTCTCATCAAATTTTTTTAACAGGTGGGTTCAAAATATTAAAAAGAAACAGTAAAGTCGTTTGCAGAAGCATAGAAACCATAACCCGTTGAAAAAATAATAATTGTGACGAGGACTAACATTTATTTGAAATTTGTTTGGTTTAAGCCACAAACAATCACCCTCAAACTGTTTCATAGAAATATTCAATTTAATTTGGTTTTCTAAAAATTATATTTTTGAGGCTTGAAAATTTTTCGTGCTGCTATTCTATTGTGTTCAACTACACTACAAATGTAGGTACATTATCTATGTAGGCTGATCGAATATTTTGTAATATCGGTAAATGGCCGCAACACTACCAATATGAAAAGAGCATAGGCTAATACATATTAAATACAAATATACACACACCCATACATACATAGCTCAAATTAGAATGGCAATTTGTCTCTAGGTTCTTTTCTTTCATTTAAGATTTCATAAATCAAAGAAGGAAATAAAATACGAGGAAATATAATAAAATTAATTTAAAACAATACAAACCCAAAGTAAAGCATTAAAGAGCCTACACAATTGAATTCTTGTTACACACCCATGTATGCAAACAAAAATGCATACAATAACATAGTGACAAAAATTAGCAACAAAACATAAAACAACACTGCCACCGTGAAAAATACATACAACTGCTAAATACATACATACATACATACGTATGTATTTTATATATATTTTTTTATACAATTTTTTTTTGCCCACTTTTTTTTTTAAATTACTATAAAAAACATACATAGCTACCTTTTTGCACAATAAATACAAATATACACAACTTTTTTTTTTTAATAAAAAAAGTACATACTTTTTCTACAGCAGCAAGTATTCTTTACAAAACAAATTTTTTGTTCACTAAAACTTAAACCAAAGCCACAATTCTGCCCCAAAATCGCAAAATCGTATTAACGCACATCACACTAGAAATTTTCTGATTTTTTGTTTATTTTCATGCAAATACAGTAAACATGTATTTGCCTAATTTTCAAATAAAATTTGTATAAGTTGAAAAAAACTTACATGCATGCAAAATTTCTGCCAAGTCCAACAAGCTATACAGATCTTGAGGGAATATGCATTTAGTATGGAATTTTGAAAATAAATTTTGAAGCAGTTTGTAAAAATTACGCCTCAAAAGTGAAAATTATGAAGAAGCTCGATATTAGAAAAAGTAATTTCTTTATACTTAATTGTGAATTTTTGGGCCGTTTTATTGCAGTCTATTAATATACATCAAATTTTCACCCTGTCGAAAAAAAAACTAAAGATCAAAAGAAAGCAATCTATGTATTTAAATTTTTTTCCAAATTCCATACGGAATTCACTGTTTTCTTGGCCTCAATGTAGTTCGATGGATTTACATTAAACCTTGCAGCTGTCTTGTATGTACTGAGTTACTTTTTGGCTTTACCCAAATACGATTGGACACAAAAAAAAAAAGTTATTGACCCAGCATAATTTGCACCTACCAATATTTTTATATACATATTCCTAAACAAGCAAAAAATATAGAGACACAATTTAATTGTGGCAATATATGTACACACTCACACACATACACACACACACAACATGTACCAAACTCAAACGCATGCTGTTTTCATAAAATACAATAAAAATAAAATGTTTCTATTGGCATAGCACAAATTATTTTAAAATGATTGATAATTAAATTAGTTAAACAATTACATATACATACATATACATATATTTTTTATGCTGTGAAAATTGTGAACCAACAAATCAAAAGAAACGAAAGCGTCTAACGTAAAAGCATAATGAAGCAAACTGAAAGAAATTTATAAATTTTTTTTTTTTGGTTTATTTACAAGAACCATAAATATGTTTAGAGATTAGCTGGAATTATACATGTTTACATACATACATACAATATATATACATACTTATATATATATATATATATTTATATTACATATATTTTAATGTTATTATTTTATATTAATAAAATTTTATGCTCAACAAATCGCCCATCGTTTTATTTAGTTTATTTTTCTGTTTACGTTAAGTTTTTTCAGCTGTGAGAGTGGTGTTATGATTTTTTTTTTTAATTTTGACTACTTTTTACATTCGTTTTATTGTATACAGAATTTATTTTTAAGTACCGCGCATAAATCGCATAGTTTTGCTTTATGTTTTATGCAGTTTTTTCGTTTAGCTGCAAAACATCGAAATATTCGCAATGGCAATTGTTCAACAATTATGTAGCTTTCTTCATTTCGTGCTTCGCTTTATTAGAAAAAAGTTTACTCTGTTATAGATTTTTTACTACCTACAATTTAGGTGATTTATTAAACTCAAATAATATTTATGCTGGTAACAAAAATAATAAATATTTTTAAATTTTCAATGCAAAAAAATCAAATACTTCCAAATATCGGAAAAAGGTTTTGAACATACTTACATATATTTTTTTCACGCCCTGTATGAATCCGTTAAGATATATTTTTTTTTTTTAGCAAAATCTGTAAAAAATTCCAATCAATAATTATTCTCAGATTTTTAATAATCGCGCAGAAAAAATTATCATATATCGACTTATATTTCATTTTATCAAAATTAAAATTCGTTTCTCGAAGTAATAACTTTTTTGCGAATTGTTTTTTTTTGTATTAAAAATATTAGTTAGTTTTGAGTATTCTTTTCGGTTTTATTTTTTTCAGTTTTATCTTTTTCTTCACAAGTAATCATAATTTTTTAAATGATTTCTTAGAAATAAAAAAATAACTTTTTGAGATTTTTTTTGCAGATCGAAAAACTCAAAACCCCGAACTTTATTTCTAATAACTGTTTAGTGATAATTTTTTTTTTTTTTTTTTGGATATGCCTTGAAAGAAATATCAATCGACGCTTAATTTTTATTTAGAGCAGGAAATTAAAACTCATAAATTTATTAATATTTTTGGTTGCAAAGTATAAAAATTAAAATATTGGGTAAATAAAAATTTTTTTGATAGAACTTATAATGATTACGGTCCCTATTTATAGGAGTATAATTAAAAGAAAGAGCGCCCAGGCTCGAACTTTCTTACACCTACTTTCCGAAAATGCATCACTTTTCTTTGTCTGACGGTGTAATTTATATTCACACACTCGCCTAGTAGACTTATCACATTTTATTGCGCCCTTTACTTATTTCTTTTATTATTGTTTTTGTACTTAATTTCATATACTTTGTACATTATTTAATGCTTCAAGTAAATTAACAAAAAATAAATAAAATGATAACTCAAAAACGTATTTCGTATACGTACACAAAACTGCAACAAACATAGCAACGAACAATTTTTATTAGATGTAATAGGTGTTCGTATTTAGAACAAAATAAAAGGTAAATAAGAAATATATTAAAAGGGAAAAAATCCACAAACAAAAAACAAATACATATGTAAAAACAAGCATTACAACTCTCGATGTGTGTTTTTGTCGGTGTCTATGCTAATAATCAAATGGAATCAAAAAAACAAAAGCAAAACCAAAAAGAAAACCTACATGAAATAAGAAGTAATTTTTTCGAAATATACTTTACTAAATATGAACTTTAAATATAGATTATATACATACAATATATACATACATACATACATACATACTTACATGCATAGGATATATTGTATATTTACTATTTGATGTAGGATATGAAACATTTCAAAGAAGAAATTAAAATTCTCCCAATTTGCGAAATATTATGACAATTTCCAAGGTTTCAATAATGCGAATTATCGAAAGAATGCACAAGATAAAACTAAATTATTTATTATAACAGTTAATCAATTTTAATCAAAGCGAACGGTAAACGAAAACAAATGTGCGTGAGTTGAATAAAAAAAAAACATTTGTAGGGGAGAAGTAAAGTACTGAAATTATCGTATTTGTGCTAATTTTGCAACTACATACTTAGGTATCTTATAAAAAGATTTGGTAAAATATTAAGGAATTTTATTAACGAATAATACTTTCGATTATAAGAGTCATATAAATTATATTAT
The DNA here is from genome assembly GCA_951828415.1 of Anomoia purmunda. Classification (NCBI taxonomy): domain Eukaryota; kingdom Metazoa; phylum Arthropoda; class Insecta; order Diptera; family Tephritidae; genus Anomoia; species Anomoia purmunda. The sequence continues at coordinate 45,539,342 of OX639995.1, forward strand.
TTGCGTACCTATTTGCGGCAATTGCATTAGTTTTTTTTTTTTTTTGATTTACTTGCGACTGAAAACTAACCTTTTTTGAAGTTCGCAAATTAGCAAAGTATTCTTTTGATTTCACATCCACATATTGATTGTCTGTTTGATGACAAGAGACGCTTAGTTTTAATTTTCCGGAGTTAAGAAACTCTTCCTATAATTGGAAGCACTTCCTCTTGCTAAGACAGCAATAGGCCAACTGTCATGAGCACGTCTGATTGTTTGCACATATAGTTACAATACCAAACATATTCACAATCAAATCCCAAATTTATAAAATCAAAATTGACCGTATTTCTGATATTAGAACTGTTTTTTTGTAACCGACTAGCAAAAAACCACTAGGTCATATAACGAACTGCGTGCAAAGCAACAGCACAAGCTCGGAAAAATTCACGATTTGAGCCAAATCGGAAAAATAGCATCCGAACTAAGATGCAGTGTTAAGAAAAAAAGTGCTCTATTGTGAAGGAGCCCTAAGAAAATTCAAGAAAATTTCAGTGTAATACTTAATCCGATTCTATTTATGTACTATTTTTAAATATATGTATAACCAATTGAATGAAAAAATTGCCAGCACAACTATTTTTCGTACTTAACTGGTTTTTATAGTAAACAAATCGTATGTTTCATGAAATATTCTAGCAGGGTTGCTTTTGCAACTAAAGGAAATTTCATCCAAGGTGGAGCGTTCTTTTGCTACTTTGATACAAAGAAAACGACGACCATCAATTTTCACCACGCAAATATCGCGCGTTTGCTAGACTTTAAAATTATTAATTTACACATGGTCCTATAGTAAAAACTATAAAACCTTTTATTCTATTTAGCTGATGTTAATTGATACTTTTTGCTTTTAGAAAAAAGTTGTTTTATATATTTTTTTTATGTTACTTGCCTCGACCAAGATTTAAATACGGGACCCATCGAATAAAGCGCGCACACGCTACACACTCTGCTACCACGGCTTCTATTACACAACATAAAATAAAGGGATTATAGTGGTCATTTCTGTCTCTTAAATCGTTTCCTTTTTATTATAACCCACACTTTTACGAATCGTTGTTGTAGAATTCCGGCAATTATGTCCATCTTGACTACAGGTATTTTTCGAGCCCTAACCACAAAACAAACGTAACCAAAAATTTTTTCAACATTTTAATTTTGATGCAGAACTAGAACATCTAGATGTCCTAGGAGCATTTACGCATTCATAGGAAAATTCTGAAAGAAATGTCGCTTATGGTTTTTACGCGGTTAGGACTAAACCATTTGCCACATGTTGATTTGTTGTATAATATTTCCAATATTTTCATGATAGTTTTCTCGTTAATGTTTTATAAAACTTTAGTGATGTAACAAAAATCATATAAATTAGAATTTCAAATTTTGCACAAAATTTATCAAAAATTCAAAAAAGTTTCATCAAAATTTCAAAACAAATTCGAAAACTTTTTAAAAACTTTCTCGTGTGCAATTTTGTTGCTCATTCAATTTTGAAGTGGCTGCAAATTACTGGCGGTTTTTTAAATTTTTTTAAAATTATGGTCTAGGAAACGTTTGTTGAAAAATGTTCAAACATCCGAATGTATTTCTGCCATGAAAAAAAAAATTTCTTACAAAACAAACATTCGCCATTCGGAGTCGGCGTAAAGCTGTACGTCCCTCAATTTGTGTTACAACATCAAGACGCACACCAAAAATTATAGGAGAAGTTCGGCAAAAATCCCTTAAGCGGTTATAACGCCAAAAAAGTAAGTAAGATAATTATTAAATTGATAGAACCATGGTGTATAAGTAATAAGAAGGTGTACTAAATAACTTAACCTCACTTGTTGGCGATGTTTATTGCGGTAACGCATTTTAAGGTAGTAGATAATGGGGAAATTTATTGACCATTTTTAATACGTTTTTTCAACTATTTATATAAAGTGTGAAACAATTGTGTAGTTTGTGGTCATAAGCTTAAATTAAATGTTCTTTGGTGGTAGTATGTTTTTTAATTTAAAAGGGGTTTGTATATACCTAGAAATAGGATATACATATGTATGAAAAGGAGTAGTTCTAGTACTATTTATTTTTTTTAAGTTTTGTATTAAAAATATGAGTGTCGGCAACATTGGAAATAAGCATCTGGGTTTTTGTCTAAGTTACAATAAGACACTTTTTTATGATTCCACCATGGATAAAAAGTAGCCCTTTTCAATGGTAAACTTAAGCAAATATTTGCAAAGCGTTTATTTTTCAAACTTTAGCACAAAAAGTTTATTAATTTGTACTTGTCCGATAAAATCTAATAAATATTACTTTTCTTCGCATATAGTACCTACCATTTGTTCCTTTTTTATTTTACTGTTATGCATTTGCCGCAAAAGTGACGCCCAAAATGTGAAGCTTTAAAGAATTATTAAATAATAATTTTTGAAATATACAAATTATTGGCAGAAATGTTATGTATAATTGATGTCGTGAAAAATATGATATGTAAATTATCTTGCAAAATCAGACGATGATTCGTAGTTTGTTTTGATAATAAAGAAAAAACCAAAAAAAAATTAATCGTTAACAAAACTATCTCATATAAAGAAATTCACTCGAATACCATTACTTTTTTAACAAAACAAAAATAATAAAACCAATGGAAAGCAAAAAAAAAAATCAAATAAAGTTTTATAAAACTATTTTTCGGTGTTAGTTGTCTTTTTGGATAATATACTTACACGTGAAATAAAAATTTCAAAAACAAAAAACAAAAAACAAGAAAAAACAAAGCTAAACCATTCACTGTTGATGTTGTGACAAAGGAAAAACAATTAAAGTGCAAATGCATATTTTTACTCACTTCTTTACGTCCCCCTTGTAATAAAGATAAAAAAAAATTTACATAAATGTACGTCTAAAAGTATTACGTCAGAAACTACTACTATATTAAGTACCGAAATTTTTCTCTCACTCAATTTTCTCTGCTCTAGTCTCTAACTATCGTTTTAACTAATTATGTATGTATGTATATAACTAAAAAAACAAAAAAAAAACAACAAGTTCAAAGAGAATATTAAAAAACAAAATACAAAATTCAAGTAACTAAAATCACATTCTATAAGTTAGTAAAAATGTGTGCGCACAGTGGGATATATCTCATCTGCAAAGAGTGTTAATTCTGAAAAAGTAAATTATTTTATTTATATACATACAATACATACCGAAAATAAATGTCTACAAATATTGCATGTATTTACCTACCGATATACATACATACATACATACATACATACATACAAATATATAAAATACGATAAGCACTCGTAAATGTACACTAGTTACATACATGTGTCTATGTGTAGCAAATAATAATCGAAAAACGTAATACATACCGAATGACAAACCGATTTCGGAAAAGATAAAGGAATATACATACATATGTACATATGTATGGATGTATGTCCGAAATATTAAAATATTTGACCATGCCGATGCCGTTGGTCCAGCGTTCTATTCGCGACTGTCGATCTATCGAGGATCTGCAAACAATTTAGCAATAATTCTAAAATGACCTCAATCAAATATTACTAGTTATATTTTTAAAATATATATACATATATTTTAATAAAAAAAAAACAAAAACAAATTAAGAAACAGAAGCTTAAACATTTAAGGAAATATAAGTAATATACTACATACTCGTATGTGGATGATGGAAATGATAAGAAAAATAAATTAAAATTGTAAATAAAAGTTTATAATTTAAATAAAAAAAGTTAAATGGATAATAAAAACAATGATGATAAATGTTGCCGTGGTAAGGAGAAGAAAATTGAATGAAAGAAAATTCGCATAAAATCCAAACAGCCGAATAAGCAAGCCACAGCAACAAAACAAACAAAAAATGTCTCTCGATCGAACGAAGTAAGAATGTGATATTTTTCTAAGCCACAAGTAACCGATAATGATTTTTAAAGCAAAATAAAAATAAAATAATATTAAAGAAACAAAATGTTAATTAAAGTCAGTAAGCAGTCCAAAATGAGAAGTAAATATACAAAACAAAAAAAAATAAATAATAAAATTATTTTCAATCAACCAATTTAACCGTTACAATTTGTAGCGGCTGTGCAATAGCCAAGTCGAAAGTAACGAAAACTAGAAGACGGGAAATCCAAAAAAATAATATTAATTATTTAAGCATGAAACGAAAAGCCCACATAAAAATTCACTTCAAGCCGCAATAGAGACTGATTTTCAAAAAACTGAAAATAACTATTAAAAATTAAAACAAATAATCAGCATCCACAATTAAATAAGCAATAACAAAAATAGCATAAATACAAATCAAACAACAAGACAGTAGAGGTTTTTTCTAAAATACCAATTACTTAATTCACATGAAATCAAACAAAACAAAAGAGATTAAAATTTTCGAAAATTCACACAATAATATTATCTCCCATCAAATAAAAACTGTTTACTGCAACAAAGCGCCTTATAAAATTAGGTTAAAGAAAATACTTCAATGCAAGCATAATTATGTCCCAATTTTCCTCCAATACTCATTTAAAAGCGATACAATTTCTTTTGAGTTCAATACGGTTTTTTGTTGCTTTTTTTTTTTTTTGTTTAAGGAATACGCGGAATTAAAATAGTACGAGTTGTGTATGTCGTGTTTAGCTGAGCAAACATTAAGAGTGAGATAAAAGAACGTAGTAAAAGCAAAGCAACACGAACAAAACCGAAAAGCTATGTAAAAGCAAAAGCATTGTAAAGGAAATTAGGAACTGAAGTGGAATTGGAAAGGAACATTTTTTTTGTTAGAAACGACTTGGATTGGAAAGTATTTTGCAGTATGCAGATTTATGAATAGGTGTGTAGATGTATAGGAAAAAAAGTTAGAAATGTATATGTACAGAGCTGAAAGCAAGTTAAATGAAATGAATACAAAATCGTAGAATGGTTAGCTATTTTTTGTGATAGGATATATCGGCGGCAGTATGTATAGCTAGATGGAAGTGAAAAGGTTAGAGAATTTGTAAGAGCAGCATTGGAAATGGCATGTTTGTGGGAATTTATAGGTATAAGTAGTGGAAATTGGTATTGAACTTAGATATGCAAAAAACAAAAAAAGATTTACTTAATTGCGTAGACGATGGCCTGCTGCTAAGCTTTGAGAGCTAAAAGGATAACTGCAGATTTCTAAGAAATCTGTTGAGAAATGACGAAAATTCGAGTTTGAACGTTGTATGATCATTTATGTAGATATACAAATTTCACTTAAAACTGATTGTTTCAGAAATTCTACACTATTCTCGAGACTGGGAAGAAAACGTAGATTACTAAGAAGTTGCGTTCGAGCGGCAGAGAACTTGTAAAACTTGCAAGGAGAGATCACAATTTTGACATTTCATTTAGAGGAGAATTTAACAGACACGAAAAACAGCTGATTGTTGCGTATGGTTGCACTTGAGTCATAAAAATAGTTGGATATTTCGAATTATAAGTTTGTAAAACATAACTATGAGTATTTTATTTGACGAAATAAGACGGGATTTTTTTAACGAAGAAGCGGAAAGCAAAAAAAAACCCAACTGTAGAAGTAAAATCATTCAAAAACTAATTTCAAATAAAACTTTGCGGCCTTGCTTACAAATTTTTACAAATTCTTATAGGCGCCAAGTCAGTATGTTTGTGTCTTTGAGAGATTAAGATGCATTATTCTCTGAATTATGAAGCTGGCTAATTCGTACTGGCTTTTCCGCGTGAGCACTTCTAATAGTTCAGCTTATTTCACCATACCAGGACAAATTTGACGTCCGCTAATTGTGGTACCAGAGACCGTATATTAAAGAACGTATATTACAAAGAAGTTCCTCGATCCTCTAGCAGAAAGTCTCATCCGATTTCACCATACCAGCACTAATTTCAATTTCGCTGATTGATATTAGAATCTGATTAGATCCAATTGGTTTCTTGTTTGTAATCTAGAGACCAAAAAATTTGCATCACTCCCACCAATCCTCTAACAGAAAATGTTGTCTTATTTCACCACAGAACAAATTAGACTTTTGCCGATTGATATTAGAACCTGATTAGATCGTATTGGTTTCTGGTGTGGTGAAATCGGACAAGACTTCCTGCCACAGAAAACGAAACACGATGAAACTTATTTGTAATCTACCTTCCTTGCAAAGGGCGTTGGAAGTGGGAAAGTCACAGCAACAGGCAATTGGATCAATGCTTGATGTGATGAAATAAGCTATAATTTTTTGTTAGCGGGACGGAACAAGAGTTACAGCGCTAGAAGCTAGCCAATATCCCCCACTTCTCAAGTTTTGTAAATGGAACGGAAGGTGAAGTGCCAATAGTTTGTAATCTACGTCCTTCCGCCCGGGATATGCACACGGTAAGCGAGAAGCACAACTCCTGACCTTAGATCGGAGTCTGAAATCCATGGAATTGGGTGTTGAAAAAATTACCTCACATCAAATAGGTTGCGGATTATTTCATACCTTGGATAACATAACTGAAGTCAGTTTTCAATGAAAGTGTAGTTTTGGTGAATGTTACAATTAATTTAAATGTAGAAAGCTTGAACTCTTGTAGTTAGTTTCACTCGATTATAATTTAAAATTTGCATAGATGATCAATCGTGTTCAAACTCATTTTTAATTGAACGTCAAATGGTTTGTTGAATGTATAAGTATTTATGTATGTAGGTAATGCGAATGAGAAAGGTGCTATGGACAAAGACGTAAACAATGTGATAATATTTTATTCTTACTTTTTATTCAAGAATTTTTTTGTTACGACATTTTTTATTAACACGCATAAAACTATTAGGACTCAGTTGGAACTGCTTAAACTGCTAAAATATCTACACTCGCACACACACACACACACGCCCACACAAATAACCAGTGAAGAAGCAAATATGGAAAATATTTATTTCGTAAACAATTTAAACCAAATTCAAAATTCAATTGAGGATATTTAAATTAGATTTGCAGGCGTGGACATTTTGGAAAAAGAAAATTCAAAATTATAAAAGTGTATTTATAATAAAAGAGTTTTAAAAACATAAATTTAGGAGGTTACGTCAAACAAAAACAAAATTCAACTCTCTAAAATTAAGCTTTTGGTGTTTTAAAAATTAAAAATAAATCAGAAAACTAAACAAATCAAATATTTTAGGCGATTGAAATGAATGCGAAAAATTTATATTTGGATAAAAATAAAATTTAGGTGAAACAATTGAAATTAAGCCGAACATTTTTAAGCAAATCTCGATGTTTTAAATTAAGTGAATGATGGCATACTTAACAAAAAAAAAATAAATTTTAACCATTTTTCTGGGCAAAACAGAAACAAGAAATGAAATTATGTCCACTAAAAATTAACAAATACATACACACGCACACGTACATGGATAACCCAAAAACACGCGTAACAATTTAGCTGAAAAAAAAACAAAAATATTAGAAATTCAATTAAGATATTAATGCGAACCTCTTTCACTTTCGTGTCTTTTACTCAGCAAGTAAAAAAAAATTGACCTATGTAAGTAAAAAAAAAACATAGAAAACACTTAATATAATTGATTACATAAGCCGGCAGCGCTGTCAATGGTAGTGAGAAAAAGGAAGCGAAATTTTTAAAATTAAATTATTTATGTATGTCCAAAGAAAAAAACGTAAAACAGGAAAATTTTTCAATTCCACCGGTCCATAATTTAGAACAAATTAAAGCTTTTATTTTTCACGCTACAAACAATTACAGATGAATTTTACTATACACATAATACAAACAATAAATAAATTTAAAAAAATACAAAACCATGAAATTAAATGCCTGCCACAATAAGATAAAACTGTAAAAAAAAAACAAACACAAAACTAAATATGAAAATCAATACAAAAAAGTTCAATTATTCCGTTCCAGTTTATTACAAACAATTACGAAAATTTCTTATTTAATTACTCAATAAATAATTTTACAAGAACCGTGTAATGAAATGATTAAAAGTTGATTTAGTGAAAGTTAATGCGATGTTTGAAAAGTTTTTTTAAAAAACTGACAGACAATTTAGAATTCAATTGAATGTTAAAAAAAAACAAACTACCGCAAAACTTACACACTTAACAAATATCGTAAAGCCGATACAAAACATTGATTGAATAAATAAAACAAACAAAATGTATACATACACATGTACATACATGGAGTTTTATATATGTTTAAAACAAAAGCAAAAAAAGTTGTTTTGAATTCTTCGGGAGGAGTAGTTGAGAAATTACGAGAAATAATGAATTTAATCGAAATTAGAAGAGGTAAGAATGTTTCAAAAGAACTTAAGAAAAATTTTGCTTATTTTGATGTTTAGTTTTTCTACAAATTGTGTTATTTTCTCCCGATTGAGTATAGTTTTATTCAAAATGAACACAAACCTATATAAAATGAAATCTGTTTCCTCCAAAAATAGTAAATAGTAAATGTTTATTAAAAGCCATTTCATTCCTTTATATTTCTTTTGGCAGCTGTTTTTCTTCCACCCAAATTTTTTTTAGTGTTTGTACGAGTATTACTTATTTTGATAATAGGAACTCACATTCTAATTTTTTCGCGAAATTTACTGTCTCCATGAATATGTATGAGATTTCGATTATCGATGTCCTTATAACTTCGTGAATGATTGCTGAAAATAAAAATAACAAGTAAAGAAGAGTCTTCAGTTCGGGTTAAACTGAGCTTAAAATACTCGGCGTGTATTTTTTGTTCAAATACACAGTACTTGTTGTATGCAATAAAACTCGTTAAGATAACATTTTTCATTTTGAAAATTTAAATGACCTTTATATATTTAAATGGAAACACATTTTCCAAAAATTGGAATTTTTACGCATTTCTCTCTCTCTCATTAAATTCTTCGTAACAAATGTGAGCGTTTTACATGATTTATTAATATAATGACTATTTCAGAAATTGCCGTTATATGAAAGGCGCGGCTCATTTGAAATCGAAAGGGTATCAAATTTGATAGAGTTGATGTTGGCCGAGGTGGGACTGCCATTACAAAAAATTTCATGCCAAAAGTGAAAGAATAAAAATATAAAAGTATAAATTTAAAAAAATGTGAGTTTAAATACGTTAAAAAAATAAAGACACTGAATTTATAGCGTAACTTTCTACAAGTTAGCACGAAACAAAAAAATACAGAAAGTGACACAGTTTGTGGTACCGCTAGCCCGCTCTTGAAGACAGCATCAGATGTTTTTCCTACGTAGAATTTAATACGCTGTGTTACGGTTATTTGGTAAAAGATAAAACTGTCAAGTAGGTGTTATTTTTCACCTTCGAATATTTTTATAAAACTTGAAATAAACATATCGGAATATCGACATTGTTTACTCTGGTTATATACCGATACCCAGCAGGAACCCTGCAAGAAGCCTGACCTGTAACTTATCGGTTACATTAGACAAATATAAAGTCAAACTAGTTTTCAGTTTGACGATTAAAACTGAAAATAGTTGGCAATTTGTATTTGTGATCAGCTGAATACTTTCAATCAGCTGTTTATCTTACTAAGAATTTTTTACTAGTAGACGTTTGGCCAGTAAAAATTCGGTTGTTGTTGTAGCAGCATAAAACATTACCCATTTAATTTTGGGGAATGCTGCTGAAGTGACAGTCCTTGGCCAGATATAAATCCGGGTATTTCCGGTGTTGTAGAACCGACTGTCGTGGGAACGGTGAAACCTGACAGTTCGGCTGTCATTTTCACCTTCTCAATTTTCTCTCCTTTGCTGGTTTCTGTCAAGTTTTGGCGTACGAAAACCCTATGCAGTAAAATTCCAATGCAATTATTACTGGTCCTTGCAATTTTTACTGCAGAGTACATCCGAAAACATTACTAATATTCCAATTAGTTACTTTGCTGTTACCACCTATTCAATATCCATTGAGTATGCTATTGGCCAAAGAACGTAAACTCAAGAAATCATTTACGATCTTTGACGAAACTATTGCGCATTTACGTTCTTTGCGGCTTGTCAACTTTTGTAGAACTATTTAATATATTGACTTGGCAGCACAGGCTTCTAAACCGGTCGACAAGTTATCAATCAGCACGTCCAGCAATTGAATATTTTTACCAAAGTTTTAAATTGAATCAATTTTTTACGTGTTAGAGAAAATATAACGATTTCAATTGCTATTAAGGATTTTGTATAAAAGCCGTACCTAAAGATAGCTCGTGCGTATAATCCGCTGTGAATTGTCAAAATTTTTTTGTACGCACAAAATCTCCAATAAACAGCTGCGCTAGGTTATCAGCTTGGTGCGCTGGAATTTTAACCCAGAAGTAAAACATATATTTTTAAAAATTTTACGCAAATTCCACCAAACGCTCTACGAGTCTGCAAATAATTGCAGACGCATTACAATTGCAACTTGTGTTCGTGCAATGGCAGAAGGTGGTGGTGGTGGTAGTGGCAGTGAAAGTAGCACCGGCAGCGGAGCATGTCTTGAAAATGGTGGTATGTGTCATTGGGGCTTATATGAAAAGTAAAACTCATGTTGCTTATAAAAATCTTATTGTAGGCGAGGGTTCTGGCGATGGCAAGCATTGGCGTGGTTGTTCGATGGAGGAAATTCATCGTGGGTTGGATAAATTCGAATTGGACCACGTGCCAACGGTGCGTCCCACTGAGACGCATACTGTGCTGTATCACTGCCCTATACGCGAACCGGACAACGCGCCACCACGTCCTTTGCGTGCCCATCATAAATGGGATGCGACACATGTGCGCTTACCCTGTTCTAGTAAAAGTCAATATCCCGTTACAGCTGCAGATGGTAGTTCTTCTATAGAAGCACGTTGGGAAATGATTGAAAAAGCTTTATTGCAACCAATTAACAATAGCAAAGAATTGCAGGCTGCCATTATTTCGTACAACACTAAATATGAAAATCAGTGGAATTTTCGTTCACTACATCGTCTAGTTGAGGATGATTTGGATGAGAGCGAATCGCGTGTATTTTTTGAAGACTTACTACCACGTATAATCCGATTGGCATTGCGATTACCAGAATTGGTGCAGGCGCCAATACCATTGCTTAAGCAAGGACAATGTCATTCGGTTACATTGACACAACAGCAGATATCGTGTTTGCTAGCCAATGCATTTCTGTGTACCTTCCCGCGTAGAAATACAATGAAAAAACGATCGGAGTATAGCACATTTCCGGATATTAATTTCAATAGGTATGTAATTCACATGCGTAGATAAATATATGCACTTCATAGTCAATAAAATCACCATCTACTAACTACAGGCTCTTTCAAAGTGGCGGCAAGGCAGTTATGGAAAAAATTAAATGCATCTGTCATTACTTTCGGCGTGTTTGCCCCACTGAGCGAGATGCTTCAAATGTACCCACCGGTGTTGTAACATTCACACGTCGTAGCTTAGGTCCTAGCGATCTGCCTAATTGGGGCGAATGTAAGGCACCACTAGGCGCCACACCCCTGCACATAACATCTGCTGGCACAATTGAAGATCAGGGTTTCGGTTTACTGCAAGTTGATTTTGCAAATAAATATCTTGGTGGTGGCGTACTTGGCGGAGGTTGTGTGCAAGAGGAAATACGATTTGTCATCTGTCCAGAATTACTCATTTCTAAGCTATTCACAGAGTGCTTACGTCCAACAGAGGCACTTTTAATGGTTGGTGCTGAACGCTTTAGCGATTACAGCGGTTATGCGGGCACATTTGAGTGGGCTGGAAATCACGATGATTGCATACCGCGTGATAGTTCACGTCGGCGTCAAACGCATATTGTAGCAATAGATGCACTACATTTTATGCAATCGCAACATCAGTATCGTGAGGATCTTATAAAGCGTGAACTGAATAAGGCCTATGTTGGATTTCAGCATACATTAACTACACCGGCACCTGGTGTGGCTTCAGGTAACTGGGGTTGCGGTGCATTCGGTGGTGATCCTCGGCTGAAAGCTTTGTTACAATTAATGGTGTGTACTGTAACTCAACGACCACTTTTATATTTTACATTTGGTGATGCTAATTTACGCGACGAAGTTCATAAAATGCATACCTTTTTATTGGAACATAATGTGTGCGTGAAGGATTTGTGGAACTTGCTGACTAGCTATCAGAGTCAAAATATGACACCCAATGAACTGTATAATTTTATCTATGGCTGTATAAGTAATACATTAATGGTACGTCACTGATTTGTATGCACTTTACTTATATTTTTAATGATTTGCTGTTAAGTTTATTTTTATATTTGGTGGTATCCGAAAGAAAATCATAGATTTTATTTACATAACCCCTTGGATAGTTAAATATAGAAATAGAGGTTTGCTCTTCGACCTTTAAGATCCATTGTGGCCTAACCAAACATCTTACATATCGATTGTAAATTTGTATATAGTTACTAAACAAAACGGCTGGCAACCTCCTCAAAAATATAGGTATTCACTTTGTCCTCGCCGCGACGAATAGTTTGACACCTTAAAATTTATAGACACCTGTATAATTAAATTAAATTTTACTGTTAAAAATGGTGCCACAACTCTTCCTATATACTTTCAACTACCGGAATGAACGAAGCTTTTCAAGCAGGAGGCAACATTCTTTAAAATATAGCTAGCTAAAAAGCTTCTTAGCAAAACGAACAGTTTGACACCCAGATGTTACTATTTCATATAACTGGTACGTAATGTAATTAAATTTGACGTGTTGAACAGGTGGCAACTCCTATAAAAGTTAGGTATGAACCTTGTTGCCGAGACGAACCGATTGACATCCATATTTTAATATTTATATAACTTGTATTATTTAATTAAACTCGACGTTTCAAACAGGTGGCAACCCTCTCCAAAATATAGCTAGCTTTAAATCTTCTCCTTAGCAAAACGAACTGCTTGACATACCTATTATAATATTTCTTTCAAACAGGTGGCAACTCTCCAAATATAGCTAGCTTTATTTAGTTTAACACCCATTTTAATATTTCATATAAATTGCATATTTTAGTTAAATTTAACTTTTCAAACAGGTGGCAACCCTCTCACAAGCTAAAATATACTTTATGACCTTTTCTTGTATCTACCAAATATACTTTCAAAATTTCATAACAATCGGAGGAGGTCGAGCACAAAAACCGTGACTCGAGATTTTTATATATGAGAATAATGTTATCGATAAATGTAGTTAATATCAATTTTTATTATCGATCATTCTTTTTTATAATTTCGATGCCGTGACTACCTTGGATTCTTCGATAAAAGTTTTCCATTTTCAACTTACTTAAATGAAATAAACAATAGTTTTCTTTTGTGTAATTTTTATTGAGAAAACAATAAATACAAAGGCAACGTTTAAATAAAAAACGAGCCTTAAAACATAGCCAACTCATCCTAAGGGTTGTAGAACGATGCAGGGAAATAAAAACAAAACTAACTGTTAGAAGGAATTTACTTTACGATTTTTTTTCGCTTTTCGCGTTATATTAAAAATTTGTATGCATTTAATTAGTGGTAGCCATTGTAATAAATTTAATTCTCTTCACTTGATTTTCTTCCAGCGCAGTCCGAAGACGAAAGTGGCAACACCAAAGAATAAGAATATGCGAAATTTATTAACATGTTGGTTGAAACCGCAACAGTCTAATAGAAAGGAAAAGCCAAAAGCCTTTTCCCCACCGCGGCGAAGTAATTTGAGTCAAGATATTTTCGCCTCCTCTTCGGAATCCGAAGTGGAGGCACTTAGTATTCCTCCCGAAGATTCGTTGATAATTGTAGAATCCTCGACCTCTTCCTCGATCAGCACAAAGGCATTAGCAAATACGCCAGACACCGCTACTATAGATCTCACCGGCAAATCGCAATCAAATGATGGCGTTGATAATGCGAGGAATGGTGAAGGATTGTTAATTGATAACATAAAAAAAAACGAACACGTTGAACATGAAATAAATGAATCAAATATTTCGCCATCGAGCCAGAAGCCTACCGGGTCACGACAACGCTCGCTGCTGGATATGCTTGACCAATGCTATACGACCAACACTGGTCCAGAAACAAAGCGTATTTGTCTTAAACAAGCCAGTTACGTTAAATCAAAGACACCGACAAAAAACAATAAAAATTAGTTATAAAAAAATTTTTAAATCCAAAATCAAATATAATAAGTTTGTGCATATTTTGTACTTTAATAATTGATGATTTTACAAATGTTTTAAATTAGTGTCACGAGAACAAACAAAAAAAAACATATGAATAACATGCCTACACATTTAGAGCAGTGAATATAATTTTAGATGAATGAAAATGCATTATATTTAATATTTGTTTATAGTATCAGCAAAATGTAAACTTTCGCTGTGTCGTCAAACGGCAACAGCAGCGCAGTGTATAAAGTAAATAAATGCTAAACATTGCACTCGTGAAAATGCTGCTAAAGTCACACACACACATACATAACTACATACCAACATCACGTACGTATTCAAATGTAAAATGAGCGACTACGCGCCATGAGCGCCTGTTACCGTTGTTACACGATGCAATTTTGTGCACTACACAGGTCACCTCTGCTCTGCGGCACTTGGTTGGTTGGTAAGTGTAATTAATATTTTATTTGCAAAAGTAGTTGTTTGCTTGTATTTCAAAAATATTACATGTTAACCGTACATCTGTAATTAATGTTCTTATCTTTATTGTTGATTCAAGTTAGTGGAAAAAATCTAGCGGTCGAGACATTTACACTCTCCTCGTCTTAATATAATTTTAAACTTAATTGCCGACGTTTATTTAACTATAAAATAATCTTGAATATTCGTCTAAAAATAGGATGCAGCTATGTAGTAAACACCTTTTAATAATTTCGTAAATAGTGTGATGGGTATTTGCAATACTTTTCCCCATATATGTACATATGTATAAAAGGCTTTATTTTATTATTGTATTACATATGTATGCACATTAGGGTGCATCCCTACTCATACAAAATAAAATCGGTCATGTTCTTCCTATGGAATTATAAAATTTATTATATTTTAAGAAATCAACCAAAATATTTCGCAAAAATATTAAGCTTTACGTGAGCTGAACCGATTGCAAATACTTCCAAAAATTAAGTTTTATTGAATATACATATTTTCGAAAAAAAACCTGGTCTGCAAAAATACGTAATAATAACTTTTATTTAAAAAAAAAATACTTTTTCATCATTATTTGTTGAGTTTTATATTTTGCTCGGAAAATAAAACTTAAAGTGTGTGAAAAACCCCTACAAATTAAGTTTTATTTTCTGAGCAAAATATAAAACTAAAAAGAAATAACGATTATTTCTTAAGCAATAAATAAAACTCAAGAAATATCGGTTAATTTTTGAGCAAAAAAAAAAATCCAAAAAAAAAAAATTGCGATTATTTTCCAAGCCATAAATAAAACTCAAAAAATAACAACTATTTTCCAAGCAATAAATAAAACTAAAAAAACATAACGATTAAACTTTAATTTTTTTACTGAAATTCAAAAATAAAAATCAATGTCGCAAGAAGTAAGTTGCTTTAATACTCGTACATGTAGCCTTTCTCTTTCCGCATGATTTTTTTGAATTGAAATTTAGGCAATAATCGTTATTTGCGGCCCCTAAGAAAAATATTTCAAAAATTTTTCAACAAATCATAACACGAACCCATCCAAGTTCAAGTTTTTTTTTCTCTAATCTCATTATGTTGCCGTTCAACAAATTTTTAAAATAGTTTTATGCAGACTTCTTAATCTTAGACTGTTTTATCCACTCGATGGTTTCGAAAATACATTAAAAAAATATTAGTTTTAGCCTTTTGGAGGCATTTCCATAGCGGTCAGGCTCACGAAAAGCTTAATATTTTGCCGAAAAATTTTGACGGAAGTCTCAATAAATAATACATTTGATAACTCCAGTGAAAAACCCGCAACTTTTTTTTGGTGAGGGACCTTATTGAACTAGTCTGATTCCAAACTGGAGCGATTCTAGTGAATTTGGAAAGAGAACTTATTTTTCATTCTTCATTTGTATGTCACTTATACTTATAATTAAATAGTAAATTTTCGCGTAGCTTCCCTGGTAGTTCATTCATATTACAATAGCGGGTTGTTATAGCAAATAACTTTTCATCCAGTGCAGAATTGCAAACATATATTGCAGTTGAAACTACAACAATTGCTGCACGGAATAATTGGTATCGTAGAAAATTCGTATAAGATACAACTGATTTTCAAAAAGCTAAAACTGCAGCTTCAATGAATTGAAAAACATTATACCGTAGCCACAGTAAAGTTTAAGTGGACTCTAAAGTTAGTTGCAGTTGTTTGCCAAAAATAGCTGTAACTATCTTAAGACTAAGGTGGATTGTTTTAAACTGCACAACTCTAGATCGACACATAAATATGGGTTTCCTGAAAATTTCGACTGCAGAGTAGAGGATATATTCAATATCTTTTTTTATGTATCTTTTAAGTACGGATTTTCTGAATAACTTGACTCTAGCGAATCCATTTTTCAACTGAAATATTTATATTTGCATATGTGGCTAATAAGTGTTTTAAATTTTTGAATCAAAGCGGACTGTAAATACGGGATTTTGAAATATTTCGACACTAGCGTTCCCACGACAGCCGGTTCTACGATATCGGACTGTCACTTCAGCAGCATTCCCCAAAATTTCATGAAGAATGGTTTATGCTGTTACAACAACAACAACAATCGGAATTTTGAAGCCTCATGGGGTAGGTGTTCTATCGGTGCCATCAGAAGGCATCCCGTTGCTGTCCAGAGTGCTGTGTACTGAGTGGTCTGTAGTCTTATCCACTGTGTCCTTCTTGTCTTAGGCGACCAAATTGGAGCGGCATTATTTAGAACCGGCCGGCAAATCGCTTAAGATCACGAATCACCTGCGTCTTTATGACGTTTTGCGCAGTTGTTGAGCTGTCTTGACCGCTGGTGAAAGAAGAGAAATCGGTCGATAGCATTCGCCCTTTTCGGCCAGTTTCTCTAGTTATAACAGTCACACCGATCCAGTCATACACCACCAATTGACTGGACCCTGCTGCTTACAGAATGGTCTTAAACGATATTCACCGAGAGACAATTACCACCTTCGTCAACTATCGCCCTGTGGATGTTGACGAATGTTGACCACCCAAAGCAGAGGAAGACCTATTGTAACAGGTTAAACTTTTACCGATCCAGAATCAACCCAGACGTACTCACTGTACGTTAGGCATGTGATAATTCTCCGCTCGATAC
This sequence comes from Anomoia purmunda, assembly GCA_951828415.1. Taxonomy (NCBI): domain Eukaryota; kingdom Metazoa; phylum Arthropoda; class Insecta; order Diptera; family Tephritidae; genus Anomoia; species Anomoia purmunda. The sequence continues at coordinate 45,556,693 of OX639995.1, forward strand.
CACCCACCTTTTCACTTGCCCTCTATAACCGACTCATCTAACACCCCTTTCCCTTTGGTCCGACCCTGTCGAAAATCCGCGTTTCTTGGGCCTCCCCCAAGTTCGATTGTTGAACCGATCTTGCAGGGTCTGAGGAACCGCTACAACAAAAACATCGGAATTTCTGTCTGCACAATAAGGCAGCTTTGCAAACACGTCCCACCAATTTGAGCTCAATCGGTTTAGAAGTTTTCGAGTCTGTAAAATAAATATTTTTACATACCAACAGATAAGCAGGGCCGTTTTTATACTAATTATATTTAAGATATTGTAGGTACATATTTATAAGTAGTAATACCCGGCAGATGTTGCCCAGCATATATTTATTTATTAATTGCCTCTTGCATTAATTGAAATCGTATTCCGAATTTTCTCATATACCACTTGTGTATAATTTAATTAAATTTGATTTTTGAAAAAGGAGCCTAAAATATACTTACGACCTATTCTCACATGAGTAGAACGACAAACACCTTGGCACGTGGCAGTTATAGAGTCGAGAATATTTTTCCAATTTATATTTAAATCACAAAAAAAAAACAAATTGGCATTGCTTTTAAACTTATATAAAATTTGATTGCAATTTTTTTCGGTACAGTGGTTAAAATTTGCCATATTAACACTATCTCTAAATTATAGTGTCACAACATTTTGACAAATTATCTCTAATTTATTTAAATTTTTGTTAATTTCCCATACGTTTTAATTAAACTACATTTTATTCTCTAACAAAATCCATATAATTCCCAGTTGCAAACTTTCTTTAAAACTAAAAAATACTCAATAAAATTTTATAAAAATTTCAAACTTAAAAAAAAGTAGAATTTTCAGTATAATGAAGTGCCAAGAATGATAGAAAACAAGATTACGACAGCGCCGGCAGCGTACACGTCCCAGGAATAGCGAGACGAAAATGAAGGTGATAACTGCACTTGGGAGTTTTATTTGCACTGCAACTGCTAAAATACAAAGCTCGGCACTTCGCATTTATTGTTATGTGTTTATTTTTTTGTAAAAAATCTTTCAAAACTCTGTAAAATCAACTTTTCAAGAGCTAGTTGTGTCGCCAATCCGTCAAACGCGACAAGTCCGATGTAACGGAAGTGCTTTTGTCGCCACCTTCTTTTCTCTGCATCGTGATGAAGTGCAAGCTTCATGTAGCTAGAAATTCCGTTGATTTTTGACATATAAATAAATTTAGTTACATATATGCACAAAAAAAAAATTTTAAGCGATTGCTTAAAAAGTTTGAAATGTTGATGAAAATTTGTTAAACTATTAAAAATTTTGCATACAGTTTGAAACATGGTTTTATATGATTTTTGTTAGAGAATAATGTGTATTTTAATTGAATGGTAATAGAACTCAAATAAGAGATATTATAAATTATAAAAAATTTATCAATATGATGGAATGACGTTATAATTTGCCACGGAGTGTATGTTTTATGAGTTGAGCGGTAGACAGCTTATAAATAAATACTGGCAATAAAGGTTTATAACAGCCTATTTGAAAAGCAAATAATTAGGCTAACACTTCGTTCTATTTTTGGACAACTCCAACAAAATATGCCACATGGGCTGACGGCCGTCATTTGAATACGCCCGCGGGAGCACGAATACGTTTTTTGCCAGACTTAGATAAGTAATTCATTTATGGCAAGCGTGACAGTTGATAAGAATTGCCGAAAAAAAAATCTTATCGCCAATATGCTTGAATAATAATTTTTTTTTAATTTAGGTTTTGCCGCTTTATTTATTTTTTGTTTTTTTTTTTGTTTATTTAATGAGTCTAGTCGAAAACCACTTAACAGCAAACGTAATTTCATGTGAACCTAATACGATACTTAAAATACAATACATACTTTTTTTTATTGATTTCGCCAATACATTGCACGACTATATTGAATTTAATCAAGGTCGAAATACCCCGTCAATGACATGGGAAATTCTAGACTTAAACAGCCATGCACATTGATTTACATAAATACATAATCAAATTCGATCGCTTTAATATCGGTTATAACTGTTTGAATTTATTAAAATGCTTAAAAATATTTGTTCCCTTTAAAAATTAACGCAAATTCGTCAGACATTCCTCTTCACCAAACGTATTAATTTATGTAAATATTTTTTGATAAATTTAAATTCTTTGCATAACCAAAACGTTCAACTCAAGTTAAATATAAATAAAGTCAGTAAACATTTTAAACACATGCCAAAATTTCATAAATTAACTTCATTATCTCATTGAGCCTTATCACAAATTTAATATTGGATACATAGGACTACTGTGTATTTTAAAACAAAATTTTAAATTTACATTAACTTTATATTTTACGAGTAGGTGCATATCTGCTCTGAAGGTTTCGGAGTCAATAATTCAAATTTTTAAGTTCTTTCGATATTTGATTTCTGTTCATATTTGGCGCCGTTGCTTCTAAAAAAATAGAATGTAAAATTTTAGCCCATTGGTTAGTGTTTATTAGTCATTAAAATTAAAAAAAAAAATGGTTTATATAAAAGTCCAACTCTAGCTCATTATATAATAAAACCGTATAAATTCACATCTCAAACTTTGTTGAAAAAAATAGGAAAATTAAACAAATTTTCACGAAATTTTCCAACTTTTAAATTCGAAAATTCTAAGTACGCAATCTTATAGCTCACAAAATTTTAGTATGAAAAATTGCAAACCCCAAGTAACTAAACATTTTCGTTGATGTTTAATTTTTTTTACTGACGTTGCCACTTTTTTCTCCCATACCAAACAAAAAAAAAATAATAATTGTCGAACGTACATACCTTGCATGAAAGAGAATGCTTAACACTGTCAAGAAAAAAATATCAAACGTCAACGGAAATTTGTATAAGATATCTAATTAAAAAGTTTGAAATTTTGTTGAGTTTTCCTATTTTTTCTACAAAGTTTGAAATGCGCCTTAGGTTGACGGCAGAGTACACGCTATAAGCGGAGCGAAGATTGAAGCGATAATATTTCTTGCTATAATCAAAGCTATCACATGGCAGAGTGTATGCTAGTAAAAAAAAAAAAAAACAAGAAGAATATCAAAAATTCAAGCAAATTCATGCTATAAAGCAGTTCACAACATACTTTGTAGCTTCACGCTTCATTTATAGCATGAATACGCTTTGCTCTTCGCTTACACTCTGACATGCATCAAGCAAACACATAAGAAAATACATGATGCTATTTATAGCACGATATAGCTTTACTGCTTTGCTCCGCTTATAGCGTGTACTCTGTCGTCAACCTTAATGTACGTATACGGTGTATTGAGCTAGACCTTTAAAAAAAAAACCTTAACGTATGTAAAACATACAAAAGAATAGTCGAAACAGGTCAAAAGTTCGTGCCCCTATTATTTTTCACAGAACTGTATGTATATAGGGTTCGTTCGAAAAAGCAGTACTATAGCTGTACTGCACGTCTAACGAAAGCAACGAGTTAGGCAGTACTGCTTTGCGTCAACAGTTTTTTAAAGCAATCATTTGGCAGATCTTTGGAAAATTTCTGCAACCATTGCAGAAAATATTTTACCAAAGTGATGCTTGTTTTATTAATTCAATAAAAGATTCTCCGAGATTCTAGATCACCTTAATTAATAAATTCCATTTTCTCTGGTGTTCGGAAATGCTAAGCAATTTTCGGCAGCGCAATCGCAATGACAAAGCAATTAATTGTTCAGTAACAACCGCAATCGGAAAGAATGCAGAGGGGTTACTCAAAAATGCTGCGTTTACGAAAGCACCTAAACCTTTTTCCTTCCCCCCTCCATAGCTAGACACTGCAAATTTAAACTATACTTTAATGTGATAAACATTTGATTTTTTCAAAGATTTTAACACTTTCCTTTCGCTTCAATAAACCTATAATTTAATACTCATCTTGTAAAACCTTTGTCAAATGCGCCAAGTCGTTGAGTAGTGGTAGGATTGTCAGATCCACAAAACTTTCTTCAAAAAATACGGACCTTCAACAAATTTACGAATACAATTCTAAAGGAACTTATTCTAATTCATATTACAGGTTTATGTGGTGTTTTTTTTATATTAAAGTCGTGCAGTTTTATTATTAGTCGTTGATTTGCATTCAACATTCCGTGATTATCAAACATCGAGAATCGAATGGCACATTTCTGATAGCTCTGTTCGATGAGTGCACTAAAAGTTTAGAGCATTGTAAGGCAGAAAAAAATCCGGCAGAGCTCAAAGCAGTTTGTAGCAAAAACCGCAACGAACTAATATGGTTCAATTTATCGATGTCACAAAATTTAATCAAACTTTCCATTCGGTGAATAAAATTCTATATTTTTTTAAATTTCTTTCCTTTTGTTTAGTTTTTCTCGCAAGTCAACTAAAACAACAGCTTTCTTTTTACGCTGCACTGAATTTCACCAGCTAAGAAGCTAGAGTGGGTTAGTACAAACAGTGTGACCTAGGGCAGTCTCAAAAAAAAAAAACAGTTCAGCACAGTTTAATGCAAAAAAATTGCATCGTCTTTTTACAGTTTTTTCTACATTAGAGTAATCTAGTGCATTCATCGAACAGACCTATTATGAGTTGCACAATTCTGTCGAAATTGTCGTTGCTTAGCGAATTTTCTGTCGAACAAAATTCTGCTTTCGTCGCTGTATGTTAGGGTAGGAAAATTGCTAAAAATCTAAGAAATTTGTGATTGTTCATTGCTTTTTGGAGATCAAGCCCTATTTTTAAACTATGTTTGCTAATTTTGTGCTGGTTTAAGGATGTGAGTACTAAAAAACAATTGCAAACACTGGTTTCACTGATGGAATAAAATTCTATTTAGTTTTAATATCAGTGGGTGGAAATGCAGGCTCGAAATCGTTCCCGATTCGCGGAACGACTCGAATTTATATCCGGCCAAGAACTGTGCCTTCGGCAACATTCCCCATGAGTTTATTTAAAGTGTATTATGCTGTTACATCAACAACAACAACAGGCATGAAATCCTAGTCAAGACAAAGTCGGTATTAGAATCCAATTAAGGATCAACTAACTTTAAAGTAAACTTTATATGAAATATGTAATTTAGAATAGCGCTATTCTTCAACTAATAAGTATCTTAGTACCAAATAAAAATTCGTTCGATCATCTCTTTTCCCCGAAGATCGAATGCAACTCATAGTAATTTCAGACATTTCTTGTGCGAGAAAAATTAATTCCCCAGCTTTTGAGGCAGCAGCCAATGTGTCACGCACAACTCCAACTCCAACTGCATTCCATATTATATGTGCAAAAAAAGACGCTTTTTTTATTAATTGAAGTGCATCAGGGCACAATAACTTCTAGTGCTCTGACGCAGTTCGCTTCATCAATTTAATCCATTAAAATGAGCAGTGTAATAAATTTCGAAAGAATAACAACGCTCCAATTTTGCCAATACATTGATGTTGTGCTTGCATTTGGAAGCCACAAGTTTATTGACTTTACGTTGTTATCGTCTACGCCACCCGTCACCGATGCAATACTGCAATACTATTTTTATGCTTTTCTCGAGCTAAAACTGGGGCGATCGGGATAGGAGGTATTCCTACTTTTAACGCATCACGCACATTTTCATACAATTATTTTATTTATGTACCTATGTATGTATGTAAATGCACATGAATGTGTGTATGTATGTATGTATGAATGTATTTCTGTATGCATTCGTACTTAATATATGTATAAAAAATCGATTCGAATCTAAAAAAAAATATCGATACAAAAAAAATCGACCGGCTTCATAAGCTATGTAATTAAATCAAAATAAAATATTACCCAATATTTCAATATTTTTAGAAGCTGCGATAAAAAAAATTTATTATCAGGCATGTTCCGAAATTCGAAAAATTTGTAATCGACTCGATTTAGAAAATTTGTTTCAGAATTTTGGACCAAAATACTTAAAGTTTGGCGTTAAAACTATTTATATTACATGGCAGATGGTTAGTTTTTAGTTTTCATATAAAAAATTTTGTAAATTTCAATAGATTTAATTTAAAATATTTCAAATCGTTCGATTTGCAAAACATGGCCGTATATTTTTCAGTCAAATGAACATTAGCTGCTTGACAACTTATAAACTCAATAATTATTCACTATTGTATCGCTTTAAATTTTTGCAGTGCTAGAGACTCATTACATCTGGCTATAATTTCTGGTATGGTATTTTTCAACAAGTTCTTACATAAAAGATTATAATAACTGTGTAAAGTGCCGTCATGCTCAAAAACCTAAAAGCTGTAATAATAAAATCCGAGTATTCTGCATTTTGCGACTTTTCAAACAGACTTTAATTATTTCAATACTACATTTGAAAAATTTATGATATTATGATTTTCGAACTAATTTAAACCAATTTTAACATCCCTATACTAGAATCCAAATTTTCGTAGTTACTCCGCAAAATATAAAAAACAGAATGCTGTAATCTGTTTGTAACTCTCCACCGCGTTACCAACCAAGATCAGGGTTCAAGCAAGCAGGTTTTTTTTGCCAGATATAAATAAACAAATATTATTTTAAATGGCATATAATATGTAAATCTATGTTTATTGAAAATATGTTATAAAGTTTTTTTTTAATAATTAAAATATAATGGATTCTCTAGCTGTTCCACGTTTGTCGTATGAGGCAAAACTGCTTTAGCCTAAAATTGCAAGCATATGCAGAGGAGAATGTTACGTAATGCTTTTCTAATACTTTTATATTCATTGAACAAATGTTAGTTGTTTAATTAATTTCACTTATATTTTAATGCTTGATGGTTCCATTAAAGATTTGTGTAAAATTCTCGCCATCTCAGATTCAATAGGGGTTTAAGTGTTCTGGGTGAAAGGCTAGGGCTAAGCGAAAAAATTTTGTAAATAAATATAAACTTTTTTTCTATGAGCAATTTAAGTTTCCATTTTTTTTTTTAGTAATTCTTGCGTTTCTATACTTTTTTTCCTATTATTTTTGTAAAACTCCTTCAGCTCCGACACCAATTGCTCTTCGTATAAAATTTCCGACAATTGACAGCTACCTAAGTCGGATTTGGGCACGGCGATTCTACGATTCGTAGCTCAATCGAACGTACGACGGATTCTAGCATAGAGGTGTAAAACCAACAATAAATTTGCTTTAATTTAAACTTACTTTACAAAGATCACATTTCGAATTTTCATTTATTATTTTCAATCGCTTCATGAATGGGATTTCGACTGTATAATCGATGAATCGATTTAATCGATCTATAAAGAGCATCTCTACTACTGGGGCAAACAAGCTAAATTTTGCTTTTATTTCTGTAACGCAACATATATTATGTATGTACATACTATGTAGATGCAGTTTTCGAATAAAAACACAAACAAGTGAAATCACATAACACGTGTGACTACGGGAGGTGGGGTAAACGCAAATTTCGTGAGTTGCATACTTGTAGGTCGTTGAACTGGTAAAGACGCTTTTGTACAGTTAAGCTTTAATTTAATCAAACTTGGAAATGGATCAAGCACCTTAACCGATATTTTTTTTTTCAAAATATTGCCTGTCGGGGAAAACATACAGTCTAAAAAAATTAATGCATGTTAAATTAATTAAGTAGATTTAACTTGCAATATATATATTATTACAATTTTTCTGTGATCAAAAATATATTTTCAATAAGTTACATTTATGTATGTACATATGTACTTACTTATATATCTTTATAGAAATGTAATTAGTTTTATTAATTATTATTTCTTAGATAAATACTAGCCAATTTTTTTTTTTTTTTGGTTAAAACATGCCGAGTTATAGCTGATCGAAATGAAACTGTTTTTCTGAATTTTGATTTTAAAATAATTTTTTTTAGAAGTTTTGCGATTTTTTAATGTTATTTTTATATTAGTTATTTTTTTAGATACAATTAAGAATTAAATAACTCGTAAAAATCCTAAAACAAAAAACTTTAAAGCCAAGTGTTTTATGTCGTTAAAATCGCATAGATTGTATTTCCAGAAGATACGCAATGATCGCACTTAACATTTAAGTGATACACAATTTTTAATGAAGTAATACCCCAAAAAAATATATGTATGTATATCAGGGTGGTCCTTAAAATAGAATTAAAGTTTTTTTAGACTCACCCCCTTGTCTTGATTGAAGAAGGTTAAGGCGTCTCGCACAGCCATCAAAGTTCACATAACCCTATGAAGGCTCAAAAATTTATTTTTATTTTTTATTTTTTATTTTATAAAAGTTTACATAACAATACAATTCCTATATAAACTAACAAAGAAACGCAGCGCTAGCATCGGAGGCTTTCGGCTGAAAAAATATAAATTCGTTTGTGAGACATTCGAGTATAGTAGTACCGATTTTGGGTATTAGATGCAAAAAAAAAAACAATTTTAATTTATTGAGTCTGCAAATAAAGATTATATCTCAAATATCAACTAAAATCTGGTCATAAGGGATAAGGAAATGCAACCAACATAATTCGTGTTACACGGACTAACAACCTTAGCGCGGTAATAATTTTTATTAGTTTAACATATATTAAAAAAACTCAGTTACATAAATTATATTCTGAACTTTATTTACTACTCAGAAAATTAGTGTTTTTTTCTGAGTTAGATTTTTGAAATAAAAAAAAAATTATTGGTTAAGTTATGAGGAAAACAGACTACGAAAACTTGTATAGTAGCCACAACTTCTGGAAATAAGTGTTTTGGAGCGAAAAATCGAAATTTATTGTGTATGATAATGATGACGGCCCATATTTCAGACCATCACAAAAGTATCATATACAAAATATATTCTAATTACCTTGGGTAGTCAAGGACAATTTAGGGATTATTAACTTCCTCAACAGCGAGCTCGTTGTCGCAGGGCGATGGGATAAAAATAATGGGAATGAACAAAGATATTTTGGGGAATAATATTTTTAAAAAATGTGCTGAAAATTTGCAGCTGAATTTGAGATTTAAAAACACCATTTAAATTAGTTAATAGAATTAATTAAAATCAAGATATCCACGAAAAACTAAAATCGAAATATTAAAGCAAAATTAGAACTTTTTACACGCTCATATTTTATTGCATATTTATGAGAGAGCGTCACAGAGATGGTAAATTCTTGCTTTGGGACTTTCCACTTATTTTCGTCTTCTTCTTATGCTTAATTTTGATTCAAGTGTGACGTGGCACATTAGGGAACACCCAGTATGGTAATTCTACCATTATTGGTACTATAACATATGGGTGATTAAATTTATTTTGATATTAAATTATATCACAGAGCTACTATTAACTTTAAAATCAACTTTATTTTGACTATGATTACGCGCCTACGTGTCCATGAGTACATATACTATGTACATACTTAGTTAATGTTGACCTTAATCGGCCCAAAGCAGATACCGAAAATAATAATGAATATATTTGTTTGTAGTTAATTTAATTTCATTCATATGTAGAACGCATGAAATAACAAGTTGTGATAATACATATGTGCATTAGGGTGGCCAACGCAAAATTCTTGATATTTAATCTTTACACGTGCCGCCTGCGTTTTGAGAATGGCCATTGATTTCCCATGCGGATTGCTCAAGTAATTTCAAAAATAGAAAAAAGTACATATATTTTGACCACTTTTGCAAAATTTAATAAACTGCGAAGCAAATTTATTTAAACATACGATATATAAATACAATGAATTCATGAACTAAATAAACACTGGAAAAATTATGTACCCAATTTAATAGAAAGGGCAAACATTAAATAAAAACAAGTAAAAACAGCGCTGTCTTCGGCTATGCCGAAGGCTTCATACCTTTCATGAATGGAAGAATAGTAAAAAACGTGTTATTGTATTACAATTTCGTATTACCTATAGTTAAAAGCGAAAATTTCCTTCAAATCAATAAAAATAATTCTAGTAAAGGCATTGTTATAAATTATTTAATGCTTTTCCTTATGTAATTAAAAAGAACTATGTTTTAAGAAGGGAATGGTTTTTGAATATTTTTAATATCGTATCGACGCTTGATATTTAACATTTAAAAAATACAAATAATTAAGTATTAATATGTAAGACCTACATATGTCGGTCTTTGAAAACAGTTATCAGATCCGTAAATAGTTCCCAAACGTTTAACGCTATGATTCATGTGATATTGCGCTGAGCTTATTACTTTTCGCAATAAATATTTGTCCTGAATTTATCTTGCCGATTTACACTGTGAACTCCGATCTTGATGAATACTAATATATAGCTAATAATGGTTGATGTTTGTGCAAAATTTCAAGCCTTTAGCTGTTTAAATGGAGGAGTTATGGTGCAAAATGCAATATCTGAACAATCGGTTGTATGGGAGCTATATGTTATATTTCTCCGATCTTCATGATTTTCAATACTGATACGTAGCTAATAATGGCTGATATTTCTGCAAAATTTCAAGCCTTTAGCTGTTTAAATGGAGGAGTTATGGTGCAAAATGCAATATCTGAACAATCGGTTGTATGGGAGCTATATGTTATATTTCTCCGATCTTCATGATTTTCAATACTGATACGTAGCTAATAATGGCTGATATTTCTGCAAAATTTCAAGCCTTTAGCTGTTTAAATGGAGGAGTTATGGTGCAAAATGCAATATCTGAACAATCGGTTGTATGGGAGCTATATGTTATATTTCTCCGATCTTCATGATTTTCAATACTGATACGTAGCTAATAATGGCTGATATTTCTGCAAAATTTCAAGCCTTTAGCTGTTTAAATGGAGGAGTTATGGCGCAAAATTCAATATCTGAATAATCGGTTGTATTATATGTTATAGTCACCCGATCTGGCCGATTCCGACAAATGTTTAATCATTTGTACAACGACACCTGCTCACCAAATTTCATCAAAATAGCTCTAAAATTGAGGGACTAGTTTGCGTTCAAACAGACGGACAGACGGACAGACAGACGGACATGGCTAAATCGACTCAGCTCATCGTCCTGATCATTTAGGTATACTTTTTGGGTCTATCTCTTCTCCTTCTGGCACTTACAAACATCGGACCAAACTTAATATACCATTTCATTCTCATGAAAGGTATAATAAGTACAAAAAAATACGTGAGGCATTCTATTGTGACTTTTTGGACATTCGATTCTAAAATTTTCCAAATATGAATTATCATTAAATCATCAGAACTTATGCAATAGTGAAATAAATTTTTTAATAGATAAATAATAAAAGTACTAAGTTCCTTGTAACTATTATTTGAATGAATGTGACTGGTGAACACAGAAAAATCACCTCTATTTCATCTTTGTGCACTTAAAGACGAATTGTAGCCAAGCCACTTGATTTTTAAACTAGTTTTTTTTTATAGAAATTTTAGACAATATAAGTGTTTAAAATTGTGACAGGTGATACTGATGCGACAAGTACAAAAATGGCTGTTTACTGAAATCACCTTCGTTATTATTTTGAACTTTACAAATTGGAAATTTCCCCGTACAGCAAGTGAAAAGAAAATAATGCAAATAAAAAACAACCAAATTACAAACTAATTCTTAAAAATCCCAGCTTTGTAATTTTTTGTTTAACATATTCCAACAGAAAAATGTAATACAATCACTTAGCTATAGATTACTACTGAAAGAGGGATAGCACTAGCCGACAAGAAAACTTGATTATTTCATATGTAAAGGGTGGTTAAATTTTAAGGTGTTAAGATGTTGATTTTGAATAAAACACAAATTATTTTGGAAATTATTGTAATTTCTTTTTATTATGATAATATGGTGTGGTTCAATTATGTATGGAACAAAATATCGGCCAAATGTCCGCCGCGACCTCGGCGGCACACCTCCATCCGATGGTCCAAATTTTCGATGACGCTGAGGCATAATTGAGATTCTATGCCGTTAATGTGCCGAATTATGTTATCCTTTAGCTCTTGAATTGTTGCTGGCTTATCGACGTACACCTTTTCTTTCAAATAACCCCAATGAAAGTAGTCCAACGGTGTCAAATCACATGATCTTGGTGGCCAATTGGCATCGCCACCACGTGAGATAACAGGGCCATTAAATTTGTCGCGCAAAAGAGCCATTGTTTCGTTGGCTGTGTGGCAAGTGGCACCATCCTGTTGGAACCACATATCGTCCACATCCATATTTTCCAATTCGGGCCATAAAAAGTTCGTTATCATCTCACGATAGCGAACACCATTCACAGTAACTGCCTGACCGGCCTCGTTTTGGAAAAAATACGGCCCGATGATGCCGCCAGCCCATAAACCGCACCAAACAGTCACTCTTTGTGGATGCATTGGTTCTTCGACAATCACTCTTGGATTATCATTCGCCCAAATGTCGCAATTCTGCTTATTGTCGTATCCACTGAGGTGAAAATGTGCCTCATCACTGAAGATGATTTTCTTCGATATGCATTTTGATTTGAATGCCCATTTTCATAATAAGCCTGAACAACTTAAACACGTTGCTCGATTGTGTATCTTTCCATGTTCAAACTGAGTTAATCTGAAATTGAGAAATGTCAAATGAAATGCAGAAAAAAACTTAAGGTTTAGTTGGGGTTCACATTCAACATCGGCCCTTAAAATTTAACCACCCTTTATGTAAAATTTTCTGCTGAATTCGAATATAATTATTATAATTTGGCGCTTACATAGAGCTGGATGTCTGGCCGAACTTCTGGCGTATGATGTTGTGCCACAAATTCAAATTCGGTGGTTTGTCATTGCCTGCCGAGGTGCGACCGCTATTAGAAGAAATCTTTTCTATAATTTTTGAACTCAGTTAATTTACCAGGCTTAAGTTTTTACAAAAATTACATGGAGTGCGCTTTGTAAACTAAAAAAAAAATAATATTAATAAAAGGAGGCGAGTATTTGGAATTGTAAAATTTTATGCATTTTTACTGAACTGCTTATAACTGCTACATTTATAATTAAATTTTGAAAGGCAGGGTATTTGCAAAATAACATTCAATGAGTTCAAAAGGATATGTTCGGTTATCCTTTATGTTGATATTGAAATCGAAAGTAAAATTAGTACTGAAATTTTAGTAAAACTTTGGCAAATTGTCGATAAATCCCTGAATCAATAATCCGATTAAAAAATGTTTACACAAATTATAGAAAATTTTACTGGCTTTACGTAAATAAAAAGAAATGTCGGTCAACTATGTTCAGAGATAATTAAAATTAAGTGGCTTGACATAAATAATGAAAAAAATATGTTATTTTTCTTGAGAGCAGAGTACTTAGCTTTACGTAGATATGCTCCAAGTGCACATTTTTTTATGGTCATAGAACAAATTTAAGTTGCAACAGCAAAATACATATTTAATATTTGGGCCACCCTAATGTGCATATACTCGTACGTACAATGTATGAATTTTTGTATGCTTAGCCAATCCAAATATCTAACGTAGGCGACTACTCCGTTATAGAAGGAAAGTAAACTAATTTCTCCTGCTTGAAAAGCAAATCAAATATGCGAAAATATTCCATGACGTAAGAAAATTTGAAGAAAACTAAACCGAATTTGTTATATTTGAGGTTTAAATACAAAATGTGCATATGTATATTTTTAAAAATTTATTTGCTTGTACAACTTGTGTACTACGTTTGATACATATATTTAGTACTTATACCATACAAAAAGTTTAAAAATTCTTAAAATTTTAAAGAGACACCATTTTTTACAGTCTTAATGAATCCGCTTATGATAGGGACACTTACAAAATGTGTGTGTGTGTGAAAATTTAAAAATGTATTCAATTGTTTGTTTGAATATCTGTTTGATAAACGTTGTATGAATATATGTACATGTATATGTACGTATATATGTATGTAGGTGTGATCTTACAAGTACATTGGTAAATATTCACGCACTTAAAATAAATACTTATATTTGTAATATCGTTTTACATGTATAACGGGTTTATGTTTGTATCGACTACTATTTAATAAGTACACACAACTCCAACGATATTAAATGTTTATAAATATTTTATGCTGAAAACTGGTTTTGAAGCGGTTTTAGACGCATTTGCCTTTTAACTGAATTGTAACGCTGCAGCAGTATCAAATTTGTAGTTGTGATAAGTTTTATCATTTACATCTTAATTTGAATTTGATTTTTAATTCTTATAGAGCCGTTCGTGACGTCAGACAAAGGCAAATTCTTTGTTGTTGTTTTTTAATGCCTTTTGCTGGCGAATAAAATCTGAATTTTTGTCAATTTCGGCTCTGATATCGCATCGTCAGCTTTTTGATTAAACCGCCTCTGTCAAATGCCATAATTTGACAATACCGCCACGAATTATATTTCCACCATAGCTAATTAATTTAGTTTTTGCGCACCCTGATTGTGGTGTGCCCTGGGCGTTGTGCATAATTTATGCCATTCGCTTTTGCATATCACTGCAGGCACTGCAGTAGGAGTATGAGCTCGGTGATGGTGGCGGTGATGATGGGTTATTATTGCCGTTACAGTTGCTGCCAAATTCAACCTGTACTTTCGGATGTATGGGAAAGTGGTTCCAATGCGGGCAAGGCATCTGTGATGGCGGCTTGATTGGAAATTGGTTTGGCATCTTACTGAGTTTTTTTTTTGCTTCTTGTTGTTGGGCTTCACTTGAAAATCGCAATTGTTGCTGCTCAATTTGACTCTTTAGCTTTTTACTTATTTAGCTGAAATTACTTTTGTTCTTAACTTTGTAGAACTTGTTTTTTAAGATTCACTTTGCTTCTTTCTTACTTTCTTTTTTTCAAAATCTTTGCTTGCTTAGTTGTATTTTGCACAAAGGCACAATTTTTACTGAGCTCAAAAAGGGGCTGTTTGCTGGTTATATAGCCACGGCACTCACGCTAGCGATAAGCAGACAGCCGCCAGTCAGGCAACCGTAGCGAAAAGTCAACACCAACCAATTCTGTGTTAATGCTAGCGAGTAACCATTGTAGCGATAGTCTTCTGGAGCGCTCTCTTCGCTTCTTATTGTTGTAGTTAAAAATGATACTTGTTTTTTTTTTTGATTCTTTAGCGGGAATTCACTTGCTGTATGTACCCTACAAGAGAAAGGAAAGAAAATACAATTACATATAAATATTGTACAAATTACGTCCGAGAATTGCTTAAACTCTTCTATTAAATTTGGTACAAAAAAGCGGTTCATAACACTGTTAGGAATGGCAAGCCTAAAAATGGTTGTTAACACTGTGTATATTTTGAATATACAATTTTGAGATGAGATTTTGAGATATTGGAACGAATATCACAAGTTGGGAATCCTTGTTATTTGAGGTAGGCTTAAGGTAACTCAAAAGTGTTTTTGCTTGTAAGTTAAAATCGTTTTTTTTCCTTAAAAAAAGGATTCTTTGTCGCTCATTGGGAAAAAAGGTTTGTTTACTTTTACTTGAGAACTGTCATAATCGGCAATACCAGAGCAGCGATATCACTGACATCACTTTCTGTATTCAGTCTGGAGATGTAAATTTTGGGATTTTTGCTGATCCCGCGAATTAAGGGATTATACTATCTAATCCCGGTACAGTACTAAAATTAAAATTGATTGTTAAAAAATTTAACAAGTGGAGCCATGTAACAGGCAGAACATTAAAAAAGAAATATTATTTTTAGTAATTCAGATATTTATTAAGGCAATAAATTAAATTTTACAAACTTAAGTCTTCAATGATTTACTATTTTGTAATAAATTGTTTGCACCACAAGTTCAAAATTATTTGTTACAGTTCTGATGTTTTTTTTTATTATTTTAGATCACCTTTTTAAATCGATATAAAATAACTTTAATTCCATTAAAGGTTGAATTAAATAAACAAATTTTAACTATTTATTTGTATGAACTGAAGATAAGCGAAGTATTTATTTGTATTTAAATATACTAGCAAATTACTTTTTCTTACCGTTTGTATTGATTAAAGTGTGATCTTAAAAAAATTGATTGATATTGAGTGTGTTACCCTCCAAGCCATGACCTAAATTTATTGCTCAATCCATGTTGCACAAACACAGCTTTCTTTCCTCAAAAAGCTGGATTTTTTTGATGAAAATTCTACCAGTTGCATCTGATGTAAAAAGATTGTACTCATCAATCCCGGTATTAAAACTTAGTATAATGCCGATATTAATTAATTAATGTAAAAAATTAACATACCATCATCTGACTGGTCCTACTGCTTTCCACTACAGTCTTTGGTGACAGTTTTTGAGACTGTTGCTTACTGAATACCGAAATCGGTTCAAGTTACAAAAAATTTGTCTAACTGAAAATCTCAATTTTAGTGACTTGAGATGAGACTGAGTTACTGAATACCGGCATAAGTATGTGCTGCAAACCCGAGTGTGTTTAAAACTTCTATAAAAAACGAACTTTACTTTTCAAGATTTGCTAAAAAACTTATATAATTTTAAAATACGTTTATATGGTGCTATACATAATTTGAGAAAATAATCACATTTAATTTCCTAAGCGTCGACTTTCATATACAGTTGATTGTAGGGTATTCAAAGAGCACATAGTCAGCCGGTATATTCACGCTCGCCCTTAATTTTCTACCACTTGTATTCTTTATCGCTACTCTCGGAGCGAACAACGCAATGTTTGCAATGGAATAGTCTCGTCTTTGAGTTCTGTTTTTATTTGCTGTTTCTCAACATAATAAGTTTGCAACGTCCTTTTGAGGTATATTGAGGAAAATACGTAGATTGCGTTCTTTGTCTTAAGTGGCAGTGCGAGGTAGACGAGACTGGAGTTCAGAGTGCAATAGCTATGGTTCGAAAATGCTACGTGCCACTTATTTCTAGTAGCAACGTAGTGAGAGTGACGATAAGGGCGCGGCAGTACCACAATAGGCATCACAAAACAGAAAATACGCAGTGATACTAAAAATTTACACATATGTACATAGATAGATACGCATGTATCTTGGTTTTGCTATTGATGGTTTGGTGTTGCTTTCATTTTGGTCGATTTTTATGATTTCGTTTGCCTTATGTTGTTTATTATTTTGATAGTTTTTACCGGCAAACTACATATAGTATACGTGATCCGGGGTATGCAGGAGGTCATTCTGTTCATTCAGCAAAGCCAGCCAATGCTAACGTTATGAAAGGTCTGGCTTATAGTTATTTACTTATGTACATATATGTACATACATACATATGTATTTTAAAAAGTTGTTTAGTAAGCAATTTTGTAGCCTTTTCAATTTTACTATAATGAAGCCCAATTTTCAAGTAGCTCAGAGTTCTTGTTGATTTTTGATAATTTCTTCTTTTTTTCTGACTGTGTTGCGCCTGTTCATCCATATGACGCATTATCCACAATCCACAAGAAAATTTTAAACAACGTCACCAAAAAAGCCAATAAGTATTTTTACTCTATACTCGCTAAATCTCTAAGAATGTAAACATTTTGGATATCAAAATTTTCAAATTTGTATGCTAAATTCAGATTAGTTTTTAGAATTGCGATTCGTTCAAGAGTGTTGGAAAACATTGAGAAAAAGTCACTATCTCAAAATCTAGACGTGATGGATCCATTTGGGTGCCATTTTCATAATCACCATATAAAATGTAAAATTACATCAAATGAACATACTGACTATGGACTTCTGGAATAATATAAAATTAAAAAAAAAAAATCAACTGAAAAAGTGAATGTAGCAATGATTTAAATTTACCGCTTTTATTTAATTTGTAATAACTTTCACAATTTCCGTCTAATTTAGACGCTCTTAAGTAGCACATTTCCGTAATGAAATTCTCTTTCGCCAAAAAATTTTTTAGTTACTTTTTTACAAACTTTATCCACTAAAAAGAGTAAATAAAAATAAACAATTTTCGAAAAAGATCGAGAACGTCCTTATTTTTTGTATTTAGACGGCAGTAACTCAAAAAGTACTATTCCAATTTATTAGTGTAAAGAGCCTGAATATACATATCTTTAAAACGATACCCATAAAATGTTATTTTGGAGGTTCTCGACAATAACTGCAAAATGATCTCGAAAACAGGGGGGTTGCTTACATCTCGAAAACGCCTCTTTGGAAAAATAAATGAAGCTCATTTTCTTGTGCAGCAACCCTAAACTAGTCTAAAAAACATTTTTAAATTAATTTTATTTAATTTTGTTAAAATGGTGCCTCACTTCCAATGATTTTCTATCGGAATTTTACAATTAATTAATTTTAATATATGACAAATATTTAAGATTTGATTTGCGTGAACTGGGCCCAATTTATCGTTGCAATATTATTTAAATATTTTTATACGGACCTTTAGCATAAATTATTTTATTATCTGAAGTGATTTAAAAGAAAAATATATCTTTATAAACTATTTTAATATATAAAAAATCCATTGGCGAAGGTTTTTTAAATCAACTCAGCCAGCTCAAGTATTTTTCCGAAATATTTTAATGGAAGTCTTAAGATATAACACATAATATAATTCCGATGGAAAAACAGTACAATTTTTTATTTTATGGGGACTGATTAATTATAATGTACAAACCTAACAAGGATGGACACTGGACCCATGGGACTAATTTCAAAATGGCCAAGATGGACGGGTTCGGCAAGGTTTTCAAAAATTTGCAGGCGGGACGAGACAAAAAATCCTTCCCCAATATTCCCGATAAATTCACAAATGGCCCATAATTCATAAAATGAATTTCCAAACGAAAATGCAATCGCCTTCAAGTCTTATGGAAATAAACTTACAGATAGTTGTGATGACGTTGAGCAGAAAATGTATTTATATTTAAATGACAAATCAATAATTGACACCAGTAACGTATTGAATTTCTGGAAAAATTATACGAAATATATGTTTCTTCGGTTACTTGCAAACCAAATGCTTAACATTCCGCTCTCGTCCACCGCGAGTGACCGAGTGTTTTCCAGTCCTTTTAAAATTTTAGAAAGAAGAAGACTTTTACTTGAAAAAACTTAAAAAAAAATTTTAATAAGAATTCAAGCAAGTAAATGTAAATAAATTATCGGATATTTTAAAATTAAAAAAAAATTTTGTATTAAAAATTAGACTTCATTAAATCTATATAATCTACGGGCGAATACAAAGAGTTTCTTAAATAAAATATATTAATTGAAACTAAATAGTTTGCAATTCTTGTGAGTTTTATTCAGTGGTAGATATCGAGACCTACGGAATCCGCGAACAATTTGAAAACCCTCGGAATGGGCGGTTTCGGGACTTAAAAATCTAATGTTGGGATGGGTGGGACTCGGACCGAATATTTAGTCCGCGCCCATCGCTAATACATACATACATAGGTAAGATGAAAAAAATAATAATTTAATTTCCATTTGTTATTTGATTAAAATATACTATCGGCTATAAATTCCCATATTTTGATTATTTGAAAAGGCTACTTTCTTTTTCATTAACAAAAAATTATCAGTACATTATTAAAATATTAATAGACACGATAACTGCTATTTGCTATAATACCTACAATATTTTATACACTTGTGTTGTATCATGACCAATGCGACCCCTTAGAATACTTTGTGCAATTCAAACGTGGTATAATCGGTTGTTCTCGTAATCTTGCAAATATTGCATAGTATTTTTAGCATATCGCGCTATTTTGTTGAATTTGAAAACCCAACGAAACCCGTACATACATATATTTCAAGTGGAATAACGCTATATAAATCGTCGATATGATTAATGAATATATCGTTGATTTGAAAAATATGTACATATGTATACTATATAAAGCGATCCATCTAGACCTATTTTTTAATTTTAAATAAAATATATTTTTTAACAATCTCTGACATTTGCATTTAAACAATAGGTCGTGGTGTCCATTCGAAAGGTTAAATTTTCAATTATTCTTTCCAGCATTGGTATATACCGGTATCATGCGATTCCAGTTCCACGTTTTGAATCGAAGCTGTCTTATCTACGAAGACTTCGACTTTTGTCGGAAGGTCGATGATGCACTGCATATTTTGATCGAAGTGCACGAAAAACTTTTATCACAGAGCGCTGATTTTCGTAATACAACTGGTGGAGTGTGATCCTTTTCGTGATGAATTCCCAAATAATACTAAATAAAAATAAGATGACAGTATGACACTAGTCACACGTAATCTTTGAAAAAATAGCGAATGAAAAATGGTCTTAGTGGATCACCCTATATGTATGCAAGTATTTAAATTGTCATTAGCTAACGCTTTTATAGCGGGTATATCGTTTTCTCAAAAATTCTAAGCCATAATGAGCCTTATTAGTTCGGAAATAAAAAAAGAAATTGGAATTCTTCAGTTCAAAATTAACTCATTTAAATATTTGGAACCGAGACTTCCACATGCTCTGGAGAGAACGGGAATTTGTTTATCGGCATGTGAGAGTGGCCTGTATTGTTAAAGCTTAGTTGACTAACAAAAATTACGAGAAAATGTTTTCCAACAAAAAAAAGGGCCAACTATTAATTTGTATTGTATGCATATTATTTTCTAAAAATCTTAAATGAAATGTTGTTTTTATAAATATTCCTTCATTGTCGAATATACCACGATTGTAAATATTAGAACTATATATAATTAAACAAATGCGCATTTATTATGTTTGCTTTTGTTTTTCTGTATTTTAGAATAGCATTATACATTAACTGCATATTGAGGTTTCAGGAAAAAGATTCAATTGTTCTCAATAAAACCACACTCACTCACTTTATAATATAAAAAGTACTAATTTTCATCCTAATAGCTTCGCATAAACCTAGTACGTTCATACATGCCATTCCTTATTTATCTTGACAGGTTGCTTAGTTCTTTAATCAACGATCAAGAAAGATACATAGTTTCTAGAAGCAATAAAAATCAAAGTACAATACAAATACTATTATTTCAAAATGCATCGTCCATTTTGATTACGGGAGAACACTTTGTTCGATAATTATTGATAAAATTTAGAGCCGGTATTGATTTTACAAAGCAAAATTAGTTAATTTCATCGTAATTTGCTCATAAATTAAGAATGACTCGTAAATTAAGTGTGTCCGGATGCTAGGCTCTTATTAACTCCTGTATTGCTTTATTTCATTAAACCAACATTAAAATGTTTTTTATAAGAGATAATTATTTAATTCAAAAATAAACAAATTTTGTCAAGTGTCAGTAAGCAGTGCCTCTTCGTTGATTTTATAGGAGCATAAAGGGGAATTCAACTTTATTGCTTTTTTAAGGGATCAGTCTTTATCTCGTTATATGGATATTATTTAATGGTTGTAATTTTGTATTTCCTCTAAATTGTTTACCTTTTGTTCAACTAAGTTCATACAATATATGTAGTTTTTTTTGCATATTAAATAGAACACAACGTTACGCAATGAGCTTACTCTAAGCCTTAGTTAAATCAGATGATTAATATAAAATTTATAGGGGAAAAGCAAAAAGCGGTGACCTAATATTTTCCAGTAAGCAATTGATAATTTATTGCTAATTATTTTTGCTGTAAACGATATGGCATACTTAATAATTTTTTTTTAAAAGTGTGACAACTCTACTTGTTCGTTTACATTTTAGTTGCCATTGTATGAATAATCATTCTGAACAAAAAAAAAAAACCAAACACGTGAAAAGCTAATAAGTAATTAGTGGAGAAGTCTTACTAATTTGAAAACCAGAGGAGTTTCAAAATGTTTCTATCTCGTCGAAAATTCATATGCCAATCAACGTGATACTGCTTTGAGCAAAGTACTGCGAAGCGCTCATGTAATATCTTCCAAATCACATGCGGTGATATAGGGGTATACATACATACATACATACGTACATGTTCAAAATTTAAATATGATTTTAACATTTTTTTACTGTCCATTTGAAATGTTCATATATCAAAAAGGAAGTAATTTGATACAGAGCGAATACGATGGTGTTAAAATATTTATAAGCCATGCGGACCAAAATTAACTCATACCCATCACCGAAACCTACATATTCCATTTCAGACAGCCAGAGAAAATGGAATTTTTAATTAACTTGATTACTGACAACTAAGAAACTCAGAGCGAGAATACTTCAATGAATTTCAATAAAAGACGTTTTATAAAATTTGTAATCAGTTTACTCACCCTTCCATTTTAGCTTCGATTTCTCGCAGCTTTAATTGTTTTTTTACTGCAAAGGCTGCAAAAAACTTAACGAACGCGTTGCTTTTGTCAAACGGGCAGTCTAACCATTTATAATACGGGGTTTTCGAATGAACCATAGGGTAAAATAAAATAATACAAATAAATTGCCTAATTAAGTTATGTAATAAAATAAAAATAATAAAATTTACGGGCTTTTCCATATAGAAAAATTCGCGCATCATTATATAGACGATTTTGCGGAAAGCAGTCATACTTGTAGCCACTTCAAACTTATGCTTTATTATAGTAGAATTGAGTGGAACGATAATCGACATTTTTTTTTTAAATTCTGATTGAAAAGTAAAATTCATTGAATTTTTTGAACATTTGAACCAAGGCGAATCCATACAAGGTGGTTTTATAAATACAACTACAAAATTCCTATGTATTTTGTTTTTGCTTCTGCGTAGGAGTTGTCAAAATTTAAATACATTTTGTTTTTGCTTTTACGGCTTTTGAAAGCTCATACGCAAAAGCAAAAACAAAATACATGGTGAATAAAAAAAAATCAAATCAGCTGCTCTTATGCCATCACCTTCTATAAATTCGCCTTGATTTTAACCTTTTTTTGTTTTGTAAAATGTAATTATATTTTTATAAAAAATACAAATTTTTCGGCCTAATTTATTTATATTAAAATGATTTTTTGAGCTCAAGGTCAATTTTTCCTGACTGTTTTTGCATTTTTTCCAAATTTTTCCTGATAAATACTGTCCCTATGCTCATAAATTATTTTTGCTATAAAAAAATTTGGGCGAAAAATGCTCGCGATCATAAAGTAGATTTGACATACCCAACACCAACAACCACACATGCGGTAGACTGCCATACAGGAATTGTATTGAGATGTTCGAAAAAAGCAGAAAAGCAACAGCAGTTGCTTTTTTCCAATACCTTCCTAATAAAATATGGACTTCTGCTCAACCATTTTTGCTGATATTTTTATAAAAAAAAAATTTAAACTAAATTAGAAAAAGGACTCAAAACTTGTTAAGATCTTTGGCAAAGATACAAAGATGAAATAACCTATATTCTTCATATATTCATATATTTTTCTCATTTAAAAACGTACGCCCACATCAATCAAGTGACAAACAAATCAGTAACTAAACAATTTGAATTCAATCGAAATGAAAACCCTACAGGACAAGCAAAAACTCAAAGTGGAAGAAGCAACATTGGATTGTTTTAAAATCAAAATAAATGTTCACGAGGGTGGAATTAAATGTAAAGCCAAATTCTCTAAGGAGACTGTATGACAAATACTTAATGTTAAAAACACTTAACCAGAAAAATGGAATCGTAAATAAGCCGATATGACTATCAACTTACTAAATGCAGTTACATTGAGAAGTTATTGCTGGAAACTTATTCTATTAAAAATACAAATATCGCATATGAGCTCATACATACATACATAGGTACATATGTATATGCATTTTTATGTATGAATTTCCATATCTTCTTACAAAAGAATTGATTTCGTCCGGATGTTGAAAATTATAGGGAACTCTTGCTTATCAAATATTCACATTTTCCTCTACATTCTTATCGAGTAGCTTTAAAAAGAATTATTATTATATATTAGTATTTACTATATCCATTACCGGAGAATTTAGCTATAATTCAATTTTATCAATTTCTATATAAATTGTTTACTTCTTTTTTCTTTTATTTCAAGATAAATACTACTATGACTAGTGATCGGGAAACTTTTTGCAAATTAATGCTTTGAATGTTTTCCAACTTTAATTTAATATATTTATGAATCTATTATAAACGTGAACAAAAAATGTATGGAGAAAATGTGAAGTGGGGGATTTTAACGTCCTAACCCCCTAGGACTGTTCAATATCCCAAAAACAGTAGCCTTTTGTGTTCTTTTTTATATCAATAAATATTTAGAAGTTGCTCAATGCGCTTAAAGTTTCTCGTGTAATTTTTATGCGTGATTTTTTTTTCCTAGAAATGAAACATAATTTTACAATCGGCAAACTCTGTGTCTCTTCAGAAGACTTCAAAAAAATAATACCCAATTGTTTACTTAACCATTTTTTAATATTAATAATGGTTAATAATGGGACCCAAAAATAATTCATCAAAAAATATCGCTAGAAAAACAATTGGGACAGATATTTTGAAGAGAAACAGAGTTTTCCGATTGAACATTTTTTATTTTCAAGATTATATAACATTTCCACGAAAAATAGTTTTTATCTGATATATAAAAAAAAACCTAGGAAACTAAACGACCTCTAAATATATTTTAATTTAAAAAAGGGTAAGGGCATTGTTCTTCGATCAATCCAAAGGGTTGAGAGCATTAAAATCAAGATTTTACGTTTCTTGGACCACTCTGATGTTTTTTTTTTGTTTTAATTGTTTTAATGTAAATAACCAATTTCTGTTGGCTTATGGGCTTTCTCCTGAGTTGCAACAAAAGTGCTACCACCGCTCCCACAATTATCGACTCAGAATGTCTAAAATACAATAAAGAAATTTAAAAGTTTGTTAAACTTGAATATATAAGCTTAAAATATGATATTTTTTTGCAGCCAAATTATAATTTTTGTTTTGAGTAAAAGAAAGCGAAACGAAATTCAAGCCGATGGGATAATTAGTAATTGCACTAGAATTTGCTGCAAATTTGAAATATTTTGTTATACTAAAACATTAACAGACGAGCAGATGTTCCTTAAAAGTCGGTAGTTTGAAAATATTTACTTACATAACATTTTAAAATGTTTTTCTCAAACGTAAAAGAAATTTTTTTTTTAGATGTCATACTACTTGCGCCCCTTATTGGGTCTATTTAAATTAAATATAAAAATATTAGGAAATATTATTAGACAATTTTTTATGTTTTGTGCCATGTTTATTTTTGATAACGTTTCAGTTTCTGTAAAAAGAAAGTTTTATATTATTCGTAAATGGACTCTCTTTACTAACAAAATTAATGAATTGTTCTAATCGTTAAGTAGCTGATGATATTTAAGATGCACTTATAAGCATTAAATTTATTTTTTCAAAAAATATATATAATACATTAAGCACTTACAAATGCGAAAATGTTAAATTTGTTCGCTCCCTGCGATTTTCGGATAGCTTGGGGATGAAAAATTAGACTTTTTAAAAGTTTGGACATCTTTAGTGAGAAAAAGTTATACGATTTTGATTTAAAGTCTAAAAATGTACACAAAAAAATCTTACTAATTAATCTAAAATGAATTACTTAACAATATGAATTAATAACAATATACGGGCATGTTCTGCAATTCACTTTCACTCGGAAATTTCCATTTCACATGGCAGTTTCAGATGCGCATAAAACGCGAATTCACTCGGAAGTGAATTGCAGAACATGCCCGATAAACACTTTCGAAATCAGCAATTTTCCACTCACATACATTTTTGACCTAAATGAGTCCGTTCTTGTGATTTTAAGTGGTCAAAGTAAAATCTTTCGAATTGATTTTCCTAACGGTCAAAATAAATATTGGAAAAAAGTGAATTATATTAACTTCATGTAATATGCTATAGATAGTATAGTTTTATTCAACTTCAGATTTTTTTTTTTAATATTTATTTTGGTATTAAGTAACAATCGGTTTTGAACCACTTAAAATCAAAAGAATGGGCACTAGTATATTGTATATTTGTGTTTCAAATCATGTACCATTTTTGGCCATTTTTTTTACTTTAAGTGAATATCGCATAACTTTTCCCCACTACAGCTACCCAGACCATTTTACATATCATATTTTTCACCCGCAAGCCATCGGAAAATGAGTCTGAAGTGCAACAATTTAATACTTTTGTAGATCCCATATATTTCGTGTATATTTCTAATGTTAATACATACAGACTAAATATGAAAGTTATATTCATATTCTTAAACCGCCTTTTCAAAAATACCGGTAGAATTCCCGAACAAAATAGAACATGATTTTCATATAATTTAAATATGCACTATTGACTTTTCATATTTTGAGCAAGAAATACTGATTATTTTTGCTTTTTATTTTTAAAGGCAAAAATTAAAGGACATTTAGTTGTTTTATATATTTTTAGTACAAAATAGCTCGCATCTTTTGATTTATATTTTTCAGACAGTGAGATGAAACAAAGTTAAGCCGTAATGTTCTGTATTTCATTTCTGAGTGGAGTTGTTTATTGAACCTATCTAAAACTGCTGGGTGAAGTGAAAAATTTCGATTGAATGTGAAATTCGGAATATGCCCAAAGGTATCAGTTTTACCCTACCGGTTAAACTATGATTTTTATTTTTAGCCGTATAAAAATAAAAAGCAAAAATACTCGATATTTTGCTGAGTATGTTAAATGTCAAAACTTTCCTTAAATTGACTGCCGTTTAATATAGAATGGGAACTCGGTAAGGTCTCTGATATAATTAAGCGCATAATAATAGCGCTGAGTATTGGCAAATTGTTTATTTTTCATTTAACATGAATTACTTTTCTTGCATATATTTTTTTATTATTGATATTATTTCTTTTTTAAGCCGCATAATTTTAATATAATACTGCGCATGTTTGAAGTTGTCAAAATATTGACGGCCTTGCACATTTTCTACTATGTATATAAAACCGATTTCGCATATTCCTGTTAGTCTATCTACATAAGTTAATATTTTAAACGGATAGTCACATATATGTACATACATTTATCAATACATATTCATACCCTCAACGAAATTGTAGAAAGTTTCCATTTACAGGTAATTTTAAAAGCATCCATGTTCAGTGTTTATGAAAATAAAGCAGAAGTTTTGAAGCGACACTATTTTGACTCCACATCCGAAGGTAAGCTTGAAGAATTTTATTTAAAAAAAACATTAAATAAACTTTTATAAATTTACCATAATACTATTGAATGAACTTACGAATGTTAGTTTTCCTCAATCTTTACTAACTACCACTTAGAGAAATTGTCTACGATAGACAAAATGTGATTATAACTTTCGCTGCCACTTTCGAAGGTTATATACAAAAATCTAAAATTTGCATAAGTCCCACTCTCTAGTACCCTCCAAGCCGCTTTTGGCACATACATATGCACATTCCATGGTTAATAAGAAGAAAAATTTCTTCATGCATCCCAGAGACAGCGGAGTGGAAAGTTTCCCACTAATGATATAGTATGGGCCCGTTTTAATGTAACCGAGCTGCAAAAGAGCGCTCCAACTCATATAAAATTTCCTTTAGCTGCCAAAGCAACCCTGTTAGCCTCTTTCATGTAAGTTGCGATTTGTTTAGTGCTATTTAGGAACGGAAATTTTTAGGTTTATTTAGAGCCGGTTTCTTTGTAACCTAATTGCAAAAGAACACTAGGTAGGATAACAAAATTCATGTAAAGCAATAACACTAACTCGGAAATATGTATATGCGAGTTGAGCCAACTTGGTAATATGATATCCGACCTGAGATGTAGTGTTGGGAAGTGGAAAAAAACTGCGCTATTGTGAATGAGCCGGAAGAAAATACTTGGAAAATTTCAGTTTAAGGCCTAATTCGTTTTTATTTGCATATTATTTTTAAATATACAACTACGTCAACCTACAATTTGTTGTTTTTAAATAGCGCATCTTTCATGAATGATCCCAACGGGGATGCTTTTGCAACTAAAGGAAATTTTATCCGAGTTGGAGCGTTCTTTTGCAACTAGGTTACGAAAAAACGGGTCCATTGTTCATTTTTTATCAAAATATTGCTCATTCTATAATTAAAACCATTTAAGTTCCAACTTTGTACAAAATTCACAAAAATTCACTGAATTAAAAAATCATAAAATTTTTCAACCGTAGTTTTTTTAAGTTTTTACAAAAATAAAAAGAGACTAAAAATTAGTGTTGATTTTTGATAAGTTTTTTTGCTGAAAATGTTGCGAATTTTTTCACATACAAAAAAAAATTTGAAACATTCGTTATATTTGTATAGAATAGTTAACAACGTCGATTTTGAGGCCCATTCTCCTTCCGTAATAGTGGTTTTTTATTTCATCCACCAACTTCTCCAAATACTGAAGCCGCTGATTATTTCGTATTTTCATTTGACGCTTTTTCATTTTCTTCTAACGTTTTCACATTTTAATTTGTCACTTTCTTATTTACAATTGACTATTCTCATATTCATATAACGCTTTCACAATTGAAAATGACTAATCTTATTTACAATTGACTATTCCTTTTTTTAATTGTCGCTTTCTCATTTACAATTGGAAATGGTGTAGAATTGGGTGGACTACAAAACTTCAAATCCACAATTTTTCTGAAAAATAAGCTTGGAATATTGTTAATTTTTTTTAATTTATTCTGTCTGTATTTTGAATGAAGGACCTGTTCCCGACGGTAACAAAGTACATAGGAATGGAAATTTTGACAGTTATGAGGTAAATATAATTTACCGACCTCATTGGACTAGTGGAAAATTTGGCAAGCAATTGGAAATTTTGAACAACAAGCAGAACGAAGAAGAAAACCGAGATTAGTATGTATAATACATACGAAAATTAAGCGAAAGTGAAATAATATAGTAATTAATTACTATATCATTATTTTCATAATAATTAGTTTCAAAATAAAAAAATTATATTAAATGCAACATTAAGTCATTGCTTACGGTTTTAAATGTCTTACCAAGCAACTTATCTGGAAGTTTTGGCGAGCTGCTTGTTGTAAAATTAAAGTTATAAGGTACATAGTATTTTTAATGCATTGCCTTCAATTTT
This sequence comes from Anomoia purmunda, assembly GCA_951828415.1. Taxonomy (NCBI): domain Eukaryota; kingdom Metazoa; phylum Arthropoda; class Insecta; order Diptera; family Tephritidae; genus Anomoia; species Anomoia purmunda. The sequence continues at coordinate 45,585,695 of OX639995.1, forward strand.
AAAATCAGGGACGGTAATCATTATGATCCCCATTAAAAAAAATGATATTTAATCATAATATTGGGACTATTAAATTTTCGCTCAATATTCATCAAAAAATTCTGAGTTATTTTTATGTTCAGAAAAAATAATCATTTATTTTCATTAATTTAGTTTTTTTTTTTTTGATCGCAAATAAAACTCATTGTTTTTAGTGTTATTTTTACGCTCTGTTATAATGATTATTTTTTATATATATTTTTATTTTTTTATCAAATGTAATCTAATTTTTTTGGTCATAAAAAATTTTAATTTTTTTTTAGTTTTATTTTATTCATTAAAAAAATCCTTACTTTTGAGTTATACTTTTTTGCTAACTAACTAAACTTTCTTACTAACTAAATTTTTGAGCGTTGTTTTATCTTGCAGAAATAAAAATTAACTTTTGAGTTTTTTTGTTTGGTTTTTTTTTTGTTTTGCATAACCAAAAATTCAAAACGCCATAGCAATTTCTTAGTAAGTAATTGTAATAAGTTTTAATCACAATTACCCGAAAATTTGGAAATTTTGGTTATGTTTTTTTTTTTTTGCTGATGGTGTTGCACATTTTCTTCCATATAACGCACGAACAAAATTCATTATCCATCAGCAAAAAAAAAAAAAACTATAATCACTCAAAAAGTAATGATTATTTTTGTTTAAAAAAACTTAAAAAACTAGTATTTATTGTGACCGAAAAAATTAGGCTCATAAAATGATTACTTTTAATAAAAAAAAAAATTTGGGATACAAAATAAATAACACTCAAAAAATGAGCTCTATTTGCCATCAAAAAAATATAACACCATGTATGATTACTTTTTCTGATCGATTAACAAAAAACGTAAAGCAATTATTAATTGTAATTTTTGGAGATATCGCCTAAATCGTAACAGATTCATAAAGGGCATGGAGAGATATACACAGATATAGTACATGTACTCCAAACTGTTTTCCAATAGTTGAACCTTTCGAATTTTTTCATTGAAATTTAAAAAAAAAACCATTATTTTCGGTATCTGTCTAAAATGATTGAAATTGGTAGCGGTAGTAGTTTTTGCATATTTACGGTTTTTTTCTTCTTCTCAGCAAGTGCATAGCTGTCAAAAAATTTCAAAGGTAAAAAATTACCGATTTCCTCACCATAGTAAAAATATATTCCACTTTGCTACCGTTTGGCATAGGCCCAAAGTTTGAAATTGGGACTTATTTATACGGGGGTTTGTTATATAATGAGATATGTTTTGATAAAAAAAAACTAATAAAATATTTGTAGCATAAAAACTATGGTTCTCCAAAATTTTTTTTTCGGCACTATATTAGCGTTTGTTTCTTATTATATGTATGTATCTTGTTTCTACTGTGCCCACATTTGCTAATACCCATTTCTAGGTTTTCCAACTTGGGAAAACTAGTTAACACAATACACTTATTTTTTTTACATGTTCATACACATGTACATATATGCATGTATGGATGTGTAACAATTTTACTAAATGGAAATGGGGGCATTACGATTATACATATGTACATACATACATACATCTCACGCATTCGCTCGAGTGCGACATACAAAGTAAATACATATGTATGTATGTATATTCCAAATCAAATCGATAATAATGATTTTAATATTCTCCCAAATTAAAAATTAACAGATACCACCATTAATTTCTTTACCACATATCTACATATGTACTCGTCGTAGTAGATGAGAAACGCCCGGTAAATTTCTTCAGCTTAAATAACAAAAATATATTCTTGAAAATATGACACTATTCCAACAAACGCAAGCCATGTACATATTAATATATGTACATACATATACTAATGATGTGCTTACAATACAGCTGCGACAAATTTTTGACGTCAAAACGCAAACAACACGGACCAAGCACTTCAGGTACATATGGACATACATTCATATATGTATGTATGTATGTATGTATTTCATATATGTATATACATATGTATGCAACAAACCAGATAACGAAAAATCCAACCCAACAAAAACCAAACAAAAAAGAAAATACAGGCAATAAACTGAAACAAAACAAAATATCTACAACGCATATAAAATAAAATCAAACACATGTGTTGGCTTGGGAAAAAACCAAATACCTGGTTTTCTTTTGAATACACAAATCTTCTCTTTCGGTACTGGCACGAAACTTTTAAAATTTCTCTTTGGCGCAAACTCTTGCATCTCTTTAATCGGTTAAACGCCACGGTTGCCACTTGTCAAATAAAGAAACTCGTATCCAATCTAGAAAATAAAAGACCCGAATTGGAAAAATCTTAAAAATATATATATATTATTAAATTTATATTTATTACATAACCACATTATTTACACCCCTTACACATCGCTGATAATCTCTTATATGCATATCTGAGGAAATTTGGCAATACAACTTATCTCTAGTTATCACATTTTTCTTGATAAGCTTAAAAACACAATGTTCTGATGAAATAATTAAAAAAAAAGAACAAAACATGTCTTGACTGCTTTTTTAAACCACCCCGTGTAAATTAAACTTTAAATCATTCTGAATAAATTAAATTTAAGTTAGTAAACTAACAAAAAATAAATAAAGAAATACATACATATATTGTGGTATTTCCGAAAAATCTATGTTTATTATTTTAATTTTTTTTTGCACTTTAGAAAATCGCCTAGAAATGCTAATAATTTGAAGAAGGTAATTAATTACCCTTGGGACATTTCGCTAAATTTTTTCAAGCTTCTACTGTAAGTTGTTTTGTCAAAACTCCTCTAAGCTAAGTGCAACGTGGAAGGATCCGAGTAGAGGTTTAAAATAAAAGCAACTCTTATAATAACTTCTTAGTCAGAAACCTGATTAAATCAATTATTTATATTTTTTATTTTTTCAACATAGTTTCTGCCTATGATTCAATTATTAAAGGTTTGCTCAGTAAACAATTTTCTCGCTCACTCTTGACAAAATCGGCTCCATCAGCAAGGCGTCGTGTTACTAAATATCAAATTTACGTGCAAATTGGAGTAAAAGCATCATTTCTAGAAAAAATATTTCTCTTTGAATATATGTAAATTTAAAATTGCTTATTGGATGAAATTCATGAACGTTTTTGCTGGGATAACATGAAGACAACTTTTGGTAAGGGAGTGTCAAAACTCTAATGTCACTATCGAGTAAACCTTTAATAATTGAATCATGGTTTCTATCTATATGTTAAGGCCTGTATTTAGCTCTAAAGAAACGGGAAGAGTTTCGCATCAAAAAGATTAAAAAAAATACGTAAGCAACGTGTTTAAAATTTTCTTTCAATATTCGAATTGAAAATACTAATTCAATTTCGTATTGATACTGCAATATAATTTTTTATTTTTATATAAAAAAGGTGTTATTGGAAAATGGAATAACTTTGCAAATGGTGTCGAATAATTTCTTATATTTATGGCATCTGCAACATAATCAGAATTTATGTGAAAAAATCATAGAACGGTTTCCAGGCAGTTTGGTATCGCCTTTTGTGTACCTATATAAACAGTCAATAATAACGACGGCTAACACTTAACTGGTAGCATCTTTAAAATATCAATTAATAAAAACTGAAGGCCAAAATAAATATTTCAAAAACCGAACCATTTTTTATACCTTCATTTAAAAGAGATGACCAAAGAACACAACAACATTTGTGTTTTGTCGACTCGAGGTCAAGGGGGTGTTAGGTGTTAGTAAAAAACAAATGATTTACTTGTTCTCCAATAGTTATACTTCTGCAATAAGCCATCATATTGATTGTTAAAAAGCAGTTTATTGACTTTTCCCCATATGTAAACTTTTGGAAAATTGGGCATTACATAAAAAATTGATTTCATATAATTCAAAAGCGTATCAATGAAAAAGCTTTGTTCTACATAAAAACTAATTCCAATATTTTTGATCAATATTTAATAGGATAGCCGAAGATGTTCAAAAAGAGAAGTTTAAAAATGTTTTTCCGGCTTTTCTGAGCTTTTTATATTTTAATATTAGCTTCAAAATTTGTTTAGTTACCATTTTATTTAATTATAATGAACGCATTTTTTCCCAAGAAATGTGTTTTACTTATGCATATAATTAAAAAAATATATACATATTTTATTTCCTGATATTTAAAATTTCGCTAAGTTTGTCTTATTATTAAAGCACATGATCCGAAAAAGTCGTACCCAAAATACCGTTTTAGAATTTCCCCATCTAAATTAATGTTTGTGTTTAGTAATTAACTTTCCATATAATTTGGATCCGCGCGTAATAGACCCCAATTAATTTTGAAAAACGTTTTATTACCTATTTGGTACATACATATGCATATTTAGTCCCCCTTCCGTTTGTAAATTAGCAACATAAAATTTGGACTACTTCAAGCAGATGTTCTGCATACAAAACTCCGTTCATCTCTTAAAAACATTATGGTACTTTTGATACTACACTTCGGCTTTTTCTAATAAAAATTAGCGTTTCGTACTTGGATTACACTTTCCTAGTTTTACGACGATGCCGAGAATTGTATGACAAGCTTTTTCATAGCATAAACTCCTACGATTTTGCATTGCCTCCATTCCTTAGAGGATACCACTATTTATTACAAAAGAAATTTCCATCTACCGCTAGTCCTCTGTTAATTTGTCAGTAAATAATACGCAGTCTCCACGAGTCCAGAAAATATTTCGTAATCAATACTTACTGTTCACTACTCAATACTTACTTTTCAGTATTCGATAACAATCCATTTCATTAGCTTACCAATTTATTTATTGCGTGGTTCCAAAAGTTTAACCTTGAATTGTAATCATTCCGATCCCACGGCATGACCCCGAAATCATTGCAGAGTGGGACGTTTTTGTTGATGTAGCAGTATAAAATATTCCCAATTAACTTTTGAAAAATATTGTTGACTGGACAGTTCTTGGTCGTTGGAGTTCAACATCATCTGGTTGAGTTTTAAAAAAGTCATCCAAATTTTCGTAAAAATTATTAAAGTCTTTTGATAGTTATTATAATGTAGTGTGGTATACAAATTTCTGAAGTCAATGATAACGGTTTTTTTAGACTGAAATTATAAAAAACTTTCCTTTCACTGAGTTAAAGTTTTTAAGTCATCAATAACCATTTTTACACTATCACAAAAATCATCTCATCACTATTGTGATACTCGTGGTGTTTAAAACTATACAGCAAAAACTTGATTTCAACCGCTTAGGAAATGCAAACCAAACTAAAAATGTGCTTGTCAATATATTTTTAAAATATTTTGACGTTTTTATAAGCGAAGCTTTAGTACAGTTAATTATAACAATACTGATGAGATGATATTTGTAATGACATAAAAAACATGGGACCGCCGTAGCCGAGTGTATAGCTTGGTGGTGTCCTGAGTTCAAATCTTGGCCGTGGCAAGTAACATCAAAAACTATAGAAAAGCTACTTTGTAGTAGCTGTTTTCTTCTGACGAAAATCATTTATGTTACAACATCGAGACACACACACCACAAATTGTAGGAGCAGTTCGGCCAAACATCAAGCTATATGATGTAGACGCCAAATTATTGTTATTTTTATTAAAAATAGGTCATGATTTTTTAAAAGTCCTTCCATAGCATTCAAATACCGAATCACGACTAGTTCCGGTACATTTAGCGACTGGTTCACAAATGAAGCCAAAATGATCTCGAACTTTTCTGGAAGAGTACCGAAATAGTTCCGAAATGGTCCCAAAATAGTACCGTATTTCAAGACTACACATTTTTTCTTACTTATAATTATTATCAAAACTCTTTTATAACTTCAGCCTCAAAATAAAAGTTATCGATGACTTAAAAAATGTTTATCATGTTATAATAACATTGTACAACAACAATTTTAAAACAAAGTAACTATGATATTTTTCTGAAAAATTACAACGTACAGAAACTTGTAGTTCAGCACTCGAAGTTTTTGTTTATTTGCAATTAAAGCGTTAGGGGATCACAATGGGATCTTTGTACTCAAGTACAAAAGCTTGAAGAGTTCGGGCTTTGATGCCACATCGAACTTTGTTTCTTATAAGAAGTTACACCTTTCTTATCTACACTTTGATCCGCCACCATTCCTACTTCCACCATCATTTTTTCACAATTTAATCGAACTACTACAAAAAGTAGCAACGCTAAGTAATATATTTGTAACAATTTTATAATGCCTTCTGAAATAATATGGAAAAAAATGGCGGAAGGAGAAATGATGATGGGTTAAACAATAGATATGAAATGTTTAGATTTTGATAAATAAGACAATTTCCTTAGGCATCAAACCTGTAGCTCTTCAAGTTTTGATATTTGTGAAACAAATAGCCACCCCTTAAACTTTAAGTGCAAATAAAAAAACACAGATGTGGTGGGCCACAAGTCTCTTCAGCAGACATCATCTGAACGGTGTCCCCCTTTTAGAAATTACCAGTGTTACTCTGTTGCCAAAAAAAAATTTAAATTTGTTGTACTGTGAAATTATTGATTGATTTGTATTCTTATTAAAACTATGTATCTGCAAAATAATAATAAATAAAAATATATGAATAAAGTGAATATAATGCTTGCCATTACTGGCATTGACATTTAGCGGCTGCTAAAAGAAATAAAAGCGGTACCACAAGCAAATTGTTTAATACATATGTATTTCAGTTTTATTACAATTTCTCAATCATATATTTTATTTGTAAATATATGTTGTGTGTATATTCAAATGTGACGATTTAATTAAATATAATTCATTTAAACAAAACTACAAGTATTATACATATGAACTATTATATATCATTAATTATTCATATTCATTAATTAATTTATTATTAATATTTAATTTGTATTTTGTTTTTTGTTTTTTTTTTTTATTATTATTTAATTAATTTAATATCATTTAAATATCTGAATTTCTTTTTTTTTTAAATCAATGCAAAAACCACGACATTCTCAACTCTACTACGCATCATCACAAATATTAATTATACTAAAAAAATCTAGTTAACTTATTATCTCATAATTTTAATTATTATATGTATGTATGTGTGTATGCATGTATGTATGTATGTACATCGAAGTGTACAGTTTGTGGGTGGGTGTATTTATGTGTGCATGTGTGAAAGTATTACATAGTACATATATAAAAATGATGCTCACCGCACAACGAGTGTAGCGGCTTGTCTGCTGTTTGTGTGCGTGTGTGTGTGTGTGTGTATTCGAGTTTTGAATGTTGACTTGTATTATTTTTTTATGTGTTTTTTTTTGCTATATATTTAAATTAAGTTTATACATACATATCTGTGGCGTTTTGCCATAACATCTTAAGTCTTAAAATTGAGTTGTGAGATATTGGCGATTTTCTCTCAAATCTATTGTGTTGAAATTTAATGAGTTATTTTTAATCAAGGAAAAAGTAAAACTATTCCTTAAGACATAATAGGCAGATTTTGAAAAAATATTTAGTAAGAAGTATGTTTTATTCGTTGGAGTGTACATAAGATATTTTAAAAAACGGAAAGTGAAGAAAAATCAAATGTTTTAATGTATGTAATATTTTCAAAAATAAAGATAAGAAAAATACAAAAGGCGATAACTTTCTTTAAAATTGGAATTTTTTAAATCGGATTGGACACAAATATGGATTATGAGTAGGAGAACTAGAATATGACCTTAACTCGATTTTGACTTAAGTCGACTTAAGATGTTTTGGTAAATTGCCACAGATATATAAAATACAATTACAATTTTTATATGCATTTACAAAGTGTATACATAGAGTATAATTTTAAGAATCGATTGACAAGTTTCGCATTTTCAACGAAAATTCGAGTTTTTGTAGTGTTTGTTATTAAGTAAATTTTTGGTTATTTTTATAGTAAAAATAATTTAAAAAAAAAAACAAACTTACATAAAATTAAGATATTAAAATTTAGAAGCCATTAGGCATGAAAAAGAAGACTACTGTGAGGCTTGCATCTAGAGTGCAATTGAAATGGTTGTTGTTTTCTTTAGAGGTTTGCATTCGTTTCCGAGTACTTAAATTTAATTTAAAACTATGGAAATGAACTTATTTTTCAGATAGAAAATGCAATACAGCAAATCTAAACACACGGCGCTAATTTTCTCGCAAATACTTTGTACCAATGTATTTTCTAAATGTTTTAGATATACACATTTTCGTCTGTCATTTGCATTCCCTTTTGTTTTTATTTTTTGCGAAATATTCTTCAAAACCGACTCACTTCGAAAAAGTAGGGAATCTCGCACTTCATACGCTCGTTCGTCCTTTGTGTTTTTTTTTCTTCTTTTTTGCCTGCATTAATATTCTAGTTTTTGAGATTCTGTTCTACTGACAATTCTTTAATGCATTTCATATGATGCACATTTACACTTAAAATAATTACAATATTTAGTTTATAATAATCTGTTTAAGTAATATAATATTTCAATTGTTGTTGTTAAATATTACATTTAACGGCGTAAAATTGGGTTTTTATTTCTATTATTCTGTTATGTATTGTAATAAAATAAATTGCATTATATTTCAGTTCATATCCTAATTGTATTTATGACTCTAAATGTAATTTACTAATTTTATGTTCTATAATTATTATATTATTTTGGAATTAATATATTTACATTTCAATTAGTTTTTCTCTTTTAACATTTTTACTAATTCCTATTCGCTACAATTCTATTTTATTTTCGTTTTTAAGTTGTGAGACTGAAACCAAAAAAAAAAAAGAAGAAGAGATACACATTGTGTTAAATACATACATATATGTATTATATATGCATATACTGTATTCTGCTATTCGATGAACATATTCTATATATATATATATATTTTTTTTTTTTTTTTTGACTATTTTACAAAAGACAAATGCGATAAGTATTGTTTTGCAATCTGTGTTTTAGTGATATTTTTAATTTGTTTTTATTAATCAGTTTAAAATTTGTTTTTGTTTTTTTTTTGTCAGTTTCGAGCATGTACATATATTATTCAAATAAAATAAAATTAGGTAGTTATTCGGTCATGAAATCAGTATGAAAGGGAAAAGGTATGCAAATTAGTTACATTTCTAAATCTGATTGATGCCACAGATCTATACAATGACGACGTTTAGGGAAAAGCAAGAAGCCATTCTAGTATAACTAATTATGGTGCGTTGAATCTGAAAACTATCTTCGTATTTGTGTGGCGCAAATTGCAAATTGTATGGTTGCAAAAAGTTGAACACGTCTATTTTTCATTTGTGTTAGAAAAAAAAATTGTTTGTAGAAACTTTAATAAATTCCTTATTTACAAACAAGAGTCAAATGAAAGAACGAAGGTTATTTTCGGAATCAATAACCAAGAGTTATCCTACAATGAATAGCGCGACCCTTTGCCTTTGTTTTTTGATTTCCAACATGCGCCATATTTCCATGGTTACTTTTTGTTTTTTTTTTTTCTTAGCAAAAGTTCAATGGAATAATTATTTTTAGAGAGAGAAAGAGCAAATCAGCAGCGTGGTATTTTTGAGCTATCATGAAATATTTACCAGCCACTTCGAGGGCTTTTGTATGTAGATCTCACGCTGATGTGAATCAGTTATAGGAGAAGTGTAGTAACTGTTGTCTGAATTGCACTATTTTCACAATCACTAAATCTAATCGAGGACATCAATATAAGCGCAAAGTTAAAGCTCAAATACAATAAATGCATTTTACAATTCACATAATATAAAATTTTGTCAGAGAATATCCATGAAAATTGTCGAGGATATTTAACGATAAAAACTTGAAATTAGATTTTTGAGGTATTCAACTGTTTAGGATTTCATTTGATGCCCATATTTCCATACCTTTTACAATTTTAGATTTATACAAGTTTTTTGAAATCGCTATCCTTATTGAAACTTCAATGTCCTTTAAAACAAAATATTCCGACGTTCCTTGAAAGGAAAACGCAAATTTACTATATTTGAGCTCTAGTTTCTGTTTCTGTCGTATATCGCCTGTCAAGTAGAAGCCTAGTGGAAATGGAGTTAAAAACTGTCACAAAACAAAGTTTACTATTTCAAAAAAATATTCCATTAAATACTCTGGATATTATAAAATATCTCTCTGGTCAATTATTAAATAAAAATATTTTCATTGCACTCATACAAATTTTTGGTCGAATTTTTTTTAGAATAACTGTGTTTTTGTAACCGACTAGCAAAAGAACGTTCTAACTCGGTTGGAATTTTCTCTTCGTTGCAAAGCAACCTTGCCTTTCATAAAATACGCGAATTTTCTTTAGTGCTAGTTAAGAACGCAAAATAATTGAGCTGGACAATTATTGTTTGATGTGGTAATATATTTAAAAAATACTTAAGCAATAAAAACGAACTTGGTGTAATTTTTTATATTTATATTTTTCCGAGCCTATGTTATTGCGTGACATGCAATTCGTTATCTTCTGCCTAGCGTTCTTTTGTTAGACGGTAATGAATACTTTACTACTAAAAAGAATTTAAAAAAAATTAATTCAATATTAACTGTAAGAAATAGACAAAATTGTCAATAATAGTGATGTCACATCATTCCTATCTAAATACCATTGTTACCAATTCAAAGACAAGTGAGAATAATAATCGACAATATCTCATCTCTCTGCAATCGAATGGAACACATCAGTTGACTACGCAGGGTTATCGATCAATTCGACTAAATTTTTTACCGAAACACAAAAATCGACAGTGACGTCATTTATGACATGACAATTGTACAGTGAAGGACGTACTACTTCAAAAAATATACTTGTTTTTTTTTTTTTTGTAAGGAGTAGCAAGAGAACACGCCAATTCAGATAAAATTTCCTTTTCGTTTCAAATGCAACCCTGTTAACATCTTTCAAGAAGCATTCGATTTGTTTGGTGATATTTATGATTCAAAAGTGGTGGGCTGGCAAATTTTAGTTTAATTTGCTTGATATATTTAAAAATACTATATCAATAAAACCAGATTGATTGCCGAACCCACTACAACGTAAATTACGAATTTTCGACCAAATTACTTGTCATAAATCAAGTGCATTCACACTTGTCATTCCTACAGCTCTGTAGCCACAAGGTTGCTTAGTTCTTTGTTTAAAGGAAAAAATGTGAGAGAAGATTGTGTACATTTTTAACATTTTAGAGGCAGTAAAAATCAAGGAACAGTTGAGTGAAAAGTTAATATTTCAAAATGTGTCGTCAAGTTTAGTTATGGGAGATTAAATTTTTCGATTATTATCGATAAAATTTAAAGCCGACACTATTTGTTCCTGATTTCGCTCTCGATTTATGATAAAATGCCGCATTTCATTTTAATTTATTTACCGATTTTACAAGGCGAAATCATTTAGTTTCTTTGTAATTTGCTTATAAACTAAGAGCGGTCTCAAATTCACAATAGCGCAGTTTTATTTTCTTCACAACACTGCATCTCACGTTACTCGTATTTTATTTATTTTTTTTACATGCAATTCGTTCGCCTGCCTAGTGCTCTTTTGCAAGTCAGAGACAAAACAAACAGGTCTAATGTAACATAAGTAGCAAAAAGTAGTCGGTTAAATAAAATATTAGTTACTCTAAAATATTAATTACTTAGAGTTGGCGTAGTACATAATAAAATTAAAAATGTCTTTTTTTAGTTATTGAAAGTTGTTAACTAAAAACAAAAACGAAAAAACAAAACAGATTTTTTAACACAATAACTGAATTTTTAACGTACAGTTTTTCATACAAAATACCTCTACTTATGCCTAGCTTTTTTTTCAAACCATTTCATATTAAGAGTACAGAATGTCATAAATTTAATTTCTAAGTGTATTCCATTATTCGTTTTATAGCAGACTGTCAAAAAATTAGTAAGTAAATTCATATGAGTGTAAGTTTTTTTTTTTGTTTTCATTTCATAAAATAGTTTCTACATTGGCATTTTTAAGATTTAAATACATATGCGTACATACTATTTTTTTTTTATGTACACCCGATTACATAGAACATACTTGGCAATGTGGAAAAGAAAATAGAGATTTTTGTAATTGTTGGTACGGTGAAGATGTCGCTGTTTTGCTATTGTATAAATATAGTCTTTGCTCGTCAAAATTGTAAAGTAAATTAGTAGGTACAAAAAATTCAAGTATTAAAAAACAAAAAGTGTCGTGTCACAGAAAATGCGCTAATAATATTCATGGGGCGAAAATAAAATATAATTAACTAATTCTATAAGCATGTGATTTAGAACAACTTATAGTGTTTGTCAGTATACAAGTAAAATATACATAAATTTGTACATACACATGTACAGAAAACTTACATATTATACTATATACATACATACGTATATGAAAATGTTCACACTCAAACGCTAAAAAAAAAAAATTAAGAAAAATTAGCACTAAACCACTGAGAAAATATCAGCTACATACATTAAAAAAAATTCTAGTATTCATTTTCGAGTAACTGTTGCATAAATATGTATGAATATATATATATGCATGTACATTTGTACACATACTAAAATTCAATATTTCTAAAAAAAAATGAAGCTATTTCTTTTAAAGAAAAAAAAACAACTAATTGCCGAGGTTTACATTTGGATTGGAGTTTCCCCCTTTTTGGGGGCACGCAGCGTCAATAATGTAAATGTCAATTGCTATTTCACTGCACCATTTTAACGCGTCTCATCTGTTTGTATTTGTGCGGCAGGTGGCGCTGCGCGGTAGAAGGCATTCGCGCTTCGTATAGGCAAAGGATGTGCCTCGGTATTGAATATCCACTCATCTAGTGGCAGCAATGAATCGTCGGAGAAGAGTAAATATAAGTACTGCAAAAAAGAAAAAAAAAAAAAGAAAGAATTATTCGAAATATTCCTGGAAGTAAAATTTGACTCTTCCCCCCACACTCACCTTTAATGTCTCCGCCAAGAAGAAGCTCTGCTGCACATCGTCCTTTTGCGGTGTCTCGAGATACACATTTTTAATACCACAATAGCCATGTGGAGTGCGGCAGTGCGTCTCTAGCGCTTGCACAGCCTCCCAACCCCAATCACGATATTTTTGATCGTGCGTCAAACGCCACAGCACAAAGTAACTCTCGATAGTCTCTGGTCGTAGTATGTAGTATTTCTCCTGAGACTTCAAGGCACGCGCTTCGGACGCGTCGCTGAAGCTGGTTAAATGAAAGTAAAGTTGGCAATGAAGTAGCTGAAAGTGCAAGCACTAAGATAATTAAATAATATTTACCGAAATGCTTCAGGTCCCAATTTGGTGGTCGTTCTGGCATAGCTCTCGTGACAGGTATTTGTCAGACCCTTGCCAATTTCCATAAATTTATTGGCAAACTGATTTTGTCGCGTACTGGCAGCTAAGGCGAAGAGACCACCTAGAAAAAAAAACGCGCAAGGAAGAAAATCAAGTTATATTCATGTATATAAAGTTTGTGATATTTATGAGTCTCAAGTACATTTTTTCAACTTTGTATACTCTAATTAAGGGTCAGATTTTCAGTGCTGGTTTAAAGTCAGATTAATAAAACTCAGTTTAAATTTAAACTTAGTTTAAACTACAGAGCTGTTTTTCAGTGGGAGCTTACGGCCGGCTTAAATTCGGCTATTTTTTAAGGCAACACTGTTTTTTCTACTTATATATTTAAATCAGTGCCATGCAAAACCGAACGCACGTACACAAAAATATTTTTTATGCTGCTGTTGGTTTCGAAGAAGCGTTGCCGCTGTCGAATTGTACGTTTCAGTAAAATCAAATAGAGAATGAGTGCTGCTGTCAAACGTCGCTTTTGTGTGCGTGTGGATTGCCGATCGTTGCTGTGTGAAAAAAAAACGATTGTAATCGGCCTCGCGAGCTGATTAGTTAAACTCATCTTAACCCGGATTGATTGGCGGTATAAAATAAGTTTAAACTAGGTTTGAAGTTGACTGAAAAACGGCATAGCGAGTTCAAACTTAGTATAAACGGCAAACAGAGTTAATGTTGCACTGAAAACCTGGTCCTAAAAATAAAGTAAATAATGTAAGCCTTGTTGCTAAATTTTTTATTCGCAAATAAACTGCCTTATGTGAAATCTTAATGTTGACTTAAGTGAGTTCTTCAATTACAAAAATATCTGCACTAAATAAATAGCTTCATCATAAAACCAGCCAGTTGTATTAGTGACATTTTTATATATGACAAGTTTGTATGGTTTAATGTACATTAGACCGGGTCGACCGCTTTAAGAAAAAAAGCAGTTTGCAATTGTTAGGCTTCCAAAGAAACAAAAATGTATCACCTACTAAAATGTTTTATTTTGTGAAGTTGTATATACGGGCAATATATGTAAATTAAGGTACTTATTTGGCTTTAATAGACTAAGGTGGCCCTCTAGAGTAAAATGATCCTAGCAAGATATATAGCACTCAAAATTATCTTTTCTGCGACATATGTACATATCACAGTTTGGAGTAATGAAAAAACATTTGTGAAGAAAATTCGATTTTGGCTGTTTCTAAGGACGAACATTTTGGTGAACCTAAAATGCTTTCTAGATACTATCTTCTGTATTATTTTAAGATCTTGTTGCTTTCTTCGCAGCTGTAAACTCAATACGAATTCGTTTTATGCCAATTTTATTTAGCACATTTAACAAATACTAAGGAAAATATTTAAAGACTTGAAATATTAGAAAAGTTCCTAAAAATTCTGATTAAAATTTTGAAATCTTTTTAAATTTATTGTTTTTTTTTGTTTTGGTTTTTTTAATTTTGTACGAAGTTTGAAACTTTGATTTATATGGATTTTTTTTTTATTCTAATTTTTTCTTAAATTGGTTGATTGTGTTTATTTTTTTTTTTTTGTTTTTGAATTTTGTGTAAAGTTTGAATCTTTGATATATGTATATGGTTTTTTTTTTTAATTTTGGATTTTTTTTAATTGTTTGATCATATTTTTTTTTTGAATTTTGTAAAAAAAATTTTGAAACTTAATAATAAAATATTTTATAATATAAAAAAAATTAGCTAATAACCGCTTGCTCCGTTCCACCTCTTGTCATGCCCACTCATCTAAATTCAACCTTATTTACATTAACATAACGGTTGATCGTGACAGCCTAAATTAACAGAGTTAGATATAGCCATATACAGTCATGTGAAAAGATAGAGATAGATACATTTTGGCCAAAACTATTCTTTTTTTGTTTGTTTTATGTTTAGTATCTTTTTGTAAAAGCTAATCCCATTACATCGCAAACACCAAAAAAAAATCCACATTTCAAACTTTGTAGAAAAAATTGGGGAATTCAACAAATTTTTACAACAAAATTTGTACTCAGAATTTTTAGAAAAATTATAAATATTCAAGTTCTAGTACAATAATGTGTAAGTTGAAAGTCGCTCAAAATTTGCAGTGTTTTTTTATATGTATATTTTTTTGCTGATAACTTCAACTAAATTTTCGGTTAGATATCTCAAAGAAAATTGGTACACATATTGCCCTCGACCCAAGATAGGTTGATATGAAATGAACGGCTAATAATCTCGACCACATAATTGTATTTTGCGAAAATCAAAAAAAAAAATTTCATACTCAGAAATGGGTTGGGCGACCGAATACGTGGGTTCAATTTTTTTGAAGCTAAAATTTCGTATACACGTTTATATACAAGATTTAACCAAAATTTTCAATGCAATTTCGAAAATTAGAGAAATCGAACAAAAAATCAGGCTCCAATGCAATACAACGGTAATGTACAAGAATCCAAAAACTACCGATATTTTAGCAACAAAAAAATTAATTTTCGTTGGGTTGGAGAAGGAAGAAAATTTTGGGAAATAGGCGTGACACGACCCATTTTGGAGCAAATAGTTGTATCGCCGAAATTACTCTATCAAACTCTACAAATTTAGTATAAACAAAACCACGCGAAATTGTTCATATAACGGTAATTTATAAAAAATAAAATTAAAAAAACTCGACATTTTAATAAGTATCAAATTTTATAAGAAGAATATTATTAGAAACAGAAATACTAGAAAACCAGCACGTGTGGCACTTCATCAGATTTTGTCCGCAAAAATTCTTCTGACAAAATCCTTACAACTTCTGACAAAGAGTCTCTTACATTTACTCTTTCATTACGCTTTTCATAAGCCAGGGATTAGATTGAAACTTAGATAAAATAAAAATTTAGAAAAAATGAAATCTAGAACTATAATTGGGTTTAGCTATTTTCGTAAAGGAACTGAGGACAGTGATAGTAGTGATACTACAGATAATGTCTGCGAACAAGTGATTTCAAATTTATTACAAGAAATTGCAGAGTAAAATCAATTGACTTTGCACTAAATTTCACTCTTCTCCCCTCTAATCTAGAGAAAAACCAAAAACTTGTAATCCTGCAAGACCATAACTCTATGTAACTCGAGTACACTTACCCGCAAAACATGCCAAGTGATCCATTTTATGTTCCAACCGATCGAATTTCAAATCTGACACATATGTCAGACCACCCGAACTTGTTCGTATCATGTGTTCATTAATCGCCACCATGGCTTCGTCGAACATTTCACGCGCCTCTTCATCTACTTGACCCGACTGCAACCACGCCTTCAGTAGGTACTCAAAGAAACTGTCGCCCAAAGCACCTAGCGACATGTGCACTGCAATTTAAAATTTATATTTCCAAATAAACAACCACACATTCTACAAAAAATTTTCGTAAATATTACTCACTTTGTCCCCACTTGCCCGTTTTGGGGTTGATGAAATTTGGATAGAGACCCTTTGGTTTCTCGATCTCCTTCAAAACTTGTCTTATAGTTTGCACACGCTCCCTATATAGCGGATTACCAGTTATATCACTTAGATATACGAATTCGCAATGCAATGTACCAACTTCGGATAAAATTGAACTGCCACCTGAAGCCCAACCATAATTTCTACTAGCACCGGTTCGTGTATTTACCAACGCATATGGTATACCGGTGGGCGTCTGGAAGGCTGGCAACAGTTTGTCGGCAATGTGTTGTGCTTTTTCTTTGTACAGATTATCGCCAGTGAAGGCGTACAGTGTCAACATGCCACCAACAAAACGTATATTCGTTTCGAATACCGACAAGTCGGCGCTAATGTTGTCTAATGAAAATTTACGTTCGACCCAATCGCGTCCTTCTTGATACTCCTTATCCAGCCCCATTAAATAGAGTGTGTCCAGACCATCAACTATGGTCGCGCCAAGATCGTAGGCACCAAAAATACTACCCGAATGTGGGCGTTGGCTAAGCGGCCGTAATTCGTTTTTGCCCCAGGCATAGAGTTTGTAATTCTCCCAAGCGTGCACCATCATCTGCAAGAGGATGAATGTTGTAGTTGTAAAATATTAAAATAGACTTTAGATTTTAGTATAAACTACGATGATAGAATTAAATGATTTATTCCTACGAAATATTTTGAAAATATTATTATTTACAATATACATTTTTGCAGTTATTTTTAAAGGGACTTCATCACCTTGATTGTTAACCTTAAATTGTGTGCAAAATTTTTAATGAAAACTTTTTTTTCATTACTTTTATTAACTGGTTCTTAGTATCTACGATATAAGGTCGCTTTACATTGTAACCGACTAGCAAAAGAACATTTCCTTTAGTTGCTAAAGCAACCCTGTTAGCATCTTTCAAAAAACATGCAATTTGTTCAGTGCTTTTAAAAAAAAAAGAAAGAAAGTCGTTGTATCATATATTTCCTTAGGGCTTAGGTCGGATATCATTTTACCGAGTTGGCTCAACTCGCATATTTTACCGAGTTAGTGTTGTTGCTTTACATGCATTTTGTTATCCTATCTAGTGTTCTTTGCAAATTCACTTTCAATCCGACATTTGGTGTTCTGTGTTTCACTTCCGCATTTTATTTCCACATTTTTTTCTAAAATGAATTTCGAGTGAATTTAAATGTTCTGGAAAACGAATTCACAAGAAAAAATTCGGTTAGCATTCACCACTGTTTGAATTAGTAGATTTGGAGTCAAAACGAAATGAGGGTAATTAAAAATTTAAAATATTGATAACTCTCAGCTGTGTAGTTCATTTCTAGGGGGAATCAAAAACGAGCTCTAAAATTAACAAAAAATTCAAATTTCAGAACACCAAAAATAAATTCGCTCGGTTATAGATTCATTTTCATATTCACTTTCACTCGGATTCCAGAACCTGCCTGATGCAGTGGCTCAAACCATCGACTAAGTGTAAATTTTTTTTTTATATATTCGCAGTGTTTTATAGCTAAATTTTTTTCGTTCATTTTTGTTAATAAAATGATGGTTCGTAATACAACAGAAAGCATTTAAATCCGAATTTTAAATTTGTACAAAATGTATACAAACTAAAAAAAAAAATCATAAAAAGCTCTAATTTTTTTAATTTGAGTTCTTAGACAAATTTTGGCTATGCAGTTTTGTAGCTGACGTTTGGGTAGTTAAAAAAAATTATATTCGTGTATTAAGAAGCAATCCAAAATATATATATATAAGTATATATAAATATAAAATGTACTTTAAAAAAATTTGTAAGATAATTGAGGCTTATTATCAAGTGGCTGTCAAATGAGATGGGTTGCCATTACACTGATCTTTACTTTTGATATTATCATAACTAATAAAAGAAAAATTCAAAAAGAAGGGGAAATTCCGCTATTAAAAATTTGACGAAATGAGCATTAAGCCTATGTATGTAAAAAAGGTTCGGTTTCCGGGTCGGATCAAACATTTGTGGAAAGTTTCGGTTCCGTTAATGGTTCAGTTAATTAGTAGGAAAAAACGGATAATCCCGTTCCTTTCTAACCAGGTTTACGTCTTTGATTAAATGTGCTATAAAACTGCTTACCGAAAAGATTTCTAAAAATTCTTATTAGAAAGTTTGATAATATTATAAATCTTTGCAAAATTTTCTTCAAAGTTTGTACAAAGCTTTAAATTTTAATTTATTTATGCTTTTTGTTATATATAGAACGAACTAAAGCTTTATAAAAAAATAGTAGGAAAAAACGAATAATTTGATTTGTTTCAAAAAAAAATTCACATCTTTGACTAAAATAAAAAGATTTCTAAAAATTCTGATTATGAGTTTGAAAATTCGACGAAAATTTGTAGAATTTTTTTAAATTTTGTAATTTTGTAAGATTATCAAATATTCTTAGCGTGAAACATATTGTATGTATGTGTAGTAAAAAAATCGTCATGTGGTCAGTTGCTTGAGTTGAGAATTCGTTAAATTTTTATGTTTTTACGTCTGAATAAAATCTACTGCTGTGCAAGCAAATTTATGAATTTAACCGGCAAACTCTGAGTTAAAGAGATAGCCGATTTCTTGCAAGTCGGCCTAAGAAAGTACGAAGGCCAAAAAAAGGTATTAACGGTTTGAATGGATATATCGAAATGACAGAAATTTCCTTAAGCGTACATTTCAAAAACGTTATGAGCAAATTCTTAAATAATTGGTGGAGAAATGTTATGCAAAATGCTGAGATTCAGAATAAGCACAAAAACAAAAAAAAAAAAAAAAAACAATCAATCCAAACTCTTCCCGGAATGTAAAGCTTGGGTTCCGGCGCTCAAGAAGATTCATAAGAAATGTTCGCCATTATTTCTGTTGCTGTAAATTTTCCTGAAAAAATAAATATACGGACATTTATTTCTAAAGAATTGCAAACGGACTTAAGAAGTTTCCGTAGAAGAAAATTTATTTTCCATTACTTGAGCGCATTTTTATATGATTTTTTTTTTTTAAATTTTTCTTGAAAGCTGGAACAACAAACCAAATCATCATAAAAATATTACGTATACCCCGTGCACGTATTTAGCATACACTCAGAAAAAAAATTTCCTTGACGCTAGGAAAAAAAGACATGGCTCCCTTAATATGAGTAGCCGATTTTATCCAATTTAAAGAAACTATATTTACTTGATTTCTAGTACTATTTTCTTTTCTCTTAAAAAAAAATTATCTTATCAAGAGGAGATTTTCTTTTGTTTTACTAGTGTTGAGGGAATCGACAGCTTTGTTTTACTTATTAGGCAAGCCCGACAAATTAATATTTCTAAAAACTTTCGAACTATGCATTTATGGTAATTTTTATCAATCGTTCCTTATGAGGAATGTATTGAAATATACAAGTAAAAATAATTTTGAAAAAAATGCCGTTTATAACATTAAAAACTTCTCATATCAAATATCCCACCACTTTAAACAAAAAAAAATATATATCAATATATATCTGTAAAATGAATATAAACCGTAGAAAAGTTGTGTCTGAACATTAAAAAATTTCTTTAAAAGACTGAACGAAGAGGATGCCGCGAATGTAATAAAATTCATTTCGACTATTTTTAAAATTTTTGTCTGTCTGTTTGAATTCGCTAATCTACGAAACTACTGAATGGATTTTCATGAGATTTTAACATATAAAGCGTAAGACAATTTAAAAGGGTCACGACATGTTGACAAGTGTTTACTATTTTTCTTCTGTTTAATGTTTATTTGTTCTCTTATTTGTTTAATGCTTATTTTTTTTTATGCAAGCATATCCAATTTCCTAGCAGACACTATATAGATCGAAATTTCAAACTTTGTGAAAAAATTTGAAAAATTCTGCAAAGTTATGTCTAAATTTCATCAGAATGTGTATATACAATTCTGGTCTGGTGTTTTACAACCCATTAAGTTTTAGTATGATAAAACACAACTTTCAATAACCAGAAAATTTTCGTTTATTTTTGATAATTTTCTAACGGACGGTGTCACCTTTTGTATGGGAGAAAATGACTCACACCGTCAGCAAAAAAAAAAAATTATCAAAAACTAACGCGAATTGAATTTTCAGCTAATTACAACTTGCACATTATTATACTAAAATTTAATGTGCATTAAAACTACATACCCAGAAGTTTTATAAAAATTCTAATTAAATAGTTTGAAAATTTGGAGAAATTTTGTTGAATTTTAATATTTTTTTCACAAAGTTTGAAATATGGATTTTTAGGATTTTGGTTATATAATGAGCTATATTTTTACATAAACTGAAAAAACACTAAACAAACAAATGAAAAATAGTAAAAACTTGTAAAGATGTGATGTGACTCTATTAAATTGCCCGACACTGTATGTACATAAATTTTCATAAGACTCTTATTCACTCCTGGCTTGTTTAATTTTAGAAACATCATTGGCAACTCTGTTTGCATGTCAAGTGATGTCACCGCGCATGCGGTGCTGCTTTGTTTTAAAAGCACTGATATAATTCAAAGTTATTCAAAGAAATTATTACAAAGACTGAGTAAATTTACTTCCCCAAATAAATGTAGCAATATTTTGAGCATGAACTTGAATTAAGCAAAAATTTCTAATATTGCGGTAATTTTTCATAATATTAAAGCAAAAACAGTAACTCCAAAATAAGCAATAAAGCTTCTTTTTTTCTGAGTGTATGAATGCCCTTCTTTCTTTCAATTGGCCTTCAAAGCTAAATATTACATCTACTCTTCTGATGACATTAATTATTCCTATTTGCTCTACATATAAAACTGCACGATATTAAGTTACAAAACGACAAGCAGAACCAACACCACAAAGATTCTCATTGTTCGAGCAATTCTAGACACAAATATCTTTTCATTTTTTTTTTTTTTTCTCAGACTAATTTTTCAATCATCATATGGTCATAGGTGCATTCAATGTAAGCAGAAAATTCAACTCTATTCGTTTTCTATTATGCATATTTACACATATTTTTTGTACAACTACAATAGTCTGTCTGTCCGCGTGACGCAAGAGTATCTGATTACATGGGAACGATTACAAAGCATCGTTTTTTTGTTTTTTTTTTTTTTTGTTTGTTGGTTTTGTAACATCAGCCGCAATATGCAACGAGAAATGGCAATTACTGCCAAATGATGCGTCACAATTGGCACAACAACAAACAAAGCGACAGAATTGTACTCGTATGTAGTAACTATTTAGAACTTGCATTTGACATTATACGCAGATCGGCCAACATACGGGTATAAAGTTATTATATTTGCAGCATGTGAGCGGGTGTAAAGGGAATTGCTGATATTAATTTCAATTAAGAGTGCAAACTGACATTTTACAAACATATTTACTGTAAGTCTACTGGCACATTTATACTATTAAACACACACACGCGCGCACACACACATACGCGAGTAAACTTGGAAAAGTGGAGCAATGGAGCAGTGTTGATAGAATGGCAACAAAACAAATGAATTGCAAATATTCTATGAACTTGAACTCAACTCTGAGAAGTGGGCTCTTACCAAAGAATGTAATGGGAACAGGATGCATCTAACTGTAAGTATAACAGATTTTTCCAAAATGTTTTCATGTGTTTTGAATTTATTTGAATGAAATTAACTTTTAAAGTTTTTCGTAAGAAGGTTTGACTTAGAATAGTGGGAAAATGCTAAACTAATGCTCAGTTTTCTTAGGGCTCATTCGCAATAGCGCAGTTTTTTCACTTACCAACACTGCATCTTAGGTCGGATATCATTTTACCGAGTTGGCTCAACTCGCATATTTTTCCGAGTTAGTGTTGTTGTTTTACATGCGTTTTGTTATCCTACCTAGTGTTCTTTTGCAACTCGGTTAAAAAGAAACGGGCATTTTGTTACTACTCAGAAAGTATAACGCATGAAAATTGATTGAACGGAATTTCAACGTAATTGCAAAATATTAAGATTTATGTGAGCTAGATATATTTTTGAAAATTTATCCAAAAATAGAATTTCTTATAAATAAAAATAAAATTGTTTAAATATTATTATATATAGGTACATATATTAAAGGTTTGCTTAAAATCACTTCAAAACTTGTTTAATAGAATTCTAATCATGGGATTTGGGCGTGAATGGGGTTCTTTGTAAAATACAGAGAAGGGTGAGAAAATACCTTCCCACTGATATAAATCTAAATCGGCTAAGGTTTGACTGAGTTATTCAAGTTTTCTTTAACCATTTGTGTGCGTCCACGTGAAAAGGGCCCACTTTGTCGAATCTAATTCCCGAGATATATAGATTTTTCGATACATGGATCGAATTTCGTAATTTTTTATTATGGTTTATTATGAGACTATATACATGACACCAAATTTAGCTTCCTAGGTATAATAGAAAGTATTTAATTTTATTTTTTTTGAAAAACAAAAAGAAAAGGGCCCACAAGGGACAACTTTCAACTTCAAATTGATTTTTTCAATAAGTCATTTTTCGGATATTCACCTTCAAAGTTCTATATTTCGGAAATCAACCGGGAAGACGCCTATATGCATAACTCCAATACCGCCGAAGTGGGCCCTTTTCATGTGGACGCACACATTTATCAAAAAAGTCAAAAGATCAAAAATTTCATTACTATGATTCCGTTGAATTTTTTAATATTTTTATGCAGAACTTGTAAGCTTAAACTGTTTTACGACCTGGGATAATTTTTTTGAAAAAAAATATTTAAAAAAAACCTATTTTTAGTTATAATAAACTCCAAAAATATAGCTAATTTTAAATTTGTTCAGCTCATCTAAATCTTAATATTATTGCGAAGTATTTTAGTTGATGTTTTAGAATATAAAATTTTTTTTATTTTTTTATGTGCATATGTTGTTTGCCAATAATCAACGGTCATTTCTACCCACTTGAAACTAACACTTTTTTAAACTAAAATTGTTTGAGCTAAAAACTATATATCCGAAAAGTTTCTAAAAATTCTGATTAAAAATTTTTAAAATAATATTACTTTTTTTTTAAATGTCATGACTTATTGCGAATTTTGCTTTACAGTTGGAAGGAAACATTGATTTATTTGATTTTTGTCATAGAATGTACTATATTTTTATCAAAAATCAATAATAAAAAAAAAACAAAATTGGAAAATGTTAGAATAGTTGAATTTATATACTCCATTCGATTTGTTTTATTTTTGAAACTGTAATGTACCCACTTCATTTACTCAGGGAGGTTTTTAAAAGAAAAGAAAAAAATAGCAATAGATAAAGCGGTAAAAGTTATACAAAGCTTTCATTTCAGAGTTCCTAATATCTTCGCATGAGACTTCTTACTAGACTTTACCGGTGAGGTGATCTAACTGCGGAAAAACGACTATCAAAAGATAAAAAAAATGAAAGGAATTAGCTGCAACGAAATATGAGAAAAAATAATTGCTTTAGGTTTTGTTATTTTAAAGCTGAGACCGAAAATATCAATTATTTTTAAATTTGCAATGCAACAAATCAAAAGTTTCCAAATATCGGATAACAGTTTTGTGTATATATATGTATATTTTTTCATGCCCTCTATAAATATGTTACGATTTAAAAAATATTTTTTAGCGATAACTGAAAAAATTATTATTAATAATTGGTTGTAGATTTTTATTAATTAAACCTCGTTTCTCGAGTGTTATTTTTTTAATAAAAATTTTTAATTATTTTATGATTGTTATTTTTTTAATTTTATTTTTTTCATCAAAAGTAATCATAATTTTTTTAGTTATATGTATATATGTTTTTGCTCGAAAATAAAACTAAGCTATTGAGCCTTATTTGATCCCTCAGAAGAAAAATGATTTTTAATTGTTTTTAGATTTTTATTAATTAAAACTTAAAAATATTTATAATTTTTTTTTTATAAGAAATAATAATGATTTTCTTTCTTATATTTTTTTATCGAAAGAAGAATTAAGTTTTTAAGTGTTATTTTATCTCTCAGAAAAAAATAATAATTTTTAATTAGGGCAAGGTACATGGGTATATGTATGTATGTATATGTTATGCTTTTTAACTCAAGTGAGTGGATTTCTAAATTCTTTATTTTTCTAAATTAGGCATTTTGCGGAAAATATGATATATGACACATTATGACACGTTGTGAATCACCCAAAAATTTTATATAATGGAAATTAAATTTTCAATTCATGCAACTTAAAAAATTACCTAACATAGGTTCATAACAAGTTTTCAAAAATTTTAAAACAGTTAAAAATTTGGAAAAATTTAACAAAATTTTTCATCAGAATTTTAAAATTGTAAATCATAATTTTAAGATCGTAAATCTTAGTTTTCAGATATTTTTCGAACATGCTGTATTCCATATATATATGTATACTTTTTCAAGTATGAGTTTGAAGAGGCTAAAATTTGTATTGGGGGGGTTTGATAATTTTTTTGCTGACGGTATTGCTTCGGGTTTTTTTCGATATTACATAAGCGGGGAATTTTGAATTAGATATAAAACTGCATAGCAAATTCCAATTCAAATATTTAAATTTTTATTATTTTTTTAACACAATTTTTAATTTTTTTTTTTAAATTTTGATAGATTATTTAAAATTTTGATTTATGTTCTTTTTTTATTGCGTAATGAAATACGGTGATATGGAAATTAAAACACGTTTTTATGAAAAGAACTTAACTTAAAAAAACATTGTAGACACAAATCACTATTTACCGATATTTTTGGCCTACTGTATGGGTACAGAAAAGTTAAATCAATCAGATGTTTTGGTTTAAATACACTATGTTTAATAGGGATTCTGAGAAAAGGGGACAAATTGAGCCCTACAATAAACAATAGCGTGTGCGATAATTTCATGAATTTTATAAAGCTGATTAGTATTTGTTTTTGAAAAAATATTTGTATAAAATGTATAAGTAAATTAGATTGTTTATTACGGCTTGGCATTTTTAAAGGATAAATTGTTGCGTGTATATTTACAAAACATATTTAATTTTTATTGTTTTTAAGTACTACTCACATTTTATTTGGCTTTCCACTATTTCCCTTTTTACGTACATTCACAATAATGGAGTGTAAATTCGCTAAAACGTAGCCATTGCCATTATCCACTTTTGTTGTATCTAAAGCAGTTCATTGAGCATGAAACGATTAGTTTTACAACCGCTGAGAAACGAATTATTGTGTTTTTGTTTTTTGTTTTGTTTTTTGATAAATGGGAAATCTAAACAACATCAAAAAAAAAATCAAAACTTGAATTGAACCCAGCATTTCTTTCATAAAATATCGGCAGCGGGTACAACAAAAACCCGCCCAATTCTCCAATTAGTTTCACAAAAAGCAGATAGATAGCGGCAAATTCGGCGCCACACCGTTCATGAACGATGAATGAATAGCCCAGCCCGGCCAGCTCGCTTTCATCCCAATTGCTTGCTACGCCAATTTAGTGAGTCCTTTTGTTTTTCTCGGTTAGAAACATTTTCCCGAGAATCAGTTTTAACATAACTCATGCCAAGAACAATAAACGACACCCTTTCGCAACAACATCACCGCTATAGCGCCCCACTGAAAATGGTTTCGACTAATCGAACAGTCTTTTTACCGTCATCAATGTCGTTCAATGCCTGACTGCCTGCCTGGCTTGGCTGCCTGACTGCTGCTGACAATGAAACTGGACAATGGGGAAATAATTGAAAATTGGTTAGTATAGCAGCAAAGCAACAGTGAAACCCATAAAAAAGCATCAAAGCATCAAAGCGTCATCAACCAACGTGAATGAGTTTAGAACGTGTAATGAAAGTAAAAAACAAACAAAAAAAAAACAGACAAAAAATAATAAATGCATTTGAAGGCAGAAAGTGAGAAAATCTGTCCGAATGTCGATACCAAAGCAACTGATTGTAAATGAATGTCGATTGGTTGGTTGGCTAACTGGGTGAGTGACGGGTTGGACTGAGTTGTTTTGCTGAATGGTTTGGCTGGTTAAACTGATAAATTGCAAATTGCTTGGTGAGGTGACGAGCGAAAAAAATTTGAAGTTGATGACGGTGTGATGCATAAAAAAAAAATCTTTCATAGCATACAAAAACCTATTGCTAATTTCGCTTGAACTAATTTTGTATGCAATCCCGCCAAGTAGCCGTTGCAATTGGCCCATGTAATAAATAGGTAATGTGTCCTAGAAATTTTGTATAGAGTCTGCCAAAATATTGTTTGAGCTGGTGTCCTGACTGAATCCATTGAAAAGGTAATCGATAAGATATCATAAATATTTTTTTTTCACATATCTAATAGGTAATACTTTCAGGTTATTTTGAACTATTTGTAGTACCCAGTTAAGGCTATTTTCGTCGTGAAATAACTACATATTCTGGAAACTTAGAACTCACCAGGAGATATATATAGTACACACGTTATAAAATATCAATTACAGGCAAATATAGTGTTTTTAAAGTAAACATCTACATTTTTTATTAAAATTTCGAAATGTTTTACTCAACTTTTTATTGTATGTATAAAACATACTAGCTTCATATTTACCTTGCGTCGCTAGACTTTAAAAAAGCTAGACGTTGAAAAAATTAAATTTGATAAAAAATGGATCTAATTCATTTCCACGACAATTTTCCCCCCATTTACTTTGTAGTTAGCAGTTAAAGCCTTCTCCACATCCATTTAGTATTTTCGGAGGTTGGCGATTCAAACAGACAAGACAAAAATTCTGAAAATGTGCCAAATGTATTCAATTACATACCATTTATTATATTTGATTATTCTTTCAGAGGAATTTTCAATAGACCGCCACAACTTTTCTCAAGTTTTATTATATACAGACACAGATATAAATTTTAATGCGTAAAACATAATTCAAACTTCAGCACTGGGCGGGAGTCTTTATTCTTTTAATTTGTTCGAGACTAGTGACAAATTATAATTTTCAAACCCGATGGATTCTGAACAATTTGAAAATTAAAATTTTTGGTTTTAGTAAAAAAAGGTATATTTTTCAGATGCTCTCATAGACAACAACATTCAAAACAGTACAAAATTAAAAAAAAAAAATTTTTTTAATTAATTAAACACTATTTTTTGCTTATATTACAAATAGCTTCTCACTTAAAAAAAATATTATGAAAAGTGCTGGTTTCGCTACGTATTTTCTACAAGGCTATAACTTTTTTTATTTTGAAACAATTTAAACAGAGTTTTAGTAATAGGTTTTTTATTTCATATCACTAGCCTTTTATGTCATTATTTGCTATCTTCAAATGCTGTTATTTTAAATACACATTATTCCGAGTTGCGCCCGTGAAAAAATTCGCCCGTAATTTTCCCATCCGCTCGAAATAAATACGCTTATTATGAGTTTCGCCCGAAAGACATTTTACTTCGAAAGAGCTGGTAAAATTCGAACATGGAAATTAGAGATATATTTACATTGAGAAAAGCCGAAAGAAATAGTTTAAACATTTAGGTCCTTAATATTGAAATCAATTAAGTTCAAAAAATGACGCATTTAGACAACATGAACTCTATTGCAAGGCAACTTTTGTGTGAGGCAAGTGGCAATACAGATCAAGGGGTAAATATACAGACACATGAGAAATAGTTCCAATCCCTTGCGCTAAAGTGCGAAAGCGAAAATTTTCCGGCCAAAATTTATAATGAGGGAAAAGCGAAACATTTTGCGCGAAAATAAAACTCAGGATAACGTTGCTTAAATGAGATAGTCAAAAAAATGTTTGATAGATAATTTAACTATTGAGACCTTTTAATTTCAATGGAGTTTTATCAGATTTGCACCAGTTTTCAATAAAATGATATTTGAAAATTCCATTGGAGTCGCTGAGACAAAATATACGTTTTAATTCTTTATGTGTATTCAATACACAATGCAAGAAATAATTTGCAAAACGTTTTAATGATTTTAAATTTTTTTTAAATTTTTGTATCAAATAAAAAAAAATACAATATAATTATAATACAAGGTTTTTCTAAATATGCTCGCAACGACCTAAAGGGAAATTTTTAAATACCGTCATCTTAAAACTGGACCCAAAAAATGGGGATCCCATCGAATACAGAAGGCCCCAATTAAGTTACATCAACTATCAAATATGGTTGCTGAAATTTTTAACTTACACAGAGATATTAACCAATTCTACAATTCTAATTCCCATGGAAATTCCAAGAATTTTCTAGAGGAAAGTAAATCAGGCCCGTTTTTGTGAATTAACAGGTATTGGGCGACGAAATAAGATACGCAATATTTTAACTGCTAAATTCAAGAGTGAGAAAAAATCGTATTTCCTAGTAGTTTACAAAAAATACTGTTTATCTTCTACATATATAAAGTATATTAGATAAGTATATAAAAATGTAGCCGTTTCCTTTGTTACATTTTGGGTCGAAAACTGATTAACGGATTTGAGTCAAATTTGGACAGTATATTCCTTTGACCCGTGATATGATATACATACATATATATGTAATCCGTTAGGTGACGCATGAGTCGAAATATTCAGAAAATCCAGTCCGATAAGGTATTGTGCTGGTGCAATAAAAAATATTTTTATTAAAAATAAATTCGCTAGGTGGCGCTAGAGGCGAGTTATTTAGAATACCTTTATTTATGATCCGATTTTAATGAAATTAAAAAGGTATAATAGCAGCGCGACGATAAATATTTTTATGAAAAACGGACCGACTAGGTGGCGCTGGAATCGATTTATCGAGTAAATCCTTATTTATAGTCCGATATTGATTATATTAGAATGGTATGGTATAGAAATGTATAATAGGTGTGCGTAGAGAAGTACTTTTACGAAAAATGGATTCGCTAGAAGAAAAAAAAAATTTGTTTTACCTACATATATGGATGCTCTTAGAAAAATTTTCAGCATGTGCGAGTAGATGTGCTTTTATAATCCCACTTAGATGACATTAAAAACATCAATAATATTTATAATTTATATACATATATACTATATTCGCAAAACAAAAAAGCAAAATAATTCATTAGATGGATCTGTAGTCGAGATTTCTAGAAACCCCAAATTTATGGTTCGACTTAGTTCTAAGCTTTGTGTAATTAAAAACAAAGCCCTTTAGTCATAGTCGAGTTAGAGCTAACTCTTAAGTTAATAACACGTATATTTGGCAGATATCCCATTGAGAATTAAGTAGAAAAAAATGCTACTAACTTAAAGGTCGACTTCATTTTTACTTTATAAAGCTTCTGTAAGTAAATGAAAACATAGCATGTAACGCAGGCGAAGGCGGGGATATCAGCTAGTTTGAAATAAAAACACGTGCCGTTATTTAAAGTTCATTTTTAACGATTTCTGACTATTCCATACTTGTTTAACTACTTTAAAGTTTGGAAATATCGAAATGCATGTGAACTATAAAAACTTCCGCAAAAACTAAGAAAAAATCAACATTATTTCTGAATGCCTCTTCAGATGCTGAAAAACGTTCACCATCCATTTTGTTATTAGCAACTGGGAATAGGAAGAGATCAATAGCCAATATGGACAATTAGTAATTATTTGGACTTCTTTCTCCATCAAATAATCACCAAATCATCGGACAAGCAAATTGCTGTATAGCATTCAGCATTAACTATTCTGAAGAGCAACAGGCCCAGTTATACGAAAGAAGAAAACAATCACTTTTTTCGAAGTGTTCCGTGAACGAACCACTTTCATTGGATTTGGCTCATTTTGAAACGCCCAGACAGTGGATTTTTGTTTTGTTTCATGCTCATACGAATAAATCCAAGCTTCCTCCTCTATTACGATAATATAAAAGTTTTCAAAACCACCATGACTTAATTTTTGCATATTTTTTTTACCAATACAGACGAGCCTTTTTTGGAGCTCCGATCAAATTGTGTGAATCCAACGACTGAAGACTTTCTTCACTACTAAGTGCAAATGACAATGCAGTGCTCTTAGATTTGACTTTTGCCGATGTGCAAGGATGTTCGTTCACCTTAACAATTTCCGAAAACCATAGTGTAACATCCAACTGGACATAATTTTAGCTTAATTTTTAAGTCTCACTGAATTTAGTTAATTTAGAATAATTGAATGTGGAATAACTGATCAACTGAATCACTTAGAACACCTTCATAATTATGATAGCATAATTTTAGTTTTTGCCTTCGTTCTATGACAAAACAAAGCACACGGCTAACTTTTCTCTGTCTCATGCCTTCACATTAACTCGAAAATCCGTGGAGAACCTTCAAAATGCAAAACCTTATAGTAAGCAAATTGCTTTAACAAAAACTTAAGGACGACAAAGTCGAAGAAAGAAAAATGAATTAAGAAACTAGGTGATGGTTAATCTAGTTTTAGGCGCAGAAGCAGTGACCAAAAGCCATGACCAAAAGCAAACAAACAAACAAACAAACAAACAAACACAAACAAATTAGCAAAAGTGTACGAATGCAATGTGCTGGAAAATTACGCATTTTCAACGAGTCGATAAGAAAAGTGGTGAAAAAGA
Source organism: Anomoia purmunda (assembly GCA_951828415.1). Lineage (NCBI taxonomy): Eukaryota > Metazoa > Arthropoda > Insecta > Diptera > Tephritidae > Anomoia > Anomoia purmunda. The sequence continues at coordinate 45,617,057 of OX639995.1, forward strand.
AGCATAAGCACCAAAGCAATTAAGTATTACAACAACTATGAACAGAGCTAAGCATTGATGGCGATAACAATGACATGAGCAACGTGCACGCGCGCACTTGAAAGGATGACAGCAAAATGCTATCGAATGGCCATTGATATTGACAATGGTCATGAGTGGTTCACTGGCTGATTTGTTGCGAGACTGCAGTTGTTACATATTTACTTCTACATACACAATGTATGTATGTATTGGTAGACGCAAGGGTATGCACTAGGGTTGACTGTTTTCGAAATTCTCTTTATTTTTTGACGTTCTATTGTAGGAAGCGTTGGACTAGTATTGTGGAAAACTCAAGAAAAACATATCGAATTTCTTAGAGCATATTAGTATGAATTTTTGATTGAATAATTTTTTTTCTTTTTTTTTTGAGTTTTAATTTTATAAATTTATTTTCCACTAATAGTGTGAGTATACATAAATAAATAAGTATGTTTTGATAATATGTACTCAAATTGTTCAAGAAGACTTATGATTATAATTTTTTTTTTTTTTTTTTTTTTTATAAAAATATAGTTCATTCTATAATTTAAAGTTTCAATTTTTGTACAAAAATTCAACAAATTCGCATACAGTTTTCAATCATCATTTTCAGAAACTTTCAAGGTATGAAAAATAAAATCTGCAACACCGTCGACAAAAAGTTTCAAAAATCAACGGTAACTTGAAATTTGTACTTTCTATACAAAACTACATGCCCGAACAGTTTCTAAAAAATTCTGCTTAAAAATTTGGAAAATTTGATAAAAATTTTAAAATTCTAATTTTCGTGAAAAATGAGTAAATTTTAAAACTTTAACTCATATGGTTGTTGTTATATAATGAACTAAATTTTTATAAACAATTAATACAATACTGCATACTTATTTTTGTAACTGCATATTTTGGTAATAAAATATTACATATCTTTCAGATTTATATAGTTTTTTTTAATTTTTCTTTAATATTTTATCAACGAAATGACAATGGGCATCAATAAACTAGTTACGTAACAAAAAATTCATTTACACAAATAATACGAGGGTACTAAAAAACAATTCTTTTAGTTGTTGACTCTTAAAACTTTAATACAAAAACAATAATATCTAATGATCTGCAACTGTTTTCCGAGGCCTCTTTTTAAATTTCAAAAAAATCAGTTAAAATAGACACGATAAAGTGGAAACTAGCTGAGGATGAATCAAACGAAATTCCACCACGAACGCAATCAGAAATTCTATTCGCGCTTCTCTTCTGTTTTCGACTGTTTTCGACCACTAAAAATATTCAATTAATACATGAAATGCAAACTGCATATGGAATGATCTCTGCAAACTATTTCCAAATGGTTCCGAAGATTTCAGAGTACGAGCTCCGATGAATTGGTATTAAATAAAATGACTGTATCGCGAATATTAAGTAATCAACTGGGATACACGAAGAAATCTTCTCGATGGGTTCCACGAAGTGTAAGTGAAGCTCAAAAAGAGGCGTTCGGTAAATTTTTCCCAAATAGCTTAAAAATTGGGTAGTCTAGAAACTTTAGTAAAGTCGTTTCTGGTGACGAATTATGGTTCTATAATTGCGATCGGGCAACCACCCGTAAAAATTTAACAACAAAAGTAATGATGTTAGTTTACTTCACCCTACCAAAAATCGTCGCGGATATTCACGTGGAAAAGGGTCAAAAATGTGTTGGAAAACCGGAAGAAAGAGGGTTTGCGGTGCTATTTTTTACATCAAGACAACGCGCCACCCTACACTACTAAAATAATGAGTAAAAATTTATTGAGATCTCTGGCATAGAAGTGATATGATTAGAACAATATCCACCGGATCTAGCACCTTGTCATTTCTGCCCCTTCCCTAAAAGTAAAAAAAAATAGAAGAAAGGTTTTCGACAGTAATGAAAATATAATTGATGCGGTTAATGCTAAATTTGATTAGCTTAAAAAGCAAGACTTTTTTCCGTAAGAAATGCATTAAAATCAATGACGATTACGTAGAGAAGATATAAAAAAGACAAAGATTAAGAGTGAATGTTAAAAGATATTTCTGGTCACTCAAGCGCACTTTTGTTAGTCCCGTCGTAGATCAATGGAAAGAAATGGCCGATTTTAATGAATTTCTGTAGAGTTTAACTGCAGTAATTGCAGATTTTGCTAACGTTTATTAGTAACAAAAAATGCAGTTCGTTTTCGTTTCCTAAAATCAATATTACGGGAAAAATAACCTAAGAACAAATTTTCTTATTTTTATGTCGTAATTTTTTCTTCACATTGCGATATTTTCTCCTGATTAAGTAAAGGTTTCTCAAAATTAAATGTCTTTTCTCTGAAAGTAATAAATATTTCTTGTGCGCGGGTCCCGGGCTCAAATCTTGGCCGGGGCAATTAACATTACAACTTATAGAAAGTTTTTTTCTAATAGTTGTCGTCCCTTGGCAACACCAAGACACACAGCACAAATTGTAGAAGTTCGGTCAAACATCGAGCTATGGTGTAAGCGCCTAATAATTATTATTATTATTATTAATAAATATTTCTTTATGCCTTTTCAGTCTCATTTTTCAAGATGATTTTTCTTTTAAATATAAAACATCACTTTTCTCGCGACATTCATTATTGGAATGAAATATTTACATTCTTTTAGAGGTCAGTGTATTGAACGCAGTTTTAAACTACAGCTATAAACTTACTGATTCCATTTGAATTTTGTGCATTTTGTAAGTTCTGTAAAACTTTCACGGCTTACTAGAACTCTATATTTCAACCAGAGCTAGACTGTTTTATTCACATTAACAAACAAAAAAAAAAGGTTTTCAAACCCATTTTTTTAGGCGGAATTTTTTTATGCGTTAACAGCAGAAGCACAGTTTTTGGGAGTTTTATATCAATGTTCATATCACTTGTCCCCACAGACTATTAAAGCAGAAACAAAGTGATAACCCTAATATGCACGCCACCACACACATATGTACATGTATGTAGATACCTACGAGTATGAACAATTCGCTTGTGTGAGCATAAATTCATTACAAAACTGGGTTAAAGTCACTGTGCCAACGCTACGGCGCGCGCTGTGCGACTGCAGATGACCATCGGCGAAGCGGCTAAATGCGTCGTTGGTTGCTTGGTTGCTTGGTTGGCTGGTTGGCTGGTTGGCTTGGCTTGGCTATCTACATGAGTTAGTCCCCATAGACGCATCCAAACTGTTTGTTTACAATACACTTGTATTTGTTTGTATATGTGTACGTTATTCAAAAGGTCGCGTAAAACCAGAGGCCAAGATAGCAAGAGTTAGCGCGTTGACGAGATGAGGGAGGAGAGGGAAAAGACAGTGTAGCAAAGCAAAAGCTCTGCAGTTGTTTCAGCAGGATGGTCGAAAAGTAGCATTTCACTACTAAAACTAAATAGCAAATAGCTACATATCTATACTTAGTATATTTATGTCGTTTTTGTGTGGTGTGGTGACCCTCAGCTGTTAGTAGCCTTTTTGCTTTCGATGTTACTTATATTTTAGATGCCATTGTTTCAAGATTTTGTATTATTGTTTTAATATTACGCTGTTGCTTATTCGAACTGGCACTGGCCGCTGGCGATTTGACTATGCTTTTAATACGAACATATATCAATAATAAACAGACATATTATATCTATTATACATAGTACATTAGGGTGTCTCGTTAAAAAAACTTGTGGTTTTTCCACCGAAATTTGTTATATTCTATGACTTTTAGCAGCGACCTTAGCGGTTAAAATTTGTATCAAATAAATCATGTTTAATCGATATTTTGTGATAGTTGGTAATTTTACAGATTTTTTTTTTATTTTCCATAAATAGTATAATAGTAATTACTCTTAAATTGAAATTTTCCGATCAGAATTGGTCGATATTTTATTTTTTTCATCAGTTTTAAATTTTTTAAATTGTATTTCGTCGATCAAATATGATCGATATGTTTTATATTTGTTATTCTTAGGCTTAAATTTTTCGATCATATTCATAATTGGTCATTTTTATTTTTGCGATCAAGTTTAATCGTTATTTTTTAATTTTTATTTTGTCGATCAAATAAATATAATCGATATAACTTTTTTCCATAAAGATACCCATTATTATTAGATATAAATTTTGCGATCATCTTTGATTGGTATTTTGTGTCTTTTTTTGATCAAAAATAATCGATATTCTTGAATTTAAAATTTGTGGACCATAATAAACGAAACAAAAATTGTCGACGATGACAATTAGAGGAACAATACCAATCAATACGATTTATGTTTTATGATAAAAAAAAAAATAAAACACACAAAATATCAATCAAATATGTTCGGAAAATTTTAAATCCAAAACGATTAACGATTATTTTTTATCGGAAAAATAAAAATCACAATATATCGATCAAATAAAAATTTAAATCTATTGATACATATAAAAAAACATATATATACATATATATATAAAAATTGTGATTTAACCTTTTTGTGATTTTTTATTTTTTAGTTCACATTTGATCGATATTTTGTGATTTTAATATCAATATATAGTTTGTTTGTTATTTTTCAATTTTTATTTTTTCGATCAAATGTAATCGATATTTTGTGAATTTAATTTCTTTCGATCGAAAAAAATCGTTATTCTTGAATTTAAATTTTTTCGATAATTTTCAAAAATAAAACGTTGTTCTTGGATTTAAAATTTGACGGTCATAATAAACGCAAAAAAATTTGGCGGCGATGACAATAAGAGCAACAACAACAATAATGCGATTTATGTTTTTTAATCGATAAAATAAAAATCACAAAATATTAACCAAATATGATGGACAAAATAAAAATTAAAAACTATCGATTAAATTTGATCGAAAAAATAAAAATCACAAATTAGCGAATAACGGAAAAATATTGAGATTTACTTGAGCTAGACTCCAAAAATGGTTTTGTTTCTTTTTTTTTCATAATTAACAATAGATTTTTAAGATTTTTTTTCATATAATAAAACAATTTAATCTTATAAGGCCTGCATAAAAATATTTTCAAAATTTTTCAACGGAATCTTATAATGAGATTTTCGAGTTTTTTTTTTTCAAATCGATCTAACTCACGTAAATATTACGTCCATATTTTTTTTTTCGCAATATTTTAGCGGAAGTCTTCAAATATAATAGTTTTTTTTTATAATTCCGGTACAAAACCCGCACAGATATTTTTTTTTTGTATAGGAAGTGGTACATCCTAATATCCATACATATGTACTTTTTATATGCTCAAAGTACTCGTACACATTCCCTACAGTCAAACTTACCAGTTTTAAAATAACTTGCTATCATTTTGCTAAGGCAACTCAACTGGTTCGTATTCTATGTTAATAGCATTTTAGAATTTGACATTTTTAACATAGCGATTTAATATAATAAAATATTAATTTGGCGCTTACATCATAGGACTCGCATCAGCGTCCTTAGCGCCGTAAGCGGCAGTCTTGACACGAAGCCACGATTTTTCTATATGCTTGCAACTTTTTTCTTGCCTTTGCAACTTCCACATTTCGAAATTGTCGGATATCGCTGTACCAGTTCATGAACTAGTCTGCTTGTCGAGTGGTGCAGTATTTTTACTATAAGGTTAGGGCGTTTATTTTTGTTTTGTTTTACATTGCAAGTCCAAATGTTGTATGTTGTCAATGTGCTGCGGCGCCAAGGACACTTTTAATCTGCCAAAGGAAACATATAGAAATGTATGTATGTAGATATTGTACGGCGAGAAGTAGTAGCAAAAATTCCCACTCAAAGGGCATAATAAAACAACTGAACATTGAATGAAGCTCTCTGAACAATAATATAAATAAAATAACACAAAACAAAATTTATTCGCCCAGCAGCAAAAATAATGAAAATTGAAAATCTGTTTCATTTTTCGGTGACAGATAAGTTTTACGTGCAGTATGCAAAGTGCAAATTAGTGTTCTCTTTTCTTTTGTTTTTTTTGACAATAACAATAAAAATGGTTTAGTTTTCAGTGAAGTTTGAAAGTGTTTTTCACAAACAGAGGGTGCTATTCATGGGCGCACAGAGGAATTAAATGCGGATCGAGTACTGATTTACTCGGTAACGAGTTTTTCATAGCACATTTTTTTATATTTATTTAGTTGAATAGTGAAATCATGTTAAATTAAGTGCATCGGCGAGATATTTCCAGATCAAGCTTTGGTTACGACATTAGACGGCTAGATTTTAACGAAAATATTTTTGCAATTTTTTTTGATCGAAATTTTTTATTCAATAAAAAATCTTTCGTGTAATTGAATGAATTAAATGAAGAATCATAAAACAATATTCAAATTGATCATATTTTAGTATTTAAGCTAGAACCAGCGTTTAGCCGCTAAAAGATGTCTGAAAAGTTTAGCAGTAAGCTTACGTTTACCTCTGGATTTGTGTACCTAGGAGTCTAGAGTTTCGTCTCGAACGTCTCCAACATTACTATTAATAGTTCACTTTAAGACCCACGAGAAAGTGCTCTTGAAAAAACTATAGTTCAAAAACTAACTGTGTATTTCGATATTTACTTCGAATTTTAGTATGCCAATCTCAAAATTATATACTACCGAAATATCACACTGCTTCCTTAAAGATGTTTCATAAGTGTTGGGACGAGCTGCCAAATTTGTGTTGGAAAATTTTAGTTCTAGCTAACGAATTGAGCCGCGCAATCGCCTCCGCCTGAACAGAAATACTTAATTCATTAACTACTTGGAGATCTGAAATTTAACAAGTTCGAGAATGGGGGGCAAATCTCATAGATCAGCCAAATGAGTCGGAAAATGTGAGTGAACTGTTTTACATATATCCAAAATTGCGAGTACAGTGTATTTTCCATCACTAAAAAATCAAATCTCTATTCTTCGCTTAAAACAGCGAACAGTAAAATCCGCTACGAGAAAAATGCTGCTAAAAATTTTAATCAACTAAGCAGAGATAATATTTCTATTATTGTTTGGTTAAACTACGCGATTATAAAAAACAAAAAACTTTGAAAATAATTAAAAAAAAAAGGAAAACAGCTACGGCAGTAGAGTGAGAAATACAAAAATGGACGCTGTGCACGAAACGCAAAGAAAATTACTTCTCAGCAGACTGAAAATTGTATGGTAAACCTTAATGGAAAATTTAATTCTTACGCTTGAAACACAATACCGGTGAACGGCGAATTTTTCGACGCGAACGTTAGCTGTCAAAAATAAAACACACTGACATAGAGAGCGGGTGAATGCGCGCAACTAAAGCGAATAACGAATTTCGCCCGACAGCCACTCGCGGCGATAGATTTATTTCTATATAGCGGCAAAATACAATCCATGACTCTCATATGTTTAATATACTGAGGTTATGCACTACAGATATACCGAAGATTCCAGTTACAGTCTTTATAAAATATTTGATTTATCTTGAGCGAGAAAACTAAAATTTGCAAGAATGTCGCAAAATTGTGACATTACTTTTATTTGCCACCTTGTGGACTAGGTAATTTTTAGTGTCATGGAGGACAGAATCGGATAAAATTTTAGCTTTAGCATTTTAGCCATAGCGAAAGTTGGAATACGGCTGCTGGTATCGCTAGGAAATAATCGCCCTCCATAACTTAATTTAAACTTATAATCCAATGTAATTATAAGTTCAGCGAGAAACTGCAAGTAGAAAAGAAGAAAGCAAATAACCAAATTTTGCTTGTATAAAATTAATTGATTATTAAGTTGTTTTGATTTAAACAAAAATTTACAATTTATTTTTTGTTTGCCTAAGTATTCCATCCCTTTCGCTTACTCGGAGGCTTTTTAAGTCCTCGCAATTTTCTTTTCTTAGTTAAGAAAACCTCAAAAATTCGAAAATGTTTAATCAACTTTACAACCTGCTACAATAACTTTTTTTACAGTACGCACTAAGGTTCTTTATTTCTTGGCCACAGATGATTGATTTATAGGAAAATACATTTTAACACGAGTTACTGACTGCTAAAAATAAGAAAGGATTCAATTTTCCTTCCATTAGACCTGTTTATTTGTAAACGACTAGCAAAAGAACACTCCAACTCGGATGAAAATTCCTTTAGTTGAAAAAGCAACCCTGTTAGTGTTTCAAAAATACTAGTAAATAAAAATGGATTAAGTGTTTATATGAAATTTCTAATGGATTTACTTAGGGTTCATTCACAATAGCACAGGTTTTTCATCACTATACTCGGGTCGGATATCATTTGATCGAGTTGGCTCAACTCACATTTTTTTACGAGTTTGTTGTTGCTTTATATGCAACTCGTTATCCTATCTTATGTTCTTCTGCCAGACTGCTACAAAAAATATACCTAGCTGAATTGTTCGATTAAAAAGTATTAAGAAATTAAAAGGGCGGTTGCATTTGTAAACTGTTTTAAATAAAAGTTTAAAAACAAAAAGAAAGCCACCCGTTATTAGAACAGAGGAGAGGCGGATAAAATAAAAGAATGCACTTTAAATTAAAAAACGACTTATACTCCACATCATTTCAGATTTTCTTACCGGGTTATTGACAAAACTACATGATACATTTTGAGTGTAGCTTTTTATTATTGTAAATGGCTATTTAATGCAAACAAGCGTAAACTGGACTTAACTGAACTTCTTCAAAGTCAATAAGTAAACCAGTATTTAATAAGCTGAATGCAATCGAAATTTTAAGTGCACAATAATGGCATATTTCAATTTATCCGCATCTGCTACGCAATTCGGTTCACTAGAATTTCATTCGATTTTGTGGGAATACTTAAAGCTGAAAAATATAAACAACTTTGAGGGGGGAAAGCGGCTACATATAAATTAACGTATTTTTATGGCACAATAACAATGATAATATTGGTGATAATAATAATAGGAGGCAATTTGCCGTGTACTCAGTGGCGTTTCGCAGACTGATAACTTGGGGCGGTGTAAAAGTTGAACAAAGTCGACTTTTCGAGACCATTTGCCAAAAATTAATTTATATATACCTTCAAGGAGTACACGCTGGCAGTTTTGCTCGATATAGAGGAAGCTTTTAACAATGTTCACCCTGACTTGGTGGACTTTGTTGGGCTCCTTTTCAAAAAAGAGAATTATTCTTTCCGCGCTAGTGGATGGGCCCATTACTAAACATGTGACCAAAGGCACCGGCCAAGAACCGTTCTCTCCCCCTTCCAAAGGAATCTAACCGTTGATGGCTGCTTTGGAACATAAAGGATACTGGTTGCCAATTCGTAGCGTATGACGGTGACATAGCAATCGTAACAACCGGTAAATATTTGCAGAGACCCAGATGGTACTCTTCACGAGGAAATATAAAATTCCTCCGTTCAAACCACCCTCATTAAATGGGATTGAACTCAATCCCTAAACCAAGGTCAAGTACCTTGGAGTTATTCTAGACAGGAAGTTCGAATGGAAGCGGATTATTGAAGATTACTCCAGGAAGGTCATCACCACCTTGTAGGCTTGCAAGGCATGTACAGGCAAAAAATGGGGAATAAAACCAAACATAGTACACTGAATGTGCAGGGATAAGACCTATTCTCTTCCAAGGGGTTAGCCTCCCTCTAGAGCCAAGGTAGTGTGAGTACAGTGCACGGCTTCCATGATGCTGGTCATGGGATCGCTACGCTTAACACCTACTAAATCTGTGGAAATAATCTTAAATCTCCCACCGGTGGATCTATATATACTGCCAGGCTGAACGCGATCTAGCCGTGGAAAGAGCCAAAGGCATGCAACGGAAGCTAGATTGTACTGCTTCTCTACTCTGCATGGACAATAAATTCTCTATAAAAATCCCAGAGAGGAATGAACGGGAAGATGTCATAGACCTAGACGCACATTGAACGGCTATCTTTACAAATATTTCCAAACTCAACGAAGGAGTTGGCAGCGGGATTCACTCCAACTGCTCTTACAGACAGACCTGTCACTATATACTCCGATAGTCAAGTGGCTTTGAAATCTCTTAATTCTCACAAAACAACGCCCAAAGTTTATTTATTTATTTATTTATTTATTTATTAAGTTATTAATCTACAGTACAAAGTACCTTACAGACTAAGAAAAGTAATATAGACAGGCCAAATTTGGTTAATATAAAACTAGCAATTAATATCAATAGCATGCTAAGCAATTAAACTTAGAATTTTTACAAATTTTTGTCTAGATAAAGCGAAATCCAGCAGGCTCGAATTAGATAATGCATTAAATTCCCGAAGTGCACGAGCTATTGGTGCGTTACTTGCAAAGTTAGTCTTAAAGTTCTCTCCATAAAAAGGGGAAAAATTGCGAAGACTTCTCTGTGGAACATTAAAGCTAATCCTCTCAAGTAAAACAGGGCAGTCAGTGATGCCATTAATAATATTGAAAGTGAACGAAAGTGAAAGGACCGTCCTTCTCTTTTCTAGAGACTCCAGGTTAATTAGCATAAGCCGCGAAGCGTAGGAAGGAACAGGAGCCTCAAACCGTAGGGAACGTAAAGCTTGCTTAAGAAATATTTTTTGAACACGCTCAATTCTGCTTATCGAGAATTGGTCATGAGGTCTCCAAATTATGACTGCATACTCTAAGTGTGACCGGACCAGAGCAGTATATAATAGTTTGAAGGTATATGGATCGGAAAATTCGGATGTATTGCGACGAATGAAACCCAGAACTGAGTATGCTTTTGTAAGAATAAAATTAATATGATTATGGAAAGAAAATTTTAAGTCAAATATAACTCCGAGATCCTTAAACTCCGTAACATTTTGCAATACATAATTAGCAATGGTGTATGATGTGCTAGAAACGTTATGTCGCCTCGAGAATGATAAATGAAAACATTTTTTAATATTCATGGAGAGACGCGACTTAACGCACCAACGATGAAGATTGTTCAAATCTCCTTGCAGCCTCTGAGCATCCGATGAATCTTGCACAGTTGAAAATATTTTCAAATCATCAGCATAGAGCAAAAACTTTGAAGAAGAAAAGCAACTGCTGATGTCATTGATAAAAAGAACAAAAAGTAGTGGACCCAAGATGCTTCCTTGGGGAACACCTGAAGCAGCAACAAAGTGGTTCGACATAACACCATCGATTGACACCACACAACATCTGTCCGACAGATATGATTTAAGCCATTGCAGAAAGGTGGAGTGAAAGCCCAAGCAAGCTAACTTATTTATAAGAACGCTATGCGATACACTATCAAACGCCTTAGAGAAGTCCGTATATGTATATACAATCGACTTGTAGTCCTTTCGAAAACGATGACATACAGTATTCACTAAAAACAGCAAGATTAGTGGCTGTGGAGCGACCAGTGACAAAACCATGTTGTTCTGGTAGGATTAAAGATTTCACCGCAAAATATATCTTGTCCTTGACAATGCATTCGAAAAGCTTTGAGATGCTAGACAACTTGGCAATTGGCCTATAGTTCCGAACATCATTTTTCTTTCCACTTTTAAAAAATGGTGTAATGGCTGTAAATTTCCATTCATTCAGAAAAATACCTGAAGACAGAGATTTATTAAAAATAATCTGAAGAGGAATTGCTAATGCCGGACAATTTTTGAGCAAACTAGCCGATAGCCCGTCAGAGTCTGTTTGAGTCGAAGGCTTCAGAGAAACCAACCCCTTAGTAATGTCTTCAGATGAAAAACGTATCGTGCCAATGTTTAAAATTGAATAAATCTCCGAAGAAAAGTCCGGGGACTCATCTTCGTCAGAAACGTAATTTGACATAAAGAAATCGGCAAATAAATTAGCTGCTTCGGCAGGTGTACTAGCAAATTCCTTATCCAGACACACCGCGGTAGGTACACTAGAGCACGACTTCTTTGACTTTACGAACTTCCAAAACGACTTCGGATTAGCTTTGATGTTCCGCTCAGCGCGACTTATATAATTTCTGTAAAGCAGATTATCCAATGACTTAAATTCCTTCTGAAAATGTTGGAATTTTACAAAGAGTGCGTGGTTATTAGTTGCTTTGAATTTCTTGAGGTACTTGTTTTTGAGATTCTTTAGTTTTTTTAATTGCTTATTATGCCAAGGAGAATGATAACATCGCTTCTTTTTTAAAGGAATATAGTTAGTGCAAAATTCATGCATCAGTGTCTTAAACGTAGAAAAACAGCTGTGAGTATCCAAGTCAGACAATAATTCATCCCAATTAAATTCTAAAAGAGAAGAATTTAAACTTGGAAAATCACAGGTTGCGTAATTAAAAGCAGTTACGACACTATTTGAAAGAGGCAAAAACTCAAAAAACGTTAACTTAATATCTAAGGGCACATGATGTATACCAGCATCTGATAATGGAGAAATACATTTTGAAACGCTGTAGTTAATGTTATCAGTTACGAAGATAAGATCTAATAGTCTGTTTAACTGATTAAAAATTCCATTAACTTGCTTAAGGTTTAAGCTTAGAAAACTATCAATAAAGAGAGATTCAAGCGGAGTAACAATATTATTAGCTGTGAGGGCTGCATTATCAGAGTCTGAAATACTACACCATCTAATGTTACCTAAATTAAAATCCCCTAATACACAAAGATGACTATCGCTTATTTCATCTAACACTAGAGCAGTAATATTATCTACATGCGCCTTATAAAGTTCCAGGTTACTATTAGGCGGGATATATGAGGCAATTAAATATAAGCAGCCATATGACTTGGAGCCAATGATGCAAACACAAAGTTGATCCAGCAGTGAGTCGCAATTTTTGAGGGTGAATAAAAACGCACGGTACTTTCTTCTGACAGCAATTAGAACGCCGCCACCTCTCAAGCAGCCAGTCTTAACAGCATCGCGATCTTTACGGAATACATCGTACTGATTTAAATCAAAGAATTCACTGTCATAAAAGTCCGAGGTCAGCCACGTCTCAACAATGACAATGATATCATAAGCCTCTTCGGCGCTAAACTGGTTGACAATATTTGATTTAGTTCTTATGCCTGAAGTGTTGTGATAATAGACCTTCAGCCCATCATTAGTTACGGTAACTTCACTAAAGTCATTCCGTGTCACGCTTGTTGTACTATAACTGGCTGTTTTTGAAAAAAACGAAAAGGCCTTATTCTGACGTTAGCTGGCCAAAGCGACGCATTTAATATTTTATCGAAGCAGGTTGATGGAGCACCTAGCTTGAAATTCAGCCGTTTATATTTGTCTACTGGGTTGTCTTTCTTGATCAGTGGATAGCAAGAGAGAGAGTTTTTCTCAATACTAGCATGATTAGCTACGAAGTTTATTATGTCATCTGCAGTAACAGATGGCTCAAACGAGGATAGATGCACCCACTTCTTGCGGACAGAGACGCTCAGTTCGGTGCTATCGCTTACACCAACAAGAACCTTTGCCTTTGCCTTCTTCCGTCCTTTATTCCTCACCTCCGTCCATACAGCGTTGTCCATCAAACCTCCGTTTACATTAAGCGATGATGATTGAGAAGCAGTCGTATCAGTAGAGGGAACGTTACCAACAACATTACCAACAACAGAAACAGAATTATTTGAGCGCACAGCATTAGAAGCATTTTTAGCATTAATAACATTTGTAGCATTAGGTAAGGCAGTGAGATCGACAGTGTCGTATACCCGAAGCGTACCAGCAGCAACATCAGCAAACGAAACAGCATTAGCAGACGTAACTGAATTCCGACGAGACGTTGACTTAACATTATTGGCATTAAATGCTTTCGATTGTTGTGCGGAGCCAACAGTGAACGTGGGAGAACAGCCGTTATCACTAGTCACACTGGGGGATAGCGCAGACATGCAAAAAGGTCTCAACATGTTGAGCGAAGGTGAGACCTGAGCAGCAGCAGTAAATTCTTGCGCGAAAGACTCACGATTGCCCTTGCTGTTATTATTCATAACATTAGACGAGCTGACAATACTTTTAATAGCATCAACATTAGCAGCCAACGCTTCCATGCACTTGTCTTTGTTGTTGGCGCAATCGATTTTAGATATATTACCAACAGTGATTTCACATTTAATTTCAGCTATTTGCGAGACCAAGTCTTTAAATTTTAATTCAAAAGTACTAATAATGGATTCGAGTCCAAGTTTTTGAGTAAGAATCACTTTATCATAAGCTTTACGCAAACTTTCAGGCAAATTTACACAGTCTGAACACATGTAGCTAATATGGCGATTCGATTTAATTAGCTTCACATCGTATTCTGATATTGTTCCCTCACAACAGGCGCGATGATATACTTTCTTACAGAAACCACTGCAAGAAACAATAAGAGAATCATTTCTAGAAAACAGTTTATCGCACTTTGCACAAAAATCGTCCATAATGACCGAGAAAAGATTAAAAATAGCAGGAGCAAAATACAACACGTCTGCACTCTCCAACGGCTTTTATCTTTGCTAAAAAAAAAAATGCTGAAGTTGTGACATGGGTCCCTGGACACTGACATTCCCGGCAATTGCGTGCCAGAAGAGTTGGCAAGGAACCGGAAAGAATTACCAATGATATATTCTGTTCTAGAAGCGGGCATCCCTCTGACCTCTTGCAAACACAGTTTAAAGACAAAACTCATCGAGGAGGTGAATATCAGGTGGGCCATGGAACCCACCTATCGGATTACCAGACAAGTTTGTCCAAAGGTTGACGCAAAGCGATCCAAAGCTCTCATTCGCCTGGTCCGATCTTCTGCCAGACTAATGGTTGGGGTAATAACCGGACACTGCTTGATGGGCACACACGGGAAGAGATTGGGATGCCTAACCAACGATTTCTGTCAAAGTTATAGGGAAGAAGAGGAAGTGGAGATCATCGAACACTATCTCTACCACTGTGCTACGTAAGGCGCACTCGGTGGTTCCGCTTCTAAGGGAAGAAAGGAAGAAAACGCATTGCTCCCGCCAGCGGTATCACAACGGGCTTTATCAGTCTACGTTTGCAGCCATAACCTAACCATGCCAATTACACATTGCCCCGGAAACTAGCAAGAGCTAATATTAACAGTACCATGAATATCGTGTTAATACTCTGTGTTTTTGTGTAGATAATAATAACATCAACGATAAATGATTGGAAATGAACTACAATATACCTTCATTCAGTTCACATGAACCAAAAGAAATAGGCAACATCGAAATCAGTTGCACAACATTGCATGCTTTCAATATTGCAGCTTGAGATATCTGGAAGGATTTGCAATTCGGCTTAGAAACATTCTGATTCGCCAATTTTGACAACTAGGTATAAGATAAAACTGCTGACTCCGAAAAAGCTTGGGGATACGACACCTCTTACAACCCACCATCGGAACGCCTCTGACTATGCTAATATTTATCTAAGGCGACACGTTTATTAAATTCAATTTAATGCCTTGTGCTTAACACAAAGAAGCTATATTTGTGGGTGAGCCGTGAGCCGATTCGTCCAGTGGCCTATTCAATAACACTTCATTATGTCGAGTGGAAGAAAAAAAAACAGAATTTAATGAACTGCTTGTTGTTCGCCGCCTGTAAGATGATACACTCGCATAAATACAACAAAATAATTTAGCATTATTGAATGTAGTTATGTATGTATTTATGTGCATACTTATATTACTTATACATATATCCACTATACCGGGCGAATATTGAATTCAAATAGGCAAGCTCATCCATCAGTCAGTTACCGCCACCGACGCAAAATAAATATTAAGTAATACTTTTTCGAACAAGCACGTAAAGTATGTATGTATATATGTACATTTAATGTGGGTAATACAAGTGGAGAGTAAATTGTAAATAAGTAATAATTCTGCAATTAAGTGGAGTGTATAGTAATTCAAATTGATAAACTACAACAAACCAAATAATATAGTGAAATATGAGAATAAATATTGTATACAGTTATATACAACAACAATTAAATACACAGTAAAAAATAATAGTTTATTTTTGGTTCTAGTTGGTATTGAATTTAAAAATTTTTGGCATTCAATTTGAATTTTAATCCCGAAAACTTTTAGTATTGTTTTAAAACTATCGGCCATGCTCTGAAAATGGAACGATTTTTAATCATATCTTTTGAAATAAGTGCATATTTTGTTTGAAAACTATAAGAAAAGCATCAATAAAATATTTTGGCTCAGTATTGAACGCAAAATATTGATAATATTTAGTAGAGAAAGACTGAGGACAGATATTTAAATAATTTCTTTCAGTATTATTACAGCAAATCATATCGTTATCATATAAATCCGAAAGACTTATTTAACTTGTTTCAAAAGAGAAACATATCAAAAGTCAAATTTTATACCGAAATCGAACCGAAACTCGAAATTCGGTCGTTATCTTCCTTTCAGTTTTAAATTACGACCGCAAACCCATTGAAATGCTCCCTCTAATGTTTTAAGTATTTTTAGTTTAAAAGCAAATTTCTCTCAGTTTTGATATCACGTGTACCACATTTTCTGAAACTTCAAACACCAAAACATCACGCAGAAGTGGATTTAATTAAAAATTTTCGGCTGCGAAAGTCAGTCATTTTATCTCAGGTTACTTTTAAATACCCAAAAAGAATAGAACTTAGTTCCATTGTTTGTTTCTAAGAAGAATATTTTTTATGAATTAATTCCAATTGTAATAGTTAATTTATTTTTAATATCAAATAATAATATATAATAAGAAAAATATTAAATCAAAAATAATAATTTTAAATATCAAAAGTTAGACTAGTTTCTTTAATATAAGGCCAAAAAATAGTATAAAATAAATTTAATTAGCATAAAGCAAAATAATATGAAAAATAAACAATAGCAAATAAAAAATCAAATAAAGTAAATGAAAAAAAAACAAAAAAACAAAAATACTTAAATTAAAAATAAATGAAACAAAAAAATTTAATTATAAAATAAAATTTGGGTAAAAGCAATATAAAAACCTTACACTAAATAAAATTTTCAAAACCAAAATGAAATGAATTTAGTTGAGATATTAAAACAAGAATTTTAAATCAAACTAAAAACTAAAGAAAACATAATATTAATATTTGGGTAAACTAAATCAAATGAAAATAAGTTAAAAAAAAAAAAACAAAATGAAATGAATTTAATTAAGGTAAAAAAAAATTGAAAAATTAAATAAACTTAATCTAAAAAACAAAGTGAATTGAAAAGATATGATAAAAAAATAAAATGAAGAAAACGAATTAAAAAAAAAATTGATATACAAAACAAAATAAAATGAAACAAAATAAAGAAAAGCAAATAAATTAATATTGAAAAAGGATACAAAAAAAAAAACTAAGCCAAAAAAATAATAAAATAGGAAATGAAATAAAATAAGTTATTTAAAGTAAAGCAAAATAATATTAGATATATACAAATAAAAACCACAATAAAATAAAATAAGGTAAAATAAAAATAAAAACTAAAATAAAATAAATTAAAATGGAAATACATAGCAAAAAATTTAAAAACAAACAAAATTAAATGAAAAAGGAAATAAAATAAAGTTAATTAAAATAAAATAAACTGAGATAAAGTAAAGAAAATATGAAAATACGAAATAAAATATTATAGACTACAATATTGGGATAAGTGAAATTAAATTAAATGCGGTTAAATGAAATAAAATAAACAGTGAAATAAAAAAATTAAAAAATAACTAAAATTTTATCAAATAAAATAAAATAAAACAAAACGTTATCAATTAAAAACGTAAACAATGTAAAATTGTGATACCCAAAAAAATACAAAATTACCTTTATCACAAAAACCTGCTCATACAAAAAAAAATTTTCAAATATGTTTTAAGCTCCGAAGGTACATAGTTGCTCTCCGATATTCATGAATTGCTTGGTATGCAAATCTCATTACCATTTTTAAAAAATTTGTATGCAAGCCTTTTAAGCTTAAGCTGTTTTATTATGTGGTGACTATTTTGAAAAAATATTAAAAAAAAAATAATTATAATTTTAATTTATAAAAAAAAAATCAATTTTTGGAGATAATTTCAAATCGGTCCAGCTCCTGATGTAAACCTTAATATTTTTCCGGAATAATTTTGTTGATGTATAAAATATAATGAATTTTGTATCTCCGATGGAAATATTTAAAAACAACTATTTTTAATTGTAAAAAAATCCATTTTTGAAGGTAAATTGAAATCGGTCCAGTTCATGTAAATTTTAATATTTTGCCCAAATTTGGTTGATGTCTTAAAATATATTGAATTTTATAATTTCGCTGAAAAAGAGTAACGTTTTTTTGTGTTCTTTTTTTTTTTTTTTTTGTATAAAAAGTGATGCACCCTAATGTAAATGAAATAAATTTGATCGTTTACATCCCCTTAAAAACATTATTTGTGTTTGCAATGGCAAAGGCAAACCGCACGTATGGACGTGATTCAATTGTGGTGGGCACCGCACAGGGCGTATGAGTAACATTTTTTGGCATAAAAGCGAACTCAGAAAAAGAAAAGTCGTAGTACAATTAAATTAGAGCACATATTTACACTGCAATTAGACCAGGTCAGCAGCAACACCACCAAAAAAAAAACAAAAAAAAAAAACAATAAATAACAAACCAATTATGGAAAATATGTGCGTTACATGGCACAAGATACATAGGCCTCATTCCATTTGCCCAGACAATAGACTAATTGCAGTTAAAACATGACTGATGCACGACGGGTATACAAATATTTACACAATTATATGTACACACACAAATACATATCTACTAAATGTTCATATATGAATTTCGTTGAATGTTTGCTTCGCTTTTTCTGTGTTTTTTTTTTTAGTTTTTTTTATACACTTTCAGTGTACTCGTATGTAGTGTTGATATTATGTAACTAAATTATTGTCAAACTAAGACATGAAAACCACAAAAGGACATTTTAGACGGCTGTAGGCTAGGAAATTCTTGTCATACAGTCATACATCCAGATAGATGGTAGTAGGGCGTGTATTGAAAGCATGCCGATTCGCACGTACCAAGCAAATGAGAGCCAACCGTGTTTGAATTACAGAGCACGTTCATTGCAGTGGCGCTGTGGTTTATGAGCTTTCTTAGCTTCACAAAACAAAATAAAACACACACACACACAGGCATTCACAAGATAGTGGCCTTAACACTGCCACTCAGCCGCAATTTCGTTTGTTGCACTATCTGCTGCCAACAATCAAACAAACATTTGCCCCTTTCTCCCTTCTCTCTTTCACCCTCTCTCCCTCTCTCCCTTTCTCTATCTTTCAGCTTGCATTCCGATCCCCCTTCATTTGTTTAGGCACATTTGAATTACCGCTCGTGTCTTTCGTGTTTGGCCTACTATTCGAATATTACCACAAAATTCCAATTCGTTAGCTGAACGAGATCTGCCCGCAGGCGTCCGCTGCGTCACAACTCTTTTTTTTGTCTTTTGGACAACACACAAACATTGCAAACTAAAAAGTCAAAAGTAAACAACGAAGTTGCTGTTTTCGTTTATGCAACCTCTTGACTTTTATATCGTGCGCATTTTTTTTTGTTTTTGCAAAATTTCAAGCTGTTTGTCTGTATCTGGTATAAATTGTGATTTATATGTGTCACATGCAATAGTTTATGTCTTTCTACAATTACACATATCCCCACAAATATATTTATGTACATGCATTGACCAGAAAGGATTTCAATAAATTTATTGTGGTGTAATATTAAAATTTATGACGACAATTATAATATTATAGAATATAAAGTGAAAGAGCCAGATAACTTTAAGATAATTATGAGATTGGAAAAATTGTTCAAATCTTTTTCAGAAAAGTTCAAATGAAATTCCGAAAAACACACATGTATTCCAGAAAAGGTCAAATGCATTTCAGAAAATCCCAAATAAATTTCAGAAACGGCTAAATGAAATTCGGAAAAGGTCAATTGAAATTCAAAAAAACACAAATGGTATTCTTATGTTGGTCGATGGTGGAAATGGAGAAAGGGAAGAGGTTTCATTTTTTATGAATTTATAAACCGGGCATATTAAAAAGTTTACTTAGAAACCGGTATTCTAAAATTAGTTTTCTGAAATACATTTGAGTTTTTCCGAAATACAATTGTGCTTTTCTGAAATACGTTTGAACTTTTCTGACATGCATTTGCCTTTTTCTGAATTTCGTTTGGCTTCATCTGAAATGCATTTGAGTTTTTCCGAAATACATTTTAACTTTTCTGATATACTGTTCAAAAAGGTGTAGAATGGAGACCAAGGTAAAATAAAATTAAGATTTTTCAGGTTTGCACTATTATTTCCCCACAGTAAATAACCAACCAAATAACAAAAGTGAGTTATTCCAACAATCAGCAAAAGGAAATGCATTGCGCTTTAAAATCTATGCGCATCGATTGTGGAAAGTTTCGTTCGAATTTAAACAAAATCCAGCAGCTATAGCGACAAAATTTGGACTATTAGAATTTACGTGCCTTAAACTCATTAAAAAAAATGGATTTCAAATAGAATAGGGGCCTAAACATGTTCTCTTAGTGGTAAAGGCAGAGGAGAGTTCGAAAATAGTATCAGTCGGGCATGGTAATGTTACATAAATACCAAAGTATTATAGTGTTGGCATTCGATTAGGGATTGCTCTCAACAAAGCATATATCCAACGAAAATAATCTGTCGCCTGCTATTTTATTAATGTACTAGTATGTATAGAAACTGAAGGACCGGACTATTTTTTACCCACGTAAGGAACGCATTACAAAGATGTTCAAACTGTTATCATTTTACTATGCATACTTTTGGGCTGAATACCAGAGAATTAACAGTTTGAGTGATATGTCCTTACATAAATTTAATTTACATTAATACATACATTATTTCCTTAAAAAGGGATGGGAGGTAGATTATATATTATGTTAAATCCCTTCCGATATGCTGCCTGGGTTAGAGCTATTCGTTGTAATCTTCCTATTAATTGTTAAATTTTTTGAGAAAAAATATAACCTAATATGTATCTTACTTACAGTACATGAACCGCAGTGGTATAAGGAAACCGAGACTCACCTGAAATTATAGAAATGGAAAACAATTATTTAAAATTTGATAAGCTATATAAAATCAATAACAGTATAGGTATAACATTATTGTATTTAATATACAGACGTGCAGTTATGTCACATTGTCATATATTACACTAATATTACGCTTTCGAATATACAATTTTTGTTATTTCTATGACAGACAGAGATTCAAACAATGAAAAGGTCACTTTTTTTATAATACCCGCAATTTTTTCCAGTAATTAAAAACAAAAAAATGTAGTTTGTTCTATATCAAAACGCATATGAATCTTGATTCCAAACCTTGCACATTTTAGAAAATTCAAAAAAAAATTTCAGAAAATTCAAAAAAAAATTTCAGAAAATTCAAAATTGTTGAATCAAAATTTGTAGACAATTTTTTAGTATGCGCATTTGTAGGAAACTTAATTTTAGTATCGTTATATGTATATAAGTTTCAAGAGACGAAAAAAATCAGAAAATATGCAAGACCATCAGCACAAAATATTGAAAAAAAAAATCAATTGGAATTTATGTATAAAAAAATTCATTCGCTATAAAGGAAAAAGCAGGGAGAAATGTAAGCCCAAAATTTAAAAAAAATTCTCTAAAATTCACTGCAGTTTTTTAACCTTGCACTTTGTTATGTTAAAATAAAATGATGTACAAAACTGTACTTCTTACAAGATCCAATTAAAAAGTTTGAAATTTCGATGAACATTTTTATAGATTGTGCACGCACTTTGCAGTTTTGTTTTTTATTATACAAAGAAGCTAAAGTTGTATAAAAAACCTAGCCAAACATACTTTGTGCTCGTTTTGGGGCTTTACATAGGAAACTTAATAAGAATGTTTTCTACGTAAAATTTAGCTTCGCAAAATTTGTTTATAAAATACTACAAAGTAAGTATTTTGTGATAGAAATGACGCCTTGATAACCAGCGCTGGTTTAGGTTAAAAAAAAAATTAAAAGAAAACTTTTCACAGCCGTTGTTATAAAACCTTTTATAAAGGTTCGTAGAAACGCTTTTATAATTATTTTATGAAGTTTATTTAAATTATATTCTTTTGCACTGGTTATATGGTGGGAATTTTGTTTTAATAATAATAATAATAATACGATTTGTGGTGTGGGTCTTGATGTTGTACCACAAATTGAGAAACCTATTAGGCAAATTTTCTTCAAGTTTTCTATAAACAATAAAACAAATATTTATTCTGTATAGATATTTCGGATCATTTTTAAATCAACAAGAAAATATTGAAAAAAAAAAAATTGTTGTCTACATTTTTTCCGCGATTAGGCGTGAAACTAAATTCAAAATATTTGTGCTGTGGCACGAACTCGCTTCCACCATAATTCACTCAAGCCAATTCATATCACATATTCTAGTAAATACCCAAGCCATCGCTAATTTTGAAACATGCTTTCAAATAAAATAAAAAACTAATTATAGTTTTGCTTCTTTCAAATTTAAGATAGAATATTTTGACTTGCTCATTCGAATCCTTGAACTTTTAATAAATTACGTGCATAACAATTTTACACAATATTTGCATAAACATAACACAAACACGTGGCGCCCAAACAAAATGTTTTACGCCAGAGAACCAGACTAACGAACGAACGAACGAACGAAACAAGTGAACAGCGCAAATTTGAAACTATCAAACAACAAAAGTTAAATGGCGCGTTAGAAAATATAAAAACAAAAAGAACAAGAACAACAAAGCGAAAAGGACATGCATATATTTGGTATATAAAATCAACGCTCATAAAACAATTCGGTAACAGAGTAATAGCGTGTAATGATGAAACGCAGCAGTCTGCGATGAATTCAATTTAACACCACATATTTCACATGATTTGACATACTACGCATGTATTTATGATAATCATATCATAATATTTATTATTTTAAATGAATATGCAAATTATCATAATGCGAATTTGCATAAATCAAGTGTAAAGTTGTACCTGATAGGAGTGAGTTAAAATGAAATTATAATATGCTTGATGTTTCGATGATAGCATATGTATATTAAAATTTTGTAATGGTATTAAACTTAACTTAAACCGAAAAAATTTCGTAAAGGTGGCAACTCTTTTATTAATTACTCAAAACAATTTTTGGTTAATAGAGAGAAATCCTCATTTTACTTAGGTTAATTTTAATTTTTAATTAATTAATTTGTATTTAATTTTTCAAACAGCTGGCAATCACACAAAAATTGTTCGATACCAACGTTACCCAGTTGCTCTAATTGTGCGTTAAGTTCTTTCGTCGTTATTCTAACCTAAGCGCTGTTAAACATCTTTCACTTTTCACATCTATTTGATTCATCTATGTTAAAAGTTTAGTTGAATTTGAATTTGGTTGAATTTAAATTTAGAAACACGTGGCAACCCTCAAATTTTTTTTTTTCGAAATTTAGCGCTTTTAACTTTTTTGCACTTGACAACACATAACAACTAAATTTAGTCAACTTATTTAAAAAATAAACGGCAACCCTCTTCAATAACTTTTTCGTGTAAAATCTTTCGTTTCACATCCAGACTGTTATATTTTAGTTAGCTAACAAATTGAAAATAGAAATTAAACTAATCAGCTTTCTGAAACCTTTTAGTTGGAACAAATCTAATCGAAATCGGTTTAGTCGTCATATTGCAATATGAGTTCAAATTTTTTTTTTAATGTAATTTTTTTTTTTAAGCATGTGGCAACACTCTTTATGATAACATTAGCAGAATAAGCGAAAAGCCTGGTTATGCAAGACTTAGACTAAGATATGACTTGACTTCATTTGCATAGAAACTTAACAATAATTACTCGGACAAATTTTTTTATGCAAAATAGTACAAGTATTCGCTCACGACTCTTTCCGCACTTCGAAATCAAAAATTGATAGCTCTCCATGTTCCTAAGTGAAGTGGTTTTTTTTTTTTTTTTTTTTTTTTTTTTTGGGTAACTACATACTCGAGCTGCTCATTAGTCAGACATATAATTTTCAAGTCAGGTCAAGTCTAAGCCCTGTATAACCGGACCTTAAGAATCTGAAATTAGTACACTCTGGCAACGCTGCGACAAAACGCCATTGCAGCTCTGCTCAATCTAATTTGACAACTGGAGACTCTTGATTTTCCCTTTTCTGTTTAGCTAGTTCCCGGCTTCGCAGACTATTCAAGCGTAGAATCTTTTCAGCTAAATTCACTTTTTATAAATTTAAGTTTAAATAAATACATTATCTATTTATTATAAATAACTGGTGGTGTTCCTCATTCATTGAGCGACAGGAACTCCATAACACTATATCTTTGTAACAAAATGAAATAGCTGAATACTCTTTTGTTGTGGATAGATAAAGAAAAGCCCAGTAGTTAAATGACATTCACTTTTTATATCACCGACATATTTAAATTGGGTAGGCCAGAAATTTTTGGGCCCTACTACGTACAGTGGCTCAGAGAGAAAATGTTCCGGTATTCTTTTTTTTTAATATTAACCACATTTTCCATGTTAACTTTTTTTTAAATTTTGTATTAAAATATAGTTTATTGCTTTAAGCCATATAAATCACTTTATGCTAAATTTATGAAAATTCAACAAACTTTGAATTTTATTGAGCTCGAGGCCAGCTTTTATTAGGGAATATTATGAAAAAGCACCAGACTTCTTTCTTTCTAAATTTTTCCAGGGTTTGAACCCAACCACATGGATTGCTAAGCGCAGCATTCAACCGCTCGATCACGCTAGCCGTGTAAAAATTGTACGCTCTCTTATCCCTCTCTCTCCATAACCATAATCCCCATAAACCTGTTGATTTTTGACATTTTATTTTGTTGACGGTGCATCGCATTTTCTTTCATATAACAAATGCAAGAAAGGGCATTTTATATGGAACGAAATGCGCAACACTGTCAGGAAAAACAAAATTCAAAAATCAACAGACATTTGTTGTCTCAAGAAACGTCAATTTTATTATCCTGAAAATTAATGGCTATAAAACTGTATACGCAAAAAGCTTCTTAAACTCGGGAGGAACAAAATAAAAGATTTTATAGTAAATTTTTTCAAGTTTTTTAAATTTTTGTGAAATTTTTACAAAGTTTAAAATTTTGATTTTTGGGTTTATGCAACGAAATAAGCTAAATTTTTATTAAAAAAAAAACGAATAAAAAAATGTAACACGGAAAATGTTATCAATATTGCAAAAACTGAACCATTTTCACTGTGAGTCACGGCTAGCTACATACAGTTATATAAATTTGACGCAAAATTATACAAAACAAGAAGAAGTTTTAACTTCGAAATTCTTAATTATTACTTCTATGCGTAGATACCATTTTCATAAAAAGTAATGATTATTTTTAAATGGGTTTGCTCTGTATAATTCAAGGAGTTGATTTTGAATTTTGTTTTTTTTTGTTTTAAGCTACACCTCTTAACGACTGTATATATGTATGAATGTATGCATGGAAAAGAGCAAAATAATTCTGCGTATATTTTACCCAATCGCAATTGCAAGATGCCTTTCGTTATTTCAATTAAGTTGAGTGAGTTGTGATATGTAGTATGAAAATTCAATTTGTCTCGACGCTTATTTGAATTTTAGTTACATACAAGAACATTCAAACACTTCTTTATACATCCATACATGCATTGCTTTCCTCCACAAGGATATCACAGTATATCTACATACATACATACGTAGATTCTATTGCCAACAAAAAGCTATTGCCTCAGAGACGAGCACAAATGTAAACATCAATTCACAAGTACGACCAAATAAAATACTTTCACACGTATGTACATATGTACATATGTATGTAGTTATGCACACATGCACACATGCACACAATGTGTGTGTGTTGTATAGAAAGCGACAATCATAAATCTTAAAAGCTGCGTACTCATCACATTCATAGGTACATATCATATCGACAATGTAAATGAATGCATGCGCTCTTAGGTCTGCACTTATCATATGAACAGCGCATTTTCCACATCGACATAGATATCAACAACAAAACGAGCAACAAAACGCAAAAAAAAACAAGTAAAAACAGCGCTGTCTTCGGCTATGCCGAAGGCTTCATACCTTTCATGAATGGAAGAATAGTAAAAAACGTGTTATTGTATTACAATTTCGTATTACCTATAGTTAAAAGCGAAAATTTCCTTCAAATCAATAAAAATAATTCTAGTAAAGGCATTGTTATAAATTATTTAATGCTTTTCCTTATGTAATTAAAAAGAACTATGTTTTAAGAAGGGAATGGTTTTTGAATATTTTTAATATCGTATCGACGCTTGATATTCAACATTTAAAAAATACAAATAATTAAGTATTAATATGTAAGACCTACATATGTCGGTCTTTGAAAACAGTTATCAGATCCGTAAATAGTTCCCAAACGTTTAACGCTATGATTCATGTGATATTGCGCTGAGCTTATTACTTTTCGCAATAAATATTTGTCCTGAATTTATCTTGCCGATTTACACTGTGAACTCCGATCTTGATGAATACTAATATATAGCTAATAATGGTTGATGTTTGTGCAAAATTTCAAGCCTTTAGCTGTTTAAATGGAGGAGTTATGGTGCAAAATGCAATATCTGAACAATCGGTTGTATGGGAGCAATATGTTATATTTCTCCGATCTTCATGATTTTCAATACTGATACGTAGCTAATAATGGCTGATATTTCTGCAAAATTCCAAGCCTTTAGCTGCTTAAATGGAGGAGTTATGGCGCAAAATTCAATATCTGAATAATCGGTTGTATTATATGTTATAGTCACCCGATCTGGCCGATTCCGACAAATGTTTAATCATTTGTACAACTACACCTGCTCACCAATTTTCATCAAAATAGCTCTAAAATTGAGGGACTAGTTTGCGTTCAAACAGACGGACAGACGGACAGACGGACAGACAGACGGACATGGCTAAATCGACTCAGCTCATCGTCCTGATCATTTAGGTATACTTTTTGATGGGTCTATCTCTTCTCCTTCTGGCACTTACAAACATCGGACCAAACTTAATATACCATTTCATTCTCATGAAAGGTATAAAAACAAAAATGGATTGAAACCCCAACAACAGCAACTTGAAAAAATATCAGCAATCGCATTAGTATCGGCATTAATGTATTCAGTCATAAAGAAATGTATCAGTAAAACTACGCAGTAAAAGCCAATGAACAATTTTAAAGGATTTGTTTAATATGTCAAGCGTAATGCGTTAGCATTAAATGGGAATTGCTAATGGAATGAAAATCTAATGATTAATTGGTTTGATTTACATTTTTAGTAATAAGCGGATTATTTCAAAACTTACGTTTGTTGGGACTTTAAGTATTAAATTTTATATTTATTTGACGATTTGTTTTAATTAGACACATTTTCATTTTATTTTCACAATGTTTATGCTTTGAGTATGTAAGTGAAAAAAAAAACAAAAAAACACTCGTGTAGCTAAGTGCGCGAGCCAGAAGTAGAACTTTTGTGACGAATCCACAAAAAGATAGAGAGTTAAAAATGGGAGTAGTAGGTAGTACTTAATAGGAGCATTAGTTAAAATAGTAGTAGAAATTAGTAAAGATAGTAGTAGAATTAGTACAAATATTAGTAGAATTAATAGAAATAGAAAAGGTAATTAGTATTAGTAGCAGTAGTTGTCGTAATGATGGTAGCAGTAATTAGTAGTTATAGTAGTAGTAGTAGTAATAGTAATGGAGTAGTAGTAGTACTAGTAATTAGTGACAGTAATTAGTAGTAGTGGTAGTTGAAGTGGTTAACCGATTCCGAAGTACTGAAGTGTATTGAAATAATCCCGAAATATCTAATCTGAAAATGATGGAAAATATTTTATACTGAATACTGCAAGAAATTTCCGTAAAATACTGACAATGTAATTTGTTTTGCATTATCAATATTTACGGTCTACAAGTGGGGTAGACCGGAAAACCGAAATCGGGTTCCAAACAAGTAGACATGGTTGCCCATTGCAATTAAGGTGTATAGAATGAACGTTTTCCATTCTCAATATATCTGACCCAAATATGCTCCATTTCAGTCTAGCAAAAGCAGAACAGATATAGGGTGGATTATGTCCTGTATTCAACCCAACCAGGACTCGTAACTCCTTCCTTCTCTCTGTCCCGGTCATTTCTGGAAGCACTTGATACTTTTGCAGGTGTCGATAGTGCACCAACTGTTCTCACACCCAGAGGCACCTGCCCGCCCCTGCTACGCGGTACAATGGGATTTGCCAAAGACCCGAAATTAACCAATTCGTCAGCCAGTCCGCTATCATGAACAGCACAGTGTACCCATGAGTTCAACTTCATTCCATTGTCAAACAGAGTTCAGCCTAAATTTAGTTTCTTGGACAATTTCAGAGGAGGTTGCTCGCCTTGTCATTGTACCTATCCATTTTTTATCTTGGAACCATCAGTGTAAAAAGTTTTCACCGAGCCTTCCAAGATATCACATGGATGTATCCACTGTTCTCTTATAGGAATACTTACGATATACTTTCTACCAAAAGAGACTCTCGGTATTAGTTTGTTATTCGGGGTCAAAAACAAAGGGTATTGTTTTTGCTTCAAAATAACTTTCTTTGTCCGTAGATCTGATCGTCGTGCCACTATAGCTAGCCTCTCAAATTGATTGTAAACTTTTGAGTTTTGGTTAGTTGGGCAATCTCGTTTCACGGACCAACCCAAATTTTCATCAATCCGCCATTCGATGATTTAAATTTTTGGGTACCTGTTTAAAGTCAGTGCCTAGCCGGAGCTCAATGAGTTGATGATCAGAAAAAGTTTCCCTTCTAAGGCCATCCATCCTTTGATGTGGTCCTCCATACCCTTTGTTAGCTAAGGTCAGACCGATCGCTTCTTGTATGTATATTCTTGCTATTGCTATTGTTTTAAACAAACATTTTAAAATTTTCGTTGCTTAGTTTTTGCCTTCTATACAGTTTTACAATCTCTCTCTTAAATGAAATTACGACTAATTATTACTACTATTTTTAATAATGCTACTAGTAATTACTACTATTATTTTTACTATTTTCACTAGTTTGTACTACTTTTTTAAATAAGTTTTACTACTATTTTTACCATGGGCACGACTAATTACTACTACTATTTTAAATAATGCTACGATTAATTATTACTACTACTTTTAATAATTTCTACTACTATGTTTACCAATGCTACTACTAGGTACTACTACTATTACTTCTACTAATTACTACTAACGGCTACTATCACTTCTAAATACTACAACATTTAACTCTCTATCTCATTATGAAGTCGGCAAATTGTAAAATAAGGAAGGAGAATTAAAGTTACTTCAATAAGGAAAGTATTTTAATATAGCCTAAAAATTAGAGTTCTACTTTTTTAAATTTATATTTTATTATTACTGTTATTAAGAAATCGAAATGCAACGCCTGTCGTCATCGTGCAGGGTTCCGTCACATTCTTTATACCTATAGTATGTACATATTGTTTAAAAACTTTCATTAAACTTTAGAACTTTTACATTTTACTGCACGCTCTTAAGTATCGTTAAAAACTGCACTTAAGAAGAATAAGAGGAGTAAACGCAAAACAAATTAACCAAAAATTCATCAATGAAGTAGACAAATGTGAACTTTGTCGCCTGAACACTACATACCGGGTACTTAAGTGAGGATATAAAAATTACAACCCTTTTAGCGAACACTCTGTGACAGGAACAGTGGCACTGGCGTCAACTGGGAGTGACGTAGGTGGCAAATACGAGTACAATATTGCGCTGTTGGCAACTCTTAGCCCTGCTAACACAATGAGGGCAAACAGAGTTATTGATAATGAAATGCACTGACACATAGGACACACCAGGATGCACTCTATGTAGATGATGAAGAAAAAGGTAATAAAAAATATAAACAAAATGTAAACAAAAAAAAACCAGCAAAATGCAGTGCCAACAACGACTAAGTAATAGAAAAAAGTAAGAACAGCATGTCAACATCAACGCATCCAACCACCACTTAAGAGCTACGCCAATAATGGAATCAACTGAGTAGCAGTCTATGGCAATGGCAATAGAAGCCACCGCAACAACAGTATCGGCCTCACAAGCAACAACAACAAAAGTTTTAACAACAGCATTAAATTGCCGACTGAAGTTGACTGTGTTAGTAGTAGGACGACTGGTGATTGTAGCGGTTGAAGCATCACACAGTTGGAATGTCATAGCAACCAAATGCCACGAGTACTCGAATAGATGCACTTGAAGTGACTTGGTACCCACAAGGCGCTCCCCCCTCCCCCCCAAAATGACATTTGCACCGTTTGGCAATTAGTTTGACAGTTGCTTTGTGCATTTGAGTGGCGGACAGGCAATGGGTTCAAAACCAGCCACCTATCTACGCGTGGCATTTGCCACCGAATATTTAAATGTGAAAAAGATGGAGGAATAGAAAAAGATGTGAAAGTGTTGGTGCGACGACATCTGCAAATAGATCGTGAGCGAAAATTGACAGGCGACAATGTTGTAAATAAATTGTAAGGGTAAGACAAGAGCAAATGTAGAGTACGAACGATATCCCCAGACGACAGGGTGACAAATAAATAAAGTTGATGCTTTCCATTCCCGCACAATAATAAGATACTTTTTTTTTTGCCAGGAACAGGCTGCTTTGTTTCGTATAGGTTCGATTGTTCAAGTTGGTTGTGAGAGGTTTTTTGAAAACTTCTTTAGCGGCATAATACAAATTTTTTACAATGCGTAACGATCTTATATAAAAAACACTACTAATTACTACTACTATTTTTACGATGGGTACTACTAATTACTACCACTATTTTTACTAATGCTACGACTAATTATTACTACTATTTTTAATAAAGTGACTACTAATTACTACTACTATTCTTTTACTAATTTTTACCAATATTTTGACTAATTTCTCCTAAAAATTTTTTTTTATTTTTTCAAATGCGACTGGCTTTGTCAAAAGTCAACAGATTCTAAAAAATTTCAACCCGAATGTCAGTAACTATTGACACTTTAAGCTCAAATGATATTATAATCAATTTCCATTACTATAAATTGTTTATTTAATAATAAAGAAAAAGTGAAATTATTTTTAAATTTTTGCAATTTCTCAAAAAGTATATTTTTTTTGCTTCATGTAAACTTTTTTACCAAAATCAAGACACCTCGAACTACAATCGAGTCGAATTCCAAATAGCTAAACATTTGATTTCAAACTTTCGACTTTTAAAATTTGACTTTTAAAAGAAAAAAAAAAACAAAATTTAAAAAGTTTCCAACCTCTTTAATAAAAAATGAGTCATACATTTCTGCTTGTTACATTTTGCAAAGCCCAAAAAGCCTTAACTCAATTTCTGGTTAACGAGATGGACCAACAGTGACTTAAACATCTGATAATTTTGTTTAAAAACTTTAAAATGTTCTTCATTTTCACTTTTTTTGGTATAACTTTTTATAAAAATATAGTTCATAATATGACAAAAATCATATAAGTCACAATTTCAAACTATTTACAAAATTTATAGAAATTCAACAGGTATTCACCAAAATTTCAAACTTTTTAATTTGAACTTTTAGAAAGTTTTCAAGAGCTGCAAGTCTCAAGAGACTAACAATTTCTGCTGATTTTTAAAACTTATTTTTTAATTTTAAAATTTGAAACGTTTTTTTTTTCATTCAAGGCAAGTAGTTTTAAGAGCGCAAAATGTGCAAGACTGAAAAAAGCATATACATCAGAATTTCAAACTTTGTACAAATTTTATAAAAAATTAACAAATTTCAACAAAATTTCGGATGTTTTAATTATAATTCTTGATAAACTCTTGGAACTATACAACTTGTTTTTTTTTTGAAATTTTGGTCTTGAAACTTTTTTCTTTTAACTTCAGCACAGTATTTTGCAAAGCAATGGAAATTTATATAAAATACATCCGTTATATCGAAAATGTGGGTTTGACCAAAATTAAAAATAAAAATTAAAAATTGTGAAAAAATCATCCGACATGTTTAGCCCCTTCAGAGTTGCACATAATTGTATTAAAATTAAATGAGCTACAAAGCGAATAATGAATGATAGATTACATTTAGTGTGCCTTCCATGGGCCGCTATTCCTCTCTTTGTCGATTTGATAGCATCCACCTCCATTCGCTGACGAAATAAAACTTTTCTTTTATGTACACATTTTTTTTACACAAACAATACTAACAAACTTTCAATTATTCTGCTCTCTGTTCGCTACTTCGTTTTTTTTAGAGTTCTAATGACGTAATACTTCCAGTTGATCTCAGCTCAGAATGCACAATCTCGTATTATATCATTCTTGTTACAAAAACAAAAGTTTGATATTTTTAGACAATTTTTAGAAATTAAAAAAAAAATTAAGCTCGGTTAGAAGTTTTAATTTATGTGCTTTTTGTTATATAATTAATTGTATTTGTATAAAAAATTAACCAAAAACGATTTATCATGATAAACATGGCGAATATTACAAAAAACCTCGTGTGTCCAATTGTTGGAGTTACTGTATATGTGTTTGAAATTGAAATATAATTTCATATAACACAATAATTCAAAGAATATTTAGAATTTCTTCTTTTCTTGGTTTGTTTTATATTTCGTGTAGGACAATGAGCAAGACCGAGGCTAACACTTGTAATTTTACATCGTTATTTCTACCCTTTGAAACGTCGTTGCCGATGTGCTAAGGTCCTTTCATATCAAAGTAACGCTAAGTACCTATGTGTCGTATTAAAATTTCTTTGTGACATCATTTAAAAAGCATGCTAATTAATTATGATTTTAATGAACTTGAAGTTGGCACTCAAATGAGAATACGCAGGTGTACTAAAAGCGTAAATGTAAATCAAAGGCTCACGCCCATTGACACGACACATATACGCATCCACTCATCTACATATACGAACATACTCACATAAGTACACCCAGCAGTGAAAAGCTAAATTTACCCTGCAAGATAGCTGAATATTATGTATTTATGTGCTCATATTATCATTATGACTAATTACAAAAATGTTTATCAAAGTACTCATTTCTGTTCAGGCCATGGGAAGAAAATGAGTACTTTCCCCTTATTGGTGTGATAGTTTATCTCTTTTCTACAAAGGGCAGTTTGATATTTGCTCGAAACTAGAAGCGTCTCAGCGCCATCTACTACAAAATAGTCAAAATTGAAAGGCTAAAAGAAAAAGCGAATAACAACGACCTTAGTATAGGTGCAATGAATACCACCTACGACGCTGAGGATGCTGGTTCGAATCGTGACTGGTAGCCAATGCAAACTTTTCAAACTAATTAAATGTAAGTTATTCTGTAATGATTAAACATGATATAAATAGTTAAGTGAAATTCGCAGTATTGCTTACAACAATAAGAGAGGCTGCGCATTGACTGATAAATTGCGCTCTTAACCCGCAAGCAATAACTATCTTCTCCGATAGTCAAGCCGCTATTAAATCGCTCGATTGCAGCAAATTTCATCACCACTTGTGGGATAGCCCCTTAGCTCTGGCCTAGAGTAGATAAGTATAGATCTGTTAGTCTAATCAAAATGGAAAGACGCCTCCTGCGCCTGTTGCCAGTATTATAACTGGTCATTGCCTTATGGGAGTGCACGACAGTAATATGGGCTTTCTAGAAAACGATTATTGCCGCAGCTGGCGTGATGAGGAGGAAGTGGAAAGCATTGAACACTACCTCTGCTATTGCCTTACTTTAGAGAGTGTAGGAAGGAGATGTACATTAGACGATCTAATTGGATTCTCTTTTTGGGGAACAGACAGCACATACTGCCCAACTGGTATCCCAAAGAGCCCGAATGGGCCTAAGTGTGTTCTCAGCCTATGCAATTGCGAGGGAAGACGCTATAACCTAGCCTAATCTTGAGTATACGCCCTACGATCTAAAGAGATACTTATTTGTGCTGAGACTTAAAAATAAGATAAATGCTAAACTTAGTATATATTATTAAACCCTAGACTACTTAACTCGGGAGCAATCACCACGCCACAATACCTACAGTCCAATTCGTCAGCTGGTCGCATCCTACAAAGATGGTATCATAACTTGCAGTGTCCTGTGAGCAAACTAGTAAAAGTTCTTATACTTTTCCACAGACATCATACAGACATCATTTGGCCCTCAGTTTAGAGAGGCCGTCAGCCCATTTGTGGCTTCCGCTGAGGAGCTCACCACAACGTTACTTTATTGCAGGTGGCCAATTGGTTCAGAGAGTTTTACAGTCATCCAAAAACCTTGATGCCGTTAAATGCGTGCCCTAGGTCTTTAGAGCAGCCTGAATGTCCGACATAGTACGTATTCTGGCCGCATTTGGCATACAGCAGAGAGTTTAATTATGTAACGCTCCGCTTGAAAGATAAGTAGGATAAGTGTCCATGAAACTTTCAGAATTTCCTATATTAAAAAAAAAATGAGTTAATTACAGAACAAATATCGTCTCCGTCCCAGGAGGTTGAACATAGGACGGCCTGCTTGGTATGCTAATACCTTGCAGCTCCCCTAAAACCACACCTTTCTTTTGCTTAGACACAAGTGCGAATTTCGAACTGGTTCATCGAATGGCATGGTGCTGATTAGAGAACGACCGAATTTCGCACTTGTTTGGCCAATAAAGTTCGGTTCGGCTTCGGCCAATAATTAACCGAACTTTGGCCGAAAATTTGTATAAAACTATTAATATAAAAATTGTATAAAATTTTACTTTTATTATATTTCTCTTTGGAAATAAGCCTTCCGGATTTATATGATAACGATACGGTTTGCATATTTTCTGTTTAAAAAAAAATGATCTCTCAGGGGTTTATCTATCTATGTACATATAAGTAGTGTCTAGAAAATGTCAATTATTATTTATTTTTACCTTAGAATATAAATGTATTGTGTATACATTAAGGAAGGGCCTTTAAACATTTCAAAAAATCGATTTTTTATTATTTTAATCGCCTTAGAATATCATGCCAAAGGTTCAACAACTAATTCTCGAAATTGTGGAAGAGATGCTTCTCGGAAGTGGCTGGCGCCGAGCTCTTGCTCGCAAACTTTAAACGGAGTGTTCTCAAAATCCTGTTGTCGAAATCAAAATAATAATAAAAACAAAAAACTAGTGCACCGATTTTCATCACATCTAACACTCATTTTAAATAGTATAAAGAACTCAAGACTTCAAAAACAAATCATTTTTGGACCCTTTTTGATTGCAAGTACAACGAATTTTTTTTAAACCATATTTTTTTTTTTGAACCTGTTTAAAGGGTTAATTTTCGAATATCGCAAATATTTTTTTTTCTATCTACGATAAAAAAAAACCCCTCTTGAGTATGAAAATGTTTAGTGTGTTGATTTCAGATGAGAATTGCGGCCACCATTCCTTACAGAGTTTACGGCGTCAGCGGCGACTTGACTGAAAAGTTCGTTAATTTTCAATTTCCACTATTGTTCAAAATCTTTTTTTTTCAACCTCATACATCACTTTAAATAAATATTATACTTATTTGAAAAGTACTGTTTTCATTTTCCTACAGATCCGCTGCAAAAATACCATGCTTTCGGCCTCTAAATGTCCTGGGCGGAACAAGTAACCTCAAAAATTATAGAAAAAGTTTTTTCTAATGGCGGCCCCCCTCGGCAGGCAATGGCAAACCTCTGCCATGAGAAAACCTCTTTCGAGGTTCGGTCATTCTCTAGTGCTGATGGAGAGCTTGTCTAGTTTGTCAAGGTATGATGTTTACAATTGATATTTCGTGCGACATCGCGATGCGAAAAATTCCAGTTGTTTACATGGAAAAAGTTAGAAGATAGAGTAGCTGAGCTCTCTCATTGCAGAGTATTTACATACATACAAAAATATGTACATATACATATGTATATAAAGAGCACTTGAACTTTTTGAACGCTATTCTACTTTCTACCCTACTTCCTCAATTCCACCACAAAGAAACTCTCATTTCACGCTTCATTTGCCAGTTTGATAGATTTCTCATGCTCTGAGTAATGGTGGATAATTAAAATGCGCATCGGCTGACTATGTCAAAGGCAATGGCAATACGCACTTACGTGTACGTTTGAATGTTAAGGTGCTTCCGACAGGGACGATATGATTTTAAAAGGTCATACCAACCGTATTTGAAATGATGTAAATGCCCTTAATGTCATTTGTGTTTAGTGCACACGAATTTAGTTTGACAATTCGTCATGACAAAATTCAACACCGCTTGCTTATTATTGGCAAATCCTTAATTGAAATAAAACTAATGATTGGATCTCGTTAGGTCAAATATTTGACGACAAAATATGACACGAAATGCAAAGATGTTGACATTTTATAATTTTTGCACATGTTGACATTTTTTAAAAATTCCAAGCATAACTGTAAACTGGCCTCCTAGAACTTGTGATTTAACACCTTTAGATTATTTTTTATGGAGATGTTTGGAATAATTAATAAACGAAATATAAGTGACATTAAAAATTTGCTTTTGTAAACAAAGGCGAGATGATCATTTAAATGACTTATTCAGAATCTAGTTGTCTACTTTCAAACTGTTTGCAGTCTAATTAAATTTTATTTATAATCAAATTATCCTTGTTGGAAATCCTTTTATAATTTTTTTCGCGGATACATATTAATAGCGCCACCTACATATGTAAGGGAATTTAATAATTGCTCTATTAAATCTCATGGGAGCGAAACTCAACATAACTGTTCTTCCTTTACGCCGGACACACAACTATTTATTTAATTACTTAAACAGCAGTTAAAAAATAATGAATTATGGAAACACGAAAATAAATTATCGCTTAGGAGGAGCACGTGGGCTAAGCTGTGCGGCCGTGGGATTTCCATATACATAAATTTTAGATTAATGCCACATTTGGCGGAATTAACAATAAATAAATATTAATTACGAAACTAACCGAGGGCGAAAATGAAGAGTCTCGCTTACACGAATTTTAATTTTTCAAATTTACGTGGCAAACCAGTCAATTGCTCCTGCAGTTTTTGTACATTCAGTACAAACAATTGAACATATGGTAATTCTTTTTTATAATATTCGCAATATTTTTAATAGAAATTTTTTTAAATTTAATTTCAAAAAAACTTTTGTTCGTAATATAACAATAATCATATAAATCAGAATTTCAAACTTTGTATAAAATTTTCAAAAATGCAACAAATGTTATCAAAGTTTCAAACTTTTTAATTCAAGTCTTTGCAAAACTTTTTGGTAAACAGTTTTTTAGCTCAATCAAATCAGAACGGGCTAAAAACTCTGGTCGAATTTTTTTTTTTGTTGCAATTTTCGTCTTACGCACTTTTTCTAAATAACAGATGAAATTTATATAAATTTCCTTGATTTTTAAGTTATTCAATTTTTAATTTAAAAGAATAAAAGTTTTAACACCAAAATTTATAAAAAAAAAAAAAAAAATTATAATTCAAAAAACTGCATGCCCAAAAGTAAATTAAATATTATAAAAATTAAAAAATGTGAAGTTTTATTGAAAATTTGTTGAATTTTTATAAATTTTGAACAAAGTTTGAATTTCTGATGTATTTATGTACATACATATATATTTTTTGTTACGTAACGAACTAAAGTTTTATAAAAAACTTACAAAAAAAATATCATGAAAACCCATATTCATTAAATTTAAACTTTTTTTTTTGCTAATATAACACTCGAAATACCTTTTTGTAGTAAAGAGCGCAGAGACCAGAAAACCCCAATACATATAAATTCAAGACCATATTACTAGCTATAGAAAAACTTCGTAACTTCGACATTTGTCGTCCGTCGATCTCGCTATATGTGACACCGATTTAGTCGTTATGAAATTCAATTTTAGTTTGTTGCCAAAAATTTTAAATTTTTCGTAGAAGTTTTTGCAATAAGCGAAAGTCGAAAATATTTTGAAGAATAACGGGGTTTCCTGGTTTGATCAGTTTTTATAAGGTAAACTTTATAAAAGGTATAAATACATCACTTTAGTAATTCGAATAATATTCTTTTCACAATTTGTTTTAGTGTTCAAAATCAACTGGAAAATAGTCGAATTTAGTAGTAGTAAATTAGTACTAAAACAATAATTTTTTGTACTACTGTGTAATTAATGTTCTTTAATTAAAAGGCATACAACTTATTATATGTATTGTTTAAGAGGTGGGAATCTCTATTAAGCAATGAACAAAGCTAGCCCACACATAATTTTCCACTCAATTAACCTCATTCGATATCCCTACCCCAGTCTTCTTTTGAACTTAATCAGGTGATAGCCACGCATTGCATTAGCACCCCATCTACTTGGGATGCCTCATTATGCGCATCAGTGCGGAAATATGCCGCCTTCAATCTGAGTACCTTTTTGCATTCATTTAACTAAAATTCTACTATTAATAATAATAATTTGGCGCTTACAACACATAGCTCACTGTTTGGCCGAACTTCTACTACAAATTGTGGTGTGCGTCTTGATGTACCATAAATTGAGAGGCCTATAATATTGTGCCGGCTAAAAACGGCTAATGATTTTTCTGAGAGTTTTTTATTTCAAAGCATAGATGCATTCGGCGGTTTGCCAATTTTTCTTAATTTGTATTGTTACTTGCCTCGGACGAGAATCGAACTCGACACACTTCGAGTAAAGCACATAAACGCTACTAAGTGTATTAAAAAAAAAAAAAAATGCAACCCAACATTGAGAACAACCTAAATTTAAGCGTCAATTAGCTAAAATGGAGCTCATAAGATTTCTCTCCTTGTTGCTTAATTTTTTTCTTAAGTAATGTGTGTGTACGCGTGTGGGTATGTGTGAAAGTTTCACAGAAGTCTTTTTTGTATGTAAAAGTCGAACTTTTTTTAAACTAAATTTCCTTTACTGAGAACACAGAGCAGAAATAATGCAGCGTTGCAAAACGAACGGAATGAAATATGTACAAAAAAAGTACCAATATCGCGTATAGACTTTCTGTAATCGTAAAAACTTGAAACACGCATTTCTTAAAGCGTTCTAAATAGGGATGCCTTAACTTTATTTTCAACAACATTTACTCAGTTCTTATACGCTATGTTAAGTAGCTTGCAGGTTCTATGTAAGTTAATAAAAAAAAAATGAATTCGGTCTGATTTAAACAGGTGACCGAAAATAATGGTTATTTTCATTTTTTCGAACAAAAAAATTATTGGTAAAAACTCATTCGAAACAAAACTCAAATGTATCGATCTAATCCACAAGTTATGCAAATTCGATCTTATTTATATTTTCTTATTCGATCTTATTTAAATAAATTTTGTGATTTTAATTTTATCGATATTTTGTAACTTTTATTTTATCGATCATAAAACATAATTCGTATTATTGTTGTTGTTGCTTTAATAGTCATCGCCGAAAAGAATGTAAACCAAAAACGATTATTTTTGAAAAATTGTCAGAAAATCCTAAATCCAAGAATAACGTTAATTTTTCATCGAAAAAATAAAAATCACAAAATATCGATTGAATCACGCTTTCTTTTTATTTTTTTTTTTATTTTATTTTTTTTTTTTTTTTTTTTTTTGACAAAAATTACAACCGTTACATTCTCTGGATTTCAAGAGCACGGCATTCACCTCGAAATTACACGAAACCTACACCGAAATCGCAAAATTACAATTATCGAAAATATTGTCATCTCTATTTGCTATCGATTTCAAGTCGGTTAAGCTTATTTCCCGATATTTTCTGCGGTAGTAGATATTATGTTCTTAGTTATAAGTTATACTGGCATTCGTATTTCTATGCAGTGGAAAATCTGAACGATTTTATTTCAGCTGCCCTCTTGCAAATGCAAATAACTATCGAAGCAGGGGCTTGGTTTTAACGGAGCCCACCACCCGAATTTATGCGTCTACGTACATTGCTGCAGTTTTCTAACGGCAAGAAAGTTTGCAAAATGTTAGTAGTAGTATTCAGTATAATTAAGTAACGGAATAAACTCGCGAACAGCTATTCAACTAACATCACAAAAGCATTTTCCGCACACGCGTGCATGATTTACATACACAATGAAGTTTATCTGACAAGCCAATAAACTGGCGCTGAGTATCACTTAAGCTTCTGAATTACAACACAATCTAGTTGGAGTGCGCATAACATTTCAAGAATTATATATGTATGTGAACATAAATATCTATGAGAGCGACAATTCAAAGTCGTAAACAGATTTGACGATACTCCATGGCGGTAGTGAGAAATCTACATGTTGCGTTGGCAATTGGCGTTATTTATGGAGTTACACAAACTCAACTCAAATGTCAGTTTCCTATCTATTCGTCTCAGTTGCAAAGTGTTCATTCTGACAAAGCACCCCTATACAAATTTACCTTGTTTCGATTACTGCATCAAGATTAGTGTTGGAAAGAATCGTTAACAGAAGTAGTAGGAACTCGATTATAAAAAAAAATCGGTCATTCCCGATTCCTAAAAGCGTCATTACTGAGTACTCAAAAGTACCCAAAAGTACTCATCATGGATTCAAACTACTCAGTACTAAATTTGTACGCTGTATAATTTAAAGTACTTATAATATTTCAAAGTACTCAGTAGTAAGTTAAGTATAAATACTTTTACTTGGTGCTAAAGATCAATATTCAAGCATGGCTCAATTTGTATCGATACAAAGTATCTACCTGCTCACTACCAAGTTCAGTATAGATACTTGTACTTTGTACTTATTTGCAGTACTCCAAATAAATCAGTTAAGTGACATAAGTAACGTGATTAAACTCTGCATGTGAACAAATCTTAAACTTTATTATACTTTACTCTAAGGATCCGGCGGCCGCCGTAACCGAGTGTGTATCGTGTTAAACCTCCGAGTGTAATTTTGCCATGAAAAAACTTCTCAAAAAAAAACATTCGGAGTCGGCGTAAAACTGTAGATCCTTCAATTTGTGTTACAACATCAAGACGCACACCCCAAATTGTAGGAAAAGTTCGGCCAAAATCGCTTAAATCGGTTATAGCGCCAATTAAGTCAGTATAATAAAAAAAAAAAAATTAGAAGCCTCTAAAAGTATTGCAAACCTAATATTTTACCCCTTATGGTTATTACCGATAAAAGTTAGAGGTGACACAGATTTTTTCTTGGTTTGGTTCCAGGTTTATGATAAATTACCTTATTTCTTCTTAAAAAGCGAAATTACTTAATTTCATTGTAATATTCTCATAAGTTAAGAATGAGCCCAAAATTAGAATAGTATTTTCGAACTATTATATCATGAATGAAACCAACTAACAACTCGCAATTAGCCCAATAATATTTGGTATCTATTTCTGACAGATTTTTATTTAAAATTTGTTTAAATTTAGCTTGTCGTTAATCCTTCTTAACACATATTTGTTGTGTTAATTTTTTTTAACTTTTACGTTAGTAACATGAACGTTTTGTCTGAGAAGACCCCTAGTAAAATTTCCCATAGAATAACTTTTTCGATTATTTTAGCTCATTAAAGACTTTCAAAATTTGTCCTCAGAGGGGCTTCTTGAAATAAGGATCAAAACGACATTTGCAATTGATATTTTTGATAAAAAATAATAGATAAATAAGGCGATCATCTCTAAAAATCGATACTCGATATTTACTTCCGAGTATCAATTTCGATTTTTTTTAAGAAACGTGACATGGTGCCCCGGTATTTGCTAGTAATAAATAAAAATATTAAAACTGCCAAGTACGTATTATTTTTTCACTATCGAATATTTTTTACAATTCTTTAAAATATGGTTATTTTTTATACCTCATATACGATATTGTTTAAAAATATATCGATATATTTTTTCATTTGCCCATCCCTATGTTATACGAAAATATTTCCTGAGAAATTTTACTCTATATTTTTACTCATTCATATATTTAAATCCTGTTTCCACTTTTTTGAAAACCACCTAGACCGTGGCATACAAATTTTAGTTAGCCATAAAAAAAAATTCGAACTGAATTTTGCAAATATATCTGGCGTTTTATTACTAGGTAAGCATACTTTCAGAAATTTTGAACAAAGTCGATTGTTGTAAAGTGAAATTGAATAATTTTTATGATATAAGTGAATTCAAATGAAAATTTCAACAATTGCAACAAAAATTGATTAGTCTATTGATGCGAGAGCATTCCAACCCGTTTCATAAGTAATAAAAATAATTCGTGTGGACATTGGAAATAAAAATTTTACATTTTATGTTGTCAATGCATCCGCCAATATATAGCTATAAGTGAAATAAATAATAACGATAATTTGAAGAAGCATTGATTTGAGAGAGCAGCCCATAGCAATCCCTTATAAAATTTAAAAGGGAGAAACTGTGCACGGCGAATGGCAAGGGGACAAAGGTAGCGTGTGTAGTTAAATAAAAACAACTGAAGCAGACCAAAAAAAAAAACAAAAAAAGAAAACGCAAAACATTGTACGAGTGTGTACCTACAGACACACATATTATGTACATATTTACAAATAATTTTTTGAAGTCAACAAGTGACGGGGCACAGCACACAACATCCAGCATACCCGAGGTCCTATCAACAAGAGACGCGTGGCGACGGGCGGCTAGTAGAGTCTTAAAAGAAGTATGCGTGCAAAATGGAGAATTGAAATTGGCAAGTCTGCGTTCGTGAACGAAATGGAAGTTCAAACTGAATTGTTGCACGATTTTTTTTTTTCTCTAACTCAATAAGTGCCAGGAAATGATGGCAAGTCGTAAACGGAAATGTTGTTGTTTTAGTCATTGTCATGGTGCACTTCCCCCTTCTTACTTCACCGCCACCATATTTACTACGCTTTATTGTCAATGATATTTCCTGTTTTCCGCTTCTTTTTTTTTCAAGGAATGCGGCGGAGTAAAACAAATATTTAAAGCTTCAGCTTTGACGTGACGGAATGTGAGCTATACATATGTAGCTTCACATTATAAGCTACACAACTTTGTAACTCTAGGTTTTGTATTTTATATTTTACTATTGTACGTTGGCAGAACGTGGGAAAAAAGAGAAGAGTGAAAACAGTGGCGTATGCTGAGGATGTGTTAACTCATTCAGCTGGACTAATCCCGCTAATGGTGAGCAACATCATGGAGGGATATCGAAAACCCAGATAATATAGTACTTATCTTATTTACGCTCTATGATTCGATTACTTCGATTACACTGCGCGACACCATCTTCGTGGGGTGAGAAATTGCTTTGCTGGACGATGGGGTCGGGTGAGTATAGCAAACTCCCAAAGGATTCGACCCATGGAGATCTATATTTTTTTTTTTCTATCATCAAATAAAGCTTTCAGGTTATTTCGAAAAGTTAGAATTAACGATTCACGAATTCATCTCAGAGAAACAGAATGTCGTACGTATGAAATAAAAATTCAGGTGGAACTTTTTCGTACAAAATGTTAGTCCATTATTGTCATGGATCTTTTGTTTACCTTATTTAGCAAGTACTTAAAATGTTCGCTTAAAACAGTTGGAGGTCTAAAAGATGCTATAAATATATTCCCGGAAAATTTCACTATGAGTCTTTTCTCACAAAAATCACGATTAATACAAATTTCCAACACAATTAA
Source organism: Anomoia purmunda (assembly GCA_951828415.1). Lineage (NCBI taxonomy): Eukaryota > Metazoa > Arthropoda > Insecta > Diptera > Tephritidae > Anomoia > Anomoia purmunda. The sequence goes on from OX639995.1 coordinate 45,660,803, forward strand.
AACAAGTAATATGTCGAGGTATGACTGGGACAGAGAATTTGGAAACCTCTTCCAGGAATCACCATATACACATTGACGGCTCCATGATGGGAAAAGGTGTTGGCTTAGATTTAGGATCCCTTCTGTGAAAGAAAATCATATTATCTAACTAAATTTGCCTGTGCTTTTATCAGAAATGTTTACTGTCGCTTAAGTTTTGGGGTGCAGCTATTTACCTCTCTCTGTTTCTCGACGATCGCGGCGCCATATCCTCAGATAACCGGGCTGCCATTTTGGCTTTGGCATCTTTCCAATCCAAACCAAAATGGGTTAACCAATACAGAGCTCTACTTAGTGCCGTCGACAACCAACTCTCAGCAGATTTCATTCGGCTCCCATTTCATCCAGCCATCACTGGAAACGGGGCAACTGCTCAGCTATTTTTATACCCAAGCGCATTGGTGGTGCTGAGGGTATTATAACTTTGTTCACCTAACGGTTGTTTTTTGACAACCGAGATAGATTTAGACATACATATGTACCAAAATTCTGAGAATTAATAGCGAATTTGATTAAGCCATGTCTGACAACAAATTTGGTACACAAATTGCATTTCAAGTCAACAAGCAAGAATTACCAAAATTTCGACATTTCCAAAGAAAAAATTTTAAAATCATATACGGGTATTCAAAAAAAAAAACCAAAAACGCAATATTTAAGTAAAGGCAATTCGCTCAAATTTAATGAAAAAAAAAAACAAATTTGATAATAGGAGTGGCGCTGCCCACAAGGAGCAAACGGGTATATCACAAAACTTCACCAAATTTGATGCATTTCACGTCAATAAATAATATTTCGAAAATTGTAAAAATCAGCAAAAAAAAATATGCTACCTCTCATATAACGGTAAAATACAAAAATCAGAAAATTCGATATTTATTACCTATGCAAGGCAATTGGCTCAAATTTTGAGATACATGGAATCATAAATTTTGGTCATGGTGTCGCCCATCCTAGAGTAAATAGGTAGGTATATCTCGGAAACATCTTTGTCAAATTTTACTCTGTGCATTTCTAGTTAGGAAAGCACAATTTCGAAAATTATAAAAATTACACTAACGCGCACACATGTAACGGCAATTTACAATAAATCAAAATATTCAACATATTACTGAATCATTTCCGAATCCCTTCAAATTTGGTATACCGAATTTAATTAAGAAGAGAAATAATTCAAAATTCAAAGTTTTGGGAAATGGGTGTGGTGTTAAAATCATACTAATTCCCTTTTGTTTTTATTTAAAGCAATAAACGCCGTTTTGGGTTTAAAAACGAAGTTATACTAGAAATAATGACATATTTTTTTTAGATATTGAAAATTGCTTTTGAGCTTAAAATATTCATTTTACCTTGGTCGAAAGGAATAATGTATATATCGAATATCATATACATATCTACGTCTAATAGCTGGAAAAATATGGTGAATAGTATTTTCATCTTAAATGGAATAGTATTTAAATCTTAGGATATTTATACGAAATATTTTTCATTGTAAAGGGCGTGGCACAACCCATTTTTCCAATTTGCAACTCGGTTGGGTCCGGAAATCACATGAGCCTACTATAAAAATGTCACAAAGATTGGTTGAGTATATTGGACGTCTCTAACGGACACACAGTCATTTTTATATGGGTCATTCCATGCAAAATTTACACTCAAAATTTTTTTTTGGAAAAAAATGATCGACCCGAATTTTTCTATTTTAATATGATACTTACAATTTTCGAGAAATGAATTTTCGAATTTTTGAAATCTTGAAAAAAGACGTTTTCAGTATTCCACAGTAAAAAAAGTTTTGGTCATAAAAAATTCTTCCTGTAGTGAAAATTTGCAAGGACATGTAGCGCGAGTCGCGTTAGCTAGCGGCGAAGCGCGCGTGAAGATAAAAAAAACTCATAACTCCCGAAGTTTTCATTTCTACATCGCAAATTTTTCACAGGTTATATAGTAATCACAGGCAATCATATTAAAATAAAATAAAGTAAAAAAAAATAGTCCCAAATTTGGAAAAAGTTTAATTGTTTAGAAAAAACCACTAATTTCTTATAAAAAAAGACTCACAGAACGTCTACATATGTAGCTGTGTTGCGAAGATAGGGGAATAACGCAAATTTTCAGTACAAGAAGAATTTTTATGACCAAACCTTTTTTTACTGTGGAATACTCAAAAAACGTATTTTTCCAAGATTTCAAAAATTCGAAAATTCATTTCCAGAAAATTTTAAGTATCACATTAAAATAAAAAAATACGGGTCAATTATTTTTCAATATAGAACGCGAAAAAAATATGTTTTTCCAAAAAAAATGTTGAGTGCAAATTTTGCATGGAATGACCCATATGTATTTTTGTATTGTATTTTTTGATAGTATAAAAAAAAACTTGCGCTGGGTATTTAAAGATCGGTTGCGCCCGAACTTAGACTCCTTCTTGTTGTTTATAAAAAAAAACTTTATTTTTGGAGACATTTTTAAACCAATCTCACGCACGTAAACCTTAATATTTTTCAAATTAATTTGGCAGGAAGAATTTTTTATGACCAAAACTTTTTTTACTGTGGAATACTCAAAAAACGTATTTTTCCAAGATTTCAAAAATTCGAAAATTCATTTCCAGAAAATTTTAAGTATCACATTAAAATAAAAAAATACGGGTCAATTATTTTTCAATATAGAACGCGAAAAAAATATGTTTTTCCAAAAAAAATGTTGAGTGCAAATTTTGCATGGAATGACCCATATGTATTTTTGTATTGTATTTTTTGATAGTATAAAAAAAAACTTGCGCTGGGTATTTAAAGATCGGTTGCGCCCGAACTTAGACTCCTTCTTGTTGTTTATAAAAAAAAACTTTATTTTTGGAGACATTTTTAAACCAATCTCACGCACGTAAACCTTAATATTTTTCAAATTAATTTGGCAGGAATCTAAAATGTAATGAATTTTATAGTTCCGGTGGGTACACCGCAACTTTTTTTCTTGCGAGACACCCTAATTTACATATACATATTTTTTTTTTAATTTGAGCCAATTATTTTTTAAATAAATTATTTTAGTACACAAATACATAGAATTTTATACGTTGTACTTTTTGAGGCTTAACAAAATACCTAGTTATGTATTACTATAGATCTAAGCAAAAAATAAAACTAAAAAAGTGCTATTATTTTCCAAGCGACAACTCAAAAAAAGTGATTATTTGCTGAGTAATAAATAAGATTCAATATTTGATTTTTTTTTTTAATATACATAACTATAAATAAAGTTAATGCAACTAAGGTTAGTGCCGGCAGCAAGAATTAGGTTGTTGTACTCCTTATGCAGGCAACAAGCATTTCTCTTCCAGTATGATTTTTTTTTTAATTTTGCGTTCCCTTATATACACACTAGCATCGTTCGCTCATATTGACGCTGCAATATATCAATCAAAATTTCAATATATAGCTGGATGTTATTGCATAAAATAGGCATATTTGTAACAATGACCAAATAGTCATCAGTCAATCAAATTCGCGACTACCAATGCGATGCTTTAGTTTAGTTGCCCAGGTATTACAATTTGACCACAGAAACTGTGAACGAGACCTAACCACAAAAAAACAGGACGAAAGCAACAAGGTCAGCACAAAATAAATGCCTCTTCAAAAGCAATGACGTTAAATATACTCATAGTTTCCATTACAAAAATAAGAATATATAGAAAATCAAAAACATTCAAAGTATGTAATAAAATTGACCGATGTTGCTGGAATTGAATTTTGAGTAATGGTTTTTATTAAATTGAACTTTTAAACTTTTTGAGTACTTGTTGGCGCACTACACTGTACAACAACAGAAACTAGCCCGAGCTTTGTTAATATTTTCGGAAAGTATATCTATCCAGTAATAAAACACTCGCTGCAAAAGTTAGTTCAAATTTTTTAGGTCTACTAAAGTTTTCATGCCTCAGCCGAAGTTGTTCTCAAAAAATGGGGAAATAGGTTAAAATATATGGCGTAGTGAAATGAAAGGTTAAGACATTTACAGTAATATTTTCGTAAAACATTTTAACACATTAGCTCGCACCTAAAAGTGTCGTTTTTTATCCTTGTTTCAAGAACCCCTCCCAAAAACCAACTACGAAAGCCGTAAGATGATTAAAATGTTTGACAAAATAATTCTTCGGTCAATTTTACTAGGTGTCTTCTCAGACAAAGTATTTATAGAAAGTATAAAAATCCACAAAAAGTAATAATAATATCCTAAATTTATTTATGCTCTCCTCCAGTGACATTAACATTCCAAGTTAACAGAGCTGTTATCGCAATTTTACAAGAAGGTATTTTCTTTATTATTTTATGTAGAAATGAATTTTAACCGCAGACATATTTGGTCTGAGTGAAGGCTTAGTAAAATATTCCAGCGAGCAATCCTTAGGAAATTTTCACCCGCTATCAACTTTCCGTATTTGTTATTTTTTGCCAAACGACAGTTTTAGTTGCGAGTTAAAATCAGGGTAAAATGGATTAAAATCATGGACCGTGACAGTTGCAATTATTGTAAAATTCGGTCAATAACGATTCTTTTGTAACTTTCATTTAATTGCTCACTAAATAACAGTTAGTTTTTATTTTCATTTTAAATATCATAAATAACAGTTATTCTTGATTTGTATTTTATAAATCAAAAATAACAGTTAGTTTTTATTTTTATTTTAAAACTCATAAATAACAGTTGCTTATTATTTTTATTTTATAAGCATAACAGTTATTAAAAACTTTTATTTATAAAAGTCACTGACTTTTATTTTTTAAGTCATGCTCATAAAAGTCAATTTAATATTTCGGAGAAAAAAAGATGAATATTAAATAAGTTTTTGGTTCCCCAACAACTCGTTTTCTGCGAAATATTAAAATGAATTTTACAAGTATGACTTAAATAATAAAAGCCAGTGAATGATTTACGCATATTGATGACTTTTATAAATAAAAATCTTCAATAACAGTTATTTTTGATTTGTGAAATAAAACGAATAAATAACTGTTATTTTAGATTTATAAAATAAAAATCAAAAAAAAAAATTATTTTAAAATTTGATGAAATAAAAAATCGATTGGTATATTACACTTGATTGTGGAACATTTACTTCATAGCGCATTTTTCAATGACTGTTTTCAGAAATAACTGTTCTTTTCCATCCCTGGTTAAAATGTTCAACGAAAATATTTTACTATGAATATTTTAAGCTTTCCTTTCGCTCAGTCGTATATTTTAATCTTTTTTACACATTTTAGAAAAAAAAAATGTTTTATAACTGAATAGATATAACTTCAGCCGATTCGAACTAAATCTCGGCTAGTTTGAGGTGCCATAAATTTGTCGCACAGCGTTACCCAATGTTCTACGAAGCAGAAGCAAATAATAATAACTAGCATGCAACGCCAGAAGGTGCCTGCGGAGTCAAGTGCGAAATTGTCGCACAGACAGACAGATCGAACACAAGCAACGTTAATGAACTACTCTACTTGTCCGTTGTGGTTAAATTGTGCTCTTATATTTATTTAAATATGTACAATAATTTGCAGAGAGACGGTTGGTGAAATTTCATTTAATTTTCGTATAATTTCTGCCCATCTGTCATTGTAGCAATTACTGCTGTTGGCAAATGCAGACCATCAACCAGAAGTTCAGTTCTCGTGTAGCCAATAGCCGATAAATGAAAATCATGAATTTACATATATGTACATATAATATTAATATGTATAGCTTCATGTACAGTTACTCACAAAAATAGTTACATATTTGTACAATTTTCGAAATGTTCTTGTAAATTTTTTTCTCGATTTAAAAAAAAAAACAAGCAGATACTTCATTCATTAGCATAATTCTTATAAATCAAAGTTTTAATTTTTCTATTTACGCTCCTGAGCATTTATTTCGGTGTTCATATAATGCATGTGTCAAACACACTAACCATTACAGCGGATTTTTAGCTACTTCAGGGTTGTATTTTTATTAAGTACTCATAAAAATAGGCTAAAGAACTGCATGGACAAAAAGTTTCGAAAAATTTTTATTGATATTTATTGAATTTTAAGAGATTTTAAGAGATTTTGCTTAACTCGCTTTCGTTTTTGTGTGAATGTGGTACAAAACTTGCGATCGGTAGGTCAGACCTCGACGATAATGCAATGTAATGTAAAAATTTTGTCGCTAGGTGGCGGCGTAGTCGAGATATTTGTAAAAATCGTATTTGTGCTGTGATTCGATTGATATTCAAAATATGTATGTATGTATTAGTTATCTTAAACAAAATATATATATACACATATATATGTATATATATAAATTTACACGCTAGGTGGCGCAGCAGTGCAAATATTCCTAACAACTGCATTTATGGACTGGTTCGTATACAAAAAATGTAAAAACATACCAACTGATTGGTTTGGAAAATCCCGCTTCATATGAAGAATATATATACCCGAGGTTTCTTTTCAAAAAACGTTTATAGCTTATTTAGAAAATAGTTGGCCCTCAGCTAATTAGTTCATTACTTTCGTATGATGTTAAATTATAAAGAGCTTAATGTATGAGAATAGCACTTACACTCTTGATAAGAGCAAAACTCCGTTTTTTAAGCGGCGGACACTCACCTGGAAATATAAAAGAAAGAGACATATTTAGAATTTTTTTTAAATAGTTAGTTTGAAAATAAAAGTATATTTATGTTATATATGTGAAAACAACTATTGGCAACGTTTTGAGAAATTAATTTGAATTACAATAAAATTTTCGAATAAATATGCATGCAAAAAAAATTCAAAAGTATAAAATAATTACAAATGTTTTAACACCTAAAGATATAAAACAAATTTTTTTTAGAAACGCCAAAAAATTAAGCAAGAACACTGATTTATTATTGTTGCATGGCTGAGTTTTAAAAATTTCATAAAAATTTTCGTAAGAATTATAAGTAATTTTATATTTATTATAAACATATTTTAAGTCATCGATAACTAATATGGTAAGGCTTATTTTATAAAAGTCTTTCCATAATAATTACGAGGGAGATTTAGTATATAAAAGTCTTTTGGTAATAATTATAAAGGGCCAAACATTTTTAAAGTCTTGAAATTTTAAAATATATCGTTACTATTTCGTTCCTACTCCGGGATAATCTCGAGATTATTTAGGTATTAGTTTAGGAGCATTTTTAATAAATTAATCAAAACTTATGTAATATTTACAAAGTCTTTTGATACTCATTTTAGTGCGATAAATATTTTGTAAGCCATCGATAACTATTAGTTTGAGAGGGACAAATTTTTAACTCTTCAGAAGACTTTCATTATGGGGTTTCTAGTATAAAAGCCTTTTCGCAATAATTATGAGGGAAACAATTTAGGAAGGTCTGGAAATTCAGAAATATTTCGTTACCATTGTGTGCCACCTTCGGGACCATTGCGGATTATTTCGGTACTAGTTTAGGACAGGTTCCATATTATAAGACCTTCAAAATTTTTTTTCATTCATAATTATTACGGAGAGACTTTCATAACAAATGATATAAGTCTTTAGAAGACTTAAAAAAATTGTCGCCCAAATAATTGTTATCGAAAATCTATTGGCGCACTCATAACATTTATCGAAAGGCGTTTATATTATAAGTTAGTTAACGATGACTTAAAAAATATCTCACTCATAAATATTATAGAAAGACTTTTATAATTTCAGTCTAAAAATAATAATTTTCAATGCCTAAAAAAAATTGTATCATGCTTTCATAATTATTGATTGAGTTTTATTATTCAGATTTGTCTCTTTGTGATTTTTGATTTTTAGGTTCAATTTTTGTATGATTTATATTTAAAATTGTTTTATTTTATTTTCATAATCATTTTGAAAGTTTGAAGCCTTGAATTATACTGTTTGTAGGCTTAATTAATGAATAAGATATATGTAAGATAAAAAATATTGTGACTATATCCAAAAAAAAAAAAAAAAAAAATTATTCCTATGAGTTCAGTTTTGTGAATCACTGTAAATATAAGAAGAAACGATACTTAAGCGTCACTGCGGATACGGAAGCGAATGACGTTATTCATTTAATTCGATTAAAAGTTTCCAGGAAAACGAGCACGCTACGAACAAAGGACCATGAAGAGTATCTGGATAAATATATGGATGTAGATATATAGAATACATATATACCTACGTACGTACTAAACAAGCAAATAAATAAAAAGTAAGTAAAAAATAAGAGAAGAACAAAGCCAGTAGGAGGAACGGAAAGTAGCAAGAGCGGAAAACAGTAATTAAACTTTTTGAGTTTGTGCTTGTATTTTGCGTGTTTATAACGCCAGCATATTACAAAAATAAAACAAAAACATTTTACATACATACAAACGCATCGTTCAATAGCCACAGTTGACTTTGACTGCTGAGCGAAGAGAGATTGCAGTTGACAGAAATCTTGACGCAGTGTAATTAAGTTTTTGCCACCACAGGCAAAAAAAAAAAAGGAAGGAGCAGCATTACAACCCAACAACCAAAGCATAGCTAACCAAACCGCAAACCCAACTACTACAATGGTTACGCCAATCAATGATAATGACATTGCATGCTTTGGGCTTTAAAGATATCGAGCAAAAAGAAAAAAAAACAAAAAACAACATAAATCTGGAAGGTGTTAAAGTGTTGACGACAGACTGTCGCTGCGGGCAGATGTGCATATTATATTTTTGTATTCGTCGTCGGTGGTCTAGAGTGGGGAGGCGCGCAGATAATTTTAATCTTTAAAAAAAATTGAAATTGTAGTTACAGTAGAGTTACAAACTATGCCTATAAAAATATAAATTTGAAATATAGGGGACAAACAATGTGACTACATCAAAACAAAGGGTAATTTTCGGGCGATTTAAAACTAAATTAATGAATGCGAATTGAAGCGAACCGATTTATAGATTAACTTTGCAATGGCGTATACTGCCCGCTAGGTGGCGCAGGCCTCGTTTCCTTGGTTTCTTGTTATTATTTAGACTTCATTAAGACAAAAGGGGACTAAATTTTGAATAATTTTTTTCTTCTTAATTTTTGAATACTTTGTTGTGCCACCCTGTGCGTCTTTTACACTCTACACTCTCTTGGGCAGAGAAATCTTTTAAATACGCAGGTGTAATTCCGACGTAATTCCTTTGTTTTTTGTCCGCTTTTGTGAATTTTAGTGTCCATAATAGCCCAAAGGGGTTCTATCGGATTGAGGTCCGGACTATTCCCTGGCCAATCAAGTGACACTTTGCTCAGAATTTTCTTTAGTTTTGTAAACAATGATAAAACAGTTTGTGCCCGATGACGTTGTGCTGAGTCGCCTTGAAAAATTGGATAGGGTTCCTTTTCTGTTAAGGACTTCAAGCCCACTGAGTGAAATAGATTCGTAGTTTTTTGCATTTACTATACCCTCTATTATAATTAGGAACTCCGGTTCGAATTTTGAATGGCATCCCCATACCCTTTGAAATAGGAAGAATACCTTACAGTAGGTGATATGAAATTTTGCGCAAAATCCTAAACCTAGTCTACTGCGAACGGTGCTATAGCCACTAGGGTCTATCAAGTTGAATTCGGGCTCATCAGAAAATATGACACATCCGCATTCATATTCAGTTTTCGGCCCAGTTTAACCGCTGTTCTTGGGCTCATCAGAAAATATGGCACGTCGCCATTCAGAATCAGTAAGGCCAAGTTCTGTAATTTTTGCGGGTAAAAGTGGAATTTTTGCAGGCTTCCTATCCGACATACCCATCTCGTTTAACCAGTATTGAACGGTTCGGATTAAAATATCCATTGGAAGCGATTGCATAATTTTTGAATCAGTTTTGAAGGCTTGTTCCCGGTCTACTCTCGGATATGTTCATATTTTCCTGTCTGATCCTCTTTTCCCCTCCAGTTACCCAGTTGTATTTTTTTTTTTTTTTTTTTTTTTTTTTTTTTTTGAAACGGTGAACTGAACTTTTATTGAATCGCACGTCGGCTGCTATTTTACCAACAGATACCTTTTGAGCCACAGCCATCTGGGTTTTCTTAGGCATGGCTTTTCTCGACTAACCAAAACAGGCGAACTCAATAAGCTAAACTTGTGAACTGAGCTTTGAAATCTTCAATGGAGGACAGAAAAATAGCTTCAAAAACCGAAATTTTCGCGAAAAACTTGTTGCGATTTTTTTTTTTTTGTTTTTTTTTGTTGCGCTGAGTGTATGTGTGATTTTTTTTTATTTCTAGGTTAAACCGCAAAATTGCGTTCAACTCTCCCATACCAACCAACAAAGTTAAACTCCTGACAGCCGGTGTGGTTCATTGCGTTGTGGTTGGCAAAGCGATTACTGCTCTAAAAGTTGTGTGTTCGGCTCTAACTCTAGAAATACTTTACACTTCTATGCATTTATTTATTTTTTTTCTATATCACCTTCAGGTCGGTCTGCAACTTTGCCACATGGAAAGAAGTGCGTCATTTAAATCTAAGCTTTTTTATGAAGCATGCTACGTGATCGATGAAACGGTTTACACATTTAACACAAATACATATTGGCATATTGGTAAAATCATAGAATAAACACACATGTATGTATGTACAAACCAATGAATGTGCATGTCAATAAGAAAACTTTTATTTCGAAGTTCGAAAATTCGCTTTTGATTGATTATTTATCTCATTTTCATTCCACATAAATAGCTATGTATGTAAATATCTACTGAAGTTAATACATTAAAAATTCAACGCCAGGTGCACCTGTTCACATGCTGTGAAAAATGATGGATTGAAAAAAGACTACTAAATGTAGTAAGCGTTGAAGTATAGTACCAATATTTAACAAAACCGTTCATAACGCTTCCCCAATCATGCACATATGTACATATATTGTGCTGCTTTTTGGAAACAAATTTTTGTCAATCAGCTAAGTTTTTTGGTTACTTTAGTTACTTACAAAACATAAGCTAAAATTGAAATATCAGTTAGTTAAATGTACAATTAATTATACATCTCGCTCGCAAAGGTACGAGTAGGAGTTCGCCTATAGGACGTGGGTTCGATCGCCGAAAGAATTGTGATGAGAAGATGTGGTGATATCCTAAATAGCTATAGATTCTAGCATTGTTGTTTTTTCAATAAAATCTCTCATACAAATTATTGTTGTTGGGGGTTTTTTTAAGACATGTGGTTCTCAAGAAGAAATAAAATGCATAAAATAATGTTATGGCCCAGAATTTAGCTTTGTTATAAAGGGTTTGGCTCCAATAAATTCAAGCCGAGAGGCTTAATTTTCGAGCACTTTTTTTTGCAGCAATTGGGGCCATATATCACCAATAACGCGCCGAATATTCTCTTCCAAGGCGTTAATCGTCTCGGGCTTATCTACGTATACATGCGACATCACATAACCCCACAAAAAATAGTCCAACGGTGTTAAATCGCATGATCTTGGAGGCCACGCCACAATCCCACGACGCGAGGTAACGCGTTCACCAAAAGTTTCCTTCAATAAATTTATTGTTTCGTTGGTTGTATGGCATGTAGCGCCGTCTTGTTGGAACCCAAGGTCTTCCACATCAACATCGTCCAGTAGCGTTCCCCATTGACTGTAACATTATGGCCAGCTTGATTTTTGAAAAAGTATGGACCAATGATTGAGGATATAACGGCGTCTCAACAATTTTGTTTATTAACATACCAATTCAACCAAAAGCGAGCTTCATAGCCAAAGTGAGCTTCATCGCGATGAGCCGCGCGAGCCGACCCATTATTTTGGTAATAAAAATGCACGTTTTGCAGGCGCAGTTCCGGAGTAGGTCTATTATGAAATGGCAAACCAAACTGAGTATAAATCAAGTAACAGCTGTCTAAAAGGCTTACTCCGAAAAATGTATTGCCTCATTGAAAACCACACGACTAAAAAAAAATAAACACCGTTTAAACAAAGATAGGAAGAAAACTGACAAAAGTAAGCAGTAAGTAAAAGTAAAAAAATTTGAAAACTTTTGGTAAGCAGTCTTCGGTGTAATATTTTGCAATTACCGTTTGACTCTTTTCCAGCGGAATAGCAGCTACGATTTTCGATCGGGTGAAGTAAACTGACATCATTACTTTTTTTTTGGCTGATTTTTGTTGCTTAGCTTTTACGGGTCGGTTAGCTCTATAATGGACTGCTGTTTGGTTACCGGATCGTACTTTTAGAAAATTTGTTACCAGTAACGACTTTACTAAAGCTGCTAGACTGCCCATTTTTTAAGTTAGTTGGGGGAACTGGGAGCAAAATGCACCTGAGCCTCTTTTTTGGGATTCATTTGAAATTCGTGGAACTCATCGACCAGATTTCTTGCTGTATCCCAGATGATTACTTGAAATTCGCGATACAGGTCAGTTCTTTTAAGCTCAATTCATCAGCAATTTTTTATTTTGTCAATCGTGGAACTTCATCAACTTTGGACTCCACCAGAGCTAACCAAAAGAGACGTTGCAATCGTTCCATATACTATTTGGGTTAATGCGTTCAATGAATATTTGTAGTGGCTGTAGTTTACGCCGAAATTCGAAGAGAATCGCAAAGCGAATTTCTGCTCGCGTTGGAGGTGGAAATTCGTCTGATCCACCCTCAGCTATTTTTGGGTTTTCTCGTCTCCATTTTAGCCGATAGTCCCAAAAAGGTGAGAAATGATTCAGAAATTGCTTCGAACTAGACCCGAAATGGTTGCAAAATAGTTCCGTATTTCAATACTTAAAAAATGTTTCTTACTCATAATTGTTATGAAAAGTCTTTTATAAAATAAGTTTAAAAATAATCAGTTGGAGATCACCAGATCTCCTCTTTCTAGATTTTTGATGGCTTTGCGTTCGCTGGCTTGAAATCCCTCCGTCGCTCAAAATGCCCGTTACACCGTGTTACAAGTATTTGATTTGACAAATGAATTTAAAAACATGACAGCTAAAGCACATTCTACTATTTACATATTTAATTAAATGGAAATAACAGTTAGCGGAGCACTTACATATATGACTTGTTGTCACTTAATTGACAATGTCCGTAATGGCATTTTATTTTGCCACACGTCTGGTAAGTTTTCAAATTAACACAAAATATAAGTAATAAAATTAATGATGCCGTTATGTCTCCAACGAAAATGATAGCAGAAACAAAACACAAAAACTTAAAATAAACATAAAATATAATATAAGTGGAGGAGTTAAAGTCCGTGAAATGTTCGCAGCTGTGTTTTGACAACGCTAATGTCAGCAAGTCGATGAGCTTAAACAACACTACTAACCGAGCAGCAACAACAAAAACAACAACTACAACAACAGTTAACTACAGCAACTTGTTGCCATGTGTCAGTCGTCGCAATTGTGGCTGTAAAGCGGCACTTTGTCGTAAAGTTTTTGTGGTATTTTCGGTTGTCGCCATTTCTCAGTTTATTTCTGCAATCTTCTGACGATTTGTGACAGCTGCACACATGAAAAAATAAATCGTGGGTATAAATGGCAGTCATACGGATAGTGAACCACAATAACAGTTCTTTATAACAGTTTCACACTTTTCACCACGATTCGCATTTCTTTGATGTTTTTCGTTTTCATGTTTGCGTTATATTCGTACGCAACATTTTCCGAGTCACTTATTTTGACAACAGTTCTGTGTCAAGTAGCGCGGGGTCGTTTTTCATCTGCCATAGTTCAAAGGCAAGAAAGCGTTCGGGTAGCGGCTGTTGTATGTGGTCGTATGTTTGTTGCAATTCCGCATCACTGATTTTTTGGACTATAGGCTATATTTCATATAGTGAGAATTTTGACGGACACTTTTTTATTAAAATTTCTTTTTTTAAATAATGTTTGAAGTAAAACTTCTTTAGCGGCACGAGAGCGATTTTCCACATCGCGTAACGAAGGTCTTGTCGATATCGCATCACAAAGCAACGATACGACGCTTATATGACAAAACACACTATTTTCGGACTAGATATTTCGGGAACACTTCAGGACCATTCATTAGTTCGGGATTGGTTCACTGCTGGTACCACTACTACTACTACTACTACGACTACTGCTACTATTACCATCACTACGATCTACTACTACTGCTACTACTTATTTTTACTCATTTATGCTACTATTTTTTACTAATGCTACTACTTATTACTGCTACTATATTTAATAATTTCTGCCACAATTTTTATTAATTTCTACTACTATTTTTACTAATGCCCCTACTAATTACTATTTCTACTAATTCGAACTTTTTTTTACTAATGCTTCTACTAAATACTACTAATATTTTTACTAATTTATACCGTACATTATTTTTACTAATGCTACTACTAATTTCTACTACTATTTTTACTATTGCTACTACTAATTACTACTAAGTAGAGCCAGAGCTCTCCTCGTATTGTAACTTCATTGATTTAAGGATACTGAATATTTTCCAGCCACTTGCTTGCCTTATAGTCATTGTCTATTAAATCGGACCGCCTTTGGATAAACCCGTTTTTATCATCTAATAATTTATATCCAGTATGATTTGGAGTAAGCGGCTCACTACAAAAAAATCCCAGCATCTTGTTGTCACGTGGGCTTGGAACCGGCCACGTAAAAATTTCCAACAAGTCTCTGATAAAATGAGGCAACGTATTATGGACTATGATTTGAGGGTATGCACCCTTAATGGAGAATGTGCCGCTGTTCGGGTGGTTGATATCGACATGAGAGCAAGGGCTGGCACCACCGCCATCTGGGAAATAAAATGGGTGAGACAAGGTAAAAACCTCTACTATAGCTGCATATAAAGAAGCGCAAGTTCAGTGTTGGATTTGTGATAGGAGAGAGCATTCGGCGCCAAGTGCTGTCGTTCACACCGTTGGGCGGGTGGCTTGCTACGATTCTAATCAAAAAGAATTCCTTCCACATCTCGCCGATTTGTGTCCATGCCTCGATGGGAAAGTAGGACGACGTGATCAAAGGTGACTTTTATGAGCGCCTAGACTGGGCTCACGAGCGCTGTTGTGTATCACGATATCAAAATCATGTTTGGTGACTTCAATATTAGAGTGCCGGAAAATTGAGTGTACACGACGAAACCTCGTCAAAAGACTGAGACTGAGCAAATTGGTGGGGCCCAATACAATACATTGTAGTCTGTAGTCTCCGAGGACCGAACATCGACTCGGATCATTATCGTGTTGTAGCCAAGATGCACATGGGAATCTATATGGCATGACGCACCTTTTCAGAAAAGCTCGACATTGAAAAGCTGCAATCGCCACACAGAGCTTACTAGCTTTGTCCCTCAACACTCACATCTACTTACTACGAGCGCTTCTCAGCAAACTGAAATTTGCATTTAGCATTTCTCGCTATCTATGTTCCGCCTCTGAAAAATTAACTGCTTTTCAGAAAGCCTAAAAAAAAGACGCGCCGCTAGACATCCTGTTATTCGGATAGACCTTGGAGAGTTTGAAAGAAAGATTATCCGAAAGATTTTTGGATCTTTACGTCTGTGTGAAGGCGGCGAATGCCGGATACGATGGAGCGATAATCAGCGAATCAAGACCCATCGGATATACTGGCTAGGTCATATTATACGAATACCCTGCATATATTCAGCGCATTACCTGCTGGTGGTGGTACTTGGAGTCTATAGTTGGCGCCAGTTAGCATGGCAAAGTTACGACCGGCGGGCTATGTGGGAATCGGCCACAATCGCTCAGGCGGTTAGCAAAAATACCGAAGACGGTGTTGAGATTTTTTAAACATAAGGTGAAATGTATTTTAAATTTAGAAAAAGTTAAGCCCCTCTACAGTAGAAACCAAATAGTAAATAGTTAAAGAAATCTCGAGAATTCGAGTGTTACGTTGTACATGTATGGATATCATACCTCAAACTTTGTAACGCGTTATCTATAAAAGTTCGTAATAAAACAGTGATTTGAGATTCTATGGATTTTATCAAGATTTCACTGCATTTGTTTATTGCACATTTCATTTACATACATACATAAAAAACATTCTCTTGAACTTTTTCAATATTCGCTTAAGGCGTAAAACTTTTCTTTACGCTCGACATGCAATCCTCCCAATCAATTCGTTGCAGCCAAAGTGTGCTATCTCGCCGACTTCACACTTCTCATTTACTTATTCCCCATTCCTCATTTCATGTTTCCTTTCATTTTTCCCACTATTATTTTCCGCGAAGTTTGAATGCCGCAAGCGAAAACTTTTGATGTTTTTATATAAGGTATGTACGTACGTCGGTATATTTGTTTTAAAGTTTCACTTTTGGTTTTTATCATTTTGACAAATTTTTTACTATTGTTGCGAGCGAACGTTGCAGGGCTTGACGGCATAAACATTGACATTGCATATTCTTACAGCGTTGTTACCCTAAGACCCTTCGCACCCCTATTCAACTTTGAATGAAGTCGCAGCATTGTAAGAAAAAATAAATTTAAAAAAAGCAATAAGACTTTATGTAGCGCCGCTGCAAGTTGAAAGTTGGAGATTACAATTTAACGGTATCCTCGACATTAAAAACGGCAAGCTAAGAATTCACATCCCCACATAAACTGACACGATGACAGCGTTATTGGCGCACTCTATGGACAATTTTGCTGAAAATCCGTTTTGGAGGGATTTGTGGATATACAGAGGGATTGGTGGTTGGGGCTTAAATGGCTCCTAATCCTAAATATGCATTCTGCTCGCAATTTAGTTCAATTAAGAAAGCATTTGGGTGATTGCTGGGGAAGCAGATAGAGGCAATAGTTTTGATATCTCTGTGATGCCAAAGAACGTAGGTTCAAAGAAGTTTCTTGTCGTTTCGTTTCCTGTAGCAAAAAATGTTGTCTTATTTATCGCATTTAAAGAAAAATGTCACGAAGAGTTAGTTGTTCGATACACTGAGCTACCACCAAAGATCTAAGAATCACTAATATTTTTTGATGAATCTTCTGATGTTCAAAGGCGTCTCTCACCAAAAATAACCCTAGCATCTTCTGTCTATTACATGCTAAAGCCGGACACACTGAGATGGTGAAAAACTATTCCCCTAACTTCTTCGGGCCTGCAGGCCCTGTTAACCTAAATACAAATTTTTTGGACCTACTTAACAGATCTACAGTTATTTACTTGTCATAAGTGGGACAAAACGAGATGTCTTTTGACTCGACTGCCAAGCTCAAAGCGCATTTACAGTCCCTAACTATCTTGGAGTTTTTCATTGGTGCTGCTAATGCCAAGAACGCTGCTAGACCACCCGGATTGCTTCAACCTCCAACAGCCACCAGATTCTGAGTCTGTTTACAGAATTCGGAAATGTTGAGCTCTATGGACAGTCGAATTGATCTTATAATGGCCGTGTACATCCGAACCATCTTTGGTTTTGAATTCCAAATTCTGCTGAAGCTCCCACGCGTTTCTAAACATTTGTATCCCAGCTCAGTTGAACGCCTACGAGTAATATGATGCCCTACAAATCTCGCCTTGGAGAACAATGCGAGAGTCGTTCCGTCGAAAGAAGGAATTCTGAACTGTGGTATTTCGTACACAATTTGTATCACTTTTATCTCACACAAAAGGGTAATTTTTACCGCATTTTGAGAGGTTTGGAAAGAAATTAATTTAGAGCAAAAACAAAATCTGCATAAGATGGCCGTAGTTACTTTTAGTTACTTTTCACAAAATAAAACAAATGGTTGAAATGAACCATCTTTGAAGATATTAACTGGTTGAAATGTGCTGCAAAAATATAAGGCCAAGTAAAATACAATCCATTATTTTTTAATTCAATTCAAGGTTGTATTTAGCATAATTAGATTGATCCGATTTAGGTAAAATATGCATCGTTTTTGTTCGATAACTTGTTGCCATTTTGAAGGTAATTTCATAATGCCACTCTCAAGAAACCCTCGTGCCCATTGGCAAAAAAAAAAACTCAGGCGATAGATTTTCACAAGCTTCTTTTGAGGCGAATTCGTCAGCAGCAAAATAATTCGCCATATACAGGCACAGGTAGTAATCACTTGGTCCCAGGTCCAACGAAACCCAGCTCCCGGAGCTTTTAGCGACTCACTATCGATGGGCGTAGCCTGGCGTTGTCCTGGTGGATAACAATTCCTCTCCGATTGGTCAATCCTGGCCGCTTCTGTTCGATTGCTACTTTCAGGCGCTCGAATTGTTGACAGTACTGGTCGGAATTAAGAGCTTGGCCATAGCGGAGCAGCTCATTGTAGATGATTCCCTGCCAATCCCACCAAATACATAGCAAAACCTTCCTGATGGCTCGGCAATCGTTTACGTCGGCTCACTGCGATTCCACCACGACCGATTTCGCTTGACGTTGTCGTAAGTGACCCAAGTTTCATCATCACTAACCATCCGCTTCAGAAATGGATCGGTTTTGTTGCGATTCAGCAGCGACTCGTGTCGCAATCATGCATCGAGCTTCCTTTTACATCTATCCTTATTTGAAGGGGGTTTTGTGCGTTTTTTAGCTCCAGGGCAATCGAAACAGTGCGTACGTGACGGTCGGACTCGGCGATTTCCATTGGTTTATTGATATTTTAGAAAATTGGCTTTTCAGAGCGTGGTGCTTCTTTGATATCAGAAATTACCGGAACGGAATCGACGAAACCACAATTACGCGAGATTGGCCGTTACAGTATCAGAGCTATAGATATCATTCACATTTTTAGCCACCTAACATGCGTTTTCACCTCTATCGAAGAAACACTGTAAAATATGGCGTATTTTCTCCTTGTTGGTGTACATTTTTGACGCGTGCTCAAATTGTACTGAGTCAAGGAATCACAAAACTGTCTGAGAAGTTTTCTTGGTACGGAGCGTTATCTTTCTAACGCCATATAGCGTAACTCGATCGTACTTTAGCAACGCGAGATACAGATTACCAAATTCATCTATTGGAAAAATTTCCTTTTACTTGACTTTATACTTCATACTTCTCGTGGAAGTTTTTTACTCTGGCTGAGCTTCAACCTACCTACAGCAATAGAATCCTTTCTAACCAAAAAAAGAAACAAAAACTGATAACAGAAGTTAAGAAAGGAATTCATTCGGCAAGATTTCTAACGTATTTTTGACAGCTAACTACAATATGTGGTACTAAAAAATACAATTACCGCCTTCTCTTACGATCCTCTAAGCTAGGCGATGTTACTCAAAAGCTTCGTTATTTATTTATGATACATAAAATAGTTAAATGTAAAAGTAACCAGAAAAATATCGCAGTTTAATAATTTTCATGACTACACAAGTGAGAAGTGTCATAAATTTGATGGGACTATTAAAAGTAATAAAATTTACAGTCCACTTAATTCGCCAACTACAATGTAGAATATGTTTGAGAAATTGTATTTGATGTCGCCTCGAAACACACGCCACAAGCCATCAGTTTGAGCTACACTTACAATTCATCAACGCCATAACAAGACACATCCATTTGGAATTGCTTCAAATATGTTGGTTGTCAGATTGCTGGAAAGTTTGCGATGTGACGGCATGACAACAAAGTGGTGACGATGAAGGCGGACAAAGGCACTTTCAACGCTTCAGTTTTGTGCGAGTTTTTTTCTTCTTTCTTTACTTTAGGGAAGAGAAATAATTTCAAAGAAATTTGAGCGCACAAAAAATTGTTATGATGATTTTTGTTTCGGACACACAGACACAGAAATATGTACACCGAACTTAAGAGGAGACAATTTGGATGTCACAGAACAGGCGGTTAATTTATACATTTCAGTGTTGGCAAGCACTTAAACTGTTTTTTGATTATGAACGACAACAACAATGCCGATGCTGGCAATGGCATTAATTTTACGCAGCCATAAGCACGTCACATCAGTCGGTCGTTGGGATGGCGTGACGTCATTTAAGTTGGATGAGAGCAGTATATAAATTGAAAGTATGTAGTTAGTTGTGGGCATTCAAAACAGTACCAAAAGTCGGTATGCACTTAAAGTGGAATTACATTTTATAAATAAAAGATTCAAACAAAACAGAGCATATTCTAAATATTTTTGATTTTTTATTCGAGACAAATACTTTGAAAAGTTGAACATAAATTTAGATACGTCGGATTTATAGAAAAACTTACGAGCGCCGGTTCTGTAAGGGGGGAAAAATTGGATTAAGAGAATAAAAGGCAACAGTTCAAATGGACGATTAGCCAAGAGAGCGCGGTGGTATAGGATCGTTTTAAACAAACTGAGACATTACTCGTTGAAACCAACGAATGGAAGCCATGAACATTGAAATTGCCGGAATAACCGCGCATCAAAGACTTCAGACTAAAAAAGTACTTCAAAACCTTCTGCGAAGTACGAGCCTGTGGCAAAATTTATTTGGAAGGGTTTGAAAAACTCGGTAGGAATTATTGCTGCAGTCTCCTCATCAGACCTCTTTCAAGAAATGGCGAGGTTTAAATCTGTTTTTGAAAATATAAAGATAAAAATTAGGACTTTTTTGTTACTTAAATAACAACATTTATCTTCATTTTTCTTTCCAGGTAGCAACCCTGTTATCAAATCCATCAAGTAAATGCGGCTCCAGAAAATATTAGTGGTATTTTTAGAATGCATCGAAATGTAAAAGGATTTCGAAAAAGGTATTAAAAGCGAACTAAATTTTTTTTACTGCTATAACTCATTTCATTATTTTAACGCCAAACTATTAGCAGTACGATTTTTCGATCAGCTTCGGCTATTTCTTTTTTGTTTGTCTATTGTTCATTATTTTTATCAAAAACATAAAAAAAAGAACATTCTATAAAAAAAAATTAGATAAATCAATATTTTAAACTTTACTCTGTATCTGAATTTGTAGCCCATTAAATTTTTAGTAAAATAAAAGCCAGTTTTAAGTAACTAAAAGTAAACTAAACTTTACTCTGTATCTGAATTTATAGCCCATTAAATTTTTAGTAAAATAAAAGCCAGTTTTAAGTAACTAAAAATTGTGTATTTTTTTTTTTTTTTTTTTTGTATATTACTCATTTTCGTAAATGTTTTATCGGTTGAGTGATTTTTAAATAAATTTGTTACACTACTATTGCAACTTTACTTTACATGCATATCTAGGTTATTCATTCCGTGATGGTTCCGTGTGGGTAGAGTAGGGAAAGTCGCTGATTGTCATTCAACTGTCAGTGGCCAGGAGAATTTTTCTGCATGTGGAAGAAGAAGAATATCACCAATGAAAAATTCCATCAAACCTCTTATGATATTACCCTTGACTGAAGGACTACGATTTGTGGGCATGAACCTGGAATATGGGAACCTTTAATAGGGAAGCTCTCGCTGCCCCCTGTTTGATGTCCTCGATAGAGTGAGCCCAATATATCGCCGAAATAACACGAACGGGGCAAGGTAATAAAAACTCTACTATAGCTGTCATGTAACTGACAGCTAATGACGTCGCTACTCGACTCCTGCAAACAGGAATTCACGAGCATTTTATTCACTACCCACCGGCAGGCACCGAAGAACTTTTTGGGTTTCAATAGAAACGACTGTAATTTATTGAGCTCGAGGCCGTTTGCCGTAAAAGACTGGGGGTAGGTTTTATTGATTTTCAATGTCTCAAAACTTCAAAGACTTTATTTAATGGAAAATCGAATAAGTTTTGTTTTCCATACATCCTAACCACCGCTCTACAAAGTCTGAAGTTTTCGAAACCAAATGTTTTCTTGGCTGGTATCATAGATGTAGGATATTTAGGATAAATACCATAAGTGGAGAATAGTGTTTACGTAAATTCCCGGGTATGTAATTAAAAAATAAAAAACAATTGCAAATTATTGGCGAATTAACTGCAAATAATCAGTAAACTAAAGATGATTGCCCGTCCATCGCTTACCACGAATAAGCTCTTAGAACTAGGAAAGAAAAAGTTTTGCCGTAATAAGCCAAATTTATGGTGGTTTAATAAATTGTTCTGTAGAATTAGAAATATTAAATCTATGATAGATTTATGGCTTATTATGTCACACAACTCAGTTTTATTGCTGCACGACATTTTCGCAGCTTCAACAGATGGCCGCTTTTCCATACCTACGTACATATGTACATATCGTACGCTTACAACTTCCAACTAGGCAACGCAAATGAAAGTTAACTTTTCTTCAAATCGCATACCATAAATTGGGCAAAAGTGAGAAACCAAGAAAGCATAAAATGACGATTTTTTTATGATATGGCAAAGATTGCGGCGAGTTGAGTTCAATAATCCAAGAAATTCGTCACCAGCATCAAGCCCTGTTGCCTTAGAAATCATAAGTAATAATATCTAATATTACATATAACGATAAATGAACTTCAGTACCACAAAAGTTCAACAACTAATAAGCAATACTTCGTACTTTGTAGCAATAAAAATTACCAGAAAACAGACCTAATTTGGTGTTTTTCTTTTTAGTTTTGTAATATTCATTTATTGTGGTTGTTGCGGTCTGGCGAATTACTAAATAAATGAATGCAGTTACGCAGGGAAATATAAATATGTGGGGTATATGAAAATTTAAAAACAGAGCTAGAGTTAGTTATGGATTATGGATGTGCGGGGCGTATAAGCAACGACTATTGGAAAATTAAGGCATATTGGATGGTACCAAAGAGACGTAGGTCTTATAGTGGTATAACTTGTGCGTCTGGAAGGGAAAAGTAGCCAACTAGCCTGGCAAATAAAACATAAAGATGTACCATAAGGAGAACGTCGATGTAAACATATCGTCTCATTTTGAATACAAAGGTGCGCTATTAATACAAATACACCTTCCGAAAAATCAAAGTTTCCATTCGGTTACGTTATTTTTGCAATGACAAGAAAATCATTTCCCTCCATTACATCCCTACACGTTGTTAAATCATCCCTATCGTTTGGCAAACCCCAACAGCCCTGCAGTGTGACAGTTCCTAAATTGACCAGGTATCTGAAGAAATAATCCGCCAGAAGTTTGAAGCCCATTCCTCGTTGTCCAGAACACTCGCACGTTGTTGTATAGATATACATGTAGATATAGATAGAAATCTTTTAAGTCTATTATTATAAGACTCAAATAATAAAAGTCTTTCGATAATAATTATGAGTGAGAAAATGATTTTTGCTCATCGATAACTATTATTTTGAGACTTATATCATACAACTCTTTTGATAATAATTATGAGTGAGAAAAATTGGTAAAGTCATTGGTAACTATTATTTGAGAGTTATATTATAAAAGTCTTTTCATAATAAAAATAAGTTTTCAAGTCTTTGCAAGACTTTTATATTGAGTATTATGTTATTCAAGTTTCTCCATAATAATTATGAGTACGAAAACATTTTGAAGTCTTGAAATACGAAACCTCTTCGGGATCAATTCGAGCTTGGTGGGTTGGTTGATTGCAATAGCTAGTAACGTAATCCAGTTAGCACTAAGAGCACCGTTTCACTACCACGTGCTCGCCGTCGAGCCAGATACAACAAATAATGAAGAAGGGAAGAGAAAGGAGAGAAGAACCCCTTGCATCGCTCTCGATTTCGCTCCATGGTTCCGATTTTAAAACTCAAACATCAAATAATTATAATTCAGTTTATAAAATTCTAGTTTGTACATATTTAAATAATTCAACAGTAGCCTCCGATTGGTATGGAAACTTTTTCTGTTATCGGTTGTATACACTAAGTAAAATACAATATATAACATATGTATGTGTAACATATATAATATTTTATTTCTGTTCTAATTTGACTAAGCATAGTTGGATATTTGCATGCGAGTTTCGGTATCGCTGAATTCCAATATACCATATTTTTTCGATTTTAGTTAGAGTATAAAATAAAGAATAACTAAGTACTGAGTTCAAATTTTTCCCTAACCTCCAACATGAGGAGGAAATCCGTGGCATCAATAAGTTGGAGAGGCAGACAAATGTGACCAAGGACCATCTGTTTAACCATTTAGGAAAAGAAGAACAGAAACCTAGATAGCTATTCGTATGCAGCCGGCAAATATTTGGTTAGCTAACGGAAAGTGGTGCAAGGACATGTTTTACGCACATAAACAAATACACATACATATGCGAATGTGTATTGGTGTTAGTGTTGGTGTTGGTGAATGGGTACGTGAATAATGTGGTGGCAAATAGCTAAGGGGCAAGGTCGAAGCAGCAACAGAGCGAGCGCAGCCAAAACAAATCATTGCGATGCAGAATAGCAACAACAACATGTACTATGGGGCACATAAATGATATACTGCAATGCAGGGAAAGAAACAGAGGAAAGAAGGTATAAAATGCATTAAAAAAATAAACAGTAGAGTTAAAGGAGCTAGCAAAATATATGCATGGGAAACACCTGCACGCAACTAAAATTAGTTAGTTGACTTGTGCCATAAAATTTACACCGATAAATAATGATATTATTTTATTTGACCTTATTGAGTTTTAACATTTGTTGTCGCGTGAATTAAATTACTTGAATTTAGCTCCATTTATTTTAATAATTTCTTAACATTTTATTCCACTAAATTTCATTAAAAAAGAATGCGTATACTTTTTTAACACAACTTATTTCAATTTAACATTTAATAATTCGCATTTAACCAATTTTTTATCAATCTAAGAAAATTTTGGTATTTTCTTCAAGTACTTCATTTTATTCCACGTAGTTCATTTCAATTCGTTTCATTTCATTTCATTTCACTTTGTTCCGTTTATTGTAGTTTAATTTAAATTGACTTAAATTGATTTTTTTTCTCATAAATTATAGTTTGCTTTATTTAATTTTATTTTCTTTAAATTTTAAAGTTTAGTTTGACATAACTTAATTTAATTTTTCTTAATTAATTGAGTATTTTATTATAATTTATTTCACTTTACTTGATTTTATTTAAATTTAAAAGAACAAATTCAGTCAAAATTTGTTTACATAATTTATTTATACTAAATTTAGTGTAAATTGATTTATTTCTTTTTATTAAATTAAGCGCATATTACATTTCACTACTATTCATATTATTTTATTTCATTTCGTTCAAATTAAATTTAACCTAATTTATTTAAACCATTTACATACATATATTCTAAATTCTTCCTTCCTTTAATTGAATTTTACTTGTTTTCGAAAAGTGCATTCTAATGCAGATTTTCAATTAATTTAATTTTTTTTTTTGATTTACTTTTACGTTATTTCATTTTATTTTATCTTTTTATCATAATAAAATGACGAAGAAAAACAAAATAAAGTAAAATTAACTATATTTTGTTTCTAGTAATTTTATTATATTTCATTTTATTTTTATTTAGTTTTTATTTTATTTGTGGTAATTTTACTTGATTTTATTTCACTTCTTTAGTTTTATGAATTTTTTATTTTACTTTATTTTATTTTTTCGATTTATTTTATATTTTATTTTTCATTATTTTATTTTATTTCACATAATTTTATTTTATTTCGCGTTATTTTGTTTTATTTCATTTTATTTTTCTTTTTTTTTTTTTATTTGTGGTAATTTTACTTGATTTTATTTCACTTCTTTAGTTTTATGAATTTTTTATTTTACTTTATTTTATTTTTTCGATTTATTTTATGTTTTATTTTTCATTATTTTATTTTATTTCACATTATTTTATTTTATTTCGCGTAATTTTGTTTTATTTCATTTTATTTTTCTCTCTTTAACTTCAGTTTTTTAAATAATTCATTTTATTTGATTAGATCTTAAGTTCATTTGATTCAATTAAATTTAATTTATTTTTTATATTGCTTTATTTTATTTTATTTCATGTAGTTTTTGTTAATTTATTTTCATCATACGTTTTTCTCTTTTTTTATATTATTTTATTTCAATTCCTTGTATTTTTCTTTCTTTTTTTTTTGATTTTTATCTTATTTTTTATTTTATTTTATTTTATTTTTTATTTTTATTTTTTTACCTCTTATTATATTACGTTTATTTATTTAACGTCAATTGGTTTTAGTTTAAATAAATATCCTTTAAATTACGATAACTTTACTTAATTAAGCTTAAGTTGGTTTTTTTTTCAGTGAAACTGAAATTAATTCGATTTATTTTAAGTCTTATTTGATTTCGTTTAATATCTTTACATTTAATTTCATTTTATTACATTTAATTCCAATTAATTGCATTTTATTTTATTTTTTCATTTGAATTTTACTTCAGTGCGAAAGGTGTACTTCATTCTATTCCAATGCAATACACTTCAATTCATTTTATTTTATTTCATATCGCTTATTTTCATTTTCATTTCACTCCTCCACACTTCATTTAATTTCATTCCATTTAGTTTAACTTACTTGGACTTTTTTATGACGATAAAATTACTAGAATAAAAGAAATAAAGGAAAATAAACTATATTTTCTTGTATTTCTAGTAATTTAATTTTATTTCATTTTTCTTTAATTCATTTTATTTTACTTCTTTAATATAATGTAATTTTTTTTTTCTTTTTTTTTTTTGTTTCATTTTATTTTATATTTAATTTTATTTTAACCCTTTTCCCCATTTACCTTAATTTTTAATTAATTTTTTTTATTGCAATTTATTTTATTTATTTTTTCTTATTTTAGTTTGTTGTTTTTTGTTCCTTCATTTCATTTTTTTTTTTTATTTTTTTTTAAGTTTGAATTCCCTTTATTTTATTTGAGTTAATTTCTAGCTTTATTTTACTTAATTAAATTCATTATTACTTTTTATTTTAATGAATTGATTTTTTTTTTTTAATTATTTTACCTTTTATTTTATTAAAAATATTTATTTTATTTTAATTAGCTTTAATTTAAAGAAAATTTCGAATTCGTTAAATTTATTTGATTAAGTTGTATTTAGTTTTTTAGTTGCATTGAAATTAATTAGACTTAGTTAGAAGTTTTATTTCATTTAATTTCGATTGAATACATTTCATTCGAATTAATTCAGTATACCTTTATGTTCGTTTCCCATTACGGTATCTATATTCTAAAAAGGGTTGTCATCATATTTTGTTATTGTTTTTTGATTGGAAATTGCCCAAAGTGCTTGTATATTCATTTAAACAAGTCGCTAGCAAAAAGATTTAAAAATAAAGTAAAAAGCGTCAATTAGACGAACCACTTTGATTGCAGTGGCCGTTTCTTAACTTGACATTTTAAATACCAGTGAAAGGCGATAAGCTAGAATTTAGTGGAGAATCTGAAGAAAAAGGATAATAAAACAATTAGGAGGTGAAGACAAGTGCGTTGAAGAGGAAAGAACGGTATAATAAAATAAAAATACAAAAAATACTATAAATACTTGAAGCGACCTTTTAAAACGTCAAAGGCTACAATCAAAATTTAGTGCGGACAAAAAATGGGGTAAAATACATAGATGTGTACGAAATTATGAATGGACATTCAAGAATTTAAGTGGAGGTAAAAATTTTACATTTCTCACAAGTGAACACCGATTGTACTTTTTAAGCAAAAAAAAAAACACGAAATTAAATAAGAAAGCAATAAAGAAGCCGGAAGAAGCTAAAATTATATTATAAAAGGTAAAAGGTTAATTTCAAACCTCATTAGTTACAGCACTAAAAGATTTTGCTATAAACCACAAAAAAAAATCTTCATGTAATTACCGCAGCAAATAAATATAAAATGCATTACGGAATATCCTTAACTGCCTCAACGCCAAAAAGTGTGCAACACAAAAGAAGAAAGAATAAATAAGTTTAAACGCAAGCGGTTACCAGCAATGCGATTTCGACTTTTATACACAACGAATATGAAGGGAATATCCGAAAATTTTAAACTTACATTTTCCAAAGGAAATCGTGTGGAAATAAACAACGAAGTAAAGTGAATTTATTCAAATTATATTTACTCCTGAATTCTACAAGACTTTGCTATATATGTTGAGCCAACAGCTGCACCTCAACCCGTAGGCATTATGTAAGGAAATATGTACACTCATAAATACATACATACACATACATATAAGTTTTGTGTATGTGTCACGTTTTGTTAAAAATCGTGCTGAAATGTTGAGGGCATTGCGAGGCCAGAAGTTGGCACAAAACCCACACATTTACAATCGAATATACGAAACAAAGAGTTAATGAAAAGTAGGACAATTACTCGAAGAGTACCAACTAAATCATTACGCTCGTAAACCAAACCAAACTTGGCACAGGCTAAATGTACAAGAGACGCTAGTATTTTAAAAATTTCATTTGATTTATGGCTTCTGCTACGCCAACCTACGGAGAATTAAAAATGAGCTATAATAAATATGTAAGTAGTATGAAAACGCTCGAAAAAGTGGAGCGAGCCAAAATCGCGTAAAGAGAAAAATGGGTTGAATACGTGCTGCTCAAGTGAAATTTTATTAAGTCATTGAAATGAAATAATTGATTATTTAATGAATTTATAGAGCTCGTTTTACTGTTTCCTGAATTTAAACGCATAAATGTATTGAAAATATTTGAAATGGCAAAAAGGCAACAGCTCTACGCGTAATCTAAGGTGACAATAAGTGACGTGCATTAGTATTTTTTTTACTTTTCCCTATGAACATCTCTGGTATTAGGAGGGTAGAAACATGAATTAAAGACACTATAGAAGCACACATTTAATTTTCATTAGTAAGCACAAATGCAAATTTATATTTCACCATAACAGACAACAACCTTGTGGTGCATTTAAGACGCACGCACGCAAAGAAGTGTTGTTGTGTTGAATGTGACACAACCATCTGTGTGAAAAATACGATTATTGTCGGCATCGCGAGGCTAAGTGCTGGTCTAAATTGACTAAAATTTTGTGCATTTAAGGCGAGTTAATCCCGATTAGCTTGAGATAATTCATGATAATAATGCAAATTAAGAATGTTAATGCACATTAGGTTATTACTTCTCTTACATGTATTATATTATCACTAGCTTAGAGAGTGTCTACGTAACTTTTTTTATTTTAGAGGGGACATGTGCAATTATTTTCGTTTCTATTCCATTTTTTGTGAGAAAAAAATTGGCAAACAAATTTATATCTCTTTTAAGTTCTGCACTTACATATATACATATATGACTTGCCTAATTTTACCTTTTCTACTTTGTATTTTGCTTTTAGACTTTTAACAGCTTTCCACAAAACATGTGCAATTATTTCCGTTTTTCGTTCAAAAATGAACAGAACTAATTTTAAAACGTTGGTTAACGAGATATTTGTTTGCAAATAATTGTATTTTCTGAAGGTGGAAGGTGGTTGCGTGCGTAGAAGTCTACACAAATGCGTAGGGTCCTTGATTGTCATTCAAGCGGCTTGCTTTACAATAGTTCACAGAATCAAGTTATAGACTGGGCTTGGGACCCGCCACGTTAAAAATATGAACCAATCAACAACTTCAATAGGCCTCGGATGCGATTTCATTTTGTGATGACGACCACAAGCAACTTATTAAGGGGAATTTCCTAACCCTTAATGGAGAAGATGCCGCTGCCCGGCTGGCTGATGATCTCGTGAGAGTAAGGATCCGACATCACAGGTATCTACCATTCACCCCAATCAAGACTCTTCAACATCTCGCTGATATGTGCCACGCCCCGACCTGATCAAACACCAATGAGTACCAAATTGCTGTTACGAGCTCTGCCTCTGTCACGACCACTCAACTCCCACACCTGCTCACCAAGAGCACTTCTCAACAAATCGGAATTCGCGAGCATTGGGTTAACATTTCTCACTCTCTCCCCACCGCCGCTAAAGAAGTTACGGCCGAAAGCGCAGCTGGTGCGACGAGGAATGTCACGCTTACACAGAAAATAAAGACGCTGCCTCTAGAGCTGCACGGCGATCGAGCGCAAAAGCTGTATGTTAGTGCTACTCGGCAGCCGACAGGAAAAGCGCTCGAAAATATTACCAAAAGGTACGGCGACTAACGGAAGGTTTTAAGATCGTAGCAAATTCCTGTCAGAATTAGATAGGCGAACTGGCGACTGATATCCAAAAGCACAATTAAACATCGGAAGCGTCGCCGGAGAAGATGATGATTTCGAGCCACAAATCGCTGATGACGCTGTTATGGACATCCCGTTACCCGACCAAAACGAAGTTCGGATGGCAATAACGCAGCTACGGAACATGTCACTGTTGATAGTTACAATATTGAAAAAGTAGTGGTTTTTGGATATGTACATCTTTGCAGAAAGTCTGCCCTTCGTTGGTAAGACCAGGTGGAGACAGGCTTGGCTTCACTTGGTGTCTTTAGTTGCACTAAATAAAATTGTTGACGAAATTGGTTTCAAAACATGTAATCATGTAATCGAAAAATACAAACAAAAAATTACAAAAGCATTTCATTTTGGTTCAAAAATAGTCAAATAAGAAAAACACTGTGTCTCAAGAATGCTTTAAGTTTTATGAGAGTTTGTTTTGCAAAACATTGTATATGATTTCAACTGCCGACGACTTCAGCAGTGTAATGAACATACAAACTCGAGCCATAAAACAAATGCTTGAAATTTATATTTGCAAAATCGCTGTGATTGTTGCAAATACAAATATTCGTGCACATCTTTATCTACATATGTAGAAATGTAATGTAACTACAATATATTTGAAATGTGCACATATAAATTTTGCCCCAAAATTTAGAAGCGTAGTTTAGGCGGAGTTGTGTTTTTTCAGTCAGAAGTGTTAGACACTGCGTTTTTGACAGTAAAATATTCATTTTACTGAGTGCGGCAATAGATGCCATTTGTAGGCACAGAAATCTGCTACCAGGCAAATAGGAAAATCGACATTAAGCAATTCCAAACGAATATCTGTTATTCAATTTTTTACGTCCATAAATGAATAAAAACTGTGGACCCTATATCTGCATCCAGTTATATCAACATTTTGAAATGAGTAAATTTTACAAAATTATTCTCAAACTTTCATCGGGTGATTCACTTAGAGTACTTTTTCAGAGAACACGTGTGCGTCTGTCGAACTGTGATGGTATCGTTTAAGTAAAGGGTGTTTTTTTTTTGACTTGTGATGTTCAAGAAGAAATAAAACGCTATAATTTTATGTAATGCCCAAGAATTTAGCTTTCTAATAAAGACATGGGTTTGCCATTATCGGGGCTGGATCGAAAAAGTTCCAGACAAGAGGCCGAATTTTCGACCAGTTTTTGCAGAAACTGGGGCCGTATGTCAGCAATAACGTGCCGAAAATTCTTGTCCAAGGCGTCCATCGTTTCGGGCTTATCTGTGTAGACCAGCGACTTCACATAACCCCCATAAGAATATAGTTCAGCGGTGTTAATTCGAACGAATTTGGAGGCCACGCCACGGGCCCACGACGAGAGATAATGCGCTCACCAAAAGGGTTCTTCAATAAATTTATTGGTTCGTTGGATGTATGGCATGTAGCGCCATCTTGTTGGAACCGCAGCTCGTCCACATTAACATCCTCCAATTCAGACACGAAAAAATTATTAATCATCGTTACCCATTGACTGTAACATTATGGCCGATTTAATTTTTGAAGAAGTATGGACCAATGATTCCATCTGCCCATAGAGCTCACCACACAGTGACTTTTTAAAGATGTTACGGCGTCTCAACAATGGCTTGCGGACTATCAACACTCCAAATGTGACAGTTTTATTTATTAACGTACCCATTCAACCAAAAGTGAGCTCCATCGGGATGCGCCGCGCGGACCGAACCATTATTTTGGGAATAAAAATGCATGATTTGCAAGAGCTATTCCGGAGTAGGTCTATTATGAAATGACAAACCGAACTGAGTACAAATCAAGTCACAAATGTCAAAAAGACCAACTCGGAAAAAAGTATTGTCTCATTGAAAACCACACGTCTAAAAGAAACACCCTTTACTTGGGCTCTGGAGAAGCTTGAAGTATGCAGATCCACTGTTTTCGACAAAAATTTCACCGATGGGGCTTAGTTCTTTCTCAATCGCTAACGGCAGTGCCCGAAGGAGTTTAAAAGGAGTTCAA
This sequence comes from Anomoia purmunda, assembly GCA_951828415.1. Classification (NCBI taxonomy): domain Eukaryota; kingdom Metazoa; phylum Arthropoda; class Insecta; order Diptera; family Tephritidae; genus Anomoia; species Anomoia purmunda. Next base: position 45,692,845 of record OX639995.1, read on the forward strand.
GACCACTGCATAGTGCGTTAATGGGCTGGCCGATCATTAGCTGCTTGAAATTTAGGTTCGTAGTATCTTGATGCCAAAAGAACAGTGCTACTTGCCACAAGGCATGTGAAACTGTGGATTTATTGACAGAACAATTTGGTGAACAGTTAATTTCACACTTCCAACCGAACGATTGATAGCCTATATCCTTTTACATCGCGCCTCTAACCGTATTTTCCTTTGGGGTCACGTAAAGTCCAAAGACTACTTTGATAACCCGACAACAGTTGAGAAATTGGAAGGCAACATTGAAAATTGGAACTTCGCAATGACCATGGCAGCCGCCATACTGCTATCATTTATAGGAAAAATTAATAATTAAAAAGTAAATGAAAATAATACTTATTTGTTCTTATAATAAATACTACGGGAAAAAATTGAATTTTTTTTATTAGAAAACAAAAAGTACCTCTAAATGAATCACTCATTATAATGCACACAAATTCTAAAAAAAATATTTACAGATAGTATGCATCACAATGTATTCAAATGTGTTCAAAGCATATCTTTTGTTGACGTATAATTTGCGCTCGTCCGTCTGCGCCTTTGAGTCCCATCAGGTATTTGATATTCTAATCATGAGATCTTTTTTTTTTTTTTTTTTTTTTTGGTAATATAATATAGTTGTCAATATTTTATTTATTATACATATATTGGAGGCACATTTATTGGAATATTTATTTATATATATATTTATGGAAAATATAAGTGGAATATGGAAAATATATACAGTGACTTAAAGAACTGACCATTGGTGATTATTTTAAAATATTTAAATTTTGCTCATGCTAAATTTCTCCATTAGTTATTTTTTATAAAATTATACTTTGTCATAAACACGAAAATCATGTTAATCAAAAATTTAAACTTTGTACAAAATTTACAAAAGTTCAAAAAACTTTCAGAAAAACTTCAGACTTTTTAATTTAGCGATTTTAACAACATCTATATCTGGAGTTTTGTAGCTGATTTAATTTTAGCATAATAATGTGCAAGTCGCATGTGGCTTAACATTTTTGTTAATGTTTATCAATTTTTTTTAAATTTTTTGGATTTTTTTTTTTTTTTTTTTTTTTTGCATCTGCCCGTCTCAAGTAGCTAAACATTTTTGTTAATTTTTACCATTTTTTTTTTTTTTTTTTTTTTTTTTTTTTTTTTTTTGAAGTTTGACACATTTTTTATTTTGTGATTTTGCAAAACTTTCGCATTAAAAAAAATACAACAAATCAACAGGATTTTATATAAAAGTTAAAAGAGTTTTGCGCATCCAACTTAAAAAAAATTAAAATTGAAAGTTATAAATTTTGTTTTAACTTTTTAAATTTTGTACACAGTTTGAAATTTGGGTTTATAAACTTTTTATTACATAACGAAGTATAACTTATAAAAAACTAGCGAAAAAATTTATTATGGTAAATATTATTAAAAAACAAAAACACCATGTGGCCAATTGTGTGAGTCACTGTATATATTGAATTTTTACATATTACGTCTTTTATTTGTAAAAACTTGAAATCAATTATACAAAAAATACCTTGAAATGAATGTCTAAAATTTATGTATGGCGCACAAAGGGCAGTACAGCGTTAAGATTAAAAAAAGGGGGAAAGTACCTAAATTTGGTACTAGTATAAAATGACGGTCTAGTTAACATGCAAAATCTGGTATCACAAATTTACATTGAAAAACATCCCCAGAAGCGTTTACTGCGCTTTAAACAACAAATTTTCTGTGGAGTTTTAACCCGATTTATCCGCCTGAGTAAGTCCACTTTTATGTAAAATCCGGTAGAGCTGATAACGTGGCATCTCAAAGGAAGTAAAATCGATTATTTAATTTACTAATCGAGACTACCCCAATTTTCCCACATCTTCCATGTGAAAAAAAAAACAAGATACACACTACGTTTTCCCTTAGAACATAATCACACAGTTGCTTTTCAACACTGGCATTCAAGGCAGACACAGTACGACGATTTTAAGAACGCGACAATGTAATTCATATACTTTTTCCGTACGCCCAGTCACCCTAATAAACACACATACACACATATTTATAGTATTTGCATGTTAAGCACTCAATTGCTGTCAGTCCTTAAGAAAATTCAAGCGTCTGCGTTGCAAAAAGAAATTCAGGTTTAGTGTTATTTGAAATTTTTCACCCGCGCATATCAGCCCTTTGAGAGAGATAAGTAAAGCAATTAGTTTGCTACAGAATATGCACACAAAATAAATTACTTTCTTCTACTTGTCAGCATATACATCTTTTCCTTTGACAGGAAAGTAGCGACTATATTAAGTTAACTTAAAATATTTGTGTGGTAATTACGAATAAGAAAGTTTGTTGGAGGTTGCATTTGTGAAATTTAATTCAGTTTCATTCTACTTACATAATTCCTTAAGTGGGACTGGGTAAACTTATTTATATATAGCAAACTCACCTGAAATTAGATAGAAGAGATACAAAAAATTAGTAAAAATTAGTGGCAAGTTAGTGACAAAGTAAAGCTATATTAATACAGTAAAATATAAAAGTGTTGAGGTCTTCGCAGAGGACACCATTAATCTGCATTAACGGTGGGCTTAATCTGATTCTAATTGTAGTATAACAGTCGACAGTATTTTGTTTAATTTGTTTAATTTTTCTTTATTGCCTAGATCACAAAGTAATTGGATCTGGAAATAATTAAAAGATAAAAGTTGAAATACACAAAAAAGCAACAGCAATAAAAACACCGTAAGTAGTAGTAAAAGCGGTCGCCCCTCGCCAGGCAATGGCAAACCTCCAAATGTATTTCTGCTCCCCAAGTTGCCGACAAACTGCACGGCCCATATCGCAAATTGTAAGAAAAGTTCGACGAAATACGCAGTGTGGCTAACAATTCTTTGTTTTTACTCCTTAGTCAGCATTGGCATTTAAGATGTCCATTTTAGCAAAAATATAAGCTTGATAAAATTTGTGAAAAATAGGCGTGGCACTAACTACTTTTATAATATCTCGAAAACCACCGCACCGAATCGCACCACATTCGGTTCACTTAGCTTCATAGCTTCTGAAAAATTTTAAAATCTTGAGCAGAAAACTATTGGAAATTTTATTAACTAAAAAATTACAATTAAATAATTTTTAGTTTCGAGAGTGCTTTTTAAACCGAGAGATAATTCAAAACATAAGGTTTCCGAACCAGAAATTTTCAGATACGTAAATAAATTTTAATGTACGAGAATTATTCCAAAATAATAAATGGGCCAGATGTGTAGGGAAACTGAAGTCTCGGCAAGAGATTCGCTTAGACATTTTAGGTAGTCATATTTGATACCACTAATTTGTTTAATAACTGCAACGTATAATATAGAGAAAAATATTTTAAGGAGATGGGCTACAAAACTTCTCAAGCAGCTAATCTCCATCCCTGAGAGCTCCTCGAAATGAAAAGATAGCCAAAGTGATTGAACCTCAATCTCGCGAAAGCAGAACGAGAATGACCCACCTTGCCATCCTCTAGAGGCAATATTAAACTAACCGCACAATATCCAGCCAACACCCTTACGTGGATTGAGAGTTTACGCTTTGTTTGGGCATGAAGCTCATCCGACCGCCTAAAGTCCACCACCGGCCAGAGTGCTAATGCAGTTCAGCTTGTCGTAGTATTTGCTCAGCGTCCAATAAAAGTCCGCAGGCGGCCAGCGGAGTCATGAACTCAAAGAAACCCTGTCAGCTCACCAGCTCACCAGCTATGCACTATGCCGCTTTTATGTCGTTGTGGTCGGGCACCCAAATCCCTATGATTAAAATATATTGAGAAGCGGTCGAACAAAAGGTTAGTCACTTTCCAAACATTTTCGATCTTACAACTAAATACTAAGGCATTAAGAGCTTGATTATCGCCTGGTTATAAGAATAAATGTTGATATAACTAAAAGATATTACCTTTGATGGAGGCTACCTCTGTCTGAAAAACAATGCAGAAGTCTGAGATCCTATATTTTTGACTGACCGATAGTTCTCACAGAAAACAACCCCACTAAACCCTCCACACTGTTTTGTGGGATGTGGGTGCAATAAGATTTGTTCGGATCCGAAAAAAGCACGCGTCGCTCCGTTTCTTAAGGGGCAAAGCAGAAATTGACAAACAATTTTAAAGTGCCCTAAAACTACATATTTAATTTTTTTTTCGAAAAGATATTACATTTGAGTTTCTTGTGACCCTGTCCATTCTTTACCTTCATTTTGTTAGAATACGAGTAGCTTAAATATTACACCGAAACTTGGATGAAAAACGTACAAAAAATTAATGTACATATGTACAGGGTTTTTCAATAGGGACGCTACAAAAGTAGGCCGATAGTGACAGCAAACGACGCCATATTTTTTTCCGCTCTTTTGACATTTCTCTTCAGTAAGGTTTGCCATTTCATCATGGAAAGATATACGATCCAACAACGAGTCGAAATTATTAAAATTTACTACCGAAATTCGAAGTCAATGGCCTCAACTTTAAGAGCGCTACGTCCAATTTATGGTCGTCGTCATTACTGTAACTAATTTTTAAATATTGTAACTAATGTTATATCGTCTCATATGGTTTTTTAATATTAAAAAAAATTATATTTTAAAGTTGTAATATTTTAAAAATTTGCTATGTAAAAAAAAAGAAGTTTTTTATTAAAAAAATTATTTTTTTCAGGCATTTTAAAATCGGTCCAGCTCACTTGTATCTTAATATTTTGTCGAAATATTTTAGCGTTGAAGAATTCGCAACTTTTTTTGGCGAGACACCCTACTGTATATAATCGGTGCATATTATTTAATTTTCCTTCACAGTGTGTCAAAAACAAGTTTGTGTCTACATACATATGTGAAAATTTTTTTGTTTTTTTGGTTTTGAAAATTCCTTGCATTTGATTAAATTATATACAAAGTTTGAAACTTTGTTTAACAATTTTGCAAAACGCAGGGACCGCAAACAATGACTATTATTCAAATCTCAACTCAAAAAATCATGCGGAAAGGGAAATGTAACATGTCAAAGGATTAAAGCAACGCACTACCTGTAACAAGGGCTATCTAAAGTGACATTGAGTTTTATTTTATGAGTTTTATTAAACAAAAAAACGCAGGTGTAATCCGTATTTCTGGAGTTTTATATTTTGCTCATAAAAAAAAATATATTTTGTGTTCAAAAAACCGCTTCCAATTAAATTGTATACTCTTGAGTTTTATTTTTAGCTCACAAAATAAAATTTAATCTGGGTGAAAACCCCCTACAAATTAAGTAACATTCTCTGAGCGTTATTAAAAGTCAATAAAAAACGATTAGTTTCCAAGCAAAAAAGAAAAAAAACTGAACAAATAACGATTGAAACGTATTTTATCGTTATTAAAACTCATAACCGGTTACAGACGCTAATAAAAACCCAACGGGAAAAATTAAACATGAGTAACTTTGTAAAATTGTAAGGAAACGTCCAACTGTAAGCAAAATATAAAAACAGACGTACCCCAATTTTGTTAAACACAAAATTCCACCTTTCCAACAAACTGCGCCCAATTGACCAACATATTGCTTGTAGTTGTTTGGGCTATGGTCAGTGAATAAAGATCAGCAATTTCCACTTGTAAAGAAAGTGTGTTGTAAACAAAACACTTTCCTTGGCAACAACAAAAAACAAACCGTTTCTTAATGGCTTAGTAAACAATTGAAGGAGCTTAAAAGAAAATAGCAACAAAAGCGAATTCAAAAAAATAAAAAAATAGTGAAAGGAAAACAATAGGCAGTCAAAATATTCCGATACTCATATCAATTGATTTGCCATTATACGCACGAGTTACAGACAGACTAACCCACAGACGTGCACATACACATACAGGATCATAGATGTAAGTGAGTGGGTGCATATGTATAGGTACGCAAAATCGTGCACGTGTCTACAAATACAAAATACGCTAATGCAAATGTGCTTTAACTCTTTGTGTATGAGAAGTGTTGGCGTTTGGCCAAACGACATTATTTACATCCTGTGGTTCAATAAAAAAAAAACCCCCATACCTTAATTCAAGTATACTATCTCCTTCGAACTCCACATATTTACTCTTAAAATCGATAAGAAAGACTCATTAGCTGCATGTGTTTAGCCCATCTACATTTCTTGATATTTGTGTGCTGTCTGGATGGGCGGCGTTTTACCAGTCACTTTATTTTATTGATTACCCACTTTTATGAATAACTCCCTACATATAGTTTCTATTTTTTATTTTTTTTTTTGTTTTTTTAACTGTCTGCGTCTCTGGCCCCTCCAGTCACTTTAGTTTGTCACTTCACTTAAAGTTCGTACAAGATGAGTGGCGGCGGTGACAGCATTGGCGGCCAATGGCTTGAAGTTGGTCACTGTTTACACCAAGTTTTTAAGCTCTTTTTGGATTCACACTTACATGACTTAAGCAACAATGATTTTCTGGTTTTACGCCTTCTAACAAAAGGGTCGTCTGCAAGCCAAAAGAAAGAACTCACTCAAAGTGCACGCGTTGCCTTTTGGCCGTTTTCACACTTCGTCAAATTGATTCTTTGCGCTTTTGCTTCGGCGCTGCCTTTACTTCACTTCTCGAATTGCCTTCCTTTTTTAATTTTTTGTTTGTTTTGTTTTTGTTTTTTTTTTTTGCGGCGTCTTGGTAAGCAATTCAAGGCCACGCGCCAATTCAGTTGCACAATTTCTTCATTGACCTTTGTGGCAACGGCAGATGTTGCCAATCGTTTGGTTGGACTCTTGCGGATTATCGTTCTTCATTTTTGTTTTGCTGCGCAAATAAAGTGGAGACGGAGCTGGCATCAAGCGGACGTATGAAAGTAATTGCATTTGTAAATGTAGGCCATTTTGAGCGAACGGTGTTGCAATGCGGAGAGCACATGGCGGGCTTGGCTTGCTTGCTTTCAGTGGTCATGGTTACGTATACGCACTGCGGTACAGTGAATTAATGATGGCAAATTTTAATGCTTTTAGCCTTCATCGCCGCTTCTTGGATGAAAAATCACACAACAAAATTTTGTCAATAATTATTTCCACGGATTTTTTAAATGAAGTTCATAAAATTTCTTCTCAATTCCCATCTAATCGTAGGTAGGTATAATGACTGGGGCCCATGTCGCTCAAGTAGCAAAAATACTATCGTTTTGATGTCACAAATCCAACAAAACCTACTTAGTAATGGAAATATGTTCAAAATACCGTTATATGAGAGGTGGGCTTGGTTTTTTGCCCAATTTGGTTGCTTATTAACTTAAACTGCAATGTGCGCCCCAAATTCGGTAAAGTTTGGCAAGGTAGTTTCGAAGATGTAGCGTTTCAGTCTAAAATGGGCGGTGCCATGCCCCATTTCCCCAAAAAACAATTTACCCACCTATTCGTTTCTGCACCATATTGAGTATATTTGCTTCAAATAGTTACTGATATACATATCTTATTCTTCTGATCTTCGAAAAATTTCGTTATTTTCAATACCAAACTACCTTGGGCCAAGGGCAATGCGTATATTAAGTTTTGTTGGGAGGTCTGAATATTACACAAGTTCTCTGATGGGCGAACGGACGGACTCACGGACAGGCAGGCATGGCTTTCGCTTCATTCTGAAAATTGTTGTATATACAATATACATATATGCCTATATCTTATGCTGTTACAAACAATCTCCAGGTGAAAAAAGTTATAATACCCTGGCCGACAGTGCGCTTGGGTATAAAACTTTAACAAGGAAAATTTTATAAAATATTTCAAAAACCATCACTGTACCATTTTAACTGTAAGTCACGGTAGGTACAATGCATGTTTTGCAAATCATGTATTGGAAATAAATCCTTCAAAACCCTTGTTATACAGTCTAATGGCAATTCATTCGGAACATTAATAACCTTTAAACTCCAAATTATAAATTCTCCAAATTGCGCACTAAGCATCTGCACCAACGATGTTGAATCTGTTGAAGTATTTTTGAGGCAAAGGCTTCTTTGAAAACGCTATCTCACGAAATAGTAAATAATACCTTCCGAAGTATACTTCATTTCATTTTAAAGCCTCAAGGAGATATATTTCCAATGACGAAATGCAATTTTGAACTTTTTTTTTTTTTTTTTTTTTTTTAATATGTATTTTAATCTACAATCTATCTAGTGATAATAAGTAGAATTTCTAATAATATAACATAACATAACATAGCTCTGACGCCTCCATTGAGGTCACAGAGAACTATAAATACAAATGTACATGTTCGCTTAAATAATTATCTTATGACTGATATGAACAATATCTGTTTAGAAGCTCAAATCTAAAACATGTTTTCTTTTCAGTCTTTCAATTTTATTGGTTTCATCTAACAGTATTATGGCGAGTACGTTCGTATGGTTAGATAGTCTGTTTACATAATTATTACTAAATTTTTTAATTTCCTCTTTAATAGTTGGCATTTTGAGATCTCTGTGAATACAATTATTTGTTACGTACCATGGAGCACCAGTAATTAATCTTAAAGTTTTATTTTGAAAACGTTGGAGAATCTCAATATTTGAGTTACTAGCAGTTCCCCAGAGTTGGAGCCCGTATGTCCATACTGGTTTTATTATTGCTTTATAAAGTAGTAACTTATTTTCTAAACTAAGTTCTGTGTTTCTTCCTAAAAGCCAGTACATTTGTCTTACTTTTAAGTCACATTGCTTTCTTTTTGCTCTTACGTGATCTTTCCAAGTTAACCTTCTGTCCATATGCATTCCCAAATAAGTTACACACTCAGTTTGTGGTATATTTCGACCAAATAATTTAACATTAGGACATTGTCCTTTCCTAAGTGTGAACGTAATATGCTTGCATTTCTCAATGTTTGCTTTGATTTTCCACTTGTCTAACCATACCTCCAATGAATCAAGCTGCATTTGCGTAACACTGCTTGCCGTAATAGCGCATTCATTTGCAACTAAAATTGCAGTATCGTCTGCGTATGTTGCTAGAGTAACATTTGTTTCTTCAGGAAGATCGGATGTAAACAAAGTATAAAGGACTGGGCCCAGAACACTTCCCTGTGGTACGCCTGCTCTTATATTACGTATGCTCGAATTTGAATTATTTATCCTGACAAAAAATGCTCTATCACTTAGGTATGATTTCAGCAAGAGAAAGTATGGTGCCGGAAGAAGTTTTTTAATTTTGTAAAGTAGGCCGCTGTGCCAAACTCTATCAAACGCTTTTTCAATATCAAGAAAAACTGCCGAGCAGTATTGTTTTCGTTCTAGTGCATCTGAAATTGTTTCGTAGATACGATGGCATTGTTCAATTGTGTTATGCCTTTGACGGAACCCAAACTGATGATTGGGTAAAATATTTTGTTTATCAATAATTGGCAACATTCTACTCAAGAATATACGTTCGAATATTTTCGAAAATATTGGAAGCAAACTGATTGGTCGGTAGGACGTTGCTAGATTTTCTGGTTTACCTGGCTTAAGTATCATAATGACTTCGGCACATTTCCATTGCGATGGGAAATGGTCGAGTCTCAGAATGGTGTTATATAATAAAGTAAGATAACTGATGGTTTTAGGTATCAAAATTCTTAACAATCTTCCATCTATACCATCATATCCTGGACTCTTCTTAACATTCAGCTTTTGTATTTCAGCATGCACTTCGAAATCTCTTATTTTCCTAATTGGCAGGTCTAACTGACAAGGAGCATTGATAAATTCATCTATTTCACTACTACCTGAGTGATTTTCATTTGGCACAGAAAACGTTTTTTCCAGATGAGAGGCAAAAGTATCTACAATTTTTTCTTCAGACCGGCACCAATCTCCATTTTCGTTTCTAATAATTATTTTGCGTCTGGCTGGCCGCTTTAGATACATATTTGGTAGCATTCCAAATTTTAAACTCATCATTTCTACAAGCATCCAAATTTTTAAGGTAGTAATTAGTAGCCGCATTTTTAAATTCTTTTAGCTTTAGTTTCAGTTCAGCAGATAATTTGTTAAGCATGGTTTTTAGCGGTTTTGTTCTGTTGTTTTGCCAAAGTCTACGAGTTCTCCTTTTTTCCTTGATTAGTGCTCTAATTTCAGTAGAGACATTGATATTGCAACTAGAGGTTAATTGTCTTGGTTTCTGTGTAGTTGATAACGACGCGCATTCATGTAAAGTTAGATTGAAAGCTTCAGCAGAAGTATCTAAATCAGAAGTGGTTTTAAGGCGTATATTTGACTGAATTTTACTGTCCAAAAGCTTTTGGAAAAGCTTAATATTTGTGTATTTGGTAATTAAATGTTGACGCGGTCTATTACTTTCAAATTTTTCTTTAATGCACATTAATAATGGAGAATGATCTGATGATAGTTCATATAACGAGCAAATGTCTAATACCGTACTATGAATTCCTTTATAAACTACAAAATCTAATAGGTCAGGTATCCTTTGTGGGTCGCTAGGCCAGTATGTAGGGGAGGCGACTGTTAAAGTTTTTAGGTTTCTTCTTGTAATACACTTGTATAGCTCTCTTCCTTTTGGGTTGATTAATCTTGAACCCCACCATGGGTGTTTGGCGTTATAATCACCTCCTACTATAAAGCAAGAGCCTAGCTGAGAAAAGAAATCACAATACTCCCTGCAAGATATATTGTGTCTTGGTGGACAATATATTGAATAAATGTTAATAAACATACTGTCACTGTTCAATTTAATGCCTGCTGCTTGAAACTCAGGGGTTTGAATTGCATGTAAAGTTTCATATTTTAGGCCACTTCTTATTAATATTGCAGCTCCAGCGTGAGCTTTGTTGGATGGATGGTTAGCCAGTATTAAATCGTACCCTCTAATTTTAAAGAACGTTTTATCATTGAAGTGTGTTTCTGATGCAAGTAATATGTCTATAAAATGTAATTTAAGAAACATTTCAACTTCATTTGTATGTTGTGACAAGCCATTGGCATTCCAAATAACAACCCTAGTATCTAATTGCATAATTTATTGAGAATCATGGACATCATGTTCATCATTGAATTGATCATTTCTAATTGTTTAGAGAACATCGCCTCCATTTTTGACATTACGTTATTAGTTGTATTTGATTTTACTACATTTGCATACGTCATATTATTGTTGTTGTTATCATTAACATAAACATTTTCAATAAATGGGTTAGTATCTGGGTTATTATTAATTTTCAAGTTATTTTTATTAGGCTGTATATCAGCGCGTCTTTGGGTGATTGGGAATTTTTTTTATGCCAACTGTTGGTATACTATGCAGCCTTTATAATTCGCAGTATGCGGTTGTAGACAGTGGACACAACGAGGCGGTGAGTCAGCTGATTTGGCGCAAATACTTGTTGCGTGATTCTGTCCACATTTAACACAAATATGTGGTTTTCTGCAAAAATTTTTTGTATGCCCGAATTCTTGGCATCTGTGACATTGTACAAAATCATATGTTTTGCGGATAGGCTCCACTCTCAATATCGCGTTGCAAATATGCCTAATGTTGTATACGTCTTTATTATTACCAGCTGGTTCTAGATCGATGAAAAACATTGAGAGAGGATTTTTTGTGATTTTGCTTTTTACATTCATGATATCTCTGGTCACATGACCTAAATTAAATAGCTCATTTTTTATGTCATCAATAGGTGTTGAGTGATGTAAGCCTTTAAAAACGACTCTATATGCTCTCTCTTGTTTGAGCTGATATGTATGATAAGATGTTTTACTTTTGTCCAGGAATTTAATGGTTTTTCTGTATGACTCCACTGATAATATTTCTAATTTTACGTAATCGTCCTTAGAAGCCTTATATTTAATATCTTCCGAAGGTATGTACTTTTTAAGTTCACTTATCATTTGAGTGATATTTTTAACATGTGGTATTAGAATTGGAGGCGGTTTTGGGTCCACTTTCGCAGAAGCCTCATTCTGATTGTTTGGCTCTGCATCTTGGTTGCTTAATATATCGAATCTGTTGTCAGAATTGTTTTTCTTGCTTGGTGGTGGAGATATGGCTCCAGCACGCCTCTTGTTTTTATTTGTTAAAGGTATTTGCTGCCATTGAGCAACATTAGTTTCACTCAACTCTTTTTCATTCATTATTAGTTTATATCAATTGTTCAAACAAGTGCTCAACAGCACTTGTTGACAAAAACAAAGAGAAGATAACTGTTGGTTGTTCTTTGTGTAATTGCACTGACCACTGGTTAACAATAATACATTAATTTTAAGCAAAACCGGTTTGCTCACTGTATTATAACTTGGACACTAAGTTTCTACACACTTCTATTCGCTTTGACTGTTCAAAAACGACTAATTTTGAACTTAATACAGTTTTTCTCTTTAATTTTTATCTTTCCAAAAAGCCGTCACTTCAATTACTGTATGCAGCTGCAAAAGTACAACATACTCGAAAACAAAAATTTGTATTCCGTTTTCCATGAGACACCACTTCCTGGGAATTCAGTCATAATTTAGTTGAAAGTTTTTATAACAAGGGTTTTGCATTGTTCCTGCCCTCCATGGCCTTGGCTCATATCCAACTTAATTTCCATTTAATTCTATGAATCGTATGTAACAAATATCTCAAACCATAAGCCGAATGATGGTAAGTTATTCGAATGATTATTGCTACTTTTAATCGTAACGAAAATGCCAATAGCTACATATAAAAACCGCAAATTGTCATAGTTTAATGAAATAATTCCACATAAACCACAGAACTCCCAAATGATTTAATCATAAATCGATTGAATAATAATTTCATAGCTATTTAATACAAAATTATGCTTAACAGAATATATGTTCACGAAAATTCAAATCAATTGCCGCAAGCAATAAGAGAGCAAACACAGGAAAAGTGCCAAACTTTGACATTTAAATTGACAAGCAAATGCCACAAATACGCAAGCACGCAAACCGTTTGTCGAGTAGTTGTGTAACAAAATAGCGGACTAGTGAACTTGGCCAGCATGTGGAGGGGTAGACGGCAAATGGTAATCATTAAAAACAAAAATTTTAAATTGATATGGCAAAACCTGCAAGGATAAGGTGAAAAAATTCAAAAAAAAATTTTTTTTTTTGGTTGACAAACAGCAAAACTGCAGCAAGACCAAGCCAAACAGAATACAGTTAAGGCAAGTGAAATTTTTAAAAAATGCTAGAAATGCGACTTTTAACTGGCATGACGCATGAAACAGTTTTATACCGCTGTTTCTTTCTTTTTTTACCATTTACTCTATATATGTAGGAAACGAAATGCAGCAAACTACGCTTGGCTCCCGCATTCGATCTCTTTCCTCTTAAACTCACGCAACTAAATACCGTTGGATGTACAATTTTACTTCATGTTTAATGTTTTCAGAAACCTTTGATGTGTGGCTATATATACAGTTAGCCGCATCACCTTATATGAAGGGAAAAAAATCTAGCAAGTCCGAATTTTATTTGAGCATTTATATCGAAATAAAAATTTTTTAGGCACCCGCCTCTCATGATAGTTTTTTTTTTTTTTTTTTTTTTTGTTAATTATTATTTTTATTTTATAATTAGGTGTGTTCCCTTATAAACGGCATATAAAGACAAGTTTCAAACTTTATAGAAAACTTTAAAAAATTCAGCTTTTCTCCAATTCTTAGTTCTTTTATCCGAATTTTGGGGAACAATTTCGGGTATGCAGATATGTTAACTATCTAATTTTTGTATAATAATACGAAAGTATCAAGTTCTAAAAATTTCCGTAAATTTTTAGACAATTTTTTTTTTTTTTTAATTTTTGTCTTGGCCAGGTTGCCACGTTTGTAAAATAAAATAAAAAAAAATATTTAAAATCAACTCAAATTTGTATAAAATGCAACCGTTATATAGCTAAAAGAACTCCAAATTAAAATTTTAAATATAGTCAAAAGTTTACGGGAATTTTTAACCACTTGATACTTATAAAGCCAATAATTTTCTAAAAACTCTGATAAAAAAATTGAAATTTTGATAAAAACTTGTCGAATTTTAATAAATTTTTTGCGAAGTTCGCAACTTGGCTTTTGTTAGGAAATAAAAGATATTTCTATAAAAAACTAGACAAATCGGGCAGCCGTTATTCTGCATATCCATATTGATTTATTAATTGCTCTTTGCTTATGTAACCAGAAAAAAGCACTTCGTTTTCTGTCAAGTATATAAGGTGGCAACCCTCTCAAAAATATAGCTATGCACCTTGTCCTTGCCGAGACGATTAGTTCGGCATTCATATTTTAATATTTTATATCCTTGCGCATAATTATATTAAATTTGATTTTTAAAAAAGGTGGCAACTCTCACCAAAATATACCAACAAACATTCTCCAAGCGATGCAAATGGTATTACGCAAATATTCTACTTTCTTATAAAACCTGCGCATAATATAATCCTATAAAACCTTTGACTTTTCTATCAGGTGGCAACCTTCTTTAAAATGTGGGTACTCATAAACTTTCTTTTCAGCGAAACGAGCCTTTTGACTTGTGTGTAATTAAATTTTTGGTGGTAACTCTCTATTTTTATATTTCATACAACTCGTTTATAATTTAATTAATATCGACTTTTAAACCAGTTGGCAACCCACTTCGAAATATAGCTAGCTATAAAACTTCTTTTCAGCGAATCGCACAGGTATTTTTATATTTTAATAATCTTGTGTATAAGTTGATTGAATGTGGATTTTCAAACAGGTGGCAACACTCATAAAATGAGCTATTAACCTTCTTTCCAAGACGAACTGCAGAGAGGGCTTCGCGGTGACGAATACCGGGCATGCCCAGCAAATGAGAACCCATTGTATGTATATTTTATAAGCAAATTGGATCTACAGTATTTGGTTGGAGAAGAAAATTCGTGAAATCAAATATTTTGTTAATTATGCGTGGCTCACTTTAGAAGAAATACGGTACACTGAACCGTAGCGCTACGTATTAATAAAAGTTGAAAATGTGCCACACGAGTTTGAACACTTACATACATACCTTGTGAGAATTTCAAAAATGGGGGAAAAATTATTTTCGGCAACCTGTAAAAACAGCAAAATTTGTGTTTCTCCTATAATTTCACTATTGGATTATCGATATTTTTTATAGATGATCTATTGTTATAAAGGTATAAACCAAGGGCACATTTCGGTTTAGAAACCGAACCCAAGCTATATATGTATGTATTAGGGTGTGCCAAATTATTGTATGGCGCTGAAAAAAAGTTCAAATCATCATCGCAATTCTGGTGCTATGGAACGTACCGAATATTTTTGCTTAAGGCTCCATACCTTTATGAATTTCGAGTCGGCGGAATTTTTTTGGTCAGTTATTTTTGAAAATACTAAAAAGTCAACCTTCTAAGTGCATTTCAATTGCAATGCGCGGACTTAAAATTCATTTTAGAGGTATGGTTCCTTGGGCAAAAATACTCGGTACGATTCATAGTACCAGAATCGCGATGATGCTTTGAGCATTTTCAATTGCCCCACCCTAATATATACACATTAATATGTCGCTACCTCAGTATGTATGTTTGTTTGTTTTGTCTCATGTAAGCGTCATGTGGTGACTTCGCTACGATTCGCTCGATCTTCATTACGCGATGTAAAAAATCATTCTTATCCCGCTAAAGAAATTTTACTTCAAAAATTATTTCGAAAATTATTTAAATTAGGAAAATACCGCCCCCATTTCTCATATAATGGAAATTCACAATAAGATCAAAATATTCGATATTTTACGAAATCATGTAGCAAATTAGAAATACGAAATAAATTATTATAGTTAAGAGTATTGTATTAACCGTATTCTTCCATATTTAAGTACTAAGTACTGTGGCTACGACTGGCATAGCATTTAAAATTCCGTTTCACCAGAACTTGGACTTTTCTTTACTCGTTCCGATAACATTTGTGTCAAAACGTGACAGCTAGAAAAATGAAAGTCAGTGGATCAATATTTTTACGTGAAACATACATACGTACATAGTTTGATTGAATGTTAAACCAAAAGTTTTATATTTACCTTTACAACGTGATCACGTTTCTCCCAATCAACGCCTTTCTCTACCCTCGCCACTTTTAGACGACTACCCATCTGCACAGTGCTATCCTTCAATTGATATGTGTCAGATAATTTTGTTCGATTATCACTTGGAAACCCCCAAGGTGAATCAATTTCAAAACGCTGCTGCTCTTCATTCGCATTGGCATCTATACCCCCTTCTGCTACTGTTATCCTTGCACTGCCATTGAGTATCAATGGCAACATCAATTTAGCGGCTATGTCAACATCAGCTGATGATGCTGCTGATGCTGCTCCTGATGCTAATGTGGATGTTGATGTTGAGGCGATGTTTGCACTCGCATTTGTATCCGCTGCATTACGAAAACTACTCAAGTTGTGCATTGCGAGTGGTGTGGGCGGAACAGCAGTAGCAGTACTTGTCGTGCTTGATGCATTCAATTGCACCACCTTGTTTACCTGCGGATTATTGACCAATGTCGTTGATGCAACTGCAACTGCAATGGTATCTGTATCTGCATTGGTACTGGAAATGGTATTTGACTTTGCGCTAGTGGCGCTAGTAGCGCTCGCACCTCTGCTATACAATTCTCCCTGCTGTTTCATCCCATACAGGGAAGTGTTCGACTCTTGCTGTCGTCCATTTGCCTGAGGTGGCACTTCCTTAATCCCATCGGCCACCACATTACCGCTATTCGCCTTGGCATCCACCAATGCAACGGTTGGTCGTGCAATTGCCATACCACCACCTCCTGGGGGCGTTGAGGCGGGCAGGGTGGCAGAAAGTGTGTGTGCCGTGAGATGCACAGACGACAAGCCATCATCCACAGCATTTTGTTGTACTTCAACCGCGCGGGTGCTACTTGCTGTTGCGGCCGCCGATGTTATTGCCGTTGACGAGGCGAATTGATTTGATGTTGATGTTCTTCTTGTTGTTGTTGTTGTTGCTGCTGTTGAGATGGAATGTTGCGTGAACGAGGCTACAGCCAATGCATATGGCGCTGAAAATTCATCGAATTTGTATATATTTTTCGGATGATTATTGGCGTAATTAATATCGTGCAGTTCGGTATCGTGGGCGCTCATACTGTCGCTGGCGACTTTTTCATTCAGTTTGATGATGTTGGACAAATTGAGATTATTGATCAACGTTACGCCAGTGATGCCCACCAATACAATGACGAAGCAGACGCCGCCAATTAAGAGTAGCGGCGTTTTCGATGTTTTCGTGCACATTTTCAAATGAAATTTCAGTTTTCGGTGCTGCGCTGAACAAATTGATATCTAGCTGTATGCCGTTTGCCGATGTCCACTATTTTTTGATGGCACTTTCTTGATATTTGCTGTTCTAAATTCGACATTCGCGTTCACTTCAATTTGTGCAAGATTTCCACAAAAAAAAACACCTTCTTTCAAATATACGCACTTTTTTTTTTTTTTTGATAAGTTTTTAATTTAGTTATTTCTTTTTATTTTCTATTTGGTTTTGCTACTTTTGGTTCATATATTTTTTTCGCATTAAGATTAATTGTAGATATCACATTTGTGGTTCTGGTTTCAGTTTGGACAACGTATTTCTTTTCGGTTAAACCTAAAAATTGTCGATTAGTACAACTGGCGCTTTGTGCACGTAAATTGATATTTACGACTTTTAAATTTCACTGTCCGAAAAGCGTATGTATGTATATGCAAAAGTCGCAATTTCTACTTCACTGCGCAATTGGTTCTTTCATTTTTAGCGACAAAAATAAATTAAAAAGATCTAAATAAATAAGTTCATTTGTGTGCTCTTTCGTATGTGTATTATGTAGAGTTATATGAAAAAAAATTAGAGCACGGTATTTGGACCAGTTGCTGACATTCTACTTTTGTTTGCTTTATGTTTTTAGTTTTTTTTTTTTATATATATAAAGGTATATCTCATTATATAACAAAAGCCGTATAAATATCAAAATTTGTAGAAAAAATAATAATATGAAAATTCAAGAAAAATTTCTTAAATTTTGCAAAAAAAAAAAATTTTTTTAAATTTAAGTGTGCAGTTCTGTAGCCCATTAATTTTTAGTGAAATAAAATGCAAGTTCCAAGTAGCTAACAATTTCCGTTGATTTTTGATAATTTTTTTTAACTGGGAGAAAAGTTATAAAAATTTAAGAGAAATTTTCAACTAACAAGAACTTACACTATATTATATTAAAATTTTTATAAAAATTCGAATTAAAAGTTTTCAAAATTTGATGAAATTTTGCAGAATTTTTATATTTTTTCTACAAAGTTTGAAATGTGAATTTATACGTGGGCGTTCCGGTACCCAGATTATTTTGACGTAGAAATATTCCGACTCTCGAAAGACTATATAGGCAGGCAATTTATAACCGGTTTCGAGCACACCGTTGTGGAACTAATAGGTCAGAGTAGATATTTAATTCCTTGCCAGAGTTCGCGCTAGTAAGCTGGCAATTGACCGCCCCCTGGTGGTGGATATCTCTGTCTGTGACACGCTGCAATGATCTGGTAGCCTAAATTTTCATTTCAGATAGAGTTCTTGTCAGTACAATTTACCTCCAACCCGTTAATACTGGAATGAAATCGAAACTGAATCCCCGAATGATCACAATCCGAGTTAAATTTACATCTAATATCTCGAAGCTTGACAACGGCGAGGGCCCTAAATTTTTGATACAATCTCGAGAAGCACACTACAAATTATAGAAAAATTTTGGTCAAACAACGAAAACGCGAAATTAAGATTTATATATTGGAAGTATTTCAACTAGATGTTCAGCGCTAGCGTTGGCTTGGCTCAAAGCGCCCCACTGATACCAATGCGAGTCCATCTTTGTACCCTTTCTAGCTGACGAACGCTTTCTTCGATCTCTCCTCAATATTCAGTTTCCAGAAAAGTTTCCTTTCTAGCCTTAAACCTCGATATTTAACCTTCTCAGAATGCCAGGATTCTGGTATTTCCTGGTAAATAGAACGAGCTCGATTCTCACAGGGTTTACAATTAAACCCTAGTTCTGAGACCAGCTGTTAAATGCAATTAAGTATATAGATATCCTCACAAGGTCCCAAAAAAAAAACCCTACCGCTGACAGTGAACGCCAAGTTATACTTCTCTAATCTCAACATCATATAATTGATCACAAAAACCCCAAGTGGCGGCGACAGACCCGCCTTCGGTGTAAACACTACCTTATCTACTAGATGAAGGAATATAACTGTTTCATTTGATCTTCTGTTCCTCCGACAGGGACAAAAGGAAAAATGACACTCAAGATGGCGGAACGCCGAAACCGGTTTGTCCAAACCAAACTTGACTAGGGATGACGGCCTATCGTTCAAATATAAATCGAAGATAACTCAGTCTTTCAGGCCAGGTATATGCCACCGAACTATTTCTGAGACGGCTGCCGGATTATTGCAGCGTTTTCTAACCAAGCATAACACTTCCCTTAAATTGCAATCTATGGCTGTACACTCGGATAGTCAGACAACTATTACATAACTTGACTGATGGAAAACTTCTCCGAGAACAACAGTTGAGAGTAGTCAGGTTTTAATGAATCTGGCCGCAAGGAAAAGTAACTCCTTATTTAGAGTAAAAATCTCTCGAAACGGAAGACTTTCATTTTGTCAATTCTTGCTCGATGCGAGCCATGGATGAGGCCATGTATGAGATATCGCCATTGGTTTGGTCTAAGTATGATAAGATCTCATGCTCCTGGAAGGATCTCTCCCTAGACAAGACGATGTGATAAAAACTAAATAGTCACTGCTTAATGGGAATGCAAAACTAGTATAATTGCTTAATTAATACACTATCTAAGCCATTGTTCTGAATTAGGTAGAACAAGGCGAATAAATTTGGTTTACATAGCGAGATCTACTACACTGGTCAACAAAGACAAAATTGTTTGTTTCCTGCGATTTTTTGTTGTTTCTATCTCAAATTGATGGGTTATTTTTAAAATATGGTAATAATTTTTCTCTACCAGCTTTTGTCTATTTACTATTTTTATTTATATTTGTGTTTTTTAATGGACACTGAAATATATTTTCATCTTCTGATAATCCAAATCCCTCTGAACCACCCGAACGAAACATCAAGTGAAAACTCTGATTCAGACCACAAATTTAACCAAGAACCTCAAACAGAAATCAGAATAATCAGAGAGTACTAAATGACTTAGCAAGAGATCGGAACTTACCGAAAGAAACTTCTGAAATTTTAGCATCTCGATTAAAAGAAAAAAATTGCTTACTCCGGAAACCAACATTACATTTTATCGTACCCGAGGGAAAAAAGCGTATTTTTCTCAAGAGAAGGATTTAGTTTCTTGTAACGATGTTGGGGGTATTTTGCAACAGATGGGACTAAGAAGGACCAACCTAGTAATTGGCGTCCTTTCAGAGATACCAGCAAGCGAAGCTTAAAGTGTTTTTTGCTTCATAACGATAATAAGTACGGATCTATATCTATACCTATTGCACATTCGGTGAGTTTCAAAGAAGAATACGCAAATATTTTTAATGTTGTGGAAGAAATTAAGTATAAAGATCTCGAATGGGTTATTTGTGTTGATCTAAAAATGGTTAACTTTCTTTTGGGTCAAGAAAGAGGATACACGAAGTTCATGTATCATGTGCCGTCGGGACAGCTGTGACAAAAAACACCATTGGTTACAAAAAGTTTGGCCAATGCGGGAAGAGCTAAAAGTTGGTACCAGAAATGTGAAGAAAAACTGCCTTTAGTTCGCCGAGATCTCGTCATACCTCCACCACTTCAAATGACGTGTGTAAATTTCAGATTGATCGCAAAATCTGTGAATTCAAACTATTTTTTCGAAAGTCATTATTGATCTAAAAGGTGGCAACATTTCTCTTTTGAAAGATAAATCAAAACCTAAAATAGCTAAAAAAAAAAAATCGGAAGAAAAAAGTTCGTTTAGTAGACGGGGAAATGCGAAATTGGTTTTTTATGAATAAGTTGAGAATTTGAGGGTGTTTGGAAATTTCCAAGCACATTTTTGCGAATAACTCGACCAGATCTGCGACCTTTGCTAAAACACTTGTAAAGTGTAAAAATACCCAATAACAGAAAAAAATAAAGGAAACAAGACCTGTGTTAATCTGTGTAGTTTTTAATTCCACTCTCAGCTATGTTCCAATATTCGATTCAATTACTATGAATGAGATCGATCAATTAACCAAAGTAATTATACCAAATTTAGTACTCAATCTCAATAAGTTTACTTCAAAATATATATCCACCTTTAAAAAACAAAAACAATGCCTTAAAAGAAATTAATTACTTGCACTGCTAACGATTTTAAAACGAAAAAACCAAAACAAAACACTGGACGCCTGGTAAATGGCCAACAAAAAGAGATGGCATAAAAAGCCACAAAAAAGCAACACTCAAAGCGCACAACACTTGAAGGTGATTAAAATAATAACGGTGAAGAGTGTTATTAAAATAAAAAACAAAAGCAACAATAAGCTCAAATCTATGACAAAGGCGTGGAGAAAATAATTTCGCCTACACAATGGCTATAATTTGGGATACAGTGGCGAATAACGACGAATAATAATAACAAGAGGGAAAACAATGAAAGTGGCAAAAATTCTGAACACAACATTTAATCATATACAGTATATACATAAATACAGTATAGCATTTAATGATATATTTACATTTGTTTATATTATGTGTACAGTTACTCACAAAAGTATTTTGCTTTGAGTTTTTGTTTTTATATTATATTCAAAATATTTTTAATGTTGAATTTATTCGTTAATTTTTTGAAAAAGTAAAGTTCATTTTATAACAAAAACCATACAAATTAATATTTCACATTGTTTCATAGTACAAAATTTATAAAAATTCCAACAAATTTTTAGCTAAATTTCAACAAAAAAAAAATATTAGAATTTTAAAACATTTTTTTTTTTTACTATGAAGTTTTGTAGCTCATTAAATTCTTTAATTAAGTTTTAAGTTGCTACAAATTACCGTTGATTTTGGTAATTTTTTTACAGACGTAGTTGCACGGTTTATTCCATATAAAAAAATTTAGAGCACGCGTTATATGGAGGAATTTGCGATGGAGCATTAGGAAAAATATTGTCAAAAATCAACGGTAATTTGTAACCACTTGAAACTCACGCTTTAATATATTAGAATTGTACGAGCTACAAAACTGCGTACTCATGCTGGTTAAAAAATTTTGAAATTTACATGAAATTTTGTTGAATTTTTATAAACCAAAAAATAAATTTACCATCAAAAACATTTTGAATGTAATAACAAAAAAATTTTTTTTAAATACTTCTGTGAGTAACTGTAGGTGAAAAATTATAAAATGGGAAATAAGTAACGAGAAGAAAGACCGAGTACAAGTATAAATGCAAATTAATAGGTGAAGAAAGAAGCAATGAAAAATATTAAAAAACTATGTACATATAATCAAAAGAAAGCAAATAACAACAACAAGAGAACTAGGAAATTAATGAGAAATAAAAATATATAAAGAAATTACAACCTCAAATGTTAAAAAGTGTTTCAGTTATTTTTCTTCCAAATACTCGTAAAAGTTCGGCGTACACAGTTACAAAAGAACAGAATCTAGTCAATACTTTTGCACAAAATTTATTATATGGAGAATGTTTGTAACAAAATTGGCTCCCTACGTACTGCACCGATTTAAATATCTTGTATTCATTAATTTTTTGAAATAGAGTGGCATATTTTTTTTTTTTGAATATGTACAACAGAGTGACCAAAAAAAAGTTCATTTTTTCAGTTCCATGACTTTTTCCATGCAGAAAATGTAACTTTTAGAGGTCGTTTTGCACCTCCTCCTTAAGAACGTTTAGCCCTTTAAGGTCTTATAATATATTTTCAAGATCACTGAACACACTGGGGAAAATCAATTTTTCAATCTGACACTTATATTTTGAAATTAGCTCGAGATGCGGCGGAAAAAACACGTATAGGACCCGGACTCTTCCTGGCGATAGGTCGACGTACCATAAAGGAGGTGCTCTGGATAGAGAAAAATACTTTAAAAAAAACAGGACACTGAAACCAGATGTCGGGTTTACGTCAGGCGAAATGTCTATTGTGGAGGTATAATAGTAAATGATCTAAATAGTTTATCGACCTCTCAAAAAACAACTTGAGGAGACTTACAGGTTTTCTTACAGGTCATGAATGAGCTGTGTCGCTTCTGTGACTCGGCCCCAGAGACTCCGATGCACCTGCTCTTCGATTGTGATGCGGTCTCGAGAAGCGGCAGAGGTATCATCATCTTAGACTTCCTAAGAGCGTTGGGGCAAGACGAGGTACTATAAAAAAAACGGAGAGCACAATAGATAGCAAGGTCGATACTAATATCTATCTACTATCTATCTATCTATCTACATTTTGAAATAGTGTGACAAAATATTAAAAATAAAAAAAAAATAAGTATGAAAATTTAGCTTTTTAAATCGTTTATATTTCCGAAATTTTTTTTCTTTTAATTTTTATCATAAGTGATATTAATAGCCACTTCTTTTACAAACAAAAAATCTCATCGCAAAGAATATCACCTTCATTACTTCTCGAGATATTTCCAAATTACTGCTACTGATTCGAAATATGCCTTACGTTCATTGAGTTTTGTGGAGCCAATTCCCTCTTATAAATCTCGCTTGCTTTTGATTAATCTTAAGACTTTGGAAGCAAGAAGATCGGTCCTCTCACTTTCTTTTGTTCATAATATCATCAATGGAGACATTGACTGCTCCTTTCTTTTGGAAAGAATTAATTTTAACATCCCTCAACGTAATCTTCGTATAGTATCTTTGCCTTTCTATGGAGTTAACTGTAAAACAGAATATTCGCGAAATGCTCCCCTTGCCCGAGCGCTAATTGAATTTAATTCACTCCCGAGTTTCATCCAACTTGATTTTTCAATTCCGAAAAATGTATTTTCCCATATTTTAAATTTAGCTATCTAGGGTTTTAAATCTTACTTTTTAATTACCTTGTAAATAGTCTGTAAGAAACTTTTCTTCATAGACTAAATAAATAAATAAATAAATAAATAGTCTCGTGATTTTGCAACAGACACACCTTGTTTTTGCCGTTTTTTCGGGGTCAGTCTCACGGTGATTCCCCCCGGGCCCGGAGTTCTCGAAGGGGCCCGTATTTTTCATGAAATTTAGTGAATAGTTAAATTAGATTATTTGTGACCAAAAGTCTATATATATATATACGAACTGATTAATACATTATATTGATTTTCGAAATCGTATAAAAAAATTGTTTCATCCAATATCAACTGATGAACTGATGAGAGCAAAAAACGTCGTAATTGACTTATTCTTTAAACACATTGAAGTAGTAAGTAGTAAGATAGTTGATGAAATTGATGAAGTATTCGAAACTTTCATGTAGAAATGGGGCCCCACCTTTTTACCCCTGAGCCCGGATTTCCTCTCGGCGGCCCTGGCCAAAATCAATGGGAGATTAATTTTAAACACTTGAGGTGGGGCACAAAACGTCTACGCGAGACCTTTAAATGTTAATACTTTTACACCAAATGTTCAGGGAATGGTTTTTAGCTATAATGGTAACTAAAAAGTCTTGGACCTCAAAAGAAGAAGCACTTTTTGGGCAGTCACTAACAAAAATTTATTGTTTTTCTAACGAGATTATAAAATTGCTAATATTTTAAAATATCAACTAAAATACTTCGATATTTTTTATTTTTTATTTTTTTATTTTTATTTTATAACTTATTTGTACAATATTTAATATTCTACAAATAAATATCTAGCAGCACTGGCAGCAGAGGCCTTCGGCTGTGAATATACTTCGATATATTTTTAAGATTTGGTTGAGCTAGGAAGATTTTAAATTTTCTCTATTTTTGGAGTTTTATAATTTTTTTTATTTACTTTTAACATCACCTCAATTCATAAAACAGTTTAAGTGTAAAAGTTGTACATAAAAATATTTAAAATTTTGTTCAATGAAATTATAATAATGACATTTTTATTGCTGTCTTTGAGTTTTTTGAAAGTTTGGTTTAAGAAAAGCTTGAACTGACTTAGTATTACCATTGGAAGGCACTTTCTAAACTGTTTTGTTTATTTGCAAACACAGTCATTCAAGCGCCAATTTCTTCGCAAATCTTATTACTATGATTCGGTTGAATAAATTTTTATATATAATAAATATAGCAGACGGTTTAAGCTTACACTGCTTTTCAAGCGAGGCTTTTTATATTAAAAACAAATCAAAATTTTGATTTATAAAAACTTCAGTTTTGGAGACATTTTCAAATCGATCCAGCTCACATAAATATTAATATTCCAATACGACTCCACCACAACTGGATGCCCGAGAATTTGTTTGACAACAAAACCGCATAAAGGCATCCAAACGTTTACGGCAGGGGATTGTAGTTGTTACTGTCACTTTATGTAAAAAGGAGATAGTCCATAAGTTCCTAAGTACCTAATTCTAAAAATTTCACTAAAAACAAATCAATTTTCTATGAATTAAATGGTCTTGTACATCTTTGGGTACGACCGCACCACGCGCATATTAATTTTCAAAACAAAAAGCAAGGTATTAAATACAATCTGCACTTCCACGCTGACTTTAAATAGGGTGCAAAAAAAAAAAACAAACAAAAAATGTTGCGTATCGAGAACAAACTGGTACCATCAGAAAATCTATCTCCATTTTTGCGCGTTGCTTTCGAAAGAGTCCAATTTACTGCAGGTAAACTACAGTTGCATTTATACTTGCAATTACAAATATGCACATCGTATATGTATGTATATGGATATGTGTGTGTGTGTGTGTGTGTAGGCATGAATTTTGCATGCATTCTTTAACACACACAGAGCGACTGCTATAAATGGCAAACCGCAGTATGGAAAAAGACATCACACTTTGCGGTAGGCGCGACCAAAAATATTGCACCTGCATAGCCAAAGAAGAGGTTGTATGCAACATGAGCACGTACAATGCGAAAACATGCGCGCACAATGCCACAAAATACAAACAACTGCACATGCAAACACGAACACAAATGCACACACATACACCGAGTATGTATGTATATGTGTACGTGCAAATATCTGGCACGGCGAGCTATAAAAACTCAACGCGAACAGGCGCACGCCAGGTAGGTGGTATGTAGGCATGGGGGGGAGGCAGGGGAGGGGTAAAAAAAACAAGAATCATGTACGCGAACGGCAACGCTCATTATTGCGGTTTCCAAAAGGCTTTTCATTATTATCTCATTTGACAAAGCGCGGAACACAATGCAAGGGCGGAGCTGTACCACACCACGCTTAAAAAACAAGTACCTAGAATCCTGCAGCACCACCGACGCGATGTGCACTCTTTGCCTAGCACCTTAATTTCACTATGCATTTTCTCATCCCACCGCCATGCTAATGTTGTGTGTGCTATGCACCTTCCTTTTCGCCATTGTGTTAAGTGTTACTCTTGTCCGCGCACAAAAGTATGCTACTTTTTTTTTTGCAAGTGTACGGTAGTTGCCACTATTGGTGTGCTCTTGCTTTGCATGTGGTTACCCAGTTGGAAAATAGGTCAACGATGATAATATCATCACTAAAGTTAGCGATAGCTCTCCCTCAGAATAGCGCAATCTATATTTATCTAAAAATGTAACCCTTTTCTGTGTTACAACTTTGCTAAAAAGCCGTAGAATGGATTTCAACCAAATTTGGAGAGTATATTCCGTAGACTCATGGCACGGACATAGGTTATATTTTAATCTGCTAGGTGGGGCATGTTAGCTGTAGATATGATCCTATACTGATGATATGAAAAGATCCGATGCTGGTGCAGTAAAAAATTATTTTATGAACAATAAATGCGGTAGGTGGCGCTAGAGGCGAGTTATACAGAAAATCTGTATTTACGATCCTATTTTTATAAAATGTGAAACGTATAATATGGATGTGAAGTACTTTTTCGAAAAATGAATCCGCTAGATGTCGCTGGAATGGAAAATCCGTATTTCTGCTTCGATATTGATGATATGAGAAAAGTATGCTGCAGGTGCCATTACAAATGATTATATAATGTGGAAAATATGTATACAAATCCTTTAGATGGCTCTGTATTCAAGATCTCCAGAAAATTCATTTTTACGGCTCGACTCATTTCAAATCTATTCAATTTTGTGCAGTCAAGAGCAACATATTCGAGATAAAGTTGACCCATAGGTTTTTATTTTTGGCAGTTATCCCAGAAAAAATTGCCACTAACTTCAAAGTCACCTTCATCTTTACTACGACTATGGGACATTGTTTTTAAATCAATGAAGCGGCATTTTTACCATTAGAAAATATTTTGTAAGTACATGGAAACAACACAGGCGAAGTAACTGGTATCAACTAGTCCTAATATAAATACCTATATAAATTTAAGTCTGACCAGCGGCGTAAGTTCTAAATGCTACTTCCTGAAGCCACACAATGTTTTTCCGAAAAAATTTCAGAGATCGGTTCCCGAAATACAAAAATTTTAAAACCGAAAACTATCTGCATAGGATCACCTGCCCCGCGTCGTGTGAAGATTGCACCCTACGATTCTTATTCTACGCTATTTTTTAAATTTGCGGATTACAGAACAGAGCTTTTTAAATTAGGAAAATCCACTTATCGCTATAATAGCGGCGAGTCGAACCAACGTCCTCATATATGGGGTACTAACCGCAGGATAAGCTTTACAATGAAATATGCAGAAAAGATAATGGATTGCATAACATAAAAAATATTAAAAACACTATTTTTAATAGAGCAATGAACAATAGCAAAATTGTATATCAGCGGCATCTAGCGTAAGTTTTTGGAAAAAATAAGCTACAAAAATTAAGTGTTCGCCCCCCCAACAATAGTATGTACGTTCTGGTTATCCTAAAAATTACCAACTTTAAATACGAACAACGAAAAAGCTAAGCTAAAAATCCTCGCGAAAATTCGTTATAAGAAGTCTAAACTATCACTGTGTATTAAAAAGTAAGAAAAAAATTTTCATTGTTATTATTTTTTATTTATTAAAAAAAAAAATACTTTTTTTCTGCATTTCTCAAGCGCCACTTATAAAATTTTTGTGGCATAGTTTTCGGCACATCAATTACCAAGATCGCAAGAAGATTTCAGTTTTCAACTGGGTGTATTTCCGAATACACATAAGTATTTGTATGAGTGCGCGCGTGTGTGATGCGGCCACAAATGTATGGCAGAATTTTAAAGAAAGCGTATCTTTTATTTTACTGCCTTCTCTTATTTGAATACCTTTGGTCGGCCTTGTATTGCTGCGTGCACTCGCTTTTTGGTTGACTGCATGGCATTAACCAAAAATTTCGAATGCACAAAGGCATGCTTTGTGTAAAAGAAGATACACGAAGTGTAACGGATATGGGTAGGGTCCAAAGAAAGCAGCAGCAATAGCAGCGGCAGTGAAGTGAGTTGGTTAATTTAATGTTTTTCAGATTTTTTTATAGTGATAGTGATATACGATAAGAAAGAATACAGAATTCAAGTGGGAAAAGGCATAAAAAAAACTTTAATTAATTTGAAACTTCGGACAAGGGCGTTTTTGGGCTCGCTAACGTATCTGAAGTCAGATTTGGGAAATTCAAAATGGTGTATCCACGATGTCCATAAAGCGAGTTTTGGGCTCACCGATTACTAACCTGAAGCCAGATTTAGAATATTTAAAATGGCGGGTCCAATATGGGGGATGTCTTAAAAAACAATTATTTTATGAAACTTTCTATAAGGTGTTTGGGGGAAGAAAATATCGTCTCCAGAAAGCACAGCGTTGCTTGATCTTCCGAAACGCAAGGTGACTAATCAAGTGGATTCAGAGAACAGTAGTTCTTTTCGAATTTGATAATGAATAGGAATCAGAAAACGAACACCTCCATATGGAACTTTGAAACAAAGAAAAATATCAAGGAATAAAAATAAAAATAAAATAAATAAAAATTAAAAAGACGGAGAAAAGGCGGAAAAATATAGCCTTCCATCCACCACGTCGTCAACCGGGATTCGTTATAAACAATTGAACAGAACTAAAACGAGTGTTTCGAGTGTTATTTTTTCGCACTAAAATAATGACTATTCTGTGAATTTTCATTTTTCCAGTAAAAATACTAATTATTTCATGAGTTTTATGTTTCTGATTAAAAGTTATCCGAATTTTCTGTGCTCTAAGTTTTTCATCTAAAGTAAACATTACCTTTTCAGTAATAATTTTTTCATCGAAAATAAAATATAGTTCTTGAATATTATTTTATCTCTCAGAAATAAAAATTTATTTTTGAGTTTTATTTTTTTCTTGTTTGTTTTTGGCAGAACGAAAAACTGAAAACACCACGTCGTTTTTCTAGTAGCGCTACGGTGGTATATTTTTTTTATACGCCCTAACGTGATCTGCGAATTTCAGAGTTTGAATAGCTGCTAGAAATTAAAACCATAATCAATCAATTTATTTGAAACTTGGATCACAGAAAGTAGATTACAAAGAAGTTGCAACACTCTCACCGTTCCTCTAACAGAAAGCCTCGTTCGATTTTACCATATTAGAATTAATTTGACTTTTACTGATTGATATTAGAATTTGATTAGATCCAGTTAGTTTCGGGTGTGGTGAAATTGGGGGAGTGATCTTGCCACAGGAAATGAAACGTCGTGCAACTTCTGTATAATCTACGTTCTTTGGTTGGACCAAGGCAGCCTTTATACAAGTAACATAAGCTCGTCACACTACGGGACCCAACAATTTTTTATCAACGTAACTAACGCATTACAGAGATATCACAACTGTTATCTTCGCTGAGGTGGTGAGTAGCAGGACGTTTGGGTTTTATATATTAAATAATTAGATAGCCTAGTCCATTCAAGTAATTTCTGAACTTTATTTCGGGTCATTCTCAGCACATTTGAATAGTCCACAGGATGTAGAGCTGTCCGAAACTCAACACAAAGAATCGTTCAAATCGGTTCACAAGCAAAGAAGTTATGTCAGAATATATGTACATACATATGTACGTAAAAAAAAAACCAGAAGAATTGAGATCCTCCTCCTTTTTGGAAAATGGTTGAAAAAAGCGAGTTTTTATTCTTTGCAACTTTTTCATTGTTTTTCTCAAAGCCATGCATCATTTTAACTGGATTGAGTTCCGCGTTATATCTATTTCAATGTAATGTGTATTATAAATGCATAAAAGTTAATTTAATTTTCTCCTTAAAATCAAATCCAGCGTTTTAATTACATATATACCTACCTATATATATATATATATATATATATTATATATAAAACTACATGCAACAACCCGCTTCAATATTATGACCATATATAGATTTGTATATAACGTTGGTTGCACTTAGTGCAGATCACAACATCGTGTCGCTACAATAAAAAATATGTGTGTACCTGTATACAACATACAAGGCAATTATAGATAAGTGCATGCTACTTGCAACAACATTGCACACGGATAGGATAAGGTTGCACACAGAAGTAAGTACATCGATTCTCATATAAAAGTGTATGCCCATATAGTAAATGTATGCAAAGGGGCATGAAGGCAAGCTATTCAAGGAGACACGCAACTATCACAAAGTGTAACCGTTCGTATAATGACAAATTGCGGCAGGATGTGCGTGAATGGAAAGTAAGTGGTGGTTGTGCGAAATAAGCAAGGAAGAAGAAAAATATAAAAGTAAAAGATGTTGATAAAGAGCGAGTGATTTTAAATGCTACAGCTTGTACACAGCGCCCTCTCTCGATGCTATGATTTGAGATATGCTATGTATATTTGGAGAAATAAATATCTTTAGAAAGCTTACGTGGAAAGAAGGGGTTAGTGCAACTTGTTCAGAAGCGAAGAAAATATGCGGCATATTGAAGTTTTGAGAGCAACATAGGAAGTTAATATACCTCTATTTTTTTTAATATACCTTCAATAAGTAAATATCTAAATTTATTGTATAATTCTGAGGAAAAAGATGAGCTAGAATTAAATGAATAAAATAAAATAGAGCATTCTTAAACAACAAAAAATTCCGAAAAAAGCCATTCGATAATTCGTCACCATTATTGAGTTAATCGTCGGATTAATGTAACTGTAGTTCATGATTTAGCAGATGTTATCCCGATTATAAAAATGTTTCATGTGTGTCCCAAAAATCGATATTCCCCTTTTAAAAACACGGGCCGTAACGGTTATATTTTTACTTTCCTTTAAACATGATCTAATCGTTGATGTTGGAATAAAATTTTTGCGTATATTTTGTATCTATATTTTATAATTTTTATTTTATCGATAAAAAATAATCGTTGCTCTTGGCTCTCAAATTTTCCATTACAGCAAATGTAGAAAAAACTGTCGTTAGATTTAAATTTTTCCGATATTTTGTGATTCTTATTTTATCGATAAAAAATAATCGTTTTTCTTGGCTTTAAAATTTTCGATTATAATAAAGGCAAAAAAACTGTCTTTGGATTTATATTTTTCCGGAAATTTTGTATCGATATTTTGTGGGATTTTTATTTTATTGAATTAAAATAATCATTGATCTTGGCTCGCAAATTTTCGATTATAATAAACGCAAAAAATCTGCCGTTGGATACAAATAATCGATAAAAAATAATCGTTATTTTTGGCTTTCAAATTTTCGATCATAAGAAACGCAAAAAAACTACCGTTAGATTCAAATGTTTCCGATAATTTTTTAGTGATATTTTGTGATTTTTTATTTAGCTATAAAAGAAATCGTTGTTCTTGACTATCAAATTTTCAATTATAACTAACAATTGCAAAAAAAAAACTTGTCGGTGATGATGCTCTTAACAACAACAGCAAAGTACTATTTATGATTTATGATCGAAGATTTGTTTTAATGATGTATTTTTTCTATGTCTTTCCAAAAACTCTCAGTATTATCCTTGTACTTGAAAAATATCGTACTGATTGTGTCACACGAGAATTTAGGTACAGTGTGAGTTTTTAATGAATTATTTTTTATCTACGCTATCGTTTAACCCCCCGTGATGCAAACAGTTGCTTGTTTGGGGTAAAGAGTTATGGCGGATTGTTCATGTTTTCAAATTTCAAATTTACAAAAATGATAACAATGATTTTCTTGTAGACTGGGCGAGACATATAGAGATATAGCTTTACCAACAAAGCAATCAAAAATTGTACGAACATTGAACGTAGCATCGCCGGCATCCGTCAACTCAGCTAATCTGCATGTACGGCATGTACAGCAAAAGTTGAAACAGAAACAGAAACAGAAAGAGCACAGTATGCATATCCTTTTATTTCGCCTAAGCCGCCATTTTAGCAAGTTCCGCATCCATATGGATGAGTTGGCGTTTTGTATGTGTATTTAGTTGCGCTTTTTCTCTTTTCTATAGTATACAAAAACACGCTCCTCATGCTTCGGTGAAATTGCATAATTTTGCATATTTTAAATGCAAGCAAGCCTACAGCAATTTATCAAATGACAAACATATAAAAAACAAAAAAAAAAAAAAAGTGAAAATGCAATGGCTGCGAATTTTTTTCAACGCTTAGCCAGCGAATGTTTGGCGAGAATTATATAGTATGTACTATACGTAACGTTATTATTTTAATACTTTTGGTAAGCGAAAAAAAAATTGAGCTTAAAACTGATTTCCATTTGATGGCACTAGCTGCGAGATGAAATTCGCTCAAAATATTTTGATGCATATTTTTATGTATGTTGAAAAGAAAAATACAGAAAAATAGTTGTAGTCAAATAAATTCTGTATAGATAAAGCGTACAGGAAAGCGTGAGAGATTTCAAAGTAATATTTTATGATAAAATAATACACTACACATTTTTTGCGCTTCTCAAACTATATACAATAAGTGCAAGCAAGAAAAAAAAAACACTTGAAAGGTAAATAAAAATGAATGCACTGAAAGCAGCGAACCGTTGAGGCCGCAAGCAGTTCAATCCACACCCACTTAGCAACGCCCCAACGGAAATAACAGCCAGGAAGGAAAACAACCATAACATCCGTCAGGCAGCTCAAACAACTAGCAATACGAGCGTGAACGATAAGTACGATTTGCATTAGGGTGTGGCATGCTTCGTACCAAAACAAAAAAAAAAATAAATAAATAAATAAAAAAGCAGAATACCAGCGGCACTGTTTTTTATGTGCAACTACTTATAATCCGCGCATATTTAATGACTTAAAAAAAATTGGTATTATTCTTGAGCTGGCGTGTGTTGAGATAAAATAGATTTTTTTTAAATTTATTTTGCAATTTTTACGATAAATTTCATGCAAAGTTCCAGTCTCTTTTCACGCTGTGAAAAGTCTCACAACATACCTTCGCAACATGAGACCAGCAACATTTTTTCACAGCTTTTGAAATGCATTTGACAGTTAAAATTGCGTAAAAAGTGAAAGTTCTTCAATTAATTTAAGGAATTGCAATTGCATTATTTAGCTAGCAACATTTCGGCAATCCAAATGCGAAGTTTCAGGACTATGAAGTGTGTACTAACCTTTATTTGAAGCGCCGAACTGTAACTTTTTACGCAATTTTAGGAATAATACCATGCCCCCGTTTCAAATGAAATGAGCTTTCAAAATTCTTATAAAATGGGTTGCCTCAAATATGCGTGAAATTCCACAACATTTCCACGACAATGTTGAACACTGTGAAAAGGCTCACAACATATCTTGGCAACATGAATGCCAGCAACATTTTTTCACAGCTTTCAAAATTCCATTTAAAATTACGTGAAAGGTGACAGTTCGCTACTTCATTTAAGGCATTTTTTGTATCATTTGTTTGCGCTTACTGTTATGCAATATCTTTTAGGCACTTCGGTAATTTTGATTGCTGGCAACATTTCATGTTGCAGGCGAAATTCTACGGCTGTGAAGTTGGGACTAGCCTTAATATATTTTGTTATTTTTTTATAGACTTTTTGGCAGAGGGTTTAAGTTGTGATTCAAACCATTTGTGTTTAAATTTTTCTATCATGTGTGACCATTTACATAAATTATTTTCAATAAAAAGCAATATTAAATATACATACTCTCCAAATGAGCCAGCTCACGAATAAAGAATTTTCGTGGCAAATTACTTTGTTCCAAATCGTATCTGGTATCCTTTTCCTCTATACACCTTAATGTGCATGCAACGGCTAAAAAAAAGCAAAACAAAAAAAAACTATTCGCAGTCACTCGAACTGGCTGCGCGCGTCCGAGAGATAAAGTAGCGAAAAAAGCGGTTATGGTTATGGTGGTAAAAAGTGGTCACATAAAACACGGTTGCAGGGCAGTTAGGCGTGAAGAATTTGTTTCTTTTGCTTTGTTCGCATTCAGTATTTTTTTGTAATTTCATAAAAAAAATTAAATCCTTAATGCGTATTCAAAAATTTATAATAAAAAAAAAATTAGCACAAAAAAATTTGATCTGCGGTGTAGAAATATCTCTATATTTACGAAAATTCTGTGGCACGGATATTGAGATTAATAAAGGCATATTCTACGATTAATAAAATTGTTTTTTTAAGCCCCTTAATTTTTATAGTGCAATCACAATAGATTATCGTGGAGCAAATATTGAATTTAAGAGTTTAAAATAAAATTATCGGCTGCTATTTTAAATATCCATAGAAAATATATAGTGTACATATCATATATAAATTGATTTTTAGTATCAAAAGGTGCTGTGGCTTAATCTGCACTTGTTTAAAAAAAAAACACACAAAAAACATCAGGTCGATAAAAACGAAAAGATTTTCAGAAAAAGGTATTCGAGAATAATTTTGGGTCTGCACTAACAAAAAAATTGACCTTCGCTTTACTTAAGTTGTCTACCATCTTTTACAGTTTTGCGAGACCACCTAAATTTATATTACTAGGTAGGGCCCTATAAATATTGTAAAAACATTGAACACACCAGTTCCCCGTTACTAGTACACGGCTTATGAAATACGGAATTCGAATTTGTTTCAGCTTTCAGTTGTTATATCGCTATATAACCTTCATCCGGCCTTTTTCCGTGAAGGAATCCGTTCCATGTGGCCACGAAACTGTTTCATCTCTCAAGTCTTGAGACATATATTCGATGTTGGAAGAAACCAAATGGCATGAATGCTAAGGGTAAGAACCCTACGAACTCACTAACCGCAAAGAAAACTACACAGGGCCAATATGACCCTCACGTACTAATTAAGTGCTTTTTTTTAATACAGCATTAGGGACAAACATTTCGGGGATGATTTAAAAAGATTTGAATAATTCACATACGATTTTTTCATTGCGCCAAACCACCGGGTCAATTGCATAAAATTTTGACCGACCTATTAGCAATTAAGGTTGAAATTTGGATCAAATTGATCCCAAGACCGGTTGAAGCTCAAGTGTAAAATGAAAACAGACCTGGAGATGAACGGCTGGCAAAAATCCATGAGTCGAATAATTAAAGAGAACATGGAAGTTAGGGCTATCAAACGCCGTACTGGATATTTGTTGAATGTAGCTTTGAAAAAAAATCGGGTGGAAAAAAGAAAACCTCGCTGATAGCTAGAACTGAAAAATCTCATTTACCGATGGAACAAATTTTTACTAGGCATGAAAATTATTATTGATATGAAAGTATCAATGAAAATAACATGGCAAATGCAAGGTCATCAAAGGAAGCATCTGTAGTCACTAATCCGGTTTGACGATATTCACATGGTTAGCTCATCTTAATGAAAATTTTAACGATTTTACTATTCAGTAGCTATTTTTTAATAATATCCGCTATCGTCGGTAATCGAAAATTAAACAAACACAAATATGGGAGCTTATGTCACAAATGGTAAAAGAAAAGATTTATCAAGTACCCAAATATATTTAAAACTATACAGAAAACTATTTGCATGTGATTCTGGATATTCCATGCAGTCATGGTTGATGACTCCTCTAGCAAATCAACCAGAGAAGAATCCGAAATTCCCCTGTAATGAAGCATTGCAATATATAAAGGCAATCATAAACATTTGTAGTATGAAAGAAACTAATATTTTATTTCACTTTGATCAAATATAATAAAAAACGCGCACAAATTTTCATTCGGCAGCAAGTTTTCATGCCCGCTGAAATATGTTAGCGAATCGTTACTGCTGTCGATAAAAATTGCGATTATCGGATCGTTTAAAGTTAGTGAATCGCACTACTGAACTGAGCCAACGACTCACCAGCTTCAGTTATTCTTTGTTGGAGCCAACAACTTGCATTTATGCGAACAAGCGGTCGAAACATGGACCAAATTTTTTCAAAGAAACTGTTTTCAAAGTTATTGTAAAACCATTTATCTATTATTTATTCCAAAACGAGTCGCAGGCTTCCCAGTTAGATTTTGCGCCGGCCCAAAGAGCTAAAACGACCCAAACCTGGAGATACCCCAAAGTTGGTTAAGGCCAATTTTCTCCAACTCAACCGGGAGAGTGTAAGAACTCTTTTCGGTTATCTTAAAAATTGTTACCGATAAAAATGTCATATTTGTGAGAGTGAGATGAGACTAGCTAAAGAAACGGACTGTAGATTTGTGTGAAGAGCGGCTATCAGGAAAATCAGGAAAATATTCATCTACCAAAGTGCTACATTTTTTAAATAGCCTAAGGTTGGAGTAACTATCGAAGAACTTCTGGAAAACGATACTCTTCTAAGTGATATTTTATTTTTGTTAAGGGTCAGCACACAATATTTTTTTAGGTCGTAGCGCGAGTATACCCCTAACCTATACACGGGTTTGTTGTTCCGACTTAACTCCAAAACTACTTAATAGATTTGAGTTAAATTTTCGGAAGTTATTTGTCTTATTGTAGATCAATATAGAACTCACTAGGTAGAGATAGAGTCAAGGTATTTATAAATGTTATATTTATGAACCGATTTTGATCAAAGTCAAATTTTATATTACTTGCACTATCGAAAATAACTTTGCGAAAAATTTAAATTCATTCGACATTATTTTCTGTGGATGGTCAACCTACGATTATTCTTTGATTAAATTCTAAGCATCGCATAACCAATTTTGCAATGAAATTTCGATTCAATCCTTTAAGGCAAAATAATTCTTTAATAGTATCCTTGACAATAAATTTGTGAATTTTTGTCTATCGAGAGCGACACTTTGCATAGTGCAAACGGAAGTCCAAGAACAATTCTACAAAATAAAGTTATCCTTGTACGAATTTAACAACTATGTATTACAATTTCTGCTTGTAGACTGTGGAGTTTCTAAGTCAAATATAAGTGCATGTGTCTGTGCATACTATGCATTTATTTGTATAATGTAAGCTAAAGCAGAATAAATAACAAAGAATATAAAAATAAGAAAACTAGCCAAAAATTACCGAAAGGCTTCAGAGTGCAGTAATATTTGTAGTCGAGTATAGTACTCGTAGTATAAATAAAGCCAAACAAGTTGCGTACAAAGGTAACTACAGCTGAGATGAACAGTTGGTAGGTACTCGTAGCTGTAGGAGACGATGGTGCACTTACGCAACCACAAGGAAACAAGTGAGAAATAGTTACAATTTCAGTGGAAAATGCAAACAGCAAAAAGTAAATACAGCAAAAGCAGTGGCTGCCTTTGAGATGGTGGCAAGCGTTGCCATCCGGTTTATTAGTGTTAGAAAAAAATTGGATTTTTTTTTCGTTTTGAACTATAAATACTATACATATTTATTTTTATCGAATTTTCGCTAAAAGATACCGAAAGTCTTTTCCACAGACAGTGATGTTCCGATACCACTTTGTACTCGATGGCTCTACTCATACAAATTATCGACAAAAGACTCGATGCTACTCAAAGTATAACTGGAAAGTGCTCGATTCTACTTGCACTCAAAAATACTTGTGTAGATGTTGACAATAAAAAAATCGAAATTCGAAAATCGAAATATTTCAGAAGTTAAAGCTATTAACTTTTTTCGAAATTGTTTGGATTTTGTTTTTAACTTTTTTGCGATTGATAATACCGATTCCGGAAATTTTTTTAAAACTAAATAGCATGATGGTTTCTTGCCACTTAAATTTTTTATTTTTGCACACATTTTTTGTTTTGCAAAATTTATTTGCATTTTTTTTTTTTTTTTTTTTTTTTTTTTTTTTTTTTTTTTTTTTTTTTTTTTTTGAATATTATTGACACTTCAATCGCTTTAAGATTGATTTTTTTTTGCATAATACCGTAGTTAATTCTATTAATAAACTTTTACAAAAAAAATTTGACGCAATTACAATGAGACGGAATTTATTCCCCTTAAGAATAAATGCTACAATTAAATATTGGTATAATTTATGATGAAGATTTGCAAGTTCTAGAGCTACTATATTTTTTTTTTGCAAGTGTAGCGCCGATACGAATAAAACTTCGCCCATAGTCGGACCGAAGATGTCTTAAGTTGGCATGACCAATTAGCTGATTTGAAGTTAAGAGAAAAAGATACGGAGTTGAAACAGCAAACACTGACGTTTTCAGGCTGGAAAGTCTCCGCCGCTCGCTCAATGAACGTGGAGATCATAGAGAAGAGAGAATGAGAGAGCAAAGAAGAGAGTCTGAAGAAGAAAAGAAAAGAGCGCCCAGATGGCAGAACGTTTCATATGTATGAAAAATGTCAGCATAAAAGAAAAATACTTTTATGACGTCAGCGAATGGGTGGGTGCTGTCAAATTGTCAAAGAGAGGTAGGCGTTATTGTGTATTCTATCGTTTTTAAGTGTGACTTGCATTGAGTTTGAAAAGTTTTACAGTATAAAAGCATTATTTCAGCCTATCCTTTTCAGTTCTAGACACCTTCCACACAGCAGAAAGAACGCAAGGGTGTTTGAGATATTGTGATTAGATTGAATGCGCTTTTAAATTATCATTTTTCAAGCCGTCAAACCAAGTTTAAAATTTTTTCAAACACGGCATGTGATGGGGGAATATGAGAAACGCTTACTGAACGTAAATGAATCCATTTTTTTTACAAAATGCAGCAATATAATGAACAAAAACTTTAAATTTACCCATTGGCTCATTTTTGAAGGTGATAATTTAATTTTCATTTCAAATTTGAGACTTTAAAGTTTTCTTCCAATTTAAGTTTTGCATTCATTTTCAGAATTTACGTTTTCTGCAGTACAGAAAATATTCTTTCATATAAGTATGAGCTTTATACAAATTTTCAAGGAAAAAGTAGACAAAAAGTCATATGTTCATTCCCTCGATCATATGCTATATGTTGGTAAATAACTGTATTATTTCGATTAAGGCAAATGCCCTAGGCAAAGCTAAAATCAGCGCGTACACTAACCATGGGAATGATAAGCCCCATCTGTTGGTTAAATATTGATTCACAGATGTCGCCTTCCATGAGAAATATTTGGCAGATGATGTACGGCTTCCAGTTATCTTATATGTACCTCAGTTTCGCGTTGTTTGTGCCTCCGACACAGTAAGGAGGCTAAGACGGAGGTGCTGAACTGATCTTTTTCTTTTGTTTTTTTTTTTTTTTTTGAAGTGAAAATTTTTCCACTTAGCCACGTAACGAAAGCTCCTACTACTACGAGTAGTAGTACTATTTTTTTTTTAATTTTGCAACTTTTTTCACTAACGCTACTATTAATTACTAATACTATTTTGTACTAATGCTACTACTATTTTACCAATATGTTCCACAATTTTTTGCTGTATGGTAGCAAACGCGTAAGATAGGCGTTGTTTTTTGTAATTTTTTGTTGACAGTGCCACACGTTTGCTTCCATATGTACAACAACAAATTGTAAAATAATAGTAGAAATTAGTAGTAGCTACTTGAAACTTTCAGTTTTTTATACTAGAACTACATACTTAGAACTTTTTTAAGAACTATAAGTAAAAAGTAGATTTCTTTAAGAATTTCTTGAATTTTACAATTTTTTTTTTTACAATGTGTAAAATGTGTTTTTAATAGAATGAGCTATATT
The DNA here is from genome assembly GCA_951828415.1 of Anomoia purmunda. Taxonomy (NCBI): domain Eukaryota; kingdom Metazoa; phylum Arthropoda; class Insecta; order Diptera; family Tephritidae; genus Anomoia; species Anomoia purmunda. The sequence continues at coordinate 45,732,971 of OX639995.1, forward strand.
TTTATTTAAAAAATAAACATAAAGTATAATTTGGATAAGTAAAATGTTGTTGTTTTTTTTTTGAAAACTTTTGTTTGAAAGTCGAATATTTTTAATTCTCTTCTTGATGGTAACAAATTCCAAATGGCAAAAACCTACGAATCATTATTTCGGCGCTATCATATCGAAATGTCGAAGGTATCGATAAAATACAAATATTCTATTAATTTCGTGACATATTCGAAAATAAAATGTCTTTATTTTTAAGCTTAATATAACATTAAACTGTTTCTTTCTTAAATAAAAAGATTGCACACAAAAACCGCCTCGGTGGCAACGTCGGATGAGATGCTGTTTAAAAAACAAACAAAAAAGTGTGGCTTGCTGAGTTAATGCGCGCCTTGGCAGGCGAACGAGTCGGTATATTTTTTCGTAGCCAAAGCAGCATTTTAGGCGTACCAACGTATCCAGTGCGGGCAGGTAAGTCAAGGCGATGAATGTGCAAACGCTAGTAGTTAGAAAATACACACATACATATGTACATACATACCTAAGTACATACTTACGTATGCCTGCACACTGTTGGCCTTGTTCTTTGTTTCAACATTTCGCTTGTATTGCTTTCATGGCTTTAACCAGCTTTGTATTTAATAAAATAAGATGCTCGGCAAAGGAGAGCGTAAAATACATATACTATGTAGTAGAAGTTGTTTGGAAATTTCCGTTATGGTTTGTGATACAAAGTCAAAACTACTTGAAAAGAAAATTATGTAAAACTTAAAGAAGCGAACCACTTGAGCAGCCAGAGCTTCCAAAAAAAAAAAAATAAATAATACCAGGGTTAGAAAGTTTGCTGATGAATAAACAAAACGCTACGCAAAATCGAAAATATAAAACTTTGTGTACCTTCTACATATAAGTAGTTGTCACACATTTTATTTGCTGACTTCTACTACTTATTCATAATCCATATAAATGCATACTACTTCCCTACATATTCACTCAAACTTCTGGGCAACTATTAGCTGCCAAGTGCTTGCTACTTGTGCAAATGCCAATAGAGGCCCCACAAGTTGACTTGCTGCTGTCTTAGTCTCTGACATCCAGCATAAATTGCACTTGTCTGCTATCTGTCGGCTATTTCAAATTGCTTGGCGATTTCTTATTTATATTGAACTTGAAAAAAAAAGCAGATGCCGCTACATGAAAGGTAAACTAACTGACTATCCGCTCGCCTTCAATGGACAGACAAACTTCATTGGTGAAAACCTTCCGTCTTTCTGCAGTTAAGCTTCAGAAAATGGCGAGGATAACGATACGATAGTCAAGCAGACCTTGCTGATTTTGCATAGGCGTACAGAATCATAGAAATACTTATCGTGACAGGTACTTGAAAAGTGGAAGTTTAATTCGCTATCTAAATTTTCTATACTGGCACTTGACATGGACGACGACAATTCAACATTTTGAATAGCGAAGGAAAGCAGATGGGCAAATCAATACCATAGCTCAAACTAAATTCAAGTCATCAGTAAATTTGCTGGCTTGAAGCGTGCAAACTTTTGTGAAATTAATTTGCTGGTGCAATATTTATGAAAATGATTTGTTGGTAATATTTTTTTTTTTTTTTTTTTTTTGCAAACGTAAGGTACAATTTAAGAAGCATTTTAATTGAAGCTAATGCTGAGTTCACAGAACGTGGCTCATTCGTTATATTCTGTGAAAAAAAGTTGAAAGTAAATGTTTTTTTTTTTGCCTGAAAAAACTATCTAACTTTATTACGAACCAAAAATTATAATCTCGAAAACATTTAAATTTTCATAAGCAACTCTGTGTTCGATAACTTGTTGCCAAAAAAAAAATCGATGATTTGCCACCATTAGCTTAGAAAAAGAAATCAGAACAATCATAAGAAAACATCGGGGTGGAGAAAAACTGTAATATTTATTTAAAAAAAAAAGACGGCAGCGCGTTTGTGAAACTTTTATTTTGAAGCCCTGGGTGGCATTACGATTACCGGTTTGCCTCAGAATAAAAAAGGTAAATAAATGGAGAAATTTCATCGAAAACCAGTTAGTGAAAAGGAATTCTGTCTGGACGGTCATGTTAAATATTGAAAACAAATCTTGAAAACAACTTGTTTTCATTCCCGTGTGAACATGGTATAAGGGTTTTCACATAAATTAGATAACTTTTAGGCTATTAAATTATATTTTAAGTTAGAGATGTGAAGCCAAAACATACTCGCCTGCTAAAATTAATAAACTCACAGATCAAAGACATTTGCAAAAATATTTAGCCGATATACCCACAGCCACAATCACAAGTGTTACTTTCTGCTGTAGGCGAAATTTTGCTGTCAAAGATGCTTTGAAAAAAAACCAAAAAACAAAAGCATATAGACTACTCGATCTATGTTTCGAAGCCAACTTCAAAGACACTACTACTTGCGCAGGCGAGTTGGTTGGAGTTGAAAATTTGCTTAAAAGAATTGGCGGCCTTCCGAGCAGAGGTTATGTTGTCACTCTCTTCAGAGTTTTAAAGTAAATCAAGCAAAAGTTACGTGCATGACTTCAACAAAGAGTTTAGGCGAACAAGAACGCTGTGAAATTTCTGTAGCAAAATCGGAGTGTTACAATACCAGAAGTTACGTGCTGAGCATCTCAATAATGATAGAATACAAGATTGCGTCATTCGAGCTGAGAGCAGCTAAAAGTGACGTAATAAAAGCTAGAAAATAAAACCATGTTCACATTGCAACGTAAATTTTTTCAAATATTTCATCCAATAACTTCACATCAACCAAGTGCGTTTATAGGTGTCATTCCTAATTTATCAGAATGCTTAGTTTTTCGATAAAAAAAAAGAAATGTGAGAGCTTGTGTACATGTTGAATATATTTACATTTTATTGTTATGTCGTAATTTATTAATTTGCGATCAAAGCTTCTAGAGGCAGTAAAAATCATGATTAATATTTCAAAATAGCTGAGAGAACGATTGAAAATTTTATTAGTATTGTTTGTGCAGAAAAAATGACAACATTAAAGAAAAATGTATTTATTTCTTCAGCGAAACGGTGGATGCTGTCAAACTGACAGAGAGAGAGAATTAACGGTCCCTGATTTAGGTAATTTTATTCGATTTTTTTCGCATTTTTTTTTTTCAGACGAGTTCAAGTCACCTCAGCTACGATTTATTTGAAAATAAAAAATTGGGGTAAGAAAATACCGCTTCAATTAGATAGCTCTCGGAATATTAAGCTTAAATCCAAATCACCATAAAAGTAACGGGAAAAATATTTTTTTGATAACAAAAAAAAAATAATTGTTGAAAATAACTCTTATTTTAAAACAAAAATATTTCTCCTGCAGAACGGCTACCAGGCAACATACAAAATAAACGTTGGGGAAAAACTTTTATGGGCGGGGATAAATTTATCTCTTCTGCAAATCTATTATCAGCAAAATAACGAAAAAAATATTTATCTTGTATAACAGTTATCAGGTAACATAAAAAAAAATTGTTGGAAAATAACTGTTATTGCCAAAAAAAAGAAGATATTTCCCCCGCATAACAGTTATCAGCTATCTTAACGGCTTTAAACGAAGAAACTTTTATAGACAACAGTTATAACGCTTATCAGACAAGTAACGTTTAACGGCAATGGAAACAAGTTTTAATCTTATACAACAATTAGCACGCGACGCAAAAAGTTATTGTTCCGAAATAACTCTTATTGTCAACGAAAAAAAATTTCTCGTGCATAACAGTTATCAGGCAACATAAAAAAATAGACGTTGGAAAGTAACGTGAAAAATATTTTTTCTGTATATCAGTTATCAGGGAAATAACTCTTATTGTCAATGGAAAAAATATTAATAATAAAAAATCAATAAAAAACAATAACTGTCTGTTATGGAGCATCTTTGTTGCCATCAATATGAAATATTTTTGATTTAAATTCAATCGCTCATAAACGAAGTATGTATTATTGTTAATTCATATTTCATTTCATTCAGTAATAGATATAAATCGGTGTTTTTTTTAATTTGCAATTGCACTTGCTAAAATATAACTTTTAAATATACGGATATGAGTAGATATGTTTATTTCGAAAATGACACCGACATTTTTTCCATCACGTCTACATTTTCAGATACAGGATGCTGTAAAGGGTTTCATTATTTTATCCTAACATAGGTTGACTTTTTCTCAATTTTTTCCAACACTGTTTTATGAATGGAAATTGTAAAAATAGCTTTGAATTTAGAATAAAATTGCGCAAATTTTGTTACATCCAGTTTCATGCCGTAATGGTCTAGAAATAAAAACTTTTAATCATTTTTCTTTTGGCTAGAAAGCTAGAAAAAAATTCACGAACCATGGTGTAAATAAATATTATTATAACTTAACATTGCTGTGTGGTATTTCAATAGTCTTGTTAAACTATTATATTATTTCAACTCCCAAGTCGGGTTAATCAACTGCAAAGTGTGCAAATATTTTATATTACAAACACAGAGTGCTATATAAGATTTAGCCAATTAGACATTTGCAATACATTTGGGAAATCCTTTTAGACAACCAATGCCGTTACAAAGCTCATATCCGCTTACGTTTCCTATATCCTTTACTAAATAATTTCTAATTAGAATTTTATGAAAGCAAGTGGATTTTCGCTATGCCCAAACAAATTTACTTAGTAAACATACAAAACAAAAAAAGAAGAAAACAAAACACGATACACAGGTAGATTATGGTGGACAGGTTCACCAACAGCAGCCACAGTCGGTATATCCGGTTGCATGGCTACTTGGCTACAGGCAGCAGTGGTAGCTACCACATGACGACGGTCTCATCACAATCCCAACCACGAGCTGAGTAGCAAGTGAGGAGTGAAGGAGTGTTGGTATGAGTTATGTAGCTAAGTCAACCGCAGACCAAAATCATTCATCACCAACACTTGTGCAATAAAAGAAAAAAAAAACAAGAAAAGCAAAAAACAAACAACCGGCTAAATCAGCAGCTAAGCAAGCGAGTAGTCAGCTAAAGCCAAAGAAAACATCTCCATCAGCAATCGTGACAAGATGATGGCAGGGGAGAGAGCGTTGAGGACAAACCGAAGAGAAAGGTGAGATGAATTAAGTATGTACGGGTTGTATGTATGCACGTTGACGACGGTGTGATGATGACGACAACTGCCGACAACTGGCTGTTGGACGAAGTGACCAAGTGGGGCTGTTAAGGACATGGAGTGGCAGGCAGTTGGAATTTCAGGTGATGCAGAAAAAAAATGAGAGAAAATCGGTTGAAATAAATATGCGAATGCGAGCGAGTTTATTTGTTTATGCACAAACATGTATGCATTTTATTTACCATATACCTTTTGTACTTTTAATATCCTGACACCTCAAGGCCGCTTGCAATTAAAAACAACTTGAACTTTTACTATTGCTGACGATGATGCCGCTACAGCTACAGCTGCCCTAGCAATCGCCGTCGACGTCGCCGTCGCCGTCGCAGCAATGACGATGACGACCGTCATAGCTGACAAAGGAGTACTCGTAACCATGGCGACAAGCGAAAAATGCGGAAAAAAATAATTTTTATGGAAGCCTATGCGTGGGAGAGGGGAGATTCAAGCATAGCCTGCAGGGAAAATATAAGCTGGGGCGAACCAGTCCCGTAGCATAGCAAATAAAATTTACCTCTGTACTACGAGTAAAAGTGAAACTATTTGTATTTTATCAATTTCTGTTAAGGCCACCTTTGTGGCGCAGGATGGCCTAGACGCGAAGGATCTAAGGATGGTTGCTCTTAAGACGCATGCCACACTCATCAGCAGTAGCCGTAAGAATGTAGAAAAAGTAGTGACTATTTAGAAGAAGCTACTAAAAGAGCAAGTATTGCATTAGAAGCCCTAGCTAAAACTATGGCGAACATCCGGGGGCTAGCAGGCAAGACAGGAGGGCTTTGGTTAGGGTGGTGAGTTCTCTCCTGATCTATGGTGCAACTGTTTGGTGTGACGCATTCAACTAGACCTCATACACTCGAAATATTAACTCCACGTATCTATTGTGTGGTTTTAAAGTATGGTCTGCGTTTAAAATGGTCTCAGAAGACGCGTCGCTCAATGATGGCAATGTCCTCTTGTCCTGGTAGCTGAAGGGATGCGAACAGCTAGATCCATGAACCGCAGCCTGACCCGCCGTGACCTAAGCATACTCAGATGGTATAGGTGGTTCCATCGGCTCATCCCCAGAGCATAGCACTAGAGGCGGAGCATGAGCTCTTACGAGCTTTATAATACATGAGAAGCTGGTGAGAAAGGGACGTTCGCGAGAGATTGCTTCTCGAGTAATCTGCAGAAATCGAAATCTCTAATAAGGTAAAGAAAAAATTGGAAAAGTTAGACGCGGACGCTACTGTGAAGGGCGCGAACTATTGTAGCCGACGCTTACCGATACACATTGTGTAAATTGAAGTAGCGTGGCTTTGAAACTAGTTATTTTAGACCGCATACTCAGCAAGAAATCTAGAGAAAGGTCAACGCGGAATCCGGTCCATTCTGACTACAACAAAAAACTAGAGTCTCACAGTACGCACAGATAACAAAATTGGTATAATAAGGAGCTATTTATCTTGGGATGCAAACGTGGCGGAACTGCCGACGTCGAAGGCAATACGTAGAAGAGATAATAATGCAACTTCTTACGGACTACATCAGCGCCACAGCGAATCCCCTCTTGACGAAATACTCACTCAACGGTAGTACCATCGAGATTGGAACTTCGATAGTAGCTGGTTTTGTTCGGGGTCAGGCTCACACAGACGCATGTGGGGATTTCGTAAAAAAACATTATTTTTATTTCATACATGGAAGAAAATACCCAACAGAAGATATGAAAAGACCCGCTGTTATCACCGTTACATATGTACGTGAATAGTAGCGAACTTGAACCAGTGAATTTTTCCCCTTTCCTGTGGTCACAAAGATCACCGAGAACATAAAACAACTGATGGCAGTGCGGTGCAAAAAAATTTGAGGCACGTTTAATACGTTAAACAGAGTCGAACATCTGAGTTCATCCGGCATACTTAATTGATGAAAGCCTTCGACGTTCATGTGGTGTCATCATTTCGAGAGAGTTTCGCCACCTATCGGTCTAATTTTCAAATAAATAAATGCTGTATTTATGTGTCTAGTACGTATTTTGCATTCGAGTGAATTCGGACGGTAAATACGATTTTTAGGCACTTTGTTTAGGAAAACCAATCGATCGTGGATGTTGTACCAATTTATAAGGCTGGCTTTGCAGCACTTGAAGAGAAAAAACTACTGCACTTTGTCAAAGAGAAAGTGCTATAACAGCAAGACAAACCACCTGTCCATCCTTCGTGGTTGACATGGAGAAATTAAGTGAATTGGATCAAATATGAACTGCTACCTCATTCTCCATATTATCGAGATCTGTCCCCCCAAGTGATTAGTCAAGGGAAGAAATGACTTGAGGAAAACAGATTTGGTTCCGAAAATGAAATAATCCTCCACACATGCGAAAATCGTGGTATTTGGATCGCCTGGCAAATTTTAGAAACTCTGGGCGATGTATGTAGAGCTCAAATACAACCAGACTGCGAAAATCTTTACAGCATTCACCATATCAGGTGAAATTGTTTTGCTGACAAACATCGACCAGGAATCGAAAAGTGACATATCCGACTTTTGTACAGCATCCGGTATTAATTCAACTTTGATATAGGGATTTCGAAAACCGAAATGTTTGAATAAATATGTGGTCCTGGGTAGGAAACGCATAACTTTTATCTCGCAAGCAGTTTCCTTCTCTTCACCACATTTTCTTCTTCCAAAACTGCCACACAAAATAGCAAAAATTTTAACACTTTTTTACTTAATAGAAGGTTCGTATAATTATGAATTTTGTGACAATTGCGAGCTTTTGAGCTTTCGAATTTACCGTAACATAAGAACAGCGTCACAATAGTCAGTAGTCTCACAATAGTGAGGAGTGTGGTGAATTTTATGAGTTCTACCAGAATAGGGTGGTTAAATTGAAAAACGAAGCCGCCCTCAATAGCATCTGAAAAGCGAGGGAAACAATATTTGCGCTAAGTTAATAAAGCACACTCCACTAGTTGATTTAGAAGCCAAGCATTTTCCTAAAGGCCATCTGCGTGCTTGTGTGCGTAACTTTATTATTATTTTTGTTTTTTTGTGTGGTCAGTTGAAGACAATTTTGTGATGTTGCTGACGTGGCCAACATCGTTTCAGGCGTTCATGTTTACATTGTTATTAATGTTGTTGTTGTGGTAGTGGTGAACATACATATATGATGTCACATATGGGGAGCGCAACAGTTAAGGCACACACAGGGACATAGAATGACATTGGGTGAGTTCAAGCTACTACATAAAGTAATAGAAAATCTATGCGTAAAACTAGATGTAAGTGCGGCTGTAGGCAAGGACACAAGGGAATGTGAACATGGAACGCAAAACTGAGATATGAATAAAGAATTGATATTAAAAACAAACAAGAAATCTCAACCGGAATATTGAAAAATTAACTCAGCAAAACTGAACATTTACATACATACCGAGGAGCCAAAATCGCGAAAATAACGTAAGGATCATTTTTTTTTCTTCGTGACGCAGAAATTCTCCTATAACATTCAAAATAAAATGTTGAAAAATGTCGATTTATTTGCTGATAAAATAATAAAAAAAAAAATTGAGTAGATATTTTCGTAATATGTAGGCAAATTCAGGTATTTTCTGAAAGACTGACGCTATGTTTGTGCTAAAGTGATATTTTTAAACGATGAGCTCAAAAATTAACAAATCCAATTCTTCATTATCTGTAGAGACAGCAGCTCTCTTAAAGAGCTTAAAGAGAAAAATCTTCAGCAACCTAAATTTTGCACTTTATTACAAGGGTCGTAACGATTATAATTTTTATAAAAAAAACTCATGATTTAATCGTTATTTTGCGATTTTTACTTTTTTGATAAAAAATAATCGATATCTTTTGGATTTTTATTTTTTGGACCAAGTTTGATCGATATTATCTAATATTTATTCGTTCGATCGAAAATACTCGTTTTTTCTTGGAATTAACATTTTTCGATCGATATTTTGTTGCATTTTTTTCGACCATTGCAAATATTATTGTCATCGCCGACAAACTTGTTTGCTTTTATTACGATCGAAAAGTTTAAATACAAGAAAATCGATTATTCATATCATCGATATCATAAATCACAAAATATCAATCATATATGATCGGAAAAACTTAAATCTAAAAATAACCATTCTTTTCGATCGAAAAACTAAAAATTAAAAATCGACAAAAATTAAAATCCAGAAAAAATGATAATTTTCGATAATGATCGATAGTTTGCGATTTTTATTTTATCGATCAAAAATAATCGTTTTCTCGGCTTTAGATTTTTCGACCATAGCAAATGCGATAAAATTGTCGGCGATGACAATAATAATAACAACAACAATAGTACGATTTAAGTTTTATGATCAAAAAAATGAAAATCACAAAATATTGATGAAATGTAATCGATAGAATAAAAATCACAAAATAGCGATTATGCAATCTTTCTAAATAAAAATAAGGTCCGATTTGTATAGCATACAGCGCATAAGGATTAGATCTATAAATTCGAGTTTTGTTTTGAACGAATTCCTGCCAATGATTGTTTGATGCGAAGAAATCAAAATAACGATTATTTCCGGTTCCTGGGCTATGAAACAAAATGTTTGTTGTATTTTTTTTTTTTTTTTTTTTTTTAAATTTTTCACTTTCTGTACGAAGTACCAAATGTGAATTGATAAAGTGTTTATTATAAAATGAGCTAGACCTTTATCAAAAAACAAAAGTTGAGTCCCTATTTCCTCCCCCCATCACTGTATGTTAATGAAGCAATAGGCGTTTCTACCATTGGTCGCCCTCAGGCGCAGCGGGATGCTGACTGCTGATTAACAAAAATTCTATACATAAATCACGAAAGGGAGAAAGAGTTGTGAATAGAAAACCGCTGAGACTGCGTAGAGTCTTTCGACGGCTGGACTATGTGTTGGCTGATATTTTCTTAGTCCTGCGATGCTATAGAAAACAGCATCCACTCAAAGTTTATTTTTATTTTTAAGTTATTGGCAGACAAGCATTTTTCACATTTCCGCGCACCACACAGTTTGTTTGGCAATACAACTTTGTAGCCAAAGAACTTTAGTTTTTTGAATATTTAATTAACGCTTTAGAAGTATGAACTTTATTTTTGAATATCTAAATAACTAAAAACACTTAAACAAAATTGCCAGTATGAAGTAGAAATTGCATTTCCGCAATTCCATTTTCCAACAACTTGCTGAACTGCATCAACCTCTCTATCGCTTTGACGAATACCTGCATTCACATTTTTTGTGGCACGGCAATGTAAGTAGTACTTTTGATTATCCTTGAACACTCTAAGCACTTTCGACAGCACAAAAACATATTCTCCTCAATAAAAATCAACCGTTATTCACATACAAATTAGTAAAATAAACAATACCGTTACGAATTTGACAATTTTCCACTACTTTAAAGAATAGGTAGATGTGTAAAGTTGATTTTTTATTGAAGTCATACAAAAAATAACTAAGAAAATAATTGTTTTTTGTTTTTGTTTTTTTTTTTGTTTAAAGCACAAAACAGTACAACCGCCCGTTCGTATTTGCGGCTAAAATAAAACTGATTTCAATGCGAGCAACAAGAGTGAGCAAACAAAGGGAACGTTGTGGCAAGTGGAATGTGCCAAGAAACTCAGCTGGGACAAACGGAAATGGAAATGACAAACAATTTGAGAAATACCTACCTACCAAAGAACATAGAAATTGCATAGCTGAGTGTTGAAAAAAAATAACGAAACGAGCTGGCAAATTGTAATTTGTTGCTGCGGCAGCTGTAGCGATTGGAGATGCCGCCAAATTTGTGATGCTTTTGTTGGGCTCACTGAACACAAATAATAACAACCGCAAAGAGGGTGGAAGTAAATACACACAAAAAATATTAAAATAACAACGAACCCCCCCACTTAAGCTACATATGTATGTCTGCGGTGAATCGAATCAATTAAATTTGATTAGACATGAAAATATCGGCGAGGCTTAGCGGCAAAAAGACGTTTGAGTTGGGCGACTACTGCGGCCGCGTGAGTAGCAAATTTTTCTACTTCCACTTTTTCTTTAATTAATAATTAAAACGAGGCTAGCTAGCAAGTAGCTAGTTAATTTGTTAAAAAATAAAAATTGTGAGTGTTTTGTTTTTTTTTTAATTTCATATATTTATTTCTTTTTCTTCTTCTATTTTGCGCATCAAAACAAAATAGTAATACATATGTAATAACAATAAAACAATACTATGCAATATAATATGATAATGTTCGAAAAATTACGCGCATGACCTTACACCACTTTCTGTCAGTTGACCCGCACAAAACTCATTAAAAAAAAGCGCGCAAAACTGCCAGCGTCGTTGTCGCAAATGAAAACAGAGCGCCAAAAGCCGCTATTTCTAAGATTAGCTACCCTTGAGCGCGTTCGCTCTCTTTCTCTCTCGCTCTCTCTCTTTCTTTTTTCCTATTTCGTACAGCAGCCATCAAGGCACGCGTCTGCGTATGAATAATTTCGAAAATGGTAATGTCAAAGCATTCACCCCTTACCCCGTTTTTGTCGAATACGACTGCAGTTGACATAAATTCAAAAAAGCTTTCGAAGTTTCGCCAAGCAATCGCTAGACTTTGCAATTATTGCAACTTTTAATGCTGTTGATGTTTTGTTATGTCTAACGCAAAGTGAGTGCCAAAGTTGGCTGTTCGTGTGATGCAAATTTTGCTTCTTATAAATAATTTATTTCAAAGCTCGTAGAAAAAACTGCATACAAATTTGGCTGTTCATTTCGAAACTGCATTGTTAGTGGTTTTTGTTGGTGGCTCAACTAAAGAAACGTAAGTGACATTTTTTTCAAAATTTTCTTCTTAATCCACAAAAGTTATTAGAGTAAGATTTTGGAAAAAAATCGTTAACGTTTTTTTCGCGGTTAATGCTCGATATGTCTCTTGAAACTGACTTCTATCAACATTGACAGCGGGCAAAAGATATCACTGTCAAAATTCTAATAAAGCTATGTGACTTAAAAAATGTGCATTATAAATATCACAATTTTTTTTTTTTTTAATATTTTATTCGCCTTGACTTCAGTTACAATTTCCGTCTTCAGAGATCTACATATCGCTCGCATATTTCATAATTATACCATATATTATCATGTTTTGACTATTTATTTCAGACTATTTATTTTAATAAAAGACATTATGATTGAAACGTTATTTTTTCTTAGTTTTTTTTTCGGACACATTTGATTCTTGTATTCACATTTCTATCTTTTCGATCAAATTTGATAGATAGTTTGCGATTTTTATGTTTTTGTTCGAAAATAATCATTATTGTATTCAAAATTTTTCGATCATATCGAAAATATATAAATCACAAACCATGATCGAAAAAATAACAATCCAATAATAACTGTTATTTTTGATCGAAAATAAAAATAAAAATCACAAAATAACGATATTTTAATGACTTAAAATCAAAATAATTCTAGATAAGAATAAGTTTAGATTTGCATAGCATATGACTAAATTAAATCGATATATTCGAGTTTTGTTGTGAACGAATTCTTCCCAAGGATTTTTTTTTACATATTTTTTTATTTAATTTTAATCATTTTTTTTTGTATTGTATAAAAATATAGGTTATTCTACAACAAATACCATTTGAATACAAAATTAAAATTTTTGCGATATTTCCAAACAAAAATTTTACTCAAGATTTCTAGATTTCCAGTAAGTGAAGGTAAAATTGAAAAAGAAGTTTTTATATGTAGGTTTGATTTTAAATATAGGAAAGTGCACTTTTGAAATGGCCGCAAATTACCGCTGATTTTTTACTATTTTTTTACTGTCTCACTTTTCAAATTTATTCCATAGTATAGCGCATCCTCCAATTTATTTTATACTACAAGGCACTAAAAGCAAATCGCACGACGCAATCGCATTACAAAGCTATCAAAACTGTTTGTATTTTGTTATGCATACTTTCAGGCTGATTGCAATGGAATGAATTGTTTGAGCGATATGTGGTGAGTATAAGGACGTTTTGCTTTAAATATAAGATCTTTCCATCTGGCCTTTAAATAATTTTTGTTTGTGGTTGATGTCAAATAGTTAAACTTATAAGCCTTAATTTTGCAAGGCTATAGAGGATTCAAATAATAATAATAATGTAAAATTATAAAAAATGTAAAGAAGGTAAAAAATGTAATGATATGGACCAACAGAAGCAAAAGGGTCTTAATAATTGGTTAGCGGGTTTAACGGTTTATGGAGATATGTCAAATTATTACCTTCCTCAGCTCCTTTATTATTTGCATTATTCTATTGTACCCTTTTTACTAAGATATTCCTACAAACAATATGGAATTTCCCGCATTCAGAAATTCAAAGATCTCATATTGTATATTCTATTTTCCATGACTTGCACCATGAAACAGAAGTCCATGTATTGTAACCTTCAAAACCATCACATTTTAATAGCAAGAGATATGGAAGAATCTTGCTGCTCAAACACACCTAGATATTTACTTTCGCAAACATCCTTTCAGAAACTTTAAAAATGCAAAAAAATTAAGAATAATTGAAAGTTTACCATTAATTGTATTCCAACAGATGGCATGGCTAGGTAACCTCGCCTGACAAAATACATATGTAGGTATTTGTGTAGGACCTTCAATATTACTTCAATGAAACAAATATGTATGTAGCCTCCTATTAAAGGTCATTTCATGCTTCCAAAACCAATCAAAATAACAGTGAAATATTCAAATATCTAGCAAAATGTCAGTAATAAATATAATTATGGTAACACTCCACTTTCATTTATCATTCTCTTTATGCCCACCTAATTTTCCAAAAGCAATTCTCATATTACACTATTAGTAGTAAAGTTGCACATGAGGAGATCCTGATCCTTTGATACAACAAGTTTTGTATAAGTAAATATTCTATGGTAAAAGTAAGTAAGTCTCTATGGTATAATGTAGTACGTATGTAAATATAAGGATATGCAAGTAATTTCTAAAGCAGATATTTATGAGCAGGCATATACTCACATCCATCAGTAAATAACCAACGAGACCATAAGAGCATAAGCATTAGGTAGGTAAGATCTGGTTGGTTCATAAATAGCCCCTAAACACACAGCTAGAGTTGCATACAATTAGGCGCTTAAACGTGTGCGATCCGCCAGCCACGCATCTGAGTGAGTGTGTGTTGATGAGTTATGTTATATTTATTTGAAATATGCGTACCCCATTGCTATTCGGTACTGTAAATTTTAGATACAAAACTACGATAAAACAGGAGAAATCTGGTAGACTATTTGATATAAATACATATCTAATATGTAAAAGACAAACGTCCTACTTCTCATCACATCTCGTGCAGACTTTTAATTCCATTACCTTCAGCCTAAAATTATACACAAAAAATTATAACAATTTTGATACCTTTGTAATGCGTCAATCTGAAATTCGATTTACTTTAACGTATGTACATATATATTTAAACATATATATATATATATATATATATATATATATATATATATATATATATATATATATATATATATTTGCAAGTATATGGGGACAAATCGGCTTTTGCATATCCGATTTTTTTCATAATTTTTAATGTTATGGTATCCATGTTCAGCCGTTTTCGAGATATCGATTTTTGAAAAGGAACGTAATAACCATATCTTTTCCAAAAAATTTACCGATTTGAACCATTTTTTACCAAGCTTTGTTTGTTTTATGCATAAAATTTTAAAATTATTAATACAATATTTTCTTGAAATTTTTTTTTAAATAGCGGCGCCAATAACTTTGAGCCTAATGTGATAACAATCGGTTCTAGTTTTTGCGAATTTTTAAAATTTCATGTTTTAGTTATATGGGATGAAAAATATTTGAAAGTACAAAACAAGAGTGAGCATTGTTTTTTTCACACGTTTACAGAGTATCTTCCTTCTAGGTACATCTGTGAATTTAGCAAATATTTATAAAGTACATATATGAAGCAAAAACAGTGAACATTTATATCACGTCAAATTTAGGAAAATAAATATAATTTGAGCTGTAATCCTTTAAAATTTGAGATTCATAGAGTAAAGAAGTCTTCAATAAGTTTCCGTTTCTGAACCAAACTTATTTAAAAAATGCAAGTAAAACTGACTTTCTCTGCACATCGTATAGAGGGCATTGAGAAATACTGAATTCGTTGCTCAGCTGACCATTTCATCACTTTCGCACACGCCGTCCGGGAAATATTTATTAGCTAGTGATTGATTGGCAGTTATTTTAGGTTTATTTATCTGATGTACATATATTGGAACGATTTTCCGTCATCCTTTGCTTAGTTTGATTTGCAGGCAAACCGCCTTCGTCGTTGTGTCATCTTCAGTGTCATTTATCGCTCCCTTATTTATTTCATTAAGATTTTTCAAAACAACTTTAATAAAAATGAAACGAGTATATCATATACATAGGCACCCTGTCGGCAACTCAGGTAACCTTTAGTGCACTTAAAGCTAACTATTTCGAAACTAGTTGTGGTTGGCACTTGAATTAATTCTAGTGGGGTCAAATGACTATTTTAACCAGAGACATAACTATTATAAGAGAAAAGTGTAAAAGTTAATCAATAATTATTATAGTAAGATACAATTTTTTCGAGACATCTATGTACATATAACCATTATTCAAAGATTTATATTATAAAAGTATTTTTGTAATAGTTCTCAGCGAGATAATTATTTCTAGGCTTTCAAAAACTTTTATTTTGTGGCTTATGTTATAAAAGTCTTCTCATAATCTTCAAAGACTTTTAATTTGAGATTTATGTATGTTTATAATAAAAGTCTTTTCATAACAAATATGAGCGAGAAAAAAATTTTTAAGGCTTGAAAGACGGGGCTTGTTTAGGACCATTTCGAGATTTGTTCGGAACCAGTTCGAATCACTTCAGGACTAGTTCGGTACTAATTTGCGACCCAAAACAGTTCCGTCTTTCAAGGCTTAAAAAAAAGTTGTCTTAATCATAATTGCTATACAAAGACTTTTATAATATAATTTTCAAAATATAAGTCTTCGAAGACGTAAAAAATGTATCTCGCTGAAAGACTTTATTAAAATAAGTCTCAAAATGATAAATATCGGT
This sequence comes from Anomoia purmunda, assembly GCA_951828415.1. Classification (NCBI taxonomy): domain Eukaryota; kingdom Metazoa; phylum Arthropoda; class Insecta; order Diptera; family Tephritidae; genus Anomoia; species Anomoia purmunda. The sequence goes on from OX639995.1 coordinate 45,749,301, forward strand.
AACTTAAAGAATTTACCCGACTTATCTTATATAATTTTTATCAAATTTAGGATGACTTTTTTAAAACTCAACGGACAAATAATTATTATTCTGGATCTCTGATTTCACCACGGCGATGTCCTAGGTAGTCAATTATCCGACTCTGTCCTAGGTAGTCAATTATCCGACTCTGCATGACTTTTCAACTAACTTAAAATTAGTTGAATATAAGTTAGTTAAAAGTTATCTTAAAGAGGACCGCTAAAGGTAAGTCTTTTTTATTAAAAACCAGTGCAAATGTCACTGCAAATAGTAAGCTTGCTTTAATTTTGGGGAAGTTCGGCCTTAAGTACATTGTAGGTAACTTATAGTTAGGTCATAAAAGTTAGCTATAAGTGTGTTTGTTTTCGTAGTCGACTACCAAATCGCTTACAGGGTAGGTATTTTAGTTCTTATTTTGAATGTGATTTCAATTTTAGATATTCTTCGTTTAAGTTTCGTGGCTGCGGCTCCGTCAGCTAGAATTTTATGTTTGTTTCTAGTTTTTGTTATTTAACTTAAAAGTTATGTTATTTAATTTAATTTTCTGAACAACAGAATGAGCTGTCGATAATTTCAGCGACAGGGGTTCAAAGAATTTGTTAATAATAAGTCGTCAAATATATACAAATTTCACTTGAGCATAGACAATTTAAAAATAATTTTACTTAGACATTTAAAAGATGCTTCCCACTGTACAACATCAAATTAAATTATACAATAGAATAGACAACCAAAAGGGAATTCACAATTAACATTTTTATTGTAATTGTTAGCAATAATACTTAATAGGGTTGGTTAGCAAATATGCAAAGCGCCTGCATGAAGGGGATAATAAATGAAAAACGCACTCGGGCAACTCCAATAATACTCGTACAAATATTAGTTCATTCTACATACATATGTACATATCTGGGAATGTAAGTGCATAGAACAATCGAAACGCATTTCAGCTACGCACCAAATGCAAATATTGTGTAACAATTCAAATTAAAATTGAATAGAAAATTTTTGAGTGGGCCACCTCTTTTATTCCAGCTTGGCTGCAGTGAATTGAATTTGGAATTATTTTGTGGCAACAATGGCTGACTACTATTTAACAGGCATAGAATTCAAATTCAATTTAATTGAAGTGTATAAAAGTGTTAAGGGACTGGTAATTAGTATTAAATAGATGCGAATGCATTGAACGTTAATGTGATGGTTTTGTTTAGTTGATCATCAAAATACGAAAGCAATGTGTGGGGCTGAATGACAATGTATGTAGATATTTTTTTACTTTACACGTATGTACTAAGAGGAGTGACTATGGAAAAGGTGGCTATTTCGTTCTATGCGAATTTGTCCTAATATAAAAGCATGTTCCCATTTGTTTTTGTCAAGCTCTAAATATATGATCTATGTATGTGAGCTAAGAGAGCTCTTTTATTCAAGAATTTTGCGAAATATCTCCGCTGTGATCCTTTAAATAAAGATAAATCGAAAACCCGTATTTATTGTAAGATTTTGCATTATTTATTTATTTAATATAATATAAATTTCAGGGGTCATGAAGCGGTATCGAAAAACGTATTTCGTTTTTCTCAAAATCAGAGGTTTAAGTGCCTCATATTTATGAATTTTCTTATTCGTGTAGATACACTGAAGCATCAAAAGTCGGGGTTTCTGAATTGCCTGGCATTATGAAAACCAGGTGAAATTAACAGAACATATCCGGTTTACCATTTTCCTTTCTTTTTTTATTTACTTTTTTGCAAGGCACATCTTTTGATTTTATTCATAATAAAAACAAAATATGATAAATACCGGGTACAATTATTATGGAGATTATTGATTTTCGATGGTTCTTAATTTGCTAAGTTTACAAAGGCTCATAAAATGACACCGGAATTATGTATTCTATAGCGATGGAATGCAAATTCAATTTTTAGTACTAAATTTTCAAAATAGTATTCTTGTCAAATTGCATTGGCCTATCGTTTTCTTAGATATTGGTTACAAAACTCTAAATTTTCAAAATTGAGCATTCGAGCAAAAAAACACAGAATTTGTTTTATATAAACAGCAAAGTTCGCCTGGACAGCACAAAAAAAGGAAAATACACAATTTTCCACTTATTTGTTCTTATGTTTTTTTCTCTTCCTTCTCTCTTATGTTTTTTTGTTTTTTTTTTTGTTTTTTTTAATTGTAAGTGGATATTCTCTATTTCGGTCTTCAGTTATAATGGCTCGAAAGTGTTTTTTTTTTTCGTTAAAGGAATAGCTCATGTTTTGTAACCAATATCTTATAAACCAAAAAGTGATTGGCCAACGAGATTTGGGACGCATAATAAGTCTGCGTATCGTAATTTTTTTTAGAATATTCGCTAAAATCATTCCCTAAATTTGTTCGCTCATTTCAAAATATATATATATATATATATGTAGATCATTATTTATCTATCTTTACTAAAATGAAACTGTAGAAAAGGCGTGTCTATACATTGTAAGTGTAGTTTAAAACGATTGCCATCTGTTTTTAAGTATTCGCTTAGATACCTTTTGCGTTTGTGCGGGGCACTGCTTCAAAATGTGTCTTGCAGTTTCCTTTTCTACTCTGCAAAATCTACACCATTCATCCGAATAAATTCCCTGTTTAATCAGCTGATAGTTCAGCCGCAGTGTACTGTACGAATTCCAGTGATAATTCTTAAGTTATTCTTTGATTATCCCATGCACTGTCTAAAGCGTTTTATTTTATAAGAACCTAAAAGCGCTTTGGAGTGATCCAGATCAGGTAGATTTTCTCAGTATAGTTCCGGTTCCGGTAGTTGTGAGTGGTATTGAAGTACCCACATCTTTCTATAGCATATATTTCTGCCTGAAAGATAGACATTCGCTTCCTCATGGATTCCGAGTATCTTAACCCCGGATCGTATACTTCTGCCCCGGTGGCTGCTTCAGTTAATGAACCACCCGAATACCCGGTTATCATACATTGGTTTATTTTATATTTTTCAGATTTAGCTACTGAATCCTTTTTGTTACTGAGTTCTATTTAGAATCTTTTTGCAAAGCTAAAATCAGCTTGCAGAGTATCTCTCGGTATTGCAGTTTCGGGGTATTGTTTCGCAAGATTCTCAATCATCCCGCGATTCATATGCCATCCTGCCTCCTCAAGGAAATACAAACTCGAATATCTTAAGCCTACTACGAATAGTACGATTGTTGGATACCAAAAAGAGGTTAAACTCTGTAAATCACACTTGAGAAGAAGTGGGAAAGAAAGCTGTAAAAGCATTTATGACCTGTAGATCCATGGCAGGTAAAAGCTGGGACTGCTCCCCGAAAATACCGAGATGGATCTACACAGCTATTGTACGGCCACCGTTTGGTTGGAAAGAATCACTAAATCGAGGGCTCCTCACAACAATATTTACAAATAAATTTACAGCAAATGGCATCACATTCATCAAAAATACATAAATATTTAATCAGACATTTTAGAAACTTTTTGAGCATGCAGTTTTCTATACATACAGTTCTTCGATATAAAATGCAAGAAACTGTTGACAGGGAACAGCATTATTTTTAACTCTAAAAGGAAAATGTTTTTGAAACACATTATCTACGTTAAATTAACGCTTCACGTCTGAAATGATATTATCATTGATATTTTTTGATGCATGATAACTTTCTACTTTTTCCGCTATTTTGTTTGTTATATGTCAAAATTCTAGTAAACAAACTAACAAAATATATTAATTGTTTGCGATCTAACGACAAAGTTCTCTTATTTTTTTTGATATCTTATTTTCTCTAATACCTTTTGGCAGTTTCACTTGTTTTTAAATGCAAAAAACGCTTTTTTCACACTCAGTCAGATTTTTTCAAACAATTCTATAGGAGAGGTAAACATTTGGAGCTGTTTGGCTAACTCCAATAGGTAAAATTAATTTCAATTTTTGACCTTATCTTTTCAAATTCAGCATGCAAACTTTTTACTGTTTCAAGCTTCTATAAGGAGATGAGAAGTACAAGAAAGAGTGGTAGCCATAAAGGGTTAATATTTAGTAATAATATTTGCTAGAAAACATTACATAATTTACTCAATAAAACCCAATCAGTTTGCGTTGCCCGCTAGTTGTAGTTCGCCTGCAAGCAAATGCAGTTAGCTGTTTCAGATGTAAATCGTTTGGTCTGCCTGCGTATTGCGTCGTTGCAAATGTTGTCTTTTAATTGTTGTCCGCCGCATTAAATTTTTTGCTTTACAAAAAAAAAAAATACGTATACATTTTTCATGCGCAGCTTCCGCAATTCCAAGTTACGCACACACACACACAAAGTCACGCACGCTTTTTGAAAAACATCATTGTAATAATTATTTTATTCAACAGCAGCTTTGTGCGTTTGCTATCTGTTGAAATGCCCTTGTCTGTTATTATTGTTGTAACGCCGGCCTATTGGTGGTAATGTAAGTACATAGGTTTTACCTTCCAACCCCCATACCCCTCAGTGTTCATGTGTGCGTGTGTTTGTCTCTCTCTCTCTCACTCTCGAACCTTTTTGTTTGTTTGCTATCGTAAAATTGCGCTACAATTATGATAATTGTTTTCTGTTATTACAATGACTCGCTCTGCTTTTAATAATAATGTTTTTTTTTTTTTGTATGCTGGTTATATGAAACTTGCATGAGATGGTGCGATAATGTTTTTGTTTTTTTTTTGTTTTCTGTTTTTACTTTTTGCAAATGAGAATGCGTTATGCGATAAAAACAATGTTAATATGGAAAATAAAAAAAAATGTTAATTTAAATAGTCAAATTAAAATGTAATTATTAATATCTACAAAATCCCTAGAATACACATTGCAAATTAAAACCATATTGAATGGTCGTCTACCCGAGAGTAATTTGAAGCAGAGCAATTGGAACAGTATACCGAAATTTCAAAATCTTACTAATCAGTAGTGCGATTCACTAACATATTTTAACGATATTCGCATGGTTAACTCATCTTAACGAAAATTTTAACGATGTTGCTATGCAGCAGCCATTTTTTAAAGATATTCGCTGTCACCGAATCAGCTGTTATCGTTAGCTAGTCGATTTTGAAAAACTAAAAGACAACAAATTTTATGTTGTTGACTCAATCGAGAAAAGAAAAGTTTGTGATTTCAATATAAATAAAAGATAAATTTAAAATTTGGTAATTTGTTTCCTTGCAATTAAAAAAGGAACATTAAGTAATGTCGTTAGAATGTTTTGAATATGATTTATCATGAGGTGACAAAGAAGTCAGCGCTCCAACAGGAGATCGTAGTTTTCTCCGGGATGTGAGCAATATATAAATGACCCTAATTAAAAAATCTGAAATATAAAACCCAAATACCCTGGAGCGCAACACGATTCATAATGTGACGTAAAGAACATGTTAGTGAATTGCACAATCGTTAGTGCCATCGACAAATATTGTCGACAAAAATTGTCGACAAAAATTGCGATTTTCGGATCGCTTAAAGTTAGTGAATCGCACAAATGATTTTCCTTTCACAACTTTATCGTGCTACTGCTCTTTAAATCAATCGTGGAGATGTGTGCTGCAATTCGCAATTTATAGTGTTCTGAAACTCTATACTTAATGTTGTACAGCAATTGAAAGCCATTTCATATATGTATATAGAATGTTATGTTAAAAATTACAATGGTCTGCCGTTTTTATGGTTTGTATTAATTTATTTATTCAGTATGGACCGGGGAGTTATCATATTTTTTATAGACATTTTAATGCTGAAGTCGTGAGATGGAAGTTTTAAGCTAATTGGAACTTTCACATTATTGTACTAAAATTTAATGGGCTATAAAACTGCTACTACAAATTCTGATTACTACAAATTCTGATTACTACAAATTCTGATTAAAAAGTTTGGAATTTAGATTTTTAATTTGTGCACAAAGCTTGAAATTTGGATCTACACAGTTTCTGTTAAGAAATGAGCGACCTATTACATTGTCCAACACTGTATATAAAAATGAAGCTTTTGAATGATGAACGGATTTGAACCTAATTTGGACAGTGTATTTTTTGGACCCATGGCAGGGGCATTGGCTATATTTTAATATATTGATATTGATGATATCAGAAAAGTATAGTGCAGGTGCAATAAAAATAAGAAAAATAAATGCGCTAGGTGGCGCTAGAGGCGAGTTATTCAGAAAATCTGTATTTATGATCCGGTTTTGATGAAACTAGAAACTTATAACGGGGTTCCGACGATAAGTGCTTTTTACGAAAAATGGATTCAGTACAGAAATTTTTCTCTTCCCAAATTTATTTTTGTATAATCTTTTAACTTGTAACTAATATTTTTATTCAATTTAGAAAAACTCTGCGGTCTACGCCATTTAAGGTTTCTATCTGTTTTTTAAACTTTTGCTATAGGGCTAGAATTCGTAAAATTGCACAGAAAAAAAACTTGCTGCTGCTTCTTAATGAGGCCATTTCCAATCTTAGTTTTTTTTAAATCTTTTTACACTTTTTTTTTAACAACGTAAAATTTTATGTAGCATTCACTGCTAATCCCAAAAATTTTAAAAAGGCATTCGATTTTTTATAATCATCTTTGCATGCGATTTTTATTGGTTTTTTTCTGAGGGGGAGCAGACAATTTTTCAAAACCTCAAAAAAAGTATTTATTATTTATTATATTAGAAATTATAATAGCGTATAAGTTATACTTTACAGCGTATGCTCTTTAAATCAATAAACTAGGACCAATAGTTTATCGAGATATTTAGTTTTGAACTAAATGATACACTGAACTTTACTTTGTTAAAAAAAACAAGTTTAAAAAAGCTAAAAAAAAAAATTATGTAAAGGAAAAATTGTGGACGTCATATAGCTGCCGATTAAAATAGACTTACTAAAAAGGCAGCCGACCGTTTTTTCCTGTACGATTTCACGAATTCTAACCCCATAAGCTACTTCAAAATTCTTGTAAAACTACCAATAAACAATTTATAAAAAAAAATAATAGAGACACATTTTGCACCACAACGCCCTGTCCTTTTAGTCTTAAAAGTTTTATGGCTTTTTTATAAATAAAAATGTTATAATATTTGTTTTTAAATTTGGCATTACAAAAATCCTAAAAAACATTTTTTTGCTATCCGAGTTGGGTATCCTGTAATTTTAATAGCAACTTAATAGAAGTCGAAGAAGTGAGATATTATATACTCTGTATTTGAACGGCAATATGAAGACCGGGATTCACACCCTGAGAAAATATCAATTTGATAGTCTAACATACATATGTATGTAAATCGTATGGCATTATATGGCTTTTGGTATGATTATCGCTTCTGTTATATTTTTCTATTCATTTTTCTATGCCCCCTCTCCCTTAGCCAATAAACTGTCGATTTCAAGTCATTTTTTATAAAACTTGGTTATGATGCAGACTTACTTTTGTTTCGGTATGGGGTTGGTCTCAACATAAAGTTGTTTTGATTTTAGCTTACCTGAAAAATAAGAAAAAGTTAGGGTTAATTAACATAACGCCATAAGCACAAATAACTAATATTGTAATGACAGAGGAACTGCTAAAAAATTGCAATGAATTGGGGATAAACATCGAAAAATACGTAACTACGTGACTTCATTGTTCAGTCGATATTTTTGGAAATACAACGACATATTCAAAACGTGGAATGTTTCTGTTTATTTTAAAGAAAACTTAGCATTTATAAATTTTATATATATTTTAAATGTTTTAAAATATACTGTCATTCCAACTTCCACCCTCACACTATGGAGAAAAAACATTAAGGCAAATTTTCACCATATACTTTAGATATTTACATAATAATAATAATAATAATAATAATAATAATAATAATAATAATAATAATAATAATAATAATTTTGCGATTACATCATATAGCTCGATGTTTAGCCGAACTTCACCTACATTTTTTAGTGTGCGTGTTGTTGTTTTATGCCGACTGCGAACGGCAGATAAATTTTTTGAGAAATTTTTTTACAGCATAACTACACTCGGAGATTTAGCACTGACTGCCGAGGGCCGGCCGGTATTAGAAATAAGATTTTCTATAATTTTTACTGCTACTTGCCCTAGCCGAGATTTGAACTCGGGGGACCCCGAGTGAATCACACAAACGCTACGTACTCGGCGCCAGATATCTAGATATCCACATATCAAAATATTTATTATTTTTATTAAAAATCCGTAAAGATAAAAATAAAACCAAAAAAATGTACAAACCCTAATATTTTTTGCTCATTCTTTTGTTCTTCACTCTTTTACCGATTGAGACAAATTTAAGTCTTAAAAACAATTTAAGATAAAGAACGAATAAAATTGTGCTTAGAGAAATTTAAAGTACTCGTACTTTTGTAGAGACAGATCCAATCTTCTTACAATAATTTAGGACAAGGTACAAGGCATTTCTACAGGCATTTCTACAGTTTCGATTATTATCGATATATAGGCGAAATACATCGAGTATTCGATTTCAAACTTTGACCGAATATTTGTCAAGTTTTATTCATTTAAAATTTTAAGAAAATTTTGCTTGTTGCTACATTGATAGAACCTCCTTTAAGCCAAAAATATTTTATACGAAATGGCTTTGAAAAATTTCCTTAAATTACTATTTTAAAAGTGTATTAGAAGTGGTAGAAAATGTTGCGAGTATTTCCCAACATAAGTATATTCCGGGACTAGTTGTTTTGGCACCATTTCAGTACTATTTCAAGACACTTTTAAGCCCTTTGCGGGACTAGTTGAGGACCACTTCGGACATTTTTGAGACTTCTTATTTCGACACCCTTTGACGGCTTTTTCAGGATTATTTCGGTGCCATTTCAAGAAGTGCCCATCTCGGTACTAAATCAAGACCGTTTGGGGATCTGCTTGGGATTCATTTAGGATGACGTCGGTCACCGTTGAGGACTAGTTCAGGACTACTTGGATCTAGTTCGTTACTGATGTGGGACTTGTTCGGCACAGGTTCGGGATTATTTCGTGATTGGTCTTATTGACAATTTTGTGACCAGTTCGAAACTAGTTCAACTAGCTTTTGTAATAGCATGGGACTAAGCTTGGAACTTGGAAATAGTTCAGAACTGATTTGCTACTCGTTCGAGAGTAGATTGGAACTGGTTTGGGACTATCGCTGCCCTGAACTTGTTCCGAATGATCAGAAAAGTCATACGCCATTCCAAGTTTGTACTGACAGCTCCATAAACTTACGGGGAGTGTTGCTGAAGTGACAGCCCTTGGCCGGATGTAATTCGGGTCGTTCTGATAGCGTAGAACCGATTGTCGTGGAATGTTTCAAAGACGGGTTATGGGAGAACACATTTTTCGATTATTATCGATAAAATTTAGAGTCCACACTATTTGATCGTGATTTCGCTCTGGATTTATGATAAAATAGTTTATTTCATCTTAGTTTATTGACAAATTTCATAGGGCGAAATTACTTAGATTCATCGGAATTTGCTTATATATTAAGAGAGAGACATAAATTACAATAGTGTGTCCGGGGTTGAAGATTACAAACACATACATAAAATGTAATTGTAGTGTTACTAGTTTCAAACCCAAAATTAGGTAGTCTTTCTCACATTCCTCTCTTTCTATGTATGGGATAGGCAAAGAAATTTTCCTTCAAAATTTAAAAAAAAAACTTCTACGCCTACACATTTTTGGAAAAGTTTAGTACTTGTGTGTATGTATACATTAATACATACCCTATATACCTATATATGTATATAAGTTAATCACATTCCTCTGATAATCCCACTGACATGCATACACCGAATGCGGGGCAAATTCTTCTACGAAGCTCTGATCCACTTTATGCTTTACAAATCGCACATTTAATAGTTAAAACTTTGTCAGTGTCATAATAAATACAGTTTTTGACAAAAACCAAACATTTCTTCTTTCTCATTTCTCATTTTTTCATTTTCATAATACATGGATGAAGGTCAGTAAATCATGATGCACAAAAGCATGCAATGTCAGACAAAGAATGGAACCTGACACGAAAATGTACAGAACGATAAAGTTTACAAACAAACCAACAAAAAATGTAATAAGTAATGAAGAGTGATAAATGAAAAACACTGAGGCAAAAGAAGAATTTATGCTACAAACAAGCTACGAAAATGAAAGCAATATTTCTGAAAATGTTTTCGTGTTAAAATCAAACATGAAGGATGATGTAGCACAGTCGTGTGTTGAAAAGTAAGCCAACACCCAAAAGGACCATTAGGAGGGATTTTTCTTGTGCTACTTAATTTAAATAAACCCACCAAGAGTTTACGTAGTTTTTTCTAATTCTGTACTGAAAACCAAATTTAAACGTTGAGGAAATTTGTCAATTAATTGTTGATTTGGAAACTCCTTCTAACCTCGAGTCGATTGAAGGCGAGAATGAAGATTATCTACATTCAACTACCGACGGATTTGGTTCCGAAGACGAGAGGGCATTACACCAAAATGTTTAGGGAATATACCTGGGGGTGTGGTACCACCATTTTTTCTATAACTATGTAGATATTGATATATATACCCAAATATCATTAATCTGCAGCAAATGAAAAAATAAATATTTTTCAATATGAGTGCCAAACTAAAAGTACTAAGAAGCCCTATATTGTAAAGTATTTTTGGAGAGAGTTGCCACCTATTTAAAAAACTTATTCAAATTATACGTCAAATCAAATATTTAAGTATGAGGCACTACCAAAGGATATTGAAGAAAACTTTATTTTGAAAATACTCTTGGAGGGTTGCCACATGTTTAATTGAGTAAATTAAAAGAAAATTTTTAGTTAAAGGAAAAATCACGGAGTGCGATTCCAAAGAAGTAGGCTTAAAAAGACTTAATCATAAAAATATATTTAGAGAGTGTTGCCACGTTTTTAAAAAAATAATTTAATGCCATTTCTAAGCTTACTGAAATATAACATTCTACTCTGACTCGAAAGCGTTTACATGTTTGATGAGGATTGCCACTTTTTAAAGGCCGTTATTTCAAACTACTTGGTAAAAAAAAATTAAGGAAGCTTTTAGAATACTGGTTTGAACTGACAGAGAGGTTTAGTAGAACTTAAAAAACGAAAAAAGGTTTAGGAGTTGCTCACTGTTTGAAAATTGAATACAAATAAGGGTGGTATTAGGGTGGGCCGAATTCTTTGGCGCTGAAAAAAGTTCAAGGCATAATCATGAATGAATAATTAAAATATTGTATTATTATTTAATCCGACTTTTTAATATTTTTGATAATAACTGGCAACGCATTTTAGAGATTTGATTGGTTGGGAAAACATAATTGGTACGATCCATAGTACCAGAATCGCGATGATGGTTCTTACATTTTTAATTGAGCCACTTAATACTGTTCATAAAAAGAATTGCCACTTGTCCAAAATTACAAAAAAAACAACAATTGCGATAAATCCCACTAATATTATAAATGTAAAAGTTTGTGTATGAGTATGTTCGACGGGTTTATATAAAATTTGGCACATATCTAGCTTATACCCTGAGGTAATACATAAGGTATATTTTCAAAGCAATTGTCAAAAATGTTATAGTCAATTTATTAGATAACGTAAATCACATATCAATTACGATTGCGCAGATTTTGGATAAGATTTGGTACATAGTACACATGTATATTTGCTACAATAGAATCCAATTTTCTAAAAAGAGTTGCCACCTATTTAAAAAGTTAAATTCATTTAAAAAAATTAGTGAAGTCAAATATGGCCAATATGGGTATTAAAAGATATTAAAAAGTTTAATAAAGTTTAATTTCCACAATGTTTTGAAATAGGGTTGTCCTCTGTTTAAAGGTCAGTTAAGTAAAATCAAATGATATTTTAGGATTGGAGTGTCAAGCTTAAAAATCTGCAAACGCAAAATTTCCAAAATATTTTTGGAGAGGGTTGCCACCTGTTTAAAAAATCAATCAGAATTTTAATAAATTAAACCAACTATTGAAATACGGGCCAAATATTGAAGAATGGGTACTATAGGTAGGAGTTTCAAGAAAGCTTTATTTTGAAAATATCCTGGAGATGGTTGCTACCTACTTAAAAAAGTTATATAATTACTGCATACTGCGCAGTTGCCCATGAAAAAAGTTTCACCAAAATTAAAAACCAAACATAAGAATTAATTTATAGCGTTAAGCTAAATGTCATGCGAGCCAAGCCGCGGGTTAAAGCTAGTATTCAATAATATTGTATTGTTAAAACTAAGAGCCAAAAAAAAAAAAAAAAATTTTTAAAATTTTAGATTTAAATTTTCTTAGCAAATTTTTAAGTTAATATTAAAATTTATGCATTAGGAATTTTTCGTTGTCAAAACACTAATCCTTTTTCAAATTTCTTTTAACTCAAAAAATCAAAATTTCATTTGTAAGAAATCAAAATTTCCACAGTTGTGCTCATACAAATACCAAAATCTTTCTTGAAATTTAATTTGCTACTAATCTTTATAAACCCAAGCCTGTAAGGTCTTAATATTTTACACAGGACTGTATTTGTATTTATGCGCAAGGGCTAAACTAACTTAATATGTATTTACATACATAAACATATATTTAGAAAAAAAAAACAATTTTTTAATTTTCCTTTGTTGCGCTTCTAACAACGAAACAGCGCAATAAGTCTCACTAAGTGATGACAGTGGAAATTAGTGCCGACAGGTTTTTTTTTGTTTTGTTTTTTTTTGTTTTTGTCTCAGGGAGAGGATTGCACTGCAATCGTGGAAAATATAACAGATGCACAGACTCGCTCAAGCTATTGGATATGAATGCACAAATAAAATTGTGCACATGCAGAATTTTCACGAAAAGTATGCAGTTTTGTAGCCCATTAAATTTTAGTATAAGAAAGTGCAAGTTCCGTTTATTTTTGATAATCCGTTGGTTTTTGATAATTTTTTTTTTTTTAGTGACGGTGCCACTCATTTTCTGCCATACAAAGTTCGTTCGACAATTATTTTTTGTATGGGAGAAAATGGGTGGCACCGACAACAAAAAAAAAAAATTAGTTTGAAAAGTTTGAAAATTTGATGAAATTTTTTTGATTTCTTCTATTTTTTCCACAAAGTTTACTAAGTGGAGTTTTATAGTGTTTTTTGTGCAATAAACTATACTTAAAAAAATTAATGAATAATAGACAAACAGGAAAAATAGACAAAACTTATCGAAATGTCGCCAAGCTATTAATTTTTCCGACACTGTTTATACATGTGAACCATTTCGGCACAAGTACAGGATAATTTTGGGGCCACTTCGGGACTATTACGGAACCACTTCAAGACTATTTCTAGACTAGGTCAGTACTTTTTGGGGGCAAAGTCAGGAGCACTTCGGATAAATTTGGTTTTAATTAAATCTGGTTATTTCGAAACTATTGCTACACTAATTCCGATTCAGTTCACGATTATTTTGGAACTAGTTTGGGATCATTTCGTGATCATCACCGGACTGTTTCGGGACTAGTTCAGGGCCAGCTCCAGACTAATTTGGGATGGCTTCGGGCATAGCTGGAGACAATTTCAGAGTGCTTTGAATCTAGTTCTGGAGTGGTTCGGTACTTGTTCCTAATAGTATGGGATAAGTTTGAAACCAGTTACGGATTGGTTTGGTACTAAAACAGGAATAGTTTGTTACACGATCGAGAGTATTTTTTAACTGGTTTGGGAAAATTTATACACAAATATATAAAATGTATATATATGTAAATGATCATCAGCAGTGTTGCCAGTTTTAAAGTCAAAAATGGATCTTGCTCGTATTCACCTCTTTATGGAATTGACAAATAAGCTTACTTGCATTTAAGTGCACGAGTGTTTTTTTTTCAATTTTTTTTTTTTATTTACGAAAATGCCCAAACACCGAACCTAATTTTTTCTATTTTTTTCTTTTTTTTTTATATCTAGTGTGCACATAATCAAAACCCAATTAAATCACGGTTTCGAAACTTAAAAAAGTTTATAAAAAGTCAGCAAAGTCTCATCAAATGGTTTTCAGCCAAATTTTTTTTTTTTTTTTTTTTTTTTTTTTTTTTTTTTTTTTTTAAATACTCCTTGGTTTTTGATATTGTGTTTTTTTTTTTTTTTTTGACAGCCCCTGTAAGTAAGTATCGCCATTTAGGTGTCCACCTGTTTCTACCATTACTACCGCGGTGGATTGACAATAAATTGTGTCAAGAACCAAGAAATTTCTCACATTTGTTGTCATCTGCCACATAGTTAGTTTTTTCGTTCGAGCGAGTGGTGGTGCTGAAAGAAATTTACCAGAGTGGTAAAAGGAAAATGGCATTGACCTTTTGCTTATTTTGGTCTTAATGTTTGATATGTTTGTATGTAGGTGCGTACTTGTTGTTGCCATTTGAGTTCCCATTGAGCACTTCTACTACTTGTAAATAAACCATTATTTGTGGCATAATTAATAATTGATTACATATCAGAAATATAATAAAGGCAGACAGACAGAGCGGGCAAGGTTGACTGGGAGGAAAAATACGTAAAAAAGTTTTCGGATATTGGCGAAAAACAGATTTGACAACGGCATACTTCTTATTTTTCATACCTTTCATGAAGAGGTTTTAGTATTATAACTTTGGTCCAAAGTTTCCAAAACTTTCCAAATGAAAAAATTATCTTACGAAAGGACTAACAAAAGTTCGCCAAGTTGGTGGTTCTTAAAATCTTTGAAACAAAAGCAAAAGAATACCAAAGCCTTTTCAATTATATAACGAAACCTCTTTCTAAATTTCAAAACGATCGGTTTAAATGGAGACGAGACAACGCAAGAAAGCTGAAGATGGATCAGACGAAATTCTACCACCAACACCAACAGAAACTCGCTTTGTGATTCTATTCGGCTTGCGGCGTAAACTAAAGAGACTACAAATATTCAATGAATGCCAAATTTCATATGGAACGATTGCGCCGTCTCTATAGGCTATTTCCAAGTAAAACCGAAGAGCCCAGACTTGACATTTTTCTGTACCGGACGCACAGTGAGCAGGCCGATTAAAGTCATTCACTGATGACATGACTGTGGCTCTGGTGAAGTCCAAAGTTGGCGAAGATCGACGATTGATACTAGAAATGATTGGTGAAGAAGTGAGCTTGAATTACATCGCGAATTTGAAGTGATAATTTGGGATGCACAAAGAAATCTGTTAGATGAGTTCGAGGAATCTTACATGTGGCTTCCTGAATAAATTTGGAAATGGGCATTTCAGCTACTTTAGTAAAGTTTTTACTGATGATGAATCTTGGTTCTGTAAGTACGATCCGGAAACCAAACAGTAGTCCATAGCATGAAGCCCAACAGTAGCAAACCCACCAGTAAAATCCTAAAGTAATGATGCCAGTTTTCTTCCCCGATCAAACATCGTAGCTGGTATACCCCTGAAAAAGAGTCGAACGGTACCAGAAAAATGTTATAGCGAAGACTGCTTACCAAAAATTTTCAAAAATTATTGGAAACCCGGAGGAAGACTTGCGGTGCTACTTTTCACATCATGACACCGCGCTTTCACTGGCGAATAAATTGATTGTAATATCTGGCATCGACAGAATATGGCCAGCATCATATTCCCCAAATCTAGCACCCTGTGATTTTTGGTTATTTCCAAAAATTAATAGAAAACTGCGAGGAAAAGTCTTGCTAAGATTTTGAAGACGATTTTTAGGAAGTGGATCTAAAGTCATAAGAAATGCACTGAAATCTATGGCGATTATTTTGAGAAGATATAAGCATACGAGGATTAAGAATAAATATCAAAAGATTTTTTGTGGAGTTGGACCCTTCGTATGCTATAAAATCATTGTTGTTAAAAACTCAACAAGCTAAATTTTTTTCTATACATTAAAGGCATGAAGACTTTGACATGGCCGAAGGCAGCACTTTCCTTACATGTTGTATTTTGTTTTATCCTTGTTTTTTTTTTTTTTTTTTTTTTTTCAAATGCAAAACTGCTGTCATAAAATGAGCAATAAACCCAAAAAACCAAAACTGTGACACTAAGCAGACGAGACATCTGATTGTTGCCGGAAAATTGCGCTACCAAAACGAAAAAAAAAACAAACAAAAAACACGCGTCGCAAAGCATCAGCGATAAGCTTGATAAGGACGAACAAAACGCGCCTATGCAGGCAAAGCAAAGGAGGTGAACAGCAGACATTCTGTTAAATGACACATGTAACATTTGCAACCAATTATTGTGCTCATTGTTATGCACAATATGTTGCTGTTGTTGCTATTGTTGCTGTTGTTGGCAGGGTGGTTTAGTGTTGTCGGGAATTTCATACATACTTATAGCGAATTTAGCATGTAAGGTTGGCTGGCTGGCTGGCTGTGTATGAGGCCGTAAATAGTTGTTGTTGTGGTCGTTTGCACACCGGAAAAGTAGCTAAACGTAGCGGTGGCACGTTCAATGCAATCAAATGTTTCAAAGAATGGCAAACAAAAAAAGGCGGGAGAACAATGAAAAGGTAGTGCGGCGAGGCGGAGAGTTTCATATTTACATGCAGCAAATCAGTACAAAAAAGTGCGGAGGGTAGAAGGTGAACGTTGTGTCAGCCGCGAAGGATGTGTGCGGTGAGAAATCTTAAAGTATGAAAGTGTAACTTCTACAAGTGCGACATAAAAATTTTATTTTGTTGGGCAGTTTGTTTCTTTTTTTTGTTTTTTTGTTTGATTGATTGATTGGCACACATTATACACATTTTTCTAAAGAGAATTAAATCAGAACAAACCTCATGCCGCAACAAATGGCAAGAAAGCAAGTGCAGTCCAGAGTTCACAGCGAAATGCCGTCTTTTTCTTGCTAGAAGGCATAAGTGAACTGATTAACCTTTTCATAAGTAACATGAAGATTGAAACATTTCGGGTTATTGCACTGTTGAAGTGCCAATTTTTTTTTGTTTTGTTTTGTGTTTTTTTTTTTTTTGTCGTGCAAAATCTGTGATATGCAGAAAACAGATTCTATGTATTTTATTTATATTTATGGTTTTTTTTTTTTTTTTTTTTTGTATGTATTTAGAAATATGTTAAGATTTTAAGGACTTAATTGATGGGTATATCGCCTTAGAATATCTCAAATTTTCAATAGCTAAGTCTCGAAATTGTCGAAGAGATTATTCTCGGAAGTAGCTGGCGCCGATCCCGTCGACCACTTGACTGCAAACTTTAAAGTGGGTTTTCTCGAAACCATGTTTTTTCTTTTCAAAATCGTCATCTTACATTCATTTTAAAGAGCATAAAAATTGTTCTGACATTTCAGGTAGAGATTACCGCTGATTTTTGATAATATTTTTTGCTAATTGTGCTCCGCGTTTTCTTTCATATAAAAATAAATTCTTTTCAGGCGTTATGTGGAAAAAATCTGAGTAAAAAGTTTGAACATTTAATGAACATTTATGAAATCTGTTGAATTTTTGTAAGTTTTTAAACTTTGACTTATGCGGTTTATGTTATATAATGAACCGTGGTTTTATTAAAAACTGTTAATAATAATAACTGTTAGTGTGGTCGCCGGGAACCAGTAGGACACAGTGGATGAAGCTGCAGACCTGCCAGAACGCTGCACTCCGCACGGTGACGGGAAGCCTGCTGATGTCGCCTGAGGAACATCTGCACCAAGAGGTCAGTGTGCTTCGCGTTAAGGAGCATAACCTCATACTCATCAAACAGTTCCTTGCTGGGTGTCACCGCTTGGGGCACCCAAACAGGCATCTTCTTGCAGTGGAGCCACCCCCCAGGCACATCAGAAGGAATCTCTTAGAACTGAAGGACGAGATCCAGCCATATATAACGCAACCGCTGGATCCAGAGGCACACCGGCGGGTCCTAAGCAACATCCACAAAAAGACAGTCACCACCACCATCGACTCTCGCCAGGCAAAAGCCGAAATAGGAGCCCAACCACCACCTGCAGCAGATGAGGAGTCCCTGCTGCCCCGCAAGTCCGCGTCACTCTGGCACAATTGCGATCTGAATATTGTAGTAGGCTCAACTCTTACCTATCCAGAATCAACCCTGACATACCCAACATATTTCCGGCATGTGGAGATTCTCCGCACGATAGCAATCATCTATTCACATGCCCTCTCAAACCCACTCATCTGACCCACCTATCCCTCTGGTCTAACCCTGTCGAAACAGCACATTTCCTGGGCTTCCCCCTAGATGAGTTTGCCGACAACGACCATGGGTGAATTCGCTTTTTACAGGGCAGACTAGAAGCTACAACAACAACAACAACAACAACAACAATAACAACAACAACAACAACTACAACGCTCGGATGTACAAAATAAAGCTCCTCCCAATTTGGTAAACTATATTGAATATTAAATTTAAAAACTTGCAATTTTTTAAGTTTTATTTGGTTAAACCGGTAAAAAAATAAATTAAATATTTAAAATAGTTAACCCCTTTTTGCAATTCTGATTTTCTGCTGCACATGCTATACCCAATTTTTCAATCAATTCAGTCAGTTCGCCATACGGTCTCTAATGCACAGCCCTTTCGACCTTAAAGGGCGCTCACCACACAGAGTCTTTTTCGAAGAAAGTTGTCGCAATTTTTCAATTGAATTGAAAACAAATGTTACTGAAAAAGTACTGTGCCATTTTTTTAAAGCAACAATGATGCGATATGTTTTAAAGATAAACTTAAATTTATCAAACCCATTTCTACTAGAAAATTATATCAGATTCTATATTGATGTTACGTGTATTCGATGGCAGTGGTTTCGGCGGCAATTCTTACCGTTTCACACTTCACTGAACGAATTTAACCCTCAGCGATATCATAGTGGACTAAAAAGTCTACCTTTCTTACCAAAGCGCTCCAACCTACACAGCACTTCACCATAATCCGCTTTCATACTAAAACAGCTTTTTGCACGTACATATATATTTTCTTTATCCTCACAAAGCCCACCACTGCGTATAAGTAACATTATGTGATACCTAGGTAAGTCGATAAACCCCCGTAGCTTGAATTGCTTCTGTACAAATATTCCACAAAGTACTGATACCAAGTATTTCAATATGCTTGAGGCGCATAAAAAGAGCTTACGAACGCGGCAATCGAAGAATAAAATAAACAGAAATCTACACAAAAACACACACACACACACACGCACGCAAAGCAACTAAGCAAATGTTATCACCAAAAAGTGAACAGTCTTGATTAGATATTGCATATTTTAAGGCGCTTTGGGCTTTTTAGCTTAGCTATTTATATTTACTTTTTTCTTTCGAACATTACCTTACAGGCATATGGCGGGGTGGTGGTGGGGGTGGTAGAGTGTGATGAAATCAAACAATGTAAAGAATATTGTAACGATTGCAGAAGAGATACCAGAAAAGATATTCGAAGAGGCGGTGTGGAATAAATTGCGAATTTGCATACATATGAAAATACTTCCTATATATCACCGTCAAAGAAGGTGTAAAAAAAAAGTACATTGCTGGAACTACCAACATAGAGAATAGGAGTAGCAAGACCCAATAGGCATTAGTAGGTGAACTAAGAACAAAAAAAAACCAACACATCCACTTAGCTTGTAAATATGAATCGGCGTAGTAAATACTTATACCTGCGATCAGGAAAATAGAAGCAAAATGTATTGTCAAGTTTTAACAATTTCGGCTTTTCTTATTTAATTTTGATAGTTTTTTTTTACAAAAATACCTGCTGACCTGACGCGCTTCGCTACACAAATACATACATGATCTGAAAATCATAAGAAATATCTTGCTGCCGTTGTTCTGCCTTTATTTATTTCTTGTTTAGCCTTTGCACATGTAACCACAAAATCGCATTTCGGTTTCTTTAACATGTAACTTGTATATAAGTTAATTTAATTCGGCTTCTTGAATCTTCTCCTCACCGAGACGAGCCGCTTGGCACCCATATTTTATATTTCAAAAACCTTGCGTAAATTTTATTTAAATTCGAATTTTAAAACATTTGGCAACCCTATTCCCAAACATAAAATATACTTTACGACCTATTTTCACACCTATCAAATAAACATTAAAAAAAAAATTAATAAAAGTCGGTCGAGCTGCTTCAGAGGAGTGCTACCACAGACAAAGTAACAGGAGATTTTATATACTTGGGGAGATCCATAGAATGGAGGGGAATCGAATAGGCGTAGGGACGATGGCTTTCAAAGAAATTGTCATTCGCATTTTTTATCAGAATTTTTACTATAATAAAGTGGCTACAAATTCTTGTTAAATTTTTGATAATATTTTTTTTCTTTCCTTCCATATAAATCTTAACTTCCAGCTCCGGAGAGGTTAAAAAAAAATATTTTTCATATTTATGTTGCTTGAAAAAGTACTATGTTTTTGCTGTAAATGTTCATGAAGAAATAAATATGCGAACATTTAATTTTGAAGTCCTTCAAACTGAATTTTTAAGAAATTTTGATGGAAGAAAATTTCTTTTTCATTACTCGGAAGGTATTTTGTATGGAATTTCTTGTCTTTCTTGTCAGCTGGAAACTAAGCTTAATACGAAAAAAATTTACTTTTATATGAAAAAAGATGCTGAACTCCATCACCAACAAAAAACAAATAAACAAAATTTATAAAAAAATTTGCAAGAATAGGCACCTCTAATTTAAAGTTTGTTAGAGTAAAATTGTATGGGCTACAAAACTGTATGCGCAAAACTTTAAATTAAAAAGTTAGAAATTTGTATGACATCCTTTTAAAATGGTTGAGTTTTCATGCATTTTCTAGAAAATTTCAAACATGGTATTTATTATAGAATTCATTTTTTTATAACAAAAAATAATTAATACTTTTATTTATAAAAAAAAAATAAATAATTTAAACTGAATAAGAACGGACGAAATAAATAAAAAATATACAAAAAATATAATAAAAACATATAGACAAACAAAAAATTTAAAAGGATTTTTAGGCACTTAATACTTCAATTTATTACAAAGGAATTAAATGCGGAAGTCTTGCTAAACAAATTTATTTACTAAGTAAGAAAGTTTGATCACTTTTTTTAATTTGTTGAATTTTTTTACATTTCTAGAAAGGTTGGAACTTCGACTTACATAGTTGTCATTATAGATTTTTATTATTTTATTTAAAAAATAAATATTAAATAAGAAAATACGAAGTTGGCAAAACTTGTCAATACATTTTGCTATTATTTCTATGAACACAGGTATACTTGGATATTTGGCAATGATCCTATTATCATGAAAACTCTTAGAATCTTCCTTCGAAAGCATTTGCGTAGCCTTGGCCAAACCAAAAAAAAAATTCATCAAATCAGCACATCTCTTGCTTCTTTTACGCTTCACTCCAAAGGTAATCAGCAAAAAATAAAACACGAAAAAAAGAAGCAGGAAAAATAAAACACACAAAAAACCATATGCACAACAGCCAAAAATCTTGCACACGCATTGTGCTAAAAAAGACAATGATGTGCGCACATAGAAAAAAACTATAAGTATGTATTTCCCTTACTACAAATGAAAATAGAGAGTGAAAATAATGTTGTAAAAAAAAACTGAAAGTGACAAAGCAGCCAATCACTACGCACTCAATTTAACGCACTCGTGCTATAAATAGATAATGAAGAAAATAGAAGGGACGAAAAATTCAATGAAATAACTTATTTGTGGCATTACTTATTTTTATTGTTATTAGTTTGCCGAATACCAGAGGTTGTTGTTGTAGCTTCGTCATAGAAAGATTTTCATACTCATTGCAATAAATGGCCTACTAAATAGAATAAAAATTGATTTATTGCATGAAAACTACAATACGCACATTCTATGCACAAATAAATTGCCATACATTAGCGGTGAGTGCACAACAAAAACAACAGCAAAAATTACTTATACGCCATGTATGTAAATCAAGTACACCATGACGTATGCGTAACATTTTCTACAATATGTTGACAGACAATGGAAATGCTGGAGGTGGAAAATAAAACCGTGATGCGTTCAAGGCTTCAGCTGCAGCATATTTAGAAAATAGTTGTATGTATAGGCACGGTTCCTTTCAAGACAATCCCATCCACCTGTCTTGAGTTGAGATCTGCTCGTTTGAGTGACAATTTGCATTAAAAAAAAAAAACAAAAATCCCCTAAACATGCGTGCCTGAGGAAATACAACAATTCCGTAAGTGACATATGAAATGGAAGACACCGATTTTAGCATGAAGGCATTTTGAGGATGCAGAGAATCTTAAATATTAGCTTTTTTCACAACATGCACCGCAGTTCAAATTATTTACATATTGCTCGAGATAATTCAATGAATGAAAAGGGTTCAAAAAAGCTTAGTGCAGGTGGCCTTATATAAAAAATCTGGTATATCTCGCAATTTAATCAATTTCTCAAGGTTGCCACCTGTTTAAATGCAAATTACGTTAATTTAGAAAAATAAATGGCATTTACCAAAACTAGTGCCAAACTAAAGGTTGTAAGAAATTTTAATTTCAAAACTAATTTTAAAGAGGGTTGCCACCTGTTTAAAAAAATTAGAGAAATTATAATAAGCTATCATAAATGTTAAATTATGGGTATCAAACTAAAAGAAAACTTAATTTTAAAAATACTTTTCGAAAGGGTTGCCACCTGTTTTAAAAATTAATTTAATAAGTTAAATCAAATATTGATATATGGGTATCAAACGAAAGAGTTTCTGGAAAGCTTTATCTTTCAAATTATTTTGAAAAAACTTTTGGAGATAAATGCCATCTGTTTAAAAGAGTAAATGAAATGAAGTATCCCATAAGGGATGCAAAGGAAAAAAATCAATAATGAAAATATATTTGAGGAGTGTTGCCATATGTTTAAAAACATTAATTCAATGCTATTTGAAACCTTACTGAAATATAACGGTATTACTCTGAAAAGAAAGAGTTTACACGGAAATATGTTTGGTGAGGGTTGCCACCTCGTAAATGCTGTTGATTCAATTTAACTGATAAGCGAACGGAAATTCTAAAACGTTTAAGGAAGCTCCTTTAGAGAAATATATTCGTAGAATGAAAAGTTATATTTGCTACAATAGAACCAGTTTTTTTAGGTGTTGCCACATATTTAAAATGTTAAATTCACTTAAACAAATGGATGGAGCCAAATATTGCAATATGTGTATTAAACGAAAGGTGTTTAATAGAGCTTAATTTGCAAAATGTTGAAAGAAGGTTGTCATCTGTTTAAGAGTAAATTGAAGTGGATTTAAAACTCAATTTAATTATAATAAGTTATCTCCAATTTCCAAATAAGGATCTCAAAAGTACGTTTTAGGAAAGCTTTATTTTGAAGACAGTTTTGAAGAGGGTTGCCACCTACTAGCGAAAACTTACATCATGAAAATGAGACCTCTAAATGCCACCATAGTTTGACTACGTTGTTAGTTTCTAACAAAAGTTGAAACCCCTACCAAAATCTTAAAACTGTTGATATTAATTTACCTTTTTTAAATTAACTTAGCGTGAAATGCGAAGAGGGTTACAAATTTAGTTGGACGAAGTAAGTTCGGAGATATACCTAATTGCTCTAAAGTGCCCAGT
Source organism: Anomoia purmunda (assembly GCA_951828415.1). NCBI lineage: Eukaryota > Metazoa > Arthropoda > Insecta > Diptera > Tephritidae > Anomoia > Anomoia purmunda. Next base: position 45,772,938 of record OX639995.1, read on the forward strand.
ACCTTCCGCATTTACCGAGAATTTTTATTCCATGCATTTGCTTCTCCAATCCAATCGCCTTTATCAAATATATTTTAAAATGTAGTAAATATTAATGTTTTTTTTTTTTTTTTTTTTTTTTTTTTTGATATATTAGATTTGTCGCTATGGTCAGGAACCGAAAATAATCGATATTTTGGTATTATCGGAAGCAAATAATTGGAAAGAATTCGTTCGAAAGAAAATTCGATTACATCAATCTAACCTTTATGATTGCTATACAAATCTGATCTTATTTTTATTTAGATTTTTTGTTTTAAATCATTGCTAAACGCTGTTTTGTGATATTTGTTTTTCCCATAACATGTTATCGATCTTTGTGATACTTGTTTTTTCGATCATAAAACATATAATTGTCCTCTTCGATAAATTTGTTCACGTTTATTATGATCGAAAATTTTTAAATCCGAAAATAACGATTTTTTTTATCGAAAGAATAAAAATCACAAAATGCCGATCAAATTTGATCGGAAAAAATTAATTTCATTAATAACAATTATTTCTGAAAGAGAAAAAAAATCCCACAATATCGATCGAATTCGATCGAAAAAATAAAAATCGCAAAATATCGATCAAATTTGATCGGAAAATTTTAATTACATGGACAATTATTATTTATGATCGAAAAAATACAAATCACAAAATATCGATCAAATTTAATCGAAAAAGTAAAATTTAAAAAATAAGGATCAAATGTGATTCAAAAAAATTAAAATCACATAGTATCGATCAAATATGATCGAAAAGAAATCACATAATAGCGATTAAATCATGACTTTTTTAATAAAAATTATGAAACCTTAGAGTCATTGATTATAACTCATTTATTTATGAAACATCATTGCTAAAAATTTGCCAGAAAACTGTTCCTAGAAAATACATAGATCGGATAAAAAAGTACTTTTCCGATTATGTTGTTGTTGGAAATCTGGCAACCACATATTATAAGATGTTTGTAATTTCCCCATGCAACAACAATTTATTTCAGTTAAGAATGGCCATTTTTGAATTCCTTGAGAGTTTGCGTTGCGCAATAGATTGTAAGCATTTTGAGTCTTTAATAAACTTTTGTAGAGACAAGACGTCTGAACGTTAACACGGGTCTTTTTATTTTTATTCCGGGCTTCCAGCGAAAAGTTAAGTCGCAACAGGTTATGGGCCCAGATCCCATGTCGGTGTAAAAGTAAAAAGCGTTCAAAGATTCGCGTGTGTCGCATAACGTGTTAGTCAAAATTCGGAAAATGGGTTCGCTATACCAAATAGAGAAGTTGGACGATGCCAACTATGATACGTGGTGCATACAGATGCAGTGTGTGCTAGTGCACGCGGAAATCTGGACAGTGGTAAGCGGTGAATTCGCAAAGCCAGAAGATACAGTGCTGTTGGTCAAGTGGAAAGCTGAAAATGAGAAAGCTTTGGCGACAATGATGCTAAGTGTAAAGCCATCACAATTGGGGTACGTTAAGAACTGTACCAGTGCGTCTGAAGCATGGCAAAAGTTAAAAAGTGTGTATAAGCCAAGCGGGCCAATACGAAAAGTAACTTTATATAGAAGACTTTTGAATTTGAGTATGTCAGATGGTGCGTCAATGGCTCAGCATATTCAAGAGTTCGTGAACATTTCTGAAAGATTGGCAGAAGTTGGTATTCAGCTAAACGATGAGTTGTTAGTCATCATATTGCTATCTAGTTTGCCTAGAAGTTTCGAGAACTTCGTCATAGCAATAGAGACGCGCGATTCCTTCCCCACGTTCGACGTGCTGAAGGTGAAGCTACTCGAAGAATACGATCGTCAAACTCAAAAGGAGAAAGAAGGCGACATTGCAGCCAATCAGCAGGCGTTTCTAGTAAATTCCAAAGGGGAAAACAAAGTCACAAAGAAGCAGTTTAACGGAAAGTGTTTTAATTGCGGTAAGCGAGGGCACATGGCGTCGAAGTGTCGAGCGCCGAAAAAGAACAAGAACAATGAGCTGAGCGAGCAGTGTTCTTTTTCAACATTAGCAGCAGCAGATGTCTCAGGTTTTAAGAGAACATCGTGGTGTATTGATAGTGGTGCATCAACCCACATTTGTAGTGAGAGCAGCATGTTCATTTCTCTCAGAGAAAGCAAAGAGAAAGTGATGTTAGCATCAGAGAAATACGTAGAAGCAGCAGGTATAGGTAGTGTTGAAATAAAAGCGGAGTGTAAAATAGTTTTGAAAGACGTATTATTTGTGCCAAAAATGGTAGGAAACTTTATATCCGTCGGTAAAGCCATTAGTAATGGCGTCAGTGTCAACTTTATGAATGACTGTGCGATCATAAAGAACCAAAAGAACAAGGTAGTGTTAAAAGCTCCGAAGAGAAACAACTTATACATTTTCGACTGTGAAAAGAGAGTGCAGTCGTGTTTCAGTGCAGCAGAAGAGAGTGCTATGGTTTGGCATAAGCGTTATGGACACTTAAACTTTCAAAGTTTGCGAGAATTATCTAATAAGAAAATAGTTAATGGGTTAGATTTGAAAAGTGTGCCAAACGGAATAAATTGTGACATTTGTATGAAAACAAAAATAAGCGCAAAACCATTTCCAAAGAGTAGTGAGCATAGTTCGGTGAATTTGTTGGACTTAATTCACTCTGACGTGTGTGGCCCTATGCCAAAAGTATCTCTTGGTGGTGCGCGTTACTTTGTAACGTTTATTGACAATAAATCTAAACGCATATTTGTTTACTTCTTAAAGTCAAAGAACGAAGTGCTCGATAAATTTAAAATATTTAAAAACCTTGTAGAATGTCAAACAGAGAGAAAAATTAAGGTGATACGCAGTGATAATGGTACTGAGTATGTAAACCGTGAATTTGATACTTTCTTAAATGCAAACGGAATTCAGAGGCAGTTGACCGTCCCCTATACGCCTCAGCAGAACGGAGTAGCAGAAAGAGCGAATCGTACAATTGTGGAAATGGCGCGTAGTATGCTAGTGCAAGCTGATCTATGTGAGTCTCTTTGGGCAGAAGCTGTAGCAACTGCAGTGTACATTCGAAATAGGTCGGTAACAAAGCAATTAGGCAACAAAACTCCTTACGAGGTGTGGACGGGACGAAAACCAAATGTTAGTCATTTGAGGGTATTTGGTGCAAAAGCAATTGGCCTAGATAAGAGTCAGCATCAAAAGTTTCGTGAGAAGGGAAAAGAGTATACGTTTGTTGGCTACTCTTTGACAGCGAAAGCATATCGTCTGTATGATTCTCAAGAGAGGCGAATAGTTGAAAAACGCGACGTTATCTTTGATGAAGGGGTATTAGGCAATGTTCGAGAAAAAGTGATAGAACAATTAGAAGTTGAGATAAATAATACTCGCAACCAATCACAAATTGAGCGTCAACCGTCAAACGTCGAAGGAGAAACTGAAGTTGAAGGAGAATCTGATGTTCATCTTGAGGAGGAGTATTATGAGACAGCATCAGATGAAGCGGAAAGCGAAGAAGTCGTAGACGAAGGAGAAGAGCAGCCGATTAATAGCAGTGTAGATGAGAATAGTCCAGTTGAAAGACGAGGAAGGGGTAGACCAAGAATTCTACACACAGGCAATCCGGGCCGTCCACGAAAGGTGTACCATACAGTAAATTTCGTGAAAAGGGGTAACGTCAAAATACCACTCACTGTGGCAGAAGCGTTGTCAAGTGAAGATGGGGAACGTTGGCAAGCGGCAATGGAGAAAGAGTACAACTCTCTTATCAACAACAAAACGTGGGTACTGGTTGATTTGCCGATTGGGAAACGAAAAATTGGATGCAAATGGGTTTTCAATGTAAAACGAGATCATCATGGAAATATTGAGCGATACAAATCGAGGTTGGTTGCTAAGGGATGCAGTCAAAAGTATGGCGTTGACTACAGTGAAACATTTTCACCTGTTGTTCGTTATGCTACCATACGTATGTTGTTCGCGTTGGCCGCAGAACTAGAGCTGCATATGCACCAACTAGATGTATCAACGGCATACCTCAACAGTGAGTTAGAAGATGAAGTGTTCATGGAACAGCCAGAGGGGTTTGTAAGTTCCAGTCATCCTAAACGCGTGTTGAAACTGAAGAAAGCCATTTATGGACTTAAACAATCGGGAAGAGAATGGAACCACAAGTTGGATGCTACTTTGAAAGGCATTGGTTTTGAAAGTTGTGTGAACGAACCATGCTTGTACAAGAAGAACGTTGGCGATAAATACAATTTGATTGCAGTGTATGTTGACGACATCATCGTGGCGTGTACGAGTGAGAAAGATTTATTGGCGATAAAGAGAAAAATCACAGAGAGTTTTGATGTTGTTGACAAAGGCAGAGTGCAGCATTTCCTAGGTATGGAAATTCAGCGTGTTGGCAGTGTTGGTGCTATTTCAGTCGGTCATACGCAATATGTACAAAATATGCTAAAACAGTATGGCATGGAGCAGTGCCGCGGGGCATCTACACCACTAGATCCTGGTTTTAAGATTGAGTGTACAAAAGATGAATGCGAGAAGGTAGATTGCACCGAGTACCAGTCACTTATTGGCGCGTTGATGTATCTGGCAGTGACAACTAGACCAGATATCCTACACTCAGTGAGCAAGCTGGCGCAACGAAATCATGAGCCTCATATTGAGCATGAGACAGCAGCGAAACACATACTAAGGTATCTTTCCGTAACCAAACATTTTAAGCTTCATTTCAGAAAGACTGGCAAGCAAGCAGAAGGCTTTGTAGACGCTGATTGGGGTAGTAGTGTAAGTGACAGAAAGTCGTACACGGGCTATGTGTTTAAAATGGCAGGTTGTGCGTTTTCATGGGAAAGCAAAAAACAAGCAACGGTAGCGCTGAGCAGCACAGAAGCTGAGTACATGGCGTTATCAGCTGCGGCGAAGGAGGCAGTTTATCTAAAGAACTTATTGGGCGAGGTGAATTACTACAAGGGTGAAACTCCATTCACGATGTATGGTGATAATTTAAGTTCTCATTATTTGGCAAAGAATCCGGTTTACCATAATCGTAGTAAGCATATTGATATCAGATATCATTATATAAGAGAAGTTGTAAACAGTAACGTTATTACTTTGAAATATTTAAGCACAGACAATATGCCAGCAGACATTTTGACTAAAAACCTTTGTAAAGCAAAACATGTAATGTTGGTTGATTTACTTGGAATTAAAAATGATATGTAAGATTTTATAGAAAACCATTGTTGTTGAGGAGGAGTGTTGGAAATCTGGCAACCACATATTATAAGATGTTTGTAATTTCCCCATGCAACAACAATTTATTTCAGTTAAGAATGGCCATTTTTGAATTCCTTGAGAGTTTGCGTTGCGCAATAGATTGTAAGCATTTTGAGTCTTTAATAAACTTTTGTAGAGACAAGACGTCTGAACGTTAACACGGGTCTTTTTATTTTTATTCCGGGCTTCCAGCGAAAAGTTAAGTCGCAACAGTTGTATACATATATTTAAAATTTATGTTATCCTATTTACTTTACTCTATTTAGTTTAACTGTATTTTTTATATATGAAAAAATTTAATAGTATTTTAAAATTACGCGACAAATGCAGTAATAGATAAACATTTGAAGACAGAACTGCCTTTTTTATTCTGCTTTTTCAAAGGCATAGTTAAATCCAGTATCCCACAATTTTTTTTTGTTTTTTTGCCATCTGGCTAACTGATTCCCCTTTTTATCAAACCTTTCAATTTCACACAAGAAAAAGTAATAAATTTTGCGCTGTAATATTAAAACCCTTTGGTCGACTACTAAGCTGAATTGTTTATGACCCCTGAGTTATGGCTTTATTTATTTTTTTATTTTGTTTTTTGTATTGGACATAATAAAACGAAAGAGAGAAACTTCCAGAAATCAAATTAAATTTACGATTTGAAGTTGCCTTATGCGACCGGTGCAAAGTGAATTTGACAACTGTATGTAGCAGATTGTGTTTTATTTTAATGGACTTACCAAAAATCAGATTTATATGGCACTTGGAGGATGATATTAATTTTAATGTTTGTGGGCTTACGACTTCCCATACATACCTGTAATGAAAAAAATGAAGGTAAAATAAACATTAGTAAAAGGAATTAATAGCATTAAGTTTATTGATTTCAATTCAATATGTCTACGTTCATACATGGATACAAACATTCACATTCACATCTACAAGCGCATTAACGGCGCGAGTGACCAAGGACATTATTTTTTCGAGTACTTTTTTACGCTTTGTGTGTTTTTCGTGGCGCTCAAAGGTCATTACACGATTACACACGTAAATGCAGTCATTTAAATAAATATGAAGCACTTAAGTAACATAAAATCGCAACAATAATTTCAGCCGGAAAATCGCTTACTTAATCGAGTCCAATGCACTTAAAGGGGCTCTTAAGATGAAATAAATAAAAATAAATACATGGAAAGTGTTTATGTATCGGTGGCTGAGTAGAAAATATAACAAGTTCGCTATACAGTAGATATCCAAGGGGGGGAAATATGTAGCGCGCTTACAAAACTAGAATTTGACCAACATGGCCATAGGGTATTCCAAAAGTTCGATCTCGTTCGTTGCTGATAGAAAACAAAGATAGGCAGATTTTGATTTTCTTACAAGAATCGACTCAGAACCAGTCAAGAGCAATAATAAAATGTTTCACAATACAGCCAAACGGCATTTTATCGGGAAAAAAAGCCTTTTGTTCACGGTATATTCCCTCTCTTTTTCTCCTATACGTCACTTGTCAAACTCGATTGAATATACTTGCCACAATTGTGGCTTTTTGGTACAATTTGAAGCCGTGAAACCCTTTGAGCCCATATTCGCTTTTTCGGTACAATTTTCATAGAAAGTGACGCAGTTAATATTTAGTTTTATTTTTTGTTAAATGATCATTTTCTGAAAATCGAAAAAATTAAAAATATGTTGATTATGAAATAACAGAAAATTTGTCCACAAATTGATAAAAAATAAGAAAGTATAAAATTCGATTAATAAAAACTTAAAACTTTCACCCTAATTCTGAATGAAAAATTCCACGAACTTTCTACTTTTGCCTATTTCCCAATCATAATTTCAAATTTACGGAGAGCTTTTCCTCTGTGCTTCTTTCACATTCGAACTTCGAAGTTGAATAAACTAGGTATATCACGAATATCAGGAAAAGGGGAAATTTGTTGATGTGTTTTGGAAAGAGTTGCTCCAAATATTTGAGAATACACTTTAAATTTTAATATGTATTCGGACTTAATCCTATTAGAACTTTCGAGAGTGAAGTTAAACAAATCCTTTTCGTTCTTTATGTACAGGTTAAGGTTAGATATTTGGAGGGGAATAGTTTTTTATCTCTCCATGCTTAGTTGCAAATTCTGAACGAAATAAGACTCTGTGAAAATAATAAAATGCAGATATTTAAATATCTTATGAGTATATTAACTATTTGGGCAGAATCGTATCTCCAAATTCCTCCGGAAAGGTTCTAGAAGTGTTTGGTTTTCTCCGAAAAAATATACTTCTACTTTTTATTATATTTTTATTACAAATATATTTCAACTATTTTTTATTGGAATTATATTTTCTTTTTAACATTTGGTACAATTTCGAAAAGTTAATTTATCGTCCCAGATTAAATATAAGATTGTGCCAAGTAAAAATGAATGAGAGAACAAAAAAAAAATATTGTAAGGAAGAAGAGGAAGAAGCCAAAATAATGACAGTACGAAGCTCTGTTTATATAAAAACAAATACCACAATACTTTTATGACGTCAGCAAATGGGTGGTTGCGGTCATATGGGCTGAGAGTAATCTAGGGAAGGCGCAGCCCAAGGATGATAGAATACAAGTTTGCGCTGATTGATCTAAAATTCGGGAGAGTAACTTGGCTGTGCGTCACACCAGATTTACCGGTAGAGAGAACTGCGAGGAAACACTTTGGAAATAACACAGACGGTTTTTTTGTAAACAAAGTCTGTTCCTACGTAGAAATTCTGTGAAAACTTTCAAGACATGATTAGCGGTACCACAATCTGCGCCACGAAATTAGTTGAGCTAAGTCTCAAAAAACTTAAGGTTGTAAAAAAGCTGAACATATCGAAATTCCTTCCAAAATTTCATTGAAAATTTCATTACCATGCAACATTACACTAGACTAAGATTCAAAATAATATATTTTCAAATATTTCCATGTGCTATGCCAATATTTCAATAAATCAAAAACAAGTCAGTGTCAGCTCTAAATTTTTTCGATAATATTCGAAAAATGTGTTCTCTCACACACAAATTTAACGATGCATTTTGGATTATTAGCATTTTTCTCAAACGTCACTTGATTTTTACTGACTCTAGAAGCCTTCTTTTGTAGTCTTAAGTTCAAAAAATATATTACCTCAATAAAATTTAAATATGTATATTAAAAATGTGCACAATCTCTAAAATGTTTTCCTTTGCTCAAAGGTGTAAGCAACTCTGTGGCTACAGAGCTAGCTGTCAAGAAAAATTAGGAATGGCACGTGTGAACGTACTTGACTTATGCGAAGTCGTTTTTGCACTGCTATCTGTATTTGCATTGGGTTCCGGCAGATATTGCGGTAAACGTTGATTATAAGCGCGGTCGACGATTTGATTCTATTGCCAAAAATATCGCATTGCAGAATCGCCAAATATATCGTGCTGAATTAAAATTCGTTCTTTTAGATTGTTCTCAAATACTGGACATTTAGTAATTGGACGATGAGGACGATGATGTGATCGAAGAGTGAGGCCATATGGAAGTTTTAATTTAATTCAGCTGCACAAAGAAAAATCAAAACAAAACTCCAGGCAGAATCACCAAAAATATCGAGCACCGATATTAGTCGATTGTCGATTGTAGTCGATAGAGAGCACGATAACATTTAACTATTCAGTATTAAATTCTATCTAGCTCATTTCCTTTCCTGGCATGCTTTTTTGCCTAGAGGTTCCTTGAAACGCCACCATGTCCCACGATTTATCATAGATCCACAAAAGAGCCTGTTTTTTTTTTTTTTTTTTTTTTAAATAAATTGAGTGCAAATTTTACTATTAAAAGGGCGGGCAACGAAAAATTGGAAAAACATTTGCAAAAAAAACCTTTAGAGATCGAAAGAACGGACGGAATTAAATGAAATTATAATCCACTAGTGACAAGAAGTTCAGAATTTGAATAAATGAAAAATTGGTACTGCAGTATTTCAGTTACCCTCATTTTACTTGCAAACTACAGCAAATAAACTGCTGATAAATATCTGTGATTTGTCTTTCTGAAACTGGGATTATACAAATATTTTCACAAAAAAAAAAAAAACAAATAGAAAAAGCAAGTAATATTAATGCTTTATAATAACTCACAGCTTAAGTGTTGAATTTTTTTTTTTTTTTTTTTTTTTTGTTATCCTTAAAACCGAACATCAAATATTGAAAGCACATAAATTCTCACGCTCAGCTTATTAAAAAAAAAACTCATAATCGATTGTATTTTATTCATGACCATTTTTCATGCCATGACAAGCAGACAATTGCAGATACAACAAAAAAAAACCATACCAGTAGGCAAACAACAATGAGCCACGAAAAACGAAAAAGTGCCACGAAAACCGTGCGAGTGTAAAGGACATATGCAATATGGACAACTGCGGTTGCGGTTTTCACACAAACACAAAACGTACAAATGCAAATACGACCGGACTATATTTATAACCCAGCCAGCTTTCGTTTTGTGAACGAAAGGCTTTGCCCAACATTTTGCGTATCATCAACTCAAAGTGGAGATCAAAATGGAAAATCTGAAAAAAAAAAATTATAGTAACTTTCGGCTTACACAAAACACACAATGCTTGTGTTAAATTAAATTTTAATAATTTACCTAAAACAAACTACATTGCATCTTACTTCGATTATACAAAAATTCCCAAAACAATAAAGCGTTTTCCAAATTCTAAAGTTTAAAATTCTGAATAAGAAATCTATGCAGTTTTATTGAGTTTTGACAGAGTTTCGCGGTTTATTCCAGATAAAAAAAAATCCGCGCATGCGTTATAAGGACGAATTTGCGGACGAGCGTCAGAAAACAATTTTTCAAAAGTCAGCGGTAGGTTGTAGCCACTTAAAACTTGCATTTTATTGTACTAAAACTTATTATGCTATAAAACGGCTTAAACAAATTCTATCAAAAAATTCGAATTGAAAATTTTAAAATCTTGTGTAAAATTTGTTGAATTTATAAAAGGGCAAATATTTAGTTAACTAAAAATTTCGATAAGCAATCCTCTTCCTCTTTTCAATGAACATAAGATTCTCAGAATCCTTTGAAAACTGTACAAATTATGAGCGGTGTTTTGATCGGGCATCCCGATTTGCAGTTTCTTCATCATAACTTTAGATTTTTGACACAGAATAAGGCTCTAGTTTCGGTACTTTTACTACACTTAGATTGTTGCAGTTGTTATTTTAAAGCATCACAAATATGTTTACTGTAATAACAAGATTTTTTTCAAATACGCCTATCGATTCATTTTGCAACGTGATCATTTCATGTTTTGTCGCAAAAATTACGACAAATATTTGCTAGCTTTAGGGTGTTATTTTTTTCGATCAATAAAAGACAGATGGCGCCGGACAAAAACAAACACAGCGAAGACAGTAACCATGGGAATGGCATACGCCATCTGCTGGTTAAATATTGACTCACAGATGGTGCTCTTCATGGAAAATATTTATCAGCTAATGTATGATTGCCAATTATTTTATGTTCATCAGTTTTTAATTTGAATGTGTTCTAAAAATTCACGTAGTCCACGATTAAATTTAGCGTATGTGGCTTCACGATTTGAAAATTTCGAAATCGAAACCAGACTGCTAATAACAAAAGTTGTCCACCGCACTGCCAATGTTAAAAGTTATCTGGTTTTGATAAATCTCAGTTTAAATATTTATTTTGCTTAGAAAAACCTAGATCTCAATGATGACGCAGATTTACAATTTGCCGCGCCAGCCACCCACATAAAATATTCGTTCAGCGTTTATTCAAAAATCATTTTATTGGTTATGGGTGGCACTAGAGGGAATGTTGTTTAAATATATAAATATATAAATATTTAAATAAACCAATTATCATTCTTAACTTTAGAATTTGTCTCTTAAAGCGTGTAAATATTATTTTTTGGAAGCCAATTTTTTTGAATACCAGCAGCGACAGCTGTACGAACTTTTTCAGCAAAATAAACCAAGAAAGGCCATTGTCAAATTTGTGAAACTATTTGCATTGCTTATATAACTTAGGTACATTGGGATATGTAATTCTTTCTTTTCATCTGGAAAGTATAAAATATGAATATTTTTCCCCTTTTCAGATCGATTTACCGATATTTTGCAGACTGGGAATTTATTTATATTATGTATAAGTCCATAACGTGTGTATTCTCACGCAGAAACGCAGTGACGTGCATACAGCCATCCATATACTACGTGCAAAATACAACTGCATTCATTTTCAATACACACAAAAAAAAATGTACTGCAGTGAAAATATTTTATAACGAAAAAGTTACCAAAAAAAAAACAAAAATTGAAAAAGAAGATACTGTGATATTCGCAACTGGCATATTTTGTGCCAGCTCCATAAAGATTGAACAATTTATAAATGCGCCTATTGCATTTTAATCGTTTTGGGGAATAAAATTCACATATCCATTCGCGGTTTTGGTTATATACTTTGTTTGTTTTTTGTTTATTATCTATACTTATAAAAATGTAACCGTTTTATTTGTTACAACTGCTCGCAAAAATTGATGAACGGATTTCAACCAAATTTGGACAGTATATTCCTTAATCCCCTGGCAATATAAATGCGCTAGGTGGCGCTAAAAGCGAATAATTCAGAAAATCTGTTATTATGACCCGATTTTAATAAAATTAGAAAGGGAGGGAGGCGAGAAATATTTTCAGGCAAAATTGGCCTGCTAGGTGCCGTTTGAATCGAGCTATTCACAAAATCCGTATTTACAGTCCAATTTTGATGATATTAAAAAGGTGCGGTGCTGGCATAATAATAAATAATTTTGTACAAAATTGTATGCGCTAGGTGGCGCTATAGGTTAGTTATTCAGTACAATATCATTACAATGTGGTTGGTGCGACGAAAAGCACTCTTAGGAAAAATGAATCCGCTAGATGGCGCTAAAATAGAAAATACGTTTTTATTGTTCGATATTGCTGATATTAGAAAAGTTTGCTGTGCAAAGGGCAGCTTATTATATAACAAAACCCAAATAAATCCATATTTTAAACATTGCAGAAAAAGTAGAAAAATTCAACAAATTTTTACAAAAACAAACAGTTTTAAAGCCCATTAAATTTTTGTATAATAAAATGCAAATTTGAAGTCACTAAAAGTGCTGTCGATTTTTGTTATTTTTCTTCTTTTTTTTTGCCGTGCAAAAATATTGCGAAAGGCTCTTCGATTTTCTGTTTCTTTATTTTGAAACCTATTTTGCTTATCTTTTCTGTTGGTCAATACTAGATATGTTTATCCCACATTTTTTCCGTGCAAAAATATTGCGGAAGGCTCTTCGAGCCTTCTTCATGTTGCATATAATCTCGCTTTGGGAATAACTCTAATAAGGTAACACACAATTTTTTTACTGAACCTCAGCCAACTTTTTCCGTAAAAGTACCGCAAAATGAATTCATTAACACAGCCTTCAAATTCAGATGCAATGAAATTTCTTTATAAAATTCCACGATACATTCAGCTTAATTATTTCCATAGTAATCCTAATTAAATATTGTATGTCGGCAAATGAAGAACTTAGTTGCCCGCTCATCCAGCTGGTTGGCTAGCCAGACAGTCGCCAAATGGCAAATTACCGACTTAATGAAACGACATAGTGCGCGAGGAAAATGGAAGAGTATACGAAAAATTCCTGCAATATTTCAATTTCGCAGAATGCAAAAAGCACTAAATGAAATTTAATTAAGTCTGCGTGTAGCCACACCCAAACACAACATAGAAGTGAGTACACACAAGTGCGTAAATATTTATAGCTATACATTGAAGTTTATTCTCAGTCCTCCCCCAATTTCAGCACCACCACATAAACAATCGTAACTTTAAAGCGCGACCAGCGAAATATGGCAATTTGATTTAAGAGCAGCCGCCGTCTGTTTGTATGGGAAGGGGGTGTGTGGATGTGAATGCATATTTGTGTTGGATGCGTATTCGCAAGCAGCGTTGTGTAGCAAAATTTTGCAATACTAATAATTTGTTGCAAAAATATTTTCGCTTAGCCCACATTCATACACAAACACATAGTCCTTAGAAAATATACATCCTTTCAGCTGAATGACAGAGAGGGAGTGAAAAGTGACAAATATTTAGTAAAAAACAAAAAAAAAAAGAAATAGAAATAAGTCAAATTGGTAGTGGAATTAATTAAAAATAATAGTAGAAATTATTCAAAATAATAGTAGAAATTATTTTAAAAAAATAGTAGTAGAAATTATTAAAAAGAGTAGTAGAAATTATTAAAAACAGTAGTAGAAATTATTAAAAATAGTAGTAGAAATTACTAACAAAAAATAGTAGTTTAAATTATTAAAAATAGTAGTCGAAATTATTAAAAATAGTAGTAGAGATCATTAAAAATAGTAGTAGAAATTATTAAAAAAAAAAACATTAAAAATTATTACAATTAGTAGTAGAAATTATAAAAAATATTAGTAAAAATTACTGAAAATAGTAGTAGAAATTATTGAAAATAGTAGTATAAAGTATCAAAATAGCAGTAGAAATTATTGAAGAAGTAGGAAGTAGGCGTTGTCATGAAACGGTCCCGAAATATCTAGTCCGTTACACGATGTAAGAATCACTCTAGTCCCGCTACAGGTTTACTTAAAAAAAGAAAGAAAACTGAATGTTGTGTTAAATTAGATTTTTCGATTTACTTTTGACACACTCACATATTGACAAGTTTTGACAATTTAGTTATTTGCATTTAATTTTATTTAATAATGTCTAGTTCATTCTACAACAAAACCACTTTAAATTTCGTTGATAAATTTTATTTAAAAACTGATTTTTTGAGTTTTATTTTATGCTTAGGAAATAATACTTATGTTAAGAAAATAAGAGTTATTTTTTGAGATTTATTTTTACCTTAGAAAAAAAACTAATTTTTAACGATAAGCGAAATCGATAATTACACTAAAAAAAATTATGAATTGGCGCTTAAGAAATAGTTAATACTTTTGAAGAAACCTTTACTCAACCGGCGAAAAACCATCAATATTAGCATCAAAATAAGAAATGCTTTTTTTTTTTTTTTTTTTTTTTTTTTTTTTTTTTTTTTTTTTTTCATTATATAATCAGGATACCATCGAAGTAATGCGGATATAATGAAATATCGGGAGGATACAAAATTTATAGGCAGGTCCGCAAGAAAGTTAACGAAAAAAGTGTATGATGAAAACCATTTCGGTCAGTCCTTTGAGTCAGAATATTTGTGTTTTGTCTTAAAGCTCTTCAGTTTAGATCGCTAGACCCGTGAACTTTTGTAACCTATTTTTTACATATCAGTCGTGCAAAGTCGACTGAAAAAATCTCCCGAGATCAATGATCTATTAGGTATAGTTAACACTGATTGTTTATATTTGCGATTTTACTTTAAAACTCCTTAACTTTGTTGTATTTTTTTCATTGAAATTCTTAAATAGAATTTTTTTTTTTTTCGAAAAATCTGTTTTCTTCATGTTATAGTGATTTTTTAAAGCTAAAACCGTTAGCGACAATACATTTTTTTTACAGTGACATTTAAACTTGATCGTGTCGATTTAGACAACAGTATGGCGAGGTCATCAAGAAAACGAATTTTTAATAATAATAAAGCCAGATATGTAGAGCTCAAAAATTCTACTTATTATATTCGCGTTTCGCCCACATTTGTTCATTGCCACATAAGTATGTATGTAGTAATGAGTTTTATGCTACATTTCTTTTGTAATTTTTTAATAGAAATATAGTTCATTTTATAACAAAACTCCATGCAATTAAACGTTTCAAATTTATAAAAGGTCAACGAATTTTCGCCTCAAAAAAGTTTGAAATTTAGATGAAAATTTGTTGAATTTTTCTTAACTTTTATAAATGCACTTGAAAAATTCCCAATCTTGCCGATTCATAAAAATTGTCTCTTAATAATTGGTATGATATAACAAAAATATAAAGCAATGTCCTTCATAAATTAGAGATATGCCAAATGCTCTGGACAAATAAAATGCACTCGCACTAAAACTTTATAAGTCTTTTTTAAGGTTTGTACAGAAAACCCAAAAGATTGTTGCTTGATAAATTATAAATATTATATTATAAATATTTTGCTAAAGTGAACCGAATAGGGGGTTAATGTAGTAAAAAAAAAACTCAAATCAAGATATTTTTCTTAGTAACCGTATGTAACTTTTTATTTGATCTCCTGCAACGTTCGCACCCAGTTAGTTGTTCTATTGATCAGTCCCTTACTGCATTTACAGTTACATATTTTTAAGTGACAGCCCGTCGTTATGAATATGTTCTGTGACCGCCAACAAGCCGGTTGAACTGTATTTTTTTTTGCTTGTTTGCCGCCAGCCACGGTTAACGCAACAGGTTGCAGGTTGAAAACTGTTTTTCGCTTAGTGAATTTCATGGCCGATAGATAAACAAGGATATTGTCGCTGTTCGAGTTTTACTGCCTATTACGCAAGGCAGTAAACGCACTCTAATTCGCACACCATAGACACACACAGGCAGACAAAGTACCCTGTCGGAAAAAAGTAAGCAGTCTAAAAAATTTACCAATTTAAAAATTTTGCAATTTTTTTATATTTTTTGTATCTTAGTAATTTTTTAAATTTTTTTTTCAAAAAATTAAGAAATTAAAAAAAATCGCAAAAATTCAGGAACAAATTTTGAACAAAAATTACAAAAAAAAGTTTGAGTGAAATAGGATATGGTCGATCCGCTGGGTATCCAGTTACAATTGTTCGCTGGGCATGGGACCCATCACGCAAAAACAAACTTTACCCAATGAGCCTCGGACGAGATCTCCCTTTTTTGATGGCGCCGTATTATAGACTATAATTTACGGACATGCACCTGGAATTTACGAACCCTTACTGGGTAAGGTACCGCTGCCCGGCTGGTTGGTGTCTTCGTAAGAGCAAAAGCTGACATCACCGCCATCCAAGAAATGAATTGGACGTGGCAAGGTATTAGACCTTACGACGTCTACCACAGCTGCCATTTAAAGGAGCGCAAGTTCGGTGTTGAATTTTTTGTGGGAGAGAGACTTCGCTGCCAAGTACTGTCATTCACTCCGGTCGACGAGCGTCTCGCCACAATTCGCATCAAAGATAGATTCTTTAACATGTTGCTGATTGCGGCCACGCCCCGATGGAAGAGAAGAACAATGTGATCAAGGATTATTTCAAAATAGTATTTGGCGACTTCAATGCCTGGGGGTTAGGAAGGGACCTTTGGCCACACTGCTGGAAAATTCAGTCTCCATGATGAAAATTCCGCCAACGTACTAAGACTGATCGACTTTACCGGGGCTCGAAACATAATAGTCTGTAGCACCACGTTTCAGCACAAGAAACTACACCACGCCAAGTGGCTGTCTCCAGATCGAAAAATACGAAGCCAAATCGAGCATATTGCGATAGACGAAAGCCACGCTTCTAGTATATTAAACGCAGGTGTACTCCGGGGACCGATCATCGTCTAAATACACAAGGAGAGCTCGACATCCAAAAGCTGCAACCGAAATAGATAGCCGACCGTTTTGCTACTCGACTTGCACTCCAGCTCTCTGAGAGCAATGTTCAACAACTAGATAAATAAACAGCCAGTGCATTCGCGTCTTGGCTCTCCCGCGTCACTGTTGACAATTACAATTTTGACAAAGTAAAGGACTTTGTTTATTTTGGAACCAGCAGTAAAGTCAACCTTGAAATCTAACGAAGAATTTCTTTAGCCAATAAGTACAACTGCGCAATAAAGCCATCTCTCAACGAATGAAACGCACGCTATAACTCTATAAGACCCTCATCGTGCCCGTGCTATTGTATGGCGCTGCATCATGGGCACTGTCAGCATCGGAGGAGGAGGAGACGGTCGTTGGAGTGTTCGAGAAAAAGATTGTCTGAAAGATGTATAGACCGCTACGACTTCACGACGCCGAATACCGCAGACGATGGAACGACGAGCTGTATGAGCTTTGCTAGGACATACTTATAGATAAAGTTCGGCGAATTAAGATTCAGGGGCTACGTTGGCTATACGTGTGGAAGAAAATTATTCAGTATCGGCGGCTAGTTAGGATGGGACAGCGGACCAGCAGGCGTCGCTATCAGGCGATCGTAGGTCTTCTTTGGTGGATCACTTGATTTCAGGAAAGTTAAGGGTTACAAGAAAAAAAATCATCAAATCCCCAAATTTGATCCTTACAAAGGGTATTGGGGGTTGTTGGGGAAAAATTTAAGGGCGATGGGTAAATTTTGAACTCATATTCAATTTCAACATACCAAAAAACATAGTATGCCATATTAATTTTGAATTTTTCTGTACTCTAGAAATTTTACAGGGGATTTTGGGGCGAAATCTAAGGGCAATAGGTAAATTTAAAAATCAGATTCGTTTTTAGAACACTAAAGAACATAGGATAAGATTATAAATTTGAATATTCATTAAATCTTAAAACTCGGCCCTTAAGAGGGATGTTATCTATTTTCATCTATTTTTTTCTAACGAAAAAATAAAAATTTTATAGTTGTTATTAATAAGGCATATTTACATCTTTAAATAATTGGAAATGTTCAGGTTTGAACCCGTAATTGATACTTGGACTAGTTTTAAAAAAGCTTGACACAAAAAACGGCTATACAAATTATTGCAGTTAGGAAAAATCTAGTTTTGCTATTCTTTCTATCAAACATATTTAAAAATAGTTGAGATCGAAAGCAGAGGCAGATAATGGATTTACTCCTCGAGCATCGCCATGTTACTAAAGTTGGTTGCTTACAAGATAAAATTAAGGAAATTCAACCACTTGTAGTTGGTAAAAAAAGTAATGTATAAATTGCTTTGAAAGTAATTCAATTTCGGACAGGGTACATTTACACATGCGATATGTTTATCACATTTAGAGGCGCGCATAATAAACAGAAAAATATTTCAGTTACAAGCTGTTTGCTGCTGAATGTTAACTGCCGTTACATGGCGCGCATAGATCTACAAACATCCACAATGGCTTCATAGCCGCCTGGCCGCCCAGCCAACCAACCAACCAACCACCCCTCCATCCATTGAACACTCCAACAATGTACAGATTCTAACCATCTTTCGCTCCGTGTTTTCTGGTTTGTCTGTCTGCTGGTTGGTCGGTTGGTGTCGCTGCGGCGGCCAGGCGAGGCGGCAGCTTTTGCAGATTATTTTTATTGTTATTGCATGGCAATGAAATAAAAATAATAATGTTCGCATATGTGCACATGAATAATCACTTCAATGTTGATACACCAACACACATACACACATATATAGTATGGTATATGGTATAGTACATGTTGTATATGTTTTAAGGCTGCACTTGCTATATCCTTTATTATTATTTTTTCTTGTTTTTTTTTTATGAAATAAAAGCTTGTTAGCGCATTCATTTTAGCCTTTTCGTGCTGTTGTTCTTGTTGCACGCTGGCTTATGTGCATTAGAGAAAATTGTATTTTCATGATGTAATTGCAATATGGCAATTGAATTGTTGCAGTGTAGTTTTCTGCCGTAGCGCTCTTCATATTTTTAGTTTATTATTATTGTATACTTTTAGGAGCGCATGGCAGTCGTATCCATATAGCGTAACTTACTAGTTCTAAACTTATTTACTGCCAATTGACTTAGCAGCTCGACTTCTTTGTGTTTGTTTGATAAAAGGAAGAGATCTTATTCGAATGGCGATCTCGTTCCAAATATAAATTAGGGATGGACAAATGTAAAAAAATACATCGAAATACTTTCAATCGATATTCTGAAACAATATCGTTATATAAAGAATAAAATGTTTCGCTAACTCGATATATCGATATTTTTATCTCAAGCGGAAATTTTAAAAGTATTATACAAATAATCGATATTGAAAAAAATTTAACATATTTCGCACTTTTATTATTTTTATTGATTACTATCAAATACTCGCCGTACATTTTTATGGATCCATAAGTACAACGTATTAAATTTGATATAATTGTTTGCTGAAACAACTTATGATCACCTTAGAAAAACATACATAAATTCCATTTAGAAAAATAAATGTACTTAAAAAAAGTAGAGGTTTCCCAACGAAATTATAAAATTTATTATGTTTCAAGGCTAATTCAGATAGAAATCATTACCTTTTTTTTTTGTATCACATGGGGATCAGCGATTCCCAATTTGTGACTCGGAAGTAAATATCGAATATCGATATTCCGATATTCCGATACTAAAAATATCGACGTATTATATTCTTATATCGATATTTCGATAGATCGGTATTTTCCCCCAAGTCTAATACCAATTGGAAATTTTTTTGTCCCAGCAGCATACCAGTTATCAAAGTATTCCGTCTTTGAATCAGCATAGGTTCGACCGTCAGACAGGGAGACAAATTTGGTACGAAAAATTTAATTAAAAACAAGTAAAAACAGCGCTGTCTTCGGCTATGCCGAAGGCTTCATACCTTTCATGAATGGAAGAATAGTAAAAAACGTGTTATTGTATTACAATTTCGTATTACCTATAGTTAAAAGCGAAAATTTCCTTCAAATCAATAAAAATAATTCTAGTAAAGGCATTGTTATAAATTATTTAATGCTTTTCCTTATGTAATTAAAAAGAACTATGTTTTAAGAAGGGAATGGTTTTTGAATATTTTTAATATCGTATCGACGCTTGATATTCAACATTTAAAAAATACAAATAATTAAGTATTAATATGTAAGACCTACATATGTCGGTCTTTGAAAACAGTTATCAGATCCGTAAATAGTTCCCAAACGTTTAACGCTATGATTCATGTGATATTGCGCTGAGCTTATTACTTTTCGCAATAAATATTTGTCCTGAATTTATCTTGCTGATTTACACTGTGAACTCCGATCTTGATGAATACTAATATATAGCTAATAATGGTTGATGTTTGTGCAAAATTTCAAGCCTTTAGCTGTTTAAATGGAGGAGTTATGGTGCAAAATGCAATATCTGAACAATCGGTTGTATGGGAGCTATATGTTATATTTCTCCGATCTTCATGATTTTCAATACTGATACGTAGCTAATAATGGCTGATATTTCTGCAAAATTTCAAGCCTTTAGCTGTTTAAATGGAGGAGTTATGGTGCAAAATGCAATATCTGAACAATCGGTTGTATGGGAGCTATATGTTATATTTCTCCGATCTTCATGATTTTCAATACTGATACGTAGCTAATAATGGCTGATATTTCTGCAAAATTTCAAGCCTTTAGCTGCTTAAATGGAGGAGTTATGGCGCAAAATTCAATATCTGAATAATCGGTTGTATTATATGTTATAGTCACCCGATCTGGCCGATTCCGACAAATGTTTAATCATTTGTACAACGACACCTGCTCACCAAATTTCATCAAAATAGCTCTAAAATTGAGGGACTAGTTTGCGTTCAAACAGACGGACAGACGGACAGACGGACAGACGGACAGACGGACAGATGGACAGACGGACAGACAGACGGACATGGCTAAATCGACTCAGCTCATCGTCCTGATCATTTAGGTATACTTTTTGATGGGTCTATCTCTTCTCCTTCTGGCACTTACAAACATCGGACCAAACTTAATATACCATTTCATTCTCATGAAAGGTATAATCAAAATATGGGAAAATGGATGTTGTACGTGTAAATCATACAAATTCTTTTTTGTTTTTAGCTAAATTAATAAAAGCTGTTTATGGTTTCAAAATGAAAAATATTCTATAAACAGCTTTTATTCTGTTTATTTGATATAACAACTAATTCCGAGTATTTAAAGTTCGGTTCCACCCTAACTTAGTTAGATTCTTCTTCAATTGTTTTGTAATTAATTTTTTAATAATGTGAATTTTTCAATTAATGTAACTTCGTACTTTTTCGCCACGTTTGTTTTGTTTTTTTTTTTTTCAATATCAAACTAAAGCGGTAATTTTTGGAAACTAAAAACTTATACTTTATAGGAAAAGAATTTAATAGGCTATAAAATTGCATACCCAAAATTAAACTCTGAAAATTCTAAAAAAAAAAAAAACTACAACTTTTGATGCATTTTTTTGATTTTTTTGGAAAATTAAAAAAAAAATTACAAAGTGTAAAATTTTGATTTTTTGGTTTATGTTATTGCACGAACTAAATTTTTATAAAAAAAAAAATTTTTACGAAAAAAAATATTTAGCGAAAAAAAAAATTTGACAGAAAACTTTTTCAATACTGCAAAAACAACTAACTCTGGACGATTTTAACAATGAGCCACCGTATCTTTTTTCATTTCAATCTAATTATGTGTATAATGAGTTTCATGTTTTTAGCTTTAAGTGTTCTATCAGAGATATTGTTTATAGACAATTAATTTACAATTTTTTTAATATTCTCAGATGTTCACATTGCCACAATAATCCTGTGGGGTGTGGGGAAATAGTTAAGCTTTCTACATTGAAACTTTCACATTTCAATGGCAGTTAACGGCGCCACCCATTCATCCACTGTCGAACGAGTATCACCGACCACCACCTCCATTAAAGACCAGTACATGAACTAGTATTTTTCTTGACTAGATTGAATTTTCACTACCGATAAACTATTTGTGGTTATTTGTGCTAGCAAAGCGGCTATACATTGCAATGCGCATGCAATTAAATGATGACTTTTTTCTTAATTAGTTCTGCTAGTTTTTAATTACTTTGCGCGCAATTAATCATTTTTGTTTTGTAGCGAGAAAAAAATAATAATTAAATGGTTTGTAGTTGAAAAAAATATATTTTCACAAAATCCTTGCCATTTTAATGCAAAAGCAGAGCCATTGGTTATGATTTATGTAGCCAATGGAATGAAAAGGAGGCATGTGGTATTTTTAAAACCACAAATACAATGTTTTTAAAGTGGAACATATATGTATTTATTTTTGATGTAAAACTTGAATAATGCCGACTTTTCGAAATAATTTACCGCAATTAATTTAAATATTTCAAAGACCGCCTATATTTGAGATAATATCACTTTATATTTGATACAATTATTTGATGCATACAATTCGATACAACTTTTACTCAACGAGTATTATCGGACAACTCGATATCGCGTACATCCGCTTCGTATTTTGTCGAGGATAATAATATCATTTAGTCCAGTTGAACATCGCTCATTGTAGTGTAGGCATATGTAAAAATATCGATATATATATATCGATATTTCCGATTATCAAATTTGTATCAACTTCGATATATTTTTAGGATCCCCATGAGCTTATTTAAATTTGTTTTAAATGTAAATGTTCGTGATATCTCCCTATAGTTTGTGAACGGAATCAAACATAAAGTCTATGAATGGCATTTTTGGTGTCTCGGAGTTGTGTAAACTTGTGTGTGAAAATACGCATTATTTACACTATCGAATATTTAGGCAATACTTTAGTTAAATGCGCCCTGAGGTAAAAAAATATCGATGTATCGAAATATCGATTTGTTTTGCTATGCATATAACGATATTGTTTAAAAAATATCGATGCAATATATATCGATATATTTTTTTTGATTTTTTAATTCCTGTTTTAGTGCGCAAATGATTGCAAATCTATTTCAGTCAAGGCACATTAAACAGATATTTAGAAGCCTTAGATAAAATACAACTCTGCCGTGTATGGGAGCGATTGCAGAAGATGGCATGTTGTATACCATTGTAGTTTGACAGAGTATGGACTCCTTTTGAATGAAAAAATAAAGAAATCAACCTTCTTACCTACTTCCTGTTTAATATGCATTGATTACAATATTCATGTTTTCTATTTGAATGCTACCTTCCAGATATCTTCAAAGAATTTTCCTTTTCTTAAAAAAAAAAACTTGTTCGTTTAAAAAAAAAATGTTTTTTGTTTTTAAATGATAGAATAATATAGCGAAAGTTTTAAGTGGGTAAAATTACCCGTTCATTTTTTACAATTTTTTTCGTTAATGGTTAATAAACTAAATCATCAATAATTTGCAGTCATTTAAAACTTGCACCTTACTGTACTAAAATTTAATAGATTACAAGACTCCGTATTCGAAATTTAGTAAAATTTCTAAATAAAAATATTGAAATTTTTATGATTTTTTTTTAAACTTGCTAAATTTTTGTAAGTCTTATTTATCGTTCAAAAATAATTGTTATTTAACACTCACTAATCCTGCATAACAGTTTTTTCGAAGATGAGAGTTATTTTTCAAAGTATATCTTTTACGTTACTTTTTCTCGAGAAATATTTTTTTCCATTGCCTGATAATTGTTCTCATAACAATAATAATTTGATAACTTTTATGAATGATAAATACTTTTTTCGTTCGTAATAAGAATTATTTCCCAAGGTTATGTGGCTTGATAACAGTTAACACCAAACGGCTACTTTTAAAGTGTCTGATAAGAGTTATCTCATATTTAAACATATCTGTTTTTTTTTTTAAATTTTCCACTATTCTTTGATTTGTATTTTCATTTTCATTTTCATTTTCATTTTAAATTTTATATTTATCTTCACTTTCATTTCCCCAGTCTTTAACTTCTCGCATCCATGCCCATCTCCATTTTCATCAATATCTTTATCTTATAGCGTTTATGAGACAAAGTAAAAAATACGCATTGATGAAAAACTCTGATCAAGCAATAGAAAATAACTCTCATTGGCAAATTAACTCCTATTGGCAGAGAATAAAATATTTGGCCACCGCAGGTTAACAAAAAAAGAAACGTTGGAAAATAACTTTTATTGACAACGGAAAAATATGTCTCCTAATAACAGTTACCAAGCAAAAAATTAACATAAGAAAATATTCATAATTGGCAATGAAAAAAAATTGTAGCGGACAACGTAAAAGATAAACGTTATATAATTTATCGGCGAAACAAAATATATTTCTCGTTTAATAATTGGTAACGGGTAACGTTTTTGCAATAAATCTTATAAGTTATAACTGTTATGTTTATGACAGTTATCGTAGACTTATAAAATTATTATCAAAAAAACTTCCGTCACGGTTGTTTACTTAAATTTTATGTTAATTGAAAAATTTATTTTATTTAATAACTTAAAAATTATTTATTTCATTTATTTACCAACAACAATGTATTGGTGTTAAAATATTGAAAATAATCTTTGGAAAATCGGTTTAAATATCAAAAATATATATGAAAAACGGAATTGAATTTCTAGTTAGATGATTGGCTTCGATGATATTGATGTCATCTGATGATCCGCAGAAACGAAGAAGAAGACGATGACATGGTTTTTATGCTCCACACTCGACTTGAGCTTCAGTGGAAGTCCAGAAAATGGAATAACCATCCCTGAAGTTCCGAAAGTGAACAACAGTAATCGATAACTTTAACAATTTTTGTTTTATAATAATTATTTTTTATTGAACTTCGTTTGTCTATAGCATAATAGTGTCTGTTTACAAAAAAAAAAATGACGGTATTATGTGGCATGGGTTATATAATAAAAGCTTGGAAGGTAAAAAGAGGTGTGCTAATGATTATGGCAAATTAATTGCAAAATAATAATGCCACTTTCTATGACCAACTAATAGAGAACGGCTGAACACTGATTTTTCAATCCGAACCAAACCGAACCGAATTGAACTTCGGTAAATTTCGACTTTCTTTTGGCCGAAGCCGAATCGAACTTTATTGACCGAAAATTACCGAAGCTGAAGCCGAAGTTCGGTCGTTCTCTACTATTTGCTATACCTTCCTTAATAATAGCAAAATTTAAGTAAAACCCTTCTTATGATAAGAAAAACGCCAACCCAATGTGCAGCTACAACAATAAATTGACCGCAAATAGCGTTGCTTGCAAATAATGCTCGCAAAAATTTAGTGGATAGCCAAATATGTAGATATAGCCAACTCAATAATTCAATCCACAACCAAATATGTAGCAGTGAATTTGTAGTATTTTGAAGGCATTGGAAACAAAAACAATCAAAATGTTGAATACACTGCATCAAAAGCCAATAACAATAGCTTGCAAATGCAGATCCAGATGATACAACAACAATAAATATTCGCTAAGTGTATGCAGCATATGTGGCTGCTTTAGGGCGCAAATAACTGAATCCAATGTGAATGTGTGCGGGCGCGCGTAAATATGTGTGCATTTGACCGCCAGCAATGCTATTAATCACCGGTCTGAGCAAACAATAGCCAAAGGCGATAGAATTGCATTAGACAATGGAAGCATTGGTGTTGGCCGCACAACAAATGGATGCAGGAAATCCAGCGGAAGCACAGGGTGGCGGGAATGGCATGAAAGCATCCCATCCTTGCCAAACAGCGAATTAAAATGTTAGAAAACATTCGGGGTAGCGCTAGCACTGCGGGAGCATTAACGAGCTTGTGGCGGTGACAGGAAATGAACAGAGATCTGAGGTATGCGAAGCAAGGCAAAAAATAAAAAATAAAAACAAACAAAACAGAAAGAAAAGAAGAAACTGCAACAGCGTCATTGATACTCGTAGCACTCAACAACATTCAGCTCGTAGCTATGCGACAGCAGTTCACTCTGTAACACTACGAAATTTTTTAATTTCAAAACAATTAGCGCTGACATCAACACCACTATCGGCTGCACTAGCAGGTTCTGGTTGGTATTGAACCGGTTCAGTTGAGGTTTAACAAAACTGTTGCAGTCGGAATATTTTTTAACTGCAATTGCTATGGTTGCCTTAATGTACGATTGCGCGATGCCACAACATTTGATATGTCATTGAAATTTTGGAATTTCGAGAACAGCCAATTGTCATATTTGTGTTACGAGCGCAACTAGCGGTGAACAGCAAATAATTGCGGCAAGTGAAGCGCACAACAAAAATTTTATTTTACGGCTAAATTTTTGCCTTTCGTACCAATTACGTGCATGACTTTAACTCTGTACATGTGAATTTATTTATGTAGCTATTTAGATACATAGATTTTTAAACAATGGCGATTTGCTCAAATATCACTCCAAGCAGCAGCTGTCAATTGACAAATGAAAAAGCTATGAACTACGCTAATGAGTTGAAGGTAATCAAGCTTGCTACTGTGGTAAATATTTAGTTTGTATCCAAACCCAATTTGACAAGATATGACGGAAAATCGTTCCCAAATACATGAAAATATTTTGTTTGTTAAAAAAGGTATTTTTTTCTTTTATGATACATTTTCGTGAAAATATTTAGAATCATGGAAGAATAAATGAAAGTTTAAATAAGAAGCGTACCATATAAGACGACTCGAAATTGGACGGTAGAGTTAGAAGCCAGTAAGACGGGGTTTCCCGCAAACGACTACAGCCCCAGCTGTCGTGACGAGGAGGAGGTGGAGAACACTGAACACTACCTCTGCTATTGTCCTGCTATAGAAAATGTTAGAAGGAGATGCCCACGCCTTTACTTCTCCGAGTCTGTCGGATATGGGACCGATACACGTAAGCGATCTGATACGTTTCAATAGGTCTAATTGGATTGTTCTATTTTAGGGGAACAGACAGCACACACTGCCCAAGTGTGCCCTCAGACTATGAAATGGTACGAGGGCAGCCGCTATAACCTAACCTAACCTAACCTACATGATATTGATCGATGTTTGGCCGAACTTCTCCTATAATTTTTGGTGTGCGTCTTGATGTTGTAACACAAAGATTTTGGCAAAAGGTTTTTTCTGTAATATTTGATGTTGCTTGCCCCGGCCGGGATTCCAACCCGAGATAATTCGAGTGGAACTCATACAAGCTACGCACTGGCCTACGGCGGCCTTATTCTCTCGACTTTCACAAAAAACCGTGGCCGTAGTGATAGTGATAATGATAATGATAATGATAATGATAATGATAATGATAATGATAATGATAACGATAATGATAATGATAATGATAATGATAATGATAATGATAATGATAATGATAATGATAATGATAATGATAATGATAATGATAATGATAATGATAATGATAATGATAATGATAATGATAATGATAATGATAATGATAATGATAATGATAATGATAATGATAATGATAATGATAATGATAATGATAAGGATAATGATAACGATAATGATAATGATAATGATAATGATAATGATAATGATAATGATAATGATAATGATAATGGTAATGGTAATGATAATAAAGATTTATAAAATTTACTGCATATATTTGAAGTCGGACGGTTCTACTTACATATGACTTCAAGTTCATTATTATATTTCACTTCGTAAACCGGGTGTACCTATCGATCAAGTCGTAATAAATCAAAGAATACAACTTTCTACAAAATTTACAAAAATTCAACAAAGTTAGAAAAAATGATCTTAATATTCTAAAACCGTTTAATCACAATTTTCAGTAACTATTCAGGTACGCAGGTTTGTAGCCCATTCAATTGCAGTATAATAATAAAGTGCAAGTTTCAAGTGGCTAAAAATTACTTGTGTTTTTTTTTTTTTTTTTTTGCTGCTGTTTAGCGGATGGTATTGGCTATTTTCCTTAACTTTTTTTATGAAAGAAAAAAAATATCAAAAATCACAGCAAATTTTTAGTCATTTGAAAGTTACACTTTATTATACCTGAATTGAATGGCCTATCAAAGTGCAATCCCGAAAAGTTTCTAAAAACTCTGATTAAGAAGTTTGGAATTTTGATAACAATTTTTTGAATGTGAACTTCGGGAAATGTTTGGAACTTTTGGTTTACTAGTTGATACCTGCATCTTCGTCTGCGTTGTTCACTAAGGTTGTAGCTATGTGCTTTCTGAAGATTTTTAGAACTAAAATTTAAATTAAAATAGAGCTTCGATGAATTTAAAAACAATGTACTGTATGTGCCCATTAATGCTGAAGGCGACTTTTAAGTCAGTAGCAAATTTTGTACGTAAGTTGCAATGGGATATCTGTTAAAAAATAACAGCTGTTACTAACTTAGGAGTGAATCTTATCGCGACTGTGCCTAAGGATATTCATACATACATGCACAAAGCTTAAGGATATTCATACATATCTTTTTTACAAATGTAGTTTACCGCAAGTATCCGATATCTACAAATCCACCGAGTACAATTTTTGCACCAAACACAATCAACTCGCTATGGACCAAGCTTCAATTACTTTGCCATGCTGTTTCTTTTATTCCACTTTCCATTTCACACCCACAGGACCATAAGACTGTTATCGCCGTCACCTGGTTGCCACTTCCGCGCGACTTCCAACAACTCAACAATTCAACAACATTTTCCAACGCTACTTTTTCGCTGCTCCTTTAAAATGTAAAGCAAATTTAGTAGCTGCTGAACGCAAGCTGAACGGGTGCTGGTGAGTGGGATGAAGTGGAAAGCTTTGCTCGACTTCGCTAAGCTTAAAATCACTAAGCACAATAATACTACCTTTGCCTGCCTGACTGCCTGCCATCATTTGCATCGCCCGCCTCACTAAGCCTTTACGTCCGCGCCACTGATTATGGCGTTGCCTTTGCCAGCAAGACGATCTTAATTATGCATAATTAACCTGTGCGGCTTTTTGCTTTAGTGCTTCAGTGCTTGTGGGTGTGTGTGCGTGTGTGTGTGTATGTGTGTGCCTAACAGTATGTGTTTTTTACTAATTTACCGCCAGCGAGAGTTAGTCGGAGATTTTCATTAATCCAATTAGTGCAGGTGTGGAGTGTGTAATGCTTGCCATTCCATTTTAAAGGCACACTATTAACGTTTTACATACTGCACTTGGTTGTTGTTGTTGTATGGCTTTGTTTTTAACTGTTTCTGCCAGATAATGTCGTTAATACGATTTCATTTGATTAACATACCCACATGCAATTGTGTGCGATTTAAATTAAACGTTGTGATATTCAATTTTAATTTGCATACTTTTAGGCAAATAAATTGCGGCTAATTGAAGTGAATTGCGGGTATTCAAAGCACTTAACGATTATATGACTTTATATATTTAATCTTTTAAAGTAGCTTAGCATTTCTATGAATGGTTAATAAAAATCGAAATTGTGGAAATTTATTACTTACTAGTTTTCACAAGCGGCTTCGCTCGAATTGGAATGTAACAGAAAAGGAATTAAATAATTTCATCAATTATATTATTAATTATTAATAATTACTTTAGTTATCTTTAGATTTTGTTTTTAATTTTATACTCTCTAAAAATATAATTTCAATATTTTACCTATATTTTAATTTTTGGTTTAATTTATTAAAATTTTAATTGGTTTTTAAACAGGTGGCAACCCTATATAAATTAATTTTGGAAATTTCGCGTTTGCAGATTTTTCAGTTTGACACTTATATCGTAAAATATCATTTAATTTGATCTAACTGACCTTTAGATAGATGGCAACCTTTTTCACAGCATTTTAGAAATGAAGCTTTCTTGCGAAGTCTCATTTTCTTGATTAAGTTGTTTGAAGCCTTCTTCCTTCCATTGAATCTCATGCCGTATATTTCCTTTATTTCAATTAAATCATTTTATTTACCTTTTTATGTACGTGGCAACCCTTTTTGAAGAATTTTGTAAATAACACTTTCTTAAAACTCCTTCCTATAAAACCAATATTTCAATATTTGATTTTATTTATTATAATTTTAATTGATTTTTGAACCCTTCCCCTTCCCAAAAAATATTTTAAAAATTTGGTAGTATCAAATTTTTTATTTAGTTTCAAATTCGAATTGTAAAATTTCAGTTAATTTAACTAAATTGAGCTTTAAACAGATGGCAACCTCCTTTCAAAATATTTTAGAAATGATTAAACTCCATTCGTTTAATGACAATATTGCAATATTGAATTTAAAATTTCAAATAGGTGGCAACCCCTTAAAAATATGTTATATTGTAACACATATAACTTTTTACTTAACGAATTTATTTCTCTGAAAGAGCTTACTTAAACTTTGTTTTACTGAGCACCAGTATATTAGAATCTCCGTTATCTTACCAATTAAATTAAATCAATGATCTTTAAGAGGTGGCAACCCTCAACAAACAGGTGTTCGTATAAACTCTTTCGTTTCAGGGCAATGCGGCTATATTTTAGTAAGCTTATAAATAGCATTAAATTACTGTTTTTAAATATGTGGCAACACACCTTAAATTTTTTTATAATTACGTTTTTTAAAGCCTACTTTCTGGGAATCCCTTCACGTGATACTTAATTTCATTTACTCTTTTTAACAGGTGGCAACGCTTTCCAAAATTATATTCAAACTGATGTTTTTTTAACACAATTTTGTTTGAGACCTATATTTCACTATTTGATTTAACTTATTATAATTTCAATTAATTTTTTAAAGAGGTGGCAACCCTCTGCAAATGTATTTCTGAAATTAAGTTCTCTTAAAACTTAGTTTGGCACTCATGTTGTTAAATGTCATTTATTTTTTTAATTTAACTTAATTTGCGTTTAAACAGGTGGCAACCTTCTATCAAAACAATTGGGAAATTCAGCTTAACTAAGCCGCTTTTATTAGATACCTATATTGTAATATTTTATTTCGCTAATTCTTTTAATTGAATTTAACATTTTAAGCAGATGGCAGATACCTTTAAAAAATCGATGTTATAGTAACCCATATAATACATGTGCGAAATTTTGTTCAAATCTTTAATTGACTAAAAAAATGTCAGTAAGTGGCAATCCTCCATAAAATATAGCCTATTTTATTTATTTTAGTTTGATACCCATATTGTAAAATGTGATGTAGTTTAAATTAATTGATTTTTAAATAGATGGTAGCATTCTTTCACAACAGGTGGCAACTCTCTTTAAAATATAACCTATATGTTAATATAGGATATAAGCTATTTGTGTATCAAATTTCATACAATGCCGTCCAGCCGTTGAAAGGCCTGAAAAGGTAATAGCTTATTTCACATTTATAATATTAGTAGGATAAAAAGTCAAACTGGAATACTACAAATAAATGAGTCCAAGCAAGCATATTTATTATAAATATTACATGGTCGTAAATTTCCCAACCGACTACTAAAATATGCAACTAATAGTAGCTCACTTCCTAAAATCAAATTTTACTTCATTTCAAAATTTTGAACATTCATGTAGAATTTAAAAAGCAGAAATTGAATTTAACAGTAAACATAAAACACATAAATGCAATTTAAATATGTCATTGCGATTTTATTCATATTAAACGAATGCCTTCAATTTCAAATAAAAGAATATGAATGTATGTGTGTACATTAGAGTGCCCGCAAACAGTTAATTTGTTTCACTCCGCGCGCATTTTCGACTGATTGGATATCTGTTGAGAAAATCGCAGGTTTGAACATGAACCCTAAAAATTGGCCACAAACTGGGCATAGCTTTATGGTGGTTCGTGGGGTCCCAAACGATACATGTCTAACAGACTGGGGCCTATTTATAAGGGGCATGCTTTAATTTTTGAAACGAGATCGGATGAAACACGAAATATGTCACGGTTTTAATCACTGCCGAAGATCCGATCTTCACAGATGAGTAAAGAAATCGATTTTCATTGCTTAAATTTTCAGGTAAAATATCCGAGACTATGAATAACTTCGAATATTCGAATTTCATTTTTGTTTCGAAATTTTCTTCTTTCAAATAACATTTTTAGAAAATGAAAATAATTTTTTGGCCCTTTTTTTGCTTAGAAAAGTTAGGTTTCGATTTTTTTTTGCTTAAATCCCATTTTCTAATTTGAAAAAACGGTTGAAACTTAAGATCTAAGCGAAAAATAAAAATCCAAATTTTATTTTCTAGGCAAAATTAAAGATAAAAAGAAAATAACTTTTATTTTTATTTCTAAGCCAAAAAGCAACTCAAAACAAAACTTCTTATTTTCTGAGGAAAAAATTTAATTTGAGGTTAGTTTTTACCTTTACTTTCTTAACAATATATATAAAACATAAAAACTAACTAACTAACTAAAGTATAAAAACAATTCAAATGAAACTACGAAGAAGAAGTGGATGATTTTACTTGTAATTATCTTATCAGGCGAAGTTTATTTGAGTAGTGGAAAATCCACTCCAATAAATTGCTCGCCTTAACTTCACGAAGAGAACTGACGTCAATAAACGAACACGTTGAGGGTGAGCAAATTTGAAAAATATTATTTACAATGAATTCCTAGTCAAATGATATGTTTAATTTCCTTATCATGTAAGGGGATTTATAGGCAAAAATAAAATATAAAAAATATTAAACATCATCTAAGTTTGTTTTTATTTTTCTGTTTTTTTTTTTTTACCGTGAATTACCTTAATGTTCACATATACATACAAACATTAGTGAACTAATCAAATAGTTCAATGTAATTCAGAAACTTTCAAGAGCAATTAGGAAATAGTTAAATTAAATTCCATAACTACAAATGAAATATTTACGTATCTCCCCCCCCTTTAGTAGTTATTGTCGTCTAAAAATCGATTTTATATTCATTAATACAGTATTTGTTTGAATGCAATTTAATGACCATGGCCAGAATAAGCATAAAACATCCTGCCACCCAATTAAAATGAAGCTCCTTCACAGTTCTGTTCTTGTAACAGTTGCGCCCAAGCAAAGCAAACAATTCGAATAGTAAGTACTCCTTAGGCTTATTATTTATGTCATAAACAATACACAGCTCCAGTTGAAATATAATATATATATATGGATATTTTCAAAAGTATAGCTTAAATATAAGTAATGCTTGTTTTTAGACATAAATAATATATATATATATAATATAGAAGCTAGGTACATTGAGCTCCTATGCGAGGAGTGACGATTGAAAATTCACGCACTTTAATATAATTATTTTTTTTTTTGCGATTAACTGCTTAATTTAATTGCTATAACCGGCTGTGCAATATTCATACATTCCTACAATATTTACAATCGGATTGCTATAACGAAAGTAAGGCAGGAAATTTTCTAGTTCTACCAAAAAGTAATCAGCGGCAGTCCCACCATTTGGTTATCGGAGCGATTCCACCAATAGTTATGTGCAATGAAAATGAATTTGTGAATAATTTTCTCAGTTCTTGAGATTTTGGCAATGATAAATTATCATTGAATCCTCTCAACAATTCTCCTTTGGCCCCTCTAATCCGGAACGTCAACCGGTTGTGAACCTTTTTCCTACTAATTAATTGAACAATTAGTCCGGTTTACGCCCCTGTCAAAAAAACAAATATATGGCCGGTAATACGTAATTTTTTCCAAGCTTTCGCAATACTCTTCTCTTTGGTACCAGCATTGTAATATTTTATTTAACATATTTATTAATTTGAATTTTATTATTTAACAGGTGGCAACCCTGCCTCAAAATGTTTTGAAAACTAAACAGTTTCGTTTCATACTCATATTGCAAAATTTCATTAAAATGATTCATTTAATTGAAGTTAGTTTTTCAAACAAGTGGCAACGCTCTTAAAAAATATATTTTGAAATTTAGCCTTTTTATCACACTATCATTTGCAACTGGTATAGCAGTATTTCAGTTAACTTAATAATTAATTTGAATTAACCATTTTAAACAGGTGGCAACCCTCTTCAAAATAGTTTCATATAAATCCCTCTCATTTCACACCAGTAATGTGATGTTTCATTTAAACTATTAGCTAATTTTTACTTACTTTTTTAACAGGTGGCAATGCTTTTCAAAAATATTTTTTTATAATATTTTTTCATTGACACCGACACTGCAATATATTTTTAATTGTCATAATTTTTTATTAACTATAATTAAAATTATATTTAATATTAAGCACTATTTCATTTAATAATTTTACTTTATTTTACCTTCCTCAATAGGTGGCAAATATTTTCAAAAATATTTTTAAAATGAAGCTAAATGTTTTCCGTGTTACGCCAGCATCGTAATATTTCGGTCAACTAATTAAGCAGGTGACAATCCTCTCCGTTTCACACCCATGTTGTAATATTTAATTTAATTTAATGTTCATTTTTAAACAGGTGGTAAACCTTTTCAAACAATATTTTCGAATTTCAGTTTTCCAGCTATAACACGTGAAAGTCATGACATTTAATTGGACTTATTTACTTCGTTTAATTTTTTAAAGAGGTGGTAACCCTCTTCAAAACTGGTTTCGAAACAAGCTTTTATTCTCAGATTTATTTCCTTTCAAAAATATTTTTCAATTGAAGCTTTCCTAGTTCTCTTTCGTGTCACATCGACATCGTAATATTTCTGACAGCTTATTAAGCGTATGGCAACTTTCTCTAAAATATTTTTGTACACCTTCGTCTGAACCTCTTCGGTTTCCCTACTGTGTTGGAATATTTAATTTAATTATTAATTTAATTTAATTTAATTTACCTTTTTTAAATGACCTACATCAAATATATTTCTAAATTTAAGCTTTCCTAGGCTTTTCTCTTTCGATGGCCATGATATTTCAATTGACTTATTAACTTCAGTTAGCTTTTTCAGCAGGTGGCAACCCTCTTTGCGAATATTTCCCAAGTGAAACCTTCTTAAACCTCTTTCGTTTGACAGCCATATTGCAATATTTGAGCGAATTGATATAGCTTGTGTAGCAGGTGGCAACTCTCTTTCAAAAATATCGCATTCGTTAATCCAGGTTAATAAACCAGAATTCTCATAAGAAGTTACACTTCAAAAATAAATATGCTACGTGTAAATTATACATGAAATCCGGTATCCTCCGAAAACCGGAAATTCCAAGATTAACAATTGCAGCAAATATTGGCAACACTACATTACGGTATTTATACGGGTAGGCATCAGTAACGTATACGCAATGTATTACTCGAAAATGAAGCAAATATTTAAATAGAATGCACATCCTATTTTTGCCATCCTTCACTGAACAAAATGCACATGACTTGAGACAAAACCAATTAAACATTTATGTGCATACCAATCCACATGCAGATGTGTGGGCATCATCGGTATTAAAATGAGAATATAAATTGAATCTAAGTACATCCTAATGTTTATGCGTAATGAACCGAGATTATACCAAACTTACCAAAGCGGTTTGTTTGCAAATTTTACATGTACATATGTACTTAAAAATAATGCGGTTGTACGCAAACAAATGTGCGGCTACTTTGTCACATCATTGAACGTTGTACTAAATGTGTTACCACCTAAATTTGAGTAAATAACAATTACGGTTCGGTAAACTTGGGTCAATTTAGTTTAACTCTGGACAAGAAGCATAGACGATTAGTAGGTATCGTCCTTTGGATATAATAAAAAGAAGCGCAAAAAGGGAAAGCGCACAAAACTCCGTATACGGCTAATATCACAATGAAAGTGAAATAAGTGATCCCAGATACTTAAAGCACACACAATCGTAGGTCAATCAAACGTTGACAATCAGCCTTGCAATGTACCTGTCGAAGACCAGTCCACACCCCCTTTGCTAACTGACATATAACTCCTCCACCAATTTTGCCCTCTATATCGTCCTCTCTTTCCAAAAAAACAACTGTGAATCAAAAAGAATATGCTAACCACTTCAAGTTTTCATTAATTCCAGAATAATCAAAATTTCAATAAAACCCCAAATATAATAAAAAGTTAAGTAAAAAGAAATCCATTATTTTTGCATTGAATTGAAAGTTTTATTTAGCATACAAAGAATGCACCGTTTTGTTCGATAACATGTTGCCATTTTGAAGGTAATTTCATAATGCCACTCTCATTGAAACCCTCAGCCCTATTGGCAAAAAAAACTGGGGCAGTCGATTGTCATAAGCTTCTCTCGAGGCGAATTTTTCACCAGCAAAATCATTCGCCATAGACAGAAGCAAATAGTATTCACTTAGTGCCAGGTCCGGACAATAAGGTGCTAGCATAACAACCTCTCGACCAAGCTTTCAAAGCTTCTGAAGCGTCACTATCGATGTGTGCGGGCTGGCGTTGTCCTGATGGAATACAATTCCTCTCGTATTGGTCAAAGCTGGTCCCACTGATTCCAATAACAACACCCCTTGAACCACCCTCCAGCTCCTTAACTATCGCAACTTTCTGAAACGAATTTTACGACCCCAGCACCCCATACAACCATCCTTTAATGATGGACTCCTATGCTTCCCAATGTCCTCTCTACAAGAGTATAAAGTACTCGGTGTGCCGCCTCCATCGTGATATCTTACCGACTAGGTGCAAGACAAAATACTTGCCCCTATCAGAGATTGTAAGTAGGAACGACTCCGATTGAGAAAAGTTTGCACTTTCAATTTTAAATGTCGGGAAAAGCAGATGTCCTTGTTCATACTTGGGATATCCCACCTTAAAACCGAGTTTAAGTAACCTTGCATAAGATAACAAAGAGTTTCTAACGACTGGAAATTGCGTGCATTAAAGTGCACAAAAGTACTGTCTATGCACAGTTTTTATAATTTCGTTGTCCATTACTACAGGAATAATGGAAAGCGCCAATCTCTAGAATCGCCTTTGTTTCATGCATTCCAAGGAGAGGAAGTGAGGAGGAAAGTTTCTCCATTCATTCTATGGGCGGTTAGAAAGAAAGTTCTAGGCACACTGGCATGTCTTGTGCAAGAGATTCACCCCAACTAAACTGAAATGGCTCTATTCACTAGAAAACATCGTGACCCTCCAATGGAAAATATAACTCTTAATGGGTTCGCGTTGAGGAAAACGGAAAAACGGCACGATCCTAGATAGGAAACTAAATTGTGGCCCAACGTTAACGAAAGGGCCGGAAAGCCACGACGTCTGTTTGCTAATAGGCTGCAGCCTAGCACCCAAGATTGTTCCATGGATCTACACGGCGGTTATTATACCAACCCTTTCTATGGTACGATAGTCTGGTAGGATGCTCTCGCCAAGAAATATTAACGAAGTAGAGAGAGTTCACTTTATAGCCTCTCTGTTAATTACCGGGACTATGAAAACGACAGACACTAAAGCGCTTAGTGCGCTACTCAATTTCCTACCGTAGATTTTTATGCTAAGAAAGTTGCATTCAATACCGCCATTAGACTATATTTAATGAGGAAATGGCCACATCATTATATCGGCTACAATTCAATAATGGCCGAACTCACGGGACTACCTACTATACCCGTCTAGCCGCTTCCGATCGGCTCGACTTAAACCAAACTCATGACCTTACTGCCCGAAAGGGAAGAGTGTTGATTGGACGCGGTTAGGAAAAGCGAAACCACCCATGTTTACACGGGCCCCCTGGCGGGACTTCTGTAGGAGTTGCCATGACATGGAAGAGGAGGAGACCCTACATCACTTCCTCAGGCGGTTGTCCGACACTAGCTAGAAGGAGAACTGAAGTTGTGGGTAACTGCTTCCCTAATTCGCTTGACTATCTCAGGTCAGTCAAAATTAGGGACCCGGCGAGATTCCTTAGGAATACAAAGTGGTTTTAGGGGAACAGGAGTTACTTAACAGTCCCAATAGATTATGAGTCTGAGTCTGAAGAAGAAAATTTATCATGCATTCCATAGATATCAAGGAGGATAGTTCAAAAAACTTGAGAATAAAACATCTCAAGAACTGTCCAGACTGAGCTCTGTACAAATTATACCACAGATTATTTGAAAGTATCGCTATTTAGATAAAACTGTTACACAAAACTACCATTAATTAAATATTTCACAAATACACCAACTAATAGCTTTACCACCTTCTTCATACGTTTTGTTTTTTACATATGTGATAAATGTCGTATGTTGACATCTTTGAAATTGGAAAACAAAGCACCACTTACAGTTTACCACCTTCATATCCTTCTCCTGCTTTGTGACGACGCACACACCACTTGAGTTATCAAACACTGAAAAATCGCAGTGCAAGAAAGCTTTGGTGCAGAGAAGTAAATCATGCGCTCTTTTCGCAGCGGGTGACAAAGTGCAAACCACCAAAAGTAATGTTGGCTATATGAAAACCTCCACACACATATAGAAATGATTTCATGCGCATTTAAAACAAGGATCTATTTCCGACCAATATCGCTGCGCAAGCAGTGCCAATCCTTGTGGGTGTTGGCGAGCTATCACCAACTGAAATGTACGACAGTGAATGCGCTCAGATGTGAATGTCACCAAGCAAGGCATGTAACAGGGCATTAACCCTTTGTTTACCAGCCGGGTCCAAAGGATTTTAAATTACGAAACGCTTGGCTTTGTTTATTTCCAAGTATTTTATTATTTTCTGATCATATGAACTTTTGAATTTTTTAAGTAATGTGATACACTAAATGATATTGAAGCAAAATTTAGGTAAAAAGTGAAATTTGGCAATAACCAATGAGCGATTTTTATTTCCTATTAGATGATTATCAAGCCCTAAGTGTTTTCCTGTGGAAACACGACCTTAGAAAAGTGATGACCAATACCAATTCAAAGACACAGCTAGCAATCGTTTGTTCTCTGTTTCGCATCCATTTCTAATTTATTTTAGAAAACCGATTTTGGAATTTTTTATGAAATAGATAAATACTGAAGAAATCCGTGTTTTTGGAAATACAATGAGTTTTTTGGAGTTCTAATACTTGTCAGGGTCTGCAAGTCAAAAAACGAACGGTGGAGTAGAAAAGATGGACGAAATATTTTCATTGTCCTTAACAGCCGAACTTGGTTTCAAAACATAGAAAACTCTGGGCGTGATGATCAGAAAAAAACAAACCAGACTTGCCAACGTGGTATTGGCAAATCTTCAGAACTACGCGAGAGAGGACACTTTATTAAAGAACTGGGAAAACAGCTGACTCAACACTACGAAGATTGCGAAGGATCGGAACCAAGTAAAGGGTTTTTCAATAGGGACGCTACAAAAGTAGACCGATAGTGAGGACATACAACGCCATATTTTTCCCCGCTCTTTTGGCATTTCTCTTCAGTAAGGTTTGCCATTTCATCATGGAAGGCTATATGATCCATCAACGACTCGAAATTATTAAAATTTACTACCGAAATTCGGAGTCAATGGCCTCAACTTTAAGAGCGCTACGTCCAATTTATGGTAGTCGTCATTTGTGACTGAATGGCTTCGTCAACATTCCATCCCGGCGTCATTGGGCCGTACTTCTTCCGTGATGACCAAGACCGGCACGTTACTGTGAATGGGAATCGCTACCGCTCAATGATAACCGAATATTTTTGGCCCGAATTGGATGGTGTGGACTTGGACAATATGTGGTTCCAACAGGACGGCGCCCCAGGCCACACAGCGAATGTCACAATCGATTTATTGAAAACCAAGTTTGGTGAACGTGTTATCTCACGAAATGGCACAGTCAATTGGCCGCCTCGGTCGTGCCATTTGACGCCGTTAGACTATTTCCTGTGGAGCTACGTCTCGTCGATGGTCTATGCCAACAAGCCAGCGACGATTGATGAACTTCGTACGAATATCGAACGTGAAATTGCAGCAGTATCGGCCGATTTCTGCTTGAAAACCGTCGAAAATTGGGTTCAGCGTCAGGACTTCTGCAAGCGTGCCCGTGGTGCCCATGCAAAAGAAATCGAGTTCCATACATAATGGCATCGAATGTAATTTCACAGGAATAAAGAATTTAATTCATATCCCAAACCGTTTTTATTTTATTAAAAAAAAAACTTTTGTGCGTTCCTATTGCAAGACCCGATACTAGCGCAGCATGTGAACCTCCAAGAAAACCCAAAACGATGCGATATATGTGCAGTGCAGAAAGCAAGCAAAGCGAAAATAAAATGCTATAAAATGCTGTAAAATAACGTAAATTTGTTTAAAAAGGGTTAAATGCTTATTGATGTGTGGGTGTTATTTTTTTTTTTTGTTTGCTTGTTTTTTTTTTTTTGCATAGCAGACAGTTTTGTCACACAATTTGAATTATGGCCAACGCCAAGGCGAAACACACATGTACATACATATATGGAACACATGAGGGTTTTGAGCAGGGAAGGGTAACGAACGAAGATCGTAGCGCGTTACACATTTTGTCAGTTTATTTTTATCAATTTTCCACACTATTGAACATTTGGCAAAAGGGCAAAGTCGAACAAATCGCAAACATTTTAAACTCGAGTTTATGATTACGCAAATACTTATAGCGGTTTAAATAAGTATGTACACAAATTTTATTTTATATGGACAAAAACCGATACACCAACGGCAAAAAAAAATATTTTAAAACTTTACAGTAATTTCTAGCTACTTAAAACAGGTACTTTTTTATACTGAAATTTAATAGGCTACAAAACTGCATACCCGAAAGTTGAAAAATTTGATCAAAATTCCGTAAGTTATTATAGGTTTGGTAAAAAGTTTGCAACCTTCGGTTTCTATGGTCTTTGTTAGAGAATGAAATGTATTTTAATTGAAAAGGAACGGAAACTAAATAAAATGAAGGGAAACTTTGTCAATATGTGGAGGCCTTATAATTTGCCACGGAGTATAGGTACCTTCAATTCAGACCAGGATACTTGATTTGCTTAAAAAAAAAACCTTTCTCGCCAAATTAAATTCCACAGACAATGCACAGCAGAAAGGTACTACAAGGTTTAACTAAATTATTGTTCTTGTCATACTATTGCTAATAAGTACGCATGAACTTTATTAGGACGAAACGAAACTAATTTGGATAGCGAAACAGATAACGGATTTTCAAGTAAAGTTATCTTGAAATTTGATGAGGAGTTCCGAAATGAGATTGGCATGTACACAGAAGAAAACAGCAGGGAAAATCCCTGCCTTTTAGCCTTTAATTGATTTCTAAATGTTTTAAGTGCCGAAGCTCGTGAATGTGGAAAATGGCGGACTAGAAAATTTTGCCGGCTACAAAAATGAGATTATTGAAACTTCATAGTAGGTCACTCTGTTCAAACTTGTGCTTATGTTAATTGTTGACGTTTCTCCCTCCAAATTAATCCTTCCTCAGTCATATCCCGCGAACCCTTTCACGGTGGCCTCGAAGCTGGAGGGAAAAGTTGACGCAAGGGTTTTCCAAAAATTTTCGCTTCCCGATTACTAAAGTGCATTTTAGGATTTTAGGCAGGCAAACATCTATTCTGCGACCCAAGAATTTTATCAGAGAATAAGTCTGCAATCGCACAGTTAGTTTTTTATAAAGACGAAAATAGAAGTCTGGAAACAAACGTCTAGAGAACGCTTGAGACACAGAGGGAACACATTTGAATAACAATACTGGTGGACTGTTTGATGAAGAAAAGCCCAGGCCAGTTTAGGGATGATATTTTCATCTCACCGCTAGACCAAGACGAGTGGGGAATAGCAATCATGCGGATGAAGAACAAACAGGCAGCTGGAACCGGCGGCAAAGACCTCAAGGGCAATTTGGTATGATGAATAAAAGTCCGCGGCATGAAATCTTAGTGTACTTCGTTTAAATCACAAAAAGAATGATATTCTAGCATGCCTGATTAAAATTGAAAATCAGTGCCATATATCTAGAAATCTCTCATCATTTCGGTATCTCGATGTCGAAAAAAGATGAGAAAGCCACGGTAGCCTTCGAGGGAGGCCCTGTCCACGAGCGCAACGGGTATCGAAGATGATGGAATGATGAATTGTATGAGCTTTATAATGATCTGGGTATAGTTAAACGCAAACCACTTCAATGATCACGCTTGCCTTAATGGTTGGCGAAGTTTTCTTTTTTTTTAGTATTGGTGAGGACAGGCAAATGGTTTTTGTGCCAAATAATTTATTTTATTGTTGGTTGTTATTTCCTCAAAGCACGTATTTGGCACAAAAATAGAAATATTGTTTTACTTTTTACTTTTAAATTTGATCGAGAGATGGCGCTAGAGGCGAGATATCTACAAACCACGTATTTATGGTAACATTTGATTCAAATTCAGAACATGAATTAACCACATAAATATAACTATTGAATGTGAAAATTCGGCTGATACATAGATGGCGCTGTAGCCGCGATACTTCTAAAAATCGTTTTTACTTAGACTCCGATTTAATTGAAATTCAGAAGACCTAAATCTAAGTATTTTAATTTAAAAATTGAGCCAATAATTGGTATTGCTACCGCGATACACAACATATTAAGCGATAATCGCAATTTTGAATTAGAAGGGTTAGTTGTAACATAAAAGGAACGCTTACGGTGCAGTGTCATTTTACAATTCAAATATTTTTTATATTTTTAATAAACAAGGTGTGGGTCACGCAAGTACAAAAAAATTTAAGGACTGTTAAGGATTTTCAACTTAAATTTTTTTTAACATTGGTACACATTTGACATAGAAAATGCTCGATTTACTTTTTTAATATCATGAAATGGGCAAGGCCACTGACAATATTCTCAGTATATGAAACTACAAAAAAAAAATGTTTTGAACCATCAACATTTTATGATCGAAATTACTTTTTGGTTTCATATTTTTTTCATACTAACGATATATTAAAAGAAAATAAGCCCTATATCGTATTTGGCACAGATTGTAAATACTACAAAACTTAAAACAAACAAAAAACACAAGATATGACTGAAGAAAATTTCGCACTGCGGTTGAAGTGATGTCGCGATTTTCGCATCCACCTAGTGTATGTATCTAAAACGCATTAAGTATTGTTTTATTTGTTATTCTAGTTAATTCAATTTAATTTTCTTCTGTTTTTTTTTTTTGCTTGCTTTGCTTATAACAAAATCATATCTTATCTATAAATAAAAATAGTTGAATCACTAATGATCTCTTGAGTTCTCATTCTTTTGCGGCGCCCACTAAGCTACTACTGTTTTGCTTTGCTTATTGAATCAAAATTGAGTTCTTTTCTTCAGCTCGCTCTTTTCGTAATCGAGCTAATTTAATTACGAAACGGCAACAAGAGATAATTGATGAGGGTTATAAAATTACTTTCGAAAATTTATGCTATCAGCCACACAAATTCCCATCCAACAGATAAATGAAACAAATTGTTATACATTATTCGAATGGAAGGAACACAGTTGCCATAGCTAGCAAACAAAATACCTATTAAAATGAAACTCAATTCAAGCCCATTAGGATCTAAAAATCCCACCGAACAACCAACCAACCAACCAACCAACCATCAGCGCAACTGCCAAGAAGTAAAGCAGTAAAATGTTCGTGCACATAAAATAGCAGCGCAGAAGGAAAACCCAAAACAAAAAGAAATCAACCACGAAAAAACTTTAAAAAATGCAGAAAAACTGTTCACTTTTGCTATCAGAGCTCCCAAAATTGCCATCGACCAAATTGAATGTGAGGCTGTGCTTAGTTTATTGTCATTGCCAGGGGAACATTGCTGTAAATATTGCTGGTGGAGGGGGAGGAGGAGGACGCAAATGAAAAAGCAAAGGCGAGAATAGGTGGAATGCGTTATATAAGAAAATTGTGGTAAATCGGCTGCAGCATTCCCTTGGAATGTTAAAATGAAAATTCGCAACAGCGGAAGTGGCGTGGAAAACTTGTGCTAGAAAATTCATTAGAGAATTTTAAATGCAGTGGTTATAGTGGTGCTACATAGTATAGGTGCGTATGTTAACTCTACCTGTACGTTGCATGCAACAAACTGCAAGTTGCTAGTTGCTAGTTGCATGCTGTGCAAATGAATTCACAATTAGATGGGTTTGGCACAGAGGCAAACAATGTGCGCAGGTGGTAGGCAAGCAATTGGGAATAACAACACGGTAACAGCTAGCAGCACCAAAGTTGTGGCGGACCAACAACGTACGATGAGCACATATTATATACATATATTGTATTATATACATACATACATATCCACATACATACATATATAAAGTAGATACAAATGACTCGAACAAGGCCAATGAAAAT
This sequence comes from Anomoia purmunda, assembly GCA_951828415.1. Lineage (NCBI taxonomy): Eukaryota > Metazoa > Arthropoda > Insecta > Diptera > Tephritidae > Anomoia > Anomoia purmunda. The sequence continues at coordinate 45,817,060 of OX639995.1, forward strand.
TGTTAGATGTATTTTATGTAATGCAATAAGGCAGAGTGGTGTTTGAGTGAGTAAGTAAATCGGGGGATGGAATGATGGTTTCGAAATTCTAAATAGTTTCCGATTTAAGATTGCTGCCACGGAAGTAAACGCCACATTTTTAAATATTTAAGGGATAGTTTTAGGCGAAACTTCCTTATAGTTGATAGAGTCAATGAAGTGCAGTCCTTATCCATCCGAAAAAAATGAGCACAGAGGTTTTCAATGAAAACGGTTTTATTTCTTTTCAACGTCTTCTTCAAACTAATCGAAATTCTTTTACATTCGTTTTAACCAATTTTCGAAACAGTTTGGCCTCCCAATGTTGATTTACTGACAAAACTCTTCAACCTGACAGTTGTCAGGTTTACTACGCCTAAAACCATGCAGCAAAAATGGGTTTTAGTTGTCTTATGATGGCAACAGTCATTGTCGATTTTGCCTTCTACTGCGAAAGCAACGTTCTATTCCGTGTGATATTTTTAGGCGCAGTAAAGCTGACAACTCTCAGATTGCTAAGCTTTGTTTGTATGCCAGCATAGGGCGGTTAATCTTCGAATCTAGTCGTTTAAAGGCCTAAGTAGCCTTTTCAGACGTCGCATAGTGATGGCATAAAAAAAACTTTTTAGGCCATCGAATTTCACAAATCTAATGTTGTAGTTTTAAAGTGAAATGTCTCACTAAGTACAGTTCACAAAAGTTTGTGCTGTCTTGATCCCCTTAGTACAGATATGTACGTTGACTCAAATCAAAAATGTTATCACATTATATAAACAAAAATTTTAAACTTTGAATTCAGAATTTATAAAAATTCGCAAGCTTTTTAATTTCAAACTTTTGAGTATGCAGTTTTGAAGCTCGTTTAGCTTTACTACAATGAAGTCTTTGAAAATTCCGGTTGATTTTTGTATTTTTTTTTTAGTGCCTGCGATTTTGCACGTCTTTTGTCATATATGTAAATTACATGCGTTAAATGAAAAAGGTTTCCAAAAACCAAATTTCAAAAGAAATTTCTAGCATCTTGAAACTTGCATATTATCATGTATGTAGCTGTATGAGCTACAAAACTGCGTATTCAAAAGGGTTCAAAAAGTTCAGATTAAAAAGTTTGATCTACAAGGTCACGAAAATTGTAACACCTTTTTTCAAAAAGTTGCATACTTTGAGGCGGAAGCTTCAACGTTTTTAAAGAAATGAAGGTTAATGAATAAAATCTCTCAATATTTTTGATTATTCTTATTTATTCGTAAAAAAAAAAGAGGGATCATCGGAAGTCGCTCCAAATATCAAATAAACTTTTCTTTTCTAACTAGCGCAGTATTTTATTTTTAATATTTTTCAAAGAAATACATGAAAAGTGGGTGATTGTTGCCTAAGCTATATAATTTTCAAAATTAAATATGGGAGCTACGTGCTCCAGTTGGGTGGATTACAAGACACAATCCATGAGGACAACGCATGGTCACCATCTTGCCTGGAGAATGAGGATAGCAGAGAGAATTTCTCAGTATCTGTCCTGCATTTGCAGGCTAAGATGAAGTATATTTGGGTCAGATGTATTGAGAATGGAAAACGTGCATTCTTTACCCCTCGGCAAGCTTTTCAGATTCATAAGAGAGTTTGGAAGATTTATCGAGAAGAAATGAAGACCCATTGCTACCTTTTTCCGTATCCTTTCCCCCTAATCCTTATTTCCTTCATCCGTCCCAGGCCTTATGTGCAATGGGCAAGTATGCCTGATTGCTTGGAAACCCAATTTCAGATTTCCGGCTTACCTCAATCCCATTCCAATCCAATAATCCCACCATTTAGTGTTGTTCTGTATAAAAAAATATTATAACTTTTTCATATTTTTATATAATAAACAACTATTTATAGGTCACTAAAAGCATTTAAAATTTCGGTTTCCTGTTTATTTTAGTATGTTTAAAAGTCCTCGCACGCCGGAATTTATCCACTTAATATATTTTTTTTCAAGTGACATATTACAAAGATATCAAAACTTGTATCTGTTTCTTAGGCATACTTTCAGGCTGAAGGCAATAGAATTAAAAGTTTGAGCGAAATATAATGAGGACCAGAGTCAAGTAAAATGGAAATTTTTTATTTTTCCCATAGATGGCTTTACGTTGTATGTCGTATGAGAGATAAGATTTCGTACTAAACAAACTTCTCCGACAGTTTTCCGATTACTTGACTCAGAATTATTTGAGCATGCGTCAAAAATGGGCACCAGCAAATACATCGATAAACTAATGGAAATCGTCGAGTACGATTGTCATGTAAATACTCCTTCGATTGCCCAGGAGCTAAATATTGCACAACAACACCGTTTGGGACAATTGCAATAAGACTGGATACAAAAAGAAGTTCGCTGTACGGGTGCCACCGAATTTCCATTGCGAATCGCTGCTGATTCGATACATTTTTGAAGCGGATGGTTACTGGTGATGAAGAATTGGCCAATTGGCAATTGGAATCACAGAAAGCTGACGCAAACGGTGGCCGAGCCAGTATTGACAGTCAGGAAAGTTTTGCTAAGTGTTGGTGAGATTGGCCGGGAATCATCTGCTATGAGCTTCTCCCCTACGGCCAAGTTCTTAATTCGGACCTGTACTGACTGTCAACAATTGGGCCGTCTGAAAGAAGCAATCACCCAGAAGCGCAAGCTACATGTTCCTGTTTATGACGAATGATTTTGCTGGTGAAAAATTCGTTTTGCAAATAAGGACGAGGATTTCTATGAAAGTGGCATTATGAAATCGCCTTTAAAATAGCAGACTAATTTTTTGTCGATTTTTTTCGTATTCAGTCCAAAAAAAATTTGTATTTTTTTGCGAAGTGCTTTTTTCCGTGTAAACTAGTGTTATCTATGCCCTTCATGTGCGCACGTTTTGTGATTTCATCTCTGCATTTACCAGTATTATTACCATCATCATTACGAGTCTAACCTTCATAAAACACACAAGCAGCATCATCATCATCAACATCAACATCAGCAGCAATCATCGGATGCTGTCAGCAAAAGTTATATTTGCCATTTTTTTGCTTTGCTGCTGACTTGCTGCTAGTCATTTTGCCATCCCAGCCTTCAGTAGCTCGATATAGTAATGCTATGTTCTCACAACTCATTGTGCCATGCCTGTTTGCTAATTGAATTTTCATTTCAGAGGCAATCACAAAAGTGGCAGTGAGCCCCGATGTCAACTTAAAGTCTTTACCTTAACGCATATTTTCTGTTGTAATTCAAAACTTTGGATACCCTTCAAAACTCTTTTGCCTCGAATGCACGAAAAGCAGCTAGCTGATTGTTGAAAACCGTTTATCTCCTGTTCTCACGGGAATAATACGCACATAACTTTGTCGTTGATGTATTGAGAAATTTATTTTCTTCATATATTTTTCACCGGCGAATTTAATAGAAGCCAAATTTATGTTGCGCCTCAATACCGGCCTTAACTTTTTGCTTGCTGTGTGGTGCGCTCACCCACCTCACCCACCTCACTCACGTCACTTCATTTCATACATTTGCTCGTTTTGCTCTACGTTAAATAATTGGTGATGCCTTTTACTTGTAGTTGTAGCGGTTTTGGGGAAAACTTTTACTACTACCATTTCTTTCACTTTACTCACGTGCATACATACACACACACACACACATGCACACATACATACATACGTATGTATATTATGAAATTTTTTTTGAGTTTGACATAGGAAGTTTGCCACACTGCCACTTTGCTCTCAACAAAGTTTGCTGCGTTAAAATTCTAAACATTTACATGAACAGCATAAGCGTTTGTTACTTGTTGTTGTAAGTTTTGCTGCAATTAATATTTTTTATTTATTTTTTGGTTTTGTCTCTCGTAGCTTATGAGTTTTCGCAGAACTATAAGGTTGTGCAGAGGTGAAATTTATATTGAAGTTTATCATACGCCCTGTGGTGTGGCCGGCTTCCGCTCAACTTCTTGCAGTTAACAGTGGATTTTCTTTGTTGCAGATAATTGTTGTACGTATAGTTTTTCATTGTTTTGATCTATCGAGCTAATTTTATGAAATAAAAGTTTCAGCGATAGTGAGTGCGCTTTATGGTTGGCAAAAATACTCGGACTGGACTCTCCACAGTACAAAGAAATCCCGTGAGTGGCCAACATGATGTCGAGCTAAGATCAGCAATAACTGTTGTCTGCTTAAGCTTCCGAGGATCAAGACGCTAAGCGTTTTCCGTACCGAGGATCAGCTTTGCGATAGGTCAGCGTCTAATCCAGCTGTCGATGGGCATAGCAGAGATGATGCGAGGGTCTTGGAAATATCTAACCAAATCCGGGATCTCTTTAGTCGGGTCCTAAATGATGGCGTGGATAAGAGTAATGTACAAACGACAGAGATAACTGGAAATGGATCAACGAGACATTAATCTCCCTCTAAAAGAAAGCGATAGACCGTTTAGGTGACGTCTACCCCGGAGCGAAGGCAGGGCAGTCGACTTCAAAGACATTCCGTCGAGACCATGAACAAGAGTCTGGCTAGTAACCTTCAGAGCCACAGAAGATACTGTAGCTCAACCCAGAGCTACCCGCTCATAAATGAAGGGCAAGGCACCATCTACCACAATGCTTTTGCAACTGGCAACCAAGGCAGCCGCGGGAAGCGGGCATCAGCCTCACCCAGGAGCTCTGAGTAGTGCAGCGAAAGATATGTGGTCTTAGGTCGGCTACTACTACGACCAGTCTGAGCATTACAGGGCATCAATTCTGACTGTACTCTATTGACCTACCTCACGACAGGGTCCTATTAGTGTTGTCTAATTCAACTTAGACAGGGCAAAACTCGGAGTTGCTCTACTGAGAAACCTTAAAAATACTGATTGTCGTAAATACAGACAGGAATTTTATAAGAAACTCCTTGAAGACTACATACCCGACAGATCAGCTAACCCAATGGATCTGGAGAGCTGGTTGATCCCGCTGCAAGGATCTGTGGTAAAAAAATTGTTCATGCTTGTCCCAAAATAGAGGCAAAGAGAAACCGCTGTGGTGGCACTCAAAAATTGAAAGTAGGAGGAGGTTCTGTAGAAGGGCTTCCACGCCAGCCACAGCCACAGTCTAGGCAGATAAGCTGGAGTGGGGGTCCCTTAAAGAGCACTTCAAAGAACTCATGAGAACCTCAAAAAGCACCTCATGCAGGAGTTGCGGCAGTGACATAGAGTTAGTGTCGGAGCGTTAAGACTCCGTGAAGTACTCTCCAATTCTTGTCGACTGAATCTCCTGGATCTGCGCACAGACTAGATACGCCATGTAACACGGAACGAAGCCATGATGCCAAAGATCTCATCACCAAGGAAAATATTATCTGAGCGATTGGGACTTTCGAACCATTTAAGACTTCATTTCACACACATACATAATTATGCAGCAAGCGAAGATTTCAGACTTATCATTCTGACTTTCTTCCAGCTGAACATTATGTACCTACTTGCACATATTAGGGAAAAAGTGACTAATAAACACGCGCCTGAGCAACATGCCTACATGAAGAGAAAATCCATAGAAACTGCGCTACGTGAGATCGTGAGAGGTTTTTAGGTTTTAACGATTATACACGGAAAACTTTCATGGATGCTTTAAACGAGTTTACTCCAACGTCCATTCCGACAACATTGCCGGACTTCACAAGGTTCATCAATAGGGGAGCCCCGCAGCCCTAAGACACGCTGCTGAAGTCCGTCGAGAAGAAGGAGGGTTGTAAAGTCTGCGACATATTGCAGGTAAAACTAAAAGTGATCGAAAAGCCAGGTCCCAACACTAAAACTACTAATGTTAGGAATGACTTGTTTAGATGTAAAGCTCGACAAGAAACTCTAAAGTGGTAACATAACACGGGAGAGCGCATTAAAAAATCCACAATCGCCCTCTGCAGCTGCATAAAAGCGATTGGACGAATCAGAGGGGTCTCTGCCAAACTAATGTGCGGCTATATAGAAAATGAAAACATGGGCCACCTCGTCAGAGTTTTCGCTTTGTTAGCGACCAGAGCTCCTTCAAACGCCCACGGTCCAACACCGGCCAGAGGGTCCTTGCAACCTCCGTACTCCGGACGCCTGAACTTCTGGCTGACGAAGAACTCCATGCAGAAAACACCCTATCCAACTATCCAACTTTTCACTCCAGCTTCGAACCGTCCATGAAGAAGTTCACCGGTCCCTAGTCCTTCGCCCATTCACTACCCTCCTCCAATATTCCCTTAGCGGGATGTGAGTGAGGAGGATCGATTTGGAGCCAGAACCGGCAGGCACCGATCCGTTTTTTAAAGGACAAAATCAAAAAAAAAAGTATTACAACTCGTAAAAAATTCAGTATTCAAATTTTGTGTAACAAATTTCATCAAATTACCAACAAAAAAAACAAAAAAAAACACAACATTATCAAAATTTTCATGAAGTTTCGGAACATCTTTTAAATTTTGAGCAGTTTTTGAAGTTTTAATTTCCATTTATTTTTAGTATACTGAAATCCAAGTTTCAATTCGGCACAAATATCAATGGATTTTTGATAACTTTTCTCTCTCATGTAGAAACTAAGCAACACTAAAATTAAATAGGCTACAAAACTGCATACCCAGAAATTTTCAATTAAAAAATTTATTTATACTTAAAGCTTGGATTCGTACGGTTTTTATTGCGCAATGAGCTCTATTTTTAACTAAAAATTTAATAGGAAACTAAATCGAAACTTGTTAATAACACCCTGTCGTATATTTAGCATTATTGCCAAATAAAGTTACAATTTTCAAACTAATGTGATCTTAAGAAAAAAAACACTCATTACATAAGCTGAGCGCCCGGAGAGTATTAGAAACTCCACTGCATTACTAAAAATATTCGTTTTCTGTTCCTCCCGCGGCTGATTGCTCTCAACGATTTGACCCAAACCGTTGAGTCAACGTTGAAGTGTTGGACTACAATGACCATAAAAATGTCTTCATAAATATTTTATGATATTTTTTGCCACTTCTAGCTTGATGGGCATCTGATATGAGTGCCCAGCCATGGTTGTACAAAGTGTAGCAAAACAAAAAAAAAAAAAGCTTATAACATTTTGCGGTTGAAGCTTATGAACTAATATTGTTTGTTATTTTATTTTTATTTATTTTTTTAGCTGTTCACTTGATGTTGTCCTCTTGACCGAGCGCAGCGTAATTTCGTTGGGATATAGAGCGCCCTATTTCACACACACACATGCACACAAACATACATACCTACATAGTGCGTGTAAAGAAGAGCCAATGGAGAGCAACACTAAGTGGTCGGTTAACTACAAAACACTTCAGGGTCAATTCAAAAAACACTGCTATGGGCCAGTTATCTCACTTTGCGCACTACTGCTCCCCCACTGTTTGTAATGGCCGCGCTCCCTTTGCTCAGTGTGCAGACCTCTCTGTTAGTGGAATTTGAATGGCCGCTACTATTAGATATGGAGTTTCGTTGGTTTAATTTTTTGTTTTTTTTTTTGTTTGTGGGGAATTTTCTTACACGGATTCATTTATAATTGCATGTGTTTGTGCACACAGTGACTCATAAAAATGGTCTCATGATGATTTTTTTACAATATTTAAAATATGTTTCATGTTGTTTTTTAACGCATAAAAATAGAAATTGTAAACCTGATACAATTTAAAAAATCATAAAAATCAAGCAAAATCATAAAACTAAAAAAAAAGTCATACAAATTTTTAAAAATATGTCATAAAAATTAAAACAAAGTTTATAAAAATTTAAAAACAGAGTTCAAAAAAATTTAAAAAAAAAGTTCACAAAAATTAAAAAAAAAAAATCATAAAATTTCAAGAGAAATTCATTAAAAATTTGCATAAAGATTTTGACATAAATTAAAAAAAAAATCATAACAAGTAAAAAAAATTATAAAGATTAAAAACCATCATAAAAACTATAAAAAATCGAAAAAGTTAAAACAAGTCCATAAATATTTAAAACAAAAACTCATATATTACAAAAAATTCATAAATAAAATCATTCATATTAAAAAAAATCTTTACAATCCGAAAAAAATGCATAAAAATTATCAAAAGACGAAATCATAAAATTATAGAAAAAATCATGAACATTTAAAGAAAATAGTTCATAAAAATTAAAAAACAAATCATAAAATTCAACAGATATTCATACAAATTTCTTAAAGACAATTGAAAAAATATTAAAAATATTTAAAAAAAAAATATTAAACACTTTAATTAGAAAAAAATCCAGGCAAGAAGACCGAATAAAAATTAAAAACAAATCATAAAAATTTCAAAAAATTAAAGATTAAAAAAAATTCAAAATTGTATTGTTTTGAATTTTTATAAATTTTGTACAATTTTCTACATGATTTGTATCATTTAACTAATTGTATAGTTAACAAAAAAAAAATTATAAAAACTCTTGCAAATATGATTAAGAAACAATCACCATGTGGCCAATTTTTTGAGTCACTGTATGTATGTGTGCCCAGCTCACACATATGTATGTGCATTTATATATACATATTCATGTGTGCTTACAAATATTTATATATATCGTAAATTCCGTTATATTTCAAGTCTTTAAGTGTCATTGCAGTCGCACACAAAATATCATCGCAAAATTTCCCACTTTTCGAGTCCACTTCAGTTTAGTTCACACATGTCACTCAATCGCGCACTTCCTCTCCGCTTTCGGTTCAGTTTAGTTTGCTTTTCTCTGTGATTTTTTGTCTACTTAGAAACAGAGCATATCGTATCAAACGCACGCCCCGCCCCGCCCCTTCTTATATTCAGAGTACGTTTGTTTACCAAGAATCCCTTGCAATCAAGCCTCGAGCATCACTCAATCCACTCAACGACCCTCTGACAAATAAATTCATTTATTTTCCACATGCTTTAATTTGCCCCTTCCATGGTGGTTGGGTGCGCCTTCTGTGATATTTAGTGACTTTAGTGGCCAACTGTTTGCAGTAAATATTTGTCTGAATCTTAACATTAAAATTTCTGAAGTTGACTTAATGCGTTTGGAGAAAAGAAAAATTACAGCACCGCAATTCTTTGACACAAGTGTCCGACACGTACATACTTCGTATGAAGAATAATACACACACACACACACTCATACCTCATACACTACTCATTTCATTACATTTACTTAAACTGTCAACATTTTGGCATTTCGTGTCATATTTCATAGTCGAAAATTTGACACAGCGAAAACGGGGAATAAGAAACATCACTTGGGACTGTTGCGTTGAATTTTTCTTTATTAATATCAATTAATTATTTGCTAATATGAAGTCTTTGAATACAAATATTCTCACATCACAAGCTACGCATAATTCTAAAACTCTATACAAATTAAATTTAAAATAGGACTAACATAAAAGTAAAATCAAGAACGATATGAAGGTAATAGGGCATAGAAAAGTTTAAGAGAGCAAAACGAAGAAAAACTTTTGAACTCACTCTTAGCGGTTAGAAAGTGTCCTTATGTAAGGCTTCACAAAAAAAACCCGCCTGTGTACTCAAACATCGTCTTGGCAAACTCACAAAACAGAGATTGGTGAATGCCGAAAAGTTAGATATGATTGAATCCAGGCTAGATAGGCCGAATGAAAACCAACTAAGGCCAACATCGACAAAAGGATGATTTTTGCGAGTCCTTATCGAAAGCTTTTGAAAAATCAATGTAGATTAGAGGTGAGCGTTGGTTTGGTCCGATTTTTTAATTTTTCAAAAATTTGCTAGGGTTTGGTTAAGTGATTTCAGACATATATATTTTTCTTCTAGAGTGGGCGATGTCATGTCGATTGAACAAATTATTCCTTTCCCCAACTCACTCCTATGTTTTAAATTTACGCAGGTTACTGAAATATCGCATTCTTTTGATTCGCTGTTATGTGGGCGTGGTTATTATGCGATTTCGCCCATATGCAATACCAAAGTACCTTGGGTACAGGGCAATATGCATACCAAGTTTCGTTGAGATAGCTCTAATATTTCCTCGCGTGATCCATTTCACGAACGAACGGACGGACAGACAGACATGGCTTAATCAAATTCGCTATTAATTCTTAAAGCTTTGATATATGTATATGTCTCTATTTATTATGCTGTTACAAACATTCAAAGATTTAAAAATTAATTCAAGGCAGTGAAGAACTTGGCTAAGCTTTTATATAAAAATATATTAATAGGTCCTGTACTCCTGCGGTTTCAAACAATCGATTTTTTTTTGTATTTATTTAATTTCAATCTATATGTATCCAAGAATACGCCACAGAGAGGATTTCGTGGAAATCACATTCCTTTGCATGCTCCGCTCCTGGGCTCCGTAATGTACCCGCGCGCGCCATTTTTAAACGCATTTTCCCGAAAGTAGGGTTTTTTTCGCTGCCCAGTAAGACTTTTCATAAAAGTATTGGACCAATTTCAAAAATGTTTATATTGAATTAATCAGTGAACATACCGCTATGTGTTCCCGAGTACGATTTGCGAAATTTTATTTTGTTCTATTTTTAGAGTCTCTAGTATGTGAAAAAAATAACGTGAAAATTTAAAATTTTAATAAATTGTTGCATAAATTTTACAATTTACAAAATAAAAAAATTCTGTTTCGGGAAAACATAGCCAACGTAACTGTGATTATAAGGAATATTTAATTTTTGATTACAGATTACCCAACTGGCCAGAATTTTACTTGAGCGGGACCCATGCAGTTTATTTTTTTTTTTTTTTTGGTATTCGGTACAAGAATTTTGAAGTTAAAACATGCAGCTTTCAAAAAAAAAAAACAATTTACTTAATTCATTCAGTAGATCCTTCGGAATTTATTTCCATAAAAAAAAACTCTCTTTTTCAGGCCTTGAGAGTAGAGGACCCCTTTAAATACAAAAAATTAAATTAAATGATAAAGGCATCACTCGGGCTTAGTACTGAAAATTGCAAGAGACAACAAGAATGTACGTACATATACCGAACACAACACACACTACTTTAAGTTAACCTATACAAATTTTGTCACATAAAAGGTGCTGTGACCGTTGTACTTGTTGAATTTCAATCACCGGCTAAAATAAAATTCGAACGTGTTGACATTTCGTCTCAAATTTCCTCGTTGAAAGCTTGATCTCATATAAGAAGCGGAGTGCTATGGGGAGCGATAATAGCCTTCCTTAAAAAAATTTACTATTAAAGCCAACTGATAGTTGTGGAGGCGAAAAAAATTGTAACAAACCCCAGGCCGCGCAGTCGTAATTACCTGCTATTATCATTTTGATTGCTGTTGAGAGCCAGTAAACTTAATTTAGATGTAAAGAGTGTTTTTTTTTTTACGTGTGGTTTTAAATAAGACAATACGTTTTTCGGGGTAGGGCTTTTTCACAGCTATTACTTGGCTTATACTCAGTTTGGTTAGCCATTTTCATGAACCATCGACCGCGTCGCACATTCGGTGAATGGACCCAAAACGAAATGGCCACCGATCCCGATTTTCACAAGAAACTTTTGTTCAGTGATGAAGCTCAAAAAATGTTCGCATTTGTAGTGTTGATAATCCACAAGCCATTGTTGAGACGCGGCAGAGGGAGTCATTGTTCAATATATCTTCAAAAATCAAGCCGGCCATTTTGTTATAGTCAATGGGGAAAGCCATATAGCCATGATTAATGACTTTTTCGACCTTTGGTTCCAAAAAGACGAGACGACGCTACACGGCATACAGCCAACGAAACAATAAATTTATTGAGGGAAACTTTTGGTAAGTCCATTATCTCGCGTCGTGGCCTCCAAGATCGTGCGATTTAACACCGCTGGACTATTTTGGAAGAGAATATTCAGCGCGTTATTTGTGACAGATGGCCTCAATTGGTCCAAAAAGTGGTCAAAAATTGGGCCCCTCGAGCCAGCCGCGGCGATCACTTGCCCGAGATCAATTTTAAAACCTAGTAGCAAGCCCTTATATTTATAATAAAGCTAAATTCTTGGTCATAACATTAAACTCTGTATGCGAACTATTTCCTCTTGAAAACCACATATCTTTAAAAAAAAAAAAACACACCCTTTACTTTGATTTGTCACTGTCATTGATACACGTAAAGGAACTTTTTTGCTTTTCCCTAGTTTTATTTTTTTCTTGCAATCGTCGCACAAGATTTCGATATCCTTAAAATGCTTGAATATTCAATATGCTGGGCATGCAACTAAATTTATAAAATAATCATATTGTCAATGTACATTTTTTACTTCGCCCTCATTTCTGCTTTAGCTATTTCGCCGACAAGCTCCGATTTCACTTTTCCTTCAATATGGGGTATACCTCATTTTATCACCTTGCATTCGCTTGCAATTTGTCACTTTCCCCTACTTCCTTCATATCTTAAAAATTTCATTACTTTAAATTTGGACTCATTCTTAGCATAGTTGGAAATTTTTCGTGTGCTCATCTATTCATTTATCGCTCGTCCAATGTTTCAATTTGGCGAATTGCTGTTGATTTTAGTTTTTCAGTCGTACTTTGCTTCCTGCCACTCTGCCTTGCTCGCAATCTCTCCATCCAGCACACTTCTCGCATTTTACTTCCGGCCATCAATCATTTGTGTTTCTGATAAATTGAATAAGTATACAAGATCCTTAAAAAGTTGTTCGACCGTTGTTCGAATCTGTTGAAAGATTTTTTTATTGCTTTCCACCCAAATCAACTTAAAAGCAGCTTGATTTTCAATTTTTTTTTTTTTTTCTTCTTCCAATTGTCTTAACATTTTTGTTGTTGCGCGCGCGTGTGTGAATGAGACTGCAAATTTTAGTGCCACGTTTTTTTCTAGCTGTTTTTATTTTTTTTTTATTCTTGCATTGGTTCCAACTTTCATCCTCTATATAGCTGACATGCCCATTTGAGCAACAGATATTGATGTATGTCGACGACGTTTCGTGTTGTTTTATTTCACAGCAGAGTGTTAGTAAATTGAAAAACAGCAATAAAAAAAAACTTTGTTTCGTGCTCGCATTTTTTTTCTTTTGCCCATAATTTTATTTTATGCTGCAGCTTCGTTTAATATTTTGAGTATTGAATTAATTCGCATTGAATGGAGGGGGCGCCAGTTAGGGTATTTGTTAATGGCGGATGGTTTATGAAATGAGATTTGTAAATAAATGTAGTAAATTTTGAAAGTTTTTCACTGTTAATGTAACAATAAACCAAGTTGTAGGTTATGTTGGAAAATTTCTATTGAGAGTAGTTTTGAACTTTCTGCAGACTAATGAGGTCAGTGGTGTAGCTAAAAAAAAAAAAATACTTTTATGTACTTCCGTGATTGATATTTGTAATATTTCATATAGTTGAGTATATTTGAAAGTTGTACAGGTATTATGTAAGTAGACTCCAGTTACTAATAGAGCATTTTCCGTGAGAGATCGATTTTGAGACTATTTTGTATTCTGTAAGCCGTTGCAAGACTTTAATTTAAAAATAAAGTCACGCACGCTCCGAAGCTTTCTTCATGGAATTCAAATAACATTTTAAATTGAAATATTTTTTAATATGTGACATTCTCGTTTATCTATTGCAGTCCTCTTTCATTTTATACCAAATTTCTTAAATTCGGATTAGCGGTTTGTTTATTATAAGGAAAGAACTTTCATTTCGGCCTTTAAAAATATTTCATCAAGTTTAACTGTTATTGCTGCACTAAAAAAGTAAAAGTACGAATTTTTCGAAAGGTTAAAAAAAAATAAGGCTAATCCAAGATTATTGTTCAAGAGGTCCTGGCATCAAAGAAACATTGATATATTTGTTGTGCAACAATATTTTATCCCGGACTTTTATTACATCTAATAAAAACTGTTATTTTTGGTTCAGGCAAAAAACAGCAAATTTTTTTCTAGACATGCTTGCAGGAAAAATCTGGCATATTTACGGAATAAGAAATGCCCGTTTTCAGTAGAGGAAAATACTTTTAGAAGATTCTTTCGATTTCTTATATATCGGTTACATAAAACGCAGTTTGTATTTTTTTGTAGACTGATAGAACTTTAAATTGAAATAAAATACATAAAAAATTAAGTATGATGCCAAATTTTCATGGTATTGCGGCTTCAGTTCTTGAACCAGTTGGATCTTGTATGGCTGTAGGCCAAGATCTTTGCGCAAAATTTTCCATGTTGTGGATGGACAAAGTCCAACTTGTTGAGCACGGCGGCGAATAGACAAATTAGGATCTTTTCCAACACTATCATTTACAGCACCAATATTTTCTTCTTTACATACAGTTCTTTGTCTTGTTGTTGGTTTTTCATCGAATAGAGTAAATGTTGTTCGAAATTTATCAACAGTTCGGCGAATAAGCTGCTTGTTGCTCGATTATGTGCATCATAAAATTCACGAAGTGCGAACACAACACTGATTTTTAAAATAAATTTCCACAATTTGTAAACGTTGTTGCGGCGTCATTCATGGTTCGCAAGGTCTCACATTGATGTTATATAAGCAAAACCCGACGATCAAACGATCTACCTCATGCGCTTCATCCATCTATCATCTGCTCATCGACAGAACTGTTGTTAAGACTCTAGAGGGAGGACTGTCAGGTTATTGCGTACGCGGATGGCCTGGCGCTTATTGTCAGAGTGAGGTTTTTGGATACCTTGGATGAGCTCATGCAAAGATATCTAGGTACGGTTAACAGTTGGTCTCGGACCTGCGGTACAAAATTCCTAGCGTCCCTTCTTTTGCTATGTGGCGCTGAGCTTGTTATTTCTGTCGCTAGGGTCAGCCGCCTAAAGTTTTGAAATAATTATATTAGCAGGTAGTAAAACCAAGACTGACTTCTGTGTGGGATTCTTCTCTAGTGGGGTTCCCTAGATAAGACTGTGGTAGTCGCTAGGCTGGAAAGGATTTCATTCCGGTCACAACGGATCATTGCGCACCCACTATGGCTCCCAAAGGTTACTGTGATATTGTCATACCCTCTAGGGAGGTTAAGGACGAGTGCGATCTGTGGCACCGGGGTCTGGTAAACACATTCACGGATGGATCGAAAACTTGAAAAAATTTAGGCTTCCAGATCACTGTAGAGTATTTTTGGCGGAGGTGGCCAAATGGTGGCTTGCCAGTGCGACTTCTGTAAGGAAAGTGGATATTTACCCCGATAGCCAAGCGTCAATCAGAGCTATGAACTCAATAACAATGCGATCGAAAATAGTTAAGGATTGCCGGACGTCTCTTTTGAGAGTCTTGAGAGAGGGGGTATTTCTCCCTCAAATTAATCTGGGTACCTGGGCACAGGAATATCCTAGGGAATTGTGAAGCAGATAAGTTAGCCAGACAAGGCACAGCCAAAAGCGAGAAACTTTCCGGGGTTTCTGTGGCCACCTCCCGGCTACTCACTAAAGAATGGGCTAGCGATCAGCTTGGCAAACACTGGACAGGTACAAGAACATGTAGGGTAGCGAGGTCCTTTTGGTCAGAAGTCGACCGGAGGAGAACACGGGAGCTTCTACGATTATCCAATCCGCAGCTCTCCAATGGGAATCCATCCGATGCGCCTAACCCATACTACGGTAGGGGTTTGGAGGATTAGGAGGTAGAATCATCTCAGCACTTTTTACTCAGCAGCCCTGCTTTCGCGAGACTAAGACTTAAGTAACTGGAATCGCACCATATCCACTCTCCGGCGCACAATAAACGCCTGTAAAGATTAACTTTTTTTATTGCATACAACAAGTAACGTGTATTTCAAATAAAAACTTTAGCTGGGTTTTCAAAGTTCGGTTGCACCCGAACTTAGACTATGCCTTACTTGTTTTTTATTAATCTAGATATATAAAAATGTAGCCGCTTTGTTTGTGGCAACTTGGTCCAAAAATCGACGAACTGATATCAACAAGATAACGACAGTATAATTCTTAGGCCCGCGACACAGACATAGGCAGTGTGTTGTTCCGTTAGGTGGCGCACGAGTCGAGATATTCATAAAATCCGTATTTATGGTCCGATATTGTTGCTATTAGAAACGTATAATGGGCGAGGTGCGACGGAAATTCGGCAAATGGATCCGATGGATAGGTGGTGCTTAAGGCGAGTATTGCTCATTAGCTTCAAATATCACTGATTGCGTGGTTTGTACTATTGAGTGAGCAACATTTTTTTGTTCTAAATTAATCTATAAAATTAACCTAGAACTTTTTGTCAATATTGCAAACAAGCAAACCCACATAACACTGGACCATTTTCATTGGGAATGTTTGCTTTTTTCGCAACCTTTAATCGGAATTTCGACGACATCAATTTGTAGTGAAGTGGTATGATTTTCTGTGTTTCTTTTTCGTTTTCCTTTGTATGCTGTTTAGAAGTATACATGTTTAATATATGTATGTGAAATTCTTGTACTCTCAACACCATAACCACTCCATACATACATACATCACTTCCTTCTTGTGTTGCTGATAGAATAAGCGGAAATTGAATACTTTCCGGTATCGAGCATCGATTACTACAAAACTGTAAGAGAAATACGATCGACAAAACAAAATAAACCAGCGCAGAAAAAAAAAAACAAAACGCATAGATGTAAACCACCAGTGGACAAAAGCAGCAGTATATTGAAAATTGACATCAACGATATTAGAGTCAGCTAAAAATGAAATGTTTGCAACGAAATGCAGACAGAGACGCAACGCCGGATGAAAAAGCGCTACACAGACAAAGCAACAATCTTTTAGTAAAGACGACAATGCAATTTCAAGTTCGAAACCTTCCAGAGAAAATCTTTACAATTTCTTAAGCAGTAATAACAGTGACAAAAAGGAAAAATAGTAAATACGCGTACTAGTCGAAACCGCAATAGACTTTCAGGTGCATTTCAGATATACGTAAAATGTGTAGAGACAAACTGGCATTACGTTAAAGCGCATTGTTGCTGTTTGTGCTGCTAAATGTTGACAATCTTCACAGCTAAGTAAGTGCTGGTGGTATTCATTACAATCTTTGCGAACTATTCAAGCATTACTTTGCCAAAGTGCAGCCACAGCAGTTGGGTTTCACGAGCATCAAGCGGTTGCACTGCACGTTGCATAGCAGGCGCTGATTACAAAAGATTGGTAACGGCGGATTGCCGGTTACTACGAATAAGCTGAGACTGGTTTCGCTATGCACCCTACGCCCTACGCCCTACGCCCTATGCCTTACGCCATGGCTTGTGGAAAAGTTTTGTGCTTGCCTGTCACAGGAAACGTTTCAGAGATTTCAGCAAAATGTCATTTCCCGGCTGATGGTTTAACAATATCCGCATTTGTCTGCTACTCTTGACTTGAATTGTTGTTACTATTTTTTGTTTTGTATTTCTTTTCATACTTATTGTGAGTGAAGTCAAACGAATTTGTGAATGGATTGGTGGAAGAAATGGCAGAGATGTGGGGGCAGGTTTTCACGTAGGAGAATGATTTAAAATAGAAAAGGATGTAATTTAAATATCTTTGACGTGTGTATCCATTATTCGAACAAAATTACTATTATTACTATTATTATTATACTTATAGTTGCATAGGTGTTGTTCGCAAAAATTCGAATAAAATCAATACGTACTGCATACCAGTGTTTGACGTTTTTAATGGAACTATTATTCAAAAAAAATAAATAAATAAAATAAAATAAAATTATATTAACAGATTTTATATGTTAAAACGAAGAATGTATTTTTATTTATCACACAAATAATTTTGAATAACGAATAAATTTGCATTCATCATTCAAATAATTTTGAATAAAGTATAAATTTTCATTCGTCATATTCGTACGAGTACAAATCGTGAAATGATTTCAATAACACAAATTTATTTGCTATTCAGAATTATTTGAATGATGAATGAAAATCTATTCGTTATTCGACATTACTTGAATTGTGAATGAAATCGACCAGGTTTTCAAAATTATTTCAATGACGAATGCAAATTTTTTGAATGAGGAATGCAAATCTATTCGTCAATCGAAATTATTTCAAGGATGAATGGAAAGCGATTTATTATTCAAAATTATTTGTATAACGAATGAAATACTATTCATTATTAAAAATTACTTAAATAACGAATGAAAATTTATCCGCCAATCAAAGAAAAATCTATTCTTATTTTTACGTCATTCCATTATTTAGTTTTCTGATAACGGCCATTCCTGCTAGATAATTTTAAATGTCTGATACAAACAAATAACTTATATAAAAAGGGAGCCCCTGTAAAATATATTTTATGGGTCTACATTTGATTGTTGTTGTTGTTGTTGTATTAGCTATACTAAACCCTGCAAAGATCGTTAAGTACCAACAAAGTATTGTCATCGAGGTCATCTCAAGGGAGGTCCAGCGAACGCGAAGTTTCAAAGGGATTGGATCAGAGGAAGAGCTGTGTTAGATGAATAGAGTGGTCAATATCATGCGGGAGCGCTTCACATATAGGGTATATGTACATATATGTTTCGTTTAACCTGCTACAATATCCTGAACATAGTTGGGCCAATATACCGTGGATATCAAAAGGCAACACAAGCTCTTCTATTGAACTCCGATGACGGCGTTCATGTGGTAGGAGGTAATGAAGGTGTCGAGGAATGTTGTTTAAGGCATGTCTACAGTTCGTCTGGCCCAACGGTTGTTGTACTTATTACTGCCCCTGGTCGCTCAACTCTAAGAGGTGTCCCCTATGGGTTCTACTTATAGTAGATGCCGGCAGCGGTGATCCCCCCGGTAGGAACCCAGCAGAAACTACTACCTATGCGTATTACTATGAATCATGGTGAGAAGAATTTAAACCTTACTATGCTGATGTGGACTAGGCGATATCAAGAGGCTTCCCGTGGTGTCGGAAGTGTAGCACTCAGTGTACGATAGCTATGAAGCTTCGCCCACCGAGTCCTAATAGTCTGCGACGACCATAATGGCGCAGATTAGTTAAGTACTGGCCAAGTGCTGCCGGCGAAGAACTCGAGGACCTTGTCGGACCTCTGTAACTTGGTGACGTTTTCAGTTCTATGCGCGTTAAATAGAGAGCAGCTGTCGAAAGTAGTCACTAAAATTTTTGTGCCATTTACAATTGAAATTTTTAAGCCATAGGTCAGTATGTGTAACTTCAGCTTGACGTCGTTCGTCTATGTGATAAATAGGGTAGCCGAGGTTTGCAGGTGTCTCAGAGAGAGAGAGAGAGAGAGAGAGAGAGAGAGAGAGAGAGAGAGAGAGAGAGAGAGAGAGAGAGAGAGAGGGAGAGAGAGAGAGGGAGAGAGAGAGAGAAAGAGAGAGAGAGAGGGAGAGTTTGTTGTAGCATAGAAGCTGGAAAGGTTCGAGAGATAACTATTTACTTTGAAACATAAGTCATCGATATCATCGCCCGAAGTCATAATAGCGCAGTCATCTTCGTATGAGACCAAAGCGACCCCTTCTGACGACGAAAGGACTTTCGATAAATATAAGTTAAATAATAGTGTGGCGCGGGCAACATAATGGGAACCTCTTACTGGATTCTTCTTGTTTTAGATTTTTAGTTTCGAAATGCAACTGCCGCCCATTGAGTTAATTTGCAGACCATTTTTTATGCGCTGACGGGAAAATGGAGTTCTCGATGCATCCGTTTTTTTTTTTTTTGTGCGAAGTTTTTCAGGAGGAGCCATAACTTCAAGGATGCCCTGCCGAGCTAGCTCGTTAGTAATGCAATTTCCTGTTATGTCGCTATGGCTTGACGCCTACGTCAGTCTAGACAATATTCAGAGGCGATCGAAAGACAAGTTCGGCAAGCCTCGACCCGTTAAGACCTAATCTTGGAAGACCCCGCAGCCTTAATTGCCACCTAGCTATTTTACTTGTGCAAAAGGTGAGTAAACAAGAGTAAGTATGAGCTGCTCCCCTACGTCCGAACTCTTAATTCGGACCAGTACTGTGAACAATTGGACAGTGTGAAGGAAGCAATCGCCCAGAAGCGGCTAACTGGGCAATAGGAGAGGAATTGTGTTCCGTCGAAACAACGCCAGCCCACACATATCGGTAGTGGTTCGACAGAAGCTTCCACCTTATAGTCCGGGTACCTGGCGCCAAGTGATAACTATCTGTTCCGGTCTATGGCAAATGATTTTGCTGGTAGAAAATTCACCTCAAGGGAAATTTGTGCAAAACGACTGTCCCAGTTTTTTGCCAATAGGGACGAGGATTTGTATGAAAGTGGAATTATGAAATTTCCATCAAAATGACAACAAATTACGTGTGTACCTCTTCTCCATTCCCCAAAAATTTCAGTGAACTACCGTGGTGCCATATACATATGTACAGTTGTTTATCCCATTGATTGAAATTTAGAGCAATCATTTTCGTATTAAAAGTTTTTCACTCAACCAATTCGCAATTTCTTTTCATATTATGAAATAAAATTCACAGACATTCAGCCTTTCAAGCAATGCACTTGCCATATGTAGATATATATAGTATATTTATAATTAAGCGTGCGTGTGATGATAAAAATACATATTACTATTATTGCCACTTATGGCGCATCATTAGCAGTCAATCTCCTGCAAATAATTCAATTTGTGCCAAATGAAGCAGAAAAAGCAAGCAATAACAAACTATAAGTATATAATAAATACATTTGACTACTTGACTTAATAAAACAAGACTGGTGGTACTTAGCTAAAGAAAGCTCTACAGCAAATAGGCAACATAAGTAGCAACATTCACATAAATTGCCACAGCTATAAAATAAAGATGATGTGACTTCTAGTATGTGAAGTATTGGAAGCAAAATTATTTGATTATTTGAGTGTAGAAAAAAACACAACAACTACAAATAATGAAACATTGAATACGCAGTGAATATAAACGAAAGTAAACAGATAATAAAGACATATCAGATGTCTCATTTTGCCAACTGTATACATTCGAGTAAAAATAAAATTTGAAATCGTCAGTAGTGTGTACGCAAAGAAAAACAAACGACCAAACAAATTTCATGATCGTGTTGAATGCTAAGAATAATGATAGCTAATAAAAAATAGGTGTTTCATAAAAGTTGCATCGTCATATTTATGTGCACGACATAACGATAGCACAACCATAAAAAAATATAATTCATGCTACAGTAGCAGCGGAGAAAATACCGGTTAAATTCAAGTTTCAAACTTTGTGGGAAAAAATTCAACAAATTTTACAACAAAAAAAATTTGGATATGCAGTTTTATAGCTCATTCAATTTTAGTCTGATAAAGTGCAAGCTTCAAGTAGCTCTAAATTACCGTTGATTTTTGACAATTTTTTTTTACTGAAGGTTTACGTAGTTTTCTCCATTTAAAAAAAGGCAACCGGGCATATGCTATATGGATAAATTTACGAAGGAGCATATGAAAAAAAAATGTAAAAAATCAGCGGTAATTCGCAGTATCTAAATAATTATAAATTTTTTGCAAAATGTGAAAAAATAAAATTTTATATGGTATTCGTTATAAAATTATCTTTATTTTTCTAAAAAAAAAATCAACAAAAAAATTTGCCATTAGAAAAAAGCTCAAAGGTAGAAAATTGTAGAATGGGAAATGAGTAACGAGAAGAAAGAATGACTACAAGTATAAATGCAAATTAAAAAGCAAACAAAGAAACCATGAAAAATATTAAAAAAAAAAAAAGACAACATGTACATACATACATGTAATCAAAACATGCAAATAAAAGAAATACATAGGTATTTTAAGTAAAATGAGGTAAAGAGAGATATAATGTATATACATTTTAAATTTTTGTGTCAAAATCTTTTAAAAAAAAAACAACAGACTACAAAAAATTCGAAAATTTCGCTTTTAAATGTGTGTTACTCTTTTTATTTTTTAAATTTTTGTCTTTTTAAATATTTTGTATATTTTTCTTTACTTTTTTTTTATCTATTTTAACTTTTCTTATTTTTCGTTTATTTTTTTTTTTTGTTTTTATTTTTTTATTATTTTTTATTGTTTTTTTATTGTTTTTTTTATTATTTTTTTCATTTTATTTTTTGAAAATTTGTTTTTAAATTATTTTTTATCATTAGTAATATTAATAAACTGTAAAACTGTTTACACAAAGTTTTCCTAGAACTATATGAACTATATTTTAATAAAAAAAAAAATTGAATTAGAAAAGAATAAATAAAAATAAATACTCGGAACTTGTAATATGTGGTTGTGTTATTATTATATCGAGCCCTGTGTGTTCGTTTTCGCGTTTGAAAATTTATAGAGAATTTTTTTTATGTCACTTTTGTAACGTAGTGTTTTTGCGAATTTTATGCCCACTTGTGTTTGCATTGCGTATTTAGTAATGGCAGAAGATCCAACAGCGTATAGTGCAAATATTTTTTCATTTTCTACTGTACGTAGGTAGGTAGACAAACGTAAGTGGGCAAATAGTGCAAATACTACAAGTATAAATTTGAATGTCTATGCTTAAGCGGTCAATTAGCGATAATCTTACGTGTTTACTCATTACGTGCATATGTACGTCCGTACATATGTGAGCGTTTAAGAGAAATTGAAATTATTCAAATATGCTAAACAGTTGTGAATGCATCAAGATTTGTATGCGTCCTGATATTCTCATTCGACGGTGCACACACACAACTCAACGGTAAACAAAGTGGAATGCAAATTTACCTTGAATACAAATTAGCTGCATTCAGCCGATGCAAAGGTGAAACTAACTACATACATAGGTATGTGCAAATACTACAATGCACATATAAAATAATATACATAATTCTCACAAGCACGGATATCTCGCAAGGTGGCATCTGTTTTTCCAACGTTTTGTTTCAAAGCTGCATTCATCGAATATGTAAATGAATTGCACTTGCCAACAGACCTATATACATACATTTTTACTTAGGTCAATCAATTGCAGCCATGAGGAGATGAAGTGATATCCGAAATAGCAGCTATAACTTTTTATCGCTTTAACTGTGGTTGCTTTTTTTTTTAATAACTTCCAAAAATTAGCTTTAGCTCACAAAAATTATTGTTGTTATTTTTTATTATTATTAATTTTTTTTTTAAATTTAGTTTAATTTTTTTTAATCCCATATTTTATTTTGCTTCACATAATGTTTTTAAATTTTATTAAATTTTATTTTTTAATCACATATTCTATTTTGTTTCACCTAATTTTTTATTTGTTTTTATTATTATTTTTTGGTTTTGTTTTATTTTATTCCACTTTCTCTTATTTGGTTTTCTTCATTTTGTTTTATTTTATCTTGTTTCATTTGATCTCATTTCTTATCATTTCAATTCATTTCATTTCATTTCATTTCATTTTATTTTATTTTGTTTTATTTTATTTTATTTTTTTATTATTATTTTTTATTTTATTTTATTGTATTTTATTTTATTTTATTTTATTTTATTTATTTATTTTTATTAATGCGATTAATCTCATTTTATTTTCTTCTTATTTTGTCTTATTTTTTTTTTTGCATTTCTTTTCTTTTTATTTCGCTTTGCTTTATTTTATTGCGTCTTATTTTATTTTACAATTTTTTGTTTTACTTTTTCACTTTTCTTTATTTTAATTTTTTTCTTTTTTAAAACATTTTTGATTTTTTTGTTTGAATTTCGAATTTTTTATATTTTTTCCTTTTAATGTCTTATTTTATTTGGCTTACTTTCGTTTTATATTATATTTTATTATATTATATTATATTATATTATATTATATTACATTATATTATATTATATTATATTATATTATATTATATTATATTATATTATATTATATTATATTATATTATATTATATTATATTATATTATATTATATTATATTGGATTATATTATATTATATTATTTTATATTATATTATATTATATTATATTATATTATATTATATTATATTATATTATATTATACTATATTATATTATATTATATTATACTATATTATATTATATTATATTATGTTATATTATATTATATTGGATTATATTATATTATATTATTTTATATTATATTATTTTATTTTATTTCAGTTTATTTTATTTTACCTCGTTTTATTTTACCGCCGTATGATATAACTGTTATTTATAAAAGCTCGTCCCACGACGGGATTCAATCATTTTTTATTCACTTAAAAACAACATTACAAAGATATCAAAACTGTTATAATTTTTGTATGCATACTTTTAGGTTGTATAATGGAACGACTGAGAAATCTCATGAGGAGATGTGGTAATCTCGGTAAAGCAGCTACAACTTCTACCTTTGACCGTTATTGATATTTGAATTACCTTCCAAATCTATATATTATTTTATATTTCGTTTTATTCAATTTTACTTTATTTTAAGTTATATTATATTATTTTATTTCGATTTAATTTGCTTTACTTTATTTTATTTTATATTATATTTTTTCACTTTATTACGTTTTGTATTCTTTATTTAACTTTATTTATATTTTATTTTACATTCTTTCGTTTAATTTTCTTTTATCTCATTTTATTATATTTAACTTTGTTCTATTTTATTTTCTTTCATTTAATTTGGTTTCATTTCACCAAATTTTATTTCATTCATATTATTCTATTTTATTTTATTTCATTTTACATCTTCCATTCCATTTACATTTTATATTATTTTGTTTTATGTTCTTAATTTTAATTAATTTTGATTTATTTTTAATCTTTATTTAATTTTTTAATGTTTTTAATTTTTTTGTGTCATCTAATTTCAGTTAATTTAATTTCATTTTATTTTATATTAGACCATTTTATTTAATTTTGATTTATTTTAATTATAATATTTTATCTTATTTTACTTTATTGTATTATTTTTTCAGTGTATATTATTTTATTTTGTTTACGTTTATTTTTTATTATTTTGCATTCTTCTATTTAATTTTCCTTCATATAATTTTATTTTATTTTATTTCAATTTGTTTCATTTCATTTATATTTTGTTTAAAGTTTTTTATCGTATTTTATTGTATATTACTTTTTATTAAATTTTTATGTTTTAGTTTAGTTTGTTTCATTTTATTGTATCTTACATATTTCAGTTTATTTTATTTGATCTTGTTCGCTTGTTTTATTTTCTGTCATTCTAGTTTCCTTCATCTAATTTTATTTTATTTAGTTTCACTTTTATTTGACCTAGTTTGTTTGTTTTATTTTCTGTCATTCTAGTTTCCTTCATCTAATTTTATTTTATTTAGTTTCACTTCGGTTTTTTATTTCATTTATTTTTTGTTATTCAATTCCTTTATTTTATCTTATTTTATTGTATGTTACTATTTATTTCTTTTTATTTTTTTAGTGTACCTTCTTACATTTTATTTTATTTTATTTCACCTAATTTTTAGTGGTTTTCGTTTTATTTATTTTGCTTTATTAATATTTGTATTTTATTTTTTATCAACTTTTATTTGATATTACTTTTAATTAATTTAATTTAACTTTATATTTTTTAGAGTACTTTGTTTCATTTTATTTTATTTTATATTATTTGATTTTAGTTTTTTGAGTATCTTGTTTTAATTAGTTTTACTGTGTATCTTTTTTTATTTATATCATTTCATTTTTAATATTTTTTTTAATAATTTTTTAATGAATTGAAATTTTTATTTCATTTATGTTTTCGATTTACTGTAATTATTACTTGTTTGTATTATACATATGTGTATTTGTAATTGTTATCTATATTTCCTTTTAATAACAAATTTGTATTTCAATTTCACTTTACATAATTTATTTAAATTAAATTCATTTCATACTAATCGAATTTACTTTATTTAAAAAATTAGATTTAATTTCGATTCATGTGGTTTCACTTTATTTTCCTTGATTTCATTTCACTTGTTTTCATTCCTTTGCATTTTATACATTTTGTTATAAAAAAAATTATTATTCTTCAATTCAAATACTTTCCTTATACAAATAAATATAATTCCTTATATAAAAATAAGGAAATAAATATACATACATACATCTCACGCAGTTGGTTCTCATACTTACACACATACATACATATGTAGTTCATAGAAACCTCACCTGAAAGAAGGAAAAAAATTAAAATAATTAGAAAACAATTGTCTATGAATATAGCACAAATATTTATATATCGATGTGTATTAATATTTTAAACAACTAAAAAGAAATAATTCATAAAATCACATTAGAGGGGTAAAATTCGTAATCAAATGTTTAACGGTTTCCATAAATCAGATATTTATCATTTATATAGTAAATTTATTAAATATTTTCAAAAAAAAAAAAGTACCGTAGAAAATGTTGGCTGTTGGACGCATAAAATAAGTCACCAATTAGGCATAAAGGCATCGACAAATATTTCATTATTTTTTGAGCATCTTATTATTTTTCATCATCACACTAACCGGAAATGTGCAGGGAGCGAAAAAATTAGAGCATTTGCATACTTCATACATTTTGAGGGCTCCCTAATGAACATATGTGGATCTTTATATTTATTTTATATTTTGGCAATAGAATATTAATATTTTTAATGAAATACAAAAAAAAACTTAATTAATTAATCTTAATGAAAAACTGTAAAATTTATAAGCGATGGGATATCTCATCTTATCTCCAGATCTGCAAGCGATTTTTATAATCATCGCGATTTCTTTAAAATATTTTCAGCGGGTTAAGACTAGTTATAAATACATAAAAAAAAACTGCCTCATAAATTGTATGTATTTGAGCACTGAAACAATTCAGAAAAAAAAACGAACCGGAATTATAGAATTTTTTATGTGCTCAGATTTTCCCTAAAATATTTAGAAACATTTTGAGTTTTACGTGAGCGGGATCGATTTGGAAATGTCTCCAAACATGTAGTCATTTATTTTAATTTTTTTTTTTTTTCAATAAAAATTATAAAAAAAATTTCAGCCGTGTATGGGATTGCTTGCAAATTAAAAAATGTAGGGAAAATACGCATCCAATGATATATATGATAAGTATAAAAGTCGGTCAAGTTTTTCATACCAATCTGCCACAACAAATCAAATAAAAGACAGCGTTAGAAATTTGATTTTTATGATTCCGTTGCACTAATTTTTAAATATTTGTAGGCAATACTTTTACACTTATTCTGTTTCCTGATCTGAGGTGATTTTTTTTTTCGAAATATATTAGAGAAAACAACTATTTGCGCTTTAAAAAAAAACAAAAAAAAAACAACAACAACAAATCAGTTCAGCTCACCTAAATTTTAGTATTATTGCGAAATATCTATGGTGAGTTTTAGAATTCCGATGGAAAAACAGTATCGATTGCTTTGTTTTTTTCGTTGTTTTTTATATTTAATTGCTTTGTTGTTTTAATATTCAAATATTCCATAAAACAAAATATAAAATATAAATAGAAATTCCTATTTTTCGCACATGTTTCTTTTAAAAGCAAAAACTACTAAAATCTCTGCTGTACTTTGAGAGCCAAATCATTACCAACATTATCCATATAATCAATTTTATACAATAGTTTAGATATAAAGACACACATTCGAGTATTTATGTTTAAAAAATATTTAAAAAAAAAAACACACATCTGTCCCCTGATACCAATTACAGATGTAAATACTTATGACTTTTAATTTGAAAATCAGAGCGATAAACAAAGCATAATTAGTTCGTTCTCAATTGCGTCATTACATCATTTTCGAAATTAATTTAACGGCAAACTTTCAACGCAATTGTGTTGGCTATAAGTAATGTGAGCTTTTGTTGCTGCTATTCGCCTTTCCTTTTTTATGTGTAAACGGATATATTTGCTTTTTAGGTTGTATGTTATGAAAATTACCTTCATTTTTTTCAACTTAGTTACTATGTAGATATTTACTAAGTAGGCACTATATATCTACATACGTCTGTATGTATTTCAATTAAGCAGCAGCTGTCCGCACGTTTCTATAAGTACAGTATGTTTATGTAATACGCAAAAAAAAAAAAAAACAAAACAGCCGTGAATGTGTGCAAAAATAATTGGATAGTAGACATATTAAAAAGCACCAATAAAATACAACTAACCCGGTAAGGCTAAAAATAAGCTAGAGCTATTACTGTAGTAATAATGACAGTAATAAGTCAAGTACCGCTCTAAACCTCTCTGTACAGCATCAAAATCACAACGATATCATTTGCATAGAGATATTCGTAGATATTTAGATGACCGGGCAGAATGAAAAAATTGGCATTGTGATGAAGGTCATCGCGCCAAAGTTCATATGGAAAATAGATGTTAATATACTAGGAGTGCGTATACATTTTTTTTTTTTCATATTAATGTTAATGTCTATTAGAGCATTGGCTCTGTTTATAAAGAAAATTTCTAGGTTTCTTAGGGTAAAATTTAGTTATGATACCAAAATTTAAAGCATGTATTTGGGTTTTGTCATTTTGGAGATGTTTTTAATGTTGCTGTAACGAAATCTGTTTTCCAATTTGGTTTCAGGGCAGCTCAGCTACGTTTCGCAGTTGTATCATATTTCGCTTTGATTATTACATTTCCATTTCCGGTTTGGCAGGTAATGCGTTACTTACATATATCAATCTGGTTACTTTCGTGCAATATTAGCAATGGGACAACTTGACTCAAAAATCGATCGGATTGTAACCAAATTTGTTTTGTATATTCCTTAGATCTGAGGATAAAGGGAAAGTTATGAGTCAAAACTTCTCCATCTCAAAACATCCTGTCGAAGGGATTTGTGCAACCACCGTCCAAAAATACAGTAAAATAGTTGGTAATGAAGGGAGTAGGGAGTTCAGACGGGGCAGCATTTGCCCACATGTGACCCGCGTCCGAACTGCTGTCAAATTGGCTTGGGCGTAAGCGTGGAGGTACGTCGGAGAAAATGATAGGAGTAATTCGGGCCCTGTCACATGCTGCACACTTGTGATCGTGCTGGGGCCGCTATCGGTAAGCGAAAGAAGAGAGATGTCAAATAGGCAAGAGGAGTCAGAGAAGTTCGTCCGAAAAGCCGTAAAAATATTTTGCGCCCGATAGTCTTGATGCGGACTTTGACCGGGGATGAAAATCCCTCGTTAAGAGCTATATATGTATGTGCCGGTTGGCCCCCAAAAAGATGCCCAAATGATTCATAAAAAGGATGTCTGAAGTTTGAACACAAGAAAGGCCAGAGTGGTGTGGGAGCTCAGTTGGTGGTGGTTTCGACCGCGGTGTCTGGCCGGGGAATAGTTTGGCGCTGCGGGTGGCGGTGATTCTCGGAGTGAGATCTAACCAGAAGGTAGGATACTCTGGGATCCCCGTCCCCCATAATGCGGAGAACAAATGCCCGAGAATTTCCAACTTCGTTGTTGGAGTGCACTCTCAAGCCCCTAAGCCCTGTTTCTCCGCTTTTGCCTCCCACACTACTCTGGTCTTAATGGCTACCAGTCCGGATGTGGAACGGAAGCTCAACTGGAAGTGGTATCGGTCACGAAGTCTGACCAGAAATTTTATTCTGGGCACAGAAAGCCTATGAGTGCGATTTGCCACGTGGTAGATGCCTGTAGTGCGATTCACTAACTTTAAACGGTACGACAATTGTTATTTTTAGCGGCAATATTTGCCGTTTGCACTAACGATTGTGCGATTCACTAACTTATTCTTAACGACACTTAACAGCTGTTTCGTTGTATTTATTCAAAGTGATAAAGAGTGGCATCTCAGTCAAACTAAATGCCAAAATAAGCGAAAAGCACAAAGAGGAATAGAAAAAAAACAAACGAATGTCTGCTGCCAAATATAAATTTGAACGTTTTTATTATATTTCATTAAAGTGAAATAGTATTAGTTTGTTTCAAACTACAAACACTTAAAATTCCTTATATACATATATTGCAATGTTCCATTGTAGCAGAATTTCGGACTCTCCTCTGAGTGTTTTGTTAGAATAGTAATCAACGTTAGTTATCGTTTTCAAACTTCGCGTTGTGCTCCAGCGTATTTAGGATTTGCATATGTACATATATTTAATTTTTTTAAATTATATTCATTTATCTATATATTAAAACTAAACTATATTTCTGTTTTTATACATGGCTCCTTGTAAAAGTTTGCTTTTACCATTTGCATATTAATTGAATAGTAGATGTGGTGGTTGGCATAAGCCTCCTCATGATTCCTTGGTGGCAAAATTGATATGTGCGTGGAATCGACGGCTCCAATACAGCCTCCCACAAAGGGAGACGAGGCCGAAGCAAACATTTCTTTAGCAGAATGGCGTTCCACTTGGGTCATAGGAAACCTCACTTTCTGGTGAAACAACGAATCATTGACTGCATCCGTTACCCGATGAATGCCGGCTTACGGAATACTGGCTCATGGATATTCCCCATTGTTCACCTAAGAGTCGTTGATAGCAACCAGTTGCGAAGAACCTTAACGCCGCTAGAACCTACCAATATAAAAGTAAAATTTAAAATTGCATACAGGCTTAAAGATTACACGAGCTACCTGTTCCTCAGTTGATATTGCTGTTATTCTGGATCCTCTTATTTGGTTGTCAAGCTGATAAATTAGGTATTCAGCCAAGTCTGGAGTTAGCCGATACAGCCTTTGAAATTCTGTTGCATTCAGATGAAATGGATTGTCCACATCTCGGAGTAAACGTCGATCCACTGTTGGAGCGCTTACTTCTTCGTCATCTCGTGATAAATCATATGCCAAATACTCAAACGACATTATTTAACGTTCCTTTTTTTTAATTCCAAGAAAACAAATCACCGAATTATAAATGTATGTATCTTTTATTTAAATTGAAATCACGAATTTCACTTTTCTCGATTGAGTTAACAACACAAAATTTGTTGTCGTTTAGTTTTCGGTCATCGATTAGCTAACAGAAACAGCTGATTTGGCGAATGCGAAAATCGTTAAAAATGGCTACTGAATAGCAGGGTCGCTAAAATTTTGGTTAAGTTGAGTTAACCAAACGAATATCTTTAAAATAAGTTAGTGAATCGCACTACTGACCTGTTTATTGGGTATGACCGCATATGGGGAATAGCGTGGTGGCTGTGATTTAATACCTAAATGCTGGAAGAGCTTGGTTTGACAAGCTTGATTGTGGATTGGTAAGCTAGAGGTGCTGGCCTCGAGCCTCACCAAGGCGGTGGCGTGCCCATTTCACAACACGAATGGTATCGAGTGGACTCGGGCGTTTATAAACCCAATATATTGGTACATTGTGTTACAGAGCGCCGTGGCTGTGACGAGAAATATTTTCACGCTAGGAGGCGCTAGAGTAGTTATTCAAAATAACCTCGTATTTATTGTTTACGAACAGAAGTGCTTTTGTAGTTCTAAGATGGTTTTTTTGACCCGTTCTCAAAACAGCTATAATGAACGGTCGCTAAAATAGGCAAAAAGAGGGTCAAAATGTTCCACAAAAGTATTTTTTAGCTTGAGAGAGTATTTTTGGGCTATGATAGAATAAATCTGGACTATATACTATATCATAATTTTAGTGGAAAACCTTAACGACCTTTCATAAAAGCTGTTTTGAGAACGGGTCATTCCATTTTAAAGGGTTTAGATATTTAAGAAAAAGCGTTCGTTAAATTCTACAGAGGTAGAGATCTGAAGACTGATATTTATTTTATTTGAAGTATTTTTATCTAAATATGACACTTCGAAAAAAACTCAAACCCTCGAGAGTATAACAGTCTTCGGCAAAGTTGACCTAGGGGCATCCTCTTTTCATAATTGTTAGGGTGTGTTCGTGTAGAGTAACATTTTTGTAAAATTATTGGACATTGGAGTTAAACTAAGAACGGGGCAAATCTTAGTAAATGCGAACAGTGGCGTTAATTTATAAAGGGAAGTGAAAACTAGATTTAAATCTCCCTTGGGTGTACAATAAGCTGTCAATAAAAATGTGTATTTAATCAATTAATATGGATATCGGCAGAACCAACTGAACGGGCAACGAATAAAGGAGAAAGCTCATCTGATTTTCTTACAAAATTCTGTCCTAATTAGTTTCGTAATTAATATAAATACTTAAAATTAACAGCCAGGCACACTAACTGAAATCCTTACGAGTGTGTACATACTTATCTTTCTTGTTTCCACTGACTTCAAATATTTACCGTAAATGTTTCATTATTCTCTTTAAGTTCAAACAAATTCTACAAGTGCATATATGATTCAAACTTTTGGCCTCATTGCTTGTCTGCCCTTCGGTTTGTTTCTCACAGACCTCACCTCGGTTCGCTCGATTTACACGCAAAGTGTGTTCTAAATTTCTACTTCAATTTGATTTAATACGCAGGAAATTCGTTAGACTACAAAACTGTAAATGCGACTGCATACATACATACTACATATGTACATATGCACTTACATATCCAACTAACCTAGATTGCCTAGACTCAAGAGCGGCTGTTGGCTAGCGAACTGGCTGAGTGTTGGTTGTCAGCCGATTGAAAACTTTGCTTGCGAACTAATACATGCAAACCCTACAGTGAAAAGCCAGGCTAGTAAAAAGAGATACTGGTTTATAAACTGGTATTTAATGGTGGATATCGAACCAGTTCGAAAGTGATTGAGGATAAGCGATAACTGCCTTCGAAATGCAAAAGAACATTTATTTTTTTCAAATTAATAAATTCACAATAATTAATTGAATTGAAATAAATTCGAAAATTTCCCCGCCTTGACCGAAGAGATTCGAATTGAAAACGTCGTGATGCAAAATTTCACGCTCTACCCTCTGCTATTGCTATCGGCTCTTGCAATGGCCATCGCAGTTCTAACAAATCAAGACTTTTTCATTTAGATTGAATTTCGAACTGGTTTAGTTATGCGTCCCAGGCAATGTTAAAAATAGACTATTTTGTTCTGTTTATTTTACCTTTTCAGGCCCATATGGCGGGACGAAATTGTACAAAATTTGAGTATATACCCTACGTTATATTTTATGGAGAGTTGACACCCGTTAAAAATAAATCCCATATCGCGATATAAGGACTGGATAGATCTGGTAAAATTTCGCACATACATATGTATATAGTCCGTTATTTAGGTTACCATAACATCGATTTATTATAGGGAGTTGCCACCAGTTTAAACGACTGCAGACAATTAAAACAATTAATGAAATAAAATACGGCAATATGGGCATCAAATGGAAGAGGCTTAATAAAACTGTATTTCCCAAATATTTAGAAAGAAGGTTGCCACCTGTTAAAATACAAATTAAGTTAAATAAAGAAATGAGCAACATTTTACATTATGAGTGAAAAACTAAGTGTTAAGAAAACTTAATTTCAAAAGTACTTTGGGTAAGGGTTGCCACCTATTTAAAAAATGTATTGAAATTATAATAATCCAATACTGAAGTATGTGTATTATACGAAGGAACTTTAAGAAGGCTTAAGTTCGAAAATACCTTGGATAGGATTGCCATCTTATTTAAAAATTAAATAAAATTAGCTTATTAAGTTAAAAGAAATATACAGCATGGGTTTCAACGAGAGTAGGCTTAAGTAAATTTATTCATGGAAATTAGGCTTCTAATGGCAGCATCGTTCGATTACTTTGTGCATTTTTAACAACAATAAACTCTTCTTCTTCTTCTATTCAAAGTTATAACCTTTGGTGAAATTATTTATTTTCTTTTCTGTTACATTCGAATTTAAAGCGTTAAGCGGAATGCCATACGATAGAACCCGCGGAAAACCCTAGTTTTCTATAGAAATATAGCTCATTTTCTAATGGAAACAATATAGATCTAAATTTCAAACATCGTGCAAAAATTAAAAAAAAAACATTCCGCAAAATTTTATCTATGTCGCAAACTTTTTAATCGGGATTGAAGTGGTATGCTACATTAAATTTTAGTATAATAAAATGCAGGTGTGAATTTGTTGGAAAAACTACTGATTTTTTGATAATTATTTTTTTTTTTATTTTCATTTCCTTCCATTTAAAAAAAAAAAATCGTGCATACTTTCCCCTTCTACAAAGGAGTAATTTCTATTGATTACAATTAAGATATGAAATCTACAGTATACCAACTGGCCTGACGCGCTTCGCATGTTCTGAAATCGAATCAAATTGAACTGTGAATATGGTCTTTTTTTAAATATCTCGACACTAGCGCCACCAATCGGAATTTTCGAATGCACAAAAGTCTATAAATCACACAAGAACAGACACACAGGGCCTGTCTATATTAATTTATTGATTGTGCTTTGCATATTTAACCAGAAATCGGATTTCGATTTGACTCACATTTATTTAACCAGTGTATAATTTAATTTAATTTGACTTTTCAAACATGTGGCAACCCCCTCAAAATTATAGATAAAAATTTTGAGTTCGTCGAGACGAGCCGTCTGACACTACTGATATTTCTTAAAACTCAGATAGCATTAAATAAAATTTTACTTTTCAAAGAGGTGAGAACTCTATTTAAAAAGTTCCTATAAACTGTATCCTAGCGAACAGTTCGCCACTCATAGTTTACCATTTCATATAAATTATGGATAACTTAATTAAATTCCCGTTTTCAAACAGGTGGCAACCCTCTTCAAAATATAGCTAGCTATGAAGCTTCTCGGCGAAACGAAACGTTTGATACTCATATTTTGATATTTTATATACTTGCGTCAAATGTAATAAAATTTGAAGTTTCAAACAGGTGGCAATCCTCCCCAATATATTGGCATAAACCTCCCCTTCGCTGAAACAAACCGATTTACACCTATAAATATTTTAATATTTCATATGACTCGTGTATATTTTCATAAAATATACCCAACCATAAAATGTACTTTACGACCTATACTCAAAAGTGTAAAATTGCATAAAGATTGGTAAACCGTTTCGGAGGAGTGTTACTAATCGATTAGAAAAAGTTGTTTTAAAAACTAGCCGACTTCACTTAATCGACTAACCGTTTCCTATCGACTTTTTCGACTAATCGCTCGTAAACAACTAGGTGACTAACTGTACGTTTTCGATTTTTTCACTAGTTATTTTCTTTCAAAACATATTTGTGTTTAATATGTGTTTGAATCTTTGTGCTTTTTGACAAAGCTACAAGAAGTTTTTACGAATTTATTGTGAGTAGCTGTCGTCATTCGAATATTTTCGATTAGTCGATTTTCAGAAAACTTAATAGTGAGCGGTTAATCGAAAGTGAACGGTTAATCGAATCGTTACCATTCGACTACGAACCATCAAAAAAGTTGCTATTCAACTAGTTCAGTAATCGGTTAATCGATTTTTAACAAGAGCTCTATTCGCTATACCTAACAAAAAAATCGTTATATGCTATTTATAAAAGACTGAGGTTACTGTTACAAAATTATAAATGAATTAGTTGGAGCTAAGACAATCCACTATAGTAAGGGCTGATGGGTCACTCAAGAACTACTAGAATTTTGTCAAAAAGTGGACGAGATATAATAAATGTTTTGTAATGCGAATTGAAATACAATATTTTGATTTTCACACATATGAAGATTGTGTACGTATGTATGCAGCTACATATACATATATACTATGTATATAATTATTTTAACATGATTGCGTTGCCAGCAACTATTTACGGTAAATTTATTAAAACATTTCTTACAAGATCTGCCAGCTACTTGCAATCAACTTTAACGACCTGTCCCCTCCCTTAAGTGGATACCATGCCCATGTCTTAATTGCAGTGGGAATTAGTTCAAAAAAATTCGCTTGGGAAATATTAAGTCCAAGTAGGTTGGTTAAATTAACCACAGCTCAACTTAAGTGGCCCGCCGGGGGCAAAAGCTTCAGTGAAGAAAGAAATCATAAGAAATTTGAATGCAACAGAGAACAGCAACCCGCGCAGAGAAATCTAATAGCAGTTGAAGATGATGGCACTTTATAGAAAAGTAGAAAAGGTCGTTAAAAGTATTCAACAAAAACAACATCGCCAGCCAACAAAGTAAGTGCAACCTCTATAGTTAACATACAAACCTACATTCGAAATGTAGCAAATAAATATATGTATGTGCGTATGTATATCTGTAAGTAGACTAATACCCTATTCGCATTCATTCACAGGAAGTAAGTATAATCACAATGCGCGTCGTTTGAAGGGACAGAAGAGGTCATCGCGTCCATGCGAAAAGTTTTATCCATTGTTACAATTGTTTGGCCAGTTTTTTCGCGTACAAAGCATTCGCACACTGGACTCTCTCTCTCTCTCTCTCTCCCGCCCCCCTCTGGCCACACATTCGTTGCAAACAAATAATGGCATTTGAAACGAGTACTAAACGAGCAAAGCCCCCCTTTAGGTTGACGGCAGAGTACACGCTATAAGCGGAGCGAAGATTGAAGCGATAATATTTCTTGCTATAATCAAAGCTATCACATGTCAGAGTGTATGCTAGTAAAAAAAAAAAAACAAGAAGAATATCAAAAATTCAAGCAAATTCATGCTATAAAGCAGTTCACAACATACTTTGTAGCTTCACGCTTCATTTATAGCATGAATACGCTTTGCTCTTCGCTTACACTCTGACATGCATCAAGCAAACACATAAGAAAATACATGATGCTATTTATAGCACGATATAGCTTTACTGCTTTGCTCCGCTTATAGCGTGTACTCTGTCGTCAACCTTAGAATATTTGAAGAAAATTGGCGTAAATCGTTTTAAATTAAGAAAAGCTTATCTCAGCCTCTCACAGTGTGAGTTGGTTGTGATGTGATGGAGCAAAAAAAAAACATAAAAAAACAACAACAAAAAACGGGGCGAAATAAAAAAATGATGACGGGTGCAAAGTGCACTTCACAAATGGTTCAAGTGTTTGGGGTGATAGATTAGGTGCACAAAATTTCTTTTTAAAAGGCGGCGTTTAAGAATAAATCAAACTCTTTGATAGTAGATTTTTTTTTTTTTTTGTTGCCGAAGGGAAATCAAAGCAATTTTTTCTGCGAGTAAGATTTATGTAGAGTTCAATCAGGTTGCATTTGTCACCTGCGACAGTCAAAATAAAAAAGTAAAATAAAAATAATAGATGTACAATGATGGAAGAGGACAAATACAGTATCGGAAAAATTAATAAGGTAGCGACATTTTGACTTCTATTTCTATAATGTCTCTTCATTTTTAATAAAAGAATAGCTACAGAAACTATTCAAATGCAAATATCGAAATTTGTGCAAAAATTTGAAAAATTCGGCTAAAAGTTGTATCTAAATTTCACACTTTTTACTCAAAATTTCTAGCAATAAATCTGGTGTGTACTTCCAGCTGTTGAAAAATCCTTAATTACTTTATCGAGTACGCCGTCATAATGGTAATTTTTGGGCTTGAATTTATTTGCTGTTGTCACTTTCATTGCAATGCATTAGTTTGCAGTTTGCCTATGAAGTATTTTCGTCGATTTTTTTTTAATTTTAATTTTAAAAGGAGCGTTGATCTTTGGAGAGAAAGATACTTCAGAACCGTTCGGTTTTTGTACACAATTGTATATTTTTTTCTGTTTGATATTCTAACTGGTAAATTAATATAAAAGAAAGTATATTGAATATCCCTGTTTGCAGTTTTCTTTAGTTAAAACGATTAAATAATGTCAAAAGGGGGAAAATTGCACCCCAGCTCTTCGAAATGCAATTATCGATTTGCAAAAGACCGGAATATCCAACAGTACTATTGCAACACTATTAAGCGTTTCCAAAAAGATGGTTGAAATATTTTTCGGAGTTTAAAAGAGCAGACAATGTTTCCAGAAAGAAAAAAAAATGTTCGAAAAATTTCTAACCAGATTGATAGGAGGATCTTTAGACTGTCAAAACAGAACTCGAGGAAAAATGCTACAGACAACCATGGATAGAACATTTTTTGTACAAATGAATAGGACCGCTTCAGACTTAGGTAACATTTTGGGTGGCGTGCCGCAAGGCTCAATTTCAGCCCCTTTTCTCTTTAATCTATTTCGGAGTGACTTCCCTCATGTTTTGAATAATTCTGTCAGCCTACTTTATGCAGACGACGCCTTAATATACGCTCATGCAAAATATCCTTATTCGGCCTTATTGACAATTGAAGAGCACCTTAAAGCCCTTTTTTGAAAACTACAATTGTTGGGGAATATCTGTAAATACTGATAAAACAACGGCGATTTGTTTCAGAAATCCAGCAGGAAAAGGTCCTCGTAAAGTATCTAAAGAAAGCAAAAACATAAGGCTCAAAATTGGTAACTCATCTATTCAATTTCATAATAAATTAAAATACTTAGGAGTAAATTTCTCTAAGTTATACAAATTTAATGAGCATGCGCGATTAATGATTGCAAAATGTAACAGTCGTTTTTCAATTTTGGCGAATATTCTGAGAAACCCATTTCTAAGTCAAAAAACAAAGTTACTGTTATATAAAGTTTCTCGGAGACCAATTTTGGTGTATGCTTTACCTAGTGTTCTATTGAAAGTAGAAATACTCGAAAGAAAGCTTCTGAGATTTCGTGTTGAGAAAAATTTCGTGAGCAGAAACAAAAGATATTCTAATGATACAACTTACAAATCAGCAAATTTACTTTCGTTTAACAATTATGCTATTAAAATGATTATAAGTTTTGCGACAAGAAATCGGGATCACCCTAATACCTATGTTAAAAAGAGTTTTGACTCTCTTGCAAACTCCGACTGGAGAAACCGTTGCTATTTATCACCTTTAGGGGTTTTAAATGGGAGCATTAGCACTAATGAGAACGATACTGATTATCTGCTCACTGAATTTTATTTAAAAAAAAAACCTCAGGAACGCATAGAGGGTAAGGCCATGTTTTGCAAATCATTTATTTAAGGGCAAATCATTTATTTAAGGAAAATAGTCTTCCCTTGATTATGCCGTGATGTTGAGCAATGCCACACATGAAACAATTATGTCCACCGGGAGCAGGTGTTCAATTAATTTTATAAATTATTATTTGTATAAAATTTTTCTTTCAACTATTTAAGGAATAAGCTTAGGTATCTTTTATATTTAAACTATTAATATTTAAGAATATATATTTTATTTCTTGTATAAATTGTAATGAAATTTTTGACTCAATAAATTTATTTATTTATTTATTTAAATTTTTGTTTAACTGGAAAAGGCAATAACGAAATGATCAGCTGCACTTAGGTTAGCAGAGGCTGGCCTTCACGATCAACTGGCATGGAAAAAATTTGGCAAAACGACATCGCAACGAAAGCGTCGAATTGCATTTTCTCAAGAGCACTCATCATGTATTCAAAATCAGTAGCGTTACATTTTATTCAGCGGTGAAACAAAAATCAATATATTTGCCCCAGATGGTAGAATGTAAGTGCGGCGGCCAATATGTGCAGCATTCGACTCCAAGTTCGTCTCACCAATTGTAAGCACGGAGGGGGCACAGGGCTGCTTTTCTTG
Organism: Anomoia purmunda; assembly: GCA_951828415.1. NCBI lineage: Eukaryota > Metazoa > Arthropoda > Insecta > Diptera > Tephritidae > Anomoia > Anomoia purmunda. Next base: position 45,856,492 of record OX639995.1, read on the forward strand.
GTACGGTGTCGGACCAATTTATCGTATCGAGGGTAATATGGAAGCGGTAAAGTACGTTGAGATACTCCAAAATGTAATGATGTCATATATGGAAGAGAATTTACCAGTGGTTGGAGATTTCAACAAGGCAATGATCCAAAGCATAATTCTAGTGTTGCAAAAAAAAAGTGTTCTGAAGAAATTTCGGTCACAGTTCTGGACTGGGCATCGTCGTGTAACAACATCAAGCACCATAAATTGTAGGAGAAGAAGAAGGGGTTATAGCGCCTATTAAGTAAGTAAGTGAATCTCAACTGTCAAGAACTCAGCATCGTATTTTTCAGCGGATGTATACTCGTATAGCCCACTAAATTAATAAAATGTAATTTTAAAGTTGCCGGAAAGCCACTTGAATGTGAGCTTGAAAAAGTAAATTTGATTAAATTATTAAGTTAATTAAGTTAAAGGAAATATTACTATATGGAATTCAAAGAAAATAGACCAAAAAAATTTAATCATGAAAATTTTTTTAATAAGTGTTGCCACCTTTTAGAAATATTAATTTAATGTGACGACAGGGCATACTTCGATTTTTTAAAGTGAGTTGCCACCTATTTAAAAGGTTAAAGGTTAAATGAGTGTTGCCACCTGTTATAAATATTAATTTAATGTGACGGATGGGCCTACTTCGATAAAAATTTACACATCTATAGCCCGTTATATGGTTACCATGTTGCAATTTTTTAAAGGGAGTTGCCACCTATTTAAAAGGTTAAATTGTAACTAAAAAAAATTTAGTGAAATCGAATATTCTTATATGGGTATGAAGCAAAATAGGTAGATTGATTAAAGCTTCATTTCCATAACATTTTGCATGAAGGTTGCCACCTATTATTTAAAGGTAAACTAAATTAAACTAAAAAATTAAATTAAAATTTACAATATGAGAGGCAAACTAAACTCTTCACAAAAAGCTCAATTTTGGAAAAAATTGGGGAGGGTTGCCATCTGCTTTAAAAATAAAAGAAAATCATTATCAATTAAAAATATAAAACTAAATCAAATACCGAAATATGAGTCATAAGAAATCTTTATTTTGAAAATACTTTGTGAAAGAGTTGCCACCTGATTTAAAAAGTAATTTAAATGATTAAGTGAAGCGAAATATTATGGCATGGGGTTGAGTAGAAGCAGGTGGGCTTAAAATACGAGGTCATGAAAATGTGTTTAAAGAGTGCTGCCACCTATTTCAAAATAGTAATTTAATACAATTTTTATGCTAACTAAAATATACCAGTACTAATGTGAAACGAACGCGTTTATAGGAAACCCAATTTTGAAGAGGGTTGGAACCTTTTACAGAAAGTTGAGTAAATTTTATTGGTTTGGCAGCTGATATTCTAATATACTGGTGTCAAATGACTTGATAAATATATTAGGAGAGAGTTGCCAACAGATAACAAAAATTTAAGTTCACTAAAGTTATAACATACATAAATGAAGCACTACAATTTGCTTTTGAGTTGATAGAGGTTTGCGTAAACTTTGTCTCGAAAATTTTTTGAAAGGGTTGTCAACTGTTTGGAAATTAACAAAAAAAAATTTTGGAAACAATTCATAAAAGAGTCACCACTTTTAAAAAATTAAATAAATTTTTAATTAAATTGTTATAAAAAAAAATATTTTTAGTATATGCAGTTATCAAGACACTTTTTGAGTTGGATTGTCACCCATAAAAAACTTTAACTAATCTACACAAGTATGGATGCAACAAAAAAAACAAATAGCACCTAAACGTAAGTTTCTCATACTGGTATACTCATTTCCAATATACTGGAATATAATTTTTGAGACATCCTTTACCTGAAAAAATGGTTTGGTTTATATAACCTACTGAGGGTAGATTGATTATAAACAAAATTATCAAGAATCAACGGGAATTTTAAGTCACTTTAAACATGATTTTTATATATTTATTATACAAAAATTGAACGGCATACAAAACTGCATACTAAAAAATTCGAAAAACTCTGAGTGAAGAGTTTGAAGTATACAAAGGTGGAAATTTGAGATTTTTTTTTTTTTTTTCTACACAATTTATATTTTTTTTTTTTGCTGAAGTCTAAGCTATACTTTTAGTAGAAATTCACTACAGACAAACAATTTGTCAAAATTTGTCAAAACGTTGCCACATAACTAACTAGCAATCTCTGGGGTTGAAAATTAAAATGGCCTAACCTACCGTGGGAACTTTTGAAGATACATAATACGATTATTAACATTTTAGATTGTAGGAAGAATATAGTGAACTCACCGATTTTACAAATGGAAGACCAGGTAGAGAGAATAAAATTCAATTCAAGTAATTACAATAAAAAAAAAATCTTTACGCTTGGTATAAAGAAACCGCAAAGGTGCATGCAAGTCGTTTAAAATGGCAGGCAATTAAGTGCACGGCAATAAAATGGAAGTACACATACGAAAGAGAAGGCAAAATAAAAAAAAACTACAACACAGCGCAACGCCAAACCGCACAACCGCAGAAAAATACATACATACATATGAAGCCCAAATAAAATACGATATTAAATTTCCGTAAATGCATACCTCGAATGAGACGAAAATAGCTTTGCTTTACTTATAGAAAAAAAAAGCAACAAAAAAACAAAAACAAGGCGAAAAAAGGCGGCAACACTTTTAACAGGCAGCCAAATCTCGAAATCAGGTAGCAGACACGTCAAAAGCATAACAAATAACACACGGAAATAAGCTGGCAAATTGGGTGAGCGGCCAGACGAGGGGCGCTAAGCAATAAGTCATTAATAACTTGAAAAATATTTGAAGCTCAGCTTGGTTCGGCGGTTAGTTAGATATTTATTTAGGTAGAATATAAAAAGTGCACGACACAACGATAGCACAGGTTTTTTAATATTAATTTTTCTTAATTTAATTTTAATTATTTTTTTATAAAAATATATGTATGTAGTTCGTTCTAAAAAAAAACAGTAAGAACGAGTCTAATTACGTTGAAATTGCCGCCATTGAACTAATTAAATGGAGAACTGATTCAGACTGTTCAAATTGCAATTTTCGTGTTTAAGTTAACAGAGTGATCCATATGAAATGAACAAATTAAGTCAGCACCAAGTGGAAATATAAGTATTTTCATAAGTTCGCTCTGTACCAATTGTTGTTTTTTTTTACATATTTGGAGACGTAGCGCCAAAAAGTATGCAGCGGAATGCATTCCGTGATATGCCGAACTGGTTTTCAAAGGTGTTAAATTTTAAAACATGTTAAATTTCCAACAACAATTTGCATGTGATTTAACTTGTTCACGAACTTATTTTGCCCTTTAACCAGCAAAATGCTATTTAACTGCTTTGAAGAGTCAATCTGAACAAGGTATAAGTTCGGGCGCAATCAAACTTTAAATACCCAACGCAAGTAGTTATTTGAAATAAACATTATTTGTCATTTACTGTATCCAAAATACTCAACCGATCTTTATCAAATTTTTACACTAGGTGCATGTGGTATCTGGGCCCAACATCGGGTATACATATATAAATGTGGAAAAGTGGGCGACGCCACACCCCCCAGACACAGATGAATGATATTTGGGTATACGCAATGTGTCTTATAGATTAAACTGTGTATCGTTTTTGAAGAAATTCGCGGTGTCACTTCCTTTCCAATAAAAAGCCTAATTTCTTATAACTTCGGGACTATTTGGTTCAGTTGCACAATAGTTGGTAAATAAAGCGTGTTTTTTTTTAAACATTTGGTTTTGAAGAAAAAATAAAACGTATATAGTTTAATGTTATGGCCAAGAATTTAGCCTTATTATTAAGATAAGGGTTTGCCATTATGTTTTGAAAATGATTTCGGGCAAGTGATCGAATAAATTCCAGTCGAGATGTCCAATTTTCGACCGCTTTTTGCAGCAATCGGAGGCCACGCGAGAATGCGCTCACCAAAAGTTTCCTTCAATAAATTTATTGTTTCGTTGGCTATATACATACATACATATATATCTTTTACGAGCTCACCTCTCACGATTGTCCAATATTCCACAATAGGAAGCAGGTTTGGGCTATTTGGTGGATTGCAGTCGCTAGGTACAACACTGCAATGTGTCCTTGGCATATTGGCAACTTGTCAGATCCGGCCAGAACAGTGGTCTGCTACCATAACTGTTAATAAATGGCAGACATCTCGATAAAATTGGGTGTTCATTGTCCCGGCTGTACTAAAAGTGCTGCTTTTGCGACAACATAGGCCACATGACTTGCCAGACCATGTATTTTTTTGGGAACTTGGACTTCATTTTCAATTTACACCTTTCAGGAGCATCTTGGCGACTTGCAGCAGTATAAAAATCTTAACCAGCAGTATACATTTATGGTATTTTGAAAGCAGCAGGTTTCATCATCCATAACAGCGCATTTGTATTTTATATTTTGTGGTTTATACATCTCCGGCTGCGAGATTTCGTTTTGCGTCTCGAGCTGGCGCTGTTTGAGCTTTGAGACTTCTCAATGAAGCTTGCCGCTTTAATTTTTGTACATAATACTGCGGTATACGTACAGATTTTGCAACAGTATGCGACGAAACCTTCGGATTCTGCGAAAACGACCTGAGAACCTTCTGAGCTCTACTTTGATCGCTTTGACTATGGTCACCTCCGCTGCCAGGCTTTCTAGTAACTGCCAGTCCATCTTTAGGCCCGTTTCTTCGTACCCGAGTTACAAAAGAACGCTACAACTCGGATAAAATTTCCTTTAGTTGCAAAAGTAACCCTTTTCGCATCCTTCATGGAAAATGTGATTTGTTTAGTGATATTAAAGAACGCCACCACTATTTGCCTGTAATTTTTAGGTTTATCTAGTTATATCTATATTTAAAAAAAAAACTAAGAAAATAAAAACGAATTAGTTCTTAAACTGGAATTCCCCATGTATTTTCTTCCGGCTCATTCACATTGGCGCAGTTTTTTCACTTCCCAACACTACATCTCAGGTCGGATATCATTTTACAGAGTTGGCTCAACTCGCATATTTTATATGCTATTTCTTATTCTACCTAGTGTTCGTTCGCAACTCGGTTACAAAGAAACGGGCTTTTTGTATCGATTCAAAACTCTCGAAACTATCGAGTGGTGCAGTTTAACATTTTTAGCAATTTTACACGCTCGGTTGTCATTTTTAAAGAGACTATAAATCAAATTTAAATAAAATTTCTCATACGTGAAACTAAGAACATGGTAATTGAATTTCAAAACATTTCAACATTTTTGGGTAAGTTATACGTATTTCAAAGTCTGGCAATTTTGGTGTGTTCGCCTTTTAGATCCCATATATGGGGTTTGCTAATATAACATAATTTTGAAATCTTAAACGACGTTTATTGATTTAAATTTACCACTGCCATTTTCCACAATTTTGATATTTTAATTACATCTCTCCCAAATTATTTTCTTTACACGAAGTTTGAAAGAATTCCCGGCATGTTTCAGTAAAATATTGACTATTTGGATTCGTTGTAAATTACCGTTATATGCGAGGTGAGCGGGGGTTTTAGTCTGATTTCTATAATTTTCGAAATTTTTTCTGACTCGAAATGCAAAATCTACGTAATGTGCTAGAATTTGACAAACAAGTCTCGGAGATATACCAATTTGCTCTAAGGGGGCGACACCCTGGCCATTCCCAATATTTATGATTCCATGTATTTCATTCTCTAACCATAACTCGGCTATCAAATTTTATCCAATTAACTTGCCTAGTAAATAAACATCGGATTTTTTTCTTTTTGATGTTTGTATTTTACCGTTGTATTATATGTGAGGTGGACATGGTTTTAGTACGATTTTTACAATTTTCGAAATTTTGCTTATTGACTTGAAATGCAATTTGGTGGCATAGCTTTTGAGATATATTTAATTGCTCAGAAACAGGCGGTGCCACGTCTATTACCAAATGTTTTCTTATTCCGAGTATTTTCTTCATTCTGCATAATAAATATGTTTTTAATAGTTACTTCAATAATGTGTGTTTTTATTTTTGGAAATTTACGGTTATATGAGAGTGGCGTCGTACTGTTCCGATTTTTACTATATTTGGAGTTCTGCTTATTGACTTATAATGTGTCTACCAAATTTGGTAGACTTGGTTAGCATAGTTTGTGAGATATACTTATTTGCTCAAAAGTGGGCGGTGCCATGCCCATTTCCAATTTATTTTTTTTTGATTCGGTGTATTTCTTAGTGCAGCCAAAATCCTTCATATGAAATTTTACCGAATTGTGCTAATATTAAATATCGTTTTTTTTTTACAGTTATTCGAAAGGTAAGCATGGGGTTTGTCCTATTTTAAAATTTATCGACCTTTAGCATACCGATTTTAAATGCAATATGTGTATTCAATTTGGTAGAGTTTGGTCAAGTAATTTCAGTGATATTTCTAAAGTCGGCGGTGCAACTCCCATTTTCAAAAAAAGATTTACACGCATATTTCTTTCCCCAACCCTATTCTCTGTATCAAATTTGAGCAAATTATCTTTACTGGTTGCCGGGAAATCACATCATTTCGATTTTCCAAAGCACCGTTATGTGGGCGTGGTTATTATCCAATTTCGTCCATTTGTATACCAAGTTTCGTTGAGATACATATATAGCTCAATATTTACTCCAGTTATCTGACCCATGGTCGAACGGTCGGACAGACAGACATTACTTAGTCAAATTCGCTACTAATTCTAAGAATTTGGGGATATATAGGTCTATATATCTATCATGGTTGCTTTACGCTGTCACAAGTAACCGTTAGGTGAACAAAGTTATAAAACCCTGAGCACTATCAGTACACTTGGGCATAAAAAACAGATAAAACCAAAACCTTGTTCAAAAGACGAAAGAATTCAAGAAACGTTATATAATTTTAATTATATTATAATATGGTTATAATTTTAATTAGAACATTTAGAAAAAATTTGTGTACGCCGTTACATAGCCCATTCGATTTTAATACAATAAAATGCAAGTTTCAAATAGCTATAAATTAGCGTTGAATTTTTTTAATAACTTTTTACCGACAATGCTTCGCGCTTTTTTTTCATATAATAAAAATTCGATGATACGTTACGTGGACAAATTTATGGAAGAGCGTGGGGGGAAAAATTGCCAAAAATCAACGGTAATTTCTAGCCAATTGAAATTTGCACTTTAATTAATTAATATTAAAATTCAATCGATGATATAACTGCATACCGAAATTGATACGAATTTAAAATTTTAAAATCTTAAGCAGTGCAACAAAGTTTGATACTTGAATTTATCCGTTGCTTTTTGCAGAATGAATTATAGTTGTATAAAAACTATAAACTTGTGATTATGTAATTGTGTTATAGTTATGTCGTGCACTGTATGTATATATATACATATGTATGTATGTATGTACATAGTTGACTTGTTTCGTTGCATAAGATCGAGTATTTGACTGCTTAAGTGGCAAGTACACGTAAATAATTTATTAGTCTGGCTTATTGAGTCAGACGTTGGAAAAGTCAAAGCACTAAAGCTGCTCAAGCAACTAAACAATGTTGCTTGTGCTGCTCAAAGGAGAGTCGAGAGAGAATTTTGTTTGCCAAAAGAAATACATAAATCTAAGCTGCCTTAAATCTAAGCGGCAACAAAGCAACAGCAAAATTCAGAGGAGGGGGGAAAATCGGGGCACCGTGAAGTGCAAAGCATAAGCGAGGGATTTGCAATGCGCGAGTATGTGACTTTATAGCTGAAGTTAAGCGCCAAGTCAAATATGCAACTAACTATGTATTTTACTTACTACAAAAACAAAACAAAATCAAAAAAACAGAGCAGATCAAGTCCTTTGTGTTCTGTTCTTTTGCTGTGAAACTTTACATATGTTAAGTGTTTGGAGTGCCAGAATTTTTTCACACTCAGCAAAGCAACACAGCGCAAACAATTGAAATAACAACAACAACAAAACAAGTGAACAAAACAGTAATGATGCAAATATGCAAAAAGCTTCATGGAATTCGAGAGCAAAAAGCACATTAAGCGAACACACACAAATAAATGTGCGAATAAAATTTTTGCTAGATAAAAAGTGTTGCCAATTTTAGCTTCGCATTTAGACTGCGAGTAACTGACTTAGTTGGCGTGCATTCGCGCCACAAATTAAGAAACTCAAGCGTTAAAAAGAAAAAAATTAAAGCAAACTAGCCCACGATAAGCGACCAACAAACAAAAAAATAACAAAAACAACTTAACTCTAGACAACTCCAACAACGAACTAATAAATCAGTGGGCAGCCCAACGGAAGCTGAATGATTTATAGCACCGGCCAACTAAATAGACTCAAAAACTTAGTTGGAGACAAACAACTACATATAATTTAAAAAAAAACATTTTGTGGGTCATCGGAATATCAATCGGAATTCAATAGCTGTAAAGTAGGAAATACAATATTTTAAAACTTGAAATATGGAAATATTTCGTGACCACTTCGTGCTAAGTTCGGCCTATTCGGGATTGGTTTGGGGAGGTTGCGAGACTAGTTCAAACTATTTCGGGACTGGTTCTCCAATTATCCTGAACTAGGGCCGAAAAAGCCCCGAAATGGTTCCGAGTTAGGCCCGATAGAGTTCCGTATTTCAAGATTTAAAAAAAAAATATTGTCACTCATATTTATTATGGAAATACTTTCGACAATGTAAGCCTCAGAAATAATAGTTAACAATAATTAAAAAAAAAAATCACTAGGGTGGTCCTTAAATTTAATCAAAAACATTTTAAAAGAAAAATTTCCTAACCCTCAACTCCACGTCGGTACTACTACAGTAGAAGATATCATATAAATTGTCGTAGCGGTTAGGGCGTGTCGCACAGGGAGCACCGATCAGGTTCCTCCAAGGGGACTTGAAAATTTAAAATAAATTCTTTTTTTTTTCATTTAATATCCAAAATTGGCACGGCTGTAGTGGAAGATATCACATGTAAATTTGTGTCCCAAATGAAGACGGTTAAAGTGCGTCGCACAGTGGTCAAATTTCCCTATGAAGCCACAGAAAAATTAAAATACATATTTTTTCATTAGGGGTGTTTGAAACATTTAGATTTCCGGATTAATATTTAGATTGTCGAATTATATAGGCTACAGAGTTTATAATTTTTATTTACAAAAACCATCATTTAAACTATATAAATGGATTACAATTTTTCGATAAATTTTAATCGTTAATTTTAGATTTTAGTTATTTTGGCCAAATATAATAGTTGCTTTTACATTTTTATTGGTTTGATCAAATTTTATCGGCATTTTGTGATTCTTTTAATAGAAAATAATCTGGTTTTTTGTGTTTTAAAATTTTCCGTTCATATGTGATGGTTGTAGTTCGATTTAAATTTTATCGATCAAAATAACCGCAAAAAAAACTTTTTGGCGAAGACATAAAAGCAGTACGAATTATTTAATATGATCGAAAAAGTAAAAATCACAAAATATCGATGAAACGTTATCGGAATATTTTAAATCCAAGAATAGCGATCATATTTGATCGCAAAAAAAAAATTCAACAAAAAAAATGGAATGATTTAACACAAACAATCTTTCACATAAAAGTAAGGTCAGGCTTGCATATATATAACATAAGTATACGATCGATATTTTCGTTTTATTGTGAACGAAGTTTTCTCAGTAATTTTTTGTCCGAAAAAGTCAAATTTCGATCATTTTCGGTACCTGCATAGCAAAAAATAGGAAAATAAAGTATTATGTGTATTAATTTCCATAAATGCAAAAACCCGTGGAAGGGAAGTGGTCATTTGATACCCGATGCCCATACAAAAATAACCGTTTTACTGGCCAATAAGTATGAGTTCATTTTCCTACTAATATAAGCGATAGTTATAGGTAGGGCTTCTTGATGGGTGGCTGCCTAGCTTCTTTCGAGAAATAATCTTATGCCGTGGAAACCAATTTTTTTAGCAGCAATATACTTATTTTGTCTGAAGCAATGGAGGAATGGTTTAATGACTGCATCTCAACTAATGAAAGTGAAAGGCATGCCAAGGTTTCGCACATTGTATAGCTTTCTGTTCACGCTTCAATGCGACCCGTCAAATAAAGTATCTACCAAGACCTCTTACTTTGAGGGGGTTCCGGATAGTACATAAAAGTTTTATTACGACACACGGAAATTTTTAAATACTATCCAGCTTCGTACGCTTACGCCGAAGACAACTTGTAATGAGATTCAAGTCAGCGAGTGTAGCGTGTCACTGTCACTTAAGTAATTCCTACATCAGTCATCTTTGTGATTAATGATAAATGAAACGCTCTAGCGAATTTTACATACAACACATTTATTTCCTAGCGGGTATCTTGAAATTAAACCCTGATAATGAGGGCTTACATGTGAATTAATATGGCACGGCACGCATCGCAAATAATGAGCAAATGTGAAAATAATAATTAAAGAAAGCAAACCGAGATATACATACATACATATAATACAAAAAAGAATTCAGCTAAAGAACAAAACAAATATGTGACTGAGTTTAGTGAAATAAAAAAAGCTAAATACAAACACAGAATATATATGGGCAACTTGATACGACTATATTGCGGTTTTAAAATGAAAATTTATTACTGTGTTTTGCTATATCACTGCGGTTAGCGGCTATAAAGAGCTATAGGCGCATGTGACATTTAAAGTAGTAAACGAACAATTAAAATAGTCGCATAATCCGGCATAAAAATGTCAGAAGCGCGCTTGAAATCGCAGATTTCTCGTTTTAATGCAAATTTTAGCTAAGGAAATGTTCAATTTCACCCGGCACGCGATATTTTATTTATCGTATTTTTTTATTGCAATTTTTTTTTTCTTGTCTTACTTTAATCAGCGTGAGCGGCAGGGCAGGCACTTCGATATGGGAAGCACGCAACAGTATTTACATTGTATGTATAATTAATTTGAATAATTTCTGGATTTACAAGGATGTAAATAATGCAAAGTATTTTTTGTTTTCTAATTACAAATGCACTTTAAGGCAAGTGTTTGAAATTAAAAATAAAAATCTCCAGTGTAAATTAGGTAATAAGTTGAAATGTGACAAGATGCGTAATTTATATATTTAATTGCGTTATTATTCTGAATTATACAATGATAACACATTTGAAACCCGTTTACAAAATGTTATTAATAATAAAGTAAACGATTCAAATAAATGCCATATTTGTTAAGTTCCGTAATTTTTTTTTTTTAATTTATATATTTGATAAACATTTATTTTTTGTTTATTGCTTTTGTTTTAAATACATACTTACTGACTTAAAAAATGAACGTACAGTCAACTCCCTTTTACAGCAAGTAATTTATTCAAAGATTGGTATATTTCAAACATTTTTAGAGGAACTATACTTTAACTAGAGACAAGTATTGAAGTATTGATGTTTTTTAACCAACTTCAAAAAGAGAAGGAGGTTCTCAAACGCCCACCTAACGGTTGTTTGTAACAGCACAAAGCAACCGAGATAGGTATGAACATTTTTATGCCAAAATGTTCAGAATGAAAAGAGAAATCGATTAAGTCGTATCAGCTTATCGAACAATTCGAATAAATATTGAGTTTTGCGAAAATCAAAAAAAAAATCGATACCTCAGTAACTATAGAAGACATGCGGCATCGGGTTGAAGAAAGGAATAAATGGGTGGAAAAAATTGGAAAATGGACCTGCAACCGTCCAATTTAGAGCAAATAAGTGCAGTGGCTCTAAAATAAATATTGAGCGTGGGTTGGTATTGAAAATAGCCCACATAACGGAGTTTTGCAAAAATCAACAAACGAAATCTCAACAAAGCATGCGGGCTGGAAAAGACATTCGTGGGTAATAAAAAAAATTGGAAAATGGAATTGCCATAGATCAAATATGTACAGTGACTCTAAAAATTGTGCTCCTCATGATTTTTTAATGATATTAGCCATGTTGTTCATGATTTTCTTATATCTTTTTTTCATTTTTTTTTTTTTAATCTTTAGTTCGTACTACAAGAAAACACTCATCAAAATTTCAGACTTCGTGCAAAATTAATGAAGACTCCAATTTTCATCAAAACTTCCAATTTTTAACTAGAAAAAAAATCGAGTTGATTTACGCGTCCTTTATTTTGGTCCTACGCCCTTCTCTCTAATTAACATAAGTATAGTTTTACATAAATTTTCGTTGATTTAAACATTTTTTTTTGCTACAAATTTTACCATATAAACTCCATGCGTAAAATAAAAAAAGTTTTCAATATCAAAATTTCAACAATAACAAATGTAGAATCTACTATTAATCCCATGTACCCAAAAGATTTGGACAATTTCGAATTCATTGTCGAAATTTTGAAGAGCGCTTGTTGAATTATATTAAATTTAGTACATATGTATGTAGTTTGCATTTCAACTCAATAATCATAATTTCGAATATTATAGAAAAGTACTCTATTTATTCGAAATTAGATCATAGAAAAAATACTTTCTATAAGATTTAATTTTAATGCTAGATTTTTTCAAATGACACTATTTAATTTTGAAAATTTTCAAATGTAAGTGGCAACCCTACCTATTAAAGACTTCTCAATAACCCTATTCGTTTTATAACCATATTGCTCTGTATACTAGAAAAAAAATATTTATTTTAATTTTTTAATAGGTGGCAACGCTGTTCAAGAATGCATCGTGGCTAAAGAATCCCCAAAAACTTTTCGTATTTCTATGTTTTACTGAAAAACAAAGAAGATATTTTATTTATTATATTATTATTATTATTTTTAACAGTTGACAACCCCTTCCATATCGTAGTCAAAATACAGTAGGTCTAATTACTCTGTAGTTTTGGTTTAAAGTGTACATCCTTACATTATACTTAATTCGAACCGCTTACCTGCTACAAAAATGTGTAATAGATGGCAACCCTGTAATTTTAATGAATTTGAAAAACAATACAGTAATATTCCCTTCAAATGATATTTTTAATTTTGAAATCAGTTCAATCAAATAGTTCCAAAGTGGTGGCATAAAAAACTTCTGCGCACTTTCTCTTCTGATCTCTCATTTCTAACAGACAGCGGTAATTCAACTTCAGAGTTACAGTTAGACAAATAGAAAAGTATATTTTAAACTGTCAATTTACAGTTTTTTAAATTTTGTCTGGTCTATTGATTACTATGAAAAGTAGTTTTTGTTTTTGAACGAAGTGCAAAATTTTCAAACTGCAAACGGTAAACGAAAATAAATTACGGAGTTTTGCCGGAATGTGGCCAAGTGGGGGCAAAGTAAACCCATATCGGAGAGAACAAACTCCTACTTCAGTATCTTCTTGCCATTTTTGACCTAGAGGATGGATGCATTTTATTTTGTTGCTATTTTGCCGTTTTTTATTTTAATAAAAAACAATTCTATATTCTTTTTATCCAACAAGGTTAACAAATACATTTCTAAAAAAACATAAAAAACAATATCAACACCTAACACAAAATACACACAACATTCATACACTTCAATTGTTTTGTTTTCGGACAATCCAAACAAAGGAAGAAATCTACTTAAAATTTGCAGCTGAATACGACTTTACTATGTATATGCATACGTATTGTGTAAATGGTAACTAAGTAAAAATGTAAAAATTTAAAAATTATTCGCTGCTAATAACTTTCGCCACACCCGAAACAAAAATGGAACTGCATGAGGATAAAATGCATGGAGATATAAAGAGAAAATCCAACAGTCATGCACTTTTGCAGCGGTCACTGCACACTTTCGTAAATGCAACGCACACACACACACACGCATACCTACTTACATGTATCAATTCAATACAAATCAAAATAAAAGTTAATCGTGATACATAAATAAACTTGGCACGCAAATAGCGTAGCGTAGCGTAGTGTAACAAAGAAAATTAGCATAAGAACTTTTGTGGCGGATCAGAAAAACGCGAACAAAACAAAAAAACCAAACAAACAAAAAACAGAAGAAATGTGATTAAAGCAATACTTATATAAAGTATATAGACAATAATACATATAAAGTTTTGTTACAAACACGCGACCACATCGCTGGCGCTAAAGTTATGTGCGGATAGGATGGTGTGCGTAGAGAAAACAAACAAAATTGAAAAATTGAATATGAAAAGCACTAAAAACCAGTTGCAGATAATGAACTAAGTAAATAAGCGATCGAACACAACATAAAAATGATTTATAAATATCAAAGAAAAATGTAAGCTATTTATTTAGTTAACTTGAAAACTTTTCGCCATAGAAAAACATTCAATTACTCATACGAGGACGCTAATAAAAGTTCGCTTAATTGACCAGGAAACAAAGATACAAAATATTTTTGTATGTATTCTTAATATTCGTCGTTTTGCATCTTCTCTACATAAACGCCATCGGTTTCAATGCAGAAATTCACTTCTCAAAACTGTCTTCAAAATCGTATCAAGTTCAGCATTAACCACATCAACTGTATCCGCTGCTGTTAACGACTTGTTCCCTCAAAATTCCTTTAATTTTTGGAAATAGTTAGAAATCGCAAGGTGCTACATCTGCGAAACATGGCGCTGGTCGCAAGTTTTCCATAAAGTTACTCGTTATTTTACCAGAGAAGAGAGAAGACGTATGGTTCGCCGAAAGAAGAGAGAGACCGAAATACGCGAGTGCGAGGCGCCTGAGATGCAAGCCGATAGGAAAAGCGCCCGAAAAAATGGCAAAAAGGTGCAGCGACTTACGGAATATTTTAAGCTCGGAGGAATTTTCTGTAAGAACAAGATGATGTCCAAAATACACTTAATATGTGGAGGGAACACTTCTTCACTTTGCTAAATGGTGGCAGCAAAAGCTTGGCCGGGGAAGACGAGGATCTCGAATCCCGAATCGCTGATAACGGCATTAACACCCCGTGGCCTCGACGAAGTTCGGATAGCAATAACGCGGCTAAGGAGCAACAAAGTTAAGGGCGATGATGTATTACCAGCTGGGTTATTCAAGAGTGGTGGCGAATATGTCCGCCGATTGGAATTTAAGTTTACTCTGCCCAATTCCCAAGAAGGGTGATCCTGCAATATGCGCCAACTACAGCGGGATCAGCCTCCTTAACATTTCATACAAGGTTCTATCGAGCGTATTATGTGGACTGAAGTCAACCGTCAACGAACTGATTGGGCCTTATCAGTGTGGCTTTAGACCTGGTAAATCTACCATCGACCAGATATTCACAACACAGACTATCTATTTGTCGACTTTAAATCCGCTTTTCACAGCACGAGAAGAAGTGTCCTATATGCGGCGATGTCTGAATTTCGCACCCTGCAAACTAATACCTTTTATCACAGCCGGGACAATGAACACCCAAATTTATCGAGATGAATGCCTCAAAAAGCGTCTTCTGCGATTTATTAGCAGTCATGGTAGCAGACCACTGTTCTGTCCGGATCTGCCAAGCTGACATTATTTAGAAAAAATTAGCTCGAGTTCATTGAGCCTCTTCTCGGGTCTCATTTTTAAAATTCGTGGAGTCCATCGATCAGATTTGTTTCACATCATCAGCAATATTTTCATGTATCTTGGTCAACTTTGGATTCACAGTGACGTCATTAATGAAAAATTTTGGTCGACCTTCTCGGGACTCGTTCTCTATAGAAAAATGGTGAGTTTGAAATATTCAGAACTACTTGGAAATAGTCGGGAGAGACGGTGCGAACCCTATAAAACAGCAAATTTGGAATTTTAAAAAATTAAGTCTGAAATGTGATGAAATTTCGTTGAATTTTCTAGAATGTCTGAAGTGTGGATTCATACAGCGTTTGTTATATAATGAGCTATACTTCTATAAAAAGATAATAAACAATAAAAAAAAATTTGTCAAAATGTCGCGACCCTACTCATTTATCCTACACTGTATTTTTTTACACTTATCATTGACATTGTTCTAACTTTTCGTTTAGAGTAATTTGACATCAGATGCAAATAATGGGCATGTGAAATAAATAAATAAAATTAATACCAATCTATTGTAGCAAACAATATATTTTTATAAATTAATTTCGCACACCTAAGATTTACAAATTTGCTTGGCTGTCTGCACATTGTGCTCCCTGTGTCCCTCTGTTATTAAATATAATAGCCCAAGTAGCTCAGTATTGTCGTAATCAGGTAAATTACAGGTTCCTACAGCACATAATTTCAAACCCAGGTGCAAAAATATGGCATGCTACCCAGTAGGAATACTATCTGTAATCTAATACGTTATATAGCAGGTAGTACTACAAAAGTTTACGTAAGAAATTCAACAACTTTCCGTGACTTCACTTAGGACATCGGGACGAATCTCACACATATTTTGTCTGCTGTACAGTGGAGGTAGGGAGGGAGCACGATATAGGTACATTGAAACGTATCATTTGGTCTGTTTTACAAGCAATGGGAATAGGCAAAGTATATTAGTGTAGTGCTAATGTGAGATGGATCTTGCTGGGTAGTTATTGAGTGACTGTCAAATGTCAGTCGCACCACTGACTGATACAAATCAAAATACCGGATAGCAATAAAACACTTCTAGAGTCATAAAAACAATAAACATTAAACAATTTTCAAAAATTCGCCAAGCTCGTAAATCGTCAAATAAGCTACAAAGAAATTATATTAACTGCAACAGCGTCATGTGATGTTATGATTATGAATTTAAATTTTAAATTTGTGATATGGTACAACAATTTATGATTGTTAAACGACAGCGCAAACGATGATGCAGAAGATGAGCACAAAATTTAAATAACGGAAAAATAAGTAGCTGTGGTTTAATACACAAGTAGACCGAATAAAATCAATTGGGCAGTACTCTCTGGAAAAAATGGTATCCAATTTTTTTTTTGTGTGTTTGAATTGCCATTTATGTCCCTTTAGTGGTAATTAATTCTGTAGGTCTTGACGAATGTTCTCGTTAAGCGCTACCAGAGTTTTTTTTTTTTATATAAACTCATGAAAAAATGTCACAGAAAGTCTGTGTGCATAGCCTTTTTCTCTCACAAAAATTCCAATCATGTTGCCACACGCCTAATGTACTAAACCACTGTCTGCGACCCAAGGCACTAGCAGAACGCACAACAAAAAAAAAAAAACACTAGCTGGACTAGCATAAAACGGAGTTGAAAAAAAAAAACAAAGCAACCGGCTGACTCAGTAAATTCTCAGTCGTATTGGGGCAACTTCACGAACGCCAGCAATGGCACACACAAACAACAACCGTGGAATTTTCCATTGCCATCATAGGGCGAACAACAAAAATACCACAAGAGCGGGATTTGGCGACTACCCTTTTAAACTGTCATCGCGCATTTGTATGTTCTCCTTATCCTTACTGTTGCGGTCCTGTTTTGGCTGTCCCATTTGAGACTTTATCACTGGTTAGCAACGCATACCGAACCAGCCTTGCCAAAACTTGGACATTTTTTGTGAATTTTGTGAGCATCACTAAAATGCCGCATTTTGACGCTAAATATCGCTACAGTCGTTGGAGAGAAAGGAAAAACGAAACATACAATCTTTACTTCACAAATATCACAAGTCAGTTAACACTTGACGCCAGTTTCTATAGAGCTAATTTTTTTTTGCCCCTTTTATGTGTGTTTTTTCTATAACTGATTTTTTTAATTTTTTTTTTTTAAGTTTGAATCTTGGAAACTTTTATATATATATATTGCATATGGAAATATATAATTTAGGTCGCATTTAAAAAATATATATATCTGAAATCAACGGTAGTTTCTGGCTTATGCAGACTCTAAAACTGCAAACCAAAAAACCGTCGAAACATTCTGATTAAAAGTGTAAATTTTTGATGAAAATTTGTGGAATAAATTGCGCATAAAAATTGTTTTATGTCTTAATTTTTTTATAACATGTACTATATTTTTATATTAAAATTAACGAAGAAAATTGTATTGAATATATGTAGAAATGCGAGCTCTTATTTGGAAGAATTAAAAAGGCAATTTGAAACACTGTGAAATACATTCAAACCTAAGAGTAACTGAACTCTTACAGCTATGGTAAAAATAATAGTTGTGCGCCATTTTGGCCAGTTAGTTTAATGTTCAAAATTTTCTTTAACAAAAATCATAAAAATTCAATTTTAAAACTTGATACTAATTTTAGAAAAATTAAAAAAAACCAGAAATTTCACCAGAATTTCAATCTGGTTAACCAGAATTTTCCGAAAAATATTTAATAAGCATGCAGTTTTGAGCATGAATCATAGTGGCTATAAAACAGCATATCAGAAATTTTAAAAATTGGGAGAAAAAATTTGAAATTTTGATGAATTTTTTATTTTTAATTTTCTAAAATAAACACAAAGTTTTAAATTTTAATTTATATGATTTTTGTTATAGAAAATTAATGATTTT
This sequence comes from Anomoia purmunda, assembly GCA_951828415.1. Classification (NCBI taxonomy): domain Eukaryota; kingdom Metazoa; phylum Arthropoda; class Insecta; order Diptera; family Tephritidae; genus Anomoia; species Anomoia purmunda. The sequence goes on from OX639995.1 coordinate 45,874,947, forward strand.
TTCATATAGAATGTATTTTAAAAAAGTGAACGATTTTATTTTAATTTTTCTATCTTATTTTTTTTATTCTTTTTTAATTTAATTTTTTTATTTTTTTATTTTTTTTAATATTTTTTTAATATAGATATTTTTATTTTTTTTTTATTTTTTTTCATTTACTTCTTTTATTTTATTTATTTAAGAAATTCATAATTTAATTTGTAAAATTCGGATTCATATCAAAGACAAACCGATCCACCATCAGAAGGAGGAGGAAAAATTTTTGTGCACATTCCTCTTTTTGCATCTTTGTTTACATTAATCGTGAGTGCATACCTTTGAAATTATTTATTATGAAAAATAAATGTAACTCCATTTATTAAGTTTTGAACCCTATATGCGAAGAATCGCCATAAAAATAGCCAAACAATTGTACGTATCTAATTCCAGAAACCCCCCATTATTTGATCGAATTTTGCTCAATCCTTCCTATATGTAGGGTATTCTCAATAATCACGAACGAAGAGCGTAATATAAGGATGAAAAAAATAACATGGTTTAATCAAACCTGGAAATTATTCTGCATACAAAGTTGGATTTTAGCATGTCTGGCATCATATTCGCTTACCTGGAATTAGAAAAGAATAGAGAACATTTTTTTTAGTAAGGTTAAAGTATTAAAACAAAATATCATTTTGTCAAGTTTATAAGCAAACTAAAATGATATGTGTGGCTTGAACAACAGAGAAAAAAGTAGGCATATCAATTTTTTAATTATTAGTTTCTCAATTTGAATTAAATATTATTTATATATTTTTTACTCCAGTAATTTCTAAAATACATATATCATCTGATTTCTTCGAAAAGTTCTCCGAAGGGTAGCAACATTGACAGGAGTAAAGTTATAACCGCGGGAAAAAAACGTAAGCGAATTTTTTTCAAAATTTTATTTTTGATACAGAAATGCATCTAAGGGTATTTCTGTATTAAAAAGACAATTTTGAAAAAAAAAATATTTCGCTTAATTTTCCTTTTGCGGTTAGGGCTTTACTTCAGTCAAACTAAGTATGTATTTCATTCGATTCTCACTGAACCAAAGCTTGACGGAAATTTTGGATACTCTGCAGAAACTGTGAGATGTATGAATCTGTGTCAATAAATTTGTAACTATTCGTATTCGAATTTTTTTTTTTAGACCTTAGCCTTTTCTGAACGATGTGGACACTTTTTCGACGAATCATATCGAATTCGAATTCGAACAACTCAATTTAGCTAAATGGAGGGACTTTCGAATTTTCACGAAAAAGGATTTGGGGTGGTAGTTGTCATTCGTTGTCGAAAACTAGCTTTATTTGTGAACGACAGTAACGATTTGTTTTCATAGGTAATTGGTTTTTAGTGTATTTGTATTAACTGTATTAACTTTTCACAATTTAATTTTCCGAAAAAAAAATTTTGCTCACATCAGAAGGAAGAGAATTTCAAATGAAAAAATGTACTTTTCCAAAATTTTATTTCTCGAAAAGCGTTTTTTTTTTTTTATTCTTTATTTTTTCACATAAGAAAGTAGGCAATTTAAAATGTATTTTGGTCAAGCGGTTGTTAGCCAAGACTTTTTGTGTAAGAGATACATTTTTTTTTTTTTTTAATTTTAAAATTATTAATTCGATTTTTTTTAAATTTGGATGTAATGCGGAGAAACAACAATCAAATTTATACAAAAAGTGCAGAGTTAAAATGAGTACACAGTGAAACTTTAAATCATTTATCAGAGTTTTTAGCAAATGATTAGTTTACTTTTTTAATTTTTGTACAGTAGATAATATCAATATCTCGAGTAGCTAAAAATTTATATTGATTTTTGATGATTTTTTGAAATTTTAGCCAATATAATGCATTTTTTTTTTTTTAATTTATTTAAATTAAACTGAAAACATAATTTTAAAATTTATATTAAGGGACAAATTTAAAACAAATTTTCAAAAATCCAAGGAAATTTTTAGCCACTTGCGATTTCCGTATTATTACGCTTAAATTAGATGAGCAAAAATTTTGATTAAAAAGTTCAAATTTTATGGTGTTTTTTATATAATGAGATAGATTTTTACAAATTCGGAAATAAATATGTATATTGATTCCGGGTTGTCAGTTCCAGAGCTAACTAACTCAGCTTCAGAAGAAGCTATCATTTTTTAGCACTATGTGTTTTAAATAAAAAATCATAAGAAAATGCACCACTTAAGTGCCTCCCCTCTCACTTATCGAACTCTTCTTATTCCACATGCGGTAGCCGAAAATGTCAGCATGATAAAAGTTATAAGTATAAGAAATTAAATTGGGATAAAGGCAGCGTATGCGTAGTTTGTCCAAAGAATGTAGATTACAAAGAAGCAGCATCCCATCCCACCGTGCCTCTAACAAAAAATCTCTTCTAATTTCACCATACCAGAACAAATTTGACTCATACTGATTGATATTAGAATCTGATTAAATCCATTAGGTTTCTGGTGTGATGACATTGGATAAAACTTCTTTATAATCTCCGTTCTTTGGTTTTTTTATCCCAATGCAGGTCTCACGAAAATTTCACAAAATAATAGGGCCATTTCTTTTTACCCGACTTGCAAACGAGCGCTCCAACTTAGGTAAAATTTCCGTTAGTTGCAAAAGCAACCCTGTTCGCAGCTTTCATGAAAAATGCGATTTTTTAGTGCTATTTAAGAACGGGAAAATAGTCAAGCAAACAAATTTTAGGTTGACGTGGTTATATATTTAAAAATACTATACGAATAAAAATGGATTAGGTGTTAAATTGAAATTTCCCATATATTTTCTTAGGGCTCATTCACTTTCAACACTACATCTCAGATCGGATATGATTTTACCGAGCTAGCCCAACTAGTGTTATCCTAGTTATCTTACTTAGTGTTCTTTTGCAAGTCGGTTACAAAAAACGGCGCTAATATTCACTGTACTAACTCAAAAATGATAGAATAGAAGATTGCGCCTTCCGTGGACCAATAGTCCCCTCTCTTTGCCGCCCAGCAGTTTGTTCGCTTTTTCTGCGCTTCTTCCTCTTCTTGTGTAGAATTTTTTCTTGGCTCTCTCCATCTCTAGCTATTATTACGTCACTATCAGTTGCTCTCAGCGTGGAAGGCACAATCTCGTTTTCTATCACTAACTGGATTCTGACTACTCACCACTACCAAGTATACAAATATTTATGTATATTATTTATGTAAGTCATATCTAGTCATATCTTGCGACATATCCCAATAAGTATAATACATTTTATTTACCTTTTTAACATGTTCGCGCTTAACAAAATCAATCTGACCGGGATTGTGATCGGCAATGCTCATTCCATCCGCATTCTGCCAGGGTAACAATGTTATCGACGGTGTGGTAAATTGCTCTGCATCTGAGGCAACCGTCGTCGTAGCAGCATCGGCTGTTCTTTTTGTGCCATTCGTAAGCAGATGCGCCTCAGGCGATTTAACAAACTGCGACAGTGAGTCATTCAATTGGCGACGAAAGTCTGTGGCAGGTACCGAAATCGAATCGATATTGCCATCAACAATGGCACTAGTTATGGGCTCGATAAGCCTATCGATCAAGCTGTCAGCTGAGGAGGCGGAAGACGACAACAACAATGGCGACAATGGTGCGTTAGTTGAACTCGCATTAGCTTGTGCGTTGCCCGTAAAATTTCGTACCTCAATTTCGATGACAATTTTATTTTGCGCCGCATTATTAGCTTGATCACCACTGCTAATGCCACGCCCACTACCACTACCGCTACCGCTAGCTGTGGCGAATCGTTGTAAATTTTTCGGATGCGTTGCGGCGATATAATTCAAATCGCTACGCGACAAATGATGTTGTTGCAATGTAGAGTATTGTTGCTCGACGAGAGCGGCACGCGTTTGTGCCGCATTCGCACCGGTCGCTGCCGCCGAATCGCTGGCGACCTTTTCGCGCAATTTGATGATATTCGAAATGTTGATGCTGTTCGTTAATGTTATGCCGACAATGCAGACGAGCACAATGGTAACTATGATGCCGAGTATGACCAGTGTGTGTACGCGAAAACATTTCCGGCTGCACATTGTTTGTTGTTGCAACACAGTGTCAATGACGATGGCGATGACGCAAGAAAGATACAAGATAAAGATGAAGAAGAGGTAATGGGAGAGGGTGAGTGGGAGAGGAAGATAAAGGGGGAAAAACAGAGCAGAGAAAGGTGGGTGTGGTGAAGTAAGTGGTGGATGGATACAGATGGAAGGTAGTTGAAAAGCGAGCTGTGCGCTTCGGATGGGCTTCAGCTTAATTTGTTAGCGCACAAAGTCCACAGTAAAGCTTAGAGAAGCTGTCGGCGATTTCGCGCGATTTTTTTTTTTATTTTTTTTTATTTTTTTTTTAACTTTTCACAATTTGTTATCTTAACTGCATTCGTTTATGTGCGACTAATTTAGTTTGCTGTTCTAGCTTTTGTGAAATTTGTATTTGAAAAAATTGGGTTATTTTATGTTTTTTGATTGAAGAACTTTTTTAATCTTTTCAATTATTGTTTTGAAAACTGATTTTTGCAAAAATGTTTTTAGTTAATGTTTTTAGTTTTGGATACCGTTATACATATATATTTTATATTGATCTAAAAGATTTTGTTGACTTGAAGAAATTATTGATTTATTCTGTATATTCGATTTTGGGAGTTTCACTTCAAGTTTTCAGTTTCTTTATAGAAAGTAAGGTCTTTGGTAGCTTTTTATTTTTAAGCATCGCTTTAAATTTCATTTCTGGAACTAAATGTTTATATTTTTTTAGATTGTTCATTTCAAATTTTCGTATACAGTGACTCACACAGCTGACCACGTAGTGATTTTTTTTAAATGTTATTAATGCTAAATCTTTTTCGTTATTTTTTTTATAAAACTTTAGGTTGTAATATAACAAACTTTGTACTCAATTTACAAAAATTCAACAAAATGTCATCAACAATTTTTCAATGAAATTTTTTAGTTTATATTTTAAAATAAGTAGATTTGTAGCTCATTTAATTTTTAACATAATATTGTGGAAGTCTGGTTGATTAAAAAAAAAAATTTACTAATGGTATCAACAACTATTTTTCAAAAAAATTTGCAAAAATCAACCAGAATTTTCAGTCGCTTTAGACTGGCTTAATGTTATACTAGAATTAAATGAGCTAGAAAACTGCATAGCCAAACATTTTCTAAAAACTTTATTTATTTATTATTTACTGATGAATTATTTATAAATTTTGTACAAAGTTTGAATTTTCGACTTATGTGACTTTTTGTTTTATTACAAACTAGAGTTTAAAACAAAATTAAAAAAAAATTGGGCATGCAAATTTAAAAACAAACAATCAACATGTGTTCAATTGTTTGAGTATCTGGTTTTTATTTAAAATATGTCATTTTCAATTCACTTACTTTTTTCTGATCTTTTTTTTATGTATTTATTGCACTTCAGTTTGATTTTTTTTTTTTTTCAATAATCTACTTTTTACACAATATTCTTCTTTTTTTTTAATTTAGTGTACTTATTGAATTTGAAGTTTTAAAAATTCTGTTTTTTTTTTTTTTGGTTTCAAAATGTTGTGTTTCAGTAAAGCACTTTTGAATTAAGTAGTGGTATATTTTATTTATGAGCCTTACAACTTCTCTGTTTATATTGTATATTTGTATTTTATAGGTACTTGTAATTCGTTTGAATTTGCAATATTCCACGCTTTACCGATTTTCTACTCGCATTACACTCGTATTACTTCTTTAACAATTTCCTTGCATTTGTATGCATCGATTCTTATGTCAAGGCAAAATTTGTATTTTGGTTGTTGTTTTTTTTTTTTTTTGGTATTTTAAAAGGCACAAATATTTTTTTCGAAAACCACAAACAACAATAACACAGCTGTTACTTTTTATCTTTTATTTGCTTTTCCGAATTTTGTTTCTAAATACCGCGTTCTACAAGAAACTCGCACAACAGCTGCAATCGTCGACCGCTGCTCATTCGATACTTTGACTACTCTACTAAAGCAAGCAAACAATCCACCGATCGAGTAACAGAAGAGCCAAAGCGCATTAATGCATTCTTGTTTTTTCTTCTCTTTTGTTTTCATTCATTCATTCCACGCCACTTTATGCTCATTAGAATTTTTGTTACTACTTTTTCATTTCATACCAATCGTCATATTTTGTGCAGGCACTGTTGCACCTTTAGTACCACAATAATCACACACACACACAAAACGAACACTCGCCCACCGCGCTCCACCAAATTAACTTTCAGCACGCTATCGTTTACGAAACTTGTTGTTGGTAGATATTTTATCGTTGTCGTTCACTCTGGCGCTGTCTGCAATGGATCGCAGCTGAGACACGAATGAAGCAAAATAAACCCAACACGATCGTTGTGTTCGGTGTGATCGTCGTGTTTTTGGTTCGTTTGCCGCTGCAGCGGATCGGCAGTAACCGCAGCACAGTGCTTTAAGTTCGGCTTTAGGCCGAGTGACAGCGCTGAACTTGTAGCGGGGGAATACTTGTGCGCTTGGGGGGTCAAGCTCCACAAATGCGCTCCAAGTGACGGCACGTTGTGAGCGATGACGCAGCTGTATAAATTAAATTAAAAAAAAAAAACTAAGCACACTCACACTGTGTATTTAGTTGAGTTGTGTTCTATTCATACGCGCGAAGTTCGTTGTCGTTCGTTTTGCCTGATTTGACGTTTGTTGCGTTGTGGCACTGCGGTAACTCCGACTGTCAATGTGGTCTACAGCGCAATGTTAGCGACAGCGCGACGTTTACAGCAACAGCTGCTAAGTGTTTTTGGTTACCTGTTGATTTTTAATTGTTTATGTTGTACTTGGACTCCAGTCACGGCGAATGTTTTTCAGTTGCTGCTGTTGAACACGATGACTATGGTGTTGACTTTGACGTTGACGTTGGCATTGACGTAGACTTTGACGTTAACGTTGGCGTGGCTGCGAAACGTAACAGCATTCGCCAGCGGCTGACAGCCATTGCCTTAGTGTGCGACTATGCAAATAACGGTGAAGTAAATGTTGTTTTTTTTAGCTTTTTATTTTATACGGCCACTAAAATATTAGATATAGATACATTTGCGCATAAGATTAATTTTATCTGCAGCTACGGCGACAGGCTGACAGATATCTAAAGTGAACGATAATAATAAATACAGTGGCGGTACACAAAAATATCACTATAGTGGAAAACAATTTTATTCACTTCAAAAAAATCACAATTTACTAGCTTCTTCTATTACAATCGTCACGTAATAAAATTTTCTCACTGAGAGTGCTAATACAAATTTATTTGAAATCATAAAGGCTATATTTAAATCGAGTCAGAAGTAGTAGTAGTAGTGTACATATCGTGTCGAAAAAAATTTTTTATTTTCCTTACGTTCACTGAAAAATATTTCTGAGCAAAGATATCTAGATATAAATTTATGGCATTTGGCTTGAAGTTATAATTTCACATTTACCAGAAAATAAAATAAATATCTCTACGAAATGCAACACATTTTATTCGAATTTCAATTTTATTTTTAAAATTTGGCACTTCTATAACAATTTGTATTTAACTAACTAGCAACCCGATTAAAAAATATTTTGGAATATTTGATTTAAATTATTAATTCCATTTAATTATTATTTTTTAAACAGGTGGCAACTCTATTGAAAAGTATTTTCTAAACGCAGCTTTTTTAAATGATTTCGGGGTACTTTCAAAATGTTATATTTAATTTAACTTATTAATTTGATTTAATTTATAGGTGGCAACCATTTGGTATACTTTTTTTTGGAACCAATCGATTTTTCGCCTCTTTCGTTTGACAATTAATAACATAGATAAATAAGGAATAAGGCAGGCAGTAGAAGAAGTGCAGGGTGTTCCACGTTTTTGAAACTTCAACCCAGTACAATATTAACCATGCACCGCTTCACATCGAAAGAACGCGCCGAATTAGGACTACATATGTACATTGAAAATAGTCGTTCAATTGTAGATGTATGTAAGTTTAAATGACGACGAGGGGCATTTCACCCTCTCTCGCAAAAAAAAAATTCCCGAATTTGGGGGCAGTACTCACTCACAAGATTTCTGAAACACCATTACATGAGCAAAAAGTGACTGTTTCGGCCAGCGTGTGAGCAAAAACCATAATAGGGCCATTTGTCTTCATGTGAGGCGAAACAGTCGATGATAAACGGTATCAGAAAATGCGTTCAAAAGGTCTAGCTGACTTCTGTTTCCCACAAGACGGACGCCATGCCACACAACAATCCCTCCTATAGTGCAATTTTTGTAATAAAAATTTCCAAGACGCGTTATATCGAAAATATTCTATATTTACTGGCCACCAACACCCTTAAATCCTTCGATTTAACCCCCAGACTTCTATTTGTGGGGTTATTTTAAGAGTAAAATTTACTCCAATAAGCCGAAGGCCATTGCCGAGCTCAATAGTTGTACCGAAATAGCTGCGATACCAACCGAGTTGTTCGAAGAAGTCATGGAAAATGGAAAAAACACAGTTTGAGGTGGTCATTTAATCGACGTAGTTTTTCAAAAGTAGTCCAATCGTAAATTGTAAAGGATTGAACGAAATAAAAAAACAAAACATAATTTGCAAAATTTTTCCAACATTATCATACTGGAGAAACTGATGGCGCACTCTGCTTTGATGTAGGCATCTCCTTATTACACTCGCTAAAGCAGACCAATAGCGAAGGTAATGTTCAATGCTTTCCACCTCCTCCTCGTTACGGCAGCTGTGACAAAAAATGGTCCGAAAAAATCACATCCTACTGGCATGCGTTCTCACCACCAGGCGTAGGAGGCATCGTTCCATATTGATTCGACATAGATATCTACCTTTGTAAACTCTAGGCCAGAGTTGACGGGATATCCCACAGTTCGTTTTTTGGCCCCTCTTGCGTTTGCCAGCTTAAAAAAAGTTGTTGCACTCCCGCGACATGAGAGATATTGAAATACTGAAAGGCGCTGCAGTGATCAGCGAGTCGAAAGCTGAATTTGAGCGAAAGATCTTGAGAGTAAATCAAACTTCAAACTCTGTCGTCCAGAGTAGTTATTTTATTTATTTCTTAATTTTTATTTTTTCGATCCAAAATAATCGTTATTATTGGATTAATATTTTTTCGATCATATTAAAAGCAAAAAAATTTGTCACTGGTGAAAATCATAGCAACAAAACCAACGATTTATGTGTTATAATCGAAAAAATAAAACTCGCAAATTATCGATCAAATATGATCGAAACAAGGTAAATTCACCAAGAACGATTATTTTTTATCGCAAAAAAAATCATAAAATAAGTTTGATCGAAAATATAAAACAAATAGCCATCCAACTTCAACGAAAAAATAATAATCACGAAATAACGACTATGCAATGATTTAAAACTAATAAACTTCTAAATCAAAATAAAAGGTCAGATTTGCATCGATATATTCGAGCTTTGTTTTGAACGAATTCTTCGCAATGACTTTTTTTTTTTTTGTGAAAAAAATATCGATGATTTGTGGTCCCTGTTTTGTTTTTCTTTTTTATACAAAGTGTGCTTTTGTACCTTCGTATAAAAAAAATTTGCACGAAAAAATTATTTCTCTCATTTTTTAAAAGAGACACATTGCAGCATGTACTCATACCTAAATACTCCACTCTGTCAACTGTTTTTTAAATAAATGCTACAATAATTTTGCTCAACACTGTTAATGTTTTTTTAAGCATCATATTGGTTTGCTTTTGTTGACTTACTCAAAGTAAAATTAACAGAGTTTAATCATTTTTTTTAATTTGATTTCGTGACTTGGTATTCGCTTTTTTATTTATTAATTTACCGTTAACGCATTTTTGTTTGGTTTAATTATTATTTATATTAACTAGAATTGTACTAATTAGACATGTCAACTAATTTGTGTTTGAAATATTGATTCGATTTAAGAAAATATATTACTTATTGATTTTGTTTTTTACGTAGTATTTTCATTTATTTTCCACATACGCTGCGCCACAACGTCTGCTGGTAATTGGCAAATATTTAGCGAATTCAAATATTAATACACACATACAATCATATGCACATATATGTGCATAGTATGCAAGTAGTAATGTAATTCAATAAAAATCAACACTCTTGGCAGCAACGTGTTGATCTGATTTTTACGCCTTTTTCTGTGTTTTATTTAATATTTTCAATAAATGCGACAACAGACAGCTATCGTAGGTTTTCCTTTGGCGAGAACAGCTTTTGTTGCTTTGTTCGTGGTTAGCTCCACTCGGCAGTCGCGCTCATCATCTATGACTACCTGTCACCGCTTGTCAATCTGCTAACTGGTTGCAATCGGTTTGTGGCTGAATTATTGGTCTGTCTGTCGGTGGTCTAATTATTAGATAGTTTTGCTGATTGATGCAGACTTGGCATATGATTTCAAGGACGAATGCAGTCATCATCATCAATTAAATTTGTTAATATTTACGCGTTTCTTTTTTTTTTTGTATGTAGCTAAAGTGAAAACTCAGATACAATGCAGTTATGTTTTTAGTTATGGCATGTGTGAAAATTTTTCTAAATATTTATTCAATATAATTCACAAAAATCTGGTTTAAGTTACAGCTTTCGTGCTTCGTTTTATGTAATTTAAAAAATGATTTTTATGAATAAGGGCATTTATTTTACACTTGATCCTCTTTTGACACGGCTAACTAGAAGTTGAAAAAAAAACATTAAAAAATCGGCGAAAATTTTGTATTACTTGAAATTAACACTTTGATATACTAGGTATAATTTAACAGCCTATAAAACTGCATACCCACTTTTTTAATTTTTTTTTAAATTCGCACAAAGGTTGAAGCTTTAATTTATATGATTTTTTGTAAAAATAATGAATTATCTTATATAGGAAAACCTCGTGTCACGGCGTTTGTTTGTATATGTATTTTGTAGGTATGAGAATATGTCCTTAAGTATATTTTATGCTTGGGAGAACGTTGCCACTCTTTTGAAAAGTCAAATTTTGTTAAACTGTATACAAGTTATATGAAATATTCAAATATGGGCGTCAAGCAATTTTTCTCGGAAAGAAGGTCCATAGCTAACTTTTATGAGGGCTGCCACCTGTTTGAAACGTCAAATTGTATTAAAAAATTTGCAAGTACATAAAAGTTTTATACCTACATATATTTTGGAGAGGGTTTCAGCCTGTTTGAAAAGTCGAAACAGAGAGTTGACATCTTTTTAAAATTCAAAATTAATTAAACTATGCAAAGGGCAATTAGTAAATAAATATGGGGAAGACAACGTCTGCGGGGTTTCCAAGTACTCCTATAAAAATTAAATAAAACCATTACTAATGTAATTTGCCTTAACTTTTTTAATTAATGAAACGATCAAAAACCTCTGAGACGTCTTTTCTTATGTAATCGCAAAATCATTTAAAAATCTCACTGTTTTTTTTTTTTGCTTCGTGTCGCAATATATATCCCTAAACATATCGGTCGTAATTTACAAAAAAAAAATATATTTGGGAAAAGTGCCCGTAAATAACAAAAATAATGAGAGGGTAAAATTTGAAAGACGCTCAAAAAATCCCATATAAAAAGACCGCGTCAAGAGAGGATTAAGTGTACTATAGATGTGCTAATATAGATAGGGTTAGGATTTGTACGAGCGTTGAAGTATTCTACATTTTAACATTGTGAAGATCAAAAATTACTCCTGAAAATCGGAAACTTTACGTTTAAAGTACGATTAGTATTCAAAACAATTACTTGTGTTCGGTAATCGTAATGATTAAACATATTCGTGTTTATAACAAAAAATTAATAATCAATTATACAGGATATAATAAAAAAAAAATTTTGATTATATGCAAGTAAGAAAAATAATAAACAATAATGGGAAACCCCCAACAAATAATCTCCGAGATGAGAAAGTTTTTCTTTCGAGTTCGTTAAATTATGGTAATATTTTTACAAACAAAAAAATTTTAGATTTTTATGATTTATGATATTTAAGTTTTTATTAATATGATCTTGCGTATAGTTCATACTTTTATAAAAAATATTTAGCACGAAAAATATTGTCAAAAGGTGCCGCAGATTGCGGTATGGTATACTAAAGTGTTTCCTCTCAGTTCCCTCCGCCAGTAAATCTGGTGTGACGTCACATCCAAGCTACTCTCCGAATTTCAGATTAATCAGCGCATTCTTGTATTCTATCACTTTTGACTGAAAGTGACGTAATAAAAGCAAGACAAAGAGAGAGCAAAGAAGAAATTACAACAACAAAAAGAAGAGGAAGGAGCACAGACACAGACGGGAAAACCGCAGAACGATTGAAAGTTTTGTTAGCATTGTTCGTGTAAAAAAACTTTTCTTTCGTCACCGAATGGGAGAATGCTGTCAAATCGACAAAGAGAGGGCAGTGGTCTGCATAAGGCGCAATCTTGTATTCTATTATTTTAGAACATTGCTCAAGTTTTGCAGAAAATTTAGAAAAATTCCGCTAATTACATAAATTCCAAACTTTTAAATCTAAATTTAAAAAAAAAAATTGATTAAGCTGTTTTATAGCCCGTTCGATTTTGCTAGAATAAAGTGCATGGATTTAGTGACGCAAGATTTCCGTTGATTTTTGATAATATTTTTTGCTGATGGCGTTGCTCGAAATTTTGTTACGTACAGTGGCGAGCAAACCCGGTTGAATGGTTTAAAATACAATACTGACAACTTTTTGTTATAAATACTGAATGATTAATGTACTTAACTAGCTGTGGTGTGAATTATTTTTTCTTGCAAGAAGCAGCTACATACTTTTACCGAAAATTAATCCGGTAGGTGACGCTAGAGCCGAGATATTCATAAAACCCGAACGTAGGATATTGATGGAATTAAAATCATATAATTTAAGTGTAATGAGGACTATGCGCTTCTTTTGATCCGCTAGATGGCACTAGGGTCGAGTTATTCAGAAAACCTATATATATATACATATATATCCCGAATTTTAGTCATATTCAAAAGGTATGATGCAGGTGTGATTATAATTTTTTGAATTTTTTTGAATTTTCGGTTTTGCGAACTTTTTTCACAAAACGCAGGCTTTTTATAAAAATTTCCGATGACTTGTATTAATTTTATATGCCGCCAGTATTCTGCTTATACGACCACTTAGGATAAATACTAGGCGATATAGGAAAAAAATGATACTAAGGACAAAATATATAAAAAAAAAATTAACAGCACTCTTTCTAGCCACTACAAACTTGCATTTGATTAGACTAAAATTAGCCAAAAAAAATGTCAACACTCTTATAAAAAAATTGAAAACTTTTGAAGAAAAATTTTTAAATTTTCACAAATTTTGAATAAAGTTTGAAACATTAATTTACATGGTTTTTGTTATAGTATGAAGCAAAGTTTTACATAAAATTAACGAAAAACATTTGTAATGAAAAGTCTTGCTAATACGAGTATTGCAAAGAAGAATTCACCATTCGACCAATTTTGCTCGCCAGTGTAGATACTTAGATAAGTAGATAAACTTTCTTTGGTGGATAATTGTAAACCTATGAAGTAAATATCCGGCCCCAGGTGCATTGCAACTTACAATGCGGAAAACAAAAACGAGATTTTCAATTACGACAATTATCCATATTAACCAGAAGTCGAATAACGTATGTATGCTATTTACGGTCAATAAATATATATGTGCATATAAATAAATTTAGTAACAGTCCATACGAGCATTTATCTATGTAAGTAATGTAATCAAGTGTAACGGCAAATAGAATATAATTTAATTCAAACGAGAATTGATTTCATGCATAAATATTCTTAATTAGATTTTGTAATCGAAAATAAAGTAACACTGTCATGGCTTGTCTGGCACGTGAGCCTAAAAAAGAGAGTGAGTAAAACTAGTAGAACAGTCACACAAAATTTATTGCTTGAACGTGAAAAAAGTAGGTGAATAAAGAAAAGAAACAAAAAAATAATGCAGACGCTCGGCTACGTCGCTAGCAAGAATGTAGCGTCTCCTTTAGCATTTATGCTGAGAGTTCACATACTTACAGCGCAGACTGTTGTTCACTAAAGTAACTAAAGTATGTTGATTGTTGTAGGCGGGAACGTGCTTAGCTTAATAAAAAACCGCCGCACGCTATCTATGCAAACTCAGCGAATTTTTTTTTTTTTTTTTTTTGTACTTATTATTTCATACTAAATGGCAACACATAAAGAAACCCATAACAAATGGGTGTATGTTGACAGTTTCTTTGTATTTTTTTTATATTTTTTGTTTTTTGTATACCTCTTCTAAACAAAAGCAAGTCGAGCGAAAAGCAGTCGCTAATAAATAAATAGATGCGAAGCTAGATACAATGTCAGACATTAGACAGCATAAAAAACGTCTAACAATAAATAAAATAGTTAAAGCAACAACAAACAAAAGGCTGTAAGTAACCAAAAGAAAAACAAAAGTTACACAAAAATCAAAAACAGAGGCGACGACAAGCGCGTTAACAAGGTACACATGAAGTGCAGTTTTGTAGGCCCAAATGCTTGTTCAGCCTTTCTCGGTGGTAGCGCTCGATGGAGCCTTGACAACACATAGAAGGCGCATAGTGGCGTGGAAGACACAAAAGATGTATGTAGTTACCCGGTAACAAAGCAGTGTTGCCGCTTTGGCGAAATTCTAACAAAACTCGATGGGTTTTATTTGGATTTGCTACATTTTCAAAATGTCTGTTCGATTTCCTCGTTTCAAAACCTTACTCAGAACACAAAAAGCCTGGCAACACTTTAAATTTCAAGCCCATGATTGTCTAGGAGCTTTTTAAGGGCGCCGCCGTACTTAAGCGCGAAGGGTGTGTACGTTTCTCTCGGAGTGTTCCAGGTTCAAATCTCGGTCGGTACAAGTAACATCAAAAAATATAGAAACCTTTTTCGATTCGATTACCAGTTGCCCATCGACAGGCAATGGAAAATCTCCGTGTGAAATTCTACCATTAAAAAACTTCTCACAAAGATCATTTGCCGCTTATAGTCGGCGTAAAACACAAATTGTAGTAAAAATTCGGCCTAGCATTAAAACAGTTGGTTGTTGGATGGGTGTTGACTGTTGTTGCAAAACTTCCCAGCTAAGTGTAGTAGTGACAAGTGACTATCATTTTTTTTACTAATAGTGGGTTCGAAACCTTCCGATTTGGATGAAATTTGGGCACTAGTTATATTTTATCCTATCGCGAAGTTCTACCAAAAAAACAAATTTAAGAAAGTGTTTACAAAAATTATGCAAAATTTAAAATTTTACTATTTTCCATTTTTTTAAGTAATTTTTTTTATCACAAAACCCGTTAGAGCTACTGTGGGTTATAAAAAAATATTTATTGAAAAAAATTCAAAATTTTGAAATTAAAAAAAAAACAAAAATCTTTGGCAACATTTTTTTAATACCTCTGTATGTTTTTAAACGATCTTAAAGATTTGAAGGAGCTATTTTTCTGATGGCTTTCATTTCTTTTTTTTTTTTTGTTTTTTTGAATTCCAAAAAAAACTGTCTTCCGCGGTCTCGTTTAGTGAAATAATATCAAATTATTATTCAATTTAAACATTTTAAGTAAAAAGTACCAAATTTAAGGTGAAAGGAAGAAAATATTTTTTTGACAAGAGGTATTTTATTAAACAAACTTTTGAGATCAAAAAAATATTATTTTCTAGATCACTTCAGTTAAGGAAATTTAAAAATTTTGCATTTTTTTGATTTCGCATTTTTTTTTAAATTTACATACGTACATTTTTTATAGTCGTAACTATTGTTTTTAAAACGAGTTCAAGATATTCAAAATTTGAATTTTGCATAACTTTTGAAACCGAATGGATGAGCAAAACTCGTGGCCAAATTTCATCTAATATAAAAATGGAAAAGTGCTCGAAACTTTTTGTTATAAATACTGAATGATTAATTTAGCAAAAGTCCAAACTAGCCTACTACGTGAATTCTATTGAAAATTCCTTGCAAGAAGCAGCTACATACTTGAGTAATACTTTTACGAGAAATTAATCCGAAAGATGGCGCTAGAGACGCGATATTAATAAAACCCGACCGTACGACATTGATGAAATTAAAAGCATATGCTTTAACTCATATTTAAATATACGCTCTTACGAAGAAATTATCCGCTAGATGGCACTAGAGTCGGTTTATTCAAAAAATCTGTACTTATTGTCCTATTTTGCTCAGATTAAAAAGGTGTGGTCCAGGTGTGATTAAGAGTAATTTTACAAAAAATTGCCTGATTTTTTTATTGCTGATTTTTTGAGAACTTTTCAAATTTTTTGGTACGCGACAACACTGGCAAAACCAAACAATAAAATTAGCGCCACAATAGAGTAAAGTAGACGATGTTCTAGTCTCTCTACAGATAGAAAAAATAGAGAGGTAAACAAAGAAGACGGAGGGCTTCAAAAACAAGCGAAATACTCGAGTTGCAATTTCAAGTAGGCAATTAATTTTATGTAAGTAACATTTTGCCATACTTTATACCCTTCCCGTCTTTCGTACATTCTCCACCACCCTTACTACATGCTGCACAGCTGCGTCCATGTTCGCTCTGGTGCTATGGTTTACTTACTTACTTTGTTCTTTCTACAGCCTTCTGCCTTCTGCCTTCTGCATAATAACATTAATACTTGTAGTTACATTGTTATTACAGTTGTTATTTGTTCGTACTTAGTTGTAATTACATTTACAACAACAATAACAACGACAATAATAGCTACACAAAAGGGAGGGACAATAGGCAGGTTGGTTTGTTAGATAGCGACAAGGGTCAGCAAGTTAGCAGTGTTGTTGTTAATGCTGTGGGGAATTCAAAAAATAATAACACTGGTTAACAAAGTTAATTAACTTTTTTTTTTGCCGCACGCAACTACAATCTTATTCCGGCCGATTTTGGCATGGCTATCGAATGGTGGAAGGGTTCTGGTTATGTTGGGCTGTAAAGTAGTGAAATTGAAGGAATTCTTTATGACTTGCATTTCTCCGGTTGCAAATTACGATTTTTTGTTGTTGTTTTCTATGTTACATATAAATTTATGTAATAATTAGAAGTGCCTTTGCAGCCTTGTTAACTGCACCAAAACTGAGATGATATAGTCAAAGTGAATGCTTGTAATAATTCTTAAAAGCAGGTAAACGTGGAACTCATCTTCCACGGTTTACCAGCTTAAAAAAGAGCACGAGTGCACCAAAATGCGCGAGTCAGAATTAAAGCGTTTGTGTCGTTTCTAGTTTTTTAGTTTGAGCATGACAGAAAACAGTAGTAGAAATTAGTAAAAAAAATAGTAGTAGAAATAAGTCTAAAAATAGTAGTATATATTAGTAGACATAATGGTAGTAATTAGCAAAAAAAAAATAGTAGTAGCAATTAATAATAGAAATTAGTAAAAAAAAAAAACAAAAAAAAATTGTAGTAGAAATTAGTAATAAATAGTGGTAGAAATTAGTAAAAAAAAAAGTGGTAGAAATTAGTAAAAACAAAAATAGTGATAGAAATTAATTTAAAAAAAAATTGTAACAGAAGTAAGTGCAAAAAAAATAGTAGTAGAACCAGCAATAAATAGTAGTAAAGATTAACAAACGAAACAGTAGTAGAAATTAGTAAAACAAAGTAGTAATAATAAGTAGTAACATTAGTAGAAAGCCTCCGCGTGTATTTCTGTCAAGAAAAAACTTGTCACAAAGTTGCCGTTCGAACTCTGACAGAATTCATTTGAATTCATTTGATGTAGATTTTGAATAATTTTAGACCGTTACTCAATCGGGAGAAAATGTTGCAATTTCAGGAAAAATTACGACTTCAATATGAGACATAACATTTTCTAAGACCCTTTTTCCAGTGTAGTATTAATTTATACATACTTTGAAAGCCGTTTTTGTCGAGAACGTATGTACCAATTTTTTTGAAATCTCGGCTGTGGATTCTACAAAGGTTTCACATTTTTGTAGGCTACCCAAAGGTGGCGCTATAGTCGAGTTAGAGCCAAATATGATATTTATAAACAAAACCGACACATATTCACAAACCAGATAGGTTTGATGCCACGAAAATTTAATTATAATGTTTGGAAAACTTTTTAGTATGCAGTTTTGTATTTAAAAAAAGGTTAACAAAAAAAATTGATTTTGAAAAAACTTAATGTTGAAAAATAATTTATTTTGAAAAATAATTTATCTTGAAAAAAAATACTATAAAAATTGTTTAGGGAAAAATCAATTGTGAAAAAATTTGCTTCAAAAAGAAGACAAATAACATTATTTTGATCAAAAATTTAATTTTTGAAAAAAAATATTTTAAAAATGTTTTTACCACCCGAAGATTCTGGGGGTGACATTTGACAGCCTGCTCTCCTTCTCCGCGCACACTACCGCAATCGTCAATAGTGTACAGAGCCGCAACAATGTCCTCAAGTCGCTTGCCGGCAGCTCTTGGGGCAAAGACAAAGAAACGTTGTTGGCAACATACAAGGCGATTGGCCGATCGGTAATAAATTATGCTGCGCCAGTATGGTCGCCAGGAACTAAGTACTTGGCAGAACCCCGCACTCCGCACGGTGACGGGATGCCTGCTCATGTCGCCTGAGGAGGATCGCCACCAAGAGGTCAATGTGCTCCGCGTTAAGGAGCCGAACCTCATGCTCACCAAGCAGTTCCTTGCTCTGTCGAAACTGCACGTTTCCTGGGCCTCCCCCTAGATGAGTTTGACGACAACGACCATGGGTGAATCCGCTCTTTACGGGGCATGATAACCGCTACCCCATTTTGCGATTGTTCAAAAATTGACTTCTCCAGCATTTTTGAACAAAATTTCCCACGTTTATCTTGCACAATAGATCACACATTTTTGATCAGATTTAGGTGAGGTTTTTCAGCAAGCCGTTGCAACGGTGTTGAAGTTTTGTCCGATCTTCCATTCCTGCAGGATTAAGGGGAATATACTTAAGAGTTATTACATTTTTTAAAAATATGGATTTTTTCCCCAATCTTATTCCTACAATTTTTTCAGCATTCGGCATTTCAGCATGTTTGCATTTTCCCGACGTTTTTATTGAATCATATTTGAATTTTTTTCGACTACTTTTACTTACTGTCTTTAATTGCTAAACATTATTCATATTATTATTTTCAATGATTTCAATGATTTCAGGACATTGGAAATTAACTGCGACTGGACTAGTGGAATCTAATCAAATGTGTGTACTTACATACGTGGCAAATTTTACTTTACTTTCGTTAATTAATTTGCTTTGACTCCAAGTGTTACCTAATGTTTCTACGTGCATTGTACGATTGGGATTCCCCGAAGTTCGTTTTCCTAATTGCATCGACAATTTCTGCTCAACTATAATTACTATTCAATTATTCGCATAACTAAAAAATAAAAATTATAACGCAACTAAATTTATTGAGCTAACAAAATTAAAGAATTTACGTTAAGTTGCAAGTTGAATGCCAGCGTTTGTTTCGAATTTTGCTTTTATTAATAGCTATACAAATATATACATACATTTATAAAAGCTGTGAAAAAAAGCGGAAACAAGCAATTTCTGTCTGTGAATCTACAATTATTATTTTTAATAGTTTCATTTTTGCACTTTTTGCACTGCAAACAGCAAACTGCCAGCTGGTTGTAATTTTGGAATAATTGTTCATAAATTACAAGTAATCACATGGGTGTTTGTGTGAAAATTTTCTAGTTGTATTCTATGGAGATTTTTAATTGCAACAAGCAAAAACATCAACAAGCATTTTTCATGTCATGTCAGCGTGAATACTAAACCGTCCGTAGTCGGACATGTCCGACAAACAACACTTGGGATAGTTCACATACTTTTTGCACTATGTGCGCCTGTGCAACCAAGCGTGCAGTAATCCAATCAGGAAAAATGAGAAAAATGGAAAATATCTAGTAAATTTAGCAATAACATTGCATGCAAATAATAATCAAATTGTAATATTGTGGAAATCACACGTTTCACAAGCACTTCAATGAATTAACTTTGCTAAGCGTAACTAAGCGAAGAAAATGCAAGTTTACGTTTACGATAAGATATCTCTTAGCAATTGCAGTGCATATTTACCGCATGCTATATACATATATTTTTTTCTCAAGTTTTCACTTGAACTATTTCAAATTACAAAATGAAAATGGAAATAATTTTGTAGTAAACGCAAAAGCTGTAAGGTGTGCGTTCGTGCAAGAAACTATTGCATAATTTGTATTTGTATTAATTAGAAGTATCGTCATTCTCTTAGGTAATACTCATACTGCGATTCTGCCAGTTGTCACAAGTCACCGATGGAGTAGTTACAGTGATTGCGACTTTCTGGCAAGTTTCGACCAGTTAATTTTTTGTATTAACATTTTATAAAAATAAAGATCATTCTAGAAGAAAAACCCGTATAAATTGTATATGCAAACTTTGTGCAAATTTTAATAAAACCCATTACATTTTCATCACAGTTACAAACTTTCTAATTAGAGTTTTTGAGACATTTTTAGGCATGCAGTTATGTAGCCCATTCAATTTTAGTACGTAGAAGTTTAAGTTTTAATTTCCATTGACTTTTCATAATTTTTTTGTTGACGCTTTAGATAATTTTCTTTCATATAAAAAAAAATCATACATTCCTTTTATGGAAACAAGGAACACTGTCAGAAAAAAAATTCTCAAAAGTCCACCCGATATTAGAGCCTCTTCAAAATTTGCAGTTTATTGTAGGTATCAAAATTGAATGGCGTAAGAAACTACATACCCAAAAGTTTTTAAAAATCCCAGAGACATAACTATTACAAGGAAACAGAGTGAAAGTGAAAAAATAACTATTTTAGTAAGATACAAATTTGTCGAGTAATCTATAACTATTATTCAAAGACTTATATTTATAAAAGTCTGTCTATAATAATTACCAGCGAGATAAATTTTTTAAGTCTTCAAAGACTTTTATTTTAAAATTTCTATTATAAAAGTCTTCTCATAACTCTCAGCAAGATAAATATTTGTAAGCCTTCAAAGACTTTTATTTGGAGGCTTACATTATAAAAGTCTTTTCATAATAATTGCCAGCAAAATACATTTTTTAAGTCTTCGAAGACCTTTATTTTGAGGCTTATATTATAATAGGGATAGATTTTTTTTAGTTTTCAAAGGCTTTTATTTTGAGATTTATGTTGTAAAACTCTTCTTATAATAACTATCAGTGACACAAATCTTTAAAATCTTTAAAGACTTCTATTTTTTTTTAGACCACTTAGACCAATAGTAGGCCCAATGTGATATCATTTGCAAACTGTGTTCTTCTACGATCTCCGCAAGCTTTTGCAGAAATGCTTTTGCGACGTTTTCTGCCTAGTGCTGAATAGTGGCAGATAAGGTACTCTGCACTCTCCTCTTCCCTTTCGCATTTACAGTTGGGATAGTAGCCCGGCGCGCTCGCTCCCAATCTCAAAACATATCCACCAATTAGACAGTGGCCCGTAATTCTTGTAAGGATTTAATCTCAGAAGTACGGACGTGAGCATTTTGCCATATGAGGGTCACTTTAGTCTAGCAGTTTCGCACAAGGGAAGGTTTCCCTAGCATCCGTTTGCCACTTGCATGGTGCTGTTCCTCCTAGCTGCTACTAAATCTCTTAATTTTCACAGAACAACGTCCATAGTTGCCATAAAATGCAGAAGCTCTCTCTATCTGCTCGCGTCTAAGCGTTTCGTTGCTGTGACGTGGGTCCCTGGTCCTCTCTTACACTAATGGTTGTAGTAATAACTGAACACTGCCTTATGAGCAGACAAGGGAAGAGGTTGGGCCAAGACTCGAGACCAATACTTAAATAGGTACTTCCTAGGCTGTTTGTCCGACCCGAGCTCGGCAACCATTCCCGATTTTCTGTGCTTTGTACGGCGCACTCGGTGATTCACCTTCTAAGGGAAGGGAGTAAGAAAAGCGCATGGACTTGCACGGTTGCAGCCGCTCTAACTTAACCTAGCACAAATTAAAATGGGTCATTGGTATGTCTACTCTGACCTTCCCCGGAAGGATGAAGGCGATCGTAACATTATTTGGCTTGCAGTTACCTAGGTGCCGAGTGGCTCCGGAATAGCCAGCACATCTGCCTGATATACACAACAGTGGTCAGGAAGACGGGACGCTGCTTCCCCGGTAGAGTTTGAAGCCATCAATATACGTATCTATGGCATTACATATGCAGTGAGACCTGGTGTTCCACTCCTGGCGTATTGGTGTTGTAATTGTATAGTTCCTAGTGATGATATGCAATAGTCATGAGCGCCATTGTTCGCACAAATTTTCAAGTGACCGGGCATAGCATAAGTTCAGGAGTCTGCCTCTCTGCGTCCTAAAGCTACGGTCACAGCTATTTCTTGAGCTATTACGACAAGGTGAGCGATTCATAGCCTCAGTAGGTGACGAGCATAAGGCTCCACTTTGGCATATCTCAGCGCTCCTTTGTACCCTGTGGAACTATTGTCGATTTACTAAGGGTTGTCCACCAGACTAAGGCCCCATAAAGCAGAATCGGGCGGGCCTTTTTACAGGCGAATAGTGCTGTTGTGACTTTCTTGATACGCTCTGTTGTGTTGTCATTCCAGATAACTTTAAAGCTTAGCAGTGCCTTTAAACTGCTTACTTACTCGATTCAGTTTAGGGAGTGTAAATGCCGGCGTTTTGTGCCTTCTGGTAAAGAGGAATTACAAAAAAATAATCATAACAATTATGAGTAAGAAAACTTTTTTGAGTCCTGAAGGACGAGACTTTTTAATAACATTACTTACGTTAGATAAACTCATTACTGATTCATGCGCTTCCGTTATAGTTGGAGGAGGAAATTAAAAACACCACACGCAGATAGCTAAATATTTTAGGATTCAGTCGAAAGCCTCTGCAGCTAAAGCTGCGTTTAATTTAAGTTTATATGATCACTTTTTTTATTTAAGCTTTTATCAAAGAAAAAACAACCACAAAATTATTAAAAAACAAGTAAAAACAGCGCTGTCTTCGGCTATGCCGAAGGCTTCATACCTTTCATGAATGGAAGAATAGTAAAAAACGTGTTATTGTATTACAATTTCGTATTACCTATAGTTAAAAGCGAAAATTTCCTTCAAATCAATAAAAATAATTCTAGTAAAGGCATTGTTATAAATTATTTAATGCGTTTCCTTATGTAATTAAAAAGAACTATGTTTTAAGAAGGGAATGGTTTTTGAATATTTTTAATATCGTATCGACGCTTGATATTCAACATTTAAAAAATACAAATAATTAAGTATTAATATGTAAGACCTACATATGTCGGTCTTTGAAAACAGTTATCAGATCCGTAAATAGTTCCCAAACGTTTAACGCTATGATTCATGTGATATTGCGCTGAGTTTATTACTTTTCGCAATAAATATTTGTCCTGAATTTATCTTGCCGATTTACACTGTGAACTCCGATCTTGATGAATACTAATATATAGCTAATAATGGTTGATGTTTGTGCAAAATTTCAAGCCTTTAGCTGTTTAAATGGAGGAGTTATGGTGCAAAATGCAATATCTGAACAATCGGTTGTATGGGAGCTATATGTTATATTTCTCCGATCTTCATGATTTTCAATACTGATACGTAGCTAATAATGGCTGATATTTCTGCAAAATTTTAAGCCTTTAGCTGTTTAACTGGAGGAGTTATGGTGCAAAATGCAATATCTGAACAATCGGTTGTATGGGAGCTATATGTTATATTTCTCCGATCTTCATGATTTTCAATACTGATACGTAGCTAATAATGGCTGATATTTCTGCAAAATTTCAAGCCTTTAGCTGCTTAAATGGAGGAGTTATGGCGCAAAATTCAATATCTGAATAATCGGTTGTATTATATGTTATAGTCACCCGATCTGGCCGATTCAGACAAATGTTTAATCATTTGTACAACGACACCTGCTCACCAAATTTCATCAAAATAGCTCTAAAATTGAGGGACTAGTTTGCGTTCAAACAGACGGACAGACGGACAGACGGACAGACGGACAGACGGACAGACGGACAGACGGACAGACAGACGGACATGGCTAAATCGACTCAGCTCATCGTCCTGATCATTTAGGTATACTTTTTGATGGGTCTATCTCTTCTCCTTCTGGCACTTACAAACATCGGACCAAACTTAATATACCATTTCATTCTCATGAAAGGTATAAAAATCTTTTATTGACTAAACACTAAAGATGCTAAGAAGAAATAATCAGTCCTATTGAAAATGTCAACTGGCAGTAGATAAACGGCTATAAGTCGATCATCGATTATCGATGATATTGTAAGTTTCAAATTCTCGTTCAATAACCCTCTGTGAATCTTTAAATGATCATCATTCGACAACACTGCGACAGATGTAAATTTTTGTCGATCAAGTTTCACAATACAAAAATTTAATCGACTCAATTGACCCAGAACTATTCTACTGCTAGTCGACATTGGCAATATAGGTGAGTTTTACATACCATAATTAAGGTAGAAGGGTAGAGAGGATAAAATAGGAAAACAGGAAGGGCGTCTCGTTTTGTACGAACATCTTCAAAAAACTCAACAAGCAGGGCCAAGACGATTCGAACCAAAAAAGTACTTCGCACAATTTACTACAATTGTCACCTGAGCTGCATCAAATTAAACCCTTGTAACTGAAGACAAATATAAAATATCTCTTGTGCAAAAAAAAAATAGCCCTTAAACAATTTAGGGATGATGCAAAAAAAGGAATGAAATGAATTGAGCATTAGCAAAATTAATAAAATAATAATAATTGCTTTATCAATTATATTATATGCGCATTATTTTCACTTTCTTTTTATTTTCTTTATGCAGGAAAAAATGTATCATATTTATTAGCGCAGTAAGCGAGCAGTAATAATTAATGCCAATAAATATTGCTAATGACATTAAAGTTTATTGCACGTGCTTTATTTGTAACATTCGACGCTTGTAAGCAAAAACCAAGAAAGACTAAAACAATATTTTCTAAAAACAGAAAAACAAAAAAAAACAATTTTTATACAAAACTACAATATAAAAGAGTAAGCAGATTTTATTAATAAATTTAAAAAAAAATAATAATGTCAAGAAATAATTTATTTGCACGCTTATGACATAGAATCATAAATTTTTTCTTAACTCGACTTAGGCGATTATTATTTGTGAACGCATTTTAAGCCGTATGGCAAGCGAAAAAATATGCAAATCAAAAAATTTTAAATTCATTGCCCGCTAATTACAATAAAATGCGAACAATTTTCATTGATGCGGTGGCGAATAATTTTGCATTTATCCAATTAATTTTGTTTAACAAATTATGAGCGGAAATTGTAAAAAAAATATGAATGTATGTAATATTTGAAATTAAGTTAAATAAAATTCAGTTGCATCAAGTGAATGAATTTAAAGTGTAATAAAATGAATTTAAAGCGCTCGCGAATATTCGTATTTTACATATGTACATACTTAGGTCACTCATACGCCGGGTAGTGCAGAGGTTAAGTGCTGGGGCCACTGCACGTCTATGTCTTCTAAATTTGCACTATTTTCGCATAAATAGAAGTTTAGACTTAGATGCAGGTATTCGTGTACGTGCATAGGTTTGCGTGTGCCACTTGATATGAATGATAAATTTAAATGAAACGTAGCAATAAATTGACGCCGCAGGCAAGTAAGTGAGCAAATTGTAAATGGGAATTTTAATGGGATCAAGAGTGTGATGCAACATATTTGTATACGTATGTATGCATGCGCATTAGGGTGGCTCAAACAAATAATTTTTTTTTTGTAGAAATGATAGCAAACGAGACCGGGCTTCATAGGCATTTTTGAAAAAGTAAGCCCATGGAAGAGTAAAAGCCCTACTGGGATTGTAAAAGTTAACTCGAGTTAAAGTTATTAATTCACCTCCCAAGGTGTCTAAAGAAACAAAAAACAAAGGTGAAAACAGTTATTAAAATATTTGTTTGAGCGAACTGAAAGTTTAATATAAAATGTAATGAGAAATATTTTCGTGGAACATTATAACCCATTAACTGCCCCTGTAATACCTCGTTTTTACTTCAAGAAACCCCTCAATAAACAAAACAAAAATTTACTAGGGTAAAAGTCCACTGAAAATAAACAACAACAACTATGTCCCTTTGAAATATCCAACTTTAATTCTCGCGTTCTTCCTTAAATTTAATATTAAAAGTAAATAGAACTGTTATCTAATTTTTATTGAAACTATTTATTTTAATTTTTGTAGAATTCAGCTTTAATCCACACAGATTTTCACTGGGAAGACCCCTAGAAAAATATTCCGACATTTCAAGCAACTTTTCATATTTATGTTTTGATTTATTTTGATTTTATTAGGTTGGAGCTAATTCTATCAAAATATTTCTCGTGACATTTTAGAGTAGATATTTTAAATTTCAAATTCGCCCGCTAACTTTTAGAAATATATTTGAGGTTTTTCTCTAGAATATATGCACTTTTTTTAATTTTAATGATATCAATATTTTTAATACTTATATTTATGAGTTCATTTTTGCACGTGTTTGAAGGACTCATAAAAAATAGTTAATATTAAAGTAAAACAAGTTTAAATAAACCACTGGATATATATTTTTTTTTGAAGTCACCTAAAGAGAACTAATATCCCGAATCACAAACTGGAGAGTTCTAAATGTCCACTCTTTTTCGGATCATAGGTATATTCAATTCAATATCTTCCCTTCCGAAATCTAAGTAACAATGATTGGAATATGTATTACAAGAAACTGCGGAAGTTTCTTCCGGGGGAGCCTCAGGAAAATCTACTCCTTTCTGAGGACTTAATCGATAGCTTAGTAGAGAAATTCACCTTTGCTTGTAATAAAGCAATCGAGATCTTGTATCCACTTAGGAAGCCTACGGGTAAACCTAAACCACTCTGCTCTCGGAGCTTAGGTCTTTGAGTAGACATTTTTTTAACCAAGCGAGGTGGAGTAGAGAACCCTCGGACTGAGAACTGTTTATTATCGGATTGGGAATTTATAAATCCGAGATAAGGAAAGCTTTTGCGAGAACGTGGAAGGCTGTCACGAGACCTACAGGATTCCACGTATGTTTGCGACGGTTTTCGTTCCCTTGGGTCGCCTGATTGACGACGTGAGCAACGGAACAATGAGCAGTGAGGAGTCACTTGGGCTCCCCCCCATGCCCATATTCCCGACAACCCTGAGCGGTTGTTCTGTCGTTGGTTGGTGCCTTTTTTGCGAGCTGCGTGGGTAGGGCCTATATCACCACGCATTGGAGGGAGGCACTGCGAAAGGTGGAGTTATCTCACCACTCCTTTGGGTCGTTGCGTTGCTATCAACGGCGTCCTGAAGGAGTTGGAAAGGAGAGGGGGGGAGGAGGTTGTTGCCTATGCGGACGATGTGACACATATTCCCAGGGAAAAGTTTTTGGGCACCCTGTTTGACATCATGCAGGGATACCTAAACATGATCGTGAACCCACGGGGTGTGGGTTCGCTATCGAACCTAGCAAGACGAAGCTTGAAGCTGGATCCTTCTCACTCACACTTTACTACGGCATGCAGAATAGCAAGGAATCTCTGACCGGTGGTAGACCATGGGCGTTCAAAGGAGCTCCGGCCACTAACAAAGCGGCATCTCTCGATCCTTGTAGGGGTTCTGACTGGATATTGTCCGATAGGTATTCATGCGGTTAGGCTGAATATAGTCTCTGACCCTTTTTGCCGCAGCTATATAGAGGATGACGAGGTTCAGGTACCTAGGCTCTTACTTCATTAACACCCCACAAGAGCTCTCTGGGATGGAAATTAGCAGTTTGTGGGACTTCATTTTGGGTAAGCAGCGTTTTTACAGTTAACCATTTATGGTTGCAGTGTACCTAACCGTTCTTACAACAGGTGGTATCACAATGGACTCTCTTAATATGTCTAAGCGAGTTCCCTCTGCGAGGGCTACCACATTAACTAACCTAACCTAAAGAGAAACAGAGTTTTGCCGATTGGAAAGTATTGATTGTCAAGGACCGAAGACAATTTTTATGAACATGGAAAACCTTGAGCGCCAATGTATTTCTATTCCACCCTAATGCGCATACTAATACGGATGCACGTACACAGTTGTAAATAAAACAAATAGGGGGAACTTTAAAAAAACACAATCAGCTAGCATCACTGCTGCTCTAACCGGCTGACTCGCAAACTGTTACTCTTTCCTATTTTTGCGGTGAAAACCAGCAGACTGCAGGGAAAGAATGTGTCTTGTGCGTTGCATTGCCAAGAGCATAAGCACTTACATAGTCACTTTAGCGTAGCAAATCTAATTATGCAGTCAGTGGTAAGCAGTGGTAAGCGAGTTCGAGGCCAAGCCAATGCACAGTAAGGGCCAATGACAAGCGTAAATGAAATTATTTCACTGCCACCGACATTGAAGGACACAGCGATGATGCTGCGGTAGTTGGCACTCTCGATGTGACTCGACAGGCCAGCAGCCAGCCAGCAGCCAGCCAGCAGCACAACAAATACAATCAAATTCAGAGTTTCAAATTATGGAAGAAAATTTCCATTTAAGAAAATTATTAATATACATTAAAAAAAAAATAATAATTTAAACCAAGGTGGCAACGGAGTTAATCAAATTTCACAAATTAAATTAAAGATGTTGGAAACATGCGCGTGGACTTTATCTGGAGTAGTAGTGCTGCTAGATGAAAAACTTGCGATATGAATCGTGATATAAATCGAAAATATTTTACATGTACTGTAATTTAATTAGATTTTAATTTTTTTCAATTGAATATGTAAGTTCCAAAGAACGACCGAACTTCGGCTTCGGCTTTGGCTTCTGCTTCGGTCATGTTCGGCCAGTAAAGTTCGGTTCGGTTCGGCTTTGGCCAAAAAAAAAAAAAAACGAACTTTGGCCGAACAGCTTTCAGTTTTTATTAGCATAAAAAATTAATCTTTCAAATAAGTAAGTCTTCAATTTCATTCGGTAAAATAGTAATTTTACAACAACAAATTGCACGGCAGAACTTAACGAATGCCGAGCTCGGTGTGTCGACCTATATTAATTCATCTGTTGTCAGTCACAGCAGCTAGTTGAGGGGCGTAAGTACTATATATTTGTAGCTTTTTAAAGATAACTCATTAAAATTTACATCAAAAAGCTATAACTAAACATCAAATTCATTTTAAGTATGGATATTTCTCTTATTTTTGCATGACAACGTCAACAAAAAAATTATCAAAACTCAACTGTAATTTCTAACTACATGAAACTTGCATTTTATTGCACTAAATTTAAATGGCTTACAAAACTGCCTACACGATAGACTTCTGAAAATTCTTAGAAACAAATTTTAAGCTCGATTGTTTTCAGTTTGATAAATTTTAGTTAAATATTTACAAAGTTACATGTTTGATTTTTATGGTTTATGTTATTGGATGATTTATATACATATGGAAAAAATACGAAAACAAATACCAATAAAATTTACGAAGAAAAATTTGCGAAAAATTTGTGTGCAAAAAATATTGTCAAAATTGCAAAAATATTGTAGCATTTTAATTGCACGTCACGTACACTAAATAACACCATCTTGAAACAATAATCCTCGAAAATAATAAATATATTTTATAAACTTATTATTATTAAATAAATTTTTGTAAATCTACCAGAGCAACAAGTTAAAAAAACAACAACTTTAGACTCTACTTCATAGACAAATTACTTTTCAGCTTATTAGTAACCTGAATCGGAATCGAGGTCTGGTACTTGTTATATTTTTATAATTAGCTACAGCAATTGCTTCGCTAGCTGATTGATAATAAAACGAACACCGCGCAAAAATATCTGATTGATTATAAATTTATAATGCATTTTAAACAAATCAAATTTTCTCAATTATAAATCTATGAAGCTTCTTTAAGCAAATCAGATTGCATCAAGTTTTGTATTCAATTTTTCAATTTCTTTCCTGACCGCAAATAAACCACACACACACACATAACTTTTGCTGCAACTGTCATTGTGTATTTATGTTTGTATAGGTGAATGTTTGTATAATTCGTTGCACCACGATTTTGCTACCCACGCAATTCGTTTCGCCTTTTTCAAGTCATATTAAACTTGCCGTTGTTGGCACTTTGTCACAAAAACTTTTAAAGCAACAGCAACAACAACCAGAATATTTTTGCTCTATTCATTTTTGCTACTGCTCCTACTGCTGGTTCTGCTGCTCCTGCTGCTGCTGCTTCTGTTTCCGGTTCAAATGGAAAGTCGTTGAAGAGAACCAGTTACTAAAAGACAGCGCAGATACGAGTCAATGACAGCCAAAGACGGCGGGCTACGATACACCGGAGATAAATGAAGGAAAATTGCAGACGATGAATGCCAAAGTTGTGACAAACTTTAGCGAATGAGAAAATGCAATTAAAGAAAAAATTATCAACGCTAGAGAGTTGAAAGAGAAATAAAAGAAAAATAAAAGAAACCCATTGAAGCCAAGGTAAATGTTGAAACGTTGAATAGCTGGAATCAAAGCGATAGCGATTGTAACGCAAATTTGCCATGAGGATTATATAAATTACTTTAAAAAGTAAAGAGAAAAGATTTTTATATTATTTGCGAAGAAAAAAATGCTAGAAAGGGAAGAAAAAAAATGTAACACATATGAATGTCTGTCTGTCATTTTCATAAGCTCAACATCACATTTAACGCCTTCTGGAAGGAATAAAAGTAAAGTGCGTGTAAGTCTGAGAGACGGGTAATTAAGACGTAAAATAAGTTTCACACGCAATATTATATGTGTATTTGTTTAAGAGAAGGAGAAAATATAAGAAAACACTTCAATGCAGAAATATTTAAGGTTACGTAAGAGTGTTTGCTTCAATGTGGAGTTATGGAGTTACAGTGGCTCACAGCTAAATCGTGTGTGTAGTGCTATTTTTTTTTTTTCTTTTAATTTATAATATTTTTCACTTCAAATGTTCCCCATAAATTTTTTATAAAAATATATTCGATTCTATACCACAGAACATAAAAATTTAAGTCTTAAATTTTGTACAAATGACTCAAAAAATTAAAAATAAAAACACACACGAAAAAATCTACATTAAAATTTTAAATTTTTTTTATCAGAAGTTTTAGACGTTTTTCGAATGCGAGATTTTAAGACCGATTTAACTTTAGTATAATAAAGTGAAACTTAAAAAAATGCATGTTTGTGGAATTTTCGTAAAATTGGTACAAAGTTTAAAATTTTGGTTTTTATGATTTATGTTATGAATATAATATATTTATAAAAAAAAAAAAATTATGAAAAAAAGGAAAATATTATCACTATTGTGCATATATAGTGCATATCATAACTATACGACAGGGGCTTTACTATATTAATTTTTTTAAATTAATTTTTATAAAAATTCAGTTCGTTCTACAACAAATACGAAATAAGTTCAATCTTTAAACTTTGTGCAAAATACAAAAAAAAAAATTTTGTGTTTTGCCCGTTCGAGGTTGCCCTGAAGACGGTTACCGTAGTGTAACCGAAATATATTGGAAGAGGAAAAAAGTAAATCATTTGTTTTACTCTACCGACACCCCCTTGACCTCGAGCCTCGAGCTTGGAAAGGTCGCGAAAAAATCATTCTTACAAAAAAAAAAATTAAAAAAAAAACTGTATATTGTACAAAACCCCGTATAAATTTGTGCCAATGTAAATAAAATTAAAAAAAAACTGCATAACAGTCAAACTTTTTTAAAGAATTGTTAGAAAATTTTTGGTTGTGCAGTTTTATAGGTCATCCAATTTTAGTATAATAAAGTGTAAATTTAAAGAGGTTCAAAATTTGTTAATTTTTAATAATCTTCTCATTACGGTCTTGGTCAGTTTCTTCTACATATATGTATATGTAGCAAACTGCATTACGAAAAACTTTCTACACTTTCTGAATAAAAAGTTTAAAATTTCGATGAACATTCTTCGAACTTTTTTTATTCAAATAAAAAGCAAAACTGTATTCACAAATTTTCTATTTTTAAATGAAGTGAACAAAATGAAATAGTGAACATTTTTCAAATTTTTATTATTCAAATAAAAGATTAAATTGTGTTCACAAATTTTTTATTTTTAAATAAAGAATAAATATTCATTCATAATACAATTAATTTTGAATAACGTAAAGGTTTTCATTCATTTTTCAATTCACAAATTTGGAACAACGAACAAATTTTTATTCAAGATTTTAATTTAAAAAGCTTTGAATAGCAGATACATAGACTTTCATTCATCATTCAACTAATTTTGAATAACTGATGAATTTATTGTTTATTAAAAATCACTGGCTAGAGAAAATTGTACATACATATATTCTTATTTCCGTAATTAAATTATTCAGTTTTCTGATAACGTCCATCAATGCCGTTAGGTTGTGATACGTACGCTAGGTATCTGTATAAATACTGTGGATCAAACAAGTGACCCCATGGTGATTTTTGTTTACAATATTTTCTAGGTTTTACATAATAAACTTTTTTCCTTAGATTTTTAAATGAAAATGTTTCGTACTATATAACAAAAAAAAATGTTTCAGTAAAATTTCAAACTTTTCAAATTCAATTTTTTTTTTTTTTTCAATGAAATTTTGCAGCTCATTCAAGTTTCGCATTAAATGGCTTTGAAGTGTCTACAATTTCGGTTAAATTTTGAGAACTTTTTTAATTTTTTCCATATAACGGATTGATTTTATATAAACTCCCGTTGATTTTTTTATGCACATTTTATGCCATATAAACTGCACGCGTTAAATGAAAAAAGGTGTTAAGACCAAAATTTCGAAAGAAAAAATAATAATAAATATGAAATTTAAAATTGAACAGGAATTTTTGACAGTTTGCGACTAACGTATTATTTTGCTGAAATTACAAAAAAAAAACGCTACACCAAAAAGTTTTCTTAAATTCCAAATTAAAAAGTTAGTAATTTTGATGAAAACTTGTTGAATTTTTATACATTTTGTACAAAGTTCGCCTTATTGAATTATATTATTTTTCTTTTAGAACGAACTAGAATTTTATAAAAATCATTAAAAAAAAATATCATGAAAGACATTTTAAATTTTGTAAAAACAAAATAACTACGCAGTCAGTCTTTCGAGTCATTGTATCTATACAAACAAAATTCACGCACACAGTTGCATACATAATCACAAAAAAATCACGATAACTGAAGACTCGCGTACGTCAGTGGCGCAGACAGTAACAACTTTATCAGCAAAATGTGAGATGCACAGATGAGCCGACCTGTTTAGGTTCGGAATGGGAGGGGAAGAAAGTAAAAACCGAGTACTTAAGTAAATGTTTGCTTGTCATATATGTCAAGTAAACAAGACACAGATAGCATAATTAGAGGCGCACACACACGTGAACTTCGTATACTCGCATTCTTTTACTATATAAATACATTTTATTTTTTTTTTTCGACGGTACATTTACGCACTTTACAGAATTTAATAGAAACACCGTGGTGTGTACAAAACCACCTGGCAAGAAATGCGTCGATTTTGTTAGAAATGTCGGTGTCCTTGCTTGAATTAATGAAAGCGTAATATATGTGATTTGAAAAGTAACGGTATACAGTAGGTGATACCCATAGAACGTTTTCCTCTATTCAGTTGTTTCGAACACTAAGTACGTACATCTCTCTGATGTCAAGAATATTCATCTGATAATACTTATACATATATCAAGCTTAGCAGCTGACTGAAGATTTGACAGCATCCACTCATTCGCTACCGCCATAAAAATATTTTTATTTTTTTGCTGGCATTTTTTTGCACAAGCCAAAATTTCAAACATTCTGTGATCTGTTTGATTCTGCCTTTTCTTTTTTAAAATTTCTTCTTCGTTTTCTTCTTCTCTCGCAGTTGCTCTCAGCTTGATTGACGCAATCTTGTCTTCAATTCTCTGCGTGAGGAACATTCCCTTTGGAGTCACTTTTTCATCATAAAAACTAAAGTGGCGGCTGACTCAGTAGAACAAAAAAAAGTGTCATGTTTAGCTATCTTCATCCGCTAACTTCACCATGGTCAGCTCGAAGCTGGACGGAAAGATTGGTGGTAGAGGTTTTTGTAAGAGCTATGCGTCTGTTTTTTAGGCGTAGGTAGTAGCTATCAAAGAGGCAGACGATTGGCTACTCTCTTATGTACGAGTATTGCCTTCTGAACAGAACAACATTTATTCGGAATATTCGACGTCAATCAACGCTTCAGGGTATTTAATGGTAAGGTCAAAATTTATCGGAAAAGACTGAGCCCTTTTTTTAACTTTTCTGAATATTTCCTTATCAGACTGATTTGTATACTCGGCCACAGCGATTTAGTAACAAGCTGCATGGTTGATATGCTGGCTCGACAGGGCGCCTGAGGGTTTATGGATCCGGGAGAGAGAGAGGGTGGCCTGCGGACTTCTATTGGCTTAATGAACGATGGGCAAATACCACGTTCAACGGAACTCAATATAAAATTATAAATAACTATATTTGTATTTGGAAAATAAAACTTAAAGAATAATTATTTAATAACTATATGAATAATTATTTTCTAAGCAAATACCGAAATTCGAAGAATTCATATTTTTTAAGCAAGAAATAAAACTTAATGAAAAACTTTTCTTTTTCAATTCAAAAACTTATTTTTATTTTTTAAATTAAATTCAAAAAACTACTTTCAATTTCTAAGCAAAATATTTAACTAAGCAAATCATAAAACTCAAAAATTACTTTTATTTCCATACCAAAAATAACACTCCAACTTTCTTAACAAAAATAAAAGTCCAAAAATTAGCTTTATTTCCTAGGCCAAAAATTAAACTCAAAATCTAAATTTCTTTTTGGTTTTTTTTTTTTTTTTTTTTTTTTTTTTTTTTTTTTTTTTTCTTTCACGCAAAAAACTAGAAAGCAATAAATTCTGATTATCGAAGCACAAAATGGAACTGAAAGAATAATTAAAGTTTCCTTTACTTAGCAAAAAAAAAAAATTAAGAAATACGTACAAAAATTACCTAAGTATTACCAAGCCAAAAATAAAACCCGAAAAATTCCTACTTTCGAAGCAAAAAATAAAGCTCTAGGAAACATAAAATATCTTTTACTTACTAAGTAAAAGATCAAAACTCAAACAATTATTTTTATTTTCGAAGCCAATAATTAAGCTCAAAAAATCTTATTTTCTAAGTAAAAACTTAAACACCTAAGATTAATTTCATAAAACTCCAAAAATTAGTGTGATTTTCGAAAAAAAAAAAAAAAAAAAAATATATATACTAAGCTAAAATTTACTAATTTTCCAAGCAAAACATAAAACTCAAAAAGGTCATATTTCTTAAGCAAAAAATAACTTTTATTTCCTAAGCAGAAAAATTTAATTAAATAAATAGGTTTTATATTTCAAGCCAAAAATAGAACGCAATAAATTCTTATTTTCTGGGCAAAACATCCAAAAGAATAATTTATATTTTCTAGGAAAAAAGTTTTAATTCAAAAAAATAAATTTTTTATTCAGGGTAATTAATAAGACTCAGAAAATAATTTGTATAATTGATTTTTTTTTATATACCTTATACAAAAAAAACCTAATACATTGACAATGAAATTATACTACCTCGAAAATTGTTTTCTGTCGGGAGATGACAAAATTAATTTGGCTTTTTATTGGTGGTGATTTCCAAAAATCTATGCAACCGAACTTGCAGCAAAGAAAAAATGAAGACACTCCATTCGGCGGTAACTTCGAATTGAATTCACTCAAACAGAATACCGACTGTGTTTTGAGAATGATGAGACATCAGAGCATATTTCTTGTGCAGGTCCGGACTTAGACAGACAGAGCGATCTCTTCCCAAAGTGTTGAGAATCTGCCAACCAGGGACTTTCTAGCGCTCATTAGGAAAATTGGAAGTCATCCTGTACACGGTATCTCTTCGTTTCTATTGCATTCCACTTTATATCTGTGAAAATAAAATTTCAACCAAGTTTACAATTTTCTACGGGGGTCCCAATTTTCTAATTACGTGCAAGACGCGCGCGTTTATTTTGCACTTTATTATGAACATACATTATACATACATACTACATATATTCATTTATTTACTTTACTGCGTATTGTATCCACATTTAGCGCTTTTATATTAGGAGCCTTACACCCCGCCAAGCAAAGCATCACGTAGGACTAAACGATTTTGTAACATTTTGCTTCTCGTGTTCTTCTTTTTACCTAATACTTATTGTATGCTATGGATATGAATGAGTAGAGTATATTTATCTTAGCAGAAATATTTTAATGGCAAGTAAAGAAAGGTTAAAAAAACCCCCCATTGGAAAGGGGCGAATGGATGAAAAAGCTTACATTATGTGGAATAAGAAGAACTACAATGATGTCCTTGTAAACACTGTTTACAAAATAACGTACACATATTCATTAATCACATATACATATAGTACATACATATGTACATACAATATTACAACATATATTTTTTTATTAATTTTGTTTGGCGTGCTAAGTTTGCATGCGAATTTATGTTGTATAATTTCGTTGGGGCGCTCATAGGAGGAAGAAAAGGAAGAGAATACAGCAACGTCAACCACAAAACAGCTAACAACAAGCAAATATTAATCTATTGTATGTATGTATATTGTTTGCTTGTAATATAAAAACAAAAATCAGCACAAAAACTGAAAACAAAAACCACAAAGTAAAAGCAAACAAAAATATAACAAGTAGGATAAAATGAGAAAGATGAGAAAACAATACGAAAATTGTAAGCAAAAAAAAAATAAAAATAAAACATTTAAGAAAATACCGAAAAATAATTAATATTCCAAATCTTTGCGGCAGTCTCCAATCAGGAATCAAAGTGAAGGAAGTTGTTATTAGTTTGAAGAATGGAATTTTGAAGTCAATATACAAATATTGAACCTTACAAGGTTTATATTTCTTTTTACTTTTATTTCAATTGATTTTTCTTCTATTAAAAGAGAACATAAAATCAAATACAACGCATTATACACACATGCAGTAAAAAGATTCATTGGAGAAAATCATATGGAGCAACTAACAATTGCAATTCTCTTTTTCTATTTCATAATCAGGCAATTAGGCAGATGAAAATGTACCACTGTACCATGCGCAGTAGACTGACTAAAAAATCAATGAAAGTGCTGCGTTTTTTGAGGTTCATCATGACTTTTTAGCTTCCATTATGTATGAATAAAAATCATCCCCTGAAAATTTGGTGCAACAATATTAACATTTAGAGATCTCGCCTGGACGTTTTGTGCCTTCACCTCAAGTGCTAAAAAATTACTCGCCCCTCAATCCGTGCGCACGCGAAATCCTCTAAGAAATTTAAGATTTTAAATTATAAAAATTTTGATAACTTTTTAACAACATATTAATACAAACAAACAAAAAATGAGGACAAAAATTGTGAGACAAACCAGCGCTCTGTACGAAGAGTATAGGGGAAATAGTCTGATCGTCATCGAAAATATAAAGGCACCTTGGCAAAAATAAATATTTTTATAGATAAACTATATCAGTTATTCACCTTAAAAAAAAACGAAAAACAATGTCAGACCCGTCTCTTTGCACTCGAGTTGCAATGCTTTTTTTTACTTTTTTTTTGAGAACGCAAAATAGTTGTGACAGCAATTTTTAGTTATATATTTTCATATATTTTCTTAGGGCTCATTCACAATAGCGCAGTTTTTTCACTTCCCAACACTACATCTCAGGTCGGATATCATTTAACCGAGTTGGCTCAACTCACATATTTTTCCGAGTTATTGTGTTGTTGCTTTACATGCATTTTATTATCCTACCTGTTGTGTTCTTTTGCAACTAGGTTACAAAGAAACGGACCAGTCGGTATCGAAACCATATTATCATTCTGATACATCCATCCATTTGCGAGTGCATGTGGTGTTGAAACTATCTAGTATTTGTTAAAACCCGTTGTGAATCGAAAAGCGGAATTTTAAATGAACAACTGGAAAGTTATTGAAATCAGCGTTGTTATTTATTAGAAATCCCCAAACATAAAAATATAAAAAATTCGGATGAATGGCTAATGTCATTTTCCGCTTTAAAATTTATATTTTTCGCAAACATTTTCCCTTGACAGAATGCGAGTTAAATGCACTTCGAATTTTCATTGTGTTTTTGTAATTAATGTTTATTTAAAATATTATTATTATTATTCAACTGATATTCTTTGTGTATAAGAAATATTAATTTTTGCCAAGGTTCCTCTATATTTTCGATGACGGTCAGCCTTTATTACTCTACTTATATTCCTCGTCCAGACCGCTGAGTTTTCTCAAAATATTTTTTCCCCCATTGGCAAACCCGAAAAAATATCCCTTGTCCGTAATACTTTACGGTTTTTTACATACAGGTTGAGGTGCTGGTTGGGTAATTTAAAGATATCTCGAGAAGTAATATTCTCTATGATGGCTCATTTTGTTTGCCAAAAATGTGGCTATAAATAACATTAATGATAAAAAATTTACAACACATTTTTTCAGTCAACTTTTAAAGTGTAAATTTCGATTTTTTTTCGTTTTTTTGTTAAGATTTTGTTCAAAATGTATCAAAATGTAAGGGTCAGATCGAAAAATTAATTTGCCCATAATATGATCTTGAAAAACTTAAATTTCTTTCGTTAACTTAATTTTTTTTTTTGGTCATATTTCACATGATAGCAAATGCGCGTATTCGTCAGCAAAAAAAAAAAACGAAAACAAAAATACAACAACTAGCGAGAAGTTTTAAGAATTTCGAAAATTCAATCTA
This sequence comes from Anomoia purmunda, assembly GCA_951828415.1. Taxonomy (NCBI): domain Eukaryota; kingdom Metazoa; phylum Arthropoda; class Insecta; order Diptera; family Tephritidae; genus Anomoia; species Anomoia purmunda. The sequence continues at coordinate 45,913,948 of OX639995.1, forward strand.
CATTAATAAATGTGAAATTTTGATGAAAATTTGTTGAATTTTTGTAAATTGTGGGGGTTTTTTCTAGTATGAACTATATTCTTAGAATAAATTCACGAAAAATATTTATCATGGAAAATGTTAACTAATTTTGAAAACTAATCACAAAAAATCCAGCATCCCTGTACGACGAACCATAAATATGGATTTTCTGGAAATGTCGCCTACAGAGCCATCTAATGGATTTTCATACATATTTTTAACCTTCATCCGGTTTTTGGGTCAATTTGACGCAAAGTGTTTGTTCCTAACGCTGTATTAAAAAGGGCTTAATTCCTACGAGTGAGTCATATGGACCCCGTTAATGCGTTCGTAGCATTTTTACCGTAAGCATTCATTTCATTTGGGTTTCTTCACTTCAGAAGTGGCTTGTTAGCTGGCACATACAGTTCGCGTTGTTATACAAATATTTCGGAAAATAATTTATTTCTTACTTTTCGACCAATATCCAACGGTTGATTGAGATCCATTTGGAACAAATGATGACGAAGATTAATTGTCAGATGAAAATGAAGTGGAAAGTGATGACTTTGACGGTACTGATGATTCGGATATCTAATATTTGTCTCCAGACTTGAGAGAGGTAGCCGTTTCGCGGCCGCGTGTTTTGCGCTTATCGAAGACAAATTTTGACATATTAGCAAAAGCTTTAGCCGCGTCACAAATTGCTGACCCCTTGTCATAGTTTTTGTGGTTCAACCCGTTATTCCACACTGTATTGGATGAGACGAATTTACAAAGTGTACGACTGTATGAGGATGAATGGGATAATTTTTAATGAATCCATCGAAGAATTGTGGCTTGAAAACATGGCCGACCAAATATTTCTGGAATTTTTGGAAACAAAACAAAAGTCGCAAAAATAAGTTAGGTCAATTTGACCCATATGGAACGGATTCGTTCACGGAATGAAGGTTAATAGTTTTTTGCAATATACTATATGTAAAAAAAGTATAAATGTATGTATGTTTTCAATTTAATCTAAATCGGACTATAAAACCATTCCTCATGGCACCTAGCGCCATCTAGCGGATACATTTTTCGCAAAGTATTTCTCGTCATACGCATTATACGTTTCTAATTTCATCAAAATCAGATTATAAAAATCTGTTGAATATCTCGACCCATGCGCCACCTGTCGGTAATTCGAACAGAACACATTTTTGGATGAAGTGATAACGAAACAAAAAAAACAAAAAAATCCGTTATCTCAAAAACATAACTTAACCGATTACTGCTTTAGAATATATCCAGTTCGCATGTTAATTCTAATAAGAACTTATCTAGCTCGGATTTACAGTACAGGCACGAGAGGTAGTGTCGGAATCCTGCGGGCGCACATACCGACAATGTAGACTTACGCACCACATTCCCTTCTGCCCGAGTTAGTTCCTTCTATTGTTTGCTTCTTCGAGTATGTCCGTTATATTGTTTCTCTACATTCTCCTCTGCATCATCCGATTTTACGATGTATAAGACTTTGGTATTATAGAGCAAAGAGTGCTAAGAAGGTTTTCGTGGAGGAAAGCTTTAACGAAATACTGTTTGAAAAATTCAATAAAGAAGTTCGAATTTTTAGTCCAATTAAAGTGGGTACAATCTTTTAAATGAATTCTATTTCGGTTTATATTGCGCATCGTGCTAGGATTGTAGGGAAAAATCCAATCAATAACTCGTAGATATTGAAAAATGAAAAGAATTATAATAATAATATACATATATACTTAATACATATATGTCCATAAGTATATTTCCATCAAATGTAGTAGGAACTCAAGCCTATTATTGTAATTGTTACTTACAACACGAAACTCGATAATTGTATTTATTTTGTTTTGTAAGCAAAAGAGAGAATACGAAATTCTAGATCCATACATTCATACATCATAAGTGCATACATACATATATACATATGTACATTTTACTTCTATATTTAAGCTAAGTAAATAGTAATCGCCTTAGATACTAGGCAATAATTAGAAAGCAATTATGAATGTATCTGTATGCGTGCGACAGTGTGTGAGTGTATTGGAGCAAGTGTTAAACTCATTTGTCAAAAGGTTTTAAGCGAAATACGCAGTTACACATTTGCTGGCAGTGGTATAAAGACACTGTGCATGTATTGGGTGTACAGCTGCGAGCATTGAATCAGTATTGCAAGGTATTGAGAAATTTTAACAATTTTTTTTTCTTCCTTTTTTAAATTTTTACTAAAAAAAATTTAGCTTCCACTGCAACAAAAACATACATATAACTAAATTTGAAACTTAAAAAAACTCGAACAATCGTTAGATGGCGGAAAATGCGCAACACCGTCAGCAAAATGCAGTGAGCTACTAAACTGCATACTAGAAAACAATTTTTAAATCTAGCAATTAATCTATTTTTATTTCTGCAAAAATTTTCAATTTTGATTTATATGTTAGTTGCTGTATCTTTGGTCAACGCAGCACGTGAGAACGACTGAACCTTAGTTACTTACTTACTTAATTGGCGCTATGACCGCTTCAGCGATTTTGACCGAACTTCTCCTACATTTTGTGGTGTGCGTCTTGTTGTTATAACACAAATTGAGGGACCTGCAGTTTAACGCTGACTCCGAACGGAGAATATTTTTTTAGATATTTTTACAGTCGGAGATTTTGTCATTGCTTGCCGAGGGCCGACCGCTATTAGAAAAAACATTGCCTATCATTTTTGAACCCGGGACCCACCGAATGAAGCGCACACATGCTACACACTCGGCTAGGGCGAGCGCCGATGCTGAACTAATTTGGCTCATTTTTTGCTGTTACGTTTACTGAGACCCGAGTAAAAAATTGGCGGTAGGTGGCGCTGGAGTGAAGATTTTCTGATTTTTCGTATTTATGGACCGATTTGGTTCATATTCAATATGTAAGATGGTTTTACAAAGAGATATGTTTCTGCACAAAATGGGTCCGCTAGGTGGCGCTGTGGTACGAAAACTTGTTTAGTTCATAGTCAGTATGTAGGTAAGCTGTGCAAAGAAAACATTTGTTCATCAATACAACAAATTAGTTTCATTGTTTAAAACCGAAATAGGCCAGATGCCTTCCGATAATAACAAAACTATATTCAGAACTGATAAGACACCTGTTTTGTTGTTGGGGAACATTTCGAATGCCGTGATACATTTTTCTCTCTCCTACATATTTACATTTTCCACAAGTTTAACAAAAGCTTTTTTCTAACTTGCAAAATAGATACAAAAAATATGTCTAATACTCAGTACAGGGCAATGGTTGTCTGGTTAGCTAGTTAAACATAAATATGTTCTTATTGATTGTCAAAATTTGTCAATCCGTTCTACTACTATTCCAATGCTCGCAGCTGTAAATGTGTTACAATAGATCAATATATTTATAGATATACATAAGTATAAGCCTTTGCATGTGCTATACACAGCCGTGAGTTGATAAATTAATGGAACACGCATTCAGGCCACCACTATGTGATTGAATAAGCAGCACACACGCGAGCATTTCAGTAGATACATTACATAATTGTATTTAAAAAAAACTTGATTAATTGAGTCGATTTTTTGCTATAAAGAATCTTTTTCGAGCATCAAATAATTAGGGATTACAAAGCCATTGACAGACAAGTCCAAATGCCTTTGGTTTCCTAAGATGTTCAAAAGCTCAGGCGGATTTGCGACCGTGACGGGGAATTATGCGACTGAGATGGAGTATAAAACCTAGGAAGGCGCAGTAAAGCGAAGTCAATGTACCAAAAGAAATTTCAAGGAAAATTCTTTGGTACCTGACATATCTACTGTCCAAACCGCTTTTGGTTTTGTGAATATTATTCCTAGAAGTAAAGAAGTTCTTGTCGGAAACTATTATCCACTCTTCTTAAAAACTTTTATCAATAAAGGAGGAAATTAAAAGTATTAAATGGGGTTATCATTAAATCCATCGTGATTCGAATTTTCGTACAATCTACGAAACCCCGTTCACCGGACCCATCGTTGTACGAATTCAGAGCTTTTTGGATTTAGCAACGTGATTGCCTTAAAATCTCGAATTTTCAGCTACGTGGATTCAACGATAGGGCTAAAGAGAATATAACTAGCCCGGAATTTGTTAACATTTTCTGAAAATATACCTAACCAGTAATAAAACACACTATGGATTTAGCTCAACTTTTTATGGTCTACAAAAGTTTTCATGTCGTAAGACCCAAGCTGTCTTCAAAAAAGTAAAAAAAAAATACTTAAAATATAAGTCTTGGTAAATTGAAAGGGTAATGAATATATAATAGATAATAAATATATAATAGATTTATAAGTATATGTTCGTAGCCTATGCTCCTACTTCAAGAAACCCCTCAAAAGCACTAATTTGGAAAGTCGTTAAAAGGATCAAAATGCTTCATGGAAAATTTTACGACTTTCACTTGTTTACTAATCTTTATACAAAGAACGTAAAAGGCCAAAAAAAAAAACATACATATGTCAGTCCGCTTGAAATATCCAGCATTTATTTATGATATCCTTCATTAACATTAACATTATGTTAGCAATTGCTAGAGTAATTATTTTGGGTAGAATTCGGCTGTAATCGCAAATAATTATTAGAGCATTTCAAGCTTCTAGGTATTTTCTTTTATGTCATTCAATACCTTCTTATTTGTATGCGTACTATGCGCCTGTAATACTATCTCCTTTTTGCAAATAATCAATATTGGTAATTCTTTCGGTATCCCCAAGAACAGACCCCACCATCTATTTTTGAATAAACGAAATTTTGATTTTCGAACAATTTGTTTTGTCAAATTCTTTCAGAAACTGAAATTAATTATTGGAAATCTTATTCTTTATTCTTCCGATCAATCCCTGGAAAATATATATGAGAAGGTTGCGTTGAATCGTTTTTGAGAAATCAAGCTCGCCGATTGTGGAAAAGCGCTTTGAGAAAGCTGTATCGTTATGCCGCCGCCTACTTTAAAACTACAAGCCTACTACAAGCCTCATTAGAAATCTTTCTGTATCTCCTAGAATATTTTCCGGCTCTATTTAAAAATTTCAGAGAATATGCTATACTTGTAGTGTTGGATGTACTGTGACGGGCAAACGGACTGACTGGGATAGAGGACACCTTAAACTGACGGATGACTAAACGAAAAAGGACAAAGGACTGGCTTGGATTATTTCTATTAACATACGAACGTACACTTTGAGTCGGACTGTTGAAACAAGCAGACCCTTAAGTGTGTAAAAGTGCTTTGCTTATTTTATAACAATACTTTTAAACAAATTGTTTAATTTTAATAAACATACAAAACTAAAAGTTGATGTCCTTATTGATTGTTGGAGCAAGCCAGGTGAGATTTCCTACATCCATATAACAATAAATTTTTTGAAAACCCTAGCTACTTAACCTTGAAAACTTTGAAAATAATGCAATTACAAGAACAATTTCTAGGACTATTTTAATTACTACAACACAGATAGACAGAAAAGTAGTTTTGTAAATAAAGCGAATAAACGAACAATCTAATGAAAACATAAATAATGAAACAAATATGAATAACAAATTTAAATACAGTTAAACGATAATCATTGAAGAGAAATTTGGATTAATTTATATTTAACTTAACAAAAAAAAAAAAACTTTAGCTACTTAATTTTTATTTTTTTTTATTTTAAGAGTATTTGATAATTAAAATATCAAAAATGGGTTACATATTTAATAAAATTCAAATAATAATTAAAATTAAAAAGGCACGAAAATTTAGAAATACTAAGCATAATGGTTATAACCAACAACAACCATGCATTCATTGTGTTGCTTTGCAGACGCGAAGACCGGCGACCAAATGCTGGTAAAGTTTAGAAAGAAATCTGAAGGAGATGAGGTCGTCTCCGAAAAAGCAGCTATAATTTTTACCGCTTAGACTGTTGTGTCTTTTTCAATAACTTCCAAATAAAAGTATAAAAGAGCAAAAAAAACTGGGTTTTATATAAATAAAATCGGAACAAAAAACTTTAAAAAAAACTATATAAGTTAATTTTATATAATAAAAAATATAGTTCGTTACATGGCAAAAACTTTATGAACCAAAGTTTCCAATTTTTTACATAATTTATTTTAAAAAAATTTAAAAACTTCTAGGTATGTAATTTAGTAGCGCACTCGATTTTAGCATAATATAAGCAGGGAAAATAGTACATAATACGGGAAAACTAATAAAAGTTCTATTAGTTGACCAAAAAAAATTAATTTCGTATTTATTCTTAAGCTTCGTATTTTTTTATCTTCTCTACATAATCGCGATTGATTTCAATGCATTTTTTGTTTGTTTTTTTTTTTTTATCAAAACAGTCTTCAAAATCTTGCTTTTTAAGCTTATAAAGTTCAGCATTAACCGCATCAATTATCTCCAAATTGCTGTTAAATTTCTCTCTCGCTAATCTCTCCTTAATTTTTAGAAATAACCAAAAAATCTATAGGTGCTATTTCCTACGCACTTCTTCGATACCCGAGATCACAATAAAGTAACTCGTTACTCGTTACTTTACCAGTTTAAGCTGACGCGTTGCCTTGATGTGAAAAGTAGCGTCGAAAATCTTCTTTTTTCAGGTTTTCCAAAAAAAAATATTTAAAAACTTTTCGTAAGCAATTTTCGGTTTAACATTTTGCAGTTATAGTTTGACCTTTTTCCAAAGGAATAGCAGCTACGGTTTTTGATCGGGTGAAGTAAACTAACATCATTACTTTTGTTGCTGATTTTTGAGGCCTAGGTTTTGCCCGCGGGTTTGCTCCATTCCATGGACTGCTGTTTAGTTTTCGGATCATACATATAGAACCAAGCCTCGCCAACCACCGGAATTTTTAGTAATTTCTGACTTGCACATTATCATAATTTTTATTTAACAAAAACAAACCGAGAAAATATATCATGAAAAGCATGGTCAATTGCTTGAGTCACTGTATGTACATAGATATATGCCTGCACATGTTTTCGACAAATTTAATTTCCATTTGCGACGCATTGCGTGTATAATGACTTTATAAGTAATATGCCAATACAAAACTAACTCAGCTGCTACCCGCCCATCTACTCGTACCCACACGCTCATCAAATCAATAAGCCACTCTCAACTAGTCACACACCTGATTAGTTTGTCATTTGAAAACAGCCGCTAAACACACACACACACAGAAAACACCAACACATTCAAACGCATTGTTCGTTAGCCAGCAGCACTTAGAAATTCACATTTATTAGCCAGCTGTGGGCAAAATTCAAAGCACTTCAAGTCACGTCAGCCCTTTGTAGGATTTGTGTACTCATTTTAGCCAAAATTATAATGCAATGCCACAGCAACAATGGGTATTAACTAAAAGCGGACTTAAATCAATGCGTAAAGTGCAAATTAAATTTAAATCCTTAGCCAATTTACACTACATATATTTCGGTAAATTTCCAACATTACACACACACACACTCGCTCACTTTCAATGCTTCGTCGTATTTTGGCGGGGATTTGAATGGCCTTCCGAATAAATTTGCAGCATATGTCACATTATTGTCCGCCGCCGTTGCCAGCACCAGCAGCAGCATTAGCATCAGCCATTGTCAAAGCCATATGCAAATACAAATACAAATACAAACACAAAATACAAAATCCATTTGCTTATCCTCGGGAATGCATTATCTGGCAACAGTTTCCTCTCATTTGCCGCTACGCTGCACACAGCGAATGATCGTCAGGCCTTCATTGCTACGCCTACAATTTGGAGGAGGCAATTTTTAGGCAGACAAATGTGTGTGTGTGTAGCAGGGAAATGATGAAGCGGAAGTTGGAGGAGTGGAGCAGCGTGGTTTCGGCGGCGAAAGCTTCTCGCTACTGCTGGCTATGACAATGATGTAGGGGGTAATGAAGAAGAAAACATGCACAATGCCATAGCCGCCAAAGCCACAGCCACAGCCACTAAAACAGCAGCAATATAAACACTCAAGGCCATACATGGCGTATGAGGGTTGGTATGGTGAACAAACGAAAATTACTCATACGCACTGGCGTCCCAAGCAGAACAGGCAGCATGAATATGCGTTTATTACTATGTGTGCATATTTGTGTTTGTATGTGTGATTAGAACAGTTAGCACATAAACTATTTGCCAACGCCAATGCTTATGGCCAAAAAGAACGCAAAATCAAAAACACCGAGAGTACAATTCAATTCAGCTGAACAAGAAAACGAAAATTGCGGTATGAGGAGTAACGGATGTATGTATGTACATTAGGGTGGTATAGAGATAGTAAAATGGGAACTCTCTCACACCGAAAAACCAATGACCAGCTCAAAGCTTCCCATGTATTTTATATAGAAATGAAATAAATTTATCGGAAAAATTATACAGAATTCTCGATACTCAATATTTTTCAGTCGGCAAACTCTTTTTCTCTGCAAGGGACTTCAGAGAATAATGCCCAATTGTTTATTTAAGCTTTTTTTGAACACTCAATTTTCTTGTTTTTTTTTTTTTGAAGGTTTTGGGCTATTCAAAATAAAATTAATATTTAAAAGTGGTTAAATAAATAATCGGGTATTATTTTTTAAATTCTTCTGAAGAGCAATAAGGTTTGGCGATTGAATATTGATTTTCTAGCATTTTAAGTCATTTCTACGAAAAATTGTTTTTTTTTTATGTTTTAATATAATTTGAGAAACTTGGTCGACTTCGAAATATGTTTTGAATTAAAAAAGAAAACGAAAAACAGGGTATTGCTTTTTTTGATATAAAACAATCAAAGCGAGTAAGAGCATTCAAATTCTGACTTAAATTTATTTACCATGAACTTTTGACCACCCTAATGTAGATAATAACATAAACCGACTACCTAGTGTCATATTGAAACTTGAAGTAAAAACAAGTAAAGCAATGATCTAATCTAGTATAATGGATGAGAAGTGTGAGTAAATAGTTGAATAAGTGAGTGATAAATATTGTAACGGGTTCAGCTGAATTAGAAAATATATACTGCGTTAGATGTGGCGGGTACAATGGCGATAGGATCAGTTTTTGAAGTAAAGAGAATAAGAAACAACATAGTACTTCAAAAACATGTCTTAATTTTTTATAAATTTTGAAGTAAAATCTAAGTTTCCAGCTCCCAAGAAAAATAAATTTAAAAAAAAAAATTTCGTCCATTAATTATGATCCTTGAAAAATTAGCATTTCCTTGAAGAAATAAATATATGAGACTTGATTTCTCGAGAGCTGCAAACTGTTTTACGAAATATTGATATAATTAAATTTCCTTTTCATTTCCTGCGCGTATTTTACTACGGATTTTTTTGTTTGTCGTGCTAGCTGGATATATGGCTATACAGGATTTTAGTTCTGCTGGAATACTTCAACTGCATGCTGGCAATTTTTTTTAAATTTGTAGAGTTTCTATAAATTTTCTGGAAATTTTGAAACTATGACTATTACGGTTTTATGGTTGTTGTTATGGAATTAAGTAGGTATATTTTTATGTAAAAAAAATAATTAAAATTAAATGCTGAAAGACAAAATTGTTAAAACTTTTCAAAAAAAATTTGCAATTTTTGTTTTTAACAACTGTACCATCAATTATTATTTCGAATAAAATAGCACGTTTATGATAATTTTATACTTCTGTTTTAAGTCATTGAACTCATTTTCGATAAAAAGAAACTTATTACAAATTATGGAGATAATATCTACCACTAGCTCAAATCGAAAACTCTGTACAAAATTCACAGAAACTCTGCAATTGGAAAAAATTGATATTCGAATTTTAAAATTTGTAAACAGAAATTTTATAAAATTTGTTGGGACGCAATTTTGTAGCATATTAAATTTTACCATAGTAAGGAGCAAGTTGCAAGGTGCTGAAGATTCTCGACGATTTTTCACTTCCGTGACCTCGTTCTTTCTATGCAAAAATAAATTTTTTTTTAAGGAGTTATATGGAAAATAGAAATACGGAACCCTATCAGTAAAAAAAAAAATCAAACATCGATAGTTATTTTGAGCTCCTTGAAACTTGCACTTTATTAAGCTAAACAATTGCATCCCCAAACATTTTCCAAAAATTCTGTTCAAAAAAATTGAGAAATTTTCAGGGCAATGTTTTGAAAGTTGTCTAATTTTTTTGCTGAAATCAGCTATAAAACTGCAAACCCAAAATTTTTCTGAAAGTTTTGATTACAAATTTTCAAATTTTATTCACATTTTTTTAAATCTGCAGAATCTTTGTAAATTGTGTACAAATTTCGAAATTTTAAATTATATATATTTAAAAAAAAAAACTGAAAAAATTTCCAACAAAACATTGCGAGTATATAAAAAACAATTGCTGTACGAGTTTCTATTTGAGCTACTGTACATTTTAAACGTCTTGCTTGGTTTTTTTATTTTTTTTTTTATTTTCAAATAGCTTAATTGACGACTTCATATCTTAGCAACGCTTTCAGCTCTGGCAAACTGCGATTTGATTCCTAATGTTTTTTAATGCTTTGGCCCTCAGCCAAATGAAAGATGAACGCCTTTTTCTTTTTTTAACTATTTGAATTCAAATTGGCACTTTATTGTACTAAACTGTGTGTGCTATAAAACTACATAAAAAAACAAAAAATTTTGAAAATTTCGATTTTTTCAGTTTTAATAAAAATTTGCATTAAGTTTGAAAGTTGGTTTTTTTTTTTTTTTTTTGTAGAATGTACTATATTTTTGTAAACAATTGATTAGAATGTTATAAGAAACATATGAAGTATCGAAATTTGTCAATAAGTTCCTGTCGTATAGTTATGATACGCACTATATAACTGTTAAAAATAAAACTAATTAATAAGAGCCCTACCTTATCCCGATTTTCGAAGTAGAACAGTAATATCTGCCAAAAGAATCTTTATCTCATTTAGATCAGGAGGGATTATTTATTATTTGCGTTCCCAATTTCAGTAAAAAAAAAACAAAATTGTTTTAATTTATTCGGGCACTTAGCATATTAAGCCATTCGATATGATTTTTTAAATAAATTTAGATACTACCACACAATATGAGCAAATTTTCTAACAGTTGCGAATAAAGAAATAAAATGGTATACACTATTATTTTGACCGCAGCTCTATATACATACATATATGAATACATTGACTGTAAAAAGATTATGAAAAACAATTTAACTCACGAAAATTACGATAACGGTGTAAAAGCGTTCAGAGCAGTATGAATCCATTTAGTTTAATGTGATAATAAACAAGAAGTCTGCCAACGCTGAGTGATTTTCAAAATGTACAAACTTAATGCACTTAAAAGTAGAGGGCTTTATTAGGCTTTAGAGTGAATATGTGCATAAATGTGAATATTACAAAATCGATGAATGGGGGCAACTAACTCCAGAATCAAGCGAATTTATAGTAAAGAGCTATTTACGTTTATTAAACATTAAGGCTAGGCGTCACTTAAGTCTCAGATTCAATAACAAATACGAAGTCAACGAAACTGATTTAGTATGGAAAGTATTTAAAAAAAAACCACAATAAGTAGGCGGCAATTGAAAGTTAAAAGTCACTTTTTGTAATAATCGCAACTGTGGTTTTCATTAAAATTTGTTTCGGTAATTTTTTATAAAACTAAATAAGTCAAAAATTGAAATTTTTTATATAAATTTAACAAATTGAAAAAAAATTCAAAATAGTATTAAAAAAAAAAATTTTCTAATGTTTTAATTTGTAACGTAAATCAAAAATTCTAACTTTAAAAAAAAAATTGCAGTTTTAAACAAACTTCAAAAATTCGATTGAATTTTTTTTTTAATTTTTTTAATTTTTTTAATGTTTTAACATAAATGAAAAATTCAACCTCTTCACAAAATTCACAAAATTTCAACACATTAAAAAATGAAACTTTAATTTAATTTTATTTCATTTGGGACAAATAAAAATGTAAAATGTTAGGTAATTCTTATTTTTAATTTGCTAAATTTTTCTGAATTTTTGTAAAAATTTTCACAGCCAGATTTTCACGAAAGCAACTTAAATATAAAATTATCTTAATGTTTTGAATTTTATATGAAAATTTGAAGAAAATAAAAAATAAATTTCGATTTAAATGACTTGTAAAATCGACAATAGAAAGATAAAAGTGACTTTTTGCAATAAGCGCAACTGTGGGTTTCATATAAAATTTGATTCGTTATTTTTTTATAAAAAACAAAAAAATAAATATCCAACCTTTTGCAAAATTCATAAAAACTCAACAAATTAAAAAAAAAAAACAAATTAATTTAATTTAATTTCTTTTTTAGTTTATATAATTTTAACCTAAATTAAATAAATCAAAAATTTATATTTTTTACAAAATTAATACAAATTTAAAAAAAATTAAACTTCCTTCCATTAATTTAATGGTTTTTTAACTCGTTTATTTTTTTAATATTATAAACTAGTTTTTCACGAAAGCAATTTAAATAAAAAAATATTTTAATTTTTTGAATTTTATTGATAAAAAATGAATTTTATATGGTATAAAGAAATTTATTTCATTCGGATTGAATTTCGGCAATGCTGAGGAAATAGGGTGTTTAATTTTGCATTTTCGAAAATTTTTTGTTTACAAAAACAATGAACTGGTCTGTGTTCATATCGTTGGGTGATCACCCGTCGCAGCTTCTGAGCAAAGCCTGCGATTCAAATAAAATATTTCAATAATTATCAGCACCAGTATATTTTCAGACGGTTTTTTCAGATGTTTAGTATAATATTTAAAAAAAAATTTTAATTTTTTCAGAAGAATGTTTAGACATTCTTTGGAAATGCAGTTTTACAGTATTCTTAATTTTAGTATAATAAAATGCAAATTTGAAATGACTAGGATGTTTTTAGCTGGTATTTTTATAATTTTTAGAAAAATTTTTGCTTGGGAATCTTTTTTTTCTAAAAAATTATTATAAATCAGCGGAGTATTTTTTATGCGTTTTATGAAAAAAAAGTTCGTAATACCAAAATTTCAAAAAAAAAAAAAATTTCAAAAGTCAGCGGTACATTCTAGGCAATTTAAATTTTTTTCTTTAGACTTCAACTTCCACTTTATTGTTTTAAAATATAATAGGCTAAGAACTGCATATCCAAAAAAAAAAAACAACTTTCAAACATTCTTATAAAAAAAATTTGATGAACATTTTTTAAACTTTTATAAATTTTATAGAAAGTTTGAAACATTAATTTATATGAATTTTGTTTAAGTATGAGCTACAGTTTTATTTAAAACTAACGTAAGAAATTTATAATGAAGAACCTAGGTAGTGTTTGATTTAATTTGTCATGTTTGGATTTAATTTGTCATCTTCTCTTCATTCCGACTACTCAAACCGAAAAAATTTTTTCGAAATCGGAATGCAAAACAATTGTGAACTTGTGCACAAATTTTTACATATCTCCAGTTTTATTCGAATTATTCAATGTTATTTTTTGTTGTAAATATTTTTTGTCCATTTTCCTCACACGCTGCTTTGAGATTGTCCTTGAAAATCAAGCAAACGGTCAAGGACGTAAAAGTGACAAAATATTATAATAAAAGGAAAAGTATGCACTTAGAAACCAGAACACATAAATACATTTTCCATTAGAATTTTACGGAATTGGATATGAAAACGGAAGTAAAAGTGAAAAGCAAGTGGTGAAGTAGAATATAAGTAACTAATATACCAATTGAAAATCAACTAATTACGCATGTCGAATGCCAATCAGCAGCGAATAAAATCAGTGAAATAAAACGCATATACTACGAGTATGACTAATAAAAAAAACCTATGGGTTAGTTCTGTGTGCCTAAATCGATCAAAGGAAAACTGGAAAAAACTTCAATAGTATATAGAAAATTATATCATTGTGGCGATGGAAAATATGAATATATGTACATATGCATGGGTGTAGTATAGAATGCACACACATACCCACACACACACACACGAAAAAAACTAATGATGATTGAACCAACACTTTGTGCACATTGCGCTTGGCCAGAGCCAAGAAGAGTAAAGTGAACGAAGTGGACATGTAGAAAATATGCATACCAAGCTGTGGAAAAACTGATAAAAGTTGAAAAGAATGTCCAAATGACACAGGCGGGCAGTTTTATGAAAGGAGTGAGTGGTGCAGGGGTGCATGCGTACAGCGGTGAATATAGAAATGTAGGCATTTTGTGCTCACGATGGAATTTCGGTCATAGTCATTAGTGGCAGGCTTTATTAGTTTAGGAAGAGTCGAGTTTTAAGGCGGTAGTGTAAACAGAGCGTAGAGATATTACGTAAGATAATTTTTTGTGGGCTCAATGACATTCTTGCATCACTTTCGTCATCTGTTGCTCTGCCGACGGTGATTTGATTTTTTTTTGTTAGAATTATAAAGTGTAGTTGCTATTTCTTTACTGCCGTTGTCCGATGTGCAAGGAATGGAGTTGCACCATAGTAATCGAAATATTTAATGAGCACTGGGTCTCCAGAAAATACTTTATTTTACATTGTGGCACGTATTGCTACTGCAGTCAGACTTTCACTAGCGGGGTATATCTGCTCCAGAACGAAACTGAGTTGTATCCAAACCAAACTTGATAAGGCATGACGGAAAATCGTTCCAATATACATCAAAAATGTATAACTACAAAGGAGGAGCCTAACTTTTGAGAAGGAGCGGTATGTTGGATCAGCATATGGAGGTTCTATACTTATTCCTCCCCATACGTTCAGCAAAAAAAAGGACTGAAGATGAACGAAAAAATTAAGAAACCAAATCAGTTTTCTGTTATTAGAGAATACATCTAATTACAGAGATTATTAACTAATTGAGTGTGCTTTGTTAGTTTGACACCAATTTACTGCAGTAGTAAAAACCAAAACTTTTTGCTAATCGGTGGATAGAAAATCAAGTCTATTCATAGAGTATCCATTAAATTTCGAGTTTTCCAGCATGTCGCTCATAACAGACTAACCGGAAGTATTCGAGAAATTAATTAGTCGTATTTCTATGAAAAAAATTTCGACTTTTTTGTTCCATTGGTTAACAGAGATTTTATCTCCGAGTCAACAAACAATGCAAAACTACAAATTGTTCATCGTTCACCTTTCTTTTCTGTCCCTTTTGACTATATTTTTTTCTAAAAATCCTTTCTTGAATAAAGTTTAGATATCTTTCTTTGGAAATGAAAAGAAATATAAATTAATTATTAAAATATAAGTAAACACAATTTACTAAATTGTTTAAAAGCAAATACTTTTAAAAACCGAAATTTTTTGGTTAGGCACCGTAACGTCAATATATTCTTCACGTGAGACATCTTCGCCACCACTTAGTTATTAAATTTTTACACTAACACTTATTTCTTTTATATAAGTAATATATGTTTTGAATATCAACCAAATCAGATAGTAAATGTTTTTTTTCGAATTCCTCGATTCCTGCGCCACCTAGCGAATAAATCAAAGTCTGAGCTATGCTGAAAATTTCCAGTATGTAGCTCATCGTAGAACCGTGTCAGTTGATCGCTCTCTTTCTCACACACAGTGAACCTAATATCACGTTGAAATATACAGTGGCTGTTTTAATCCTGCCGTTTTATTTTTTGCAATATTGAAAAAAAAATTTCATAAAGTATAAAAGTCTAAATTTGTTCCTTTGTAATTAAAAAAAAAAAAATTCACAAATCAATGGAAATTTTAGAAACTTGAAGCTTGTACTTGATTTAAAATTGAATGGTTTACAAAACTGCATACTCAAAAGGTTTCTAAAAATTCTGAGAGAAAAGTTTCAAATTTATAGACAGTTTTCTCAAGTTTGTTAAAAATTAAAAAATCTAAATTGTATGCTCTATGAAATTGGAATGAACTATATTTTTATAAAAAAAATTAGGAAAGGAGAAAGTTTAAAAAACTCACTGAGAACATATTTTTAATGCAAGTGAAAAATTTAAAATATTTTTATTTAACTTAAAAAACTTCTTTCTAAAGTGTAAAAATATAGTTAAAAAAAATGTCAAGTTATATCAAATCTTTTAGAAAAAATTAATTAAAAAAATTAGTAATTTGAATAAATAAATTATTTAAAAACCTAATAATTAAAATAATAATAATTTTGAAAAAAAAAAGTTTCAAAAAATTAACTTTGAAAAAATTAGTTTTGAAAAAAATAAATTACAATTAAAACTATTTTTGAAAAAATTAATTTTGAAAAATAATAATTTTGAAAAAAAAGTAATTTTGAAAAAAAAATTTGAAAAAAAATTAATTTTGAAAAAAGACTTATTATAATAATATTGCTGGGGAATTGAGCGTTTCTTCAAAATTTTATTCACTTCCAGATATTGAATGTCAAATAAAACCTACGTAATAGAGGTTAATATCGAATTGAAAATAATCGTCTCCAATCCACGGTGTTACTGATTGATCGTTAATTTGACTTTTTTAAGGACCACTCTGATGCACAAATGTAGAATACATATTTGTTTTATCAATGTAATTGAAATTTATTTTTTCAGAACTCAATCGCTCCGCCACTGGTATAAATATGTAACAGAAAGGTGTCACCGAACGTTAATATGAAGAAAGACTGGCATGCATCACGATAAGCACAAAGATTTACATTTATACATTCATATGTACATACATTCATAGGTACAATTTAAAATTAGGTGCTAGTGCAACATCATAGTAGATTTGTAGAAGGCATGTGTCATCGGGCTGACAGCGTCTACTGTCACTCAACTAAAATGAATAGAAGCTCAATGCTACTCAACTCAATTCAAAAGGCGTGTACGAGCTAATCAACCGCTAGACGAAAAGGGATACCCTGCTTCTCCTCTTTCCCTTGAGGCCAGTGTGACCAGATAATAAAGACAAAGTGAAGCTAAATTAACTTCGAAAATAAGGTTCGAAAACATGTTTAAAAAACAAGTTATAAATAAGAGTCAGCAATTTTTGCACAAATTTCGTTTGTAAATTTTGCTATGCATACAAAAATAAAAAAAATATATAAAAAAAAAAATAAATAATATAATAAAAAATAAATAAATATTATTGTTTCGTAACTAGGACACATTAAATAGTACATGTGGGTGGAATTTTTTCCAACTGGGCCTCGAATTTTAAGCTGGAATTTGTGTGACAAACTAAAAACAAAACAAAGATATATTGAGCACATATTTTTAATGCAGTAGGAAAATTTAAAATATATTTATGTACTTATTTGAACGAAAAAATCTGTTTCTAAAATATTAAAATATTTTTTAAGTTCAAATGTCATTATCACAACAAAAAAAAATGCCATCGAATTGCGTTAAATGTTAACATTTTGAAAAAAACACTTGTTATGGCAAAAAGTTAATTTTGAAGATTAAAAATTAATTTAAAAAAATAAATTTTGGAAAAAAAAATTATTGTCAAAAAAATTGAATTTTGGCAACAAAAAATTGAATTTTGAAAAAAATGAGTTTTGAAAACAAATCAATTTTGAAAAGAAATTAATTTAAAAAAACATTAATTTTGGAAAAAATAAGTAATATTGAAAAAATTAGTTTTGGAAAAAATAATTGATTTAAAAAAACTGAATAAAAATAAAGATATGTAATTGTTTATGAAAACCTTTGAAATTTTTTTTTTAAATCTCAGAATAACTTTTCCATCGATATATCTCACTACTCATGAATTTTCATGGAAATATTCCAACCTGACTAAAATCTGAGGTCCAGTTGAGCAATTTTCACCCACTTACAGTGCTTTTCAAAATAAAGTGTTGGTAATAAAACTCGCAAAAGTGGATGTACAGATTTCCTACTTCTCGCTGGCTCATCATCAACACTTCCGAACCGTTCGAATCGGCGGTTAACCCACTTCTTCACAATTGATACTACTGTTTTGGTATATTTTGCTAGAAAAAGACAATGAAACTAGAACTAAAATTTTGATGCTGCAAAATAAAAATAAATTCTAAATCTAGCTTCGAAAAGGCTTAATTGGTCACACTGCGGCACTGTCGATCGAAAGAACGCTTACCTCACTCACACACATTCGAAAAGGGATTATTTCCCCGTTATATTAAATACATGCATAAATACATATATGCTTAAAAATGTAAATGGAAATAAATAAAATAAATAAATATAAAAGGGAATCAGTAAAGTGTTGTTTTTTTAAAGGATTAATGTAAAGAAACAAAAAGAAAATCCGCACTGCGCAAAATAATTCGATTTATTATTCTGTTTGATGGTATGCATTTAATTGGTAAGTAAATGGCAACTCCCTATAGATGGCAGAGTAAATAGTAGAAAAGAACCAAAACTAAAAACCAACGATTTGTAATACACGCATACATATGTATGTGTGTGTTATACAAAAATACATTAGGGTACCTCGCCAAAACAAAAAAGTGGACACCGGAATTTATAAAATTTATTATATTTCTAGACTCCCCCAAAATATTTTGAAAAAAGTGTTTAGATTTACGTTAGCTATACTGTTGCAAATTTTTTTTAATTTTAGTGTGATTTTTTCGGAAAATTATTTTAAAACACTATTTTTATTTATTTAAAAGAAACCTCTATTTTTTAAAGGCGTTTCAATTCTATTCAGTTGACGTAAATCTTAATATTTTTCGAAAATATTTTTGGGGGTTATAAAATATTTTGAATTGTATAATTCCGATGGGAAATCAATACCGATTTTTTTTTTTAATGGATACTGATTCACCCTAATGGGCATATTTATGTTCGCGAGACAGCAGTGAATTTATCACTAATGTTTGCCTGAAAGGTGGCTTGTGAACTTTTCATTACTCAGTCGTTTCAATGTTGTTAAACTTAAATAAAAATGTATTTCTACTATTTAGCTGATACCTGCGGACGCCATCACCGTGCTTTACTGCTTCTCCATATGTTTGTGGCACAATTTGGAAGCTATAAATGCAATTTTGATGAATTTAAAAATAATATTTAAGACTAAGTCGAATCTAAAGTTAATAGCAGTTTTTTGAAATATTTTTTTAATAGAATACCTAGCATGTAAATCTCGACCAAGGGATTTATTTTTGGTAATTGCAATTTTTCATTACACGTATAGGCAGTATACAATTTAAATTTAAGTTTGTTTGCAAATCCGGCCAATATTATAAATGTGAAAGTTGGTATGCGAGAGTGAATATGTTATTACCATTTCAGGCCCAAACGGCAGGACGGAATTGTACAAAATTTAGGACATTAGTAGCTTATCCCCTATACTAACATGCAGGTGATATTTTAAAGAGAGTTGTCATCTGATGTAAAAAAAAGGTTACCATCTGTTAAAAATCAATTAATTCAAATTTTACAACATGAGCCTCAAACTAAAGAAAAAGTTTGAGAAATCTCAATTTCACAAAGCTTTTTTGAGAGGGCACCACTCTGTTTCAAATATTAAATTAAATTAAATTAAATATTGGAGTATTGATCGCCTACTAAGGAAAACTTTATTTTGAAAATACTTTGGATAGGGGAAATAATAAGTAAATGAAATTAAATTATTTAGTTAAAAGAAATAAAACTATTTAAATTTTATCAAAATCGGGTCTTAAATTCAGATTTTCTGTATAACTCGACTCTAGCGCCACCTAGCTTATTCGGTGTTTATTAAAGCGTTGCTAATCACACATGCAGCATACCTTTTTATCAAAATCGGATCATGCATACCGATGCCAATTTTTAACAAAATAAATGTTAAATAATGAGGAAATGGAAATGTGTGCTTACTTTAATAAAAACGAATCAAAAAATATTGGCATACAACAAATATTATTGTAAAATATTAAATTAAAACAGAAAGCAAATAATTTTAACACAACTTTGAAGGACTCCCAAAGAGAAAATAAAATAATATGCGGAACGTTATCAACAAAAACTACACAATTACATATGTAGGGATTTTACACAAGATAAAAACACGGAATAAAATTAAAAATATGTGAAAAAAGGTGTTTCATAACACGCCGTCACCGTGGTTTTAATGAAGAAGCTAGTTTGACTGACTCCTACTTATTGAAATATTCGAAAAAACAAAAATATTAATAAAATTTAAATCTAAGTTCTTTTAGTTTTCTTTTTCTGCCTATAATGAAGCACTTCTCAGGAAAACAAAGAAATTAGTAATTTACGCAAAGTATCCGTAGAAAAAATTCCGTGGTTCGATGGTTTATTGAAATCAGTACATCTGAAAGATAGATTTACTTGATTTTCTCACGAAGGCTCCCTTGGCTATATCATCTACTAAAACTAAGACGGTTTTCTTTTCTCGAAAAATGCAGTCCTGCTTTATTTTTCCTTTCCTAGAGTTCCGTGCTTCAATTTGTCCAAGCTAAACGGTAACATTTTCGGAAACTATAGCTGATTTTTGGGGAAACCTGGCAATATAATGCAAATATTATAATATTTTGAATATTTTTTTGTGCTGATGGTCTTGCACGTTTTTTGTCATATAAACTACATTCGTTAAATAAAAATTGTTTCCAAGACCAAACTTTCATACAATTTTCAAAAATCAAGCAGAATTGGTATCCACTTCAGACTTGCATACCTAAAGGTTATCCATGGCTTTTAATTAAAAACTTTGAAGTTTTGATAAAAATTTGTTGAATTTTTATAAATTTTGTGCAAAGTTTGAAATTCTGATTTATATATGTATATAATTTTTGTTATACTACGAACTACTAAAAATAGTAAAAATTAGTAGTAGCATTAGTAAAAAGATGGGTAGAAATTAGTAAATATAGTGTTAGAGATTAATAAAGCGATTCTGACGCCACTTTCGTTCCACACAAAGCGATCTTATATAAGGCGGTGTTACTAGAGCAGCTGATTTTTTTTTATTTGCCTTACGGCTTCGAATGTCAAGTTGATTTTTTTTTTCATTCCACTTGTTCTCATTGATGTAAATGTTTCAGTCTAGGTCGCAAATCGAAAACAAAATATATTGTATGAATTCGCCTTGGTTCCATCTGTCTATATTTTAATTATTTTCTATCTTCCATATCAATCGCTTAAAGCGAAAATTTCAAATCAAAAATGTTTATCTTTATTTTTTTACTACCATAGCAAATTTACGGATCGTGGTTTTCATATCAAAACAAAAATCACATAAAAAAATTTCAGCAATTATTAGCATCAAATTGACAAGAAAGTAAACAAAACAAATTCGATTTAAAACATCAAAATAAACTTCACAAACATTTCATCAACAACAACCAACAAAAGTTTAAAATGACAGCCTACCAAAACAAATAGTAGCAGGAAAAACAACAAATATAAAAACAACGACTGTATGACCAAGAGCTGCAGAATTCAGTGCACGTCATGTCATTTTGCCACTTGCCGAGTTAGACAGTTTGCCACACTTTCGAATGAAGTTTGAAACTGATAGATAGGTAAGCATAGGTGTAAGTTCAAACACAAACACACACACACACATGTACATATTCAGGCACACATATATAGAGGTTAGTGCAACTCGTCGCAAATTATGTCATACGCGTAGCCATATTGGGCCAGGCAGGCAGGCAGGCAGGCAAGCAGGCATTTCAAACAGCTGGTCGTTGCATACATTTCGGCGCATATGCGAAAATTTGCTCGACATGTTATGAATTATTAATAGCGTTGCAATGTTTTGCCATGGCACATCAGCACAGCAAATGTGACATATTGTGCAGGGAGATAGACATAACACACTGTGATGGAAAGAGATGCTGCGCTGCAGAGAGGTAGAGATCACGTGTATTTACGACTGCAAAGCAGCGTAAGCAAATGTCGATTTTCAAGCGACTAAGTTAGCAGTGGGCGCGGAGCGGAACGGAGTGATGTAGTCCGGCAAATACACCTTTAAAATGCAAATCGCTGAACAGCCAAGTGAGCTAGTCAGTCACATGAATGTCAAAAGGAAAAGTATTCATTGAAGTAAACTTCGAAAAAAAACACAAGGGAGTGAAGGATTTTTTTTATTTGTTGTTTTTTTTTAAAGCTAGAATGCAGTAATATTTATATAAGTACATATGTGCATAGGTGGTATTCCGCCCACGTTCATTTTTTCTGTTTTATGACGACTGCTGCAGTGACCTTGTTTCCGGCGTTCTTTTTTAGATGAATTTATTCATCAGGAAGTACAAGATGCCTAGCGTTTCCCTGCCTTCGTTGCGTGGTGCTCAGCTCGTGCTTATGGCTAGCGTTAAGCATCTGGGTGTAATGCTGGAGAGGAAACTTTTCTGCCAACAGCATATAGAGGAAGGATAGAGGAAGGCCCTGGTTATCTTTTACTATTGTAAGTTGGCAATCGGCAAGCGCTGTAGTCTCTCGCCTAGAGCTATTAAATGGTTATATGAGCAGGTAGCAGAACCGATACTTCGGTACGGGGTTCTTGTCAGGTGATGTTCCCTGGTCAAGACTTCGATTAGTCAACGAGCTGAAAAAGGTGCAAAGATTGGATCTTATTGGTATCAGTAGGACGCTTCGGACAGTGCCAACGCTAGTGCTGAATCGGTACTGCAGGGACAAGCCCAGCAGCCCAAGCTGCTGTCATGCTGCGTAGTATTGGACATAACTGAACTCGGATTACGGCCATTCGAGGATCTTACAAAACATTGACTTCATCTAGGCTCCTAAAAAATTCGTTGGTACCGCCATTCCTTTCAGAAAGAATTTAGCGGGGTGTGATATGTGAAGCCGAGGGCTAGTGAATATATTCACGGATAGATCGAATTCCGATCGAAGGTGGAGTGCACTGTGAAGAATTTTGACTTTGACTGAAACAAAAATTTTGGCTACCATATCATTGCAGTGTGCGTCAGGCGGAGGTAGCCGCCATCAACGAAGCTACCGAGTGGCTGCTTATTATGTCGACCTCTGTAAGGAAGCTCTTGGTTCAATAGCGGTCTCTTTTGAGAGCTTCGAAGTGATTCCTCATCAAAGTGGTCTGGGTACCGGGACACAACGATAATCCAGGGAATTGTGAAGCAGGAGAGTTGATCAGACAGAGTTCACTTGAAATTAAGCAGTTAGGCCAGAAGGTTTTCGAAATTCCCCTGACCACCTGTTGGTGCTTCTGAATGAATACGTCTGCGATTAGCTTGGTAAGTGATGGGCAGCTACTGGAACGTGTAGGGTCGCGAGGTCGTTTTTGTCAAAAGTATATCGAATGAGGTCATGGGAGCTTCAACGGTTATCCAAGCCATAGCTCTCATAATGCGGTGTGCCTCAATATCAGCACTGACCCCTACTGCAGCAAAATGCTTAGAGAAATCATCTTAGCACTTCCTGCTCAGTTGGCGTGCCTTTACGAGACAGAGACGCAAGTATCTGGGATCGCACCTCAACGGCTGACACAACGGGAGTTGAGATTAGCCAGCTTCGTACCATCATTGGAACCACGCTGCGCTTTGCAGATTATGATTACAAATCTGCAGTTATCTGTTTGCTACTTTTAACCTAATCTAGATGAATCTGTGCCGCGTTTCCGCAACCTTTGGAACTGACAAAGAAAAATAACAAGGGTGAAGATGCGAAATTAAGAATTGAGAATAAGATCAAATGAGTGCCAAATAAGAATAATATACATATTTTCTTTTCAAAATCCTAAGCTGTATTTTCTTGTCCAACAAAAAATTTTGTCACAATTATTCGCCGCTACGCTGTAAATAAAAAGTGTGTAATTTTTCTATATATTCTTCGTAAATTTTCAGGGTTACCCTCGTGTAGCAGATTAAAATAAGCGACATCATTGTGAAATTTTGTTATAGAAACTTAGTCTACGTATTGCATGCAACAGCAAAAACACATAAACCAACACACAAACAAACAGAGGGCTTATATGGGCTTTTTTTTTTTGCGTACACTCAGTGTGCAAATTTGCTCAAAACGGTAACAAACGAGACACGTGAGTCACACTTTAATGGCACGTAAAAGCCAACAGATAAAGCAGACAAGTACGACATTTATCTGCATACATACAAATGTGAAAATAAAAAATGCAAGCCGAGCATATAAAAATAAAAGCAAACATCGGGCAAAGTCAGTACACGTTATGTTATGTCGAGGAGAAAAAATTGAGGGAAGAGGAAAAAGGCGAAATGCAAAGTGATGCAACCACAAATACAACGAACAACACAAAAAATATTGCAGTCGTCGGCAAGCCAAAGGCAAGAAATCAACACACGAACAAGAAAATGCACATGGCGCTATAAAAAGGAATTTTTGTATACAAAGGGTATTGTATTGCAAGTACAAACATTTGAATATATACATACATACGTGCATATCATGCATATTGATGTACAGTAGGCATAAATATTTACATATGTATCTAGAACAAGTATGTAAAGTCGCACAAGACGTGCTGCGATCAGATGCAAGTACCAATTTCGAGTCAGCCGCTTCAGTATCCATCCGAGTTGTGTGTGGTAGGTAAGGAACAAGAGGTAGTTGTCGCGCACAAGATGCAGATAAGGACAAAACACTGCAAGGCAAACAGCCACTTGCAGCTTATCTGCTTTAAGTGCACTCATAGGACACAAGCCTTATCCACGCACCTATACGCGTGCACACACACACACTCTTACATAAGTTACAACCCAGCGAGCATTTTAGAAGATGGCTCTATTTTGATGGCATTTTTCCCCGAAGGACAAGTTTTTATGTTATTTGAACACATGAGAATCAGATTGTTCATTCCAGATTTAATTTTATTTTTAAACTCAGTATCTGAAGAAATAAAGAAAAACACCAAACGTCCACTCAGGTTGGAAAAAGAATTTCCCCAAACCAATTAGCAAAGCACCTTTTAAAGCTACCGAAATAATGAAAAATATTTCTTGTGATTTTTCTTGAGAGCTGGAAACTAATATGGTTTTATTTTCTCGAATAAAAAGTTCACCTCATTCTTAAGGCGAATTCATATAAGGCGATAGCACCCCATGCGGGAATGCTTGTTCCTCTTTCCCAATTCGATGTTTTTTTTTTTTTTTTTTTTTGTTACACAAACAAAACTCATGAGGAATATTGGGCTATTTTAGATTTTGACATTTCACTTGGAAAATTAGACAACAAAAATACCTCACCCCATGGCAACATTACGAAAATGTTTGGGGTGGGGGCAGAATAATTATAACCCGCGACCGAAAATAATCGTTATTTTGATTTTTTCGGACAAAGAAATCGTTTTTTTTTTTTTTACAAAATATAAAATATCTATCAAATTTGAACAACAAATAAAAATTTCACAGTAACGATCAAAATTGATCGAAAAAATTTAAAAGCAAAATATCGATCAAATGTGATCGAAAAAATAAAAATCACAAAATTATAATTAAATCACGATTTTTTTTTAAATTATAACCGTGGAGGTAATATTATTTCGAGAAAAGAAAATGCTGAGATTTAACGAAAAAAATTTAAAATTTAAGAAAAGAATTCAACAGGGAAAAAATTTAAATTTAGCTGGAATTTTTTTTAAATATCGGAAGTTTTGACAATTTGAACTTTAATTTTCTGCTACGAAAATCATGCTACTAACGAAGAAAATCGATGAACAAATAAAAAATCAATGAAACTACCCAAATCTCAAATTGTCAATATATATATTGTACGTATTTTCTTAGTGTTATTTCAAATATTCTAATTATTATTATTTTTTTTTAATATACAGTCATGTTCAGAAATTCAAAAAAGTTGAAATTGACTCGATTTGGAAAATCTTTTTCAAGATTTTCAACCAAAATACTTAAAGTCTGGCACTACATCTATTTATTTTACTTGCCAGATGCGTACTTTAAACTTTACAACATACAAAATATTCACTAATTTCAAAAAATATAATTCAAAATATTTGGTACAATTTCAAATCTTTCTATTTTCGCAACATGGCCGATAGTTGATTCTACATCAAGGCCCGTTTAAATTAAAATCTACAAACTTTACACACGATTTTAAATTTTTTTATTAGAATGTTTAGAAAACGTATGCTCGGATTTTATTTTTTTATATATGTATATAAAATACGTAAGCAACACCGTCAAAAAATCAACGGTAATTTGTACCCACTTGAAACTTGATTATCCTAGAATTAAATGGGCTATAAAACAGAATATATAAACTTTTTCTAAATATTTTAATTAAAAATTGCAAAATCTTGTGTAAAAATTGTTGAATTCTTTAAGCCATTTCACCAAAGTTGTAGAATGAACTATATATTTATTTAAAAGAGAGTGACGTGTCCGTTTCAGGGCGGATTTGGAGCCGTGACATCATTAGCTCATTTTATCTTTGAAATTGATTCGATCAACCGTGTGCGCTACAGAAGAACGATATTTTGTGGCTGGAAATTGAAAGCGTGGACTTTGAAAAACTTTAGTTTCAGCCTGATCGATCTCTTGTGCGACAAGTTCGATAATGATATTATCAGCGAGCTTCGCGAAGTAAATTGTCGGAGCTGCGATTTGACGTCATTAGCCTTTTAATGGGCTGCCGTGAAGGACCGATGTTATGGGAACAATTCATTAACTATTCAAGCCCTTAAGGCGAATATCGAGCAAGCCATTCGTGAGATAGAGCCAGAAATTTTCACCAGTGTCGTGGAAAACTGGATTTAGAGGATGCGATACTGCGAAGCCAGTCGCGACAGTCATATGAATGTAATCGTGTTTTATAAAAAAAGGGAAAGGTTGCTTTACCGAATAGATCAATTATATAATGAAAAAAATTTTTTTTTTTTTAATTATTATTTTTTTTAATTTTTTTTTTTAATTTTTTTTTTTTTAATTTTTCTTAACATTTTTTTTTTTAATTAGTTTTAAAATGAAATCACCCTGTATATTTATGAAGGCAAAGTAGTAATATTATGTTCACTGAATTTGACAAAATTCTGCCAAGTGCCAGGGTAATTTCACAAATATTATTTACAGTTTTATTACACTCGGTAAAAAAAATCCTTCGTTTTCAAAGTCCATTTTATTTGCATTTATTCACAGCGAATTATCTCTCTGATGCAAGAATACTTAGAGCGCTTTCTGAGTTTTGTAGTGTCTCGAAACAACTAGTTATTAATTTTTCATTGCCAAGGCCTAGCTTTAAATTTTAGACGGCGTCTACCTTTGATTTCAATTTCCCGTTGCGAATTACAATATTTATACAATTAGTAAAATAAAATATAAAAATGTGTTGCCTATTTTACATGTGAAATGAAATAATTCAAAAAATTAAATTCACCACTAATTTACTGCATTTTAGGGATCCGCAAGGGATGCTACCTAAGATTTAGATAGTGGCATCCGGTGCGCAAAAAAAACGATAATTGACATTTAATTTTTTTTTTTTTTGATTTTCGATCATAGAAACTATAGATCCATAATTTTTTTCTGTGGAATTATAAACGAAGTTTTCTTATTCTTATATTCCAAAAGAGCCGTGCAAGATTTTGATTGACAAACATCTGCAAAACTTTTCTAAAGCTCACTCGCGACGTAAACCAATATAATGGTTTATTTCGCGATCGAAAATGTTTGCTGGGAAAATGGTATGGGCCGAGTACAAAACAAAAATACTTATACATACAAAGGGGTATACATACATATATTTATGAGAATTTGAGGCTTGCATGCATGAGGTGTTGGACATTTTTCTGTCTTTCGCACCAACACATGTAGCTATGTTTTTGTTTTCACTGCACATTCTTTTTTGTTTTTTTGTTACTTTTTGTTTCATAGCTTTTTTTGTAAAATTTTTTGACAGTCACATTTGTTGTAAGACTTTTGTGTAATTATTATTTATAAAGTCGATACTTACTTACGGCATAACCGATTTTTAGGTACGTATGTATGTAAGGATAAAATGCACAGGCGAATAGAAGCGCACATAGTTACTTATGATGAGTATTTAGAGTGTATTCGGCTACCTCCAATAGTATTGTGATAATTGTGCCTAAATAAAGCGCAGTACTATTGCGCATTTTTTATAGAAATAATGGCCTTCAATGCACCTTCACAAAAAAATTGTATTCATAAATTTATTGATGAATAGGCATCATTAGAGATCGGATTAGATGGATTTTTTTTTTTATTTTACATTGAATTTGGCACATTTTTGCTATTTGAGCATATTAAAAGAATTTGTTATGTGCAAATAATAAGCCACATACATATTTTATTTCTCTATTCAGGGTTAAGTAAAAGAAGTTACTCAAAAAACTTTTTTTTTCTGATATAACAAAAATTAAGAAAAAGCTACCGCAAGTAAATTTTCAAGAATTTCTTAGAAATGTGTTTTTTGGGAATGTCGAATAGCAATAACGTGACTACGAAACAAGAAACCCAAAAAACCCGCATGAGATGATGGGCTACCAGCAGAGCTAAACAAGATTGGTCGGGCTCATTGCTCATTTCCAGAATATGATCGGACGAACGCATGCCTGCTGATTGAAATTTGTGTACTCTGCCCAATTCACAAGAAGGATGATTATGCCAAATGCGCCAACTACCCCGGGATCAGCATCCTTAAAATTTCGCACAAGATTCTATCGAACGTATTGTGTGGACTGAAGTCAACCATCAACGAACTGATTGGACCTTATCAGTGTGGCTTTAGACCTGGTAAATCTAGCATCGACACGATATTCACGATACGCCATATATTGGAAAAGACCCGTGAGAAGAGGATCAATACACACCTTCTATTTGTCGACTTCAAGTCCCCTTTCGATAGCAAGACGCTGAGCAACACCACCAACTCCGTTATAATCGGGAAGGACCTCTGCCAACCGTTTGAAACCAAACGACGTTTCAGGCAGGTTGACTCGTTATCATGCGGTTTCTTTAAAATTATGTTGGAAAAGATAATTCGTGCTGCAGAATTCAACAGTTCAGTCACCATATTTTATAAGAGCGTGCAAGTTCTGGTGTATGCTGATGATCTCGATATCATTGGCCACATCAACGACGTCATTAGTTCTTCTTTTCTTAGCAAGATAAGAAGCGAAGCGAATGAGTCTGGACGTGAACGAGGGCAAAACGGAGTACCTCCTATCATCAAACAAACAGTCAGCTCATTCGTACCTTGGCTCTTTCGTTCGAAATCTAACGAAAAATCTCTCGTGCTACTTTGGGCTGAGTAGGCAAATGAGCAGTAAGCCCTCTCTCGACAAACAATAACCACGCTCTATAAGCCTCTCAACTTACCCGCGCTAAATCATGGACGCTGTCAACATCAGATGAGATGGTTTTTGGAGAGTGCGCGAGAAAGATTCTCCGAAGGATTTTTGGACCCTGACGTCTTTGCGACGTCTAATACCACAGATGAAGGAACCATGACCTGTATAAACTTTACCGCAACAAAGACACAGTTTAGCGAATTGAGATTCACCGGCTACGTTGGCCAGGTCATGTCGTGCGAATGGAAAAAAAATGCTCCAGCCCTGAAACTATTCAATGTGGTACCCGCTGGTGGGGGCAGAGGAAGAGGAAGGCCTCTTCTACGTTGGAAAGACCAGATGGAGAAGGACTTGGCTTCTCTTGGTGTCTATTGCTGGCGCGAGTTAACAAAGCAGAGGAGCAGCTGACGGGCTATTTTGAATCGGCCAATATCGCTTAATCGGTTATAGAGTTGAATGAAGCCTGCTAGGCAGTAATAGTAGTGGAACAAATATAACAGTCTTACATATTTTTTTGGTGTTTTAATTCGCTTAAATGTCAATACAAAATCGCATATATCCAATCAAATAGCACCAGAGCAGAATCTATTGCAATGCAATGTAAAATGGAACAAGGCTCAAAAATCAAATAAACTACGCTGCTGCACTTTTAGAAGGCTCCTTGAATGAAAGGAAAAAATTGTGATTGGCCAATAAGCAGTAATTATAATTAAGTAACATAGTGATCTTATTTTTCAAATAAAGCTCAACTTTCATAATTATAAAAACATATGTTTGCAGAATAAAGAAATTTTTGTAAAACATAGCTTATCATTTCGTGCTAAGTTTGTTTTCCGGAGTAATCTCAAATTCTAGTTAATAAAATTAAATGTAATAAATCGCATTGACATTTCTACCATAAAATATTGCATAGTAACAAAAATAAACAAGCTAATAAATATTAAATATATGTGAAACCGGATATTGTCATTTAATACATTTTCGTAAATTATTAGCCGATGCACAGGTGGCGGCTGATAACATAAATTTATGCATTCGAGCACAGCTGGAGCAAACAAAGTATTTATTGTGAGAATGCATAATGAGCGGAAGTTAAGCGTATTAGTAGAAAATTTAAGTTTTCATGCTCGTATATGTCTCCACATTATCATAGATGCAACTAGATACGAAACTCTCCCGATTGTCCCCCTATTATCAGCTGGCAGGCAAAAAGGGCGGAAATATTTTGGCAAAAGTACGCTGTACGCTGAGTCTAATGGTCTGAGCGTAATACTGGGCTGTGATGCAAACTCAAAGAGCACTATGTGGGGAAGCACGAAGTGCAATCCTCGCGAGAATAAGTTACTAAAGATTATTCTGTCCTCCGGCCTGGTAATACAAAACGTAGGTAATAGGCCCACATTTGTTACCACCAGAAGGCAAAAAGTGATGGATCTGACCTTAGCAAACAGAGGTATGGAGGATCATATCAAGCTGGCCATCGACTGGGCACTGACTCGGATTAGGTACCCAAAGGTCGGAATCCTCGAAAGTCGGATCGAGAAGAATTGGGTGCATCTTAAAAGGAGAGCACCAGACTTCCTAAAACTCAAAAGCTTAAAATCAATTGATGAGATGACCCACAGGGTAACAAATACTTTGATTAACTATTTTGAGGAGTTTCGTCCGCTAAGAAGAAATAGACAAAACAAGGCACGGCGTGTATTCGAAAAATCTAAGAAGAATCTGATAAGAATCTTTAGAGCTTGTCTGGCTTTTGGTCATATTCCCATGCTTTGGAGAAAAGTTAGGGTGATCTTTATTCTCAAACCGAGAAAGGATGATTACACACTAGCAAACAGAATCAGGCCAATCAGCCGGGCATCTTTCATGCAGAAAAGCCTGGAGCGCATTGTCGAAAAATATATCAGATCAAAGGTTTTGGTAGGCAGTCCACTCAGCTCTCCATGATCTTGTACCAAAAGTCGAAAGCAGGTGAATACACAGTTTTTGATTCTATGAGCTCAGCGACCAGAAAGTGGAGCTACTCGTGATTGCTGACTATGGGGGTGAAAGATGGTCCTTGCACTATGCCCTCAGGGCGGTGTATTCTCAGCTCTCTTGTGGCGTTTGGAAATGCAAGACTTCGTTCACATCCAAGCTTATGCGGACGATGTTTGTGTATTAGCGTTAGGAAGATCTCTCCGGAAGGTCTGTGGAAACATACAGGGTACCCTAGATAACGCAGGGTCTTTCTGTCAACCCCAGCAAGGCAACCTTGGTATTGTTTGGGAGGAAAAGAAAATTGGAAGCTCTCAGTACTCTGGTGCTTAGCGGCGTAAACGTAAGAATTTCCGGGGAAGTGAAATTGATATAAAAAAAACTTGGAAACTTAGAAAGCTCATGTCGAACAGAAAGTAAACTGAGAATTGAAAGGTGTTAAATCCAAAGCTGTTAGAGTAATACCCTTTGTTTTTGACCCAAATGAATAAAACTGATGCCGAGAGTCTAAGTTGTCATGGATATACAAGACGATTGGCCGGCCGGTAATAAACTATGCTGCGCCAGTGTAGTCGCCGGGAACTAGTAGGGCACAGTGGATGAAACTGCAGACCAAAAGCCTGCAATCTACACAGTGACGAGATGCCTTGTGATATCGCCTGAGGGACACCTACACCATGCAGTTCCTTGCTGGGTGTCACCGTTTGGGGCACCCAAATAGGCATCTGCTTGCCGGCGAGGCACCTCCCCGAACTAAAGCACGGGATCTAGCCAGACGTAACTCAACCGCTGGCTCCGACAGCGTACCGGCAGGTCCTAAGCAACATCCACAAAGAGGAAGTCAGTGCCACCATCGATTCTCACCTTGTCAATGACATATTACTTAGGAGCCCAACCACCACCAATTGCAGATGAAGAGTCCCAATTAAGATTTGGATATTGTAGTAGACTTAACCTATCCAGAATCAGCCCCGACATACCAAACACATGTCCGGCACTCTACGCACGATACCAAACACCTATTCACATGCCCCCTCAAACCAACTTATCTAACCGCCCTCTCTCTCTGGTGCGACCGCGTCGAAACTGCATGTTTGCTGGGCCTGCCCCTAGATGAGTTTGACGACAACGACCATGGGTGTATCCGTTTTTCACAGGGCGTGACTAGCCGCTACAACAACAACAACTAAGTTTAATTTATTTTTTTTTTTTTTTTTTTGAGAATGCTATGATCCTCTAATACCTCTTCTCAAATCGATTAAATGATATAGCCAATTCTCTACTTGTCGCCTTGTCGCTACCGTCCAACCGTTTGTTTACTGGGATGCCAGTAATTTTAGTTTTTGTGTCACAACTTTAAAATCCAACAACAGAATTAGAATTGCGAAGAATTTGAGAATGTTAAGAGCAAAGCGAGTACACACACAGCCGCTGCCGCCGCCTACGCTCAGTCACACTATGTATAGATTTTCAAGAGCATTTATGTAGTGCTCTGGCTACACGTTAAGGGAAGGGAAATACTCTCACTAATGCGTGTCTGCCTTGGCGACCTGGCAGTGCAACGAGCTGCACTTAAGCTGGCTTAAAATGTTAAAGGATAACATTGGCAAAAGGATAATAGCGTGTATGCAAGTGTAATATATGTACACATCTGAGCGATCAGATGGTGGGCCACACACACAATCAATAGACGACAGACACAAATAAACAACAAACACCCACACACATGCACACTCTTCTACTACTCATGATAGGGAAAAATCGTGCAAATGAAATGTGTTTGCATATCGGAAGGTGAGTGTCAACTTCAAGCTGCTTGTTATGTTGGCGAGCTGTTAGTGTTGCTCTTGTTGTTATTGTTGCTATTGTTGTTGTTTATAATATTGCCATCAACTAAACATAAACACGTACACACCACTCACTTGATGACCAACGTTCGGTTACACTGTTTGCAATAGTCCACTTTTATCTGTAGAATGTACTAGGTAAATTTGCTACTAGCGAATTTCATTTTGCAGGAAATGTGAGTGGTGTGCAGAATTCTTACAACTCGCCGCCTGCTACACTTGTCACTTTTCTTTTTGATATTTGTGAGCGCGCTCGCATAACGCTAGTAAGTAAAACGTAGTAGTAAATTCAGGATTTCTATATAAAATTCCAGCACTTTACTTTCGAGCTGCTGTTTGTTGACTTTCACTAACTTCCTTCCGCTTTCATCAGCCACATCAGCCACTGACTGACTTTCTTGGAATTCACACACAGCACTAACAGCATCCCGGTGGCAAGTGACTTTCAGTTGTGTGTTTTTGTTTACTTTATTTTGTGGTTTTCAAACGTTTGTTGAGCGCCGCTTCTTCGGTTGGCTTAACTGCAGGGGCGTTCAAAAAAAAAAATATAAACATACTCGAAATGAACTGGCACAGCGGAAACCTGATATAGTTATGCAGTGGATAGAGAAGGAGTGGAAGTTGGAGGTTTGTTCGATCATTTACAAGAAAAAATCTGAGAACTAACCATATTGAGAATTTTTGTTTATGTTCTACTATTATGAAGAAGGCCGAAAATAACGATTATTTATACATTTTCAATGAAAAAAATTAAAAGCTTCCAAATATTGGAGTGCAGTTTTGAGTATAATTACTCGTATTTTTCTTGATACCCTGTATGAATCTCTTACGATTTTGAAATTTTAGAGCTATAAATGTAAAAATTATAATTAATAATTATTCTTAGATTTTTAGTAATCGCTCAGAAAAAATTATCATTAAAAATCTCGTTTTTCAAATGTTATGTTTTCGCTCTGAAATAATAATTTTTTTGTGAGCTGTTATTCTTTTATAAAAAAATATAATTATTTTATTTTATTTTTTGTTAAAAAATAATGTTTATATTTTTAATAAAATATAATCTTTATTTTTTAATATTTTATGATTTTAAGCTTGACAATCACTGATGATAATAAATTCCCTTTTCTATTATTTTTAATTCAGAAAAATTTATACTATTTTTAACACGCTTTTCGAGTGAAATTTTTCCGCTCTAAACTAATAATTATTTTGTGAATTGTTATTTTTTCATTCAAAATAATAATTGTTAATTGTGTGTTTTTGATAAAACAATCATATTTTTTAGTGCAATTTTCATCAAAGTAATGATTATTTTGTGGGCTATATTTGGTGATCGGTGTTTTTTTTTTTTGCAGATCGAAAACTCAAATCGCCACAACGCTTTTCAAATAACTGCTTGTTCTCTAAGAGAAGCTCAAGAACTGAGTTTCACTACTGTTCAAAATATATGACTCAAAATATAATGATTACTTTTGTTGAACGAAATAAAACTCAAAAAGTGGTAATATATATACAAAAATATATATATTTTTCTTTGTTTTTTTTTTTTGTTTTTTTTTTTTTTTTTTTTTTTTTCAAAATAAAATTCACAATAAATAATTATTTTTATTGTAAAAAAATTCAAAAAATAGTCATTATTTTAGAGCGACAAAATAACACCCGAAAAACAAGTTTTACTTTTGTTCAAAAATCATTTTTATTACGGAACAAAAAAAAAATAGAATTCAGAAAGTTATTATTATTATTGATAGCAAAGTTGAAAATCTTAAAATATTGATTAAATATTAATTTTTTTATGGAACTCATAATGATTAAGGGCTCTGTATATTACTCCTCCGATATTTCTGAACAAGTTTTTATTAATTTTTGTGGTCTATGTATTTGTATCAGCAATAATTCTATTTATTAAGTCTAGTCACACCTTTCGTGCTTCACCCCGACTCGGCACGAACCTTATCCATTATCCGCAGCCTATTAGACGCCTATTAAACTTTTTCTGTATTTTTTTGATATTTCTTGCTCGGCTCGGCTAATTGAACGTTATAAAAAGACAATGTTAGCTGTAAGCGTTCTTGTTGCAATCCGGAATAATACCGGTATATCAGACAACGATCGCGCAAATAATTTTTGAATCAGCAGACGTACGGCAAGGAGAATACGTGTTAAGTAGGAATGAAGTCTAAAAAAAATTGAATAACAATAAAACGAGCCAGTTTGTTCTAAGATAAGACTTTAACAAAATTTGATCTAAACCAACTCCTAGCCCGAAAATTATATGCTGCAAAAAACCGCGGTGATGCCCTTCCGAAGTTTAAATATAAAAGGGTTGACAAATTGGTAGAGAAGAAAATGATTTGGCAAGCCATTTGCAGCTGTGGTATCAAGAGTCGAATTTTTGTCACTTCGGCAACATTGGCGTCCAAAATATATAGGAAATAGTGTTTAGAGAAACGTTTATTATTATTATTCGAAGGTAACTTTGAATTGATATCAAACTAACAGCGTGGATATAATACAATAATATGAGTTGCATCCACCAAATTGACCACAATTGCGGTCAAGGGAAGAATACTGGGCAATCTTTCAAAATAAATCGATGAGAAATGGGCCAGTACTGCAATTGACTCACTCAATGGTGATCAAGTTGAAAAAATTGTCTACTGGTATCAATGAAATTGCATACATTATAATGAAATATAAAAAATTATTGTATTAACCTGCGATTTTTCAGTTAGTAGACATCGGACGTTTAGTGCGTGCCTATTTCGATTGGTTAACGATTTTCTGACTTATATGGACTTATTCCTAAAAATCCAACATTTGTAAGATTAAATTAAAACTCACAGCAAACCGTACCTTGAGCTTATCGCACATATGACTGAGTGAAGACTCTGATGTAGAGGGATTGTTGGTACACCGTGTGAAGTTTTTGGGAAGCCCCGATCGGTGTATTGACTAGTGTTCAGGAAAAACTGAAATTTTTCGATAGTGTTGCCAATATTTCTAATATAAATTTATTGAATTTTTTTTTTTTTTTTGATATTAGAGTACAAAATTTCCGTGCTCTATGACAGTTTAGAACAATACAATTAACTCCCAATGCAATAAAATTATATTTTTACAAAATTTTTGCTTTGGTGAAGACAATGAAAACAATATTTGTCAAAGCGCTTCTAATGCGCCTGCTGTCAAACCAACTCAATTTTGCCTGCGTAAATATTAGGTATCGTAAAGAAAAATCCATTATTTTTCCAATAGATGGCTTTAGTAATCTGTATCTCGCGTTGTATAAATAAGTGTGATAGGGTTACGCTATATGGTGCTAGAAGGATAAGATTTCGTACTAAAAAAAACTTCTGAGTTTTGTGATTGCTTGACTCAGTATTGTTTTAGCAGGCGTCAAAGATGTACACCAACATAGAGAAAATAAGCCATATTTTACAGTTTTTTTTTTCGATAAAGGTGAAACCCCAACCCAGGCGGCTGAAAAGGTGAATAGAGTTTATGGTTCTGATAACGAACAGCGAATCACGTGCAATTTAAGTTTCGCCCATTCCTCCGTTCCGGTAATTTTGATATCAAAGATGTACCAAGCTCTCAAAGGCCAATTGTCTAAAATATAGATAAAAACAATGCAATGGAAATCGTCGCGTTCGACCGCCATGTTAGCACTATTTCTGCGAGTCGCTACTAAATCGAAACAAAATCGAGGCCAAGCCAGGGTTGACGGTCAGGAAAGTTTTGCTATATGTTTGGTGATATTGGCACGGAATCATCGACTCTCATCGTTAGTTAATTAATTAGTTAGAGCTTGGTTGGGAGGTTCTTATGCTACCACCTTATAGGCCTAATATTTCATTAAGACCTATAGAACTTTCATGGCATTTACTCTGAGTTGTCAATAAACAGCGTTGCAAATTATAAAAGTACCAAACTACCTGTAATTTATTTTTCTTCTACTGTTTCAATTACAATACACTTCATTCTTTAACAAAAACCATAGAAAGTCAAGTTTTAAACTTTATGCAAAATAGTAAAATAACAAATTTTTAAAAATAAAAAAGGTTTTAGGAAATTTTTGAGTATGCAGTTTTGTAGCCCATTATATTTTAGTACATTAAAGTGCAAGTCTCTAGTAACTAGGTTTTTGATTTTTTTTTTGTTTTTGTCGAACATCTCTCGGTTTTCATCCATATAAAAATTAATTTTGTTTACTTGTTATAGGAAAGCAAATGCGATAAAAATTTTTTGAATCAATATAAATTTTGCATAAAATTTAAAACTTAACTTAGTTAGCGGAAATTTAATAAAAGAAAAATATTTTAGTGAAACTTTAGCAATAAATGGTGCTTTTAAGGCAATTCTGAAGCAATGGGAGAAGGGAACAAATTCGCTGGAAGTTGATATTCAAAATAGAGCTATTCATAATTTCCAACGGAATATATAAAGATAGTTTATCGCATTTTGAGAAATCTCGTTATCACTTTGGCCAAACAATCCTTTGTCCTGACCGAGGGTGTATCGTGAAAAAAAAACATACGTACAATTTTTTATGGCGCGTAAGTTTTGAAGCAATTTCTTTTCAAATCATTCTGATTTTATCTACAGCATTTATACTTATGTGGGAGTTCAAAAAAGCGGTCGCTGACACTTTCCTTTCAAAATTTCTTAGTACTTAGGGCCAATCAAAAATTTACCTAATGCTACAGAGCTCAACAATCGGCTATTTCTGGGTGTGTACCAAATTTTGTTAACTGTTGTATTTATTAAGTAACTTTTTTTATTTGGCTGCTATCATTAAACGCACTACATTAATACTCGAGAAATCACCACGATAAGTAATAGCAAATGTCAACTTTTTATCATCGATATTTACATAAAATCCAAATCAAAACATTAAGAATTAATTATTCATTAAGGTTTCACTGCGCATTTGACATTAGCATTCATTATGTCTGAGAATGTTTTATACAAAGACAAAAAATTATAATTTCTATTAAATGTTACTACGCAATGGAGAATACTAGAAGGCGCTTTACACATACACATACACATATACATACAAACAGCAAAGTAGATATGTATTAAGTGTTGCAAAAGTCGAAGACTCAAGTTACTCTACCACTTCAACTTCAGCGTTTAACACAGATAACAGATAAACAGTTGAAATTGTAAAAAGAAGCTAGTAAATTCTTATTATCCGCCCGCCCACCCACCACTACTTACACAAAACACGCAGCGTTATAATACACAAAATTACTGAAAGATAAAACAACGCGGCGACAAAGTCATAAAGTGTATGGAGTATTCTCAACTTGCGCGCGCGTTTCAAACGTCCCCAGAGTCGGAGGGATACGATAGGCGTAGGCACAATAAATGACACAAGGAATGTTAAAAAAAAAACACAACGCAAACAAATAAAAACAGGCGACTTTGAGAAAGCAGAGTGTTGCGTAAACTTTTGCAACAAATTAACAACAACAACACCAAACACAGCGTGTCACATTATCGTTGGTGAAATTTTCTCTTTGCACAAAATTCTTTTCAAAATATTAACAGACATTTTTCTTTTGTTGAATATTTAAAAAATTTTTCTATGCTTAACAATCACATTGCACTACAACACTGAACTGCACCCAAAAAAAAAAAAAAATTGTTAAGATGCAACGCTGAACTTCACTTTGGCTGCATTAAAATGAAGTTGCCACAACACATACACACACGCGGGCGCGAGTCCAATGTCAGCGTCTATCGGCTGCTGTTTGGCTGTTCTACATGGCGTATGAGTGTTGCGAAATTTGTAACTTGGTGTGAGAGGCCGCCGGCCCGTGGTATTTGTTTATTGGTATTAGTGTTAT
The DNA here is from genome assembly GCA_951828415.1 of Anomoia purmunda. Lineage (NCBI taxonomy): Eukaryota > Metazoa > Arthropoda > Insecta > Diptera > Tephritidae > Anomoia > Anomoia purmunda. Next base: position 45,952,874 of record OX639995.1, read on the forward strand.
TTTTGTGGTACTGCTGCTGCTGCTGCTGTTGTTGCACGCTGCTACAGCAGTTGAACGAAAGCGTAACGGCCGCTTTTTCGGTGAGTAGGCAACAACTAACGGTAAACAACTGAAACCATCGACCATCAAGTAATGCGTCGAAACCAAAAATACGATACGACAGAAAGCATAGCGAAACGAAGGCACTGAACGAATACAACAACAGCAACTATAGCGTAAGGAAAATACTACATAATATCAAACCTATGAATGTACAGTTGTGTTTGCAAAAATGGTAACAAAATGTTTTGAAAAATTTGTTTTTCCTTAAGTGTAGTATACAGCTTCAAAAAAAAAAACGAAAAAAAATTATACGAAATCTATCGAAATTTCTTAAATCAGTTTGCAGCTCTTCGGAAATGGGAAATAAATGCTCTTACATATATTTATTTATTCCTTGAAAAAATTTTACAACAACGGCAAAGTACTTTTTCAAACAACAAAATAGTTATAGTTTTGATTATTTTGTGATTTTTCTTTAGAGGTAGAGACTGAGCTTTATTTAATTTAATTTAATTTTTTTTATCAAAATATAGCGAATTAAATAAAAAAGAACCATGTTAGTCAAAGTTTCAAACTTTCTCAAAAATATAAAAAAATATATAAAAAAAAAATTTTTTAAATTTTTTTAAAAATTAAAAAAAAAATGTAAAAAAAAATTATCACCAAAATTTTTTTTTTTTTTGAAAAATAGTATGCAGTCATGTAACCCATTCAATTTAGTTTTATAAAGTGCAAGTTTCAAGTGACTGAAGATTCGTGTTAATTTTTTATAATGTTTTTTGCTGACGTTGTTGCGGCTTTTCTTCCATTTAACGCTTTAACAAAATTTACTTGAGGTTGGAAGAAAATACGGAACAGCGTCAGCAAAAAAAAATTATCAAAAATCAACCAGCATTTGGAGCTATTTCAGAATTGCACGTTACTATAGTAAAATTTAATGGACTACAAAACTGCGTACCTGAAAATTTACTAAAAAAAAGTTTAGATTAAAATATTGGTAATTTTGATGATGGTTTTTTTTTTTTAAATTGGTGGAATTTTGTTAATGTTTTCTAGAACGTTTGAAACTTCGGCATACATGGTTTTAGTTATAGAATTAACTACATATATTTTTTAAAAGAATTATTAAAATTAAATAAGCAAAAAAAAGTGTCAAAACTAGTTAATACATTTTATTACTATTTTCCTGATCACAAGTGTATGTTTATATATAAACATTAAAAACGGAGAATGACGAAGCTACAGCAGCAACAACAATAACTTTACATATAAAGCACTCGTCAGCTCTCGAACGAAGGATATGCCGAAGCTAAGTGTACGCCAATACAAGAACAACAATAGAAGTAACGAACTAGCTACACAGGAGGAGCGAATGATGGAAGAAGTGAAGGAGAGGCTGCAGTGCATACGAAATGTTGTCTATGCTCTGAGAGTCTAGCGGATATACTATCTTTTTATGCAACTACAATAACAATATCCCAAACGGCAATATGGGATGAATCCAATACCATAGCCAAGCATAGTTAGTAGCAGAAAATTTATTGCCCTATTTTAATAAAGCTCTTTGCGAAGCAATACTGTTGTGACGATTGAAAGCTCACGTAAATTTTACCGCCAATAAGTCAAGTGCGAAAAAGTTCGAAACGGTCGGCAACATTTTCGAAATGTATTAGAGCTTTTTCGTACACATACAAACATGCATACATACAAACATACTCGAATGTAAATACAAAGAACGAAGAAGCAAATATGAATTCAAAGAACGTAGGCAAAGAACGTAGATTACAAAGAAGTAGCACACTTTCACCGGCTTTGCCAACAGAATGTTTTGGGTTATTTCACCATACCAGAACAAATCTGATTTTTGCCGATTGATATTAGAATCTGATTGGACCCAATTGGTTCGTTCTGTGATGAAATTGGACGATAAATCTTGCCACTGGAAACGAAATGCCATGCAACTTCTATGTAATCTACAGTCCCGGGCAATAAAATCGGGACACGAAATTTACAAGTTTTGACTATTTTTCTTGCGTTATTTTTTGTATATTACATTTTTTTTTTGTATGGCAGAAAAGGACTGAAAACCGTCATTATCAAAAATTAACGAAAATTTTCATCTAATTAAAACTTGCACTTTATTATACTAAAAATTATTGGCCAATAAAACTGCACTTAGAATTTTTATAAAAAATTCGAATTAAAAACTTTGAAATTTTGTTGAATTTTCCTATTTTTTTCTACAAAGTTTGAAATGCGGATTTGTACGGTGCTGGTTATATATGTAATATATACTGTAAAATGGTAGCCCATCAGCGATTGCCGGTGGAGATGTGGGGTAATGCACGCTTGCTGCATAACTGCATTATTTTCGCAAGTTCCCCCTTTGCCTCATCATTTGATATTTTCGCGAGTTACGAGTATTCTTTCCCTTTCCTCACATTTTTGTTTTGATCACTTGATTTTTCTTCTCCTTTTCGCACACATGCCACCTTTTACCTCCGCAAGCAACCCCTCTCTATCTACATATGTATGTAAATCTAGTAAAATATGGTGAGTATGTTTCTTTTAGTGGCATGGTAGATTTATACACAGCATGGTGACCAACAGCTCAGTCTGGTAGACTGTGACAAGCGAAAAAGAAAACTTTGCTGATGAAAAAGCTCATTTAACATTTGCGACGTTTTACATTTCTAGCAAGTTCTCCGCTCTGGGCTTAAAAGAAATGCTAATACAGAGTCGATAAAGTAGTGCAAGCTTTCGTTGTACTATTTTGTAGTTTTGTACGCTAACAAAATAAACCATCACCAGCCAGCAATACAAATAATAATAATAGTAATAATTAGTAATAATAATAATAATTAATAATAATACTATGTAGAAAGTTTGTCAAAGCGAGAAATATACAAAAAATGCGAGATAAGCAAAAGAATCAGCTGATTGTAAGTATTTTTGTCTTATTTGTTAATAAGGCTAAACGGGAAGTGCCGCTAAGGAAGGAAAAGAAAGCTTAATGTTTAATGTTCGCTAAGATCATTTCGAAATACATACATATATATGTACATATGTATGTATAAAGAAGAGTAGCACGGATGGGCAAAAATCAAACATCTATAGTAAGCATCAAGAAGTATTCGCACTCATAATCAAAAATTTTAAAAATTAAAAATTTAATTATTTTCTTTAAAAGGTCACTTTAGGTTAGGTTAGAACGGCTGGTGACGTGCAAGTTCACTGGACCATGTGTAGGCTATAAAACAACAACCCTTTGTGTTACGTCTGACCATAAGCCATTTAGTAGAGCAGAGAATGCTGAACGCTGAGTTCAGGTCGGCTAAACAATCCAGAAGTACTTATTGAAGATTTGGTAGTGCGTCCTGGGCAAGGCGGGGAAGTGGCAGATATAGTGTTCAATTCTCTTAAATTCCTCCTCATCCCAGCAGCTGGGAGAAAATACGTTGGTTGGTTTTGTCAACCTCTTTTCATGTGCGCCCATACGGTACCGTCGAGTTACATATTAGTCCGACTATTAGGCCGGGAGAAACAGTTAAGGCGAATGAGAGCTTTCAATCGCTTTGCGTCAACCTTTGGCGAAACTTCTTGTTTGGTAGTCTGACAGGTGGATTCCAACCTAGTTTTACCTCCTCGGTGAGTTCAGGTTTTAGGCTGTGTTTGCAGGAGGTAATAGGAGGATTTGGATGCAAGCAGATTGAAATTCGTTCTACATTCTATGGCTTCTTTTGGGCGATTTTTATTTTTTGTGATTTTTATTTTCTTGATCAAGTTTGCTCGTTAATTTTTAAGGACCTGCGCCAAACGGAATGGAAATTTCTGACAGTTATGAGGTGACAGTTACAGCTAGTGAAAAATTTGACAAGCAATTGGAAATTATTGACAAACAGAATGAAGACGAATCGTAATTACATATTTTGTATTATACATACGAAAATAAAGCTAAAATGCCCTGCCGGCAAAAATTTAAAAAAAAAGCTACATATATTACTTATAATTTTATCATTATTTTTTTAATGATAAGGTAGAAATTAAAAAATTAAATTAAATTTTTTGAAATATTAATGTTAAAGTTGTTAGATACAGTTATTTATTGCATTTCCCTTAATTCTAAAAGAATTGAGATTGGTAACGGCAATATTTTTTGTATATTTGTTGCATTTTTCTTTTACGAACTTAGTTTCTTCTTTTTCTGCCAATACATAGCTGTCAAAATTTTCGGCAGTAAAAAATTACCGATTGACTCAGCAGAAAACGAAAATTTCCTCACCGATTGTAAAAAGATATCTCACCATAGAACTTTGCTATCGTTTGGCACATACTCTAATTTTCATTTTTTCGGCAAAATTAATCGTTGTGATTTTTATTTTTTCTACAAAAATAATCGTTATTCTTGGATTAAAAATTTTCCGATTGTGTTTGATCGATTTTTTGGGTTGTTATTTATTCAATAAAAAATAATCGTTATTTTTGGATTTGAAATTATTCGATCGTAATAAATTTGCTGGAGATTAATATATTTTATGATCGAAGAAATATCGAGTATCATGCAATCCAATTTGCTATATGTGTCATTTCCCCCCTTTTTTTTGGCCTATAGCCGTCTTCGACGCGTATATGGCGTACATACATATATGGCCTTGGTGGAGCGGCTTTCGATGTTTAGCATCTAATCGAGTTTTCTTTCTAGAAAACTTCAAGGTTCAAGTACCTCAGTTGAATTTTTTATTATTGGCACTATTTTTTGTATTAACAAATTTCCCTTTGCCATAGTTAGCCATAATTATTAGAAATTTTTGTGTTAACCAAAGGACGGTTTGCTTCGCTTGAATAGTTTCGAACTCTTTCTGCATGGAGAAGAAATTCATCTGGTGCATTTGAACTTTGTGAAAGCAATTAGCTGTTGAAGTTAAAAATAACAAGAGTATACGTATAAAAATATATGTACATAGATAAATATGCGTTTGTCGATACGATTAGCCAACCACACAAGTGGGTACAGAGAGTAAGTATGAGACGCTAGTAAAATTTGTTGAGATTTATACAGATAATTTACGAATATTGTATTTCTCTTTGGAAAAACTCTTGAATAAAAAAAAGCTGTAAATTTACTGGCAGGGGCTAGCGAATTATCTAAAATGAGAATTATTAATTTAATATTAGTTGGAACATTATAAACACTAAATTTGCCAACTGTCACAAATATGGTTTAAACAGAAATTTAGCTGACGCAGATTTGTATTTTATTTACATCATATGTATGGGTATGTACATTTGCATATTTTTTTTTCTTTTTTTTTTAATTCAAAATTTGTTAATAAAACTGATATTCAAGAAGGAATTCGAATTCAGGGTCCAAGTTTAATGGATAATGTTTATCACTTGATTGTTTCCCATCAACAAACTACCTAAAATCGCAATTCCGCAATTTTTTGTTCCTGAAATTTCGTCAGCAACATGCATTTGAGTTGCCGTGAAATGTTGCTAGCAACCAAAATCATCGAGGCGCCTAGGAGAAGGTACATAAAAGTAAATGAAGTAAATGTAAACAAATAATACAAAAACAATTTCTTAAATTAAGTGGCGAACTGTAACTTGTCACGCAATTTTAAATGGCAAATACATTTTAAATACATACATACAAATACATAGTACAAGCAGTGGAAAAATGTTGCTGGCAACATGTTGCCGAGATGTTGTGAGCCTTTTCACAGCTTTAATCGAGTACAACTTTGTCAATGTTTTGGAATTTGACGCATATTTTACGGCATTATATTTTATATGCTAATTTTCCGTGCATCAGGCATTATTTTATAGAGAATAATGTGTATGACTATAGCACTTACACCTTTGCAAAGAGCAAACATCCATTTAAATATTTAGACGGCAGAAACTCACCTGAAATTATAAAAAATAATAAAAGACATATTTAGTCATATTTTAAGAAATAGTTAGATTAGAAATAAATGTGTATATTAAATCAAACAATTGTAACTTCATTTCTCCAAGATCTCTTAAGCTTTTGAGAGAATATTCTAAATTACAGCAATTCAAACTTTGATACTTCGAAAATTAAATTTCCATTTTCAAGAAAACCAAGTAACACGTAATGAAATAAAATAGTAAGTTTATAATATTAATAATATTACATAAGTATGCCTTCCCCATAGAAAATTAAACTTGTTAATATAATTTTCAATTTACCTTTTGAAAAATGTTTAAATAATATTTCTATTTAATTATTTAAAATAAAATTATCATAAATAATTTAATTTAAAAAATAATAATTTCTATTTTATAATAAATTATTTAAAAATTATTCCATTTGATTTAATAAATAAAATTATTTATACACATAAAGTAAAAATTTAAATGCCTGCCTGTCATTTTATAATTTCATTTTTAATTTTTTTTAATCGTTTAAAATTTTAATTATATGGTAATGTTTAACAATAATTTTATCTTTTATAACTAAAATTTTATTATAAAATAATTTATATGATTTCATAAATAAAAATAACAAATAATAACTACAATTTTTATTTTAATTCAACAAATACAAATTACCATCAAATCAAATTTAATAAATATTAACCTATAAAATCTATTTTTACTTAATTAATTTTTATTTAAAGCGCTGCATTCGGATCTGCCAAATCTTTGGTAACTTTCATGAATATAAGATAATTTAAAAAAGTATAATCAGTAATTTAACCTCACTTTTTCGGGAGGGATGTCTATTCCGACCACGTATTTTAAGATAGTATGAAATGGGGAAATTTTTTAAGTTATTTTTACTTAGTTTTTCGTACTATTCCCATAAAGTTGAAAACAATTTGTAAGTTTGGACTCATAAGGATAAAATAAATGTTCTGAGGTTGTAATGTTTTACCAATTTGTAATGATACACTTTTGAAATTTCTTGGATTTCGTACAGAGTTTGCAATTATTATATTATTTTCGGTCTTATATTTAGAAATTTAATTTAATTTTAATTTAATTTCACCTCAATAGACTTCTTTCTTTCTAGACTTTAGCTGGGATCGAACCCTTTTTATACCATGTCCACACGACAATAAAAACAACTTGCATTCAGGAGATGTTTTCAATATAAGACCTAACCATTCAGACAGCATTACTTTTTACTAATTGGTTTTCGATGGTATTTCTCTATTTATTTACCTTGTTTACTCTAAGGCAATCCAGTAACCGAAATGCACTCCAGAGCTTGAAAATGAAAGCTTCGCTCTGTGCAGAGCAAACACTGCCGCTTTTTATAAATATTACAGTTTTTCTCTACACCGATTTTTTCTTATAATTGTTCTTATTTCTTTTCCTAAACTAGTGACTCATAGATTTTTGTTTGGCAAGAAGTTATCGAACACAGAGTTGCTTATGAACTCAACTTTGCTTACGAATTTCAACTTTGAAATAGTTTAGGTTAGGTTAGAATGGCGGCGAAGGAGCTCAACGCCCACGAATTGCGGAATATTTCGTTTTAAAACCAACTAGAGCAGTTGATAAATTTTAGAAGGTTGTTAAGGCTATGTTGGTATAAATCCTGCGGAGAATTTTACTCAAATGCTCTTAGAGTGGCCTTACGTTTCCTCATTAGAGCCGGACATCTGCCCAGAAGGTGATCTATTGTATCTTGTTCATTTCCATTTCTGCAGTAATCATTGTAGGCAATACTAAGTCTTCTGGCGTGGGTTCCGATAGGCCAGCTTCCCGTTAGAACTACCACGAGTCGTGCGACGTTAGGCCTACCCTTCGCCAGAAGAATTGATGTTCCCTTTAGGTCATATTCGGGCCATGTTAATTTTGCAGTTCTGCATCCTAGCGCTGTGCGCCATCTATGAGCAGATTGCTGAAGTTTGTAGGTGTAAATGATCCTGGTAATTAAACCTATCGGGACAGGAATCGGCACCTCATTTGATGTTGGCACTGAACCCTTTCTGGCTAGCTTATCGATTGCCTCGTTTTCAGCTATGTTGCGAAGCCCAGAAACCCAAATTAAGTCTACTAAGAACTGGATGCAGACTCCGTAAAATAGAGTACCTGCATTGCTTAACCAGAATCGACTTCGTTTTGAAAGATGTCAGAGCCAATATGGCTGCTCGGCTTTCTGGGAAAATGTATTAAGGCTCACCTTAAGGCTTAATGCCCGCTCTAAAGCGCGACAGCCTTCAGCGCTAGCAAAAACTTCCGTCTGAAAAACACTGACAAATTCGTGCAGGTGGTAAGATTTTCGCTCTCCCAAGAAGTCTGGGAATACCCCTGCCCCAACACTTTTCTCCATCTTGGAACCATCTGGGTATATATGGTGATTCCAGGCGGACATATCAAATCCTCTATCGCGTTCAGATCACGACGGGACTAGAATCCCAAAGGACCTATGGATTCTGGCTGCATATAATCAGTGCCCTGTCTGATCTTGGCCGGAAGGAGAGAAAGAACACTACTATATCCTTTCATCCTTTCCGTTCAAAGGCCCAGTTCTCGGAGAATTACAGCTGACACTGACGTGGAATGCATTAAATAAAATAGGAGAAATTACATTGCATTTACATTATAAAACTAACTTTATTTTTACAGAAAAATTACGACAAAAAATGTAACATTGCATATTGAGAAAAACTCACTAAGCGTTCACTTCTACTGCCTATCTATCTCTATGTATTTCTTCTTATTTCAAATTGACATGCAATTTCCGTGAGCGCTGCATTTTTCTTCTTTTTTTTTGCGCGAGACATCTGTTTACTTTTCTACGATTAAAATTTCAATATTAAATTTTTTTTCGATAGATTACGGCAATCAAAACAAGAACACTGAAAATTTACTGACTACTAAAACCAGAGTCGGAAATGTGCAGCAAATTAATATAAATAAATAGAAAATACCAATTACACAATTGAGTCAATGTATATATATAAATAGAAACCGTTTTCCAGTTTATTTACTTCAAGTTGATAGTTGCACCTGAAATCTGTTTAAATAGATACGAACGGATTTTCACGCCACTTTGCCACTTTCATCTGTTGTAATGTTGTACATATGTATGTAGATACAACAAATAACAATAGAAACATTTATACATTTCATGCTGTTAGCTCGTACAACAACATATCGGCAATGAATGAGTACAGGAACAATGTGCGATTATTGTTGGTTATTGCAAAATGAATAATGGCCCGAGAGTAGTTGGTATGGTCAGATAGGTTAGCACAGTATGTTCAAAAACATATGGACGGACATACATCAAATATATATGCACATACAATAAATCATAAAATATTAACAGCAGAGAAATAAGTTCTCAGGTGGTACTTAAATAGAGAACACTAGTTTACACGAAAAAATTGACTGAGACTAATTTTGGGTCGCTGAACATTTTTGCAAAGAAGCGTTTTCTACAAAAGTTACAGGCATTTGAATTTAAAAAATAAGGAAAATTATTAATGATTATTTATTATCTTTAGCTCATAAGCTCTATTAAAACAAAAAGTAATTGAAAATGATAAAATGAAAAGGAATTTTATAAAATTGTCACCAAATTTGATAGAAAATATAAAATTATTACAAATAGAAAATATCAAATAGTAAAAAAAATTAGAATTAAACCCCCGATTTTGCAGACGGAGAAATGATTAGAATATAATCAGATTTAGCTGATTTTGAACTGAATGAGTAAATGTAGCAAAAATTTAACATTGGCCGGTTTTATTTAATTTGTAATAACTTTTACATTTTCTGACCGATTAGAGCGTTATATGGCTTCATATTTTTGTAATAAAATTGTCTTTCATGTTATTATTTATAATTATTTTTTTACAAAGCTTATCAGCTAAAAAGAATAATAAACAAACGCAAACTGAAATTTTTTGAAATTTATACCTCTGTAACTCAAAAAATACTCTTTTGTTTGACTGGAAAAAAATACCAACGTAAAGAAGCTAAATTGGCCTTTTTAACGCTATCTAGAAGTGTTATTCGTTTTTCTGGAGATGTTTAGCGATATCTGCAAAAAGAGCTAAACAACTAGTTTTTTGCCTATTCGAAAACGCTTCTTCGAAAAAATGATTTAAACAAATTTTCGTGTTCAGCGACCCAAAATTAGTCCATAACCCACGTTTTTCACGAGGGATCACTAATTAATTAAATATTTGTATACTAGTGTAAAATTAGATTTTTTTTTAATTTAATTAAACTGAAAGCAGTACGCAATTAGTGATTTTAGTTCACTGTGGCTATGTAAGTGCGTACAAGTATTCGTGAAATTGTAAATCATTATAGAATAGGACGTGCATTTTTGCTGCTTTTGCTCTACCACGACTTTGACCGATCTGCAGGTGCTCGCTCAGTGTGGAAACTTTTTATAGGGTAGTGTTATTTTTTGCAATGTTAGCGCTTGTCTTATATGAAAGAAGCTCACACATAAAATTGGGTTGGGGAAAGGAATGCGTGTGTACATTTTTTTGTCGAAAAATGGGCGCGATCCTGCCCATTTTAGTGAAAAAAAAACTATATCTTTGAGACCATGTTACTAAACTCCACCAAATTTGGTACACGTGCAATGTCAGTAAGTAAACTTCTGAAAATTAAAAAAAAAAATCGGACAAAAATCACGCCCATATTTCATATAACGGTAATTGCACAAAATCAAAAAACTGCGATATTTAAGTCAGTATTATGAAGCATATACATATGTAAGTATATCTCCAAAACTTTCTTACCAAATTTGGTATACACATTGTATTTTAAGTCAATAAGGTAAATTTCAAAAATTTAAAAAATCGAACAAAAACCACTCCCACCTCTCATATAACGGTAAATTACAAAAATGGAAAATGGGCGGGGCGCCGCCCACTTTAGAGCAAATACGTAAGTTTCAATACTACTTCATCAAAATCTACTAAATTTGGCATACACACTCTTTGAATTTGAACTCAGTAAGTACGATATCGAAAACTATAGAAATCGGGGGCCCAAAAATCAAAAAAAAATAAATAAATAAAAGTAAATTAAATTTTGTTGAAATGCTGCCAAATTATTAAAATTTATATTAATATTTTTCACTATAAACAATAAAACGTACAATTTTTGTTTACTTTTGTGTGTCATCTTTCATGATTTAACCCGAAAAAAAATGTTACCCGATCGTAAAATCTTGGAACTTCATTCTCTACACAAATTCTCCAAAAATCACTCTTAGCTACAGGACTTTGATGTACGGGAACATTTTTCCTGTAACTTCCTGAAAGTTTGGATAAAAACCTGTAATTTCATGGAGTAAAGGATCAGAGCGAATGTAGCAGCTTCGCTGAAATTTTAGACAATCAATTTGCGAGAAATAACCAAAATTTTAGAAATTGCGCGTGACATTGCCCGGAGCGATAGATAAGGTGTATCTCTACTACTTTATCAAACTCTACTAAATTTTATGCACACTTTGCATTTCAGCTCTTTAAGAATACTTTGGAAAATTACAGAAATCAGACAAAAGCGACGCCACCTTGCATATAACGGTAATTTATAAAAACAAAATCTAAACGATAATATTAATAATAAGATAATATTAATATAATAAGATAATAAAAAATCAGGCCCAAAAATAATATACATACGTACTAGTATAAAGATATTAAAAAAAATTTCAGTTGTTATTACAAATAAATAAGCATTTAAAATAATGAAAATTGGAAAGTCGTGTGTGTTGACATTAAAAATTTCTTTAAAATAATGACCAAGGGTGGTGCAGGGAAAGTAACTGAATACATTTAAACCACTTTCACAATTTTTGGCCGTCTGTTAGCCGATTTAAATTCACTTATGTCCGAAACTACTGCTTGGATTTTCATGGAGATTTTTAACTGATGGCTAGACAGTAACCGCGGCCATAATATGGGGCATATTTTATAAAAAATATCAAGCATTTTTTGTGGAAACCTTTTAGATAGATTTTCTTTTTTGAACGTCATCAACGTAAGCCGGTGTTAATTTTTTGTTTCCAATAGTTTAAATTTTATTTGGTTTTTTTTTGTTTAAATTTTCAATTGAAATGAAAATAAATATAAGTTATTCGGATAAGAACAATAACTCCGTTTATGTCATTTATGTAGGTTGAAGGATAACGGCAAAAATCACTTGATAAAAAACAAAAAATTATATGACGCACGCTGTATATATAAGTAGATAACTAGTATCTAATAAATCTAAATATAGGCGAATTTTATTTTTGTTTTAGTTTTTTGATGCAGTAGTGCATCTAGATGCTATAGGAGCTTCTCTTCATCAAAAAGAAAATTGTGAACGACATGTGTCTTGTTTTTTTCGCGGTTAGAGCTCGATATACAAACATATTTACATATTTATTTATTTATTCCACTATATGACCACGGGCTATCACGCGCTTAACATTATTCGCAATATGTCACTGCTAAACATACAAATACTATATACTACAAGGTACATAGAAAATGCAATATTAGCAAGGGTCTACGAATTGCCCCCAAAGCGGTTTACATTTTACGTAGTTTTTTAGCTCATTCAATGAAATCTACCGGTACTAATTATGCGGCAACAATATTGGCAATGCAGCAACGGTATTACTGCTGCAGTTGCGACATGAAAAATTTAATTACATTTTCATTAATTTGGGTCCGCCGCAAGAGAAAAATAGAAAGGAAACGAAAAAAAAAACAACAACAACAATCTAGTTGTCCTAGTTTCGAATACGTTCGTACCAAAAACAGATTATCAAATGCAAAAATGTAGTAAAAGCGTGTGAATGCGGTGACAACAACTAATACAATGCTGTGTATTGGTTTAAAAATTTATTGCCGTGCGAATGCAGTAATTTTAAGCAGCTACATACATATGTACATATGTAGTTGTAAATTTTAATTTTAATTTTTTTCTCTCACACTTTTAAAATACAACTCTGTAGGTTTGGTGACGTTAAAACTACGCGCAGGGAAATGGACAGCTCATTCATGGAATTCGAGACAAAGGAAAACAGTGGAACTGCGGCTCTGTGACTCTGCGACTTTTGCCATTCCAAGCCTCGGCGGAGTTTTCGCATTGCAGCAGCTATGCGGAGGAAAGTGAAGTGAAAAATGGAATGCGGCAGTTGCGAAATCCATTTATGTATTTACATATTTTCGTTTTTTATACCAACGAAAATGTAACGACAAACAGACATCTGCAGAAGCTCTTTCACGCATAAATAATAATTTCACTACGTATTATGTTATGCTATATTTTCATGGTAAATATGTGGTATTATTTTCATTGTGAGTTCTAGGCAATTATGGCAATCATCATACAAATGTCTTAAATATTAACTATTTATTAAAGAAATCTTTTATTTGAAGATATATTGCATACGCTTTACAAGCTGCTAGAAAATTAGTTGAGACCCCGAATAAAAATTATATCTTAACTAGAGATGGTGCGGCACATGAGGCACAAGAGACTAATTTTAAAATTACCGGGATAGGCGAGAAGGTCTTCAAAAAATTTTGTGGGCCGAACGGAATAAAAATTCTATCCGATGCTCCCAATAACATCGCCAGCTTCCAAAAATTCACAAAACCTTCCTAAAAATTTTCCACAAAATTAAGCACTAAATATTAGCTACAAACATGCATATTATTTTCCAAGCTGCAAATAAAGCTCAAAAAATAAATAACCATTATTTTGTTAGCAGCAACTCAAACTCAACAAAAAAAAATATGAATATTAAAAAAAATTATATCACTTTCTTATCAAAAAATAAAACTCAAAAAATGATTTTTTTTCTAAGCGCAAAATAAAAATAAAAATGTATATTTTTCTTACGACCAAAATTTTATTATTTATTATTTCTCAATCAAAAAAAAACTGAAAAAATATAATTGATTCCCTCTTCATAAACTAAAACTAAATAAATAACTTATTTTCTGAGCAAAAAATAGAACTCAAAAAACAACTTTTATTTTACAAGTAAAAAATAAAATTCTACAACTTAACTACATATTTTTTTCTAAACAAAGAAACTAAAAAATTGTTCATTTTCTAACCAAAAAAAAATTAAAAAATAGCCCCAAAACATTTTTTAATTGCTAAGCAAAACCTAAAACCAAAACGTAATCTTATTTTTCTTTGCAAAAAATAAAACTCACATAATAACTTTTATTTTATTAAAAAAAAAAATGTAGCTAAAAACTAACTACACTTTATTATTTTGTAAACAAAAAACAACACAAATAAAACTCAAAAATTATGTTTTATTTCCTAAGTCAAAAGTAAAACTCAAAAAAATTAATTTTATTTTATTTATGTTCTTATGAAAAATGAAATTTAAAAAATATTTTTTAATTTTCTTTCTAAGCAAAAAAAAGAAGTTAACTGAAGATTAACTGCGTTTTGTTTTCCAAACAAAAATAGAACTAAAAAAATATGTTTTGTTTTCTAAATAAAATGTAAAACTCAAAAAATAACCATTATATTCAAATTATAATCAAAGAACTCAAAAAAAAAAGGATTTGTAAAAAAATTAAACTTAAAAAATAGCTTTTGATTTATAAGCAAAAAATTTAAATAGAAATTAGTTTCAAATAAAATAAAAATTAACAATTATTCTCCAAGCCAGAAAATAACAATTATTTTCCAAGCAAAAAATAAGACCTATTTTTCAAGCAAACAAATTAAATTCACAAAAACTTCCTCGACAAATATTTTTTATTTTCGATACAAAAAATAAGACTCAAAAAATATATTTTATTTCATGAGCTAAAAACTTAATTACTTCATATTATTTTCCAAGCAAAAAAAAATTAAAATATAACACAAGAAATAAAACCAGAAATTAAAAATTATTTCATAAGCAAAAAATAACACAAAAGAAATAACCATTATTTTCTAAGTAATAAACAAGACTCAGAAAATAAGTATTATAATTGATACAAACAAATAAAAACTATGTATTTACTAATTATTTGACGATAATGGAAAATGGGATCCAAAAGTAATTTCACCTAGAAATTAAATATACATATGTAGTTGTAGTTTTATTGCAAATCATTAAAAATTCACCAAGTCTATATAGACTTACTAATTTTATGTATGCTTAGTTTTGTTGCTGTATTATGTGTTTAAATTTTTTAGTGTGAAAAAAATGCATTATTAGTACAAACAAGTTTCAAAAAGTTCAACTAGGTTGTTGGTCTAATTTATAAAAGCAAAGTACACAAATTCATCAATTTAAAAATAAAACTCTAACTTAAAATATTCACACAAAAGCGGAACAACACGAAAAGTAAACAAAGCTAACAAGAAAGTAAATAAATTCAATAAACATGTAGAAGTACATTCGCGCAAATTACCACAGATACAAATGCTAGAAAAAACATAAACATTTTTGCCACTAAACTGCCACGAAACAGACAATTCGAACAAACAGGTTTTCAGTTTATTCATTGTCAGGTGAAAATTTTCCATTGAAAAGAAATGAGAATATGGCATAGGGCCGAGACCGTTAAATGCACACCAACAATTAAAGCAGTGGTGATCACATAAATAGAACACTTCATAGTTAGTAATTTTTTATAGATTTCCAACCCTGAAACTGAATGATTTGAAACACTGACAGCGTCTACCAGTAACAGTTAGTATAGCATAGTACCGTTACAAATATTGCGCAATTGTGCTTTGCTAAACGTTTTCGTTAACAGTTGAAAGTTTATGCTTAGTTTTTACGATTTCGGGGAAGAAAGGTATGGAAATCAAGAAATGGGTTAATTTTCTATGGAATGCTGCTTAATTTCTAGAATAGGACGCTGCAAGCATTGCATACCTGAGACTAGAAGAACAAATACAAAAAATAATGGACGATGCAATAATGTTTTTCGATCTACCCAAATCAGAAAAAAATTTAGCAGATTTCTCTATGATTTTTTCCAATAAGAGGTCCTTATTATTACGTCTGGGTTTGTCTTTCCAATAACATCAAGAAAATAATCTGTGAAACTAAGATGAAAACTTGTAATTAAAAATCCAAAGAACAATATTCATAATTTTAAACTAAAAACAATCATAACACATAAAGTCATACAATTAAAAAACTACAAAATTGCTTAATTTTAATTATTTGTTTCAATGCAATTCAAAAAAAAATAACTTTTGAAATCTAAAATTGTATGACTTTATTTATGATTTATGACACATTATGACACCTTGTGAATCACCCAAATATTAAGTAGATTATTCACAAAGTACAATGGATAAGACATTAAAAACAAAATTTTAATTAAAAAGGGCTCTTTTAAAACAAAAAGTTTTCGGAGTCGAAGTTTCTGCTGTAACAGTAGGTCGTCGTTTAAACCATTTTTAGCTGTACGGACGAGAAAGCACCACTTGTTACAAGAAGGAACTTGAAGAGAAGACTAGCATTTGGCAAAACACATAGAGATGAGCTCATGTGATGGGAAAGTTTATGCACAGAGATCGGTAAACCAAGAATTTAGCCCACGATACACAGTGCAGACAGTAAAGCATAGAGACGGAAGTACAATGGTGTGGACAGCGATGGCATAGCACCTCGTAAATCCGATTTGCAAAATTGATGGGATACTTGATCAATATAAATATAAAGATATTCTGAAGAGTACCATGGAACCGTATGCAAATGACTCTAGGCCGGTTACCTGGCAGTTTATGCCAGATAATAAGCCTATGCAGTCTTCACGCTTAGTTAAGAGTTGGCTTACGGGGAAAAAAAATCTTGTTATTCTTGGCTGGGCTGCACAAAGCCCAAATCTCAATCAGATTGATGATGTCGATTTGCTCGTTAAAGATCAGATCCTAAAAGTTTAAATAAATTATGGATTGTTATAAAGGATAAGTGGTGTAATATTTCGCTGCCAAGACGCATTGAAAAAACTAGCAGAAAATGCTTCCATAGTGGTTTACCTCCTTTAATCCTAGACTGTGCTATTTATAAGATCACGTCCTATTAAATTTTAGTATTTTGTTTTGAAAGAAGTTAATAATAAAGGATATTTTTTTAGACGTGTGGTTTTCAATGAGGCAATACTTTTTTCGAAGGTGCTCTTTTTGACAGCTGTTACTTGATTTATACTCAATTTGGTTTGCAATTAACAAGAGTTGAAGCCAAACGACCATCAACCGCGTCGCACGTTCGGTGAATGGGCCGAAAGCGAGATGGCCACCGTTCCCGAATTTCACAAGAAAATTTTGTTCAGCGGTGAAGCTCACTTTTGGAGTGTTGATAAGCCCAAAGAAATTTGACGCCTTGGAAGAGAATATTCGGAGCATAATTACTGACAGACGGCAGCTATTGCTGCAAAGTGGTCGAAGATCGGGCATCCCGCCTGGAATTTATTCGAGCCAGCCGCGGCGGTCACTTACCCAAAATTATTTTTAAAACACAATGACAAACCCCTATCTTTATAATAGAGCTGAATTCTTGACCATAACATTGAACCATATGCGTTTCATTTCTTCTTGAAAACCACATGTCCAAAAAAAAAAACACCAACACCCTTTAGTACCTTATCAGGTGTATACAAATTTTGAATTTAATTTATTTTATTGATGAAATAAACATATGTAACTGTTTTCTTTTCAAACACTTCAACAGAAAATATGTGCATTTTTCAGTTGGAGCTCTTGGTGTGCTATTTATGTGATCACCACTGTATGTACTCGCGTTATATGTGCGTGTGTTTATTTAGGTTGTACATTAGCGTGTGGCTGTGTCTAAATAGCGCACGCGTTATGCCTGATATGAAACGAAAGACTAGCTTTTTTATATTAACTCGAAAATTTTAATAGTGCCAAACCAAATGCCGGCTGGCTAGATGCTTGCTGACAAGTGGCATTAAAATTTTTGGCACGCACCATCGCATAGCAGTGATGAATTCGTATGGTTTAAAAAATGTTAGGGATGGGTAGAGCATTTAAATCTTTTACCCAATATAAAAATGAGGCATTGTGTTGCGGAAGAGCCTAACTAGGCATTTAAAAAAAATGCTGTATTGCTAGTAACCAGAGCGAGGACTTTTTAGTTTGTTTTAGTATTTAAATTACCAACACATGGTATGAATTATTTGTAGACTCAAAACTGATTTAAATGCGAGAGTAGGAAGGGAAATTTAGCCTACACGATGAAGCATCAGCTGAGCTTGATCGAATTCGCCGTGGCCCGCAACATGGTAGTATGTGGTAGCAGATTCCAGCACACAAAAATACATCAGGCTATCTCCAGCTGGAAAAACGTCAAATTAAATTGGCTCGGATCAACATCTTATCGCATAATGATTTTACTATGCCTCTGTTCAGCAAAAAAGGCGAGTTCATTGACACAAGGAAAGCTCGATGTCGAAAATCTACTATGACAACAGTTATCTACCCATTTCTCCTTTCGACTAACACTCCTGCTCTTCGAGAGCAACGTTCAACAAAACCAAGAATGATGGAAAGCAAGATTGCGCCTTCCACGTTGAGAGCAACTAATAGTGACGTAATAATAGCTAGAGAAACGAGTTAAGAAAAAATTCTAGAGAATAAGAGAAAGGCGGACAAACGGCAGAACGATTAAAAGGTTTTCTTAGAATTGTTTGTGTAAAATGTTTTATTCCGTCAGCGATTGGGTGGATGCTGTTTATCATTCTTGCAACAAAATGATATCGATGACACCACATTTCTCGCTCTTTACGAACTGCCGCAAGAAGTCGTTGGTTTTCAGCGAGCCCAAAAGAACAACTGGTGGTACGATACGATATACCCCGGCCCTACGGAAAGGAATGGTGTTGCGTGCAGGGCCAAGCTGCGATCGGGTACACTTAAACTATAAAGGGAGCACTTCGCCATGCTGCTTAATGCCGGTGGTGCGGAAAGGATCGAAGTAGAAGAACCAGAACCTCCAATAAAAGAACTGGCTTGGACGCAACCCGAATTAAAAAAAATAAAGCTTAAACAAATAACCTTTATTTTTTATGCATAAAATCAAACTTTTTTAATTTTTGAGCAAAGAAAAAATTAAACTCCAAAATAACGTTTATTTTCTGAGCAATTAAGGAAACACTCAACAAAGGAGACTTTATTTGATTGTTAAGTCTGAGGATTAATATATCAGCGCTAATTTCGTTTTACCGATTTTGACAGTTCTCAAGTAAGAGTAAACAAATCTTATTATTTTTTACAAATCAGCGGCAAAGTCACTTCTTTTTAGTATTTTGCAGATTTATTTATTAAGTTTCTTTTTATAATTCATAATTTTACACTTTAGCAAAATTAAAATACGTTTCTCACTGAAAAGTTGAAAGTTACACATTCTTCTTTTTTCCATATTCCTTGTTTACTTTTGTTTGAGATATGTCAAACTTGTATTCTATCATTCTTTGTCAAGTTCGTATCAAGTAAATCGATAAGTAAACGCACATCTCTAGCCGCAACCACCCACCACCAGTTGCTATCATTAAATGGCAATCTCTGTTTTCAAACAGCCCATAGTTGTCACAAAATTAATTGAGAGTAAAAAGTTGACGACGGTAAAAAGTACCAGCAAATTTTACACAAACAGAAGTTACCATTGGCACAAAACAATTGTTCAGGTGTTTTTTTTTAGCAAACCATTTTATGGTAGCTCAACTAATGAGCCAACTAAATCAACATTTTCCTGACACCAATTTGTATAATGTTTACCTATTTAGCTACAAAAATAAAACGTACATAGTACTTACTACCGGTGCGACACGTCATTTAAACAAAAAATGGAATACAAATTTTACAAAAAGTGTTGCGTGCCGTACATTAAAGCAAAAGCTAATGGGGCCAATGGCCAATGACCATTGACATGCATCATAGATTTTTTAGGCATGGCGTCGCGTCGCGTCGCCCACAAAAGAGTAAATGAGAAATAGGTACATATGTATGTATAGTATATATAAATAAAAACATTTACATACATACATATGTATGTGCAGACGTATGTAGGTGCTGATGATTTAATAGCACAACAAGTGTTTTCGAAAATATTGGGAGTTATGCGTTTTTGACATTTTTTTTTGTTAATGGGCAACCAGGTGTATACGAAAATTTCAATAACAAAGTCAAAGGCGGTCACTGCAGTCAATCGACTATTTATATACCGGCCGACCACTAGCTACCGGGTAAAGACCATTCATCATCGAACCACCTACCTCTCCACTCATTGGCAAGACAGACACATAAAAATACAACAACCCGCCAGTACAGTGCCAATAAACCAATGTAATTTTTTGTCAACAATTTTTCAGTCACTTGCTCGTTCAATATAGATACACACATAGATATGTAGGTCTCTACAAAATACGAGGGATGTAATTTATTTGCTAGGCATACGGAGTTGTTAATATTTTTTGTCATTGCAGCTAGATTATTTCAATACAAACGAGTTTCTAGCCTGAACTCTAAATATAAGGCTAAATCTCATATTAAAATTTTAACTGTTCAATATACGTATGCCGGTATTCTATAAGCAATCTCTAGTCACTAATTAAGACTCGTTGGTGAGATTGACATTGAGACTTTTCGGTATTCAGTAACCCGTCTCAAGTCTCTAGTCTCACAATAAAGCCGTCAATTTGTCAGCTGATCCTGAGCGGAACACAAAACAAAGAAATTAAGGAAAGTATTGCGAAAATGAAGTATCATTCGGTCTGTCTCTTGGTTGGTCGCTATATTTTGGTTAAATCTGTTAACAAAAAAACTATTTCTTCACATTTACTTATGTTCTTACTGTATACCGAAATCGCATTAAGTCACAAAAAATATCTCTAATTGAAAGTCAGATGTGTATGTATGACTAGGGATGAGTCTAAATTACAGAATACCGGCATTATAATAATACAGTGCATGTCATAACTAAGTATATCACCCCCACAAATTGACAAATTTTTACTATTTATTATTCTTTATTTAATTTTAATTTTTTTTTTATTAAAATATAATTTTTTCTACAACAAATACCGGTTCAATACCACTTTAAAACTTTGTTCAAAAGGGAAAAAAATTCAACAAACTTTGCACAAGATTAAAAAAATTTGATTCGAAAAAAATTTTGGTATGCAGTTTTAAAGCTCATTCAAGTGAGGACAAATTACCGTTGTTTTTTGACAATTTTGTTAACTGAATGTGTTACGTGGTTTTTTTTTAATTAAAAATAACTCCGAGCATGCGTTTTTTGTACAAATTTTTGAAAGACTGTCAATTGAAAAACCAACACTAATTTGGATCTACTTGAAATTTGCAGTAATATCAAAATGGTAAAGAAAAACTTTTGGATGGAAAGGGAATCAGATTCTTAGTTTGATGGTGCCATCGAATTCGGACGGGGCATGCCCAACTTCTATTTCGATCGCTTTTGAATGCGACATGCGAAATTTAAAGATTCCTATGGAGGACTTTAGGAGGGCAAAGGAAATTCTTACGTCACGTTCGGACATTTAAATTTTTCAATGTGTTTTCTGAATCCTCATCTTGTCTGAAAAAATCAAAGATGTCTTCTTCTTGAGGTCTTCAGCTTTTAAACATAAAGTTCACCCTGGCCTAGTTTTGCGAAATCCCCTTATACAAAATCTTACCCTCCCGAAACCAATGAAGTTTCACTCTAAAAATATCTCTCAATTGACTAATTGTGAGTTGACAAAATATAAATAACACCCCTCGTATAATTGTTTTGGTTTTTTTTTTGCCCGAGTTGGCACGTGTAGTTTAGAGCAGGGCGAGAGCGATGTTAGTTTACACTTTGGTGAAAGTATAAATTTAGCGGCATTTAGCCAAACATTTCGCGACACATTGTGCCATACGAAATACTAGTGGCACGATGCAACAGGTTTCTTACAGCTGCTTATCGCTATTGGCGCAATTTTATCCGACTGATGGGAAGGTGACGAATTTCGTTTAGCAAATTTAATTTGCAATAAATATTGAACGTTGTTTAATTGATTAATTGTATATTTTAAAGTGGCTCAATTATTAATTGATTGATAAATATTTCCGCCTAAACAATTGATAGATAATCAACCATCTGCCATGTCACTTTCGTAAGATAAGTTAGTTTATAAAAAATGCACTTTGAATACATATGAATACATATTACATATCAGATATTTCTCCTTTTTTTTATTTGCAATATTTGCTTGTAAGGCGCAGAAGAAAGTTTGTTGATATTTAGTCCCACAGTAGCTCAAAGCGAAACTCGTACAGTGATTTATTTTTAGTAAATATTCACAATGTTTAACATGAAATTTTTTCATAAATTTTTTATAAAAATAATATAAATTATATGAATCAAAGCAACAAATTTTACACAAAAATTTAAAAAAAATATATCAAAATTTGGAACCAAAAGTTTTAGAAACTTTTCGTGTATGCAGTTTTGTAGTCAATTTAATTTCAATAAAAGCTGTTCAGGGATTATATGAAAGAAAACACAGAGCACAGATCAGCAAAACAAAAAAAAAATACTGTTACTGGCTACAAAACTGCATACAGCGTAATGTTTAAAAAAAAGTTTAAAAGTTTTATGAACATTTTTTTTATATTTTTTTATTTTTTATTTTTTTATTTTTTTATTTTTTTTTTATTTTTTATTTTTTTATTTTTTTTATATTTTTTGATAATTTCTTTTATTTTTATTTATTTCCTTTCTATGCTAATTTTCCTTTAATAAATTTTGTTATATGCGAAAAAAGAGGCGGAACACCATCAGCAAAAAAAACAAAACCAATAACCGACTTTTAAGCACTGAAACTTACATTTTAACGTTTCTAAATTCTAAATTAATTTATCTTAACAAGTTTTAACATTTTTTTAAATTATTTTTTTTTGTTTTTGTAAATTTTGTATTAATCACTTAATATTTAAATATATGATTTATGTTGTAGAATGAGCTATATTTTCATAAAAAAGTAATGAAAAAAGCATGATCAGGGAAAACATTGTGAATATTAAAAAAAAATGACTACGATTTTAGCTTTGAGCTACTGTGTATTTAAATTAGAAAATAATGGAAAGTCCGAAAACATATTCGATTTTTATGCAAATATTTTTTTAATGTGCGATAAACAGTTATAAAACGACAGATGTGCGTTAACCAGAAATTGAGAAACCACTTTGTTTAGCCAACTTCCGTTTAAGATCTGATTAAGTGATTTTGATAAAGTAGAATACATACATACATACATACGTACATACATCATGCGATTGCTGGAACGATTGATATTTACAAAAACAAATCGAAATACTTTCAAATGGCGGGAAGCAAAATTTCCAGGTTATTTAACAGAATAATAAACGGAATAGCAAACATAAGGCGAATGAAGCAATTCGCGCCGGTAATGACAAATGAATAAAAGAATTCGACAACACGAACTAGGTGAGAATGAGCGAAGTCGAAAAGCATTCTCAATTATTCAACAATAATTTTTTTAATTCACATAATATGTTATATTTGTTTGTTTGTATGTTTGACTTAGGATTTCCGTTTATAATGTGATTTATGTTTTTCATTTTTTGTGACAGTGAAGATGTTAAAAATGTATCTGTCAGATAAAATGTGATTAAGTTTGTCGAAGAACCGATTAACTGCTGCCCAGAACCAAAAGTGACAACTGACGGCTGACAGCTGACATTGGTGAAATTGAGAAACAAATATTGTTTAATGCGATTTTGTGTCATTATTGTTTAATGTTAGACTCTTAACAGAAAATATATTTAAAGGTTTTTGTATTCTCAGGTGCTTGCTCGCCTACCAACTCCGTGTACGCTGGTTCAAAGCCAGGTAAAGTCTAGAAAGAAAGAAGTCTGATGAGGAGATATGGTGATCTCCGAAATAGCAGCTATCACTTCTACCACTTTGGAAAATTTTTTATTTTGTCATATTATTCCCTAATATAAACCTGGCCTCAAGCTCTATAAATTATACAGACGATTCATAAATATAAGTCCAAAAATAATAATAAAACAAATATTGTTTATGACCAAATTAGGTCTTGAATTTTTTTTCGATAGTTTTTGACAAAACTTTAAGATAAATCTGATTTAAATATATTATTTAAATTTATAATGCAAAATTTGCCTATGAGTATTTTTGTAGAACATCTTGACACAATCACCTCTTCAAAAATCGGTTTTTTGAGTTTATTTGTGAGAGATCTGTAAGATATGATTGTCAAGGTCGTTAGAAGGCTACACTGGTTTAGGATTCTGCGAAATTTTCACGATTGTTTTTCGTAGATAAAACTGCATAGATTAGTGGCGGAATTCTACACAAAATAAAATATCAAATAGCTTTCGTCAAATGTAGGTTAACACCTAAAAGCCTAGACAAATGTTGCCTATCCTAAATAACTCGTTATTTTTTTATTTTCTAGGAAATCTTCGATCACAGTATGCAGATTTTCGAAATTATCTCTAAAACCAACGTAATCCGTATTTTCATGAAATCTATGATAAAATTATGCAACGGGCATACAGTGACTCAAAGAATTGGCCGCATTGTTAATTTTTTATTAATAAAATGATTCCTTTTATTGAATCAATGTACAAAATTCACTTGTGTTTGGGTTTCAATGTATTAACTTAAAAATAGTATAACTATTCACATTTTTATAAAACGACATAAATTTATTTTTCCAGACACCACATTTAACAACACTTTTCTTTCGTTCAATAGCTTAATTATTTGTCGTGTCCGGAAAAATGTATTTATGTCGTTTTTATAAAAATGGCAATAGTTATACTATTTTTAAGTTAATACCCCCTGAGGATGACACGAAAATGCGTCGAAACGCGTAAGATGAAAAAAACTTTGATTTTATTTTAAACAAACCGGCCAAAAAGCTTAAAATCCAAAGTGTTTTTTAATAATATTCGCAATTTTATTTCGTTCATTTCATATAAACCCTTAATTCAAACTTTGTACAAAATTTGTAAAAACCCATCAAAATTTTAAACTTTTTTATTAAAATTTTTGGAAAATATGTTTAGCATTTTAATATTTAAAATTGAAGTGTCTAAAAATTCTAGAGGATTTTCGACCATTTAACGCATGAACAAAATTTACTTTTTTGTATGAAAGAAAATGCTAAATACCGTCAGCAAAAAAACAATATCGAAATTTAGCAAGAATTTTTAGCTACTTGAAAATTGCACTTTATTTTAGTACAATTTGAATAGGCTACATATAAACTACATACTAAATTTTTTTTATATTTGTTTCTAGAAATGCCGATTAAAAAGTAAGAAATTTTTATATAATTTCATTTTTAAATTTGTCGAATATTTTATAAATTTTCTAGAAAGTTTGAAACTTCGACTTAAATAATTTTTGTTAAAGCATCAACTACATTTTTATAAAAAATAATTTAAATTAAATAAATGAAAACAAAATATTCAAAACTTGTCAATACATTTTGTGTGAATTCTTATGACCGTAACTGTAGGGAAGTTAGTTAAAACTTTTCCTTTGTTATATTAAAATACAAAAAAATTATATGTCAACTGACTTTGTAGTTTTGAGTTTTATATATAAAATATTTTTCCATTATTAAAATTTGTAAATCTTTATTTTTCAACTTAACAGATATGTCTATGTATTTTTTTTTTTGTTTTAACACAACTTTCTTAAAAACTCCTACGCCAAAAAATGTAAATACTAAATCACTCAACTTTGTGTGTGTCATTTAAAACTTAATGTGCGTCCTGAAACTAAGAATTTTGTCACTGACCACATAATTCACGGCGACGACTAATTTCACGAAATTGTATGAATGTGTATATTATTAGCTATTTACATTTGAATGATGTCGGTGCTTTACTACTAGCCGCAGTAGCAATTTAATTAGAATATAAATGCTTGCCATACACAGACGTGTAATACACATATGTACATATTTACATTAGGGGTACGCGAAACAACAAGTTCCGCCTTTTTCCACCAAAATTATACAATTTATTATGTTTTAAGATTTCCGCGAAAATATTCCAAAAAAAGCCAAAAACAGCATCAAAAATTTTATTATTAAAATGCCTTTGTACAAATTTTTAAATATTCCTAAGCAACCCTTTTTAGCGATGACTGTTTCATGATCTGAGAAAAAATATAAAAAAAATTCCATTTTTGTAGGTAATTTATAATCCGCCCAGCTCAAGCAAATCTTAATATATTTCCGAACGGATTTTGTTCATATGTTAAAATATGATGAATTTTATAATTCCGATGGAAAAAATTTGTCGATTTTTTTTTTGTCTGGGGAGTGATGCAGTCTAATGTGCATACGTGTAACATAAGTGCGTACAGTGGGGAGCATAAATGAGTACAAAGTGATGATACATTTTTTTGTATTTTTTTTTAATATGGGTTCATTACTCTTATAAAAGGCATATAGAAAGAATAGAGGCCAGTTTCAAACTTTGTAGAAATTTCAATTTTTTTGTTTGAATTTTGAGATTTTTTCGGTTATGCAGATAAGTTACCCGTATAATTTTAGTGTAATAGTACGTACATACGTCTCAGATGGCTAAAATATCCCATGATTTTGGACAATTTTTTTGAAATTTGTGTCTTGGAAGCTTTGTTTATTACCGTCACACCAAAAAATATCTTAAATCAAGGGAAATATATAAAAAAAAAATGCATCCGTTATATAGACATGTAAGTGCTACAACCGAAAATTGCAAAAAAAATGCGTAAGAAATCTATGGGAATTTGTAGCCACTTGAGGCATACGCTTGGACCCGTTTTATTGTAACCGACGTGCAAAAGAAATCTCCAGCGCGAATAAAATTTCCTTTAGTTGCAAAAGCAACCCTGTCCGCATCTTTCATGAAACATAAGATTTTTTTTAGTGTTATTTAAGAACTGTAAATAGGTGTGCTGGCAATTTTCTGCTTGATGTGGTTATATTTTTAAAAAATACTATGCAAATAAAAACGAATAAGGTGTTAAACTGAAATTTTTCATGTATTTTCTTAGTGCTCATTCACTATAGCGCAGTTTTTCACATTACATCTCAGATATCAGTGGACGGAGTTGGCCCAACTCGCATATTTGGGAGTTAGTGTTGGTGCTTTACATTCAATTCGATATCCTACCTAGTGTTCTTTTGCGAACCGTGCTTATTATTGTACTAAAATTAGATAAGTAGCCTAATTGCAGAAACAATATTTTTTTTAAAAGCTCTGATAAAAAAACTTTAAATTTTTATGAAAACTTGTTAAATTTTAATAAATCTTGTACAAAATTTTACATTTTGTTCTTCAGGTCTTTTGTTAGAGAATGAACGATATTTTTATGAAAAATTAACAAAATGCAATTCATCATAAAAAATATTGCGAATATTCTAAGAAAATTACTCTATACTCATTTATCCGCTCCCCACTGTACATGCGAGTATAAATAGCACTTAAAATGAATAAAATAAATAGCAGTTACAATGAAAATATTATAGTAACGAGTTAGTTAAGTGGGAAAAATTTAATTTTGTGTTTGTTTCAAATGAATGCTTAATTGATATCATTTTTTTCGAGAATATGTCTCATCGGCTCGCTTACGGAAACAATGGAATACGTACATACATACATAGACATAATACTAGCTTGATTCGTTCAATTCTAATAGCAACGTGGTGGTTTAAATCTCAGCCGAGGTATTTTACATCAAAAATAAATCATTGAGATGTTTTTTTTCTTTAAGCAATCGTCCCTCGGAAGGCAACGGCAACCCTCAGAGTGAATTTCTTTATGGGAGAAGCTTCTCACAAAAATCAAGTGCCTTTAGGAGTTGAAAATGAGTACCAAATTTACTGTACATAAGCTTTGTTGCTACTTTTTTTCATTTCATTCGAATTTGAATACTTTTATTTTTGGTAAAGCTATAATAGTTTCAAATAATTGTAATGAGTCATATTGATTCCGAATGAATGAACTGAATGTTTATTTTTTTTTATTCTTTTTATTCCAACAATTATATTTCCTATACATTTATTCTACATATATGTACATACATACATATAATTACTTTTTAATAGGTATTCTCGGAAAATAAAGTTCTTTTGTTAGCTTTATTTTTTCCCCATTAAATTCGTTTTTGAGTCTAATTTTTTCCTAAGAAAATAAGAGGTATTTTTTTATTTTACTCTTTGCTTCAACAATAATTATTTGTTGGGACTTATTATTGAATGTTTTTTTTTTAGTTCTTTTTTATTTTAAAGTTTAGAAAATTTTTTATTTTTTTTTACATTAATATTTTGCTTACAGAACAAGAGTTGCTTTTTTAATTTTATTTATGCTTACTTTTACTTTTTGCTTGAAGAACAGGTATGTATTTATTTGGGTCTTATTATTTGCTTAGAAAATGAAAGTTGTTTTTTTTAAGTTCTTTTCACTTAAAAAATTTGTTATTTTTAGCGAGTAAAAAAAAAAGTGTAAAAAATTTAGAAAATAAAATTTTTTGACTTTAATTTTTTGGTAACAAAATAAGAGTTGCTTTTTTACTTTTATTTATGCGTGATTTTTCGGCCTTACTTTTTCCTTAGAAAATGACAGTTATACTTTTTAGCAAGTTAAAATAGAACTTCAAAAATAAGTTTTATTGTCCAAATTTTTAAGCAAAAAATAAAACTGAAAAAATAACCTTATTTTCTAATAAAACTTTCTAATCAAACACTAAGAAGTCAAAAAATAAATTTTTTTCTAAGGTAATAAATAAGACGGGGAAAATAGTTTGTATAAGTGAGTTTTTTAATATAACTTAAGCAAACAAAAACGAATGCAGAACGATTTAAAAAAAATCGTTATTTGCGGTCCCTGATTAAAACAAAAAATTATATTTTTTATTATGTGATATTTCTCCAAAAATGCAAAAAATGTGTTGCGAAATTAACTAGGTAAACTCAGAACTCCCTACTTAACATTTTTTTTAGCGTTTTAAACACAGCCAAAGGCTGTCAATTTTTAAAGGCTCCTCTGAAATACAATTTTAGAAAAAAATGTGATTTCAGGTTATGTCAGAACATTTTTTTTCCTACAGAATTAAATATTTGTCAAATTCTGTTTTTTTCATTAATAAGCGCATGCCATCCCTTTTCTTCTCTACGTAAATTTTTTTGCAATTTTTTATGCAATGACACCACCCATCCATATTTTCTTACTATAAATCGTTGCATTACGAATGCGATCCTGTGGAATTTGGCGGCCGGAAGAAAGCAGGTTTGCTACAAGTCGGAATTGTGCTATTTTCATATCAATGTGCAATCTTGCAAGACTTCGAGAGTTCCCCGTCCCCTATTGAAGTATTTATCTAGCTTTTTTGCAATCTTGGAAATGACAGACAATGCTAGGAAGTTTTCTCAATATTCCACATGACAAAGCAATTTTATGAAGTGTAATTTTTCGGGTTTGACAAATAAGATCTAACACGGGCCATGTTTTTAACTGCTAATACGGTGGGTCGTTAGTGAAAGTCTGAGACAACTTTAAGATAAGTCTTACTTTTTAATTTATGACAGATAATTCAGCTTATAAAAGAATATCCATTCTCCTTGGCACCTTCGACGTAATATCAATTACATTCTCATTTTTTATTTCCACTTTTTTCTAAAATATGTACATTTTCAATCTACTCAGAGATGAAAAAGAGCATTCGCTTGAAGCCACGGAAACCGGAAGAGTTGCGCAAATTAGTAAAAGCTTATTTCCTCTGCATTAAGTTCTGTGCATTTGCTTGGCTAAATATTCTGAATCTTCGATAGCAAAACACGATGGTCTCGAAACCTAGGTTGCAGCTCACTCAAGAAATGATCCAGAAGAAACCGGATGATAGAAGAATCATGGAAACTGAATTGGACAAAAATTGCTTTACACCACAACTCTCTCAGCACATTCTACAAATCTTTTACATTTGGGGTAGTAGGTTTGCCCAAAGCTGCGTTCACATCAGTGCAAAGATGGGATGGGATTGACGTGTGGGTTGAAGCTCGCGGCGGCCAGCTCATTAGGAAAAAACCACTTTTTCGACAATCTGCTGTTATCATAAAAAATTTGTATACAAATAAATGGTGTTTGGGTCTATATATGTGGTAATTCAAAACACTAAATGGCAGTTGTTATTTAAACTTAATACTTATACATTTGTGGCGCAATTCAGTACAATAAATTTTTAATATGGAAAGTACCAATAAAATCGATAAATCTTCAAAAGAAAATTGGCGTACCACAAACCAAAAAAAAACCCCAAAACCAATGAGAACGGAAACTTTATTTTATGAAATTTCAAAATCTTCTTCGCTAAGCATTTCGTCATGATTGGCACGGTTTCATTATGAAGAATTGTAAATCAAATGTAGAGAAAATGAAAACAAAAATATAAAAAGACGGAAAGGAAAGATTAAACAAAGTTTTTGTCTTTTTGTATAGAGAATAATGAGTGGAGTGTGGAGAGAGAGCATAACGAATACTTAAATACATACATATGTATGTATGTATGTAGATAACCTTTAAAACCTTAGCGAAATTTATTTTTTGCCGTCGAATAGTTTTTTTTTTTTATTTATTTTCACTACCTCATTAGTAAATGCAAATAATAAATAAAATGCTGGCAAAATTCGAGCGGTAATCAGAGTGTCTACTTGCTGCACACCACTGAATACATAAAGCAAATTTGAAAGTAGTAAAAAAAGTTTAAAAAATGAAATCGCAAAATAAGGAAATTGAGAATAAACAAATACAAATGAAATGCGAGCGAAATAACAACAAATATCAAAGCCAAAGACACAATAGCAATTGAGAAAGAGTCTAAGTTCGGGTGAAACCGAAATGAACATTATTGTTTTCCAGAAAAAAATAAACTATGTTTTCCTTACATCAAACCAATTTTTAACATATAACGAGAGTGTGGCATATCCCATATAATCGGAATTTTTCATACTGCATTTGTCTAGGGAATTCCTAAAATTTGGTATTGAGATAAATTTTAAAAAATAAATTTAAAAAAGCGGACCTTATTGGGAAAAGGCGTGTGACACCTCCCATACAAACTGAGTATTTATAACTACTGCATTTTTCTGAGTGTGCTTGTAGTAGAGAGTCGGAGTTTGTGTAGAGATAAATTATATTAATTCCATTCTAAGGGAGAAAAATCATCCGCCGTTCGGAGCCCTTCAATTTGTATTACAACCTCAAGACGCACACCACAAATTGTTATTGGCTAAGCGGAATACAATACAATACAATATTAATAATTTATAAAAAAAAATCTAATGAGTTCCCGAAGCGATTTTTTAATAAGGAAAAATCAATCGCGGCAAACCGAACGATTCTATTAACTTAATCAAGGACCTAATAATAGGAGTATTTCGTTCATACAAAGCTTTAAAAACTCCAACTTAGAAAAACTCCGGATACCGAAGAAGTCTGACAGGTATATTAAAGAAAATTCTCTCTAGGAGTATGGGAAATTCTACAAAAGAACGGACTAGGACAAAATTGTTCGTCAACTGTAAGGAGTAGGCATCTCAATTCATAGCGAAAAGCATAGGCTACGGACGGAGGTCAGGTATTTTCTGAATTCTGAGCTATGCCGCCAAACAAAAGCCAGATAGGGATATAATTTTAAAAGTTATGAAATATGACTAGTGAACGTAAAATTTGAGTCAAAAATTACCTCCAAGTCATTTATTTCACCCACACGCTGGAGGGAAGATAAGGTGATATGATAGGAAGTCTAAATGACATTACAACATTTTACCAAAGGTTACATGAAAACATTTATTAATATTCATTTTTTTCCACCAATTAATTACTCACGTTATCAATATCATTAGGCAACAATTGATAATCAAGAGGGTTGCTAATCGGAGCGTAGATCTTGCGATCATCTGCAAAATGCAGGAACCTGCCAGAGGAGAAACACCTATTGTTAGCATTGATAAATGGAACAAAGAACAGAGATCCCAAGATACTACCACGTGAGACCGCTGTTAGCGACATGACATTATCAACGACAACCATGCAACAACGATTACGTAAATATTACGCAATCCAAGTCGGGAAACCTGAATGAAAGTCAAAAGGAACGGATTTTTTTTTAATAAGATAACGTGGGAAAATTGTATCGAAAGCCTTAGAGAATTCGGTATAGATAGTCTCAACCTGCGTCCCAGATCGAAAAGCTACAAATCAATTGTCTGAGAACCCGGCCAAGTTAGACATAGTAGAGCGACACGGAAAAAAGCCATCCGTATTCTTAATATCAGGTAATATTGCATTCAAAAAGGATTGACATTGCAGAGAGCTTGGAGGTGGGTCTATAATTACTGACATCGCTTTTATTACCACTCTTGAAAACAGCAGTGTGGAAAGCTAATTTTCAATAATCTCCAAATTTCCGATGATGATGAGTTGTTAATAGCTGGCTGGTTACAACCTGGCTCAAAAACCAAATGTATGTCTAAATCTATATCGGCTGCTTTAGGCTTTTACAAGCAAGCTTTAAGTGAAGGAAATCATAATACCCTGGCCCATAGTGTGCGGTCGGGTATAAAAATTCTGGCTTAAACGTAAAATATTCCACAGCCATACAATGTCTATGCACGCGAACGATGAGCTGATTTTAAAAATAATATAAAAAAATATACAAATCGGCTCGATTTCAGGTTCAACCACATGAACAACTCAATCACAGAATTATACATACATACAATACATACATACTACGTGTATGCATATTTATATAATACATACATATATTAATATATGGACTTATGTAGATTTGTCATTAAAGTGGTTATTCGTTTTTTCTAATTCCCTCTGCAAAAAGGAAAGTAAATTGCTGTAAGTATATCATTAGTTTTAGCGATTATGCCACAAGATGCGAACTAAATAGCGAGAAAAAAAAACGAAAAAAGATATTGTTAATAAAGAAAACAGCGCAAACAAATGGAGATTGTTTTGGTGCTGCTGAGACTGCACATCAAGTGGGTCAGTAGTGTGTAAATCTCAGTCGCTCTGGCACCGCAGTCAAATTGGCAAATGAATACTCGACAAGAAACTCAGACCAGTAGCAACATGAAAATAGCGCTCTCCAGCAATTAATTGTGAACGAGTAGCACGAGCAGTAGGAATGACAAGCAGAAGGGAAGGAGTACATATGTATGTATGTAAAACATTATCACTTAGACTTTCAACGTAGAAATATGTAGTTTCAGTTAGTAATAAGATTTGGATCAAAACTAGAAAAAATGGAACACGCCATTCATTGTCTTCTAAAAATATATATTTGTATATTTTTTTTTTAGTTTAGTAAGTTTTTTGATGGATTTCCTTATGAATATAAATGCATCGATTTTTTTGGTGAAGACTTCTGACCTTAGGATAAACATATTTATGTACCTGGTTCACTTAGTTCATTCCCATTTACAAAGTGGATAATTTGCAACAAAATTATTGGTACGGTATGTTTTTTTAAGGAGTAGATATGGACGTAGTGCACTACGCTATTAACAGCAACTACGATAGCAATATTGGAGCTGGTTGATTTTATGAAAAAACTTTGCCAGTGGAAAAAATGTGGAAATTTTACTCCTACTAATATTTTTAGCGGTAGTGCCAGAGGCTTTCCACTATAAGTGGAGTTGACAAAATTGTATCTTAACTTTGAACTTTTTTTCAGAAGGCTTTTGACAATTTTTCGGTGTGCAGCTTTAAAATAAAGCAAGTAAAGGAGAATCTAAGATCGGGTGCAACCGAACTTTATTTCAAAAGGACTGGACTTGTTGTATGCAATAAAAATTGATTATGTGGGGAATGTTTGTAACGATTTCTCTCGCTGAACTGCAAAAAACAATAAAGGGGCATAAAGTTATTTGAAGTAAAACTTCTTTAGCGGCAGTGAGTTTTTACATCGCGTAACGAATTCGCTTCAGAATGTCGTATAACGAATGTCGCGTCAGAATCGCTTTACTAATTTCTAGCACTATTTTACTAATTTCTCCCATTATTTTTACAAATTTTCCCCACTATTTTTTCTTGTTTCTACCACTATTTTTATTGGTGCTACTACTAATTACTACAACTAATTAAACTAATTTCTACCACTATTCTTACTTATTCCTACCACTATTTTTACTTATTCCTACCACTATTTTTTTTAAAGCTACTCCTAATTTCTACCACTATTTTTTACTAATTTTTACCACGATTTTCACTAATTTCTTCCTTTATTTTTACAAATTTCTGTCACTATTTTCACTACTTTCTACCACTATTTTTACTAATGCTACTATTAATTACTACGACTACTTATATTCTTTTTTTTTTACCACAAAGAAATTTTATTCTGACTCGCACTTAGTTCCGCGCGTGTTTTTTTTTTGTAATTTTCTTGAAGAATGTGTACATTAGGAACTAATATTTTTCTATCGGAATTATAAAAATTGCAGGACCGATTTGAAATAACATATATTTTTGGAGTTTTTTTTATAAATAAAAATTGTTTTTCAAAATATTTTTCCATAAAAATCACGCCAGATCATAAATCAGTTTAAACTTAAAGGTTCAACAGAGTCATGATAATAAAACCGATTTGTCTCTAAACCAAACTTGAAAAGCGATGACATAAAATCGATTAAATATACAACAATTTTTCACCCTGCTGGAAAAACAGAAGAGGAAAAAGATATATTTTCTCACAATTTTTACTTCAAACTAAATTTTTTTTGTTTGCAAATCTCATTACATATTATGATCCCGTTTAACAATTTTTTGAATATTTTCAAGCAGACCTTTTAATCTACTACTGTTTACCACTCAATTGGTTTTATGAAAAAAATATTAATAAAAAACATTTTTATTTATAAAAAAACTCACGTATGTATGTAAATCTAAATATTTTTCGAAATATTTTAGTAGAATTCTTAAAACCAAATAAATTTTAAAGTTCTAATATATAATAGATGCCCTATTATACACACAGACAGTGTCGTACAAATTTTTTATAAACGTATGGCTCGTTATGTAGCAAACGAAATATATGTAAATCCACACTTTAAACTTGGCAGAAAAAATAGAAAAATTCAACAAACCTGCATATCAGAAATTTTTCTACAAATTCTGATTAAAAAGTTTGCAATTTAGATAAAACTTTGCAGAATTTTTCTAATTTTTGCATAAAGTTTGAAATTTGGATCTATATAGTTTCTTTTGGGAAAGAGCTATACTTTAAAAAAAAATTAGTAAACATTACACAAACAAAGAAAAATAGGCAAATTGTCGCGACGCTATTAATTTGTGCAGCACTTTATGCGTTTTCTTTTAATTTTAACTTAAAATCCCAATTGCTTTGTAATTGATAGTTTGTTTTACTTTCAATAATAGTGGCATACTACAATAAATGTATTGGCATTACCGCTGTTTTCACCAAATAACTATTTAATAATATCAACCATCTCCATTAGCAGTAGATTTTGTGGTATTTAAATTTATAGTACACTAATACCCCGCTTTGCGTCGCTAATTGGGCCCGGAGAAATGCGACGCAAATCGAAACGACGCAAACCGAAACACGTTTTCCCATACATTTGCATTGATTTTGATTTGATCGGTTCCATGACGTATTTTTAAGCTGGAAAGTTTATTTTTCATTAAAAAAAATAAGTATTTTTTATGAATTATTGTAAAAACAAGGTTTTATTAAAATAAATACTTAAAAATTCATGAGAAAAAGATTACAATACCATTAAGATACAAATTAAAAATAAAGAATTCATCATATAAAATTAAAAATTGAGATACAAATTAAAAAAAAGGAATTCGTCATATAAAATTAAGTCGTAACCGGTGACTTGATTTATTATTCTGAGCTTGAATCTAATAAATTTTCCACAGATTGATTTGGTAATCTTGCTGATTTTTTTATGAATGCATCTAAAGTTTTTTGGATTGTTTGCTCTTTTTTTTTCAAATAAATTTCTTTATAGCAATTGATAGCTTCCATTACATTTCTAGACACCTTTAAACTGCGATCTTCGTCCGGATCATTATTTTCAAAAATTTCCATTCCTTGTGATATCAACTGCATCGCTTCAGAGATTTTAGCAGTGGTAAGCTTTTTATTTTCTGGTTCAACTTCAAGTGTAAGTGTTTCATTGTCCACCGTATTGTTCCTTTCAGCTGCTATCAAAGTTATGTTATTAAGCTCTTCGTCGTATGACAAAAGCTCACTAATGTCTTCTTCTTCCATTCCTTCAAAATTTGCATATCTTGCTGTTTCTGCAAGTTCTTTACAAATGCTCTGAACATCATTAATATCTTCCATATCTTTGTTAGCAATACATTCGGGCCATAATTGGCGCCAAGTTCCGTTCATGCACGATTCCTTAACTTCCTTCCAAGATTGGTTTATATTTTCAACAGCCATTCTGATGCTATAATTCTTCCAAAACTCTTTCATTGTGGACATACCATTATCACCATCAGTTGCTTTTAGAAGTTGTCCAAAAGTTCGTCGCAAATAATAGGACTTGAAGTTAGAAATTACCCCTTGATCCATTGGTTGTATCACTGATGTGGTATTTGGGGGCATAAAAATAACTTTTATGTTTTCGGAATAATCATCAGAATAAACAGGGTGACTTGGTGCATTGTCCAATAGCAAGAGGACTTTAAACTCAATATTTTGAGAAGAACAGTAAGCTTTCAGTTCAGGGACGGCACAGTTTTCCATCCAATCTTTAAATAAGGATGCAGTCATCCATGCTTTTTTGTTTGCACGCCAATAAACAGGAAGATCATTCTTTGTAACATTTTTAAAAGATCTCGGGTTTTCAGATTTGTAAATTAAAAACGGCTTAAATTTAAAATCTCCTGCTGCGTTTCCTCCTAAAAGAAGTGTAAGTCTGTCTTTACAAGGTTTATGTCCAGGGGACGATTTTTCCGCTTTAGAAATGTACGTTCTTCCTGGCAACCTCTTCCAAAAAAGTCCTGTCTCATCAGCGTTGAAGACTTGTTTTGCAGAATACCCACCTTCTTCAATGATGGCTTTTATTTCAAGTTTGAACTTGTCTGCAGCTGCAGTATCTGCACTAGCAGATTCGCCTTTTAATGCAATGCTATGCAAATTTGCACGATTTTTGAAGCGATCAAACCAACCTCTGCTTGCTTCAAATTCTTCAGAAATCTCGCGACTTGATAATGGATAATTTTCTTTAAGATCGCTAAATAAGGACAAAGCTTTCTTCTGAATTACCATTTGGCTTAATGGCATTCTCCGTTGGTTTTGATCTTCAATCCAAACGCTAAGAAGGGTCTCCATTTTTTCCATTAAGAACTTCTCATTTTTATAACTTGTTTATGTTGCAATGACGAGGCACTTTCAGCAAATTTTTTTATTTTATCGGCGTCCCTGGAACAAATTGATTTTACTGTGGAAGGTGCTAGTTCAAGGCTTCTTCCAATCTCGACAGCCTTTTCCCCAGATTTAAAACGTTTCAAAATGTCCAGTTTTTGTTTCAGGCTTATTTGTTTTCTTTTTTGACTCATTATTAAATATTTTTTAAAACTTCACAGCAGCAAGTGTAATTTGAAACTGAACAATCTTCAGCTAATGACCAGCACACGATCTTCGCATAAGCAAGACTAAAATGGGAAATCCCCTTTTTCTGTTTATGTTTTGTAACCGAAAAAAACTAACTGTATTCATTTTTATTGCCTCACACTTCATCAATGAATCATCATCATTGTTTTTGTTTTGTATTTATTTTGTGTGTGTATGTATCTATCCATTCGTTGAGTAAAAACAACAAACGCAACAATTGATTTCTAGCATAGAAACAGAAATTAATTTTCATATTTTCGACGCAAATCGAAACAAAAATGACGCAACTTCGAAGCCATAGAAAATTTTAGAAAGACGCAACTTCGAAACGTTGCAAATCGAAGCGACGCAAAGCGGGGTATTAGTGTACACTAAAAACCCCTATCTCTAAAAATAATAGTAGAATAGAACGTTGTATTTCAGTTGCACATTTTTTGTCAGCCACTGTGCATATGTATGTACATATGTATGTGCACATGTATGTATGTATGAATGTGTGCACAGCAAGGTCGAAACTTATCAGTAATATTTGTATAGTGCTAAAAATAGTCACGCTACACCCTTAATGGCGCTGTAAGCAACTTGAATACAGCAATTACTGATAAAAAAGCAATCATTTAACGCCCGAAGTTTTATTACTTGTAATTGTATCTATTTATTTACATAGTTTAATTGATATTTACCTCTTTAACTTTCTGTCGTTTTTCTTCAACAGCTAGATCCGGATCGGCGTTACCGTTTTGACTGAAATGTATACTAGCGATTTTTCCCACGGGGATGTTATTGTTGTCGAGGCGGGCAGCAGTAGCGTCATTATTGTTGTTATTGTTGCCATTACGTTGTTTACCGACAGAGCCAACAACTTCGGGTGGTACCTCACCATTTAACGGTGGCGCCACACC
This sequence comes from Anomoia purmunda, assembly GCA_951828415.1. Taxonomy (NCBI): domain Eukaryota; kingdom Metazoa; phylum Arthropoda; class Insecta; order Diptera; family Tephritidae; genus Anomoia; species Anomoia purmunda. The sequence continues at coordinate 45,991,466 of OX639995.1, forward strand.
CTGCTGCTGTTGTTGGCCATCATCTCCAGCACCCAAATCCTCGCCGTCATAACCACCATCTGGGTGAGGTTGTTGCAATAATGGTTTATCTAAAATTTCACCTAATTCTTCTTTAATTTTTGCCTGCAACTTTTGTCGGTCTCCGATAAAATGTGGATCTGAGTCTTTTGGCGAGTGGCCAGCTAGCGGCGGTGCCGGTATGAACATTTCGGGGCCGGCTTTTTGGAATTGCTTATACACACGCAGAACGCGCTCACCACCGAAGTTATCGGGCAGCAAAAATATGCCACCAAAACAAAGCAGACATAGTGTGGCTAAAACCAATCCTATAAGGAACTTTTCACGTAGGTGAAAATTCGATTTACGGCTAATTGGTCCGATGCGATACATGGTGAATTATAATGTGGTAATGCGGTAAGATAATGTGAATGTTTCTATTTTATCTTTTCCCCTCTAGTCAACGCAACAATGCGTTTTCGAACGGGCGGAAAATTAAGTACAGTTTAAGGAGGAGAGTTATTGCACAACTTACAAGGGATCACAACTAAAGAAAATGGCAGGAAGACTAAACACTTTTTGGACGGTGGGATTGCACTTTTGATCAAATATTTTTTTAGTTACACATGGGCGCTTTCAGCATTCGCTTTTGTTAAAAAAAAACATACTGCACACACAAAAATTCACTTTCTCTTTGTACGCTCCGTCATATGGTCAAGTTGCCTCCCACTAAAACAATTTTTTCTTCTTGATTTTTACTGTGCCTTCATTCGTCCCCGTCACGAACGTATGAACGTATGAACTTTGTGGGTAAAACCACGAAACAATTTTAAAATGTTTCTTATTTTTGCTCAATTATCATATATGAAAAGCACAACAAACACAGTAGACAGCACAAACAATTAAAATGACGCTGGCAAGAAGCGTATCGCCAAATTTACGACCAATAACCAACCACGGATTATCTATGACCACGAGCGACTGTCAGTATGACAGCTCCAAAAATGTCACAGCGCCAACCGCCGCTATTTGGAGCAAAGGGGGCAACGCGAATGTGAAAGAGAGCTAGTATGAACGACGGAGCGCTATTTGGCTATTTGGCTATTTGGCTGGCTAGGTGAGCAAATTTTTAGCAATAATACAAATGCGGCAAAACGATTGAGATATTTCAATTCTTTACTAATTAACATTTATAGATTGGTAAAGATTAATATTATTCTCTTTTGCTATATGTATGTGTGCAAAGTAAATTTATTTGCAGTTTAGTTATTTGTCACAAGCGAAAGCGATTGTCTATATGCTACTAGTTTCTGGCTTTCCTTAAATCTGTGCTACTTTTTACAGAATTTTAACAAACGCTTTGCAAACTATCTTCTCTAAATTCACTTAGGAAATAGCTAACAGCACTTTCACTTAATAAACATTTGTATTGTCGATTGGTATTAGTTTCTGCCCGTGTTTTACATGCGTTACCACAAACTTTTTAGTTCTTTTATTTTTTGGGGTTTTCTTAAATTAAAACATTGCACAGAAAAGTTACTTGGTTGCCCACAAAATTTGGAAGAAATTCACTAAATTGCAATTGGATATGAGATGCTGCGAATATTTTTGTGACTTCTCTATTTCGAATTATTTGTTTTCTCCTTGGTTTATCGTTTACCATTTTGTTCACCATATTTTTCTACGTTCTTTATTTTTATTTTTCTTTGCAATCTACACTGATGCATTCAAAGAACGTATATTTAATATACAATCTCTGTTGAATTGAAATGAGATTTTGCATGATATATTCTTATAAAAGAATTTTCCCAACCAATTTCTATAAAATATTTTATTAAAAAAATTCTTCTTGAATGGGAAAGGAGTGTATGAATAAAATATAGGCCCAGTATTGAATCATGTTAATAAAATATGACAGATTGCTGCATCAAGTAAGCGAGAAATTCAAGCACGCGAAGACCACAAGTAATTTTAGCACACACTTCGGACACACTACGGAAAAGTTTTGGTCATTGGGACTGTGCCAAACAGGAGCAAAACTCTATGGTGAGATATCTATATACTGTGGTGAGAAAATTTTCTTTTTCTGATATGCCAATCGATATCTTCTTAGTTCAAGAAAGTTTTCAAGACTACGTTGTGTTAGAGAAAAAGGCAAAAAGTTCATAAAAGAGAAATGCTACAAACATACAGAAAATACTTACTTTTCTGAGCAAAAAATATAACTCAAGAAATAGCGTTTATTTTTTTTTTTTACTGAATTCAGGATGTATCACTTCGGCGCGTGCGGGAGCCATCTTGTGTCATACTCTGCTTTCGCACATTCAGCATTCATTTTCACATTCCCACGACAGTCGGTTCTACGTACCGGAATGACCCGGGTTTCACCCGGCCAAGGACTGTTGTTTCCGCGCTCTAACCCTCTAACCCTGTTTACATCGGCCTACCCCATACTCTGCTTTCGAGTAAACAGTGTAATTCGTTTGTTACTTGTCGAATTACGGTTGTGTGAACATGCTCTTATGTGATGTGGTGTAATTGGTTCACGATACATGGTTGTCGTTATTTTTTTTTACCATTTGCAGGGAAAACATCTGGCAACATTCTAATCGCCATTGTGAAAAAGCAAATTATTTTGTTCGTACGTATTTTGCAAAATCGATTAGATAGTGGTTCTGGAAATAAAGCATTTGTTAAGAAACGGGGCATCTTAAACATTTGTTCGAACATGGAGCCCACTATTAAATATGAAAATTGTGATGATGTGTATCTGGGTCCGTCAGGTATGATCCCTACTGGTCCGGGACAAAAACGCCATTTCGACGATTTGGGCGATGTAAGCCAGTGTGATGGGGATGCTAACCCTTATTATCAGGAGTCTACAAGTGAACTCTGCAAAGCGCAACATCCAGCTTTTATTGCACCTTTGAATCAGAATACACCTGTTGTCCAGCAACCGGCTAAACGTTGTCGTCGAGGAGAAAGCGCAGTACTATTTTCACCGCCTTTTTTTGAGTTGGTGAGTTTCACAGTTGTCTTTTCTTTGGCAATCTTGTTAATACTAATACTTTTAGCCAGAAGTCAGTCACGCCAACAGCGACATTTTCACTGCGCGATGTGTTTCTTGTCAGGTGATGCTGAGAGGACACAAAAATGTTTCTTCAAACTTTATTAAACACATGAAACGCTCACATCCTGAAGTGCACAAAATGTATGAGAATTACAAATTACTAAAGCAACATGGACTTGGACCAGGTTTGAGTGGCATGAATATGAACTTGCTTCCAAACAAACCCTCCACGGTTACAAGCGAACAGAACTATTTCGACGCTAGTTCACTACTAGAAACCATACCGTCAACCACCAATCCCATAGGCACAGATACAACTGAAAATGAACAAAATTCTGAAACCACCGAAAATTCACTGGCAAATTCTACCACAGATTTAAACGATACCACTGAAAATTCCGCTGATTCTCCACTCAATAAAAATGTAATAAGTAATGTTCGATCAGAAGTTAATTTATCCAGCCAAACTCTACAGGCAATGAGTAAATTGTTTGATGATAAATTAAAGTCATTCGCGACGAAATCAGAATTAAGTGAGGTAACTAAAAATATCATCCACCAGGTGCGTTCACGGCAAAGTACACCTTGCTCCACTGTCGGGCCGGATGATGAAGGAGACGGCGAGTATCAAAACAAATTTAGATTATTACAAAATGAACTTGAAATTATGCGTGAACGATTATCACATTCCGAACAGAGTAAGCGAATTTTGCAACGCGAACTGCATACGCTTGAAAAATTAGTTCGCAAGCGTAAATTAATTATAAACAATATACCAGTTGCACCAAATCAATTGCCACAAAATGCTGTCGAAAAGTTATTCAAAGATCTTTTTGACTTGCCAAATATCCAATTGGAAAGCGTGCATGTTATTGGGAACCGAAACAGAAACAACGACAGACAAATGCTGCTTGTTGAAATTGTGCACGAGAATGATGTCAATGCAATATTTAAAAAGAGCGCTTGCTTAAAAAATACTGGCATATTTATTGAATCGCAGATGTCGCAAATCTCTCTGAAACGCAAAGAAAAACTATTGGTATTGCGACGTGAAATGTTGCGTCGGAATGCTACTTTGAAAATTAGTGTACGTAATACACAACTGCTTGTGTGTGATACATTTTTTTACTGGGATGATTTGTTTGGTTTGTGTGTGGGCAATATGGATAATCCTGACTTGAAATTGATAAGTGGCGAAGAGGCAGCTGACGAATTAAAAAAAGTGACTAACCTGGATATGAAGGAATTTCTCAATGTTTTGAAAAATTACGATATAAGATAAGATGGGTACTAACTATACGTACGTACGCTATATATATATATATGTATATATATATATATATATACACTCAAAGTTCACAAAAAAATTTACAGATGTGTTTAAACAAATATTCAATGCATTTTAATTGACGTTTCTTACTCCATATACTAATAAATGTAGCCTATTAAATATGTGATATAAAAGGGTATTTTTTAATTATTGCAGAAATATGAAATATTTGCGCAATTCACAAGCTATCATCTAATGCATCTTCCCAGCTGTGAAATGTTGCTGGCAATGAAAATTATCGAAGCGCCTAAAAAATACCGCTTAAAACTAAAGTTAATAAATAATACAAAAACAATTCCTTAACCTTAGGATTACCAAAGGTTATTTTGTATGAAGTTTACCAATACCCAACCGCCTTTGCTTTTGTTTTGGACTATGTTCAAGTGTTATAACTCATTATGGCGCAAAAATATTTATGGATGGGTGGGTATTGATAAACGGCGTGTGTAAAATGAAAAAGCAAACAAAAAAATCTTATTTCAAATACAAAAAAAAAATTCAAATTTTAAATTTTCTGAAAGATTGGAAATTTTTGGTCAGTGAGCAGGAATCATTTCTAGTTTGGAACAAATGCTGTTGAATAATCAAGTAATGAAAGGTGAAATTAAGAAAGGTCCCCTGGTCGGTATTCGTAAAGCGAAAGTTAAAAGTGGCGAACTTCAGTGTTGCCCTTCTCACATATCAATATCTTTTGACTCGACGTTTTGAACATTTTGATAACCCTCATCCAAAAATTATGAAAGGCCCCCCTGGTCGGTATTCGTAAACCGAAGGTTAAATGAAGTGGTGAACTACAGGGTTGCCATTTTCACGTGATAATACCCTCTGACTCGACTTTTCGAACATTTTGATAACCCTCTTCCAAAATTATGTGTGGTTTTTGCTACTTTTACAGGGATTTTTCTACGGAGCAATGTAGATTTAGTTGGGGTCTCAATGGGTATTTTATGAAATCTAAAGTTCCATGCCATAAAAGAATACTTCCCCCGCTAAATACGGAGTAGTGCAGCACTTAAGGCGTAAAATGAAATTCTTATCCTTTTTGCTAACACTTTGAGCTTACAACGCTTCGACTGAAAAAACTAGACTGGAAACCAAATGTTACTGTAATTTTTTATCCAGTATAAGCAAAAAAAAACAAAAATAATATAAATAAGTTTACTTTATATTTTACGGATGAGCCCTCAGATTTATCATTTTAATACTTTAGGAAATAAGAAAAAAATTTGGTGACCCTTTTTTCGTCAATGATCCTTTTTTTATTCTAAAAATTTTCATACAATTTTAAATGGCATATGCGCTTTAAAGTTGTGAAAATTTTGCTGGATGTTGCAAGCCTTACCAACATGGTGCCAGCAACATTTTTTCACAACATAAAATGCATTTGTCAATTTACTTCATTTAAGGAAATCTTTTTGTATTTTTTCCCATTTTTACTATTGCTTTTATGCGGCATCTTTTAGACCCTTCGATAATTTTGGTTGCTAGCAACATTTTGCGGCAATACAAATACAAATTATAAATTATTAAATTGCCAAATTATATATTTATTGAACTGCTTGTGTCTTCAAAAGTTTTCGCATAAATCAACAATTAACTAAGTGTAGTATGCTTTTAGCCTTTGGTAATCTTTAGACGCATCAGTGTTTTACAAGCAGCGTTATGTATTTTAGGATCGATTTGATCTGGAATTATTATTATTTTGTTATTTATTGAATTTACTGATTTAAATTATGAACTTACATATTTTATGTTGTCCCTTGATAGGAAAAACCACTGGTAGCTTTTCGGGATTAGAGCAAACAAAAACATAAGGACTTTCAGATTCGCCATGCGGATATATTTCGCGATATTCCTCCTGTGCAAGGCATTCATCTACACGTACACAGCCCAACAAGCAACCAGAAGGATAATGCTCTGGAAAATTGATGTCACTATCATTGTAGTAATTCTTGTAGAAATTTTTCAATTCCTCAATTTCTTCAGGATGTGGATCCTTAACGGTTGAAGCGATCCATAAGCGTCCACGGTGCTCGCTATACCAAGCACGTCCTTCATGCCTTTTAAAATATGTTTATAATTAAATCATGTACAGTTGGAACGTTTGATTTTCTTACTTTTTTATACCCGCTATGAGTAGCGAAGCCCACGGCTGATGCATTGATAGGCAATGCCGCATATCTTGCATTTCAAGCAGCTCCTTGTCCTGCACACGGTTATATGAGCGATCTGCGAAGCATTGATTTACCCGCCCCTCTGCAGCCAGTGCTTTGCCATCGGCAGTTAGTTTGTATACGGGTCGAAGTTTATCATCCATATTTGGATCTGTACCACATGTGTCTGGTGTAATTTTTTGTGTGTTTTTGCGGTTAGACCAATTATTTTTGTCACCATCATTTGCTTTGGCTTCTGCAATTTCTTTTAGCACGCGGTTTTCAAACTCCGTTGTGATTGGAAGATCATCATTAACTTCGCGGCCGGCAAAGTCAACTTTTATTTTACGTTTGGCCCGACTCTCATGCTTCTTTTCGTGCATTTCCTGCTTGAGACGCTCATATTTGCTACGCTCTGCATCCGAAAGCCAAACTGAATTTTCCTGCGAACATTTTCAAGTTATTTTAACCAAAAAAACTCAAATCTACTTTCTATTACCCACCTCAAAGTAGTCGAACTCATCATCAATAACCGTTGTTCGCTTCTCACTATTACGATCATATTCTAATAGTCGATCACGCTGCTCCAACGCCTTCTTTAATGATTCACCCCCGCCTTTTTCCTTTAAAGACTTCAACAGATTTTGACCTTTTTTTACATCGCTTTTCATCAAGTGCATTTCTTCGTTGGTGCACACAATCTCACCACAGAAGAGGCATGGACCACTGCCTTCCTGTTCGCAGACAATACGCCCACAACTTAGGCAGTTATTGATGAGTTTGTGTTGCGATGCCTGACAATCGCAAAGACGGCGACCTTTCAACATTACCACTTCTCCACTAACACTGCCATCGCTGGTATACAAACTCACGTATTTGGACTTTTTTTTGGCACCTTGTTGTGTGTTGTTGGGTTGTTTACCGAATTTCCCATCCACTGGGAGGGTGCTTTGATTTTGTTTTATAGATCCGGATCCCTGAACCTGCTTTGATGGTTTTTGTTGTGGTGTGTTTGTTGTGTGTGGTGAGCGTTTATTTGGCAATGGCTTACTAAACAACCGTTTCTTACAATCCACCAAGAAAGAGCGATGATCTTCGCATTCAGGATTAAGCAGGGTTTCAAAGTATTCATCAAATTCCGCTGAAGACTTCAGGGACAAAATGTAGCTTGCGTTGTGAAGGAACAACAAAACAAGTTAATGATAAATTCTAAACTCTCAGAAGTCTGCACTTACTTTATCATATCATCTGGTATTTCGAAGTCTAAGCAATTTATCAACCGTTCGCGTATCCATTTCTCCATTTTGCTATAAAAATTCTGTGACTCTGTATGAATTTAGCAGAAATTTCACAATTCAAATGTAGACGAATGGATGGCCCGTCTAGTGGTGACAAACTATCGATGATACAATCGATAATACATCTCACCATCGAGTTCCCTGTAAGAAGCCTAACCTGTTATTATTAGCAGAAAAATTAACTCATACTATTGGCCAGTTTGACGACTAGTTTTGTATGGGCATTTGGTATCAAATGACCCCTCTGCGATAACTTTGCTCATGATATTAAATTGACAGTTCTCATGAGATGGCTGATGACAAATGGAGCCGTGGGGTAAGGTTGCTATAACAGACAAATTATTAGAGACATCGCACACTGCAAACTAAATATTTCGGTAATTGCTTTAGAAACCCTACAAAGAGCACTGCCGTTCGACAGGTTCACGGTTTTTTGTGGAAAAACAAATTTTTTCCTATTGCGGAAATTTTGCGAGTGGCAGCACTGTTCGCTGACTACTTGATCGGCAGAGTGCGCATTTCCATATAACTTCATGTGATTCTGGAGAGCTCGACTAAATAGTCTCCCGATAAATTCTAGTGTGCGTATCATCGGCACATTTAAAATAAAAAAAATTATTTGTAAAACATAATTTTTACGTGGCAACTCTGACCTGTGTGAGTTCCCATGGGATTTTCCCTGTACAAGTTTGGCGACACCTCCACAAAAGCATAGATGATATAAAAGCTTTTATATTTCTTAAAATCATTTGATTTGGAGTGCTGAGATTTACCTCATTCTCGATTGTGAATAGCGCGCATCTGGTCGCACAAAAGAGAAATAATAATTTCCAAAAAGCGTTCAGTGTTATTCTAAAATGCTCCAATTTCAAGACGAGTTTACACCAGGGGAACAAGAGACCATCGAAATTGAATTTCAACGCGTAAAAGGTAAGTAGCTGCACACATTCTATATATACATACATATATAAGAATGATTAGACAGGCATACGTGTGCATTTGTTTGTTTTAATGCACATTAGACCAGGCCGGTCCCTATGTAAAAAAAAATATCCAAGGTACATTCAACAGGTAGTAAATTTGATTTTCCCCCTTTTAAGCAGCCGCTCTTGTCAAATTTTATTTACATTTTTCAGTTTTTATTTATTGATACGATTTCATTGTTTGCCAGCGCCCTAAAGCATACAAAAAATACATGCGATTGGATGTTTACTTATTTCGCAATTTATCACCTAAATTTAAAACATTTTACTCGAAAATAAAGTGCATGTCTCAAGTGACCCAAAATCTCGTTAATTTTTTTATAATATTTTTTTTTTTGCATTCGTTATCGCTTATTTAAATAAGAAGTTAATATGCACTCTCAGCGACAGGCGTTTAATAGAACTATCATTTTTTTTACATATGTATGTATGTACATGCACGAACCCACCATTAAAACTTTAATGATAGATTTACGGACATAGTTCTATTGTGTTTTGTTTACATATATGTAGATATTTATCTATTGGGCTTTTTGGGTGCATATATATGTACATATGTACATTTGAGTATATGTAAGGGGTATTGTTAATAATAATGCTACAATATACTACAATAGTGCAATGGAATTTTTTTTAAATATAATTCCTGCTCTTGAAGTTATTGATTTGTTTGTGCGCTTAAATAATTGTAGTAGTCTTCTTATCTATCCAAACGATTTGTCATTATACATATACATATTTCATAAAAAAACACCTTATTGCTCTATTATTTTACAGATAGTGTATATCTTGATCATGCTGGCACTACACTTTATCCTGAAAGTCTAATTGAATCGTCGAGTAAGGTGCTCAAACAAAATTTGTTCTGTAATCCACACACTTGCAAAGTTACCGGCGATCTCATAGATCAGGCACGTTATAGGTGAACTAAAATTTTTAAAATGTATGATTCTTGGCAATAACATTTGACTTTTAGAATTCTTCAGTATTTTAACACAGATGCGACCGAGTATGCTGTGGTTTTCACCGCCAATGCAACTGCTGCTCTGCAGCTTCTTGGTAATACTTTTCATTTTGGTGAAGCAAACAAAACTGGTGCCTTTTACTACTGCCAGGAGAATCACACATCTGTTTTGGGTATGCGTGAAATAGTGGCCACAAATCGTCAATATGTTTTAACGAAAGACGAGATTTTAAAAAATTTAAATCACATTAGTACAAATGGCATTAATATCGGAAATAATGTAAATGGCAGTGGTGAGTTAGTGGGCAATTCACTTGTTGTCTTTTCTGCGCAATGTAACTTCAGTGGTTATAAAATGCCACTTGATGTTATCGAAGCGATTCAAGCACACGGTTTGGCGGTGCACGGCACACAAATTACAGGCAAAGAAAATGAATATGAAGCGCTGAAAAGTAATTTTTATATTTGCTTGGACTCAGCTTCCTTTGTAGCGAGCAACTTTCTGGATTTACGAAAATATAAGCCAGATTTTTGTTGTATTTCGTTTTATAAAATGTTTGGGTAAGTAAAACGCAAAGACTTTACGAGCATATTTAGATTTTAATTGATAAGAACGTATGTATGTACATATGTATGTGTGTACGGAGAAATTCAGTATATTCAGTATTGAATATGTACGCTATTTAAATCAATGTCGAAGAGGGAATGCATTTTTTAGGTGTTAAAATAAATTAAAAGCATGCCGATATATTCTAATATACTTACATATGTATGTACATATGTACATACATATATACATATCTATACTTTACTATATTATTTACTTAAATTCTATAATGAATAAATACTATATTATGTATGTATGTATATAAAGTGATATACTTTTTTTTTTTAATTTTTGAAGAATATATGTACATACATACATACATTAAGATGCATCACTCCCCATAGAAAAAAATTGGTTTTGTTTTTCCATCGCAATAATAAAATTCCTTAATTATACATCAAACAAAAGATTTCGCAATAATATTAAGATTTAGATGAGCTACAACAATTTGAAATAACATATATTTTTGGGCTGCTTTATAAATAAAAACATTTTTATTTTTTTTTTTTTTTTTTCAGAAAATTACCTCAGCTCATAAAACAGTTTAAGCTTAAGCTTGACCGAATTAGACTTAATAATGGAAAGGTATTTTCTCTCACTCTGCAAATAATTTCGAAATTTTTTTTATCAAACCTCCTTATGATTCCGTTGAAACTTTTTTTGATATTTTAAAGCAGACCTTTTAAGCTTACACTGTTTTATCATCTCAAGTGGTTTTTTTTTAGTATTTAAAACACATTTTTTTTTATTTATATATAATTCTATTAAAAAAGATTTAATCGATTTAGCTCACGTATTGTAAATCTTAATACTTTTCTAAATATTTCAGCGGAAGTCTTTAAATATATTAAATTTTATAATTCCGGTCGAACAACCGCAACCTTTTTTGGTGTAGTACCCTAATGTACATATGTACATACATATATTTTTTTAAATTTGAACCGAAATGTAAAATAATTTGTTTCAATACATAAATAAATTAAATTTATAACTTTTTGATAAATATAATAAAACTTTTGTTCATGTAGCTTTCCGACGGGCGTCGGTGCACTGCTGGTGAGCAAACGTGGACAATCAGTGCTACATAAGCGTTTCTATGGCGGTGGTACTATAGATATTGCGATGACACGACAGGACTTTCATCAAAAACGCTCTCAGTTTTCCACGCGCTTCGAAGATGGCACTTTACCCTTTCTTACCATTACTTCGTTACTTGAAGGCTTCCGAGTGCTGGAACGGCTGGTACCAGCCACACCAAAACGTTTGTCGGTTGAACGCATTAGCACACATGTTTACCGATTGGCCCAATACTGTCATGACGCACTAGCCGCACTACACCATACTAATGGCGCACCTCTTATACAATTTTACAATCACAGCGGCTATAATGATATAAAGCAACAAGGTGGCGTTGTCACTTTCAATGTGTTACATGACGATGGTACATTTGTTGGTTTCGCTGAAGTTGCATGCATCGCTGCTGTGCATAATGTGCAAATACGTACCGGCTGCTTTTGTAATCCTGGTGCTTGTCAATGGTTCTTACGTTTGTCAAATGCCGACATACGCAAACAATTCGAAGCTGGCCACGTTTGCAGTGACTATACAGATCTAATAGATGGAGTGCCTACCGGTGCAGTACGCATGTCTTTTGGCTATATGACTCGTGTAAGGGATGTGGACAAAGCGGTGGCAATGATACGTGATTGCTATTTAACTACACCAGCCGAACGATTGCGTATCATAGAACAAACGGAAATACCGGAAGCACTGCGCCAGGTATCACAGCGCTTGAGACCGCAATTGAAACGCATCTGCATCTATCCGATCAAATCGTGTGGCGCTTTTGAAGTGACAGGCGCGTGGGAATTGACCAGAAGTGGATTTAAATATGATCGCACCTGGATGATTGTCGATGTCAATTCCATGGCCATCACGCAAAAACATTTTACAAGATTATGTTTAATAAAACCGATAGTGCATTTGACAGAAGGCGTTTTGGAGCTGCGGTTTCCCGGAATGAAATCTATGAAGGTGCCACTAGAAATTGACGATACTAATTTTACTAAGCGTATCGAATCGTCGTTTTGTCAAAGCAAAGTGTGCAATGATTTGGTTGCAGGCCTAGATTGTGGAGAAGAAGTAAACCGTTGGTTATCAGACTGCCTAGAAACTAGCGGTTTGCGTTTGGTACGTCAAAATGCCGAGCGCCGCACACAAGATGGTGTCGCAAAAGATATTAGTCTCGCCAATCAGGCGCAATTCTTACTGATAAATCGTGCATCGGTCCGTTGGTTAGCAAATAAAGTTGAAGCTGAGAAAGAATCTATCGATCAAACGGTGGATCGCTTTAGAGGTAATTTAATAATCGAAACCGTAAGTCCGTTTGAGGAGAATTTATTTGAGGAAATTAGTATTGGTGGTGTTATATTCAAAGTGAATGGATTTTGCACGCGTTGTCAAATGATTTGCATTGATCAGCATACTGGTCACAAAACCAACGAGCCGTTGCGGACGATTGCGCGTGAATTTGGTGGGAAAATACGTTTCGGAATATATTTATCACTCAAAGAATTGGAAGAAGGGCATCATATTTCTTGCAGTGAGGAGATGAGTATTAAGAAAATTGAAGAAAATGTTGGGGAGCAATGAAAAATAAAGAGATTGAAACTTGCCAACAAGAAAAAAAATCTTCAAAAACAAGGCATTTTGGAAATATACAATAAATTAGATGAATCAGTCCAAATAACAAAACAAGGTTGTGCTAAGGTACCTCTACAATGTTGTTATTGTTTTTCTTTAACTGCACCTTAACTTTTTGGGAAATGGTCCTGGAGTGACTGTTCTTGGGCGGTATCCCGGTATCGCATAACTGACTGTGTCGGAACGGAAACTACTGTGCTCAAATAGTATACGGTCTCCACTATACTAGATATTACCATTACAAATACCGCTTTTGAAAATATTTACAAACACATACATATGTATGTACATACAACAGAATGTTAAAATTGTACAAATATTTACTAAAAAAAAAAATCTTAATTTACAAAGATACGAAGCTTGTTTTTGTTTTTTTTTTTTACATCAATGAGCAGAAATGATTTGATCTCATGTGTTTTGCTGGCAAACCATCTCGCACATTCATAACGCCTTGTAATACATCACCTTGGGATGGGAAAGCCTGTGTTTGCAATTTCGAATGCACCAACATGCCGTTTATGACCACTTCGAATGATCCGCGCCGCCCAACTTGACAAACTAGGTCCGTATCTGGTTGTTCTTTCATTATGAATTTTTGTAGCGACCTACATTGCCGAGCATGTGCTGCACATAAGCCACTAGATGAAAATTCGAAGATGAGCATTAGATTAATAAATATTCAAACACGTACTCACCAATGCTCTACTTGAACTTGTATTGGTTTGCCCATTACTAGATTTATTTGTTGGGATGTGTGATATAAATTATACTATATTAAAAAATATTTGCAAAAAGCCGTTTAATACATTGCATGCGATCTAAACAGCTAAAAAGTAAGGCCCTCTGCTTCCCCATCTAAAATTTTCATTAAGTTGGCACAGCAAGCAGAGAAGTGGCCAATAAAAACCGCTTAAATTTTAGCTTATTGTTTTGTCTTTCATACCTATATATTTGCAAAGTTTGTATGCCTGGTTCCTGCCTTCTTCACTTAAGCCACCACATTTAGAATTTTTGAAACATATTAGAATTATACACAAATAAAAAATAATTTTCAGTAAAAAAAAAATATTTTAGTTTCAACATGACTTTGTCAATTGTATCTAGATCACATCAACACACAATTGTCAATAGGTTGCTCTTTCACTTTTTCTACTGGTATACCATTTTCGGCTTTGCGAACATTTTCCAGTACACTTTCGTGATCAGGAAAAGCGAAGGACTTTAATTTGGAGTGAACTAAGTTGTCGTCAATCTTTACTTCAAACGATCCTTGGCGGCCTTTTACACACACTACTTCTGTACCTGGTTGTTGTTGTAGAAGAAAGTTTTGTAACATTTTGCATTGCCATTCGAAATTGCATTTTGGGCTGAAAAGCTTTTTTAAAAATATTTACGATACTTGTTTGTTGATGATTCTATACTTACCAATATTCCACATCCACTTTGACCATTTTAGTCATATCTTGTGTAAAAGCAAACAACAGTTTTAGCTAGCAAATTATTCATTGATAACAAGTAGAATTCATAAACTCGCCTTTGTTGATAACAAATAAAAATATCAGCTGTTTGCAATGCATTTAATAGCGCTAGACATTCCCTGGCGGTGATTAGTTCAGTTAAATTTCCGGTTGATGTGTTCTCGTACGCAGAATACTGCAAAGTAATGGAAATTGGGAAAACAGAATAAAATTACATTTTCAATTTGGAAATTGCAAGTTCAAAATTTGTTGAAATTAATGGCGATTCGAAAAATCTATCAGAAATTTAATAGTAAATTGGAAAATAATATAAAAGGAGTTTTTAAGACCTGTTTTATGACTAGATTTTAAAGTCGTAATAGTAAATCACACTTGTATATGGAAATAAGAAAATGAAAAAAAATGCTCGCTCGTTGTTTTTATTATATCATAACGAAATTAATTTTGAAGAAGTCTAATTTTACAGGTTATATGTTATATGATTTTAATAAAAAAAAAGGTGCGAAGTACGTAGGTGAAAAAAAATATTGAACACTGATGACTTTTAATTTTAAATATTATAGCGCAAAATGTGGAGTACTGCCCCATTTTTCGTTAAACCTTTATTAATAATTTGGCAGATAGCACAGTCATTGTCTTCATTGTGTTCTGGACATTAGGCCTATCAGCTGTTCTTAGTTTGTTTATTAGTAGAACTGAGATGCTATCGATAGTACCGCCAGCATTCAGTTTTCAAAACGATATTTTAAAACAACGATATTAATATCGTCGAGATCTCAAATAGTTAATAGTACAGAATTGAACTTTATTTTGCAAACTGATGCACATGCAGGTTATTTAAATTTACCAAAATTTGTGTTTGCTGTAATGTATAAATTTTCTAAAAGTATTTATCGCATCTAGCGAAATTCCAGTTGAGGTTTTCTGGTTTGGCTATAATATTTTGGCTGAAACTTGACGTGTGCAAAATATCATATAAAAACATTTAGTCATAAGATGTGAAAGATGTTGTGAGGTTTAGCTAAAAAACAATGTCGATATTTTTCAACCAATGTCAATAGCTGCGTCAGATTTCAACTAGCCATATAACTATCGATTGCAACCCAGCCCTATTTATTTGTGCAACCGCGAAATACTGTATTCTCTTTGATATTGTGCAAAAAAAAAACTATTAAATTGTACTTTTGGCTACATTTCTTTGCCTAAACAAAAAATATATGACTGAAGTGAAAAATGTTTCATCGACGTTGCATCGTTATAAATATGCGGTCCGCCATAGCGCTAATCATGATTTTCATTTGTAGTGGCATACGTCAAAGTCAGACTGCTGGTGGAAATCTAATGGAAACTGAATCTAAATTGGAAGGTCAATTGAAAAATGTCACTAACAATAACGATGCCATACCACTCACAATTAAAAGTATCAACGACACTAATGTATCCTGTCCAGGTGCACCAGAAAGTGAGTGTTCGTCGTTGCCCTTTCCATGTATACGCTGTAACTACAATTACTCTTGTCACTATGGACGCGATACAAATGTGACTTGTACGGTCGTAGACAATGTGCAATGTCAAGGAAATAGAACGTTTGTGCAACAAATTAATTGTCGTTATTGCTATCAAACGGAAATATGGCAGCAGTCGTGTATGTTGCGCGGAAACTGCAATTCTGTAAATGCGCACTATTATCGTACCAATTGCACAGTTCATTCGGATGTTTTTTGTCTTGGCAATCGTTCGTTTACACGTAATCTCAAATGTAACTGGACACAGGGATATCGCTGGAGTACGGCGCTCATAATCAGTATTACGTTGGGCGGCTTTGGTGCTGATCGTTTCTATCTAGGGCACTGGCAGGAAGGAATCGGAAAGCTGTTCAGCTTTGGTGGATTGGGCGTTTGGACCATCATTGATGTTTTACTCATATCGTTGCATTATTTGGGACCAGCCGATGGTTCTTTATACATATAGTAGTAATAGTTGTGTGTATTATAAATACTATGTAAATTTAATGAAACAGACTGTAATAATTAGATGTAAGCATAAACATACAAATACTTAGTTTATTAAATAATTTTAATTTCATTCCGTTATAATTGTGTTTAATATCAAAATCTCGCCTTCAACTGTCGAATTATACTTTATTCATCGAGCTCTCCAAAACGAATGTGTTTCGTTACCAGCTTTTTAACCTTCTCTCTACCCCTCTTTTGTGGTACCTTTACTTGTTTGTTTAATTTCATTTCACGATCCGCTTCTATTTTCTTCCAATAATCTAGCTCTGCTTCGCCGCTTAGAATCTTGCAGTTGTATTCCGCACAACTAACTTGATTCACAAAGTCTGTTGCCGCTTCCGCAGTATCTAATCGTAGTTGCGCATGCATAGCGCCCTCCTTGACGTCAACGTATTTGACTGTGTCGTATTGTCGCATATCGGCCTTGAATTCCTTAATATTGACGCAAGGATTCAAGAAACCTACTTCCACTATAAGTCCTTCGGCATAGCTGAAGAGCGGAGCGCGTTCTAAAGCTGGATTGTGTTTCATATCTTTTGGTTGGGGCTTTGCTTCTTCTTCTCCGGCCCCATAGAAATTCATATTCATTTTTCGCAATTTGCGTTCATTTGGGTTTTGCTTCTTGGCTGAGGGAGGTGCTGAAATAGCTAAAGAATCGGTTCCAACTCCTTCGTTAGCTTGCTGTTGCTGCTTTTCTTTCCATGCTTTGCGTTTTAGCTCTGCTACCTTTTCTCGTTGTAAGTTAAGGTATTTGTTGCGTAAACGCTTCCAATCACGTTTGGGAAGAACTTTTAACTCATAAAAGGACGCATCGGTATTCACATCGTTTTCCTTTCTACGTTTTTCTAAATCTTTTGCCTTTTTCTTCTTTTTGCGCCGTTTCTTTTTGTTGCTAACCTCACCGTCCACTTGCTGTTGATCTTCGGTATCATCATTAGTAGTACCTCCGGTATCGCTCGCGGTGGATAAGTCGTCATTTTCCGTTTTAGCTTTTTTTGTTGCAGGGCCTTCGGATTCCAAAACATTAACACCTCTTTTTAGTTTCCTGATTTTTTTCGATTCAATATCAGATTCATCTTTTACCATCGTCTCTTCTTCGTTTTGTTCTTTTATGAAAGATTTAACGCTCTGTAGTTCGGCAGGATCTGTTTCTTGCATTTTCAGAACACCATTAAATTCTTGAAATGCTTTTACTGCCTTTTCCACGCTGTCCTCCTGCTCGAACTCAACAAATCCGAATTCTTTGATTTTCCTTGATTTGGCGTACTTCGGTAAGGATACATAAACTACTGCACCAAAACGTTCAAATGCCTGACGCACCCATTCATGATCAGCTGCTGCCGGTAAAGCTTCTACATAGATTGTTTTCTCATCAACGTTACGCACCGCAGGCAGTGCAGTCTTGCGTTTAACCCTTAATTGTGTCTCATCCAACTGCAGTAATTCTGAATTTGATAATGACTTGGCTATCTCCTCAACAGATGAGGTAAGTGTCTTCAATTTATTGAAGTTGAGGAATATATCCAGCGGTACATCTGCAAGGTAAATACATACATACATATGTATATTGCAATTACAAAATATAACTACACACATAAAAATGCCAGATAATTACATGGATCTTTGTCTATTAGCTGCTTCAGATATCGATCTTTTGATAAATTGGCATCGCCAAAGTAGAATTCCATTTGTTTACGAATTGTGTTGTAATGGTGCCTCTTACGCTTCCTAAAGGTTTTTGGCCCACCTAAACGGTCACCAGCAGCTTCAGCAGGAGCTGGTTTCTTACGTTTCTTTTGATCAATTTTTTGCCCATCCGTTCCTGATGAGGTTTCCGCTGTTTCAGGCTCCATTATTGTTCAGAAAATTAACCTAACCAGAATTCATAAATAAATTATAATCCAGCAGGTCTGGGATGTAAACGTTTTTATTTATTTTTGCAATGTTTAGTGATGGGTAGTGATGTCACCATTAATCGATTCATCGGTTCATTCAAGATCTTCACCCGACGCTCATATAAATCTAACCGCGAAACTGACACATACATAGTTTGAGTCAATTTTCCCACATATTTAACCGGTAGCTATTATTGTTGTTATTATGGGGAATGCTGCTGAAGTGACAGTCCTTGGCAGAATATAAATCCGGATCTTTCTGGTATCGTAGAAGCGACTGTCGTGGGGACCATAGTTACCGATAGTTATAGGACAGACTTCTTGCAGGGTACGAGGGCTTTCGATTATTTATTAACCGACTAATCGGGAATTTGCATTAACATTCGTTTAAACATACCATTATTAATGAGCCATGCAACTCTGTGCTATATTCAAACAGCTGTCATTGACATTAAAACTCGACATTCGAGCGGGGTTTCGGCATTAAATTTTGTTTGTTTTTTTATATGTATTTTATTAAATTATTTCTTATACACACTTTAGCAGTTTAATAGTACCATACAACAAATTCGTTTAAAAAATTCAATAAATTTGCATTGCATGATGTTGGGAGATGCCGAAATCGGTTGGGATGATGGCATTAATTACAAGGCCATATCGTAAGTATGCTCCAAAACCGGTAGTTTCAGATATGTGTATTCCAAATATTTTATCAATAGATGCGAAAAAATTCCTGAGCTTTTCTTGGATAAATTGGTAGCCAAGAATCACTTTAGCAAATTCGGCAAAATTACGCGTTTCATATTACGTCCAAGTAGACAAAGTTGTACAGTGGAATATGAGACAGAAGCACAGGCGGAACGAGCTCTGGATCAAGCAAGCTATTATAATGGACATGAGTTTCAGATTGAATATGCCACACGAGAGATAGCACACGTTCAAAATACAGAAGAATGGGTAAACCCCGAAGTACAAGCTGAATTGGATGCAATGGGACTACGACAAAATCTGCCCGCTTTCAGAATGCCATCTACGGCTATGCTACCACCAGCCAAGCCTTTGCCTACACAGTTCCGTGCACAAAAAACTGCAACTCAGTTTCCAATGCCAACAACAAAGGCTGCGAAATCAGCAACGGTTACGGAGATGCCTAAAATAGATACAGCTTTGCGACAAGAGTATGAGGCTATTTTACGAAGACCAGCGTACACAGACGAAGAAAAATATCGCGTTTTAGATGCACGAGACAAATTGATGCGCCTCCTAAGACCCCGCCAGACAGATATTAAGAAAGTTGAAAGAACAAAGGGTAAATAATACATACATTATTCGTTTAACAATTATTGTTATGTGTTTCTTGGTTTTTTTTAGGGATTTGCCCCGATATGTGTCCAGAGAAAGAACGTTTAATGCGAGAATTTCAACGCCAAGTATCCACATTTGAAACGTGTAATGAAGAGAAAGAAAGCAGTTCTTCCATTTCACATCAACGCGCCATAAAAGAATATTCACGAAGTAGTGCCGATCAAGAAGTGCCACTGGCACATGAACTCCGACCTGAAAGCGTCCTACAAATGACAATGTTGTACCTGATGCATCGCATAATGGATCTCTGCGAAGATCCGCAAACATCCATTGCCGACTGGTTTCACTTTGTATGGGACCGAACGCGTTCTATACGCAAAGATATTACCCAGCAAGAACTATGCTCATTGGGTACTGTAAAATTAGTCGAACAGTGTGCCCGTTTTCATATACACTGCGCGGCTCGCCTAGTAGCCGAAGATCCTTCAGTTTTTGATAAAAAAATTAATGCCGAAAATTTGACAAAATGCCTGCAGTCGTTAAAGTATATGTATCACGATTTGCGCATTAAAGGCGTACATTGCCCATGCGAAGCTGAATTTCGTAGCTATATAATTTTGTTAAATTTAGGTGATTCAAATTTCCTTTGGGAGTTGAAGCAGCTGCCCACTCATATCCAACACTCAAAAGAAATAATGCAGGCTATTGCATTCTATAATGCACTCCAAAACAATAACTATGTACGCTTCTTCAGTATGATACGTGGAGCGGAGACGTCGTATTTGAGTGCTTGCATCCTGCTTGGATACTTTAATAAGTTGCGTTGGCGTGCCATGGAAGCAATAAATAAATCACACAACTGGAGAAAAAATGCCGTGTTTATACCCCTGAAATATCTCACTAGGATACTTGGTTTTGAAGATGAAGGAGCTGCAGAGCAATACTTCACCTATCATAGCTTAGAAAGTGATGGTCAGCGGGTAGTATTAGATCGTTTGAAGCGGCCAGATATTGAGTATTCCATGGAGCGTGCCATGAATGTGAGTTATAATTAATAAAAATAACGAATATTTCATATCTACGTTAGGGTGGCCCTTAAATGTAGGAATACAATTTTTAAATCAGATTTCCTTAAACTCAATCTCTACGTCAATACTACTATAGTCGAAGGTTTAAAGCGCATGGCGCAAGTTCAGATTCCTCTAATAGAGACTCAAAAAAGTTTGGTCCTGATAGGAGTCTGAAGATTCAATCCGAACAAATTCATACATATGTATGTACATATGTGACATCTTCGACTATTGTATTATCGATCTTAGGGCCTTGGATATATCTAACCGTCTTCAATCGAGATTATCGTGGTATTACCGATTGAGCGGGTGAGGCTGATAAAAATCGTTAATTTGATTTTTTTAAGAACCACCCTAATCTACATACATACATACATACATACATATACAAATGTATACCTAAAGTACCTAAAAAAGTATTGGCACAATATTTTTTTATAATATTCACAAATTTTGAATGCTAAAATTTGTTGTTCATTTTTCATCAAAATATAGCTCCGCTCCCTCTATAACAAAAGTCATATATGTATGTACATACATACATATGTATGTAGGTACAAATTTCAAGCCTTAAGAAAAATCGAGCAGATTAAAAAAATTTGCACCAAAGTTTCATTCTATAACAAAAGCAACAAGTACAAAGTTCACAAAAATACAGTAGATTAGAAAAATGTTCATAAAAATTTCATTTTATAACAAAAGACATAAGCACAAATTTCAGATTCGTACAAAATACACAGAAATTTAGCAGTTTAAAAAATTGTTATCAATATTTCACTCTACAACAAAATTCCTATAAATATAAATAGCAACTTTGTACAAAATTCACAAAAAATTGGCAGATTAAAAACAATGTCTATCAAAATTTCATTCTATACCAAAAGTTCTATAAATACAAATTTCATACTTCATATAAAATTCACAAAAATTCAGTAGAATTAAAAAAGTTTTATTAAAATTTTACAAACTACAAAAGCCGTATAACCACGAATTTCAACCTTTGTATAAAATTCACAAATCTTTAGCAAATTAAAAAAAATCTTAAAAATTCAAATCTTAATGATGTAGATTTCCACAAAATTCCAGCAAATTTAAAAAGTTTCATTCTATAACAAAAGCCATATACATATGTAAGTACAAAATTAAGGAAAATTCAGCAGTTAAAAAAAATTTCATCAATATTTCATTCTATAAAAATTTGTAAATTAAAACAAAAATCATCAAAATTTCATTCTATAACAAAAGCCCGATAAATACAATTTTCAAACTTCGTACAAAATTCAGGAAACTAAAAAAAAAAATCATCAAAATTTCACAAACTACAAAGGCCATATAACTATTAATTTCCAACTTTGTACAAAATTCACAAAAATTCAGCAAACAAAAAAAAAAATGTCATTCAATAATAAAAGCCATATGTATATGTACATACATATGTAAGTGCAAAATTGAAGAAAATTCAGCATGTGTAAGTACAAAATTAAAAAAAAAAATTGCATCAATTTTTCATTCTAAAAAACTGAGCAAATTTAAAAGAATTTCATCAAAATTTCACAAAAACAAAAACAAAAGCTATGAGTCAAAATTTCAAATTTTGTGCAAAATTCAGAAATATTCAGCATATTAAAAAATTTTCATCGGCATTTCATTCTATAACAAGTGCTCTGTAAATGCAATTTTCAAACTTTATATAAAATTCAAAACAATTCAGCAAATTTAAACAAATTCCAGCAAACTTTTATTCTATAAAAAATTATGTATAAATACAAATTTAAAACTGTGTACAAAGTTCAGAAAAATGTTCATAAAAATTTCATTCTAAAACAAGAACTACATACATATGTATATTACAAATTTCAAAATTTGTTCAAAATTCCCAAAACTTTAGCAAATTTAAAAAAAATTATCAAAATTTCAAAGTTTATAACTATACATATTTTAAAAATTCGGGTATGCATTTTTGTAGACCATTCAATTTTAGTTGCTTAAAATACCCGATGGTTTTTCGAACCGTGTTTACATCTTTGGATTGGTTCGTCAAAACGATTTGTTTTTGTCTATGAACCGGCACTTCGGTTCGGTTCAACGGTTCGGTAATTTAAAAAAAGTATGAATATTTGTGTTATTTTTATTCAGTAACAACCACAAAATTTATAAAAAAAAACAAATAAAATTCTGGTAGTCATTCCAAAAGTTCAAGGCCAGGGACGTGAATCGAATGAAAAATTGTATAGGTTCGGTTTTTAGTTCGGACCAAATAATTGTGGAAAATTTTGGTTCGGTTACTGGTTCAGTTAATTAGTAGTCAATTTTGTTTCTATATAACGTATGAAAAAAAATTTATTTATTTTTGCAGCCGAACGCCCCTGTCGCTAGTGCTGCAATATAATTATTTGTAAAATAATTAATTATTGTACAAATGTGCAAAAAAAAATAATAAATAAAAATAAATAAAAATATTTTTTATGTAAGAAAATGGGTAACACTACCGGTGAGAAATATTAACAAAAATCGTTGGGAATTTTTGACAAGTTCCCATTAAAATGTTTGCAATTTTTAAGAATATATTTTAGAATTTGCTGAAATTTTTTGAATTTGTTAAATATGGACTTTGCTATAAAATGAGCCATATTTTGATAAAAAATTGGCGAAAAAGTTTTAGCATTGAAAAAGTTTTAGCATTGAAAAAGTTTTAGCATTGAAAACTTAGTGAATATTATAAAAAAAAAAAACACTGGCCCAATACTTTTTTCTGCCACTGTATATACATATGTTTTCAATAAATAACATTTTCGCACTCTCTAGCTGGTGGAATCGAAACGCACTGTTAGCGTCGGCGAATGTGTATGCGGGCATGCCTTGGAGTCAGCGGTTATTTTCGAAAGTTATGTGCCTCATAACAGCTTCGATGAGAATGGCATACTTAATTCAAATGCCTGGACGGCAGTTGATCAATTGCGTGGTGAAGCCGCAGAAGAGCGAAAACGACAGCAGAAATTGGAAAAGCAACAGCGGCTTGAAGTGGAGGATGCTATAAAGACCCACAAACGCTCTAGTTCTCCCCCACTGACCTTACCACCAATCGCACCGCCACCTTCCATTCGTACGGATACAAGTATTTTTAAAATACCATTAGCTTCACGACCTATATCACCCAAGCAACAACAATTTAAAACACCAAAACAGCTACAGAAATCGCTTGAGTCCTCTATTTTTGGTGGTAGTCATTTTACAGCGACTAAGTCGAATGAGCAACCAACAGCGTTGGAAAATTTTAAATTTGATGCTCCACAAAATAAACCACGCTCAACAAATAATGGTACCAGTGTATTCGGTGCACCGCCAAAGTTGGCTGATGGTTCTCTATTTAAAATACCTAGCGCTACGCCCAATTCTGCTACATCTATTTCTGGCGGATTTAGTAGTTCTGTCTTTGCCGACAATGCAAGTAAAACTGCGCAACCACCACCCACTGTCGGCGGCTTCATATTCGAGGGTACTAGCAAGGGTGGCGTGAACGGTGATAACATTTTTAGCAGTGCCGCCAAGTCGACAGCAAACATTTTTAATCAAACAAAAATCCAACAGCCAGAACCGATGCGTAATGATAGTGTGTTCCAACATTTCAACGCTGAGCCGGTACTGCAAGTCGCCACGGCTCCCCATATTGGTGCCAAAGAAGAAATTACAAATATATTTGGTACCGTGGCTTTTTCGCAACCTCTTGCTCCCGTATCAAAGGCAGAAGAGAAGCCGGCTAAACACCAGTTAGCTGTAGAGGAATCTAAAGTAGACGCACAACTGCGTAAGCAAAAAGAGTGGGAAAAAGAACAGGAGGTAGCAAAGCAGAAGCGCGAAGAAATGGAGCGAAAAAACCAGGAATCTTTGAAAGTGCTGCAACAACAGGCCCAACGTATAAGCACCGATGAGCTGGAAAGCGTGCTTGCCACTCAAGTAGCTGATATAGCCCAAAGTGAATTAACCAAATATCGAAACTTTGAACGTGATTGCGAAAATATTGCACTAACACTACTTGAACAATGTCTAGTGATGCAAATCGAGGATTTGGCCCATGAGGAATATGCTATGATGTGCCATGATCAATTCATTCTCAGTCGTTACTTTGAACGTTGGCTAAGCTACACACGAAAGAAACAGACACAACGCGCGCTCATGGAGTCCACACCCATATGGGTGACTATGGACACGCGCGAAGAACAAACTGCCAAACTTAAACATCCAAAGCAATCAGAGAATTTGCAGTTGATTAAACGGTATCGTCATGGTGAGCCATGTAATTTCCAATTATTGCTTTGGACACATCCATCCACATCGTCCTCATATCAGGCCATCGATATCTTCGAAGTTGTGCGCGCGCACACGACCCGTAAGCAGTCAATAAAATGCGGTCACTTGCAAAGCAACAAATATTTTAAGCTAGTGCTGACGTTGCCCAACGATAACGATGAGCTGCCCGGTTTCGAGAGTCTATGCAATAAGTGGTTGCGCAAGCATGCACGACGCAATCGTAACACCTCTGAAGAGGAGGAGGATCAGAGAAAAAAAAGCAAAAATAATAGCCCATACATAAGTGGCGTGGAGCGTGATGTGGCATTGTGCGTACAGAAGGTTAGCGGTATTCCACCACAGATGGAAAGTGGGCGTCCTATGCGCAACGAATGTGACAATGCGGATGCTTTTATTTGTCTTATGTCCAGCGACGGCATACGCAGTACACGCAAGCGTATACATCATCTCATCAAACTGTGTCGTCTGCATAAGGCTGTACCGGTGGCCTTTATCGTCTATGACGGCCAGTATACGGACGAACTGGAGCTTAGCGATATACTGGAGGTGGAGTCCTTAGTGGAAGACGGTAAAATATCGGCATATAAGTTTTTTGGTTGCTTGCAGACGAAAAACGAATTCTCTTTCGTACACCATATGGGTCGTGCTTTGCGTTATGTGGCAAGAGAAAGCAGTTTTTGCAATCAATCAATTGAAGCTTTGGAGATGCAAAAGTTACAAAGTTTTCTAGAAGCCTGTTTAGGCGATGAAATGTGGCAACGTTGGCGGTATTCTTCCGAACAAAATCCGTGTTTTGCGAAAATATGTAGCACACTACAGCACTTGGTGGAACTGTACAACGATGCGGTGCAGCGCGTGATACAAATGACAACAGTAGACTTTGAGGATGCACCCGAGTTTGCGGAGGAATTGCGAGAATTTGTACCCAAATTAGCTGTGGATATACCGCTTACTTTGGAATACTTTCCCAAAGATTGGAAATCGGCGGAACGTCAAAAACAAATTTCACAATTTTTACATCGTTTGCTATTGGCACCCATAGAAGAAGCGCCGCAGTTCGCAGAAGTGGATGGCTGGGAATTATGGTTGCTAAACTATACAAGTCGCTGTATACCGAACGATGAAGATGCCGCCACAAACGCTAGCTATCAATCCATCAAAGCGCTTATTGAAGAGCTAAATCGCCCAGACTTAGCCGATATTGATGTGGCGGCACGCTTACAAATAATAAACTACTTGCCTGTCGTGAAAGCCATAGCATATGCGCAGATTAATGCTGTGCTTCAAGACTATTATGTAAATGCCGATGCCGAAGCTTATAAATTACCCAATGAATTAATTTATCATCGCCAAGCGCTTGAGGATTTTCAGCTCGTTCCGTGGTGGTTGAATAACAAAGCTGTTAGAGCGGTGCATATAGATTATTCTGCTGCCGAAACACAAGATATGACTTCGAATTATAAGAATGCGGAGTTAGCCGATGAGGAGACGGCTATGAATGGTGACATTTTAAATGAAATCATAAAGCAAGCTGAACAGGTTTCGCGTAAGGCAGAGGAAGACCTATATTCACTGAAAAAGCAAAAAATCGGCGCTGAAACGTTGGAGTTATCACGCGGCTTAGATGCAAGCATTTATCAATTTGAACTGGCAAAACAAATTGGGCTTTCCGATGCGTCTTATGTGGCGAAAGTTTGTGAATTTGATAGCGACTTAAAAGGAGCGGTTGGCGGGGCAATTGCAAAGGAAGATGCCCTCGATGATGGTGATGAGTTATCCAAAATGTCATCATGTAGAAAACGCAAACATGCTGAAGGTAATGTTGGGAAAGTGAATGAAATGGAAGATGTTATGGCACGCGCTTTTGATGTTATTGAGAAGGTAGAGGCGCAACAAGATCGCGCCGAGCGTTTGTATAAAATGCCTATGCTGGAATTTGAATGAAAAATGCGCGAACGAATATGAAGTGATTAATTGTAATTCATAAAAAAAATAATAAAAAAAATTAGACTAATAAATTTAATTTAATTGTTATTGTAATAATCCTTTTTTTCTTTTTTATAAGAATTTCAGCGAATCAGGGGTTTAAACGTAGAGATTCGGAAGTTGGTAAACCGGGACAAGGGGCGGGGAGCACCTGAAGTCCAGTAACACTGCGAGTGAGGGCTAGCTTCGGTGGCCTCTAACTTCACTTGCAATGAGGTGAAGGAGGCCATCGGAAAGGCTACGGAGAAGGCCTCCAAGGTAATTGTTACTGATGGATTAAGAATGTTGAAGCGATAAAATCTGTGCCCTACGGCAATGTAATTGATAGCCTCTGCTCGATAATAAACAGTTATCTCTCCGACCTTATTCACTTCTGTCGTAACGCCTGTCACCTACCACGTGCTCGGCTACCCTATTTACAAAATGGACAAATGAGATCAGGCTTTAAATTAACATTCATGCCGACCGAACGGTGCCCAACCAATTCCAATGGTTAGTCCCCAAGGAATTGCTTTCGAACACAAGTCAACAATTACTGATGACTGTCGACCAGGTGCACAGTTTGAGCCTCTATGGGAGAGTTGTTGCCTCCACAATCCAAATTTACGAAGACGGTTCTCTCGTTTCCAACAAGAATGTTGTTTAGTTCATGATGGTTTTAAAATATTTGTTGGTTTAAGGTACTTACATATCTGTGATACAAAAAACTCTAAGTCGGCACTGATATATGTACATATGTACATATGCACATACTTACGTACAAAGTTACATACACGGTGGATTAACATGCTTGGTCTTTATGTATACGTGTACAATGACTGATTCGATACACAATGAAATAGAGATGAATACAAACCTTTATTTGTTATAATAGAGAATAACAAAGCAACAGCGTTTAACCAGTTCCCATGACGGTCGGTTCTACGATACCGGAATTACCTGGATTTACATTTATTCGGCCAAGCACTGGCAATTCAGCAATATCCCGCTAAGTTTATGGTTGTTATTGCTGTTCGTCTAACAGTGTTTATTCCGCTGAAGTCAAACGCCATACAAACTAATAAAGTATTTAATCCAAATCAGTGTTGTATTACTGGAACACATCCCATCAAAGCTATTTATTCAAGAATTTTACAAATAAATAGTTTCAATAGCTATTGAAAATTTGTATATCAGCTGTTTTTTTATCAATGCAAATACTACCTAAGTATGTACATATGTATGTACATATATGATTCATTAATAAAAACAATAAACATGTTATTATGCTGTTAAAAGTATAGAGCGCACTTGTGAAATGTCAACAAACTGATCAATAAATCTATTTTTGGTCGATTTCGTGGCAGGTAAACAAATACGTTTTCCCCATGTTCAAAAATAAAAATGCGTTTTTTTCTATTGCTGAATTGCTGTTTTTATTGCATCAGACAAATTTTGATAATTTTATTCGAGCTAGAAAGCTAAATATTTGGCACGAACTCGATAATAGTGATACTTTTAACTCTTAACTGATTTTACTACTCATTTCTACAAGCCGTCATCGATTTCATAATTTGACGCAATCAACTTAGTAACTAAAAATAAAACTAACATTCATTGTATAGGATAATAAGTTGGAATAGTTTCTAGTTGTTCTTAGTTCTTCTCTTTTACTGCACCTTCAACAGCGACGTTAATTGCAATTTCGTTTCGGTAATTGCTTAGGTATTTATTTTGTTTTTATTACTCAGCGTATGCCTGCCGCAGCAGCACGTGAGTTACAAGGTATGTTTTGTTTTTGTTCTGACAGTGGTATGATCGACTTTTTTGGTCGTTTGCCAATTAAGACTTCGACATTCTCGCAATGCGCAAAATATGATTTTCTTTGCGTGTTTGCGTAAGCTTTTCTAGAAATTGTTATTTATCTACTACTGCGCTAAATACCGTGTTGTTGTCAACTGAAGAATTCATCATTCACCCTGCCATTCTTGAAAAAAAAAAAAATCTTTCAAACTTTGAACTCTCAAAATCTAAGATATATAAATTTGCTTGTGTTTACAATAATTTGCAATATTTATATTGAATTGTTTTTATATATGAGAATATTTATATAATTGTTTGCTTGTTTATTCCATTTCAATATTTTACTGCATTACTGCAAGTGATGTTGAACTTTGCATTGCCGTAGCGCTTCATTGAAACCCTCGCAAAGTGTCAAATCGGATTGGCCTTGGGCGCATTGTAGGAACTGTTTAATTTCCCAAGTACATGGTCCTTGGGGTTCATTGGGCTGAGCGCCATTAGCAAAATATTGTTGTTGGGCTGGAGCAGCTGGTGCGGCGGCAGCTGGAGCGGATGCCTCTTTATCACCGGATCCGCTGAACATACTAGTCAAACCGGCACCGAGGGTGTGGCCCTGAAAGCAATTATTTTTTATTAGGTTAACGTTTATGAATTCAATGATTTTCTGAATGATGTATGTAATGCGATAAAATTTTCGATTTTTTTCCAAGAAATACAAATTTGTACGATCTGATCACACTATTACAACTTTATAGATAACCCGAAATTGTAAGGGAGTTTAAACCATTGGTGGTGCTTTCGATAAAACAAAAATTTAAAGAGAAATTGCCCATGCTGTATTGTATCATGAATCTTTTTTTTAAGTTTTTAATAAATTGCATGTAATTTAAAATATTTAGTTTAATTATAAACTATTAAAAATAACTTACCACTGCCGAACCAACAGCTACACCGCCAGCGGTAGCTGCCATCTGCTGGAACATTGATGGCTGTTGTGGTGCACCAACAGCACTGGGTGCTGCTTGGACAGGTGCTGGTGGTGCAGCAGGCGCAGCGCGTGCGGGCACATTTGGAGTCGGAGCTGGTGCATGATGTGTGGGCACACTCCTATTATATATAGGGGAATATTATATCATTTGAAATTCATTATGGTTATTGATTTTCATTTTGACATTTGTTGGCTTTATGACAAGCATCGCTATTTGACGCTAATAAAGCAAAATGTTCGAGATACTTTTAGAAATGTTACGCAACAACCGAATGTGCAGGCGGTAAATGAAAATTTCACAAGTATCATGTTTTTATCATATCCATTACATTCGTAATATTCGTAATATTGTGCGGAGTAAACACATTTATTTACTCGAAATTCTTAATGGGACATACGGATGATATTGCACTTTGTACCCATGCGGTTGTTATCGTCACAAATCTAAAATTTATTCACTACGAATTTTTGTTTTGGCTTACCTCCTGGTTGCTGGTGGTGGGCTAGCTGAACGTCCACGTCGTACCATTTTAAAAATATTCTTTTTTTTTAACAATACGTTTCAAATAATGAATATCAATAATATTTTCTTTTCCCTTGAAATTTTACTTAATTGCTCGGAGATTTTTTGGCTCTGGTAGCTTATTATTTCCGTTTTTAACTGACGTTTAATTCCCAGCCGTGTGTCTTTTATAAAAAACTCTGATTCGCCAGAAATTTCCTATTGATTCTGCGCAAAAAGTCCCGCAACACGAAATGTCAAAAATGTCACTTCAAAAAAGAAACTGGGAGGATTGTAATAGATTATTGATTTTGTTTAGTTGTTAATATTTCAGAAAGCGGAATATTGCTATATAACTATTATAATTTAGGTAACGAATTCGCTTTGAATAAATTTATATTTTATTAGTTTTGAAGTATTTTACTTAAGTATTTCAGAGTTCTTTGAAAATGCTGATAAAGAAACAAGTGTTAAAGAGTTATTTCTTGAGTTTTAATTTTTGGTTAAAGCAATAAGTTGTTTGAATTAATGTTGTTGTAGCGGTCAGCGATACCCTGCTACATCTGTGTTTGCCCATGGCCGGTTTCATAAAACTTATTTAAAGGTAGGTTCTAGAAACGACCTGCTTCGGCGAGGTTGGACTGAGGAAGGGGTGTTAGATGAGTTGGTGGTGGTTTGAATCCAATTTGAGCAGTAATTGGACGAGAGTTAGTGAAGGTAGTGATTGTCTCTCAGTGAATTTTGCTTACGGCGAGCCTGAACGCTGTCAAATCCAATGATTGTCTCGGGTAGATGCCTTCTTACGTTCTCGAGAGGCAGCTCGACGTCAGAAAAATGCTTACATTGCGTATTTGTAGGGAATTGCGCTGTGTTCTTCGGCGCATTTGGGTCGAAGTTTTCGAGTTGGGGTTCGCAGAAGGCGTAATCTTGGATTTTATCATTGTTGATTCACTCCCTATGCCTGAGCAGGCCTTAAGATGCCTCCATCCGTTTTACGAATTACATCTTACCGATGTGGAGTTCAGTTGGACCATTCTCAAGCAAACCCGGCTGAGAAAGGTTTCCAGGGTTAAACTCAATGCCAGACTTGAGCAGAAAGATGAGGACCAACGCGGCTCTAATGTGTTGATCCATAGGTCTTATACGGTGTGTGATGTTTGTCGATCTAAACAGGGTTATATTACCGATATACTGGACCTTGGGCAGGTAAAACCCGAGACCTACCGGTACCTAGAATCGCTTTTTGTTCGAAGGGTAAGCTGTGGCCCACCTTAAGTATCTGCCAAATCAACTGAAGAACAATAACGTAAGCTTTTTGATCGGCAGTTTATATTCCATCCTTACGTGGACAGGCCCAACTAAAAGTTGCACAAAACACCAAAAATAAAAAAAGTTTGGGGTCCGCGGGAATAGCACGTCTGATAGAGATTTTCAATCTGTACATACTTACTCTTATCATTCCAATTGTTCGGAAGGCTGGGAGTGTGACTGCTGATACCACGTAAGGATGAGTCCTGTTGATCCTTCTTTCGCCAGCGCTGAAAACACTTGAAGCTCTGCTGCTTACCTATTTTATCTAGCACCTTGAGCCGGCTAAGCAACAACATGGCTTCCGGAAGGTGCACAAAACACCTACAGTGCTAAAAGTGTAGGTATATTTCACAAACTCGGCATCCAAATCGAGAGGGATTAAAAAAGGGCACCAGATGTTGTTTAATTATTACATCTCAAAGCTCCCTCAGCCATCCAGGAGATCCGACCTTGCTCATTCCTTTAGTGGACCAAACCTCAGCCTTTCGCTTATTAAGTCCTCGGCGACCCTATTTACAGCCCTGACGAAGTAAGTTAGGCTGGATCTTTATATCCATGTGGATAGCACACCTATCCCTATTTATGATTAGCAAAAATTTTTTTTTTTAATTTCGATATCCTACAAGTTTTTTTATATCCTCACACGATAATTCGTATAACTTCAAGTAAAAATATAAAAAGGACAAATTTCGAAAAGGTCTTTTAGGAGGACACTTTTCAAAGTAGGACATAGCTTACAAAAGGAAGTCGATCCTTCCTTGGGAAATCATTATGTAGAACAACAACAATTTTTTCGCACGCATTCAAGGAGAATACCTTCAGTGAGTTATGTGTGCTTGGTATAATTATACTACAACAAATTTTTTAGAGGTATCATTTGGTTTTTGATGTTAAGCTCCGCAACCCGCCCTCCCTCCCCGCCGAAAAAAGTATTTGTCCACGGCACTGACTTCAACTCTTCATGTATTACATTAATTGACCGTTAACGACATTGATCGTGCTACACATAGCATGTATTATACATATGTGTCATATATCACACATACGACCTTGGCCAAAAACTCAAGCTGTGAATATTTAAATTAAGAAAAATATAAAAACAGAATACAGCAACGCTGTTTTCTCTCATTCACTTTCATAATATCCTTTGTCTATATCTTCTTTACCTATCTATGTAGATATGTATGTAAGTAAATCTTTGAAGGTATATTAAAATTTATTTTCATTAAAAATGATCTCAATTATGTAAGTATATTTAAATGTGCTTGCAATCAATCATCAAATTTTGATGCAAATCCGCTGTTGTCCAACAATATTTATCATCCAGTGTTTTACGAACCCTATTGAAATAACTGTGGTGGCGGTGTTGATTATGCAAATCACTGAATTGCGTTCTAGCTTAGTTTGGCTTAGTGCAATCCAAAATCAACCTCAACAATAACAATAAGTACTTTTAGTTGTATTAATCAAAAGCGACAATGACAAAACAAGTACAACAATAACAATAACATAACAATCGAAATAATAAAGTGTGAGAACACTGCGAAAAAAAGAGATTGGAATGGAAATAAAAATTATCGCTTTAATGAATTATTTAGATTAGAAAATGCAAGCTATGTATTTTTCTTTCAGAAGTTCTTTAGGTCGGTATAGTATATACATAGTTATTAGTTACATACCAAAATGCCAAAATTTTTAGATTCTACTGCTCTAACTTCATGCTGCTTTTTTTTAATTTCAACAAATTATCTTTAATAGCTACTGAAATATCTCATTTTGTATATGACCGCTACATGAGCGGTGGGGGTGACTTTGATCCGGTTTTCACAATTTTCAAAATTATGCTTGCAAAGTGTGTACCAAATTTTGTAGAGTTTCATAAAGTAGTTTTGCAGATATACCTGTTTGAGCTGAAATGGGCGGAACCAACACAATTTTTTCAAAAATGTAACCGCGCACTCTTTTCCAAATCCTGTATGTTAAATTTGAGTAAATTATCTTTTATAGGCACTGAACAAAACCTATGAGCCAAAAAGCTAGAGAAAAATCCGAAAAAAACATTTATGATGACTTAGGGTGTAAAATTACGCCCTATACTTGTATTAAGCAAATTCTTATTGCTTAGCCTAAAATAAACTATATTTTATTCCCTATAAAGAGAGCTATTACTGTCCTTAAGTGAACAAAAATTTCCAAAGTTATATATAAACCCTTTTCCAATTTCGACATGACATAAAACTGCATTTTTTTGTAGCCTCATGTACTTAATAGGGGGTTTTACAATTCACTTTTAAAGTCTGAAAGTAAAATTTCAATAGTTAAAAAATAATAATAATTTTCACTAAAAAGGACTATGCTTATATAATATTACCATTTTTGTTTTCATTTCAAACAAATTGTTAAATTTAATGAACCTTCTTCTAATTTCAACTGAAGCTGGTTACTTTTTTATTTTTATAGTGTATCTCGAAAATACCATGTATGTACATATGTAGCTACATATATAATTTTTTGCAAATTATGAAAGAATAGGTGAATCAAGGCGATCATTATTCTGAGGACCGTGTAAATTTAGTGCGTTTTGAATAACGCGCGTGGATGCCACGGCACATATCAGACGCTGTTAATATTGGAAAGGAAAAGACCTTGAGAACACTTCGCGTTTTATAAAATAAAACTTCAAAACGGACTATGTTTTTTTTGTTTTTACAAAAATGAAGTGTTTCAAATGTTTGCTAATTTTAATGTTCCTTGGCGCTTGTTCTGCCTTTGGTCAATATCATATGCGACATTATAACAGTCGCCAAGTTGATTCGAGTGAGGAGGATGATACGAATACAGTGCTGCGTAAGTAAATTAAATAAATACAAATTATAGTAAATGTGCATAATTACATATTTAGTACAGTGGCACCCACATATTGTCGGACGCTCACTGGAAGCGGCAAAAGTAGTGCATATGTACATGCATAGATACAGTATGTATGTGAAAACTTAAAAAAGAGGAGAAATTCTATGTATACGAGTGTGAATACCGAAGCGAACCCCCCGCAAAATCTTAAAACTCTAATGCCCACTTGCGAGAAATCCAGAGTTGAATTTATAAATAAAGGAATAAGTAACTCAGAGTTAAATTTGTAATTTCAGAGTCCAGACATTGTCTTGCATAAAATAAATCCAGTACCACGGGCTACTTACATTTCTTTTTTGACATTTTCTTTGAATTTTAGGAATTTATTGAAATTTAAAATCAAAATAATTTTTGGATGTTCCGGTACAACAACGAAATGCTTGATGTGTTTGGTCTCTAATCTCGTGGAAGTGATCGCTTCGCTTTGCCAAAGCTCTGAATAATTGCAAGGTTAACTTTACATATATGTTTTCAGCTCTGAGTTGAAGCCTAAGCTACCGGTAAACTCTGAGTTAAATAGATAACCTGCTTTCTCGCAAGTGGACCTAATAAATACTTTCTTGAAATTAATTTACTGTTTTTTTTTTAATACAATTGTGTGAAACCCTCTCTAAAATATTTTTCTGCTTACGGATCTTCTGCACTTAAATATGCAAATATGAAACAACTCAAAATATTTAAAAATCTAGCTTTATGGGTAAAATACATACATACTTACATATGTAAAATGTTTTCAAACATTTTATGATCATTTTTAATATAATTTCACGGTTTGGACAGATATTTTTCCTACATATTTCGTTTTTCGTATGTAAAATAAAAAGGTTATTCAATTTCGAAAAAAACAATAACCCTTTTCAATGTTTTTGGAAATAAAAAATATTTAGATACCACTCAAAGCGCTCGAATATATTTTATATGTTTTATAGAAATGGCGTAGAATCATTGAAAATCAATTTGTTTCTATTCCGGAGACTTCAAAGAGTAATAAGGTATTGTTTATTTAACCATTTAAAGTTATTTCAACTAAACCATAGTTTAAAACTAAAAACACTTCGCATACGCAATGCTGCAGTCAATATGAAAAATTCAAATCGTTCCACGAAAATATTTATTTTTAAAACTAAAAATTCTGCTCCGATGAATTTAAAAACAATGTTTCATAGTCACAGTAATGATAAAGTCGAATCAAAAGTTAGTAGCAGTGTTTTGACATAATTTTCAATACAAATAACTGAAACTAACTTAAGGGTCAACTAGAGGATATAGCTTTTAACTGCGCCAACCTAATGAACTAAGTATGCAAATCTTGTTTACAGAACCATATAACTAATATCATCAATATCGGACCATTAATACGGAATATCTGGATAACTCAATTCTAGAGTCACCTAGCGGATCTATTTTTCTTAAAAATATTTCTCATCGCACCTCTATTTTAGGTTTTTAGTTGAATTAAAATCGGATCGTAAATACAGATTTGTTGAACTCCTAGCGCATTTATTAAAATGTATTTGTTATTCCAATACCTTTTCTAACGGTTGAAGTAGTTACAAAGAATACGGCAATATTTTTATGCGCACACACATACTTACATACATATGTACATACATATAGAATGAGTTACAAAGCTACATACTCAAAAGTTTTATAGAAATTCAAATTAAAAAATTAACTTTTTATAAATTGTTTTATTTCGCGAACTACATTTTTATAAAAAAAAAATTTCATAAAAAATATTTAAATTGTTGTAAAAAATCACAATGCTGAGGAAGGAGGAATCCTTAGCCTATTCTGCTATCTTGTTATAATTAAATACATATGTTGCCAAATATCGAAATAATAAAAACAAATAAGAAAAATAATCATAATAAGTTCGATTTTATGATTTCTTTAGCTGATTTGATTTTAGAGTATTTCTGTTAATGTGAAATATATTTTTTTTTTAATTAGAAACATGTTAATTAAAAGTTAAGACTTTAGCTTGGATTTTAAATGAAGTGCCAAATTTCAACATGAAACCGCTTCAAAAGACTGCAAATTGCAATATTTATAATATTATTTAAAGGTTACAATCAAACGATTGCAATCAAGTGGTTAAAAAAAAAAACGATTATGACTAACAAAATGAATAAATACTAATTTTTTTGGCCCCAATCATGACTAAGAAAAAATCAAGGCCCTCAACCAATTGAATCCATTCTTAATTATAATTGTATACTATATCCCGATTTTAGCCAATGTTGTTCAATTATATTTTCCTCTCTTTTCAGGTTCATATCGCCGTTGCATGTGGGAGCAATCGAAATTCCTGCCACGCCGTTTGGTGTTGCTTAGCTTGTGCGCGAATTTGTTTTGTGAGAACAATCAAATCGTACCACGTTCCAGGTCTATTTTTGTAGTGGAAAAGATGTCTAGACCCAACGAGTAGATATTCGTAGTTGCATCCCCCCAATATTGCTAATGTGATCACACTAACCAATATTTTTTTTTTTGCTTTTCTCTATTTATTTTATCACATTGCATGCCATTTAGTTGTCTGGATATATTACCCGAGCAATGTGAGCAGGGTGATGAGGAGGAACTGATGTATAAACCCTTTCCAGACTGTTGCCCAGTGTACTGCAACTTGAAGCGTCGTATGCAACGGTTGAAGACAATGCACTATCGGCATCGTAAACTATTGAATTTGCAACATCAACAGGCACAGTCAGATATACACTTGGGCAACTACAATATGGAGGATCTAAGCTTTAGATAAGCGGAAAAGTAGGAACGATATACGAGCATGCTCCCACAGTACTTTGCTTTTTGAAAAGTGAATATAAATTAAAGAAATTACAAATAAAATACTTTGTATTATATAAATATAAAAAGAAAACAATTTTATAAAACACGTGGTATTTGTAGAGGGACATTGTAGAAAAAATAGTTATGCAATTGACAAGCAAAGAAGAGTTTGCGATTTCGGGTGAATCGAAGACGTAAATTTAGTATCAATTACACTATTCAACACTTAAAAACTATCTGAGACGATGCATAATATATCGTAATGAGAATGAAGAAGACAATATACATATGACTTTCTATTGTTTTATGCACAGGACCGTAAAAAAGTATTGGCACAGAAATTTTTTTTATAACACTCACAAAGTTTTTCTAGCAAAAATGTGTTCGTTATCAAAGTTATACTAATTTTATAATAGAAGCCATATATCAAACTTTGTACAAAATTCAGCAAATTAAAAAAAAATTATCAAAATTTAAAACTTTTCAACTAGAGTTTTTCGAAAATTTTCGGTTATTTTGGCCGTGATATAAGAAATTAAGATAAGACGTTTGTTTATAAAGAGTAACGTTATAGTATGTATGTATTTGTGTATTTGAATAGTTGGCACAAGGGGAAAATTAAAATAATGTCGATTGCTATTTTGGTTTATTGAAAAAATCAAATATGTAAAACCACGTTCCGACATTCCTGTTCCGGAGTGCACAATTGTGCGGATCAGAATTTCGATTCAGCATTATTGAGTTCAAGATGACTGCGCGAACCGAACCTGATACCAAAGAGGCAATCGCGAAGGCGAAACCCTCCAAGGCAATTGGCCCTGATGGGATAAGCGTGTTGATGCTAAAAAATGGCTGCTCTCATAAATTTTTTCATATTTTCATATTTGAAACCGGCCCTAGATGCCCTGCTGGAGTTAAACAAGGCATTCCACAGGGAGGGGTCTTCCATCCACTATTGTTTAACTTCAAATCTCCATTTTCCATTAACGCCATAGAGCTCTGACGCGATGTCTTCTGATCACGATACCATCACCTATCCACATGCCCCTTTAATTGACTCATCTAATACCCCGTCTGATGCCATCGAAACCCCTTGTAGCTGGCCCTCCTCTTGTAGCTGGCCGCAACAACAACAACAACAACAAAAGTTTTTAAAATATTCTGTTAGCGTAGGATTGAGTAGAAAATTTCGGGGATTTTTTTTTAGAAAATGCATATTTTGCAGGATAACTTCTCTTTTTCGCTTATATGGTCAGGCATTTTTTGCAGGGATGAATATATAGTCATATTTCGGAGCAACAAATTTGTATGAAGTTCGATGTTTTGAAGGTCCATATGAGATCAATTTGATTAGTTTGGCACATAACTGCCTTCTCCTTTCCAAATAACTGTTTTTTTTTCTTCATTATCGAATATTATTTGGCAATTGAGCCTTGAGGTAAAAAAATCGATTTATCGATGTATCGATATTTTTTACTCTGCTTCTACCAAAATCTTTTAAAAGTATCGTTATTTTTTTAATTTGCCAATCCCAATGTTAGAGTATTTGGTGAAAGTATGAAACTTCTATTCAATAGACAGAACTCACTTAAATAACCGTAGGAGCGTTGACGCAATACACGCAATGTTTTTTATCTGGCCAGCCCATTACTAAATAGATGTTCAGCGTTGCCACTTAAACATTCAAAACAAATTCAAAATTCTATTCTGCTTGGACGAACAAAAGTAATAGTAAAAGCCGTTGATCATTATTATTATTATTTTAAGTAAAATATATTGAATACGTTGGTTTTGCGAAATCTAAACTTATTTTATTCAATTAAAAATTACATATAACCATCAATTTTAAAACTTCAGGTGGCATCGTTCGCCATTTGCGAGTCACCAAACCAATGGATTTATCAAGGAAGATAAATTCCTATAGCGAAGCATTAAACAATTATATTAATCGTTGTAACAGTTTAAATGATACATTTTAACTAATTTTTAATACGTTTAGTGAGCAAAAGGAGCAACATTTATTTGAGCGCGGGTGATGTAAAGGGGTACCAAGTATTTTACGCAGTGTTGTCGCAATTTTTTCTAGTTGAAGTGAACGATAGAAAAGGAGTGCAAGGAAAAAAGTAAAAGGCAGCAAGCTGGTCGGTGGAACAGTGGCGCATTGATTAGAAAGATATCCGAAATTATTTAATGTAAGTTACGTTTTTTTTTATCTGTGTTCTAACCAGAGTACGTGGGATGAACCGAAAACTAGAAATTGTTTTGCGACGGGTGATTGCAGTAGTGGGGCCAAAGCAATTTGACCCCGACACCAAATACGGAAATGTGAGAGGAAGTGACGGGGAGGTGAATCACTACATTGTGCACAGTTTGCTAAGGCGAACTAGTTTGTGATAGCTCCTTGTGAAAAACTTGAAATTACAGAAAAATTTATTGAACGAAATCGAAGGATTTTTCAAGTGGGAAGAACAGGTTGTTGTGTCGAAAAAAATAAAAACTACAATCTGCAATGACATCCAATTAGAATAAAGTGATCTATTGTGAATGGCACTAAATCTGATTGGATTGTGGTTGCTGTGTACGCTGATGACCAAAACAAAGGAGACGAAAACGTCAAGTGAATGCAAAGTGCAGTTCGAAAAAATATAAAACGTTTTTTTCCTCTGCATTAATTTGTTGTGATATTTAATTTTATGTTTTGTAGAGCGATGGAGGAGAAACGAATTGCTGACTACTTTGTGGTAGCTGGAATGCCAGATAATCCGCAGCTATTGCAGGAAAACATATTTAGCGAATCGGGCCACTTGAGGGCGGCTAATACCACAGAACCAATCACGGATATTGGTGTATATTTTCCATTACTCGACGAAGAAGTACCTGAGGGATACGAAGTTTTGGAAACGACACCTACAGGACTGCCTGCGAATCTTAATCATGGCTCTATGCGTACAACGGAATGTTATATTTATTTCAGGCGTGGTAAAGATCGGCCGCCTCTGGTAGATATAGGTAATGATTTTCATGTTTACTTTATTGGAGTTCTTAATACACATGTATGTACATGTGTATATAAATTTTCTGCCGTAGGTGTACTGTACGATGGTCATGAACGTATAATGAGTGATGCCGAAATAGTCACAGAAACACCTGGTGGTCGTGTGGCAAATGTTAACAATTCTTCTTCGAAAATATTTCTAACATACCGTCGTGCACGACCTGATATGCCCTGCAACGAGCTAGTCGTCACAGATTTGTGTGTGATCGTACAAAGTAAAGGAGAAAAACCGCCACATGCATTTTGCCTTATCTACAAAACCCTCAATAAAGGTTACATGGGTAGCGATGT
This sequence comes from Anomoia purmunda, assembly GCA_951828415.1. NCBI lineage: Eukaryota > Metazoa > Arthropoda > Insecta > Diptera > Tephritidae > Anomoia > Anomoia purmunda. The sequence continues at coordinate 46,032,257 of OX639995.1, forward strand.
CTATTTATGCTACAAAAAATCTATGTACCGTCCACGATTAATAAGCTATCAGCCGGAAATTTTATTACGTTATCCAACGGTGGACCACAATGACTTTCCTTTAAATTTATGTCCAAGTGTGCCGTTGTTTTGTCTGCCAATGGGTGCATCTTTGGAGGCGTGGCCGCATGTAAACGAAAAAGAGAAGCGTAAACCCATCAGTCCGGTGTTTAGTACTTTTGTACTAACTGTCAATGATGGCACTTATAAGGTGTATGGCTCCGCCTTAACATTCTATGAGGACTTTGAGTGAGTTCAACGAATATTTAATAGTGTTATAAAATAACTATATTTTTGCATGTTAAGGGCGGAGGCATTGACTGAGAAACAACATGAGCTATTGGGTTGGGATGAAGTATTCGCAAAGCAAAATTCATTGCATATAATCAAATCTATATGTCTTTTATCACATTATCCATTTGGAGATACTTTCGATAAATGGCTGCGATATTTGCATGTGAGTGAAATAAATAAATATATTCATAAAGATTACGAAAAAGAGTATTTTTTCCTTTACAGCGTTTAGCAGTACGTGGTGTGGATTTGCCGATATCCATCGAACGCTATGTAACACAATTGTTAGACGAAGTACCGTTTCCGGCGCCCAGCATTCATTTACAAGTAAATCATATTATCATTTGTTTTATTTTAACATATCAATAATCAGTTTTTTGTTTGTAAAAACAGCTTTCGAGCGAGTCCAATGACCGCATTCTGCTAACGCAACCGGAAGACTCGCCTTTGCCACGTAGCGGTGCTGGCTTTCACATGTTGCTACAGAATTTGGGTACTGATAACTGCCTGCATGTATTGTTGTTGGCGTTAACGGAACAAAAAATATTGATACACTCATTACGGTGTGTTTTGCGTTTTAGTTCTTTTTGTAATATTAATTTTTGTAAAATAATTATCACACATTTTCTTAGACCCGCGACATTAACTGCTGTTGGAGAAGCTATTGTGTCGCTATTATTTCCATTTAAATGGCAATGTCCTTACATTCCACTCTGTCCACTGGGCTTGGCGGAAGTATTGCACGCACCATTACCCTACTTGATTGGCGTCGATTCACGCTTTTTTGATTTGTACGAGCCCCCTCAAGATGTAACTTGTATCGATTTGGATACAAACACAATCAGCGTAAGTAAATTGATGAGCTGGCTACTTACCTTACATTCCTTATCTACCCTCTATATATTTATTTTGTATCGCAGTTGTGTGAATCACAGAAGCATTTAACGATTAAACTTTTGCCCAAACGTGCTGCGCGTATGTTGCGTCAAAGTCTTAACGAATTGGAAGCTCTAAAAACAACAAACATCGAATCAACAAATAGCCTTGATAGGGATATAAGAAAGCGAAAGCGCGAGGTAAATTATCTATTGATATTAAATTAATACCGTTCATTTTATTTTATTTTTTTTTTAATTTAAAATAGTTGCAGCCTGTATAAGATTATATTTATTTATTTCCAATGTTAAACTATTTGGCGTAGTTCTAATCTTTTAAAAAATTTTCCAGAATTCGTTTAAAACAAAATTCCAATATATCGATCTAATCCTATGCTATGCAAATCTCCCATTTTTATTTAGATTTTTTTATTTTAAATCATTGCCTAATTTATTTTGTGGTTTTAATTTTTTCGATAAAAAATAACCGTTATTTTTGGATTTTAATTTTTCCGATTAATTTTAATCGATATTTTGTGATTCTTATTTTTTCGATCAACAATAATCGTTCTTGGATCTAAATTTTTCCAATCATATCTGATCGATATTTTGTGATTTTTATTTTTTCGAGCAAAAAACATTGTTATCGTCGACAAATGTTTGGTTTTATTATGAACGACAGATTTGAAATTCAAGAATAACTATTATTAGTGATACAAAAAATAAAAATCAGAAAATATCCATCAAATGTAATCGAAAAAGTAAAAATCACAAAATATCGATTAAACGATTAATGATTTTTTAAATAAAAATTATGACCGCTACGGTCCCTGCCTGAAATCTCAATTAAGTTTATCGTCAGTCTACTTTCGAACTTCGCTTCATTTTTGTTTTTTTGACCAGCAAAATCTCGAACAACGAATTCAAGAGGCCTTTCTGATGTTCATGGCATCAATTTTACGCGGCTACCGGGATTATTTGACTCCTATATCGAAGGCGCCCTCCGTTGGCGCTACAGATCCAAGTGCCTTATTTCAACTGAAGGCGTTCTTGCGATCACGCGATAAGGCGCATCAAAAATTCTTTGAACTTCTAATGAAAACGCAAATGTTTATACGTTTCATTGAGGAACGTTCTTTTGTATCGGATGGCGATCATGGGCTTACATTTTTCGATGAATGTGCCGAAAAGGTAGGCGCATATGATGACACACCATTCGATCTGCGTTTAGTTGATTGGGAGTCTGGACAGAATAGCGAACGTACCAAGTATATATTTCCACCTGACAGTGTTGGCCCGAAGCAGGGTAAGCGGAAAAAGGTTCTTAAATTATATAATTAATAAATATATTTATATATCCCACACATAGACAATTCCGGAGCTGTTTATAATTATGCGAATTTCACACTTAATCCATGCCTACTGAAATCATCGAAAAAGACAGCGTTGAGCAATTTTTTGCAGCAACATTTAAATGGCTCTCTGGCGCCAGGTTCGCCAATAGCACGCCGCACAAAACACGAAGTTAAACTCTCGCAGAAAATGGCGCGTCGTTGTCAGATGCATCCGGAAGCGTGGTCAAAATATCTGCTAGCGACATGCTATTCCCTCTACTTCCTCATACTCCCGTCCATGGTAAGCGATACGCGTCAGGCGGGCAAAGAGCACGACATTTTACGTGCCGCCTATGATATGCTCGTGCGCGCCTCCAAACTTAAAATCACCTGTGATGAATTTTGCTATCGCATCATGATGCAATTGTGTGGTATATATAATCTGCCTGTACTGGCAGTTCGTCTACATTATCTGATGAAACGCTCTGGGGTACAACCGAATGCGCTAACATACGGCTTCTACAATCGTTGTGTGCTCGAATCGGAATGGCCCAGCGATAGTACGACGCTTAGTCAACTTCGTTGGAATCGCATTAAGAACGTTGTATTGGGCGCTGCTCACTTTCGCCGAGCTGGCAAGCGCCATGCGGCTAAGAAACCACTTTCAACTTCATGTGAAAATAATCTCGGCACATTAGAAACAGTGGATGGCACATCGCGTACCAGTCTCGATTCGTCAACTTCCTCGCATCTGGATCGTGGCGCTGGTGATGCACACACTTACAGCGCTACACTGCTCGATTTTTCGGCATTCGACAAGTTACGCGGCAAATTGGGTAGCATTGTGCGCCAATCGGCGATGGCAATGGGCGCACAGGGCCAAGCTGGCGATGTTATCAATTCGACCGCGGGACTTCTGATATCTGGCGAAAGCAAAACCGGCGGAAGCGGAGAAAAGTCAGTTCAGGATAAAAGCGTATCACCCACGACGTCCACATCATCGCCACGTACACCGAATAGTCCACACAGCCCCAATTGCGATTTAACCGTAGTTGGCGCTGCTGGCAAGCTGCAGTTGACGAAGACTGAGAGTTTTGGTGGCGATGCACAGCTGCTGAATAAATTGCAGCGCAAACAATCTCTACCTGCGGAAACAACAAGTGGACAACGTTATAAAATAATGAATATTGGTGATGGCGAAGATGATGCAGCTGAGGATGAGGCGTTGAAGGAAGATGAATTGGAGCGCGAAATAGCTAGTTCACAGGAGGAATTGGACTATGTGTCGTCGTGTGCGGATATAAATGCAACGCATGCACATTCGCATCTTTTACAAAGTCCCACGAAGTACGTATGCTTGAAACTTTTGCCATGTTACATGTAAATCGCGAACAAATTGGAATCAAGCTTGCTCATTTTATTTAAATTATTTTGTTTAAATTAACGAGTAGCGCAAAATTAAGAGGTTACTTTTTCTAGATAAAAGTGAGCTTAACACGTTTCGAAATTGGCAAATGTAAAAAAAAAATGTTTTTACTCGTTACATAATTTAGATCCTTCGGTGTTGAGTCAAAATTTGTGAAATGAGCTACCATTTTCTAGAAGATCGAGCTTGTTTTGTGGAGTTTATTTTTTCTGGTTCAGAACTATACAAAATATGAGTTTGACAATTTTTCGAAGTTCGGATTTTTTCGAAATTGTTCGGATTTTCTTTATAGGAACAATTTTTTTTTAATTTCGAAAAAGGTTAATAGCTATAACTTCGAATTATTTCAAACTTCGAAAAATCGACAAACTCATATTTTTTATCGTTGTGAACCACAGGAAATCAATTTCACTAAATAAGCTCTATCTACGAGAAAATGCGAAAGTAACTAATTTTTTTTTGCGGCCTTTAAGAGGTTTTTTTTTTTTAAAAAGGATAGTTAAAACATACATACATACATATGCATGTCTGAGCGAAATGAAAGGTTAAGAATATTTTGAACCCTTAATTCAATGAACCCTTAAAAAACAAATTTGAAAAGTCGCTAAAGGGTTAAAATGTTCTAGAGAATTATTCGGCGTGAACTTCACCAGGGGTCTTTTCTGTGTGCGATTAAAGCCTAATTAGATAATAACTTTGTTAACTTGCAATATTAATGTTACTGACATTTTCAGTCATTTCGCTCAGACTTACATCGATCAAAAAATTTGCCACATTCTTCCTGATAACTATTTTCATTAAATTTTTATAAAAATATAGCTCGTTAAAAACAACAATTTTTGTGTATGCGGTTTTGTAGCTCACTCAATTTTAGTAATATAATAAGCAAGTCTGAAGTGGCTGAAAATTATAGTTGATGTTTGACCATTTTTTGGAATTCTGGTCTTTATATAAATTCGCGTAGATTTTTAAATTTTTTTTTGCTGATTTGTCATATTTTTTTTGTTATACTAAGAACTAAAGTTTTGTAAAAAAAATACATGAAAAACATTGCGAATATGATAAAAAAAATTACCATGTGGTCAATTGTTTGCTTACTGTACATATTACAGTACGTACTATATCAATTTTTTCGAACAATTGTTCATATCAAAATTCGACCACCTTAATGGTCATAAGTTAAGAAGACATTACTATAAATTTTATATTACTATTAATTTGAAATAATTTATAAATTGATTTTTATAAAATATCTACTTTTTAGAATATCACCACGTACTCCGGTCACTCAGAATGATCCACTAGGCGCTCTAAACGAAGAGCTGCAAGATCAAACCACGCCTACAAATACCGCACACACCAAAGAGGTAGAAAGCGAACAACAAGCTGATATGAATAACAGCTCCATGTACACCGATAAACCAATACTATTCAAAGGTCAACGTAGTGCAACCTTTGACGAGTCGACGCATTTGAATAAAAGTATGCAGCGGTCAGAAACAATGCCCGGTTCTAGTGTAGCATCGAGCTTAGCCAATTTTGGCTCATCATTGAAATTTAATTTCGGGTAAATATTTGAACAAACATAAAAGAGATTCGAAAAGCGCTAATTTGCTAATTAAGAAAACTATATGTAGGTATATAGGGCTTGTTCTATGGAGTTTCAATAATGCACAATATTTTCAATCACTTTAACAAAGTTGCTGATCAGTAACAAGACAGCAATATTGCAGCATTTATTGAGTGCCTAGAACAAGCCTAAATAGTTCAAATGCTGTTGACACAATCAGAGTCCAAAAAACAAAAAACAAAAATATCAGTTCAGTTTTTACAATTTTTAACATTTGCCAAGATATTCAAACAATCATGTATTTCGTAAATTTAATGCATGCACCTATGATTTTCTTTCATGATTTTATTTTATAAACTCATTTTCCAGCATTAAGCGCGCGCTAGGTATTATTTTAAAACGAAATTTTTACGTTTAGATTTTATATATTTTTTTGTTTGCTACATATTTTTCTTTTCCTGTCACTTCCCCCAATTTTTTAATGAATCAAATTTATACCATGTTTTCGTAGACGTTATTCACCTGCACGATTCTCATTTAAGAAAGACAGTTTCAAGCCCAACATTATTATAGAAAATATTTCGAGCATAAGGTAAGTGACGCCATCGGAAATCCACAGCGTAGCTGTGCGATGTGTGTGTGCGTCCAGTTGTTTCTGCTTTATTTTGTTTCGACGCCACACACTTAGCTTTAGATGCTTTATTGTAAAAATCCATGTTTGGTTTTTATACACAAACTACATACATACAATATTTACGGTGTTGGTTTTCTCTATTAGTTTTCTAACCCAATTATGGTGTGTGAAATTCTTAATGGTTTTGACATTTTGACTCCGGTTTTTTTTTTTTTTTGGTTATGATTATGCTGAAAGTTTGTTTGGCGAACACAATGCAATTGTCGCACCGAACAGGAAGAGAGAGTTGCAACTTTTTCTATACTTAATTTGTATTCGAGGTATAAATATTTTTAGTTTCAAAACATTTATACCTCTGAAATTTGTATTTCAATCAATTCCGAATAGATCACAAATTACACAAAAATATATAAAAACAAAAATTGATCGTGAAAAACATTGAGAATATTTTAAAAAGATCATTGTGTATTCATTTATGCTCCCCACTGTAGGTATCGACTAAATTTTCGAGCAAGTATCAAAAAATAATTTTGGTGTCTTAAAAAAGTGAAATTGTTTTTTAAATCCGTACCAGAAAAGTGAATAATTTAAAGACTAAAAAATTAATTTTCATTCTTTATTGAAATAATTTTGAATAACAAATAAAAAAAGTTTCAAACTTTTTGTACGAAGCTCACAAAAGTTCAATTTTTTTGTATGGAAGAAAATGGTATAAATTGTTGAATTTTTGCAAATTTCCTACAAAGTTTGAAACTTTTATTTATTTATATTTTTATAAAAAATTATTTAAGAAAATTTAATAAACATAAGTGACAAACTGTATTATATGTAATTTTATTCCATATGATATGTCCGATGAAATGGCCCTAGTCGTTTCAAAGGTCGATAAAAATAATATAAAAAAGTTTGACGATTTTTCGAAATTCGTAATAATTCAATTATAGCTATTGTCTTTCTTCGGATTTGGATTTTATTTATTTTCTCGCGATTCGTAATACCGATTCTGCTCATTTTTTTCAAATTAAAAATAATGATATTTTCTTGCCAATTTAATTTTTTTTATTTTGCCATACATTTTTTTTTGTAAAAAATAAATTTAAGTTTTTCAGAATGTAACAAACATAGTTTAAACATTTAACATCAATCAGACCAAAGACACGTCGTGATCGATAAACCAATTCCCTGTCAGCATATTCACAGTCTTAGCTTTGTTTAGTAGGGTTATCAGATGGCTCCATCTAAAAATTGGATCACCAATATATGCAAAATAATTTATTTTTATAGATGAGATGAGTTGATGTTTATATATTTATAATATCTGGAAATAAACTTTATTTTATATATGTAATTGTCGCGTCTGTTTATTTGATTACCTATTTTGCTGTTTGAGCACTAATGTCTGAAATTACTCGGTGGTTTTTCGAGGAGCTTTAACTGACGACTAGACAGTGACCTCGGGCATAACATAAGGTAATTTTTTCTATTACACTGTGGAACAAATTCAGGTTAGCAAAAGTTAGGTCGATTCTGAGAGTGAGGCGTGAAAATAGAGGCTAAATTAGAAGACCCGTATCGCGGCGTTTGTTTATGTTAGTTCGATTTTTTTTTAATCGGCCTTCGAACTTTGCAGTCAAATGCCGATTTTCAGCACATTGTTTATGTATATGGTTTTTTGGCTATAACTCGTCGACTAATTGATATTTTTTCAATCTGTTGAAGCCAAATTATTGCTAGAGACCTGTGCAACAACTCAAATTTTTATTTTTCATGCTTTTTGAATATATTTTCCACAAAACTAAGTCTTTTTAGCTTTCTGTTTGATCTATAATATGCTTCTCAGTTTCTTCAATAAATTTCATTTGAAAAGAAAACAATCATAATACAAAACTTGCGTTTTCCAGCTTAATATTAATTTACTTCTCATTTCTTATGTACCAATTTTTCAGTGTTGGTTTTGAAGAAACATTGAAAAAGAAATTATAAAAATATGGAAAAAAATATAATTTTGAAAAGTTTTAAGTAAAAAAATTAAATAAATTAAATAAATGATTTTACCAGTTGCCGCTTAGCAGGCGGCTGTGGATCAACATCACTGCTCTCTCTAATATCTTGGTCATCGTCATCATCATCAGAAAGGTCGATAATTTCATTCAACAGATGTTCTGGAATTTCATCTTTGTCTTCCCCTTCTTCCTCTTTTTCCTCGTCTTCCTCTTCTTCAAAAGTGTTTTTATACCACCAACAAATTTCAGCGAGTATCGCATCTGGAGATTTCTTTCCTCTGCACCTGAAACGAAAATAGTTTTCAATCGTTAACATGTTTAAATTGTGCACTCTGACAAAGATATTAGAAAAATCTAGGAATTCAAAATATGCACACTCTATAGTTACAAATGGAAGCGCAGCTGGGTGATAACGTTCGCCTTGCTCATCAGATTCAGTTCGCAACTGTTGAGCGAGTTGATCAAGATTCTAATGCAAGAGATGAATTTTGTACGACATATTAACCTCAATTTCATCGAAAGCTGCCAACATGTTTGCAACAGATTGCCTGTAGTTGTCTTTGCGTTCTTTAACCAAAAGTCCTTTAATGACTGCTTTCAATGCGAGCCATGCATTTAATTCTCGGTCTGTCAGAACTTGGTCAAAATCTTGACGACTCATTAGTTTCCGTATGTCGGGACCATTAACAACCCCTTAACTGAATCTTTATTTTTGATATTAGTTCGCTTGTACGAAATAAATAAAAATCGCTACCTGTGCGGTGGTTGGAAACAAAAAAGAGGAAGACGAGGAAAAAGAGGAAGAAGCAGAAGAAATTTATTGTAAATGACTGCAAAGTTCGAAGGCCGATTAAAAAGAAGCAGGCTGTGTCAGAGACACGGCCATTAAGTTTAACGTAGAATACGCCATCCGATAAGACAGAAAACATATGTAACAATAAATGATAAATAATACAAGCAAATGAATTTCTTTATTTGGATGATTATACATAAGCTTATGATAGGAAAAATAGGATAAAAATGTTTTTAAATTATCAATTAAATTTCTCGCAAAAACGAAGTCAATGGCTGTTATCAATAGTAAAGATAAATGATAAATAACATACGCGAATCAATTTTATTATTTTTTTTGCAGTGCTTGGCAGCATTTTCTCTTCTTTTACTCTACTTTAACTTGCCCGCCTAAAATTATGCAATACAAAGAAAGGGCTGCACGAGTACATTTAAATCGCCCAACAGCAAACACTTAACCAAACACCACACACATATTTGTGTGCATGTGTTTATACAATTTTCATTTGAGAAATTTAAATATTAGGAAGATATCAACCAACATGAAATGTATGTCAAACGAAAGCTAACATCTTCATTTGACTACAAAAAAAAAAAAAAAAAAATTTAATCGAGCCGTTTCCTTATAATTAAAGAAATAGAGATTACAACAATAAAAACCTGACATTGGTGCCCATACCGTAAGGTAAGACGTATTCTACGCCAAAAAAAATTCGAACTAACATAAACAAACGCCGCGATACGAGTCTTCTAATTTAGCCTCTATTTTCATCCCTCACTCTCAGAATCGACCTAACTTTTGCTAACCTGAATTTGTTCCACAGTGTTATATTAAATGAGAATGGCAAACACAAGTTTTGATTAAAAAATGCTTATAATAATTTTCTTTCGAATATAATTTAATTTAAACAAAATTTTTTTTTAATCGTAGTTGCGTAGTTTTAATCGTATTTGTCAAAACTTTGCTTTGTTATTTACAAAAAAAACAAATATTTTAAGGAACTTTTGATAATGAACTTCTATCCATACTTGAAGAAATGAAGTCAGAAGGGACTATTATTTACATACCATACATAAGAGGTTTGTAATAAATTACAAAAATTATTATGTATTTTTATTTTTTCAAATACATAGTAAGCCAATTTCAAAAAAAAGGCTTATAAAATACTTTTTTAAGATTTAAACGTGTTGTAAATATAGGCGAGTAGGCAAAAACTGCATACTTAGAATTTTGAATTGACACTCGGAATTTTGGTTTGGGGTGAAAACCCCATTTTTGATAAGTTCTAGCATATACTACGTCCTATCTCCATATTTATGTACTTATATAAGTCAATGCTCACATTATTACCTTTTATTTGTGAATGTTTAATAATTTTTTATTTTTAACATAAGAGTTGCATTTTTAGGCAAAGTTGTGTAATATACAAATTGAAATAGTTGAAAAATTAAACTTGAACCAAACCGAAGCTTTTTGACGTCCCATCGAACAAGTGTAGACAAAAATATCAAATCAGCTGTTCTAGTGACACCACCTTATATGATTTCTCATCGACTTAATTGATCAAACAATTTTCATTTATCGATAACAACTTTTTTCTGTAAACACTTTTAACTTTTCTAGTTAAAATATCTTCTTTTATTTTCGAAATAAAAAAGTTCGCGCCATGACAAAAAATCGTGACATCGCCAAAAACACAAAAAAAAAATATAACAACGTTTCTCCCAAACTGCGGCCATCTGGTAACCCTAATGTTTAGTATTTAACTAATTATTATATTTCAAATACATATATATGTATATGGGCAAGGAGGTGATGGTCCAGTTGGATCAAAATAATTTTTAGTTTTATGTTTCTTCTATAAAAAAGTATTTTATTTTTGTTTGACGACAAAATGGCACATGCATATTTTCAGTTGTACATATATTTTTATGTAGTTCAATAATCTTGGAGGAATAGACACAATTTCATATAAACTAAAATCATAACTTGCAGATTCAAATTCTTGGCAAATCATCCTAAAACATTTATTATTTATAAATGTTACACAAATATTAATTGATCAAAAATAACCACATATGCTAACATTTCATTCCCATATGCACCGCTTTCAGTTGTTATTATTTATTATTAACAAAAGAAAAAAATTATTTGTTTTAATTTGTATTGCTTTTTAAAGAAAATAAATTTTTGGTTTTTTGTACACTCCAATTTGCACTTTGCTAAAAAATTTGAACACACAAATGCTTTTTAAATAATCTTTTGTACATATGAAGAAAATCATACGTTTTTAAAATCTTAATTGCTAACCTCTTTCAGTCCCAGTTTAACGGGCAAAAAATCTAATGAGATCATTCAAGGTAGCCTGAGCAGCATAAAATATGCAGCTAATTCGCTAACTCGAAAATTTGATGAGATTAAAGGTGCGCTCTCATCTCAAACAACACCGGTTAAAACGGCTGGCAGTGTTGGGTATAGTGAGGGTGGTGACGACGATGTGATTACCTATGAGGATGGCACACAAAAAATACGTCGAGTCTCTAGCGATTTGGATCCTTGGGGACGACTAAGCGAATCGCGCAAATCAAGCTACAATAATTTGGTGCCGCTGGGCGAAAATACATCGGCATTGAATTTGAGCGCATTCCCTGTGTTGCCAGAAAATTTGTACTCACCCATTGCGGATGTGAGTTTTGAAAAAATTTTTCTTTTGTAATCCTTTCTATCCACATTCCTAATTAAACTTAACATATTTTGTATGCTTATTTGCAGATAGTGGAACGCCCCGAGTGTGATATACTCATACAAATCACCTCATGTTCACAATGCCACAATTGTTCTGTGCTGCTGTATGACGAGGAGATTATGTCCGGTTGGTCAGCGGAGGATTCTAACTTAAATACGACCTGCCACGCATGTAACAAGTTAACCGTGCCATTCCTGAGCGTACAAATTGTGGTGGACGATTCTTTGAAGGCGCTCAAACAATCAGACAGCTTGACAATTCCTTATCTAAATCCATTGGTCTTGCGCAAAGAACTTGAAAATATTCTTACTCAGGAAGGGGATATTGCACTGGTGAAACCATCATTTGTAGAGGAACATCCGATTATTTATTGGAATTTATTGTGGATTATGGAACGTATCGAAAGTAAAACTCATCTGCATGAGCTTTGTTTACCAACGGCGGTAAGTTTATTATTATTTTTTAAACAAAAACTATCCGACAACGGAATTCGCTGCCCAGGCTATGCAAATTACATTGCCGTATAGCTAGGGGGAAATAAGAGCGCGCATTAGGCGACATTATGTAAAGAGCATTAAATCTGACAAAGCTAAGGTGTGTAGGTTCTTAAAATCAATCCACTTAGGACGGCCATCATACCTTTATCAAGAAATAGAAAACTACCAAGAACGATAGCAATCTTATGAGTTGGGATTGAGGTCGGCATTGTGAGTAAGGTAAAATACCTGGGTCTCACCATGAACTTCAGGCTTCTCTGTAGAGAGTATGTCGATGCAACAGCATCCAAGGCAACTAAACAATAATGGTGTGCAGAGGTCTAACGGGTAAATCCTGGCGATGCAGTCCTAGTAGACTAAGATATATGTACACCATGATAGTTACTTATGGGGCGCTGGTGTGGGTGTCCCAAGGACCCCGCTAACAACGGTGAGAAAACCAATACCAATTTTTTAGTTTTATATTTGCTCAGAAAATAATCGTTATTTTTTGATTTGTATTTATGGCTTAAGAAAAAATCGTTAAGTTTAAAAAGTAAAAATAATCAATTGTACAAAATTTATAAAAAAAAAATCGGCAACTGCCATTAAAATTTTACTTCTTAATCGATATTTTTTTTTTAAATATAATTTTAGTGTAACAAAATACATTTTTTAAGAGTCCTAAATATTTCTGTTGATATTTAAAACTTTGTTTGCTTACGTGTTTGCGCATTTCCTGCCATGTAAATATGAGTGTTATTATTAAAAATCAGCGGAAATTTGTTCAGTTTTTCAAAAATTCCGATAACAAATTTTGAAATTTTGATTCAAAATAATAGAGTTTTTATAAATTTTGAACGAGGTTTAAACTTTTGATTCGTATAGGTTTTGCTATAATATGTATGAACTACATTTTTATTTATAATCACGAAAAAAAAATTTGACAATTAGAACATTGCGAATTTGATAAAAAATATCACTCTACCAAAGTTTTTTGAACGACTACGTATATTTTAGGATATTATTTTTTGTTTAACTAAATAATAACTCAGTATTTAGTTGTTTGATTAATTTTAATTATTTACATGATTTATTGTTTGGCGTAAGGTCGATAAACTGTGGTCGTATGTGTTTGCACAGATGTTGGCTATTAAAAATATGAATATCTGTTTTTTTTTTTTCATAGGCTGACGAGGAATATGATCCACTTAGCAAAATGAAGACTGTGAGCATCCAATGCCTGTGGGATAATTTACGACTACACAGCGAAGCCGGTCCACCCATGTACATTTTGTATAAACAAAATCAGCCAGCCAGTCCGTTGCTGAAAGCTTTGCTCACCGATCAAGCGCATTTGAGCAAGAAGTAAGTAAATTTATAATTTTCATACATATTTTTTTATGTCTGAAATTGAAATTTAAAATTTTTTTTACCAGCGTCATTCAACAAATTATTTCGGCAATCCGCTGCACTGAACTTCTGATACCCGTCAAACGTTTAGCTAACGAACGGCACAAGTTGAAAAATAATGGCGTTGATCGAACACACTCCATCTACCGTGATATACTCTTTTTGGCGCTCACCGCTATCGGCCGTTCTAATGTCGATTTGGCTACATTCCATCGCGAATATGCCGCGGCCTTTGACAAGCTGACCGAAAAGGAATGTAATATGTATTATCGCAATCAAGATTTACCGCCATCAGCGGCAACAATTTTCTGTCGAGCTTATTTCAAACCGTTATTGCTTCCTTGACGTGATATCAATTACATGCGACATGATTTCCACACCACCAATGCAAAGGCAAACACAAATGCAATTGACGACGGCAGTATTGTGGTGGATGCGTTAATTGATGTTGCAGATGCTACGTAATTTATAATCACATTACTTTCTTAATTTGGCCGGAAGTTTAGAGAAGGTGCTGAAGTGTATAAAGAAGGCATAATATCAGTGGAAGCAGTGTTCAAAAAAAAAAAAAACAACAAAAACAAACAGACAAACAAAAAAACGATAATGTAAAAGATACCAACTGTGTATGAAAAAGTTAGGTGTTGAAGGTTTAACAAAAAGTATACAAATCAGAAATTTCTTTTAATATTTTAGGCTTATGATTTTGTATGTGTGTGCCTGTGAGTGTGTGTGTCAGTATTCTAACGAATTCTTTAAAAATAATTTTTCATTTGCATATAACGAAGCCCTAAAGCACGTACTGGTAAAATTAAAAATGGGGCATCGATTCTTGAAGGATACTAAAACGAAAGTTGCGATCTAAAGCCAATGAAAAATATATTCTTTGTGAATTAAATTTGCAAACAAAACCCAATAACATCCAATTAAGTAATTTTAAACCGCCTTACCCTAACGGAAATCTCAATATCTTTCCGAAATATTTTGGTGGAAATCAATCAATACAATAAATTTTATAATTCTGTGGAAAAACAGTATCGATTTTATTTTTTGAGGAGTAATGCACTCTAATTTACATACGTATCTATGTATCTAAATATAGAAGTTTATTTCAATAGCTTAATTAAAAAAGATGTAAACTTTTTTGGAAACGGTTACGGCTTGTTTTCTATTTGCTTTTAAAAATCGACGATTTTCCCACGCTCGAACTTTCTAAAATATAAAAAGATTTTTGAATGCTCTTTCTCGATATTAAAAGGGACATACAAATATCAAACTATTTTAGTTAAAACCAAAATATAGTTTTAAATTAACCTCGTTTTTTTGTCACCAATGAAAGTTTAAAAAATACGGAAACAAAAAAAAAACGAATGATTTTTGAGAGGGATACGAGAGGAGCACTCCATCCTTTTGACTTTTATAAACGAAAAAGACATTCTAATTCGGGCAAGTAACAATCAACAACGGACATAATAAAGACATAATGAAAACCCAACCAGAGAAAATACAGACAAACAAATATACATACAATACAAAATCTCGACAAATTACAATACAGAAAAAAACATTTAATATTCATCCTATGCATATCTTTTCTTTGGCGGAGTTTTACCGGCCATTATTATTTATGGGTCGGCTTTTCAATAAAGTAACATTGCCTGTTTTAGCCAAAGTACGTGGAATATTTGAATGAAACTCGCAAGGAGTTATGCTCCGTGACCACATGCGCTCGAACGAACAACGCTACCTTGAATATGCATCTGCACAAGAAATATTGAAAATAGCAAAAGGGGGCAAGTACTAAAACTAATGGAAGCTACATCTGTGATCACGAAACTAGTGCAAAATGTATTGACAATTTTGCATATCCTTATTTAATTTGAATAGTCATTTTATAAAAATATAGTTAATTATATAACAAAAACCGTGTAAGTCAAAGTTTCAAACATTCCAGAAAATTTATAAAAATTTTCAAAATTCGAAAAATTTAAAAAATTTTCATCAACATTTCTTACTTTTTAATCCGAACTTTGAGAAAATTTTTGGTTATGTAGTTTTGTAACCCCTTTAATTTTACTATAAAGTGTATTAACAAAATTTACTTTTGTATGGAAAAAATGCTGAACACCGTCTGCAAAATTTTTTTTATCAACAATGAACCAGAATTTTTACCCAATTCGAACTTGCATTTTATTATAGTAAAATTAATTGGGCTGTAAAACTGCTTACTCCAAAACTTTATAAAAATCTGTAAATCTGAAAAGTTGAAAATTTGTCGAATTTTTATAAATTTTCAAGAAAGTTTGAAACTTTAACTTGGTTTTTATTATGGAATTAACCATTTTTTTTTATAAAAAATAAAAAGAAAATACAAAATTGTCCATAAATATTGCTATACTATTTTCGTGAAAACAATACTCGCATTAGGGTGGCTCTTAAAAATGAAATGAACGAATTTTTCAGTCTCACCCGCTTAATTGGTAATATAATATATAATTGGTCAAAGATTTTACATATAAATTTGGGTCCCGATTGGAGACGGTCAAGGCTTGTCGCGTTGGTTAAAATTCAGATTACTCTATGAAGACTAAAACAATTAAAATTAATGTGATATCTTCGGCTTAGTATAAATAGTATCGACGTAGTGGTTGAGGTTTAGGAAATCTGAACTAAAAATTTTCCTGCCACATTTATGGACCTCCCTAATACACATATACCGTATATGCGTTTTTAATATTTCTGGTTTCAGTGATTTTTTTTTAGATTTTATTTCAAGTTAGGTTTATATTTTGTCGGAATATGCAATCTGAGGATTTGTTCGTGTTTGGATTAAGTCAGTTCGGGATTCGGTCATGTCTGGATTATGTCTTTCGTGTCGAAATTTCGTTATACACCCAAGGTATGCTTACCTTATAGATTTTTTATTATTAGCAGATGTCGGCTTACAAAAATTTTAAGCATTGCTGATTATTTGGAAATAGGATTTCAAACACTAAAGTTCTCGAATTTATAAATATTGTTTCTACATACTTCAATTAATTTTTTTATACATAAACAACGCAAATAAATAAAAATATATGTAATTTATATATCGACATATTCTCTCATTGAAATTTAATTGCTCACAAGGATTTCTCTGTTTCTACAGCTAAGTACATATTAGACAGACGTTGAAGCAACTTGTTGAGGTAACCCATTTTGGTTTTTTTTCTTCAGTATTCCTTTAATTTGTTTTTTTTTTTTTTGCTTAAGTGCGCAAAAAGGTAAAACCACTTTCGAAACACTGTTGTTCTCAAGGTGTTAAGACAGTAAAAATAACTACTTTGATACACACGAGGCAACAACAAGATATTTTGATATTCCAGGCGGCGGTTACATCAACTCGAATTTAAATGAGCAACAAGCCCTGGCTGCTTCGACGATTGTTTTTCCTCGTGGGTGTTTAATAAATGGTCGGCGATTTTACTTTTTCTGTTTTATCTACTCCTTTTTTTTTTGTGAATTTGAATGGTTATGATTGCTTGTGAAATGGAATTTAAAATAAAGAAATGTTAATAATAAATTGCAAAAACAAAAAGGTTATGATACTTAACGCCGAAAAATATTTTTCATTCACGTTACTTACAATTAGCTCTAAAACAATAGCACTGCTACGAATACATCGTCATTAATCTACCCACAAACACAGAAGCACTCGCTTCCCCAAAATAGTTGTTTACCTCTCAGCACTTTGCCCTTTGACAAATAAAAAAAAAAAAAAAAACAAAACAAAAACCATACCGCCAGCATCCCCGCATCAATTTAGACTAAGTAGGTTTTTTGGAGACAATACACGTTCGCTCATTACGTTTTTATACTTTTAGTAAACTTACTCGTAAATATGTAAGCAGTATGTATGTTTATGTGTAGGCCAAAAGGTATTTGAAACGAATAGAAGAAATCTCACAATCGCTCGCTATGCACTCGAAATCCGTTTATTCGTTTTGTTTGCCTTATTACAATAATTTCAGTTGAAGCCGATCTACATAGTATGTATTATAACTGTAACTATCCTGAAATGAATTATCTAACGAATTGAAATGTATGGTATAAATACAGATGAAACGATCTAAAAATTTATAACAACAAAACACACTTTGGTTAATGTTACTTGTCTTAGGCATAAATATGTATGTATTTATATATATATCGAAAGTCCTACATACATACATATGTATAAATATATATGTACATATACTTATGTATTTGTGTATGTATGCATGTACCAAAGTCTACACGCGGCTCTTTCGAATGAATAATGTGGACTAAATTTGCAAATTTTATGTAACAATCAAGTTCCAAATGTACTAATAATTTTTTTTTTTCGTTTCTGTATCTCAATATTAATGTTGAAGTGAAATTACAACTTCACATACATACATACATACATACATACATACATCCATATTACAATATTAAAAAACCGTCGTCATCCTTAAGAAATGTTTTACTATAAAACATCTTTACATAAAACAAATAAAAACGTCACTTTAAAAAATGGAAATTTGAATTTCTTTGTGTAAACATAAAAAAAAAAATATTGTTTCTTTAAATTAACCACACAGGAATGACCATTAGCTCTTCGTTCTCACGACAGTCGGTTCTACGATACCGGAACGACCCGGACTAACATATATCCGGCCAAGGACTGTCACTTCAGCAGCATTCCGCAAAATTGTATGGGGAATGTTTTATGCCGTTCCAACAACAACAACTACCATTAGCTCTTATATTTCACAAGAGGTGTTATTATTACTTTAATACGAAAAGTCTTTAACTCATCACAATGGGAAGCAAAAATCAAAAAACAAAAAGAAAACAGTAAGTAAACTTTTCAGTGAAATAGAAGGAATAGATTTTACAGGCATCATCTATACAGATTATATCTTCTGGGGATTTTAGGGTTCAAACCCCTACCAAACTCTAAAAACTATAGTATTATTTTGAAATTAATTAACAATTTTTGATTAATTTAGGCACACTAGAGAATGTTAGCCGGAGCTTTAATGCACTAGACACAAGTAGACACAGGAATGGGCAATGAAAACAGGAGCACAAAACGGAAGCCATGCACATCTGCAGTAAAAGAAATTGCGATAGATCTACGATCGCATTGCAGAGCCTAAGCATCGAGCTCAAAACGAAGGTGAAGTTACTAGGCGTAACTTTTACCAGAAACCTTTTATGGAGTGAACACATAAACACAATTACAATAAAATTCAGTAGCGTTCGAAACTAACTTAAAGTAAAATGCCGATCACCAACAGAAGGAATAGTACAACACGACAAAATAAACTTCCTACATATGCAAATTTATCAATCGACAACTCAATGAGTGCCCTCAATAAACATTATACTTCTGCGATAGTGTGCAACACAAGTTTCTCAGCCTACAAAGTAAATTACACAGCTTAAGTTTTCTATTAAAGAGATGGGCCCATGTTTGAAGAAACGGCGAAATACGCTATAATATTTAGTACAGCAAGCTGATGGTATTTTCCTCATGCTGACATCTCTAACGCCGAATTAGCAGTCCACCATTCTGCAGAAGTCAACAGGCGAGCAGTTATCCTCTCAGACAGCTAAAGCGCAGTAAAATCAATAGGATACGTCGAACTGTTTTTAGAGAACACACTGCATCAGATACGTTCGGCCAAACTACCACGAAAATCTCTCAAGTGAACTTTGGCATTTTAGTCGGCATAGAGCACTTTTACAGCCATACTGGTATACGAGAATGTAACCAATGCAATACATCAACCACTGCCCTATACCTTGCAAAACACCTAATCGAGACACTTAAGAAACATAATATACTCCATGAAGGATCCATGAAGGATTCTTCGGGGCAAAATGAACTAGTAGCCCATCCTCAAAAATACATTTAATAAATTAATTCATAAAATATAAAATGAAAAGATAAATAAATAAAACATGTAAGGAGGCGTCTAAGTTTGGGTGTAACCGGACTTTAAAATAAAAAATATTTTGATTTCTTGTTAATTACCATTATATCAGGTGGGCGTGGAAATGCACAGCGTGTACGAAATTTGGTAGAATTCGACAAAGAAGTTTCGGATATATTATGTATGTATTGTACATATACCCAATTGCTCATTCCCAACATTTTTAAATCCATATATTTCATTCTCAAACGTAATATTTTATGAAAAATTCGAAAGTTATTTACTACCTTATATTGTTACTAAAATATAAGATTTACATAATTTTTTTTAACCATATGCTTCTCTCCAACCACATTCTGTGCATACAATTTTATTAAATTACCTTTTACAGTCACTGCAATATCGAATTTTTGAATTTCTGTAAATTACCGTCATTTGAGAGGTGGGCATGGTTTTGGTCCGATTTTAATAAATTTCGAAATTATGTTTATTAAGTTAATATCTATAGTGTGCAACAAATTTGGTAGAGTTTGCTAAGGTATTTTCAGAGATACATATATCTCTTTGGATTAAACAGGGTGGTGCCATGCCACAATATTTGTAACCCCCGTCTGGCGCTCTCCAACCCCATACCGCATATGAAATATGAACAAATTATCTGTAATAGTTACTAAAATGTCGCATTTTTATGATTTTTGTAAATTATCCTTATAAAAGAGGTGGCAGTGGTTTTTCTCCAACTTTTACAATTTTCAAAACTTTGCTTAGTGACGCAATGTATATACATTGCCACGCCCATTTTTTTACGTATTCCCTTTTCCAGCACAATACTGCATATCTAATTTGAGCAAATTATCTTTAACAGTTACTGAAACATCGGATTCTTTTGATTTTCAAAATTCATAAAAATTCAACAAATGCAAAAATATTTTCATCAAAATTTCAAACTTCTTAATCAGAATTTTCGGGTATGCAGTTTTGTGTAGACCATTTAATTTTAGTATAATAAAGTGAAAGTTTTAAGTTGCTGAAAATCCGCTTAATTTTTGAAGTTTTTTTTTCGCTGACGTTTGCACGTTGTTTTCCATATAAAATATAAACAAAATTTATTTTTAAATATAAGAAAACGGGAGTTTTCAGCCACTTTAAACTTACTCCTTATTATAAAAAAAAAAAATGTAATGGGTACGCGAAAGTTTTGTAAAAATTCTGATTAAAAAGTTTGAAATTTAGATGACAATTTTTTTTTAGTGAACAATAATAAAAAAAAATGTCGATGCCAATATTTTTTTCCGGTACTGTACAAACACCTGAGACCGTTGAAACTGTAATGCAACATTTTGAAAAATTTTGAGAATGTATGTTTTTTTTGTGTCTTTATTTAATGTTTAATAATTTTTATTAAAATACATAAGTTCGTGTACAACCGAACTTTAAATATATTATATTAAAAATATTTTTATTTCAAATTAACAGCACTTGTTTTATGCAATAAATACTCTTAATATATGTAATACAGTACATTTTAATTTATTTCAATGTAAACAAAAATAAATTATTACACTTTTAAAGTACAACGCCCATTCTTTTAAATTTTTGATTACTCTATCTAATTTGGTTCTTTGTACCAAATTTAAACGTGTTTTTTTTCCACGAATTTTATAATTTCCGAAATTGCCTTTACTGTGTGTATCAAATTTGACAAAGTGCCACTCCAATTTTCCACATTTTTTGTTCAATCGACCCGATCCAATCCAATCCTATATATGAGGTTTGAGTAAATTTTTTAGTCATTCTTCTTTTATTTTAACTATTCTTCTTTTGTCCATTATTTTTTTTTTATATTTAAAGGCTAGCTCATTATACATACATACATATATAGCAAACACCATATATGTAAATCCACAATGTAGAAAAAATAGGAAAATTCAGCAATATGTCATTAAATCTTCAAACTTTTTAATTATGCAGTAGTAAGTATGCAGTTTTATAGTCCAATAAATTTTATTATACATAAATCGTTTCAAGTTACTAAAAATTTCGGTTGATTTTTTGTTTTTTTTTTCTTACGTTGTCACAAATTCTCTTCCATACAAAAAGAAAAAATTATCGACGGTACCTAGACTTATTTTTTATTATAATTTTAATTATATTTTAAGACATCAACCAGAATATTTCGCAATAATGGATCGATTTAAAATTAATAAAATGTTCTTTTAAAAACATTTAAAAATATAATCACCTCTTATAATAAAACAGATTAAGCTTAAAATAACATAAGCATAAAAACATTTAAAAATTTGTTCAACGCAATTTTCATAATGAAATATTGGATGCTGTTTTTGACCCCTTTTTGTGAGAATTAGATTTAAAATATATCATTGGAAAGGTATTTTTCCTATGCAAATAACTCGCTTCTATTTTTTCGCAAATCCCATTATTAGGATTCCATTGAACATATTTTTAAATATTTTTAAGCAGATCTTTTAGGATCTCAAGTGGGGTTTGAAAAAAATAAAAAAAAACTACTTTTAATAAAAAAAAAAACTCAATTTTAGGATTTTCAAATCGACGCAGATTTGCGTAAGATCTTAATTTTTTTCCTGAATATTTTGGCGGAAGCCTTGACATTAAAAAATTTATAATTCCGTTGGAAAAGCTGCAGCTTTATTTTTGTCAGTCACCCTAATGTGAATATGTATATTTTTAAAGTTTATTTAAATTAAATTCTTTCAATACACAAATACATATACAATTTAATAAGTTTTTTGTTTCTTCAGGCCGGGTATTTATTTGCTAGTATAATAATAATATAACCGTAAGAATAATTATAAATTATTCTCCAAAATTGTCTTCCATTATATTCAAATTTTCTATCATACTGTTTATTAATTTATAATTGTTTATTCGCGTTGTTGCTGCTTAAACGAAAGCGGGAACCAAAATAAAGCGAAACGAATTGCCAACAAAATACATAGCGGTATTCAATATTTATTTACTCATTGGTGTGCCGGGAATTTTAAACAGTTTGACGATGAGCTGCATTAAACGCTTATGATGATCGTGATAGCACAGCTAGCATTTCTGCTCAGAAATGTTTGAAAATTCATTCATTAACGAATTAAGTGCATCAAACGTCTTGGCTTTTAGACTTTATTTGTACATAGAGTCCTGTTTTTTGTCTTGGCGACAAAAATTAAGGGAGCTCTTGAACAAAAATCAGACGCAAAGCAAAACAACAATAAAGTAAATAAAGTGCAATTTTCTATTGTACCAAACATACATACATACAATTTGTTTAGTGTTTCGTGAAATGTCTATTAAATGTTTGTGTTTATGAAAGACGGAAAATACAATGTAAACTAAATAATGGTGATTTGTGAAAATAAAATATTACCGAAGCTTTCGGAGACATGGAGAAAACATGAGTATTGGTACAACATCGAAACTGAATGCATGTGAGTACATACATACATACATAAAAAAATCTAGAATATAATCTCAACCGGAACTAACTCGGCGGTTACACGTTCAAGTTTTCATTCAAGTTACCCATCAAATTACCAATACACTTTCACTTTTCGAACGTGGACGTCGTCTTGATATCGTAATTTTCCTTTTAAGTCGTGTGGCAACTTTATAATCAAGTCAACCCACTGATCACATAGAGTTTGCAAATCAATTTTCGTGTTTCGTTGTACAGGGAATTTTGCGCAATTAAATAATAAATAATTTTGATAAAAAATAGTTAAGTATTGCGATTCATAGAACTATACAAAAAGACATGATTCTTTCGTCATACCAACGGAATGATATCAAAATAAATTTTATTAATCAATTTCTGCTGAAATTAAAATGTCTGTGTATTATTAATTTGTTGCAAAACTTTCAAAGAAGCGAGAAATTTACTTTGTCTCCTTGATGACGGCATCATGCAAGTAAAATTGAATATCAAGTTGCTTGCGTTCAAGAAAATTAATTTTGACAAGCAATAAATGTTATCTACTTTATACCCATTTCTTGATCGTGTAACCGCAAGGTAAAAGAATATATGGAAAATATACGTGTGTAAAAAAATACGCTATCCGAGCAAACCATGACAACTAATCAGAGATACTGTTGTCTGAAGTGAAGATTTATCTTCGAAATAAAGATATTTTTTCATAAATTTTCAAATCAAAATTCCATACAAAAAATATTCACAGCACTTAAAAGAGTTTTTCTCTATGTACATAATAGTCAATATATAATTTTTTCTATTTCCCTCCTTTAAAAAATATATACCTACTAACATTGGGAGTTTTTTTCTAAACTTAAATAAAACGATAGTACGTAACAAGTTCGCACCTAACGAATAGGGTACTATTTATGCCAACGCCATGACATGAGGCCTTAATTTACAAGACTTGAATATTTTTATACGTATATTTTTATATTTAAGAAAATGCAGGTATAAATACTTGTATGCTCACAGAGTAGTTAAGTATTCATAAATAAAATGTATTATGCTTTTTATATCAATTACAATTTTTTAATTAAAATCTTCAAAAAAGATATTCCCATGGAAAATATTTCAATTCCAATAGGTTTTTTTCTTCTGATATTTTTATGATTTTATCACTGACCAGAGGAATGGTAGAGAACAAACAATATATTTTAATTATGAACTTCAGAGGACGTTTTGAGAAACTTTTAAAAATCTTAATCAACATTTAAATATTCATAATGCATACATACATGTAGATTTCGAATCGAATTCTAATGTTGTCTAATAAGTCTCTAATGTACATTTGATAGGTTTGATGATAGCTGATGAAATCAAAATATTTACCTTTAAATACTCGGAATTCATTAAAAATATATTTGTAAATACCATGCCAGTTACTTATCGACATGATCGAAATAAATGAAAATGGTTGTCTTAGGTTTTTTGTTTTTGTTTTTTTTTGATAAACTAAAAAACCGATTTACACTAATAACAAATCATTGGCAAGATATTTTCGCACCCTCTTCCTTTCATTGCATTCTCGTTTGAAATCTTACTTTTATGATTCTGTTGAACAAATTTTTAAATACATACATACACTTGCGGTCAATAAAAATGCACTACCAAATATAATTGAAATAAAATCACATGAGCAATTTGTTTATAAAGTTAGAATATTAGGGTAATTTTTATTTGTTTGGCAACATAGTGTAAATTAGTTATCCACACAATTTTTTCTCGAAAATGATTTTTATAAGCAATAGCCTAAATCTTAAAACTTAAAGCGACTAAATCATTTTCACCACTAACGGTAGAAATATAGACTTCACAATAGGCTTTCCTAATAGCGAGTCGTTCCTCCTGTAGCCTCAATAACTGCCTTAATTCTTGAAGGCATGGAATTCAATTTATTTGGTGGCTTCTGTTGTATAAATTTGGCGAGTTTCCAGGCCAATCCAAGCGTTGAATCCCTAGATCGTTAAATGTATTGGCCAACTAAAAATAAAAATTCGAGCTGAATAGGATCATATACATATACCAATATTGTATAGATGTTTTATACAAGATTTGTTTCCAATCAAAACTTACCCATTTTGCACGATGGCATGGCGCTGAGTCATCCTGTAAGATTAGGCGATCCGTATAAGAATAATGCTTTTCAATTGCGGGCACTAAAAAATTGTTAACCACAGTCGCATATTTTTGTGCATTCATTATTTCATCAACCAGGTGTAGAGGCCCCAAAACATGGTATGAAAAACAGCCCCAAATTTTTTGACTTTGAGGAAACTTAACTTTTCTTACTACACAATTATCCTGGAACCTCTCACCACCTGAACGGCGCACGTAAAGCAAATTTTGTGAGCTTAGCTAAATAAATTTGTTGCCAATCATTTTGATCCCAATTTTGGTACTTTTTAGTTGAATGGCTACAACTAATTCTAGCCGAAACTTTGCCGAAAAGATAACATATTCTTCATCTAATGCCAATATACGAATTTTTGATCACGCGTTAATTTTTTCCGATTATTTGGCATTTTGCACAACTTTTCAAACACACAACCAAACCACGACTATAAGTGAATAGTGTGCAACCCAATTTCATAAAAAATAATTTATTTCTCAGTGCATACTAGATATAGGAGAATTTTTTTCAAATTTACTGTTATATAGCTGAAGATATTCTACCAAAGTGGTGGTGCGGTTTTTTGACCCCAAGTGTATGTATGCAGTTTTAGGCAGACCCTTATCATGTAGTGTTTTTTTTTTCAAAATCAAAGTGTTTTTATTTATTAAAACCACGGTTGGTTAGTAAGTGTGCGACTCTTCGGGTCCTCGGAGCTGTGACAGAATCTGTTGAAGGGTAAGACGATCCCTTCGGCATTCACTCCTAAGGGCCAGTGTCCTGTGCCTCATCCACCACGTGGGGCACGCTTATTGCAGAGCCGCCCTTCGCCAGTTCATCTGCCGTCTCATTTCAGTAAATGTCCCTATACCACAGGATCCATATTAGGGTAATTTCGTATTGGTGGGAATGGACTCATCCACTAGTTAAGATCTGACTGAGCTATCTGAGAAGATATTCTCCTGCGTTTTCGCGGGTGCATTCTGCTTTATGTATCATATTGCCTCCCTTATTGCAAACGATTCGACCTGAAAAAATGCTTGCATGATTCGGCAGGCGAATGGATAACTTTAGACTATATTTCTCAATGAAAATCACTGCGCCAATTCCGCATTCTCTCTTTGATCCACATGTCAAGACATTTAAACCTTCCAATGATTAACCCCTTCCAAGCAACCGGACCAGTCGGCTTGAGAACCCCGTGCAGGGTTTGTGGTTATGCCAAGTTTTTGTCTGGACGTTTGTGCGTTGAGGATGGAGTTGTGTACGAACGGCCTTTAAGACCCCCAAGGCACAAAGTCCGATAGCGCCATTTGCAGCTTTTGATACAGATATATAACGGAAATAAATCGAGCAGAACGTTCAAAATTTAAGTTGGACAAGATCTTACAACACCCGTTACGCCAACGGCTACTGCCCATTGAATTCCGCAATAGTTTCAAAACAACGTAAGTCTTAGTAAGACCAGACGAGCGTCCCATTTGAGAGCATGGGTCGAGCTATAGCTATGCAAGTACGTCAGTGTACCATTTTTGATTGTAAACCCCATCGTTTGCTTAACATTCCTTTAGCTGCATAGAGAATCATAGAGGCCTGCCTTGCACGCTCGATATTCAGCATCCAATTACGCTTGGGGTCCAAGATAACATCAGGATATTTCACTTCGTTTGATAGTCCCACTTCCGATCCTCAGGTTCAGGAGGTCAGTTGTCCCAGTTTATAGACCAAAAATCCACCGGCCTTACTTCCCATACCCTAATTTTGCTTAGACTTACTGTTAATTAAATGTCATGGCCTAAATACATATGAAGATTATTTGATTCGGTATTCATGACGGCAAATTTAAGTCTCATCTCAAGTATTGTGTTTAACCATGTTGCTATTTTCTGCTAGTTTTGAATTCTGTATTTTGGCATTACAAGTGTTTACAAAAAGTTCATAAACAATTCTATAACTTTGTGCATTGTTTATAGAAAAAACGTTTCAATCTTTTGGCAATGGCATTGAGGTAAGCCGGAAATCCGAAATCGGAAATCCGAAATCGGAAATCCAAGCACTCAGGCATAGCTGCTCATTGCGCTTAAGGCCTGGGAAGGATGACTGGAATAAGAGTAGGCGAAACGGATACGGAAAGTGGTGGGAAGGAGGCTTCATTTATCCTCTACAAAACTTCCAGCTTCTTTTATGAATCTGAGTAGCTTGCCGAGGGTTCGAGAATGGACATTTTCCATTCTCAATATATCTGGTACAAATATATTCCATCTCAGCCTACCGAAAGCAGGGCAGATACAGAGAAAAAATCTCTCTGCTATCCTCATCCTCCAGGCAAGATGTGCACATCTTGTCATTGTTGATGCCTATGATGGATTGCGACCTTTAGTCAACACAATCACAAGCTCGTAACTTCTTCCTTCTCTGTGTAAGAAGGAATTTCGCCACCACCTTGTCCGATC
This sequence comes from Anomoia purmunda, assembly GCA_951828415.1. NCBI lineage: Eukaryota > Metazoa > Arthropoda > Insecta > Diptera > Tephritidae > Anomoia > Anomoia purmunda. The sequence continues at coordinate 46,059,870 of OX639995.1, forward strand.
TTTTCAGGAAGCACTTGGTTATTTAGCAGGTGTCGGTAGTGCACCAACTTTTCTTATGTGTATTATTCATAACATTCCTGAGGTACCTAACAGTCCATGCCATGCTTGGCCCAATAATCGGCTGCGATCCAATGGGGCCTGCCAATAACACGCAATTAGCCAATTCGTTAGCCAGTTCGTAACCTTGAACACCGCTGTGCCCCAGCACTCACATGAGTTCAAGCTTATTCCATTTTCTAACAGAGTTAAGCCTTAACCAAGGCCTTTAGTGCAACTAGGCTGTCACTGCAGACTCTGCTTTGGTATCCGCGCCACCTTTCACCAATTATCCAGTCCGCTACCTTGAGTATAGGAAATATCTCCGATTGGTAAACCGTTGTCATTGTACCTAATGCAGAAAACATCTGAAATCGCCGTACAGGTGTCAATCAGTTCCAGTCCGATTTTCTGTTTTGGAGTCATCAGTGTAAAAAGTTTTCACCGAGCCTCCAACAAAGTACCATGGCTCTCCGTTGTTCACTTGCAGGAAAGCATACGATACCGTAAAAAAGAGACTCTCGGTATCAGTTTGTCATTTGGGAACAAAAACAAAGGGTATTGCTCTGATTATCCTAAAAAAAAATTTCTGTGTCCGAATTCTTTTCCCGTTGTGCCACAATCCAAACGAATGTAGTCGACATACAGTTTTCATTGGCTCCTCTTGTATCGTTAAGTTCAAGGGTAGCAAGTCCAACAAGGCATTCAGGGCCGCTTCTGATGTCGTGCTCATGGCAGTACAAGCAATCTTAAAATTCATATCAAAGAAATGCACGATGTCAACTGGCTTGATTTTTTGTTTTTTTTTCATTCGAAGGGGTCCATGGTCTGTCAAACGACGTAGGCCCAAAAAATTTTATTCTTCTTCGTTCACTTTTCACAGGCCAGCAGCAAAAACAAAATAATCGTCAGAGTTGTATTTTCTCAAATGCTGCTACCTGTTTAATACGCCTTGGGTTCAACCCCATTTTTCAACATAAAAACGCAGTTAGGTATGTTTAAAATGTATGTTTTATTTATAATACGTAAGTGTATGTATGTACATGTAAGTATATTTTAGAAACGGATTCACATTTCAATATATTCTTGGATGTATGTAGGAAAATAAATGTTAAAATATTCATTTCTATTCAGTAATTCAAAGTCAAACTAAAATGAAAATTATTCGATATATTTGAAAGCAAAATGATGAGACTAAATTCAATGATAATGTATAAGGTAATAATTTAGGAATGCCAAACCAAAGCCATTTGATGGCGAAATGCGAAATTCCCGAACGAAAAACGCAACTTAATATTAAAACTCTGTACGACCGTACGATGTCAAAAAATCTCTACAGTGGGATCATGCATGTCCTCGCTGTTAACAATTGGTGTAAATGTTTGGAATAAATTGCGTTCTTCGTCTTCAGATTCATCGCTGCTATCACTGTATCGATGTTTCAGTGCTGCCGATTTCTGCATAATCATTTCCAGCTGCTGTTGTGGTAGCAACTTCTCCATTTCCCTTAAATCGATGGCGTTCAAATTGAAAGTTATCCAAGGATACCTGGTTGATTGTTGCAACAGCCGTGGCCATTTCATGTAAACGCCCTTGACCAAATATACTACCACATTTAAACCGCGTATTTCATGTGAGACCAGCGAAGGATCAACAATACCCAAAAAGTTTAGCACTAGCGCATGTGGTTCATCGTTAATTTTGGCATAGAATATTAAGCTTTTAGCAGTTACTTCCAGATAGTAGTCGCTAATATCAGGTGCGCTAATAATCAGATATATAAAACAATCTGTATCGTACCAGGTAACTTGTGGACGTTTGTGTTTGGTTTGTAATGGTGGTGGAGGCGGGAGGTCAGACGTTGACGATGATGTGGTATCATGCGCGGACGATGGAGAGCTAAACGATTGATCATTCTCACTTGTGCTTATAGTTTTACTTGTTGATGATAAAAGTAATTCTTCTTCGTTGCCGTTAGAAGCAGCATGACATGTGGATTTCAACGGTTTATAGGTTCTATGTGGGGCATTAACGACATCAAACCCTGCTTCATGATTCTTCTCCTGCGATACTGTAAGTTGTGGCAGTTCGATTGCTTGCAATGGTGTGGGAGAGTCTGTATACTTAGCTTCGTCCATTTCTAATTCAAAAGCGCGTTGAATGCAATGCAAAAGACCTTGGAAATCACACAAATCCTTAGGCAGCGCGGGTAATTTTATTTTCATATGCAAAAATCGTTTGGTTGCCTTATCTACAGTAGCAACATCGTTGCCTATTAAAGCCTCATTTACCAATTCAAGCGTTTGCAAATCATCTTCTGAATCATTTTCATATAACAGAATTTCATATGAATTTATGCGGAAATCTGGTATACATACTTTGGCGGTTTCACGCGCTATTACCGCATAAGCAAACAGATAATCTTTGGTTACTTTGAAACGTTTCGCAAATGGATTCAACTTAATCCCTGCCAGCGTACAGTGCACCGCCTGATAAGGTGTAAATTCTACAATTTCTTTGGTAGTTGGATATAAAAAGTCATTGTACAATTGTTCGGGTTTAACCATTACGAAACAAGCGTAATCACATAAAAAGAAGCGATAGACCGATGAAATTGGTTCGCCATTTGAAGAGTCATTGCGAAAGATGCCATACAATTTGGCGCGCAAATACCGTTCATCATAATGTACAATACAATTTTGCATCGACTTGAACCAAGTGGCGGGAAATGGCATTAATGGCTCACGCTGCAACTTTTCAATGTGATCGTTAATTAAGTTAAGCAATTGATCGAATTTTCTCAATTGCTCATCACCAATATACTGCAAGTAAATATCATTCCAATTTCCATTTTCCTCCTCACTTCCGATTTCCACTTTGACAATTTGCTCTAATGGCAATGGCAGCCACTCTTCTTTGTATGGGCATGTTGTAGTTGTTAAAATTTCGAATTGCTCAATTTGTGGGAATGTTGTTGATGTTTGGACGACAGCGTTTGGTTTGGCCGCCAAAGTTGATTGTAGTGGCAAATCAATCTGCAAAATGAGTTTTGTTAGTGTCTCGATTTATTAGTATTTTAACGATTAAAGTTAGTAGCTGTACAGTCGAAAATCAAGCGGGACTATTATCACTCGCGGAGTAGCAAATTGAAAACGACGATGGTGTTTTTTTCTTTCAAATTTTAATATGTAAGCTATATATTCAAGTCTAGATTTTTGTCCATTTAATTTTGCACGCAATCAATAAAGTACGATGTTTTCTCTCGACTGCACTGCGTTACCTAACATTTATGAACCTTTATTTTATTATTAGTATTATTATTATTTTTTTCTTATAAATGCCAACGTTTTTAAGCACGTCACATTTGACTGAGTAAACTGCTTCGCTGACGATGTCGCAACACACGTTTGCTTAATTTCAACTGTTGCACACTAACCTCATTAGCGCTTTTAACATTAGCCTTTAGCTGTGCATCCCAATCTTCTTCGTCATCTTTATTGACACCATTCTTTTTAATCGCCGCTTCTGATTTTTGCTGCACGTCTCGGCCGCTATCTTCTTGACACTCTGGCTGTGGAAACATTTGACCTTCCATTGTCTCATCATTAGAGGAGAATTTTATTAAGTTGCTAATGTTATTCTCACTACAACTCTTGAATTCCATTTCGGAGCCACTGACCGTGACATCCAGTTCGCCATTTGCAAGCAATCCCAACTCATCTGCGATTTCACGTATACCCTGTCGTTTGCAATCAGCTGCTGTCGCGATATTTTTGCCCAGCAGTGAACGTTTCACATTAACACGATACACATATTGGCCCACCTGTGCCAACTGCTCCATCACAATTACATTGTTCACCCAAATCGTGTCGATAAGTGTAAAATTTATGCTCACATGAACACATTCATTCCTTTTGATATCTGTCATAATCCAATTCTGTACCACTTTAGTGGCTTTGGTGTCCCAGGTGCGATCGTTGTCGAATGGTACGACACCCACGAGTCGTATGTTAATGGCTTGAGCGGGAAAGTCTTTAAATTTGTCAATACACACGAAGAGTTCATCGGATTTAACGCTCGATATGACGCTGCCTTCATCGATCAATTTTACGGTCAACTTCACAGTTTTAATAATATCTGTATTTTGTATTTCGGGCAATTCAAGTATACGTGCCCGCTGATATGAGTCGGCATATTTGTAGACACACACATCGCCTATATGTAGTGGCCAATGCATATTCCAATTTTCCCGTTTCAAATAATGTAAATTCATTTGCATGCTGAAATTGCAAACCTCCTGGGAGCGTCGAATTTCCTGCCACTTGGTGGAGTTGGGCAAGCGATGCTGTAACAGACGAGCGGCATAATGGGTGGGAGAAAATACCTGTTGGAAATTTATTAAAATTATTATTTTTTTGTTGAAGTAAAACTTCTTTAGCGGCACATTTGTATGTATGTACAACAACAACAACAACAACAACAACAACAACAACAACAACAACAACAACAATAACCCCAAACCTAAATTTTCATTGTGGACAAAAATTCTAGGCATGTAGTTGTTTTCCCTTATTTCATTATCAAATCCAACAAGAACAAATTCTCTTTAAGGGCAACCTCAGGGATGGCAGAATCTCACGGTATGCCACTTATCGCCTTGCTTCACCATTTCACGAATATTATACAAAAAATTTAGGTGATTTTTCAAGATCGCGTCACAATTTTGCGTCACAACACGACGCTTTTGTGAGATAAAACAAATCTAAATATCGTTGTACATATGAAGCTTAAGACAACATCGGCACTAGTTCAGGCACTAGTTCTAGAGCACTTCGGGACCATTTTATGACTATTTCGGGTTCCTATCGGAATCATTCCGAGACTATTTTGGGACTAGTTCAGGACCATTTCGGGAGTCAGTTTCGTTTTCATATTTTCATTGGCGGTGCTAACTAGAAATTAACACGTTTTTAATAATTGAAAACATATGCAAGCCATATGCTTCGCCATGTTAGATAAATCAGTTTGATGTATGAAATGTCAACTAGTTGTCATTGAAGAAAAAAAAATAGTTTTAAACTACTGTAAAATTAACTGAATTTCCCCGAGGCTATATATACTATGGTCATCAGCAGTGTTGCTAGTTTGAAAGCCAAAAATGGGTATAGGGTTTCACATATTCCCCCTTCAACCTCTTTATGGAATTGGCAAAGAGGTTTTACTTCTGGCTCGCGCAATTATGTTTTTTATTCCCATGTTTGGTCCTATTACAGCCTTTTAGAAAACTGGTTAGGTGCCGCTGGAGTTAAGTTATTTATAAAATTCATATTTATTAACCAATTTTGATCAAATTGAAAATGTATACTACTTTCATGATTAGGTTGGGAAAAATGGACGCGGTAGGTGACATTGAAGTCGAGTTTTCTGAAAATTTTTAGTTCTGTTGAGATTAGAAATTAGAAATGGGAAAAGAGATGCTTTTACGAAAAATTAATCTGCTAAAGTCGAGATATTCATAAAATATATATTCATCATCAAATATTAATATAAATAAAATCGCATATTGCAGTTGTGATGAGAAATACTCTTACGAAAAATGGATATCTAGAGGGTCCATTTTTCGTAAGGTTCGAAGTATTCAGAAAATCTGTATTTATTAGGCTTTTAGTTACAGCTATTTTTGATATCCTATTGAAATTTATGTCAAGAAAACTGCTACTAACACTAGAGTGGACTTTGTTTTTAAATTCATCAAAATTCGTTAAGTTACGCCGTCAGATGTATTGTACTTATACATATAAATTGAAGTATCTGGCTTTGTCAATTTATTAGGACCCATCTGAAAAACCACTGAGTCGATTTTGATCAAAAAATGCTTCCTAAAAAGTTGCGCGGTATCCATAAACCGGAAAGTAGTATTGAATTTTCGTTTTTATATCATTCACGATGTTTTCCATGCTAAAACTTTTTCGTTAATTTTTGATAAACAAAATGTCATCAACATTTAAACATTTTTAGGAAATTTTCGGATACGCTGATTATGATTTTATTTAGGTTGTAGTGCTAACTGTTTTCTTAGTACATACAAAAATATTTTTTCCATGCGTTATATAAAAATACAAATTACCAGCACCGTTGCAAAAAAAAAAATGTTAAAAATCAAAAAATCTTATTCAAAACTTTGAAGCAATTTTTTTTAATCTTCCGATTTTTTATGAATTTTGCATAGGGTTTCAAAATTGTACTTTTATGGTTTTTGTTATAGAATGAGCTAAATTTTTATAAAAAACATTGTGAACAATATAAAAAAAAACTACTGTGCCAATACTACTTTTGCGGCACTATACATATATTAGTAACGTAAGAAAAATATAATTGCAGACAGTGTGACGCATACAAAAAAAAAAACAAAAATTATCAAAAACCAGCGCTAATTTCAATCCACTTGAAACTGGCACTTTTATTTCACTATAATTTAATTGGGTATAAAACTGCATACTTGGAATTTGTCTACAAATTGTTGTTATTGTTGTAAGTGTTTGTTGAATTTCGCAATTTTTTCTACAAAGTACGTAATGTAGATATTTATATAGTGTTTGTTATATGAGTTGAACTTTTACGCAAAAATAATAAACATGAGACAATCAAGAGAACAATAGCAAGAGCTAGTCAAAATATCATGTCGCTATTTATTTCACACAGCCTGAATTTTTTTGTTGGCGTTTCCCCTCGATAGGTAGAGGTAGATTCATTTTGTTCTGAAAAAATTACCCCGCTGATTTTGGATTATATTAAAAACATAGTTCTGTCGCCATTGCTAGTACGAATAGTTTTATATTTAACTTAAAAATTATATTTTGTTTACCAAAGTTAAAAGTGAAGTTTCAATTACAAATTTCGCCATCTTTCTGTCCTAAAACAAGAACGTGTGTTCCATTCGGCCCCCCTGTGGAGGAGTTTCAAAGTATATTAAGAAACTGCTTTTGAAATACAAGAATAGATCCTGAAAATTCTGTCTTTGTAGAATTCCCAAACATATTCAGGTAGCCATAACACGCAAAGGTTATATATAATCTGGCTGCTTTATGGAAGTTTTGTTTTGACACAAATATTGCACTAACTTTACGTAAACACGAAATGATGATAAATGTAAAGGTGAATTACTTTTCGAAGTCAGGATAATGGGAGAAAAAGGGACAACAGATGAGCCCATTCGAATGGAAGATGAAATTTTAAATAGTTATTTTTACTAAAGAGAGAGAACAATAAAGCTTGCATAATAATAGCTAGTTCGAAATATATCAACTGTGTATCACAAACCTTTAATACAAGTATACGCATATCGCCGGCCATGGGTATATTATCCTTTTTCGATACAGCATCGAAACGTGTGAGGTTATGACGAAATTCGCAACGTGGTTCATCACATTCGCCAAATTCAAGCACATAAGGACACATCTGTGTGCCCTGTAGAATTCTCGCCTCTTCACGCTCCACCAAAACTCGCTTGGATACAGCTAAAATGTCCGAATGTATTAATTTCAATTGATCGTGCTTCTTCATGAAATCCATTAAACGTGGCAACTGAATACTATTCTCTTCGTCAAGTAATATCAATGAACGTGCCGTAGGCCGGTCCAAACCAGAAGACATCTCAAAATTCCTACTTACGTAGTTTTCGTATGTTTGTGCTAATGCTGAAAATCGTGCTGTAAATTTTGTCCATGATGTTGGCATTGAATAATGTATGACATAGGAAACATTTTGGATTTGCAACTCTGGAAATGCGGTATCAGCACAAACTAAAATACGCGATGTTATTACCTAAAGTAAAACCAAAAAACAAAAAACAAAAAAAAAGGGCTCAAACTTTTTATAAAATATATGTAGATAATTAAAGCCTGGATAAAGTTAAAAGTTGACTATTATTTTGTCAGTCAAATAAAAAATCTGACTTATTTTTTTCGGAAAACTAAAATGCGCGATGATATCTAAAGTAAAAAAAACAACGTGCTCTAACTTTTTATAAAATATGTATATGTAGATATTTTAAGCTGGGACTGAAAATAATAGTTTTTTTTCGAAATTTGAAATAAAAAGTTTGTCGAAAAGAGTATTAATACCATATGATTTACTGATTTTCTTTTACTTTTTTCTCCGCAATTAATCGAAATTTTTTGACTGAACATATTTAATAAAAATAACAGTTAAATTTTAATTTTTTTCAATCAAAAATATCATTAAATAAAATTAATGGTAAAAAAAAATTAAGTTAAAAGTTGTTTTTTTATTTTTTCAGTGAAATATAAAATTAAAAATCTGATTTATTTCTTTCGGCAAACTAAAATGCGCGATGATATTATCTAAAGGAAAAAAACGGGCTCAACTTTTTATAAAATATAGATAATGAAAGCAGGAATCGAAAATAATAGTTATTTTCGAAATTTTAATTCAAAAAGTTAGTCGGAAAGAATCATAACATTTGTTTAGAACAATATGATGCTTGCTAGCCAAAGAGTATTAATCCTATGTGATTTACATTTTTTTTATAATTTTTTTCTCAGAAATTAATCGTAATTTTTGACTGAAATTTTTCAATAAAAATAACTTAAAATAACATTAAATAATATTAAAGGTAAAAAAAAAACAAAGTTAAAAGTAAAGTGTACTTTTATTTTTTCGGTCAAATATAAAAATAAAAATATGACTATTTTTTTCGGTAACAATATAACAGATTTTTTTTAGTCAGAACGGATTCACAATATTTTTTAGTTTAAAAATAAAAAAACCGAATTGAAAAATGAACTTCCCCTTAATTGTAGTTTTCCATTTTCTGTAAATATATTTCCTAGATAAGTTTTAATTTCTTCAGTTTAAGCTTTAAGTTATTATTTTTTACAACCTTGATTCGGAATTCAATTTAACAATTTTTTCGTTCAAAAATTAAATAACCGCCAAATTTTAACTTTTATGTTTGACCGAAAAAATAAGCCTGATTTTAGAGTTTATATTTGACCGAAAAAAGCAGCTATCTTCTACTTCTACCACTTTAAAAAATCGTTGTTTTCTTATATTATTCCCTAATGAAAACTGGGCTTGAGTTAAGGCGAATTCATATAAAATTACAATTGTTTCGAAAAAAATAAAAGTCAGATTTTAATTTAAATTTTTGACAGAAAACATATCTTTTCAAGAAAAAAAAACATAACAGTTACGGTCTCTGAATTAAAGCGTATAATCACCTTCTTCTTCTTCCACTCCTCGACTATGATGCGCACGTCCGCTGAAGACTGACTGTCATAGGCTAAGCAAACATAAGCGGAAGCGGTTAGGCCATTCACAACTTCATAGACATCATCATCGCTATTGCATAGCACAAGTATACGCTCATTTTCCAACTCATACTGCTCGATGAATTCTAATACTGTCACAATCTTTCGATCACTGGGACACAGTTTAATCGAAATCATTACTCTACCATACACAGCCGCTTCAAGAAAATCGCCAATCAATAGGAGCGGTTGATTTGATTTACGCATCAATGCTACAAGCAGCGAATCCCAATCGCGTGTTGTAACAACTAATTGCCAAGGCAAAGATGCTGACGATGAACCTTTATTACTGCTGCTGCGCTTTGATAATTTGATGAACGTCTTCAATACCGTTTCTATATCGTCCTGTGAACGCGATAACATCAAATCTAAATCATCAATAACCAAATGCTTGAGGCGTTCCATATCAATCAACGATTCATTTTCATTATCGTGCAATAATCGTAGTAGGCTTGCTGGTGTCGCCACCAAAATACCACAACTATTGAGCAATTGAATTTTAGCATCATTTGCATTACGCACGGCATACGAAGCGACTGTCGTCACTGCAGGTCGTACGCCCAATAGCAAACGCTTACAATAATTATATACCGTTTCCACATGCGCCGAAGTGGCTACTAGGATTATGGCGACAGGTCCATAGGTTTCGGCGAGGCTACAGCTTTGTATACGATAAGCAACCAAACTACAAATGGCTGGCAAATAGCTCCATGTTTTGCCGGACTTGTGTGGATTGACAATGAAAAGTGAATTGCCGCGCAATAAGTGAGGCCAAGCGTAGGCTTGAATGCGATACAATTTAGTGACGCGCATATTCTCCATTTCATCAAGTATTTCTTTAAGAAAGAATGCCTCTGAAATGTTTGAGAGCACATTGAGTGGTACTTTGGAATGCGCCAGCACCAAGTGGTCAATGAATTTCGTTTTAAGTTTATGTTCACCTTCAACTACCCGTAAGTCCTTTGCTGGCGGCAAGTTAATGCGAAATAATTCGGGTTTACACCCATTCAGTTCGGAGGTTACTTGTTTTTCCAAACGTTTTAAATGTGCCTGTTGTAATATCCGTCTCATCTGCAAGCGAGTTCTTATCAATGAACGTTTATTGGATGATTGTGGATTTGAAGAAATATCTTCGTTGTCTGATGTTGTAGAGCCACCGTGGGTACCATCTTCAGCTGAGTAAAGTTCTGTGTTGTCAGAGTCATCTTTGCAGCCGCTTGAATTTAGATTATTCAAATCCAATATATCAATGTTACCACATTCCTTTTCATTATTTGCACTGCGGAGTATTTCATCAATTTTGTTCATTTGAGTAAAGGGTGATTTCAATGAACGGCGCCGTCCATACTTTTTCGTTGCTGGTGAGCTTAAACTGAGACATTTACATTTTAGTATTAGACTTTGCGAAATTATATATTATTTTTGCTTCATATTACTTGCTATCACTGGCGGATGACTGCAACTCTTGCGTTGTAGACACTCTGCTTTTTGTTGTTGTTGTTTCATGTTTGGCTGAATCATACAATTGCATTGGGTTATCATCTAGTTGCGGCACTGTTGTATCTAAAATATTAGTATGTTTTGACACGCCTGTGCCAGATGCACCTCGCATTTTTTGTTCGTCCTTACGGCTACCGCCAGTTTGAGAATTTTCCGCTTGCTGCATTGCATCCGTATCGGAATCATGTGGCACATAATCAAAACGGGTAGACGACTTGCGATGCCAATGATTCTTTTCATCTTTATAATGATTCAGATTTGTAATATCAAATCCAGCTGGAATCATTCGCAAACCTTGGAAGGTGGTTTTTTCATTCAGTGTCTTAAAAAGTAAAACAAACAAAAATTAAAAAGTAGGTTAAAACGTTTTTGAACTAGCACAACAAACCTCGACAGCTGGGCGAAGACGTGAACTTGAGTCACTGAGATCGAAATAAGAGTCCTCCTTTATATCCTTTACCTGAAAAAGAGCGTTACATAGTTTTACCCGGATATTACAGAAGCAACTGGTTATGATTTGTTGGACTGCGAACAGTTTTATCTTAAGAGCGATCAAACTTAGGTTTTGGCTTCGGCCATCAAAGTTTGGTGCGGTTCGGCTTAAGCCCAAAAAAGCCGAACATTTGTCAATTTTTGTTTTACTTTTTTGCTCTTTGAAAAAAGTCAAAGCAGCTTTTGCAAAAAATTGCAGTAATATACATGAAAGAAATAAATTCATTGCATGAACAAAAAATTGTGAAATTTTTGAATACTTTTAGAACTCCATATTCCTCTAAAGTGCCTGTCTGCTCCGAGCGTGTCTAGTGAGCGATTATTCTGTTCTGCAGGTCAGCAGCTTTATACCGTTATACGGAATCGGTTGCATGATTCTCCACATGCCGCTAGAGAGAACGATTTTTAGGGCCGAATCGAATCGAACCGAACTTCGGCTGAAGCCGAACCAAACATTTTCAAAGTCTAAAATAATAAAAAATCCATGAATTTTTTTAAATTCTAGACATTATTTATTGATATTAAAACAGGTGCATATATTAGTTAAAATCCATTTCATAAACATAAAAAAAACATTAAGTTTTGTAAAAATAACAATAAAATCTAACCTGCAGCACTAAATAGTTACCCTCAAAGTACATATCTATGTATATACACTCGATGGAAGAGCAGACAGATATTCTAAAGCAATTTGTTTCAACAAAAAATATGGGCTTCAAAAAGTATTTAAAAATTTCGCAATTTCTTGGCAGCAGATGTTTATTGAGGAAAGTTTCCAATTCGGAGTGAATAATTTCTTTCAGTATTATTTTTACAGATCATATCGCTATCACGTAAATTCGAAAGGCTTATTTGACTATTTCCCAAAAGGAAAAAAATAATATTAATGCAAGTAAAATTCATGAAATTTTCGAAATTTTGGCATGGAACAGACTCCTTTATAGACAACTTTTCGCACATTCAAACTCCATCGAGTCCTGCAATGGAAGACTTGAAAGTTGTTGTTGGAAGGAAAAACTGTGACCTTTACAGAATGATCACGGAACTTGGAAAGTAAATGGGGATTTTGTGCTGGGGATTTCAAGAAAAACGCGATTTAAATTGATTAATATTTTTTTAAATAATACTAATAAAAATCTATTGATAATTCATTATTTGACTTTGAAAATGTTCGGTTTAGCCCGAAAAATCGGTGTTCGGTCGTTCTCTAGTTTTATCGAATAAATTATCATCTGCAATTACGTTCAATGTGCCATGCATACAAATTTTTACCAAATGTCAAGAAAGTTGTGAAAACATTTACGAAAAACAATAGTACCCTACTTATTTTTTTTTAATTTTTGAAAAATTTAATGTACATATTCCACCAAAATCGGTAATCGTTAATTTTACCCGGTCAATAATAATATTGTGATTTAGTTGAGCTGGACCGATTTGAAATTACCACCATTTTTTTTAGAGGTTTTTATAAATAGAAACAGTTTTTTAAAAATATTTTTGAAAAAAAAAATTTCTTCAACGGAATCATAATAATGAAATTTTTAATACTGTCTTTGACATTTTCTAGAAGATTGGTCTAAAGTTTAGACTGATAATATATCATTGGAATTTTATCCGGTGCACGTCCCTATAATGATTTTTGTTTTGAGTACATAAGCAAAATATTTTTATTTTTAAAAAACTCTACTTTTGGAGAAATTTTCAAATCGATTCAACTTACGTTAATCTTAATATTTTTTCGAAATAGATTGGCAGAAGTTTTAAAATATAATACATTTTATAACTTCGGTGGAAACTTTTTTTTGGCATTTCCCTAACATGCATATGTTTTATTTTTTAGGTTGAGCGCAAATTCTTTTAAATAATTTGTTTCAGTACACAAATACATAAAATTTAATACCTTGTACTTTTTGTGGCGTAACACAGTACGCCGGGTATTTGCTAGTTAACAATGTGTTTTAAACGCATTTCCCATATTCAATTCTATTTCGCTTTTATGTTAATATTTGTTGAGTTTTTGGCCAGAAATTCATTCACAAATTTGACATTATGGTTGGTGTTCCAAACCCAATATTATCCTGATTTTTGATCGACTGTCGGAGCAGTTGTGTCAATTTAGCTATGCGATACTAGTTATTTAAATTAAAAAGTTCCGCCACTTTTCTGTCTGTTAAATAATTTGTTTTCTATAGTTTATATACCTACATATGTTTATTTGTATTTGTATGCATTAAATGAGTATATGAAACGAAAAGAAACTATTTAGTTAAGCCCAATACATTGCAGTGTAAGGGCAACAGATTTATATTATCAATTATTCTATTAAATACATAATACGTATAATAAATATTTATCGAGCGTCAATAACCCATTATTCAACTTGCTTTTCATTGTACGTATTTAGCAGCTACATACATATTTCTTGTTGCTTTTCCTCATTTCATTTGCATGAAACTCATATTTAACTGGAGATATTATCTTTTTCTTGAATTACCTTTTTGCGAATATTCATCAAACGTTTAATATGTGAAGTCTTCTCGGCGTCATTGTTTAATTGTGCATGGTTTTGAGTTTGCTTAATTAATTCTTCTTTCTTGTCTTCTTGTTTATTTTTCTCAGCCATATTTGCTTTGAATTTTTCCAGTCTATGCTAATTTTCAAATACAACATATTTAATAGTAGTTTATTAAAAATACATATATACTATTCGAATCGGCACAGCAAAATCATCTTAACTACCTTTTTTAGCATTTCCGCTCGTTTGGACGAAACCGAGATCTGCGGAGTACTAGGTTCGTTGAGTTTAGTAGATGTGCTATTAGTACTGCTTTCCTCCTGCTTGTGGCGGTTGAGTAGATGACGTCGCACCAGAGAACTTGCTACCGATGAGGAAACGCAGCTAACGTTAAAAGTACAGTTTCCACTCTCCTCCGGAACTGTTTTTGGCTTTAAAGAAATTAAAAAAAAAAGGTAAAAAAGTAAAGTCGTTGAAAGTTTTCCCAAATTTAATGAGAATGGTAAGCTAAGTTAACTTACCATTTGTTTATCAACATCCGAATCAACAATACTGCTTACATTGGAACTCAGTTCTATAAGGTTATTATTTTTTATTTTGGGTTTATCTTCTTTGGCCGCTGCCTGCTGTTTGTTAATTACATTTGTCCCTTCAAAGCGTTTGCAATTTATCTGTTAAGAATTTATTTCAACAATTATTAAAACAAATTAAATATAGCCAACTTGCACCTGTCTGCGCTTCGCTTCTAACTTTTGTTTTCTAGAGAAGACACTCGTATTCATTGAATCCAGAGATTCAATGCCACTTATTAGCTTTTCGCTTCGCAAATCGTTTTCGGAATCAGCACTTATATCAAAGTCAACACTGCTTGGTTTTGGTGGCAATTCATTTTTGTCATATCTTTGCTTTCTTGATTTGGTCAGTGCGCCAGCCATTCCCAGTTTTTGTTCAGCTATATCCTCATCTATTGACTCAATATTAATTATACGGTTTTCCACTCCGCTCCCCTCAAGTTTTCCTTTCGGCGATTCGCCACTGAAGTCGAAATCAAGGATGCTTTTCTTTTCCGGACTTTCTTTAGGGACCAGCTTTACCATTTTAGTCAATTCGCCGTTTTGATCGATTTGTTCTTTATTTGTGTCAAAATTTTTGTTTGATACTGAATCATCAAATGCAATACTGTCCAGCAATATATCGAAATCGAACTCTGGCGGGTCTTGAAATGTTGCTAGCTCATTTCGAGCACACCAATCTTCTACTTTTTTCTTCGCATAGTTATTTGTTTCTATATTTACGGATTGTTGTAGTTTTGTGTCATCACGTTCACTGCCGGCATACAAGAAGCCTTTGTTTTCACTGAACTTACTATTGCCACTATTTGTCATCCATGGTAAAATTTTTATGGCTTTTAAATTGAGGCAAACTTTGTTGAAATCAGGTCCGGCATCCATTGCTAAATTCAAACCAATCAGATAGTCTCGAACGTTACATTTGTCGCCTAAATGTGTGGTCACCACTAGATCACCCCATGTATGTTCATTGTTTTGAAATTTTTCAATGAATACCACCGATTCCGACTCGTTGAGTAACTTATCTACCAAATCACATGCTCGTTGGCTCCAGTTCTCTTTGCTATTTGTTACAGCGCAATTCATACGAAAATCAAATTCTTTTTCCGCTGGCGAAAGATCAGTCAGTCCGCCACGGTGTATGTGATCAACCTTACGAGTCAATTTATCTGGCAAGCGAAATATATAATCGGATTTTGTTTGGAAAGGAAACCCATAATCTATAGCCCACATTATAAATTCTCCTAAATGTACACTTTTACTGAAGTTTGCGATGTGTTCAACACGTGCTCGTATCATTTTTTGCCATGGTAAAAATTTTACAGCTACCTGCATTCCGACAGATGGTTTTCGCACTGCCTGTGTCCATGGCTGATGAGCTTGGTAGTACTCCTTGAGTTGCTCCTCCAACTCTTTTATTTCATGGTAGGCCGCATTTGGTACACTAATTTCATGAAACCAAAATAGTTGGGGATTTATGAAGTGCGATATAGTAATGTGTTTGCTTTTGCTCGCAGCCATTGCTGCACATTTCCGTACACCTGAGATGTATGAGAAAATAAGTATCGAATATTTGGAACAATGCGCGATCTGCTATACACTTTGCTTTTCTGGCCGCAGGAAAAATTTTTTTTAAATGTCGCTAATTTTGATAATACCCGTATTGGTAAACGCAAATTCACTGAAATACCAATAAACGGCTAGAAATGGACGATATGTATCGATATTTTAAAAACATACGGAGTATTAGGTCTATGCATCTTTGTTAATCGATATGTTATCATGGCAAGCTCTAACTATTTCTGAACACTTTCGATCAATAAGGATATTTAATGTATATACACGTTATATTTTATTTGTATTTTTGTATTAAACAAAAAACGTTCGATGTTTCAAAATAATTATAGATTCCCAAAAATATCGATGTCTCTATACGATGCATTATTTCGCTATTTCTACACAGCATCCGACAAATTTGGAAATGCACATTCTCGATCGGCTTTTTGCTCCGAGAACTTTTTTGTTTATTAAAAAAAAACTATCGTCAATCGATTTCTGGTAGTTCATCGAAAAACCTATTCTCCGGGGGTAAAATGAGTTTGTAGAAATACTTATATGCAGATATGTGTAAAGTAAAATTTCCAGGAAAAGTTAATGAATGAAAAACCTAAATCTCGAAATATCATTAGGTATACATTTTTTAGAGTTAATTTCTAAACTTTATTTTGGCAAATACGCAACGAAAAATTTAAGCAATCGAAAAGCAGAGGTTTTGCAAATGTTCATTCTTAGGCAGCACGATAAAAATAGTTGCTTCTGTATTCCAGCAACAAGGCTGATCCATAACAATCGTTTCAATTAGTCGGGAAATAAACTATTGGTCAGATTCGCAGTTAGTTTTGTATTTCCATCGGGTATAAAATGACTACTTCACTTGTCTGTTTTTGGCATTCATGAAAATGAATTCACAGAATTCTTTATTTTCTGGTGTTCACTCATTCTTGTTTTCATTGTGCACCACAGTTAACCTTGAACTCAAATTTTCTTTGATGTATACGTATGTGCGGAAGCGAAAACATTATGAGCTGGCTTTTTCTAATTTTTTGCTGGGTTTATATGTACAATCGATAACCAATTTTCGATATGGTCAAACATTTTTTTTTTGCAGAGATGTTTACCTCCTGATAATTGTTACTTTTCATCATCGATATATTGAATAAGGTAAGGCTGGATTCAAATAGGACAAATTTTGTCTAAGAAAGTTTTAATTTCGCTCTTTTACTCGTTCTTCTTGGCACTAATTTAAAAGTAAAAAATTAATATAAATGCTATTTACTTTTCGTACATTTGAAATTTTGCGTTTTCGTTTCTTTTTTGAACGAACTACTTAAATTATCAAGGAAACGGTGTTAGTGCGATGACTCCTAATGTTAGGCATTTAAATTGTTTATCTTAAATTTACTCTTATTATTATCGCAAAATCGTTTCAAATTAGCAAAAACAAATGTTTGTTGCGGCAAAAAGACGGGGCAATTTTGTCATTTAATTTCGGCGATTTTTGTGAAAGAATTTCTTAAAAGATACAAGTTTTTTATCTTCTGTTTCTCCGACAGAGTAAGAAGTTGATGGATATTGGAACGATTTATCGTCATCCCTTGACAAGTTTGGCGAAAAATTAATCAGCTTATTGCAATTAGGGCTTTATGGAATGTAAGAGATGTTTAGTTAGTAGTTTGGCAGCACTCTTTACCAGTACTCCTTGTCAGCTTTCCTTTCTACCCTCCTCCTATTAAATGGATTTAATGAATTTTCTACAGAATAGGTACTTTGCGTTCTCATCGGAGATATATAAAACTGATTGGTGAATCGATTGGGTGTGTTTGTATGGAGATCGGTAGATCGGCAACGCACGCTCTGCCAGAGCAGAAGACGGTAAGTCAACTCTTAGCTTTTGTCGTCCAACTAGCACAACATAACAACAACGAATGCAGGGAATTCAAATCAGCTTAAGGCGAATTCACATAAGGTAGAAAGAAAGCAGATGAGTGAATTCGCTTGCTGAACTGAAGGTCAAAACTATTTGTTTGTTGTAATTCTCAACCATTCTCATTGTGTATCTATACAATTTGTTATTGTATATTTTTGTTGTTTTGTTGTGTACGCTCAACACCACTTGGTATAAATTTGCCTTGATTCAGCTGCTTTTTAACCAATTAAAATGATCTAATTTCTTTGATAGATTCTTGTTAAAAAATTTCTAAACAATTAAATGCACTTATATAATAAAAAAAATAAAAATTAATTCAATTTTGGGGCCTGTTTCTTCCATCAGAAATTTTAAAAAGAGCACTTGTAAAAATTAAAATAAATAAAGTTAATTAAATAATAGTCAAATAGTTACACATTCACATATGAAGGCTATATTCATAGGTTTTTAAGTTAAAAAATGTACATATGTACGTACATATATGTATGTATGTATGCACTTAATGTACTTTAGTGTGCTTCTTATTTTTTAACTTTATCCTACAAGAGGGATTTTATCTTAAAATTAAGTGAACAGGGTTGTAAAATTGAAAAGCTGAATTTCCTCGCTGTTTCAGCAGGTAAGGTCGACTTTTATTCTTTTATATAAACTAAATAATAAGCTAAATTCGCATATCCTTTGCTATACTAAAATTTGTAAAAAGTTTCAAGTACAAGGTTAATGCGACTTCAGGGATTTCTCACGAAACACATGTTGGCCCCCTTCTTTTCTTACTCTTTATAAACAATTTACTTTTGCGTTTTACTTGCTCTAAATGTGAAACTATTCTTCATTGTAAAAGATGTTTTTGACGCTTACAATTTACAAGTTTAAATTTACTGCACGTGTAATATAAACCACCTGAACCTTAATGTCGGTAAATGCTTTATGGAGTCCTTTACGCGAAGCTCCTGATTAAACGATTTTAAATTGCCTTTTTCAATGCTGCGATATATAAAAAGAAAATCTGCAGGCTTTAAAGACCTTCTCACTTTAAAGTCATTGTAAATATATGTATAGCTTTAGCCGGAAGGATTCTTGAGTATAGAGCAATTACTTGGATCCTCAATCATTACGCATACTATCGCTAAATTGAAATGGTTGGGAAAAAGTTTTTTTTTTAATTCGCGCTTAATAGAATGAATGCAGTGGCCAAATGGTATTTCTACATATGAGTCCTACTTGTCTATAATGTTTGCCTACACTACTAAAAAAGTATTTCCTTAAAACAAGAAATCTATTTCCTTATTTTAGAGTTAGTTTTTTTTCCTTAATAATAGGAAAAAATAACTCAATATGAGAACAGCTTTTCTTAATTCAAGCTTATGCTGAAAACATTAGTACTTTTCCTGTAAAATCCTGTAAAAATGTCAAATAGCAAAATTGTTTTCTAGAGTGAGACTAAAAAGAGCCTAACAATCAAAAAGTACGTAAACACAAGTGACATTTTTCCTGTGAAAACGTCAAACAGTTTCTTTCAAATTAAAAATAAATAAAATTTTGTTCAAATGCTGCGAAATGATTAAAATTTACATCAATATTTTTCACTATAAACTTGACATTTTTTGTTTACTTTTGTGCAACAACTGATCGCTTGACTCTTTTCATGATTTTATCCAGAGAAAAAGTTCGGGTACAATCTTGCCACATCATTCTCTACACAACTCTCCAAAAATCATCATCATGGAATAAATTAAACTAAAAAAACCCTTATATAGGATTTCTTCAAACTGAGGATTTTTCATCTCCACAAGAAAAGTAAAGCAAAACTGTCAATTTTCTCAACATTAAAAAAAGTACTGCAAATTAAGGAAACGTATTTTCCTCAACCTGGGTCAAATCGTTTACTCATTTTAAGGCAACTATATCCTTTGAGCCATTTCAAGGAAATTTTTCCTTACAATAAGGAAAGTGTTTTCTAAGTGCAGAACGTTATTTCAAGTAATATATATCGGCAAGATATTAACAACCTATTCAAAACCAGTGAGTGAGTCAACATTTCAGGAACGAAGTTATAAGCCGTTCAAAAAATTATCGCTAGGACAAAGAACGTTGATTACAAAGAAGTTGCATCACTCCCACCGTTCCTTTCACAGAAACTCTCGTCCAATTTCTCCATACCAGAACTAATTTGACTTTCGCTGATCGATATTAGAATCTAATTAGATCAAATTGGTTTCTGATGTGGTGATATTGGACGAAAAATCTTGCCACAGGAAACGAAACACGATGCAACTTCTTTGTAATCTACGTTCTTTCCGCTAGGATAATTCGACTATGCAATTCACAAGCTTCGCATCTTAACAGGATTGAGTTTATCTTTTCAATTTATACAACTACACGAAGAAATAAGTTTTTTTTACTTGAGATTGGATAAACATTTTCTTGATCACAAAATAGTAAGTAATCAGGAAAATAATCGGGAAATTGGCTTGGCATATATTTACTATATTTAAGAAAGCGACTGTACTAAAACTAAGAAAAACATTTCCTTGTTGACAAACAAAAACAAAACCTTTGTAGAAAAAATTCTTTAAATAATCAAGAAAATATTTTCTTAGATTTACAAAATTTAAGAACACATCCTTACTAATTTAAATTTATTCCTATTTATTTTAATTCTATTCGAGCCATAACCAAGGCAAAAGCTTCTTGATTATTCAAAGTTATAAAAATATATATTTTCTTAAATTCTCTTAATAAAAAGAAAATATTTTCTAAGTTAAAAAATAAACCTCATTTTTCTTGCTCTACTTTGAGTTTAGTAAAAAATTTTCTCCGTGTAAATTTGAAGTCATTACTTAGTTTTTAAGTCTTATTCCAAATGCAATTCTTAAATAAATAAATTAACATTAACTTTACACTGTGTGGTAAAAACCGAAGAACAAAAAGAAAGTCAATGCATTTTTTCTGCAATCATTATAGGCAACATTCTATAAGGTATCGATTGCCGATTTAATTTGCTACTCGTATCAAAATGTTTCTGGTTTGCTCGAAATGGAAGCCCCAGAAATTTTCAAACATTTAAATTGTTTATAACAGTTTGATTAACATAATATTAACACATTCACATTTGTATTCATGTTTTACTAATTTTGTGATTTTGTGAATTTTCCATTACGATCTACGCACATACTTAACTACACATTTACATTTACATTCGCACACATACACACATACATACATGCACTATTTATATGCGTCCAACAGGGCATTGAAAATGTACTTTATAGCTTATGGAATTTTGCTTATCCAAAGCTATTTTATTTATTTCGAATTTGGATTTCGTAAAAAAAGTTTTAAAGAAATAAACAGTTCTTATGTACGTATGTATTTTAATATGTACATTTGCACATATGTACTATGTTCGTGTGTAGACGTATGTATGTTTTGTTATGTACATATGTATGTATGTGTGCATTTGCATCTTTATTCTTAGTGGCACATGTTAATTTAGAATTCACACTTAAATTGCAAACAAATAGCAGACAAAACAACGCTAATAGCAGGGTAGCCCTGAAAGTAACCGAAAACGACCATTATACGCATGCCATACTATGAATTTCGAAAATTTGACATTTGTCGTGATACACTACATTGCCATGCACGGTGTACGGAATACACAAGTTGACGCCTTCAGAGTTACCGCCACTTAGGTTTTGCCGATTTTGACAATTCTCAGCTGCAACTAGACAAAGTTTTTTTTTGTACAAATGGGAGCAAATAGCCACAGTTTTTAGTATTTTGCAGATAGATTTATTAGATTTCTGCCTATAAACCATCCCTTTACACTTAGGCAAAATTAAAACAAGTTTCTCACAGAAATATTGGAAGTTATTCATTCTTCTTTCTGCCGTAATTTTGTTTACTGATAGTGAGATCTGTCACTTTGCTGCTGGAAGGCGATACCTTGTATTCTGTTATTCTTGATTGCCATACATAAACTACCTTCATTTTCAGAGCGTGTCAAAGAAATCTTGTGAAAGCTCGCATTGTCTTGGTAAAGGATGATTCGTCTTTGGCGGTAGGGTTTCCTTAATTATCCAAAAACTTCTTCTAAACAAACTGTTTACAAAAAGTTTATCCAGTGGTACAGCTGCGTCATGATCCGATTTTGCGAAAAAAGGCGATCATTTTCTTTGAGATGCTTCTTCTGCGACCAATTTTTGTTGGATTAAGCATGACCAATACTAAACGTTTTTTTACGCCACGTTTTTTTTACACCAATCGACATTAGTCCTTTTTGGTGCAAATGTCAAATTATGCGGTCTCCAAGGAGAACAAAACTTTTTGGAGACCAAATGTTCATACAATATTATTTATTTATTTATTTATTTATTTATTTATTTATTAATCAACAACAAACCAAGTGCTTAATGACTATGTGATATGAATATGGATATAAATTTTATATTATAATAAAGTCAAAATAATAATTGATAATTGATAAGAGAGACTCTAGGACAAGAGTTTTAAGAGCACACTTTTAAAAGTAAATTTTGAAAAAGAAAAATCGACGTCTAAGACAGAAGAATAAGCATTGAATTGAGTAAGTGCCCTCCGTAAAGGGGCATTCATCCCATAGAGAGTTTTAGCAACACCCACAAAAAACAATTCATTGCAGCGCAGAATACGTGCCGGAACATTGAAACAAATTTTCATTAGAAGGTACGGGCAATCGATGCCACCTGCAATGATATCAAAAACAAAGCACAGCGATAAAAGAGTATGCCTGGACTCCAACGACATTAAATTAATCAATAAACAGCGAGAACGATAAGATGGGATAGGATCCTCAAATCTCAACGAACGCAGAGCAATGCGTAAAAAAGACTTTTGAACAGACTCTATTCTATTAACATAGATAGCATGAAAGGGGCGCCAGATAAATGCTGCATAATCCAATCTCGACCGCACCAGAGTTGAGTACAACAGTTTGAGTGTGTACGGATCTGAAAAAGAAGAGCAATTACGACGAATAAAGGCCAACATAGCAAATGATTTAGGAACAATGAAATTTATGTGAGCCGTAAAATTGAGCTTGGAATCAAAATATACTCCCAAGTCTTTAAATTCACTGATTGAGTTAAGCGGAACATTTAAGATGGAATAGAAAGTAGGAATATTGTTTACTAGTTTTGAATAGGTGGTGTAGTGACATTTACTAGCATTTAGTGACAAATTATTTCGCACACACCAGCGATATAAATTTTCAAGCTCAGACTGGAGAATTAACGAATCTTCCAGACACTTAATTTCATGATAAATTTTCAGATCATCTGTATAAATGAGGAAATTACAATTATTAAAATGAATGTAGGCCGGCCCCCTAATGTATCTATGTCATAGAATCAAACTTTTCGATACAAATATTAAATTACAGCTCATCACACGTAGTGTAGACTTTAGATAAAATGATCCATTTCCTTTTTTGTTACATTTAAAGTCATAAAGCTGCGGGTAAAAGGTAGTATCTACGTATGTATATAATTCCAAGAATTACAGAAAACCAGATTGCGTCTTCCGCGCTGAGACCAACTGGTAGTGACGTAATAAAAGCAAAACAATGAGAGAGCAAAGATAATATTCTAAAAGGAGAGAAAGAAGCGGGCAAACGATGCTTTGCAAGGCGAATGCATATCCGGTGGTGTTATACGTACAAAAACAAAATTCTACACTATTAAATTATACGTACAATGACAGTATGATTTCCAACAAACACATCATTTTGACAATCCGTTCCCTAAGCGAATCTAATCAGCTGCTTGATCAACTCCACCTTATATGAATTCGCCTTGATTGTTTGAGTTTTGTCAGCAACTGGGTGGATGCTGTCAAATCGAATTGTTTCTACCATTCTTGATATAAGTCATGCATATAAGTATATACGTACAGTTACCCACAAAAGATTTTAGCTGTGACTTTTTTTTATTACATTCAAAATGAATCAGCAAAAAAAAAAAATGAAAAATCAACGCGAACGTCGAGCCAATTAAAACTTACATTTTAATATATTACTATTGAATGGACTAAAAAACTGCATACAAAAAAGTTTGAAATTTTGTTGAAAATTTGTTGAATTTTTATAAATTTTGTGCAAAATGTGAAACATTGATTTTTATGGGGTTCGTTATAAAATTAACTTTGTTTAAAAAAAAAAAATCAACGAAAAAATTTACCACGAAAAAAATTATGAATGCATTAAAAAACTTGCAGCAAAATACTTGTGCAAGTAACTGTATCTGTTGATTCGATGGCAGTGCAATGCAGTGCAAAAGTTATGCGCGCATTCTTTTACACATTGCTGCAAATTCAACCGCATACCCACACATCCACTTTTGCAAATGCCCAATACACTTTAATAAATAAGCCTAAAATATAGACACATTTGCTCCACCTCCTATACATAGATAACTTTTGTAAATATTTACACATTGATGCACCTGAACTGAATTAACAATTTAGATCTTTTCAAAGAACAAGGTCTGCAAAAAGTTATTGGCATTTTCAATATCAGCCACCTGTGAACAATA
Organism: Anomoia purmunda; assembly: GCA_951828415.1. Taxonomy (NCBI): domain Eukaryota; kingdom Metazoa; phylum Arthropoda; class Insecta; order Diptera; family Tephritidae; genus Anomoia; species Anomoia purmunda. The sequence continues at coordinate 46,084,373 of OX639995.1, forward strand.
GAATTTGCATTTTTCTCACAACAGATGAAATTCGGGTGAATTTTCGAAAACGGTTTTTATGTAATAATTTACCTTCCATTGCATCCAACAACTTGTGTGTACATATGTACATACATCGAAATGCCATAACTCGCCAATTTCATACAGGGCGTATGAGCAATGTACATATATTATTTGGAAGTTTTCAATCTGTCTTGATATTTTAATTTAATTATTTATTTTATACATACACCCATATATTAGAATGTATGTGCTCATTAATATTTATTTTTATTGCACATTCGCTTGCCTTTTAATATATTCGAAGTCATTGATTTCAAAATGTACACGTAGTACATACAACCAATACTAAACTAAAATGTACAATGGAAAAACAGACACAAGGACGCCACTTATTTGAGTTATGCCGATATTATATTTCTATTGCGCACATAACTCTATATCGTAATTAGCAATATCGTATATGTGTTTAGGTATGGTGCTTAGTATAACCAATACAGTTTCGAATAACTCGATGAACAGCAAAAATTATGACAAGGGATCAGTAATCTGTGACGCGGAAGATGTTTAGGGATATGTGGGGAAAACATTAAATACAAAAACAAATCAACAAACCATAAGAAATTTACTTGATTGCAAACCCAGAGCACGAGCAACAACTGGACGGGGAACAGGCAATGGATACTTTGAATATTTAATTGTTTTGACTTTCGATAAGCGTAAATACGCTGGCGCGAAACAGCTCCTTCTCTCAAGTCTTGAGACAAATATTCGACGTCTATATCATCACAATCGTCAAAATCACTTTTAATTTTTAGGATCAAATATTTTAGCGGTGATTCCAAAAGATTTGTAAAATTCATATTCGATTTGTCCCTTGAGCCAAACCCCGGGGTCAATTGCATCAAATTTGGACCGAATTATAAGTAATTGAAATTTGCGTCAAATTGACCCAAAGGCCGTATAAAGGTTAAACACCTGATTTATTAAGTTTGAGTTAACTTTTTATAAAAAATGCTGTTCCTTATAACAACAAACGGTGTAAATCCAAGCTTTAAACTTTGTGTAAATTCTAATGATTTAAACAAATTTTCATAAAAATTTCAAAAGCTTTCATCAGAATTTTTAGCAATTTTTTCTGTTTAAAACTTAATAGATCATGCAGTTCTGGTACAATAAAAAGAGAGTTTGAAGAAGCTAAAAATTCTTATTGATTTTTGATAATTTTTTTTGCAAAATTTTTTTTTTGTGTATAGATGAAAAGAACCAATAACCAAAATCAAAAAAAAAAAAAAAATGAGCAAAAAGGAATGGAAATTGAAACTTGCACTTTATTATACTAAAGTTGAATGGGCTATAAGACTGCATACCCAATATTTTTCAAAAAACTCTAATTAAAAAATTTTAAATTTGTTTGATAATTGTTTATTACTTTTTAATTTTATTGAGACTTGCATAAATTCATGCGGTTTTTTGTGGCAGAACGAATTGTGTTTTTATTAAAAATTAATAAAAAATTAAAGTAAATAACAATGAAAAGACTCGTTTAAAACTTCCTGTCGTATAGTTATGATAAGCACTATACTTGTATGTTGTATGTACATACATATGTATTTATAAAAAAAAATAGACTTAATAACTATTTTTTGTCTATTCTAAACATATTTGACTATTTAATTTCTTCTCATTTTGCAATAATGTAGAACAATATAATAATAGCGCAAATTTATTTATATTTTCAAGATTTTGTAGATCAGGAGCGAGTCTTGTGTTTTTTTTTTTAATAATAATAAATAGCACTTGTAGTATTCTGTTTACGCGTTTATTGCTTTTACTTGTTTACATTAATTTTTATTTTACAAAAGTATTTTAATAAGGTGAGGAAAAAATTCAGTGCCTACAAAGCTTAAAGAAAATGTCCAATGACTTGCAGAAAAGTAAGCACAAGTGATTTATAGAGTATCTAGTCTTCGATAAATATGTATGCAACGTATACTCATATTCATGTATGTATGTATGTATGTATGTATATATATGTGTATACAAACATTTAATGATTTAATTCGAAAATTTAATTCCTTTTTGCTTTTAAAAATTCCTAACGCAAAGATTTGCTATATTTATTCAAAGTACTATAACTGTGGGGTCAGGTACATTTATACTATTTTCAAATTTAAATACCCAGCGCATGTTTTTATTCCAAACTGGTTGCGACTTTGTTTGCATTATTTTCTGCGTTTCCAATAACTTACACAAGATTTTTTTAAAGCCAGAAATGCAGCTTCGATGAATTTCAAAACAATGTATGTCTCGTAGTCACAAAAATTATGAAGTGAATTTTAAAGTTTTTTTGACAAAATTTTCAATAGGATATCTGCCAAAATTAGCGCAACTAACTTAAGGGGCGGCTTTATCTCGGCTATGACTAAGATTTAAAATAAGTTGAACCATAAATATGGATTTTCTGGAAATCTAAACTAAAGCGCCATCTAATGGATTTTCATTCATATTTTTACACGTTTTTGCAATGTCATATAAGTCGCATTACAAAAGCATTGGTAATATCATCAATATCATGCCATAAATACGGATTTTCTATTCTAGCGCCATCTAGCGGATCCATTTTTCGCAAAAGTACTTCTCGTAGAATTCCATTACAAGTTTCTAAATTCATTAAAATCGGGTCAAAAACAGAGATTTGCTAAATAAGTCAGCCCTAGTGCCACCTAGCGTATATATGTAATTTTCATACATATAAGTATTTTTTAATGCACCACCAACATACTTTCCTAATATCATCAATATACTTAAGAGAATAAAAGAATAAATTCGGATTTTCTGAATATCTCGACTGATGCGCCACCTAACGGATAAAAAATATAATATATGTCCATGCTACGGTTACAAAGAATGTATTGCCCAAATTTAGTTCAAATCCGTTCAATTTTTTTTTATATTTATACATAGATAAGCATAACTTGTTGTTGTAAGCAATAAAACCGTTTCATTCATTCATTTTAAGAACTTAAGAGATTTTCATTTTATTTACATAAAACCAAAAATAAATTAGTATGAAAATCTTCTTAAGACATGAAATTCAAAATTTGGTAGAGTTTGGCCAGGCTATTTCGCAGATATGTAGTATATTTGATTGCTCTTAAGCGGGGAGTGCCACCCCATATTTAAAAAAAAATGTATTTTTTTTGGAGGCGATGCCACACACATTTGACGGAAATTCTTTATGCGTTTAGCCAGTTTGGCATGAAAAGGTGACCTTTATCGTTAACATTCTCACTGAAGTGGCGTCAATGAAAAAAATTTTATATTGATTTCTAGATTTCTTTTATTTATATTTTATACCCTTATAAGTATGTTAGGCTTAAAACATTCATATGTAGATATATTTTTACATAAATCGAAATATTTTGATAAAAAATTTGAATAAAAAATTTATTTTTAATCTTTATATATGAATACATATGTATCTCGAAAATCTGTAATTTCAAATAGTTCTGTATTTCAAGAATTACAATACTCATGATTATTATAAAAAAAAAGCTTTTATACGGAGACCCATAAAAATATTTATGTGATGGTTGAGTATTAAAAAAAGTCATCAAAATTTGCGCATACCTATAAATGTCTATTAATAAGTCATGGATAACTATTATTTGGAGACCGCAATTATAAAAATCCTTTTTTAACACGTCGCTAACTATTTGTAGACTTATAGTAAGCAAGTTTTTCCATAATAATTATCAGCGAGATACATTTTTTAAGTCATCGGTAATTATTATTTTGAGACTTACATAAGAAGAGTATTTCCATAATAATTAAGAGCACGACAAATTTGTTTAAATTCTCAAATAAGTTTTATCATGAGACTTATATTATAAAAGTCTTTTCATATTCGTAATAATTATGAGTGAGAAACATTTTTTTAAGTTCTGAAATACGAAATAGTCTCGAAATGATTCCAAAACACTTCCGAAATAGTCCCGAACTAGGCCTGTAATAGTTCTGTATTTTAGGACTTAAAATATTTTTTCTCCCTTAAAATTATTATGGTTCGACTTTTATGATATACATCTCCAAATAATAGTTATCGATGACTTAAGAAATGTATCGTTATTTATCGACGTCTATGTATAAAACAATTTACTCACTCAATATTATTTGTACAGCACTCGTCTTAGTTTAATTAAAAGAAATTGAATGCTATATAACTTTTTTTGTGGAAATTTATATTACAGGTGCTAGAAGGAAGAGATCTTCATAGAATTAAAATTTTTTGAAAGATATGCCTTTTAATTTTCGAAAAATCTGACATTTGATATGCAATATAAGTTTGAACAAAAAAGTTACATACCATATCTTGATTTCGGGGGCTCTTTTTATTTATAACTCTATCTATTGGTTTAGTCCAATACCGCGAGAATTTTTTTTCTGTAAAAAATCATAAGTTTGAAAAAAAAAGTTTTCACTATGAGGGATTCGGCTCGATTAAAGTTCGAAGTGTCTATTTTGTGGTGAAAAAGTTTAAAAGGAAAAAATATATATTGACATATAAGAAGTCTGATAAGGAGATGTGGTGATCTCCGAAATAGCAGCTATCACTTCTACCACTTGAAAAAATCATTGTTTTCTCAATTATTCCCTAAATAAAAAATCTGGCCTAGAGCTCAATAAATTACACTTGTTTCCAAACATATACATAAGGCCAAAATACAATAATCATGGAAAAATATATTTTTTAAGCGATTGCATTTTTGAAAAAATAATTCCACTTTTCGTTTATCATTAAAACCATTGACCAAATATTAGAAAAATACGTGTCATTATTTGCTCCGACAAACAACATATGGCGGTCGCCGTAGCCGAGTGGGTAGCGTGTGCGCGCTTCATTCGGTGGGTCTCAGGTTCGAATCCAGCTCGGGGCAAGTAGCATTCAAAAATTATAGAAAAAGTTTTTTCTAATAGCGGTCGCCCCTCGGCAGGCAATGGCAAACCCTGGAGTGTATTTTTGTCATGAAAAAACTTCTCACAAAAAACATTTGCCGTTCAGGGTCGGCGTAAAAACTGTAGGTCCCTCAATTTGTGTTACAACATCAAGACGCACACCGCAAATTGTAGGAGAAGTTCGGCCAAAATTGCTCCAGCGCGTATAGCGCCAATTTAAGTAAGTGAGTAAGTAAACAACATATAAGTATTTAAGTTTCGTCGAAAAAAAATCATGCCCGTACCTCATCGGTTGGCTGGAAATGGAAAGAATTAGCTATAATTTTTACTGTTTTAACTGCTCTTTCCAATATTTTTAGTATAAAAACTAGCCTTAAGCACAAAAATTAGTGAGCATATATATTTTTTTTTAAATAGTCATGTTTCCACTTATACTCGTACGTGCAAACGACGTTGCCACCGTAAACGGTTGTTGCTTGTCAAGAAAAAAATTTTACGACGTTCGCTAAAGGGCACTTATCGATCCACAATTTTCCGTATGTACATCTGTAGTATATGTATACAAAAAAAGCATAAAACATCTAAGAAAAAATACAAATATTTAAGCCAAAATTTTCCATACAAACCTATAAAAAGTAATTTAGAATGGACGGAGTTTTGTTTTATTTATTAATTTTTGCTCAAGCAGTGAATGTTTTTTAGATTTGCATGTGCACAAAATTTTTATGATATTTTCAACAACTTTTTGTTTGTATAAAAATAAAAACGTAAATTAATCTGCCATTTATGTAAATGTGAATAGGTTACATATTGAAAATATAAGCATACAGTTTTTAATACGAGTAATATGTGTGTATAAAAATATGTATTACAAATTCGTGTGTAGTAAATAAGTGTGATAATTTTCTATTAAACAGTTATTTATATATATATTTTTTTTAAGTATATACTTTACATTTCCCTGATTACTTCTTTCCAAATACAGCCACACTATGGCGCTGAATCTGTACGCAGAGGCGGTTGTGGTAGCACCAAAGCATCCATTCGCTCCAATCGATTCTTCTTGGATTCCACAATGATTTGCGATGGCGCCGCTGCAGTCATTGCAATCGATAGAAAATTGGTGGAAGGTTGCAATGTCGGCGTACGCGGACCGAATAGTTTCTCTCGAAAACTCGGACGATGACCCAGTCGTTGTCGCTTGGTGGCCTTCTCCTCCTCTTTACGTTCTGCCTCTTCGAGCTTTTTCTTTTTCTTCACTAATTTTGCTCTTTTCGCCAATTCGATTTTGTTTCGTTCCATAACTTCCTCTACATGTTTATTCTGTAGTGATTATTAAACAAATATTCAGGTTATTAAAATTAGCTAAGCAATTTAGGCATTTCCGGGCCAATGTTACTCACAAACAAAACTTGACGCTGTTTATCGCGCTTCGCCAGCAATACTACCCAACTGCCATAGGATATCATAATTAGCACGGGAACGAAAATTCCCGCCAGCCCACGTGCGTTTTTCAGCCAGGAATTATAGAAACCAACAAATATTACTAGAAATGTTACGATAAGCGCTATCATGCGACCATTTGCTTTACGCTCCTCCTGTAAAGAAAAACAAATGTTGTATGGTATTGCGATCAGAGAACCAGAATAATAATTATTTGATCGTTGAGTTTTAAAAAGCCGTCACAATTTTCGTAAGATGTATAAAAGTCTTTAGATAATTATTATAAGATGATACAAATTTTTTAAGTGAAAAATCGATAACTGTTTTGTGAGATTGAAATTATAAGCTTAAGGTTATTTATGTATAATAATTATGAGTGAGAAAAATTTGTTTAGTGATCGATAACTATTATCTTGAGACTTATTTTATAAAGGTCTTTCCATACTAATTATGAGTGGGACAAATTTTCTTAAGTCTTCAAAAGACTTTTATCTTGTGTCTTATATTATAAAAGTCTTTCCACAAGTCATTTGATAATTATTATATGATAAACTTTTTTTTAGTCATATTTACTATTATTTTGAGACTGAAATTTTAAATATTTTGATGCTAATTTCAAGTGAGACAAATTTTTTTAGTCATCGATAATTATTATTTTGAGACTTGTCTTATAAAAGTCTTTCCCTAATAATTTTCTTGAAATATGGAATTATTTCGAAACCATTTCGGGTCTGGTTTTCAAATGATCCTGAAAAAGCAACAGAATAATCCCCAACTTTTCCCGAAGTAGACCGAAAATAGTTCCGTATTTAAAGAATTAAAAATTTTGTTAGTTTTAAAATAACATTAACCGATGACTTAAAAAATTGATCCAGCTGATAATTATCACTATTTTTTTTTAAATAAAAAAGGCTAAAAAATTGTCTCACTAATGTTGTAATTTTGATTGATTCGTAATTTTTTCTTTATAATAGTTATGTAACAGATTAAATTATATGTACATATATACAGGGCCAGGAAAAAGTATGGGCACAGAATGTTTTTTTTAGAATATTCAAAAAGTGTGCATTAAATTTTTATTTACATGTGCTCATTCTAAAAAAAAAATCGTGTACGTCTAAATTTCAATCTGTGTACAATATTCACAAAAATCAGCAAAAAAAATGTCATTAAAATTTTAAAATTATTAATTAGAATTTTTAGAAGTTAAAATTCGGGTAGTTTCCTAGACCATTTCATAAAGTGAAAGTCTTAAATGGCTGAAGATACCCGTTGAATTTTGACAATTTGTGTTTTGCTGACGGTCAGCACATTTTTCTGCTTACATATATAAACAAAATAAAATTTTTTTGGAATTTTCAACAACGTAAAACTTACTAAAATTAAAAAATTGAATGAACAGCGCACTCGATTTTTGGTAAAATTCTGATTAAAAAGTTTGATATTTTGATATTTGTTTTTAAACTTGCTTTCGTTTTTTGAATTTTTTACAAAACTTAAACAGTTATATTTTTCTAAAACCTGCTATATTCTATAGTAATTTTTGTTATTTTAAGAATACATATATTTATTTTTCGGCATAATTTATTTAAAACAACAATAATTTGTTGAGCTCAAGGCCAGCTTCAATTAGGAGAATTTTAAAAAAGGGAACAACTGTCAGTGGGATAAAAATTATAGCTGCTATTTCGTAGATCACCATATTTCCTTATCCGATTTCTTTCATGCCTTATTATTCCAATACTTCCCTTATTAAAACTGACCTTGAGCTGAAAAAACTATTCTTGATTTATTTTAAGAGTTTTTGTAAGTTAACTCCTTAATTATTTCAAAAAGTGCGCAATGACAGCTCTTTTCACTGTATGGTAAAAGAGAGAAAGGGCAATCAGCCGACACGTTCTACGAAAAAAATTAAAATCTCTCGCGAATTTCCTACATATACTCTCCGTCAACACGAAAATTCTACTGTCGTGAGTTTTCAATTAGATGACACTGTCACGAGATAGGTAGTGTCAGTTGACATTTTTACATCGGCGGGTAACTGCACTACGAGTATAAATTGTTTATTATGTCATCGTAGAGCGAATGGGAGAGAATCAAACAAAAAAAATTCGAATAAATGAATAAATAAATGAATATGCACTGAAAAGTTAGGTTAGGTTTTGTAAGCAAAAAATGAGCGCAACTCTACGTCCAATCGATTCTGTGAAATTAGATGAGCGCGATTCGGGGTCCGCGGAAGATGCAATCTAGTTTTTTATAATTTTGGAAAAAGTTTATGAAAATGTTCGTTGGTAAAAGATTTACCCAAGTGTGATACAATATTTTATGTTCAATATTTTATGTACTACTTGTTAGCAAAACATTACACTTTTTTCAATATTTAACACTTACATGGTGATTTTCTCCCGTTCAATAAATAAAACAGAAGATGAAATAATGCTTTTAATTCCCACTCAAGTACAACTAAATTCTTAAAAGAAGCTCTCGGAGAATTTGTCTCCCTTTCCCATCTTAAAGCATTCAGCTAATAAGACTCTACGCCATTATATAAACTTGCCTTAGTTTGTTTGGTTTTTATTCAGTTTGACAGTTATTTTCACAGAGTGCGCAAATCAGGGTTGCACGGAACATAAGCAGATCTCTTCTGACAAATATAATTTATAGCTCGATAAACTCTTTGGAAACGATGCAAATGTCAAAAAAAGATCAAAATAAACAAATTAAATTTTTTTTTGTGTTTTACTTCATGCAAAAATCGACATTTATCATATCTTAAACCCATAGGTCAAATGATTCCCAGAGTCACGCTCTTTTCTCTTTTATGGCTCATATTTCTCTCAAAAATAACTTTTTTCGATTCACAGCTTTTTAATTTGGGTAGAAGTCTACCCACAAAGTCCGAGAACATATATCAGCTTTAAAGCCAAAGAACGTCTAAATTAACCTAACATGCTCCTGTGGAGTTGGAACCCTTTGGTCATATATTTAAAAAAAATCAGCTTCAGAAATAATACCATATAAATTAAAACAATAAAACATAATTTTTTTTTTTTAATTTTCAACAAAGTTCCGGCTCACAATTTATATGGCATGATCTTTAAAAAATATGTTTTGATATTCATATTTCTTACATAGTAAGACTCTTGACGGAATTATAAATTCTGAGTTATCCAAATATGCTTGCTTGAATATTCATTTGGCTTGAACAAACAAATAGTATAACAGCGAGTGAAATTTTTTAAAATGCTAGCAAACGTCAGAATTTCTAAAACTGACTCTCAACGGTTGCACCTTATAAATATTTTTATCATGGCTTATAATCTTTCGAAAGACAATTGAAGGGTCGCCCGAAATATCTTTGTAAACGACAAATTTTTATAGCTCTTTTGCTTTGAAAAATTGCCGTTAAAGAGTTTATTTGAAACTGGAACATGAACAAAAAAAGAGATATGAAAAAATTGTCGGTACAACGTTATTTGAGGCGACCCTTCAATTGCAGAGACAGTTTGAAAGGCTTTGTATATTGGACCAAAAATCTTATAAAAAAACCTCTCCTTTGAGCATTCATGGCGAAAAATTTTTTATTGTTTTACAAAAAACAAGTTTTCTTTTAAAAAACTGATGAAAGCCATTGAGAAATGAGAAGCTCTGTTCATTTTAGCCGTGGTAGATTGCGCCAGACTATCATTCAGATAATCCAAGGATCGATGTGGATTTTGGGCATGCGCGATCAAATTATCGATTATTTATTTTTATTTTTTTTCAGCTAACTCACGCTTTTTACACTTTTTCCTTCAAAGTTGCATTATAGCTCAGGTTATCTGTTTTTTGTCTTTCCAAAGGCTGTGCGAAGTTGAAAGACAGCTGCTAAAATTGCCCTGTAAATGTGGATTAAGATTCTCGGTGACGATATTTTCACGTCACACTTTTGTATAAAAAAATCCTAACAAATCAATTGGCTGCCGAGATAATTACGATAATTACTATCATTAAAAGATTAAGTTTTGGTCTGGACATGGTGCTAGCATCACTCATCTTAACTAGTCAAGCAGACAATATCCACTTAGCCGTCGCTTCAGCTGGATGATAGCAAAAATTTGGAAAGAAGGGAAATCTTGACTAAAATATACATACATACATAGATATAAAAGAAAAATTTTAAACACAATATTTTCCTTACACCTTCATACTTGACAGTTTGTTTTTTCATTTTTTTTTTTAAATTTTAATTATTTTTATTATACATATGCACAACAATACATAGGCATGCATATATTATATTGTTCATGCTTACATTCGACTATCTACAGTTTTGAAACCACATGCACTAATCGCTTTATACATAAACAAATACAGATAATTTTACCAAAAGATGACTAAACACCCACATCCAGCAATTTAGTAGAGTTTACGAAAATATTCATTTCCTAACAAAAAACATTATATCATCCCATTGCAATAAGTGAATCATAGAGTTCTCTAGTCGATATTTGTAGCTTTAGTCATCATGGATAATTAAACTTATAATATTTATATATATAGATCGCCCGAAATTAATTAACGTATAAAAAGTGCTTTAAAAAAAGAACTATGCTAAATTTGAATACATTCGAAATGACAGTTCGATCATGACCTTATTTTACAAATATTGTCAATTTTCACAACCGGTACATGGTTCTACAAGTGAGTGTTAATGCATTTTAAAAACGTCGTTGTGAATCGTTATAAATAGTTAAAACCATTTTAGATATAACGTTCTAGTTAAAGTTTTTTTTTAAATTAGTAATTTCACGAAGAATGATAGAAAGCAAGATTGTGCCTAGTGACGTAATAAAAGCTAGACAATTAGAGAGCAAAGGAAAAATTCTAGAAACGACAGACCGATTGAATGTTTTGTTAGCACTGTTTGTGCTAGTGCTTTTACGCTAAATTAAACTATTAAAAATGAATTTCCTGATAATACTTCAGTTTTGGTAGGGGTTTTAACCTGAAACCCCGCTTAGGTGCGCCAATGATGTGAGTTAACAACACGGATTTAAAAAAATGTATTATAAAAATCAAAATGAACTGTAGTTTTAATTCAAGTGGAAAACTTTGGTTTATTTTTGCTTACAATTTTTAATTTGAATTAAAAATAATAACAACACTGTACAACTGCAATTTTTCAACAGAGTAACTATGATATTTTTCTGAAATAGGACAACGTACAGATCGTTTTTGATGTAGAAATTCACGTATCAGTTTTTTTCTTGCCCTTTTAATGTTAAGGGGTTCACAATAGGGTCTATGTACCCCAAGTACAAAAACTTATAGCTTTGATGCCTAATCAAATTTTGTTTCTTATAAAAAATCCACCATTTCTATTTCCTCTATTTTTTCATCATTTTAATGGTACTTCCACAAAAAGTACCAACGCTAATAAAAACATTTCTAACGACTTCATAATTCATTTGGAAATAATATGACAGCAGGAGAAAGTGCAGAAGTGAAATATTCAACTTTTCCTAAAGAACAAAATTTCCTCAGGCGTCAAAGCTGTAACTATTCAAGTTTTTGTAACAAAATAAAAAAAACTCAGGCGTAATGAACCAAAAGATGCTTTCGCAAACATTATCTTAATGTTGCAAACAAACTATATAAATTTGTTGTACTATAGAATTAGTATCATAGTGCAACAACAAATAACCTTCAGAAAGAACTGTCAAAAATTAACGGCAATTTGAAATTTGCTCTTTATTATAAAGGGTGTTTTTTTTAGACATATGGTTTTTAAGAAGAAATAAAACGCATATAATAAAATGCTATTTCCCAGAATTTAGCTTTATTATAAAGAAGAGGGGTTTGCCATTATGTTTTAAAAATAATTTCGGGCAAGTGATCGCCGCGGCTGGCTCGAATATATTCCAGTCGAGAGGCCGAATTTTCGATCAAGCAATTGGGGCCGTAGCCAGCAATAACGTGCTGAATATTCTTTGCAAATACGTTGATCTCCTCGGGCTTATCTGCGTAGACAAGCGACTTTACATAGCCTCACAATAGTCCAGCGGTGTTAAATCGCAGGAGCTTGGAGCCCACGCCACAGGCCCACGACACCAGATAAAGCGCTCACCAAAAGTTTCCTTCGATTAATTTATTGTTTCGTTGGTTGTGTGGCATGTAGCGCCGTCTTGTTTGAACCAAAGGTCGTCCACATCAACATCCTCCAATTCAGGTATGAAAAAGTCATTAAAAATGGTCCCATTGACTGTAACATTATGGCCGCCTTGATTTTTGAAGAAATATGGGTCAAGGATTCCCTCTGCCCATAGCTGCTCTAGAAACGGGCATATCTCTAACCTCCTGCAAACATAGTTTAAAGACAAAACTCATCGAGGAAGTGAATATCAGGTGGGCCAAGAAACCCATCTGTCGGATTATCAGACAAGTTTGGCCAAAGGTTGATGTAAAGCGATCCAAAGCGCTGATTCGCCTGGACCGACCTTCTCTCAGACACTGAACACTGCCTGATGGGTACACACGGGAAGGGATTGGTATGCATAACTAACGATTTCAGCCGAAGCTGCAGGGACGAAGAGGAAGTGGAGAGCATCAAACACTATATCTGACACTGTCCTGCCCTGTCTAAGACTCGAAACCAATTCCTAAACTGTTTGGCAGACCTGAGCTCGGCAAGCATTTCCAAACTTCTGAGCTACGTAAGGAGCACTCGGTGGTTCTCCTTTTAAGGCAACGAAGAAGAAAACGTAATGGCCCCCACAGTGGCATCCGTGGACTTGCATGGTTGCAGCCGCTCTAACCTGTCCTAACCTATAGAGCACTCCAAACAGTGACTTTTTGAGGATGTAACAGCGCCTCAACAATGGCTTGTGAATTATCAACACTTCAAATGCGACAATTTTGTTTATTAAAGTATCCATTCAACCAAAAGTGAGCTTTATCGCTGAACAAAATTTTCTTGTGATGCGTCGTGGGAACCGAAAAATTATTTCGGTAATAAATTTGGACGATTTGGAAATGTTGTTTCAGGGTAAATCTGCTCATTATGAGCTCGCAAACCAAACTGAGTATAAATAAAGTAACAGCTGCCAAAAAGACCAACTCCGAAAAAAGTATTGCCTCATTGATAACCACACGTCTTACAAAAAAAAACCCTTTATAAGTAGTAACGGTCTTAATCACGATGCAGAGAAAAGAAGGTGACGACAAAATCACTTCCGTTACTACGTACTTTCTTGGTGTGAAGGATTGATGTCACAAATGGCTCTTAAAAGTTGAGTTTTCTGTGTTTTCAGTGATTTTCACAAAAAGTTGAACACAGAATAATAAATGTGAAGTGCCGTGTCTTTGTATTTTAGCAGTTGCAGCGAAAATAAAGCGTCCAAGTGCAGTTATCATCTTCCTTTTCCTGTGGTATGAACATCTGTGACGTGTACGCTGCCGCCGTTGTCGTAATCTGGTTTTCTATCATTATTGGGTCTTAATAATGGTGCAAAAAAGGGCTTTAGTTATATCCTGGTCCTCAACCATCGCTTTATAAAGGCAAATAGATTTCCAGCCTAATTGGCTATAGCATTTATATGATTATTCAAATTAATTTTGGAATCCATTGTACTCCCAAGGCAACAAAATCATTTACCTGACCAGAGTATATATTTACATTTTTTAAGATCAAGTGACATTTAATTACTACGCTGTTGATATCCACCTGAAGCGTACGATCATGTAACTCTAAACCAATGGCCACCCAACTCTCGGCCCTTAATCCTTTTAGATTACTTCTTGGGAGACAAATAGACATTCTGCAGCTGGCACTCTAAACCCAGAAATTAGCAGAGTAATGGACCCATTTGGACGTGGAATATTTTAATCGGGCATGTAAACATTTCCGGCAGAGGATTAAAGATGTTATTGTCGCTGAAGGCTATTTGATTGAATAAACATGCAGTCAGTAAAACATTTAATTGATTCTAAAAACCGCAATAAAATACGAATTTTCAAGTTTTAAAGTCGATGTGCGTTTGATTATAAAAAAATCTGTTGATTGGCGTAGAAGGTCTAATTGAAAAGTTTACCAGTAAAATGTCGATAAATAGATACAATTTGTGTACATCTGTGTACATCCATATGTAGTACTCGTATGTGAGCAAATAAAATATACATTTGTATGGAAGCACAATTTAAAATCAACTTTAATCATTAACTAAATGGAATTGTTTTAGAATCATTCGTGTAGAATCTGGAAGATTACGCTGTATTTGCTTTAATTCGCAGCGTAAGACCATAAAAATGTTGCCGATTTTTATGGTTCACTTTGGATATAAAGCAAATCGATTTGATATTAAAATTCTAATTATATAGTGATGCTATAAATTGCTAATTGTACAATGATGCGCTCATCGGCGTACACAACTAGCAACTTACATATTTGTTATAAACATATTATATTTATATTCATGAGAAAAACAAAATTCTTATAGAATAATTTTACATACCTACTGCTGGTTATTGACTAGGAAAAATTCATTGTTAAATAAATCAATAGAGTTTGACAGCCTGCATTTTGCATCAATTTTGACATGCTCATCAATTTAAAATCCTTCAGACATCTGAGTGGTATTTGTTTACTGGATGAATTGTGTGTGTGTGCGTAGATAGTTTACACATATTATACATACGTACTTTATTTACGTACGTGCTGAATACTTAATAGTTACATACATACATATATGTAAAACAAAAATTATAATTAAAAATTTATTTATTTTTGAGATTTTACGATAAAATAAATTATACTAGTGAGGTCAACGTAAACTCCACAAAAATGCGAAGACTTATGGATTTCCGTCCATGCTAAAAAATAGAAGGTAGTTTCACTTCACTGACAGTTTTTAAGTTTTATAGAATGTAGATATTACAAATGGCGTTGCCAGATTGCTAGTAATAAAATATGAATTATGGTATTTTGCGATGGGGGTTTCTGCTATTTTTAATGGGGTTTTTCAGACGCTCCTAGTGCCTGCATCCACTATTATAAAACAGTTCCATTTGAGAATATTTTAAGGATGCTGGCATTTTTGAAGTTTCAAAATTCGTTTCAATTTGAAACAACACGCTATTTAATATCATGGTTGGTACCCTGGCCGGGGCAAGTAACATCAAAAATCATATACAAGTTTTTTCTAATAGTGGTCGCAACTCGGCAGCCAAATGGCAAACCTCCGAGTGTATTTCTACCATGAAAAAAACTTCTCACAAAAATTATTTGCCGTTCGGAGTCGGCGTTAAACTGTATTCCCCTCAACTTGTGTTGCCACATCAAGACGGCAAATTATTATTATTATTATTCGCAAAAGATATTTGTGAATTCATTTTTCCGAAACTTTCACCAAATATAATTCTGGAAGCCGAGTGTGTAGCGACATCGATAATCATGGTAGCGAGTAGGATATATTATAAATGATAGTGATTTCGACAGTGATAACGGCGCTGATAACTACAACAACCATGGAAGGAAAAAATTTGTTGTTTTGATTATTTCGGATACAAAAACCATAGGGAAGAATTCGTTCAAAATAAAATTCGAATATATCGATCTAATCCGTATGTCATAGGCTATACAAATCTGATCTTATTTTTATTTCGAAAATTTTTCGTTTTAAATAATGGCATAATCGTTATTTTGTTATTCTTATTTTATTTTTTATTTTGTATCACACTTAATCGATATTTTATGATTTCTGTGTATTCGATCAAAAATAAGCATTATTCTTGGATTCAAATTTTTTCGATCATATTTGATCGATTTTTTTTTATTTTTACGATCAAATATAATCATTAATCGATATTTTATGATTTTTGTGTATTCGATAAAAAAAAACATTATTCTTGGATTAAAATTTTTTCGATCATATTTGATCGATTTTTTTTTCATTTTTACGATCAAATATAATCATTATTCTTTGATTTAACATTTTCCGATTATATTTGAGCAATGTGTTGTGATATTTTTTTTCGATGATAAAATATATTGTTGTCAGCGGCACCAAATTTGTTTGCGTTTATTAGGATCGAAAGAATAACCTGGTTTTGTTTTTACCGAAAAAATAAAAAAAATCACAAAATGTCGATCAAATATGAAAATATCGATAAAATTTCATCAACAAAAAATAAAAAATGAAAAAACTACGATCATGCTTGATCGAAAAAATTAACATTAGCAAATATCGAAAAAGTAAAAATCATAGAATAAATATTAAATCAGGATTTTTTAAATAATTATTATAACCCTTAACGTTAAGGATCGTTAAGGGTTATAATACCCCTATAACGATAAACGTGGACTTAAACATTTGTTTTTTTAGAATATTTACAATATTTTTCAGGCTAAGTCTTATTTGTTTGTTAATTTTTTATAAAATTTTATGTAAGAAAGAGGTGGATTTTTTTTTATTGAGCTCTTGCCTCGGTAATAATATTCAAAATTCAAAATTGAAAAATCATTGTTTTCTCATATCATTTTATTTTCTTATAAAAATTGTCCTTAAACTCAATAAAATTACAAAACTATATAACGTAACAAAAAGCATAAAAATTAAAATTTCGAACTTTGCAGACAACTGATGGAAACCCCAAAAATGTTCATCAAAATTTCAAAGTTTTTAATTTGAACTTTAAAAAACTTTTTGGTATGCAGTTTTTTAGCTCACAAAGTTTTAGCATAATAATATTTAATTCTGAAGTGACTATAAATTTTGAAAATTTTTTGAAATCGTTTTTTTAACAGATGGATTTTAGGGGTCAAAATGAAAAAAAAAAAAAAATCAAAAACCAACGGGAGTTTCTAGTATATTAAGACTTGCCTTTTATTATACTTAAATTGAATTGGATACAAAACAGCATACCCAAAAATTTGCAAAAAAAAAATCTGTTTAAAAATTAAAAAATTTTGTTTTTTTATAAATTTCTTACAAAGTTTAAAATTTTCATTTACATACGTTTTGATGTAGAAAAAGTTGTTTTGTTTTATAGAAAATGTACGAAACAAATTATCTTATGTAGCTATGTCGCTTATGATAACGACATGGATATGGATCGAATATTAATGAGACGAAAGTGTCTATAAACTGTAGAATATTTTTCTCCCAAATATAACATCCATTAAAAAAACAAATGTGTTTTTTTTAATTAACTCCCATTTTGAAAATCTCACAACTTTTTCCTTCAATCGGGCTATGCAAGAAACATGGCCATCAACATTTTGATTAAACTTCCATATAGAAAGTACTTACACGATTTTTGTTATCGAGCAATTCCTTTAGATTCCCATCGATGATCTCTTCGTCTGTCATCGATTCCAGACTTTTCTTCGTTTGCGTACTACTGCAACTTGGAGAGTCTGTCGTTGAGATCGTTTCACTTTTTAGCGTCGATTTAGAATCTACTTTAGGCAGAGTTCTATTCAAGCTGTAACTTTTCACTGTGCCACTTGATTCGCGCCTCGGCGATGTACCCGAAAGTGATTTTAAATCACTTTTTGATTCACCGCTACGCAAGGTGGATTTTGAGTCTGATTTGATTAAAATTTTATGATCACTTTTCAATGAAGTTTTCGATTCGGCTTTCGAAAGTGTTGCCTTTGCGAGTGTGTGCTTTGGATCGGCTTTGGATCGCTTATGGTTTGTATCGTTTTTAATTTGTATAACGAAATCATTCCTTGTGTCATTGATGGTAGACAATTTTGAAACATTTTTTAGATCACTCTTGCAACCGTTTTCTTTGACACTTGCTGGCACATTTTTTGACACAATTTTATTTGAAATATGTGTTGGCACTATAATTGTGGTGGGATTATTTCCGAAATGCACGCGATCATGTTTAAAATTATCAGTTATTTCAAATCGAACATCGTTTTTTGCAATATTGCATGGCTTCACTGCATTCGTATGATTTGTATGAGTTTTTTCATTTTTCACTTCAAGCTTAATGTAATCCGACATTTTCCAGAAATTAAAAACAACACGAAACGAAGATGAAACCAGAACCACTTTTAAAAAAAAAAAAAATTTCAAAAAAGTAGTTTTCAAATACGCTAACACACTTCGTATGCCAAAAAATTTGAAACATACGCGCCGCTTTCCGAATTAATACTAAAAAGCCTGTGACGATTTACATGCTGAGAGTGCTGTTGTGCCGTCGTTCCCCGACATTTTCCACACTTTTTCGTTAACTTCAAATACACTTTATGTGATCTTTGGTTTTCTGCTTTTGCTTTTTCTCTTCTCCATTTAACACTTGTGCGAGTTTCGAGTGCTCACCAATGCAATTCACTACATATGTACATACCTACATGCCGTTTTACAAAAGTCCAAAAATAAAAAAAAATAAAAATACAAACAAAAAGTGCTGTTAAATTTTAAGAAAATATCAAAAGTATTCACAAATACAACGTGCTATGCAATGGAGTCTATGAAATCCGCTGTCTTTGTTTGTTTACATTATCATAAATTAGCTTGGAAGGAATTGGCGCTGGATCAGCGATCGACGATCGGCGATCGGCGCAAAAACAGAGAGCAAGCGAAAACATTGTGACTACTTGTTGTTGCTGTTAATTGGCATTCAGTGGCAATTTTGCAAAGCAGCGGGAGTTGGCGATGCGTTCTCGAACTACAAACAAACGAACAAACATACAAACATATGTTATTACAAAATATATCTACATATGTACATACATATGTTTCATAGATGTAGTACATCTACTTATACTACATATATGTACAACTATTTTCAAATAAACAGCAAGCCATGCCTGCATGTGCACGGGAGCGTATAAGTAACCAAAATACTCGCCAATGTAATAAAAGAACAAAAGAAACCAGCGGATGTACAAAAAATTTTATGCTTTTTGTGTAAATAATGTGTAACATATTTGAGTGTTGGTATTGAACAGTTCGGTGAATGAAAGTTCAATCAGTATTGGGTGTAAATTTAAATACATATATTTAATATTTGATAACTATGTCTGGAAATCTATATATGTATATTTTTGCATTCCATTAACGTTCAAATAATATGTATTCATACATATTTTTGAACATGATATTCTGTATACAATTCCATTTTTGTAACCCTGCTCAAAGCTAAAAAGTTCACTTAATTAATTCAAGAAATCGACGTCTAAAGAAGCTTGGAGGCTAAGGAGAGCGAGAGCAGAGAATATTCAAGGAATTTTTGCTAGAACATCTTCTTAACTTTATTTTGAATTTATTTATTTTATTTATTCATTTTTACGGAATTTCGCTCAAAAATGTGCAACTTTAATAAGGAATCTCCTTTTTTGTATACTATAGATCATATAAAGTAAATTGATAAGGAGATCCTCTCATTTTTACTAGAATCTTATTGAAATGTAACATAGTAATATGTAGTACCCGGTTAAATCATAAATAGATACATCAAGCTACATGGATAGCCCACCCAATTACATCAGATAGCCCACCGTTTTGCCACTCGACTTGCACTCCAGCTCTCTGCGCGCAAAGAGGTCATTGGTTTTCAGCGAACCCTAAAAAACGATTAGTACAATGAGGAATGTCGCGCCGCCATGGGAAAGATAGATGCTGCCTACAGGGCTGTGATCGGGCACAATGCGAACTGTACGGGAGAGATATCGGGAGTTGCAAAAGAAAGTAATGCACATTTTCTGAAAAAAAGAAGGGAGAGGCCGAGATATGCGAGTGCGATGAGCTTGACATGCTAGTCGATAGGAAAAACGCCCGAAAATTTTATCAAAAGGTACAGAAGGTTTCGATACCAGAGCGATTTCCTGTAAGAAGGAAAACGGCGACCTGATGCCCGATATCCAGAGTACACTCAAACTGTGGACGAAGCCCTTCTTAACGCTACTTAATGGTAGTGGCGCAAAAAACATCAAAGATGATGAATCCAACCCTCCGATGAATGAAGACGGAGTCGAAGTACCGTTAGCCGAACTGGACGAAACTCGAACGGCAAAAGCGCGACAAAAAACCATAAGGCCGCTGGTGCGAACGGACTGCCAGCAGAGCTTTTAAAGTGCGGCGGCGAGGGTCTGGTAAAGTGGATGCACCATGCTGCATGCGAGCTGATTGAAACTTAAGTGTACTCTGTCCAAGCCATAAAACGGGCGATCCTGCAATATGCGCCAACTATCGCGGGATCAGTCTTCTTAGCATAGCATAAAAGGTTCTGTCGAGCGTATTGTGTGAACGACAGAAGCCTACCGTGAACGAACTGATTGGACCTTATCAGTGTGGCTTTAGACCTGGCACATCTACCCTCGACCAAATATTCACGATATGTCAAATCTTGGAAAATACCCGAGAAAGAAGAATATACACATACCATCTTTTTGTTGAATTCAAATCCGCTTTCGATAGCAAGAGAAAAAGCTGGCTATTTGTGACAATGTCTGAATTTTGTATCCCAACAAAACTAACACGGGTATGTAAAATGCCGTTGAGCAACACCACCAGCTCCGTCAGAATCGCGAAGGACCTCCTCGAGCCGTTTGAAATCAAACGAGGTTTCAGATAAGGTGACTCTCTATCGTGGGACTTCCTTTACATTATGTTGGAAAGGATAGTTCGAGCTGCAGAATTAAGCGAAGTGTATGGGTCTGGAGGTGAACCAAAGCAAAACGAAGTACTTCCTGTCTTCAAATAAACAATTAACGCACTCGTGTCTAGTCTCCCGCGTCACTGTTGATAATTACAATTTCGAAAAAGTATAGGACTTTGTTTTATCTTGGAACCAGCATTAACGCCAACAGCAATGCCAGCCTCGAAATCCAACAAAGTATCTCACTTGCCAACAAGTGCTACTTTGATCTGAGTAGGCAAATGAACAATAAAGCCCTCTCTCGACGAACAAAAATCACGTTCCTTTAAGTCCTCATCATGCCCGTGCTATTTTTTTTTTGTGCCGGAGAAGCATGAACGCTGTCAACTTCAGATGAGATGTTCGAGAGAAAGATGCTCCGAAAGATTTTTGGACCTTTACGTCTAGTAAGACTAGGTGGAGAAGGACTTGGCTTCACTTGACGCCGGTTACCAAAGCAAAGGAACGGCTGGCGTGCTTTGCTTGAATCGGACAAAATCGCCTAAACGGTTATAGCGTCAGCTATTGATTGACTGATTGTCCGTTCGCAAAACATACTATTGAAAAAACTATTAGTTTGAAATTTAAGGGGCGAGAATTGTGATCCCAAGCGCAGCTAAAAGAGTCAGATAATATCTTCCAGTTAATTTAGAAGTTTCTCGAAGGGTTGAACCTCAAGTAAACCGAGATAATTACTTAGTTTGCTAGAGGATTATATGTGAAGCATTTGTTGACCATTTTTGGGATCAAATTGATATGGGTTTTATAAAATATGCAAATTTTTACTTGACTTGATATTCAAGAAATGGTCAATATATGGAAAAATATTGGCCAATTGATTTTTCATATTCCGGTGATGACGGAGTTACAGCCGAGCTGCAACCACCAAGGCAACTCGTTCAGTGACACCGGAAATGCAAAGGTTAGACACAAGCCAACAGCTTCTTGGAATAAGATACAAGTAATATTTTTTCTTGCATCCGACTCCATTGAGATTTTTTCACTAAACAAATTTCATTGATCTTTCAAAAGAGAAAAGACATTATAGTAAAATAAAATACACATGATTACTTTTAAACATCAGAAAAATTTATTTTTGCGAAAAGTTGGTGTATGTATATTGGTAAGATTTTTCGTCGTTCCTTGACAAGGTTTTCGACGTTGGGCCAGCTTCAGTAGCATTTTTCCTTCTGTTTAGTCTGTATTGATAGGCTTTTGGTCATCAGCTCCACATGTGGATACCTGAATTACAATACGTGCGAATTTGTACTAAACAAATTTCTTTTATTTCGCGGCTGCTTCTGTGGTATGTTTGATACCTGTGGTGTTACTAAAGGTTCTGTTTTTTTTTTTTTTGTAAACAAATTTTAAGTGCTCAATAATTACGTCTGATCGTTTATTATTTTTCTATCAAATGTTTTCTGTTTGTATATTTCAATATTATCAAGTGCGTTAAGGCGGTGTCCTTTCTGTGGCACATGCAGAATGTAATACCATGGTCAGACGACAATGAAAACAACTTGTTTTTAGGAGATGTTTTCAATCTTTAACATAACCGCACAGATTGCATTCCTTTTTACTAACTTTTCGATGACAATTCTCACTTTATTTACCTTTTTTACTTGAAGGCCATCTGGTAACCGAAATGCCCCCCAGAGCTTCAAAATATAAGATTCGCTTTTTAATATTTTAATATTTTAGTTTTTCTGCACCCCAAGTTTTTCTTCTTATTCCTGTTTCTAAACTAGTGACGGCAAATCATCGATTTTTTTTTTTGGCAAACAGTTATCGAACACAGAGTATGACGATTGGCTCGAAATAAAGTTAGCCAGTTTTTGAATATGTACTTTCAATGAGCTATGAGCAACAGGTGTTTGTTGTCACGTGGACTTGGTATAAAGTTTTTTCTTAACGTTTGCTTGCATCCTTTCAGTTAAATGAAAAAAGTAAAGTGCCAAATCATCACAAAAAAATTATTTATGCTATTTTGATAATTATTTTCACCTCAACTAAGCGCCAACTATGGGAAAATGCAGACAAAGTTTGACAGTTCAAGTGACAGTGCTAAATGTAAACGACGTTTTATGGGCAAAACTAGTTACTTCCTGTCATCAAATAAACGATCAGGTTTCTTAAAGCGGCAATCAAGAGGAAAAAGAAACAACGTTTGATAATTCATACCGATGATACCGATTTTGTCGTACCGTATGTGAACTTAAAATATTGAATATATCATTGTAATAAACTTTTAAGATGATTTATCAAAAAATTGACGCCGCGCCTTAGTGCGCTACATGGGCAAATAATTTGCGCCAGTCTGGACTATTTAAGAAAAGCCAGAACTATCAGCGTGATCGTTAAGTGCAATGATATAAATATATTAAATATTATTTACATCAAAGAACATAGAAGAAGATCTTGTTCAATTGCTCCATAGAATCTGATTAGGTCCAATTTATTGCTGGTGTGGTGAAATCAGATCAGAATTCTTTCCACAGGAAACGAAACGCCATGCATTTTTTTTTTGCAATTTACACGATTCTATAAAACATGTATCGAATTGTCATCTCCAATATTAGATTAAAGAAATCGCACGGCAAGGAATCACATAGCCTGAAACCTCATTTGATATCATACAACGCGTATAGGTTCCTCCGAATTCTGGTGAATATCTGCTCGATGGCAGTTTTATTAATAGAAGAAAAAGTCTTTATTCTGACCACACCTGGATTGTAATATGTTCCCCTTTCAGAAGCAAAACGTTGTTTCACTCACACAATTCAATCGTTTTAAAATCATTAATTTTCAAAAGATAAATTAAGATATTTTCCAAGCTAGCGGTAAACTAATTAAATAGGAGAACAAAAATACCAAATAACCAAATTCGAAAACTGAAATCAAAATCATGCAATCTTACACACTATGGTAATTTATGACTCATTCTTAATTTATGAGCAAATTACGATAAAACTAAGTAATTTTACATTGTAAAATCTGTCAATAAATTAAAATGAAATGGGGTATATTAATATAAATAAAGAACTAAATCACGAACAAATCAGAGCTTTTTCTAATTCCGGTATCCAGTAAGCAGTCTCAAGTCTTTAGTCTCTGCAGTTCACAAAACAATTAAATTGAGAAAAGTATTGAACAAACGCAAAAAGGAAGTACACTATATTTTGCTTAAATCTGTAAAAAATAACAATTAATTTTCACAACGCATAATAAAAAAAAACTATTTCTTTACATTTGCTTATGTATCTTGTGCTACCATTTTGATCGAATGTCCATATGGATGAGAAGCTGCATTTATCGATTGTAAATAGATCTAATTTCTACGCAAATTTCAAATACTCAAAGTCAATTTTACGATAATCACATTTTTTTAATTTTTTAAATTGAAAAGATTTATTGTGTGCTATCGATGGACACATTTTCATTGAGGTTGATTGTGAATCTAGAGCTTAACATTCGATCAGCTGATTGTCTCTACTGCTTTTCACTACAGTCTTTGGTGAAATTTTTTGATACTCTTGCTTGCTGAGTACCACAATCGGTTCGAGTCACAAAAAATCTCTCTAATTGAAAGTCTCAAAGTTAGTGACTTGAGATGTGACTGAGTTTCAGAATACCGGTACAAGTTTTATCGATAATAATCGAAGAATGTGTTCTTCCATGACCAAACTGGACGACACATTTTGAAATCTAATCATTTCACTCAGATAGTCCTTGATTTTTACTAGAACCTGTCTTTCATGGTCGTAATTTAAAAAGGGATATTATTTCAATACAATAAAATTTAAATAGATTAAAAATGTACACAGGCTC
This sequence comes from Anomoia purmunda, assembly GCA_951828415.1. NCBI lineage: Eukaryota > Metazoa > Arthropoda > Insecta > Diptera > Tephritidae > Anomoia > Anomoia purmunda. The sequence continues at coordinate 46,109,240 of OX639995.1, forward strand.
TCGTATTTTTTCCTTTGATCAAAGAACTAAGCAACCCTGTGGCTACAGAACTGTCAATACAAATTAGAAATCCCAAGTGTGGACGCATTTGGTTTATGCGAAGTCATTTGAAGGATAATAAGTAATTTACGTTGTAGTTTGTCCGGGATATTAGGTAAAACACAAAATAAATGGCGATCGTATTCCGCAACAACCAATATCAATATACTCGTATAAGTAATCATTTTCAATTAATGCGCGACGGTTTGATAGTTTTTTTTTTTAGGCTTCTACTTATACAAAAATCTGAATAAAATGTTTCTACTCTACACATTGCTCGCTCATAAATATCGACTGCCCTATTGTTGTAAATTTATTTATCGTATGTATCTACATCCATAGTATCCATAGTACATATGTTTATAGAACTGTATTGATTTAACTTATTTTAATTGTTTTCCATTGTTACTTTACTTTATGTTTACGAATTCATATTTGCTTTAATTGTTGAAAGCTGTTTTTGTGGAGAATTTTGCTATTTTATTTGGCGCTAGAAAGTCTGCAGCAAGTCTTTGTATTCATTTTCGTATGCAATTTACGACGTAAACAAAAAAGGGCTATAAAATAACCAAACGAAAAAAATATGCCAATGTTTTTTTTTGTTTTTTGTAGCAATTATTTCCGCTGATTTCTCAAAGAAATTAAAGCGGATGAACCTTAGCTGTTACTGAATATTAAATCGAATTTGTTGATATGCAAAAATTTGGCATATGAGGGTGTAAAAAATACGAGCATATGTTTACTTACTATGTATTCATACCGAAGGATTCAAATATGTACATATCAACTACTATATAAATCCTTCCTCGCTTCGTCTTTTATGTTTTTGGTTCTAAAAATCTGATTTATTTAAATTATTATTACTTATGACCTCGGTGTTTGCGCTCGACCGATTTTTATGAAACTTTGGATGTATGTATACTTATTGCAAAGTCTATTTTATACATGGGAGAGGGTTGCCACCTGTTAAAAAAGTCAAATTTAATTACAATATAAACAAATTATATGCATTATTAAAATATGGTTGTCAAGCAGTTCGTCTCGGAAGGAAGATTCATTGCTAACTTTAATGAGGGTTGCCACCTGTTTGAATATTCGAATTAAATGAAATTATACAGAAGTTATAAGAAATTATAAAATATGGGTGTCCGAAGGTCTCTTTCGGCGAGGAGAAGATCAATACCTATATTTTGTAGAGGGTTGCCACCTGTTTGAAAAGTCGAATTTACTTAAATTATGCATAAGTCATATGAAATATTAAAATATGGGTGAGAAACGGTAGGTATTGGCAAGAAAGTCCATAGCTAACTATATGAGTGTTGCCACCTGTTTGAAAAGTCGTTTTAAATTAAATTATACACTAGTTATATCAAATAGTAAAATATGGGTGTCAAACGACTCGTTTCGCTAGGAGAAAGTTCATAGGTATATTTTGAAGAGGGTTGCCACCTTTTTTAAGCCAAAAATCAAATTGTAAAAAAAATCAGCGTATGGGTCATCAAATTGAAATATTTTAATTACATTGGGGTTGTTTTCATTGTCATGGGATCTGATTTTTCATACTTTCCGATAGAAGTAGTCAACTGTCTTTGACAATCGGTATGCAAAAAAAAAAACAAAAACAAAATACATGAAAATTTGGTTTTTATTTCATTAACATCACCTTTTAAGAATTCACCTAGCCACAGATTTTCCTCATCAAACCTTTAGAGACAAATTTTAAACCTTTCGTGCAGTTCTACTAATAGTGAAAGTGGGAATTTTTTACTTTATCTGGCAGAATTCTTGAAAAGAGACGTACCCCATTAAGGGTCTGAAAATATTGGCAAAATATTGTGCTTAACCCTTTAATGGGGCAAGTTTCTTAATTTTGTTAATTTTGTTGTTACTAGGTTACTAGGTGAGTTATTATTAAGGGGAAAAAAAAATTTGGTATTTATTTTTCTCAAAAAACTCTTTGTTGCAGAAATGCAATATTGCATCAATAGCAGCGATCGAAAATAATCGTTACTTAAATTTTTTTTAGGATGAAAAATTGTACAAAATTTATAATTTACATTAGGCCCGTTTCTTTGTAACCAAGTTGCAAAAGAACACTAGGTAGGATAAAGCAACAACACTATCTCGGAAAAATATGCGAATTGAGCCAACTCGGTAAAATGATTGGGAAGTGAAAAACTGCGCTATTGTGAATGAACCGGAGAAAAATACATGGGTAATTTCAGTGTAACACCTAATTCGTTTTTATTTGCATAGTATTTTTAAATGTATAAAAACATGAAGCGAAAATTTGCCAGCAAAACTATTTGCCGCTATTAAATAGCACTAAACAAATCGTATCTTTCATGAAAGATGTGATTAGGGTTGCTTTTGCAAGTCGGGTACAAAGAAGCGGACCTATTGTAGTGTGTCTGGGCTTTTAGAATGCTTTGTTCTAATGCAGTCTATCGGAATTTGATATAGTTTTATTTATATTTGAATCGTAAATATGTTGCAGAAATGCAACCGGGCTCCGCAAAGGGTTAAACAAAAATATGATACAAAAGTATGTATGTACTTATTATAAAAAATTTCGGTCATGTACAGTGTAGACCTGCGATCTCAAAAATAGTACCAAAATGTATTTAAAAGTTTTGGCAATTTTGTCTTAACTTATTTAATTTTAATAATTTGCTATAAAAATGTAATTAATTCTATAACAAAAAGCATGTAAGTCGAAATTTCAAACTATTCTAGGAACGTTATATAAAAATTCGACAAATTGAAAAAAAATTGCCATCCAAAATGCTAACATTTTATTTTTAAACCGAATTTTTAGAAAATTTTGAGTATTAAGTTTTGCGGCTAATTCAAAATAAAATGCAGTTTCAAGTATTTAGCTGAAAATTCTGGTCAATATTTTATAGTTTTTTTTTTAAATTAATTAATTTTTAATTTTTTTTAAATTTGGATTAAAAAGTTCAAAATTTTGATGACGATTTTTTTTTAAATGCATTGAATTTTTATAAATGTTTTATTAAGTTTGAAACTTTGCCTTACATTTGTTCTATAATGAACTTTATTTTTATAAACAAATCATTAAAATTCAATAAGAAAATACAAAATGGTCAATACATTTCGCTACTATTTCTATGAACCCAACTGTATGTAATCTAAATTCCTGCATGCGATAATAAAATAAAATAAGATTATACATAAAATTAAATATTTAATTGAGCGAATGTTTCGTGAAAACGCATTTGAAATTAGAACAAAATCGCATTTTTCATTAAAAATGAATAAGCGAAGATTTTTGAGTATGAATACGACTTTTTTAACACATAAATCTTGAATAGAAAATTAAAAAAAAAAACGAAGATATTTAGACCACTTTCTCTGGCAACGCTGACTCTGTTTAGTAAATTCGCATTTTCTTCTCCTGATTTAAAGTTCTTATAGATTTACGTTCTTTGGTGTTGTGGAAAACTAAATCCCCAAATACCGTGCAGCCTAATTGTATGCTAAGATTTTGTTGCATTGCGTAAAGTTCATCAGAGACACATACACACACATAAAATAAATATGTCCATATGTACATTGAAAACTAAATGACGACAGCAACAGTGCTAAGCATTCTACCACTTCATTTTGAGTTTGCCCCACTTCTAGCACAATAGTTCTTTGGGCTCAGTTTTTTAACTCTTTTTCCAATTTCTGTATAAAAGTGTAGTTTTGGGGCCACAACGGAAAATGTGTTATATTTCAGATACCGGTATACCAGCATATTTCACGTTTTATATTCTAAACTATTTTCTATAATATTCAAAATAACCCGATTTTTTAAAAACAATTTTGTATAGAGCGATAGATGTTAGTTTTTTTAATGTGCATATTTTTTAATTGGTTTTGAAAATTCTTGATAATAGTATAGCAGAGTGATCATTTTAGGCCAATAATTTTTTGCCGATTTTGAAAAAAATAAATAAAATTTCTGGTCTGCAAATTATTGTGAGATTTAGAAATGTTTTGGTTGTAAAACTTCGAAAACAACTCGTTGAAAATTGATTGAGATGTTATTTTCCCCCTTGCGATTTATAAAAAAACTTGTTTGAGAAATACAATAATTCGTTTTCTATCAAGATAGATATGAAAAAAAAATCCAAAGGCAAATTTAAATGAAAAGACGAAAAATGAAAAAAATACGCGCATCGATTTTACTTACATACATATGTATGTATGTCGATCCATAGAAGGTGTACGATAACCAAGGCGAATCTTTTATGTATTTTGTTTGTGTAATTTTGCGAGTGAAATGTCTGAATTCGCCCAGTATTGCCTCTGTATTTTATTTGTATAATTTTAGGAGTGAAATGTCAAAATCTGAATTCGCCGTGCTGCTCATGTATTTTGTTTGTGTAAACAAAAAAACCCAGCGAATTTGGAAGTAAGAACAAGTATTCATCTCATGGAATGCTGTCGCCTTATATGAATTCACCTTGGATTAAACGCTATGGGGTTGTTTTTCTTTTACATAATTTTTTAACGTTTGATACGATTTTTATGTCCCATTTATGAAACTTTTATTAGTTAATATGAATCTGTGAATATTTTTTCCTCAATGAAAATTTACATTGGCATACCCAGAAGTTTAAAAAAATTCAAATTAAAAAGTTTGAAATTTTTATGAACATTTTTTGTGTGAAATTTTAATGTATGTATATGCTTTTTGGTATATAAGGAACTATATTTTTATAAAAAAATTATCGAAAAATATGGGGAATATTTATGTATATCATCAATCATTTTTCTAGCTAAAGGCCAGTTTTTTATTTGCAAAGTCTTGAAAAAAACCAACAGCAGTCAATGCGGTAGGATTATCAGACTTCTTTCTAGACCCCCGGATCAAATTATAGCATAGCCTAGCCTAAATCTAACAAAGGTAGTCTACAGTAATTTAACGGTATACAGATCCGTGAAGCACAAACTACATACATACTACGGCGAATGAAAGTTAACGTCGCATTAGCCTTGCAGATTATGAAATTTGTGTGGGCGGTGAAGCTTAATTTCGAATGAAAATAAACCCCCAGTCCTTAACTTCTATAACGTTAAAAGAGAGACACAATAAGTAGAGTGTATGTGGAGAGGATTGGACTTTCTAATGAAAGTGGAGTGGCTTTATTTATTATGTTTGCATCAAGTTAGTCAAGTTCTGATTGAAGAACTTCAGCGTCTGTCAAACTTTCAACCGCAGAATATATCTCAATATCCACTGTATATTGAAATAATTTGGACACAGAGAAATACGAATTTTTGACAGTAATAGGGGGTAGGTCGTCGAAGCAACAGTCCTTGGCCGGGTGAAACCACATGGACAAAGGAGGTTAGGTTGGCACTCAACATCAATGTTGATGGCACTCACATCCCAACGGTTAACCACCCGAGGATACTGGGAGTTACTTTCAACAGCCTGCTCTCCTTTTTAGCGCACACAAAAGCAATCGTCAATAAACGTGGTTGGCATACATAGAAGGCGATTGGTCGGCCGGTTGTAAATTATCTATGCTACTCCAATCTGGATGCCGGGAACCAGTAGAGCACAGTGAACAAATCTACAGACCTGTAAAAATGCCGCACTCCAGACTCTAACGGGATGTCCTCTGATATTGCCTGAGGCACACCTTCATCAGGAGATATGTATGCTCCCCGTAAGGGAGCATAACGTCCTGCTCAGCAAGCAGTTCCTGATTTAATGCCAACGAACGGGATACCCAAACACAGGAAGTTGCAAATGACCAAACCACCTCCCAGGTACGTCAGGGAATTTATCTGTGAACTCAAGGACGAGATCCAATCGTTCACCAGTCAACCATTGGATCCGATGGCGTATCGATAGGCCCGCAACAGCATTACCACCTTCGTGAACTCTCGCCCTTTGAATGCTGCCATTGGAGTCAAACCAACACTCATAGTGGACGAAGAGATTCAGCTGGCTCGAGAATCCCGAGTGAGGCTACTTATCTAGGTTCGACTCCGACATCGTAAATGAATCCCTATGGTCCAACTCTATCGGAACACCACGTTCTCTGGGCCTCCCTCTAGATAAGTTTGAAGATAACACCTACAACAAAACTTTTTCAAACTGCGTAGCTTAGTGTCTGTTTCTTAAATATCCTCTTGACCATTCTAGAAATGTCTAATGCAAGCCCTACCGAGCTAACGTTGAACCAAGAAAGTTTTATGAGGGAATGTAGCAAAAACTTTCGAGATATTTATATAAACTGTAACGAATTGAGCTCCTTCTTGAAAGACAGCCGAACAGTCCTCGGTAAATACTGCAAGATTGGAGACAGAACGTCGGCCTCTAACTTAGCCGTGCTTATTGGCCCAAATGAGGCTCTTGATAATATCAATTTATTCTTAATTAAATTAATTATTTCAAAATAAAGTTTAGAACTTTAGAAGTAGTATTTTAAAAATGGTCCTTATAGACAATTTTTCCTAATTGTCAATAAAATTGCCGATAAAGATATACTAAAAATGATGGTTGAAGGTTAAATAAGTGAAGACCATCTTTTGAAATAAAATAGCCGAGAAGCTATCCAGAGTCCATTTAATTTGACGATTTTAATGTTACGTTACACCTTTAAGCCAGCGAGCCAACATCAAGTGAGAAATCAAAAATAGGGAAATTATGAATTGTAAGATCCGAGACAAAGATTCAGATAAAAGAACACAGCATAGATATGGATGAAGTTATTAGCGCACTTATAATTAAGGAACACATTCGATTTCGAATTATTGGATTTGATGAAACTTCAAATGGCTCACGGGTTATTTTTGATGTTGATTTCATAATTAATGATACCATTTTTTGTTTAGGGTCGTCTAGAGAAAACTCGAGCTTTAAAAATATGTAATCAATTCAGATAAAGAAAGAAATGTACATATTTTTCTACAACAACAAAATACACTCTGCATGAAATCAGACAATTAAAAAAATATTTGAAATCACAAAAAATCAGCAATGTTCACACTTTCAAAATTATTGAAAGCATACGCATTGTTTTATTTCAAAATTAAATTGTAAAAAGCATAATAACAAATTTTTGGATTCCTTTACGTAGTACTCGTATTGATTGCGGTCAAGGTCAGAAGTAACCCCAAAAACTTCCTTAAGAAACTTCGGGACCATCTGAATGCAAAACTCATAGAATACAACTTTAAGCATTTTAAAGACACTTTCAATATCTTTGTCTTCATTTTCTTTGTTACAACTTTGCTCAGAAACTGATGAACGGATTTCAATCAAATTTGGACAGTATGTTTATTCCTTATAGGCGTGGCACGGACAAAGGCTATATTTTAATCAGTTAGAGGGCGTGATAGTCGAGATATTCAGAAATTCAGCATTTATGATCCGATATTGATGATTTTGGATTGATATTGATGATTTTGGAAAGATGCAATAAAAATACGATAGATGAAGCTTGAGGTGAATTATTCAGAAAATTTGTATTTGTGATCTGCTTTTGATGAAATTAAAAACCTATTATGGGGTTGCGAAGAGAAATATTTTAATGGAAAATAGATCCGCAAGGTGGAGCCATAATCGAGTTGTACAGAAAATCCGTATTTATTGTTCAATATTGAAAATATTTGAAAGTTGTGGTGCTGGTGCAATAAAAAAGAAAACTTATATGAAAAGTGGATGCGCTAGGTGATGATATTAGAAAAGTATGCTACAGGTGCTAGTAGAAATGCTTTATAATCCGAATAAGACGCCATTGAACATATGCATAAATATGTACATGCACTGCGTACTTATATCTATTATATTTGCAAAAAAAAAACATGTATCAAAATCTATTAGATGGCTATGTAACACAGGTCGATAAAATTCTAACAAATTTCAGAACCAGAAACCAGAGTATACTTTTCCGAATGTTTTCGGTGCCCTGAATAAGAATCTGGTCTCAGAATTTCTCCATTACGTCAGTTTTTCGAATATCCTACGCTAAAAGTGCGAAAATCGCGATTTCGCCTATATTCGAGGATATGTAGCATAACAGTTTTAGCTTTTATTGTAAAATTACTACCAGCATCTTAAAGTTCAAGCCTTGCCCTTTGAAATGCGCTATAGTCTGCTCAATACCCATTTTTTTCTTTGAGATATCCAATATCACTCTACACCTTGTGTTTACTAAACGTGAAGGAGGCCAAATTTCAGAAATTCTTGTATATTTCAAACTTCAATATCAAGACTTCCAGCAGCTCAGCCATATTCAAGATAAGTAGTGCTTCAATTTAGTAGCAGCTATATTTGGCAATATCTCATTGAAAATTATGTCACAAAATTGCTACTAATTTTAGAGTCGACTTCATCTTTACTATGACTACAGGACATTGTTTTTAAATTCATTGTAGTTGCATTTTTGCCTCTAAAAAACTGTCTGTGTGTTTATGGAAACATAAATAGTAAGCAAAGAGCCGAAGAGACGAAGTTGCGGGATATTACAAAAAATTAAAAAATTAAAAATTATGTTATTATAACATCAACTAGAAAGTTTCTAAAAATTTACCCAAGGTGTAAAATAATTGATTAGAATATAATTTTTTATAATTTTGAAATACCAATGAGTTTAATTCGATACCGGGACCCACTTAAGATTGAGGATTTGGTTCTTAAAAATTTAATGTCAGGATGGGTAGGATTGGGACCAAATATTTAGTACCGCGCCTATGTCTAGTACCTACCTCATTGCGGCCAAAACTTCTTTGCTGATACTGACTTTCTGTGAAGATTCTCAATGGGAGAGAGCTACCACTATCAGAATAACAAATGATTCAATAATAATGAAAAAAACACACTTTAAGAACCTCCCTGTATGACATTAATTGTGTGGGTAGGCTCAACCCCTACTTATCCAGACTCGACCCGGACATCGCAAATGAATATGAGGCAAATGGAAACCCCCGAACGATACCAACCACCTATTTACATGCCCCAACAAATCCACTCATCTAACCCACCTCTCCCTGTGGTCCAACCCTTACGAAACAGCACGTTTTCTGGGCCTTCCCCTAGATGAGTTTGAAGATAACGACCATAGGTTGAGCATAGCTAGCCCTACAACAACAACAACACATTAATTGTATCAACAAAAAAGTTGGTATTCAAAAAGCGATAATTACATTTTTTTTTTGGTATGGACTGATCTGGTCTAATAAAGCTAGGAATTTAATACAAAGTATAGATAGATAATATTCGAATTTATAAATACATGCAAAAAATCTATGAAAATGTGGGTGCACTGCAGTTGCAATGCAAATCTATTGTAGGTAGGTAAATGCTCAAACTAAGGTAAATAACTTTTACGGGATTTGAGAATGCACATAATGTACATACATACATACATATGTACATAAACATGTACGTAAATAGATTTCAATCATTATGACCGTCAAAAATATTGCAGATGCAAACACACAAACGTACATATTTATGTACATATGTACATCTAACCTGTGATTACGTTCCTTCCATAATAAAACATTCGCAGGGAATTTCATGGAAACGCACAGAATATGTACCTATTTAGTACCTAGGCAATTTTCGCCTGGAACACCTTAGAACACAGCTTCCACGTATTGAGGGTGGCGTGTGTGTAGAAATTTCAGTTTCATATCAAATTTATAAAAAAAAAGTATAGTATATATTTATATAAAAACAAAGTGTGCACACATTCACAGATTTACCTCCAACGGGGTCAATGGATGCATGCAACGTAGCCACCATATTGACATGCGCCCCGAATAAGTTCCACAACACTTATTGGACGACGACAGGTAACGGTGCAAGAGAGAGAGCACACATGATTGTAGCTTGATTTGTGTTGGAAAAGGAAACACGCCCACGCCAATATGCTCTCGCTCGCACATGCACGCGCACAAATGTCGAAAGAGGAGGAAGAGCAAGCGTTAGATAGAGATTCATATACCTTTACCCATACAAAGAGCGTTGCGACCCTGTATGTAACTCAAAATGTATGTAACTGTATTTTTGCCACAACCAAATATATCTACAATTGTGTGCCTTCATAGCACATAGTCATTTATATAATATCTATGTACATACATATGTATGTATATATCTATGTATATGTGTATGTATGTATGTACATTTGTAAGTATATATGTACATATGTACATCCATGTACCCTACTCGACACCGTGAAGGTAAGGACGTACTACGAGCACTTCGCGTCTTGAAACGTACTGAACCAACTGACTGGGATTAATGATGAGTCAATTAACTCTACATTCTTGGAAGCCATACTTGCCTTGCTGCCCTGACTGCAAGCTCGCTTCCTGCATATGTGTACATATGTACATACATACATATGTACATAGGTAGCTTTGTATGTACTCTAAAAGCATTCACTACACTTACTACTTTTCCTTATTTTCTTTTTAATTAAATAGCATAAACAAAAAAAGAGCTGTAGTTATCATTTTAACATTTTCTGCTGATAGAAATTGTGACAGTTATGTATTGTGACAGGGCCGCACAGTTGTTGGCCAGCCTGCAGAAAATCTATGAGATTTATGTAAGTTAGCAGCCATTTTTATTTTCCAACTCTAATGCTTTGACAATGCAGTCGATTTACTATCTACTTGGTTTGATATAACCTTGAACAACAACAAATACATATACATACACATTTTTAGTATGTATTTGATTTATTAAGCTCAACTAAAAATTTACTGTAGTTACACAGGGGCCTAAAAATTAAAACATATGTCTGCACATTAGGGTGTCTAGTCAAAAAAAAAAATTGCATTTTTTCCACCGGTATAATAAAATTTATTTTTATAACTTTCGCCAAAATATTTCGGCTAAATATTAAGATTTTTTATTACTGAAATTATTTTGTCTTAATAAAAAATTAGGCCGAAAAAATAATATTTACATGAATATTAAGATTTTAGTGAGTTGGAGTGCTTTGAAAATACCTCAAAAAATTTAGTTTTTTGCATAAATAAAAAGAGTTTTTTAAAACTAGTTAAAAAAAGCCATCTGATATAAGGATAGATCCAGAAAAAAAAGTATGGGCGTTTCCAAATTAAAATTGTATGATATAATCAAATTACGACTAATGTAATTTAATTTGAATTACTAGAAACTGGCATGTGCAAGCATTTATTTTTTAATTTTTAATTTATGTATTTATGCTTTAAAGTACGCAGAGCGAAAATACCACCTGAAATGTTCTATAAATCAGAACAAAATTTAGCGGATTTCTCTATGATTTTTTTTCAAATAAGAAAACCTTTTTATTGCGACTGGGTATGCATTTTAAATAATATCAAGAAAGTAATCTGTAAAACTAAGATGGAAACTTTTCAATGTAACTAAGAAGGTGACCCGTTGAACTCAGATGAAAACCTTTTCCATAAAATCTAGTAGATAACATGTAAAACTAAGATGAAAGCCTCTTCAATTTAATTAAGTAGGAAATCTTGGTTTTCATTATTATCTCCTCTCAATTTTAATAAGTCGATGATCTTATCAATTTGATATTATCAAATGTTGATTTAATATATACATATTGTACTTACCGTTTAAATACAAGGCTATTACATGAATTGTCGAGCACTGACATTTCTGTTTAAATTTTAAATTTTAAAAATTAAAATTTTTTCAACGAGAAAAAAATGTAGTGGGAGGTTTACTGAAATATTTTGCCTGGTTTTACGCTTTAATAACAACAAGATCCTGCTTTTTACAACTATCATTATCTAGTCAAGTGTGGTTGCAATTTTTATTAAGAAAAAGTGAGCAAAATTCCTAGAAATATTTTTAAGGAAGTGTAACAAATTTAGTGTACTTCTCAAATTTGGAAGTCAGTACTTGAATTAAAAAACGCCTTGAACCAAATGAGGATACAAAGCACTGATTGGGATAGCGCAGGACGAAAATTGAAAGACTCTGAAACCTCGTTCACTATTTTTGATTAACTTTGATATTTTGTAGAGGGTCCGAACCCATAAAAATACCATTCCAGTAATAGCTTGTAAGTCTAAATAGGTCAAGTTTTGCCCAAGATATTCAAGTTTTTCTTAAACCAATCTTCAAAAAAAAAAGAACAAAAACAGCAAACAATTTTGAAATATTTAAACTTGAACTGTTTGGTTATCAGAGGTGATTTGGTTTTCCGAAAAAACACTTTTCAAAATTCTTTTTATTAAGAAAAAACCTAAATTTTTAAAGAAATTTTTAAATCGGTCCAGCTCGAGTACAAAAATCTTAAGAAAATGAGAATAATGGTTTTTGTTTCGTTTCTAAATTTTTGGGAATATTTGTTCCCATAGAATTGGCGATAGGGCTGATGAACTTTACGATTCCGCTGGAAAAACAGTAGCCAATTTTTTTTTTTGGTTGAGAAGTGATACACCCTAATGTATATAAATGCCAAGCATACACACATGCACTTTCAAGCTATATTATAGTTGTTATATGGGCAATTTAAGCATCTCCATATGATTTGTTAATTCAACCAGTTTTTCAGTTTTTTTTTTTTTAAATTACAATATTTATGTCTGCGATGTGATGGAAGAAGAAGAAGATAGCATTGGGTTTGAGTGACTCGATGACATTTGAAGGTGAGCTATTATATATAGAAACGCACATATTCATTTATGTAAGTATGTATGTACATATGTATGCACATAGGTATATTCATATCTACCACATCTTATACTAAAATATAAGTAGAATGAAGAATAAAATTCTATTTAATGCGACTCGCATATTCAAATGAAATTAATGAGAAACTGTCAAAGGGTCATTTTGTATTTTTAATAATAAAAAATAATTGATCATAGTTTATGGCGGCCATTGCTGTGGAACGGGTTATGGGCATAGCTCTATGCGTTGGATCCCGTGTGTGTTCGCCTTTTTGATCTCGAAAACGGGACTGACACCCTACTTTATAGACTTTTTGTGGTGTTGAATAAAAATCCGTTAAAAAATTGTTCTCATATAGCTAGTTATTGAGACAAAATTTTGTGTTGTAGAAAAATAGCAAAAAAAAAAAAAATTCTAAAATTTCAAAAATAATTAATTTAAGCCGTGATGCAATAATAAAAATGTTATGCCAGTAGCAGAACTACACAATTTCTCAGCGCTCATATTTCGTTCATGCTTTTAAAGTTGGTAGAAAATGAAAAATATTTGGTACTGGATTTCTAAATGTAGCGAAAAAGTGTAAATTTTTGTTACTACTTTGCTAAATACCATAGTGCTGGACAAGCAATAGATCAGTTATTAATTATATATCTACAATAGGTTTGCTTAGATTATATAGTGGCTGCTCTCGCACCGCTGCATAGACTGAGCGCATACTTAGAACCATTTGGACTCATTACGATACCAGTTGCGCAGGATGTGCCGTCTATTCCCTTTAAAAAAATCCAATTTGCTTGTCTAATAAAACGTAGGAAGTGATTCCAGATCCCCAGATCCGGCAAGCAGTGGTAGAAATATTGGTTTAGAAATCTCTTTCTCACACTCACTAAACCAAGGCAATAGCAGCGATAGCCGCCCTGGGCGCCAAACCTAAGGGGCTCTAAATCGAGCTCGACTAACACTATATATTTTCGAGAGTTCCACGTGCCACGCTCAGAGCGACATGAAAAACTTTCTTTTGTGGAGAGGCTGCGAGTTCCATTCGCGAGATAAACCAAGCAAGTGACGAAAATATTAGGTAATTATAATAGTCGGTGAAAGTTTGCTGTCTTGTTGATATCTAGAGTCTAAAATGATTGTGCACGACTCTAATAGACAAATATTTAATTGGAATATTACCTCAATTTTGAGATTTGGAGCTAGTTTGTCTACGGATCGAATGTAGAAAATGTGTCAAACCAAAGGGATCATCATTTATGTAGCGTCAAAATTATTTGAGACATTGACAGACCGCACAAAATAGTGTAGAGTTAGTCTTTGCGACCATACTGGAAGCTAAAAAACGATGTGAAGAAATGGGCGTAACGATTTCGTAGAGGAAAATTAGAAAACGTAAGATGCCTGGTGAACTTGCTGATAACGTTACTCTCGATACCTACTAAAAATCAACACGTTTTTTGGTTGAAATTTTGGATAGCCTTTCGATCGAAACTTCTACTCTCTTTGCTAGCCTGAGAGCGCTGAACGAGCGCTTCGAGGAACTCTTTAACTTCAAAGAATATCTCAATGACGATAAGGAAATTTTTGAGAAATTAACGATCAGGAAATTAACGATCAGTGCCCATCATTAGCCGAAATTTATTCCTATGATTTAAATAGGAAAGATTTGTTTGTTGATATCAAAGGTACCATTTTTCCTCTAAAAAGAGCGCCAATAATAAGGAAGAAACTTAACATTTCATCGTTGGAGTGAGAGCTTTGAAAATTCTTCTGACTCTTCCATTGTCCGTGGCTTCGTATGACCGATCATTCAGTAAACTATCTTCCTATCCTATCTTCCCACAACCATGAACCAATACCGGCTCTCACATTTAGCTATACTTTCCATCGGCAATGATGTTGAAGCATCACTCGATTACAATGATATAATTGCTGAATTTGCGGAAACCAAAGAAAAATTATTTCTCAAAAGTAATATTTTAAATTTTCTTCCATTATTGATTAGAATGAAAGAGCTATCTTTGTCTACTCTAGGTCAGAGATGTCTGGCTATCACACTGGTGGGTTCTTTGGTTCCTCTTACGTTGGCTAGCTCAACGCCATTGACCTTCAACCAGAGTCTAAAAGAAGACAGCGGTATTTATGCCCATCAAAGCAATACGGGCGTAGTGGTGCTCTTGAATTGGTGCTTAGAAATTGAAGAACAAACTGACTATGTACCTCCATCGCTTGCTTTCAAGTAAAACTTTGAGCTAAATTTTCTTTCAAGATAGGCCTGGAGTAGAGGGAGAGTGGACGAGGAGGGCACCACGGCCATCTACACCGATGGGCTCAAAATGGACTACGGAGTGAGTGCGGGGATGTTTTCAGAGAAGCCAGATGTCTCTCTCTCTCGTTCCGGTTACCTGACTTTGCCAGCATCTTCCAAGCGCAAGGGCTAGGCATTGAGAATATTTAAATAAGGAAGAGCCGGCTACTTTTCTATGCATGCGTGCAAATAGTATAACTAGTAAAGATTGTAAGTTATGATTAGTTTTTTGACATTTATGACATTTCATCAAACTCATGCTACCTGACGTACTACAGGTAATATTTTATTTCTTAAAGATTTTATATCTTCTATCTACATATCTATCTATGCACATTGAAAAAAGCAGAACCTACGAAAAATTTTCCTTATTTTGATGCCTTATTTTTGTTATTATTTTATTCATCTTATTATATTTCTTCAAAACGACTAGAAAATCTACGCAAACTGAATGCTGTTTTGTAAAAAAATGTTTAAATATTTCTTAAGCGCCATTTAATTTTACTTTTCTTTCTTTTGTTCACTCTTTTTCTTCAATCGAGATAATTTGTTCTTGAGTTTACTATATGTAAAATGTAGTCGTTCTCTTTGTGATAACTTGGCTCGCAAACCGATTCACGAATATCAACTAAATTTGGACAGAATATTTCTTGCATCCGTGGTACGAAAATGGGCTATATTTCAATCCGTTAGACGGCGCATGAGTTCAGAAATTCAGAGAATCTGTATTTATGATTCAATTTTGATGATATTAGAAAAATATTCTGCAGGTGCGAGCAGAAAAACTTTTATAGTCCGATTTAGATTAAGTTGAAAGCAAATGTTGAAAATATGTATAAAAATCCATTAGATGGGTCTGTAGTCGCGGTAGGTTCCTATGGAGGCACATAAGTTTTAGTGTAGATGTCAATTGTTTCATTGCATCTAGAAAGATTTATGTCCAACCTCGACTCCTATGGGGGCTCAGTCTTTTCTCTAAAAGTCGCTAGAGTTCTACGAAAAGGTACAGCTTTGATGCCTAAAGAAATCGCTAAAAAAGCTCAACATTATATCTACACTTTGACTCGGAAGTATCCCTTATTCCACCAATGTAAAGTTGTTACTAATATTTTTTTAAGAGGGTTGCTATTGTAATTTTTGGGGGAATTTCATCAAAATGATGAAAGACACGGTGGAAGGAGGATGCTGGCGGGCGAAAGTGTAGATATAAAATGCCAAAATTTTTGTAAGCCACAAAATTTCCTTAGGCATCAAAGCTGTAATTCTTCTAGTTTTTACACTTGTGATATACCTATTATCTAAAAACATAAAAACTCAGACATGCCGGACTATAAGTTGGTTTAGCAAAAAATATTTTTACGATGTCTACTTTCAGGAAAATACCTTCGTTACTTTGCTGCAAAAAAATGAAATTTTCTTGTGCTGTGCACTTCAAATAAGTTAATATTAAAATCGAAAATTGAATAAATAAAGGAGTATAATGCCCACTTCGCCACTGTCTCAAAAGCCGTATTTTGGTCCAAATAAATCAAATTTAGTCCATAATTTCCTTTTGAATTAATGGAATCATATTTTCCTAAGTTAAAAGGAACTGTGATACTATCTATTTCTTCACTTGATAGCCAAAATTAAAATTTTTTTTTTTAATTTTATGTTGATATTTTTTTTTTAAACCTACATATTTATTACAAAATGGAGCAATGAGCAAAGGTGCGCTGCTCTTGAAAATTCACCAATAGTTAATTGCACAAACACACACACACATACAAATACACACACATACTCGGACTCATTCAAAAGTGAATGGATGTCGAAAATCACTTTAAGGATTTCCACTTGAATGCCGATGAACAAAAAAAAAATCATAACAAACTGACAGGCAATAACAATTTACAAAAACAAACACAACCGAATTCGTGTATGTGGTAATTCACACATATGTAAATATGTACATACCTACCTCCGAATAAATAAATAAATGCAAAATAAGGAGTTTCATAAGCCGCTGAAAACAAATGGCCGCATTGCTTTATAAATGCACAGAAAAATCGATTCGAGTGGACGATCGCTCGAGAGGATGTAAGCTAGTATATTTTGACATATGTACATAGCTGTATTCTTTTGTAAGCAAATTATAAGAGATTATTTGGTAGTAAACGCTGTGTTGGTTATTGATTTCCTGTATGACAATTTTATAGCTGCTAATAACGGCCCGAACTTTGTGTATATTTTCTGAAAGTATAAAATATTGAGACACTCGATGGATTTGCATCGCAAAAGTTAGCTCCACATTTTTTTATGACATACTAAAGTTTTCACGTCCCGGCCTAAGTTTTAAAGAAAGTGGAAAACATTATTAAAATTTATTTCTGAGCGAAATGAAAGGTTAAGATAAATTTATGGAAAATATCTATCAATAACCGGGGGAAAAACGTAAGCGATTTTTTTTCAGCATTTTATTTTTAAAGCAAAAAATCTCATAGAACAATCAGGTGCGTCAAAACGAAAATTTTTTGAAAAAAATTTTACTTATGGTAGGACTCGATATTTTCGTAGAACCTTTTAACCCATTATTGTCGCTTTTACCCTTACTTCAAGATATTGCTCAAAAAAATAAATTTGAAAGTCATTAGCGGGTTAACATGTTTGAGGAAATTATTATTCGAAAAATTTCTCTGGGAATCTTCTCAGGCAAAATATTTACGCAGAGAACATGAAAGTCAACAGATAATAAAAAACAAATATATTCCCAACAAGTGGGCAACATTTATTTATGCTCTTCATTAACATAAACGTTGCAAGTTATCGGAATTTTTATATGTGGCTGCGATCGGGCGTCTGACTCGGAGTTAGCGGCTCTCTATAAAAATGCTTCATTAAAAACAAAAACCCCCAGTGTTAGGTTGCCGTTGGGCTTGAAAAAATGGAATGTGCATCGGATGGGATCCCAATTGTTTGATGACGGCCACAGGCAACGTATGAAGGACTAAGATTTGAGGGTATATCGAACTCTTAATAGGGAAGGGACCGTTGCTCGGCTGGTTGGTGTTCTCGCGAGAGTAAAGGCTGACATCACTGCCATCCGGAAAATGAAATGTACGCAACAAAGTAAGAAATCCATTAGACGCTGCGAACCCTACTACACTAAAATTTGAAGGAGTGCAAGTCTTATACTGGATTTATGATGGGAGAGAGACTTCGTCGCCAAGTACTGTTGTTTACTCCGGTGGACGAGCGTCTCGCACGATTCCCATCAAAGCGAGATTCTCGCTGATTGTGCCCATGTTCTGACGGTAGAGAAAGATAATATAGTCCAGGATCATTTCTTGAAGCGCCTAGAACACAGTCACGCGCTGCCCCGCAGCGATGTCAAAATGGGTAGGGAAGGACACTTTGTTTGGTCAAACTATCGGAAAATGCAGTCTCTACGAGGAATCCGCTGAGACTGATACACCTTGGCGCGACCCGAAATATAGTAGTCTATACCACCAGGTTCCAGCAAAGAAAGATTCACCAGGCTACGTGGGTATCTCCAGATCAAATAACTCGAAATCAAATTGATCATATTGCGATAGACGAAAGATATGCATCTAGTATATTAAGCACAGGTTAGGTTAGGTTGGAGTGGCTGCTGCCTGGGGCGGCTCACTTAGGCCAGTAATAGGAGGCCCATTGGGTTCCCACAAAGAAAAATTGTACCATCCCAAGAAGAAAAATTACCCCTCATGAAACTATTTTGCCTCGCTGATGAATCTCAACAGGCAATTTACCTCGGTGCTTGAAACCTCACTAAGGTCATCCAAAAACGGTGATCCCAGATATCGCATCATGCATTTACACAGTGTAGGGCACTAACACAGAAAGTGCAAGATCGTTTCCTCCTCCTCGTCCTTCTTGCAGCTCCTGCAGCATCTTCGAAAGGGTTCTCCCAACCTTTCAGCGTGTTTTCCTATCAGACAGTGCTATATTAGAGCCCCGATCACGTTAGACATGTTTTCCTTCCTTAGAGAGAGAACGCAGCGTGACCGCGTCCGGTCCCATTTAGGCCACGTCTGCCTTGAGGTTCGACAGGTCGTATTTTGCCTCCATCTATTGTCACCGTTTTATTTCGGTTGGCCCGTAAGAGGACTTCTCAGAAAACCAGAAAACCTCTACAGGGCGAGCTGCATTGAAGCGCTACCAGGAGTTGAGAAAGGAAGAGAAATGTATTGCTCGAACAAAGAAAAGCGAGACCGAAATAAATGAGTGCAAAGAGCACACTGGAACAAATTCCTGCTAAATGGTGACAGCGAAAGCATCGCGGGGGAAGATGAAGATCACGGCTTCCAAATCGCTGATGACGACATTAACATCCCGTCACCCGACCTCAATGCAGTTAGGATAGAAATAAAGCAGCTAAATAAAGCAAGACCAGATATTCGAGATGGAAAAGACTCCTGAGACGAAGATCGACACATGATCTCTTTGACAACTTTAAATCAGCT
The DNA here is from genome assembly GCA_951828415.1 of Anomoia purmunda. Lineage (NCBI taxonomy): Eukaryota > Metazoa > Arthropoda > Insecta > Diptera > Tephritidae > Anomoia > Anomoia purmunda. The sequence continues at coordinate 46,128,741 of OX639995.1, forward strand.
TTTGACAGTACGAGTAGAAGTTGCCTATATGCCGCGATGAAGTCAGTCAGAATTGGGAAGGACCCCTCCGCGCCGTTTGACACCAAATGAGTTTTCAGGCATGGTGACTCTCTGTCGTGTGACTTCTTTAATATTATGTTGAAAAAGATAATTCAAGCGGCTGAATTAAATCGCTCAGACACCATCTTTTATAATTTTATTGGCTTCAACAACCAAGTTGGATAAAGAAGCAAAGCGAATTGGTCTAGAGATGAACGAGGGCTAAACATCATCAAACAAATAGTCGGGGCATTCACGTCTTGGCTCCCGCGTAATTGTTGACCGATAGAATTTTTTACAAAATAGAGGACTTTGTTTATTTTGGAACCAGCATTAGCACCAACAACAATGTCAGCCTCTAAGTCGCGCGAAGAATCTCTCTTGCCAATAAGCGCTACTTTGGGCCGAGCAGGCAAATGAGGAGTAAAGCTCTCTCCCGACGAACGAAAACTACTCTCTATAAGTCCCTCATCATGCCCTTGCTATTGTATGGCGCTGAATCATCGGTACTGCCAACATTAGATGAGATGGCCGATGGAGTGTTTGAGAGAAAGAGTTTTGGGCCTGTACGTCTTTGCGATGGCGAATACCGCAGAAGATGGTACGATGAGTTGTATGAGCATTATAATGACAGTGACATAGTGCAGCGAATTAAAATTCAGCGGCTACGTTGGCTAGGTTATGTTGTACGTATGGAAGAAAATGTCCCAGCCCTTAAAGTATTTAACGTGGTACCCGCTGGTGGTGGTAGATTAAAAGGAACGCATCCTCAACGTTGAAAAGACCAGCTGATGAAAGACTTGGCTTCATTTGGTTTCTCCAGTTGGCACCAGTTAGCAAAAGTTGCCCTGCTCTTTGCCATCCGGCTACAAAAGGACAAGGCTTATGTCTGAATGCAGGTCCGTTCATATGTACTTATGTAGGTGTGTATGCATTTGGTAACTACAATGGGCTATGCAATTGCCTGCAAATGATTGTGCCCTGCGTTGGCTACTAATTAGGGCCGCATTCTGGGAAAATTTGTTTTTCCACACACACCCACACACACACACACTGCTTGTTTGGCTGGCCTAAACGTATAGCAATCAAAACAAAAGGCAATTTCGCCAATGCCTAGTACTTATTAGCCGTATTGGCATTCAAGTGAAATTTACCATGTAAAACAATATAAAATGAGTAAAAAAAAAGAAACTTTCATTGTTCGATAGGTACACAATAAAAAAAAAATATTTTAAAATTGAAACGTTATGGAAAACGCGCCAACATTCAATCACCTCGCTTGTTTTCAAAAATGTGAAACAAAAAAAAACAGCAACAACAACTCATATTTTTCAAACAAATTAAAAACAATACTACACATATTTTCAAAACAGAAGCAAAATTCGTAACCTTAGACTTAGCGATACGCGACAGCGAGGGTTCGGCTCGCATTGCATTTGAATCCGCCGCACAGCAGCCGCAGTCGGTACGCGCGGACTGTGCTGGTGATGGCGGCAAACACTCCCAAAATGATTCTAATTGAAAGCGATGATCTGGAAATGTCGAAATAGGGTGTGCTGCCGAGCTCCACAAGTGAAAAGATACCAATGCGACGACATACAGATACAAACACACAAACACATGTACAAATATATTTACACTTGCATCGGTGTGGGTAAGTGGCGGAGTTTTTTTTTTTTTTGTGAAATATCGAGCTACAAATTATCGGCATTTCGGTTTTTGATAATTCAGGCTGAAGATATTTATTATGAAATTTCTATGCTCAGTTGTGGCTTTTGTTACTAGCGCGCTCTGTTAGGGTGTGTGCATAAAGTGTGTGTGTGTGTGGGTGTGTGTATGTAGATTTTTCCATGCCACTCTCTGATGGTGGTGCTGCTTGTGCTATGCGAATGAAATCAAGCTGATGAAGGCAATTTCTTTCTTATGTAACTTCATTAAATTTGCCTCTTTTGATGTTGGCGGATAAATCGAAAATCACTTATAGGTTTTGTGTAAAAGGAATTTTCAAATTGTTTGATTTGCTGCGGCCGTCGTAGAAAATACTGTAGAAGTGAAGTGTTCGCTACGATGGTTCGATTTAAACTACAGTCGATACGTCAAAAGTCGAATCACAGAAAAAGTGCTTTTTCCAATTGTACAAAATTATTAAAATCGAGGGAGTAGTTTAGTCAAATATCGAGCAATATGATGTGCTAATTCTTTTTTGAGAAAGTTTTATATCAGACATATTTTTGAGGTTGTTAGAAGTTACTGACAGTCTAGATTGATGAGGCGAATATAAATACGACTCCAATTAGCACTAGCAAGGATCATTTTAATTCCACATGATCCCAGTCGAAACACATATATGTAGAACAGTTCAATCATAGCGGGTTTCCGCACTTAAGCAGATCCTTTGAATTCACGTTGGCCAGCTCATCTCTTCTTCTTATTCTTCTTCTTCTTCTTCTTTTTTGACACTACAACCATTTGTCGGATGGGGAGAAGACCAAACAACTTAGTCAATTGCGTCTTTCTAGGTTGCCGCAGGTTGTTCACACCGAGTATAGACAAGTCTTTCTATCCTTGGTCCTTCTATTGGGCTTGTGTGCGCCCTTATTTTCGTTGCCCTATTACCATGGGTGCCGATACTTGATCCTCATTTACTGCTAGATCAATCTCTTTTTCCTCCTTTTCTCCTTTTTTAAGCTGGCGATGGTTCCGCTGTTGAGGCTAACGATGTGAGTATCATCAGCATACGACTAGCATAGGTATCGGGCGAGGCCCATTCTCCAGTTTGCCTTTATGTATTGCGGGCGGAACGTCTACTGTTCATGGTCGAAGAGTTCGAGTTTCCGATTCATACTTCCGCCGTCATTAGTTTAAAAAAAGGCATTTAAAATACCTAGTTTCCGCTCCACACTGGAGCGAGCTGTTGAGCATGGTCGGAGAGGGCTCATAATGTATCACGCGTAATGGATCTTCTGTTTCTTAGACGGATAGAAAGACCTAGTTTATACTCCGAGTTAGAGACCTAATTTCTATAGTTATACAGTGATCAATTAATTGTCTTTTAAAGCTAAAAAAGTGATCACAGTTTTTTTCGTTAAACACTTTAAACCTTTGTAACATATATTTTTTTTTATCCGCCTCAGTTCTATAAAGCGGAGACTGAAGCTATTATTTTCCTTGAGTATGTATGAGTGTGATTCGTTTATGTAACGCAGATTGTCACTCAGATAGTCTGGAAGCCTACCATTATTTATATTAAATATAAATTTTATAGCATAATAGAAAACTTGCTCACTATAAACAATATCGTTGGAGAATATATAAAATGTTGCTCCACTATACATATGGGTTATTAGGGTTTTATATCTCCTTCCCAGGTACTTACATGATCGCTTCATGAAATCAATTTTTTTCGCAATTTTTTTAACTATGCATTCAACATGTTCATCAAATTTTAGTTTGCTGTCGATATACCCAAGTATTTAATGAGTTTGACTTCCTCAATTTTATCATATTTAATTTTTAAGTTTTAGCTGTCCATTATAATTCCATTTATAATTTTTTTTGACTTTGACAGAACAGCTCTGAGAGTATCGTTTTTCTCTATTGGGACAATCAGCATCCAGTACTTTTTTTGAGCAAATTCAAATTCAATTAAAGTTTGTCCAACTACACCATTTCCAAGTTGAAAATGAGAAAGCGTCAATTAAAATAAGAATAGTCAATTTCAAATCAGAAAGAGCCATAAGAAAATTTTAATGCGTCAATTGGAAATGCGACACTTATTTCATTTACATATTTTTCCAAATAACAATTTCAATAAAATTGTTTTAAGCGCCCACCGGCATGATGCCTGTTCAAATATTCTTTACCATTCCTCCCGTATAATAGTTTACTTCATTCACGAGTTTTTCTAAATACTGAAGATTTTGCATTTCCATTTGAGGCTTTCTTATTTTCATATCACGGAGAAAAGTTTTTATTTGAGGTCGGATAAAAATTTTCTTGATCACAAAATAGTAAATAATTAGGGAAGTAATAGAAAGTGGCTTGGTAGTAATATTTATGCAAAGTTACAAAAATATATATCTTCTTGAATTTTCTTAATAATAAGAAAATATTTTCCAGGTTCAAAAATAAACTCCGGATTGCTTGTTTCTGCTTTGAGTTTATTAAAAACATCTCTCTTCGCATTTTAAAGTGATGCTTTCTCATTTCCAACTCACTATTCTCATTTTCAATTGACAAAATTAGTACTTTTCTCATATTCTTTTGACGCTTTCGCTATTTAAAATGACCAACCTTATTTTCAATTGACGCTTTCTAATTTACAATTGACATTTTTTTTTTTAATTGACGTTTTCGCATTTTAATTTGACCCTTTCTCAATAACACTTGTACTAGACGACGACAGTGTGTGGCGGTCTGACTTTATTACACTAATGTTCACTTTCGGAAAATCCAGCGTTAAATTTATAAATAAAGAAATATGTAACTCAGAGTTATATTTTTAATTTCATACCCCAGACATTGTTCTGCATCAAATAAATCCAGTAGCCCGGTAACCCCATACATTTCTATTTGGAAATTTTCTTTGAATTTTCTGAATTTATTAAAATTTAAAATCAAAATAATTTTTGGAGGTTCTAGTACAACAACGAAATGCTTGGTATGATTGGTCTCTAATCTCGTGGAAGTGATCGCTTAGCTTCGCCAAAGCTCTGTTAAAGGACTTGGAGCCAATATATTCGAAGACATCCTCATTATTGTCAAAAAAAAAAACAGAGATTCGTTTCCAATTTTAAAAATTTATTTAAAAAAAAATAGTTTGACAAAGTTTTTTTTTTCTTTATTAAATTCTGAGTTAAATAGAAAACTTGCTTTCTCGCAAATGAAATGGTTTAATATTTTTGTTGGGGCGGTAACGCAGTGTCCAATAATATTTTAATGGCATGAGAGGTTTGTATATTCGAAAAATTTAATTTTGGTAGGGCAGTAACTTTTTAATAGCAACTTTTTTCCGGAAATTTCGAGAAGAGAGAAGGTTTTTACCCACCAAATTTGTCCTGGAGCATGGAGCTTGAAATCAACTCGTGGTGCGAAATAAAAATAAATATTTAAGGTCCTTAAGGATCAGCAACTTACTTCTACTTTCCCATCTACCGAAGAAATATCTGTAACTAAATTCTCAACATATCTGCCCCAATACTACGGTACACCGGAAGCCTACATTACATTTGGACAATGGACATTGTGCGTTGGGCACCCAAACTCTTTATCTCCTTTCTCACTGCAAGCTCATTGTATTCATTCTTTTATTTGCTTTTTAGATATGAGTTTTTTTTTTATAAATGAAGATCACAAAATGCGTACTATAAAACTGTAAAATAATAATATCTCCAATATAATAAACTTTTTACAACATACAGCTACCGCCGACTGACTATCGGCCTGCAATGCGTTAATAAATGATAGAGTAAAGGGAAATTGAATTTATTCACTGCCTGCCGCCTGCCGCCCGCCACACAGTTGCGCTGTGACCAAAAGAAGAAAATATGAAGAAAAACAAAATTAATGATACTCAAAGACAAGCGACATTGCTGCTGCTGCTGGTCAGCTAAATTGGAAGGGTATGGACAAAAAAGAAAACAAAAAAAATTACATACTAATTCATTTTTCTAATTTTAAAAAGATTACAATTATGTAACGAATGCGCAGCGGTAAGCGAAAAAGTGGCAGATACCAAATAGAAATATAAATGGAAATTGAATTTGAATAGGAATAGGAATTTCAAATTATACATATATCTATCTATGTATGTGTTGTATCTATCTTTGTATGAAAATTGTGGGAGCGAAATTGTAATGAAATTTTGGATGTATGCGCGAACGTTAGAGACAAGCCTAAATTTCATTTAAAAAATAATTTATTGTCGCTGTCAAATGAAACAATAAGCCACTGCAACTGGTGTTCAACGAGCAACAACAACAACAACAACAAAAACACCGAGCGGTAGCAGGAAAAACAACCTAGAAACAAATAAACATTAGACTCAATAGTTGTCTGTGCGCTTCAAGATTGCGGTCAAAGTAAGCAGCAGCAACAGAGCAACAGCAGCAGCAAGTGAACGCAAGGTCTGCGAGAGGTCACTCACATCGGTGGCAGGGTACGCATGCGCGTTGCGCGGCAGGGAGTCTGAACATCTTCAGATACTAGCCAAGATTGCGAGCGCTAGCTAAAAACTACTACAATTCATTCATGTTTTAGTCGTTGAATAATTTTTTCTACACTTCTAGTTTCATACAATCAGGTGCAATTTACCCCAGCCGTCCGAGCATTTTCCACCAATTTGGAAAAACCATTTTTCTTTGATAGCAAACAATGGCTTGGAATTTCGTTTGTTTAATGAGCGGGTTCTTTGGGTATTTTTTTGTTCAATTTTTTTGTTTTTATTGCCGTCGTTGTAAATTTGGAAAGGTGATCAGTGTGGCAGTAAGAACGCCACAAAAGAGCAGCCACTTAGTCTGCTGCTGCGTTTGCACATTTCGTTGCTGAGGGTTAGCAGAGGGGGGACAACACCGCAGCATCATAAATTACGCAGCCAATTGGTTTAATTTTAGATTCTTCGTTTTTTATACAATTAAATTTGTGAAAAGCTAGCTATGCGTTTTTACGGCAACAGCTACAGGAAGGAAGTGCCACCGTTTCAACCCACACCTTATTGTTCGTTTCGGTCACAAAAATTTGTTGGCTACGCCACGCTTCGTTCGATCGACCTTTCGCTCGGCCATCGTTTAACTCAAACGCACGCACACGCATGCGCGACAAAGGCCACTCTTCACTTCTGTACTGCGCTTATTTAGTTCCACATAAAGCCGGACCTAAGTATTGTTCACATATTGCTACCGTAGATTGGCTTACCATTTTACCTTCTTGAATTTTCCCCCATTTACCTTTCCTATGTGGTTAGGTGTGAAATTGCGTATTTGTCCTTTGCGTTAAATTACGTTTATAAAAAAAAAAGAAAAAAGTGTATGATAAATAGACTACGACAGATAATGAGGAACAGCGTTGGGAAAGTGTTCGAAAAAAAAGTGAACGGAAGTATTTGCCATTTATTTGTTTGTTTTTTTTTTTCATTCCTCTTTTTCTTCCTTTCATTTTTTACTCAATATTCAGACGCGAATGCTTCCTGGCTTGGTGGTCCAACGGATCCATAAATCTCTGTTTTATTAATTAAGTAATTTTTTAGGCCTCACACACTCATTCCATTTACACAAATATTTGATTTAGACTCGGATTAGTGACAGTCAAGAAAATATGTAGTTGTTTTATTGCTAAGCCAGCTGCTTTTTTTTTTTTTTAAATAGTATAGGTATTTGGAGCTCACTTAAAGTAAACTCTGATTTACACCTGGCACGCGCTATCTAAAGTTGAGTGCCGATTGATATTATTACAACAACAAAAATATCAATAAATATTTAAAGGAGAGTTTAAAAGCAAAAAATCTACACAACTTCGATAGCCTAGGAAAGAAATCTACCGGTTTCGCACTGGTTTACTTATAGCGAAATAAGAACTTTGACTGATTCATGTTTCTTCTCTTCTTCTTTCTATAAAAGCAACAAGGTAGCATTTTATATATTTAAATCTTTCAACATTTATTTTTTTAAGTAAAAAAAGAAAAATTTAAAAAATTAATTTTGTTTTCTAAGCAAAACGATAACAAAGAAAACTAACTTTTATTTGTTAAGCAAAAATAAAACTCAGAAATCAACAGATATTGGTTAATGTAAAAATAAAACTCAGTAAATAACTTAGTTTTCTACTCACGAAATAGAACCCAAAAAATAATTATTTTTTAAGCAAAAAATCAAACTCAAAAAAATACTTACATATTTTTTTAAACAAAACATAAAACTAATTTGCAAGCAAAAAATACAACTCAAAAAATTACTTTTATTTTTAAATGGAAAATTAAAAATAAAATAAATAACTTTTATTTATCAAGCGAAAAACATAAAGAAAATAAAACTCGAAAATAGCTTTTATTTATTTATTTATTTATTATTTGTTAAGCAAACCTGAAATTAAAAAATTAAATTTATTTTTCATGGGAACAATGAAATTCAAAAAATAAATTTCATTTTTGAGCAAAAAGTAAAAATTCAAATAATAGCTATCTATCAAAACTAAAAAAGAAATTAAATTTACCAAAAAGTAAATATAAAAAAAATTACTTATTTTTTAAGCAAAATATAAAATTAAAACCAACACATATTTTCCCAGCGGAAAATTAAAGTTAAAAATAAGTTTTATTTATAAGTGAAAATAAAATTCAAACAACTTTTATTTATTAAGCGATAAATATGACTGAAAAAACAATTTGTATTTTCTATGCAGAAAATAAAACTTAAAAAATAACTTTTATTTATTAAGCGAAAAATATAACTTAAAATATTAATTGTACTTTCTATGCAGAAAAAATAACTTTTATTTGTTAAACAAAACTGAAGTACAAAACAATGTTTAGTCTTTATAGAAGCAACATAGTTCCGAAAATAAATTTCATTTTCAGAGCAAAAAATAAAACTAAAAACAATACACATTTCTTAAGCAAAAAATTACAGCTAAAAATAAATTAAAAATAACTTTTATTTATAAGCAAAAATAAGTCTCAAAAAATAACTTTTATTTGTTAAACAAAACTGAAGTACAAAACAATGTTTAGTCTTTATAGAAGCAACATAGTTCCGAAAATAAATTTCATTTTCAGAGCAAAAAATAAAACTAAAAACAATACACATTTCTTAAGCAAAAAATTACAGCTAAAAATAAATTAAAAATAACTTTTATTTATAAGCAAAAATAAGTCTCAAAAAATAACTTTTATTTGTTAAACAAAACTGAAGTACAAAACAATGTTTAGTCTTTATAGAAGCAACATAGTTCCGAAAATAAATTTCATTTTCAGAGCAAAAAATAAAACTAAAAACAATACACATTTCTTAAGCAAAAAATTACAGCTAAAAATAAATTAAAAATAACTTTTATTTATAAGCAAAAATAAGTCTCAAAAAATAACTTTTATGTTATAAGGAAAAAAACAGAACTCACTAAAAAACTACACTACTGTACAACAGCAATGAAAAAAATTGCGGAAGGAGAGACGGTGGCGCAAAAAAACGTGAATATTAAATGTTTAACTTTTAATAGGGAACACAATTTCATTAGGCATCAAAGGTATAACTCTTCTTCTACTTTTGGTACAAATAATCATTGCGAGTCCCTTAGCTTTTAAGTTTTTTAAACTATAAGTTTGTTCAGCAAAAATAATTTGAATGATATTCGCTTTCAGAAAAAGTACCATAGTTATTCTGTTGCAAAAAAAGATCTAAAGTTTTCTGTACGGCGCTATTATTTTTTAAGCAAAAATGAAAGTAAAAAAATAAAACATTTATTTTATAAGCAAAAAGTAAAATGAAAAAAAAAATATTTTCAAAAAACAAAAATGCCTTTATTTTCTAAGCAAAAAATTAAATTAAAAAAATTATATTATATTGCATATTCAAAAAGGCAATCAAGGTATGTGAGAAAGAATTTTATTAGTCATTTACTTTCGCTAATATTTCTTGGCAGTTATGATAAAAACAATAAAAAAAAAAAAAAAACTATTGTCATTGACAGCCTTTTACGATCTTTCTACTTAATTTATGTGCATAATAATTTGCATAAACACAGAAGCCACTAATTTCAGATTGATTGGTTATAAAATTAAGAAATAATAGCGTACGAATAATATGTGTTTATTTGTTGCTTTAATCGCCTCAACTATGTATGTTTAAAATATACCAAAAGAAATAGGAAGACTAAACGAAAACAACAATTTGTACGCAGATGATGTCTGATGTTCATACACAACCACCTATACAAAAATTTATTAATGTGTGTGAATAGCTTAAGTGTTCACTCGTTGAATGTGTGGCGGCTGGCTACATCAGAAGATTTCCTACTTTCATTCAATAACTAATCGTACAATTGCGGAATGCATTAACGAAATTGGTTAGAACGGAACGAAAAAAAGGTGGTAATGGAAAATGGCATTGTGATCGGCCGCTTCTGTGCATTGGGCTAATGTTGTTGTGCATGTAAAAAAAAAAACTACAATATTGTAAATTGAAAGGGATTGAACTCTCTTAAAAGCATTGGCATAAACAAACATCAGTGCGTATGATCAGTTTGCATTTGTGTGGAAAGCGATCTTCAACTACTATGTCGACTGCGAATTTGTCATTTTATTGATGAGCAACAATTTTTATATCATTCACTAACATCTTATAATGCAAGCAATGTTAAGATTTTCATGACGCAAGTTAGATTGGAAAAGCCAACTCATTAAAAACCACAAAACAACAGATGACCCTGTAGGCAGTGTTGCCTCTTTGAATCATACTTTTCCAAATAGATATATTTCTTCTTAAATTTGGATCAATGCACAAAAATGAAATAATCAAATATCTTTGTTTTGTTTTAATTTTTTAGACTGATTTTATTTACAGTCGCTCAAAGCAAACCTTAGTGATTTTTTATTTATTTTTTCAAATGTTCACAATGGGTTTCATTATATAACATAAACCATATAAATCAGAGTTTCGCACTTCATACAAAATTCTCAATCAATCAATAAATTAAAAATTTTTTTTTTCGAATTTTCAAAGTTTCAATCAGCATATTTAAAACAAATTTTTTTCGCGCATTATTATGGGATTTTCAATAGGGACGCTACAGAAGTAGACCGATAGTGACAGAAAACGACGCCATATTTTTCCCGCTCTTTTGACATTTCTCTTCAGTAAGGTTTGCCATTTTATCATGGAAAGATATACGATCCAACAACGAGTCGAAATTATTAAAATTTACTACCGAAATTCGGAGTCAATGGCCTCAACTTTAAGAGCGCTACGTCCAATTTATGGTCGTCGTCATTTCTGGCTGAATGGCTTCGTCAATAAGCAAAATATGCGTTATTGGACAGGCAGCAATCCACACGTACTCCATGAGTCAACATTGCATCCCGAAAAAATTACGGTTTGGTGCGGTTTATGGGCCGGCGGCGTCATTGGGCCGTACTTCTTCCGTGATGATCAAGACTGGCACGTTACTGTGAATGGGAATCGCTACCGCTCAATGATAACCGAATATTTTTGGCCCGAATTGGATGATATGGACTTGGACAATATGTGGTTCCAACAGGACGGCGCCACAAGCCACACAGCGAATGTCGCAATCGATTTATTGAACGTGTTATCTCACAAAATGGCCCAGTCAATTGGCCGCCTCGGTCGAGCGATTTGACCTCCGGCGATTTGAAGCCAGCGACGATTGATGAACTTCGTACGAATATCGAACGTGAAATAGCAGCAGTATCGGCCGATTTATGCTTGAAAAACGTCGAAAATTGGGTTCAGCGCCCATCGAATGTACTTTCACAGGAATAAAGAATTTAATTCATATCCCAAACCGTTTTTGTTTTATTTAAAAAAAACTTTTGTAGCGTTCCTATTGAAAAACCCTGTATTAGGCAATGTGCAACACTATCAGCAAAAAGAAAATCTTCGCACTTTATTATACTAAAATTTAATTAGCTACAAAACTGCATACTCGAAAAGTTTCTAAATATTCTTCTTCTTTGGAAAATTCAATGATGGTCAACGCGTTAGAAATTGTAGCATTTTCTAATCAGATGTTTTTCTAGACTCTGCCCGGACTTGAACCAAGGACTTACTTACTTGCCAATCAGGCAACCGCTGGCCTAAGCCGACATGATTTGATTTGAATGTCATATTGGAGAACTACTCAAATTGAATTTTATTAAAACCTGAAAAACATCTACTAATACGTTTTTGTTGTAATTGTGTTTTTGGTTCTTTTAAATTAATTAATTATTATCTCAAATTACACGGTGCTACCAAAAAAAAAAAAAAAAAATGATGCACTTTTTATGTCTTGCACTGGACGGTGGTAGTACAGGTCTAAAAAATAATTTTGCCATTAGCAAAATTGGAAATACTCACCCAAAATCTAAAGTTATGATCTAACAATTGCTCTGTTTCAAAATATTAAATTATTGTAAAATTAAATTTTAGTAAAATAAATTGCAAATTTGAATGTAGCCACTTCCGTAGATTTTCGGAGATTCCATTTAAAAAAATCCGAGCATTTGTAATATGGACGAATTGGCGGAGGAGCGTGAGGGAAAAAATTGCCCAAAGCCAACATAAATGTTTTTTGATATTTTAGTGCACGATGTATTTGAAATTTTGCTAATGTCCAAATTATTTTTAATACCGTAATTTTCATATTGGGAAACAGTGTAGGATTAACTTTATAAAATGTATTGAGTCTCACTTTCTGCAATAATCTATCAGTGGAGATTAGCGAGGTCTACGGCAAGATCCAAAACTATTCGGTATATATTCGAAATGCGTAGAAATTCAAATTTTGGAAACTAATTTCGTTATAATAACTGTTTTTACTGCATATAGAAAGTGCACTTTATTTGAAAAAGAAACTTATGCCGGGTATTTAAATTACGGTTGCACCCAAACATAGATTCTTATTTACTTTTTTTTTATTTGACATCAAACAATAATTTTATGAGCTCAAGGCCAGGTTTTAATAGGAAGAATAATAAAAAAAACAGCAATGGTAAAAGTTATAGCTATATCGGAGATCACCACATCTCCTCATCAGACTTCTTTGCGGGGATTCGAACTCATAAAATTATTGTTTGATATACAATAAATAGGCCAAAAAATATGAATATATATTTTTTATTTGATTTACTTCTGTCTGTAGGATTGTAAAGAAAAAATGGACAAATGGTGTTGTCAGATATGTAAAATTTGTTCCAAAAAATTCAATTAATAAAACGTAATAACAGCATTTCACTGAGAATGAATTAATAAATTTTGAACAGAATAAAATTTGATCCGGGTGGCCGTTTTTCGAAAAAAATTAAGAATAAATTATTTGCACATACAATATAATTGTACTGATATTAAATGAAAAGAGTGATGGTTGTCACATATCTAAAAAATAGGCAAAATGCTAAAATATAAAAAATAATAATAAATTAAATAAAACGCAATAGTGACATTTCACAAAGAATGTGTGAACAAATTTAAAATAGAAAAAGGAAGAGTTCAAGTGGATTTGCAACAGAATTTTAAATACTCATCGAAACTTTTTTTTCCAAATAAACCTTAATTGTTATGTAATCAAAAATGTTAATGTTATATATAAACATTAATGTGAGTTCTTTTGGAGGCGTCCCTAGTACTCAATCGATCTTTATGAAATTTTTACAGGAGGTTCATGTGATCTCTGGCCAACATAGGATATATGTATATCTATATATACATATGTATATAAATTTGCAAAAGTGGTCGGTGCCACGCCGCCATGGAAGTGATAGTTTGAATTCGTCTTATATCCTCAACTATTGGGTGGAGTTGAATCATATTTGGGTATATACAATATGTCTGATAGATCAAACTGTGTAACATTTTTGATAAAAATCTCTCTGCATTTATTTGATGCAGCGGCCCAAAAGTTGGGATACTATATACTTAAAACCTGTATATCAGGCTATGTGATATATATGTATATATGATATGCTCCCATGCATCTCCCCAGCTATTTGGCGTAGATATATGATATTCTATATATATACATATGTATTTCTTTTAGTTCAAGAAGTTTCGGAGATATACCAATTTGCCCTAAGGTCGGCGATACTATGCCCATTTCCAACATTGATGATATTGTTACACAAGTTGAAAGACGTACAGATTTACGCCGACTTCGAACGGCAGTTGATTTTTTGTGAGAAGTTTTTTCATGGCAGAAATACACTCGGAGGTTTGCCATTGCCAGCCGAGGGGTGGCATATATTAGAAAAAATACTTCTACAATTTTTGATATTGCTTTCCCCGCTACAAACTCGGATACGTCAGCCACAAATTATTTTTTATTAAATATCGCATTTTTTTGACTCTTGCGTCTTACCGGGGTTCTACTCCCCACCAAAATCTTAAAATTAAAATTAAACACAAGTTATATGAAATATTAAAATATCGGTATCGCTATATAGAAAATTGATAACTACATTTTTTCGAGGATTGCCACCTGGTTGAAAACTCAAACTTTCTGGTTACAAAAGCAATTAATAAATAAATGTAGGCAGGAAAACGTTTGCCGGAATTTTTTAGTAAGGCCCAATTGCGGAAAATCCATAGTTAAATTTATAAAAAAAGAAAAAAGTAACTCAGAATTATATTTTTAATTTCATAACCCAGATATTGCTTTGTATCAAATAAATCCGGTAACATTTCTTTTCTGGCATTTCCTTTGAATTTCGTGAGTTTATTGAAATTTAAAATCAAAGTAATTTTTGGAGGTTCTAGTACTACAACGAAATGCTAGCTATGCTTGGTCCCTAATCTCGTGGAAGTGATTGCTTCACTTTGCCAAAGCTCTGTTAAAGGAGTTGGAGCCTAGGCGTTCGATGACATCCTCATTATTGCAAAAAAAAAAAAATAGCGATTCGTTTAAAATTTTTTAATTTATTTGAAAAAAATTAGTTTGACAAAGTTATTTTTTCTTTATTTATGACAGAATGTCACAAAGTTAAAAATTTGATCCTGAATAATTGCTAGGTTAAATATTTATGTTTTTTACTCTCAGTTGATGCCTAACTTTCTGCTGTGCAAGCAAATTTATCAATTTAACCGGTAAACTCTGAGTTAAATAGACAACTTGGTTTCTCGCAAGTGTGCCTAAATCTATATTTCTATTAATAATAAATTGTTGAGCTCAAGTCCATTTTTTTTTATATGAAAGCAACAACAGTAAAAGCTGTAAATGTATATCTGCTATTTCCTATACCACCACATCTCTTCATCGGACTTCTGCCAGACTCGAACCCACGATTTTCACGGCATGTAATGCAAGTACCCTACCACCTACACCAAGGTGGTAGGAAACTGTTGTTGATTTTTTCACCTTCATATTTCCAATAACTAACAAATAAATAAAAAAAAACTTGAGCTCAAAGAATTATTGTTGATATAATTAGGCCAAAAAAAATTAATAAGTATATGTAAATTTATAATTACTTAGTTAGGGTAGATAAAGTACCTGTATAATAAAAATTTCGCTCGCATAACAGATTTAAAAAAAAATTACGCTCATAGTTAAATTTGGACATTTTGAGAAGGTGTAGAAACGAATTTTTGTCACTGTCTTATAGCTACTGACCAGTATAACACCACACATTGCAATATTTAGGCCTCTGCTCCATCACCTCGTAATGCCCTTACGGCTGCACACTTTCCCCACCGACACTTCGGTGGCTTTGCGTTGCACAGAAGCGCATTAAGACACTTTTCAATGCTCGTCGATAATTTATTATGCGAGAAATCTTTGCTCGTGACTTATTACCTTTTTTTTATGTACATACATACAGATATATATAGGTAGTTACTATACATACAAACATACACAATAATAAACACATTTTCGGCCTGTGCTACCTAAAGCAGCAACAACAAATCTTAGTTACAGTACAAATATGTAGCACTCTACCAAAGTGCCATAGCCATCGTCATCTTTGCCAACCGCTGTACTCCCTTTGGCCGATTACAAAAAAACAAAAAAAAAAATCTACTCCTTCACCCTTTGCCCTCCTTTGGGGCAAAATAAACAAGAGCTAACAGATGTTAAACTGCTGCTGCAGCGGGCGGTCGTTGTTGCGCAGTCAGCGGCCGCGGAACACCCGTTGATCTTCTCGCTGCGCCCGGCCGCTGGTCGATTTCATATTTTTTTTTGTACGCTCTGGGCTAATAACAACGCGCTGCTGTAGTCAACGTCGCCAGCAGTGGTGGTCACCACCACAAATCGAATGACAACGAATTAATACTGAGATTTCTTGGACTTGCTTCACACACCTCGCTATAGAGTGGAGAGTTGGTTATATGTATGGACAAGGCTACCTATCTATATCTGCGTTGGAGAATACATACAAATACTTCTTCTACATACTATATGCGAATGGAGCAATCGGTCTGTCTGTCCATCTATCAATGAGTCAGTGTTGATATGGGTCCATGCTGTGTTGCTCAAATTAAAGTCGGCCAGCCACACCTTTTCTACTTCTGTTTGTGGCGCGGTAACCACTTTACGCGATTACTGTTGCTGTTGCCACAACTGATTGCGCTGTTATTGTTGTTGTTGTTGGGCTTTGCTTCATTTTTCGATCATATTTAATGGTCGCAATATACAACATTTGAATACAAACACATCAGGAAGGGCCGCAACGATTGTAAGTTTATAGTAAAAAAAAAGAAAAAACTAAGGAATTTATTATTCTTCAAACGCATAAAAATCTATATGTTACTAGGAACACTTTTTTTTAGCTAGTTTTAGCGTTTGTTGACGTCGCTAGCGGTTGCGACACTTGAAAGGGTTCCCACTATTCATAGAGCGGGCAAGCCTTAACCTCGTTAAAGAAATTCAGGCCTATTTTAAGTAGAAACACCCAGAGATTTTTTCTCCCTTTCCCATCCTAAAGCAATGGAAGAAGGAAACAGTTTCCTCGGGAGTTGGTATTCAGAATAGGGCTGCTTATAACTAACAATCATGTTACTAACCACATGCCGCTCAAACTGTTAATGCAATTGCATTCAGCCTGAATGTATGCATAATAAAAATATAACAGTTTTGATATCCTTGTAATGCGTTATTTGCCTGAAGACAAAACAGCGTGGATAACGTCGTGGTACGGGCTTTACTTGCTAGTTCTAGGCATTACCAATTCTCTGTCTACTGGGTTGGGAACTAATTTTATACCTCAAATCTAGAGTAAGTGTTATTCGGAATGATAGTCGGTGTGAAGTTCAATCGAAAGCAGAAAAATCCACAATACCCTTTTTCTACCTCCTACGTCCCAGAAACATGTTTCTTACAAAACAATTTTGGTACTAAATGACACTAAAAAGTACAACTAAAATTACAATTTGCATGTTAGTGACATTTTTATATGGCTTATTCCAAATTTCTGTATTCGATTTATCTCAAATACAATATTTTTACGGTATACAAGTAATCTATCAGACTTCGAGCTCTTAGCGGGGGGAATTGTCCCCCATTTCCCCCCTGCTGGATCCGCCCCTGAGTAAAATGTTTAATTGCGTAGACATGCAAATGGGATTAAATTCGTGACCACCGCCGTTGTATGTGTATACAATTTGAGCTATTTAATAATTTTATGAAGCTAAATAAAAAAATTTTAATTTAATTGAGTATAAAACCATTGTTCCTTGAAGGAATTTCCTTCAATACTTTTTTATCGCGAACCTAGCTTCCTTACTTGGCCAACCAACAATAAAATACCTTTGGGCGCGTTGTTGGAATTTCTATAAAAGTCCATAGTTTTCTTTAAAGCGGAAATTGGTCGTGTGTAGTTAGAATAAATTTAGCAGCATGACACCATAAGTATTTGGCAATTAATTTTTTAAATTGAATTGCTAAATTTAGAGCTTTCACTATTTGTTGTTGGCAGCCCTGACATTGTGGTTATTATCATGCTTACCGCTCACCACCGGTTGGTAGATTGTTTGGTACGAGCATTGATGTTGCGGCTTCGCCTACCAGCCACTCCTCCTGTCAACATAACAACGAACAGTCCACTTTGGTAATATTTGTTTTGTTTTTTTTTTGCAACAAATATTGGTTTGTTTTGTTTTTAGCATTTTCTTATTTTGTTATTTGGTAAATTTTTTTATTTGAAAAGTAGTTTTACACCGCGTGCGCCGCTACGGTTTAATTTTTTTCAATTTTAACCATGTTTAACCGGACTAACCGTTCTTTTCCATACAACTGAGGTAATTTTCATTTTAAGTTAGAAATAAAAAAAATAACAATAATAAATAACAATAATATATCAACAACAAAAAATAATCAAGGTGAAGAAAAAATAATTAAAAAGAAATGATTGAAAATAATTTCTATTACATTTTTTTTTTCAAAAACTGAATAGTTTAGTAGTAAAAAAGTTTAGTTTTTTCTATAATTATAATCTTATTTTGATTTTTTTTTACCCAAATTATTGTAATATTTGAAAATCCAACCTACTAGGCACATATGTATGTATGTATGTACATATTGGCAAGACCGTCTTGCCGTTCTATTTAGTCCAAAGTAAATACATGTTTATTTGGCATGATAGAAAATTTGCCACAAACATTACAAAAAGTGTTCAATTTCGCACATTTATTAATTTTTACATTTACAAGGATTAATTTCACGGACCGATTAAATTGCGTGTCCAAATTAGCAAACTACCCAGTTTTTCACAAACTATTGTATTTTAAAATATAAAATTTGTATTCAAGCTGAATTGTTTTGTCAGATAAGAGAATCAAAAAGTAAACGGAGAATTTCGACCGCTTTAAATAGATAACTGATACACAAAAAACAAAAAAACTTGTGAACTTAAAAGCGCGAGGCAGAAGAAAAACTTCTTTGCCGACTTCCTAAAGATATACAGATTTAAATATGGGAGTAGTAGTGGTAGTAGCCGTTAGTAGTAACTAGTAGTAGTAATAGTGGTTAGTAATACTTAGTAAAAGCATTAGGTGAAAACCGTAGAGTAATTAATAGTCGCATTAGTAGAAATAAGGGTAGGAATTAGTAAAACATAGAGGTAGTAATTAGTAGTAGTATTATTCAAAATAACAATAAAAATATATATAAAATAATAAATAAAATAAATAAGTAAAACTAGTACTAGTAATTAGTAGTAAAATTAGTAAAAATAGTAGTAGAAAGTAGTAAAAGATGTAATTAGTAGTAGCATTAGTAGAAAATAGTAGCAGTTTTTAGTAATAGCATTGGTAAAAATAGTAGCAAAATTAGTAAAATCAGTAGTAGTAATTGGTGCTGGCATTAGTAAAAATAGTAATAGAATTAGCAAAAATAGTAGTAGAAATTAGTAAAAAAGAGTAGTAGTTTTTAGTTATGGCATTAGTAAAAATTAGCAGCACTAGCAATTAGTAGTTGTAGTTGTAGTGGTATACTATTACCGAACTGCTGAAAGGTCCCAAAATGGTTCCGAAATACCTAGTCCGAAAATAGTGAAGAAACAGTCCAGAACTTGTTCTCAAATGCTCCTGACCAAGTGCCGAAATGTCTCCAAGCCACATACATATATAATATATGTACTATTTTTGTACTGATGGACGTGGATCCATACACATTGATACATATGCCGCTATCTCAGTGTGTATGCTTGTTTTTTCCTCATATAAGCGTCCTGTGGTGACTTCGTGACGCAACCTTCGTTACGCGATATCGACACGACTTGCGTTACGCGATGTAAAAAATTACTCTCATGCTGCTGAAGAAGTAAAGTTTAATATATAAAAATAGGTGTTTTTGATGAAATTTTCAAACACGCAAAATAACTGTGATCAACGAAACTAGCGCACTTGAATTATGTTTACCACGGAAGAAACACATTAATGTTCAAATCGTCGACTAGGACAGCTTAATTCATTCAAAAACGCCCATCCCTGGAAGAAAGTTACCAACACTGTCAGCAAAAAAAATTATCAAAAATAAATGCGAGCACTTTTACCTTGTACTTTATTATAATAAAATTGAATGGGTTATAAAATTGCAAACCCAAAAGTTTTCTAAAAATTCGAATTAAAAACATTTTTTGAATTTCATTAAAATTATTATTAAAAGTTTGAAGATTGAATTTATACGGGTTTTGTTGTAGAATGAACTACATTTAAAAAAAAATTGGTAAGTAATAAATAAAGGGTCGAAACTTGGCGAAAAGCCCCTGCCCTATAGTAATGATAGGCACTATATACAAATGTATACATATATATTTATCCTAAATAACCTGTATCTGTGTGGCTCGAGAGAACGCCAAAATTTTCAAAGTAAAGGGTTTTTGAGACGAGTGGTTTTTAATGAGAAAATACTTTTTTCGGAGTTGGGTTTTTGACAGTTACTTGATTTATACTCAGTTTGGTTTGCATTTTGCCATAATGGACAGACTTACTCCGGCACAACGTTTGCAAATCGTGCAAAGTTATTACCAAAATAATGGTTCGGTTCGCGCAGCACATCGCAAGTTTTATTCAATATTCGGTCGACATAATCGCCCAGCAGAGTCGGTAATTCGAGCGACTACCACTCGAAAACGCTATTACTGCTGTGGAGCAGAGTATCGAAGAAGACCCGAATGAACCCAACCCCTTAATATTACAGTCAATGGGGAACGCTATAGAGCGATTATTAATGATTTTTTCATACCTGAATTGGAGGATATTGATGTGGACGACCTTTGGTTCAAACAAGACAGCGCTACATGCCATACAGTTAACGAAAAAATAAATTTATTGAAGGAAACTTTTGGTGGGCCTGTGCCGTGGCCTCCTAGATCTTGCGATTTAACACCGTTGAACTATTTTTTGTAGGGTTATGCGAAGTCGCTTGTCTACTCAAAAAAGCCAGAGACGATTGACGCCTTGGAAGAGAATATTTGACGAGTTATTGCTGCCATACGGCCCCAATTGCTGCAAAAAGTGGTCAAAAATTGGGCATCTCAGCTGGAATTCATTGAAGCCAGCCGCGGCGGTCAATTGCCCGAAATCATTTTTAAAACACCATGGCAAACCCTTATCTTTATAACAAAGCTAAAATTAAATTATATGCGTTTTATTTCTTCTTGAAAACCACATGTCCAAAAAAAATACTCTTTAAAAGCATAATGATTATCAATAGATAAGTTTGTGATTAAGGCAATTTGCTTGTTTTTTTTCCTAACTTTGCTGTTTTTTCTGCAAATCTTGGTTGCACTTTTCTTTAATGTCTGGCAACCGTGGTAGTGTAAACTCTTCGATACATCCATTTGTATTGACTTTGAGTGTTTAGGCGAGGAAGTTGTGGTGGTCTCCGTAAGCGATGGCTGATTAAGGGCTTCATTTCATTAACATCGCTTGCTAAAATTTATGCGCATTCCTGCCAATGAACACACACACACACACATGACCGAGGACGCGCCGTCCACGTTTGTAGTGGCCAATGGTCAATAAGCAGGTGGAGAAGGGTGCGCCGCAGTGGCAATGCAGCGGCGACCAGTTTTGACAACAACAAAACAGAAACGTATTGTATTATTGCTGTGTATTTAATATTGGCGATTTTTTAATTTGCCGCTGCTCCTTGTTGAATGTTGCTGCTGCTGCTGCTGGTATTCCTTTCTTAGTTATTGTTGTTGTACCATTGGTCATGATGAAGATGATGACCGTGGTGGTGGTGTCCGTTGCTTAAAAGGTGATATTTTTTTTGAATTTTTGTATTTTTTTGTTGCTTTGCCTGACTCCTTGAGTTGTCCGTCCGTCGTCGGTCAGTGTCAGCACTAAAAAGACACCGCCGCACCGTTGGAGCTCTCTTAACAAATTTGTTAAGCAACACGCCCGCCTCTACTTAAATAAATGCAAAGCGGCAAGACCCTAATTACGAGCGTGCGCGTGTATATCAAATTTTTGTGTTCGTTGTTCGTTGTTTGTTGTTCTTGTGGATGAGCTGTGTGTTATGGATGCTGATGGTTGACGGTGATGGTGACACAGTGGCAATACCTTTGGCATTTAAACGATGTGTGCAATCCGTGCGTGCGTTGCATCCACTTCATGTTCCCCCCTCTCCCCACACACTACCGCTATCCACCATTCTATGCATTGCGTCTGCGCAGCTGTGAAATTCATAAAATATTCGCAGTCATGTTCGTGCCTTGCGGTGTACGTGTGTTTATGATTTCGATCTGTTTTGTTACGCTTCTGGTTTTTTCATACCATTTCCATTATACGACGCATATTCCCTGCGTTTGGGCTATCGGGCGCGACTTGAATGTGTGGACACACCGGGGACCGGCCGATGATGACGACCGATCGTTGGCCTAGTAGTGGCTTGATCAGACTGCCTGGCTGGTTGCTACTACTCATTTGTTAAATATGATTTTTTTTTTTTTGGTTTTCCTGGGAGTCATTTCGTGATTTTTATATCGATCGTTTTTGCTGGTATCGATCGTTTTAAAAGCGACAAAGCGATCACCAGATACAACACAATTCACAACGATTTTATTATTATTGCAATGAAAGACATAAAAAGGCACACGATCGTATAATATTCGAAACGTGGAACTCTTTCATTTGTTCATTTATTAGTTTAAAAAAAAAATATACGTATGAAATGTTTTGCAAATTCGCCGAATCGTTGTAGAACCAGTGGCTTAATGATGCAATTTGTTGCAAGCCACATTTAGGAAGCGTGGAATTTGGGGAATGTTGGGTTCATGTCAGTTTTGGTATTTTTCGGATTAACAACAATATTATTTTGTGGTTTCATCATAATAAAAATTTAAATGATATATCGATTTTCGTTTGTTTAACTTGAAAAGTATACTGTTTGCAATGGATTCAACTACTCGAAAAGCAAAATACCTAAAGAAAATAGAAAAAAAGTAAATTGCAGCGCTCCTTAAAGAAGCAAGTCTTTTAATAGATATTAGAAAGAAAAACTTTTTATCATGTCTTGCCTATATACAGTGGCTCACAGCTTAAATCGTGCAGTGTTATTTTTTTTTTACAATATTGACAATATTTTTCGTGTCCATTTTTTTTTTAATATAGCACATTTTAACTTATCATTTTAGCATAAAAATTAAAAACTTTTTCTTTGCAATTTGATAATTTTTCTTGTGGACGGTGTTGTACATTTTCTTCTATACAATGCATGCTCGAAATTATATTTTATTTGGGAGAAAATTTCCAACATCGTCTGCAAGAAAAATTATCAAAAATCAATGGAAATTTTTAGGAACTTCAAACTTACACTTTAATGTACTAAAATTGAATGGTCTACAAAACTGCATACTCCAAATGATTCTAAAAATTCCGAAAGAAAAATTTAAAGAACAGTTTTTTCAAGTTTGTTAAATTAGCGGAAAATGGTTACGAAGAAACATGCAAAAAATCGATAAACGGGTTTCAACCAAATTTGAACCGTATATTCTTAATTTAAGGCTCATTCTTAATTTATAAGCAAATTCGGATGAAATTAAGTAATTTCGCCTTGTAAAATCTAAATATTAAATTAAGATGAAATGAGGATTTTTTTCTTAAATCAAGAAAAAATCACTGCCGACTCCAAATGTTATCGATAATTATCGAAAATATTAGTATTCTACTGAATTATTCCTCGATTTTTACCGCCTCTAGAAGCTTTCTTTAGGGATGACAAATTTAACAAAAAATATTATCACAATAAAATTCAAATATATTAAAAATGTACACAATCTCTCACTTTTTTCCTTTGATCAAAGAACTTAGCAAGTATGAACGCACTTGGCGAAGTAATTTACGTTGTAATAGGAATATGGTTTTAGACCCGTGACACAGACAAAGGCTATATTCTAATCCGTTAGGTGGCGCACGACTCGAGAATTCAGAAAATCTGTATTAATAATACTATTTTGATGTTTTGATTTTGATTATCAAGGTATAATGGGAGGGCGACGAAAAATACTTGTATGGGAAATCGTTCCGATAGGTGTCGCTATAGTCGAGTTGCTCAAAAAACTCGCATTTATGATTCGGGTTTGATGAGAATACGAAAAAAATACTGGTGCGATAAAATTATTATAAAAATGGATGCGATAGATGGCGCTAGAGGTGAATCGTTCAAAAAAGCTCTATATATGGTTCGATTTTGATGTCATTAAAAAATTATAATAGGGACGTGAAATCCATTTCTGCTAGATGGTGCTCGAATCGAGTTATTCAGAAAATCCGTATTTATAGTCCGATGATTATGGTATTAAAAAAGTATGCCGCAGCTATGATTACACCGGCTTTTATAGTCCGATTTAGATGAGATTGAAAACACACAAAAAGAAAAAATACATTTAGGTAACATGATCTCTTTTGCAATGTGACTTTTGTGTAAGGAAAGAGACAATACAGATCAACAGGCAACTAGGGGACACTTGAGAGGCAGTTTCAATCCCTCGGAGCTGCCTGAAGCTTTGTAAGTGTAATGAAATTTATTTGTGCATTTTTGTAAACAATTGACCACTGGCAGGTTTAAACGATAGCATAGACTAAACAAAGAAACATTTACATATTTATTAGACGTGCTAATCAATATAGAAATTTGGTATTCCGCCAAGCGTAAAACTTTGCGTTTTTTGCGGAGGGTGCCTATCAAAATGTTGTTGGCAAAGAATTTGAAGTTGGTATCGAGTAATTTAACCCCAATGTTAGTTGCTTCCAAAACTCTGCTACATTCTCCCTATTCTCCCTCGTAAATGGACCGGTAATGTGTGCATCCTACTTGAAAGGATTTGCCCCTAGAACAAAAGTAAATTCTATTGTTTTTTTGTAATGTTATAAATAAAACCATAACTTACATTTTGAATCTGTATGCTTGCTTCTCAAATTTAAGTGAAAAAATCTACTACTACTTTTCTTTATACCTTGATCTTAAGAAAATATGCATTGGCGCACCCACAGGGGAATTTGGGGGTTCAAATCCCTCCCAAAATCTTAAAACTGTAGTACTATCTTGTAATTTATTTACAGTTTTGTAAATTAAATTAGTGTAACTCCCTTCGCTCCCAAATATTTTCTTCTGTGCGCCACTGGGAATATGTATATATTGAATATCATCTATCTACGTCAATTATCTGGAGAGAAATAGTGAATAGTAAGCAGTTTTGTCTTAAATTGCAGAGTGAGCCCGCATTTTTCCCAAGAAATAAGTTCTGCCATAAGTTCTGTTACAAGTTCAGGCCGTTATAAAAATGAAGCTATAATACATTTTTCAATGAAGTTAATTTTATTTAATAATGGATATACTAAATGAGCGATGTATAAAACTTTATTCGAAATGGTCATCCTTTATTTTCACACAAGCCCTCCAATTCGGCCATTGATCAATAGCAGCATGCGCAGTTTCTATTGGTATATTGACAATGCTGCTCGAACCAAAGATTTTTTGAGACTCTCCAAATTTCTGTGAGGTATTCGAGCGGGCATGTTCTTCAACTCTGACCGCAAACTGTAGTCCAATGGAATCAAATCTGGATTTCCAGACGGCTATGAAACCAGGAATATTGCTTTTGCCACTGCTGGGTGGTTTTTGCCTGGAGTGCTGGAGCAGAACATTGCTGGAAGATCCAATGCTCTCCATAGAAGAGGGTAATGCTTAACCGCTTTACCATTCCTTCTAAAACATTCTGCTGTTTACACTTTTGCCCCAGTTTTAACCCCTTTTTTATAGAAGTGAAAAGGTGTAACGCCTCTACAGGAGACTCCCTACCAAACCATTACAGCTAGTTAAACCCTTGGAATCTTAAGAAAACTTTGAAATTTTTACTGACTTTTTAAATTTTAAATTTAAAAAAAAAAAATACCCTGTCATTTGTTGTACGATTTTTAAACAACATTTAATTGCGAAAAAAGGCGACACCCCACTAGTTAATATAATAATAATAATGTAATAACAATAATTTGGCGCTTACACCATATAGATAGATATTTTGCCGAACTTGTCCTACAATTTGTGGTGTGGGTCTTGATATTGAAACACAAATTGAGGGACCTACAGCTTTATGCCAATTCCAAACGGCAAATGATTTTTGTGAGAAGTTTTTTCTTTCCATAGCAGATATACACTCGGAGGTTTCCATTGTCTGCCCAGGGTTGACCGTTAAAAATTTTTGCCCCATCCAGGTTTTGAACCCAAAACCCACCGAATGAAGCAAGCACACACTAACAAATCGGCTACGGCTGCCGCCAACTAAGTATTACGTGAAGTTTTTATCTTAGAAACACACAAACAAACAAAAAATACAAAATATACAAAATTTCGAAAAAGCTCGAAAATACCTTTATATATTGCGTTCACACACCTGTAATTTGAAAAGGTTTATTTCGATTTACGAAAAAAATGTATGCTTATATGTATAGTTTTTTTTTAATTTGAATTTTTTCGGTACTTACTGCAAGAAGGCTCAGAAATCAGGGGGTTTTCCTATATCGCGAAAACTGTACTGTGGAAAAATAAATGCAAGTCATTATCATGTTCAGCGACTAAAACCTAGTCTAGGTTAGTTTTTAACGCGATGTCATTTACTAATGAAATATTTGTGTAGTTTACAAAAAAAAATGCTTTTTTTAAGATTTTTACATTTCTTCAAAATTATAGAACAAAATGGTACTCGTACATTCAGATGGGTTCTTAATGTTTTAGAACTTCAAAAGAATAAATTTTCGGAAATAAATTACACAACCTATGACCGATAAGGAAACAGTATATTATATTTTTTAGTTCGTTTTAAAACAATTTAATTTAAAATAATTTTTTTTTTTACTAAAATATTTGCTTAATAAATTAAATAGATGAACCAAATTGAACGATAACAATTATATAGATATAAGTTTTATGCCTACATTCCCATAGTTTAGTGTGGGAACATTTCCAAAATACTCAAAGTGCTACCCTATTATCGTCGGAAATCGAAACAACAAATATCTTCTGGCTGTTGCAATCACACAGCATTTGAAGCAAAATTTTTGAGCATCTTGTGAGAAACCTTGATTAAATATATTAAAACACTTTAACGCTCAACTAAGCAGAGTAAATAGCAGTCAGTGTTGGGGAGCAGTCAGAGTTTGGAAGAACCTAAGACGAACTGCGCAGTTGCACCGCCAATATAACAATTAACTTCTTATGATGTTTTTTTTTTTAAAGAAAATTGAAATGCATATACATATGTATGTAAAAATGAGTGATATTTCTTTGCAGATGGTAAATTCAAACATCCGATATTTGTATATGTACATGTACACCTTCCTGGAACAAACAAACGCCCATTGTTGTGTAACCTTTGATTGACACAATGTTTGGCTTCTGTTTTCACAGAGGTTCATCAAAGTATGAAAATATATTTTTATTTAATATGCTCCGAACAAATTGGGTTTTTATTTATATAGAAGACTATATACATATGCATATACAAACATATAGATCACATATAGTACTTAGATGTATGATTTTCACAATTGATGTCTTTTGCGCCTTCAGTTAATTTTGTAGCATTGACGTTCGAATCTTGACAGCAAATAGATTTTTAGGCCACACTGAGTTCAACGATGCCGATTAAATGCAGCGCTGTGTTTTCATACACAAAAAAAAACACAAATGTAAAAAAATATTGTAGTATGCAGTAGTATTGGCTATACGAGTATATACTAAATACCCATGCATGTGAGCCAACTGCCTTTCGCTATGTCTGTTGATGTGTTTTCATTCTTTCGGTGTTGATTATTGCTAGGATAATCCTTCTTTTCAAATGCTCGCGCATACGAACACAAAACAGCCAACAGATAGATAGGCAAGCCGAATGTTGGACAGGCTAAAAGGCAGACACAGACGGGCATGGACATGTAGAGCGCATATAGTCAGTCAGTCCGTCCGCTAGTCCGTCCGTCAGGCTATGGAAACGACCGAAGAACTCAAAAATGCACAGACTTAAGCCGTTCTATGTATGTAGGTACATATTTGTATATTTAAGTATTTGCTGAAATATCGTTTGGCATATATTTACTAGGGAACGTGGGTACAGGGTGTGCCTGTTACAAGTTTATTTTTAATTCATCCCTTGCTTTAAAATTGGCAATCATTAGGTGGCGGCTGCCATAGCCAAGTGAGGAGCGGGGTTCAAATCTGGCAAATTTCTGAGTGTATTTCCGACATGAAAAAACTTTTTAGGGCTCTGTAGGGCTACTACATCAAGATGTACACCACAAATTGTAGCACAAGTTCGGCCAAACTTCCAAAAATCAAGCTATGCATATGACAAATTGACGTTGAAGATACTGCTTTAAAATCTAGGAAATCAATCCAAGTTGGCTACATTGCGACAGAAATAAAATTTTATTCAAAATACGAGCATTCAGGCAGTTCCAAAATGCATGGGAAATTCAGAATTTTAAAGATCTTACCACTAGAAATTGCGAAGAGTTCTTGAAAAGAAAGAGTAACACCCAACGGGTTAATTTCACTATTTTTTAATATTCACTTTTTCAAAGTTTCCCAAAACCCCACTGGGTACTCCATATAACATTATAGACTCATTTGTGACATTATAGATCCAGGATGCAACTTTAGAAATGAATCTTTATCCATACAAGGTAACTGAACCTTTTTACTCGTTCTTCAAACAAACAAGCCAAGAACAGAAAAGGCCGCAAAAATGATCGAGGCAGAAGAATAGGTGCGGATCCAACCGACGAATACCAAACAGAGATCAAAAAAGCCATGAAAGATGCAACAGAGGAACCCGGCGGCTTCACGATTATCCAAGATACAATTGTGAATACAACGGAACTGACTGACAAACTGAAGTAAGTAAAATTCTGGAAAGAGCAAAATGGTATCGTTTGGCATAAAGGACTTATGTATATACATATGTCCATACCTCTACCAGAGACAGTAGGCATCGTGCACAAAACACTACTGAGAAATACAAAAAGTAACGTGAAGGCTGGACAAATATTCTAAAAAACAACACTGCGCCAAAACTACTTTAAATTTAATAATAAGATATACAGGCAAGCAAAGGGGCTGGAGATGGAAAACCCAATCTCGGCTATTCTCATGGAAGTCTTCATGCAAACCCTAGAAGGGTAATATATTGAGGAACTAAAGACAAAATTATGTGTGACATTCTACGCGAGATATGTTGATGACACTATTTGTGTAGTAACCAACAATAACGAGGAAGAAATCCTAGATTACCTCAGCAAACAACATAAAAACATAAAATTTACGTTGGAAAGAGAAAACGAGGGAAGAATAAACTATCTGGATCTGACAATCACGATAGATTAGGTCCTAGGAAAGATTAATTATGAAATTCACATAGGACAGACGTGACATAAAATAGGAACCAGGTTTCGCGAACACATACGGTACTATAACAAAAAGGTAGAGAAACCCTCTGAAATACCTGAGTGTCACTTTGCAAACCATATGTGTAACAATAGATGTTCACCAGCAAACATTAAAAAAACATCTTAAGTTCTGCATGTGCAACAGAAAGGACACCGCATGAACGCACTCGAGAATATGGAAATACACAAACAGAACACAGTTGACGAAAGAATAATAAACGAACAAAGTAACACAAGCTCAGACGTTATATTCGAACCCTTAAAACGTATTTAGAAAGAACTTAGGTAGATCAACGGTTATCAACATACAGACCAAACGCAAAACAGCCCGCAAGGCCAAAATTACCAACTTCTACCTGCCTAAACGCACCACAGACATGTCCGCGAAATAGCCTAAAAATTTGTATGTCTACACATTAGGCGGCCATAACACAAATCCTTACTACCTGTTAATAACAAAATGAACAGAACGAAAAATGACACCGAAGATGGCACAACACCGAAACCGGCTTGTCTCCAAACCAAATTTGACAAGGTATGACGAAAAATCGTTCCAATATACATACATACATCATTCTGATAAAATATACCCTAAGTTATGGCCGAGCTCACTGCCTAGTCATCTGTGTTTGAAGATTAGTTTAAACATATAAACAGACATACCAAAATTCTAAAAATGGTTGAAATGTATTCTATTACATTCGCAGCATCACCTTTGGTCACTCTTTTTAAGAAATTTCCAACGTACAGAGATTGCTTTTCTACAGTCTTGTTTTATAGTATATAAGTAGATTACGATTTTAATTTACAAAAAGAGCATCACACAGTAAAACTTTGGACCAAAAGCTCTGCGGTATGCGCCATTTAAGACTTCGACATGTTTTATAGCTGATGTTATGGACTACTGCAAGATCCTTGTAAAAGCTCTTCTTAAAATATAGCTAGGCTATAGACCCAACCGTTTAAGACGATGTTTTACTATTTCATATAAATTGTGTATAAGTTTACTAAATTCAACTTTCTCAAACAGGTGGCAATCCTACCCAAAATATAGGTTTGCACTGTTTACTTGCCGAGATGAACGTTTTGCAATTTATTTTTCAATATTTCATATAATATATTGTCCATCAGTAATTTAATTAAATTCCACTTTTTAATCAGGTGGCAACCTTCTTTAAGATAAGCTTGCTGCAAACCTTCCCCTCAGCGAAGCGAACCGTTCGGCACTGAAATTGAATTATTTCATATTACTTGTGTATAATTCAATTGAATCCGACTTTGTAAATAGGTGGCAATCCTCTCCAAAATATATGTATGAAGCTTATCTTCGCCGATACGAACCGTTTGACACCAATATTTTAATACCCATATAAATTGTGTATAAATTAATTAAATTTGTCTTAGCAAACAGGTGCCAACCCTTTTCAAAGTATAAAATATACTTTACGACCTAATCTCACAAACACCGTGATAGGAGATTTTTATATATAAGATTTTATAGAGCAAAATACTTTACCAATATACAACTGATTACATTATCCGGGTTTTGAAACTCGATTACAAAACAAATTTCGCTAGTAGTTTTGAGTAATTGTATTTGTATTTTTGGTCCGATATTTGTATGTGCAATTCGGATATTTTTCTTTTAAATCATTGATGCCCAATAAAGCGTGTTTTTTTAAACCCACATTTATTCTCTAAAAGTAAAAGCCCTTAAGCAAACAAACAAGCAGTTTAAATTTGGACCACCCTGTATTTCGCTTTCGCTTGTATTTATACACACACATACATATGCACATTTGTAGTTTACATAAGTAAATAGGTACCCCTATTTATGCGTTGGTGGTGGAGAGCGGTGCCGATGGAAGATGTCTACTTAAAAATTTCTGAAAACTTTGATGGCAATACAATGTCCTGATGAAAGGATCATTGGCATATTGAGACAAACGCATTGATTTGAGACATCTATTGTGCAGATGTATGTATGTAAGTAACTTTAGTTACCAGTATGTAGTATATTTGTATGTATGTTTAGATCTGCTATGACGTTTGTTGTTGCAGCGGTACAGACAACAATGCGCAAAGTATTCAAAGTATTGCAAAACAGTAGCAGCAGTACTTAAAGAACAAAAGTAGAAAATCGAAATTTGTAGTGAAATGGATAAATGTAAAAGCAAATGGAAAAAAATGGAAAACATGCAACAAAAAGAAAACCAAAAAAAAAAAAAATATATAAACACAAACCAAACAACAAACATGCATTGCAGATTTAGTGCAATTGTATATTGCCAGTTTTTGCCCTGCCGTCGGTCCGTCTGTCTGTCTGTCGGTTATTTACTACAATACCTAATACTATTCTGCATTTGCTTTTCGATTGCATTGCTTTGTTTGGCTAAATTCAATTGAATGTAGTGCAATGGCATGGAATTGTTTTACCATCAACAGCCAACAACAACAGCCAACAACAACAACAACAATATTTACAAAATTCAACAAACATTCATGAGCCGCCGTATTCGTTTGCCATCGAATCTCAGGCGTTCCATCGACAGCTACCCTTCACACACTTTCGCTATTCTATGTGCTTATTCTAGCATTTCTCTTTTCAAAAATATTCCAATACAATTTGCAGCCGCCTTCGCGCTTTTGTTGTTTTGGCAAATTATGATACGCCAATTGTCGGTTGCCTGCCTCTGCCAAAATGTGCAAGATCGACGACAGCACCAACAACAACAACACATCAACAACAGTAACAACAACAACAATCATAGCAATTATAACAAAGTGATATTCCTACAATTATGCCTGACAATCCACGATAGGCATCGAAATTGAGCTCAATCGACTTTTACGCCCCAAATGCAAATATAATTAGGCTTCTCATTCAAACTTTTCCCTTTCCATTGCAATTTGAGTGTCTTAAGAGGGGCGCAAGTTTTTTATTGTGTGACTTTTGCCTCGAGCTGCTGAAAATTGGCGCAAATCTTTTAAGAATGTGGTAAATGGAAAAGCGCAAGTGACTTCTCGCTAGCAGATTGTTGGCGAAAGAAAATAGGAAATGCGAAAGTGCAAGAGATTATTGATATACTTTAGTAGATATGTATGTACGCAGTGAAAGGAACTGATTTTGAAAAACTGTGAAATTAATAAAATAGTTACTATTTCGACGATTTTAAGCTTAAGCAAAAAAAAAAAAAAATCGAAGTAATGTAACGATTAGATTTTCATTTGTGTATTCAAATAAATTTTGGAATTTCGAAAAGAGTTTTATTCATTATTCAAAAAATTGTTTGAACATCGAATAGAGTTTTAATCACCCTTTAAATAATTTTAAATAACGAATACATTTTTATTCGTGTATTCAAATAATTTTGAGAAACAAATAAATTTTCATTCATTATTAAAATAATTTAGAATTGCGAATAGATTTTCACTCGTGTATTCAAACAATTTTTGAAACTTCAAATAGATTTCCTTCATCATTTAAATAATGTTGAATAACCAATAGATTTTCAGTCATCATTGAAATAATTGTAAATAACGAATACGTTTTCATTCGCCCTTCGAATCATTTTGTATAAGAAATGAAATTGTAATCATCATTATTCAATCATTTGAATCATTATTATTGAAATAAAGGTTGAAAAGCTACTTGTTGTTTAAAACTATTTAAATCATGAATAAAAATGTATTCTTCATTTAAAAATAGAAAATTTGTGAATACAATTATATTTTTACTTGAATAAAAATTCACTCAAAAACGCCCATCTCTACTTCCAAAAGTAAAATCCCTATTGGGTCTGTAAAAGTTTCCTCGAATTTTTTGTATAATCTACTAAATATCTCGGTGCAAGGTGTTTTCAAAATAGTTATTTTTCCTTCCTTAATTGGCTCTATAGCCACTTAAGCGATTTTGGCCGAACTTCTCCTACAATTTGTGCTGTGCGTCTTGTTTTTGTAACATAAATTGAGGGACCTACGGATTTACGCCGACTCCAAATGGCGAATGTTTTTTGTTAGAAGTTTTTTCATGGCAGAAATACATTCGGAGGTTTGACATTGCCTGCCGCGACCGCTATTAGAAAAATTTTTTGATGTTACTTGACCCGACCAGGATTTGAACCCTAGACCCACCGAATGAAGCGCGCACACGTAACACACTACTACTCGGCTAATTGAGTAGGGAACGAAAGCAAACCGAACGTATCACTGTGCTCACAGTTTGTGCTCTTTTTGTCGTACTGCTCCTGAGCACTAGCAATACGCGAAACTTTTCAATAGTAGATGAGTACAAGCTAAACGAATTATTTATTCTCTTTCATCACTAATGCCGTTTATTGTAAAAATACAAAAGCCCAAACAAAACCAGATACCCAAAACAACGAATCATTCTTCAATCAAATATTCAGACTCATTTCTGTCAGAAATTGCATAATTTTTTTATATTATAATTACTAAACGAAAGGTTTCACTTTGTGTTGTGAGCGCTGACTTTGTGTTTCGTTTCTTTCCCCTTTTGCTCTGCATCCAATTGCTTTGTTTATGCTAACTATCCCGAGCAAAATCAAAGTAAAGTTACTGCTCGCAAAATGTTGCTGATTGCTTTGAATCGGTAGTGTGTCGGTACCTTGCATAAGTAAAACTAGACGACAATTGGGAAACGTTTGCTATTGTTTGTTTGCGTTCACGGAAAATATTTTGGTATAACATTTTAACCAATTCGCTGTCAACTAAAAATGTTGCTTTGACCCTTAATTCAAGAAACCCCCCAAAAAACTAATTTGGAAAGACGTTGGAGAATTAAAATGTTTAAGAAAACTATTCTTCGGACAATTCTACAGAATGCCGGAATGTTTAGCTGATTCTTCGTTTGTTAGATTTGAAATTATTGCCCTCATCAGCGAATTCGCACAGGCTCTTGGGCTTTGGGCGTTAACGGCGCGGGAAAGTAATATAAAAGGTGACGCGAATTGTGGTACCGCTAACGTTCTCTTGCAAATTGTGACAGAATTTCTACGTCACGACAGATTTTGTTTACAAAAACCGTGTATGTGTGTGCACTCACAATCATGTGTATTATTTCCAAAGTAATTAACAATTTTAGTGTGTATTATTTCTAACATGCATACCAACGTATTTCGTCTCATTTCTCTCCACCGGTAAATCTGATGCGACGTCACAACCTAGTTGCTCTCTAAATTTATGATTAATCAACGCCATCTTGTTTTCTATCATTCTTGATTTGGAGGTATTCTGAAGAAATATTGCTTTTTCCCAGTTAGTACAGCTTTTGCTACGCAATCATCATAAAATCGTTTAAATTTCTCTGACCTTTCATGTTATTTTTCTCTCTAATGTATTTTCAATTATCATATGTAGTTCCAAAGTAGTGAATTTTCAAAATATTCTGATGATAAGAACCACCTAATTTTTCGTATGTCAAAATATTTTTGCAAACATTCATATTTTTGTGAAGAATTAGGCTTACCATAAAACTGCCGCAAGCGGTCGTGCACATATTACGTAACGCGCTAGGCGGGGAGGAGGTGGGGGGAGGTTTGCGATTTGTGACGCAGTGTGAAATGATTTTCCTTTGCCTAATAAGTATATAACACATATCAATTAACATTGTAGTTTATTCTACGATTATTAAAAACAATTTTTCTGAAAGGGGGAGGGGGTGTATCGTATTTGTGACAAAGTGTGACATAGGGGGAGGCGGAGGGAGGGGGTTTAAAATGATCAAAAATCGAGTTATGTAATATGCGCACGACTCCTAAATATATTTACGTTGTATGTGTCCGTTTTTATTCTCTTCATTAACTCATAGTAAAAGGCATTTTTGATTTTTATTATTCAAATATTGTTATCAGCTCTCTTCGGTTCATTTCTGTCCGGGTTAAATTTTCTTACCGATTAGAAATTATTTTTTCGATGACCTTGAAGCTCAGATCCCGCTAGCCGCCGCGCTGATCGAGATATTTGCAAAATTTGCATTTATGATCCAATTGGCTACATGTTCAGTGTAATGAGATCATTAGCGGCATATCTGAACTTCTTGATTGAAACCTCATACTTGCTTATTGCATTGGTATCTGAAAATCACAATTTTTTCGTTTGCCATTTCTAGCACAAACTTAAGTTGGCATATCATGTGTTAAGCAATTCCATGTAAAAACGACAGGGAATATTTTTGTGCAGGATTTTAAACCTCTGACTACTCAATCGAGGAACCCTTTTCGTATCTTTTGCTGAAAATGCTGAAAAAAACTTCTCAGGAATATCACAAAAATATTTGTCATAAAATTCTATTACAAGCCTCTGAAGACACGAATGCTCAAAAATAAATTTGAACGCCAGAAATAAGTCAAAATTGAAAATTTGTTTCCGCGTTAACTTCGTGCTTATTCAGAATTTGTTTGTTTGAAACCATGTGGTGAGTTTTTTTTATAATATTTACTTACGGGGTGATTCACGTTAAGTCTGTTTTGTTATATTTTTATAAAACTTTAGTTCATTCTTTAATAAAACAAATTTAAATGCAAATTGCAAAGTTTGTTTAAATTTATAAAAACTTATTTTTTTGATCATATTTGACCATAAGTTTCATAAGTCTGAAGTAGAGGTGAGAATTCCGATTGATTTTTGACAATGTTTGGAATTTTGATTTTACCTACATTTTTGCATATAACGGATGGGTTTTATACATATAAATTAAAAAGTTTGAATATTTATTGAACTTTTATAAATTTTGTACAAAGTGTGAAATATTGAAGTTCTTGTAAATTTTCTGTGATATAAATGGCATTCGTTAAATGAAAAGAACTCCGATTAAAAATTTTGAAATTTTTTTGAATTTTTATAAGTTTTGTAAAAAGTGTGAAATATTGTCTTAAATACTTTTTCCTAAAGAACGAGGTATTTGTTTCCTAAAGAACGAGGTATATTTTTCGAAAAAATTAATGTATCATGAAAAGCTTTGGGAAATATTATATAAAAAAAACGACATTGTTTCAGCAATTGCATTACTTATATAAAAAATAAGCTTGCACAAAAATTGTGTGCATGTGTGAATTTTTGTTATTTTGTATTTGAAGGTTACGTTAATTCGAATTTCATCACATTCAGGTAATGAATATAAAAAAATAATTGACAGGCCTATTATTCCGACTCAATTGTGCAGAAGTGAAAACTCAAATATTATTTTTGCAAAACACATACGCGTGATGCACAAGGTGTTATAATTAATCATAAGTCATAAAGTCATAAAATTAAAAAAAAAATCAAACTTGCTTACTTTTTTTTAACTATTTGTTTCAATGCAATTCAAAAGCATAACTTTTGAAATCAATAATTTTATGGCTTTATGATTTATGACACATTATGACACCTTTTGAATTACCCAATAATGTTTTTTTTTTTAATGCATTAAAATTGTATTCGATATGTAATTTTATTACTTTTTTGTTTTTTTTTTTAATAAATACTAAGATACTTAAAAATAAATAAAATGATACATATTGTAAATTTTTGCAATTTTCGGTAATACATTTTTATTTATTCTCTCGGCATAACTGATATTTTTTGTACATTTACTAATATTCGGGAGGTTCTTCGTTTGTTTTTTGTACCACCCTAATGCACATAAATACATATGCACATATTATGTTTAGTGTAAGGCATGTAAAAACTTTTGATGCGAAATATGTAAAAGGCTATTAATCAAAGTTCAAGAAAGTAATATGTAATTGCAATAACTAGTATGTGCTAGCTGCCAGTTTCGATTCATTTACGCTTCGTTTGGCGTAAAAAGAAAGTAAATGCATTGCAAACCGAACAAACCGCCAGCCAACCGAGCGCAAATCACCAAACAGACAGCCTCTATGCTATCTCTGGTCCAAACAGGTCACTCGACAACAAATTTGCTATTACATGAAATTTCCGCTGCCAACTAACAAGCTCCCTCAATTTGCAAAAATTAGTCTTTATCCATATACTAAATAACAGTGATGTTTGAAATTGAACGCAGGCTTCATTGAAAATTTGAATTTGCATTTAGTTGTAAAAGTCATTTAGATTCAATTCACTTTATTTCAACATTTCAGTATATTTTTTTAAGAATAAACTTATACCCCGATCATATAATAACTTAGAAAAAATGAAATTGGACTCAGCGGACTTAATCCAATCTCTTGCAAGAAACAGAAAAATCGAGTAACATAAAATCGTGTCGGTTCTCAACAAATGCTCACTTTCAACAAAATTGAGTTCATTGCACGATCTGTCATATGAACCTCAAACACTGTGCGCAAAAATTAATTATGCCAAAAAAAGTAGATATTTGAAAAATACATAGATTTTGTATTAAATTATATGATTTCCCATATTTTTGCAAAACACAAGAAATTCTTAACCTTTACCGACCGTGGGACCTTAAGTGGTCTCGTTTTGTAATTTATAGTTTTATCTAAAAAGTGTGAATGCAGTTTTTTTAATATTCGTATGAAAGCAAAAAAAAACAGTTTGTTAGTAAAACAATATATACAGTGGTCCATTTTGAAAAATGTCGTAAAAATTTACAAATGTAAACTTTCAATCTGGAAACTGTGAATCTCCAAACTTTACAAAGGCAACAAATATCTTAAATCATAAATTATGCTTAATTAACCCAATTCAAATTAAACTTGTAACTAAAAAGTAAATATTACCTATTTTTTACATTTGTTTTCTCCATTTCAGTAAGTTTCTATAACTTTCATTTTTATGAGCGGATGATTTTAAACAAAAAGTCGAACTATTTAAAAAGTCCTTCTCTGAATTGTTCTTACCAAAAGGCAAAACTTTAAAACTGTAAGTTTGTACAATTTTTAAAGTAATAAAAATTGACGAATGGTCGGTGAAAGCTCGGCTTTCCCTTGACCAAAGTCGAATCTAACCAAATTTCAAAGACAGATATGAATTGTACATAAAATTACCCCAATTTTGTCATCCAAAGCGCATTTTCAGCTATGACCAAAGAACATAGATTACAAAGAAGTTGCATCACTCTCACCGTTCTATTAAGAAAAAAATCTCATCAAATTTCACCATACCAGAACTAATTTGACTTTTGCTGATTGATTTTCTGCTAAAGGAATGGTGGAAGTTATTTTATACGTTATTTAAAAAATAATACTAATAATTTTGAAAAAATGTCTTTTCTACATAACAGGGGTTTAAAGGGAAAGGTTTTTTATA
The DNA here is from genome assembly GCA_951828415.1 of Anomoia purmunda. Lineage (NCBI taxonomy): Eukaryota > Metazoa > Arthropoda > Insecta > Diptera > Tephritidae > Anomoia > Anomoia purmunda. The sequence continues at coordinate 46,167,101 of OX639995.1, forward strand.
TGTATTCCTTCTTTACAGGCTATAACATAAAGACTCTAACTCTTTTCTTGCATTTGTATAGTTATAGCCGAATATAACTCATTATATAGCTTGTTAGATTTTTTAGACTTTTTGTTTGCATAAAACGGAATCTAGATGGAAAATGGACGTGATGGAAAATTTTGAGTGTAATTTTTGTAATCAGCAGTCCCAAATCCATAAAAAAGTGATATTACATCAAAGGTATCTTTTGGCTGTTATACCGTGATAAGGAATTATCCTCCATGCCTTAAGTTTTGAGAAAATTATTTATTATTTATCACCTAACTTAACCCAAAACTCGTAAAATCCTGCAAAATTTTTACCCTCAATTAGAAAGCGTTAACTGCTTTTATACTCCGAAATACATCAGTGCTTACGTTATTTCCGCAATAGCACAGGCATTGCTCGATATAATTTTGAATCTAATATATGATGATTAGCTATAGAAAGCGAATATATCTATATGTTTATATGTATATGTATATGTTTGCATGCATATTAGGGTTAAGAAAAATTCTTCATCAAAAGATCAATTTCGAAATATGTCGTCTTTTTTGAGGTTAGAATTTTATATACTGAGCTCAAATACGAAATCGAGCGACCGACTGTTTTTTTAGCTTTACGAAAGTTGAATATTAAAATAAATGTTCTGAAGATAGGTGTCGTTCTTCAGGTCTCTTAAAGAACCTAAAAAAATTAACAAATTTCCAAAAACTATTTCGAACTTTTTAACCAGAGTTTTTTGAAACTTTTTGGGTACGTATCTTTGCATCCGTTGGGTTTTTATACGTGTGTTTTTGGCGGTAAATTTCTTCTGTATAAAAAATATGCGTTTGTAGTGTTCAGCCGTGCCATAGGCAAACTTTGTCCCATCTAAAGTGATAGAGATCTAAAAAGTAGCGTGAATAGTAATAGTAATTTATCGTATCGTACTGTATCCCTTGTAGAAATTTAGTTTCGCTCAAGTTTCAAACACGTACCTAAATTGTATATCCAACATTAGGCCCATTTCATTGTAATCGACTTGCAAAAGAACGCACCAACTCGGATAAAATTTCCTTTAGTTGCAAAAGCAACTCTGTTAGCCTCTTTCATGAAAGATGCGATTTGTTTAGTGCTATTTAAAAACGGAAAAACTCTGTTTTGGTTAATTTTATATTTATGTAGTTATATATTTACAAATACTATGCAAATAAAAACGGATTGGTTATTAAACTGAAATTTCCATGCATTTCCTTAATATTCACAATAGCGTAGTTTTTTCACTTCACAACACTACATCTCAGGTCGGCGGATATCATTTAACTGAGTTGGCCCAACTCGCATATTTTTCCAAGTTAGTGTTGTTGCTGTACATGCAATTTGTTGGTATACTCAGAAAGTATTTAAATATCAACTACGACGTCATAGTTAGGTGTTACCATAAGTATTTAGTGCCTCGCGAATATTTGTTGGATGGCTTTTAATTAACTTGTTTTCGGGCTACTAAACGTCGAGGCTGCTTATTTATTTTGCTAGTATTTATTAAGTACTAGGATTTGTTAGCACATTTGTCTACGGATACGCACATACAAAAATTCTTGTGGGGGAAAAACTTAAAGGCTAGCTACGATAAATAAATGCAATGGAAAAAAAAAAAAACAAAAGCTGGTTTTGAAGGAGAATAGAAATGAAAATAGTAATACTATCGTCAACAACAGTAGCTACTAGCTCACAACGCAGATGCAGTTGGACTCAACTCCACATTAATACCACAACATCTTTATCATAATAGGAAACTTGACAGAATTTTTTTGGTTGGCTAACACGTTCTTTTTCTCCCAAGATGAAGAATCACGTTCAGAAAAGACCCTGTCGGAAAAAACCAGAAGGTCTGAAAAATTTACTAATTTAAAAAGTAAATATTGGAAGTCAACAGCTATATAATGCTTGTTAAATTAATTATGTTGAGCTAACTTGCACAAGTATGTGGCATTACACCAAAAAATATGAAGGAAAAACAAACTGAAACATTTGAAATTTTTGAAGTCAAAATTTTTTGAGTATTATTTTAAATCACGATATAAATTTTTTTTTTTCAGAAATAATATGTGTCATATATTTTTCTGGTAGAGAGACATGTTACTTAAAAACAAACAAAAAATTTTAATAATCGTTAATTTTTTCGCAAGTTATCGCATTTTCAGAACAAAAAATTTCATGCGCCAATGGCGTGAAATCGAGTTTTTAAACAAATTTTAAAAAATTCCATACGACGAAATTACTCAAAATCAAGCAAAAAGAAATAATACGCGTCTCATCGATTTCGATGTAGAAACTGTAAAAAAAAAATCCATGCAAAAAAAAATTGTCCTTAACTGCCTGGACGATTTGGATTGAAATGACCCATGTATATCTTTAAAAAAATATTAGTTTTATTAATTATTATTTCGCAGATAAATTCTAGCTTTGTATACAGTGCCGCACAATAAAATCTGGCCCCGAAATTTTTACAGGTCTTAACTATTTTTTCTTTTGTTTGTTTAATTTTTTATAAAAGTATAGCGCATTATATAATCAGCACCAAAGAAACCCACATTTTAAACTTGGTAGAAAAATAGAAAAATTAAAAAAAATTGCATAAAATTTTCAAACTTTTTAATTGGAATTTTTATAAAAATTTGTAATTTCCCAATAAATTTTAGTATAATAATTTGATGATTTTTTTTGCTGACGGTGTCAGTCAATTTCTGCTATACAAAAAAATTGTCGAAAGTACTTTGTATGAAAGAAAATGCGTGACACCGTCGGTAAAAAAAAAATCATCAACAATTTCCGTTGATTTTTGCTATAAGGGGTTTGCACTTATATATAATGATATAATAATGCTTTAAAAAAAAATTAATCAACATTAAGCAAAAAAAAAAGAAACTGCCAAAACTTGTAAAAATATCGTGTCCCGATTTTATTACTGGCACTGTATACTTCGTTTAAAACAAGCAGAGTTATATCTGGTCGAAATAAAACTGTTTTTTTTTGAATCTTGATTGTAAAAGATTTTTTTGAGAATTTGTACCATTTTTTTTTAATTTTTTTGTTTTTTTATGTTAGTTATTCTAAGTTAAAAAATAAAAAAAAACCTAAAAATTCTGAAAAAAATTTTAAAACGGAAATTTGAAAAAAAAGTTCCATTTTGGCTAAGATAAATTCAGCATGTTTTAACCTATGTTGTAACCGATCCACATAAGTTTTATGTCGTTAAAAGCGCATTTACAGTTAGGCAATACAAAAATTTTGAATGATCCAAAAAAAAAAGTTTTGCAGTTAGGCAAAACAAAATTTTTAATGAGGTGACACCCCCCCAAAAAAAAAAACACACAAAATTACCATCATCTCGAACCCTACCCATACAAACAATTTTAAAAATGTGTGCTCGAGCTCAGAAACTGCATACTAACCCCCTATTACTGTATTTTTTGAAAATTTTTGTCTGTAACGCGGTGTAATTGAACCAGAAATCGACACTCACAATACTTTCGAGAACTGATGTTCGAAATAGTGGTGTAATAATTTTTAATTTATACACAAGGATAGGATTGAAAGTAGTTGTAAAACCGTTTGAAAAACACGGTATTTCAAATAGTTCCAAATAAAGACACTGTAGCTGGAAAAAAACTAATATTGATTTTCTCTCAGTCAAATATGTTTAAAAGTATTTGAAATCAAATGCAGAGTCAGATAATTGACTTGCTCTTAGAGCATCGCCAGATTAATGAAGTTAGTTGCTTACAAGAAAAAAGAAAGAATGTCAACCACTTGTACTTGGTAGAAAAGTACTTTTTGAATTGCTTTTAAAGTAAATCCATTCCCGACAGGGTACTTGTATGCTTATGTGCGAAATTACGCATAATCACATCTAATACGTGTCTGTATGGGGGTTTTTGTTGTAAGCATTTGTCTAGTCTAGGCGCTAAGAAAAACACATTTTAAGAAGCTGACAGCGCCATTTTTTTCGCCAACATTTATTTTCGAATACTGCCTTCGAATCTACTCACTACTTAATATATGTATGTATATTTGTATTATTTCAAAACAAACAAGACAAATTAATTATTCGGAACAATAAACTTTCCTACAATATCGACTGTCAAATAGACGTGCCCAAAATTGGTGAAACCACAAAGCAGTAATCAGACATTAAATGTCCAATTCATTATTTGCATTTTGGTATTTTGTGTTTTTGTTCAAGCAATAAATAGTAGCATTTCTTGTCTTTGAGTCAGGGCCAAATAGTTTAGAGTTTAAGTCTAACCAGAATAGAAACTTAGATTTTAGACCAGAATGATAGAATAAATATTCTGTTCATTCTTTCACCATGGATTTTAGACGTAGTCCATGCCCATGTACATTTATGTAAAAGTATAGTGCTGAAAATGGTTATATAGGTTTATATTAAGCTTACGCCAATGACCACAAAAATCTTTTTACGTGTTTTCAAAATATTAACAAAAAACGTCATGTTTCGGTCTTTTAGCAGCTATCAACTAATCAGCTCATAAAATGTTTACAGCGTGAAGAAAGCTTTGAAAATTGCAATTGTTTAAAATAAATTATTGCAAAATCAATTATTTATAACGATTTAATGTTTGTTTTCAATGAGAAAAATAGTGCAAACAATAAGCAAATCAATAAGCTCTGAAAGTTTCATCTCATTATCTATTTTAGTTTATGAGATATTAATTTTTTAATTTGATCGTGCACAAAACTTTGATTGTTAATAACTTTAACAATAATACGAATTTTTGCAAAATATTAATGGGACGATGTAAGCATAATATTCGCTTCATAATAAAATAATTGTATCTGGAATCCAAAATTTAGTGAAATTTTCGGGGATCACTTGACGTGGCTTTACTCCTTTGCTAACGGGCGCTAGCTAGAGACACCAAGTGAAGTCAAGTCCTACTCGGCCTAACCTTTTCAACGTAGAGGAAGGCCTCCTCTTTCTCTGCCCCCATCTCTGGGTACCACGTTGAATACTTTCAGGGCTGGAACGTTTTCGTCCTTTCGCACGACATGTTCCAACCAACGTAGCCGCCGTCGCAAAGACGTAGCCGTTCATAAATCTTTCGGAGAATCTTTCTCTCGAACACTACAAGGGCCATCTCATCTGAAGATGATAGCGTTGATGCTTCTGCGCCATACAATAGGAGGGGCATGGTGAAGGACTTATAGACTGCAGTTTTCGTTCGCCGAGAGGGGGCTTTACTGCTCATTTGCCTACTCAGATCAAAGTAGCACTTGTTGGAAAGAGGGATTCTCCGTTAGATTTCGAGGTTGACATTGTTGTTTCTGTTAATGCTGGTTCCAAGATAAACAAAGTCTCGTTTTGCCTTCATTCACCTCCAGACCCATTCTCTTCGCTTCTTTATACAGTTTGGAAAAGGCAGAACTAACGACGCGATTGTTGCAACCAATGATGTCGATATCTTCGGCATACGCCAGTAGTTGTACACTCTTATGAAATATGGTTCCTGACCTGTTTAATTCTGCAGCTTGAATTAGCCTTTCCAACATAATGTTACTCGTATTCCGGTTCCGGTAGTTGCTGGTGGCATTGAAGTGTGCACATCTTTCTATGCCATATATTTCTGCCTGAAAAGTAGACATTCTCTTTCCTATGGATTCCGAGTATCTTAACCTTAGACCATATACTCCTGTCCCGGTACCCCATTCAGTTAATGAACCATCTATGTACCAGAATGCCATAAATTGGTTTATTTTATAAGCTTCAGATATTCCTTCCCAAACTTTTTTTTTTACTGAGCTCTGTTTTGAATCTTTTTGTAAAGCTAAACTCTGGCTGCGTACGATGAGGAATGCCGCGTCGCTATCGTAGGTGGTAGAGATGCTGCCTACAGGGCCACGATGCGATCGGGCGCAACGCGAGCTGTATGGGAACGCTACCGGGAGCTGAGTAAGGAAGAGAGACATATTGGTCGCAGAAAGAAGAGAGAGGCCAAAACGTGAGTACGAAGAGCTTGAGATGATAGCCGACAGGAAAAGTGCCCGAAAATTTTACCAAAATGTGCAGCGAACGGAAGGTTTTTAGACCGGGGCAAGTTCCTGTAAGAAGAAGAACGGTGGCCTGGTGACTGATGGATGTCGCATCCCGTCCTCGATTAAGTTCGTGTGAAAGACTGAGCCCACCGCGAACTAACTGATTGGACCTTATCCGTGTGGCTTCAGGCCTGGTAAATCTACCATTAACCAGATATTCAGGATACACCAATTACTGGAAAAGACCCGTGAGAAGAGGATCGACACACACCATCTCCTTGTCGACTTTAAATCCGGTGGAAGAGGAAATTTGAATTCGAACTATTGGGTGCTGTTGAATCATATATGTGATGGAATTTGAAAAAGCAGTTTCCTGCCACGCCTATTCAAAAAATTCGTTTGATTCGGTGTATTTATTAGAGCAACCCATATCCTCCATATAAAATTTGATGTTTGAATTGTCGTTAATGCTGACTTAAATATCGGGTTTTTATTTGATTTTTGAAAATTACCGCTATATGAGAGCAGGGGTAGTTTTTGTCTGATATTAACAATTTTTGAAGTATGTATACCCTGTTTCGTTGAGATAGCTCCATACATATATAATCGTTGCACGCCGGGCTGACGGACGGATAGAAAGGCATGGCGTAATTAGTTTCGCAATTGATGCCAAGTAATTTTTGTACTCCTATTGCTTGCTTTATGCTGTTACAAACAACCGTTAAATGAACAAAGTTATAGTACTCTGGGTGCCAGTGCGTGGGTATAAAAAATGGGTACTTACTACAGCACGGTGGCGTATGAGTAACAAAGTATTTTTCATATTTAAATATAATAAAGATTTTTACACCAAGCTTGTTACTTCCTTACTTGTCGTTCAGCTGTTTGACTAGCCATTTGCCAAACTAAAATAAATAATAATAAGGAAAACATTAGTAATACAAGTTTAGAAAAATAACACAGGCCAATAAACAGAAATGTTGTGAAAAAACCATTAGCTACTCTATACCGTTGGCGAGGAGCCATTGATAGGAGGTAAGGCCTCGCCCATAGTAAATCATTGCCTCTATTTCACTATAATTTGATCAATAATGTCGTATGGGGTTCTTGTCTGGTAGATATCACTGGAGAAGGTATCGAAAGAACCAGTTTGATTTTTCGGACTACATCCATTCTTACACTCAACGCTATGCTAAATGTGGTGGCGGTGGGCGTTGACAGCACAGTTGATGTAGCTCATACTACGGCCGAATTAAAGAGTACTGGCTATAGGTCAGTTTAAGGGCATTCTGAAATTCGTGCAATCTTCTACGTTGCCACTCAAGAAACAGATTGGGGCTTACGATTCTGGGTCCAAATGGAGATTCTTTTCAACTCACATCTCACTAAGGCCAGAGGGGAAGAAGGGTAGTGTTTGCTCGACGGGACCGGTGAAGAGCTAATAAGCTGGCTCTGTGTCTGCTTAGCAACCGGTAAACACCACGACATGCCGAATTGCAATGACGCTCTGGCCGATGGTTGACCGCAGACGTGCAAGGGAAATTTCGATCTTCGTAGGAGTTCTGTACAGTCATTGCCCGTTGGGAATTCATGAGGTTAGGTTTAATGTGAAGTCTAACTCTTGCTGTCTCAGCTATTTGGATGATAACCAGGTGGAATTATCCAAAAAATTTCTACAAATTCGGATTAAAAAAATGTAATTATTGTTGGAAATTTGCTGAAGTTTTTTAAAATCTGCACAAAGTTTGAAGCATGGTTTTTTATGACTTTTGTTTTAGAATGATCTATGTACAAAATTTTACAAACTATAAGAAGCAAATAAAATGCTGAATTTTCTAAAAAAAAAACATCAGTCGTAAAAAACTGATACACAATCCTTTTGGCACTAATGCTAGAGACGTTGGGAAGAAAATAATAAGTTTGATTTAAATCATTATAACAACTATAAAAGATTTCGAACATCAAAAATTCCTAGATAAATTCGAGCTGATGCAAATTATATTGTACATACGAAACAAAATTACTTCTAAACAACTGAACTGAAATAACATAAGTAATTGAATAAAAATTTACCACTTTTATGCCGGTATTCTGCAAGCAGCCTCTAGTCACTAATTGAAACTTTCCGATGGTGAGATTGGTTTTGAGACTATTCGGTATTCAGTAAGCCGTATCAAGTCTGCAGTCGCAAAAAAAAGTCACTAATTTGTCAGCTGATCCTGAGCAGGTCACAAAACAAATAAATTGGAGAAAGTATTGGAAAAATATATTTTGCTTAAATCTGTACAAAAAAAACAGAGCACTTACATTTGCTTATATATCTTGTTTTTCCATTTTGATCGAATGTGCATTTATCTATTATTGATAGTTCTAATTTTTACACATATTTTTAATAATCGGTTCAGATAAAATGTAGTAATATGAATTTTAAACGGTTAATTTCAGTGTTAGTTTTAAGATAACCATTTTGTTTTAATTTTTGAAGAGCAATAATGCTGTATTGTGTGCTATCGATGGACAGATTTTCATTGAGATTTGATTGTGCATCACTAGCCAAACATTCGATCAGCTGATTGTCACTACTGCTTTTCCCCACAGTCTTTGGTGAAATTTTTCAGTTGTTGCTTACTGAATATCGAAATCGTTTCAAGTCACAAAAAATTTCTCTAATTGAAAGTTTCAAATTTTGTGATGTGAATTACAGAATATCGGCATTAGTAACCAATTACCAAAGTGACAACTGTGGTCAAACAAACACCTTCTGAAGATATGCAAATAATGCCTTATCAAATAAGTAAATGCACATCTAGTCAGATATCTTCCGCCGTATGCGAACTGCTGCATACTCGTAACGCCCCAACATTATAAGTATAAAAAACGAACGAAAACGAACATAGTACATAGAAATACATACATACATATTTTTTATTTAAATTTATTTATGTTAGTATGTACAAACACAGAAACATATGTACGTTGTGAACAAACAGTAGCTGTTTTTGTCGCTTTGGCTGTCATAAAATCAATGAAAAATTATAAAAATCCCTTTGTGTATTCATTTCGAAACAAGAGCCATAACACTTTTATTAGAGAAACTATTTTAATTCAAATGACTGTTAATTTTTCTTTTACAAAAGACTTATCTTCATAAATCACGAATGTTTTGCGGTGTATCAAATCTATTTAGTTCCAAGTCAATCACAGCAGGTGGACAGTCTGAATACAATATGAAAATGATGGCGAATATGCAAATGCAAGTTTTACACGCTTTGATACCAAAAAAAAAAAATAATAATTATAATAATAATAATTCCAAAACTCTACTGAAACCGGTAAAATATTTGACAACATACATAATAAATACATATACTAAATATATTTGATTTTTTTTTTTAATTTCGTTTAGCTCATGCGACCACAAATATCTGTAGTGCATACGACTAAACGGATGGGTATTTTCAAATACATACACATAGAGTTAAATTTTTACAAAATGCAGCTAGTCAGGTCTTTCCCCACAACTTTGTTTCTTATGTAAAAAATCGACTAATTATGATTGAGCGTTGTTTTTGTGCGTTACACGAATATAGTTACAATAAATGGCGGAACGCAAAATTATAACCATTCCACATATTTACTTACCACGTTTTACTATTTATTTATCTTTATATATCTTTATTTAATTTTAATTTTTTTTATATATTACATTATTACAACTTTCAAATTTTTACTTATAATACAAAACATAAAATATTGAGAATACAATTTTTTAATCTATACAATTTTAGTGCAATAAAGTGTTAGTTTCAAGTGGCTAGAAATTACCGTTGAATTTTGTACATTTTTTGAAAATTTGGTCTTACGTACTTTTTCCATATAACGGATGGATTTCATATTAATTCCTGTTGAATTTTAATATTTTTCTGCATGCGTTAAACGCAAAAAATATTTTCAAGACCAAAATTTCAAGAATAAGGGGTAATTTTTAGCCGCCTCCGACATCCATATTGTTGTGCTCAAATTAAATGAAAAGTTCGAGTTAAAAAGTTTGAAGCTTTGATCAGAATTTGCTGATTCATATGCTTTTAGTTTTTACTACGGTTTTATAAAAAGCTAACGAAGAAAAATCATCTTGAGAAACATTGCGAATACTATAGGTTAAGTTAGGTTAGGCGGCAGTCCCTAGAGGGACACACTTAAACTCATGGCCCATTGTGGTACCGCATTGGGGCTGTTAAATGACAGCTGTTCCCCTAAAACCCTTTCTGTGCTCCTAAGGATTGTTGTCAAGTCCCAAACTTGTATGGTCTCCTTCTTTTCCACGTCGTGAAGACCGCCTCCTCCAACAGCAGACCCGCCAGTGGGCCCCTAGTCTGCTGCGTGTGCCCAAGATTTCATTCGTTGGTTACTCATCGATGGCCAGAGTGTACTTGCAATATGGCAAGTGGATTCAGCCTCCCACCTGTCGTTTGCGGTACTAATATATTTCCTGTCTATCGATAGCCTACATGTCTGTGAAGAGATGCTGTGTGGAACACTAATTTCAGTGCCCGGCAGAGTTGTGCCTTGGCGAGCTAGCACATCAGCCTCGTAGAAATCGCATATGTCGCTGTGAACGGGAACTCACACAATATGTGTTGGAAATGTCTCAGCCATCTCGTCAAGAGATCGGTGGAATTCCGCAGCTACCCTTAATGTCGGCGGCATTTTTCTTAGGGATTCAATAGCCGGCTGGCTGTCGGTGAAAGTATAGATTTCATTACCGGGATTCATACATTTGTATCACACTGATGCGAACTACGAAATTGCCATTAGATCCGCTTGAAAGACACTGCCGTAATCAGGTAGACGTAAACTGAAAGTTATGCCCAATTGTTCTCCTCCATCAACTCTTCCTATAAGCTTAAGCCCATTCCTATAAACATGGATGGTACCGGATTTGCTAACGTCTCCCTTTCGTCATGATCGGAAGCGCTTAGTCGGTTGTCGTAGGTAGGGTTATTAAAATCAATTAGGAAATGGACTACTGCACCATAAAAAAGGATTGGTCTCACAACCGACGTGTAGATTCATGCAAGAATATTGGGCCGTAAGCCCTAGTTCTTGCCTATTGCCCTGCGGCATAGGCAAATAGCCATCATGGCTTTGCGGACCCTTCCGTTAACAATTTATTCTCCTCAACGTTACTCCATTTAGAGTTAAATTTTCCATTGGAGAGCAACAGCAGTGCTTTCTAGTGAATCGAACCATTTCAGTTTTATTGGGGTTACCTCGACTGCGGCACCAGGGCGTGAACTTATTGAGAAGCCCTTGCACCAGGCCTGTTAGTAGTAGTAGTAGTGTCATCTAGATGCTTGCCTACTGCCGTCATGTCAATGTCATTTGCGTAGACTGTTAATTTTATACAAAATTAAATGTTGTTCATGCATTAAGGCTAGTACTAACTTGACAACCATAAAATTTCGCCAGATGTTGTAAGCCTTTTCACAGCGTGAACAGAGTACAACTTTGTCGTGGAAATATTGCGGGATTTCACGCATATTTCAAAGCAAACTATTTTATAAAGGGACTGAAAATAACCGTTATTTTGATTTTTTTTGGATCAAAAAATCATTGGCAAGAATTCGGTCAAAACAAAGCTCGAATATATCGATCTTATCCTTATACTATATATTTTATTATATTTGTATAGCATAAATCTGAGCTTATTTTTATTTTGAAGATTTTTTGTTTTATATCGTTTGACCATTATTTTGTGATTTTCATTTTTACGATCAAAAATAAATTTTTTTGTAATTACAATGTTTCGATTATAATATATAGGTACTTACAAACAATTTGACGGCGGGGCAGTAAACGATTACAACATGATTTTTTTTTTTAATAAAAATTATAACCGCTACGTTCTTTGATTTTATATGAATTTTTATAACTCTCGCGCAACGGGAACAGAGAACTATGATTTATATGGAAGAAAAGACGCAACATCGTCAGCAAAACAAAAATGATCAAAAATCAACAAAAGCCACTTGTGACTTGGACTTTATTATACTAAAATTGAATGAGCTTCTACATTTTAATGCTAACTTTTTTTACTTTGTCGAATTTTTATAAATTTCGTAGAAAGTTTGAAACTTCGACTTACATGGATTTTATTATAGAATTAACTTTAGTTTTATAAAACAAAACAAAAAAAAAACAAAGAAAACTAAATAAGGAATACGAAATTGTCAATGCACTTTGCTACCATTTTCCCGACCACAACTGCGCATATTTGGATGAGATGCAGAGGAGCATAGCGAATTGACGCTCGTTGGTCGGGACTGGGCCTGGACTGAGTGCGCGGATCGTGCATGACGATCTTTTAAATTTCATAACTCAAAATCTATCTCTTATTTCATCATAATATTTGAATAGGATTTCCGAAAGACTTTAGAGACTTCATTGAGATGAAAATATGAAAAATTAAAATTGCACAAATTGGAGAAAAATAAACATATAGAGTTGCAAAGTATAATAAAAAGCCTAACTTTTACTATAAGTATTTTTTTTCTGCGATGTACGGTTCCCGAGTTATTGGATTTATAAAACGTCAGTGTCATTGAAAAAAGGCAGCTCATCAAAAATTTAAAAAATCATAGTTGCGCCGAAAGAATTTTTTTTGAGCAAAAACAAAAAACCTGCAGTTTATTTTTGATAAAAATATCTCATTCAAATTTCCAACATCGACTGCAAGTGTGATATGGAATCACCCTCATATATCTTGTTTACCACTCCTTTGAAGAAATTTTGCCTTTGGACGAATTGTGAGTTTTTCGTACGGAAAATGCTATTGAATAAAAATGTTGTATTTGTCAAGAAAAAAATTCCAGCACTATATAATTTCCTATATGATATTCACAAGTTTGAAAGAGTACTTTGCACTTTCATATTCCCTCTGGTGGATTTTTAATTGCATCTATGCATAAGGAATCAAGTAAATATTTTGTTTTTGTACCTGTGTATGTACGTACACATGTACATATATATTCAACACATCTTTCTTTTGTCATCCATATAACTCAATGTGCATTATTATGGATCGTAATTAATTTTACTATGGTAGCCGGCTCAGGCCAATAAAATCGCCTACCGTTCGCCAACACACACAGACACACACACACACATACGCGTACGCGCAAGGTCGGTTATGCGTTTTTAATAAATGGGTAAATGCTTCGAAAACCAGCGAAGAAAATAAGAAAAAATTTAAATAAAAAAATAACGAAACAAAAAAAACAACAAACACAGACAGTAGCTACTGGAAGCACAATTGATGCTGGCGAGGAAGCTGCAACAGCGAGAAGGAATACGAAAAGACCCAAAGCAACGTATGAGATACAAATTAAACAAACAAGCAAACATACGCATGCATTTTGACATTCTTACAAAAAATCTGAAAAATTTAAATAATGAGACGACATTTCGAACGCATAAAATCGTCATAATAATTTTTGATATATGAAGCAGCACACAGCAATTCGAGCGAGCGCTAAATTTCAAACGAATTCTTTGTGAGATAAACGCTTGCGTTCACTAGCGGACAAAGGTTTATCACGGGCGTAGGTGAGCGGGTTAAATAAGTGGGGTTGCTTCGCCATTTCGATTGGTTTCCAATTTGTACCGAACAAGTGCTTCAGATATAATTTGAACACCCGTTTAGTTATTACAGGGTCATCGTTCAGTCTACACTGATCATAAGGGGCGGTTAACGAGGTAGCAGTTCTTTGGGGGAGATGATTCTTCAACTATATTTCTTCCTTCAACCGTTTTCGTTTGACACCAGTCTGGCAGAATTTCAGTTACCTGACCAATTTTATTGAATCAACGTTCGATAAAAGGTGGCAACACATCTCAATTTTTTTTTCGTATATTCGCTGTCGTTTGATACCAATACTCCTATATTTCAGTAAGCTTAGAAATTTAATTTAATTAAATAACTATTTTTAAACAGGTGGCAACACTCTTATTAAACTCATTTACATGTTTAGTACTTCTAATGCCTACCTCCTTTGAATACCATGCCGTAACATTTCCTATAACTTAATAACTCTATTTATTTTGTAAGCAGTTGGCAACCCTCTTCAAAAGTATTTTCAAAATCAAGCTTTTTTAAACCTCCTTTCTTTGAAACTTAGATATATTTTAATATTCCATTTAACTTATTATATTTTTAATTAATTTTTTAGCAGGAGGCAGCCCTCTCCAAAAATATTTTTGAAATCAACATTTTTCAACCTCTTTCACTTGAGATCCATATTTTTATATTTCCATCAATTTATTATAATTTTAATTAATTTGTAAAAATTTTTTGAGAACATACCATTATGGACAGTTGTACAACTAGATCTACATGATAGACATTGGTGTTTTGTATTTCTCCAGTATAGTGTATTTCAATTTTATTGAATCAACGTTCATTAAAAGGTGGTAACTCTTCTAAAATTTTTTTTCGTATAATCGTTTTCGTTTCAATCTAATACTGTTATATTTTATTAAGTTTCAAAATTAAATTAGTATTTTTAAAAAGGTGGCAACACTCTTGTTAAACTCATGCCTACTACCTTTGAATTCAATGCCGTAATATTTCCTATAACTCAATAATTCTATTTATTTTTCAAACAGGTGGCAACTCTCTCCAAAAGTATTTTCAAAATCAAGCTCTCTTAAAACTCCTTCATTTGAAACCAGCATATATTTTAATATTTGGTTTAACCTTTTATAATTTTAGTTAATTTTTTTAACAGGTGGCAACGCTCTCTACAAGTATTTCTGAGTGAATTCACTTTTTTCAACTTAATATGATTTCAATTAATTTTTTGACATTTTTGTATTGTATTCCTTTTCGAAATGCTCATGAATTCTTGTAATAGTTTTCAGTTTTTTTCCAAAGCGGTAAAAAGGAAAAACTATTTAAAAAAAATGTTATTCTTAGATTATGTGCTTAAGAGATGATTTTTGTGTTGCTTATAAAATGCAGATAAAAGTATCCGTAGATTTGTACATCAGACCCGTCTTGCCGCACAAGCAAAAAAAGTTTGCAGAACACCTCTATAAAAAATATTTTTAAAAAGAAATTTCGAAAAAATAATTTTTTTCTGGCCACCCTAGGGGTCGCTCTTTTAAATTTTTCTTCATATCTTCGGCATTTATTGTCGGATTTTCAAGTATGATACACCAATATTTTCGTCGCAAGGGAGACTCTGTGTATGTATTGATAACTGAGACTGGGTGGGTAAATACCACAAATTAAGTACTTGAGGCCAATGAACTTCCGGAAATATCGTATCCTGTAAAAACTGAGTTATAGAAAGTCAGCGACGTGAGCAGCCACATCAATGGGTAGCGATGCGGGTAGTCTTCTGATTTCAGAGAGCCACTTGAAGATAGCGCATCATACCAACGTCCTAAGAAAAACAAACCCGAAGCCCCCCTAAAGGAAACCGACTACGCCCACTGGACGCATATTCCTGTTTCTACTTTGCGATCACTATGGCTAAAACTGAAAATTTACTTTTGTTAGTCAAACATCGACACACTCACCATCGCCTCCAACGTTCCGACATACAGCTCTGAAAGTTTCGAGTTTAAAAAACAAAAAACAAAAAACCCGAAAGCTTCTGCACACAAGGGAATCACTTTGGATTTTTTGTGTGCACCGCGTATATCCCACATTTTGTTGTACATCCATATACATATTTGCTATGCGTAAAGCTATGGTAGCTGACCACAGATGTTACTTATAGCTTAGTTTCAGTTCTTTTTGTTTGCTTATGCAGATTCGCCGCTGGTCGTTTGGATGGTTAGTGTGGAGATTCGTTTCATTCGTTGCTGGTCAGCGCATTACCCCCACCAGTTGTAGCAACTGCAGCGAGCGCATCCTCCTTCACTTAGAAAATATGACTAAAGAAATCTTTCGCTGCGTCTTGTTCTTGTTTATAAGCAACAAAAGTAACAACAATACCAACAACAAACAAAACAGAAAAATATAAAAAAATACAACAAAAAAATACAAAACAACCAAAAACATTAATGCTTACAATAAGCAGCAGCAACAACAACAACAACAGCAACAGCAGCAACATTGCCAATACGAAACAAAGTAAAGCCTCTCGCACACATAACAACAAACATGCAAACTTACAAACTTACAAACTGTTATATGTATGTGTGCGTGTGTTTGTATATGTATGAGTGTGCAGCATACTGCGAGGAATACAATAAAAAAATTAATCGTAACAATGTTATTAGTCGTACAACAGGGGATTAGGCTACCGGCGATTTTCGTTTTGGGCGACTTTATGGTATCCCCCCATTCGTTGCTTCAACATCTGGTTGTTTTGCGCTGGTGCGCCGCTGTGCCACAATGCTGCTATGCTGCTGTGCTGCTACACACTGTAAATCACGCATCGAAAGCTAGACTTATTAAAGTTCAGTACTAAAGGGAAAGGCAGAGTCGGTCGTCATCAGCGTCGAATTGGATGCTAAAAAGCAGATGCAGCGCAGGTACCAACAACCAAGTGCCAGTGTGATGACAAAGGGGGCGGGCTACATTGGAAATATAAAGAGTCTACTAGATTTGCTTCGTAACTTACTAGTCTTACACGAATGCGCGTATATATCGTGCGTACGTTTTTAAATTAAATTACAACACAACAATTTTTGACCACGAAATTTCTTTAAGCCGATTTTTATTTGAAAACATTTGAACTGTATGGGTTTTTTGTAGTTATTGTTTTTTTTTTCTTGTAGGATTTCTATGCTCGTTGTTGGCCATAATTTGGCGTAACGAAATTCAATTTTATACACAAACGTCGCGATTGATTGGACGTGGGTTGCTGGTTATTTTATATTCTTAAATATTTAAACGAAATCGAACTAAATCGAACGGTTTGAAATGAAGCGGTAAAACAAGTACGGAAGAAAATCATAGGTGTCGAATTGTGAATGGGTGGATACAACAAATAATATCAGCATTTTTTAGGCTGAATTGATGTACACTGTGTTTAATTCTCTGCTATTATAACTAGATACAAAACTATAACTAGACTATATATAGACTCACAAGCAGAAAATAAAAATGACACTAAATATCAGGGATAGAGTGAGATAACAGAGAAAAGTGGTGCCAAGCTATCGATGGTGAACGCCTTCGATAGTTGACGATAGTTCTTAGCTAATTATCGTTAGCATCGATAATGACGTACAGCGATCACATCGATAGTTTTGAAAATGCCTGTTCTAAATTGGACAGAAAACGTAAAAGTTATTACAAATTAAATAAAAGCGGGCAAATTAAATTTTTGCTACATTCACTTTTTCAGTTGAAAATCTGCGAAAAACTTTTCATTTCACGGTGCAACAAACAGCCAGAATGCTCATTTGATGTAATATCACATTTTATATATGTAGACTTTGAAAATGGCACCCAAAATTTTTCTCACGCATCAAGATTTTGACAAGAGAAGAAGCTGCCTATTTGCCGCAATGTCTAAATTCAGTATCCCAACAAAACTAATACGGCTATGTAAAATGTCGTTGAGGGGCAAGACCAGCTCCGTCAGAATCGGGAAGACCTTTCCGAGCCGCTTGAAACCAAATGAAATTTCAGACAAGGTGACTCTCTATCGTGCGACTTCTTTAACATCGGCCTTAACAACCGCGCCGTTACATCTGCCCTTTCCTGGCTGGATAAAGTAGCGAAGCGAATGGGTCTCGAGGTGAACGAAGGCAAAACGAAGTATCTAATGTCATCAAATAAACAGTCAGCTCATTCGCGTCTTCGCTCCCGCATCACTGTTGACAATTACGATTTCGAGAATGTGGAGAACTTTGTTTTTCTTTATTAACACCTACAATAATGACAGCCTGGAAATCCAACGTAGAATCTCTCTTGCCAACAAGTGCTACTTTGTGCTGAGTAGGCAAATGAGCAGTAAAGCCTTCTCTCGACGAACGCAAACCACGCTCTATAAGTCCGTCATCATGCCCGTGCTATTGTATGGCGCTGCAGCATGGGAACTGTCAGCATCCGACGATATGGCCCTTGGAGTGTTCGAGAAAAAGATTCTCCGAAAGATTTATTAACCTCTACGTCTTTGCGACGGCGAATACCGCAGACGATGGAACGATGAGCTATATGAGCATTACCGCGACATAGACATAGTCCAGTGAATTAAAAACAGTGGCTACGTTGGCTTGGACATGTCGTGCGGCTGGACGAAAATGCCCCAGCCCTGAAAGTATTCAACGCGGGACCAGCTGGTGGTGGTAGAGGAAGAGGACGACCTCCTCTGCATTGGACAGACTAAGTGGAAAGGGCTTGATGTAAATTGGTATTTCCTATTGGCGCCAGTTAGCAGGTTAAAAGGAGTGAACTGGACCATAACTATAGCGCCAATTAAGTAAGTAAGATTAGATTTTGGGATACCCGATGCTGAGGTTTTTACGTAGGTTTGTCTCAATATAGTAATAGCAAAGTAACTTAAAATAGAGAGGTGTGATAGTCACGATAACGACGTACCATCTATAATATCGATAGTGCTATCCATCGTTTAAAACCACGACAATATAAGCAAGTCCATCATTCAAAAACACCTTAATACTTGGTTTTGGCTTTCAAGCAGCCAACATTTTAACATATTTCAATTTAGCTCAATGCAAAATAATAAAATGTCGACACGTTCGCAGGAAGCACCGAAAAAAGTGCTGCCCTACAAAATTTACAATGGACACCAGTTTTTGAGTAAAATTTGGGTTAATGCAATCAAATTTTTCGACTGCCTTACATAATTAAAAATATATCTTTTAAAATTTAAGAGATTGTCTCTATAAAATATTGCTAAGGAATATGGCGTGGCAGAAGGCAGAGGAAAAAGAACTTTTATGTGGATACATTTTCAATTTTATATATACAGTATATATACAGTCGCTCAAAGCGAAACTCATACATTGATTTTTTTTTAAGTATTCCCAATATTTTTCATGCTAGTTCACTATGTAACATAAACCATGTAACTCAAAGTTTCAAACTTTCGATAAAATTCTAAATAATTAATTCAACAAATTAAAGAAAAAATGTTATCGAATTTCCAAATGTAGCAAACAGAAATTTTATAAACTTTTTGAGTTGGCAAGTTTTAAGCCAATTCAATTTTAGTATATGTTTGTGGTCGGCGGCCGCCGTAGCCGAGTGTGTAGCGTGTGCGCGCTTCATTCGCTAGGTCCCTGGTTCAAATTCTGGCCGAG
Organism: Anomoia purmunda; assembly: GCA_951828415.1. Lineage (NCBI taxonomy): Eukaryota > Metazoa > Arthropoda > Insecta > Diptera > Tephritidae > Anomoia > Anomoia purmunda. The sequence continues at coordinate 46,186,448 of OX639995.1, forward strand.
GCAAGTAAATTATAGAACAAGTTTTTTCTAATAGTGGTCGCCCCTTGGCAGGCAATGGCAAACCCCGGAGTGTATTTCTGCTATGAAGAAAACTTCTCACAAAAAACATTTCGTGGTTCGGAATCGGCGTAAAAAAGTAGGTACCTCATTTTGTGCTACAACATCAAGACACACACCACAAATTGTAGGGAAAGTTCGGCCAAAATCGCTTAAGTGGTTATAGAGCCAATTAAATAAAATAAAAAAATAAAAAATATGTTTGTGGAGGTGAGGACGATATCCGTATAGAGAGAACTTTCAACGAGCCAACTTTTATACCCACCATTGGCGCTTGTAATCTATCTGCTCTTTGGACAATGATCCTTTCTCTTTATCTCAATCGTCTTAGCCGTTGCAGCCATTCTATCGAATGTACTAGAGGTGGATGGAGGAGTTACATCCGATGGTCGGAATCTTTCGGCGACCTTCTTTGCAGGAGGAAGCTGTCATACAGGCTTTTGGCTTGAGCATACAGGCACGTCCAATTCACATTGAAAGACCTTCATCTTTTTTTGCCTTGCGACTCTTGTCAACTGCCCGCACAGTCCCCTGGTCGATATCGGAGACGATTAATCGCCTGATCAGTTACGCTTCCCCGTTGCCGTTAGTTAGGGGGTTGAGACAGAAGGCGAAGGGAGAATGTTCGCCCTGGCAGTGATTTTTTACATCGCGTCACGCAAGTCGAGTCAGAATCGCGTCACAAAGTAACGACATGACGCCTGTATGGGACAAAAAACCAACATTCATACTGAGATATCGGCATATCAATGTGTATGTATGTATGTGCATGCATCTATGTATAAATACTTATATACAATTGTATGGCGCTAAAAGAAAGTCCAAAGCATCATCGCGATTCTGGTACTATGGATCGTAACAGGTATTTTTGCCCAAGTAACCATACCTCTAAAATGAATTTCGAGTCCGTGGAATTTTTTTCGGCAGTTATTTTCAAAAATATTAAAGAGTTCATCTAGTTAGTGAATTTCAACTGCAAAAGGAAAATTATTGAAAATATTTTAATTATTTTAAGTACTACTACTACTACTAATTACTACTACTATCAATACGACTACTACTGCTACTATTTTTACTAATACTACTATTAAGTACCACTACTATTTTTAATAATTTCTACTACTATATTTACTAATACTACTACTAGTCACTTCTAATATTTTTAGCAATTTCTACTACTATTTTGACTAAGTCTACTACTATTTTTATATGTGTTAGTACTAATTACTACTACTATTTGTTACTAATTTGTGCTATTATTTTTCCTAATTCTACTACTAATTACTACCTTTATTTTTACTAATTTCTACTACTATTTTTACTAATGCTGCTACTAATTGCTCTTACGACTTTTACTAATTTCTACTACTATTTTTGTTAATGCGACTACTAATTAGTACTATTTTGTTACTAATTTCTACTGCTGTTTTAATAATTTCTACTACTATTTTAACCAATGCTACTGCTAATTACTACTACTATTTTTACCATTTTCTACTACTATTTTCAGTCATGCTATAACTAAAAAAACTGCAAAGTATGTCTTATAAAACTCTCCCCCAGCAGAGAAGTTTTACTTTTGTCTCGCGCACTTACTAGGTCCTAGCGTGTTTTATTTGAATTTATACTTAACCCAACCAAAACCAATAGTTTAAAGTCGTTTGGAAAAATATTTATTGTGTAAAAATTTATCATAATGTTATTATGTATAATCCTAAGCACATGCCACTACTGTCAATATTATAATTATATTTTCTAATATCTGTACTATTTAATTTTAGACATCAATAAAAAATAAATAAAAACAAAAACAAATAAATATTGGAATTACTGTTGTCACCTAATTATAAAATTGATTTCTCAATAATATAGAAACGCTTACCAGCAATTATATTGATACATGAGCACAAAAACCATGCCAATTAAATGAATTCATCGATTTAACGGCTTGATTAAAATGCAAATGCACTTTTTGTGCGCGTTTGGTTTCACTCACTTACTCAGCTATGTGTATGTACTTATATTTGTAGATATGTAATTTAATATGTTATTTTTAGTTTATGTTTTTTAAAGCAAGTATTTAATTACTATACTTTTGCTTTCATGTTTGATTTTACGCAAATCCAATTATAGGCTTTTTAAAAAATCAAATTTATCTAAATACGCACATACAGATGAGAAGACTTGAAAACTTGGCAATAAATTTGCGTTCATTCGAATGATGATGGCATCAATGCGACAAAACAATCGCATTAAGTAAATTTAAAATTGAAATAAAACTCGTACACAAAATATATTAAGTATATACAGTTATGTGAAAAATATTGGGACAGAACTTATTGACTAGTTTTTGGATATTATTATTTTGTTTGTTGTTGTTGTTTGATAGCTTATTATATAACAAACACAGTATAAATTCACATTTCAAACTTCATAGAAAAAATAGGGAAATTCAACAAAATTTCATAAAAATTTCAAACTTTTTAATTGGAATTTTTATACAAAATTTTAAGTATGCATTTGTATAGCCCATTATTATAATAAAGTGAAAGTTTCGTCGATTTTTGATAATTTGTTTTGTTTCAAATTTTCTCTCATACAAAAAAAATTTCCCAACGTTCTTTGTATGGAAAAAATTTTATGCAAATTTTGTTGAATTATACTATTTTTTTCTACAGATTTTGAAATGTGGATTGAAGTATATGGTGTTTTTTAAATAATGAGCTATACTTTTATGAAAAAAATAGCAAAACTAAAACAAACAGAAGAAGAATAGCCAAAACTGGTCAAAATGTCGTGCCCCTATTGTTTTTCACATTACTGTATATCTGTTTTTATAATATCTTTGTTTTACGGCAATATTGTGAATTCATCAAACTCAAGGTGGCGCGGGTTAAACGAGCCTTCATTGTAGTGAACAAAGATTATGTATGAGCAACATATATACAGCTTTTGCAAATTCAGTAAAAATATAGGTACAAATTTGAAAGTAGAAGTGGAAGATTTGAAATAGGCGAGAAGGTATATCGGCGAAAATATATAGATACAAAGTGATGCCTCCGGTTTTTATAAAAGCTGAAGAGTGAAATGGAAAAGGGAGCCTTATGTACAAACTGGAGTGCTGAGGAAAATGAAAGTGAGGATAGAACCCTAACCGTGAAAAAATGTAAACAACAATTTTTGCAATATTTTCTTTTTTATGCTGTAATACTGCTAGATCTTCTAAATGCATACAAAGAGCGAAAATACCACCTACAATGCTCTATAAATCAAAACAAAATTTAACGGATTTCTCTATGATTTTTTCCAATAAATAGCCCTTCTTATTATGACTGGGTATGTCTTTTCAATAAAATCAAGAAGATAATCTGTAATACTAAGATTAAAACTTTATAATGTAATTAAGAAGGTGAGCCGTAGAATTAAGATGCATATTTATTTAATAAAATCTCATAGATAATCTGTAAAATTAATTAATCAAGAAGGAATCTCCCCTTAATTTTAATAAGCGATGATCTTATCAATTTAAAATTATTAGCATCTAAATTTTTTTACGTAGGTTATTTTCTGAAAATAAATATCACACTGTTTGTTATAAATTGTTTATTATTTAATTATTTAACTATGATAAGTTAAAGTATTTATTTATTATTATTAACAATCAATAAGATTGTAGTAAAAATGAGAGGATCCCCTTATTAATTTCCTTTATATGATTACTTACTTACTTAATTGGCGATCTAACCGCTTACGCGATTTTGGTCGAACTTCTACTACAAATTGTGGTGTGCGTCTTGTTGTTGTAACACAAATTGAAGAACCTACGGTTTTACGCCGACTGCGAACGGCGAATGTTTTGTTTGTGAGAAGTTTTCTTCATGACAGAAATTCGCTCGGAGGTTTGCCATTTCTACCAAAAGACGAAGGATTTTAACTTGGGACACAACGAATGAAACGCGCACACGCTACACACTCGGCTATGGCGGCCGCCAATTACATCATCGGCAGACATTTGGAAATCGGATTTATAGTTATGAAAAAATACTGATTAGAGGACCAAATTTTTTTTGTGTGGTAACTGACATGATTTAATGTATATACCATGTAGTGACGTAATCAAATAAGCAGATATTTTTTCTCAATATTTCCATACTTTACACAAACCGAACGAAAAAAAAGTGCATTTAGATTTTGCGTTATCGCACCTCATCAACGCTTTCAACTCATAAGATTCTACAAAAAATTACCTCATTTTTCACATATCCTTTTTTTCTGATTGTGACTGACGGCCAACGCTCTGAGCAACTGGAAAAAGGAAAAGGTTGAAACAAAACTGACTGTCAGAAAAGTCCCCTAACCAAACCGACGCGTGCACTTGTTGCTACGGTAATCAAACCTGGTCCACAGCCGGTGGCAAGATCGGCAGAAAGATAACGCCAAAAGCATATGAGATGACAAACCAGGCAAAATAACTGCAAGTCAGAGGCTAACGGCCAAGACGAGCAGCCGGTGATCAACGATGAGAAAAACAAAAACAAAAAAAAACGAAGCGATTACGCCAATGATGAACTACAAAAATAACAGAGAGAGAGAGAGAGAGGTAATAAATATTATAGCAACAACTGTGGTGTGCCGCATTCGCAGTGGCACTGGCACTGACTGCCACGACTCACCAACTGACACGGCTAGTGATGACTTCAAAAAATTGCTGTTACGTCTTTGCAGTGTGAACTCAAGCAGAAGTCCAAGTGGTGTCTAAACTGATCGACTGATCTTTGGCGATGCTGTTGCTCTGCTCAACTTGTTGTTGTAATCTACCTGCAAGAAATCATATCACTTTGTCTAACTTGATCGCCGCGCGCATCAGGGACTATACATAGCTACATCTCGTCACTGTATATGGACAGTGTCGGCGAAAAGTATTGACACATTAATGTTTTTTTTTCGTAATCACAAAGTTTTTCATGCTAAAAAATATCAAATATCATAAGGAATTTTTAGCAACAAAACTGCACACCAGAAATTTTTCTAAAATTTCCCCAAAAATCTAGCAAATTAAAAAAAGTTTTCATTAAAATTTCAAACATTTCATTTAACAAAAATTTATTATCAAAATATATCTTATTCTATAACAAAATTAATAAGAAATTTCAAACTCTGTAAAAAATGTAGTTAATTTAAAATTTTTTTTGTTATAATTTGACACTCTTTAAGTAACGAAAATTTTTTGATCAAAATATACATAGCTCACTCTATAACAAAAACCATATAAGTACAAATTTCAAACTTTGTACAAAATTCCCAAACTCAGTAAATTAAAAACAAATCATAAAAATTTCAGACTTTTTAATTAAGGGATTTTTTTTTATAAAAACATAGCCCATTCTATAACAAAATACAAATTTCGAACTATGTACAGGATTTGAAAAAAGTCAGCAAATTTAAAAAAATTGTTATCAAAATTTCACACTTTTTAATTAACGAACATTTTTTCTATTCAAATATAGAACATTCTATAACAAAAGTCATGTACAAATTTCAAACTTTGTACAAGATTCAAAAAAATTCAGCAATTTTAAAAAAATTGTTATCAAAATTTCTTTTTTCTAACTTTTTTATTAGCGAACATTTTTTGTAATCAAAATATAGCTAATTTAATAAAAATAGGCTATATACTTAATATTAGAAATTTCAAACTAAGTGGAATTGGAACATTTTTTTTATATAAAATTATAGCTCATTCTATTCAAAATTTCACACTCTTTAAGTAACGAACTTTTTTTTTATTAAAGCTACATCATTCTACAAAAAAGCCATGTTAATACAAATTTCAAACTTTGGACAAAATTCTCAAAAATTCAGCATAAAATTAATTTTTTAATTAACGAACATTTTTACGAAATATACATATGTATGTTTGTATGTATAAATTTGAAACTCTGTACAAAATTTAGCAAATTTGAAAATTTTTTTATCACAAGATCACACTTTTTAATTAACGGTAATTTTTTTATCGTTCTATAGCAAAAACTACATAAGTAAAAATTTCAAACCTCGTACAAAATTCAACAAACTTCAGTACATTTTAAAAAATTAAAAAACTTATTTAATCAAAATTTAAATTTTTTAATTAACGAACATTTTTTTTTTATTAAAACATAGTTTATTCTATAACGGACGTCATATAAATAGGAATTTCAAATTCTGTAAAAAAATTACCAAAATTCAGCAAATTTAAAAAAAAAGTAATGAAAATAAAAGAAGCCATATAAATAAAAATTTCAAATTTTGCACAAAATTCAGTAAATTGAAAAAAAATTTTTTCTTAATGAAATTTTTTTAAAATTATAAGTACAAATTCCAAACTTTGTATACGATTCATAAAAATTCAGAAAGTTTAAAAACTAAAAAAGAAAAATTTCGTTCAGCCAAAAAACTTCTAAAAATCAACGGGGTTTTTCAGAAGTTCTTTTCACTTTTTTCACTTTATTTTACGGAATGGGGTACGAAAATTCAGGCTCGAAATATTTCAAAAAATGCTGGTAAAAGGTTTAAAATTTTTATGATTTCTTTTTTAATTTCTGAATATTTGTGAATTTTTTACAACGTTTGAAATGTGTCTAGAATGAGCTATATTTTGATCAAAAAATGTATGAACAACTTTCAGCATGAAACAATTTGAGAATATCATAAAAATGGAATGACCATGTCAATACTTTTCGCCGGCAATGTATGTACATTTATAAGTGTTATGTGTGTGTGTGTGTTGAATTTGTTGCGCGATCAGCGGCCAAGGCAACAGAAGTGGCATGGAAATAAATCATGACGGCATGGCGGACGGTGAGCGCATAAAAAAATTAGTTTCATCAAGGCAGGATTAGTGTCAGAAACGTGTTAAATGGACTGAAGGGTATATGATGGACGGCTCTTCCACGCTAAGCGCGCTGTCAGTTGCAGGGCACACACACGCACACGCACACACATCACTTTCGTAAGCGCGCAAGCAACACTTTTCGACTAAAAATACTCGAAGCCCAATGAAGTTTGATCGCATTTAAAAGATTTTTGAAATGCGCATCCATCGCTATATCAACTGGGCAAATAAACAAAATTTATATGCATAGATATTTACATATTTTTGTTATGCCACGAATGAATACCTGTGAGTGTGAAGTGTGTGCGTGTGTGTGTGTGTGACGTCACAAAATGTATGTATGTAGTTAAGGCTTTGCACCAAACGTGTTGGCCTCCATGTGCCGCTTTACCACCTCAAGTCGGTGTTGATGGTTCATAGGCTTAGGCTCTCTCTGGGCCATAGCTATGCAACTGAAATATTCATAATTGTTTTTGTGGTGCTACTATGTTTTTTGCTTTTTATCATTTTTATTTTTTTGATGCTACTGATTTATTTACCTTTGTAATTTTAAGTCATTTTTATAAATGAATATCGTTTGTTTACTGTTGCTAGACATTCAGCCACTTAAGAGTTGACGGATTGCCAAATTGGTCAAATGCAGGACGTTGGAAGTTGGAAGTTAGTGGCAATGAAAAAAAAAAAAACAGAAGTGTAATAAATTGTGGGTGCCATTATTAACACTAATTACGCTGTCCTTTTTACAGTGCACAGTTATAAGGTTACAAATATATTTACAGTTATGTGTGAATGTAGCGTTACGCTTTGGCAAGCACAACTTATGAACCTTTGTACCAATGTATCCATATTAGGCGGGTTCGCAATAGCACCAGACGAATGGAAAAAATTGAATATATACAGCTACGGTAAAAATAATAGTACTGCCACATTTTGACGCTTTGACTATTCTCATTTAGAATGTTGATTAGCATTTTATAAAAATACTAGAAACCTGCCTATATTCATTTAATAATTACTAATTGTAGAATAAGTGGCAACCCTCACAAAAATATCGGTTTGCCTCTTGTCCTCGCCGAGAAGAACAGTTTGACACTCACATTTTAATATTTAATATCCTTGTGCATAATTTAATTAAATTTAACTTTAAAAACAGGTGGCATCCTTTCCCGAAATACACACATACATCTTTTCCAAGTGAAGCAAATAGTTTGGCGTCCCTATTGTACTATTTCATATAACTTGTATATAATTTAAATAAATTCGACTTTTGAATTAGGTGGCAACCCTCATACATTTAGATATGTTATTTCTTGGCGAGACGGAGCGTTTGATATTTCATGTAACTTGTTTTGGTATTTCATATAATTTGTAAATATTTTAATTAAATTCGCCTTTTTGAGCAGGTGGCAACCCTCTCCAAAATATAGGTATGAACCTCCTCTTCGCCTAGACGAACCCTTTGACCACTATATTTTCGTATTTCACATAGCTTGTGTATGACTTTACAAATAGGTGGCAACCTTCGCAAAAGTTAGTAATGAACCTTTTTTCCTAAACGTACCGGTTGAGCACTACATTTCAATATTTCAAATGACTTCTGTATTTTTAAAATAAATTTGACTTTTCAGACGGTGGCAACCCTCGACCACAAACACCGTGACACGAGATTTTTATTTATAAGATATAGTAGTTATCATGACTATGTTTTTGTTTTTTTTTAATTTCGGTCCTTTATTTATTGCTTACTAATTTTTTTTTAAATTCAATCTAAAAAATTTTAAAATGGTATTTGCCGTCATATTTTGTTGTCAAAAAATTTGCTTTCATTAAAATTCGCAAAAAAATGTTACAAAAAATGTACCGAAAATTAATTAGACATAAATAAAGTGCCAAAACTTAGCAATAAGATCGTGTCTTACAGTCACGATAATCACTTTAGTTAATTTTATAACAAAAATCAGGGAAGTCCAAATTTCAAATTTTTAAACAAATCTTGGGTATGCACTTTTGCAGGCCAGTTGATTTAAATACAACAAAATTTAAAGGGGTTAAAATTTACAATTGAAAAGAATTTCTAGCATCAGTGACATGGCAGAAAATATGTAACACCGTCCGCAAAAAATCAAAAATCATATAACCAATAATATCTACTGGTTATTATTTTTTATTATTTTCTAAATTTTTTAAATTTTTTGCTAGCGGAGATTACCGTTGTTTATGTTATTTTAGGTGTAATTTATTAGTTATGAAGAAGGATATTTACTGTTATCACTTTAAAAATAAATATTCGTCAGAAAATATTCTTCAACAATGTGTTTACTAGGTTTAGCGCAAATAATGATAACTTTTCTAATTTTTTATAAGGAGTGCATCAATATTCTGCTTTCTATACTTTAACCGTAAGTGCATTAATTTGGAATTGTTTAAGTTAATCACAAGACTAAATTGTTAAAAATTCTTTCTTTTAGCAAATTATTTATTACTCAGAAAATAACATATTGATTTTTAAGTTTTAATGTTTGCTTAAAAAATTTAATTTTTTCAGTTTAATTTTTGGCTTAAATAACTGAAAAAATAGTTTTTTCTTTTGTATAATTTTTTGTTGAGGAGCAAATGTTATTTTTAGTGCATCAACTTTTTTTTTGCTAAATCAAATTAAAAATAACTTTTACTTTGAAAGCACAAGCTCAAAAAAGTGCGTTTTAATCTTAAATAATAATAATAATAAAATAACTATAATAATTCTTAAAAATAGGTAGGTATAATAAATAAAATATAATATAATAAATCTTAAAAAATAACTTTTAATTTTGCACCCGAAAAATAAATAAATATTATTCCAAACACAAAGCTATCGAAAAATAAATTATAAAAAATTCTCTTCATTTTCTAAGCACAAAATAGGACTCCAAAAAAATTCTTTTCTTTTCTAAGCAAAAAATTAACTTTTTTTTTGAGCGTAAAATAAATCTCAAGAAAAACTATTAAAGTCAGTTTTAAAATAAAACCTATAATCGTATCGTTCCTTAAAAAAATGCATTACTTTAAATAAAATATTTACATAGAAAACATCACAACTCTTGCGATACCAATAAATACTAACTAATTTGTTATAATTTTGAGCATTTCAAGAATTTTTTTTTTGGACTCATCCTAATGTACGTGCACGCACTCGAATAGCGATGAGCATACCTTGAAATCTGCTTAGCCAATAATAAAGTGTGAAATCTTTAAATTAGCAGCGCAGTTAACGGGCGTTTATTAAATTATTATGTTTTTTCAATAATCTTATAAAATTTGTACATAATTTAATAAACTCAAAGCTTTAGAAAATTCAATTATTTTAAATTATTTAATTGGAAGTATCTGCAAAATGTACATAAACGTATAGTACATACAAATGTATGTATATTGGAAAAGATAAATAAAATAGAGCGGTGAATAGAATATATGCACAATATAGAAAATTTTTTAACATACATTATCTTTCACGTAATAAACAAATATATATTGGCACAAACCGAGACTAGTAAGTACAGGCACTTACATACATACATACATAATCGATACTTGATTTTCAATGCCGAGTGTTTTTAGGTTAGGTTAGGTTAGTCTAGCCGCCAATAGCTCTGATCCAGTACTTTTCTTGTAAAATCCTGTAAAAATGTCAAATAGCAAAATTCCTCTCTAGAGTGAGATTAAAAAGAGACTAATAACCAAAAAGTACGGGAACACAAAACAAAATTTTTTCTGTAAAAACGTCAAACAGTTTCCTTCAAGTTAAAACTACTTTAAATTTTGTTCAAATGCTGCAAAATTAATCAGCCCTATTCTGCATTTCTATTACGTTCCCGCATTCCGCTCCGCATCGATTGGAATTAGGTATTCCGAGTTACGACGGAATCGAAAGAAAAAGAGGAAGAGCGGCAACCTTTTCGAAATCAGCTGTTTGCCTTGGAATGTGTGAAATTGAAACAAAATAAAGCAAACAGATACAAATTCGTGGCCAAACTATTTCTTTTTAAATAAAATAAATAAAAATATAATCGCGTAATGGATTCAATAACCGCGGCGATACTACTTGAGGAGGACGACAACGCATCCGAGAATGCTGACACAAAATTGAAAGGAGAAGATTGCGAGATACATATGTGTGATCCATTTCAGATGAGTGACGAATTATAAGAAATTGAGTTTGAAATCTTAATTCATTGATTTACTTATTTAGATTCAAAAAAAACTTTAGACTTAATAAGGACGCTTTCAAGTATGTCCTAGATACTTTTGCGGAAGAAACTCAACCAAGTACTTTGACGTCGTTATTTTCGCTAAATCGCGTAGTGGCTGCATTGAGATTTTTTGAAGGCAGTTACCAACATGGAGTTGGCGCAGACTATAATGTCGGAATGCGTCAGTCAACTGTATCAAAGTCACTCTCTAATTTTCCCGATGTCATGCAACGAAAGCTTTGCCCTGAGTGGATCAAATTTGAACAGCGGGAAGAGGAAAAATGCAAGCGAAGCAAGGGTTTTATGCATTTGCAATTCCCTCCCAAAGCTCCATCACTTCCTCCTTCGGTCGCTTTTGAAAGCCCTGCGCAATATCCCTTTTGGTTGCCATTATATCAGCCAATTTTTCATACTGCCCCACGTTGTTGTTTTTGACCTGCAAACATATCAAAAAACATCAGTAAAGCCCAAAAAACTTTAAAAAAATCATGTTGATGACTTTTACAACTATCAACAACAAGTTTTACTCACATTTTTGGGAAAATTATATTTTAAAATTTCACGAAAATAAAAATCTTGCCGTCCTCCGCCAAAAAAATTTCAACTTACAAAAACGTAACTACGATCGCAATGTAGAATACATAAAATTGTAAATTTCGAAGATTGATCGAAACTCATCGAAACGCAGAATACCAAAGTTGCCAAACTGAGAAAATTTCGATTCGAGTCGAAATGCAGAATAGGGCTGAATAAAATTTTCATTCACATTTTTCGCTATAAACTTGAAAACGTACAATTTTTGTTTAATTTTGTGCGACAACTGATCGTTTGACGTCTTTCATCATGATTTTACCCGAAGAAAAAAATCATTTTCTTCACAACTCTCCAAGTATCACTCTAATTTACACAATTTTGATCTGCGGGAACATTTTTCCTGTAAGTTTGGGTAAAAACCTGTAAGTTTATGGAGTACACGAACAGAACTAATATGTCTCATATCGACCGAAAGCGGAGTAAACAATTGCTTATCAGATTTATGAAATTGATAAAATTAATTTTGCGGTCATTTGTAAAGTGTTTCTTAAGCTGGACTTAGCTACCTCCTAGGCGAATTTATATTAGCTGGTGTCGAATGCTCAAAAGCAAAGTTGACATAAATTTTGTTGTGTTTTCTATGGCTTACACTGCCTGCATTTTGCATTTGTTTTTACTCTTACGGCTTTGCGAGCTGAGGTCATGAAAATTAATTTGACATTTCCAGCCGTGACACAAAATCGCTCAGCTGTTCATTCAACTCCACCTTATACGAACTAGCCATGGCTGGTTGGTTTAAATGGATAGTTCGTGCATCTATTTATAAGACATCTGGCAGCTTCAATGAATACGCCATACAAGGAAAGGCGGTTGTACTCTGAAATATTTTGCAGGAAATATTTACCGACTGTCTTCTATCTCCCTGTAGCCGAGCACTTGCAGCTGCGACTCGTACTACGTCTCAATATCCTATGAAGATTGCCGCGAGTTTTTAGGTCATTCCTAAGAGCTTTGGATTTAGCTGGATCATAGGACACCTAGAACTGCCGGGTGATCCAATACGAATCAGTACTGTTCCACATTTGCTTAGCTCTCAAATAATAAATTTCGGCAATTCTATTTTTAAATGCCCTAAGCGAGGCGGTCATGCCCAATGCAGAGCCTCGCCTCGCTAGTTCATCCGCTGTCTCATTTCCGCCCTTACGTCCTTATGTTTCGGGACCCATGTTCGAGTAATCTCGTATTAATCCGAAATCGATGGCAACTCTCTACTACTCGCATCCACTAGTTGAGGTCCAAGGTTGATATCAGAGTGGTTCAAGAATGAAAGAACGCAAGAGCGCGTTCCGCGGGCCGCTAGTCCTCTCTTTATCGATTTGACAGCATCCACTCATTCGTTGACGTTCTATTATTTCACACAAGCAGTACAAACAAAAAGTTTTAATCATTCTGGCGTTTGCCCGCTTCCTCTGCCAAATTCTTCCTATTCTGCTTTATAATTTTTTTTTGCTCTCTCATTCTATAGTTTTCACTACGTCAGTTTCAGTTGCTCTATGTGCGGAAGGCTTGTCTGATCTCATTCTTTGTTTGTATTGACGTGCGTTAATTTAAACATTAATAGTTGCTAACCTGTTGTCTACGATAATCGCTCTAAAACCCCCCAAAAAAGTTTAGTCTGTACTTTGCTTCTATGTTTTATTAATTTACTTCTGTAAATAGGTTGTGAATATTTATGTCTTTATTTGCATTTGATAGCCGGAAGCTATTTCTTCAAACAATGCAAAACTTACAAAAACTCAAAGTAAAAAGAAAAAAATGTAAACAAGTGCATATCTGATATTTCATTAACGACTTGTAACTAGTTACCTGCAAACATTAAGCCATCTAATTGAGCATGTGTAATGTAAAACTTATGCATTTAATATAAATTATATAGAGTTTTTTTTTATATATGAATATTATAAATAATTCTGCTTGTGCGATAAATTAAAATGCAATGTGAAATATTTTATAATTAATAAGCAATAAATAACAACTACCTTAATTGCAATAAAATTATATAATAGGTTTCAATATATACGATTACTTGGATCTATACAGTTTAAGGCTAAATGTAATATATGTACACTTGTGTGCACATTAGGGTGTGTTGAATTGGTCGAACGAAAAATTGTCGATAAATCGTATAATATTTTCGGATCTATAGAGAAAACAAAGGCGATGGCATGTGTCGTAAATGAATTTGGAGGCTGCGCTTAAACTTGATTCGAACTGAACTAGTCCCGAAATGATTCCGAACGGACACAGAACAAGTCCCCAAACTCCTAGTCCAAAAATAATGGCCTCGAAATGGCTCTGAACTTGTCCCGAAACGGCGCGGAACTAGTCTCCTGATATCCCGAACTAATGCCGAATTAGTGTTGTAATGGCCCCGAAATTAGCTTGAAATGTATCGGGAATAACTACTCCCAAGAATGTTCCCCAATAGTTCTGAACTAGCCACAAAATAGTCACGAAACTGATCCTTAGATGGTCCTAAACTAGTTCCGATATTATCCTAAATGGTTCAGAATTAACTTGTTCCAAGATTGTCTCGAAGTGGACTGAACTAGTACCAAAATAATCCCGAGCAGATCCCGAAAGGTCCCGATATAGTCCCAAAATGCTAGTAGTAGTAGAAGATTTACATCAAAAATATTTTGTTTGTGAAAATGAAATTGGGTTTTAGACATTCTAGTCACGAATTTTATATCAAATTAAAAATTTGTTAGTTGACAACTGTCAAATGAACTCATCTGTGTCGCTTTTAAAAAAAAACTGATGATTTTTGACTTCGTTTTCGCAAATGAGTAATAATAACTTCTTCGAAAATGACATTGGTTATTCAAAGAAAAAGTCATCTCATACTGGATGTTACTGGATCAGATGTCATAATTAGATTTCTTTTGGCATTATTTAAACTTCTGATAAATTGCGCAAATATAATGCTATAACTGTTTTTAACTGTCATACATTACTTTCTAACACTATAACCATAAGGGCAATATTCTATTCAAAGTTTATATCTAAAATTGTAATCTTCGTATACTTAAGAAAATATTTATCAAGCAAATACAATTTTCTAAATAGCAATTTTTCCATTTTGCTTATAGAGTGTAGTTTTCTAAATGTTTCACCATTTTTATTACGATTACAACAAACTTGCTAAGTTGAAATATAAGGCTGGTCGGGTATATTGTGATGGATACTACAAAACACGAATGACAGCTCAAATCAAAACAAAAAAGAAAAGCACGGAATATTCGATTACAGGAACTTTCGATTAGTTCCTTCCAGAGTAGCAAGGAATGTGAACCTCTGACTATATTTAATTTTCAAAAACTAATTTAAAATTTGGTATTACCAAGCTTAACAATCTCTAAATACCAAATTTCATAAAAATTCTGTAATTTTTTTAAATTCTTGGCTTCGATATTATGAATTTTTGAAAATTGTCTTCATATTTTTTATGATATTTCTTATAAATTATATGATCCTAAATATAAAATAAATTAAATGAATTATCAATGTTTTAATACATTTTATGTCATTTGGAATAGCCGCTAAAGTCTAGTGAAATAAAAACTCTTTAAATGATTGAAGTCCCTACTGGGTCTTATTCCTTAGCTATACCTTTGTGAATTTAATATTTCTGAAATTTTGAGAGCGAATTAAAGTAAGCTATGGGTACCGTTAAAAAGATTAATGCAGTGTTTGTATATCTCTTGTAACAATGAAAATGACACGTTTTTACTTAACAAGTTACGGCTTTTTCATAAAATTTATGAATAAATGGTTAGAAATATGAAACAAAAATTTTAAAGGTTGTAACAAATAGAATAAATTCGGCCAATTCCCATTTGTACCATATTAACTTTTTCAGTTGAAATTCTGCCAATTACTTATAAATTTTTATATCTTTTCTCTTTTCGCAAAGTTTTTTTAACGTTTAAACATTGGCCGCGATATTTTCTCGATTACTGTTTTCTCCGAGATATTCAGACAATTATGGGAGAAATTAGCTCAATTTCAATAATTTCCAAGACACACATAATTTAAAAACGATAAAAAATGATTCTTAATGCATTTTTTGATTAAATTGACTTCAAAAGTTTTCGCTTTTTTTGCGTTTCCCAAAATTGCATGGTTGCGTGGAAGGTTGTCGAGGTTTTAGATTGATTTATGAAATATTTAAGAAAACATACACAAGTTATATGGATTATTAAGATATGGGTGCCAAACTATATTTTTAAGAGGGTTGCCATCTGTTTGAAAAGCCAAATTTAATTATATTTAACACAAGTTCTGTGAAAGAGCAAAATATGGTTGCCTCGGCAAAGACAAGGTTCATGCCTATATTTTGGAGAGGGTTGCCACATGTTTGAAAAGCAAAATTAATTATATTATACCCAAACTATGTGAATTATTAAAATATGGGCGCCAAACGGTGCGTCTGGACGAGGAGATCCATGGCTAACTTTTACCATAGTTGCCACCTGTTTAAAATTCGAATTTAATTCAATTATTCGCAAGTTATATGATATATAAAACTATGGGTGTTAAACGGCTAGCCTTGGCGAGGAGACGGTATGTACCTAAATTTTTGAAAGGGTTGCCATGAAATTAAAAAAATGAATTTAATTATATTATACAACCGTTATGTCAAATATTAAAACAGTTGGCTCCGCTGAGGAAAAGTTTAATAGCTGGATATATTTTGAAGAGGGTTGTTACTTATTACATAAAGTAGTAAAATATGGGCGTCAAACCGTTTGATTCGTTTGTGGAAAGTTTATAGGTACTACAAAATATTCAAAGAGTTGCCAACTGCTTGAAAAGTCAAATTCAATAAAATTATACACAATTATATAAGATATTAAGAATGAGTAACATTTTTGAGAGGGCTGCCACCTGTTTCTAAAGTCAATTTTAATTAATTATAAACAAGTTATATGTGAAAAAAGCCGCTCACTAGGAACCGACGCTACCACTACGCAAAATAAATTTCGAGCAAGCTGATAAAGTGCTGGGTAATGAACTTTTAAGTCTTCTCACTCTAAAAATGGTGTTGCTTGTAAGAGAATGAAGAGGAGTTGTTAAAAATTAAGAAACTTCGTTCATATTTTTTATCCGAATTTCATTAATTTTGCTAAGAGTAAATACAAGACTACACGCATATCGAAATACAAAAAATACTCCATTTTAGTGAAAGGATTCGAGTATTTACTTCGAAGTAGTGGCATCGGCACATCACTAAGCACATTCCACTTAACACCAGGGATTGAGGGGCATCGCTAAACTACGATTTAAACTCATTTACGATAAGCTTCGCCGATAGAAACCAGCAAGCTTTTCCCAATCACCTCTGATTTGTGACAGGTACAGTTCTGGCAATACTGACTTTTACCACTTTTACCAGTCGACCGGCACGTGCGTTTAGAATTCAGTGTAAGAAATCTTGTACCACTTTATTGAATACACCAGTATCAAAATGAAATTTTCTATTGAACTTCCCTCCACCACTGCTGTCGTTATTTTTGTTTGAAGAAAATATTCGTTGATTTCAGTAATGCCATTGCATGCAAGCACGAGTATAAATATGTAGTTAAAAGATTAGTGCAGCTTCCCGTACAGCAGGATATTTGAGTATTCAAGTGAATTATTTAAGTACATACCGTCAACAAACACTAGTAGACTACATAGTACACTAATAATTATATCAGCTTTAGAGGCATTTAAATAACGTTGGTTTACTTGGAATTGAGGTGCACGAATGCACAAGGATAACAAAGGATCACATAGGACGCTTCAGTCGTTGAATTGAGATTAAGTGGGTATTTGCAGCGGTTAAATCATTTTATTGTAATCCGTTAACGATGTAAACGATATGCTGAAGAATTTTCCTTACTGTCATGCAGCCAGTCATTGTGGCATTGTGTGAGAGAGACGGCGGCCTTGTTAACTCTTTACCTCTATCGTTGAGTGATGCATTTTCAGTGCGTGCATTTTTCCAAAAACAAAAAGACCACAAAAAGGACCTCAGCAGCGACACCCACTACCTGTGCGTGCTGTGGGTTCTTTCTGCTGTCATTTCGCTAACTGCAAAGTGGAAATGCTATTGTTTTCTTGCCGCTTTTGCAACAATGGCCCGTAGGCATAACAATGGCGGTGGTAATGGCAGTAAGCGACTTAATCTGGGGCAAGTGGCAAGTAAATGCGTACATATTTCGCTGTTCTAACTAATTTTGATGGGTTTCGTGTTGAAGATAAATTTTGTATGCATACGTAGCTACTTATTTCTATGCATAACTATATCCACTTTTGCTGGTTTTGTTTGCAGCTGGTGAGGTGTGCAATAATAAAATCATAAAGTTTTCGGCCTTATCTATTTCATCGAAAAGTATGTACGGCTATGAGAGTGTTCCAAAAATAAAAAAAAGTCGAAATTTTCATGCTCTCCCTCCCCTTAGGATTGTTCTGTATCGAAGAAAACCATACCTTATATTTTTTTATCAAACAACTTGTTGATACTTGCGACTTCGTTTAACTCAATACGTTTGTAATTTTATCAAAATTGGATCGTAAATGGTAATTTCTGAATAACTCGCTACTGGCGCCACCTAGCGTACTAATTTTTTATAAAAATCAAATCCTAAATCCGAATTTTTCGAATGACTCTACTCTAGCGCCACCTATCGGATCTGGTTTTCATCGTCGTATGTATAATGGGACATATATTTCTAATTTTGTCGAAATCGAATCAAAAATGAAGATTTTCATAAGATCTCGACTCGTGCGCCACCTAGCGGGTTATACGGTCTGAATTTTATTGAAATCTGTTTATCGGTTTTGGATACAAGACGTAACAAAGAAAACGGCTACAATTTTATATATAGAAGATATTTAGAGGCCGTTCAAAGTGCTCAAACTTGCCCTATGTATTTTTCTTCTGAAGATACACAAAATTAGCCGATTCAAAATATTGGTTTTCAAGTATTCTATACCATTTTTACGAAAAATAAAATACATGGGAAATTCTGGGGGATTTGAGCGACCTCTTAATATTTTTGATAAAAATTAGGAGTTTAATTTTTTACCATATAAAACCATTCTATATTATTAGAGCATTCAAATTTTCTAAAACTTTTTCCCATGCATTTTTTGGTCACCGTAGTACATATTCATTCGCATTAACCCAAAGTAGTCGAAATCAGTAAACTCTAAAGGAAATGGATGCTAAATCGCTTTCTGTTCGAAATTTTGACCTAAAATTGTTAAAAATGTCCGTACAGTGGCCTAAGTCTATTGGTAACTTTATAAAGTTTTGAGGCAAAACTTAATTTTTGACCTTTAAGTAACGAAGTACTTGCTAATGGCATTGGATAGAGATCGAAATGACTGTGTTTTTTTTTAATAGTACGTTGCCAAAGTCATTGTTTGTGTTCAATTAAAACAAATTTCAAAATAATATCTAGTTAAAAAAAGGCATAGCAAAGAAAAAATAAATCACATTAGTTTAGACGAAAAAAGTACCTCATTAATTCTAGTATACTAATTTTGGGTCGCTGAACATTACAATTAGTTTAATTTATTTTTCCAAGAAGCGCTTTCGCGATATATGCGAAAACCTTGTAATAAGTATATCTCAGAAACTATATTTCCCAGATACACCAAATTGGGGCGCAAATTGCTAATTGCATTTCAAGTCAAGAAGCCAAATATCGAAAATTTAAAAAAAAATCGATAAAAAACCACACCTTCTGTCATATAACGGTGTTTTACAAAAATGTAAGATAATTTGCTCAAATTTTGCATGCAATATGGGATTGGAAGACTAAATATATGGAATAAATATAGAGAAAATAGATGTATCTCCGAAACTACCATACCACACCCTACCAAATCTGGTACAAGCATAGCATTTTTGGCAAAAAAGCAAACTCTCGAAAACTTTTATAAACGGACGAAACCTTCACCCGTCTCTTATATAACGGTACTTTACAAAAATTAAGCAAAATGCTAAAATTATATTTTTATGTAGTATGGTGTTGGAGGAAGTCATCCGATAGGGAGTCCGATTGTGTAAAGTCTCGTTTGATATTAACCGGCTCGGAGAGGTCCTTCCCAATTCTGACGAAGTTTGTGTTGTTGTTCAGGGTAATTTTTTATATCCATATTAGTCTTGTAAGGATACCAAATTCAGACATCTCGTGCTGTCGCAAATGGATTTAAGATCGCCTAAGAGATGTTGTGTGTCGATTCTTTTCACTCGAGTCTTTTGGAAGATTTAACATAACGTAAATATCTTGTAGATGGTAGACTTCCGAGGTCTAAAGCCACACTGATAGAGTTCAATCAGTGCGTTTACGGTTGGCTTTAGTCTTACACACAAAACGCTCGACACAAATATTGTTTGAGATGTTCATAAGACTGATCCCATGACCATGCTTATTGCGGATTGGACAGATCACACTAACACGTTTGAGAAGCTCAGCTGGCAAACCAGAGGGGGTTTTTGGTCCGTATTCATGAGCTTCTTCGTGGTCGGGTCGATACCGCAATCAGCGATTTGAGGTTCGTTATACTAATCATCGCCGGCAACTCCTTTGCTGCCATCATTTAGTAAAATGGGGAAATGCTTACTCTACTACTTACTAATTGGAGCAAGCCTAATTATTTTTGGTGTATTGGGTAGAGGAGCTTGCTATGTACCTTAAATTATGTTCGAAAACTGGCATTTAAACATAAATACGATACACAAATAAATATAAGTAATGTTCGTTGCAAATATGCGCCAGGCTCAGAAGGCTGAGCAGAATTTTGGGCTGGAAATTAGGTTTCGTCTCTGCTTGAAAATCACCTTTCTACACACACACACACAAACACACACGCAAGCGCACAAGTGAAGGCATGAGAACCAGCACACATCCACACGACCTCACTCACATTAACTTCCTTTTGTCATCGATCCTGACGACCTGCGTTCGTTCACTTGTTGTCAACATGTTGGTGGCCACAGCCGCAATAGCGACGCAACAAAGACCCATACGTCCCAGATTAACGCCGCCCAGGTATTGGCTGCTATTCTGCTATGCATTTTGATGCTTCGATGCTACTGTTTTTGTTTTCCTCGCACTGAAACAATGCAAGCGATTAAGGTGGCAATTCTGTAAACCGCAATGCATCGCATAAACAAAGGCTAAGAAAGGAGCAACAACAATGGCAACCCCCTATATATGTACATACAAACAAACATACATACATGCATACACACACACACATCCACACATACATACAAACGAAGATAGCAGCGAATGCGATAGCAGCAACAACAGCGGCTGAATGCGGTTAATCCGTTTGCTGCTAATTCGGCTGTGCATATTTGCATTGCGTTGTGGGTTTGTTATTGTGTGCAGTGCGATGTGCGCAGTTGGTTGTTGTTTTTGTTTTTGTTTTTGTTTTGCTTTTCATTTGCATGCAACATTATGTACACGTAGGTATGTACATACCTACTGACTCTGGACACCGACTGCCGACTCCAGTCGACTGCCTTTCTCGCTATTGTCTTTCACCTGCCTAGCGGGTACGCCCGCCAGCACCGTACATCTTTGGCGATTTAAGTGGTGTATTGACGCTAGTATGCACAGTGAAAATTTTCGGGAAAATATGTATGCAAATTTTGAAAATAAATTATAATGGTCGTGCCAATTTGAATAATTCGTGGGCATGGTTACCACACGTTAAAACCAAGCGCTATCAAACACTTTAAAAAAGTTTCCTAAATTTTTGTTTCTAAGCTATTACGAATTTTTCTTACTTTCCCGGTTAAAATTGAATATTTAAAGAAGTTAATTTCAGGTTTATAGACAAATACTTAGTTATACATTTCAATGAAAATTACTAGATAATTTTTAAAATTTCTTAGGAAATAACTAGAAGCTATGTAATAGACAATCAGGTTTCAAAAAATATGTAATATACTTTATTTTATTTTATTTAACTTAATTTTTTCTTATTTTATATTATTTCATTTCATTTGTTTTTAATTTAATTTTATTATTTTTTTAAAACTTTTATATATTACTAAATTTCTCTATCTAGTTTTACTTCGTTTAAATTTTTGTCAATTTAATTTTGTTAAATTTTTATATTTTATTTTTCACATTTTTTTGATTTAATTTGACTTTATTTTAATTTTTGTATTCCATTTTATTTGCATTTGATTTGTTTTTGTTATTTCATTTCACTTTATTTAATTTTTTTTACATATAAATTTTTTAAATTTTATTTCATTAGATTTTAGGTATATTTTTTATATTAATGCAGTTCAATTTAATTGAACTTAGTTAGAAAATTTCCATTGCTTTTCATTTTGTATTAATTTTATTATATTTCGTTTTTTATGTTATTTCAGTTCAATTTATTTCAACATTTATATTTGAACTGTGCATTTTTTATTTTATTCTTTTGATTTTAGTTTAATTCAATTTATTTTTTTTTTAATTTTTGTATACTATTTTATTGCTTTCTCTTATATCATTTAACCCAGTTTTAAATTTTGTATTTCATTTCCATTTCCATTTAAATTTAGTTTTATTTAATTTAATAATTTTATGTTATACAGTTGAATTTATTTCATAGTTTTTTAATATGCGTTTTTTTATTTAATTTCATTACATTTTATTTTATTTAATTTTTTAATTTTTTTTTAAATTAAAATTAGTTAGATTTTTTTAATTTTTTTTGTCTTATTGTGCTACTTTTTGTTATTTAATTTAACTAAGCTTTAATTTTTGTATTTCATTTCATTTTAATTTAGTTTTATTTTATTTCCTCTTTTATGTTATTTCAGTTCAATTTATCATTATATATTTTGTACTTTAATTTAAGTTTTTTATATTTCTATATTTTATTTTATCAAATGTAATTTTATTACATATTTTTTATTTAATTTAACTAATTTTTTTTTAAATTTTTTTTGATTTGATTTTCCTTTATTTAAATTTCGTTTTAATTTGTTTATTTTATTTTAACATGAATATCCACACGCTTAGTTTCTATTGGAATTGGCATGGAAAATTTCTATATATTTACTGGTTCTCTCTCGCTGCATCTTCATTTCCATATTTTATTTCAGTGGCAAAAAACAATGGTAATTTATAATTAACTTTTAAAATATTTAATATATGAAAAAAGGTTGCCACCTGTTTAGACGTAAGTTAAGTAAAATCAACAAGGTGAATGAAACTTTACCATATATTTGTCAAACTACAAGGATGAAAACAGTTTGATTTCAATAATATGTTTGTATAGGGTTGCCAACTGTTTAAAAACTGAAAACTAAGATTCTAGCCCAGGAGTTTTTTAGGCAAGGTTTTGCTTGCTTCGAAGATTGTTGCCGCCTGTTTGAAAAGCCACTTTTAGTTCAAATATACACGAGTTCGACTCGGAAAACAGGTTCATACCTAATTATATGAGGGTTGCCACCTTTTCGAAAGACCGAATTTATTTGAATTATACACAAGTTATATGACATAATAAAATATTTGGTGTCAGATGGTTTATCACGACGAAGAGAAGGTTGAGAACTATATTTTGAAGAGAGTTGCCACCTGTTCGAAAAGCCGAATTTAATTAAGTTATACGTAAGTTGTATGACCTAGTAAAATATTGGTGTCATGTAATTCGTTTAGCTAGGAAAAAGTATAGAGGTATATTTTGAAGAGGGTTGCCACCTTTTTAAAAACCAAATTAAACTAAATTACACACACGAATATGAAATATTAAAATACATCCGTACATCCGGTTTATCACGACGAGGAGAAGGTTAATAACTATATTTTGAAGAGAGTTGCCACCTGCTTGAAACCTGCACAAGTTAAGTTATTAAAAAGCTTACATTTGAAGAAAGTTGGCATCTGTTTGGAAGGTAAAATTTAATTAAATTATACACAAATTATATTTGAGAGAACCCGAAATGAGTTTTCTGGATACATATGCAAAGGACAATTAATAAAAAAAAAATATAGGTAGGACACCGTTGTGGCGGTGTTGTCGAGATATATCTAGAAACCGTATTTATGGTCCGATTTCATTAAATTTAGAATACATATTAGGTACAAAAATATAAATATTTTATTTAAAAAATTAATCCGGTAGGTGGCGCTGGAGTCGAGTTATAATATATACACATAAACATGTAAAATTATAATCACATTCTCTGAATTTGGAAGGTGTACCGAAACGCGGCGGGTTAGCTAGTTTATTATTAATATTTTTAAGTAATTTTATTGCTACTTTTCATACTAACTATTAATAATTTTGTTGTTGTACCACAAATTTAATTTATGCTGACTACGAATGGCAGATGATTTTTGTGAGCAACTTTTCATATTTTATATTTTTATATTTCATTTAAAGAGTTGATGAAAATATAGAAATTGTAACACTGTACCTTTTACGCTGCACCCAAACGATACGAGTAGAATGTTAGAAGGGATTAGTCGCAACAAATAGGTCGCTTGGAAGAACTACTAGGCACCTTTTTTTTCAGCCGTTCACTCGTTTGCTCGTCTGGCTTGTCTTGTCTCGCTTACCAATACCTATGCAATGCCGACAGTCAGCCCGTGAACCAGACAGTCGGTCGGTGCAATACTCCACATAACTGTGCATGTGTGTGTGTGTGTGTGTGTGTCTATGTCTGTATACATACTAAATATAATTAAGCAAACTGATAGTCGATCAAGTAGCCTGAAATTTTTTTTGTTTTTTTTTGTCATACAAACTCTAACCAAGTTATCTACTACCTGACTGACTGTCGGCTGTCAGTGGTACGTCAAGCTACATATATAGTACATTCATATCATACATACATATGCACATATGTAGCACGGCTTGTCTTGATGGCTATCAGCAGGTGGTTGATGAGTTCGGCCTTTTGCATGCCGGTACTTGTTTTTCGCTACCATTGTTAAAGTAAAAACAAAAACCAGAAATGAGAAATGAGAAGTGCAAACTGTGAAAAGATATTGCACTCGTTCGCTTAGCGGCGAGCGAAAGGTGAAAAGCAAGTCAATCGGCTGGCTAGCACGTGACTCAAATCTTCCAGAAGTAGCACTTTGCGGTTTTGCACGATTAACCACCAAGGTGGTCAACTATATATGTATGTACATATGTATGTATGTAGTCGGCCGGCCAGCTAGCCAGATAGCCAACCAGCCAGCCAGCCAGCCACAACGACCGACTTATTAATAACAATAACAACATGTAGCGTATCATATGAAACCATAAAAATATGTACAGTATTCTTCA
Source organism: Anomoia purmunda (assembly GCA_951828415.1). Classification (NCBI taxonomy): domain Eukaryota; kingdom Metazoa; phylum Arthropoda; class Insecta; order Diptera; family Tephritidae; genus Anomoia; species Anomoia purmunda. Next base: position 46,211,492 of record OX639995.1, read on the forward strand.
GCGTCCGATAGTCAGCATTCCATTATGCTTTCATCATTATCGCCATTGTCCTCATAAGCATTAGTGGAAAGAAACTCCCCAAAACGCCTTGGCGATGTTAGTCCGTCGTTCAGGAAGCGCTCATACATAAATCGTCGCCAAATGCATGGAATGTATGAAGGGCTGCTGCTGCTGCTGCTGTTGTGGTCAACTAAGTACATAGAAGCGAAAAATTATGATGCCATTGTAGTAAACTAAATCTAAACTATATATGTACTTATAGTACCGCAAGAGCGTACTTCATTTTAATGAGTATTGGATTTAAGCTATGACATGAGTGATTTCTCGATGTACACATCATATTGGACACATTTTTATATAATAGCGTTGGCCACTTATGTTTATTAAGTTATTTATAATGACATTTTTTTTTAAATACAGCTCACTCTTTAATATACAAAAAGCATATAAATAAAAGTTCAAAACTAAATTTCAAAAAATTTTCATAATACTTTAAAATTTTTGTATTTAAATCACTTGTATCACAATTTAGAAAGTGTTCGGATACGCAGTTTTGTAGCCTATTGAATTTTACTGAAATAAAGTGTAAGTTTTTAGTGACTGAAAATCCTCTTTTATTTCTGCTATTTTTTTTGCTAACCGTGTTGGTTATTTTCTCCCATTCCATGAAGGTTCTGGTGCTCCCTTACTTCACGTACCACTTCGGCCTGGCTAAGGATCAGCATGGTTTCCGGAAAGTGCGCAGCACAACTATAGCACGGATGCAAAACCTCTCCCCCTTGCCAATTATCTGTGCGCTCGACAGTCATCGGTGTGCTTCAGAGATGCCAGCTCGAAATTGAAAAGAGTTAAACTGGGGATTTCACAGGGTGGTGTCCTTTCCCCGATGCTATTTAACTATTGCATCTCAAAGCTTCCTCAGCCGCCAGAGGGAGTCACCATAGTCTCGTGCGCTGATGGCTGTTCGATAATGGCTACCAGAAATGCAATTGACGGCTTGTGGTCAAAGGTGAACAGTGATCTCCTACTAAGTCCTCGGCGACCTTATTCACAACATGGATAAAGGAGGTCAGGCTGGACCTCAACATTCAGGTTGATGGTGTTCCTAACCCAATGCTTAACTACCCGGGAATCTCAGGATCGCCTTCGACAGTCTGCTCTCCTTTTCAGCGCACACAACTAGGGGCAATGGCAAAGAAACGTTGTTGGGACAACATACAAAGCAATCGGCCAGCCGGTCGTCACTTATGCTGCCGGAGACCAGTATTTATTTATTATTTATTCAAACCACTACCTATAGCAGACGAAGAGAGCTTCAGCTGCCTCAAGAGTATCGCATTACTCTGGCTCAATTAAGCTCTGGATATTGTAGTAGACTCAACTCCTACTTATCCCAGACTCGACCTCGACTGGGTAAAATAATATGTTCTATTTACTCTGTGTATAACTGTAGATAGGCTGAGTTTTTGGAAGTTGGGATGTCGGAAAATAATTTTTTGTGCCATCCCGCCTGCAAATTTTTGAAGTCCGAACCCGCCATCCCAGGTCTTTCGAAATTAGTTAGCATTGATAATTCTGGTTGCATCAAATAAGTATTATTGCACTTGCAAAATAAACAGAAATTCCTTAAATGTTTTTTGCCTACATATGTAGGTATATCCTAGAGCTTTTGAAGTCAAGAGTTTTTTGTTTGATTTTTATTTTTATCGGTAGGTGGCGCTGGTGAAAGGATACAATTTTTACATTTAATAAGGCTGGGAAATTTATATTTGACTTCTAATACGTTTTCAAACTTATGCTAGATAAAGTAACTAAGATGTTTTCATTAGTTTTGTTAGAGAAAATATCATTGCCGTGAGAAAAAAGGGTTATGCTAAATATTATTTGGGAAAAATAGGGTTGTTATAATTTTTGTTTACAAAATAAATTTTTTTGCTTTTAAAATATATTATAGTATGAAAATACATAAACTCTATCCCGTTTTTTTTAGTTTCATCAAATACGCAGACATAAGATAGTTGAGTTTTAAAAAAGCAATCCAAATTTTCTTAGGAATTATTATAAGATGGCAAAAAAATTTTAAGTCATCGATTACTATTATGTTGAGACTTATATTTATTAACCATTAACTACAATTTTGTGCCTTATACGATAAAAATATTTCCACAATAATTATGTGCGATACAAATTTTTTTTTAAAGTATTTTGAGACTTATATTATAAAAATTTGTCCATAATAATTATGAGTGAGAAAACTCTTAAAATATTGTATTATAATTTTTCAGTTTAAAATTTAATAAAATTACTAACATGCGCTGGAAAAAATATCCCAAATGCCAACGTTTTTTCACCTAACTGACAAAATTTGTCATTGAACATTGAAAGCATTCACACTGAAATTGAATGAATGAGGTGGTATTAAGCCTACAACAACAAAAACGTACACTAACAAATTATGTGCCTATAGTGACAGTAAGAATTACAACAAACACATTATTTGGGCAGTAAAGGTCGGTTCACATAAAACTTTTGCGTTGCCTTGACAGAACGCACGTTAGAAGTATACTGAAAAAAACGACAGATCCTAAGAAAAGTTTTCATTTCAATTTTTCCTCAAATTGCGGGGTTTTCTTCCGATTGAGTAAAAGTCTCTTTAAAATAAATAAAATCTTATATAAAATGAAATCTTTTTTCTCCAAAAGTAGACCCTATTTTTTAAGCGCAATTTCATTTTCATATTCTTTCTTTTGATAGTTTTATGTGAACCAACCTTAAGTTCAACAAGCAAATCCAATCAGCTGTTTCTTTAACACCACCTTATATGAATTATTACAAATTGCCTGCCATCAAACCATCTTGTACTACATCTAAAGAAAATTATCAAATTGCTTAGCTTAAGTGTACTTGTAATCTTTGGCATATATATTTTAATCCATTCCTATATAAACATTCACTTCCTTTAGCTCGAAAAAATTCTCCAGAAACGAAGATAGTGAAAAAAGAAATGCCAGAGAATGTGTAAAATCACAGGCCCAAAGATTATGAGACACAAAAATAACAAACAAAAAGTAGATGTTTGCAAATAAAAATATTATAAATAAATATATAAATATATATGTACATATAATGAATGTTAAAAATAGACTTAGGTCATAGAAATGTTTGGTTACTTAGTGACAAAGGAAAATTTCAATCTAATAGTGGAAAAATACATAACCATGTAGATATAATTATATGTATATATGTACATACATTCACATATGTATAGACATGTATAGACAATTTTGACATAAGTATGTAATTCGTATATTAATTTTGTATATGTATGACGATTTCCTATAGTATATATGATGAATTTCCCACTCCATATGCACGAAGTAAGAATCGATTTTTTTGGCTTTTGCCAAATTTTTAGATTTTATTGTTCTTGATGTATCGCTAATCGTCACTTGAAGAAACACAAACCAAACTTATTACGAGTACTTTAAAAGAAAACTTTGCTACAAATCTTAATACGAAATCTGACTTTGTTAGCATCTTCCAAGCGGAGGTGTTGGGCATTGAAAATACCTGCAAGGTACTGAATAGAAACTGCGATGGAGTTCAAAAATCATACACATTCTCAGTTAGCCAAGCAGCACTTTTAGCATTGGGTTCTCCAATGACAAATTCTAAGATAGTTAGGAATGACGAGAGGACCAACGAATTGGCCAGAACCAGAGTTTGTCCTGATGTAACCATGGCTGAAACAATAAGAAAACTGATGAAATAGGGGAATCTGACCCACTCGTGACAAATCAAGAACGACATACCTACTAAAGAGGTTAAGAAAAGATATATTCAGACTGACAGCACGATAACAGGACACTGGCCGATAGGCGAAGATGCGGCCAAGATAGGCATCCCATCCAACACTCGATGTCGGAGCTGCAATCTCGAGAACAGTAGAGAAACAGCTCTTCCCTACCTTTGTAGTAGACAGCAGTCACTCGGATTCTTCCCGGCGAGCGACTTGAAGAATGTCCCTAGTTGGAAAACACCCATATTTTAATCCACAAATCCAAATGGTTTGAAATTTAGGAAGCACAACATTAGAAAAGCCGGTTTGCCTGGGCAAAACGCTACAACCAACCAACCAATACGAAATCTTCCTATGAAAAAGGTATAACTTGCTCACGTAGTTTCCCATAGAAAAGCAAAACGTAGTAAGTATTATTTGAGATGAAACGATACGAGTAAATACTAGTAAATGCTCGATACTTTTCGTTTGAAAACGAGTAACTTTGGTATCGACACTTTTCAATGAAGTACTGAAAAGATATCGAACAAGGCGAATTCATATAAGGTCGCTTGCTGGACTGCATTCCAAAACTATGTGCCGACTTTTTCGACTAACCTGTATACCTGCAAGTTTACTAGTTGTTTTTCAATAAATTATTATTTTTTATATAAGTATGTGTGAATGCTTTCCCACATATGCTTTTTGATAAAGCTCGTTTTCCACTATAATGAAGTTTTTATGAAGTTATTGTGAGTAGCTGTCACTATTCGAATAATTACGATTAGTTGATTTTCAGAGTACTCGATGGTGAGCGGTTAGTCGAAAGTGAACGGTTAGTCGAACACTTGGTATTCAAATGTCAACTATCAAAAAAAGTGCTAATCGATAGTCGAATAGTCGATTTTAAGCAGAAGCCCTAGTTTCTACACCATTCACTCTTCACTTCATTGAAACAAAAATTTATTTTTTTTACCAAAAATCATTTAACTCGTCAATATCTTTAATTTTTATTATATTTTACAAAAGTGGAATATTTTTTTTAGAAAAGCTGATAATTTTCCACTTTTCTACCACAAACAGCAGTTAAATCCAAATTTCAAACTTTTATTGAAATGGGGGAAATAACTCAAAAAACTTTACAAAAGGCTTTTCAATTTTTAATTTGAATTTGTAGAAAATATGTAGGTATTCAATTAAAGAGCTCATTCTATTTTAGTATAACAAAGTGCGAGTTTTAAGTGATTCGAAATTCGGTTGAGTTTTGAAATTTATTTTCTTACTGACGTAGTAGCGCGGGGTTCCCCGTATAAAAAAAAAAATCCAAGCATGCGTTATATGGATGAATTTACGGAAGAGCATAAGAAATGTTTCTTAAAGGCAACGGTAACTTCTAGCCACTTAAAACTTGCTATGTATTCTAAAACTGAATGGGTTATAAAACTGCATAACAGAAACGAAGAATAATAGTTACTTCTGCAAATTGTCATTGTGAACAATTCACTATAAAAGAAATAATCTAAAACCAAGTGGAATAAATATACCAGTCGATGTTTTATTTCACTTAAAATTAAATATTAAAATAATTTTTTTATGTTTTAAGTCATACCTGTAAAAGTAATTTTAATATTTCTCAAAATATAAGTTGTTAAGAAACAAAAAAAAAAGAATTATAAAATTTAGTATTGATATTATTTTCTCCAAAAATTTAAAATTACTTTTATAGGTATGATTTAAAAAATAAGAATAAGTGACTGATTTTTATAAGGATGCATTTTTTAAATAAAAGTTTTTAATAACTGCTGTTTTTGATTTATAAAATAAAAATAAAAAAAAATATTGTTTAATATTTTTATTTTTTAAATATAAAAAAAAAATTCTTGTTTGTTTTTTTTTTATTTTTTTAAATATTAAAAAAAAATTCTTGTTTGTTTTTTTTTTTAAATAAAAACTAAAAATAACTCTTATTTAATGACAAATTAAATAAAGCTTACAAAATAATCGTTGAAGAGCGAATTTTAATAAAAATTGTAGCCATTACGACCCCTACTGCCTACCGAAATTTTTTCTAAAAATGCGAACTAAAAAAAGAATTTTTTTTAAGTTTGTCGAATTTTTTATCCGATTTAAAAAAATTTTATAACTTGGATTTTACCGCTGTTTGTTGTTAAACGAACTATATTTTATAAAAGAAATAAATAAAATTAAATTAAGAAAATTAAATGGTCAATACAGTAACTGTACTATAATTTGTTGCACACTTTTTATTTTGCGCAGTTAAAAGAAGTTTAAAAGTCTGAATTTTTTATAATATTAACTTATTATTAAAAACTCTGCTTGAAAAATCCAAATTCATTCTTAAAAGATAAAACAATATATTTTGATAAAAAAAAATATCAAAGCAGCAACGCTACAACCATATCGCTAAAACAGCAGCTTTAATCACGAACCAGCGTCCTAGACTTCATAAGCGCATTGGGTTAGACGACTCTTCTCTCGTGACAGTGGATATTTAGAATCGAAGTGCATACCGCTACAGAATTATTTACGTATGTATATATTTAATATACATACACTCTTCACGAGAATTTAGTTTTGTTGTCAAAGGACGAAAAGATTTCCAAGTCTTCCATCATTTATGAGGCAAAAGCCTTAGCAGTCCAAGTTGGCGGCTCGAACACTTTTTCGCGTAGGCCCCATCTTTTTGGCATTGTGAATTAAATCAATAAAACGAATATGCTTCGTATTTTCCATGACTGCTTTGATATGTAGAACAAATTTTGTTGAAGCAATCGATCAACAAACAAAAAAGGGCTATATTAAAAATAAAGTACTAGGCACAAAATATATAGCAAAAGTAAAATAAGAACAATATTTGCAGCTTTCAGGACACTTACACTTTACATACCGAGCAATAAAAACAAATTTCTATTTAAAAAAATTTTATTTCATTATCTCAAGTAGAACAACTTCATGAAAAGAAAAATTAATTACTCTTCATTTCGAATACTAGCTAGCAGTTGCTTTCTTAACGTATCTTAAAATTTCAGAGGCATACAAAATTCATAAAGTGTAGAATTCGCAAAATAAATTCGATATAAAAATTTGTAAAAAGCGCTGTGGGCCATCGATTCACAATGGTAATAACGCCAAATATAAGTAAATATTGTAGATACACGCGCGCATAAAAAAAATAACTAAGTGATTGTGAATATTTTTAACAGCATCATGACTGGGCAGAGCAGACCGCCATCTCAACTTTTAACAGCAAAAAACAAAAAAAAAAAAACTGCAGCAATGAGAGTCTGAGTACAAAAGCAACACAACGATTTCGAGAAGACATTTTGTCAGCATTTTTATTTTTTTTTTTTAAGTTTTAAAATTTACGCAATAAAAAGCAAAACCCAAACCGCATACGCAAAGGAGAGCAGGACAAAAGAATAAACGATGTATGAAAGGCAGTGAACCAAGTAGACGCGAGAGAAAAATAGCGAACATACGAATCTACGAATAAACAATCGACCGACCAACAGTCAGCCAGACACAGTAGCGGATCTAGGGGAAGCTATAGGGGCTGTAGACCTCCCTCTTGCCTCTACTACTTTAAAGATGAATTATCAAAAATTTTGTGATTTTTTATTTGCATAGCAATAAACAAAAAGTACACTTTTTTCAACAATTTTTTCTTCAAAAACTGTATTTTTTTTCAACAAGCAATCGTTGCAGTTCCTGAGCAATGCCGTCAATTCTCTAAATTTGGTTTTCTTTGTTTCGCAGACAACTTTGTCGTGAACTGATTCCAAATCCTTGCAATTCTTCTTTTGGACAAATGCTGGTTATATTTTACTATTAATTATAGCAAAAAAAACTGAAAGACAATAACTTACAAGAAATACTAAAAATATAATACAAGAAATAGAACGTAAATACAGTCCCAACTATCTCTAAGTATAACTGTGAAAACAGGTTATGTTAATTATCTGTCAAACTTTGGTCACGTAGAGAACGAGTAGAGTGAATGATTCCCACAGACGCCTTCAAATCATTGGAAAATGGGCGTGAAGTTTGATTTTTCACAGGAATATTTTTTGAATTATTCCAAAATTAAAGAATTTTGAAAAGTCAAAATGGAGAAAAGCACCATTTTCAATTTTTGATTATAACTCCAAAAAAAGGAAGAAAAAAGGGCTAATAGCGATTTTGCCAGAATACAGATCATCTATTTATTGGCAAAAAATGTTTAGCGAAAAAAGAGGATGTACATATACATATAAGACGGAAAATCGTTCCAATATACATACATTATCTTTTCACAATTTCGAAAAAACAGAAGATCAAAAAGAAACAAAAAGAATACACTTTTTGAGGAAAAAATGGCTGAAAAAAGTGAACTTTTTGTTTATTGTTATCACGAAATTTTGGCAGTTGTTGAAAAAAAAAAAAAATTGTTCAAATCGATCAATTTTTTAGAAAAAATATGCGTGTTTAAAAAAAAAATCGATTTTGACAGCAAAAATGATAACTTCGAAAACTGGAAGAAAACAAATTTTTTCAGCCAAAACAAAAAAATTCCTGTGTCTCATTAAATCAACCAAAAACATAAAATATATTTAAGTTTTATAAAAATACAAAATGATGACCTACGCGGACCGGTTGATTTGAAATGGAAAGGGGCAACTGTAATTTATATTTATATAAATTTTTTACTGTAGCGCCCCCGATTCGGAATCCTTGATCCGCCACTGGTCAGACCAACGATATGTACACAAACCTATGGAAAGTGTAGCTATATTTTCAGCAGCCATAATAACAAACAACAAACACAATCAGGAGTCTGAAGACCAAAGTCCGAAGTCCTTTGAATTGCTGATTTTATTTTCCATATTACTGTTTATGTGGGTGCTGTAAGCTTTTACTGCTTTTTTTTGTTGATATTTCTGTCATTGTTGTTGCTGTTGTTGTTGTTGTGGCAATATGCATGAATAGCAGCCATCCCTCCCACAGTCGCGGACAATCAAAAATTGTCTCCAACATCAGCATAAATAATGTAAGCGAAACAACAACAACAACCATACGTAAGATGGGGATATATAAATCGAGGTAGGTAGTACTACAAACTCGTACAATATATACACAAGTATAATGAGCGAATGAAAATATAAACAGAATACAAACAACTATTACGAATACGCCAAACGAAAATGCAAGCTTCCAACGCAAAAGTTGTACAATCTTTTGTTTGCTTTTGTTGTTGTCGCTATTTTTATTGGATTGTTGTCGTAGCATTATTTATTCGTTTTGAGTTGAGTTGGTTTATTTGTTGTTTTTTGTTGTTGTGATTTTCACAGTTTGCTGCTTCATCGGTGTATATACATAGGTTTAATGTATCTACTTTCATACATGTAAATATATATAGATATGTACATATGTATGTATGTATGTTTGTAGAAATGTGTGTATAGTCCCTCTAGACCAAATCGGTTCAAAGTGTTTCCTGAACAAAGCAGTCCAGCATCCATACATAAGTTAATGATGTAATTGTATTGCTCAAGGTACGTAGTTCAATTCTCAAACTTCAAATTCAAATACAAAAACAATGACACTTGTATTACCAATAGATATATTTGCGGTTTTTGGAAATGGAATAAAAAAACCATACACCTTTTGTCATCAAAACAAGCTCAACGCAATTCCTTACTTACTTACTTTAATGACCACTATAACCGCTTCAGCGATTTTGCCCGACTGCAACCAAATTGCACCAGTCATTCCTTTTAACCTGCTAAGTGACGCCAATTGGAAATATCAAGTAATGTCACTACCTTTTCCACTTTTTCCCCAAACGCCTCGGAGAGGTCCTTCCCGATTCTGATGGAGCTGGTGGTGTTGCTCAACGGTATTTTACATAGCCGTATTAGTTTTGTTGGGATACCAAATTCAGACATTGCGGCAAATAGGCAACTTCTTGTGCTAACGAAAGCGAATTTGAAGTCGACAAATATATGGTGTGTGTCTATTTTTCTTTCTCGGGTATTTTCCAAGATTTGGCATATCGTGAATATTTGGTCGATGGTAGATTTGCCAGCCCCTTGCCGCCGTACTTGAATAGCTCTTGCCGTTCGAGTTTCGTTCAGGTCGCGTAACGGAACTCCATCATCATTGATTGGCGGTTCGAGTTCATCATCTTCGATGTTTTCCGCGCCACTACCGTTAAGCAGCGTGAAGAAGGGATCCCCCTACAGTTTGCGTGTACTCTGGATGTCGGCCATCAGGTCGAAGTTTTGATTCTTACAGAAATTTGCCCCGGCCGTGAAACCTTCTGTAACCCGCCGTACCTTCTGATAAATTTTTCGACTAGCATCTCAAGTTCCTCGCACTCGCGCTTCTTGGCCTCTTTCTTCTTTTCTCGGAAGATGCGCCTTGCTTTCTTCTTCAACTCTCGTTATCTCTGCCGCACAGTTCTCGTTTCGTCCGATCTATGCGTGACCCTGTAGGCAGTATCTTTCTTTTCAATGGCGGCGCGGCAGTCCTCATCGTACCAGTCCCATTGCACGCAGAGAGCTGTAGTGTAAGTTGAGTGGCGAAACGGTCGGCTATCTGTTGTGATTGTAGCTTTTGGACTTCGAGCTTTCCTTGTGTCACAGAGCGCGCGCTTTTTGCTGCGCAGAGGCTGCGACAAGGTGATGATCCGACTCGATGTTAGCGCCTCGAATAGTGCGCACGCCTAAGACACTGGAAGCATGCATTCCGTCTACCACAACATGATCAACGCAATGCCTTAGCGCGCGCTTTTGTGGCAAGTAACTTAAACCAAAAAAAAAGTCTTTTGCGAAGGCAGCCATTTTGTCGCGGTGCAAGGACTTAGTCGAATCACTTATCAGACCTACGGGTGGAAAGTACTAGTACTGACCAATAGCACTCCATTACCTTGGTTTGGGCGTTGCGTGCGTTTGGAACGTTGACTAAGTACTGCCAGGGTGGAGCACCCCGAATGGCATTTAGTGCGTGTCGGGAAGTAGGAGAGTGACGGGCAGAATGCCAACCGAAAGACCAGCATCTTGGCAGTAAGGATGGAATGATGATCATTTGAGATGCTTTTCTGCCTTAGATACAATGACAACGGTTTACAAATCGGAGATATTTGCTATACTTAAGGTATCGGAATGGATAATTGGCGAATGGTGGCGTGGATACCAAATCAGATTCTGCAGTGACAGCCAGCAGAACTAAAGGCCTTGGACACACTGCTCGCACCTCTTCAAAAATTGTCCAAGAAACTAAATTGAGGCTGAACTCTGTGAGAAAATGGAATAAGCTTGAACTCATATGGGCGCCGGGACACAACGGTGATCGCGGTAATGAACTCGCTAATAACGGTTTATTGGCAGACCCCACTGGACCGCAGCCTATTATAGGGCCAAGCATAGCAGAAACGGTCAGGTGTATGAGATGCATGAAAACCGTAGGTGCACTTCCAACACCTACAAAGCAACCAATCGCTTCGTGAAATGACCGGACAAGGTGGTGGCGAAATTCCATCTTACACAGAGAAGGAAGAAGTTGCGAGCCCTGGTTGGGTTATTTACACCACCATAGGCATCGTCGGTGGCCGCAGTAGCCAAGTGTGTAGCATCTGCACGATTCACTCATCTGGCTTAATCGATTTCTCCATTTTCAACATTTTTGTATATATGTATGTACATATATGTACGGCTATATCTATATCGATTGATTTAGGCTGTTACAATCAAACGTTAGGTGCGGAAAGTTATAATATTCTGGACACTAGCGCTGTCGGGTATAAAGAGAAGAAAAAAAATTTAATGCCAATCAGATAAATAAAAATCAGTAAAGAAACCCTTTTGTGTAGTTATATTATTGTTTTTAAATAACATTTAATAAATTTCTTAAAATGTTTGTACAGGAACTGTGTTCGGGCCTTAAAAAGGCAAGTTGTATTCCTCTACACAGCTTCTACAGCTCTGTTAGTACCACAGACTTAATATTTTATTTTCCAGCCTTTTTAAATTGTTCGATTTCTCATTATTTCCACGATTTTTACAGCTCAATTTCAATTGGCAATTCGAAGCGGAATTCGATCAATGGCTACTGCTTTTCCAAATCAATCTCATCTGCTGCAGTCGTTTCGTAAAATGCCGATCTCAGGCTGGTTACCAATTCATTTCGTTCGAACGTAAATAATATCGACCTTTTTCTCCTTCAAATAATCAACTGTTCCATGGGCTGTATTTAGTAAAAAAAATAATTGCAACTAAATACAAGATTTTAATCGATTAATCGGTATATATATTTGAGATAAGTTAGTAGAAACAATAATTTCGAAAGATTTTTCGTTCTTAGCCTGATTACGAACGATTAATCGGAACATGGTATACGATGCGATTAAATCGCTTTTTTTAAAGAAATATTCGATTAACGCTATTAATGTGATTAATCTTTACACCCCTAGCTGTGTGAAAGTTGGAATTATTGCTGTGGTGAAGGATGATGCGACATTTCATGATATTTTTCCTGATTGCATCGTTTACTACGGACAATCAAATTATTGTATACCATTTAGCATTGCCTATTCATCGATTCGCAAGAGAAACAGTGGCAATTGTCTCAGATTTGCAGAAGAAGTAGAAGAAGAAGAAGAATAAAGCATTCATTTTCTTCGAACTGCTCCGTGAACGAACCACTTTTGTAGGGCTTGGCCCAGACAATAGGTTTAAACCATTTTTTCTCACTCACTTTGAAACTATTATGAGCAGACTTTTATTATATAAATCTCAAAATAAAAGTCTTTAAAGGTTTTAAAAAGTTTATCCGCTGATAATTATTATGAGAAGACTTTTATAACCTAAGTCATAAAATAAAAGTTTTTGAAGACTTAAAAATATTTATCTCGCTGATAAATATTATCAAAAGACATTTATAGTATAAGTCTTTGAATCATAGTTATAGATTACTATAATAATTAATTAATTACATTCTACTCTTTTCTCTTACACCAGTTATGTCTCTGATTCCTTTAGCACTCAACCAAACTTTAAGGCATACAATAAGTTTGTATTTTTATTATTATCACATGTATCCAAAAACAGGTTTTGATATCTTAACGAAAGATTTTCAATAGCTCTTGTCCACTTAAGCTTTATTTTCAAGTCAAACGCTTTCTGAATATAACTACTATTAATAATTTCTGGCAACGAAAACAAATTTGTGTATTGTTTAAAAAAAACAGTAGCAGTAATTAACTTTGACTATTTAATTTGCGTTTTTGTGCAGGTAATATTCAGTTTCCTTAGCGGTGTCGATAGGCTAAAAAGAGGTAGTTGGCCGCCAAGTTAATAGCGTAGTTGAACGACCGGCGTGTGGCTGCAGGCATGCAAAAATTAATTTACACACATAGTGTTATATATTCCGTAGATATAATCGAAAATTTTTAAAGCTAAACTATCGATTCTGAGGAGTTGTTTCCTTTCACAAATGTAGCTAGTCAATTCCAGTACATTCATTATGCGAGTTTCACGATTTCCAAAACAGGAACAGAGTAAATATTTTCACTGTGATAACAAACAAGCTTTACACATTTAGTACTTGTTCTTTTAGATGTGCTCCACTATTTGAAAAAAATCAGTAGATGAATTGGTTGTATTAACACTGCAGAACATTTTCGTGCTCTTTGCTGGGAAATGGATGGTACCTGGCTTTCTGTAAGCTTGGGTTGTATACAAGGCGAATTCATAAAATCTGAAATCATCCCATGAGCTGAATGCTTGTTCTTCTTTCACAATTCGCTGGGTTGTTTTGTTTACACAAATAAAATAGACGAATTCAATTTTGACATTTCACTAGCAAAATGAAAAAAGCAAGGCACATCACATAAGGTGGTGTTGAAAAAACAACGGAGTGAATTCGCTTGCTGTAATGGATGTCAAAACTATTTTTTTATAGTAATTATCCCCGACTCTCACTGTGAGTACAATTTTTAGTGTATATTTTTGTTGTGGTACGCTCTTCGCCATCTGTATGAATTCGCCTTGGAACAAACAAAATACATGCACATTAGTGGGGGAATTTAGATTTTGATATTTCACTCGCTAAATTACAAAACAAAATACACAACGGATTCGCCTTGGTTATCTTGCTATCCCTTTCTATGGATCCACCTTGGGTTGTATAAAGAAAATTAATTTCTCAGTTTTACCAGGTTGGCGATTTTGAGCATTTTTTTCTCATATTTTTTTAAGTTGGTGGTCGTGGAGTAAGATGCTTTTAAAATAACTAAAGGTGTTTTGAAAGCAAATATTTGTTCCGCAAAAGGTGTTTGTGAGAGTTTCTGTATACGGGGAATCTGGGTCTACAATTTATTTTTTCCAAAAATAAATTAGTGAAAATAGTAGCGGTATTAGTAAGAATAGAAGTAGTAATTACTTAGTAGTAGCGTTGGTAGAAATAGTAGTAGGAATTTGTAAAAACCGTTGTAGAAATTATTTAAAAAAAATAGTAATAGAAAATAGTAGAAGAATTTACTAGTAGCAGTAGTAAAAATAGTAAAAAAGTAGTAGAAATTAGTAAAAATGGTAGTAGTAATTAGTAGCAGCGTTGGTAAAAATAGTAGTAGAAATTTGTTAGTACTTAGTAATAGCATTAACGAAAATAGTAGTAGAAAATAGTAAAAATAGCAGGAGAATTTACTAATAGCAGTAGTAAAAATAGTAGTAGTAATTAGTAAAAATAGTTCTAGAAATTAGTAAAACTAGTAGCAGAATATATTAAAAAGAGTACTAGAAACTAGTAGGAGCATAAGTTCAAATAGTAGTAGCGTTAGTAAAAATATTAGGAGTAGTAGTCGTAGTGATAGTAGTAGTAATTAGTAGTTGTCGTAGTGGTTAGTAGTAGTAGTAGTGATTAGCAGTGGTAGTAGAAGTAGTATTAGTAGTAGTTGTAGTGGTGAACCAGTTCCGCGATACTGAAAGGTCTTGAAATGGTTCCGAAAATAGTGGCGAAACGATCCGTTTTTCCTTAGGCGATTCTGACGTGATTTTCATGACGCGATGTGAAAAATCACTACTGCTAAATAAGTTTTACTTCAAAAATTTAAAGAAAAAGGTAGTAGATTTTTCTAAAGTTTTTGTAAAAAATAGTAATAAAGAAACCCTGATTTTGACAAGAAATAAATGAATTATTAATGAAATCCAAGCTAATTTTATTAACAACTTACTAAAAGTCGCGCATTGTTACTTTTTATTATTGTTTTGTACTGATTAGAATAATATTAATTTCTATTATTTGTATTTGTCATTCTTCTAATCTATGGCCTGCGGTTCACCGTGAATTATAAAATAGGTCTGTTTCTTCTTATTGGCAACGGGAAAAATATTTTTCCTGTATAACAGTTATAAGGCAACGTAAGAGGTAAGTGTTGGGAAATAACTTTTATTGACAATGGACAAAAAAAATATTTTCCAACTTAAAAAAAATGTTGAAAAAACTTTTATTGGCAATGGGAAAAATAAATATTGCAAAATAATTTTTATTAACAAACTGATTTTTCGTACATAGAAGTAGTTAATAAGAACGCTAAAAGTAAAATACATGAAAATTCTTCATCTTTTTTTTGTTCTAGTATGAGAATTTCTCTTAGAACATGCTTTTTAAAAATACGTTCTTTGTTGTAAAATTTGAAAAAAATATGCAGCTTGATGAGAAATAATGACAAATCTGGTATGCATCGTGTCAAAATTATAACCTAGGCCATAGAACTTGAAAGGGTTATCTGTAGTACCTTGTAGATTTAAGTAAAAACATTTTAAAATAAGAAATGCAAAGATTTTTTATAATAAATTTTCGGACTAAAAGTATTTTTGTTTGTTGGTAGATTTCTTTCATTTCAAAAATTATCACACTTCATGAAGTTATTTAAATTTCATAGAATATGCCTACATTCAAACGTACTTTGTGTGTATTTAAATTCAAATCTAAACCTATGTAGGTAATTGATGTTCTTACAACTGGAATAAATAAATATATCAATTTTAAATATAATCTCTTGATTTAATCAATCACAGTTATTAGTTTACTACACATTAGCGATTATAAAATGTACAATAAATAAAAAAAAAACAAACAAAATTTACGTACACCTACTCTACGAAATTTTTTTTTGTTCATGTGTACGATATGTTTCTACATACATAAATAATTCATGTTTTCCTTCATTAATGCCCTCTTCAAGTGCCTTCGTACATTTTTCATTGCATTTTTTTCTTTTTACTTCATTTATAGAAATACTGCTCATCAAGGCGCACACAAAGTGGGCAAATCCAAAATGGCTGTGTGTGTGGTTGTTGGTTTCCAGGTTTGCATGTTTTCAGTAGAGGGTCCTTTGCAGCCAAATTGCATATTTGTGGGTGCGTTAAAATACAAATTCATATACACATAAAGTAATATATATTTACATATTTTACATATTATCCATACCGCAGCCGTCTTAAGTTTATGGGGGGCCCAGAAGAAAAACTTATTCAAAGGTTTCCGTTAAAATTAATTCAAAACTATCGTGAGCTATACATCGTTCATGGTTCGATTTATAGTTGGTAAATTATTTCATTTAAAAACATTATTGCCCAGACGAGAAATCATGAACCAAGTCGAATTCGAATCAGGTAGTTTTATACGTAAAAAAAAAACAAAAATTTACACTAACAAATTATATACAATGACAGTATGATTTACAACAAACGTATCATTTTGACATTACGTTTATCAAGCGAATTCAATCAGCTGTTGAGTCAACTTCACCTTATATGAATTCGCCTTGCTTTCCATTTAATTTTTTATATGTTTTTCTTTTATTTCACTTGATGTTTTTTGTATCGCTTTTCGTTTTGAATTTTAATTTATTTTTTTTTTGCTGTGACAGCTAGTGAAGGTGAAATATTGATTATATCCATAAAATTTAAATAGATTACTAAATTTTTTATACCAGATAGAATTTCACTTGATTTCAAGAAAATTGTGAATGGTTGTTGATTTAGTTTGACAATTTTTACACATTGAAATCACGTTATTTCAAAGTAATTTCAGAGCTAAATACGATTCATTCGAAAACAACTTGATTTCGCTGTCGTGGGACGAGTTATTATTCTTCTTCCAAACTGGTTAAAATAAGGTTTTCATTTTTATCGCCGCAAAGTTCAGGAACAATCATTGTTTGAACCGAGGTGGAACCAGCGAAGGTGATCGCAAGATAGCCAAGGCGAAACCGTTGTATATTTTGTTTGTGTAATTTTGCGAGCGAAATATCAAATTCCGGATTCGCCCAGAATTGCTCTTGTATTTTATTTGTGTAAATAAAACCATCTAGCGAATTGGGAAATAAGAACAAGCATGATGCTATCACTTCATATGAATCCGCCTTGGTTTGAAGATTTTTAGAAATTTCTGCCTAGCAGTTTTACAAGTCATCTCGTTCTTCACTTTAAAAGCCCCGTGGAAAGAAGTAGCTTGTAAACTTTTACGGCTGTACTTATTTCGTCATTTAAATTCTCATCCGAAAGTTTAGTGCCGATTCGAGTGAGTCCATCGGGCTTGTAATTGTGGTGAGTCATGTGCCATATTTCCTAACTAACATGGAGGTTTGAGACTGTTTTGCGAAGGATTTTATTGCCGCCTGGGCGTCATCAGTTCTGACGAGAGACTCCCATGTGTTCAGAGTATATACCTTCCACAATCCTTCTCTCCTCTTATGAACCATTTGTGTATGAGCTCGCCCTTTTCTACATCATTGCATTTATACTCTCTGCTCTTGAGGTTGGGACGGGCGGCAACTGCTGTGAGAATTGGGGTTGTTAAAGTCGCGAGGGTTTTGGTGACTCTACACCTAAAGAAACTTACAAATTTTTATTTGGTATACTTTTTATTTAAATGTTTGAGGTTTTTGAGCTGGGTTCGATAAAATTGTAGAAAACTGTCAGTCTGCTTATTCACCATAGGAATATTTGACGATTGATGAGAAGCCGGAATCATTCCGAGGTAGATACTCTTCAGTCAATATACCATGAATAATAAGCTTACGAAAATACGCCATGAGAGTGCATGTTCTGTATGACGCGAATACCATATAACATAAGTACATATGTATGTCCTAAATATGGAAGTATATGTGGGGAATTTAAATAAAGTACTAGTAACTGTTAGATCTTGAAGGTTAAGAAAAATAAAGCCGCCAACCTTTTTAAATTAATTTTTTTGTTCCAAAAAGATTTGACTCATGTTGCCTGGAAATGGAGTACACTGCTATCTTGCTTTCTTCTTAATATTAGGATGATGCTTTCGATAAATCGGAAAATAAACTACCCAAAGTGATATATTTCTACAATTTTACAATAAAAAATAAAAGTAAAATAAATCATTAGAAACATATACATACAGAGATTGAAGGTGTTACACTGGCAAAATGCATTTTTTGTCCGTTTAAGAATCTTCGTCTAGTTCTAAGGCTTTTCTCAGCTGAAAATTTGAACTTTAACCTCTGCCTTCTATGGCAATTGTCGTACGGTCACAAATTAAAAAATACGATTAATTCACATTTTGATCTGGGAAATTCCTTTTATAACACTGTGCGATAATTTTATGCATCATGATGGTAACTTCAACCAGTTAAATTTTCCGAAGAATAATTTTTTGTCGAGTGTGTAGCGTGTGCGCGCTTCATTCAAATAACATCAAAAATTATAGAAAAAGTTCTTTCTAATGGCGGTCGCCCCTTGGCAAACCTCCGAACGAATTTCTGCCATGAAAAAACTTCTCACAAAAAAACATTCGCCGTTCGGAGTCGTCGTAAAACTATAGGCCCCTCAATTTGTTCAACATCAAGACGGACATCGCAAATTGTAGGAAAAGTTCGGTCAAAATCGCTTAAGCGGTTATAGCGCCAATTAAATAAGTAAGTAAGAATTTTCCCGAACATTATAGCCCTCTAACGACTTTTCTAAATTATTGGTTTAGGGATTTCTTGAAGTAAAGATTCTAGGAAAATATGTCCCGTGAAATTTTATTCCACTAAAGAGCTGATAGCATTAAAAAATAAAACAATTACATGTAGTAATTAAATATCAATAAAAAGCGCACACGGTGAATCCAATTATTCCAAGTTACAATCTATTACAATGAAATGTTGAATGTAAACAAAGTTTGATAATTCGGCGGCTTTCTGATATAAAAAAAAAATTAATTAGCTACGGTGATGATATTTATGTTGTGTTTTTAATTTTTTTTATTTATTTATTTCATGTCAAAGCTTAAAAGTAATGCTCATATTTTTAATAACAAAACGGTTAGCAAAAATATCAATATTATAATTTCCTATATAAGAGATTCAATCCACTTATAATTCTGGTAATTGACTCATTCCGTCCGTAATTTATTTTGAAGTTATAATTGTAACGTACAATAAGTTTTGCGAAAGACATAGACGGACAATTAATTGTTCTGCTCAACAGATTATGCAGGCAAATTTATACTGAAACTGACCTTCTAATTATCAGAGTAAATTCGCTGATCTGTTTACAAGGAGCATGGAATCGGAAAGTTAAAATGTCTGAGTGATTTTAAGTTTTTAAATGGTCGCTTGCTAATTTTGCACCCAAACGGATTCTTTTCCACTCACCTCGTAGTGTATTTAGTAGGAGACTGGTGAACTTTTTTACGGACGATTCGAAGCTGAACGGAAAAAGTTGATGAGGTGTTTTCTGCAAGGTGCTCTCTGTAACCCAATCATTTTGGCTTCCAAACTACTGCAGTGTAATTCGGATGATGGGTAGGCGCAATCAAAGAGGTAGAGGTAGAGGATTGACTTATCACCGGTGACATACCTTTTAGACTAGCAAACATTTATTTTGATAGTTAGGCGGCAATCAAGGCCAAAGTCGACTCTGAATATTTCCATATCAGACTGATTTTTATGCCAGGTCATAGCGATATAGCAGGATGTCTGCTGAGCTGGCTTGGCAGGGTACTGAGCTATGGCTCCGTGCAGGTAGTAGAGGGTGGAAGCTCCTTTGGCGGCCTTCGGAATTCAGTTGGAAAATCGGGCTCTATGTTGGCTTAGTGAGCGCTAGGCAAACACCACCATATGCAGAATAGCAAGAACTCTCTCTCTCCCTCTCTCTTATTATAAATTCCTATCTCCTTTGTCGCAGCTACTTGGGGGATAACGAGGTGGAATCAACCTTTTATGTTGCCCTCTGCTATCCTTCTTTTGCGAGGTTGAGCTTCAAGTACTAATGTAGGCTCTTATTTCATTAACACCCTCGAAGAGCACTTAGGGGAGAAATCCAGCCGAGATCGGAGTCTGAAAAATTCGCCCCATTCGAATCTCTGTTAAGGCGCCACTGATATTTATAGATACATATATGTATGTATGTATATCTGCATACATATAGTACTTAGGTGTATTTGGGGGGCGCGGGTTTGGGGATATTTCTGTATGTATGTTGTTCACATAGGTACAGCCGTGGCGTCGCAAGATGGCGAGTGCTGAAACGCATAAAACGCAAAAAATTCGTTGTCGACATTTGTCGCATGCGACGATACAACAACAACGAAGCACACAGCACACTCTGGCCGATGTGGCGAACTGTGGCAGCCACTTGAGCTATGTAGTATGTTTCTAGCTCGTGCAGCCCACTCTCAACCCATGCGACATCGATCGATGCAAGCAACAGCAGCAACAGCAATAGCCGCAATATGAAGAATACGTCGTTGCCGATGGTGACGATGGGGCCGTTGCGATAGTCATTGGGGTGATGGTGGCGATGGTGGTCGACGTCGTCATTGTCTCTTGGCGTTGTTGCTGCTGCTGTTGTTGTTGTCATTGCCGCCGCCATCCTCAACCCACTCGTAACCACCTAGGCACCCATTTGCTGCAAAAGCATTGAACGAAGTTTGTTGTTTTTTTTTTTTTTTGGGTTTGTTGAAAGTACAGCTCTTGTACACGGCGCTGATGAGGCAGGCGTGCAGAATCTACGTACGGCTGTCGAACCGACGTAGGAGGTGTGGTTATACAAGGTGCTACGTACATACATACATCCATAGGGGATCACAGAGTATGCGTGTGTGTGTGAGTGCGCGTAAAAGCAGTCAAGCTGTAGCTCACTACTTGTAGATGTTTGCCAGAGCATTTCGTAGCGCTTTAGGAGGAGTGGGCTGCGCCAAATTGTAGGTGTAGATGGCTTGGGTGACAACTCCAAACCGCCGCGTCAGAGAGAGGTTTCCAAATGAATACTTTCATGTGTATTTACATCTGCAAAGCATATCGACGAGCTTATAAATATTACCTACGCGGCAACAACAACAACAACAACAAAAGCACACCAACGTGCTTGAGTTAAGAAAAATAGCACCAGCAAACGAAACAACAGTGACAGACAACAATAAAACGCTTGGTAAGCAAGCAGCCATCCATAGTCGATGCTTGGTAGCCTAATTGCTATCCCTTTTTAGCTCCCCATTTCTGGCAGCCAGTAGCAATGGCGTCCACGCAGTGCGCGCTCGTCTAACAAAAATGTGGCAGTGTGCTATGCCTCGATTTCTTGCTGTTTCACGTCAGCAATCACACGTCTCTTTCGCGCCAGCGAGGTGCGCATTGATTTGAATTGGCAACTGCGAGTGTTGTGCCATTGTCTACTCACTCTTCTTCTCTCTCGCTCTCTCGCGCTGTCACACACCGTTTGGTGCTCTCACACACACGCGCGCTCCCGCTGGCTTTGTTTATATAGCGCGCGGTCAACCCACCCTGCTGCGTTGCGCCGCAAGTCACTAGCTACGCTTACACCTCATCTTTGCACATCACATTTACCGTCCGTTCCCTGCATTGGCACAGTCAACGAACGGTGCAAAGCAAAAACGCACACATCCGCACGCACACACACACATATATCGGGTCGCATAGAAAATCTGGTTTTTCGTCGGCCAACAGCAACCACACACAAAGGTGTTGCTTGTTTGTACGCAGCACCGCAGTCAGTCCAAAAGTTGCGTTCATTCAGTTCACTCGGTCTTTGTGGAGCGTTGCTATCGTCGTAGTCGTTGTCGTCGTTGTCGTTTACCGTTGTGTTTACCCACCGTCTTTCGTCTGTAGCCGTAAACGTGGTAGTCAGATAATAAAGCCGTGTTCTTGCCTACAGTGCGGTGCAGTGCCGTTTGAAACGCGGCGCATACTTTTCGAAACAAAAATATTGAAAAACAAAAATATTGAAAATAAAAACAAACAACAAAGCAAACTACTATTTCAAAGTTTTCGTAGAATATGTGGCAAATATTCAAATTGTTTAGTTTCGCGTGGTAATCACGGTTTATATTTTCCAGCTTGGTGCAGAAAAGCGTGCGGAAATTAATACAAAATTTTACAAAAACCTGCAAAACAAAAAAAAAAAAAAAACAGAAACCAAGGAAAAAAAGTGCACGCAAAATGTACAGCAGAAACTAAGAAATAACAGCAGCGTGCGATTCAATATTTTCACAGCATAATGCAAATTATTTAAAAAGCAGCGCAGTAAATTAACGGATATGTATTCTAAGCTCATGGAAAGCCGAGCAAGAGGATAAACAAAATAAAAACAACACATTAAAATTAAAATTTACTAATAATAAGGTAAATGAATTTTCGTGCAAATTTACCGCAAACACAAACAACAACATTGGATTAACTACTGTGCTTAAATTTGTGCGAAATAAAAAGCAACAACAAAAAAATAAACAAAAGTCTTAAAGTTAATAAAAAAAATAGTTACTCACTCGAAACAAGTAAAATTGAAAATAACAATTAATACAGTTTCATTGCAAGTGCAAGCGAAGAAGTTGACACTTTTCGTCGATGATTTTTTAATTAATTTGGAATAGCTGTAAGTTAGCAGCCGTCGCCAAAACAACACACCATAGAGCCATATCCCAACTGTGGGGAGCCGCTCCAGAGCTACAGAGATTTTCGGTAAGTTGCTAGAATAGGAAAGCGGAGTGAAAGAGTTTAATTAACTTTTAAGAAAGCAATACACAAAAAAAGAAGTAATTTAACCCTTTTGACGCGCAAATTTTACGGCCACCGTAGCCGAGTGTGTAGCCGATGTGCAGGCAATCACTTGGCCGAGGTAAATAATATGCAATATCAAAAAAATCAGCAGGTAATGGCAAAGCTCTAAGTATATTTTTGCCATACAAAAATTGCTCACCAACTCCTCAACTGCCCTTCGGTATCGGCGTAAAATTGCAAGTACCTCAATTTGCGTACAACCTCAGGATACATAACACAAATTGTAGGTGAAGTTCGGTCAAACATTGAGTAATACATCAGATGATGTTAGTGGTAAATTATTGTATTAAATATACTACATTCCCACTGCACTGAAATTTGACATTTCGATTTTGAAATATTCAAAATTTATTTAGGTAATTCCACTGCACTTTCCTTGGATTTCGTTGACATTTGCTAATTTATTTTCATTTTCAGTCATGCCGTTCCATACAACGCCAAATTATTAATCATTTTCCGGTGTTGGAACTCCTATTACTCCTTTTTCAGTTTTACTAATTTTAAAGTGTTTTTTTTTAATGAAATTTCAAATAAAGCAGTCGAACGGTTGCATTTTTTAGTATGTCCAGGTTGGTTCGTTTTACATAAGTGAGTATTACGAGGAGATTTCGTTGAAACCTGATTGAATTACAAAATATCAAATTCATGAAAAGATTTCACGAAAGCTCAGATTTCAGTGCAGCGAGAGTGTAGTATTAGTTTTAGATTTTAGGAACCTGTAGATATTTCGCTTTATTTAAAGTTGCTTGAACTGAAGAATTTAGTGAATTCGCTATAAAGAAATATTATGTAGTATTGGGCAAAAAGTATCTATTTTTTTGTAGGGTTTTTTTTTTTGTAGAAAAAACTACAGCAACGGCTCTTCTTCTTTTGCTAGTTCTATTTTTGCTATTTTTTTTTTTAAATAAAAATCCATCTAATTATACATATAACAAGCACCGTACAAATCAATAGCTTCAAATTTTTTAATACGAATTTCCTTAGAAATTCGAAGCTTGCAGTTTTATAGTTATTTAAATTTTAGTATAACAAAGTGCAAGTCCCAGGTAGCTAAAAATTCCCGTTAATTTTTGATAATTTTTTTTTATTGACGCGTTTCCTTCCATACAAAGTACGATCGAAATTTTCTTTTTCACATAACTGTAAATTTAGTAAAAGCAAATCTAAAGTCAGTATTTATATAAAGAGCTGCAGGATTTTTTTTATTATCTAGTTTCGCTTATTCCATTTAAATGCGTGAGTTGAACTGAAAATAATCAACACGCATTCATAGCCAATAAATCGAGCTTTGTTTTAGGAAAAAAAAAATTATAGTTCCATGAAGTTGCAAAAATTTAGAATGCTTAGTTTGGCTAAATCTCTCTATGCTCTATAGTTAAAATTCAGAAAACGGTTATTTTCAAATCGAAAAAAAAATATTATTTATTTTTAACTGCTTGAAATGGCATAATATTTTGTTCAAATCGCAATATTTGCCGCCGATTGCGTAAATGTTCCATCAAAATGAATAAAACTCGACATAAATTAAAACCAAGTAAAACCCATACAACGGCAAAGTAAAGAAATCCAACGATTTCATTAACGTAAGTCATTTGAAGTTAGCCATGGAAAATGATAATTTAAAATCAGTTTTAAAAGACTCTATAGTAATGCCTCTCCAATGAGTGCGGTTTCTTGAACTGCGATATCTTCAATTGGGAATCGCCCTGACTTCCATTGAAGTTTAGGGGAGATAATATTTATAATTTTGAAAAGCCAATATCTTCCTAGAAGCGAGTAGATATCACGTAAATAAATTAAACATATTTGTGCAAATTTAAGCGCGGGTTTCTACAGTTCGGTGAAATTAATTTTATTTAGTTTTTAACATTAAATAAATAAATTATATAGGAGGGTATGCGTTAAATCAATCCCTAATCCATTAAAGAAGAAAAAACAAGGCATTACAATGATCATTGAAGAGGCGAGACTAAACAAATGAAATTTGTCATTTCTTTAAAAAAATTGTTCCGTGTATGGCAAAATGTCATATTTTTAAAAGGCAAATCTTCAATGCCACAGCTGAATAAAAGTCCTTAATGGCACATCTTTTAAAGGCGGCAAAACAAGTAAAAATTACTAAATTCTTTAAATCATTTCTTAAACCTTGGAATAGTAATTGATATATTCGTAGGAATTGTAAAAAATTGAGTTATTAAATTTCTACTTTGTTCGTGTCATTTTTCAGTCCTGAACATATTTCTATTTCGCATTTCTAATTTCTGTATTTGCGTTATTTTTTCGAAAAAAATTTCCCGTGAACAAGGAGTTTTTACTGTAGTATCTTTTCGGACAACAATTTCTGCTTTAGAGTTAGACCACCAGGATATCTAAATACCTCAGCTATTTATCCAATAATTGTTTTTTTTTGGTAAACAAAACTGGCGTTGCTTGATAGATTAAAAAAAATTAGATTTAAATCAATAACTCTTTCTATACACACATACATACATACCTATAAATAAAAATAAAATGTATGTCTGTCTGTCTGTCTATCCGTTTGTCTAGGCTTAACATGTGGAACAACAGGATCGATGATTTTGACAAGACTTTCACAGATACACGCAGGTAGAAATATTTTCGGCGTACATATATTAAAAATTAGTTACATAAGGCGAAAAACACAGTGACCCGTTGGGTGTTGTTGTTGTGGAAATATTTTGAAAAATTATCGGCGCTTTCAGAAAACGAACCAAATTATCGGAGCCTATTATGGGCAATATTTTATTCTAAAATTTGTTTCCAAAATCTATTATTAAATTTATTAACTAATACAGTTTATATTCAGAATATAAATTAACTATACATATACTCAAAAAAATTTGTCTGGATTGAAGAAAAACAACTTAAAAAAAAAAGAAAAAGTGGAAATGAAAAATCGCTGAGGAAATATTGACTACTTTTGTAAAAAAAATATTTTACTTTATGTAGATTTGTGTTGCTTTTTAAAGGGACCTTTCCGCAATCTGGAGAAAATATCGGTATATTCGAAATAAAGAAGATGTATCTTTGGTAGGGAGATGTGATCTGTCGGTTGAGGTTATACGAAAAATATAGTTTCAAAATTAGACGCCAGGTGTCGCTGTGGTAGAAATATTATGAAAAATTATGTTTGTGGTACATATTTAAAATGCATTTTACCAAGAAACTGAGTATTTTATTATGAAAATCTGTTACGCAAGTTGGCATTAGAGTCAAGATATTTTTTAAAAATCCTACATTCGGAACATATTCCTCTTTTACTGAAAGGAATTCTTCTATTTACACATCGATGGCTTATAATTCAATACCTTCTACTTCAATTTAAAAAAAAAAACTACTATCTTTTGTTAGAACCCATCTAGAACTTAACTGCCATTACTGATGTTAGTTTCACCTAAACAATTCAATAATAAATTCTACTAAAAATCGATATTCTAGGTTAGTATTAACATCATCAATGATAACTAAATCTAAGGCGGTTTTTAAAAATCAGAATCTCATTTTTGGAAAATTTCCTGTTGGAGGGTTTTGAATATAAGTCGACGATATACTCCCATAGTAAAAAATAATAAATATTTTGTTGTAGCGAGCTACTTGTTACACTGTGCGGTATTTTAAAAATACTTCAAATTTTTTTTCGAAACAACTTAGGTCGCTTAGGTAACTTTTGTAAGCGACATTCTTTTCGAAATTTCTTTTTTAGCCAGAAATGCTTCTAAATCATCCAGACGCTTTTGGTATCAAAAAGAAAATTTTGAAAAAAATTGCGCCTACGCCTTTTCGCTATTAGGGGTTACAAAGCCAAAAAAAGTAGTTATTTACGATTTTCTTTTGGTTTTTTTTTTGAGAAAGTTGATAATGACGATAAATAAACGCAGTGGAAACTTTTAACTTTATTTCGTAAATTTTCATTTCTTAAAATATTGTTTTACACTGTATTCCCTGGAGGCCCTCTAAAAAGGTGCCTTCCGCTAAGCAAAATATCTCTGGTTTGGATTATCTTAAATAACAAAAAAAAAAAAGCAGAAGATTATATTAAGTAGTGGACAGACAAATCTAGATAATTCTAAAAAAAACAGTTATGATTTTCGACCAACATTTGTTTCTTAAATTGTTCTACAAAATATAAATTATTAGCGGAAATCTTATTCCTTCGTTCAATCCCTGGGAAATATATCTGAGAAAGTTGTGTTTAAATTTCAGCTCGATCGGTTTGAGCTGCATTTTAAGAAATCGTACTCCCCAATATTGTTTCAATGATTCCGCAGACATTTATACATCATTACGCTGAACAGTGGCGCGATCCCATATAATCTGCGACTGAAAATAGCTAGAAAATAGTGTTCCGATTTCGCTATAATTTGTTAAAAGACCTTAATTTACTAGTGGGGAAAAAATTAAAAGTGATCCGATTTAAAAAAAATTGGTAAAAAAATTATATAGCTTTATATTATCTCAGCCAAAAGTCAAAATGTGGTATTTGGTAGAGAATGGGCCTCCATATGTAGTGACTCTTTGTGCTTTCTAAAATACCACGAGCCAGTTGATAAAAACGTTTTTTTAAATTTAAATAAGCTTTTTTCCCATCAAAATGGAATGTAGTTGAATTATTCGGCACACATTAAAAAGTCTGCGAATTCGTACTGGAACTGGCCTTTGATATTAATAATAATTGGCGTACCCTTCTTTTTGCAAAATTAAGTTATTATTGTTTCCATTTTTTCCTCGCACTTAAATTAGCTTTTCATTTAAATAACTCTAGTTGGCGAATCCTTATGACCAAAACTGGAAATAAAGCGTAGCCAGATCATGAAAATTATATGCAAAAAAAATCGTAAATCAATGTTTTTTAAATTTGAATATGCAATTTTATTTCAAATCTGAACATTGAAAAAAATATGCCTTATTTTGACGTAATTTCTTCGTCAAATTGCGATATTTTCTTTACATATATATTTTCTTCAAGAGTAGTAAACATTTCTTGAGCGCCATTTTATTCACATTCTTCTTTCTTTTGATAGTTCTTTTTCTTTAATCCAGATATTTTTTTTGAGTCTACGTCCGTGATATTAAATTTTGAAAGCCTCGCGTGAGTGCCAAAAACATTTTTTCTATTTCTCCCTTATTCATTTTAATTGAAGAATTTACTTCAGTTGTTATTTTTAATTGAATAAAGGTTTCAATTTCATGATATTTGGTCGCAGTCGATTCACTGTGCGCCGCCTAGTTTGTAACGCTACGAGCGTCATTACAAATATGCCTGTATCTCTTACATTATTTTCGAATTGATTTACAATTTTCGGATAATATACCCAAATATTTATGCATATAATGTACATTTCGAAAATGCAGGAAAAAACATTAATTTTTGGAAATTTCTAATAGCGCTGAACATCATAGAATGAGAACTGAAATAATACAACATAAATATTTGATATGCTCATTAAAATGAAATATATTCACATTCTCGCACATATGGAGTATTTTGCTAATAGGAAATACTTAATATCATTTGGAAATTAAAAATTGTTACTTATTTTTCGAAAATATCTAATTTAAGCGGATTCGGTTGGGAATATTTTTTATGCGCATTTTTCATTCTTTACTACTTTAACCGATCTAATAATAACCTATGATATACAAACATCCGTCTCAAAAGAAAAAAAAAAAGAAATTCAACCAGCTGCTTTCAAATAAGAAAAAAGTGCATAGCGTTGTCAAAGTTAAAATATGAATGCAAAAAAAAAAAACGAATTAAAAGAAAGAAAAAGTTCGATGTGTTCATTAAAATAAAATATCGATACATTCCTAACATGCAAATATGCATACGTAATTAGTCATATTGATTTCCAAGATTTTCAAACATACATCTATACAAAAACAGAGATCTTTCTCAAAAGAGACATGCAAACAAAAAAAACCAAAATAATAATAATAAAAAAGTGCTTGTGCAAATAAAGGAAAAAAATCTTAGTTGAAATAAAATAAAAACACACAAGATTTTAAACAAAAATGCCGAAATTAGCAAAATAATATAAAACAGATAAGGAATGTGGGGAAGCAAAACAAAGCGCATCTGCTTTTTCGCCTACCCCCCGTTCATATTGGAGATGTACGTATAGAAAGAACGCTGTGGTCGACGGGCAGGTTGCGGTGTGGCATTAAACAAAAATCCAATCATATTAACCGTCGCTTAACATATTAAAATGCCGACACATTATTCACACGTTTTTTTTTTGAATTTTTTGTTGTTTTTTTTTTTTTTGTTTTTCGTAAGCAGTAGCCGCGCAATCGTAGCTAAATTCTTAGCCATCGTTACCACCGCTGTTTTTGGCGGCCACTCATTGCTGCCACAGATATTTAGTACCAGCATTATCGATATTGTCCACATTGGACTGCCGCGCCGTGCGTCACTTTCCGTGGGACCCCTTTCTTTTGGCCGTAACGTGTTTATTTCAAAATAAAGGTTTTTGTGCGTGTGTGCGTGTGTGTGTGTGTGTGTGCGTGTGTTTGTGTGTTGGAGCGTTGGAGCGCGTTGAGCACGCTGAATTCCTAATAGCTGCTATAAATTATTTCGTATATTTCTGCCAAAGTTACAATATTAATGGCTTGTAGTACATTGCTTAGCATCAGCTAAAGCAACAACAACAACAGCAGCAAAAACAGCAGCCGGCCAACGCTAACCAACCAACCAAACGGCGTAGCGAGTAACAGCAAGCGAGCAGAAGGCAGGCAGGCAGGCAGGCATCCAGGCAACCGACAAACACGATCAATATATTCTTTGCTTTATTAATTATTGATCATGAAAGCGCTTCCTCGAACCCGCCGCCTGCTCTCCCGCTCAGCTTCTTATTTGCTCTGACGACTTCCACTTATAATGCCGCTTGGTTTAGTTTGGCTTGGCTTCGTTCGTTTTGTTGGCCACCGCCGATTTGCATATTGAATAAATTAAAAAAAAAAACAACTACTAAACACTAAACGTGTGTTACACATGTTCGATAGTGCCCAAAAACAACAGCAATAACAATAACAACATAAGATGAAACATTAACTACATATAGCAACAAGCGTCATACAAATTACTCTCAAGCATTGGAAATTCATTCAGTGAGAAATGTTAATTTTTATGTCTAATGGGGGTTTCCTAACATAAACTTTGATTTCGAACGTTTTTTCTTGTTTTTTTTTTTTTTGAGACACAACTAGCATTATAATACAACCGGTTAATTATGTCTGTCTGTGTATGTAGCTATAGCTATGCATTTCGACTGATTCACACAAACATACATACATATATAGAATTTTATTGTTTATATAAAAAAGTTCTTTATTCAACACATTTTGTTTTGTTTGTTGATAAAAAAGCAAAAAAAAAATTGTGTTGAGAAAAACGGCAACATATTTCTTATATTTTTGGGCGGTTCAAGTGGCAAGACGGACATAAGTAAAATTTAGTGGCGCAAATTTTAAAGTGGAAAGTTGGTGGGTATTTTGTGGTCGACTAGAGAAAGTGTTTAAAGTTTTCAATCTACTATCTTCTATGCTAAAATAAAGCTAGAGAAAAGTCGTCTCTACATTAACAAATTTCTTTTAAAAGTATGACCGAAGTTGGTTACATTTTTATAGTTTTTATAGAATATTTATAATTTTTAGAATTTTTGTCTGTCTATTTGAACTCAAAGAATTTTTACAATTATTGAATGAATTTTCAATATTATAGAATAAATTTTCTTGAGGCTTCAACTGGTCATCAGACAAAAACCTCAAGCATAGCATAAGGGGTAAATTTGATGAAAATATTTCAAATGTTTCATAGAGATGGTTTAGAACCATTTTCTTTTGAAACAACTTTTTATTTTTTCAACCGCCTCCAAGTTGTTTATTTTTTCTTTGTTTTTAATGTGGACTAAGAAATAAAAAAAACATTTTAAGACTTTTTCATATGGGTAATTTCGGCGCTTCTTTTGAAAACTATGCAGAAAGTGGATTTCTAAGGCGCTAGAGGGTTAACCTCCTTTCGATTATTATTCTCCGGAAACTTGCACTAGGGATATTTTTACACAATATTTACTTACAAGGTACGCATAATTCTACAGATAATAAAAAAAACAAAATGTTAGGTAAAAATATTAACATTAACTTTGGGAGCTAGTAAAATTATTTTGTTTTTTGTTTTCTGTAGAATTCTGCATTCATTGAACATGGCTGTTGTCTGAAAATACCACTAATGAAACTTTGCGGCGAAAAATTTTGTAGAATATTTGAAACGTCTAGCAAACTAAATAATTTTTTTTTGCGAAATTATCAGAAATAGTGACAAAGTTACAAATTTTTGCAAAGGTAAATGCTTAAACCACTCTACGCTCAGAGAAAAAAGGGCCAAAATTTTTTTTTCTTTAGTAGTAATTTTTCCTTCAAATTCCGTTATTTTCCTCGGATTGAGTAAAGGTTTCTTCTAAAAATAAATGAAGGCCAACTTCAAATGAAATCTGTTTTTTCCAAAAGTAGTAAATAATTCTTTAGCTCCAATTCCTTCTCATATTTCTTCAATGCAGACACTTTTTTTTTATTTAGTAAGAAGTTTTTTTAGTGTATAGAAGTCCAAAGCAGACCTTTGACTTAGAAAATCATTTAAATGGGGTTTATATATTTTTTCTAAACAACCGCATAAAATCAATTTAATGGTTTTTACACAGTTTTTCTAAAAATCCTCTGATTAATAATGTAAAAATTCATGTGGCCGGCCACTCACATCGAAAAAAAAAACTTTGCTTAGCCTATTACTTATAAAGTGAATTGAAATCATTAAACAACAAAAAAAAATGGTCAAACAAATTTTTCTCATTAGAAACTACTTTGATATTACATAGTGAATGAGTCGCGGGTCGGTGTTCTGCTAATTCTTTAGAAAGCTTATAGCATACTTGAAGCTCATTTTTTTTTAAATAGCTAGATCATTTTCAGTGCCTTTAAAGAAAACTGGTTGTTACTCCTAGCATCGATATTCCAACCATTCACTTCATTTTTATCCAGAGAGCATCGCAAATACTTCCTTCCAATCGAAATACTGGCGACGGATTTGCGAAAAATAGCTCGAATTTTTTTATAGCTTACCAGAATTTTCATGGCCCGGTATAATTTATTTTTAAAGAAGCGGAAAAAATTGCTAAAATATATGTATGCGCGAAAAGAAAGGTTAAGACATATACATATTATTATATTATTATATTTCATAGGAAATATTTTCGCAGAACATTCTACGTTATTAGCTCCCACCTAAAAGTGTCGGTTTGACGCTTACTTCAAGAAATCCCTAAAAAAATAAATTTGAAAAAGCGTTGGAGAATTAAAATGTTCTAGAAAATTATTCTGCGTGAAGTTTTACGAGGGGTCTTCTCAGACAAAATTTGTATAAAAGAAAGCCAAAAACAAATATATCCGCTGGAAATATCGTACTTTTATGTTTGCGCTCTCTCTTAACTTTAACATTGCAAGTTAACAGCGCTGCTATCTAAATTTTATATGAAACTATTTCTTGTTTTATTTGATATACAGTTCGCTTCAATCATACGTAGATTTTGTCTGAGAAGAGTCCTAGTGAAATTTCCCGGCGAATAAATTTCTAGAACATTTTAACCCTCTGGTGAGTTTTCAAATTGGGGTTTTCGGGGGTTACTCAAGGTGAGAGGCAAAACGACACTCTACGAAAATATTTCACGTGAAATTTTACTGGTCTTAGCTTTTCATTTAGCTTAAACATATATTTTTGAACTACATTTTTAGCACTTTTTTGGAAAACAAAAAAAATTTCGAGTAAACTTTCCCAAATTTATCGAATGGTATGCTTTCAAAACATATTAACAAAATTCGGACTCGTTTGAGTCGCCATGAAATTGTTACACAGTGCAATATATTTTAAGCCAACAACAACTGTTTTTTTTTTTTAATATTTCGCCTATTTCGTCTGCTATTCAAAACGAAACATTCTAATCACTCTGCTCGACGAGCCAATCAATCGAAGAGCTACATATGGATCTACATAAATTTCATATGCGCACGCACACAAACATGCCCATACCCAGCTCTATGTTTCAATGTATTAATGTTGCTACCGACAGCTTTCTAAATAGAATTCTCAACCAGTTATTGACTGTCAAAATCGTACAAGCAGTCACCCACGCAAAATTCGAGATTTATTGAATGGAAATATCCAAAAAGAAAAAAGTAAAAAGAGACGCACTTATTCATTCATAGTTTGGAGCAGCAGGCAAGCAACGCCACATCCGCTTCCAGAAATGTATTTTACTGCTTCGCTCCGGAGACAAAAATAATATTAAAAAAAAAACATTTCGATAAAAAGCTTGTTATTGAAACAGTCAGAAATCTTGAAATAATAATAAGAAAAAAATTTAAAAAAAAATTGAATTATCTGGAGCTAGGAGGCTAGGCAACGAAATTAAATTCGAATCAAAGATTTCGAGCGCTCACATGCATCTATGTGTATGTGTATGTGTGTGTGTACACAAGTGGCACGCTGTCGCAAACAATAAGTGAATTTTAATATCATAAGTCAATCAAGTGATTGAAGGCTTGAAGTCTTGAATTGAAGCGAAGGTTCCTTTTGTTACCATAGAACCCCGCGCTTCAACAGCCAAAAACCATTGCAGCCAGTTTTACCTTTGGATTTATAGTTGGCCAACGTTATCAGCCAACTGGGCAGACTTGCGACGCGTTG
This sequence comes from Anomoia purmunda, assembly GCA_951828415.1. Lineage (NCBI taxonomy): Eukaryota > Metazoa > Arthropoda > Insecta > Diptera > Tephritidae > Anomoia > Anomoia purmunda. Next base: position 46,245,125 of record OX639995.1, read on the forward strand.
CGACTTTAATTCAATTGATAATTATAATTATTTTTCGCTTTATATTCACTTTATCGTTGCGGTTAATTTAAAGCGGAGTTTTGATTTTGGTTTTTGTTTACATATTATCATATTTCTTAAATTAAAGCTGCGCAATTGCTCCTACTTAGCTCATACATTGTATTTTCGAACTTATTACTGGCGACAATTTTATTTTTTGTGTTTTCAATTTCAAGATTTTTATTTTTTTTTTCAATATTTTTTTTTTAATATCGTTTGCTCTTTTTGGCTGTCAAACTCATTTAAATTGAAATGATCATTCAAGTGCGAAGCATAACTATCAAGATCGTGCAGCAACAAAAACAACAAAACAAGACAAAAGTGTGATACAGGCTATGCGAGAATAACAACAAATAAATAGCTGCTACATATTTAGATTCGTAAGAAAATAGTAACTGAATTGAAATGACGCAACGCTTACTACTTCACGACTTGTCGACTTGTCGTTGCTGACTTTCAGTCGTCGCGTATAGCATAGAATGAATACATTTGAGTAAATAACTATAAGTAGATATGGTAGCACTGATATATCCATACCGTCGCGTCGTCGCCAGCGATCATAGGAGTTGTTGGCTTGTGGATCGAGTAAAAAAGTAGCTAGCCTGCTTGGCCAAAATGACTGCACGTCATGTTTTTACTATATACATGTTTTTGTTTTTTTGCTTGTAAAGCCGATGTTTTTTCGATATATTTTTAACATAATTATTTTTTTTCATCTATTTAAAAAAAAAAAAATTTTATATTTTTTTTTCATTTTTTTTTTTGTTTGCACCTTTGTTTGTTTAGTAAATTGTCAAACGTTGCTTTGAAAGAAAATTTGAACAAAACTCAAATGGCGACACTGTCTTATAACTTTGTTTGTTTTATTTTGCTGTAGTACCTTTAGCAAAATAAATGGGAGGAAAAATTATCAAAAAAAATCAACAAAAAAAATTATAATAATAATAACTCATATCATGCCTCTGAGCGCTGGCGCATAATAGCTCGAAATTAATAACGTAAAATATCAACAGGAAATCAAAAATGGCACTTATTTGTATTTATCCTATTTATGTGTTGTTTTTTTTCTGTTTTTTTTTTTTGCTTTGCATAATTTCTGCTTTTGTCTATTATCTGCGCGACTGTCAGCCGAGTCAGTTGATCAATGTCAAGTAGTGGAATATTTTTTAAATTGGCGTTGAAAACATTTCCACGGCTTGTGAGGTGTAAAGAACATTGAAAATAATACAAGTAATTTTTAAAGAACTTTTTTGGCGTTGAGTGGGCGTTTGGTAAAATTAAAATGGTATAAAATAACCGCGACAAGATCTTTGATACGACCGGTGAAAAAGGCTATGATGAATAGCAAAAAACGCAATTCTCAAACTCAAATGTGTAGGTATTTGTGAAAGGCGGTAGCTGGTTTTGAATGCAAAGTAGTTTTCAAATCGATTTTTAATTTTAGATTGTGCAAATGTGTGTATTTTTCGCTCTTAGTTTTTAACTCGCCAGTTGGCGAAAACTTTATAATTACTTTTTTTGTTTAAAGAAAATGTGAAATTTTTTCTGATTTTTTATTTTTGTATTTTACATGCTATGCTAATTATAATAGGTTAATCGTACTGGTTCTAGCGATGACAGTTGGCGATATGAATGTAAATCCATATTATACATCATTTACAATGTCAATGCTTGTCAGTGATGATAAAGTTGTCACAATTGTTGTTTTTTTAGTACAATTTGAAATCGACTTTTTTGGTAAAATTTATAGAGAATGTAACATATGTAGTTTATATTAAGTTTGGCTTTTACTTAAACGGCGGTATTCTGAAAATGAAAAAAAAAGATTTTCGAAAACGAGTCGATTTCTAATTTTTCGAATTTCGATATATATCTGACAAACTTATATTTTGTCAACTTTAGACAAAAATAAACTGAATTGGTTGAGAAGGTTTTACAATTTGGCTTTAGAACATTACAATCTTCCCATATCTTTTTTGTGATTGCAAAAATCCAAAGGCGAAATGACAAAATTAGTGTCCACAAATTGGTGAAAAAAAGAAACTAAGATTCCGATTTATAAAAACAAAAACATATGACACGATTCGATTCCGATTCTGAGTAAGAATTTATTCCGAAAAAAGTATTTGTGGATATAATAAAAGCAAACATTCTCTGGTTTGGAAAGTTGGATTTCAAAACCAGTCTAAGGAGAAAATTTTGCGAAACAAGTTGAAATAGTGGATGTGGAATTTTTATTTCGGGTTAGAATATTGGAAAGCAAACGCGTGACATCTTTCAATATGTAAATATCTTATGGTTATATTAACTATTTGGGACACCGACTGAAACGAACTTCGAAATTCCTCCGCGAAATTTCCCAGAATTTTTTAGTTTAATATTTTGTTCTAATTTTTTCAAATATATTTTTCATTAAAAATTTGGTACGTTTTAGCTTACCTTGGTACATTTTTTAAGGCATTTGATATAATTTCGGAAAAGTAAATTTGTGAGTAAAATAAAGAGGTAAAAAAAATTAAAAAAAAATATCCAAGCATTTTGATACAAACGATAATATATAATGAAAATATCGATTAGCTCAAGTCACGGCAATTGAATTTATTTATTTTGAGATATGTTATACTTTTTAATCAATTTATATTCGAATTGATTCAAATAAAAAAAAAACATTCTAAGGGCAATTACATCACATAGCTCAATGTTTGGCCGAACTTCTATTTGTGGTTAGCGTCTTAAAGTTGTACCACAAATTCAGACACCTACGGTCGGAGGTTTGCCATTTCCTGCCGAGGGCCGACGGCGATGAGAAAAACGCTATTCTATAGTTTTTGATGTTACTGACCGAGATTTGCACGCGTGTCCCTCTATGTGGAGCGGAATAATGAATATCAAACAAAAAAAAAAAAAAAAAATTAAGATATCAAAAAAATAAAAAAAAATATATAAAATAATTATATTATATTTAATAAAACCAATGCTTAGCAACAATTTAAGCAATCCTTTATCTAGCGACAGGATATCGGAGTGGAAGTAGCGATATAGTACTCATTGAAAGTAGCGCTCTAAAATAATCGGCTACCGATAAATATCAAGTTAAAAAAAGTCGATGCCAAAAATATTGATACTGAATTTGAAAAAAAAGCTTCAGTCACAATTTTTTGTGAAGCGTTATCTGTTTTTTCTTTAGACAGTGTATCCAAAAGTTTCGTCCGTTAACTCATCTTGGCCTCAATATGATACTATCAAGCAAGTTACACCGCACCTAAATTTGAAAGAGACTAGCTTACAGAGTGATCGTGGTGCAAAACTTCATGCTAGTCTGCATGTAATTTGTCTTCACAAATTCAATACGATACTGCAGTTTAAGTAGTCGATTGCAAAAAAATATCGAGTAAAAAATATCGATATCGAATAGCATCGAAATTCGTGACCCTACTTATATCAAAAAAGCAACAAAAGAAAACTCAAATTACAATTAAAATAATCGAACGAACTTAGGCTACGAATACAGTAAGCTAACTTTAAGCTTTTCCAAAATTATGACTGCTGTAATCGCGATCTAAGTTCATGCGGCCATAATTGTATTCTGAGTGTCTTAGCTTTTAGGATTACTGTTATTATAATCCTTTTTTTAGTAAAAGAAAATAATTATTATAATAAATATCATTACCCGAAAGACGGTCCAATCCAAGTTCAATCGAAATTTCAAATTTCCATACTTACTTAAATATGCAGAGAAAGTCTTTCGCTAAATAACAAATTGTATCCATATTTTTGATACGATATATCGGCCGTTCGATATAAAAAATCACCGACACCCTATTAACAAATAAAGTGTGCGAAAATCACGACATGTAAATTTTTCTAATTTCTTAAACTTATTTTCCACAATACATATCTTCGTAAAAATGCCAAAAAAAGTAGTAGTTAATTGCAAAGCAAATAAATAGCTTGCCAAAAATATGTAGGCTAATATCTATGGCCGTTAAACCAATCCCCAAATCTTTCACTCAATTTCAAAAAAAAATTTACTTGACTGCTGACCACGGCCACATGTCTGCGAAGTGGCATCTACACCCAAAAACTGGCCGTATTATTAATGAATACAGATAACTAAATATTAGATAGAATGGCAGCATAGCTACTGGTTTAATATTCCTGCATTTTTATTCAACATTTCTAGCTTCGTTGCACTTTCCAGCGAGTGCATCTTCATTGTGCCGCAAGTGTAGTTGTTATTGTTGTTGGCGGTGCATAATGAGTTACTGCTGCCCCACTGTTAGTTGGGGGTAACAAAAAAAAAAACAAAAAAGAATAATGCGGCTTAATAAACTTAGTTAAACAGCGGGTTATCGCGGCGACGGCTGCCACGACGACGCTACTGAAGAAGGTGCATTTTTAAAAGTAGCTCTCTTTTGTTACCGCTGTTGTTGTTGTTGTTGTTGTTGCTGCCGTTTTTTATGAATTGCGATAGCAGTTGCTTGGTGCATTTTTTTTGTTGCATGCAACTGCACATATTATATGGCATTTGTTGAATTTTGTTGCACAGTCGTTGACGTGACGTTGGAGACGGGAAAATCATTTCGTCTTGACCAGTTTTATTTTTTTGATTCGCTATTGCAATTGGGGGGAAATGATTAGTGCATGCACTCAAAAAAAATGTCTCTGCATTGAAGAAGAACCATGATCAAGAGAAAAAAAATTGGAATGAATTGACGCTAACTAAAATTTTTACAACTTTTAGAGAAAATGGATGACAGTCTTATTATGTCAAAAAGATATATTTTTGTACACATTGCCTTAAATCATAAGTGCACAATAAGCACAATGCTTTTTTTATGATTTGGTATAAAGAAAAATTGAGGAAGACGTGAAATACTCAAACTTGGCCCAAGGATATAATAAATTATCAGCATTTTTTCCAGTAACAACCTTAACCTCACAATTTTTTTCGAGCGTTTGGTGTCTATTGGCAAATTTTTATTTGTGTTGAAATCATTTCCAATTACCGATATAAAAATGTCTTCCTAATATTCAAATTTAAGTTAACACGTTGAATTCTAATTTCTAGCGAAAAAGTAAGACTCGAAAAATGAGTTTTAGTTTTGAGCAAAAACAATATAACTCGACATAATTTTTTTTGAGCGAATTTCTTTACAAAATTTTTTAGCCTGTAATCGATTCACATAGCGCTTGATAAAATATTAATAAACTTAAAACTGTTCTCCGATATTTGGCAGCTTTTGACTTTTTTTTCTTGAAAATTTAAAAATAATTCTTATTTAGGGTGCTTGCCTTACTGTAGCAAATTGGCTGGTTCCAGGGATAGCCAAACTGCGTCGTCTTTTTCAACATTTATGTTATTATCAAGAAGTTTTCTATTTCTTGCTGAAAGTTTTTAATTTTTTTTTTCTTATTTGAAAAATTTTATTTTTAAGTTAAACATGTTTTCTACATAACCTACAAATTCTTTTATGGGGTAAACAATTTTGCAAGGCGAATTCATAAGGTGTAGTTACAATATCAGCCGAGTTGATTTTTTTTTATTCACCTGAATGTATTTTGTGTCTGCTTTTGCGTATGAGATTTCAAAAGCCGTAAAAACAAAAACAAAATGTATGTAAATTTTGACAACTGTTACGCAAAAGCAAAAACAAAATACATGGAAATTTTGTAGTTGTACTTATAACACCACCTTATATGAATTCGCCCTGGAATTTTGAAGCTTTCAGTATTTAGCACACTTGGCTAACTTTGGATTCAATTCCATGTAAGTCTAAAACATTTAGGCTTAAAACAAAATTCCGGCGAATAGCGAATTTTCGCTCAGCAGAGCAACGCCGTCAGTAAAGTTCGCCCAAAAATTTCGCTCAGCAAAACACAACTACGGCGACAGTGAAATTAGCTGAGCAGTTGCTTTTACTAAAATTTTACAAATAACTTTCACCGAAGGTGGATCCACGAAAGGTGATAGCAAGATAATCAAGGCGAACCCATTGTGTATTTTGTTTGTGTAATTTAGCGAGTGAAATGTCAAAATCTGAATACTCCCAGTGTTGTTCATGTATTTTGTTTGTGTAAACAAAACAACCCAGCGAATTGGGAAAGAAGAATAAGCATTCGTAACATGGGATCCTATCACCTCATACGAATTCGCCTTACACTTTCACCAAAAACCTAATATAGCGATTTAAAACATTAAGTATCTTAAATATTTGGCTACAATGGATTGTTTTTTGCCGCTGTCGCCTGCGATGACAATGAAAACAAATCAATCGCCGCGATTGGGCGAAATTCGTTGTTCGCTTTAGTAGTGTCAGTGTATTCTATTTTTGACAGCGAATATTCGCTGTTCGCCGTTATTGTGTTTCAAGCATTACACAATCGATAGAAGATACTGTGTTTTGATGAAGAAATTACGACTTCAAAATAAAGAAAATTTTTCTGCGTCGTGTTTGTTTTTTGAGTGTACTTATGAATATTAACTATAAACGCTCGTTTGCTGGCATTTTCCTTTTCCTTTTCAGTTTAAATGCGTGCTGACATTTAATTCGAATTTGCATTTGATTTTCCAAGCTTGTTTTTTCTTTTTAGTTTTTTCGTTAATTTTATAACTAGCATTTGCCTTGCATTGCTGAGCATTTGAACATTTCAATTTCATTAAGACGAACAGCGTCTGACACTGACGATTGCATGCAGCGCCGCCGCGTAACATTTTCTATTTATAAAGCAATTTTTCTAATTTTCACATTGCCGTAATGCTGCAAAAAAAAAAAAAAAAAACAGAAAACAAATTTCCCCCAGTACACTGTTGGCCAACTTTGCGCTCTGTGCGTAGCTCGACTTGCTGGATGTATGTAGGTGTGTGTGTGTGTATGTAGCGGATATGTAGCGGTAATCGCGACCACAACGGCATATGAATTCGAATCTGCGTGATGAATCTGTTAAAAACTCGACTTGAAGTTTAATTAAGACTCAAATCGAAAATGTGTAAAATATGTGAATTAGTTTGCAGTTTTGTGCGGCACTATGCGTTTGTGTGTGTGTGTGTGAGTTTTATTTGTTGACGATTTTGACAAGTTTAAGACTATTAACTGTACAAGGCACGCAGCAAATTCAAGGAAAAAACGGCAATGCGCCACCCCACCAATTGGCAAGCGAACACACAGACAAACACGCACACACACTTGTACAATATTTAGTTGTGCAAATAGATGAGTTGGCCTAGAAATGCAAAGGTGTGTGTGTATTTAGTATGCGCATTTAACCGGGCCGCAATGCAGTTCAGCTAGTTACTTACTTTTTGTTTTAGTTTATTTTTTTTGTTGTTAGTTTTTACTAAATTCATTTGTGCGCTGTGTGTACGTTGTGTGTTTGTGTGTTTGGCTTGCGAACAAGTTATTTGCTTTTAATTAGTTTTTTGACATATGCAAATGCAAATGCAATTTTTCCACGCCGCTGCCTAACTGCTTGCTTGCTGTCTGTCAATTGCGTTCGCCTTAAACAGATGCTGACATTTGCGAATTTTCACATTACGCAGCCAACTCGGCATTTATGTTTTATTTTTGTATGTAAAACTGTATATATTTATATGTACATATGTATATCTAATACATTTAAATAAGTCATAAGTTTTCAAATTAAAAATGAATTAAAAAGCGCACTGGCATTGAATGCGTCACCTCACCTCACCAAAAGTGCGCGCCAAATCGACTTACTCGAGTTGCTAATTTTATGGATGTAAAGAAGTCAGTTTAAAGCGCCACGAAAATTCCACACGTATTCACCTACAAGTTACATAGTAAATATGTATGTAGATATTTTTAAAATGCTCAGAATTGACAGCTAATTTGGGTTCGGGGGTAAGCTGTTGGAGAAACAGAAGTAAAAAAAAAAACAAAAAAAAAAGAAACACTTAAAGGCTTACTAACTTATTTAAATTAAAAATATGCACAATACACAAAAAACAATGCAACTGTAATTTTGAAAGTGTTAGATTTGCAGCTTAGCTATTTTTATGATGTTTTCTTTAATTACAGGAATAGCAGCAACAAAAAAAAAAACAAAGTGAATTTGTGTCACCAAACTTAGAATGCAGATTATATGAAATGTAATAGCAGATTCTGGAAATTTTAAAAATCACCAGATAATTTTTAAATATTATGCGAGCTATATTACTGAATATATAGTGAAAAAGCAAAGAAACTTAACAAAAGTTTACCTGATTTTGATTTCGTAATTTTTTCTTCAAATTATGAGATTTTCTATCTTTCTTTTCAAAAAGCCCGTGTACATAAAATGAAATCTTTGTTCTGCAAAAGTACACTCAGAAAAAAACATTCCTTGGCGCTAAGAAAAAATAACTATTCCTAAGGAAAAATTTGATTGAAATGGCTCTAAATATATGGTTGCCTTAAAATGAGTAAACGATTTGACCCAGTACAAATTTCCTTAATTTACAGTACTATTTTCTTTGTTTTTAGGAAAAATTAACTTGCAAGGAGGATTTTTGTTTATTAATTTTGAGAAAATTGACAGCTGTTTTACTCGTCTTGAGGAAATGAAAATTTCCTTAGTTTGAAAAAATTCTATTGTATATATGATTTTTTTCCAAAAATCAATGACACATTTGAATTTTTTATTTATTTATATCTTTGCCGACTTACAATGTGCTTATCTTATCTTATATATTTTATGTTACATAGTTTCAATTCTAAAATTCGGTTTTTTTCTATTTGTATGTCAAATTATTGCACTGCGTGTTTTGGTTTAAAAGCACTGGCAAAATTCAAAATTATTTAAGGAAATCATAACTAATGTTAAGTAAATTTACTTTCTCAAATTGATAGCACAATATTTTCAGCATGCACCTGAACTAAGTGAAAAGTTCTAATATTGAGGTAATTTTTCCTATTATTAAGTAAAGACCAGAAATTGATTTCTGAGTGTAGTAAATATTTCTTAAGCGCCAATTCATTTACATTTTGCTTTATTTGTATAGGTAGCTGTTTCTTCAATCGAAATAATTTATTTGGAAAGCTAAAAATGCAGTCCCAGTAAAGTTGAAATCGACTCGAAAGTTGGTAGCAGTTTTTTGAAAAATTTCTAATGGGGTATCTGCCAAAAATAGTTGTAACTAACTTGAGAGTCAACTTTATCTCGACTATGCCTAGGGGGCATTGTTTTTGCCTGCCACAAAGCTTCGTAGATTTGAATTTAGTCGCACCATAAATATGGAATATCTGGAAATCGCGGATACAGATCCATCGAATTGATTTTTATACGTATTTTCAATATTTTTTCAATCTCATCCAAATCGAACTATAAAATTATTTCTAATCCCACTCGCAGCATATTTCTCTAATATCATCGATATCATCTAACGAATCTATTTCTCTAAAAAGTCTCGTCGCACCCCAATTTTGTGTTTCTAATTTCATAAAAGTCGGATTATAATTATATATTTTCTGAATAACTATGAATTTTAGGCACCAGAACCATAATTTTCTAATATTCGCTATAAATACAAATTTTGCGAATAACTCGCTTCTAGCGCAACCTACCTACCGAATCCATTTTTCGTAAAAGTATTTCTCTGTATCATAAATCGAATAATAAATACATATTTTCCGAATATTTCGACTCATGTGCCACCTAACGGGTCTAAAGGATACACTGTCAAAATTTGGTTGAAATCTGAATGGCCAAAAATTTATTAAAAATATTGATTAAATTTTTTTTTTAAATTTGATGATAATTTTTTAAATTTATTGAACTTTTTGTAAAGTTTTAAAGTTCAATGATTTTTTTTTTATAATAAAAAATATTTGTATGAAAATCGCTGTGCATGTTAAAAATATATAAAAAAATATCACTATCAGGTTATTATTTTGTCTATCTTACAACTTTTTTGACTTCATAATTTATATGCGGCCAAAATCTCGTGACACTCATGAAATTTTGAGATAACTATGTCAGAGTGTATTCAAAAATTTTGTTTTTTGCTTGTTTTATTTCAATACCGCATAATAAAATTTATAGATAGCCGCAATAGTTCAAAATCAAAATTTTCACAGATTTTCCACATCTCACACCAGTTAGAAAATCCTATTTCATCCGTCACAATTTTAAACATTGTTTAGTATTTTTACAAAGATTATATCAGCCTAATTTTCAATGAACACGAATTTATAGCTGACAAAATTTTGTAGTCAAATGTCTCACCAGTCACAATGGAATGGCACAAATGTTTAAAAAAATGAATTACAATTGAATTTTTTCAGTTGAGTAACAAAAAAAATTATATTCAAAATCTCAAATACACCCTAAATTCCAAATTGCTGTCTAAAATTCGCTTTTCCGGAGTCGTACTGTATTTCTGTCTATTATTTCTGAATAGCAGAAATCTACTTTGAAAAAACATACTACGTTTTATGTAAATTAAACGCACATGGTACACGAAATAATTTTAATTTTAAAATTTAACTTTTTACAATTAACTAAATTTTTAATAATAATTTCTGCAATAAATAGTGAGTGGATTCGCATTAAGTGCAGTTTCGAAATCTTACAATGTATAACAGTGTAATATGAAAAACAACTTTAAAATTAAATTAAATTATATTAAAATAAAAATTTTTAAATATTTAAAATTTCTCTTAAGTTTGCGGTAATAGTACCGTTATTTTTTATTATTATATGATAAATAATATATCGCCTATCAACCCTTTTTTCAGCAACATATGGAATTGACAATCGATTCAGAAATTTTTAAGTTAGGTGTAAAAATTCTACGAAACCATTAAAAAACGGGGGCTCGACCGTAATTTAAAATTTTGAGGGCATATTTGGGATTTTAAGTACACAGTTTTTTATTACTCAACTAGTCGTACAATATGTGCTTAGTGACATCCCAAGTAAATTTTGATTCACTTTTAATTTTACGATTACTTACATTAATTAAACCCTTCAATTAAAGTTTATTTTTAGATCGATGTAGTTTATTTTTCGAGAATGCGGTCTCTGCTAGGAATAATGAGATAAAAGTGGTCCCTAATCTAAAAACAAAAAGTTTGGAAAACATTGGAACACAATCCTAGACAAGTTGAAGACGTATCCGAATAACTTATAGATTTTTTAGTGATATAATAGAAGTTAGCATAAAGTAGACTCTTGGTAGAGTATGGCGCTAAACTAACAATAATATACTTAAAAATAAAGTGCACTTTATCTGTTTAGTATTACTCAAAGTAAATTATGCTCTAACTCAGGACTATTACTATGCGCTCCTGTGTTGGCCATATCTTGAACTAGTAACTTTACTTTAGGGCGCCACTTGGCCGCCACTGGGTAGCTTTCTTGTTAATTGCCCGCAAGCTTTTCCCATGCTAGTTTGTTAGTATTTTCATTAACTCTACACTCGAGTGGCCACTCGAAGCATCATCTTAGCCGGGGCATCCATCCTCAGCTACTTGCTGCTAGCTATCTGCATAACTCTAAATGGCACTTGTAGTCAGGGCTGGATTTACTATGTATAAGGGTAATAGAGGCAGCTGGCCAGGGCGGTACAATTTCAGGGGCGGTAAATTTCGAAAAAAGTGTAAATTTAACCATTTTGAAAAGACTGTATTTTATTGAGCCTGAGGCCAGGTTTTTATTAGAGAATAATATGAGAAAGCAACGATTTTTCAAAGTGGTAGAAGTGATAGCTGCTATTTTGTGTTTTGCTTTTGTTTCTTACATTCTTGCGCGCTTCCTGCGTGATTCTTCATTATAACCAATCATTATTTCCGCAATCATTATTTTTGGTATTTGGTTTGCATTCAACTAAGTGGCTTCTCACTGGACTAACTTGATCTACGTAGAATCCATGCCGATCCATGGTGAAAAGAATACAGAAAGTATGGGCAGCGCTAACCATCTCTTGGAAATTTTAACAAAATTTCTACGTCACAACAGATTTTGTTTACAAAAACCGTGTATGTATGTATACTCGCAATCATGTGTATTCTTTCCAACGTGTTTAATAATTTTAGTGTGTATTCTTTCTAACATGCATACCAACGTGTTTCCTCGCATTTCTCTCCACCGATAAATCTGTCAAGTTACTCTCCGTATTTCAGATCAATCAGCGCGATCTTGTATTCTATCACTAATACGGATTCCACGTAGAGTTCGAAGGACGGTTTTATACCTAAGCGGTCGGCAGATTTTTGAGATTGAAAAGGGCGGCATTGGGGTATTTGCGCAGGGCGGTAGCTTAGCTAAATGCGGCCCTGAATTCAGCGCATAGCTGACCATTAATTAAATGAGTTTAATACAATTACCCATACACACACATATGCACTTACATATATACATACATATAAAATTATATTTTTAGATAAATATTTCGGTGAGAAAATGGACTAACTGATTGCCTCTTCCCAATATTTGTATATTTTTCGTATGTAGTGTATTTTACTAGGGTATTTGTTGATGCGTAGCTATTTATTTACCTATACCGCTATATTGCTACCGTAAATCAATAATATTATTTTAACCATAATTATTGGTTTCGTTCACACAAATTTGTGGGCATAAGTGTGCGTGTGTGTGTGTGTGCCCTTGCACACGAAACAAAACAACGATGACAATCAGTGCGGGCGATAGAGCCTGCAGGCAAATTTTATTTTTACTACCATTGGTTCCCAATTGGTGTTTGGAACTTAATGATTTCTTATGATTTAGCGATTTATTGTTTAGTTAGACTATATTCACATGTATGTAAGTAAGTGTCTGCTCGAGTTACTATCTTAAAATTTTTTTTATACTTTTAAACATTTGGCAGCACAACGAGACATGTCTCTGTATAATTTTATGAGATTTCTAAGTTTTGCTGCAATTTTGGTCGTTGATTGCTCTGTTTGTCCTCTGCGCATAATGTGCCTGCGGAAAATACATTGAAGACCTACATACAATCGACCAACTCATTATGCTCCATTTCACATACATATAAATGGAAATCAACAATGGCGGCCATGTGCAAGTGTGATTTTTCTTTCTTTTTCCCCCTCCACTTGCATGTTTTTTATTTGTAAGTTCAATTTACTTGCCGGAAACTGAAAGTGAAATCGTTTTGCTATTTAGCTGTTTTTTTTTTGCTTTTATCATTTGATTTATTTTCTTACACAAATAAGGTAATGCGCATGCGTACGTGATAAAGTTACAGGAAAGTGATTTAGGCGAAAAAGAAGACATAGGAAAAAATGAATGGAGGCCCATTTCTCTTTTTTTATATTTGTATTTTAAAGACAAATGTAACTCGTACGCGTGTTCGCTTGCTGTTTCGAGCAATTTGATTAGTCATATTTTTATATATCAACACATATCTGCATTTGTATGTATTTGGGTTATTATTAATGTATGTACCTATGTTTGTATGCCATTTTCAGGCTTTGATTGCGGCTATTGATGGCTGCTCTTTTAGGCTCTTGTGACGCGCTCGTTTAGTTCGAAAAGGTGTCAGATGTCGTTGGCAGATGATTGTTGTTGCTCTAGTACTTCATATAGGTATATTTAAGAATGTGTATGTATGTACATACGTTTACACATATGTGGGTAGAGATATTAATGCAGTCACTTTGATGCCATCCATTTTCCAGAAAAGTCACGTACATATGAAATGAATATGAATGTACATATATAAACTAAAAATCAGAGATCTAGAATAATTATTATTTGGCCGCTGAGTTTTAAAAAAGTCATCCCAATTTTGATAAGAATTATACCAGGTTTTTCATGATAATAATGAGTCAGACAAATTTTTTTAAGTTCTATAATATTTATTATTTTGAAACTTGTATTATAAATTGCTTTTTATAATAACTATGGGTGAGTAAAATTTTGTAAATCGACAATAACTATTATTTATAACAATTATTATTCAAATCCTTACATATATAATAAAAGTCTTTTCGTAATAATTATCAGCGAGATACATTTTTTTGCGTATTTCAAAGACTTTAACTTTGAGACTTATATTATAAAAGCCTTTCCATAATAATTATGACTAAGACAACTAGTTTGCAACTAATTCGGGACCCAAACTAGTTCAGAATTGATCCTAAACTGATACCGAAATTATTTCGGAGTAGTCCGGAATTAGTCTCAAACTTATATCGAAATGGTCCAACAAATTCCTATGGTTCCAGACTTACAAAATTTTTTTCTTACTTATAATTATTATGAGAAGACTTTTATTATATGAATCTGAAAATAAAAGTCGTCGAAGACTTAAAAATATAAATTTTGCAGATAATTATTATGAAAAGACTTTTATAATATATGTAAGGCTTTAAATAATAACTGTGGATTATTCGAAAAATTTGTATCTTACTATAATAATTATTGATTAACTTTTACTCTTTTATCTTATAAAAGATGTCTGTTCGAAATAAAAAAAAAATTGATTTTTAAATAATTTCGAATAAAAAAAAATAATAATCGATGCAAGAAGAAATAATCAAAGAAAAAATCGTTACCCCATTATCGATTCATATATTTTGTCAAACAATGCCTTCACTTACACCCCTATGCTAGGATTCGTCGTAAGTTCCATTGAGCTACGAATCGTTGAATCGCTATGCTCAAATCCAACGTAGCTGTCAATTGTTGAAAACTGTGTACGAAGAGCAATTGGTGTCGGAACTAAAGGAGTTTTACAAGAATTACAAAAAAAACTTATATAAACGCAAGAATAACTAAACAAATTTTTTATTTAAATTTTTTATAGAAAAAAAGGTTTATTAACGCAAATTTTAAAGACATTTTCACTTAGCCCAAGCCTTTCACACAGAATACTTGAAACGCTTTTTAATCCGTCTTTGAGAAAGTGAAAAATTTACACAAGTCTTTATTTGTTCAAATCGTTAAGCCTTAATGTATAAAATGAAATTAATTAAACAACTAACAATTGATCAATGAATTTAAAAGTATTGCACGCATTACGTAATATTCTCCTCTGCATATTCATCCAATTTTTTTTTACTGAATTCCACGCTTTTGGTTGGCAGCGCGATGGAGAGTTACGAACGGATTACAGCATAGTGTTTTTATATTTTGCGGAGCGGAGCTACGATTTCGTAACCACGAAAATTCGATTTCTAGCATAGTAGTGTTAATTTTTATATGGAAACAAAACACTGCAAGCTGACGAACACTAACTGTAAATAATCGTTGTTGCTGGATTTAGAACTTTTCGAGCATAACAAACGCAATCGAATTTGTTTTGGCGATGACGACAATATTTTATATCTTCGAAAAAAAATAATACAAAATATCAGTAAATATTTATCGAAATATTATTTTTTATCGAAAAAATAAAAATGACAATATTATGATTATGCAACGATTTAAAATACAAATATTTGTAAATCAAAATGAGATCAGATTTGCATAGCCATGTGGCATAAGGATTAGATCGATTTATTCTAATTTAGCTTTCAACGAATTCTTCCCAATGATTTTTTGTTTATCCGAAAAAATCGAAATAAAGAATATTTTCGGTTCCTCATTAAAATTATGTTATTTTTTATTTAAAATTAAAATGACTTAAAAATAACAACTGTTTTCCTGAATCTGCGGCAAGCAAGGGAAATCACAAAATTTCTGGAAGTCAAATCCAAAAACACTTTTTTTCACAAACCAAAAATAATCGTTATGATCAAGGATCTTTATTGTTTTATCATAACTTAATCGTTATTTTTTGATTTATATTTTTGCGATCATTTTTAATTTTTCGATTAGTCTTAGTCATTATTTTATGATTTTTTTTTTAGAAAACACAATATATATATTAAAGAGCGACTAAAGTAGTAAGCAGAAGTCTGATGATCGTTGTGTTTTCAAAAACTTTCTAATAAATAAATAACATTGAGCTATTAAAAATTTTTGATAACAAAAAAAAAAAGAAAAAAATTACACAATAATTATAATTATCAAAAATCATTGAAAAAATAAAAAAGTAATCATAAAAATAAAAATTACAAAATAACGGCTCAATTATCAAAAATCATTGCAAAAATAAAAAAGTAATCATAAAAATAAAAATCACAAAATAACGGCTCAATTATGATTTTTATTACAAAAACCATAACGGCTACGGTCTCTGATATATTTTGTTCAGGGGAAACTTGTCGTAGTTTAAAGATTTGCAGGATTGGGGGTACATTTAGTTTAGAATATTTAGCTAGATATCTAAAGCAGATATCTAAAGAGCTTAAAAAATAGAAAACATAAATATATTCATAAAAGTTTTATTTGTGATTTTTAAAGTTATGACGAGAACAATTAAATAAATCTAAGCTTTTGCGGCAAAAATTTTTATACTATGGCCTGGTTTCCATTGGGAAATTTTTAGTGACAAATCGTGCCATTACAATGAAAAAAAATATTTTACATATTTTGATTTGACGCCAAAGCAAAATAATAAAATGTCAATATGTTGTCATCTGTGGTGACATATTTATTTCGTGTCATGTTTCAACGTAATAAAATTGACCTAATGAAAACCAGGCGTGGTGGGCTTTTAAACCAACTGTATAGAAAAAATGGACTAAAATTGAAAATCGTAATATCAAATTTTCCCATCATATAAACCTGAACACCTTGGTGTCTATTTTTGATTAGCCTCTTTTTGTTATCCAGTGCACTAAGTGCACAGAAAAATTATTTAATACATAAATAGTGGCCTATTTTTCCCCCCTCCTATTACATTGTTGCATTTGTTCTTTGTTTCTGTTGTCCAAGAAAATCTTCAAATTTTCATCAGCGCACTTTGTCGCCTCATTTGCGGTGGCCTTTTGATCTTTTGCTCGTATGCTTAGCCAACTTCTTGTAGTTTTCACTAGAATCCAACCAATAGATCAGATAGATCTCTGTTCGCTCGCTCACAATCAGCATTTGCTGGTCGGCGGCCCGCATACCTAATCTTGCGGCGACCTGGATTAATTTTCATGGCTGTTTATGGTGAGAAATTGCAATAGCTGAAAATTGTGGCACATGCAGATAGTTACTAAAAATGTTTTGCGGGACTTAGGTACATAACCGGACATATGTACATAAGTACATGCAGATTACTTAGCATCCTTTCACGACCATTTATTGTCTGTGCGTTGTGTGTTATCCTGGCTTTGCAATTTTCCATTAACTTAAAATACTTTTCAGTGACTCGACTCATTCAATTGCCGGCTTAGGATGCTCAACAAAAATTTCTGCATACATACATACATACATATGTATGTAGTATGCACATATATCGTATATAAAAATTTATATGCTTTCTCCAGTTATCCTAAATGCCAAATTTGTTTGGCATCAGGTATGCACGCAAATTTTTGCACTTCACATATCCACACCTTAGTTTCGCATATGCGATCACTAAATACTTACCACAAAATGAAGCTATTTTCTTTTGCAACTCTGTCCGTCCACCTCTACGGTCTTTGTCTCATACGACTGTCAGTTGTTTGATCCTTTGCTCTGATTTGGTCTACCGCATACTCGGCTCTTAACATATTTCATACCCTCAATAGTTCCGCCTCTTCTCGGCGCATACAAGTCCCTACCTCAATTTATAGTTTTTCCATTTTCCACCGAAATTTGCTCTTTGTTTTGTCAGAACGTTTTCACGTTTCATTGCATTCGAATGCATCGGTTGGTTTCTGTGTGCGTGTGTTTTTTTTTTTTTGGTTTTTGGTTTTTCTTCTTCTTTGCTTTTGACGCAGCAACCGAACCAACACAACACAACACAACTGCACTCCAACAACTTTCGTCACCCGAAATCAGTCAGCACTATCCTCGTCATTATTACCCATTATCAGCAGCAGCAGCAGCCATTAGTCGAACTCGTAACCATATACTCGACCCCAAATTACATGCTCACGCGCACACGTAAATTAATAACACATCTGTCTGAAATTTAAATTTATGAATACCCATAACAACAACAACAGCAATATAAACAACAACACCATAAACGATGAGTATTTGTAAATACTCGTAACTAATATGCTTGTAATATATAAATTTATGTAGTAGATGGAAGCGTAGTCTCAGCGTGTCGGAACCATCCGACCGAACGACCGACCACCCTTCGCGCAGTTATCTATGCGCACAAAACATCATCGAAACAGTTCGCATTTATTCGCTCACGCAAATCCCGACGGGTGGCAAATTTTTTAGGCATTGTTAGCACTCGTTCGTATGTTGCTATTTTTGTGGCCGATACAAAAATTGTAACATTCTAAGTACTTTGAAATCAATACGTTAATTACTTTTATATTTTAATTATACTTGTTGGTTTTTTTTTTTGTTTCACTTTGTTGGTATGGATACTTATTGTATGAAATTTATTATGTGGGGATGTTTACAACGTTTTGGTTCTCAAAATATTGAGCCGATTTTTATAATTATTATTTTTTAAATGAAATATTTGCGAGAAGCAATAGAGTTAGTGGCATAATTATTTTTTAGGTTTTTTAAATAATATGTGAGCACATTAGGGAGCATCACTCTCGATATATAAAAAAAAAATCAGTATTGCTTTTTCATCGAATTTGTAAAATTCTTTATAATTTAAGGCACCAACTAAAATAATTTGCAATAATATGGAGATTTAAGTCAGCTGGACCAATCTAAAAATATTTCCATTTTTGGGTTTTTTACAAATTAAAAGTTTTTTTAATTTTTGTTTTTCAAAAAATTCACCTCAGTTCATAAAACAGTTTAAGTTTAGAGGTTCTGCATAAAATTGTTTAAAAATTTGGCCAATGGAATCACGATTTGGCTCTCAAAATACTGAACCGATTTTAATATTAATTGTTTTTAAATGAAACATTATGTACATTAGAATGCGCCACTGCCCATCTAAAAAAAATCGGTACAGCAATTAAAAAATTATTTATATTTTAAGGCACTAACAAAAATTATTCGCAATAATATGAAGATTTAAGTGAGCAGGACAGATCTAAAAATGCTAACATTTTTGGGTTTTTTTACACAATTTTTTTTTGAATTTTTCCTTTTTTTCTACAAAAAAATCAGCTCACTTCATAAAACAGATTAATCTTAAAAGTTATGCATTAAAAATGTTAAAAAAATTGTTCAATGGTTCAGTTGTGTTTTTTCCTCGAAATTATAAAAAAATAATATGGGGATTTAATTAAGCTGTACAGATCTAAAAATACCTAAATTTTTGTGGGTTTTTAACAAATAAAAAAGTTTAAAAACACGTTTTTTAAACCCACCTCAACTCATAAAATAGTTTAAGCTCAAGAGTTCTATATAAATATATTTAAAAATTTGTTAAACGGAATCATAATGAAATTTGGGATGCTTTCTTTGACCTTTTGTGTAAGATTGGTTCAAGAATGAAGGTCAATTGAAGCCAATACTCAGCCGATATGGACTAAAAATATATTTTTTCAAAAGTATTTTCTCTTTCCTTTCCATCCGCATTCACGTCCCACGCAAGTCAAAAATCTTATGATTAAGATTTTCTTGAATAAATTTTAAATATTTTTAAGCTGATTTTTTAAGCTTATCTCAATTTTTACCTAAGAAACAAATTTTTAATTTATAAAAATTTGAATTTTTTAAGAAATTTTCAAATCGTTACAGTTCACTTAATATTATAAAATTTTTCAAAATATGTTGGCACAAGTCTTAAAACATAATAAATTTTATAGTTCTTTTGGAAAACTCTCACACTCTTTTTGGTGATGCAACCTAATGCGCATTTGTATATTTTTTTTAAGTTGAACGCAAGGTTTTTGTTTAAATACGCTGAGTATTTGCTAATTAAAAAACAAAAAAAAACAAAACATTTAATTAAATTTCTTTATTTTTCTTCTTTAGAGATCCAAACGCTTTTCTAACAGACGTCACAGTGGCTCTACACTCAACGGAAGCCTTAATGGCTGCGGGTTTCTTGAAATCCGGCGATTTGGGTCCACATCCGCATCACAGCTATGGTGGCCCGCATCCACATCATTCGGTGCCGCACGGGCCGCTGCCGCCAGGAATGCCAATGCCTTCGCTAGGACCCTTCGGATTACCTCACGGTTTGGAAGCTGTTGGGTTCTCCCAAGGTATGTGGGGTAAATATCGAACCGATTTTGGTAGACAAACTTAGCTTGAATTTTAAATACAAAAAAAAACGAAAAACGCAAAAAAGCGTTAAATGCGATAAGAAATGTGTAGGTAGTAAGGTGTTCTAATAATAAAATTATTAAATTAATGAAATGTCTATTTAAGCCTTAAGCTTACATTTCACGTACAGTGGTATAACCTGTGTGTAATTTAAATGATTTTTTAGAACACTTTGGCTGCCAGAAAAGGAATGCTAATTAATATGCTATTTGAACTAAGTAAATATTCGCTATGTGCGCGATTTTGCTTTTCAATTTTAATTTTTATTACGCTTATTTTGTTTTTTTAAAAAAAAAGGTTGAAAGACCCCATAATTTACACCATCTCCATTGATTGTTGTTTCGTTGCAATCCCGGCAAATTTGTCTAGAGCACAACCAGTGTGGCAATGAAATTGACATCTTGCCCTCAAAAGTAGAGCAACGCCGAACTCTCAATTCGTATTTATAAATATTTAAAGATTTAAAACCAAAACAAAGCTCTAAACAATGAGCTCAAGAGTAACCAGCTTAGATCAGTAATAGAGACATTCCAGGAAGCCTGTAAATTGGCCTGTCCATTAGTTCAAAAAGACTTTAATTATTTAATAAATTTGTTTGATTTTCTTCATCGCGGTTTGTTAAAAATATCGGACCATTAATTTCCTTAACACTCCGCGCTAGTTTTATGACAACCACTCCGTTCTTTGCCAATATTTCTTGAAACTACACCTATCTAATATGTAAAAGTAATATAAAGAAGACAAGCATCCTGCTCCTAACCACAAATTGCTCAAACTGTTAATCCACTTGCCTTCAGCCTGAAAGTCTGCATCAAAAATGGTAACAGTTTTGATATCTCTGATTAAAAAATGGCCGATTTCCTTCGTGCAATGAGTTTTTATAAATGCTAGTCCAGTAAAAGACTTAATGGAATTGAAAAGGTTATCTCGAATATTTTTATTGACCTACTACAGTTTTCGTGTGCTGGTCTAAGTTGCTTTAAAAAAGTGAAACAAAAATGTTAAAATATATGTCGGAGCGAAAGAAAGGTTCAGACATACATATACAGTAAAATTTCACGGGAAATTATTTCATGAAACATTTTAACCCATTAGCGGCCCGCCCGAAAGTGTCTTTTTGACCCTTACTTCAAGAAACCCCCCAAAAAAAACTAGTTTAGAAAATTGTTAGAGAACTAAAACATTCTAGAAAATTATTTGCCGGCAAATTTTTGTTTTTTGGATTTTTTAGCCGACCTAAACTCAGTGAACATACTTGACTTACTACGCTATATAAGTAAAGTGCAGCTTTTTGGGGAAGAAGGAGATACACAAATGGCTTTCGCAGCCTGCGTGTCTCCATGGCCTAGCATGTGCCGCCGTTCTAACCTCACCTAACCTAAGCCATATCGTACTCACAATATCAAGGGTATCGTTTTCGAATTTTTTTTTAAATGCATACTCGTTTGAAGAAAACTTTCTGCGTCGCTAAACTCTTCAAAATTTGAAAAAAAAAGCAAAGTAATAAATAAATAGCTAACTTAGCGTACTCGGTGCCAAAAATGTGTTGAGTTTTGAACGTATTAAAAATAATTCTTCAACTTTTTCACCAAGCTTATAAGCAAACATCATTTAAAAATTGTATTCATAAAACATTTTTATTTGGGTATTAGTTCCAAAACAAATTGAAGGGCAAACATTTTGGGGCAGGTGTCGAATCTGTCACTTAATGAATTTTCGAAACATTATTTTCGGTGTACCCACGCTATACCGCACGCCCGTGCATATTTAGAAAGAAACGGAATTATCGCATAATCTGTATTAACATGAATCCGCGTTCATCTGATAACCATTGCCGTAATTTGACAACAATTACATTCAATTCCAAAAAATGTCAGGTAATGTCTCAAAAATATAAAGTTACAAAAAAAAAGAAAAAAAATTAGCCACCTTTCTTATTTCGAACACCACACAAGCACTGTTTTTCTAAAAATTGCATATCATGCTCACGATAAAATAATTTAGATATCTCACGCCAAAAAAAAAACCAACAATCAGGTACATTAACCCGTAAAATTACTATATACAAATTGGCTCCCTCACACACACATACTCTAAAATATTGACACAATAAACCGTTTGAAAAAAAGTATGTAGAAAGGAAGCGACATTAACACAAATATTGGTATAGAACTGATTTGACATCGCCACATTCCAGACACCCAGCACAATCACAAAAAACAAAAAGTACAGAACAAACTAACAACAAAAGATCTCCAAATGTTCGTCCCACTCAACAGACAAAATTTTATTGACTTCTATTGAATGAAGTGAAAGAAGGAGAAACTTGAAAATCATGATTGCATTGTCATGCATTTTTGAAGAAGAGTGAATTCAAAAACAAAAAAAAAAAGCAAAACAAAAAAACACACGCAGACAGCCAGTCGTCGACTTGGGAGCCCAGAACCAGACAACCGGGCATATATTTATCGGTCAAGTCAAGTGTAGTGAAACTGATTCGCAATGAAATTGAGATGCTTACCGACCGAGTATCACGAAGAACGCTCCTTTATTGCTACGTTGAATGAGCTGCCTTGCCCTACCTGCCTGCTTGCTTCTTTTGCATAGATGGATAGCTCTGCTGGGTTGAGGGTTGAGGCATCGAAGACAAATGACAAATGAGCCTGGGGCCACAACAACTGCATTCAAAGTTTCTAGTTGACGTTGCAAAACTTAGTGAATTTTGTGCTACTGATATGCCAATGATAACTCAATTTAAATAAAAATGACAAGATGACTTCAACTGGAAACAAACACCAACATGCAGATGAAGGCAGCCGGCAAGAAAACGAGTTGACTTCTGGCTAAGAAACCAACTTGAAAACTATGCCACAACTGTAAAAATGTGTGTGTGTGTTGAAGTCGCATTTTGTCGTCACATTCTGAATCATCATCCTGTGGTGGTGTGGCAAGCAAAATAAGAAAAAAATCTATAAAAAAAAACAAAAAAAAAAGAAAACAAAACATAAAATTCAATAATAATAACAATAAATATTTTCAATATTTTACTCACGCCATTCACCGATCGGCATCATTATCAATAATATTGTCAAAATGAATAATGATGAGCAGCAAGTCTGAGGCAAGCAGCCAAGAAGCCAAGCCCTCCCTCCTCCACCACAAGCTGTACGGGTGCGTATGCGACATGAAACGTGGAATAAGAGCTGTAAATGTGCAGCAGATGACTACGACCACTTATATTGATGATAAAAGTAAAATCGTCTTCGAACGCTAATAAAAGATAATGTGCAACAAATTGTTGGAGTGCAGCGTTGAGGTGAATGTATTTTGAAACACTAACAAACAACAACAACAAACATTTGTACGGTGCAAGAAGTAGCATATGAAATAAAAGTCGATTTTTGGCTATGGTAGTGTACAATTTTTTTTTAGCTTCGGTAATAACATTTAAACGCTCATTTAGCTTTTAACGGCTGACAAAGTGCAGTATTGTAAACAAAAAAAAAAAAAAAACAAAAAAAAACACGAAAAGCCACAAACAAAGCCAGTTTGATTCGCTAGCGTGTTTGCTTCATATGCAAAAATTAATATATGTATATGTATAGTGCATATGTATGTACTATTATGTAGTCGAATATAGGAAATCATTAAAAATATGACGATGGTGATGAAAACAAATATGATTGCTAATAAAACTCCGAAACGATAATGCTTAATGATAGCTTTGTTCGCTAACTCGCTAGAAATTGTCCAGCAAGCAATCCCGCATGAATGAGAGAACAAAAGAGTGAGTAAATGAGATTCTCTCCTTGTCAGAAGTTGCAAAATTTTACCGAAGAAATTTTGCGTGAAAAATCTGATAAAAAATCTGTCAAAGTAATTTCGAAGTTTTGTAAACAAAAAGTAAAGAACTCAGCGGAATTTTCGCATTGGCAAAAATATTATTTTTGAAAAAAAAAGAATGGAATACAGTGAAAAATACCAGGTTTTATTTATTATTTTATTTTTCTTTATTTGCGTACACATTTCAGTGCTTGAATGCAATTGACACTCCGCCGTGGGAGTGAAATAATCGAGTACGCGGACCGTTAATTCTCTCTTTGTCGATTTGACAGATTCGCTGACGAAATAAAATTATTTTTGTTTAAAACAAATCGGACGAAAAACTAGAAAAACAAACACATAAAAAAATATTTTTCTTTTGATTTACACAAACTATACTAACAAAATTTTCAATCGTCTACTCTCTCATTCTCTACCTTTTATTATGTAACTTGCATTTGCTCTCAACTCAGTAGGCGCCACTCTTGCATTCTATCATTCTTGATCCAAGTTAACGTCGATTATGGTACCGCTAACTCTTTTTTAGCGATTTTGATAGTATCAGCTGATTTTTCCACGTCATGATTGATTTTATTTACAAAAACCTATAGTGTGTTTCTTTTCCAAGTGTATAACACCTTTCTTGCGTATTCTTTCAAACATATTATCGAGCGGTTTCCCTTCAGTCCTTCCTCATGTCAACTCAGTTGTTATGTCACGGTAAAGTTACTCTCCCTAAAATTTTTGCATCAATTAACGCAATCTTGTATTCTATGGGGCTTGGTTTTTACCGAAAAAGCGTTCCCTTGCTATCGGGGGGTTCTCTCCCTCTCTGAGAGCAATTTTGTCGGTTGACATTTTTGTCAGTTTTTGACTGAAAGCTTGAAAAACGGAGCTGATATGTTGTCATTCGATTTTGGAGCCAATAAAGTCTGCGATTATGATGACGGTGGCGATAACGATAACCATAATAATTCCGAGCCAAAAGCGAAAATTTGATTTCAAATCCTTATAAAAAAAATAATTGGATTTTAGTGGTTGAATAAGAATCGTACATATTCAATGTTTTATCTATTGAAAAATTCCAAAATCGAAAAAAAGTTGAAAAAAAATTCTTCCAAAAATATTATTAAAATAATTATCGTAAAATATGGACAAAACTATATAGAAAATAGTTGTTGCTTTACTTTTATGACATTACACTCAAAATTCGACGAAAACCGAGAAGAACACAACACATTTTTAGAGAAAAATATCCCAAATTTCATCAAAATCGGCAGACAAAATGTAACTTGTTCTGGGGTTTAATAGCTACGATGCCATATCAATTGAGTAGGTCTAGTAAAATTATAAACCCCTATTCATAACTTTCAATGCCCTAGATCCCCAGTAAATTTTCGTGGAAAATGAGCTTATGCCAAAATTTTAGCTCTAAATGGCTGCTATGATTTTTTGAGGTGGAACAAGTTGGCTATAGGTCTATAAGAAAAACTGTATGTTACTTTATAAGTGTTAATCACAAAACTAGATTTTTTCGCTTTCCAAAATTTTTATTTTCAACGGTTTTGTTTTTACAGCGCCTGGTAAGAGATACATATTTTTTTGAAACAATTCTTACCAGGCAACAGATATTAAAACAAATTGACCTGGCAACATAAAGAAAGGAAAGTCGAAAGTAAAAGTTATGAGCAACAAAAAAACTCATTGAGAATAACTGTTACCGAGCAAGGTAAATTGAAAGTATAATTTATGATCAACGGGGAAAAATTGTCTTAATAAAATAACTCTTACTAGACAGCGGAATAAAATAAGAAGTTGGTAATAAAAATTATGAGCAACGAAAAAAATGTTACCTGGAGAACAACCCTTCTTACCGGGCAACGTAAAAGCAAAAAAAAAGAAAAGAATAAAATAAACGTTATGAGAGACGGAAATAAAATATTATAAATTACTTTTATAGGAAGGGAAATTCGTTTCTTAGTAAAAAATAACGATTATTAAAAAATTATGGACGAATTTATTTGAGATATGCCTTATGTTCTGCTACATTCTCATTATGATTCGCAGAAATGAGATTTGTTAAGACTTATATATGTTAACAAATTTCCATATATTTGTACTATTAGGTGATAGAGTTCTGAAATTATTTAGCTGCTACTTTTTCCACATCTTGTGATTAGACTTTAGAAGGATTAACTCCATGCCGTTGAGTGGATTTTGTACATATACTTTTTTTCCATTTCATCGACAAAATGATTTTCTCTACGATTAGAGTAATTAGACTATTGACTGTTTTCTATAATAGAAATCAAACAACCCGAAATCACTTCGCTGACTATACAAAAAATGTAGTAGCATTAAAAATAAATGCTATGACTTCCGCGGAGGGTATGTGCGTCGTCTGCGCCTATATAAGTATTTACATATATCATAGAAAAGTCAATATATAGCTCGCTCTCGAACAAAAACTAAATCCCATATGGCAGCGGGATCACTTTAAGCAAAACTATACGCTTTTTTAAACAGCATAAAAAGGACTTGGTTTTTTTGTTTTTTTTTTGTTTTTGATGCGCTTCTCTAGCCACCCTGTGGCCATTTTTCGTGACAGCTGCAACAGCAACTGCAATTGAATTAATAAATTCACGATTTAACAATTGGGATTAAAAATAGTGATATTATAGCATGTGACATATACGCTATATACATATATTTAAGTGCATATATGTATACATACATACATGCATATATACTATATATGTATGTATGTATGTATGTTCGTAAGTAAAAGCAATGACTTTCCCATTAAGTGTATTAAAGCGCAGGATCCTCCATTACAAATTTCAATGATCGCACCCTCCAAATGTGTACTCTTTCTATTGCCTAATTGTTGTTTTTTTGATTGTTTTTGTTGTTTCTGTTTTGTATGTAACGGAGACACCACTAGAGCGCGTAATGAGTAAAAAAAGAAATCATAAAATAAATTTAGAATACAGTAAAACCAGCTGTGGACGGGCAGCCGGAGGAAAGGGTAAGGGTTCGCAAAAACAAAAAAAAAAACACAACAACTAAGTAATAATAACAAAAAAAAAACACTTAACAAAAAAATGTCGAATAGCTAAGCAAGTAATGCGTATTCTCCCCCTAAATTAAGCACAACACAGCCAAAGGCAGTACGGAAAGGACACAAAAGGACACACATCCATATATTCACATCCTCGCCGCCGTTAAGCGAACAATAGCCGAGCGGCTTAGGATTCGTATTCGCTGCGCCTGCACAATAGAGATTGGGCGCAGCATAATGTACCACCACCACCATCACCACCAACATCACCACCACATACTTAGAGGAGAGGAGAATACAAACATACGAATTTACCTTCGATTTACGTTTTTGTATTTACTACACGCGCATTGTATGTAGCATTTATGTATATAATGTAATATATGTATAACAATAACTGGCGCGCTGCTTTGGCCAACTAACCAGTGAGATAACGTCGGCTGATTTCGTGTGCCACCAACCGATCGATTTAGTAGACTTGCGTGTTAGAGAGCAACCCAATTGAGAATTATGTATAGCAAGCGTACTAGAAATTTTGTACATTCACATGTATGTATGTAGTATATGCTTGCATACATACTTACTTATATATTGTATATAATTTTCTTTTAGCATTGTTTGTAATAAGGGTAGGAAAATACACTATAGTTATTATGTCAAAGTAGAGGGATGAAATCGAAAGGGGCATCCTTCGAATACGCATTTAGAGATATACAGATACTATGTCCTCATATGTGTCTAGTATATAGTACACTCCGTTACAAATTATAAATGTACTACATATTGACACATTTTTCTGTAATTTATTTTTCTTTTATTTTCAATTAAAATTCAGTTCAGTCTGTAACAAACACAATATAGAACCCAAGTTTTAAGATTTATGTAAATTTTCATTTAAATTACAAATTTAAAAAAATAGTTCTAGAAAATTTTCGAGTACGCAGTTTTATAGCCCATTTGACGAAACTACGAATTACTGTTGACTTTCAAGAATTTTTTTTTCGAAAATGTCTCGGGTTCCTTCCATATAAAAAAAAATTTTTCTAATTGTTATATGGAAACAAATGCGATAAACAAATTGTAAAGAATCAATGGTAATTTGTAGCCACTTCAAAATTGAACTTTCTTGTACTGAAATTTAATGGGCTACAAAACTGCATACCCGAAAGTTTTCAAAAAAAAAAAAAAAAAATATTTTTTTAGTTTTTAATTTTGATGAAAATTTGTTAAATTATTATTTTCGTAAGGCGCAAATTTTGGTTATGTGGTGTGGTTTGTGTTAGCGAATAAACTCTATTTGAATTAAAAATTAGCGGAAATTAAATATAAGAGCAAAAATGTGTCAATATTTGGTGTGTTTACAATTTGCAACGGAGTTTATGTTCTAAAATGGAGGTACGCGTTGCTTATGGGAATATGAATGTATGCAGGATTTTTATTAATATAATAAAGATTTATTAATTGTAAAAAATAATATTTGAAATCTAAATTGCAAACCACTTTAGTTTATTACACTTTTTTTTAAATTTGATTCAGTAATCGAAAAGTTAGTTGAAGCTAGGTAAATGACATGCAGCCGAGTGTGTAGCGTGCATTTGGCCAAAAATATTCTACAAAAATTTTTATCAAATACATTTGTATTTTTCTGAAACACATTTTAATTTTTTTGAAATACTTTTCGGAATATTATTTTGCCTTTTCTGAAATACAGTTGCCCTTGACTGCAAAACTGTTTGTACTGTTTAGACGGTTTCTATATGAAAGAAAAAAGTTTGCATAGCAATGATAGACCTATTCAATATTATATTCTCTTTTGAATTGAGTTATAAATAAAATTATCAAGATAATGCGATCTGGGCTGTTTTTAGGACACACGAAGGGCGAATATTTTTATTTCCCTATAACACTCTCGAAGTAAACTTTCCAACTATGGTGGTGATTGTTAACTTAGCGATAACAACAAACAGTTGTTCATAGCGGACGCAAAGATATCGATAACGATAATAATACTTATAATTTGTAGCTTCATCTCTAATTGATGGGGTGCATCTTGATGTTATACGACAAATAGAGTTCGAACAGTTATTTGCCGAGAGAGCATTAATTTTATGAGAAGCAGAAAATAATACAGGGGAACTATCGATAGTTGGCATCATCGATAATTTTCGATGTTAAACATACCATACCATATAGTTAAATTTCTGTATTTATCTACGAAATTTTTCCCAAACGTCAATAAAGTTTTAATTCTGTGCTAGTATTTTTGTTTACATTCTTACAAAAGTATTTTGCTTTGAGTTTTTCTTCCTACATACAAAATGCTTTACATGCTAAATTTTTTCGTTGCCTTTTTGTAAAAATAAAGTTCATTTTGTAATGCAAATCATGCAAATCAATCTTTCAAATTTTACAAAAAACAACAATTTCAAACTTTTATATGCGAGTTTTTAGATATTTATCGAATATGCAGTTTTGTAGTCCATTCAATTCTACTCTAATAAAGTGTAAGTTTTTGGTGACTAAAAAGTCTCCTTGATTTTTGATAATTTTTTTCTTCCATCAAAAAAAAAAAAATCAAGCTTTCGTTATTTTTGAACGCCGTCAGCAAAACAAACAAAAAATCTTATCAAAAATCAACTGGAATTTTGCGTTACTAAAGACATACCCTTTATTATATTAAAATTAAATAGATCGCAAAACTCCGAAAATTTTTAAACGGTAGTTCGATCCCCGGAAGAAATGTGTTGAGGAGATGTGGTGATCTCCGAAATAGCTATAACTTCTTCTTGGTGATATAAATTTTGATTAAAATGTTTGAATTTAGGTGAACATTTTTTGAATTTTTATAAATTTTGCACAAAATATGAAACATTAATTTGTATAGATTTTGTTATTAAATGAGCTAAATTTTTATAAAAAAATCAGCGAGAAAAAGATTTTGAATGACGTAAACGAATTTAAAGCAAAATACTTTTGTGAGTAACTGTACATTTATATTTTACTTTGTTTTGATTAGCTTATTTTATTTAAGCGTTTAATGCCCGCTCTTTTCGATTGTGTGCAATTCAAAAAAAAAATAAACACCTTCAATATGTTGCTATAAATAAACTAAAAGTTAATGCATTCCTTGCCACATTTCATCGCATCGCATAGGCAAAAGTTTTCCACTGCCCGAACAGCAATACTAATCCCTTTCGCCCACAGGTGTCAATACGAGAAAACAGAGACGTGAACGAACAACATTTACACGCGCCCAGCTGGATGTGTTGGAGTCGCTATTCGGCAAGACCCGCTATCCGGATATTTTTATGCGAGAGGAAGTTGCGCTCAAAATCAATCTACCCGAATCTAGAGTGCAGGTAAGCGCAAAAAAAAGAAGCTACATACATACATATTTAATATATACACAGTAAATGCTTACAGCTGTAAAGCTTAAGTGTAAGGTAAGTTTTACTTAAGCATCGTGTAATTCGTGCAATGCATGAATGCCCAAGACAAAATACAAATAGGCAAATAATAGTCACAGATATACATATGTACATAACACAGTTACATAAGTCATAGATTTGAAGCATAAAAGCATATGTGACATTATAATATTGTATGTTTGCTCTTTCGCTTGTGGGTGTCGACGCACTGGTATGCGCCTAAAAGCAGACAACAACCAGCACACAATATATCAATATATCATAATCTAACGACTTTTCGTTGTTCACTCGCATGCGGTAATTATTCATTTGTAACGCCCATTTCGGCTTCTGCGGGCCATAAGCAAATAAATTTCGACAATTACGTTAATGTCAAAAATCCGGAAAATCCATTGGGTAAACAAGACAAGACAAACTAACGCACAATTTTCGTACATCTTCCATATGTTTGCATCTATTTGTAGCTCGCTGGCATGGCGTGTTGTTTGCTGAGGCTGGTGTGGCTGTGTTGGCTGTTGGCTGTTGGCGGAGCTGGCAAAATGTTAAAAATAAAATCGTGCGCCACTGTAGCGCTGATTTTTGCCCATTTAACCCCCTCTTTACTTTAACCGTTTAATGTCGCTGCATATCCTGCTGTACAAATATGGCACATTCAGTGTCACAAGCGTTGCGAGTATGACCAGCTTGTTTGTTGGCTAAATACGATTTGGGCCACTGTCCTTTGTGAAATTCGGTAGCCGAAAGCTATGTGGAATGACTGACAGCAGTTGAAAATCTACCCTCGTCGGTTCGGTGACAAACAGCGGTTGTTTTTTCGTTGCGATTTTGGGTTTGCCTCTATTTGTGTGCGATGATGACAGATTTTCCAGCGCACTTTTTTTTACAAGCAACCCTCTCTTCATTCACGTTGTATATACGAACATATTGTGTATGTATGCGTGTGCGGAGATTGATGCTGCAGTGAGGCTGTTCAGTTGCGACTTTTCGCTTTATATGTATTTGTGCTTGTTTGTTTAGTTGTTTAAACAGAAACGTTGACAAATTTCTGCTAAAAATAATATAAACACTACACTGAGCGTAAAATGGGGCAGTGCTTTTAGATATTCGAATTTCCTGGTTATGCTGCTGCACTGTGGTATAAAGCCGGAAAAAATTTGCACAAAATGAAAAGTGGTCAAAAAATTTAGTAATTTTCTTTTAGTAATTTTTAACTAGTCATATATATGTATAATATATAAGAGTACTGGAAAATGCAATAAATTTTTCATAATATAATATCAGAGTTACAGTGAAAACTTTTGAAGTTGCTGCATTTATTGTAGTAAAAATCCATGATTCAATAATAGATGGTTGCATAATCAGGCAGTTGTACCAAAACGCGTTCGTTTAGCTGAAAAACTGGCAAAACTTGCAAGGAGAGAGCGCAATTATGACATTGCACTTGAAGGGAAAAATTTGTCCCAGCACAAATTAGCAAGCAAGGAAAAGAGCTGATTGTTTGATATGGTTGCATTTCAGTCATATATAAATTATCAAATCATATACCAATTGTCAAATTATAAATTTACAAAAGCCTAAATATGAGTGACTTATTTACGAAAGAAGAGGCGATTTATTAAAGAACAAGCGGAAAAAAACAACTAACTAACCCGGATCACATTTGCCTTTGGTGTAGATGCTCCTCCTGCGACAGCAGTAGACATCCCGTCACAGTTCGGAGTGCAGAGTTCTGGCAGATCTGTAGCTACCCACTGTGCTCTACTGGTTCCCGGCGACCACATTGGTGCAGCATAATTTATTACCGTTATCGTGTGGAATGCCGAACATCTACACTCCCCCCGACCCCACATTATCGTTGAAATCTCTTAGAGGATTTTACATGGATACAATCTATGTAATATTTTAACGTTTAGATCATAAAACTAAACTATAATAAAAAAAAAAATCCTGACATGTAATTCCCACTCCACAAGAGGGATTTAGAAAACCATGTTTCGCGAATTTCAACTTTTTTATGCTTAAGCAAAAAAGGCATTGCCACGCCCATTTTCTATGAACTAGCTTATAATATTACTCCAAAACTGTGGGCTAAATAATTGACAAAGGTTTTATGACATTTTTAAAGTTTGGCTTGTATGTGCGGTGGGCATTTAAATATGACGACCACGCCCCTTTTTTGTTTCTTTCTTGCTTTATATCAAAAATGGTTATATACGAAAAATAGAAGCCGTGCGACAACTACTGCTACAATTACTTTGTTTTTTTTAAATGTCTGAAGCTGTATCGTAGTGCGGCCGCAAATATAGAAAAATCTAATAAAAAAAAAATGTATTCCAAAAATTTAAATATTTTTTTAAAGTTTTGAAATATTTTGACAGTCCAAGCCGCAAAAATAAAAACAAAACACCAGTATTGTATTTTTGTACTACTGCATCCACTTTATATGAATTCGTCTTGCATTTATTTGATAGAAATAATTCACGTGTTAAATTTAAGCCCCCACCTCCTCGACGTGATGGCTAGTGATCTCTTCACACAAATTGTAATTGTATATTCACTTTTCGTTCATGTCGAACTGATATTCGATGCTATTTACAAAAATTATTCAGTGTTTCAATATGTTAATTTATTTCGGGTCACCATGTATCCCGCTCTTAATCAATGTCAAAACTCAAACATATAAATTAAAATCCTGAGGAAATATCCAAGAAAATTTGATGTGCCAAGTTGTCTTCAGTAGTACGCGGTTTCTAAACAATTTGCTGCATTTTCTACTAAATACTGAAATTTACATTTCTGGCGTATTACATTGTGACTAGTGAGACATTTGGATCTAGTTTTTTTTTACATTTGCAGATAAATAACTAATATATATGGTGAATTTAAAAGAAATGCCAAACCATTCTTATTTTCTTAACACAATTAATAAATCGTAACGTGTTTACATTTTTTACAGCCAGCGACCGTAATCATTATGAGTTATATAAAAAAAAAATTTAATCAATATTTTAAGATTTTAAAATTTGCAATCAATAATAATCATGATAATAAATTTATGTGTTTTGTGTTGGTATTCAGAAATAAAAAATTATCTATTGAGTTATACCTTTTTGTAGAGGAATAAAAAATATTTTTCGAGTGTAATTTTTTCGCTCTGAAATAATGAATATTTTATAAATTAAATTATAATAAATCGGCAAATATTAATTTTTGAGCCCAGCAGGTCGTAGGTTGTGGGTTCAAATACCGGCGGAGTCATGAAAAAAATCTGATGAAGAGGTGTGGTGATCTCTCCGAAAAAGCTATAATTTCTACCACTCCTGAATGTTGTTGTCTTTTTTCCAAAATGCTCCTTATACTGCCCTCGAGCTCAAAAATTAATATTTGTCGATGTAACAAATTAGGCCAAAAAATAATATATTTGCTTTTATGTATGTACATACATATATTTCAATTATAATAAGTTTGTTGACCAAAAATGGTCTTACTTCTAGAGTTTTATTTTTTTTCATCAAAAGTAATGAATTATATTTTTGTGATCGAAAGTAAAACTAGGCGTTAGTTGATCACTCAGAAATTAAAATTAAGTTTTGGTTTTTATTGTTTGTTTTTTTGGCAGATCGAAAAGCTCAAAATGCCACTCCGCCTTTCTTGCAACTGTTTGGCGGTAAATTTTTTTTTGTATGCCCTCGTCTACATTGTTACTCCAAAATTCATGTATTAAATAAACATAAAAATTAGAAAAAAACTATTATTAAGAAAATTAAACTCGTAAAATAATTATTATTGTTAATAAAAAGGTAAAAACTCATTTATTGTAAATTTCAGAGCGAAAAAATAACACTCAAAAAATGGGTCTATTTTTTATCAAAAAAAATAAATTTTTTTAACTCAAAATATGATTATTTTTTTTTGAGTGATTAATAAAAATCTAAAAATTAATTTTGAGTTTTACAGAAATCGTTAAATTTTTTTTTAAATCGTAGCAAGTTTTTACAGCGCAGGAAAAAATATACTAGTTCTCAAAACTATTCTCCGTTATTTTTTTTTTTTGATTTAAAATTTAAAAATAATCATTATTTTCAGTCCCCGTTTAGAGCGTAATGTAAAAATTTCAAAAACATCGATTTGCAAGTTTTCTGGAAAAATATTTTATGAAACTCCGATAACTTTACCATATTCTCCCTTTCCTTCCCCGTCAATTTTTGGCAGTGTAACGGCTCTTATTGAATTGCCAAATCGACAAATTGTCACTACAATATTTCTCTATGACCTCTGCCCTCTGTCTTCCCCTGCATTACAATGCACCCTTCGAATAGATTTCCACAACGCTTTCCAACATAAACTGCCTTTGCCGTTCTCATTCCACACACAACACTCCGCAAAATTATGTTGTTACTTCCTCCATAATTTTGCTATGCTATATTTATTTAGGCGTGTTTGCTGTGATTTCAGCAGCTAGTATTTGCTTTTGCTGCTTGCCGTTACATAATTTATTTGTTTACCTATTGACGCAAATTGTCACGGATATCCATAGGTAGGTACATATGTACATATGTACATATCTATTCATTTAAAATCTTGTAATATATCCACAAATGGTGGCTACAAATTTTCGCCTGGAGCTCCAACACAAACAAAGCAGAGAAAATTAAGAAAGAAAAATTTATGCAACATGAAATGAGCAATACTTTTGGGTTTCAAATGAAAAGTAAAAATCAGTACGCTGCGATTGTTTGCAAAAGAAATAAAATTCATTATCGACGCGATGCAGAGTGTCAAAAACAAAACAAAAATCCCGAATCTTTGAATCGCACGCTTGTCGGCTGTCGGCTCATATTGCATACAATTCTAGAGTACGCCGCACATAGCCACAGGCGCCGATCAAATTGTTGTATGCGTAGCTTGTAATAAAATGCCATTTACACGCTGCCACTTATTTCACCCGAAAATTCTACTAATCATGAAATATCATTAACTGAAAATTGAGATGTCAACTGAGTTTGTGTGGATTTGCAATACAAAGTTGTCGTTGTTTCGGCTTACCGATTTCACCGATCGTTGGCTGCCGGCCGATAGCATGACGTGCAAAATATTGACGATACCCAAGGAAAGCAAATAATAGCCGATCGGACGGTCGGCAAGCGAAGTAAAGTTGACACCGAGAGATGTGGAATAGAAGATACTTGTATAAATATATGGAGTTTGTTGATTTTGTTAACGATTTTCTGCATAGCTGAAAATGCTTTATGTCAATACAGCCGTCAAGCAATAGACTCTATTGAATGAATAGAGGTTTGGAAAATGGTTTGAAATATCACTAAATAGATTGTAAACATGCAAACCAATGCAACAAAATATATTCACAAAATGCAGTGAAGGATTCAGAAAAGTATTACGGGAGGGATGGGTTGGGGTTTTCAAAATATTGATATATGTACATTTTCTTGTTACTTTTTTGAATAACACGGTGCTACAAGAAAAGGTCTTTTTTATGCCATGTAGTAGCGAACATTTTTTTACTGGCAGAGTTGCGCGGTAAAAAAAAAATACGAGCATGCGTTATATGGACGAATTTGTGGAAGAGCTTCCGAAAAAAAATTGCCAAAAATCAACGGTAACCTGTAGCAACTTGGAACTTGCACTTTATTATACTAAAATTGAATGGGCTATAAAACTGCATACCCATATTGTTTCGAAAAATTCTAATTAAAATTGTAAAATCTTGTATAAAATTTATTGATTTTGAAAAAGGCTTTATAAATTTGGGATTTTTTGTATAATTGAGGTCAGTAATAACTAATTTTACAGAAAGTAAAATATAGTTTGTTTCAGGTTAAGCGTTAAGAATTGGTTTGATACAAGTATAGGGTGTAATTTTAACCCAAATTCGTAATAAAGGTTTTTTTTTTTTAATTTTTCTCAAACTTTTTGGTTCACAGTGGCAATGGCTATTCAACTTAACTTAAAGTTATGAAAAACAATCCGATTTTCAAGATTATAAGAATCCGTTAAAAACTGTACAAATTATGACCGGTGTTTTGATTAAGCATCCCAAATTGCAGCTATTTCATCATAACTTCAGATTTTGGGGTTATATTGGATATTTTGTCAAATTATGTCAAAATTATTTTTTAGACCTGTTCCACCACGCCTACTGCATTACATAATAAGTGCATGCAACTTTTTTTTGTAGCACCGTGTAAATAGCTCAAAAACTACTGGTTGAATTTCAGTCGTACTGTTCCAGTTCATTCCATAGACCCTTGATTTGAACATAGGCTATAACTTTTTCCGCTTTGCATTAAGCACAACGTAAAATAGAAATTAGGAAAAAAAATCAAAAAAAAAAGGAAACTAGGTGGCGCTGCGTTCGAGATAATCCAAAATGACGTATTTTGGTCTGTCTCTATGATCCGATTTGGTCTAATTTCAAAAAGTGTATTAACGTGAGGAAATCATTTGCAAAAAACGAATCCGCTAGATGGCGCTGGTGTCGAGATATTTAGGAAAACCCTCTTTCTGTTGCGATTTTATTCAAAGACAGTGTAATATCTAAATGATAAGGATACTACTCTTTGTATGTCAAATCGAAATTGTACTATTCTTGCTGCTTGACTATTTGTCCGAGATAATTATCGAAATGGGTGAAATAATTTTTATTCTTTGAGAAAGGAGACCCTAATTCGGTGTTTAAGTCGGCTGGTCACCGCTTTTGGTAGAATACATCAAATCAATCTATTTATGTGAACCGATATCTTTATGACGAGCTTGATGTTCTAAACCATGGCAAAATGTATGAAAAATTTTAAGATTGCAAAATCAAGACCATTTCACTCAAACAAAAAGTTTTTTGAGATTGAACGAACAGCTTTAAAAAGCAAAGAAAAAGTTGGAATGAAGTGGCGCTAAAGAATGATTTACTACGTTTGAAGAAAACAAATTTTATTTTATGTGGATTTATAAAAACTTTTTAATTGACAGCAAATATTGCGATTTGAAAAAAAATCGCCGAGCTTTGTTTTGAGTGTGTTCTGATCACATCACAATCATATCTTAGTAGCGTTAGCATTCAATACGAAATTGCGGAAACTGCGAGCGGGTTTAAACCCCCAACACCCCCGCCTAATTCGTCGCCTTTCAAAAAGGGCTAAGAGTGAGAAACGAAGCGTGCTAAAAACAAAACAGAAGAAAAGACAAAAAAGTGAGGAAAAATGCAAATACAAATACATGTGTACTTAAATCGCGCCCAGCAATGACAACAACAAATTTGCTAAAATCGATTTTGTGTAATTTAAGGACGTGACATTGAATACAAGCAATACGCGTTAACAAAGTGCATATTCAAGCCTACATGCTTACATTCATACTCCCACAGTGACTCAGACAATTGACCATAAATAAAATTTTTTGTATAAAATTCGCCATGCTTTACATGATGCATTTTTTTCGTTAATTTTTTTTATAAAAATATATTTCTTCATATAACAAAAAACATATAAGTCAAAATTTCAAATTTTCATCAAAATAACAAACTTTTAATTAGAATGTTTTTTGGAAATTTTTTTAGTATCCTTCCTGTAGCTCTTTGAATTCTAGCATAATAACCAAAGATTCAGAAACTGTTGATTTTGAAGATTTTTTTTTGAATATTGGTCTTACAAACTTTTTTCATTTAACACGTGCATCTTATATAAAAAATTAAAAGTCAATGCGAATTTATAAAAAGGCCATCCGTTATTTGGAAAAAGTGCGTACCACAAAAACTTAAAAAAATCATAAAAATACCGAAATTTTTTAGTTTCTGAAAATTTGCATTCCAAAATTTTGTATTCAAACTCAAATTAAATAGTTAGAAATTTTGATGAATATTTGCTACATTTTTAGTAATTTTGTACAAAGTTTGAAATTTTGAGAGAGATACCATACTTTCTAGCTACTCCAATACTGTACCTCCAAAAGTTTTCCAATAATTAAAATTGGAAAGATACATAGAAATTTTTACGAAAAGCACTGCAATATTGGACTTCCAAATGTTTTTCAAAAATTCAAATCAAAAAGTTAGAAGGTTTGATGAATATTTATTGAATTTTTTAGAAATTTTGTACATATCTAGTTTAAAATTTTGATTCATATACCGGAATTTCTAATCAAAAGCTTTTCAAAACTTAAATTAAAAGGTTAAAAATGTGTATGGAAATTTGTTGCATATTTCATATTTTGGTAAAAAGTTTGAAATTTTAATTTATATGACGGAATTTTTAGAAACTCCAAATCTGCACTCCCAAAAGTTTTCCAAAAGTCCAAATTAAATAGTTAGAAATATTGACGAATATTTGTTGAATTTTTAATAATTTTGTAAAAAGTTTGAAATTTTGATTTTCATACCATAATTTCTAGCCACTCCAAAACTGCATGCCAAAAAGATTTCCAAAAATGCAAATCAAAAAAATTAAAAAAATTTTATGGAAATTCGTCGAATTTTTTGTAATTTTGTACATTTATATTACCAACTATATTTTTATAAAATAGTAACGAAACAAACTTATTATATGAAAAACATAGTGCTAATTCAAAAAAATCTGAATATCGAGCTCTAACCGCGAAAAAAATTGTAAAAGGCGTTTTTTAAATTTCTGTTTTTATGTAGAAAGTAATCTAGATGTTCTGAGAATAATGCTGCATCAGAGAGAAAATTTTGAAAAAAATGTTGCTTACGTTTTTTCGCAGTTATCGCTTGATTTTGTCAATTGTTTGAGTTACTGTATCTATCTTTCTTTTTATGTTGACAAGTGAGTGGCATTTGCAAAAAAAAAAAAAATAACAACTAAATACTACTCGGCCACTAATGACAATTGCAATTCCATGCTTCTTCTTCTACTCCTCCTTCTTCTTCTTTCGCGACGCATTGCTTTGCTCCTCATAAGGAAGCCTTTGAAGGCGTTTGTAATGTTGCCTCTGAGCACGTCTGCACGACGGGTAGGTGAAGTGTAAGGCGAACGGTTGAGCGAGTGTGTGGCGGGAACGTGGCAGGAACAAGTGAAAAATGACACGACACACGGCATGTGGAGGAGGACAGCAGACAGTCGCCCCATTGTTGTCAATTTGTTTTATCTTTTATTTTTATTTTTTTGTTGAATTTTTTAACATTCATTCTATTTCTACTAGCGACAAACTCTGGCATTTAAGGGTACACGTCTGTACGTATGTATGTATGTATGTAAGTGCAAGCTTGTTTGTTTGTATGTGTAATGTACGTCTACGATTATTGGTTTTCCACTTGCATTTCATTGCTTTGTTGCTTTTGCGCCAAACTGAATTCCTGCACTACACAAATCAATACTTTGGCTTTTATGTAAATTTTCTGTTTTTATTTTCTAAGGTATCCATTGCCTGCGCTTTGCTAAGATTTCTTTCTCACTTTTTCCCCCACTTTCATTTCCACACATTGAAATTTACATTTTCCTTTACATTTGCACTACGCTTTGACCGTCGCACTTTCAGTGCTTGCTATGCACATTGCTTGGAAAATATTAAATTTCCCTGCAGTCGAATGTCAGATATGTATCAATTACTGTCTGCATTTACCGCAGCACTTATGGTACCTGCGGCGGCCAGACGTGGCAGTGTAAGGTAAGGCGCACGCGGCTAACGCGCGACATTGACCTCGAAGTATCGACCAGCGACGGAAAAACAACAACAACCGCATAGAGACGGCTCGTCTAACTACTTGCTTTGCGCTGCTAGATAACAAAAGTACAGCAATTGAACTAAGTAATTCTCTGTAAAGAAATTGAAAAAAAAATTTGAGCACCGTTTAGTTTTTCGCCACTGTTTCTGCCTAAATCTACAAATTTTCCATCAAATCTTAGTTACTTGAATACTCAGCAAAGCCTCTGTCTGCTCCAGTTTGCACTACCCCCTTTACCACAAATCCGCGGCTATAAATTGACAGCGCGTGGCCTTGACTCTATGCATAGTTTCTTTTGCGCATTTAATGTACAGTAATTTTAAATGTCGTTTTGAAAAACTACACAAATTTTTTGGGCTGCGTTGAAGGTGTAACTCGTCTCCAAAAGACGTTCAGTAAAAGTTAATGTTTTTTGAAGATGACCTCTTAGCTGTTGCTACCTTCTCAAAGGATTCAAGGATAAACTGTGAATTGTTTGAAGTTTTGCAATAGCATTGCTTTAGGCCCTAAAGTTAAGTGTTTCGAATTTTAATTTCGAGGTTATAACCCTTACGCACGGCATTTCGAGAAAGAGTGCAATATATGTTAATAGTGAAAACAATAGCAGAAAATTTAAACAGACAGTTGTTTCTTTCCTATGACGTCATACTAAAATACTAAAAATAAGTATGCACTACGAGTTTGAAAGATCTTTCTTCAATATACACTGCATCAAAAAATTCAACGTACAGTAATTTTTTACAATATTCGCCGTTTTTTGCATGATAAATTTTGTTCGTTCGTTTTCTTACAAAAATATGGTTGCGTCTAAAGAAAACTCATGTAAATCAAACTTTGTACGAAACTAAGAAAAACTCAAATTTTCATTAGAACTACAAGCTCTCCACTTAGAAAAATAGGTGTGTTATACTGAGAAAGATTACAAAAAAATATTAAGAATTAACGGCAATTGTTAGCCTCTTCAAACTTAAACTTTATTATACTAAAATTGCATGTTCAAAAGTTTTCTAAAAGTTCGAAATAAATTTTGTTTTTTTTTTAATAAAAAAATTCTATGTAAAATTTGTTGCCTTTTTTTAATTTCCAGCCTCTTCAACTTAAATTTTATTATACTAAAATTGCATGCTCAAAAGTTTTCTAAAAATTCGAAATA
The DNA here is from genome assembly GCA_951828415.1 of Anomoia purmunda. Classification (NCBI taxonomy): domain Eukaryota; kingdom Metazoa; phylum Arthropoda; class Insecta; order Diptera; family Tephritidae; genus Anomoia; species Anomoia purmunda. The sequence goes on from OX639995.1 coordinate 46,286,509, forward strand.
AATTTTGTTTTTTTTTTAAATTATTTTAAGTTTTGAACTTTATTATACTAAAATTGAATGGACTCTAAAACTGCATACTCAAACAATTCCAAAAGTTCGAAATATAAAACTTTAATTTTTAACGCAAATTTTTTGAAATTTTCAATGTTTTTGAAAAAAAGTTAAAAATTTGCTTTACATAGTGCTTTGAATAGACCAATCCAAACTTTACCGTCTGGGTAATTTTTTGATACAGTTTTTCGTCCACTAAAGCACAGTGTGGTAGAGTGGAACTTATTTATTTGAAATAGTTGGGGAATTCACAAGATGTTGTAACATGACGTAAAGCCATACAATTTTCCAATAGTTTGTTTATGTTGCTATTGTTGGAATGCATAGAAAAACGAATTCAAATATTACCACTTTCTATTTTGGAAATTTTATGTTTTTATCATATTATGCCATTTTATGAATCCCCCTATTTATATGTTAACCATTATTTTTTTTGAGGTTTCAAAATTTTTTTTTGCGATATAGTTTAACGTGATGTTTCTGAAACGAATTTTCATCATACCTCCCCTAGTTTGGTTTGGACGCAACCCGGTTTGGGCGTTGTGTCATCACGAAAGTTGACATGGAAGTTGTCATAACTTCGAAGCCGGGTTGTCTCCACATTTGGTAATGGATGACGGAAATTCGTATCAAGAAACGATATGAAGTGAATATTTACTTGAATTTCGTTAATGGATTCGATATTTCCAACGGAAAATCATTAATCATGCAAATTGATTCCCTGACGTAGTTATCGTCTATGAATGAAATCATTAAAAAATGTTTTTAAATATTTTTGCATTTGATTCTTCTCCAATTGTCATAAGAAATAATGTGCACAACTTATTGTTACAAAGTCGTAGTTAAATCATTTATATGTAGAAGTTTTTTTTTCAAAAAACTGCATAATATGAAATATTTTTTCTCCAAAAGAAGATAATACTTTACCTCTAATTCATTCCCTTTTTCTTTCTTTTGATGAATATTTTTCTTTAATCTAGAAAATTTTTGTTGAGTGAAAATCTCTACTTTTATTTTTGCTTGTAATTTTTATTTTCACTATTCTTTCAATAGTTTGTAAAATTCTAAAGAACATATTCAATATAAGTAATTCAATAATTTCAATATTTCAATTTTTTATAAAAAAATTTTGTGTAGACAGTTTTGTAGCCCATTCAATTTTTTTTTTCTTGTATTTGCTGACTGTGTTGCACATTTTTTCATGTAATTTACAAAAACAACAATTTATATTTATATGGAAGAAAATTTTAAATTTTGATAACAATGTTTTTAAATTTGTTGAGTTTTTGTAAATCTTGTGAAATTTTGGGCTTAACGAAAAAGTATTAACATGAAAAACATTTTAAACATCATTAAAAAATGAAGTGCACCAACACTACTTTCTGGCAGTGTACATATAATTATTTAAATGTTCATAAAGTTTGTTATATTTTGATGATAATTTTTTTTAACTTGTTGAATTTTGTAAAAAATTTAAATTTTTACTTATGAATATAGTTTTTTTTTTATAGAATGATATATATTTCGATAAAAAAAAATCAACGAAAAAGTGTTAGCATGAAAACTGTTAAAAAAAAATTAAATGTACCCATAATCCTTCCGGCACTGTGCATATAAATTTTTAAATGTTGATGACAATGTTTTTAGAGTTGTTGAATTTTTGTGAATTTTGTAAAAAAATTTGAAATTTGGACTTTGATAAAAAATCAACGAAAAAGCGTTAGCATGAAAAATATTTTTAATAATATAAAAAAATGTACCCACACTACTTTCAGGCACTGTACATATGTACATACATACATACTTATGTACATATGTAGATACAAACATTTATTTCAAATATAGGCCTCCTAAGCCACCGCATCAAACAAATATTATTTTGCTAACGTCATTTCGTTGATTTAGCGTCATATTCAATTTTGTTAATTTATACAATTCATGAATATTTATGTATGTAGATTGTCTGCAGACGTAAGTTTTACAAAAACCCATATTCATAAATGTCATGCCAGCGATTTCCAGCGCAAAATATTTAACACTCACAAAATAGCACATATTTTTCTACATACATATATGAATAAAAAAAAAATACATTCACACATATGTACATATGTATGTATGTATGCACCTAAACATATAATATATGCCACCACATTCGCCAAGCCAAGCGCACCAATAAATAATAACACAAATCGTTACTGTAATATTAATTGAATGATATTCATCTCGCTAGCGAACAGAGGACATACATACAACCACCATATATATATAGAGTGCGGGCATACTCGAATGAAAACATACACAGGTACATACATACATATATACATTTAGAAGTATGTGCGTGTGTGTGGATAAAGTATAAAATCCGCAAATCAAAGTAAACTTTTTCCACGCACAACTGCACTATACACACACACTCACACTCACGCACACACAGTGACTCCGTGTTAGCTGACGGTTATTGATAGGGCGTGCAGTTGGGAAAATTAGAAAGGTGGCAAAAAAAAACAAAAAACTTAACTGACATGGGAGAAATATTTATTATATGTCATAAAACCTGAACGTATACGAACCCACGAAACCCTGGCACGCTCGCACGCACACTCATCTAAACTTGTATGTGTGTGTGTAGTAACTTTGTCATTCAAAAAAGGCGCCTTGCATCCATCGGTAAGGCGCGTGGGGAGGACCACGCTTGTATGTTCGTTCGTTTGTTCGCCACTTCGTTCGTGTGTGAGTTCGCTCGTAGCTGCCATCGACCAATACAAATAATGTAATAATTTTCCGCAGCTTATCTGCACCAGAACAGCGCAAACATTTACGCCCTGCCTGCTAACCGTACAGAAATACTTACATATGTATATACTCGTATTCAATATATGTATGTGTGGATGTGTGTGTATGTATGTGTAATACACATATTTTGGCTATTTGCGCGGCTGCTTCCTAATAGAGGTATAAATATGAAATTTTAGAGGGGGGTTCTACGTGGATATGAATAGCAAGCAATACGGGCTAGACAGGACCGACAGTGGAAGGCCATGTAATTTTGGCTGCTGGGTCATAAATCAAAACTAACCGACAGGCGCTGATAACCGACTGAACAACCGACCAACCAACAGCGTTACCATTGGGAGTTTTTATACTTGCAGTTTCACAAATTCAACACACATACATACATATGTTGTACATATTGTATACATTCACACGCGAATAATAGGTGTGTATGGATTTGTGTATGAGAAATTTAGCTGAAAGTTGATGGTGGTGCCGACCATTTTGGTTCCGTTTAAACTTTTGTGGTTGATTTTCATTTGTCAGCAGCATGGCACCCTACATTTGGTACTTTCATATTTTATAATTTCAATTTAAATTGAGTGTTGCCAGAGTTGAAGATTTGACATTAAATAGAGACATTTTTTGATTAGTATTAAATTTTTCAATATGTTTTTAATATATTACTTATATTAAAAACAAATTTGAATTCCATAATTGCAACGTTTGTAAAAAGTAAATATCTAAATAAGTAAAAATAAAATAAATAATAAAAAATAATAATAATTTTTTCAAACTTCAATTAACTTCATATCCCAGATTTTATGCGGTTTCTTATTCCAAATTTGAAGTCGGCTTCTACGGTACGGTTTCTAAGAAGGCTCTATGATGAATAGATCAATAGAACAGCGCCTTGCGTTTTTTTTTTAATTTTTTGAAGTTTGATTTGCAATATTTAAAAGGACTGATCCCATATAGCGTCTTGCGATTTTGTCAACTTTAATTAACTTCGTATTCCAGATTATATTGGGTTTCTTATTCTGAATTTCAAATCAATTTTGAAATATTCAAAATGGCGAACAGATTTAAACAAAAAAGTTCAGATTTATATAAAATTCGACACTCAAAAGTTCTTTAATTCGCTGATTACAAAACTGAAGTGTAACTTAAAAATTAAATACTCGGAAAAATGTCGCCTCAAATTACGCTGTAAGCGAAAATTTTTGCCTACATCTTTTCTTGGGGAAATTCCCATTTAAGAAATTGTTTGACAGTGTCAGATGCAAAGAACGAAAAGATATTTGAGTCCACCATTGAATTCATCGAATCTAATTTTTATTCTCAACGACTAATAGAATCTTTAGATGTAAAGTTTTATACAAATCTGACAATTTTTGTAAAAATCCATGCGCTATATTGGCTCCGCCATTTTGAATCAAAAAAAAAAAAAAAAAAAGCAAAGCACAGGCGCCATTCTCTTGATCTATTCATAATAGGGGCCCTATAAAAACCGTAAATGCATTGATCTGGCAAAACGAAAAACGGGGAAAACGCAGCTTCTTTTTTGATCTTTGCTTTCCGAGTGCAAAATGGTATCGAACTACGTAAAAATATTTTTTAAACGTTGATATGATTGCTATGCGAACTTTTGCCAACTTTCAAAGTTGTTTTCATTACAGAAAACAAAAATACCACCTAAAATGCCATATAAATGAGAACAAAAATTTAGTGTATTTCTCTATGAATTTTTTCCAATAGTGTGAGTGAGTGTATATGTCTTTTAAATAAAATCACGAAGATAATCTGTAAAATTAGGTTGAAAACCTTTCAATGCAGTTAAGAAGGTGACCCGTAGAATTAAGATGAACACCTTTTCAATAAAGCCTAGTATACAGCCAATAAAACTAAGATGAAAACCTCTCAATGTAAGTAGGAAGCGAATCTTGAATTTCATACTCTACTCCCAATTTTAATAAGCCGATAATCTCATAATTAATAATTTTAGGTACATATAAATTACTATAATAACATTAGCAGGTTTTTTGGATCTTACGACTTTAAGGAGTTTTTTTACAAAACTGACAATTTTGTTTTACAAATGCACAAGAAAGACAACGAGAAAAAAAGAGAGCATCACTATCGAATAAAGATATTTATTTTTAAAAATAACTAACTTTATTCATCGAAAACTTCTGAAATATGAAATGAGTAAATTAAAAATTTTCATTTAAAAAATGCAAAAATCCACAGAACAATATTCCTAATATTAAACTAAAACAAGTAAAAACAGCGCTGTCTTCGGCTATGCCGAAGGCTTCATACCTTTCATGAATGGAAGAATAGTAAAAAACGTGTTATTGTATTACAATTTCGTATTACCTATAGTTAAAAGCGAAAATTTCCTTCAAATCAATAAAAATAATTCTAGTAAAGGCACTGTTATAAATTATTTAATGCTTTTCCTTATGTAATTAAAAAGAACTATGTTTTAAGAAGGGAATGGTTTTTGAATATTTTTAATATCGTATCGACGCTTGATATTCAACATTTAAAAAATACAAATAATTAAGTATTAATATGTAAGACCTACATATGCCGGTCTTTGAAAACAGTTATCAGATCCGTAAATAGTTCCCAAACGTTCAACGCTATGATTCATGTGATATTGCGCTGAGCTTATTACTTTTCGCAATAAATATTTGTCCTGAATTTATCTTGCCGATTTACACTGTGAACTCCGATCTTGATGAATACTAATATATAGCTAATAATGGTTGATGTTTGTGCAAAATTTCAAGCCTTTAGCTGTTTAAATGGAGGAGTTATGGTGCAAAATGCAATATCTGAACAATCGGTTGTATGGGAGCTATATGTTATATTTCTCCGATCTTCATGATTTTCAATACTGATACGTAGCTAATAATGGCTGATATTTCTGCAAAATTTCAAGCCTTTAGCTGCTTAAATGGAGGAGTTATGGTGCAAAATGCAATATCTGAACAATCGGTTGTATGGGAGCTATATGTCATATTTCTCCGATCTTCATGATTTTCAATACTGATACGTAGCTAATAATGGCTGATATTTCTGCAAAATTTCAAGCCTTTAGCTGCTTAAATGGAGGAGTTATGGCGCAAAATTCAATATCTGAATAATCGGTTGTATTATATGTTATAGTCACCCGATCTGGCCGATTCCGACAAATGTTTAATCATTTGTACAACGACACCTGCTCACCAAATTTCATCAAAATAGCTCTAAAATTGAGGGACTAGTTTGCGTTCAAACAGACGGACAGACGGACAGACAGACGGACATGGCTAAATCGACTCAGCTCATCGTCCTGATCATTTAGGTATACTTTTTGATGGGTCTATCCCTTCTCCTTCTGGCACTTACAAACATCGGACCAAACTTAATACACCATTTCATTCTCATGAAAGGTATAAAAAAACAATATAGATTATTCGAAAATCATAAAATTCAAATTAAAAAGTCTCATTTAAAAATAACAAGTTTTCCTTATTAATAAATTTATTAAGATTGCAGTAAAAATTAGAGGATCTCCTTATCAATTTACTTTATATGATTTTCAACTTAAAAACGAGAAGATTTCTGTATACAGTTGCATATTTTTGAACAAAATTCTATAAAAATTAATAAACAAGAAGTGGTCTTCTTCTTTTCTGCCGTTTTCCTTTTCAATCAATTTGAGAAAAAATTCAAAATAAATCTACGGAGATTTTCTATCGAAAAGTTCTTCAATCTGACACCCTCTCGCTCTCCTTGGACACCAAGGTTTTTTAGACGTCGGCCTTTTTAATTATAGGTCAACTTCTTAGCTCTGCGCCCAAAATAATTTGTTTCCTGAATTTCTAAATTTATTTTCAATTGAATTTGCTTTTTCCTAAACTGCAATTTTTCGAACAAAATTTATCCGGTAACACTCTTTACAAACGCTTTATGTTTCCGCTGTGCGTGTGTGTGTGCACGGCCGCGTGTACGTCTACTTAACTCTTTTGTTTGTGCGCCTGGAACGCTGCTACGCATTTAGGACGTGCGCATCCGTGCACTTTGTCACCAGCTCGCGCCGCAATTCACACACACGCACACACACACAATCCCACCCATATATAAAAGCGACATTTTCGTTAGCACTGCAGCTGTTTCACGAAGTAATTTTCTCATTGCGGATTAAAAATTTTCGCTCACTGGCTGTTCATTGAATTGCTCGTTGGAAAATTTTCAACACCTTTAAAATTCCTTTTTTTTTATTTTCATATTTATCGTCGTTATTTTGTTTTTATGCTGCTGCCCTTATGTTTGTAGTTGTTGTTGTTCTTGTTTATTTTGAAAATCAAAATTTTTCACTTCGCTAGATGTATGCGTGGTTGTGTGTGACGAATTTTGTGTCGTCAGCGTAATTAATTGGCTTAGCGTTAATTTATTACTTTTTCAATTCTCACCCACTTTATATACATACATACATACATAATGGACTTTTTTTTTGTTAATTTAAAATTTTTGTCACATCAAAATGTTAGACCGTTATTTTTTTTCAAGTTTTTCCGGTCTTCACTTGTGGATAGATAATTCCTGTGGTTGCTTTCATTGGTATTATTTATTTAATTTGATCTTTTTAATTTCCGATAATTTTCTATTTTTTCTAAATTAATCCACCAATATTAACAACTATTACATACAATTGCTATTTGTTTCCTTCCACTAAGTTCCTTGCCTGCCTTCTTACTTTCTTATTTGGCTTAGCTCATTTGGCTCCGAAAACTTACGAGGCTTTGTTTTTATCATTTATTTATTTGAATGCTCTGAAAATTTTATTCAGCGTCACGCAAATATTTCATTCGTTTGCTGCTTTTTTTAGTGTAGAAAGTTTTTATTTTTTTTTAGCAATAATACAATAAAAAGCAATTTATATTGTGCGACGACATTTGCCTTGTCAAGTGTTATTAATAAGATTTATAACTTTCATTTGTGCAATTAATTTTTTATTACCGAAGTCATCGAGATGATTCTTAGTCGAGTTTTTGGGCTTGTTGAGGAAATGAATCGCCTTTTTCCGACTATGATGAGAAAACTTCGAGTGCATTGGCTGCAATTCTTTTGGCAGAGCTACCGATCACTTTCACGATTTTAGATACCAAGCATGCCAAGCATTTGGTTGTTTTACAAGAATCAGCAAGAAAAATTCTTAAAAATAAAAAAAAAATAAAAAAAATTCAAAATGGTAGCAAAGGTAAACCCGGTCAAGTTTTGGCTGAGTTATTTAAGCTTTTCTTAAACCAATCATCTGCAAAAGGTCAAAGATAGCATACAAAATTTCATTATTATGATTTCATTCAACAGATTTTTTTATATTTTTTTTTTTACGCAGAACCTTCAACCTTACTGGTAGTGAGGTGAATGTTTTTTTGTTTATTTAAAAAAAACTAACCACCCAAAACCCCAAAATGGAAATAATTTCAAATCGGTCACCTACACAAATCTTAATACCATTGTAAAATATTTTGCCTAAAGTCTTAAAATGTAATGATTGTTATAATGCCGACGAGAAAACAGTAGCGATTTTATTATAACAATTAGTATTCTACATATTCTCCAGAAAATTAGAAAAAAAAACAATAAGAATGCCACACCATTGTTATACGCAAATATTAAAAAAAAATAATTAAAATGGGTTCATTTCTGTAAGACTCAAATCGTTATGAACATTTGGCATATAAAATTTTTTTTATAATAAGTATAGATAAATGAAATAAATTAAGATCTTTGTAGTAATAATAGTTTACATTTTTTTAAATATTTTCGTTTGTTGTTTTCGAAAATACACATTTTTTTGTACATTAGCATCCCCCAGTCTACTTTGGATATTTGTAAATAACTTTTCTGTCATGCTAAATTATACAATCGACAAACTATTTTATCTGCGTTTTCTAATATCAATATCTGATTTTACCGTCCAAAAAACTATCGCACCGATAATATCGGAAGCTAAAAATTTCGTCAGCATCGGTTTTGCGTATTTGCAAAAAAAAAAAACAACTTATTGCTCGTTATTTGCTATAAAATCAGCTTCTATTTGATGCAAAAATTTTACGGAAAAAGTTCGAAGAATTTGCTAAGCAAATTTAGTTTTTTTTTACCAAAATTCTCTATTTTTTCAGCTTGAAAAGGTTGGAATATATCGATTCTGGCGTTTTTTATTTTATGAGTTCACAAAGAAGATGATTTGTGTCTTACCAGCTAATTGATAAATTGATAATTGAATTCGCTAAAAATGCATAACTTTTATGTTGTCAAAATATTTTATGAGTTCTAAATTTATACAAAAACATTATGAACAACTTCTCAATTAAATGAAGGTTTCCCAATGCAGGATATTACTTTAAAGGGCATTATTGTGAAAACCCAGTACATTTGTATATAGTGCGTAACATAATGATACGTACTTATTGAAGTGTTTTGAAAACTTATATGAATTGATTTTAAAAAAAATTAATTTGATTAATTTTTGTATAAAAATATAGTTCATTTTACAACAAAAAAATAAAAAATAAAAAAAATTTTGCTAAAATTTTAAACTTTTCAATTCGAATTTTTACAAAACTTAAAAATAACTTTCTGTTTGGAAGTGATTATTTTGGAATACATACTCCCAATGTTTTTCATGAAAATATTTTTCTTATTTTTTATTTTAAATCAGTGACCAAAAATAATCGGATTTTTATTTTTAATTAATCGTTATTTTTCTTGATTTTTCCTTTTTCGAAAAGGTTTTATTTTAATTTTGGAAGATCGAAAAAAATTACATAGTAACCATTAAAGAATTATCGTAAAAATAAAAATCACAAAATAACCATTTGCGTTTTTTTATAAAATTGGAAATTTTTTAAAATCATAACGGTTACGATCCGTAATAAAAATATATGCCATATAAATCAAAGTTTCTAGCTTTATACAAAATTCACGAAAATTCAACAAATTTTCAATCTTTGTAACCGGCGTTTTCAGCCAATTCAAATTAAGTATAATAAAGTGCTAGTTTCAAGTAACATAAAAATTCAGTTAATTTTTGATTTTTGAGTTTTTGTTTTCTTTTTTTTTGTTTGCTGACAGTGTTGTGCATTTTCTTCCATACAATAATACATTTTTTTCTTGCCTTATATAGAAGAAACCCCCAAAACTTTATTAGCTGCAAAAAACATACTATGCGAAATTCTGTAGAACCCCCAAATTTCGAAGTCTTGAAAAGTCAGCATCAATAACTCGTCATTTTGTCATTTTCCCACACCAATTATAAAATACACAGTGCCACTGGCGATTGACACTTACGGTCCTCCGAATATTTCCACATACCAACACACTTACATTAATTGCCATAACGTCAAAGCGTCGTGGGTGGGTGGGTGTGTGTGTGTGTGGGGGCACATTGTTGAGTATGTTTATTTATTTAGTGCGAGTGCCATTGTTGTTGGTGTTAACGCAACTACGAGTGCGTCAAGTGTCAAACAGCAGACAGCAGGCGGTAAAAGTGAAAACTTTCCAAGTACTATGTAACCAAAGGAGGAAATGGCATTAATGAATAAATTATAGTGGCACTCTGCGGACCAAAATATATTAAAAAGTGTTTTCATTGCAGCGCCTGCAGCAACAACAGCAACAACCACAGCAGTGACAGCAAGTGCAAAAAGTCACGCGCGTGTACACGCCACAACACAAACATAAATAAATAAACAAGCAAACAAACAAACCAAAATAGCAACTTGTTCGCAGCACACTGATGAAGTTATTCAATCAGCTCACGGCTAAAGGATAAAACGTGCCTGGCCGCCCCGAGAGCTTTTCAATTTTGTTGCATAACTGTGGGCGCGTGCGTGTATAAGAAAATTTACTCGATTATATTGTTGAGTGCGTTTACCGCCCACCCACTCATTCACCCACCCACTCACCCACTCATTCGATTCACCCTTCATTCACTCTTCGCTTGGCAACATCCCATTAACTTCTGTAACAGTCAGCAGGCGGCATTCCACTTATCCTTGTTTGTTATGTTTAAGGGGAGCTGCTGCCACAGCAAAACAGTAAAATCCAGTATCGAGGAATAGCCGCAAAAGTGCTTGATTCTCATTCTCCGCTTTCTCCATCTCATTCCATATCCTGCCGCTCATCTCCGCTCGTTTCGCCAACATCCAAGGCTAGAGAGCGTTTTAGCATAACGAATGCGGGAAATCTCTTTGGTCTGGCCAGCTGTGCTTTCGATTGTTATGTGGACTGCGATTTCGTTTACCAATATTATTTCAGTGATTTTATTTATTCGCTATATGCTGCGATATACAGATATATGCATGTATTTGTACATTAGGATGCCTCATCCCCCTTACAAAACAAAAAATAAATCGGCACCGTTTCTCCATGGGAACTATAAAATCTTTCATATTTTAAGACTTCCACCAAAATATAAGGTCAAGTAAAATGAAATTGATTATTTTTGCATTAAATTGAAGGCTAGCACTTTTTTGGAAGTTGGTTTTTTGGACAGCTGTTACTTGATTTATACTCAGTTTGGTTTGCCATTTGCAAGAATTGGCTCGTCGCACATTCGGTGAATGGGACCAAAGCGATATGGCCACCGAGATGCCGATTTTCACCAGAAAATTTTGTTCAGCGATGAAGCTCGCTATTGGTTTAATGGGTAGGTTAATAAGCAAAACTGCCGCATTTGGAGTGTTGATAATCCACAAGCCATTATTGAGACGCCGTTACATCCTCAAAAAGTCACTATTCGGTGTGCTCTATGGGCAGAGGGAATCATTGGTCCATATTTCTGCAAATATCAAACCGGCCATAATATTACAATCAATGGCGAGCGCTATAGAGCCATTATTAATGACTTTGTCGTACCTGAATTGTAGAATGTTGATATGGACGACCTTTGGTTCCAACAAGATGGCGCTACATGCCATACAACCAACGAAACAATAAATTTATTGAAGGAAACTTTTGGTGAGCGCATTATCTCACGTCGTGGGCCTGTGGCGTGGCCTCCAAGCTCCTGCGATTTAACATCGCTGGACTATTTTTTGTGGGAGTTATGTGAAGTATGTAGATAAGCCCGAAATGATTGACGCCTTGGTAGAGAATATTCGGCGCGTTATTGGTGACATAATGCCCCAATTGCTGTGGAAAGTGGTCGAAAATTTGGTCTCTCGGCTGAAATTTATTCCAGTCAGCAGCGGCGGTCACTTGCCCAAAAGTTAAAATGATCCGATTTAGGTGAAAAATGCACCGCTTTGTTCGATAACTTGTTGCCATTTTGAAGGTAATTTCATAATGCTACTCTCGTAGAAACTCTCGTCCCTATAGAACAAAAAACTGGGGCTACAAGCTTCTCTTGAGGCGAATTTTTCATCAGCAATATAATCCGCCATAGGAAAGAAACAGGTAGTAATCATTTGGTGTCAGTTCCGGACTATAAGCCGAATGAATAAGAACCTCCCAATAATGCTCTCGGAGCTTCTGGGAGTCTCTATCGCTGTGCGTGGCCTGACGATGTCCTGGAACACAATGTTTTTGGTTGATTGCTTCCTCCAGATGGTCCAATTTTTAACAGTACAGGTTCGAGCTAAGACTTTATCCGTAGGGGAGAAGCTCATAGTAGGTAATTCCCTACCAATCCGACTTCCATTAATTCATTGATATTTTCGAGAATTGGCCTTTCGATGAAACCAGAATTCCGCGTGATTGGCTACCATAAACCCTATTCACATTTTTAGGAAAACTGTAAAATATGGGGTATTTTCTCTTTGCTGTTTGCCCATTGTTTTATCATCGGTGAGAATTTTTTTGAAAAATATTTAAATTTCGAATTCTTTTTATTAATAAAAAAACAAATGATAATAATTATTAATATATTCTTGACTCTATACAACGAATGTTAGTGGTTGGAGGTACCAAAAAATTTTTCAATGAAAAAAATCTGAAGCTTCCAAATATCGGATTACAGTTTTTTGTTTTTTTATGTACTCATATTGTTCCATCTCCTTTATAAATCTGTTTCATTTAAAAAAAAAATGTTGAGCGATATCTCTGAAAATTGTAATTAATAGATACTTTGAAGCTTTTATTAATCGCTCAGAAAAAATAATCATCGATAGAGTTATATTTTTTTAATCAGAACTAAAACTCGTTTTTCGACTGAAACAACAATTTTTTTGAATTCTTAATTTATTTTTGTTCAAAATTATAATTACTTTAACAGTTTTTTCTTAATTACAAATAATCATGATATTTCGATCTTTAGCTTCAATTAAAAAAAAAGACAATGATTAGTTTGGGAATTGTTATGTTTTTATTAAAAATAAAATTTTTTAACTGTTTAATATTTTGTTAAAAAATCGTCTTGATTGGTTAGTTGGTTGCAGTCGCGAGTAAATAACTCCAATTAGCACTAAGAGTGCCGTTTTAATACCACTACCCCGCCATCGAACCAGATAGAACAGAGAATAAAGAAGAGAAGAGAAAAGAGAGAATAACCCCTTTCATCGCCATAGATGCAGCCCGTGGAGTTTATCAATCGAATCAAATCATTTGAATTCACGTTACTCAACTCTTCCGGATTTACAAAATGGGATTTGCCCAAAAATCTCATTCTAGTTCTGCAAAGATCTGAACAGCAGCTGAGGAGATTTTTCACCGTTTTCTTCCGCACCAGCTGCGGCGGCATAACGCCTACGTTAAAATCCCATTCGGGCAGAATGAGACGTTCGTCCGATTCATTTTAATGAGAGTGGGCAAATGATCCTAATTTTTGAGTTTTATTTCACCAAAAGTACACGAACTTTATTTTTTTCGAAAAAGTATAACTCGATATATATTTTTTATTCCTGAACGAAAAATGAAATACGTTAGGTTTATTGGAAAATAAGATGAGTGTTGAAAATGAAACTGCTATTGATGTTATTGAAAGATGAGAATACAATATGTGGAAAAATATTACACTATGACTGTTTTTGACTGCTTATGAAAACTTATTTGTAGCAAAATTAAATATTTTTACTAAGAAGCCTGCATCAAAAAGTATTCGATTAGAAAACTGCTGGTGCTCAAAATCAATCGATCTTATCGGACTTAGTCCCTACGAAATAAAAAAGAAAAACTTATAAATTTCGCAGTGGAGCTCTAGCTATGGTTCTTTTTCAATGATGTTTTTATTTATTTTATAAATGAACAAATCAAGTTTTAGTACTAAGCTGTTTAAGTTTAACGAACGGTGCGGACAAAATATCAGTCCTTATGCGGGAACACCGCTGCTGTGTTTTCAAATTGATCCAACTCCACGTAAATTTTAGTATTTTTTCGAAATATTTTGCCGGAAGTTTTTAAACAAAATTAATTTTATAATTCCGGTGGAAAAAGCGCAGGGATTTTTGTTTGATGAGGCACCCTAATAATAATACATATATACACACATACACAAGCACACATTTTATACGCCCGATGGTGTTACTTGTTAATGGTTAACGTTGGTAAACAACCGAATTTATTATCCGCCCCATCCCCATTCCCATCGCTACGATTTCACAAAAGGAAGCAAGTTTACCACTCACTTAGCGCTCGAGCAAAGCGACGTTAAGGAAAAGCAAGTACCCATTATTACCCGGTCTTGTGAAGTTAACACTTGCTGCCTGCCAACCATCAACGCCGCCGTCACATTGCACACGATATTCAGCCGACGCCGCAGGCTCATTTCTCGCCACCGTCGATAATACTCCACACATTTTAACAAGTACGAGTACGAGTAAAGGCCTATCTATACCCATACCGGTCGTGTGCACTCGAGCATTTCATTGAAAACGGTAAAATGATTGAGGGCGTTTTATTTGACATAGTTAGTGTCTGTCTGTCTGTCTGTCTGTCTGTCTGTCTGTCTGTCTGATTGTTCGTCTCCATGTAATGTGTGGGCAATGTAAAATATAAGGGGGAGGCGTGCCGAACGCATTAAACAAGGCGTATCAAATTTCATTACCCTCTTAACTTCCCTTCCCCCAGCAGTATTTCCATGAATTTCTGCGGCGGCAAAGATTTTAAAGCAAGAAAAATAAAAATTAAAAAAAAACCCCTCAGCGCTTGATAAAAAAAGGTTAGCAAATTGCGCACAGCGCTCACCCCCGATCTATGCTGACAATGGCAAAATTGTAAAATGCGAATTAAGTTTCGGTTTTCTTTGAGTTTGCTTTCCATTGTCAAGTGTATTGCATTGATTTTGAAATTTCAATAAAGGACACAGTAGTGCACGTCAAGCTCCCCTACGGTGCTAGTTGAAGGAGCATATTTGAAATGTTAAATTTTCACTTTCCACACTGATTCCTGGCTTAAGTCTTGAGATAGTCACTTTTGAAATCATTTAATGAAGAATGAAATTGAATTTTTCAATAATTTTTTTTTTTTTGTATTTTGCGGCATTTTAAATGCTTTGATGTATTTTGCTCCATCCATACATACATACATATTTAGATAGATATGTACTTATGAATATAAATTTCCCTTTGTCAGCAAAAAAGAAAAAATTGATATCATTTGATTGTCATTTTGCGGATATTAATTGTTTTATTTACGCATTATAACATCAAGCAAATGAGAAAAGATATTTGTAATTTGTGTCTTTTTTTTACCCAAATAAGATGTGCTTTAAGTTTGAAAAACAATTGGTTTTATAAAGGTTTCAAAAGGCTCTACACATAGACCGAGCGCTTAAAGAGTTTTATAAGGCTCTGAATAATTTACTATTGTACGGCTCTACTCTATGTCTACACATTTTTATTTTTTATACGCCTCTTCTTTTATACTGTTTTCTCTTCCTCTAAAAATTTAGACTTTTAAATTTGTATACAATTTTTTTCATTAAAAGCGATTGATCAATAATCCAACAATTAGTAAAAAGAAGAAACATTATAAATTATTATAAATCGTAATTTTTAAGAGCAATTTCGCAATCTCTTTTCGAACGCACGTCAGTCATACCATTACGGATTTCGCTAGGTGAAAAAAAAATAATTTGTGTATAAAGTAACATATCTCTATCCATGAGACAAGAAAGAAGTTTCTTCCATTTCGATTGTTTTTTTTTTAATTAAAAAGCAGATTATTAGCATTTCGCCATATGTAAACATTTACCCCTTCGGATATTTTTAGGAGGGTATTTTCAATCGTATATTGGGCATTATTTACAAAATGGACGGTTTCATGCAAATTCGAAAAAGTATCAATGAAAAAGCTTTATTTTAAAAATTAATTCAAATAATTTTCATAAAAATTTTTCAAGAGTAGCCGAAAATGTTCAAAGATACAAGTTTAAAGATGTTTTGCTGGTTTTTTTGTATTTTTTTTTTATATTTTAAGATTAATTTCGAAATTTTGTTAGTTATAATTAACCCATATTTTACATTGAAGTGTTTTTTATATACAATATTTAATTTACAACATAAAAATTAACAGATTCTTTGAGATAATAATAATAATAATAGAAACAGAAGCTTCTTTTAATCAATCTGTTAAAATTATTTCCTGACATTTCCAATTTGGTTATGTATATCTTATTACCTGATCTGAAAAAGTTTTCGCTAAAAAAACGGTTTAGAATTTTCCCATCTAAAGTACGAAGTGTGTTTGATATTAATTTTTGCATATAATTTAATTTTTTAATTTCCGGATTTAAAACACCGTTTATCTTGCATGTCTGCAGCGGCTTCTCCCAAATATGCGAAAAAACTGAAGAATTTACAGAACCTTTATATATGTAAATGCTTTGTATTTAGGCAGCAGTAAATATTTTCTTTTATTCCCTTTTATTTTTTAAATTCAAACAAATGAAAAAAAAATTTAAAAAAATAGAAATACTACGGATGGTAATACGAAATGTCAGAATCTGTTTAATTGTTAGGTAGTTAATATGGCGTCCAAAAAATGGAAATGGCGTTACCTTCGTTATTGTCTTATGTATATAGATTAATTGTTGCCCCTTTTTTCGAATTTGGATTCCTCTTCAAAAAATATAATGAATTCATTGCAATGATAACATGTAATTTTTTAAAATATTTCCCACGTCAGCGTTTAGGTAAGACAAACATATTTCAGTTCATAAATGTTTCTCTCTTTTCGTATAAGGAACACAAAATATTATCATGATTAGCGATAATAATAAAAAAGTATTTTGGGTACCCAAAATTTGAAGTTTTTAAATATGTTTTTTCTTCTTATTAAATTTCGAAAACGAAGACGAAATAGTATTTCTTGCAACGCCATTCGCGATTTCTGCTCGCACAGTCTCGTGTATTTCGATATTAGTGAAACTGAGAAATCGAGTTCTCGATACACTCTGGGGTATCGCCATTCTCGCGAGAAATGTCGAGTTTTTTTCGACACGAGCTTATTTCATTGTTTAAAGTGCAAAATAACAAAATGTGTACAATGAAATTGAGTATCGAGAAGCCCGTGAGACTTCCGCGACTCTCGATGCAGGAGAAGCTCGCGAGAAAGCGATCCTTGGGAGAAATTGTTTCTCGAGCACTCTCAAGAAATCGAAGGCTCTACTTGTGATACTTACGGTTGTGATAAAATACCCTGGATAGCAATTTTCAAAGGAAAGGACTAAAAAATTTATGATTTGAACGTTTTGTATGACTTATCTCTATTCAGGCAATTTGGACTAGATAATTTACGATTTGAGCATTGATTCAAAGAGGAAATACTCTATTTAGAGTTAGTTGTTGGACTGATTTTTCTCTTCCACGAAGAATTACTCTGTTCAAGACTTTTTAGGCCAGAAAATGTACGATTTCAGCATTTTGTATGACTTTTCTCTATTCAAAGAAGAAATACTCTGACACTGAAGATGGCACAATGCCGATACTGATTTGTATCCAAACTAAACTTAACTAACGATGAGGGAAAATTTTTCCAATATACATCAACTCTCCACTCTGTCTGATGCTTAAGGAAATGTTGTTTTTCATAAAATACTAAACATTTTATTTATTAACACTCTTAGCCAATTCTATCCCTCCGTCTTCGATTTTTTGATCGTTTTCGTCGAAGCTCCAAAAAAAAGTTAAAATATTACATATAAATAAAAATATGGTGGAAGGAGCGATAGAGGTGGGTGAAAGTGTAGATATGAAATAATAAACTTTTTATAAAGAACATCATTCCCTTAGGCATCAAAGCTGTAACTCTTCAAGTTTTTTTTTACTGTCGGCGCAAATACCCCTTAACCTTTAGTGCAACGAAAAAAGCCTCAGACGTGCTGGAATTGAAATTCTCATTTATAACCTCTCCATTAGCAACAAGAATCACAAAAGCAACAATACTACTCTGTGTCTTCCGAGAGAACAACGGATTTTTAGACAATACAAATATTAGGTTGCTAATTATATGTCGAACGAGGGCACAATGGATCTTAAAGGTCGACAAACATCTAAACATATATCTAGATATCAAACTAGACACCATATCGGCTGCATGTGGGATTACTTGAGTACTTTGGACGCTGAAACATCTGAACACTATATTAAGGGCGTCCGGCCTTGATCAAATAGCAATTGTTGCATTTTTCGAACCCTTAAATGTTAGAAATTCGTCTATTAAGGGCTTTTTTAGCATTCACTCAGAAGGATGACAAACGGGATTAGACAAATTGGCTAATGGGATCATTGCTGGAATATAAAAGATTTATATATATATTGCAATTTGTATCCAGAAATTTTTTTTCCATTCAACCCCTGAATAGAAATGAAAATTTATTTTTAAATGGAACTAAACGGTTAACATTGACTGCGAAAAAAACTTTAAGAAATGATTGAGAATTTTTAGCGATTTAACGCTTCCACTTTTTTATGCTAAAATTAAATGGACTCTAAAATTGCATACGCAAATTTTTTATACAGATTTTTCCATACGAATTTCGATTTTTGACGGTCATTTTGTTTTTTAATTTTTGTGAGTTTAGTAGAAAGTTTAATATTTGTACTTATTTGGGCTTTTTATAGAATGAGCCATATTTTACAAAAATGTGACGAACAAGTAATAAAAAAAAATAATTTCCCAATAGTTTTATCCTGCACTGTATTTACAGTATTAGGCAAATTAGGTGTTACCTATTCAACTGTCCATATATTTTTCTTGTGCAATGCTTTTTTTAAATTTATTTGAAAACCAAAATGTGTAAAATGGATTAATTTTTTTAGCTCGATATTACCAGTTTTTTCCTTCACTATGTCCTTTACATCGTCAGAAAACGAGTTGGCTATTGTCCGAATTTAATTTTGCAGTTATTGTGGCTCATTCGTAATGAGCCGCTTTTTTTCAGGGTGTCCTGGGATTTTTTTTTGTTTTTTGATTCTCAACTTACTCTTTAACTGTATTCAGAATAAATTTGGTATATAATTGCCATGAGTACTCGTATAATAGATATGGCCGTGTAGACAAAACTTTTCTACCTTTTTCTTACCTTTTACACACATATCATAAATATTGACTAATTCTTTTGTTGCCCTTATCTTCTGTTATTCCAGGTTTGGTTCAAAAATCGACGCGCCAAATGTCGCCAACAGCTTCAGCAACAACAACAATCCAACAGCCTTAACAGCTCGAAGAATGTCAACTCTGGCTCAAGCTCCTGCTCTTCCTCGCGCAACACATCGAATAGTAATAATAATAACAACAACAACTCCAGCTCATCCAATGCCAACAAATCGAATTCACATTCAACGCATTCATCATCCGGCGGCAGTGGTGGTGGCGGCAACAAGTCGAGCAACTCCTCGGGCGCTGGCGCCAATGCGAACAACTCGAATAATGCTGGCAGTTCATCTGCAGCAGCTGCAGCTGCCGCCGCCGCAGTCGCACAATCGATTAAATCCCATCACAGTTCCTTCCTAAATGCATCCTCATCCGGTACAGCGATAACGTCCAGCTCCGGCTCAGCCATATCGTCACATTCACATTCAACACACCCGCATCATATGTCCGCTGCCGGCGGTCTTAATTCACATGTGTCCGGTCCATCTGTGGCTACAGTCAATTCATTGAATGCTTCAGTGGCCGCACATCAAAACTCTTCACCATTACTGCCCACACCTGCCACCTCCGTTAGTCCCGTTAGCATTGTCTGCAAGAAAGAACACATTAGCTCTGGCTATCCTGGCGGGCCGGTCGCCAATGATGGCTCTTTACGCTCCACCTACGATTCGTTAAAGGAGGGCGGCGGCGATATTAGCAGCAGTTCCGCGCATCATCACAGCATCTATGGCACAGCGGCAGCAACGAATCCACGTCTGGTTCAACCCGGCGGCAATATAACGCCGATGGATTCGAGCTCTAGCATAACCACACCATCTCCGCCAATCACACCCATGTCGCCACAATCGGCCGCAGCCGCAGCGCATGCCGCACAAAGCGCACAATCGGCGCATCATTCCGCCGCCCATTCGGCGTACATGCCCAATCATGATTCGTACAATTTCTGGCATAATCAATACCAACAGTATCCCAACAACTATGCTCAGGCGCCGAGCTACTATTCGCAAATGGAATATTTTAGCAATCAGAATCAAGTTAACTATAATATGGGCCATACCGGTTATAGCGCCTCGAATTTCGGTCTATCCCCAAGTCCCTCCTTCACCGGCTCCGTTTCCGCGCAGGCCTTCTCGCAAAATAGCCTGGACTACATGTCGCCACAAGATAAGTACGTGAATATGGTGTAGAATCTGCTGATGCAGTATTGCAATAGCAATAGCAACACCAGTGGTGGCAGTGGCAGTGGCAGTGGCAGTGGCAGTGGCAGCGGTAGCGGTAGCGGCAATGGCAGTTTAGGAGGCAACGGAAGCAACAATGTGGGTAATTGTGGCATAGGCAGTGGTAGTGGTGGTCTTGGTGGTGGTGGTGCTGGCGGTGGTGGTGGAGGTGGTGGTAGTCTTGGTGGAGGCGGCGATGGCAGCAGAAGTTTCGGTAGTGGCAACGGTTACGTTGGCATTGGCGGCGGCAGGGGCACTTATGGCTTATTCGAAGGTAGCGATGAATTTACACCGATTCCACACTATGCTGTGGGAGGTGGCAGCAGCAGTAACGGTAATAGCAATAGTCGAAGCAATGCGCTGCATCATCACGTGCAACAACAACAACAGCAACAGCCCAGCCAATACCAGCAGTATCAGCCGCATCTCCAGGTGCCCATAAAGATATCGCCAGGCAGCATAACGCCAACTCTAACAAGATCTTTTGCAGCCGGTCAGCCGCAAACGCTGAATTTACCGTCGGCAACCGCAATTGAACCACCGCCGCTCTTACCGCCACCAGCGCCACCACCGCCGCATTATTTCGAAAACGCGGACGAGTATGCGTGAGCTGCATGTGGCTGGAATAGAATCGACAGAAGAAAAAACATATCGTAGGAGAAGATGAGTAGAGAGTAGAGAGACAGAGGAATGAATGATAGGAATAGTAAAAGTGGTGGCGGTCACAAATCGGTATGATTGTTGTCCAAATCGAAAGTACGAATGTGTACTATGTGCTTTGTTGTTGTAAATAGGGTAGCAGTGAAGGCAAAAGGGGTTGCAGCCAGTATCAACGAAATAATGAGTGATAATTTAGAACAAAAACAAAAAGTTTAAATCACAGTCGAAAATATATATACACACGTGCAAGCGTAATTTTATTTATTTATTAGTTTCGCTTGTAAGTTGAGTATTCAAATCATATCTCATTCTATCAATGATCAAAAGGTTAATAAGCATATTTCGAATATAAAAAATCTTAAATTTTCGATTGAGGTTTTTTTTAACACTGCTTTAATTTGTAAGATATTTTCATAACTAATGTTTTTTTAAAATAACTATTTCATTTTTTTGGCATCATTAGAAATTTGTTAAAATTTTCGTATTTAAAGTTTTATTTATTTTTTATTTTTTTTTTACATACAAAATTTGTTAACCGTTTTGGTTAAAAAATTTATATTTAGAAAAATTTTGTATTTCCAAAAAAATATTCAGTTTCACATAGTTGACAAGTTTTATTTACATATATATACATAGATTAAATTTCATTTCATTTCATTAAAAAAAATTTATTTAGAAAAATTTTGTATTTAAAAAACAATATTACATTTTTTATGCGCATATTTTATTTAAATACAAAACTTTATTTAAATAAATACAAAATTTTTTATTGAAATAAATACAAAATTTTATTTAAATAAATACAAAACTTTGTTTAAATAAAAAAATTTAATTTTTTAGTAAAGAATTTATAACTACCAAAATTGGTTTAAATAAAAAAAAAACAGTTAATGAAAATTAGGTTTAATTTATTTAAATACATTTTTTTTTTCAAATAAAGAAAATTTTCATGCACTTCAATGTTTGAAACTGGAAAAACATTTTTTTTTAAATACGAATTTTCAATCGCGCTAGCGCAGTTAATTTTTTTAGCCATCCCAAAATTTTTTAAATCGTATTTTTATATTGGCCAATGTTTTGCTGAAACAAATTTTTTTTCCTTTTATTGGAATTATATCGGATTAAAAATTTATTTGGAACTACGCTAAGTTTTCATATTTAACTGGTTCGTTATTGAATTTTTATAGGTATTTAAAAAATTTAATTTAATTTATTTAGATACAAAAGAAGTGTTCACCTTTTTTGTAATTTTTTTTTTCTAAGACAAAATTTTTATTTAACAAAAACATTTTTTTTGTAATTTAATTTAATGCTTTTTTTATTTAAGTTCTCCCCCAAAAATTGTGTTTAGAATTACAATAGTAATTTTTGGGTATTTTTTTTTAATTTCATACGAAAAAGTACAGTGTTTACTGGTTAATATTAATTTTTAATCGCGCAGTTAATTTTTGTAGAAAACTCAAAATTTTTAAAACTTATTTTTTTTTTATTGGCTGCGTTAACCGTTGCGGTAGCGTCTAACTGTCGACATTTGCTAACTTTAATTTTCTTTAAGAATTTCTGTTATGAACTTTTCAATACGCTAACAGGAAAGGCATTTTGAAAAACTCATAACCGATTGACAACTGAATATTATTTGTCTAGCCTAGTTATCAAGCGTCGACGGTGAACTTAAATTGAATTATATTCATTGTTTGAAAAAATTCTTAGAGTTATACTTTTTACGGTTTTTAAACATAGAAGCATTACTTGCAATTATCTGATGTTTGAAAAAGTTTGTGTATGGGTAATAAGAAGTACCGATGTTTCTATGCTTAAATACTGTTGGAATAAAATTTGAAATCATTTTCTAGTTTTGTATAATGGAACAATTTTTTTTTCTTTATTTTCTTTTACATAATTTTTTTTTGTACTTTCGTGTTACTTGCCCCGCACCACCCCTACTCAAAACACTTTTAATTATATTTTAAATTTAGTATAAAACACATTATATAATTTAGCTTAATTTAGATTGTAAGCGATAAACAAAAAAGTTGTATATTTCTATAAATTTGCACTCCATTCCCCTGCCCGTCCCGCATTTAGTCTAACATATTAATTTAACAAAAACAAAAAAAAACATACTATTTAAATATTGTAAAAAGTCTAACTAATATCACAAATATTTCATATCAAAACATTGAGATTTTTCAAAGTAAAAAAAAAAAACTGAAGAAAGTTAATATTAGTATTTAAGAAAATTTCTCCAAAAGTATTTGTAAAAATATAATTGCTATATAGGAAAAAAATAATAATATAAAAAACAAATAAATTGTATATAATTAAACAAAACTTATTAATTTAGGTTAGTAAACGCTGAGAAGGCATTTATATCGCTCTGTTTGTGTTGGACATGCATTTTCACGACCACCGCAGTCGCGTGCAAAATATTTGTCCAGCGCAATACAAGCAACTGCTGTTATATCAAAAAGTTGAAAATTTAGCTGTTAGTTAATTTTATTTAGCCATTTAAGTTATTAAATTAATTTAAAGAAACACAACAAAAAAGAAAAAAACAAAACAAAACAAAAAAAAACTTTGAAAGTAAATTAATTTGTAAAAAGCGAGTAAAAAGAAAAAATATATTATATAGTAAATAGTAATTATTATGTTAAGTTGTGTAAAACTAATGAATATTAAACGCATATATGTAATTGAAAATAATTGTATTTGATAACAAAACAAAATATATGTATGTACTTAAATATATAACTAGTGAAATAAGCAGTTGATTAATCTGTGTACAAATAATTAAAAACAAACTTGTAATTATTACTTTAATAATTAAACTTAAATAACATATAACATATACATATATATATATATATATATATATATATATATATATATATATAATAAATATAATTGAAAGTAAATAAATGAATAAATAAATACAAAATGTAATGTGTAATGAAATCTCCAAAACACTTGGGTTTATATGTATGTGTGCCAATCAATGTATGTCTGTATGTATGTTAATGTAAATGACATCTATAAATAATAAAATAATTATTTTTATTTCCGTAATTATGTATTATAATTACCATTCCGCAGTATGGCTTCAAGTTTTCCCCAAGCTTTTGCTCTCTCAATTTTTTTTTTTAGCAATTGGTGTGTGTCTAGTTCGCTGGCCTTGGTTTTTGTGTATGAAAAATGGTGGAAATAAATATTGGTGATAAGTACAAAAAAAAAAAACCAAAAACAATCAGTTTTTAATTTACTATACCAACCAATAGAAGTTACGCGAAATTAAAATTAATCATCATCAACTGTCTGATTTTTGGTGTAGAGCAGAAAATATTCCACTGAATGTGAGATGGTTAAACTTGTTATTGGATTTTTTTGTTGTTGTGTCTAGTTTTCGAATCGATTTTTGCCCATTTACTAGCCTTTTCAAATGCAAGAGTTTGGTGTTCTTATAGTTATTATAATTTATTTTATTTCATTTCTTTTCGTATAATTTACTTATTTTTTATTTAACTTTCTTTCAATGTTATTTAATTTATAGTATATTTTTTTCAAATAAATGTATTATTTC
This sequence comes from Anomoia purmunda, assembly GCA_951828415.1. Lineage (NCBI taxonomy): Eukaryota > Metazoa > Arthropoda > Insecta > Diptera > Tephritidae > Anomoia > Anomoia purmunda. The sequence continues at coordinate 46,311,382 of OX639995.1, forward strand.
ATTTTAATTTATTTTAAATTTTGGATGAATTTAAATATAATTCTCTAAATTCTTTTAATTTTACTTTCATGTTCATATATCACGTTATTTTATGTTTTAAATTAATTTGATGTGTTTTATTTTATTTTTTTAAACTATATTTTCCGTTATTTCATTTCATTTTATTTTATTTCGTATTTACTTTCAATTCATTTTATTTTGTTTTATTTCATTTAGTGTTTTTTAATATGTTTTTTTTTTAATTTTACATAATTTTTTTCAATTTCGCATTATTTAATTTTACATTAATCTAACATAGTTTATTAATTTTTGTTATTTTATTTAAATTTTTTAATTTTAATTTAAGTTATTTTATTTAATTTTAAATTAACTTAAGTTATTTTATTTAAATTCGTTTAAATTTATATTATATTATTTTTTCATTTCATTTTATTTTATTTTATCTGACTTCATTTAGTTTTTTTTTTCGACTGAAAAATATATTTAATGTATTGTTTCCTTTTACAATAATGTAATTTATTTTATAAAATTTTCAATTTTCTAAAAATTTAAAAATTTTATTTTGCTTTATTTCATTTAGTTGTTTTTTTCATTTTACATAATTTTTTTCATTCCATATTTTTTAATTTTACATTACTTTAACATATTTTGTTTATTTTATGTTTCTTTATTTAAGTTTTTTAAATTTTGCATTAAGTTATTTGATTTAGTTTTAAATAAATTTAATTTGTTTTATTTCCTTTCCGTTTAATTTATATAAAATTATTCATTTTGTTTGATTTTATATAGTTTTTTTTCTACTAACAAATATATTCAATGTATTAATTAATTTTACAATAAGTTTATTTATTTATTTTATTTTATTTTATTTTTTTAATTTAATTCCATTTTATTTATTTATTGTTATCTTTTGAATATTATTTTATTTCGCTTATTTAATTTGCATTACTTTAACGCATATTATTTTATATTTTTATGTTATTTTATTTAAATTATTTAAATTTTAATTTAAGTCATTTGATTCGTTTTTAAATTAATTTAATTTGCTCTATTTTATTTCTTTTATTTTATGTTATTTCACTTTATTTTATTTCATTTAAATTTAATGCAATTTTTATCTTGCCTTATCTCATTTAGTTGTTTGGTAATTTGGCATAACTTTTTTCATTTTATATTATTTAATTTTTACTTTTATTTTTTTTATGCTTAATTATTTAATTTATTTTTTAGTTTTTTATTGTAATTTATTCCATATTATTTAATGGAATTTTAAGTTAATTTAATTTGTTCCTTTTTATTTATTTTATTTTACGTTATTTCACTTTATTTTATTTCGTTTAAATTTAATGTAATTCAATTTATATCACTATATTTATATATTTTATAATTAATTATAATTAAATTTTATTTTTATTTTACCGATTTGATGGTTGTTGATTTTCCAAAACTTTCCAATAAATTAATAAACTTTCGAAATAAAATTGACTGTAAATTGAAATATTATTGCTGGTTTTTATTTTTTTTTACTTTGAATTATTTCTTTTCGTTAAAGAAATAAAATTTAATTTAATTTATTTTATTTTATCGATTAGTATTTGCACAAAACAAAAAAGAAGAAAAACATAAAATGCAAATGCTATTGATGTATGCAAATATATAAAATAATAAAATTTAATATAATAAAAATTAAAAGGAAAAATATTATAGACTTTTATTTCTACCAACCAAATCAAATATACAATACATATGTTGTCGGTGAAAATAGTTGGTTCAAATTTTAATGTATGTGGTAATATCTATTACCGTTTTTAACAAAATCTAAATCTGAGGGAAGTTCCGTTTTCTACGATAACATTCTGGGTGGAATACTAGAGTCAGCTAAATTTCTCTTTTTTTCAGGCTGGACAGAAGGAGTTCCTCCTTCATGGAGGGGCTTAGACTATCCAGTCGAAGCCTGTCGGTCTGTGTTATGTTTGTTTTGTTTTCGTTGTTGCCCTTATTCGTCGCGACATCAGTAAATTCCATCCCAGTTTATTTGTTTGTGTTTCCGAATTTGTGGGTTTTTGTTGTTCATCGGGTCTGTTTCTTATCGTCACTACCCCGGCCACTGTCCACGAAGCCCAGGTGAACCTGCGGTGGGCTGCACCGAAGCCGCTTAGGTTCGATACTGCGAGTTAGCGAGCATTAATGGGAAATTAACAGTCCGACATAGCAGCCCCCATGCCGCAGAAATACAATCGATCCTCTTAGCACCCCGAATCGAGGGAAACCTTCGAACCATGATCAAAAAGCATTACGATGAGCTGTGTTATAAAGGAACAACGAGTCTTTTCGCAGTTCATCCTGTTCTTAGCTAGGTAACGTTCTGACAATGCACAGAAAATATTGGAGTCCCTACCTGCTCCAAAATTTTATTTGAAACCCGAAAATTAATATTTTATCTAAGCAAAATTTTAAATTTTTTAATCAGAATTTCTAGAAAAGTTTTGGGTATGCAAATTTCATGCGTTATATTGCAGAATTTGGAAAAATCTGAAAAATCGATGGTAATTTTTAGTCACTTGAAACTTGCATTCGTTTAACTTAATTTTAGCAAAAGCCGATACTTTCAAAACCCCGCGATTTTTAAATGGATCGCCATCGAGATTGGTGAGCATAGTTTTTACATCAGATGCAACTATTAAAATTTGCATCAAAAGAGCTCCCTTTTTTGATTAAATAAATTTATATTTTTTTCTTATGACACATAACGATGCTTCTCATCTGCTGGCTGTGTATGCAAAGGATTTAATTTAAATAAGAATTTAATAATTTAAAACAAACTCAGCAAACAAACAATTTATTACAAAATATTGAAGGCTTCAGTTCGTAAAATTTTGTTTGTTTTTGCTTATAGAAAATTGTATTTGTTGTCTTAATAATATCTAAATTACTAAAAATAATATTTCGTTCTTAATGTTCTGCTTTAAAATGCCATAATAGGCTATAAAAAAAAATTTTGCATTATCTTACTTGTTGAATTTTTCAACAATAAATTTTAGTTTCAGGACAGGATCCACAGGATCGGTAAAATACCCAAAACTGGCATCCCTATCCTCAACACTACTTAATATAGAAGTTCCCGTCGTTTTCCAACCAATAATTTTTGTATTCCTCTTAGAGAAACCTCATGCTGGAATTATCGAGTTCTGTATTTTAGAATACTTCCGACATGTATTTTTTCCATTACACCGTTTATATAATTTAAGTCATTTTGGAAACTAAATGATAATTTGCAATTCAAAATACTTATTATATAATACTAATTAAATGAAGAATATTTGTACTGATTTGGGTCTCAAAATACAAAACTGATTTTAATATTTTTTTTTAAACAATCGAGTGGCGTATTTATTTTTAAAATGTTAAGGCTAATATTATATCATTAGAAAAGTATTTGCCTTTTCTTTCTTTGCAAATAAGACGATTCAAGCTCAAAATTTTGAAGCGTACACTGCGTTTTACCCCCTCAGTGGATTTTTTAATTTAAAAAAAATATATATTTCTATTTATTAAAAAATACATTTTTGGAGCAGTTTTCAAATCGATTCCGCTCTTGCAGGTATTAAAATTTTTCGAAATATTTTGGCGAATATTTTAAAACATAATAAAATTTGTTTGGTAAGACCCCCTATATTTTTTTTTAAGTTGACCCCAAGTCTTTGGAAATACTTTTTTGGGACACAAATTTAAAAAACGTATTTAAATTTTTAGTAAAGTTGAATAGGTTCATAAATCGAAGTGCAACTGAAAATTTTGCGAAACAATGGTTCTGAAATTCCCTCTCACCTAATTGATTTTCGATATACATTATCATTACCGATAACTAGGGCTGGGAATTCCGAATTTTTCAACTATTCCGCATATTCGAATTATTCGGATACTTAAACGAACAATACGGATATTCGGATATCCGGATATTAGAAATTAAAGAAAAGCAATATAGAGTAAATAAATAAATGGGTAATAGGGAACGAAAAAAGGTATTAATCGTAGGTCTGGAACATAAACCGCGCTATCATTTCGTACGAATATTAATATATTTGTGAGTATAGGTGACTGCAATATTACGGAATTACAAAAATCAAGCGCCAAGAATTCTACAATCGCTAAAACCAAACATCATTTACAAGTTGCCTTCTTCAATTCGTTCACTAACGGTATGTGCGCTCCTTGATAGTCGTGGAAATTATTTACTAAAAGTTTTTGTTGATTATTATTAATGGTCATCAATTCGTTGGATATCCATATATCCGAGTATGCGTATAGTCCCAGAACTACCGCTAGCCCACAACATATCTATTTTTAAACTTTTAATTTTATTTTTCTTAAATCAATTTAAACTAGAAAGCCTCGTTATCTTTCTGGTCCAATGAATTAGCTCACTGGTCAACTGAAACACATAGACGATCGGCTTGCCTTGTTCCACCACTATATAAATTCCAATTTTCATTAATATCTTTCTATGCATTCGGTATCCTTTTTTTTGAATTTCAATAACAAAAATATGCGCTAACGTCACTCTTTACACATCCCCGACCCTTCGTTCTACATAAGACTTGGCCTTCACTGGTTTTTTGTTCACTCTTTTTTCTCGTTTCGCTACAAGCTGACAGAAGTCACATCATCGTTGTCTCGCCTTTGTCGGTACGCCTGCACCTTTTCAGTACTTCGCATTCTTCACGCATTTTTCTGTCGTTTTTTGCTGCCATATTTTGTTTTTCTGTTTTTTTTTTTTTGGCAATGCGCAAAAAAGTAATTAATGTCCGAATTATGTGACTGTTAAAATTTTGGCAGAACTCAGCAAAAGGAAATACCATCATAGCTTATGAGCCAAAAAAAAGCAGTTTTCGGTTCGCGGTGGCAATTGTGGGCCGCCGACTGTTTTGCTGCTCAGCCACCTGAAATGCCGCCGCAACATCGTTTGAGCTGATTTTAAGAGCTTTAACGCTGACACCTTCGGCACTCAATGCACCGTGGCGGCTATGGTGACTGGATGATTGGCTGGTTCAATGGTCTCTCGGTTACCTGCCAGTGGCCGACGGAGGCCACCCTGTTTGGCTACTGAAGCCGGTAGCTGACTTATATTTCGTTTGTTTTTTTTGTTTTTTTTAAGTGGTTACTTTTCATTGCGCTCATCGGCGGTTCTATGGTCATATGCACAAATATCTGTATACTTATATAATGATATTTCGTATTTGATAAAACCGGTTACGCTGTCACTCAACTGCCCCGTTGTGCTTTGCTGTTGGTCGCGATAGCAGCTGCCGCGAATTTGGATGGGCTGCTATGCCATTTTGTTTTGATAACTTGTAGAGTTTGAAGTAACGCAGCAAAAAGTCGTCGAAATTATGGCGTAAAAACAGCTGCACAGTGGGACGAAAGCAATAAAGACGTGTGAAAATGTGATATTAATCTAAAATCTTGGGATTTTATCCGTTTATCTAGTATTGGGCTCCGGACAATAATACAAGCGTCTTAAATGGTGGAGAGTGCGCTCAGGTCTTTGATGCTCCAAAAAATCTCCAGGCATATAATATTTGGTATATTTACCGGGAAGCTTCATGAGGCATTATATATCTGACATCCGACATCCTAAACTTTGTATTCATGCCAAAAGGAAGCTATCGACTTTCGAGAGCGCTTAACTCCCCCGTCAATCACCACTATCGAAATCCTTGATTTTACTGAGTAGGTTCTCATTTGGGTTTACCCGCCCTGACCTTCAATAAAGAGGAGTGCCAAGAGAAGAAAATATTTTGAGATAGCGAAATGTCAATAAGTATTATAGGGGTGCTAGAGGGAGCTAACAAGGCTAGGCTACCACTCAACTCTGTTGGAATCAAAAGCAAAAAAAAAACAAGCAACCCAGTCAGTGTGTACTGGAAAGTATTTCGTTGATCAAATCTAATTCGGAAACATACCATCTCGCCGTTTTAGTATAATTTTGTGTTGCTTTATATTAGAACCTTCGATTTATTGAGATTGGTCGAGAAGCAATTTCCCGCGAGCTTCTCGGGTATCAAAAAACTCTCAATATTCTATTCCATAAGCTAACTGGATTGCTTGCACTAATTTTCCACTACTTATCTTACCTCACAATATATATAATTTTAACGTATGAGATTTCTCGATACTGTTTTCTTGTTGTTGTTGTTGTTGTTGTTGTTGTAACATACTGCTGAAGTAACAGTCCTTGGCCGTATATAAATCCGTGTCATTTCGGTATCGTAGAGCCCAATGCCGTGGTAATCGCTCGCGAGCTTCTATATTTTGTTACTTTCCACTTGTGCCTGCTGTCTTATTTTTACGTTAAACAATGAAATAAACTCGTGTCGATAAATTCTGAAAATAATTGCGAGAAAGGCGATACCCGAGATCGTATCGAGAACTCGATTTCGCGGTTTCTCGAGTATCGAAATACTCGGAAATGTACGAGGAGAAATCGAAAGCTCTATTTTATACATTTTTATCTTTATAAGATATGCTTGTATGTATTCGTTGGATTTCAATTTATGGAAGTTAATAATAACATTGTGGGTGAGCGGCAAAAAACCGAGTTTCATTCGAATTTTCTAAAAGTACGACCGGCCAACCCTCCAAGCGGGCACATATAGTGATTTGTAGTAATAGTACAGGGTGGTCCATAGAGTGATTTTTTTTTTATCATATGTTATTTTGACAGTCACAGTCCTAAAGGCAGTATCATATCTCCGCGGAACGAAATAAATCTCTTTACCCTTGAACAAATTCGGAAAATAATTCAACCGAAATGGACAACGATTCATTTGGGTAGCTAAGTTAACAAGCACATCTACCGTATCTGCAGATTTTGAGGCGGTCACATCATTGGCCGATTTTTCTTCGAACATACTACTACAAACACCATTTCGGTCAACATAGAGCGCGACAGAGGCATAGGATGGCGCGCCATACCATACAGCCCATGGCACAATCGATCTTTTCCGCGCCTAGTTCGGTAATCGGTAATTAGCCACCTCAAAGCTTGGATTTCAGACTGCGCGCTGTCATGAAGGACCGATGTTATGCGATTAATCCTTTCACGACTCCGGTGCATTAGGCGAATGCCGATCAAGCCATTCGTGAGGTAGACCCCGAAACCGTCATCAAGGTTTTACAAATCTGGGTTAACGGAATGCGCTACTTCAAAACCAGTAGCGGGCTTCCTTTTATAGTAGCAGTTGATATGTTGGCCAAGGCTAAAATCGTACACCTCTACTACTACACCTCTAGACAGTATGCCAACAAGGCTGTCCATCGCGATGGTGCGTTAACGATTGATGCCTCGATCCTTTTGAGGGCTATTCGGTGTGCATACGGGACGTGCATGTCTCATCAAGCAGACAAATTGTGAGAATGAAACAAGACTGTAGAGCTGCAGAAATCTTGTGGAGGTGTTATGGCAGAAAACTCATGCTATGATAATACAGGAAAAACTCGACACAACTATTAGGGGTGATGGCGGGACTCTGCCTTTTTAGGGGGCATACGCCCACAACCGATTCCAAATGCGGGAAGTGTAAGCTGCAGGATGAAACTAGAGAAAACCTAAACTGCGTCAGGTTTCTTGGCGGTCAACTACAGGGCTTGAAGTCGGCCCACCGAAAACGGCCAAGAAGTGTATTACAGTGTGAGCCAACGGATCGTATCAATGATTTTCATATGCAAATTTTGGCACAAAAGGAGATCATTATTTGCTCGTCACAGCTCTGGTAATACTACGGATGTAACTGGTCTATGTGAGGCCTTTGGGGGCCAGCCAGCACAACCTAATCCAACCGAACCTAGATATTACACTGTTTAAAATATGTGTTTTGTCATTCACTTTGAAAAAAGAGGTTTCCAATGAGACAGACGTAAAGTACATGCAGCCAAACTTCGTTTGAGGTTTCCTAGTTGAGGTCTCCGAAGTCGACCAAAATCTTTTACTTATCCAGATACTTATCTATTTTTTTTTATAAGCGCACATCGAAATTTTTAGTATTCATCATCGCGCCGGATTTGCTCTGTTAACGCTAAACGCACCCAAGGCGAGAAACCTACCCACGCGAATTCATCAATGTACAATGTACTCCATACCTTTCAATTCGTTTGAAAGGATAATCAACAACTATAATCAACTAGAATAAAAATAGCTGCAAATAAACAACAACAAAAATGATAATAGCAAAGTAAGCAAGAAATTCACCAGGGACAAACAGCAGCGACGCAGAGGCGTACAATTGGCGCGTGTTGCTTATAGAATTACGTACTAATTTCGTATTTATGAGGCTTCCATTTGCTGTCAGTTTTTTGTTCACTTACGCTCGTCTTTTATGAGCTTCTGCTGCTGCCACCTAGCTACTTCTTTTGCTACGACTAGGTACATTTATATTTTACACCGCTGGCATGAAAATTAGCACTTCCTGATCAAAATTGTATGTGCTATAAATTTGGGTTCTGTAAGGGTTCTATCAACACAATTCTAAATACTCCCGTTAATTCTTTCCCCGATAGTAAAACCGTCCAATTATAAACTCGCCGGCAAAATATTTCTCCCCGAATTATAGGAGAGATAACTTTGAACTTCGAATCAGCTGTTTTCGCATATTTGACAATACAAATGTAAAGAAATTTGCCCCAAAAGGGAACTCTGCTTTATAAAAATTTAAGATGCAGAAAAGAGCTGAATGTTACGTTGTAGAATGGTAAGTAAATTTTTGTTTTTTTTTTTATCTTAAATAACTATTTTAGTAATTCTATAGGTTTTGAACAAGAAATACTTATTGCAAGTACTGATGACGTCTTTGGAGCCAGCAATAAAGATATACGCTATAGCTCCCATTAGAGCGTAAACTTAATTTTTGTGTCAATCACGATATTTGAAATATTTATTTGAAATCAAAAATAAAATGTGACAGATAATTTAAAGTTTTGGAGAAACACCGCAAATTTTCCTTTTCTAAGAAGTCGCTCGAAACAAATTTTGAATATTTTTTCCAAGATATGAAATTAAATAGAGAAATGGTTTTTTCTGTATCAGGCAAAATTCTTTAACAGGCACGTGCATTACTACTGGGCGTAAATTTTGCCAGATATGGTTTTTAAACAATAATTAAATTCAAATGCCAAATGGCCACCCCTGCAGTTCCGATTTAAATTATGGATTATGAAATGTATAACCATTTTAAAAAAAAATAATTAGAATTTTTAGAAAAATTTTGGGAATGCAGTTTTATAGTACACTAAATTTTCATGCAATAACAACTGACTAAAAATTAGCGTTAATTTTTTTATAATTTTTTTTTTACTTATAAAATAATTTTGAGCATTCGTTGTATGGAGGAAAATGGCCGAAAATCAACGCGATATTTAATAATTTCTAAACAAATCCAATTAAATTTTTTAAAAATTCGGTATACATTTTTTGATATTTTTTGATATTTGTTGTATTTTTCGTGAATTTCGCACAAGGTTTGAAACTTTTATTTATGCATATGATTTCTGTTATAGAATGAGCTAAGCTTTTATTGAAAATTATTTAAAATTGAAAAATTAATCAACATAAGTGACAAACTGAATTGACATAAACTGAATATATTGAAAATTTGTGGATTTTTGTTTTCATTATAAATGCGTGATTTTGTTTAAGCAACCGCAGTATAATGTCTGATAGCAAACAGCTTTACCGAATTTTACGGCTTAGAAGATTTTTGTGGAAAAACGGTGTTGTGGTACAATCATGGGGATGATAAGAAACTATCGCTGAGGATCTCAAAAAATCGGACCGGTATCGTGGAGAAACCCGAAATTTTTTTTCCGACAACACAACTTGCTCTACAAAGAGCTCTAGCTTTTTCTAGTAAATACAACAAGCTCGATAGAGAGAACCTTCAGTACTCTAAGAAGAGTGAAGACGTGGCTTCGTTCAACTATTTATGACGGAGGATCGTTTAAATGGCGAATAATTAACCTGAAATTAAACTACATTATTGATAACATTACTCTTGTTAAGTTTACGCTGAATTTTACCGGAATTGTTTATGCTGAGTGTTTTCATAGAAAGAAACACATCCGAAAATGATGAAGAAATTACGAAAGATTTTCTGAAGATCCTCATCGTCTTATTTGGAGTTAGGCAAGTGAAATCACTTGTATGTTGTTATCAACTTAATATAGTAGTAAATGTATAACTCTACTAGCTTGGTGTCTAAATTAATTTGAGTCTCCCTGCAAGAAGTTCTGTGTACGCCTTTGAGGTGGCTACTTATTGGCTGAAGGCTAGTACCGAACAGGAGTGGGAAAAGAATGCGGTGTGTCGTTAGCCCAGCTTAGTTTTAGTAAAGCGCTCACAGAAATCTATAATAGTGAGTCCAAGTCGAGCCAACTCGAGTACTTTCGAAGTACCCACGCAAAATCGAGTACGAGTCTCGAGTAAGAAAGTAAGCTGATATAGCCAATATCTACAAGCGTTTGTCATGTCACATCGTCATGAATCGCCGAAGGCAAATGAAAAAAATCTTCGGATTTGATTTAAATGTACGATAAGCAGTTTAAAATAAAGACAATTTATCTTGATCTGTCAAAAAACAACTACGAAGCTGTGTTAATTTCAATTCTAATGACACAAGCGGTTTGTACTAGGGCTTTCGATATCTGCTCGCACATTTCCGAGTATTTCGATACTCGGGAAACCGAGAAATCAAGTTCTCCATATAATCTCGGGTATCGGCGTTCTCGCGAGAAATTTCATTCATTTCATTCAAGTGCAAAGTAACAAATTGCGTACCATGAAATTGAGTATCGAGAAGCTCGCGAGTCTTACGAGAAAGCGATAGAAAAACACTCTAGTTTATACTAATATTTAAGTTTAGGTAAAAATCAATATTCGAATCTATAATGAGCTCTGAACTTGAATAGCCGATCCGAGTATCTAACTCCAAAAGAAAGAAAAGTCGAGGGAGCTTCTATTTAGAATCGGGGTGAATATTTACATACATATATGGTATGTGCATTAGGGTGGCCCAACAATTTTGTTCTACACTCAGACAAAAGGATTTCCTAAAAACAGGAAATAATTTTCCTTATTTTAGAGTAACTGTTTTTTTACTTAAAAAATAGAAAAAAATTACATCAATATAAGAACTTTCCCCTTAATTAATTTGAGGAAAAAAAATTTAATTAATATTAGTAATGATTTCCTTAAATAATTTTGAATTTCGCCAGTGTTTTTAAACCAAAACAATCAGTGCAATAATTTGGCATACAAATAGAAAAACAAAATTTTAGAACTAAAACTTTTTAACATAAAATATTTAAGATATTCTCTTGTTCTTATGTATATTGTAAGCCAGCATTTTTTAAATATGTATGTATGTGCGTACCATTTTAAAACAATAAAAATTAAAAATAAATCGGCCAAAAAGTATATATAAAATAAAAAAAATATAAATAAAATTAAAATTCCAATTCTCATTGCCCCAAGAGAAGGTAAACAAAACTGGCAATTTTCTCAACATTAATAAAAAAAAAATCCACTTGACATGTTAATTTCTCCTAACAACAATGAAAATAATACTTCAAATTAAGAAAATGTATTTTTTCTCAAACTAATTCAGATCGTTTACGCATTTTAAGGCAACCATGTATTTGGAGCCACATTTGAAGAAAAGTTTTCCTTAGAATAAGCCAAGGAATGTTTTTTTGAGTGCATGGTCAAAATAAGTAGTGCGAAAAATGGCACCGAAGATGACATTACGCCGAAACCGGTTTGTCTCCAATCCAAACTTTATAAGGGATGACAGAAAATAGCTCGAATATATTTATTTACTAAATTTGCACGTATTCTTTATTTAATGCTTATATTTTAGCTATGTATATTTTGAAGAGGACTGCCATCTATTTGAACAGTGGAATTTAATTTAATTAGACACAAATTATAGTATATACTTATTTATTAAAATAAGGATGTCAATCGGTTCGTTTTGACGTGGAGAAAGTTCAAATTTAATTTAATTATACACAAGTTGGATGTGAAAGAAATCGAAATGAATGTTCTAATTACCTATGTACTGATAACTTTTTTACAGATGTAGATGGGCCCCCACCCCACCCTTTTATATGCCCCTGTTTGCAGTGTTGAATCTGAATTCAATTTAAGCCAAATTTTGTTATATCAGGGCGTGCCAATTTGCTTGCCACCACCGTACAGCCACTTTGCAAATGCATGCAAAAAACAAAAAAAAAAAAAAACAAAAAGACGTACGACGATGATGCAGCACTCTGGCAGCAAGGAAGTGAATAATGCGAATACACACACACACACATGTGTGCATATAAAAGTATTCATCTACATATTTACATATGTATGTATGCATGTATGTATGGAAGCGAGTGCGAGTAGGTAAATAAATAAATAAATATGTAAGTAGAGAAAAATGTGCTGAAATGTGGCCGCCTGTTTGGCTGCTGATTAAGAAGCCTCAAAATGGTGTTCGGCTGCTACTCCATTCGCGCGCCGTCCTGCATGCATGCATTGTTGTTGTTGTTGTTGCTGTTGTTGTACTAGTTGCTGTTTTCACAATTAATTTGTAGCTACTGCATTACATTGACGCTGCAAGCAAGCCGGCCTTGCCTTTGATTATTTTTATTTTTATTTTAGTTTTGCTCATAAGCATTTTCCATTAAATTGCTATTTATAAACGCGCTACGCCCGCCCTGGCCGGTGGGAACGCATCAATATCAGAATACACAGCGACTAACTGCCAATTTGACGCTGCGTCGTTGTGGCACGTGTCTCATCGCCACTGACAGCCGCACCCGCACCAACACCAGCCGTATACCGCTGTGAACAAAGGCAGCGATCTCAAACGAAAGAACGACCGACCGACCAAACGGCCGGCCGACCACCAACCAATCATTGGCTGGCTAATCGGCTAGCGGCAATCGCCTGCGAAATATTCCTACACTTATGTATTCAAAACTAATAAGCGCACAGTCAGTATTCAAGGAATTTGAGGATTTCATTGCTTTGTGGTTTCATCTTTTTCTTATGGCGGCTCATTCGCAGCTCGCACCGTTGTACGTCGTCCGTCAGCCCTTTGTGGTGGTGATGATGACGCGGGGTAGATGCGCTTATCGCTTATCGCCTATCTACCAGCTACCGTCACACATTCCATTCCATTTCTATCTCTCGATGTACTCCACTTATTTCTTTGCTATATTCGTTCGCGTCCTTTTTCAGCACTTTGTATGAATTAGTTGAATTAATTTGTTTGGGGAATGATGTTGTAAGATTTGTTGTTGTTGCTGTTGTTGTTGTCGCATGAAAGGCCTTCAATTCCATTAATTGGCTGCATGAAATGCTTTCATTTTTTTTCTTCTTCTACTCTCCAAATTCGTAATGAGCATGAAAAATGTGCGCTAATGAATTTTCTGTGCACACCCCCTCTCACACCCTAATTTTCCAACGCTGTCGCACGCTACGAAATAACTGTTCGTAGTATCGGATTTCCTAAGTACCATTTGATGGTTTCTACCAATCTGACATTTGACAGATTCTTGACTTGAAAAGACACTTGTGAAACGAGATTAAAGCAGCAATGAAAATTGAATTCAATTAAGGGGGAAAAATCTGATCTGGAGTAAACGTATGAATATCAAGGATAATTTAATTTCTAAGTTAAAAGTTGTATTTAGTTGTGAACCAAATACGTTGCCCGTCAAGAGAAAAAAAAATAGCTATCGTCTCATTGCAACCCCTGCGTGTTTTTTTTTTGCAAACGATTTTTAATAGAATGCAAAGTCAATAATATTTAACAAATGTTAAAAAATTTTGCAAAAAAAAAGAGACAAAACACTCGTGCATTTTAAAGCACGAGCCAGAAGTAAAACTTATTTGCCGACTTCATAAAGAGTAGTACTTAGTAGTAGCATTAAAAAAATAGTAGTAGTAATTAGTAGTGGCATTAAAAATAGTAGTAAAAATTTGTACAAAAAGTAGAAGTAATTAGTAGTAACATTAGCTAAAATAGTGGTAGAAATTAATAAAAATAGTAGTAGTAATTAGTAGTGGCATTAAAAATAGTAGTAAAAATTTTTACAAATAGTAGTAGTAATTAGTAGTAACATTAGTAAAAATAGTGGTAGAAATTACTAAAAAATAGTAGTAGTAATTAGTAGTGGCATTAAAAATAGTAGTAAAAATTTGTACAAATAGTAGTAGTAATTAGTAGTAGCATTAGTAAAAATAGTGGTAGAAATTAATAAAAATAGTAGTAGTAATTAGTAGTAGCACTAGTAAAAATAGTGTAACTAATTCGAAGTAACATTAGTAAAAATAGTAATAGAAATTAAAAAGAGTAGTAGTAGTAGCATTAGTTAAAAAATCAGTAGAAATAAGTTAAAATACTTATAGTAATTAGTCACAGCATTAGTAAAACTAGTAGTAGAAATTAAAAGAAATAGTAGTAGAAGTTAATAAAAATAGTGGTAGTAATTAGTTGCAGCCCTAGTAAAACTAGTAGCAGAAATTAATAAAAATAGTAAAAGTAATTTGAAAGAGCATTAGTAAAAATAGTAGTAGTAGTAGTTGTTGTAGTGGTGAACAGAAAAGCCGCCAAGTCCATAAGTGCAACAGAAAATATAAATTTGACTTCAGAAATTTTGACTCAAATATCTAATTACAGTACGGCATTGAAAAATCTCAGATAAGTTATCGGCGCTAACCGTTAAAAAAATTTAAGCGTCATGTCTTTTTTTTAATATTTTTTTTTGTTTGATGCAGAAATGTTCCTAGAGCATTTAAATTCATTTCTACAGCAAACGAAAAATTTTGAAAAAAATGTTGCTTACGTTTTTTAGCGGTGGTGGCTCGATATCATTGTACATCTAAAATCGAATTAATCACGAATTATCTAGATGCTTCGTCGCGTAACCTGAATATACCGACCGAAGAAGAGAGAGCCCGAGGCTCGCGAATGCGCGGAGCTAGAGATGCTGGCCGACAGGAAAAAACGCTCGAAAACTTTATCAGCAGGGACGGAGGGAGGCTTATTGAAGGCTTCAAGGCCGGGGTAATTTCTGGTAGTAACAAAAATGGCAACCCAAGCTGCTCAATAGTGATGACACGGTAAATATTGGAAGTGATGAACCTGAATTTCGAAGCAATAGTGACGGAGCCGAAGACCCGTTACCCAACTTAGATAAAACGCGAATGACAATAGTCTACTCTTTTCATGCCACAAAAAGGCCAATCCTACAATACACATCCCATTCCGCGAGATTTCCAAGCGTTTTGTTTAAAAGACTGAAGCCAACCGTCAACAAATTGACAGGACCTCATCAGTGTGGCTTTAGACCTGGTAAATCTACGATCAACTCGTGAGAAGATGATCGACACACATCATCTATTTGCTGACTTTAAAACAGCTTTCGACAGCACGACAAGAAAAATCATCTATCTCCGTCAGAACTGGAAAAGACCATTTCGAGCCTTTTGATATCAAAGGAGGTTTCAGACAGGGTGGCTCCCTTTCTGGCGACTTCTTTAACATTATGTTGGAAAAGATAGTGCGCCATCTTTTATACGAGTGATCTACTGCTGACGTAGTGGACCTAAACAGTAGCGCTGGATAAAGCACCGAAGCGAATGAGTGTCGATGTGAACGGGGACAAAAAGAAATACCTCCTGTCATCAAATAAATGGTCAACACACTCGCGGTTTAGATCTCACTGCTGATAATTGCAATTTAGAAAAAGGAGGATCATCTCAAGCTCTTCGCACTCACGTATTTTAGTCTCTCTCTTCTTTCTTCAAATAATACGTCTCTCTACTTTTCTCAACTCCCGGTAGCGCTTCCAAAAATCTCTCGTAGCGTTGCTTGGCAGCGTCTTTCTTATCTGGGGAGGCGTGTCATTCCTAACCGTACCATGTGTTTTTCGGGCTCGCTGGAATCCAAGAACTATCTCAGCGGCAGTACGTAGAGAATGGGAAATGTGCTCTCAATGATCGAATGATCTAAGTGAGCAGGTGTGAGATTCGAGTGGTGAAATTGGTAGCTGTCTGTCGAGATTACAGCTTTGCGAACGCGAGAGGCTATGCTAGCTAGGTCATATAGTTCAAATGAAAGAAAATCCTCCAGCCCTGAAAGTATACAACGCGGCACTCGCTGGGGGAAGAGAAAGGCTTCCTCTGCGTTGGAAATATCAAGTAGATTAGGAGTTGGCTTCACTGGGTGCCTAAAGTTACCGCCAGTTAGTAGGGAGAATGAAGGATTGGGGTGAATTGATGAACTCGGCCAAAATCCCTTCGGTGGTTGGAGCGCCAATTAAGGTATATAATAATCAAACCCGGATCGATTAGGAAGTATTTGATTGTTGAATTTTAAGGTATCCACATTTTTTTTAAGAATTATAAGTCTTGATAATCATTATGCCATGATACAAATTTTTTAAGTCAACAATAATAATACATAGTTATTGTTATAACTCTGATATTATTATATAATTGAAATTTGAAATTCTCGAAAGTTTAATCTGATACGTCACGATTTCGGAGAGACAGTCCGACGATCTTCCAATGTGCATGGAACACCAAAGAATTAAAACATTTTTATGTACAATACAACTTTTTTTATGCCAAACGAACCTTCAAGTCAATTCAAACCATTTTTACACCCAATTAATATCTATATACTTATAAATAAAAATGGATCGTGGTTTGTTCGGATGCTTAAAACTTAGAAACGACTAGTTCGAATTGGATACTTGCTTCTGCAGGCTTTTTCGTAACTGCTACGCAATGGTTTAGAAAAAAAGAAAAACCGAACAATTTTCAATTAGTCCTACATTTCGTATTTCAGACCGACACCCATTTAGTTCAACGTGTGGCGTTAAATTACACCTTTTCAAAAGCTTAAATTCAATTAAAATAATCAGGGAAATCAAGTACAGCAATATGGGTATCAAAACGAAAGCTTCATTTTCAAAATATATTGAAAGAAGATTGCCACCTGTTTAAACTTAAGGTTAAGGAAAATCAATAAGTTAAATTAAATTTTCCAAAATGGATGTCAAACTAAAATATTTAATATAGCTTAATTTCAAAAATATAGAGTTGCTATCCTGCTAGAAACTGAAATTTTGCATAGTTAAAAGTCTACGTCGAGAAGTGTGTTGCTTTGGGAGAGGGTTGCCATATTAATATGTGGTTGTCATTGAAAAGCCGAAATTAATAAAAATATAGAGAAGTTTTATTTCAAAGACATCGAAACGCATGTTCTGGATATACATACACGTATGCAAAGGGCAATTAATAAATAAATATAGGCAGTTGTTCTGCGTCTATGACGTTTGAATCGAGATATTTTTTAAAACCGTATTTACAGTTGAATTTGGTATGGAGCCAAAATATCTCTAAAAACTTTATTTATAGTCCAATTTGATTTAAATTCAGAACATTTATTAAGCACATACATAAACATATAAGCCATTGTTCTTAAAATCTGCTAAAAAAAAATTTCTAGTCAATTTATATTTTCTAGACGTTTTATTTTTTTGACGATAATAACAAACTTCTCTCCAAAACCAGAAATCCGTCAAACACAGAGCTAAAAAGTTCACCGATAATTAAGTAGATAGACGTATAAAAAAGCTTGGCGGCTAAGAAGAGCGAGGGAGAAAAGATTGAAGAAATTTTTGCTAGAAAATCTTCTTTATGTATATTGGCTTGAATTTCTTCTAAAATTTATTGAAACGTAAAACGGCTGAATACGAGGAGATAAATTCGTGTTTATTCATTTTTATAGAATTTTTTCCACAAATATGCAATTGTAAGAAGAAATTTACTTGCTATACTTAATTCTACTTGTATCTTATAAAATTATAAAAATTATCTTTAAGAACTTTAGGTGACAATAATTTCAAATTGATAAGGTCATCCTCGGCTTATTAAAATTGTGAGGAGATTCTATTTAAACCAAGATTCCCTTCCTAATTTTATTGAAAAGGTTTTTATCTTAGTTTTACAGGTTGTCTTCTTAATTTTATTTAAAAGACATATCCAGCCGCCATAAGAAGGGATTTTAATTCAAACAAAAAATCATAGAGAAATCCCTTAAATTTTGTTCTGATTTATGGGGCATTTTAGGTGGTCTTTTCGCTCTGTGTAGCTTCCATATTTGATCTACGATAATCAATTTATTCGTGAATAAGAATAAATGCTATATATACGAGCATTTATATCAATTATATTGATGATTTCTTATATAAATAGTGGTAAGAATATGGACAAAGGTATTATTTTAATTTCCCGCAAAATAAATTGACTTTCATTTATATTCAGTTAGAATCCATATCAAATGTTGCTCATTTATGTACATATATAGAATCCATGCTGCATAAGAAGTACACTAGAAAAAGGACACAGAAATTCGTTTATAAAATCTCTCTTCAAAAATGACACCGTCAGGATCAGAGCCATAGAAGACATTTGCTTTGCGTCCTCGGAAAAAATACCTTAGAGCTTCTTCGTGAATATCGGGCGCAATGAGAAACCGCGACCGCAACGAAGAAAATAGCAAAAGTTGTCTAATCAATGGAGAAGTTTATGGTAAACAGATTTGTTTGTATCTTTTATGCAACATTTTAATTTGTACTAGTACTATTTAGTACTATTGACATTTAAAGAACATTAAATCAGTAGGTAGAGGAAGCAGAGATTTTTATTTGATATGCATTCTTCGCAGAAGCGCTGCCTATGAAAATAGTCGTAGTTTTGTTTGCTCAATGTTAGAATTACTAAAAAATATCTACATACCTAAATAAATGAACTTATTGAAAGATGAAAATGTCAGTACAGCTATGAAGCATAATTACAATTTTTGTATAAAGAAATCATTGAATGTTAGAAGTACTTCTTCCGGCAATTTCCAGGTCATTAGAATTCGCGTTTCTGCGATAATATTAGTTTTCATGTAACCAGCCATTTTTTTTTATGTTAGTAGTTTCACGATTTTATTAGTTGCCATTTTTCTAGTTTTTCTTGACTACTTTAAATATTGACAAAAAGATTTGCACCAACAAACATTCTGAATGCACTGACTTGAAAATGATTCTGCTTTAAAATTATTATTAGTTTGCGTTCATCAAGCGCATTCATAATTTGTCTGTTTCTTTTGTTTAATTACAGGTTAACTCATCACTAATTTAGTCACCAGTAATAGTCAAAGAGAGTTTAAAAGGTGATGAAAAAATAAGTATACATTTTTCATCATCAAGGCCATTCATATTTGACTATTCCTGTTGTTTAACTAAAAAAAATTTAATTAACAAAATATCAGTAAATGTGAACAAATGTTTAAATATTGTATTAAAAACAATAACTTAAAAAAACTTTTAAAATAATAAATTTGTTAAATCCAAATAGAATAAATTTTAGACTCGAAACATTATATAATATTTATCTATGCAATGTATGTAGAAATCGGAGCCCAAAAATAATGATTATTTTTACATTTTCAATTAAAAAAAAAAATTAAAAGCTTCCAAATATTGGAGGTTAGTTTTGAGTATATGTGCATATGTAGATATATGTATAATTCTTCATGCCTTTTATAAATTTCTTACGATTTAAAAATGTTTGAGCGATATCTGTAATAATTATAATAAATAATTATTTTAAAATTTTTATTAATCGTTCAGGAAAAATAATCAGACATTTATATATCGAGTAATACTTTTGTGAGTTAAAGTAAAACTCATTTATCCAGTGTTATTTTTTGATTTGAAATTGTGCTTTTTTGTGATTTGGGATTTTTTGATTGAAAATAATTATTATTTTATGAGTTTTATTTTTTTGATTAAGAATAATCAGAATTTTTCGACTTATATATATATTTTTTTTTGATCGAAAATAAAACACAGCATTTGTCGTTGTTGTATCTGTCAGGAATAAAAACTAATTTTTTGAGGTTTTTTTTGACAGATCGTAAAACTCAAAATAAACCTAGGTTTTTTTAATACACGCAAATAAATGTGTAATGTATGTATGTAAAAATTAAATTTTGATAATTTTTTATGGAAAATAAAAATTACCCACAAACAGTTACTAGCAAAGCGGTTTGGCTTTTTAAGTTTTTGATCTGACAAAAGAAATATAAAACTCAGAGGTTTATGTTTACTAATCACAAAATAAAACTAAAAAACAAACCAAAAAAAAAATACGTTTGGTGAAAAAGCTCAAACGAACGGATAATTTTTAAGGAAAGAAAGTAAACTCATAAAAATGATTTTTTTTAAATCATAAAATAGGGAAACACCAAAAATTAGTTCTTTCAGAGTGCCAAAGGAACACTCTGAAAGCGATTTGATTT
This sequence comes from Anomoia purmunda, assembly GCA_951828415.1. Classification (NCBI taxonomy): domain Eukaryota; kingdom Metazoa; phylum Arthropoda; class Insecta; order Diptera; family Tephritidae; genus Anomoia; species Anomoia purmunda. The sequence goes on from OX639995.1 coordinate 46,331,793, forward strand.
TTATTTTTGCTCAAAAAAGTGTAACGCGATAAAAAAAAAATGTTATTTCTGAGCAAAGAGATAAATCTCAGAAGTTTAATATTATTCTTATTTATTATTATTGACTGCAAAGTTTGAAATCTTAAAATATAAATGAAATATAATTTTTTTTAATAGATCTCATAATGATTACGGTACGTAGTAGAAACCACAAATTTATCTAACGTAAGAATCGCTAATGGGGCAAGAAAATTTTTCCACTAGTTTGAATTTATCACAAATATGTTTTGCTCTTAAAAAATAATTGTACTCACAAGAGGCATAGAAATAACCAACAAAATGAAAGGTAAAAAGTCACCCAACCCGTCTAACCCAGCCCATGTCGCAGAGATGGCCGATACTAATTTTTCTCTTACACAATCAAACTTGCTGTACTGAGGAAGCGTTAGAAAAGCGGCCTTTTATATTACAGATCGTACATATATGTACATACACATTTACATACTATGTACATATGTATGTATAAATAAATATATGTGCATATCCTTTAAAAAAAAAATTGAATATCTAGAGCATCGTGACAAGTTGTAACTCGACTGCAAAATCATCCATCAAAAATCAATAAAGATTTCGTAATTAAAATTCCATGTTAGCAAGTACTAGACACTTTCATAAGTAAGTAAACATGAAACATTTTTCGGCAATCAGAAGCAAATGAATTGAAACCAAAATATTTATGTACATACATAGGTACGAACGATGGCATCTATCTAACAGGTCCTCCTCCCGCCGACTCCACCGCAGAAACTTGTAGCAAACAACTGTCGTAGCTGTGCAACGCTTCATTTCTGCTACTTCCGTTGGCTTGTGTTACACACACACGCACACACACCCACCACACGTCCAATGCAAAGTTACGTTCCAATTCCAAGTTAAGGGGAAGTAACTGCAAATAAAACCAACTGCTTCCAATGCAGAGCAGCACCAACAGCGAAACATTTTGTGTACTCTATCTGCTAGCTCTCTTTCACAATTTCCATCACTCAACTGCGCTGCTGCTGTTGCTGCTGCTGCCGCTGCTGCCACTCACAACAGGGCGGAGTTGACGCCCCGACTGAGCAAGCTTGGCGCCATTGCTGAGTTTGAGTTGAGTACGAACGAGACCATTGAGTTAGTGCGAGAGTGCATGCGGTTGTCTCTTTCTGGCGACAATTAGCTTGGCGATTTTCTCAACTCAAGTCAGAAAGAGGGTGTGTGTGTGTGTGTGTGTGTGTATTGTATGCAATTTAGTAGAACGAATGCGTGCGTGCGTGTGTATGTGTGTGTTTGCTGGCAGCTGCTTTCCGGTGGGTTTGTTTGTTGGTTTAGCGCCTTTTTTTTTTGTCATTTTCTTTTTCTTTTATATTTTCAATTACTTTCGCCTCCCTTTTTTGTGCACTTCGGCGCGCTCTGTTGGAGCTGCGGGTACAAGAAAATGTCCGCTTTAAAGTCAAAACGTCGCGTTTCTTAGGCAACATCAACAACGGCAGCAAGTCAAATTGGAATCTTTAAAAGCAGCATTTGTGGCGTTGCGGTGTTGTTGGCTGCGCAGCCGCCACCTTTTCAATTACAGTCAAACAAACGCACGTACATAGATATCTAGATATTTATTCATATGATGATGCGTAGAGATATACTATGTATATGCACGTGTACATATGTACATACATATCTACTCACATACATAGAAGTGTGCCCATAATTCATAAACCACCCTGCCGCCGCCGCCACCACCACCGCTTGCTGAGGGACGTAAGTAAAGCTTTTATCTAATTTTTGAATGAAGTTTAATGTAATTTCGCTCAGTCACTTTTCGAAATTAGTTGCCTTCTATTTCTCGATTTTTTTTTAATACAATGTTTGAGGCTACTTGTTCAATAGGTTGGGTGTCGGCGAAAAACTCTGAGAAATGCCTCTAACGCAAAATTGTTTGAGTAGGTAATATCTTTACTTCTATGAATCTACACATTTACTAAATATGTATGTATATGCTAGCTTCGCTCGCACGGCATTTGGTTTAAATTTATGCATTCGAATGTAACAGAAATAGTAGTAAATAATTTCACCAAACTTATAATTCATTTTAATTTTTTACTAATTTCTACTACAATTTTTACTAATTTTTACTAATGCTACTATTGATACTACTACTATTTTTACTAATTTCTACTACTGTTTTAACTAATTTCTTCTTTTTTTTTGTTTTGCTTATGCTATCTACCACTAATTTCTACTACTATATTACTACTACTATTTTTATTAATTCCTACTACTAATTTTACGAATTTCTTCTACTATTTTTACTAATTTGTACTAATGACACTACTATTTATTACTACTATTTTTTACTAATGCTTGCACCAAATACTACTACTATTTTTATTTATTTCTACCAATAATTTTACTAATTTCTACAACTAGTTTTACTTATGCTAAAACTATTTTCAATAATTTCTACTACTGTTTTTACTAATTCGTTCTACTATTTTTGCTTATGCAACTACTAATTTCTAATACTATTTTTACTTATTCCTACCACGAATTTTGCGAATTTCTACTACTATTTTTACTAATGCTACTACTAATTACCACTACTGTTTTTACTAATTTTTACTAAGGACACTACTATTTTTTACTAATTTCTACTACTATTTTCACTCATGCTAAAACTTGAAAGGATGTATAATTTTTACTTCTTATAACTTTCTCCCATACATATTTAACTCTATATCTCTTTGTAGAATCGGCACAGAAGTTTTAGTTCTGACTCGCGCCCTCAGAAGCAATTTTGTTTTTTTGCCAAATCTTCTGGGAGACCTTTTGCCTTACCTCTCATACTCATAACACTACTTATACCGTTAAGTACCAATATAAAAATGCTTGGGTCAAATGATTAAATGCATCAACCATTTAAATGGTTTTTGGCATTTTGACGAGACTCGATAGCTGCATTTTCAATTTCTATTAAGTATCTTCCAGATTTACGACAGAAAGCCAGGTCAATGAGGAGCTACTATAATTTTTTTTTTCAAATTGTTTTGGTTACTTGTATTTAGCAGAAGCAGGTCTAGCGATGCAAATGCCTTTAGTCAGATATAACTGTACTATATGTAAAGGAACCCATGTGAAACTAATCCCTTTTATTTTATGTGACTGGTAAGGTAAATTTGTAACTCTATATTATAATTGAAATACAATGACCGCGTTTCAAAAGCAGCATAAGTTCTTTATAATAAAAGATATAAAAATAAACAAAATGCCACTTGCGTTCCATTTTAGGATTTCTTTAAAATATCGCGACAATCCTGTATGTATGTATGTGCATAAGTAACAGTATATACATATATGTATATATAAACATGTAGAACTATATAAATTAAATGTTTACGTAGAACCAATTTCTGTGAACATTCTATAAACTTACCTTCCGCCTCGTGCCCCTTCGTTCGCATTTGTCCACACAAAGTTAAACCCATTCCGGTGATATTCAAACGCACGTACATATGTAGCTAAATATCCAGAATTTGCTCTGTTACCGCAATATTGAAGCGAAGCGTAGCTGAGCGGAAGGATGTGGCATCGGTGGATGGTTTATGTTGCCTGTAAATATGTATGTCTTTTATTTGTGTTGTATATTTATGTTTCAGAATTTATGACCATATATTAAATTAAATTTCGGGACCTGTACACCTGTATATGTAACTTCTATTTGTATGCTATTGTATGGATGTTTTTAACTTCATTTTTTCGAATGGTTCATCTACATACATACATATGTACATTGTCCATTGGTACAGGCGCATACAGAGGTACAAAAATATTCACAACAAAAAAAAACCTATGAAGAAAAAATGTGTCAGAAAAAATGTGTAAATAATTATTTTCCTAGACTTATTAATCTAAGAAAAAGTCTTTACTAACTTGAATTTATACTTCAAGACAAAATGTTCTTGATTATTCAAAGTTACAAAAATATATATTTTCTTAAATTCTCTTAGTAATAAGAAAATATTTTCCAAGTTCAAAAACAAAACACGTTTTTCTTGTTTCTGCTTTGAGTTGAGTAAAAAAATAAAATAATTTAGCCCCCTATTCTGTTCACTTTACAAATTAGCAAAATTTTAATAATTTATCAAAATTTTTATCCAGCAAAAAGTTTTTGGTTATTCTGTAGAAACCTTAATAAAAATTAAAGTTTCATTGCGCAGAGCTTTTCAAAATTTTGAACAAACGGTATTAGACGGTAGATATTTTATTTGTGAAGACCATTTGGCATCTTGATAATTTATAAAGAAATGCGCTTTTTATTTTAGACACAGAATACCGTTACCTTGATAAATAGGCGATACAACGGCCTAGGCGATTTTGGCCAACGCTAATAAAGCACGCCAGTCGTTCCTTTGCTTTGCTAATTGGCATCAACTGGAGATACCAAGTGTAGTCAATTCCTTTTTCTCTTGGTCTTTTCAACGCAGAGGAGGTCTACCACTTCCTCTGCTACCACGAGCGGGTAGCACGTCGAATACGTTCAGGGCTGGAGTATTTTCCTTAATTCGCACGACATGTCCCACCCAACGCTGCCGCTGGATTTTAATTCGGTGAACTATGGCTATGTCGCGGTAAACCTCATCGTTCCATCGTCTGCGGTATTCGTCGTCGCAAAGACGTAAAGGTCCAATAATCTTTCGGAGAATATTTATCTAGAACACTCCTAGGGCTATCTCATCATGATGAGAGACTTATAGACTAAGTTTTGCATCGTCACTTGTTGGCAAGAGAGATTCTACGTTGGATTTCTGACATTAATGATAGGCTGACATTATTGTTGGTGCTAATGCTAGCTCCAAGCTAAACAAAGTCCTCTACTTTTCCAAAATTGTACCTGCCCACAGTGACGCCGGAGCCAAAACGCGAATGCACTGCCTGCCATTTTATTTGATGACAGGACGTACTTCGTTATGTCCTCGTTCACCTCCAGAACCATTCGCTTCGCTTTTTTATTCAGCTTAGAAAAGCAGAACTAACGCCGCGGTGGTTGAAGCAGAATTGTGCAGATCGAATTTTCTTGTGGAATGGGCAGAATACATTTAAATTCCAATCATCCCTGTAGGCAGCGTTTATCTTTCCACCAGTTGCTCTTTCGCACTCGCTGGAATCCAATAACTTCGTCGGCGGTGGTATGCAGAGAACCCGCTTCCTGAGAAGTGCTCTTAGTGAGCTGTGTGTTGCGATTTCAGAGTTGTCTGATCGATTTGGTTTCGTGTTTTTCGATCTAGAGACTGCCAAATGGTATGGTGTATTTCCCTGTGCTTAAACCTGGTGCCACAGACTGGGAGCCCCGGAAAAGTCGAACAGTCTCAGTCCGTTAGCGGAAGTTTCTTCGTGGATACTGAATTTTCTGACAGAGTGACCAAATATCCCTGCCTTACCCTCCCTGGCACTAAAGTCGCCAAGCACGATTTTGATATCGCAGAAGTGATTTATAATCACATCGTCCTTCCCTTCCGCCGAGGCGTGGGAGCAAATCAGCGAGATGTTAAAGAAACTCGCTTTCATCCGAATCGTGGCGAAGCGCTCGTCCATTGGAGTGAACGGCACTACTCAACACCGAACTTGCGCTCCTTTATATGGCAACTGTAGTAGATGTTGCATGAGCCAATGGTTTTCCTACCTCCCCCCGTCTATTTTATTTCTTGGATGGGGGTGTAGTCAGCCCTTACTCTTGCGAGGACATCAACCAGCCGGGCGTCGGCACCTTCCCCATTAAAGGTTCGGACATTCCAGGTGGAATCATGGTCCTTAATACCTTGCCTGTGGTCATCATCAAAAAAGGGGAATTTCTCCCGAGACATATTAGAATGCTTCATTGTAAGCTATTTTTTACTGGTAGGATTCCAAGCCCAGCACATAACCAGGTACCGGGGTGTTTGTTTCATTTTAAGGGCACATTTATGTAGCGAGCCGCTTGCTCCAAGTCAGGCTTTAAACTTTTGGATGCTCCGAGAATATTATGATTTTTGATAACGAATCCTTTTGACATGGTGTATGCAAAATTGAAACTGAAGATGAACATTGATTGGATAAAGCATTCGTTATCGAAAAGTCTTGCTTTGTGAATACAATTTATGATATTTGCCAATAAAAATTATAATAGTAACGGAAAACAAATAATGAAAGACTTTCAATAGTGAAAAATTGCATATTTATTAACCGTTGAGTCAAAAGAAAAATAGCGAATAATACCATAGTTATTGGCTTTCAGTCAACAAACGGACTCTTCGAGGTACCGAAAAAAATTCATTCAAAACCCTTTGAACATCAATCTTGACATCCCGATGTATATTCAGGGAAGCTACGAGTAAACCGTTTAGTCGATCTTCAGTAATATTTGGTCGAAAATACGTCTTCAGACGACGTAACGTTGAAAAGGAGCGTTCATTCGTCGCCGTAGTTACGGGCAAAACTGCCATTATTCGAAGAATTTGATGAATATTTGGAAAAGGCTCTGCGTTGTAAATATCAAGTGCTTCAAGGGAATGGTTGATTTCCTCCTTAGCAATGCGTCGTCTCCAAAGTTGAACTTCAGCAGTTCATATTTCACTGGAATTGTCGTGTAGAATCGCAGAGTATGATTTGAATAATTCAACACATGAGTTTTCATCAAAAATTTTCATCTTGTTTGGGAATAGGCAGCCGAAATTCGATAAAATATTCCGATGATCCAAAAATCGATCTTGTAAATTTGTGATAAAAGTATCGAGATAAGCTATCTAAATGGTGATTCGATAGTAATCTTCGACTGAATCAGCTGGTGCGTTGTAGCGCTGAGATTATTTCGAAGCAAGTCTTGGCTTCCACAACTCAAAGTCATGTTCTTCGCTAATTTTTCTCACATTTTCAAAGATTTCTCTGAATCTCTCTACAGCACATTCTCTTCTTATGATCAATTGCTTTTTTGTAAAACCCGAAAACCAGTTCTTATAGAAAATTCAGTCGGTAAAATCCCTTTGGGGGGGATTTGAACCCCCGAATCCCGCCGTGCGCACGGGCCTGCAACGAGTTATGATACTTTTATAAAAAATTATTAAATATTTTTTCTGCTAATTGTTTCGAAAAATAGGCAGTATTCAAGTTTTATACCCGTCAAATTACCATTCTTCGGAACGCTCCAGGTTAAAGATTTGGCATTGCCTCTCGGACCGCTATTCGAAAAAATTTCTTTAATTTTTGATTCGAACCTAGCGCACACCGAATGCAGCGCGCACACGCAACACACTCAGCTGCTACGACTGCACACATTTCAAATATTTCTGCACGTTTAATCACTCAACATTAAAATTTCATTTCATTTGACTTTTCATCAGAAATGATGAGAATTATCCACACGCTTTTAAGTTAATTAAATGGAGGCAACGCAAGCATTAACACACACATCCATATTTACACACACACACATGCAATTCGACAAATGATGCATAACAAAGGCGACAACAACAACAACACCAACTAACATCACAACAGCAAATGGTAGTAATAACAACAATGTTAATTTTAATAATAATAAATAATAATAATACCAACAGTGCACAGCCAGGATTGCCAGGATTCGCAGAACAACCGAAGCTTCGAAGAGGCAACAAAAAGCGGGTGAAGTGCTGCATGAGCGCCGGTAATCATTATCCCTGCCGCAAGGGTAGTTTAAAATTGTACTATATCCATATGTACATGAATCGCTTGCTTTCTGAAAATATGCACAGTTAAAAGTTGAATTCCAAAACTCCATATCCACAAAGCGTCTCGCCGCTGGTCGGTGCGCGCTCCGGTGACGAATGTGCGAAGAGCGATGAGCGTTCAGCGTTCATCGCTACGCTATTATGCTAATTGGCATATGCTCAATTAAATAAATTTACCAGTTCTAGATGAAGAGCTTGCACACCTTTGCTATTATCTGCAGTTATACCTTACGCCAATCTCTATGATAGCATACCGGGCGTCCATGACAATAGCTCACTACTAACTGAATTGCAAAAATTTTCTTATGCAGCGAAACAAAACAAAAAAAAATGTTCTAATAAAAAAATAACAAAAAAAATGGACTACATACATACATAGAGAATGAGAAAAGCAATGTAAATCCATAACCTGCGGCTATTAACCAGCAACAATACAAATAAACACCCACTTGGTTGGGTAAAAATCCCTAAGTGAGGTCAAATATTACTACTGTGCATTTTTTTCATTTTAATTTTTGCCTCCTTCTGCAACCCTGCACGCTTTGCTCTCTGCTCTTTGTTTACTCTGATAGTATCTCTACTTAGATCGGAGATGATTAGATAGCAGCATGATGCAGAATTTACTGCTGCCTCGTTGTTATCTGTACTGTTGTTCTCTACTCTGGAGATTATAATTATGTTCCTTGTTGTTGCTTTCAACAACAATTGCAAAGCCTTGTTCACCGCTTTGTGGCAACCATTTAATTTAGCGCACAATACGTCACTTGCGGTTGCCATGGTGGCCAAAGTTCTCCGCACAGTTGATCCTTTCCCAATGAACGTGCAAACGTCTTGCGCTAATGATGTACGCTTACAGCATAATCAACAACAACAAAAGCAGCAACAAAAGCAACAAAAAATAAAAGTAGTAATGACGTTAAGTACAAAGATGTCACGGCAACGACAACAAAGGCATTCAATACATATGGCATGATTCTTTTTGCGAATGTGATAAGCATAATGAGCCTGAAACAGAAATGAATAAATTAAATTAGATGACCGATTTTAAGTTAGAAATCCACAGCAGTCTTTTCAGGTGTCACTTATGCCTCAAAAGTTAAATTAGTGCAATTGTAGGAAAAACAGCTCCATAACTAAAGTCCGAAGAGCACAGAGCGCCTAAGAGTAGCCAAATTTTTAAATTTTTTCGGACGTGCCAGACCAAAGCAAATTCACTTAAGGTGATGGCAAGGCGAATTCATAACGCACCCCGATGCCTTTTTCAATTTTAGGATGTTACGATAAAAGAGTATTGAAGAATGAGCGCCATTAGTTTTCATTTTTATAGGATGGCACTATAAAAGGAAATATACCAATATTGTGCAAGAACTGATGTCTTCTCCTTGCACAATATGACTTCATCTTATATGAATTCGCCTTATTCCAGACTCTAATGGCAACAGCTGTTTCGCACTTAGCCGGAACTTAAGGCTATGCTAGATAGAAACCTTGCTTCGCGCTTCGCTTCACGTGACAGTTTAGCTTTGACAATAAATATGAAACTCTACAATTATACGAAGGTCCGCACATAACCAACCCGGACGTTAAACCGAAGCTGAAAGTTCACCAACTCTCATTTTTTCGCGCACTTTGACAATCAACTAATTTTCATATTTCTTTCACTATACTTAAATTTTCTACGTAATAACAATGCAAATTTAAAGATTAACCAAAACAAATGCTTAGTTCTGCAGTTTTTTAAACTTTCACAATAAATAAATGAGCGCTATCAAACCGTTTATTGTCGCATACGTTTGGAGTTTTTCGCTTTTCGCACAAAGCTACAAATGTCACGTAAAGCCAAAGCTTTTTATATGGCATCGCTTTAAGAGTAGCCAAATTTTTAAATTTTCCCATACGTGCCAGACAAACAACTGTTTCGCACTTAGTTCTTGTGCGCGTGAATACAGCAGCAAAGTAATCGATAACTCTTCCAAAGTATTATGCAAATTTTGCTTACAATTTAGACAATAAAATTAAGATACACTTTTGATAACGATTATGTGGCTGGTCCTGGAAGTAGGTCTACAATACACTAAACTAATTAAGAATGTTTGAAATAAGAATGTTTATTCTCATCGGGCTCAGATTTTTTTTTCATTGACAAATTACTTGACTTAAAATTCTTCTCTACGCATTTGTGTACACATTTAGGTCTGTTCGACAAATGTACATTACAAAGAAGTTGCATCACTCCCACCGTTCTTTTAATCGAAAATTTATTTATTTATCTGCACCAGTAGTGCAATTCACTAACTTATTTTAACGATATTCGCATGGTTAGCTCAACTTAATGAAAATTTTAACGATTTTCGCTATCGCCGAATCAGCTGTTGTCGTTAGCTAGTCGATTATCGAGAACTAAACGACAACAAATTTGATGTTGCTAACTCAATCGAGAAAAAAATAGTGATTTCAACTTCCATATATAAAAGATAAATTTAAAATTTGGTGATTTGTTTTCTTGAAATTAAAAAAGGAACATTAAATAAGGTCGTTTGAATATCTGGAATATGATTTATTACGAGGTGACTTAGAAGCAAGCGCTCCAACAGGGGATCGACATTTACTACAGGAGATGGAAATTCCCTTTCATTTGAATGCAACAGAAGCTGTATCGATTAACTGTACTCTGCTCAATCCACAAAAAGGGCGATCCTGCAATATGCGCCAACTATCGCGGGATCAGTCTTCTTAGCAGAGCATATAAGGTTCTGTCGAGCGTATTGTGTGAACGACTGAAGCCCACCGTGAACGAACTGATTGGACCTTATCAGTGTGGCTTTAGACCTGGCAAATCTACCATCGATCAAATATTAACGATACGCCAAATCTTGGAAAAGACCCGAGAAAGAAGAATAGACACACACCATCTTTTTTTTCGACTTCAAACCCGCTTTCGATAGCACAAAATGAAGTTGCCTATTTGTCGCAATGTCTGAATTTGGTATACCAACAAAAGTAATACGGCTATGTAAAATGTAACGTTGAGCAACACCACCAGCTCCGTCAGATTCGGGAAGGACCTCTCCGAGCCGTTTGAAACCAAACGAGGTTTCAGACAAGATGACTCTCTTTTGTGCGACTTCTTTAACGTTATGTTAGAAAAGATAATTCGAGCTGCAGAGTTGAACCGTCCAGGCACTATATTTTATAAGAGCGTTCAACCCCTGGCGTATGCTGATGATATCGATATCATCGGCCTCAACAACCGCATCGGTACTTCTGCTTTTTACAAACTGGATAAAGAAGCGAAACGTATGGGTCTGGAAGTGAACGAGGGCAAAACAAAGTATCTTCTGTCATCAAATAAACAAACAGTCAACTCATTCGCGCATCACTGTTGAAAATTACGATTTCGAGAATGTAGGGAACTTTGTTTATCTTTATTAACACCTACAATAATGACAGCCTGGAAATCCAACGTAGAATCTCTCTTGCCAACAAGTGCTACTTTGGGCTGAGTAGGCAATTGCGCAGTAAAGCCCTCTCTCGACGAACCAAAACCACTGAAGCATGGGAACTGTCAGCATCGGATGAGACGGCCCTTGGAGTGTTCGAGAGAAAGATTCTCCGAAAATTTTTGGACCTTTACGGCTTTGCGACGGCGAATACCGCAGACGATGGAACGATGAGCTGTATGAGCTTTACCGCGGCATAGACATAGTCCAGCGAATTAAAATACGAATGGACGAAAATGCTCCAGCCCTGAACGTATTCGACGCGCTACCCGCTGGTGGTAGCAGAGGAAGAGGACGGCCTCCTCTTTTGGCGCCAGTTAGCAGGAAGAAGGAGTGACTGGCGCAATTAGCTAAACTCGGCCAAAATCTCGTAAGAGTTTATAGTGCCAATTAAGGAAGTAAGCAAGTATCGGTTAACTCCAGACTTGTCTGAGGACATAATTTCTCAGCTTGACAGGTTTCCTATGACCCAGTGGAGCGTCAAACTATTAAAGAAATGTTTGCTTCAGTGTCGTCACCTTTTACTCATGTATCAATTTTGTGACAATGAAACATTGTAATATATAAAAACCTTTATAAACATTTGTAGTTTTAAATTAACTTGTATCTTATTTCACTTTAATCAAATATACCAAAAACGCGCTCAAATTTAGTGCAAGAGCCCTAGCGGACGAAAAACGGTGCAATTTATCTATTTACATACATATATCATTCAAAAACTAATAAAATCTTCCATTCGGTGAAGAAAAAATGTAAATAATATTTAGTAATATCATGCCTGAAGTTTATCGTATGGAGCTGTCAAATTTTAACGCCTGAAACTCCTAAACATGTTCGAAATTCACATCGCCTGAAAAGATAGGACTCGAGTTCTAGCTTTACATATTGACAAGTTGCGCCACTTTATATGTTTCTTATTTCAATTAATTTTTTATAAAAGTATAGTGTTTAAAAGGGACTTCCCCAGTGATTTTTTTTTATATAAAAGACGACATTTGCGAAAAGCCTACTCTGCAGGTATGTCATGGTTTATATACACATTTATTTCAACAAAAATATGTGTTTAAAAACAATTTTTGTGCATTTTAGTTTACACTATGAGCGAGGAGTTGATACCATCAACTGAGCTGTCGTTATTTGTCGAGCAATGTCCGTTGGGAGATGAGTCCCCTGCAACGAAAAATGTCGACAATGAGTCCGTAGTAATTTTGGATAGTGATGAACAGTTAATTAATTTATTGTGTTCGTGGGATTTGTCGTCAAATGCATTGATACAGTTCAATAGGATGATCCATTCCCACGACATTGACGGAATTTTTAATGCCATAGAACTAATTGCGGACAAAATTAAGTTCCGGTACAACTTGCAAAAATGGCGTTTAGAAAATAATGTAAGCAAATCATTTTAAAAATTCAGCGTAACTTCCGTTTAAATTTTCACATTGAGGGTTCCGCACACATTTATAACACGCTTATAAATTATTTATATTAATGTCTTTCTAGTTCGATATGCTCACGTGCTGTAGTGGTGATAGAACTATAACAAACCTTTCATCCATTCGAAGCTGGCTGAGCTCTGCAAGCACACCTTCAACATCCCCAAACAACGAACCCAACGTCGAAGAGGTTTTAAAAGAAACAGTAGCAGGTAACGACATAATAAAGAAGTGGTGATTGAAATGGGGGGTGTTAAACACAACAATAAAACTAATACGATTACATTTGAATCAAGAGCAATTACTGTTAATCTCAAATACTTCTAATGTTAACATATATGTATAAGTATTTGCTACAACAGTGCCCCGTATTTCGATCAAAAGTGTTCCACTGTTAATTTAAATACTTGACGCATTTACTTCAACAGTGCTCGCACTTTTAAAACAAATGCTCAAAGTATTTGGGCACGTTTCTAATGCAAAAAGTATTTGTGGCAAATGCAGAATACTTTGGTTTTACTAGTTTTTTTTTTCAGAGTAAGAATTTCGGGAAAATTTAGCCATTCAAATTTATTATAATAAGGGTTTTTTGGTAACAGTCATATAAAAAATTTCGGAAAATGTAATATGAAAAAAGTCAATTAATTTTTTATAAAAGTATAGTTCATTTTAAAACAAATTCCATCTAAATGTAAGTCTCAAATTTAAAAATTAAAAAAAAAATTCAACAAATTTTCATCAAACTTAAAAATTTTTTAATAAGAAATTTCGGGAAAATTTAGCCATTCAAATTTATTATAATAAGGGTTTTTGGGTAACAGTCATATAAAAAATTCGGAAAATGTTATATGAAAAAAAGTCGAAACCCTCAGTAGAAAAAAAAGAAAATTACCAAAAATAAATATTCTACCCAAAAATTTTGATATTTCGAGGAACAACTAATTATTCCGAGGAAAATTTTTTTATATTGACTAAACTCTATATTTTTATAATTGTTCTTTGTTTATTCAACCCAATTTATTCCCATGCGATAATTTAGAAAGCAGAAATGCTTTGCGGATGTTAATAGCATGATTCTTAAATTTGGAAACAAAAAACTTTTTTTCCTTTAAAACATCGAAAACATCGATGCTCCTTCAGCTCTACTAACAGCAACACGAAGGCGAATTCATATAAGGTGGTGTTGATAAAACAGCTGAGTTAATCAGTAATTTTTTAACGATAATTGCTATCTCTAGATTAGCTGTTGTCGTTAACTACTAGTCGCTTAACGAAGATAAAAATCAGTAATTTTAATTTGAAATAACAAAATTAGAGCTCGGTGCTTTTTTATTTTCCAGTTAGAAAAAAGGAAAATTCGATGTGTCCATAAAACAGTGGACTGATGTTTGATTCGGGATGCAGTTACCTACTTATGTATGTAATCTTGAAGGCAATATAAAATTGTACTGTCATGTACATTGCTGGATGCTGGCTGCTTTGAGATTCTTCGTAACTATATTTGAACCTCATTCGCCATAACATTTTTTTAATTGGAAAGACTCATTAATTCATTGACAATTTCTAAAAAAAAAAAAAAAATTATAATTGAATTCAAAGTCGACGCCATTCTAAAGCAATGTACATATAAAAACAATATAAATATTTGTGATTTTAACTTATTTGATATTTTATTTTAATTTGATCAAATCAAAAGTTTTTAAAAGCTTAAAATTATTTTCATTAGTTTTTCTTTCTATTCCTCTATATGGTTTTTGCTTATTTTGATTTTTACTTCGATAAGCATGCCACTCTTTATCCATTTGAAAAAATACAAAACGGCAGCTTTTAAGTACCATCAGGAATAAGTTAGTGAATCACACGATAGTTACTGCAAACGGCAAATATTGTCGACAAAAATTACGATTGTCGGATAATTTAAAGTTAGTGAATCGCACTACTGGTGGGATTTTAAGCCAAAGTTCTGATATATTAAACGGAAATTGTGCAGTGTATGATATTTATAGATATTTTCTAATATGATTTTTTATACACATTCATAATTATTGTTTATCCAGGTGTATAAAAATTTATCAAAAAAAAAAAAATAATAATAATTACATGTTTGCATAGCTGCAGTATAAAATTTAACCATAATGTCCTTAATCCCAATTGCATATATTTTTTTTTGTGTTAAAAAATTCATAGTCTGCTGTAAAATATTTGATTATTTTTTTGACATAAAATATATACTTAAAAACAAATAACTTTTTTGCCAATTCCTGAGGCGTTCAGAATTTCGTTTTACCTAAAGTTATTTCAAAATTGCGACTTAAGAATAATACTACTAAGAAATCACATTAATTAAAATATCACAATCACTTCATTCATTGATAGCAAATTGCATTATACGAGTATCGCTCATCAGTAAAGGGGAAGAAGTGTATTCATTTACAGAATATACGTCAGGTGACTGGAATTAATTCACCCCGCGATTTACGGGAACAGTCCCCTTAAGCTGGGGGTGTCAAAAATTTTTCACTTCGCGGCACACTTAAAAGTTTAACTTGTTTTTTGTTATTTATTCTTTTAACGTAATTTTAGTATCCGCGGAAGAGTAAACCGTAAACTTCACAATGAGAAAAATTATACTTTATACAATACTTTATTAATGGGTCTTTTAGCTTTGCGCTCAATAAAGAATATACTTCGAAAAATCAAATTACAAATTTTTACAAGACACTTTTTGTAAATTCTAAAATTACCAGCTCACAATACATAGTAACCCAACACGCTTTTGAATTTTGTGATCCTTTGGAGATAAAGATTTTTCAGTAGGCTATAAAAAAACCTACGATAGAATAAAAAGGATTAAGGCTAATGAAGCATAATCGTACAAACATACATACATACATATTGAATAAAAAGGGGTCATCGCTGATAGCGAGAAGAGAAATTCAACAGGCACTTCATAGCAAAATGAGACGGAATGTCGGTTAATGTGCACTTGTCGAAATAGTAAACCTATTACTATGTATTTCAAATAGGTAGTAAAAAAAACACACACAAATAAACACACGTACAACAAATACAATGAAAGTGACTGCATATTATTTAATAGAAATATTTTGAACGTCAACGCCATTTGATCTGATCACCTGAATTCTTTGACGATCACTCAAAAATTTTGACTGCATTTATTTCATTTCTGTATTGCAGGGCATTTAATGAAAGGCATAAACTGAAATAAAGTAATACAGTTCAACCTTTTCTGTTTTTTAAGTATAGCGAATTTTGAATTGAATACAATACAAAAAATAGAAAACAATTGTCGAAGTTTTGTTGACAGAAGGTCCGACAGGCTGCTTCGAAATTGACGAGGTGACAGTTATGCGATGGAATTAGAGAATAGTGTGAAGTTGGGTTGACTTATTTTTTTTTTGTTTTTTTTTGTTATTTCAATGGAGTTTGAAACGAATCAAAAAGTGTGTCAGAATATTTGTAACATATCAGCGTTGAAGAAAATGATGGAAAGTTGCATATTAAGTTTTGTTTTACACAATTTTATGTTTTGTTACTTTTTAATGTACTTACTGTTTCTGATGCTGATAATAGATATATTTTTTGCGGTATTGAAGAAGGATAATGTCATAGTCATAATATCGAGCGAAAAGCATCAGCCTATGACCGTACAAAATATGTTCTCTTACATGTAAAAAACAGGAACTTCACACAAGTAGTGTCACCCTTTGTTTTCGAAGTTTTTTAGAACTTACAAGCGTTTCAGGCATTAGAAGTTGTTAATTCTATGCGATACACAAAATTCACAAAAGCGAAGAGAAATATTAGCTTTGATCCTGTGACTCCACCAACGTACAGGTTTTTACCCTTAATTTATAGTAAGTTACAGGAAAAATGTTCCATCAAAATCCTGTAAATGAGAGTGATTTTTGGAGAGTTGTGTAGAGAATGATGTTGCAAGAATTTACCAGAACTTTTTTTTTTTTGTAAAATCAAGAAAAGCGCCAAACGATCAGTTGTAGCTCAAAAAAGGTGCATTGTCAAGTAAATTTTAATTATTTTGCAGCATTTGAACGAAATTAAATTAATTTTTTAATTTAAAAGAGACTGTTTGACGTTTTTATAGAAAGAATGTTGTTTTGTGTTCCCGTACAGGCAAATTATTAGATCAGAGCTTTGTTAGTGTTCATTCAATTGCCTTAATTTTATGCAAAGAATTTATCAAGGCGAATTCATATAAGGTCATATCACATCAAATGAGCTGAATGCTTATTCCTCTTTCCCAATGCGCTGGGTTGTTTTGTTTAAACAAACAAAATACATGAACAATAGTGGTCATATTCTGATTTCGATATTTCACTCGCAAAATGACAAAAACAAGGCGAATTCACATAAGGTGGTATTGAGAAAACAGCTGAGTGAATTCGCATTTTCAAACCTGTATGTCAAAACTGTAAGTATGTGTTTGTTTTAATTATCACCGATTCTCACTGCATACAATTTGTTAGTGTATATTTTTGTTTTTGTACGCTCAACACCACCTGGTATTAATTCGCTTTGGACAAAAACAAAATACATGAACAATAGTGGGCGAATTCAGATTTTGACATTTCACACGCAAAATTACCCAAAAACACAATACACAATGGATTCACCTTGATTATCTTGCTACCTTACCTTCTTTCTATGCAATTTATGAAGTGTTGGAAAAGTTCGAAAGAGCTCTTTTCTTTATTAGAATATGAAACGCTTTTGTAGACTAGAAATTTCGCTACTTTCAGATGCCCGTTTTCGAATTTTGGTTGTGGAGATGTTTTCATACAATTGGACTTATTCAAATTTGGAGACATAAGCGTCCGGCCTGCGGAGATGCCCCGCACAACAGCAATCATCTGTTCACATGATCTCTCAAATCTTTTTATCTAATACCCTTTTCCATAAGGTACGATCCTCCAGTTCGATGAGTTTGATGATAACGACCATTCAAAAGTTGATCAACCAGGGTGAGGATAGCCGCAACAACAACAACAACAACGTGCGGCCATCTACCTTTTATATCCGGTAGAGCTGAAAAACAATCGATAGTCGTACTATCGTTAATTTTCGATGTTTTCAAAAAAACTATCGACACTATCGATAGTACTATCGAATTCGAACAATAAACGTGTACTATACGCAATTTTATTTTTCAACGCATTTTATTAGTAAAAGAAAATAAATTGATGGTTACATTAGATTTTTGTACTTAAAGATCATACCAATTATTTTTGTGATTTTAATAGCCTGTAGCTTGGCTTATAAAAAATTGATTGGCATTAAACAGTACTTACCTAAGCATATAAACCTCTGATAAAATAATTTATGTTATTTAAATTTTTCAAATTGAATTTTGGTATTTTTTTTGTTATTAAAATATAGCACGTAATTGACAAAATCCCTAGTCATCCAAATTTCAAACTTCATACGAAAATTAGAAAAGTTTCATCAAAACAGTTGCGCAAGTTTTTCAGAAATAATAGAAAACTGGAAAGTGTCCACCATTGTAATTTCATTCCAGTACATTAAAATGTAAGTTTTAAATGTATATAAAATACCAATAATTTTTGGTAATTTTTTTCATATTACGTTGAGAATTTTCTTTCGTTACCATCGCCCATAAAAAATTCACACTTGCACTAAACGGTGAAAATTTTGATCAAACTTTTTTGATTTTTGTAAGCTCTTTGAAACGCGGTTTAATAAGGCTTGCTTTTTTAAAACGCGCTACGTTTGTGTAAACAGTAAATGAAAATTCAATTGAAAAATTAAGATTAAAAAATAGCTCGAAATGGGTGACCGCATGATTTTGTCTCGGAATTGTAACCTGCGGTCAATAAAATTTAGTATATTTTGGATTTTTTTAGCGCAGTTCTATAAATACAGAGGAAACATTTCAGGACTATCGACAGTGCATACAATTCATCGATAGTTTTTCAATAGATATATGTGTGAAAATTATCGATACTAACGATTTTTTTTCCAGCTCCAATATCCGGAGGCTAAATTTCAAAATCTAGGCAATGATTTTACAAATAATTGATTGACCGAAATTAATAAAATTAATAAGAAGTTTTTCGCTCCTTATCGCCAGTAAAATTCCAGACACACATTTTTTCTTTTGACCGAAAAAAATTTTTTCCCGACATTTTTGGGCGATTTTAAATGCGTTGTGAAAATCGTATTTTATCCGTTTTTAAAATTCTTGGTTTTTGTTTTTAAATGCACATAACTAATAACATAACATAACATAATTAGTTCGACATGAATGAAAGGAAATACTATTTTAAAGAAAAAATTGTATCTCTTAAACAAAAAGTTTTGGCTAACAGCCCTTTGGCCAAAATACATTTTGAAGTGTCTTCTTTCCGATGGGAGGGGAAAAATATAAAAAATTCACTTTTCAAAAAAGTAATGTAAATTTCAAAAAAGTACCTATTTTTATTAAAAAAAAAAAATGTTGGCCATGAGTTGACAAATTTTCCCTCGCATTTTAAATTAATTAAAATCGGTAATTTTTTTGAGAAGTTATATGTATTTAAAAAACACAAGAATTAAAAACGCCGAAAAATATAGGAGCACATTTTTTTCGGTTAAAAAAAAATACGTGCCTGATCATTTTGACTAAGAAACAATATATTCGAGTTTCTTGGAAAAAGAAAACAAGACCAGAATAGACCGGTTGTTTTGAAATGGAAAGGCGCAGCTTATTAGTACAATATATTTGCTTATTATACTTTTTTAAGCCAACTTACATATGTTTTTTGTTTTTGCGGAATTCAGTGCAATATCAGATCGCTTTTCACTTATCAAATTTACATGTTTATTTATTTTTTCTTTATACCAATAGCGCAATTTAAGGGGACAAAAGTAATGATAAAATCTGAAATTCACCTCGCACTCCTGAGCTGATATAATGATTAAAATAACAATGTGCAGATGAAATAAATATATATCGATGAACAGTAGACCATTTTAATAAAAATTGTATTAAGATATTGAAGTTTTCTGTAAAATACCAGAATTTATTGGTATGAAAACAAAAAATTCTCAAGTCAAAAAAGTTGCCTTTACAAAGCTCTACATATGTATGTATGTAGCATGTACATAGCTATGTATGTATGTTTGTATTTATAAGTTTCGTAGGTGCCGGCAACAAGTCACTCAACGTAAGCAGCCAAAGTATTAATTTTAATCTCTTCCTTTAAAGTCTACAGTTGCATGTCGTGACCTCGGCTTCGAAACAGACAAGTCGCTGTTCAAAAACTCTACACATTCATCACAACCACCAAACTATGTTGAGACAACACCGAACTCGAAACACCTAACCCAAAGGCAATTCAAATTAGATATGTATGCAAATATAAATATGTGACAATTTAGAAAAGTTTCAAGCCCGAGCATTAGATAACTGAACAGTCGATGGACGCGACTAGAAGAGTGGGCAGACGTATTGTTAGACAGACTCACACCTTGGGTGTAGACGTGAATGGAGGAAAGCTACCTAACGGTGGGTTGGGGTCAATGCGTAATTCAAAACCGCACAGAAAATGTATTCACAATATTTTACAAATTTGCATACATATTTAGTATGTATGTATGTCTAATGCACTCGCATGTGGCATGAAATAAAAATATGTCAATGAATTTTTTTCTTATACAAATGTAAATTTATATGTATGTAAGTAGTTCTGCATTCGTCTGGTTTCCAACGTATTTGCTCAAAATGAGGGCTAGCGTGGTAGATTGAAAACTTTGCCAGTTCAATACCTACGCCGATTACTTACAATTAAACTGATAGCCAAAAGGTCAGACAAACCGATGAAAGTAATGGCTGGCACCAAAAAATAACAAGTTTTACAATAAATGCTAACTTCCAAACCGAACTAACGAAATCAATAATCGACCTATGCTTGTATTCTGAACTAATTCTCATCTCTAGTCACTAAATTTGATACTTTCAATTAGAGACATTTTTTGTGACTTGCGACGATTTCGGTATTCTGTAAGCAACAGTCTCAAAAAATCTCACCAAAAACTGTGGTGAAAAGCAGTAGGACAATCAGCTGATGGTATATTCAGCTGGAGTTGCGCAAGCAACCTCAATGAAAATGTGTTCATCGATAGCGCTCAATATACTTACTTTTTCAATTCATTGTTCACAGCATTATTGCTCTTTAAAAATTAAAACATCGTAAAATTAACATTGAAATTAACCGTTCAAAATTCTTATTACCGCCTACGGACATTAAGTGTTACTTTTTATAGATTGTTCAATACTTTCCTAAATTTCTTTGTTTTGTGACCTGCTCAGGACTAGCTGACAAATTAGTTACTTTATTTTGCGACTAGAGGTTTGAGATGGCTTACAGAATACCGACATTAAACAAGATCAGAGCCTTAGTGTTAAAAATAGTGAAATTAGAAGGATAAAATTTGATAGGAAAGTAATCTTTGGGGAATTTCACTAGGAGTTTTCCTAATACAAAAAACCTAAAAGTCCATAGAAAATAAAAAACAAGCATGTTCCTCGAAATATCCAACATTTTATTTATGATCTCCTCCATTAACACTGCAAGTTAACCGAGCTGTTATTCATATAATTTTTATATGGAACCAATTGATGTTTTAATTTATATAAAATTTTTCTTTAATCATATACAGAATTTGTCTCAGAAGACCGCTATGAAAATTTGCGAAAAATATTTTCTGCCACATTTTAATCCTCTAACGGCTTGTCATTTTTAATTTTTTCAAGGGTTTGTTGGAGTTGGGGTCAAAACGACACTTTTAGATGGGTTAAAATGTTCTACGAAAATATTCTACATGAAATTTTATTGTCTATAGCCAAACCTTTCATTCCACTTGAGACATACATTTGAAAAATTTTTCCGGCCATTTTTATTCAATTTGTTTTGTTTTATAAGGCATTTCTTGAAGTACTGGCCTGTGCCAAATGGTAGCAAATTTTCTTGGAATTACAATTTTTATGTTAATTTTTAATGAGGTTAAAATTATTTGTCGACCTCGTACAGCTTTTGAAAATTTTGACAAGCAATTGGAAATTTTTGTCACAAGCAGAATGGAGAAAAATACCGAAATAAGTCGTTGGTGTTCAAAAATCAACTATAATTTTTATTCACTTAAAGCTTGCATTTTAATTAATTAATGCTTACCGCAATTACTTTTTAAATTCGAATTATGAATTTTAAAATAATATCGATTGAATGTAGCTTCCTAAGTAATTTTGTTTATTTCTACTTATCTCCAATGAAATGAAAAACAACAAAATTTCGTATAATTATGAATTGAAGAAAAGGGATTTACTCTGTTTTACACCAGTATAGCTTTCTGTCCTGACGCCTTTTTCTATATCCCCATTAGAGGACCTCCAAATTTAAATGAACGAATTCAAAGTTTCGATATCTTGATATGGTATAGATTTGGTTATTTCTACCTACCAATTGAATAGTTGATGCAATTTAAGAAATTAAACGATGACATGTTTTATTTAATTTTATTTAATACCTTTCGAAAATAATTAAAATTTTTTGACTTAAAAAGTCGAATTGAAATTTTCAGTATATTTAGATTAATCCATGATAGCAACTAAGTGATGCCGAACAAATCGAAACTATAGGTCTCGATGAATCGATCCTCGATTTAATCGATTTAAAAATGCCATTTCTAGTTTCCGTAATATAATTGAAGCGGGTAATAGAAGAAATGCCCTAATTGACAAGTTTTAGATTTTAATCGCTTACCTGAATTTTGATTCCTCACTGTAGAAAATACAAAAACAAAAAATAAATGAAAGTTGAAAGAGAGATCAGTAAAAGGACTGATATTTTAACACTGCGCGTTTAATGCACTCATAATCCTGTCGAAGGTGTCGAATAGCAGAAAAAAACAGAAAATGGTACACTCAAAAGAGAAGAAGAAAACCAGCTATCAAAAAATGTTAATAAAGTAGCACTTTAGAAAAACTTACTAATTTGGGGCGAAGCAGATATCTTTTTATGTAGGTTTTTTATAGATTTAGAAAAAATCTCAAATTCTCTGAATCAAGAGAAAATAGCTCAATTACAAAATAAATAAATAAACAAACAAAAACAAAAAAAAACACCCGGTGTGTCCCGGGTTCCAATCTTGGCCAAGTTGTTATAAATTGTTAGAAATTAAATTTCAATTACCAAATTTTTTTCAAACATTTGGATTGATTTTCGTTAATTTTATTTAATGTTGGTAATTTTCTTCCTTATAAAAAAAAATCGAACATTCGTTATTATAGATAATAGCTTCAAAAAGGCAAATAATGTCGGCGGACCAAGGAGCAATAGACGTACGTTACTTACTAGAGTGAACACCTCCACCCATCTACTTATATGCAGCACCAGTCTCGGCCGACTCGCTGAAAATCAAGGCACGCCGAAAACCCTACAGTGCCCTACAAATACTCAGAGTCGCTTCTGCATACAAGACGACATTAGCGGAAGCGGCAATGGCGGCCGCTGGTATGATATCGATCTCTTTACAAGTGGAAAAATCCGCGCGTATCGCAATGCGGAGGGAAAGCCAAACGGAAGCATTAACGGAAGCCGCCCTTTATGAAGAAGAAAAAGTCATATCCATCAGAAAATGGCAAGAGAAATGGGACAAAAGCACCAAGGAAAGATGGACGCACAACCCAATTCCCAAACTAGAAAAGTGGCTAAACAAGCAGGGAGGGGTGAATTTGACGCAGTTTCAGGGGTAAGCAACTTAAAAAATTATAGAAAAGTGTTGTTCAAATATCGGTTGCCCCTCGGCAGGCAATGGCAAAGCTTCGAGTGTATTTCTGCTACGAAAAAAATTCCAAGGCCAAACAAGACTAAAACAGACGTTCAGTCTAGTGCTCACACCGCCTCCCGACGCAATACTTAACGGTAGTAGGGGCTGGGCTGTGTACGAGGTTTAGTGCGATTAAAGTAAAGTTCCACTGTGACGGAGTTATTTCGCTTTCGGTGCTTCCTCCTCAGAAAAAATACAAAAAAAAAAAAAATAAGATGATAAGAGATGACGTCACTCTCTCTTGGGATTCTGTAAAAAAAATGAGTCGAACTGATCGACCACCCTGGATAGTCCACTGATTGTTTAAATTCATTATATGAGTGGGAATACTCGATGGAGTTAAATGTCCTGAATTTGAGATGGCGAAAACTTTTCTTAACTTTTCTTGGATCGAAACGAGGAGATATCTGCACTTACATATAATCGACCATTCTGTCGATTTCTTATAGAAACGCACTACAGGCATTCATAATTTTACCAAAAAAATAAAGTGAAATTTAGCATTTAACTATAAGCACCCTATAAACTAAATAATTTCCGCCATTATTGCCAACTCAACTGTTGCCTAATTCTCCCTAGGTGTGGAGCTCATATCCGCATCATTCCGATTAGAGAATGACATCTTTGGGATTTTCAGGCGACAGCTTTCGATATTTTTGGTTGCTTTCGGTTTTTATTCAGTGCATTCAGTAAATCGCCGTCATTGCAGCGCGCTTCGCCACTTCTTCTACTGCCCTTCGACTGCAATTTGCCTGAGAAAGGGTTTAAGTGCTGCTGTCGACCAGACTCAATACTTCAATCATGCATGGGTGGTATGGGATTTGAAACCTGAGTTGAATTTTAAGTTGATGTCAATAGTATTGATTTGCGTTGTTGTTTGTTGTTGATTGGTTGGTGTTGTTGTTGTTGTTGGTGTGGCAATGCGCCCACCAACAGCGTGTGAAACGACAATTATCATATGCTTTTTGTCATTGTAATCAACAGGAAGCTGCCTGTCAAATATTTTATCTTTCAAAGCTTGCTGAGCTTACCAGCTGACTCTGACTCTGACTCTGCCCGTATCTACTCACCGCCCCTAAGCGAAGGTAAAATGAAACCACGCTACCACCTTGCAATGGAGGCAATCGAACGAACGAAATTAAATACCTACCGCCGCGATTGCAAACTCATAAACATTGGCTGGCAAATGTGAAGTAGGTTTTTTTGTTTTCGAAACCAAAATGAAACAAGTGAAATCGAATTGAACCTTTATGTAGCGGGTCTGAAGTTATTTGCGAATATATATAGATATATTGTATGTCGATATGTATGCCACTGAAAATTGTATTGAAGTGCGGAAAAATTCAAAAGTTAATAACAAGGACCTCCTGCAATGCAATCGAATAGTAGCACAAGAATACCACAGCAGTTAGAACGAAAAAAAAAACAAAAACAAGTCAAACAGAGCACACAAAGAACACCACAACAAAAGTGTAAGTTTAAAGGACACGCGCGTTGAAAAAAACGCAGCCACACCCACTGAAATTCAGAAGCGCCTTCGCCATTGTACTCGATTGCACAAAGGTGTGTAAACACTAATTGTTCCCATTTGAAGTACTTTGAGGACGCACACTCAACAGCCTGGCAAATGTTAGTTGCCGCTGAAATTCATTGCATTCATTCCAACCCACTTAGAGATTCATAAAGTGAAAAGAATTGCCCATTGCATTGCGGCAACGCAATAATAAATAAATGTCTTACTAAGTTCATACAAAAAAAAAAATGGGAAAAGTAATAAAAAGTAATATTGCACGTATGTATAAGTGTGTGTCTGTGTTTGTTTAGTGGGGGTTAATGCAAAATTCGTATACATACATATAGTGACTCAAAGAATTGGCATGGAGATGTTTTTTTTTATAATATTCACACTATTTTATAAAATATTTTTTTGTAAATTTCTTTACAAATACACTAGAAGACCCTGGCATTTCGGCTTCTGTCATATATAAAAGATGGCAACTCTACCAAAAATATAAGCATGCACTTTGTTCTCGTCGAGACGAATACTTTGACGCTCATATTTTAATATTTTATGGTCTTGTGTATAGTTTAATTAAATTTGAATTTCATAAAAAGTGGCAACCCTCTTCAAAAGAAAACTATGAACTATCTCCTAGCGTAACAAATAGTTTCACACCCATATTTTACTATATCATATAACTTGCGTATAACTAAATACGACTTTGTAGCAGGTGGCAACCCTCTGCAATAAATAGCAAGAAGCCATCTCCTCAGCGAATCGAAAAGTTTTACACCCATATTTTCATATTTCATATAAATTAAATTAGACTTTTTAAGCAGGTGGCAACCCTCTTCAAAATATAAAAAAGCACCGTCTTTAAGTTGAGCCAAACCTTTTGACACCGATGTTTTAGTATTTCAAATAACTAGTATATAATTTAGATAAATTCGACTTTTCAAACTGGTGGCAGCCCTCTTCGAAACAAAGCCATCTATAAAACTTCTTCTCAGCGAAACGAACCGTTTGACACCCATATATTCATATTTCATATAACATATAATATTTTATTAATACAATTTGCCTTTTTAAACATGTGGCATCCCTCTCCAAAATATATGAACGAACCTTTTCGTCGCCGAGACGAACTGTTTGACACCCATATTTTAATCCGACTTATATTATAAATGTGAGTGAGTGTGTGAGTATGATATTGCATTTTAAGGCCAAAACGGCTAGACGTAATTGTACAAAATTTGGCACACAAATAGCCTATCCCCTCCGAAATAGCAAAAGCTATGTTATATGGAGAGTTGCCATCTGTTAAAAAAGTTAAATTCAACGATTTTTTTATATAGGGGTTGTCTCCTGTTTAAAAGGCTACATTCAATTACAACAATGAATGAAATAAAATATTGCAACGAAAGAGGCTCAATAAATCTTCAATTTCCAAATACTTTTAAAAAAAGTTGCCACCTGTTTATTTGCAAATTAACTTAAATAAAAAAATAAACAACATTTTACAATATGAGTGCCAAACTACAAATTTTAAAAATGCGTAATTTCAAAATTAATTTTGGACAAGGTTGTCACCTGTTTAAAATATTAATAAATCTATGAGTGAAATCAAATATTGTAATATGGGCCTCAAACGACAGAGTTTTCTTCAGATTTATTTTCAAACTACTTTTGGAGAGAGTTGCCACCTGCTCAAATGAGTACATTAATAGATATAAGGAGTGTTGTCACGTGCTTAAGAGCATTAATTGAATGCTATTTGTAAGCTTATTGCAATATTACAGTATTACTCTGAAACGAAAGATTGTAAACGAAAATATGTTTTTTAAAGAAAAAATATTTAAGGACACCCTTTTCGAGAGGGTTGCAACCCGTTTGCAGAATTTAAATTAAACTAATTTCAAAAAAAAAAATTCATCGCTACAGTACTGTTTTGAAAAGAGAAAGGTTAAGGAAACTTAGTGTCGAAAAAAATTTGCTAACCATTTAAAAATTACATAGAAATAAGCATATTTCACATGAACATACATATACAGAAATGTGTTTTGAAAGCAGTTCATAAAATGGTTGCCACGTTTCTAAAATTAAAGGAAATTTGTTTAAGATGAATTCTACTAATAATATAAATGTGAAAATTTATGTGCGAGTATGTTCGACGGATTTGTATACAATTTGGCATATACATATTTGGCCAATATGCTGGGTTATTATAAGACATATTTCCAAAATAGTTGTTAAAAAGGTTATAGTCAAATTTTATTTTGTTCCATTTTTAGAGTCTCTAATATGTCCAAAAATAACAAGAAAATTGAAAATTTTAATAAATTTTTGCATAAATTTTACAATTTACAAAATAAAAAAAAACTGTGATTATAAAGAATATTTAAATTTTGAGTAAAAGATTATCCAACTGGCCAGAATTTCACTTCAGCGGAACCCAAGCAGCAGATGTTGATCAATGTAGTTAATGACTTTTGAAGTCATGAAGAATTTTGAAGTCAAAACAAGTACCTTTTCAATAAAAAAAAAACATTGTAATCCATTCAGTAGGTCCTTCGGAATTTTCAATTCCATTTCAGGCCTTGAGATTAGAGGACCCCCTTAAATAAATAAGGTAAATCACATGTCGATGACGACTGGACAGATTAGGATAAGATTTGGCATATGGATACTTATATAGGCCATTTTATTTGTTACAATAGAACCATTTTTTTTAAGAAGTTGCCATCTATTGGAAAGGTTAAATTCATTTAAACAAAAGAATGAAGTCAAATATGACAAAAGTTCGAAAGAAGGTTGTTATCTGGTTAATAAAAATCAATTTAGTCATATTAAATAATAAAAAAACTAAATTTCAAAAATCTTTTTGGAGAGAGTCTACAAAATCAATCGAAATTATAATAAGTTAAATCAAATATTGAAATATTGAAAGTACTTTGATAGGGTTGCTATCTACTTCAATCATTTATTTCCTTTTCTGTTACATTTGAATTCATAACGAATGCCATGCGAGCGAAGCCGCGGGTAAAAGCTAGTATTTCCTATAACTTGTTTATAATTAAATTAAATTTAGCTTTGCAAACAGGTGGCAATCCTCTAACAAGTATTTAATATATTTTATGACCAATTATCACACCTGTCAAATATACAGGCACAATTTTATAAAAATCGGTCGACCCGTTTTGGAGGAGTTTGACCGCAAAGACCGTGATATGAGTTTTTTTTTATGTAAAGTAAATTAAAATAGATTTCCAAAAAAATTTATCTTGAAAAATATTGTAAATATTGTAAAAAAAAATCACCACGTGGTCACTTGCTTGAGTCACTGTGCAAACAAGAAAAACAATAATACTACAAATAATGCTCGCGCAAATTGAATAGCTCGACAAGAAAGACGGTCACAAGGGGTTGCAGTTCTTTACGAGTATTTCAGTTGGCTCTTCTGAATTGCTCATTTAGAAAGGTACACTTCAGCGTTAAGGACGTCGAAAACGACGACAACAACAACAAGACCAACACAACCATGACGCATTGTTGCAGCACTGTACAAGTACAAGTACGAGTAACGTAGGTAAATAGACGACGAGCATAATAATAAAAGGGGAAAAATGTCAGGAGTGGCTCCACTTAAGTGCCGACTTATGCTTTGCCTTGGGAGTCAAATGCACCGTTTTGGTATAAAAAAAAAAGAAATATGTATCTAAGTGAATGTACCTTCATATATGCCCAGAAATAAATTTCTCAAGCCCTTCTCTTCATAAGGTATTACCGAACAGCTCCTAATGCTTTCAGTGCTCCTACTCGAGAAGTGAGTAGGTAATATGTTAAACAAATAATGCTTTTAGATAGAAGTGTTTGACGCCAACGGCTGTACCCTTAGGCCATTAATAGAAGACCCGTTTATTCCATCGGAAGAAAAATTACCCCCCACACTAAACCATTTTGCCTTGGTGATGAATCTCGTCAGTCGGTTAATATCGGTTTTTGAAACCTCACTAAGGTCATCCAGAAACGGTGATCCCAGGTACCGCATAGTGCAGGGCACTTACACAGTAGACCCAAGACCTTTTCCTACATGGATGTCGAAGCGCATCGATCCGTGCTGCTCGGAATAAAGCAAAACTTGTTTAAAATACAAGCGTGTCCCTCGGTTTTCGGATGCCACTGGGATGTCTCTGCTAGTCGCAGAGCAACTGTTGTCCTGCCAAATCTAAAGGAAGGGCATCTAAAATAACGTTCAAGGAGAATGGATCTAACGAATGCTGTAAAAATCCACCGATACGCGGATTAAGGCCACATATCTTTCCTTTTGCTCACTCACAGGTATAGAGGGCTACCAAAGCCTTTTCATAACGTTGAACAGTGCTCTCTTTCAAGTTCAACTTCATATGTATCTAGAACAACGCCTAAAAATTTGGCACTTAAAGCAAGACTTAACAGGACGTCATTTAGTTCCGGTTGAGTTACCGAAGAAAATTTATACCACCTTGAGGTTCCTATGTCCGCAGAGAGTGGTCCATTTGGATGTATCCCGAAGCGTTCATTGCATCCGCTTGCACAGCGTTTGCGGAATCTTCCCCCTTAGTGCGATTGCGACGTAATCAGCGTATGCGACAACTTTTGCTTATCCCCAGTCCGTGTCACGCATAAGCGTATTTTCCGTTAGGTTTCACAGAAGTGCGCATAGAACTCCTCCTTGGAGCGCCCCCTTGACAAGCGCCTCGACAATTCACTCGCTCCCATCCCCGCCTTTACCACTCTACATTAGAGCAGTTGATCGATAAACTCCACCAGTGAGTTCTCCACCCCTAGAGCTCTATTGGTGTCAGTCCTCTGGAAGTACGTTGTTAAAAGCACCGCCTGAGAGACTTCTCAATATATCCGACCAAGCTATGGAGTGCGTTGTCCGTAGATTTACCTTTGCGTTAGGCAAGTTGATCGCTGGACAATAATCGACTATCGATGATAGCAGAAGGGAAGCTGCTAAAAATCGTATTAAGTGTCTTAAGAGCAAAGTAGGATAGACTGATAGGCCTAAGGTCCTTTGCATTGAATATGTGACGCCTTTCCGGCTTTGGTAATAATAATAGCCGTGAAATTTTTCCATATTAACGGATGTGATTCAGGTTGAAGCAAGACCTGCAAATACTGGAGAGCCATTTCGCAGACACTTCGAGTGCCTTAATTAGTTCTGCAGGATTTAAAGCTTTTAATAGCCCATTTCACCTTTTCTTTCGAAACCGGTATGTTATCGGTATTGGAACAAATAAAAGGGGTGCTTTCGTTCTCTGTTGTGTTTCCCGGAAAGTGGGTGTACATTAGCAGTTCAAGAGTTTCCTTTCCAGCTTTTGTAAGAAGTCTATGGAGTTAGAGGAACCCGAGAGTATCTTTTGCAGCCAGGCAGTCTCGGAAGCATCCTCGATGGCGCCACAAAAACTTGTCCTCTTTGCCTCTCGTAAAGCATTTTTATGGGCCCGGAGCAGCTGTTTGTACTTATGCCATTCCAGCTCACAGCTAAGTCTCTTGGCCTTATTGCATTTCTTCCGGCAGGATTTGCATAGTGGGTGTAGCTCATGCGACCACCAATGGGGTTTACGTTTGCCCCATAGTTTAGGTTCAGGGTAAGTCTGACTTAGGGCCTCTGGGCAGGTCGATGTGAAAATGTCAGTAACATGTAATAAAATTCATCTAGTTTTATTTAAAAAGTAGTTAAGGCAATCAATTACGCAGCAACAATTCTAAAGAAGGACTTTTATAATTGATTTTCAGTCCTTATATGTTCCCACTGGGTAAATATAGTAATAGAAACATATACTTACATATGTACTCATATATGTATATATATATATATGTATATGGATATGATATGAGGATACCGAAGTATGGACACGATATCTGGCCGAAAGTATCGATATGGTACTCAGCCAAAGTATCGCACTGAAATAATCGGGTACCCATAAATATCGTATCAAAAGGACTAGATACTCAAAATATCGATACTGTAATGTATTGGCAGGGCCAAGTGAAGGACGAAACACTCGCGGCTCTTGAGTTCAAATGCTCAAAAAATGTAGTTTAATCACAATTTCTTATAAAACATTTTACCATGTCTAAACCAAAAGTTAATCATCTCAAATCGAAGTTAATCCTCATCACTAAATATTGCTGTCCACTCCGCTCTTTGAAGTTTACAATTCATATTAGGTCGTTGCATCGTTACAAATTCAAGAGATCCATAAATATTTTCTTTGAGTGGAGTGAATGACAAAAAACTTGGAAAGACAGACATAAGCGAACGTGTGAAATGTCAAAAAACGAAAGTAAGCGTGAATTTTCCAATTCGAACGTAAATGGAAAGTGAAAACAAACCATTTTGTAATTTTTACCGAGAAGGCGAGGCGAGAACAAGCCCTGGCTTGATTGGTTTCACTGCAGTTTAATGCTTATTATCACAAACAGAGTGCGCAAATCAGAATTGCACAGAGGATTAAATGTGCATTAAATCCTGACCTCCTCGGTTACGAGATTTTCAAGTCACATTTCTGTATGGCGAAATCTGACCAAATCCAATGAGCTGGAGAGATAATTACAATAATTGCGATAATTTCAAGATTACGTTTTGGTTTGAACAAGATATTATCTCCTTGTTCCTCTGAAAGTATTTTGCACAAGTAGCAATTAGGTCGTTAGATTACCACGTCGAAATTGTAGGTTCCAATCTCGAACAATTGTTATCCATTTCGGTCCATCGCATTTAATTTTTATTTGAATAATTTTGGCAGCTTTGTGTCCTCAATTTGGCACTTCAAACCTGAGCAAAGTTGACAGCACAGGGCACACTTCAGTTAAAATTTGAAAACGACTAGCTTACAGTGGGATCTTGTGTTCCTTCATGCTGTTTTCATTTCGCCTGATTGTCATTTACAAATATTCTTCTGTGAGTATATTTTTTCAAGTACTCGATTCCCAAAAAAAATTGCATGAAGAGTATCGAGTAAAAAATATCGGTATCGAATGGCAAAAGTATCGTATCATATCGAAATTCGAGTTTTTACTCCGAAGTAGGAGCTGCATATAACTTCAACCGCTGTAATTGTTGCTTTTTCAAATAACTGCCAAATAAATAAATGACCTTGAGTTCCTAAAAAAAGTATTGTTGATATTAAAAAATAGGCCGAAAATGGATATACATATGTATTTATTTTTTCTATTTGATTTGTTTTCTTTAATAAATATTTCATAATGCCTGTAGGGAAAGAATGTTGTATCATCCAATTCAAAGAACACATACAATGTTTATCCACTAGAAAAAAGTGTAATTAACTTTTAAGTATTAAGAACGTATTTCATTTATTTTTTAGCTATGTATATTTCTGATCTGGTTAGGATGAAATTTAAGGTAAGTTGAAAAAATACAAAAATTCGTAAATGGCGACTTCAAGTAGTTTTTTTCTTCTACTGAAAAAAATTATTTTTTCGCTTCCAATGCTTACAATAATCAAATGTATGTTTCAAGTGTCTTAAAAACCGCTTTAGTTGTTTTTTTTTGGGCTCACGGGGTTGCGCATTTTCTTTCATATAACGGCATGAATAAAATTTATTTTTATATGGAAGAAAAATAACAAAAAGCAAAATTAAAAAAAAAAATAATATTTAATATTTTAACCGCTTGAAAGTTGCACTTTTTATACTGAAAATGAATGGGCTACAAAAATTTTTGGTACAAAAGTTTGAAAATTTGATGGAAATTTTTTTTAAAAAAGTTGAATTTTTCCAAATTTTTCAAAAACTTTAATTTAAATAGTTTATGAACCCCACTTTTATGACAAATTGTTAAAAATAAAACAGTAGTCGGAAATAGCAAACAATATTGCATTGAATTTCGGTGCTTATGATATGACAACAACGTTGTGTACTCGTAGTACATACAAATTAAAATTTCTATGTTTAGAAAAAGATTTTCAATGAATTTTACTTGTTTTCGTTTCCTAGCAATTACATCTCGGCATAACGGTAATCGACAATGGTAATACTTAAACAAACAGAAAAGTGGAAAACCCCAACGAATTTAAACAGACAAACTGAACAAACTCAATAGCACTTGTACGAACTTTCATAAGCTGTGGAAAAATCCAAAATATTTACGAATGTAGTATGCACAAATGAATATACCAACACAGTTTTGAGATGTTTTGAGACTCGACTCGAGTGGGCGGGCGGGCGGTCGTTTGGTTTGTAGTAGACCGGGGCATAGCACCTTTGTTGATTTAGTTTAATGTAGCATTGATGTTTATTTCTGTCAAATAAAAGGAAACTCATAGTTGGTGCGGGTGGGAGGGGGTGGTGCTAATGCGCTGCCTAGACAACACTGCGTGAACGATTTTGAGGTTATTGTTGTTGTTGTTGTTATTAGTAGTGTCAATATATAAGTACAAAAGAGAACAAAAAATGAGACGAGAGCGGTTCATCAGTTGTGGCTGCTGTTGAGCCGATTATCAAATTAATCTGCGTGTTGACATGGATTCGTTTTCATTGATTACCCATTTAAAAGGGGTTAATACAATTGTTTGATACTATATGTCTATATGTGATTTGTTTTTTCCTCCTTTGATCCTGATTTCTCTATGTCATTACTTTGTATGCTTTTGTAACGACATGTGCCAGACGGGAAGTCTAAATATTTTCTGCAATATGGGCATTTCCAAACGAGCGTGACATTTGTGTGGTAAGATTTTGTTAACAAATAGAATTTAAAAATATTTTTTAAATGTTTGCATAGTAATTAAGTAGCCCTTTGTGCAGTAAAAGAAAATAACAACAACACTATGACAGAAATTTCAAGATATAAGCAAACATATGGCATGATGTTGCAAAAAAAATTGGAAGTGGGTTTTGCCTTGGGTTACAAAATTACAAAAATCTGCGAATCGGGCTAGACTATTTGTATAGAACTTTTTGTAGTAATATTGAAATACTTAAAGTTAATTTTTAAATGTAAAACTCTTTACTGGTTTTTTTTTATCAGCCTAAATTCCTATTGACATTTTTTTAGATTATTTAAAAAAAAAAAGTTTAACGTATGTAGATAAATTATTTTTTGATCAAATTTATACCTCGTCTTGAGCTCAAAAATTTATGTGATTGAACGGATATTAACCACATCCATATAACGGATTTTACGAAAATAAAAAATGTGCGATATTTCAAAAAAACATAGAAGATAATTTGCTCAAGCTTGATATACAGAGTTGGATTCGGAAAGGGAATATGTGGGGTTTCTTAAATGCAAAATGGGCTTGGCTACCCACTTTATTCGGGTAAAATTTGCTTTAGTTGAAAAAGCTAACAGGGTTGCTTTTCATGAAGCATTCGATTAATTTAGGGCTAGGTAAGTTTGGAAAATAGTTGGGATGGAAAAATTTTGGTTGCTTTGGTTATGTATTTAAAATTTCTTTATAAATACAAACGCATTAGGAGATAAAGTGCAGTTTCTTTTACTTCACCGCACAGCATCTCGGGTCGGATATGCATCACTCCCCGTGAAACAAATTCCAAATTTTCCATCGGAATTATTTATTTTAAGGCCTCTACCAAAATATTTCGCAAAATTTTTTTTAGCAAATCTCATTAAATTTTGAAATATTTTTAAACATACTTAATAAGCTTTAACTGTTTTAATAATATTTTTTTTTTAATTTTACGAAACTATTTTTATTTATAAAAAAACTTTAATTTAGGAAGTAGATATTTTCAAATCCGCACAGCTCACTTAAATCTTAATATTTGTTCGAAATATTTTGGCTCAAGTCTTAAAACAAAATAAATTTTAAAATTTCGGGTAGATAGACCGTAACTTCTTTGGTGAGGCTCTCTAATGTACATACAAACATATGGGGCATTCCACACAGAATGTGGCACCATAATTTTTATTTTTTTATATCAATATGTTATGCAAAGTTTTCGAGAAAATTTTTTTTTTAATTTCACGCTACCAAAAAAGTACCACTTTTCAATTGCATGCACTGCAGTTTCTAACGGAGATATGCAAATTTTTGTGTGATTTTTTCTCAACTTTCAGATGAAGCATAAACTAAAATTTAGGTAAATTAAATTTAATTATTTATTTAACAACAAAAATCAAACATTTATAAACAATTGTTTTTTTAACATTTGGATTGGTTTTTTCTTTTTATTTTATTGGAAAACGTTAGGAAAATGGTTTTCTGAAAGCTGGTAAAATTTGATAATGAAAAAATTAATACTTACATAGCAACGAATTTTTTAATTGCGGTTCGAGTATTTTCGCCTGTATACCAAAAAAAAATATATATTCAACGCAAAAAAAATGATGGTGGCAAATTTTGTGTGGAATGCTCCATATATATATTTTTTATGCTGAACGCAAGTTTTTTTTAAATAAGTTGATTCGTTGCCATATGTTTACTATTCCCGATATTTATTATAATTTATAAACTTGATCGATTTTTATTAAATTGCAAAATTTCATGCACTTCCAGAGTTTTTATGGGCTGCTAAATTTTTGCGGCATCAGTCCGAGTTTAAAAAAAAAAAAGTTAAAATAAAATTTTGATATATATGTAGTAAAATTTCAGGGGAAATATTTTCGTAGAACATATTTTCAGAAGAATAATTTTCAAGGCATTTTAATTCTCTAACTACCTGCCACATTTGTTTTTTGACCGGTTTCTTGCCGTAAACGTGAAACTCGCTCTTTAGGATGGAAGCTAAAGGGTTGAAAATAACCTTGCATTTTACGCAGATATTTAAACAAAATTTTCCACTTTAAAAAAAAAAAAACTTGTCAACTTTAGTAGGTTTCAGTTGCCATAAAATTGTCGCACAATAAAAAAAACCCCGTTTGGTTAACTTTCAATTTTTCGCAAAGGGTGGAGCTTTCCGCGGAATTGCCCATATCGAAAAGAAAACACAAAATGATATAGCGAAAGTAAATGCTATTGATTTGCCCTCGAATGCCACACAAAGGAAGTGCAACAAAACTAATAATATTCATCAAATAAATACAGTTATCACAAGCAACCGTCCTCCCACCCGTCCTCTCCCTCGAGTCGCTTGTCGACAAATCTCAACAAATGCATTTAACTTCTTAAATTTAATAACGACATTTGTTACAAATAAAATGAAAAAAATATGCAAGTTCATGTGCCAGTGGATGGATGCGTATAGGTCATTTGCGGCTGACTGACTGCCTACCGGTGGGTGGTGGGGTGCTGCACGCATTTTGGCTGAGCATGTGGCAAGTGTGGTTTAACCCGCAGCGCAAAGAGACAACATGGTAGTGGGTATGGTGAACCGGGGTACCGGGGTTTGGATTGGCACTTTAACAACTGACATCAGAATCTGGCAAACGCTCAGCAGTCATCACAAAACAATTCCATTGAGACCAGATTCTGGTTAACGCCGTACGGGGTTAGCTGGCACAAAATCGAAAATAGGAAATTCATTCGAGCGTGTCCCATCGCTGCTGCTGCTGCTGCTGCTACTGCTGCCAATGCTCTTGTTACTCTTTTGTTATTCTTTGTGCTGCTGACTTGTCTTAATGCGAAATCTATTAGCGCCTTCTGTTGCATGCCACACAAAAAACAACCGCCCATCAAGTACGCCCTTTTATTCATTCATCTGCTTTCCATTCCATTCAGTGTTTGTAATTTGAGAAACCTGTTGGCGGTTGGCGGTTGGCTATGGTGTATCGATGGGCAAGGAATGGGCGCGCATAAGGAAATTTACGCAGATAGTATGATACTCAAGCTAATGCATACATGTGCGCATTTATGTATGTGAGTATAGGTTTACACAAGGTTTGAATTTTAGAGATGTCCTTAGGTTGCGTGCGGCAATGATTGGCCACCACCCTCTGAGATCGTATGCTCTATTTCAGTAATTGCAGAGTAAAAATGTGTTTTCAATTTGTACGTGAATGCGGATGTATGTATGTGTGTGTGTGGGTGTTTTTAGGTACAGTGTCGGTGAAAAAAAATATCATTGACTCTTCAGGATTTAGTAAAGTTTTATTTGTTTAAAATTTCTTTTTAATTATCCTACTAATCCTTGCCGGAAGTGGAAGTAGCTTAAACCTAACTTCTATCTGCTTACGGAAATATTAGTGCTAACTATTAATTGTATATTTTCTTTGAGAAAAGCTAACTACTTTTGTACGGTGATGGCCGTAGTCAGCCCTGGCTACCTCTGCATTAGTTGAAAGCTAACTACTATCTAACTATTATTTGGCTCCAATTTGCCTTTGGGTGCTATCTTTTTACTAAAGGTAAACTAATTATTTTTAAACTATGCGAAATAAAGCTAATCACCTATTGCCATGTCTGCCTACTTATATGTTGCCTGTTTTAAAGTAAATTCAATTTCGAACCCATGCGTTTAATTTTATTAAGTTAAGTGACAGTATTTTTGTATTCAAATATTTGATACAAATTAATTTTTCTTGAATTACTATAGTTATTATTATTAAATAACTAAAGTGTTCCTTAGAAATCCCAAAGACGACTCCGGCGCGCTTAAATTTTTTCTTTTTATGATTTGATGAACGAGCGTCAAACTTTTGACAGCGGACGTTTTTGGATTCTTCTGCATGACTTGCCACCTAACCACAAAATGTGTTTCTGGGTGTTTGATAAAAATGGGGTTTTATTTTAACCCTGCTGTTAGGTTAAAAAAAACTTACGAATCTTAGGTTAGAGGACCATTTGGTCCATACTGCAGTTTTCATACAAAATAACAATTTAATCTTAGTCTTTATATTTAGTTTGGTTCAATACTTGCTAAATATTATTATTTTATTATTTACTCAACTCTGGTAAAACCCAGCACCAGTGGCCTGCTCTAAAAATGCTTCTAGTTCAGGAGCTCGAAAGCGAGGAATTTGTAGTTGCTGCAAGTCTAAGTCTGATGTAAAATGCTCCATTTGCAGTGCGTTTATTT
Source organism: Anomoia purmunda (assembly GCA_951828415.1). NCBI lineage: Eukaryota > Metazoa > Arthropoda > Insecta > Diptera > Tephritidae > Anomoia > Anomoia purmunda. Next base: position 46,369,837 of record OX639995.1, read on the forward strand.
GCAAAACCAACCGAAAAACATTTTTTTGCTCATCATGTAGTGCCAAAAAATATCGAGCAAACTAATAAATACTTATTTTTGGAAAATTAATGTAAAGAAAATCAAAGAAAATATACTATGGACCAAATGGTCCCTTAACCTAAGATTCGTAATTTTCAATTTATCTTAGTCCAGTTTTAAGTCAGAGAATTAAATTTTCGCACATAATATTGTTTTATAAAAAGACCACCTGAGCTGAAAAATTTAGACAGTATATATCACCGTTCCAAAGTTACAAAGAAAACAAAAAAAAAATTGGACCAAATGGTCTTAACCTAACAGCAGGGTTAAATCACTACAAAGTAGTTAGTAAAAAGTCATCTAGTGGAAGAAATTGATAATTTTTTACTGCAGGGATATTATAAATGTGAAAGTTTGTGAGTGAGTGTGTGTGTGTGTATGTTTGTTACCTTTTCACGCCAAAATTGCTAGCCCGAATTGTATACAATTTTTGACATAAATAGCTTATAACCAGGTTTACAACAAAGGGTACGTAAATCGTTGCCACCTGTTTAAATTTATATTCAATTACATAAAAAAAATGAAATCACTTATTGCATTATGACAACTGAACATATTTAAATAATATTTTAGACAAACATATATATGTAAATATGTATGCATACAGTCCTTAATAAAATAATTTTAGAGGAAGTTGCCACCTGCTTAAAAAAGTTAATACAATTAAATAAATATATTTAACATATATACACACATATAGTCCACAATCTTTATTTTATATAAAATATTTTTAAAAGAAGTTGCCACCTGTTTAAAGGTTTAAATTCGCTTTAATTAAAAAGGGAAATCAAAAATTGCAATATGGGCGTCAAATGAAAGAGATGTAACAAAGCTTAATTGCCCAAATTGTTTGCAAGAAGGTTGCCACTTATTTAAAGTCGAATCCAATATAATAAATAAGTTTAATGAAATTTTACAGTATGGGCTTGAAATAAAAGAGGTGTAAGAAAGTTTAATTTCCAAACATTTTTCGGTTAGAGAGTTGCCAATTCTTTAAAATTTAAATACAACTGTATCCATTAGCTAAACTCAATATTATAGAGGAAGAGGTTTAAGAATTTTTTTTATTTGAAAATATTTTGGACAGCGTTGCCACCAGAAAGCAATGAAATATTGCAACATAGGACTCAAATAAAATCGGCCTAAGGAGGTTTAATCATGACAATGATTTCAAATGGGGTTGCCACTTTTCTGAAATGATTAATTCAATTCAATTATTAAGTTAACTGAGTATTCGTTTGCTTGAGTATATATGAAAAAAATTTGAAAGAAATTGCTACTTGTAGGGTAATTCAAATTTATTGAAATGCTAGTATTACTGATACTATACGAGAAAAGTTTAAGAAAGCATCATTTCGATAATATTTTTAAATAGGTTTGTCCCCAGTTCAAAAGGGGAATTAAATTGGCAAAATTAAGAGTGTGCTAAGGGGTTGATGGAAGAAAGCTTATTTTGATTTACATACTACAGTCGAGGCTTTCAAAACGTGGCGGTAAAAATAGCATTACGATTTTATTATGGTCTTAAAAAATAAAACAAACTAGATAAACTAGCATCGTGAACCGCTTTCTTGATATCACGCCAAAGATTCCCAAAAGAAGTAAGATCAGGCGACTGTGCGTGCCACGCTATCACAATGATATTAATGAATGATTTCTAAACTTTTTTTTGTCTAGTCCGCTACTGTGTTTTAAGACCCACAGTAAGGGCGTTTCCTCTTTGAGGTAAAGTATTAGCAGTTTCTATAGTACGAGGTCAATTTGAAAAATCCGTACAAAATTTATCAGGCGTATACACTAAAAAAATTGGTGTTACCGTATTAGAGATTTGGCTTCAAACCATTAACCATTTGAGTTTTGAGTGCTCTATTATCAAGACAATGCACCGGCTCACACTTCAATGAAAGCATTAGGCTACGAATTGTTTCCTCAGTCTCCGTATCCTCCAGATTTTGCTACCTGCCACTAGTATCTGTTTCCAAACTTGAGGAAATGGCTCGGTGGTAAAAGATTTGTATCAAATGAGGAAGTTGAAGTTGAGTTGGAACAGCGTTGGACTAAGTGTATCGTGCTGCGTTGAAAATCGAAATAAAATTTGGGCGAAAAAATCTTGTTTTCCCTATTTTTGTCCTCGTATTTTAATATTAAATATTTGATTCATGATTAATTCTGTAATCCAATGTATAGTTTCTACTGGAACCTCGATGTTTAATAGATTTGTTGTGAATCGGAGATTGAGATCAGTATTTGGGAGTACGGCCTCCTTTCCCATCCCTTTGCTATCATACAAACGATTTTGCTTTCGGTTGACCAAAGAATTATCCTCCATCTCTCTACCGGTTAATCCAAATGATCTTCCGGACACTTTCAGTATGTCTACGGGTATAGAAGGGAACCTTTCTTTTGGAGGAGGACTGCGAACTGTTCCTTTTTTTTAGTACGATTATGGATTTAAGGGATTAGGGATCATTTTTTTGGAACAACAGATCAATTTCTTATAATTTCGCGCTTTTCAGCACTGAGATGTTTGTTATCCGCGTCAAATAGCTAATCGGAAAATTTATATAATTACCGTTTTATTCGAAAACTATTCAAAATAAATTTATATTTAATTTTGCTCACAAATATTTTTTTAAATTAATGTTAGGAAAATTATGATATATATTTTTTTCGGCATTATAATGATTATTTTTTACCGATTGAATCGAGCCACGGACAACAAAAGGCTCGGTATAAAGAGAACCGTCATTATTTGAAATAAATGGTAGCACTCTCAGAGAGAATACTTTATTATTCAACACAGTGACGCACACAGAAAAATATTATAGGGTGGGAGGGGGGCTTCCACTCATATTTATAATTTAAAAAACTGTAAATTTATTTCAAGATAGTACAGCAATTTGAAGATTTTGGTAGGGGTTTAAACCGAAAACCTATCCCTTTCTTTCCCCCCTGGGTATAAAAAGCTAGAAAAGTATAAAACTGGGTAATTTATTTTTCCACTGAATAGCAAGTTTATTTATCACTTTAATGCTATTTTTTTTACCGGCACTGTATATGTTTGTGTATCTCGCATTTGAAGAGGTATTTCCGAGAGCAATTGTTATTGGTAAATGTTGTAGGTTTACGTGTATACCGTCTGCCACATTTTCCGCATGTCGCTGTCATACTTACCGTGCTATTTTGGTTCAATTTGTTTTTTCTTTTTTTGTATATTCATGGAAAAGTATTGAATTACCAATAGAAGTGCCATCGAATGTAACTGATCGAAATGTGGGAGGGATGCGGTGGTAGAACTTTGCTTTAGCTTTTTATTTAGTTGGTATATTTGTGGCTTCAGTAGCAGGTGAGTTGCTGCTGGGTGGTTAGTCCAAGTTAATATGAGAATTCCCACAGGACTTGTGAAAATTCATTAGTTTCGTTTCAAGATTTCAACTCTCAACGCTTGCCTATTATTATTCTCATTTGTTTCCATTTTATTTTTCATCCATTATGCGAGTAAAGATGTCTTATTTAGAATGAGTGTCATTGAAAAAAATTTGCAGTGAATTTGGTTGATATGTTTTCAATGTTTCTTTTTATTCGATTTGTGTTTTTTTTTTTAAATAAAAACCATAGATAGAAATCAAAGTTGTGAACTTTGTCACAAACCCCTCAGTTTGGAAAGAAGCTTTTATAATCCCTCAGAACCAGTGGGCGGAGCTGTAACCTGGTCGCAAATGTTGATAAGCTCTGGCCCACCTTGTGGTTCTTATCTAATCTGTCGAAGCGGGACGGCCGAATGGAAATTTTCTTTTAGGGGTCATGCTTCGTCGGACCCGAAGAGATGCGCCAGCTACTTCAAACGGAAAGTGACCAGGAGGTTGTAGTTCAACACCAGCGCACCCCTTACCTTCACCTGTGGCGAGGGGCAGGAGGCCATCGGGAAGGCGAAATCCTCCCAGGGCTAAGCGTGTTGATGCTGAAAAACTTGGGCCCCGCGGGAGTAAAAACTTTGGGTTTTGACCTAGTAAGCAAAATTTCGAAAATTATAAAAATCGATCAGAAATAATGTACACCTTCATACATATAACGGTAGTTTACAGTAATCAAAAAGTGCAATATTTCTGTAACTATCAAGGATAACGGAAAATATAGGGAATCAACCCAATTTAGAGCAACCTCTGAAACTACTTTATCAAATTAGGCACACACTATAGACTTTAACTTGATAAGCATAATTTCGAAAACTATAGGAATCGGGTAAAAATCACGCCCATCTCTCATATAACTGTAATTTACAAAACATTTAAAAATTTCGATATATTATTAACTATAAAAGATATCTTGGGCTAAATTTTATAGACAGGATTGCCTTGGACAGAAAAAGGACTTAATCAAATGTAAGAAAATAGGCGTGGTACCACCCACTTTGAGTAAATAGATTTATGGTTTATCTTAGAAACTACTGTATACAATTCTACTAAATTTGGTAAACACTTGGTATTTCAACAATATCGGTGCTTAATGAGTTTCGAAAATGATTGAAATCGGGCGGGAAACCACGTGAATCTTCCATATAACAGTAATTTATAAAAAAACACTCGTGCACCTAAGTGCGCGTTTTTTGAGGTAGTAGAAATTAGTAGTAAAAATGGTGGTAGAAATGAGCAAAATAGTGCAAGAAATTAGTAAGATAGTAAAATAATTTTTGGAAATAGTGGTAGCAATTAGTAGTAGCATTAGTAAAAATAGTGGTAGAAATTAGCAGCAATAATAAAAATAGTGGTAGAAATTAGTAAAATAGTGAAAGAAAGTAGTAAAAATAGTGGTAAAAATTTGTAAAAATAGTTGTAGAAATTAGTTAGTGAAATAAATTATTGGAAATAGCGGTAGCAATTAATAGTAGCATTAGTAAAAATAGTGGTAGAAATTAGTAGCAGCATTAATGAAAAGAGTGGTAGAAATTAGTAAAAAAGTGGAAGAAATTAATAAAAATAGTGGTACAAATTAGTAAAAATAGCGGTAAAAATTTATAAAAGATAGTGGTAAAAATTAGTAGAAATAGTGGTAGTAATTAGTAAAATTAGTGGTAGTAATTAGTAGCAGCATTAATAAAAATAGTGGTAGCAGTGAGTCAAAATAGTGGTAAAGCGATTTTGTAACGCGATTTTCTTTACGCGATGTAAAAAATCACTGCCGCTAAAGAAGTTTTACTTCAAAAATCAATATATTCGATATTGTATTAAATTATTTAATCAGGTCGAGAAATGCGTAAAAATTAAAACTTTGAAAAATGCTATGCTGTTTTTTTTAGAGGGGAAGATCTTTTTCTCGCTGCTTCATTTTAATTTTCAATTTCATTGATCTGGATGTCAATGCTATACGCGATTTCCCTAGATATTATTATTGTTTGGTTTTCCAAATTCATTGTTACATTTCTTATTTCGCTTGATTGCGTTGCGAGTCCATTCAAATTGTAACAGTTTTGCCGCAGCGTATTTTTCCCCAGTACAAATGTACTTACTCGTGATGTTTTTTTCCCCCGCTCCACTAGATCGACGAGTATGGCCGATGGTGGAGTTTCCTGAAATTCAAGCCGGTGATGTCGCAACCCACACACGTCATTGCGATATGCCATTGGAAAAATCTGCAGCAAATACTACGCTATGAATGACACGAAGCTATACAATACAATACCTACTATTTTACGTTACACCTACTCGAAGCGAAGCAAGGGTAGCAGCATTGCTTGTCAAACGCCCGATTGTTGGCATCAAAGGACACAATTGTTTCTTTGTGAATTCTTCCTGTCGTCTTGTTGCTTCGTCTAATTCCATTTTTTTTTTATTTTTCTTTTACTTTTATGAAATTGTTAAATACTCTACACACGCATACACATTTACATTTGTATTCTCTATTCGAGGAATTGCACTTTCCCACACTCCGTTGCTGTGAAGTTACAACAACACCTACCTGTCAAATACTTAGTGCACGCAACAAAGGAATTGCACTCCAGTAACTCACTAGGAGTTTCGAAAACATTTCCCTTCACCTCACTTCCTACACGCCGATTGACGATTGTGTGTGTTGTGTATTGTGGGTTACAAAATATCTACCTGTAATTGTCGTTGAATTGGCTTCGGGCATACGGATTTCCTCATACGCTTCCAAAAATTTTCGACGCTTCCCCCCCCCCCGCTCTCCCTCTCCACTCCATCCGTCGTGTATACACTGATGATTCATGTGCACTACTATAGCAAATTAGTTCAGTTCATTAACAATCTTTGGCGTTGGAGATTGCTATTCATTTTTACCCAAACTAATTCAACAATTGTCACCTCGAAGAAAATCAAAGTCATTCCGACAAATTGGTAACAGCGTCCAAAGATCACACTAAGTTGGTGGGTACAAATTTTGTTGGCATTATGAATTAGATTTTTGTACATATATGTAGAGTAACAGGCGGCTTTTGTGTAAATGATTGTAGTCTGTTGAAGAACTGGAGAAAGCGTAATCGATACTTTTTACTGCCGCCGTGGTGGTGTGAAATTGGTATATTGACTCGATCTCGGATCATTTTTTGCCACTGCTGCTTCTAATTATGGCTGAATTGAAATTCTTTCGTTATGCTGCACTCCTCCGGGGCACTGATGCGCTGAGGTCAACGTCGCTATGTTTTGATTTCAAATTTGATTTGCCCATTATAAGCAGCAATTCGATTGCAGATGATCGGTGGTGATCTGTTTCGAATTTGTTTGGTAAATTTTCACTGCAGTTGCTTTTGTGTTTTTGGGAACAAAGATAAAAGAAGCAGGAAATATTACAAAGGAAGATGTTCCACTCCAGGAAGGAAATTCGTTTGCTATATTTGCTATTCCGTTTCTGTTTTTTCTATTTTACTTCCTTTGATTTGGCTGCTGGCGGGGAGGGTGCATGCGCTATGCATTTGAATTTATTGCCTGTCAACGGTTTATTATTATGACAGTGATTTGTTTACATGAAATCAGCAATATGTATTGTTTGTGTATAGCGCACGTAAAAGGTAAAACGTAAACGTATAATAAATAATCTTAGATTGTAGTTTTTTTGTTTGGTAAAACCAACGTGGTGGTCGACTGCAATGTCAGATTCTAGCGTTTATTCACTAATAAAAATTATATGTACATATTTATGTGTGTATGTTGCGACTTATTATCGTTGATTTTTTCTTTTTTTTTTATTGCATTATTTTTTATTATTTCCCTTTTATATTGTATGATATTTATTATTTTCTTGAGTCATACGGCAATTATTCTGGATTACCCAATAATAAAGGGCGAGAAATGAGCAAACGTTTTTGGTTGACCAATGTTCGTTCACTGGTTACAGTTATTAATTGAACGAGTCATTATTGAAATGACTGACAGTTGCCAGCTTAAAATTTTACCAAAAGTTTATTTGGTATGAACGAGCATAAAATAAATAAATAGTTTTGCTTTTAGTACCAACTAATGTAGATAAATTCATATACTCATATTTATTCTAAGTTATATTGAGCAGTAAAATTTACAGGGCCTATCAACAAGTGACTTAATTTTAAAATTGAAAAAAAGGAGTAATTTTATTATAATATTTATTTAATATTCTTCCACCAAAACTCTGTTTTTCTTCTCTTCGGAAGACTTCAAAGAATAATACCCAGTTATTTACTTGACCATCTTTCAATGAAAATTAATTAATTAATAATTTTTTAAATATATGTATGCATTTCTTTGAGGTTAACAAAAAACGAGGTCTTGTTTTTTTTAGTAAAACTTCTTTCGCTGAGTTTGAGGACCTTTCAGTAATTCGGGACAAGTTCACCACTACAACTACTACTACTATTACTTAATTACTATGTGTATACTACTAACTTTCTAATGCTAGTACTAATTACCTCTATTACTGTTACTAAACCTACCACTACTACTACTACCATTTTTAATAATTTCTACTGCTATTTTAACTAATGCCACTACTAATTTCTACTACTTATTTACTAACTTCTACTACTATCTTATTTATGCTACTACAATTTTTGAGTAATTCTACTACTAATTACTAGTACTATTTTTAGTAACTTCTTCGATTATTTTTACTACTGCTACTACTAATTATTACTAATACTATTTTTACTAACGCTGCTACTAATTGCTACCACTATTTATGTCTAATTTCTACTACCATTTTTACTACAGCTACTATGAATTATTACAACTATTTTTACTAATTCATATCAAAATATTTACTAATGCTGCTAGTAATTATTATTAATATTTTTACTACTTTCTACTTTAATAATTTTATTACTCATTACAACTACTTATGTTAATACAACTAATACTTTTACTAATTTCTACTACTATTTTCACTAACTTCTACTATTATTTTTATTAATTACTTCTACGACTTTTGGTAACTTCTTCGATTAGTTTTACTACTGCTACTGCTAATTATTACTACTACTATTTTTACTAATTTTCACTACTATTTTTATTAACGCTACTACTACTAGTTTTACTAATTTCCCCTACTATTTTTACTAATTTCTACAGTTATTTTAACTGATGCCACTACTAATTTCTGCTACTTATTTACTAACTTCTACTACTATCTTATTTATGCTACTACCATTTTAAGTAATTCTACTACTAATTACTAGTACTATTTTTAGTAACTTCTTCGATTATTTTTACTACTGCTACTACTAATTATTACAACTATTTTTGATAATTTCTATCAAAATGTTTACTAATGCTGCTAGTAATTATTATTAATATTTTTACTACTTTCTACTTTAATAATTTTATTACTTATTACAACTACTACTGTTAATACTACTAATACATTTACTAATTTCTACTACTATTTTCACTAACTTCTACCATTATTTTTAGTAATCCTACTACTAATTACTACTACTATTTTTGGTAACTTCTTCGATTATTTTTACTCCTGCTACTGCTAATTATTACTACTACTAGTTTTACTAATTTCCTCTACTATTTTTACTAATTTCTACTGCTATTTTAACTAATGCCACTACCAATTTCTACTACTTATTTATTAATGCTAATATTGCTGCTAAATCAACTATTAATTACTACTACTATTTTTTACTAACTTATACAACTATTTTATTTGTGCTACTACTATTTTTAGTAATCCTACTACTAATTGCTATTACTATTTTTAGTAACTTCTTCGATTATTTTCACTTTTACTACTACTAATTATTACTACTATTTACTTCTAATTTCTACTATGATTTTTACAACAGCTGCTACTAATTATTAGAACTATTTTTACTAATTTCTACTAAAATGTTTACTAGTGCTACTAGTAATTATTATTAATATTTTTTCGTTACTTTCTAGTACTATTTTTAATAATTTTATTACTTATTACTACTACTATTTTTACTAATAATATAACTAAGTACTATTCACCAATATTACTACTACTACTCATCACTAACAACTACTACCACTACTACTCCCATATTTAACTCTCTGTCCCTTTGTAGTATCGGCACAGAAGTTGCTTTTTTGCTTTTTCTACTGTGCAGTTTTGGACCACCTTGATGTACATGAATATGAGCAATACTCCCATATTTTTACTTAAATTTAATTACATAGTCGGTTCATTGTTTAATATTCAACAACAGTAAAGTGAAATATCGAATCACAGTAATATTTTCAACATCAAACGTATTCCTACTGGGTACTCTGAGTTTATTCTATGGGATGCTTGGCCAGCAAAGTTGGTTGCAAACTAGGCTCCGGTTTTGTAAATGTACAGAAATATTTCCAATGGTTTGTGTCTTAGGTTTTTAGTACTTCTTTCGAACAACACTTCAGGTTTGTGTAAAACCCTATTGACAGTTTTAAAGACACTCCTCATGAATTTTCCAAGCGTTTCACGTGAAATGAACGTAAAAAACCTTTTTTTATTACACTGTGCAACAACAGAGAGCAGCCACGGCAATATTAATATTTTCTGAAAGTATACGAATTCAGTAATAAAATACTCGAGGGATTTGCAAGCTCTAATTTTTTTTATAAAGTTTTCATATGCCAGCCTAAGTTATTTTCAAAAAAGTGGAAAAATTGTTAAAATATATGTACGTCTGAGCGAAATGCAAGGAAAAGCTTTCATGGGAAATATTTTCGTAGAACATTTTAGCGTATTAGCTTTCATCTAAAAGTTTCGCTTTGGCTCTTACTTCAAGAAACCCTCCGAAAAAGAATTGATAAAATCGTTAAAGTACTAAAAGGATCTAGCTACAATAAGCTAAATGAATTGAATTTTGAAATTTATTTGTTAAGAGAAAAAGGGTATGGTTACGATAGCATTGTTGATGTTCTACATAAAGCCGTTTAATAAGTAAAACTTCTTTGCCGACTTCATAATGGGATAGAAAGTGAAATATGGGAGTAGTAGCGATAGTAATCGTTTGTACTAAGTAGTAGTAGAAATAGTTGTGATACTATGTGGTAATGGAATTAGTAAAAATAGCAGTAGAAATTAATAATAGCTTTAGCAAAAAATTTTAGCATTAGTAAAAATAGTAGTAGTATATAGTAGCAGCAATAGTGTAAATAGTAGTAGAATTGAGCAAAAGTAGTAGTAGTAATTAGTAGTAGCATTAGTAAAAATAGAAGCAAAAATTTAAAAAAAAGTAGTAGTAATTAGTAGTAGCCTTATTAAAAATATTAGTAAAAATTAGTAGAAATAGTAGTAGTAATTAGTAGTAGCATTACTAAAAATATTAGTAAAAATTAGTAGAAATAGTAGTAGTAGTTAGTAGTAGAATTAGTAAAATTAGTAGTAGAAATTAGTAAAAAATAGTAGTAGTAATTAGCAGTAGCATTAGTAAAAATAGTACTAAAAATTAGTATAAAAAAGTAGTAGTAATTAGTAGTAGCATTAGTAAAATTAATAGTCGAAATTAGTAAAAAATAGTAGTAGTAATTTGCAGTAGCATAAGCAAAAATAGTAGCAAAAATTAATAAAAAATAGTAGTAGTAATTAGTAGTAGCATTATTAAAAATATTAGTAAAAATAGTAGTAGTAATTAGTAGTAGAATTAGTAAAATTAATAGTCGAAATTAGTAAAAAAAATAGTAGTAGTAATTAGCAGTAGCATTAGCAAAAATAGTAGCAAAAATTAATAAAAAATAGTAGTTGCATTATTAAAAATAGTAGTAGTAATTAGTAGTAGAATTAGTAAAATTAATAGTCGAAATTAGTGAAAAATAGTAGTAGTAATTAGCAGTAGCATAAGAAAAAATAGTAGCAAAAATTAATAAAAAATAGTAGTAGTAATTAGTAGTAGCATTATTAAAAATATTAGTAAAAATTAGTAGAAATAGTAGTAGTAATTAGTAGTAGACTTAGTAAAATTAGTAGTAGAAATTAGAAAAAATAATGGTAGCTTAAACTCAATCTAAAGAATAGTGGGAAAATTAAGGGTAACGAAGGAAAGTGCATATATCCAAACAACAGTCACTTTGAAGAAAGAGGCATGCCCACCTCTTCAAATAAAGAGGAATGATAGCATAATTGCCACATTTAATTACTGCCTTCAATTCCTGGTCTCCGTCTGTATCAAGGGAACTGTTAAAAATTTCCACCAGCAGAAAGTTTCGTATTTGCACAGCAGAAATGTAAAAGTCTTTCACCATAGTAAACAGTTTTTTTCACTATACAGTTTTTTTATCAATTGGCATAGACCAAAAAACAAAAGGGTTATAAAATTTCCATCTGAATTTCACAAAACATTTTAATAAATAAATTGAATAAGCACAAAAAAACGTGAGTAGGTAATTGTTTGTCAAATTAAAATATAAAATATGTATAAATATATGTATGAATGTACGTACCAGGGTTGCCAGAACTTTTTGAAATAAAACGCCAGAGAAAAGCTAAATCAAAATTTGTTTAAGGCTGAAGCTATAAATTAAAAATTCAGAGATTTAAGTCGTATTCATAACAAATTTTTTACGGTTTCCCCATATTTTAAGCTTAAAAAATAATTGGTATTTAAGGTACGTGGTGGTTTGTATATACCTAGAACTAATTCATATTTTTCTTATCACACATTGTATTTTCATCATCAGGTAAATTTGTGTATATAATTAGAAGTGTTAGTAATTTGAACGAGTTTTTTTCAAATGTGAAATCGTGACAACACTTTTTTCTCCTCTTCAAGTGTTATCTAATACTAAAAATTGGATTAAGCATTTTAATACTAATTATATTTATTTGTTTTATTTTGACACTGTTCTTAGGGATAAGCCATGAGGGGTAAGATAAAAAAAATAAAAACAGAACTACAAATGGTAGAAAAAAGATTTTCGTCAAGCGCGATTTTATATTCACGAGCCTCTGCCCGAAATTCTACAGTAGATTGCAGATTTTCCCACTGATATAAGTGCAATGTTTTCCATAGCATTTCGATGGCATTTACATATATCATTAGTATCGAATTTGCACTTTTAAGAAAAGGTAAAAAAGGCTAGGGGTTACATTACCCGGTTAAACAAAAAAATAAGAAACCTAGTGTTAGCCGGAAAAGGGCTAAAATGGCAACACTCATACAAAAACCAAAAAAAAAAAATCGGTACTATTTCGCCATCGAAATTTCATTTTAAAACATTAGGGTGCCCCTTCAACAAAGCTGCAGTTTTCTCCAACGGAATCAGAAAATGTATTATGTTTTAAGACTTTTGCCAAGATATTTCGGCAAAATATCACGACTTACGTGAGCTGGTTTGATTTGAAAATAACTTTAAAAATTTAGTTTTTGTACAAATAAAAATAGTTTTTAAAAAATTTTTTTTCAAAAAAATTACCTAGAATAGTTTAAGCATAAAAATATTTGAGATATTTTTTTTTTTACTTTTTAGATGATTTGTTTAAGAAAAACTAAATAAACTCGGCCAAAATGTAATCTTTTAAGACATTACTAGAAAGATCCCAATTTTTGCTCTTCAACAGATCTAATTATTATGACAATCTAATGTACATATATACAAATAAAAAAAAAAACAATATCAAAACTTTCATTTAGTTAAATATATTTTCTAACAAATACTATTTGTTTTATTTCAATTAATTTTATCATTGAGACACTTCTTTTCACCTCCGCATTGCCGTAAGCAAAATGATTAAAAGGGTAAACATCAAATACCCTAATTATCTCGTTAATTGCATTGTTGTATTATTTTACCTCTATGCAAAAAACCAAAATGTTTCCACTGAAATTCTTTTGATGTTACATATATCAACATCACTTGGCCAATGCTCTAACTCGGAAAAAATTTCCATTTCGTTTGTTTGACCTAACTCCTATATTTTTCTAAGCTTGAGTTGTTGTTTTATATGCATGCAATATCCAACATTTCTATCTATCTATCTAATGTTTTTGTGAAATTCTGGGTGAAAGTCATAATTCTTTCTCTTTTTTAAAAGTATCAAAAACGTTCGATTTCCCAACGATCAGCGAATTTCCAATTGACAAATAAATCACTATCCAATCAACATTTAAAAGTCTACATTTATTCTGATAATCATTGACTTGAAAAAAGTAACAAAAATCTGACAGTATCATCATCAATTATATTGTAATTTTTGTTGGATTGAAAGAAGGACAAAGCAATATAATCGCATTAATTTTATGAATAAGAATAGCTACCTGGATTAAAAAAAAACCGCAAAAAAGGTTTATATCTAAAAAAAACCTTTTTTTATAGTTAAACTCAGAAGAAAGGCTAAATTTAAAATGAACCAAAACATGATACAGACAAAATAGAAATGGACATCAAAAAAATAATCAATATTTTGTTTCGACAAAAAAGTGGATTTGTTTTGGAAATCCGCTTATAAAATAATTTAAAAAAATCCAATTTTTCCAAAGGTCTGAAAAATAGAATTTAGCGCATTCTTTTGTAGGGATGCAAACATCGTAAAATAAAATATAGATGGTTCGATGTTTTTTCGCGACATCGGTGTCAAAAACATCGACAGTAAGAACAACGATGTACCGAAATATTTTTCAAATCTTTTAATGACAACTCATAGCTTGAGAGAAGAAAGCCAGCTAATTTCCCGAGCAATCTGTACCTCTATAAATAGCAGAAAAACAAGGATTTCGAAATAATTTTTTTTTTATTTATTTACAGCGCTGGCACGATAATTAGCACACCCTCACTAAAGTTTATTGTGCTTCAATTATTTATATTTTACCGTATAGAAATATTTATTTTGAAATTTTTTATAAAAGCTAACTACTTCATGAGTCTTAACCATTCGAAGCTTCTGCATTTGAAGTTGTAATTTTTTTAAAATAATTTTTTGTTTAGAGTGCTATCTTTTGCTCTTACATTTTAATTAGTACGCCCTATTGTAGGTATTCACTTAGCTTCGTATGAAATTCAAAAACCCCGTTTTGTTGTTATTAAAAGTTTAAAGTGGAAAATGAAATAAATAAAACACAATGGGTTGCAAGAAAAGCTCTATGGAGGAAGAGAGGCGCATTATATCGAGCATATTTCAAAAGGAAAAGAATATTAGCAAAATTGGTATTCACGCAAAAAAAATTCAGAATGCGATCACGCATTTCCAAAAAAATAAAGAGAAATATTGGGAACATAAAACGTGCTAGGGCCAGAAAAACAAAAAAACACGTATATATTCCGTAATTGATCCTTTCGCGCCTTCAATACAAATAAGAGCCGCAATGCAACAGGATTATGGTGTAAATCTGGCGAATAGGACTAGTGGACAAGGAATTTTAGAAAACACCCTCCGAGGATGCCAAAATTTGAAAAAACCGAAAGTGTCGCGTGCCAACCAAAAAAAAAAAAGAAACGATACTAGTTCGCCAGGAGCCATATTGACTCTTCACCATTCATTTGAAATTCTGTGATTTGGAGTGACGAATGGAAGTACAAATTGTATAGACCTGATGGCAGAACGTACGTACGATGTCCTCCTAACAAGGAGTTGGACCCAAGGTACACTTCGATGGCGGCAGTGTTATGGAATGGGGTTGTTTTAGCATACACGGGGTCGGGCCCATTGTCCAAATAAACGGCAAGTTGAACGATTTAGCTTATCTGAATTTATTGTCGGGACACCTCGTACCATATCTGGATAACTTGCCATGATCAGTTTATTCAAAAGTAGCTTTCCAATAAGACAAGGCGCCATACCATATGTCGATAATAATAAAACGGTGGTTCGAAGATCAGGCTCTATACAAGTCATGTGCTTGAACCGCAGTATCGTATCGAATTAACGAAGAAATGTTATTTATAGAAGAATATTTGGTTATGGCAATCAGGCGTAATGAAAATAACAAGAAGTAACACAAGGTCCGCGTCAAGGTTACGTTGTAAGGTAATCTCAAAACGATTGGCCTGAGTGTAGTAATTTTTCATAATTAGATCCTCCAAAATCGCCATGGTCGGCTAACGACCAAATTGATACTTGTGCAAACGTTTTCTAAAGCGTCTTATAAAATTTTATTATATTTTATTTCATTTTTAATTGAATATCGATATTTTGTGTATCAAGTCTTTTTAATTCGATATTTATGGGTACCCGATTAATTTAAAGCAATACTTTAAATCAGTACCATATCGATACTTTTGGCCCAATATCGCAATTCGCTCTTCTCATAACGATTTTACAACGAGATATTTATAGAGTTTTACTACAATTTTTGCATACAGAATAAAAAAGTTTTGAAAAATTTACTGTAAGCAGTGCAACTGAGTAAAAACGTAGATGCTGCGAAGTTTTCGAAAGACATCGATTGGCAACGATCTCTAGCTGTTTCAGAATATTAACATTAGCGATGGAGTATTCTTTGAGAGTGGAGTGGAGTGGAGTATGTGGAGTTCATCTTGTAGGAGAGGTGAGTTTAAAAAAAGCTACTCATTTACCGTATACCTGGCTCCAAGTGAACTTTTTCAGTATTCAAACATCATAAAGTAGCTAGTGGTCTACATATTTGTTTAACGACAATAATCTAGAGGGTTTCGTGGGATGATCTTTTACAATTTTCGACTTAGATTATCGGATTAATACCCCCACGATCAAAGTCAATCTTACTCTACAAAAGTTATTCCATCTGGTAGCACTTTGAAAACAAAAAAAAAGGTCGGCTGATTTTTGTGCCAAAACTATTCATGACGTTACAGTTACAGTGGGGTTGAACATATGCAAAACGGTATAAATCATGCCGGAGAGTAATTTGCAAAAGATTAAACCAACTTTAACGGATAACATTTTTCTACTTAGCTAGTTTATCTTAGTGCGCACCTAAGTACTTTGAAGATCAAGATCTGAATGAGATTAGATTGGATTAGATTAAATTTATGGATATGTTTGCGTATCTACTATAACTATCGGGTGTTTTTTTTAGGGGTATAGAACTTCGAATTGAAATAAAACACAAGAAAATCGTTTTATGGTCCATCAATTCGGCTTTATTGGAAGGATAATTTTATGCCATTAATGTTTAAATATGATTTCGGGCATGTGGCCGCCGCGGCTGGCTCGAATAAAGCCAATTCTACAGGTCCAATTTTCAACCACTTTTTCGAGCATATGGGGCCGTATGTCGGCAATAACGCCACGAATGTTGGCTTCCAATTCCCCTAACGTTTCTGGTTTGTTGGCGTAGACGAGCGACTTCACATATCCCCAAAGAAAATAATCCAATGGTGTCAAATCACACGATCTTGGTGGCCAATTTACAGGTCACACGGTGGCGAATCGATTCATTCGGGTCCTCTTCAACACTTTGCTCTACAGCGGCAATTGTTTCTTCGGTGCGCACTGTTCGACGTCTCTGCGGATGCGTATTATCACATAGAGTAAACGTAGTGCGAAAACGATCCATGGTTAACCGAATTAATTGCTCTGATGGACGATTATGTCGACCATAAAATTGACGGAGCTCGCGGTAAACTTCGCGAACTGAACCATTATTTTCGAAATAAATTTGCACGATTTGCAAGCGTTGTTCTTTTGTCAACCTGTTCATGATGAAATGGCAAACCAAACTGAACATGAATGACATTAGAGTTGCCAGATTTGACCACAAAATGCCAGTTTTATCTCTATTCGAAAAACAAACCTGTAAAAAAAACACCCGATATATACATTAGATCATCCCACCTCTCTCGTAAGTAACAAAATCGCCGTACACCTTCGAAGCTAAAGTATTTTGCAAGTCATTTTCGAAAAAAAGAAAAAGAATTTTTTGTTCCAAAGGTTATTCACACTGTTCTAGTAGTTTTATTCAAAACTATGTAATTTTTAATAATTATTTTTTAAGTTTTGTGTATTGCTCAGAGAGGCAAGATTATTTGTATTGTTGGTCACAGTGATTTTCTCTGTTTTATTTTTTGGTTATTATGAGTTAAGCTTTTTTCGGGGGAAATTTGGTTTTGCTTAACAGTTATTTTTTGAGTTTTATTTTGTAAAGTTTTTTGCAAAGAAAATATAAATTTGTATATTTATTTATTGCTTCGAAAATAACAGTTATTTTTAGAAAGATATTTTTTGCTTAAAAAAAAATTATTTTTTGGGTCTTGTTTTTGGCTAGAAAGTAAAAGTTATTTTTGATTTTTTGCTTGAAAAATAACAATTATTTTTTGAGTTTTATTTTGTAAATTTTTGTTTGCATACAAAATAAAAAATAAGGTTTTACTTATAGGTTTATTGCGATAATTTTTTCGGTTTTAGTTTTTGTTTAAAAAATACTATTTTTTGAATTTTATTTTTGGCTAGAAAATAAAAGCAATTTTTGATTTTTTTTGCTTGGAAAATAATAGTTATTTGTTTGCGATTTTTTTAAAAATAAGAATTGGCTTTTAGTATTTCTTTTTTTCCTTTAAGAAAATAAAAGCTATTTTTTTGAGTTTAATTATTTGACAAACATGAAAATCATAGAGTATTTCCATTGGTCCCGTAAAAAACGACAAACGATTTTTTTTCAGGGGCCGTGACGATTATAATTTTTATTAAAAAAAATTCTATACATTACTAAATTTTTTGAGTATTTTTCTTTTCTTTACAAAATAATTTTTTTTTGGGGTTTTATTTTTAATTTAATTTAATTTCTGGGTCAACAGATAAATTCGACCTTCAAACGATTGATATTAGTTTAAGCGTAGAAAATATTTTTTCTAAAGTGATTTGGGTTGCAAGCACGCCATGCAGAATTTTTATTTTTTAAGCAAGAAATAAAGCTCAAAAACCAATTTTTAAGTGAAAGTAAAACTAAAAAAATTATGCTCGTTTGTTTACAAAAGCCAATAAACAAAATAAAACTCGAAAAACTACTTTTATTTTCTGGATAAAAAAATTTATACTCAAAAAATAATTATTATTTTCAAAGCAAAGACCCAAATTTTAAAAATAACCGATTTCTAACCAAAAAATTAAACTAGAAAAATAACTCTCATTTTCAGACTAATAAATAATACACAGAAAACAATTTTTATAATTGAGATAAAACTCAAAAAAAAAAAAAAAAATCAATGCAGCTAATGCTAGTCAATGAACAAAAAGCAGTATTCCCATTATGTGAGATTTTTTTTAGTAGTAATTAGATGAGTTATCGTTTTTTGCGGGTTCTTGATTTTTTTTCAAAAATTTTTTCTATATTTAGCAAAAAAGCAATTTTTGTTGAACTTGAAATTTACTGGCATTAGGCTGATACTTTAAGTGGATTAGATCTAGCGGGTCTATTGCGGTGGGTACAACATTAAATCCGACTGTAAATACCGCAAATATAACAAAAATTACATTCGGCTAAAAAAATAATTTTTTTTTTGCTAAAAAAAACCTTGCAAAAATACTTACGATTAGACATTTTTTTTATGGTTCGGCCTAGTTTATGTACATATTACATGTATGGATATATAATATACTATTACTTTCATTAAGTAACTCAAGCCGCCCGTCGTATATTTAATCTTTGACTAATCTTCAGATATACCTTAATTCGAATGCGGAAGCCAGATTAGAAAAGTTGCAATCACCTAAATAAGGCATGGAGTTGAAAGTCCATTTAAATTAATTAACTACTATGAACACATTTTCAGGATACATCCGATATAGCTATTTATCACATCGGAATTGAATATCATTAAGTAGAGCAAAATTTATTTATGTTCCAAGGAAACCTATTTTTTCTACTTTTTATTCAGTTTAGAAAAACTTGCAACCAAATCCATAAAAAAATAAAGCAGACTTTAACCGCTTTAAAAATGGAATTTTTTTTGTACTTTTTTCAAATCTATTTCATTTATTATGATTACCCGGTAACTTAAAGTGTGTTTTTCTTTTTAACTTTTTTGCTTCGAGTTAATCAGAACTGCCCGGTTTTAAATCAACCGTCCTACTCAATTTTTACTTGTTTTTCGCATTAATTCTTTACCTTGTAGCACAGCTTGGTTTTGATCGCAGCATTTCCATAGTTTTGTAATTCTTGATTTTTTTTCAAAAAACTTTTTTTATATTTAGCAAAAAAGTAGTTTTTGTTGAACTTGAAATTTACTGGCATTAGGCTGATACTTTAAGTGGATTAGATCTAGCGGGTCTATTGCGGTGGGTACAACAGACCAGATAATCCGGAAATCAATTATTCATTTTTAGTTTTTATCAAACTACATAACAAATTCACTTCACAAACGGTTTGTTCGAATAGGTCTATTCTGGACCGGTACAAAAAAAAACTTCGATTCTAAAAAACTTGTATACTCTTTTTGTATTCTGGTGCACACTTATTACCGTTGAATTTTGTTACCATCCATCATGTTGGGTGGTAACAAAGTGGTAAAAGCGACGAAATAGATGTTTATTTTCCTTTCGAAGTTAAAACCGCATGTTTCACACATATTTAGTATTGGCGTGAAATAAATAAAAAAATATATATAGTTTTAATAATAAAAATTCAATCTTATTTATAGTTGATTTCTTATACGACCAACTGTTGACAGCGTTGGCCGAATTGCGGTTACTAAAAGTGGCTACAACTTCCGGCAATAAAATTTACCGGTAACAAGATGTTCGGTAACTTTTCCATTTCACTTTGTACCGTTCCCAATTTCCTGCCAACAGCTGTATGTACACACAGAAATGTTTATACTTTTTCCGGACAAATATTTGCGAATTTCTGCAACAAAATATTTACATTTTTTTAAAAGGTGTTATGAAGCTGCCCACCAAAACACCAAATCAGTTATATAGTCCATTACCTAAAACACTTGTCGCTGTTTAACGCTTGAAGCTGCATCACGTTCACGGGACTACAATCGTAAAAAATATTCTACTTAAAATGCAATTCACGGTCGCGCTCTTCGTCTTCTTGGCGGTAAATTGTGAAATCGTTTTTGGCCAAAATTACTGCAGTACAGCCTTGTGTGGCACTAAGAAACACATCGCATGCAATAACAATGGGGTGAGAGCTATGGCAAGAAATAGACTGATAAACATTCATTAAAACTCCTTCTAAAACAGAGCTTCGCATCGTCCTGCATAAGCCCGCAGTTGGTAACCATAACGCAGGCAATTAAAAATGTGATCCTCAATGTTCATAACAACAAACGTAATTTAGTAGCTAGCGGTGGAACAAAATTGAAGCCAGCCTGCCGCATGGCCACCATGCAATGGAATGATGAATTGGCCTCTATAGCCGCGTTTAATGTGAAACAATGCCAAATGAAACACGACGCCTGTCGCAATACGAACACTTTCAAAAATTCTGGTCAAAATTTAGCTATGATTACCTCCACTCCACCACTGAATGCACAGAGCCTAACTCGTACATCGCTTAATTTGTGGTATAAGGAACTTGGTAACACCAATATGGCTCAAATCAATAGCTATCCGGAAAACTATAGTGGACCGTGAGTAAATTCGTAAATTGGAAAATTACTTAAATTTAATTGAATAAAAAATACAATTTTTCAAAATTTCTATAGCGCAATTGGTCATTTCACCGTTATGGTGGCGGACCAGAATACACATGTGGGATGCGCTATTTCCACCTTCACGGCGAAAAACAAGGCACAGAAGGATTACTTGCTCACCTGCAATTATGCAACAACAAATATTGTTGGTAAGCCGATTTACAAGTCGTGTGCGACTGCAGCTTCGGGTTGTACGAGTGGCAAAAATGCAACATATAAGAGTCTTTGTTCTATAAACGAAACATATAATAATTAAACTGTTTTAACGAGTGAAGCAGAATATACGAAAGTGTTGCCGCCGCTAAAAAATATGTTCTACAAAACTGGCATAAAATATTCGGTAAAAAACCTCAAAAAAAAAAAACATTTGTTCTTCCAAATAATAAAAGACAATTGTATAATGTTTGAGATAAAACAGACGCTATTATATTTCAGATTTGAACTAATTTTACGAGGACTGAAGAAGATGGACTCAGTTATACCAAAATGATTAGGATTTATATGTTTAAATGAGAAATAAATAAAAAAATATTTTAAAATTTAATAATTTAACGCTGATTAAAATTACAGTTTTTTATTTTCATGAAATTCATGAAGACTTCGTTTAACTTAAAATATTTGCATAAAAATACTAAATTTCTTTTAGAATTAAGATGTGTTTACATTAGGTTGGTATGTTAGGCTGGATAAGAACGAAGATTTGGCGGCTATATCGTGGCAGGTAAAACATCGATTTATGAAAACTTTAAAATCCGACTATAACCACCGAACTTTGGCGAAAAATACGTTCGGGGAAAAAAATGTTTTGTTCGTTTGGTTTCAAAGATGTGCGACGAACTTTCTCATCAAGCACCTCAACCCGCCCGTCGTATGTTTCATCTATGATTAATCTTCTCGTAAGCCTTCATTCGAATGCAAAAACTAGATTAGAAAAGTAAAGAAGAGTTGTATTCGGCCTTGCCGAAACCTTTATACCTTTCTTAATTTTTATTTTTATAGTAAAAAATAAAAATGAAAATATAAAGATATATGTATGTATGTATGTACATACTACATATGTATATGGAAGTGTAAAAGTTCATCAATAACTAATTAATCAAACATACAGCACAGCAACTGTTCTCTTATGCAAATAATCCTAATCCAGGAGCCATGACGTATTTGTGGTCTTGGAGGGATTTTTTGCGATAACGTCCTTCAATTTAGAGGGACAGAAAGGCCGCGGACATGCATTATAGTTCCGCGAGGTCATAGTACTTTCGACCTACCTTCGAAGGAAATTATAGACATCTTGCAGTACGCTGAGTCGAATGGTCCGGGCCTGGGCAAACTCACAGAACGCCATGTAGGGTAGCACGAAGTGCAAACTTCGCGGGAACAGGCTACTGGACTTTATTCTGTCCTCCGGTATGGTAATACACCGATTCATTGACTTTCGGCTGGCCACTGACACTAATCAGATACCCAAAAATCGAAATTTCGACAAGAGTTTGGGTTGCTCCTTTAAACGAGAATACCAGACTTCCCAAAACTTAAAAGTTTAAAGTCAGTTGAAGAGGCGAACCACAGGGTAACGAATGCTTCAGCTGACTGTTTTGAGGAAGTTTGTTTGGAAAACAAAGCGGTCCCATGGTGGATCGCTGAACTTACCAAATACGAAAAGGAAAAAAGTGGTTCGAATATGATATCGTTCAGAGGGAGTATAATAGGCAAATCCGAATATCGAAATTAAGCTTTTATAGGAAGGAGTCGTTAAGGCTATTCTAGACTAAAACCCCACTTTTCGGGTAGCAGGTTAATTTCTGAAGCAAGCACGGATATGGAGGCAGATGGCGCGCCGGGCGGATTCACTACAATAAACTGGTACGTTGCATCACGGGTGCTATCTGAGAAAGCTGTGAGGCTTTTTATATTTCCCTGTATGCGAAAATGCTAAATGGTGGGGGGCTAGCTCATTAGGGCCTTGATAGGAATCTTTGGATCATGTCTGGCTTTTGGTCACATTCCCATGCTTTGGAGAAAAGCTATGGTATTCTTCATTCCCAAACCGGGAAACAATGGTTACGCATTAGCAAGAAGTTTCAGGCCATTAAGCATGACATCTTTCATCAGATCGGAGATTTTAGTAGACAGATCACGTAGTATTTATCAACAGGCATACCAGAGTAGAAAATCCTGTGAATCAGATCTACATAATCTTGTAACACAGATCGAAATGGGCAGGAAGCAGAACAACTCTGCCTTTAATTCTATGTGCTCAGCGAGCCCTGATAAGATTAATGCATGGTGCACTAAGCAGAGTCCTTCTGTCAACCCCAGCAAGGCAACCCTCCCTAGTATTGCTTACGAAGAAAAAAAAATTGGAAGGTCTCAGTATTCCGGTTCTTAGCGGCGTAAACGTAAGCCTTTCCGAGGAAGTGAAGTATCTGGATGTAACCTTTAATATAAAAATTATTTGGAAAGCTCATGTCGAACAGAAGGTAAATCGAGCATTAGAAGTTTTTGTATAGTGTCGGAGAACATTTAGCAAGGCTTGAGGACTGGCACCAGCACACAGCCCTAATCAGACCAATCATCACCTATTCTGCTGTAGTTTGATGGCGTAGAACCATGGGTAAATCCACAGTTTCTGCGTTAAACAGGCTGCAGAGATGGATCCGTATATAAATCACGGGCGCTATGACCTCTGAATTCCTTGTTGGACTTGCTATCTAAGGAACCAAGAGGAGGCAATGAAAATCGTGTGTCGACTACATTGTGACACGACGATTAGAACAGGATACATAGAGTTGTTTGGAAGGTTGTGAGAGCAATACTCTTTGTATACCATAAGCTTTCTTAAAAGAGAACAATGGAGAGATCCATGTACTCTCTTGGGAGACTTGGTGACAACTTTTCACACTGACAGCTCCAAAACAGAAAATGTTAGTGGTATTGGTTGGCACCTGGATAGCTACTCCAGATGTTTTTCGACCTTAGGTACGAGGATATTTCCTATATTTAAGGTAGACTGGCGAAAGGTGACGTGAACACCAAATTCGAGACTGCAGTGACAGCCAAGCGGATTGGGTTGATTACAGTATACAACCCATCGGGGCAGCACATGGTCACCATAGGCATCATCGATGGCCCGATCTGCACATCTTGCCTGGAGGATGAGGATAGCACAGGGCATTGTCTCTATATCTATCCTGCTTTTGCTAGCTCGAGATGGAGTATATTTGAGTCAGATGTTTTGAGAATGGAAAACATCCATTTTCTATCGCTAGGCAAGCTTCTCCAATTCATAAAAGAGTCTGGAAGATTTTTCGAGGATAAATAAAGTACCGTTCCCACATTTTTCCGTATCCTTTCCCCCTATACCTTATTCCCTTCATCCTTTCCAGGCCATAAGTACAATCGGCAACTATGCCTAAGTTCTTGGAAACCCGATTTCGGATTTCCCGTCTACCTCAATTCCATTGCATTCCAATCAATCAAGTTGGCTCGCACACCAAAATCTCCAACCAAACGATATTCTTGACGATTTTCCAAGTAGAAGTTGTATGACTTAAAATAAAATAGCTAACACATTTTTAAAGTTTTAACTGTCTAAATGTGGGAGCTTTAAAGTAAAGCCTCATATCTGAACAATCAGCCGCATGGGAGCTATAAGTTATAGTGGCCCGATCTTGATAATTTTCCGTGGGCACTTTTTATTCACATAAGTGACATACATAAGTGACAGAGTGGAAAACTTCATATCTGAACAATCAGTCCATAGCTGCTATATAAAGTCCGATATGGTCGGTACCGACAAATACCAAGTTTCATTCAGATATCTCAAAAACAGAGGGACTAATTTGCGTTCAAACAGACGGACGGGCATGGCTAAATCGAATCAGCTCGTAGTACTGATCGTTTTGGTAGACTTAAGTATGGGTATATCTCTTTTTCTTTTTATGGTTACAAACATCTAACCAAACTTATAAAAAGTTGTTATCATGGTATAATTGAGGCATTGTGTTGAAAGCCTATTTAAATTACTGGACTATTGTTATCATTTAAATATAAAAATTTTGTATAGACTCTCTACCTTCCAAGGATACGAATATTTTCTATTTTTTATTCAGTTTATAAAAATTAGAACCGAAACTTATAAACAAATGAAGGTTTCAAAACTCCCCGGTTTGAAATCAACCACCCTACCACTTTGTTAGTTCTTGTTCCCATCAATTATTTATCCTGAAGCTCAGCTTGACTTTGAGTTGCCAGAATTCTGTGACGCAGAAATTTTTTGTAACTTGCGACGATTTCGGTATTCAGCAAGCAACAGACTGTGGTGAAAAGCAGTAGAGACAATGAGCTAAAAGTATATTCAGCTGGAGATGTACAAGCAATCTCAATGAAAATGTATGCATCGATAGCAGACGTTATACTATTTCAATTCATTGTCCATAGCATTATTGGCCTTTAAAAATTAAAAAATCGTAAAATTAACATTGAAATTAACCGTTCAACCTTCTTATTACTGCATTTTATGTGAAGCGGTTATTTAAAATATGTATGTGTAAAAGTTAGAACTATCAACAGTCGATAAATGTACATTCGATCAAAATGACAGAACAAGATACATAAGCAAATGTAAACAATATTTTTCATTTTTTATTGTGCGTCATGAAAATTAAGTTTTATTTTTTTAAATATAGCGTACGATAAAGGTGCAGATCGAGTGTTACTTCATTTTCGCGTTTTTCCAATACTTTCCTAAATTTCAGGACTAGCTGTCAAATTAGTGACTTTATTTTGAGACTAGAAACTTGAGACGACTTACCGAATACCGAATAGTTGCTATATAATAATTTTCCATTTCACATTTCACCATTCCCAATTGCCTGCCAACAGCTGTATGTACGCACAGAAATGTTTATACTTTTTCCGGACAAATATTTGCGAATTTCTGCAACAAAATATTTAAATTTGTTTAAAAGGTGTTATATAGCTACGCACCAAAACATCAAAACAGTTTATCCCATTACCTAAAACACTTGTCGCCGTTTAACTCTTGAAGCTGTTACAAGCTCGCGGAACTACAATCATTCAAAAATATTCGACGATAAATATTCTGCTTAAAATGCAATTTAAGGTCGGGCTCTTCGTCTTCTTGACGGTAAATTGTGAAATCGTTTTTGGCCAAAATTATTGCAGTACAGCCTTGTGTGGTGCCAAGAAACACATCGCATGCAATAACAATGGGGTGAGAGCTATGGCAAGAAATAGACTGATAAACATTCACTAAAACTCCTTCTAAAACAGAGCTTCGCATCGTCCTGCATAAACCCGCAATTGGTAACCATAACACAGGCAATTAAAAATGTGATCCTCAATGTTCATAACAATAAACGTAATTTAGTAGCTAGCGGTGGAACAAAATTGAAGCCAGCCTGCCGCATGGCCACCATGCAATGGAATGATGAATTGGCCTCTATAGCCGCGTTTAATGTGAAACAATGCCAAATGAAACACGACGCCTGTCGCAATACGAACACTTTTGAAAATTCCGGACAAAATTTGGCTATGATTACCACCAATCCACCACTGAATGCACAGAGCCTAACTCGTACATCGCTTAATTTGTGGTATAAGGAACTTGGTAACACCAAAATGGCTCAAATCAATAGCTATCCGGAAAACTATAGTGGACCGTGAGTAAATTCGAAAATTACTTAAATTTAATTGAGTAAAAAATACAATTTTTCAAAATTTCTATAGCGCAATTGGTCATTTCACCGTTATGGTGGCGGACCAGAATACACATGTGGGATGCGCTATTGTCTCGTACACGGCGAAAAACAAGGCACAGAGGAATTTCCTGTTCGCCTGTAATTATGCAACAACAAATATTGTTGGTAAGCCGATTTACCGATCTTGTGCGACTGCAGCTTCGGGTTGTACGAGTGGGAAAAATGCAACATATAAGAGTCTTTGTTCTATAAACGAAACATATAATAATTAAACTGTTTTAACGAGTGAAGCAGAATATACGAAAGTGTTGCCGCCGCTAAAAAATATGTTCTACAAAACTGGCATAAAATATTCTACCGAAAGCCTACACAAAATTTGTTTTTCTAATAAAATACAGTTGTATAATATTTGAGATTGAGATAAAACAATTGCTATATATCCACAATATTATATTCCGATTTGAAGTAATTTTATCTTACATGAAGATGAAATGGTATTATAACTTTGGTGGGATGTTTGTATGTATAAGAAAAATTACACCAAAATGTTTAGAATTTTTATGTTTATATGAGAAATTAAAAAAATAAGTTAAAATTAAAGAATACAGTAAATAAAATTCCAATTTTTTTATTTTCCTGAAAACCACGAAGGCTTCGTTAAACATAAAATATCTGCATAAAAATATAATTTTTTTTTTTTTAAATTATAAGTGTTTACGTGAATGGGTTTAGTTGCACAGGTATTGAAAGGATTATAAAATAAAGAAACAAATTTTTTTAATATTGGTATGTAGTTATTTTCAGCTGACACTGTTTTGTTGGAAAAAAGTATTTCGAAAAACTATCTTAAAACAAATAAAACTCAAAAATAACTGTAAGCAAACAAAAAACATAAAAATTTAATTATATTCGCTCTAAGGAAAGCGAAAACCTTTATACAGCTATCAAAGAAAGGCGACACACCTTTAGGAGTTCAATATGGGAAATGGGCCCGTAGTGATAAAGAAAAAGCTAACGTTTTTTCACTTCATCTAAAAACCATATTTCTGCCTAACATTTCATCAAACATATTCGTTTTGCCTTTGCTCCCAATTGTCACTAATACTGAACCAAATAATAGTACATCCACTTGAGATTATGGAAGTCATCAAAGAGCAATTGAACTTAAATAAATCATAGGGACAAAATTTAATAACCTCCACAGATGATCATAGAACTTCCGCGTCCTATCAAAACATGCATCTCAAATCTCTTCAACACTATGCTGAGATACAGTTATTTTCCAACATATTGGAAGAAGTCGAGTATAATAATGATAACCAAAAATTAGGAAAGGACAAAATCCATGCTGTGAGGAGCCCCATAACTAGTGATAATTTTCTCCTGCTTAGTGAGATGTGAAGTTTGGATGTGTTGCAGCTTCCGCTGTGTTTCCACAGCATACTCATTTCTTTGAACCAGAAATCCCTAAACTTGAGCTTCCAGGAGCCGAGCGACATGACAAAACTCTTCCAGGCTTGTGAAAGAGGGCCGGTAGTACCGCTTTTTGGGAGCTCGTCTGCTTTCTCGTTACCTGGTATGTTACAGTGTCCCGGTACCCACTCCAGATGAAAATCAAACTACTCTGCTATCGCTTTAAGTAATCTGCGACAGTTCGCTACTGTCTCCGAATTTATCGTGGCCAAGTCAAGGGGTTTTAGGGCAGCTTGTCTCAGTAGATATAAACTTTGTTTATCGTAATCAGAGCAGATTATAAGTTCTGTACTGAACTTCTTCTTGTATTGCCGCTACTTCGACATAAAATACACTACAGTAGTCCGGCAGGCGGAGTGTCGTTGTCGTCCCTAGTTGTTCAGAGTAAACGCCCCCATCAACTCTGCTATCTAACTTAGATCCATCAGTATAGAATCGTAAAGAGTCTTTAGATCCTGAAATCCATTTACCAATGACTCCGTGTTTTTTATTGAGATGGGATATTCTTTATTGAAAGTTAGACTTGGCGCACAGTAGTCCGTTATGCTCGGCAGTTGGTGGGTTTTAAGAATAGTCATATGACTTCTACTATTTGCTTTCTAGCTTTTAAGATGTTGTAGCCTTAGAGCGGTGTACATTAACCCATCAAAATACTATATTATGCTTTTGTTAGATCTAGGTTAGAGTATGCCGCTGTCATCTGGAGACCATACCAAATGGGTGTCTCTAACCGGCTTGAGAGAGTACAGAAAATTTTCTTACGATTTGCGTGCCGATCTTTAAACTTTTCAGAATCCTTATAATCGTACCGATCTCGATGTTTATTGGTTAACCTAAATAAACTTGAAAGCAGAAGATTTATTTTATCGTGTTTATTTGTTATTAGTATCATTGCTGTGGCTATTGATTGCCCTTTCCTTCTAGGTGAAATTCAGTTTAATATTCCATACAAGAATCTTTGAGACAGTTTGAAACCTTAAAAATTGGTTCCTCGAAAAATAATTATGACCAGTGTGAATGCACCTATTTCTAGGGCATGTGCGGAGTTAAATGCGATTTTCAATTTTTCAGGTGCTGATTTTACGAGGTCTTATGTCTTTTTTAACTTAGTTGTTACTATTGTATATTGACTTAGCATATAGTATGTAAGAATTTGCTTGAACATTCTCAGTGTTTGCTTATAGCTGCTATAGGAATTTTTTCCATTTCAATTTACACTGTTAGTAAGTTTCTTTCTCAACAGCTATATGTAAACACAGAAGTATTTATGTATATATTTATTTCGGGCAAATATTTGCAAATTTGTTCTGCTAAATATTTAAAAGCCGTTGTGAAGCTACGCACCAAAATATCAAAACAGTTTAGTCCATTACACTTTTAGACACTTGTCGCTATTTAAGTTTTGAACTTGTATCACGTTTACGGAATTACAATCATTCAAAAATATTCGGCGTTAAATATTGTAGTTAATATGCAATTCAAGGTCGCGCTCTTCGTCTTCTTGGCGGTAACTTGTGAAATCATTTTTGGCCAAAATTATTGCAGTTCTTCACTGTGTGGCACTAAGAAACACATCGCATGCAATAACAATGGGGTGAGCTACGTCAAAAACCTGATAAACATTCACTAATAATCTTAATAAAATAGAACTTTGCATCGTCCTGTAGAAAAGCGCGCATGGTACCCATAACACAGGCAATTAAAAATGCGATCCTCAATGTGCATAATACCAAACGTAATTTAGTAGCTAGCGGTCGAACGAAATTGAAACCGGCTTGTCGCATGGCCACCATGCAATGGAATAATGAACTGGCCTCATTGGCGGCGCTAAATGTCAAACAATGCCGAATGAAACACGACGCCTGTCGCAATACGAATACTTTTAAAAATTCCGGTCAAAATTTGGCTATGATTACCACCAATCCACCATTGAAGGCACGAAGTCTAACTCGTACATCGCTTAATTTGTGGTATAGGGAAATTGGTAACACCAAAATGGCTCAAATCAATAGCTATCCGGAAAACTATAGTGGACCGTGAGTAAATTCGTAAATTCGAAAATTACTTAAATTTAATTGAATAAAAAATACAATTTTTCAAAATTTCTATAGCGCAATTGGTCACTTTACCGTTATGGTGGCGGACCAGAATACCCATGTAGGATGCGCTATTTCCACCTTCACGGCGGAAAACAACAAGGCACAGAGGGGATTCCTGATAGCCTGCAATTATGCAACTACGAATATTGTTGGTAAACCGATTTACCGATCTTGTGCGACTGCAGCTTCGGGTTGTACGAGTGGGAAAAATACTAAATTTACGAGCCTTTGTTCTAAAAATGAAAGATATAATAATTAAACAGGCGAAGTCGCGGGTCTCAGTTAGTTTTTCTTTAGAAATAAAATTTATTTTATCATAAATTACGATGGTTTTTTTAAGAAAGGTATGAAGGCTTTTATAAACTTAAAATATCTGCATAAAAATATTAAGTTTCTTTTTGAATTAAGATGCATTGATATTTGCGAAAAAAAAGTAAAGATGAATAGGTAAGAAATAAATTAGAAATAAATTAGGTGAGAAAATATTTTTTAATGATACTTTACAAGTCTAATTTTTGAAAATTTTCTTAATTCAAAAGAAGGAGTTCCGAAATATTTGTACGCATATCCTTTTAGCTGACACGTTTGTATCATCTGGTGGGACTTTTTTGGAAAACTAAAAATGTTATTTTAATTTATAAAAAACTGAATTTTTAAGTCTGGCCAGCCCACAAAATAAAAACAAATAAGATTTCTAAACTGGAGTAGCTTTCACGAAAGCAACCTAATTAAAATTTGATTATTTTTTATTTTAGGTTGCAACTTTTAAATTTTTAAATTTTAATTAAACTCTATCATCTGCAGCTTTGTTTTGAGATTTCTATCAAATGATTTGGCTGGTTTAAAATAACACATATTTATCATAATGCAATACTAAAAAATTTATCGCCTTAGCTCAATATCGTATTTTGAAAGTGGGGAGAAAAATTGGAATAAATTAAGGTCATTATGGGAAAAATAGGTATAATCAAAATATTCTGATTTTTAGTAGGTATAAGCCCAATGCAATAGTATTATGTAACAAAACGATAAAATCACTTTTTTTTTAGTATATTAAAATTAAAAACATAACTAGATAGATTGCCCTTAGCTGTCTTGTAGAACCCAAAGATGGCCAGATATTTAAGTACAGGCCTGTTCTGCATTTCGATTTAGTTTGAAAAGTGAAATTTATGCGATTCCCACTCATTTTGGTAGTGGTGTTCTTGAGTTCGAGTAACTTCAAATAACTTTTGAATAATTTTCATTCAGCGTCGATAATCAGTTCGAACAGCTGGTGTCAATTTTTATGTTTCTTGAAAATTTTAACAATGCTGTTTGTGTTTGCTAAGACAAGAAATCAAATAAGAGGCACGTTCCAAAATATAAAAATCATTAGCCTACCCCAAGCAAGTTTCTAATTACTTGGCTTTTGCTTCGAATTAACTAATTAAGGTTGTTTACAAAGATAATATTTCCGCGAAAATCATTAATTTAACTGCACCAATGTATTTTTATAATATTTTTCAAAATTTTAAAAGTTTAAGTTCGAATACTGGGTTGATTCGGAATCAAGAACAGGTCAGTTTCGATTCGATCGTTTTATGTTTTGTGTTTATCTAAGTAAATTTTAAATAGAAATTTTCTGATACAGATTTACCAAACTAATTGAATTCAGATTAAAAAAAATAAAGATTTATAAATCTTCCCAATAATTGGAAGTTTTAAATATAAAAGGCTTGGCCGAAAAACAACATACATATAACGGGTGTACTTTTTAGACTGATAGAACCTTCGATAGGGATAGCTGTCCCTTGACTGCTGGTAAATGATATTTCGTTTTGACATTTCTGTTCAGTAAGCATTGACAAATCATCATAGAAAGAATGACGCCGCAACAACGTTTACAAATTGTGGAAATTTACTTTAAATCAGTGCTCTGTTCGCCAAGCTTGTAGAGCACTTCGTGAATTTTATGATGCACATAATCGAGCAGCTTATTCGTCGAATTGTTGATAAATTTCGAGCAACATTTACTCTACTCGATGAAAAACCAACAACAAGCCAAAGAACTATACGTACAGAAGGAAATATTGGCGCCGTAAGTGATAGTGTTGGAGAAGATCCGAATTTGTCCATTCGCCGCCGTGCTCAACAAGTTGGACTTTGTCCATCCACAGCATGGAAATTCAAAATTGGACTGATCGCATCCGATTCACCAAAGCTAGTCATGGCGGACATACGCCAGAAATAGTTCTTAAATATTAAATGTCATGAAAATATCTTTCGAATAAAAAAAAACTGTCATCATTCTTCATTTTTTATATGTTTTATTTCAATTTAAAGTTCTATCAGTCTAAAAAAAAATACCCTTTATATTCGAATTTAATTTGCCAATTACTTTTCACTCCGACTTGTCAAAGCCAAAACTTTTCAAATGGAAAACATTTTGCCGAATTACAAATCCATTTCTATTCCAAAAAATTTGATCCACGAAGGGAACCAAGTGAAGTTTTTTCAAGGCATAAATACACTCGAAGGTTTGTCATGCTCTGCCGAGTGGGGTCGAACCCAGGACGGAGTGACACACTCACAATCGAGCAATGCTGAGCTTGAACAGGACCAGAAAACAAACGAATTAAAACCTACAATTTTTATTAAGTTTTTTGTAGAATAATGAAGGACTTACTTGAACGTGTTAGTAGATAAGAGTAGGAAAATAAATATAAATGCACGAGGCTCTTAACACGCATTGTGTGGGTTCACGGTCACTGCCACATACGGGTGCGAAGCTGATGAGCTTGCTAGTCAAGACACGACTCTGGCGTGCACTCATGTTAGTGACTCACTTGACAACCCTTGTGCAGACATGTAAACTATTTATAGACAGGAAATTCGTTAGCACCGCAAACGCCAGGTGACAGACTGAACCCACCTGTAAAATTGTAAGGGTACTCTGACCATCGATGAGTAGCCAACGAACGAAATCTCACCTCAACCTGGAGAGACAGGAATAAAGATGACAACTGCAGCCCTAACCGGGCATTGTTTAATATGTGTCTACTCTGCCGCTGTCCGGCTCTAGCTAGATGGGAAACTGAAGTTGTGAGTAGTTATTTCCCTAATGACCTTGACAATCTTAGTTCAGTCGTAATTAGGGACCTGACGAGGTTCCTCAGGAATACAAAGTGGTTTTAGGGGAACAGGGGTCACTCAACAGCACTAATATCACCGGTATCACAATGGGTCATGATCCTAAGTGTGTCTCACAAGGAACTGCCGCCTAAGCTAGCCTAACTTAAATGACAGAGAAACTAAGAGAGACAACCACAAACGGACGGGTGGAAAGTTAAAAGGCAGAACGAAAGCGTGAATTTTCCAATTCGAACGTAAATAGAAAATGAAAATGTAAACCAAACAAATAATTTTGACATATTAAAAGTGCAAGGCGGAGATTGAACGAGCATTCAGCTCATATCTACTGTATCATTTTCACAAACCGATTGCGCAAATTAGAGTTGCACAGATAATTAAGTTCTGATCTTCTCGATGGCAAGATTTTCAAGTCACATTTATCAAAGAACGTAGATTGCAAGAAGTTGCATAGCGTTTCGTTTCCTATGGCAAGAACTCTCGTCCAATTCACCACACACAGAAACCAATTGGATTTAATCAGATTCTAACATCAATCAGCAAAAGTCAAATTAGTTCTGGTATGGTGAAATAGGACAAAATTTTCTATTACGCCTCGGAAAGTACAAGGTACTAAATTTGATGTATTTTTGTACTAAAACAATTTATTTAAAAAACTACGATTCAACATAGAAAAATATGCGTATGTACATTAGGGTGTCGTATTAAAAAAAGTTGCGGTTTTTCCACAGAAATTATAAAATTTATTATGTTGTAAAAACTCCGTCAAAATATATCTAAAAATATGAAGATTTACGTGAGCCGGGCTCATACAGATTTTCCAAACATATCGACTTCGATACAAATTTTATACTCGGAAGTAAATATCGAATTTCGATATGAAAAATATTTACGTATTTACTCATTATTTTCTTAAAAAAATATCGATGTTTCGATATGGATATTTCAATATCTTTTGCACAAGCCTACCACAGTGTGGCACGCCTTAATCGTCTCCAATCGGGATTTATTATTCGACTAAAGTAGTATCGATGTAAAAATTTGCTTTCTACATTTAAGGACCACCCTAGTATATTCATATTTTTTTTACATATATTCCAAACCAATTTACGAAATCTTTACAACGAGAACCCTTGGTAATTGCAATTTAGGACGAATTGTTAGCATTATACTGCTAAGAAGTTGAGAAAAGGGTTTTGTAATTAGGAATATTTCCCA
This sequence comes from Anomoia purmunda, assembly GCA_951828415.1. Taxonomy (NCBI): domain Eukaryota; kingdom Metazoa; phylum Arthropoda; class Insecta; order Diptera; family Tephritidae; genus Anomoia; species Anomoia purmunda. Next base: position 46,404,538 of record OX639995.1, read on the forward strand.
TCGTACAACCCGTAGCTACTGCGGAACAAGCCGTATAGATCAGGGAATTAACTATGTTTCTGGTTGCATAATTACAATCTACAAGGAAATCCTTGTATGACAGAGTCGGGTCCCGTGAATGTAGAGACTACGCATCCCACCCGAATATTCCAGTCCGCCATCATGACAGTAAGTGACCAAGTGACCAAAGTAAAGTGACCAATTGCAAAATACAACTATTTATTTATTATTCAGAATTACGTTTCTTCTAGTACTCTAATAAACTGATGGCCCATAATAATAGCTAGGATATTTATTTATGTAAATCAATTTGGTGTTATTTATTTCTTTACACCACATATTGACTGATGGTCGCAATAATTCGGTTGCCTTCAGTGTTCCATGGAAGCCGATCCTAGCCGAATTTTGACCGAAATTTTTGAAGGTATCGGTGTTGCGACAGGTGTTGTGCTTCATTTGACATTGTTTCACATTTAACGCCGCCATTGGAATGTTACAATTTCGTCCCACCGCCAGCCCCCAAATAACGTTTGGTATTAAGCACATTGAGTATGAAATTTTTATTTGCCTGTGTTAGTGTGTGTCTACAAGTTCTAGCCCCTGATCTACACTCACATCCCGTTAAGCGAGGCGTGGGAGGAAGGTGGCGTTTGGGGCGAGGGTCCGGTGAACATTTTTACGGACGGGTCGACGCTAGACGAAAAGGTTGGAGGGTGTGCATTCTGCAAGGAGCTCTCCCTCAGCCAGAAATTTTAACTTCAGGACTATTGTAGTGTGTTTCAGGCGGAGGTGTTTAAATCAAGGATGCAGCCGGTTGTCTACTTACAAACGTATTACCCCTTAAGACGGGCAAACATCTATTCTGATATTCAGGCTACAATTAAGGCCTTAGGATATCTAATGGGAAATTGGTCGGGGAGTGCCTGACTTCTCTCTCAGCCGCCTCTGAATACTTTGATATCGGACTGATTTGGGTGCCGGGCCATAGCGACATTGCAGGAAACTGCATGGCTGATTAGCTCGCTCGGCAAGGTATCCTCGAAGTCATTACTCTAAGCAGGGAGAGGGTGGGTGCTCCTAACCTAACCTATTGTGATCACGGCTGGATTTATGCCAGAACTTGCAAATGCATTTTGAATATATTTTCTATGTAATAGATTTTCAAAATCCTATTTCACTTTCTTATGCAACATACCCGTGTATTGTTACATGCTATATTTGGCCCAAAGGCGCGAAAGATTTTATTACAATAATTTCTCTCCTACCTGTTACTAATTTCAATTTTTATCCGAATGCAAAAATTTCTTTGCATTCGGGATTGATACGATCAAAACTGAAATAATCAAACTCATTTCGGTATCACATCTTAACAGTTCGGGACCAGTTTTTGGACCAGTTCAAGACTAGTAACTAATTCTGGCTGCGCAAGAACCGCTCCCGAACAACTACCGAAGTCGTCTCGATATACTTACGCCATTCAAGACTTAAAAAAAGTTTTCTTGCTCATAATAATTATGCAAAAACTTTTATTATAAAGTCTAAAAATAAAAGTTTTTGAAAGACGTCGCTTAAAGCATAATTAAATTGAGTTTCCCTAAGTCTCCATCAGTTCGAACCAGTAGTGGTTTATTTATCCTATAAATTAAAACAATTTAATATTTTCAAACAGGTGGCAACCCTCTCCAGATATATTTATCGAATAAATCTTCCTTAAACCTTTTTGGTTTGACGCCACTATAGTAGAATTTCAGTTACCTTACCAATTAAGTTGAATCAATATTCTTTAATAGGTGGCAACTCTCTTCAAAAATATTTTCGTATAAACGTTTATGTATTCTTAACACATTTTCATTATAAAGTTTTCTTGAGCCCACTTACTTTCAACCATACGCCGAAAAAGTTCCTTCACATTGAGCAATCAATTTAATTTACATTTTTAAGCTGGTGGCAACCCTCTCCAGAAATATTTTCAAAATAAAGCTTCCTTAAACATCCCTCGCTTGCACACCGTACTACAATATTGGATTTAATTTAATAATCCTAACTGCGTTTGATTAATTTCTAACAATATTTTTGAAATTAAGCTTTCGTAAAACTTCTAGTTATATGCTAATAGTGTAAAATTTAATTTAATTTATTAATTTAGCTTAATTTACAATTGGTAACTTACTTTCGAAACATTTTGGTTGTGAATCTTTATTAAATCTCTTCCGTCTGATACTCATATTTCAGTATTTGTTTTCACTAATTGTTTCAATTGAATTTAACCTTTTAAACAGGTGACACTCCCTTGAAACAATTTGTTTTAGGGAAACTCATATAACGGGCTTTATACCAAAAATCTTAACCAAATATGTCTAGTCTTCATATAGCAATATAGAATGTAACTTATTAATTTAATTAGTTAAAAGTTTTTTTTTGCAGATCCGGCAACTCTCCATAGATATACAGTATATGTTAAATCAGAATACAAGCTATTTGCTAGTTAAATTTTATAAAAATCCCTACAGTTGGTTAGTCCTGAAAAGGTAACAAACATGCCCACACTTTAACACACTCTTACACTTCCACATTTATGACATTTGTAGAATTTTATTTCACATGGTTTTATTTCATGGTTTGTTTAAATGCTTTCAGTTATTGAAGTCTTACACATATACAAAAAGTTAAATACCAAGATGAACCTCTGGACAAATCCCCGGATTACCTTAAAATATCGCAAAATCACAAAATTGTTCCAAATTTTCAGCTAATATTGGCATCCCTAGGGCGTATATGGTGAGAAGTAAAATTCAGAGTTTAGCCGTTTTTTGTTCTTTGCAACGAACAAAGTACATTTGTGCATATTTTATTACGATAGCAAATCATTTTTATATCTTAAAAAATTAAGTACATACTTCCTTTTTATAGATAAACAAACGTAAAATAATTGCAGTTACCATAATCAGGTCATATCTCCAACACATTATTTGGCTTTCAAATTGCTAAATGAAGCGGAAGAAGAAGGTTATGCCCAGAATCAGCTGCATCACATTTTATGTGCATATATGTATGTACATGCTAGGGATTACTATACCGGGATACCGTAGACCGTACAATTTTGAAATACTCGTAGCTAATTGAAAGAAGTAAAAAGCTTGATTTTTGTTTTATTGTTAAACAGCATATAAAAATAATTTTTGTTCTCGCGTTACATGGCAGAAAATGCTCCACAGAATCTGTAAAATCCACGCTACTTTTTTGCACTTTGGGCATACCCGAAAGGTTTCAAAAATTCGTATTAAATAGTTTGAAAATTTAATGCCAATATTTTTTAAATATATTCAATTTTTAAATTTTTTTACAAAGCATTAAATTTTGATTTGTTTGGCTTGTGTTATATAATTTTATATATACAAATCTACGGTTACAGTGTTTGTGGTCACACTCCAATTTTTATGAATTTTGTATGTATGTATATTTGGTAGGTATGAGAATAGGTCGTAAAGTATACTTTATGCTGGAAAGAGGGTTGCCACTTTTTGAAAAGTCAAAGCTAATTAACAAGTTGTAAGAAATATTAAAACGTAGGGGTCAAGCGGTTTGCCTCGAAAGGAAGGTTCATAGAAAACTTTTGTAGGGGTTGCCACCTGTTTGAAAAGTCAAACTGAATTAAATTATTCACAACTTATATGAAATATTAAAACATGTGCGTCAAATGGTTCCTGTCGGCTACATTTTGCAGAAGGTTGCCACATGTTTGAAAAGTCAAATTTTTTTTAATTATACACAAGTGACATGAAAAATCAAAATATTGCTGTCACGTGGTTCGTATTAGCAAGAAGGTTCGTAGCTTACTTGTATGAGGGTTGCCACCTGCTTGAAAAGTCGATTTTAATTAAATTATACGCTAGTTATATGAAATATTTAAAAAAAATTGGTGTCAAATGGTTCGTCTAGGCTAGAAGAAGATTCAAATCTCTATTTACGAGAGGGTTGCCGGCTGTTTTAAAAGGCTAATTTAAATTAATTATGCACAAGTTATATGCAATATTAATATATGTTATGTTAGTTATGAAATGTTATTTATGGTTTTAAATGCAAAAGACAATTAATAAATATATATAGGCAAGACAATTTCGGACGGGTTTTCCCATATCTGATTTATAAAAAGGTCCTGTGTGCCTGTTGGTATGTAGTTTATAGAAAAAACTGCTGAACCGATTGAGCTCAAACTTATAGGATATGGTTGCCAAGATGTCTATCTATCTATGCCGAATTCAAAGCGAAGCAGCCGTAGGCGGACGGATTTTGAAAGAGAAATATAATCCACAGTTATTCCTTTCCAGGCCAAAACGTTTGCAATAAAGTAGGCAATAAGATACATAAAGCAGAATGTACCCGAGAGAACGCGGGTGATAGCCAAGTGGCGAGTCAGGCACGCGCTTCTACCTCGATCGGATCCCGAGTAGTGGAGAAATCTATTCAAACTCATGCGAAATTACCCTACTCTGGGTTTCGGTGCATCGAGCCATTTGCAGAAATGAGACAGCCGATGAACTGGCGAGGTGCGGCTCTGCAGTGAGTGTGCCCCACGCCATGAACATGATCTCCTCGGTCATGGAGATCAGAAGCAGAATTTCCAAAATTTAATATTCGAAATCTAAACATAAGTAGAACCGTACAGAATTGTATAGGATTACCCGACAGTTTTTGATGTCTCACCTAAAACCAGGGCTCTTTTAGGAATAAGCAAAGAAAATACCTACAAACTCACGGCACTCTGCACACCTTAAGAGTGCATGCCGGAAGTATCAGCTTAGCCTTTAACCGGTTCTATCGTAGCTGCGAGGACCGGGCCCGAAGGAAGACAGTGGAATAATAAATTTGCGAGTGCCCCTCTCTCGCAAGGATGAAGCTACAGACACTCTGTAATCAATTTCGGCAGTTCATTTCAGAGTGTAGCCGTCTCTCTCTCTCTAAGCATCACACAATGAACTTTATTAAAGCCGTCGGATGGCTTTAGGTTATACGAGTTGTGGAATCAAAATAGCTAATTTACTAATTGCTTGCCATCAGGATGGTAATCCACTTATGTAATTTAGCCAGCCAACATCCCCAATGTCTTTCCTAAAAATGTGGGCATAAGTGGATCTGTTTTATATATTACGCCATACAAACGTTCTAATAAAGGTAGTTTCCAGTTTGGACATTGAAAGCTCACTATTTTTTTCTTTCATTTAAAGTTCTAGAATTCTTTAAAAAAAAAGCACCCTTTTACATATGTACTTGCACACGTAATAACTTTTGTGAATGCATATTCTAACATATCCAGAAAATTCACAGTTTTTTTCTAATTTCTAAAGTTTGCGATAAAAATTATTTATGGTACTTGGTTTCGCATTTAAACATCTGTTTTATTGTAAAAATTATCAAATACCTGCCACATTTGCTGATTTGACTCATAAGTTAAAATGATGCAAATAATATTTCAATTTCTGGTGCTTACATTCACCTCCACATCATAAAAGTGATCCGCGGCTACCAAAAGCAATCAGTTCGATTTTCACAACTCCACATTACACATTACCTTTGTAAAAAAAAAAAAAACAGAAACGTTTGTTAACTTACTTAGTTTCTGGAATGAATTTCTTATCGCTAGCAGCAACAGCTTTCATAATAACAGCAGTCAATGTGTCATTCGCGTTCACTCGAAATTACTGCGATCGAAATTTATGTGAGGGTTCACACATTGCTTGCGATAACAATGGGGTAAGTATTTATTCATTTCTAATATGCGTATGGTATTTGTATATCCAAATTCCTTGCAGGATTTTTCACCAAACTGTCAAAATCCTAAGGAGGTGCACATATCGGACGAGCTAAAACAAGTCATTATCAATTCGCACAACGAAAAGCGCAACTTTGTTGCGGGTGGCGGATATGATGGATTGAAACCTGCCTGCCGGATGGCCGCAATGCAATGGGACGATGAGTTGGCCTCCTTGGCATCACTTAACGTGAGGCAATGCGAAATGGAACATGACTGTCACGACACCGATACTTTCAAGTATTCTGGTCAGAATTTAGCTTGGATCACTTATCACGGATCAGCGGATAGTTTGCTTTTGACGCGACAATCAATCGATTTGTGGTACGATGAAATTCACGATACAAAAATGAGTCATATAAATTCGTTTCCGAGCAGTTATTATGGACCGTAAGTATTACTTTTTTTTTTAGACGTAAACGGTGGTATGCTAGTGGGCAGACAGGGTAGTTTAAAAGTTGATGTGTTTGGTAACGAATTTCCGTCATCCCCTCTAAAGTTTGTTGTGCTTCTCAAGTATCGAAAAGCTTGTAAGACTCGAGAGTGTCTAAATATTCAATTCGATAATATTTCTAGATCGTTTGCCCTAATTTTGCACTACTTATCCTAATCCCCAATATATACAGTGAGTCAAGCAGTCAAGTTAATCAATTTTACAGCCTTAGATATCTCGAGATTTCTCGGGAAGCAATTTCTCACAAATACAGCGTTATCGCGATCTTCTTGTGCGCCGATAGTCTCGTAAGTTTCACGAACTTCACGAAACTCAATTTATGTAATTGTACGCATTTTGTTACTTTACACTTTTACTTTAAATAATGAAATAAAATCGTCTCTTTAAATACTTAACATTTCTCGCGAAATACTCGAAATTGTATCGAAAAATCGATTTGTCGGTTTATCGCGTAACGAAATACACGAGATTGTGCGAACAGAAATCGAAAGCCCTAATTTATAGCAGAGACGGAAAATAATCGTTATTTTGTTTTTTTTTCTCGAAAGATTTTAAATCTAAGAATAACAATGGTTTTTGATCGAAAAAATAAAAATCAGGAAATATTGATCAAATTTTATCAAAAAATGAGAATTACAAAGTAACGATTAAATGTGATGAAAAAAATAAAAATCTAAAATATAATGTAGAGATATTATATACAGATATAATATACAGATATAGCCTGGTTTATAGTGTTAATTCGTCCGTCCTCGGCTCAATTAGTTAATGCACGAGAAACATTTTTTCATCGCCAATAAGAGTTATTTTCCAAAATTCCTTGCCTGATAACTGTTATGCATGCCAAATATTTTTTTCCGCCAATAACAACATTTTCCAATTTTTATTTCTTATATTGCCTGATAACTGTTATGCAGGTGAAACAGTTTTTCCGCTGGCAAAAATTTATTCTCAAACGTTTTTTTTTACGACGCTTGGTAACTGTTATTCAGTATAAATATTTTTCCGTTAGCCGTAAAATATATATTAATATTATTTGGCCTATTTATTTTATATCAAACAATAATTTTGTGAGCTCAAGGCCAGTTGTGTTTGCAAAACTAGGAAGAAGAGAAAAATCAATAACAACATGCACAGCTTACAGCTTACTTGGCTTATCTCGCTAATGAGTATAAGCTAGTGGACGTGAGTTCGAATCCCCGCAAGAAGCCTGATGAGGAGATGTGGTGATCTCCGAAAGAGCTATAACTTCTACCATTGCTGTTTTTTCTATTATTCTATTATTGTTTGTTACCCGAAAAAATCCATATAAAAAATAAGGCCAAAAATAAAAATAATTATAATTAGGAAGAGGAAGCCTAAAAAAGCAAAACTATAAGCAGAACAAAAACTATAAGCTTTTTGTAAAGAAAACAAATAATATCGACCACCCTGTTAAGCACAGAGTGGCGAAAAGTAACGCTTAATAGCGGTATGGTTGGAGATAAAGATAGTGAGAAAAACTAACAATTTTCACACGGTTAGCGTGGCTGAGTGATTGCGTGCTCGCCTAGCAACTTCGTGTACCATGGTTCAAAGCCAGGTAAAGTCTAGAAAGAAAGAAGTCAGATGAGGAGATATGGTGATCTCCGAAATAGCAGCTATAACTTCTACCACTTTGAAAAATTGTTGTTTTCTCATATTATTCCTAACACAAACCTGACCACAAGCTCTCTATAAATTATGCAGACGATTCATAAAAAATAAGGCCAAAAATAAAAATTATTACTTCCGTTGTCTGATAACTTTTATGTAGGGGAAACATTTTTTACGCGATACCAATAGGTATAATAATAATTATTATTTTCCAATTTATATTTTATGTGTTGCCTAATAACTTTTACGCAGGTGAATAATTTTTCCGTTGTCAATAAGAGTTATTTTTCAACGTATATTTTTTACGTCGCCTTATAACTATTATGCAGAAGAAATATTTGTTCTATCGCCAATAAGAGATATTTTCCAACTTTCAGGATAAATAGTCGGCAATAAAAGTTATTTTCAAATGTTTATTTTTTACAAAGCGTCATCAGGCATTATGCAGCAGAAATATTTTCCCGGTGCTAATAAAAATTAATTTCCTACTTTTATTTTTTATGTTAAACAAACATATGCAAATATATTTATTTACTTATTTAAATATTAATATTAACAAACATTTATATTTCCTTTTAGAGCCATTGGTCATTTTACCGTCATGATGGCTGATAAAAATATTCGCGTGGGCTGTGCCGCATCGACCTATTCAATGGGGGGTGGCTTATATAGAGCCTTCCTTTTTACCTGCAATTATGCAACAACAAATATGATAAGCTTTCCAATATACACAACATGCAAACAAGCAGGTGCAAAATGTACAACAGGCAGAAATCCCGAGTACAGCAATCTGTGTTCAACCGCTGAAAATTATGATGTGAATAATTGGTGGTTTTAAAACAAAAAAAAAAAAAACAAAAATAATTGTTAATAAATGCTAGCAAATAGAAAAATGGAAACAAAATGAACTGTTGAATTTAGTGCCACTGTGTAGTTTGTATATAATAAAGTATTTGTTTATCTAACCTCCGCTAAGCTACATTGTAGGCCCGCCCATACACTTGTGAGCAATAAAAATGCATCGGTATGCAAAGACTTGGTAAGTAAGTCAAGTTATCTCAACTGTAAATGAAAGTATGAAATACTGATGTGCTCAATGCATTTTCGAGCTACTATTTGGGATTTTCGTAAGGGTAATTTAAGGGGGTCTTTGATGTTGTTGCAGGGATTGATGTTTTTGTGTGAGTTGTTATTCAAATAAAAAATTTAATTGTATTCACAAATTTTCTATTTTTTAATAAAAAATAAATTTTCCTTCATCATACGAAAAATTTTGATTTTTATTCATCATACGAAAAATGTTCAATAGCGAATAAATTTTTATTCATCATTTAACAATTTTTTAATATTGAATAGATTTTCTTGCATGCTGAATACAAATTTATTCGTTATTCAAATTTTTTTTAATCAGGAATGAAAATCTATTCGTTATTCAAATTTTTTTTAATCAGGAATGAAAATCTATTCGTTATTCAAAAATTACTTGTATGATGAATGAAAACGAATTCGTTATTAAAAATTGCCTAACAGATTTGGTGCGTATTGTGTTCACTTGATCAACTGATACGAGAATCCAAACATGTAATGGCATTGAATTGTAGTTGCAAATGGCGCTTAATAAAAATATTCTTTACCTTCTGTTTACTTGGAACTCTAATAATTTTAATCTTCCTTATTTTATTGAGCATATATTACTTGGAAAATCATTTAATATTGAATTAAAAATTCATAACTTTATTTAAAAAAATTCACGAAATAAATCAGATTAGCAGAAATTTCAGAGATGTCAAGGTCTCTAATAAGATCATTCGAACTACTTTGATCGAAAAGTTCAAGTCTCGGAAAAGTTCCCAAAAAGTTAGCATCATAGCCATTTGCATTTTCGAGTACACCAATGCTTAGGACGCATTTGCCACTTTTATTTTGGCGGATCTGTCACACGAATTTCTTCTGAGTATTAATTTATGTATAAATTAAAATTAGACCATTTAAATAAAAATAATTTTTATAGACATTTTTAAGCTCAATCATGTCTGCAAAAAACTTGTACTCACGATACTTAGAGTAGAGCTCGCTGAGGCCAGAGAACACTTGAAGTTAAAAAAAAAAAAAAACTAACTAACTAAGCTAACAAAATATGTATTTTGTGCCTATATCGAAAATTTGCCGTAGCTATAGGTGCATCCGATTCGCCACCTTTTGCTCGCGATGCCTGAGCTCTGCTCGCCATCGAACAAATTTGGGTCTACAAGTAACAACAACGATTTGCCAATCGGTGGCACCTCATTAAACTGGTCGAACTCGTTACATCTAATGCTGCAGATATTAGACCAGTTTTAAGCTAAACATAAACGACGATCATAGTGTCATATTCGTCGTTTGTAATATGCGAACATTATATTGGAAACAAAAACACAAACTCTGTTGATGCTAATTTATACCATATCCTACATCGATTTGCCACTCGCTAACGGATGACGAAACGAATACGGCTTATGATACTTTTAATTGGATTGAATTGCCACTTCAGTACATAGCTTCAAGTGAAACAAATCTGTTGAATTTCATCCATATTGGACCAACGTTTATTAAAGTCACCGCATGTTAAATTTTTACGAAGTACCGAAAATTACCCAAAAGCGTTTTTTTTATTGAAGCGTAATTTTTTAACGTTTTTTTTTTTTTGAAAATTGGCACAACACAAATTTTAATGAAAAACATGTCATTAGTGGGGTTTATTATGAAAAAAACGCAGAAAAAATTTTTTCACTTTTGCTACTAGTACAAATCAGATTTTTCTTCAATATGTATCTCTAAAACGAGAGTCAAGTGGATAAAATGAGTGTGATTTTTGGAATCAGCGTTTCAAAAATACCCCAAAAAATCGTTCAGAGAACTTTGAACCGATTACAAATTTTTTTTTTTATTTGTATACCAGTGTAATCTATAGCTTCAAAATAAAATGCCATATGTTTTAACATAACATATTTACCCGTCTAATATTTACATTAAACGCCTCGATAATTAAAGAAATTACTTTAATGGAGATAACAAAAAAGGTTTCCAAGTTTTGCAACCAAACAATTTTGTAAACAAAAACCAGTTTGAAAAAAAATATTGTTGTTTTCGAAATATGCCATCCATAATTAGCTAAGAATGGTGTTCTTACTTTTTTTAATTCTACTAATATTATGAGTATGTTTGTTACACTTTCTTTAAAATAAACAAACAAAAAATGGGGCACAACCTGGATTAAGATATAGGTTATAGTTTTAAGAGTTTGCAGCTGGTAAAATAGTTATAGTCAATTTAATAATTGACTAGAACCACATTTGGCACATGTATACTACGTTATTTGGGTTACCATAAGGGCAGTTTTTATTTAAATGAATTAAAAGTTTTAAAAAATTAATTAAAAGTTTTACAAAAATTACTAAAAGTTTTAAAAATGAAATAAAATTATAATGAGTTAAATCAAACATTAAAATATAAGTTTTACATGAAGAGGGTTGCCACCCGCTCATAATGCTAAATTCAATTAAGAAAATGTGGGAAATAAAATTTTGCAATGTGGGTGTCAAACGATATGTAGGTTTAATTTAGTTTAACTTCAAAAAAGTTTTGAAAAAAGGTTGCCACTTGTATAATTAAATTAGTATTTTTAGCAGATGGCACATAGTATAATTGAAGAAGTTTTCTTAAGCTTGTCTCTTTGGAATCCCACGCCGTAACATTTCCCTTAACTTAATTAAATTTAATTTACTTGTTTTAACAGGTGGCACATCTCTTCGTTTAAAATCTATGTATATTTTAATGTAATTATAATGTTAATAAGTTTTTTAAAACTTTTAGTTTGACACTTATATTGTTTAATTTAATTTACTAATTTAACTTCTTTTATTTTTAAAATTTAGTTTAATTTCAAAAAAAGTTTTGAAAAAAGGTTGCCACTTGTTTAATTAAATTAGTATTATAATTGATTAAGTTTTCTTTAGCTTGCCTATTTTGAATTACACGCCGTAATATTTCCTTTAATTTCATTAAATTTAGTTTACTTGTTTTAGCAGGTGGCAACAGTCTTCGTTTAAAATCTATGTATATTTTAATGTAATTATAATTTTAATAAATATTTTTAAAATTTTAGTTTGATTTAATTTAATTTACAAATTTAACTTAATTCATTTTCAAAAAGGCGGCAATCTTTAGGCAAAATATTTTGGAAATTAAACTTTATTAAACAACTTTCGTTTGATACTCATATTGCAATATTTCATTTCACTCATTATTCTAATTGAATTTAAGCTTTGAAACAGATGGCAACTTCCTTTAAAAAAAATTGCTTCTATGACCTATATAAAGGTTTATATATGTATGTATGTACATATGTGCCTAATTTTTTTACAAACCCTCCCAGCCGAGAAAAGGCAACAAATTTACTCACACACAAACTATAGAATATTATATCTATTTATTTGGCAGTAGCTGTAAGAGCACTCAAACTTTGTTTTTAATAAAAACATGCATGAATTCGTGAAACTTAATATCTAGACTATATCAAGAACTATTGCCAATAAAACGTTCGTGCAAATCTCATTAAAAACATTCATTAATTTTCGTCATTTTTACAATGCAACACTATAATATCTATCACTCGTACAAAATTGCAATCATACCAAAATATTCTGTCAGCAATTTACTTTACAATGAAATGGGAGTACGCGGTTTTCGCCTTTTCGATGTCGATGTTGTTTGGAATCACTTTCGCCACAGATTATTGCAACAAAACTTTGTGTTCTTCTGGGACACACATAGCATGCAATAACACTGGGGTAAGGTGCATTAGAAACCAATGAATAAGCATTTCAAAATCTACTACATTTGTGTATAATATTTCCAAAAGGAATTTGCAAGCTCCTGCATAAATCCAGCGATGATCACACTAACACAGGCAAATCAAGATTTAATTGTCGAAGCGCATAATACCAGACGTAATGTGGTGGCTGGCGGAGAAACAAAATTAACGTCGGCCTGTCGCATGGCCACCATGCAATGGAATGATGAATTGGCCTCTTTGGCGGCGCTGAATGTTAAACAATGTGAAATGAAGCACGATGCCTGTCGCAATACCGATTCATTTAAACATTCTGGCCAGAATATTGCTTGGATAAGCTACACTGGTTCGCCGGATGTTGAGACATTGGCGCAAAAGACGATCGATTTGTGGTATGCTGAAATTAACGTTACCACAATGGCTTACATAAATAGTTATCCGGCTAACTATACAGGACCGTGAGTATTTGTGCATTCAATTTAATTAAGTAAGGATTAGGAAATAAAAACAATTGTATTACGCCTTTGGGACTATTGGACATTTTACCGTTATGGTGGCTGATAAGAATACCCATGTAGGATGCGCTGCATCCTCATTCGCTGTGGCGAACAAAACATATAACGCCTTCCTGATCACCTGCAATTATGCAACTACGAATATTATCAATTATCCGATTTACGAGGCGTGTGCGACTGCAGCATCGGGATGTGAAAGTGGCAAAAATACTACGTACCTGAATCTTTGTTCTATATCCGAAAAATATACGTAGGTATGATAAACCAAAAAAAAAACCTACATAAATTAACTAACTAAAAATTTAAGGTTTGCTCAGTAAATAAATTTGTAGAACAAAAATGTTTATCGTTTCTTTGAATAAAATTGCACAGATGAAGTCGACTCTAAAATTAGTAGCAATTTTTTAACATATTGGGATATCTGCAAAAAATTTTGAATTGCACAAAGCTTATTAGATTTGAACTAAGTCGAACAATAAATTCATTCATACATTTTTTTTCAAATATAGTACACACTTATTTATGTCTTCAATTTCATCTAAGTCGAGCTATAAGAGTAGTTCTCGGAGCACCACCACTATACGTTTTTAATTTCATGAAAATCGGATCGAAAACAGAGATTTGCCGAATAACTCACCTCTAGCGCCACCTAGCGCATCTGTTTTTTTTTCATAAAAATATTTCTTATTGCACCGGCTCGATACTTTCGTAATGCCATCAATGTCAGACCACAAATATGGATTTTCGGAATATATCGATTCTAGCGCCACCTTGCTGATGCATTTTATATAAAAGTATTTCTCGTCGCACTCCCATTATACGTTGCTAATGTTATCAAAATTGAATCATAAATACAATCTAATAACATACCTCTAGCGCCACCTATTGCATTTATTTTGCACAACATTTTTTTTTATTGTACCATCAATATTGGATCATAAATACATAGGCTATATATAGTAAGGATAAATATTAAGTAGGTACATATCGCGTAAGTTGCGTGGTTTTATGGATATTGCATTTGGTCCAATGTTGATTAAGTTTGACATGAAAATTGGAGTAATTTTATATAAAACTCTGAGTAATTCTCAGAATTGCGATTCTTAAAATAGTGCTGGAAAAAATTGAGAAGTAGCCAACCTATGTTGGAATAAATTCATAAAAAACCTTCAGCATCCTGTCTCAAATCTATATGCGGTGGAAAATATTTAGAAAGCCCCAACATCAATTATGAAAAAATTTCTAAAATTTCACTATTGAATCCTCTTTCAGAGGGCAAAGCCAATAGGTGGCAGCGTCCGTTATACCCAAATATGTGTCAGTCACATTTTTGGACGTTATCTCAATCTCTCGGAGTTCGTTGCTTGGTGTTTTATTCTGTCCTCTTTCTTTCTCACTTTTATCTTCAGCAACCAACTTCAGGACATAACGTGCTGTCAAAATTGAAAATTTCATTTGCTCGGCGTTAGCGCCGCGTCATTGTGGGATGATTCATACAAAACGTTTTGACAGTTCTTTGACGCTCGGCGCGCCAATTTATGGATGGCTGTTATAATTCGTATACAGAATTTTGATTCACTCTACATTCAGAGCACCACAACGTTCGGCTGCTAATTTATTTTGCTTCGAATTTTAGAGCAGCCTTGCGACTTTTTATGTAGGAACTTTCAAAAGAGAACAAAGCAAAATTTCCATATTCTTTAAATTATTTTAAATCCGAAATCATCTGTTTGACCAAGATTTAATACAATTGCGGCAAAGTCGAAACCATAACTCAGCGTGGCGCATTAATACCACGACAAAATGTTATGCTTCTAATACTATCCTCTTCAAAACATATTCCTTAGGGGTCGTGCACATATTACGTAACGCGCTAGAGGGAAGGGGGGGCTTGCGATTTGTGACGAAGTGTGACATGTGATTTCCCTTTGCCTAATATATAAAATATATCAATTGACATAATAAAAACAATTTTTCTGAAAGTGAAACATGATCAAAAATCGTGTTACGTAATATGTGGACGCCCCCTTGTAGAAAGTCGTTAAATAGGCAAGTAAAGAATAGATTTGCGGGAAAAGTAGGCACAATCAATTTTTTTAAAATAATAAAAATGTTGTTTATATTTATGTATGTATTACGTTATATCAAATGTCAGGCGTACGGCGTGTTTTGGTAATTGTAGCAGAGTGTAATTAAGCTGAGGTTTTTGGAGCATTTTATAAAATGCTTTTTCGCGTCAAAAAAACTACTCTTCAATTTCATGAACATTCGATTAAAAATTGGGTAAAATTTCACCATAAATCCGATTACTTCGAACAATCCCGCAGAAAACACTTCAAAGTATTTGACTTACACAGACATTTTAGTGATTCCATAATTTATAGACACAGCAAACGACGTTGCCAGATTGCTAGCAATAAAATATAAATTAGGATATTTGGGGATGGGAGTTTCTGCAAACTTTTACGATCCTAATACCTAAATATGGTCTACTAGTCTGGGTATTGAAACAAACCAATTTATTTTTCGGAGATGGAGTCATAAGAAAAAACACTGTATCTGTTTTTCAAAATTAACCCCCGAAATCAAAATATGGGCATTCGAAGTTCGAAATTGACCTTTGCTAAATAATTATTTGCAATTACTATTAATATAATTTAACTTATTTTAACTTATTCATTATATTCGATGGCGTTGTCTTAATACTAGCAAAAGTCAAATGGCTAACATGACGACGGAAATCATAGAGTGAAACCGGCTTCTATTTTTCACCATTGATCAAAATATTTGGCTGGCATCCGGACACCATAATATATACCAAGTTTTATAATTCATTTGAAAAACCAGGAATTTTCTGTTTGGTGAGCCACCTTAATGTATTTGCAGTCAAATGTACAGAGTCGGACAATTTAATAGGATCACGACAATCTGGCAAGTTTTTACTATTTTTCTTCTGTCTGTTAAATGTTTATTTGAAAAATTCTGCAAAGTTTTATCTAAATTGCAAACTTTTTAATCAGATTGTCTAGTAAAACAGCATACTTAAAATTTTTATAAAAATTGGTATTTAAAACTTTGGAAATTTAATGAAATTTTGTTGCATTTTCCTGTTTTCCCCACTAAGTTTGAAATGTGGATTTACACTTTTATGAAAAATTAATAAGCATTTAACAAACAAAAGGCAAAGAATTTACAAAATATCGTGATCCTACTAAATTGTCCGGCACTGTATGTATTTTTTAATGTAGCGGCTTGTGTAGCTGAGCTTCCTCTTCCTACTACTACTACAAATAAGGTAGAATTCTATTCATTCTCTTTTTTTTGGAAATCAGAACCTTTTTTGCTCAGTCAATCGCGAGGTAATTGCTTTTGTTGACGCTTTGTTGCATTTGTTGTTACCTATTATGTCATATCGACAGACAATATATGTACAGCCTTAATTTAAATCATTATCATTGTTTGCTGGCTGTGAGTGTTAAGACCAGATGTTTTCATTTAACTGCCAACTGTTGCTTCTGAATAATGAAAGCAAAACCAAAGTTTAATAAAAATCAATTAATACTTGTATTATCGCCTAGTACTTTACAAAAAAAAAATCACCACGAATAAAATATGTATACTATATTTTAAAAAACGCTGTCTACATGCGGTGATTCAAAACAACTGACGACATGCTGATTGTTTTTTACAATATTTACAATGCTTTTCACGCTAAGTCTCTTTTGCAAGTTTTTTTTTTATAAAACTTCAGTTTGTTAATGTAATTTTATTGAACCCAAGCCAGTTTTTTATCAGAGAATATTTTGAGAAAGCAACAATTTTTCAAAATGGGAGAAGTGTTAGCTGCTATTTCGGAGATCAGACTTCTAGACTTTACCAAAGTTTGAACTCTGGCCTGCAAATCTTTTGCAATATAAACTGCATGCGTTAAATAAAAAAAGAAAAATAACAAATCAACCGGCATTTTTAGCTAAAATTAACTGCTAACCAAAAAGTTTTCGAAACTCCCATGGCAATTTATCAGCAATCTCATGTTGTGTCAATCGTGGATCTTCGTCAACTTTTGACTTCACCAGAGCCGCAATGGCGTCATCAGTGGAAGAGTTTGGTCTACCTTATTGTGGCTCGTTGGCTAGAGAAACTTTTGGATTCACTTGGAAATAGTCTGCAGAGATGGCACAATCATTCCATATGTAATTTGGCAATCATTGAATATTTGTAGTGTCTTTAATTTACGCCGAACCCTGAACAGAATCACAGGGCGAATTTTGCGTTAGTGGTGGAACTTCGTCTGATCCATATTTACCTATTTTGCGCGAATTAAGCGAACTTTTAATATTGATTTTAAGTAAAGTTTTTATAGGCGTTATCCACTGACGAAAAAGTTGCGAAAATTAATAATTTTGCTTTAATTATATTTTAGAAATTAGTTCTCCTTCTTTAATTCAAAAGAATTACTTAAAAAAATGTATTGGAAAATATTAAATAATAAAATACATTCCATTTTGTTTATGATACAAAATTTTACACTACCTATAAAAAATAATTTAGAAGTCTCTGATACTTTCGTATGGAGAAGTCCAATCAGGTGGGAAAAGTTTCTGATTGGCATTAACCTGGGAGTGCCCGGAATGATTCTTCGGCACGAGGATCAAGCAGCTTCCAACTTCCGAGTGATTTAAACCAAGTGTCCTCTCCAGGATCTGGTTGTGAGCTGGGCTTGGGACCCGCCACATAAAGAAATAACACCAACGAAAAGTTCCAATCAGGGGATTCCAAGGTTTTTTTTTTTTAAATTGCTGATGATAGAACCTTATATGAAATTATTAGAAGATTGATTCTGCGATATTTGACTCAAGATGCAGAATCACTCTTCTTGCGGTAGAGCGTATTTAAATTCCAAGTTGCGGGCATGCAATCGTCCGACCATATTCTGAAAATAACCTGGTACGTGCACCGTCAAGGTCGGTGGGAGAGATATCAAGACCATCATCAGCGATTTGGTGCTTGGAATCTTCATCTTCTCCGATGACGCTTTCGCTGTTACCATTTAGCAAAATAGACAAGTATTCGCTCCTCAAGTTTAGTGTGATTCGAACGTTAGTCACCAGACCGAAGGTTTTATTCTTGCAGGAATTTTCCTGGGTCTTAAAACCTTCCACAAGCTGCTGTACCTTCTGTGGAAGTGCAACATTTCTCATCGTAAAAGCAGCTCTTTCGGGCTAGCAGGAATTCAATACCTTCTCCAACGGCGGTAAATAGAGATAAAGAGATATGAACTCTCAATACTCACGAATTCTGTTAGCTACAAAGTGCTATTAGTGAACAAATTGGAGAGTTTAGTGGATAATTTAGCAGCTGTCTGCTGCGATTGCAGCTTCCCGACGTCGAGCTTTCCTTGTGTATTTAGAAGCAAGTTATTTGCTTCATAGATACGTGTGCGGACGTTGACGTCGACAAAATAATGATATGAGTCAAGGTTCGGTCATCGGAATGTACGTCTGGTATACTGGAAGCATGTCATCCTTCTATCTCATATGGAGAGAGCCAGGTAGCTTGGTAAATCTCTCCATGGCAAGGTCGATCAGTCTCATCCTGTTAGTGAGCGTTTCGTCTTGGGAACTGAATATTCCGACAGTGTGACTATCGCTCTCCCTTTCGTCTGCGTTGAAGAATATCGCTTCCAACATATCCAACACCGAACTTGCTCAACTTTACAAGCCAGTTGTAGTAAGTATCGCAAGATGATATGACTTTCTTACCTTGTCACGCCCATTGTGCTCATTAGAACATCAACTTGACGACCTCCGACATTTTCCCCATAAAGGGTGTGGGCGTTTGAGGTGCATGCCCTGAAATGAAATGGAAGATCCCATCCGCGGCTTTTTGAAATATTTCATTGGTGATATTTTTTTACTTGGCGGGTCCCAAGCTTCGCGCATAACCAGATTATGTGGAATCTATCGCTTGTAAGGACACATTTAAGTCAGCAACCGCACCTAGCGGAGTATAGACGCTACCAACCCTGGTGAGCCCTTACACCAGAAACGATGAAGTGGCCCCCCCAAGTTCGCCTTCTCACTTCAGCTCACTCCCAAATGCATGTTCCGGAAGTACCCAGAAGACACTTAGGTGGAATCGCACGGGAGTCCTGAGTTGTTGAAACCGCAGATGAATAGCGATCGAAGACTTTCGCCACCCGCATGGAATTGTGCACAAGATCCATCCGCCAAATGTTAGCTACTTATTGAATAAAAACAGAAGCTCGTGCAGAAACTCTCAACGCATACAGGGCTTACGTTGTGCCGTCATTTATTGGTGTACCTTGTGCTCAATTTTCATAAGTCCGATTAGGTTTCTTCGCTACTTTTAGTATCGGCTGCCCTATACCTTAAATGTAGTTTTGTTTTCTTTATTAAGCGTGGAAAATGTTACTTTTGTAAATAAGTCTCTATTATCATAAGTACTAACTTTTGTTTTATTAATTTCGTCTCGTGTGTTTAATCGTTGTATATATGTATGTAAATATTTGTAGGTACGCGTTTAGATAAACAATAATAATAAAAAAATTAGCAGGTAAGCTTTCATTGTCTTCAACCAACTGAGCAATTACAAACGAACGCTGGTAAATACTAAATATTTCCTTACCTATGCGCATTTCTGTAGAATTCTGAAACGAAAATCCCGTTATCAGCAGTCAGCGTATTACTACATTTCGACGCCCAGATAAATTAATGTCGTATGTTACATTTGAAGACTTTTGGGATATCTCAATTGGAGTTTGTAATTCGATTTATCAAAAACGTGACGAAAGATTTTCTACAAAGTCTCGGAGAATATTACTAGTTCACGAAAATCTTAACATATTTTCGATTTTTATTGTTTACTAATCCCGTTTCTTTGTGCCCGAGTTGCAAAGGAACGCTCCAACTCGGATAAAATTTCGCAATAGTTTCACCGGAATTTTTGCGGCATCCGACAAAATGTGATACAAATTTGTAGTAAATTACTTAAATATTATCTTTTATTTGTCCTAAAAATAAAAACAAATAAACGTACAAAACAGAGATTCTTGCATTTAAAGCGACTTAAAGCACATTAAAATTAAATAAAATATATCAAAATGTAAACAAATTAATAAATACCATTACAAATCATGCGATTTTTGAAAACAATATCCAAGTTCATAATTTAAAAAATAGTCGAAATTTCCTATCAACTCAGGCCTGCAAATTGATTGAGCTTCACAATTGCATACCCAAAAGTTTTCCAAAAATTCAAATTCAAAAGTTGGAAAGTTTCTAAGAAAATTTTTATAAATTATGTACCACATTTGAAATTTTGATTCATATGTCTTTTGTTATATGCAGTTTTATAAAAAAGTACAAAAAAAATATCATGCAAAATATTGCGAATATTATAACTAAAAGCAACAAGTGAGTCACTGTACATAAAATAAAATAAAAAATTGGATATCGTGTCACAATTTAACTCATTTGTGTCCCTGCCAATTGCCATCAGTTCCGCCTCAAAAATGCTACAGTGGTCTGGAAGGCGCAAGCTAATAGAGATTCCCTGGTGTTCGGAATTTACGAGCCCACCCACCTAACCCTTGAGCTTTAATCTATTTGTTTATACATGGATGGACTCGCTCTTTCTTACACCATTTCGCTTCCACTCTTCCTTCGAGGGTAGGTTGTAGTGAGTGCATGGTTGGCACCGCGTAGTCCATCAACCTAGGAAGCTCCGAGAACTCCGTCCTTATACTGGCAGGAGCATAAATAATATCTGATCACTTATTTATTAAAAAATATTAAATTGATAAAAATTTACAAAAGTTCGGCCAAACTTCGGCTTTGTTTTGATCGCAGTTCGGTCGTACTCCAGAAAGAAGATATACTATATATCTGCGAAACTACTTCATCAAACTCTTGTGAATGTGTTGCTCACATTCAGATCAATGAAAATTTTTGAAAATATGCAAGGTACGTTAAAATCATACTAATTTCTTTTTTTTTAAATTTGAATAAATAAAAGTCTCTTAACTTTCAAAAATATAGAGTATTATATTAACCTCTCTCCACTACAAAAAAACTCTAATCAAGGTCACGAAATTTTCTTCCATTATATTTTGATAGGAATAGTATAGAAACTCTTTTAATATTTAGATACATAAAGAAAAAGTAAATAATATAGGATATTTCAAATAATTAAATAAAATACTCCAATAATTATAATAACTGAATAAAAAAGGAGCCCATAGCGAGTAATCGGATGACTTAAGTTTTCAAAATACATAGTTCTCTTGCAAAAGAACAACTTTTTTATTTTATTTTAGATTTAAATTCTGCATGATATGCCAACGTTATTTTATGTGCAGTGACTCAACTAATTGAACACATATTATTTTTTGTTTTTATTTAATATTCGCCCGTTTTTCATAATAAATTTTTTTTCGTTTTAACTTTGGTTCCTAATATAACAAACGACATATGAATCAGAATTTAAAACTTCAACAAATTTTGTTCGAAATTTTGAAACTTTTTAATTAGAATATTTGGCAAAACTTTTGGGTTGCAGTTTTTCATTATTTCAAACTTTTTAATTTGAATTTTTGGACAACTTTTATGTAGATCTGAGGTGCCTTAAAATTGCGGCGGATTTTTAAAAATTTATTGAAATTTATGTTATATGAACACTTTTTTCCATATAGCGGATGGATTTAATTTATATAAATTCCCACGTTTTCGGCCATATAAACTACATACCCTATTTGAAACAAATTTCCAAAACAATAATTAAAAAAATTAATAAAAATTTAAATTGATTGAGCTACAAAACTGCATACCCAGAAGTTTTCCAAAGATTCGAATTAAAATTTTTACCAAAATTTTTTGAACTTTTTATATGTATATTTATTATGTTTACTTTTTTGCCTGTCCCCATCCTTTTTTCTGGCGGGTTAGAAAAGTGGTATTACCCTTCAAAAATATTTTCATATAAACTCTCCCGTTTTACACTAGTACGGTTACATTTCAGTTAGCTTACAAAATTAATTATATTAATATTTTCACACCGGCGGCCACCCTGTCCAGAAATAATTTTCTTTTAAATAAAGCTTTTTGAAGCATCTTTAGTTTGACACCCATATTGCAATTTTTTTTTTTTTTAACTTATTAATATACATATTTGTATAAATATTTTTCTAAAAAGGTGGCTACCCTCACCAGAAATATTTTTTTAAAAATGCCAACATTTTTGTAAATTCATTTCCATCACTTAGTCCAAGTGCAAAATTTGAGTAAAAGCGAAGACCATGTTGCAGAAGCTTGTCATATTTATTCTAGAACGGCTGCACACGACCGGACACTAAAATTTTTCGATCCTAAGTACCTTAAATCTCCTGTCTACTGAAATATAAAGTCAATAGTATATGGGAGTCTGTACCTTCATTTGACACCCACGAATATTGAAGTCGAGAATTGAAGAATGGCAGAGAGTCGCTAGAAGATGATCCCAGGTCTCCAGGTCTAGGCGTCCAAACATTGCCTTTACCGAAGAAAATACTGCGAAAACCAAAAAACTTGTTCTTGTAGATCGGTATATCAAGCTGTGTGCCAGGAAAGCTCACTCCGTTGAGGAAGCAGCACCGAGTCACAACTTCGCAGGAGTTTTTAGACATGTGTGAAGCTTATCCAGACGACATGGTTTCTTGCATTCTCAGTGTGGATGAAACGTGATCAGGAGTTAGAATAGGAGTGGATAAAAAAAGGGAGAAAATCCACCACGGAAATTCAAAATGAAGAGATCAGCCTCCAAGCTCATGCCCATTGTGTTTTTTTTTAAGGGGAATGTGGATTGTGAAGCTATTCTGCTCATTGTCTAACTTCCTAAAAATGCTACGAACATCGAAGACTATTACGCCGCATTGTTGATAAAAATGTCTAAAAACGGAGACGTAAACTGGCCAAAGAAGTCCTGGTTTTCTAAGGAACACTGCGCAAGGTGCAAGGCGAGTCCTGGCCGTGACTGGATTTAAAGAAATCAACCATCCGCCACACAGTCCAGACAAGACAGCCAGCGATCACCTCCATTTCTTTAAATTGGAATAAAAACCTCCGAGAACGAAGATTTTCAAGTAAAGAAGAAAAAATGAAGGCGGTACTATGCGAGCATTTCACTTGGTTAAAAGCCCTTAATGATAGAAATAAGAACGTGCGTTGAAATAGAGGGAGATTATAAGAAAACAACAAAATTTTTATACATTTCTATAAGCTAGTTTTAGGCTCACAATTTTTCGTGTATATCGATTTATAAGTGCGCTATTTCAGTCACTATAGAAGTCAATTTGCGCAAATTTAATATGCAGAATGAAGTCGCATAAGCCCACGAAACTTCATTGCCAAATTCATCCAAATTACCTCTTCTAATTATATGTACCCAAATAATGGACTGGCTCTATATGTCGATGGATAGGCAGAGTCTCTATTACGGAATGGTGGAATACCGTTGAGAAAAAGGTACACTTCAAAAGGATGGATAAAGGCCAAAAGCTTGCATCTCATACACATAATGGGTGCTGAACTTACTTCCGGTAGACCTACATAAATGCCGAACAGGCCATAAGCTGAGGTGTGCCGCAATTCGACTGAATTCTCTAAAAAAGTGGCCAGATACTAATTCTGCTCCCGCCAGGATACGAGGGGAGCTTCTTAGGTTGATGGACTACGCGGTGCCGACTCCGGATTTCATTACAACCTTTACGACTTTCCTACCCTCGAAGGAAGAATGGAAGCGAGATGGTGTAAGAAAGAGCGAGTCCATCCATGTATAAACAAATAGATTAAAGCTCAAGGGTTAGGTGGGTGGACTCGTAAATTCCGAACACCAGGGAATCTCTATTAGCTTGCGCCTTCCAGACCACTGTAGCATTTTTGAGGCGGAACTGATGGCAATTGGCAGGGACACAAATGAGTTAAATTATGACACGATATCCAAGGTGTATAACTTTATTTTCACTGATACCCTGGCGGCAATATCATGCATGGAAATTTATAAATTCGTATAATTGAGCGGAAACAAGCGGAACAATCTGTACCTACTATATTCCGTTGAAATATTTATATAAAAGCAATCATTAACCATAAATTGTCCACAATCTAATAATCAACTTTATCAAAACGTAAAGAATTTCAAACTAATAAAGTATTTGCAGTTTCAATAAATATTTACAATGCAATTCAAGTTTGCCCTTTGCGTCCTTTTGACGTTGACTTTTGAAATCGTTATTGCTACAGATTATTGCGACAAATCCTTATGTTACACTGGTAAACATATCGGATGCGATAACGATAGGGTAAGTTACATTAAATACTAAAATATTTATGTGAAATTCTTCTAACATTACCAATAGAAATTTGCCAGCATCTGTATAAATCCAGCCATGGTCAAACTATCACAGGAATATAAAGATTTGATTCTCGATCTGCATAATACTAAGCGTAATTTAGTGGCTGGTGGAGAGACCAAACTGGAATCGGCCTGCCGCATGGCCACCATGCAATGGGACGACGAACTGGCTTACTTGGCGTCACTGAATGTCAAACAATGCGAAATGGAGCACGACTCCTGTCACAACACCAAAACCTTCCATTATTCTGGCCAAAATCTAGCTATGGACTATTTCTCCGACCCCCTGGATATGCCTAAGAGTATTGAAAGAATGATCAATATGTGGTATGGTGAAATTGAAAACACTAAAATGGAGTACATAAATACATATCCATATCCTTACACTGGACCGTGAGTATTTGAAAATTGGAAAGGATTTAATTCAGAATAATAAATAAATTGTTTTTTTAGCGCCATTGGCCATTTTATCGGCATGGTGGCTGATCGGAATATTCGAGTAGGATGCGCTGCATCCCGTTATGAAACTAATGGTGACTCGTGGATAACATTACTTTTCGCTTGTAATTATGCTAAAACGGTTGGTAACGTGATGTACGCGAGTTGTCCTAATGCAGCTTCGAAGTGTGAAACTGGCGTAAATCCCCGATTCAAAAACCTTTGCTCAGTTTCTGAAGAATATGATGTTAACGAATATCTATATCCTTTAAGCCGTTAGTAATATGAAAAAACAATAGCTTCAAATACTTTCATTGTCATTCAAAAATTGTTCAACTTTGGTGGAGTAGAATGCCGCGTTGTGACTTTCACTCCAGTTTTGATTTTGGGTTCATTAGAGAGATTTTATTTGTTGTGCACTGAGAATCAAAAAAAAAAATAAATCAAAATAAAAATACCAACTATGTATACCTTTCCGAGCTTATAATTGGAATATATTAATTGATGAAATGAAATGAAATGAAAATATTCATAGTATAAACCTTACGGACTAGATAGTTTTGAACATACTAAAGAATTAAATATAACTTTTCTGGTAAAAGTCATTTCTATAGCGGCGAAGAAAAAGTTAGATTCGAGTAAACTTTAGGAATAGTGTAACTAACCTGATTCACAAACGTAAACCCCGAGTCAAAAATCAGTCCTACATCCACCAATAAACTTACAATAAAAAGGCGAACATCAAAAAGGGAATATAGGATGGTCTATTGACGTTTTGATTTTTAGAGAAAGTCATGTGAATACTTTTCTTGATATTAAAAAGTAATTTATGTCTTTAACTCCAGTTAGTCAAGTTATTCAGAAAGCAGTCGCTGCCTGTTTTCTATTATTTGCAGCTATCGCTTCGTGTCAATCTCACTTCTGATGTCATTTTGCTTCTTTTTCAAATATCAGTTTGAAGTTCTGCGCATCTTCTGTGGCATCCAAGTAATATTTTTTTAATTTGGAGGTCTTTAAATATTTATAGTATTCTTTTTCCATCTTTGAAGCCAGTTGCCATGAGAGTTGTCACATTTTCATGTTCCATTTCCTTTTTCAAGGTTCCTTTGAACAAATATAATACAAAATCGAGAGAAAGACACAAACATTCGTCATGTTACTCGATCAGTTGTTCAGAAGTCGTTTTTTTCGGTTTGAAGAATAAATATATTATATCGATGGTAGACTTATCAGACCTAAAGCCATTCTGATAAGATCCAATCAGTTCATATGAAATGATTTGAAGACTGATTCCGTGGTATTTAGCTCAAGATCCATAAACACCTTGCCATGTAAGTGCATTCGAGGTGCTCATAGAAGTGATCCTGGATCTTGCCTTAATGCGAATCATAGCGAGTTGCCAGGCCTCTCTCCTTGACATATCACCTGTAATAGACGTCGCAAGATCATATGGTTACCTTGCCACTTCCATTTCGTTTCCTAGTTGGCGGTGTCGTCAGCCCTTACCATCTAAAAGACAGAATGTCATCCGAGGTTTTGTTTAATTTTCCATTGGTGATATTTATTTACGTGGCTGGTTCTAAGCTTAAAGATCCCGGGGCGTTATTACTATGTGATAACATATTTGTCGAGAAAGCCGTTTGCTTCAAGTCAGACGCTCACTCGAAGCCACACCTACATGTGAATAGATGCCGTAAACCCGGGTGAGCCTCCACCTTATCAAGTTAGCTTAATCCCAAATGATATTACGGTAGTATCCAGAGGACATTTTGATGAGATTGCACGGAAGTCGTAAACTAATTACTTGGGTGGACTTCTATATTAGCGGATAATTAAATAAAAACAGAAGCTCGTACAGTAACTCTCAACGCATACAGTTGGTTTCCGAAACTATCGTTCAACCTAACACAAGATATATAAGTACAAGATGCGTCATCTGCTCCTTCGGTATGTAAACATTGAGTAACTTCGCCGTTTGTCAAATGATTTTCTTTCTTAGACAAGTTTTGCAAACCTCAAACCAGTACGATTTTAATCACTGCTTCACACTGACCGAATGGTGGAAACCATGACGGATTTTTATGTGGAAGTTTTAATGGCCGACGAGATGCATTCCACTCTCTCTGACGGTATTAATAAACAAAATTTCTCCATTTGGGGTACAAAAAATCATCACGAGATTCATTAAATACCATTACATAATCGAAAAGTTACTGTTTTGGCTGGCGTGTCCGCAAAAACCATCATTGAGCCATTTTTCTTCAACGAATGCGAAACAGTCTCGATGGTAAGCGATATCGGGGATGTTAGCACATTTTGTGTGCCCGAAAATGCGTGAAAAACTGACTGCTAGTTTCAACCAGATTGGGCGCAATGCCACACGGCAACCCACACAATGCGGTTTTTGAAACGAAAATTCGAGTGATATCGAAAAGAGGCGATATTCACTGACTGCACTAGATAACCGATTTAACCCCCGGATTTCATTTTGTGGGGTTATTAAAAGAGTAAAGTTTACGCCAGCCCGCCGAAGACCATTGAAAAAAACCAATATTCGTGCCGAAATAGCTGCCATGCCGACCGAGGTGATCGAAGAAGTGATGGAAAATGGCCGAAAATTAGCACAGTTTGGAGTGGACAATAACCGATGGTCATTTATTTATGTTGTTTTTAAAAAGCAATCCACATAAATTGTAAAGGATTGAACAAACTAAAAAAATATCATTATTTGCAATCTCTTGTTTCTTTCACAAGTTATTCAACATTCTCATACCGGAGAAACTGTTGGAGCACCCTGTATAAGTTCGGAAAAGTGGACGGTGACACGTCCCCTTCGAAGAGAAAATTTGAAATCGTCTTATATCGGAACTATTGGGTGCAGATCAAACTGTTTATCATGCAATAACAATAAAAAATCAAAATTCCTTATAACTCCGCAATCATTTAATGCAGATGCACAATAGTTGTTATAAAGATATTATATATGAGGTTATATGTACAGTGAGTGCCACTCAAAATGACCCACCAACGAAAAGTTTACAAAATATCTTATAATATTAATACTTCATATTTGCTGTTTAATAACTATTACTTTTCTTAAAACTCAATTAATAACTCACTCAAAAAAAAGTAAAATTTATTGACTCAAATGGAAGTGCTTGCAATAATGACGAAAAGGAAAAAAAAATCACAACAAAAGCGCGCCACTCAAAATGACCCACTCATTGAAACCAATATAGATAGCGGTATTTTTCAGGAACCGTACGAATATTTTGCATCAGTTTGTCTGGTCTATGCATATTATTCATGTAATCAATGTTTTAGTTGTGTTTTGAATTTGATACATTTAATAATTTCCGTGCTTTTGTGAAATGGCTCCCCAAACGACTATCGAAATACGAAATTTAATAATACAACATTACAAAAACGGTAAATCCCAAAGGAAAATAGCAGAAATAGTGCAAAGACCACGGAGTACTGTGAAAAATATAATAAAGCGGTATAACAATGAAAAACGAATTGCAAATAAGCCGAAACATGCAGGCAAAAAAGTGCTTACTGCACGTGAAGAGCGCTGGGTTCTCCAAAAAGTCCGAGAAAATCCACGCCTAAGTGCTCCAAATCTTGTAAATATGGTGTATGAAAGATTTACTACTAAATGCAGTGCAACAACTATCAGAAGGACTCTTCATAAGGCTGGTTTACATGGAAGAATTGCCCGAAAAAAGCCATTCGTCAGTGAGAAGAATAGAAACATTCGCTTGGGTTACGCTAACACTTACTACATGAGGGATTTCGACTTCTGGAAGAATGTAATTTTTGTTGACGAATCTAAATTCAACTTATTTGGATCAGACGGAAGGGTAAATGTATGGCGCAAACCTAATCTGGAGCTCGATCCTAAGCATCTCCGTCCCACAGTCAAACATGGGGGTGGACATGTAATGGTGTGGGGTGCTTGCTCGGCTGCAGGTGTTGGAAATTTATGCTTCGTGGAAGGAAATATGGATAAATTTCAATATTTGAGAATTTTGCGAGAAAATCTAAAACAAAGTGCAGATAAATTGGGAATAGCAAACACATTTAATTTGTATCAGGACAATGATCCAAAACATTCCGCCCACATCGTACGGGAGTGGTTGCTCTACAATTGCCCTAAAGTACTCAAAACTCCCCCACAATCGCCTGATTTAAATGTAATTGAAAATTTATGGCAAAAATTGGAAGTTGAAATTCGGAAGCGGTCGATTTCAAACGTCAATGACCTCAAAACAGCTCTGATAGAGGAATGGGAGAAAATATCCCCAAACTACACAAAAAAATTGGTGGAATCTGTCCCGAAGAGATTGAGATCGGTGATTAATCAACGCGGATACCCAACAAAATATTAATTTAAATTATAACTTTAATTATTTTCAATTTTCTTTTGTATTTACATAGGTGGGCCATTATGTGTGGCTCACATATATATGACATGAATTCTTTTTTTGTCCTAAATATTGAACACTTTATTTTAAAACCCGAAAAAACTTACGTTCTGTTATTTCTCAATATCTATTGTTTAAGAAAAACATAAAAAAATTTAGACAAATGTTCGGGGTTTCGATATAATACTGCTTTTATAAGCAATTTTTAGGTGGGTCATTTTGAGTGGCACTCACTGTATATTACTTGTTGGGAAATAGGCGGACTTCTGCTCCCATTTAAGACGAAACTACTATACATCTTATCTTCCCAGCTACATATGTATGTAGTTATCTTGGTTATTTATTTCATCAATTAGAGTATAAATCAGTTAGGGCATGAAGCTCGAATGGACGCGAAACATCGAAGAACGTTCCAGGAAGGTCATCACCGCCTTATACGCTTCCAAGGCATCTATAGAAAAAAGGGGAATAAAATCACACATAGTACAGTGGATGTACACAGCAGTCACGGGAATGCTGTCCTCTACACCTACTAAATCTCTGGAAGTAATTTTAAACCTTCCACCGGTAGTTCTACATGACCGGGTGTAGTGTTGCTAAACTTAACGGTATACAGCCATGGAAAGAGATAAGATACGACCATGGTAAGGGTTCTGGAAGCTCTTCCGAATACTCTTAGGAAACTAGATTACACTATTTCCCTACCCTGCATGGATAAGAAATTTTCCATAAGAATCCCGGGAAGGGTCGAGCCTATCTTTACAGATGGTTCCAAACTTAACGAAAGAGTAAGAGAGAGCTAGCGGGATTAACTAGAGTAGACTAATGGTCGGGGTAATAACCGGACACTGCCTTATGGGCAGATAAGATACGGTTGGGATGCCTAACCAACGATTTCTCTCGAAGTTGCAGGGGCGAAGAGGAAGTGGAGAGCATCGAACACTATCTCAGCCACTGTCCCGAACTGACTAAGACTCGAAACCAATTCTTAAATAGGTATGTACTTTTAGACTGTTTGGCCTAACTGGGCACGGCAAGCATTTCCGATTTTCTGCGATACGTAAGGTGCACTCGGTGGTTCACTTTCTAAGGGGAAAAGGAAGGGTATGCATGGCTCCCGTCAGCGGTATCAAAACGGGCTTTGTTGGCCGACGTGTGCTTCCGTGGTCTTGCACAGATGCAACCGCTCTAATGTAACCTAACCTAACACCTAGTGCTCGCCTAGTGGGACGCCTGAGGTGACTTTAATCACATTTGACTTTGTATTATACTTATGTGAATTCTACGAAATAGCTATCGCTAAGTCTCATAACTATTCAGATTTCGAAAATTGTGTTACGATGGATTTTGCGATAAGGCTGATTGTTGTGTTAATTCAGGTGCAAAAGAGACATATTAATTTGCTTTCAAAATAGCGGCAACTGAATTACGAAGTGCCAAAATAGATATTTATGTTGTGGGGAAATATAAACCAGCAAATAACTAGGGCGAAATTGCCGTAGGGAAAATTAATATCTAAACTGGACGGCAGAACCACGAAGAAAGAACGTCTACTGCTAGTTGTTACCGATGAAGACAAAGAACAATTTCTAGATTTACTGCAATTAGAGAATAGCCAGGGAAGGAGTAAGCTTAGGGGGTTTCAAACATACCTCAAGATTGGCTGAACTGTAAACTTGGAAAGAAGAATATAAGCAAAGAAAACGAATTGCTATGTAAATAATTTTGTCCGATAGCAGTTCTTTTTGACTCTATACTGGTTTTTGTTTTGGCGCTTCTTCGTAGGGAATTTGAGCTAGCCATATTTTCCGCTTACACAATTTCTTCCGATGATGGAGCCGCAAAGGGACTAATTTGCGTTGATCCTGATGATGTAGTCGCAATTGTTGGCGCAATATCTAGGGTACCGAAAACTTCGGCAATAGGGACTATTAGTTTTAAAAACTCCTCCTCAATCATCGTTTACTTTGCGCTTATTGTACGCTAATTTCTTCTTTTTTTTTGCTTGCCCTTTTAAATCGGTCCGCACCTAAAATTTTATATTTGGCGTCAGCTAGAATCTCTTTGAAGTTTTTAAGTGATTACATTCAGTGTCACACATTTGCTAAATCCTCATGCGAAGCTTGGACTGCCTTTCATATATTTCACAATGGACAAATATTGCCGTAATAAAGTCGCGCTCGATAGTAATGATTCGAAGAAGTCGATGTCGACTCGATTTCAGATTATGTTTTGAATCTGAAACGTATCACAGTAAATTTCGTATTGTATCGGACCCGCTAGAAATACTAAAAAAAAATCTCGTCACTAACGTGATCGAAACTTTCCACTGCCACAAACTGACCAAAATATGAATCATATTGTTATCACCTTATCGTTCGCGAGCATTTGGTCCGCTGGGTATACATAAATATTTTTACATTCATACGACTGCCAATGTAAATATGCAATGTGCAAATACTACGTAACTGTTGGCAATTACGGTAATATACTTATTTTTGCAAAGCTTGCTGATAAGAATGTTTGTTAAGTACGCAAACAGAATCATAATATTGGTGCAATAATGAGAAAATAATGATTCACTCATGCTGATATCTTGAAAGGGGAGATGGTATGTACATATGTTTGTGTAATTCACTGTACTAACTTAACTTAACCTTGCTGCTGTGATGGGATATATCACATCCACATCACACACAGCTGACAGTATCTTAAATATTTTCTATATAATCATAATGCAAGAATGATGGAATACAAGATTGCGCTGAACACTGCAACTCGGATAAAACTTCTTTTAGTTGCAAAAGCAAACCTGTTGTGATAGCAATTTTTAGATTTATGTAGTTATATATTAACAAATACTATGAAAATAAACACGAATTAGGTCTTAATGTCTTTTCTCCCGGCTCATTCACAATAGCGCGGCTTTTTCACTTCCCAACACTACATCCCTCGGGTCGGATATCATTTTACCGAGTGAGCTAAACTCGCATAGTTTTCCGAGTTAGTGTTGCTGCTTTACATGCAATTCGTTATCCTACCTAGTGTTCTCTTGCAATTAGGTTACAAAGAAGCGGGCTCAAGTTGGCATATTCAGTCAGAGGAATTTACGCTTCGAAAGATATATCCATGTATCAGCAGAGAATACTGAAAATTTGCTACAGCTAATACCCACTTTTTATTATTAACAGATTTAAATACATTTTTGCAAGTTTATATGGCGGATACCACGCCAAATCGGACACCGTTTTGATTTTGTATCTCCAATTTTTTTTTTTTTAATTTTTTTCTGTTGAGTCGTTTTCGAGATATCGATTTTTTAAAAACAACATTTGTTTCTTTATGTACCCACAATTTTGCGCAAAAATTTTCCGATATGGATATTTTTTAATTCTTGTTCTCCAAAACAATTTTTAAAAATTTAATTTAAAAAAAATTAAATCTGTATTTCTATTGAATTAAAAAGAATATTAATACAAAGATTGATTTTAGCGCTGATCGATTCGCTTGAAATATTTTTCTAAAAATCTAAATGATAGTAACCATTTACCCTAGTACGATAATAGGATAGCATTTAAAAATTGCATCTCCAATTTTTTCTTTCAATTTTGGTTTTGTTTTTTTCGAGATATTGATTTACGAAAAACAACATTTCTTGGTTTTTTTTCTTGAATGCCCACAATTTTGCGAAAAAATAACCGATTTAGATCGTTTTTTTAATTATTGTTTTGAAAAACACTTTTAGAATATAAAATTGAAAAAAAAATAACCCGTATTTCTATGAAATTCAAAAAAAATGTCATATAGAGTGTTGATTACAAAAACCATATACTCGTACTAATCGATTTTTTTCAAAAATTTTTCCCAAAATTTTTTTTAATTATTTAGATCGTTTTTTTAATTATTGTTTTTCAAAACACTTTTAGAATATAAAATTGAAAAAAAAATAACCCATATATCTATGAAATTAAAAAAAAAATTTCATATAGAGTGTTGATTTACAAAAACCATATACTCGTACTAATCGATTTTTTTCAAAAATTTTTCCCAAAAAATTTTTTAGCCTAGTACGATAAAAGAATACCAACTACAAGTTTCATGTTTTCGTTAAATAGGTATGAAAAAAAAACAAGACAATAGTATGGATATTGTTTTTGGATTACAATTTTTTAAATTTTATAGAAATACGAGATTTGAACCCTAAAATCCCTTTCGGTTTGTATTTGCAAATGTTAGCATGAATTTTTTGTACGAGTACGACCTACTAAGTTTTATTTAGCAGTGAAATTTGTTTTAAAAAAAGTAGAAAACATTTGTAAAATGCATTTCTGTGCGAAATGAAAGGTTACAATAAAATTTCACTAGAAATATTTTCGTACATTTTAACCCATTATCTACCACCTAAATGTGTCCTTTCGACCATTACTTCAAATAACGCTAAAAAAAAATCTTTGTGCTATTAAAGCCGAATTCTGCATTAAATTATTGTAAAAAAAAAATAGTTTCTATAAAAATTTGTTAAGAGCTCTGTTAACTTGCAATGTTAATGTTAATGAGCAAGGCGCATATTGTGTTTTTATTTTCTGTGCACTTTTACTTTCATTGAATAAAGATTTTTTGTGAGAAGACGCTTAGTAAAATTAACCGACCCTTAGTAAAATTTACGGGTTTCCTAATTTGTTTTTTTTTTTAGGGGTTTCTTGCAGTTACTTTTAGGTGGGAGCTCTTGGGTTAAAATGTTCTACGAAGATATTTCCTGTGGAATTTTGATGTTAAATTTTAACCTTCCATTCCGGTCAGACATATATTTTGCACATTTATTAAAATTTTTTAAAACACTTAGGGCGTGACATAAAATGTTTGGTACGCCATAAAAAAATGTAGTTAACTTTTGCAAATCCAACGAGTATTTTATTAAATATGAATACCTTCAGAAAATATTAACAAAGTCCGTACTGGTTTCGGTTGTTACACAGTGTAGTTTTCAATAAATTAAACTTTCTGGCCAATTCATGAGTCTAGATTACAAGCTTTGCTGAAATTTCCAAATAGAGCCTTATTAAAATTGTAAAAAAAAAAAATACCGAGCTGTATTCTGAATTATCGACAATATTACTAGAACACTTTCACCACAAAAAAAACACAGTTTCAAAATCATTGTAGTTTTATTTTAAAAAGAAAATAGCTTAGTACCATTTGTTAACCTCATATGCTTCAGAAGTTGCACAAAGGTTAGTAAAGTTAGGATTTTTGCCATTTTCACATTCCGAAGCAGCGGTGGTACAATCCTTGTAGATCGGGAAATTGATCATGTTTGTTGTTGCATAGTTACAAGCGAAAAGGAAGACATTATATGACTGACCCGACTCTTGGTAGGTGGATGCAGCACATCCAACGTGAATATTCCGGTCGGCCATCATGACGGTAAAGTGGCCAATAGCGCTAAAAATAAAAATAAAAATTAAAATATTTATTATTCAAAATTAGTTTTTCATTTCCCATACAAGGTAGATAAAAATATGAAATTCTCAACTACTCACGGTCCAGAATAACCATTGGGGTATTTATTTATGTAATCCATTTTGGTATCCTTAATTTCACCATACCACAAATCGATTGATGTTTGCGCCAATGACGGAACATCCCTAGTTCCATAGTAACCAATCCACGCTAGATTTTGACCGGAATATTTAAAGGCATCAGTATTGCGACAGGAATTGTGCTTCATTTCGCATTGTTTGACATTCAGCGCCGCCAATGAGGCCAATTCATCGTCCCATTGCATGGAGCCCATGCGACAGGCCGGCTTCAAGTCAGTACCTCCACCCGCTACCAAATTACGTTTGGTATTATGGGCATTGACGATGGCATCCTTGATATCTTGTGTTAGTGCGGGCAAAGCAGCATTAATGCAGGAAGATGCAAAGCTCTATGGAGTTATTAGATTATTATTTGATATTATGAAATTACACCCACGTTTAATTTGATTTGAATATATTACCCCGGCGTTATTGCATGCGATATGTGTACCAGAGCTACACAAAGATTTACTGCAGTAATCCGTGGCAAAAACTATTTGAAAAGTTGCCACTAAACAGGCGATAGTCGCGAACTTCAATGCCATTTTCAATGTAGTGCACAAACGTCTGGTAACGAGTCAAAAGTTAGACTGTGAAAAGCGCTTGTAGTACATTTGGTTTTATGTGGTTTTTCACTAGAGCGCTGATGAAAGAAATGAAACAAACTTTCGACAAGCTTTAAATATTTGCTTACTAAGGTACTTCTACCTATATGTACATTAATAACAAAATACCAAATAAATTTATATTGAAACAAAGAACATATATACCATATATTTCCATGTATGCAAAAATGTGTATATAATTAGCTTATATATTCTTTATTAGTTTTTGGTCTTTCTTTAATTTGTGGTGTGCGTATTGACGTCTGTAGCTTTGAGCCAACGGCGAATGAAAGATATTTTTTAAGGCAAGTATTTTCAGCGCAGAAGTGCACTCGGAGGTTTGCTATCGTCTGCCGATTGGCGAGTGCTGTTAGAAAAAACTTTTTCCAATCATTTGGTATCGAACGCGGAACCCATCAAATGCGAAAATGGTCCCAATATGGGTAATGCACAGTGTAGATCCGACGATCAAAATGTTATGTTTGAAAATTGTAAAAAAAAATAAAACAACGTATAACCTTAATGATTGACAATAAAAATGTAGTCCTGTGTAAAACATTCCTCTTTTCTTAATTGCCGCTATAACCGCCTAGGCGATTTTGACCGATTTCAACATGGCGCGCCAGTCGCTCTTCTGCTTTGCTAACTGGCGCTAGCTAGAGACACCAAGGGAAGGCAAGGCATTCTCCATCAGGTATTTCCAACGTAGAAGAGGCCTCCCTCTACCTTTGCCACCAGCAGCGGATACCGCGTTAAATACAACACGATCTAGCCGCAGCTCATCGTTCCATCGTCTGCGGTATTCGCCATCGCAAAGACGTAAAGGTCCAAAAATCTTTCGGAGAATCTTTTACTCGAACACTCCTAGGGCCATATCATCCTATGTTGACAGTGTCTATACAAAGCAAGGGATAGACGAGGGACCTATATAGCGTGGTTTCCGTTCGTTGAGAGACGGCTTTACTGCTAATTTTCCTACTCAACCCAAATAAGCACTTGCTGGCAAGAGATATTGTTCGCTGGATTTCGAGGCTGACATTGTTGTTGGTGTTAATGCTGGTTCCCAGATAAACAAAGTCCTCTACTTTGTCGTTCACCTCCATACCCATTATCTTCGATTCTTTATCCAGCTTAGAGAAGGCAAAGCTAACGGCACGGTATTGAGGCCAATGATGTCGATATCATCGGTATCATATGGTATGTGCCGATCCTCTTCTCACGGGCCTTTTCCAATATTTGGCGTATCGTGAACATCTGCTCGATGGTATATTTAGCAGGTCTAAAGCCACACGGATACGGCCCAATCAGTTCATTACGGTCTTTCGCACAAAACCGCTATAGAACCTTAAACGAAATGTTAAAGAGGCTGATCCCGTGGTTGGTTGGTGGATTGTCACCCTGGAGGAAAGCAATTAGTAAATTAGCCATTTTGATTCCACAAAACTCGGACAACCTAAAGCCATCAGGCGTCTTTAATGAATTTTAGTATGCCATACAGAGAGAGGCGGCTGCACCAAAAGCCAGTGGGCACTGCCATAAGCTTACAAATAGATAGTTTTTTTGATCATTCCTAAAAGAGCTCTGATTTTAGGCGGATCATAGGACACCCAGACCTGCCGGGTAGTCCTATACAATCCTATAGTCTTCTACCTCTACTTAGCTTTCGAGTAGTAAAATTCGGCAATTTTGCTTTTTTAACTATCTGAGTGAGGCACCCATATCCACCGCGTGGGACATGCTCAATGCAGAGTCACGCTTCGCCAGCTCATCCGCAGTTTCATTACCGTAAATGTCCCTATGCCCCGGGACCCATATTAGAATAATCTCAAACGTGTCAGAAATCGAGGTCAGCTCTCTTCTACGGAAGCTTGCCATTACCTGCGGAGGAGCGACGGACCGTTGTTAGATAAAAGCATTTATATTGTACAATTTCTTGATGTTTTTTCCCCCAGCCGAAAATTTGAACCTGCGACATTCCAGCTGTGTCCCACATATACTACAAACTCGGCTAAGGCGGCCTCATTAAAAGTGAATGAGGCTTTTCGAGAATATTTAATTTTTCGATAATTTCACACTGTTCCAGCTAACGCGTGAATTATGTATCTTCTTATTCTTCTTATATTTCAAAAGTATAGAAGAGTTTAAGTATGTGTTTATTGTAAATAAACTTGTTGTGTGAAATAAATCCAGTGATTTTGAAAACTAAAACGAATTTTACTGATTTAAATAACACCAAAAATAAATAATTATGATTTCAACGTACCACGACCATTTTCCATAATTTTTATTTTTACTAATTTCTCTCATAAATCAATTTCGAAATTATGATTATTGAGTATAAAAAAATATGGTAGAATTTATTAAAACGTGTGCGACGACACACCCACTTCCTAATTGCTCATTCCCTGTATTTCAATGAAATCATATGACATTTCGCACTTTTCTTGAAACATCGTTAAGTAGGTGTGGTTATTATCCGATTTCACCTATTTCCAATACCAATTCACCTTAAGTCAAAGGCAAGAAGTTTCGTTGAGATACATGTCTCCCACATAACGGGCGTACAGTCAGATAATGGCTCTTCTCATTACTCTATTCATTCCATCTCTATATCGGTCGTTTAAGGTTTTTTTAAAAAAACAG
The DNA here is from genome assembly GCA_951828415.1 of Anomoia purmunda. Taxonomy (NCBI): domain Eukaryota; kingdom Metazoa; phylum Arthropoda; class Insecta; order Diptera; family Tephritidae; genus Anomoia; species Anomoia purmunda. Next base: position 46,442,883 of record OX639995.1, read on the forward strand.
TTATGTGAGCTAATGAGGCTGTAGGTAAGTAATTTATGGACTCGAAAACAAATACCCCGCTTGAGCTCGAATTCATAGGAAGTGTTTGTAGTGGTGTCTATTATGCATAGGACAAACAAATTGAATAGGTGGCGCTTGGGTATTCACAGCTCAATTCGATTCAACGTTCCCGCGTTGGAAAACCGACCGATGCCTGGCATCGCCAGTTCAAGACCAGACCAGCGATGAGGGGATATGGTGATCTCCGAAATAGCACCTATAATATCTACCACTTTGATTGCTGTAACCTTTTTCCAATACTTTCTAAATAAAAATTGGCGTTGATATTTAAGAGTAATGTTGTTATAAAAACATTGTTTTATTTCGAGAGCTTTGCAGGCTATTTTGCCCCGGCAACAAAACCATCCGGCCACGCTTCTTTGGCAAAAAAAATCGTGTTCACCGAATCGCAATTAGTCTTAAAAAAAACCTTTGCTTACGATGTACCAACTTTTAAGGAAATATTTGTATACTCATTCCATTTAAATAAACTCTTTTCAGCTCACAGGTTAGACGCAAATGAGTCGATCTTCGGGCGTGGATCTCCTGGGCCCGTCCTTTAAATTTGAAAGAAACCATTTCGAACTCTAGCAATTTCGGTCGAATCTGAACCGAACATTTGCAAGGTATTAAATAATTAAGGGTTCTAGCCATATTTATGGATATGCTCCTCACATTTAGTGTACGATATTAAAACGTTATGCTAATTTGTAATTCAGAACCATTTATTAACATCATATTCTTCAGAAACTGAACAAAGATTAGTAAAGTTAGGATTCATGCCATTTTCACATTCCGAAGCAGCGGTGGTGCAATTCTTGTAGATCGGGAAACCAACCATGTTTGTTGTTGCATAGTTACAAGCGAAGAGGAAGGCATTATATGACTGACCCGACTCTTTATAAGAGGACGCAGCACATCCAACGCGAATATTCCGGTCGGCCATCATGACGGTAAAGTGACCAATAGCCCTAAAAAAAAATTTATTATTCATTTATAAGTTTGTCGTTTTCCATGCAAGGGAGTTTTATGATATTCTTAAGTACTCACGGTCCAGAATAACTACTCGGGTATTTATTTATGTAATCCATTTTGGTGTCCTTGATTTCATCATACCACATTTCGATCGATTTTTGCACCAATGACGTAACATTCTGCGTTCCGTAGTATCCAATCCACGCTAGATTTTGACCGGAGTATTTAAAGGCATCAGTATTGCGACAGGAGTCGTGCTTCATTTCGCATTGTTTGACATTCAATGCTGCCAAAGAGGCCAATTCATCGTCCCATTGCATAGTGGCCATGCGACAGGCCAGCTTCAAGTCAGTACCTCCACCCGCTACCAAATTACGTTTGGTATTATGGGCACTGACAATGAAATCTTCGATGTCTTGTGTCAACGTCGGCAAGGTAGCATTAATACAGGAAGATGAAAAGTTCTGTGAGTGTAAATTATTAGTTTTTATTTAGTTTGTTCATTATAAAAAAAATGTAACAAATTGTGACCAGTGTTGGAAAGTTTCCACTGGAAAAGTGTTCAAGTTCCAAGAAAAACTTGCCAGCTAAAGCGAAAACGGGAGCGTAAACACACAAGAGAGATGCAAATTCTTACAACTAAGATCCAGAAACTTGCAGCTATTAAAAATATTTGATTTTTACAAACACAAACGTAAACAAAAAGTTTTGGTGGAAGTAAGCACGTAAACATCGACCGAAAAAAGTTAAGGAATGGGTGACAAAATGACAACTGCAGCACAAAGCTGGTGAGTTTTTTGTTCTAAATACATATAATAATTCTACCCCCTTTTTAAAACGCTAAAGTTTTCACTTCAAAAATTCTGCAGTAACCGGGTGTTTTAATTACCTGATAAACACTAATTTTGGGCAATAAACCCCTGTTCCTATATTTTAGTCTATTTTCGAGCTGCCAATGTACGTTACCATTTTCGGCTTATCGCGTCAACTCAACGCTTTCGAAGTAGCTTTAAAATATCTTTGGAACTTCATGCACTGGGTCGTTAGAGAAAAAGCTTTACGAAGACCGCGCACCAAGGCTTTGGTTCGGAGGTCGCATGGCAAGAAGCGCCGCCGTTCCGTTATGCGAATCATTGAAACTCCGTAGGTGAACTCCAATATCATTAGACAAAATATTCTTCTTTGTGGCTACCCACCAAATCAGTATCGGACTAACAATAAACGAGAAGATCCACAGAATCTGTTTGAATGTGTAGAGTCCCACTGAGGCCTTTTTTCACACTCTTCTCTACGTTCAGTCTACATGAAGGCTTTGGTGCCCAACACGACCCCACCAACCAAGGCATATTGTGTTTTCTTTTGTAAATGGATCCCCTTGCTTAGACCTACTCCATGGCGTCACTTTTTACCTTTTTACCTTTTCTGCCTAGTAAAGAACACCATGTTGGTTTTCTCAACAACTACATTGTTCCCTACCCCCGTAGCCTAGCTGTTTTTAGCCCAAAGTGTCTGGTTCATCAGAAAGCTGATTGTTGAGAGTTACTGCTCCTCCCTCCAACCTGATAAGTACATTGTTTATCATCAGCGTCCATAAAAATTGATAGCACGCCGTTATGTAACGTGCCCCTGGGTTTCCAAGTATACAGGCATATCCCCAATTGCACTTAAGACCTGGGAAAGATGAAGGCAATGAGAGATAGGAGAAAAGGTGGGGATGAGACTTCATTTCTCCTCGACAAATCTTCCACACTCTTTTATTAAGCTTTTTCGGATACACGCCATCTGTGTATGCCGATTTAAAATAGTCATCGAAAGCGGATATAGATAACCTCAATGACTCCTAAGGAACCCCCCGTGATGCAACGCATCAGTTTAATCTAATATAGACACACTCGTCGCGTTATATGCTCCAATATCTCAGCCTGTGTTAGAAATTAACCTGCTACTCGGAAAGCGGCGTGATATAAAATCCATCAGACCTTTTGCAAAGCCTTGCCGACTCTTTAATGCTATCATACTCCATCTGCACGATATGACATTCGGGCTAATCTTCTTACTTTTGAGTTTTTAGCGCTATATTTAAAAGCTTTCTGGACCTCTTACGAAGTTTGGTAAGCGCAGCGTTCCACCATGGGACCGCTTTGCTTTGCCTAGTTCTTCTCAGTGGACAGACCTCCTCAAAACAATCAACTAAATTGCTTGTAACCATTTGAGTCAGTTCTTCAATTGATTTTTATTTTTTGAGTTCCGGGAAATCTAGAATTTTCAATTCAAGGAGCAACTCAAACTTTTGCCATTTCGATTTTCGAAGGGGATCTGATTGGTGTAGTCAGTGTCCAGCCGAAACTCAATGAATCGATGACCAGAAAGAATTTCCTCTTAAAAGACTCTCTATCCTTTGATATGATCCTCCATACCCCTGTTCCCTAAGATCGTAGCAATCACTTCTTGCCTTCTAGTGGTGACAAAAGTAGGTAAGTTGCCTACGTTCGGTATTACCAACTCGGAGGACAGAATAAAGTCAAATCCGCAAGGGGTCAGCTGTTTACTTGCAAGTTTGGACTGGTTTTTCGTTTAATAACTTTTCCTCATCATTTTCACTTTCTCTCAATTTTACACTCTATTTTTATTGTTGCACTCTCGCTGCAAGCATACACTGAGGATGTAATTAAAAATTTGTTTATTTCGGGTTTCCTGTATTACCCCTGTGTTATTGCATGCTATGTGCGTTCCGGAGCTACACAAGGATTTATCGCAATAGTCTGTGGCGAAAACGATTCCAAAAGTTGCCAACAATAAGGCGAAGGCTGTGAACTTCAATGCCATTGTAAAAAATTAAATTCTGAATAATTATTTTTGTAAAACTGTAACTGTACACTAAACACACACGACTAGTAGCGAATCAAAAGTTGAACTGTGAAAAGCGCTGGTGGGAGATGTGTTTTATTGGATTTTCCACAAACGTGAAGAATAATAAAATGTATGGCATTTGTGTTAGGGCTTAAATATTTACTTACTAGGTTACAGAAATGTTTTATTATTCACACTGTGTTTTTGTTTATCAAGTGACAAAATATGAATAACGCACTATTTACTACTTTTCGAGATCTTCCACATACTAACGTAATGCTAGTGATAATAATTATTTGGTGCCTTCCGCGGGTTGCTCAATGATTGGCCGAGTTTTTCCATCAATTTGTGTTATACGTCTTGATCTTCTATCTCAAATGGATAGGCATACAATTTTACGCCGTTTGCGAAGAGCAAATGATTTTTAAAAGAAACTCTTTCATGATAGTAATGTTTTGATAGTTTATTTTTTGCCCCATGGTATTGATTCAAACCTGCCGGTTGAGATTTGAACTGGAACACCATGAACAACACTAGTGATAGTATGCGCCGCTTACACGATCGGCTGCGGCGACCGACATGAGATAAGTAAAAACGCAACATAAATAAAGTTAGATAGCTTTAGCATGCCGCGCATTTGCTGGCATTTCAAAAACAAAATTCATAGTAAAATGGTTTAACAACTTCTAACTTGTTTTTCTTTAACATTTTCAGATGAAATGGTGATTAGCACATCTACAATTAATTCAATTTTACTTACATATTTAGATTGGATGATAAGTACGGGAATTACAATATGAGAAAGTTTTACTGATAAGAAATAGACAAAATAGGAATAGCATTGGGTACATTTAAGTTATGTTTTTAAGATATGAAAAAAATAAATACAAAATATTCCTACAATTTGTTTATTTGTTAAATATACACGTACATAAATATGTATGTACATATGTACATACTTATATCTCAATTTGCTGGACGAAATGAAATATTCGAGTCAAGATGAAATGTAAATAAAAAATACTTCGATATAAAGTTAGGGATTTTTCGTATGAAAATAATAAGTAAGTGGAAAATGAAGAAATTTTTAGTTCTTTTCAGCTACGTATTTATAATACTACATAATAATTTCAGAGTCCATGGCGGAATGGTTCTAATTCAGAGTAAAAGTACTAGACCCACAAAACTTTCTCCATTCTTGTTAAATTTTTTATAGTCTCATACAACTTCGAACGTTTTTAGAAAAGTGCGGATAAATATTTCCTGGAAAATTTCGGCAAAGATTTCATCCAAGAATGAGAGAATACAAAACTGCGCCATCCTTCAACGAGTGACATATCTCAAGTAAGAGTAAATGAAGAATATAGAGAAACTAAGAATGAATAACTTTCCACTTTTCAGTGAGAAAGTGGTTTTAATTTTGCAAAGTGTAAATTATAGCAAGAGATTTAGTAAATAAATCTACAAAATACTAAAAACAGTGACTACTTGCAGCTCATTTAAAAAAAATATATATATGTTTACTTTTACTTGAGAAATGTCAAAATTGGCAAACCCAAAGTAGCAGCGCTACTAACGATGCCACTTTTTGTATTCAGTCCACCGTGGATTTCATCAGAAAAACTCTAAACTCAGAATTCTATAAATTATTAAAATAATTTCTGTCGGCGTCATTTTTTCTGTTTCATAAACGTCTGTGACGGTTGTTGGAAAACGACAGTTACAATGCTAGAATATTGCCAACAATAGTGCCGACAATTGTCACTCCGGAAAAATTGCTTCGACAATAGCGACCAAGCTCAATCAATACCTCTGTCGGAAAGTTTTGTGAGAAGCGAAAAAATTCCCTGGGAATTTTTATTCAGAATAAGGTTGATTTATTCCCAGCGCTCTTTGGAATCAACTGCTTGCATCCTTGAAAAAAAAAACACTCCAAATACCCATTTATAATGAATAGTTTAAATTTAATTTACTATGTACAGTGCCGGAAAAAAATATTCGGACAGTAACTTGTTTTTATACTATTCGCCATTTTTTATACAAAACTTTTCTCACTAGTTTTATCAAAATATATCTCATCTATACCAAAAACTATATTTGTAAAAATTCACAAAAATTTTGCAAATCAAAGAAATGTATCAAGATTTCCAACTTTTTGATCAGGTTTTTCATGAAATTTTCGGATATGCAAATTCAATGATTTTTTATAATTTTTTTTTGCTGATGGTGTGGCGCATTTTCATCCATACAAAAATAAATTTTAAACGTGTTCACTGAGTCTACTGAGGTGGTACTTTAAATCTACTTATTTTTATTGTATGTACATATAATTTTTATATAAAAAAAATAAATATTATTTTAAAATTTCAGCACTTTCTTTACTTGCTTACACTGTGCGACAATTTTATGGGAAGTCAAATCAACCAGGACTTTGTTAATAAATTATGAAAGTGTGCCTATCCGGTAATAAAATACTATTAGGATTTGCAAAAGTTAACTCGAACTTTTTTGTATGACCTACTAAAGTTTTCATACCCCAGCCTAAGCGGTTTTTAAAAAAAGTCGGTAAAACTGGTTGAACTATATTCTGAGTGAAATTAAATATTTATTTAGGCACAAGCAATAAAATTTCACGGAAAATATTTTCATCGACAATAATTTTTGAGCTTAAAGCCGATTTCGATTTGGAAGTTATTGGGAAAAGGCAACAATCAGTCAGAGCGGTAGAAATTATAGCTGCTATTGCGGAGATCACCACATCTCCTCACCAAATTTATTTCAAGGCTCTGCTCAAGAATGAAAGAAAACAAAATTGCGCCTTACACACTGAGAGCAACTGGTAGTGACGTAATAATAGCTAGAGAAGGAGAGGGTAAAAAAAATGCTAAAAAAGAAGAGGAAGAAGCGCAGAAGAAGTGGATAAACAGCAGGATGATTGAAAAGTTTTCTTAGCATAGTTTCTGCAAAATACTTCTATTTCGTCAGCGAACGAGTGGATGCTGTCTAATCGACAAAAAGAGGTTCGTAGAAGATGGACTCCTGCATTCTATCATTCTTGGGATCTGCCCAGGTATGAATTCGCAGACTATGACTTGCTAGGCGAACGCGTATCCAGTGATCCACAGCGGACGTAAATACATATGTCGTTTTTTAATTCTTTAACGACATCGCAAATTTAGTTTCCTCGGCATTTCTCAAAGTAAAGTCCAATATGGCACTTGTAGGCGGGAGGTAATGGGTTAAAATGTTCTACGAAAATATTAACCATGAAATTTTACTGAATCTTAATCTTGTCTATCAGACATCATTTAAACAAAAAAAACACCAATTTTTTTTAAAACAACTGTGTTTTTTTACCAGCTAAGTATATTTGTCAGAAAACAAGAGTCCGGGCTGGTTTCGGTTGTTGCAAAGTGTTATAAAATGGTTTTGAAATATTTTGTTTCAGCTCCGTGCGGTTTATACACCGCAATTTGGAACACAATTTCTAAAAGCGTTAATATGTAGTGGTGGGATATGTTATGGCCAATTACTCTATGTATGTGTTGTGTGTTTTCTTCGCTAATTTTTAAAAAAACATATTTACTAATTCCATGCGTGTATTTTTATGTACTAAGTTCATGTGTACTTTCCCGTGTTTTTAATTATTCAATTGCTTAGTTTAATGAGACGATTGACGTCGGTTTCGTACATACAAAGAAATGAATATATTCATAAATATTTATGTATCTGGCATTTGCTGTCATTTTGGTGCTTTCTTATTGTTAATAAGTCAAATTTTATTAAATATGAAAAGAAGTATATAAAGTTATAAAGAATCGCGTATAAGAGTTAAAAAAATTGCCTGCCGATAGGACACCATTTAAATATCACTGAACCGTGTAAAGTAAATTAGATTTACCAATTGGTTTTGTCTTAAATTTTTACTCGACTAAAACCGAGCACATTACACACTGTTTCTTTGCTAAACCGAAATCTTTAACTTAAATCTTGAATAATTATGGACGGAATCTGATTTCTTTTGTTCGTCGCATTAAAACAACATTCAACAGTTTATCGTATTCTGGATCACTATCAAAATCACAATTCCCATCCGATTCCTTATTTTCTTTTGCAGTTACTTAAGTAAAGCTTAAGTCTTAGATTTTTAGCACTTAAACATAACTCAAGTATGAACTGTAAAAAGACTATTTCACTATCTTATCTTAAGCATAACTTAAGAGTGACTGGAAAGCCGGGCAAAATAATTTCCTTAAATGAATTTCAAATGCACATTAAATATTTTATAAAAAAGACAAACTGCGCTCTGGAAAATCATTTTTGAAATATCCATAACAATGAAAGCGACCGCCGTAGACGAGTGTGTAGTCCGTGCGAGCTCCATTCGGTGGGCCCCGGGTTCCAATCTCGGTTGGGGAAAGTATCATAAGAAAAAGTAAGCAAATACTTTTTCTAATAGCGGTCGCCTCTCGGCAAACAATGACAAACCGTCGAGTATTTTTCTGCCTTGAAAAAAAGTTCTCACAAAAATCAAAATAATTCGGAGTCGACGTAAAACTGTAGGCCCCTCAATTTGTAGTACAACTGCAAGACGCACATCACAAATTAGAAAAGTTCGGCCAACATCGAACTACATGATGTAAAGTAAAAGCCAAATTATTATTTATTATTATTGTAAATGGATCGATAGAATGGCATGAGTACAGCGGTATAATCTGTTTTTGTTTTGTTTTGTGGAATCAAAGCGCAAAAGGTATCAAAGCTCGATGTTCCAATTAGGCAATATTTTAAATCTAAATTTAAAAAAATCCATTATTTTTATGTAATGCAATATGAAATTAATTTAATATAATTTGATATACATACATACATGCATATACATACGTACATACATATATAAGTACAGAACTAATTTTTCAAAATAATTGGCAAAAAAAATTCCGCGCACTCGAAATTCATTTTAGGGTATTGGTTGGTTGGGCAAAAATACTTGGTACGATCCATAGTACCAGAATCCCGATTATGCTTTGAACATTTTTAATTGACCCCCCCTAGTGTATATAAGTATCTATATGGCTTGTAAAGTTTTTGCAAAACTCGATTTTATGTGAAAAAATATAAAACAAAATTTAACAAAGTTAGGGCTCGATTTATTTCCTATTTAAAAAAGAGTTTTTAGAAAAATTCGTATAATTTTTTTCTTCCAGGTAATACGTCAGCAAATTAATTTTTATATGAAAGAAAACGGGCAACACCGTCAGCAAAAAATAAATATCAATCAACTTTAATTTTTAGCCACTTGAAACTTGCATTTTATTTAAATTGAATGGGCTACAAAACTGTATACCTGGAGCTTCTAAAATTCTTAATACAAAATTCAAAAATATTATGAAATATTTTTTCAATACATATGTATGTTGATTTTTTGGTAATTTTTGATAGAATTTTAAACTTTGATCTATTTGGTTTAGATATGTTATATAACGAACCTCACCTTTTATTAGAAATGATAAAACAATAAATTAATAAACGGAAAAGGCGAGTATATTGAGTTTTGGTGCTAATCACAGTATAACAAATTAACGGGGGCTAAGATTCTTAGTCATGAATGGGTTTTTGAGAAATTTGGATTTAAAAAATATTTGATTTTAACTATGACTTTAGATAACTCGTGTAGTTATCGGCGAAGTTTTTATAATAACTCCTACATATTAAATATATATAAATTCTACAATACAGTTTGAACAATAAAATTGCATGCCAACTCGTACAAAAATCATTATTTCTTTAAAGCAACAAAAGCGCCATCTATGTGTGGAATGCTAGAACGACGATTGGCCAGTCAAAAATGCAACAAGAACACGTCACTTCATAATGACAAGTCATTCATAAAGTCAATTTAGCTCGCAACTTTATCTGCTTGTCTAGTTCGTTTTCAATAATTTTCTGAAATAAATAATTTCAACTAGAAATCGTGGTATAAATAAAGACACAGCAAAATGGTTTACATAGATCGAGGTAGATATAAACGTAAAATACACTAACTACCTACCTATATCTCTTTTGTGCGAACAAGAAACCTGTTCGTGTGTATAAAATTTGTGCAGCTTCCTGTACAGTAGCTGAGAAATAAGTTGAAATTTTGTGAACATAAACATATATATGTACATATGTATACATAAGTATATATTTTCTAACATCCTCCAACGTTAATTAAAATAATTGGTTAACTATTTGTGATGTGAACCCGAATAATCTCATGAGATAAATTGGTAGAACGAATAATTTGAAATGATTGTGGGAAGGCTCTGAAAACCTTCAGGTTTGCCTGATATGTATTTTTAACTGTTGGTTATGGAGAGACGGTATAATTCATACGAAAACTATAGCGCAGTTCTCGATTTGATGTACTATGCATCCACAAAAAAGAAGAGTAATCACTGCGGCTCAAAAACACCTGACTTTTATTTTGATTAGGTGCTAGATATGTTCACACGATACTCGATTTTTATATCGATAACTTGGTTTAAAAAGTTTGCTATAATTTTATGTGCTATAATCTTTTAAGTAAACGTTTAATTAGAACTTAATCAAATTGCAAATGTAGACTGGCAGTATAATAGACATCAGCCGATTGAGTCAATTATATTTTTATATTACGAAACTTAATCGACACAGTTTGCGCCTAACGAATAGTTGTAGAATGTTGATCGACAGTCAGTCATTGGTCGAAAATTCGGCATTCACAATATTATCGATAATCGACAAATAGTCGTTTATTCACTGCCAGCCGACATTCGCAATAGGCTTTTTCATTTCCACCAAGTTCGGTTAGGGGCATCTGTCAAAAATTGTGTTAGTTAAGCTTACAGCTGTTGGCGATTCAAATAAGCATCTAACAGGCGTTAAGGAAATGGCCCTTAAAGCGCAACCCCCTTATAATTATCTTAATTATAAAAGCCAAGGGTCCTACTACTCACCACATATCGCTGAAACTTTTAATTCCATTGCATTCAGCCTGAAAGTATGCATAACAAAAATATAACAGTTTTGATATCTTTGTAATGCGTTATTTACGTGGATACAAATTGGCTTTTAGTACTAGTTTCTAAATAATTTTTTTATTATAGCCATGAAATGGCCGCCGTAGCCAAGTGTGCAGCGTGTGCGCGCTTTATTCGGTGGGTCCCCAGGTTCAACTCCTGTCCGTGCTTAACAATTTTAGTGTGTATTAACCCTCGTGTTTTCTTTCATTTTTCTCCACCGGTAAATCTGGTGTGACGTCACAACAAAGCTACTCTACGAATTTCAGATTAATCAGCGCAATCTTGTATTCTATCATTCATGGCGAAAACCAATACAAATTCCTAATGCACTCTAAAATTTTAACGATTATTTTCAAAAAGTTTTTATTTAAATTTGATGAAATAAGCTAAGTAATTCTATCTGACTTAAAAAACTAAACCAGCGTTACGTGAGTAGATAACAAGCAATAGCGCTGCGCTATACCTATTATTATTATTATTTTCCCTTGGACGAAGGAGTAGAGCATCATTGATATTTCATAAGACTTATTTCGATAATTTATATTTAGTATTTTCAAATATTTTTTTTTTATTAATTAAAATCCAATTCAATTATCTACTATATACAGGTGGGCAGGTTTTGGAGTGTCGTCCTTGGAGCACATCTCGTGTAATGGAGATTTTCACCAACCTGTGGTTCATCATGACGACTTTGTAAGATAATTTATTTCATTATTTTCTTCTATTCAAATTATGCAGAATTACTAATTACATATATAAAAAAAAAAATAGTTTCAGAGGACTTGTAGCGCCATTCATAAAGGACGATAATAGTAGCAGCGGAAGTAATAACCAAAGAGGTGGTTGGGGTGGTGGAAGCGGAGGAGGCGGAGGCGGTGGTGGTGGTGGCAGTGGCGGCGGCGGCGGCGGTAGTGGAGGAGGTGGTGGTGGTGGTAGCGGTGGATTTGGTCCAAATCGTCGTATTGGACGTATCAATAACAGATCAATAGACGCGCCATGTGGCAGCTGCTGTGGATAAAACTTGATTTGTGACAGCATTCTTTGCACTGCCAACACTCAACTCATATCCAATATTGAGATTTTGATGTCGCAGTTATTCCTTTAAAATTTTAGTTTACGTTTTTTAAGCTTTGAAACTACTTCTCAACATGCTTGACCATAAAATAGTTTTACAACTAATTCTAGGCAATAATAAAAATTTAACAATTTTCGAGAGATTTATCAAAAATTGTATTTGTCAACTTTTAATTCACTTGTCAAGGGTATAACTTCGGAAAGGTATCGTATCGTATACCGTTATCTTAATATGAACAGACCATGACTCATCGTTTGAAAATCATACTTTTTATATTATTCAACTAAAACTGGTATTTCAAATCTTCTCGTTTTTTACAGTGAGCCATTTTTTTTTTTTTTTTTTTTGAAGTCCTTCCTGAGCGAAAAATTTTGTTTTCTGGGAAAACGCAATCGAAATTTGTTCACTTCATATATTTAGTTATTACAGAAAAAAGGTGAAAATCCGATCAACGGAAGCCATTTGCGACATGACTTGTAAATAATTTTCTTAATGTTTTTGATAATATTTCTGTTAAATTTTTTTTTGTAAAGAAAAAATAGTACATATCTGTGGCAATTTACCAAAACATCTTAAGTTGACTTAAGTCAAAATCGAGTCATGGCCATATTCTAGTTCTCCTACTCATAATCCATATTTGTGTCCAATCCGATTTAAAAAATTCCAATTTTAAAGAAAGTTATCGCCATTTGTATTTTTCTTATCTTTATTTTTGAAAATATTACATACATTAAAACATTTGATTTTTCTTAACTTTCCGTTTTTTTAAATATCTTATGTTCAAACCAACGAATAAAACATACCTCTTACTAAAGATTTTTTCAAAATCTGCCTATAATGTCTTAAGGAATAGTTTTACTTTTCCCTTGATTAAAAATAACTCATTAAATTTCAACACAATAGATTTGAGAGAAAATCGCCAATATCTCACAACTCAATTTTAAGACTTAAGATGTTATGGCAAAACGCCACAGATATGTATAACAAAAATCATATACATCAGAATTTTAAACTTAGCACAAAATTTATACAAATGTAGCAAATTTGCATAGAAATGTAAATTGTTCTTTTATATAATGGATGGATTTTATATAAATTCCAGTAGATTTTTAATATTTTTTTTTACTGCATGGTCCAATAAAATGACTTCTAGGACCGAAATTAAAAATAAAAAAATCTACCGTAATTTTCAGACGCTATGCTCTTATTTTACTAAAATTGAATGATTTTTAATGCATACGCAAAAGTTTCCCGGAAATTCAAATTAAAGGTTTGAAATTTTGATGAAAATTTGTGGAAGGTATCAAATTCAGATTTAAACGATTTGTGTTATATTACCAACTATATTTTATAAAAAATTTACGAAGAAAACTTACCATAAAAAGCGCTACGAATATTACAAAAAAAAAAACTGTTGAGTCATTTTTTATCTTTCTCAAGTAATTTGTAATTAATTTACCTTATTATTGAACGCGCGATATTCATGTTTTTTTTTATTTTACTACTTTTTTAAATCTATGAATACTGAGCACGTATGCTGAAACATTTTGCAGAAATGGTTTCGCTAGGTGCCGCCCGTTTCGATATTTAGTCAAAATTCATGTATATGATCTTATTTGGTTAAAATTCTGTTAATAGGTAGAATACATTTGGAAGAAATGGGCAAGTGTGTAGGGCTGAAGTCAGAAAAAGGCCAAAGAAAAAGAAGGGTTGGCTTTACATAGTAAATATATCATAGTTGACTCAGGATAGGCCCTATATAGTTTTTAATGATACAAATTGTTCACCTCGCCTCAGAATGGTGATAATTTCTCTCCGGTTATGACAAATGTTAAAAGTTGTTGTAGGAACTTCAACCACATAAAGGCCAGTCCTACTTAAACTATAAAAAAGGTCAATACATGGATTGGTTTTCCATCAATCGATATTTCTACACTCCAGGAAAACATTGAATGGATAAAATTGTTACATTTTATTTCGTAAATATTTATGTATGTATAGTATATCTATAAATTTGGCAAATATTGCAATGAGATAAGATAAAATAAAAAAATCACAATTATACATGTAAATAGAACCTCGATAATGCAAGCCCACTATAACCGTAAGCCTGAGTGAATTTTAGATCACGTTTGATCCCTCGATAGCTTAAATTTTCTGGCGGAGTTATGCTGAAAATTCTCAATCCAAAACGTATCAATAATTTGCATATGCATTAAAATTACCCGTTACAAAATAAAACTATGGGCACATTTCTTTGTAACCTAGTTGCAAAAGAACACTAGGTAGGATAACGAAATAGCATACGAGTATAAAGCCGCAGCACTAACTCGAGAAAATATGCGAGTTTAGCCAATTCGGTAAAATGATATCCGACCTAAGATGTAGTGTTGGAAAGCGAAAAAACACCGCTATTGTAAATGAGCCGGAAGAAAATGCATGGGAAATTTAGATTTAAGACCTAATTCGTTTTTATTTGCATAGTATTTGTAAATAAATAACTACATAAACCTAAAAATTCCCGGCACAACTATTTTCCGTTCCTAAATAGCACTAAACAAATCGCAACTTTCATGAAAGAGGCTAACAGGGTTCCTTTTGCAAATAAAGGAAATTTTATTCGAGTTGAAGCGTTCTTTTGCAACTCGGTTACATTAAAACGGGGCCTATATAATTATTTTGTTAAGAAAGAAACTACCTTTTGGTTTCACATATTTGATTTTTTTTTTGTATACAGTGCCGGAAAAAAGTATTAATCGTTAATTTTTTTTTGATATATTTGTTGTTAACTGTGTTACGCATTTTTCTCATATAACGCATGACCAAAATTTATTATTTAAAATCATCAAAGTTTGAAATTTTAATGAAATTTTTTGAATTATTGTAAATTTTGTACAACGTTGGAAATTTGTACTCATATTCTTTTTGTTATAGAATGAGTTACTCGTATGTTTTGATAAAAAGTAAACGGAAAAGTTTTGGCATGAAAAAAACTGTTAATAATAATATTAAAAAAAAAATACAACCGATACTTTTTTCTGGCACTGTAGGTATTTTCACCACGAAATGGGGAAATGGAAAACGCATTAAAAATTTCCCAGATATTGGGGTATTGATATAGCAAAGTGGCATTTATTTTGGGTTCACTCCTATATAGTCCAGACTGGGCTCAGGAATTAGAGCGTAAGCGAAAAAAATGTTCACAAGAACGGCGATGTAAAAAAAAAATATTTCGCACCCGGAATTGAGAAATCATATGTTTCATTTGTTTCTGTTGTTGTGATTCTATAAACAAAAATCAGCTGATACTGTAAACAAAAGTCCGAAAAAAGGCTGGCTCTTTCGGACACGAAGCAAAAGCCAATTACCATTCAACATGTTCCAATTTTGGTTCTCCATTCCTCATCCATTTTCTGAGTACGGGAATGACTTCTGGGCAATTTTGGGAACTCGCAGGCTCCCGAGTGGAGTACAGGAAAGAAGCTTTTGGGGGGGTATTTTTAAGCAACAAAATCAGTGTGCTACGAACAGACCAGCGGAATGTAATTTAGAGATATGAGGAAATCGCATTAGGCAATTAAAAATGTGAAATTAACAATTAGAAAGAAGTAATTATCCGTTTAGTTAGACAGCTCTCTCACAGTAATACTCTGCGGTCGGATTTCTAATGTTTTCCATTTCACAGTTCGTATGTAAACCAGAAGTCTATCAGCTGTGCGTGAAGCTGTCAAGTTTTTGCGAATTTTGTGTTCGCGACGCCAAAAATGTTTTCTACTTGGCGGAGATATTGCCTGGAGAAAAATTGCGAACTGTTTCGGGCACGAAAATCTTCTCTTAATACATTTTTTTGGTTTTCGGAAATATTTCTAGACTGCTATGGAACCCTGTGATACCTAACACAGTGACTCAAACAATTAATCACTTGGTGTTTTTATAACATTCTACGTGTAATTTTTCTCTTTAATTTTTTGTAAAAAATATGGCTGGTTTGCTATACATCAAAAATCATATAAATCAAAATTTCAAACTTAGTAAAAAATTTCTAAAAATTCAAAAATTTGTCATCAAAATCTCAGCTTTTTAATTTTTTTGGGTATGAAATTTGGTAGCTTATTCAATTTAAGCCTTTTTATTAAATTTTAGTCTTACGCACTTTTTCTCATAGAAAGTTTCGATTTTATATAAATTCCATTGGATTTTTAATATTTTTGTGTCAAGACAAAAATTTCAAAAAAATTTCAAAAATCATCAGGAATTTATGCTTCTTGGAAAATTACAATACATACGCAAAAGTTCTCTGAAAATTTAAGTTCTGAAGTTTGAAACTTCGTTGCAAATTTTTGAGTTTTTATAAGTTTGGGAAAAGTTTGAAATTTCGATCTATATGTTTTTTTTATTATATAACAAATTATGTATTTGCAATAGGTGTACGTAAAAAATTGATCATGAATTTTTTTTTTAAATATTACAAAAAACTTACCATATGAATCAGTTCTTTGAGTCACTGTATATGCATGAAATTTTGTGTGAAATAGATGGTCGTTTGTTTGCTTTGGCCCCACATGAAAAAAGAAAAATAAACGTCGGTAATTCGTCTTTCCCCCTTTTCCCTTCCTAACGTTCTACGAACGTTAATTACTCGAAATCAAGTTATCGAGGCTCTACTGTATCTAATAGTAAGATATTTTAACAATATAGAAATACGCATGCATATATTTATCTATGTATGCACATATGGATGTATGAATGTGTAAAATGGTATATTTGATCTACTAATCAGTTCAGTCGTGGTGTAAATCATTCGCGTGCTGTAGCATTAAAATTCAATTTCCTTTCACACAATTTTTTTATGTGAACCTGATTTGTGAGTTCGGCCTGCCGTAGTATACGATGAATGTCACCGATGCGTTCGTACTTATTCGCCAAGAGATAGGCGGATTTCAATTGGCCAATAAAGATGTGACAAGAAATGCGCAATTCCACGCTATGAATCTTTTTGGCGAGATTATCAAGCGTAGCTTTTACCTCTGGTTCGTTGCTATTGCACGCCGAATTGATGGCGCACGAAAGGATTTCATCAATGTCGCGAATTTGAATACCATTATTGGCCGTTATACAACTAATAAGTTTCTCTACTTCGCCGATACGGTGATTAGAGGCGAGAAATTTCGCAGCCGATGCAAATACTTTCACTTCAGGCAATTTGTAGTATTGAATAATTCTGTGGAATTCAACAAAAAAAATATATATATGTACATACAGTCACTCAAAAAGGTTTTGGCACAGCGATATTTTTGTTTACAATATTCAAAATGTTTTTTTTTTGCCAAGTTTTGTTTTTTTGTTAATTTTAATTGAAAATATGATTCATACCATCACAAAATCTGTATGAATCAAAGTTTCAAACTTTGTACAAAATTTATAAAAAAAATTTTCGGAAATTTCTGAAGTGTGCTAGTGTAACAAAATAAAAGTTTTAAGAATATAAGAAGTTGTGTTGATTTTTTTAAATTTGTTTCCCTACGAATTTTCGCTTTTTTTTCATGTAGATTTTATATAGAAGACGACGTACTTTGTTACGCTTCAGGAAGTATAACCTAATAAATTTTATGTAAATATTTGTGTTGAGCTTAAAAAAATATACCTATGCACATAAGGGTGACTCTCCAAAAAAAGGTGCGGGTTTTCCACCGAAATTATAAAATTTATTATGTTTTAAGAGTTTCAAAAATATGCCGAAAAATATTAAGTTTTGAAAATTTCTCCAAAAATTAATTCCAAGTTTTTTTATTATTATTTAAAGAAATCACTTGGAATTTTAATACAGTGTAAGCTTAAAGATTTGCTTAAAAAATTTTTTAAATTTGTTCAACGATATCATAATAATGCAATTTGGGAAAAATTTGTAAAGAGAGGGTGAGAAAATATTTTTCCAATGATGTTTTATAAGCAGGGGCCGTAACGGTTATAATTTTTTTTTTTTACAAAATATCATTATTCTTCGTTGTTCTGTGATATTTATTTTTTGGATAAAATTTTATCGGTATTCTGTAAATTTTATTTTTTCAATCAAAAATAATCGTTATTCTTGGATTTAAAATTTTTTCGATCATAGTAAACACAAAAAAAATTTGAGCGATGATAATAATAGCAACAACAACAATAATACGATTTATGTTTTATGATGGAACAAATAAAAATCACAAAATATCGATCAAATTGATCGAAAAAATAAAAATAGCTAATGTCCGTTTTTTGAAAAATTATTTTAAAAACCTATTATTATTTATAAAAAAACCACAAAAATTGTGGTAATTTCATATCGGTCCAGCTCACGTAAATCTCAATATTATTGGAAAATATTTGGGTTGATGTTTTAAAATATAAAGAGTTTTATAAATCCGATGCGAAAACAGTACAGCTTTTTTTGTATACAAAAATAATAATTATAAAAATCGAGGCCAAAATTTGTGTTAATTTAAAAGTTTTTTTTCGAATATAGCTAGTATTTGAAAATATTTTGTTCTCAAAGTACAGAACCGATTTTCATAATTCGACAAATAATAATTTTTAACCTCGAGGCTACTGGTATTTTAGACAAAAAAAAACAACACTCAGGAGTTTTTTTATACTGGCCTCGAGCTCAAAAATTAATATTTGTCGAATTATGAAAATCGGTTCTGCACTTTGAGAACCAAATATTTACAAACATTACCCATATTTGCAAAAAAAAAACATTCAAATCAACGCAAATTTTTAGCCAATTTACACAAAAGTTTTTCAAAAATTCCGATAACAAATTTTGAAATTTTGATGCAAATTTATAGAGTTTTTATAAATTTGTTACGAGCTTTAAACCTTTTATTTGCATAGTTTTTGTTACAATCCGAACTATGTTTTTATTCAAAATCAACAAAAAAAAAAAAAAAATGGGACACAAGTATGCAGCGAATATTATAAAAAATATCACTGTGTCAAAACTTTTTTGGTTGGCTATATGTTGCAAAAAAAATTGTACCACTCACCTGTAAGCCAAACCGAAACCCTCGTCAATATTTTTGCCGCATAGTAAAATGAGTATGCAAATTTGTATGCGATCTGGAAGAGCATCGAAAAGTGTGGGCAGTTTTGGTTTCGCTGAATTGTCAATGCGAATCTGAAAAAAGCGAATAATGAGTGTGTGGTGGAGTTTTTGTTTTTTTAATTTTTGATTTCCTCAACAACTTCTCACTCAACCACAAACCTGTTTCAAAGTTATCAAAGTAATCGGCTCGTCTCCTGAGCATCGAATCTTCTCACAATTGGCCAGAAATTTCGCTACTTCCAATTGCATTGCGATCGTATTGATGTGACTATTCAGAGCGCGCGCATCCATTTCCATTAAGAAGTTCGAATGTATGCTGGGTGTATTTGCGCCAGATGTCATACTCGAACGTCGGCTACCACTTGAACTGTTTCGTTTCCGCAGCATGGGCTCCAAATTTAATTTATCCCACTCCGTCAACTCCAGCTGCGACTGTAAATGCGCCTGGGCATTGTGCAAATGCATAGCATTCGCGTATAGCTGTTGGAAATTCTCACAATTCGCCGAGTAGAATCTCACACAAGTCATGCTCGCACGTATGGGATCTTGCAATAGCAACTGCAGCTGATAAAGTGAATTGAGTAGATTTTGTGTTTCCAAATAGTGGCAAGTCTGTAGCAAAGTGACACGCCAAATTGTTAAACTTGCGTCTAACTTTTGCATCTGATCGATCAGAGTGGGTACATTTCCATAACGTAGTGATATGAGAAAAATATTTTGAATGAAAAATTCTGTTTCGAGATTTTGTTGTAGATAATATTTTAGCGTAGCGTTGAGTTCATGGTGGCGCATTAGGAATTGCAGCACATCGGTGTGTGAGCCGTAAGTTAGTACGTAGTGTAGACATTCCTCAAAGCCGCGCGTATGTTGCAAATACTGACTTGATTTGTTATCCAGATTTGCGTGCAAACCACTGACATTGCAATGCACTTCGGTATATTGACCTTTGGCAATTTGCTTCAGATTGGCCAGTGTGGTGAGTATACCCAAAGCGGGTTCATGTATGCGTATTGGACAAGGATCTTTGCGGCGCGATAGCAGCGAGGAGAGTGATGTATTTGAGCTGCGTATGAGTGAAGCCCGTTTCAGTGTTTCCGGTTGCGGTTTGAGGCATGGCGTGTTCTCTATAGTTTTCACTATTTCTTGCAGTAGTGGCGGGCCGCGTTGTGGTCTCATTGTTGTTTGAATGTCATGTTCATAAGACCATTGGATTGGGTTTTCATTGTTATCCCTATCAGCGGATGTGGACATGATGTATTTGCAGATTTTTCCATTCATATATTCGCTGCTCAATTTCGTCATGCAATGGGAAAATTTTTCGCGAGCTATGGTAAAATTTAAAATGTAATTCTATAACAGACTTTTGATTGACTAAGATTGAAATTATATAATTTTATATGTACATATATTTGGTAGGTATGAGAATAGGTCGTAAGGTGTATTTTGTGCTTGGGAGAGTATTGCCACATGTTTGAAAAGTCAAATTTAATTAGAATATACCCAAGTTATATGATATACTAGCTGACCCGGCGAATATTGCTCCGCCTTAGAAGCAATAAATGAGCAGATTCTTGATTTTATGAGTTTAAATTTTTTATTAGGATAATAACTATATATAAGTAAGTACCAAAAATCAATTATTGTAATGATTCTTTATTGGCCATGTATTTTAGTGCATAGGCTGCACTCTTCAGTGAAGCACCTTGTGATATACGATATTTTTAGTTTTATTACTATGTGAAAGAACAAATAACGCAGCTGGTCTTCCGACCCTTGAACATGCCGCATATAATTGACCATAAGAAAAACATTGATTTTCTATATTTCGACCACAAACTTTCAAGGATTGGCCTTGTGATTTGTTAATGGTCATGGCGAATGCAAGACGGATCGGAAATTGAAGTCGTTTAAACTCAAACGGCATGTCGGTTGGGATCATCGGGATCCTCGGAATGAGAACTTCCTCACCTTCAAATTTTCCTTTGAGCATCGTCGCGTAAATCACATTGTTCATCAATTTACTTACCACCAAACGCGTTCCGTTGCACAGTTTTGGTGGGTTTATGTTTCGAAGCATGATTATTACGGAGCCAACCTTTAGTCGTAAATTATGCGGTGGTAAGCCAGGCACATCCAAAGAGTTTAAAAATTCAATTGGATAGTTGGTGGCATCATCTGCATTTGTTGCACAGTCAATAGATTTGAACGAATGTAGTGTACTAATGACCTCATTCTGAATTATGTAGTAGCAATGAGTGCAATGGCTCAGGTGGGGGAGTCAATAATGGCAATTTCACTTTCCCATTAAGGCAGCACAATCTTGGCGTTTCTCCGGAAAACTTCAATACTCGCAAACCACATCCATTGGCCCAATGCGAACGCTAGTATGCAAGCAGTAATCAGTGCTGCAATCATATCGAAACGCTGCTCGATTCAAATCAGTACTTGATGTTGATGTCTTAGGTTTGCTCGATGATTTCTCATAGCCAACCGAGCCTTTGCACGGACTGCCTCGCTTTGCTCTTGTGATTGAGAAGCACGAAGTCGAGCCATACTAAAGCGGCGCTCTTCACGTGCAATTTCTTGTACTTCTTCAGTCCTTTCATTCGCAACGTTTTGCATCCTAGTTGCATTACGGCTTTTTCGGGGAAGATTTGATCGTCTTGGACGCGGCATTTTAATGATAATAATATCGGCACAATATTTATAGACACTCGAAACAAACACAAAAACCGGTAAACTTCAAAATTTCTAACTGTCAATTTTTCACCCAACAAAATTCGTAAAAGTAAACAAAATACATGTTAATATTGGCAATTCACACCAATTACATGGATATTGCCCTTCTCCGCTAGATGTCACTACAATTTACATCGATATTACCTTTCGCCGCCAGAGTACATGTAAATTTTAGTTTTCATACAAAAAAGCAAAAGCAAAATATATGAAGGGCGAAGAAAAAAAATCAAATTTACCGTTTTTTTGTCGTCCCACGGTAACGGGATAAAAAGTATCTTATAACCTGCCCCTGCTTCTAAGCTACCTCCCCACCAATTTTCAGCCAAATCGGTTCAGCCGTTCTTGAGTTATAAGTGGTGTAACTAACACGACTTTCTTTTATATATATAGATAAAAATATGGGTAGGAAACGGTTCGACTCGGTGAGGAGATTCATAACTAACTTTTATGAGAGTTGCCACCTGTTTCAGAAGTCTAATATATTTAAATTATACAGAAATTATATAAAATATTCAAATATAAGTACCAAGTTTTTCCTTTCGCTGAGGACAGGGTTTATAAAAGTGATATTTTGATAAGATTCGATGCTATCGGACTAATAAAAAAAGAAGCTATTTACCCTAATAGTAGCTAGGCTTCTCGAGGAATTTATCCCTAACTAGTAAATAAATGCAACGGGATTTAAACACACTGTGTCTCAGTTAACGACCATCTCCCTCGTCTGGGTTATCGACCGTAAGAATATCGACGATAATGAGAGAGCGAATGAGAAGTACTGCAATCAATCGCCCGAATAGAACAGAATTGTACTCACCTGTATCGAAACAACCAGCACGCAGACAAGACAAGCCATGTGCGGCCATAACTCCGGCTGTAGGAAATCCGCACTTCAAATGCACTTCGAACGCCAAATCCCATTTTTCTGCTTGCACCAATGAATCGCCTAGTTTACGAAGACTATGATTGTTTAAAGGGCCCGGTGGTATAAGCGATTCACATCCGTTTTGTACTATAGACATAATGATCGCCGAATGTTCGCGTATGGTTTCGATTTCAGGTGGACCACCACGCACCTACAAAATATAAGTAGAGAAAAACTTTTCACTAGTAATGATCATTATATTTAGTTACGATAGGGTAAAATTCGGCTCTGGTAATACATAGCGTTAAAACTTCCCTCTTTCAATGCTTAACATTCGAATACTTACAATAATAATGCAGAAGCAAAATCCGAGTTAGCTGATAGCTAAAAACGTTAAAAATGATAATGTTGTCAATAACGAAAATACTACAAGTAACGGTGCCGATATTGGTGGCAAAAACTATAGCAGTTCTGGTAACAATGAACAAAAAACTCAAAATCAAGAGAAAGAAAAATAGGTTGATCCATATCTGTATGTCCCTCCGGTATTGCAAATGTATGAAATCGGACAATAACCACGTCCTTATAACAATATTTTTTCAAAAATATAAAAAATCCAATATACTTTTTGAATATTATCTTATTTCTGAAACGATTTCATTATCATTGACATTACCATTATCATTATCATTATCATTATCATCATCATTATCATTATCATTATCATTATCTTTATCATTATCATTATTATATTATCATTATCGGTATCATTGTCGTTATTATTATCATTATCATTATCATTATCATTATCATTATCATTATCATTATCATTATCATTATCAATATCATTTCATTATCATTATCATTATCATTATCATTATCATTATCATTATCATTATTATTATCATTATCATTACCATTATCACTATCATTATCATTATCATTATCATTATCATGATCGTTATCATTATCATTATCATTATCGTTATCATTATCATTATCATTATCATTATAATTATCATTATCATTATCATTATCATTATCATTATCGTTATCATTATCATTATCATTATCATTATCACTATCATTATCATTATCATTATCATTATCATTATCATTATCATTATCATTATCATTATCACTTACATCATCATTATCATTATCATTATCATTATCATTATCACTATCATTATCATTATCATTATCGTTATCGTTATCATTATCATTATCATTATCATTATCATTATCATTATCATTATCATTATCATTATCGTTATCGTTATCATTATCATTATAATTATCATTATCATTATCATTATCATTATCATTATCATTATAATAATCGTTAGAATTATCATTGCCGTTTTAATTACAATTAGCATTATCATTATCATTGTTATTATCATAATCATTATTATAATTATAATCATTATTATTACCATTTTAATTATAATTACCATCACCATTATTAGCACCATTAAAGTTATCATTTTAGTTTCTTTCAAAATTGTTATTTATTTTTTTAACTACCAATATTACCTCTGTGAAGCTGTCCTATACCTTAAAATAATCATCCAAAACCTTTGGAAACAAATACGTTACGCCCGAATATACTATATAAAAAAATCGGGAGAGGTACTAAATTCTGCTTTTCAAAATTCTTTTGGATGAAAATTCTGTAAAAATCAAAAAAAAATTCTGTCCAGCCTAAATTCTTTTGGTTCAATATTCTGTATTTAAAATTCTGTATGATCAAAATGATGGAGAACTGAAATTCTGTATATTAAAATTCTGGAATCAAAATAATTTTCGATCAAAATGCTGTAAAAATATAGCCAAATAAGCAGATAACCTGATAAGCACGCTTACCTGAATAGCACATTTATTTTATGAATAATGGAATTCCGATTTTATAGAATTAATGGTATATATACATACGGCAATTAAAGAAAAATTCATTCAAAACAAAAGTTATTACATTATAATGGCGAAACAATTATTATATTATTAAATTTTTAGCAATTCGCTTTAGAAAAGAAACATGCCTTAATATAAGCCTTTTTTTGTTATTCTTTTAATTCTGTTGTTTGCTTTTACAGCCTTCTTCGTTCGACTAATTTTGTGACCATTTTGAAATTTCTGAAGCTATAAATACATACAAACATATGTACATTTGCTTTATGTAAATCTGTTTTGATAATATAGGAAACCATATGGGTCAAGACAAGTCATGTATTGGCAGTATTTTGTTTTGCAAAACTCTGTATTGAAAAACCGGAAGAGCATATGGATAAATAAAAAAAGTGCGCACTTTTTTATTTATCCATATGCTCTTCCGGTTTTTCAATACAGAGTTTTGCAAAACGAAATACTGCCAATACATAATTTTGATTTACAGAATTTAAAATTACAGTGTTCCGCAATACAGAATTTTAACAGTACAGAATTTTGAATTACAGATTTTTGAATACAGAATATTGAATACAGAATTTTAAATACAGAATTTTGAACCAAAATCATATTGTACCCAACCCAAAAAAATCATCAAATACAAACTGCGAACCTCGTTCAACATTGTCCAACATTTTATGAGGTATACATCAATCTCTACAAAATGGTAGTTCAGTGCCTTAGGCCTTTCTAGGGTCTGAATTTAAAGTTTTTATATAAAGAATTGATACCAATGAATTTATGAAAATATGCGCCGGGGGTATATACGACAAAGTTCTCGATTTCGTCCAAACTAAAACACTTCCGCACTTATTCAATCTAATTTCATACAAAACATCGCAAACATAGAATATTTACCTTAGCAGCCAATGCGAGGCAGTTCATCATCTTCGCCACCAGCTCGTAGTCAACCTCCGGATTCGGTACGAATAGTTTTTCCAATTTGTGACAGTGGTACAACAACAAATCGACACATTTCTGTTGGCCCTGATGGAAGGCGAGTATGGAGAGACATAAAGCCACACTGGGCGCATGCTCGTAACAAAATTCCTCACGCAAAAGCTTATCATGTGTTATATTGCCGCAGAGTTGCCACTTATAGGCATCATTTGCACGCACATGTGCCCCATTTCCAGTGGCTTTCGCACCACCATCCGTATCACGTGCACGTTTGCGCTGTGTCTCTTCGGTTTTGCTAAAACAGTCATTGCAAACGCGCACCTCCACATCATCATACAAATCAGGTATGCGCATACGATGCGCCGAACAGGCAAAACAAACAACACGCCCACAACGACGACAATGATGGCGACGCATAAGCATCGTAAAGGCGGCACGATGACAGCACATACAATGGGTGGCATCGTCATCGCACACCCAATCGTCACGAGTCGGCGCCATCGATGGCATTTGGAATGCGCCACACAACGAGTCCAACGATTGTTGCATATCTGTAGTTTGTGAAATGCGCTCCGATGATGAGGCCATATCCGAGACGTGATAGTCCAATGCTTTGGTGCCGTAAATGCGGAGCAGCAAATCGATGCACTCGTTAGTGATTACATGATTCTTCTGATACAAATTAAAGTTGAGCAAAATAAAAGCGGAGTTCGTTGTGTGACCCGTGTCAGTGCCCAGTTGGAAACGCACTTTATGCGGCGAATTCGAACGTGTGTGTATGTCATAGATGTGACCGCGTTTGTCGAAACAAAAAGAGCACAGCTGTGCACCAATTGCATCCATCTGCGCCAACGCTCTACGCACTACCGCCAATACTTTGCTTAGTGTCTCAAATTTGGTATTCATTATCAACTGTTCAATAATCAACAATGGGTATTTGAATAACTTCCAGAACGGAGCTAGTTCGTTTGGTGTTAGCTGTTGAAAAATTACTAGAGAAATTTTATAATTTCGGTAGATTTTACAATCATTCGGACTGCAACGTGACAAATAATCGACGGCGTAGTTCATTAGGTAAACCGAGCGAAATTTATCTTTGTGCGTATCCAGAAAAGTGACCATATCCGCCGTGGGAAATGTTTCGAGTATCAGAAGTAAGTATTTATTCAAATCGCCTACACCATCAACACCACCGCATCCACTGCCAGCTTCGTCATGCAACTCCAGCAACGCATAGAGCAGTACATCTAGAAAACGTTGCTTCTGCGCTGCAAAACGTTCGGTCAACTTGACCACGCGGCACCAATTGTAACACAATTTGTATAAATGCGATTGCAATAATTTCTCAAATATCGTCGTGGGTGTCTTCATGCCGAAATCGTAGGCTTGTGGCCACGTCTCAAACTGTAGCACCTCGGAAACTTTCGCATAAATAGTAATATCGGCCAATGTTTCTTCCAGCTGGCGACGCAGGGCGACTGGTATACACTGCGCCGCCTGCCTGTTTTGCAGCGTGTTTTCAATCAACTCCTTGGCCAGACGCGTTGTGGCAATCTTCGTGAAATTCGCTTGAATTAATTTAGCGCGTAGGCCAATATCGTATATGAGACCAGCACAACTGATATTTCTAGTATCCTCCTCTATTAGTTGCGCTATCAGTTGATCGGTGCGTGCTTGTTTTATGGCTTTCGGTTGGCATGCCCAGTCGAGTGACAGCAGCTCTAACTGCGTTGATTTTGCGGCAATATTCCCCACCACATTGCTGGGATCATAGTCGGATCGAAGAGCTGCCACAAATTTATTACCATCGTATAACGTCGCTGCTAGGCTCTTAACTTCGTCCAATTCAAGCATATACTCCAAATAGCGCATATCTAGATTATTTGTTGGCAACGAGACGCCAGTTGTATTGATGATACCCTGCAAGAGTCGCGCCAGCAGCGCATTATGATGCGCCACATAGCTGAGTATGCTTTCGGCTTTCTGTGTGGTGATTTTGCACAACCCACCCTTCACACCATTCACGCCGCCACCGCCACCGCTACTGCATTTGCCAGCGATTTCGGGACAAACATTAAGTGCTATCACATGCGCGAAATTCAAATTTAACGCCGACACATTCGCCTCAATCTCCAGTGGCGTCATATCGCATTCGAATATCAATTCGCCAATGACGTCACAAATGTTGATCTTCAACAATGCGCTCGTATGATACTCCAAATTTCGATCACGCAATTGCACTAGCTGTGCAAGTTGTTGCACATAGTTGATGAAACGTTGATAGTAATTGCATTTCGATTGGAGCTCATGAAACTGTGACGCATGTGTTTTCAAATCATCAATATGTCCAATTTCGCTAGCAGCTTTGTGGAAAATTGCATGAAAAGCACGTTCCCGTTGCAATTCCACTGCCAGTTTGCGTGGTTTCAGTGAGTAATGATTGTCGTAGAGTAAATGAGACAAACGCTGTTGCTCCAGCGATGTCAAACACTCGCTAAGGTTCTCGAGTAACACTAATGCCCCAATGTCTTTATAAAATTGCGATTTGGTGTTGGCATTGGCAGATGTGGTACTTTCACTGCCCGATCTAAAGGAACGTGACATACTGTCACTGTTTAGCTGTTGCTGTCGCCGAATGATCATCAATACATTTGAAGTGATTTCGCGATTAAAAGGTAAACTCAATACCAAATCGGTGATGATAAATGCGTTTAGGTTGTGTGACTCGAAATTGCGTAAAAATAAATATTGTGGATTGTTGATGTGACGCTGGTATATTTGCTGCTGTTCCGTTGTGGGTTGTATGCGTTGTGTGAGCGCAAATGTGTCGATGACACTGATAATACGTGAGATGTCGAAACCCTTGCCGGCAACGTTGCGTATCTGTTCAACAGTGGCTTTTGGCTGATCCGAATCGCCGCTGCATCGGTCCTTCTGTAGGTAATTATCATAGATTGTCGCGAGCTTATGTTTGATTTGCTGTTGTTGCTCGACGAACATTAGCTCTCGATTGAGTGCGGTGTTTTGCAGGTGGAAAGTCTGGGGAAGGGAATGTGGGTGGGTGTGAAGAAATTAATTATTTATATATAGCAGACATAACTATTAAAATATAGAAGTTAACCACTAAGAGAAAGATACAAATTTTTCGTGAAATTTATACCTATTATTCAAAGACTTTTATTTTCGGACTGATATTGGGCCCGTTTCTTTGTAACCGAGTTGCAAAAGAACACCAGGTAGGATAAGAAATAGCATGTAAAGCAACAACACTAACTCGGAAAAATAAGCGAGTTGAGCCAACTCGGTAAAATGATATCCGACCTTAGATCTAGTGTTGGGAAGTGAAAAAACTGCGATATTGTGAATGAGCCGGTTAGAAAATACATGGCCAATTTTAGTTTAAGACCTAATTCGTTTTTATTGGCATAGTAAATTTAAATATTTAACTTGGTCAATGTAAAATTTGTTTGCACAACTATTTTCCGTTCTTAAATAGCACTAAAAAATTTCATGTTTCATGAAAGATGATAACAGGGATGCTTTTGCAAGTAAAGGAAATTTTATCTGCGTTCTTTTGCAAGTCGGTTACAATAAAACGGGCCTATTATAACAGAGAATTATGAGTGCGAAAAAATATTTTAGGTCTTGAAGGATGGAAATTTTTCAAAACCATTGGAGTAGTTCGAGACCATTTCGGGCCCATTTCGGAATTATCTCTGGATTAGTTCGGTACGATTTCGGACCAGCTTGAGATCAGTTCAGGACTACCTCTTTCAAGACTTAAAAAAGTATTTTTACTCAAAATTATTATGTAAAGACTTTTATAACATAAGTCCCAAAATAAGTCTTTGAAGGCTTAAACAATTTTATCGCGCTGATAATTATGTACATATAATGGAAATACTGTTATATTAAAAGATTCAAGACAATAGTCATTGTTGATTTAAAAAATTGTTCTCACTCGTAATTATAATGAAAAGGCTTTTATGATATATGTAAGTAAGTCTCTAAGTAATAGTTATTGATAACTTCAAAAATTTGTCTCACTCATAATTGATGATTATTATCAAAAGACTTTTATAAGGCTTATCAAAATTAAAACTCAATGGCGAATAAATTATTATTCTATATCTATAGTATCTGAAATTTTATAAGCTTTAATTATTTATAACAGATTTATGTGATCTTTATATGGCTTTTGGCGCTATTCAACTGGTTGACTTTTGCGAGCGGATTCTGGCAGAAGCCAATCGATTTTAAATACCACTTTAAGGAAACATTCTCTATGACAGATAACGGCGGCACTACTTGAAGAGATGATGGCACAAATCAATCTTCATATAATTATATAAAAAAAATTTAAAATTTAATGATTTTAATAAATAGTTAAAGAAGGAGTTTTTGTTATGTTGTTTGGAGTTATATATGTAAGTTAACCTTTATTATACCTTTAGCAGGCAAATTAAATTAAGTTGAAAATCACAAAAAATATTTTCCATACATTTTTTAAAAATACCCTCATATAGAGTGAGCGCCTCCCTTGAAGAACTTGATTTTAAAAAATTCACATATGTATGTACATATGTACATACATATATCACAAAAAGGCTTTCGGCTTCCGAAAAGTTATTAAGATTTACGGCAGCTGTAACTTCATGAAGTCATTTCAACGATTGAAAGGAAGGATTGACCATCAAGGACTGCACGCTGGGAGTTTTCCTCGATACAGAGGGAGTCTTCAACAATCTTCTCCCTGAATCGATGGTCAAATCCCTCTTCAGAGTGGGGGGAGTGGTGGATTCTGTTGGGCTTCTTCTAAAAAAGAGAACTATTCTTTCAGAGCTAGGGGATCGGTCCATAACTAAACATGTGACCAGATGCACCCTCCAAGGGGGCGTTCTCTTCCCTCTACTATGGATTATAACCGTTGATGCCCTACTTTGAAACTTAAAGGGCACTGGTTGTCAAGTCGTAGCGTATGCCGATGACATAGCAATTGTAACAACTGGTAAGCATCTGTAGATTCTGAATGAGCTACTGCAGTATGCCCTAAGCCTAGTAAACATCTGGTCGAAAGAATGTAGACTTAGTGTTACCCCCACAAAGGCCGAGGTAAAAAATATAATTTTTCTCCGTTCAATCCAAACTCATTAAACGGAGTGGAGCCCACTCTCTCAACCGAGGTCAAGTACTTTGGAGTTATTCTACACAGGAAGCTAGAAAGGAAGCGGAACTTTGAAAACCGCTCTAGGAAAGGCATTGCCTTCTACGCGAGCAAGGCATCTATAGGGGGGAAAATGGAGAATAAAACCACACATAGTATACTGGGCAGTGATAAGTCCCATTCTCTTTCACAGGGTTAGCGTCTGGTGGCCAGCACTAAAAAAAACCATGCCTAGAGCCAAGGAGGAACGAGTACAACGTACGGCTTTCATGCTGGTCACGGGAACGCTACCCTCTACACCCACTAAATATCTAGAAGTAATTTTAAACCTGCCGCCGGTGGATCTACATATATTGCAAATTTAAGCTGCCAGACTTAACGCGATACAGCCGTGGAAAGACAAGATAACGAGGTCCTAGAAGCTCTTCTGAATACTCTAAAGAAACTAGATTACACTATTTCTCTACTCTGCTTGGATAATAAATTTTTCATAAGAATTCTATAGAGGAATGAATGATAAGACTTGAAACTAATTCTTAAATAGGTACTTTCTGGACTGTTTGGCTGGCTTGAGCTCGGCAAGCATTCCCAATTTTCCGCGCTACTTAAGAGGCACTCGGTGTTCCACTTTCTAAGGGAAAGAAGGAAAGATACGCATGGCTCCCGTTTGCGGTACCACAACGAGCTTTGTTGGCCTACGCTTCGTTTAGGAAAAAAAAGGTTTAAAATCGGTTCAGTAATTTGAGAGCCAAATCATTACAAGCATTCTCCAAACAATCATTTTTATATTTTTTATTATTACAGAGTACAGTTTTTCTGTGCGAGTTTGGCTATGTTTACCGTTTAAACTAAGTTTACACTCGCCATACCGTTTTTCAGTCAACTTTAAACCAAGTCAACTTTAAACCGCCAATTTGGCGCGGTTAAACTGAGCTTAACTAACCGGCTTACGAGGTCGACTATAATCGTATTTTTTACACAGCCACGATCGGCAATTCGCAGCAACATGAAATCGACGTTAGGCAGCGCCACTCATTCTCTGCTTGATTTCACTGGCACGTACAATTTGACAGCGGCAACTCTTATTCGCACCCTCCCTATACAAACATAAAATATTTGAGTGTGCGTGCGTTCGTTCGGTTTTGCCTGGCAGTGATCTAAATATAGAAAACAACTGTGTTGCCCTACAATAGCCAAATTTAAGCCAGCCCTAAACTTTCACCGAAACACAGCCCTGTAGTTTAAACTAAGTTAAAATTTAAACCAAATTTAAGTAATCGGAGTTTTAAACTAAGTTTAAACTTGCACTGAGAAATTGACCCTTATTAGAGTAACACAACAGATAATTCAACTAACAGAAGTAGACGCAGCTCTACCCAATAGGGCTGAGACCAAGGCGTATTTTTATCAGGTGGTCATTCGTACAAAACAAAAATTTACACTAACAAATTATATTCACAATGACAGTATAACGTTCAGCAAGCGAATTCAATCAGCTAATTGATCAACTTCACCTTATATGAATTCGCCTTGGCTGAGAATATCCATATATTCGGATACCCATGCGGATATCCGTTGACACGGATAAAATTCGGATAGTATGGGTATACGGTTATTATTCGTTAGTGCAATTATCCGGATATCCAGATTTACGAAGATCCGGTTAAATTTCGTATATTCGAATATCCAAAAATAATAATAATCAACAAATGCTGTTTGTAAATAATTTTCGATATGATCTTTTCCAGGACCATCAATAAGCGCACATGCCGCTAGTGAATGAATAGAATAAGGCAACTAGTGAATGATGTTGGGCTTAGCGACTTGTAGAAAGAACTCTTGGTAATTGAATATTTTCATGCCGTATTATTGCATTCACCTATACTCACAAAAATTATAATCTTCGCAAGAAACGATAATAAAAAAAAGTACATGAATACTTTAAAAAAGTGGTGTTTTATAGTTTTCTTAGTGTTACAAAACCCGGCCGGGATTTTCGCCAGGGTATCCGCGTGTAAACAAATTTAGTGAAAACGTGAAATATCATTTGTTGTATTTTTCCCCTACTGATTTATATCTTAGCATTAGAGAATCATGGAACATCGATTTTTAGGGCCGAAAATGTTCGTTAGTGATCGTATAACACACGAACGCCACAACGTTTTTTTTTAAATTCTGTTTTCTTTCTGTCTGTAGCACGGCTGATACTACAATTAAAACGTGAGTAGAAGATTTGCAAAGAAAGAGTTTAAAAAATGATGTTGCCAGATTTTTGAAATAAAAAATAAAATTGTTATTAACCAAAAACCTAATAGTATTTCACTGAGAATGTGTGATCAAATTTTAAGCAAACAAAAATTTTATTAGAGCTGCTACCTTTCGAAAAAACTTACAAAAAGCTATTTAAATAAAATAATTACATAAAAAATATTACAGTACAGATATTAAACGAAATGAGTTGGAAAGAGCTATACACAACATTTTATGTTGCGGTTGTCGAATATCTAAAAAAAAATTGGACAAATGGTATGTATAAAAAAAAAAAGTATTTAAATGAGAAAATTAAGAGAGAAAAAACTTTATTTCGGAAAAAAATATAAAAAGGGTATTTAATATGTAGCACGTATACAGTATAACAGTACACAAGTTATATGAAATATTAAAATATGAGCGGCCGCCGTATCCGAGAGGGTAGCGTGTGCGCGCTTCATTCGGTGGGTTCAAATTCTGGCCGGGCCAAATAACATCAAAAATTATAGAAAAAGTTTTTTTCTAATAGGGGTCGCCGCTCGGCAGGCAATGGTAAACCTCCGAGTGTATTTCTGCCATAAAACAGTAGGCTCCTCAATTTGCGTTACAGCATCAAGACGCACACCACAAATTGTAGGAGAAGTTGGGCTAAAATCGCTTAAGCGGTTATAGCGCCAATTTAATATAAATAATAAAAATAAATATGGAATATCAAATGTCTGGTGGCAGTGTTAGCCGTTTTCTTACATATAAAAATATATCTTGTTCATACGTTATATGAAAAAAATGTGCGACACCGTCAACAAAAAAAAAAAAAAAATTAAGCAAGAATGGGTACTTTCAGACACTAAAAACTTTAACTTTTAAACTAAAATTGAAAGGCCTACAAACAACTTTTTATAGAGCTATATTTTGATTTTAAAAAAATTAACAAACAAATTGTACTATGAAAAACTGTGTGATTATTATATAAAAAACGGTGACATTACTTTTTTCCGCTACTAAATACAAAAAAGAATAACTTATAGGATAGACTCATCTTAACAGGGTTACATTATCGAAACAACTACCGGCTGTTGTGGGAATAACTTTCAACAACAAAAATAACTTACCTCAATAATAAATTTGACATCGTTGAAATTTTTTAGGGATAACGCCATAATTGCTAAATTCTCCGGAGAGCCCAACATCCGCGGTATAATACTCCGTTCGGCCGAACGATTAAATTCACGACGCGACTTTAACTCGTCTAAGTGATTGCGTTCCCCGACTTCCACAGCAGTGCCGCTACTAATCATTATATTCACTTTTTTCGAATTCTGTTCGCATGCCGGCAATGATGGGCGGGTTATTCCTGCTACACCACCAATTGTGGCACGTCGTTTCTTTCTTGCTGCTTTGCGACGCGATAAACTGGCATGATTGCTACGATCACGACTCTCATCGTCACTCGACGATTTTTCTATGGCCTCTGCGTGGACGTGCACCAATTGCAGCAGCTCTTCGGGCTCCAGGCCATACTTTTGTTGTACGATTGCCAGTGTAAGTGAGTTATCAAACTTTTCCAAAACAGAATATTTCCATAGAGCTTCGGTTATAACATCAATGATGCGTTGAAAGCGAAACTGTACACGTTCCGATGCAAGTTTGTAATCTTCCGAATGCATTTTCTTTGTTATGAAGTTTTTGAGAAATCCAAAAATAGCCTGTAGCGCACGACCGCGACATATGAAACCATGGCATACGCTACCAGCTGGAACTGGTGTTGAACCAATCGACGCTGTGTAGGTATCAACGGCAGCTTCAGCCGTACTATATGTGCCACTTGAGGGTGCAGAGTTGTTGCGATTTGCAGCAACTGAAAAGTTTGCATTAGAAGACAACCGCAAATGTTCCCAGCGTAGAAAAATCAACTGAAAGATATCCTCAATGAGTGCACAAAGCATATCGACATTAATAATTTTACGCAGCATTCCATTCAGCTGCATAATCTTGCTATCGTAGTACGTATCCGAATCCCTATTTGGACTCGGTAATATTACGTCACAAACAGTGGACAGAGCCGTGTAATAATTCAACGTTTCTATTTCAAGCTCATAAAGGCATTTCATGTTGGTCAAATGCATTTGACATTTGCGTGTGGCGTCCAGCAAACGGCGACTATCCTCGAAACTGATAATTATAAATATAAAATAAAAATATGAATAGAACAATAAGAAAGTATTGCCACAAACTTACCTCGCATCAATATCGAAGTCGTAGAGTAGTTTTAATGCGCTTCTGGTATTTATTAATGCTCCTAATGATATTACTTTAAATGTTTCGGGAAATTTTTTCAAAAATTCTATAATAATTGCCAAACGTTGAAAATCAGCATAAAAAAACTTATGCACTTCCTGCAATTGCACAGGACTCGCATCAACTGCATACTCCGATAACCATTTACTTATGTTACCCACTTGGGCTAATGTCTGTTTGGTATTCGATAATTCATTGGCTATTTTTAGTATTAATAAATTATTACGCAATCCTTTATCTGTAACGTTATGTGCATTTTTTAAATGCACCGCTACGAGTGGAGCAAAATGATGGCCATTACGCAGAGCTTGATGCAATATAAATTCTTTATTTGGTACCCCGGACGAGCAATTTCGCCACTGTTCCTGAGACTGTTGAAGTACTTCCACTAGTAGATTGGAGTCTTGGCGTGCAAGCAACGCTAAGCAAACATCGTCACTTTGTGCTATCTCCACAATTAGACGTTTTATTAATTTTAATCGTAGCGATGGTGCATCAAGTAGGCTTAGGGGAAAATTCACTATGAAATTAATGAACTGTGCTCTACATTCATCTTCCTTACGCGACAATAATAACTGTAACACTTCAGCGATTATACGACTAATAGGAATTTTGGATTTTCGCCGACTTAGATTTAGAATCTGTATTGTAGGGTATATGTGGCATTTGAGTAAACCCGTTATACTTTCGAAGTTTACTACCCCGGCATTGCCGATGTTGGGTTGAAGGGTGTGCAACCAACTCTGCAATAAAATAGGTCAAAGTACAGGAATATTACAACAAAATGCGACAAATGTACAAACCTTTAGCAAGTTGCATTCTGATGGAGATAGAAGTTCTAAGTAATCCTGAATTTCCGGTTCTAGCATATGCGACTGCACAATTGCATCCGACATCTTCGGATAATTAATTTGAGGCAAATTAAAAATTTGTTTGTCCAGTGACAGTGGATAATTTACTGCACATAACAACTCTAGTAGCTTGTTTATGTTATTTAACATACATCGCGAAAGAGTTGATTTACTTTTTAACGAATACTTTGCTTTTCCGGATAAATTTTCCTTAAGTTTTGTAATTAATGCAAGGCAAATGCAATGTATGTAATAAGATTAATGGAAATCAGTGCACTTTTCTTTGTTTAATGTCCATATGTGATATCAGCTGATTTTGTTTTGGTGTTGAGTGCCAGACCTACGCAGTGCTACCAGACACAGAAGTTGTTCACTTTCACCGTTCCCCGAAAATAATAGCTTAGCTTATTTCAACACACTAGAATAAATTTGATGTTCGCTGATTTAAAGAATGTAGATTATAAAGAAAGTTCCATGGCGTTTTGTGTCATGTGGCAAGAATTTTCGACAAATTTCACCACACCAGAAACCAATTGGATCAAAGCGGATTCTAATATCAAACAGCGAAAGTCAAATAAGTTCTGGTAGGGGAACGGTAGGAATTATACAACTTCTTTGAAATCGAAGTACTTTGGTTACGTTCTTTAGCTCAAATAATTTCATTCAAAAAATTCCGATAGCGACATCTAGTTGTGACATTCTACACAAATACAACAATGGGTCAGAAACACGTCAGCTGTCAATTACACCACTTTTTGTGGAATTTGTACTTGTTTTTATTTACGTTCTCGAGATACAAGGAAAAATTATAGTTTCTGCCATAGATTCTCATAACAATTGTGGCGCCGTCATAGAATGGTGTACATAGATCGGGGTAAAAATAGAATCAATATACAAAAGAAAACAATTAATTAATATAGTCCTAAAACCTATTCAACAGATGGTCGCGTTTTGGAGAGGAGACCATGGAGCATAGCACGCGTTTTAGAGATTTTCACAGGCATCTGGTTTGTGGTGGTCGCATTGTAAGTAACTGAGTCCCATATATGTACGCCTTTTCATTAATCTATAACATTGCAGCTTTAATACGTTAATGGCTCCCTTCCTGAACAATGACAATCAAAACGGCAACAATCGGCGGGGCGGTTGGGGTTCTGGTGGTGGTGGTGGTTGGGGTCCAGGTGGTGGAGGAGGTGGAGGCGGCCGCGGCGGTGGAGGGTCCAATCAAGGACTTCGTCCAAACCGTCGTATTGGACGTGTAGTGAATACATCAATGGATTGCAATATACCTGGTGGTGGATGATCACGGTAATGTGTCCAGGCATTTTTTAATGCTGCAGATGGTATTTTAGATGAAAAAATACCTTCTGTGCGCTTGGACACAGCAGACTCACTCATCAACTATAGTAGCACTGGAATTACTAATTAGTAATATAACACCTACAGTGCGGTGTGCTAAGACGATTTCGGCATTTATTGCTCCTATGACGAATAACTTTGGAACCCTGATTTGGGAGAAGTTGTTCTGAATTTTAAAAATCGTTGATGCACATCAATTCAGATTAATATATATAAAATTATTGGTACGGATATATACATATGTACGTGTATATAATAGGACAATCTATAATAGAATAATACGCAATATACACAAAATATGGTTGGCATATCGGGGACTATCAGTGAATCTATGAAAATTCATTTCTAGCAATTCAGATTCAATGATAGCATTTTCACTCAAATTCAGATTGCCATGGAGTCAGTGATAGAGTCCGATAATCAAAGTGTTAGTAGAATGACAAGTTGTAAAACTTACAAAGTAACATTTTTGATCACAATTCTTTTTTATACGGAAGTGTGACTTGAATCACTGGCTTTGAAAATATTTCTGGGTTCAAAAATTCTCCCATTTGAATTTGGGGGAAACTGTTGGATAAACCACTTCACTTCTAATCTAGCCATAGCTTAACACATTCAGCTTTCGAATATGAATTTAATTGTTTTATTTACGATTTTTATAATAAAATCGGTGATAATAATGAAAGAAAAGAATGCAATGCTCATAAAATCAGGGACCGTAACAGTAAAAGCTTTTATTAAAAAAAAATTATTTTTAATTGTTATTTCTTGGGTTATACTTTTTGCTCAGCAAATCAAAATCATTGTGTGTGAAAACTCCTTACAAATTAAGTTTTCTTTTCTGAACGACAAATACAACTCAAGAGATAGCGATTATTTTATTGGCATTACATAAAACTCAAGAGATAATGATTATTACTTAAGCTGAAAATAAAACTCAAGCAATAACGATTATTTTCTGATCAATACATAAAACTCAGGAACTAACCATTAAATTTGATTTTTTTAAATAAAACTCAAGAAACAAAAAACAACGTAGTTTTTTTCTTTCCGCATGTTTTTTGAGTTGAAATTTGGGCAATAACCGTTATTAAATATTGTCAACGTTTTGTATAATAAATATTTTTCGTAACTTTATTATAATAATATAAATATAACACCAATAACCAATTAACGATTTATACTTTCACAATTTATGAAAATTCAACAAATTTTTATCGAAATTGCACATAACTCACAATTTTTTTTTGTGCATGTTCTGCATTTCACTCAAGATTAAAAATGCCGATTCCATATCGGATCGAACCATTATTTTCTGCAAAAATATCGATGTTTTGATACATCGATATACTTAATTATTATACTAAAATTCAATAGGCATACTCATAACTTTTTTTTTTATTTTTAAGTATATATACATACATATATGTATATAATTTGAAGCTTAAATTAACATGGTTCTTGTTATAGTACGAACTATACTTTTATAATAAAGTTCCGAAAAATGTATATCATGAATATTTAAAAAAAAAATACCACGTATTCAATTTTGTTTCATAGTGTATATTGTATGTATGTATATATGTTCAGCGACTATAGAAATTGCCCATGCCTTCATTTTGCATTGTTTGCCATATTTCGCATCTAAATTTTATTTATAATTTTTATTTACAGAAATATAGCTTATTCTGCTTTATATTAATTTTTGAAAATCTTCATAAAAATTCTGAACTTTGCATATGCGTTTATGACTGAAGCGCAAATTTAAACAGCTAAACCCTTCATTCATCTATGAAAATTCAAGCTTGCATTATGTAGACGAAACTACACTAAACCCTCACAAATGGGTAATTTTGTTTTTTCCTGAAAAGTCTCAAAAAAAGAATATATCCTATTCTATATCTTCTATTTTTTTTTTGTTTTTTGATTTCGAATAGCTGAAGCCGGACGGCTTACAAAACGCCAGGTATTCTATCTCTTCTAAAGAAATGAAAATCCAAGGGCTATACGAATACATACTAGAGACTTATAGTCGATTATCGATAATATTGTGAGTCTCGATTTCTCGTTCAATGAGCGACTGTCGATCACCATTCTAAAACTGTTCGTTAGACGCAAATTTTTGTCGGTCAAGTTTCACAACATAAAAAACTAATCAACTCTACCGACTGAGGTATATTCTGCTGCCAGTCGACATTCGCAATAGGGGGTGATGGGCAACATCATCTGTCCCTCTGTCGGCTCTCCGCGATGACTCTACTAAGACTGACTGAACTCCTTCAACTAAATTGTGACGTTGGAGTCCGTCCGCAAGACTTAGAAGACAACCATCTTCATGAGCCGGCTCTATTATTGGACTCAATGTTGTGCGAGAAGAGGCTACGATATACGAATGAAAGATGCCACGAAATAAGAAATTGCTGTCAAACTACCAAAAATGACAGTTGGACGCAAGCGAGAGCTCGTTTACCGATCCGTTGCTGACTGGGACGGAGCTTACCGGGAACGCCTTTATTGCTCTTTCCCGCACCAACATTGCTCTTCGTTGGACCCGAAGAAATGCGCCAATTTATTCTGCATTTATTCGGAAGATGATTAGGAAGCTGCGAAAAGCGTCCATTACCAGCGCACCCTCACCTTTAAAGCGGATGAAATTAAAGATACCATAGGGAGGGCGAAACCGAAGGTAATCCTCATAATTTCAGACATACATATGAAATGTTGGCAGAGTGATCCCGCTACAGGTAAACGGCGGCTTGAACCACAACTGCCCCTGCGAGGGAACCGTCATAATAGTGTTGGATCTGCCAAACCCTTTTGGCACTTTAAGTCTCGCAAAGGTAATAGCCGAAAAGGCGTCATTAGCTCCTGTGTGGTTTAGGGGCTCAGCCTCGAAGCTATGTATAGTAGTTAAAAAGGAGGTTCCACAGCGTTCTCTGCCCACTTGTTTTAAACTACTATATCTTCAAGCTCCCTCAGATGCCAGAGGTCATCATCGGCTCATACACCGATGGTTGTTCGTTAATAGATGCCGGCTGTGTAATTGATGAACTGCGCTCAAAAATGATAGAAACATGACTTTCACCTATCAAGGTCTAAGCTACCCTATTCGCAACATGGACGAAGAAGGTGATGCTTAGACTTATTATCCATGTCGACGAAACTCCTATTTTAATGGTTAACCCACCGAGGATTCTGAAGGTCACCCTCTACAGAGCCGAAACAAAGTTCTCAAGTCGCTCGCCGGGTTCATCTGGGCCAAATATAAAGAGACGTTGTTGGCAGCCTACAAGGCAATTGGTCGCCCGGTAGTAAGCTTTACTGCTCCAATTTGAACGGCGCACACCGGACTGTGAAATTGCTCCCATCTACAACAAGAGGCTTGCAGACTTCCTGTCCAGGATGCCAACGCTTTGCCCAGCAAGTAGTTATTCGTTTGGTGGCACCTAAAGAGGCATGGAGTCGAGACTTCTCCCAGG
This sequence comes from Anomoia purmunda, assembly GCA_951828415.1. Taxonomy (NCBI): domain Eukaryota; kingdom Metazoa; phylum Arthropoda; class Insecta; order Diptera; family Tephritidae; genus Anomoia; species Anomoia purmunda. The sequence continues at coordinate 46,483,804 of OX639995.1, forward strand.
CACGTCAGAAAGCATCTCCAATAATTCATTTACGCGACCCGCGCTTACTCGCCGACTTGAAAAATGTCCCTTTCTACCATAGTCCCGCGCTCATGGATTAATCGAAGTGAAGTCACGAAAACACAAACGCAGAATTTCTTAGTAATTAACTTTTGTCCTGTATTTTGTTATATTTTTTTTATAAACTAAGGCACATCTCACTAAAAATATAACTCGTCAACTTTTAATGTTTACTTGTAATAACATTATATTAAGTTGAAATTATTTGATGCTAGAATTTTATTCGAGGCACCGTCTTACATGTATTTTGAGTCCAATACCCATTTATGTCCTGATAGATTTGTGTCCGCCTGATGGCCGGGAATGAGGCAATGCGTTGACAAATATTGCAGTAGGGCAATGTTTGCAGACCTCCCTCGTACGAAGTGACTTTGTAATCGCGACGCCACCAAAAATACTTAGCATACTCCAAAGGATTTTCATCCAAATATTTTAGATACGCTGCTAGTGCTGAAACGTTTTTGAAATCCTGCACATCAATGTAGGAGTGCGGTGGAGCGAATTTTGAATAATTTGCTCCACCGTACACAACGGGCACAACGAAACGCTGCAGAGCATTATATAACTTTTCCGTAACGTAGTCGATGCATAGGGAATTCTCAAAACTAAAGTAGAACTTGTAATCTTTGTCAAGCATTTCAGAGCAACTGCTGTTGGAGCGATCACATCTGAAATGGAGAAAATAAAATATTTTCATTGTGCATATGTATGTATGTATGTGTGTATGTAATTAGATATGAATGTGTACATATGTAATTATATAGGTAAATAAAGGGTTTCTTAATATGGTTATGCTGTTTTTGCTACCTAAACCATAAAACTGCCTACCAAATAGACTTCAAAGACTGGCTGACTTCAACGTTGGATTCTCATTTAGGATGGATCCTTTTACAGATTTTTGTACAGGATACTGGAAGAGAGGCTTGATAAAAATAAAAATTTTTGATACCACTAACACACCAGCTTCTTATTATTTTTCTTTTTTATCTTCTGTTTTTCGCACTGATTGAAAAGTTGATGTATGAATATTGGAACGATTTTTCGTCATCCCTTGTCTGGTTTGGTTTGCAGACGAACCGGTTTCGGTGTTGTGCCATCTTCAGTGTCATTCTTCGTTCTTATTCAACGATTTATGTAAAACAAAAAATCTTCTAAATCAAAATAAGGTTAGAATTGCATATCATATTGGGAGTTTTGTTTTGAACGAATTCTTCCCAATGATTTTTTTTCAACCGAAAAAATCAAAAATAACGGTAATTTTCGGTCCCTGCTAAAAAATGATCTGGATGGGCTTTCCTCCTTTTTTCTTAAAAACTTAGTTCGTCTGTCTGTGTGCCATTAATTTCCGCTAATTAAAAATTCAGAATACTAAATACGCCGGAAAAACGAATTCGAGCATTGATTCCGATAATTCAAATTCGATATGATTTTATAACACGATTCTATTATTGCGATTGAATTCCATTCGTATTCCGATAAAATGCGGATACTGAAACTGGCACAATGCCGAAACCGATTTGTATTGAAATAAAATTGCAGCGCTTTTCCAAAAACAAATAAATGTCGAGATTTTATAAGATGTGTTCATAAGAACGGTAGAATATAAGCTCGCACCTTCACTCGGTGAGTTGTCATATATTTAAATTCAGTGAACAAAATAAGTTTTTTGAAAAAATATCGAATATCGTAAAATATCGATACATAAAAATATCGATATTTTTTAAAGAAAATAATCGAAATTAAATATTTACTTCTGAGTATAAAATTTGTATCAAATTCAACACTTTGGGAAGGCTATTATGAATGAGTAAAATATATCGATATTTTTTCTTAGAGAATATTGGATAAATCCGTCTATAATTTTAATCTCGAAATATTGCTATTCAATATTTACATACTTCCGAGTATCAAATTTGTATCAAATCCAATATGTTTTTAAAGTCCTTATAAACCCAAATAAGGATTCGTCGGAAGTCTAAAAACATAATAAATTATATATGTAGGTCCGGTGGAAAAATGCAAATTTTTTTGGTGAGTCGCCCTAATGTACAAAAATACATTGAACTTAATTCTTTGTACTTTTGGAGGCGTATATTTCTTTAAAAAACTTACCTTAACGGTCCACACTTCCCGTACACATCCACATTTATGTGACTTTGCAATTCCTTGACCAGTCGCTCTCGCTTCGATGGCACATTGCAGTTGGACACAAACCAAACGGCCATCTTTTTCTTCTGTTCAATCAATGTTAATAAATACGAATCGCTTTCCGTCCATTCCATATCAACTTTACGCCATCTAGAATTTAGCATAGGAGCGACAATTTGATTTGTTGTTATATCCCAAACGCTATTATAACTCCATACAATGTCCGAGTCCAGACGATAGCTCATGGTGAGATTATAGAATCCACGATCTGCAACCAAATCGTGTTGAGTATGAGCGGGTGATTCCAATTGTGAGAAAATGTACCACTGTTTCGATGTACGATTTGACGGTCGACCGTTAATTAACGGAAATGAACGTGCTGTGTGAAAAACGATTGCATCGTAATCGGTAATCGATGGTAGATAATCGCGTTGATTTGTGATAATACATTCGATTTCTGGGCATTGCGCATATAGCGTATCTGCGGGCAATGTCCAACGGCTATCATCGAAGAATTTATTCCAAAATAGTACAACAGCACTTTTCTTCGTAGATTGCGATGGTAGTGTTGTAGCTTGGTTATTGTGCATTGAAAATATCACATATGAGATTAGCAGCAAGGCTGCGATGAAGACAAGGACTGTTTTTAAAATCAACCTGAAGCGGCGGTAGTTGCCCAACATTTTCTTGCGTTTGATAAGGTAAACTATTTAGTAATTAAAAATAGTAGATGGGTTTACCAGATTTACCACAAACTACTGTTGATTATACATACAATAGATCGTTGCTCTGTTTTAGGTGTTTTTTTTTGTGTGTTATCACTAAAACTCGTGCGTCTCGTCGTTACCTATGTAAGTGCGCAAGAATTTTTTGTTTTTAGATAAATGTTGATTTTACTTTGCTATATAAGTACACATTTAGTTTTAATCACAAAAGAGTTACTTATAACACAATTATGTTTGAGTTTAATATATGTAATTTTAAATTATACTTTCGTCGTCGTGCAAGTACTACGTAAGCATTTATTTAGATATCTACATGTTTGTGAGGGCAATTTGAAAAGTGCGTGCAAAAATAGTGAAAAGAAAGTTTCATTTTTTTTCAACGTAGTCTCCTTTTAGCTCGAAACACTTAGTCCAATGATGTTCATATTTTTGAATGCTTTAGGCCTCAGTTTCCAATTCAACTTCCTCATTTGATAAAAATCTCTTACCACCGAGCCATTGCTTCAAGTTTGGAAATATGTAGATAATAGTCGCAGGAAGCCAAATTTGAAGAGTACGGAGTATGAGGAGGCAACTCGTAGCCTAAATCATTCAGTTTTGCCATTGCCTCCAAGTGTTCATTCGTTGACATTTTTGGTCCATTCTGAGCAAACGCGACACCCATCTTGCGGAAAGCTTCTTCATACACCCAATTTTTCGTGCAAAGCGTTGTGCACACGTTCTGTTGAGATCTTCACCATGTCAGCTATCTCGCTCACTTTCACTCTTCGATCGTTCAAAACGATATCGTCGATTTTTTCTATCGTTTCTTCAGTGCGATCGTCTTTTGTTGGCCTTCCAGAACGTTCAGCATCAACGGTGCTCGTACGACCACAACGAAAACCTGCAATCCACTTGGAAGTCATTCGAATTGATGGTGAACAGTGCGGGAAATCTTTATCAAGCTTCACTTTTATTTCTGTAGGCGTTTTCTTTTTCCATTTTTCACAAAACTCAAAAGTTGTTTGCTTCGAACGGCTGCCAAAAAAAAAAAACAAAAACTAATTGACAGATCTTTTTGAAACTTCGTATTTAATGGTTTCAAGGTTGGTACTCTAATACGGTAAGAACAAAATTTTTTTTAGTGGAGACGCCTGAAAAATTTTGCACGGACTTTTTAATTTACCCTCGTCAGTAAATTAACTACGTGCTTAAAATTATTGAAAACAAATATGTATTTTGCACTTTGTCAACGCCACTCTTTTGGTATTTTTAGTTTTTTAGTTTTTTAGTTCTTCATTTTTACACCATTTTCGTCTGTTGGAAAAAAATAACTAAATTTAGTTTTTAAACATCGTTATCATTCTGAGCTGTTAATATACTTAGTACTTAATCTACAAATACAAAAATATCGACACATATTTAGATATACTTAATATATAATAGTACCACAAGGTTTAAGGTAAGTATGTAGATGTGTAGACTTTCATATGTGTTATCGTAGTATATGGATTCCATAAAGATAAGCCCCATGTTTGACTAAAATGCATCAGTATGCAGATAATGCAGTTATCTTATTGGTTATTGGCGATCTTGTGCGACAACACGTGCATTTCTTCGTTAATACATACATACATACATATTTACTTTAATATACACTGCCGCGCAAAAGCGGCCATATGGTGATGATTTTTGTACGATATTAACAAGGTTTTATATGATAAATTCTTTTTTGTAACTTTATATAAAAAATAATAGTTCATACTATAGTTCATACTATAATAAAACCCTTGCAAATTTGTGTTTCAAACTATATACAAAATTTATAAAAACTTAACGAATTTTCATCAATATTTTAAATTTTTTTTGGAAAATGTGTGTTTGGTAAGCAGTTTTATGGCTAATTTAATCTATTTATATATAAAAATTAAGGCGTTTTCTTTGTGACAACTTGGCTCAACAACCGATGAATGGGTTTCAATCAATTTTTCCTTGGAAAAGTGGCACGAATATAGGCTCCACTTTAATCCAATAAGTGGCGCGGGAGTCGAGATAGTCAGAAAATCTGTATTTTTGATTCGATATTGATGTTATTAGAAATGTGTGGTGCTGTTGCAATAAAAAAATAATTTTGAGAAAAATTAATGAGCTAGGTGGCGCTAGAGCCGAGTCATTCACAAAATCTGTACTTATGATCCGATTTTGATAAAATAAGAAACCTTTAAAAGGAGTGCGACGAGAAATACTTTTCGGAAAACTAGATCCCCTAGAAACGAGTATTCATAAAATCCCTATTTATGGCCGAAATGAATCCGCTAGATGGCGCTAGAATTGGAAACTAGTATTTATGCTTCGATATTGATGATATTAGAAAAGTTTGCCACAGAATGCTTTTATAATACAATTTAGAAAACATGCATACCTAGACTTGCAAAAAAAATATTGAAAATATGTAAAGCAAAAACCATTTGATGATTTGATGATATTTCCAGAAAATCCATTTATGGTTCGACTTAGTTAAAATCAAATAAGCTTTGCGCACTTAAAACCAATGTTCCTTAGTCATAGTCGAGATGAAGTTGGCTATTAAGTTAGTTACAGCTATTTCTGGTGGATTTCTTTTCTATTTGTCGAAAAGCATATACTGACTTTAGAATCAACTTCATTTTTACGGCGACTACGTGGCGTAGGATTTAAATAAATTCAAGCCGCTTTTTAGTTTTTAAAATGAAGTGTAGTATTTGGAAAATCAGTAAGCAGGTATCAACAAGTTTTAATATAATAATGTGCAAGTTTGAAGTGGTTAGAAACTACCACTGATTTTTTTTGTAATTTTGTGAAATTTTGGTCTTCCAAAAAATTTTTCTGAAATCGAATAAAAACTATATAGGTGTCGGCAGTTCAAGAGTATACATATATCTTTATTGTGTGAAATTATTTTTTTTTTTTATGATTTCATGAACAAAAATTTGTGAACATAATAAAATAATTAGGATATATTTACTTCAGCTCGTTGCGACCATCTTTTCTGTTGAATTTAGCTCTTAGAAATGAGAAATGGAGTTAGATTCTGCACGAGTGTAATTTTGCAGGTATTTTGGCAAATTCGCGTTGCATCTATTTGTTCGGAGCGTACATACTGACATATTTCTTTAACCTCACCTTTTACCCTTTAACTGCAATCTGAATAAATTTGATACAAATGCCATGAGTAGTTAAACAAATATGCATCGCTGTAAGATTGATGACACTTCAATTGAATATTTTATGTATTACAAAATGCCAAAGACTGCCGGCATTTAAAATGAATACTTATAAAATCCATGTGTTTTATGAAATGAGTTCGCAAGACCAAAAATTCTAAAAATTACAGAAAATCATCAGTAGTTTTAAGCTTCTCCACACTTCCATTTAAAAAATGCCTAGCCATTATTATAATAAATTAAGATTTTTCTCAAATTTTTAAAATTTCTGACACAAGGGTTTTAATATGTTTACTATGTCTTATATATCAAAATATCGTGTCACGGTATTTGTGGCCACAGTCCTCCGAAACGACTCGACGATTTTTTTTAAACTGGTAGGTATGGAGGTCATAAAGTATGTTTTATGATTGGGAGAGGGTTGTCACCTGTTTGAAAAACCAAATTTTGTTAAAATATTCACAAATTATATAAAATCGTAAAATATGGATGTCAAGGGGTTCATCCACCTATTTAAAAAGTCGAACTTGACTAAATTATACAAATGTTGAAGTATTAAAATATGGTTGTCAAGCAGTTCAACTCAGAAGGGAGGTTCATAGCTAATTTTCATGAGGGTTGCCATCTGTTTGAAAATTCGAAATTAAATAAATTGTACACCAGTTGTATGAAATATTAAAATATTGATGTCAATCGGTTCATCTCGGTAAGAAGGTTCATATCTAACTTTATAAGGGTTGCCATCGGTTTTAAAAGCCGAATTTAACTCAATTATATGCACATTATATGAAATATGAAAATATGGTTGCCAAATTGTTCGATTTGCTAAAGAGAATACTTATAGCATATAGAGGGTTGCCATCTTAATAACAGTTTACACAAGTTGTACGAAATAGTAAAATATGGACGTAAAAACGTTCGTTTTGCTAGGAGAAAGATTAAAGGCATATTTTGAAAAGGGGTTTCGGCTTTTTTAAAAGTCTAATTTAATTAAGTCATACATAAGAGTCTTAGGTCATTAGACATGCAGTACAGAATTTAAAATTTGTATAGATATTACAAATACAAAAAGGAAAAAACTGAGGGGTGCCCTGTTTTGTAAGATGCCATTTTTATTCCCCCATATAAATTTCAACCACCTTAATGCACATACATATGTACATATAAAGTATGTAAGTGGAAATAATAAGTGGCCGTCATCAAGGTTCTTATAATAGATAATTGTTGAGATATGGTGATATCAAATAATTTTTTGCACTCCACTGACGACACACAGAATTACATCAGATTGTTGGAAACGTTTGAAGATTGATTAATAAAGTAATATATACAAAAAAATCAAACAAAGTAATTGACATATCGATGGTAAAACAATGACAATTCCAAACTGACAATTCTTCCAAACTTCAGTTGTATAGGGGGGGCAGACGTTGCAGCCGTTTCAGAAGGGAATCCTTTTGAGCAACAGTTCGCCGAGAGGGTTATACCATTAACAAAGAAAATTATGACTTTTAATATATGTATGTGCTAACGCACCGGTCGAATCTGGATATACGTGAACGATTTTTTGAAGCCACCTTCTAGGCACAGAGCCAGATTATCAATAAGACAAGGTAGGCGAAATGTGCAACGAGTGAAAATTTAATGTGAAGATTTGTATCGTCAGATCAAATTTCAGATGAGCTATCCGAGTAAAGATTGAAAGATTAAAGGCTTATCGGGGAATTAATTATCTGCTTGAATTTCTATCACATTTCTTGACGAAGTCCGACGATGATATTAAAGACACTAGTGCAAAGTTTAGTGAAAATTATTGAGAGCACATTGTAGCTAAGTTTAAGTTCAAGTAAAAGGTGCTTTTTTTAGATATTTGGGTTTCAATGAGGCAATACTATTTTCGGAGTTGGTCTTTTTGATAGCTGTTACTTGATTTATACTTAGTTTGATTTTAATTTTATTACCAAATTAATGGGTCGGATCGCGCGACGCATCGCGGGCTGTGTCCAATATTCAGTCGACATAGTCACCCAGCAGAGTCGGTAATTCGAGCAACCATGGATCGGTTTCGAACCACATTTATTCTAGTGGATAATGCACATCCTCAGAAACACCGTACAGTGCGCACCGAAGACGCTATTGTTGCTGTGGAGCAGAGTATCGTTGAAGACCCGAACGAGTGCATCCGCCATCGCGCGCAACAATCGGAGCTGGGCCCATTTACTTTATGGAAGATTTTGCGGCAGGATCTTGGTTTGTGGGCTTACAAAATCCAATTCGTGCCACAATTAAAGTCGATCGACCATCAAGCGCGTCGCACGTTCGGTGAATGGGGCCAAAACGAGATGGCTGCCAATCGCGATTTTCACAAGATAGTTTTGCTAAGCGATAGAGCTTACTTTTGGTTGAATCGGTATGTTAATAAACAAAACTGTCGCATTTGGAGTGTTAATAACCCACAAGCCATTATGGGGACGCCGTTGCATACTCAAAAAGGGACTGTTTGGTATGCTCTATGGGCAGAGGGAATCATTGGTCCATATTTCTTCAAAAATCAAACTGGTCATATGTTATTACAGTCAATGGGGAACGCTATAGAGCAATGACTATTGACTTTTTCGTGCCTGAATTAGAGAATGTTGATGTGGACGATCTTTGGATCCAATAAGAAGGCGCAATATGCCATACAACCAACGAAACAATAAATTTATTGAAGGAAACTTTTGGTGAGCGTATTATCTCGCATCGTGGGTGGGTCTGTGGGGTGGCCTCCAAGATCGTGCGATTTAACACCGCTTGATTAGTTTTTGTTGGGTTATGTGAAGTCGCTTGTCTACGCAGATAAGCCCGAGACGATTGACGTCTTGGAAGATAATATTCCCGAGTACAATAATAGCATTTCAAATATATAGAAGCCAGATGATATCAAACGGTGATCGGTGAACGAAACTTTTTGAAATTAATAATAATAAAATAATGATAATAAAATTAGCTCGATTTTTGGCCGAGGAAACTGGAGTTTTACGCCGAATCCGAACGGCAAATGAGTTTTTTCTTAGCAGAAACACACGCACTGAAGTTTGCTATTGTCCGCCGCGGGGCGACCGTTATTACTTGCCTCGGCCAGGATTCGAAACCGGGACACACCGAATGAAGCGAGCACGCGCTATGAACTAGGCTACGGCGGTCGTATGTACATATATATGAATGTATGTATGTATGCACATATGTATGTAGTTACACAAAAAATTATCGTCATTACTTATCTGACTGTCAAACCCACTTTGGCGCCTATCGGCTTCAATTAACTACACTGAAATTAAATCTTGCAGCGAATGGCTCCAATTGATCGAAAATAGTTCTCATATTGCATACCACATTTCAAGTATTTCTTTAAATAGTTAACGTTATGTTTTGTTTTCGTTTTTTTTTTGCACTTTTATCTGACTGTTTAAGATGGCAATGCCATAGTTTACAATTTGCAGGGATTTTTTGGCCCGACTCTATTTGAGATTTCAATATGCGCTTTAGAGTATTCTTTTTGAGACGCATTATTCTTCCATATCATAATTTAATAATCACACCACTATAATCTTTTTGAAACATTTTTCGTTTAGTTTTTTTTTTTTGTATAAGACTATAAGAAAGTTTTTTCCAAATTCAAACAGAGCGCAAATATTCACGATAATTGCGTTTAATGCTATTGCTCGGTAACTTCTTTTGCCGCGTATTTTGCTCTTCGAGCCACCAAAATCAAATACTAATTTTATGATAGCTGAATTCATTGCCGCGCAGGTATTCTTAGAGTGATAGGCGCTATCTCTAATTTCGACAGCGAGATAAGGGTTATATTTTAGGTAAATAAGAACAGCTGTTAGTTGTTTAAATATTTCGATAGTTCATTGTACATATCTACATATGTATATACAGTCGAACCTCGTTAATTACGACTGTCACTAATTGCGACAGCTTGAATTTGTGTTTTTTTGGTTTTAAAAGTGCGAGAGTGAACGCTTGCCTTATATTTTTCTGAAATAATTTTGACCATATTATTTTGAAATATTTTTTTTTTGCTCGCACTGCCAGTTATAAAGAGACACAAAGAACCAACTGTTAAAAACATTTTTCCCTAAAAGGTCGCTCAAAATTATAAGTTTAAAAAAATGGCAAATGGTTTTGTAAAAAACAGGGACCGAAAATAATAATTATATTGATTTTTTCGGGTAAAAAATAGCATTGGAAAAAATTTGTTCAAAACAAATCTCGAACATTTAATTATATAGATCAAATTTTTTATGAAATTCGCTATTCAAATTTGACCTTATTTTTATTTAGAAGATTCATTGCATAATCATTATTTTGTGCTTTTTTCAGTCGGATGCGACTTTATTTTTTCTATAAAAAATTATTTTTTCTATAAAAAATAATCGATATTTCTAATCGATATTTTGAATATAAATTTGTGATTTTTACTTTTGCGATCATAAAAAATAAAAAGTACAAAATTGATACTAGCCATAATGACAAGCAATAATAAAAATATATTTAAAAATACTTAATTTATTCGAGTTTAAATTATTTAAGTATTTTAATACAAATTTCTATGGCAAATGATATGCGCCTAGCACTCTCGAATACATAACAAATTAATGTGCACATTTTTATCGTTTCCATTTTTTATGAATAAATTATTATTGACAGTAATTAGGAAACTATTGTCAAATTTTCTTTCGCTTATTTTAGGAGAGCAAGTCGAAGTTTCCTCAAATCACATATATTCGCTAAATCAATTTGGTAGTTTTTATTTTTTAAGTAAGAGTAACAAGAAATTATCGCAAGCCAGTGGTTCTTTGTCAAATAAACTGCTAAATAATTTTAGTGGAACTAAGTACTTTTTTCAATACCTGCTCAGTACTCGATATAAAAGAATGAATACGAGAAATACGCAGTATAAGAAGAAAGTATCGAGTATGTACTTCGATTTACTACAGTCGTCTTGCTCCCAGAAAATGAAAATTTGAGACAACATGTATTTTTAAACATACACGAAAATCGAGCGTGTACTGTACTTTTGTCGAATTTTGGTTGTTTATAAGAAATAAAATAAAATAAACGTACGTACATACATAAGTAAAGTACAGTTTCTCGAACGTTTCACTTTCTAATTTGCGCCTAAGTAAAATAAATGAACGCATAATCTTTATCTACATACATATGTATCTAACTAGTTTCCATGGCAGATAGTCATTCGGATATTCGGATTTTTGGCATAAAGTTGAAATTTTCAAGGAAACACTTAACACTTTAAGAAAAATAAATTGTGAAACTATATTTTCTTAAAGTGGGTACCTTCAGTACAATATTTTAATAAATAAAATTCATCAGAGTGTAACCCTGAACTTTCACTAGGGCTATTATGCGATCAGCTGTTCGTTTTCACAAAAAAAGCGAGAAACTTTGCCGGAACTCTGTAATAACAGAGAGTAGCTGCCCGTGAATACATTTTTTTGTAATATATGGAACCATTAAAAATAAAGGTATGTGTAATGTAAGTAATATATAGCATTTTTCTTCTACACTTCTATATTTTGATATAATTTTTTCATTCCGATTGAGTAAAGGTTTCTTGAAGATGAATAAAAACCTACCTAAAATGAAGTCTTTTTTCTCCAAAAGTAGTACATAAATATTTCTTAAGCACCATTTCATTCTCATTTTTTTCTCTTGATAGCTGTTTTTCTTAATTCCAGATATAATTTTTTGTGAGTGTATTTGTGAAATGTTTACATTTGAATTGTTTTTGGTGATGTTCTCAGACATTGAAAACCTAACCAAAACACCTGTGTATGTTAGAGCAAAGACTAACACTTTTTGTCTGATTTTTCCCGGTCACCTTGAACTTGTGAAATTTTAGGAAAGATTGAGTTCAGCCATGCCACCCTGTTCGACGCATGGCTCGAAAATAAACAAAATGAAGTTGCGTTTTTAAACTGGATTTAGTAGGAAATCAATATACATATGTACAAACAGTGCAAAAAGTATGAGCGTCGAAACAAAAAATAATATAATAAAAACGGTCAGCAATTTTATTAGATTCGTTTAGAAAAATTTACCCAGATGCAACCGAACTATCTCAAATTTTAAGCTGAACCACTCTAGATGGCTTTCGCTGAACATGATAATTTATTTTAGACAGCAAAAATGTTGTGACTTCTGGGCGTAATCAATTGATGCGTCCCAATCTAACATAAAAAGCAGCGGATCTAAACAAAAAAAAATCGTGATATCCAATGTGACATTCAAGCTACTAAAAAATTCAGAAAAAATAAATTGAATTCGTCTTGTCAGGAATTAGCTTCCTACCAGCCGAATCTTACACTTACAAGAAAATCTATTTTGTTATTTGCAGCATTCATTTAATTGAGAAAACAATTCATATGCAGAGATTTGAAGCATGCGAACCTGGTTCCTTTGGCCAGCCATTAGTTTTCACAACTGCAAAACCATTCAAGCTAAAAGATCACATGGGCACATGTAAATAAAACAACTCAGCGAATTGGGAAAGAAGAACAAGAACATTCAGCTCATGGGATGACATCACCTTATATGGATCCAACAGACTAGCGACACGTGCTCGTCTATACTAAAACCGAACCCTGGAAATCTTCAATGTGGAATAAGTCCACTGGATACGAAGTCTTGATTCATTGCTTAACATTTCTTACAGCATGAGATTTAAAAAGCGGCAAGTGAAACGTTTCAGTTTTTTTTTTCAAACACAAAGCTATTGCCATCAAGTATAGAATTCGACTTGGTTTTACTAGAAAGCCTGCCTACCATTGTATTCACTACTTTCTGTGAATTTCCAATTGAGGGGTATTCTAGTGTAGCGACTCCTTTTCGAACCCTATTTTTGAGAATTAATTTTAGTAAAACTACTGTCGATTTTTCACCTCGGTTTTTTTCAATTTGTTTATTAAATTTTCAATTATTGACAGGATTTTTTCGGGTTTGAAATTTTTTTCACATTTTAGTTATGTGACCTTGACTCTGTCCTTGTCAAAAACGAAGAGAGTGGCTCGGGTGAAGTGCATTGAGAGTTGGAATAATCTGATACAAAAAAATTAGCTACATCATCGTTTTTGATCTCCTCCACAACGTCGTTACCCAAGGTTTTCAAAAATGTAATAAATTTTTAAAATTCTAGGATTTTGATACAAAAAAATTTGGTTTTTTTGCTAATAATGGATATAAATACTGTTCCAGTAGAGATTTTCAAAAACACATATGTGGCGTCACTAGAACACTCCCTTAAGGCACCTAGATTCCAACAGTTCTGGAAGAGACCATTATCATCATCCCGTGGTATCCGATGTCACCAATTTACTTTGCACAATATCCTGATTCATGGATCTCAGATAACAGAGTCACCAATTGGACCCGCAGGTTGCCTTGGCAAAAATGCATCAGAGGTGCTCAAGTTGGATAGTTTCAAAAATGTTTCTTATTACATCACCTGGTATAATTTAAAACGCAATTGAAAGTTTGAAGAAAGATGAATTTTTACTAAAAAAAATATTAAAAAAGTTTCTTGTTATCGAACGAAAACTATCCTAGTAGTATGCACTTGTAAATATTTGCTCGTATCGTTGCATCCCTTAAAAACTTTAAAAAGTGTCAGTTTGTGATTGATTGTCTCTGTTAGGTTAATTTTTTTTTAACGAAAATAATAGAAATATTTGCATATTACTGTTAATTACTTAGGTCGCAGTTTGTATAACTATAGGATGCAAGCCGCCCAGAGGGAAATGTGAACACAATGCAAAAAGTGTAGTGCAAGGCGAATTCATTCATATAAGCTGAAGGCATAACGCACACACACACGCATTTTATAATTTTAGGATGTCACGATAAAATAGAATAGAAGAATGGACGCCATTAGTTTTCGTTTTTAGGATGTCACCGGTAAAGGAAAAATACAAATATAGCGGAAGAAGAAGACATCAACTGCTTTAATAACTTCACCTTTTATGAATTCGCCTTGGTGTGATGGATATTTTTTTTATTTAAACAAATTGTAAAATGTGCCATCATAAATAGGCAGAAATTGAAATTTCCCATGCTTTTTCTTACAACCAAAAGAAAAGATATGCAAATAAGTGAAAATCAGATTTTTGATGAAATCTAAAAAAGGAAATTGGAAAAACAAGACTTTATTTGAATGAAATATTTTATTATTTTGTTCATGCTTTTTGTGTATTTTAAAGAAATTCTAAAAATTATTAGATTTAATTTTTATCTACTCCCATCAAAGGCTTTATTTGAAAGATTGTTTTCAACTACGTACAAATAAAATTTGGACAACAGAAAAAACACAAATAACTCAACTAAATAATAATTCGAAAATTAATTTTTAATATGAATTGTAACGAATTCCAATACTTTTTGAAATACCAAATAAATATACGGGTATTTAATAGTTTGCCTTTATTATCTAAACTTAAATATTTATGTACAAAAGAGCTATCGCATTTTTGTGGAGATAATATAGTCGAAAACGAGAAGAGCGAAAATAAACATTTACGCAGATACCGAAAATAACTGGTCCCCATTAAATTCAAGATTTTCTCCTATCATTAACTATAGGTACATATGTATATATCATGACAGTGAGAAGTAGAAAATATCCAACAGCAAATATCAACCGAAGTTACTTATGAAAATATGTATTTTTGTTAAAAAGGTCAGTTACTAATTTATATTAATAGTTGGAAACACTTCACTTGGCATTATTTACATACTGTTGGATTTCAAACAAAAATTAAAATAGAATCGTAAGTCTAACCAAAGCAGATAAGCGAAGAGCTTTGTATACCAGTTACGTGCATTAATTTTTTTCTTTTTTCTTTTGATAAATGTCCCGGTTGTTATTTATGACTTGGTTATTTATGCAACTACGGGTACATACATATATTTGAGAAAATAGATTCACTTTATAGCAAATGGGTTCAAATCAGAAACTAATAATATGTCAAACCCAACCAATTTGGGTACGCACTATAGATTTTTTTGTATTTTGGGAGTAGGGAATTTACAGTTGCATTTTGGATGTATACCTTGGCAACTTAAATTAGTATTGTAAAATTATGTACATTGTAGATTGTATTGAAATCAATTTGATATAAAAAGGAAGGAAAGCTCCGTTTTCGAAGACCCATACCTTTCATGAATTATTAGGAGGGTTGCCTTTTATATTTTGCGCCTTCGCAACACTACATGTGATTAGCTGTAATTAGATATTTTTATCGTAAAGTTTGGTATTTTTTGGCATAAACTTGCATATAACGTTTTCACTAACGAGTTTTATTTGTGTTTATTTATAGTGAGTTTAAAAATTCATATTGCCTAAAAATGGAATTAACCCGTGAACATTTTCATGCGATGATTTACTATGATTTTCGACGCGGATTATCGAGACAAGAGTGCATCAATCAACTTACTTCTACTTTTGGTGTTGAATCACCACACTTAGCCACTGTGAAACGATGGTACAACGAGTTCCTACGTGGCCGCCAATCTTTGCAGGACGAATTTCGTGAAGGTCGTCCAGAAACGGTGGTTGTGCCAGAAACAGTCGATGCTGTGCGTCAATTGATAATACAAGATCGTCATGTGACATATCGCGAGATAGAGGCATCCTTGGCCATTAGTGGGACCAGCATACATTCAATATTGGATGAACATTTGGTCGTAAAGAAGATTTGTTCTCGTTGGATACCGCATAATTTGACAATTGCCCAAAAAAGGACTCGTGTCGATTGGTGTAAAGAAATGTTGAAGAAATTTAGCCGCGGTGGAACAAAGCACGTCTATGGCATCGTAACAGGTGACGAATCTTGGATCTATGCATATGAGCTAGAAACAAAGCAGCAATCGACTGTATGGGTGTTCCAAGACGAGCCTGATCCAACAAAAATTGTTCGCGCAAATGGTCGCCTGTTTTTTCGGAAAATCTGGTCATGTTGCAACTGTTCCACTAGATAAACTTAAAACGGTCAATTCTGAGTGGTATACAACCATTTGGTTGCCAAACGTTTTTGGAGAATTAAGGAAAACCAACCGCCGAAGACAAATCATTCTTCACCAAGCCAATGCGAGCTCTCACGTATCGATTCACACAAGAGAGTTTTTGAGGACTCAAAAGGTCAAATTGATGGGTTATCCGCCTTACAGCCCTGATTTGGCACCTAATGATTTCTTTTTATTCCCGAACATCAAAAAAAAAATGCGAGGTAAACGTTTTTCAACGCCTGAAGGAGCTGTAGAAACCTTCAAACAGCTCGTTTTAGAGGTATCCTCTTCTGAGTGGTAAAAGTGCTTTGAAAATTGGTGCAAGCGAATGCAGAAGTGTATTGACTTGGATGGAGAATATTTTGAAAAACAAAAAAACTATTTTCCTTAATATTTGACTGTGTTTTCATTATAAGGCGCAAAATATAAAAGGCAACCCTCGTACTGTGATTGCGTAAAAATATTAAATTTCAGAATAGTATTGGTTTTCCTCATATAAAATAAAATACAATTAAAATAAATAGTTTTAAGGTAAAACCTTATATCTGAAGAATCAGTTATAAGGGTACTATACCTTATAAATCATCAAAATTTATAGCTAGAGTTTGCAGTAGAAAAGAGGAGAGGCTTATGGGTCTGAAGTCAGCGGGTTCAGAGTTAGATACTATGCTTGCCTTTGGTAAGAACACTACCATGACTTCTTTTTGGCAGTGAAATGTCTGGGTGTAAAATAACATTTACTTGGAAAGCTCATACCGAGCAGAAGGTAAATCGAGCATTGAAAGTTTTTGGATAGTGTCTGAGAACATTTAGTAAGTCTTGGGGTCTGACGCCAGCTGTTATCACTTATTCTGCTGTAGTTTGGTGGCCCAGAACCATGGCTAAATCCACGGTTTCTGCGTTAAACAGGCTGCAGAGGTCCGTTCGTATAGGAATCACGGGCGCCATGAGCATGACATCTGGAGCGGCTATGAATGCCTTGTTGGACTTGCTATCCTTGGATTTAACTATAAATGATTTCATTTTGTCGACTATATTCGGAAGGTTGTCAGAGCAATAATACCCTTTGTTTTTGGCCCCAAATGACAATTTTATACCGAGAGTCTCTCTTGGTTGAAAGTATACCGTAAGCTTTCCTACAAGAGAACAAAGAGAACAAGACATAAAAAAAATGGGATTGGAGCTAGTTGGTAGGTGCAGGGCGATTTCAGATGTTTTTCTGCTCTGCCTTTGGTACAATGGCAACAGTTTACCAATCGCAGATATTTGCTATACTTAAGGTAGTGGACCGGATAATTGGCGAAAGGTGCCGTGTATACCAAATCAGAGTCCACAGTGACAACCAAAAATTTGTACTAAAAGCCATGGAGGCTCCTCGCACCTTTTCAAAAATTGTGCAAGAAGCTAAGTTGAGGCTAAACTCTGTTGGAAAATGGAGTAAGCTTGAACTCGTGTGGGGCCTGGACACAGCCCCAGCCAATAAAAGGGGCCAAGCATAGCAGGGACGGTTGTGTGCATCAGGAATGTCATGCTGGTGCACTACCGACACCTGTAAAGCAACCAAGTGGTTCCTGAAAAGACTAGTCGGGCGGTGACAAAAGTCCTTCTTAGGCAGAGAAAGAAGAAGTTACGAGTCCTGGTTGGGTTGGACGTCATAGGCATCATCGATGAGCCGTTCTGCTCATCTTGCCTGGTGAATGAAATAGCGCAGAGTATTTCCCCTGTAGCTGCCCCACTTTTGCTAGACCGAGATGTAGTATATTTGAGTCATATGTATTGAGGATGGAAAACGTTCATTATCTATCCGTCGGCAAGCTTGTCAGATTCCGCAAATCTGGAAGTTTTGTCGAGGAGAAATGAAGTCTCATCACCATCTTTTTCCGTATCCGTTTCTCTGTCCCTTATTTTCTTCATCTTTCCCAGGCATTAAGTGCAGTGGACAACTATGTCTGAGTGCTTGGAAATCCGATTTCGAATTTTCGGACTACCTCAATTCCATGCCATTACACTTTGACTTCTGTCCATATCAAGGGAATGTAGCCAAGTCTTCAATAGCCAAGATTTCGTGCGTTCCATGGCATGTTGTAGCTGAGTCAGATGTATTCCCTCGCGCGCGCACGCCACCCACTTGGCTACGGCTGCCCATTATATATTAATAAAATTTAAATTTATTTAAATATTTGCACACATATTTGGCAAAAATATAGCGTGTATGTAATTCTAGTTGTGTAAATAACAAATGCCATGAATGCTAACAATCTTTAAGTACTGGCTTCGTTTTTGTTATTCGTAATGATTTCGAATGATACATCATACAACCAAACTCATCACTTTAAAATAGATAGATGAAATATCATAATCATCGCTTTCAAAAACAGTTGTGCAAATATTTTAGGCAAAATACATAAGTAGTGGCGTATACCCATACCATGTACCTACCTACAGAGTTGTTTTTTGTTTTTAGTGGATAGGTGTTTAGTAGGTGTCGGGCATGTGCAAACAATTTTTGGCGTGGTGATTTCTTGTCTGGCGAAAAACAAGTGGGTGTTTACCTTCATCCAATTTTGAAAGTAACTTTCTCACGTCTATGCCTTATTTCATGCGGGATACAAATTTATTCGAAATATCTCAATTCTGCCGCCCCTACCTTCAGTTGCAATCACATTTCTTTTTACTTATGAGTAATACATATAATCTAAATATGAATGATAACGCATTATCTATACTTCTATATTTGAATTATACCTAATTGCGTATATAGAAAAAGTTTGTAACGAATTGGCTCTCGAAGTACTGAAAAGATTTTAATAATTGTGTCTTTAAATTAAACATTTGCTGGATACAATAGAGTCGTATACTTCTTTTTTTATATTTTTTGAAGAATATATACATTAGGGTCCATTACTCCCCATTCAACAAAGTATTGGTAAGGTCTTTCCACCGGAATTTGAAATTCATTACATTCTAAAACATGATCCAAAATATTTCGCAATAATATTAAGATTTAGGTGAGCTGGACCAACTTGAAACTACATCCATTTTCGGTCTTCTTTTTTTATATATATGTAAAAGCAGTTTTTTAAAAGTTCTGAATAGAGAAGACTTCAGACCAATCAACTTCTCTTCTGTTTTTTAGCCTTTGAGAGGCTGAATGATCAGCATATAAGACACCCCTTGAGGATTGTCGCATGCTGAGGCCACAGTCAGTTCCGGCCTAATTCATCTACCCTGCGACAGAGCCATCGAAGCAGAACCTCCATACAACGAAGGCCGAGGAAAATCACTCCGCAAGGTTGAATTATCTCACCATTGCTTTGGGTCGTTGTTATCTTACGGGAGTTGGAAAGGAGAGGCTGTCGAGTTATTGCCTATGTGAAGGATGTGACACTTATTGTCAGGTGAAAGTTCCTGGACACCATGTTTGACCTCATGGATGGATACCAAAACTTGATCGTGAAATGGTTCACGGAGAGTGTATTCGCTGTTAACCCTAGCAAGACGAAGCTAAGCTCAGTGCTAGCGTGCATGACCTTCTTCAATCGGCAATGCCCTACTTGGGGTTTCTGACGGTGTTAGGTATTTGGGCCGGATTCTTAACAGGAAGCTCTGCTGGGAACCAAATATTGAAGAAAGAGTGAAAAATGCATCAGTTGCAGTATAACGTTGCCGGGATCTTTTTGGGAAGATAATAATGTTCTAAGGGATAATTGCCGGGTGGAACTCGCTGGAGAAGGTAACGAAAGTTAAGTAGCTCGGGCAGCTACCCAATTAAAGAGAAATGACTACAGCTTCAAGACCGGTAAAGCTGGACGGAAAGGTTGGAGGGAGTGCATCGATTAGCTATTCAACACTATAATGGCCTTTAGCCAGGCTCTTTAATGGTTAAGCCAAAACCTGGCCGGGAGGTGCCTGACCTCTTCCTTCTAGATACTTTCATATCGATCTGATTTGGGAGCCGGGCCATAACTGCATTATAGGAAACAGCAGGGCGGAAGAGCTGGCTCAGCATGATACCCTTGAAGTTATGTGTCCGGGAAGGGAGACGGTGGGAGCTCCTCTGATCGCCTGCGGACTTTTATTGGACAGATGGGCGAGCGTTGGGAAAATAATACGACATTCAGAATTGCAAAGGCATTCTGGGTGGTACACCTTAGGCTTTCGAAGGCACTCCGAGCGCTAACTAAGCGACCACTCTCGATCCTAGGGATAGTTCTGTCCGGTTCATAGGTTAAGCTGAATCTAGTCTCCGAACCTCTTTGTCCAGCTATTTGGTGGATAACGCGGTGGAATCATCATTTCATATTCCACTCAGCTACCCTGCCAATGCGAGGCTGAGATTTAAGTACTTCATTAACACCACAGAAGAGCTCTCTGTTAACTTTCTTCTTTGTTTAATGTGCGCGTTGCCGTTCAAATAATAAGTGGTATCACAATTGACTCCTCCTATATGTCTAAGTGAATTACCTGCGGGGTCATCAACCTAACCTAATCTAAGCTTAAACTGATCTATGTACCTTTGAACTGTTTTTTTTAAAAGAATAAAATCCAACTATTTTTAGTTATAAGTTTTTAAGGTCCAGCTCGCGTTAATCTTAATATCTCTCTGAAATATCTTAGTGGAAGTCTTAAAATGTAATAAGTTTTATAGTTCCCATAAAAAAGAGGGCCCACTTTATTGTGCACGTTTTATTAATGTGTGTAAAACATTTATTTAACAGTTGAAATTATAATTTTGGTTTAACTTGAAAACATTTATAGTATAACCTTTGATCCTGGGTAACCCTTAGCACCTAAGCCGGTAATTTTGTAGGTTGTGCCAGCTGGTGCACCATTTTCAAATTTATCTGATGTCGTCACATACAAAATATCTAAATTGGGACCACCGAAGGCAGATGAAGTGATATTCTTGCCAGGAAACTTAATTTCCAGAAGAACTTTGCCGGTGCTGCGGAAATAAACGAAGCACTTTATTAAAAACTTTCTATTCACCAAATTTGAATGAACTTACCTTGGATTGACCTTATAAATGCTTTTACCATTGAATATAGCTACATACAGATTGCCATCCCTGTCAATAGTCAAACCATCAGGCAACAGATTGTCTGCGGGGTTCGGTTTGCGTAAATTGAAAACAACTTTTGGGTTACCTAAAAACAATGCAAGAAAACAAAACATAGTATCATTAACTGCCTTCATGCTGCAAAAATCTAACATACTTGGTACACCAGTATCAAAGTTATAGTCGTACTCTTTCACTTCATAATCGGCTGTGTCAATATAGTACATCTTCTTCAATTTCTCATTCCAAGCCAAACCATTGGAAATGCCAACATCAGTCTTCACCAGCGACACTTTGCCACCCTTCTCGTACTTGTATAATTCGCCCCAACGATTCTCGAACGCATCACCAATCTGAACCATGGTGCCGGCGAAAAGACGTCCACGTGGATCGGCCTTAGCATCATTGAAACGATTAAATTTATATTGCTCGCCAGGTTGCACTTCGAAAAGTATACGATCTACTTTGCTTGTTGTAGAGACACCATCCCATGAGACGACTACTACACGGCGTCTATCACCAACCAAAAATTGGCCGTCCTGCCCATCGATAGGCACGATAAAAGAGGCAAACTCTACACCTTGAACTTTGCTACCGTAAACCTTGTTTTCCTGATAATCGTAGCGCATCAGCTTGCCGGCTTCAATATCGACATAGTAGAGACTCTGTGACTCAACATCCCAGTGTGGACCTTCGCCCAGGAGAGCACAAGAGTTAGGCAATGGCTCGAGTTTGTAAGGCAGCTGTCGGAATAAAAGAATTAAATAATTGAAAATTATTATTATATTATTAGTATATTAAAAAAAAAATGAATTCTGTGAAGTTCTCTTCCTAAGGGTTCAATATAACAAATATGTACATATAAAAAATGTTTGCAGACCACGCCCGTATCTGCACTTTTTTTGCAGTATATGTATAAGTATAGTTTTATTTAACAAACAAAAAAAAAAACAATTTTCTGTTGTATTTTGCAATCGGCCAAGCCCACATTAATTTTCATAAAATGCAGAAGTTCTCTTAATCTCCTCGCGGCAACTGCGCTGCAGATGAGTTGGCAAGAACAGTGGCAGAATTACCTATGATAAATTCTTCTCTAGAAGCGGGCATGCCTCTAACCTCCTGCAAACATATGTAAAGACAAAACTTATCGAGGAGGTGAATATCAGGTGGGTCATAGATCCCACTAGTGGGATTATCAGACATATTTGGCTGAAGGTTGACGCACAGCTATCCAAAGCGCTGATCTTCCTCAGACTAATGGTTGTGGTAATAACCGGACACTGCCTTATGGGCATACACGGGAGGAGACTGGGATGCCTAACCAATGATTTCTGTTGAAGTTGCAGGGACAAAGAATAAGTGGAAAGTATCGTGTGGTATCTTTTCCACTGTCTCGCCCTGGCCAAAACTCGAAACCAATTCTTAAATAGGCGCTTTCTAGACCGTTTGGCCGACTTGAGCTCGGCAAGCATTCTCGCTTATCTGTGCTACGTAAGGCGCACTCGGTGGTTCACCTGTTAAGGGAAAGGAAGGAGGAAAACGCATGGCTCCCACCAGGGGTATCGCAACGGGCTTTTTCAGCCTACGTGTACACCAGTGGACATGTACGGTTGCAGCCGCTCTAACCTAACCTAACTCTCCTTATGAATATAGATTAAGCTACACCTTATAAGCGGAGTATTGTTAGATATGATTTCTCAAGTGATTCACCTAGTGTTCTTTTGCAAGTCGGTTACAAAGAAATGGGACATTTGTAAACTAAAATAATTAAAAATGGTTTGTTGACAGAGAATTTCATTACTAGGATGTGGAGCTTAAGAGTGCCTAAATTGCACAAAATTTCAGTTGAAAATCTATCAAAATCTTTTCATTTCCGAATATTCATTTGATTTAATATCACATTTTATATGGATTTGAGTTCAAAATTTTCCCATCACGTCTAGATTTTAAGATACAGGGTGCTGAACTTTTTTCGTAAGTTTGTACCAACATAGATTGTCCTTATTCCAATGTTTTCCAACACTGTTTTACGAATCCCAATTGAAATACTGCTCTGAATTTAGCATAAAATTATGCAAGTTTTGATTCAAAACGTTTACATTCTGAAAGTCTTTCTAAAAAATATAAAAAACTTCGTACATTTTCGAAGTATTTTTGGCTGTAACTTCTGAACAAAATACATCTATTTAATGAACTGGTTTGTTTTAATATTAAGTTGCCAGTGATAATTGTAAAAAAAACATACTCGCACTTAAGATTTTTTCTCTTAAAAAATATTATGTACTATTGAGTCATATTGTAATTGAAGACTTTATTTATATCGTTTTGTAAATAATTCGAACAGTTAAATAACAAATTGATTGCTTAATTGTTTAATTTTTTCTTTGTCTTATTTTAAAATGAGGTGAAACAGATGTTTTTAACCCTTGAATCAGAATGCGATACCGATGATGAAAATGACAATACTAAAGATACTGATTTATTAACTGAATATGAACAGATATTTGATTATACAGAATTATCTGATGAGGATGGCTATAGGGATGAATAATTCAATATTCAAAGGCAAATATTGTGATAATTGTCTACATAGATATCTGAGAAAATAAACCAAAAAAACAATTAAAAGAACACAACATAAAACAATACAAAAAAAAAGAATATAACATCTAATTAGGAGCCTTCTCGTGGCACATCCTAAGTGCTTAAATACATAAATGCGGCAAGTCATTAATGTAAGCTTTTCAAAATTCTAAGTTAGTGAATGCGAATATGAACCAAAAAAAAACTCTTCTACTAATTAAAAAAAAAAGAAGCTTAATAGACAAAATAAACAGCAGGCTGAAAAAGGCTAAATCAAAATTTGTTTAAAACCAAACATATAAATCAACAATTCCAACATTTTATTCGTATTATGATTCCATAACAAATTTTATAAGGGTTTCGCATATATCTATTGGCTTTATAAGCTTCAAAAATAATTTATTTTTAAGATACGAGGTAGTTGGTTCATATATAAAATTAATTAATATTGTTATATATCACATATTACTTATTCATCATCAGATAAATTTGAGTATATCATTAGAGGTGTTCATCATTTGAACGAAATCTTTACAACACTTTGCTACCTTCTCCATTTACCAATAATTCTACTTGTTTTTTTTTGTTTTGTTTTGAAATTGATTTTATGCGTCGACTTTTGCATTGCTGAGGAGTAAAATTAAAACCAAAATTACGAAGGGCATAAAGAATTTTTATATTCACGAACCTCTGCCCAAAATTCTACAGTAGATTGTAGGTTTTCCCAGTGATTGAAATGTAATTTTTTTCAATTGCATTTTGATGGCATTTCATTAGCATCGAATTTACACATTTAAGAAAAGGATAAAGGCCAAATTAAAGCTTTACGGCTAAAATAAAAAATGTAGATCTCGTCGGAAAAGGCTAAATGACAACACTGATCGTTGAACAGTCAAATAAGGTGTCATGCCTTCGGCAACAAGATAAATAAAGTACTTGCGTGTTTCGTGCGCAATCACTTGGAGCACTTCGTTGCCGGAGTCAAAAATGTCTTGGTGTACTGCGCCAGCGTTCTTTCATCCACTCCTATCTTTTTAGTATTTACAAGTCAATACAATGTTCACTCTAGTAGTTCAACTCTTGAAGCCGTAAAAGCAAAAATGAATTACATCAAGTAAACTTTGACAGCTGAAGCCGTAGAAGCAAAAACAGAATACAGTTATGTTCACGAAAATAGTAGCAAAATGTATTGACAAGTTTGTCTTTCCTTATTTAATTTTAATTATTTTTTTTTATATCACCAATAGTTTTTGAGCTCAAGGCCATTTTATTTTATTATTGTTGATATAAATAAAATCTGGCGAAAAATAATTTTTTTTTTCGTAAAATTTTAGTTATTTATTTAACGAAAACAGTGTCAGTCAAAGTTTCAAACTTTCCCGAAAATTTATAAAAATACGAAAATTTAAAAAAGTTGTCATTAAAATTTGCAATATTTTAATCCTGATTTTTATTAAATTTTCGAAAATGAAATTTTGTAGCCCATTCAATTTTAGTTTAATAAAGTGTAAGCGGCTAAAAATTCTAGTCGATTTTTGATAATTTTTTTGTTTGCTGACGGTGTTGCGTCTTTTCTTTCATACAACACACGACCAAAATTTATTTTCAACATCTAGCCGATAGCTCTGGTTGCTAGTGCGTATATATTACCATTGTAATTTTAATTATATATGCTCATAAAATAATAATAATAATAATATTTTCAACAAAAAAAAAAAAAATCCAAAAATCTACCAGAATTTCAGCTACTTGAAGCTTGAAACTGCAATAATTCGAGCTATTTCCCCATTATTTAGATTTTGTTTAAAAATAGCGATTATTTAAAATTGTTTAGCGTTTCTCTTTTAGTTAAACTCGTCAATTTTACGACCTTCACACTTTTCATTCACAATTTTTAATAACCGACGGAAATTTGTTTACCAACCAGGAAATTAAATGCTGCTCCAAAGGTGCCCTTCATATGTTACACTTTAATTACCATAGCCTCGGTTCTACCAGCCACTAAAGTAGAAATTTATTTTTTATTTTCTGTAAATTTTCATATAAAATTGAAAAAGTTTTTCTCCTTAATTTAAGTTGCTTTCGTGACAATTACTATTTTAATAGTCTTACACAGCCAGCTTCACGAAAACAATTTAAATGAAAAATCAAAGCAATTTTAATAAACACAACTTTTGTTTCGTGAGGTCTAGTTTTTATAAAGAAACAACAAAAAAATGTATTGCTAGAAACCAAGCCAGAAAGGGATTTAATGCTAAATGCAGATACTTTTTTAGCACTTGTTGATTTGTATGCACTAATGTATTCTCGTATTTTCGATATATTTTATTACGTACCGTTAAATTATCTCCACTAATTTCTGTTGCCTCCTCATTACCGTTTGCATTATTAGCGTTTAAGCAAAGCAAAATCGTAATGCTTAATAAACTTAGCAACGCCATTAGATATTTAAATTCACCAACTATCAAAATCGACTTTCAACTATGATATTCGTTCTAAAAGTTACGACTCTGAAAACTAAACTGGATTAGATTTACACCGCTCAGCTACAAGACACAACTGAAACCTTGGGCTGAGCTAGCGTTGCGCTTTATATATTTCCGTTGCAAGCGATTGCCAATCACCAAAGCCACCTGATCGCCTAAAATACAGTTAATCTCATTTTATCGCGGTTTACTGTTTGCTTAAAAAACGCGTAAAAATAACCACATTTGAGTTGAAATTTTTTTTATCGTTCCTTCAAAGAACCTAGATTACAAAGAAGTTGCATTTCGTTTCGTTTCCTGTGGCCAGAAATCTCGTTCAATTCACCACACACACACCAATTGGATCCTATCAGATTCTAATATCAATCAGCAAATGTCAAATTAGTTCTGGTATGGTAAATTGGATAAGATTTAATGTTAGAGAAACGGTGGATCCCATCCCACTTCTTTGCAATCTATGTACGTACTTTGGTTTCTATTTGGCGAAAAATCCGTGCAAAAATAAATTCACTTTGAAATACCTAAATTTTCTCCCGAAACCCGAATTTGGGGAAATTAGGAAATTTATTACATAAGTACACATTCGCTCTGCTTTGCTACATATTACAGGAAGTTTTTTAAAAAATTATATTGAGATCACTTATGTATAATTTAAATTATATTAATCAACGAATAAAACAATACTCTAGTTCTTCCATTAAAAAAAGTAGCCATATGATGTAATTGTTTCTAAAAAATTTGCCGGGAATAGTTTTGCTGTCTCCTAATTGACCAATACACCTTCACCTGTTATCTTGACGTTATGCAGCGAGTTTCTTCTTATACCAAGTCCACACGACAACGTTGTTTATGGCTCATTCGTCATATTCTGTGAAAACAAGTTCAAAATGCATGTTTTCGCCCCACAAAAACTGTCTAAGTTTATTACGAACCTATCATGATAATCCCATTTTCGTTGTGCTTTCATAAGCAACTCTGAGTTCAATAACTTTTTGTAAAAAACAAAACAATCGATGATTTTCCGTCATTAGTTTAGAAAAAGAAATAAGAACAGTAATAAGAAAAAGTTGGGGTGGAGAAAAACTGGAATATTTATAAAAAGTGGCATTGCTTGATGTGCACATTGAAGCTCTCGGGTGGCATTTCAGTTACCAGATTGCCTTACAGTAAACAGATAAATAAATAAAGAAATGTCATCGAAAACTAGTTAGTAAAAAGGAATGGTGTATGTTTAATACTCAAAACATCTCCTCCAACTTATTTTCATTGCCGTGTGTTCACATGGTATTAAAAAACTTCTGAGTCAACAATTGCTTGCAGAAAAAATTCTTTCATATTTTGTATGTTTGAGGTGCAGATGATTTTTCGCCTTTAAATTTTTCAAAAAACAATGTGACCTTATCTTTTATGCATTCACAATAATTCTTCTATGGACGAGGTCCTCAAACCACCTTGAAAGTGCGGGTTCAACTTTAATCACTAGGATGTCTTTAGTGATGATTTCCATATTTTTAATTGACAATTTAGCAGTTCTTTGTCTGCGGCTTTATCTCTACTTTTTACAGCATTTAAAATCACAATTTTTTCTATCAAGGTCATTTTTTTGTTTATGCTTCGTTCAGACATTGGGTGCTCTTTTACACGGCTACAGGTTTGCAGTTTTTTAATATGTATAAATGGCTTAGACTTGCAATTCACAATAGCGCTATTAAAATGCATTAAAAAAATAAAACAAAACGATAAAATCAGAATGAATCGCGGAACGCGTTAAAAAACTAAAAAAGAGTAAAAAATACAATGGGGTATTGTAAAAAACGCCGCGTTACAATGAGATCGACTGTATACAATAAATGTGTAAGTATGTATGTGCTACTCGTAAAATCGAGAGGTGATAACTAAGAAATCGTTTAGTTAAAGTAATGATTACGTATTAAAGGGTGTTTTTTTTCAGAGGTTTCATTTTACGATTGACGTTATATCTATTTTAATTAGTTAACACGCAAGTACAAATATACCCAAACAGTGTTGTAAGAACTTATTGAAAAAAGGCGAAATTTACTGACATTTAATTTATTGTTAAATATAAAATTAGTACAATAAGATTGCAAATGTCTTTTTTAGTACCACGGTAATTTAAAACTAAGATAAGAATCAAGACAAAATAGTAAATAATTACAAAAAAAATATAATGTACTTAGCTCTGCCATAAGTTTTGTTACAAGTTAAGGCCGTTATAAAAATGAAACTGTAATACCTTCTTTAAATTAGCAATGTACAAAACTGTATTCGAATTGGTCACCGTTTGCTTTCACACAAGCCCTCCAAAGAGTCGGCGGCCATCGATCAACAGCAGAACGCACAGTTTCTATTGGTTTTGGACGACGTTGCTCGAACTATAGATTTTTTGAGACTCTCCAAATTTCTGTGGCGTATTCGACAGGCCATGTTCTCCAACTCTAACTACAAACTTTATCCCAATGGATTCAAATCTGTACTTCCAGATGGCCAATCATCTGCATCTATGAAATTATATATTAATAAAAATATTGCTTTTAAGCGCTGCTGGGTGATTTTTGCCTTGTGCGCTGGATCAGAATCTTGCTGGAAGATTCAATGCTCTCCATCGAAGAGAGTAAAACACCCTGCTGGTACACTTTTGTCCCAGTTTTAACCCTTTTTTCACAGAAGTGAAGTGGGGTAACGCCTTTACAGGAGACTCCCCACTAAACGTTTACATCAGCTGAATGGTGACCACGTTGAACCCTTGGAATAACATTTTTTGCGTTTGGAAAAACTATTAATAATAGGGCGATAAACAAACATTCCCAAAATATGAAATTTATTGAGAAACTCATAAGTTTTACTTGCGCTTTTTCATCACATATTTAAAGTATTATGCAGGTATTATGCCAAACGATGTTTGCCAAGTAACATAAAACAAAAATTTAATAATAATTTAGCGAAAGTACGAATACAAAACATTCCTAAAGAATCTTTTATTAAGACTATTACGAATATGAGCTGGAATCGAGTTCCAGGAGCGATGAGCAGTGACGAAAAATAGTCTTGCAGATGTTAGGTAATTATATTTGGTTATAATCAATTCTGTTAAGCGACGAAACTTTAGGAAGGAAAGATTATTTATTAAATATTTGGAAATACTGCAACCAAATAGTCGCGATTTTCATCCAGATAGACTATATATCATATCCCCCTAACCCAAAAACATATCGTGTACCATGATTGAATACCACGTAACTTTGGGAATCCAGCCTGTTGTAAATTAGCTCAGAATAGCAGATTATTGGCTGTATTCATTGAATGGCAAGTTAACACCTAACCTCAGTTGGTGTAACAAAATAAAAAGACTAAAAATAGGCAAAATATGTAAACATTTTATTCGTATTACGATTTAATTTTATATGGTTTTCGCATATTTCTATTGGCTTTATAAGCTTCAAAAATAATTTATTTTTAAGGTACTAGGTAGTTAATTCATACGTAAAATTAATTCACATATTTATTTATCACATATTATATCTTCATCATTAGATAAATTTTAGTATATAATTAGAAGTGTTCATCATTCGAACGAAATCTTTTTGAATTGCAAAATCATGCCCACACATTTCTTCCTTCTTCAATCCATATTTAATACTTCAAATTGCATTTAACATTTTAACACCAATTCTATTTCTTTGTATTGGTTTGACAATGTCCATAGATTTAAAAAAAAAACACGCATTTACCTAAGTACGCGAGCCAGAAGTAAAACTCCTTTATAGTGGTAGAAATTAATAAAAGTAGGCGTAGTAAATAGTAATATCATTAGTAAAAATAGTGGTAGACGTAAGTAAAAATAGTGGTAGACATGAATAGTGGCATTAGTGGTAGGAATCAGTAAAAATAGTGGCAGAAATTAGTAAGAATAGTGGTAAAAATTGGTAAAAAAGAGTGGTAGAAGTATGTAAAAATAGTGGTATTAACGAATAGTAGCATTAGTAAAAAATAGTGATAGAAATTAGTAAGAATAGTGGTAAAAATTAGTCAAATTAGTGGTAGTAATTAAAGCTAGCATTAATAAAAATAGTAGAAAGGACTGAAAATAGTAGAAGAAATTAGTAAAAATAGTTGTAGAAATTAATAGTAGCATAAAAATAGTGGTAGAAGTATGTAAAAATAGTGGTTGAAATCAGTAAAAAAAAGTGGAGGAAATTAGTAAAAAATAGTGATTGAAATTGGTAAAAAAAACAGTAGAAGAAATTAGTAAAAATAGTGGTAGAAACTAGTAGAAATAGTGGTAGAAATTATTAGTGGCATTAGTAACAATAGTGGTTTGAATTAGTAACTATAGTGGTAGAAATGAGTGAAGCGGTTTTGACGCGACTTTCGTTACGCGATGTAAAAAACCACTGCCGCTAAAGAAGTTTTACTTCAAAAACTAAAAAAACTACAAAGGGTAGCAAAAGGATCTTCGCCAAGCGCGTTTTTATATTCACGAAAAATCTACACAAAATTCTATAGCTGACTGATTAAAGCTTAATTTTTTCAATTTTACTTTGATGGTACTTATTTCATTTGTATCAAATTTACATTTTTCATAAGTTAGTAAACAGAAACAATTTAGTTTACAGGATAGGAGAGATGTCCAAAAAAAACTAAATAATTTAAAAAAAAAGCAAAATAAAAATACTATAGTCTGAATTAAAACTAAGGTAAAAAAAGCTAGATCTAGACAGAAAATAGAGCACTTGCTAATAATCTCCTATCCGACTATACGACTAGCCGATTACCAAGAGCTCTAACGGGAAAGGCTAAATTGGCAACACTGCTACCCAAGAATGATAGAATACAAGATCGCGCTGCTTGAACTGAAATTCGGAGAGTAACTTGGCTGTGACGTCACACCAGATTTAACGGTGGAGCGAACTGAGAGGTTGAGACGAACCCTTAGACGCATCGATTCTTTTATACATATTTCAATTATACAAAAAAACACAGAAGCACATTACATTAACATATTAAAAATATTAACATTTATTTAAAATCATTTATGTAGTTGAATTTATGAAATAGTAGAAAATTATAACACAGCTTTTGTGCCTGCGAAACCCTTGGCGCCTAAACCGGTAATTTTGTAGGTGGTGCCAGCTGGTGCATCCTTTTCAAATTTAGCCGATGTCGTCACATACAAAATATCTAGATTGGGACCACCGAAGGCAGATGAAGTGATGTGCTTGCAAGGGAACTTAATTTCCAAAAGAACTTTGCCGGTGCTGCGGAAATAAATGAAGCATTTTATTAAAAACTTTCTATTCACTACATTCGAATAAACTTACCTTGGATTGACCTTATAAATGGTGTTGCCGTTGAATGTAGCCACATACAGATTGCCATCACTGTCAATAGTCAAACCATCAGGCAACAGATTGTCCTTGGGGTTTGGTTTGCGTAGATTGAAAATAACTTTTGGGTTACCTATGTAAACAAAATGCAAGGAAAACAAAACATAGTATCATTAGCTCCATTTACGCTATACAAATCTAACTTACTTGGTACACCAGTATCAAAGTTATAGTCGTACTCCTTCACTTCATAATCGGCTGTGTCAATGTAGTACATCTTCTTCAATTTCTCATTCCAAGCCAAACCATTGGAAATGCCAACATCAGTCTTCACCAAAGATATTTTGCCACCCTTCTCGTACTTGTATAATTCACCCCAACGATTCTCGAATTCATCACCAATATAAACCATGGTGCCGGCGAAGAGACGTCCACGTGGATCGGTTTTAGCATCATTGAAACGATTAACTTTATATTGCTCGCCGGGTTGCACTTCAAAAAGTACACTTTCGACGTTGCTTGTTGTAGAGACACCATCCCATGAGGCGACTACCACACGGCGTCCATCACCAACCAAAAACTTGCCATCCTGTCCTTCGATAGGCACGATAAAGGCGGCGAGCTCTAAACCTTGGACTTTGCTACCATAAACCTTGTTTTCCTGGTAGTCGTAACGCATCAGCTTGCCGGCTTCAATATCGACATAGTAGAGACTCTGCGACTCAGCATCCCAGTGTGGACCTTCACCCAGATGGGCATAAGAGTTGGGCAATGGTTCGATTTTGTACGACATCTAAGGGAAGAAAAGAATTAATTAATTGAATTGAAATTTAGAATAGAGTCAGTAAACAATGGACTTGGAGAAATTTCGAGCTCTGAACGAATTCTTTTAAACTGTACTGTTTTACAGTACTACTTATAATATATTGTTGGGCATCTAAATATAAGTATTGACTTATTTATATTTATTTATATTTATGTAGATCTAAATATGTTTCCGCTCGAGATCTAAATTATGTAATGTTTTTGTGCAGCTTCCTTTCATTACATATTGTGAATAATATTCCAATGTTATTTTAACATTATCACCATTGACGAAGGTTATCAGCGCTTAGCCCCTCGACACAGCTGGTTAACATGCATTATTTATTGGCGAACACAAAGCCAGGTATTTATTGTCAAGAACTTAAAGTGTACCTTTTGTATTCGCAACATCTACATACATACGTACATTATGCTGGTTCAACAAGAAACAGTTTGGGGGTTTCCAATGGAGTTATAAAATGTATTATGTTCTAAGACTGCCGACAAAATAGTTCGTAAAAGTATTAAGATTTTCGTGAGCTGGAACAATTTCAAAATTCCGCGAGAGATCAGGTTTAAGAAAAAAAAATTTTGTTTTTAAATATTAAGAAAAATCACTTAATACAATAAAATAGTATAACCCCTCCATGCTGATGGCATGACAAAACTAAAGAGCCTGACAGTTGTCAGGTGTACTGCGCCTAAAACTATGTGGCACAATTGGTTTTCAGTATTCTAATGATAACAACAGTTGTTATATTATGCAACATAGTTTTAGGCGCAGTACACCTGACAACTGTCAGGTTAATAAGTTTGTCAGGTCACGAGTTTGGGGTGGTAAGTTTAAAAAATTTCTATGCATATGATTTTAAAATTTTTCAACGGATTTATATAAAAGGCTCGTGAATGAGGTCGAGTAAATACCTTTCCAATGATATCTTATAACTTTAAACCGGTCTAGTTTTGACTAAGTTATTCAGGTTAGTCTTAAACTAATCTTTCAAGAAGATCAAAAACTGCAAATATATCAAATATATCATTACAATGGTTCCGTTAAAAGAATTATTAAAGACCTTTTAAACTTAAACTGCTCAGTCATCTGAGGAGATTTTTTGCATAAACATTCAACATTCATTTTTGAAAGTTTTTATTAAAGCAAATATCAGGCAAAGCGGTCAAAGCGGTCAAAGCTGTAGCTGCTATTTCGGAGACCACATCTCCTCGTCAGGCTTCCTCTAATGGGAAGGTGGAAAGAAATAACAGCTTACAGAAGTCTGGACAGGAGATGTTGTTTCCGAAATAGCAACTATAATTTTTACCGCTTTGAGTGTTGTTGCATTTTCGAATGCTTTCGAAATAAAAAACTGTCATTGAGCTCAAAAATTATTGACCTAAAAAACAATAATACCAAATAATAAATTTTTGTGAACTCACGTAAATTTTCATAATTTTCAAAATATTTAATAAGTCCGATGGGAAAACAATACCTACATATTTATTTTTTTTTATGTTGAGTGTGTTGCACTTTACTGTACATATTTATAATACATATGAATGTATGCATTGAAGAAAATATTCTTTCCACGTGAGTTTATAACGACCTTAGCAAAGGATGAAAGTTAAGTGCTGATGGTCTTTTAAATTGTAATAAAATGCAAATTATTCCATTGGCATGTACGTTAATGTTTGAACGGCGAGACAGAGTTATGTGTGTATGTAAAAATCCATACTTAAGTAAGACTTGAGTTTTGGTTTAATTTTTTTAAGTAAAATTTTTAAATTAAATTAAATTTTAAACCGGCTTGCACCAAGCATTTCTTTGTCTTGCAGTGTGATTCGAAAAATTGGCAATTTAAGAATCATAACTTACTTTCAATAATATCATTTCAAAAAAACATTGACCTTAAATTCATTGGCCGTAAGAGTATTGGACAATCCGTTGTGATTGATGGAATATTTGGCTCCAGAATTTGATCAACCAAATTGTGATAGTTTACTGAAATCAGTTGTGTTGTTATATTTAGCTATATTATTAAAGCAACTACAACAGAAGTACGCAGTTAAAATAAGCGACAAAATATATAACAAACTAAAAAGAATTTAATTTATTTTTAAATCTATTTTTTAATAATTTCCAACAGATTAATGAAATACCATCACTTAACTATAGGCGACTACTGAAAGGGGATAGGGGGCATATTTTACTTGGAATGCGTCATAACTAGCTCAAAAAATTTTACATAACTAGCCTTGAGAACTTTCTATTCTATAAGTATGTGCATTTCTTAAAATTCGTGAGCGTAATTGAAAAAATGCGGAAAAGTAATTTAATTTCCGAAGGCTTCTGACAATACTAATGCGTATACATCTGTATGTATGTATGTATGTGTGTATGTATGTATCTATAAAAATGTGTTTGTATGTCAATGCATTGAACTGCAAATGCATTGACAACATTAAATTATTAAATTGTAAAATTACACTGTGCAACACGGACTTGGTTAATATTTTCTGAAAGTATAAATATTCAGTAATAAAAAAACTTGATGGATTTGCAAACATTAGCTAAAGTTTTCTTTATGGACTACTAAAGTTTTCATGTTTGGGCCTAATTTTTTTTAAGTAGAAAAAAATATTTATCTGTATGTTTGAGCGAATTGAAAGTTTAAGACATAAACAATAATATTTTAAGGATAATATTTTCGTAGAACAGTTTAACCCATTATTACAACCCGGACATACTATCGCAATTTATGGCGCATTCTTAATTTATCAGCAAATTACAATGAAACTAAGTAGTTCCACCTTGTAAAATATGTAAAAAAATTAAAATGAAATGAGGTATTTTATAATAAATCAAGTACCAAACCACGAACAAATTGGTCTCAGCTCTAAATTTTTATCGATAATAATCGAAACCCCAAGAAAACTGGATGATACATTTTGAAATGTTAACATTTCACTAAATTTTTACTCCCTTTAGATGCTTTCTTTTATGATGAATTATAAATTTAAAAAAAAAAGGTATTATCATAGTAAAATTTAAATGTATTAAAAATGTACTCAATCTCTCATATTTTTTCCTTTGATCAAAGAAATAAGCAACCCTGTGACTACAGAGCTGTCAATATAAATTAGTAGTGACAAGTGTGGATGCACTTGATTTATGCGAAGTAATTTGGATGAAAATAAGTAAATTGTATGTGTCCGAGCTTTTAGCTCCCACATAAAACTACCATTTTAAATTTCTACTTCAAAAAATCCCAAAAAAAAATTTCGAAAATCATTAGAGGAATAAAATGTGCTAGAAAATAATTTTTTCGGAATATTTTACATTTGATAAATTTTTTCGCATCTTTTTTTTTAAATACATTCAATTCTTGTCAATTTATATGTATTTTTGCTTTTATGGGTTTGAGCGCTAAAGCCATGGAAGCAAAAACAAATCCATATAAACTTTGACAGCTGCAGCCGTAAAAGCAAAAACAAAAAAAAAACAAGTGAATTTCGTTGTTCGGCAATTGACATCACCTTTTATAAATAAATTCCCCCTGGCTTGCATTATCTATAACTTAACCTTAGTGGGTAACACCAATAGTTGAAGCTACAGTGACTCAAACAAACTGAACACATAGGGATTTTTTCAATATTTACAATATTTACAATGTTTCTCGTGCTACGATTCTTCGGTTAATTTTTAATAAAAAAAAGTTTGTTATATACCAGGAAAAGTATAAATCAAAATTTAAAACTTTGCACACAATTTATAAAAATTCAATAAAATTGCAAGCTTTCTAATTTATATTTTTAGAAAACTTTTCGGTATGCAGTTTTGTAGCTCAATTAAATTTAGCAATAGTGTGCTTCAGCGTTCCAGACTTGTGGTTAAAATTTGCGGTTGATATTTGACAATTTTTTTTTAATTTTGGTCTTACGAACTTTTTCCATTTAACGGACGGATTTTATATAATTTGAGAGGATTTTAATTATTTTTTGTGCCGGTGATCTTGCATGCATTAGCTGAAAATAATTCCAAAGACCATATAAAAAAAAAATTCAAAAATTTATAAAAATTGCTAGCTTTTTTAGACTTGCATATTTACTAAAATTAATTTGGCTGCAAAACTGCATACCAAACATTTTTCTGATCTGATTAAATAGTTTTAAAATGTTGAATTTTTATGAATTTTGTAGGAAATTTTGAAATTTAGAATTACAAGCTTTTTTCATAGAACGGTCTATATTTTAATAAAAAAATTACCAAAAAACATTTGAAGTCGTGCACAATTATAAAAAAAAATCACTATGTGGTCAATTGCCGGAGTAACAGTATTTACCTATTACTTAAATTTTGCTTGAAAGATGCCATTACTAAAAATTTTTCATCGAAACTTTTTTAGTCAAACTCGCCAATTTTACAACTTTCACATTTACTAGTCACAATTTTTAGTAGCCGGCGAAACAGTAGTAGCCAACCAACAAACTAAATGTTGTACTAATTGTATCATTCACTTTAAGAACCATTGCCTCTGTTCTAAAACTATTACAAGCCAATGTAATGAACAAAATTTTATTGAAATTGTAAACGGAAACTTTTTCGTCGTCAGGTCTAATTTTTATAAAAATATAACAAAAAAATTTATTTTTTGAAACAAACCCGTGTATGCTTCTAGAACTTCTACATTTGATCCGATAATTTTTTTTAATTACCGTTAAATTATCTCCACTAATTTCAGTTGACTCAATTGTCGTTGCCTCCTCATTACCGCGTGCATTATTAGCGTTTAAAAAAAGTATAACGGAAATTATTAATAAATTTAGCAACGCCATTAGATATTTAAATTCACCAACTATCAAAATCGACTTTCCTCAATGATATTTGTACTAAAAGTTACGACTCTGAAAACAAAACTGGATTATATTAGACACCGCTCAGCAACAAGACACAACTGAAACCTTGGTCTTAGCTAGCGTTGCGCTTTATATATTTCCGTTACAAGCGATTGCCAATCAATAAAGCCAGCTGATCACAGAAATATAAGAAATATACAATACATGCGTAATACTCTTAAAATCCAGAGGTGAAAATCAAATGACAGCATGACTCAAAAATGCTTAGTTAATGTAGTGCTTACATAATAAAGGGTGTTTCATATTCCGTTTGATCAGATTTTTACAAGTAACAACACTACCAGCTGATTGCAAAAAAAAAAAACTGAACAGATGGTTTGCTTTATATTGCCAATATCGATAGTATCGTTTTTAGCGTTGTTACCAGCGATTTTCGCAGCCACCATCATCGATGCTTTTTACGGCTATCGATAGTTTCTCCTCTATTTTGCACTACATCATTCCACTTTCACTTTCACAATTCTTAGCGTGGTCTGATTATAGAACGGAAGTTCATCAGAGCATGGTGATATTTATAAAATATTTCGTAACCACAATAATTTTACCGAATACAATGATCTAAAACTAAATGATACTATCGATAATGCAGAACTTGAACAATCGCGCTAACAGAGTTGCATATATTTATGAGAAAAACATTAAAATCGGAAAAGAATGAAAGTTTGCCAAATGTATTTTAAATGATATTTAATGTTCAAGGTATTATTGGAATTTAGCGATGGAATATATTGTATTTAATAGTATGATATTATAAGTTTTAAAATAAAAAATTAATTTAACAATGACAAAGTGCTTGATACAATTTTCGCTAACTTTTAGATTAGATTGTAAAATTAAGCTAAAGGTTTGCTTTGTGAATGGCATTTTGCACAGAGCAGAAAATTGTTTTATGTAAAATTGTTTTATGCAAAATTTTCTGCAGAATCCGAATAAGTTTTTGAGATAGAGCAACATTTTTTGAGATCTGAAAAAAAATAGGTCACATAATTGCAGTTTACTCCAAACATAGTGCACCGATTTCATATTTATTTTTATTTATTTCAAGCTACATAAATAAAATTTCCAAGAATTTGTGTGAAAAAGATTTTCTTATAAGATTATTGATTTAGGAGGCATTCAGGGGTTGATGGCCAATTTTTGCTACAATTTCAGAAAACATGTTATTTTCGAATTCAATATCAAAGGAATATGTTGGCTTCCATTTTCTTGTTTGGACATCAAAAATTGATCTTGCACAAATGCAACAAGACCATAATATTCGATATTGAAGCATCAGTGAAGAAGTTATAAAACAGTAGAAAACTGTAGTGTGGTGAATTTTTGAGGGAGTCCTCATTGCTTACGAAGAAGTCTAATGTCAATCTTGTAAGTAGCCATAATTATTACATTGTCGAAACGTTGGAATTCATAACACTTATACTGTCAAAAAGAAAGAGATAATAAGCGAAAAAAGAGAGGAATGGAGAAGTTCATAACGACAGAACAACGCTTGAAAATTGTGTCAATTTATTTTGAAAACCGTGATTTAGTTCTGGAATGTTACCGCGCACTAAATTTGTTCAGTAATGAGGCTATACAGAAATATTATACATATAATGCATTAATTACTAAGCACCGTTATATCCACAAAAGCCTCACCTTGAATAAGCTAGCTGAACACAATTATTTTTTCACGGGAGCACTTTGAAACAGCTTCCTCAGGGGTCCCAATGGTATGAGTACCCCTTCCCCCGGAAATTGTAAATCAAAACCTTCAACACCCTTTTGTTTGAATTGTGGTCTCAAGGTTTTTGAGAGGCGGTATTTCCTAACTGTTCGGATATTGACATTGGGGCGAAAATACGTTTTTCTGTTGAATTTTATTAGAACTTGGTGTCTGAGGGGTTTCAGGTTCGCCGCTTACGAGTTTACTGACAATAAAAGAACGAAATGCCAAATTCAATTTGACCCTAGGGAACTCTTATATCACGATTTGTCAAAATGCTGTGTCTAAATATGACAGAGTCTAGTGACTTTGACACGCTATTCCTTACTTCTTGAAAACTGAGAACGGAGTTTATGATGGTGAGCCCCAAATAGCCGTGATTGTCGATTATATCGTACCCCAATTGAGTCGAATGAAATTTGTACTTATATGGCTTTTATTAAAGAATGAGTTATATTTCAATCAAAAGTTAACTAAGAAAATTTTAGCATTAACAACTTTGTGCATTATAAAATCATTTTGAAATTTTGTCGCGCCATTATTTTATTTTAAATTAAAGTTTTACTCCTCTAAACAAACACCCTTTAGTAGCCTGGAAAGTGGTCTATGAATGCTAGTTTACGTACATATGTAGTAGAATCATGGCGGAAGAGAACCCACACTAAGCATTTTCGAGTTCATTTACTATAAATTGTATGAGTGGTAACTTTTTTAATAAATTCTTAGGTGTTTCGTTTAGAATATTCCAATATTCTACACTAAAGGTTGTAGATTTGCTTTTGTTTTATAAAGTGAAATAAAATTGTTCACGGTTATCACATCCTACATAATCGGAAAAGAAAAGATCTATGTATCTATATACATATGCTTGAAACAAAATATTTTTCCTAATTTAATTTTAATTATTTTTTATAAAAATATAGATAATTCTATATCCATAACCATAAACTTCGATCAAACTTTCTAATAAATGACTCAAAACTCAACAAATTAAAAAAAATTGTTCAAATTTCAAAATTTTTAATCAGATTTTACAAAATTACCTAATATGCAGCTTTGTAGCCCATTCAATTTTTCTTGACTGAAGTACAAGTTTTAAATGACCGAAAATTCTTGCAGATTTCTGAATATTTTGTATTTTTTGTTTTTGCCAAAGGTGCTCAATATTTTCTTCCATACAATAGAAAATTTTATTCAAACCCCAACAAGAATTTTTAGCCACTTGAAACTCGCACGTTTTTAAATTAGAGTTGTATTGGCTACAAAGCTGCATACCAGACATTTTTTAGAAAACTCGGGTTTACAAACTAGGTATTCTTTACACATTTTTTTTTTAAATTTGTTATTTTTTATAAATTTTGTAGAACGTTTGAAACTTCGACTTACATGGTTTTTGTTAGAGAATTAATTACGTTTTTATGCAATAAAAAACTTAAACAAAATTGAACAAAATAAGACTAAATTGTCACAACTTGCCAATACATTTTGGAATTATTTTGATGAGAGAAACCCAGTAGCATTCCCAAAAGAGCCAGTTCTGCGCTGGTTCTAAACTAATACAATTTACTGCAGAGGATTTGAACGGTAGCAAAACACGTTTTTTACACAGCATACTGAGCGGAATTAGCACTTTCCACTCACAACTAAAATCGCTCTCAAAATGCTGACTTCATTGGATTTGAGAATGAAAATATATCTTGCCGCGACGCCGCTCAGCGATCAGGTGTTTTTTGAATGCACCCAAAAATAAGACCGTCACAGAAAGCAAATAATGAATGTACTATGTGTGTAAATTAAATAAATTACGGCACTTCAAACACTTGAACGTTTAGTTAAATTTTTGTTTAGTTAATAAAATTACCTAGAATTTACTTTATCTTAAAAGAAACTCTCATTGCACCAAAAACACCAAAAAAAAACTTTCCAAGTAAAAATTTACACATATTCGTACCTTTGCTAGAATTATTTTCCTTATATAGAGCTCGTTGAGACTTTCGATAACAAGAAAAGCAGACTGAATGCTAAAGAGCAGAGCAAATCTTTTTATACAAAATTTTGCCGGCAAAATATTTTTTCACACGCTACAAGCAACTTGATCGGCATGTGTGCTGTGTGAGATAAGAGTGGACGTGAAGTGATGGAAATTGGCGCTCATTAACTTGACGACTTGGGGCGCCAAATAAATTTTTCAAAAATATGTGGAAATTATAGTATTTGAATTTTTTTTCTTTTCCAGTATGAAAGGGCAAATATCAACGCAATGTTAAGTAACCACAACATGTCATCTTAGAATATTATGTTATTGTATTATTTTTAGATTTCTTATTTTATGTTGTTTTTGTCATTCTTTGCGTATAAAAAGTTTTCTTACATGTCGTCAAACTAAGTTCATACAAATACAAAAGATAACAGTATATTATATTTGTATATTTTTTTTAAGATACAGTTAGAACTGTGGAAATTGAATTATGTGGTCTTAAATTTAAAAAAAAAAAATATTAAAAAATGCAATTTAAATTTTTTTTATTTCAGGCGACGTTGCTCAGAAGTGGTGGATGGATTATTCATATTCAGGGGGTTAATTTATATGAAGCTTAGCTATGAAAAAACGTAAATGGCATGCTGGAACAAACGGATCTCCTATTGCAATTCAGGAGGTCGTTTAAAATTTATATTAACCATTATTTACATAACCAAAAAATAACACCGACATATTTGAAAAATGCGATATGTATCTTTTCTGAGTAGGTATCTGAGTATTTCTAGTTCTTTTTTTTATACAAATATGCATCAGACTTTCATTTATTGCAAGTTTTTCTCAAGCGAAATATTCTTATTCTTTAAAAAACAAGAACTTGTTATAATTTTATAATAATTCTACGAAAAAAAGGGTGTGCGCTTGAATTTTCTGTATATTTTTGGACCACCCTAATACATATACATATTGCATTAATATTTGTCATTAAAAATAAATGAAAAAGATTCTAAGTTCGGATGAAACCGATTTAAAGTAAATAATAGTTTTTGTATGCTACAATGCGAATTTTTTTCATTTTGAAAGCATTATTTGAACATACAAATAATAATAAATTATTATACTTTGAACATAAGGCGCTGATTTCGCAAAATTTTGATTTTTACACACTTCTCTCTCACTAATTAAATTCTTCGTACAGAATTTGATCGAATTTGCTACATAATTTAATGAAGTACCGAATATTTTTTGTAATATGAGAGCAAAGTGTGGGTTTTCGCCCAAATTCTATAATATTCGAAATTGTGCTTACGTAATTGAAGTGTAAAGTTTGTACCAAATCATAGGGTTATTTGGTACAGTAATTTTCGTCACACACCTATTTGCCTTAAAAAGGACAGTGTCACTCCTTTACTCACTTTATTTTTTTTTTTAACTCAC
Source organism: Anomoia purmunda (assembly GCA_951828415.1). Lineage (NCBI taxonomy): Eukaryota > Metazoa > Arthropoda > Insecta > Diptera > Tephritidae > Anomoia > Anomoia purmunda. Next base: position 46,526,295 of record OX639995.1, read on the forward strand.
AACTTTCTCTGGACAATCCCATCCTGATTATCAAATTTGCATCGCTTTTTTTTATTTTTGTAGATTACAGCTATATGAGAGGTGGACGTGGCTCTTATCCGAATTAAAAATTGTGCTTACGGAGTAAAAATGTAAGGCGTGCTCAAAATTTGGTAAAGTAAGGTCTGGTAGTTTCGGTGATATACTTTTTTGGTGTAAAGTGGGCAGTGTTACGCCCATTTTCCAAACAAAATTGTACCCACATATGTATTCGCTTCTCCACCCTTATCCTGCATATCAAATTTAAGCTAATTATCTTTTCTCTTGACGGCAATGCCACATTATTTATATTTTCGGAAAAACACGGTTATGTGGGCGTGGTTATTACCCGACTACATCAATTTTTAGTACCAACCTACCTTAGATCGTGGACAATATATGGAGCAAGTTTCCTTGAGATATCTCGAATCTGATTGAGTTCTCTTTTCAATCTGAATATGTACACTATTAAAAAAAAACTTTGAAGGAAATAAGGTTCGTTTTTTCCCAAAGAAGTAGGGTTAAATTGAACATCGGAACGTTCTTATAACGAAAGCTATTTTGACTCTTAATGGGAAAGTAAGTTTTTTTTTAACTTAAATTGATTTTATTGTGCTTTAGTTAGAGATGAAAAGATGTACACTAAGAAAAAGCGCAAATCAAAAGAGTTACAGTTAAAACCTCTACGGAGAAGTAGGTTACAACCTTACTCAAATTCGGAGCGGTCGCGTCTGTTTTAAATCGTACCCTCGCCGTTTCAGGAGGTAAAAAAAACAAATTAGAACATCTGTTGTAACGTCACGACAGAGGACCTGGAGCCACCGATGCTGAAGAGCAACGACGCCTGGAACGAGCAAGCGAGGAGTTGACGCGAACGCTTAGAAAGTGGGTAAGCTAGCAAAAATTATAGAATACCAGATTACGACAATGCCGGCATCTTACACGTGACAGCGGTCCCTGCCAAAGGAATAATGAGAAGAGGAGGAAGGTGATAATTGCACTCGGGCGCTTTATTTTCGCAGTAGCTGTGACAATACAAGGCTCGACACTTCACATTCATTGATCTATGTTTAACTTCTTGTAAAATCATTCAAAACGCAGAATAATCAACTTTCTACGAGCTAGTTGTGACGTCAATCCTTCAAACGAGGCAAGTACGAAGTAACGGAAGTGCTTTAGTCGTCACCTTCTTTTCTCTGCATCGTGGTAAACTAGTATTCTCAAACTGAATTAGTGGCGAATAACGCAGAAAGAAGGCAACCGATGAAGTAGTGTATGTAAATAAGAAAATGTAACTATACCGTATCTCGCGGAACCGGATCGTTTGCCCAACAGGAAATCTAGCGATCGGGCGGCTCGGAATTCCGTCCATTCCGACTGCCTCAGTAGGAGCTTTAAATCAAAGAAGGAATATTTTTTGCTCTAGATGCAAATGTGACAGAATTATCGAGGTACAAGGCAAGAAATTGCCCATACGAAGAACTGATGAAGTTGCAAATACCAACGGACTGCATCAGGGCTGTAATGAAAGAAGAATTCAGTGCTCAAACTACTTTGCGACGAAATACTTTACGATAGTACAGGGGGGATTGTTACTTAGAAGGTAGAAGGGTTTGGTCGGGTGGAAGTCCTACACTGACGATTTTGGGGGTTTCACTTTCGATACTTCCTCCTCGTTTAAAAACTTATTATTTTAATAGGCATTGTCCCCATTTTTACGGCTTTCTGAAAACTCTCAATGGCAACACTGACCATGTATATTTATTAAAACCTACGTCTTTTCAAGTAAAATTTATTTTAGCCAAGTCACTTACACGTTGCTGCATAACGTAGTGTGTTTTTTGATTCGTCATTACAGATCGCAGCGATCAAGCACTTTCTTTTGATAAGCTTCTACGCTACATGTATACATTTATTTTGTATACACATTTACGATAATAGGAACATATGTTTATAAGTCATGTTCATTCGTATTATAATTCATATGTATTTACTTATATCTACAGATTAGTTTTTATTCGCATTTATATGTACGTACGTGTTTGTGCATCTTCGAATGCCGGCTACCAATGATAGGGCGAAATGTTTTGCATAATAATTACAATATGGATGGATGATTAAATAGGGATGTCAAATCTTATCAAACTAATCATATGAAGACAAAAACCGCATCCACTAAAACTCGAAGTGTGCAAAATGAAATGGATGCTGAACTCTAAATATCCGACTTTACTATATACAACAAGCCCCTAAACCAATATGGACTTACGATATTGAGATGTGGGGTACCGCTACGCAACACAGTGATCGGAGAGGTCATGTTTTACGCGGAGGAGGGTTAAGATTAGCAAAAGAACGAAGCTGCTGGCGTATGAAGATGATATTGACATCGTTGGCCTCAACACCAGCCCCGTCAGTGCAGCATTTTCTAGCTTAGAGAAGAAGGCAAACGAGTTTGGTCTAGCGGTGAACGAGGACAAAACAAAGTACCTCTTGGCAACACACAAAGAGTCTTTGCGTATTATGGCACACTTCATTGTGGACAGTTCTAACTTGGTAACTTGGAAGGTCTTTGTTTACTTAGGAATAGCATAAACACCGCAAATAAAATCAGGCTGGAGATTAAGGGAAGAATAGCTCTTGACAAACAGCTGCAGCGCCGGGCTGGGTATGCAATTGAAAAGTACAGCTCCCGACGAACAAAAGCCCCGTTCTACAAACTTCTCATCGTTCCCGTCCATTAATATGCCGCAGAAGCTTGGGCGATATCGAACAAAAACGAGAAAACTTTGGGAGCCTTCGAGAGAACTATTCTTTGTAAGATCTATGCCCCTGCCCGCGAGATCGACTGATAGCTAAGAAAAAAGAATGACCAACTGTACGGTCTCTAGAATGACATGGACGCTTTCACCGACTTGAGCATATCGTACGTATGAAAGATGATGCTCTGGTGAAAATAGCCTTAGATTCGCCACCCATGGGTGGACAACGAAAGCAAGGGTGCCCACGAATAAAATGAAAGGATAAAGCACAGAAGGACCTATATAGACTTGGCGCAACTTCGTACAGAAGAGAGGTGAATGGCGAAGAGTCTCAGTTTCCTTCCAAACCGACAAACTGTTGCAGAACCACAGTGTTTTTGTTACGCTAAATCCGAATATGCAATAAAATTTTTAGTTTGACAATTGGCTGCTGTCAAACAACTGTAAATTTCTCTAAAAATAAGAAAATCTTTCTGAAAATGCAACTGATTAAGTTGTTAGATACGCTTGTCATGAATTTTAGGTTAAATTAAAACTTTGCCAGTTGACAACTTTCAAATGGACTCATCTGTGTCGCTTTCGACAAAAACTGCTGAGTTTTCACTTGGCTCCCGCAAAATACTGATAACTTCTTCGGAAATTTCTTCTCTGGATATTGATCAGATCAGATGTTTCAATTAGCATGTGATACCACCTGAAGTGGTAAAAGTAGTGCTTCAATTATGTCAGCTCCATAAAGTAAAAAAGCTTATGGAGAGATGACATCAGGTGATATCAGCTGTACCAAGTTTTGACGTCTATGAGATAAGGTTTTTCACTTGTATTTGTTCACAATGCCCGGGGTACTCTGGGTGAAGCACGGGCATGCAAAACACTCGGTCACTACCGAAAAAAAAAAACACTTATATACCTGCAGCTAAGGATTTGAGAAAATCCCCGATAGTTTTCTTTGGTCTTGAATTGTCACTAAGATAAAAGCAAGAAAGCCCTACTTCGTATTTTCAAACTTCTCTACAAAATAGTGTTTTCAGATAAATATACAGAGTACAAATAAATGAATACACGTAATTCTCCGAAACTGAAAAGTCCTAGCGTTACCTCTGTTTAGGACTTTTAATTTATGTTCCCAGTGACCTTATATGTATTTTCAAAGACGTAGAGTGAAAATATTTTTCTAAAACCAAAGCAACCCTCTTAATGACATTAACCAAAACAATCACAAGAACTTCTTGATTTATTTCCTTTGCAAAAATACGAATGGTTGTTTGCGTGAGCTGACTCTCGTTTGACCTTTGGTTTTGACTTCTGGTCAAAATAATAAATTAATTACTTATAAAATACACGATCGCACCACTTATGTACGATGTATGTATGTACATATGTATTTACATAGATTTATAACATAAATTACTTTACGTGCACTAACTAAGTAAGAGTATGAAAATTTTTTAGTTATGAAAGTTTAGCCAAATTTAATGTTTATCAATTTAATGACTTTGCCATGCTTGTTTTTAAGGATTTTAATTGTTTTAATGACATTTTAATTAATTAGCTTCATTTTTTTTTTATTAGTTCATCACGTGGTGATAATAATTATAAGGTATAGCTTACATATTGATGTTGGCATCGTTAGAAAAATTAGTTTGAAAATAATTTTTGAATAATCCATTAGAATGGCGAAATACCGAAATGCATTAACATTTTGAAGAGATCAATATCCTTGGAAATTAAATAGTAGTTATATCAAAGTACAGCTTCATATGCAGGGCGGAATTTCTTCTTCCAACTCATTATTTTTTTTCGCGACGAAGCTTCTAAGTGCACTTTATCTACATATATGTATGTAGTATATATGTACATACAAACCTAGGAAAAATGTATTCTTGATATCAGCTATAAAAATGGCAACTTGATATTTAATATTTTTAAGTTTTTTATAAAAAAAAGGTATTTTGTTGGATCTTTAAATAACAGCTGTACAAATATAAAAAACATACATATTTGTTAAATGAGATCATAAATTTGGATGTTAAGTATAATTTTAAAACTTCATATAAAGTGACAATTTTGACGCTAAATGTCTATTGTGTCTTAATGGGTAGAACATTTAATGAATCGTCTTCTCAGACGACTGTATCTCAGCTTTTCAAACAGGATATCAAGTCGACACTATTTATGCAGACTTCTCTTTTGATCCTGATTAAAAAATCGGCCTGCATTGGTTTCCACTCGGTCTTCTTGAGAACGTCGTTGCAGGGTTGCTGTCGAAATGTTAAATCTCTCCCGTTTGTTGCTTATTCTGGGGGTACCACAAGATAGTATTCCGGACCGTTGTTATTTTTTTTTTTTTGGTTTATCAATGACATTTGATCTTGCTTCTTGTCAGCAAGATTTCTGCTTTACGCGGATGACCTTAAGATCTACTCGTTGACCAGAAGCATTCATGACTACGAATTGAGGCGAATCGATTTAGATAATGTACATAAGTAACTGAACGAGAACAAGTGTTTCCATATTTAATTTAAACAATAGGCCAATATCATTGAAACCCATCTAACTCGCCGCTGTCACGTATGAACCAAATTAATGCTTTGGGAGTAATTTTTGATAATAAGCTTACCTTTGCAAGCCACATATATTTTATTATTACGAAATCCTACTTCATGCTTGCTTTTGTCAGGCGTCATAACTCGGATTTCTCCGATCCTTATACGCTAAAGCTTTTGTATACTGTGGATTCAGAAAGTATTCGTACGCTTTGCGTAATTTACGCTTCTCGGATCCTATTCCGTCCTATAAATCACGTTGCTTATTGATCAACTTAAAATCATTGCCGAACAGAAGAACAATCTTATCGACGTCTTTTTATTTTTGATTTCATTTGTGGTGTTCCTGTCTGTCCCGTGCTCCTTGGGAGAATTTTCTTTAATATTCCGGCTAGGCCGCTACGTAGTTCGTATGTTTTCTATGTCGGTACTTTTAAAGCTCTCTATGCTCGGAATACTCCTATTTCTTGAGACCCAATTGAGTTTAATAGGATCTCTAAGTTTATTGAAATCTTTGAATACTTTTTATAAATATTCCAGATACCATTTGTTTTTTTAATGATAAATATGTGTGTCATGAGTTAGAAAAGGGTAACACCTTTGGCAATATCTTTTTTATCGGAGGTGCATACATAAACCATACGCGATGGAAATTGCATTAATCCCCAAGACACATTAAACAGGTAGCAGTAGATTTTTTGATTTTTTCGTTCGAAAGGGGTCCATGATCTGTCAAAGTACTAAGGCACATAAAATTGTATCTCTCTTCATTCATTTGAATTCTTTTTTAACACAGTTTTTTTTACGCCAGGTTTGTATTTTATCTAATGCTGCTACCTGTTGATTGGGCTCTGACTATACCATTTTATTCAAGAATCATGGAAAACAAGATTGCGCCCTTCACACTGAGAGCAACTTGTAGTGACGCAATAATAGCTACAGAAGGAGAGAGCAAAGACAAAATTCTAAAAAAGAAGAGGAAGAAGCACAGAAGAAGCGGACAAACGCCAAAATGATTGAAAAGTTTTCTTAGCATTATTTGTGTAAAATGCTTTTATTTCGTCAGAGAATGAGTGGATGTCGTCAAATGGCATTTTATTATTATCTTGTTCGCGCCAACAGTGTTGCCACTATGGGTAGGAAAACACAAATCTGGGTAGTTTGAAAACCATTTGGTAGGTTAGTAGGTAACGTTGTAAATTTGGTAGTTTTCGTTCCTCAAAAAAATTTCAGAGTTTTTCTAAAAGAGACAGTTTTAATGTTGAGGAAACAATTGAGATTAAAACTAATATTCTAGAAAATAACATATAATTCTTTAATCAACTTAAAAACGCTTTGATTTTGACAGGCTTGTTTTACAAGTTTTAAAAAAGAAGTAGCTTTATTTGATAATGGCAAATCTATCTTACCTTTGATATTAAACTTTGATATATTGATTGAATGCGACACCGAAAAAATTTTATATATTTTAGCCATCTCAGAAAATTTGTATTTTCACTCCTCGTACAAAACAAGAGAGAGTTTTGATGCTGATGACGTTTTTTTGGAAAGTTAGTTTGTACAATTTAGAAAACTTTTTTTTCATTCTTTTCATTTTTAAGTAAATTCACATCACAATTTCTTTTTCGCAAATCTCATTATTATGATTCCGTTCAATAGATTTTATTTATTTGATTGTATTATTTTTAAAAAACTCCATTTGGGCTAGTTATTTTCAAATTGGTCCTGCCAATGCAAATTTTGAAACTTTTCCGAAAGATTTTCTGGAGGTCTTAAAAATATAAATAATAATTTTTATAACTCTAGGGGAAAAACATTTTTTTTTTTTTGCTGAGGCACTTTAATGTAATGAACATATTATATATGTATGCATATACAACTACATATAATCTGGCCTCTAATTTGTTTTGCCTTCGTTGCACTACTTATCTATAATCGCTTACTTGTTTTTGTTGTAGAATACGGCTACACTTATCAAACAAATGCATGCAGTTTTTCAAAAGGCATTATTGCAAAAAATTTTTTTTTTCTTAAATACTTGCACATAATATCCGCCTAAGGCGATAAAACTCTTTATTTTTAATTTTATTCTCATATTACTGAACTTGTGTTAATTCAGAGGAATATCAAGGTTATATAAATTCTAGTGAAAATTTATTTCCACGTATGCGCTTTAATTCAATAATTATTTATAAAGTTGAACAACCAGCACAGAGTTCTTCCTTCTTCTTTGGAATCCTGTGCCAAATGATAAAGCAATTCCAAAACTAATTGAAATAATTTTGCCTAACGACTGCCAACTTCTCATTTTACACTTTTTAAATTAATCGATTCTTAAAAAATCTATTCTCCGTTGACTGAGTATAAAGCCGATGCATATGAAAGATCTACCAAGCGATGCGATTTCCCCGCTACTGGAGGGATAACCAAAAAGTCTGACCCCTCTGAGATAAATTATGCATGCGCCTTGCCACACCTCGGCCTAAAATATGATCAGTGTACTAATGTATAGAACTGGAGTCAAATTATGGGAAACCGTTTGGCCAAACGTCTCTGTCAGGATTTTCGACCTGAAAGTTCCTTAGACATGTAAGTAAGTGGTATTTTTTTTTTGGGAGGTATACAACCTTTATTTCAAATAAAATACGAAAAAATAAATGAAGTTGGCAAATTTGATCGCATTTTGTGTTGCTACCCAATTTCGGGTATCCTACCAACACGACTGTCCTGTCAGTCGAAATATGTACCAATTTTTCCACCATAACCGACCTTGTCTCACCAATAATGCCCCTGTAGTACCTGGTTTATCAGCATAGACCTTCGACTTGACGTACCCTCATAAAAAGTAGTCTAATTGAGTCAAGTGACATGACCTACATAGGAGGCCAATCGACAGGCCAATTTCTTGATGATTCCACGCGCTATATGGCTTATTACACCATCTATTACCTAAATGATTAATATTGACATGGGGAATCAATAGGTCGAAAATCATTTGCCTGTAGCGTTCACCATAGACGGTAACGTTGGCTCCATCTTCAGCTTTAAAAAGTTTGGAATAATCGTGCAAGGTGTGGCAGACTAACCACACCAGACAGTAACGTTTTGTGGATGCTAGGGAGCCTGGACAGTCACTTCAGAATGCTTCCTGTAAAGACCGAACAGGATAGTGGGGAAATTCCTTCTTACACAGAGAAAGAAGGAGTCCTGAGTTGGGTTGATTACAAGGCACAATACATGGGAAAAACAAAACAACATGGGCCTGGAGGATGGCAATAGCACAGAGCAGTTCCTCTGTATCTGCAATGATTCTGCTAGGCTGAGATGGATAATATTTGGATCGTATGTATTAAGAATGGAAAACGTTCATTCTCTATCCCTCGGCAAGCTTCTCAAGTTCATCAAAGAGTCTGAAAAATTAGTCGAGGAGAAATGAAGTCTCATCTCCACCTCTCTATCTTTGTCCCTCATATTTTATTCACATCGTTCTTCCCAGGCCTGAGTGCTTGGAAAATCAATTTCGTATTACCGGCCGGCCTAGCTTAATTACTTTGATATTTTGTTGTGACTTTCAATTCAAATTCTGACAGCTAACTGTAAATCATTCTACAAATCCGTTTAGCCTGTAAATTTTTCGTACACCAATAAATGCAATATTAAAGAGGATACAACATGTTGGTTTGAATTCATCGAAGTTTATGGATCTTTAACTAAACAAAAATTAATGACTCAACTGTGTATAGCCTAAAGGCGAGTCAATATGTACGCAAATGACTCTGTGAGTCAGCTGCACTGTGTACATAGCCTATTACGTAAGAACGGAGTTGGTTTCCGTTTCATTTTAATTTCATCTACAGAACAATATTAAATGTATCAAGACAATACATACATGCATATAATATGAAAGACAGTTTTGCGATTTCAAAATACCTTTGCAGCATTCCACATTAAAAATTTCATTTACGAATGGAATGCGGAATACTTAAATGTGAACTTTTTAATAAGAGTTTCCATTGAAATGAAGACAGCTGTTAATCGAATTTTGTTTCCACATTTTATATATAAACTTAAAAGAAAATATAAAATACAATAGCGTAGGTAAATGTATTTATTTAAACATTAAGTTATTGTACGAGTATAAATAATTTAATTCGATATCTGACGCCGATTTTTAATCGATACCCATGGAGTTTATTGTACTTTATGTCTACAAATAAATGCAGAGGTCGGTGCCCACAGACTCGCACGATAAGTGAAGTTTAAACACAAATAACGATGTTATACCCATACTTGTTGATTTACTTATAGTATGTCTGTAAATCCATAAATAAAATGATGATACTCTGAAGCCGTTGCCAGATAGTTTTAGAACTTTACATTTTTCTATCATTTAAGTTCATTTAGCGCATTTTTTAGACATTATCAATAGATATATTAAAAATTATTTAGGTATAGTAAAATAATAGCATACCCTACGAGAATCGTAAACTAGTTGCTGCCCTAATCAATTTTTTTCCAAATATGCTTGACCACTACAGAAGTTTCTTATCAATTAATTAATTAAACATAAATAATCCAATGTTTAGCCTAAATATTCTGCAGCAGCCGTTTTCGATTTCAATTTCTTTCCTAATAGCGGTAAGCTTCTCGGAGACCGCATTGCAAATTGCAGGTTAAAGAAAAGTTCTGCCAATCTTCTAGGTTGTGTGTACGTGCGGAAGATTTATCAAACAAAAAAAACACGCGTGCACCTACAGTGGGGAGCAGAATTGAGTACATGTTGATCTTTTTACAATATTAGCAAGGGTTTTCATAGTAAATTTTTTTTGATAATTTTATATACAAATATAGTTCATACTATAACAAAACCAATGTAAATAAATGTTTCGAACTTTATACACAATTTATAAAAACTCAACAAATTTTCATCAAAATTTTAAATTTTTTTGGAAGAATGTTTAGAAACTTTTCTGGTATGCAGTTTTAAGGCTTATTTAATTTTAGTATAATAAAGTGCAATTTTGAAGTGGCTAGAAACAACCGCTGATTTTTTATAATTTTTTGAATTTTTGGTCTTGCGAACTTTTTTTTATCAAATGCATGGATTTTATAAAAATTCCCACTGATTTTTAATAAATTTATATGCCGACATTTTCTACCACATAAATTATGTACTTGTATAGGTTATATATGGAAAAAGTTTCCAAAGCCAAAATTTAAAAAAATTATAAAAAATCAGAGGTTGTTTCTAGCCACTTCAATCTTGCACTTTATTATACTAAAATTAAATAAGCCTTAAAACTGCATACCAGAAAAGTTTCTAAACATTCTTCCAAAAAAATTTAAAATTTTGATGAAAATTTGTTGAGTTTTTATAAATTGTGTATAAAGTTTGAAACATTTATTTACATGGGTTTTGTTATAGTATGAACTATATTTGTATATAAAATTATCAAAAAAAATTTACTATGAAAACCCTTGCTAATATTGTAAAAAGATCAACATGTACTCAATTCTGCTCCCCACGGTAAGTTGCCGAGCCAGAAGTAAAACTTCTGAGTCGACTCTACCAAGAGATATAGAAATAAAGATGGGGAAGAGTTTTATAAGACATCCTTTTTAGTTTTTTTTTAGCTTTAAGATGAGTAAAAATAGTAGCAGAAATGGATAAAAGTGGTAACAACATTTTTAAAAATAATAGTAGTAATTAATAGTAGCATTGGTAAAAATAGTAGTAGAAATGAGTATAAACAGAAGTAAGAATTAGTAAAAAAGTAGTAGTAATTAATAGTATCATTAAAAAAATAGTAGTAGAAAATATAGAAATAGTAGGAGTGATTAGTAGTAGCATAAGTAAAAATAGTAGTAGAAATTAGTAAAACTAGTAGTAGAAAAAAATATAAATTGTAGTAAAATAAGTAAAAATAGTAGTAGTAACCAGTACTAGCACAAGTAAAAATAGTACTAAAAAATCGGTATAAATAGTAGTAGAAATTAGTAAAAAAAAAAGTATAAATACTAATAATAGTAGAAGTAATTAGTAGTATCATTAACAAAAAGAGTGGTAGAAAATAGAGAAATGGTAGGAGTGATTAGTAGCATTAGTAAAAATAGTAGTAGAATTTAGAAACCAGTAGTAGAAAAAATTTTAAATAGTAGTAAAATTAGTCAAAATATTAGTAGTAACCAGTACTAGCACAAGCAAAAATAGTAGTAAAAAATCGGTAAAAATATAGTAGAACATAGTCAAAACAGTAGTAGCAATTAATAGTAGCAGTAGGAGAAATTAGTAAAAATAGTAGTAGGTATTATTGAAAAGTTTAGAGTTTAAAAAAAAAATTAACAAATTTTCATCAACATTTGAAACCTAACTCCAACTTTAAAAATTTTTTGTTAATGCAGTTTCATAGCACACATTATTACAATGTGGCTACTTGGAGAACATCCAGAGATAAATTTATAAATAAAGTGATAAGTAACTTCGAAATCATATGGTTAATGACGATGTCGGTTCAAATCAGTTGGTTGGTAAATTCTATTTAATAATAAACTAATTTTTTTATACATAAAATGCTCGCAAAAGCCGTGGCCAAAAATAATTTCGGATGTAAGGTATTAAAAAATATCTATAATTCCTTTTAGGAAACGCAGCTTTAGTTTTTTTTTATTTTTATATTTAGTTAGCAACATACTACGCCTTGTCCCTCTATCTAAATATCTTCCATTGATCGACTTTTACGTGTCAAGGGTTTTTGAATGTGCGACAAATTATCCATTGTTTTTCGTATACAGTATTGGGTTTCAGCAAATATTTTCTCAGATTTTCCAACAACGAAGAGCAAAGAAAACTTTGGATCACTTTTTGCGGAACATTAATTGAATAAATTTTAAAAAGTACTGGTTTTGAAGAGCATATATTATTCAAAATAGCCAAGGTTAATACATGTATATAATTCTGAATCTACAATATCTTAAGAAAATAAAAATCGTATAGCAATTCCAAACAAATTCTTGCCTAAAAACGAAATATAATTTAAACCATTATAATTTATTATTAGTCAGTCGAAACCTTTAAATCAGCAATCCCCCTTCAAAGTTGTGAATGAAGGGGAGAAATATTCGCCTCACTCACCAACATTTACCGCTTATCTGAAACAGCACACATGCCGAGCTAGTCGCTTGTAGCGCCTGAAAGAATATTTTGCCGGCAAAATTTTGTATAAAAAGCTCCGTTCTGCTCATTAGCACTCAGTCTACTTTTCTTGTTTTCGGGAGTCTGAACGAGCTCTATATCACGACAATAAAACCTCTGCAAAGGTATGGATATGTGAAAATCCTTAAGGAGTTGGCTTCGAATTAATTTTTTAAACGTCCAATAACAATTTAAGTGTAGTAACTTTTATTGAATCAAAAGTGTAAAGTGTTGATCGATTTATAACTCCTGTGAAACCAGTGTTTGAATTTTTTTTTTTTAAGTTTAAATACCGGAAGTTTTCTCAAGTACACTCATACGGATCGGCGTTAGCTATATCCAACTTGTCAATTTGAGTTACGACGAATACGGCAGTGCCGCCAGTAGGAGCTAGTTCATTTGAGCCCTAACCAATTTAGAACATCCCATTGGATTTTAAGCCTCTGCTTTTTATACGTGAATCTTTTACAATTAAAGCGAATGGATTGTCTCAAACTCTTTTTAAATGCAATAAGCTATCGCATATCGCAAAAAAGTTGTAGCCTCCGTCTTACAATTATATTACTTCCATGTCAATAGTCGATGGCATTGAGTACTGGCGCAACACTTAGAATATGCATGCTGACTAACAAAAGTGAAAAAGGCCAATATATTATGAGATATATTCTTTGAATTCGAACTAACTAATTTTGACAATATCTCCAGACTCGTTCCATCGCCCGCATATATCAGATAAAATTCACTGATCCTCCAATTTCTAATTATGTAATTCTTTCCTTCCCTTAGATGTCATACAAAATTGAACCGTTGCCCAACTCTTATGCCCATCTGGGTGAAGGTCCACACTGGGATGCTGAGTCGCAAAGTCTCTACTACGTCGATATTGAAGCCGGCAAGCTGATGCGTTACGACTACCAGGAAAACAAGGTTTACGGTAGCAAAGTCCAAGGTTTGGAACTCGCGGCCTTTATCGTGCCCATCGCTGGACAGGATGGCAAGTTCTTGGTTGGTGATGGACGCCGTGTGGTAGTCGCCTCATGGGATGGTGTCTCTACAACAAGCAAAGTAGAAAGTGTACTTTTCGAAGTGCAACTTGGCGAGCAATACAAAGTTAATCGTTTCAATGATGCTAAAACCGATCCTCGTGGACGTCTCTTCGCCGGCACCATGGTTTATATTGGTGATGAGTTCGAGAATCGTTGGGGTGAATTGTACAAGTACGAGAAGGGTGGCAAAATATCTTTGGTGAAGACTGATGTTGGCATTTCCAATGGTTTGGCTTGGAACCAGAAATTGAAAAAGATGTACTACATTGACACAGCCGATTATGAGGTGAAGGAGTACGATTATAACTTTGATACTGGTGTACCAAGTAAGTTAGACTTTTGCAGCATGAAGGCAGTTAATGATACTATATTTTGTTTCCGTTGCATTTTTTTTTAGGTAACCCAAAAGTTGTTTTCAATCTACGCAAACCAAATCCCAAGGACAATCTGTTGCCTGATGGTTTGACTATTGACAGTGATGGCAATCTGTATGTGGCTACATTCAACGGCAACACCATTTATAAGGTCAATCCAAGGTAAGTTCATTCTAATTTGGTGAATAGAAAGTTTTTAATAAAGTGCTTCATTTATTTCCGCAGCACCGGCAAAGTTCTTCTGGAAATTAAGTTCCCTTGCAAGCACATCACTTCATCTGCCTTCGGTGGTCCCAATCTAGATATTTTGTATGTGACGACATCGGCTAAATTTGAAAAGGATGCACCAGCTGGCACCACCTACAAAATTACCGGTTTAGGCGCCAAGGGGTTCGCCGGCACAAAAGTTGTATTATAATTTTTCTGCTATATTATAAATTCAATTACACAAATGATTTTAAATAAATAATAAATTAATTGTAATAAATTAATACGATGTGTTGCTGTGCTATTTTATATATGTACATAAGTAAAATATGTATAAAAGAATCGATACGTCTAGGGATCCATCTCTACTTGTAACTGTAAATTACATAATGCCAAGCAAAGCATATGAAACAAAATACAACTTGTGAATCGTAAGAGTCTTATAATTAGTTACTGATGTGCTAAACTAGAGTGACGTGTTTTTACTTAATTAGGACCACATTCAGACTGACCTAATGATGACTGGCCTTGTGATAGTTTCAATCGTAGGGTACTGATTTTCCTGGTCGCAGAGGAGGCGTAGACCACAAGAATTTTGAAACCATATGACGGACCTTGCAGAAGTTTTACGGATGATTGTCACGATGCCTTTTCCGTGACTCTTTTATAAAGTATAAATAATCAAAATCATGTAAATCTCTTTCAAAGGAGTCGTAAATTCGGCGCTCTGATGGTTGAAATAAACATAAAATAGCCCAGCAAACATTTAACATATAATTGAAAGCTAAAAGCGATGCATCTACGACTCTTCTGGAAGTGCTTTTTGGCGACCTTTGTCTCACATATATGTAAATATAAAAAATCAATGTTTCTTCTATCAGAAATAATTTACTTTTCAACAAAAACAAAAATTTTGTGTATTGAAGAAAAGCAGCTATCAAAATTTGTACCTTCTGAGAATAAATTGACGCTAAAGAAATATTTAATACTTTTGATGAAAACAGATTTAATTTTAAGTAGGTTTTTATTTATTTGCAATAACCCATTAATATAGCAATTTAAAGAAAAAACTACAACAAAGTGAAGAAAATTTTTCATCGGTTTTTGTTTTTGAGTATATCCAATTCATATGGCAATCCCTCACTGATTCCGAAAATCGAGTTCATTTTTTTTTTTAATGAATAGAAAGAAAAGCAATTTTTTGGAATAAATAAGAACATACTAAGCGACTTGTTTCTTTTTGCTCCTCTGTTTTCCCGACAGTTTTAAGTTCGTATTCGTCTGTTCGTTTATTAATCCATATTTTCAAGTGCGTTCAGGCGGCATCCTTTCTGCTGCAGTGGGTTTCTGTATCTTCTGTTTTTGTTATAGTCCTGTATTTTTTCGCGTAACTTTGTTCTTATGCCTATGTTCTGTTCTATGTCGTCTTTTCTGTCCCTGTGTTCTAGTGTAGCAGCTTCAAAGAATAGTTTTTGTCTGCAAATTTAATAAAGTCGTTTCCGGCTTCGTCTATGAGTTATAGAACTTCAAACACGGAGCACGCGGTGTTGCTTTATCACCTTCTATGTATATCGTAGGGTCTACTGAAAAATGTTTTCTGAGGGCGGGTGAACAGTTTGCATTTTTTTCTTCAGCAAACTTGTCGCTAAGCCGTCTCACAAGTTTTTTTGAAAGTCTCTACCGGAACAATATTTACAGCCATTATTATAAGAAGAAAAACAGATTATCCGAACTCTAAAAACCCTTCACCCCAGACATCCTCTTCTTTTTTTGGCAAGGTCAGAGTCAAAATCGCATAATTAAAATGTGAAAAAAATTTTGAACACCAAAAAAACTCTGTCAATAATTGAAAAGTTAACAAACAAAATGAAAAAAACCGAGTTGAAAACTCTTCAGCAGTTTTCCTACAAATTATTCTCAAAAATAGGGTTCGAAAGCGGGCCACTACACTAGAACACCTCCATAAGTGATTGCTATGCAAGTCCTTCGGTCTTTCTCTTTGCCGGCCCATGATTTCTTCTTATTTTATCTGCAAGATCCTTGTTTTCAACTATATTATTATTTTGTATAATTCCTTCTTATTTGCTTCCTGTGTTAGAGGTATTCGTTCTAGTCGATCTACTAGTTGTCTTAGTACAGTTTTTTTGTGTTGCTGTGGATGGGTCGACGTGTTGTGTATTATCGAGTCAGTGGCTGTTGGTTTCCTAAAAATTTAATAATTATCCACAACGGGATAACCGAAAATCGTCCCAATATACATCAACTTTTTACCCTGTCGGAAAAATAGAAGAGCAAAAATAAACTATTGGTTTATTAAGTTTTTCTTTATTTCAAAACAATCCTTTTTAAAAATTTAATATTTTTTAGCCTCGCCCGTTAAACAGAAATTAATGCGAGTTTTGGAATCAGCAAACTATTGTACATATGAAATTTAATGGCATCCGGTGCGTAATCTCAGGAATAAGAAAGGGTATATGTTATCAAAATATTGAATGAGGAAACAACAATTTTTCTTAGAAATGTCTCAGAATCATTTTTCTTTGAATAAATTTTGACTTCATTCATTTTTTTTTTGTTGTTGTATAGCTAGTTTTTAATAAGAAAATTCTCGAGAAAATTCGAGATCGGAAATATTTTCTGCAATATATTCCACTTTAACCTTAGGCAAGCAAAGTGCTGTAGTGGTTAGAGGTAGACCAATCTGAATGTAGCCCCAATTAAGTAAAAGACCGCCACTCTATTTTAACACATCAGTAACTAATTAGAAGACTCTTACGATTCCAAAATTATATATTGTTTTAAACGCTTTGGTTTCTGTAATTTGATTTATAGTTGCAGGTAGAGACGAACACCTAAACGCATCAATTTTTTTTATAAAATATCACAGAAACATAATTCATTAAATTATTAAAAATTTATTTAAAATCTTTTGAGTAGTTGAATTCATAATATATGTAGTAGACAAATTATAAAACAACTTTGTAGCCTGCGAAACCCTTGGCGCCTAAGCCGGTAATTTTGTAGGTGGTGCCAGCTGGTGCATCCTTTTCAAATTTAGCCGATGTCGTCACATACAAAATATCTAGATTGGGACCACCGAAGGCAGATGAAGTGATGTGCTTGCAAGGGAACTTAATTTCCAGAAGAACTTTGCCGGTGCTGCGGAAATAAATGAAGCACTTTATTAAAAACTTTCTATTCACCAAATTAGAATGAACTTACCTTGGATTGACCTTATAAATGGTGTTGCCGTTGAATGTAGCCACATACAGATTGCCATCACTGTCAATAGTCAAACCATCAGGCAACAGATTGTCCTTGGAATTTGGTTTGCGTAGATTGAAAACAACTTTTGGGTTACCTAAAAAAAAATGCAACGGAAACAAAATATAGTATCATTAACTGCCTTCATGCTGAAAAAGTCTAACTTACTTGGTACACCAGTATCAAAGTTATAATCGTACTCCTTCACCTCATAATCGGCTGTGTCAATGTAGTACATCTTTTTCAATTTCTGGTTCCAAGCCAAACCATTGGAAATGCCAACATCAGTCTTCACCAAAGATATTTTGCCACCCTTCTCGTACTTGTACAATTCACCCCAACGATTCTCGAACTCATCACCAATATAAACCATGGTGCCGGCGAAGAGACGTCCACGAGGATCGGTTTTAGCATCATTGAAACGATTAACTTTGTATTGCTCGCCAAGTTGCACTTCGAAAAGTACACTTTCTACTTTGCTTGTTGTAGAGACACCATCCCATGAGGCGACTACCACACGGCGTCCATCACCAACCAAGAACTTGCCATCCTGTCCAGCGATGGGCACGATAAAGGCCGCGAGTTCCAAACCTTGGACTTTGCTACCGTAAACCTTGTTTTCCTGGTAGTCGTAACGCATCAGCTTGCCGGCTTCAATATCGACGTAGTAGAGACTTTGCGACTCAGCATCCCAGTGTGGACCTTCACCCAGATGGGCATAAGAGTTGGGCAACGGTTCAATTTTGTATGACATCTAAGGGAAGGAAAGAATTACATAATTAGAAATTGGAGGATCAGTGAATTTAATTTGATATATGCCGGAGATGTTGTCAAAATTAGTTAGTTCGAATTCAAAGAATATATCTCATAATATATTGGCACTTTTCACTTTTGTTAGTCAGCATGCATATTCTAAGTGTTGCCCCAGTACTCAATGCCATCGACTATTGACATGGAAGTAATATAACTGTAAGACGGAGGCTACAACTTTTTTGCGATATGCGATAGCTTATTGCATTTAAAAAGAGTTTGAGACAATCCATTCGCTTTAATTGTAAAAGATTCACGTATAAAAAGCAGAGGCTTAAAATCCAATGGGATTTTCTAAATTGCTTAGGGCTCAAATGATCCTACTGACGACATTGCCGTATTCGTCGTAACTCAAATTGACAAGTTGGATATAGCTAACGCCGATCCGTATGAGTGTACTTGAGAAAACTTGCGGTATTTAAACTTAAAAAAAAAAAATTCAAACACTGGTTTCACAGGAGTTATAAATCGATCAACACTTTACACTTTTGAATCAATAAAAGTTAGTGCACTTAAATTATTATTGAACGTTTGAAAAATTAATTCGAAGCCAACTCCTTAAGGATTTTCACATATCCGTACCTTTGCAGAGGTTTTATTGTCCTGATATAGAGCTCGTTCAGACTCCCGAAAACAAGAAAAGTAGACTGAATGCTAATGAGCAGAACGGAGCTTTTTATACAAAATTTTGCCGGCAAAATATTCTTTCAGGCGCTACAAGCGACTAGCTCGGCATGTGTGCTGTTTCAGATAAGCGGTAAATGTTGGTGAGTGAGGCGAATATTGCTTATTTAAAGGTTTAAATTTAATTTTTTTTGTCCTTTAGAAATTACTTCGTCTATGCCGATCGTTTTGATCAAAAACTTTCTTTTGATAAGCATGCTGTACGTATATATGTATGTATGTATGTATATATGTATATATGTATATGTACACGTATATGTATGTATATAATCAATTAAATAAATTAATGTCGTATCATAACAAATATATCATCTTTGCGTGCATGCCCTTTAATAAATGCTGCATTCGTTGTAGGTAAAACGTTGATTTTTTACTGCGGCGGAACCCTTAGCCCCCATATGTATGAAATGATGAACATTTTTAGAAAAGTTCTATATGTACATTGAAATTTGCTTTAAAAAAATATGTGTGTGTTTTATGAAGATATTAAATAAGGAAAAATCAATTTTTCTTCGAAATATCCATGCAAGGTGGTGTTATAAATACAACTACAAAATTTGTATGTATTTTGTTTTTGTTTCTGCGTAAGAGTTGTCGAAATACATTTTGTTTTTGCTTTTACGGCTTTTGAAAGCTCATACGCAAAATCAAAAACAAAATACATGTAGGCAATTAAAAAAAAATCAAATCAGCTGCTCTTATGTCATCACCTTCTATAAATTCGCCTTGCGAAATATCTTATAAACATTTCTTTTTTGCTGTCGATTTTTTTATTGTTGATTTTTTTTTTGTTGTTGATTTTTGTAATTTTATAAAAATTTATTAATTAATTCAATTACTTCCACGAAGACTAAATAGTTTTATAACTCTTCTACGATTTTTGTAACTTTTCTACCCAAGTTTGTCCTTCAGGTTTAGATATGACTGAAATTTGATAGACAGATATATTTTTATAGTGTACTAGAAAATCCCGGTAGATGTTCTCCTGCCTATATTTATTTATTAATTGCCTTATATACAAAATGATGTATTTGCTTGTTTTACTTTCATTTATTTAATCAATGTAAGGAATTTTTCTCTAAGCAAATTATCAGAGATCGCAAATAACAGTTAATCAGAAAACATATTTGGATATCTGTCACATATGCATAACTTGTGTACAATTTAATTTAGTTCGATTTGTATAGCAGGTGGCAACTTCTGTTTTATTTTCAGCAGAACACACCCTTGTAACACCCATACTTTAATATTTCTTACAATTTGTGTATAATTTAATTAAATTCGATGCTTCGTTTGTTATACGTATGTGCTCTTATACATTATACGTAGTTATTTTATTTATGTATATACCATTTTTATAATTTCCCCGAAAGGTGGCAACCCTAGCGAATGCTTTTGTGCTTACAATTCGCTCACACATTCTTAGTAAAGTACAGTTATTACGTTAGTTGTAACTCCCAAGTTTTTTTTTTTAATTTTGCCTATCTGACAACACCAGTTTTGCAATTTTCTCTTCTAAACGGTAATTTTTCTAAATGGTAAAATCCTAATATTTCTTTGAAAACCTTGTATGTACATACTTATCAATAAAACTTGTATTCAAAATTTAAAAATTGGGATTAAAACTCAAGTTTGATCGTTATTCTTTACTTTTTATTTTTCGATCTTGCAACATATTACCGACGACAACTTTTTTGGCGTTTATTAGGATCGGAAAATTTTAAATCCAAGAATAACGATTATTTTTGGTCGATCAAACTGCATCGAAAAAATAAAAATTAAAAAACATCGATCAAACTTGATCGAACAAATGAAATCCAAGAATAGCGATTATTTTTTTTTACCGATAAAATAAAAATTACAAAATAACAATTAAATCATGTTTTTTTCTATAAATATTAAAACCGTTACGGTCCCTGCTTCCATTTAGTTAAAGGATTTATTTTATTATTTCAGCAAAAAAAAAATTCAAATTTTTAGTAGCAACTTCTTAGTTTTCAATCGTATTCTGTACGGAAAACAGCAGGGAGAGGCAAATATTTTGTTTTGAAAAATCAGACAATACTAAGGAAATTTAGTAAGAAGCTGTCGGCAACCCTGTTCATCGTTTTCAGCAAAATAATCGAAAATACGCATCATCCGGGTTCTGTGCGTGCGACACCTCAAGGCTGTCCTTTGGTTGTCTTTTGAATTCAAATTATAATTTATTTATGCAGATTAATTACATACATATGTATGTACATATGTATGTACGTTGGAGGGGTCCATAAAACCCACATGAACATACATACATACATATATAATTCTTATCAGCAAGCCCATTTGTCATCTAATACTTTAATGATTTGAAAGACATTTTAATTAATTTCACAAATTATTTTTTCCAGAAATTATAGTTATTTTTTATTATACGAATGTGTAGCAATGCGTCTTATCAACTTAAGTGCCGAGGTTCAACGTAAAAAAACAACGTTTTTCTACTAGCGGAGTCCTCTTTTATTGCTAGATATAACGATTACTTTATACCCGAGCGCACTATCTATAGTATGTATGTACATACATATGTATGTATGTATAAGTAAATATAAATGCATATAGACCAAAACTTTCTGAATGAAAATATATATGTAATTGGAACATATATTTTCTTTATTTAGTTTTTTTGTAGATTTCACACAAATTCAGACTACGATCAATTCAATGATACATATATGTATGTATGTATGTATGTACATATGAACCCTCGTCAGAATGATGACTTTGCATCCTTGTCGACTGGTCTGATTGCCTGCAAGGCGAATTTATGTCAGGTGATGTTGAATGTCCAACAACTAAATCCACAAGAAAGTATGACGAATGGCTAGATGGCAGATATAAACAGAGAGTTTGTCAGCTGTTCGTAATGGAGCCAGAGAGGAGCAGGACTCTCGAGGCAGTCGAAGCTATTGGTCTGCAATTGGTGGTGATTTGATTCCACTAACAGCATTCATAGGGCGAGAATTTGTGAAGGTGGTAATTGTCTCTTGGGGAATGTTGTTCAGAGCCTGTCTGCACGCCATCGCATCCAGTGATTGACCGGTGAACGACTGGACAGTCAATCAAGAACTCCATGCTGAAGGTGTGCGTGGTGAAAGTGAAGGCGAAGCGTACGAAACGATATTGACACCCTCTGACAGTTGGGGGAGCTTTGTGATGTAGAAGTGAAACATTATCGGGGATAGAACGCTTCAGCTCCTATGGAAGAGTTGTTGTTTTCACGACAGCTAGTAGCGTTGTTGTACGAATCCAACGCTAGTAGGACGGTTGCGCCTTAGGCCGTATTTCGTCTGTGTGTTTATGACATTAAGTGCTGTAGATGTGCTGTGCACTTTCCGGAAGCCGCGCTGATGTGGTAAGTAAAGTGCGGGAGCCTGGTTCCAACAGTGGTATAACCATCCCCGCCTTCCATACATCAGGAAGGATGAGAGAGGATATGAAAAGGTTGTGTTTTGCATATTGCTCTTTGTATTTGGACGCGTTTCTTTGTAACCTATATGCAAAAGAACACTAGGTAGCATAACAAAATGCATGTAAAGCACAACACTAACTCGGTAAAATTATATCCGACCTGAGATGTAGTGTTGGGAAGTGTAAAAACTGCGCTATTGTGAATTAGCCCTTAGCAAATACATGGGAAATTTAGATTTAAGAACTGATTCGTTTTTATTTGCGTAGTATTTGTAAATATATAACTACTTAAAGCTATTCCGTTCTTAAATAGCACTAAACAAATCGCAACATTCAAGAAAGAGTCTAACAGGGTTGCTTTTGAAACTGAAGTAAATTTTATCCGAGTTGGAGCATTTCGTTGAAACGGGCCTTTTGAAATATCATTCCTTGTGTTGTTCATTTTCACTTTGCATTTCCGCTGTTTTTGACACAATCACGTCTCTATGAGCTGTAAATGTTGTTTTTGTACGATCTCTATAACCCATGATGAAAATAATACAGAAGGTAGGGTAGATTGTGGTACCGCTAACCCTTTGTTGAAAATTTTAACAGAATTTCTACATCACAACAACAACAATGTATGTATACTCGCAGTCATGTGTATTCTTTCTAACACATATAAATAACAACGTGCTGCTTCGCATTTCTGGCTACCGGTAAAATTTGTGTGACGTCACAGTCGAGTTACTCTCTGAATTTCAGATCAATCAGCGCATTCTTGTATTCTATCATTCTTGTTTAGAAGGTAGTACAGTTTAATCATGGTTTTTAATTTGGATATTTTGCCTTTTGAGAGAGAACAGATAACAACTGACTAGAATATTGCAGCTGTATAATTATTACTGGATATTCTACACGAACATACTCAATATGGCCACACATTTTATTACTGCTACTGTGAATACGATGGAGTTCATTTTCAACGCCGTTCTATTCGTGAATTTTAAAGCGGCTAAGTCAGCTGAGCGTTGATTCAAAAAATCCTCAGCTCACACATTTCACTAATTTCCCATCATTTTGTCGCTAGATGTTACATGGGCCTCGTCTACTTTTTTGCCACCAGATGTCGCGTGGAACGTTTTTGCATTTTCTTTCCACTTTTCGTTTTAATGCAGAAAAAATTAACCAACTTCATTCAGTTTCGTGGAAAATTTCGTCGTGTTCAGTTGTGAATTGAATTTATGTATAGCCGAAAGAGCTATGATAAAAACAAAAAGTTCGGGGGAAAAGTGGAAAAATAAAGCGAGAAGAAGCATATAATTGCAAAGAAAAAACGTTTATAAAAAGGGAAAACGAGTGAACAAATTTAAAACTGAAAGTGAATTCCAAATTTTATTACTTTGCTAAAGCTAATTCCGAACTATTTAAGGCTACACTGCTGTCTATAGAGCGTGGGCTGCTCAGTAGCAGTAGAGTTGGATATCAGTATAAAATTTCTGGGAGGGAAGAGTGGCTTCAGTTTTGACGGAGTCATCTTACAAAATGTCGGACGGCAGCCCAGTGCGTGCGCGACAGAATTGCTGTCGCCTCTGTTTAGCTCCAGGCAGTGAGTGCATATCTATATTGAACAGCTATGCGGCGGACAAGGAACCGTTGGCTACTAAAATACAGAACTGCGTCAGCATCAAGGTGAGTACATAGTATCTCTATATATATATATACATATATATAAATGTACATACATATATAGACGCACACATAACTGAGTGGAAAAGAATTTCAGCCAATCAATCAATGCACGAATTGTCTGGGATACATCCAGGAGTTTAATTTTTCTACATACATATATTGACAAAGATTGTTAATCATAGAGAGTGTTTGCACAGTTTTTGGATATAATCTCTAGAGAAATATGGAATGAAAAAGCTCTAAAACTGAATTGGAACAAATTAAACGAAACCTTTTTTGAGGTTAAAATGAACACCCAGCAACGATAATGATTGCGACTGATTGTGCAAGTTCTGCGTCCGTGCTCCCACATGTCATGCCACGCCATGCGGAATTGCCAAGTCACCATATTGGTTAATGGCGTTTGTTGGTTAGTTGCTGGCTGTGGTGGCGTTGCCAGCCCGTGAGCTCTGAGCAAGCAATCAATGATGGTGCCGTCTGTGGCCCGTTGTATGTGCGCGCGCTCTCTTCCGCTGCCGCTCAGCACCTCCTCGATTGTGACAAGACATAGCTAGTATTGTATGGTGTATTATGGGTTGTGGCGTTGTGTGGAATCGATTCCATTTCGGATCCGGATTCACAGCGCTAACATCGTTATCGCATTCGCGTTGACTCACAAAGACTCGTGGTTGGTTACTTAGTTGGCTGTTGTCGATTGTATAGCTGAGTGGTTGAGTGGCTAAATGGTGGTTCACTGTGTGTGGATGTACACAGTGCTAACTGTGACTCCGCGCTATGTGATTCCGAGGCGTAGCGGTCGGCTGCAACGACCGCAGCTGTAGCTACAATGACTGCTGCTTACATCGAGGCAGTCGTCAGCATGAGCTTCGCTAGATGCGTTGCTTTGCCGAATCGTTGCCTGCTGCAGTTGCTGTTTGCTCAAAGAATAAACTTTGCCCACCATTTTCTCAACAAGAACCGGATGGACGCACAGCTGCCTAATGAAATGGCAGCTCGAATGCCACTAATTTTTTCCTTTGTTAAATGCACAAAATAGGTTGCGTAAAAACTACTTTCGAATAGGGTAATGGTTTTTGAAATTATATCATTATTCGCAAAAAATGCAAAGTGATAACGTCTGCTGAGGTGGCGTGGCGGGTAATAGAAGATTCAGACTTTTATGTTAACATTTCAGCATTTTTTGGTTATTTCATAAATTCAGTTGTACCCACGTTTTCTCTTAAGCGCATTGGGAATATATGTAATGGCACGCTTATCGGAGGAACTATGATCTGCGTTTCACTATAGAAGCAATAACAACAAAGCCGGTAACAACTATGTGTGCACAATATGCCGACTTCGAAGAAAGAATAGAAAACAAAATACAAACAGCGAAGACGTGCACAAAGCAAATGTGAAATAAAAACGATTTGTAGTAATGTTGTACATGCACATAAAAACAAAAATAGAGGAAACCAGCCAAACTCCATGTCTAGAAAGGGAGTTTTGCTGTTTTCGAATTTACTGAGTATACACGCGCGGCTAATTCCTCTTGAAAAGCATTACCGTACCTACTGCAACCAGTGCCAGTTTCCTGGAGCACCACGATTGACAGCCAACAATTAAAATGTAGCTGACGACCGCCTGACTTTGGTTACTTCGCTGTCTCTTTCTGGCCTGCACGCCGGGGCCCATCAGCGATGGTGGCCGTGCGTCGAGTACATAGTTGCCATTTCCTTCGCTGACGTGCTGCTGGGCGCTGGGAATTGGCGACACCCATGGTTGTATTGCCTACATGGAAAGTGTGGTGGCTTCGTTGATGTGCGTACCTACTTTGTGCTCGTTCCGTGGCCGTAATCGTCGTAGTCGTCGTTGCTGGCTATCGATTTGCTCACCACCGCTGTCCGAATCCAAAGAGTAGCTAGATTTTTATTCCGTCTGGAGGCGAGTGTCACAATAAATTGCTTTTCATATGAATTGGTGATAAGCTGAACAATTTGAGAGCCCATATATGTATGTACTTATATAAAAAAAAATTAGGTTGCCATTTAATCGCAGTTGTTGGTTCGTATATTACTGCTTTGGATATTCAATAAATAAGTATTGAATGCATGAGCAGAACGGCGGAATGAGCTAGAGTACTAACAAATAGCGCAACTGGAGACATCAAGTGGTTTTACCTTGAGAGTTGCATAACATGTTTGAGCAGCTGGCAGTTGCTACCATTTCCATAACGTGGTGGAGTTTGGCCTTTTGTTGAAGCGAGATTTTAAGAGGTTATGTGCTTATGGGTAAAAGGTGGGAGATATTGCGGACGCTATTTGGAAATTTTTTTCTATTTTATATTTTGTGTTTGGAATAATAACGGCTTTTAAGTCAGGTGTTTTTTCTATTTTTGCGCTACCGCTCTATGCCATATATTTAGTTCGTATTTATCTACGGCTGCGAGCATTGAAATAGTAGAGTAGGTATCGTTTTGAAAAGTTTTGACAATGTATTTGCCTTTCTTTAATTTTCATTAAAAATGTAGGTTGTGTACAACAAAAATATATAAACCAAAGTTTACAATTTTGATAAACATTTACAAACATTTCACAAATTTCAAACTTTTCATTCAGAGTTTTTAGAAAATTTTCCCGTATGCAGTTTTATAGCCTATTTATATTTAGTATAAGAAAATGTATGTTCCAAGTAAGTCAAAATTCTCGTTGATTTTTAATAAATTTTTTTTTGTTTACTGTGTTACGCATTTTCCTCCATATATGTAAATAACGCTCGAAAGCAATATATACAGTTGCTGAAAAAAGTTTGCATACAGTACAGTTAATATAATACTCTTCATTTCATTACATTTAATTTCATTTCATTTATTAATAAAAAAATATTACAATAAGATTTAAGATGATCTTTTATTAAAAATTTTTTGAACTCCCCTGTTCCTTTCTTCGCCCCAATCCTGCATATAAAATTTGTGTAAATTAGCTTTAATTATGTTATTGTTATAGTTTTATAATTGTGAAATACCGTTAATACTAATTTATATAATTTTTGAAAGGTGTGTACACAATTTGGTAGAGTTTTATAAAGTAATTTCGCAGATATTTGATGAACATTTATCGGACCCACGCCCATTTTCCAAAATCTGACCTTAGGTCCACAAAATTCTTAAACCCTAAGCACTATAAAAACATTGAATATTGTAAAAATAAAATCGTTGTGCGCAAAATTTGTAACCCCACTGTATATAATCTAAATATCAGTAGCTGATAAAATTGTTGTTTTCAATACCATAGTTATTCAGCAATGACAAAATATTCGTTGATAAACCATATCCAGTTTCAAAATTTTATTCGCAATTCTGCTATAGTTTTCTAGAATTCGTTGCAGTTTATACATACATACCTATATGTATGTAGCTCCAAATATTTTATTGGATGTAAACATTTTTATGAGCTCATATATGTAGCTATGTAACTACTCGGACAACAGCTCTTCAACTCCAATCGATTCCAGTTTTTTTTTCGAGTGGCACAAATTTTTACGCAGAGTTGTATTGGCTATCATTGTTTGGAGATCAGCTTCCAACAGACCTCCTCTCGCTCTCTCAGTTCCCTGCCGCCAAATGTGAGCTCTTCGCCCGTACTGTTGGCGAATTCAGATATTTCATCAGTAACACATCAACCAAACTCTCAAGCTAATGACTACAAAAACAAAAATTATACTACACTTCACGCAGCTGGCGATGCTGGTTGGTATCTCCACTGTAAACCTTTTTTTTTTCATTCACACACTCGGCACATTTCATTTGTAGTCGACGTGTGTTCGTTTGGACAAACTGATTTATGGCCCGTTCACATAGGACTTTTGCTTTGCTTTGCTTCAGAGTTTCGCTTTGACAGATAAGTTCAATACATGATGTTATATGAGTCCTGCTAAATACAAAGCGAGAAAAGTAAAGCAAAGCAAAGCGAAGCAAAATTATGGGCAACTCTCAACTTTTGTACGCTTTGGCAATCAGCTGTTATCATTTCCATTTTATTTTTATTTTGGCGTGCGTATACACACTACAGACACTCGCGAATTTCACACATTAGTAGCATAACTACTACTACTTCCATCATATCAGTAAAATTCATTTTTTTATTCTATCTTTAAACAAAACAGCAGAAACCGTCAAAGCGTTCTATGTAGCTGACCTTCTACGCCTCACGCTTTGTTGTTAAAGTTCGAACTGTCAAGCAAAGCGAGGAAAGTTCTATGTAAACGGCCCATTACGCTCCGTTCAGAATCTCGTATTGTCTCTATATTGCTTTAAAAATTTCCAACTCTTCTCTTTTAGGGCTTGATTGGCGTTTTGCCATTTGCTTAACTGGTGCGATCCCGCCACGTCAGTATCTAACTATATTAACTCACCCTTGCCAATGCTAGCCATGACGTAGTCATCGGTACCGCTTGCTGATTGCCGTTCTCTTTTTTCTGTTTGTGTGCGTGCATCTGAAATTATAGTGGATATAGTACGTACTCGTAGTTAGTTACTTATCTGATTAGCATGTATGTACTTGGAACTTTGGACGACTAGCCAGTTAGAATTTTATTCATATGCGTTGTATGATTTTGAAGGAAAAAGCTCGGAAATATTTTCTGGTGTCTAATGGAATTATGTAAGCTAAGGAGGGCACCCATACATACAGCTGAGAGCATTGAAATAGTATTGACAAGTTTTGACAATGTATTAGTCTTAATTGACTTTTTAGTAATTTTAACTAATAATATAGTTAAAAAAATATAGATCAAAATTTATAATTTTGCTGACAATTTAAAAAATTCCATACATTTTCACCTAAATTTAAAATTTTTTAATACAAAAATTTAGAAATTTTTCTAGCATGTAAGTTTTGTAGCCATTTCATTTACATACGAATAATACAAAGCATGCCTCAAGTAACTCAAATTTCACGTTAATCTTCCATACAAAAAAAATTCCGAGCACTCGTTATGTCAAAGAAAGAATACAAATCCGCAATATTTTTCATAATAAATTTTTTTAAATCTTATTTTATTTAAATTATATTTAAGCTATGTATATTAAATAAAAAAAGATTTAAAAAAAAGATTGCGGATTTGCGCTACTATAATAAAGATCAAATAAATAAAAATTTCAAGCTCTGTAAAAAATGTGTGTATATTGAAAAAAATTAAACTTCAGATTTTTTTTAGAAAATATTTAGGTCATTAGCACATTTTTTTCGTTTAAGGCATGCAGTTTGTATAACGAAAAGGATGCAAGACTGCCAGCGTAAAAAAATATTAAAACTCAAATGGAATTTATATAAGACCCATAAAAACTGCATACCAACAAGTTTCCTAAAAATTGAAATTAAAAAGTGTGAAATTTTGACGAAAATATGCTGAATTTTTATACATTGTGTAGAAAGTTGAAGATGTTACTACTTTATATGCTTTCGTTATATTACACAATTTAGTTTTTTAAAAAATTAATTAGTAAGCCTTAGCGTGAAAAATTTTGTAAAGAAGTCTCTGGGATTCATACCACCATCCGTTATTAGGTTATTCTATTTGGATTACGTTTCATTTGTCAATGCAGATCACTGTTCCACTGCTCCTTTTCATTTTACTTACTTACTTACTTACTTAAGCGATTTTGGCCGAACTTATCCTACAATTTGTGGTGTGCGTCTTGATGTTATAACACAAATTGAGAGACCTACAGTTTTACGCCGAATCCGAACGGCGAAATGTTTTTTGTGAGAAGTTTTTTTTTTTCATGGCAGAAATACACTCGGAGGTTTGCCATTGCCTGCCGAGGGGC
The DNA here is from genome assembly GCA_951828415.1 of Anomoia purmunda. Lineage (NCBI taxonomy): Eukaryota > Metazoa > Arthropoda > Insecta > Diptera > Tephritidae > Anomoia > Anomoia purmunda. The sequence goes on from OX639995.1 coordinate 46,556,125, forward strand.
GACCGCTATTAGAAAAAACTTTTTCTGTAATTTTTGGATGTTATTTTCCCCGGCCAGTATTTGAAGTACGGCGGACGAAATTCACACGGACGTTTGCCGTTGCCTGCCGAGAGGCGACCGCTATTAGAAAAAACTTTTTTACTTTTTTTATTTTTTGGATGTTACTTGCCCCGAGCTGGATTCGAACCTGGGACCAACCGAATCAAGCGCGCACCCGCTACACACTCGGCAACGGCGGCCGCCATTTTTCATTTTAGTCAGGTGATAATTCAACCTACAGTGAGGTGTAAGAATTCCCGTAAAATTCTTAAATTGTTTTATGATAAGTTCGTGAATTCTCCTAAACGCTTTAGGTTTTATGAGAGCTCCAAACTTGGAGCTTTTTAGCTTATAGGGGAGCTCGAAACCTGGTAGATTTTCTCAGTATGATTCTCTGAGGCGTCATCATCTTTTTCAGCTTACTTACTTATTCTGATAATAAGTCGGCTGTTGGAACGGTTTCTCAGACTCTTCTAGATCAGCTACCCATGATCGTTGTCGTCAAACTCATCTAGGGGGAGGCCCAAGAAACGCGCAGTTTTGACAGGGTCGGACCAAATGGGAAGGGGTGTCAGATGAGTCGGTTTGAGAGAGCAAGTGAAAAGGTGGGTGGTATCGTGCGGAGAATTTTCACATGCCGTGCATAGTACATTGAGTACGTATAAGTTGATTCTAGATAGGTAGGAGTTGAGTCTGCTCCAATTCGTAATTGAGCCAGAGTGACGCGGGAGTCACGAGGCAGCTGCAGCTCCACCTCTGCTCTGGGTAGGATAAGTCGGTATTATTGTTGGTATGTTATGCTAGAAAGTAGGGCTTTCGAGATATATAGAAACCGAGCAACCGAGTTCTTGTTACAATCTCGGGTATCGCCGTTCTCGCGAGAAATGCCGAATACTTATCGTTCGCGAGCCTTACGAGACTCAATGTAGGCGGCGCTCTCGAGAAAGCGATCCGCGCCAGAAATTGCTTCTCCCGCAGTCTCGAAAAATATAAGACTATAAAATTATTTGGTTTTCATATGAACTGTATATACAAATAATGAGTTTAGGATATGGAGTGAAAAATTAGTGAAATCAATCTAGTTATTTTATTGCTAGTCTTACGAGCTTTACGATACACGAGAAGTTCGTGGGAAATCGCTTCTCAAGCAATCTCGAGCAATCGAAGGCTCTACTAGAAAGTGAAGTTACAAATAAAAGTCATACAACTTATACTTTCAAAATTGTATTCTCGACTATATCACCACTGGCACCTGTGCTAAAGATGAAACCATAAAAGGTCATTGGCTTTTAAGCGTTTACACTAACGCCGATTGCAGTTTTAATTACTATGGCAGGCCTTTCAATACTGTCGCACACACACACCCTCGCATAGATAACCCGGTTGCTCCCTCCAAACTTTTCTAAATTTTTGCACATAAATATTTGAAGAAATTTTCTACATTACATTATCTTTGACAAATATTAAAAAATAGTAAATATAAGAGTATAAAATTTAGGAGCATAATAAATTAATATGTACTATGTTTTGATTAAACGGCAATCGGTTAGTTTTACTGTTGTCAAAAATAGGAGTAGGACGACATGTGAGTGGGGTGTAGGCGTTGTGCGCTGACACAACAACCCGTCAACTGGCTAGTAGGCTTCATGTACAAAGGTATTTTAAAGTGAGTAATTTTGCGCAATGACCATAGGTATGAGGAAGGTGAATGAACGTCAAATGAACCACCCACCATCGGCTTGTTATCGTAGCGACACGCACTATTACCGATGCTGCAATTGAAAGCATCTTGATTTTACATAAATACAAATTGACATATTTACATATACATATAATGTATACAAATGTGCGTGTGTGTGTACGCACATTAGGAGTGGTAGCCAGAATATTGGAAAAGACGTGAGGGGCGCAGCAAAGATATGTATATTATGGCAACGGCAACTTTTTATAAGGCTTTGAAACTGAAAAAGTCAAAATACAATCTTTAATTCTTATCTGGCTTAGAAAAAAATACAGATTTTTAAATTTAATCTTTTTTTCTGTGACGACTAAGCAAAACAAGAAAGTTTCCAAGCTGAACAAAACGAAAAAGCTTTTTGAAAAAAAGTTTAGTTCAACTCTCAAATGTTTTGCCACATGGAGATCGATTTTTTTTAAGTTTTGCTCTTGGCTTTTTTGTTCTTAATATAACAAAATTTCAAACTTTTTAATTAGAATTTTTGGTACATTTTTGGGTATGTTTATGTTTTGTAGCTTATTCATCTAGGCATAAGTGCTTTCCGAATTATTTAAAAAAAAATTTTTTTTTTAAATTTTAGTCTTGGAAACTTTTTTTTTTCATTTAACGCATAAGTACAGTTTATGTATATGGCAAAAAATGCGCCAAACCTTTGCTTCAAAAAATTATTAAACAACAACGAGAACTAATTTCAAATCCATGCGTTCTTTATAAAAAAATGGCCTTTTTCTGAATTTGAAATGAAAATGCCTGAATATGAAATGGAAATTCTGAATTTGAATTGTAATTTTCTGAATTTGGATTGTAATTTTCTGAATCTAAATTGAAAATCCCGAATTAGAATTGCAACTTTCTGAATTTGAAATGGAAATTCCGAATTTGCATTGGAATTTTCTGAATTTGAAATGAAAATTCTGAATTTGATATGGATATTCTGAAAATGAATTGTAACTTTCTGAATTTTAATTGGGGCTTTCTGAATTGAAAATTGAATCTCTGAATTTGAATTGTAACAATCTGAATTTTAATTGAAAATTCTGAATTTGAATTTTAATTTTCTGAATTTAAAATGAAAGTTCTGAATTTGAAGTGAAAATTGTGAATTTGAAATGGAAATTCTGAAAATTAATTTTAACTTTCTGAATTTTAATTGTAACTTTCTGAACTAAAACTAAAAAAGGTGTAAATTTCTACCAAAACTTTACGAAAAAAAATTGTCGTGAAAAACTACGTAATATTCGTAATAAAATCATACAATTAAATAAATTATTTGAGAATATCTACCTCGTTTTTTGGCCAATTCTAATTTTGAGGTTAATAATGAAAACAATATTGTTCAAGTGTACACCTCGACTTCACTTTTCAGGGTGTTATTTTTTATGAAATTTGATTCTTCTCATAATCGCGGCTCTATTCCGAGAATAACAGCCCTGATGTTTTCTGTTTTTTTTTTTGTTTGAGTCCTTGAATTTTTGTTTAAGCACAATATCTAGGGGCCAATTTAAGTCACCATGTTCCATACTGCTGGAAATCGATATAATCAATTTCCAAAAAATATGGCAACACCGTCTGAAGAATTACACCAACCAAACTAACTCAATGTTGCTAAATTGATTGGCCGACTATTTCTATGAAACATTTTTTGGACAAACACTTTTATAGCCCATTGAATTCTAGTTTGACAAAGTGATAGTTTGATTTGGCTAGAAACCCCGTTGATTTAAAAAAAATCACCTTTTTTGCCATGACAAAAAAAATTATCGAACATTTGTGGCAAATTATTGAAATCGGTAAGCAACCATGCGAACATCATATAACGGTAATTTACAAAAATCAAAATATCGATATTTTACAAAAATGTTTAACACATTCGTTCAAATTTGTTACGAGGAATTTAATTAGAGAGAGAAATGGGTAAAAATCAAATTATAGAAAATGGGCGGGATATCTTAATAACGTACTTATTTTTTTGTTTCTATTAAAGTCGTTTCGGTTTTCAAAATCTGGAGTATAAAAATTAACAGATTGTATTGCATACAACAAATATAGTTTATCCATTTATCTTCTTCATTCTTCTATCTAAGAGATGTGTGGGTGGAAAAAGAGATGTGTTGACAATGGAAACGCGACGCGGTTCTTTTAAAAAAGAAAGTGCATTGTAAAAAAGCATGATGCTTGCAGTGAATGAACCGGCAGTGGTCGAAAGACGTTTGCAGTACTTAGAAAACCTAAGAACCCAAGCAATAGAAACCATTGCTACTGCGGATTGTAATGAATATAACTTCATTTTACTTTTTTAAATAAACACTGTTCTGCTGTTTATATTTTTCTGAAATACATTTGAGTTTTTCTGAAATAGATTTGTGGCTTTCTGAAACACATTTGAGCTTTTTTGAAACACATTTGACTTTTTCTGAAATATATTTGAGGTTTTCTGAAACACATTTGACTTCTTCTGAAATATATTTGAGGTTTTCCAAAATACTTTTGAGCTTTTCTGAAACTCATTTGACTTTTTCTGAAATAAATTTGTGGTTTTCTGAAACACATTTGACTTATTTTGAAATACATTTGAGGGTTTATAAAATACTTTTGAGCTTTTCTGAAACTCATTTGTGGTTTTCTGAAATACATTTGAGCTTTTTTGAAACACATTTGACTTATTTTGAAATACATTTGAGGGTTTATAAAATACTTTTGAGCTTTTCTGAAACTCATTTGTGGTTTTCTGAAATACATTTGAGCTTTTTTGAAACACATTTGACTTATTTTGAAATAAATTGGAGGTTTTCTGAAACACATTTGACTTTTTCTGAAATATATCTTACTTTTTCTGAAATAGATGTGTGGTTTTCTGAAAACCATACATGCGAGTGTTTCTGAAAGACATTTGACTTTTTCTGAAATACATTTGAGGGTTTCTAAAATACTTTTGACCTTTTCTGAAACATATCTGCCTTTTTCTGAAGTAGATTTGTGGGTTTCTGAAATACATTTTCATTTCTCTGAAATGCAGTTGCTTGAAGGATAACGCCAAAAATTTGTTTGACCAAAAACAACAACAAATTCAAGAAGCTTAGCAGGGAATATAAAATTCCGTTCCCCCCGTTATTTACTTGCTTAAATTTATTATCTGTCTGAAATGGCAATGTTTATGTATATAACTTTTCTTTCCGCCATATTAAAAGAGATTTGACTTCGTGGCTATTTGTATACAAAATTGGTAAATAAAAGCTTACCGCCAATAGAGTATCTTCATTGTACGTACAAAATCTTTGAAGTATCGTCTCATCATTGGTTGGACTGCAATAAATGCTGGCTCGGTGTAATCGGTCTGGATAATGAAAAGGTAATGTGGTGCAATTCAGCCCTTCATGCCTATGCCACTGATATAAATATTTTCTTGGGTGTGCATTACTTGGTGGGTAGGGAGGGAGTGGTTGGTGCTATACAAGTTTCCTACACATGCCTGATTCGATGTACATACATACATGAATTGTGTATGTGTGTGTGACTTTGATTTAAAGATACATATATATATGTACCTAACTATAATTAAAATGACACTAAGATATAAAATATATAATTATGTAAACACTGTAAGCGTAGCATCTACATACGTATGTACATATGTATATAATTTCAACAAAATTTTTGGTTTTGGTCTGTCCTTATGTGCAAATATTTTGTCTTGTTTCCTCTGCTACAAGAGATTTTCCTGTTTTTCTTATTTTGCTATTGCAATGCAATTTTGTTATGCTTTATGTTGAGACAATTATAATTAGCATTGTTGTTGCAATTCACTGATAATTTATGCATACACCCTATGCTTATGTACTGCTGCAAGTATAGACATAATGTATGCACACACACACACACACACAAACATACACAAGCATGCATGTTGTAAGGATATGTATTAAAATATTCGTATATACTACATTTATACTTACTAATGCACATTTGTAGACATGTTTAGTTGAATGTATGTACTCATTAATTCTGCTAGTTAAGTGCATACTACTTAATGTATGTATGTACAAATGTGGGTATGTATGTATGTATTATGTGTTCACATCTACATATAAACTATTCCAATGTCCATCTGTATGTCCGGCACTATTCAAACAATGTACTCCAACTGTATTGCAATATACCATATATGTATGTAAATGATATCTTATATACTACACTGGGGTGCAAAGCCAGCGATTTTTTTTTAAGTTTAGGAAGGTTTTCCAATTTTTTCGTTAATTTTTATATACTTAGTCCTGCCTTAAGTTCTCTTACAAGTTCAGGCCGTTATAAAAATGAGACTATAATACATTTTGTATTTAATTAAATTTTATTTAATAACGCATATATTAAATGAACGATGCACAAAATTTTATTCGAAATGGTCACCTTTTGCTTTCACACAAGCCCTCAAACGATTCGTCCCATTGATGAATAGCAGCACGCTTTGTTTCTATTGGTATTGACATCGCTGCTCGAACCAAAGATTTTTTCAGACTCTCCAAATTTTTGTCGGTTATTCGACAGGTCATGTCAGCTGTGAAACCAGGAATATTCTTTTTAAGCCACTGCTGGGTGGTTTTTGCTGTTGGTACACCTTTGTCCAAGTTTTAACCCCTTTATCGCTAAAGTGAAGAGGTGTAACGCCTTTACAGGAGACTCCCCACCAAACTCCTACAGCAGCTCGATGTTGACCACGATACACCCTTGGAATAACATTTTTTGCGTCTGTGGAAGTTTTTCTTCAACAACGAAAATTTTCTCATCTGTACAAAGGATACTTCCATGACCGTTGACCGCGTGCCACTGTAGAAGCCGCTTGCATCTGTTGAGCCTAATTTGCTGCAAGCGCGTTGCCAGAAGATGACTACTTGACCGACGGTAGGCTTTCATGTGGAAATTATCTCGAATAAGTCTTGACATTGATCTGGTCGATATATCCATTTCCCTTGACATCATTTTCTGTTTTTTAAGGAGATTTCTGCGAATGCGTTCTCGAACAGTTTTTATGGCTGAATTGGTTCGAATCACGCGATCACGACCACTTCTCTTTCTGTAGACCTTTGGGGAAAACGATCAATAGTGCGGTAGACCAACATTCTGAAAATAATAAGTGCCTTGAGAACCTCATAAATTTCACTTGGGGTTTTATGGCAATAGTAATTATAAAAATCTCACGCCACGGTGTTTGTAGTCTTCCTCCTCCTCCGAATCGGCTCGACCGATTTTTATGAAATTTTGGATGTATGGGCTTGTGCCAATTGATATAAAATGACTCTGGTAAGTAAATTTTTGACAACAATGAGGTGAATGAAAGTTTCCGAGCCGTCGTCAGGCTGGTGAGAAAATTGACATCAAACATAACCAAGAAAAAGATGGTATTGGCGCATTTTTTGCTCCAATATTGCTAAAACGTCAACTAAATGCATAAATTTCAGCTCCAGAGGAACTATAATCAGCAAATGCCAATATTTGCTATGTTCATAGTTGCTGCATTTAATTACTACCTTAATTTTGCGTTCATTGCACTGGTCTTCGTCTGCATCAAAGGAATTGCCAAATATTTGCAGGAGTAAAAAGTTACGAATTGGCATAGCAGAAATGTAAAATTTTTTTTCACCATAGTAAACAGTTTTTCACCATAGAACTTTTCTATCAATTGGCACAGGTTCTATCTATATTTGGTAGGTTTGAGAATTGGGCGTAAATAAAAGTTTATGCTTGGCAAAGGGCTGCCACCATTTTGAAAGACCACATTTAATTAAAAATATACAAAAGTTATATCAAGTATTAAAAACCGGTGTCAAACGATTTAGTTTTAGTATATTTTTTCATAAAACGCGGAAAATGCAACATAATGTTCGCATATAAAATTATTAAAAATCAATGGGAATTTTTTTTAAATGCAAAAATTCGCAGGTCCAGGAAATTCAAAAAATTATAAAAAATCAGCTGCAGCTTTTAGCCCCTTCATACTTGCACTTTATTGAAATAAAATTAAATAAGCTACAAAACTGCATACTCGATAAATTTCTAAACATTCTTCCAAAATTTTGATGAGATTGTTAAGTTTTCAAAAAGAAAAATATGTATAAAAGAATAAGTTGCTCTGATGCTCGATTATGTGGACCATAAAATTCACGAAGTGCACTTTTAAGTTTAGCGAACAGAACACAGATTTTTAAAGTAAATTTCCACAATTTGTAAACGTTGTTGCGACGTCATTCTTTCCATGATGATTTATCAATGCTTACTGAACAGAAATGTCAAAACGAAATGTCATTTACCAGCTGTCAAGTGACAGCTATCCCTATCGAAAGTTCTATCAGTATAAAAAAAAAACACCCGTTATATTGTGTGCTATCGATGGATACATTTGCATTCATTGAGGTTGATTGTGCATCTCTAGCTAGCTGAACCAAGAATGATAGAATACAAGATTGCGCCTTCCCGCGGTGAAATGACAGATCTCGCCTTTAGTAAACAAGAATACTGGAGAGAGAAAATTGAACAACTTCCAATATTTCATTGAAAAACGTGTTCTAATTGTTCTAAAGTGTAAAAGTATGAATTTATAGGCAGACATTTAATAAATAAATTCGCAAAATACTAAAAAAAGTGTCTCTTTTTCTTAATTTGTGAAAAAAGCTTTGTCTAGTTGAAGTTGAGAATTGTCAAACCCGGCAAAACCAAAGTAGCGGTACTTCTAAAGGCGTCACCTTCAGTATTCAGTACACCGTGTAGCTGAACATACAATCAGCTGATTGTATCTACTGCATTTCACCACAGTCTCTGGTGAAATTTTTCGCAAGTCACAAAAAATAACTCTAATTGAAAATCTCAAATTTAGTGACTTGAGATTAGACTGAGATACAGAATAACGGCATTAGTCTCTTAAAATGTCTAGTTACATTTTAGATTTTCTGCTATTAAAGGTGCCACCGGACACACCAAACTTTTACGTAAGTAAACAAAACTGGCATATTTTGCCAAATGCAATCAGTTTCTTTTCCTTCGTGTCAGCTGGTTTCGATACTTTAAAATTTCAGTGGGGGGTGGATGAATTGCTTGGGCAGTACTTTGTGAACATATCGAAGAACATTCCAGTTAATATTCACACAGGCTGTTTGTATTGAATTTAGACGCACTTATTTGATTTGTACACGCACATACTATGTATGTGTTTGCCTTTAATCATTGTCCCTCGCAAAGCGCAAAGGGTAGTCTGTTTAATAGGCTTCATCGCTTTCGTAATAACAACAAGCTTCAACTAAACTCGGTACTTAGATATGTACATATGTATGTATGTGTCTCAAGCTATGTAAAATCTAAGTACATAATAGACATACATATATGTATGTATATTTATGTGGATAAACAATTGTGGTCCTACACATCTTCATGTGCATGTAAATAAAAACAAATAACATATCATTTAAATGAAAAATTAAAATATGCTCATTACAGGGACATAATGTATGGCAACGGCAACATCTACTTATACCTAGGAGTATCCTTTAGGTTACTTATCACATCCAGATCCTTTTGTTGGCTAACACATTTCACTCTTTGTTTATGTTGGCTTTTGTGTTTGCGGGTGGCGAGCATAATTGCATTTTGTCTCTTTATGCGCATATAACATACATACACCCATATGTACAGCTGCGAGCATTGAAATAGTAGCAAAATGTTTTGAGAATTTTTTTCAATGTATTTGTCTTTATTTAAGTTTTTTTTACTAAAAATATAGCTTACACTACAACACAAATAAAATTATGAAAAATATATGAATCGAAAGTTTTAAATTTTACAGAAAATTCAGAAAAAACCGCAAATTTTCACATAAATTTTAAAATATGCAATAAAAAAATTCCGCAAATTTTCAACTTATTTTCATCGACATTTTTAGAAATTTTGCAGTTTTCACCATTTCACCTAAATTAAAAATTATTTAATCAAACTTGAAAAAAAAAAATTAAATAAAGTATGCTGAAATTAGGTTTTGTTAAACAATATAATTGAATTTTTATTGAAAGTATTGCTTATACTAGGAAAAATAAAAAATAAAAGAAAATTCGAAGATTTCCATAAATTTTCACAAAAATTGCAAGCTTTACTATCAAAAAGTTCTGTAAAATTTCACCTATATTTAATAAAAATTTCGTCTAGTATAGACTTTTATCGCCCATTTTTGCTATATTTCGAATTTTTTCATGATTTTTTTCCATTTAGTATGCAGAATTAAAGTTTTTGTATATGTACTATATTATTGAATTTTTTAAAAAAATTTAAAATTTTACACAAAATTCAGAAAATTTTCGCAAATGTTTACTTTCAAATGTAAATTTCAAATTTTTCGATAAAAAATTTCGTAAATTTTCACCTAAATTTAAGCAAAATTTTGTTAAAATGGAGTTTTATAGCTTTTTTCTAGTATGCTGAAATTAAATATAAGATCTCAAGTGACTCAAAATCTGCGTTGAATTTTTATCACTTTTTTTTTGCCGACGGTGTTGCGTGTTTTCTTCGATAAACATTTACAAAATTTTCGTAAAATTTAATGGACTAAAAAAACTATAAAAAAATGTCTAAACATTTTGATCAAATTAAAATGAAAATTTACGAAGCTTTTCTAACTTTTGTAGTACATATCACTTGAAGTGGTGCTGATTAGGCGATTCACAAGATGTCGCACTTGCCATAATGTCTTATGTTATATAAAATTCATTATCTCTAAAATATTTGTAACAATTTGACTCTCAACATACTGCACAGATTTTAATAATTATAATTTTATAATAAAGCATTTACTTATTAAATTTTTGAATAATAAATAGTACATTAGGGTGCGCATACAAACAAATCTTTACTGGTTTTCAATCGGAATTAAAAAATGCATTATATTTTAAAACGTGCGGTATATTTCGGAAAAATATTAAGTTTTACGTGAGCTGGAGTGAATAGAAAATATCTCCAAAACTGAATTATTTAACAAAAATAGTTTTTCTGGAAAAAAAAACAAAAAAAATGAAAAATTGATTTAAGGAAAACAGAATTAATTCATTGAAAGCATTAAAAAAAAAATTTTATGAACAACTTTTTTTTATGAAAAACTTTTTTTTTTACGAAAAACTTTTTTTTTTACGAAAAACTTTTTTTTTTACGAAACACTTTTTTTTATGAAAAACTTTTTGTTTTTATGAAAAACTCCATTTGCGGAGTTTTTTTTTCAAATTGGCTCAGCTCACGTTAATCTTTATATTATTACGAAATATTTTAGCGAAAGTCTTGAAACATAATAAAATTTATAATTCCAGTGGAAATGCAGCAACTTTTTTATGGTGTAGTGTAACAAAGTACGCCGGGCATTGGCTAATAAATTAAAACAATTTCAAAAATTTATAGCTCCGCCATTTCAGTTTGTTTTTCTCTGTATTCCAAGAGCTAAAATCTCGTGGATCCCCTAAATAAGTAAATATGTTTTTTTGTTGTAATTTTGTCTAATTCTTTTGAGCTAATCGGCATTACTTTACTAGGGGATGCTTTTATTTTTGGTCAATACTGCATGTTTATTGCAAAACACTCACACACACACTCAGACTCAACCAAATGCATATGCAGGGGGTATATACATACATACATATAGTATATACATATGCATATCTTTGTAATGAAAATTTAGAGCAGGGGAATGTATTACTTGTGCGGGTCAAGTTTGGTGGATTTGCAATATCCATATAAATTTAACACACACACACGCACACCCACACATAAAATCAAGATATATCTTCGCTGCCAGCTTTTGTATGCGTGATTGTAATATCTGCCTATGTATGTTGTACAACAACAAAGGTCATTGACATCATCAGCAGCAGCAGCAGCTACTGCGGTCGTTCTCGATACTGCCTCATTAAACTATTGTAATGTAGACACAATTTCTACAGCTCCTGTTTCTATTCCAAGGCTTGCTCCTGCTCCCCTAGCTGCTGTCGCTGCTACTGCTGCCGATTGTCGGCCGCCGCCGGAGGTGAGAGTAATTTGCGGCAGCAATTTAAAATCAATTTCCTAAATAGAATTTTCAAATGTAATCTTAATATTCTCTAGAAAGTGGAATTTTCAAAGTTTTTATGTGCATTGCATAATTCTAAAACCCGAGTAGCATTCGCAAAGGTTACAAGTTATTGTAAGATCAAAAATACCGAAAGAAACTGACGATTATTTTAAGTAACCATCGACATATTCAATTCAATAGGTTTACTTTAAACAACGGCAGTGACGTTGCCTCATTTAGGCAAGAGGGGGCTGAGTTTAAGGGTTTGCTGGTTGCCAACATTCGACATAAAATCATGCAGCCTTATCCTGAGTTCCGCCTGCAAAAATAATCGCCCGTAATTTTTTTCATCCGACCGAACTGAATAAGGTTATTATAATGAGTTTTGCCCGAAATCATTTCCACTTTGAAACAGCTGGAAAAATTCGTACATGGATATTACAACTGTAAGCTTTGTTTACATAAATAGCAAAATTGAGAAAAAATTAAACTTAAATAAACATTAAGTTAACATGAATTCAATTGCAATCCGACTTTTGTGTTCGACGAAAGTGATAATACAGATCAACGGGTAAATACGAGACACTTGAGAGATACTGTTCTAATTTCTTGAATCTACCTAAAGCTTTGTAAGTCCCAATGGTGAGAAATCCAGAGTTAAATTTATAAATAAAGGAATAAATAACTCGAGCTTAATTTCCAATTTCATAGCTCAGACTTTGTCCTGTATAAAATAAAACCAGTAACCCGGGCTGCGTACATTTTTTTTTTTTTGGCATTTTCTATGAATTTTGTACATTATTGAAATTTACAATCTAAATAATTTTTGGAGCTTCTAGTACAATACCAAAATGCTTGGTATGCTTGGTCTCTACTCTCGTCGAAGTGATCGCTTCCCTTTGGCAAAGCTTTGTTAAAGGAGTTGGAGCCTACGCATTCGATGGCATCCTCATTTTTGTCGGGAAAAAAAAGCGATGCGTTTTAAATTTTTTCGTTAATTTAAAAAAAAAAAATTGCTTGAAAAATTTTTTTTTTTACTTATTTATTTATGACAGAATGTCAAAGGCTTAAAAATTTAACCCTGAATAATTGCTGGGTTAAGAATTTATATTTTTAGCTCTGGGTTGATGGCAAGGCGAATTTATAGAAGGTGATGGCATAAGAGCAGCTGATTTGATTTTTTTATTTGCCTACATGTATTTTGTTTTTGCTTTTGCTTATGAGCTTTCAAAAGCCGTAAAAGCAAAAACAAAATGTATTTAAATTTTGACAACTCTTACGCAGAAACAAAAACAAAATACATAAGAATTTTGTAGTTGTATTTATAACACCACCTTGTATGGATTCGCCTTGGTTGATGACAAACAAGTGGGCCTAAGAAAAGTATAGTTTAATTGATTGGTATAATTTACATACATTTTTAAATTAATTTAATTTTGTGATTTCTGGAGTACAGATGTGATGCTATCGCTATTTTTGTACAGCTTTCTTCAAATCATCTTTTACTGCAACACACAGCTGTACTTTTGTTCTCAGGTAAATTTTGTTTTTTCTGTGTACTTTGCTTTTTAAGAATATCAAGGTTACTGATGCGATAAGGAATTGATGTTTGGAGTTTTAGTATTTCGATTGCTCGTCTTTAATGGCACAAATTTCGCTTTATATTCTAGCATAATCTCGAGACAGATCCTTCCAATTTTTTTTTTTGATTTGTTGTAAACAATCGAGTCAAATAACGTTGTAAACGACAATTTTTTCTATCTCTCTTAACAATTTTCTCTTGCCTTATTTAATTATTCATCTCATGCCGTCCGTCTCATTTAAGCCAACGAAAGTCGTCGGTTAATTGACGAAAACCAACCGTCGAAGGAATATCCCTTTGAAAGGTTTTTGTTTTTTATTTCGATATAGGTAATTAATATAATTTAAATTACTTAATATTATATTGCTAAACTAGAGTTGAGTCTGCTATGAATTGTTATAATATTATTTGTCAAGTTATATTTAAAATGTTCATTCATATTTTTTCTGTGGCAATCCCCGAACTCTCAAAAACCAGTTGAAACAAAAGCGTTTTTGAGGAGTCAAAATAATAATTATACGTTTGTTGCTTAAGTTTTAAAAAAGTTCATTAAGATTTTCGTAAGAATTTGAGTAGCCTTTTTATAATAATTATGAGTGAGAAACATTTCTATAAACTTTATTTTTAGATTTGTATTATAAAAATCTTCATAAAAATTATCAGTGTAGTAAATTTTTCAAGTCATCGGTAACTATTATTTTGAGACTTATATTATAAAAGTCTTTTGATAATAATGATGAGTGAGAAAAAATTTCGATATTAGTACGGCGCTTTTTCGGCTCTTGTTGTTCTCAAAGGTTTCGGAACGCATGGCGGAATGATGCCGATAATATGCCGAATTTGATCCCGAGTTGTGTATTTCAAGACTTCGTCCATTTTTAATTGCTCATAATTATTATCAATTTCAGTCTCAAAAGAAGTCTTTTGAAAACGTAAACAAATGCTTCTCAATTTTACAAATTATTTGAGAAATTCAGTGAGCGTAAGATATTCAAATTAGTTCAAAAGATGTCACACATAGATGAAATTGCTAGAATAAAAGCCGACTTCTTAATTATCACTATAAGATTGCTTTATACATTAAAATTTTATATAAATTTCAATTTTCTAATCAGTTACTTTCATTTCTTTCCACCTTTCAGATAACTCACGATGATCAACTGTCGCTACGCGTCTGTCATGCTTGCATTAGTTACCTGAACTCCTGGCAGAGTTTCAAGAATCGTTGCATAGCCTCGCAAAGTAAGCAGCGAAGTTGGTTGGATTCCAATAAACGACAACAATTGCGCGATAATAATGTCAGCATTTCAACGATTAGCGGAGGAGATGGCATTGCTCAACAACAACAACAACAAAAACAATCCGAGGATAGCGAACAACATACACCGAGTTTGGCATCATCGATTTTGGATGGGATTTCATCATTGAAGAAACGCAAATCTTTAACTGTTTATGTGAGTCCTAAAGAAAACCCCCCATCTACTACTAGCACTACTACTACTACTACTACTACTACTACTACTACTACTGCTGGTACTTCTACTACTGGTATTTCTACTACTGGTATTTCTACTACTAATACTACTACTACTGCTACTACTACTAATACGGCTAGTAAATCGCATTTACTATCAACAATAGCCGAAACAACATATCATGTAAAAAAATCAACGCAACAACAATATGAACAGCAATTGTTGTTGCAACAAGAAATGCCATACAAAAAGTATAGCAGACAATATTCGCCAACAGCTGGTTCAATTGGTGCTGCTGGTGTCGGACGCGTGAACCTGGCACTGTCACAGCCACCACTGCGCAGAGCTAGGCATTATCATCGAACAACGATGCACCAGCGGCAACAGCAGCACCATCAGCAACAGCAAAAAGAATTGCAACAACATGTACAGGCTGAAGTGGAGAAATATCAGAGGCAACAGCAAGAGCAGCAAAAGTTGCTAGAACAACAGCAACAGCAACTGCAACAACAACAGCGACACCAGCAACAACAACACCAGCATCAACAGCTGCAGCAACAACAACAAATCCAACCAATTGCTGTCGAAGCGTCCACTTCGTGTCAGAGTGCTGCACAGCAATTGCGTTTGTTTCGACGTTACACGTACAATAACGTAAACGTATCGATAACAACGTTTTGTATACCTAGATATACATACATACAACACATACATACACATAGATACATATGTACATACATACATATATAATACAAATATTTGGTTTTATTCGAAACCCTTAGTGTTTTGCCTAGGATTTTGTATAAAAATGTATTAATTTTTTATTTCAATTCCTCGGACTGCAACTTTCATACCTAGAGCGTAATATGAGAGAAATATTTTAATACATTCACACAAAAAAAGTTCAGCGTGCGCCAGTTTTATTTGAACATTTATGGCGAGTAAAAATTTTTTGATACCCGATTTTTTAAATCTTTATGTCGCCGCTTTGTACCTTCACCTACTTTAGAAATACTATCCCTAGTCTTTTATTTGTATACTATGTATAAATCAAAAGCTTCCATAAAATTATGAGGTCCTTGTCAAAAAAATGTGTTAGGCTTTATTTACAAACAAAAAAGTTTTAGCTGTTTTGCGGGGGTGCTTAAACAAATTTACACCCAACATGTTTTTTCGACATATGTATGTATGTACATAAGTGTTCAAATAAAACTGACACACTCTAAAATTGCTTTCCCTTCATTTGACGCGATACGGCTTAATGTACACTAGCGAGCAAAACTGGTTAAATGGTGAGGTTTTTTATTTTTCAATATTAGCAAGGTTTTTCATGATTAATTTATATAAAACTATAGTTCATACTATAAAAGAGTATATAAAGTACTGTTTTAAATATTATATACAATTTATAAAAAATCAACAAATTTTCACCAATATTTTAAAATTTTTTAGAAGTATGTTTAGTTAGTTTTTATATATGCAGTTTTATAGCTTATTTAATTTTAGTATAACAGAGCGCAAGTTTGGTGTGGCTAGAACCACCGTTGATTTTTTTTTATAATTTCTTTTATATATTTTTTTTTAATTTTTTTTTTATTTAAAATTTTTTTTTTTTTTATTTTAGCCTCGGAAACCTTTTTTGCATGTAACGCCAGGTACATATTTTATGTGACAGAAAATGTAGAATATTGTAGGCATTTAAAATTATTACTCATGAACGGGAGTTTTTATGAAATGCATGCGTTTTATGAAAAAATTTCGCAGTACCAAAAATTCAAAGAATTATAAAAAATCAGCGGTAGCTTTTAGCCACTTTAAACTTGACCTTCATCAGACTAAAATTAAATAAGCTATAAAGCTGCATACTCGAAAAATTTCTAAAAACTCTTTAAAAAAAACTTAAAGTTTCTATGAAAATTTCAAAGTTCGAGTTTGAAACATTAATTTACAGAGTTACTATTATGATGTAAACTTTATTTGTATATAAAATTAACAACAAAAAAATCTATCATGAAAAACCTTGTTAATATTTTACTCGCCACTGTACATAGAGGTGCGTTAGGGTAAAATTTATAATAATTTAAGATTACCACAAAAATATTAAGTTTTACACGAGCTGGACCGATTTGACAATAACTCTAAAAAACAGTTTTTTTTGGTTATAAATAAAAATAGTTTTAAAAATATTGAAAAAATCACCTTATATCATTACAGTTTACGCGTAAAAAGTTTGCTTATAATTTTTTTTTTTTAATTTCAACGCAATCATATTAAGATTCTTGATGCTGTTTTTGAACTTTATTGGAAGTTTGCTATAAGAAAATCTTGAATAACTTTGCCATAATTTGACTGATTTAAACTTGTAAGGTATCTTTGGAAAATGCCATTTATTTTCTTTGCAAATAAACCTATTGGTTCAAATGACATTGCAATCAAACTTATTAAGTATTTTAAATACGTAAATAGATTTAAAATATTTCTTACGCAGTTCTCAGTCCTATACTATTTTCTAATAACAAAGACAATTTATCGAAAAATTAGTACTTGTCCAAAGATGTCGAGATTTACGGATGATGCCGTATGTTTACGCATCCGTCTCATTTTCTCTTTAATAAAATCTTCATTTTACAAAAAATATCGATTTAAAGCCACATGTAGTCAATAATCGGGTCTTCTCCGTATTTTTGGTGATCAAAATTTAGTTGGTTTAAGTTCTATATTTTTTCCACCTACATAACATGCGTATGTATGTACAGTTGTGTTCGCAAAAATTGTAGCAAAATATATTGACAAGTGTTGACAATAATTTTGTCTATCTTCTTATTTAATTTTAATAATTTTTTTTTGTTTACATAAAGTTAATTATATAACAAAAATCATGTAAGTCAAAGTTTCAATCTTTCTAGAAAATTTAGAAAAATTCGACAAATTTAAAAAGTAGCAACAAAATTTCCAACTTTTAATCTGATTTTGAAATTTTTTTCAAGTATGCAGTTTTGTAGCCCATTCAGCTTAACATCACTGTTGGTTTTGGAGTTTTTTCTTCCTTCAAAACTAGAGTTTGTTTATGGGTTGTCTGAAAAGTTTGAAATTTCGAATAACATAGTTTGTGTTATAGAATTAACCTTTTTTTTTTTTTCAAACTAAAGAAAATTATATAAGGAGGGCAAAATGGACAAGTGTATGTTTTTATGGTTCATAACGATAAAAAAACATGAGTTCGACGATTTTTCGAAACTCGAAATATTACGGAAGTTATTGCCACACATTAACTTTTTTCGAAATTGTTTGGATTTCATTTATTTTTTAAAAAATGCAATGCAATTTTTCTTTTAAAAATTTTTTCAAATATAATTGACTTCTCAATCGCTTTAAGATCGAATTTTTGGCTTAATAAGTAGTATACAGGGGTCTTGCAATAGGAACGTACAAAAGTTTTTTTTAAATAAAACAAAAACGGTTTGGGATATGAATTAAGTTCTTTATTCCTGGGAAAGTACATTCGATGCCATTATGTATGGAACTCGATTTCTTTTCCATGGGCACCACGGGCACGCTTGCAGAAGTCCAGACGCTGAACCCAATTTTCGACGGTTTTCAAGCATAAATCGGCCGATACTGCTGCAATTTCTCGTTCGATATTCGTACGAAGTTCATCAATCGTCGCTGGCTTGTTGAAATAGACCATAGAATTGACGTAGCCCCACAGGAAATAGTCTAACGGTGTTAAATTGCACGACCGAGGCGGCCAATTGACTGGACCATTTCGTGAGATAACACATTCACCAAACTTGGTTTTCAATAAATCGATTGTGAAATTCGCTGTGTGGCTTGTGGCGCCGTCCTGTTGGAACCACATGTTGTCCAAGTCCATATCATGCAATTCGCGCCAAAAATATTCGGTTATCATTGAGCGGTAGCGATTCCCATTCACAGTAACGTGCCGGTCTTGGTCATCACGGAAGAAGTACGGCCCAATGACGCCGCCGGTCCATAAACCGCACCAAACCGTAAAATTTTCGGGATGCAATGTTAACTCATGGAGTACGTGTGGATTGCTGCCTGTCCAATAACGAATATTTCGTCATTATTGACGAAGCCATTCAGCCAGAAATGACGACGTAGCTCTTTTAAAGTTGAGGCCATTGACTCCGAATTTCGGTAGTAAATTTTAATAATTTCGACTCGTTGGATCGTATATCTTTCCATGATGAAACGGCAAACCTTACTGAAGATAAATGTCAAAAGAGCGGAGAAAAATATGGCGTCGTTTGCTGTCACTATCGGTCTACTTTTGTAGCGTCCCTATTGAAAAACTCGTTATTATAATTAAAATCATTTGCAAAACAAACAAAAAAAAAAGTGGCGCTCATAAATGAAAATAACGCTAGGCGCGGGTTTATCTTGACTTGCTGAGCTAAAAGATTTTTTTTTTATAATCAATAAGATAAAGCTTGGTGTATATGATTGATATGCCCAAGGTTCCACCCTTATTATATATTTTTTTTGTTTTATTTATCGTTTTCTGGTAAATGTTTAACATAGCTGTGAAAAAATTATAATGAGATTTCATACCTTAAGAACACTAAATTAAATTTACTAATCCATTTCGACATCAAAAATTGTTTACTTTTTTCAGCTAATTAAAACCAAAAAAGAAGTGAACTTAACAAATTTAATATATGTAAACTTAAAACTCTTTTAACACCAATGATGCAATTTTCGAATTTTCTTACATCTCCCTTCCACAACAGCCATTGCCAGCGGTGGAAATTAAAGATGAACCAATGGATCCAGATGATGATTACAGCGGAAAGCAGCATGACGAATCAGATGATATGGTTGATCCTACTCTCTTCTTGGAGCGCACCGAGGAGGAGGGCGACGAGACAATCATGGTATATTTTCTTTTAACATTTTTCACAGTCATTTAGTACTAATAGTAAATTTTCTTCCCCCATCACTTCTGCAGGAGCACATGCCCTATCAATACGAACCGCCGCGTCCCGCCATTGAACTTACAGCTCTTGTTGACACAAAAGAAGCATCTTGCCGCGCCTGCAATCTAAAGTTCTCCACACGTGCCAATGCACGCCGACATGAACGTAACTTGCATCCAAATCTTTTCGAACTATCCACATCAACGCCAAATAATATGCCCGTAACTAAACCGACACCTGCACTGGCTGCCGCATTGGAATTACAACGCGCATCGGCGGCCGCTGTAGCAGCAGCTGAAGCTTCAAAAGCCGCCTCCGGCATGATAACACCGCTCAAGTATCGACAAGAAATTGTGAATGCCTTCAATAAATGCGAAATCGGCGGATTCGACTATGAACATCCAGAGAAGTATCAACATCATTTGACTGATGAGAAAATCGTTTTCCTACAGCAGAACGACGAATTTTTGCGTCAATATCAAAATATGACTTGCCGCTGTTGCAATAAAACCTATTCGACATACAAGAATTTTATGGCACACATGCGCAAGAAATATTTAACATTACCGCGCAATCTTTGCTTCAATTGCCTGAAATTGAACGATTCGAAGGCTCTATTTATATCGCATTTGAAGCGACGCAATTGCATTAATTTATACAAAGTATTGCATGCGCTAATGGCGAAGGATTCTAGTTTTGCCGCCGCAGTGACTGCAACGGCGGCAGCGGTACCAGATAAGTTGCGCGCCAAGGAGTTGCTTGTCAATAAAATGTACGAATGTAAATTGTGTCCGAAACGGTATCGGCTCAAATTGGAATTTCGTTCGCATGTTTACGATGCACACGCCGATATGCAGCGCAAGGATACAATGCAGAAACAATGTTGCTATTGCGGTTTGGAGCTGGACGATCCCGCTGAGCGCAAACGTCATTACAATAATATGGATTGTATTGTGTCGTTACGTTGTGTTACATGCGATGCGAAATTCGATAATCATCAGAAATTCTTGGATCATGTGTATGAAAAACATTTGGCTGGATTTGGCGAGCAGCCAGCAACGTCGGCGCATAATATCAGTGCGATTAGTACAGAGAATTCGCCGGGTAAAAAGTCGACAGCCGGTTTGGGTGGTAAGTTAAATGTGATTTTGAATTTTGACTGAATGACTGATTGTTTTTTACATTGCATTTTTGTTTGTTTTTTTTTTTGTGTTTAGGCGCTTCATCCACCGACGAGTCGCGCAGCAGCCATCATGCCACCTCCTCAACACAACCAAAGTCACAATACTTTTCGCGCATGCCACAAGCTTGCCCGATTTGCGATCAACAATATAATAACTATAATAATGTGCTGCGTCACATGGAATCCAAACATCCCGATCAATTGCCACAAACGTACAAGTGTGTGAAATGTGGCATTGGCTATCCACGTTTATCGAACTTGCGCGAGCACATGGTTAGCGCTCATGCGGCGGATAAGGCACGGCATACGGGTTTTGAGTATATTGTAAATGCGGATGCGGTGAAAATAGCCTATGGCACAACACAAAATGTCTATACAGGACGTTATGATTATGTAATGAAAGATTTAATGTCGATAACAAATGGCAGCTCAATCGGTAGGTATCGCGAATGTAATGTTGATTTAATTGGCGAAAGCAAGGGTGGTATTAGAGCTCTCTTGCTAGCTTGTTCATTATATTCAAAAATCTGTTTTTTTGTGTTTGTATTGTATTCGTAAGTGTAAAAGGGGTATTATAACGGATCGGCCCCCATAGCAAAAAAAAAAAAGTTTATGACTACTTTACTAGTTTGAATGTTTACTTCGGAACGATTTTGGTGTAACAATTTTGTTGCACTCGCTACTTGCACTCTAAAAAAAAAAATTTTTTAATTGAAAATGACCGTTATTTAGATTTTTTCGGACCGAAGAATCATTGGGAAGAATTCGGTCAAAGAAGAACTCGAATTTATCGATCGAATTCTTATGATAGTTATTTTTTAATTTATGTTTTTTCGTTCAAATTTTATCGATATTTTGAGTGTTTTATTTTTTCGATAACAAATAATTGTTAATTTTGGATTTAATTTTTCATATTTAATAGATATTTTGGGATTATTATTTTATCAATCAAATAATAAAAATTAAAAAATAAAGATCAAATGTAATCGAAAAATCAAAAATCACAAAATAACGACTGAATCATGATTTTTTTTTTATTTTTATAAAAAACCTTTACGGTCCCTGTCCAAATTTTGATTCATAGGAATCTGTGAACTATTTTTATTTATTTTTACTACACAACATTGATTTGAAAAATAAGATTCCATTAACAAAAAATTTTTGATTTTACGAACATTTTTTTATTTGGAAAGTATTAATATTCTAATACTAATGAGAAACTTACCTTTAGCTCAAAAACTATTATGAACTCCATATGCATTCAATTTTCAAATCGGTTTATACAGTGACTCAAACAACTGACTGCCACATGGTGATTTTTTTTTACAATATTTTATATATGTTTTAATTAATTTCTTATAAAACCTTAATTCGTTCTATAACGAAAAACATATATGTACATAAATCAAAATTTCAAACTTTACACAATTTTTTTTTAATTCTAATTTTTTTTGAAAATTCTGAAATTTTTTCTTAAATTTTCCAAATTTTAGAAAACTTTTTTTTTAGGTCTGCAGCTTTGTCGTCATTTAATTTTAGGATAATAATGTGCAAGTCTAAAACCGACAAAAATGTCGGTGGATTTTCGACAACTTTTTCCTGTTGATTTTTAACATTTTTTTTTGTTTCGACAGTCTGGCACATACACCTTTTGCCATATAAACTATATGCGTTAATTGAAAAAGAATTTCCAATACCCAAATTTAAATATTTTTTTTTTTAAATCCACTTGAATTTCTAGACTCTATTACAATACTACAACTATTTCAAATTTTTTTAAAATTTAATGATAACTTGTTGAACTTTTAAAAAGTTTGTAAAAAGGTTGGAATTTTGAATTATATGGTTTTTAGTATAGAACGTTCTGTATTTGTATAACAAATTAACTAAAAACATTCTTCATGAAAAATATTGCTATTATTATAAAAAAAACCACAATTGTTAAAAGTAACTCTAAATATGTAGATAAATAAATCGCGGTTTTGGGTATTCGAAGTAAGCTTTCAAACTATTCATTTCAAGTAAATTTTTTTTTTACTCTATCTAATGTGCACTGTCAATTTCTATGTATTACTTTATGACCGTTCGGCAGTTGAATCTAATTTGTTTTTTAAATATTCTAAATCTTGAGTTAACTCCTGACCCTTAAGCAGGGGCCGTTGGAGTGGTGTCATACAATTTTTAAATTTAAAAAATTGTTGGATTGCATAGAACAAAATAATTGAAATGTAGCAATGTTATATTTTTAAAATTTTATGACTTTATGACTTATGGAACATTAGAACACCTTGTGAATCACCCAAATATGTTTGAAAATTATATCAAAACTCCAATAAATATATTTTTATACTAATCTATTTTGGTAACTTAAAACAATTCAGCTGACGATGATGAGAACTCCAGCGAGAATGCAGCCAAGAAAATGCGCATCGATAGCGGTGGCGCTGTGACGACCAGCACTGGCACTGGTAGCGGCAACATGTACAGCAGCCTGAAGGAGTGCCCCATATGCAATGCGGTGTTTAGCAATAACATAGGACTCTCCAATCACATGCGCTCACATACCGCTGCTGGCCAAAACAATAACATGTCTTCAGCAGTGGTTAGCGCCAATAAATCGGCACCAAGCGGTCTCACCATAACACCTGCACCACCATCAAAACCATCGACGCCTCCAGCTATGCAACATCAGACAGCTGTACAAAAGGCGATCTTCAAACGCAGTCTGGAACAGGCCGCCGATCGTCGTTTCCGACGTATGCGCTGTCGCCTTTGCCAACGTCGCTTCTCATCGAAGAAATCTTATCGTTTCCATATGCTCAACGATCATCAAATACGTAATGTACAATTTATTAAATGTAAATTATGCGATGCGGAGTTCGCTTATGAGAAGGGCTTGAAGGTGCACATGTTCAAAATACACAATACGCTGCTTAAAGACGAGATGATTGTCAAGCAGTTTGAATGTGATATTTGTTCGATTGTGTATCGTAGTGAGGATCAGCTACAGCAGCACAAGAAGACAGTACATGGTCCGGGTGGTGGTGGTACAGCAGCAGGAGGTGCCAGACAACAGACGCAGCAGGGCAGTGATGAGACATTGGATGAGGCAAACGCTGCTGCGAATCCAGCAGATCGCTCTGGCATATCGACGCCGGCCAGCAGTGTAGGTGGTGCTGGTGGTGGTGGTGGTGAACGCAGCACGCTGGACACATCAACAACTGGACCGCTGTACTGGTACCAATGCAAATATTGCCCCTCCAACTTTAATACAAACAAGAAACTTGCAATTCATATAAATTCACATGACGAGTTCGATTCGAATGACTATTCGTGCAAGGATTGCGGTAATGTCTACAGCGGACGCAAAAGTTTATGGGTAAGTGTAGCGAAACGACTGAGTGCCAGGCTGAGGATTTGATCATTTATATGATTTTTGTATTTTCATTTCTACAGGTGCATCGCTACAAGAAGCATCCACAATTCCCGGAACCCTCTGAGTGTGTGCTTTGCAAAAAGGTTTTCTTCGATAGTCAAATGTTAGAGAATCACAGACCAACCTGCAACCGTAAGCCAATTACAGCGACTGGCGCTGTGGCCGAGAGTGTTGGACCGCCGCCAATTTACAAACATAAGACCGGCGATGATGATGACGATGAGGCGTCACATGGGGCCAGTGGTGTTATAACGACAAGTGCGTTGGGTGGCGGTGAGCTAGAGATAACACCCATACCGGCGAGCGGTCTGAAGATCAAACTACCGGAGGTGGCATGTACGATTTGTGGTCAACGCTTTACCGATCAAGAATTGTTCTCCAAACACATACAAGTGCATGAAATGGAATTGTATACGGATAATCCGCTTGCGGCCATGTTTGATACAGGTCCAGCGGATCCGAATCAATTCTACTTGGATCGGGTGAATGATAATGGCGAATACGCCTGTGATTTGTGTAATAAAACATTTACACAAATGACAGCACTCAAAGTGCATCGTAAATGGCATTTCAGAGGTGATAGCAAACAGGTGAGCTTTTGTGCTAGTGCAGTGAGGCTGGAAGCAAAATGTCCCATTGTTTTGGTAATCGAAATTTTCGTGTTTGCAAAAAAAAAAAAAACAAAAAATTGACTTGATTTTGAACTGAGAGTATAGCTAGTAAAAAAACCTTGGCAATATAGAACCATAAAAAGACTAGAACGGCATAAGTATTATGAAAAAAGTAAACTCCAAAATTTTTCACATATAAGATGACGACATTTATTGACAGTTGAATAAAAACTGGGTGCATTGAACACAAGACCCACGACGACAGTCGGAACTACATACGTGTCAGATGGATTCGGAATTATATCCGACCAGGTGTATATAAAAAGGCCGTGGGTGTCTATTGGTATATAGTTTATGGATTCGAAAACTACTGAACCGATTAAACTCTAAAAAATTCTGCTGGGTGGACACTGGAGTCGAAATATTTATAAAAAAAGAAGTATTTACCGTTCGATTTGATGAGCTCAAAAAACGCATTATCCGAGCAAATATAAATATTATATTTGAAAATTTATCCGATAGGTAGCGCTGTAACCGAAATATAATATATATATACATATGTACATAAACATATCAAATGATAATCGCGACTTTTCAATTTGTAGGGCTAGTTCAGGTCAAGCGGGAGAACTGTGGGTGCATATTATAAATTTACGACAGCGGCTTTCTGACAAGTTTCGACTTTTTGTTTGGTACTTTTAACTTTTTTTTTAAATAAAAACACAGTTCATTCTGTAACAAAGCCGTATAAATTCAATCTTTAAATTTTGTGTAAATTTCAAAAACAAAAAAAAAATCATCAAAATTTTAAACTTAATTAGAATTTTTAGTTTAAAGTTTTGGGTATGCAGTTTTGTAACCAATACAATTTCAGTATGGAAAAGTGGAAGTCTCAATTTGCTAAAAACTCCCATCGATTTTTGAGACTTTTTTTTTTGCTAGCGGTGTTGGTAATTTTCTTCTATATAAAAAAAACTTCGTTTTTACTCGCACTTTTTAGAAACATTTTGAGTATGTAGTTTTATTCATTCAATTTTGCAAAATTAAATTGTAAGTTTCAAGTGGATAAAAATTTCCGTTGGTTTTTTTTTTTAGAAATTCTTTGTTCAAACTTGCATTAAATTTTATTTTACTAAAATTTAATTTTATTTTACTAAAATTTACTTTTATTTTACTAAAATTTAATGGACTTTGTTTAAACTGCATATCAAAAAAAATATTCTGAAAGTTCGGATTAAAGTTAGACATTTTTTTTTTTGAAAATTTGTTGGTTTTTTTTTGTTGAAAATTTGTTGGTTTTTTTTTTGAAAATTTGTTGATTGTTTTTTCTTTGATTTACAAAATGTTTAAAACGTGAATTTATACGGATTTTATAAAATGAAAATGAATTAAATTAAGTTTTGAAACTTTTCAATAAGTCCCTGTTGTATAGTTATTATAGTGTCATTGTTTAAAAAAATCTGAAAATCTTTTCTATTTATATTGATAATAACATAATAAATATGTCAAATAGTTTTTGAACTACATCCATTTGATGAGTAACTGCTCAACGATATTCAGACGAGGCTCCTTAATTATAATCTACGTTTGTTTTTTCTTTAAACAGCTTTTTCTCAAAACAATAGATACTGCTAAAAAATTTAATAAAAATACTGTAGTTGCAAAACTAATAAAAAAATCACCTTTTTTTGGCATCCCCCTTTTTTTTTTATTTTTTTCATGCAGTCTTCTTTGTAGGTACACAATATTTTTACGTGACATTTTTAAATATTCTCCAAATACCTTTTGTAGGCGGTTCTGATTTCTTGTCTTTCCTTCTTTGTCCTATTTTTTATTTCTATTAAATTTACTAAATAAAATACAGTCTATAGGATCTATTTATTTATTTATTTTTTTTTTGCCCCCAATATTTTCCCACATCAAGCTCACACGCTCCAATGAATGTAATGAATCTTTTAGCCATCAAAATTTACAACTCGGCATTTTAGCATTTCACGACGCGTCCTCCGCACCAGTCACAAAATTAAATATAAATTTAATTGTATATAACCCAATTGTGAATATTTGTGCTAATTTAACATTTCCCATAGAACCAAGTCGACGTGGATCATTCAGCCAATGCAGCGAACCCGTCCTCCCAGATCCAGACCAACCATCAACATCTACTGGGATTACAAGCAGTGGGCCTTATGCCCAATCCCCAACATCACTCTTCAAAATCCCAGAAACGCAAACGCGAACTTAAATGTGAATACTGCCCGTCCACATTCATAAGCAACAATAACCTGCGTCGTCACATCTATGAATTGCACAAAGATGAAATTGGCAATTTGCCTGTGCCACCGAAAATTGATATCGATCCATATCTACAGTGTCGTCGTTGTCACGAAAAGTTCGAGACGAAAAACGATTGGATCGAACATAAAGTGGCAGATGCGCGTGTAACAAAACCATTCGGTCCATTCCAGTGGGGCTGCGAGTTGTGCGGTGCATATGTTTCGCGCAAAGAGAAATTAATTAATCATATAAATAATCATCTGAAAGAGAAGGAGATAGTACCGGTGGAAGATCAACAACAAACGCATGATCAGAATCAGAATCAGAAAAGTGCGACGTCGAAGGTGATGGCAACGGTGGGGAAGGTTGTTGGCAATGAGGAAGATATGGTGGTTGTGGTGAAGAGTGAGATAGATGATGATGATGACAAGGAGGAGTCAAATGATGGTATTAAAGAGGAAGAAGAGTCCGAAGAGGAAGATGGTGTGATAGATGGTGAAGTGGGGGAGGGTGATACCATCGAGCGAAAAGGTAAAGAAGAGTCGAGAAGACGCGTTGAAGAATCGGATGGGGAGGATGGTTCCGAGGAAGAGGTGGATGAGGAATATGAAGATATGGGTGAAATGATGCAAGTTGCAATGACTGAGCATGTCAACGACGATGAAGCGGAACATGAAGACAATGATGAAGGAGATGCCGGTGATGTCGATGATGGCGAAGAAGAGGAAGAAGCTGATGATGCAGATGATGCAGATGATGCCGACGATGCCGACGACGGAGATGATGCCGCCGACGACGTTGATGTAGATAATGAAGATTCGAATGACAATCTGGCAGCATCGAATGCTCGCAGTTATGGGCGTGGACCTCCGATGGCGGCGTCGCAAACAATCGCTGAACCGATACGCAACTCTACGGATACAACCGGAGATTCATCACCATCATACGACGACGATGACGACGATGATGACAACGATGACAATGACGACTCGGATAGTGATGCGGATAGCGGTGATAGTTCTTCGCAGGAATCGAAAACGCCAGCACCAACGCCGAAAGCACGCTACTCTTGCGATCTCTGCCGTCTGTTCTTCGATTCACAACAGGAGTTGCAAAAGCATGTGAAAATGCATTTCCTCAATGGGCCCGGTTCGGTGTCGTTGACTGAAATTAAGCCAAAAACAGGCAATAAGTCGAGCCGCAGCAGCAGTAGTGATGTTGTGGCTGTGTAGTCGTTATGATTAGCTGCTGCATTTGCCACATGCCATTGCTAGATGTTTTTTTTTTCTCTTCTCACTGTTACTTTCAATTATTTCAGTTACCGTTATTTTGTTTGCTTTCTTATTACCTGAAACATAAATAATGAATGCTAGTATATTAAATAAATAAGTTACTGCCTAGTTGTTTTAATTTTTATTTTATATTTTAATTTTTTTTTTCTAAAACAGATAAACAGAGACATGTTTGTGTTGTTTGTGAATTACCTGGGTATATACCAAAAAAAAAAAAAAAAAAAAATCAACGCAAACTTTTTATATAAACTAAAAAAAAAAAATATTACCTATATAATAAAATAATACAAATGTATGTAGTAAACTAAACTAAATCTAAACAAAAAAATATACCTTTTTGCATTAATGAATTTCGCGTGAAAAATGAACTCGTTGTGAAACCCATAATTGCGTCGCTATAATACAATTACTATAATTTCAATACAAAACATACACACATACAAGCATAGTAAATGTAAGCTGTAGCGCTAAAAGTATTCTCGTAACATTACCAATAATTCAGGAAAGCGCCTATGATTTTCTTTTCTTATTTATTTTGAACATAAAATGCGTGTATAATTTAACAGTAAATGTATTTATTTGTTACATTTCGCTTCAGGCTTGTTACTTTTATTCATTACAAAATTCGCGTTAATATTTAGCTTTAGAGAAACGCTCTAAAAAAAATACAAACTAGTTTTAAGGCTTCAACTGTAAACATGAATTCAAGCAAAATTAAATTCAATAAAATTTAAATATATTTGAAAAAATAAATTGGAATCTGGTGGTTTGGTTTGCTTTTTGTTCTGTTTCCTTACTATAGTAAATTTGCAGATTATACTGTACGCCCCGGTTTGCCCCATTGCATCCAACTCTGATCCAGAAACAGCTCTCAGAGAAGGCGGCATCCCAACACCATTGCGGGTGGTAATGTACAAGTAAGTAAATTACTATTTTTTATATATGCATGTATGTATGTATGTAGAAAAACCTGGCAGACATTGTTCTGTAACCAGAAAACTCATTTCGGTTTGTGTCACATATAACAGGTGGCAACCCTCTCGAAAATATAGGTAGAGGCATGCTCTTGACGAGACGAAAAGTTTGATATTAAAATTTTATATCCTTGCATAATTACTTAAAAATTACTTTTAATAAAGGTGGCAACCCTCTCCAAAATATATCTTTAAACTCTCTTCTAGCGAAACAACTATTTTGTTTTATTTTACTATTTCATACACATAAATTGTACATAATTTTATTAAATTCGATTTTTCCAGCAGGTGGCAACCCTCTTTTAAATAAAGCATGCTATAAACCTTCTCCTAAGCAAAAATAAACGTTTGACGCCCATATTTTACTATGTATTTCATATCACTTTTGTATAATTTAATTTAATTCGGCTTTTTAAATAGGTGGCAAGCCTCATAAAATTAGCAATGCACCTTCTTGCCGAGACGAATCGTTTGACACCCATATTTTAGTATTTCATATAATTTATGAATATTTAAATTAAATTCGACTTTTAAGTCAGGTGGCAACCCTCTCCAAATATAAAACTTCTTCTCAGCGAAACGAACCGTTTTTTTCTAAACTTCTAACAGTTCAAACAAGTATTGAATGCTTCATTTATATCATAAATTTAGCATTTAAGTTTTTAAATAGATGGCAACTCTCTACGAATATGTTTCTCGAATAAAGCTTTCTTAAATCTTTTTCGTTAGACACCATTTTAGTAGAATTCCAGGTACCTTGCCACACCATACTGTTGGATTTTAGTAAGCTTAGAAAAATAAATAAATTAATATTTGTAAAATTTGTATGATTAAGTTTTCTTAAGCCTACATCGTTTGAATCCCATAGATACGGTAACTTTTCCTTTGACTTAGTAATTTATTCCAAATCATTTGAGATCCATATTTCAATATTTCATTTAGCTTATTATAAGTTTAATTAGTTTTTTAAACATGTGGGAGCTCACTTCAAAAAATATTTTTGAAATGAAGTTTTTTTAAAACTTTAAGTTTTGCGCTCATATTTTAAAATTAGGTTTAATTTAATAATTTAACCTAATTTACCTTTAAGAAGGGGGCAACCTTCTTTCAAAACATGTTGGAAATGAAGCGCTTTTAAACATATTTCGTTTCCTTTCTGCAGCATTGAGGTCGACCAGTTTAATGAGGTATCACCGTACTGGGATTCGCCGAATCTAGCTAGCTATCGTAGTTGTAGCTTTTTTCACAAAAATTTGTTTGATCGCGAGCAGAGCTCAGACATCGCGAACAGTGAAGTGGCTAATCGAATGCACCGAATGCTAAATATAACCATAACTATTTCAGAATTTTACTTACCTCAAATTTTTTTTAAACTAAAGTAAAACTGATATATGAATGCGATACATTTTTATTTTTATATCAATTTTATTTGAAATTTGTATTTCAATTTTTATTTAATAATATATTGCATGATATTACAGTTTGGTATTTAAGAAAAACACATATTCGTTATTATTTTTATTTTAGAAATACAATAAATTGTGAATAATTTATATTTAATTTTTTTTTAGTGTTATTATATATTATTTTTGGTATCATTTTGTTAACCTAAAACTGTGTTCATGTAAATAATTACAAATTAGGGCAATTTGTTATTATTTAGTTAAGATACGATTACTAATTTACACATTCATACATTCAAATATAACTATAGTAGGTATATTTAATAAACATTTATTTCCCTTAATTTTTTTCTGCAGTTAATAACATATATATATATTTTTGTATTCATTGTTAATAAAATAAATTTATGCATACAAAATAAAACGATTAAAATAAAGCAATTAATGTAATAAGCAGATGTTTTTTAAAAGTTCATTTGTTTTCCTTACATATTTTCTTTTTATTTAAATGAAAGCTGAAGTTTTGTTGATGACATATCCTCAGTATTTTTCGAAAAATAATGTGCATTTTTAAAATAGGACAACATCAAGTAACACCCACAACTGGTTTAACACCTCGACTTCGTGGGCAGAGGTCCACTTTAGTGGGAAAAACTTTTTCATCGCCGCACACCTGAGAAACGATTATTTTGCATGCGATTCAAACAACTCTTGACCTCCGGGCAATTGCACTCAAATGCCCAATGATCTGGTTGTGCGGTGAGCTTGAAACCCGCTACGTAAAAAATATCGATCAATCAAAAATTTTACCAAGCCTCGGATGACATCTCCACACTTTGATTAAGACCACAGGCGACGTTTGAAGGATTATGATTTGATGATAAGCATCTGCAATGTCCGAAAGCTTAATGTCTGACATCAACGCCAACCAAGAAATTAAATGGACGCGGCTAGGTAAGAAAACCATAGGATCTAGCGAGGTCTACAAGAGCTGTAATATAAAGGTATGCAAGTTCGGTAATGGATTTGTATTGGAAGGCAAAGTTTGTGGTCAACATATCGCTGATTTGAGTCTATGCCCCGACGGAAGAGCAGGACGGCACTTACGAGTGCTTAGTGACGTCACACTGTCGGAAAATTTAATCTCCACAACGAAATCTTCTCCAACGGCCTGCGACTGAGCGGCTATGTCCGGGACACGAAACATGGTAGTCTGTGGCATATAAAGATTTATCAGGCTACGTTGCTGCTTTCAGATCGAAGAAATCGAAATCAAATCCTTCATATTATCATAGACGGAAGCCGTGTTTTCAGCGTATTAGATGTACGTACACTCTTAAGACCGAACAACGACTCGGATCATTAACTTGTCGTAGCCAAACTCGGATTATGACTTTGCGCTACGTCTCTGTGCAGCAAATACACAAGGAAAGCTCGACGTCGAAAAGCTACACTCGCAAAAGACAGCTTCTATTTTCGCTACTCGACTCCCATTTTTGCTTATTAACAGCACTTAGCAGTTGACTGAAATTCGCTAGCATTGGGATCACTTTTCTCGTTCTCTACATATCGCCACTAAAGAAGGAAAGTCTTGAGACCGGGCAAAATTCCTGTAAGAATAACAACGGTGACTTGTGCAAAGCACACATAAATTGTGGCGAAAACTTTTCTCCAAGTTGAAAGTAAGGGGGTCACTAGAGAAGATAAAGATCATTATAATGGTTTCGGACGAACACAGCATTAGGATAAAAATGAAAGAATTTTTTATGAGGAAGACGAAATAAGTGCCTTATTTGAACGATTAAGAGTCCTGTTTCTACTCCATTACATCTCCAAGCTCCATGAATCACCAGATGGATTCACTATAGTATCATATGCCGATGATGACTCGATAATGGCTACCGGCAATGTAATTGATGACCTGTGTTCGAAAGTGAACGGATAACTCTCCGATCTTGAAATCGGAATAAGATTCAAGAAATATAAGTTAGGAGTTCGAAAATCTACGTTTTCTGTACAGTTGGAATGACTTTTAATTTGCAAAGCGGGGCTAATTTCTTTGTTAATGGAAGAGCGAAACGTCCTATCTGCGAACACGTTAATAACTGTAAATTTTAGTGTTTGTTTTTTGATTTGGCTTTGATTCTTGATGGACAAATAAGCTGCTCTTAAAAACGTGATTTTATTGTTTTTTAAATATCTATATATTTCCTAACAATTTTTTTGTACGTTGCTTGATAACAGTTATTGCGCAATGGTCATTTGATGTTGTCTGTTATTGCGCCCTTATCTTTATTTTCCACTTTATTCATTCCTTTACTTTCATCATCTTTATGTTTCTCTCCACCTTCTTATTATCGTACAACATCTATCAGGCAACGTAGATAATAAACTTTGGGAAATAACTTTTATTTTCAACGGGAAACATATTTTTACAGTATAATAAAAAAAATCATTACTCCATTCCTTCTACTCATTTCCCAGAAATTCTGAGTTTTCAACAAAAATGTAGTGAATATATGGAATTTCGAATGATTTCAGTCTCTACAAAATACATACGATAAACAAAAAAATGACATATTCAAAAGGTAGGTATACCAAAATCATCTACAGTTACTCAAATAATTACGCTGGGATTTTTTTTTATAATATTCACAATGTTTCTTTAATACATTTTTCGTTAATTTTTTAGTTCTATAATAAAACTCATTTAAATCCAAATAGCTGATTTTGTAGAAAATACATAAAAATTCCCAATTTTTTATAAAATTTGCAAACTTTTTAATAATCTTTGTTAAAATTTTATACCCAAAGCAGTTTTGTAGCCAACTGAATTTTTGTATGCTAGGGGTTGAACACTCACTGGTTGACTTTATCGGCCAGCTACTCTGTTGCAGAGTAGTAAGGGCTAAACGAATTGTCACGGCACGTGTCGAGGGGGACGCCACAAGGAGGCGTCCTATCCCCACTCCTATGGAACCTCACCGTAAATACGCTACTGCGAGATACGGCATGGGGTGGCGCAAAAGTCGTCGCGTACGCTGATGACGTCGCGATTGCACTCAGGGGAAAGTTTCCGCAGACATTATGCGAGCTGATGCAACGAGCGCTTCGGGAGGTATCCAAGTGGTCCACCCACTGCGGGCTCAGGGTCAGCTCAAGTAAGGTGGAACTTGTATTTTTCACGAGAAGGTATAAAGTGCCTTCGGTGACTCCACCGGTACTAAACGGTACCCGGTTAAGTCTTTCTACAAGTGCCAAATTTCTAGGCGTTATTTTAGATAGGAAGTTGAGCTGGAAGGAGAATCTAGTTCAACGTCATGAGAAGGCTTCCGTAGCCCTCTACACATGTAAGAGAGCCATAGGCAAGAAATGGGGTCTTAATCCCCGGATCTGTCGATGGATTTTCACAGCGGTCGTCAGACCAATACTCCTATATGGGGTGATCGTGTGGTGGCCTGCATTAGCAAAAGAGGTTAACCTTAGACTACTCACCGAGGTGCAAAGATCTAGTATGATCTGCATAAGTGGGGCGCTCAGAACCACTCCAAATGAGGCCTTGAACGTCATTTTAGACCTTATTCCTTTAGATTTGGTTGGACAACAAATGGCAGCGATGACTGCTTTGCGACTAAGAGAGACATCCCAGTGGCACCCTGAAAGTCAAGGACACTCTTGTATTTTGAATAAGTTCTGCTCTATTCCGAGCAGCACGGATCGGTGCGCCTTGACATCGGTTTCTGAAAGTAATTTTATTACACGTATTCCAAGCAGGGAGGAGTGGAAACTTGAGTTTCATACTCCACCTGATAGCATTGTCATCTATACAGATGGCTCGAAACTCGATAATCAGGTAGGAGGAGGCGTTTTCTCACGAAACCCTCTCCTGCAAATTCACGCAGCGTCTTCCAGGCTGAGGTCTCAGCTATCATGGAGGCGGTAGAGAAGATTGGGACCGGGATTATGGGAAGAGACATCTTAATTTTTAGTGACAGCCAGGCTGCAATCAGAGCTCTGAGCTCTTTCACTTTTAACTCTAACACCGCGCTGGACTGCCGCCTATCTCTGCAGGAGATGGCCAAGCAGAACAAACTGTACCTCATTTGGGTCCCTGGTCACCGGGACATAGAGGGAAACTGCATGGCAGACGAACTTGCAAGACAAGGTACGACCAAGCAGATTCTTCAAGATAAAGAACGCATTGGTATGCCGTTTGTCACTTGCAAACTGCTACTCAGAGATTGTACATATAAGCAAGCTGACAATAGATGGAGGCAAAATATGACCTGTCGAACCTCACGGCAGATGTGGCCTAAATGGGACCGGAAACGGTCGCGCAGCGTTCTCTCTCTAAGTAGGGAAAACATTTCCAACGTCATCGGGGCTCTAACAGGGCAGTGTCTGATAGGGATACACGATGAAAGGTTGGGAGTACCCTTCCGAAGATGCTGTAGGAGCTGCAAGAACGACGAGGAGGAGGAAACGATCTTGCATTTACTGTGTAAGTGTCCTGCACTGTGTAAAAGCAGAATGCGATATCTGGGATCACCGTTTTTGGATGACCTTAGTGAGGTTTCAAGCACCGAAGTAAATTGTCTGTTGAAGTTCATCAGCGAGGCAAAATGGTTTGGTGAGGTGTAATTTTCCTCTTGGATGGTACAAATTTTTCCTTGAGGTAACACAATGGGCCTCCTAATATTGGCCTAAGTGAGCCGCTGTAGGCGGCTGCCACTCCAACCTACCTATCTACCTAAGTAAATTTAAAGAGGTTAAAAATTTCGATTGATTTTTGAAATTTTTTTTTAAATTTTGGGCTAGACATTTTTTTCTTATTTCAACGAATGTGGTTTAAATGGCAGACCTACGCAAAAAAAAAATTAATTGAACGGGAATTTATATAAAAATCGTTAGACTTAAATTAATATAAAAATTTACAAAAATCAACTGGAATTTTTAGCCACTTCATATGTACTTGTGTACATATTTTAATACTAAAATTTAATTGGTGTAGTTGTGTAGCACACACCAAAACTTTCTAAATTTTCTGATTAAAAAGTTTGAACATTTTACAAAAATTTGTTCACTCTTTATAAATTATCTAAAAAATTGGACATTTTAAGCTACATATACATATATATACATATATGCGTCTTGTTATATAACAAACCAAAGATTTATAAGAAATTAACAAAAAAAAAACCAATATTGTGAAAAATTACCATGCGATAAGTTGTATCCTGTCGTTTTTGAAATAATGTTTATAGTAAATAATTATTTTCCATATAGTATTTAAAGTATTTTATTGCATATTTTAAATTTTTATACAATTTATTTTATTGAAGATTTGTTTGTGATTATACGCTCTAAAACAGTTATGGACTTACAACACAGACATACATATATTTAATTCTATATCAATGTTATTTTCTTACAGTTCATTTTTAAGTTACATAAATATTTTTGCAGATATTCTTTTAGGTTTTTTAAATTTAATTCTTTATTCATTATTTTTTTTAAGGTCTCATAATTCGCTTCCATATTGCATTACATACTTTTTCCTTTCGAAATATTGGTGTTACATTTTCATATCATCAGTTTGTACCTTGTCGCAATTTTATTTATTATGCAACTACATATACGATACATGGCTTTGTGTGCGGGTATTTGTGTGCGACATACATACATTTTCGATTCTTAAACAGCAACCAATAAATGAGTTTTCTATACAAATACATACATACTATATAATATTATGCTTTTGATTTTAAATATATACTTATAAAAGTTGACAAGAAAATAGACTTAGAAATGAGAAAATTTATATAATTTATTTTGCTTAATTTATTTTTTTCATTAACACTGAAGAATTTTTATTTCTTGAGGAAACCATAAATATAATGTTGAATTTAGGTGGATAGCTTACAAAAAACTTTGATTGGGGTTGGTAAAAGAGAAGTTATAACTTAAAAGACTTAACTACATATATTTTAATACATACATAGACATATTTTATTAATAACTCGTTATTTTAAATTATTATTGTTAATACTTTCATTCATTTATTTATTTAAAAAATAACAGACTTGACACTAGATTTAATCTTAAATCAAATTAATTTATGCTTCGAAATACTAATTACAAAAAAAAATACTGTTCTCGTTCGAATCAAGGTGGAGAATAGTAAAAATTTGTGTGGAAGTACCGTAATCGGAGTTCAATAAATTTTGTCAGTCCCAAATACTTGTTGGAAACATTTTATAATTTTATTATTCTGCCGATGGTGCGAATCGATTTTGTCAATATTTTGCATATCAGGGACCACAAATAGTTACTAGTTTTCAAATATCTGCTAAAAAATTATACTAAAGGGAAATACTGCCTACACAAGAAGGATAATCCTTGTCACACGAACTAGCTTTAGCTGCTTCAATTTTTATTTGATAAAGTTATATTAAAAAAAAATTTTTTTCAAATTATTTTCTTAATTTTTTTAAAATTTGTTTTTTGTT
The DNA here is from genome assembly GCA_951828415.1 of Anomoia purmunda. Classification (NCBI taxonomy): domain Eukaryota; kingdom Metazoa; phylum Arthropoda; class Insecta; order Diptera; family Tephritidae; genus Anomoia; species Anomoia purmunda. Next base: position 46,593,650 of record OX639995.1, read on the forward strand.
GCTGAGAAAATAAAAGTGATGAATATGTATGCCCGGATTTAGGAAATAAATTTCGCATTTTAAGCAAAAAAATAATAATAAAATAAAATTTGTATATTGAAATAAATATTTTATTTTTTTAAATAAAATTTTTGTTTTTTAAACCATAAGGAAATGTCAAAAGTAAGTCCTATTTTCTAAACAAAAAATAAAGTTAAAAAAAAAATTACTTTTATTTAACAGGCTAAAAATAGTACTCAAAAAAATCACGTATAATTTCTGAGCAATAAATATAATTAAAAAGACAACTGTTCAAAAGTAATCGAATATAATCGTTAAATAAAGCTCGAATATTCGACCCAATCCTCATATCATACGCTATGCAAATCCGAACTTATTTTCATTTAGAAGAATTTTTTATTTTAAATCATTCAGTAAATTAAATTATTTTTTCGATCACATTTAATCGATGATTGACGATTTTACTTATTGTCATCGCCGACAGATTTTTTAAATGATTATTTTTGATCGACAAAAAAAAATCTCAAAATATCGATCAAATATGGTCGAAAAATTTAAATGCAAGTATAACGATTGATTTTAATCGAAAACAAATCACAAAATATCGATATGACCGAAGAAAATGTAATCCCATTATAACCATTAAAACACGATTTTTTATAAAAATTACAGCCGTTACGATCCTTGCTTATAATCGTATTTTGCACTTTTGCTTTTATTTTTGCATCCAATAGTCGGATACCTTAGTCCAAAAATGATTGAAATTACATGAAGTATCACGGCGCCAATAATGGTAAATTCAGATCTGATCCTCTCATCCACTTACAAAGGTGGCTGGACAATTCCTGCAGACTGAAACAGGATTACAGGCGATGGACTTTCATTAAGATTGCTGTGATGAAGAAGTCTAAAGAACTGCGCGCCATTTATGCCACTACCTCGCTTTACCAAGAACAATACGTCGTTGCTTTCGCGAATATTTCTTATGTTATCTTGCTCACCTGAGTTCGACAGATTTCTATGAATTCCTAAGAAATCTAAACTTTTTTCGTATTACATAAATTGTTATTATTTTTTAATTATTTGATAATTCTTCTTCTTTTTCTTCTTACTCTTGGCTTATTCTGGATAAGTAGGTGTTGAGCCTGCTATAATATCATTAACATATTTTAGCCAGAGTATCGCGGGACTTACAAGGCAGCTGGGGGTGCTGGAGCAAGCCTGTTGCATGGCGTTGCCCAAGAAATGGTACACAACTTATGGGGTTGATTGATTCCAATAGTGCTAGATCGTTAAAATAACAGAATATGTAGAACCGGCTTTTGTGAGATGCCAATGCCATTGCGTTAGTCGGTTACATTGCTTTCGTTGTCTATCCAGAGCAGTCGGGATGAAGGTTATTTTCACCTATATATCTAAGTGCAATCTGAGAATTTTTATACGTTTGATCCTATCCATGTCATTGCAGAGTTCGTACGATCATTATCCAATATTACTAAGCCTTCTCAGCATTTAAATTTCTGAGCAGTTATTTTCATCATCGTTTCTCTCTCTTATTTCTAATCTTTACGTAAAGCCATAAGATTTTTTTTGTAGGAACGAAGAACAAACGATAAACGTAAAAACATAGGAGATGAAAATAAAAAAAAACTTTGTTTTTGTTAATTTTACCAACCTAATGTATTATATACGTACGGCTTTCTCGCTTTGTCTAACTCAGTTCAACTACTTAGATAAGACGCTCGTGTCATCAATCGAGAAGAAGAAAATTGTGGTGTTAGGGCATATGTAAGTATGTATGTATAGGTACAATGGCTCACAGTGAAAATGCGACAAAGGTATTTTTTTTGGAATATTGATATTTTCCATGTTAAATTTTTTTAATACATTTTTTTTAATAAAAATATATATAGCACATTCGATAACATCTCGTGACACGGTGTTTGTGGCTGAACTCTTCCGAAATGGCTCGACCGATTTGTATGCATATATATGTATTTGGTAGGTATGAGTAAAATTCGAAATGTTTTTTTTATGCTTGTTAGAGAGCTGCCACCTGTTTGAAAAGTAGAATATAATTTAATCATACACAAGTTATATAAAATGTTCAATTATGGGTGTCAATCTGTTCGTATCGGCGAGGGAAAGGTTCATACCTACATTTTGGAGAGGACTGCCACCTGTTTGAAACGCTAAATTATAATAAGATAAACACACATATATAAAATATTAAAAAGTTGGTTCGTGTCTCTGACACTTTCCAGAAGGTTTTTAGCTAGCTATAGAAGGTTGCCACCTATTTATAACGTTGTATTTAATTAAATTATAAACGAGTTACATAAAATATTAAAATATGGATGTCATAACTAACGTTCATAACTAAGTAATAATATGAGTGTCGAATATTGTCATCGCTAGTAGAAACTTTATAGGTATATTTTGAAAAGGGTTGCCACGGGTTTAAAAAGGCAAATGGCAATTATTAAATGAGTATAGGCAAGACAACTTCTGCTGGCTTTTTTTTTTAGTAAAATATAAAAACTAAAACTTTAACCTTAGTTAAAGTTTAACGAACTGGAAAAAATCGACGTTAAATTTTATAAATTTTCTTAAAAATTTTCAGAAGTTTTTCAGTTAATCAGCTTTAGAGAACCGTCAATTCTAGCATAGTAAGGTGCAAGCCGAAAAAATTCATTGATTTTTGATACATTTCCAGCAAAAAAAAAACTGGAAATTTGTACCTTTTTATACCAGAATTTAAAATGATTTTGTTTTACTAGACTGAAAAAAAAAAAAAAATTAAATGTCGATTTTTTAAAGTTTGATACATTTTGGAAAAATGTTTAAATATCGGCTGTCATGGTTTATATTATAAAACTATAATTTCACAAAAAAATTAAATGGGCAGAAGTCTGATGAGGAAATATGGCGATTCCCGAAATAGCTATAACGTCTACCATTGTGGGGTTTTCTATAATTTTTCCTACCGAAAATGGCTATGAGCTCATAAAAATAAAAATTATTGTTGACAAAAAGAAATAGGCCAAAAAATTAATATCTGTATAAAAAAAATGAATGGGGGAACAAAACATTGCACACATTTTCACTGTATCCCACTGTAATAGAACAGCAACAAGTGGAATCAGGGACTTACGCACCAAAATTAATTAGTTAACGACTAACAGCTGATAAGCCAACAACTACAAATACACACGAGTAGTATATAAACAGACATAAATACATACATACATAGATATTGTAAATATTAAGTTTTGGTGTTTGCTTTGTTTATTAGATTTTCTAACGTGAATTCACGCTACTAAAATTAATTATTAATAATATAAGTACAGATGGACATACATAATTAGTATTTATTCTATAAGTATATATATAATATGTATGTATGTAACTATATATAGATGAATGTATGCGCTAACAACAGTGGTTTCTAAATGTATATATACATATATATATAATACTATAATTACCTAGAAAGTGAAATGAGAAATTAGGCGTATACAAGTAAATTTGTTAGTATATTATTAGTATGTATGTATGTATTTTACATATTTAATAGACGCTAAGTACCCGTAGTTGGAAAGTATTGTAACAAATATTTATTCATATTGCACAGGTACGAATTTATAATACCTGAATTTTATATATTATATTTTTTGTTTTTTTATGTTTTCTATTTGCTTATCAGTAGTAGTATTCCAATAATTCTGCACATACATACATATTTAAATACATATGCATATATTTTGGAATTTTGTTTTTTTTATTATTTTTCATATCTTTGGTCATTTTTCATACTGAGCCACTACTCCACAACATACAAATATACGATATCTCCTGTATGGCATCCAATGTTTTAATATTTATTATATTTATTTTGATTTCATATGTATTTAATAGTTACTGAATTATCGGAATGTTGCTTATGTATATTTGCAAAACTGCTAAGCCAATTTACTGATATTTTTGAAATTTCAAATTGCCGCTTTTTGATACAATATTTTTTTTCTATTACATTTTATGTTTATACAATTACTATGTATGTGTATGGAAACCAGTCGTTACGCACTGTATTTGTACGCAAATATTTGTTATTGTTTTTGTTTTTATTTTTTTTTACTACATACATATATGATTTATATTTGTATGTACAGTTGCACAATATGTGGTTTATTTGAAGCATTTAAGTTAAGTGTTAACAGTAGTTTTTGATTAGTTTTTTTTCTTGAAGTACATTTGAAATCAGGTAACTCATTGCGAAATCACTGCTTTTGTGAACGGAAGAAGTCTATATTATTTATTATATTATAATGTATGAAGGGTGAGTGGTAATGCAATATATTCCCAAACTATAATGGTGTTATAGTTTTACAATTAAACGCGGCCCCGTATGCGTAGCTTATTGTTTTTTCAAGTACAGTTGCGTGAAAAATAATAGGGTCACGACATTTTTGCTAGTTTTGGCTATTGCTCTTTATTTTTACAAAAGGCTAGCTCAATATATAACAAACACCGTATACATCCACATTTCAAACTTTGTAGAAAAAATAGGAAAACTAAAATTTTTATAAAATTTTGGTATTGTAAAGTCTAAGTCCCAAGCAGCTATAAAACGTTTGTTGATTCTTGATACTTTTTTTGTTACTGAGGTACTGTCACGCATTTTCTTCCATACATAGTACGTTCGAAAATTTTCGCCAACAGCAGAAGAATAGCCAAAACTGGTTGAAATGCCATATCACTGTTATTTTTCACTTAACTGTTCCTTACTTCAGCAAATTGCCCCATAGTCATAGTTAAGGTGAAATCGACGCCAAAGTTAGGAGTAGTATTTTGTTACATATTTTTATAAGGGATATCTGCCAAAAATAACTGTTGCAAATATAATTTACTATTTAGTTTAATCAAAATCGGATTAAAAATAATAATTTTCTGAACAACTTGAAAATTAGACGAATCCATTTGTAAAAGAATTGCTCATCGTGCATACAGCATAAGTTTTTAATGTCATCAAAATCGGTCGGTAAATACAGATTTTATGAATATGTCGACTCTCGCGCCACCTAGCGGATTCATTTTCCATAAAACTATTTCTCACTATTATTGTATATACGTTTTTAATTTGATGAAAATCGGTCGGTAAATACAGATTTCATGAATACATCGACTTTTGCGCCACCTGGTGGATTCGTTTTCCGTAAAATCAGACATGAAATATAAACAGCAGAAATTGATTTTATGAATGAATCGACTCTTGCGGTACCTTTAAACTTTTAGACTATTATATTTTTCATTTTAACTTTTTCCAGAGTCTGAGGCTTTTTCACGTATACCTGAAAAACTGCGCTATTTTCATAAGTTATTCCATCTTCTAACGTGACAGTTTAGTTTGGGTCACCCTGATTTATAAATTCGTAATCGACACCCAAAGTTAAAGGCCATTGTATTGATTTATCGTTCGACCACTAACTAATCGGTTGTTAATAACGAATTGATTTCCGAAGTAGGTTCTAAAATTCAGAACGTTAGCTCACTCATTTTAATTCGAAGTCGTGTTCGAAGGGTTTTTGGTTGGCTCGTTTTTTTTTAAGTGACCAGGCCTTCTTACGTCATACAAATCAATAATATTTCATCATCTGGCACTTCCACGATATATGTACGTAAAAATTCTGCCTTCGGCCAGCCAATTGCTGGGTATGGAAAAAATTTCTTTAAGTCTATTGGCTAACTGATTGAGCGATGAAGCTATTCGTTTTTACAAAAGACTAATATAAAATTCTTAAAAAAAATCGATTAAAAGTGAAAACTCACGTTTTCATATCAACTATTGAAATAAATTAATTTCTTAACGAAATTTGCACACCGGCGCATAGTTTACCGAATGTGGGTAAAAATTCCGAAACCAAGGTTGAGCTATAAGTAAAAAAAAGTAATTTCTCCATTTTTCGAAATCTAGATATGGGTCTTCGAAGTTCGAAATCGGACCTTTGCTAAATAAATATTTTTAATTATTATATGTTAACAAGTAAACAAGGAAAAATATGGGCGTATACCACCTTTTCATTTTATTTAAATGGTAAATACAATTTTTTGTCCATTCTTATATTACAGAGAATTTCGAAAAATTATAAACCTTTTATTTAAGAAATTTTAATTCTATGAAGATATCATTTAAAAAAGAGGAAAAAACGAACCGAGGGTCCAATTTCGAAATTCGAAGTTCAATATTTCGATTTTGGAGCCCAACTTCGAAAGTTGGAGATACTTTTCTTTTACTTAAGACTCAATATATTTAAAAAAATTGATTTTGTCCGATTCCCAGCCAGTGTTATACATTATTTTTGAACCGGGTTTTTCGAAACTGGTAACCGGTATATAAACAACCGAAGCCATTTTTTAAATAACCGTGCTGTTAAACTTTTAGGGGTAAAATTTCAACGCATTCCGACTACTCTTTTTATTTTGGTCCATAACTTGTACTCGTATGGGGTCGGAGGCACTAGGCGGAATTTCAAAGTTGGACCACCATGTTGTAAATAACGCATAGACCCTAGCAGGGAAGTTATTGCATTAGCCATCTCTCTAAGTGTTTTTGTAGCTATTTATTTGCATGTTTGTATGTATGTGAGTTTTGTGATTTTCCTATGTATTTCTTACATATGTAATGCTTTCCCCATATATATTTTTACTTTAATTTCGAATTCCTTCTAGAAATGCACTTGCATACACAACACACACACTTACTCAAACGAATGCTAAACGCAAATATTCATTGTTAGATTCAATGAGCTTTATTTGGTTGCAGGTATTGTACTAAAATTAATGCATTTCCACAACAACATTACGTGCCGATTTGTATTTGCATTCACTCTCACTACTCATATCGTCTGAAAGATGTGTGTAGCTAGCTCTACATATGTGTGTGTGTGTGTGTGTATTTTGTGTGCATACAGGTGCACCACTTCGCTGTGCATATTGACTTTAGGATATTGTACACGAATTACGTTTACTACCCAAACTACGTTCCTGTATCCTTTGCAAATGTTGCAATTGCGCCGCTGTTGGTGCATGTGATGGTAATGTCGCTCCGTGAGTGCTGGCCCCACCCGAGGTGTTTGCTGCGTGTGGATGGTTATGGTGTATGGGTGTGCCTGGTCCGTTATTGCCCACCTGCTGTGGTAATGATTGTCGGCGTCGTCGTAGTGCTGGACTCAGATTGTACGTGATTTTCGCTTGTGATAGGAGCTCTTTGAAAACCTGCGCGTAGTGTTGGGTGGAAGAAAATCATAAGAATATATAAATATAATGGTTGACACTTTTGTAAAGATTGCGGTGTGGGGAGGAGGGGGTTGCTTTTTAGTTTTGTTACCTGTGCGATATTTTCATTTTTGGCCGCAGATGCTTCAACAAAACCATTTTCCCAATCCAAGGTGACCACGGATTCTGTAGTGGCATATTCCACCTAAACGAAAAGAGAGTGTAGTTAATGTATTTAGATAGCGAAAATCTAGGAAATGAAATATTTTTATAAGTATAAGATAGACGTTAGTAAAAATAAATTTATTTTGTGAATATCCTCTAAATTGTCTCTGATCGGCACTGACGTTTCGAGATGTTATAATGTTTTTAAAATTTGAATGTTTGATATTTGTTCAAATAACGTTACGGTATAAAAAAAGGCCTTACAAACAGCCATACATTTAATTTCCGAAAGTTAAACAACCTTAAAAAGAAATTAAAATAATAAATTACACTTTTCATAGTTAGCTATCAATGGGTTGGTATCGAAATTCTGTCTGTACCAAATTCGGAACACGAAATTCTGTTTCACAAAATTCTCGTTTTCAAAAATCTGCTTTCTTGAAAATTCTGCTTTCTCGAAATTCTGCTTTTTTGACAATTCTGCTTTTCAAAATACTGACTTACAAAATTTTGTATTAAAATAAAATGTAAACAAATGGGTGATTCACAAAATACAATATCATAATGTATCATAAGTCATAAAGTCATAAAATGAAAAAAATACAAAATTACTTAGTTTTAATAAATTGTTGCAATGCAATCCAAAAACATAACTTTTGTAATCTGAAATTTTATGATTTATGACACATTCTGACACCATGTGAATTACCCAAATGTAAAAGGAGCATGCCATTACTTTGAAAAGTGCGCAGACATTTTTTTACATTATTTTTTAATACTTACCTACTTTAATCACGATACAAAAATTGCAACGTTTGTAAATTATAAATGTAATATAAAATAGTACAAGAAATATAAAAAAGTACAATGTTAGCATTGCACAGTGTTCCGCCAAAGGCCAAAAATCAAAACAAACGATCAGAAAATATTTATACAAAAAAGTAAACAATTTGTCTCTCAAATGTCCAGTGTTCTTATTTGCAAACAGGTTTTCGCTAGAAATCTAACGGGACTCTCTAAAAATAGACCTTAAAGCATGAACACGTGTTCAATTGCAAAGCGCTGCTGGGCGTTAATCAAATATTGCAGAGCAAAAGCGCACTTCAAAGTGATCTGGCAATGGTATAAGGTGACCTATTATATTTATTTAAAATGGATTTTGAAGTTCAAGGTATTTATTATATATTCTTAAATAAATAACAAATAATTCCTTTGTAGTTTTTTTCCAATTTACGTTTTGTCTAACCTTCTTGTTTGTACCGTTTTTGTTCGTTTTTAATTTGTTTACCCTAAATTATAGTTGTGTTTCCAAAAAATTCCACAATTGGATTCTTTTCCAGTGCACTTGCATGACTTTTAAGGTAATAAGTCCGCTAAGATTAGCTGCGGAAATTTGCGGATGTACTTGTAATCGTTAATTTACTAACGCCGTCTTAAGTTTTTCAAGGCCAGATTTGCCCTGCGAAGCCTCTGTGTCGCCTGCTGATTGTGCTGTGTCTTTGTTTACGTCTTTCGTGTTTGTGTACAGTTTTCAATTAACATTAAATTAGTCTAATTATTTTAGGTTTTTTTTCTTTTAATTTTAATTTTACTTTTGAAGGTGAATCGTATCATTGTGTAATTTCACGCCTACATATTTTTGATTTATGGTGCGCAAAACAAGGTAGCAATGCAAATAAACTGCAACCAGTGATCGATGCTGTACAAAATGATATTGAGAATAACGGCTTCATATCTGAATTGCCCGAACTTTTGAAATCGATTGGCTACATATGTAGAAGATTGGCAGATTTTTGGCTTCGTTACAATCGCAAAAAGTGTGCAGTACTTCAATACCAATATGACTGGCTCAACGTCAAGGAATCATTTATATTGAAATATAAAAATAGGGTATCCCAAAAGACGGCGGAAAGTGCTCATCGCGGACGTCGAAAGCTTGATTTTGAGGAGTCTTCAGCGAGAACATAGCGACGGCGTATAGCTCAGCTCGTTGAAATAGATAAGTCCGCTGTAAATGCTTTACGGAGTGAACATCAAGGGCAAAAATGTTTGGAAGCAGATCCTCTTGAGGTAATTTCTCTCATAATGGATGCCTCCATGTCGAAAAATCAATATTTGCTAATAAGAAGCTTTGTGAATAGCAAACTCTCCTATGATTTATTTCCGAGCTATAAAAGTATTCTAGCTGTCAAAAAAGATATACCCTGCCAATATTTCAGTACATGAAACTTGCGCTGAAGTGGAATTGCAAAGTTTATTGAATAAGACAGCATCTAGCATATTGGAGCTTCCAACAAAAGTCGTCGAAACAATCACGGATGATTCCATTGAAAATTTAATACTTATTGGAAAGTGGGGATTTGATGGAAGTACAGGTCACAGCGAGTACAACCAAAGCTTTTCCAATAATGATTTGCAAGACAAGAGCTTATTTGTTACATCATACGTACCCCTCCAACTAATTTCAAAAACTAACCATAAAATAATTTGGAAAAACCCCCGGCCTTCGTCAGCACGTTACTGCAGGCCAGTTCGTTTTCAGTTCAAAAAAGAGACAACCGAACTATCAATAGACGAAGAAAAATATTATAGGGAGAAAATTAAAGTTCTTAAGGAGTCAGAAGTGCGTATGTGTAATAGAAGGATATTGGTCGAGCACAGCCTTCAACTGACTATGGTGGATGGCAAAGTATGCAACGCTCTAAGTGAGTCATCCTCTGTTAAATGTTACTTATGTGGAGCAAAACCGACTGAAATGAATGACTTGGCCAAATGTTTAAGCAAAGATGTGCAGGGGCAATATTTCGAATTTGGTTCTTCGAATACTTTTTACATTTGTCATACAAGTCGGTTATCCAAATGTGGCAGGTTAGAGCTCCTGAGCAAAAATTACACGTTTCGGAAAGAAAAATGGAAATTCAAGCAGCATTTCGGAAAAAAATGGGTATAGTAGTAGACAAGCCCAGAGATGGAGGCAGAGGATCGTCCAACGACGGAAATGTAGCCAGAAATTTTTTTTCAAATCCAAAATTGGCTTCAGAAATTACCGGAATAAATGAAAATTTAATCCATCGCTGTGCCACTTTACTTCAAACTATCGCATCAGGGTACAAAATTAATGTACTTAAATTTAATGAATATGCACTTGATACTGCCAGGGAGCTAATCAAAGAGTATCAATGGTACTATCTGCCGGCTACAGTACATAAGGTGCTAATCCATGGATCTGCTGTGATAGAGCATGCTCTTGTATCAATCGGAGAGCTGTCGGAGGAAGCTGCAGAGTCGAACAATAAAGAATTAAAAAAATGTAGACTTTATCATAGCAGAAAAACTTCACGTATTGCAACAAATACTGATGTATTAAATTTACTTCTTTTGCGGTCGGACACATTTATAACTGTACAAAGAAAGCTTGGAAAAAAGGATAAGTCAACATTACTTGATTCTGTATATGGCTTACTAGAGGAGACATTATAATATTTTGTTTTATAAATAATGGCTGTTTAAATTTCAATATATTAAATTGTTGTTTTCTCGTTTGCTTTACTTTTTTCAATTTGTTTTTTAATTTTGATTTTATAACCATGTTTTTTAAATACATTTTAAGAGCCTTGCAGAAAATTTCAGCACTCTACGACCACTAAAAGTATTTATGGCCGCGCCTCCCTACAAGCGGAACCACTGTGCATTGGTTATATGTTTGTTCCAAAAAATATCCGACGAAAAGGCGAAATTACAAACAAACAAAAAATGCTAAAATATCAGTGACATGCTTTTTTAACGTTCGCGCTCATACTTTTCGCCTCACCTCACATGTATCCATACAAGAGTCATGATGATAGCCCCGCTAATGGGAACTCGTACCATGGTGGGGAAATTATTGTTACTAGAACGGTTCTTAGAAGTTTCTTTTAATTTCGTTTTTGTACCCTACTTTCGGATTTGCTAACTTTTTGCCGATGAGTTGAAAGTATTTTCGAAAGCAAAGAAATCCGACGATGCGTTTAAGCTTCAAAAGGACATTTACTTCTAAGGTGTGTTAGTTTTCGCCTTCATTTAAACATTAACAAATGCTTGAAAGTCACGTATTCAAAAACTCTTAATACTCGTATCTCGCCGACGTCTTATAACATTTCTCATTCTTTGTTAAAAAGTTTGGACGAGATTAAAGTTCTCGAGTAGATACGTTTTCTGTTAATAGATATAGTGGTCATATTATTTCAAAATCTTACTCGGTTTCACGGTTTGTGAAGCGAAAAAGCTCAACATTTTCTGATCCATATACTCTAAAGTTATCAATCGTCCCTTCCTTTTTTGGAAGGCCAAGATTGAACGAGTCCAAAAAATGTTTCTAAAATATGATATGCATGTACAGTCGTTGAGTTTTGATGAGCCAATTCCTTCATATAAATCTCGTTTGCTTTTGATTAACCTAAAGTCTTTGGAAGCAAGAAGATCGGTCGTCCCGATTTCTATTGCTGTTAATGTCCTCTGTGGTGACACTGACAGCTTCTTTCTTTAGGAAAGAATTAGTTTAAAAATACCACTACGTAATCTTCGTGGGGTTTCTTGTTCGTTTCTATGGGGATAATTGTAAAAAAAATATATTCGCGCAATGCACCCCTTGCTCGGGCATTAATTGAATATAATTTAATCTCAAGTTTTTTAAAATTAAATTTGCGTAATATATAAAAATTATCACTGGAACTCAATGAACTTAACAGATTTCTAGACTAGTTCAAAACAAAGTTCTTTTTTCGATTTCACTAGAATCTGATGAGATGAGGAAAAGACAAAATCAACGAAAAAACAATTTTATTTTACAAAATTAAATAAATAATATGCCATAAGGTACATTTAGCTCAATTTAGGTTCAATTTGGCGACAGCCTAATAAATTACTATATTTCAGACTATATAAACGATTAAACTTTCGCCACGCTTTACATGCAAATGAGAAATCATCGGCAATTCAAGAAGCATTTGAAAGCCCGGCAGTGCTTGATCGAAGTTTCCAAGTAGAATAATTAATTGAGTAAACCAATTTTTTCTATATATTTTTCTTATTGTTCAAGAAATTCTCTCATTGTCAAATTCATCGGCTTGCGTTGAAGTGATTTTTTCAATTCTAAATTTATTCAAAACTTAATACAGAAAATATTTATCCCCACCGACGTACGCAGCACAACTTTAAAATAAATACTTAATTAGACGCAGCAGCAGTAAAGGCCCACAGAAAATAAAAAACAAATATGTTCCCTTGAAATACTATGCTAAGGGGTTTCTATGCTTTGTTGGTATCTAATCATAGATTTTGTCTGAGAACACCCCGCTGAAAGTTTCCAAATCATCATTTTCTAAAACATTTTAATTCTCGAACGACTCGCAATTTATTTTTGAGGAGTTTCTTGTGGTATGGAGCAAATCGCCGGGGTTAAAATGTTCTAAGAAAATATGTACCATGAATGTTTAATGTCTAAACCTTTCGCTTCGCTGAGACAAATATTTTAACACTTTTTTTGAAAACAACTGAGGCCGAGGTAGGAAAACTTTAGTAGGCCATACAAAAAATTTGAACTAACTTTTGAAAATGCATCGAACATTCTATTACTGGCAAGATATACTTCCAGAAATTGTTAACAAATTCCGGCTAGCGATCCCGCAAAGCATGAGGTATACATGAGGAGCAATTTTGAACTCTTGTTATAGTTCCTGAATATATGACAGCGGTTGCTAGAAATTAGGCTAATCTTAATCTCCCTGTGTAAACAACCAAACCTTCCAAAAAATAGTCGAACGTTCCCACGACAGTCGGTTCTAAGATACCAGAAGGACCCGGACTTCCCCAGGACTGTCACTTCAGCAGCGTTCCCCAAACAACGAGAAATAGTCGAAACACCTCTCGAGCGAAAACAATAGATATGTACTTATAGTTTGGTATGGTTTTGCTGCCGGTGGTATTATTACGTAATATTTTTTCTTTGAAAATGAAGCAGGTGCAAATGTTCTCTTGAGTATGTTTCTAATATGGAACTATGTTGATTTTTTTTTATTTTGCCTGAAATTGTTTATATGCATATTGACTCCTATTTCCAGCAGAATGGTGAAAATTGCCATACTGCTGGTAAACTAATAGCTCTTTTGGGTGAAACATTTTCTATATGTACGATTTCTCGAAATGGGGACTTCAATGGACCACAGAGATCATGTGATTTAACTAGAGCTCTTGCTACATAAATGCTAATCGTCTAACTGGGTAATAGATTGGCAAAAGTTGTTTAAAAAAATAGTCGACATACATAACTCACTAACCGTTTCCGTTCGACTTTTCGACTAACCAACCGGAAACAACTAGTCGACTAATCGTTCATTTTTGATTTTTCGACTAGTTGCTTTACGTCAATAAATTATTGCTTTTTATATGTACAATGTGAATGCTTATGATTTTGAATTTATAATGCATTTCTTATGACTACTTGGACAAGTCGACTAGTCGAATGGCAAAATAGTCGATTTTCAGCAAGAGCTCTAGATTTAACACAGTTATACTTTTTCCATTGAGACTACATTAAATATTAAGCTATTATTCTCGGAATAGAATCGTAATGCAAATATTTATCAAAAAAAGAGAAGTCCATGTGAACATTTGACAGATATTGCATTTCCTTATTAACCTCAAACTTTGTATTTTATATTAAAGTAGCACATCAACACATTTGGCAAAACTTCTGCATTTTTTTAAATTTTGGAATGAAACCTTTTGTTGGAGAACCTTTGTTAATCAATTACTGGTACATATTGACCAGTGTAAAATTATTTAATATTACAATTTAATACCTCATCGTGTCGATCTCGTTGGCGCTGGTGATGGGACATAACTGATGCTAATTTGAGCGACAAATAAGGTTACTTTTGTTTAATGCTCTTTATCTATAAACCAATGTGCCGAGCATAGCGTCACAAATTGGGAGGGATACTGGGTATAGGATTGAAGTCTCGGAAAATCGTATGGTGGCCCTTAGGCTGCTATTCATTCCCGAACAACCTAAAAAAAAATATTTTGCGAGCCAAAGGAAAAATTAGTAGTGGCACATTATTTGTACCAACAAATAACATATTTGAGCTTCGTCGAAAAACAAATCAGGACCGATTGTCTGGTAATGGAAAGCATCGGTAGGAAATCATTGAGCGAAATTCAACCCAAGATGCCCCGTAAATCGAACGGTCAGTGAGAAATGAAACGTCTGATTGTAAAAACCACAACAACTGCAATTAATTTTTTGGTAACGGAGAATAGAAGTAACAACCGGGGGGAAACAGCAGACAAAAAGGGCAACCCATAACAGCAAAAGTACATTAACTTTCAGCTCTATAGAGTCACAACAACCAAAATAATCATGACTGAGGAAGAACAAATTTGATAACTGGTTTGGGTTCAACAGAACCAATGAGGGTTGTGGTATGACCCGCCGAGTCAGAATAAAAACGAGAAAAAAACTTTGCATGCATATACCCACAACATATGTACAAATATTCATATAAAGCTATAAAAGTTTATCGACAATAAATTGTGTGTCGAAGGATTGCTACAAGTCACATTGCATAAAATCAGCAGAAAAAAACTTTTGGTTTTGTTGAGATGCCAGCCGGCGAAAACGAATAAATTTGTAACTGCAGAAAGTTATGCTATATGGACTCATAAAAACGTTTAGCTTTTACACATACACTCACATATATATTAACATATCTGTACACAAATATTATCGCAAACAGTTTTTGGACCAATTCCCTCAAATGGGCCATTCTTAGTGAAGACACGAAAAAGTTTCTAATATAAGCGAAAGAGGGAATTGAAAGCAACATGTAGGGCAAAATGCCAAGACGAGCAAATAAAAAAAGGGAACAGCAGTTAGCAAAGTTGCACCTATTTGATTTGGGGTACTCGGATGGTGGATTTTGCAATTTTCGGGGCTAAAATCCTCTAGATTGCCTAAGATGCTGAAGAAGGTTACATTTTTGACGGGGAACATCAAAATTAGCGCACATTCACAACTTTTGTGCTTATAATTTTCCTGTGGTACAAACCGCCGAGTGTATTTTTGCCATAAAAAAGTCTTTCACGAAAATCATTTGCTATTCAGAACCGACGAAAAGCTGTAGGTCCCTAAATTTGTGATACAAAATTGAAGGTGAATTTTGGTCAAAAACCAACCTATAAGGCAAAAATTATTATTATATTACTATTGAAACAGCAACGAAGAGATACTGCAGGACGCATCTAACTCTGATTTCCCAGAATTACCTCAGCTTTCCTGGCGAACGCTAGAAGGCTTTTTGTATTCGTAGGCGAATTCGCCAACGCTTTGAGAATTAACCTCGCTCGAACTGATGCACTTCAATCTCTGCCTGGTCAATACTGGCTACGCCCAAAAGTCCAGCTCCGATGTCTCATCTTCTTGTAGCTGTAATGCAGTCTGGTAGATTTGCTGCCATACGATGCGATATGCCTTCTATTCCAAAAAGCCTGGCCTATCAGAGGTCCCCAACAGCTCTCCAATACGTAATCTACTCTGAGTCTACCCACTCATTAATTAAACTTTTGGAGTATTGCCAGCTAAGGCGGCAACTTCGTTCATGCTTCATTCGTGCTATTTCCAAAGAAATATTCAGGGTAGCTCCCCGGAGATCTTGTTATCTTCGAACCCAAAGTAGCTACATAGTGACCCAATAGTTGAAGGAAGCCATAACTCTCCACAACTAGCTTCGTCGTCAACATCTCCTTGAAGAGGGTCCTGTTTACTGTTTGGCGGTAGAGGTTCAGACTGGCGCAGGTTGGGATTGCCATCACCTCAGCTTGAAAGACGGTGGGTCACAATCCACAAAGGACAAAAACTAAACCCAAAACAGCTTTCTGTCGGCCTCCGTAGAGTTATACAAATTAAGTTCGTGTTTTGAACAGCGCAAAGAAGAGGTTTGAGAACTACTTTATACTGAGTTTATTCAAACCGAAATGTCCAAGTAAGATTTTAAGCACCATTGGTTTTGGAAGCGCCTAGTTCTCTAGTTTTTAGACATCTATCTTCCAGTACTGTTTCCTCCACAAATTTGTCATTTTAATTCATAACGACCTCGGAAGGTCCTCCTCGCTGCAGTTCACCATTAATTTATTCCCTTCTGTACTTTGCCAAAACGTGAATCGATATTAAATTTCATGCATTTCGAATTTTGAATTAACAGTTTAAATTTATTCGACTGTTCACATATAAAAAAGTACCCTTATAACAAAATGTTACTCTTGATCAGACGGAGCTTAAATAGCTTGACGATGCCAAATACCTGGGCATAACTCGTGATAGAAGGTTTAGTTGGAATTTTCATCTTGAAAAAAAAAAACTCTAAGTATGGCTACACGAGCGACTTGGGATTGTAGAATACCCTTTGGACGGACATGAGGTATCATATGAAATATTATAGTTTGGCTCTACAATACGATTGTTCGGCCGATTTCAACCTAAGCTTCCGTGGTCCGGTAGTTAAAAACGATAAAAAAAACACCATACTGCGCCAGAGTGAACTGCAAAGGTTAACCTGTCTTTCGGTCACTAGGTCTGTGGGGGTTTGTCCAAACATGGCGTTGGAATACCTTCTATTCGGGTTCACTTTTCACATTTTTATATAGGCAGAGGTAACCGGAATTTTCTTCACAATTAGCCCTTACCAGAAATCCTGGGAAGGATACGAGGGATGTAGAATTTCTGACTCTAAGACAAAGGAACTTTGCTTCGGTAGGAAGTCTCAAGTGAAAATTTCTAACCGAGACTTTGGTCGACTCTAGATCTATATAAGTACATTGACGTGCTGGTGGATCAACGATGTATGAGGAAAGTGGTGCACTGTCTTTCCGGCTGAGCTGGTGGCAATTTCGACTAGACATGCAAATGACCATCGGGTTTCCTCTTCGAGCGGAAATTTACGACAGGCTAAGCAATTACTGACATCAAAGAACACAATTGTGACGTGCTTGGTATTCTACGAGATCGGGATATCCTCCAGGGGAGCTGTTGGGGGTCTCAAGAAGGCGAGCCCATTCGAATATCCCTTCAGTAGAAGGAACATCGCATTGCTTGGCATGTTCTTGTCAGTTACTTAATCGGCCCCAACCTTCTGCGCTTTCGCGTGGATCGGCTGAGTCGGTCTACTGAGACAGAATGCTGGCTTTTTCTTGAAAATGTCCGACAGTAGCCAGACAGAGAGTGAGGTACTTCAACTCGTGTATATTCGATTCCCAAAGTTTTGGGAATTTACCTATAATCTACAAGACCTTTCCGTTCGTTTCCGATAGAACTAATCTAGGGAATGTCAGAAACTGTTTAGCCTTTTTACGTACACTACTTTTGTTGTTTAGCATTTTAAAGTTATGTTGTTCTTTCAAACCACTTTGTGCGAGGTAACTCGGAACAGATTAAAAGCTTTGCATTAAAGTTTTCATTCAAACATTGACTTTATTTGTCCGATTATAGCAACAACGAAAGTGGATGGAGTATGGAGGATATTCAAATATAATTGGCGTGTGCGTAATTCCTTTGGAATTTTAACGAGATAAAATCTATTACTAGAACGCGAAAATAGCTTTCTGCCATTCATTGAGCTTAATTGAGTTATATAGTTGTTAAAAAAAATACGTGTAATATCCTGTTTTACATAATACGAGAAACCTGCATCTTGCTAGCGTTTCTTCTTTATAAGCCCCCTCAGGTTCCGCCTGTGGCTGTCAATTTCCGCTACGGACAATGGCAAAAAATTATACTCAGCCAGAAAGTCAGTTAATATACATACATATTGAGAGTTTTTGTTTTTTTTGTTTTTGGTGACTTTTAAAACTTTTCACGTCAAAAACAACAATACTAAAAATAAGTAAATTTCGCACTACATATAATGCAGATAAAATGTGAATTTTTTCTATTGTTTTCACAGCTGCAGGGCAGCTAGAGAAAGAAAGGTCAAGGGGAAGCGTGAAAGTATGTAGTTAAATTTTTTGGTTAGCGCAGCAAGAGGTCACAAAAATGTCACACAACGCAAATTATGAACTCCTTGAGGAGTAATTTATAAAATGGCGATTCGTCGTTGGTATTAGAAAAGTGTACGTAGTAAAGCTCAATAGTCGCTACAGTTCAACGTTTAACGGTACATGAATTTAGCGCATGGGGAGCAGGCGAGAGACTTTAGGAATTACATAATAATTATGTAAAAAGCGACGCATACGGAAGAAGTGCTGACTGTGAAAGATTTTTGCATAATGAGGTGATTGTTTAGTGAATAATCGAAATGTGGCATTAATGGCGCGCACAAAGAAACTGTTTAGTTATGCAAATTTTTAACGGAATTTTTAAAGCACCTAGAAACTGAAATATAATTTAGCATTTCAGCAACGTGGGCGATTTCCTTTAGTGAAAAATTCCAGGTATGCTGTGCAAATTCCATGCCCTCATTCGGGAGCAATAGCCATACAAAAAATTTTGATGCTGTAGCGATTTGAATTGTATGACAAATATTATTAATTTGCCTTTTGCTAAATACTTACATTTTAATCTCGCAATAAGCTCAAGGAAATTGGAAGCAGTTGGTCAATTGAGTAATTTTTGTACTCTTGACGATTGCAATACCCAAATGACGAGCTTTGTTTCAAGTGAAAGCCTAAATTTTCGTTTATTAGTTTTTTACTATTGCATTTTGTTCCTTCTATCTGTAGTTTAATAAACGAAATGACATCCCAAAAATTAGTTAACGAAAAACCACTTTCCCCTTACTGAGTGCAATGCATGACTTATGGAACTCTTAATATTTAAAACAGGAGTATTTTGTGATAAGTGGACAACCAAACCTTATGTAAAGTTTTGAAAAATTTATTGTTTCTTATTTTAAGAGTCAGTGGAATTCATTTAAAGATATTGAACTCTGTCAGGACAAGACAAAAAAAAAATCAATTAAGAAACTTGTGAATTATAAATCGGCTGAAAAATAAAAAATAATTTTTAATAAACTCTTATAGAGTCTAGATACACTTTGATCTTCGAATTTGAATAGTTATTATAATTACTTTATATTATATTTTTATAATTATTTTATAAGCTTATACTAAAAAACTAATTGCGTTGAAATTTATTTATAAATAAATTAAAATAACTAACAAAACAAATAACATTAAATAAATAAAATACAAAAAAATTTAAGTAAACGAAATAAAACAAAATGAGATTAAACAAAGTAAGACAAAATTAAATAAAATAAAGTAGAAAATTAAAAAAAAATGAAACGGAACAAAATAAAATAAGCTAATTAAAAAAGGAAAACCCAAAAATTACAAAATTTAAAAAAAATAAATAAAATAAAAAAGGTAAAATAAAAAAAAACTAAACAAAGCCAAATAATTAAAAAAAGACTAAAAAAAATAAAAAAATAAAATAAAACTAAACACTATAGAACAATCAAAATATGCGTATAATTTAAAAAACATATGAAAAATAAACACAAAAAAAATAAATTAAATAAACCAAAGTAATATAAAAAAGGAAAAATAGTTAGCAGTTCCGACCCAGCAAACAATTTGATAAAGAATTCGGCTCGTATAAAAACTAACAAATTAATTATTTACATTAAAATAATGTAATACAAAATAAAACAACGTAATATTAAACAAATGAAATTAATAAAAAAAAATTAAGATAAATAAATTAAATCAAATAAAGACGAATTAAATAAAATATAATAAAATTATAAACAAAACACATAATATTATAAAATATAATGTGATCAGAGACTGAAAATAATCGTCATTTTGATTTCTTCGGATCAAAAAATTAGTGGGAAAAGTTCGTTCAAAACAAAACTCAAATACATCGATTTAATCCTTATACCATAAGCTATGCACATCTGACCTTATTTTAACTTAGAAGATTTTTTGTTTTAAATTGTTACTCGTGATTTAATTTTTTTTCGAACAAATTGGTTCGTTATATTTAAATTTTAATTTTGTCGCCCTAATTTGATATTATCATTTCGATAAAAAATAATCATTATTCTTGGATTTAATTTTTTTTTTGGATCATTTTGGATTTAAAGTTTTCCGATCACATTTGATCGATATTTTGCGATTTTTATTTTTTCGATCACAAAATATAAATCGTATTATTCAAAAATTCAAAGTCCAAGAATAACGATTATTTTTGTTCGAAAAAATACAAATCTCAAAATATCGATCAAATATCATCGAAAGATTTTAAATTCGAGAATAACGATTATTTTTGATCGGAAAAATAAAAATCTCAAAATATTGCTCAAAAATTAAATAAGTACGTGATCGAAAAAATAAAAGTGATAAAATGACGCTTAAATCATGATTTGTTTTATAAAAAATTATCACCGTTACGGTCCCTGTTTTATACTTTTTATGCCACGTGAAATACATTTAACAAATAAAACATCGCTTTGAAGTAAAATTTTCGAGGGACAAAAGATGAATTAGAAACACAAAATTATGATATCAATTTCGTGACGAAAATTGTAGGCATTTTTTAAACTAAAGTTAAAACTGACGGAAAGTATTATTGTGCATATGAATTGTTGCTAAAGCTCCGTTATTTTGTTTTGCGTTTCTAACAGTAGATGGAACTTTGTAGCGCTCAGAATAAATATAAAAAAATTTATTTCGATAGTTTCGAAAGCAGTTCAAAATATGCGGTTAAATTTTTGCTACTAAATTGGTTGGTATTTAAGTGTTTTATTTATTATCGGTACTTGGAGCATAATTTTTTTTTAATTTTGAAGCACAATATCTCAACAGAAAATATAGAAGGTATAAAAATTGACACTTTCTTAAAATAAATTGTTATGAAAAATCCTCCAGATTTAACTAAGTAGTATTACAGTACTTAATAAATTTGCTTATGCGAAGCATGTAATTTAAATATCTATTAATTTCTTTATACGTTTTTCACTCACCTTCCGGGCATCCTCTCTTTCGGCGACCAAGTCAATTTTGTTGCCTACCACCACAATTGGAACAGCTGTGGTCGCTTTAGTCTCGTGTATTTGATCGCGTATCATGCGAACCTCCTCGAATGTCGACGCCTCAGTGACATCATAGACCAGAATAAAGGCATCCGCTGATGAGATGGAGAGGGCGCGCATTGCAGGAAACTGTTCCGGTCGGAAACCATATGGATACAATGGTGAAACCATGAGCAGTAAAACGAAGCAAAAGATAGTGAAAGACAATGGAAAAATGAAATGTAAAATTTACATATTATTATTGCTTTCTCTTAGTTATATTTATTTATAAGTATGTACATATTTTAACATAACAATAATCCGATTTCGCTTTGCGTTAAAGCAATACAAGCAAAATAGATATCGGTGAGCACAAAAAACAAAAAAAATAAATCAAGCAAGAAGTACAACATTCAAATGAAATGCAAGAACAATCTCGTTATTAAATTAAATTTGGAGTTGATATTTCCAGATAGTAAGGAAGAAGTTTTTTATCTATGCAGATTTTTATATTCTTTTTTGTCTACGGCAACTTGTCAAGTATGTATTTATGTACGTATGTATAGTATTGACTCGAAGGCGAACTAAGGTTAAGAATATAAGTAAACGTTGGTAAATTGTAATTGTGTTATTTTAGTTTGCGATAACCGCAGGTTGCAAGTTTGATAAGTTTAACTCTATTAAATTGGGTTAGAAGAAGCTTTGGTGAAGATGCACATAGATAAATATGTAAGTACAATTGATATATATACTTCAAATTCAACAAATACATACTTATTTCTAGCTTAACAGTATATGAAGTTTTTGACTGTTTTGTTACTTTTAAGCATAAAGCTAATGTAATTTGTTTAAAAAAATATTCCTGTAATTTGAAAAAGAAATTATAAGATTCCTTGGTATACCAGTGAACTTAAGAAGTTGAAGAACTTGAGAAAGAAATTAAAAAAAAAATTCAAGCTCTCAGCTTGCATTTCATCTCATGGATAAATAATTACATTACTCAAAAGAGTTTAAAGCTTTGAGTAAGGTTCTCAAGCGGAATTGTGTTCTCAAATTTAAATGTGACATAAAATCTAACTCACAGGCTTTTTGTAGGTATGTTACATCCAAGAAAGCGTGTACTACCATTCCTTCTGCTCTTTTTTATGAAGAAATGCAAGCTTCAACTCCCTTAGGAACTGCTAACCTTTTCTCTGATTTCTTTCGCTCTAACTTTGAGTCTGATTCGGATCTAGTTGGCAAATCTGCTCTGAATGCTCAATCTCCAATCAGTTTTGGTTCGCTCTCACTATAATCCGATGATGTGGCGGATGTAGTATTAGAAATATCAGAGCATCAAATAAAAATGATATTAGTCGGATATTGCCGTACATTTTGAAGAATTGTCTCACTTGTGCTTATCCACTCTTATACATTTTCAATAAATCTTTTGAACGTGGTGATTTTATAGATGATTGGAAGATCACTCTAATTACTACCGATTTCAAAAGTGGCAATAAAATCAATATAAGCAACTCTAGGCTAATATCCAAATTATCAAAAATGTTAAAATTATTTGTATTTATTGTCAAACAATTGTATTTTGTACTTGTATTGTATTTACTGTTAACCAGCATGATTTTATGTCTGAGAGATCAACTGTAACTTGCGGGTTTTCTGAATTTTGCTTAGTTGTCTTTAACGATCGTCTCAAGGTTCACACGGTATATTCAGATTTTTTCAAAGCGTTTGACAAAGTTAATCATTCAATATTCATCTCAAAATTATCTAGTTTAGGATTTCATTCAGTTGTCATACTATACAGTTTTTTAGGTCCCCTCCTTTTCGTAATTTTTATCAATAATATACCTAGTTGCTTTAACTATTCAACATTTTTATTTTATGCGGATAATTTGAAAATCTACGCTTCAGATTCTATCAAAATCCAAGCTGATCTTAATAATGTGGTTGCTTTGAGTTTTAAAAATAGGTTAAAATTAAATATAACTAAGTGTTTTCATAACTCTTATTCCATATCTTGTTCCATTACCCCGACTTCCTACATCCTAGGTGGATCGCAGTTAGCCACTCTTAGCGAAATCTCTGAGCTGGGTGTGGCTTTTGACTCCAAATTTCTCTTTCATAGTCATTTAAATTATATTATCGCCAAATCATATTCAATGCTTGCTTTCATCCGTCGATTCAGCTTAGATTTGACTGAGCCGAACTACATGAACTAATTATATTTAATATCTTACAAATAAGCCAAGAACTAATGGAATTTTTTGGAAATTACTAGAATTAATTATTCTATCGATCTGGGACGACTTTAGCGCCACACTTATAACAATATAATAATTTGGCGCTCACACCATATGGCTTCATGTTTGGCCGAATTTCTCCTACAATTAGCAGTGTGCGTCTAGGTGTTGTTACACAAATTGAAGGACCTACAATTTTTCGCCGACTTCAAACGGTAAATGTGTTTTGTATGAAGTTTTTTCATGATAGAAATACACTCGGTGGTTTTCCATTTCCTTCCGAGGAGAGACCGCCAATAGAAAAACCTTTTTTTATAATTTCTGATGTTACTTGCCCCGGCCAGGATTTGAACCCAAAACCCACCAAATGAAGTGGGCTCACGCTAATGCGGCTACCTTAAAAATAATGACTATAAATTTTTACCGGCTAAAATTCTAAAGAAAAATTCTGTGTAATTGCCGCTTGTATGATGAGGTCACTGCCCGCTTCGCAAGAAGGGGAAAATTCGGTGTCGACGATGAATCCTCCGTTGGCGGACTCATGCTGATCGACTTTATCCGGGCCGGAATCATGGTAGTTTGTAGCACCAGGCTCCAGCATAGAAAAATTCACTAGACTACGTGGCTGTGCCCAGGTCGAAAAATGAGAAATTGCTATTAGACGGAAGACACGTTCTCAGCGTATTAGACATACGAGCACTCCGAGGACCTGAAGAAACAACTGGTGCGATAAGGAATGCCTCGCCGCAATGGAAAGGACGGAAAAGAGCGCAACGCGAGCTAGTCAAAACACGTGACGTGGGATGCTAGTCGACAGGAAAAGCACCGCTGAGAGTTTAAGAGTGTGCTACCTAATCCACCAGAAGGGTGATTTTGCAACTACCACGGGATCAGCCTCCTTAATATTTCATACAAGGTTCTATCGAGCGTATTGTGTGAAAGACTTAAGTCAACCATCAATGAACTGATTGAATCTTATCAGTACGGCCTTAGACTTGGTAAATCTACCACCGGCCAGATATTCACGGTACGCCAAATGTTCGAAAATATCCGTGAGAAGAGGATCAACACACGCCATCAATTTATCGATTTTGAATCAGCTTTCGACAGTGCGAGAAGAAGTTACCTGTGCATATGCCGAGATGTCTGAATTTGGTATCCCTACAAAACTTATACGGCTATGTAAAATGACGTTGAGCAACACCACCAGCTCCGTCAGAATAGTGAAAGATCTCTCCGAGCCATTTGTTACCAAATGAAGTTTCAAACAGAGTGACTCTCTGTCGCGTGACTTTTTCAACATTATGTTGGAAAGGATAAATCGAGCTGGAGAATTTAACTGGTCAGGGACCATCTTTTATAAGAGCGTATACCGATGACATTGATATCATCGTCCTCAACAACCGCGCCATTAGTTCGGCCTTTGCCAAGCTGGATAAGGAACTGAAGCGAACGGGCTGGGGGTGAACAGGGGCAAAACGAGGTACCTCCTGTTATAAAATAAACAGTCAGCGCATTCGCATCTAGGCTCCCGCGTCACTGTTGTTTATCTTGGAACCAGCATTAACACCAACAACAATGCCAGCCTCGAAATCAAACGAAGAATTTCTCTTGCCAACGTTAGACTGAATAATCAACTATGCACGAAACAATCATGCCCGAAGCGTGGACGCTGCCAAAATTGGGTGAGATGGTCCTTGGAGTGTTCGAGAGAAGGATTCTCCGAAAGATTTGCGATGGCGAATACCGCAGAAGATTGAACGATGAGCTGTATGCGCTTTACCGCACCACAGACATAGATCAGCGAATTAAAATTCAGCGCCTACGTTAGCTAGGCCGAGTTATACGTATGGAAGAAAATGCTCCAGTCCTGAAACTATTCAACGCGGTACCGGCTGGCTGGTGGTAGTAGAGGAAGAGGACGGTCTCCTCTGCGTTGGAAAGACCAGGTGGAGAAGGACTTGCTTTCACGTTCCGTCTCAGTTAGCTAAATAAAGAAACAGCTGAGGTGATATTGATTGATTGATTGATAGTTCCCAATTGATCCCGAACAGATGCAAAAATTATCCTGAACTTTTCCAGAAACCGGGTCAAACTAGTCGCGGGCTTCATGACTTTAAAAATTATTTCTCACTTATAATTTTTCGGGAAATACTTTTATAACATAGGCCTTATTAAAATAGTTATGGACGACTAAACAATTTTTTCTCGGAAATAATTAATTTAAAAAAAAAATAATTAAAAAGAAAAAAATATGACTATGAGGCTATAGTAATTAGTGACTGACTTTCATTATTTTCTCTTATAACATTTATATTCCGCATAATATTTTACTACAAATGTGTCTGTCCATTCCCATTTCACTGTTTTTAGTTAATTCTACGCAATTGAATGAATACATTTTTTAAAGAGATGTTAAACTGTTGTTGATGTTTCTGTTTGTATTTCTGCTTTTTTAAATTTTTGCCAATTTATGTAAATACAAACATAAACAGCTATATATATGTCGATAGAAATGTAATGTTGAGCAGTCGCTCGTCACTTTGAAAATTTAAAATAAACTTCGTTTAGTTTTCTTCACAACCTTACCCAAAAATCTCCAGAAATGTTGTCTTAGATCTGTACATCTCTGATGCTTCAATTCCAGTAACCTCATACAAAAAAAAAAAAACTGAACTACCCGTAATACATTAGTTGCTATGACCTCTCGTAAGCATTGGACTCGTAGTCAACATTGTACATACATTTTGCACTTACCTTAAATAAATATTTAAATAGTTTGTCGTTGTTGAGGTACTCAAATTTGAGAGCATTCGAAAATGTAATCTTCCGTTCGCAACGCAATGTGCACATAAATATTTGCATACGATATTTATGTACTCCCTGGCGTATGAGCGACATTCGTGCATGCAACTTGATACAATTATGTACCTACCCACAGTATAGTACTACTTGCAAAATTTGTATTGAGCAATTTATATTGAATACGAATTTAAATGCACCACACATATGTAATTTGAGACAATTTTCTATTTAATGGTCTAAAATTAAAAAAAATATATGTATATTTTTTTTACTTTATCTCAACGAATTTCAATGCTAACAATTTCAGTGCCACAGGGCGTATGAGCAACATTTAAAGTTTCAGATCTACAGAGCTAAAGAGTAAGTAGTAAAAATGCAAATATATTTGCTAGTAATGAGCAGCTATTCATTATCGATGCGACTATGATTTTCATTGCACAATTGAAAATTAACAGTTGCAGCCCAAATCTGATCACTTAACTTTTTTTTTCGCTTATCTTAAACTAGTGCTACTTCTCTAGCAACCGCGCGATATAGAAGTACTAATAATGTAATATTTGTACAGCATATCATTTAATATTGCTATTTTTCATTTCAAAAAATATGTGAAATAAATTGCAAATACATACATGCATTGAGTTTCAATCAGCTCTGGGCAAAATATGCAACACTTTTAGATTGTATCAACGAAAAGGTAGCAGCGAGGGATAGCAAAAGAAAAAAAATAACCTCTGCTGTATAAATTTAGTGAAATAAAATAAAGCAATGAAAAACAATACAACATTTATTCATTTAATGCGGGAGCGAAAAAGTGGTTGAAAGATGGACAGGACTGAAAGAAAGGTGCTTTCTGAAATAACTTTAGGTAATACGTTTGCTGCCGAGCTTCTTTTCCAAACTGTGGTGGTATTGGAATTACCATATATTGTAAATAACGTTTACTACACCCCCTTTTCCTTAGGAGCCATTAGTGTCTGAAAAGAAATTTGGGTATGATGAAGCGCAGTGCTATAACTCCCTACATTTGTTGGGAAAAAATAAAAAGACTGCTCCAAAGATAGTAAAATTTTGTATGCTTGAAATCGGTCACTGCCTAGGTGATCACGGCCTGGGAGGTGCCCTTGGTATTATAGCAAACAGTTTTGAATACATGTTTTAATTTAAGCAAAGTAAAAGAAAATATCATAACGAAACTTGGCATATAATTTGCTGTTATGAAAGGTATCGATGGTATTAAAAATTGAAAAAATCGGGTAGGATCTGCGTTTAGCTCTCATATAAAAAATCACAGAAAATTCGATAATTCAGTTAAAAGATAATATCCGAAAGTTTTCTTAACATAATTAGATTGGGGAGAGTAAGACGTGAGCCAAAAAGAAAATTGTGGATCAAGCGCCCACACATTTGATGCACACACTTTGCACTTCAACTTAGTAAGCATAAATTCCAAAATTGAAGAAATCAGAAAAAACACACTCACCTCTCATATAACGGTATTTTTCAAAAATAACAATAATTAAGATTTCTCACTAATTATAAAAGAAAAATTGCCTAGATTTGACACCCGGCTTGACTTTCGAAGGTCGCTATAGATTTGCGTCGAAGTTTTGAAAAAGGGGTGTTCCACTGCAAAGTGGTAAAACCTCATTTTATAATTTCTGTAGATTTTATTATGTGCTTCTTCAACTTCTTTGCAGAGCACTTTCAGTAAAACAGTTTAAGCCTCAAAGAATGCAAGGATATTAAACAAACAAAAAAAGCAATTAAATTTTCGTGACCTATGTCGGCAAGTTTGCTCAGCGATCGGAGATAGACGTTGCATTTATTCACTTATATCACATTTCCTTTCTTTTCCAAGAAAACTTGCACTCGTCTTTGTTTTTTAAGCGTCATTTTGATTCATGCATTTATTTTAAACTAATTTCGTTAACAGATTATTGTTTATGTCATTAAGAAAATTCTGAAATAAGAAAGAAACCATTAAAATTATGATAAAGCATTTTAAAGTTGTTTCACAAATATTTCGAATTTTATAAATCAATTCGTTTTCAATTCTGCAACAAAAAGTTTAATATTCTCGCGCGGTATTTTAAGAAGCTCTGAATATCACTTAACGTATGGGAAAAAATGAAATATTAAAAATTTAGACTTTTTTTTTACATAATTTTACTTTTTTGTTGAAACAAAAAAAACGCAACGCGTCCAAAATTTTGAACCAATGAGGAAACGGAAAATATATCGGATGAAGGGAATAACTTTTCCCCAGATGAAAGTAGTGATAATGAGGGAGAAAGCGCTGCTGAAGTTAATTATTTAGAATTTTGTGAAACTTTATTGAGCTTGAGGGCAAGTTTTTATTTAAAAGAGCAAACATTTTTCAAATTTATTATTATTTTTGACCGGGTGTATGAATTAGCCCCCACTGAATTAACCCCCACCGGGCAAAATGACTTAAGCCCCACCAATTTTACAACAAAATTAAAAATGGCGGAAAGTGGGGCTAAAGACATTTTCGTGGGGATTAATTCATTTTTTTTTAGTGGGGATTCTGTCATGTAAGAACCCCCACGTTTGGTGGGGTTTAATTCATTTTAATTCCGTGATCTTTTATAAAAATAAAACAAACAGTTAGCAACGTAAAAATATAATACTTTTCAAATTTTATTTAATTTCTTTGCTTTCTCCATATTTTCGTAAGTCTCCGTTACAAAAAACTATTTGATTAAGTATAACATTATAGCTATAGTACTTGTGAGCGTTTGGAGAATTTTCAAGCCGTAAGAGTAAATCTGATATTTTTTTGTAGTGAGTTTTTGTGAACGGTATCCATCGTATTAGTTGAAAGAGTTGCGACTCGTTGATTCCATTAACGAAAGCAAAAACACAAACTATTAATTGCGCCTTATAACTTTTTTTCCAAAAAAAGAATCAATTATAAATCCAGGAACATGAGAAAAGTTTATAGTATCGCTTTTATTTAGTAAGATCTTCCTTGCGTTTATACGATTACTCTCTATTTGTTTCAATTTTTCCATATTCATTTTTATGCAGAATACGCAGAACTGTTTTTAATAATCACTCTATTAAGATTGAATTGTCAAAGATTTTTCCTTTTACGAAAGGTTAAAATCACAGTGTACATTTCGTAAAAGGAGAAACCATAATTTTGTAAATAATCATATAATAAAAATCCATCTCTTACAACTATATGTATAATTGAATTTTTGTTAAAATTTTGATTTAAAAACTTGAAGTTTAAAGCAAGCAAAATAAATTAAAAATGAAGTAAAGTGGGGCTAAAGTCATTTTCGTGGGGATTAATTCCTTTTTTTTTCGTGGGGATTCTGTCATGTAAGAACACCCACGTTTGGTGGGGCTTAATTCATTTCGATTGGTGGGGATAAAATCATTTTCGTGGGGTTTAATGCATTTTTTTTTCGTGGGGATTCCGTCATTTTTGGTGGGGAAAGATTCACTGAGAAATTGGTGGGGCTTAAGTCATTTTGCCCGGTGGGGGTTAATTCAGAGGGGGCTAATTCATACACCCTTTTTGACCTTATATTTATGATTCGTCTGTATAATTTATAGAGCTTGAGGCCAGGTTTGTATTAGGGAATAATATGAAAAAACCACAATTTTTCAAAGTGGTGGAAGTGATAGCTGCTATTTCGGAGATCACCACATCTCCTCATCAGACTTCTTTCCTTCTAGACTCTACCTGGCTTTGAACCATGATACACGGAGTTGCTAGGCGAGCACGCAAATGCTCAAATTTGTCCTATCTCCTCATCAAACTTCTTTCTTTCTAGACTTTACCAAGCCATGAACCTTGGTGCAGGTGATTGCTGGTCAAACATTCAACGGCTGTGCCCCGCTAACCCTATGCAAATTGTTTGCTTTCTCATTATCCCTATCTCCATCAGAATTGGCCTCGAGCTCGATAAAATTGCACCATATTCAAATAAAAGGTCAATTAGAATGTAAAAATGACAGTGAGACTGATAATCTCATTGAAGTCCATCCAGGATTTAAATTGAAAGACAGCATTGCTTGGAATTCAGAACCATCTACAGGATATGTATCTTCGATCAGCTAATGCTGTAAGTTCTCATGCGGGCTATTTACCAAGTATCTATGATGGGTTCTTTCAATCTATCTGATTTCTTGATTTTTCAAGAATGGCTGAGGTTCTAAATTTTTAAAAGTTGCTCGATCGAGCGGTTTCTGACATTATACTGCTCTGATACTACACTGATTATAAGATTACTTATAGTTTCCACAAAGAGACCACCAAATGAACGAAATTTTCTCAAATAAATATTTTTTTAAAAGCTCTTAGTCGGCTTCAATTATACAATCTACACTTCATTCAACAATCATAATATAATCTGTTAATAAAAGCCAGCTTAGAGCCCCACCACCATACAAAGTCAAATATTTTATTGAACTCAAATTGAACTATGCAAAAATATCTGCCAACTAAAAGTGGGTCAAATGGAGGAAGAAAAAAAGAAGAAGAATTTTAATTCACTGAGCAACGCATGAATGCATTTTTAGTACGTTCGCATATGTGTACGTGTATGTGTGTAGGTGTGTGCATATATAACTGTATGCGTACAAGCTGCATAATCCCCTTTGCACGAATCTATTAGAGGAAACAATTCAATGGAACATGGTGGGGTAGAAAAAGTTTACTTGCTGGCGGTCTGCTGCAGCAATTCACTTTTTTTCATCAACATATACAGTCATGTGAATAAAAATAGTATGTTTGTTTTTTATATGTCGGGTCACGGAAGCTTTATCGCTTGCTATATTTTGAAGCCAGCTGCTTGAAAAGCCAAATTTAATTAAATTCTAAGCAATTTATATGAAAATTATGGTTGTCACACCGTTCATATCTTAAGGAGAAAGTTTATAGCTGCAATATGAAGAGGGCTGCCACCTTTTTGAAAATTCAAATTGAATTTAATTATACGAAAGTATTTCAAATACGCCAGTTCGTCATGACGAGCTGAAGTTGCATATTTAGATATATTTTGGAGAGGGCTGCCACCTATTTGAAAAGTAAAATTTGGTTAAATTATACACAAGTTGTGTGAAATATTAAAGTATGATTATTAAACGATTCGAGACGAGAAGTTTTATAGCTAGCTATATTTTGAAGAGGGTTGCCACCAGCCTGAAAAGTCAAATTTAATTTAATTCTAAACAAGTTATATAATCTAGTTAACTATGGGTGCCAAACCGTTCGTATCGCTAGGGGAAAGTTTATAGGTACATACATTGTGAAAAGGGTTGCCACCTTTTTGAAAAGTTAAAGTGAATCTAATTATACGAAAGTTTTAAAATAGAACAAGAGGTACAAATAGTTCATCTCGACGAGCTGAGCTTTCATACTTGCATATATTTTGGAGAGGGTTGCCACCTATTTGAAAAGTCTAATTTAATTTAATTATAATTGAGAGAAACCGAGATGCAATAGGTGGTGCTGGTGTTAAAATATTTCTATAAACAGTTCGATTTGATTCTTACACAAAAATATTTTAGTTGAAAATTTCACCTATAGATGACGCTGGAGATGGGATATCTCTAAAACTTTTACTTACAGTGTTATTTAATTCAAACTCATAATATGTATTAGCCACATGTATATAAATATTTTATTTCAAAAATTAACCGATAGGTGGTGCTGGATCCGAAATACCTCCAAACTCCTATATCGCCTACTGGTTTACCTAAGCTTTTAAACTAAATTTGATTAAATTTAGGAACATATATTTGTATTAATTTTTTTTTAATAAAAGGTTAGTATATTCCAAACACCATATACATATGTGTGGAAAAAATATCAAAGATGAAACAGATAATAAAACTACAACAAACAAAAGGCGAGTATGGCTACTGATCGATATGACGTACCCCAATTTTTTTCACATGACTGTATAAGCGTCTAGGATAGAGTGTGTATGTAGAATGCAGGTTTGAGTATAGTTACGACTAAGCACCGTTACTTTTGCTCTTTACCAGTGGCACTTGAATGAAAATATTTTTCAAGCGGGTTCGTGTTCGTGTTGTTGCCTTTGTTGCATTTTGTTTGCCAATGTTTTGTGCCTTGTGCCACTACTCTGCAATTCATAATCCAATTCACCAACTCGGCTTCAACAAAAGTCGAATAATCAACCAAAGTGGTGTAACTTCTTCATCATTGTTGCATTTTTTCTCTGTATGCTGCTTTTAACGGTTTGCTGAATGTTCTCCATGTGCAGGTATCGATATGTATCAGCGTATGGATATATACATACATACATAACTACACTCACACACACATATATGTATGTATATATACGCTAACTTTTCACATTATTCACGCTGATCCGCAGAGAAATCAGTCATTGTTTGCATAAAACCATTGAAAACTTTGCAAAATCCATATCTGTGACCGAGATTTATTCCACAGCAATATTTACAAACCACCTAACATAAATACATTCGTACATACATACAGACATATAGTACGGCTTCATTTTCGCTTGCACTTAGGAATCTTTGTAATGTGGTTCTATTATAAATGCGATTTTACTGTGCCGGTAGTGAATTAAGTAAAAGCTCTCAATATAATTCAGTATCTTACGGTTGCGAAAAGAAGAAACATTTGGTCAACCAGTCGGGAAATTTAATTCCAATGACTAAACCATCGCTGATAGATTAAGAATCGGACTTCGCCGGAGTCGGAAAGATGGTACCAAATAGGTTTCGGCGCAAAACCCCTCATCAAGTTATGAGACGAAAATTTGTCAGTAAAAGGGTGAAGCTTACCGATTATTGTAGTAGGTAATGCAGATAACTGTATCAGGGTTTTTAAACTATGCATTATTATTTTTATTCATCATACAAATAATTTCGAATTATGAGTAAAATTTCAATCATCATTAAATATTCAGTGAATTGTGAAAAGATTTGAATGACTGACTTTTCCGATATTAAATTACACAGGGGGCAACGCAATCTAACCCTGCCAAAAAAATGTAAAGTCGGAATTTTACTGCTATCATCCCTAGGTTTATTATATATCGAAAAACACCATACCCCTATTTATTGAAACCAAGAAATATTTAGAAGTCGCTCAAAGTGTTAACACTTTTCCATGTATTTTACTTGTAACTGAAGAAAACGAAATTTTTAAATCAGTTAACCAGCTAACTCTGTTTATCTTTAGGATAATTGTATATTTATTTTAATTTTTCAATATTAAATTTTTGAATTTGATAAGTGTATTTGGGGGACTCATAAAAAGTAGTTGGTATAACAAAAGTATTTGTGTATAAGGTGATGCATTTATGTTGGAACAACTTTCCGTCATCTCTGGTCAAAGTTTCGGCGCTGTACTATCTTTAGTTTGTTTTTCGTTCTGAACATACTGAAGACGTCAAAGCGCCAAAAGCGGGTTGTCTAGAAACGAAACAAGGAATAAATTTTGATTTTTAAGAATTATATAGCATTTTAGAACTATCCTAGTATTTTTTGCCCAATCTAAGGCACACATTAGTTTTATTAGCATTAGTGGATCAATTACCAGACAGCAGAGCAAGATAACGCCGCCTTCACTCTGTTGACCCACTGTAAAAGAAATAAATTAAAAAAATTTATCACCACATGCTTGAAAATTAAATTGCTCGAAGGTGGCTTTGGCATGAGCACCCTCATATCCACAAAAAACCCAAGATACATTCCCTAAAAGAAATTGCTGACAAAATTGGAATGCACTGTGTTTCTTAGTTAGCGTGTCTAGTAAGACGGAGACCGTCTTGTTTACTAGATGGTACAGAGTGTCTTATGCCCGACCTGACTCAATCGTGGGTGTCCCACTTGTGCTTTTTGACCGGGTCAGGTATTTGAAACTGATTTTGCACAGAAAGCTCTCCTGCGGGCCAAATATTGAGGAAAGAAATCACTGGCTTTGTGAAGCACTAATTAGGCCTGTAATGTTTTATGGAGTGATTGTCTGGTGGAATTCACTGGAGAAGGTATCGAAAGTTAAGCAGCTAGAGCGAGTGCAACAGACCGTTCTCACGCTCAACGTTAGACTAAATATGTTGCCTGTGGACATTCCAGTAAGGTTGCTGTAGCCCGTGCTACAACCCGGTTAAAGAGCACCTGGATGGATACAGCTGCAACTCGACCTATGGGCATTCTAAAATTCTTGCCAGCGTCGATTTTGTCTCTTTAGAAACGGATTGCTGTTTGCTCACATCTCGCTAAGGGAGGTATGGGAGGAGGGTGGCATTTGGGGCGAGGAGCCCGTAAACTTTTTCATGGACGGTTCGAAGATGGACGGTAAGATTGAAGGAGGTGTCTTCTACAAGGAGCTCTCCTCAGCCAGAAAATTAGGCTTCTGGACTACTGCAGTGTGTTTTAGGTGGTTGTGTCCGCAATCAAGGAGGCAACCGATTGTCTACTCATCAACGTTTTGCCCTTTAGACGGACAAACATCTATTCTGATAGCCAGGCTGCAATTAAGGCCTTAGAGTCTCTAATGGTGAGGTTGAAACTGGCCGGGGTGCACTTGATTTCTCTCTCAGCTGCCTTTAAGTACTTTAAAATTGGGTATCAGGCCGCAGTGACATTGCCGGAAACTGCATGACTAATAAGCTCACTCGGCAGGGTATCCTTGAAGCCATTACTCCAAGCAGAGAAACGGTGGGAGCTCCTCTAGCCGCCTATGGACTTATATTGGATAGATGGGCTCTATGTCGACTCAGCAAACGCTGGGCAACTACTACGACATGCAGAATTACGAGCACCCTCTGCCCGGTGGTTGACCGTAGGCATTCGAAGGAGATCCGATAGCTAACTAAGCAGCAAATCTCGATCCTCGTAGGGTTCTGACCAGACATTGTCCGATAGGTATTCATGCAGTTAGGTTGACCTTCAAGGTCTGATCCTTTTGCCGCAGCTATCTGGACGATGACGAGGTGGAACTATCGTTTCAATTTTCAATTCAGCTGCCCTGCCATTGCGAGGCTGAAGTTCAAGTACCTAGGCTCTTACTGCATTAGCACCACAGAAGAGCTCTCTGGGGTAGAAAATTGCAAATTTTGAGAGCTGGCTTTCCATACCGAGTGACGCGAGCGCACTGCCCGTTGAAGTCTTGAAAGCAGTCTGATGATGTGGTGAGGTGAATTTTGGATTAGCAGTCTTTAATTATTTACTATATACTGTTATTTGGTTTTTATTTTCAAATAAAGCTTGAGGTTTTTACATTTTAATTGCTTTCTTTTCATAGCACACTGAGCGTAGCTAATAAGTAACTACTAATAACAAGTTGACTTCTCCTACTGTGCGTTGCAAAGCTGCAATTGAAATCTGTTGCAACTTTTGCACTATCTACTTTAATGGCCATACAAATCGTATTCATTAGTTGTCAGAGCAATGGGGGATGGCATTGATTCCGATTATGTCACTGCATACAACCGTTACTCATCCACATTTGTTTGTATGGGTGTGTGTGACTGTGTACAGCATTAATTGTGAATGTTGCCGCTGACAGCTAAATGTCGACAGCTTAACGTTGTTCTGTTGTTTTTGCTGTTGTTCTGATCTGTCAACGGTGTTTGTCCTCTTGTGTTCTGGAAAATAGGTCAGCAACAGCGTAGCGCATGGGGCGGTGACGTTTTACTGTAACTGTGACTATGACTGTGACTGCGACTGCGATTCTGTGACAGCGGTGTTGAATGACAAGCGCGCCAAGTTGGCTATTACCAAAGCAGCTGTCAGTGTAATTGCTGTAACAATGAGAATGTCAACAACAACAATACTAGCAAAAAGGAAACACAACAAAAAATAAATAAACAAACAGCAACGCGAATGATTGGATCCACAACAACAGCCAATCGCAGCGAAATGAAAATTGAAAAGTTTTGCATTGCGCTTTTCTTTTGTCACGTGAACTGCCAAGAATGATAGAATACAGTATTCAGTACACCGTGGTGAACTGCGGGGTTTTTGTTTACAAATAAACAAAGGCGAAAAATTACATATACATACATTCATATGTATATTCATGTCAATGTGTGTGTGTGTGTGTGTGTTTGAAAGTAAATAATATTGTGTGATATTTTTGTTATCATTGCAGGCATGTGTGGTTAGTTTTGTCTTCACAGTTTGATGCAAATGAATGCTTTGTTGTTGTGTGTTTTTTGTTTTTTGCAATCTATTGCACCAGCAGCGTTTTTAAATCAAATAAATGTTTGCGTGAAAGGTAAAACTGTTGACACATTGTCCACCGTTTCCCGATTTAATTGCTTTCGTTTACTTTATTTTTTTTAATTACCTGCTGTTTTATGGACCTTTGGTAAACATATTTGCATGCTGATGGCGTACTTGCGTTGCCAACTTGACGTATTATTCGACCATTTACTATTGTGCGCAAATGTGGTGAAGGAATTTTTTCACATGAATCCCCCCCAGCGTTAGAGGCACGCTGCACGAGTCTAAAGGTTTAAAATATATTGCGTTTGTGCAAAAAGCAGATACCAATAGTAAGCGTTATTCTGTTTTTTTTGTTCGAATAAAAAAAATCATTGGGTAGAATTCGTTCAAAACAAAATTCGATTATATCGATTTAATCGTTATGCCATATGCTAGGCGAATTTGATTTTATTTTCATTGCACTTTTTCGATCAAGTTTCATCGTTATTCTTTTTACTTTTATTTTTTCGATACAATTTATCGATATTTTGTGATTTTTATTTTTTCGATAAAAAATAGTTGATCGATATTTTACGATACTTTTTTTTCGTCCATTATTGTCTTCGCCGACAAATTTGTTTGCGTTTATTATCATGGAAATATTGTAAGGGTTATTTTTGATCGATCAATTTGATCGAAAGAAGCACAAAATATGGATCAAATATGATCGAAAAATAAAAATGTTAGCCGATCCCTGGAAGGAAATTAATAGGACTACGCAAGTGGAAAACACTGATGCAAATTTAACACAATTACCTCATATTATTCGTTTACTTAGAAATTGCAGGGAGCTTGAAATCGCCGAGAACTCAATTCATATTTAAAGAGTGACAGTTTGATGCAGATTTTGTACCGGTGGCCCATTTTTACTTGAATTGCTGGTGGAAACGTTTTTTGAATAGAATGGTTATCTCTTAGGCCTTGCCATTTTCTTCATTGCGAGAAACTTCTCGCTCTCTTCTACAAAATCTTCGGCGATCCTCTTTACAACATGGACGAAAGATAACAAGCTTGAGTTAGACATACAGGTTGATGACGTCAAAATTCCGACTGTGAATAACCCAAAGATTTTTAGGGGTTACAGCCACATACAGCCGCAAACGTCAATAGAGTACAAAACCTCAGCCAGACCCTCAAGTCGCTCACCGCAGTACTTGGGGCAGAAGCAAACTAGTAGGACTCAAATGAGACTAGTAGGACTCAGTGAACGAAGCTCAAGGTCTACCAAAACACTGCACTTTAGACTGCCATTGGGTGTCTCCTGATGTCAGCTATGGAGCATAACAATACGAATATGCTGAATAAGCAGCTTCAGCCGTTATCGCACGGATCACGCGGCCAACATATACTGGAGGCTGATCCGCCTGCCAGACACATCAGAAGCCATGTAATGGAATAGCTCGAATTGCCTCATGGGACCTCTGTTACGTTGGTGTAATTACGTTCTGGATATTGTAACAGGTTTAATTTCTACTTACCCAGATGATATTAACCAAGCTATCGAAAAATTGTCTACCTAAAATAAAAAATATTCCTCTCAATAGAGCGGGGTACTGGCACAGATGGTGGTTTCCTCTTCTTCACAGTTCTCCTCTGTCACGTAATGACCTCGAGCCCATACCACTTTTGGGAGAAATGACTTAGCTATTTCGTTGGGAGATGTGCGGCATTTCATGACTATCATGTAGGGGTCTCGGCTGTTTCTTGGGTGATTTTATTGCCGCCGGCTACCAGAGAAAATGTAGATATAAACCGTGGGTATCCCATCACACTTGACCAGTTTCGTGGCTCTGTGAATTGCTATCAATTCCGCCTGAAAAAAAAACTCTACAGTGCTTCGGTCAACGGAAGCTAATGGAGATTCCCAGGTATTCGGAGTACACGCCTCCTCCCACCCCACCCTCGAGCTTTGATATAGCCCTTTCTTACAGCATTCTGTTTCCACTCTGCCCACGAGGGTAGGAGAGTCGTGAATGCTCTAATGAGAGTAGGAGACGGCAGTGCATAGTCCATCACCCTAGGAAGCTCAGAGATCTCCGTAAGTATCAGTCGAATTTTCGCACAGCTCAACTTGTGACCTGTTTGACATGTAGGTGTACCGGAAGTAAGTACAGTAGGGCGTACAGTACCTTGGTTGCTGTGGTTCTCATCGCACCCGTTATGAGTATGGACGCAAACCTTTGCGGCTTTATTCATCCTTTTGAAGTTTAACGTTTTCTAAAGGACATTCCGCCATAGTAGAGAATGGACCTAACTACCGCGGTGTAAAGTCAGTTTATTATTTTGGGTTCCATCCCCTACAGTTTGAGGATACAAAGCAAGGTCTGCAAAAAAAAAAGCCAAGTCATCTGTAAAAAATACCAGAATATGGTTTTCAACCATAAAAAAAATCAATTTTGAGCATATAAAATAACGGTAATTGTTATTATCATGTCAAAAATGTATGCTAGCCAAATATTTCCTACTTTATTTTACTTTATACGGCTCATATATAATAACTATAATACAAATAAAAAGCAAGTAAATGATTGCATATTTTTCATAAATTTTTTGATGCTGTTCCCTGTTTTTTTATCACGAGCTATGCGAAAATGTGTGGTGAGCAAAAAAAAAATTCCACATTTGAATTTTTCATACAGTTTGTGTGTGCTCTATCAAACCGCATGTACATATTTGTCTAAAACAAAAAAATATATATTATATATATATATAGCGAAAAAATATCGCATGTAAATTGAAAATTTCACGCTCAAAGCCTTTGATCCATGTTAATTTTAATTATTATGTTTGTGCAAGTAAGTACGTATGTTTTGCATGTTGAGCATAATTTTAAATTTATTAAGAATTTATCAATAGCATGCACAATTAATTTCTCGTTACAAATACAATTTGTTTGCATTGAGTGAGTGTTTTTCGTTATTGGAATGATTGACTGGCAGAAGATCTACTGAGGGATGTCTTGTAGATATTAAATTTGAAGTGTTAAACCAAAATCTAGACTTTTACTGCTGTATCAAAGGAAGTAGATTTAAAAGAAGTTGCATCGTTCCCACCTTTCCTCTAACAGAAAAGCTCTTCCAATTTTACCATACCAGAACTGATTTGACTTTTACTGATTGATATTAGAATCTTATTAGATCCTTTTGGTTTCTGGTTTGGTGGAATTGGACGAAAATTTCTGTACTGTCTGGTTGTTTGGCCAACAATGAGGGATAAGTACCGGCACAGAAAGTTCTGAAAATTAAAAAAAAACCCTCAGTCAGTGCATATAATTGATTTGTTTTTTTATGTTTATTTTTTTATTAAGAGAAAAATATACTTTTCCAGTGAAGATAGGAAAAGAAATTATTTCAATTCATTCTTTGCTGTTCGTACGCGCGAACTTTTCTTGAGAGACCAGTCATCAAGTTTTGTCCAACGGCTTTTGTCCACAACTTTCAAATGTGTGGCTATCGTCACAACCCAATATCGCTCAATTGAGCGGATTCAAGTCTTTCCTTGCATAATGCACATTGTCATCTTCGAATAGTTTTTGGGTGACATTAGCGTTATGTACTGGATCCAAATCCGGCCAAAATATACTTCCACCATTGTTACGACGTAGGAGGGGCAGGAGACGTTTTTGAAGACACTCCTTCATGTTTTGATGGTTCCCATAGTGAAGAACTGTGTGGATTTATACCCACATTCAAAAATGGCTTGCCAAATCCCAACTTTTCTGCCAAACTTTTCTATCTGGATCAACACAATTCAGAAATGTCTTTTCCAGACTGCAAGCAGTAAAATTGGTTACCCGGCAATGTCTTCAAGTTCATTTTCAAATAAGTTACGTCGTCCATAACCACGCAACAATTTTTATATGCTAGTTGTGTCTCATACTTCCTGCGTACAAGGCAAATGCTTTTTGGGCTTCTTTCTCACTTCGTTTCGGTGGTTTCAGCTTTTTTGGCCGCATCTCTTGTCGACATGGACCAGTTTTTCCTAATTATGGCTATTACTTTTTTCTCCAACTGGACGTCTGCTGATCTATTTGGGCAACCACTCCTTGGTTTATCCTTTATTGACCTACCTTCCTTAATGCGCAAACCCGTCCTTCATGCAGTGTCATAAGATGCTCCACTGAGTTTCGCCAACTTTTTACAACTAATATTGGGGTTATTCGTCCAAATGTTCAACATTTTTTTTGCGGAGCCTTTCGTTCATATTCTTTTTTTTCATTGTTGATGTCTTGACTGCAAAAAACTATTAAGCTTCAAAGATAAAATTCAACACTAATTAAAAAAAAAATCTTCTCGAAACCTACGATATTATTGGCAAACATTTCGCAGCGAGTTTAAAATTTGCAGAACTTTTTGTAACGGTCCTTAAAGCAGGAACTCTAGCCATAAGTAAGGTACATAGAATGTCGCTGCTCTGCATTGGTGTAAACATCTGTCCCATAGTTATTATAGGGATCCAACATGCGACAAATTTTGCCATAAGACTGCGGGGGTTACCCTGCTGGAGGGCATCAAGCAAGTGAACATACCGCTATTTTAGAAAATACTAATATAATGCTACCGGCCTCAAACTATATGTAGCTTTAGGAACAAGTATATAGTAATCTTATGCCACAATGGGAATCTCGAGCCAGGGGACTCAATTAATTTATTCGGTTCTATGTGGATGGTTTAAAACGTGAGAACATACATTCATAAAATGGGAAATCAACACAAATATTCAGCAATTTTAAAAACGAACATATTCCATCTGAAATTTGCTTATTCTTGTACAATTTACATTGTGCTGTACTAATCCTGTAGTTGGTATAGTTTTTTCAATTGAAAATGGTTTTCGGACTAGTGGGAAATCGATATTAAATGTTGATAGCTGTAGGCCCTGCTAGGATATTACCAATACATTAGTAGAAGATGATGAATTAATAAGAAATATTAATTCATTAGACAAGTATTCATTTGAATTATAATTAATCATTCTTTTTGCTTGCATTATTAAATTTTTTATTCTAAATTTATCGTATTTTACGTGGTTATGGTTCCAATGAATAAAATGACTTTTAACGATCTTTTTTGCGTCCTTCTTTGCATTCAACGAGATGGCTGAGGACGTTTCTTCGCCGCATCTAGTATGATCTAGGAGCTTGCTTGGGAGGACATTCCCGCTCCCTATCCTGGAAGCATTTAGGTATGCCACTAGCTACCTATAGGCCCATTTAAAGGGGAACTTCGCTAAGGAAGGGATAAATGAACTTTCTGAGACCTGCAGCATTGGAAAACTGATATTGCTCGAATAGGGCACGAATCGATTACAAGACTTCACATGTTAAATAGAAAGGACCTATCTATCTTCAGCCATGTGGCTACTCACCGGACGCATTGCTATCGGAAACCATGTGGCTGGGCTGGGCACCCCCATAACGATTTATTTAGAAGTATCAGAACCAAGTAGGAACCGGAAACACTAAAATATCTACTATCCGAGTGCACTGTACTGTAGAGAAGGAGCAGAAAATTCGTTGACTAAGGATTCTTCGAAGATCTAAAGTACCTAGCTGTATTGAAAACACGGGTATTATTAAGATTTACTCAAGGACGCCACGTGATGGTTCGAATTTGAGTGAACGCTAAATCTAAGTAGTATCACAGTAGGAACATTTGCGGGCCCAGGCGTTTCGGTTAACACTTTGACAGTCACTTTAACATAATAATTATTAAATTGTCACAAATTAGTCATAGCTAGCAATGCAATTATGAGTTGTGTTCAGTTTGGTTTGTCATTTCATCATGAATAGCCTAACACCAAAACAACGCTTGGAAATTGTGCAAAATTATTTTGAAAATCATGTTTATTCTTCTTCTTATTAATTGGCGCTATAACCGCTTAGAAGATTTTGGTCAATTTCAACATAGGGTGTCAGGGATGAGGCTCAAATTTGGCTTGATGAACATAAAATCATCAAAAAACGCCGCAATGAGCTAAGAGTCACAGTTTGATGCCATTTTCGGATCAGCAGAATCAGGATGCTGACTGAAGATATGTTTTTCCAACAGGGTTGTGCTGTGTCAAGCGTTCGGGGCTATCTCTGAACGCATCATAGTGTGAATTTTCTTAAAATCTACGAAAAAATCTTAGAAAATACAGCTAATATTATTTCAGCGAAAGGGTTGATTATTTCATGAAATAAGCTAATTGATTGGCCACCGAGATCGCGCTACTTAAAGCTTCTAGATTATTTCTTTTGATGTTACCCTGCACCCTTTGGCATAGTGACATTCTCGGCAACTGCATGACAGATGAGTTTGGCAAAGAAAGAGCCGGAAATATCCGTAGTCAATTTCGCTTAAGACGTGGGTATACTTCTAACGTCCAGCAAACATAGTTCAAAGACTAAACTCATTGCAATCTGTCAGATTACCAGACAAGTTTGACACAAGGTTGACGTAAAGCACTCCAATGCTCTCATTCCCCTTAACAGCTCCTCTCTCAGACTAATAGCCGGAGTAATAATTAAACACTGCCTAATTCCCATACATGAAAGGAGGTTGAGGCACCCAACCAACGATTTTTGTCGCAGCTGCAGGCACGAGGAGGAAGTGAAGAGCAGGGAACCATAACTCTGTCACTGTTCCACATAGGGCAGAACGTGACACCAATTCTTCTACAAGCTAGTTTTTGGTTTTTTGGGCGCTAAACTTAACGAATATTCTGCACTGTTCGTGCCATATGAGGCGCATTCAGTGGTTGACCTTCTAAGGAAAGGAGGAACAAAATTGACTTCCACCAGCGGTAATAAGCGGGCACTTGTTTTTTTTTTCAGTCTTCGTTTGCCTTCGTTTGTCTCCGTTACCTTGCACGCTGAGCTTATTCAGTCAATTATAGATCTCCTTAAGGCTAATTGTTATCTCCGTTATATATTCATTATGATATATGCATATCTATTTGTATTTTTGCCACTTTTATCCGTCATCGTTATCAATATCCAAACCTCCATCGAGGTCCAGAAGTAATATTCATGTATTTCGAAAATATTTAATATTGAATACACACTCGGGAATAATTGTTTTTCTCTGTACTATTTTGCAAAAAACTCTGAAAAGCCCAAACTGAATTGAATTGGATTTCGAACTACAATTTCCGTTCGAAAATTGTTTACCACTACATGCAAAATATTTCTCTACATCTGTGTTGCAATGAAATATGTGCGCCATACAGCAGTAAACTAGTCGCCAATCAGTCTATTTCGTGTAGTGCATTCAATATACGTATTTCGAATATAAAAATAGCTCCTCAAATAGCATAATGCCGGCACAAAGCCTGATTACCATGTTGAACAGCAAAGCAAGTAAGCTATTGGATTGACTGCAGGGTAAAGTAAGGTTATTACTTTGCAGTTAAAAAAAAACTGAAGATAATCTCTTAAGGAGATAATTCTGCTATTCTGCGACCTAATGCAAAACGGATGGAGATAGTTGGAAAGCCAAATATCCACTTCTTCCTCGTGATAGAAGAGTTAACTTCTGTAATGGGGAGGACGCTGTATAAAATTTTTATTATTTAAGTAAATTAAAAAAAAATATTTTAAAAATGCAGCATTATGAAGAAAAAGTTTTAAATTTACCTGTTGATTAATTTTTAAAGGTGATAATGCAAAATATGGGTCAGTTTTTTATTTTATATTTGAGTTCCATATAGTAATTGCGTGGAAGTTTAATAGAAATTTGCCAAAAATCGAAAACTCGAACTAATGGAAGAAAATCTTAGGCAAAGAGAATTCGCATTTTTTTATTCACGAAAATTTTCAAAACCCGCTAAATGATTTTAGTTTTTTACTAAATAAAAAAATTATTTGTTTTCGTCGTCTATATCGGTACTATTGGTTGACATCTTTCTTTTGATTTTCGGTATCATTTTGCAATGTACATACATAAGACTTATTGACTGTAGTCAAAATTAGACAAAAATGCGTACATATTTCAATTCTCCCGTTAA
Source organism: Anomoia purmunda (assembly GCA_951828415.1). Classification (NCBI taxonomy): domain Eukaryota; kingdom Metazoa; phylum Arthropoda; class Insecta; order Diptera; family Tephritidae; genus Anomoia; species Anomoia purmunda. The sequence goes on from OX639995.1 coordinate 46,638,420, forward strand.
TTGTGCTACATGTAGGTAAATAATTGTATTACTTTATTTCAGCTATCGACTGCCAGATGGCGCAAGGGAAATATATAAATACTTAGCGTAGATATGAACCATGTGAGTGACAAACGACATCTGCTGTTTACATATTGACTCACAGATGTCGCTCTATTTAAGAAATATTTATCGACAAATACATGATTGGTAGTAGATCTATGTTTATCTCTCTTTTTATATTTCCTATGGTTTTTTTTTTTGAAATAACGGTTTTATTCACTCTGAACTTGCATAAAAAATGGACAATAAAATGCTTGACCCGGGCATAAACTAGCAGAAATACAGTTACTCACAAAAATAAGTATGCAGTGAATTTATTTCACAATATTGACAAAATGTTTTTCATGAAATAAATGTTAGATTAAAAAAAAATTTATTCTATAACATAAACTAAATTAATTAATACATCTAACTTTACACAAAATTTCAAAAAATTCTCAAACATTCCCAAAATATTTTTCATGAACATTTTTTCTTCATAAATTTTTAATTACAATATAATTTATTTTTTATAATGAAAACTATATAAATTAATGTGTCTAACCTTACACGACATTAAAAAAAAAATTTAAACAACATTTTTCGAAACTTTTCGAGTTTATTTTCATTACAATAAAGTGCAAGTTGCAAGCAGCTAAAAATTTTCGTTGGTTTTTGAGAATTTTTTTTTTGCTAAGAGTTTTTGAACAAAATTAGTTTTTTTATTTCTTGGAAATGTACTAATTTTCATCGAATATAGGGGTTTAAATCGGGGCTATTTCGATACGGCGATAGCTTTAAGGCAACCATTTCAGAACAAAATTAATCCAGTATTTGAAATTATAGCAAAATTTCTATACCCAAACGATCGCATCAATTTTTTCTTCCTGCAAAATTTTTGGTCTCAAAACTTGAAATAATTGAACTAGTTCCGCACCCGACATTTTTTCAAAATGATCGATTCACTGTCATGGAACAACGCCTATTAAAAATAAACCACTCAAAACTTAACGTTGCTATAAAAGTTAACTCCATTCATAATTTTGAGTTACACAGTTCGATTTACTGCAGGGCAGCAATAGAGTGAAAATATCAATCAGTTTATCACGACGTGCGCTATTTTTGCCAACCGCAATGGTTGAAAATTGAAATGTAATAAAATATGACAGAAAATAAAAATTATGGTTGAGTAACGAACGATGCTATGGATAAAACATAAAAGTTGATCACTTAGCTGCTCCACAGAATCAGGCAAGTACACTAGTGACAGTAGCAATAACAACAATTGGTATAAATGCAATAGCAATTACCACGGGCAAAAGAATTGCTTGCACTTTATGAGCAATGTGGTTGGCGTTGAACAATGTAATCTTGAAAGCACACGCGTTTCCCCAAGCGACCGCAGCCATTCGCTACAAATGCTGGACAAAATGTCGCACACGTACACGCATGCACTTACACACACACAACAGCTGGGCGCAGTAAAGCATCTCAAAAGGAAATGCGAAATGCGAAATAATTGATAACAGGGTACAATTTCAAAGTTAGCGAATGTACATACAAACTAAATATGTACACAAAAGAAACCCTGTAGTGGGATATATTTGATCCATGAACACTCCATTTGCTTTTCAAAAGTAACAATATATCCAGAAATCCTTCTTCTCTAGTAATAAAACATTTGATTGATTTGCAAAAGTTAGCGCTCATTTTTTATGACCATCTAAAGTTTAGTTGCTTTCAAAACAAAAAAAAATGTAAAAAGTGGTTAGAATATATGCCTGTGCAAAATGAGAGGTTAAGTCATATGCAGTGAAATTTCACGCAAACATTTTAACCCATTAGCTCCCACGTAAAAGCAACATTTTGACGTTTACATCAAAGGACCCCTCGAGAAACAAATTTGGAATGTTATTAGAGGATAAAAATGTGCTAGAAAATCGCAGACAATAAAAAAATATGTTGCTTTAAAATATTCAGGAATTAAATATTTATGCGCTCCTTTGTTAACATTGCGAGTAAAATGAGCGGTTATTTAATTTTTTATTGAAACTATTTGTTATTTTACTTAATGCAGAATTTCGCTTTATCCGCACGCAGATTTCAACTAAGAAGATCTATAGTGAAATTATACAGACGTGGGTTTGAACACTCCACTACTCACTTCACTCCTTAATGTGCGGCTGTGACAATTTTTGATGGAGTTTATAAGAGTTCTTATTGAAAGAAAAACTATTATCTCTAAGGTATTGCGAGATATGCAACGAGAAGTGCCCAGCAACGAGATTCTCTTAGGGTTCCCCGCTACAGCCTATTTCCGATGACATTGCGCTCACATCGCCAAACACTAAGCGAACTTTCACAGAATTCATTCTGTCTCGTAAATAGCTTGTCGAAGGAGAGTGAACTTAAAGTCAATCCAACCAAGACTGAAATGATACTGTTAACGAGGGGCACGGTACCCGACCTTTCGGCCTCCATTTATTTTTAATGGGGCGAGACTTTATTCTTCAAAGGAAGAGAGACTGAAATCGGCACCTTATGGAATGGTTCAGGCAAGCCATAACTACCCTTTATGCCTATAAAGGAGCAGTGGTGGAGCTGCATCTTAAACACTGGATTGGATCACGCTATGCTGGTCAGCTATGGTAATGCCAACCTATAACAGCTAACTGGATAGGCTGCAAAGGAATGCCTCCATGTTAATAACAGAAGCTCTGGCATCTAACCCCAACAAGGCTCTAAAAGCTCTACCATATCTTCTTCTTACCGATAACTGCTATATCTCGCCAGTGCAGCACATTAAGTTTTGATGTAATTACCAGAGGGACAAACCTTAGGTATGGCCATTTGAAAGACCTAGCTTTCGTCTCAGCAACTTTACGATAACTCAACAACACCATTGCTCCGAAGAAAAATTTTCAACAAAAATTCTAAACACAAGCGAATGGATAGACCAATCGGGCTAAGATCCAGGGTCCACCGCTATTTTTATGGCGGAAAGGAATCCATTCTAAAAATCTCTTAACTAACATCAGCATGTGGCTTCCTGACTATCGGAGCATTCTCCGGGCCAAACATACACCCTTGCCTAATACAGGCCTCAGTATCTTTATAGTCGAATAGTATTGACGCTGACAGTCATTCAGCGATCAAATTACTACAATGTGGTAGCATCTTTATTAGGGTATCAGTCGAATGTAGAAAGACTCTAAGCGAATTAGTTGCGAAAGTGAAATTAACCAACCTGATACAGTTCATACTGTGAACGATGCTGGGGTCATACAAACTGACCGTCCCATCATCAGTACAGTGGACGGTATTATAATTGGTCACTGCTTACTGGAAGCGCACGACAGTCGAATGGGATATGACGCGAGCGATTTTCGCCGCAGCTACAGGATCGAGGGGAAGGTAGTGAGTGCAGAACACCAACTTTGCTACTGCCACTCCAAATACCTCTCTCTACCAAAGCATCGCCAAGGAAACACGTTGGTTCTATCACAAGGAAAACTGAGGTAAGGTAACAAGAGAGCTCGCTCAAGGGATATCACAATAGGTCTAACAGTGCCTCCCCGATAGCCTAGGCCAACTGCCAGTTACTGGAACAATAACCATCTAGGTGAAAAATGCAACAGACCGTCAGCAAAAAAAAAAAACTTTTTAAAAATCTACTCGATTTTAGAGCCACTTAAACCTTGTATACTAAAATTGAATTAAATATAGAACTGCAATCTCAAAGTTTTCTAAAAACTTTGGTTATGTAAAATATTAAGTACTTATAAATAAATGAAGTGTTGAAACTTGTCAGAAGGTCTGAGGTCGACCCTTCCGTTATGCAGAAGTTGATCGGTCCTCCTAGGATTAACATTTTTTCTGAAAGAAATCTGCAAAAAATTTGACTATGATTCGGAGACTTTACTATATGGGTTTACTCATCTACCCTATGAACGGATTTCAACCAAACTTGAATATTATATTCCTTAGACGCGTGTCACGGACATAGGTTATCCGAAAATCACAATTAATGGGTTAATTTTGAAAAATTAGAAAGGTATGTGGCAGGAGTAATAAAAAATTCTTGTATGAAAAATAAATGCGCTGGGTGGCGTTAGAGGTGAATTATTTAGAAAATCTGTATTTATGATCCAATTTTGATGAAATTAAATATGTACTGATACAATTCGAGAGTGACAAGAAATACTTTTACGAAAAATGTATCCGGTAGGTGGCGATAGAATCGAGTTAATCAGAAGGTCCGTTTTTATGGTCAGATATTGATGATATTTGAAAGTAATGCTCCTGGTGCGGTTAGAAATGTTTTTATAGTCCGATTTAGATGACATTGAACACAAAAATATGTATGCTATATAAGTTTACTTATTTTTCAAAAATATTTAGAAAAAATTTATATAAATCCATTAGATAGCTCTGTAGTAGAGATTTCCAGAAAATCTGTATACCATATTCAAAGCAAAATTTCATCATATCAAATCAAAGTTAATCCACATTACTAACTATTACTGTCCACACCGTGGTTTTTATGTTTACACTTCATACAAGGTCATTTCGAATACAAGAACTTCATGTATTTTTTTCTGCTTTTTAGTGGAGTGGTTGATAGAGAAATACAGCCAGTGCTGAACGCGTGTAAAGTCAAATAAAAGAATGAAAGCATAAATCTCCTAATTCGAAAAAACAAGCAGTTTTGACATTTTCACCATACAAGGTGAAGATAAAACAAACATTTAGCTCATAGCACGGTTTCGCCTTATATGAACTCGACTTTGTTTGGTTTCACTGCAGTTTGACAGTAACTTTTACAAACGGATTGCGCAAATCAGGTTTACTCAGAAGATTAAATGTGGATGTGGATCCTGATCCACTCCGTTACGAGATTTTAAAGTTATTCGAGTCTTCTTTATGGTTTCAAAACTGTCATACTTTGAAGACCGTGACTTGAGAGACAAAACGGCTTGATGCGTTCAAACTTGACATTCGCTTTACTTGGTCAGATTTTCCCGGCAGGGTGCGCACATGCTCTCATAAGCATTCACAATTCATTCATATCCGCACACTCACCTCATAGGAGCCAGCGGTATCTAAAATGTCCAGCGTCAGGCTAACACCAGCTATTGAAAAGTTGCCTTGATGCATTTCCTCGATGGTCCTTTTGTATTTGGTGCTAAATGTGTTGTATAGAAATTGGTTGATTATAGAGGTTTTGCCGACTTTGGCCGCTCCCATAACGACGATTTTGTGTCGTGCATTTGCCGGTCCAATGGCGTCATCCACGGCATTGTTGCGTCCAACTCTAGAAAGATGTAACAACAAACAAACAGACAATAAAAAAATATTATTAAAATATATGGATGTAGGGAAAAAATTTGAAAAAGTAAAAGAAAAATGTGAGCAATAACTTTTATAACAGTTAAATAATGGATCTGCAACCAGTGGTATGAACACTCATACATACGCACATACAGACGTAGAGAAGTTTACATTTACATGACGGTCGAGTAGCTACAAGGAGCCATCAGCTGGGTGGGCGCTTGGGCGCAACAGATTGGCGGCGCGAGCAAAAGAGCTACGCAATCAAAAAGCAGAGACCAATATAAGCCTTGCTTCGCTTTTAAAAGATTTGTGTATAGTTGTATGCGTGTGTGTGCGTGTGTGTGTGTGTGTGTGCGGTTGAAAAGCCAAAAGTAATAGACACAACAGCTGGGGTATTGTGCGTTTGTATGTGTGAGGTTTAAATTTTGTAATTAAATTGTGGCTAAATGATTTATGATGATGCCAAAGTTTCGCGGTCCTGTCTGAAATGTCTGAAATGTCAGTAATGGTGGATGTGCTGCAAAAACAGCAGATATATAGATAGACACAAATATGTAAGTATATGTGTATGTGTATGGATGTACAGGCGTAGGCAAATATTATTTGAAGAGTTAAAGGTGAGATAGTACTTTGTGGTAAATTCAATTAAAATAGAAAGTGTGCGCTAAACGCGTATATAAATCTTTTGGGAAATTATAACGAAACAGTAATGAAAATAACTTGCCTTAAAAAAAAAATTGCATGTGAGAAAGATGTAAGTATTTGACTTAAATGTAAATTTAAGTCACTTTTGTAAAACAATATGCCAAGTTCATTTGCGCACGAAAGTTATGAGGAAGCTGAAATAAGCGACAATGCAGTTAGGCGTAAAACAAACTTCACACACAGTATTCGCTAAAAATTTTTTATTTTTACATTTTTGGGAAATAAAAATTAAATGTAATTTATTTTAATTATGCAAAACTCGTACTCGTACACCTCGAGCAATAACAAAAAAAATAAAATGTGTCACTGAAGGTTGTACGGCGTCGAATTCGGGATTTCTCTAAACCAAATTTGACAAGAGCTGACGGAAAATCTATTAGAACGAAGAATATCATCAACTTTAGAATTGTCTTCCAGTCTTGTTCTTACTTGCTGAAATCGTTCACTACCAGTAGTACTGCTTAGGTCGTATGGGCGATTTACGGTTTTATGAGACAGCTGTTTGTTGGAGCGTATGAGTAACCTTTTGATGTGTTATGCAAACTTTTATAGTTTCCAATTCATCATCATTTTTCAGTTTAGTATATTTTATGCGGCCCTCGTAGCCTGCACCTAAATAGCTTATAACCTTGATTAGCATATACGGCGTATTTTAAAGAGAGTTCCCACAATATAGTGCTTAAATTCAATTCAAACAATGAGCGAAATAACAAAATAGTTTGAAAGAAGGTTGCCACCTGTTTAAAGATGATTTAAGCTAAATTAATAAATTTAATTAAATTTTATGGTATAAGTGTCAAATTAAAAGTTTCAAGATAAATTAATTTCAAAAATATTTTTACAGAGGGTTGCCACCAGATTGAAAAATGTATTTAAATTATAATAAGGTATGCCAAATATTGAAATATGAATCTCAAAAGAAGTACGTTTTCAGAAAGCTTTATTTATAAAATGCTTATGGGGAGAGTTGCGACTTGATTATAAGGTAAATTAAATTAAATTAATAAGTTGAAGGAAATACTACTGTATGAAGTTCTGAGATGAAACAGTATTTGTATGAAATGAAATCGTGTATACGAAAACAAACAATTTTCACACGGTTAGCGTGGCTGAGTGGTTGCGTGCTCGTCTAGCAATTCCGTGTACCATGGTTCAAAGCCAGGTAAAGTCTAGAAAGAAAGAAGTCTGATGAGGAGATGTGGTGATCTCCGAAATAGCAGCTATCACTTCTACCACTTTGAAAAATTGTTGTTTCTCATATTATTCCCTAATACAAACCTGGCCTCAAGCTCTTTAAATTATACAGAATTTTCAGGAAGGTTGCCACCCTCTGAAGAACATTGATTCCATTTAATAGGCAAAGTAACTTAAATTTTATATTGATGTCAGACGGAAAAGGTTTGGAGAAGATATATTCGAGAAACGTATTTGGGTTGCCATCTGTTAAGGAAATTTAAGTTCAACTAAATTTATAAGATAACTGAAGCATTACAATACCGGTTTGAATTGACAGAGATTAGTCTTGCAAAAATTGTGAGGGGTTGCCAACTGTGTGAAAAATTGTTTGAAAATTAAATACAAAGTTATGGAGAATTAAATACAAATCATATATATGTATTTACAAATAAGTTTTTTGACCTCATTTTTCCAAAACTGAAGAATTTTTTGTTTAAGTATAATAAAATTGAATTCCTGTGAAGAACAGTTTTATTATATGTATTTCGCAAGGCACATTTCGGCGAGAATGGGGCAACAAAGATGTACTACTCGTATTGTTTGATTACTTTTTGCATTTCTAACAATAAATTGGATTTCACTAAACCAAAATGACAGACTGCGTCCACGGATATGGCTAAATCCAATCATCATTTTCGTGTACCTAGGTATGGGCCCATCTTTTTTTTCTTCTTCTTATTCTTACGATCAGCGGACCAAAGTTACATATAATAATGTTTTATTCTCACTAACGGTATAAATAGCAGTCCGAAAGACTTTTTGAAAAATAAATGAAGAAAGATGGGGCTCTATTTGAAATAACATTAACAAAAACAAAAAACACGCGTGCATCTAAGTGCGCGAGCAAGAAGTAAAACTTCTTTGTAGTAGAATAAACATAGTGGTAGAAATTAGTAAAAATAGTGGTAGAAGTAAAAATAATAGTAGAAATAAGTAATAATAGTAGTAGAATGTAGTAAAAATAGTGGTAGAAATGAGTAAACATAGTGGTAGAAATTAGTAAAATAGTGGTAGAAAAAATTAAAAACAGTGGCAGAAATAAGTAACATAGTGGTAGAAATTAGTATAAATATTGGTAAAAAATTAGTAGTAGCATTAATGAAAATAATGGTAGAAATTAGTGGAAATAGTGGTAGAAACTAGTAAAAATATTGGTAAAAAATTAGTAGTAGCATTAATGAAAATAATGGTAGAAATTAGTGGAAATAGTGGTAGTAAAAATAGTAGTAGAAATTAGTATAAGCTTTAATAAAAATAATGGTAGAAATAGTGGTAGTAAAAATAGGGGCAAAAATGAAGAAAAATAGTGGAATAAATTAGTAAATATAGTGATCAAAGTCAGTAAAGCGATTCTGAAGCTACTTTCGTTACGCGATGTAAAAAATCAAAAAGAAGTTTTACTTCAAAAACACTTAATCTATTGAAGCTTACAGCGAGAACCAGTGCATATTTGCTTAGTTCTTCTTTTGTGTGATATAACATTTCTTATTTGGTCATTTGATCCCCTTCGTTTCGTTGTTTGAGCTGCTATCACAAAGTTTTCTAGTAGCTACAATGTTTCAAATTTATCATTCACTTTTCAGAAACAACAATAACGCCAAGTTGCATCAAAATCGGAAACTCACGAATTTTGGCCAGGGTCACGGAATATTTTTTGTCCCGCATGTGCGTTTAGCAAAAAGTTTTAACGTTACTTTGGTTGATTAAAAGAGCAATTTAAGTGAACCAAAATGCACATGGAAATGCATATGAATGCGGCAAGTCATAACCATAGCCATATTAACTTACTTATATTCGTATGTGCACGTCCAGATATAAAAAAAAAAAACTTTATAACAATATGTGCTACCTCTTCCTTTATGTGGCAGTCAAGTGAGTGCTATCTCTCTGAAACACCACAACTTTTTAACTGCCTGTCACACATCTGCAGCTGCATGATAATTACACGTACACATAAAGTACATATGCATACATACATACATACATACATACATACATACATTTAGTAGTGTGTCGTTTACATATTTCGACTTGACGTGCAAACTTTATTAACACAACAACTCAGTCAAAACTGCTAACAGCTCAAAGCAACGAAACGAAATTCTACTAACTTGGCAAACAGATGTCGGCGCTATGTCCATGTTAAAGAGAGAGAGAGAGAGAGGGATAGAAAGAAAGGGAAAGAGTAATGCGTAGGTACCTGTACAGAAAATTGTGTCATCTTGGAAAATAATCGGGAAACTTATATCCTGCTGCATTGTTTTTGCACATAGCTACTGAATTTATACGCCACTCACTTCTCATAAAAGGGGCGAATGATATTGCACTTTGTTTTTGTTTCGCCACTATTTTCCTTTAACTTTCAAACCACAATAACAAAAGTGTTACTTTAATTAAAACTTTATTATGCATTGCCTTCATCAGGCACAAAATGATGCGAATAAACAAATACATACCTACCTTACATACATACATACATAAGCATGAATATTTACTACACTTTCGGTTGAAAGCTGCATTTGAAATCTTTTGTGAACGGACAATGTTGGTTATCTGCTCTTGTACAGCGTTATGGGGAACATTTAAATATTCTATTGTTGCATTACTTTGCAAAAGCTATAAAAATGATGAAAGTGCTTATTAACAAGCCCCTTATATCATCAGATATAATTTTCCTAGCGTCATGTGACCCATAAATATTCGAAGTTCTCAATAGGTGATGTTTGAAACGCAGTGACCACGCTAATGGAGTGTTCGCGTGATAATTGTATACACATAATAATATTAGTACAATTTGGTGTGCACATCAAAGAGTTGGTACAATTTTTAGGATGCCCATTTGTGAAGCTATAACACAAATAAAAGTGCCTACAATTTTACACCAACTTCGAATGGAAGCTGATTTTTATGAGAATCTTTCTGATTGTAGAATGTATCTGTCAAGGCAGACAGCTATTCGAAAAAATTTTCGCCCAAGCATCCGCCATGTACTAAATGAAAGTAAACATTAATTATATTCAAAAACCACGAACAAATTTTTGTAAGATAGTCACTAGTTTCCTCTGTTGATCTGATGGCATCTTGCAATTGTTTGTTATAATCGTTTTCTATCATTTTTATTTCAACAACACATATGTATCTTCGGTAATGTGTAATTTCATTCATATTTACCACCATATCGAAGCAATAAATATCAAACCTGTGTTGCATAACATGATTGAATCATGTGTAAATAACTGAATCATGTGATATCATCAAGTGACGACAACATGTTATGATATCGTATGAGGCCATGGAATCGGGAAAGCATATTAAAAAAAGGAGTTGAGCTCGAAGGTTCCCATTATTAGCCGAGGGTCATTCGAAATTATATTGGGCATGCTTCAATCATGCATGGAATTCAAGTAAGCTTTGATATTAAACAAACACACAAAACATTGTACTGAATTAGCCGAATTGGCTAATTTCATCCTTTGATTTATCATCACATCATTTCATCAGCTTATGACACCGTTTGTTTGATATGATTTTTTTCATCATTTTTATTGGTGAAACATGGTACTTCTTTAAGGTGTAAGTTATTTTCTATTTTCGCGGATATTGAATAAGTAAATATCAGAAATGTGTTGCATCACATGATGGGATAATGTGATCGCATCATATGATGGACATCGTATGATATGATTTGAAATTGTAAGTTTTTGTACATTTAAAAGAATACCATGAAGAAACATTTCAGAAAGTTTACTAGACTTTATAATATTCGCTTCTAGAATTAACCTTTAGCTGTTAACAGAAAAAAGATCGTATGGATTGAGTCGCTTTTGCCGAAATGATGGCATTTGTTATAAATGAAGCCTAAAATTACTGAATAATTTTATAAATAAATCCCAACGACGAAGGAACTCAAATTCCGCAAATAAAAATAAATACGTGTCTCATCGATCTCGATGAAGGGACTATAAAAAAATTGCATGCCAAATAAATATCTGACTGGCTGATTTGGTATGAAATGATCCAAAGGTCTGTGAAGAAAAATTATATTGCAACAATACTTTTACTGATTATTTATTTGAACCTGCGTCTCACGGTGTGAAAATTAAAGCTATTTTCAATAGCTAACCAATATCAAGCCGTCATCTCGATTCTACCAAAAAACTTCAACAATTTCGCATCTCCTTCGCAAAGTTGCGGCAGTTATTCACACCATTGTGTTGATGAGAAATCTTGGCTGCACTGTCCACTCTTGGGTGCCAATTCAAAGGACCTCTTAATGGAAACGCATGCGTTGAATTTTCATCGACTGTCAGACAGCCATTAAGGCTCTGCTAAGAGACCGTAGCTGAGTGTAATGAGGCCTTGGGTCTAGCAGAAAATGAAAGGCAAGATGAGCTTGCCAAATGAGATATCTATCGTGGAGGAAGTACCGATCTTTCGAATATGCGAATTGCGCCCATATCAAAAACCTCAGACATGGCAGGGGTTGTTGAGTTGTGGAAATCATGTGTAAATTATGTGACACCAAGCTTACGAGATTTTTACTCTCTCTTTGAAAAGAAGAGGACTGCATACTCTTAGTGGGGCAACTGGCGGTACATGGCTCTAAATTAGATCTGCTAAGAGATAAAATATGGAGGAAATTTATATTTTCTGGGAGGAAAGGTTAGAATACATAATTTTCGAATACTCATCGTTGGGGAGGCGATAATTTCCGAGACTGGGTGAGACACAGCCTGCAGTAGCCCATCGCCAAAAGGCCGAAACGTGTACTTCAGTTCGCCGACAGGGCACGAGTATTCAACGGTCGTGCGGTTTATTCCTGGCAATCCAAACGATATACTCGGGCCATGTGACGCCTTTTTGTGGGCCAGTCAGCATAAATTAACCTAAATTAATTAAATCTACGTTATAGTACAGCTCGACACACACTCAGACAGAGCCACAGATCTTACGTGGAATTTCGTGCCATGTAAAAGAAGTGATATGACGAGAGATTTTTCGCATCCGAGGTTACAGTGATATACCAGGTAACTAGTAGATGAACTAACATAAGCCATCCGTAATGCGGGAATACCGCTGTCTTCTCGTATGCTTTGGTTGAAGGTCAATGCCCTTGAGTTGGCAAACGTAAGATGTGCTAAAGAATTCCGCTGTGGCATAGCCATATTCAGCTCTGACCTAGAGGAAATTAGAAAGCTAGATCTTCCACTCCAATCAATATGGAATGACGTCTCCTACGCCTGGTGACAGGTGCCATAACTGGGCAGTGCCTCATGGAAATGAATGCCAGTTCGATGAGCTTTCCAACTAGTAATATGATTTGTAAAGTTGCGGTTAAGAAAATTTTGAATTCAAACGATGTGAATGAAATTATATGATACAATTATCTGTGATAGCTGAAAATGTGCGAATTGGTCTCGATTGTATTTTTGGCATGAAAAAACTTCTCACAAAAATCATTTGAAATTCGGAGTCGGCGCAAAACTGTAGGACCCTCACTTTGGGGCACAACTTCAAGAAGCACAAAGCAAATATTAGGAGCAGTTCGCCCAAACATTTAGCTATATAGTGTAAGAGCTCAATTATTATTATTAGTAGTATACGAAACCCTAGTTCTGTAGACCGTTCCCAACTAATCAGTTGTGGTTTCTATGGAGACAAACGATTGAATTCAAGAGAGCTCGCACCCTTTAACTATTTGCTCTAAATCCTTACTTTGATTAAGCCATCAACAACATTATCGGACGATCGCTTACATTTTAATAACACCCATCAGGGATGATAAATGATCCTTTCGAAATTGTGCCAAATGTCAGAAAAAAAAATCTAACAAATCAAATAAAATCGTACTAATTTCATTTTTTTTTTAATTTTCAATAAAAAATATGCAAAATATTTAAAGAAATAAGAATAAAAATGAAAATAGAACTTCATGTCTTCAGAGAAAAGTTTGTTTTTATTTTATTTTCCCAAAACAGACTTTTTTCATTCGGAAATTATAGTTAGGTATGGATAAATAAAGAACTCGAACAGAATTTGTTTAACTTAGTTCGGACCTTTAAACAATAAATAATTAATCTAATTTAAATTCTTGTCTATTTAGAAGTTCAATACTTTTTACGCCAATTCGCTTTCCAAAACATTAATAATTTTTCCTTTTTCTGAAATGCGTTCGAAATTCGAATGTGAAAGAAGTTAAGAGGAAAAAGTCTTCGCAAATTTTGTATTCATTATAAGAGAAATGAAAAAACGAAGAACATTCACTGGGAGTTTTGTTCAGAACCAGATTGACATTCCTTTGTTTTTTTATTAATCAGACTATTTACTTTCTATTTTAGCAAATTGCATGGCCGCATAACTAAAAGCAACACTAAATTGAAACAGCGCGATAATCTATGCAAATTGTGGCAAAAAGTCCGATGTGGCGTCGAAGTACTTTTCGGTTTCAAATTGTACCAATGCACAGCACTGAAACCCAAGTGTGAAGTTTGTAAAAAAAAAAATTTAATTTCCGCTTGAAACACAACATTATTTTGCTTTCTCTCAAAGTGTGTTGCCCAAGGCTATTCTCACTTACCACTACTGCGCTGAAGTAAACAAATTGACTATGACAATGAATGAATTCCTCAGTCAGTAGAAACAGTTAATGAGTCTTTCTAAACGCCAACACAAAAAAAAAACATTTCCTTTAACAGCAAAATATACTTGTCTGTGTCGCTGATAAATCTCGGTGAGAAGGGATGTAGGGACTCAATTCAGGGTGTAGAAAAAAATGACGACAAAACCAACAATGAAGGTAATCATAACAATGTGACAGATGCTTTCAACAGTCTATGCAAAAAAATCACAAAAGCAAATTTGGATACTAAATAACAATAAGATTTTAGATATAGAATACAAGAAAAATTGGAAAAGAATAACAATGAAAAGTTAAGCAAACAAAACAACCAAGCAGCAACCCAAACCGAAATGAAAACAAATAAGAAAACACAAATTGAAGCCGAAAAGTAAAGAATGCCGATGAAAACAGATGACTGACAAAGAATCTTAATATGAATAGTTAAGTGCTTAAAGCAAGCTAAGCAACTCAATTTGTGTTACAGTGCTGGGCAAAAACTTTATATTTTTATAGGGGGTTTATTATGTAACTCAATCTCATCTAAAGTCACTAAATTAGAGATTTTCAATTGTGAAATTTTTTGTGACTTGAGAGGATCGTGGTATGCAGTAAGCAATAGTCTAAAAAAATTTCACCAAAGACTGTGGTGGGAAGCAGTAAAGACAATCAGCTGATCATATGTTCAGCTAGAGATTCACAATCTCCCTCAATGCAAATGTATCCATCGATAGCACACAATATACTTTTTTAATTCTTTTCCAACAGCTTTATTGATCTTTAAAAATTAAAACAATATGGTTATGATAAAATTAACATTGAAATTAACCATTCAAAATTCATATTATTGCATTTTATGTGAACCGATTAAAATATGTGCAAATGCAGAGCTATCAAAAATCGATAAATGCAGAACAAGATAATTAGTTAATGTAAAAAAAAAATTTTTTTTCTGTATTATGCGTATTGAAAATTAAGTGCTATTTTTTACAGACTTAAGCAAAATATAGCGAGCGACCGAGGGGCAGATCAAGTGCTACTTCAATATCTACCTCAATTTCTTTGGTTTGGGTCCTGCTTAAGACCAGCTGACAAATTAGTGACTTTATTTTGAGACTATAAATTCGAGACGGCTTACTGAATACCAAATAGTCTCAAAATCAATCTCACCACCGAAAAGACTTATTTAGTGACAACTAGAGCCTGCTTACAGAATACCAGAAGTAGCTCAATTCTTTTGATTCAATTTACGCTACTTAATGGCGTTCAAATTGCTTAACGTCGATTTTATAAAGCAAGCGCTCCTTGAAACCTTAGATTAGTGAAAGTCTAAAGTAAACATTGGATGCCAAATATATTTTGTAGAGGCGGAGATGTTCGGCGATAGATAGGAGTAAAAGTGGTTTATTGGCTTTACCGTCCAACAGCTAACCAATAATATTGATGAATTTCTTGCGGTTGACATTAATGAAATAATTGTTTTACGAGTAGCTAAGCAGTTTAAGCCCAACATGAGTTGACCTCGAGTCGCAATCACTTTGATCTTTAAGGTTAGGTTAGGTTATAATGGCGGCGAAGCAGCTCAACATCCAATTAAGAATTGAGTGCCGTTTTAATACCATAGAACCTCGGATTATTTCGTTTAAAACCAACCAAAGCAGTTGATAAATTTTAGAATGTTGTGGTTATGTTTGCACAATACTGCTGATAATTAAATGCAAACGCCTCCAAAGTGGCCTTACGTTTCCTTATTAGAGCCGGACATCTGCACAGAAGGTGCTCTACTATCTGTCTTCGACTGGGTTCAGTGTCCCGTGAAAACTGTCTCGAGTCCCGCGACGTTGCAAGTGGCAAGTGGTAAGATCCCTCCTCTCCATCTGGGAGTCGCCAGTGTGTTAAGTATATGGTGACCCCAGGCGGGTATTAATGTTAAGGTTGATATAAAAAGCTATGCAGCTGATCTGATGGATTATATATTAACCCTGCTATTTATGAGAAAACAATTATTTCGATGGCTGTACCGACTCTGGAGAGTACCCGTTTTAGTTTTTCCAATGAGGGGAAATATCTGAAAAATTCACCTGGAATGCAAATTTGCATACAGTTATTACCACGGAAAAACAAGAACTATTTCTCCCACAAATAGAAAATAGCCACTTTTCCATCTCTAGCAGACGGCCTAGTTGATATTTTTGCGAACCAGTACCCTAAAGCTCCAATACCGAGGCATAGTATGAAATCTGATGGAGACGGAGAAGATGGCCCTTGGATTGCTTGAGAAAAAGATTTTCAACAGCGAATACCGCTGGCGACGGAACAACGAGCTTTACCCCGGCGTAGACCTGGTCCAGCGAATTAAAGTACAGCGGCTACGTCGGCTGGGTAATGTCATATAAATGGAAGCAAATGCTCTAGCCAAAAAATTATAATAGCTAGTGAAAATTAGCAAGTCGAGAAGCAACTGATGTGCTCTGATAGAATCGACCAAAACTGCCTGAGCGATTATAGCGCCAATTAAGACGAGGAATAAGAATTTGAAAATTTCTCTTCCGAGAACGTAAAATTACACTGAATATGGCATAGTAAATATAGTGGTTTTTTATATCATATGTTGTTTTGACAATTAGAGCTCTTTCTAGCTAGAACTCATGACAGAAAATCAGCATCATATATCCGTGGAACGAAATGAGCCACTCTATTTGAAGAGAAGTAAAATTTTTCTGACGAAACATATTTTCATCTCGACGGCTAAGTACGGAGATCGAAAACTCGAGAAGCCAATGCATTCTCAGAGAGTGATAGTTTGATTCGGATTTTTGAGTGGTCGCATTATTTGTCCAGTTTTCTTTGAAAATGCAGCTGGAAATGCCATTTCGCTCAATGACGAGCACCACAGATCCTTATAAACACAAATTGTGGCCGTAAATTGAAGACATGGACTCGGACGATCTTTCTTTTCAGTAGGGTGGTGCGCTATGTCACACAGCCCACAACACAATCGACCATTTGTGCGGCAAGCTCGGTAATCTTGATATCAGACTGCGCGACGATGGCAATTGGAAAATTGCCTAGAATCTGTAATTTGACGCCGTTAAACTTTTTTGTGCAGTGACGTTGAGGACCAATGATATGCCAACAATCTGATAGTGATCCAGGCTCTTAAAGATAGAGCCACACACCATCGTAATGGTTTTGCAAAACTAGGTTAACAAAATGCATTAATACATAATTGGAATCTTTGCTCTTTGAGTAAAGAAGAATTATAGCGAAAAAAATAAATTTTTATTTTGTTTTCAGTTTTGAAAATTAAACTGGTTTAATATATATGGTAAGTATCTGAAGCGCTTGTTTTGAACTTTCTACGTTCACAGATCATTTAGCGAAATTCTACCCTATTCACGAACGTCTGGAAACACTTAGTACGAATTTCGATTGGCCAACGAAAATGACAACCCTTATCAAATTGGTGGTGAACGTTAAGTGCTAAGATTTTATTTTCTTTTTATTACATTTTTCTAATTCAGTATTGCGCTAATTTTCCAGATAAGTTTCATTGCAGACGCCACTGTATGTGCAAAATGATTTGTTGTGCTACTAGGCAAGGTGTGAAAGGCAGTGTAGGAGAAGAGAGAACATAACTATTTCTATGACTTACTTGTCACGTTTCGGTTTCTCGTCGGCATTGTCATCCTTCATAAAGGATGGCTGCAAACTGAAGCGCCTACGTAGGTGACGGCCGCGCATTTTGGGGCGATGCGAGTGGAACGTGAAGCGTGCGGGGGGTGTGACGATGCAAGTGCTTGGTAGAGAAGTCGTGGAGTGTCGACAATCGGATTGCAGGGCTTTTAGAAACCGGCGTGATATAGTCGTCTGTCGTACGCTGCAATTCAAGATTTCTCACACCACTGCAACACCAAATACACAAATACAATGTATGTATAATGTATCTCTTGCTGTTATGCTTCGCGTGTGCAATTTTTTCCTTTTGTTATGCGAAAGAACCAGCTCAGCGCTTCTTGTGTGCTTTGTGTGTGTTTTTTTTTATAGCTTTGGGTGATTTTTCGAGTGAGCTGAGTTGAGCTGAGTTTCGCGCAACTTGCCCCACTGCGGTGTACTAGCGCTATGTAGGTTTATTGTGTGATATATTGCCGTTGATGTGTGGCTGCTTTAAATGCAGTTAGCTTGCTGTCGCGCTCGAATTTCACGAAACATTATAAATCATGCAGTTTGCGTCTTGAAGTTGATAAATTTTCACTTGGTTGTATGCTCGCTCCCCGTTGGCGCAGCACTTTATGCTTCTTCTGGATTTAAGTATGTCCCTTTTCATGCGATTTCAAGCGATTTTTTCTCCCAGCAGCGTATGCATTTAATATCTATCTATGTGCGTGATAATTTGCGACAATGTTGTGTTGTGTTTTTTTTTGTATACCTAAAACTTGGAATGCGGCTCGGGGAATAATATTTCAGGCGCACAATATATCTACATATATGTAGATGTAGTAGAATATTTCTATTCACCACTGTGGCACGTGAATGCGGATCTTCAGCTTTTCACGCCAACTTTTGTCACTTTTGTGTGGTGCGCTTATTTTGCTTGTTTTTTTTTGTAATCTTAATTTTGTTGTTGTCTGAAATGTCTTCTTTTTTTTGTGGCAATTGTTTGCACATCTAGCTGTCTATTCAGCCAACAAAATGGTACGTGGTGGTTGTTGTTCGCTATGCCTTGCCTACTCCTGGCTAACAAAAAGTGTTTGCTATTTTTATTTTGTTTATTTTAATCTGCATACATTTATTTTTAGCTGGTAATACACACACACAAATGAGCAAATATTATATACATACATACATATGTATGGGAATGAGTGCGTGCTATCCGCGTAATGTTAGTTTTTTAATGCGAACCAAACGTATTTAGGCAATTTCCGGCTACAAAAATATTGCCATATTTCCTTCCTCAGTCACCACGTCCTTCAACGTTGACACGCTCTGTAATATTAATAAATAAGTGTGGGTAAATAGGTGTAAAGCTTATAATTTTAGCAATATAAATATGCCCATATATATATATATAAAATAAAATAAATATATATACTTTTTTAATACTTAAATATTGTGCCTCTCAAAAAAATGGATTACGCCCAATCACGTCTACATTGGTTGTCACGAATTCAGCACATATAAATATGTGACAGTATCTACTAAAGATAGCAATATAATTGATATTTCTATACATAAGTGCCAATAGATTTTGTATAAAAATTTACAGGAAAGAAAAGAAGAAAAAAAAGCGAATATATGGGGATCTCGTGGCTTCAATTCTTGTTCGTTTTCTACTTTTTTTGTATGCGGACGTTGATATAGCTCACTATCCATCAAGTCCCTCGTAAGCAGCTCTAGTGAATCCGCTTAATCATTCCCATATTCCCCCTTCCCAATTGTGATAAGAAGTTCCTTTGTAGTAAAAAACTAGCGTAAAACCCGATATTAAAAAGTTATATTTCCATTTCTTATTGGTTATAACCTCAGCGTTGTTCCCTTACTCCAAGCTTTGTCATTATTTTTTACTAACAGTTTTCATCACATCCCAGACCTTACTGTCTTCTATCATAGGTGAGATTACGTTTCGTTGTCTCTGATACACTTGTATTACCGTGCTTGATCTTCTTCTTCCAAGCGAAAACAACGGGCATTTAAAAAATGTATGTTCCGAAGGTTTCGATACTCGAAAAGTCCAGCGCCCAGATAGAGACGTCGTTTAGCGTGGCAAAACGTGAGGATCGAGTGGAGATTTCATTCGGTAACCGCACTACGTCTGACCCGAGGAGTGGCACGAGCTATTTTAGCCGACAGTTCATACTGTAACCGTCGGTGGATAGGACGAAACAAAAGGTGACCAGAAGGCTGCGCAAATTGTCAAATGGCATATTGATGCTGAAAAATTTGGGCCTCACGGGAGTAGCATACCTGACGGAACTCTTCAAACTGTCGATGTCCATCTTCATCATTCCAGAGATCTGGAAGGCTGGGAGGGTGACACCGCTATTGAAATCAGAGAAACCGGTCGAAAAGGGTGAATCCGATTGACCGATTTCTCTTCATTCACCATCAGTGAATACACTTGAAGCATAGCCCAACACCAGCACTAAACGTCATAAACACGCAGGTAATTCGTGGCCTTAACCGTCACCGTCCCTGTGAGAGAACCGGCTTAGTGGCTTTGGACCTACCAAAGGCCTTTGATACGGCTAGCCATTCAACGCTTCTTGAAGACGTTGAGACATCCACTCTCCCACATGGTCTGAAGCAATGGACTGCGAACTAGCTGAGTGGTCGACAGACGTCGGTATATTTAAGAGACTCTACGTCAAAACCGAGAAGGATTAAACAAGGGGTACCACAGGGTGGCGTTCTCTCCTTGGTTTTGTTTAATCACTATATCTCGAAGCTCCGTCAGCCCCCCGAGGGAGTTTCAATAGATGCCGATAAAACCAGTACACCATGAGACTTTAATGCTCCCAGTTAGGGATCACAATTTCGTGTCCAGCAATCAGTTCATCGTTAGTTGCCACCGTAGCAGTCACCCAAACGGTCACCTGCACTTGGAAAATCATCCCACCTTAGACTATTTAAAAAGTTTGGCCCTTTGAAGCGTTTTCGATGAAGATGATAATCGCTCTCGAAATTGTGTGAATCTATGACTTGTAAATAGTAACTAGTGAGCAATCAAATAATATATACTGTGACGTTTCGTTGTCCAACCCACAAAACTAACAGTCCGTTTCTACAACTAGTCGGATCTAACAAATATGGTATTTTAACTTGGAGTGGACTGTCAGATAAGCGTTGTTAGGATCTTCCGATTGATCTTTAAAAGTTGTTCAAAGATCCTCCGAGAAATACACGTCGTAAAGCCTCAGGTTTTGTGAGACCATCAGCCCTGTAGTTGTCCTCACACTCATCATTCCCCGGACGCCACCACAAAGTTACTTTGTTGACGATTTTAATTAAGGTAAAGAAAAAAAAAGATAGCGGATGGTGTGCATCATTTCCTATAGTTGGCGGGATTTTCTCTCTACTTGTCTCAATAAATATTTCGCAAAGGACTTGGGTGGTGAGTTATAAGTTGTTGATTTTTTTCTATCACTGTGTCATTGAAAGGTAGCTTCTTGTCTATATAAATCCTGCTGAGCTACGAGGTGCAGCTCGTAACTAGGCAACTATGGTAGTGAAATTCAGTGGTAATATGAATATACAAATTTTATTATTATGTTTTCGTTAACTTGAACTCCTATATCAGCTATTTTGAAGAGCAAGGCATGAACTATCTTTTTACGTTTTTATATTAAAATACAGTACACTCGAAATTAAATATTGTATATCACACTTGAATGAGATTTCTGCTGCCTCTCACAAACGTGAACTTCCGATTATTTTGCAAATGCCATTTTCGTTAACTTCTTTCTACCGGTAAATATTTAATTGCATGTAATACATATGCAACTTTGTTTTTAAAATTTAAACCCAGTATTATTATTATTATTATTATTATTATTATTATTTAAAAGTTAATTACTACATTTTCCTCACTATATAAAGTTAATGATAAAGGAAAGGAGGATGTACAATGTAGTTGGTTTGTATACTACTCGTACCCAGAAGCAAATGAGATAATTACAAAATTTGAGCTTAAACTGGATGTACTTAAATCCATTAACTCGTCCTTATATCGTCAGTGCAATGCACAGTAAATACACAAACAGAGAGAGATATGCACATTAGGTTGGGCCGATTACTTCCTTTGTTGCAAAAAGTAGCTTTGTAGCTCCAAAATTTCATATAAATAAATTAAGTCGGATTGGTGTGCTAATTTAAAATTTTTTAAATACCGTGCACAAAGCGTTTCTTAAATAACGATTATTTTTAAAATTTTAAGTAAAAAAAATCAATCATCTGACATTAAATCTAATTTGTTTAAGTTATATTAAAATATAAGTACTCAATTGTTAAATTTACTTATGAGTCTTATTAATTGCTAAGAAAATAACAGATATTTTTTAGTTATAATTTTAGTTTTATTTTTTGCTTGGAAAATTATAGTTAGTTTTTCTCTTGCTTAGAAAATAAAGATTATATGTACAGTTCTACTTACTGATCAAGAAATAATAGTTTGTTTAGATTTAGTTTTTGCTTATATTACATCAATTACTCTTTTAGTTTTATATATTGGTTAGAAAATAAAAATTATTTTTTAAGTATTATTTTGGAGTTTTATTCTTTTGCTTGAAAAATAATAGTCGTTTTTGATTTTTTTGTTAGAAAATTAAAGGCATTTTTTTAGTAATATTTTTTGCTTAAAAAATGAGGTTTATGTCTTCCTTTGAGTTTTATGGTTTTCAAAATGAGAGTTTTTTTTTTAGTTTTATTTATTGCTCAGGAAATAAAAGGTAATATTTGAGTTTTATTTTGTTATTAGAGTTTCATTTTTGTTTATAAAATTTTATTTAATTTTTTGCGTGGGAAATAATAGTTGTTTTTGGGGGTTTTTTTTTAGAAAATTATAGGCATTTGTTAGTAATATTTTTTTGCTTAAAAATGATATTGACGTTTTGCTTGGAACATACTAATTATTTTTTTAATTCTATTGATGGCTTTCAAAATGATAATTTTTTTTTTTTAGTTTTATGTACTGCTCAGTAATTAATAGTTATTTTCTGAGTTTTTTTTTTGCATAGAAAAAAACAATTGTATTTTGAGTTTTAGTTTGTGCTTAGAATTGAATAACAAAAATATGTTTTGAGCTTTAGGTTTTGCTTGGAAAATACTAATAATTTTTTGAGTTTTATTATTTGCTTGATAAATTATAGTTATTTTGTTAGTTTTCTTTTTTCCCAGAAAATTATAATTTTGTTGCTCAGAAAATCGTAGTTCTTTTTTTGAGATTTACAATAGTTTTTGCATCAAAAAATAGTTATATTTTGAATCTTATTTATAGCTTAGAAAATAATAATGTTTTTCTTAGTTAATTTTTTTTTTGCTTGAAACATAATGGTTGTTTTTTGAGTTTTTTTGGTTAGAAAATTATAGAGGGTTTTGGTAATATTTTGAGCATAAAAAATAGTTACGTTTTGAGTTTTATTGCTCAGAAAATAAAATAAAATTTATTAATTTAACTTTCGGCTTAGAAAATTATTATTAGTAGGAAAGTAAATTATTTAATTTTAAAAATTAAAGAGTTATTATTTAAGCTTTATTTTTGGCTTAGAAAAGATGAGTTATTTTTGTACCGCTAAGCGAAAACGATAACTGCAATATGTAGCCCACTGACGTGAATGGGGATATAATAAAATAGGGGGAGGGGAGAAAAATATATGCACACATTTTTATATAATAAATATTATTTAATGTCGATTTTTTAACATGATTACGACCATCAATTTTTATTTGCTTAAAATAAACTTTATTTTTTTTTTAATGAGACACAAAAAAATAACTTTTATTTTCTAAGAAAAGCATAAAATTAAAAAAGGAGAAAATATAACTCAAAAAACTTTTATTTTCGGAGCAAAAACAAATCTAAAAAATACCGTTAATATGTTTAGCAATTCATAATATTTCAAAATAGCTATTAAAAAGTAATTTTTGAAATAAAACTTATAATCTTAACGACCTTTGGTACAATATCCTTTTCATTCAGGGCCATTATGCTTTTATGAATTTATCAGAATGATGCCTTTTTGCTTTATCAAAATTTCATTACCATAAAAAAAAAATTCCGACCTAGCCTAAGGTACCTTCATACATACAGATTCAAGAATTTAAGTTAACCCACGAAAAACGGTGGAATGCGTAAATTTGTATATCATATTCACGCGCTATATAATTTGCTGCATACATCCATACACATACTCACACACACACACACACAACCACATTTACCATACGTGCGCCAAATTACTTACTCTCTGTCACTGCCAACGTTATTCGCAAAGTGCCATTACGACGTGGCCCAGATAGTGTTGAACTTTCTGCAAGCTACAACTTTCCAACCTCATTTTTGAAAACCGCAAATTTGTTGGTTTATAATAAGCGCCAAATACGAATATGCACATATATACATACATTCAGATATTCGTACCAACGTTGGATGTCGAGTCAAATTTTGCGCTGAACTGTCGTAGGAAATGGAAAATGGAAGCGTATAGTAAAATACGAGTACTCGCATGCATTTATGGGCGTGTATTTGTTCGAAAAATCAGTTCGAACTTTTTGATCGTGATTCAAAAATATTGCCTATTTAAGTAAATAGTAATAAATCAGTACTCTTACCCTGAAAAAATACCCGAAGTAAAATTGTCTACACAAACTGAAATCTGTTTAGTCTAAAAGTCTAAATATTTCTCAAGCGGAATTTAATTTTCAGTTCTCTTACATTTGATAGCTGCCTTTTTCCAATCCAGTTAGTTTTTTTTTAGTTTGCAAGGTTAGTAATCATAAATGCTCACCGAAATCTTATTCGGGGGTTGGACTTCATCAAACCTGACAGTTTGCTGTCGGTTTATTCTACATTCTTCGGTGGATTGGACTAAGCAGAGTGTTACCAGAAGGATGTGCAAAACCTTAAATCAATCACTTATTTTACCTGCACCTGTGCTGAGATAAAAGAGGCCTCTAAGCTCATTGACCCTCATGGGCTAATCATTTTGAGGCTGAAAAATCTGGGGGCGACTGAAGTAGCCTTTGGGTAATAGAGGGCAAGAGAGGGTAATACAACTTTTGATATCAGCAAATCGGCCGTTACAAGCGAATTCTATCGGCAAATCTACCTGCCTTGAATTGCGGTAAAAGGACTTGAGGTCATGTTACTTCCGCACTTAACTCATCATCTCAAGCATCAAGCATCATCAAGCATCAATATGGCTTCCAGCAGCTTATATACCCAACATTTAAGCTGAGTAGAATTAAACAATGTGCTCCACAGAATGGCCTCCTCTCGCCACTTTTTTTTAACCATTACATCTTTCAGATGCCAGAGGAAGTCTCGTTACTTATTCGACCGAATCCCAAGAAGACTGGCATGATGCTTTTTACAAAGAAAACCAAATTGCCAAATTTCACTAAACCAAAATTTCGAGCGCCGGAACTGGGTCTGTTGAACAAAGTTAAATATTTTGGTGTTATCCTGGATCCAAAACTTAATTGGAGACTGAATATCGAAGAGCGTACCAGAACGGCCTCAGTCGCTCTCTGTGCAACTAAAAGAATGTTAGGCAACAGAGCGGGCTTAAAACCAAAAATTGGTACACTGGATGTACACCGCTATAGCCCTACCCATACTCTTTTATGTGGCGCGGGTCTTCTCTCAAACAACAGCAGCCGTTGGCGTAACGGATGCTATGAGATTATGTCCAAAGCATGTTTTGTACATTCTGCTTGATTTATTACCGATAGATATCTTTATTGAAAAACAGCGCTTTCAGACTGCGTGTCTTGGGGTTCTGGGAATGACGGACATTCTCAACGCATTTCCGCCTGAGATTAAGTCGCTGTCCTCTGACTACATCCTGACGAAGACGTGGGTTAACCACACGAAATTCCCAAGCCGCATGAACTGATCTCAGGTGAGGGTTCAGCCCTGTAAGGCTTAACTGTCTATACGGTCGGGCCAAAGATGGAATGCGGGGTCGGAACAGGGATTTTCATTGAGAAATATAATCTAAAATTATGCTTCCGCCTGCCGGACCATGCAAGCGTTTTACAGGCCGAAACGTCTGCAATAAAGGAGGTTGTGAGATGCAAAAAGCTAAATGTATTCCCGAGATCTTTTAGGCATGAGCATAGAAAATATCTGCAAACTCCTAGCAGATACAACTATAATCGTCCCCAAAGCACACAGTTGCGCTAATGCCTCTATGTCGTTCACCGGCAGTACTTGAATCAAACATACGAGGTGATTGGCTAGCCGCCATTAAACTCTGCATCGTCAATTTCGATGCCTGTTAGTGGTAGAATGCAGTAAACGAAGCTACGAGTATAGTCCTTGAACTAATGGATGGGAACCAGTCATATGCTATATAACCATTGGATACCGACAGACCATACACAGCATTCCAATATAGACATCAACCCCTTTCTTTACTTTTTGCTATCGGAGTAAAATTACTACTAGAAAGAGATAACGATCTGGCGTCATTTTTGCTCTCTTACGATCCGGGTTTTGTAGGAGGGCACTTACATATCCAGTATTAGCCAGGACAACTCTAGCGCTTGTCCGGCATACGGAGATTTCTCGCGCGACCCCAGCTATCTATTAAGATGCCTTTTTAAGCCAATACATCTAACTCCAGTTTTTCGATTTCGTTGAAACCACATGTTTCTAAAGCCTCCCACTAGATTATAGTAAATTTAATAGCTACTCAGTGTGGGGCTACATGCTACAAGAACAACAACAAAACTCCAATGATTTCCGAAGTTGAAATAAACCTACTTTTGGAGGGGGAAAAGGATATCTAATGAAACTCAAGACTTCATGGTGCGGACTCCTTCTCATGTGAAAAATAATATGAAAACTAGAATTTCGTGCTTTCAGATTCCATGGGGAAGTAAATGCAAAGAACGTAGATTAGAAAGAAGTTGCACAGCGTTCCTTTTTTTTTAGGGCAAAAACTCTCGTCCCATTCACCCACGCACAGAAACCAACGAGAGTTCTTTATAATCTATATGTAGGGTGGTTTAAAAATATCTGAACAGGAATATAAATTTTTTGAAATATTCATGTCCACACCTCAGATATATACATAGAAAATGGGGTGAATGATATCCGTAGTTTTTTATTTGAAAATTGGCTAATATTTTGTAGACTTGCTATAAAATCGTGAAAAATACATTTTTTTTAATGAATAAAAATATTTCGCTGTAGAAATTTCCAATAAAAAAATTCTGATGCATATTTTTTTGAATTTTATAAGATATTTTTTCCATAACCATCTCTTTGAATATTCCTTGAATATTTCTAACAATGTTAACGTTATTTGTGTATTTTTGTTTTACATAAATATACATCGAAATTTCATTTATTCCAAATTTCGAATGGGAAATATTCTTATTCGATCAAAAAAAAATTATTTATGGTTTGATATCTTACGAAAAAAATACTGGGGAAAATTTCAAAGCCTCCATTAAATATTAATATATTTCAAAATAAAAAATACGGCTCTCTGTTTTTCATTTGTCATTTTTTTGGTTATGACTGATCAATTTGGTTGGTCCACCCTAATAAATATATACTATATGTATGTATGTACACTATATGTAAGTTGTCATTGCGAGTTGCTGACCAAATAAACTGCCAGAACATACCCCCGCCGCCAAGATAAAATGCCAGGACATTGCAGGCAACTGCTGTGGCCTAGACAAAGTTTATTGTAAACGTTCACAACTTCCGCCAATTCAGCTCCGTTTCTGATGGGTAATTTAATTTGTGTTTATTTTTGGCGCATAAAATGGGGGTATCTACAACCCTTCCGAGGCTGCATGACGTGTCGCTAAAAATTACGCTCATCTTCCCCAACTACTGTTACTTACCATTTGTAACCATATTAATTCTTGTTGTCTACACTTTTGCAGCTTTGTATGGAACTTGCCAAAAATGAGCATTTCTCAATTGGTTGTTAATTTATTTTGAATTAATTCCTTCTACAGCTGAGACTTTAAATATTTTGCAGTAATTACTACGACTTCCGTTTCAGTGGATTTATGCCTGTGTTGCGCCATTCGGCAACTCATCAGGCCATAGAGACTGAATGCGTAGGTAAAGTTCGTCAGCACAAACAAAAATAAAAAAGGGTATAAGGTGCAGTCAAGCAGCTTAATGAGTGCGGAAGGAAACCAAGAGAAAGTAGGAAAGTATATTAAAGGAATTTCGTTGGAATTTTTTTTAAGGATTCTATCATGGTTGAAATATTTGCTTGCTTTCTATTTCTTTGAAATGTGTAGCTCGTTTGTGTTGTTAAAATCATGACACTTACGGTAATTAATATTAATTTTGCAAATATATGCAAACAGAAATCAAAATAACCTGTAATCAAAATAGCTGCTCAAGAAATTTTTTTGTGTCGCCAATAAAAAAGTCACACTAAACTTCGGATATTTTTGCTTAAGATACTGTATTACAGAATTCCCCGTGCTTTTACGTTTTTATAATTTGATGTACATATATTGAAACGATTTTCCCTCATCTCTTGTCAAGTTTGGTTTAGGGACAAACCTTCAGTGCCATTTTTCGTTTTCACAATGCCGAAAACCGGTTTGTTTCCATACCAAACTTGACATCGGATTACGGAAAATCCTTCCAACTTACATCAACTTTTCACTCTGTCGTAAAAACAGAAGAGCGAAAAGAAACAGTTTTTATTAGCAACAATTTGATGGACAATGTTTGTGATTCTTCTTTGTAATAGTACGGAAAAATCGAGCTATATCTTTTTCGGTGCAATGTTACCTTCACATCCGGTTCGCGCAGTTTTCATTGCTGTAATCTTGAACGCAATAGCTCTATTTTATCAGAGGGTAAATCCAAATCTCTCCTCAGCCTAGTTTGGTTGATAAAAACTTTTGTAGAACCAAATTATAAGAAGAAATTGCTTAGTAGGAATATAAAGCAAAATTATGAAAAAGTTTATCATTTTTTTATAGATTTATAGATTTATACTTTCTCATTATCTCATCTCTCTTACGTAGCAGCAACTTTATTAAGAATATGGAATTCGGCTTAAAGTTATTAATTCGAATGTAACAGAAAACGAAATAAAGAAATTCGCCAAAGGTAATGACTTTTAAATAATTTTTAGTCATTTTTGGCGTAGAATACGTCTTACCTTACGGTATGGGCACCAATGTCAGGTTTTTATTGTTGTAATCTCTATTTCTTTAATTATAAGGAAACGGCTCGATTAATTTTTTTTTTTTTTTTGTAGTCAAATGAAGATGTTAGCTTTCGTTTGACATACATTTCATGTTGGTTGATATCTTCCTAATATTTAAATTTCTCAAATGAAAATTGTATAAACACATGCACACAAATATGTGTGTGGTGTTTGGTTGAGTGTTTGTTGTTGGGCGATTTAAATGTACTCGTGCAGCCCTTTCTTTGTATTGCATAATTTTAGGCGGGCAAGTTAAAGTAGAGTAAAAGAAGAGAAAATGCTGCCAAGCACTGCAAAAAAATAATAAAATGGATTCGCGTATGTTATTTATCATTTATCTTTACTATTGATAACAGCCATTGACTTCGTTTTTGCGAGAAATTTAATTGATAATTTAAAAACATTTTTATCCTATTTTTCCTATCATAAGCTTATGTATATCATCCAAAGTAACTATCAAATAAAGAAATTCATTTGCTTGTATTATTTATCATTTATTGTTACATATGTTTTCTGTCTTATCGGATAGCGTATTCTACGTTAAACTTAATGGCCGTGTCTCTGACACAGCCTGCTTCTTTTTTTTTAATTTTTTATTATCTAAAAAAGTCTACCCCTACTTCATAATTGCCAATTATGGTTTATTGCTGAAACTTATTTGTCATTGGCAACTGCGCAGTATGCCATTCGGGTTTAATAAAACCTAATTTATTGCTAGAAATACATAACATAATCAAACGATGCTGGCTTTAAGAAATCTCATTTAATCATGGAGTTTTCTTAAGCTTACTACCTTTGAATCTCCTGCTGTATATTTCCCTTAACTTAACAAGCTAGTCTTATTTACTTTTTTAAGTAAGGTTTTTTCAAACTAAAGTTTTATTCAAACCCCTTCGTATAAGACTCATATTTCAATATTTGATTCAACTTATTATAATTTTGATTAACCTTTTAAACGGATAGCAACCCTCTGGAAAATTATTTGTGAATGTGCGGTTTCTTAAAATATGTAGTTTGTCACTCATATTGAAAAATGTCGTTTTTTTAATTATTTTATTTTGCACATAAAAAAAGTGGCAACATTTTTTTAAGTATTTGGGAAATGAAGCTTTTTTGAGCCTTGCATATAATATAGTTAGATGTGATTTAACATATTAAAACTTTGAGACATTTTTTTTAAACAGGTGGCAACCCTCTCCAACATTTTTTTTGAAATTACACTTTATTAAAATTTATAATGCGGCACTCATATTGAAAAATGTCTTTTTTTTAAATTAATTTAATTTGCATATAAAAAAGTGGCAACTTTTTTAAAAGTTTTTGGGAAATGAAGCTTTTTTAAGCATTGCATATAATATTAGTTGGATGTGATTTAACATATTAAAATTATGAGAAATTTTTTAAACACGTGGCAACCCTCTCCAAAATGATTTTTGAAATTACACTTTATTAAAATTTATAATTCGGCAGTCGTATTGTAAACTGCCATTAATTCTTTTTATTTAACTTAATTTGCATTTAAACAGGTAGTAATCTTTTTGCAAAACATTTGGGAAACGAAGCTTTATTTAGCCTCTTTCATTTAATTCCCATATTCCAGTATTTAATGTCATTCACTTTTTATTTGAATGTATCCTTTTAAACAGATGGCAACACTGACAGTTCTTCATATAATATAGCCTATATAGCGCAGGGGGTTAGCTATTTGTGTGCTAAATTTTGTACAATTCCGTTCAGCCCTTTGGGCCTGAAAAGTTAACTACATACTCACACACTCACTCACAAACTTTCACATTTATAATACAATACAAATAAGCTAAGCCGTATTGACTTGTCTGCTACTCTGTGACTGCCATCTTAGTACATTTTTCGACATAGCCCATAGCTAAAAAAAATACTCTTACAATACATAACATATTGATTTCGGCGTTTATGGACAGCCCTGCCAGAAGTACGGATTTTTCCGTATTTAACGGTTTTTCAGGGATCAAAAGGGCTGAACGCATTCAGCCAACAGATTTGTACCACTCCGACAAGGTGTACGGATTGTCGTGAGGATTTTTCGTGCCTTCAATCTCATGATGTATGAGATTCTTTTCCCTTATCTTATTATCAAATGTTTGGTTTTCTTTAGATCAAATATACACGAAATACTGATTTTCTGCCACTTTATAACTTTGTCATCTGGAAATATGTCAATATTTCGGCAAATTAAAACACGAAATTTGTCATGACAATCTCTCCCTATAAGAACAAATATGTGGCAACATTTGTTTACTAAATCTGTATGCTGCGAGGTTATATTATTCTAAGATAAACGTAGCTATTTCCCGTATTCATCAGATTTACAAGATTTGGTTAAAGGGTAAACTCATTTCCTCATTAGGGGAGTTTTATAAGACATCCTAAGATATTAGTTTTAGCATGAGTGAAAACAGTAGCAGAAATTAGTAAAAATAGTAATAAAAATTTATAAAAAAAATATTAGTAGAAATTAATAAAAATAGTAGTGACATTAGTACAAAAAGTAGTCGAAATGAGTAACACAGTAGAAATTAGTAAAAAAATTAGTAGAAAGTAGAAAAGAAAGTAGTAGTAATTAATAGTAAAATCAGTAAAAATTGTAGCTGAAACTAGTAAAAATAGTAGTAATAATTAGTTGCGGCATTAGTAAAAATGGTAAATCAGTAAAAAAAGTAGTATTAAAAATTACTAAAACCATTAGTAGAAATCAGGAATAAAGGAGTTATTAATAGTAGTATTAATAAAAATAGTAGTAGAAATTAGTAGTAGCATTAGTAAAATAGAAAATAAGTAAAAAAAAGAAGTAGAAGTTAGTAAAAACATTAGTAGAAATTAGGAAAGAAGAGTAGTAATTAATAGTAGTATTAGTAAAAATAGTATTAATAATTAGTAGTAGAATTAGTAAAATAGTAGTAGAAATTAGTAAAAATAGTAGTAGTAATTAGTAGTAGCAGTAGTGGTAGTCGTAGTAATAGTAGTAGTGTATATAAGCGTCAAGTCGTCTTCGTAACGCGATTCTGATGCGACGTAAAACATCACTACCGCTAAAGAAGTTTCACTTCAAAAATTATACAGAATTGAAAAATAAACCCGTCTATGTAAGGAAATTTTTTTTTAAATTAATGCCGACCGCTAAAGAAGTTTCACTTCAAAAATTATACAGAATTCAAAAATAAACCCAAAACAATCGTCTATGTGATGATTTCGTTTTAAATTAACGCCAGCGTTTTCTTTTTGGGCATTAGTTTATTTGGTAATCAAACTTTATTAAGCTTTTATTTAAAATATTCCTTTTGCAAAAAGTTCTAGTCAGAAAAATAATGCGTTTTTAAACTTTTTCTATACAAATTAGTTTGTACGAATTTTATTCAGGTTTCTCACTACCCAATTTTTGCAACTCTAAGGATTTTCGACTCTAAACTTCTATCAGCCCGTTACCGATTCGGAACTATCGAAAAGTGAATTTAGGCGAACATTCACGAAAATTCATTGTATTACAAACGCAGGTACTTTTGAGATCCATTGTGCCTGAAAAAATAAATAAATAAATATACTAGATGTGTATCATTTCGAAGAGAGCCACTTTTGTTTGTGGACTTGCTGTTTACGTTAACTTTTTATTCCAATCTATTTCCATTGAGTGCACAATTCGGATGCATTCAACTGCGACTATGCAAAAATTAAAATATGAACAAAAAAAATAGATACATATGTAATGAATAAACCTGCATACACACTGGGGTGAGCAAGAAGCAGATAAGTGTTGATTTTGAATGAATAGAGGAAAGTTGTGGGTGCATATGGAATGCATCTGCTACATTCTCATTATACACAAAACCAACAAATTTATGCATTCAACTTTCAGTATCAATATGAACTTTTGGCTTTTTCAACAACCTGGCCTTAAGTGCCACGAAAAGGTGAACGAAACATACACCGACATAAAAGAGTAAATAAAGTAGATGCACTAACCCACCTGGCTACGCTTTTACACATAATCGTAGAAAAGGTGGGTAATTACATGGTTGCGTTGTTTAGAACTTTCAAACAAAAAAAACAAAAATTGCATTACCTATTAGAGAGAAGAAGGTTTCCAAGTAAAATTAGAATAAAATGCGAAGAGTAGGCCTGCATGCGTGCAGTTTTCTTATTAGAGTCTTTGGGATTTTAATTAACGCTTATTGTACTAACGATTATATTAACAATACTCTCTTTAAGTTTAAAAGCTCAAGAAATACGATAGCGGCTATTTTAGTGAAATAAAATGGCAATTTGTCGAACTTAACTCGAAAGTGTTAAGTTGAATTTTAGTTATTAGTTAAATTATCTTCTTGATACAGAAATGTGCCTAGTGCATCTAGATGTACTTCTGGTTAAAAAAGGAAATTTTGAAAAAAAATCGTTTTTTTTTTTTTTTTGCGATTAAGGCTCGATATATTAATATTGCCTAGATTTTATTTATATCAAAATTAATTTTTAAGCACAATCCCAGTTTTTTTTATTTTTATTTGGAAAGTATTTCAAATTTTTTTCTTCATCTACGTGTTTCGTTCTCCAGGTAATGCTTCCTAAAGTAAGTTTTGAAAAAAAATTAGGTTTGCCTTTTTTCGATTAAATCTCGATACATTAATTGTAGATTGATTTTTTTTTATATCAAAAACAACTTTTGAGCTCAAGCCCAATTTTTTTTTTATTTTGATATTATATTCATTTTTTATCTACAATTTAAAATTATAATTTTTTTTTTGATTTTTGTATATTGCCGTTATATGAGAAGAAATTTGAAAAAATTGTTTGTTGAACTTAAATTTGAAACGTATACAAATATTGAAAGGGTTTAATGGGTTTCCATATTTACTAAATTATTATATTTTTTATTTCTTGTGAACTCCCGTTACATGAGATGTGGGTGCGGTATTTGCACGATTTTCATATTTTTCGTAATTGTACCTACCGAGTTGAAATATAAATCGTGTACCTGTAGTCTGTGAAGTTTGATTAAGCAGTTTCGGAGATATAAATACCTATTTGCTTTAAAGTGGGCGATGCCACGCTCATTTTTTATAGTTTTGTTTTTAAACAAAATTTTATCCTTTCAACCCAATACTGGGTGTAAAAAAACTTTTTATGATAACGCATTTATTTATTTTTTAAATTACCGTTATATGATAAGTGGGCGTGGTTTTTTGCGATTTCTGAAGATTTTTTTAAATGTTGTATACTTGAAATGTAAAGTCTGTGCCAAATTTGATTGACTTTGACAAGGTAGTGTCGTTACCGAAATATCGTGTTGATTTGGTTTTCATAAAACACCGTTAAGTGGGCGTGAATATTATTTAATTTCGCCCATTTTCAAAGTCGAGGAAAATTTTCTCACCAAAATTCGTAGAGATATCTTGAGTTATCCGATATACATGCGGATGGACGGACGTATAGATATGGCTTAATCGATTTCTCTTACTATTCTGTACATATTGGCATATCTTATGTAACTATATCTATCTCTGCCACTTTATGCTGCTGTAAACAACCGTTAGGTGAAAAAAAAAATTAAAATACTCTGGCCAATAGTGCGTTCGGCTTTAAAAATATGGGACATCTATCGGATTTTTATTGCACGGCGCTGCTGGTCATTTCATAGAAAAATATATTTCAAAGTTTTTTCTTCTTCTGTAAAAAAGTGAAATGTCCTTTGAGAGCATTGGCAATATTAACAACGATATGCACTATAAATTTTAAAAATTTCAAAATTTTATTTAAATACACAATGATACATTTCGTGCAAATGTCAGTGCAAAAATAAGTTGTAATTAAAAAAAAACCCCCACTCATAAGGCACCCTACACGTAAAATCTCCCATTAAAGTAAATATTACACAACTTTTTTCCACAATTTACCCTTCCAAACCAATTTTGTTTCAGTTTTGTTTGAGATTGTATATTCACTTTTTGTTTTTTGTTGAGCGCCTATGCAAATTTTAACCCCACCATCGTAATTCGTCCCTAGAGTGGGCCCATTGAATGGGTTGCAAAGTGAACGGTGGCTGAGCACAAAATTATATGAACCTAATCTCTCAAGGACTTGTGAGTCTGAGGTGTGCTGGTGTGTGTATGTGTGTGTGTGTGTGTGCGTGTGACAAACTCAGCTAATCTGCCATGGATTTTTGGCAGCAACCGGCATTGCCTTTGTATGTAAAATATATGAGCTGAAAATCCCAAGCTACTATTAGCATCTGCCCTATTTTGGTGAGTGCTTTGAAAGGTAAAGGTAGCCAAATTGGCTGTAAGTACTTGAAATAGAAAACAGCATTCTAAAAAAGTTCATAATGAGCAATAAGCCGTAACCGTAACACTTTTACACTAGAGTTACTTTCACACATACATACAATATATACTCGTAATGTACGATATTTGTCGGTATATGAGTCTGCTCTTCTGAACGAACTACCGTTGACTTTTAAGGAATGTTTTGTTATATGGGCCACGTTGTCACATACAGTTGGAAGTTCATTTCTCACAAATACAAGGCCAGTAGGAATTTATGGATATGATTTATGAATTATGATAGTTAATTCTTGAAAATAAATATTTTTCAATTAGCAAACTCTGTTTCTCTCTATGAGACTTCAAAAAAATTATACCAAATTTTTTCTTTAATAATTTTATACCTGATAGGAATTCACATAGATCCTCGGGGATGCACTGTGATACCACAGAACAAACGTTAACAGAACGACAATTATTTATCTTAATTTTCAAAACTCTGCGTGCTTAAAATGAATCTGGCTAATCTCTACTCCCGAAATGTCCGCCGGAGAGTGGATAAGGTGCGATCCCAATTACTTAAGCCGTATTCTCGTGAAGTAGCTGAGTAAAAAGTGCTTAGCTAATTTCATCTCCTCATCCTTACAACGGCTGCCGCAGTATGGAGTAATGCTAATATTGTGGCGCAACCTATGGATTCCCATTGAGCAGTACTTTGGTAGCACCCCATAATTAATGAGAGCTGCGGTTTGAATAACCACAGGAGCTCTCGTGACCTCCTCCGGTCTACTTCCGGTCAAAAGGACCTCGCGACCCTACATGTTCTAGTAGCTGCCCAGCGTTTGCCAAGCTAATCGCAAGCCCACTCGTTCAGAACTTGCTGACGGGTGACCAGAGGAATCCCGAAAAGTTTCTCGTTCAAGAAGTTCTTCTCAAGTGTGCCTTGTTTGGCTAACTCATCTGAGAGTGCATTGACAATCCGATGAGTAGATGGTAGATGAGGCTTATGAGGTCGATTTCACACCCAGGAAGCTTGGAGCTATACTATAACCCCGGATAAAACCTTACTAAAGCCTAAGGCTCAAGGATTCTATACCATTTCTACGAACATTTTTGTTATCCCTTGACGTAAACAAAGAGGGATATTGTGTTTTTTGATACAGAACAATTTTAGGTTGAGGGAGTATTAAAATGTATAAAAAAATCAATTTCCAAGATATCAAAACATATTTTCCACATACCACGCAAAAGGATATATCTTGAATTTCGGATTAAAAAAAACAAAGGTAAACGAAATTATTGCAGCGGAGTTTGAGAGCATATTATAATAAATATAAATATAAAAGTGCCCATTTTTTCGAACAATATTTTGTTTTCGAATGTTTGATTATAGCCAAATTTCCTTTAAACTTATACTCCTGTACTTTAGAGCGTTTTAAAATCTCAAATTTGATCTCAAAATTGATCTCATAACTAACTACAATTTCGCGTCTGAAAATTAAAAAGTAGTCTATAAATCTAAAATTTCAGCTACAAAAATCTGAGTATGGCGCCTATACCGAAATCAAAGACGTATTCTACTTCAAAAATATAAAATCAAACTTTTCATTCATTCAGTATCTTGGCCGCTAAATTAACAGCGGTTCCTCGTAAGGTGCCCCCTATCAGAGACGATCAAAATTCTTTTAAAATTTGAATTTCTGAATTGGCATCACGATCCGCCAAAGAGCTTTGGTTGTAAATATTTGCATGATCGAAGCTATATACTATGTAATTTCAATTTGCTTTCAATAAAATTCTTCAAACTTGGAACTCTCTAACTCATTTGTTTTCTAAGCAAAACTCATATGAGATTTATTTTCTCATAGCGCATTTTTTCTGTAAAAAAGCATTTCTTAAAAACCATACAATGTTAGAGGCAATTCAAGGTGCCATTAAATAAGATAGAAAATGAAAGAATCTAACAAAAATGAATGTGAAACAAAACAAACAAAAAATCCACCAGATTTCGCCGTTCTACAAATCTATGTATGCATAATATATATATACTTATATACTACATAATGTGCCCTCACATATTTAAAAAAAAAACCTTTTTACTACCATTTCTACTATTCTTTCGATTTTACAAATGAGGCGTGTTATTGAAAGTAACTGGCAACATCTGTACATTTGTCCGCCATCGAGCTGATTGCGTTTCTATTTATCAATGTTTGTTAACGTCACTGGCGGAAGTTTGGAAATCACCATCAGCAACAACAATGCCCACGATATTTACAAATCCATTGCCTGCTCTGCAGTGCCAGTTTGTGGAATATTAACTTGACGCCTTGTGTGCTGGCATATTTTGCTCACGAAGTAGATACAAAGTTGCCCTGCTGGCACCAGCTGATTCACAAAAATGAAAATAAAGCATAATTATTAAAAAAAAATTATTTTATATGTAGTTTAGAAATGGAAATATTATTTTTAATTATTTCATTATTATTTTTTAATTATTTCATCATCAAATTTTGGAAATTATCAAATTTTTTTTAACTATTGCATTATCAAACTATTTTCTTTTATTTGATATGATTTTTGTTTCTAATTATTTGCTTCAAAATTTTTTGAATTAATTGATTATCGAGTTATTTACAATTATTTGATCATAATATACATATAATTATTTTTAATTAATTGATTACTTCTAATAATTTCCTTATTTTTAGTTATGTGAATATTAATTAATTATTTAATTGTCAAATTATTTTTAGTTTTTTTTCTTTTTATTATTTCATAATTTTTAATTACTTGATTTTCTTTAATTTTGTGATTGTTTTTGATTATTCAATTTCCAAACTACTTTTGATTATTTGATTATTTTCAATCAAGTGATTTTTTAAATTACTTGGCTAATTTTGATTATCAGATTAATTCCAACAATTTGATTATTAAATTACTTTAAATTGTTTTATTATTTTCAATTACTTGATTATTCTAATTATTTCTTGATTTTGGATTGGTTTTTAATTACTCTTTTAATTTTAATTATTTAATTATTTAAAATTATTTTATTGTTTTTAAGTATTTTATTATTTTTAATAACTGAATTATTTTTAAATTTATGATTATTTGTCATTAGGTGATTAGCAAACTATTTATAATTACTTAATTATTTTTAATCATGTGATTGTTTTTAATTATCTGTTTTCTTTATAATTTAATTATATTTAATTACTTTATTATTTCTTATTATTCGATTCTTTAATTATTTGATTATTTTTATAAATTTGAATATTCATATTAATTTGATTGCTTTTATGTTGTTTAATTTTTTTGAATTTTTTTTTATTATTTGATTATATGGGAGTATTTAAATATTTTTAACTTTTGGTTGTTTTCAACTATTAATATTTAATTATTTTACTATTGATAGTTGTTTTTAATAATTTGTTAATTTTTTAATTATTTGATTATTCATGATCATTGGTTGATTTCAAGTACTTGTTTTTTGGAATCATTTAATTAACTTTAATTATTTTTAAC
Organism: Anomoia purmunda; assembly: GCA_951828415.1. NCBI lineage: Eukaryota > Metazoa > Arthropoda > Insecta > Diptera > Tephritidae > Anomoia > Anomoia purmunda. The sequence continues at coordinate 46,677,068 of OX639995.1, forward strand.
TTTTGATTGTTTTCAATTATTATTATTTAATTATTTTTGATTGATTTACTAATTGTCGTAATTCGACTTTTTAAACTATTTCATTATTTTCGGTTATTTATTTCTTTGTATTATTTAGTGATGTGGATTTGTTTTTTTGTTTGTTTATTTTTTTATTTTTTTTTGGCTTTTTGATTAGTTTTACTTGAATACTTTTAAATTTGTGGTTATTTGTAATCATTTTTGTTTGTTATTATTTCGTTATTTCACATTATTTGGTTCTTTAATCATTTGGCTATTTTTAATTATTTGAGTATTCATATTAATTTGATTGCTTCCATTTATTTAATTTTTTTGAATTATCTAGTTATTTTTAATTATTTGACTATATCTGAGTATTTAATAATTTTTAAATTTTGATTGTTTTCAATTATTATTATTTAATTATTTTACTATATATGACTAGATCATTCGAATTACAAATCTTTTATTATTCTCAATTTAAATTATTATTATTTAATTATTTTTAATTATTTTAATTTTTCTAATTATTTGATTGGTTTTAGTTATTTAATTGTTTTTAATTATTTGTGTTTTTTTTAAAATTAATTCATTATGAAAGTATTTTTGATTACTTGATTGTTTTTCATTATTTTGTTATGTTCAATTTTTTGGTTACTTATAAGTATTTAATTATAATAATAATACATAATATTGTATGTATGAAATTAACTGAAACTTATACGAAAATCACGGAAAAATTCCCCACGACTTTTAAGGGGAAACCTCACAATAGGTATTGCATCTACCAATGGTAAGACCTAATTTTTCTTTGTTTTTTTTTAAATTTAAATTCATCATCGATTAACTTCTTTCTAACTCTGTATTGCTAAGCGGAATAATTAGATATTTGAAAACGATATTGCTTAACACTCTGAAGAGTTTCTCATTCATTGCCAAATCAAATAATCCCGAAATTCTCCCGAAAGGGTCTCAAACTTCTAGCCTAGGTAATTTTTGCGAGCTTTTGCAATTTTAAATTTCTTATCTAGTACAATTTTACATAGTAATTTCATTAAAAATATACTGAACAAACATTATTTTAATACAAAAAATTTACTAAATGGACTTCAACGAAAATGCTGCTCGATTTAGTGGAGCTACGAATTTTCTCATTACCTAGCAATAGGTTACTCATACGCCTTGGCAAAACGGTTGTCTTATAACACAAATAGAGTCAGCCATGTGACCTAAGCGGTGTGATTTAAAACTAAACAAACAACATAATGAAACATAAAACTCAGTTTTTCGACAAGCAGACTAAAATTATTACGATAAGACTTCTAAAGTCTCAGCCCCACAGTCTTTTCACTTAATAATAGATACACATATAACCAGATTGTCGGCTTTTTCAAGTCCCAGTACTTGTCACGGGTGCCCAAAGCGAATTCATAGAAATCGAAATACACCTGTTTTATGAACCAATACAAAAACACTTTTTGTTACACGAAACTCTTAAGATGTGTCTTACATCTTTTTCTTTTTACATTTCTTTCATTTTTTATACTTTGAAATTTTGCTATTTAGTAATTTTTTCATTCTCATGCACTCCATTTTCAATTTCTTTCAATGCAGCATCGGGTTTTTTCAGTTTGGCAGGCATATCCGTTGTTAGAAAGAGAATATACAAAAATGAGTGAAGATTCCAAACTAGTACGTCTGTGAAATATATTTATTTACTACTATTAAATATCAATATCTAACAAAATTTTTAAAGAAAATGTATCTATTTCGTTTTGGTCGTCTCTTTTTTCGAGAGACTGAAAAATTTATGTATATTGGAAGTACTTTCCATCATCCCTTGTCAAATTTATTTTGGAGACAAAACGGTTGCGGAAAATACATTACAGATATAACGACACCAAACCCGGTTTACCTCCATACCAAATTTGTCAACTGACGACAGGAATTTTTTTCAATATATGTACATGAAGCTGTTTCTTATATTTTAATATTGTAAGTAAAGACCAAAAGTTTAATGCGAATATGGCGTTTCAAATTCAAAAAATACAAAATATACTTTTAAGTTTATTTTTGTTTTTAGTTTTACTTTTTTTTTATATTGAGAAATAGTAGTTTCTCTAATTGAGGGACATATTTGTTGCTTGCAAGCAATGCCTCCCCATTTGGGTGAACAGCTAAGAAACAACTTTGGAGATTTCCGAAATTCTTTTTCTTCAATAAACCACGAATTGAGCTCAAGCATAATTGTTTATTGAGCAATGAAATTTTCCCATTACAAGTTGAATTTTTGTATAAATTGTAAATATTTGTACATAGATTTATGAGAAACAAACTCCAATGACATTTCTGTGTACAGATGTGTTTAGTTGATTGGTGGCTTAGAGGAAATTCAAATATATCCGAGTGATGTTCAATGCAATCAGAAGAATTTTACATACAAATAATAGCCAATGTATGAATGTATGCGTGTTGTTGTATGTGACACTTGTAGTAAAAGTTCAAAATTCTGGCCATTCAATGTGGCATGCCTCCAAGACCATGTAAGTACTTATGTATGTACAGTATGCAAATCTGCTATGCTCCAAGTTATTCCTACAACAATACAGTTGTCATGTAGATTTGACATTGACATCCATTTGTATTTTTAGTTTGGCAGAATAAAATCAATATGGGAATTCTATGCGAGTACCTACATATGTTTGCAAATTTTTTGCTTAAGAGTAAATATATGTTTTTTATATTTGGTACTTCCCGTTCCGTAGCAGTTCTCGAATGAGAATTAGATAAATATCTGTTGCGTATTATAGTAAATGGTAGTTCTTAAACTAGTGTTTATATATATATATATATATATATATATGTATATATTGATGGGTATATATTTAAAACTATTGTATGAGTGACACAAAGTAGAACTTATATTTTTATGAAAAGAGATTAATTTACAAATAGTTTTCAGATTAATTTAATGAATGTGTAGTTGTTGTAGTAATTAAAAATACAGTAGATGATAAAATAGAATACAAAAAATATGCAAGACATTTACATATACAGCATTCCACATGACTATTTTCTGTTTATCATACCAACAGTTCAACGTGCTTGTAGAGCGACAGGGGCTTCGAGTGTACGACGAGTGAAGCTTTTACATTATGACTGGATGGTGCAGTTGTAGCAGTTTGAAGATTTACTGCAACCGAAACAGGGATAAGTTATTTCCACATTTGGATATTAACATTAATTATTTTATGGGTGGCCGCGCTAATAAATTTTTTTTTCTTGATTAGAGCAATTATTAAACCTGTTTTTCGTTTGGACTTTATCTTGTATATAAAAATCTCGCGTCACGGTGTTTGTGGTCGAACTCCTCCGAAATTGATTTTTATGAAATTTTGTATGTATATTTGGTAGGTGTGAGAACAGGTCGTAAAGTAAAAGTTAAGTAAAGTAATGATTGGTAGAGGGTTATCATATGATTTAAAAAATCGAATTTAATAAAATTATATACAAGCTATATGAAATATTAAAATATGGGGTTTAACGGTTCCTCTCAGCAGTGAGAATGTTCATACATATATTTCGGAGAGCGATTGCCACCTGTTTGAAAATTAGAATTAAATTAAATTATACAAGAGTATATAAAATATTAAAATATCAGCTTTCCGCTGAGAAGAAGCTTTATAGCTAGCTATATATATGTTGAAGAGGGTTGCCACCAGGCTGAAAAATCGAATTTAATTAAGTTGAAATGGAATTATGTGAAATACTTATATATAGGTGTCAAACGGCGAGGAAAAGGTTCCCACCTATATTTTGGAGAGGGTTGCCACCAGTTTGAAAAGTCGAATTTTATTAAACTATTCACAAGTTATATGAAATATAAACCTAAGTTGCAAACTGTTCGTCTCGGCAAGAAGGTTCATAGCTAAGTTTAGAGAGTTGCCTCCTGTAAATAAAATATTTATAGGCAGTACAACGCCTGCTGGCGTTTTCTAGTATCCTATATTTAAGTTAACTTACAAAGAAAAAAACTCGATGAAATATATACTTGAGAAATTAGCAAATTTCACGTTTTACTTTTTCTTATTTAATTTTTGAAACAGTTGGCAACCCCTTAACTTTGATTTTTTTTTAGACTAAGCCCTTCTAAACCTCTATCGATTGGCACCAATATTATAATGTTTCGTTCATCTAACATATTTAATTGAATTTAAATTTTCCAACAGGTGGCAACATTTGAAATTTTTTTTTAATTAATCGTCTCTCCCGTTTCCGTTTAACGCTGGTATGTTACACACAATTTCAGTTATCTTACCAATTAAATGGAAACAAAGTTCTTAAAGAGGTGGCAACGCTCTACGAAAATATGCTGGTATAAGCTCTTTTGTTTCACAAACCAAAACTGTTATATACCAATTAGCATATAAATGAAATTTAGTAAGTCATTTTAAACTGGTGGTAACCCTTTTTAAAAAAAATTCTAATGATTATAATTTCTTGCAACAATATCTCATATAACTAATAATAACTCTCTTTAATTTACTCCTCTAAGTAGTCTCCAGAATGTCATTGCTATTGCGCATGGGATATCCACATGCCGGATATACATATGCCGAAAAAACCAGGGTTGATTCCGACAAGGTACGATTTGAGTATACTACGGTGCTCAGGTCATAGTGGAGCCAAAGTAACGCCGGCCTCACGAGGCAGCTGGAGCTCTTCGTCTGCTGACAGGTGGTGGTTTGACTTTGAATGCTGTTTATGGTCCTCCTGTACGGTATGCGACAAATTAAAAAAACAATCCAGGATTTGACACCAAGTGGGAGCGAGGTAATTGCCAATTATCTAACATTCTATTATTAGAGCATCAACTCGAACCTATTCCTGAATAAAAAATAATTGCGGATCGTTTTTTACAATACCTACATTTCTGGAGGGAGACTAGAAAAAATTTGTTTAGATCATCCTAGTATGCTCTGAAAAAAATAAACAAAAGAACGGAATAAATGTTTTGTTAATTTTGATCTCGTAATTTTTTTTTTAAATTTCGATATTGCGATTGAGTAAAAGTTTCTTCAAAGTTGATCTCGTAATTTTTTTTTAAATTTCGATATTGCGATTGAGTAAAGGTTTCTTCAAAGTTAATAAAAATCTATATATGGCCCGTAAAAATAAATCTGTTTCCTCCAAAATTAGTAAAAAACTGCCATTTGATTTTAATTTCTTTCGATAGCTGTCTTTTTTTGATACAGATTTTTTTGAAGTAGAACTTATTTAGCGACAATTTTTAATGATTTCCACCACTATATCTACCACTATTTTTACTAATACTCTTACTAATTACTGCCACTATTTCTACTAATTACTACCACTAATTTTATTAATTTCTTCCATTACTTTTAATAATCTCTACCACCATTTTTACTAATTTCTACCAACATTTTTATTAATGCTACTACTAATTTCAACCACTATTTTCAGTAATTTCTACCACTATTTTTGCTAATTTCTACCACACTTTTTACTAATCCTACCAATATTTTTACTCTTTCTTCTACTACTTTTAATTATTTTTGTTACTATTTTTACTAATTTCTACCACTATTTTTGCTAATCCTATTACTAATTACTGCTACTATTTTTACTAATTGCCACCACTATTTTTACTTATGGTAATAATAATTTCAACCACCATTTTTACTAATTTCTGCCACCATTTTTGCTAATGTTATTTCTAATTACTACCACTATTCTTACTAATTTCTACCACTATTTTAACTAATGGTACTACTAATTTTTACCACACTTTTTACTAATTTCTACCACTATTTTAACTAATGGTACTACTAGTTACTCCCACTATTTTTACTAATTCCCACCACTATTTTTTTCTAATGATACTACTAATTTCTACCACCATTTTAACTAATTTTTACCAATATTTTTACTAAAGCTACTACTAATTACTGCGACTACTTTTATTTGTTTAAACTACTACAAAAAAGTTTTACTTCTGGCTCGCGGACTTTGGTGCACGCGATTTTTTTTTTTTTTAATGTACACATTTTTTATCACGAGTTCCTCCCACTACAGATTTCTGTTGCAATAAATTACGACCGTTTTTAATAACTTTAAGTATCTTGTGTGCCCTGCCACCTTGCCTGTCTGAATTCGTGACAAATTAAGAATCAAAAGCCACTGATCTGTAGCGCGCACATTTAGCAGAGCAATTCAGATGCTAAACAAAGGGCCGTTTCCTATTCGCTTACTACACGCAATGTTTAATTACTGCCATCATTCTAAGTAGGTGGCTAAACTAAATAAAATACAAAGCGTTAAGCTTTACGAAATCCAGCTGCCAATTGCTTTCTATAAAATCCTCTCTTTAATTGCTGCTTCATTAGCGGCCATCATTTGGGTTGCTTCCGTTGATGTTTGACAAGCCGTTGAGCCCTGGTGTTGTCATTTATATGTATGGATGTGAATGTGTGTGTGTATTTGTTTGAATATGTGGGCGGGTATTTGTGCGGGGGTAGTGGTAGTTTTTCTTAATGCAAATTCCTATAAATTTAAAAGCGACACGAGAAGCTGTCTAATTAAACGGCATATTATGCAACGCAAATTAGGCAAACACATAAATTAATTTTATAACGAAATTAACTAAATACACAAAATCAGGCTCTAGATGAGTTTGAGGTGACCGAAGCTCAAGTGCAATCTAAAAATTTTAATTTAACATTATCGCTAGGGCGGCAGAATGTTTGCAGTAAATTGGCTGGGACGTCGGAACAGTCTGCTTCTCGAAGATTTGCACTGCGGAGAAGAAAGAAAACAAAAGAAGATGGCTGCTTTTAATATTCGACGACCAGCAGCGGAAATAATGAGCGTGTGTGTGTCTGCCAACGACGCGCTTCAAATATTGGCTTAGTTATCAGGAGCGAAATACTTTAAGTCAGTTTTTGGCCAATTTATTCAAATGCCAACAGTCAACTTGCCAAACAATTTTTAAGTCTTTTGTGTATATAGACAGTGGCAGTTAGGGAGTGTTTTACGCTAATTTAATTGAGAAAATTTAATTAATTCCAATATAGTTAGTACAACAGTTATAAGATAAGGGTATTTGAACTCCAAAAACCCCCTTGGGTGTTCCCATTATAATACTTATTGAGTTTAGTAAAATGCGACCCATTAATTTTGGTTTAAATGGGAAGTTTTATTTAGGTAAAACATGCACTGTTTTGTTGATAAATTGTCGCCATTTTGAAGGTGATTTCATAACGCCACTCTCGTGGAAATCCTAGTGGAAAAAAACTGGAACAGTCGATTTTCACAAGCTTCTCTGGAATGAAATTTTTCACCATAAAAAAACCTTCGCCATAGACAGGAACAGGTATTAATAACTTGGTGCCCGGACTATAAGGCGGATGCATAAGAACCTCCCAACTATACCTCCGAAGCTCCCTGACGAGTCCGTATCCATGTGTGTGGCCTGGCGTTGTTCTGATCGCACACAATTCCTTTCCTATTGGCCGAGGAGAGGAGCTTAAGTAGATGATTTCCAGCAAATCCCACCAAAAACATAGTAAACCCCTCCTGAGCATCAATCCGGGCTTGACCACCGTTTGCGTCGGCTCGTCGCGTTTCGATCACGACCGGTTTCGCGTGACGTTGTCGTATATGATCCACTTTTTATCACTAGTAGTCATCTGCCTCAGATATGGATCGATTCAGCAGCGATTCGCAGATGGAAATTCGGTCCATGAGGTCTTTTGCGTTAACTCGAGTGGCGCCCATATATCGAGCTTCTCCTTCAGCAATGTTTTAGCGCCTGGGCAATCGAAATACTGCTTATATGTCGGTTGGAGCAATTTCCTTTATTTTATTGATATTTTTGGCAATTGGCTTCCCAGAGCCTGGCGCGTCTTTGATATCAAAATTAGCGGAACGGAATAGACAAAACCAAAGTTTCGCGTGATTGGCTATTATATTATCCAGGAAAACCTGCAAAATATGGTGCCATTTTTCTTTGCAGGTGTTCATCTTTGACGCGTGCTCAAAAAATATTGAGTCAAGCAACCACAAAACTGTTTTTTTTAGTACGAAATTTTATCTTTCTAACACCACTTAGCTTAGTAAACCCATCGCACTTAGACATCGCGAGATTTAGATTAGTAAAGCCATCTATTGGAAAAATGAAATGGATTTATTTTCACTTGATTTCTGGATATCTTTTCACTAAACTAAAAACCGAGTTTCGTACGATGGCAAACAAGATCCCACATAAATATTCATACAAGTACAGTGCATACTATCTTTAATCTGCATAGTTGGATTTTTCGGTTTGGCTAGGCTTTTGGTAGTTGCCACAGTTTATGTGAGTTTATTCCTTTCGCTAAACAATTCAGAGTCCTTATTGAATTTCATCAAGTCTTCTACTAGTATACGCCACCCGGCATACTAAAAAAGAAGTCATAACATACTCTACTAGTTATTAGCCCTAAATCCTCATCGGAGCTTTGTCTTTATAAAAAATTGTTGTTTTTTGGGGGTTTTTTTTTGGAGAATTATTGATTTTTGTCTATCCGTAGGTTCGCGGTAAGAAATATAAAGTAGTAAAAAAATATTCGAAGTTTATTTGAATTTTCGAATGTTTAGTTCGGCAAGAACCACGCCCACGCCTCGCACGTAGTTTAGCGAAAAACTAAAAAATCGCGATATCCCAGCAAACAATTAAAGTTGAAATACTCACCAGATTTGGTACAAACGTTAAAATTAAATTTAATAAGATTAATTTCGAAATGTATTCATACCGGACTTCAGAAGCACGCCCACCTCTCATATTACGGTAATTTACAAAAATAAAAAACGAAATCGATATTTTAGTGCTTTTCTTAAATCGTATACACTAAATTGGCTTGGAGAGGGAAAGAAAGAATGGGGTAACAAAAATAAGTATATCTCTGAAAATTCTCATTTTCGAGGTTCTTTTTCAGTTATTGCCACCCATTTTCTGTGGGATGAGAGAAAACAGAAAACAACGCAATGGTATCACTTTTTGCTAGGTTTTTTGATCTCGCAGTTATAGTAAACTAAAGTAGCTCGAAAAAGTACGAAATTTTATCGATTTTTTTTTGGCATAAAACTTACTCAAACCGTTAAAAAATCTATAATAATGCAAACGTTTTTGATATTTTGATATCGAAATATGCATTATTTTATGCTGTATTCCGATGAGTTTTCAGAATTGCGATTCATAAAACAATCTTGGAAATCATAGAGTAAAAGTCAAACGTTTGAATTCACAGCAACCATGTAAAATTTCTACTTAAATTTTTTTGGAAAATAGGAAGAAGCGAGAAAATCAACAGCACTGAAAATGCCCGCTTTGAATCACAGGCGGCGTATTTGCCCAGGAAGTTAGAATTTATGAAAATTAGGTAGATTTAACAATTTAAAAAAGAAAGAACCACCTTTCATTTTAAATGTAAAAAAAAAACAGCAACCTCCAAATGTTTTATTAAAATTTGCTCATAATGAAAAGAAATTGATTCATTCTCAAAAATACATTTTTTTATGAATTCTGTACAAATTTAGAAAAGTGACAAACCATGTACATATTTGACAAGGCATGTAATCGGCTTACCAAGTTCTAATTATTGCGAACATGCTTTGCTCCTGCTATTTTTAATTGTACATATGTGTGATCTTTATTTATCTTTTTATTTATGCATGTGGTAAGTAACTAAGTATGTGTGAGTAGATGTGTGCGCATCTCTGCGTACGTCTACAGGGTATAAACTTACAACTGGCCTGCGTGCTATGTGGCACAAAGAAAGTCACAGCCATCGTATTGACAATGCCACTTTGAGCTAACGATAAGCATGGCGTAAATTGTCCGGCAAATTTTTCTGCCACGTTTTTTTTGTTTGCCCACATATATGAATCAATGTCATTGTGTCTGCTTCCGCAATTTTCATGGTATTTTCATATACACTCACACATATTCGTATTTATTTCTTTTTGTTCTCGTTTCTTGCTTTGTTCGCCATTTCGAGCTTTATCAGCTTTTTTACGTTGTTTTTTTGCTTTTTTTTTTGGCTGTGCTGTGTTTTTGGTTCAAGTGCCATTTAACGGAAACCTGTGCCACAGCTGTGGATGTACACGCAAGTCGATGGGTTTATTTATACCCTTTGCTGACATTGCTGAGTAGTTGAGAACAAAATTCTAATAGACTTAAAATTTTTTTATTAGTCTATAATACAAATGCATTTCCAAATCAATTTTGCTTTTGGTAGTATATTATTGATGAAAACAATTAATAGTAGATTGGTTGTTAGGTTAGGACGGCTGCATCGGTGCAAGACCACCGAGGGCACACGTGGGCTCAAAAAAGCCCGTTGTGATACCGCTTTCGAGCGCCATGCATATCCCTCCTTCTTTCCTTTAAAAAATTAACCACCGACTGCGCCTTACGTAGCGCAGAAAATCGGGAATGCTTACCGAGCTCAGGTCGGCCAAATAGTTTAGAAAGTACCTATTTAAGAACTTGTTTAGAGTCTTAGCCAGAGCGGGACAGTGGCAGAGATAGTGCTTGATTCTCTCCACTTACTCTTCATCCCTGCAACTTCGACAGAAATCGTTGAATAGGCATCCCAGCCTCTTCCCGAGGATGCCCACTGGATGTGCCCGTTTGTCACTCCGGCCATTAGTCTGAAATTAGAGCGTTCTAGGCGCATGAGAGCTTTAGATCGTTTTACTTCAATCTTTGGCCAAACTTGTGTGGTAATTCAACAGGTGGCTTCCACGGCCAACCTGGTATTCATCTCCTCGCCGTATTTTGTCTTTAAACTTTGTTTGCAGCAGGTTAGAGGCATGCCCGCGTCTAGAGCAGAATTTGCAACAGATAATTCCGGCCCTTTCGTTGGGAATTCCTCTGCCGTGCAGTTGCAGAGAATGTCACTGTGCCTAAGAACCCATGTCACAGTCATGGAACGTTAGACGCTTGGCTGTCGGAGTTTATAGTGGCAGGTCAGTCTGTAGGAGCAGACACTGTCAGACACTGAACAGCCTGCATTATGACCATTTAGCTCTGCCTGAAAAACGCTACAGTGATTCGGTAAGCGAAAGCAGAGGTCCAGAGCAAATTCACTGCAGTGAATCCCGTTGCCTCTCTCTCACGACCCGTCGACCCTGGGTCTAAGTCTATGGCACCTTCCCATTCATCCCTTTCTGGATTTCTTATGGATTTTTATCGGAATACCTTCCAGGACTTCTGCATTCCCTAATCGTATCTTTATCCACGGCTGTATAGCGTTATGCCTGCCAGCACTACAGCCGGCCAAAAGTTTGCTATACAGATCCACCGGTATAAGGTTTAAAATTACTTGCAGAGATTTAGTGGGTGTAGAGGGTAGCAATCCCCTGACCAGCCTTGAAGTCGGTCTCCTGTACTCGTTCCACCTTGGCTCTGGACAAGATTTTGTTTAGCGCTGGATACCAGACGCTATTCCCGTAGAAGAGAATGAGACTTATTGCTGTGTACATTCAGTGTACTAAGTGTGGTTTTATTCCCCATTTTTTTTCCTATGAAGAGTACCATCTCGGTCTTTGTGGGGTTAACGCTAAGCCCGCTTTCTTTCGACCAGATATTAACTAGGCTGATGAAATGCTGGAGTAGCTCACTTAGAACCTGCAGATGTTTACCGGTTGTTACGATTGCTATGTCATCGGCATACACTAATTGGTCTTAATGATAATATGAGCACTTATATTATTACTCAGCTGTCTTGCTGGGTATGATTTCCTGTCCTGCAGGGTATATATGCGTGTGTAAGTATGTGAGTATGTGTACGCGTATCTTTTTATTTGCCTTAATTTGAGCATTTATCTATTTTTGCATGGGTTAGTGTGGGTGTGTGTGTGTGTGTGTTTTTACAGCTATCATAATAAATGACAATTGTTCCATTTAATTATTTACCTTCAGGCCAACCATGAATAACGTTTTACGTTTATAGCACCGAGGGCACTGAAGTCTTCCGCACGCCACGCATGTCACACACCACCTCGCCATAGAGTTTTTAGTATTCCTATGAGTAGGCTCCTTAGGCGATACTTGGGTTGCTTAGTTATGCGTGCACTTAGCAGAGATATCACATTATAAAAGCATAAATCTCGATTTACATGGAATTTTTGTGCAAGGGCACAGTGTTTGTATTATTGGAGGTTTTTTTTTTGTTATATTTTATGTATGTATGTAGTAGGGGGTCTATCATTGGCGCGAGTAGATGTTAGCCGCCTATGGCGTTGATGCAGATATATTCCAGCCATCTATGCGACAGATTTATTGAAAAGTCGGTCAGTGTAAACTGCTCCACCGTGATAAGCCGCAGTGGAGATTTAAACTATGTTATATTATACAGACATAATGGCGTACATTAATCTCTCAAATAAAAATAATTTCGTGAATTTCAAGCAATTCAAAAATGACGATCCCATAATTTCGAAACTAATGTACATATTCCTGCCATAAATTCTTTTACAAGTTATGGCCGTTATTAAAACGAAACTATAATACATTTTTTAGTAAGGTAAATTTTATTTAATAACGCGTATACTAAGTGAAAGATGTACATAATTTTTTTCGCAGTTTTCATCTCTTCACTCCAGCTCCCAAACGATTCGTCCCATTGATCAATAGCAGCACGCTTAGTTTCTATTGGTATTGACGTTGCTGCTCGAACCAAAGATATTTCCAGACTCTCCAAGTTTTTGTAGGGTATTCGACAGGTCATGTTCTCCAATTCTGACCAAAAACTGCAGTGCAGTTGATACAAATCTGGACTTCCAGACGGCCAATCATCAGCAGCTATGAAACCGGGAAAATTGCTTTAAGCCACGGAAGATCCACTGCTCTCCATCGAAGAGAATATTGCTTAACTGGTATACTTTTGCCCCAGTTTAAACCCCTTTTTCACAGATGTAAAGTGGGCTAACGCCTTTACAGGAGACTCTCCACCAAACCATTATAGCAGCTGAATGGTGACCACGCTTAACCCTTTAAGTAACATATTATGCGTCGTTGAAAGTTTTTGCGTAGATTTGCGTGCCCTCTTGCTTATTAAAAACTTCTCCGGCAGCGCAAAATTTTCTCATCTGTAGAAAAGGTGCTTTCATGGCCGTTGACTGCGTGCCACTGAAGAAGGCGCTTGCATTTGTTGAGCCAAATTTTGCTGCAAGCGCGTTGTCAGTAGATGACCAGTTGATAGACGGTAGGCTTGTATGTGGAGATCATTACGAATAAATCCTGATATTGATCTGGTCGAAATATTCATTTCCCTTGACATTATTTTCTGTTTTCTAAGGAGATTTCTACGAACAGAACTGAACTGTAACAGAATTTATGGCAAGACTAAGTTACTTGGTAATCTTTTCATATGTCCACATACTCTGCTATACCTTTTAGACGGTTGCGTGAATGTTTCAGAAATAATAATAAATGACCGATAGGAGGCGCCGCATACATGTTCCATTGATGAAACAAAACGGCTTATATTCGGTGGACCAGATCGGTAGCACTCTAGCTGATATATACTGTGATTCCATATTTGTGAGCCCATTTCATTTCATTACTGTTTATAGGTGCGGTGGCCATCCGTCCTTTTTTTGTAAAGGAAAATACTTTATTTTACTTTTGTAACACAAATTAATTTTTGTGAGGATTTGTTTCATGATAGAAATACACTCGGAGGTTTGCCATTGTCGGCCGAGAAGCGATCGGTATTAGAAGAAACTGTTTTCTATAATTTTTGATGTTATTTTCCCCGGCCAGTATTTGAAGTACGGCGGACTCGTTTAAGAGAGAATTGATGCGATTATAAAGGAGAAAATCTTAAAAAAAATCAAAAACTGTAAAATTGTGAAATTTTCAAATTGTATAAATTAAAAACTATTAGTGTTTGGGGTTAATTCTTTGTTTAAATACCTCTTTTAATTTTCCAAAAAAAAAAAAAAAAATTTTGTTAAACTATTTTTCAAATTTTACCATTTGGAGTGACTAGGATACAGGCATAAAATCACGAAGCCTTAAAATAATATATACTGAGTTTAGACATTAAATTCTACCAAGTTAAAACGTAATTTCAATAATGAATTTTTCGCCTCAAACGCCTCAAGGTTGATACTAATTTCAATATAAGCTTTATTTGTAAAATAAATCGAACATGTTAATTAAAAAAATTAACTTGAAAAACTGAAAAAATATTGAAATTTTGAGTTAAAAAAAATGAAATGTTTGGTATAGACTCGTTATACTAGGATGAGAGAAATCTTCTGTCCGAATTACTTACATACCAAAATGGGTCGATTCCATTATTGGTCGATTAGACATGGAATAACCCACATGCAAATTTATGTTGCTATGACATCCTACGATATCAATTCAGACAAGTTTTGTTTTTAAATTTTGTTTTTCATACCATGCCATTCCTATTAAGCGGCACTAAATAAATTAAGTTTTTCTTTTATTTCACAAGCTGTTAAAAAAAAAAACTTTTAAATTACCACTAAAATTGCTTTGCACTTTATTATCACAAAAACAAGAGGGGAAAATAATGAAATCTTTTCGTAAAAGCTTACCACAAAAATAAGAGCAAATGTTATTCACAGAAACTAATTTATAAATATTTATACAATACGTTGGTGGCAAGTAAGGTCAGGTGTGTCATCAGAAGAATCTTTGTGCGCGGCTATTATTCCCAAAAGCTTTCGCCCCTCGGCCAGCAAAGCCGCTGGCTTCTCACTTACTTTAATATACTAAAAATGACTGTAATCATTACAACCTTAAATTGTTTACTATGAGTTGCTTTAATCTTCAATTTTGACGGCATCTAAAGTACCAAGTGTTAAAGTTGTGCGAGAATTTTTTCTTTTTCTGTTTTTTTTTTAGTACAACGAAATATGGGAAGAAATACTTATTTTATTTAGCCATGCTTTTGTAATATTTTTTATATGTCTACATTTTCGGATAATTCGAAGGAAACATTTATGTATTTGAAAATTATATTTAGTGTTTTTCTAAAGCAATAGATTTGCTTTAAGGAGAAATATCTTTAAAAATATCATTTCAACAAATAAAAGTATTTTTGTTTTCAAACAATCTGACTAAATGCAGAGAAAGCCTTGACCAGCAAAAAACCGGTGAAAGCTAAAGAATTTTCGCTGAAATAATTAGATTTGGAATGAGATTAAAATTCTCATTTTTTGCATTTTTCTACTAAACGCTGCCTAGGGCTCATGCCCCAAGATCAAAGTACGTAAGACTTTGAGGAAATTTTTAATTATGGTTTAATAATTATCGTTAGATTTTTATTATTTTCTTTTCTAATAGTTATGTCTCTAATTTAGGTGACGTATGTAATTTACTAACAAGGGAGTGCCGTTTAGTTGATATTCAATGCAATCAGACTAGCCGCTAAATATTTTTACGTAACTAAATTTTGATATTAATTCGTCCTGACCTGCAAAAAAAAAACACCACGCTAATGGATCTATTCTGCAAGCCCCCAGAAAATTTTATTATTACCGAAATTTGTAACCACTGCTACTTATCGCAATTCTGGGGCAAATGGTAACGCTGTCAACAAATGGTCGAATAAAAATGACAAATTGGGCAAATTTCATTGAAAAATGTGGCTGGTTTAACGTGGAATTTAGTGTAAAATCAACTGTAAATTAAATAGAATGTGGATTCTTTTTATTGCTTTTTTTGTTCTACGCAAAGCCTAAACAAAAAGGAAAAAATAATATTATGTTATACTTTCGTTTATTTTGATTTGGTTCCTGTTTTCAATGCGATTGGGATTTGCTTTTAAAGTAACACTGACCGAAAAGCTCCTAAAGCATCCCAATAGGAAATAAACATCAATTATGTCGCTATTAGGTGGTACCACGTTGTAACTGGTACAGAATAGATCTGTAAATATCCATCTTCGAAAAAATGGCTAAACTAATAACAGATGTACATATCTAAAACAGGGAAGCAAAGAAATCTTTTTTGCTTCACCCAGCAGGCAATACAGGAATGTATTATATTTAGAACTAGGTTAGGTTAGGTTAATGTGGTAGTTCCCGCAGTAGGAACTCACTTAGCCATATTAGAGGAGCCCATAGTGATACCACCTGTTATATGAACGGTGACGTAAATCGGAAAAACAAGAATGTTTAACCGGAGAAATGTTGCGTACCCCGAATGAAGTCACGCAAATCACCAATCTCCAGAAAACTTCTCTGAAGTACTAAAGAAGTACGAGCCTGTGTACTTGAACCTCAGTCTCGCAAACGCAGGGCTGCTGAGCAGAAAATTAAAAGATGAATCCATCTTATCATCCTCCAGACAGCTGCGGCAGAAAGGGTCAGAGACTATATTCAGCCTAACCGCATGGATACCCATCGTACAATGACCAGTCAAAACACCTACGAGGGTCGCGAGTTGCCGCTTATTAAGCGACGTCAGTTTCTTTGAGCGCCCACGATCGACTCTCGGCCCGAGGGTCCTTGTAATTTTGCATGTCGTGACATTTTCCCAGCGCTCGGTGAGACGACAGAAAGCCAATCTGTCCAAGAGAAGTCCGTAGGCAGCCAAATGAGCAACCACCCTCTCCCTGCATGTAGTAATAACTTTCAGGGTATCTCATTGAGCGAGCTCATCAACCATGTAGTTTCCTGCAATGCCGCTATGGCCCGGTACCCAAATTAGTCTAATGCCGAGAGACTCTGAGGCGGCTGCGAGAGAAGTCAGGCACTTTCCGACAAGTTTTGATCTCACCATTAGCGATCCTAACTAAATTTATAATAAAACATTGGAGTGAAAAAAACATATGCAATAAAATTTTTGGGTAAAATGATAGAAATAACTTTTTGACAAAATATGTAATTTTAAGTTTACATTACTTTTCATTTTACGTTGAAATGTATTTCTATTTAAATTTGTTTGAAATAATATTTAAAAAGACTTATAAATAATACAAACTATTTAAACAATTAACTAGTGTAAACATTTTTTTAAATTTAAATTATCTGTTTAAAAATGGCGTCGAGTTCATTATAAAGTGCATGCTCAGGGTATTAAGTGTATTAGTCCCGTTTCGTTGTAACCGTGATCTTTTGCGAGTCGGTTACAAAGAAACGGATTTGTTATTAATTACGCTAGAGAACAGCAATTTTTCAATAAAATAACAATGGTATTTTTCTAAAGGGGACTTCCAAAACAGCCTGAGTTCTGCCATTTTTGTTTGTACTTCCCGCACTAGGCATTATAGTGTCTTACTATTATTTTAGTTAGACTGCTATTTTTGGACTAAAATGATAGAGAAATGGTAAGAAAATGATGATGACGGGTCAAAGTGTAACTATGAAATGTTTAGCTTTTTATAAGGAATAATATCTCCCTAGACATCCATGCTGTACCTCTTCAAGTTTTTTACTTGTGCTACAAATACCAATTATGACCCCGTATACCTTTAAGTGTCAGAAAACGAAGCTCAGACCTGCTGGACCAAAAATAATCTGCACGATATTCTCTTTCAGGAAAATACCATGTGAACTCTATTTCAAAAAAAGAATTGAATCTGATGTTGTACTGTCTTATTAGTACATGAATAACATAAGTCATTAAAATTATACCTACAATTTATATGGAGTACAGGCTATTGAATTTACTAATGACAGCGACGACCAACTGCTAGCCCTAAATTGCAGCGTCAAGCGTTAAAGAACTGTCAAAATTTCTCATACCCATACGAGTTGTATGGAGCATACCACAATAACGATAGCGACGAGCAAAGGGAATTTTCAATCTTAGCAACGCCTTAGGTGAGAAGTGAGAAAGAAAAGAATACAAATGAGAGAGATGAGATGGCAAATAAAGTAAAACACCAACAACGACAATCGAGACAACGAGGAAACGTTATGGTTATTTGGGTACGACCCGCGCTGTCACTACACAGTAAACGAAAGGGCGTAATATACCTAGGCTTGCCATAAATTATGTTACAGTGTTTAGAATGCATACAGTGAGGATAATTCGCTGAACATTTTTTTATTATAATTTGTATGCAGTTTCTGATCATATATACAATAATAATCAGTAGAGTGTTTGGTTTCGCATATTAACAATGGCGTGGGTATGTAAAGAAAATCCTATTGCGGTAATTGTTTTACATAAGTGTGGAAAAAGCGCAAGTAAAATTTTGAGCTTCTCAAAAAACGGAAGATTTTGAGAATAATTGTTTACCACACTATTTATCGTTTTTCCCAAACCTCTACAGTTGATGATAGAAAGATATGTAAGTGATCGTCCTCGCGTGGTTCGAGCTTCCTTATTACAGATGAGAAAATGTTTACTGTCGGAGAAGTTTTTAACAAGAAAAACGGCAAGCAAATCTACGCAAAAACTTTCACCATTCAGCTGTTGTAGGGGTTTTGTGGGGAGTCTCCTGTAAAGGCGTTAGCCCACTTCACTTATGTGAAAAAGGGGTTAAAACTGGGGCAAAAGTGTACCAGCAGGATGCTTGAGGAGGTATGGTACAACAGTTAAGCAATACTCTCTTCGATGGAAAGCATGGGATCTTCTGCTCCAGCACACAAGGCAAAAATCACTGAGCAGTGACTTAAAAGCAATATTCCTGGTTTGATAGCTGCAGATGATTGGCCGCCTGGAAGTTCACTATTGATCAATGCCACTATTGATCAATGGCCGAAGCGTTTGAGGGCTTGTATGAAAGTAAAAGCTGACCATTTCGAATACAATTTTGTACATCTTTCATCATTAACTGAAATTTACTTTACTAAAAAATGTATTATTATTTCATTTTTATAACGGTCTGAACATGTAACAGAACTTATGGCAGGACTAAGTAAATATATACGCGTGTGATGAGAGCTTGAACAATTATTCGACGGTGTGCCGACCTCTGATCTAAAAAATAGCCAGTATGAAATCGCAAGTTTTGGGAGTACGAGTATAAATAACAGGTAAAATTCCATCTGAAGATGCAACATAATTTCAGGCACATCTTTTATAAATTTATGAATTTCCGGAGACGAAACTTCACCAAAAAAAAAATTGCAGAACACCACTCTTTTTCTCATTTGCAAATTGGTAAATCTTTCGCCATCGAGTATATTGAATGAAAACGAGTATAATTCTCCTACAGTAGCACACGATTACATCATGAAACCGGCAATAAAAGCAAAACCAAAAAAAAAAATCAAAAAAAAAAAATAAGGAAATCACCCACTTGCATAAGATTACAAAAATGGAAGTTCATGAGTGTGTAGTAGATTACTTTACCTAAAGGCAAATGTGACATGCGAATTTTT
Organism: Anomoia purmunda; assembly: GCA_951828415.1. Classification (NCBI taxonomy): domain Eukaryota; kingdom Metazoa; phylum Arthropoda; class Insecta; order Diptera; family Tephritidae; genus Anomoia; species Anomoia purmunda. The sequence continues at coordinate 46,696,448 of OX639995.1, forward strand.
GGAGCTGAGTAGGTGTCTTGAAATTGTTTTTATGTCTGCAGGTGTTTCTTTGAAAATTGAACTTAAAATGTTATGGATGTATGAGTGTATGATTTTTTGTGCCAAAATGTAATTTCACTTCACTTCAATGTGTTACGAGTATGCGCGCATCGGTGCGTACAGTTATTGGATCACATTAGCATTTTCGTCACATTAAGCATTTTAGCCGTCAGCTGTACGAGCAAGCGTATCCATCCCATGTGCGAAATTACAGCAAATAAAAATCAAAAAACAATAATAAATGTATACGAAAACTGAAAATGATAAGTAAATCAAAAATGGATTTGCAATCAAAAAAAAAAGTACCAAGTGAATACCGAGTGAACTGAAGCAAAATAATCATCCTAATATCCAGGATGCTTCCAAACTCAGTGAGCCAGAAGCATAGCAAGTGAAGAGCAATGGGAGGGAGCGGGTTTACTCCGCAATATTAAAAACAAGTAGCACAGAAAATAAAGAAAAAACAAAAAAACAAAATATTTTTATTATCAAAATAAATATAAAATTCACATTAACTGATATGAGTTTCGTAAAAATCATAAAACTTCTGTACAGAGTCACAAAAGGAATTTAAAAAAAGCAACCTTATACATCAAAATCAATATTCCTATTTTTTTAATTTTCGCCACTTCATTCAAAATTCTTCTGTAGGAATTTCTAAATTTTTATGGATGGAAAGCGAAGTTTTTACGGTCCTTAAGACTTTTATCGCGCATTGCATTTCTCCTATGCATAAAACATTTCATAAATCGCAAGGCGGATCATTTGTAACGGTAGTTACCGGAAGAATACGCAATACTTTGATGACAAAACGCAAAAAATTACTTAATATGGAAAAAATTTAGTATTTGAAAAATATACATATATTTCTTCTCATGGCACCCCGGCCATAAACCTGATAACTAGGAACTGGAAAGGACCTCCTTTCGTTTTTTTAGTGTTGGGATGTGCCATAAGTTTTTAAGTTTAGTAAAACGTTTTTTATACATGTTTTTTAGTTTTATTTTTTATTGTTTTGGTTTTTTTGAAAGTTCCATGCGGAACATACATAATTTTTAAAGTTTTATTTCATTTTTATAAAAAATATTTTTTTTTATAATTATTTATTAAAGATTGTTTGCTTTTTAGTATTATACCTGCTATAGTTTTTAAATTGACTAAAAAATCTAATCTGTTGAAATTGCGTTTTATCATTTTTAGGTTTTATGTTGTGCCATAGTTTTTAGGCTGAATGTAATTTTTTTTTAAATTTTTTTTGTTTTGCCTTTTCTAAATTTGATGCTGGACAAAAAATTTTGTAGTTGAATTAAAAGTCTTTTTTTTTTGGAATAATTTTTTAATGTTTTTCGTTGGTTTTTATGTCTCGTGTGTTTTAATGTGAATAAAAATGCGTTTCTTTTTAATGAAAATTTGGGCTTATGTTTTTTTTTTGGTAAGTTTGGCGCTGTGCCATAATTTTTTAAGTTTTTTTTTTAAATAATTTTTTAAAGTGTTTTCCTTTTTTACTTTTATGCTGTGCCATAGTTTTTTAATTGAACAAAAAATCTATTTTTATAATTATTTTTAACGTGTTTTTTTTTAGTTTTATGCTGTGCCATTATTTTTAAGTTGAATAGAAATGTTATTTTTTTAAAATAATTTTTTTATGTTTTGCTGTTCTTTAAGGTTGATGATTTGCCAAATGTTTTTAAGTTGAATAAGAAATCTTGTTTTCAAATAATTTCTTAATGTTTTTTACTCGTTTTTAAATTATTTTTTATTAGTTTTAAGTTTAACGAAAATGTTTTTTAATTTTTTTAATTTTCATTGTTTTCTTTTTAAGTTTTATGAGTTTTAAGTTGACTTAAAAAGCCTTTTTACTTTAAAATTCCTTTTAAAGTTGTTTACGTTTTTTAGATGAATAAAAATGCTTTGTGATATTTTTTATTTGGGTTTTTTTGTAATGCCTTGTTTTTTACGTTTACGCTAGAGTTTTATGTTAAATAAAAATGATTGCTTTCTTTTATTTACAAAGTTTTGTTTTTAAATTTTTTGCTATGCCTTAATTTTTTTTTTGTTGAATAAAAATGTTTTTGATTTGTGTGATTTTTTTTTAATTATGGGTTTATGTATTTTTTTAATGTTTGTTTTTAAATTTAAAAAAATGATTTTAAAATTGCTTTTGAATGTGTTTTGTTTAGTTTTTTTTTTGGTGTCGTAGCTTTTAAGTGGAATAAGAATGCTATGTTTTTATTTTTAAATTAATTTCTTAATTTTTTTCTGTGTTTTATGCTGTTCCTTAAGTTTTTAAGTTAAAGAAGAATGCTGTTTTTTTATATATATGTTTTTGTGTTTTTGAGTTTTATGAGTTTTAAGTTGAATAAGTTGTATTTTGGTTAAATAAAAACGCTTTATAATTTTTTAATTATATTTTTTTTGAGGTTTTTTGTTTTTTTTTTCTTGGTTTTATGACATGCCATAAGTTTTTAAGTTGAATAAAAATGTTTTTTTTGGCGTTTTTTAAATTATTCTTAGTATTTTTTACGTTTTATGCTCTTCCATAAGTTTTTCAGGGGAATACAATTTTTTTTTTTGTTTTTAATTTTTGTTGAATGTGTTTGTTTGTTTTATTCTCTGCGATAGTTTTTGGGTGGAATAAATATGCTATTTTTTCTTTTTGTTAAATTACTTTTTACTGTTTTTTTCTTAATTTAAGCCATAAGTTTTTAAATTGAATGTGAATGTTTTTTTTTAATTATTTTTAATTGTTTTTTTGTTTGAGCTTTGTGAGTTGTATGTTTTGAAGAAAAACAAATTTTATTGTTTTTTTGTTATAAGCTTTAATTTTTATTTTAAAATAATTTTTTAAAGTTTTGTGTTTTTATTTAGTTTTTTGAGTAACACAAAAGTGCTATATTTTTTTTTTTTTTAATTATTTCTTACTGCCTGTTTTTTTTTTTAATTTTATGCATGCCATAAGTTTTTGAGTTGAATCAGAATGTTTTTTTTTGAGTTTTGTAATTATATTTTTATTTAAGTTTTATAAGTTGTAAGTTTTTAAGTGAAAAAAATTATTGTTTTTTTGTAAGTTTTAATTTTTATTTTAAATTAATTTTTTAGAGTTTTTTGTTTTTATTTAGTTTTTTGAGTTACACAATATTTTCTTTTTTTTTTAATTATTTCTTACTGTCTGTTTTATTTTAATTTTATGCATGCCATAAGTTTTTGAGTTTAATTATAATGTTTTTTTTTTTTGAATTATTTTTTTATTTAAGTTTTATGAACTGTGAATTTTTAAGTGAAAAAAATTATTGTTTTTTTTGTAAGTTTTAATTTTTATTTTAAATTAATTTTTTAAAGTTTTGTGTTTGTTTTGGTTTTATCCTGTAAGTTTTTAAGTTGAATAAAATGTTTTGTTTAAAATTTTTAAATTATTCTAATTCCTGTTTTAAGTTTCATCTTGTGTCAAAACTTTTTAAAGCGAATAAAAATTCTTTTTTTTTTTATTGTGTTATTTATTTATGTTCAAATATATGGTCGTCGCAGTCAAATTAAGTACACACGTGAACACTAACGCTACTTAAGTATTCACTAGTGTTTTCTTATAAAATATTTTATTAATACACTTAAAATTTGTTTCCACAGTCGCCTTTATCATGCACTCCGCTCATCTCTGTTTTCGCTTAATTGTTCCATTTTCATAGCAAATATCTTTTAAGCTCCACAAATTGCATGCCATTTATGTTCAACTGTCATAAAAAAAAATATGTTCAACAACTATTTGCTTTCTAAATGGAATTCGCACATTATAGAAACAGTTATGGGTTTCATCACCCTCATACTAGCAGTTTCATTTTGGCTTTAATCACCTGGATGGGTAGAAACAGCTTTCTCATTTTTACGAGTAGAATTTTCAACTTTTTTGATGATAGCAATAAATTAGATATTGCCATGCTACATATTTTTAGGAAAACTGTCTTTAGTATTATTATTACATAAATCTGGCACTGAAAAAATTTAACAAGGGAAACAAACATACTCGTAAATTAAACTCAGCTGTGCGATTTGTTGAAGCTAATCCCACTTTTGAATAACGATAATCTTGTCTGCTGCACTGGTTGTGTTTTTATGTTCAGCTGAACTGCAAAAGAGTAAAATGAATTGATTTGTATTCGCAAAAAAGGGAAAGGATTTTGCTTCGAGGTAAGTTTTTTTGCTACATTTTCTGGTTTTTGTATTGGGGGCTAAGTGAAAATTTATGTTTGTTAAATAGCCTCTTTTGGGTACGACAAATCCGAAATAGAACTCGGTTGCATTTTAATATATTTAATATTCAGTATTTTTTTTTAGAAATCTTTAACAAATTTGTTTGGTAATATTCTCCTTTTCTGAATTTGAGACCAAATGTAATCTCTGCAGCCTTAGGCTCACTTGAGATGCCTACTCCGAGTTTTTTTTTGGGTGCAGCCTTATTTTCATTAGAGTACCACATTTACATTTCTTGGTATTGAAAAACAAACGCATTGGAATATGAAATTTGTTACATTTTGTCAAAATATACACACAGTGACTCACAAAATTGACCACGTGCTAATTTTTTTTAAATACTTGTTTCGCTAATTTTTTTTATAAAACTTTAGTACGTAAGATATTAAAATGCATTGCATCAAAATTTTAAATTTTGCTATTACCATCTAGGAAACTTTTTTTCATTTAATGCAATGCTGTCAGCAGGACAATATATTAAAAATCATCGGGAATTTATATAAAACCCATGCGTTATACGAAATAAAGTGTGTGAGGCCGAAATTTACCGTAATTTGATAAACGTTTGATAAACATGAAATTTTATGTGCTACAAAACTGTATACCCAAAAGTTTTTCAAAAATTCTATTTAAAGTGCTTGAAATTTTGATGATTTTTTTTTTTAATTTTTAAAGGTTTCATATAAGATTTAGAATTTTTGTTTAAAAGTCTTTTACGAATTAAAATTTTGTACCTATAAAATTAACGAAAAGTTATCACAAAAAACATTGCGACAGTTAAAAAAAATCAACATATGTTCGAATTCTTTAGTCACTGTAGATTTTTAAAAACAAACCTCAGCTTTATTTTTAAATTTGGTATAAATATAATATGTATTTAAGTCGACAATTGTATAACCTTTCACAATTCTTAAATAGAATATTTAAATTGAAAAATAAACAAAATTAATTTATAGTGTAATCTGAATTTAACTATCTCCGATCACGGCCAAAATTTACATGCTATACTCTCGACTATAGTAATATTGAATTCCAGAAATAAATATTATAGGAACGATAGGCAACATCACACAAGAAAAGTCAATTCTGTAGCTAACCATTTGAGTTTTAATATTTTGCTTGAAATGCAAAGTACATATTTCAAGTTAAATAACGGTTTGCCATTTCATCATGGAAAGATATACGATCCAACAACGAGTCGAAATTATTAAAATTTATTACCGAAATTCGGAGTCAATGGCCTCAACTTTAAGAGAGCTACGTCGTCATTTCTGGCTGAATGGCTTCGTCAATAAGCAAAATATGCGCTATTGGACAGACAGCAATCCACACGTACTCAATGAGTCAACATTGCATCCCGAAACAATTACGGTTTGGTGCGGTTTATGGGCCGGCGGCGTCATTGGGCCGCTACCACTCAATGATAACCGAATATTTTTGGCCCGAATTGGCTGATATGGACTTGGACAATATGTGGTTCCAACAGAACGGCGCCACAAGCCACACAGCGAATGTCACAATCGATTTATTGAAAACCAAGTTTGGTGAACGTGGTATCTCACGAAATGGCCCAGTCAATTGGCCTCGCCTCGGTCGTGCGATTTGACGCCGTTAGACTATTTCCTGTGGGGCTAGCGTCAAGTCTATAGTCTATGCCAACAAGCCAGCGACGATTGATGAGCTTCGTACGAATATCTTCTGCAAGCGTGCCCGTGGTGCCCATGCAAAAGAAATCGAGTTCCATACATAATGGCATCGAATGTACTTTCACAGGAATAAAGAATTTAATTCATATCAGAAACCGTTTTAGTTTGATTTAAAAAAACTTTTGTAGCGTTCCTATTGAAAAACCCTGTGTTACTGAAATATTTAAAAACAAAATCCTTCTGAATAATAAAAAATATTTCAACAGTAAAATCTAACACTGTTTGAAGTAATAGTGTAGGAATAGCGTGAAGTTCGCATTGAAATGTTTCTCCAGATAGTTAATTATTATTATTGTACAAGAATAACGCAAGACATTAAAATTTATTAATGATATAATTAATTCATAGAGTACACAAGCTCCTCCGGTATTAGAATGTTGAATAACTTTTGAAAAAATACAAAGAATCTGAGATTTTGGTCAATACCGCCTTTTTTTTTATAACACACGTCTAGGGAGTTTTTGTTGAAAACCCGCATTGCTTGGGTTGCTGTGTGGCATGTCGCCCCTTCTTGTTGAAACCAGAAGTTAGTCAGACCTATCTCATGCATTTTCGCACACACAAAATGTGCCGACATCCACCGATATTGTTTACCATCGACTGTTTCATGTTTCTTTGATGGAAAATGGCCTAATGATCGTTTTTGCGCACACGTCAACTCAAAGTGTTACTTCTTCACTTCTTTTTTCTTACTTTTTCTGCTGGCTAGTCAATTCAATCAAACAACGCCAGCATGTGCTCTTCTTGCGCTCTCTTTAACACAGCCACACCTGTTACTTTTGCCGTCCCTTATAGTGCGATCCACTACTCGTGTTTTAACGATATTTCTTTACGATTTTCGCTATTGCTAAATCGGCTGTTGTTGTTAGCTAGTCGATTGTGCAAATTGAGCGATAACAAATACGTTGATTTTAACTCAATCAAAGGAAATCGTGAATTTAACTCGAAAGAAAAAATTAAAGTTTCGTGTTTTATTTGCTTGAAATTGAAAAGAGGAAAATTCGACAGTCATTTGATTGTTTGACATACATTTCACTTATTACGAAGTGAGTAGAAAGTAAGTCTTTACAAAATTAGATCAGCAGGAATATGGAGGGAAATTTCAAAAAAGCAAACCACGTTTTTGTAGTTTTCGCTGATTTTGACAATAAGCTTGACAAAGATGCCACTCTTTAGCACTTCAAATAAATACAAAAAAATAGCAGCTGCTAAGTATTGTTAAGGACAAGTTAGCGAATCGCGCTATCGTTACTGCAAATGACAAATATTGTCGACAAAAATCGCGATTGTCGGATCGCTTAGAGTAAGTGAATCGCACTACTGGTGTAGAAGCACGAGCGCAAGCCCAACACTGCGTCTCTATAGAAATTTGAAAATACGATATCCTTATAATCTACTTTGCTCTTTCGACAGAAATTTTCTTTCATTCAATTTAATTTTTTTTATGTAGTTCTTCTTCTCAGGCATTTGTGTCCGTATAGTTACGTAGTTTGGTCAAACCAGTCGCTGCACATTTGTATTGGTTTTGTTTTAAGGATATAAATTCTCTTAAAAACAATAATGCAATTTTCTGAGACAATACCTCAAAACACAGTTTGCTTAAAAGCAAACGGGTCCCGATAGATGAACTTCTCTATACCAGCTAGATTACGAGACCGGAATATGGTTTTCGAATCTCATGCCATTCGAATCCTTTATGAAAACAGCATAGCTTGAACAATCAATCTTACGTATATTCATTTTGTATTTCAGCAGTTTATTTCACAAGCTGCTCCCCAGTCGATACGTTGCCAATGTGGCGGTTAGCACTTTGGCTTAGCTTGCGTGTGGATTTTAAAATGGAGTATCGCAGTTGTTTACGTTAATTAAAATTTAGCTTACTCGCACTTATATCAAAACCTAAAGGTATTTCAAATAAACTAAACATTTTCTCCTATTTTATTGTTCATAAAAATCCAAACTCAAATCCAATCCTTCTGTGCAGAAAATATCAATTGAATGATTTACCAAGCCTCAAATGTTGCAAATGAATTCTGGATTGCTCGTAAATGCGTGAGTGTATTAGTTGATAGTCATATACAAATATAATTGCATTTTCTTCTGTTTTTTGGTGTGGAATACTAAGAAGAAAATATATTGAATTTAAGAATGAGTTTTTCACATGTATGTAAGCCGAAGCGATAGTAGGTAATATGCGGTGGAAATCACTTAAAGCTTTTGCCGCATTATTATTCTCGGTAGCCGATAATAAATTTCGCCATTAAAGGAAATGCAGAATAAACGCGAACATAAAAAATTAAGTGGTTACGAAGTCACGTAGCCACAGTTGCGCGTATACGTGCATGACCACACACACACACTCAAGCGAATGGGAATTGTGTAGAGCTTTTCAGGAAAAACATGAACTTCACCACCAATTACAGCATTAACGATGTTTGGCTTCAAAGTAAGTTACTATCAAAGCCGAAAACAGAAAACGTAACTGAAAATTATGCACATAAAATTCTTCTGGACACAAAAAGCAACATTTAGTCACGTACTTCTTAAATTTTGCAATTAGCATATTTATCATTATTTTTAAAAGCGATAAAATAATTTACCACAATCCGAATTCAAAGAAGATGGTGTTGCCGATTTGATTTTTATTATTCGCCTTATGGCATAGAATATCATAATGAAATTTTTGTTCACATTTCGGTTGTTCTCATTGGCATGCGTTATAAATTTGCGAAATTTCGACATTCCAACGCACACAGAAAAAAAAAACCAAAGCAAATTTATATAAGGTGATGGAAATGGCTAAAAAGCGAATGTAAAGTGGAGCAAAATGTCACGATAAAGGAAAATAGCAAAATGGTAGCTTATCAAGCAGAGGAATTCAACTTTGCTACTAATGTCATATTTTATAAATTCGGTTTGGAAAAACCAAATACCAAGGTACATATATCTATAGATGGTGATAGCACGATAAACAAGTCGAACCCGAAGTGTATTTTGTTAGTGTAATTTTGTGTGTGAAATGTCAAAATCTGAATTCGCCCAGAATTACTCAGATATTTTGTTAGTGTAAACAAAGCAAGCCAGCGAATTTGGAAGGAAGAACAAGCATTCAGCTCATTGGTTTCCTATCACCGTGTATGAATTCGTCTTGCCAAATACTTAAAAGTTTTTGTATTTGTGTATATCACCTCATATGAATTCGCCGTGGTTTTACAACTCCAACAATTTAATGTGGCTAATCCTTGTTATTCATTTTGGTATAAACCTGAATCAATTGTTAAACTCAACTGCATTTGCGACATCTAATGTTAATTCTTCCGCAGAGGTTCACGTTGCTGATAATTTTTTTATTTCCTATAATGTTCACTTCACTGTGTCGGAATGTAATACACCCTTTTCCCCTGCTGATAAAAATCATATTTCACTTATTCTCGAGCTAGAAATTTATGAATTTGCTAAAGTTCCGTAGGAGCCTAACATCAAATTCAATTATAGGGCATGTGATTTCTCTAATTTTAACGAAGTTTTGTTAAGTATCGATTGGTGTAATGATTTCCATGGTAATGTAGTTTCTTATTTTATTACTTTAAAAGTAGGATCTTTGAGTTGTGCTTGAAGTTCGTTCCAAGTTTTTAATAAAAAATTGAGACCTTGGCACTTATTTGCTGATTTTTTTTTGCTCTAATTTTGAATGAATTTTTATTTTATTAAAAATTATCTTTTTGTTATAAAAATAAAACAATCAACTGATTTTTTTTTTGTTTTTCTCCCTAATTAAATTATTTATGCCAAATTTTAAAGAATTCACGATATAATTTAGTAAAATACTGAATATCTTGATTTTTTGGAAATTACCGTTATATAAGAGGAGAGCGTGGTTTTAGTCTCATATCTATAATTTTCCATATTGTGCTTTCTGATTAAAAAGAAACGTAATGTGGTAGAATTTAATAAAGAAGTTTCGGAGATACCAACTTTTATGATTCCATTTATTCCATTTTCAAATCCAATCTTGTCCATAAAATTGGGGCAAATAACATTGCATAGTAAATAAATATCCACTGGTTTGTTTTTTGTATTTTGCCGTTATATGAGAGGAGAGCGTGGTTTTCGTTTGATTTGAATAACTTTCGATATTTTCATTTCTGACTAGAAAAGCGAAGTGTGTACGCAATTAGGTACAATTTGACAAAACAGCTTAGGAATTAGAACAATTTTATTCTCAAACCAAATTTTGCCCATCAAATATGAACAAATTACCTCGTGTAGTTAATAAATAACAGATTTTTTTAATTTTTGTATTTCACCGTTATATGAGGCGTGAGCGCGCTTGTTGTACGAATTTTACAACTTTCAAAATTTTGCTTACTGACTTCAAATAAAATGCACCAAATTTGATAGAATTTTGGTGGCATAGTTTTTGAGATATACTCATTTTCCATAAAACCAAAATTTTTCCATTCCATCTATTTGCTTATGAAACTACAGTTTGCATATTTATTTTGGCTAATTTTCTTTAGTGCTAACTAAACTATCGCGTTTTTTTTTTTGAGTTTTAAAAATTACCATTATATGAGAACTAAGCGTGAATTCGGTCTGATTTTTAAAATTTTTGGAATTGCGCTATTCATTCTGAGCATTTTGGTCTATATATGTCTATATATATCTCGACTGCTTTATGCCGTTACTAATAACCGTTCAGTGGTAGGCGTCGATGCATTTTAATATAAAAATAATAGAGGATAATTTTTTCGCACTCGAAAGTTCAAACTTGTGATCCCCTGAATACAACGCTTTCGATCTATTCCATCTTTTACTGGGACTGTGGCAGCAAAGTAAAGATTCAATTCCGTATGTACTTAGATATACAATTTCAAAACTCGTTTTTAACGCTCAAAATACAGAAATAATTTAATTTCATCTAACTAATATTGTACTAGAACCGCATTAACGAAAAATCATATAAATAATGTGGACACGTGTTACATCCTTTGACATGGCCGCGTACAACTCAACAGTTGTCTGTATGGGAATTAGGTAAGCACTAGCTATGGTTCTAATTTTACTAGTTATGGCTCTAATTATACTACTAGTAGATATTCCTTCGGGTAAGCAGACACTTCGAAATATAAATGCATTTGTTTGCATGTGTGTATGTGTGTGTGTGAATGGGTTTTAAGCGCACACTCCTGAATTCAGCCGTTCGCCGTTTACTTGAAAATCCATCTGTAATTTTAAATTAATCATGGCAATTCGTTGAAAAGAGGAAAATCTTGGTTTTTTTTCTGGATGTGCTTTGTGGGTTTGAAACGAATTTTCGTTTACCTTTTATTTAACCTCTTTTGACAAACTTCATGTGTACCAAGATATTTTATTAATTTTGCAGATGTGTGTGTGTGTGTTAAGTTTTGTGTGGGACAAAGGTTTAACCTGAAATTCAAGATATCGTCGCTTTACTGAATAAAAGACCTAAGTGGACTGCAGAAGTAACAAAAAAAAAAAAAAAAAATAACAGACTCTGACGGTATTTTTTGTTCTTGTGTAAAATGATTTCTTGTATTCTAGTATGACTTCTGTTCCCTTCATAGCACACCTCTTTTGACGGCAGGCTTGAATTCGATAAAGTACCCGTCTTCCGCCACCACTTTTTTGGATCGTCTACGCAAGTTTTATGGGCATGATATTAATTTAAAGGCTATACAAAAAATAATGAAAATGCAATATTTTTCAACTAATAAAATAACGGCGCTCAACGAGCAATATTTGGGTTCCTCATATTCTTTTTTTAATAAAATACAGAAAAATTGGAATGAAATATTAATTAACATTTTGAAAAAAAACTTTTTTTAACCGCGAGAAAATAGCCCAACTCATAGAAAAAATTACGACATCAAAAGAAAACAAGTCTCTCCCAGGTCACGTATCTCAAAAAACGAAGTTTCAAACCCTTTTTTTTAAATATTAAAAACAAAATCATTTTAGATTATAAAAAAGTTGAATCGTAAAAGCTCTGTCTAGAAATATAAAAAAAAGAAATTGCAAAGGTATAGGTTAGGCCAAAAAATAATATATTTAATATATGAATTTTCAAAATAAAAAATTACAATGCTATAAAGCAGTATTCGAGTATCAACAAACTGAATTATCAGTTTTTTTCTATTATGTTACTATATTTTTTTTTCAAGGATAAAGAACTATTTGGCTTTTGATTTTTATTGCATTAGATCTTCCTTGTCGTAAAATAAACATCTTAAATTTTTGTTACGTAACTAATCTAACTCCGCAGCCGTGAATATATGAAAAAATAAAATAACAAAAAAATATCTTAAATGAAGTGGCGAACTGTCACTTTTCACGCAATTTGAAATAGGAAATTAATTTTAAAAGCTGTGAAAAAATGTAGCTGGCTTTCATGTTGCCAAGATGTTGGGAGCGTTATTTTAACCCCCGCTTTTAAATTGTATCTTAGAAATCCTATTTACAAGAAATTTCCACGACCAAATTATTATAAAATAAATCCACAACAACTTAATTAATTAGGTACCAAAAATAATTGTTATCTCGAATTTATAAACTGAAAATATTGCTTGCATTCTGATATTCAACGTGGTGTCAGTTTTTAGATGATCATATTTTTTTATGACCCCGAGAAGACTTATGAATAATAATAATTTTTTTCCGTTGCCAATAACAGTTATTTTCCAACGTTTATTTTCACACAAGAGCTATTTTACCTTTATTCTCTGTTTTATTATTCTTTTCTTTTTTTATCTGCGTCTCTATCTTTTTCTGTATCTTTATCTTTTTTCCATGTTTTTCTGGTGAGGAACTCCATCTCCATGACCATCAATATCTCTTGGAGGTAAATTAAAAAATTAATAAATTAATAGCAACGCTTGTGCGAGAAACTTATAACTCTTAAGTTCCTGGTTTTTAATTGTTGTTCCTCCCGACAGGGTGCGTGATGTTTAATTATTCAAATTTAATTTGAATGCAAATCGGTTTCAGCATTGTGACATCTTCAACTGAAAAGCAAATTTAAAAAAATAGACCCGGTAGGTGGCGCCATACTGAAATTATTGACAAAATTTATAGGGTAGCGCATTGCAATGCTAGATAGCTATTGGCTAGGTTTTTTGCAGCAATCCTATTTATTTGGAGAAGATGAGCCAGTTTGCGTTATTAATTTAGAATCTGGAAATAATCAGACTTTGGCGCCACCTATCGATATATCATTTTGCCTATAATTTACGCAAAAATGCAGCAACAAGTTAAGAAATTTTCATCGAACGCATTGCACGTATAGCCTTTCAAAAGAAAAAACGCAAAAAATGTCGCTCGACATGAACAAAAATGAGTTAGGCCATTTTTATATCAAATCAACAAAATGCTATAGATATACGCACATATTGTTTGTATGGAAGTTATCTTCCTTTTCATTCTTTACACTAAGCACGAAAATGGCTTTTAAATCTCTTCGCTTTTTAAACCAAGTTGTGTTACCTTTATTTGTACTAACTGTATGTCTTTGATAAAGTCAGATATTTGGTAAATCCTGTTTGAATTGGAATGACACGTTTGTGGAGAAAATGCTTTCAATTGGTCACAGGCGGATATATTTATTTCACAATTTATGTACTTTTGTTATCTTATCTTTCGCTGATTCATTGCTTTGCAATTTGCCTTTCGTATATTATGCCGCTTTATCGGTTATCAATAGTAATTTCCCTTACTGATAAAGATAATAACATAAATTAGTGAAAATACAAATTAAAAAAAGAGCACACGCGTGCACTTAATTGGGCGGGGCAGAAGTAGAACTTTTGTTCCCTTTCTACAAACAGAGAGAGGGTTAAATGTGGGGATAGTAGTGGTAGTAGTCGCTGGAAGTAAGTAGTAGTAGTAATAGTGGTTAGTAATACTTAGTAGTAAAAGTAGATAGAAGTTCCGAGTTGTAGCATTAGTAAAAATGGTAGTATGTGTTAATTAGTAAAATTATTAGGAGTAGAAATTTGAAAAAAATAGTAGTAGTTGTTAGTCAAAGTATTTGTAAAAAAGAGTAGTAGTAAGTAGTAAAGATAGTAATAGAAATGAGTGATAGCAGCAGTAATTAGTGGTAATATTAGTAAAAATAGTAGTAGCATTACTTAAATAGTAGTAACAAGTGGTAAAAATATTAGTAGTTAATAGTAGTAGCATTAGTAAAAATAGCAATACATAACTATTATACGGGAAAAGAGTAAAAGTTTAAAAAAAAATAGTATTAGTAAAAAAATAGTAGTAGCAAGTGGTAAAGAAATTAGTAAACAGAGTAATAGCAATTACTAGTAGCACTAACATAAATAGTAGTAGAAATTAGTAGAAATAGTGGTACTAATTAGTAGCAGCATTAGTAAAAATAGTGCCCGAAATTTGTAAAATTAATAGTAGAAATTTTAAAGGCGTTAGTAAAAATAGTAGTAGAAATGAGTAAAATGAGTGGTAGCAATAGGTAGTATATTAGTAAAATAGTAGCAGAAATTAGTAAAAATAGTAGTGGAAATTTGTAAAAAAAAGTAGTATAAAGAAGAAAAAATAGTAATACTTATTGGTAGTAGCTATTAGTTTTCGTAAAAACGCTTAAATATTTGAGTCAAGTCGAAGTCCACCGCGAAAAGAGCTGTTGTTTTTGCTTTTGGAATGGTTATATGACAAAATTGCTTAAAAACTAATTAGATCAAATTAGGGGTCAATCAAAACGGAGTTAAGTTTTAAAATGCAATGAATTTTGTGAAATATAGGGTTTCTGAAATTAACGAAAAGTAAAAATTTTGAGGTGTATATACTTAACGAAAAACGATATCTACCGTTGTTTTTCATTCAAGGTTTTCTTTTTCTGATTGGAATTCTTCATTAGGGTTTCATATAATTGCGATGCTATTTCGAAAGCAACAGCCTTGCTTTTGAGTCATTGCTGGAGCATTTACGTAAACTTGATGTTTAATGTACTCGTAGCCCTATAAAAAAAAAAGTGTATGACTGTAAATTAAAGTCTTAATTTCGAGAATGCATAAAAACTGCGAAGACGCACATTTAGGCCGGTTGGCCCATTGAGATGAAATAGAAAGGTGGAGCTCTAACACACCCCATTCTTTGCTTTATCTGGTGCCCTGTAACCCTTTTAGAAAGTATCCAGTTATAATGCAAAACACTAATTCGAAACTAGAAATTTTAACTAATAGGCATACATACGGCTCGGTTGTAGTTCGAAGTATCTTTTTTTCTGGTAAAAAAGTTTAGTTATTAAATAAAAAATTTATAAAAATGGAAATTTAATATAATGTCGTTCCGTTTTCGAGTGACAATATATGAGTGAAACAATTATTACAATACTTTGACTTTCGACAAAGTTATGCACATTTGGAACAAAAAAATTCTCACAGCCAACTTGAATAATCGATTTTGACCTACAAAACAAAATAGCCTGTAAGTCGGTCAAAAACGCGTGCCATCCAAAAGAAAAAATATTTGCCTCAAAAATAAATTAGTGAGACATGGCCTATTTCGACTTCTTATCTCACATTCATTCAAATAAAAACATTTCCTACTTTCGATATAATATATGTCAGATATTGCAGATCAATAAAATGCAATTTCAAAGAAAAATGGCGCCAACAGGTCAAAATTTACAATAACTGCAAATTCATTGAATTAATTATGACAGGCGATGGCTTTATTTACGATGCGGTTTGTGTATCAGCGAATAAATTTAAGCAACTGATAGAATATTAATAAAAAATTCGATAGATAAATGTTGGAACCTCATCGCTAACGTTACTGCTAAATATTGATCTACACGTTGTTGTTGTTGCTGCGGTGGTTTTTGTAGATAAAGCAGTTTACAAAAAACTCGTTTACATATACATACGATACTCGTAGTAGAGTCGCGTATGGATGTGTGTGTATGTGTGTATGTGTGTGTATGCATGCACTTAGTAAAGTATGATTGTATAGACAAAAGCTCGGAAATCATATTTGTTGTACACTGTCTGGCGTATATCCATCGACCGCGATTATTGCATGTATATACAGTGTCGGACAAATTAATAGAGTCGCAACATTTTGACAAGTTTTTAGTAATTTTCTTCTGATTGTTTAATATTTATTATGTTTTTTTATAAAAGTATAGTATAGGAAATGCTAACAAAAGCTATATAGAGCCAAATTTCAAACTTTGTGCAATAATTATTACAATTTTTACAGTTTTATTTTAAAAATGTGCAAGTTTTAATTGGCAGACAATTTTCGTAGGTTTTTGTAATTTTTTCATTAGCGGTGTCTGGAATTTTCTTCCATAAAAAGTAGTGAAATAAAACTCCGTTAGCGGCGTGATAGTGATTTTTACATCGCGTAACGAAGATCGCGTCGATATCGCGTCACGAAGCCACCACTGAGGTAGCGGTATTACAATGTGTATGTATGACCATTAGTATATACATACATACATATGTAGCTTGAGATATTTCGGGATCATTTCAGGAACTTTCAGCAGTTCGGTACTGGTTCACCACTACAATTAGTATTACTACTAGTTCTACTGCTACTACTACTACTAGTAGGTTAGGTTAGGTTGGTTGCCAATAATAGCAGACCCATTGTGTTACTACAGGAATTTAATACCATCAGAGGAAAGATTACCCCTCTGCAAACCATTTCGCCTCGCTGAAACCTCATTAAGGTCATCCAGAAACGGCGATCCCAGATACCGCATCCTGTTTTCACACAGTGCAGGACACTTACGCAGTAGATGTAAGACCGTTTTCGCCTCCTCGTCATTCTTGTAGTACCTGCAGCATCTTCGGAAGGGCAACCCCAACCTTTCAGCATGTTTTCCTATCAGACAGTGCCCGGTTAGAGCTCCGACCATGTTAGAAATATTTTCCTTCCTTAGATAGTAAACGCTACGTGACCCTTTCCGGCCCCATTCAGGCTACGTCTGCCTTGAGGTTCGACAGGTCGTATTTTGCCTCCATCTAACGCCAGCTTGGTTATATATACATTCTCTGAGTAGTAGTTTGCAAGTGGCAAACGGCACACCAATGCGTTCTTTACCTTGTCTTGCAAGTTCGACTGCCATGCAGTTTTCCTCTATGCCCCTGTGACCAGGAACCGAAATGAGGTACAGTCTGCTCTGCTTGGCCATCTCCTGTAGAGATTTTCGAGTTAAACGTGAAAGAGCTCAGATCTTTGATTGTAGCCTGGAAGAATAAGATGTCTCTTCCTAAATTTCCGGTTCCAAGTTTCTCTATTGATTCCAACGCTGCAGTGGTCTGGTAACCTAAAAAAGGGGTTCGTGAGAAAATGCCTCATCTCACCATACTATCGGGTTTCAAGCTGACACTGAGATGTCTATCTAAGTCGCAAATCTGTCATCGCTGTCATTTGTTGTCCAATTAAATCTAAAGAAAGGAGATCTAAAATAGCGTTCAAGGCCTCATTTGGCGTAGTTCAGAGCGCCACACTTATACAGATCATACTAGATCTTTGCACCTTGGTGAATAGCCTGAAGTTAACATCTTTTTCTAATGCAGGCCACAACACGATAACGCCATACAGAAGAATTATTGGTCTAACGACTGCTGTAATGATCCACCGACAAATCCAGGGATTAAGGCCCCTTTCTTGCCAATGGCTCTCTTATAGCAATAGATTATCTTTCCAGTTCAACTTACCACTCTACAGCAGAGTAGTTGACCGATAAACTCCACCAGTGAGTTTTTCATCCCTAGAGCTCTAAAGGCATGGCCTATGGAAGTACTTTGTTACCACTAACTACTTCTACTACTTCTATCATCTACTACTACTATTTATTACTACTACTACTATTAACAACTACTAATTGCTATTTCTAATTGCTACTACTAGTATTTTGGCTGATTTCTACTACTATTTTTAATAGTACTATTACTAGTTACCACTATTATTTTTGGCAATTTATTAAACTAGTTTTATTAATGCTATTACTAGTTACTTCTACTACTTTTAGTAATTTCTACTACTATTATTACTAATACTACCACTGTTTACTACTACTATTTTTCCTAATTTTTGCTACTATTTTTACTATTACTAATTGCTACTAGTACTTTTAAAAATTTTTACTACTATTTTAACTAATGCTAATACTAATTACTACTACTTTTTTTACTCATTTTCACTACCATTTTTACTATTACTAATTGCTACTAGTACTTTTTCAAATTTTTACTACTATTTTAACTAATGTTAATACTAATTACTACTACTATTTTGACTCATTTTTGTTACTACTAATAAGTACTGCTAACTACTATTACTACTACTAGTAGCTTTACTTCGGGTTCGCGCACTTATGGGAGAAAATATGTATGTATATGATATCGTTAGCAAAAGAAATTATCAAAAATTATCAGACATTTTCGTTTAATTGTAACTTGCACTTCATTGTTCATATTTGATGAAATTTTGTTGAGCTTTCCTATTTTTTCTACAAAGTTTGAAATGTTTGTTTTATACTCAACTATACTTGTATAAACAATTAATAAAGATTAAACAAGCAGCAGCAAAATAGTCCAAATGTCGCGACCCTATTAATTTTTCCGACATTGTAAATGTGTGTGTGTGTGAGTAACAATGAATGCTGTTAACTAAATACTTGGTAAGTAATTGCGATTTAATATTTGCTACATACTCGCCGTACATGCACTTCATGATAAACAGCCTTAGCTAAAATGGATATCATTCGAAGCACACAGGTTGATGAGATTAGATTGTGAGATGATTTATGCGCTCGAGTTGGCTCATTTCGACCCGATTGTTGGTATCTACATATGTAGGTCCGTATGTAGGTTGCTTGGTAAGCGATCATTTAAAAGCAGTTAGAGTTTTTGCTTTTTATTTGAATTTTCCATGCTGCAGCCGTCTATTAAAGCTCTTCGCGTTGTTCATTAATCAAATAAAATATTTTTGTAATGCATCACGCAAAATAGGAGTTTAGCTCGTAATACTTGTAATGGAATGGATGGAAGGAAGCTGCTGTTACTCGAAAAGAAAAAAACTTAAGAAAATATTGCAACGAGGAGCTCTTCTTTTATTAAACGGTTGATTCCGGCGAAAACAAGTTTGCAAAATGATTAAAATGAACTTTAGGGAGGGGAAAGTTGCACGCAGTAGTTCAGCAAAGTAAGCGAAGTGCAAGCTGTTGTAGTTTTTTTAATTTTATTTTTAGCTCACTAGCTATATTAAGTACCTATTAGCTAGTATCCCCGTCTCTGCAAGCGTTGCTTAAGATTTTTGCATTTACAGTGGAATCTTTCTAACCTCAACCAAATTGTACTAACGGTGGTCGCAAATATTCAAAAGTTACTTTTTTTCATGGATATAAATAATATCAGTCTTTTAGTGCAATTAAATTGACAAAGTGGTGTATTTTATATCGTTACTTAAAAATTGTTCATGTTCCATTATTATTTTTTGCATTGTTGATAATATTTTCCATACTAAATTTTTTTAGTTCATTTGTTAAAACTTAAATTTTAAACTTTTTCTAAAATATTACGTAAACTTAACAAACTTTTAAATTTTTTTGTTATAATTTAAAGAAAGTTTTGGGGTAAGCAGTTTTATAGCCCATTCAACTTCAGTATAATAAAATGGACCATGTAGGATATTTCTCAAAGGAGTTGCCATCTGTTTAAAGAAACAAGTTCAATTAAGTAGATGAGTAAAGCAAATATTGCAATAGATGTGAAACGAAAAAAGTTTTTAAAAAAGGGTTGCCACCAGTTTGAATTTAAATTAATAAGTTAAATCAAATTTTGTAATATTAGTGTACGACGAAAAAGGTCACAGAAAGCTATATTTCGAATACCTTTTTGAAGAAGGTTGCCACCTGGTTGAAATGAAACTAATAAGTTAAATTTAGAACATTACTGCGTGGGGAAAGAATAATAAGCAAGCTATGTTTCGAACGCATTGTCGAAAAGGGTAGCCACTATTAACACTCGAAATTCAATTCAATTAATAAGTTGACCGAAATACTATATTCCAGCTCTAAAATATTTTTGAAGAGGGTTGCCACCGGGTTAAAAGGTTTAACTCAATTTAGCTAATAAGTTAAATGAAACTCTACTATATTGGTGTTAAAGGAAAGGGATTTAATAAAACTTAATTTTGAAAAATGCTTAAAAAACGGAGTTCCAGAATGTAATTAATAAGATGAATAAAATATAAAATACTAGAAAACACCGACAGCCGTTGCCCTGCTTAAATTTATTTATCAATTGACCATTGAATACGTAATTTGAAAACCCATTTCGGTTTTTTCAGAATTATAGGTAATTTAATTTAATTTGACATTTAGGCGGAAACAATTATCAAAATTTTGCTATAAACTTTCTCGCAACGAAACAAAAGGTTTGATAACTACTTCACACAACTTGTGAATAATTTAATTAAATTCGACTTTTCAAGCAGGTGGCAAACCTGTATATGCTATAAGCCTTTTCCTCGGCGAATGGAACGGTGTGACATCCACATTTTTATATTTCATAAAACTTGTAACTTTATAACTTAATTAAATTCAAATTTTCAAACAGCTGGCAATCCTGTCCAAAATATATGTATGAAACTTCTCCACGGCGAGACAGTTTGACATCCGTGTAATAATATTTCATATGACTTTTATATAATTAAATTAAATGCGATTTCTCGTAGAGGTGGCAACCCTCATATAATATGAAGAAAATATATAAAAATGGAGAAGTCAGAATAGTTAGAGCTAAAGGTGGGGGTGGCGGTCATAGTAGTGCGTGACCTGGAGGTCCAATCTTCATGCTGCCGGAAAGGGCAAAGGATAATCGAATTCTTATTATTTGCACAAACTTAATTGCTGTTCCCGTTGAAAATATCCTTCTTGATCACCATAAATAAAAGTCAAGTGTAAACTCTGCAAGTTGCCCTAACCGCGAAAAAAAACATAAGCGATATTTTATTTCAAATTTTATTTTTGATTCAGAAATATTATAGTTGATCGAGGAACATCTCTGCATCAAAAATAAAAAAAAAATACTAAAAAATATGATGCTTTCATTTTTTTCGCGGTTGGGGCTCGATATATAGAATATGTACATATATATAGTATATATAGTATATGTATATAACACACTACGTTATTCACGTAGACAAATCTATCACGAGTATCGAGTGCCAAAAATCTCTTTAATTTTGAACAACATACAAAAAAAAAAAATAGAAACTTGAGAGGAACCACATAAACCATAAGAGTTACAACTTTTTAAAATTATAATTTTTGAAGAAACAAATTTCTTTATTTTAACATAACACAAATGTTCATGCCTTTTTCTATTTTATATTAATATTTTGTAATATTTCTTTTATTTTTTAAAACTTCCTTTATTCTCTTAGGTATGCTTTGTGTCACGTTTTTGACGATTTATTTAAAATGCTGATATGTATACCCTATATATCCTACATTTTTCTTAAGGTCATTGATGTTAGGATTTGGCTCTACATATATTTTTGCTTTAAAAGTGACCAACAGTTCTCTATGGGGTCAAGATTGGGGGAGTTACCAGTCCAAGGAACCACTTGAATATTTTGTTGTGACAAAAAATTTCTATATTTTTTTTGCAGTGCGACAAGGTGCACCACCATCTTGCATAAAGCTATAAGAAGATGAATCCGTATACAGATTTTGTAAATATTAAAACCTTTTCAAGTACTCAAGTATTCATATATTCGGTCTGTATTCATCGTTTCCGTTAGAAAATAAATAGGCCCTGGACCCTCGTTAAATCGTCCATTTGCGTGACGTCGAACAAACCATACGCTTTCACTGATTGCTTCTATCCAAATCAAAAATCAACAAATACTAGCTTTATGAGTAATCCAAAAATGTCTAACCTTAGGACAAAGAAATCATTTTAAGAATTATTTACCCTATTCCAATAAGTATTCGGAAGGTTGCTATTCAGTTTCACCTGAATTAGCCTTTCTTTCTTCATTATTTAAGGTTAATTTTGGCTTTTTGAAAGTACGACGGCATTTAAGGTTATTAGCAGAAAAAATTCATTGCACACTCAGCAAAAAAATATCGTGCCCACCATCCCGTAATTCATTTACAAATCTCTCACCGGTTCTTTTTTATTTTCTATAGCCATTCGTATCACTTGGCGCTTTGTTCTTTCCGTTATTTTCGGGTTCTTTCGCTTTTCTGTCGCCTATAGGTGTTTGGTTTCTGATTATTTTCGCGACTCTAGATACAGTAAGAACGCTTAGCTTCTACTTTTTTGCTAGTGCACAAAAATATTTATTATCTCCTTTCAATACTTTTGGAATAGCAGCTTTGTATTCAAAAGAAATGCCCTTTTTCCCCCCATATCTAAAGAAATTTCGCACGTTTACTAATTGCTGTATATAAACGGAAACGAATGCCAAATTTTCTCATAGAAATTAGGTTGCCTACTTTAGAACATACTTTAAATAAAATATTCACAAATTTTTCATTGATTGAATTTAATTTTCGCGAGAAGTATTTATATTTTCACAGCAGTTCCGCACCAAGCAGGCAAGTGTCCCAAAATAATTTAGTAATATCCAATAAGCGTGTGCTTAATTAAAAGTAACGGTGGGGTAAAATTCTCTTTATATACTGATACTCTTAGTATTCTTATATTTTATTTATTAAGAAAAAATCACAATAAAAAATATCAACCTAACACTTCACAGACTCAAGGGTAAAAAGGTTTGATATTTTACAGTCTTTCCAATTTTTGCAGTTATAATTTTTTATAGTAATAAATCGAAGCAAGTTTTTTACTAAAATGTGGTATTCTTCTTATTGGTTTGGGGGAAAAAATATTCTGCTTTCGCTAACAGCAAAAATTCCCATAGGTCAGCTAACAAAAATTTGGATGAAGTAAATAATGAATGACATATATTAATAAAGCTAAAGACAATCAAGATGCTTTGCAATTTCTTTAAATGCTCATATTCGCTATTGCTAGACATTTCATTATCAGTAATTGCATCGCCTTCATTATGATTTTCGCTATCCGCATTGTCTATATTACTATTCGTTTTGTTATCGATATTTTTGATATAATCAACGCTGCCTTAAATTTTAATGTCTGCTTTAGCGTTTTCATTTTAATGATAATTAACGCCATCAATTTTATTTTGTTGTGGTTATAGAGTGCCGGCTGTTTCTTTACCATTATTGCAAAAATTACCGCTAATGCGTTGGTCTATTTTTTACGGTCCGTGTTTTATTTTAAATTTTTAGTGAACCCAGATTTTATCAATTTGTTTTATATTGCCACACAATTTAATTGATTTATTTTTAGTAAATTTTCTTTATCAAGCTTTTAGTGAACCACAATAGATATTCGTTGATAAAATCATGCGCTTATTTTTTTGGGATTCAAGCGCAGTAAAAATTAAATTGATATAATATCACTCATACGCCATGTACACACACTGGTGGAAAACAACATCTGCCATAGTGTACGTATGTATTTACGAAATGTTCGTACCACTTTAACCGCGCAGATTAATGCGGATTATTTAATTAAATGGAAGGATGAATACCGGAAAAAAATACATAAAACCATACAAAAAAAATGTTCGCATTACCCAACTAATAACACGGCGTATACGCAACAAATACGCAACAAGTGCAAACCCCTGTTTTGTTTTTTTAAATTTTAATTTTAATTAAATGATGCAAAGGAATTTGAAGCGCATTCAAGTGAGCTTTTCATATGCATGCATATAGTGTGTATTTAAACCTTGTGAGCTAATCTTAGTGTACAAGCAAAAAGCAAATATTATTTTTATTAATTTTTATAAATATAATGCTTTTCTAAAGAACGTAAATAAATAAAGCCGGATACCCATCTAAATAATAGCCGCATCACAATGCACACTTTGCTGAACAGGTAGCTTTTTAATTCAAAGCTCCCAATCCGATGACATTATGAAGGGTTATGCTGCTGTGTGGACTTCTCTCTTTAGTTAAATATTTTCAGAACACTTTGCGCATATCTGGGTTTTTCTTGCATTTAGGGCTGCACTGTAGCAAAGTTCTCGCTAAATTATTTATAATAACTTGTCATGAGACAAAAATTATGGAATTTTGATTTTTTCACAATTTTTTTTATTAATATTGTGATGTGATTCTTAGCTGGTCAGAAGGGAATACTAGCTGAAGAAGCGTTTGGTTTGAAGCTGGGTAATATAACAATGAGTTTTCTCGATTTCACTATATTATATTACCATGAAAAAACTTTTCACAGAAAACCACAAGACGCACACCACAAATTCTAAGAGAAGTTCGGCCAAAATTGCTTAAGCGGTTATAGCGCCAATTAAGTAAGTAAGTAATATTTCGAGGTTTATTATTTTGGAAGAATAATTTATATACACGCGAATGAAAAGCAAGTATAAAAGAGCCGCATATAAAATTTTAGTGAAATTTATGCCGAAAAAAATAAGTAAAGTACCGCTATGTAGGCATTGGTTATTATCCACTTTTGCCCATTATCAATATCAACCTACTCTGGGGCAAGGCAAATATCTGTCCAACGCTTCTTAATCGACTCTATATTTATTATGCATTATTTTTTTTATAATTTATTTTTTTGCAAATACAGTTTATTCTAAAACAAAACCTATAAAAATTCAATAGTTCAATCTTGTAAAAATTTTACAAACTTTGTATTGAGACTTTATATCTCACTGACTTTAAATGTAATAAAGTTTAAATAAAGTGAAAAATTGGCTTCGAGTTTTGATATTTCTTTTTTTGCGCCAGTTTTGGCAGATTTCTTCCATGAACAAATAGTGCTTTCGCTCATTGGCAAAAATTAACAGTGTTTTTGTTTATTAAATGTTAGTTAAAAAGAAAAGTAAGTAATAAAAAAAATTAAGTGTCGAAGCTTGCCGGAAAGCCGCTGTCGTTCAGTGGTGGTAAGCATCAACAATGCCATTTTATAAAGTAGGCTCTCAAAGTACTGAGCATATTTGAATACAAGCTTTTTCTTAAATGAAACATTTGCGAAAGACAAAGGCGTGACATTTTTATTTTGGCTATTTTTTGAAGAGTTTGTTCATTGCTCTCCGTGCAAAGAAAAAAGTTGTTATTGCTTTTCAATTATAACTATAAAATTCATTATATTTGTTTTAAGACGTATACCAAAATATTTCGCAATAACATCACGATTTAAGGAAGCTGGGTCTATTGAAATTAAATACCTCAATTTGTGATTTTTTTTTATAAATACAAGTAAATTTTTAAAATATGTTTTCAAACAAATCAACTGATATCAGTTTAAGCTTACAGAAAACTTAAAAACTTGTTCAACAGTTTCAGAATAACACAATTTTGAGCGTTGTCTTTGACATTTTCGGAAGATTGCCCAGAAGATGAGGGAGGCCTTTCTTCTAGAAGTTCTAACCAAGAAGTGCGGATTTCTGTTTATGATTCACATGAATTTGATTTGTTATGAATAAAGAAGAACTTTTGGAAGAACAACTTTATAAGTCCTTCTAAAATATGCCCCACAAAACTCCTCCAGGAAGCCCCACTATGTGTAGCGAAATTAGAAGACCTGCAGTTTGTGGCACTCCATACAATATGGAAAGGAAGACTTCTCACCTTTTAGGAAGGTTGTTTGGAATGACTTTTAACTCCCGAAATTATCCACGTTATCTAGAAGAAGAACTTGAGTAACTCCGCCAAAATTTGATCGATTTAGACATAGGATAGGAGTTTTTTTTTTGCAATTAACCCATTTACTTCCCACATTTGTTCCCGAGAATCTCATATTTTTGTTATCGTTGAACATATGTTTTATTATTATTAACCAGGCCTTTCAAGCTTACACTGCTTTATCATTTCAAGTGTTGTTTTTGTTACATAAAATATAAAAAAAAAATTTCTTCACAAAAATTTGATTTTCAGACATTTGCGAGTTGATATAGTTCACGTAAATCTAAATTTTCATATGTATATTATTTTTCGACTTGATTTTTTATTAAACAATAATATTAATTTTTTGAGCGCAAGACCGGTATGAGGAAAAGTATATTGGAAAAAGACAAAAAACAGTCAGGAGTGGTAAAAAATATAGCTATTTCGGATATCACCACACCTCCTCATCATCTAAATATTTTAAAATATCAAACAAAAAGATTTGGCGCAAGTATTATAATTCCGGTGAAAAAACTGCAACCTTTCATTTTTTTCTTTAAATTGTTTTAGATGAACACTGTTTTTTTTAAATAAATTAATACTTTGTAGTTTTTGAGACGTAACAATGTATGTCGGATATTTTGCAACATAACATAAAATATAGTTCTAAACTAAAATGTATGAAAAGACGTAACTGAAAAACTAATGATGACGGTTTAAAAAATTTGAATGGTATATTTCACAAGGTGCCGTATGATAATGACGAAATTAGAAACGTAAAATGAGGTAGCAACTAGAAGTACTTGTATGAAAAATGGGTCAGCCAGGTGGCGCTAGAGGCGAGTTATTCTGAAAATCTCTATTTATTATCTGATTGTTATGAAATTGAAATCAAAGGATGGGGATGCGACGAAAAATGCTTTTATAGATTAGATCAAAAATAAAAAAAAACGTATGCATACTGCGTATATGTGGGGTCATATGGAACATGAGCTTAAGCTTAACGAAAACCAGTTGCATATATGGCATTCGTGATATTCTTTGAAAATAACTTTAAAGTGCATGTTTTCGGTCTGCAAAAACTATCTAACTTTATTACGAACCAATCATGATAATCTCGAAAACCATTAAAATTTTCGTTGTGTTTTTATAAGCTACTCTGTGTTCGATAATTTTTGCCAAAGAAAATCGATGATTTGCCGTCTTTTGTTTAGAAAAAAGAACAAGAACAATAATTAGAAAAAATCGAAGTGGAGAAAAACTGAAATATTTATGAATTATGCAGCTTCGCAGTGTGTACAGTGCGAAGCTTTGTGAAGCTCTGGGGTGCATTTCGGTTTCCGGATTTTCTTAGAGCAAAAAAGGCAAATAATTAGAGAAATTTGATCGAAAACTAGTTTGCAAGAAAGGAATGATGGGCATCTTTAATATTGAAAACATCTCCTGAAAATAACTTGTTTTCATTGCCGCGTGGGCAAGGCGTAGTGAAAAAATTAAAACGTTACTTTTTAGCTGAAGTTATATGTTTTGCTCAGAAAACACAAAAACTGTTTTTGCTAGTGTCTGTAAGACATTTAAAATATTAATATAGTTTATTATTTTTATTCTAGATTAAGAAATATTCAAAATATTCCACAAGAAATTGTGTGCGGCTAACCAAAAGTCGTGCACTATATAACACAGAGCCATAATACAAACTAAAATGCCATATAAATCAGAATAAAATTTAGCGGATTTCCCTATGATTTCTTTTAATAAAAATCCCTTTTTTGTACGATTTGGTATGTATTTTCAATAAAATCAAGAAGATAATCTGTGAAACTATGGTGAAAACTTTTCAATGTGATTAAGACGGTGTCCCGTAGAATTAAAATTAAAACCTTTTCAATAAAATGTTGGAGATAAGCCGTAAAATTAAGGTGAAAACCTTTCCAAAATATAATTAAGAATAATTTTGGTTTTCATTTGAAGCCGAATATCATATCATTTTAAAATTATTGACACCTAAATTTTTTTACGTAGGTTATTTTCTGAAAGTAAATATCACCCTATTTTTATAAACTGTTTATTATTTAAATACACAAGTTTTACTTATAATTATGATAAGTTTAAGCATTTTATATATTATTATTACAGGTTTCACTTATTTTCTTATAATATAAAAGCAATTAAACTGAGTCAAATTTAAAAATTGGTGTACCCAAATTATTCGTAGTGTGGCACGCGCCATTTCTTAAAATTTAATCTTCATACTTTAATTGTCTAAATGTTTTTTTTTAATATTAATGCACAAGAAAGACGTTGAGAGAGAGAAAATGCGTCACTATCGACTAAACACATATATTTATTTTTAAAACATTATTGATTGAAAATTTCTTAAACAATAAGTAAGTAAATAAAAAATTTTCATTCTGAAAATACCAAAATCTAATGAACTTTTTCGTAAATTTTGCCCTCCTCCGTCTTACATTCTTAACTCTTCCCCAACATTATCTGGTGACGTTGAGTTTTCTGAACTGAATTTGAGGTAGAAAAAAGTATTTATAAAATACGGTCTAATACCATTGGAACCGACGGCATCCCAATTAAGTATATAAAAATAAATTTACCTTTAGTTTTGCCCACTCTAACTCACGTAATAAACCATAGTTTTACAAGGGTTTGTTTCCCTAATGTGTGGAAAGTTGCTACCGTGCTTCCTGTAGCCAAAAACCGAACTGCTTGCAGCCCCAGTGACTTCCGTCCCATTAGTATAATGCCTGCTCTGTCAAAAGTCGCTGAAACTCTGATTTTTCAACAAATCTACAAACATGTTGATAAATTCAATATCTTGTCTCCTTTTCCGTCTGGATTTTGATCTAAGCCCAGTTGTTCGACAGCTATGTTAAAGATACTTGATGATATCAGACTTAATTTTGACAAAAAGTATCTAACACTTCTCTGTTTGCGGGATTTTTCTAAGGCTTTTGTTATTGTTGACCATAAACTACTTTCCTCTAAATTAAAAAAAAAAAAAGAATTTTGATTTTGGTCAATCCGCTGTGCAATTGATGGATAGCTACCTCACAGGCAGGTCGCAGCGTGGGAAATTTTGATTTGAAAATGTCTAACCTATGTCCATTATCGTCTGGCGTTCCTTAAGGCTCAATCCTGGGGTCTGATGAATTTTCTGTATGTCAGCAGGATGATATTCACTTGTATATGTCTAGACCTCTTCACCAGTCAGCCAACTTGTGTTCGGACTTTAATAAATACCTTGTATTCATTAATTTCCTTGTCTTATTTGGGATAAGTGTTATGTATTACCTATTTTTAAGAGACGTTTTAACCCCACAACTATTCCACCTTTGTATATAGGGAATAAACCAATCGAATTCGTTTCCAAAGTAACAAATCTTGGCTTTTTTATTAATTCCGATTTAACGTTAGCAAGGTGTATTACACCTTAAGAAATTCAAGAATGTCGGCCTCATTTACGCCGATCAATGTAAGACGAAAACTTGCAAGCCAATAATTTGCGTACCTGAATTAGTATAGCAAGTTAGACCCACAATCTGCGCATAAAGTTGAAGTAGCCTTTAGCTGATTAACACGTTATGTGTTTGGGTTAATGAAATTGAACATATCCCTAGCTGGAGGAAAAGTCTGTTGGGTTGTGAAATTTCTGAACACTACTTGAAAGTCAGAAACTGAATTTTCTTATTTCAGCCTATGATGGAAAGTACACGAGAAACTGTTAGTTCCAAAATAAACACGTGTAAATGACTCTCTCTGCAAGGATATTTTTCGTCAGCACAAGACGGTTGTGGAACTCTATTCCTGTCACTATTCGCTAGAGTTTAAATAAAAGCAAATAATAAAAATAAAAAATAAATTTAAGACTGTATTGTACTCACATTTGCGTTAGTTTTTAAATAATTTCTTATGTTTTCTCTATTTATACCTATCTGCATACCTGCACAAATATCTAGTCCTACATATGCTTCATTGCTTCCAAGTTCTACTTTTTAAAATCATCATTTATTTATCAGTATTGTTTTTAATATAATTAGTAACTTAATCTCCATATGTACTTATTTATTTGTTTATTTTAAGCGTTCACTATTGTACTACAAAAGACATCCTTGATCTTACTGTGCTAAATGTGTTGATCAATAAATGAAATGAAATACTCGTAGTCAAAATATTAAAATAAAATTAAATTATAAAGCAGTTTATTTACAAAGTACATGTGTATGTTAAAAGCAAAATTTTAATTAAAATGTGCTCTTATAAAAACAAAACGTTTTCACAAACCAAAAAGTTTTCCTTATTAATAAATTCAATAAGACTCTAGTAAAAATGAGAATAGCTCCCTATTAATTTCCTTTATATGATTTTTAGTATAAAAACGAGGACATTCCTTCTTAAAGTTGCATATTTTTTTAACGAAATTCCACAAAAATGAATAAACAAAAAGTTATCACCTTATTTCCAGCCGTAATTTGAAAATAAATATTAAGAAGATTTTCTAGCAACATTTTTTTCGATTTTACCCCCCTCTCGCACTCCTAGACTATCAAGCTTTTTTAGAAGTCCATTTCTTTAATTATAAGTGAGCTTTTTAGCTCTGTGAAGGTTCTATGAATAACATAAAAATTAAATTGAACAGATTCCTTACGCAGAAGTGAAGTTATTATGATTTTTTTTGGTAGCATCTTTCATCAGGTGCTCTGTTTAATGCGTGTAGTATTTTTAAACTGGGAATATTAATAAAAAAAAATTCACGCGAAGCGTTCGTTGAACAAACAACAAAACAAAAAATAAAAATAGAAAAAAAAAAGTTACTCATACTCCTTCTGCCTTTATAGCAACTACAGGCAAATTGAGTGCGCCAATGTATGTAGATATGTACATATGTGCAAAATATACCGACTAAGCTCTAAATTCAAATTCAATAGATTCGAATTCGTTTAGTTTGAACTGCGCCACCTTCAATTCAATACCCAAACACAATGCAATAACCATTTGGCGAATGACAATATATTTTATCACCCCAAACAGCCCCAGTCAAGCGCGCGGCCAGGGTGACTTATCACAAACAATGTGTGCCTGTGTGTGTGTGTGTGGCGTGCTTCTTTCATTGACTCGGTGCACAAATTTTTTATCAGTCACAATTCTGTGAATGTATGTAGAATACGTAGTGTTTGTTTTTTGTGTACGCGTGTGTGTGTGTGTGTGTGTATTTGTGTGATACCTGTGTGGTTATTGATACGTGTAACCTCGATTGTTACTTTTTGTAAACAATTGAAGTGTGCTGGTTGATTTCATTGAGCATTTGAAATTCAAAACAGCGAGTTTTTTGCCATTTGATATTTACGAAAAAATTGCTTGTCGCATGCTGATCGAGTGTTTTGTTATTCTTTTTTATTTTATTTCTTTTTTTTTTTGCTTTGTTTTTTTCTAATAAAATAAAGAGTGCTATTTATAATTAGTGTGCTTACTGTATCGGTCGATTATCCTTTTTTTTTAATTTATTCTCTAAGTAAAAGTAGCGCTCGAGGTCCGCAGTGACACTGTGTCTCTGATTGTTCTTCGAGAAATCCTTTAGCAATTCGTAGTTGTTTTGCTTGAGTTGCAAAAAAAAAAAAAATTAAATTGCCTCCTTTTTAATTTCTGCGCATTAATACCGTCACACCGTTAAATCTTTCAAAACTTTACTTATTAACCTTATCCACTGGCAATACACTTTAATTAATTTCACCGTATTTTTATTTTTTTTTTTGTATTTTTTTTTTGTTGCTCTTTAATTTTGTTATAATATAATTTTTGCCGTTGCTGCTTGCGAACTTGGACGTTCAACACGCTACGCGTTCCCGGGAAAACTGTTTTACACTTGATGCATGCAATGCCCCGAAAGTGTTTGACTTGAGTGCGCGCGTAGCACACACACATACACACACATAAAAATACCCTCACATAAGCACACACACACACACACACCCATACACCTGTGTGCTTTCTCACATAGCACATTGCCATTCGATTTAAATACGCTCCGGGAAAAAAGCGCTTCCACTTCTTCATTCCCATTGTGTTTTTTTTTCTACCGACCATCGGCTGGCATGCTGTTGCTCCTTTTGTTGTTGTTGCTGTTGTTGTTGTTGTCGTTCAAATGCAGCTCTATCCAGAAATTGTTGTACCACTTTAAGGCGAATTCACTTTTCGAGCGTGCATGGTCGTCGTTATAGCTGAATTGTTAGCAGCGCAAAGTGTAGAGAGCGAGAGCGCGTACTCGATAAAAGCTTTTGCTTATTTGAAATGCGCGGTTTGTGAATGGTGAAGCTTTTCTTCATTTCCGTTACTGATTTTTGATTAATCTAACTACTACATATAGCTCTTGCGATAGAAATGCAGCGTTCTTTGCGATGTACTTGTTGCGTAGGAAAAAGTTTATTGACACCTTTATTTTCGGCGGCCATGACGATGAACTTAGTTTGCTCAGGTTTGATTTTCGCAAAACTATTTGGTATATCTGGGGTGCGAATGAAATTTCGTAATTTGTAATCGTGGAGTGCCGGAATTGAATCCATTTATAATGCACAAGAATACAATGGTTTCGCTGTTTCAAAAAAAATAATTAAATTTGTTGGTCTTCGTGTTGTTGAGTTGAACCTAGGACCTTCATATTTGTTTGCGAATGCTCGGATTTTTTGGTATTTTAACGGCGAAGCGGTACTATAAAAGTATCGATTTGGCTCTCAAAGTAATGCACTGATTTTAATAATTATCATTTTTTTTTATTGAAATATTTGCGAAATACATTGCCATAAATTTGCATATTTACGTACTTTATTTTTATTTTTAAAGATATCTACATATCTAGTGATGCACCCTACACTACCCATACAAGAAAGGAAATGCTCGAGCAAGAAGTAAAACTTCTTTGTGGTGATAGAAATGAATAAAAGTAGTCGTAGTAATGAATAGAAACCTTAGTAAATATTGTAGTAGAAATTAGAAAAAAAGTGGTAGAAAGTAGTGAAATTAGTGGTAGAAATTGGTAGAAACAGTTGAAGAAATTAATAAAAATAGTAAAAGGAGTGGACGAAGTTAGTAAAATAGTGGTAGAAATAAGTAAAAATATTGGAAGAAATTGTCGTAGCATTAGTAAAAATGGTGGTAGAAATTAGTAAAGCGGGATAAAAAAAACTACTGCCGCTAAAGAAGGTTTGCTTCAAAAATCACTTCCGATCACTATACACATTAAGCTTAAAAGTTATTTATAGAAATATAATTAAAATATATAAATTTGTTAAACGAAATTATAATAGTAAATTTTTTGGAGCTCCTTTAATTTTTATTTTTTTTGGTTTGAAGATTGATTTTAAAAAAACTTGAAGAACTCAGCCAGAACATAAATGATTTCTTTCGATTAATTCTATATTATTTAAAAGGCATGTTCTATCCATTTTATTTTTTGAAAATAAACCTCTCAATTTTTATACACAAATTTCATTACTATGATTCCATTGAACAGCTATTGAAAAATTCTGAAGAATATTTTTTACACTGTTTTATCATACTAAGTGTTTTTTTTTTCTTAAAATTAATTTAAATAAATATATTTTGAGAAATATTAATTTTAGAGCTCGAGGCCAGTATAAGGAAAATATTTGGGGGAAAGTTAGGAGTGGTAGAAGTCGTTGGCGATCTAATAAATTGGGCTTATTATGAAGATTAGGGTTTGCCATTATGTTTTGAAAATGATTTCGGGCATGTAACTGCTGCGCCTGGCTAGACAAATCCAGCTGAGATACTTAAATTTCAACCACTTTTTGCAGTAATAACGCGCCGAATATTCTCTTCCAAAGTGTCAATCGTTTCGAGCTTATCTCACATAACCCCACAAAAATTAGTCCACCGATGTTAAATCGCACGATCTTGAAGGGCACGCTACAGGCCCACGCCGCGAGATAATACGCTAACCAAAAGTTTCCTTCAAAAAATTTATTGTTTCGTAGGTTGTGTGGCATGTAGCGCCGTCTTTTAGGAAGCAAGGGTCGTCCATACTAACATTCTCCAATTCAGGCGCGAAAAAGTCATTTTACATGGCACTGTAACGTTCCCCATTGACGGTATTAACATTATTGCCGGCTTGATTTTTGAAGAAATATGGGCCAATGATTCCCTCTGTCCATAGAACACGTCAAACAGTGAATTTTGAGAATCTAACGGTGCCTCAACAATGCCTTGTGGATTATCAACACTCCAAAGGCGACAGTTTTTTTTATTAGCGTACCCATGCAAACAACATTTTTTTGAAAAACTCGGGATCGATGGCCATCTCGTTTTCCGTCCGTTCACCGAACGTGCGACGCGTTTGATGGTCGATCGACTTCATTTCTTGCAAGTGTTGAATTTTGCAAGCCCGCAAACCAAGATCCTTCCGCAAAGTCATCCATAAAGTGGGTGGGTTCGAATTGTTCGATCTTCTCCTCCACAGCAGCAATAGTGCCTTCGGTGCGCACTGTACGGGGTCTCTGAGGATGCTCGTTATCCACTAGAGTAAATGTGGTGCGAAATCGATCCATGGTTGCTTAAATTCTCTATTGGGCGATAATGTCGATTTGCAAACGTTGTTTCGGAGTCTGTTCATTACAACAAAAAAAAACCTTTTACTTATATTTTGGAAAGAGTTGTCACCTGTTTAAAAAGTCGAATTGAATTATTTTATACACAATAATACAAAATATGTAAATATGAATGTCAAAATGTTGCAATTCGGGCAATTAATAAATAAATGCAGGCAGGGCAATGTCTGCCGGTTTTTTTAGTATTTATATATTAAACCTAATCCAACGTGTACAATGTCTAGAATTTTTTAATACAGTGGAACTTAATTTTGTTCCTGTTTTTTTGTTGTAATGTGTGGTAATTTTTGTTGGGATTGAACAGAACATTTGTTTTTGGTATCGAAAAACAATAATAGAGTGTGAAAGAAATACCAAAACCAAATGCTTAATGCCAATAACAATTCCGACAAAAACAATCAAACAACAAAACGAAAATTTTAATTATTTATTGTATTGTAATGTATTCTATATTATTAGAGAAGAATTTTTTGGAAATTTCATTCCTACTCTCTTTGATTTTATTTCAGTTTGTTTGGTTTTATATTATTTTTGTAAAAACCGCAGATAACCAGCTTTCGCATTCTGCGAAGGGCGAATGAAAAAAATATAAAGAAAAAACAAACCCCACATTTGCAATGAACTAGATAATAGGTGCAAAATGGCTACACAACAATATCTGCAATGTCTTTCAATTTGTTTGTCGATGCGTGAAGGTGTAAATATGTATGTAGAGTGCGTTTGCCTACAAAGTGGAGGTAACGAGACGTGCCGCAGGTTGTTAATGTACATAGGTGTTGTTTGGGTTGATTCCTTCACAGCTTACGTTGTCGAGGAGGTTGTTGATTACTTTTGGCGGGGTGTGTGTTTGAGGCTGCGTAACAATAACAATCATCAAGTACGTACCGCGCTGGCTTTTCTGTTGTCATTGATGAGTCCGCTACTATGGCAACACTGCCACCATTCGCTCTACAACACTTGATGATCCTGTTGTTGTTGACCATCGCTGTCTGCTTGTTGTTCTTGCCTGTCAAGCGCAAGATTTACCGAAACGTCACTTACTGACTGGGCTTACCAAAGGGATTTCTGGTAAAAGTCAACGTCACATGCAGCGCAAACGTCAACACATCACCAACCAATGCTGCGTAAGCGGCAAGCAAAAAAATAAATGTCGCATGCCCACAATGCACTTCCTTTTTTGTGGGAGGGAAAAGTTTGTTTTGTTGGTTGTTGCTATTCGGTTACACGCTTTCGGTAGGTAGCGTATTCGGATGTAAGTAGCGTGCCGTTTTTTCGACTGAAAAGACATTTTAGCATTTCATTTAAGAGCAATTAGTCTATTTGATGTTATATATCTGTGTTTGTGTGTGTGTGTGTGTGTGTGTTTGCGAGGGATGATGATGATATTTAAAGTTTTGTTGAAGTAAAACTTCTTTACCGGCATGAGATTGGTTTTTTACATTGCGTAACGAAGGCCGCGCCGAGATCGCGACACGAAGTTAACGACATGTCGCTTATGTGAAAAAAATAAAAATAAATGTAAATAAAAATAAATACATATTGAGGTAGCAACGTATGTATGTTTGTAGGTACAATGTATGCACGTTGGGAACATATCGGCATCATTTTCGGGACCATTTCAGGATCTTTCGGTGGTTTCGGACTGGTTCACCAATACTACTACTACATCTACTCATTACTACTACTATTTACTACTACTGTTACTATTACTAATTATTACTACTATTTTTACCGACGCTACTACTAATTACTTCTACTATTTTTAATAATTTCTACTACTATTTTTAAAAAATTTCTACTACTATTTTTTCTAATTTCTACTACTTTTTTTTAATAATGCTACTACTAATTGTTACAGCTATTTACTACTATTATTTTTAATAATTTCTACTACTATTTTTACTACTGCTACTGCTAATAACTAATAATTTCTACTACCTTTTTTTACAATTTCTGCTACTTTTTTAATAATGCTACCACTAATTGCTACTACGATTTTGAAAAATTTTTACTACTATTTTTACTACTTTCTACAACTTTTTTTAATAAAGCTACTACCAATAACTACCACTATTTTACATCTTAGTACCACTATTTTGACTGTTACTACTACTAATTAGTAAGACTATTTTTAATCATTTCTATTACTATTTCTACTAATACTACTGTTAATTACTGCTGCTATTTTTGCTAATTTCTACTACTATTTTTAATAATGCTACTACTAGGAACTACTGCTATTTCTCATAATACTACTATGTACTTATAATCTATTACGTATTATTTTTACTAGGTCTACTACTAAGTACTACTAATTACTACTGCTACTATGTACTACTAGCCGCTATTTCTACTACCACATCTATTACTACTATTACTTACTACTAACGACTACTACCACTACTACTCCCATATCTATATCTTTATGAAGTCGTCAAAGAAGTTTTACTTCTGGCTCGCGCTTTTAGGTGCACCTATTTATTTGTACATAAAAACCGTTTCCATTTTTATATATATACTTTACATATTATTAACCAAAATCTTAATGTTGTACCAGATAACGGACTTCTTCCAATTGGAATATATTATTAATTAATTTTTTTCTTTTAAATTACATATTACATTATCATTATTTTTATTTCAGCGATCATATTTAATCGGTGTTTTGTGATTCTCGATTTTTCGATCAAAATTAATCGGCATTTTCAGATATATATTTTTTAAGTCATGGCAAAAACATTAAATATATAATTTAAGCTAAATTTCTTTCGAACCATTTCCTTTATTTCTCGATTTATACTTAGCTATCAGCCGAGATCAAACCGTAAAAGAAGAGAAAAGAGACAGTACCGTACATGCGATGGCCGATTTAGCAAAACAGGTTACTTCATTTAAGTAACTTAATATCTACATAAAATTTACACATATTGAACAGTGTGTCTTACGATAGATTAATCTTAACAATAAATCGTATTTTTTG
The DNA here is from genome assembly GCA_951828415.1 of Anomoia purmunda. Classification (NCBI taxonomy): domain Eukaryota; kingdom Metazoa; phylum Arthropoda; class Insecta; order Diptera; family Tephritidae; genus Anomoia; species Anomoia purmunda. The sequence continues at coordinate 46,733,783 of OX639995.1, forward strand.
CAGTGAAATTATTCATTGTCACCGTCTACACATGTTTTCTAGCTTTGTTATAATCGAAAAAAATTTAACAAAATTATAACGATCAAATGTGATCGAAATTAATTTAAATCCAAGAATAACGATCATTTTTTATCGAAAAAATCAAATTCACCAAATATCAGCAAAGTTCATTGAAGAAATTGAAATATAAACAAAATATAGTAAACTCACTAAAGGCCGTCAAGAAGAGATCGTCGTATGTAATATATTTAGCATACACTTTCAATATATTCGTTGCCATTTTCGTAAAACTTTTGAAAATAGAGCTACGATTGATTCAACCATAGGGCTGATTGCCTTTTCATTTTTACCATTTTAACAAAAATTGCCTGTGGCATGAATGAGCTATTAAGATTTTACAGAAAATTACATATTAAAATTTTCTATATTTGGATTTGAAAGTTTTGACATATATTTTGAAAACTATTTATAACTCATAAGCATACATTGCATTTTTGCTGTTAATAATCCCATGTTATTTTCAAGATTACATTAAAAAAACTAAAATAAAACGAGAAACAAAAATATTATTCTTGTCGATACAAATACATAAATAATTTTTGAAGTGAAAGTTCTTTGCGCTCGTCGGGCTGTAATTCCAATATCGAATGAAACGAAAAATCGGCAGGAAAAGGGAGGGGATGGCGCGCGTGGTGGGGCAGTCGGACGGAAGGAGTCATGGGAGAGAAACGAAAACGTGACAGATTCGGAGTAGGAAAAAACGAGAGAGGGGTAGCATGCGTGGAGGGGCGGACAGAGTGTGGCAATGATTGTTCTTTACATCACTCCGAACCGGAGAATTAACGATAGAATAAAATTCATACATAGAGCATTATTGGCATATACTCCCTCTGGTGCAGCAGAATTAGCAGAAGATTTGCACATAAAACCAATGATTTTAAGCGGCGATTCTAATGTCAATATTGCCTTGGAAGTAGCTTAACTACTTGTAAAATTTTTAGAAAGTACATTTAATTTAAAAATGAATAATAATCCCAAAGACTCAACAACCAGATCAGGCACAACAATAGATGCAATTTTCTCAAGATATTTAAATAATTTACATTCACGAGTTTTCATTTTATATTTTTCATAAACATCAACTATCTTTTTTGATTAACCTAACACCCTTAAAAATTCCAGATTAATGAATAGTGGCTTCTGTTATCGTGGAAATATTTCTATCTCATAAAACTTGCTGGCTAGGGTGAGTATTTTCATTTCAAGTGCCCATCGAGATCCATGAAGTTTCACTTCAATCGCGCAGCTTTCTAGGCTGACAATTTTTTTTTATTTATACGCATGCAATTTTTTTATTTTCGCAATGTTTTTCAAAATGCACTTTCTTCATACATTTTTTTATTTGTATAACAATTTGAATCCAATTTCAAACTTTGTACAAAGTTGAGCAAGAAGTTTTATAGTAAACTAGTTTTTAGAATTTTTTTTTGAAATTTTGGTATTGGTAAATTCTTGCAATGTTTTTCAAGATGCATTTTTTCGTAAAATATTTTATTTGTCTAACAAATAGGATAAACAACAAATTTGAAGAGTTTGTACAAAATTTGTAAAAATTTTACAACTTTCATCAAATTCCAAAATTCTCAATCAAAATTTTTACAAAATGTATGTGTATGAAGTTTTATTTTCACTGCATTTTTAGTATTACTTTATAATTTTTGAAAATGGTTTAGAAATGTTTTAGGAAATTTTGGTCATACATTTTTTTCTCGTTTAACGTATGATATTTATTTTGCTCAAAATTGGCAAAATCATCAGCATAAAAAATATGCAAAATCAACAGGATGTACTTATATAAAATCTTTCCGTTACATGGAAAAAAGTGCTTTATTTTTATATATATGTAGGTCATTACATTTTGACTGGTGTGGCTTATGAATCCAAAATTTCACCAAATATGAATTAAAGCTAGTATGTCATCGGAACTTGTGCAATAGTCAAATAAATTTTTGAATAAAGATAAATAACTATAAAAATGGTGAGAGAGGTAAACTTAGTTTTTATTGTTTACTGTAAATTTTACTATGCATAATGAAAAGAAAACCAGCAACTACAAAAAATAATGCTAATAAAAGTAATGAACAAAAATAATAACGAATTTTAATAAATTCTTGCTTTTTTATTAATTTTTTCAATATCTTTTACCAAATTAATGATCATCCATTTAGCTATAGATTAGTACTGCATGGGATAATTAATGGAATCTTAAAATTTATGAGGGTTTCCTCTTTTCAATGAAATATCCCCAAGGGTGTTTGTGCTATGAACTAACCTTTTACATACAAAAATAAAATTAACCGTTATCAGCAGTTGGTGGAGTTATAAAATAAATGCTTGAAATTTGGTTTATTTTAAGCTTTGTTATTTACTCAACCTGAAGTAACTTTAGCGATTAAATTGTGTTAAACCTTTTCGCTTGACAGCCAAATTTTTAAATTTCATTTAACTTAGTTTACGTTCAAGCTTCTTTAATTTTTTTTTTAATTAGGCTTTCGTTTCATACTCAATATGGGTAAATATATGAGCAGTTTTTGATTTCATCGGTTATTTTAATTGAATTGAAGTTTTTAAAAAGGTGGCAACTTTCTTTAAAAACTTCTTACATAATTAGCCCATATAACGGACCATATAAACATATACCCCATTCTTATACAAATCTGTTCAGTTCTCATTTAGCAATATGTGATTTAAAGCCACGTGTTGTACTGTAATGGAATTGAACTGAAATACAAAATTTGCATCTACAGCGTCACCTGTTGAAATTTGCCCGACTTTTCTTATCTCTTAAACCTTTGTATAACAATTATGGAAAAACGCGCAGAAGGAAGTATCCAATTTGGTTCGATAGTTTTCAAGTTTTAAGCATACGAACATCTATATGTATATATATATAGATTATGATTACATGATCAGAATATCTGATGCATAATTTTTTTTTTTTTTGAAAAACTTGAGCAAAAAAGTAAACTATCATAATTCTAATTCAAAATATAATTTTCCAATACTCACTTTACACATTTTAGCGCCTTGGTGTGTAGTTCGATACAAATATTCAATTTCTCTTTTAAGTCGACTTAACCTAGTCTTACAAATTACCACAGGTATGGACTTTTAAATTCTCTTCTAAAAAAACTTGTGACATTTATGCCCGAAACTAAATACTAAATAGTTGGTATTATACCGTTATAATGAGGCTGACTATAGCTGTGGAGGAAACGGATGAACATAAAGGATATTCGATGGGGTTTGCTAAGATTTATGGATAATATTATTATTTTTTTTGTTTTTGCTATAAACTTCACCATTTTCGTTGCCCAAAAGGTCCACTTATTTGTATAGAACATATATGCACATAATTATACATTTGCACACGCAGAATAGTTGCTGGTGAAAAAGGTTAACATGTGTTGGAAAGTATAGCGAAAAGTTGGTCAAAACTTAGGTGCTCAGCAGATTACTAACAAAACAGTAGTTTTCGTCTGATTGACAAGAAGACTTTGAGGCCTTTTTGAGTTGATTGCTTAGCAGCTCTTTAAACTTATCTTCTATTTGTTCATATAAGTAAGCAATAAAATTATGAATGTTGCGCTCGGGAGTGGTGGGTGTGATCTGTCATAGAAAATCAAAATATTAGTTATAAAGTGTGTGAAGAAATAGTATACAAAAGTTGGAAAGAAATTAGAGGGTCAGCTGCTGATTCAATAGAACCGTTAACAAATTTAGAAGGATTTAACAAGTAAGCAGTGGAATACTTAATATTATATACACAAAATACAAAGGTTTTTCCAGTTACTCCTCACAATTCAAGTAAATGGGAAAAGAGACAGTTAGGAAATGTTGAATTCAGTGGCGCTAATCATTTCCGTAGGTTAGATTCTTTAATTAAGCATTTTAAATTTAAAATTCAACTCTATTAAAATTTTTTATTGCAAAATTTTGTGTATTAAATTAACATAGACATTTTTTAAAAAATATCATAGTTTTTTTTCTAGAAACAGGCGCCGCTCGGCTGGCAATGGCAATCCTCCGAGCCGATTTCTACCATGAAAAAGCTTCTCACAAGAATCATCTGACATCCTGAGTCGCCGTAAAACTATCGATCCCTTAATCGTCAAGACGAGCACTACAAAGTGTATGAGAAATCGGCCAAATATCGAGCTGAACGATGCAATCGGAAAATTATTATTACCAACTGGAAAAATTTATGTAAGAATGAAAACGGCCTTAATTGCAACCTCCATAGTATACTTAAACTATGGTATTAGCACTTCTCTAAGCTGTTTAATGGCGGTGGCATGGCAAATATCAAAGATGTTGAATCCAAGCCTTCAATCAATGAAGACGGAGTTAAAGTCCCATTGCCTAACTTGGACACAACACGATTGACAATGATGCATCTAAAGAAGACAAAATTCGCTGGTACTGACGAGCAGTCGGCTAAGCTGATCAAATGTGGCGAAGAACTCATGCATGTGGCCAATTTCCAGAATATAGTCGGATGAACGCAATACCTACTGATTGGAATTTAAGTGTACTTAGCCCAAGGATCAGTCCCCTTAACATAACATATAAGCTCTTAGCATATATGGTTTGATCGAACGAACTGTGCGAAAGACTGAAGGCCAACCGTCAGCGTGACTTTAGATCTGACAAGTCATCCATGCACTAGATATTCGTAATATACCAAATTTTAGAGAATACCCGAGAGAAAATAATCAACAGACACCATCTTTTTGTCGACCTTCAACCAGCTTTCAACAGCACGATAAGAAGTTGCCTGCTTGCCGCGATATTTGCAAAACAAAAAAGGTGTTGAGCAACACTAACAGCTACGTTGGACATCTCCGAGGGGATTGATAAAAAAGGGGATTTCAGAGTGTTTGATTTCATATCGTTCGACTTCTTTGACCTTATATTGAAAAATAGTTATTCGAGCTGTAGGATTGAATTGGTCAAGCATCATGTAATTTCTGTGATATGTGAAACAAATATGACAGAAAAATGAAGAAAGGGCATCCTGATATTAAATAAGCTTTCTTTCACCTCCAAATTACTATTGATAATTACAATTTTCAAACAGTAAGAGCTTTTTTTTTATCTGCGAACCAGCACTAAGACTGTAATAACAATGGAAAATCTCTCACCCTATAAACGATGTAGAGAAATAGAGGCGACGACAAAAGTACTTCCTATACTTCGTACTTGCTTCGTTTGACGCTGGTGACCTCAGGTTAGGTCAGGAGAACTTAAGCACACCACAAATTTTATTTAAAAACGTTGATTTGTCTGAGTTTGAGGTAATTTTTAAATCAAATTAAACGCAGAATAAAAAAAGTGAAGCGCCGCGCTTTTTGGTGCTTTTTCCGCTGGCTAAAAGATTTACGTCTTTGCGACGGCGTATACCACAGACGATGGAACGATGATCTGTATGAGCTTTGCCGCGACATAGCCATAGTATACCGAATTAAAATACAGCGTTGTCCACGCCACATTGTAGGAATGGATGAAAATGCTACAGCCCAAAAAGAATTCAACACCGTAACCGCTGTTTGAAAATATTTGATATTACTTGGTTTTTGCAATTGGGTCCCGTTAGAAGGAGGAAAGAAAGATTGACTTAGCATGTTGAACTCGTCCAAAATGGCTTAGATGATTAATGGTTCAAGTAAGTTGCAATTTAGTGGAGACCATATCAACAAATATACTAGTCGATTGAGTGGAAAATAAGTATGGAATTTTTCATTACATGCAAACAGGTTACTCATACGCTCCGACAACGTGCTGTTTTAATGGCCCAATAGTCGCCCATGCGTATTAAACAACAACGAAAACTAAATAATTTTTTTTAAAATAATGGAAAATGGGTGTGGTAAATTAAAATCAGAGAAATTAAACTAATTTAAGGGGGAAGTAAATTTAGAGGCCGAAAAAGGATATTTTTTACAGTTAATTGATGAGGCAAATGATGACAGTTCTTTCAAATAAGTGCACTAGAGTGATATGTGAGGTTGAAAAAAAAACGTTTTTTACAAAAGTGAAAATTGAAAATAAACTAATTTTTCACGGATCTTGTAAATCATGTCAATAGCACAGACCGCAGTTTTCATGCGAAATCAACAAACCAAACATTTTTTTTACTCAAAAGGGTTTTTACTATCGTAGATAGACTAAAATATTTGTGATATTCAAAAATTTACCCTTTAAAACAGACTCTAAAAAAATTTCGTTGTACTTGCAGTCAAAAAATGTCATAAAATTATTTATTTTTGAAATCTTAAGCTTTCATAGAACAGTTTCTTATATTATTTAAAATGAATATTAGACGATGAAAATCGCTTCTCAAGTTTTTTTTTTATTTTCACTTACACAATTTTGAAAAGCATGGTTTCGGAAAAATCCCGTATGAAATTTGCTGTCAAGAGATCGACGGACTCAGCGCCAGAAGCCCAGAAGCATCTCTTCCACAATTTCGAGAATTAGTTGTTGCCACTTTGACACGAGAAGGCGATATACCTATCGCGTAAAATAATTAAAATAATGAAAAAATCGATTTTTGGAAATATCTGAAGAGTATTATTGTAACTGGTTTTATTGCATACTCTATGTACTATTTCTTTGAAATAAAAACTTGAATTGGGTATCCAAACTTCGGTTTCACCCGAAGTTAAACTCTTCTGTACTGTTTTTATTAATATTTCAAATACGTACTTTTGGATCAATTCAAAGTGAATAAAATAATAGCCGCTACAAATCGGTGTTACGAAATTTTCCACTACAACAATGTCACGCGAATTTCTGTGCTTCCAAATCTTTAAACAAAATTGTTCAGTAAATGGTTCCAGGAAATGGGCGACTGTTCTTTAAAAAATTTTAAATTAAATTAATATTTTTGCAAAAATTTATTTAAAAATTGGCAATCCCTCAAAAATATTTTCGAAAATAAGTGGAATAGCTTTCGGTCCAAACATGTGTTATAATATTTTATTTTATTTATAAATTAAATTTAAGTTAGCTTTTTAAACTCATGGCAAGCCTTTTTGCATTTCAGTGAGTTTATGAGAAAAACTGAATTGAGCATTTTAAATCGGTGGTAACCCTCTTTAAAAATATGTTTGAGTAAACACTTTTGCTTCACAACTCCTTTTTAATACCATTGTTTTCAATCACACACTGTAATATTTCATTATCTTTTCTTCTTCTTCCCAACTGGTATTATAACTGCCTAGTCGTTCCTGTTATATTTAATTTAATTTATTAATTTAATTTAATTTACCTTTTTAAACGGACGAACACCCTCTTTTAACTTCCATATTGACAATTCATAATTGATTTTACTTACTAATATAATTATATTTAACCTTTTGAAAAGGCGGCAACTTGTACAAAATATCCTAGATAGCTATCCAGATTATAGACTATATACTATGTGCCAAATGTGCTCGAAATCTGTAAAGTTGTAATATTGAAAATGTCATTTAACTAATTTATTAATTTAAATTTTATTTTTAACTGTTCGTTGTTCATTTGGGTATAATTCTTCTAAATTCCGTCCGTCCTCCTCATTACTTTCGAAACTAAGAGACCAATATATATCTCCGATTGATCCACAACCAGCTAAAAATTCTAAAGTGAAAGTGTCAGATAATCAAAAAGGTCGTGGACGATTCGAAGATTCTAACAAGGAGAGTACAAACAAGGACGAAGGAAATCACAGCTTATTTGTTGCTTTTATAAAACAGCAGCCTGCAAAAGTATCCAATTTGAAATTTGATGATATAATAAATAAAATTCAAACTATTTACTGCTTATGAATTTTTTCGAACAAAGTATATGTAATCTCAATATGGTTAGAAATCGAATAAAGTCGAAACAAGATGTGCTAGTAGTAAATCCATAAGAATTGCACTACAATTTCGCGACCCATTTCATTAATCGCCTATCTATGAAGCCGGCCGAATATGTAAATCTAAATATTTAGGATTACGTTAATTAATTCAAATAGAAGATTACCGGCAAGTTTCAAAAGTGATGAGAAAAGTGGGCCATACATTTTTTATTAAAGTAGCTTTTATGATACATTACTTAGGTTGTGATCATCAATTGAAAATGCACTAACCCCCTTTTTTAAATTAGTCCAACATTTTTTTGTATTGTAAGTACCCGCAGTACCATTTGTTTCTCAAATTATAATTTGCAATACTTCATTTTATTTTTGCACAATTGAAATCAACTTTTTACATGTTCTCTTAAGGAAAATATATCGCTCAAATGCTAATATTTTATGCTCCTTTGTATCCAGCTGCCAGTTTCCTAAACTTAGTGTACATATGTATTTTACCATGCATATGTTTTTATTCTTCAAAATTGGTAGCAAAAACATAACATTCACATTATTATGCGAGTAAATTTTGTTTATGTACAGCAAAAGGGGAAACAGCCAAGCGGTAACTGGAAGCAAAGCACAAAAGTGATTTATTTCTGTTTCTGTGCAACTATTTTAACATTTGAATCGTTTTCGTTTCGTTTACGGGTAAATTGAAATTTAAATGCAAGCTTCAAATGCCTACAAACGCAAAAATCCATACGGATAGTAAAGATTCCCGCATGTAAGCTGCCTGGAGATTTCAAAAAATTTATTGCCATAAAAAGGTTAAATGAACCAAATGTAGCATTATTTTTATATCTAATTGTAGAAGCATCTTTCCAAAGAAACCGAATAAAGCCTCATATCGATTTTTTTATAATACATTTAAAACCCCCACTTTTTGCAACTTTTTCGAATGAAGTTCATTTGGAGTTTCACTTTTACTAAATTAAGTCAGATCATATACATTCAGTTGCTGAGCTATGAGGAAAGCTTGATAAATCGTATTAATATTAATATTAAACCTGTTTTTTTCCAACTGAAAGGAATACACTAGGTACACTAGGATAGCAAATTGAATGTTAAGCAACAAAACAAGCACGGAAAACTAAACGAGTTGCGCCAACTCGGTAAAATGTTATACGACCTGAGTTGCGGTGTGCTGAAGTAAAAAAAAACTGCGCTATTGTGAATGAGCCCGAAGAAAATATGTGCGAAATTTCAATTTAACACCTAATCAGTTTTTATTTCAATATTTTTTTTTTTTTTTGATATATAACCAAGTTAACAAAAATTTGCTCGCCTAATTATTTTCCACTCTTAAAGAGCATTAAACAAATCACATGTTAAATGAATGACGCGAACAGAGTTGCTTTTGCAACTATTTAAAGGAAATTGTATTCAAGTTGGAGCGTCCTTTTTCTAGTCTGTTACAAAGAAGCAGGTCTATAATAAATGTGAAAGTTTGCCACCTTTTCACGCCAAAACGGCTAGACGGAATGAGGTACAATTTGGCACAGAAATATGTAGCTTCCGACTAAAGGCTATTTTTTTTTTTAAAGATAGTCGTTAGCTGGTTAAAATGTAAAATTCAATTAATGAAATAAATTAAATCTTATGCTGAAATATCAAGAATGGACAGATTTGCTTAAGATTTGGCAGATACATATGAAGGGTCGCCTCAAATAACGTGGCAAATTCCCAAGAGAGAATTTGAAAGTGGAATATGCCAAAAAAAAAGAGATATACAAAATTGTCGGTTATAAAGTTATTTGAGGTATCCCTGCATATTCCTATTTAAAAATTGAAATTCGGTTAATTTATTGCCAAAATCAAACATTGCCATAAAGGCATGGATCGATAAAGTTTCAAGAGCTGGCAGGCTACAATTATAATAAAGGATCTCAACGCCCAATTAGCAGTTGGATGCCATTAGCGTAAACAAATATTTAAGGGGTGGCAAACTGTTGGAAAATGTTGGAAGAAACGTAATTGTAATTAGCATCTCTCACGTATATATTTGAAGTTATACTTAGAGCAGTTTATAAAAGAGTTCCCACCTCTCCAAATAAAGTAAAATAATATTAAACGCTTATGAGGTAGGCGCTATATCCGGGTGTTTAGCGTGTGCGCGCTCGATTCGGATTCTTCCATGGTTGATTTCCGGCCGGGGTAAGTAACAGCAAAAGTTATAGAAAAGCTTTTTCTCTAATAACAGTCGCCCCTTGGCAGACAATGGCAAACCTATGACTGAATTTTCTGCCATGAATAAACTTGGTACGGAAATGATACTGTGCTACAGTGAAAATACACTTTACAAATGACCTAGTAGAGGTCGAGCGGTTTCCAAAAATGTATTTGAAAATTTCCAAACGCCCTCAAATTCTCAACTTATTCATAAAAAACCAATTTGGCATGACCTCGTCAACAAAACAAACTTCCTTTCACTTAATTTTTTAGCTACTTTAGGTTTTGATATATCCTCCAAAAGAAAAATTTAGGAAATTTTTAGATCAATAAAGACTTTCGCAAGAATAGTTTGAATCTGTGAAAAAAATTTGCAATCAATTTGAAATTGACACAAATTTTTTTTTTTTTTTAATTTTCAACTTTGGTAGCTCCTTTTTCTACAATTTTACAAAAGAGCATTCATATTTAAGTCATTTTCTGTCAAGAACGTGATATTCTGAATTTAATTAAGTATCATTGTTTAGAATTAACTGAAGGGGGTGTGAAATTATGACATTTACTTCAAAGAGTACACAAATATTTGGGTTCATACCAGATACTTTTCAGGTACGAGCTATTACATAAAACACATCTTAAATTAATTAACTATAGACTCATTACTTTATTTATTAATTGAAATTATGTAAGATGTCTCACAATAATATGACACAAAGAAAATTTGATAAATATCAAAACATCTAAAATTCTTAACTGAATTTGAAAATGATTCAAATGATTATCCAATTGATCGAAATTGTTATCTACTATATGTAAATGGTTTCATTAAGATCACAGATTTTAAAAAATCAGAACGCTTTTCATACAAGCACAAAGACTGTCCATGGAATATCGAACATATTTGAGATAATCAAAAAAAAAAATTCTGTACCATTCCGTATATCAGATTAAGTTTCAACTTTTCAAAACAAGTAGAGGTTATGCTGCCGAATAATTTTGACACATTCAAACTTCCACAACTGCTACATATATGGCAAATCAGTGAAAGCCAACTAAAATTTAATACTACGGAAAGGTAAACAATTATAAATTAAAGATAAAGGCGAGTGAGACATAATTCCTTCATTACCAGCCAAAATATTCAGCAACATTCAACAACTATTCAGAATTTCTGGATATGTATGTGCATATCAATACTGTATATAGCGAGCAGACCTCCACACAACGCAACCTCTACCAACGCAATGAGAATGTTTTGTTATGTTATATATTTCAAGCAAAGGCCTAACCGTAGGCCACAAATCAAATAGACACACACCTCCATGTTAAATAGATAGATATTTGCATGGCCCAGATATGCTCATCTTTGTCAAAGACCAATTCCAATGAGGTTTGTACTTTCCTCGGCACAATAACAACACATACAACACATCATTGGCATTTCGGTGGCATTTGCTACGTATTCATAGCAAATATACTATATTAATACAAATAGACATATTTAAAAGAGTATAAAGTGGCAAGTTAACCCCGACATACAATATAGTGGAAAATCTTACAATATTTATTTTCGAAAGTGAAATGCTAAAATTAAGATGCGTTTATGATATCAATAATATAGTAATTTTCGAATATTAGCCACGCGTTTAAAGGATTTTCCCCCTTTAAAGGTACATAAAATTTATTCTATGAACCAACGAAAGCTAACAAAATTAAGAGGTCAACGGAGGCTCGTAGGAGAGCTCCCAGGCCAACAAAAATTCCCGTCTTTCCCGCTTATTAGATCTACTCATTTACAACGCTGCGAATTTGTGAACCATTTGATGAAATTCATACAAAAATTCCCGGATAAAAAAAAAACAATAAATTTAAAATTTGGCAACACACTTCGCTATTGATGTGTTTTACTTCACTTGAGAATTAGAAAATGCAAGCCGAATTTAGACCAGCTGATTTATATAAACTCACTTTGAGCATGTTTTTTGAGTTACAGCTACAAATTGTGAACTACGAAAAAAGCCCCAAGATAAAGAGTCTGAATTCCTCGAAAACTACTGTATAGCGCGTATATCATTCGATTTTTGACCGAACTACTTACTTTTAAAAAGGGAGCTTAACGGCTATTGCTTAAAAAATAAAATCATGATTTAGTCGTTTCAATTAAATTAAGAATTTTTGGGTAAAAGTTTTTCGTTAGTTGGAGGTTTTTTTTTTATCATATTTGAACGATATATTGCGATCAATATACTTACATTTTAAAATTTTCCATAAAATGTAATAAATGTTAATCGATAAAAATTAATCGATATTCTCGTGTTTAAAAGTTTCTGATCGCATTTGATCGTTGTGTTTTATTTAAATTTGATTGTTCATAATAAACGCAAAAAGAAATATTCAGCGGTGTCGATAATAGCAGCAACAACAATACGATTTACGTTATACTTATTTTTATTGACGTGATGGAAAAAATGTATCTCGGAAAATATAGATCATATATGAACAGAAAAATTTTAATCTAAGAATAACGATATTTCTGATCCAAAAATAGAAATTGCAAGTTATCTTTCGAATTTCATCGAAAATATTAAAATGTACAATTAATTTGAGAACGACCGAACGCCGGGTTCAACTTCGGCTTCGCCCATGTTCAGCCAATAAAGTTAGGTTCAGCTTCGGCAAAACAAAGCCGAACTTTTGCAAAACTTTATCATTATAAAAATTGTATGAAATTTTACTATTATTATATTTCTCTTTAGCCAGAGTCAAATAATTCTTTTCGGATATGATAAGATAGTGATCATTCCGAATTGGCCACTTTCCTTAATAAACATCTGCATTCATGAAATTGAGAAATTTGTGAATATTTTTTGTTACCTATATTTTCTGTCGAAAAATATGTTTTAAAATATCAGTTTGCTACTCCATCCAGTGTATTTAGTGGAAAGTGGAAATGCCACAAGACTTTTAGTTTTATATTTCAATAGAAAATTATTAAATTTCGAGCATAAAAAATATAAATTGATTATTGTCATTTTTACAAAAATATGTTTGACTGTACATACGTTTGTGTGATGAAATGAAAGCGAATACCGCGGCTGGTTTGAATAAATTCCAGCCGAGAGGCCCAATTTTCTACCACCTTTTGCAGCAGTGAGGGCCTTATCTCAGCAATCACGCGCTGAATATTCTCTTCCAGTGACGTCTTCTTGGAATCAAAGGTCGTCCACACTAACATTCGCCAATTCAGGTAGGACAAAGTCATTAATCATGGCTATATAGCCTTCCCCATTGATTGTAACATTATGACCGGCTTGATTTTTGAAGAAATATGAGCACACCAAACAGAGATTTTTTGAGGATGTAATGCGTATCAATCATGGCTCCACTCCAATGCTACAATTTTCTTTATTAACGTACCTATCCAACCAAAAGTGAGATTCATATCTGAACAAAATTTTCTTGTGAAAATCGGGATCGGTGGCCATCTCGTTTTGGGCCCAATCACCGAACCGCTTGATGGTCGAACGGCTTTAATTCTTGCAATGGCAAACCAAACTGAGTATAATTCAAGTAACAGTTGTCAAAAAGACCCACTCCGAACAAAGTATTGCCTCATTGAAAACTACACGTCTAAAAAACACTCTTTACAAAAACAACTTCCATAGTTAAAAAATCATTGATTTTTCATAGATCCTTAAAATGTTAGGCTTGGATTCGGCTCGGCTTCGGCTAAAGTTGGGCGAAGTTCGGTTTGGTGCGGTGCGGGCAAAAAAGTTTGTTGTTTGCCTTGATGTTGTACCCTACGTTGGGAGACCTACAAATTATGTTCCGTGTAGGTTTTTTGCGAGGCAGGGCGTATGAGTGACATTTTGAACAATTTCCTTGACAGTGGTGCGGCTTCTAAGAAACCGTTGAAAAAATTGTAATAAAAGATTAAAATGACAAGGGAACTTAAATAATTAATTAATAAATATAACTAAAGCTCAAAACTAAAGTAAAAATATAATACAGCGTTACCTTTGAAAAGCGACAGAAATCGTTAAGAACGAATTTAGTGAAATGATCAAAATAACAGAATTAGATGCTTTTATCGGGCTGTTGTGCCTTGCACGACATTTTAAATCAAATGAGCCATAAGAAAATTTGTCCGCCTGCCCATCCATCCATCGGACAACTATAGTAAATATTGAAACATCTCAACGAAACTTTACGCAAACATTTTTGGCCTTGGCCCAAGGTGGCATTGTATTGAAACTGGGCGATATTTCAATAACTATATTTTTCAAATACGAGTAGTTGTAGCTCCGTCTGCTTTAGAGTAAAAACCGCTTTCCTCTCATATAATTATAATTTACAAAAATTAAAAAAATGCTATATTTCAATTTCGAAGGTAATACTTGTATACAAAATTTTGGGAAATAGGCATGGAACCCTCGACTTTTGAAAACATAGGTACATCTTCGAAACTGCCTTGGGAAACTCTACAAAACTTGTTGCAACATTTGAGTCAATAAAAGCAATTTCGAAAATCATAGAAATCGAGGAAAACCCATGAACATCTATTATATAACGGTAACTTACATAAAATCAAAAACTCGATATTTTAATAAATTATATTGGAAACTTGCTCAAGTTTGATTGATACTAAAAATTTAATTTAAATTCAAATTAATGTGCGTGATACCTTTAAACTACACAAATTTCTTTATTTTCTTATTTAAATAAATAAAAGTCATTTACATTTTCAAAATGTACATACAATAAGTACTAACTATTTGAAAAAAATATGCGCCGCGTATTTAAAGTTCTGATTCATCCGAAATTAAACTCTACGTTTCTGGTTTTTTGTGGATGTAATTTATACGAACGCAAGAATTGTGCTTAAAGTATGGAAATTTGTACCACTTCTGCAAAAAAAAAAATTACAAAATATAAACCCGCTTAATAAGGAGCATTCAGATTTAGCAGCACTTTAACTGTAACTCTGCACTTCAACTCCGTTTACCCGGTTTTGTGGAAAGCGTACATATTTATTTGAAAAAGTTATGCGCTAAAGTTTTGCACAATATTGTAGAATCTACACACCATCATACAAACATACATCTGGCCCACTCAACAGGGACAACACTAACAAATTATTGTCGCCATAAATGCTTGTCAAACGTCAATGACAGCAACAAGTGTTAACTACAAAACGGCACAAACTAAAGCAACACATTAATTACAGTAACAGTAACAATAATAACAACAACAACAACAGCAGCAACAACAACAACAACAGCAACAACAACTGTGGTCATTAGTGTTTAATGTTGGCAGTTTAGTTAGCATAAAATCGATATTTCATTTCACAAAGTTTTTTGTTGCTTACCAAAATGTTTTTGAAAGTTTGACTTTTATGTACTGCTATGAAAGTGAGTTTGTTTGTATGTAAAAATATTTGTATTTTATGCGTTTTGCGTACTTAAATTTTTTATTGCTCACATTTTCTTCCATTTTAATTTTACGCTGCCGGAATAAACTTGGGTGGCATTTGTTGTTCTTTGGAGATATATACCAATTGCCGCGTAGGTCTTTTTAATTACTCGGCCATTATGGTTTTGGTATTTAGTGCAAATGTTCATGATTATTGTTACGTTTTACGTTGAATGTAAATTTGGTGTCTTCCCACAGTATGCTGGTGGGCGGAGTCTTCAACCTAACGTTTGAATGGCATATTCAGGGTTGCCACATTCAAGTGTGTTTATATAATTTATATGACTTATTTTTCCAGCCAGATTTTAAAATTTTTAAGTATAAGATTTTAATTTTAAATATCTTTTATAAAGCAAACTATTTCGTATAAAGTTATTGTGATTTTTAAATTTTGGCTACACTTTTCTTTTACTGAAATTAAGTTGGATTAATTTTTCCCAGTCTCAGGGCTGCCAAAGCTTTTGTGTTCTTCTCTAAGGTACTCCGAAAATTCAATGTTTTTATACTCGATAGAACATGTAAGGGAGCATTGCCCCGATTAATTTAATTTCTCTGATTTTAAGCAGAGTAAACGGTGAAAGTCTCATTGTCAAACCTACTCCCAATTTCCAACATCAAGTCAGTCTTATCAAACTACATATATGCAATAATTCATTAGATTGATTAAACAATAAAATTGATGGAAATTTTGTAGAAAACTTTGAAAAATTAAAAACCTCGACGTTTACACTTATTCAAGCGACACTCTGGAAATTGTGTTTTTTTATTACTCTCTTTCATTAGATTTAGAAATCGTTCTGGAATAAAAATATGGTATGCTCTTTGCAATGGGTTTTCAATTTATGATTTGTAGATTTTTTGCTTTTAATTTCACAAAAAGTTTGAAATTTGGATTCAAAAGGGGGTTGTTGTAGAATAATGAAAGGAAATGCACTAAGTATACTTTGAATAAACTTTCCCAGCACGCTTGAAACCTGGATTTATATAATGAACGCTTTATATTTTTTTACACCAGCACACTATTGCCCACAGAATTATAACCCTGTTCTCCTAACGGCAGTTTGTACCAGCATAAAACCACCGAGATAGGTATAGACATATATACACCAAAATGTTCAGAATGAATAGCGAAATTGATTAAGCCATGTTTGTCTGTCTGTCCGCCCGAAATTTGGTATACACATTGCCATGGACCCAAGGTAGATTGGTATTGCAAACGGGCGAAATCGGATAATAACGGTATTTTATGTTTTATGAAAATCAAAAGAATACGATATTTCAACCTGTAAGCTGTAAAGATAATTTGCTCACATTTGTTACATACGATCGGGCTAGAAAAGGGAATACATGGATATTTTTTTTTGTAATCGGCGTGACACTACCCACTTTAGGGTAAATAGGCATGTCTCCGAAACTAAGTTATCAAACTCTATCAAATTTGGTACACACATTGCAGTTAAAGTGCGCAAGGTAAGACAAAATTTTGAAAATTATAAAAATCGGACAAAGACCACGCACACCTCTCATATAACGGTAATTTACGCTTTAAGGCTTACAATATTCCTTAAACCTGGATCTAAAAGAAAAATTTTTTATATCAAATATCATGCATCCCCGCCAAATAAGTGTGAAGGGACGTGGGCCCGCCTTTTTCTAAAAAAAAAAAAAATATATAGCCTGCAGTATAGGAGTTATATTTTTTCAAAATATTACACAGCGCATATATACCCAAATATGATTCATCTGCACCGAACAGTTGCGAATATAAGACGAATTCAAATTTTCTCTTCCAAGCCCACTGTTCAAAGATATAAATATTTAAATATATATATTTTATGTTGCTCGAACACCACCTTAACCTATTGTGAATACTTCATAATAACGGTTGAGTATTATGGACGCCTATAAAGGCATTTTGATGGCATTCAACAAGCAATGTTTTAAGGAAAAACATGCGCATATATTCAAAGCTGGAGCACTCGAACTTAGTTTCTTCCTTGCATGTTTTTCTTTATTTTTAATACATAGCATATATGATGAAAAAGTTCAGATTTCTTGAAAGGCTGAGGCATAGCAGCGGTGACTAATCGCCTTCTCCTCAACGAAGATATGATTGCTGATAGTCCTCTGGCTAATATCCTAAAAGAGTAAGCGCAGCTTGGAATCAAGCCAATTCCAACCACCTAGCTCGCTCAGCTTTGAAACTAGTTCTTTCAGATCGCCTGCCCAACACCAAATCTAGTGCCCAAATTGAGGCGTAGGCGCGTCTTTGAATCCAGTCCATTGCAAACCGTCTAGGTAGCGCGGCTTTGTAACCAGTTCTTTCGGACCACCTGGCTAACACAAAATTTAGCGAGGGCGCGGTGCGGAATATCGTCCATTCCGACTATCTCAATAGCATGAGGATCTAATGGGGGAGTGAAGTGAATCTATAACCTCTCACTCTCAAAACACTAAGCCACTGCCCATATAGCTTGGTGTTCCCCTTTTCAGCAAACGAAGCTCTGTCAATGCAGATGTCCGAAAAGAAGTTGAAGTAGTTGAGCTAGAATTGTCAATCTCAATGTCGAGTTCAAATGCAATCGGATGCCGACTCCAAAGAGCGGCAGAGGTTTTAGAGCGTCCTACCAAGGCTGTAGTGTGTCTATTCCATATTATTGTTGGTATCAGGTATTGTGTAAGCAGGATCGGGCGTTGACCAACGCAATATAATGATATATTTTAATTTTGAGCACTGTAGGTTTAGGCCATCAGTGGCAAGTACCCAGTTAGAACCCATTCGACATTTGTCTCAGTAGTGCTATACAATATGCGCAGATATCAAAATTGGTATTGGTAAGTGGTATGTTGTTTGAGATCCAAAAGTGGTAATTTTGCCGCAAAAAGAAAAAAAGATGATGATACAACTTCCTGTAACGGACGTAAAGCTTTGTGGCCAATTCCCGAGGAAATACTTGGCGGTAGTACCGGTGGCATCGCTACTTTGACGGTAGAAGGTTTAGTTCGGGTTCAAGTCTTACATTGACGGTTTTTGAGGCGCATGGCTTTCGATGCTTCCTCCTCGTAAAAAAAATACCATACGTTTAATTTTATTAAGGAGTTTTATGTCATCTTGGCATGTGCGCCAAATCTTATTTTTAATCCTGAAAGTGTAAACATACATACGTACATATAAATATATTATGATAAGTGTGCGGCCTTTTGTGAGAACTTCCACATAGAATATCCTTATCTGTAATTTGCAGGAAATTTTTTAAAACCTACGAGCTTAATTAAATAGTTACGCAAACTTGCTAAGTTGCCGCTTGACCAAATGCAACAGGAATTTCAGCGCTTATTTAAGTTGATAAATGTGGTTGTTGGTTTTGTAATTTACAGCTGCTGCTTGCGATTATATTATATCTGTATCATCATATTTGTACTATTTACTGGCATGACCCCACAAGTACATTTATTTTTTTTTTGTCATTTTTATTTTTCACTCGTTCTATCGTTTTTGTTGTGGACACTAACAGACACTAACAGAGTAGCACATAACGATTAATAATGGCAAAAGTTTATCAAATGTGTATGTGTGTGCGTGTGTGTGTAACTACCTGCTATGTGTTAATAGCACCCGACAGCGCTCGATTTGTCTCTACAACTGCTGGAACAACGGGGACTCTACGTAAACCTTTTACTACCAAAGTCTAGAGTGCCACATATGGCAAATAACCGTACATATATTTTTATGTACCATACTCGTTCTGAACTACCATATTGCCAGTTTGTTTAGCAACTCAACCACTTTGCCCCTTATCTTTGCTTCATGTAAGCAGCTAGTATTTTTAATAGTACGAAGTCCTAGGAAATATCCTTTTGTTAGCCTGTGCATCAACATCGTACCAGCTGTGAAACTAGTTGACCATATACCATTCGATGAATGAGTTCGAAATTCAAAGGAAAGGGTTTTTTTTTGCTAGAACCGCTATCGATATCGCGATGTCTGATAAGGCTGGGAATTAGCACGGCAATCACGAGGCTTTCAAATTAATTAATGCGAATGTAATTATATATCTCGTTTGCTGTTTAGCTAAAGCAGTTTTCAGATACATTGTTCAGGAAAGAAAAGAAACGTCAAAGAGAAGAGTAGACAGATGCTAAACGTCCTCTACTCCTGCAAGAGTGCAATTGCGAAAGAGTGAGGTTTGCGACCAAATCGGACGGGACCAGTACATTCGATGCCTCAATAGGCATTGGGGAAACTTCTTGAGATACAACTCAAAGGCATTTATTGGAAATGCTCTGCGGCCAAGAGTGCTCTAAGGCTTTGGGCGTCTAATAGGTGGCGTCCGACTTATAAATCTCATTCCTACATTTTAGACCTCGACGGTCGTGTCGAAAACTGTGGCTATCAGGTGACGAAGATCAACTTTAGCTACAATTTTTAGGTTCACCTTCTGACAGAAGGCGTTAAGCGCCGACAAGATCTCGATCTTCTCGGATGGTTCGTTGGCACAGGCTTCAGACTTTTCTCACCCCAACTCTCATTGTAGCAGCGTATCCCAAGCTGAGGTCTTTCCAACTGGCAATGCAGCAAAATTGGAAGGCGTGGAGGGCCTTGCTTTTTTAGAGCTTTATTTTTCTGTGGACAAGGCTCTAAAGTCGAAAGTTTAAAGCCGGTGATCTCTGCAATCACTTCGTCAATACATTGCTAGCTTATAGTGCGCCCCGGGGAACAGTGGCATTTTGGGAAAAGAGTAAGCAGTTGGGTATGACAGAATAGGAGCTGAGGAAAAGTCCGAGAGATCACGGCTCGAGCATACGGCCCCTTGAGACTTCCTCCATCTGAGGTAAAAACCAGAACAGCCGTTAGCAACAGGTGAATTGATTTGTAGACATTAGACATGCGGGATAACGCGGTTGCTTTGGTAATCACTCAGTGAACGAAGCACGCAGAGTCTGCTGAAATTTTCCAAAACGAATGTCAACCTTCATGCGATAATACATTGTCCACATGATCAATCATTTCGTATGTTTGAGTGAGATTCGCCCGTGTCTTAGCTGCAAACGTTATATCGGGTGTTTTTTTTTACAGGTTTGTTTTTCGAATAGAGATAAAACTGGCATTTTGCGGTCAAATCTGGCAACTCTAATGTCATTTATGTTCAGTTTGGTTTGCCATTTCATCATGAACAGGTTGACAAAAGAACAACGCTTGCAAATCGTGCAAATTTATTTCGAAAATAATGGTTCCGTTCGCGAAGTTTACCGCGAGCTCCGTCAATTTTATGGTCGACATAATCGTCCATCAGAGCAATTAATTCGGTTAACCATGGATCGTTTTCGCACTACGTTTACTCTATGTGATAATACGCATCCGC
Source organism: Anomoia purmunda (assembly GCA_951828415.1). Taxonomy (NCBI): domain Eukaryota; kingdom Metazoa; phylum Arthropoda; class Insecta; order Diptera; family Tephritidae; genus Anomoia; species Anomoia purmunda. The sequence goes on from OX639995.1 coordinate 46,754,732, forward strand.
AGAGACGTCGAACAGTGCGCACCGAAGAAACAATTGCCGCTGTAGAGCAAAGGCAGTTACCGTTAATGGAGACCGGTATAGAGCCATGATAACCGACTATTTTGTTCCCGAATTGGATGGCATGAATGTGGATGAGTTGTGGTTCCAACAAGACTGCGCTACATGCCACACAGCGCACGTCACAATCGATTTATTGAAGGAAACATTCGATGAGCGCATAATTTCGCGGAATGGACCTGTAAATTGGCCACCAAGATCGTGTGATTTGACACCATTGGATTATTTTCTTTGGGGATATGTGAAGTCGCTCGTCTACGCCAACAAACCAGAAACGTTAGGGGAATTGGAAGCCAACATTCGTGGCGTTATTGCCGACATACGGCCCCATATGCTCGAAAAAGTGGTTGAAAATTGGACCTGTAGAATTGGCTTTATTCGAGCCAGCCGCGGCGGCCACATGCCCGAAATCATATTTAAACATTAATGGCATAAAATTATCCTTCCAATAAAGCCAAATTGATGGACCTTAAAACGATTTTCTTGTGTTTTATTTCAATTCGAAGTTCTATACCCCTAAAAAAACACCCGATATTTTGAGCTCGTAGCATTCAGTCATCAAGTCGTCGTCGAGTCATGATTTGCACCTAAATTTTCTTGAAAAAAAAGAAACATTAAAATAATAATTAAACAAATGTCTAGCAATATCCGATATTCTCTCTCTTTTTTCACAATCCTCACACTTTTCCATCGCTCATAATCTCGTAGAAATCGCTACTATGCAATAAAAAAAATATAAGAAATTCGCCCGCGCACTTTTTCTTCACAACGTTCAGAGCTCAAGAAACACGATTTAGGCTTCTGAAGGACTGCCGGAAATTTTATTCAATCATTAATGGCATGGAATTATCTTTTACATAAAGTCAATCTTTAGTTTGAAATTAGGTAGTATCATTTATTTTATTTGAACTAAAAGCTCTACCCCTCTAAAACCACATCTCTCAATACAGAATAACCAACATCGCCTTTGCTACTTCCGAATTCCGTAGGCAGATGCCAATGAAATGCCATCTCAGTCGAGCTGATAATGACCACGTCCATAAAGTAACAGTTCCTAAAGTACAATGTTTGTTGACTAGTCTATCTCCTCACTGCAGTGTAAGTAACTTGTTTGACCTGATACCAAAACAAACACAAATGAACCTCCTCAACTTGGAGTGCATATCTGGCCTTTGCTGTTACTCGGAAATCTGTGCTTTTCCCCCGTTTGCGGTGACAAGTGCCATTAATGAAGCAAGTTACCACAGGAAGCGACACAGTCAGTCATAGCATTTACTTGCACATTGCACTGAATACGCACACATAGTACAAATTTACATGCACTCCACATATGAGAATGTTTGTTTGTATGTGCAATTAACACAACCCAGCAGGATGTTTATTCATGAAAACTGCGACTAAAAAATTCGCTTAAAAGGATATATTCTACTACGAAATGAGATATACGAATCGATTTATTTTTTCCCCAATAATAAAACTTGACAATAAATTTTAATTTGTATAAAAATTTAAAAAAATAACATTTACTTTTATATACAAAATAACAATTATTCTTTATTAATAGGAAAGTAATGTTCAAATAATTCATATTATATGTCTTATGGTATTATTTAAGATTTTTTTATTTACAGTTATATTTTATTTTTAAAAGTCATCAATATAAATCAGTCAGTGACTTTTATTCATTATTTTTAAAGTCATACTTTTTAAATATTTAAATAATGTACAAATGTCTTATGATAATAGTTATTGAAGAGTTTTGCTTATTTACATTTATATTTTATATATAAAAGTCATCAATAAAACTCAGTCAATGACTTATTTCGGAGAAAGCCATAAGTAAGTAAGTGACTTTTATTTTTTAAGTCATACTTTTTAAATATTTGTAATTTATAAATAACTTATATTATATGTTTCATGCCAACAGTTATTCATGAATTTTATTTATTTACATTTATATATTATTTATACGAGACAATAATTCTATTTACAAATGTTATCTATAAAAGTCAATCAGTGACTTTTTTTTTTATAAAAGTCATCAATATAAAAGAGGATAAAAACGCCTTATACTGAATGATAGATTTATGATAGTAAATATGATAAATGCTTTCAAATTACTTTCGATTCGTGGTCTTGTGAAAATCTAATCACGAGTACTACTACTTAAAGGCAGCAATGTCAGATATATTAAATTACACTCTTAAGTCCATTGATATCGAAAACGATTTAATTAGTTATTGGGAAGAAAAATCTGAGGGATACCAATTGCTTAAAGTTGTCGATAGTTTTACTTCCACTCAAGTGAGTGTAGAAAGAGTACTTTCTGAACTAGTGTTGATTTGAATTGACTTGCGTTGTAATTTGTCCTCTGATGAACTACAAAGACTTTTGCTAGTAAAATCATTCGGAAACATTTTGTGAGTGGTAACTATACTCTGCTAGCCTTCGCAACAGAAACTATTAACTATTATTAGAGCTTGCAATACAAAACGAAATCATTCGCTCAGAAATAGCCTGAAATTTAGATCAATAAAAATTGACAAACATTATACGTAATAGTTATGGAGTAATTCATGTTATATCTAAATATGTATATAAAATTTATTTGATTGTAAATTAGTTGTGTGAGAATGATTTGTTAGTTTGTATAATCGTGTTTAGTTTTTGTTACGCAGTATGCAAAGGAACGAAAAATTCGTTTGGTTAGTACTCCCCGTTTCCTGTATCATTAGTCCTCGGGAGCGGTGTGACAAAAAGAACACAAACTTTTCATTGTGGGAATGGGTAGTGATACGTTCGGTTTGTTTTCGTTCTCTGTATAAAATAAAAATCAAAAATAATTGTTATTTGAAGAGTAATTAATTAAAAATAAAACTAATAAATTTTAAAGAGCGTTTTTAATAATAATAATTAAAGTAAAAGTTCTGCCGAAATCTTCAAAGCATTCATAAATATAAACAAACAAACAAAAAATTGAACTACTGCATTGTTAGCGTAAAAATATCCATTTAGTTTTCTCATATAAAATAAAATACAACAAAATGGAATAAAGTAACTATGATAAAATAAATTTTAGGCTTCTAGAAAAATTAAAATATAAGGACGTACCGAAATGTAATGAGGAAAAGCGCTAGAATAAAAAATATCTCGTCGTGGTCATTGTGGGAAGCTTCAAACATTTTTTGTAAGTAATTTTTAATCGCAATTCGACAATGTACTGTTGTTCAAGTACTCGATACCAAAAAAATATCGTCTGAAAACTATCAAGTAAAAAATATTGAAATCGAATGGCAAAAGCATCGAAATGATGGCGTGTTGTACCGAAATTCGTGTTCGTTCGAGTGTGCAGCTCATTCTGAGACACAAAGATAAATTCCCATTTGGATAAATTTTCATTGAGAAACACTTCGCTTCGGTATTAGGTATTAATCAAATCAATTATAAAAAGTTGAATAATTATTGATTATTTGAATGGGGGCTTTCGAATGTTATTTAAGCTTCCATTATTGTATCATGGGCATTAGTTCCAGTCATTCCAGCTATTGTACTAGTATCGCCATTCCAACTAAGTGGTTCATCTGCAGGCACTTTCAGATTTATTACAGAACTTGTTTTATATTGGCGTATGGGTATTGGCTGAATAGCATTTGTATACCATCACTTACACATATCCATATATATGTCCCTATATGTGCCACTCGCTACTTGCCTCTTCCAGATGGCAAATGTGTCAACTCTTCAAGAGAAGCAAGCTGGTTAGTTTACACGTGCAATTCGCCGCAAACGATTTTATGGCAGAAACCCAGGTAATGTGATTTCAATCTTGGTGATTCAAGTGCATACACACAAACATACATTTGACCGTAAGTTTATATAATAAAAACAAAAGCAGTAAAGGATAAAAGCAACAACTAACTACTACATATCTTCTATTTATAACCACATATACCAAGTATGTATGTATGTGTGTGTGTGTGTGTGTAAGTATTTAGACAAAATTCAATTGGAAAATCGAATGACGCTAATTAAGTGGGTTATCTGCTATGTTTCTTGACGATGCAAAATTGCATACGACTGAACATGGGAGCCAATGCAGCTGAAGTTCAGAACATGTGACTGAGATTTTTGTGCATCAGTAAAAGTGAGAAACAATTAGTTTATTTTAAGTACGAGTATTAAAGTATCAACTTAGAAGAAAAGTAGTAAAAATGAAAAAAAAATCCTATCTGGCTAGGACATCATAAAATATCGGATTATTTCGTTTCAAATCAACCAGGCGGAAATTTTAGAGTGTTGTTGAGGTTATCTTTATACAAATTCTGCAAAAAATTGTACTCAAATTCCTCCAGAATGGCTTTAAGTTTCCGCATTAGAGTTTGGCTCAACTATCTCTTGTTAATATTCAGCTCTACAGCTTCTGCAGTAATCATTGTGGGCAATAACAAGCCTGCTGGCGTAGATTGAGGCCGCCCAGTGCCCCATGAGAACTTCCGTGAGTCTCGCGATGTTTTTTAAATCTATTGTGATTGGAATGGGCACCTCATTTGAGGTTGTCACTGAAACTTCTGTGGCTGGGTTATCGGCTGCCTGGTTTCCAGCTACGTTGTGTTGCTCAGGAACTCAAAGTAAATCGCCTGAGAGTTGCCACAGACTTCGTTCAATCGAGTTTTGCGTTGCTCAATCAGCTCTGGTTTGGTGGTGAAAGATGCCAGAGTTAATATGACCGCTGTCTAGGAAGATGGCTACACATTCATACTGCCAAATAAGAGGTCTGCAAGCACCCCTGCCCAAACATCTTGCTCTGTCAGTGTATATGAGGTGATTCCAGGCGGGCATATCAAATACTCTACCACATTCAGATCTCGACGGGGCAAGCGCCCATGGATACTTCCTGTCCTTCTGCAGGCCCAGTTATCAGAGCCTTACGGCTGACACTGATTACCTTCGGGACATCCGCAGAAATATGTTCCCCACTCTACCTAGCCAGACCAGGGAACCATTGCACAAAATTTGATGAATTGCGGCTGTGTACATAAAAATTACTATTTTCGGGTGTGGATCCCACGTCTTCCCAAAAAGTCGCTTTCAGAAGTAAAACGCGATGTTCGATTTTTTCATTCTCTTTTCGATATTAGTTTTCCAACTACAATTAGATCTTAATAATATGATTCCTAGGTACCTTGCTCGACTGGGTACACGAAGAATTTCACCATTCAGCTTTGTTAGCTCAAAATTGGAAACCTTGATCCTGACCTGAATTTCTGTTATTCAGTATTATTTCAATCGATTTGACCACCTCATGAAGTGCCGTATTCGTGGATCTTCCCTTCAAGTACGTATCTTGCGCCTCTGACATCCGTGCTCCTTGGAACAACCCACAGAAATGTGCGACCAGAATCCTCTCAAAAGTTTTGAGAGGAAAGGAACTACTTTCACTTGCCTCCTCGACATAGTTAAGGGCTATAAAACTTTGGAAGATTGATAGAAGCCAAAGCATCCTCTATAGGCTGTCGCATGTCCGTAAGCATTCCATCCACACCAGGGCTTTTGTAGATGATTTAACCGCCTATGAAATTTTACTTTCTGTGAAAATAGATTTAGCGATGCTTAGAGTTACCCGGAATGTGAGTGTCGACAAGCAATTAAAGCGAGTCCTCCACAAACTCATTTCATAACCCGCCATCTCCCGCATATGAGCGATGGACAGGATTGTTCCTTAACCATCAACTTACTGTACAGTCTGACTGTGCCCTTATTTCCCTCCAGATACTCGCAACGGTTCTTCAAAGCCACACTTTGGATCGCCGTATTTCACTTTTATATATTTTTTAGAATATCTTGGTTTGGTTCCCGCACCTTGGTCTCAAACTATGAACTGAATGTCCTCCACGTTTATTTCCAGAGTTATGGATAGTTCAGGGTTTAAACATGGCGGAACAAATTTTTTGGAGTATCTACGAGGCCAAGCCCTCTGAATTAAATTACTAAGTGTCGTCACTACGGTCCACAGATTACCTTACATCACTGTGATATAAATTATAGTTTAATCAAAAAAATAAAAAATAAAAAATTTTGGAATATCTATATAAGGGAATTTTCTAAATTGAAAAGTAGAACCTTCTAAAATAATGGTTTCTTTTGAAAATAATACTGGAATACTATCTAATTTATAGCCTTTCTAACGATACAGTACTGGAAATTGTATAAAAAAAATGTTAAGTTATATAATGCTTTAATACCTTTTGTTTCACGTTTTTGATTTTTGCCAACTCCATGAAATCTATGAAAAAAATGTCAAATTTTTTTTTAATTTAAGCCAAATCGAAGACCATATTAAGTATGTGGGCACTTGGCTGCTTTATAAATGTCCTCATAAAATGGAAACGCTACCATAATCAATTGATTTAAATGTTACTGATCATGTCTGGATCTATTCGAAGCAAGAAAAATTACCGCATATATAATAAATCGGAGTTGGTATCTGTTTTAAAAGATGAATGGATCAAAACCGGCATCGTTCTGTCGAAAGTTGGTGGAGTCGATGTCAACCCGCTTGCGACCTGGTACAATGAAAAAGACTCCCAATTTAATATTAAAGCAACATAACTGAAACTTTTTAAAGTATTTTTTATGAATTTCTGTTTTTATTTACATCACGGGGTAGCCGTTTCAGTTTTCTAGAAAAACTCAACATATAGAGATTTACCGTATGGTTTTGACTAGATTTTAATCGATTTGTAGGTTCATTGTGTTATATCATATGGGTTGCTTTCATATGCTGCCCGATTATTAGAGTGAAAGCGAAAAGCGATCTCTCTAAGAGCAGAAAATGCCTATAACTCCCATCCGAATCGAAAAATCATCTATTTCATTTGTTTTTGTTATTGTGGTTATGTGTTCGGATAGAAAGTAGGTGACATACCATTTGACACTTTTTTTCGGGCACGAAGAAGAAGATAAATACGATCTTATATATTGCAATTTAGGCTCTCTAGTACCTATTTTCTTAGCTCGATAATGATTTCTAAGTTGGTTTGGGGAACGCGAGAATTCGCGCGTATTGTAAACGAAAGAGAGATTTAAATGTTTGTACTACTTCATGAGGCCTTTGTTTCATATATTATTCATAAAACGTTTAAAATGGAAATTATTTGTGGACGTTTGTGAATCACATATTGTGGAAATGGTTGTTGTTGTTTGTAACTAGAATATTACGTCCAACGTAACAGAGAATCTTGAAAAAATAAAAATTATTTAGCGTAGAGCTCTTCAGTGGCAATATCATTTAGAGAAAATGAAACTGTTAAAAATTCTTTTCAGAGTTTCGCGTGAAGTGCAACTATTGATATTCGCCTGGACTCGGGAAAATTGTTTTCTTTTTTGTGGTTATATGGTTTGGGAATTGAGGGAGAAGAAATTACCTAGGTTAAAAAAAAAATAATTGGCGTGGTATTGCCCATTTTAGAGCAAAGATGTACATACATATATCTCCGAAACTCTACTATAATTGGTATACTCTTTGGATTTCAAGTCAATAAGTATAATTTCGAAAACTATAAAATTTGGATAAGTGCCACGCCCACCTCTTATATAATCGTAGTTTACTGAAAACAAAACGAAAATGCGATATTTCAAAAAATATAGAAAGTAATCAAATTGAATAATTCATTGAATATTCAGGATTGGGTCGGAGATAAAAATACAAAGGTTAAAAAAATTTGGAAATAAGCGTGCCACCGCCATATTTAGAAAAAATGGATATATCTCTGAAACCGCTATAAAATTTGGTACACACTTTACATTTAAACATTCTGTAGCATAATTTCGAACATTATAAGTAGAATTTAGGAGGAAAAACGACACGTTTACCTCTCATATTATAAAAAATTTAAATATTTTCTTAAAACATTTAGTAAATTCACTCAAATTCGAGGAGTTTAATAAGGGACATAAATGCATTAAAGAAAAATTTTGTAAAATGGGCTTGTTCATTAATAGCATTAAGTATTATATATTTTTGTTTGTATTGAAATATTTAAATAAATAAAGACTCATTTAAATTTTCAAAATGCAGAATATTGGGTCTAATCATTGAATTCGAGTCGTTCGAAAAATTTGTCGTCATCGATCGCTAAATATTGCGATTAAATCATTAAACTCATATCGGCAATAAATTTTTCGATTAGGTTGAACTCAATTGCGACTCGATAAAATACTTTCCGTCGCTCTTAGATGACATTCATTGCAGAATCATTGAGACCGTAAAATCGACAATATTTGCCGATTTGTCGGAAATGGCTAAGTGCTCTTTATTCAAAGCCGAAGTAAATTCTATGCTCACGAAGTATTTTTACACAACCTTCCCCTTCGCTATCACTTGAAAAAAGCATCCATTTTAAATAATTTCACAAAATAAAACAAAAAACTCAAGCAAATGATTTCATTTCAAAAATTTGTCGATACAACAGGAGCTTAGCGACGGTATCGATGATTCTATGAAATTTTTCGATCGAAATCGATACCGATGTAGACACGGAATGAATGATTAGACCCATTATATACATAAAAATCGTTAAAGTTTTCAAATTGAAGTGCGTTATATTTCCTGGATTTATTCTATTTATATGCTAGTACTGTTTATTTGAAATAAAAAAAATTCGCCGGGTATTTCAAATTCGGTGTATCCGCCTCTTTGCATTTGGACTATATATGTATGTAGAATTTCACTTCGCCATACGATCTTCTTAACTAGAGTTCGATACTAGTAATGAGCCTGAAAGTCCAGCGCTCAGGTGAGAACTTGGCCCCAACGTTCATGCCATTGATTAAGGGGTTTGTTAATCAACAAAACGGAAAAATCAAATTTGTATATTTAAAATAACACCTACCAGGGGCTGTATACATAGCAACGAATTAATTTTTTTTTATGGTTTTCATAAAAAGCTAACACTTGAAATCAACTTAAAAATTGTATACCTAATTGCTTGAAAGTAATAATAGCAATTCAGCACATATGCAGTTTCCAAACTATTAGCAGACCGAATTTGAAAAAGAGCACAAAAGTAAATTCCGCCGCATACTGGTAAAAGAATATCATGTAATAGATTTTTTGAATTAGGATTGCTGTTCACATGCAACAATTTTACGCCCATTTATTCGTTAAATATTCTAAGGCCGTAATTGCTTGAAAATCGTGCTACATTTTATAATCGAGACTGCTTATATTTATGTGTGTGTGTATTGTGTTTGTATGTGTAGGTGAGTGAGTGTATTTTTGTGTGGACACCTAATACCCAGTGAACAAAATATCTGCAGAAGCAATGGGTAATGATAGTAATGAAATTTTTTAGGTAGAATTATACCCAAAACTCAAAGTTAAAATAAAATCGATAACTTTTGAGAGCTATGTATAAAGTAAGGCGATAACTATGTGTTTTCTCACCTTATGGGTAGAATTCTACCCATGCGATTTCGAAGGGAGCTATACCTGCTAAAGGTAATATTTCCGCTGGCTAGTGACATTTTTTTCGAGCGTTGTCGTTATTTCCGTTTATAGTGAAATCTATCCAACGAAGACTTATATTCTAATACCCAAAGGAAATCCAAAGTCATCGTCGTTACTCCCAAAACTGAGAGATCAATTTCTTTCTTTCCGATTGTGCTAGGCTCAGCTAAACATTCTAAAATAGAAGTGCCAGATAGTCAAAGATGACGTGGACAATGCGAAAATTGCTGGAAGAAAAGTATAAAAAGTATGAGATAGTCAATCTGCAAAAATATCCATGCAAGTACAGTGTGCCTAATTGCAAAAACGCAATGTAAAATTTGGTTTCGTAATAAATAAAACACACACGACTCATTGCTTTTAAATTTGTTTGTGCAAAATATGTGAAATCTAAAAATGGGTAGAAATCTACCCACGAGAAAGGAAAACACATATCGATTTTAAGTTCAACGAACGATTCAGAAGAACTTCAATGACTCAGCCAAAACTAGACCTATTTAGACTAATAATATATCGATGAAAATATATTTTCTCACACGCTTCTTTATTATTATGATTCCGATGAAATTTTTTTATATTTTGAAGAAAACCTTTTAAGCGGTTTTTAATTCTGAATAATTTGTTTACTTATAAAAAGTTCAATTTTTGGAAATATCTTGAGATCAATCCAATTCTCAAACCTAGGAACCGAAAATTACCGTTATTTTGAATTTTTCCGATCAAAAAATGATTGTCAAGAATTCGTGCGAAGCAAAACTCGAATTTATTAATGTAATCCTTGTGCCCTATACTATACAACCTAATCATATTTTTATTTTTTCGATAAAAAATAATCATTATTCTGGGATGTTTTTTTTATGAAATTTGGTCGTTATTTTTAATTGTTTCGATCATAATATATACAAACAAATTTGGATTTTATGATAATTCCGTTTGAAAAACCTAACATTTGGTGAGCCACCCTAGTGTACATATGTATATTTTTTCAAGTTAAACCCAATTTTTGTTTTAAATAAAATTTTTTTCAGTGAACAAATACATTGCACTATAGGGAGAAGCTGCACCTTTAAAATTACAGACAATGATTGTAAACGAAAACTTTTCCAGGTAAAATTTCAATATATGTATACATTTTTTAAAGGCACGCAAAACATATTTTATGTGTTTAAATTTTTTTGCCAGCTGGGTATTATGGCCAATGGCATTAGTGGTTGCATGACACGAATATTGTGTGTGTGTGTGTGTGTGTGCGTGCGAGTGGTCGTTTTTCGCACATGAATGCAGCGTGTTGTGTTGGCATTGCGGCATTCATTTTGGGTAGAGCTGCTGTGTGGGACGACGAAAGAGTTTTGTGTTTTTTTCTGTTTTTTTTTTTTTGGCTAAGCGCTGCTGGATGCTTAAAGGCTCTAAAAGTTTTACGTTTCAATTAAGTGAAACAAATTTTGAAATTTTTACTATTCATTTCAGCATGGCTGACAGCAATTGGTGAGCTGATTATATTTTTTTTATGGTTTTTTTTTTTTGTTTTAGCTGAGTTTTGTTCGTTTCTTTTTTCCTTTCATTTAAGTTTGACCACCGCACGCACTATGGGCGAAAAGTTGATTTGATTGGCATGGAGGGAAATTTTTTGTTTTCATATGAGGTCTAGTAAAAATAAATCCATTATTTTCGCATTAAATTGGAGGCTTTATTTAGCGTAAGTAGAATGATTCGATTTAGGCCAAATACGCATCGGTTTTTTTTTTTGATAACTTGTTGGCATTTTTAAAGTAATTTCATAATGTCATTCGTTACTTAATAAAACCCTCGTTCATATTGGCAAAAAAAAACTTCAAACTTCTCTTGAGGCGACAATTTTCATTATTTCGTCGATATTTTCGACATTGGGCATCCAGAGCGTGGTGCATCTTTGATTTCAAAATTATATAACAACCCCCATAATATGTTTTGGTTACAGCGTTTGAATGAAAATTGTAAGGCATATTCAAGGTAGAATAAAAAGTGGGTGTGGTCTATCCATTTTAACTGAATTAAGAGGACGGGGTAAAGTTGGAATTCTCAAAATTTTTAAAAGCATACATATCGAAAAATATTAAATCAGTATTCAAAATACGGATAGGGGGGAAATATCTATCTGTATACCAATTCGAACTTATATACGTAATGTGGTATCGATGGAACAAAAGCAAATCCTTAGATGTATTTAATTTTTTGCTGATGCCTAATTTCAGGTATTTTTATCAATGCCAAAAAGGGGCAGAAATCGCAAACAGTTTGTGTACCGAGGGTGCGTGCCTTCTAGATGTGATTGTAGAAACACCTATGCAGGCGAAATTTTTTCGACACAAGTTTTTGCGATTTCGACTTTTATACATTTGAAATAGGCTCCATCCGAGACATTTTTAAAAAGTGGTGAAGGTTGCAGCCCTAGAATTGAAGGGAAAGGAGCAAAGCCCCACTCAAGCCGATAACTATTTTCTCCATTGTTGGACGTGTTGTATTGCTGCCGATAAGCCCCGCTGTTTGTTGTACTTATCACGTCCTTTTCGCACCCTGCACCCTGCACCCCGAGCCCAGTCATTTGGTGGATTAAAGCTAACCCAAGCATTTTGGGTATTTTTGTGTATAAAATTGCCCTTTTTTTACATTTTGGTAAGTTGCGTTGGTAGTGTTGTAGTGTTGTTATTGCTCCCAATTTAATTGAATTTAATCACTTTTACAACGAAAAAAATTTCAATAGCAATCAGCTCAACAATTTTTGAAATAACTATAAGGATTTTAATTTTTTGAAGCTCTGACCATTCACCCCTTATAGCACTTGTAATATAAGTTTGTATAAAAAAGTTATTTACAACTTAAAATAGGAGGCAAAAACGGAACCCAGCCATATTTTTACTACATATTTTAATTGTTTGCATAAAATAATTAAATATATTTTTTTTGCAATTTTGAACTTCGCCCTTCCAATACATTAAATTGGGTTTAATTATAAATTTCATATCATCAGAAGCCCAGTTCTAATTCGAATTAGCTTATTAATCAACTTATATTATAAAATGCACGTTTTTAGGATCTGATATCAGTTGCTCAAGGAATTTGATGGGCTTTGAGAAAAAAATTTATTATGAAAAGAATGCACAAAACTCTAGAATGGAGTGATTCTGGAAATATAGCAGTAAATTTGTGGAGCATTTTACAAACCTAATACAACATTTGTTGGTCAAAGAGTTCAAGTAAGTTGAATTTTCCTACCTTTCCTGCAACGCATTTTTAAAAAAATTAATTATATGGAGGCTAGTATAATTTTCGCTCCCGTTAAAAGTTCAATAATAGCCACGTTCCTTTGCACCAAAGTTGGAAAAGAACGCTCCAATTCGGATAAAATTTTCTTTAGTTGCAAAAGCAACCCTGTTAGCTTCTTTCATGAATGCTGCGATTTGTTTAGTGCTGCTTAGGAACGGAAAATAGTTGTGCTGGCAATTTTTAGGTTTATTCAGTTATATTTTACAAATACTATGCAAATGAAAACGAGTTAGGCCTTAAATCTAAATTTCTCATGTATTTTCTTAGGGCTGATTCACAATAGCGCAGTTTTTTCACTTCCCAACACTACATATCAGGTCGTATATCATTTTACCGAGTTCGCTCAACTCGCATATTTTTCCGAGTAAGTGTTGTTGCTTTACATGCATTTTGCTATCTTACCTTGCGTTCTTTTGCAATTAGGTTACAAAGAAACTGGGCCAATATGATTTTTTCACACGAGATAAAACAATAATGCTAAATCCAAATAAAACAAAAAAATATTATAAAAATAAATTGTTGAAATTATTACTTTAACACCACATGCAGTTATTTAGTCGCTTTTACAGAAATAGTAGCATTTCTTCTAAACAATTACGTAAATTTTCGAATTTTTATTTTCCATCACTGTGCAAAAAAATTAAATTCTAACCAGTTAACGCAATGAAGCGCAACGAGGTACGACGTTGTAGAAAAGCGACAGGCAATTTTGCAGCCAGCAACCGCAGCAGTTTTTGGTAAGCAGCACAGCAACTTGTAGCTGTGAAAGTTGGCGATTGGCTTGGTCAAGTTTCTTATTCGCAAGAACTTAATATACATACATACCTTGGATTACGAACAAAAACTTGTACTTAATTTTCCGCTCACTCGCTTTTGAATTTAGTTTTTTTTTCAGCAAACGTTTAAATTTACTAAAGAAATGTTGTGGGATATTTTAGTAAATAGCGAACGTTAAGCGAATCCCAAATGTGATTTTAAATTGCATTGCCATGTGGCAGTAAATAGTAAATATATTAGGAAAATATCTACATACTTTGGTAGGATGTTTCCATCTGTTTCTAAGTGAGGGAGCGTTACCTGGAAAGTCTCCTGGCAAACACAAAGTAGAAGAAACCCGAGATATTTATGGTAGGGAGGCCAGTTCTCCGGCGTTTTGCAATTGAAAGAATAATGCCGAGAGTCGGAAACTATAATTATATGAAAGCGACGTTTTGGAAACGCAAAACTTTTTCCAATTTATGTTAAAAAAAGTAAGTAGTAAGTATTCTTATGTCAGTTTGCACCTGGGCGTTTCGAATCTGACGGTTAATAAATAAATAGTACTATATTAAATGTACCTGGATCACGTCTTAAATGAATCAGTGATATTTTTTTACAATATTGACAAATCTTTCGATTTTCTATTTGTGTGGTTAATTTTTTTATAAAAATATTAATATAACCATAAAAATTTAAATTGTAAACTTCATGAAAATTGGGGGAAAAAAATTCAGCAAGCATTACGATTTGCAGCTGTATAGCTCATTTTTTTAGACGTGTGGTTTTTAATGAGACAACACTTTTTTCGCAGTTGGTCTTTTTGATAGCTGTTACTTGATTCATACTCAATTTGGTTTGAAATTTCATAGTGAACAGGCTTACTCGGGAACAAAGTTTGCAAATTGGACAAAATTAATACCCAAATAATATGTAGTTCGGTTCGCGAGACGCTTCCACTCTGCGTCCAATATTCGTTCGGTTCGGATGAAGCTCACTTTTGGTTGAATGGGTACGTTGTTGACAATCCACAAGTCATTGTTGAGACGCCGTTACATTCTCAAAAAGTCACTGTTTGGTGTGTGCGCTATGGGCAGGGGGAATCATTGTCCCACATTTCTTCAAAAATTAAGCCGGCTATAATGTTACATTTGAATAACCTTTGCTTCCTAAAAGACGGCGCTACATGCCACACAACCAACGAAACAATAAATTTATTTAAGTTTTGGAGAGCGCATTATCTCCCGTCGTGGGCCTGCAGCGTGGCCTCCAAGATCGTCCGATTTAATACCACTGGACTATTGTTTGTGAGGTTATGTGAAGTCGCTTGCCTACGCAGATAAGCATGCGACGATTTACGCCTCGAAAGAGAATATTCGACGCGTTATTGCTGCAAAAAGTGGTCGAAAATTGGGTCTCTCGGCAAGAATTTATTAGCCAGATCACTTGAGCGAAATCATTTTTGAAATATAATGGCAACCCCTTATCTTTATAATAAGGCTAAAGTCTTGTCTATAATATTAAATTATATGTGTTTTATTTCTTCTTGGAAATTACATGTCTAAAAACACAAAGTTGATAGTAAAAAGCAGGTTCAAATTTGCTAAAAATTTTCATAGATTTTTAACCTTTTTGTCCATCAGCAAAAAGGCACATTACGTTCCACATATTCCGGATATGCACGACATTTCTTTTAGATAGATATTTTGTGCAAGTTCGGTATTAAACCGGGTTCTTTTTAACCGACTGGCAAAGGAACCTTTAAAGTTGGATAGATTTTCCTTCAGTTGCAAAACCGGAAAATAGTTGTGCTGGCAAATTTTTTATTGATTTGGTTATATATTTAAAAATAGTATCTAAATAAAAACGGATTAGGTTTTAAATTGAAATTCCCCATGTAGTTTCCTAAGAGCCATTCGAAATAGCGCGGTGTTTTTTTTTTACTTCACAACACTGCGTCTCAGGACGGATATCATTTTGCCGAGTTGGCGCAATTCGCACTTCTTTTTTATAGGACAACTTTTTCTTATGCTATATTATTGTTATACCCTTCGTCGATTTGGGAACACGTTCACGAACACGTTCCAAACATCGCTTGTGGTAATTTGTTTTTTTTTTTTTTGTTCATACACTTCGAAGATGTTCAACATTCACAATGCATTGCATAAATCTGCCAACCCAAAGATAAAGATTTCTCAGAAATTTATTTGTGATTTTCCTTCTAAAATCGAATTTCGCTTTTCTATAATGCAGTTAGAAAAAAGGTAGTGCAGAGGGATTGACGTATGTGGAAATAGATTTGGTTGAGCATCAAAATAAGCAAAAAGGTCACAACAATAAAGCTTTAAATTTTAGTTAGCTTACTTTCTGGTGTTGATTTTGGTCAATTTTCGGACGTAATCAAAAGTAAAACGCAATAAATTTAATGTAATCGATACACATTTTCAATTATCTCTGGGCTAAATAACCGATGTACCTAAATTACGTACCGTGTTTTTGAAATGAACAGTGAAAGGGTTCATAGCCAAAAGGCATTCGTTCATTATTATCGGTGAACTTGTCAGCAGGACGTGCGTAAAATGTTGAAAATGGTCAAGAAGAAAAACAAAAGAAAGTTGAACTAAATTGCTTTCAGTCAAGCAAAACAACTAGGTAGAAGGTAGAAGGTAATTGAATCATTCAGTGGAACTGTGAGCCATTGTTGAAGTAAATATATAAAGGAAATATACACATACTATGTATATGAAAGTAGATATATAAAGTGAATTTGTCTGCAATTTCTTATCTAGCAGCAGAGGCTGTGCAATAATGTCCATTTTAATATCACTTGCAAACTTTGCAAAAACTGCCAACTGCATTAAGATAGGCAAACACAAACACTCACTCACACACACACAGTACCTGCTTTGAGTACAAAATGAGTGAAGTCGCAATAGAAGCAAAATGAAGATTTAGGCATAAAACGGAAAAATTACTTTAGACGGGAAACTTTATACTACTACTTTGTTCACACGCACTTACATAGAGTCCGAGGTACGAATGCGAGCAACAGTGTGCCATAATCTGTCATACGTGACTGACTTAATACCCTGTTGGAAAGAGAATTACTATAAAAGCATCTTAGATAGCACATTTTGCCAACTACAAGTGATTGAATTTCTTCTCTTTTTAATTAAAAATAAATACACCACTCTTTCGAGCTTCAATTGATAATCATAAAACTTGTAGAAATTTATTAAAATCTTTTTTTTTAATTTTGATTTTAAAGTCTTTTTAGAATTGATGTGATTTTTTAGGTTAAAAAAAATTACTAAATTAAAAAACTTAAAAATTGCAAAAATTTAAAAAAAAAATTTCAAAGTCAAAATTCAAAACTCAAATTTAAAAACAAAATCAAAATTTAAAACAGTTAAAAAATTAAAAAAAATAATTTTTTTTGTAGACGAGGTCATGCCAAATTGGTTTTTTATGATTAAGTTGAGAATTTGAGGGTGTTTCGAAATTGTCACTCGAGCAGATATACGACCTATACTAGGTCATTTCAAAATTATATTTCCACTGTAGCACAGTGTTATCAACACTCAGACTGAACTATTCTATACTGCCGTATTCAAATCAAATTTTAATTTAAAAAATTTTCGAATTTTATTTTAACCAATATGAGCGCATTTGCACACCCTCGCAATATAATTTACATTTTTATCAGAAAATGGCTCTATTTGCATATTGATGCTAATGAGAAAACATTTATACAAACATTTTAACAAATGCCAACACATGAATGCACATTAGGAGGTATCACTGTCCATACAAAAAAAAAACGGCACTGTTTTCTCATCGGATTAGAAAGTTAATTATTTTCAAAGGTTTCAGCCAAAATAATTCGCAATAGTGTTAAGAGGAAATGGATTTTTTTAAACTAGTTTTTTGTTAAATTGGTTTTTTTTTTCAAATAAATCATCTCTGGACCGCATAAAGATATTTAAAATTGTTTACTACCTAATATTTTTACCGGAGTTTAACTTTTTTTAGAAGATGTGTTCAAGAAAACATTGAATAACTCTATATTATGATACTGATTCCTATTGAATGTACTAAAATTTTTTGAGACAATTTTTTAAGCTTTACCATCTCAGATGTTTTTTTCTTAGTATTTGAACAAATTATTTAAAAAAAAAGCTTCATTTTCCCATACTTAGCACTTTCACATTTTTAAACCATTCAAAGCAAATAACCTCTTCTCCCCTACCCAATTCAACTGTGATCGTGCAGATTGGCGAAAATTTCAAAATGGTCCAACCAACAACAGCTATTCAATTTCCCAGAACTTTAACAACGAAGCAGCACAAATACAGAACGCATTGAGGAATTGGAAAAATGTGTGATAAATACCAGAGGTACAATGCCAGTGCTTGGCAAAATAACATTTAAAATAATAGCAAACTCTCCCATAGGTATTAAAAAATGGTTGAGTTATGCAACATGACTTATGGAAAGAGATTATCCTACAAAACTTTCAAATGACAACAATTGTACCCTTAGCTAAATTCAATAAAAACAAGAACTACATCCAAAACTACAGGCGTATATCTGGAAAATTGCCATGCTTAGAAAAATTTCAAGAAAATATTATACCAAATAGACTGATGATATACCTCAGTTCATAAAAATTGCCTTCTGAACACCAACTTTGGTTTATAAAAAAAGATCTAGTACAACAGATATTCTCTTATATATTGACCATCAATAAAAAAACTCACATGTCTATATTAGCATTTGATTTCCAACCTGCATTTGAAAAGCTTGTGTAAAAGGGGATTTAATAAATAGAAAATTTTGAGTAAGAGCAAATAATTTTTAATCTCCATTAGTTCCACTTTCAAATGGAATCCCACAAAGCTCGCTCACTGAAATCTGAATAAGGGGTTCTCCCAGTCTTGCCAGATTGCACGATTGCACAAAAATATGCAAGAATACGAGAACGCCCCACTGTAGAATAGCTTGAAGGGTCAACCATTCGCGAATAAAAAAACAAACTAACTAACTAAAGGGTGCTTAAATTTTAAGGGCCGTTGTTGAATATGAACCACACCTAAACGTCAAGTTTTTCTCTGCATTTCATTTGACATTTGTCAATTTCAGACTAACTCAATTTGAACATGGAAAGATACACAATCGAGCAACGTGTTAAAGTAATTCAGGCTCATTATGGAAATGGGTGCTCAAATCAAAATGCATATCGTGCATTTTCGAAGAAAATCATCTTCAGTGATGAGGCACATTTTCACCTCAGTGGATTCGTCAATAAGCAGAATTGCCGCAATTGGGCGAATGATAATCCAAGAGTGATTGTCGAAAACCAATGCACCCACAAAGAGTGACTGTTTGGTGCGGTTTATGGGCTGGCGGCATCATCGGGCCGTATTTTTTCCAAAATGAGGCCGGTCAGGCAGTTACTGTGAATGGTGTTCGCTATCGTGAGATGATAACGAACTTTTTATGGCCCGAATTGGAAGATATGGTTGTGGACGATATGTGGTTCCAACAGGATGGTGCCACTTGCCACACAGCCAACGAAACAATGGCTCTGGGGTATTGTATGTGGAGTGTCGCCTTTGCGATTGGTACCACTGCACAAGGGTTGACAACCCCGACGATATAGACTGACAGCTCAACCATTTTGACGGAAACCAGCCAGGAGGAATTTTGGAAAAAGGGGAATCTAAAATATAGTTTTCACATTCGATTTATGTGTTTTTTAATTTTTTTTTCAATTTCATACAACGCTACTCTTTTCCTCATTTCTAGTGCCAACTTTTTCCATTTAACCTCTAACTCCATCTTTTCGTTTCGATATCCAGTTTTCTTTCTTCTGTTTCTCTTATATTATTTGCTTCGCAATCTACATATCTCTTTTTCTAAAAAAGTCACAATAATTACATTGAAGATTTCGGTGTACGCGACGCAATGATTCATACTATTGAGAAAGAAGGGAAACAGAAGCTACAACCTTTGATTGCGCAGCACTTGGTGTCTCGAAGATCTCTGGAACTTTCGATTAACGATTTTGTTGATTGGTGTAGGACTCGCTGGAGGCAGCTGTGACGAAAAGGAGGCAAAATCGTCTGAGGTCACTAGCACTGGTTCAATATTCGCAACGCGTTTGCAAAATACTTTAGAGTGGTCTAATGTATCGAACATAATAGCCGAACACAACGTCGCCATATAGTAGAGTCAAATCGAAATTTTGCCAACCTTCGATAGTTCTGCTATCACCTTTCTCCAAGGGTCCTGCGCCAGTTAATGCGAGCAAATCATTCGTTTTTCGAACAAGCTCCCAGGAGGCATTCCACTGCTCTTTTTATAAAAGGCGTTTGTAGAAAAATTGGGTTGTTGGAGTCTGAAAAGATAAAAAGCGAATTAGACTGGAAATTTAAAAAAAATTATAAACAAACTTCAAAATTCGCCCCCTTATGTAAGGAATCAGTTATGTGGGACACCTCACGCTCACTCCACTTCTTATTGGGCTGCTGCTGGCTTTTCTTTCTCGCGGTTGGCATACCTTCTTCCGTTATTTTAATTTAAAAGTGTTAAAAAGTGCTTTGATAATTAATAAAAATATAGGAAAGTGCGTGAAGCTTACCTTTCCCAAGAAATATAAAAATACAGCTGACACAGAGTTGCAATTTCTTTGTTACGTTTCATTGTATGAAAATAAACATGGGCATACTTTGCAGCTATTGGGTATATTTTTTGCGAGCGTTTTGTTGTTGTGCTATTGTACTTTTCCAATCCGTGCAATCCGAGCACCATGCAAGGGCTTTGCAAAACTTTGAGATTCCCCCCTAATATTTTTCCCAAATATTTTAGCGAAAATTTTAAAACATAATAAATTTTCTAATTCCGGCTAGCCACCCTAATCCACATATTCCAGTAGAAAAAGTAGTCGATTTTTCAGCATGCACTCGCATATTGAAAATATTCAACAGCTGCAACTGCAATTTCACCGTTTTGTTTGGTTAAACGCAACCGACACTCAGCGACTAACTGTTGCGGTTGAATTGAGGGGACATCGAACGCACTTTGCCAGATTACCGAATGTTCATTTTTTTCAATAGTACTGCCAAATCTTCAAACAAAAATTGGCAAAAATTTTGGAAAAATTTTGCCTGATTATTTTTGTTACAAATTTATATGACGAAAATGTTTTGCAGATAGGAGAGGAAGTTGTTGAGCGTAGTAGTCGCTAGTAGTAAGAAGTAGTAGCAATAGTAGTGGTAGTAGTACCAGTACAAATAATGATGAGTAGTACTTAGTAGTAGCATTAGTCAAAGTAGTAGTAGAAATTAGTAGTAGCATTAGCAGTAGGAATTAGTGGAAATAGTAGTAAAAATTAGTACAAAAGAGATAGTAATTAGTAGTAGCATTAGTAAAAATAGTAGTAGTAATTAGTAGTAGCATTAGTAAAAATAGTAGTAGTAATTAGAAGTAGCATAATCAGTAGGAATTAGCGAAAATAATGGTAGAAATTAGTACAAAAAGGTGGTAATTAATAGTAGGATTAGTAAAAAATGTAGTAGAATAATGCTACTACTAGGCATTAGTAAAATGGTAGTAGAAATTAACAATAATCTCTTCATGACGTACTTTGGACGCGATTTTCGTTGCGCCATGTAAAAAAAGTACCCCCTTCCGCCGCTAAAGATGTTTTACTTCAATAAAGTAGGTACATATGTAACCTGTCAACATGGCAGCCCTGTGCGTGGTTTGACGCAGCCAGCTTGCCATGGATGAAAAGTTTGCGTACTCATTGCCACACGCGGAAAATGTGTCCCATTCGGTGAACCGCATAATAAATACAATCAGCGCTAACAAAAATTTGCAAATTAGCAGAAATTATTTTGCCAACAGTTAAGTTCATACTTAATAATTAAGTGTCATATGTGTGTTGGTTTGTCAACTAAACTAAAATATGTAATTAATTAATTTAAAGGATCAAATAAATATGTAATTTGTGTTTTCAATGATTAAATACGAAGTGTAATTTAAGCTTCCGGTTTATATAAATGGGCTGCGGGTAAGTTGGAGATTGGATAATGGATGGCTGCATAATAAAGCAGAAACTTTAATACAATGTAATGATTTAATGATTATTGCTTGAGGTAAAAAAATTAATGATTAAATTTGCACAAAGTTTTACTTGTACAGTAAAAAAAAAAAAAAATTTAGATTGAAAAAAAAGATATCAAAAGAAAGAGAATGAGAATGAAATGGCATTTTAGAAATTAGTTACTGCTTTTGGAGAAAATAGATTTCATATTATATAGATTTTTATGCATTTTAAGCCAACTTTTACTCAATCGGAAAAAGTATTGCAATTTGAAGAAAAAATTACATCAAAATAAGGAAAGATGTTCTTAGGTTTATTTGTTTTTTCAAGTATATCTAGACCGGGGTAATACTAAGGCTTTATGGCTATATAAATATCGGTGTGTGACTAAAAATTATGATTATAAGAATATACATACAATTTTATGCAAGGAATTGGAAAAATTATCTTCTGAAATGAAAAAAAAAATTATCTTCTTTCACAGCAACAGCGTATGCCATTTTTTTTTAATGAAAATTCCTCTTTTGAAGTCCAATTACTGGCACTCATTTGTATCACCTATTGCCAAACAAGAGGTACACCAATATTGTTTTTCTAAGCGAATCATAAAACAATTTTGTTCTACTGTTTCTAGATATGTCCTTGACAAATTAGCACAATGTTGACATTTAATAAAAATAAATTCGATAATTAGTGTACCGTTTCAGAGCGAATCTTAAAGTTTTTGTAGAAAATTTCAGAGTCTAAGTTCAGGACCGAACTTTATATAATGAGTCTTTGTTTTATGCTAAAAGTCCAGTTAGTATAATACTCTTCATTTTGAAAATTTTTACGACTTTTAATTATTTAAATATATACAAAAATAAATTATTATTAGTGTTGGGAAGTATCGAGTAGTTTTCAGGATCGAGTCCTTCCAAATAGATTCTTTTAAAAAGCGGTCGTTTTGAAAGTAACGTGCGGTTTCTTTTCATTTTAAGTTCCAAGTGACTAAACATTGCCGTTGGTTGTTGAGAATATTGCTTGCCGACGCTGTTGTGCAATAGCTTTCATGTGACGCTCGTATGACCAAAAAGTACTGAATGGGTTATAAATTTTTGTACCCGAGATTTTTCTACGAATTCGGATTAAAAATATTTGAAATTTTGAATCAATAAAATACGGATTTTCAGTTTTCAATCCATTTAAGACAGGAGGAGCGGTGAGTACTCATTTCCAAAAGTTGTTTTCAATTCAGAACTGCGTAATTTTATCAGTAAAGATTGGTACTGAGTAGTTTTCAGTTTATTAGGCAACGGCGTTCTTTTGAGTACTCAGAATACATACTTTGAAAAATCTGGCGCTAACAATCACATTTAATTTTTACGCATTTCTCTCTATATTTACATTCTTCGTACCCAATTTTAGCGAATTTGTTACATGATTTAATAAAATATCGAATATTGTGTTTTCTTGTAATCACCGTTATATGAGAAGAGCGCATAGCATTTCTCCCCGATTTCTAATATTTTCGAAATCTTACTAATTGAGTGATACAGTAGTTTCTGAGATAGATATAATACCTGCTTTCTATTTTTTTTTTTAACCACGTATTGCATTTTCAATTCAATTCAATTCAATTTCACTAAATAACCTTTTATAGTTACTCAGATATAACTTTTTTCATTTATAAAAAATTTCCATTGCATAACAGGTGGGCTTTAGGTTAGGTTAGGTTGGAGTGGCAGCCGCCTACAGCGGCTCACTTAGCCCAATATTAGGCCCATTGTGTTACCACAAGAAAAGTTTTGTACCCTCCCAAAAAGAAAAATTACCCCTTACTAAACCAGTTTGCCGCATTGATAAACTTCAACAGACAATTTACCTCGGTGCTTGAAACCTCACTAAGGTCATCCAAAAACGGTGATCCCAGATATCGCATTCTGCTTTTACACAGTGCAGGACACTTACACAGTAAATGCAAGATCGTTTCCTCCTCCTCGTCGTTCTTGCAGCTCCTACAGCATCTTCGGAAGGGTACTCCCAACCTTTCAGCGTGTATCCCTATCAGACAGTGCCCTGTTAGAGCCCCGATGACGTTGGAAATGTTTTCCCTACTTAGAGAGAGAACGCTGCGCGACCGTTTCCGGTCCCATTTAGGCCACGTCTGCCTTGAGGTACGACAGGCCGTATTTTGCCTCCATCTATTGTCAGCTTGTTTATATGTAAAATCTCTTAGTAGCATTTTGCAAGTGGCAAACGGCATACCAATGCGTTCTTTGTCCTGAAGAATCTGCTTGGTCGTACCTTGTCTTGCAAGTTCATCTGCCATGCCGTTTCCCTCTATGTCCCGGTGACCAGGGACCCAAATGAGGTACAGTCTGTTCTGCTTAGCCATCTCCTGTAGAGATCGGCGGCAGTCCAGCGCGATATTCGAGTTAAACGTGAGAGAGCTCAGAGCTTTGATTGCAGCCTGGCTGTCACTAAAAATGAAGATGTCTCTTCCTATAATCCCGGTCCCTATCTTCTTCACCGCTTCCATGATAGCTGAGACCTCAGCCTGGAAGACGCTGCAGTGATCTGGTAACCTAAAGGAAATTTGCAGGGGAGGGTTTCGTGAGAAAACGCCCCCTCCTACCTGATTATCGAGTTTCGAGCCATCTGTATAGATGACAATGCTCTCAGGTGGAGTGTGAAACTCAGGTTTCCACTCTTCCCTGCTTGGAATTCGTGTAGTAAAGTTACTTTCATTTACCGATGTCCAAGCACACCGGTCCGTGCTGCTCGGAATAGAGCAGAACTTGTTCAAAATACTAGAGTGCCCTTGGCATTCAGGGTGCCACTGGGATGTCTCTCTTAGTCTCAAAGCAGTCATCGCTGCCGTCTGTTGTCCGACCAAATCTAAAGGAAGGAGGTCTAAAATGGCATTCAAAGCCTCATTTGGCGTGGTTCTGAGCGCCCCGCTTATGCAGATCATACTAGATCTTTGAACCTTGGTGAGTAATCTGAGGTTAACCTCTTTGTCTAAAGCAGGCCACCATACGATCACCCCATATTGGATAATAGGTCTGACGACCGCTGTGAAAATCCACCGACAGATCTGGGGGTTAAGACCCCATTTCCTGCCTATGGCTCTCTTACAAGTGTAGAGGGCTATGGAAGCCTTTTCATGGGCTTTAGTAGTTTCGAAGATATACCTGTTTACATTTCCAAAAACCTTTAGTTTTATTGATTTCCTTCTCCAACCTAATTCTGGCAATCAAATTTCAGCAAATAACCTTTTAAAGTGAGATATATAGATAGCACTAGGGTAAAACAGAAACGAAATTATTTTTAGTATCCCTACAGCATGCTCCTAAGCTCGATTTTCCATGACTTCAGTTTCCCCAATGAACGTAGGCGACTTCCCATTACTTTCTCCCTCGACCAAGTCTCAATATCCCGAAGTGAGAGCCGGCATTTCGCCTCAATAGGCAGACCAAGCCAGTGCTTATGAAAACGTAGAAGATTGTGGCCGGTTTCATAACTGGAAACAAGTCTGATTGCAGAGCTACCAAGCGATGCGCCGTATTTTCTACCGTAGAGAAGAAGTCGAAAAGGCTAGTCTATCTAAGACACCCCAGGCTCCCAGTTTACCCATTCAGTAATTGTTCTCTGTAGGGTGACCAGCTAAGTCCGAAAAATGGTTTAAGTACTTAAAAAGCGATTTTTTTTTTAATTTTAAATGAGCATTGTTATTATTCGATTCAGTCCATTTTCAATACCAAATTAAATTGAGTCAAGGGAAATATGTATATGAAGTTTCGTTTCAAACCACATCAAAAATTTTTAAACTCTCATACTTTCTTGGAAACTTAATTTCTGTGTGCGACTCTGCAATAAGATAATGCATTTGCTAGGCAACTTAGTTTAAGGTAGACTTTTTTCGCATTGAATTAACTATTGGGCACTGGAAAAATTTGGCCACTTCCATTAAAAATAATTTTTTTTCAATTTCCGTATCCAGCTTCCATGGGTTGCTGACAGAAAATTATTAGTAATTTTGTGACTTAGGAAACCACAAAGATTTCTTGGTCACTCGTTGACTGATTAAATTCGAGCATCTAGTATATATTCCTCTCCCCTCTCTTTATAGATATAAGCGGGACTCAGGAATTAGTATATTTCTAACAAAGTTACATTCTTGATATATTTCTCAATTGGCTAACTTTAAAATCAAATATTTAAAATTTGCGAAGCTGCTCAACTATGCAACTATTTGAAAGTTATTACGTGTAAGTATTTACTTGCGCTGCCTTTTCTACATTGAAATCATTCGGTTTGGACTCAATACATTCTATTTGCACCTTCTGTCAAGCAGGCGTACGTCCAAGGCCACAACTTGGCACCTTTCTGTTTTGGCAATTCCACTAGCGATGCCAATTAAATTCTTTGCATTCATGACTGTACCCGTTCTGTATCACTTCTATTCGGAGCGAATGTGTCAGTGTGTGTTCTCATCCTATTGAATATTCAACTAAATTGATATATATGTATGTATATATGTGCCAATTTCTGTATGTGTGTTTGAAATCTGTGGGAGAATTTTAGCAAAATCAACGATGATTAAATGCCAGCACGCAATCAAAGCATACCGGGCGACAGTTGAGAAAACGGAATGGAATTTGGGGTAGAAAAATATTTTGCAGATGGCAGCCAATTTCCATTGAAGCAAATGAAATGAAGCTTTGGATGCTTAAGTAAGGAGCCATAATTTAGATGTACGTATGTATATGAGTTTGTGCATATACATATGTGATAGGAAAAGTTTATTGAAGAAGAACACCCTAGGTAAAATATCCCAGTTAGCAAAAGTTTGCAGTAAAAGGGTCCATGAGCGCATATTTTTGTTTTTTCGCGTACTATGGAAATATAATCTCTTTTTGTAGTAGAAGAAACTCAGACCTTGCAAGAGAGGTTTAGCCGTGGTCGTCATTACCAAACAAATCTAGGGGGAGGCCCAATAAACACGAAAGTATTGATGGCGTCAAACCAAAGAGAGAGGGGTATTATTATTGACGAGTTCGCTTGGGACGGCATTCACACAGATCGTGAGTTAAAGAAGGTGCTGACTGGGTGACTTTCTCTCAGTGGGAGTTGGTTAGATGGTTCTCGATCTCTTCGATTAGTTCAAGTTGCCTACTGACTTGGCCGGAAATTCAATTTCTTAAGCGGCAAACAAAACTCAAAAAAAAAAAAACTTTAATTTCCAAAGCAAAACATGAAACTCAAAAAAGTTCATTTATTTTCTACGAAAACCCAAATTTAAGCAGAGAACAAAACTTTAAGGCTACAAATTCCCATCAAAACCGAATTTTTCTTTTTATACAAAATGTGAAATCAAAAAATAACTTTTGCTTAGAACTTACATTCCAAACTCACAAACTATTTTGTATTTTCCAAGTAAAAAGTAAAATTAAAAAATATTGTAACTTTACTCGGACTAATTTTTATTTTGCCAGCAAAAACCAAACTTACAAAAAACAACCCAAAATAAATAATTTCATTTTCTTGGCATTAAATTAAACGGAAAAAATAACTGAAAATTTTTTTTGGAAAAAATAAACCTACAAAAAAAAACCAAAATCACAAAGCAACTTTTATATTCTAAGCAAAACGTAAAAAATTTATTTTCTTTCCCAAGGCGAATCCATACAAGGTGGTGTTATAAATACAACTACAAAATTCGTATGTATTTTGTTTTTGTTTCTGCGTAAGAGTTGTCAAAATTTAAATAAATTTTGTTTTTGCTTTTACGGCTTTTGAAAGCTCATGCACAAAAGCAAAAAAAAAAAAATATATGTGGGTGAATAAAAAAAAATCAAATCAGCTGCTCTTGTGCCATCCCCTTCTATAAATTCGCCTTGTTCTTTTCCAAGCAAAAAACAAAACTCACAAAACAACTGAAATTTTATAGGCAACAAATAAACCACAATAAATAAATTTTATTTTCTAAGCAAAAAAAAAAACTCAAAAACTAACTCGCATTATTTAGGTAAACAATAAACGTCAAAAAATAAATTTTACTTACAATAATTAGCAAAAAAAAAAAAATCTCACAAAAACACTTTTATTTGCATAGTAAACATCAAAACTCCGGATAATTTTCATTTTTTAAGCAAAAAAATTAATAAAAAAAAATTTTCGCAGCAAAAATAGCAACTCAAAAAATAACTTTTATTTTACAAGTAAATAACGAGCTTCAAAACAAAAAAAAAATGATGAAAATGACTATTTGGCACCCAGTTACATAATGTGTTTTAGTTTTTCAACTTAAAGCCGGGTTGAATAAAATAACCAGCCAGCCGACCAGGCACAGTCAAGTGTACCTGAAGATGACTTTCAATTGTGGTCTAAATATCGACGAATAAAAACAAAATAACTAAACAGTTGTTTTATTCACCCTGGCTTTGAGTTCAAAAACTAAAACACAGCAAAGCAAACTTAATTATTATTTGCTGACCAAAAAAAAAAAAACTCAACTATTAAATTTTCTAAGCAAAAAAGCACAACTCAAAAAAAACTTTTGTTTCCCAGGCAAAAAAAAAACCTCAGAATATGGCTTTTATTTTCTAAGTAATAAATAAGATTCAGAACTTAAACAAATACAAATTAAAGCAGCTGAGGTTCGTCTATAAAACAAAGATTATAGCATAACTTTAGTTGAAATTCACAAAAAAAAAATCATTATCTGCGGTCCCACTGTACAACTACTTAAGGCGCCTAAGTGCTTTGTGAGATTAAATTTGTCTGTTATTGATTTATAGTTTTTGTAGATGAAAATTATGCGGAAGTCATTGCAGGAACCCACCACAGTTGAGGCTATTTGTATCCCAGATGATCGCGATAATTCCTCAGTCCTAGCACGACGCAACTCTCGATACGAAGATAAAATCAGCTTACTGATTACACTCAGTCGTACTGCTTCTGTGAGATAAACTATTCAAAGATTTTTAAAAGAAATTCTTAAATATCCTGTGGAAAGTTGAGAAAGCCACAGAGTAACCAAGCCGACTTTTCCAATGAACCCTTTCAAGTATTTAAACTTAACCTAAACTATTTAAAAACTTTACGCCATGCATGTGTGTATATTTATTTAGTGGTTTCGACTCCTTTACCTACCTACATACAAACGTAATAGTACAAATACAACATTTCCAGGTATCTAAATAAATATTAAAGTGATTCACTGACACATACGAATTGCGCAGTAGAGACAACTTCCATCACCCGCTTCACTAGCTACATATGTATATGTTTCGCGCTTTGTTGTTTGCACATCGTTTTGAAAACTACTATAGGTGAACAAATTACCACATTGACAATTTTCCCAGGTTGCCGTGGAGTTATTACGTCATTCGCATTCGTTTTTTGCTGATTTTCCTTACTGTTGCTTTCTAATCTGCGACCCAACTAAATGCCAGTCGAGGGCAACCACAAAACGGATGCAAGACATTCGTGTGTGAAAAAAGAAAATGAGAACGTGTGAACGGTATTAATTTAGAGAGCAAAGCATAGTTTCAACAACTGCACATATGTAGATATCAGCACACACACACATCTATATCTTATTCAACAGCATTAGTGTGACAATAACGGTAGCCTCAAGCATTTTCTATGGCAACATCTGCAGTGAATGTTGGAAATTCTCAATAAAAACACTTTGGCAAACACAATAGACAAAAGATGTGTGAGATTTTTGGGCAGCGTGCATGTGGTAAATAAATATATCCTCAATACATAAGTACATAAGAAGAAAGGTTAGAATATTCAAACCCTATTAACAACAAAGTATAATGTTTCTTCTAAATATTACTCTTTAATCCATAGTTGGTTGCTTGGAGCCAAAGCCTTAAGATGAGAAAAAGTGTGAGGCACGCGTCAAGTGAATTTTAGCGCATTTTTTTTTTGGCACATCGAAATATAATACCAGAAATGTATATAAGTAAATTTAAATTTTTTTGCAACACAATTTAGTAGAGTTTCAAGCCGCAAAGTACTGTGACATCACATCCACCTTTTTGGTACATTTACATTTACATTTATTTATTATTATTATTATTATTATTATTATTATATGTATTTATTTATTCATCAACTAAAGTACAACTTAAATAGATTACTAAATATTAAGGCTTACATTAAATATTTGGTATACAATACGATGAGATCCATTACTCACAATTAAAAAAGTGTATGACCTTAATTCAGTTTTGACTTAAGGGGTCCTCTACTCTCACGGCCTGAAATCGAGCGGCTTTTTTGGAAATCAATTACGAAGGATCTACTGAATGGATTAAATTTTTTTTTTATTTAAAAGGTACATGTGTTGACTTAAAAACTCTTGTATCAAATACTAAAAAAAAATCGTCGGCTTTGAAACGTCATTAACTAAATTGATGTTTAAACTGCATGGGTCCCGCTCAAGTAAAATTCGGGCCAGTTGGGTAATCTGTAATCAAAAATTAAATATTCTCTATGTTTTCCGAAACATAATTTTTTTATTTTGTAAATTGTAAGATTTATGCAACAATTTATTAAAATTTTTAATTTTCATGCTATTTTTTGACATATTAGAGACTCTAAAAATGAAACAAAGTAAAATTTCGCAAATCGTACTCGGGAAAACATAGCGGTATGTTCACTGATTAATTTAGTTTAAAAATTTTTGAAATCGGACCAATACTTTTATGAAAAGACTTACTGGGCAGCTAAAAAAAAAACCGTACTTTCGGGAAAATGCGTTTAAATATGGCGCGCCACGCTCAACGTCTCGAAAACTGCCGGAGACGGGTACATTACGGTGCCCAGGAGCATGCAAAGAAATGTGATTTCCACGAAATCCGAAAGAATATGTCCAAATTTTTTCAAACTTGATTACACAACATGTAAGCGGTTCATTAAGACTAAAATTCGTCTTGCGATAAGGTAAATGGGATGTATTGTTGAGTCTAAGGGTACGAGGAAGGCAATTAAAAAATATTAGATCCAGTAAGAAGTGGCATTTGATATAATTCGTCACTATGCCCCTTATAAACATTACTGAGGAATTCTTTCTTGGCATTTATTTTATATTTAAGCGAACTACAAGACCAATGCAGGGAATTAAGTGCATATCTAGTGATAAGTTTCTAAACTTTCTCAATTCTCAAAGAAGATCTCAGGTGATGCTACAATACTCGAGCTTTGGTCTGACAAGAAAAAAATTCCTTTGAATTTCTCACTACGGAGCAGAGCATAGACCTAGACTTCGCAATCGTAAAGTCTATATGTTTCAAAAACGACATTTTCGGGGTAAGCATGACTTCCCAAATCATTCACACCAAGTTTCTAACCTTGTTCGATCCTCTTGAATTCTGTTGCAGTCAGTTACGTTGTCTATACCACTGTATATTTTCAAATCATCTGCATACATCAGACAACGCGATGTCAAGAAAACATCTGGAATATCATAAATAAATATTAAGCAAAATAATGGCCCAAGATGGCTGCCTTGAGGTACACCTAAGGTAACTTTAATGACATCAGAATTTATATTGTTAATACGAACAAATTGCGTTCTATCAGTCGAATAAAATGCAAATCACTTAAGTAAGCTTCGATGAAGTTCAATTAAGCCCAACTTTCTATGTAGGATTCCATGATTGGCCCTGTTGAACGCTTTCGAGAAGTCAGTGAAAATGACATGACACTGTTTGCCAGCTTCAAATTGTTCTAAAACAAAATTTCGAGAATTTGCAATAGTTTGGGCTTTATTTATTTATTTTATGCCATGTTTGGTAAAGTCATATTTTGTCCACTTTGGACAAACATAAACTGAATTGGATGAAGAAGATTCTTACAATTTGGGTTTACAACATTATAATCTTCCCACTGCTTACTTGTGACTGCAAAATTTCCAAAGGAGAAATGACAAAAAGTGGTGTAAAAGAATAACAAACTTCTAAAAAGAAGTCTTTAAATTAGATCCTATTGAGATTACTCGTCTCAGTACCTTCGATAAGTAAGTGAAAGAAATTTGGTTCGAGTCCTTTACTTGCAGGTTAAGTTGCGATATTTGAAAGTCAGCAGTTTTTTATCTATCCATTTTTAACTATAATTTCCGAATGAAAGAAGTCTCTGTGGAAATAGTAAAAGTAATCCTTTTAAAATTCAGACATCATTATGAGTATAGTAACTATTTGGAGCACTATCTCAATCGTACTTCGAAATTCCTTTGGCAAATTTCATCTTTTTGTCTGGAAGAAATCTAATACTCACTTTCGATATTGATTCCAATTTTTTTTAAATATTTAATTATAACCCAATTTACAAATATATTTGAAATATTTTTTTGGTGAAAATTCAACAACAAAATGTGACGATTTTGCTTAATTTGATACATTTAAAATATGGGACAGTTTCGAAAACTTAATTTATCATCCCTGTCATTCATCTGCTTAGCTAATTGGTGCTAGTTAGAGACTAATAGTGAAGCAACATCCTTCTCCATCTCTAAGCTTGCAGTTAGGCAGCTGTCTCGCTCCCTCTCGCTGCCTGACCCTGTGTCTCGCACAAATACTCCATGGCCATCAAGAGTACGGGCATGATGAGAAGGTTATAGAGTGTGGGTTTGGTTTATCGAGAGAGGATTTTACTACAAAATTTCCTACTCAGCCCAAAGCAGCACTTGTTGGAAAGAGAGATTCTCCGTTGTATCTCGAAGCTGGCATTATTTTCGGTGTTAATGCTGCTCGCCAGATAAATAAAGATCTCTTTACTTTTTAAATAAATTGTATTGCATGACCATTCTTTTGGCGGGTTTGGCCTGGTACACTTAGATTCCAAACTCCGTTCGTCCGATCATATTCTGCAAAAAAAGGCAGAGTGCGGATAGCGCTCAAAATTCCCACATTATCTTTCGAATTATCACTCATAAAAAGAAAAGGCATGCGTGATATTCTACATAGAAGCAAATCGTTCAACGCTACGCTCTCGCATAAACTTCTCCATCACTTGTATCTCTTATTTATTTATATTTGTTACAGTTTGCAACTTAAAAAGATTCAGATACATATTTTGATTTCAAAAATTTATATGTAACATGTCGCTTAAAATTATATAACTACACTCTCTAGACTACATTACAGCGATGCCTAGCGAATCGGGTGGAAAAAACGCAGTTTCGTACGTAGTCGGAAAGGCCGATAAATTTCCGATCCATGTCTAAAACTGTCAAATACTACCTTAATTAATGGGCAGCGGCCGAGGCAAAGTCTCCAGTCTGCCTTTATAAGTATGTGGAGGGCGGAACGCCTATTGATCATGGTCGAGTAGTCCGAGTTTAGCACTGGGGCGAGCTATTGAGCATGAGCGGAGAGGCCCAGTCGCCGAACCATGATCATAGTCTAGTATATCTGCTGGGTATTCGTTCTAGTAAAAAGAGTTTTTTATCATTGTGGAACATCAGAACCAGGGATGGTAATTTAACTTTCCGAAATTGTGGCAAATGTGAGAAAAAAATGCACCAAATTAAACAAAATCGTATAAAATTTGTTTTAAATTTTCAATAAAATATATTTTTGAATTGGCTTATAAATAAATATTTAAAAAACTTATGAGAATAAAGAATGAAAATAAAAATTTGAGGTTTATTTTTCCAGAGAAAAAATGATCTAACTAAAAATTTCTAGGAAATTTACCGGAAGCTTGACTCAGCCGATATCACAAATAGTTAAGTCCCCATAAGATATTTACTTAGTACATACATACATACCTTTGTGAATTTTAGAAGGTTTGCTTTTATTATTCCTTTAGAGAACTACTTCGTTCAGAAACTGTAATTATACATGGCGAGATAAAAAACTGTTTACATCCAATAATCTAAACTTAATCTACAGTTTAAGAATTCGAAAAGAAATTTTTTAACGTTGTTCTCGAAACTCCTAAGAGGCCCAAATATATAATCAAATTTAAAGATTTAAAGACTTACCCAATTTGCTTTCAAATATTTAGAGACACTGCCTCCAACCAATTCCCGCTTTCTTTAACTTGCATTTATGATATGTGAAATGAGGAAAACGGAGAAAATGCTCTGAATGTTCTATACAGAAAAGGAGTTGCATTATTTTGTTTTTATTAATCCGATTCTTTATTTTCTGTTTGTATCAAATTGACGACTAATTTTTTGTATTTTCACTTTTAGATTTTTTGTAAGTACAAATGAGAAGTGAGTATAATGTTGTAAGACCTTTTCATCTAATTCAATTTATGATTGTTTAAAGTTGACAAAATATGCATACATATGTAAGTTTACTAGACATGTCACAAAATTCGAAACATTTTAAATCGACTCGATTTTGAAGAGCCTTCTATTAATTTTCAGAACACGGCCGTATAACTAAACACAAAACTAAACATAAACAGCGTCTCGTTCGATGCAAATTGTACCAAAAATGTAGATATGGTGGAAAAGGAACTTTTCGGGTTCAAATTAGGCAGAGAAAGGACAATTGTGGCAACTTTATCACCACTGATCAGCAATGTTTTCATCCCCCGAATTGTACAAATGGAGTGGTCTTTATTTGAGCTGAAAAATATTTCAATTTATCAATGATAACTATTTCGATGTGATATTCTTTCATTATTTGAATAAAAAGTTTTTCGATGTGAAATTTAAATGCTCAGTTACACATGCAATCTAATTTTTTGAAATATTTTACATACTTCAAAAATCATAATTTTATATGGAAGGCAAACTTAAAACCAAATTCCATTGCCGAGATATTAAGCGATTGTTTTTATCATGGCATACCATCCTAAATTTATTTCTTTCTTTAATGAAAATAACCCACTTGCAGAAATAAAATACAAGTTCATTACTTTTACTTATTACTCAAATTTTATGTTTTTAAGTAAACTTTCATTTAATTTAATAAAAAGCAAATTATTTAGGTTTTCAGCATTCAGTAAAATGATGATATCACAAAAAAAAGTGCTATCAAAATAAAATAATTTCATAGTCAGTTGTGAATAAACGCCAGGGCGGAAATCCTAAATGGACGTGCCTTAACGAATGTTCGCTCATTTCTTTTTCAATAGCAATGAAAAAAGCAAAAAAAAAAAAAATTTTGAATAGAGTTGTATTCTTTAGGCACGCTATTGCCATTCGAGTTTCGTCCGATTCGGATAAAGGTAGTTGGTCTCTAATTTCATTGATTGCACGCTCGGGTTCATCATCTTCGACGCTTTCCGAGGCATGACCATTAAGCAACGTCGATGCGTCGTTCCACCATAGCCTGGATTTCAGGTGATCAGGTCGCTACAAAAATGCTACAAAAATTTGTTTCAGTCTCGAAACCTTGTTGGCTTCCGCACCTTTTGGTGAACTTCTCACTTCTCTTTCCTCTCAGCGAGCTCCTCAAGCTACTCGCACTCATCTTCATCTTGCCCTCTCTCTTTCTCTCACGAAAGATACACCTCACTTCCCTTCAATTCCCAATATCTCAACCAGACCCTGTGTGCCTGTAGGCAGCATCTTTTTACCGCAGTAGCGCGACCTTCCTCATCGTATCTGTCGTTCGCTCAGGCTCGCTAAAACCAAGAACTTCGTCAGAGCCAGAGCCTAAAGAGCTAGAAATGTGATCCCATTGGCCGCATACATCGTGGTGTAGGGCGTTGCTCTTAGAAAGCACTAGGGCAAGTAGATTGGCGAAGTGTAAAAAGATTTACTGAAATTCCCTTTGCCACAAACCCTGTAAATTTTCCTAAAAAATTAATCAAAAGAACTTATAAAACACCCTAGACCAAAACTCCAATTATCTCCTGTCCTCATTAATCATGGCATTAAGGTATATTGATTTTTATAGTGAAGTCAAATCACATTTCATCGTCAAACTGCAGACTTTAAGGATTAAATGCATGAAAGAAACGCACAGTAATACCACAGCAACAAAAAAAAAACGGATATAAAAACAAAAGTATGACATTTCAGGATGTGTGCAATGCGTGCACGAAAAGCAAAAAATAGAATGTGAGCAACAAGTTGTGGTGGAATTTAGTTGAAGAAAAAAAGCAGGAAATAACAGTAAAAGCAAACTACAACAGCAACAACAAAAGCAGGACAGCAACTGAGCAACCAAAACCTACAGCGACACAGCAACAAGCTGCCTATTGTTACTAAATGCCAAATATGTGAAGGATATTGTTTTATTTTTGACTTTATTGAATTGGCGCAGTGT
This sequence comes from Anomoia purmunda, assembly GCA_951828415.1. Taxonomy (NCBI): domain Eukaryota; kingdom Metazoa; phylum Arthropoda; class Insecta; order Diptera; family Tephritidae; genus Anomoia; species Anomoia purmunda. The sequence continues at coordinate 46,790,703 of OX639995.1, forward strand.
ATCTTAAACCCCCAACAACTTACACACGCACATTAGCAAACCGCTATGTAATAAATACAGTGGCTGTCAAATAATAAAGAAAAATTTACTTAAATAGCTACAAGTATTGAATATGGAGTTTAGAATGGGGAAACGTTTCCTCTTAATATTCAAAGCAAGCGGTGGTGGTTTGTTGTTTGTGATATCAATTGGTTCTAGTTAGCCACACAATCCTTACTCGGACGTGCATAACGATTGTGACGAGAACAGCGCTCAAATTACTTATTTTTATAAGGCATCAAACAAAATTTCTTGTTGAGTAAATTTGCCTTTTTGAGTTTATCTATGTGAATTTTATATGCATATCACCAGTCAAGTTGCTTACGGTTTCTTAGCTCGAAACACGGAATAATCCAAAAGTTTTTGTTAACTTTGGCCGCGCTCGGCTGGGAATTTCAAACCACCTCAGAGTGGTTTAATTGCTCGATCTAATAATAATTATAATAATAATAATTTGACGCTTACAGCGTAGTTTGATGTTTGGCCGAACTTCCCCTACAATTTGTGGTGAGCGTCTTGATGTTGTAATACAAATTGAGGGACCTACTGTTTTACGCCGACTAATGGCAACTGGTTTTTGTTAGAGGATTTTTTTTTTTATGGCAGAGATACACGCGCAGGTTTGCCGTTGCCTCCCGATGGCCGACTGCCTGCTATTAGAAAAAAATTTCCTATAATTTTTGATGTTACTTGCTTCGGCCAGGACTCAAACCAGGGGCACACCGAATGAAATGCGCACCTTCTACACACTCGGCTACGGTGGCTGCCAATTCTCTATCTAGAGGAATTAAGTTTTTGTCAAAAAATACCGATATTTGTAATCAATACATCGATGTGACTCGGACCGATTTTTTAATTGGTGTTTTTTCATGTCGATTTTTCTCAAAATTTACTCCAAACATTTTAATTCTATTCTGGCGCTAGCAACTACATCAGACACAGGATTAAAGTTGTTATATTTAAAAGATTTTTTTTAATTTAAATGGTTTCACAAGGTCTTTCCATATTTCGAGATACACAAATTTAGCTCACCAGAATATAAAATCTAAACAGCTATTTTCCTTGACCATCACAACAATGGCAGCTGAGGTACAAATGTATTTTGGATCAGCTACTCGTATTACTGTATGCAAACTAATTTTCTGGGGCCGAAAAAGACTTTTCGGTGCATCGATATTTTTTTTTCATCGATATTTTTTTCAAAGCATCGAACCATCGTTATTTTATTTTACAACGTTTGCATCCCTAAATTGAATTCATATCTTGAAGAAAAAATCAGACTTCAATTTTTTTTTTAATTTAAATAAAAAGGATGGTTGTTGGCTCAATCAAATTGTTTTTGAATTAAATTTAAAATTTCTTTTCACATCGATGTTTTTACTGTCGATAATTTCTTAAAGCATCGATGTTTTACTTTCCGATGTTTGCATCCCTAGATTGAATTCATATCCTCAAGTAAAAATCATCACGATTTTTTTTTTACTTCCTACAAATCATAATTGTTGGTACAATCATATTTTCTTGAAGTTTAATTTAAAACATATGCACATATATTATTTGTTGGCCTAAGTTGAGCTCAAAAATTAATATTGTTGATTAAACTAAAAACTAAATTTTTTTTTATCACTATTTTTTTTAAAAGTAGTTTAGAAAAAGCAGCAATTGTTACACATCATTTTTTTTTTGTATATATGTAAGTGGAAAAAATAAAGTCTTGAACGTGGTCTGCCAGATGCTCCGATAGATCTTTACATAAAGGAGTCTGCTTCTCTGAGTGCTCTAAGGCTAAGGGAACTGGCGCTCTGGAAGGAGCGTGCATTTCGCAATGTACGTATATGGACTATACATGCCTTGAAGTGCTTCTATCCATAAACCTTGTTCCTCTCTGCAAGGGAGTGGAAGGATATATTATTCACAGAGCGCTTCGCAGTATCTGTTTTCACAGATGGGTCAAAAATCGTTAGTAGAGTAGGGGCGGGAAACAATTCAGCGGACGATAAAATAGAGGCTCCTGGGTGTTCTTTTGTCAGAGGTTTTTGCTATTTGGGGCGCTTGCAGAACTCTTCCGGCGTTTGAGCGACGTGGGTCTAGTATCGCTATTTTTTCAGGCAGCCAAGCAGAGGTCCGGGCCCTAAGTTCCGAAAGGGTGGCATCTAGCCTGATGAAGCAAAGCAAGGAGTATGTACGTTGTGAACTTAGCTCGTCGGCACAGTGTAACCCACTCTTTCAATGACAAAAGGTTTTATACTCTCATTAAAATGAATCGGATGGAAATCTCCAGACTAACCGCTGTTTTCACCGGTCACTGGGTACTGGGTACTCATGCTACCCGAATGGGATTGGAACACAACGTCTACTGCCACAGCTGTAGCACACCAGGTGCGGAAAAACAGTGGAACATCTTCTCTGCCGCTGTTCATGTCTTTGCTAAATTAGAATGAGATTTCTAGGCAAATCTCATTTTGTAGACCTGAATCGATCCCAACGACTTTTTTAGGCTCCTAAACTATGCAGGGAGTTCTTTATTTTCCTTTCTTTTTCATTATCTGTTCTACGGCGAGCACGTAGTATCAAAACGGCGCTCTTAATTCTCGCCCCTGCAATCACCACCACCACTCATTAAACCAACCGCAAAATATAAATTAAAGTCAAACTAAAATTATGAAGAAATAAAAAACAAGTTTCGTTTTTTATCCGTTCGAATCGGATTTGAAAAGTTAAACATTTTTCAAACCAAAAGTGTCAGCGTTCCTGCCTACTTCAGTTGACGTGTGGAAAAAAATTAAGAGCAAAATATCTGCAGGCAATTCCTTCTTTGCTAATTTTCGGCAGATCTATAGTCTGAGAAATAATTTGGCTAGGCGCATTATTTTCATTGGGTCAGCCGTTGTGTTAATGTCAACGTTTTTCCTAGGCATTCATGCAAGTTTTCGAGTGGTGGAGCCTTTTTACTAGACATTCCTTTGCTTGACCAATTTGAAGACTTTAATTTTGCTCAGCCAAATTTGTGATATATGCTATACTTATATTATTATCACAAAAATTGTGTTTCTTATATTTCGTAGTGTCTAAATTTTGTGTCCCCCACTGTATTTGCATGTTGTAGGTAATGACGTCCATGAAAATCAAACTTCATTTGTTTGTGTTTATATCTTCGCCACCGGTTTCTATTGAAAATATTTATAAACATACAGCTGGATTATGAGTAAAACTGCCTGTAAGACTTTATTTGAATTACTGTAGTTGTTATTTGATTTATTTTATCGTCAAGTAATTTCCATTGGCGTGGCTTCATGTCGCAACGTGATATATCACTAAAGTAATTCGCAGTGTGAATTGACTAAAATAAAAGCCCCAAAGCTTAAGCTATGGCTAAAAGTAGATTTTGTTGATAAGGTATATGATGCCCTGCAATTGCTTGGTGCACGGTTGCTGCGACGTTGACTTATTGAAAGTGTAATCAAATGGCTTGAGCTTCAGTGTATTTGGTAAAGCGAAAAAATAAAAGAACAACAATAATTTATTACCACAATTTATTTTTTAGTTTGAACGAAATTCTACCAAAACGATCGTTCTAATTAAATACAAAGTGGCGCAAAATGAACATCAAATTTTGTTTTTGAATATATTTTTACTAAATAAACAAAACTGATTTTGAATTACGGAAATCTTTATTTGAATCCTACCATTTTTTTCTTTTAGGTGGAATAAATGATATACGTTCGCTTTCCTGTCGAACATTATCCTCAAGAGCTGCGATTGTCTGGGGCTTGTTGGATTAAATCTCCGACTTTAAGTAACTCCAAAGAAAGGTGTCTGGAATGATTAAATCAGACGATCTTGCTGGCCATGCCAAATCGTCAAAAACAGGAGATTGTGCGACCATTAAATGTTTGCTTGAAAATATCCATTGTGACCCGTGCAGGGTGTGATATTACACCAGATTTCACCGATTCCGACAGTAAGAAGTCGATTTTCAGTGCCTCAAATGCGACTGATGATAAGCAGTGATGAACTGGCGCACTCTTTGCACTTTGTAGGGCAACATGTTTAAGCCTTTCACTAATACTTGATGTAGGATGCGCCGAATGATGCGCAATTGCCTGGTTGATGTTTCTTCCTTCTCAATGATATTCTCTGCCGAACGATCACTCTGGTGATCATGACCATGCCCTGCAAGGTCTCGTGTGGGTCCAGTGGTTTCGAGTCCAACAGCTATGCGTTGATATTCACGCTGCAGCAATGCCACCGACTGCTTATAACCAATAATTATTGGATAGAACTAAAAGTTGTACTCAACGGGGATGCCATATTTACGCAATGCGTTGTAGGAAAAGCTTCCTTTTGAGCTATCAAAAGAGACTATACAAATGAAAAGGTGGTGTGTATTGATTTATTTAACTAGAGTCTTTTAGAAGATTTGACGCATTACAATTATCTGAGCAGTAACGGATTTGCGAGTTCTCTAGCGTACTGCTAACTATCATAGAAGGTTCCTTGATTGCAATGTTGTGAAGGCTTATCCTGTCATAATTGGCGCAATGTGACCAGAAACAGCATCACCGTTCTTGTGTGGTGTGCGAAGTACAGCGTTCGGTTCGAGTACCTGCCGACATCGGCTCTACTGCACGGCGTTCAAATGCGTAACGGATCGATTTAGTACGTTGGTTAGAGACCCGAAATCCAAAAGCATTTTTCCGTACCAATTGAAGTGTGGAATAGATGCACTTACCACCTTGGTAGGTTGCCAGGTCCATCTAAAACCTCCTTGGGTCCGGCACCAGGTCGCAATGTAGCTCTACATCGAATTGACACAACGACAGTTTTACCCGCATTTAAGTCTAAACCCCAGCAACCGCGACACGCCACGAGGGGCTGTACACAAGAGCAGGATGTAGCTGATATCCCAAGTAACAGATATTAATCAGGTTTAACATACTCATACTATCCACAAATCATTCGCACAACATACTATACTACCCTAAATACTTCAATGAATGTTTTCTTCGTCAAAATACCTCTCGCGCAAATTCCTCAACATCTTGAGATACCGACCAACCGTCCATAAGTCCAACTTGTCCCTACATCCACAAAACTCCCAATGTCGTAGTACATCAGGCATTACCCAATGACGTCGGCCCAGTTCTCTCTTCGGATCTCGACTGAGTACATCTCCTTCACAGACCAACGTCCCTCATGAATAAAATCATTTAGAGGGTCACGCCCGGTTGGCTGCAACCCCAAACTCAGGGTTAATCCAAATTAGGGATTCTGGGTCACAAACGAGGCGGATCATTTGCTCATCCTTCCTTTGAAACTATAGTCCCTTAAGCTCAGCACAATCGTGTAGGCGCCTATAGCTTTTAGATATCCGCTGTGCAAATCATCGTCGGAAATCCTACCGTTTTGCCGCAACAGTACGCTCATCCTCCTGAACAAAGTACAGCGAGACTCCTTTGGACGGCCATGTACTCATCAAACAATTTGCATTTAAAGGCTGGTATTTTCAAATCGCATGAATGTTGTTCTCACTTCATCTGATGGAACGGAGGAACAAAAACGTCATCCATGGGCATTGCTCTGTGTTCTTCTTCGTCGATTACGCCACCAATGTTGCAATTGAGAAGTGTTCCCCCATATCTTAAGTATACTCTGGAGGTCTTATAACGGAAATCCACCTTTTTCCTAACAGGAACCAAACCTCGCGAAATAAATTTGACGGGCATCGTGCCTGTCTGCTAGTATCTTACGCTCTCCGCCTTCACACTTTTCTACCTCTCATTTCCTCCCCTCAAAAATACGTCCTTCTTCCCTGATCTTCTCCCGGTATTGCTTTGTTGCTCGTGTAGTTATTGGCTGCATACAAAGCGAATTCATACGAGTATAAGGTGATGGCATAAAGGTTTGATACATAATGACATTCGGATTCTGACACCCCATTGTATCTAAAATTTTTGGTTTGCCCCAATTTGCACGTAAATTTGAAGATATATGTAGCAACGCAATGCCTTATTACGACAGCCGATTTTGTTAAGGGAGAGTGGAAAACATGCTCAATTAACAAACTTTTTATTATCGTATCAAGAAATAACCCCATATATTTCATTTTTGCATTTTTGTGGAATAATTGTGCCAACTATCCGACTGAAATCAAAAAAAAAACAAAACACACGTACGGCGAAAGAAATGAGAAGAATGCAGGTAAAGTGGATCCATAGAAGGAGATAGCAAATCTGTTGTGCATTTTGTTTGTGTAGTTTTGAGAGTGAAATGTCAAATTCTGGTTTCGCCCAGTATTGCTCATGCATTTTGTTTGTGTAAACAAAACAACCAAGCGAATGAGGAAAGATAAGCTCACGGGATGCAATCACCCTATACAAATTCGCCTTGGCTGTAGGGTAGCTTTGTAAGCAGCGCATTTCTCGGCCGCAGCGCCGCGGCACTCTCCATTATACCAACTGATTCTGCGTGGGTGGTAAGAATAACAACACGAAGAGATTGGGAGATGGAGTCCCATTGCACATTCGCCACATCCAAGCGATGAGAAGTTGCTTGTTTAAGCAGAGATGAGAGTCGGTCCAGTTACCCGCTGTGGTTGCAAATTTTCGATGCCGAACTTTCACCACGAACTGGGTTTGGATCACTATCTTATTGCATTGCTATTCATATCAGCTACTGAGTGAAAAGAATATCCATCTAGCGAAAGTTTAAGAATTGCTTTAATGCCATCTAGAAAGGCTGATGCAACTTTGAAGAATGTAATACTATTAGAAAATTGAGTCAATAAAAAATATAAAAAAAAAACGAAAGAAAACGCCTGCAGCGCCTACAAGCTTGAAGCGCCTAGTTGATAAGTAGCATTAGAGAGTGCAATTGGCTTTCAGAAGGAAAAATGAAAGAAAGTCGAACTACTAGCAAATAATTAGCTAAAGAATTGTCAGCTAAAGTACATCATTTTTAATTTGATTGCACGGCATTAGAGCAAGTAGCCGCTGGCGGCGTATATCTACTTCGAGACAATTAAAAAATAATAGCGACTACTAAAGTGCTTTAAATATTTTACAATTTCCTGCTGCTGCTGCTCGCACATCACTACTACAACTATGCTACCTACCTACGTAATTTCCGGTTTCATACGCTCACAACAATGTACCCGCCGTGAAATGGTCGGTCCGTCATGCTCTGCTTAAAGTTGCTGCTTGCTGATGGCTACTGCCGGGCAGCATGTTGCGTTTTTTTTTTCATTTCATTATGCGCACACTTGAAATGGATTGGATTTCATGGAAGACAAGAAGACAGAGAAAAATGTGAAAGACAAATAAGTAGGGCGAGGATTAAAAATAAGACAAAAACTGAAGTCAAAGAACAAAATACAAAAAACAAAAGTGAAAGGATATTAGCATGAAAAACAGTGACAGTTACGGCGACAAGGCGCTCAAATGCCATGCGATGCGCTGCGCTGCGCTGCTGTGTAAGTTAACTACAGAACAAAGCTGATGAAGGGGACAAGAGTGGAAGAAAAGTAGTAGAGCACGATATGTGTCTTGGGGTCTACCGAGGAGCTCGATGGAATGGTTTGGTATTTCCAGCAGAGCGGTGGTGGTGGTGGTCGACAGCTGCACTTCGAAATGCAGACAATTCAATTTTTTTGTGTCACAAACACGACATATTTTAATAAAAAAAATACATGGTTGTACAAAAGAGAAGAAAAGAAAAAAAAAGAAAATAAATGAATTTGAGTACGAAGACAAATGTTTAAAGTTTCACATTTTCTTGCTGTTGCTTAAATAAATTTGCGATGAATGGCTGCTTTGCTGCTAAATTTGATACAAAATCTTCTCGACGCGTTCGAATATATTGGGAGCAGTGGCGTCTTAACAGCGAGGTGAGTGAGATGATCGAACCCACCGGTGCTCGTGCCGCAGATAGCCGCCTTATCTCGCCTTTCATACGAGTATTACGCTGAATTATACCACTTCTTCTTAAACTTTTAAACATCGGACCAAAGTTATAGGCTAGGCTAGATTGAGGTAGAATCGCGCACTTGAGCCCGTTGTGATACCATTTGCATCCAAATTTTTTACCCCTAAGTCCTGTTAAACCAATTTGGCGAAACTTGTTCACTTCTGCAACCGGGTCTAGGCTATTTAAAAATCCGCACCCAAGAATCTCTGTCGGCTCTTCCTCGTTATAGCAGCTTCTGCAGAAATCGTTGTGGGGGACCCCTATTCCTTCAGCGTGCTTCCCTATAGCAATATGTCCTGTGAGCACTCGCTTAGCTAGGTATAATTCTCTCCCAAGTAGCGCGAGAAGTTTTTGAAATTTTCTTACGTCTCATTCAAGCCACATAAGTTTGGATGTGTTCCAAGTACCGCTGCGTTTCCATACGCTCAACCTCTTGCCCAATCTCGTCTTTGTAGGATATAAAATTTTTAAGTTATAGAGTTAAAACCTCAATGATGTCAGAAAAAGTGAAAAACTCAAAAAATTGTTTTATAAACAAGAGCACCAACAATTTGTTGGCCTAATTTAGTTTATGGTTGGTTGGAATGGCAGGAGAGAGAGACCCCGTCTGCACTTAGGACAATAGCAGCCCCATTGTGATGCCATATGGAAACCACGTTCCCCTACGATATTGCATCGCTCATTCGAGATCAAACCATTTCGTTAGCGTAATGAACTTTGAGACTGCTCTTACTTTTATTTCCGATATTTGCGTAAGTTTTTGCAGAAATGGTTTTCCATGCATTTACATTAATCTTCTGCTAAGTGCTGGGCAGTGGTGGATAAGACGCTCTACACTCTTCTCTCCTTTTTTGCATTTACAGCTGCATCAATAGTCTGGAGCGCTTACTCCCAATCTCAATCTAAGGATTCTTGTAAAAATGGAAACCCCATTCCGATTTAACCTCAGAAGTAGGGGCGTGCGGCTTTTGTCATATGAGGGCCACGTTAGCCTAGCAGTTTCACACAAGGGAAAGTTTCTCCAGCGTCCGCTTGCCGTTTCCATGGTCTTGTTCCAAGCACGTGGTTTAAAAACGGCCATTCGTACATTTGCCCTGCTCTGCCCTATATCTGTGGGTGGTCGTACCATTATTCGCCAACTCGTCGGCTTTGTAGTTACCCTCAATGGCTCGATGTCCAGGCACCCATATGAGGTGTATTCTATAATGCTGGACCATTTCGTTTAAAAATCTGAGGCACTCAGTTAGATACTTTGTGTTTTCTAAACTTAAGTTTAGGGTTTTGCGGGTCGCTTGACTGTCAGAGAAGATGAATACCTCTATCTTCTCCTAGGGTCTTTTGCTACGGTGCCCATCAGGCTCCTGGATAGCCAGCGCCTATGCCTGATACCCTGGTCAAACAGACGGAACAATGCATCTAGTTTCAGCTCTAGGGAGGAAACTCCTCCACCGACCTTTCCGTCGAGTGTGGAGTTATCAGTGCACATGTTCCTGACGTTGCGTTTGCGGTGAGACCTGCGTTTCAGTTCTGGCTTGTTGGTGTTGTAAATTTATAGTTCATAGTAAAAGTATTTGATGGTATGAAAAAGTCAGTGCTAGCAGGTATATATAGGGGTGCAATTGTTTCTAAGATTTTCCAGAATCGAATTCATAGCCTCAGTAGTAAGGCTCCACTTATGCATAACTCCGCTTTCCTTTGTACCGTGTGGAATCGATTAAGCCGTAAGACAAAATCGGGCAGACGAAGGCCCTGTAGATACACTGGACTATATTTGGCAGAAAGCTTAATAACATACCAATCGCATTTTTGCGAGTGATTAGCGCTGTTGTGGCTTTATTGATGCGCTCTGTTGTGCCGTCATTCCAGAGAAGCATAACGCCTAGAATTACTCCAAGACACTTGGCAATACATTTAAACTACAGACTTACACCATTCAGTTTGGGGGGTAAAAGGGACGGTACTAATTAAATTATATCAACATATAGTCGAAGCGGTTTTAATGAACTGTTATTGACTTTTCATTTTTTCTATAAACCAACACAATCCAAGTACGGCAGTCTGCTGCTATTTTAACAAAAACTGACCATGAGTTGTTGACATTATTTTTTTTTAAAACCTCGTTCAAATTCAATGTTCAAACTTTGTGTAAATTTCAATAAAATTCAAAAAGTTTGCCTGAAAATATCAAAGTTTAAATTGTTGTTCAATTAAGTGCAAGTTTTGGTTTGGTAAAAATTTCCCATCTATATAAAAAGAAATCATGAATTCTATTAAAAATCGTGGTTATTTCTAACTTGCTTTGTTTGATGAAAATTTGTTAAACTTTATTAAAATATACACAAAGTTTAAAGCTTAGATGTTACGGCTTTTATTGCACAATTAATTGTATCAAACAAAAAAAGTAAAAATTAATTATAAATAAAATAAGTGTCGCAACAGGTCGATAAATCCCTGTTATATAGCAGTATATAAATATTCAAATATTTATTGAAAACTAAACTGCTAGTCGAAAAATGGAAAATGAACAGTTAATCGAAATAGTCGAAACAGTCGAAAGGTAACGGTTAGTCGATTACGCGAAGTTGATTTTTTTTTCAAACAACTTTTGCTCATCGATTAACCGTTGGATCAATTAACACAATATATCACTTAAAACCTCTTTGTATCCGGGCCCTCTAATCCCTTTAAGACGGCGGCGATGCAAACTCATCTAACTATAACAAGAACACACACATTTTTTTCTATTTACTCCAATTTTTTGCATCACTGTCTCACTACTCATTTGTAAATATTTTGTTCTCTCGAAGACTTCTACAATGTGTATGCTGTATTTTGATAAAATACTTTTTCTAAATTAGAAAAGTTGTCAGCCAGCATTGAACAGCCAACGTTTTTGAATCAAGGTTGCTATGGGTGGTTGTGACGTCAGCGTGAATTGTAGTTGCCTCCAAATAAGCAAACAATAAGTAAACGACTGACAGAACACCCAATCAACTCTCTGTGGGTTTGTAGTGGAGTAAAGCAAGACAGCATGTGACGTAAAGAGCTACCGGTTTCTAAATTCTGTATACCCTGCTCCGAATAAAGTTGTACGCTTAGTGTAACGAAATGATATGAAAAAATGAGCATATTTATTTTTTTTTTTTTTTTTGAATGCTTAGTAAAAGTGTATCACTTTTAAAGAGTTTAAATCTCAGTGTCCAAAGCAAATGGAAAAGGCTTCGTATTCCTCTTGACCATATAACCGTTGAGTATAGTATAGGCTCCCTATTTTCTTACATTCCATTTTATTTCATTTTAATTCGTTCATTCATTTAATTTTAATTTTATTTTAATTTGTTTTATTTTATTTTAATTTATTTTTTTTTTGTTTTAGTTTACTTTTTTATTTTGCTTGATTTCATTTCGTTTATTTAATTTTTTTTAATTTTAATTTATTTTATTCTGTTTTATTTTTTTTTATTTTATTTTATTTCATTTTATTTTACTTTATTTTATAGCATTTTGTTTTATTTTAATTTATTTTATTGAATTTTGTTTTATTTCATTTTATTTTTACTTATTTTATTTTATTTTCACTTAATTTATTTTTAAATATTTTTTGTATTTTATTTGATTTCAATTTATTGTTTTTTATTTTATTTAGTTTTGTTTTCGTTTGGTTTATTTTATTTTAATTTATTTTATGCTGTTTTATTTTAATTTATTTTGTTCTGTTTTATTTTAATTACTTTTTATATTTTACTTAATTTCAATTCGTTGTTTTTCATTTTGATGTATTTTGTTATTTTAGTTTGTTTTATTTAATTTCATTTATTTAATTCTATTTTGATTTATTTTGTTTTACTTTAATTTCTTTTTTTTTATTTAAATTTATTTTGTTTTATTTTTTTTTTTTACTTTGTTTTGTTATATTTTTCATTATTTTATTTTATTTTATTTAATACCGTCGTTTGTATACGATATAAATATAGTTTAACCATAAAAGGGATGTCAAGGAAAAATATTTGCCTACTATGTATATATGAATATACACTTGAGAGTTAAAGTAGTTTTTAAATTTAATTCTCCAAAACTTTCGCTATGTCTGAGATTGGATCTATGTAGAAATAATGAATTTCATAGAAAATAAAATAAACATAAATGTTACCTCCATTGACATCAAAAAAAGTACCTACAACTGCCAGCTAAACTTTGGGAAAACTTTTATTTTCATTTTATTTTGAGCTCTCCTATAATCCCATTTCGTGAAGGATTTTTCCTGAAGTAATCTTTTTCCACAATTTTTTTTTATCATCTTTTGGCTTATCTAAAAAAATACAACGAATGGTCTATTTTATGGGACTTATATTATTTATATTGTTTTACAAAGTAATCATCGAATAATTCTACTTTATATGTCCAAAGAAATTGTTTGAGTTAGACATACAAATAATTTAATATTTTTATTTTTCGTAAAAACACTCAGGTACATAATGTACTTATATATTTACATAAAAAAAAAATTAAAAATGCAAACAAATTTTGTTGCTTTGTAATACAACTATTGAACTTTCACGCCAGATAAAGGTCTATCCACAACTCACCAGTGCCATATCAGTGTCAGTGGAAAATAAAATATCGTTGCCTCGGTTTCAAATAGCGTTCTTCAGACCCATCCGGCATCGTTGGTGCTGCTTTAGTGCTCATTCCGTGTTTTTCTTTTTTTAGATAAGCCGTCATCGATATTCTTGTGTAGATTGTGTGCCTCCCGAGCAGGCATTATTTCATTGTAACTTTTGTTTGATATAAAATAAAAATTAATAATTCGTCTTGACCCATTTAAATAATTGTCAACTCATCATTTGTAAAATAAGTAATCGGAGTTCACAGAACTTCACTTATGTAACTGAAAGAACGGGACGACATATTACGAATGTGTATGAATTGGTATCACTGATCGATGCTGATTGGCTCTGATACTGAGCTGAACTGACGTATGTACTTATGTAGGTAAACCTTAAATCGTGAAATTGTTGTATAATGTAACTAATAGAAATGATCGCAATAGCATTTCGCAGTAGCTCAATTTTTAATAACATCAACCTTCAACTCTCTATAGTACTGAATATCTATTTTCTCAAAAGTGTAAATAATTTATTGTAAAAATTATATGAAGCTATAGTTTAACACGATGTATAACGGATATATTCCGAGAAAAATAAAAAAGCTGAAAGTGAGAACTTCTTCACGGGAAAATCGATTTAAAATAATGATTACTGAAAAAAAATCAAAAGCTTCCATGAGTCATATTTAAAAAATTTTAGTTAATAAATAATTTTACATTTTTATTAATTGCTCTGAGATAATTATCATGTATGGAGCTGTATTTAAATATAATTTTTTTTAGTGATCTGTTACTTTTTGTTAAAAATAATATTATTTTGATTTTCATTTTTACTTTTTATGTATCTAAAGTAAAACTCAGTTTTTGAACGTTATTTATCACTCAGGAATAAAAAAATTTGTTATTGATTTATTTTTTTTTTGTTGCAGTTCGAAAAACTCAAAACGCTATACCGTCTTTCTAATAATTGCTCAGTAGGAATTTTTTTTTTAATATGCCCTAATATATCCAAATAATATAATATGAAATTTGTTTTCTAATCACATGCTCTTTATGTTGTCATTTTTGAAACCATATGTTGCTAAGGGCATATAAAAAAATACTACCGCCAAAAAGTTGCTAAAAGGCGGTGATCTGCATAAAAAATAAAAATAATAATTACGTTTGATGATAAAAATAAAACTTAAAAAATTATTATCATATTTTATAACAAAAGAAATAAAAATAAAACTCGTAAAAGTTATTATTTATAATCACAAAAAATAACAAATTTTTAAAGTAATTATTATTTCAGGGCGAAAAAATAACATTTGAAAAATGAGTTTTACTTTTCAGCAATTTATTACTATTATTGATTGCAATGTTGAAAAAATTTAAATATTGAGTAAATATATAAGTTTTTTACCTAGAACCCATAATGATTACGGTTGCTGATTTAAATGGTAAAAATTTCTTTAGTTGTTATTCTCTATCAGTTGTAGGAAATGCCCTTACGCGAAAGTTATTGAACAGAAAGTACAAAAAAGTACAACCCCTTTTGTGTATATATGAATTGTTTCTGTTTTCAAGCAGGAATTATTAAAAAGACTTTAATCGAAAAACACTCATCTGAAGGCAGTGACGCCCTTACTACTTAATTTTATCTTTATTTCTCTGCAGGCAAACATGTACAGTATCGGACAAATGAATAAGGTCACGACATTTGTGCAAGTTTTGACTTTTTTCCTCAGTTTGTTTAATGTTTATAATTTTTTTAAGCATTTTTAAAAGTATAACTCATTATATGACAAAAACCGTATAAATTCACATTTCAAACATTGTAGAAAAAAAAGCAAAGTTCAAAAAAATTTCTTCAAAATTTTAAACTTTTTAAATCGAATTTTTATAAAAATTCTAAGTCAATTTTTGTTTAATAAAGTGCAGGCTCCAATTAGCTGAAAATTTTGGTTAGTTCTTTATAAATTTTTTTCTCTCTCATTTTCTCGTATACAAAAAAAAATTATCGAACGAAATGATTAAACATAGCCCTAATTTTCAGCTAATTGGAATTTGCACTTTGTTGTAATAAAATTTAATGCGCTATAAAGTTGTATACCTGAATTGTTTCTAAAAAAATGATTAAAAGGTTTGCAGCTAAGATACAACTTTGCAGATTTTTTTTTTTAATTTTTGCACAAGGTTTGTAATTTAGATCTACATATATAGTTTCCTTTAGAAAATGGGCTTTATCTTTATCGAGCAAATAGACGAAAAATAGTCAACACAGTTATCGGTGAAATATCGCGCCCCTGTTAGTTTGCCTGCCACTGTATGCACTCGTATTACAACTGCATTATTCCATTGAATGTCATTGGTGAAAGCCAACTAATCATTTATTGTGCTACTTACATTCTATTTGTTGTTGTTGTTGTTGTGTTGTTACGAAGTCTACATATTTCAGCTGTATCGGATGTCTTTGACGTCGCTATCGCCACAATTCTGTACTGTTTGGAATATCATTTGCTGTCCGAATGTCTATCTGTCTCTAACTCTTCCATTGTTTGTCTCAGGCTTGTCGGTAGAAACGAGTAGGTCGGTCTTCATTGAGCTCAGTGCATTTTTGTTATTTGTGTTTTTTTTTCACTTGTTTTCTACGAGTATCTATCTGCATGCTCAGAGTGCATTTATTTTAGTTGTACACACACACATACCATCACAAAAGGTATAAATAACTCTTACCACTCACCCACTCGTCGATCGTTATTTGTTAATATGCAATTTCTTTCATCCATTCAGTTGTTCGTTTTTTTTGTTTTTTTTTTTTTGAAAAATATTCTTTTGATTTTGCTTTATCGTTGATTACGTTCCCTGATTGAAAAACAACAAAGGCATCACAGCATATAGAAATAAATGAATAATGTTGTGCAGACATTTCAGTTTGCACAAATACAATTATGTGTTTTCGAGCATAAAACTGATAACTCCTTTCAGGTCATTTTCAGCGTTGTTCTCCTAACTAATTGTGATTAGGATAACAACTCTTAATAAATTTGTTCGCATTTTTATTAGCACATAAATTAAATTTTATATACTTTTGAATATTTTATCAAAATGATAAAAGTATTTTTTTATTTAGAAATTAAAATTAAAATTAAAATTAAAATTAAAATTAAAATTAAAATTAAAATTAAAATTAAAATTAAAATTAAAATTAAAATTAAAATTAAAATTAAAATTAAAATTAAAATTAAAATTAAAATTAAAATTAAAATTAAAATTAAAATTAAAATTAAAATTAAAATTAAAATTAAAATTAAAATTAAAATTAAAATTAAAATTGAAATTAAAATTAAAATTAAAATTAAAATTAAAATTAAAATTGAAATTAAAATTAAAATTAAAATTAAAATTAAAATTAAAATTAAAATTAAAATTAAAATTAAATTTAAAATTAAAATTAAAATTAAAATTAAAATTAAAATTAAAATTAAAATTAAAATTAAAATTAAAATTGAAATTAAAATTAAAATTAAAATTAAAATTAAAATTAAAATTAAAATTAAAATTAAAATTAAAATTAAAATTAAAATTAAAATTAAAATTAAAATTAAAATTAAAATTAAAATTAAAATTAAAATTAAAATTAAAATTAAAATTAAAATTAAAATTAAAATTAAAATTAAAATTAAAATTAAAATTAAAATTAAAATTAAAATTAAAATTAAAATTAAAATTAAAATTAAAATTAAAATTAAAATTAAAATTAAAATTAAAATTAAAATTAAAATTAAAATTAAAATTAAAATTAAAATTAAAATTAAAATTAAAATTAAAATTAAAATTAAAATTAAAATTATAATTAAAATTAAAATTAAAATTAAAATTAAAATTAAAATTAAAATTAAAAGTAAAATTAAAATTAAAATTAAAATTAAAATTAAAATTAAAATTAAAATTAAAATTAAAATTAAAATTAAAATTAAAATTAAAATTAAAGTTAAAATTAAAATTAAAATTAAAATTAATATTAAAATTAAAATTAAAATTAAATTTAAATTTAAATTAAAATTAAAATTAAAATTAAAATTAAAATTAAAATTGAAATTAAAGTTAAAATTAAAATTAAAATTAAAATTAATATTAAATTTGAAATTAAAATTTAAATTATATTAAAAATTTTAGTGTAATAATATCAAAATTATTTTGAAGATAAAATAAAGTTAAAACGGAACTAAAATTATATTTTAATAAAATTTAGATTAAACTGAGTTAAAATTAAGTTAAAATTACGTTAGGAATAAACTAAAATTTAAACTAACACTAACGTAAAATAAAATTAAAACTAAATCAAAATAATATTAAAATCATATTGAAAATAAAATTAAATTAAAACTGTACCAAAATTAAATTTAATTAAATAAAAAATTTAATAGAATTAAATTCACCTTAAACTAAAATTAAATTGAAAATAACTAAATTTATATTAATGCTAAATTAAAACCAAAACTTAAATTAAAATAAAATAACATTAAATTAGATAAAGTATAATAATTTTTTTTGAATACTGTTTCAAAAAATTTTAGTAAAAATTCAAATTTTAATTTAAATGAAACTTGAGTTGAAAAAAAAATTGACATTAAAATTAAAATGGAACAAACAAATTAAAAGTTAACATCAAATGAATTTTAAATTTGCATACATTAAACGCAATTAAGGTTCAAAAATTAATAAATAAAATAAGTTTATTGAAGCTAAAATTAAAATTAAAACTAAAATTTAAATTAAAATGTCAATTAACATTAACTTTAAAATTTAAATTCAAACTCAGATTAAGGCCAAAAATAAAATTAATATTTAAATTCTAGTTAAAATTAAAATCAGAATTAAAATTAAATAAAATTGAGTAGGTAGAATAAAAAAATATTAAAAAATTGCGACTTAAAATTTTAATATGAAGAAAAAATTAAAACTAAAATTAGACTTATTATTAAATATAAACTTAAATTTTTAAATTCAAATAAAGAAGGACAAAATAAATATTAAAATCAGACAAATTAAAAAAAAAGAAAAATAAACTTTAATTTAATTAAATGCCATAGAGTTATGCAAAATAAATTAATAACGGAGCAACCGCAAAATCTGGCTTTTCTGGCAACGCGTACAAAAACAACTAGCTGCTCGACTACTTCTACGGGGTCATTCCTTGAATCAATCAATTCATATTCGAGTACAAATATTAAATTGCGCCTTTCGCACTCCAGAATATGCGAATATTGTGATCCACTAGTGAATGAACTTGTAGCAAAAAGTCTTTGGTATTTAAAAGTTTTTGAAAAACAAATTTGTGGATTCCTGTTAAGAATGCATAGTAAAGTTGCAAGCAGTTACAATGAATCATAAACTCGTAGTTGCAACAAATTTTCTCTTTCTGAAAATTTTCAGGATTTCGTAGCCTAAATAATTTACAAGGCCTCTGGATGAGCTACAACTCCAGTTTTTGGCGCAAAATGTGAAACCACAAGATTATAAGCAAAATTTTGCACATCCGAACTTTCATTTTGCAAAAAACGAACTCACAGCCGGGTAATGTTGCAATTTCCTAGAGATTTTGCTAAAGTCTGTTGTATTTGTTGTTTAAACAATTCGTGCTAGCTAGTTTCATTCATTTCGTCTGTCAGGTGCAACTGCATGCGCTTTGTGTCCATTTAACGTGAGTGTAGAGATGCGGGCGGCGCCAATGGTTCACTTATTGCTTTTTTTTGTTTGTTTTTTGTTTGTTATCTTGTGGTATTTGTTTATCTGTAGTCAGATTAGTGAAGAGCAAAGCAAATTAGTTGATAAAGGAAATATCAGGTAGAGTAAATCAACAAAGCATTGAAATGAACTAACTGCAAATGCAAATGCGCCATTCTTTCTTTAGAAGAATGGAAATGAAATCTGATCTATAGAGAATACAAAAAAAAAACTGCAAAAAAAATTGTATAGCCCGTGCAAGTGAAAGAAATGCATAGGCTTATGAAAATTAAAGTATGCTAAAAGGCACGTTGCGAAAGTTTGTTTTTGATTTTCTTTTTATACAAAATGAAGTTAAATCATTTAAGAAGCAAGATCAAAAAAAAAAAAGAAGCAATTGAATGTAGAAGGTAGGAAAATTATTTATTTAAGTTAGTATAATGGTAATCTAAACAAATTTTCGGGCCAACGTTTTATATATAAAATAATATAAAATATATTTTTTACTTCCGGCTGTATATGCAGATTTCCCTCAAACTTAACAAGAATTTTATATTGAACTCACGTCAGACATAATTTCTATCTATCCAAAAAAAAAAGAGTTTAATAAAAAGACTTGTGCCTGGATCAAGAAAATTAGATGACTAGGGGCGGGCTCATACTATGTTGGAATTCGATTAACACATAACACAGGCTAATGTTCTTCAAAAGGGTATGTTTTTTAGACTGATAGAACTTTAAACTGAAATAAATACATAAAAAATGAAATATGATGCCAAATTTTTTTATTTGAAAGATATATTCATGAGATTTAATATTTAAAAATGATTTCTGACATATGTCCGCCACGACTAGTTTTGGTGAATCGGATGCAATCAGTCCAATTTTGAACCACTGCAAAATTTCCATGTTGTGGATGGACAAAGTCCAACTTGTTGAGCACGGCGCACAGTGAGACAACGCCGGCATTAAATACAAGGAGTCATTGTAGAGCTCTGAAATTTTGCACAGGTTATTTTTGAGACAATTCCAGTTTAAAAAAAAAAAATTAAGAAAATTCGCCCACTTTTACGCCCACCTGCCATACAGTCGAAATTTGTAAAATGCCGTATTGTCCGTAATACTTTAGGTATAACTTTCAATTTTGGTATACTTGAATGTTATATAGTTACAAACATTATTTGAAATAAAAATTGAACTTTGGCCCACTTTTATCCCCATCACCCATACTACCTCAACATAAAAAGTGCCATATTTTCTAAAATATATTAAATACAACCTTCAAATTCGATATTACTGTAATTTATATCATTTAAAATGTTTCATGCATAAATTACAATAACACGCCCACTAATACGCCCACCTGCCATTGAAATGCAATAAAAAAAACAATATTTTTTTTTCTTCAATCAATAATTTTTTAACATCATCATGGTATTCTAATTTTTTCAATTTGTTTCTCATTCTAAATGAATTAATATAAGGATCTGATGATATTTGCAAATAGTGCATTACATCTTCATTCGTAGAAATACGTGAATTTTTACGAGAATGGAATAGCCTACAGTTTCTATACTCCTTATTCATTGCTTCTTGCGCTTCTTCGGATAACATTCCTGTAGCAAAAAAAAAAGTTAATATTAAATAAAGTTTAAAAAAATACTTTCAAAAATAAAAATTGCAAACAAACCTATTGGCAATATAGCCTCAGATACCATTTTGCTGCCGTGAATGAGAACTTTATGCACAGTGATGGGCATGTAGTACCAGCCATAAAGCTCTACATATAATTTTGCAGTGTCCATGCAATACGTATGGAATTTACCAACATCTATATTTTTACTACTATTTATAGTATTTAATATAATTTTAAAGCGGTGAATTAAGTCTACATTTACACCAGTTATGTCAGCGGTTAGTTTCGAAAGAAACTACTTGTTTTTAGCAAAAATAAGATTGCGTTGGTATTTTCGATTGAACCTTTTAAAATACTCTATTTTCCTGCCAGGCGACAAGCGGCACTACAATATAACAATTAAACTAACCACATTAGAAAGTGATCATAACACGACTTAGATAAGAACAATATCTTGCACTATCAATTTAAATTAAAAATTATGCAACTATCTAACCCAAAGTTAATGACCTTCAACAAAATTATCTATCAAATTAATAACGTAAATAAAATTTATGTAAACAAGAATATTTTTATTAAAACATAAATGATCTTTAAAGCATAATTCTGAATAACTAACAAAAAACAAATGTAATTTATTACTATTCTCTTGCACAATAAGTGAATAGTAAACAATTAAAAAAAATAAAAGTAAAAAGTTGTAAACATGCTATTGCATGCTAACATACGTATAGCGACAGAATGTGCGCGTTACGTACTTTTTGTAGTTTTTTGTATGTTTAATGTGCTTTTGCAAACTTTTGCTATATGTCCTCTACTTTAAAATAAAGCTGAGACTTCAAACTTTCATTTGGTATAAGTCTGCACCTAGGGCGAGGGGCTGCTCTATATTTCCTATGCCATTGAAAATGCAAAATGTTCAATTTTTGCACCACAATTCTGTTGTTAAGAAAAAAAAATTGTGTTTTTTTTTTTAAATTTATTTTTTCATTTACTCATTCTACAATAACTAAATTAATTAAAAAAATACTTTAAAGTTACATTTATTATGTATTTTTATTTTAATAAGCTTTTGATTATTACATATTGAACTAACATATTTCAAGCGCGTTGGCATACCTCAACTTTGACTTGCTCTAGACCAAAAAGTAATGAAGTTATGAGGCTGAAATTTCAGGGAATTGTTACTCATATATCTGTTAATATACTGTGAAAATTTCATCCAAATTGGACGACACGTCAAAAACCATTTTTTGCCGCGGTTACTATTGGGCTGTCTCACTGTGCGGCGGCGAATAGACAAAGTCGGATCCTCCACAGCACTATCACTTACAGCACCAATATTTTCTTCTGTAGGTACAGTTCTTTGTCTTGTTGTTGGTTTTTCATCGAGTAGAGTAAATGTTGTTCGAAATTTATCAACAGTTCGACGAATAAGCTGCTCTGGTGCTCGATTATGTGGACCATAAAATTACCGAAGTGCGAACAGAACACAATTTGTAAACGTTGTTGCGGCGTCATTCTTTCCACGACGATTTGTCAATGTTTACTGAACTGAAATGTCAAAATGAAATGTCATTTACCAGCTGTCAAGTGACAGCTATCCCGATCGAAAGTTCTATCAGTCTAAAAAAAACAACACCCGATAGTACAGTAAAAATTCAATTGATGGAATATTACTCATACGCCATGTACTCGCTTTATCATAATGCTTATTCGCCTTTTTCTATAGCGGTCGCTCCGCGGAAGGCAATGTCAAAACTTCGAGCGTTTTTCTGCCATGTAAAAATCTTACGACGCACACCACAAATTGTTGGAGGATTTCAGCCAAATAGCGAACATGTGTATATAATTTAAGCGACTAATTATTTTTTTTTATTATGCGGCCAGTTTAATGTCAAAAGTTGATTGGAATGTAACTGCAGTGGCATTTAAAAAGTGTAAATTTGTTCGGAATGTTTAGGGAAGTGATAAATAGATTTTAACAAAATCATGAAAATATGAAAAAAGCAAACCCCTCGCATTGCCTAACTAATACCATGGCGTATACATAACAAGTAACAGCTGAAACATTTTTTAGCATTTAATAATAAAAATCCGAAATACTGTGAAATTTCTCATAACCGGACACTTACCGTTGCAGTGTTTTTGTCCGGCCCGCTTATTGGGAGGAAAGCACAAAATTTTTTAATAATTTTATACGAAATATTGCTTGTGATGAAAATTAACTCCAGACTCCCAATTAGAATGAATTGTTTCTTTTGTTTTATTGATTTCTGCACCTTGTATTTTGCCAATATTGAACCCTTAAAAACAAAAAAATAGTTAATTTGTTTGCGGTTTACACTTCATTAGGCTTTATTTAAAACATACGATACGAACGCGTTTTTACTTTACGTTTGTAAAAAAGAAATAATTTTGGCGTTTTTTTTTATTTTACGAGATTTTTTATTTTACAAGATTTAACAAATTAATAAATTAGTAAAAATTTTTTTTTCGCAATATAAAAATAATTTTTAACAAAGTGCACTGTATATTGGACACGTCTAATTCAATCCTTATTACAAATTAATCATAGATTTCAAAAACACACTTACCTTTTTCTTTCATCTAATTTTCAATGGGTTTTACAGAATCTAAAACTTGTTCATGGATAAAACTAAAATGTATGTCAAACTTATTGCGTAGAAGCAAACCTATTTCCGACTACAGCTATTTTACAATAAAAAAAAAATTTTGCTCGTAAAGTTGTAGCAACTTTAAGCAAACGAAATGGGCAAATACTTATAGGTAGCGGTGTATGGATCAACAAATAAAATAAAATAAAAAAATAGAAAACGATGATTAATAAATCCAACCGAATTCCAATGCACCACTGGCGTGCAAAGTTAATTTGTGAAATGGGAATTAGTCGTGCTCGTTGGTATTGGTGCGGTGTGCCAGCTCCAGCTGCTCTCACGTAGATGCGGGCGTTCATGCAGACATCCACCAGCTGTCAGCAATTTCCAAACCACGCATCACCAAATAACCAATTCCCACAAGTCCAGCTCGTCAGCTCAGCCATTCATGCGATTGCGAATATTTATTTATCGGACAGCGAGTGGAAGCGGAGCCGAATTGAATGCGGCTTAATGAAGAAGTCAGCAAAAGTAAATAAATACTTATGTAAATGCGTAGGCGCTCACAAAAAAAAAAAAAGAACAACAAAAGTGTGTGTATATATGTAGGTATATATGTATGCTGACGTGAAAGGTCATGGAAAATATTTGCACAGCTGGAATACGAATTTGACCTTCTATTATCGAAAAGGCAAATTTGTGCGCGCCGTTTAAGGAGAAGATGAAATAGATAGAAATGTAAAAGAACGTAATGATTTTGAATTTTTGCTAATTTTGTGTTTTTTCCCCCCCACGTCGATTGCGTCCGCTGTCTGAGAGGCGCGTAAGCGTTTAAATCCGCTTCGACAGTCTCAGCGCCATTGAAGTGGTGCAGGATTAGCGTGGAGGTAGAAAACGTTCAAGTGATATTGGTATATTGAAGAGAGAAAGCCTAAGTAATTTAAATACTCAAGTGCTGAGGAAATAAGCGCAAAGTACTTTAGCTCCTCCCGCAGTGTAATATTGTTTGTTCAAGTTTGAGTTTGAGTTTGAGTTTGCTGTTCTTGTCACATTCTTTTGTTGGCGTTGGTAGTTGGCTGAAAGTTGCTTGCTACCTAATTTCCATATCGATGAGCTTATTTAGATATTCACTGAAGCGGCAGTTCAACATTGCTTGCTATGTGAACGTTAATCCCGTTATCCTGTTGCCTGTTGCCTGTTGAGTGTTGGTTGATCTGCTTCAACCTAAGTAAATAAATAATGTGTATGAAATATTAAGAATAAAATATATGTACAGAGTGGTGACGACTAACTGGAAAACAATTTTTTTGTTGGAAAAGAAAAGAACGCTTCGGATTTTGAACAGAAAATATATTAATCTTATTTAGTCACTCATTTAATCTTATCCTCAATAATTAATTCCGAAACTTTCACTCTTGTGCCCCTTTGTCAGTAATTTTTGTTAGTTATTTGAATTGCTCCGTTTTCAAATGTTTTATGTTCTTTATTTTATCCACCATATAACCCCATATGCAGTAAATCTAATAGATTTAGATCCGGAGAAGAGGCCGGTCATTCATCTGCTGAAATAAAATCCATAAAATCGCTTCTGTGCTAGCTCTGAGAAATTCTAGCATTGTGAGCTAAATCAGAATCTTGCTCGAAACAAAATCGTACTTAGTCAAATAAATTCACGGCCTCAGATGGCTTATGTTTTTTAAAAAAAGGAGAGGTAGCTTGACCTGTTCAGTCATTCTTGCTGCATATTTTGCGATCATTTTGCGCGCTGTGACTGGCCTGTAGTCAAAATAGTTTTTCGTGAGACTTTACAGCATGCGTGCCGACAAAGTAGTTGGTAATTTCCTTTTGCTCTTATTTCCGTTTGACGCTCTGTAGCAAGGCCATTAATTCGATTTTTTTATGCACTCACCTTCAAATACCCCTAGCGAACTTTCTTGCCGAAATGGAACAGTTTCGATGAATTCGGCACGCAAACTTTTTCAACATTAGTGGAGTTCTAAAAGTAGGTTGTCGGCAAGTTGGTTTTTGCACTTTTCAAGCACAAATAATAGGTATAGTAAAAAAAATCCATTATTTTGCAAATATATGGTTTTAGTAATTTGTATCTCGTGTTGTTATTAGTGTAATCGGGTTATGTTATATGGCGTTAGGAAGATATCATTTCGTACTAAAAAAAAATTCAGACAGTTTTGCGATTGCTTGCCTCAGTATTTGTTTGAGCGCGCGTCAAAGATGAACACCAACAAAGAGAAAACACGCCAGTTTTTCTTCGGTAAAGGCGAAAACGCAAGCCACGCGGCTGAAAATATGACCCTGATATTGTAACAGCCAATCACGCGTAACTTTGGTTCTGTCGATTCCGTTCCGGTAATTTTGATATCAAAGACGTACTACGCTCTGGGAGGCCAACTGTCGAAAATATTGACAAAATATTGGAAATAGTCGAGCTCGACAGTCATACAAACTCTGTTTCAGGTGCCCAGGAGCTAAACATTGCACACAAAAAAAAATCGATCCATATCTGAAGTGGATGGTTACTGGTGTTGAAAATTGGGCCGCTTACGGCAACGTCAAGTGAAACCGGTCGTGGTCGAATCACGTTGGCCAAGTCTGGATTCACGGTGGGGAAGGTTTTGCTACGTGTTTGGTGGTATTGGTGGGAGATAATCTACTCTCTTACGGCCAAACTCTTAATTCAGACCTGCAATGTCAGAAATTGTACCGTCTGAAGAAAGCAATCGCCCAGACACGCCCAACTTTGGCCAGTGGCCGCACACATTGAGAGGGGCTCGCCAGCAGCTACGAAAGCTTGGGAGGTTTTTATGCATCCACCTTATAATCCGGAAAAGTTCGCCACAAGAGAAGTTTGTGAAAATCGACCACCTCAGTTTTTGGGAGAAGGGTTTCTCTAAATGTGGCATTATGAAATTACCTTCAAACTGGGGAAAAATCAATGAACAAAGCGCTGGCTGTTTCTCCTAAATCGGGGCATTCTAACTCTTCTAAATAAAACCTTCTATTTAATGCAAATTTAATGGATTTTTTTTGTATCTAACCTTCTTTTAGACCTAATATTTTTTTAACTTTAAGTTTTTTTATCTCTGTCTTTACATTGAACCAGTATTTTAATTAGCAAAGCAAACAAAAATTTTAATACTACGCTTTTATTAATATATTAAGGAAATCACATATTTAGCTAGTCGTCGCTTTAACTGAAAAGGCCAACACTTATTGAGCCACACGAATAACTGATATCTAGTTATAAGTACATTGTAGTAAAGCTTCTTATGGGACTTCGGAGGCGATTGCGTTAATCCCTTAACCCTACCTAAATTAACATATATGACTTTTTTGAAGAGCCAACTATTTAAGAAGTTAAATTGTATAAAATTAATAAGTAAAATTAAAATTCAATTTATGTGCGTAGAAGTAAAGATATAAAGCTTAATTTCGAAAATGTTTTCGAAAAGGGTTAACATTAAATTAAGACAGTTAGTTCAACTGAATTAATTAGTTACTTAAAATATTACAGTATTGGTTTGCAGGGTTGCTATTTGTTTAACGAAAAAGCACACGGGTCACTGGGACCGGTGTCATCGCCCGCGAAGTTATTTGCGCGCCATTGGCGGCGGGTAAAAAATATTGAATTTAGCTAGTAGGTTAACTGAAATTCCACTAATTTGTGCTAAAATAAAGAGGTTTAAGAAATTTTAGTTTTGAAGAGGTTTGTCACTCGTTTGAAACAAAGTTAAATTAAAATAATTACTGAATATGGCTGTCAAACGTAAAAAGTTTATGAAATATTTAATTGAAAAATATTTTTGAGTTAGGTCGCCAGTTATTTAAATTTTAGATTGCAATGAATAAGTAAGTGAAATGAAATATTAAAATACTTGTGTGAAAAGTGAGGTTTAGGGATTGTTAGTTTTGAAAATAGTTTCTAAAATGGTTCCACCGAATTGCCAGAATCTCATGCATCGCAAATATTTCACCTTTCTTACAAAGGATTTTTACTAGAGTATATGTAAAATATTTGTAATGCTCTACTAGATGTTTGTATTTTCAGCTCCAAGCTTCCCAGCAAACACGCGAGGTACCGAGCTCATCATGTTAGAGATACAAAGTACTGCCTAACTTTTCTATAACAATGTAAGCTCATCCACTACGAGAGACCACAGTCGTGGAGTAGATATTCTAGAGAGAAATAATGCTAACTATTGTTTTAGATCTTTTACTGGTGTCTCCTTTGGAAAAATAATAAATGTAACTCATATTCGTTTTCAGCGAATTATGGTGAATTTCAACTGCTTATGGAATAACATCCTAGCCAATATTTTGAAAATAATTTCGTAGTAATTTCCAAAGCGCCATATACACGACCATATACTTCCTTAATCTCCATTTAATATCATTGAAGTTCTTCATCGAAACATTTAATTTGTAACTTTTCAAAAAAAATAAAGCATTAGGCGATGTTTGTGTATTTGTGTTTTTTTGGTTTTTTTAATAGAGTTGCGAGTGTCATGCTTTAACAATCATCTTCAAGCTTCAGCAATCGGGAAAGATCACTTTTCTAAGGCTAAAGTCACCATAGTGTGAGTATGAGACAATTTTTTTTTTTTTAATTTTAGCTGTGCAGTCTATAGCCTGTACAGAATAGTATTGATTTCACCTGAATTTGAAATCTAAGCTAAAAATCACGGTATCCCGAAATTAATTCAACAACTCCCAATCCCTATATTGCCAATAACTGCTGCTATTTATGTCAGTCCTCTTGCTGGCTGTTTTCCGTAGCTGCTGTTGAAGCTTCACGGTTTTCTGAAGTACTCACTCTATTAGTTTGTACGTAGAAATAGAGTGAGTAAAAAAAAATCATAAAAATTCTAGGTGCCAGCAAGTATATTGAAAAAGTTTCAAGAGTTCGCAATACCAGTTCATATTGTGGCGATGAGATAGCAATACAAATAAGAGACTACATGTATGCATTTGTGTGTGTTCGCATGTATGTATGTATATTTAATAAATAACTACATTTAAGTAAAGGCTCAACATCACGGAAGTCAGTGACTCTGCACAATTTAATAAAGCCACATACGAACAGTTCGATTTTCTACAATAATTCATCGTTGCTGACTGCAAAAAGTGCACAATAAGATAGATGTTAACATGCATAAAAAAATATAAATTTCGAAAGTCTTTTTAAAAATTTACTATACTCGTATTTCATAAAAAAAAAAAATTTTTATTATTGAAATAGTTTATATGACGCGATAGTCATTTTTAAATTTTTCATACAAGATCTTGCGCTTATTAGATATTTTATTATTTGAGAACGACCGAGCTTCGGTTTCGGCTATGTTCGGTCAATCAAGTTCGGTTCGGTTCGGTTTCGGCTCGACTTTGGCCAAAAAGAAGCTAAAACTTTGCCGTTTAAAAATTTGGATTAATATACAAATTTTATAAAATTTTATAAAGAAAAGTCAAAGAAGCCTTTTACATTCTAACGGCAAGATTTGCAATTATAATACTAAAAGAAATTATTCAATTCAAACGAATCGCTCAGAAATCGTGACATTTTTAAATACTTTTGAGCACTATCTGAAACCCATATTTTTTGTTGGAAAATTATTGGACAATTATTCACTGTTGCGGGTTAGCTTTCTACCGATATATGGAATCGGTTGCAAGTTGAAAATGTCAAAAAGCATATTATTTATATTTCGAGTATTTCCCATATAATTTTTTTTTATGAATTTTACAAAAACATGTTCTGTAGGGTATGTTATGAACTAAAATGGGTGTGATTTAAACTGTGTATCTTATTTTTTATACCAATAATAAAAGTGTAGAATTTTTTTAAAATTAATTCAGGGATCAATTTTTTTAGACTTTAAAAATGTTTGGTACGGCTCAGCTTTCGGTTCGGTTCGGTTCGCTTCGGTGCTAAAAAACGCTGTTCGGTCATTCTCTAGATATTAGCGTAAATATTTCGTAAATCTTGCGATTTTCAGAATAGAGGATATTCTAGAACTTCGCACTTTATTTTCAAAGTTAGATAGCCCTATAACTTTGAAACTTCAACTTCAACGGTATTTCACAGTTGAATCTGACAGTTGAATCTGCCCGTTTCCGATCAAACTCATTCCTCCACGAGCAGTAAATACTGAGCTAGAACTCTGTTTGCATTGTTAGGGCGCCGAGATCTGCTAACGATCACCTGTCGGAACGTCTGCTTTGTAGAGAATAGAGAACGCTTCCTTGTAGAACTCCGACTGAGATATCGATATCTCATTTTGTCGTACGGCAAAAACTTTTTCGCTAACATAACTTTCAAGAACTATGCGGGCATTCGCAGGAAGTAGCGTCCATATTTTATATATAACGCCATCCAGCCAAACACGGTCACTTGAACGGTTAACTTGTTCTATAGTCCCGTGTCCTGTTCCTCGCATGTGCACCAAACTTGACGAGCAAGGTTTTTCTGGAGAATGAATGAAGAAGCTTGGGGTTTGTCTTAATGGTAAATAATAACAACAACAAAAAATAACTTTCTTTTATTAAAAAATGTAATGCTATTTGACCAGGATTGCTCAGTGCATACTCCTAGCAGCTATCTATGAGGTCGGATGAGTGGCCGGCCATTTTAACTTGCGAACGCTGACATGAAAGCTACCTCATATCTAGAAGCTGCACCTGCTCAAGGAGCATTTTCAAAAATTTACTTTTTATCGTTAAGCTGGCCACACCAAATCTCCCCTCATTATACTCTTAGCCGCGCTATGCAAATTTCTATATTTACAATGTTTAATACTGAGCTTTATTTATTTAATAAAAGCGAAAGCAGAACTCAAGGTAAAGCTTGTTTGAGTAAATGGAAAATAATTTCATCCTACATAAAACTTCAATTTCTTAAAAATCTCAGCTCAGCATGCCTTTCATGTAATGCCAATATAACAGCAAACCAAAAAGAAATACCCTAGTCGTAAAAATGCAAATCTGAATACGTTGAACAGCATAAAGATCAACTGACTGATATAGATAGGTGGAGTTTTACAAAAGCAAACACCACCTATTGCTGTGCTCGCAAATTCAACTCTTCATGATTCTACTTGTTGCTGCTCCTGCCATGCCGCTATGCCGCTATGATGGGATCTAAAAGTAAATCGGTGAAAACAGCATTAAATCTCAAACACAATAAAGCATTCAATGGTATTTTGTTGAGATAAGAAAAAAAAATTAGAAACAAGAAATGTAGGTAAATAAATATCCAGGACAGAGGCAAAGACGATGCGTCGACACAGAGAACGGCAACACACGTATGAAATATATTTACTATACATATGTACACTGGCAACCACATAAATCAAGAAAAGAATGTGAATGGATGTACAAAGAAAATATATCGATAAAAAACGCAACTCATTTCAAGGCCCATAAAAGGTGATGAAATACGGCCACGCAGTGATATACATCAAGAATTATTTATACCCACGCAAACGCCTCGTATGATAACCCAGTTGGTACTTAAATGGAAATTGCTTTAAGCTTGCTTTGGTGAAAATTCTTTGCGGCTCGTCTTAAGCTCCAGAAAATGTAGGATGCCTAATGCTGGACCTCCCTCAATCGGTGGCGTCCAACTAATTCCATTTGACCATGTTATGCACTTTGTTTTAGTTCTTAGCAGGAGGCTTTCGAGGGGGTCAAATATTGAGGAACGTTTTGAGAAACACAACAGTTGATATCTTCTGTTGTCGAATGGCATTGGAAAGAGCTGGGATCTCTTTACCAAAATAGTAGTTGTGGGGCTCTTCGAACCACATCTACTTCTGGCGCTCAGCGCTATCTTAAATGTGATGCCTGTGGGCGTTGCCACCAATGGTTTAAAGCTGTAAGCTCAATGGCTCATTTCGGTTTTGTCACTAAAGAGCAGGATCGATGCGTTTCAATAGTGTGTGCAACAGGGGCCGGTGAACCTCTTTACGGACAGGTCGAAGCTGTATTGAACGGTTGATGAAGATATTTTCTGCTCATCAGCAGCCCACAAATTTAGGCTTCTAGACAACTGCTGTGCATTTCAGTCAGAGGTAGCCGGCATCAATGAAGCAGCCCATTGACTACGTTATACTACGGTTTTGACCGTTCAACATTTATTCTGATAACCGGCAGCAGGGCCTTTCCTTGGGGGCTTTAAAGAAAGATAGAAATTGGTTGGGGAACGTCTAACCTCTCTTTCCATGGGTTCTGGCCAATTTGGGTGTCCGACCACAGCGACATAGCAGGAAACTGTTTGGCTCATGAGCTGGCTTGACAGAGCACACTTGAGGTCATGGATCCAGGCAAGATAAGTGTGGAGCTCCACTCGCCGCCTGTGGACTTCTATTGGGCACGTGGGCTTGTTGTCAGGTCAGCGAACACTGGGAGTTTACACCCACGACATGCAGAATTGCAAAAGCGCTCTGGTAGATGTTTTACTTCAGGCGATCGGGAAAATTTCATGTTCTAACAAAGCAGCAGTATACGATCTTTGTAAATGTGTCAACTGGATATTATCTGAGAGGCATTCATGCGATTAGGTCTAATATTATTTATTATAGTAACACTGGTCCCCATTATTGCAGCTGTCAGGAGGATGGCGAGGTGGAATTATTGTTTCATATTCTTTTTTGGCCGAGAAGCTTCCAGGTGTGGAAGTTAGCTGCTTACGGAATTTTGTTATGGACACGCAGCGCTTTTCATAAAAACTTTTTCACTACATTATACAGTGATTTCCATAAGTATACCACACTGAATTTTTGACGACTTTCGACACTTCATTTTTTACGTGCTACTTTTTTATAAAAATAGACCTTATGCTACAATAAAAATCGTATGACTGCAGAGGTTTTTAAATTTTAATATTAATCAACAAATTTTCATTAAAGCTTTAATCAGAATTTGAAGAAAGTTTTTAGGTATGCAATTTTACAGCTCATTCAAATTAAATGTAATAAATTGCAAGTTTCAAATTGCTAAAAAATTCTATTGATTTTGGATAACTTGTTGTCCTAATGATGTTTGTCAAAAGGAAGTCTTTCAGATGTTTGAAACTTTTATGAAATTTTGTTGAATTTTGTTAAAGTTCAGACAAAGTTTAAAGCTTGTATTTAAATGTTTTTTGTTTTAAAAACTAACTGTATTTAAC
This sequence comes from Anomoia purmunda, assembly GCA_951828415.1. Taxonomy (NCBI): domain Eukaryota; kingdom Metazoa; phylum Arthropoda; class Insecta; order Diptera; family Tephritidae; genus Anomoia; species Anomoia purmunda. The sequence continues at coordinate 46,822,460 of OX639995.1, forward strand.
TTAACCCGTCTTTCCTGCAGGGTAACATCTCGTGTGTGAGTTTCAGTTATTAGCTATTAGTTGGTAAACTCAAATGCAGTTAGGTGGATGGATGAGCAGACATTCTGGCGAACTTGCGGCATGTCGGCGCAGGGCTGACGAGTTTTAAACGAAACGGCGCTTAATGCCACAGAATTTGCGTTATAAAAGTAAACCGACAGAATTCATTGAGCTCGCAATATAATTGAAATATCTAAATCACATTTTTTAACCACACAAAGCGTATTTTAATTTTGAAATATCGCTTGACAGAGGAAGTTGTACAGTCTAAAGCTAGAGATTTGCAGAGGAAATTAATTTTTTTCAGTTCTGGCAAAGGGCGTACGATGGGGATGATTTGTGATATTGTGAAAGTGAAATGCCAAACATCATGCCTGCTAACAAATACCTTATTGTTTTATTTCACGCCTAAGAAATAAGTTGACTTTTTTTATTCAGGAGTTAATGGTTGTTATAAATATTTGCTTAATTAAAAAATAAATATTAGGCTGGAAAATAAATTATTAAAAATTTGTAACATAAAAATAAAATAAAATAAAATACATTAAAATAAAGTAAAATAAAATAACATAAAATCAAATAAAATACAATAAATATTAATCAAAAAAATAAATAAATAAACAATTAGTTAGAAAATGAAGTTGATTTAAACGAAAGAAATGTAGAGTAGAATGTAATCAATAAAAAAATAAAATTAAACAACGTATACAATAAGAGTAAAAAATAAAACGAAGTCAAATAAAATAAAAAGAAAAAAGAAAATAAAATAAAATATTATAAAGAAACTAAGTGTAATAAAGTAAATCAAAGTTTAAGTGAAAAAGTGCACAAAATAAAGTAAAATAATATAAATTAAAGCGAAATAAAGTAATATAACACTAAAAAAAATTAAAAAAAATAGAAAACAAATAAATGAGAATAAAATACCGTGAAAAAATAGTACAAAAAAAATCGAATTAAATTAAAAAAATTAAATACAATAAGTTAAATCGAAATAAAATGAAGTCAAGTAAAAGAAAGTAATATAAAATTAAATTAAATTAATTAAGATAAAACGAAATGAACTAAAACAAAATAAAATATAATAAAAAATTAAAATATAAGAAATAAAATAAAATGATATGTTTATTGTGTCGAGCTCAAGGCCAGTAATTGGTAAACGTTTTAAATAAAACCAAATTAGGGTTTTTTGTTTTAATTTTATTTTTATCGATATTTGAACTTCAGTTTGAAGTCATCGACATCGACTAAAATTGAGACAATAAAAAATTATAAATTAAATGAAAAACAAAACCAATGAATAATTTTGTTTTGCATTATAGTTTATTTGTATGCTGGTGTTTATTTTTTTAATATTCACCTGAAAGTAGATTTTAAGTAAAAAATGAAAATTAAATAGCGAGGAATGCACCCAATATGAAAAAGGGGAAATCCTAATAAACGCATATTACGTTTAAAGTTAATTGCACTAATCTAGATATAAAATCTTATCCGGTAAGAGGACACAAGTATTGTAGTGGTTGGATTTCAACCAACGGACGAATTCTACATATTAAAAACACCCAACCTTCTCTTATAAATTTTGAATATCTTAAACAAAGGATTACAGCTGAAGTACGCGCTTCCATTTTCCAAAAGCTAACATTAAAAATGCTTAATAAGGAATTAAAAATGTTGAAAAATGAAAAAACGCATATCTTTAAATTATATTAAATAACAGATTTTCGTACCAATTAACTAAACTACTCAGTTTTGCGGCATAAATATTTCGAATTAAGAATGAAAGGTGTTACAAAGAATACATAAATAAAATGAAAACTAATATTATTTCAAACCTCATATCATTTTATGATTTCGTCAGCTCGAAAAGTAATAATTTTCCTTCAAATATGAAATGTCAAAGTATTATATCTAGTGATAACGAAGATATTGCTTATCTAGTTGCATAACTCTTTAAGCCCAAGTGTTCCACTAAAGTCAATGTATTACTTTCCATATATCCATATAAAATTTATCCTATAAGATTATCCTGTATGAGCTTTAAAAGAATCATTTAGATGTGGCCTGATTGAATCACATCAAGTTTTCTTAAAAAATTAGCTGATACCTTACTCATATCAGCCTCTATCTAACTTATTCAATCTGTCACTAAAACATAATTATAATTCCTCTCTATAAAGCCTGGAGTAGCTATACGATTGAAAGCTGGCAGAGAACTCCAAAGCTTTCCGCAATACCAAAATTATTTGAAGCAATTACTACTTACTAATAAGCTGAAATTTTCGATTAATTCAACAGTTTCAAACTCTCCGCAAGGGGTTTGTAAAAACCAATCTACTATAACCAATATACAAGAATTCACAACTCATGTTTCAAATGGGTTTAGAGAAAATACTCCGACAGACATTATACGAGTATAAGTACACAGACTTCAGTAAAGCATTTGATAAATTATGTCACACTTTACTCTTCTATTAACTCGATGTGCTCTGGTTTCCACCATTTGTTCTCCATTGGATTATTTTCTAACTACAAGATAGAACTAAAATACTTAGTTATATATAAAAGTGATTCTTCCAATATTATTGATGTATCTTCAGGAGTTCTTCAAGGCAGCCACCTAGGTCCGATTCTGTTCTTCAAATATATATTGTATAATAAAATAATAATAATAATAAAAATTTTTAAATCACACGCTTCGTTTGAAGAAAGATCATTATTACGAGCAGATATAAACAGCTTGATCAGTTGGTGCAATGTTAAATATATAACACTCAATCTCAAAAAAATGAAAAAATTTGAATTTTTCACATAGAACCAGCTTCTTACACTATAAACAACTATACACTGAATAAGGTGAACGAGTTTATTGATTTGAGAGTTACAATCGATACCAAACTTAATTTTAATTATCATATTAATCCTGTAGTCAATAGGGCCAAAGGAGTGTTGTTTTTATAAAGCGATGGTCTAAAGAATTCAAGGACACATATGATCTTAAAGCTCTTTTTTCAAAGTTAGTAACACGTAAAAAATCTTCCTACTCTTTCCAGCCGCAGCGAACTACTCATAGGTTCGATTGTAGGCATAATTATTATTGCCGAAGTTAAAATTAATGTTCCTTCTCGGGTGTCAAGACTCATTAAACCTCTTCATTTAAAACAGTGAAAAGTGTAAGGCCAATTTCAAACTAAATGCCCTTTTCCAATATTTGGGGCCAAGATTTTAACCATCTATTTAACACGTTTGCTTTTCACCATAAAAAAAAAACCGAATGAAGTTTTTTTCCTGCAACTGAGCAGTTTTAGATCTCGACGCCTAACAAACTTTTGCTTTTTGATGAAAAAAGAAAGATCCGTGCATCAAGCGGAGTACACCCCTCGTGCGGCTATGATGGGAGGAGGATAACCATTGAGTTTGTTATTATTTATTATTATTATCAACGAAGCTCAATCGACAGCAATGGAAAAACACAACAAACTAAATATATCTCTCAAATTAACTATATATTTCTGAGATCATATTTTTTTTATTTCACTCTAAATAAATTACTTGCTTAATCAAACTAATACCGTTCCGACACAAAATTCGGTTCGAACAAAATGTCTCATAATCCCAGCGGATCGGCAATTACTCTCTGAGGGAGTGAATAAAACTTGTTCGAGGTAAAATAAATTACAAATTTAGGGAATAGTACCGCCATCAAACGATCAAATCAGCTGCGAATTAAACTCAGCCTAAGCAAAACAGAGTGCTACAAATATATTTTGTTGGTAATCAAGAACTCAACTTGTTCTTGAATTTCGTAGAAAAAAAAATATTGTTTAAAAATATCTACGCTTATGTGTAGGTCAATGTTTAGATAAGTGTGAGCGCTTCATAAGTTAAAATAATACGCACTACACTGCGTATACGCAATATTTTGTAAACAAAATATTTATTACATATCTAAAAACATTTGTATATACATAATTAGCCGGAGGTAAGATTACCAAGCTGCGGCACATAGACTTCGCACTGTTTTTTGTTTTTTGTTTGTTTTTGTTTTATCAGCCGAGTTTTTAGCTTCTACGAATAACTAAACACAACCACCTGCACTGCATTGCATATGGCAGTGCTCCAAACAATTATAAGTCTAATGTTATTTGACAGCGAAAACAAAAAGTTCAAGCATCTACTGCCACCAACAGCCATCCCAGATCAACAGCTCCCAAAGGAGCGCACAGTTGGTGGTTGTTACATTTCGCTGCTGGTTGTCAAGGACAGAGCACACATAGGGGCAGAACAGCAGCCGGATTGGCAAAATGGCAGGGTAAAAACTTAAAAACAATAGTATGGTCAAAAGGATAGCGGAGCAGTATGATATAGCTGAGAGCAACAGCTTGAAGTGGCATTAAAAATGACAAATGAAGAATTAGAAAACTAACAAAACAAAAACCAAAAAAAAATTAAGGTAGCAATCTGGATTCGAAATTAGAAGTGCAAACGAAGATATTCATAAACAACTAAAACAAAAACGGAAACGGAAACGTAAACGCTTGGAATCAAACAAAACTTTAGGCAGCACAGTTGCTGTTAACACTAAACCTACCATGTCGGGTCAAAAGGCCTTTTTGAAACTTTTTGTTAAAATTTCTTGAAAGTAAGGTTATCATCTGGCCATTTGATTTTAGGACTCTTATTAAAACTTGCATTGAATGTAGTTTTCAAGATTGACGAGTAGATTTTGATCGAAAAAATATATATTATCTGTCGATTGTATTGGATATTTTTACTATTGCGTTTTATTTATACGGTGTAGGTCCAATTGCCAGAAAAACCTCCGTGGAATCGAAATCGCAATGATGGCCTGCGCCGATTTTCTTCAATGTACTTGACCTCGCTGGAATTAACTCTTGAGTTTTATATAGAGAAATGTTGTCAAAGATTTTCAACATGAGGAACCGAAAGAAAAAAATGAAAAATATAGGAAACATCAACAAATCCAAGTTCGAATTCTAGTATGCCATACATATTACTCATTTGTTTTCTAAATTTGCGGTTCAATTTTTGATTATTTAATTTTTTCTTGTATTATTTTTATGTTTTCTAGATTTAATAATTAAACTATTTTGAAAAAAAAATTTGTATTCATATACCAATTGGTCTAAATGAAATATTTTTCGCCAAAAAACAGTAAACTTTTTAAAACATTTTAAAAACGGTTCATTTGAACCGCTTTGGTGCGAATAGGAGTACATGAAGTAACGGTAGGTTTCGTGTTAAACACAATATACAAATATACATATAGTAAGCCATTTCAATAATTAAAATTAATTAAATTGACTTTAAACATATTTACATTGTTTGGTGCGCATACTTTCCCCAAAATTCTAAGAAGGCAGATATTGTACGCAAAATGTTGAGTTAGAAGAATGTTAGAAATGAACATGGGCACCACCCAATTTATACCAAAGATTTTTACCCAGCAAGCATAATGTCCGAAATCTTTGAGTTTGTGGAGGTAAACACGCAAAGCTCTCATGTTATAAAATAATAAAACAAAGTATGGGATATTTTATTAACACCCTTAGCTAAAATCTAGCAGTAAGAATTTAATTATAGAGTCAAAGGCATAAAAATCAATATTTTGGACAATAGGCCGGGTATTTAAAGTTCGATTTCATCCGGAGTTAGACTCGTCTTTGCTTGCTAACAAATTTTTTTGGATGAGTTGCTTAGTTCAAGGGTTATGGAACTCGTTCTAAATTAGTACAGAAAACAAGCATATTCAGAAACTGATACCTTTGATGCGGTTTAAGAAAAATTCCTAATATCAGAATGACTTCAAATGAAAATGATTTTAGCATTACCTTTCCGTCCGCACATATACATAAATAAAATTTATTCTATCTGTGCTTTTTTCCAAATAATTTGTCATTAAAAAAATATGGCACATCTATTTATTATATAAAATTAGTTTTATGCAGAACGTTTGTCGCGATTTAGATGAACCGATTTTATTATTATTTCTTTGTTAAATTTAACATTTGCGAAATATATACGAGTGGCATACTTATTTTTTAAAAGTTTTGAAGAATATCTATGTACATTAAGGTTCATCAAATCTCATCCAAAAAAAAAAAGAACCATGATAATGAAATTTTGTGAGATGGCTTTGGTGTTTGTTTGGAAGATTTGATTAACAACTTGACGGATTTAGACCAATAACACTGGTTTACAATATTAAACTCTTTGTCTGTTGCCGCGAATCCTGTGGTTGATATTGTTCACTCATCACTTGTTTTTGTCAAATCTACCCTCAAAATTTTTTGAGCAGCTCGAGTTACTTTGTTTTTGATTTCATCATTTATATTAATTTATATCATATATATTAATCGATAACTGGCATATTTTACTGTGTTAAAATTAGTTGCTCTAGTTTTTGCGTCATGAGTAGTTCAAGGAGACGTTGTTTAAACAATCCAGATCATTTTTGCTATATATGCGGAGAATATGTGTTTAACAATAGTAGAAAAGTTATATCAGAGTTGGTGAAAAATACCTATTTTGAGTATTTTGGGATGCTCTTGGATAAAAATGAGAAGTATTGGGCTCCCAATTGTGTTTGTAAATCGTGTGCGGAATATTTAAGATTATGGAAAAGTGGTAAAAGAAGTGCCTTTAAATTTGGAACACCGACTATTTGGCGAGAACCACAAAATCATCTCATAGATTGTTATTTTTGTAGTGTGAACATAAACGGTTTAAACACTAAAAATCGAGCTAAATGGCAATACCCAAGTACTAGTTGTATTCAACGTCCAGTGCAGCGTTCACCTCACTCTTCAAAGCTTAAAAATATATCTGAACCATTAGAGCAAGACATTGAAGGACCAAGCTCATCACAAAATGATCCTGATTTTGAAGCTATGTCTAATGAGCCAAAATGCTTTTCCCAAAATGAGTTAGATGATCTTGTAAGAGATTTAAATCTTTCTAAACAAGCTTCGGAATTGTTAGCATCAAGACTAAAAGAAAAAAATTTGCTATCCTCGGATACTAAAATAAGTTTTTATCGTGAAAGAGATACATAATTACGGTGTTATTTTTCCGAAGAAGATGGCATTACCTTTTGTTCAGATATCAAAAAATTGTTGATAAAAATGGGCTTGAAGCAATACGAACCAAATGACTGGCGTTTATTCATTGACAGCTCAAAACGTAGCCTAAAATGTATTCTATTACATAATGGAAATAAATATGCTGGGGTACCTATTGCCCACAGAACAAAGTTAAAGGAGGAATATTGTAACATTTCGCTAGTCTTGAACAAAATAAAATACAATGACCATAAGTGGCTAATTTGTGTCGATTTAAAAAATGGTCAACATTCTTCTCGGTCAACAAAGTGGTTACACCTGTTGTATATGTCTTTGGGAAAGTAGAGCTAAACAAGAACATTGGGTAAGAAAAAACTGGCCCTTGAGAGCAAATATGGAGCCTGGAAAGCACAATATAGTCCACAATTCATTAGTATCTCGTGACAAAATTATCCTTTCACCATTACACATAAAACTGGGCATCATGAAACAGTTTGTAAAATCACTAGATAAAAATGGGAACTGCTTTTCTTACATTTGCCAAAAATTTCCTCAGCTCACTATGGAAAAGATTAAAGCCGGTATCTTTGATGGCCCTCAAATTAGACAACTTACGAATGATACTCAATTTAGAAATTCTATGACTGAGTCAGAAGTAAAGGCTTGGACAGCTTTCGTATCTGTGATGCAGAATTTTCTCGGAAATCGGAAATCTGAAAATTATGTTGAACTTGTAGAAGACCTTCTGCTACAATTAAGAAATATGGGATGCAATATGAGTATAAAAGTCCACTTTCTCCATAGTCACCTGGACAGGTTTCCGAAAAATTTAGGAGATATGAGCGAAGAGCAGGGAGAGCGTATGCATCAAGACTTACGCGTCATGGAAGAGCGCTATCAGGGTTTCTGGGATACAAATATGATGTCTGACTATTGTTGGTCTCTAATACGTCATTTTCCAAAGTCGACACATCGGAGAAAAGCTTTAAAACGAAGTTTTTTAGAACTCAATGATTAATTGTTTCTTTAAATAAAGTTTTTCTTATTAAATACATGTTTTTTCTGTCTAATACCTACATAGCTGAAACTCAGAAACTAGAGCTGATAAAAATATTCTAATTATATTTTTGAAAATAGCATATTATATGTAGTCAGCAACAGCTAAAATTTCTTCGGCAACAAATGTACTGTAAACTATTGTAATATATCATTTGAACGACTTTCTCACCATTCTTATAGTTTTGCTAATAACCTCATTTACGTTCCAAATTTGTTTTTTTTTTCAAAAATCTCACTAATGTGATTTCGTTTTACAAATTTTTAAATATTTTTAAGTAAACGAAAACTTATTGTTTATGACTCATTGGTGATATTCTTTGAAAATAATTTGAATGTACATATTTTGGTCCTGCAAAAACTATCTAACTTAATTACGAATCAATCATGATAATCTCAAAAACCATTTAAATTTTCGTTGTGTTTTCATAAGCAGCTCTGTGTTCGATAACTTTTTGCCCAAGGAAATCTATAATTTACTGCCAGTTTAGAAAAAGTAGTAAGAGCAATAAGAATAAATCGGGTTTCAGGAAAACTGAAATATTTATAAAAAGCGGCATTGCTTGATGTGCACTGAGAGAAGCTTTTATTTCGAAGCTCTTGGTTGCATTTCGGTTACCGGATTTTCTTACAGTAAAAAAAACCATACTTAAAGAAATGTCCTCGAAAACCAGTTAGTAAAATGGAATTCTGTCTGGGCGGTCATGTTTAAAATTGAAAACATATTTTGAAAACGTGTGGACAAGGTTTTACGCTTTTTTATGATCCCGAATTGGGGTTTTTTTAATATAAAAAAAAATTTATTTTAGGTACTTCAAAAATTAAAATTTTGTAGAAGTTTTTAAATTGATCCAGATCACGTAAATCTAAATATTTTTCGAAATAATTTAATGCAAGTCTTAACAATTAATAAACTTTATAATTACAGTGGATAACTCGCAACATTTTTTACTGAAGCACCCCATCGTACGTTCATATGTATATTTGTTTTAAGTTGAACTCCAGTTTTTTGAAATATTTTAGTACCCAAGCACCTAAAATTTAATACGCTGTACTTCTTGAGGCGTAACAAAGTACGCCAGGTATTTCAATGCATAAAATACCAGCAAACAAATGTATCAAAGGCCAATGGACATTTTGTGGAACTTGGAACTTGTATTTTATTATATAGTAGATACTAGAATTGAATGGGCTACAAAGCGGAATAACCCAAAAACTTCGGAAAATTCTGACAAAAGAAATTATTATCTTTATCGCAAAGTATAGCTGAGATATGCTTTAAGTTCAATATACTTGATGTTTTAATTTAAGGCTTAACCAAAGAAAGGTTTCCCTACGTCATACCGCAATTCATTCGCTGTATAGATTCCGCTAACTAGTATGCAAATTTTACCATCGCTTTTTTCGCGTGTGTTAATTTTTTGTAAAATTTAAAGTTTAAAATTCAAATTTTTGTGGTTTATTTTATTAAATGAATTATATTTTTATGTAGAAAATAAATGAAAATAATTTAACATTGAAAACGTGATCAATATTGGCACATTTACTGCTAACCTTAGATCTACTACTATCATCTCAAAGGACCTTAAAGCGAAACAACATCTTCAAGGGGTTCCGATATTAATATTAACCTAGATATTTTTGACGATGGAGAATTGGAGAGTTAAAGTTCAGAAACTTGCACATAATACGCAATAAAGGTGCGGCCAAATTATATTTTTATTTTACTCTCTTAATTTAATGAAAGCAGCGTCATTTTTGTATAAGATTTGCGCTATATTTTGTTCTATAAAAGATAGAAAAAACTCCGGTTTTTTTTAAACTGTTAACCGACTTCCCTTTTGTAAATTACCTTGATGTACTTCTTGGAGGAGTAAAGTTTCAACGAACCCCGGGCCACCCGTTCTACTTTTGTCCATTCCTTATATGGGGTCGGTGGGCTTTGCGGCGCTACTTTCACCAAAGTTTATTTGATTATCTTGCTGACCTAATTTCGGATTTTCTAAGGTATCTTATATTAGTGAAGTTGTTTGATTTTTAGAGGGCAAGCGAAAAAGCGGACAAGATTGGTGGCACAAAGGGTCTAATAGGCCTAAGTAAGCCAATCACCTGGGCAGACATGAAGGTAGCCACAATTAACCTAACTAACCTTTTGCTTTCGAGTTTCCAGTAGTTACCTTAGACACTACCAACTTCGAATAGCCGGCAAAATTGTGTCCATTGGCAAAACTCACCCAATTAGTTGGCTTTAATTTTGACACTCACTTGCATTATCTCCTCATTTGCGTATTTCTGCTTTTTATTTAGTTATTTTTTATGAACTTTACCTCCTTTTGTTAGCATTGCATAATGAGGTAATTTTGCTTTAATTTATGTTATATTCCTGACTTCTGTGCAATCAATATTCTCGCTTAAATTCCGATGATGAGTTGAGCAAGAATTTTAGAGGAGAAAATAAGAGGTGCTTTTTTTTAAACGTTCAAATATACTCCTGGGATTTGTGTGTTGCTTAAAATCAACGGCTCGTTGGCGTTATTAATTGCGTTTGATTGAAATAAATTGCATAGCAGAAAATGCCAAAAGTGTTTTCTAAATGAACGACTAATAAATTAACGAATGAAAAAGGCTAACTATGTGCCAAGGGAATGTGTTTAGTAATTTAATTGGCAGTAGTTACATGTACGAGTATAAATTAATGCACATGCCTACGAACAATTGAAGAAAAAATTAATTGCCAAGTGATTTCAATCACTTTCAACTGATGCGCTCGTACTTTATTTAAATTTATGCATATAGTTAGATAATTTATTTATGTATTTAAGAAATTAATGTACCTACTTTTAGCTTAACTGATCCGCACAAAAGACATACTGAAGTCGATTTACTTCACTGTCATTCTAAACAATTTGCTATATAACATAACGCAAGCTGGTTTTTCTTTTTTAGGTCATGAGCTTTAAAATTAAATAACTTAAAATCAAAATTTGAAACATACATAATTGTATTTCAGATATATGGCCGCCGCACTATGAGAAAATTTTGACAAATTTTTGACCAATCCATATATATCCCATCCATTTCACACTTAATGGCGGTATGGTTGGGGATATGGATAATGAGAAAGCAAAAAATTTTCACATGGCTAGCGTGGCGCAGCGGTTGATTACTGGCCTAGCAATCTGAGCACCAGCAGCTTTGTTGCTCCGTAGCCGCGTTATTGCTGTCTCAACGTCACAGAGGTAACGCGATGTCAATAACGTCATTAGCGATTAGATGGGCGAGATCTTCAACAATCCGGCGTCGCTTTCGCTGCCAACATTTAGCAAAGTAGATAAATGTTCCCACCACAATTGGGGTATGATTTGAACATCGGTAAGCAGTTCGCCGTTCTTGTTCTTACAGGAATTTGTCCCGGTCTTAAAACCTTCTGCAAATCGCCACACCTTCTGATAAAATTTTCGACCGCAATACGCCTGTCCTTCTCTCTCAGCCAAAGGTAGCATTCCCATACAGCCCGCGTCGTGTCCGATAGGAGCGTGGCTTTGTAGGCAGCATCATTACTTTCCGTAACGGTACGGAATTCTTAAGCGTACTGGTCATTTTTCGGTCGTTCAGTCGCTGAAAGCCAATAACTTTTCTTAGTGAGCAGGCATAAGAGTCGATTAGCGAGGATAGTAGCTGTCCATTGCGGTTGCAGCTTTTTGTCGTCGAGCTTTCCTTGTGTATTTAGATGCACGTTTTTTGCAGTCCTTAGGCGAAGGTTTCGTCAATCCGACTGAAGTTTCCAACAGTATGGCCGGTTGCCAACTTTAATATTTACAGCATTCTTTGGAATGAAATCGAGCCATCTTCGACTACTTCGTTACACATCCCGAAGTACAACGTATTCCATTTTATCTATTTCTATCTATTTCTGTAGTGAAATATTTTTTTTTTTAAAAACTTGCGTTCCGAAAAAAAATTTTACTTATGTTATAATTGCAAAATTTGTTATCTTTTGGACTTCCGCCAAAATAAGCCGAAAATATTATGGCTTATGTGCGCAGGATCGGGTTGAAAAGAGGAATTTTCTAAAATAAAAAATATAAATTTTTTTTTAATATTAAGTATTTAAATATTAAAAAAACACGTGGGCTTTTTAGACAGCATAAACTACAAAAGTATGCCTAAAAGTCTTTAAAATTTTTTTCGATTGAAATCCTAATAACCAATGCAATAAAAATAGGCTTTCCAATGATATATTGTTTCGGCTTAATTAGATAAGTTTTTCTTCAAAAAATCTTTTGAAAAAGCTCAGAGCATCAAAAAGTTCATTATTAAGATGCCGTTTGACCAACCTTTAAATATTTTTATTCAGTACTTTTGGAGCCAAACCACTCTGATCTGAGGTGAGTTTTGTTCTATAAATATTTTTAAAAACTTTTTTGTTTATTAAAAGTCCCATAAAAATTTAGTTTCAAATCTAAAATCAAAACTATCAAATCTAACTATTTTGGCTATTATAATGAGTTTTACAATTCCAATGCTAAAACAGTACCGATTTATTTTTGTATGGGGAGAGATGCACCCTAATGTGCGTAATCTTCGATAAATTAAAAAAAAAATATTCTTCTGCTTTTCCCCAATTTTTCGCTGCATAAAAAAAAGAAAAAATTCAATCAAACATTCTAGCTAGCTATTTACTATGCACTTTTTTATATTCATAAAAATTATGAAGGTTTCGGCAAGCAGAAGACTGCACTTACTTTATTTGTATTTAATTGTTTCCTCGTCTCGTACATGCATCTGCCTGTCTGTTTTTATTTAATACAAGTTAAATCACTTTTTATTTCAATGCAACAAATATCTTCTATATTAAAAAAAAATATTTCAGTCGCGTGGCCATTGTTGCCTAAACACAATTTTTTCTTTATTTTTATTATTTATTGAATTTCACAATTAAAAAAATTACAGATTTGTTCCCAACTATTTTTCTTTTATTAGGCTTGAAAAAAAGTTCCCAAAAGTTCGTTATTTCGGTTTCATTCTTTGACAACAACACAAAAATTTTATATTTCACATACATACGTGAACTTTTAGTTTGCCAATTATTTTTTTAAAATTCCTTTCAGGAATTAATACACCAGTGGGAATTAAAAGAAGCTGAATTACGTTTCAAATTCCTTTACAAGGGTCTAGAAAACTAAAAAAATATATTACCTGCGCATACTTATTTTCCAATACAAAGTACAATTCCTTGAAAAGTAATTTTACAAAAGATATTGCATCCGAAATTTCTCTAAGGAGCTATAAAAGTAGTCAATTCCTTCAGTCCGCAGTAAAAAATTTATTATATTTCCCACGACCCGGATTTGTATCAGGCCAAGGACTGCCAATTCCGCAACTTTCCCCAAAAATTGACGGGGAATATTTCATGTTGTTGCAGCAACAACAGCATTATTTTTACAACTGTAGTTACCGATGAATATAATCGTGTGAATGAATGGAAAGTAGTTTTTCTCTCGTAAATTTTCTTCACTGCAAATGCGAACATTTTGCTTGTTTCTATGTCTATTGATCCAAAAATGACTGTACAACCGCGCAGGGTATCATTTCCGACTAAATCATGATGGCTTTCAAAATAAATTTGCATTTAATCGCTATCGGAAAATCGATACCATAAAACAACACCCTTTATATTCATGTCCATGTACACATATTGCCATATGAAGACATAACACTTTATTATCCAAATAAAAACGCTTCAATTTGCATTTACAACAACAACGCTTCATTATTAACACCCTTTATCTATTTTCTTCGATATCTAAATTTAGATAGCAGTAACAAGCAGGACGACTCATCTAATCGGCTGTAGCTATTAATAAATAAAATACAATGACTGTAGGAAACACCTGTAAAAGAAGGCAGACAGATCAAACGGCAGACAGGTGTCAGTTCAAGCAACAGGTCGCTATCACTATATACAAAGGCACACGCACACATACACACCTACTAAATACTCTGCTCCTCATAAAACTTTGCCACTGTTTGGCATTGCCTATTGTGAGGCTTGGATACTTTTTATTTTCACATCACCTTCACCTTACATGTATTGTACACAAGCACACACACACATACTATAATACTAATATATATTCTGCAGACTCTGATAAATGTGTAGGTATGTATGTATGTGCTTAGCATCGTTGTGTACAGGGTGCTGCATCAGTTCCTCCGATATGAGAATGTTAATAAACAATGATTTTGAAGTAAACAATACATTGCACACAATGGTGTGTTTTTTATACAGTTCAATTCTTTACAATTTCCAATATTTGTGGACTAATTTCTAAAAGCAACATCGATTAAATGGCCACCGCAAACTGTACTCTTTTTCGGGCATTCCGGTCGACATGGCATCTATTCCGGCACATCTATTGGTATTAAGCTCATCAATCGTCTGCGGCCTGCTGACGTAAATTTTGCTCTTTAATTAACTCCACAATAGGAAATTCAGGTGATCTTGGTGCCCAGTCGATATCCTCGAGAGGGGCCTCTTTTCGATATTACACGTCTAGAGAGTTTTTTTTTTTGGCAAATACCTCATTATTTGGGTTGCTGTGTGGCATGGCTCCCCGTCTTGTTGAAACCAGGCATGCCTTACATATGACGATGGAAAAAAATTTGATCGTTTCTTCGATATCGTGAATGCGATTATAAAATTGCTGCACATTACTATTTGAAATGCCAAGTAATGTCGATGCAACGCCCATTTTTGTACGATAGTAAATTCAGTATCGATTCATAGGAGACAAATTAAGCTAATTTAAAATTTATCGAAGACATCGACGCACAGTGCTTTGTCCTATAGGCAAAACGAAAATAAAATAAAATGCTCAGAATATTGTAGTGATGCATATCAAGGCGAATTCATATAAGGCGCAGTTATTAAAGCAGCTGATGTCTTCTTTGTATTTTTCCTTTACTCATGACATCCTAAAATTGAAAAGTGCATGTGTGTGCGTTATGAATTCGCTTCGCCATCACCTTATATGAATTCGCTTTGATGCATATGGTGCGGGGCAAGTAACATCAGAAAAATTATTGAAAAGTTTTTTTCTCATAGCTGTCGCTCTTCGGCAGGCAATGGCAAACCTCCGACTGCATTTCTGCTATGGAAAAAACTTTTCATAAAAATCATTTGACGTTCGGAATCGGTGTAAAACTGTAGATCCCTAAATTTGGGTTACAAGCTCAAGACGCACACCACAAATTATAGGAGAAGTTCGGCCAAACATCAAGCTATATGGTGTAAGCGCCAAATTATTATAATATGAATATTAAGTTGATATTTAAGTAGTATGCATTTTTATAAAACTAGCATAGTACTTAAAATATTTTTTATGCTTCACTTATCATCTCCTGTGATTGTTTTTATGGAATCTTTTTTTTGAGGCATGGACAATTTTTGAGATTTTTTGTGGAGTTCCCAAATGAAGTAGAGTGAAATAATTTTTTTTTTTGGAAGAATAACAAAAATTTGTATTTGTGTTTTAGTACATTTTGAGGTGCTTTAATAGAATATGTGAAGATGTTGCATGATTCACTTATGAAATGTTTGATCAGTAAGCAATTTTTTCGCACCCTCATGACAAATTCGGCTCCTTTAGCAAGGCGTTGTGTTGCAAAAGTTTCAAAGTTACTCTGAAATTGGAGTAAAATCAACATTCATAGATCAACTGTTTCTATGTTCGTTTTGAATAAAAATTAAAATTGCTTCTATGATGCTTTTCATGAGAGGGTTTGCTTAGGTAACATGAAAACAACTTTTGGTAAGGGAGTGTCAAAAATCGAATGTCACTTGTGAGCAAACCTTTAATAATTAAATCATGAAGAAGTGCTTGATTTTTTTTGTCGAAAATCAATAATTATATGAATTTCTCAAGCTATGTTTCTTAAGTTTCAGAAAAAGTTTTAAGCAGCTAAGGTTATGGTTCTGTGAAAATAAAAAAACATTATTATTTAAAATTGTGTTTATAAAAAATTTACTAATTTTGATGTGTTGAATGATTTTTTATAAAATAGAAATAAAATGTAAGAAAAAATTGGAATGACCAGAAGTCAATCAAACCTTTTTCACGAATTTTCGTATACGCAAATTGGGCCAACCTTCAACGATTTGAATTACCATCGACTGCTTCGCCCTCCTTGAATCTCACGAGCATTTTCTGCCCTCCAAATGCGGACATTTTGTTTAAATATTAACACAACCAGGGAGTGTGAAATGCGTTTCGTCGATTATTAAAACTTGCATCCAAAAGTCCGGCATGATCTCCAACATTCGGCCGATTGTTTCGGCGCGTTCTTTTAGTGTGTGAAGCTGTACATTATTAAAATTGCACTGGTTTGAAGTTTCTAGAAAGTGAATCTAAGAAAGTAAAGCGGTTGCCAAATAGCGAAGTTATTCAATGTCTACATACCGGCGGAACAGACGGCACACCCTGTATATATAAAAAATATATACATATATTTAAAACAAAATTAATATAAAATGCAAGCACCAAAGAGCCACAAGGTATATGGATAAAAAATACAATAAACTATCCAGTGCTACCGAACCGCAGCCACAGCAGCGTTCATAAAAGACTGCCGTAGCAGCAGCGCCGTAGCAGCAAAAGCAGCAGAGCAGAACAGCAACATCAGCAGGTGTAAGTATGCTGGGCCCGTCCAAATGTTTGTATAGATATATACGTATGTATACGTATATTTTTTGTTGAGTACTTTGCGTGAACGACTCACAGAGCCTGTGAATAAAATGTATGTACATTTTTGTATGTCGACATCCTGCCAGCCAGCACTTGTCCGTGTCTCCGTTTTTGTGTAAGTGTGCGTGAGTATACGCCTATCCTTTCAAAAATCACATAATTTTCAACGCTATCTCTTCAAATGTTGATTTTGATGTAGTGTACGAGTTTGGGTGTGTATGTGTGTATGTGTGCGCCTCTGTTTATATATGCAAATTAACTCAGCTCAATTGAAACTCAAAAGCTGCGTAGCTTCCACCCATCACTCGTGGTTTCAATGGGCAAAACATTCATGCCTTTAGATACCCAGCAGATCAATGGGGGTAGTTACAATAAGCCATTTATTAAGCTTTTAGGAACTAGCACTAGAAGCGCGCGAAAATCTACATATGTACTTTCCTCTTGGCCAATTGATGATTTCGGAGCGTAGACTATAGGCTTGGGCAAAAAATATCTAAATATATGTCAAAATATCGATTATTTTCCGATTGATCAAAATATCGATTATTTTCCGATGTATCAAATTATCGATAGTTTTCGATATATTAAAATAACAATATTTTCCGATATATTAAATACCGATATCGACATTTTCGGTATATCTTAAGGTCTTTAGTGCCCAGAAAATAACCATATTTTTTTTTTTGATAATAGTGAATAAATGCATATGTATTACATACATCGATATTTACTTTCGTGTTTCAAATTCGATACTTTTTTAAAGTCTTTAGAGCCCAGCTTTCGTAAATCTTCATATTTTTCGAAATATTTTGACGAAAGTCTTAAAACATTATAAATTTTATAATTTCGGTGGAAAAACTGCGCCCTTTTCTTGGTGAGTCACCCTAATGTACATATGTATGTATATTTTTTAAGTTGAATCCAAACTTTTTTAAATCAATTTTTTCTCTCCAGGACTAAAAAAATATTAATTTAAAATTTTCAATGAAAAAATCAAAAGCTTCCAAATACTAGAGAACAGTTTTGAGTGCAAGTATTTTTATTTATATTTTTTCTTATCCGGTATGAATCTGATAAGATTTATTGGCGGTCTGCCAAAATAAGTAAAACTAAAAATTTAATTTTTAAGTGATTAAAAAACCACTCAAAATCGGAGTTTTGATTTCGGTAAAAAAAATGTTTCTCCAAAAATAATGATTGCTTTTGATTATAAAATAAAAAATAAAAAATTTAACAATTACTTTTGATGAAAATAATAAGTCTTATAAAGAATTATTATTTTTGTTAAAAAAATAGCAATTAAAAAAATTAACACCGTTTCAGAGCGAAAAAATAACACTCTAAAGGCAAGTTTTACTTTTGTTCAAAGAAGTATAGCTCCATCCATAATTCTTAT
Source organism: Anomoia purmunda (assembly GCA_951828415.1). Lineage (NCBI taxonomy): Eukaryota > Metazoa > Arthropoda > Insecta > Diptera > Tephritidae > Anomoia > Anomoia purmunda. The sequence continues at coordinate 46,840,780 of OX639995.1, forward strand.
TTCTGAACAAAAAAATAAAATTTACAAATTTATTATTATTATTGATTGCAAAGTTTAAAATCTTAAAATATTCATTTAATATTAGTTTTTTCATAAAACCAACGAATTCATCAAATCTATATTATTTTTTACTCGATAAGATATATGAATGCATGTATCGATATATATTTTTCATTCCTGTTACGACGTAGCAAAGCCCAAATACCGCAAATGTTCTTTTATGCAGCGCCAATGCACCTGGGAAATATGTAGAGAAAAACGCTAATTATAACACCAGTATTAGGTGGAAGTTCACTTTCGAAAATCTGCAGGGTTTAAATCCATACATATTTACAAATCTATTTATTTATATGTATGTTTATAAGTATTGTATGCGTATGTGTTTGTTTTGAATTTCGCCGTAGCTTTGAAATTTCCCCTACATTTATTCAAAGGTTCCTTTCGAACTTATTCAGCTCACAGGTAAAGCTTTTTTTTTAATAAATATATCTATTGTACATACATATCTAGAAATTGTTGCTTTTACTATGATCTTTTCATTGGAAGCTTTTGACCGCCTAGTGATGTCCCCGATATGAGATGGGCATTAAAAGAGTGAAATAATTTTATAAAATTTGTGTAGGAAACCTTTCACTATAAAATACTTCATAATAATAGAGTACAGTGAATGGTGTTGTCTTTTTTTGATTTAAAATTGTTATAGTTTCTAGTAGCGATATAATTTGACAATAAAAAATATTTTCTTATACCATTTTTGAGTGTCGAGTGTCAGCAAATTAACAAGAGGAAAAGGACGCTTGCAACGTATTCCCTGAATTTTAGTTGTTCGCATTTTTATTTTGATTACAGTGCCTTATAGTGAACTTTATTTTCAACTATCTATACCCAGTGTGCACCGGTATGATTTCATGTATGTTGATGTCACTGAAAAAGAAAAATTATTCAAACAAAAAAATTATAAACCATTTCTGCAAAAAAATTTGTCTCTTTTGCATTTAATCTGATATATAAAAATCTCGTGTTACGGTGTTTGAGGTCGCACTCCTCCAAAACGGCTCAACCGATTTTTGGTAGGTATGAGAAAAGGTCGTAAAGTTATGCTTCGAAAAGGGTTGATACCTACTTGGCAAGCCAAATTTAATTAAAATATGCACAAGTTATATAAAATATTCAAATATGGGCGCCAAGCGTTTCGTCTAACTTTTATGAGGGTTTCCACTTGTTATATGTGAGAGAACCCGACTTCGGATTCTGGTTATTCGAAACCTAGTGAGCCGCTACGACTTAGCCGAGTGTGCAGTGTGTGGGCGCTTCATTCGGTGTGTCCCGGGTTCGCATCCTGAATACTTTGAATACTTTTTTTTTATTTTAGTGCAGCTTTCTTAACTGTACAACCCTCAAAACTAGGAAGCTTTAATTCATTGGGGATTTCAGCACTTTTTAGGAGATATTAGCCATCGAAATATGGACCAAGTATTCAGTTTCAAAATTTTAAAATTAACCAACTATAGCATAATATCGAAAGTGCTATCAATAGTTTACCCTAACCAATATCAAGTTTACAGATTATAACTTCAATTTTGATATCATTGAGATTGGTTTAATTATTTAAATTTACTCAAAATATATTTTTTACGACCATAAATTATAGCTCGCGTGGCAGCTTCGCTCAATAATCAGGATTTAACTTTCATTAGAATCAAAGCAATATTTTCCATAGTTTTGAATATAATCTCAGAAGTTTAAATAACATTTTGGTCGTATAAAGATATATACCTAGTAAAAACGACATCTCCATCGAAATCAAGCTGTCAGTTACAATAAATATATTATTTTTTCAAGTGCCTTTATCAAAAAACTCACAGCAAACCCAAAGAAAAAGAATACACCTTACAAGGAGCAAGATCGTCAATACGATTTTTATACAAAGCAAAAATCAGTCATTTTATTCAAAACAATAAAATGAAGCAAATGAGTTGTGCGTTTAGGGTTGGGAAAAAATCTGTTTATTGCGCCTCAAAATCTACAACATGTTAAATTTCGAACCTCAAGGCCAACGTGGCCTAAATGGGATCGGAAACGGCCGCGCAGCGTTCTCTCTCTAAGGAAAACATTTCAAACGTGATCGGGGCTCTAACAGGGCATTGTCTGATAGGGATACACGATGAAAGGTTGGGAGTACCGTTCCAAAGATGCTGCAGGAGTTACAAGAATGACGAGGAGGAGGAAAGGATCTTGCATTTACTGCACTCTGAAAAAGCAGGATGCAATATCTGGGATCACCGTTTTTGGATGGCTTTAGTGAGGTTTCAAGCAAGGTTTGGTGAGGGGTAATTTCTTCTTCGGATGGCACTAATTTTCCTTTGTGGTAACACAATGGAACTCCTATTACTGGCCTAAATGAGCCTCCGTATACGGCAGCCATTCCAACCTAACCTAATATTGGCCCCTAGGTTAAGCAGTTATATACCTATTTTTAAATTAGGGTGGTATAAAAATGCATAAAAATAAAGCACAGTTCGAGTTTGTAAGCTCACCCCCTAGGATTATTATTTTTATTAGAAAAGTATTTAGTGTTACCTCAATGCTTTTGTTTTGTGTATTTTATGTGAGGGAAAACTTACAAATGGTTTAAAAACTCAATATTTCGATATCGCAATCGGAAAAATCAATTTCTCTTCGATGGACTTCGAAAAATAATACCCAGTGATTTATTTAGCCATATGCCAATAAAGTTAATATTTTATTGGCCCATTCCTTAGAGTTTTTGGATCTATATGAATTATCTAAGAAATATATTTTCCTCATCTAAAATACTTTAAAGATATATTTAATAAAAATAAAATATTGCTGTTTTTTTTGGAAATAACACTTCTAGGGGAGAGCATAGAAATTTGGACTCTACTTTTCCCCCATGTATTTCTGAACCACCCTTATGTACATATGCCAACTTCAATAAAACGTGGTTTTTTTCTTGGTCTTCCATTTTGCGGACTTTACCCAGTTTCAAAAATTATATATTTTAAACCTCATGCGCATTTGTCAAAATTTATGAAGGACTTTTTGGAAATGCGTTGAAAAATATTTAATAGTTAATTCCACATTTTTTTGCTTCTGCTGTAAAGTAGTGGAATTCTAATTTTGGACTTTGAGTAAGGTTAACAAAGATATGTGTATATGTTGATATATTTTAGTTTAAAAAAAATAATTTTAATTGCAAGTAATTTATCCAAAATTAGCGCTCTCCGCAACTGCGCCGCCCGAACTCCCCCTTCACGTTTCATCTAGCAAATATTGAATGGGATCAATTCTGGTATCCAACAACTGCTGTGGCAACTCAGACAACGCAGAATTCGTTTGGTTCTCTCCCGCTTGCTCATCGGAACTGTCACTTTCTTCATCCAGTAGGTTTACAGTTTTCGTACTAATTAAACTGATGCTACCGTATGACTTAATAAAACTGTTCACATTTCGTCTGGTCCAATAGGGATGCAACTGATATTTCCATTTACGTATTTTATACAACTGATAGTAGTCAAAATCTGAATCTCTAACCATTCGCATAAATCTCCCGATATTTGATTTCAATTGCAATTTAGCATTCATATATTTGGCACGTTTTTGATTATCCACATCGTTTGCCTCGACAAATTCTTCGTGTGCTTCTTTGAGTGCCTTTTCAGCCAAATTGTATTTAGTTGATGTATGCATATAGATTTTCCCCATTTCCAATAGTGATAAGCCGATAAGTGAGTGGATTTTTAAAAGTCGCCCCACATAAAGTGCCAGATTTAGTTTGGCCAAGGCATATTTTGTGAACCCCAAACTGTTGAGAATGAAAAATTATGGCTACATTATTCAGTTTTTAAAGAATCAAATTGAGTGATGTATTGATTGGATAATAATAACTTTCACTTTACCGCTAGAGCACTTCAGCTATCATAAACATCTTCACCTCAGAAATCTCATTATGACCCAAGACAAGGCGAAATGGACCATTTAGTATGTGCTTCCAACCCTACAAATCACCCAGCCATCCGAACATCTAGAATCTACCACAGCACAGGTGGACAGATGAACCTGATCAATAATGATGGGATCTTTAAAAATGAGAATCTTCTGCTCTTGAACAACATAAGAGGTCAACGACGACTCTGCCATCCATTTCATGTACATATATACAGACGATCTCCAGAGGCTCCTTATATGCCTGGTAGTACAGTTTCTATTAGCTAAATAGCAAGCATTATCAAGCGACATATCTGTATGTTTAGCGGACCCAGCACATGTTCCAATGCGGTTAGACGTTGGTGTATGGCTTTAACTGATGCCCGATAAGATGTGGCAATAATCTTCGAGATGGAACTGAAGACGTTTGTCATCTTGACTAATTACCAATAGCGCCTTCAGGGCGATGGTTCTTCTTGGGCAGCAGACGTATACCTCTTTCCCACAGAAGGGGTAGTATATTCCACATATCTCACCGCGGTGCTCTTGGAACTGTAGCGGGTCCAATCAGAACGTAGCAGCTCATCGCGACGTTAACAAAGGCCCATTGGGTAATTTTTGGGGCGATTTTAGCGAGATGATGGATCAATTGAGGCATAATGTGTGAAAGGGTGGTTTTAAGGATGAACTAACAAATTATTGAAATCTCCTGTTCGGGTCGTGTGCATCCAGCAGATCAAGTTTTGCATGCGAAGGGTAATTGGGCAGGGTACCTGCAGATGCGTGAGGTTCTCAAGAGGGAAAATATGAGCATAAATGGTTATTAAAAAGGACGGAAGAGGTAGGCTTTGAATTTTGTTTATACTTATGCTTTTATCATGACATTTATATACTTCACGGGAGCTAAGCGTGAACTGAGTCTAATGTTGCAAACTTGGCAGAAGTGTGACCTCTTGATCATAGCCCAATCGGCATAGCATTAATGATACCTACACGAGGCTGAGGTGCCCGCCTGTTAACTCTCAAAGGGTTTCGGAAATTATAGGAAACGGGAATGAGTGACAGTAAATGATATAGCTTTTGAGCCTCGAAAGGTATCTCAAGGATGTTCGAGCGAGAGGGTCAGTGAGGAGTGAAGAGCGGAACGAAGCGGTTGTAGCGACGAGAGTTCCGCGAATCAAGGCGAGAAAAGTGCATGCTTTAATGAAAATACAGAGTCTATATTAATTTTTAGAACGAGAAACAGAGTGCATGAACATTTCGACAGCTGGTTCCAAGCTGGATGCCTGGGTAAGTAAAGGAAATCACTCGAGCGAACTCTAAATAATCCTGAGCATGCGTCAAGAATGATAGTTTCCTAGCATTGTTTGTGTAAAATGCTTTTATTTCGTCAGCGAATGGGTGAATGCTTCTGTCTAATCGACAAAGAGAGAGCTAGCGGTTCACGGGAGGTGCAATCGTGTATTTTATCACTCCTGGGCATGCGTCTACCTGACCGTTGTAAATTCTTACAGACTGAACTGACAGCAATAGCTAAAGCACTTATTGGTTTAAGAACCCTACAAGTATATTGACTAGCTGATATTAAATCCTTAAATTCGAGCTAGCTCAGAAATGGATCGCTTTTGATTTGGATATCCCCGGAAACTGTTCCGCAGATAAGTTGGCTAGGAAGGTAACCGAATCGCCATAATAAATTGCGATCCTGAAGGTATAATCAGAAAATTCGAACACCAGCTGGACCGCGGGACCTCAAGTCTGGCCGGCTATTGACACTCGAAGGTCTAGATCATCACGAAATATCGACAGCAACTCCATCAATTCGTGCTCTTAACTGGTATTATAACTGACCACTGTCCGATGGAGCTAGAAGGTACTAGGATGGGTTTCCTAACCAGAGTGTAGAGCACAATCTCTGCCACTAGCCCGCTCTTGCAAAAAACGCACGCGAGACAAATTCTTCGGGAAATACTACTTTCAATACTTCGCAGATGTGACTTGAAGACTATTTTTTTTCTTTTTCCAAGAAACTCGAATATGTTGTTTCTTGGTTAAAATGGACAGGTGCGTATTTTCTCTTTCGATCGAAAAGATTTTTTTTTCAATAGTTTACGGCGATTTTAAATTCGCATTTGCCCGTCCTTAAATTTTTATATTTTTATATGCACATAACTTCTCCAGACACTGACCGATTTTGATAACTCAACTTGAAAAATTTTCGTAATTATTTGAATGCTCGAATTTTCGGAAATATAAAAAAAGGCACTTTTATTTCTCGAAAAGTGTTTTTTTCTTATTTTTATATTTTCACAACAGGAAGAAACCACTTCAAAATGTATTTTGGCCAGTCAGCTGTAAGCCAACTTTTTGTTTAAGAAATACATTTTCTTTCACATTTTAATGTTTGACTAATTATGATCATGTTGACGAAAAAATACGGTTTTCATGGTTTAATTTAAATCGCCGAGAAATGTCGAACACAATTTTTCTTTTAGTCTAAAGATCAAGAAACAACATACTTGAGTTTCATGGTAAAATAAAAACATGATCCGAATGGACGACCGGTTGTCTTGAAATGGAAAGGCTGCACTATATCCCTTGTCTCCAATTTCTTGTACTAATTATCATATTCGCATTTATCTTTTTTACAAGAGATTTTTGCATGGTTTTCTTAAGAAGGTAACTGTCGTGTAAAAAAATGAGTTTGGTATAGATATGGGAGTAAATACGTACTTCTCATAACACACTCCTTTAGATATATTTATTTTACATCTCATTGTTTGGTATTCATCGGTCTTATCACCCGTCAAATATCGATCGGCGAGTTCCAACTGCTTCATTGCTTCTTTGAAATTGCCAAGCTCCATCAGCAAGCGAGCCTTCAAATGTAAGGCTTTTGCGAGCAAAATTTTCATGCTCAAATGACTAACTGGAATTTCATATTTCTTAAATATTAGGCCTATTACTTAACAAAACTTTAAATTTCTTAGCTCACCCTCAGCGATACACATAATCGCTCTGTCCACTTGTTCGATGCCAAGTTTTGGGTTGCTTTGCAAATGTCCCCTACCCGATACAGTTAGAAGATTGGCAAATGATAAACCAATAAATTCGTGTAAATTATATTCATCGAAGATGCTAGTAATATTAGAGGTACGCCAGTTGTGTAAGCGACAAAGTGCGAGCGCCTTTTCGTAGTACCTAATGACGGTGGCACAATCCCGTATATTGCAAATCTCTGTAAAATATTCGAAAGATGAAAAAAAAAATTAAAAATCAATATAGGTAATACGGCGACACACGCGGATCACATCGGTTACAGAGTCATAATTATTATAAGATGAAAAGAAAAAGGCAATCAATAAAGCCCTACGCAATTTTTGTTTCATATGGCCATGAAGTGGTAATTAAATTAAGCAGAGTTCGCGCTAAAAGTCGACTGTGTCGATTCGCTACATTTTTCATACTTGACGATCGAATAGGAAGTAGACGATAAGTCGTTCACTTTCGACTAACCGAAACTGTTCTAACGGTGATAGTTGCTCACGATAAGTCTATTTTATTAAAAAAACTGTTTAAAATTATAATGAAAACTTTTCTTATATAGTTATTTACTAGTAGGAAAATAAATATCTGGAAATCAAGTAAGAACCTTCCGATTCAAGCCTAGAAAAAGTTTCCAAGCGAAAGAGCGTATTTTGTTTAAAATTTATTAAACATATTCGGGCTTGTTGTGCAAATCGATCGATTTGAAGTCGTTCGATTTGGCAAATATTTTTAATAATAATATGAAAATCATAAAAAAAAACATCTGTTATTTCATATAAATAGCTTTAGTGCCAAACATTAAGTACTTTGGCTAAAAATCTTGAAAAATTTTTCGAAATCTAATCGAATTGAAATTTTTTGAATTTCGGAATATGCCTCATCCCTTTTTTCCTTGTTTGATGGGTATTTGTAGTTGTGTATTTCTATATAAAGTATGTTTTTGCAATTTTCCATGTTTTTTTGTTGTCAAATTTCTCCTTTTGCAATTTCATTAAAAATTTCAGGGACCATAACGGTTATAATTTGTACAAAAAAAATTATGATTTAATCGTTAAAAAATAATCGTTATTCTTGGATTTATAATTTTCCGAGGCATAAGTAAAGAATAGGGTCCACTGAGCTAGAAAAAAATAAAAAAGTGGGTATGGCCCATCTTCTTCTACTGCTTTTTATGGTGTACAACTTTTTGGGGCAAATTAATGGGGGAGCAAGGGAAAAGGGGATATTATGGAAGAGTAAGGGAGAAATTTTAAATATTTTTAAGAGCATATATTACAAAAACTATTAAACCGATTTAAAATATATATATTAGGTGATTTCCTTAATTACCTTTCCAACCATAGTTTTCAAATTGGTTAAATAGTTTTTTTCGAAATGTAAGCTCTTAAATATATTGAAAATTCGACTTTTATCCCTCCATAACACTCCTAATTCATTTCCGCGAAAAAAGTTGTACATCATAAGAATCAGTAAAATGGGGGAGGGCCACGCGCACTTTTTTATAGCTCATCGGACCCTATTCTTTACTTTTCCTTTTTCGATCACAATAAATGCAAAAAACAGTTGCCAACTATGACAATAATAGCAACAACAACAAGAATGCGATTTTTGTTTTATAATCGAAAAAATAAGTATCATATAATCAAAAATGATTATTTTTTATCAAAAAAAAAAAAACATTAAAAAATGTCGATAAAAATAAAAATCACAAAACATCGATGAAATATGATGGAAAATATAAGACTATCCAAATAACGTTTATACACTAATTTAAAACAAAAAATCTTCTAAATAAAAATAAATTCAGACTTGCATAACAAATGATATAAGGATTAGATCGATATATTCGAGTTTGTTTTGAACGAATTCCTCCCTACAATTTTTTCTCCGACAAAATCAAATCAACGATTAATCTTGGTCTCTGAAAAAACTTCATTATAGCTGAGAATGATTTCTGTTAGTCATAAATAATATTTAAAGCTCTTGGTGTAAGACGTACAGTTTTCTTTTGTTTGGTGATCCTTTTGGTAACCCATTTTTTTTGGAAATTGTTTTTGTGTAATAACTTGATTCTAGAAAGTCCTCGACAATAGGTTTTCAAAGACACTTTTGAGAAACGAGACTTAAGATGTCCAACAAAATTAGTCGTCGTACAATGTCAGGAAAGTCCTTGAACAAATAAAGTACGAAAATTTAAAATAAGATGTAGTTTATGACAGGTTATCGCAATAACCTTTGCTTTTTGAAAGAAATTTTACTGGGGGGAGTTCGGAGATGAATTTGTAGAGAAGATCCCGGAAAAAAAATGCCAAAAACCCAACGGTAATATGTAGCCACTTGAAACTTGCACTTTATTGTACAAAAATGGGATATAAAACTGCACATCCAATTTTTTTTTCAAAAAGTTCTAATCAAAAACTTTTAAATCTAGTGTAAAATTTGTTGAATTTGGAAAATAGCTTTATAACTTTGGGCATTTTTGTGTGTACAATTGAGATTAAAATTAGCTCTTTTTTCTGGGGATAAAATTAAGAGTTTTAGGTAGAATATTAATACTTAGTTTAATACAAGTTTAGATCGTAAATTTAACCCAAAGTCAACATAAATTATTTTTTTTTTCTATTTTTTCACAAGCATTTTATTTCTCAGGGCCAATGGCATTATACTTAATATAAAGTTTTGAAAAGAAATAGACCGAACATGAGATTATTAGAATTCATTGAAAGCTGCCCAAATTATTGGCACTCTTATTAGTCGACTAATCGACTAACCGGTTAATCGATTGGAAAAAGTTGTTATTAAAAATAGTCGACAACACATTATCGACTAACCGTTTCTTTTCGTCTTTTTCGACTATCCGAACATAAACAACTAGTCGACTAACCGTTCATATTTGATTTCACGACTAGTTCGTTTCTTTCAATAGATATTTGTTTTTTATATGTGTTTGAATGTTTGTTCTTATTGACAAAATTAATTTTCTACTATAGTACCTGTCGCTATCCGAATAATTACGATTAATTGATTTTCAGACTACTCGATGGTGTGTGGCTAGTCGTTAGTTCGTCAAACCATCAAAAAAGTTACTAATCGACTTGTCGACTAGTTCATTACTAGACTTGTGGCATTATCCAACATCTTGGTTTGCAATTTTTTCATCATAACTTTAGATTTTTGGAGGTGCACTTAATTGAAATTTTGCTAATGGCAAAAATTTTTTGAGACCTATTTTACCATCTCTACTGCATGGCATGAAAAGTACTCAACCTTTTGATTTTTGTAGCACCGTATTTTGGACTTAAGAAGCGTTATCGTTTACCCACAGTTGTCGACAAAGTTATGCATCTAAAATGAAAATCTACAATGCTACTACATAAATTTTAAAATATCTACATTTTCTTAAAAATACTCGATAGAGCGCTAGCAGAAATCGAAAACTCCGGCTCAAAACCATCAAAACTACAATTACACTAACTCACTGCTATTATTTTGATGCAACGCATATTGGATATAAATTTTTGCGCGAATCTCGGAGCAAAGAATATCGTGTATTCCATATGAATCAGTTATTTCGACAAGTATATCGAGGAAACTCTTCTTAAGCCAACGGTATGCACTTGGCAAGTCATTTGTTATATCTAAAGCTTGATAGAGTAGTTCATAGCATGATTGCCAGCTATTGCAATGCTTCAATCTCGATACATGTTCCGCAGCCTTGCAAGTATCGATGAGCTTTATGAGGGTCGATTTATTATGGCTCATCTGTTGCGATATGAAATGATCTCGGAAGTGTGCATTTTCCTCGCATACCAAAAACTCGAAGTATTTGGCACATACCGTACAACCTTCAAAATATAATTGAGACAAGAGCATTTCATAGATATTTGGCTGTGCGAGCTTGGCTTCTTCTAATGTCATATGGTTCACTGGTTGTCCGGCCATCGCCTGTTTCAGGTATCGTTGTGCAGTGAGAGGCATTGTGGAAGTTGGCACTTTTCCGAAAGCACACCAAATTTAACCGGAATTTATGCGAAAACTTATAAAAACAGTGTTATTTTATAAAAATTGTATAAAAAATATGTACATATAAAAAAATTACAAACAAAATTAGTGATTTGCTTGTCTTGCTGTCACCATTGCTAAACAAAAACTGATTGAAATAAAATGTGAATCTATTTCAAAGCTAACGTTTTTCACCAAGGCAAAGTCATACAATAAGGTGGTGTTCATGATGCATAGGTGATGTCAAGGCACATTAACCAGGTAACAGCAACAGGGTTGATTTTTTGATTTTTTTTCATTCGAAGTGGTTCATCAGCTGTTAAAGTTTGTTTACATTTTATAATAACAAACTATTATTTGTTTTGATTATAGATGAAAATAAATTGTTTACATATTACATACATAACCAAATTATATTTACAGGGAAAATGTTTTCTTTGCAATAAGAGGAGGGGGGAAGGCTGTAACTTTTTTAAGGTTCCGCAAGATCAGTGGAGAAGATCCAATTGGAACAGAGCATGTGGCGTGGAACTTCCTGTAAGCGGTTGGGTTTGTTTCGATCACTTTTTGGAATCCGACCTCATTGCAGGAGCGCAAAGAACAAACCTAATGCCCAACTCTGTTCCTTCGCTTTCTATACCATCGCCATTGATGTAAGTATCCAACAAGCAAATGATGAGATACATATTAATATGCAATTTGGTGTAGATGTAATAGTGCGAACAATATAATTACTTACTTATCTTCAATGTGCCTTGCTGGTGTGCGTTTTGTTTACTTATTGTCAAATTGTCAAACACGCCAAATTTGGCATTTCTATGTTGACGTTTGATGGGCCACTTGCAACAACAAAGTACATGGCAGGGTTGTATTTTTTCTAATGCTGTTACCTGGTTAATGTGCCATGGATGGTGTTGAGAAAGCAGCTGAGTGAATTCGCTTGATGAGCTGAATGTCAAAACTATGTGTTTGTTGTAATTCTTACCGATTCTCTTTGTCATCGTACTTGCAATTTGTTAGTGTATATTTTTGTTGTTGTACGCTCTGTTGTGCAGCTGTTATGAATTCGCCTTTTTTCAGAATTTACTTTATCCCAATATAGTATGATAGCAAGATACCCAAAGAGAATCCGCTGTGTATTTTTTGTGTAATATCTCGTGTGAGATGTCAAAATTTGAAATCCCCCAGTATTGCTCATGTATTTTATTTGTGTAAACAAAGCAACCCAGCGGATTGGAAAGAAGAAAACGCATTCAACTTGTGGGATGCTATCGTCTTATATGAATTCTCCTTGGTTTACTTTTCCCCAAAGTGAATAAAATAAAATCAAGGCGGAGCTATGAAGGAAGGTCTCAAAAAAACATCTGATTTGATTTTTTATTCCAAATGAATATTTTTTCGCTATAAAACTTTCTATTTTGTTATAATAAATTATTTACATACACTGGCGAAAAAAACCGGTCGCATGGTGACCTTTTACCAATATTAGAAAAGTTTTTCCTGTTTGTTTAAGAGGTCGCATTCAATTAAGGCAATGAATATAATAAAATATTGCAATATGGATATCAAATGAGAGAGAATTAATAAAGCTTCATTTCTCTTTTTTAAAAGGTTGCCATCTATTTAAATGCAAATTAAGTTGATTAAAAAAATAAATGGTATATTATAATACGAATGCCAAAATCAAAGTTTTTAGAAAGGTTAATTTCAAAAATAATGTTGGTGAGGGTTGCCACCTGTAAAAAGGATGATTCAAAATTTGAATAATTTAAATCAAATCCATTAAATATTGCATGCAAGGCTTAATAAGGCTTCATTGCTCAAATAATTTTAAAGAAGGTTGCCACCTGTATGTATGCAAATTGAGTTAAATGAGAAAATAAACGCCATTTTACAATACGAGTGTCAAACTACATATTAAAAAAATGCGTAATTTCAAAAATAATTTTGGAGAGGGTTGCAAGCTGTTTAAAAAATTACTTAAATTATAATAAGCTGAAAAACACATACATATATTATAATATGGGTCGCAAACAAAATATTTAAAAATATGTTTATTTTGAAAATACTTTTGGAGAGGGCTGTCACCTGCTAAAAGAGTAAATTAAATTAAAGTATTAAGCGATAGTATTAATTTTTCGAGCTCAAGGCCAGTATAAGGAAAAGTAATAAAAAATCAGGGCGAAAAAGAAAATTCATATGAATATTAAATTATTAAGTTTACGTAATACTTCATCACGTAATGAGATGCAAATTATTTACATTTACTTATGAAAATATATTCAAGGCGTGTTTTTTAAAGCTGTTCATAAAAGAGTTTCGACGTTTCCAAAACTAAAACAAATTTTCTTAAAATAAATCCTAACAAACCTTTATAATAATGTGAAAGTTTGTGTTTGAGTACGTTCGATGGGTTTGTATATAGCTTATATTCAATTAAATATATAAGGTAAATCTCAAATCGAAGACAGCTGGACAAATTAGGGTCAGATTTGGCACAATGTATATATAGTCCGTTATATATGTGCGACAAGAGTTACAATCGAACCAATTTTTTTTTGGGGTGAAATCTTGCTAATATTGCAGAAAGGTCACCATTAGCCATTGTATATTTGTGTGCTTTCTATCAAGGCGAATTCATATAAGGTGGTATTGTACAACTACAAAATATATGTAAGGTGAATAAAAAATATCAAATCGATTACTATAATAAAACCAGCTTACAAGAATTCGCCTTGGTTTTCTATTTTCTCAATTCGCCCTGAAAATTCGCCATAGACTGACTTTGATAACTGCCACTTAAAAAAACCAAAAACAAAATACAGGTAAGCAAGGTGAATCCATAGAAGGTGATAACAAGATAACCAAGGCGAGCCAGCTACGGTTTAATAAGGAATTAAACATGATGAAAAAAATAAAAAATCGAGTATTTTTATATTAAAATAACTGTAGAAATCGACTTAACTTTCCACATTACTCTTATCTCCGTAAACGCAAGGGGCGAATGGATTTTTTGATGATTTTACTATAAAACTTGGTTTTTATCTTTTTAGTAAATCTGTGCCTTATTTTGTTTTGTGTAAAAATTGTTCAATAAAAAACTACTTTTTTATAACTTCCAACAGAAATAAAAAAAACGTACCTGCACGGAATTAGGAGCTGTACAAACTTTCGCACGGAATTAGGGGCAAACTATGATTTTTTGGAAAAATGCGAAGAGAGAATATTTTCTTAATTTTACTACTCACAAAACTCAAAAGGAAGGCATGCGGATCCAAAGAAAACAATATTAGAGTTCAATTGCTATTTGCTGGGCTAAAAATATTACTTTAAACGTATATTTGGCTTAATACCCCAGATATAGTTATAATAAGACTTAGCTTTCTGAGCCCAACATAAAAGCAGGCAAACAAGTAAATAGCAAGACCAAGGCGAAATTATAGAGGTATCAAAAGAACAGCTGATTTGATGTTTTTCATGTAAATTCGCCTCGCCTTTGTGTAGGGATTGTCAAAATGCAATGTTTGTTTACAATAAAACTTTCGAATTTCTGCAACAATTTCACTATAAAATAATGCTGCATAAAATTTGCTGAGTTTTCATAATTTTTTTTTATTATGTTTGAAACATTAGTTTACAAGATTTTTGTTATAGTATGAACTATATTTGTATATGAAATTAAGAAAAAAAATTATCATGAAAAACCTTGCTATTATTGTAAAGAGGTCACCTTACGACCGATTTTGCTCGCCACTGTATATTTGTTTGTTTTTTATTTTCTCAATTCGCCCACCAAATTCACCTTATACTGACTTTGACAATTCCAACACCAAAGGCACTTGTTTCTGTTCTAGTAACACCACCTTATATGAATCCGCCTTGTGCCACACCAAAAACCAAACACAAAATTCGGAAAGAAGTAGGTACAATAGTACCTAAGTACCTTTTCATCCCTTGTTCATTAAAGGGAAGTCCGACTGTAACTTTTAAAATCTAGCCATTAGAACATCTAACTCAACACGTGCTTGCGACTTACAACACACAACTTGTCGCATGCAACATAGATTTCACAATTAGCAGCACGGCTTTGCGTTTGATTGCGATGGAAGTGAAAAAAGCGATTAGAAAAACTATTACCAAATACTCGTATAAAAATAAAAAAAAATGTTTTTGAAGGCAACGTCACCATTATGCCGTTCGTCAGTCAGGATACTAAGCAAAATTGAAAGTTCAACGCAAAGCAACACAAAAAAAAAATAAAATACAAATAAACGAAAATTTACGCGGCCAAGGTATTGTTCATTTTTGTGGGTGTTGTTGTCGCTTTGACTTAGTACAAAATTAGTAATCTATTGTTCCATGCGAATTTTCTCTTCAGTTGTGACTTTGACACCAGGAAGCGTAGAAGTAACGAATTTAATTTGGCGGAAAACGCGCCGTGTTTGGACGAGTTGTGTAAACGTTGAAAAGTTTCCGCTTCGCGTGTTATTTTTTTGTGATTTTGAGTGCAATGAAATTGTAAAAATTTGATTGAGTTAATAGAACCAACGTGAAATAATAATTTGCGCTGTAATAGCAACATATTTAGTTGGTTATTAGTTTTTTTTTAATATTTTGAGTATGATAGAACAATTTAGTGTAAATATATAGAATGGTGCAAAAATATAGAGGTTGTAGTGAAAAAAACGCAAGTCATAGGCAAACGAAATTTACAAGGCGGTTGATAGATATTTTTTTAATTTTCTTTTTTTACCTGTAAAATGCAAAATTTTTGTACACATTTTTTTTTTACAATACGTAAAGATTTTTTCACAGCCAATATGGTTCGGTGTTCGTAAAAGATACAATAATATTGTTTTTTGAAAAAAGTACTTCTGTAATTATTTTACAAAAATACAATTAATTCACACATATACAAAAAATATACTAACCTTGTATCAAAATTAAAAATTCTGGCAGTATAATAAAGCGCCAATTCGAAATATTTAAAGTTCCCGTCGATTTGTTTGCTTTTGTTTTTTGTGTTGAATTTTTTAAGTTTTTTCCGGGTTTAAACTATAATAGTATAAACCATGGTGCCGGACTTTTATAACAAAAGTCGTTAGAAAGAAGTCATTGTTGGATACTTACTTTATTTGAAATAAAACAATCGACCGTCTCGGACTTTAATTTTTTTTGTTATCCAAATTGAACAAATTTGGTATGAAATGAAGGAGCCTTGAAATATCTAAATAAGGAATATTACTAATTTTGAAAATATTTCATTAAAAATTCTTATTTGATTACCATGGAACAAAGTAAGGCGAATTTATAGAAGGTGATGGCATAAGAGCAGCTGATTTGATTTTTTTTTATTCACCTACATGTATTTTTTTTTTTTTTGCTTTTGCGTATGAGCTTTCAAAAGCCGTAAAAGCAAAAACAAAATGTATTTAAATTTTGACAACTCTTACGCAGAAAGAAAAACAAAATACATAGGAATTTTGTAATTGTATTTATAACACCACCTTGTATGGATTCGCCTTGGAACAAAGCTTGGGTGCGTGCTCATCAGAAGCAACAAATTTCACTATATAGTTGGCCACTTATGCTTACTAAATTATTTTTAAAATTTTTTTATAAAAGTATAACTCATTGTTAAACATACGCCATATAAATAAAAGTAACGAACTTTTTACGAAATCATAAAAACTCATTAAATTTCAAAACATTTCCAGCATTTTAATTACAATTTTTAGAAACTTTTTGAGTTTGCAGTTGCCCATTTAATTTTATCGTACCTGATAAAATGCAAGTTTCAAGACGCTAAAAGTTCTGGTTGATTTTTCGTAATTTTTTTTACAGACAACAAAAATTTTGTTATGAGTTATATGGAGGGAGGAAAATGCCGAACACAACATTATCAGAAAGCTATCCGAATTTTTAGCCGATAATAAAATAAATAAATTAAAGCCTTATTTTTAATTCAAATATTTTACCAGGATGCATTAATCGTTTAGATATTTCAGCTCTCATTCATTTGATTTCAAATTTGTTCAACTTGAATACGCGACTTTTCTTTCGGGCCTAAAAAATAAGCAAATTTAACAGTTGATACTGGACTAAAAAAATAAAAGAGCAAACTTTTCAGTTATTATTGGATTTTTTCTCAAAAACAAAAAGAATCCAAGATTCTCGTGTAGGCGGTCTTGGGATCAAAGGAACATTGAAAACTTTCTGCTACAACAATATTTTGTGCCGGACTTTTATTACATTGAAAAAAAAATTACTCTAATTTTCAGGCCCTGTAATAAAAAATTTACGAAAAAGATTTATTATTAAAAATGGTATAACTATGGCCTTCCAGTCTTTTTGTGCACCACCTTTGCAAGTATTAGGTATGAGGCCATTGACAGTGACGTGTGAAAAGGTGAATGGCTAATCTCTTTGGCAGTCAACAAACAACTTCGATTTATTCGTTCATCGTACGGATTTAAAAAAAGATAAAAAAGGAACGTGGTTTTGTGTTTAGTTCCAATAAAACGAGGAATATCTATATTTTTTGAGAATGGAAGAACTAAATTTTACCGAACATCATTTAATTTCATCACTCTGTACAATTGGCATCGAGGCTAGACAGATCTCTCTCTAGGTGTACATATATAGCCAATCGAAAAACTTTACATTAAATTTTCGTATCATCTTCCGCTTTCTAATATCCTTTTACACAGTACAACAGCAATTTTGCAACAGAGAAACCATGGTATTTTTTTCTAAAAAGGGACAATATATAGATTATTTTTGCTGAACAACCCAATAGTCCAGCACGTCTGAGTTTTTTGTGATCTTTTTGAAGGAGAATAAGAACTTAATGTATTTTATTATTAAAACCTCCTTAACCTCGAGCGTGCATTAAATATTAATGTTTGAATATTAGTACCAACTTTATAATGCTTTCGAAAAAAAAACCTAAAATGTTAGAAGGAGGGGCGCTGGGAAGAAGATTTTCAAGCCGCAGAGGGCTTTTATACGTTTCAATTTAGGATTTATTTCCTTTAAGTGAGCGTAAGTTACTTCAACAATTTTTAAGTGTAAATAAAACAACTCAGACGTACTAAGCTCTAAGTTTGTTCAGCAAAAGTGCCCTTTAAAATAGTACTATGCTCTTGCTTTTCTATAAATGGAGAAAGGCGGCCCGAATTATTGAAGTTACATAGCTTGGTCACTTAGATATTGCATTTAAAGCTGAGTTTGTGGCATTGGACATTGGACCAGATAACCTTTATAATTAAAAATTTTAAGTATTAAATAATAAAAAGTATAGGCCCGTTAGTGTAGGAGGGCCGGAAAATTGATTTAGTGGATTTTTCCATGAATAGTCTTTTGGCAAATGATTGTTACATATTATGAAAACCAACCAAGTTTAGAATTTATTTATAAATGAACTTACTTTCATAAATAACTTTTATCCAACGTTTGTAAATAATTATGAGAAGAATAGGCGATACAAACAGGACGACGTACCGTGGGAAATTTTTAACAGATTTTATTAAAAAAATCAATGCAATATTTTAATGATTTGAATACATTGTTTTCATAAAGATCCTCTTGGACTTAAATAAAAAATTAATATGAGCATATGGTGAAAACTCGGAAAAGTAAAAGAAAATCATCAAAGTGTTATATTTTTCGTGAAAATAATAGCCATATGTTTTTGAGAGCAGTTAATACGATTTTGAGTAAATAATTGCGAAATTCGAAATGGTCGATCCGATATGGTGGATTCAATATGGCCGCTGCTGTCCAAATCTACTACCTTATCCATTTTTATGTATTAAATAAATGTAAGGGAATGTGTAAGATATATGAATATTATTCTGATGATGGTTTTGGTTCAAAAGTTATAGCCAAAAATAACTCGAAAAGGTATGAAACTTCTTTCATTTTATAAGTTCTTTTCCGGCATAAAAGCGGTTCTAATAATTAGAAAATCGTTTTGGATATCAAAATTTGCAAAAATTTATAAATAAAAATGGCGGTCCTGGATTCATAAAAAATAACTGGAAAAAGTATGAAACTTCTTTCATTTGATTAGCTCTTCTAACAGTTAGCGACTCTAACAGTTAGAAAATCTATACATATAAACATTTTCGAGATCAAAATTTGCATAATTTTCTTTCTAAATACAGATTTGCATTTAGAATTGCGATTCGTAAAATAGTGTAGGAAAAAAATTAAGAGAAAGGAAAGCTACATATGTATGTTGAGACAAACTCATAAAAAACGTCCAGCTCTCATTATTTCAAAATTTAGACATGATGGGAAAATTTGGGTGCCATTTTTAAAATCAGCGGTCCTAAATCCATTTTTAAAATGTGATGTTATATAAAATATACATTCGCTGTATCGTGGAATTAAAAAGTTTTTGGCAAATTTTCAACTGAGAAAGTGAATGTAGCAAAAATTTACATTCGCGCTTTTATTTAAATTATAATAACTTTCATTTACTCTGTCCGATTCAGGCGCCCTAACGCAACACATTCTCGTAATGATATTGTCTTTTAATAAGACAGTTTTAATAATTTTTTTTCAACTTTTATCAACTAAAGAAATTGAAAAAAAAATAAAAAAATTTCTAAAAATGCCATTTTTGACATTTAAACCCCTGTTACTCAAAAAGTACTATTCCGATTTACACAGCGTATAGAAGCTGAAAGTACCTGTAAAACGTTAGCCTAAGATGACTAGTTTTGATGCAATTCTGTAACTGATTTTCTAATACCGAATTATAGTAATTTTGTTTCTTTTACATTCAAACGAAAATGAGTTTCATCTGAAAAGATAACTTATTTTTAGCAAAACTATCTAAGGTTCCATCAAACTTCACTAAAATTTTTGTTTATGGTGCTCGAGCAAATTAGAAATTAGAATTCATTTTGAAAAATTGTAGATTTCTTATTTGACATCTGTCAAAAGAGATGTCATCGAACTGCCCAAGAAAAAAATACAGCCAAACAGAATCACAACGTAAAAGCCACCCTATAATTTGCTATTGCAAACAACACAACGAATTTAAACTAAGTGATGGTGCTAAATAAATCCAAATTTCCCCTTTCGACCAACAACTGCAGTAAAGGCTACATAATTAAATCGACACACTGCAAAAGGATGAAAACCATCATCACAATATTGTAGCCTCAAATTATGGGAAATGTGCAAAAGAAAATTGCAAATCGAAATATATACAAAAAGAAAAAATGGCAGTGAATGAACATAAGAAAAATTAATGAAATATACCCGGCAATATTAAATTGCATGTGAAGTCAATTGGCTCAAATTGCCGGGCACAGTTAATATGAATGTGAAGGCAAAAATGTGCAAGCTTTTCCAACTTTGCTAGCACTGCCTTTTAATAAAAAAAAGAAGCAGGCTGTGTCAGAGACACGGCCATTAAGTTTAACGTAGAATACGCCATCCGATAAGACAGAAAACATATGTAACAATAAATGATAAATAATACAAGCAAATGAATTTCTTTATTTGATAGTTACTTTGGATGATATACATAAGCTTATGATAGGAAAAATAGGATAAAAATGTTTTTAAATTATCAATTAAATTTCTCGCAAAAACGAAGTCAATGGCTGTTATCAATAGTAAAGATAAATGATAAATAACATACGCGAATCCATTTTATTATTTTTTTTGCAGTGCTTGGCAGCATTTTCTCTTCTTTTACTCTACTTTAACTTGCCCGCCTAAAATTATGCAATACAAAGAAAGGGCTGCACGAGTACATTTAAATCGCCCCCAGCGCACAGCAAACACTCAACCAAACACCACACACATATTTGTGTGCATGTGTTTATACAATTTTCATTTGAGAAATTTAAATATTAGGAAAATATCAACCAACATGAAATGTATGTCAAACGAAACCTAACATCTTCATTTGACTACAAAAAAAAAAAAAAAAATTAATCGAGCCGTTTCCTTATAATTAAAGAAATAGAGATTACAACAATAAAAACCTGACATTGGTGCCCATACCGTAAGGTAAGACGTATTCTACGCCAAAAAAAATCACAAGTTTAGAGTCACAGAACAAATATGTTAAATATGTTGGATCTTGAAAATTAATAATTGGCATATAAAATAAAGTAGTAAGTAAAAAAAATAAATATGGTTGAATTTGACTCCTCTGACGAGGCGAGCACGCAACTTTTGGAGAAGCTAAAACATTTGGATGAGCGCGTCGAGCAAGAGGATGTTAGCAAAATTTCTAGGAAGTCAATGAAATGGAAAACGACACTAAATCACATTGGCCTGCTGGTATCGCTGTCAATCTATTGCGGAGTAGGTGGAATGGTAAGTGAAAGAAAAAGGCACTTGAAAAATAATTTGAATATTCTGTTTTTTAAGCTAATAGTGTGGAAAATAATTATGATGTTGTCGCATAAAATAAATATTTATGAAGATCATAAAAATTCTATAAAGCCAAAGCAAAATTATTAGCAGCGAGGTTACGGTCATAAGAGCAGTGTCTCGAATCATCTCTAGCGAGTTATTGTCGCCCACCTCCAATAATATTTTATATCATCTACTAATATTCAAAATGTGAATGATTGTGTTGTGAGTTTGATTTTTTGTATAAACTTTTGCACATAAATGGCTATAAATGGTATAGATAGTTGCCACCTGTTTTAAATAAGTTAAGTTAAATAAGTTAAGTCACATATTGTTACATGAAGACAGGACGCATTTGGATATTACATACACATATCAATGTAGTACGTAAAAAACATTTTTTTTAAAGAGAGTTGCCATCTTTTTAAAAACTTCAATTTAATTAAAACAATGAATTAATTAAAAAAAATTCAATGTGGGTACCAAAGGAAAGAGGTTGCATAAAGCTCAATTTCCAAGATGTTTTGTGAAAAAGGTTGCCACTTGTATGAAGGTAAATTAAATTTCATGAAATCTTAATTGTAAAAATATAGCAGTCAGATTTGCCAACTTCATAAAATTGATTGTTTAAAAATTTACCAAAAATTATAATAATGCAAAAATTAAATATTGAAATGTGTGTCACAAACGCAGGCTGCTTAAGAAATCTTTATTTAGAAAATAATTTTGGCGCGGGTTGGCAGCTACCTAAAAAAGTAAAATAAATTAGATTATTAAGTTGAAGGAAATATTATGGCACGTAATTCCAATGAAGTGTACTTCCGATTACTTAATTATGAATATGTATTTAAATAGTGTTGCCACCTATTTAAAAATATGAATTTAACTAAATTTCTAAGCTTACTAAAATATAACAGTATTGGTATGAAACGAAAGCGGTTATATGAAAAAAAATTTTGAATAGGGTTGCCACCTTTTAAATAGAGTTGAATCAATTTATTTGGTGCGGTAATAGAAATTTCAATCAACTACAATTAAACGCTAAAGGTTTGAGAAACTTTGTTCGAGAAATATCTTAATAGAGGGTTGCCATCCGTTTAAAAAAATTTAGATTTCGAAAAAACTACGTCCAACTCTTATATAACAATAATTTTTCCCAGTTCATTAATCAGGATTTAGTTGTAGGAAAAAATGCGTAGGCTTCAAAAACAATGGAAATAGGCGTGGCACTACCCTTTAGAGAACAGTGTCATACTTCACTAGTGTTTCAAACTCAAATTTAGGACACACATTAAATTTTAATTCAGAAAACATAATTTCGAAAATTCTAGAATTCAAACAAAACAAACTCGAATTTGTTACAAAGAATTCCATTACAAAAATAAATGTGTAAAGTTAAAATTTGTGGAAAATTGGCGTGGTACATTAAAAGTATAATATTTTTTTTAGTTTAAAAAAAAAACATAAATATAATTCGTTTAAATTTTCAAAATTAAGTATCTACATTATAGTAGGTGACTTTATTTCATAAATAAAATTCGTTTCAGTTTTGAAAACGAAGTGCATTAAATTTACTATAATTATTACGTAAAACAAGTACTGTTTATGTGATAAACAAAAAAAACATGCGCTGGGTGTTTAAAGTTCCGTTTCATCAGAACTTAAGCCCTTTTTCACATGAGTTTATTCATTTTTTATAAAAAATAAAGCTTACTCTACAATAAAAGTCGTATAAATCTACATTTTATATTTTGCGCAAATTTTAACAAAATTTAACAAATATTTATTCATCAACACTTCAAATTTATAAATCAGAATTTGTAGAAAGTATTTAGGTATGCAGTTTCATCAAATGCAAATTTTGAAACGCCTCAAAAGCATCGTTGATTTTTGAAAATGAAGGTAGGCATTTTTTATATGCCAGAAAACTGCTAACGCCGTAAGCAAAAATTATGATCAAAAAATCAATAAAAATCTGTAAAAAATTGAAACCTTGAACCTCATTATACTTAAAATGATTGAGCTATAGAACTACATACTCCGATCTACAGACTCTGATTGAAGGTTTGAAATTTTTATACAATTTTTATGAATTGTTTTAAAATATGCACAATGCTTACGATTGGATTTTTGTAGATAGTTTTGGTTGTTGAATGAACAGAAACTTTTCAAAAGGTCCCTGTTGTTTAAATATGATTTGAAAAAAACTTTTTCAAATCATCGATGACTTATATTGTAAATATTTTTTTCATAATCACTGTTTAATATGTGGAATTTTCTGCTGAAACCGAATATGAAGTCAGAACGTAAAACGTAGAACAGTTTTCTAATTTCTGCTAAATCTAGATTTTTTGGTATCTGAAAAAAGAGATAAATCACTTGATTGTAATTATCTCGCATTCAAATTTATTATTATTTCACACCATTTTTTAATAGGATATTTATTTTAATAGATCATTCAGGGGTTTATCGACAGTGTCGCACAATTTTTTGCAAAATTTCATAAAAAATGTTACTCTGGATTTCAATATCAACATAAAAGAATATGTTCAGTTTCTTTTTCTTTTTTGGACATCAAGGGTTGATCTTTCATAAATATCGCTACCCCCTGCTTTTTAAAACTAAGGCATTAGTGTAGGAATTAAAAAAAAAAAAGTTCTGTAAATTTTTCGAGCGCAAGTTTTTACTAAAATTTTTTGAAATAAGCTTTGCAAGGTAAAAAATTATAAAAATAAATTTGAAATTTACATATGTTCAGATTTGAAAAAAAAACTACATTTAGCTGTATCTCAAAAACTGTTATACTTTCTTATATTTTTACTGCATATTCGAGTTCCGCAGATTATTTTATATTAGAATTTATATAAAAACGAAAATTTTTAAAATTTCATAAACTTGTGTTATCAGGGTGATATGTTTTTTAAAACATCGCTAACTCTTGTTTTGAACCTAGTTCAAGTTCAGTTTAAAGAGTCAAGAACTCTAACGCCGAACTCGTGCTATGTTGACTGTGACGTAGTCTCCCTAATTATTCGTAATTTGCGCAGGAGAAAATCTTCTGGGCTTGATGATATTAAAAATAGCATGCTGATATCTTTTCCAAAACCTGCTGTTAAATTTCTGACATTTATAATCAATTCGTGTTTAAAAATTCAATACTTTCCTGACACGTGGAAAGTAGCACAAGTTATGGCCATTCATATATCTGGAAAACGAAAAAATGTTGCTACAAGTTATCGACCAATTAGTCTGTTGAGCAGTCTCAGCAAAGTACTGGAAAAAGTTCTTAAAGAAAAGATCTGGAATTTCATTGATGCGAACGAATTTTTCCCGAATGAACAATTTGGTTTTCGCAAATTCCACAATACTACGCATTCAATCAAAAGGCTGTACAATCACGTAAAACACAATTTTGAGTCAAAAAAATATCAACAGCACTAGTGCTACTAGATATAGAGAAAGCTTTTGACTCAGTTTGGCACAATGGCTTGATCTTTAAACTGATTGATAACCATTTTCCTGCGCATTTGATTAATATAATTAAGAACTTTTTGTCCGACCGTTACTTTTGTGTTCAAGTTAGAGATGAATACAGCGACTTAATATACGTTCCCGCTGGTGTCCCCCAGGGTTCGGTTATCGGGCCGCTACTGTACATTATTTACTGCTCAGACATTCCCAAAGTACTAAATTGCAAATACTCAATGTACGCAGACAACATTGCTATATTTCACTCACATGAGTTTGGTCAGCAATCAGTAAATGAGCTTCAGTTAGCCATAAATTCATTGACACACTATTTTAACAAATGGAAGTTTAAAGTTAACGCTGGAAAAACGCTAGCACTCTTTTTTACTCGCAAAAGAAATGCTTGCTACTATCCCAGCTCATATATCAATGTCCGAAACTGTGATGTACAGTGGTCTGATAACGTTAAGTATCTAGGGATTGTTCTTGACCCGAAAATCCTTTTCAGGGATCATATCCAACACATTATCACAAAGTTTGATATTGCTATCAAACTTTTATATCCCCTTATTAACAGAAAGTCCAAAATGGACGCCGATAATAAAGTAACAATAGCAAAAGTCATTTTCCAACCCATAATTCTGTATGGATGCTCAGTTTGGGGCAGTTGTGCCAAAACGCATACAAACAAACTGCAAATAAAACAAAATAAACTTTTAAAAATGATGCTTGACATTCCTTGGCACTTCTCAACGAACAAGCTCCATGAGCAAAATAAAATGGTTCAAATCCCAGATTGCATCAAAAAGATTACTGACAAATTTAATCGACTCTGTGATATCTCCTCAAATCCACTTATCTGTAACTTAAATAGGTCTTAATTGTTATAACATCTTTACATATACACACATAACTATATCTGTATTTTGCATTATTCCATTTCTTTAGTATTATCTTATATAAGGGGCTTTTTCTTCTTTTTATACCTTTCATGAGAATGAAATGGTATATTAAGTTTGGTCCGATGTTTGTAAGTGCCAGAAGGAGAAGAGATAGACCCATCAAAAAGTATACCTAAATGATCAGGACGATGAGCTGAGTCGATTTAGCCATGTCCGTCTGTCTGTCCGTCTGTCCGTCTGTCCGTCTGTCCGTCTGTCCGTCTGTTTGAACGCAAACTAGTCCCTCAATTTTAGAGCTATTTTGATGAAATTTGGTGAGCAGGTGTCGTTGTACAAATGATTAAACATTTGTCGGAATCGGCCAGATCGGGTGACTATAACATATAATACAACCGATTATTCAGATATTGAATTTTGCGCCATAACTCCTCCATTTAAGCAGCTAAAGGCTTGAAATTTTGCAGAAATATCAGCCATTATTAGCTACGTATCAGTATTGAAAATCATGAAGATCGGAGAAATATAACATATAGCTCCCATACAACCGATTGTTCAGATATTGCATTTTGCACCATAACTCCTCCATTTAAACAGCTAAAGGCTTGGAATTTTGCAGAAATATCAGCCATTATTAGCTACGTATCAGTATTGAAAATCATGAAGATCGGAGAAATATAACATATAGCTCCCATACAACCGATTGTTCAGATATTGCATTTTGCACCATAACTCCTCCATTTAAACAGCTAAAGGCTTGAAATTTTGCAGAAATATCAGCCATTATTAGCTAGATCTCAGTATTGAAAATCATGAAGATCGGAGAAATATAACATATAGCTCCCATACAACCGATTGTTCAGATATTGAATTTTGCGCCATAACTCCTCCATTTAAGCAGCTAAAGGCTTGAAATTTTGCAGAAATATCAGCCATTATTAGCTACGTATCAGTATTGAAAATCATGAAGATCGGAGAAATATAACATATAGCTCCCATACAACCGATTGTTCAGATATTGCATTTTGCACCATAACTCCTCCATTTAAACAGCTAAAGGCTTGAAATTTTGCAGAAATATCAGCCATTATTAGCTACATCTCAGTATTGAAAATCATGAAGATCGGAGAAATATAACATAT
This sequence comes from Anomoia purmunda, assembly GCA_951828415.1. Lineage (NCBI taxonomy): Eukaryota > Metazoa > Arthropoda > Insecta > Diptera > Tephritidae > Anomoia > Anomoia purmunda. The sequence continues at coordinate 46,867,673 of OX639995.1, forward strand.
AGCTCCCATACAACCGATTGTTCAGATATTGCATTTTGCACCATAACTCCTCCATTTAAACAGCTAAAGGCTTGAAATTTTGCAGAAATATCAGCCATTATTAGCTACATCTCAGTATTGAAAATCATGAAGATCGGAGAAATATAACATATAGCTCCCATACAACCGATTGTTCAGATATTGCATTTTGCACCATAACTCCTCCATTTAAACAGCTAAAGGCTTGAAATTTTGCACAAACATCAACCATTATTAGCTATATATTAGTATTCATCAAGATCGGAGTTCACAGTGTAAATCGGCAAGATAAATTCAGGACAAATATTTATTGCGAAAAGTAATAAGCTCAGCGCAATATCACATGAATCATAGCGTTAAACGTTTGGGAACTATTTACGGATCTGATAACTGTTTTCAAAGACCGTCATATGTAGGTCTTACATATTAATACTTAATTATTTGTATTTTTTAAATGTTGAATATCAAGCGTCGATACGATATTAAAAATATTCAAAAACCATTCCCTTCTTAAAACATATGTAGCTCTTTTTAATTACATAAGGAAAAGCAATAAATAATTTATAACAATGCCTTTACTAGAATTATTTTTATTGATTTGAAGGAAATTTTCGCTTTTAACTATAGGTAATACGAAATTGTAATACAATAACACGTTTTTTACTATTCTTCCATTCATGAAAGGTATGAAGCCTTCGGCATAGCCGAAGACAGCGCTGTTTTTACTTGTTTTTAATTATTTTTTCCCCTTTGCTGTAATAATGTCCTCTTATCATAGTACTTATAACCATAAATATTAATACTATAGTTGTAAGGTGAAATACATGTACCATATCCTCTTAAATTGTAAATGTTGATATATAAATAAATTTCAATTTCAATTTTTCAGTTCAGGAATATTTCGGGGCCATTTCGAGACTAGTTAAGAACTATTTCAGTACAGTTCTTAAATGATCCCGAACGAGTGGTGAAATGGGCACGAACGTTTTCCGAAAATGTCTCAAATTAGTTTTGAAATGGTTTCAAATAAGGTCGAAATAGTACCGAAATAGTTCCGTAGTTTGAGACTTATAAAAAATGTTTTCCTCTTAATTAATATATATGAACATTCTATATAAGTCCCAAGGTAAGGTCTTTGGAAGACTAAAAAAAAATTTTCCTCGTTGGTAATTATTATGAAAAGACTCTTGGGGTTTTACATCGTGATGGATGGTAAATTTTTTTATAAAATTATAACATTGTTTAAAATGCATTGCCAAGAAATTTGTTACTAAAACTCAGCAAATCTATGGACGTGATTTATTTAATTGAAATATTTAAATGACAATAATACTCGTATCATATGATTGGTATTAAGTTTGGATGCCTAAATGCCAAATGCTTAAAAGTTTCACTTTCCATCTACTTTATTTTTATAGTTAGGTATTAATAATTTTAAATACCCCTACCTTAATGAGATTCATTAAAAGAGTCAAGCATCAATTTTATAACTGAAATGTACAAATGTAATATAATGAATTTAAAAATTCCATACGTTTCTCTCCCGTTGCGGTTTCTCGCTGTTTTTTATGTATTGTTTGTGTTTATTTTAAAGTGTTCATTAAACATTTAAGTGTGTTGCTAATGCAAACATTTCTTTATGTGAGATTTAACTAAGTGGGTAATTTGAATCAAAAGAAAATACAGCTGTATTTTTTTTTTTTTGAGAGAGAACATTTAGCAACAAAGAAAATGTTTTGAAATTTGCATTGGGAAGAAAATTGTTTGGCCGCAGTCAGCCACATTCATACATTCTTATATACAAAGTAACGATGGGCTCGTTTAAACAAAAATATGTTGAGGAAAAAGTGCTCTTAAATAAAATCAATAAAAAAATTACCAGCTGTTTGTAAGGAATTCCTATTGATAGACAAAAATTCCTCACATCACAATAAAATTTACTTTTTGAATATTGATTTGCAGAGTGCTTACGATTAGATGATCTTATAAACTAATTACTCGTAGGTTCTGAAGAAAAGCAGGCAAAAGGAGAAAAGGATTAAGAAGTAAGGCCGTCTCTAAAGTTTTTTGCCTACCCAGATTCGATTTTTCGGAGTTACAAAACTTTGCCAATTAAATTTTTTTTATTTGGTTAAACAGCTTTGTGGAAAAAATTTGAAATTTCTACAAAACTTTACCACAACAAAAAACTTTCCATTTAGAACTTATAAGAAATGTTTAAGTATGCAGTTTTATAACTCATTAAAATCTAGTGTAATGCAGGCGCGAAACATTCTGATTTCACTACAAATTTTTTCGATACTAAGGTTTCCTAAACTTCTACCGGTTCTCACTACTTTTGTAATCTAATCTTTCATTTATCTTATAAATTTGATTGAATTTAAATTTTTCAACAGTTAACAACTCTATTTCCTTTGACTATATTATAGTAAAATTGCAGGTTCATTAATTAAGCAGCTAATTACATTCAATGAACAGTTTTAAAAAGCTGGCAACCTTCTTTTCAAAAAGATTTTCAAATAAGCCCTTTCGTTTCACACCAATACTATTATATTTCAGTTAGCTTATACACAGATTACAGTTAGTCTCTTTAAATAGGTGGCAACTCTATTAAAAAATAATCTTGATATTAAACCAATTTACACTATCTCTAATATTTCATTTTACTTATTCATTTAATTTGATTTTTCCTAAAACTGTTTCGTGGGGTAGCATTTAAGTTAACTATAAAAAAATAATAATAAAAATAAATCAAAAATAAATTAAATCTTTAAAACAGGTGGTAATCCTCTTTCAAAATCTTTTCCCGTAAACTCTATCGTTGCGCACAAACCTATTAGTTTAATTGAATGGCGCGTTTTTTAAACAGCAGGTAACTGTATTTAAAGCCAGTTTCATAATTAAGTATTCTTTAACATTAGTTATTATTTTTAAACACGTGGTAACATTCTTTAAAAAACATTTTGTCACTGGTTAATTTAATATTTTAAGCAATTGGCAACTCCCTGCAAAAATGGATATTAGTCTAAATATCTGTCAAATCTTATCCAAATCTGGTATATGATTTCAATTATTTATTTAATTATAATTTATCTTTTAAACCTGTGGCAACTGTACAGACATATTTACTTTTTAATTCTTATTTATTTTGTTACATTTAAGAGTTGTATCTACTACTAGCTACTTAAAAAGATACTGATATTGAATATAACATTTCATTAATATTTTCGCTGTTACCCTGGCTCCCAAAAAACTATTTTTTTGTAACACCCAGCAAACCAATTTCGGGACGCTCTTAATTCTGAGCTCTAATATGAAGAAGCAAATTTAATGTTAATGAATAAAAAATTTATTAACTGCTGCTTATGATCGCTTTAGACACCAAATTGTCGACTTAAATGCCAGGAGAAAATATTAAAAAAATATGGAACTTAAATGTTGCTGTGTTAATATAATTTCATTTTTTCATTAATACAACTTTAATAATAATAATATTTGAGTGATAATAATAATTTCAGTCAAAGAAAATGCAACCATTTATTATTCTTAATTGGTTTTGTTTACATTTTTGTGTAAATGTCCTTTTGATACGCGCCTTAAATGAATTTAACCAGATCTCGAATTCTATCTTAGTTGATTTTTCTTATTCTAGAAAATTATTTTTTAATTTTTTGTAGTCTTGTGTTTAGTTGAATCAGTAGTCTCGGTGGCTTATTTTTATTATGTAACTAGTCTGTAAGAAACCACTGTTTCCTAGTCGAATAGATAAGTATAAGTATAAATAATAATAATTTATGTCAATGAATAAAATAATACTTTATATTTTGAGTTACATATGCGCACTTTTTTTTTAATTTTCTTTTGGGGTAGTACAGTGAAATTCTTTATAACCGAACACTCTCTGTCGCAGCGTTTTTGTCTGGTTATAGGAAATTCTAGCTTAAGGGGGAATTGCACAAAAAAGTATGTACAAAGTTATATGTATATATCACATGAATTAATTTGTTTGACATAAATTTTGCTTATTCACATTTATACTTTTCGTAATTTGCTCAAGTCGCACTGCAACCTCAAAAAATTATTGCTTTGCAAATTTTAATATTTTTTAAAAAGAGTTTTCTCGCAAGCTAAATATATTTACTTAACCGTTAATATTAACAGAGTTTGAAGTAATGCATTTATTGATTAAATTACTATAAAAGTAAGGTACTCAAAAAAAAAAAGTTTTATCATTTTCTTAAATATTTATTGCACATTAGACATTTATATATATTTACATATGTATATATAATACTCAATATAATTACTCCTGCTGTAGTGCGATTCACTAACTTATTTTAACGATGTTGGCATGATTACCTCATCTTAACGAACATTTTAACGATGTTGCTCTTCAGCAGCCATTTTTAAACGATTTTCGCAATCGCCGAATCAGCTGTTGTCGTTAGTTAGTCGATTACCGAATACTAAACGACAACAAATCAAGAAAGGAAAAATTCGCGGTTTCAACTTAAATAAGAGATAAATTTAAAATTCGTTGATTTCTTTTCTTGTAATTAAAAAAGGAACATTAAATAATGTCGTTTGAATATTTGGAATATGAAGTGACGAAGAAGTATGCGCTCCAACGGTGGATGTGGACAATCCCTTTCATTTATAAAGGCAGAAACATAGTTTATTTCATATATATAGATAAATGATTCTAATTTAAAAATTTTAAATATATGTAAATCCTAAATACTCTGGAGCACAACACGATTCATAATAGAGCGAATTTTGAAAACAAAGACCATGACATATTTGCAGTTGATTCCGGATATTCCTTGGAGTCGAGCTGATGACAGCTTTACCAAGTCACTCAGAGGAGATTCCGAAATTCTGTTACAATGGAACATTGCAACATATACATAAATAAAAACAATTATAAATATTTGTAGTTTGAAATAAACTAGTATATTATTTCCCTTTAATAGAATATAATTTTATCCATTTATTATTTTACCCACTGGTCTTAGAGCTTTACATGTGCGAAAAAATTCATTCAAAGTAGACGATTTTACGCATAAAACTCTGAGGTCCTTTATAACTAACTAGTTCAGTGGAAAAATCTACTAAAATACCAGAGTTGTAAAATATTTTATGATTATTTTATCAACTCATTACGAGTGTCAACGCCCTGAGCAAAGAGTCGTATATTAGCTCATTCAAAGCTCTTATGGCTTACTGGGCAATGACAGAATTTATGGCGATTCATGCAAAATTTACGGCTATTACACTCTCAATTATTTAGCACTTGCATGTCATAGAATTGTTAAGCGGCGGATTGAGCGACAAGTTGCCACTGAAACAAAGCCACCGAAACAAAGCCAAACATCACTGGAAAAGTTATTATGCAAAATTTTATATGTAAATATTTAAGAGCATACATTCTACTATATATGTAAGTACATGGAGTATGTAGCGACGTTAAGTAAATCCAAGAAATCAATAAGGAACTTATAGTGCCACACAAACAAACTTAATACATAAAAGGCTTACAATGAAAACGCCACGTGCTGCACGCAATCTATGACACCATAAAACCACACAGTCTAAATTAATACACACATGTGGGGTTGTACATGCCCTGTCGGAAAAAAAGCAGACGGTCGAAAAAATATAAAAAAATTTTTATTATATAGTTATCTTTATAAAAATGTAATTGGTTTTATTAATTATTATTTAGTGATAAATACTTAAAACATACAGAGTTATAGCTGATCGAATCGATTTGAATTTTTATTTTAAAAGTATTTTTTCCCCCCATTTTTTTAAGTACATTATTTTAGTATTCTTTTTTAACAACAGCTTAAGATTTTAAAGAAAATCTCAAAAATTGTAAAAAAAAACTTTATACTCAAAATTAAAAAAAAAAACATTTTAACGAGCTATAACTCAGCACGTTTTTATTAATTCCCTACAAGTTTTTTTGTCGCTAAATGCGCATTAAAGAAATTCAAAGAAATTGCGAAACTTCTAAAAAAACAACTTCAAAACCAAATATAAAGAAGTTTCTTTTTGGCCAGCTATAACTCAGAATGTTTTTATAAAAGTTAATAATTACTAGCTATATATATGTGGCAACTTCGTTTATCCACGCAACTTCTTACCTGTAGCAACTCCCGGAACTCTAGTGGTCAAACACCACAGCCAACCTAACTTTTTGAAAATGTCACTTTCTTCTCGATTCGGATTTCCAGGATTAAGTTAATAAATAATATTAAAACCTACATATATTGGGCTTAAAACATAAAGAGTTATAGCCAGTCGAAATGAAACTGCGTTTTTGAATTTTGATATGGAAAGCATTTTTTGAGAATTTCTGCCTTTGTCTTAAGTATTTTATTTTAGTTTTGTTTTTACAAAAAAATCACAAAAATTCTCTAAAAAAACAAAAATAGAAAAATAAAAGTTTAATTTCGCCCATCTATAAATCAGTATGTTTTTAACCAATCCCTACAAGTTGTATGCCGTAGAAAGCGCATTGATTATGTTTCGAACTAGCAGACTGTACCAAACGCTAGCAAAGTTCCTCAGAATGGAAATGTTTGACAATTATGAGGTGAATATACATATGTAATTTGCCAACTTCATACGGCTGGTGAAATATTTAACAATCAATTGAAAATTTTTGGCAACAAGCATAATGACGAAGAAGACCAAAATTAGTCTGTATTATTTATAGAAACGAAAATCAAGCAAAATTGCGATAATATTGCGCCGCCGACAAAAATTAGTCATTATTTTCTTAATAATTAGTTAGAAATTAAAAAAACTTAAGTTAAATACAACATTTTATCATTGTTTTTAAACATCTTACCAATCAACTCATCTGGTAGTTTGGGTGAGGTCTTTGTTGTAAAATTAAAATTAAATGGTCTATTTAATGCATTGTTTTTAATTCTAAAAGAATTGAAATTGGTAACGGTAGTAATTTTTGTATATTTGCTGCATTGTTCTTTTATGAATCTGGTTTTCTCCTCCTCTGCAAGTAGATAACTGCCAAAATTTTCCTGCAGTAAAAAGCTACCGATTGATACAACAAAAACGAAAATTTCCTCAAAAAGATATCCCACCATAGAACTTTGTTACCGTTTGGCACAAGCACTAGATACGCAATAGGAATTGCTAATGAAGTGATACCCCAAAAACACAAACACACAATATTACCGTCAACTCAAAACCCGTCCCACCTACATATATAAAATGAAGTTTTTTAATTTTTTTTTGCCTGTAAAGCAGTATCACTGAACAAGAAATCGACAGTCATAATACCTTCGATAACTGATGCTCGATGCAATTATTTTTAATATTATATACTAAATTTAAATTAAAATTTATTTTTGTTTAAGCGAATAGTAAACATTTTTATAGTATAGTAGTAGCCTGTGCATATGTTGAAATAATTGGAGACGAACAGTTTGAAATTAGTTAGACTACTTTGAAAAAAAAAAACGGAATTTCAAATACTTGGAAGTGAAAATATTTAATTGCACCCGAAAAAGAAGTAATGGTGATGTTCTTTTTGTCAAGCATATAACATAAGTAGTTGAAATCAAATACTGACTTGCTCCTAGGGCATCGCCAATTTAATAATGTTAGTTGCTTACAGAAAAAAGGAAATAATTTCAACCACTTGTAGCAAAGCACGTAATTACAAAGAAGGTGCATTACTCCAACCGTTCTTCTAACAGAAAATCATGCCTTATTTCACCATACAGGAACTAATTTGACTTTGTGAAATAAGCTAGCATTTCCTACCACAGGATAATTTCACTCCTTCTACGTTCTAATCTACGTTCTGTGCTTGAGTTGATAAAAAAGTACTTTTTAAATTGATTTTAAAGTAATCATATTTCCAACAGGGTGTGTTTAAATATTCACATGCAAACATTAATACATACATACATACATAAATACAAATGTATTTATTTACATAATTGAAAGGAAGCGAAAGAAACTTAAAATTTTTATTTGTTAAGCTGCATCCGAATTAATGGTGAACTTACATGAAAGGCATAACTAAATCGTCCAATGTTACAAATATTTCTGAAAATTGATTTTATTCTGTTGATTTTTAATAAATAATTCATTAATTATGTAAATATGGCAGTTCGGGACTGTGCCATAAAGTATACCTTAAAAAAGGCTAAAAACTGAAAAGCTTTGCAACTTGTAATTTCATTCAGAATATTTTACTAATCAATGCCTTATTATAGATTTTATTAAGAGTTTATCAAACTTCAGAAATTATAATTATTTCGAAAATTATAAATATTGATATAATATCGGTTTAAGTAGAGTATCATACTTTATAAATTGTAAATGTTGATCCATTTTTAGGATGTCACCGATTCCGGTATTTTATAATTTAAAGAAAAAAAATTTTATGTTGATAGATTTTTGGTAGCTTATCGGGTCTTATTCAATGCAGCACATGTACGATAGTATTTGAAATTATCAAATAATTTCCTTTAGTGAACTAAAAACAGCTTCAGGGCTGCCACCGGACCCTTTTTACTGATCAAAGTTTAGACCAAAACTGAAAGTCAATCAACCAAATAAAAAACTTTGGCTTAACTTTACATAATAAAAAAAAAAATTTTTTGGCATGGTAATCGATTTTTTGAATCTATGTATATTTCCCGAATCGCCATATCGAAGAGTTCGATTTTTTACACCTAATATTGATATATAAATCTTCAAAAAAGCAATAGATATAAAAACTCTATACACATTTTACATTATTTTTTTAACTTAAGATCAGTTTTCAATTTGGAACAACATTCAAAGCGGTAGAAGTTATAGCTGATATTTCGTAGATCACCACATCTCCTTGTTATAACCTACAACAACCACACATTCATGCAATGCAATAGCGGCAGACTGTCGTACTTGAATCGAAGAACGTAGATTACAAAGGAGTTGAATGGCGTCGCGTTTTCTGTAGCAAGAACTCTCGCACAGAAACCAATTGGATCTAATCAAATTCTAATATCAATCAGCAAAAGTCGAATTAGTTCTGGCATGGTGAAATCAGATGAGACTTTCTGTGACAGGAACGGTGATAGTGAGGCATCTTCTTTGTAATCCATGTTGTTTTCTTGAATTGTGTGAGGAAATAGAACGAAGGAAAAGCAACAACAGTTGATGAGGAGATGAGGTGATCTCCGAAATATCAGCTATAACAAAAAATTTATATGTATGTAAAAATCTATGTATGTAAAAGAAAATTCGAAATCGCCTATGAAAATCATAACAAATTAAAGCTGGTTAAGAGAAATCAAACTGATAACAGTTCTTGTTTCATGCTACATTCGAAGAGTTTAAAAAACCGTGGGCTGTTCAAAAATAGGTTAAGAACTACGAACATCGTTTTTGGTACCCCTTTTTTTCAAATTAGAGTGATTGAGGTTTCTTTCAGTTGTCAATAAATTCGCTGCTAGAAGATATAGATTTATTAAAAAAAGATCACTAGTGTTGAAGTCAAACAGTAAATTTCAAATATCGACGGAACTGCCAAACTTGTTTGGAGCTGTTTTTTTTTCTTTTTTAAGGAAACAGCAAAGCAACACCAATGTATAAGGCGCTATTCGATACCTGGGAACTCTGATGCGCCGCTGTGGTGATATCCGAAAATGTAGCTATAAATTCAAAAGCTTTGATTGTTGTTGTTTTCCCCAAATAAAACTAAAATTATTGCTGATATAAAGAAAATCAAATATATTTTGTGAAACTCTGCTCAATAAAATATTTTTTCAACGATTTTGCTTATAAATTATTATTTTTCTTTTGTGTTAATAGATGTGTGTTGTTAGTTTTTGGGGCAGTTTCCAAAAAAAAAAAACAAATAACTGGTTCCTGTTGGAATTACCAGACATTTAAGGGCTAAAAACTTTTTGCATTAATTATTGTTTAAATTTTTATTAGAATGTATTTACGTGAATGGAAAATATTGATATGTATGTGTGCCTTTTGGTATCCGAAAACAATGGGTATTATTACTTTTTCAAATTGAAATTGAAAACTGAAAATCAGCGGTGTTTAAGACTTGTTTTTATTACATCCGCACACTGTTCTCAGGAAAGGTTTATCATTTGTGTGGTCAAGAAATGTAAAGGTCCAATCAATCAGGTTATTTTTGATCGAACAAATAAAAATCAATCACTTATTTGCTGCGCCTAAGGAGTAAAATTATACAATGACTAAATTTAATTGAAAAATAAATGAAGCATCAAATACCAATTTTACATTTTATGTAACATGAATATAAAATGAACCTTAACCACTGAGACCGAAAATTAAAGTTTTTTTGATTTTTTTAGATACAAAAAAATTGCTGGGAAGAATTCGTTCAAAGCAAAATTCGTATATGGCACATGCTTTTCAAATCTGACGTTATTCTAATTTATAAGACTTTTCGATTTAAATCATTAGATAATCTTTGTTTTGAGATTTTTATTTTTTTGATCAAAGAAATAGTCATTATACTTTTATTTGAATTTTTTCGATAACATTTCATCGGTATTATGTGTTGATCCTTATTGTCATCGCATACAAATTTTGTTGTATTTATTATGATCGATAAAATTTGAATCAAAGAATAACGGTTATTTTTCAAAATTTATCAAAAAAAAATCACAAAATAACAAATAACTTTTATCCACGAAATTGTAATCCAGTTACATATAGGGATAGAATCACGATTTTTTTTATAAACTGAATATTTTCCGAAAAATATATTTGCATTGAAGTGAACTGCGACTTCTAGTTACTCAAAATTTATAAAAAATTACACTGCGTAACAAAACTTAAAAAAAAACCTGCGGTCATGAATTTACTAATAGTTTTTATTAACATTAGTAGCAGGCTTACGAACTGTGTTTTTACTTTTTTTTTGGATTGGCTCTAGTTCTTGAGATAAACGAAATTTAAGAAATTAATGAAAAAAAAATTATATGACCCAGTTCCAGTTGTATTGCACAGTCATGATTTGCCAATTCCAGTATTTTTAGAATCATCTGCTGAAAACTGTGATCATGTTGAAATGCCAGAGACATCAGAAAATCCGACAAATAGCAGTGAAAGTGAGTTTGAAGAAAATAGTTGTACGAAACAGGGATTTTCTGCAGAAGAGCTCAGTGACTTGGTTCGTGACTTGAATTTATCAAAAAAGTCGTCTGAACTTCTGACTTCGAGGCTAAAACAAAAATCTTGTCTACAACCTGGTGTTGCTATTACAGCCTTTAGGAACAGAGAGCAACACCTTCTGCCATACTTCACCAAAGAAGACAATCTTGTATATTGTAACAATATTTCTGGACTCTTGTGTGCTATGGCCATTCCCGAATATAATCCCGAACATTGGAGGCTTTTTATAGATAGCTCAAAAAGAAGTCTGAAATGTGCGTTGATACACAATGGAAATAAACTTGCTGCGGTTCCAATCGGTCATAGTACCAAACTAAAAGAAGAATACGAAAATGTAAAAATTGTTTTAGCAAAGATTTTGCATGCACAACATAAGTGGTCAGTATGCGTGGACTTGAAGATGGTGAATTTTTTATTGGGCCAACAAAGTGGGTATACTAAATACCCCTGTTTTATTTGTTTATGGGACAGTCGTGCAAGAAATGAACATTGGATTAGAAAGGACTGGCCGGTGAGAGAAAATATGGAGGTAGGAACAGCAAATGTGGTTCATGACCAACTGATAAGCCGAGAAAAAAATCATTCTTCCACCACTTCACATCAAGCTTGGGCTAATGAAACAGTTCATCAAAGCGCTTGATAAGACAGGTGACTGTTTCGAATATGTGTGCAAAAAATGTCCAGTCCTTAGTATGGAAAAATTAAAAGCAGGAGTCTTCGATGGTCCTCAAATTCGTACCCTTATAAAAGACACTGAATTCTTAAACCATATGTCACAAATTGAATCTGAAGCCTGGCTAAGCTTTGTTAATGTAGTCAAAAATTTTTTGGGAAATCATAAATCACCAGACTATACAAAACTAGTTGCTGATATGCTTCTCAATTTTTGCTTACTAGGAGCTAAAATGAGCATTAAATTATATTATTTACATAGTCATTTGGACAAATTCTCGGACAACCTAGGCAATTACAGTGGGGAACAAGGTGAACGGTTCCATCTGGACATAAAAATAATGGAAGAAAGGTACCAAGGTCGATGGGACGACTGAATGATGGCAGACTACTGCTGGAACTTAATACGGGATTGTCCTGAGCAACGACATCATAGGAGGTCCTACAGAAAAAGTTTTTTGTAATTATTTTTTAAATTAATTAATGAAAAGAATATATTTTTTTTTATTTTTGTATTATTTTTATACAGGCGCGCAATAAAAATATAATTTAAATCCATATTGGTATTTTTAATTAGGTTTTTTCGTGAAATATTTAAAAGACTTTATCTGAACAACTATAGCCAATTAGACAAAACTGATATTATTTTCGTAATCAGCATCCCCAAATTACCCTAAATCGACTTAAAAATCTCCGACCGCAAAATTTTGTTCCGCAGTGTTACCTTTGAACGCAAGGTAAATTTCTAATGAATTTTTCATACCAAAAAAATACTCAGAGTTTGACTTAGCTTATCTGAAAAAAGTACTCAATCTTTCTTCATTCAATTTCTATATTAAATAATTCAATAATTTTTTATTCCCTTGCAAAAGCTTTGCACGCACATTTCATATAATTTGTGATACTATTTCAGGCAGTTATAAATGTTCCACAAAAAAAATGTATGAATGCAAAGGGCATTTACTTGCATTACAAAAACATAAAAAATGTATATCAGTGGCATTAAGACGTTACATGCAACGTCAACATCAAGTTAAGATTTCCGTTCGGTGGCTTTTGTAATTTCCGTTCCATTTCCTTATAGACATATAGCACTATGTGTTAGTATTTTTATGATACTTAATTACAAAAATGTGTGGAGGGGAATTTGTAAAGTGAACTTTCTATGCTCCACGTTTTATGGCTTTGCTAGGTTAAGTGTAGCATTAGCTGTCATATTTTTTTAACACTCTCATACATTAATCAACTATTTATTTGTTGATACAGTTTAAAGACACACAACAAAGCTTCGCTGGTCGAAAATTTCACTTTGCTGCATAAATCAAAGATAATGGCAGAGCACTAAGACTCCACTTATCGGCGCAATTTCAGTTTTTTTTTAATAAAAATAAAAAAAAATAATAAACAAAACTTAGAAATTCTACTGATATAAATTTTACAACGTTTCTGCTTAATTCTCGAGAGCAGCACACAGAAAAACTTGTTTATGGCCAGAGGGCAGATCCCACCCCTGGGGGTTGAAACTTAATTTTTCATAGGAAGTTAAGATGGATATGTATTTCTATTATTTTTGGGCTGCTGAACCCGCAAATGATGCCAAAAAATAAATTAAGCCCCTCCGTCATTCCCTTGAACTCACTTACTTCACCCGAAAGGTGTTGAATTTTCATACAATATATTTTGACAATGTTCTCAAATCCCTTATTTACTTTTTTTTTTAAATAAAAATATAGCTAATTCTAAAACAATAACTTTCTGGAAAATTTATAGATCATGAATAAATTTAAAAAAATTGTCATCACAAATTCCAAATTTATAATCCAAATTTTAGAAAGTTATCGAGTATGAAGTTTTGTATTATATTCAATATTACAATTGCAAAGTGCAAATTCCAAGTGGCTTAATATTCTTATTTATTTTTGATGATTATTTCTTGCTGACGGTGTTTCTTCCAAGTCCGCGCTTCATTATTTCTGCAAGAATTTTTTATGAATGAAATCCTAGCTAATTTTATTGTCAGACTGCTTCATTACGATTTTACGCTCAACAAGTATTGCCGCATTTTTCTTGAGGCTTTTCTTGAGAGCAGTGGACGAAGCTTTACTCGAAATTTTTGTTTTTTAATTCAAAAAAATTATCTAAGATATAAAAGCTGGCGTTCTTCTACTAATCACTTATCGCTCAAACTGTTAATTCCATTGCATTCAGCCTAAAGGTATACATAACAAAGAGGTAACAGTTTTGATATCTCTGTAATATGTTGTTTACGTGGATACAAAATTGTCGGTTCCCGTAGTGTGACTGGCTTTTATTACTAGTTATTTCTAAAGCGAAACGCAACACATTACTTTTGTAATCAGAAGGCAGCGCAGAACAAAACTTCACATGCGTTCCTTTAATGGCTCAGCTGTAAGCGATATACACTAACAAATATTACTATTTCCCAATGGCTTCCATTTAGCTAATTCTTTTCATTCATCACTACTTGATTTTATTGTCGAAAGTTCATGTCCGTAAGGTCAAAGAACTGAGTCATCGTTTGGCAAACAAAAAAACTAACACCGCGGCCAAGGTCAACTAAATAATGGCAGTCTGCTGAGCATAAATTATAAATGAGTTGAAAAATACAATGGGATTTCCTAGACAGAAAACAACGTCATATTTAGGCAAACAATAAACTGATTTGAAATGCGGAAGTAAAACCAAATAGAGCCACAAAAATTATGTACATATACAAAAATACATCCAAATGTAGATATTGCATTAGTAGATATTGCATATATAAATTTATATCGTTATATTTAGGTCAGCAAGGTAATTAGTATATTAAACAGACTGCATGAGTTTTACATAAATAGCCATTGAAAATATTTTAGAAAAAATTAATTAGTAGTCGCTATGGCGCCAGAGAAATAATCAGCAATTAATTGGGGAGGGGATGGGGAGTCTTTGGTATACAGCATTTCACTGAAAAAATGTATATTCAACACAATTTCGCCACCTCTTTTGAAAATCTGTCCATCCACACAGATTCTCTGTGGCTTTAAGTGGACATTGTACCTAAAAGTTTTTTAATATTAAGCCTGCTTGTTAAGTGGTATTAAATTTCTTCAAGCCCACCATGTTGTATACTTATTTCGTAGCAGGAAAGCGAGAAACTTTTTAGAACATGACATTAATTCGATTACGCTAATGTTTAAATACTCATCCATCATGTTTGGCAAGAAGTGTCATCTGAATGATTCCCAATATTTATGGGAGCGTAATTTCCAATATTTTAAACAAATCTAATTAAGTTCAAGTTAGCTTAGGTAGTTAGTTAGATCACGATGGATATCTGTAAAAAAAATTCAGAAATTTGTTTTCATAAATCGTTTTGCATATATTTTACGATATTTAAAAATTCAATAAAAACGATCAAAATGCTAGAACACATACATACATTGTTCTCGAGAAGAGAACGCCCGAGGAGTGGGTGTGGTCTTTAGAGATCAAACAAGACAATTTGCTGTTTTATGTTTACAAAATAAAACAAATGGATGGATGGATGGATGCCAAAGCGATAAACGTAGCAGGTGCTTAAGAGAACAAACATAAGTTTAAAGACGAAATAAATTTGAGCACGCAATCGAAAAAAACGGCCCTAAATGAGTCATCGCTCCCAGACCGAAACTGCACGGCAGACGTCAGTTCAGCAGCCACCACAGCCATGGAAGGAGATTCAGAGGTGCCAGTTACTTCAGATACCATCGGGTCTCTGATGCCTGTCTATTCAATGGGAGAACTAGGATCGACGTCTGTGGACAGCCGCAATGGGTATCGGACCTTCGTCGGGTCAAAATGGTCATAGGTAAAGTACTTAAAAAAAAAATCTTAAAAAAGTAGAAATTTTATGCAAACCGATTCAGCTGCACATTCTCTAAAGTATTCTTACATCCAATCAACTATCGTATTGGAAATCATCTACCGTTCACTTTTATAAGTCAGCGTACATTTGTATGTATGTAAATTTGTACTCCTTGCTGGCTAAAGTCTTCTTACGCTCTGCAAAGCTTCACAAAATTTTATTCAAGTGGCGTAGAGCCTTGTAATAGCTTTGTATGTTTGTATAAGTAAATCAACACATTTGCAGATATTTATGCACGTAATTGTTCTTGGAATTCCTGCATGTCTTAATTGACTGGAACTTTCACATCAAACGCAATCAGTCAATAGCTTTGAGTGTCAAATCAAAGTGATACAAAAATGTTACGTATCTGCATGATTGCACAAACTAATCGACCATTGGAATTGTAAATACATACATACACACGAATATAATGACCCAGTAGTATTTTTCTGAAAGAAAATTGCACTTCAATTCGATATTCGTTTTTATATAGAGGTGGTGCGGTGCGGAAACAGAACTATCTAAAAGCTGTCGATGGACAAGGGGAAGTTTCTACATATATGAAAAATCGTTCGAAAAAACAAAGCAAACGCATTAAAAGGAAAAAAATACATTGAGTTGAGGTAGTACTTTAATAGAAAATTAGCTTAAATGCTATGCAAATTTTTTACACATTTCCAATTGTGTTTGTTTACATTTGACACATTTCATATTAAACCAATTTAAAAAATCTATTGTTGAAAAATAAAAAAAATTTATTTATTCAGTTAATTATTAAGAAAGTAATAGTGTTTAGGTATGTATATAAATATTTGGCAAGCCGAATGTGTTACAAACAGATGTCGCTGCAAGCTTTTCGCGGATAGGAGTCCTTACCTGATTTGCGTTGCATGAGTCCTGTTAGCTGGGACCGTTGCCAACTGTGGGGGGCTATAAAGGCGGCTGCCGACTACGGAAAATCATTTACTTTTCTTACAGCGTCGTCTCAGGTGAGTTCATCTAAAAATGGGAAAACACTACCGAAGAACAAAGGAAATTGCCTTAAGGGATCGGCTATAATTTGATCCCCCTTTCCAGAAGTTATCAGGTGCTCTGTTCCCTAACATCACGCCACCCTTAAGGGTAGTAGATTTGTATAAATGAACACAGTTATTTTCAAATAAGTATAATATTCATTAAGAGTGATGTCTGAGGTTGAAAAAAAAAAACATTTGCAAAAGTGAAAATTGAAAATTAACAAATTTTTCAAGGATCTTGTAAGTCGCGGCAGCGCTGACTTCGTAAAGCCACTTCCGAGAACAATCTCCTCCACCATTTCGAGAATTAGCTTTTGAAGCGTTGAGACGACATTTTAAGGCGATTAAAATAATATAAAAAAATAGATTTTTTTAAATGTCTAAGTAGTATTTTATGATTAGCTTACTGTCTTTTAATTTTCTTTTTCTGTTTTAAAATAACATAGTTTTCCCATTTTGTCTCCTTGAACTTTTCAAGATATATTAATTTATATTTTTATTTTTAGTTTTTCGGTTCGGTCATAAAATAGCGATATTTTTGGAAGTATTCTTGAAATTTGTAATTATTGTAAATTTAAATAAAAATATGAGATACTAGTTTTTGAACCCGGTCCATTTCCAATTACACAGTGCTACAAAAAAGAATGAAGTCGAAATACCTGGGAAGTGATGTTATTTTCCTTGTAGGTCTTATCGAGTAGAACGAGAATCCAATTTTGGAATTTGTCAAACATTCTAAGAACGGTTTAAGAAAGAAGAAACTCAGACCTTTTGAAAGATATATAGACGTCTTAATAAAGCTGAAGAAATTTACTTGTTTTTGCACAACAAACTTATATTTTGCAACCCTTTTTCTTTTTTTTTTTGAATTTGGCGGTATTTTCACACACCATTTTATAAAAACACAAAATGAGTTTTGATTAGATTCAAATAGTACTCGATAAGACCTACAAGAAAAATAACATCACTTCCCAGGTATTTTTGAGTGTCACACTGTGTTATTTAATCGATAAATTTCTGTTTCTGTCGGTTTTCATATTAAGTTTAGATAAAGGGTTGTAAAATTTTAAGGGCCGATGTTGAATGTGAACCACACCTAAACGTCAAGTTTTTTTCTGCATTTCATTTGACATTTCTCAATTTCAGACTAACTCAATTTGAACATGGAAAGATACACAATCGAGCAACGTGATAAGGTTATTCAGGCTTATTAAGAAAATGGGCGTTCAGTGGATGATCAATTTTCGAAGAGAATCATCTTCAGTGATGAGGCACATTTTCACCTCAGTGGATTCGTCAATAAGCAGAATTTATAATCCAAGAGTGATTGCCGAAAACGAATGCACCCACAAAGAGTGACTGTTTGGTGCGGTTTATGGGCTGGCGGCATCATCGGGCCGTATTTTTTCCAAAATGAGGCCGGTCAGGCAGTTACTGTGAATGGTGTTCGCTATCGTGAGATGATAACGAACTTTTTATGGCCCGAATTGGAAGATAAGGTTGTGGACGATATGTGGTTCCAACAGGATGGTGCCACTTGCCACACAGCCAACGAAACAATGGCTCTTTTGCGCGACAAACTCAATGGCCGTGTTATCTCACGTGGTGGCGATGTCAATTGGCCAAGTGATTTGACACCGTTGGACTACTTTCTTTGGGGTTATTGGAAAGAAAAGGTGTACGTCGATAAGCCAGCAACAATTCGAGAGCTAAAGGATGAGATAATTCGGCACATTAACGGCATAGAACCTCAATTATGCCTCAGCGTCATCGAAAATTTTGACCATCGGATGGAGGTGTGCCGCCGAGGTCGCGGCAGACATTTGGCCGATATTTTGTTCCATACATAATTGAACCACACCATATTATCATAATAAAAAGAAATTATAATAATTTCCAAAATATTTTGTGTTTTATTCAAAATCAACATCGGCCATTAAAATTTAAGCACCCTTTACAAATATTTCTTATATTATTTTCGGCCTTAAATTTAGAAATTTGTTTAAGGCCAGTTTTCATTAGAAAAACTATTTAGGAATAATTTGCCAAAGTGATAGAATTAATAACTGCTATTTCGGAGACCACCACATCTCCTTATCCGACTTCTTTCTTCCTAGACTTTACCAAGGCTCGAACCATGTAATACAAAGAGATGCCCGGATATTCACTTCGCTATCTGAGAAAATATTCATCTGCGTTCCCGTGGACGCATTCTGCTTTATTTATGTTATTGTCTCCTTTATTGCAAACGTGGCAAGAAAGCAAAGGATAATTATATTTCTCAATGAAAATTCTTACTCCGCTTCTGAGTCCATTCTAAGTGGGTTGGGAATTTCCTGCGGGGTTTTTGTTTAACCAAAGTCATTGCCAGCGCTTTAATCTCCGGCGGTAGTGCGTTGATAGGGGAAGCATTTCGTACTTGAATTGAGTTTCAAAAGAGGAAAATGAAAAAGCAACAACAATTTGTGTTGCCTAGCGTGTACAGCAGCTATAGCCTGTATCGCCTTGAGTGTGGTTCCATTTTCGAATATAAAAATGGCCTCACGAAAGTACCAAAATTATTCTTGATAAAAAAGTTGTAAATTGCATTGTGTTCGTACCAAAATACACTCAATATGAAGACATTTTGCAATTATGCCTGGCTTAAAAATAAAACATATATCAAAATATCGATATTTTTCGATGAATGGATCGATTAACGACATTTTTAATATGAAAATATCGGTAGTCGATATTCTTTAATTCCTCCATGAGCTTAAATAGATTCCTTTCGAATGTAACTGTGCGTGAAATCCCCTTACAGTTTATGACCACAACCAAAAAGAATTTCTATGAATTGTCTCTTTCATGGCTGTGTGCTGTGTAAACTTTCATGTATTATTTGCTTCACTATCGACAATTTTGCGATATATATATTTTTTCATTTGCCCATCCCTTTCTTAAACTATTAATAATTTAACTCAAAATGTTAAAAATATCGCCATTCAGCAATGTCTCTTTAAACAAAAACACACGCACTTTAGCTAAAGCAGACAATACTTTCTTATTGGAAAGCCGCCCCAAAATATGGTAAATAAAATAAATTTATTTCGTTTGGTAACAAGAAAAAATACGTATATTCTGATTGCATTTAAATATCCGTGACAAAGCCATCACCTTAACCTATAGAACATTTGTGGGCATAAATTAAGCGGCAGCTGGCACAATACCGAAATTCGCCTTCAAACATCGATGGCTTGTGATAACGGGAATAGGCAAACTCACCCTGCACAAATCCACTTGACCCCATCATGCAACGTCTGGTAGAAAGTATGGCTAACATATTAGAAACGTTTTACTAAATAAAGAGTTACATACAAAGTACCATTTTCTCTAAGTGCGCAATTGCAAAACTATCAAACTGACCTGATATCAGAATTTATAATATATTTTTCGTTATGGATAAATAAAATCGGTTTACTTACCAAGTTAAGGCAGGAAGAGTATCCGCTTTATTTGGGTATATAAAGGTTTGTAATGCTATAAATAAAAAATGCTTAAACAATTCGTATACCTACGGTCAAAATAATAGCAGTGCGGCAATTTGATCAGTGTCGGCTTTTTTCTTTTGGTTGTTTTTATTAAAATAAGGGTATGTAAAAAGCTCGTCGCACGAAGTGGATCCAACAATTTCTTTCCACGTAAGTAACGCATTACCAAGCTATCAAAGTTACTATCACAATTTCTATCACCCTTTCATGTTGAAGGTAGCTAAAGCAAAGCTCCAAACCGTGAAGAGAGTGAGGAATGCCAAATTTTTCAAGGAGGAAAAAATTGGAAATACTTGTTGTTTTCTTTTTTACTTTTCTTTAATAAAAAATACTAGAAACCCCCAAAATATAGCAAACTATAAGCTTTCTCCTCAGTGAAACCATCCATTTACAGTTACGAAGCGAACCGTGCGTAACCGAAATTTAAATATTTCATAAAATTTATATAAAATTCAATTATATTCGACTTTTCAAAAAGGTGGCAACCCTTTTCAAATTACATGTACGAACCTTCTCATTTCCGAGCCGAACCCTTTGACATCCAAATTTGAATATTTCATATAACTTGTGAATAATTTTATTAAATTCTACTCTGCAAACAGATGGTAACCCTCACAAAGGTAAGCTATGAATCTTCTTTCCCAGGCGAAAAGCATGTCACCCAAGGCGAATCCATGCAAGGTGGTGTTATAAATACAACTACAAAATTCCTATGTATTTTGTTTTTGTTTCTGCGTAAGAGTTGTCAAAATTTAAATACATTTTGTTTTTGCTTTTCCGACTTATGAAAGCTCATACGCAAAAGCAAAAACAAAATACATGTAGGTGAATAAAAAAAAAATCAAATCAGCTGCTCTTATGCCATCACCTTCTATAAATTCGCCTTGCATGCCACCCATATTTTAATATTTCATTCTACAATGAGCATATTTTAATTAAATTTCTCTTTTGGAACAGGTAGTCTCATACCTACCAAATATATATACATACATATGTATGTATATGGATACAAAATTTCATAAAAATCGGTCTAGCCGTTTCAGTGGAGTTCGACCACAAACACCATGACAGGATTTTAGTATATATGATATTTCATTCATAAAATTGTAAAAAGTTGTTTCTGTTTATTGCAAATTTCTCTCAACGGAAGACTGAATGCGATGCGTGGCATATAATCGAATGCATTTGCTAAAGTTTTGAATTTTTTTTACTGTCTATTTGTGATTTTGCCTGTTTCAATCCCCTAATATTCGAAACTATGCAATGCGTTCTCATGGAGCTTTAACTGCTGACTAGTCAGTGATCTAGGACAGAACATAGAAATTGTTCAGAATCTTTTTCTTTTGAATATTTTCTTTTCAACAGTATCAACGTACATATGTCCTATGTGTTTATTACATGCTCTTGCGTTTGATTTAGCTAGTAAACCATATAAATAAAAACTTTCAAACTGTGTACCCAATTCGTAAAAGTCCAATAAAAAATGAATAATATAAAAGTTTCAAAAAAATTGTTATCTAACTTTTTAATAAAATTGTTTAGGAATTTTCCAGATGTGCAGTCTTGTAGTGGACATGTTATGTATTTATGAAAACTTTCATTGAAAAATTCAAATTTTATCACAATTTTTGTTTGTAATTTTTTTTTTAATTTCTAAAATTAATAATTATTTTTTATTTTTATTTTATAAATACAAAATAAAAATTACTTTTAATTTTTGTGTAAATCTTTTTTTGTATTTATATTATAAGTCATATAGTATCAGTTATTGAAATATTTTATTTATTAAAATCATTTTTCTCAGACAACCATAACCATAATAAAAATTACTTTTTTTCTACAACTTTTTTCTGTGAAAAATTAAAATTACTTTTATGAGTAAGTCGCAAAATGTAATAGCCACTGACTGATTTTTGCTGATGATTTTTACTGACTAAAAGTCAGTCTTTAATAACTGTTATCAGAAGACATATTTGTAGAAGACATTATTTGTAGATTATTTACGTAAAAGTCCAAAATAGTAGTTATTTTTGATTTATAAAATAAAAATCAATTGTTGTTTTAGAGTTAGTAAATAAAAGTAAAAAAATAATTGTTAAAGGGCGATTTTTATAATAAAGATTGTAACTGTTACAGTCCCTGGTTTCAGTACATAAATTTTAACTTTAAATTGGCTGAAAATTCCCATAGATTTTTAACACAAATTATTTGTATAGGACAAAAAAAATTTTAAGCAATTTGATCCAAATTATACCTATCTTAAATGGACACTAAAACTGTATGGTGAAAAATTTCTAGAAATTTGCATTAGATTCATCTAAAAGTATCATTTTGGCACTAACTTTTAGAAACTCCTCTATAAAAAAATTTGTAAAGTCGCTAGAAAGTTAAATGTTACTAGTGCAAAAATAAATAATATTTCGAGTTAGATGACAACTGATAATTATATCTTGTCCATGTGAAGTGAAGTGAAATACTTTTGTATCGTCTAGGACAGTTGCCGGAGAAATTGGTAACATAATATCCAGTAGAACCGTTAGATTGAGGTTAGCGAACGCAAATCTTCCTGGCAGAATAGCTCGCAATGTTCCTCTAATGAGAAATGCAAATTTAAAAAGAAGAAAGGACTTTGCCCTTTCTCATACATTATGGCACGGAGCAGGAGGTGAACAAAAGGGGCGTAACATTCTCTGCTAACAATGTTATGCGGATGATTTTTTTGGTACGGAGTCGGTCCAATTTATCGTATCGAAAACATTATGGACAGATTTGTTTATCGGAGTATACTGGAGGAAGTCACGTTAGCTTATGCTAAGGAGCATATGCCTTTTGTATGGAAGTTTCAACAAGATAACAACTACGAGCATTCCTCTAAAACGGTGAAAGACTGGTTCCGGAAAAAAGTGTTGGGGTCGGGGGTGATTCCCCCTGGGCCCGGAGTTCTCGAAGGGGCCCGTACTTTCCAAGAAATGGAGTGAATAGCTTTTGATAGTCGATTAATTCGAACATTTATCTGAAAGTTCTAAGTTCCAAATAATTGAAGATTGGAGGATTTTAAACTGCATGTTCAGCAACTTTATCATGATAGTCAACAGACTTCGAAAGAACTGTTTTTTTAATTAATCAGATCGATAAATAAATGTTTGAATAAGATGTTTCTGTCTTCTTATTAACTGTCAAGTCTTGCTATCCCTATATTCGTATATTCCGATATGATCTGAATAAATATTTCTCACCAAAAGTCTACATACATATATGAACCGTTTAATACATTCTATTGATTTTCGAAATCGTATAAAAAAATTTGTTTCACCCAACATCAACTATAAAGCAAATTCAGTACAGATGTGATGAACTGATGAGAGCAAAAAACTTCGTATTTGAATTATTCTTTAAAAATATTGAAGTAGTAAGTAGAAAGATAGTTGATGAAATTGATGAAGTACTCGAATATGAAGAAAGGGGGGCCCACCTTTTTACCCCTTTGCCCGGATTTCCTCTCGACGGCCCTGGGTGCATTTATTACATAATTATATTATTTTTTGGTTTCCTGTGATTAATTTGCTATATCATTTTTATGTAATTTACACCTATTTTAATCTCCAGCTGAAATGGGATGATTTTTCGTATTTGTCGCCTTAGAAAATTGGGATCAGTTCTTAAATCCTACAATGAACATATTTTCAATAACAAATGTATAAAATTGAAACTGTTTCACTTTTTGTTGAAATGAATATATAATTTGAATGAAAATCTAACAATTTTCGAAACTAGATATCACACACCTCTTTCAATGTCCATGTGTGTTTGATGGATATTTCAAGGGGCATATTTTCCCCTTTTTTTTCTTTAAAGTTTTACATTTATGGTGTAAAGATTTTATCTAAAAATACCCCTAGTGAAATTTCCCCGCGAATAATTTTCCAGAACGTTGTAATCCTCTGAGGGATTTGTAAATAATGAGGAATTTTTCCAATTAAAGACCAAAATGACACTTTTAGGAGGGCACTTGCGGGTTAAAACTGTCTACGAAAATATTTCCTGTGAAATTTTACATTTAGCATTTTATTTCGCTCATATCATATTTTAACAATTATTTTATACTTTTTTGAAAACTACTTTGGCCGGGATATGAAAACTTTAGTAGATAATAAAAAAAAATAATGCCAAATTTTAGAAAGCCATCGAGCGTTTTATTACTATAGGCCCGTTTTAATGTAACCGAGCTGCAAAAGAACATTCCAACTCGGAAAAAGCAACCCTGTTAGCCTCTTTCATGTAAGTTGCGATTTATTTAGTGCTATTTAGGAACGGAAAATAGTTGTCCTGGCAATTTTAATTTTTACAAATATTATGCAAATAAAAACGAGCTATGGCTTAAATCTAAGTTCCCCATGTATTTTCTTAGGGCCAATTCACAATAGCGCAGTTTTTTCACTACCCAACACTACATCTCAGGTCGGTTATCATTTCACCGAGTTGGCTCAACTCGCATATTTTTCCGAGTTAGTGTTGTTGCTTCATATGCATTTTGTTATCCTACCTAGTGATCTTTAGCAAGTCGGTTACAAAGAAACGGGGCCTATATACACATACTTTCAGGAAATATTTAACAAAATCCGGTTTGTTTTTGATTGTTGCACAGTTTAATTACAACATTCAGTTCTCAAACTCCACTCACTTTAAGTCATAATGTAAATTAACTAAAACAACATATTTCTCTACGAAAACATGCTTTGATCACATCAGCTAATACAGGAAGCTAAATTTAAACAAAAGGACTTGTAAAAGGCGATAACAAATCACTTAAACGGAAAATGTACTTTTCGCGCCGAAAAGCAAATGACCTTTTCGAAACAGGCAAAAAGGCAAATCATGCCAATAGCAAATAATTCAAATTCAAATATGCAAATGAATGGAAATCTAAATTGGCAATCAATGGAATAAGGGAAAATTTGCGCACAAGAATATGAATGGAATTTTTGGGAAATGTTGTCGAATGTTGTGCAAAAGTAGTGAAGGATTTGGGTTAATACCATAGGGATACGGTAGGCTTATGTGGCAATTTGTGCGGTCACAGCAACGAAAGTGACCAAAAATCAAAAGCAAAATCAAATACAATTTACTTTAAGAAAACTCAACACAAATGGCAAACGAGGAATCGCAACACAGCCCAACCCAGCTCAGCTCAACGTGTTGGCTAAATTCATTGAGTGCTCAAAACAAAAATGCTGAAACTATGTCTGCTATTTAAAAGGTGTGTTCCCTTTTGATTTGTCCCCCACTGCTGCCACATAAATTGAAACACCTTCATTTGTATGTATTTACTATGTACAAGTATATTAACTTTGATTTGATTAGGTTTATATGGAGTAATAGCCTGCGTCACGAGATTGATCAGAAGTGGTTGTAAAAGTTGCTGATTTTGCTAATAAAAATGAGCGAATTAAATGCGCTACGCTTAACAGATAAATTACTATATATTTATATACAAATTACTCAATTGGCATCGGCGAAATGGGAAGCGTTGCGTGTTTGACTAGTCAAAAGTGCCGAATATATTTAGTTTTTTTACTAACAAAAAGTTGCGGTTCTTTTCATAGCCATCCGCAACGAAAGCCAACTCATCCACCATTGATCAACTAGGAAATGAAAGCAAGTCAACGCTCTGCAAACGCTAATCGGTCAATGTCATTGCCACGCACCTGCCTTCAGCGGGTAGCAGGGATAGCGAGTAGAGAAATTAGATTAGATTAGAAAGTAGGTAAGGAATTGGCAGCGTTTGTTTAATTATCATACTCTTCGCCTTATCGGTTTCTAATTGTTTGGTTTTTTTTTCTATTGAGCATATTTTTTATTTCCGTTTTATTACTTTGCTCTAATGCCACACAGAAAGTAAAAAGTTCACCAATAATTAACACTAAACCAACCAGAGTGGTCAAATGGCCGCTTTTAAATTCCAAGTTTTTATTTTTTTTTGAACTTACTGCACGACTTTTTCTATAATATATAGTTGTTTGATTTTTCAATAATATGTACTCTACCGTTGTCTACCCTGAGCGGTCTTTTGACCGCTAGAATATATAATGAAAATCTATGAAGTTATCTGCATTGAAATCTCAAACTTAACTTAATTTATGGAATAAGAAATGGGGTCCTGCATTTTTTTCACAAGTAATGAACAGAAATCGTGTCACAGAAACTATGCGATTTATTCGTTTTGATAGAAGAAGCGAACGGATCGAACGTCTGCAGACTGACAAATTTGTTCTCATCTCCAAGGTATGGAATGCATTTATAGAAAATAGTCAAAACTGCTACAAACCAGGTGGAAATATTACTTACTGTTGATAAACAGCTATTTGCGACAAAACAATATGCCGATTTACACAATATATGCCCAATAAACCCGAAAAGTGCGGGATCAAGTTCTGGTTGGTATCGGACGTTGAAAGTAAATATATTGTGAATGGATTTCCGTATTTGGGAAAAGATGAGGGGAGGCCATCAGCAATGCCACTTAGTGAATTTGTTGTTCTAAAACTTACTGAACCATTTATAGGGTGCTTACGAAATATAACCACTGATAATTTTTTTACGAGCACATCTTTAGCAACAAAACTTTTATCAAAAAGGACTACCTTAGTAGGAGTTATTCCGGCGAATGAGAGGGAAATTAAATAATTGTACTCTAACAATTTACAAAGCAAACCGAACAAAAAAGTTTTCTTACTAAGGCGAGGCATAAATATGTAAAGATTGAAAAAACAGGTAAAAAGTTATACCTAGAAACTATTGCTTTTTATAATAACACCAAATTTGGGGTGGATATGACGGATCAAATGGCTAGAAAGTACAGCAAAAAATCTAAATCTAATAGATGGCCTGTCCAGGTATTGTTCAACATTCTGGATTTAGCTGCTATGAATGCTTGGATTTTATATAAGCAAAGGATATCGCGACAAGGATTTTTATTTCAGTTGGCAGAGGAACTTGCCACCGATTACTGCGATATACAGGAACAAGAAAAAATAGAAAGCATAGCGAAAACCTCAGCAGATTCCACTACAATTTCTGAAAGACGAAAAACGTGTCAAATTGGATATTGCAAAAAAAAAACCATAAACACATGTTCTGTATTTGATTTTAGTTTGAATAAAGACATGTATCGATGGCTTAATATAGAAAAGGCGTATCTACACTTTTCGTTACTTTTCAGGAGAAGGAAAAAACTGAATAAAACCTTAAAAACTTGAGATGCAAAAAACATTTCTATTGCAATTTTTATTCAAAACAGGTAACAAATTCAATTCTGTTATAATTTTGTTATTATTTTTAATTTCTTTGAAGTTATTTGAGATAGGGCTTTTTGTTATTATTTTTCTTGAAAATAAATTTAAGTTAGGGCTTTTTGTTGTAAGTTAAAATTAGAACAAACTAATATAATAATTCATGTTTGAAGTAAAATAAATAAATAATTAAAACTAAAATTCATATTTCAAGGCAGATGTTATTATACTGAAAACAAATTAGGTTTTATAAGGTAAATTATCATAAAAATGGTGGCAATCTGCTGGAAGAAATTTTTTTAGATCTTGCAAATGGTCCCACTTTTTTTTAGATATGGCTATTTTTTATGAGTACCGTGTTTACCGCCACTGCTAATCCAATTTCGAACCGTCTTTTCCTTTACTCCTAGTGTTGAATAAAACATTTCACGGCACACTTGTAATCGCTTTGAATTATGCCCCAAGAAATATGATATGGACTGATTCCGTCTCGAATTTTCAGAGGTTTTATTTTTTGTTTCAAAAAAGCTTGTAAGACCTGCAACATACTGCCTCTTTTGCTCCCAGGACATCTCCCAAAACAAACTAAAAATTTCTTTTCGCGTGGACTCATTAAACGTCGAACACTTTCTCACCGCACTTTTTACACAAAATCGTGATGAACATGGCTCTCCTAATTGCCTAGAAAGTTCTTTTTTTGATATACCCAAATATTCCACGCCTTCCACTCTTTTTTATACCTTTCATGAGAATGAAATGGTATATTAAGTTTGGTCCGATGTTTGTAAGTGCCAGAAGGAGAAGAGATAGACCCATCAAAAAGTATACCTAAATGATCAGGACGATGAGCTGAATCGATTTAGCCATGTCCGTCTGTCTGTCCGTCTGTCCGTCTGTCCATCTGTCCGTCTGTTTGAACGCAAACTAGTCCCTCAATTTTAGAGCTATTTTGATGAAATTTGGTGAGCAGGTGTCGTTGTACAAATGATTAAACATTTGTCGGAATCGGCCAGATCGGGTGACTATAACATATAATACAACCGATTATTCAGATATTGAATTTTGCGCCATAACTCCTCCATTTAAGCAGCTAAAGGCTTGAAAATTTGCAGAAATATCAGCCATTATTAGCTACGTATCAGTATTGAAAATCATGAAGATCGGAGAAATATAACATATAGCTCCCATACAACCGATTGTTCAGATATTGCATTTTGCACCATAACTCCTCCATTTAAACAGCTAAAGGCTTGAAATTTTGCACAAACATCAACCATTATTAGCTATATATTAGTATTCATCAAGATCGGAGTTCACAGTGTAAATCGGCAAGATAAATTCAGGACAAATATTTATTGCGAAAAGTAATAAGCTCAGCGCAATATCACATGAATCATAGCGTTAAACGTTTGGGAACTATTTACGGATCTGATAACTGTTTTCAAAGACCGACATATGTAGGTCTTACATATTAATACTTAATTATTTGTATTTTTTAAATGTTGAATATCAAGCGTCGATACGATATTAAAAATATTCAAAAACCATTCCCTTCTTAAAACATAGTTCTTTTTAATTACATAAGGAAAAGCATTAAATAATTTATAACAATGCCTTTACTAGAATTGTTTTTATTGATTTGAAGGAAATTTTCGCTTTTAACTATAGGTAATACGAAATTGTAATACAATAACACGTTTTTTACTATTCTTCCATTCATGAAAGGTATGAAGCCTTCGGCATAGCCGAAGACAGCGCTGTTTTTACTTATTTTTATTTACATTTTGTTTCCATTCAGATTTGTTAGCAGTATTTTTCCTTTTTGGAACACCATCTGAATCAGAATTTTCTTTTGCACAATTCATGTTATTAAAACTTTCAATAAAAAAACTGTTTCCAACACAAAAACGTTAATTGAACTGACACAAAAAACAAAACCGCACCGACGAACGCAACGTAGCACAGAAAATATTCTTGTGCTAGACAAACTAGGGGAATCCCTTTTTCTTTTAAAGTAAATACAAAAGCAAAACAATAAGAATAGACACATAATCAAGGCAACAAAAAAATTCGCCAAGCAAAAACCTAAATTTCGCCATATTAGAAGCAATTATATTCTGACAAAATTTTAGTTTTGGCTCGACGAATAGCTTGGCGAATTTGGAGTACCATACAAAATGCATGGCAATTTCTGTTGTGGCTTTAATTGTGTGTCTATTTTAAATTCAACTTTAAATGACTTAGGGCTTTTTTCTTTCAAAAAAAACTTCGAATGAGTTAGGGCTTTTTTTTATATGACTATAAATCCGTTATTTGCGATCATAGCCCACTAATTTTTTAAGGGGTGGTGTATTTGACAGTGGTCTACCAGAATACATTAAAAACGCGATTTCGAAAGAAATGTAGATACGCCTTTTCTATATTAAGCCAACGGTATGTAAACATATGATTTTTCAGCCTTCTGTCTAAAACTGTACTCCTAAATCCCGAAAAATAAATGTTTTTTTAATTGCTATATGATAACTATTTTGTGTTTATTGTTTATGCTAAATTCTGTATTAATTACAATCAACTGGAAAAGACTATAATTGTTTATTTCAAAAGTGGTCATTTGACCGCCATTTCGGTAGAAATAGGTATGCATAATATGTCGGTAGGTTTAGTGTTAAGGAGATCAACGTCTATAAAACCTTGCTGTCCAAGGAGTGCGAGAGGGTACAAAATCGAAGAAATTTTCACTAGAAAATTTTCTTAATACTGGTTTGAATTTATTCCCAAATTTATTAAAAAATAAAACGGCTGAAAATAAGAAGATAACTTCTTGGTTTTTAATTTTTAATCATATAAAGGAAAATAATAATAAGATGCTCACATTTTTACTAGAAACTTATTGAATTTATTAATAGGGAAAACTTATAATTTTTAAAAGAGTGGGCATGCAAATGTACTTCGTGAATAATGTACTTTATATTGTCTTTAGTTTAATAATATGAATATTTTTCTTTGGATTTTTGTATTTTCATAATCAAAGTGTATAAAGCAAAGTGAAATCAATATATGACATATTTTTTTTCGATACGCTTATTTGACAATAATTTTATCACCACATTAACCCATAGACAGTAGCAGCTTTAGATTTACATATATGTGTGTGTGTATTTTCAAAAAACAAAGAAAATGTATCGTGCAACGAAAAGGGGAAAAATTAATTTCTAAGGATACTGAAAGAATTCCGGACATTTGTACCTATCCAGCACTGTCCACAACAATTAGTTATGTAGGTATATTTTGTGTGCCGCCAGATGTGGCAATGAGAGGGGAATGTATGAATGTATTTGACATCCCACAACCGCATCATTCAAAATTACCTGACCTGCTTTTTATTATTATTGTACTAATTCAACTCAGCGTGCGCCTATCCGCTTTAAAAATAAAATACCGCCAAAAAATGGTCGCATTCTTACGTTAATACCATTGAAAAAATAAAATTGTATTATAAGGAACTTATTCTAAATAATTCCTACGAAAAATCATTTGCATCTTTAATATTTTGATAAAATATGCTTTATGTTATGGCCGAAATTACTCTCCAGTCTCCTATGAAAGTCCCATGAAATTCCATTCAGTTTCCACCACCTTTGGTCCACCTTCGGTTATAGTTTTGAAGAAATTTTCCATGTGCCTACACTGTTTTCTTCAGTTTCATTATGATATATATAGAAGAAGAGGATAGAATAGAACCATAATTAAGAAATACTTATGTGATGTACAGTGGAGCGATTTTCCGTCATCCCTTGCCAAGTTTGCCACTTTTTGTAATTAATTTGTCGATGTTT
Source organism: Anomoia purmunda (assembly GCA_951828415.1). NCBI lineage: Eukaryota > Metazoa > Arthropoda > Insecta > Diptera > Tephritidae > Anomoia > Anomoia purmunda. Next base: position 46,899,113 of record OX639995.1, read on the forward strand.
TCTATTCCACGACTTTTAGTAAGCGCACATTACAAAGAACGTAGATTTCAAAGAAGTTATATCACTCCCACCGATCCTCTAACAGACAGTCTCGTCCGATTTCACAATACCAGAACTAATTTGACTAGTGCTGATTGATATGAAAATCAGATAAGATCCAATTGGTTTCTGGTGTGGTGAAATTGGACGACAAGAAAAGGCAACGCAATGCAACTCCTTTGTAATCATCGTTCTTTGCACATGTTTGGGATAGCAGCTTGTAGTAGATTTCTTGGTATGTAAATATTTGCATGCCGTATTATTAATTTCTTCTATTCTCGCAATGATACTTATTTTCGCAAGAAATTATAATGCGGTTCACTTTCCCGACCTACGATTAGTACCGACACTTTTTGGCGTTACCTATTACCCATTTACTATTTATTTACCCTATGTTGAATTGCAGTAGTTGCTGAAATCCAAATATATTGATTTTCAGATATCCGCCAATCAGAATTTTTCGTTTAAGTATTAGGATACCCGAATACTCGGATTATTGGTATAGTGGAAATATACGGATTGAACCGTCCATGAACGAAAAAGGGTTAATGCAAACAAACGTATGAATTGTTTTGTCGTTTTGATTTTCAAATAAGCGTATGCCAGATATTGATTTCACTTTGTTTTAAACACTTTGTTTAAAATGAAAAATTTTGATTTACTTAGTAATTGTTCCAGAAGTTGTCACTGAATAATGTTTTAAAAATATATTTATTCCTATATCAATAGTGACGTTGAAATGTTTTAAATTTCAAGCCATTCTTCGAATAATTTGGTCGCACCAATTGTTATATTACACTAAATTTAATTGTTTTTATATTATAAGAAAATTAGGAAACCGTGTAATAATAATATATAAGCACTTAAATTTATCATAATTAAAAAAAAAACACTTATATAATTAAAAAATAAACAGTTTATAAAAACAGTGTGATATTTACTTCCAAAAAAATCCCATCATAATTTATATTGAAGAGGTTTTCATCTTAATTATACGGGTCACCTTCTCAATTACATTACATTTTTTTTACAAGTTTTTATCTTACTTTTACAGATTATCTTCTTGATTTTATTGAAAACACATACCCTGTCGAAATAAGAAGGGTTTCTTCAAAAATAATCATTCAAAAATAACCCTTATTGGCAAAGGACAAAATATTTCTCTTACATACTATGTAAATGTTATCAGGCAACATAAAAAATAAGTGTTAGGTATATGTAGTTCTTATCGGTGAAATAAAAAATTTGTATCATATATTAGTTAGAGTTAATTAGAGCAACTTTTTTGCGATAAATCCAATAACTTTGCGGTTTCGGTCTTTTTAAGTAAAAAACGCCGGGCACCGAATGTATTGGTTATGTGAAAAAAGTGAATATAATTTTCAAAATAAACCTGATTTCATGTATTAAAGATTTCCGAAGTGGACTATTTTTATACCTTCAAAATATATTCATTTGCAATGATTTTATAACGAAACAAGTAAATGTCTCCACTTAAAATATATGGGAAACTAAGTACAACGCTCTATCGAGTATATTAAATTTTAAAAACAACAAATTTAATAATTCTAGGAGGTGAATCATGAAAAATTTTAAAAAGTTGGTTTGCCAATTTATTTTTGGGCCACTCTATTGCAGATTCTATCGAAATACTCAGCAAAGGCTTAATTTTTTTTTTAGTTTTCTTCATCCCATGCCCAAAAGAACTTTTCTTACTACTTATAACATTGAGTTAAATTTTTAAACTGACCACAATCCTTCACAGCTAGGTTTTGCCAAAGCTCTGTTAGTTTAAACCAGTATTAACCAGTATTGTAATGCTTCAAATATCTTGTAAATTTAGTTAATTATCTTTTTTGAACAGGTGGCAACCCTCTTTTAACCGATTTAAAATTACCGTATATAGCTTTCTGATAACTTTTTCGTTTGACACCAGTATAGTAGAATTTCCGCTGCCTTGCAAATTAATTTGAATCAGCGATTCTAAAATGGTGGCAACCCACATCAAAAATGTTTTCGTAAAAGCGCTTTTGTTTTAAAGCCATTTTGTTATATTGCATTAAGCTCAGAAATTGCATTGAATTAAGCTTTTTTAACTAGTGCCATTACTATTTAAATACAATTTTCAATATGAACTCTTTTAAGTCTACTAAGTGGCAACCCCTCCAAAAAGGGTTTCGATATAAAAGTTTCTTAATCGTCTTTAAGTTGAAATCATATTTCATTTGATTTGACTTATAATATTAATATTTATTTTAGCAGGTGGCAACCCTCTCCAAAAATGTCTTTTAAATTAAGGTTTCTGAAAACTTGAATTTTCGAACTCTTATTGTAATGACATTTTAGTTTAGTTTTTAATTTAATTTAATTCATACTTGAACAGGTGGCAATCTTCGGTCAAAACATTTGAATTATGAGGCTTCACTATGCCTATTTGATATCCATTTTGGAATATTTTATTTCATTAATTGCTTTAATTGAATTTTGCTTTTCAAACAGGTGGCAACACCCTTTAAACAATTTATTTTACATATAGTCACATGTGCCAAATCGTATCCAGACATTCCTAGTCGTTATATAGGAGTATGTGACTTAATGAACTATAACTTTTTTAACAAATGGCAACTCTCCATAAAATATAGCCTTTGTATTAACGTAGGGTATAGGCTATTTGTGCGCTAAATTTCGTACAATTCCCAATATACTCACTCACGCACTCAGTCAAATTTCTAATAGCAGTAGCTTCCACTTTTAACCGATTTAAAATTATTCCCAAATTAAAAATTCCTAAACCCAAGAGTTACTTGTAACTAAATTCAATTTAATTTGTCATTTCACTTTCATTCGAATCGTATCGAATATGCTTATATTTTTCGTTCTTATTAAAGTGTTAATTTTGTCTTCCATTTAACTAAGTGATTTTTTTTTATATTTTCAATTTAAACAAACCTATGAAAAAAAAACACATCTTCTCATTTGTTTGTATGTCTACCTTTAGCTTGCGAAAATCTAATAATATTCCAAACTATTTAAATACAAAATGCAAATTACGAAACGTTGAAAAATTTCATTCAGCCGTCAAAACGTTCGCTATCCCTCAAGTAACATTAACTTAGCCGCAAATTTGGAGCAAAAAAAATTTCAAATTTTTATTTCTCTAGACATGTACACATGTACAAAGTTCTAGCACTATTTATAAACATAAATTCGTAATTACTTGTTAGTGTAAGAATATACAAGTTTTATGAGGTGCTGAGTGAATTTTTGCACAATAATTTTGATGAATAAATATTCGGCTAACACTCAATAAGTAAACAAATTACTTTCATATGTACGTATGTATTTGTTGTCTGCGGGTGAAAAAAAAACAAATTGAATTAAATGAAAACTTGGAGCTAATCGGAAGTAAAAATTGTATGGAAAAAGGGTGTTTGAATGCTTATAGAGTCCGATTAGGACAGGACGGACGCTGTGGTGCTATATCACAGATCGTGGAAATTTAAGAAAGTGGTCAATGTTCTATTCAAATCGTAATATAAACTAATGAGAACATTCAAAGATATTTTATATTTTAAAGATGCTACCAGCAAAAACACTTATGGTATTAAATTGAATGTCCGATGCATAAAGAAGATGTCAATAAATTTATTTATATCACAAAAATTTATAAGAACTAATATTAATATTATATAGACTACCAAAAAATTTATTTTTTAAACATGTGACATTAAAAGGCTACTTTCAATTAAAACAATGAATGAAATCAATTACTGCTATATGGGTGTGAAATGAATGAGGATTAATAAAGATTAATTTTCAAATATTTGGAAAGAGGTTGCCACCTGTTTAAAAGCGAATTAAGCCAAATTAAAAAATTAAATGACAGTTTACAATATGAGTTCCAATCTAAAAATTTTTAGAATGCGTAATTTCGAAAAAAAAACTTTGGGGAGAGCTGCCACCTGTTTAAAAAATTTATCAAAATTGTGATAAGTTAAATCACATCAAGCTAATATTATAAGCAACGCTGAATAAAGGTTCATTTCCCAAATACTTTTAAAAAAGTTTGCCTGCCGTCTCTTGACGTGCAAATTAAGTTAAATAAAAATGTAAAGGGCGTTTTACAATATGGGTGATATGCTACAAACTTTAAGAATGCATAATTTCAAAAATTATTTCTGAAAGGGTTGCCACCGTTAGAAAAATTAATAAAATTATAATAATTTAAATTAAATACTGAAATATGGGTATCAAACGTAAGAATTTGAAGAAGGCTTTATTTTGAAAATACGTTTAAAGATAGTTGTCACCTGCTTAAAAGAATAAATTAAAGTTTGTTATTAAATTAACGGAAGTATCACGTAAAGGTATTCAACGAATAAAGGCTTACAAGAAAACTTTATTATAAAAATGAATTTAAGAAGTGTTGCCACGTGTTTAAAAACATTGATTTTATGATTTTGTAAGCTTACTGAACTTCTACAGTATTACTATGAGACGAGAGAGTTTGAATGTTTTAAACATCTCGGAAAATATTTGTTAAATCCTTGCTACATCAGTATTGAAATGAGTTTTGTACCAACACTGTCATATTTCATTCGGCGTATAAAATTGATTTAATGAATAAGTAAATAATTAATTAATAAATAAATAAATTTTTAAACAGATGGCAATCCCTTAAAATATATTTTTGAAACTAACATTTTTCAGAACTTTTAGTTTGACACCCATATTTTAAAATTTAATTTAGTTAATTATTTTAATGTAAGTTCCGTTTAAACAGGTGGCAACCTTCTTTAAAAATATTCAGAAAATTAAGCTTTCGTTCGATGCTAATATTGAAATATTTGATTTCATGCATAACATTAATTAAGTTTAAGCTTTTGAAAAGGTGGCAACTCACTTATCCAAATATGTCCAGTCGTCATTTAGCAATATGTAATTTAAGGCCACGTGTTGCGTAGGAATTGCGAACAAAACCGCAGAGGGAAGTATCCAATTTGGTTCAGTTATTTTCAAGTTTGAGTCATCCGATCAATTTTTATATACATATATATGTACATATATAGATATTGATTCAGATTTGGCAATGTCACAAATTTTGGTCACCTTTCTTCCTTCCGTTAAACTTTTGCTAGTAATGATGGGACACATATTACCCCCGGAACGCATATCCCAAAGCGGTGTTCAAAATTAGGAATATATTTTTTTAATTTAGTATAAATAAAAAGCAGTAATCCTAATTTGAAAGTTTTAAATACATTTATTGCTATGTATATTAGACCGTATCATAAAAAAGTGGAAAATTTGTCCCTTGGGTTTGAAAACTTCCCTTATGAGGATTTAAAACATTGATTTTTTTTTGCCACCATACAAAAGCAGCTAAAAAACATTTTCCAATATTTTCTCTGTTTGAACTTCGATTTTTTCAAATGATATATACTAGTTGTAAAGGTATTAATCAAATCCAAATTTCGGCTATGGAAAAACTAAATTAGTTGCTTTTACATGGTGTCGCATAGAAATTGTGTTTCATTTTGAAACCCCTCACAAGGCAAGTTTTCATGCCAGGTACCGAAAATAATGATAATTTTTTTTTTTTTAATTTCAATGAAATACATAGACAAACGCTTCCCATTTTCAGAGAAGAGTTTTGAGTATATGCATGGACATATTGGAGGTTATGAATTTGTTGCGATTTTCAAATTTTCGAGCGATTTCTATAAAAATTAGTAATAATAATTTGATAATTTTGAATTTTATTTATTGATCCAAAAATATAATCACTTGAAAAGTTGTACTTCTTTTAATTAAAAATAAAACTCGTTTTTGAAGCGTTATTTTTCGCTCTGAAATAATTATTTTTTTCATAATTTTATTTTAATTTAATATTTCAAAATATTTGTATACAATTATTGTTCTTTATTTTAAATAATAATTATTATATTTTTTTATTAGTTTAATTTTTTGGTCGCAAGAAGAATAATTTTTGAGTTTTAATTTTTTAATAAAAAAAATTCCTTATTTTTTGAATAATATTTTTTTTTGCTAAAAAAAACTCATTTTTTAACCATTATTTTATCTCTCATTATTAAAAATTAACTTTTGAGTTTATTTCGTTTTTGTCGTGGTAAATTTTGTTTGCATTTAACGTATGACGCATCTAAAACTACAACACATTTATATATACTATGCACAAATGTAAAAAATCTCGATTAATAAGAAAAATCTACATTGGCTCCAAGTGGACCTTAAACACTGATTTTTTAACTCACAATCTTTTCATGCAAACTTTTTTCATTAATTTTTTAAAGAAATTTAGTTTATTGTGTAACATAGACCATACAATTCAAATTTTTAAACTTCACAAAAAGTTCACAAAAATTCAACAATTCAAAAAAGTATGAAATTTTCAAAATTTTAAAACGGAATTTAAAAGAAAAATTTAATGTGCACTTTTGTAACCAATTCAATTTTAGTATTTTCTTTAATTTCATACATCGTGGTATGTACGTAAATGTAAATTGTTTCCAAAGATTTGTTTCCAACCTTGAATATTTCTTTGGAGGTCGCTTTAAAAACGCTACGATATCTACCAATCGGAGTCGGACGCACACCTCAAATTGTAGTAGAATTTCGACCAAACATCGATGATGTAAGCCCCAAATTATTATTATTTGTTTGCCTTAAAATTTTAAAACTTCTTTGAAACTAAAAAAAATTAACAAAAGGGCTTAATCTCGGCTACGAATCTATTTCTAATCTAAGTTTCAACGACCATTTCGTGGTAAATATTGCACACTGAATTTTCAGGTGTTTCACGCAATTTTGCACCGTTTACCCTATCCACTTCAGTTTACATAAATAGATACATTAGGGTGCATCACATTCGGTATTGTCTTTGTATTGTGATTATAAAATTTATCATATTTTAAGACCTCCACTAAAATATTTCGGAAAAATTTTAAGATTTACGTGAGCTAGACTGCTTTGCAAATGCCTCCAAAGAGGGGAGCTTATAATAAATAAAAATAGTACTTTAAATAATTTTTAGAAAAAAATTACCTCACATGATAGAACAGTCTAAGCTTCAAACCTCTGTATACAAATATTTTGATCAATTTTCAACAGAATAAACTTTAGCAATATTCATTCACTTTATCCGGTTCATTTTGTTCATCGCTAAAGTCTGCCAAAAATTAGGGAAAGTGGTTTTTAGAAAATTTTTTGTGTCTAAAATTTTTAAAACAGCAATTTTCTACATAAGAGCTAAATAGGTTGTTAACGGCCAATTTTTTTAGTTTCTACAATTCTGTAGAGTACAAAGTTTTTTTTTTCTTTACCACCCTAATATATAAGTACATATAACCACAAACTATTAATATTTTTATTTTAAGCCCATTAGGTGATACATCCAAATCTATTTACCACATGGCTACTTGATATCTGTTTTCGTTAAAATTAAATCCTCATAGATGTACCCATGTACCGAAGCAACACCCAAAATACCCCACTTATCTTAATGGCAATAAATTTGTCAAGCGCTCCCCACACGTTTCAAAGCTTTTAACTTTTTACTAGGTAATAGAAAATACCTAATACTACTCAGCGCTAAATGTGAAAGTATGTGTGCATGTATGTGTGCATGTATGTATGTGTCTGTGTGTATGGCGAGCATATGTGTACTAGAGATCGTGTCCCGGAAAACGTCAATAATTTTTAAGTACCGAAAATCACGGGATTCCTTGCCAATAATCACGTGAATTTAAATGTATTTTTTCTTATCTGAGATAAAGACAGATAAATTCCATTAAATTAACTGTCAAAATTGTATACTTTATAATAAGAATAAATATAGTAATAATAATAAAACTATAACATATTTATGATTTATTTGTGCATTATAATTTAATATTTTTTTGTTAATTGTGTCACTAAAAGTAACTTGCATATTGTTAGCTACTCAAAATTGCACAACTAAAATTTTCTTTGGTTAATTTTGTAGAAAAACTAGGAAAATTCGGCAAAATGTTTCTTCCTTTTTTTGACGATTTCCTAAGTTTTGATCAGATTTTTTTTAGAAATGCGTCTGGTATGCTTTGCAGCTCATTAAATTGTAGAATAATGAGAAGTAAGCTCATAAATGCTACAAATTGCCGTTTAATTAATTTTATTTTATTTTTTAACATTCTCACACATTTTTTTCATGCAATAATTTAACTAATACAAAGATTGAATTTTTTATGTAACTGAATGGTAATTCGATCGAATTTTTTTAGGTTTTCAACAAAGTTTGGACTTTCGATTTATATGGATTTTGTTGAACAAGGAAACAGAGTTTTATAATAAAAATAATAAATTTTATTTAACATCTTACACTTTGTGAAATTTTTTAAAACTAAAATTTTTTGGGGGTCCAATTTTGAATGTAACTCACAGAAGGTAATAATGGGGATGAAAGACTGCGCCGGTGTTAGACCGACCAGGACTATTTTTTTAAGTGCCTATGCACGAATCCGGTGTGGGGGATGAAAATCAGACCGCATGGAGAATCCGGGATAATTTTCAATTCAGCTGAAACTCAATGACTTTGTCGCGAAACTATTTTTGAACTAAATCGATTACTTTTGAGTGTTCCAAGCGATTAGTAGGAAGATTTATGTGTTTTCCCACCTTATGGGTAGAATTCTACCAAATCCAAATTCATCCTCGCTCTTCTCATTACATTCAGAACAAAGAGGTCAATATCATTCTCCGATTGATCCACAACCAGCTAAACATTTTAAAACGGAAGTGCCAGATTGTCAAAGAAGACGTGGATGATGAGAAGGTTGTTGCCAGGAGAGCAAAACGTTGCGAAAAAATAGGTCTTACAAGTCGCTTTTATAAAAAAAAACCATCCTTCAAAAATATCCATGCACGTACAGTGTGCGTCAGTTACATAAACAAAATGTAAATTTGGTTTCATAATAAATAAAATAAGAACGATTGACTTTCTTTTAATTTTTTCGTACAAAATATGTGAAAACTCAATATGGGTAGAAATATACCCTGAAGATTGGTAAACAAATAACGATTTTGAGGTCAACGAACATTCAAAAAGTCTTATTAGATTTTTATGTTAACATAAATTAATATATTTTAAAGCCTACTACTTTCGGCTTATTTTGCGTCAGTGGTACTTGAATACAAAATACCGTGTGTTTTTTTGAGACGTATGGTTTTCAATGAGACAATACTTTTTTCGGAGTAGGTCTTTTTGTCAGCTGTTACTTGACTTTTACTCAGTTTGGTTTGTCATCTCATAATGAGCAGACTTACTCTGGAACAACGTTTGCAAATTGGGCAAATTTATTACCAAAATAATGGTTCGGTTTCGCACTACGTTTACTCTAGAGGATAATGAGGATCCTTAGAGATGTCGTACAGTGCACACCGAAGACACTATTGCTGCTGTGGAGCAGAGTATCGATGAATAGTCGAATCAGTCCATCCACCACCGCGCGTAACAATTGGAGCTGTGCGCATCCACTTTATGGAAGATTTTGCGGAAGGATCTTGGTTTGCGGGCTTACAAAATCCAACTCGTGTAAGAATTGAAGCCGAACGACCATCCAGCGCGTCGCACGTTCGGTCCAAGACGACATGGTACCACCGATCCCAATTTTACGTCCTCAAAAAGTCACTGTTTGGTGTACTCTATGGGCAGAGGGAATCATTGGTTCATATTTGTTCAAAAATCAAGTCAATGGGAAACGCTATAGGGCCAAGATTAATGATTAATTGATTTGGAAAATCTTTGGTTCCAACAAGACGGCGCTACATGCCATACAGCCAACGAAACAATACATTTTAAGTTTGTCTCGAGCGTTTTTCGTCATACCCTAAGTTTCTTTATGCGATTAAAATTTCAATAAATGCGTAAAACTTGAATTTTAGCTATTGTCGTCGGATTTGTTCTGGATAAACTACTTTTCACAATAAAAAAGTTTTATTTAAATCGCATTTATATTTTTGTCTTAAGAACAATATTGGTATTTATTTTATGGTAGGAGAGCATTTTACACAATATTGTTAGAATTTTCTCGAGTTAGATGTTACGAAATAACCAATTTCTAAACCCCGAAGTCGTGGGAATGTAACATCTAGATCCCGAAAACTTCGGGTTCGTAACAATCGAAAACATTTTGCTATCTCTAATGTGTACCTAAATAAAGAGATATATTCATAGTAAGGATGTGCGTTCTTCTTGTCAGCTTTTTTCACGCACTTCAAACTAAATACATACAATATATATGTACATAGGATATACCATTTTAATGCCATTTTTTACAGTTTTGCATGTCTCTATTAGCCTAGTTTGCACTTGGGGTTTGGTTTTAAAAATGCAAATTACTTTGATTTTTATCTATGAAAAAGAGTGACAATGTGAAAAAGGGCATTTTATGCTACATTCACATATGTTGCTTAGCTTTTCTTTTTTTTTTTAGTACTCAGCATTATGCCAGAGCCCTTGTTACTAAAATATGTTGTGTGAGAAGAGATGTTGTTTTTGGTTCTTCGAATATGCAAATAGTGGGAGTAGATGTAGAACTACAATGGAAATGCTTATATTCCGAACTACAGCTATAAATCAGTTAATTTGTGTTAATAGATGCCCACTTGAGGGACTAAGTAGGAGTGAGAATTTTCAACCACCTACCATCCAAGTAGTAGTAAGTCGTAGTATCAACCACCATCTGATTATTTATTTATGTAAATCTCTCAACTTAAGTCTCTCCGCTCTTGTTAAACGTAATTATAATTATATGTTTTCTCTTTTAGCCTTTTAATCGTCCTTTCTTCATTAAGTTCTTTTTGTTCACTTTTTCTGTGGCAGTGGATTATTTTGCTTTCATTTTCTCTAACATGAAATAAAGTTGTGCTTTACGTAGTACGAACGGAAATGGCACTGTTTAATGGCACAAACTGAGCAGTCATCAAAGGACAACTAAATACATTTACATATATGTATACACTTTAGGGTGGGCCAATTGAAAATGTTCAAAGCATCATCGCGTTTCTGGTGCTATGGATCGCACCAAGTATTTTTGCCCAAGAAACCAGACCTCTAAAATGAATTTCGAGTCCGCGGAATTTTTTTGGCAGTTATTTTCAAAAATAATAAAAAATCGATCTATTTAGTGCATTTCAAATAAATAAAAATAAATAAAAAATAATAAGGTATGGTTCCTTGGACAAAAAGACTTGGTACGGATCCATAGCACCAGAATCGCGATGATGCTTTGAACTTTTTTGCAGCGCCATACAATTTGGCCCACCCTAATGTACTTGCATTAGATTTGATCAAAAAAAAAGCTAAATAAGTTTCGATATATTTTGAATATGTAAATTAGATCTTATCACGATGTATAAAGTTAAAAAACCTGAAAATGTGCTCATCGGTTTCGAACACTAACCTTTTGAGAATTTCAGTAATAGAAATTTTTCTTCGGTACCCTCTAAAAGCAGCTAAATTGATTTTTTTCTAAAATTTTACTATAGAGCAGTTAAAGTATTTGGTTTAATTGCTCTGTATGCAAGTCACGATACTAGAACTTCGCTAAAGCGTTTGACAAAACTAATCATGCGCTACTAATTTCTAAATTATCTAGTTTAGGTTATCACTCTACATTTCTGTCTTTCGTCACCCAACTGTGTGGCCGCAATAGATAACATCTCATCTAATTATTTTACTGTGGCCTCTGAAGTACCTTAGGGTAGCGTCTTAGGACCCTTTTTCTTTGTGATTTTCATTAACGACATATCTAACTGCTCGATTCTGCAAAGCTTCAATTGGGTCTAAATAATGTTGCTGTTTGATATCACACAAATGAACTAGAGTTAAACATAAAAAAGTGCTTCCATATCACATTTTCCGACTCTCATTTCCCGATCGTCACTTCTTTTTATATCTCTGGCTCATGAGAAATATCCGATCTTGGAGTCATTTCCGACTCAAAATTTCTTTCTAATATCCATTTAAACGATACTATGGCAAAGTCCTATCCTATACTAGCTCTTATACGCCATTTTAGCTTCAAGTTTACTGACTGGTCCGCAAACTCTGAAACTAATTTTTACATCTTTCGTCCTCTCTGACCGATCCCATGTCAAAAGGACCATAATTCCCAAATCAAAAGGACTGAGGGGATGGGCGTGGCTCCCCCCACTTTATAAGAAAAAACTGAGTACAAATATTGCATTTCAAGCAAAATTCCACACAACCGTAATTTTGAAAAATACCAAAAAAACGTGATATTAAAAGAAATATTAAAGAGAATTCACTCAAAAAAAAATATTTTGAAAATAGGCGTGGCACCGCTTAAAAAGGTATACTCAAAAACTATGAACATATTGCATTTGAGGTCAATAACAATGCTCTCCCCTTAGATAACAGTAAAAGGCCCGTTTCTTTGTAACCGAGTTGCAAAAGAACGCTAGGTTAAGCAACAACACTAACTCGGAAAAATATGCGAGTTCAGGCAACTCGGTAAAATGATATCCCACCTGAGATGCAGTGTTGGGAAATGAAAAAACTGCGCTATTGTGAATGAGCCCGAAGAAAATTCGTGGAAAATTACATTTTAACACTTTACCCGCTTTTAATTGCGTGGTATTATTAAATATATAACGACGTCAACGTACAATTTGTTGGCACAACTATTTTCTATTTTTTAATAGCACTTAACAAATTGAATCTTTCAGTTGCTTTTGCAACGAAAGGAAATTTTACAGGAAAATGTAGAATGCTTTCATTTAAAAAGAAAACCAACATCCACTATCGTTTCATGTGGAGACACTTGGGAAGTTTTCTATTTTACATTATTTCCTTTTTGCTTCCCAAAGTAGTATTGAAAAAAAACTTGCAGTTGTAAAATTTAAAAATTCTTAGGCTGCGTTCACATTACAGCGTAACATACTTAGTAATGATTTTTTCGCGACAAATTACTTAGTTTCATACAAATTACTTTGTATGTATAAATCAAGTGCGTTCACATTTTTTGTTCCTAATTTATATTGATACTTTTCTTGTTATTGACAAATTAGTTTACTTATAAATGGGATATAAGTATTGTGAGTGATTCTACACATTTTTAATATATTTGCGATTATTTATATTGTTATAATTTCATCGTTTTTAGTTGATGATCCCAAAACCAGTTAGATCCAAAGCCAATAATTAGCAAAGCGTCGCTGCAAAAAAGGTATTTGGATATATTGAGAAAGCTGCTTATAATGATGATAGCATTGCTGAGAAACCGATTGAAGACCATTCTAGCCTTTCTAGCCCAGTTCGTCTATGTTGGACGAAAGTAAGTGGCTTCTTTCATCTGTGTGCATATGATCCTATTTAAATTTTTCATTGGAACAGGGACATTCCCAGACTTTATGGGTAGTGGATTGCCAAGTTAACGATGATCAGTTCCTTTAAAGTAATTTCAGCACGATGCAGAGCTCATTTTTTTAACTTTGTGACATTTTTATTTTAAAAAAGCTGATACAACTTTACGAAAAGCTATTCCGTTACAAAAATGTGTGGCTATAGCATTCTAGGCACTGGGCTCGTCAGCAGAGTACCGCTCCATTGAATAAATGTTTGTAGCTAGAAAATACACAGTGTGCCGCATAGTTCACGAATTCATGTCAAGTTTTCCATTATAAAAAGAAAAAAATTAATAAAATATTAATTATTTAAAAATTTCATCTAAACATTCAAAACAAATTGAGAACTCTATGACATTTCGGTGATGGATGACTATGTATTTTGATTATTATCATCAAGGCGAATCCATATGAGGTGGTGTCAAGGCGAATTCATACAAGGTGATATACTTGAATATTGCAACTACTACATACATATATAGCGAACGATTGTTCCAAACAAAGAAAAAATGTGACAACAAAAACCGATTTCAAAACAAAAAACATGATAGGGCTCCCATGAGCTGAATGCTTGTACTTCTCTCCGAATTCGCTAGGTTGTTTTGTATACACAAACAAAATACATAAGCAAACTGGGCGAATTCAGATTTTGACATTTCACACGCAAAATTACACAAACAAAATACATAAGCAAACTGGGCGAATTCTGCTTTTGACATTTCACGCGCAAAATTACACAAACAAAATACACAGCGGATTCGCTTTGTTTATCTTGCTATCACCTTCTATGGATACACCTTGGGTGGTGTTATAAGTACTACTACAAAATTCCCATGTATTTTGTTTTTGTTTCTGCGTAAGAGTTGACAAACTGTAGATACATTTTGTTTTTGTTTTTACGGCTTTCTTTTGAAATGCATGTAAGTGAATAAAAAAAATCAAATCGGCTGCTATAGTAACTTCACCTTATATGAATTCGCCTTGATTATCATGATGGAATAATAAAATAATGTTGTATGTAGCGACAGCTCGTTTTGCCCATATTGCTCATCGTCGTATTTTGGAAGTGGGGGAAAAATGAGAAGAAATTTAGGCCTTTGTGGGGAAGCAGTTCTAACTAAAATATTCTTTTTTTTTAATATAATCCTAATGCGATAGTACATAAGTAATAATACAATAAAATAATTTGTTTTCTAATGTATTAAAAATGAAAACATAGCTAGACAGATTGTCCAAAGTTGTCTTAATTAACCCAAACATTTCCAGAAATATAGGCCTGTTCTGCATTTCGATTTGGTGTGGAAAGTAAAATAGATGGAATTCCGACTCATTTCGCCTGCGTTGAAGCGGATTCAAGAATAGGTCAGTTTCGGTTCGATCGTTTTCCCCATGTTTATCTAAGTATTTTTTTAAGTAGAACAGTAAAAATTTATAAATATTCCCTATAATTTAAACTTTTAAATACAAAACAACTTAGATGTTTATGCATTTGAGTTTAATTTGCCAACTACTTTTCATTCCGACTTATCAAAGCAAAACTTTCAAAGCAAAAATTTTTCGCCGCAATCGAAATCAAGTGGTGTACTTTCCTTTCCATTTCGATTTCGAAAGATTTGATCTACCAAGGCAACCAAGGGAAATTCTTCGATGACAGAAATATGTACACTCAGAGGCTTCTCATTCCCTGCCAAGGGGCGACAGTTATAAAAAAAAAAAAATTTCTATAATTTTTTATTTAATTTGCCCCTGCCTAGATTCAAACCTGGCACGGAATGACACACTCATAAGCCTGAAACCAAATAATAAATCGTAACTTACGATTTCCCCCTTAAAATTACATTAGAGATCACATGGTTTTTCTAAGACAGTCGACTTGGTGGAATTAGAGCGAGAAGTTGTCTACGTACGCCACCTTTCATAATTGCATCATGGATTATTATTGTTCAAATTTAGAACTGGTACTGTCTTGTCCTTGTTTTGATTCTTGCTGTATGATATAACATCGGATTTATTTATTTTGAATTTATTGGCAGTTTTTCCTAGGCTAATCTACGTAGTTTAAATATAATTTGTTCATAAATTAAGAATAATCCATAAATTAAGATAATGTGAAACTTGGTCATCATTCGAACTGGATTCCACATTCAATTTGTGAGTAGCGTTTTGCGTGATGTTAATGTTAAGCTATAGGAAAAGTTTCCTCCCAAAAACATCGTATGTTAAAAATAAAAGTATTATCCAATAGAATAGAAACTTCTTGGCCCATAACGTCAAACAAAAAATAACATTCCTCCAGCAGCTGCTTTTCATTAGCAATTTCAAAATTTTCGTTCAACGAACCGCACTAATGTGCGATTTCAACACATAACACCGCATGTGTGTTGTTGTATAAGTATTCTTTGTTGATTATCCTTGTTAATATTTTTATGTGCTGCTGAATATCTGTATATGCTCCTGATAAATCCTCGCACTACATGATTTACATCCGTGCTTTAGTCCTAGCGATTTAATGCTACTACCGTGATTTTCGCTAATATGTTGTTACCATTATCCTCTTAACGAGCGAACTGTTGCTTTACTTAAAGTATTTCGTTTTAAATTATTGATTGTACACTCTAAGTAGGAAAGTCGCTCTTGAGTGGCTCATTAAAATATGAAGCAGAAAATGAACAGAATGTGTGAGGAAAATAAAGCTATATATGTAAATAAAATCAAATCCGAATTTCTCTCACCATCAAGAGCAAAGTGATGTAGCGTTTAATATTTGACTGGTGCTTAAAATTAATCTATATCTACTATATATTGCAGAACAAAATACTCAAAATACGAGTAGAAGAAAAAATTCTTACGCTGAAAAAACAACCTAAGCTAAATACGCCTTGTTTCAAGGTCATTTTTTTCAAATTGCATTATCACCTCTTGATTGTGTAAAGGTTTCTTAATAATTAATAAAAGTCTATTTAAAATGAAATCTGTTTTTTCCATCTTTCTGTCTTTTTCCAGCTGTTTTCCTTCAATCCTGAAAACTTCCATGGCTCATAAATGATACTTTGTTATCGGTTGGAGCAAAGCTTGATGGACATGTTGGAGGTGGAGCGTACTGCCAAAAACTCTGTCTGAGACTAAAATTAAGGCCACCAGAACATTGCAGCGTATTTCAAGTGGATATAGCCGCAATCTTTGCAAGGGGGCTCAATATTTTCTCTAATAGCCAGGCAGCTAGAGCTCTTCGTTTAATAATAGTGCAACCTAAAGTTATGGTTATGGATTGCCTAACTTCTCTTTCGAGAGCTTCTGAGTACTTCTGCGTCAAGATAATCTAGGTACCCGGAACAATGATATTCCAGGGAATAGTGAAGCGGATGAGTTAACTAGGCGGGGTTCGCGTGAAAAGGACTTCTTAAGCAAGTAGCTTTTTGGAGTTCCTCTAGCCACCTTTCTGTTATTTCTGAAAAAATGAGCATGCGATCAGTTTGGCAAACGCCGGGCAGAATAGAATATGAAGGGTCGCAGCGTTTGGTTTTACCAAAAGTTGATCAGAGAAAGACACGGGATCTTCTACGGTTATCCAGGCCACAGCTCTCATTAATTGTGCGGACAGGGCACTGCCCAATGGGTATTCATGCGGTGCTTAGAAGATGAAGATGTTGAATCCTCTGAACACATCCTTTTTAGTTGCTCTACCTTCGCGAGACTAAGGGTAATTTTCCCGGCTAGGTGCTAAAATTTATCTCCTCTTTAAACTCATTTTCGTTTTATAAGTGTCTTCTATGTTTATCATGCCGACAAATTTAACAGGCATACAATTCTTCGATTAATATTTATTGCTTTCACAAATCCATCTCTTTTGTTTTGTAAACATAAAACAGCTGACTGGCCCTCGAAAGTAAACTTTTTACCCAAATACATAAGTAGTTCATTCTACAATAAACATCGGTTAAACCAAGTTTCGGACTTTGATCGAATCGGGGAAATTGATATAATTAAAAATTAAGCAAAGAAACAAAATAAAATAGATGGTTGTGTTAAAGTTATGTCATACACTGTATATAACTTTAAATGTTTTCTAAGGTAATACGTTTAGTATTTTTAAAAAATTCTGAAACTTCTACTACTTTGAAATAATTAGACTATATCGATATATTCTCACATTTTTGGCGTTCAGTTATTTATATTCTAATTTTTAATCTACATATATTTGTATGTGAGAATTAGCACCATCTACCACATTTTGCGGTGTCATCGACACAGACGGTTGACAGAAACAGCAAAAAAAACCAACACTTCTCTGATTGACATAAACCCCAAGATAGCAAGAACTACACAAACATTCAAATGTATGTACATATGTATGTACATGTTACATTTCGGTATGCGTGTGATAGATGACAACAGCGTTTGGGCGGTGAATATTGGCGCCAGCAAGAGGTGAGATAAATATACATAAAAATTAGTCTCGCAAAAAACTAAAAAATTTGCAGTATATATTTATGTATTTATGTATAAATACATATAGGCACACAAGTGCTGAATAAAACGTCGTCAAATATTTAAAAAAAACGTTTGAAATTCCTAACGTAAATCCAGACATTTTCAAGCAGTTTGATTCACTACAAATAACAATATTTAATGACCACAATTTTAGAAGAAACTTCAGGGAGAACCGCATTAATTATTTCATCATCATTGTCGGACTCAAATTTACAAATACAATTGAATAATCACTGAATAAGGTGCAATAGTCGCCAGTAATTTTGGAAAAGAGTAAAAAAATCAAAATTTTTCAAAATGTGGGGTCAAAATTATAAAATTGCTCCCTTTAGTTGCACAACGGCAACACTGGTTCCAAGCAAACCATTACTATTTAGCGCTCGATTAGTATCGGGTCTTGCAATACGAACGCATAAAAGTTTTTTTTTAATAAAACAAAAACGGTTTGGGATATGAATTAAGTTCTTTATTCCTGTGAAAGTATATTCGATGCCATTATGTATGGAACTCGATTTCTTTTGCATGGGCACCACGGGCACGCTTGCAGAAGTACAGACGCTGAACCCAATTTTCGACGGCTTTCAAGCATAAAACGGCCGATACTGCTGCAATGTCACGTTCGATATTCGTACGAAGTTCATCAATCGTCGCTGGCTTGTTGGCATAGACTATAGACTTGACGTAGCCCCACAGGAAATAGTCTATCTAACGGCGTCAAATCGCACGACCGAGGCGGGGCCAATTGACTGGGCCATTTCGTGAGATACCACGTTCCCCAAACTTGGTTTTCAATAAATCGATTGTGACATTCGCTGTGTGGCTTGTGGCGCCGTCCTGTTGGAACCACATATTGTCCAAGCCCATATCATCCAATTCGGGCGAAAAATATTCGGTTATCATTGAGCGGTAGCGAAAGAAGTACGGCCCAATGACGCCGCTGGCCCATATACCGCACCAAAGTCATTTTTTCGGGATGCAATGTTGACTCATGGAGTACGTGTGAATTGCTGTCTGTCCAATAACGCATACTTCGTCATTATTGACGAAGCCATTCAGCCAGAAATGACGACGACCATAAATTGGACGTAGCGCTCTTAAAGTTGTGGCCATTGACTCCGAATTTCGGTAGCAAATTTTAATAATTTCGACTCGTTGTTGGTTCGTATATCTTTCCATGATGAAATGGCAAACCTTACTGAAGAGAAATATCAAAAGAGCGGGGAAAAATATGGCGTCGTTTGCTGTCACTATCGGTCTACTTTTGTAGCGTCCCTATTAAAAACCCCTTTATTTCCACAAACTTAATATTACACCGACATTCAACTGTAGAAAAATAGATTAGAGTATATTGAAAATTTCTTTAAAAGGATGACCGAGGGTGATGCAGTGAATGTAATTTAATAAAATTGAGCTGTTTGTTTTAGGTTTTCTCTGTCTGTTTGAACTCAAAAACCTTCAAAACTATTAAATATATTTGCATGGGACTTTAACCGGTAGCTAGGCAGTAACTTCGGACTAAACATAGGATATAATTTATCAAAATATTTAATAGGGAAAACATAGTTTTCCATAGAAATGATTATAAAACTATTTTCTGCGACATCAGCTGGTGTGCAATTTTTTTTTTTGTTGCATGGCCGGGCACGCTATGTATAGCTAGTATTTTAATAAATTTGCTAGACATTTTTTCAGTTGTCGAAAATTTTTATTACGCTCCTCGCAAGCATTTTTCTAAAAATATTTGAACACAAATACACCAAAGTAAATAAATAAACAAAATGCAGCTCTAAAGCAGAAATGCAGGAATAGCAAGGTGAATGAACATATTTTAAAAATGCAAGCACATATTAATTTACTATATATACTATATATTTATTTTGACGCAGTAACACAAAAAACATATGACATGTGTATGTACTCAGATAAATAAATAGAATACCAAAATTAAGATGTCTGCTTGTTTTCACAAGAATCGAAATTTAAAAACTGACACACTCAGCAAACTGAATTTTCTTCTTCTTGTTTTAAACATTCTTCCGCCTATCGCAAGTCCCACGTTGGCGTCTCGGTTCATTGTGTTTCGGATTCCATAAACAACTTAATTTAATGTAAACAGATGTACGATTTCTCGTTGACAGTTGACATATTTATATCCACCCACGAATAATGAGGTAAAAAAATAAAAAACACATTAAAAACGGACTGCATGTAAGTGATTTATAAGCAGACGAGAATACTCTCACTAATTGTTAATAAAATCACTAAAATACTAAAATAAGATTATTCGGTTAATTCGAGAAGTGGAGGAACGATCAAATTATTAAGCAGAAAGCAAAAGAGGGAATTGTTGAAGCAACGTATTGACGGTCTGTCATCGAAAAGAAAAAAGACTTTCGCAGAGTTGCACAATTGAGGAGTATCCACAAAAAAACCTGTAAAAAACAATGACAATCAAAACTTTTAATATTGTAAATGTGAAAGTTTGTGGGTGAGTTTGTGAAAATATTTGCTAACTTCGGAACATAAATGCTTACGACTAGGATTAATATATGGTGTATTTGTTAAAGGAGGTTTGCCACTTGTTTAAAAAGTTAATTTAAATTAAATACATAAAGAGTTTAAAGAAAACTTCATTTCCAACATGTTGTAAAAGAAAGTTGCCAGCTATTTAAATAAAAGTAATTAAGAAAAATTTTACAATATGGGTGGAAAACTAAAAGGTTGAAGAAAGCTTATTTTCCAAAACATATTTGGAGAGAAATTAAATCTAAATATATTAACACGCAAAATACAATACTAATTATGCAATTTGGGTGATAAGTAAAAAAAAAGCTTTATTTCGAAAATATTTTTGGTAGGGGTTGCCAACTGCTCAAAATAATTAATTTAAATTTAAATCAAAATTAATTTTTACAACAAGAGATACAAAACGGAATTGCCTTAAGAACACTTAATTATAAAAATGTGTTCAATGAGGGTTGCCACCTGACTGAAAGTAGTAATTCAATTCAGTTTTTAATTTAACAGAGATAGCTATTACAGTATTAGTGCGCAACGAAGGAATTTAAGGGAAAACGTTTTCTAAAGGAAGTTACCAGCTGTGTTATAAAAATGTGAAATAAATTTGCTTGACAAATTAGCTAAAACATTACTATTACTGATATCACATAAAAAAGAACAATTTTGAAAATATTTTTAAACAGAACTGACAACTGTTCAAAAAGTTAAATTAATATTAACAATTGTAATGAATTATTAAAGCGCGTGCCCAACCGGAAGTGGTTTAGGAAAGCTTTTCTCAAAAAAATATTATATAATATATTGTCACTGTTGAAAAAGACTAATTTAATTTATTTTCTAAGTCAACTTAAATGTAAAATAGTATTAGTTTCTTTTTATTGTTCTTTTTCCCAACAAGGTAAATAGTTGATGTCATCCCTTGCCATGTTTGGTTTGGAGATAAACCGGTTTCGGCAACGGGCCGTCTTCAGTGGAAATCGAAAATGGATGGAAATTTAAATGTGGGAGTAGTAATAGTAATAGTAATAGCCAGTTAGTAGTAGCATTAGTAAAAATAGTAGTAGTAATTAGTAAAAATTGTAATAGTTAAAAGTAGTAGCATTAGTAGTTATTACTATAAATAGTATCAACATTCGAAAAAACAGTAGTAGGAATTAGTAAAAACAGTAGTAGTAATTTGTAATAATATTTGCAGTGGGGAATCAGCCCCGAACTACCCCCGAAAGATAGTGAAATGATCACGAAATAAAGGATGGTTAAATTTTAAGGGGCGATGTTGAATGTGAACCACACCTAAAGTCAAGTTTTTTTCTGCATTTCATTTGGCATTTCTCAATTTCAGACTAACTCAATTTGAACATGGAAAGATACACAATCGAGCAACGTGTTAAAGTTATTCAGGCTTATTATGAAAATGGGCGTTCAAATCAAATTGCATTTCGAAGAAAATCATCTTCATCTTAAGTACTTTACGACACTTTTCGCTCAACTAATATAAGAACTACTGCCTTTTGACCCACAGTCGACTGCGTTTCCTTAGCAATGGTTTTTCTCGACTACCTTTAAAACAATAACAAATATGACAAAATCCAGTCGCACTATCCAAATTCTCGATGGCACTATCGGCATTATCGATACGCAGTTAAAAAAAAAACAATCGGTTGTGTCTGCAATCGATAAATTTCCACCACTACCTGATAATTTTTCAATATCCTTATGTTGGTTTTCACGAGGGTTTCAATGTAGATAGTTAGAAAAAAACTACCCTCAACTATTGATGGTACTTCCCCATCGACTGCAAAGGACTATCGTCACTATCGATAGCCAAAAAAAAAAAAACTATCATCAACAATCGATGGTGTCCACTATCGATAATTTGCCACCACTACCTCATACGCATGCCAATACCCTTATGTTTGGTTTTGACTCAAATTTTAATAATTCGTATAATTATTATTAAAAACTATCACTTAAGATATTATTAGAAAAGATGTTTTAATTAAAGAATAATAATCTTATGCACCGCCATACCTTCAGCTCTAATTCATTAATCCAATAAATTCTGCATATTGATTAAATTTTCATTTCAACTACAATTAGATATATAAATTACTCATTCACACATATTTGGCGCCAAGAAATACAAATATTGCCGAGCAAACCTGAAAACATCGATACCAACCGAATCTCCATACATGCTCGTAGATATTTCATCTTTGCACACTTCATTAGCCACATTTATTTTATTCACACCAATATTGTTTGTAAACTTTCGTATGAAGCATAAAATTATTGAAAATTCATACAATATTTTCCAAACCAGGCGCGAAATGTTTTGTTAGTATTTTCGGTATTTTCTAGTTACTTTTTCGTGATATTGTTTTATCTGGATCGAATAATAAAGGCGTGCAGAAAAGATAGAAAAATATTTCGGTATTTATTTTTTCAACATTTGTGTGCAACACGCTATCTATCATTACATAGTGATTTTTGATTTTTTTTCTTTGTTTAAGCAAAGAGTGTATTATTTTTAACAGATTCAGATATTATTATTTTTTTTTTGCGAATATTAGTTTATTTTAGGCACACAAAACAATTACGTTGGGCAAAAAAAAAATCGAAATTTTGCCACGAATTACCGTCATAAAGAATCGCTGTGCATACGAGTAGAATGAGGCCATGAGAACCAAAGAAACATAGCAGGGGAAAACATATTTTGAGTTGCAAATATTTATTTAGTAAAAGAAAAAATCCGTTTATAGTAAATATACTATTTTTATGATAAATCCATTGGAGGATGAGAAAATTAAAAGAATGTAAATCTCGTTAATATTATTGTTATCAAGCTTTTTTAAGTGAAAACTTCTTGGTAAAATTGTCCAATAAAAAAGTGGAAATTTCGAAAGTATGTAACTGTAATTTTTGAACCCTGAAATACAAAATTATGACCCAATATATATTTGAATCAATAATTTGAATGCCAAGAATATTTGCTCTACATTATTTTGTGTTTACATTATTTTAAAAACACACAATTATGACCCAACAAAATTTAGATGCTAAGAATTTTTTACCAGTATTTTGGTTTTGAAATGTAGAATTTCGAGGCGCTTCCGGAAAAAGCATAATTTTTTTTTACTGTTACAAAGTCCAAGAGAGTTAAGAACTCTAGGCACACCGGGTGATAGGATATAATATCTATATATACATAAATATATAAGTGTGAAAATAACATCAGAATTTATTAAAAACGTTTCCTTTCCTAAGTTAGTTTTAAATAAATTAATATATTATCAAAAATCAACCAGAACTTTAAGCCTACTGAAACTTCTATTTTGTTTTCATTAGATCAAATTTGACATCAAATGTTGTCAGTTGAATAAAAGCAGGTAGAATTTACACAGGTATTGATTTGGCATTAATGTCAAATTATAAAATGGCAATAGTTTGGCATTCCGTATCATATTTTGTCGTCAAATATTTGACACAATGAAAACCAAGCCTTACACTTTATTATACATAGGAAAATGAAATGGGTTACAAGCCTTGGAATTAAAAAGTTAGAAATTTTGATGATAAGTTTTTTAAAATTGTCGAATTTTCATAAGTTTTTATTACCGTTTGGAACTTTAACTGACATTGCTTTAGTTTTAGAATTAAATATATTTTTATAAAAAGTAGCTAAACTTATATAAGAAAAGCCAAAACTTGTCAGTAAGTTTGGCTACTATTTTTGTGATCACAAGTGTATTTAGATATATATTTTTAATTTTGAAAACCTACAAACTCCTTATGTGATTTTGCGACGACTTTAGGTTTATATTAATTTTATTTATTAATTTTTAAGTCACAGGAAAGTTTTGTTGCATTTGATTTTGTTACCGCTTGATAAAATAAATAAATTTCAAAATCTTATTCATCCAGCTTTTTTATCGTATGAGTTTTATTCTTAAATTATTTTTTTAACACTAACACCGGTAAGTAGCCGCATTCTATACAAGAATTCAAGGGAAATATTGAAAATTGAAGTTGTGGTTGTTGTTTTCTTCTCTTCATTAGGTTTGAAAAACGACAATATTAGTTTTTGAGCTCAAGGCCAGTATAAGGAAATTATTTTGGAAATAAGACACACATTCGGCTTGAGAGCTGCTGTTGCTTTTTACCACTTTCCTGACTGTTGTTGTCTTTTTTTCCAAAATACTTTCCTTATACTGGCCTTAAGCTCAAAAATTAATATTTATTAATATAATTTTATTTCGTTATTTTGGCCGAACTTCTCCTACAATTTGTGGTGTCCGTCGTTGTTGTAGCACAAATTGAGGGACCGACTCCGAACGGCGAATCCTTTTTGTGAGAAGTTTTTTCATGGTAGAAATACACTCGGACGTTTGCCGTTGCCTGCCGAGGGGCGACCGCTATTAGAAAAAACTTTTTCTATAATTTTTGATGTTACTTGCCCCGGGCAGGATTCGAACCCAGGACGCACCGAATGAAGCACAAACACGCTAAACACTCAGCTAACTGTTTGAAAATGAGCATAATTTAATTTGATTCGTCCCAAAAAAAACTCTTCGTGGCATGATCTTTTGGGGCAATTGACTTCCGAACCCGCTGAGGATTCGTTATGCTCACCATTCTGTATAGGTCAAAACCTTCGATAGGTGGCGCTGGAGTCGAGATATTTCATAAAACCGTGTTTGCAGTCCAATTTGATTCAAATGCAAAGAATGTCTTTGTATGGTGTAGGGAACCCCACCGGGTCGGCGAGTTCACTATAAGTACTCACATATACAGGGTGCGCCATTTGTCCATCCGTTATGTCGACGTTGATTAACTTCGCCATTTTTCAACCGATGTACTTTTTTTGACACGTTTTGGAAACCTCAAACCAGTACAATTTTAGTCTTTTACCGTTTCGTCGTACAGAATACGGCAAAACAATCGGTCGAATTTTGTAATGCAAGTTTCAATGGCGCATACCACTTAATAAACAAAATTGCCGCATTTGGGGGACAGAAAATCCTCACGAGATTCATAATATATAAATTTCTACATGATTTGGGTCGGCGTGTGCGCAAAACCATCAATAGCCATTTGCCTTCAAGGAAGACGAAACAGTCTCGATGGTAAACGATTTCGGTGGATGTTGGCTCAGTTTATGTGCCCAAAAATGTGTGAAAAAGTCTAACTGACTTCTGGTTTGAACAAAACGGGGGGCCATGCCATACAGCAACCCAAACAATTCGGTGTTGCAACGAAAAATCCCTAGACGTGTAATATCGAAGAAAGGCGATACTGACTGCCCAACAAGATCCCCCGAATTAGCCCCCTGAACTTCTTTTTGTGGGGTGATTTAAAGAGTAAAATTTACGCCAGCAATCCGAAGATTATTGACAAGCTAGAGACCAATATTCGAGCCGAAATAGAGATGCTCGAAGAAGTGATGGAAAATGCTCGGAAAAGAGTACAATTTGCGGTGGCCAATAAAGTTGGTAATTTAATCGATATTTTTTTTTTAAAGGTGACGACACTCTGTAGCACTTTGAATTTATACAAAAAAGCCAGGTGTGTTAAGTACCTCCTCAAAAATAAGTTAGTGAAATGACAATAAATTTTCGACGCAAATTGTGATGTGATCGGATCATTTATGGTTTGTGAATCGCACTACTGGTTTCTACATATTCTGATAGCTTTTTTTTTAATATTGCTAAACATTTTTTTAAGTGTATTTCAGCAATGCTTACGACTTGTTCGCTCAAACATCAGTCATCAGACATCAGACGCGCTGCGCACGTGCTTGCAACATTTACATTGAACCTACAACATGTTGTGTTTACGTGTGGCAGATTTTTGCGGACAGCGGAAAATCAAAACACTACATTTGAATAAACAACGAAGGAAATGCACATTTTCCCACGCAACGTCATCAATGTGTTTGTGCGAGTATAAAGAGCAACAACAACAACAAGAATTTTAAACGAAATTTGCGCGCAAGGAATCAGCTAATGTTTGCAGCAAGTAGCTATGTAGATATAGATAGGCACACACCGACACAAATTTGTATGTGTGATTTAGAAATGGATTGCTGTGGATGGTGGCGCTAACGCGGCATTCGACTTTTGCTTCTTTCGACCATCGCATGGAGAGATTTTCATGCGAATTTTCTTTTCAGTTGCGGCTATAGCATCGACGCGTGTGAAAGTGAAAATTCGGTTAGTGTTCCTATGAAGTAAAAGTGCGAATACTCGCAAGATTTTAAGTCGCGAATGTTATAATGGAGTGTAAATTTAGTGAAGAATTTTAATACGTGACAAATAAATAAAGTGTTCTCATTAAATATAAATATCTGTGTGTGTATGAAACTATACATATGTATGTGTGTATGTAAATGCAGTGTTTATGCAGATAATTTTTTTAACTACTTAAAATGTGTATAAGCAATGCGGAATGCGGAATGCGGAATGGCTCCAACAGGATATAATGGAAATCATTTATGTTTATTTGCGGAATGGATTGAATATCAGAAAAAGAAATAATAAAAGTTACCAATGAAACGTTGAATAAAATTTTTTTTTAATTCACGCGCACGGCACGAATACAACTGCAAAGTGCTTATATTCAGTGAATCAAAGAATGTTAAATTAAAAAATGGTGGTTATTAAAATAAATTAAATAATGGTGTGTTAAAATTACGAAATTACATATTCACAAATAAGTTTACAAAAAAAAAAACAAAATCCAACAAAAACAAAGTATGTGTAGATACCCTGGCGAGCAAAACCGGGGACCCTTTTACAATATTGTGAAGATTTATCATGAGAATTTTTCTTATCAAATTTATAAAAAAGATTATATTTCATACTATAACAAAATCCATGTAAATTAATGTTTTGAACTTTATACGCAATTTATTACAACTCAAAAAATGTTCATCAAAATGTTTAATTTTTGTTAAAGTTTGTTTAAAAATTTGTTTTATATGCAGTTTTATAGCCTATTTTATTTTAAAAAAAAATAAGATGCAAGTATGAAGTGGCTAAGAACTACCATTGATTTTTTATAATTATTTAGAAATTTTGGTTTTGGAAACTTTTGCCGAAACGTCGCCTGTTCCAGTACATATATTATTTAGTAGAAGATGCCAATTCTGTGCAGTCGGCATATAAAATTATTATTTAAAAATGAATGGGGTTTTATAAAATCCATGTGTTTTATGTAAAAAACATTCGCAAGACTAAAAATTCAAAAAAGAAATATATAATATGACACTTTATTGTACTAAAACTAAATAAGCTATACAACTGCATACTCAAACAAACTTTTTAAAACTCTACTAAAAAATTTAAAAATTTCGACCAAAGTTTGTTGAAATTTCATAAATTTTTTATAAAGTATAAACTAAGTTTATAAAATTAGCAAAGAAAAAAAATTGATCTCGAAAAGTCTTGCTAATATTGCTGCTGTTTTGCTCACCAGTGTAAAAACATATTATAAGTAAAAATTATAATTTTTTTGTTGAAAAAAAAGTGAAAAATATTTAGCGATACTTAAGTGTATATTGAATTAATTACTTAATTTTTATGCAGGGTAGTCCTTAAATTATCGGTGCATTATTTTAAGGTTTTGACTTCTTTTATACTCACACTAAGGAGGGCACTCATTTTGTACGCCTCACACCGAGTCATCTTTACGATTTTTTTAATATTTTTTTTTTTAATAATAATTTTTTTTTTTCAAGGAGATCAAATAGTCTTATTTTATTAAAATATTAGCGAAATTCAATTGCAGATCTGAAGCGTGAAATAAAGCTGCACAGGGAATCTACTTCCGCATCTTTTGCATTTCCTGAGGTACCCCTTAGATTAACCGAATGGAAAATTCGCACAAAAATAGTAGGTCTAGAGTTCGATTTCCACTGGAAAGTATAAATATCAAAAGTGTTTGTAATGATCTCTCCGAGCCGTTCGCAAGGAACCAGTATTATTTTATGAATCAGCGAGGTTTCCATTTTGTGAGGTGAAAATAAAAAATTCAGATATGTAGAGTATTTTTCAGTTCTCTTCTATAAACAATTTAGTTTTTAATAAAACGGGTTATCAAAATTATATTTTCATATTCTGTGGATAAAGGAAACAGATATAAACATATCTGAAGGTTGCCGGTAAATGATTGCTAATTAAAAAAAAAAATTGAACTTTTAT
This sequence comes from Anomoia purmunda, assembly GCA_951828415.1. Classification (NCBI taxonomy): domain Eukaryota; kingdom Metazoa; phylum Arthropoda; class Insecta; order Diptera; family Tephritidae; genus Anomoia; species Anomoia purmunda. The sequence continues at coordinate 46,927,789 of OX639995.1, forward strand.
TTGAAGGATGTTCCGAAATCAACTGCGGGCAATGCCCAAAAAGTTCAGCTAAATGAGAATTTTAGCAGATATTTATTAAAACTAGCTTTTACCCGCGAATTCACCTTTCAAATATTACAGATAACTAAATAACTACATTTACGAAATTTATATACATTTTTGTTCTTTCTCAACCCTAATCGAACAGAGGGGGCAACACTCAACAAAGATTTTTTCATATGTAGATTTCTTAAACTTTCTTGTTTCACGCACATTTTGCAATATATCATTTAAAGTTTTAAGTTTTTATATAGTATATGTATGTATATTTTTATTTTTCTTTTGCCTGATTTGATTCACATCGACAAAAATTTTTGAGATCAATTCCAGTATTTTCTAAAAAGGCAACAAAGGTCAAAACTATAGAAATTTTAGCTTCTATAGATCACATCCGGTTAGCAGATTTTTATATTGTAAAGCTTTTTTATTTTATTTTTTTGTTTTGTGGGTAATTTTTGAAAAAATTAAAAACTCGGAAAAATCTCACTTGGAATACAAAAAATTATAATTAATTAGAAAGGAAATTGGGTTTATTAGAAATGCCTCTAAAAAATTTCCCCATATAAGACTAATCGAGAAATCAAACACAACTGGAAAAATCGAAGCAATGCCAAAATTTTTGGGCTGAAATTCATTTGATTTTTTGCGCATTTGAAAGACGATCATGAAAAAACGTTCAGAAAACTTACTAGACTTTATTTTTTATAAATTTTTTTTTTTAAAAACTACTGAATAATTGGCGCTATGGCTTTAAAAAATCGAAATTCTACTGCATAGTTTTGTTTACATATATGTATATACATATATTGCTACGATTATTTAACAAAAAAATATAAGGAAAAAAAATTATGCAATTTCGAATTTTTGAAACGAAAAATTTTTTGTTATTTTTTTTTAATCATATTTCATATATTTTTTTTATTTTAGAGGGACCTTTAACCTAAAAAAAATAAACAATTTCAATGATCGTTCACTTTTTCGCAAAGTTAATACATTTTCAAATCGCAAAATCGACTTTTTAGAAGAATTTCAAAAATTCCCGACTATGAAGGAATTCCAAATCAAGCAAAATGCAAAAATACATTTCTCATCGATTTCGATGTAGAAACTATAAAAATTCCACGTAAAAAAAAAAACAAAGACTTCACCCTAAATGCCTGGACGATGTGGTATGAAATAACCGAATAATTAATTTAACTTATTAACGACTTCGAATTAATTTATTTTTAAAACAGATTAGCAAGCAATCCTCATCAAATACTACAAAAATTTACTGAATCTTCAAACCATAGATTCTACAGCACCCTTTCATTTGGCATCCATGTTTTAATGCTTCCTATAACTTGTGTCCATTTTAATTACACTGAACTTTTCTAATAGGTGGCAACGCTCTTAAAAATACTTTCAAACTGCGAGCTTCATAAATCTCTTTTGTCCAGTATGGGTATTGCGATACAAATTTATATTACTTAATAATAATACCCTTAATTCATTTTTCATTTGATTTTTTAAACAGGTGGCAACCCTAATTAATGTAGTTTTGAAATTACGCCTTTTGGAAAACCTAATAGGCTAATGCCCATATTGTAGTAATTCATTTAATTTAATTTCAATTTTTAACAGGTGGCAACCCTTTTTGGTACAATTTAAATACATTAGGAATAAAATTAGTTTCTAAATAAAATACTATCACTATCCGTACATTCGCACAGTATCAAATTGCCTTAAAGCCAAAACCAATATTCACCGAGTGGAGGTAACAATGCCATGAAAAGAAGGTTGAATCAAAATGTTACTTATACGCCGCAACACACTCTACAAATTCGCAATAAAAATTTATATAAATTTATCCAAATGAAAAAGTGCAAAATGTCAACGAAAAAGTGTTTAACAAAAAAAAAATATCGCCAATAGAATAATAAATTAAACCAATTTGTCATACAAATTATTTAAGAAAGTAAAAAGGAATCAATGAAATTTTTGAGTGGCAACAAAGAAATAGTCAAAACTAACACACTGCGCGTGTGAGAAATTATTAAGCAAATTTGCGGTCATTAGTAAATCACAAGTGAAATATATAGAGAAGAAAAAGTCTTCCAATATGTTGAAGTGTTAAATTTGAAAAAAAAAAAACATAGTGCTAATAGCAGCTAAAATAAAAATAAAAAATATAAAAATAGTAAAAATAGTAAAATGGCTGGCTTTGAGTCATCCGATGAGGCTAACACAGAGCTATTGGAGAAACTAAAACATTTAGATGTGCGCGTCGAGCAGGAAAAATCAAATGGCTTTTGCCAAGGCTGTTGGAAGTCAAGTAAATGGAAATCGGCGCTAAATCACATTGGCCTATTGGTATCGCTGTCAATCTACTGCGGAGTGGGTGGACTGGTAAGTACTTAGTTGGTTGAACAAAATATCAAATATGTTAAATTTAAATTTACGATTTGTGAAGTGAAGTTGTGTGGAAAGCAATAAATTGGAGAATTTTGAAAATTTGTGTATGTCTTCTGTTTTTTTGTAATTGAAGACTACATTTCGGCGTGCATCTGTTATTCCGCTATCTCGCTTGCTTTTTAAGTGTTTGAAGTATTGTTTCGAAAAACTACATTTGAAAAGGTGAAAAGGTAATATGCAAATTTTTCAAATATCTCCGTACTTCTTTTTCTCATAAATCCAAAAATGCTGTATAAAATTTGATTTATTTTAAGACTCCTACCAAAATAGTTTGGGTATTTATGAGTTAAATGGTTTTGCAAATGCATAAAAGCAAATTTTGTTTATATATAAATTCAATAGCATTATCTTTTTGTTTTTTGAATACAGAAGTATTTTGTAAAACACATATACATGTATATATAAAAGGCAAATATCTTTTCTTTCATTTCTAAGGTAGAAAGAATTATACTGTGGGTTTAATAAAGCTGTCATTTTTTAATTCTTTGTAAACTGTAGTTTATTCTATATAAAATCCCTAATACCATATAGATTAAAACTTCAAACTTTGTACAAAATTTATAAAAATGCAATAAACTTCAATTCAATTTTCCAACTTTTTATTAAGAATTTTTAGAAAACTGTTGGGCATGCAATTTTTAGAGTATTTAATTTTATCATAAATTGTGCTAGTCTGAATTGGCTCAAAATACCGATTGCGTTTTGAAATTTTTTTCCTACAAGCATTTTTCGATGTAACGGAAAGATTTTATATACTCGTATGTAAATGCCAGTTGCTTTTTTTTAAATTTATTTTTTGCGTCTGACGTTCTTGCAAATCATTCATGAAGCAAAATTTTTTCTCGTTTATTTCAAATGGTTTCGAATCGTCTCAGGCGAAGCTCCCAAGTTTTCTCTTCCTATCAGGACTTTTGAGCAGGACTAACTAGTTGGCGATGTTATTGATTCCAGTAATTGCAATAGCCTGCTTCAAATAAGATCAATGTCTTCGCATTCCATATTAACCAAAACATTCTGCAATCTTTTACCACGAAATATTCGTAAACAATAGTGAAAGTGAAAGTTCAGCAAAAAAGGGATGAAAATAAAAACTTTTATAATTTGACTTGACTTTAGTTTGCAATGTTATAACTATTTTACTTGAGTTTTTTCTAGACCCTTGACTCTTCTAGAGAGGCATTAGACGATAGGGGTGACCCACTAATAAAATAACTGAACCACTTTTTTGTTCTTTTTCGATTTTCTAAAAGACTAGTCTCCTGGTATTTCTACAGTGCAGCTCAAAATTAAATTGAAGCCACGAGTTTATGCGAATACAGATTAGACTCTGGAAGCCCTTGAGGAGAACAGCCGAGAAGAAATCCAAAGCAAAATTCCGTGAAAAATGGCATAAGAAAAGTATACAAAATATATAAGTATACAATACATATAATATATAACATATTTCTTATACTAAATATGTATATATGTATAATATCCAAATATATGTAAATAAAAAAAACTCCATTCATTCAAAAAATATATACAAAGAACATTGGTTAATCTTTGAATATTAAGCCACTTTGTAGAGTATGTTTTTTAAATTTTTTGTTTTCGTAGACTCATTACTCGAATGACGTCCGTTCTGTTATCAGCAACACGCGAAATAACGGAATATTCTATTTTCTTGAAAATGTTTGTTGGGTATTTTTGTTTTTGGGCTTTCATATAACAACTAAATAAAACATTTTTATAAGCAGCACTTAAATTTTTAATAGCCACATGAAAGTAAACAACAAATACTGCAAGCAAAACAATGAAAATTAACGTGAAAAATTAATCTATGATTTTGTTTAATTTTTGTGTTGATCCAAAATGTTTTGGTTGCATAAATAGCACTCGAAGCAATAAATAATCGCAAACCACAATTTAATATTTGTTGTTGATTTTTATTTTAGTAAATGTGGGTTGGCTTGTTGGAATCGGTTTTTCATGCAGATTATTTTAAAATGAAATTTTTCTCAAATAATCTGATGACTATGAAATATTCCATCCATTCGCTATAAGTAAATATTTCGAAAATAAATTTTCTCCTAGGCATGACAAATGAGAGCCACTTTGTAAAGGCAATTTGAACGAACTTCCCAAACAAATGATTTATTTTTATTAGCTGTTAGCACTGCTGCATTTGTAATGAATTTATTTAATGATTTATTCTGCTTTTAAATGCAAACAATCCGAATCTGTGTAATAAACGCAACGTCTTTTGTATTTTTCCGCTACATTTAGAATTATATGTAAACTCGTTAAATTAAATTTTTTAGCTTTTCAAAGCTGCAGGGTTGAATTTGGCGGTACTTTCATCGTATTGTTCGCGATAGGCACGAAGTTGGTCGGCACGGTTGGTGGCGGTATTTTCTGCTAGGAACCAATGTTGGCAAAGAAAACAAAATAATAATACAAATTAATACAATAAAACTGCCATTTTATATTTTTCTCGATATGTTTTTAATTTTTTAGTCCTATATCACTAATTCACTATAGAAAGTTTTCCCAATTTTTCAGCTAAAATTAATTATAGCTAAACAATACTTGATTTAAAAAAACCATGAGCTTCTTATTGCTTGGTATATCATTTCCAACATTTTTCTAAAAAACAAAAACAAAACATTAACCCTTACCTGCCATGGGTCCTTTAGGGGCCACTTTTTCACTTGCGGTTTAATTAAAAAAGTTTTTTCATTTTTGTGTGAAAAAAGCCAGTTAGTTATTCGAACCATTTATACAGTGAGTTATCTTGAAAAATTTTGCCAAATTGTACAAATTTTAATGTTAGACATGGAAACTCTGAGTTTCACAAAAATATCGAATGGTTCACTTTCCGAAATACTTTTGGAAATACTAAGGGCAACTGCAAATACATTTTTAAGCCATATTTCACTTTTCTTTTCCATTTCAGTAGGTAAGTTTTCTATCACTTTTATTTCAGTTAGCGAACGATTTTAAACAAAAAAAAAGTGTAACTAGTGCCCTGAAAATTGTAAACAGTCTATTCCTTCCCCAGTTTATTAGATTCTCGCCTCCTGCCGGATAATAGATAACAATTCACAATATCAAAATTACTTACAAGAAAAAAGATGAAAGGCATTTTAATTATTTTTCCAACCATATCCACATTTTAAAAAATCAGTTTAATATTTTTCGAAATATATGCTTTTTAAATTTTTTCTAAATTCAACCTTAACTCCACTGCATCACCCTCTCTATTGATTTAGACCATCGAAATTGTATACTTTTTTTTCTAGCTCAAAGGGACTTATTCTTTACTTATGCAGAAATTTTATATGACCCTAAATTCCTCTCAATATAAGCTTTCAAACTAGCGGGGGTACATAATTGCAAAGTAATTTCTATGGCAACGCATACAAAATTGTAAAATTGTCTGACTTGATAGCAAAATTGCCGGCAACAATATGTGTAAAGTATTTTTTAAACTGAAATAGAATAAACCAAGCTTATTTGTTATTACTTTTATTTCACTTTTAAATGGGGCAGTCAGTGGCAAACTGTCAAGTATATTTGTATCATGAAATTTTCACAAAAATCATTTGCCGTTACACTGCACTTAATAGGATCATTTAATTTACTACAAGTAAGTGGCAACTCTCAAACAGCATCTCCCACACACGCAAAGGTATTTTCAATATACATAACATTTTTTTAAACCTCCTTCGTGCGAGGCACTGATTTTCAATATTTTATTTGACTTATAATTTTAATTAATTTATTAAATAGGTGGCAACCCTCTACAAAAATATTTTTGAAATTATGCTAAGAAAGCTTAATTATTTTGGAACTCATTCTGCAAATTGTAATTTATTGTTTTAATTTATTTTAATATACATTTATACAGGTGGCAACCCTCTTTAAAAACATTTGGGAAGTGAATCTTTATCAAGCCTCTTTTATCCGATACTCATATTGTAATAATTCAATTGAGTCTTTGTTTTGATTGAATTCAATCTTTTAAACATGTGGCAACTCCCTTAACAATTCTATGGTAGCCCCATATAACGGGATATTTATATGGACATGTGTCAAATTTAATCCAGATCTATTCAGTCGTATTTAGTTGACTATAACTTTTTAACAAATGGCAACTCTCCATAAAATATAGCCTATGTATGTGTTAACGTAGAGTTTAGGTTATTTGCTTACTAAATTTCTGAAACTCCGTCCAGCTTTTTGGACCCGGAAAGGTAATAATATACTCACACACTCACTCACACACGTACACAAACGAAAAAGTAACAGAAACTTGATCTTAATATAACCAATATATATGTAAATAGATAACCTTCGATTTCATCATAGCCCACACAATTTCAATTGGTTGCGTATCCGGACTTTGTCAAGTTCAATCAAGCTGTTTTATGGCCTTTTCTGCTTTCCAAGACGTCTATCTTCCGGTAGTACCAAACAAGGGAACTTTATTCATCTGTTAAATTTCAGTTTGCTCCAATCGTTTTTGAATACGCGCTTCAGTCAAAAGATGTTTTTGAATTATAATCCGATCTCTGATGACATTTTTTTCAATATACATCTGATTATACAAAGAGAAACTTCTATATTTTTGTTTCACATTGCATTGGACTAAGAATAAGGATTATTTTTTAAATAAATTTGTTATGGAGTTCGAGGTTTTTGAAGTAGGTTTATGAAACACACTGAATGTGGTTACGCAGATAACTAACTCAAAATGGTAGTTAAATGAAGTAAATTAGTTGTTGAATTTTTTGCATGTCAAAAGCTAAAAACCATTAAAATAGGTTTTGATTTTGCCTAATATTCCAAAAATAACTTTCGTTTGAATTTATCTAAGTTGTAACCGGGTCAAAGGTGGCAAAGAATTGCACTTAAGTATCCTAGATTTGTTAAACTTTTTCCAATCATAGCGCTTCGCATTATGTACTCACCGTGTCAAACAAATTTGCATACAAATAATACAATAACAAACTTAAGCGAAAAATAAATCAACTTTGCTAAAAGTTTGTGCTTTCATAGGCTTATTACGGTGAGCAACTAAATTTAAGTTATGACATAAATAAATGAATGAAAGTATGTGTTGTATAAATATTTGCGCCAGTATGACTTGTAGCCGCAGACAAAGATTTGTGATTTTAGATTTTTTGATTCCAATTTCACTTAATAAGCCGCAAATAAGTAGAACATTCACTTTTGTTGTGCATGTGGTTTGACTTTGAAATTTTGAAACTCAATCATGCCATTCGGAAACATTGCCATTCCCACCTTGTAGTAAATGCAGAACGAAAGAGCTAGTATTTATTAGCTGAAAAATGCAATATTTTCAATTTTTTCGAGTTTAACGCCCAGTGCATGCAAAAAAAAAATGATATTTGAAAACTTCACAACTTTAAGTAAGAAATTCGATGGCGTTCAAAAATATTTGTATAGTTTTATATTACGCGTTGAATTTTTGCTGCATAAATACCCAAAAGTTTTTCCAAAATTCAAATCAAAATATTTGAAATTTTGTTGGATAAAATTTATAAAATTTTTTAATTTTGTACAAAGTTTGAAATTTTGACTTACATGCTTTTTGTTATGGGGCAAACTAAAGTTAAAAAAAAAAAACTAAAAACCACGGCAGACATTGTCCCGCCTATATTTATGTTTTTTCGATTTCTGTCACATATAAGAGGTGGCAACACTCTCAAAATTATAAATTGCCACCATGTCCCTGCCGAAATGGCAATCATATTTTAATATTTTACATCCATGTGTATATTTTAATCAAATTCGATTTTTCAAGCATAAAATAAACTTTACAACTTATTCTCATACCAACCAAATATACATACAAAATTCCATAAAAATCGGTCGAGCCGTTTCGAAGCAGATCGACTAGCAATAACATGACACGAGTTTTTTATATATAAGATTAACAAAAAAAAAAAAAACAAACGAGGAAGCGTGAAAGAGATTATAAATATTGTAATAAAATCACAAAAAGTTCAGTTTTTATTGAGTCACCCTATGTGCAGGTAAATACTTCAATTTTGCGAGCAAAGAATGTGGATATACTTGGAGAAAGATGGAAGCAATGTATGTGTAATAAATAAATGGATATGTTGATTGCGAAATACCACATAGCGAATTGAAAGTGATGTTAAAAGAGTGAGTACATTTCTATCTTGTATAAGAAAAATTTAACAATAAATTAAACAAAAAAAAGCTACATACATTCACATATTTTCATGGCACGAATTCGTATAATCCACAAATAAAGACTTGAACCGAGAAAAAAGTTGCATTCTATTAAACTTAAATTTTGCGAATTTCTTAATCGTCATAGGTGGTGTTCAAACATTGGCAATATCGAGTAGAGATAGGACGGGGGCTTAAGGGATTGCAAGTGTTATGGATATAGTCGCGAATATGGCGTGTATCGAGGAATACATATGTAATGGTATTTACACAAAATAACAAAAAAAAAAATCATTCTGAAGCGAATAGTCTTTTATCTCGCACACAAAACTTATTGAATTGCATATACAGATTCATTAATATTCATACAAAAAAATTGTCAAGCGTGCATTGTATTGAAGAAAATGTAAACAAAAATTATCAAAAATAAACGAAAATTGTCAGCGAATTGAAAGTTGCACTATATTATTCTAAAATTGTAAAACTGTATACCTGATCTGTTTCTACAAATTCTAATTAAAAAGTTTCAAATTTAGACAAAATTTTGCATAAGTTTTCAAATTTTTGCACAAAGTTTGAAATGTGTATCTTATAGTTTCTGTTACCTATATTAACTAAATTCTTATAAAAAATTAAAAACAAACAAAAGAAAAATAGTCAAATAGTGTAAAAAATGGCGTCACCTCGTCATTAAACTGTCCGACACTATATATAAAAATGAACAACAGATTGTATAAACGTGAAAAGAAAATTTTCAAGCATAATGCAAAATTTATAAAAATTAAAAAAAATGTTAAGGTTTCATTGAATTAGATATTTCGAAATCAGAATTTTCAGGACTTTTAGAGGAATGCCTTGGTCCCACATATCGCGCTCCACCCGATACTCTCTAAAGGGAATAGCGCTGCCCAAGTATTCCACAAATGCCATGGAAGATGCAGAACGGTTAATTATAACAGAGTTGAAATCAAAGCTTTGCAAACTCCTCGAATAGTCACAATACAAGTTAAATCTATGCACAATATCGCGCATTATGACCGCGGCCTGAGCTGCTAGAGTTTTCCCAGAAAATTATCTATTGCCATTACCTACATTCATAAATACAATTTTTTCTTTTTTTTTTAATATTTTAAATTCCAATTTTTATTTTTGAAAACCTCTAATTCTAGAGTTATTTTTAAATCGTTTCAGCTCTTGCAAATCTTAATATTTTTACGAAATATTAGTGCCCAAAAGCTTAAGAGTTTTATAACTCCAGCGAGGCAGTATTTTGATTCTTTTTTTAGATATCGATATTTTTTCATGCCCGGAAAGGCTTTTGATATAGCCAATTAAGGAATCAAAACGTAATCTCCCACCTCCCACACGAACCAATGTAAATATATTCAAATTATTTTCAGATAATACCAAAGTAAATATGTATAGAGAAATGTATAGAGAACGACCGAACATCGATTTCTAGGACCGAACCGAATTCCCTCCAATGTTGGCCGAAACCGAAGCGAACATTTTCAACGTCTAAAAATGCAACATTTTCGTTATTGATTTTAATACTTCAAATTTAATAATTTTATATTGTAATATAAAAATAATAGCCCAGCAGCAGTGGAATCGATTCTGCGTGTCGGTATGACGCTGTACTACAGCTCTGAACAATTGCTCGTTGGGCACACTCGATGGGGGAGCAGACAGATATTATAAAGCAAGTTTTCCAACAGAAAATATAAATTTAAAACCATTATTCCAAAGAGTTCGTTGTGTAATCAATAATTTCTTACCATATTTTTACTGGAAATCATATCACTATCATGTGAATCCCAAAGGCTGTTTTGATTTTTTTACAACTAAAATGTATAATAAATTTAAAAAACGTTTGGCCGTTTTTGCCCCAAGCCGAACCGAAACCTAAACGAAATTTGATGGCCGTTGATCGAAGTCAAGAGCGAAGTTCGGTCGTTTTCTATGTTTACTCGGGTTTTCTATGCTTAAACCGGGTAATGTTATGTTTGCACTATTGACCACATTTTTCGTGCTAAACTTGTTTTATTAATTCTTCATAAAAATATAGTTCTTTTCAATTTCTTAAACTATAAAATCAAAATTACTTTGATTAGTTAAGATATTTGAAAAAATTAGAATTCAATTTTCGTCACAAAATTTTTAGAAGCTTTTAAAGTATGGCAAAACGGCCTTTTTAATTTTAGTATAGTAAAGTGGAAGTTTCAAGTTTTTAAACACTTCCATTGATTTTTCATAATCTCTCTTGCGGACGGGGTTTTTAACTTGATTTATGCTGTCAGAATAAAATCGCAGATCCAGAGGCAAGAAAGAAAATGAACTAAAGAACATTTTATTCCAGTAGCCACAATTGTCATTATCTTGTTACACTCTCTTTGCAAATCTTAGTGGAAGGCGTGTTTGATTATAATCTATTACTTATTCACAATTTAGTTTTTAGTAAGAGCCTGCATAAAAATGCAAATGTTTGTAAATTAAGAATGTTATAGGATAATAACAATAATCAATTATAATAGTCTACAAATGAAACATTGCGATTTTAGGTGTCCGACTTGGGAAATTTTTCTCTGTATACAGTATACGTACGTACATACATAAATACATATATGTTCATATGTTTCTATACCATCCGATTATCCTTGAGACAAATTCAGCACCAACAACTAATCATACACACAAAAATAAAGCATCATGCAACCTGTCAGCACATTACAAAAGTGCCATCTCAGAGACTCATAAATTTGCTAAAGTCAACGCATCGCTGTCAAGTGAACTTGTACTTGTCAATGACAAGCAATTTATTTGGCAAATACAAAAAAAAAAAAAGGAAACCTAATCACAAAGCGAGGTCGATGGGGCAGAAATACGAGTGTAGTATGTGGCAACAATGACAAATAAATAAATAAAAATAAAATAATATTGCGTATAAGAACGCACCACTAGATTGAGGGAAGAAAGAAACTGACTTTCTCCACCAGTGTACTAACTTAAGAATTCACTGTACATTTATTAAGCAAGTCAAAACTGGAATGTGAATGACCAAGTCCAAATCTAAAGGATTTACACTACACAACTAGAACAGAGTTGCATAAAATTACTAGCATAAATTATATGCCGGACACATGTCACGTGTTTGTAGAGGGATTATACGTACGGACAAGACATAGATTTGAGTGAATATATTATGCGTTGCTATATATACATACATACATATATAGATTGGCACATGTTTGTAAGCTTTTATTGTGCATAGGGATTATTTAAATTTTTTTTTTAGATTTGGTCATAGTTATGTAATTTATCATAAACTGGTATTTAGCAATTAATAAAGTCTTCGTTACTTCAGCCCTGCCAGAAAAAAAAAAAAAAACCAAAATGTTTTCTACATTTTCAATAAAACATATTTCTATATATTTGTCAATTGGCTTATAAAAAATAGTTTAAGAAAATAGTAACTAAAAATGAAAATACATATAAAATATAGCAGTTTATTCCAAACTTAGTTTTTGAAGGTACTAAGAGGAGTGAGGTCAAATAAATATTCAAACTAAAAGACTTGTTCAATTCGCTTTCAAATATTTGCAGAAACTACTCCTAAAGCACATCAACCAATTCTCTCATTTTGAATATGAATATCAGAAAAAGGGAGAATGTTTATATTCGAGAACGGAGAGATTTTATAAAAGTTTTTGAGCAGAAACGAAGTGGAATTATTTTGTTTTTATTAATCGGATTATTCATTCTATTTTTTTTTTTATAAATTTTTTACCTTATTATTTGTCATCTCGCCTTTAGATTTGTTGAAATCAAAAGTAAGAAGTGGGTAGAATGTAATGTTTTAAAACTAATTTGTAAGACATTCTCATCCATTTCAGTTTATATTAGTCTTACCGTATTATTTGTCTAAAGTTGACAAAATACAAGTTTGTCAAACATTTGAAATCCACTCGATTTCGAAAACCAAAAAGGTCAATGTGTTGTCAGAGTCATTTTCAGCAGCAAATTGTACAAAAAATTGTGGTTTTTTCATATTGTAAAAAGTTGCCCCCAAAAATTTGCAGCCATTTAATAAAGTATTGAAAAATTTCTCAAAGTTAATACTTACGCTTCAAATATATAATGTAGGTAGGTAGGAGTGACTCCCACCTGCGGCTGCATACTTAGGCCATAAATAGAAGACCCATTGTGTTACCACAAACATTGACACCATCCGAAGAAAGATTACCCCTTACTAAACCATTTCGCTTCGCTGATAAAGCTCATCAAGCAATTAATCTCGGTATTTGAAACCTCACTAAGGCCATCTTGAAACGATGATCCCAGATGCCGCTGCCTGCTTTTTCACTGTGCAGAACACTTACCCAGTAGATGTAAGACCGTTTCATGCTCTTCGTCATTATTGCAGCTCCTGCAGTATCTTCGGAAGCGTACGCCTAGCCATTCAGAATTTGTTCCTATTAGATAGAGTCCGGTTAGAGCCCCAACCACATTAGAAATATCTTCTCTTTTTAGGGAGTATACGCTTCGTGACCGCTTCCGGCCCCATTTAGGCCACTTTTGAGATTCGACTAGTCATATTTTAACCCCATCTTTCACTAGCTTGTATATTTAAATTTTATAAATAGCAGTAGGCAGTAGCATACGACAAGCCAATGCGCTCTTTATCCTGAAAAATTTGCTTGGTTGTGCCTTGCCTTGCAAGTGCATCTGTCATCCAGTTTATCTCTAGGTCCAAATAAGATACAGTATATTCCTCTTGGCCATATCTTGTAGAGATTGGCGCCAGTCCAGCGCAATGTTTGAGTTAAACGTGAATGAACTAAGAGCTTTGATTGCAGCGGGCTATCGCTATAAATGTAGATGGCCCTTCCTAGAATTCTGATTTCAAATTACTGTACTGTTTCCATGATAGCTGAGACCTCAGCCTGAAAAACGTTGCAGTGATCTGGTAACCTAATAGAATTTTGTAGAAGAAAGTTACGTGAGAAAACGCCTCCCCCACCTTACTGTCGAGTTTTGAGTCATTTGTATAGATGACAATACTGTCAGGTAAAGTGGTAAAATCTAATTTCCACCTCTCCCTGCTTGAAATTCTTCGAAAAAAATAGTTGTAACATCGAAGTACATCGATCCGTGCTGCTCGGAGTAAAGTAGAACCTGTTTAATATACAGAAGTGTCCCTTGGTTTTAGAATGCCACTGAGATGTTTCATTTAGTCACAGAGCAGTCATCGATACCATCTGTTGTCCTGCTATATACAAAAGCCGCTTGTCCCGAGCATACTGCTTATGCAGATCATACTAGATATTTGGACTTTGATCATTCTAAATAGGAGAATTGGTTTAAAGACTGCTGTAAAATCCACCGACAGATCCGCGGATTAAAGACGCATGCCTTTTACAGAAATAGAGGTCTACATAATCCTTTTCAAAACGTTGAGCTACATTCTCTTTCCATGAAATAACGCCAAAAAATTTGGCGCTTGTAGCAAGGCTGAACCGGATGCCGTTTAGTTCCGGAGGAGTTACCGAATGCATTTTATATATTCTCGTAAAGCGAACGAGTTCCACCTTCTCTGAGTTGAGGCTGAGTCCGCAGCGGGTGGGCCACTTGGGTACATTCCGAAGCGTTTGCTAAATCAACACGCACAATGTTTGTGTAAGCTTTCCCCTAAGTGCGATTGCGACGTGTGCAGCCCTCTAGATACAAACGTGCCTCTACTATTCACTCGTTACCAGCCTCGGCCTTACTACCCTCCGGCAGAGTAGTTGACCAATAAACCACCACCAGTGAAGTTTCCACTTCTAGAACCGTAGACTGGTGGCATTTACTTTTGGAACGCATGGCCGGATATTCACTTTGACTTATCCCCTTAACATTATTTTGAAGTATTTAATGAAGTTAGATTTAGACGAAAAAAGAGAAAACAACATATTTTACATCGAAAAGCTTATATATGCTTTTTAAATAAATTTCTATTTTGCCCAAATTAAGCAATGCATTTTAAAAGAACATCTTCAAGAATCTTCAAAAACCTTAATTGTCCCCACTTTTTTATTCTTATCCCATTTTAAAAATTTCTATGACACGATTTTATGACTAAACAAACCTTTTTCCATATCAATAAGTCACACCGTAATGCCCACAATACAAACATTTACACTTCTGTATAACAGGTATAAAAAAACAAAAATACCATAGGCTATAAATCTCAATAAAAAAGACTAATTTAAATACAACGTCTAGCAGAAATATTTGCAGTAACTTAAATTTTAATTTGTCATTTAAAATTAGCAAAGACATTTTCCCATATTTTATATTTGCTCAACAAGCACGCACACACGTACGAGTGAATATGTATATATGCGCAATAAGGCGTTTTAAAAAACATTTATATCGAAAAAAAGTTTTGGGTGTAATTTTTTTTCGCCTGACCGCTTACTGGTCATCACCGGCCAGAGCATAATTGAATTTCTGCATGTTATAGTATTTGCCCCATTCTCGCTATGCCGACAAAGAGCCTAACTGTCCAATAGATGTCCGGAGCTGGATCTCCATCCGAGCGGTATACCTATTTGTTTCTGTATGAAATTTTAGTTGAAAATTTCTTTTCGAAGCAGAAAATTGGGCGGGTATAGTCCAATTCCCGTAATATTACAGAAACTGTGCTTAGAATATTCAAGTGGCCAAACCTAAGGTATTTCCATGTAGTAGCCGTATTCAGTCTTATAGCATAGCAACTGGCGAGATACCTACAGTATAGACCGGTAGAAACAAGATATACATAGTAGAATTTTGTAGAGTTTACCCTTATAGGTTATCTTCTCTAAAGTTGACCACCATTTGGTGATCCCATAGAAAAGGATGAGTCGGAAAACTGCAGTATACATCCAGTATATTTTGTGCGGCTTCATACCTCAACGCTTGCCCGCCACTGCTTTACAGGCGTTAAGGGCGGTTATGACTTCGCTTAGGCACTTATTCTCATTGGAGAGTGCAAGCCTCGCTCCATTGAGCTAGGGAGGCCAAAAAGACAACTTCTTGTATTTCCAAATAAGCAGTGTAATTTAGTATTGGTGGGATTGACCTTAAGTCCATTTTCCCTCGAGCAGCTGTGTACGAGACAGCGAGTATAATGTTTGTTTTACTTATTCTCGGGCGGAACCCAATCTAAGTTATTATTTCCCATCGGTACGGAATTAATTCTGGCAATCAACTAGACAATGCAAAACCAAACAAAATGCTTATCACAAGCAGAAATAATTATGCATCATATAAAGTACATATATATGTCCCGCATGACAGTCTCAAATCATAAGGATATGGCAAAAAATATGGCAATTGAATTGTAAAGACGATGCCTCCACCAAAAATACATTTGTATGTATATTGTATATTTATCTACATATGTATGTATATAACACTAACTATGCCCATAAATAAACGTGACTGCGGATTTTTATGGTTTTTATTATTGCCATTATGAAAATTATGCGCCAAATCTCATTATCATAAACATGACCACCAGCCGATAAGCACATATTGTGGAAATCAGATATTAAAAAAAAAATAATAATAACATACCCGCAGTGGATTCATATCGCCTTCCCCACTACTTATGCACACAAAATTCCAAAAATAAATCCAATAATGTAAGTGTAATAAAGTAAAAAAAAATGTACTAACAAATCGAATCGATAAATCGACACTTAAAGATAAAGTGTATGCGTGTTTGGCCAAAGTTGAGCAGAGCTTTAAATTTTTATAAGAATAATCAAAAATTAGGTCAAACCAATTTATTTGTCTGCAAAATAAAAGCAAACCCCCAAAATTTTTGAGTTTAAAACGCCGCCATACTGTGAATGAGGAAATTTGAGTTGGCAACTTGTACGAGTAAACAAATCGAGGAATCAACATTACTGTGCGATTCTAAAGGCGTACGCCCTTTGTGATTTTATGGCTACACTCAAAAAATTATTTTGAATGTAATAAACATTTACGGCCAACCCAATTTGTTAACTCAATGAACAGAAAAACAAAGGAACTAAAATGGTACAAAGTTTTAGTGGAAGTTTATTTTCTGATTTTTTCTTTGTTTGCTACCTTTTTTGGGCAACACATATGCCGAGCGCAAAAGTAGAGCTTCTATAAATGCCTGAAATGCATCTAAAATAATTAAAATTAATATAAATCACTTCATAAAGTGCCCTTTGAACGATCACTCACTCTGAAGTGCCCTGATTCGAGCAGAAATCAAATGATTATTTAAATGCAAACCAAAGCTATTAATATTGTTATAAATTCATACGAGTCGGTGTTCAAAAAAACAAAAACACCTGGATATACACTTAATCGCAAAAGTCAGCGTACGGCCAGTTTATGTAGATAAACTTCATTTATTTATAAAAAATTTGGTTATTTTGATTTTTTCGAATAAAAAAAAACATTGGGAAGAACTCATTCAAAGCAAAAGTAGAATATATCGATCTGATCCTTATGTCATATGCTATGCAAATCTTATATCACTTTTATTAAAAAATTTTTTTTTTCTTGAACCAAAGCCTAATTGTTATTTTGTGATTTTTATTTTTTGGATCAAGTTTGATTGTTATGTTTTAAGTTCCAAATTTAAAATTTCTTATCACATTTTATCGATATTTTGTGAATTTTATTTAGTTGTTCAAGTTTGGTCGTTGTCTTGTAACTTTTATTTTTTCGACAGAATTTGATTGAATTTTTCTAATTTATTTTTTTCGATCAACATAGATCGAATTGTTAGTTCTTTTTGCGTTTTTTTATGATCGAAAAATTGTAAATCCTAGAATAATGATTATTTCTTATCAAAGGAATACAAAACTTAAAATATCGATCAAATTTAATAGAAAAAATCTTAATTCGTTGCTGCTATACTCATCGTCCGAAAATTTTATTCCGTTTATTATGATCAAAAAAGTTTTAACATTTTTTTTAAATAAAAAAAATAAAAATTCCAAAATATCGATCAAAGTTGATGAAAAAAATAAAAATTACAAAATAACGATAAAACGTTAAAATACACAAAGTAACGATTAAATATTTAAATTTTTCTTATGCTAAGGTTTCAAAAACATCACTAAAACAGTATTAAAAAATTTAAATACTTTTCAACTTTAAATTTTAAATTTTAAATATTGTTATCCATAAATTTATTTGTGATCTGAGGTGATTTCTTTCAGCACATATTTTAAAAAACTATTTTTTTTATTACAAAAAAAAAAACGGTTCAGCTCACGCAAATCTTAATATCCTTGCGAAATATTTCGGTTCAAGCCTTAAGATGTAATGAATTTTACAATTTCCATGGAAAAACAGTACAGTCTTTTTTATAGAGATTGGTGCACCGTAATGTACATATTCTTAAAAAAAAATAATTATTATTAAAAATCCGTTCAGTACTTCTATTCAAATATGTGTTTTGGTAAATGTCCATAGACTAAAACTGGTTTTCTTAACAATTTTATTTTATTATACTTTGCTTAATTAAAGCAAAAAACATTAATTTTGATTAAGCGGCTACTCTTTTACAAAATTTTTTCACAAAACTTTTGTTTTTATATGCGTTTATAAATACAAATATGAGATATCTTGATTTCACTTACTTTATTCGTAAATTTTTATTAAATTTTCAAACAGTTTGTAACGCCTCAAAATTTTTCGAGACAAAATTTTCCAAAACTTTTATCGGTTCACACCAGTGTTGCAATGCTTTTTTATCTAATAAGTTTAGTTGATTTAAAATTTTTTTGAACAGGTGGCAACCCTATCCAAATATATTTTTCAAATAAAGCTTGTTTAAAATGTTTCGTTTGACATTAGTATCGAAAATTTCAGTACCTTACAAGTTAAATTGAGCAGGCGTTCTTTATAAGGTGGCAACCCTCTTCAAAAAATTTTACGTGTAATCTCTTTCGCTTCACGCCAATACTGTTATCGTTTAGTAAGGATAGAATTGGAAATAAATTAATATTGCCAAACATGTGCCAACACCTTTAAACGATGATAACATAATAATTTAATTTTATTTACTTTTTTAAGCCATTCGCAACCCTCTTCACTGTTTTTTTTTTAAATAACGATTTCCCAAACCTCCATTGTTTAAGACCCATATTTCAATACTTCATTTAGCCTATTATAATTTTAATTATTTTTGCAGCGGGTGGCAACCCAAAAAATTTCCAACATATTTTTGGAATTAAGCTTCTTAAAACTTTTAGTGTGACAGTCATATTGGAAAACTGAATTTACTTTATGAATTTAACTTAGTGTATTTTTAAACAGGTGGCAACCTTCTCAAAACATTTTGAAAATGAAACTTTATTAAGCCTCTTTCCTTTGATATCTAAGTATATTGCAATATTTGATTTTACTCATTTTTTGATTGAGGCTGCCACCTGTTTGGCTACTCTCTTTAAAAGTTGTTTCTATGGTAACCCATGTGGTCGCCCTGCAAGGGAATCAACATTCTTACAAACTCGCTCATGGGCAAACTTTCACGAATATAATATTAGTATGATTTTCGCACATCTATTGAAATTTACTTTCTTTTGGCTATTTTTAACGACAGTCTAATATTCTAGCAGAATTAAGATATTTTTAATCAAAATTATACAGTTTACTTTTTTTTTTATGAGCAATAATATAGAAAGTGTATTTAGACTATTGCAACTAACTGTGCCTATTCAGATGCATAGTACATTGAAGATATGGAAATTAATTGTACATGAAATTCGGACACCCAAACGCAAGCATACAAATTCTTCATATGGGGGTGATCGAAATTTTGCGTGTTTAGATTGCCAAAAATGCCTAAATGTTTGGCTTCACTGGTTTTACAATAATGTTTAATATGATGTATGTATTTTCATAAGCCACACCATTGGTCAACAGAAAACCGGAAGTCAAAAACTAAAAGCAAACACCGCTCGTTGGAAATGCCTAACTGTTTCATACTCTCGCCCAAAAATTGCTTAACGAACTGGAAGTGGCATAGCAACAAGGAAGCCCAGCTAACGCGGCACTCCATACAAAATTAAAAAGCCTTTGTTTTTAGGTCAATACCTCCAACTCTACAATTTTAACTTTTCATGCCCGCCGAATGGACTGCCAGCATTTCTATTTATCAGCTAAATAATTGTTTTCTCTTTGCTTTGTTTATTTTATGGTTGCCTTTGAATTGCAAATAATTTATGCACGTTTCTAGTAATATTGGCTTGTCATGGAATCGGGGTGGGAGAAATTGAAACTTAGTTATGTATTATGATGTCTTTGGTATTTTTAATTTATTTGTTTTCTGACGCCTCATTATGACTGTATTATTTGACGTTAATTACTTGTTAATGTGTTTTACTTCCTTTGCACTGCATTCTAATATTTTCCAATTCAAGAATTATGATATCGTAATGCGCGGGAGGATTAATCTGATGGAGTATGTCGTAAAAATAAATTTTAGATATGGCCATAGTTTGGACGTTTGTTTTGGGTAGATTTTTGCGTCATGCAATCCCTGCAACCTAAATATAACGGTATTTTACAAAAATCCAAAATTTTATATATGTGCATATGTGCAGGATTAGGTTGGAGAAAGGAAAACGTGGGTTAAATATTTTGTCAAATCCTACCTAAGTTAGTGCCCACTTTGCATTTTAAACTCAGTATTTATAATATTGCAAATTATAAAAATCGTACCAAAACAACGCCCACGTCTCATATAACGGCATCTTACAGAAATAAAAATCGGTATTTCAGTAACAAATTTTGCTCAAATTTGACACACAGGATTAAGCTAGCGAAAAGTATACGTTGGTAAAAAATAAGTTGTAAAATGGGCGTGGTACCATCGACTTTAATTCAAATAGGTACATATATCTCACAAACTACCAGAGCAAACACTACCATATTTAATACACGTTTGGCATTTCAAGTCATTAAATATAATTTCAAAAATTATGGAAATCTGATTTTTAGCTTTCATATAACAAATTCAAAATTAAATAAAATTGTCAAAATTTGTACTCAAATTTTATATACAAGTTTGGGTTTCAAACTTCTTTGTCAAATTCTATCAAATTTCCTACACACTTTGCATTTCTAGTCAGAAAGCATAATATCGAAAATTATAGAAATCAGACAAAATTTTTACACACTTTTCATAGAATGATAATTTACCGAAAATTAAAATAGTCGATACTTTACTTAATCATTTAGCAAATATTTTGTACGATGAATTTAATTAAGTAGAGATGTAATTAAAAATTTAAATTTTGAAAAATATTTAGTTGTTGAAATCATACTAATTTCGTTTTGTTTTTATTTATAAATAAACAAGCTATCCCGACGCGCTTCGCTATACCCTACGAATTGAGAGAGCGCCACCTATCGATTAAATTTTCAAATATAATAGTTATATTTATGAGCTATACATCGAATTATCTACATATTTGGCAAATCTTATCAAAATCTACCTAGACGCCATTTACCCATATCAGATTTAACGTCGCGTATTAAACTGTAATTGAATTGAATTGAGAAAAACAAAATGTGTGCCTTCAGCGCCGCCTGTTGAGATTTTTTCCACTTTTCATTTTTCTAAACCTTTGCGTAACAATTATGAACAACTTGCTAAAGAAATTATCTAATTTGCGCCAGTCGTTTTCAGGTTTTAAGCATCTGAACAAACCACGATTCATATTTATTTATATAGATTGCGGAATTCATCTACATAGCCATAAAATGCTATCTAAAAACTGACGGTACATTTAGTTCGTACAATCTTAATAAAAACAAGTGGGTACAAAGATAACGGAATGAATAGCATTTGCTTTAAAATCCGCCACACTTGAGCCACAGCTGAAAGTGTGGTGAAAAAAATCAAAAGTATATGAAGGGTAAATTCGTACTTTTGAGCACTATAATTAAAAGAAAAGACGCCTAGTTGCATGAGAAAATTAGCGCTAATTTGTTCGAAAAGGTTCAGGAGAAATGCAAGCCTTGAATGGACTGGAAACTTCGTGAATATTTGTTCTGTTCCAATAACCAATTGGAACTTTTTTCTAAGAAAGAGCAAGTAACTGTTGCTCAAACAAGCCTTTTGCATCTTCGCCGCCATTTCCTCCACAACGTGCAAATTATTTCGGACACATCGTAGCTGTCCAATTTTTGCTTCCCATAAATTTTAATGAACTTTTTAAATTATAATAGCTGCAAAAGGTATGTAGGTATGTATTGAAATATGTCAGAAGGGAGTGGAATAAATTAGCCGACCGTTGTCTTTGGTTGTATAAAAACGAATGCCTCGCTCTTTATTTTTTAGATGACGCTTTGCCAACGAATCCTGGCTTACCAACTAACGAGTAATTACAACGTGTCTTAAGGGCTAGTTACACATCTACTTCTTAACAATAAAGTCTTAAGGTCTAGTTACATAGATGTGTGATCTTAAGGTCTAGTTACATACGTGCACATGCCTACACTCCTGATATCTCTTACAGTATGTTAATTGTAATCCACCACGTGGTAATTAATTGTTTTGCTACTGGCACCAGCTAGATACCCCAAGTGTTGCCAAGTCCTTCTCCACCTAGTCTTTCCAATGTAGAGTAGGCCTTCCCCTTCCTCTGCCATCACCAGCGGGTATCTCGTTTAATACTTTCATTAATTGTGATCAGCTTTGAGGAAATTGCATTCAAAAACCGTGGTCAGTTCAGGAATGGTACCATGCGGTACGTCATGATTGCCGATTATTTCGTGTTTCAATTGCATGAAATATTCAGTGTAGATTTGTTTCCCCAACGGAATGACGCCAAATGCCATACCACGCGTCAGGTCAGTGACTTATTGAAGGAAATATTTGCTGAGTGCTTTATTTCACGAAACGTGCCAGTTGATTGGCCATCGAGATCGTGCGATTCGACGCCGTTATAATATTTTCTACTGGCTTAGGTGAGCTCGTTGATTTATTAGAAGAAAGCTAAAATTTTGGAAGCCTTGGTAGGCAACAGTTTGCCAACCGTGGTCGAGATATGACCACAATCGCTTGAAAAAGTGATCGAAAATGGACCTCCGGGATAAAATTATCCTTTTATTAAATTTAATTTTTTTTTATGTATATTGGAACGATTTTCCGTCATCCCTTGTGAAGTTTGGTTAGCAGACAAACCGATGACGGCGTTGCGCTATCTTCCGTGCGTTCTTTCGAAATGTGAAATATAATCAACTTTTTAACCTGCCGTAAAAACAGAAGAACAAAAAGAATATTTTTTTTTATTATTATTTCATTTAAATTTCAAGCATTGCACATCTAAAACCGCCCGTTAATTACGTTGTTAAACGTTTCAACAAAAAATGTCTGTATAAGGTTTTAAGGCACTGTCTTCCAACGTAACTTAAAGGTTCCGATTTCGATATATGTATGTACATAAAAGGGTGACAAAACCTTTTGGCGGTGTTTGAAAAAAACACGAAGAAGTTTACGGAACATGTCATACGATTTGTGATTGGGGAAACCACAAATACATACCTCCAAAAATAAACTATTTCTTCAGTGTTGCCAGATTTTTTTAAATTCTAAATTCCCAAATAAAATACTGAATTTTGAATAGCAAAAAAAACTGCAACCTTAAAAAAAAAACATTTTCTGAAAAGCAAAATTTAAAGTTAGAAAAATCGCAAACGTTGCCGAAATCAATTTGCAAAAAATGCCTTTCAAAGATTGTACATAAGGGTGCCTCAGAGTGCGGGTTTCTACCGGTAATTTAAAATAAAATATTATGCGAGAATTAAAGTGAGCTAGACCGATTTGAATACACCTCTAAAAATAAAGTACTCCTTAAAAAAAAAATAACCTCACATGGTAAATCAGTTTAAAGTTGAAAAATATTTATAAAAAATTTCAAGTGATCATTATATCATGTATATAATAGTCGTTCAGTTTTTAGAGCTATCTTCGAAACGTTTCAGTTGGCGTAAATCTCATTATTTATCCGAAATATTTTGTCTTAAAATATAATAAGTTTTATAATTCCGATGGAAAAACATTACTGATTTTTTTGTTTGTGTATGCGGAGTGATACACCCTAATCTAAATATATGCCGCTGCACTTTAAGCCTATGAATATGCGGATCTTTATCTCACTACACTGAGTGAACTGATATAAATTGTGCTAAAAATAAATACAGATTTTCACATTTTATTAAAAAAAAAATCTCACAATTTTTTTACCAATATACATATGTACCATAACTAATCGATTACAGTGCACATTTAATTCGGGCACATAGCATGTTTGCCTCCATCGATGGGTAGAGTTGCTCCCGTTATAAAACTAGCAGTATCGCTGGCAAAAAATATAATAGCATCGGCCACTTCGTTTGTAGAGCCCACACGACCCAGAGCGTGCGTTTGTTTGCTGTGCTCTAAATATTTGGCATACTCTTCCTTCGACGAACCACTACGTATCGCAATGTCTGTCACAATCACACCCGGATTCACGGCGTTTACACGCACACCATGCGGTGCCAAATCCAATGCAATACATCTGGTGAACTGATCGAGAGCTGCCTTCGAACAACAATAGACGGATATGTTTTGAAATGAACGCATTCCGCCCACACTAGACACATTAACAATATTGCCTTTGGTCTTTATCAGATGCGGCGCAGCAAATTTGGTTAGTAGGAAAACCGCACGTAAATTTGTATTGAAAATACTATCAAATTGATTGACATCAATATCCAAGATATTACCTTTAGCCACAATTCCAGCATTATTGACCAACACATCGAGTTGGTTGAATTTTTTCACAGTTTCATTTACGATACGTTCCGCATCAACCGTTACATCTGCAGTGATAAGCAACAGCTCGGCTTTGCTATTTGCAGCTCTGCAGGCCGTCTCAGTTGCCTTCAAATTGGCTTCATTACGTCCGACCAGCGCAACCTTAGCTCCATGTTTGGCAAAAGCCTCTGCTGTAGTAGCGCCAATACCTGAACTGGCGCCAGTTACAATTACAACTTTTCCGGCTAAACTCATATCGACCATTTCTACTGCGAAACAGAAAGTGAACTGATAGTATACAAGATTTCGCCTTCCACGGGCCGCTCGCTAGACCCCCTTTGTCGATTTGGTTTGTCGTTTTACACAAACAATGCTAACAAAACTTTCAATCGTTACGTCGTTTGTCAGTTTCTTCCTCTTCCTTTTTGTACTCTTCTAGATAATGGCCTGGCATGATAGTTTGACGTAAGCTAACAGGCGTAATTAGCGAAATTATATGCCTGGGTATATGCATTAGGTTGGGACAAAAAAAATTAAATAATTTCAATACTGCCAGTCCCCATCAATATACTCTATTTTTCTTCTTGTTTTTTTTTTTTAATATTTTGAGGTCACTAAAAGTTTCGCTGGCATGTATTTTATATAAAAATAACAAACCAGCGGTCGAAAATATTCGTTATTTAGATTTTTTCGGATCAAAAAGTCATTGGAAAGAATTCGTTCAAAACAAAACTCGATTATATCGATATAATCCCTAAGCCAGCTGTTATGCAAATTTAACCTTATTTTTATTGAGAAGATATTTCCTTTTGAATCATTGCATAATCGTTAATTTGTGTTTTTTTTTATTTTTAGATCAAACATTATCGTTTTTATTAAATTTTTATGTTTTCGATCGAAATACATACATATATCGCTATTTCTCGAATTTTATTTTTTCTATAAAAAATAAAAAATTTAAGAAAAACGATTATTTAGATCAAAGATAATCGTTATAATTTGGTTTTCACTTTTTGATGCAGTCAGATCGTTATTTTGTAATTTTTATTTTTTCGAACGAAAAGTTAAAGTTATTCTTGCAGCTCTGTTTCTTCCGATCATATTTGATCGATAATTTGTGATATTTTTTTCGATCAAATTTTTTGGCAATTATTATTATTATCGAAAAATTGTAAATACAAAAATAACGATTACTTTTTATCTATAAAATTAAAATCACAAATTATCGATCAAATATGATCGGAGAAATAGAATTAAAAAAATAACGATCAAACTTGATCGAAAAAATAAAAATCATAAAATTACGATTACATCATGATTTCTTTTATAAAAGTTAGATCCTTTACGGTTCCTGAAAAACAATTGTTCGTAGAAATTTTATAGAATTCTCAAAACACAATTTCTTTTGTAAGAGAATTTAAATAATAATACCTAATTTTTATTGTTTATTATACCCAATTTTTTATGGGTCCATATTTTTATGTTTCCAAATCATGGAATTGGAAAATTTCAGTTGGAAAGTGTTTTTTGACTAAAATTGCAGTAAATTCACATTCTTATCATATTAACATTATTTGACTTGCAAAGACCAATTTAATCGGTTCAGTTAAATGTATTCTTATTAAAATTTACTCATCTCTAAATAGCTGATAAATCATTTCGGGACCGCTTCCATAATTCATGAAGAAAAATTCAATTATAAATTCTAAACTGTGGTCCGTTGAAAATTTGTCATTTCATGAACGCCATCATTTCGAGAACGCTGTTTGAAAAGTAGTGTAGGTAAAAAACGTACATTATTCTTTAAAAACTTTCAGCTATATAAATTGAATTAAACTACATTTCGAATGTATCTTTTGTAATTTTTTCAAGTTTTAGAAACGTTCACGAAATGACTTTTTCTAGTTCATTATTCATTCAGTTTTGCGATAAACCCAAAAGTGTGTTATTTCGTGATCTGCCCGATCTTGGACATTCGCTGTGTGGCTTGTGGCGCCGTCCTGTTGAAACCCCATGTTTTCCAAGTCCATATCATCCAATTCGGGCCAAAAATATTCGGTTATCATTGAGCAGTAGCGATTCCCATTCACAGTAACGTGCCGGTCTTGATCATCACGGAAGAAGTACGGCCCAATGACGCCGCCGGCCCATAAATCGCACCAAACCGTAATTTTTTCGGGATGCAACGTTGACTCATGGAGTACGTGTGGATTGCTGCCTGTCCAATAACGCATATTTTGCTTATTGACGAAGCCATTCAACCAGAAATGACGACTACCATAAATTGGACGTAGCGCTCTTAAAGTTGTGGCCTTTGACTCCGAATTTCGGCAGTAAATTTTAATAATTTCGACTCGTTGTTGGATCGTATATCTTTCCATGATGAAATGGCGAACTTTACTGAAGAGAAATTTTAAAAGAGCGGGAAAAAATATGGCGTCGTTTGCTGTCACTATCGGTCTACTTTTGTAGCATCCCTATTGAAAGACCCGTTAGAATACCAAACATATTTTTAAATTCCAAAAATATCCGCGATTGGCCCGTCCAAGACTTAACGGTCCATGCCGTTTTTTTTTTTGAATATTATTACTGCCAATTTTAATGTTATCAAAATTTTTCAATTTTTTATTGAATAACTTCTCAGTCTAACAGCATTAAAAAATTATCTAAACTTTCCTTTATCTGATATTGTCTTTATAAAACTTTGAAAATAATGTGCGAAGTGATAAGATGATCATCATTATATTTTTAACAGTAAACAGATTAAAGAGTAATATAGCATTTTGGGATAGATAGCAGAAGTTAATTTTACTTGGAATTGCATTCTTATGATTCTAAAAATTGCACAATGCAAACTTCCATCAAGCCAATTTCTATTTTCTCTAAGAAATCGGCATTTAATGCATTGCGCTGTCATCCAGTTGTGACAATGAGTTGTTTTATTAATTGATTACCAATTCTATGATGGCTTCAAAGTTGTCAATTCCCAAATAAAACACTGAATTTATAACAAAAAAAGATGCAACCTTCGAAAACGCTATTTTCCGAAAACTCAATTCCAGCGCCAACTGGTGGATAAATTTTACACACAAAAGTATTTCTCGTCGTACTCCTATTAAACGTTTTTAGTTTCATCCAAAATCGTATCGAATTTTCTAAAGAGCTCCCCTCTAGTGCCACCTAGCACATTTTTTTTCATAACTATCATCATAACTGTCTTGGCTATCGGATTATCAGTATTTTTTACTAGAACAGCACCATATCTTTTCTAATAATAACCGTTAATCGGGTTTTGAGCCAAGTTATAGAAAAAAAGAACACGGCTATATTTTTATGTATACCATATAATTATAGATATGGGGGCAATATACTGAGTGGCAAAATACATACACACATACATACGCTCTTCAAAAACGCAACTCAGAGTATGCCGAAATGATAAACGCTTTTAATAACGTGTTTTGATCACTTTCAAGATATTAATATGAATATTTTAAATTTCGATATTATATTATACCAACGATGTTTTCATTGATCTGTTCCACTGCGAGATCCATTGTGACACCACAGTATAAACAGAACCGAAATTATTTGTTCTAATTTGTTAATCGCTGCGTGTTTACAATGATGCTACGAGCTCGACTCCCGATACGTCCGCCGGAGAGAGGATATAGTCCCAAAGGCAGGGCAGCTGAGTAAAAGGTGTTGAGATGATTCCACCTCCTCATCCTCCAAGCAGCTACCGCAGTATGGGTTAATGCGGATATTGAGGTGAACTGCATGAATTCCCATTGAACAGTGTGCTCTCTGCACCTCCAAAATCACTGAGAGATGCACCTTGCTTAATCGTAGAAGCTCCCGTGTCCTCCTCCGGTCTACTACTTCTAGCCAAAAAGAACTCGCGTCCCTACGTATACTAGTAGCTGCCCAGCGTTTGCCAAGCTGAGCTCAAGCCTATTTGTTCAGAAGTAACCGACAGGTGACCAGAGGAACCCCCCGAAAAGCTCCTCACTTAAGGAGTCCTTTTCAAGTGTGCCTTCTCTGGCAACTCATCTGCTTCACAATTCCCAGGGATATGTCTGTGTCCGGGTACCTAAATTAATTTGCAGCAGATATACTCCGAAGCTCTCGAAAGAGACGTCCGGCAATCCTTGGTTACTTTCGATTGCATTGTTATTAAGTCCATAGCTCCAATTGCCGCTTGGCTATCGGAGTAAATATTCACTTCTCTAACAAAGGTCGCACTGGTAAGCAACCATTCAGGTGTTTCCTTTATGGCGGCCACCTCCGTCTGGAATACTCCACCTCCAACCCTCGCATCATGTTTCGATCCATCCGTGAACATGTTTAGCAGCTCCCGGTGCCACAGATCTCACCTCTTATAATCCTCCCTAGAGGGAATGTAACCCTTGGGAGCCATGGTGTGCACGCAATGGTCCGTTGTGTCTGGTATGAAATCGCAATCCTATAAAATCGTGTTGTTGTCCAGTGATTCGTATAAGAGCCGATCTTCGCACCCTTCCCAGCGTAGCGCCCAACACAGTCTTGTCTAGGGAACGCCACCAGGCAAGAATCCCATAAAAGAGTATTGGTTTTATTACCTGCTCAAAGAGACATTTAATGACTTTTGGCGAGAGATACCATCGCTTTCCGATGGCCCCTCTAAAACAGTACAAGGCAATCAGGGCCTTTTTCGATCTTTTCTCAATATTATATTTCCTGAAAAGTTTGCTATCCAGTATTAAACCCAGATAATTAACCCTACCGGAAAGCACGAGCTCAGCGCCACCCAGCAAACAGCAGGGGGACGTTAGGAATTTTGTACTTTCTGATGAAAATAACGAGCTCGGTTTTTTCCGGATTTACAATAAGTCCGCAGGTCCGAGATCAACTGTTAACCGTACCTAGATATTCGTGCATGAGCTCTCACAAGATATCCAAAAGCCTCCATCTGACAATGAGATCCAGGTCGTTTGCGTACGCAATAACCTGCCAGACCTCCCTCCCTGTGGGGAGTGCCCCTTCTCACTTTTCTCTGCCTTAAGACAACGGTATTTCAAAAATAAAATGGATGGATTTCGATTCGAATAATTTTGTCATTGATTTCTCACTGCGGCCCTTTAAATTGTGCGCCCTTGTTTCTGAGAATCTTGCAAGACGTTGAAACGAAAATCAGCAAAATCTTACCTTAACCACGCCCACCGCTCGTATATATCAACTTATTAATTAGTTGCATTCGTTTTAAAGTTAGTTGAAGGTTAATTTGAATTGAAAATCGACCAGGGCTTCAGACCTGTATTTTTAAAACTAAATAGAATTTTGTGCCGTTGCAATTGTTTTTTAGTAATCACGACCTTCAATCTTCGTAGAATTAGCAAGGATAGTTTACAAATAGTGTTACATCTCCAAAAAGTAATGAGCAATCATACATTTCTTACATTTACATGAAAATTTCACAGAGTTGCATTTTATGCATTTGACATTCGATTTTCGCTGTTAGATAACTAACGAAGTTCAAACATCGAATTCAACTTATAATAAGATACTTTAAAAGGGGTTTACCATCTTTCTAAAATATCTTTATTTTTTTATATTTTTTTTCGCATTAAATAATGTACAGCAATATTTTGAAACCAAATTCAATAGAAACTAAAAATAGAAATTAAATTAAATTTGTTTTGCTTACGTTAATTTAATTGAAAAAACAAGGAAAATCATACCAAGATAGTATTAAATTTGTAAGAGTTTGGGTGGGGGTTGAACCCCAAAACTCCCCCAATTGGATGCGATAATGCATATGTTATATTTCATAAACACAACCAAATAGATCAATACGTTAAAATTAAAAGTTTTTGATATTTGGTTTTTTTACTGTAATATAAAAAACTTTCAAGTGGTTAGAAATTATTTCTCTTTGTTTATTTAATTTCTGTATTATATTTGTATTATGCGAATACTTTGCAAAACATCAAAATTTACTGCAAAAATATTAAGCGCAATACCAAACTAGATTTTTTTTATTTAGCCTAAAGAAACTAAATTAAAACATAAACACAAAAGCGCAAAAGCACGATTCACAATTTTATTAATCAAATACGAATATAGTTGATAAACCTGTTCAACAAATTTACCAAGAAAAACACAATGGGCGGTAAAGCGATAATAAATATGAGTATGGCGTTTTCATTAACTGTTCTATTTGTTGGGCGTTGCAGAAAAAGGAGTATTGTGTTATGACTCTTAGTTGGTTAGAAATTAACTAACAAAATCCTCCTACCAATTTCATAGGGCATGCCTTGATCGAAATCAGAAGACCCCATCACATGCATAGCACTTATTTATATCTAATCCGTCCCACGCACACACACACACACACACACACACTAATTAAGTAGGCACGTTTTTGGGTAGGGAGTGTGCAATCGAAATTAGCTGGTTGTGAAAAGGGGGAGGGGTATAGAATTGGGGGGGTGCCAAGTGCGTGTTCGCAGTTATCATTTGCTCGCTACTTAAATAAATGCCACGCACGAAAACGCCTTAACGACCCCAACTAGAATGAATTCAATTTCCCCAACTATGCAGCTACATAACTTTAATGCTCTTTGACATTTATTGCCGATTTTTACTATATACAACTTTATTGCTGTTAAACTGTTTTATAGCATTTGAAGGCTTACAAAAGTCTGATCAATGTCAGTCGACCCACAAAATATTTAGTTTAATTAATTTCTCGCAGCGCAGAGGCAAATATATTTACTATAGAATAGTTGTAGTTATTGAACTTTCATATTGCTCTTAAAAACTTAACTAATTAAAGAACATTTATTTGAAATGAAATAAATCCTAAGATTTCTTGTACTTAAAAGATTGTTTCTAGATTTAATTAATTAATCTGTGGTGGGGAAAATTCGCACCCATTGGCACTTGATTTATAGCCCAAAAATTTAACAGCAAATTATATGTGGATTTAAAGCCCACTATCTCTCAAAAAAGTGATTATGAACTTTTGCCCTGCATGTGCCCATTTTTGAGATTTCAGATTTCAAGTGCTCAAAGTAAAATTTTTCAAACACAAAGTAGCAATTATCCGGCCAATTTGCGCAAATTTTTAATAATGAGTCTTCTGGCAGATATTGGAGCCATACTCCAAGTTTCGAATCTTTAGTTTTCAAATGTAAAATTTTAATTAATTCTTTATAAAAATATAGTTGTCTCTAAAATAAAAATTATTTACATCAAGCCAATTTTAATTAAACTAAAAAAACTTCCAACAAAATTTTAAGCTTTTTAATTCAAATTTTTAGAATAACTTTTGTTATACATTTTTATATTCAATTTGGATGTAAAAAAAAAAAATTAAATAAAAGAACGCATTTATTTTTTGGCGACGGTGTGGCGCATTTTCCCCATATAAAATTTTTTTTTATTGATAAAATATGACAGAAAACTCACGACTTGGCCCAAAGCGACCATAATTTATTCTCTCGGATATTGAAATCCGTCCGACTTGCGAAGAAAAAATATGTAACACCAGAGTTATAACCTTTACAAGAGAAAAATATAAAAACGTTTTATGTTTTCATAATCCATTATTTTAATAGTAATAAAAATAATAATTCGTCTGTATAATTATATTAGGAATAATATGAGAAAACAACAATTTTTCAAAGTGGTAGAAGTGATAGCTGCTATTTCGGAGATCACCACATCTCCTCATCAGACTTCTTTCGTTCTAGACTTTACCTGGCTTTGAACCATGGTACACGGGATTGCTAGGCGAGCACGCAACCACTCAGCCACGCTGACCGTGTGAAAATTATTTGTTTTTCTCACTATTCCTATCTCCAACCATACCGCATTTCATCATCGAAAGATATACGATCCAACAACGAGTCGAAATTATTAAAATTTACTACCGAAATTCGGAGTCAATGGCCTCAACTTTAAGAGCGCTACGTCTAATTTATGGTCGTCGTCATTTCTGGCTGAATGGCTTCGTCAATAATGACGAAATATGCGTTATTGGACAGGCAGCAATCCACACGTACTCCATGAATCAACATTGCATCCCGAAAAAATTACGGTTTGGTGCGGTTTACGGGCCGGCGGCGTCATTGGGCCGTACTTCTTCCGTGATGATCAAGACCGGCACGTTACTGTGAATAGGAATCGCTACCGCTTAATTATAACCGAATATTTTTGGCCCGAATTGGATGATATGGACTTGGACAATATGTGGTTCCAATAGGACGGCGCCACAAGCCACACAGCGAATGTCACAATCGATTTATTGAAAACCAAGTTTGGTGAACGTGTTATCTCACGAAATGGCCCAGTCAATTGGCCGTCTCGGTCGTGCGATTTGACGCCGTTAGACTAATTCCGGTGGGGGGGCTACGTCAAATCTATGGTCTGTGCCAACAAGCCAGCGACGATTGATGAACTTCGTACGAATATCGAACGTGAAATTGCAGCAGTATCGGCCGATTTATGCTTGAAAACCGTGGAAAATTGGGTTCAGCGTCTGGACTTCTAATGTTTGGAAAGCGAAAGCGAATACAAAAAACGTATTGATATTCAACCGGTGTTTCAATGATATGAGTATTAAAATTTAACAAGTTGATAGCTGAATAACATAAAATACAGAACTTATTTGGGGTACTCTCAGCTAAAGAGGCTCGGCGATATTCTTGAATTAGCTGAACCGATGGGCAGAGTAAAAAACAGTCTATAGTCAGCCTTCGGGAAAGCTGACCATAATTTTGCTCATAGTTCAAACTTCAAATAATATCGGGCGAAGCATCGCAATTTTCGGAAAAGTAGATGTCAATGAAGCCAGTCAGAATATTTTGCCATTAATGAGTTAACACTGGTTTGTAAATTATCTTCTTCTTGAAACCTTAATTTCTCAAGCAACAGAAATCCCAACAAAAATGTTGTTCTTGTAATTCGCTCATTCATTTTATCTCAAATTTCGTTGTTACTGACTTCATGTCTTTCATGTATTTCCAAACGCGAATCGCCAGGTTTTTCATTGAACATTTTTTTAACATTTTCTGAAAATAGGAAATAGCTTCTCTAATAATTAAATTTACGTACAGAAACGCACACCAAAATGTATTTTTTAATTGAAAATATATAAATCGTTTGTTGATGCCGATGCGAATATTTCTATAAGTCTATTTTTTAAATATTTTTTTTAATTGAAACATATATAAATTTATATAGAAAAATGGTATGCTGCTTAAAATAACTATAGGCAGGGACTTATTGGCAAATTTGAGCGATTTATTTATTTGTTGCTTAATTTATATAAATTATTTTTTATGAAAATGTTGTACATTTTACAGAAAAAACAACAGCTGCAACTCAAGCTTAAAATTTTTTGCAAAAAAAAAAAAACATTAAATAATGCAACTTTTTGTATAATAAGTAAAGTACAATTTTTAAGGGGCTCAAATATGGCGTTAATTTCTGATAATTTGAAGGAAATGCGGAAAGCCACCAGCAAAAAAACAAAATCAATGTGGCAAAAGTGGACTATAAAACTGCATACCAAACAGTTTTCTTTAAATTCTCATTTAAAATTCTTTGAGTTTTTTTTATTGCAGCAAAAATTCAAATTTGATTTTATGTTTATGGTTTTCGCTGTATAATGAACTATATTTTTATAAAAAAAAATTAAATTGAATGAATAAACAACTAATTTGTTGAAACTTGCCGTATAAAGTCTACATGTTGTAGTCATTTGTGGGTAGGTATAGTAAATATTTCGTGACAGAATATGTGACCCACAACCAGTGTTGCCTAATTTTTTTGTTTTTCAAAATCTAAAAAATCCAAAAAGAAATGTAACATGCACAACGAATAGAGTTTTTATTAGAAATGTATCGTTATCTCAATATCAGGGTCAGTCAGGATTAGTTCTTGACTAGCAAAATCGATGTGACGTAATTTCCGCCATTCATAATCAACTGTCTGCAATTCTTTACTCCTTGAAATCCTCATTGCTTCAAATAAGAGATTCGATTTCGGGGAAAATTGGTTTCGCAGGATGAAGTGATTTAAAACACAACTGTAAGCTGGTCTACAAAACTGTAATTTACAGTGAAAACTGTGCGTGTGGCAACATTGGACACAAAATCGAAATGCAATAGCTAATGTTTCCTGTGTAGCATAGAATTGGTTTGTTAGTTGATTTTATTGATTCGAATTCAATGCTATTAGCCGCTAAATTTCCTGACGATTGAAACAGAAGTTTCATAAACTGACCAAAACTTTTATGTATAACACCAAATTTTGTTTCCATTTTTCAAGCTTTAAAAAAAAACAAAACAATCATATAAAAACACGCTCAAGAAATGGAAAATAGGCTTCCTTCTATCAAAATTTATTCAATTACTTTGCAGCTACCAAGAAATAAATTCTCACATATTTAAATCTTGAAAAAAATTTACAGCGACGGCAAAGCCATTTTTGTGCAACAAAAATAGTCAAAAATATTTTTGTCATAAACTCCTCTTGTTATCGTAGCCCTTTTTTTTAATAAACCGCTACATTAGTAACTTTATTCAACTACTAAGCGACATAAAAAAATCAATGCTGCACGTACCAACTTCAAAAGCCAATACAAAACTCTACGTTACACTCGTAAAGGGTGTTTTTTTTAGACTGATATAACTTTAAATTCAACTAAAACACATAAAAAATGAAGTATAATGCCAAATTTTTTTTTTTATTTGAAAGATATTTTCATGAGATTTAATATCTAAAAACGAGATGTTTGCGCAAAATTTTCCATGTTGTGGATGGACAAAGTTCAACTTGTTGAGCACGACGGCGAATAGAAAAATTCGGATCTTCTCCAACACTATCACTTACAGCACCAATATTTTCTTCTGTACGCACACTTCTTTGTTTTGTTGTTGGTTTTTCATCGAGTAGAGTAAATGTTGTTCGAAATCCATCAACAGATTATGTGGACCATAAAATTTACGAAGCGCTCTATAAGTTTGGCGAACAGAACACTGATTTTTAAAGTAAATTTCCACAATTTGTAAACGTTGTTGCGGCGTCATTCTTTCCACGATGATTTGTCAATGCTTACTGAACAGAAATGTCAAAACGAAATGTCATTTACCAGCTGTTTAAATGATAGCTATCCCTATCGAAAGTTCAATCAGTCTAAAAAAAAACACCCGTACTTCCAATGAGTTTCATGAAAATAAAGTTACGTATACGACCTGTGTGCGCAGCCCTCAATCAAGCGAAATGTTAATGAACAAAGTACGTCGTAAATTTTTAAAACTTTAATTAGAAATTCTGTGCACCAAAAAAAATGCAAATGCAAATGCAAATGCAATTGTAAGGAAAGAACTGTTGTTGTCGAATTATAAACAGCATTTGCCTTCCAACGCGATATGGCCAACTCTTTGCCATGGCACTTTTTGTGTCTACCATGCTACGATTTTTTTATTATTTACAATGCCGTTTAGTTGCAGAAAAGTAATAAGTAACAACCTTCCGAAAAAAAAATAAGCTAACTTCCAAAAACTAACAAAAGTATTTCCCAAATGCCAGACCACCGCGTGTGCGGCTACCAGGCGCCATAAGGAAATTGATTTTATTTTGCGACTTCATTGTTGCATTTTGCGTTAAGTGGCACAGTCAGCAAAAAAAAAAAATGGTGTTGAGTTATACTTTTTTTACGCTTGTTTACATTACCACAGGGGATTGCGTTTTTTTTTTTTATGCCTTCTTGGCTTTCTACAGCTATATTTTTTTGAGTTCAAATCGCTTCATTAAATTTATTGGGCCATCGTCGCCGTTTAAAGCGCAGAATTTGTTCACTTTTTTTTTTGCGTTCAACGTCTTGGCGTTGCAGACTGTTGCTATTTTTATGGCATGCTTTATTCTTTTATTATTTACATGGTGATATTACATAAATTTCCTACTTCCTCTCAGCTGATTGTTATCATTGGCCTTGACCGCTGCCGGATTTACTGCGTTTGGCGAAGTGTAACGAAAGTACTTTGAACTTCTTGGCATGGATTGCGGCGGAAAATGGTGACAAAAAAATTACAAAATATGGCTGCTTAAAGATGAATATCATATGGGAGAATGTGAACTCAATTACCTCATTGCTGCTGGTTAAAAAAAATTGGCATGCAGTCTAAATTCTATTATATCACTTCACATATATTAATCGAAAGAACTTCGAAATTTAAATGATTGCAATATTTTCAAACTAATCAAA
This sequence comes from Anomoia purmunda, assembly GCA_951828415.1. Classification (NCBI taxonomy): domain Eukaryota; kingdom Metazoa; phylum Arthropoda; class Insecta; order Diptera; family Tephritidae; genus Anomoia; species Anomoia purmunda. Next base: position 46,964,574 of record OX639995.1, read on the forward strand.
ATTTTATCTTATAAAAAAATATAGATTTGTTCGCGATTTATTTACTTGTCTATACTTATATATAAGTGGTTTGTTCGAATGCATAAAACTTGCGCCCGAAGCGTCTGGACTGAATACTTCCATCTGCGATTTTTTTTCGTAATTGTTACACGAAGGTTTAGGAAAAAGAAAAGTCGAAAAAGTCTCAACAGGTGGCGCTCTTGGCATTCTTTCGTTTTTTAATTTAATTACAGTTGAACTCGTGGCGTTAAATCATATCTTGTTAAATGAAGACTGTACAGATTTGGATAAGATTTGCCAGTGCGCTCTCTATATTTCCTTAGGTATTGATACACAAAGGTTTTTTTTTTACAAAATCACAACATTTATATTCACACGTTTTTGAACACATCCGTAGGCGAAATTTCTGTACACGAATTAATCTGGTTAAGTTGATATTTTATTGTTGAAAACTTTTTTTCCTAACAAGGTACACAAAATAGTTGGATTGACTTTATTTTTTATGACTACAACCCATCTGTCCCTCATGTAGTCGACAAGGCGGCGACATCTTTCCAATGAATTGTTATACCACGCTTTTTGTACTACTTCCCACAGATTTTTATTATTGATTGGGTTTTCTTCTCAAAAGGTTTTTTTAAGATCAGTCCACATATGGTCGTTTGTAAATTTGAGTTTTTTGTCAATATGATTTTGTTTTTTTTAAAAGGGGAACTTTACGAGGACTCCGATCAAACCATTTATTGTCTCGTAAACATCTTCTGAGTATATGTACTCCACATGGCAATTTTAACTCATCTTTAATTCACGTAGCTCCCGCTCTTTGTATTCTTCTTTATACGTTTTACCTTCATTTATCAGATCTTTTATCAAATTACACCTTCTTTGTTGTCCAACGTTTTCCACGACCAAGCGAACATATGACATAATTTGCTATTATGTTTTAGTTAATAATATTACTTACTTTTGAAAACCCTATTTAACAAATTTTCGAAGATGTTGAAAAAAACTTAAACACTGCTATTATTGCGCTCGCCTTGCAAACAACCTCGCGTCACAGGAATTAAAATTTCAAAATATAAAGCCAATTTACCGCTATTCGAGCGTTGTAAAGGAAAAACTTGAAAAACTTATAAATATCGAAACTACAGTGGTAGACAGTATATTCCACAGGGCACTGCATTGTAAGTATAAGGGTTCCCATGAAAATAGTTTATAAAAAGGGTTGCCACCTTTTTAAAATCTTAAATTCAAATAAATCAATAAAATAAAAATATTGAAATTTGGTATCAAACGAAGCTCTATTTTTAAAATATTTCAAAAGGTTTAAGAAAGCTTAATTTCAAAAATATGTTTGTACAAGGATGCCACCTGTATAGAAACCGAAACTTTGCATAGTTATTTTTTTCTACCCTATGAAGGTTTTAGGAATGGTATTGCTTGCTTTGGAGAGGATTGCCCTCTGTTTTAAGAGTCACAATTAATTGAAATAAAGGGTCCTGCAATAGGGACGCTACAAAAGTAGACCGATAATGACAGCAAACGACGAAATATTTTTTCACGCTCTTTTAAAATTTCTCTTCAGTAAAGTTCGCCATTTCATCATGGAAAGATATACGATCCAACAACGAGTCGAAATTATTAAAATTTACTACCGAAATTCGGAGTCAATGGGCTCACCTTTAAGAGCGCTACGTCCAATTTATGGTCGTCGTCATTTCTGGCTGAATGGCTTCGTCAATAATGACGAAATATGCGTTATTGGACAGGCAGCAATCCACACGTACTCAATGAGTCAACATTGCACCGAAATAAATTACGGTTTGGTGCGATTTATGGGCCGGCGGCGTCATTGGGCCGTACTTCTTCCGTGATGATCAAGACCGGCACGTTACTGTGAATGGGAATCGCTACCGCTCAATGATAACCGTATATTTTTGGCCCGAATTGGATGATATGGACTTGGACAATATGGGGGTTCAACAGGACGGCGCCACAAGCCACACAGCGAATATCACAATCGATTTATTGAAATACAAGTTTGGTGAACGTGTTATCTCACGAAATGGCCCAGTCAATTGGCCGCCTAGGTCGTGCGATTTGATGCCGTTAGACTATTTCCTGTGGAGCTACGTCAAGTCTATGGTCTATGCCAACAAGCCAGCGATGATTGATGAACTTCGTACGAATATCGAGCGTGAAATTGCAGCAGTATCGGCCGATTTATGCTTGAAACCCGTCGAAAATTGGGTTCAGCGTCTGCCCGTGGTGCCCATGCAAAATAAATCGAGTTCCATACGTAATGGCATCGAATATACTTTCACAAGAATAAAGAACGTAATTCATATCCCACACCGTTTTTGTTTTATTAAAAAAAAAACTTTTATGCGTTCCTATTGCAAGACCCGATATGCACAATTTATATGAAATATTAAAAAATTGATGGCAACGGTTCGCCCCGGCAAGAAGGTTCATAGCCAAGTATTTAATGGTCGTCCTAATATACTAAAGTAGGTGGTTTTATAAATTAAACCAGTCTTTCAGAATAAGGAAGCCTCAAAAATTATATTCCAGAATATTGAAAATGAAAATGTATGTACCAATATAAAGAAAAACTTGCCTTTCGTGCTAGTTTTTAAGGGAGACATTTCTATTAAAAAAATTTACCTTAAAATGTACCTGAAAATCCGATACTGTTTTTTCGAAACAATTTAATTTTATTGTTCCTTATTTAACTGAAACAAAGATTTTTTAATGTTCAAAAAGTGGCAGCTCTTTTGGGAACTGCTTTTAAAGAGGTATTGTCCTGAATTCCCTTACGTTATTCATAAATTTGTATTTAATTTTGGCAAACAGTTGGCAACTCCTCAAATTTTTTTTGAGATTAAGTATTTCTAAATCACAATCAGTTAAAACCTCTTTTTTAATGCTTCAGTTATCTTATAAATTTCATTTAATTATTTTTTTTTTAACAAATGGCAACCATCCCCAAATATATTTTTTGAATAAAGCATCCTCAAACATTTTTCATTTGACTCCAGTATTTTATTTAATTATCGTCCTTTAATAGGTGGCACCTCTTTTTTCAAGATATTTTTTTTTAAATTGAATTAAATTAATATATGTACACAGGTGGTAGCACCCTTTAAACACACTTTCTTCCTAAATTTTCTCAAGCCTACTTCCTTTGAATCCCATTCTGTAACATTTTCTTTAACATAATAACTTAATTTAATTTACTGCTTTAAGCAGGTGGCAGCCCTCTCCAAAAATATTTTCAAATATATATTTTAATTTATATAATTGGATAATTTTTTAAACTGGTGGCAAACCTCTTGAAAAATATTTTTAAAATTACGTTTTCTTAAAACTTTCAATTTGGCATCATTTAATTTGCTTAATTTAACCTAGTTTACAGGTGGCAACCTTCTTTCAAAACGTTTTAGAAAGCAAAATTTATGAAACCCTTTTCGTTTGATACCAATATTGCAACATTGGATTTTAATTTTAATTAAATTTAACATTTTAAACATGTGGTAACTCTTTTTAAATAAGTTTTCTTTCCTTTCCTTTCTGATAACATTTTTTCTTCAAAAACGGCCGTATTTACAGAAACAACGGGAATTATAATGTAGGTAATGTTAAATTAAACAACATGCTATCGTAAAGAGTTCAAATGGCGTCCACAGGACTGGTTATGATACCCAGAAGAGGATTTTCTCAACCTATCTTTGCATGCCCTCAAACGCAAACCCCAACAGCACCTCAAATGCGAGAGTATCTAAATTGTCGAGATCATCAACACCGCCTTTTGTTTTGTTATTACATAAACCACTTCTAGTTCGAGGTTGATCGTTAAAACGAAGACAGCGATTAGTTTTTTGCATACGTTTTGTGAGACACTGTGGCAGAAATCATTGGTTTGCCATATTAATCGTTCCACAATGGATCTTCGATGGATCCATCATTGGAGCGATAAACACCAGCTAGCAAAAACACCAGTTAATTCGCTCGCATTGTAACAATATAAAAGTGATCTCATTCATCATTATATAGACATACTTCTTTTAAATTCGTTATGCCCAATACGGTTTCGAATAACTCGAATAACAACAAAAATTATGACAATGGTTGGACCTAATGTATGGAAAAAATTGAATAAAAAAATCAATAAACCGTAAGAAATTTACTTGATTGCGGATCCAGAGCACTGGCAATAACTGGACAAGTAAAAGGCAATAGATCTTTCGAATATTCAATTGTTTTGTCTTTCGATAAGCATAAAGCGGCTTCTTCTCTCAAGTCTTAAGACAAATATTCGTTATCGGAATCATCACTATCGGCAAAATCACTTTCAACTTCAGGTTCATCTGGCATTTTTTGTCAGATCACCATCTAGTGTAATTATTGAGCTCGAGTAAAGTTTTATTTTTTACATAATATTCCCTAATAAAAAGCTGGCCTTGACCTCAATAATATTACATGAGTTTATCAAATATAAGGTCAAAAATAATGTAATAATCTCTACCATCGTCTGTATCAACTAAAAATTTGAATCTCAAGTTGGATAGTTCTCGAAAAGTAAGAAATCCATTATTACCCGAAATATTTTTATAGCAACGCGGACTTTATATGTTAACAAAGAAATCTCTATTGAAGAAAAACAAAATGACATGAATGCTAACGGTAAAACTCCTACAAATGCATTAAGCGCAAAGAAAAAATACACTGAGTCAATATGACCCTCACATACAAATTAAGTACATTTTTAATACAGCATTATAGACAAACATTTCGACGATGATTTCGAAAAATTTGAAAAATTTATATATAATTTGTCTGTTGAGTTAAAACCTCGGGTTCATTGTGTCAAATTTTGACCGGGAGACCCAAATGGCCGGGATCTTAACAATATGCCGGTACATCAAATAAAAGAGACAGGACGGATCCGGTAACTCGGTTTTTCAAACCAACCAACTAATAAAATAATAATAATGAAAAATAATTGTAATGACATAAAATGATATGCGATAAAACTTTTACATAAGTGATGAAAAACACGATGCTCGCCACTTTGCCTTAGGTTAGCCTGATTATAAGTGGCAGAGAAAGAAATGATCATCGCCATTCCACGTCCCATTTAGATGAAATAAAAAGATTTTAACATGTGGTATTCTCTTTCACAAATAGCATATTCGAATACAAAGTAAACATTTGGAAATTAGCAAAAGAATTTTCGGCACATTTCTTCATTGAACATCTAAAATGTTTGCTTTGAATGAGTTTTTTATTTTTTGTACAGAAAAGTCAACATCAGATATATTTTTTGAAGTCATGCCAAAACCACTTTTCACATTCTGTAAGTCATCTGACTCCAGGAGCATTAAAAACAAAAAAAAAAAAACGATTGAAGAAACATAAACGGCATTTGTGAGTTAAATTCGTGTGAAATACAAAAACAAAATTGATAGAGTTTAAAATGAAATGAAATTTCCTTGCCGGAGAGCATTCGCACTTCCTCTAACAGACAGCTGTTGTGAGATTCTTGCAGCTGTCGGAAATTACGTTGAGTGGCTCTTTGCCAGCATCTGAATATTGCAGGAATTTTTTCGCCACAAAAATCTATTCAAATATTTATATCCTTAACATGGTTCATGGCATTCAACGAGACATTTGCTTGCTTCCTTACGATTTTCTAAATAAGTTTCAGGAGCAATAGTTTGCTTCTTTCGGTTTTGCCATTCATGCAGCAGTTTCTTTATTTTTTTATTTATATTTTTACTTTTTCCTTGACATGCAACAGCACATTTTCCTTGCACTTACATGGAAAAGTATTAAATTTTTGCATTGAAGCGAATTAGCAATGCAGTTGAATGCATATTTGAGAGCAGCTATTTTACACTTCACTTACATTTATTTGAAAAATATGCAAAGATTTCTTTCACAATTTTCGGTGTGTAAGTGGAAAGAAAAGTAGTATAATATTTCTGAGAACGGTTGACAGAAATAAAATTCACACTTCAGAAAATTCAATTCCAATTTTACTAACCAAAGTATACAATGTCGTGGCTTGCTTGAGTTGTTTGGAAAGTATATTGGACTTCATTTGATCAGAGTAACTAGAAGGCTAACTGCGACTAACCACTTAGAGCAGGGAAAATGATGACAGCGAATTTTCAATGCTTAATAAAATAAAATACTTGATCTTAGGTGGCAACTGTTAGTAGGCAGTTTGTGTGTGCCTAACGTTCGGCTATGCCTGTCCAGGGAATGTTGTTGTTGTTGTAGCGGCTAGTCCAGGGAATCATCTACTTTGCTTCTTTATAAAATTTGTTTATCATTGGGATGGATAATGTCTATGCTATAAGAATAATGTTACTCCAAATACAATGTATAACAAAAAACTGCAAATACAATTCTGGTCATCTACTACTATAGAAATGATTTCTGAATTTTCAAAATCGTGCGGAGATAGACAATTTGAGAAACGGTATTTATAAAAAAATGTATTTGCAACTATCCCGCTTATTCGAGGCTAACCTAAAAAAGATCTGCGGAGATGAGTTCAGGGAGACACCTACGATAATCAGTGTCTAAGATTTCACGAGAAAAAGACAATTTTTCAAAATTTGTCGCATTTGTCGCACAATATTATCCCAGTAAAAAAAAACCCAAAAGAGCAAAATTTTTTTTTGAGAACAGTTTAGTATCACTTTAAATAGGCACATACTTTTGTAAGTTTTTTAATATGTTACATTTTCTTGTGAAAACTAAATATTTATTGCATTATCTTCCTAGTTCTTACAAATAAATTTCAATAGATTTTCGTTTGACAAAAAACTCAGATGCTTGCCTCGCTCAATTAGCTTGTGCGAAGCAGATCCCCCTAAAAGTATTACGCCATTTTATCCTCCACGTAACCGTAGAACAAATTGTGAAATTGTGAGCACGGTAAGATACACTCTTGGATTGAGAGCAATGTGAGCTGAGCCCAAGAATAATAGAATAGAATGTTGTGCATTACGCGGACCCTATTTGTCGAATTGACAACATCCACCAATTCGTTGACGAAATAAAGCAACTTGCTTTTATTTTACACAAACAATGCTAGCAAAACGTTCGAACGTTCTGTCGTGTGCGCGCCTCTTCTGCGCTTCTTCCTCTTATTTTTTAGAATTTTTCCTTTGCTATCGTATTTTGTAGCCATTATTATGTCACTATCAGTTGCTCTCAGTGCGAATGACGCAAACTGTTTTCTATCATTCTTGATCTTAGCCCACCAGCAGTCGTCACGCGATGTACCTACAGTAAACTTGGTTGATTTATCGATATCGCGCCGTCGAGATAACGATACCTCTTATTATTTTGAATACAAAAATATTCGACGAATTGGGTCTAAAATAAATTTGGAGGTTCCGGAATTTGAATTTCATGGAACCAGGTTGGGTTTTTTAAAATCTCAAATGTACGAAAATCTAAAAATTTCAATCAAAATTTTATGCAGAATCATTTCGGGTTTGCAATTTTGTGGTATATTTAATTTAACAATATTTCAAATGACCAAAAGTTTGCGTTGATTTTTGATTATTTTCATTGCTGTTGGTGTTACGCATTTTTTTCCATATAAAAATTAAATTTGTTCGTGCGTTATATTGAAAACAAAAAAAAACAATATTTTCATATGGAAGGAAATGCGCAACACCATACCAAAAAAAAAAAAACTATAAAACAAAAACCCAAATCAAGGCGAATTCATATAAGGTGGTGTTATAAATACAACTACAAAATTCTTATGCATTTTGTTTGTGCTTCGGCGTAAGAGTTGTCAACATTTACATATATTTTGTTTTTGCTTTTACGGTTTTGGAAAGCTCATACGCAAAAGCAGAAACAAAATACATGTAGGGGAATAAATAAGAAATCGGCTGCTATAGTACCTACACCTTATATGAATTCGCCTTGCCAAAAATGATACAAAGAATTTGAAATCAAAATTTTGAAAATTTTTTAACAATTTTTGGAAAAGTTTTGAATTTTTGTAAATTTTTTACGAAGTTTCAAACTCTAATTTTTATGGTTTACGTTATACCAGCTGGTACTCGTGGCTCCGTCTGCGTGGTTTTTATTTTTCCATACGCTAAGTTTTGATGAACTTAAAAACATTGACCTGAGCTTACAGTTCAGATGAAGTCGGCTCTTAAGTAATAGTTTTTGAAATAATTTTAAATAATACACTCCAGTGCCACCCATCAGATCAATTATTCGTAAAAGTATTCCTAATTCCACTTGGAACTTTTCGAATATCATCTCCATCGGACCACCATAATTACGAACGTTCTGAATAACTCAAATCCAGATGTTATGAACACCTCGACTCTAGCAACACCTAGCGGATTATTTTATTTTAAAGTATCTCGTGCTACACCCCATTTTACCTTTTTAACGTCAACAAAAGCGGATTTTACAGATTTTATAAATACCTCGGCTCATGCGCCTCCAACCGGATGAAATATAATCTGTATGCTGACACGCGTTGTCCTACCTATAAAAGTGTAAAATTTTACAAAATTTCACTTTTCAGACAGGTGGCAACCCTCTTCAAAATATACCTAAAAAATTGTTCCCTAGCGAAATGAACGGTTTGGCCCACATAATGTACTATTTCATATAACTTGTGTATAAATTAATTAAATTCGACTTTTCAGTAGGGTGGCAAGCCTCTCCAAACATGGTAATAAGAGAAGGTAGTTCAATAAACAAATTTTAGCGGATAATAAAATTTGTTTAAGTTTCTTAAATTGTAAGTGTTTTCAACGGTCTTCCCACTTTCATTATATTAAAATAAAAGTTCTGACTAATTTCTTTCCCATATTTACTCCAATGCCGTAATATTTCATGTCAAAAATTATTATAATTATAATGTTTGATCTTTTTTTACTTGCGTAAAACCTTTTTTATTCATAATATCTATATACAATTTAAACATTAAAAGGAGACTTCATCATAATTAAACTTTTTAAAACAACGACCGATTATTTTGTTATTTTTTCATATTCGCATTTTCATATACAATTTACGTATCTTCTAGCTGTTTAAAAATCTAGTTCTAAAAAGTCCTTGAAAGAAATTTTTTTATAACATTTTGACCATTAACTTTAATAAATTTTGAACTTAAAATTTCCAATTTATTCGGGTACTTTTTGAGATTATGTAGCCGAAAAATGCCAAATTCCCTCATATGCCATATCTTTCAATGGACTGATAACTCTTCAATTTGATGTTCTTCTTCAAGTTACTTAATTAAAAATTGCACTGTAAAAAACTTTACCCCAAATAGTTCGCATATTTGCTATGAATTTTCACAGCTTCAGGCTCAGCTTATTTTTCTTATTATTTTTGCGAACATACACAAAATTATTTACTACATTTTTTTCTTTATTTCGATTATGTTTCATTATATCACTAAACTCAAACATTTTCGTATACTTTCACAAGAAAAAATTCTAGTGAATCAGGTAGCATGAATTTGCTGAAATTCCATATTTTTTTTTTAAATTCAAAGTTCAAATTTCAATTTAAGTATCATTATAAAATATGAAAAAATCATTTCCGAACTTCATTAGTTTGACACGTTACGTTATCGATATGTTACCGCATATTTATAATAAAAACTTTCAATAACGATGGACTCCTTTATAACTCCGAATATTAACATTCGATCTTGTAAACATTTTATTCTAGTTGTACGCAACTACTTACCAAGAGCAACATTTTTATAAATGCCCAAAACGTAAAAAAATACTTGAATTTCCCACTTCGAATAAATAGGCGATATGACGCGCGCCAATCTATATTGATCATGAGTCTTTAACATATTATTTAAATCATAATAGTTCAGCAGTTCAATAATCATAAACATCTTTAATCTATAATAGCAAATCCAAAGCAATTTTAAGTAGTTCAAAGTAATAATAGAACAATAATTTGGCGCTTACCTCTTATAGCTAGAGGTTTGTGGCCGTACTTCTCCTACAATTTGTGGTGTGCTTCTCAATATTGAAACACAAATTGAGGGCGTAGATGGCAGAGATGATTTTAGTAAGAGGCTTTCTCATAGCAGAATTACACTTGGTGGTTTTCCACCACTTCCAGCCGAGTGGCGACCGCTATTAGAAAACCACATTCTACAATTTTTGCTGTTACTTGTCCCAGCCGAGAGTCGAACCCGGGGCCCACCGAATGAAGCGCGCACATGCTACACACTCGGCTATGGCAGCCGCCAAGCAGACACTGGAAATAAGCAACCACGTGCCGTTCTCAACATCACAAATCAATCTGGGCCAGCACCAATTAAATACTTCATAACCAACAAAAATCGATTGTGCGCTAATTTTTTGTTTATTTTTATTACGTCTTCATTTTGTGAATTATGTACATAGATTTCTGATCAATCAATTAACTAATAAAATTGTAGAAATTTCCTTGTAAATGCTGAAAATAAGCAAAGAACAAAAATAAATAAAGTACATGAGATTTCGTTTTAACATTCAATTAGCGGTTTTACTGAATATAAATTTCAAAGAACTGTGGAATCCGAAAAATACATGAACACGTAATTAAAACATTAATAGATTTAAATAGCAGCAATGTAGTTTAAATCAAATGAAAAAGACCCCCAAATGTGTAATATCAAATAAATTATTTAAAAGTGCCTTGCATTCGTTTATTTGCATTAAATTTGAGAGCTTATGAAGTGGAAAAATTAAACAAACAAAAAAAGGTTAGTCTAACCGGGATTTGAAAAAAAGAAAATGGCGCAAAAGAAATATTTACCTCTTTTGAAGAAACACTTTCCTTTTATGTAGGTGTTTTTTTTTTTTTGTTTTGAAGAAACAAAAGGAACGCAATTTTTTTTTAACTGAAACAAAATTGAAAATAAAATTTTTTTGCCACTATTTTAATTTTTTCGCATAACAAATTATTGTGAAAAATTCGTTCAAAACAAAACTCGAATATATAAATAGATATAATCCTTAAACCAAATGCTATGCAAATTTGACCGCATTTTTATTTATACGATTTTTCTGTTTTTATTATATCGCATAGTTGTTAAATCAAAACTAATCGTTACTCTAAAAAAATAAATTTAATTTTTTGTGATCGTAAAAATAAAAATCACACTTTGTTGGTCGCATTGATCTTAGACGACGTCACTCCATCGCGTCGAATTTTAGAAGAGAATCTTTACAAATAATCATCGCCCTTCACAAAGGAATAAATACTGAGTAGAGTACTACACTCGGTCTTGTTTTTGAATAGTGGAACAATTTTTGGCACCCACTTTGCATTGACCTCATTCGTTTCCAAATATCTTTCAGTACAGAATTCTTCATAAATTTGATTTTTGTATCCGAAGTCACCACACATAGTCATCCTCGGCGCGGCTCATCGTCAAAAGATTCTCTTCCTAGGTAATAGTATCCCTCCCGTTCTTAAATGGTAAAAAGAGTAGAGAACTAATCTACAGCATCAGTCCTTTGCTCAAAAATTTAACCAGAGTTCAACTGTATGCATATCGAATTTTTAATCGGTATACTGGATTTATTGCACTATACTGAATTTAATACACTGAATTCAATAGACTATACGCTTTGTGACAAAATTACATCATTTAGTAGTAAAAATATTGATAGGAAATGTTTAGCTTTTTATAAGGAACAACATTTCCTTATTCATCGAAGCTGTAACTTTTCAAGATTTTGTACTTGTGGCACAAAGACCCATTATGATCGCCTTAACTTTTAAGTGCAAATAAAAAATTATGATCTATAGGATACCTCTTTTCAGAAAAATACCTAGTTTACTCCGTTGCGAAAAAATATATAAATTAATTGTACTGTGTATTGGCTCTAACCATTTATTCTTATAGTTTTTCGTTTGTAGTAGCCTAAAGTGTCTCATACGCGGATAAATGGTGTGTTCAAATGGTGAACTAACTTGATAAAATTCTATATAAAGGGAGTTTTTTTTTGACATGCGGTTTCGAGAAGAAATAAGACGCATATTATTTAATGTCATGACCAAGAATTTAGTTTTATTATAAAGATAAGGGTTTTTCCATTATGTTTTAAAAATTATTTCGGGCAAGTGGCCTCCGGGGCTGCCTCGAATACGTTCCAGACGAAAGGCCCAATTTTCGACCACTTTTGGCAGCAATTGGGGCCGTATAGTAGCATTAATGTGCCGAATATTCTCTTCTAAGGCGTCAATCGTCTCGGGCTCATCTGCGTAGACAAGCGACTTCATATAATCCCACAAAAAATAGTCCAGCAGTGTTAATTCGCACGCCACAGGGCCACGACGCGAGATAAAGCGCTCACCAAAAGTGTCCTTCAATAAATTTATTGTTTCGTTAGGCATGAAGCGAGGTTTGGTTAGAACCAAAGATCGTCCACATCAACAGCCTCGAGTTCAGGCACGAAAAATTCATTAATCATGGCTCTATAGCATTCCCCATTGACTGTAACATTATGGCCAAACGGTGATTTTTTTAAAAAGGATGTAACGGCGTCTCAATAATGGCTTGCGTATTATCAACACTTCGAATGTGACAATTTTGTTTATTAACTCACCTATTCAACCAAAAGTGAGCTTCATCGCTGAACAAAATTTTCTTTTTGCAAACCGGGATCGGGGGCGATCTCGTTTTGGGGCCATTCACCGACAGTTGGACTTTGTAACCCCGGAAACCAAGATCTTTCCGCAAAATCTTCCATAAAGTGGATGGGCACAGCTCCATTTGGTGCGCGTGATGGCGGATGGACTCAATCGGGTCTATTTCGATACTCTGCACCAGAGAGCACCATGGTTGCTCGAATTACCGACTCTACTGGCCGATTATGTCGACCGAATATTGAACGAAGAGCGAATTATTATTTTGGTATTATGTGTTTAATATGAAATGACAAACCGAACTGAGTATAAATCAAGTAACAGCAGTCAAAAAGACCTACTCCGAAAAAAGTATTGCTTCATTGAAAATCACACGTCTAAAAAAAACACCCAGCAGAAAGTGGTTGGTGTGATTCATCTCAGGTAGAATTTTTTTAATTTTGAAACTTTCATGTCAAGTATTTCCTTAGGGAGATGTACTTGAAATATTACAAAAAGAAATCATCAGTAAAAATGTTCAGCATTACTAGCTAAATGAGTCTACGAAGAAATAAACGGAAATAAAATTTGTTTAAATCTGTTTCAAAAGTCAAATTTGATTAAATTTCACACAAGGTATACGAAATATTAAAATATAAGTGTCAAACGAAACCGTCTGGGCAAGAAGGTCCATAGCATAATATATGAAGGCTGCCAACTGTTGGAGAAGTTGAATTAAATTAAATTATGCAGAATATATTAAGTACAAAATAATGAGTGCCAAAGCCGTCAATTTTTGAGATGAAGGCTTTTAGCATGGGTATGACAAATGAGTATAAAAAATTCCTTTCGCTAGAATTTAGTTTATGTTATATTTTAAAAATCAAATTTAATTAAATTATACACAATTTATACGAAATATTAAATTATGAGTGGCAAGCTGTTCAGACAAGGTGCATGCCTATATTTGCGGCGAAAACACGAGGATCTTCAGAAAATCTTTCTAAGATTTTTTTTGTATTTTCCTCTTCATTTTTGGATGTGTATTTTCCATGAACCCTCAGCATATGTAACCCTGTTAAGTTTAGCGTAAACTTAACAAGAGCAATGTTATTCATAATTTAATTTTATTTCAAAATTAAAAAAAAAAAACTTCACGAAAAATGTACAATTGTTTGATAAATTCAGTTGGCCACTTGTGCTATTTTTTTAAAAGAATCTTTTATAAAAGTATAGCTCATTATATAACAGAACCCATATAAGTAGAGTTTCAAACCTTGTACACAATTCAACAGATTTCAATAAATTTATATCACATTATTTAAATTTTTAATTCGAACTTCAATCCACTAAAATTTCGCATTAATTTTCGATCATTTTTTGGCATTTCCCTCCATATAACGAATTCTCAAAATTTTTTTGTATGAAAGAAAATGCGCAACATCATCAGAAATAAAACTATAAAAAATCAACGCCAATTTTTAGTCACTTGAAACTTACACTTTATTGCACTAAAATAGGTTATACAACTGCATTCCTATTTCTAAAAAATTTAAATAATTTAATGTACATTTCATAATTCATAATTTATATCACATAAGTCGCAGCAAATGCCCACCCCTACCCCACACTACTTACGCCCTTACAAAGTTCTTAGAATTATGTTCAGGATACTCACATGCAAAATAAATGTTAAATATAAGAATATATTCAAACAACTCACGAACGCAGTCATGTGGAATATTTCAAAATCAGAGAAGGTAATTTGCTTACCTCCCACATAAGGCTCATAATAATTACCGGCATACAAAAGTTTGAAAATTCCATCGCATTGCAGATGATTTATCAAAATTACTGCTGAAAAGAAGCAAAGGAATAAGCAATAAACAAAACTAACTGTACATGAACAGGGTGGGGCATTGAAGGTTTTTTTCTAATTAAGTATTAAGTATTATATATTATATGGATTTTTAGGCTAAAATTCTACAATTCTGTTAAAGCACAAATTTTTTGCTACATACAGAATTTCCTAAAAAACAATATACAAAATGAAACAACGAAACGAAGAAACTAAATTATAAGATTGCACTGAAGAAAGTACAATACCTAAATCGGTTTGTCTCCAAAATAAACTTGACGGGAATTAACGGAAAATCATTTTAATATACAAAACACTTTTTTGCATATCTATAAACTGTGAAAAAAAAATATTTTTGGTATGAATTTTCCTCGACAAATTATGGTTTCAAGACGGACCAGTTTCGACATTGTGTCGTCTTCATTGCCATTTTTCGTGTGAAAAAAGTGGGGAACCCAAAAAAAAAATGATATAAAAAGTGAATCTATTAATTTTTGTATACGCTGTAGTTTTCCACCCTATAGTAAAATAAAAATAATTTTATGAATACGGAGACGAAACTCCATTGTTTACCGCCGCAAACCAGTAGAACTAAGAAAACACAAATTTTCTTTCACTTCAACAATGTTAGCACGTTTTGAAAGTATTTATAAGAAAAATAGAATCTTTAGTTGTATTTAGTATTTTCAAGTAATTTTTATTTCATCGATAAATTGACTCTACTCAAATATCTACCCAAAATTTCAAGATATAAAAATAAGTGGATTAAGATAACTATGCAGAAAGGACTACTCGAAACGATATTATTTTCAATCAAAAATCTTTCGAGTATGTATCACTTCACTTCTTGTTAAATTCAATAATGGGTGTTAAAACTGGTCCTTATGATAAAAATGTACAGCCGTTTTTCTGTCAGCAGTTTCTCACAGTCAGCCTCCCTCTTCCTCTCATATAGAGCTTTCATTGCAAATAACCTCGGATTAATTCGTTAAAAACGAACTAGCGTAGCTGATAAATTTTGGAATGTTATTATGTTTTCACAAATCCTGCAGAAACGCCCACAACGGTGGCTTTAGGTTTCCTCATTATAGCCGGTCAGCTGCACAGAAGGTGCTCTACTCTTTTTTGTTCATTTTTATCTCGGCAGCTACTACTGTAATCATTCTAGGCAATATCAAGTCTTCTGACGTGGGTTCCGAGCGGGCAGTTCTCGCGACGTCAGGCCTATCCTACACCAGAAGGATTGATGTTAATTTTGCAATTTTACATCATGGTGCTGTGCGCCATCGCTGAGCAAATTTCTGAAGGTTGTGAAGGTAAATGCACCTAATATTTAAACAAATTGCGACTGAAATCGGCACCTCATTTGATGTAGTCATTGAATATTCTCTGGCTAGCTCATTGGCAGGACCGTGAGGGTAATCTTCTTAGTAGTGACAAGGTAATGATCCGAGTCTTCGTTAAAGCTCTTCGAAACGTCCCATACAGCAGAATAATGCTTTCTGACTACCGTAATATGGTCGATTGCGGTTCTTGTTTTTTTACATACAGCAGGGTATACAGGGTAGATTGATATATATTTTTATGCTGGAACCTGGTAGTATCGGGTCTTGCAATAAGAACGCACAAAGGTTTTTTTCAATAAAACAAAAACGACTGGGCTATCTCGTGAGATAACACGTTCACCAAACTTGGTTTTCAATAAATCGATTGTGACATTCGCTGTGTGACTTGTGGCGCCGTACTGTTGGAACCACATATTGTCCAATTCCATATCATCCAATTCGGGCCAAAAATATTCGGTTGACCTTGAGCGGTAGCGGCCCAATGACGCCGCCGGCCCATAAACCGCACCAAACCGTAATTTTTTCGGGATGCAATGTTGACTCATGGAGTACGTGAGGATTGCTGCCTGTCCAATAACGCATATTTTGCTTATTGGCGAAGCCATTCAACCAGAAATGACGACGACAATAAATTGGACGTAGCGCTCTTAAAGTTGATGCCATTGACTCCGAATTTCGGTAGTAAATTTTAATAATTTCGACTCGTTGTTGGATCGTATATCTTTCCATGATGAAATGGCGAACTTTACTGAAGAGAAATGTCAAAAGAGCGGGGGAAAATATGACGTCGTTTGCTGTCACAATCGGTCTACTTTTGTACCCTCCTTATTGAAAAGCCCCTTTACATACTATTATGTTTCGATGCTCTGTGAGGTCGATTAGACTCAGTCCGTTAGCGGATGTTTCATCGTGTAAGCTGAATTTACCAACTGTGAAACCAAGGATCCAAGAAGATCTTAGATCTTACGGCCAGACCCTGCTCCACAAGAGTGAACGATAGTACTTGGCGACGTAGTCTCTCTCGCACCATATATTCGGGATCGATGCTCTACATGCCAGCTTTGCGGCCGCCGTAGCTGAGTATGTAGCGGAGAGCCCCGTTTTCGCATCTCTGCCGGGGTACGTAATATCAGGGAAAGCTTTCTATACTTATAATAGCGGTCGCCCCTCTGCAGACAATGCCAAACCTCCAAGTGTATACCTACTACAAAAAAAAATCCTCAAAAAAATCATCAGCCATTCAGAGTTGTCTCATAGCTGTAGGTCTGAAAACTGACTGAATACCCTTTTCTAAAATAAGTGCGATATATGTAAGTAGTGTACACTGTAAGCCCATTAGACAGGATTCTACTGAGGCTACTGAGGCAAATTTTGAGCTCCTGTAATCTGTGGCGAATTGGCGTATGCATTTAAATAGAGTTGTATATATTTTTAATATATGTATACATATTTACAAAAGTTTTCAAAATGCAAATTAGGCGAACAGAAGAGAACACGTCACACACGCACGAGATGTTACCAAACAAAAAAGGCGTACTTTTTTTTATTTTCTTAAATAATCGAGTAATCCATCAAATTCTGAGAAACCCATTCGAGCATGCAATGGACTCTTTAACTTCGAAATGCCTCACAGCAAATCAGCTGTCTATGTTGCCTAAACAAGCTGTCTGTCTGTCTGTCTGCAACGCAGCAAGATAAACAACAGACCACAAGGTAATACACAATTGTGGGCTAGAGCCGATGAACAGCGATTGTAAGGAAAGCCTTTTTCTTTTTTTTTTTTTTTTAATATTTTCCTTTATGCCTGCACATTCATACAACGGTAATTAAATGTTTTTATTTTATTTTCTTTATTTTTTTGTTTTGCGCATTTCAGGTCTTCCGTCAGCTGGAACGTCCCGCGGAATTGGAACGTTTGGAGTATTTAAAAGGCGTTGTGAAGACACATCGTCAAAAATTCATCACAACGATATTAAATAATACCGATGTCTTGAATTTAGATGAGCTAATAGTGACAGAATTAGCTAAATATGAAGTGGTAAGTGTGTTAAATTTATTTTTAAAAAAATTCTAGTAAATTCAAATATTATTAGTATCCTTGTTTTTATTTCAATGCTTAAAATATTGAGTGTCATGTCACAGATTTTGGTATGACTCCTATTTATTTCTGGGGTGCAGCGTCGTTTCGCATTCGACATTGTCGTAGTTTTGTGGTTGACGCTACATGTTTTTTGTTTAAGTTTTCGTAGTAGGCTGATATTTGCACAAAGTTTTATTTCAGTGAAATAGCATAGTCTAACATCGTCGCCCATTTATATAGAAAATGAAAGGTTTCAATATAAATATCGAAATAAAGGCTCGAGATTTACTTGCAAATAATTATTTAATTATTTTTCTACATTTTGTGTATTGAAATTTGCAGAAATCAGATAATATTCAAAAAGAAAATAAAAAGAACCCGATATATCAGCAATAATATAAGATGATATGCTCAAATTTGATATAAAGGATTGGGCTCATGAAATTAATACAAAGGTAAATTTGTCTAGAAAAAATTGTAAAAAATTGGCGTGGCACCACCCACTTTAGAGAAAATAAATATATCTCTGAAACAACTTTATAAAACTCTACCAAATTCTTTAAAGAGAAAAATGCGTGAAAATTTTGGAAAATTGGCGTGACACTTTCAATGCGCAAGTGATTTATTTTTGTTCAAAATGAAGTACATTATATTAATTGTTGTTTTTTGATACAACAAGTAATGTTTATTTTATAAATTATAATTTCACATCTCGTATGGAATTTATAAAAATTTCATCATCGTTTTCATCAGACACATAACCAGAGGGCTCGCTCAAGGAGCTGAATTTCACAAACTCTACCAAATTTGTGCTTTTATAAAAAATTCTCAACTTTCAATACTATGCGAAAATTTCATTGGGGCCTTGTCCCAATCCATAATCAGTGCAATTCTGCAAATTTCATAAATTTCATATCACAGCGATGTGAAGAGTTTAATCTTGACATGGGCGAACGATTTAGACTAGGATATAGTGAAGGAGCAAATATGCGAGCGGAGTTCAAAGGATGATCAAGGAAAAATATCCAAAAGCAAGATATAATAAATGTCTTGCTTTTTTCTGCTATCAATCGCGCTATGGTTTATCTACATCAAATGCGAGACACCGCTGATGATTCTTTCAATGGAACTTCTCGATCTCCATCTCAGTGTTCTAAAGATTTATTTGATGTTGAATTCAAGGCTCCAAATGGTTACAATGGTTGTTCCCTACATCGACGGGTTATTACAGAAATTGCATTAGAGATTTCTCCAAAACACAGATATTCTACTCGCCTTTCAATTGCTCTTGCCTGGTTTCGCTGCAAACAATAAAGAGGACGAATTGGAAAAGTTATCTTCATATATTTGATGATCGATTGTCATTGCCAACGGTTAAAGCTGAATACCCAACTATGGTGAAAAAAATATCAACGATCCGCAACCGCAATCTTAAAATTATTGGAGGAATGCGATGGGCACCCTCCCAATTACAAGAGCAACCGTGGAGCGATCACTCGCTAATATGAAAATAATTAAAACGATATGCTGGGATATTCGAAAGAAGTTATTGGCTGATTGTCAAAAAAAAAAAATGAAAAAATTGCAGTCCAAATGTAAAAAAAAAACTTTATTTATTTATTAAGCTTCGGTTTTTGTTGTTAAATAATTAATTTAACCTAATTTTAGTATACCTCATTCGAAAGTTGCGAAAAAATCATAAATTTCATCTCCCGTGAAAATTTTCTTGTTATTTGTTAATAGTACGATTTAAATTTTGTAAAAAAAAAACTTCATTAGATGTTGGCTTTTAGGCCCCCCGATAAAATGTCAACGCCCATGTGCCTGATTTTCATAAATATTTTTAACTTTTTAATTTGAATTTTTAGACAACTTTGGATTTAGTTGTAACATAAAAATAAATTAAATAAATAAAATTTTGACAATTTTTGAAGTAAAACTTCTTACTACTTTCTACCACTACACTTACTAATTTATTCCACTATTTTTCTTCATTTTTGCCCCTATTGTTACTACCGCAATTTCTACCATTATTTTTATTAAAGCTACTACTAACATCTACTACTATTTTTACTACCACTATTTCCACTAATTTCTACCATTATTTTCATTAATTCTACTACTAATTTTTTACCAATATTTTTACTAGTTTCTACCACTATTTGTATTAATGCTACTACCAATTACTACCACTACTTTCTGGGACTATTTTTTTACTAATTTCTGCTGCTATTTTTACTTATGCAACTACTAATTACTACCACTATTTTTCCAAATGGTACTAATAATTTCTGCCACAATTTTTACTAATTGCACTAAAAATTTCTACCAGTATTTTTACTAATGCTACTATTTTCCTAAAAGGTAGTAATAATTTCTATCACTATTTTTACTAAAGCTGCTACTAATTTCTTCCACTACTTTTTACAAATTTCTACCACTATTCTTACTAATTTTTACCTCTATTTTTACTGATTTCTACCACTAGTAATTACTACGACTACTTTTTATTAATTTTTACAACCACAAAGAAGTTTTACTTCTGGCTCGCACACGTAGATGCTGGCGTTATTTTTTTTTTTTTAATTTGGTTTTCACGCATTTTTTCCAAATAACAGAGGAATTTTACATAAATCCCGTTGCTTTTTAAGATTTGTATGTGCTTGCGGTCTTGCGCATCTTCTGACACATAAACTGCATGCGTTAATGAAAAAAAGATTCCAAGACCAATAAATTACAGATATCAACAGGAGATTTTACCTCTTAAAAATTATTAATTCTGATAAAATAGTGTAAAAATTTGATGAAAATTGCTTGAATTTCTTTAAACTTTGCTCAAAGTTTGAAATTTAGATTTACGTGGTTTTTGTTATAGAACAAACTGCATTTCAGTAGTTTGTATATTATAATGATATTATTTTTTTTGGCGCTAATATCACATAGCGCGATGTTTGGCTGCACTTAACATCACAAATTTAAATTTCACTTCATTATCTCATCCACAGGCTGTACAGGAAGCCGCTGAGGGTGGTCTTCTAATTGAAGCCGATAAAGACTTTCCAGAGCCATACGAGCGCTGGAGCATTTTACAAGCTGTGTTCTTCTCATCGACTGTTTTAACAACAATAGGTAAGTGCCGTGCCAACACAAACCAAAAAAAAATACACAAAAAAACTCGTAAACGAATGCACTCAGCGCTCAGTTGCACAGCGTTGTTATAAAAATAAATAGCGAGAAATGTAAATGAAAACACAACGAGTAAATAAATACACAGATATATAAATCGCTTACAACGTGTAGCCTTTTGTTGCTCGTAGCAAAAGGAGGAAATTTTGTTGAATAATTCAAACTTGTACTTTTACTCCTCCCTCCCTTCGTGTGCCGCTTTCACTCTGTGCGTATCTCCCTAACATCCATCCTTCTGATATTAATTGACGATGCTGGCGTTTGTCTCTTTATTCAGTGATGATAAAGTTGCCACGATTGTACCCGACCTTTTTTGGTACAATTTGTAGCGCTAATATATTAAATAGCGTTCATTTTAATTATTCGGCCATGCCCTGAAAATTAGGAAAAATACTTTTGAAATTGAATCAATTTCAATGGTTTCGAATTTCGGTACAGATCTAACAAACTTATATTTTGTCAAATTAAGATAATCATAAACTGAATTGGATGAGAAGTTCTTACAATTTGGTTTTTATAGCTTTACAAACTTTCCACTTTTTACTTATGATTGCAAAAAAACTGAAAGTCAAAATTAAAAAAAATTAGTGGTTGAGCAGACCTCTGCAGTTAACAGTTTGATAAAATAGAAAATTAAAAATCTGAATAATAATATCCAAAGCGTGGCAATCCAGTTCTGAATAAAAACTTCCAGTGCAAAGAACGCAGATTACTAAGAAGTAGGATACTTTCACCGGATTGCCAACTATTTATTTTTTAGCTTATTTCACCATACCAGAACTTATTTGACGTTCACTGATTGATATTAGAATCTGATTGGATCCTATTGGTTTGGGGTGTGGTGAAGTTAGTTCTTACCACAGGATAATGTTACTGAACTACATTCAACTTCTTTGTAATTCACATTTCTCATGTCATGAATAAAAAAATTGCGGAGATCTTTTCCTCTTTTCCTCTTTCACATTCAAACCAAAGAACGTAGATTACAAAGAAGTTTCATCCCATCCCACCGTTCCTCTAATAGAAAATCTCATACAATTTCACCATACCACAGCTAATTCGACTTTTGCTGATTGATATTAGAATGCATCTGATTAAATGCAATTGGTTTCTGGTGTGGTGAAATTGGATCAAATTTCTTGGCACAGGAAACCAAACGACATACAACTTTTTTGTTTTCTACGTTCTTTGATATGAACCATTTGGAACACCAGCTGAATCGAAATTCGAAATTCCACCACGAAAATTTCGCCGAAATTTTTAGTTGAATCCATGGTGTAATGAAATAAGGAGAAGTCAATTAAGGGTTGGTTGTTGTAATATCGAAAATTTCGGCATGTCAGCCTTAAAGTGATGCCGATTCTATTTATTTCTGGCCAAAATAGAAAGAAAAATGGAGCAGACATATTGACAGTTTTGTCAAGAAAGTATGTGTAGGTATCATTGCTTCTTTGCTTTTGTTTTTCTTTCACTTTTTGTTGCAAATATATTGAAAATCATAGTCCTGATAGTTTTAAATTTTACTGCAAATTTTCGTACATAAAATTTATCCACAAATTGCAAAATTTCCGGCAAAGTCTAGCGAATAAATTTGCCACAAGGAGATCGCAATTATGTTCAACATCCAGCGATGACTCCAACTTAGATTTCAACAATCCCGATCGTAGGAGGAAAAGAGTATGATGAAGACGTGTTGAAAGAGCAGTCAATGAAAATGACGGTGACGCTGACGATGAGACTTTTTGGTCTCCCCATTACCACCAAAGAAGCGTGAGCGCTTTTGTTATGGCCCTCCAAAATCCAATATGCCTCGGTTAAATCAAACATTTTCAGTCGTGAAGAGAGGGTGATGAGGAGGCGGAGGAATAACCTGCACCATTAGCATCGACAACAAAGAAATGTCCGGAAAACAACAACAACAAAAACTACTTTTTTTTTTAATTTAGAAAGCTTTTCAGTATTAAAATTTTATATATTGCCGCTGAACTGAAATCTGCGATTTTTTGAAAACTTTCGACATCCATTTAGATTTCGAATATATTTTCATGATTTTTTTTGGTTGGATTTCAATGAGGTTTCAAAATTCTCTGTAAAAAACAAAATTCACTCAAACGATTTTAAAATGAGTGAACAAGAAAAAATTAACAGCAGCAGTAGAAGTTGAAGAACCTCTGGTATTTGTATGGAACACAACCTTCGTGGTTTGAAGATTGAATGAAATGAAAAAATGTCAACAAAAGCTATAGAAAGTGCAGTGGAAACACTTAAACAAATTTTCAAGATTTCGAGGTCAAAATCTCAGTTTTCAGTGCAGTAGGAAATAAGTATATATCTTCAAAAAACTCGAAATACTACCCAAAAAGTAACCAAACACAAATTTTTCCCCCTTTTTCTACTACCTTGAAGTGCATAGCCGCAGTCGCCATGCAGAAAAAGTGAGGTTATATAAGAGACTACACTTTATTTCATTGCATCTTGGCTGAATCAAAGTTTTTCCTGGAAAAATAAGATTTTAATTTTTAATTTCATTTTTAATTCTTATTTATTTATAAGCCACTTTACAAATATATTTAAAAATATTTCTTATTGAAAATCAAAAACAAAAAATTTGGCACAGTTTTACTTGATTTGGTACATTTCTCCCCGACATTTGTTACATTTTCGAAAAGTTCATTTATCATCCCTCTCTCTATTTTAGGTTATGGCAACATTGTGCCAGTAACGACGGGCGGACGTGTTTTCTGCATCTGTTTCGCTCTGATCGGCATTCCATTTACGCTTACCGTCATTGCGGATTGGGGTCGCCTCTTTGCGACAGCCGTCTCAGTGCTGGGCAAGCACATGCCGAGTAAGTATTGGTTATTTTTAATTTATTTATACCATTACAAGCTCGTAATTACATATATACGTACGCCGCCTACTTTTTGTTGATTATCCAAATTTTGTATTGCAGATTTACCGAGTTTCACGGATTTCATTGGTAAAACTTGGTTTTATGCCATTTTGGCGGTTTGCTTTTTGGGTGTCTATTTGGCTGCGGGCGCGTGGTTGCTGTTGCTTTGGGAAGATGACTGGACATTTTTTGATGGTTTCTATTTTTGTTTCATTACAATGACAACAATTGGTTTTGGTGATCTAGTGCCGAGTATGTAAATCGAAAATTCCGCTCTTAGCTAGAGTGTTGCAAAACTATCATTATTTTCTTTTTTTGCTTCTTTTTTCTTCTTCTTCTTCTTCTTGCGTGTTGCAGAAAAACCAAATTATATGCTACTCTGCACTTTGTACATTCTCATCGGTCTGGCGCTAACTTCCACCATTATCGAGTTGGTGCGTCGGCAATATGCTAGCAGTTGGGCGAAGTTGCAAGTAAGTGTTGCATGCTGTGTAACGGATATTATTAGCTCTCTCTCTCTCTCTGGCAATAAATTCCGCCCCCGCACGCTTTGTGCTAAATCAATTAAAAAACTTTTCCATCAATTGCTTTGGCTGTTTTTGTTTGTGTTTCTGTTTTTTTATTTATGTGTTTATTTTGTTATACATATTTGTTTTTTTTTGTGTTTTTGTCTAATAGGAACTTTCCGGACCGATGGCTGAGACTTTGCGGCGGCTGGGTGAAACTGCTGGCTATGGTTTGGACTATATGGCATTGCAAAAAGTTTTAACGGTATGTATCGCTTTAAATAACTTTTAATTGTGTAAATATTAATTTACTTAAAGTTCTTGAATTGTTGTTTGTGTTTTACATGTGGAATTGTTTTTGTTAGTAGTTAGAAAGTTTAATTACTTAAATGACGCATTGTATGAAGACATTTGGAATCAGGAACCAATATTTCAAAATTTTCAATTTAAAAAAAAACAAAAGTTTCCAAATACCAAAGAACAATTTTGAGTAGATATACGATTCAAAAATTTTTAAGTCATATTTCTAAAAATCATAACTAATTATTACTTTTAGATTTTTATAAATCAAGTAATATTTTTTTGATCTAAGATAAAATAAAACTCGAAAATAACGATTATTTTAAAATTTTCAATGAAAAAGATCAAAAGCTTCCAAATGCCGTCGAACAGTTTTGAGCAATATCTCGAAAAAACATTACTCATACTGACTTTTAGTTACATGTTTTTTTAAAGTTATTCTTCAGTAGTGAAATATTGACAAACCGAGTTCATAGCTTTGTTTGTTTTATCTTTCAGCATTAAAAATTAATTTCTGAGCTTTTTTTTGGCAGAAACAAAAATTCAAAACGCCACACCCCTTTAATAATAGCCGCTTGGTGATAAAAAATTTTTTATATGCCCCCTCAATATGCGATTTGTTTCTTAAACTTATTCACAGTTTAAAATTTCACCAATTTTTGTAGTTTTTCAAGTTTATTTCTGAAGTTTCGAAATCTACTAAAGTTACAAAAACCACAAAAGGGATTATAAAAAAATTTAAATTTTCAAAACTCAATAAATCGAAAACTTAAAATACTTGTTTGGACCAGTTTATTTTTTAAATACTCGAAAACTATAAAAACACCATTGGGATTACAAAAAAAAATTAAATTTTCAAAATTTAATAAATAAAAAACTTGTATTTTTTTAGCGCGATTTTTTATAACGTACCATTATTTTAAAAAATCCTAAAAATTTTAAGGTATTTATTTTTCAAAATGAATTTTAGAATTTCGAAAAAAAACATTGCTTGCGTAATCTATTGAGTTATAGATTTATATAAAAATCAAGAAAACAATTTTTTGGTTTCAATTTTTATATAAAATATGGACCTTTTTTGTTCTTAAAAGATTTAATTATTTTGGGTTCAATTTTTTTAATAAAATTTGTACCTTTTCATGCTTTTAAAAGATTTTACAATTTTCAACGATTTTTGTTTTGTATAAATTTTTGATTTTGGAAAAAAAAAAGTTTTTCTTTCACAGTCTCTTAAATAACTAAAAGATGTACATATGTTAAAGTAAAACTAAATTTTTTTGCGCACAATTTTGTCTAGAAAAAACTTTGTAGGTAGTTAAAACTTTGTGAAATTTTTAAGGACACGTTTTTTGTAAAATATGAAATTTTGAATTTTGGAACAAAATTTTAATTTTTCTTTAAAAAGAAAACCTCTGTATATTCTTAAAAGGGCCTACAATTTTCCATCACCTACATATACTTTTTCTGAACAAATTTTTTAAATTTGAAAAACAAAAGTTTTTCTTTCGCAGTCTCTTAAATAATTACAAGATGTATATTAAAATCTAAAACTAAATTTACTTGCGCACGATGTTTTCTAGAAAAAAACTCTGTATGTAGTTACAACATCCTAAAATTTTCAATGAAGTGTTTTTTGTTTTTTGAAAGATATGCAATTTTGAATTTTGGAAAAAAAATTTAATTTTTTTTATAAAAATAATAAATATCCCACAATTTTCAAGGTCTGGTAATATTTTTGCACACATTTTTGAATTTTGAAAAAGACAATTTTTTTGCGGTCTCTTAAGTAAAAGATTTAAATTAAAATCAAAAACTAAAATTTTTGCGCTCAAAATTTTTCCATAAAATACCTTTGATTTTGATCCTAATATTTTCACGGAATAGTTTTTTGGTTTTTTAAAATAAGAAATTTTGAATTTTCGCAAAATTAAAAAAAAAATTTGCAATGTTTTAATAAAATAGTATCCGGCTTTTATTTAATATTACAATTTTGAGGAAAATTTTAAATGCTTGAAGGCGAATTTTTTTTTTTAATCAAAAAGTCATGGCTTAAATAAAATAGTATTTTATGGAAAAAAAATTGTGGTTAAAAAATATATTTACTAATTTTTTTTTTAAATTTCGAAATATTTTAATAAATTTGCTTTAATTAATAAGTGTCCGCTTTAATGATTTGCAGTTTTATAGCTCATTTAATTTAAGTACAGTATCAGGCGCAAAATCATCAGAAACAACTGCACACCCAAAAAATTTTGAAATTTTGAAATTTTGATGTAACTATATTTATTTTTCTTAACATTTATATAAAGTTTGAGGCTTGAATTTATGAACAATATATTTCTTTATCACCTCAAACAGGTTTCAATGCCCAAATGGAATACTGGCGCGAAAAAGGATCCGAACGCCGATATCGCCGCATTGGAAGCCATTACCAACGCGCTGCTCAAAGAAGTTAAGGAGGCGCAAGAGAACCAACCAAAAGTCTTAAAAATTGTCATCTACGAAACATCGGTCTAAGCTAAGCGAAAAAAAATTAGTTAGAAGAAATATCGTCATCATAATGTAGACTCAAAATATGTATTAATATTATTGTAAATCTTAGAAACTAGCACAAAATTAGCGATTGAACTTGACTAGCCAATTTCAAGCAACCATGATACGTATTTTTAAATACTCTCTAGTGACGTAATTAGTTTTAAGTGTAAAAGTAATTATGATATACTTGTATTTAATATATTTCAATATTAGATATGTACAAAATTTATGTACTAAAATTGTGTACTAAAATGTAAATTTTTTTTATCAGCGCTTAAGTTAGTTTGAAATTTAGGTTAAAAACTTTAGTAATAAATTTTAAATAATACTCGCCAATATCGTTAATAAAATTGTAGTTGTAGTTGTTGTAGCTATAATTTCCTAGCATAATTTTAGGCCGCCACAAAAGCAGCTCAAGTTGCAACGCACATCAGATCACCATCAAACTTGTTGGCCTCGTCGCGAGAATCTATTGAATTAACCTGTATGTACGTGACATAATTTCGATAAGTGTAGCTTAGTAAAGACAAAAGTTTGAAAATCGTAAATTGTAAGCATATCTAAGTCTGGTGGAATAAGGCTTCCATAATATAAAAAGAAATTAGATATAATTATTAGGCATATAATAATACTTCCAATTTTTAATATAATTTGTATATAATTATTTATTGGGTATATTAGTTAAATTAAGTTTAAGTGTTTATTGCTAGAAGAATGAAGAATGCGGGGCAATTAAAATTTCATTGAGTTCGAAAATTTACAGTAACAAGAAAAGTCACTCATACGCAATGGGCACCATGCATGGGGTAAAGCGTCGATGTTTTTGCAAAACCGCACAAACTGCTCATAGTTGGCAATTCAAATTTTTGATGTAAATAATGGTTAGATGCAGTGATACCTGCTCATTTAGCAAAATTAACAATCTCCTTAGTTCTGCCACGCTTTCTAAGCCACTAACAGCAACAAATCGAAGGCAAGACCGAACCGTAGCCGAATTGAACATTTGCAAGGTCTGAAATAATACATAACACGGTGCTACAAAACGAAAAAACAATTGTTGAAAAAAGAGCTACCAAAGTTGAAAATTAAAAAAAAAAAATTGTGTAAATTTTACATTGATTGCAAATAATTTTTACAAATTCAAACGCGAAAGTCAATATTGATCTAAAAAGTGCAAACATTTTTCTTTTTAAAGATATAACAAAACCTATAATAGCTAAAAACAATTAAAAGAAAAAAGTTTGTTTTGTAGACGAGTTCATGCAAAATTGGTTTTTTATGAATAAGTTGAGAATTTGAGGGTGTTTGGAAATTTTCAAACACATTTTTGTGCACCACTCGACCAGGTCTACGACCACTATTAGGTCACTTGGAAAGTGTATTTTCACTATTATCACAGTGTAATCAATGAATTTTGAAACATTCTAGACTTTTATTATAGCGATAGCTACGCTCTAAATCCCCCAAACAAGTCCCGGGTATCAATAACAAAAACTAAACATCAGCATTTCAAACCAGAAATTTCTCCAGTCTGCCACTGCCCTTATGACAATTTACTAACTAAACCTTAACTGTTAAGATTTATGCTTGTAAAATTAATACTTTTTTTTTTAAATAAAACAGAATAATTAAAATGTGTATTGTTTCGCTGTATGCATAAAAAAAAGTGCAAAAAGGCTGTATTTAAATACCAGTAAAGTTAAGATTTTGCTGGATTATGGTTTTATTAAAATTAAATTAGATTCTTTAGTACCAAAAAAAAACTACGTCTAGCGATGACCTTAAAGCAAGTAATTTTGTTTGCTCTGCCGAAAAATTTGAGTGTCGTTAGATAAGCGGTTTTTTAACTTGTCGATTTGTCAGTTTTGCAAAAGCATCGACGATTGCTATTTAAGATAATAACTGTTACCTTCTCTTATTTTTGTTTAAGCTTAAGTTAGTGGAAAAATAGTTTTTCTAAGACTTTGTTACTTTCAATAATAAAAAAAAACTGCAATGTGAAAACAGATATTAATTTTAATGTTCCCTTTTTTCGGATGCTACTGAAAAATTGTTCACTTCCATTTTGGCTCAACTGGTATTATAGTATTTCGTGTTCGTAAATTCTGCTATCTAATTCCGTACCCTAAAGTCCTTGATACTGAAGAAAAAAAAAACACGGGTGCACCTAAGTGCGCGAGCCAGAAATAAAACCTCTTTACCGACGTTGCATAAGTCATCCTTTTTAGTTTTAGCTCAAATATGCTAGTAGTAGAAATTAGTAAAAAAAATAGTAGTAATTAGTTGTACCATTAACAAAAACAGTAATAGAAAGTATTTGAAATCGTAGAAGTAATAAGTAGTAGCATTTGTAAAAATAGTAGTAGTAATTAGGAGGAGCATTAGTTCAAATAGTAGTAGAAATAATTAAAAATAATAGTTATTACTACTAGTAGTATCATGGGTGAAAATAGTAGCAGAAATTAGTAAAAGTGGTAGTAGTAATTAGTAGTAGCATTAGTAAAAATAGTAGTAGATTTTGTCCTCAAATGTTCCTGAACTGAGTGCTCACATTTCATCATTTACATTTCCAGATCACCATTAAATTTGCGATTTTTCCGCATGTTTTCAATTAAATTTAATTATGTAGATTACTATGACACATTTTAAAAATTAATCTCGCCTCTACAGAAGCCAACTATAGTTGGAAACTAGATAACAAGACTGCAGTATAGTGTGATGAAATTTAGTGAAATTAAATTAATAGCCGATTTATCATCACACACAGATTTCATATTCCAATGTTCGTTTT
The DNA here is from genome assembly GCA_951828415.1 of Anomoia purmunda. NCBI lineage: Eukaryota > Metazoa > Arthropoda > Insecta > Diptera > Tephritidae > Anomoia > Anomoia purmunda. The sequence goes on from OX639995.1 coordinate 46,994,720, forward strand.
ATATTTTGTGTTTACGCCAGTCGTTCCTTATCCCTCCTAGCTGCCACCAATTGGAAATACAAGTGATGACAAATTATTTTCCCCCTGATCTTTCCAAAGAAGATGTGGCCTTCCTCTTGCTCTGTAACCACCAGCAGGTACCACGTTAAATACTTTTGGGGCTTCCATAAGTACTATGTCTGTGTCGCGGTAAAGCTGATCCAGTTAGTCATTCCATCAACCACGATGTAGTATTTTTCTCCAACACTAGCGTCTTTATTTCTACGCGATTGGCTGTAGATTTTGCTCGTAGAAAAAGGGATTTACTGCTAAATTTCATACCCAGTCCGAAATAGTTAGTACTTATTCCCGAGAGAGATGATTTGAAGAATGGCATTTTGATTAATTTAAATCCTGGTTCCCACATAAAAAACACAGCCCTCTTCTGTTCATTTCTTGACAGGAGGTACTTCGTCTCGCATTCACTCACCTCCAGCCCCATTCGCTTTGGTTCCTTATCCAGTTTGGAAAAGGCAGCACTACAGCGGAATGATATCAATATCTACGGTGTTCGTTAGAAGTTGCATGCTCTAATAAAGGTTTGTATCTGGCTTATTCCGTTTCGGGCTTCCCATTATCTTATAAATATTTTTTGCAGGTATACGAAATCTAGGCACCGCGGGGTGACTTCTTCAGCGGCATGTTAAGTAAAGTGTGAGAAATGCGCAATATGATCGTGTTTATTACAATAAAAAAAGAGATAATAAAAATTAGTATCCCAGTAGCCGATAAGCGCATTGCTTTCGGTAAAAATTTGCAATGCATCTAAAAGAAAAACAGCTAAGCTTTATGGCATTCGGCTTAACGTTATGAATTCCAATGCAACAGAAAAGGTAGCAAATAATTTCAGTAAAGAATATAACTTTTCATTTCTTTTCAGTCTTGTTTTTTTAATAATTAAATTTAATTTACTTCTTTAAGAAGGTGGCAACTCTCTCAAAATAAAACTGTTTTCAGTTGGCAACCCTCTCCAAAAGTATTTTTGAAATTAAGTTTTCCCAACACTTTTAGTTTGGCCCTGCTGTTGTAGAAATTCATTTCATTTTTTCATTTAACTTAATTTACATTTTAACAGGTGGCAGACTTTTTCAAAACGTTTGGGGCGTTATGGGGTCAGAAAACAACTTTTTTATATACCCTCGATTTGGGTATTTAACTGGATAAATACCCCGTTTTTTCCAAATATACCCGGTATAAACCTATTTATAATTATATGATTCATAAGACAACTTAATAAGCACTTTATGAAGCTCCACATTCTATATATTCCACCACTTATATATTAAATTACTTTTACATTGACTTTCAGAAATAAATCAATCCTGTTCCAAACTAACTTTATGCCTGCAATGCTCTTTTTAAGCTGCTCATTGTCCCCACCTCGCGCAGATTATATGGCACGCTACGCCACGCCACACATAAAAAAAAAACTTTTGATTTCTACATTTACATAAATGTCAGGCATTTAGCACATTCTGGCCATAAAATTGCGTGATACCAATAAAACAGCATAACTGACATTTACAGTGCAAATATAAACAAACATCCATATATACAAATGTACGCACACATCTACGTAAACTTAAACCCACAAACATAAACCAAAAAAAAAACGAGTGCGAGTTTTGCCGCAAAGGTTGCATCGTAACACAGCTGAGAAAATAAATTTGATGGATGTTTTGGATGTTACACATTAAGTATGTGGTTGTCTGAATAAGGAACACCTACACAAATACACACATACACCTACATACATATGTGCTGGGAAATTTATGAGCCCAGACAGCATAATTGGATAAAAGTGTTTATTCGTTGATTTTTTATTTACGAATCGTACACCCCAAATTTGGAAAATAATGTAGACAAAGTTTAAATTAAATGCAGTGATATATTGTAGGTACTTGTTTTCTTGATTGTTATCAAAAATGTGTATCTTTACTTTTTCTGATTTTAGGATATATAAGTAAATATCTACACCTACAAGCAAACACTTGGAGAAGGGTTCCATTTGTCGAAGTCCTCGAAATACACTCGAAGATATGGCATATGCCTACCGAGGGGCGACCGCTATAATTTTTGATGTTACTTACCCCTGCCTAGATTTGAACGCGGGACCCACCAAATGAAGCGCGCAAATGCTACAGATTTCCTTTTTTGCTGACGACCACATGGAATGTATTAAGAACTATGATTTGAGAGCATTTACCTGGAATGTCCGAACCCTTATTGGTTAAGGTATCGCTGCTCGGCAAGTTGATGTCCACGTGAAAGTAAGGCCCCACATCACCGCCATCCAGTAAATGAAGAGGACGGGGCAAGATAAGAAAACCATACGGCCTTTCGACATCAACTACAAAATAACTGACATTCGATGCTAGATTCGCGATTGGAGAGAGACATCGTTGCCGCTGTACATACATATCGGCATCCAAATGAGATTATTGAACATCTCGCTGACTTCTGTCTACGCCCTGATGGAAGAGAAGAACGATGTGATCAAAGATCACTTCCTCTTGCGTTTTGAACGGACGCCCTCGAGGTAGGAAAATCGTGCTTGACGAATTTAATGTCTGGGTGGAGAAAAATGTGACATTTGGTCACACTGTCGGTAAATTCGGTCTTCCCGGCCAAACTTCTGATAGCGGAGTGAAACTGATCGACTTTGCCTGGATCCGTAACATGGCAGTCTAAATTAGCAGATTCTTGCAGAGAAAAACTTACCAGGCTTCGGGGCTATCTCCAGATCGAAAAAAACGAACACTCAGAGGACTGAATATCCACTTGGATTATTATGTTGTCGCAGCCAAGATTCGCATAGTTATCTGAGCAGCAAAGAAGAATGTTCTAAATGTACAAGGCAAGGTCGATCGGTGTCAGAAAGCTGCAATCGCAATGGACAGCTACTAACTTCGCTATCCGACTCTCACGCCTACATACTAAGCACACTTCCCATGAAACCGGGATTCGCGGACATTGTGAGTACATTTCTCTCTCACTCTACGTACAGCCACTAAAGGAGTCATTGGCTATCACCGACTCCGAAAGGCTACGGAGAGTTGAGAAAGGAAGAGAGACGTATTATTCGCAGCAAGAAGAGAGAGGCCAAAATACGTGAGCGCGAAGAGCTTGAGATATTAGCCGATAGGAAAAGCTGCCAAAAATTTGGCTAAAAGGTGCGGCAACTTGCAGATGGTTTTAAGACCGGGGCAAACTGCTGTATGAACAAGAACGACGACCTGGCGTCTGATGTCTAAGGCACACTCCAATTGTGGAGGGACCATTTTTCTACCTTACCCATTTGACAGCAAAAGCATCGCAGGTGACGATGAAGATCCCGAACCCTAAATACTTAGCTAATGGTGATATTGACGTCCTAGTAAATCTACCATCGATCAAAGGTTCACGAAACGCCCAATATTGGCAAAATACCCTAGAGAAGAAAATCGACAGACGCTATCTCTCTCTCTCGACTTCAAATCCGCTTTCGACAACCAAGTAAATCGAAGCTGGTTACGCAGTTCAGAACTCTAATGAACGGAGCCTGCAAGTAGTTTTAAGTAGATTTAAAAAATCACCGGAAGCGAGGCAGCCGATTAGCTAGCCTGAAAGGGTTTAGTGAAAACCACAATTGGATTGATAAACAGAAGTATTTACCTCCAGCACCAGAATTACAAAACCAACATGGCCCGAATACGACTTAAGGCGAACATCTTATCTTCCCGTGGAGGGTAGGCCAACGTTGCGAGACTCATGACAGATCTCACCAGTCACTGAACTATCGCTATAAGAGGCAGTTGAACTCAATATCCCAAAGTTGTATGGTATCAAAACGCCACTCAGTTACAAATTGTGCGTTGAATTTCTTCGCCGCCATTCTGGCATAACTTAACCTAAGACCTTGTCGTTGGCTTATCTTACGATATATTATCTTGAAAAATGTTCCATAGCTTAAAACGGAAAAGAAGACAAATCTTTCAAATTGCAAAAGGCGCTGTTCGTCGTGAATGTAATGCTACTGAAACTTCGAAAACAAGCAAAAGGTGGCAAACAGTTTTAAAATATTAAATACAACATTATGCATCCGAAAAGTTTTCACGTGCATGCCCACAAATCACAGCAACAATATCAACTGAAATACGTAATATTATCTAATGGTGTTTAGTTGTCCTTCATTTGCATATTATCGTATATTTTTGCACTTTTATACAAGTGCATATATTTACAAAAAATGACCGAATTCATATATAGTTCAAAAACGATAAAACCAACGGCACGACCAACTTGAAATTTAAATGATCTTTAATGAATTTACCTTTAACGTAAGTTAAGCGAAAATATGGCGAGTTCATTTGTTATTCACACACATCACACACACACACATACATATGTTTATTTACGCACGTACATTATATATATATATTTACATCGATATATATGTATAAGGGTATGTTCACATTGGCATTAGAAACACTCAGTTATTTTTAATAAAAACCCAACGCTGTACTTTTTTCATGTTTATGACATACCTGTTAAGTCATGAGTACTACTCGTACTAAGAAGCAAGTTAAGGACTTTGGCTTTCCAGAGAAGTACTCAATACTTTTCAAGTACATTACATTTGTATCAATTACTACTCGAGTACAAGTACTTGTAATTGCAAAATATTTGGAAATACTATCAAGTACTGAAAGTGCTCGAAAATACTCGCTAAAAGAATTGCAAGAATTGTACTTTCAATTACTTTCAATTACTTTGAAGTACTTGGAAATGGATTGCAATTATTTTAGCGAGTATTTTCGAGTACTTACGAGTACTTTCAGTACTTGATGGTATTTCCAAATATTTTCCAATTACAAGTACTTGTACTCGAGTCCTAATTTCAATTCAGCTAGAAAACAATTACGTATTCATTATAAGTACTTTAAAAAGTATTTGTATTGAGTACTAATTGTACTTGAAATTTAACAGGTCTGATTTACGATTTATGAGTTTATTTTACTAACAAACTTCTATTTTCTATTTCTTTATAGCTAAGGTTGTGCTTTTTTTTATTCATTACTGAAGTTTAAAAAATAACGAAAAAATATTTTTCTCAAGTATTTCTCAGTTAAATTTAATTCAAATTTGTTGCTAGGGAAAAAAATTTTAATTAAATTCAAAATTAAACCACAATTTTTTTTAATATTTTATTTTTCATTTTGATTTTTTTTCCATTTCTACACTCAAATCATATAATTTTTTTTAGATATCTCATTTGTTTTTTATTGTATACCCAAAAAATTATTATTTGTGAATTTTTAATGGAATCAAAAGCTCTCAAATATCCAAATAGCACTTTAAAAAAAAAAACATAGTATATCATTTTAATGTCCTGTTTCAATCTGTTTCTTAAATTTTTGTGTGATATCTGTAAAAAAATTTAATCGATAATTATTTTTATTTTTTTACTAATCGCTTCAAAAATAGCCATATCTTTTTATTTCATTTTACTGAATTCTTTTTTTTCATCGAAAATAATAATTATTTTATGAGTTGTATTTTTTTTTTTGATAAAAAAAACTCGTGTTTCGAGTGTTATTTGTTCGCTCTGAATTATTTTATAAATTATTATTTTTTCAATCAAAATAACTCTTATTCTTATTTGTGAGCTATATTTTTGTAAAAAAAGTTAGAACTGGTATTTTTTCTTTTAAAATAATAAGTATTTGGTGAGTTTTATTTTTGATTAAAAATAATTAGATCTGTTACAGTTTAATTTTTTCCAACAAAATTAATCATTATTTTTTGAGTTTAATCTAGTTTATTCTTAAAATTTGTGGGCTATAGCTGTAAAATTATAATTGATAATTATTTATTTCAAATCGCTCAGCAAAAATAACCATATATTGAGTTAAATTTTTTTTTATCAAAATTTTTAACTTGTTTTCACTTTGGAATCTTTTATTTTTTTTTGTGATTTGTTGTTTCTTCATTCGAAATAACAATTATTTTATGACTTTTTTTAACTAAACTAATCATAAATTTTTTAATTTTATTTCCATCAAAAGTAATCATTATTTCGTGTTGAATCTGTTACGATTTAAAATTTTTTGGGCAATATTTGTAAAAATTATAATTGATAATTATTTTAAGATTTTTACTAACCGTTCAGCAAAAATAACCTTCTTTTGGGATATATTTTTTGGCTAAAAAATAAAGCTCGATTTCATTAGAAAAAATTTTTATTTTTAGTTATATCTTTGGAATCAAAAATAGATCCCGATTTCGCTATGAATTAATTTTTTTTATGAATTGGTTTTTTTTATTTATTTTTTTTTGATAAAAATAATCATAATTATTTAAGCTTTAATTTTTTAACAAAAGTTATCGTATGTTTTTAAGTTTAATCTATTAAGATTTTAAAAATTTTTTGGCAGTATATGTAAAAATTATAATTGATAATTATTTATAAATTTTCACTAACCGTTTAACAAAAAATACCATCTCTTGAGTTATAGTTTTTTGATAAAAAAAAACTCGTTTTTCGCTCTTAAATTGTTTTTTTTTTTTTGTAAATTGTTGCTTTTTCACTCAAAACAATTATTATTTTATGAGTTTCATTTTTTCCATTAAAAGTATATTTATTTATTTAAGTAACATTCTTTTCTTTTTTGATCAAAAATGAAGCTCGATTTCCTTTTAAAGTAATGTTTTTTTGTGTATGTTAATTTTTTTCGTTCGAAGTAATAACTATTTTGGGTTATATATTTTTAATAAAAGGTAAAACTATAAAACTCGCTTTTGAGGGTTATTGCTCCGGTCTGAAATCATTTTTTTTTTTTTTTGTGAATTTTTATTTTTTTCATCGATAATAATTATTGTATGAGCTACATTTTTTTTATCAAAAAAAAAAAATCGTTGTTAGAGTCTTATTTTTTTACTCTGAAATAATGATTTTTTGAGAATTGTTATTTTTTCTTAAAAAAAAAAATAATTACCAGAGATGCTTTAGTTTTATTTTTTTCATCAAAAGTAATGATAATTTTTTTAGTTAAACTCACTATTTATTTTGGCAGATCGGAAAACTCGAAACGCCATCCCGCTTTTCTATTAACTATTCTTTTTTTCTTTGAAAATTAAAAAAACAAAAAATTGGTTTCTTTTAAATTTTTCTTGCAAGAAATCAAAAACTGAGTTGTACTTTCGATCAAAAAAAAAAATATAAGACACAAAATAGTGATTACTTTTGATAAAAATTTAGCTCTCAAAAAAATTCATACAAACAGAAAAAGCTCATCAAAAATTAGTATTTTCAATGAAAAATAACCACTGAACTTTGAAATTTTGAGTTCAATCTGTGGCGTGTTGTAAATCTGTTTAAGTAACCAACAAACATATACTGAATTAATATATATTAAGATTTCTTTAGAAAAATAAATATAGATTATTTTTTTGTGTTAAGAAAATTTTAAAGTTCTACACAGATGTCAATGCTCTAAGTTTTCCTAGAACTCAAATGTTTGGCAAACTCAAATCCTTTTCCTTCCTCTAACTACTTGCAGACAGTTGTAGACAATTCTACTTACTTTTACTTTCTACAAAACTCGACACAAAAAATTTCGCTCACCTGCGCGCCAAAAGTTGATTTGAGCGACGATAAATCGCGCTCACTTTCACTCAGCGGTACTCATTTTCCTCCAAACGAACAACAGCTTTGCGAGAAAGACAAATTCAAATTGTGATTTGCACTCTCGTCAAATGTAGTTGGGAAAGTGCAGCAGTTGCGCCGCGATGTCCACTAACCAAACAAAAAAAAAGAAAAAAAACAACAAAAAAGAGGAAAGGTCACCACTAGCTCAGCTTAGCGCTACTCAAATCGACTCAGCTTAGCTCAGTGCAGCTCAGCTCACCTCTGCCGTGTTCGTCGTATGGAGTGTCGTACAGGGGGGAGCGGAGCGGAGCGGGGAGAAACCAATGACGATTGTGAACGCAACGATCGCCACCGCTCCAACCAAGACGACTGTACTCGTACCACAAATATCACAGCGCCGATCTCCCGCCATTGGATTGGATTGGATTGGATTTGCTGTTTGTGGCACGCAAATTTGTGATTTTTCACTTTGCAATGCAACTACTGAATTTGTGGCGGCTGGTGGTTAGCCTATGGACATTCGAGGCTATAAAAGCACATCACATGCGGGCGGACGCCATCAGTTGAACGCGAACGGGCATTTGGAGACAATCGTGGATACATTGAATGGCAGTTAAAATAAAACAAAAACAATAACAATAACAATAACAACAACAACAACAGCAAAAATAGTAGCAGCTAGCTGAAGAGGAAGTGCCTGCCTTGTTGTGGATTAAACTAAATAGAAAAGTAGAAAATATTAATTGTGAATGCTGAATGTAAGCATTGTGAGCTAACTATCTATCTAACTAAATATCTAAATATCTATGGACTTTGAATGGTGTGGAGAGGGTAAATAGAAAGAGCTAATTAAGTGGCAGATGTACATAGATAGAGACACAAAAAAATATATATATATATGCACATATAGTAAATGCAATTCTACAAGTAATTGTATTCGAATCAATGCGCATACATACAAACAAACACACACACACACACACAACGGCTACATAAACTAAGTATTTATGCAATGCAAAAGATTTGAACGCGTGGATGTAGTGTACGTGCATATAAATTTATGTATGTGTGGTTGTATATGTGTTTCACTAATTGTGCACTATTTAATGGCCAAAGGACTTAATTAAGCGGTTTCTGAAGAGATTTGAAAAAACGTCGTACATACATCTACGATAAGTGTTACCGTAATTTTCTTATATGCGCAATACATAACGCAAATATAATATCATCTTAATTACAAGGAAGCGCAATACGTTATACGTCGTCTTTCAAAACATTACAAGAGTTATATAAGTTACGCAAAAAATTTACACATCCACAAAAAAAAAAGGAATATCGAATTAAATCAAATCAAATCAAATCAAATAAAATAAAAAAGTTCACACAAAATGTCACTGGAAGTTTTAAAGGATCACGTGCTAATTTCACCTAGCAGCATTTTCTATTTCCTCTTGCTGCCCACCTTTTTGCTATGGCTGACTTATTGGCGTCTATCGCGACGTCATCTCTACAAGTTGGCTGACCGTTTGCCTGGACCAAAGGGATTGCCGATCATTGGACATTTGTTGGACGTCTTCGGACCGGCATCATGTAAGTGTTTAGTAGTTATATACAGTAGTCTCTGCTTAGTTGGTGAAATGAAAAAATTTCATAATTTTGCGGTACTTAACAGAGTTTCAACTAAGTTCCACCGAAATTAATATTTCGATTTCAAGCAGTTAGCATTTTTCGCTAGTGTCTTTTAAATTAAAAAAATCATATTCCTAATATACAAGCAATTTATTTATTAAAAAAAAATGTTTGCTTTCAACTTAAAAAAACCTATATACAAATGTATGCACATTAGGGTGCCCCAAAAGGGTGTCCCAAAAAAAACTTGCGATTTCAAATATATTCAGCAGTGTAAGCTTAAAAGTGTGGAGAGGATAAAAAAATTTAAAAATGCATTTAAAGGAATCATTAAGAGATTTACGAAAAAAATCTGTCACTTCAATAGGTTTTAATTATGTATATTAAAAATCATATCATATAGTATAATGACGGTATTCTATAGGCAGTCTAGTGTCAATAATTGAGACTTTTCGGTGGTGCAACTGATTTTGAGACTATTCGGTATTCAGTGAGCCATCTCAAGTTTCTAGTCCCAAAATAAAGTCATTGGTTTGTCAATTGGTTTTGGGTAGGTCATAAAGTAAAGAAATTGAGGAAAGTACTCAACAAACGCGAAAACTAAGTAGCCCATTGGCCGAACGCTATATTTTGCATAAGTGTGTAAAAACTAACACTTAATTTTCATAACGCATAATAAAAAAAATAATTTGCTTACATTTACTTATGTAGCTTGATCTGTCCTTTTGATCGAATGTGCACAGGGATGACAAGCTGCATTTATCGATTGTCGATAATTCAAATTTGTATACATATTTTAGATAATTACAGATATTATTTTCGTAATCAGCGCCCCCAAATTACCCTAAATCGACTAAAAATCTCCGACCGCAAAATTTTGTTCCGCAGTGTAATCGGTTCACATAAAATGCAGTAATTAAAATTTTGAACGGTTAATGTCAACGTTAATTTTACGATAACCATATTTTTTTATTTTATTTTTATAATAATAATAATGCTGTTGACAAAAAATTTAAAAAGTGCTATCGATGAATACATATTCAATGAGATTGATTGTGCATCTCTAGCGTAGCTGAACATACGATCACCTGATTGTCTCTACTGCTTTTCACCACAGCCTTTGGTGGAATTTTTCGTGAATGTTGCTTACTGAATACCTAAATCGTCTGAAGTCACAAAAATGTCTCTTATTGAAAAGTCAACAATTTAGTGGCTTGAGATGTGACTGAGTTGCAGAATACCGGCATAAGTCTAAATCGGCAAAGTTTTGGTCACAAGACTGCGTCAAAAAGTTCATTATTAGATATGAAAAATTTTTCACATATTTTAATGTGGAAATTTTAAGTTTAAACTGTTTTATAATCTGAGGTGATTTTTTCGATGAAATACTTTAAAAAACTATTTTTATTTATAAAAATCCCCAAAAATTCAGCTAATTTCAAATCGGTCCCACTCACCTAAATTTTAATGTTATTGCGAAATATTTTGGTTGGAATCTAATGAATTTTATAATATCGATGGAAAAATTTAAAATTTTTTTTTTGTATGGGAAGTGATTGCTTTCGGAAATGTTTCATTTTAAAAAATATTAACTAAAATCGGTTCAGTATTCTGAGACCAAAATCTCCCTATACTCAATAATAAAAGTATAAGAAAAGATAAATAAAAGAAGAACGATACAAAAAACAACAAATCAAAAAAATATTTCTGTTTATTACTAAACCATTTTCCTAAGCATTTTTCTTAATTTCAAGAAAATATGTCACGCAATGCAATACGAACAATATATATGTAGATATATAGCGCTTATCATAACTATGCGACAGAGACTTATTAACATGTTTGGGAACTTGTTCCTTCTTATAAAATTTAAGTCATTATTTTTTTCAGTACAATTCATTCTTCAATCAAAACGGTATGAATCCAAAACTTAAACCTTGCGCAAATTGTAATAAAATTTAATAAATTTGTATCAAAATTTCAAATTTTAAACCTTGTGTAAATTTTAATCAAATCAAATTCAAAAAATGTTTACCAATATTTCAAACTTTTTAATGATTTTTTTGATAACTTTTGATATCGTATTTTTTTGCAAACGGTATTCATTATTATATCCATTTATACACATAATTTTAAAATTTTAATTTATTCTTTTGTTTTCAATACAGTTAATTCTGCAATAAAAAAATTTAAACCTTGCGCAAATTTTTAACCTTATGTAATTTTTAATCAAACAAAATTCATTAGGTTTTTATTAAAATTTCTAGTTTTCTAATCACTTTTATTTATTTGTAGATATTGTTATCGAAGACACTTCTCTACTTCATCTTTTATTAAAAAAACTAATCATAAAATAACTATTTCCTGAATATTTTGTATCCGATATTTATCCATAACCATCTACTTCGTTAACTACAGCAAATAAGTTTCCCGGTTCTAAATGAATTACGGATATATCTTTTGTGGTTTAGAAATCGAAAGTGCGTTTATATTCAAATAACAAACGTAAGTGTGTGGTGACCATTTTTATTGTATTAACAAGAATTTTTGAGCTCAAGGCCAATTGCGTTAGAATGTTAGGGGAAAAAAGGGGAAAATCAACAGCAGTTCATATGTATGTTCACTTTGGTTCAATTGCTGTGTACTTCCCCCGGCTAGTCGGAGGTTGTGAATTCAAACCCGTGCAGAATCTAGAAAGAAATCTGATTAGAAGAGGGGGTGATCTCCAAAATAGCAGCTATAATTTCTATCACTCTGACTGTTGTTGCTTTTTTCCTAATAAAAACTGGCATTGAGCTAAAAAATTATTGTTAATATGGATAAATTAGGCCGAAAAAAGCTTACATTGTTATTATAAGTGTTCTCAGATTTTAAATAATTTTCCTACACTCAAAAAAAAGATCACATCGGGATGAAAACAAATTATAAAAAATCGGCGGAAATTTTCAGCTAATTAGAACTTGTACTTTATTTAAAAAAAAATTGAATGGGCAATAAAACTGAATTGTTAAAAAATGTATAAAAATTCTATTTAAAAAGTTTGAAAATTTGATGAAATTTTGTTCAATTTTCCTATTTTTTCTACAAAGTTTGAATTGTGAATTTGTAAAGTGCTCGTTGTACAATAAGCTACACTTTAAAAAAAGTATTAAGAAACGTTAAACAAATAAAAGAACAATTTTTATGTTGGCATTTTATAACTTAGCATTGGCGTCAAAACGAAATATGACAAAAATTGTTGCTGTTTTCATTTAACTGACGACATTTGACGTCAAATATCACCAAATGAAATCATTAGAGTTTATTTTTAAATAATTTGACAGCCATGTCCGGCAAGTTGTTTTTTTTTAATGAACCTTCAACTTCATGCTAGTGTGGTGCTTTGAAGCTTTGAAAATATTGCCGAAACTTACTTGCTTCTTTTGACAGTAGGAGATTAAGTAGATTAGGATGATAGCTCTAAAAAGCATGAGAGTATTTGGCATGCTAATTATTAAGACATTCATTTCATAATTAGGAGAGGAGAAAATGTTCGGAATAGTTACTGCAACCACTGTGTACAAAATCGTTATGTAAATTCGTTCCTGAGCGCTCCTCGGATACAGACCTTTGCAGTTCTACAATTCCATGCTCTCGCCGAGCGCTCTTTGGGCCGTCTTGTAACCCATCTTGCGGGGCATTCAATCTCTCCACTTTAGATAATTTTGTACTAAAGAACTAGGCAAATTGTAATATTTTGTATTTATCAACTCACATATTCAGATAGCTTTAATTACTTGGTAGGTTTATTAGAGCGAATCGATGCCCATACGAAAGAAAAGAATTTTTAATTACCCTTCTAGTTTGAGACCTTACTTTGATAAGATTTTTGAGTCTTCAAAAGCCAAAATCAATTATTTTTTACTCGATTCCAAAGTCTGATATATCAATGAAAATATAATTTTACTCTGGAGCGCCCCCTTAGCTTATGCAGTTCTTGATGTCGTAATACAAATTGGGAAGACTACAGTTTTTTTTTTGTGAAAAGTTTTTTCATGACAGAAATAAACTCGAAGATTTGCCATTGACTGCATCGGCTGCAGAAATATGCCGAAGTCCTGGTAATTGCTTGCGTAAAAAAATGTTTATTTTGCGTTTTAACTCCTAAACTAAACCATCTAAGAAGATACATTTTACCCGTGCTTTTAGTTATCAGGAATCACCAAGGCCAGGTAGCTACAACTCATAGCTCGCATACAGCGCACCAGTACCTAGGGTATTATAGATTTGTTCCCAGTTGTTTGTAACAGCCAAGATTAACTAAGATAGATATAAACATATTTCAAAATCAAAATCAGGGACCAAAGTTAACGCGTTCTGAAATTTAACGAAAACGCTGTTTTCTAACAGTTATTGTAGAGAAATATGTTTCATATCGCCGACAGGAATTATATTTTACCTCGCCTCATAACTGTTATAAGGAGAAATATTTTTCCCATTGTAAATAAAAGTTTTTGCAGTTAATCATGAGATACATTATTATCTTTGCCAATAAGAGTTATTTTTCAACGCTTTTTTTTCGTTGCCTCATAAGAGTTATTTCATCTTAACCCTTTTATGTTCATCTCCATCTCCATCTTCATAAATATTTTTATGAGACAATATCCGTTTATTAGACAACGTAAAAACACAAGGACATTGCAAAATAACCCTTATTGCTAACGGAAAAATATGCCTCTTCTATAACAGTTATCGGACCACTTAAAAAATTAATGTCATCTATTAAACTATGGAACAACGTTTTTGCGATAAAGCTTATAACTGATTGAAAAAGGCGGCAAAATAACCACGCCCATATAACGGCATATTGTGAAAATCAAAAGAATGCAATATTTTAGAAACACGCTTTTCATTCCAGTTAGTAAGCCTAATTTCGAAAATTTACGGAAAAATTTGACGGTAGTTTACAAAAAATTGAAGCATTCGATACTTTTCAAATCTGGTTAAAGAAATTGAATTAGGGAGAGAAATATGTGAAATTTAACATTTTGGAAAATGGGCGCGGTACGCTAAAAAATTTTTTTCTTATGCTTTTAAGCAAAACAAAATTAGTTTAAGTTTTCGAAATGAAAAATATTTCTAATATAATGTTTATTTGTAAAAAACCTAGGGCCAGATATTTAAAATTTTATGGCACCCGAACCAATACTTTCTTTATGATTGTTATTATTATTTATTTCACTTTATTTTATTTTATTTATAGTTTTGCTTTTTTTTTACTTTACAAGAGGCATTTTAATTGAGAACTATTGAAATTAAAACGACTTTTTTAAAATTCCATTATTCAATAAGCAAACTAGTTTATTATTTACATATTTCGGCTAAAAAAAAATTAAAAAACAAAAAAAAAACATAAAATATAAACTTCTTAGAAAAATACATTATTTCTTTGAATTGCACCATATTTATTGTCTAACTACATTATTTATTAACGTTTTTCTTCCACTCACTGGCTAATTTTCTTTCTCCTCAATTTTCACAGCGGTTTTTAAGACTGTCATCCGCAAAAGCTCCGAATTCGAGAATATTGCAAAAATGTGGATTGGTCCTCAATTGGTCGTTTTCATTTATGATCCACGCGATGTTGAAATTTTGCTGAGTAGCCAAGTCTATATTGACAAATCCTCGGAATATAAGTTCTTCAAGCCATGGCTGGGCGAAGGATTGCTGATTAGTTCAGGTAAGAAATTAATATATTTCTATTAGCTAAATATGCAAAATTTTTATGCTTGAAAATTGTTGTTTGAAATTGTTTTCTAAAAATGCATATTTTTTCAACAGTATTCGTAAACAATTTCGTTTTCACATTCACTAGCTACGCAATGATATTTTTTGCAATAGTTTTTTATGAACTTTTCATTAAAATATGTAAATTTATTTTTTTTAACATCTTATATATAAAAATGACGTTCGACCATTTTTTAAAACATTTTTTTATGTACATTTGCAAGGTATAAGAATAGGTCGTAGAGTACATTTTATGTTTTGGAGACGATTGCCACATGTTTGAAAATTTGAGTTTAATTAAAATTATGCACGAGTTATATGAAATAATAAAATAAGGATGTGAAACAGTTCGTCCCGGCGAGGAAAAGATTCATGCCTATATTTTGGAGCTCGTTGCCACCAATAGTCGAATTTCATTAAGTTATACACAATTTATATGTAATGATAAAATATCAACGACAGGCGATTCTTTTAAGTGAAAAGAAGGTTCATACTATTATTTTAAAGAGGGTTGCCACCTTTTTTAAAAGCCAAATTAAATTAAATTATAGACAATGATATAAAATAGAAAAATATGAGTGGCAAACTTCTCGTATCGGTGAAGAGAAGATTCATACTTATATTTCGGATAGGGTTGCCACCTGTTTGAAAAGTCGAATTTTATTAAATTATACACAAGTTGTATGAAATAGTAAAATAAGAATGTTAACCCATTTCTTTCACTAGGAGAAGGTTTATAGGAATATTTTGAAGAGGGTTGCCACCTTAAATTAATTAAATTACAAACAATGGTATAAAATATCAAAATATGAGTATCAAACTGCTCATCTTGGCGAGGGCAATATTTATATATTTGAAAGGGATGCCACCTGTTATATGGGGCAGAAACCGAAATGCATTTACTGGTTGCTATGAAAATTACAAAATTTATGAAAACTCAACAAACATTCATCAAGTTTCAAAATCTTTTGAATCATTAAATTGTTGGCGAGATATTTTTAGAGCACAATCCATTTCAGTATAATAAAGTGCAAATTTTAGGTTACTAAAAATTCGGGTTGATTTATGATTTTTTTTTTTTTGGAACCGTCAACAAAAAAAAAATTCAAAAATCAACAAACGTTTCTAGTCACATTAAATTAATATAAAAAATTTTCGAAAAAATTCTGATAAAATTTTCACAAATTTCTTAAGTTTTCGTAAAATTTTTATAAAATTTTAAATTTAGATTTTTGCGGTTTATGTATTGAAAAAATAAAAAATTTATAAAAAATGAATGAAAAAATGTAACATGGAAAACATTATCCAACATAGAAAACATTATCCAAAAAAAATATCGCTAGACCAATTTCGCTGCGAGTCACGCCAAATAGTAGGTGGTTCTCCTCAGCATAAATTTCCTTCGATTTTCCGTGAATATAGTTTGTATTAACGCGCACTCGGCGCCACATAAATCAATTAAAAACCTATTTAGAAAAATTTTAATACTGTATTTTTTTTTTAAATTTGTTTGTGTCTTCGTTATGGTTTTGCGGCAAAATAAACAAATTAAAATCGAATCATTTTTGTTAGGCAAATTTTTATGACGCTATATCGTCGGCAGTATGTACAGCCATTTGACAACATAATAACCTAATAAATAAGCCGAAGCGACAAAAAATTAAAAGCGCACTGCTTCGCTGCCTGAGGAAATGGGGAAAGTAGTATGTGAATATAAAGATATATGTAAAGTACATACCTACTATGCATACATATATGCAAAAAACTTTATATTCATAAGTGTGTGTGTGTATTTGTGTCAATTCATAAAATGCCATTGCATACTTAAATTTTTGGTTTTACTAGAATCTATCTACGGTGTATATGTAGATGCAAGCGCGCTTTTAATTTACACACAAATACTATTTATTAGTAAACGCAAAGTACTCGTGGATGTGTGCAGATGTGTGCCTATCTATATACATATATGCATATATACATATGTATGTACATATATGTAAATGTATAATCTTCGGTGTATGCGATTTGGAGAGATTTGTGGAAAATGTGTTGCAATGGCAATCACGAAATACTAAACATGCGTGGGTTGCCCGCGTTTTTATGAATTACACTTGTCTACACATCTAAATACACACACATAGACACATATGTATCTATCTATATATCTATATATATATATACAGAAACTCTGATTATATTTGCAATTTAAATAATAATATTCGTTTGTGCTAAGTGAGCTATAACCCTGTGGTAAAAATCCTAGGAAAGGTCAATAAAAGTTCTAGTTCATGTACTAGAATTTCGGCAACACAAAGTATGTGAACTGGTGTAGAGCTTACTTGGTGGCAATTGTCAATTTTAAAAATAGGCTTAAAACAAAAATCTGATCAAAATTTACGGTTTATTGTTCGATTAGTGTCTGCATTGATGGATAGAGAAAAAATTCACGGAGGGCCTAAATTAAAATTTTAGGATAAACCCAAAATACGAATAATTTACACAAAGCGAAAATATCTCCTAAAATGCCCTATAAATCAGAACAAAATTCAACGGATTTCTCTATGATTTTTTCCCCCAATAAGAAAACCTTATTTTTATGACAGGATATGTCTTTTTGATAAAATCAAGGAGATGATCTGTAAAACTAAAATGAATAATTTTCAATGTAATTAGGAAGATGACACGTAGAATGAGGATGAAATCTTTTTTAATAAACTCTAGTAGATAACCTGAGAAACTCTTAAATGAATCTCCTTTTAATTTTAATACGCCGATGATCTATCAATTTGAAATTATTGCCTGAAACATTTTTTTATGTGAATTATTTTTTGCCAATAAATATCACACTGCTTTTAAACTGTTTTTTATTTAATTATTCTAGTTTTTTTTTTATAATTATAATAGGTTTAAGTATTTATGTATTATTTTGACAGGTTTTACATAAGCAAATATTTTTATAAAGTTTATAATTCATATTCATAAAAATCTTGTACTTATAATTCTTATTTCTGTAATTCTTATAATTATAAAACGTCTGCTTTCCAATATTTTTTTAACCTTATAACTTTAAGGTCATTTCATTAGTTACAACGTAAAAATATATAGGCGGGCCATCACGGTGTACTGAATACTGAAGGTGACGCCTTTAGAAGTACCGCTACTTTGGTTTTGCCGGGTTTGACAATTCTCAACTTCAACTAGACAGAGCTTTTTTCACAAATTAAGAAGAAGAGACACTTTTTTTAGTATTTTTCGAATTTATTTATTAAATGTCTGCCTATAAATTCATACTTTTACACTTTAGAACAATTAGAACACGTTTTTCAATGAAATATTGGAAGTTGTTCAATTTTCTCTCTCCCGTATTCTTGTTTACTAAAGGCGAGATCTGTCATTTCACCGCGGGAAGGCGCAATCTTGTATTCTATCATTCTTGGCGGGCCATATGATGAATCAAATTTTACGACAGTATGTTTCTGTCACTCACTCCCAACCTAATGTAATTGAAATTTCTCAGCAAACTTTAAAAACAATTATAACTTTATTCATTGGAAACTTCCGAAACAATAAATAAGTAAATCAAATGATTTTCAGTAGATTATTCACAAAGTAAATAAACCATACAATAACTGCCGCTAACTAAAAATTCATTAATATTCTATTATATTAAATGAATTGATTTCCTTATTAATTTTCTTTTTATAATTTTAAACATAAAAACAAGGATATTCCTTATTATACTATCATATTTTTAGACAACATTTCATAAAAATTAATAAACAAGCCGTTCCTTTTCAACAAATTTCAGAAGAAATTCAAAATAAAATGAAAATGATTTTCTAGCAAAAAATTCTTTAATCTTTTCGCTCTCCTTGGTCACCAAGATTTTTTTAGATGTCGTTCTCTATAATTGTGGTTGCACTTTTTAACTCTGTGTATTTTAATTTGTTTTACTAGAAATTTACATGTGCAAGAATATTTTTATTTTTAATTAATTTATTTTTTAAAGAAACAAAATGAAAGTTGAATAAACGCAAATGTGTTTAGAAAGTTATATCCATCTTTTTTTTTAATGTTATCTTAGCAAACTTGTTTGATCTAAATGATTTGTGCTAATAAAACAATATAACTATAAATTTTTAAACCCAAAAATTCGCTAAAACAGGGGCACAGTTTTGTTTTTTTTTTTTGCCACAAACAATGAAAACCCAAAGAACGTAACGGTTATAATTTTTCTGAAAACATGAAGTCAATTTTGCGCCATCACGTCAAGTTTGGATACAATCTCAAAAGAAGGGCAAAAAAATCAAAAAATGGATTCGTTCAGATTTAGATTCAGCGACCCCGAAAACATATACTCGTAATAGACATATCCTGCTCGAAGGAAGCAATTTTCTTTTTTTTTGTGGAGCTTTTATAAACAAAAGTACCAAGTCAAACATACAAACATATAGAGATTAAACATGGATTAAAAAGTACAAAAACAACAGATTGAATTAAAAACAAATCGGCTTACATTATTTTGACATTAAAATTAAAATTTTTAAAAACTTAAAATAAATCTCAATACGATCCTTATTGGTAGTTATATCAATACTGAAAATTTAATTTACTTTCATGAACATGAATCATAGACGGTCGCAATGTTGGTTGTGTCTTCTTTTTTATTTATTGTATTTTTTCTTCATTCCATTATCCTAACCAGGAATGTAGATGACAAGGAAAGATATCGGGCTATTTCACCATACCGGAACTAATTGGATTTTTTGCTGATTGATATTCGAAGCTGATTTCATCCAATTGGCTGTTGATGTGGTGGATTGAAGCTGGAAACGAAATACCACGCAACTTCTTTATAATCTACGTTCTTTGTGCGAAGTCAGCTGTGTGTCGGTGATGTGTGGTGATATGTAACACCTTAGCGCCTCTTTGCCTTGTTTGTTTGCTAATGTCCGCTTCATGTTCTTACCTTCCCATTGCTAATTTCCACATCCACTTTGAATATTTCAATCGCAATTCTACAGTCCACTCCAGCGAGATTAACTTTTTTTTTAAACTTCAAAGACTTCTATTATGAGACTCATATTAAAAAACAATTATGAGTGAGAAAACCTTTTTGAAGTCTTGAAGGTCGAGCCTTTTTTAGGACAACTTTGGGATGAGTTCGGTACTAATTCCGGAATACTTCGAAATACTTTCGGCACCAGTTCGGGCTCACTTCTAGACTAGTTCGTTACTACTTTGTGTCCGTCGTAGTTCCGTCTTTCAAAACTTAAACAAATTTATCTTACTCATAGTTATTTTCGGAAGATCTCAAAATAAAAAAAAATTTAGCTCGCTGATAATTATTAGGGAAAATCTTTTACAAGACTAGTCTAAAAATAATAGTTATTGTTGGTTTAAAAAATTGTACTTACTCCTAATTATTATGAAAAGCCTTTTATAATATAAGTCTGAAAATAAATAAATATCGATAAATTAAAAAATGTATATCACTGATAATTATTATCAAAAGCCTTTTGTAGTTCTTATCAAAATTAAGATGACTTTTTTTTTAACTCAACCGTCAAATAATTATTAATCTGGATCTCAGGATATAAATCCTTAATACAATTTAACACTCCATTACCTAAAGTCTTTTCAAAATAGTCGATAGTGGAAAAAATAATACAATACACAGACACCAAAGAGACCGTTCATGCCATTCGTTTTGGTTGCGTTTACAAACTACAAATGGATATTAAGCAAGGTTACGCTCAAAATTAATCTAATTGAGCTCATAGAGACCTAAAAAAAACGAATTTGATACAAATTTGATACTGGAAAATACCCGTATCTATCCATTATTTCATTTTATCCCAACCGTAATGGAACGATCGAATTATAACAAATGAATTGAAGTGATGCAACTTTCGTTAAAAGTTCTGACCTACTAATGTTTCTTTTACTTTTCAATTCAACAGTAATAAAATAGTAATATTACTTATATGACCTAATTCAAAATTTAAAAATAAATTAGTGCATTCCAAAAATCAAAAAAAATATATATATTTTTTTTTTATTTCACCTAATGATTACTTAATAAATTTTACTCTCTTCACATACTACAGGTGCGAAATGGCGTGCTCATCGCAAACTGATAGCCCCAACATTCCATTTGAATGTGTTGAAGAGTTTCATTGATCTATTTAACGAGAATTCACAACATGTTGTGCGTAAATTGCGCGCCGAGGGTGGAAAAACTTTTGATTGTCACGACTATATGAGCGAAGCGACAGTGGAGATATTACTCGGTAAGTACTTATATAATACTCGTATGTGGATGTAGTGTACATATATAGTAAAGTACAAAAGTTTGTGGCCTGAATCATAAAATGAAATGTAAGCCTCAAACCATTATTATTATTATTTTTTATCATTATTCATTTCAATGCACTTTTCATTGCGCTTTATTATTTAACATTTCTGTAGCTTTGCATTTGTTTGCTTTCTCGGTTTAGCCTGGTTTTTCTTTCTACCCTACGGCGGTAGCGAGGTTTATTTATTGCCCACAAAACCACCAAAAAATGGCCAAGTGTTGGCTAGACTGGCGATCAGTGTGCGTTGCCAACCAGTGGATTAGTACCCATTGGCAGATTCCAGCCAACAGGTGCAGCCCATTCCCGTTCTTGCGGTATTTCGGTTGTCCACTCTGTAACGACAGAGGATTATTCCACAGTTGCTGAAATTACGGTGCCCATCATTATGGCGCCGACAACATCAGCACTGAGCTAGGCGATGTATAGATCGACACACGCAAGTGCGTGCCGGAGGAGAATCGTTTTAGCGTGGATATGGAAACACGTTTTTTAACTCGGCGATCTTTTTTGGCAATTGCGATATTTGATTATTTTTTAAAAAGTGCTGCAATCGTAGCAGTGGCGCCAGGCGGGGCATTTTTTTTAAAAGGTGCTGATAGTTGCGGGCCCAGAATTGTGGTGCACCCCATGGTTGCTGCACATGTTGTAGGATTTGGATTGTTGTTTAGGATTGATGGACGTTTTAATGTTGTCTCTAGGTCTCGCTATTTGTTGTCCTTTTCCGTCCTTTTAGCATCCCGCACCCTGCGCCTATTCATTTGGTGGACAGCTTGGGACGTATTGCGAGTGCGTTCGTATTCTTTTGGTTGGACTTCACCTCGAGTGCACCTCTAAGAAGTTTTTCTTTTTGCTTATTTTTGTTCCAAATTGCACATTTTGGTGAGTTATATTAATTTCGTTGCTCTCCAGTTTATCTGTTTGTAATATTGTTGTTGCTCCCATATAATAGGCAACCCCCAACACCCGTCTCCATTGAGTCAGCCGACTATCGTTTAGTGCTGTATTTGTTTACTAGTCCAGGCGTGCACCAGGGTTAAAAAAGTCGAAAGTTGACCCGTTAAAATGTCCGAAAGCAGCTGACTTCACTTCACTATCAGTATTTGAGATGTTTCCACATAAGTTTGGATTTGGATATAGAGAATAAATAAAAGACACGTCAGGCCAGGCCGCCACTAAATGGGGCTCAGTTTAGCTCAGTGGAATCACATTCCTAACAATTTTGGAAACATAAAATTTCTTCGGGATCCCAAAAGAATATAGTCATAATATGTTCCTGATATAGAGTGACCTTCCTTTTCAGCTCACGGTGAGCTCGGGCGATACCACTCGATCCGTTTTATGGCCGGGGGTCATAATTTTAGTACAAAACCTCGGTCTTTGTAAAGAGATGAAAACTGAATACAAAACCTTACTTACGCTTGTTTTTGTAAGAGCGGGAGGAAATTTTGGGAGCCACCTTGCACTGACTTTATTCCCAAAAATATTCGTGTAGGTACTGCATCCTCAACAGATTTGATTATCTCATACGTAATGATCTCGTGTGGGCAAAAATGTTGGTGTCTTCCGCTCTGTTGCCAAAAATTGAATCACAGCTTGATACAAAATTTTTTTTAATCGACTCTCTGTATTTATTACAATATACCTGAATAATTGTGCACCTTTTGTGTGTAGGTAAAAATGAACGATACAATGCAATACTTTAACTTGGAAGTAGTATCGAAAGGATAGTGATACTATTTGAAAAATATCGGATATAAAGTTATACTAGTGGCAAAGGTGTGTCGTATGAACTAAGTTAAATTTAATTTTTTTAACCCTAAACTGGTAATAATACAAATTAATAATGTAGAATAGAAATTAAATAACATATCATACCACAGATTATACCTTTCAAAAATTACAAGAAAGTTAATCTCGTTTAAGAAAAAATGTTTTCATAAAATATTTCAGCGAGGGGAATCTTTTTTTTTTTAATTTTATATTTTTATAGTTGATCCCTGCTTTCGAGAACAATTGGTTGGCAAGAATTTGGTGTCTTAACTTTAAATAAAATAATTTCGTGTTTGTTTTACAACAAAGTAAATGCAGTTTTTGTGTTCTCTCATCCTTCTAATGGGTTCGACTTCAGAGCTCTTTGTAGTGCTGCCAGAAGTCGAAATTATGTTTGGCTATTTCTTCAAACTAGTATAATTTTGTAATTTCGACATTTCCTTTCACCAGACTAGTTGTGAAGATGGCATTTAAATTTGTTTTAGTAAACATTTGTTTACACTCCACATAGTTTCTCCTGCATTTACATAATTTCTTCAATAACAGCGCTAGTCAATTCTACCCTTAATATTGTTAAGTCCTGGTAGCAATGCGAAAAACAACACTCTTCTTCTCGAACAGTTGGGAGGCCTATGCGTCGCCTTACTTCGACTTTGGTAAAGCAATTGGATCGCGTACCCTTGGCATTATATCAACTGTAGCTCCTTCTCCCGGTTTTCCCTGGCAATTGAAATGGCGCTAACGGTGGAAGAAAAGATTCCGATATGAGTATTTTTCTTTTTTGTCAAGATTATCAATACCAAATTTTCTTGCTATCGAATGAAAATTATCCAGTTTGTACTTGTATTTACTCGTATCGCTTCATTCCTATCGATAGTTAATGAAAATTACAAATCAATTCTGAGTGGGCTGGAAACTTTTGGATCATACTATGTAACTCAACTAACAATGAGCTCAAAGTTAGAATGTTTTTGTCAGCATTTAGTTATTAACACAATGTGAGTACCACAACTTAGACAGGCACAGTAGTAAACCGTTTTAATAAGCCCATATTGTATGTACACATTTACATTTCCATAGTTATGAATACATATGTATGTATTTACTTATTTAATATTATAAATGACTGGACTCATTCATAAGTGGCGGATTGAGTTAAAAATAGCACACATTTCTAAAGAAAGTATCTCACATGATAGGTATTTATTGTACAGACATAAAGACAGGTGAATGGGCTTAGCTAAGTTAATTCTTATGGAAATTTTTCTGTGTTGTGAGTTAGACAAATTCTTGTATATTTATGAATTCTCTTTAAGCAACTATATTATATTTGTCACGTTCAGGTCATTGAGAAAGAAATTTAAGTGCAAGCAGATTGCATGATGTGAATTTCTTGATATTTCTGATGCTTTCGACAATACGTCATACGAAGCTAGGAAAAATATTCTGCGTGTATTATCAGGCTGAGATATATTAAGAATATGTTGAAATTGTGTAACATTACAGCAAGCATTGAAAGAAGGAAACAAACTATCAGTAACTATTGCAAGTGGTTGTCCTCAAGAGGGCGCTATAATCGTCCTTACTATGGACGCTGGTTGTGGACGAACTCCTGGAAGAGCCGAATGGTATAGTATTTAACGAATATGGCTAGATAGATAATTTATTTATGGCATGAGGACACCTTCTGTTTAAGACTGTAATCAGGACTAAAGCTAGCCATAAATGTGTAGTGGTGTAGTGAAAAAGTTGTTTTGACCAAACCCACATTGGTGAGTTCACAAAGTAGGGGAAATATCTAGCGGTAACTCTGGATAACCTAAGTTACTTAGACTATGAGTTCTAACACAGTTCGGTGATTCGCATTAAGGTCACAAAGGCTTTTCTGTTTCTAAAAGGCTTTTTGGTGAAACTTAGGGAATATAGGAAAATATGGTTAAAATGTTTGCAGTTTGATGGCCTAAAACTTAAAGCCGCCCGCACATACTATAACGTAAATTACTTAATTTCATTCAATTTACTTCGCGTTCACACTTGGCATTCCTAATTTATCTTGACAGCGCTTTAGTCACAGGGTTGCATAGTTCTTCGATCAATGGGAAAAAATGTGAGACACTGTTTACATTTTTAATATACTTGAGTTTCATTGTGATAATATCTTTAGTTTTAAATTTACGTTTATGCAAGCAAGCTTCTAGAGGCAGTAAAAATCAAGAAAGAGTTGAGTGAAATACTAATCTTTCAAAATGCATCGTCCAGTTTTGTTATGGGAGAATTAATTTTTCGATTATTATCGAGCAAATTTATAACCCACACTGATTTGTTCCTTATTTGGTTCTTCATTTATGATAAAATGCCATCAATAAAATTATACAAGTAACTTGCATTTAGTGTCAAAATTGAAACTTTCGAACAAAACTATAGTCCGAAAAAAAACTACACAATTAAAATCAGCTGCACAGCGCTCACCCTCACTTTTGGTAGCGGGAAGAAAATGTTGCACTGTTCAGTAAAGAACACGAAAACTTGACAGCCCTGAAACGCGGCAGAATAAATGCAACATTATTTCGATGAAAGAAAAATAATTGCCCATAATTGCGAAAGGACTCCAAGTTTCGTACACTGATAGATACAAACTGTAGGATATGAGTACTTGGCCAGGAATATTCGGACCAAAGTTCCAGGAATATCTGAAGATGGGAACTTACCAAACCATCTTCCAAGCGGAATATTTTCGAACGACAAATGAGGCTAGATGACATATTATGTCGATTATTCAGGCTACATTAGGGTGCTTGGATGCATAAAACTAAAATGACATCTAGTCTTGTGAATGAATGCAAAACTCTTGTGAAAGAATCGACCAGCTGAAACAAAGTATACTTTTTAAAAAGCCTAAGATTGAAGAGATTTTCCCAAAAAAAAGAAGCTAAATAAAATATTCTTCAAAGAGCTTATATGTAAGCTTAAGCTTAAGTTGTGTGATCAAAGTAAAAGATCTGTTCAACTCGTAGCGAGAGTATACCCAAATTTAATAGCAATAATAATATCTACCCTACTGTACTTAGATTGCACAACTTCTGCGTCTTGTATAGGCTCTTTTGCCGTGTCTTCGGGAGGTGTATTCGGTTCTTGCATTTAAGCTTCGGGTTGAAATTGCCAATCTTCATTGGTGCTGCGTTAAATCGTGTCGTTTTTTTACCCGCTATTTTCTAACTACCCTACAAAACAGTCGAAAAAACCTACCTGGTTTGTAACGTTTTTCAGTCCGCTGAATCTGAATGTGAATTCAAAATTTTCATACACTTAGCGTTGTTTCTAGGTAAAATAAAACGAAACACATACCGCTCGATTCTGAATATCCATTCTCCGGGAGTTTGCTCTCTTTTACATTTCCCTCTATTTTGAATATAAATTCGAATAATTTTTATCTTTTTATCTTTCCTGGTATTCCCAAATAATTTTGAAAAAGAAAATATATTTTGGGGAGAAAAAAGTGCGTATTCTGAATGTTTAAAAAGGGAAAATATAACTTTTTTTACTGAGAGAAATTTCGTCAGAAAATTTAAAGGAACTTGATAGAAAAATGTTAGGAGAAGGAATTTAATTTCAAATAAAAATTTTTTTTTCCGTTCGTTTTATTTTAAAACTACAAATAAATTATGGAAGCCAAATCAAACTTAGTTGTGGTACAAATGGTTTTCAAAAATATTAAATTTTTCGGAGAGAAATATTTTACCGTTGACTTTATAATTGGAGGATTGGTGTATTGGTCTAATTTTGAAATAAAATGTTTTGTTATTGATGTGGCTAAAACATGTTCTCTATTTGAATCTAATCGGACTATAAATACAGGTTTTAGAATTATCGGAATTTGAAATCAAAACGGTTCAGAAGTTTCCGAATATATGTATCTACCTTACCATCAGACGGCCTTTTTATATATAAAAAGAATATACATAAGTGGTACTCCATTTTGAAAACTAAAACGACTTTTTTTATTTAAATAAAAACAACAAGATATTAGTATGCGCTTAACGTTAATTTAAATTTACCTCACCCATTTCGCCAAAATTTTGATGTTCAGGTATTTCTCTTCTTAATTAAATTCGTCGTATCGAACTTGAAAAAATTTGCAAAATGATTTAGTACAGTATCGAATATTTTAATTTTTTGTTAAGTACCGTTACATATAATTTTCGAATTTGAGTTAAAATCGAAAGAGGGTACCAACTGAAATAGAGTGTGATAAAGTACTTTCCGAGATATATCGACGATGTGACATCTATTCTGTCAAACACAAATTTCCCCACGTAATTTTTTCCCAACCCAATCCTGTATGTTAAACTATGAACCTTATGTCTAGGGCAATGTGTATACCAAGTTTGGTGAGATAGGCATGGCAAATGGGTTTATCTTTTTGTTCTGAACATATTGGTTTAGATATATCCATCTCGGTTTCTTTAAATTGTTATGAACAAAGTTCCAAAGCCCTGGGCACCAGTGCGCATGGGTATAATAAATGATCCTTGAAATCAAATCGCCTAGTAATGTCGAAGGTAAATTCAATACAAAGTGGTTGACATGTTTTATTGATCTGCAATAGCAACACAAGGTATATTTTCATGCTTGTTTGTAAAATTCCCACTTTTTCATTACTCCAGAATTCATAGAGGAAGCGACTTGACATAGCTAATTTGAATGAAATTAACAGACAGATATTAGTCAACAATGAGATGTCGAAATCCCCGCGTTTGTCTCGCATCTCCATCCTCCAATTAGCAATAAAACTCCAATAACTTTGAAATTCATCGCGATTTTGGAAACTCCAACAAATTGGCAGCTGGCTCCGAATAGAGTACTAGATTGCGCCTTCCGCGGAATGGTAATCCTCTCTTTGTGGATTTGACAGCATTCACCCATTCACTGATGAAATAAAATTATTTCTATTTTATGCTGACATTTTTTTTACGGTACTCCCCATAAATTCAGAAGAAAAAAAATCCAAAATTCTGTTTTTCAGACAAATTTATGCAGAAACCACTTCTCAGAAACAAAAGAATCAGAATTAAAAATTCAGAAACGGGTATTTCAAGGTCAATCCATATCCATTGGCTTGCGATTAAATTTTTTGGAAATAATTGGGCAGCCCAAGCCCGAGAAGCAAAAACAAAAAACATATAAATTTGTATTGGTTTATTTAGTTGGCAGATATGTAGAAAAGGCTTGCTCACTAGTGACATTGAGTTTTGAAACTCCCTTACCAAAAGTTTTGTTCTACTTATTTTGCTTTTACTCCAATTTGCTCGTCAATTTGAAGATTTACCCACACATCGCTTTAAAAGGGAACCGATTTTGTCAAGAGGATGTGATAAGGCTGTTTACTGAGCAAATCTGATATGTCTATATAAAGAATAAATAATAATGAAGCATATATGTATTTATTGGGCAAAACAATACAATTTAGAATTTTAATTGATTAATTTAAAGCTGATCGACCAGCTGAAAATTTCTGTAGTTTTGCCCTGCCTTTTACGCAAAATTATATATTTTTTCTGCCGTTTGATTCCTTCTTTAATTTCTACTTATAAATTTTGACTTATGAATTTCGAGCTACGAATTTTAGCTTTCTGAGCAAAGGTTTATGCCGAATGTTTTCTGAAAAAATGTGAATTTTGGTTTTCTGAATTCGTTAGGGGAAGCTTTTTTTTACACAAGCCATAGTAAAAAAACTTGCAATCGTCCTGTCATCTCTTCGCTTCTTCCTCTTCATCTTCAAACAATTTTTATTTGCTCTTTCATTCTCTAACTTTTATTACGTCACTTTCAATTGCTCTCATTCTTGCAAATATGTATCTAATATGTCTAGTGAATTGAAATTATATATTTACTGATTTACATAGATAAAGAGAGAATCCAGCTCTATAAAACTAACTTTATTTACTTGAGTGTTCCACTCATTCCACGTCAGCACAACGAACTCCAGAGTCAGACATTGCATTATACAATTGCCCATTATTGCCTTAATCGAAATATTGCAAAACTGAATATGAAAAAATTGCAATTAAACAAATATGTTAATGACATTGCAATAGCTCTGTTGATGACAACTTAAATACTTATGTACATATATAAACCTATATATATAAACATATATGTATTTTATATGAATGTGATATGCTGATAATGAACGCCTACTTTCACGCCCGTGGAAATTGTCGAAATGCTAACTACACCCACCTACATACGTCTTGGTCAAAATGGACGTTAGGACGTTTATTTGGGTGCAGGCAATTTTTGTTTTTAACCACTGCCTTATTTGGTGTGCATTTTGTAAAACGAAAGAAACCATGAAAAAATTGATGTCTACACTTTTTGAATGGAATTACCTTGGTTATTTTAAATGCAGCTGCAAAGTTCCAGATAAAACCATCAAGCCATTATTTAAAATGATATTTCTTGTGGAATTTTGATCTTAATAAAATTAACCTACTCTAATGTTCTATTTCATCATGGTCGGACAATTAAGAAAGGGATGTTAGTAGAGTAAAGCTGCGAGTTGAGGGACACGAGCTTCTTTACGATAAAATGCAATATCGATAATTTAGGCATTTGATACCGATATTTTTTACTTTCAAAATGGTGATTTTAGGAATTGAGTACTTGAACCCTATAGTATGGAATTTGAGAAACAAAAAGTATTTGCAGAAATCATGCGGAATAAAAATAGCCAGAAATAACACAAGATCCGCATCAAGGTCACACTTCTCCAAATTTGAACGAATTTACTTCGATATTTATTGTATTATCAAATTTATTGAATTTTGAAAATAAACGCTATAATGGAATTTTGTTCCGTTTTGGTTGAATTTCTATAATTTTCTGTTTTAGTTATACTTAGTAAATGCAATATATAAGAGCAACCCGTTTGGTATAAGTGGTACAAGTTTTTTGATACATATCGAGTGCTCATTTCTATTCGATACCTTCTACCTGGAGAACAAAAACTGATTTAACTGTTTCTTTTTTGAAAAATAGTAAATAATTTTAGGTACTCTCCCATGTATTGAACAAAAAAAGGAAATTTTTACGGAGTCCATATTCTAGGGTTAGGTTGGGTTAAACTCACTGCTTTCGTAGACCACTCACTCGGTAGTCACTGGACCCATTGTGATGTCCAGAAAAAGACTTTCCACCAGCCTATCCTTTCCCGTCCTTGAACCATCCCGATCTTTTGGCGAATCCCAAAAGCTATTCGGAGACGTGCCCCAAAAATCTGAAACGCATTTCTTGTACTACTATGTGGATGCTCACAGGAAGTTTCCTTTCCCACATCCCTACAGCTCCTACAGAAGTCGGTATGCCGAGTTCTAAATCTGCTTGTCCGATGGACAGTTGCCCTGTTAATATTCTAGTGAGAAGCTTGGCATTAGGTTTGGAAAATCTCAGCACACTGCGTATTCGTCGCTCATTGAGTGATCGCCCCCTTCTCAGCTTGTGAGATCAGACATGCTAACGGGGCTGAATGCTTGAGCCGGGTACCCCAGTTTTGCAGCGACTCCTTCGCTTGCACACTCTTCCGCTTCCTGGTTTCCAGAGATGTCACTCTGAATCCAGTATAGGTTGAGAGTGTTTTTTTTTCGAAGAGTTTTCAGGGAGTTAGTCATTGTCGACTCTATAGCCTTGATCACCGCTTGAGTGTCAATATTTGGGAACCATTCCCGAAATGGTTCTGAACTTTGCTCAAAATTGTCCCGAAAAAGTTTCAAATTTAAAGATTTAAATAATGTGGCTGGGTCTTTAAAATTGAGTATTAACTTATTTTTACCCTAGTTATATTTCAATTTAAATTAAAATTAACTCTTTTTTTTAATAAAAAAACAAAAGTAGTAAATAAAACTCAAGAAAATATTTTTTAATATAAAAAAACAATAAAAATAACTTATTAAAGCGAATATAGCTTTTTTCTTAGGCACAAAATAAGACGAAAAAATAGAATAGAAAATAGAAAGCTCAAAAAAGAAATTTAATTTTATGAGCAAAAAGTAAAACTAAAAAATTACTATAATTTGCTGTAGTATTCAGTACCCAGATTTATTTTTAATATGACTTAAAAAAAAAACCAAGTAACGAAAAATCAAAGAAATACTTTTTTTTTTAACTAAAAACTAAGATTCAAAAAATAGCTACTGATTTACAAAAAATTAAGCTCAAAAAATAACTTTTTTATTGTGAGTGAAATGTAAAGCTAAACAAATGACTTTATTATTGGGCAATAAATAAAATTAAAACCCTAAGAAAAATAAGAAGAAAGAATTTAAACTAAAACATAGCTTTTACTTTTTAGTAAAAAATAAACTCAACAAATTAACTTTATTTTTAACCAAAAAATTAGATTGAAAAATAACACTACAGTTTTACGAAAAAACTTTTCTGAGTAAAATGTAAAACTAAAAATAGCCTTTATTTTCTAGGCAATAAAAAAAACTAAAAAAAAATAACTTTTATTTTCTAACCGAAAAACTCTAAAAAAAATAAATTTTAGTTGCTAAGCAAAAAAAGGAACTTAGAACAGATTTTTTTTAAAGAAAATAAAACTCAAAACAATAATTTACTTTCTATGCAAAAAATAATACTAAAAAAAGTAGCTTTTATTTTCTGAGCCAAAAGTAAAACTAAACAATAGCCTGTATTTTCTGGGCCATAAAACTCAGAAAAATAATTTTATTTTCTAGGCAAAAAATAAGGCTCAAAAAAATTTTCTACTGATTAACATAAAAAAAAACATGAGGCGCAAAAAATTTATTGTTCTTTTCTGAGTAAAATGTAAAACTGAAGAAATACCCTTTATTTTCTAGGCAATCAAAAAAAAACTTAAACAAAACAAATTTCTTTTCAAAGCAAAAAATGAAACTATGAACTGACTTTAATTTTTTAAAGCAAATAAAACTCAAAAAACTAATTTTACTTTCTTTACAAAAAATAATTCTAAAAAAAAACAACGTTTATTTTCTAAGCCAAAAGTAAAACTAGAAACAATGTCCTATATTTTCTGAACCAAAAATAAAAAAAATTAAAAACATAAATTTTCTGGACCAAAAATAAAAAAACAAAAAATTAAGATTAATATATGAATTTTACGATTCTAATATATGAATTTAATATAGAAAACTTAAACAAATAAAAACAAGTGAAGAAGAGTATAGAGACTTATTAATAAAAGAAACTAAAAAATAAAACTAAAAAATAACTCGAATTTTCCGAGTTAAATATGAAACAAACAAAAAATAGCCATTATTTTCAAGGCATTAAAAAACTCTAAAAATTACGTTTATTTTCTATGCAAAAAGTGAAACTCAGAAAATGATTTTTTAAAGGAAATAAAAATTTCAAAAATAAATTTTACTTTCTAAACAAAAAATTACACTTAAAAAATTACTTTTATTTTATAACCAATCGCTTGTATTTTCTGGGGTATGAATAAAGTTAAAACAAAATCAACTTTATTTTCTAATCAAAAAACAACACTAAAACAATTTCTTACTTTTGTTGAGTTACAAAAATAAAGTTTTATTTTTTGAGCCAAAAGTTAACCAAAAAAACTTGAATTTTTTAAGCGAAAAAAATATTAATCAATTTTATTTTCAAACAAAATGTAAGATACGCAAAATTTTACAGATTTTCGAAAAAATTAAATTAAATTAAATAACTTTTCTAAGCAATAAATAAAACTCTTAAAATAATTTAAACAAAAGCATTTTTTTTTAATAAAACGTATAGTTGTTGCGGTACCTGTCTTAAATTGTGTCACAGTGCAATGCATAAGCAAAAAAAAAACTAGATTAATATATGTATATTTTATGAATCTACTAAATGTCATTTATAACATGCTTCTTAAATGCTCTACTATTTATACGAGTATGTATCTGCTCTACATTTATGTATCACTTGAAAACTTCCTATAATACAAGCAAAAAAAAAATGTAAACACTACAACTTTGACGCTCTCAATATTCGGTAAAATTCATTGCAAAGAAATTACAGTGACAGCAAACACGTACAAAAAAAAATTAATATTAACATTTCATACGCGACTGCATAGATATTTGCACTACTGAGTGAGTGCAGGTAAATGTTACATAACAATGCATTTGCTTGCTACTTGCATCGGGCGTGTGATTTGTTTCTTATTTTTTATTTATATTTCTTATTTTTTTTATTTTTCAAATGGCAACGCGCATGCAACAACCAACCGCCCATAAGATACTCTTTCGTGCCAACAACTCTGAAGCAAAATTGCTACCAACCAGTTTTGATTTCTTTCCTCCATCTAATTTTTCTTTTGCGCTATTTTGCTTTCGTTTGACTACTCCGGCGGCCGGTGATGAAAGAGGCGGTGGTAGCTGCAGCTTTATACAAATTTTTTATATACTATGTGCACACTAATGTATCTATGTAGTCGTTACATATATGTATGTATATCTGTACATGTTTCTGCCTATGGGTGCTGTCAATCATTATTTGTCATTCTCGTCAGAATTTTGTGTTTCTAAAAGGAAGACTTCAATTCCATGCATTGGTGGTGGTTGGTGGTTAGCGCGTGTACAGGATAAATTTTCAAGGAAAGAGAATTTTCTTGGTAAATCTATGCGCAGAATTTCTAATAACTTCAAATACACCTTTTGCATATTAATTAGACAGTTTAGGTGTGTCTCTCAAGTGCTTTTTAAAGAAGTGTTGAAATAGAAATGCTAATTGATTGCGTGAGGTTAGTTCAGGCCAATCAACTTCTTCTTTCTTGCCATTGTGCTTTGCCTAGACGATTTTAGCGAAATTTTGCAAAGCACGCAAGCATTCTGTTTTTCTTATGCTAGACGACGCTAATTCCATGTTCCTTTCACGCTTAATTTTTCGATTGTACAGGAAGTCTCTCTTCTACCAATGAACGTACATAGATTACAAAGAAGTTACATAGCATTGTCTGTGGCAAGAAATGTTGTCTTATTTCATCACATCAGAAATCAATTATATCAAATGAGATTCGTACATCAATCAGCAGTAGTGTAATTTATTCTGATATTTTGAAATAAGAAAACATTTTATAATCTGCGTTATTTGTGTCTACTTTGCGAAGACCAAAGTAGATTACAAAGAAGTAACCTCTCGTCTCGTTTCCTGTGGGAAGAACTCTCTTCCGATTTCACCAATTGGATCACATCAGATTCAAATATCATTCAGAAAAATTCCAATTAATTATTGGAATGGTGAAATCGGACGAGACTCTTGTTAGAGGAACGGGGTGAGTGATGCAACGTCTTTGCAGTCTGGCGCTGGGTATAAACGTGGGCTCGGTGAAATTACTTCGAACTCGATATGGATATCACACCCACACCTACATCTGGGATAGGATTTTTTTCTAAGTTGCAAGGATAAAGAGATGAAAAGGGCGAATATATAATTAGAGGTTATATCTTCCATAGCTGGGACTGTGATTATTTTTAAGCAAATTAACCTGCAGATAATCGTCTACAATCCTATTGCAAAGTTGCACACAATTCTCCTACTAATCCTAGCCCAGGAACAACGTGTATGCGAGGGGCCTATTTGTGGCATTGGGGAGATTTATTGAACTAAAGTCTTCAATTTAGAGGGGCAAACAACCACGGACATATATTATAGATTCGGGAACAATCAATTGTTTAGATATTTTTGCTCTGAAGACGTCATTGCGTTAAAAATTTGGCACTGTGCTGGCGGTAGTTGAGCCGAAGTCATCTCAGCCTACATACAATTCCTCAATTCCTCGAGAGAAAGATTATATAAATGGTGCAGTAGGCTGAGTTAAGGGAGGTAGGCACAAAGTGCAGCCCTTGCGGGGAAAAGCTATTAGAGTTTATTCTGCCCTCTGGGCTGGTAACACATGTGGGTGGGTATTGGAAGTTGAAACTCTTTCTAATCAACCAACGATTTATTGCGTTTCGGCTGGTTGCACCTCAAGAGGTGGATTGACGAAGGTGTTGGTTGCTCCTTGAAACGAGAGTACCAGACTTCCCTCAGCTCCAACGTTCAATAAAAAAGGCGACCCACAGAACAACGAATACTTTAGCTGAATGTTTTAAGAAGGTTTGTCCACTGAGAAAACGTACACCGGCGAAGCAGTTCCACGGTGAAAGCTGATCTTGCCTAACTTCGTAGAAAGAAATATAGCATTAAAAACTCGAAAAGAAGTAGATTTGTCCAAATAGTTATCGTGCGGAAGACTAATACAAATATCGAAATCAATCTGCAGGAATGTTGCTAACATGAAAGAGTCGGCGAGGCTAATCAGCCTGGCATCTTTCATGCTGAATGCCTGGAGCGCACGGTCGAAAAGTACATTAGACCAAAGGTTTTGGAGGGCAGTCCCTTTAGTTTTCATCAATATGCATAGCAGAGCAGGGCATTGTACTCTCATTTCTCTTGTGGTGTTTGGTAGTGGACTTCCTTTTAACGGGGAGGGCAAGACTTCGTTCACATCCAAGCTAACGCGGACGGTGTTTGTGCATTAGCGTCATGAAGATCGCTCCGGAAGGTGTGTGGAAAGGCATAAATAATCCTTGATAAGGTTAATGAACGGCACAGGGTCTTAGTGTCAACTACGGCAAGACAATTCTGGTAATGTTTATGGGGAAAAGAAAATCTGAAGTTCTCAACATTCCGGTTCATAGAGGCGTAAACTTAACTTACTTTTGGTTGAAGTAAAATATCTAGGTGTAACCTTAGATAAAAAGCATTTTAAGATTTCGGCCATTGTAAGAAAATCTTTGGTAAATCTTGGGATCAGAGGCAGGTAGATGTATCGTGTTGCTTTGTTGGACTTTATACACCTGAATTTAGAGATCCAAGAGGAGGATAAAAACGATGAGTCGACAACATTCTTTTGGATTGGGGCACGATGATAAGAGCTCCGTGCACAGTGAGCCAATGCCAGACAAAGCGCTTGTTTCGCGTTGCATGACAGATTAAATTTGGCTGGTAAGTTGGAACATAGGAATTTTTTTTGCAAAATGCCACACAGAATGGTTTTACTTCAACGTAAAGCGCGAAGATAGCAGCGCGGATTTTATTTCTCTATATTTCTTCGATTTACGCGCGCAGCTATTCTAAAACGTTATCTAAAAAATATTTTTAACATATTTTCATTCAGAAAATTAAATATTACCCATTTCACACTGCAATTTCAACCAGTAAACATACAATGCCCAAGTGTTACAAGAGCTTATATTGTGGCATCCCTTTTGTGCTTCCCGCTTTGCTAGCAAAGCTCGAAATGTCATGTATAGTAACAACATTTTATCTGGTATAACCTTAATCCACAAAATGATATTTTATATGGAAGAAAATGCACAACATTGTCAACCAAAAAATCTATCAAAAACGAATGAAAATTTTGAGAATCTTGAGACTAGAATCAAATGGGCTATAAACTTTATACCTGGACAATTTTTTCTGCGAGACACTGTATGTAAGTAATTAGTTGTGATCAGTTGCATACATTGAAGTTAAGAACTAATCACTTAATACAGTTTTTTTGCACATTTCTTTAGGAATCGCGTTTTAAAAATGTTTAAAAAATAAAGAGCTTTGATTAGCATATGCGCCATATCTTGTTCTTTTACTTCAAAAGGGGTAAACGACTCATTGAAGTCATACAAAAATTATTGCAAGTTTATGGCGAAGTTGTGATTAAAGAAAGACAACGTCAGTTGTTTTTTTGGCAACTAAATGCACGCGCTGCTCCTTTGGCCAATACACAATTTTCAAGTCAAGTCTAATGGCTGCGTTATGCTTACTTATACTTGACTTGATTTACATAGAAACTTAGATAGAAACTGAGAAACGACTAAGCTGGAAAATTTGGATTTCACTCTATTACGTTTTTAGCTTGCTAAAAATTTTATCTTACTAATAGATATGTACATAGTTGTTTTTTGAACTTGAAATTTGAAAATCGTATATGTCGAATTGGGTATATGTGCATCGTGAATTTTTTGTATCGTTCCATTTGATCATCATTTTACTTTCATAAATAATTATTGAGTGTTATATTCTGACTCAGGCAAAATTAGGTAATTTAGCTTTGTTTCGCCTCAAATGTGAAGAATTTAAAGACAACTATACCTATACGCGCTAATCAATTTCAAGTTTGTAAAAAGCAGGATTATTCAATAGCTTGCATTTGAATACGATGTGATTTGTGGATAAATTAACTGAACTGCTTCAGCAAAAACGTTTTAACGTACCCAATAAAGTTTTACCTTCGCAATTTCTATTTGGCTATAATTACAGAATTTAATAAAATAGTATACAAAATTAACTATATATTTTTAATTTGGCAGATAAGAAATTTATCAAATTTACAAAGACTTATTTCATTTATGTCTGTTTTTTAAGGCAAAAATCATTATCATTATCATTATCATTATCATTATCATTATCATTATCATAATCATTATCATTAGATATCATTATCATTATCATTATCATTATCATTATCATTATCATTATCATTATCATTATCATTATCATTATCATTATCATTATCATTATCATTATCATTATTATTATCATTATCATTATCATAATCATTATCATTATCATTATCATTATCATTATTATTATCATTATCATTATCATTATCATTATTATTATCATTATCATTATCATTATCATTATCATTATCATTATCATTATCATTACCATTATCATTACCATTATAATTATCATTATAATTATCATTATAATTATCATTATCATTATCATTATCATTATCATTATCATTATTATTATCATTATCATTATCATAATCATTATCATTATCATTATCATTATCATTATTATTATCATTATCATTATCATTATCATTATCATTATTATTATCATTATCATTATCATTATCATTATCATTATCATTATCATTATCATTATCATTACCATTATCATTACCATTATAATTATCATTATAATTATCATTATAATTATCATTATCATTATCATTATCATTATCATTATCATTATCATTATCATTATCATTATCATTATCATTATCATTATCATTATCATTATTATTATCATTATCATTATCATTATCATTATCATTATCATTATCATTATCATTACCATTATCATTACCAATATAATTATCATTATAATTATCATTATCATTATCATTATCATTATTATTATCATTATCATTATCATTATCATTATCATTATCCTTACCATTATCATTATCATTATAATTATCATAATCATTATCATTATAATTATCATTATCATTATCAATATCATTATAATTATCATTATAAATATCATTATAATTATCATTATCATTATCATTATCATTATAATTATCATTATCATTATCATTGTCATTTTGTTTTTTTTTTACTACCGATCCGATATGTTTATCTGACAACTACTCAAATAAAATCGTTATATTGATTATAACATCGGTTGTGCACCTGACAGCCAATTCAAAATATTTTGCTTTTCTTACCTACTTTTCTCTCTCTTATTATTTCATTTTTTCTACAACTTGCTCGTGCCAATTTTCCTTTGTCATTATGTTGTTACCTTCAATAGCCGGCCTTTTGGCCAGAAGGCGTACTGCGCTTTGAAGCGAAGACAGTCTTTTGTTGTATACGAGTAGCTTGGCGTCACGTCGCATTACTTTATTTGCCATATACATATAATACTATTTGCTTTGGCTTCGATAGGACAATTATAGAGACGCAAGGCGAGCATTATGTTGCAAATACCAGTACACCTTATATTTAATAACTTTTACAATAGTCCACCTAGTTGGTATCTACATACATATGTTATTATATATACTATATACATATATTATATTTGTATGGATTTATGTATTGTATGTACATATGTAGTACTTGTACTGCGATGATGTAAGGTGGGGGATTGCAGCATTTGTGGCTATTTATTTTCCATTTTTTACTTTGGCTTTCTTCTGGCTTTTCGTGAATTGAATAATCGACGATGCAGTTTGATGACCGGTTTTTTGCACATTTTTCCGCTGCTATTGTGCATTTACATACAAACACACATATGTACATGCACTCATATTGCAAGCTGTTGGAAATTTTCTCATGTTTTCTACCTCACATTAGTTGCAATTAAAATTTTGAAATAATTGCAACCAGCTGATGTTGTACCTTTTTGTTGTTGATGCAGCTTTGAGGGCTACTGAGGTCACTTAGTGTACTTTTGTATGTAAATAAATGCATATGTGTGTATGTATGAATATGGCTATAGGTTTATACGAATTTTTATTTCTATGTACTGACTGTGGCGCGAATCATTTAAAAAGTAATTATTTCGCGCGAGGTCAAAATGCATACACGCACACATGCTCATAACTACGTTTAGACTTATTTGTGCATATGTAAAAAATTGTGGAGACTAAGCCTTCCTAAACCTCTTTCGGTTCACAGCTGTATTGAAATGCTTCATTATCTTATGCCCAGTTTTAAATGAATTACAATTACTACCCTGTTGAAAAATATGTCCCTACTAAAACTTTCTTAAACCATTTTCGTTTGACACCAGTATTGAAGAATTCCGCTTCCATATCTAACTAATG